>OY796851.1:21186731-27061303 GCA_963680765.1 Agrochola lychnidis
GATTTCGTGAACGTGAGTACAAATATAATACAAATATTGCTCGTTTAATAATATAAGATATATTAATTTGATTGTTGAACATTCACGAAAATGTTGTATACTTGACACTGCTCATATTTCAACTATTAGTGTCAACAGGTTTTAGCTTTGCATAGAAAATATCTATCGTCGACATTGAAGCCACTTTTTATCGAGCATAATACTATTTATTGTGGACAATAGGTATTGTAAGCGACAAATAATTATAGGTAGAAATGAAATGAAATTGTTTATTCTGTAAATAGGATATCGGAATCACTTTTACACGTCATATTTTTTATTTTATTAAAAATAAGCTAGATGAGTTCGGTGTTTCCTATCTGACTACTCTGAGAAGAAAGGCCGAAACAAACTCAGAGGTCACAGTCTCTTTTAAAGTCCAGACATAATCTTGGTCAGGCCATATGAGGACCATGTAGATTAGTCTTTGAAAAGGTCTTTTGAGGAAAGAACCACACAGATTTGAGTAGACCTGTCCAGTCAGTGCAAGCATTTGTCAGTAATCGTGGAGCTCAACTCATAACTTAAGGAGCTTAACTCGACGAACAATACCAAAGAAAGGACATTTGAAAATAGTAGTAGAGAATTTACCTTATTGTGAATATCGTGTTCATTATTGCTCGCTTCGAAACTTTTTACCTTAAAATACACGGATTTTAGACAAGCTTTTACAGCTAGTTGTACTGAAAATTTAATAGCTATAAAAGGTATTAACATTTACCTATTAAAGTGCCTAAGTGTATCCTTTTTCACACGATATTTTTGACACGATTAAAAAAACGGCTTGTAAAACCAGCCTTCTATTTAAGTTCATATTTGTTCAATCCAATGTGAACAAATATTTTGATATTCTGTAATATTATAGATAATTCTAATCTATAATAATTTAGAATCAAATTTAATATTTTTTGTTCCTTTTTCTCATTTTTTTATGTGTGCAACATTAATGTGCCTTAAACATGTTTATGACGTGTGGCAACACACGTTTTTTCTTGTCGCTTCTTCAGAATACGTTGAGTGTAACGCAGTATTGTTTTTCTCTGAACTTTGGAAAATTCTCTCGTTTAAGACACTGCCTGCTCTGTCTTCGTTTTGTACTAGCTGCACTAAGACCACAGACTACAATTATATGAACTAAGACTTAGGCTGTTATGCTCAATAGCGAAAAGTACATAAGTCGATATTATGACTACAAGTAAGTAAGCCAATATAAAATCAAATATAAGTGAAATCCATATTTTACTATCTCTCTTTGTTTTATTTCAAACAAAAAAGTGGTCCTTCGAGCCGGATAATACATGGGTAGGTGGTATGTATAACACAAAGCCCACATACAATTAGGTACCTGCTATTACCTCTAAGGCCGTGACCTTAGCAAATACTACGCCAGTACCTTCTAACCCTTGATAAACATTACAAAAAACAATTGCCATCTCTTACCTCCTCGTCATTACAAAAAACAATTGCTGTCTACATAGCTCCGGCTTGTTATCCTACACTAGGTTTACTGCTGCTTTTTTGCCTCACACCCGGTCCCAAGGCTCACTTTACGGATTGCCTCCACCGACTAGTGTCCTCCCGGTCTAGCGAATTTGCTAGATTATTATCTTGCTAAATAATGCGTGCCGGGGACTCATTGCGGTTACCCCTGTTAGATTATTGAGCTTTGTAAGATAAGATTGGTTGAGGCAAATTTTAGGTGGGTATATTGAGGCTAATTGGTAGTGTTATGTACTGTTTGCTAATTTTAATGGGTCCCTATTAGGGCTTTCAGTCTCGCTGCATTTCTAACTGCCGGGTTTTTTTTTTTAAGTGAAAACTTCTTTAAGCGCGTTGGGCATTTTTGAGATGGGACTAAATCATTGATTTTGCGACACTGTGACGGAATTTACCCACACCGTGGAGTAAAAGACATCAACGCGTTGATAACCGCGGTGCGTGGAGTAAAAGACATCAACGCATTCATTACCGCAATGCCGATTTTTTTTTCAAGTTTCACTTCTTTCGGCTCTCCCGGAGTGCCACTGTTTTTTTAATTTATATCCACCGATTTTTCCGTTAATTGTGAACCGATTTTGAAAATTATTTTTTCGTTTGAAAGGGTATGCTCTCGAGGTGGTTCCATATAAATTTTATTAACTTTTCATGGATAGTTTTTGAGTTAGCTTCAATAATACGTAATTTTTTCCTACTTAGTAGGTTTGTGGATGATATGATAAGTTTCGGTCACTGTTATTTATATAGCAGGTAAAACTTTTTACAAAAAAAAAAAAACAATCTGCTTCCAAAAAAACACCACTTACTTACCAAAACCAAAGACTTCGGAAATTAAAGTAATTTTTCACTTTGTAGTGTTTTTATGTAAAAAGTTTATTTTTATAGTGGGCACGTAAGAAACAAAGTGCGTTTAATGTAGTTTCAGACAGAGAGCCTGATTTTATTACATTTAGATCACTGGTATTTATTTAACCGTTCATACAATTTTTTTAAGACACTGTAATTTCATCGTTGCTCAACCAACGTCTTTTAAAACTTAATCCGTATTAAGGAAAATAACTTGACTGAGGCGAAAATACGCAGTGAATTGGCGAGACTTACGTTCAAAGAACTTTGTTGTAAGTCTAATTTCTTAAGACATAAACTTAGTGAAGTATTTGCTGTTAAAAGAGTAGCGTCTCACCTAGACAGTGCTTCTAAGATCACTTTGATGATACCAAGTGAATTTGAAATTGCTTCCAATGTAATACACTCTAATTCAGTGAAATCTATTCCGGATCCTACATTAATCAGAGCTTTTCGAACGCATTACAGCTAAAGTGTTAATATACAGGGTGGCAGTGACATCGACGCGAATACTGTTACCATGGGTTCGGTCTTGAAATTTTTCGTCGGTTATTAAAAAAAACAACAGCTGTTTCATAGAAAAGTGCAATACCTACGGTAAAAATGTATGGGACAGCAGATATTTTTTAAAATAACCGACAAAAAAATTTATCGTAGGGGGATTCAGAATCATGTACTGAATCCATGGTAACAGTTTTCGCGTCGATGTCCCTGCCACCTTTTAGAGTTTGTTTTGTTGATGATATTTCTGAACAGCTTTGCTACTTTTCGAACTTAATTAATCACAATATGTTCAAAAGTCTCGATATTCCCGGGACCGAAAATATAAGTCTCGAGTCTTGAAAATACCAAAAAAATCGTCGAGACTCGAAATTTTCGAGACCGAGTTTCCGGGAAGAAAGCCCTGGTCCCTATGTTATTTTTATTTGATTGTTTTTTTCGTTGCGAGATGGTACGCCCTAGTAGGACTTAGTGACCTTATGGATGATGTTCTTCAGAAAAGTACAGGTGCGTCGTAGTACTTGCAATTGGCGTGCGTATATGACCAGATGTATAGACGTAAACGAAGCAAAAGGAGTATGTATGTAAGGATCGTAGTAGGTGGCATTCTGTAGTTAGTGCCTACCCTCATGGGAAGAAGCTATGAGTTTCTTTAATGTTTCTTCAAGTTGCTTGTGGCATAAGAGCTAAATGAATGACACTAATGCCCTGTTACGAAATTGGTAGTGACTTTCTTTTGCAACTGTTCTTCACAATGCCGTCCTATTGCTGAGCAATATAAAGAAAATCACTTAAATGGTTTTATCATATAAGTGGTTTCCATGCATCCTGGAAAAGGATGCGAAGGATTTCGGGGAGGCCTTTGCTCAGCAGAAGGACAGTGACTGTCTACATCGACATCAGGATTGAATTCAGAAGTATCCTATGTTCAATCCAAACTTAATATAATATTATGTGTGCCAAATTTTATTCCAATCCGTTCAGCCGTTTTTGCGTGATATAATATGAAAATATGAAGTAGGATTATTAAGCTATTGCATAGCTTTTATCGCAGGCTTTGAGCGCGGCGACCGAATCAAGAAATTCCGTAACGTAACGAAAATAAAACCTAACACCCCCCACTCCGCCTACCATGTAATGACGGTTCCCATGGCAAGGTGATGTTGTCATGGGAACGTAATTTTTGTTTTATGTCATCACGTCATCATTCCAAATGTAGCGTTGACAAATAGGAAGTATGGAGGTTACAAATGCTATACAATAGCTTTACCGCGGCAGTCCCCGAGTGCCACACGTTTTTTTACACTGTCTCCAGCATTATTCTTTAAACATTGTCATTAATAAAGCTAATATTTATTACACCTATTGTTATGTATCTAATAAAGATAAAATGATATCGTTAGTGATACGCAATAGGCCCAAAACGATTCATTATGACAGTCTTTAGGGGCGCCCTGTATCTCATAATGGACGTCCTCCCTGCTGACATAACAATAATGAATATTTATTTTTCATAAGTAAAATCTCCTCAATATTAGGTACTTTTGGATTCACATCATAGTATTACTAGGCTTTCTTGAATTAAAGATAGTAACTAATATTATTCTATACCTAACTAATATTATAAATGCGAAAGTAAGTTTGTTTGTTGGTTTGTTTGTCTGTTTGTTAAGCTTTCACGCTGAGACGGTTTAACAGATTTGGGTGAAATTTGGCACATGGGTAGACCATGACCTGGAGAAGGACATAGGTTAATTTTCATCCTGGATCGCAAAAGAAATCGCGGGCAGCAGCTAGTCTAAACTAATATTACAGAGAGAAAAGAGTTGATTTTTTTGTATTTTTGTTTGTAATGAATAAACTCAAAAACTACTAGACCGATTTTAAAAATTCTTTCACCAGTAAAATGCTAAATTATCACTGAGTGACATAGGATATAATTTATAAAGATATCACGCGGGCGAAACCGCTGGCGGAAGCTAGTATATCTTTTTTTTTATGTCCATCTGGAAAAATGTACCTTAAAAATAATGAAATAATTTTTCAAATAGGAGCTGTGATTCCGGAGATTACCGTCCACATATACACAAACTCACAAAATTCGTTTTGTGAGTTTGTGTATACAGCATGGCGCTTTAATGGTGACATTAATTTAACACACGTATACGGATTAGCGTTTTCTTTTTATGAAAATATTTTAATTTCTTTAAACGTTATTATTATTGATTTATTAACAATTTTATAAAGTCTTGGAACAACCTGTACTTTACAACTGTAGCGTAGAGCTCATTTACCGGAATCACGGATCATAACATCGCATCAATGAAAATAAAACGAATAACGTGCAAAGAGAAGGCAAATTGAAGGAAAAAGAGAGCCCTATGTCGGCGACCGTTTGAAAATTAAAATTTTTCAATTATATAATTATTTTTTACTATTATATTTTTATGATAACTGGCCACAGCCCGTGTGTTAAATTAATGTCGCCATTGTAGCGGCACGTTGTATATTCTCTCTTTATAATATTATTAGGTATAGTTTAGTTTAAAGTACACAACATGTAAAAAAACCCTGTCCAATCTGTGAGGATATTGTTAGGTATCGTACTGAGAGTCTATTTATGTGGCAATTTTCAGGAAAATCTAAAAAAAAATCGTTTTTTTTTTAATGGGTAATTTTACCGGGTTTATTACATGAGGCGCGGGCGGCCATCGTTTAGCGAGTGTCTATAAGTCAACACTTATGAATCCTTTTGAAAATTTGCAAATTTTTTAATGATTTGGGGTAATTTTGATACATAAAAAATTGATTTTTAAATAGCGATAACTTTTTATTTTCGGATCGGACGGGGTATTTTTTACATATTGTAAAGTATATGTCGGATCCGGTCATTAGTACGGACACGAAACGAATCGCAAGCGCGCCACTGGCGACATCAAGTTTACCCAGACCAGAAAGCATGCTTCTACAGAGTCATGATGTTTTAAGGCCATGGCGAGGAGAGATTCAGCCTCGGATCGCATCAGAGTCAAGATGTCGCGGAACTGTTCTCGATTCGTGGTGCTCAGTTATTGTGTTAGTTGTAATTTGTGATCATTGTGTTAATTGGTGATTTTAATAAACGCCGTTACACCCAGTGTGTGTACACTTTAGCTAGTGTGATTAATTTGATAGTAAATTATAATGTGATCTGAACTGCAAACTATTTTTCTATTGCACATTAACTAACACTACCCACACTACGCCAAAAGTAGTTTAAATATCGCTGATAATAACGAAAGTGTCACATACCCGTCTCCGACATATAGTATAAAATGCAAAAGTGACAGTATCCGTCTGTGTGTTTGGTACGTTTCCATGACCATTAACTACCAAGACTAGAGAAATTGGGTCGAGATACGTTAGTAGGTAGGTATGCAGAGGAGAAAGCCATTGTGAAAAATCAAAAATATTACCATGTGCACAAGACAAAGTCGTGGCCAGTTAGATTTCTGTGTAAGTTTATTAACAGACTATGTAGGTACTGTACACGTCCCGTTTGATATTATTTGCTACAAAACTGCACCTTTCATTGTTAGTGACAAAAACTATGGAACCTGCACAGTTCAAGTTATAATTAATTCATGCAAGACACACAATGAAAAACTACTTTAACACAATGCAACAGCCAACTTCAGAAAAAAAAAACACGTGAATTTTTGTATCTCGATTACCTCTTACAAAATATTTGCATAACATTGGAGCTTCGTCGGAATTTTCCTCTTAAGTTTTGCTTGTAATAATTCGCAAGTAATCTTAGGGCTTCAGTTAAGTGTGATACCGTATAACTTAAGGCCGTAGCCGTAACTTATGATAAGCGTCGGTGATCTAAATTATGTTTTTTTAGGATTCCATACCTGAAAAGGAAAAAAACGGAGTCCTTACAGGATCACTTTGTTGGCCATCCGTCCATCTGTCTATCTGTCAAGACCCTTTTTCTCAGGAATGCGTGGAGGTGTCAAGTTGAAATTAATGTGAAATACGAGGTCTGCGGTACCTTACATAGACCTCTCAAAAAAAAGAAACTTCAAAGTCAACGTAATCTAAAATACGGCCATTTATGCGACATATTTTGATACTCGCATATAAATCAGAAGCAAGGTCTCACAGCATAAGTAAAGGAAAACGTTAATTATAATTTGATCACATTTTTGTTTTTTTGCGATTACTAGCTTATGTACCTTTGCAGTTCAAGAATTAACCTTGACGTTATAGCGATGTATAGGAGAACATTTTTTCAACTACAAAGTTAAGTTTGTTCTTAGGATAAATACATCCCAAATAAGAAACCATTCATTGCGTGGTCTGACACAGAATTTGCCAGCTTGTTTCTTCATATTGTTCGAATCGTATTAGGAAGTTATTTTTGGAAGTAAAAGAAAAAAAAAATGGAGCTGAAATGAGCTATACACCAATTTGTTATTTGAAGTACATATCGATTATCTAGCCTTTTTTTTTCTTTGCTTTTTTGGGTGGGAAATTATCAGACAACTTCTAAGGGCGTGTCAGACTCTTACTGACTAAATTCCACCCGTGTTCCGTTCGTTGTCATGTTGTCAGTGGCCACGGTATTCCTTTCAGACTTTCGCGCGCCCCGGCAGGCATCAGCCCTAGCGAAACCCGTCAGTTCTGCTGACATCTCTTTGAGGCGCGCCTGGAACACAACGCGCCGTCGATCCGGGTCGATTATCTAGCCTTGCAAAATGTCTCCATACTTTTGGAAATATAAATTGAGGCTTAGTAGAAAACCAATACTTTATAAATGGTAAATTATACTTACATAAAACAAACCAAATTTATGTTTTCATTTACAAACTAAAATTACGCTTAAAAATCAATTTAATCGCGTACATAAAACATTAAAATCCGAAACCCCCATCACAGATTGGAACTAAAACTTCAACAACCAGCTTCAACTACCCAATCAGTCAACCAGAAAATAAAAATGTTTGAACGAAATGCTCTTACACATTTTCACTATAAATCCTTTATTATTTCGCTGGAATGATATTATAGCACGATTTAGGATTTCATTTCCTGAGCTCGTGGCGTCATATGCAGTTCACCGCGTCTCCCTTTGCCGTCGACTCGTTATAGGATTTTTTTCTTTATAAAATGGCAATGTATACTGGTATTTTTGTAAATATGCTTGAAGATTCGTGAGGTTCCTTTAAAATAACTTGATATATTAGATTTTGAAACTGAATGATCTTAATCCTAACTAATTTTAAAAATGCGAAAATTTATCTCTTTGCTTATTTGTTTATTACACTTTCACGCTAAAACGGCTATACGGATTTGGATGAAATTTGACACATGGGTATACCATGACTTTGTAAAAGACATAAAGCTACTTTTTATCCTGGATTACAAACGAAATCGCGGGCAACAGATAGTCTAAAAAAAAAAACAAAAGTTCATTTTTAAATGACAATAAGTCTGTTTGCAGAACAAATCACCATCATCATCTGTTTAGCCTTATCCCAACTAGGTTGGAGTCTGCTTCCAGTCTAACCAGATTTAGTTGAATATCTGTATTTTACATGCAGGTATTGCATAACTGATCTCAATACCGAGCTAAGGGTGAGGAGAGATCTTGTAATCACCTCGTATATATTTAATTTACTGAGAGGGAAGGTGCATAAAGCAGTTATTTTAGAGCAAGTGAGTCTTTGCGTTCCAGACAGGCATGTGTTGTGACGACGGCAGTCGCCACTGCTAATGGAGCCGCGCGCTCGAACCAACCTTTTAAGTGAGGCGCCTCTGACGCGTGCACTCTGCACGCTCAACCTCATAGCGAGTGAGACGAACTTATTCTGTTGTTCTCTGAGTGAATTCTCAAGGAATACATTGTTTGTAATTAGTTACAGATGTTAGTATAATTATTTAAATTAAGTTAGGATAAGTGTATTATTTTAATTAGTTAGGATAAGCGCATTTATCGCATTGGGTAATGGTAAATGTAAGTTGATAAATAAATAAATAAAAATAAACAATTTGTAGAACGAATCTTTTATTATATCAAATTAAAAGTGATTTATATAAAGTCCAGTATGTCTATTTCGTGTGTTACTCGTAGAAACATTCTTTACGAACGAACTGGAATTTAACATAATTTTGCAAAGAGGTAACTTTGAAAAGGACTGAAAAGGAAAAGGTCGAAGGTGACTTACAGCGAAACTTTTCAAGTGGACAAAACTTTACTTGAAAATGAATACTTTTGTAACATCTGTTAGGTATTTGTACTTTTACAAAACTATCATCCCGCTGACTGGTGAATTTCTTCACCCGTTGCAAGAGCTTTTTTTTATGTTACAAAATTGGTTTTTCTTCTCTTGTTTCGGCGCCTACTATTTAATAATGCAATAATGACAAAGATAAAGAGGAGCTCGTGTCTAACTACTAACAGCTGCACGAGTCGATTCATCGGATTAAGCTACGCTTGCCGGGGTTGGTCCGTGGATGGGTGACCATTTCTACATACCGAGACTCCTCCGTGTTTCGGAAAGCACGTTAAGCCGTTGGTCACGGCTGTCATTCGTAGATTTTTGTCAGTCGTTACGGGTCCTCAGAAAGTCGAAAATCTGACAACTAGTCTTACCAAGGGGTATCGTGTTATCTAGTTACTGGGTTGTGGAGGGTAGATAGGCAGTAGTTCCATGTAAAATACTGGTATTCAGCTACATCCATTTAGACTGTAGGCAGATTGATTTTTGTTCCCATCAGTACAATACTGGCCACCTCTCTGGAGTATGCCATCTTAATTCACGACGCGGGCTCAGTGCGTATTGGTGAATGTCATATTTCTTCGAATTTTTGTTTCTGGGACATGGTTTCCTCACGATGTTTTTCTTTACCGTTCAGCATGATGGTAGTGAGACGGACTGCGGCATGAGAAAAAGTCAAGACTCCATCGATATAAATACTCGTCTGATCAATGTAACAAAATGAAAATATCAATCGTAAAAAAAATCATGTTTTTCCTACAGCAACATTGACTCCATTCAGAATTTCATTTTCCGGACAGTTATGACGTTATGTCCAATTCACTGCACCCCATTTTGCATCAGTTATATTTTATTTAAAAAAAAGTGGAAAGTGTAAATTGAGTGAAGTTTATTACATAAACGACTAGCAAAATGGGAAACTAACTCTTGTGTCAATGATGAAAATGTTTAATATTTTATGTGGTGGGAATTGTTTTTGTAAAATTTTTATTTCAAAATAGGAATACAGAATTTCGTCATTCTTGTCGATCGATAACTCTGTTCGCTATGTATCGCAAGAACGATTTTAGATGTACATACGTATATAGAGGTATGAGGAACAGGTTGTAAAGTTCACTCATCCTCTATAGAAAAGAGAGGATCCTCCGACCAGATGGGTGTCGTATCTGGTGGGTAAATGCCCGACGATTGATGTCGGGACATTGTATACAGGGTGGCATGGACATCGATACATTTTGACTGCGTAGATGTTGCCCTTTTCTATGAAACAACAATTTTTTTTTTTTATAACCGTCGGAAAATTACAACGCAGGGTATTTCAGAATCATGTACCGAATTCATGGTAACAGTTTTCGCGTCGATGTTCTTACCACCTGTATATACTCGTCGCGTGGTAAACTTTGCTTGCGCGATGCAGAATTTTGCGTGACGTCAGTTTGATGCGTACTTCGCATGTGGCGTTGTAGATGTGGCCACACATACATACATACATACATAAACTCGCGCCTTTTTCCCTTGAGGGTGGGTAGGCAGAAATTTTAGAACGCCACTTGCTACGATCGTTGTATACTCCTTTTTTAAAATTGTTAATGAATTCAGCCGTGACCTTGCGGAAATCCATTATAAAATACAATAGACGTTACTAAATATATCCATATTTAGTAATCTGTTCCACTTAGCTATGTCTAAAGAGCAATAAAGAACCCTGAAAGAAATCGACACATGTTTCACCTACTACGCACCTGACCTTTCTGAAGAACACCAACAAGGTCGTTTCAGGACGTTTCCATTCAAATCTACCATATAAATATCTTTTGTTAGTTGCCTTTCATTCATCCTATCAACATGTCCAAACCATCTAAATATATTCTTTTAAATTTTTGTCACTACATCGTCTTTTAACCCTTCGATCCAGTAAGTCGATTCACACGAGACACTGCATTCAACCAGTTAAATCGCAAATTCGTCTTATCACATCATTCCTAAATCTATCATTCATAGCTACCCCACTCATCATCATCATCATCATTTCAGCTGAAAGACGTCCACTGCTGGACATAGGCCTCCCCCAAGCACCGCCACTTCAACCGATTCTGTGCTTTCCGCATCCAGCGGATTCCTGCGGCCTTCACAAGGTCATTCGGTCCATCTTGTGGGAATTAACCCCACCCATATTGTTATTTAATTTCATTATTAAAGTTACTGATCATAGCATACCTACCTGATACCCTGGATCTTTATTTCGTTTTTACCGTGATACTCCGATTTTGAAGTTGTATTTCAAAATTGTATTACGAAATTAGTGAAATAAAGTTAAGGCGAATTTTTGGTACAAGTGTGCGGGCGCGGGCGGCAGGCGGGACCACCTAAAGCAGTTGTCCCACTGCCGGCGAGGAAGCGACTAACTATCGGCTATTTACTCGCTCAAGACACGTACAATAGATATACATTGCGTGTAAACAAAAGAGATGCATATATTAATAGTTGATCGCTGACTGTTCACACCGCCGGCGAGAACTCACTCCACTAGTTTGTCGCTGAGCGACAAAAGCTATTAAAGAAAATACTCGCTCAGCGATACTTGCTCAGCGATGTTCGCTTGGCGGTCAGAGCTCACGCTGAGAGACCAAATAGCGGTAATTTTGTCCCGAGCGAATGGTGCGAGTAATCGCCCGTCGCACTCGGATACTCGCTGATAGCCCAGCGACAAAACTATCGGAACTACATACTCGACAACTCGTTTTCAGTTGGTAGATCTCCTCGTCGCCAGCGCGGTGGGACAACTGCCTAAGGGGAGCGTCATTCACTCGCCCCTGTGAACGATTGTACTGTCATTTCATACCACTAATTTTGTAATATAATTTCGGCTTAAGGTGATTCCTTCAGTAACCCTCAAACAGCAAAATTTCTTACGTTTTTTACAAAGAAATTACAAACCAATGCCTAAGTAGAGGTTGACAATTTTCCAAGTTTAAATTCACAAATCAGAAACGGTGTCAGTGCTGTTCGGTGTGACAAATCCCTAACGTCTCAACTCAGTCAGTCGTTTGTTCAGCTACCAGATATTGCTGTGGATGTTATCAATAATATTAATTTACCTTAACAATCGTATTACCCTGTAACGTATGAAGATCAATCACATTTCTGTAGTTATGCCATATTGCACTGTATTGGCAATTTCAGATTGTACTTTGTGTCAAAGACTGGAATGACTTTGATATCGATATAACATCACGTGTGTTTTCTACAGAGGGTTAGGCAGCGGTGTACCTTTCACCTCCTTCTGCGAAGCAGTAATGCTCGCGAAGGAGGAGGCGGAACGCGTGAGGGAGAGGCAAATTTCGCGTCCTTATGCACCTAACTGCCGCAGGAGACGCCCTAGGCGTCGGGAATCGCAAGCCGATTCCCGGCCACCGTAGGCGCGGGCTTGCGGATGGTGAGTAATAGGTAGCTCGCCGTCCGATGAGGATCAGGCCCGGGTCGACGGCGCGTTGTGTTCTACGCTCACCCCAAAGAGATGTCAGCACAACTGAAGGGGTCCGCTAGGGCCGATTCTTGCCGAGGTTGCGGGTTTGTCCGAAAGGGTTACCGTGGCAACATACGGGGAACTGAAGGAACTCGGGTGGGTTTTAGTCAGTAAGAGTCTGACACACCTTCCAGCTCTACCCAGAGTGGTAGAAGTTATTTGAAAATTTCCCACCCAAAAAAAAAGCGGTGTACCTTTAATACACTCAAACGCCAGTTTCGTTTAAGTTTCATATAATAGGGGTATATTGCCATTGTTTTTATCTCTTCTTTTGGTATGGTTAGTGACTAACCTGGTGTCAGAGTTTTAAAGCCACCCATGGGCCTCTAAAATTGCTTCTCATGCCGTCGAGAAATATCTCTAAGGCATGCCGGTTTCCTCACGATGTTTTCCTTCACCGTTTTTGAAGCAAGTGATAATTATACAATAGGCAAATGAATCCAAAAAGTCAGAGGTGCGTGCGTGCCTTGGGTTCGGACTCAAGACCTATGACTTGGCAATCTGACGGTCACACCACTAGGCTATCACTGTTCTATATTGTTTTGATGTTAGAGTAATATACTCTTAAATCGATCTTTGACTGTAGCTATTCTGATCTTTGATCATAATTATAGCTCTTAGGATTGTAACTGTTACAATAGAAGTATTGAGTAGTAGCAGTTAAGTAGCGTGTACTTTTATACTTACCCATTTTTGGATACTTTCTACAAACGTAAAATTCTTCTCAAGCAATTCATATTCATATTCATTTATTTGCGTTCCACAAGATAAAACAAGTTGTTAGGAAAAGGCTTAGAGCTAAGAGCCGTTGTAGACCCTGTCAGGGCACAGCAAGAATTATTATTAGATACACAGCTATTAATTAAAGTTAAAAATCTAAGTCGCAGAAAACTAAAAATTAAAATAAAATTATACATGAAAACTGAATTATTACATTCGCATAAAAAGTCAATAACAATAACATAAATAATTATTATTCTTAAGTAGGTAGCTATTTTCTTAAAATACTATTATTGCCTTTATATAAAGTTATATCTACTTAGGTAATATTATTACAAATACTTATTTAATAGGAGATCATATTTTAAGGTTACAATTTTTTATAAAGAGATAAGTTTTACGTATATCACATATCGCTATAAACTATGGATCAAAAGATATCAGCATTTTAATAGAGTTAAATCAAAGCTTAATTTATGTAGTAATAATAACATAAAATCTTCTCCGCCAAAGCCAATATCTAGGTAATAAATCAAACCCATCAAAGTTATTTTAACTTCAATAATTTAAGTTAATTTTATGATTTTATCAAGGGGATTGGTTATCTGAGCAATTAATCAGTTGTTCGGTAGTAAAACATCCCTTTAGGGTATGCAAATGTGGCAACTGTATCAGCTTGTCCAGATAATCGCAGGTAGTCTGTAGTTTTGAATAATATTTACCTACATAAATTGTGAACAAAGTCGAAATCTATTCAAAAACTTAGTCATTTAGAGCGTCGGCGATGGTTAGGACTTGTGTTTTAGTTGGAAAGTAGAAGAAATAATAATCCATAAATCCACTATTGGCTGTACTATGAAAACGTCGAAACTATTTTGTACAGAAAATGTTGAAAAGTTGGTTTATTAAAGAAAATATGTATGTCATAATCAAAAACAAATATTATTCTTCATAAAAAAAAACATTAATTTAATACCAATTTGGTGGTATGAGGAACAGGGTGTAAAGTTCACTCATCCACCATAAAAAAGGGAGAATCCTCCGACCAGATGGGTATTGTGTCTGGCGGGCAACTGCCCATCGGTTTGAAGTCAGAATCTTGTATATATGTCGCTCGCTCGGTAAACCCTTATTGTGCGGTGCAGGATTTATGTGACGTCATGTCTATGATGCGTAGTTAGTATGTAGCGGTGTAACCGCTAAACCAATATTAAAAATGAAAAAACATCTAAAACCCAAAAAGAAAAACATTTAAAGCTCCCAAGCTCTAACTATTGGTAACCTTTTCGAACCAGTGCAGTGTGCGTCGCTACGCCAACAGCCGTTTGCAACAGCAGCTTGTTTGTCTGAGGATTGCCAAATTATCTATCTGGTTGAAGGGATTCAACTAAAATTCGAGCTCCTTAAAGACAAAAACTTATAATTAACAATAATGTTTGAACTTACTACATTCTGATGTTAATTATTATTATCGTCATCAACTGAGCTCATAGACACGCCAAAAAGAAGAAAGTACGGACAAAACTAGACGGAGTTCTGTGTCTGGCAAAGGTCTTACCTTTGCCAGACACAGAACTCTATCTAGCATCGCCACGATAATGATTATCATGATAATTAATTTGTTCAAGGTCAAAATGAAATCGTTTATTTAATGAGATCGCGAAGGGGCCTTTTAGATTTTCATTTTCGTATGGAAAAGAATGGGCCAGAACGTCAGTAGTTACATCAGTCAATCTGCCAACCCTTTTCCCAACTATGATGGGGTCAGCTTCCAGTCTAACCGGATGCAGCTGAATACTAGTATTTTACAAGGAGCGACTGCCTGTCTGCCTCCCACAATCCAGTAACTGGGTGATAATACGATTCCCCTTGATAAGACTGGTTGTCAGACTTTCAGGATTCTGACGACCCGTAACGACTGTCAAAGATTCACAAATGACAGCCGGGACCAACGGCTTGACGTGCTTTCCGAGGCACGGAAGAGTCTCGGCATGTAAAGATAGTCACCCATCCATAGACCAACCCGGGCAAGCATAGCTTAACCTAATGGATCGATCCGTGCAATGGTTATTACTTAGCCACGAGCTCAGTAGTTACAAACTCTTTAAAAAAATCTTTTTGTGATTTTGTTTTCATTAACTGGGTAATTATAATTATGTAAAGGCCATTTAGGTACCTTTTTCCGTGGGAAAATCCTCATGGATCCCGGAGAGAACGGAGGGTTATGTCGGTCTCCTACTGGTTAAAACCCCACTGTTCCTTCTACTACCTACCATGAGTTAGGGGCCCCGAGATACTTGTACATTCACCGCATCCTCAACTGGAAGACGATGTACCTAGAATAAAATTACTTCATTATAAAACGGTCGCTCATAATAGGCCTTATTGGAAGGCTAAAGGTCACCCAAAGGGCAATGGGAAGGGCTGTGCTTGGAGTTTACTACATAATCAAATCAGAAACGAAGAGATCCGCAGGAGAACCAAGGTAATCGACATAGCCCAAAGAATTGCCAAACTTAAGTGGCCATGGGCAGGGCACATTGCTCGCAGAACGGATGGCCGATGGGGTTGAACATTTCTGGAGTGACGACCGCGTATCGGAAGACGTAGCGTTGGATGGCCTTCCATAAGATGGACCGATGACCTTATGAAGGCCGCAGGAATTCGCTGGATACGGGAAGCACAGAATCGGTCGAAGTGGCGGTGCTTGGGGAAGATCTATGTCCAGCAGTGGACGTCTTTCGGCTGAAATGATGATGATGATTATAAAACGTTGAAATAGCTACACGGTGCGCAAATATTTACAAATTAATTTTATCAATTTCCAAAAGTATTCTTAATTGATTAAAGATCCATTGACACGAAGCTTTTCGAGATTAAATCAAATAAAGGCCATCCCATCTGAAATGCAGACAAAGCCACGGGAAAATCCATTACTTCATAAAACGGAATCGTTTTAATTTATAATTTCATCAGCGCGTTTCGACCACTACATTGTACAATGTACGCGGTTTTAATTAACTTTTTAATAGCTTAATGAAAGAAGCGTTAATGAAGGTTTCCATATAACTATGTACAATATCTTTTGGTGTTCTTTGTCGTTTTAATTGATGTTGCTAACGTTGACGGAGTAATTGGAATCTATTTTTGTTGTACTAAGAATTGGGGAAGGCTTTTAAATGAACTTGTCTTTGAGAATTATGTTGTCAGATCATGAAGTAAAAATGTTTTAGTTTCAGATTTTGATTATGGTTGTGATATCGAATTTGTTTTTGATATCGAAGGAGTTTCTTGCCCGTTCTTCTCCATAGAAACCTACTACGCTTTGAAATTGGCGACTAGCTCCATGCTTCTGACTGACCAACCCTTCTTGACAATTCAAAAGTGCCTGTAATTGGTTTATTTGAAATTAATGCTTCAACTTTTGAATATTTGTTTATTTGTGTTTCGCGACTGTGATTTTCAGAATGATTGGTTGCGTTATTTGAAAAAGTCATTTCAGTAAACTAATTAAGGTTACTATTGAATTCACGGCCAGTTTTTCAATTTAATTAATGTTTACGGTTTCACCCACGTCGGTACAGTCGACCGCGCGTTCGTGGTAACACTTTGACCTTGAGTTGGCTTAGCATGATGACCTCTGGTTGGTGGTAGGGCTTGTTCTAAGTCCACCTGGCTAGCTACTACCATCTTATCTAAGCCTGTCACCATAGTAACAATGTTAACAGTATTGTTGTGTTTCGGCAGTTAGAGTTAATAGCCAGTTTCTCTGTGGTTGAGGATTCCAGGTGAAGCTCGCTTTCACCTTCGGCCTGATCATCACTTACCATCAGGTGAGATGTAGGCCAAGAACTTCGTGGTTGGGGATACAAAAACAAAAAAAAGTGTATTACGGAGTTTCAAAAGAAGTGCCTGGGCGACCGAGCTCTGCTCTGGTGAAAATAGAGAATGCTCATTTAATAGTAGGTATAGGAAGGTTTATACCAATCCCATGTATATGTGTACATACTAATTCCATGCTGCCATGATAGTAGGTACTTACTAATTCCATGCTGCCATGTCATTATTCTCAGGTCATTATTCATTTTCTTGTTCTAAACTTTGGGCGACCGAGCTCTGCTCGTGTGAAAATATGAAGAAAACGAATTTTCCCAGATATGAGACCAATCTAGATTTTTTGCACCTGTAAACCCATACTATATTGCAATTTTCATCGAAATCTTTAGAGCCTTTTTTGAAAACGTGATTATATTAATATATATATGTCGGATCCGGTCATTAGTACGGACACGAAATGAATCGCAAGCGCGTCGCTGGCGACAAGACGTGATCTACCCACACCTAAAGCGAGCGCACGCTTCTACAGAGTCGTGATGTTTTAAGGCCACGGCGACGAGGGATTCAGCCTCGGATCGCATCGGAGTCAAGACGTCACGGAACTGTTCTCGATTCGTGGTGCTCAGTTAGTTGTAATTTGTGATCATTGTGTCAAATTGGTGATTTTAATAAACGCCGTCACACCCAGTGTGTATATAATTTAGCTAGTGTGATTCATTTGATAGTAAATTATAATGTGATCTCAACTGCAAACTGTTTTTCTATTGCACATTAACCAAAACTACCCACACTACGCCCACAGTAGTTAAAATATCTTTGATAATAACGAGAGTCACATACCCGTCTCCGACATATATGTATATACATACATATAAATATTGCTCGTTTATAGTATAGGATAGAGTAAGAAGCCAGTTTACATTGGTTTTGTTAACACTGAGTTCACTCTCGTAATGACTACTGTTCCCATTCATTTCTGGTTTACGCGACTATTCAACCTCAAATGGAGGTTTTATTTATCTACTCATCACGTGGCAAAGTTGCTTGTTGAACTGACAAGCTTCCATTTTGAATCTGATTCATCTGTCAAGCCTCTTCCCAAATATATCGGGGTCGGTTTCCAGTCTAACCGGAAACATTTGAATATCAGTATTTTACATGGAGCAACTGTCTATCTGACCTCCACAACCCAATAACTGGGTAACACAATACCCCTAGTAAGACTGTTTGTCAGACTTTCAGGCTTCTGACCACCCTTGACGACTCTCAAAGGTCTAAAAAGGAGGCTCGGTATGTAATGGATGGTTACCCATCAACGGGCTGACCTTGGCAAGCGTACCTAAACTTTCAATCGACCCGTGCTCTTGTTATTACTTAGCTATGAGAGAATCTGACCATCACCAAAAAAGTGTTAATAGAACGCCGGTAGCTAAATTATCTGCCAGTACGACAACTTTCGTGTTATTCGAATAAAACTTTTTCACGTTACAAAGTTGCAACTGAAAATGGTTGCCAGCAATTTAAGGTCCCTTTGTTAGTGGCATACTAAAATACATGTTACTTGTGTGTATGTATGTGTATCACGCAAAGAGGAACAGATGTGGGAGAGGACCGCTTTGTGCATTTTACTTATTACTTTTTTTCTGTTTTTAACGTGCTTGCGTGGCTGTAAAAGTATAAAATTGTAGTAAAACCATTAATAGTTGCTAGAGATGCCAGCAGCAGAAATTTTCAATACAAAGTGTTCTTTTGCTTTAAGTTTTCCTCTTTAAAAAAAACTAATAATAGTATAATTGTTGCTGTTTAAATATCAGTTAGATAGTCTGTAGTAAAATTCGTTACTTTTCATAAATTTTCTTTTACACTTACACTGTTGACATTACGAAAGCTTGTTGTGTTCTGTATAGTTATCCTATACTATTAAAATCGATCTAGCTAGGTCTCATATCTGGGAAAAGTTGTTTTTCCTTTTTTACAGCCTCGGGAATGTGATACAACGTTGGTATACCTGGACGATAATTATGTTTATCTACTCTCATAGCGTAATATTCGAATTATGAACTTCAAAACGAGTTTATATTGACATACTTTATAAACAGAATACCGAAATTTAAAAATAGAATCATATTATAACACTTTTTCTCTAACAAAATAATACTATAAAACATTTTTTTTTGTATTACGATACAGCGCTAATCCAAGAAGTTAATATCACCAAAGAGTTTCCATCAACTTTTGGCGGGGGACAGCAGTACCCGCTGTAGCGCATGTGCGGTGATGTGCTGGTGCAGGCGACATTCATTTGTCTTGTAGTACTGAATTTCGTGGGATTTTTAAATTTATTCTTGGTCTTTAACTTTGATCTTTTATTTAGTATTTGTTTCAATCCCAATGTTTGAGAGTAGATAAAGTAGTGTATGAAACTGCACATAACTAGGTATTAAAACATTCGTGTGATACTATTAAAAACCTCGCCTACGGCTCGGTTTTTAAACACACACTCATGTTTTAATACCCCTTATTATGCAACAGTTTCGTAAACTACTATTATATATTTTCACCCGAGCACAGCTCGGTCAACAAAGTACTGTTATCTATACTTCTATACTAATATATAAAGCTGAAGAGTTTGTTTATTTGTTTGTTTGCTTGAACGCGCTAATCTCAGGAACTACTGATCCGATTTGAAAAATTCTTTCACGGTTAGATAGTCCATTTATCGAGGAAGGCTATAGGCTATATATCATCACGCTAAAGCCAATAGGAGCGGAGCACCAATGAAGAATGTTTCAAAATCGGGGTTTTTTTTTTCCTTTTGAGAGCTTCCTCTGCGTGCGCTGCGTAAACGGTTAAAGTTTCGCAAAAATCATGTATGACAGAATTGTTTCCCTTTAAAAGTTCTAAAAAAAAGTCCGCGACAGCACATGTCTATCTTTTAAGGTTGGCTCTCTATAACCTTTTTTATGCTAACCAAATTTGTTCTAAAATAATGCATTATTTGCGAAGGTGTTTTTATAAACATGATATTAATCCTTATCCAAATAAATACGTTATTCATCACAAGTATTTAATTTAAAACAAAATTGCCCTTAACATCATTCGATTTCAATGAATATCTTAGGAGATATCGCAGTTTTAAAATAACATCGCAGCAAAATAATGATCAAGTACTGCGCGCGCATTTATGATGTGCAAGGCAGTCATGTGGGGGAAGGGCGTGAATCGTGATATAAGATTGTAAGACCCAGTACTTTTACCTAACGTTTTAAAGTTCCACTCTTACTGATAAAAGCAAGATGTAGGTACCTAAAATAGCTCCTTAACGTACAGACGCCAGCACATCAAGCTACCCGAAACTGTCAAATTTTCCCAATCAACTTTGAACCTTATTCTTCAGTGATAAAGTTGAAAATCTATTAAATAAATTTGACAGATTGTAGTAGCTTGAAGTGCTGGCGTCTGTAAGTTTTTTTTTTGAAATTTCGCCTTCTACGTAAACGAAGTCAAAGTCGAAGTTAGCGTTAGCCCAAAATAACTATTCCACGCCAACGAAGTCGCGGGCAGAAGCTAGTCCTAAATAAAACTAATCTTGAGGCAAACTATACTATCATTGCATAAGTTCAAAAGATGCCCAGTAAAAAAATGTTTTGAAAAAAACGGACTCGCTTTTATTTGATATTTATTAACTTTAAAAATGTTTATCTCTTCCAACAGACCTGCAAGAGTCAACTTTATCATTCATATTTTTGAGTTCATCTCTAAAAATGTTCGAGCCACTAGCCACAAACTCGTAAGAATAATTAATGAGCTGAACTATATATGAGAGCTTATGAGTAACAGCTCTTTTAAATCATGCCTTAACTCTTTTTTAGGGTTCCAAACCTCAAAAAGAAAAAAACGGAACCCTTATAGGATCTCTGTCTGTCCGTCTGTCACACCTAATTTGCTACGAATCTAATAGACCGATTAAGTTAAAATTCAGTATACAAATCAATTTCTGTGACAACACCAAAAATGAAAATAAATGAAAATTGAATATGGGGGAATTTTTATATACTTACTTTTCGAGGGGAAATTGTTTTTTTTTTATAAATTCAATCTGTAGTGTGTGACATAACAAATGAAAGGGCTTGCTGTGAGAATTTAAAATATTTTTTTTATAATTTTAAAATAAATACTCTAAAGATATAAAATAAATGAAAATTGATAATCTCGACCTTATTTCCGAAACTACCAAGCCTAACATTAAAAAAAAATACAGAAAATAGTACTACACTTATAGATTACCAGGAAAACCAATAAGAAATCTATGGTCTTAAATAACATGGTAAATCTCCCAATATTGTGCATAAAAACCTACACTTGCAGTTGAAATGTATGGGAGAAAATGTTTATCAACTACAATGTTAAGTTTGTCCTCGGATAAATTCATCCCAACTCCGGAACCCTTTATTGTTCATGGTCCGACGCGCTCTAGGCCGGTTTTTTCTATTTGGCTTTCCAATTAGTCGCGGATGGCTTTCAGAGGCTCAGTGAACCATAATGTGATGAAATGTGGCGGGAATGAGGCTAGATGTTAATTCATTTTTTTTCTACTTTACCTACATAATTATTATATTATGGATATGTTACTTTCGTTGATGTTCGATGGTTAGTACTTTCTGAGTTTATCTTGTACATTATGAGGTATACTTTTTTTTTTGACTGGGAAATTATCAAATAACTTCTCCCGCTCTGGGTGGAGCGGGAGGGCGTGTCAGGCTCTTACTGACTAAAACCCACCCGTGTTCTTTCATTGTCATGTTGCCGGAGCCACTATTTCCCTTTCGGCCCTTATTCGCAACCCCGGCAGGCATTGGCCCTAGCGGACCCCGTCAATTCTGCTGACATCTCTTTAAGGCGCGCGTGGAACACAACGCGCCGTCGCACAGTGGGAAAATCGCGTATGTTTCGTCTCAAAACTCTGTATCTCAGTTGTTTCAAAACTAAATGAGCTGTAATTTTGCACACATATACTTGGATGTATAAAGTTTAATGCAAATAATTTTGATTTTGAAAATTATGTTTATTAATTAATTATAAAATTAAACTTAAAAAAACTACATGCATTTTATAAGAAAAAAAATGCAAAATATGTTTGTTTAATTTACATAAAACGGAATATACATAGTACCAAACGAGAAAACAAAATATGTACACAATTTAGCAAGCTCCTACAGATTTTCATTGACAGCAAGAACGGCCTTGGCTTCATTTAAAAGTTCTTCCGATATTGTTTCTGAGGTTTTTCTCAAACTTGGTATATATGCATCAGAAGTGTACAATAAGGTATGGAACACGTCTTCATTGGTAGCCGCTCTTGAACACTTTCTAGAATGACGAAGTCTAAATTTTTTGTAATCCTTATTTCGGGATTCTTGCGCGTCTTCGGACAATTGTCCGATAGGTAAAATAGCATAGTACTCAATGATTTTTTCGCCGTGAATAAGTGTTTTATGCACAGAAGAAGGCATATAATACCAGTTATAATTATTTAAGTACAGTTGGGCTGTACTACAGAAATAAGTTTCTTTGAATGTAGGAGACCATAGTAGCTATATCCTCTGGTGACAAATTGAAATTTTCTTGTAAGTAGTCTTCTATATTATGCCCATTTATCAACAAATTGCACAATTCTCGTTTGCTACAAACAAATTCACCCATTTTTCAAACCATTCAACTTCTGCGAATATTTGAAAATAAGTAATAACTGCTTTTTAGGGCAACTGAATATCTGACCAACAACTGTTAATGTTTCAGGGTTCGCCTTCCTTTTATTGGTCAATGAAATAGTGCTATATGCTTATTATCAGTTTCTTATCTATAAAAATAAGAAACTGATAATTTGTACTCTTCCCATAACAAACCTGTTTTTAATTCGACCCTAATAGATAATTGGCCATATTTTATCAAGTAAGGTGGTCAAAACTGTATTAAAACCACAAAAAACTATTAATAATACTCGGGGGTACCCCATTCCAAAACTGTATAATACTTGTATATTTATATCAAAACTTTTGAGTAATGTGGCGTTGAATTGTAGTAACGTATTGCGTTTAAATTACGTTATTGAACATGAGTTAGCTTTGATGCCTATTTAATATACATTATGATTAAATAAAAAAATAAAAAAAAATGCGAAAAGAAAGCTTACTTATTAGACTATATTAATTTTATTCCATTACAACGACTTTCACGTAAAACGGTTTTGAGACGGCTTTGTATGGGGCTTTCCCACAGTGCGTCGACCCGGGCCTGGTCCTTATCGGACGGCGAGCTACCCATTGCTCACCGTCCGCAAGCCCGCGCCTGCGGTGGCCGGAAATCTGCCTGTGATTCCCGACGCCCAGGGCGTCTCCTCCTGCATCGTGAGGTATCCTCGTAATATTTAGAACATTGGCATTCTAATCTCATTCGCAATCTGTCAAAAATACAATCAATTTATCAATTTACCAACATTTTTGACAAGTTTGACAGATTGCGACTTGAATGTTAATGTTTTATAAGTACGAACATTGGTTTTCTGATCTTATAGTGGATATGTGTAAAATGTGTAAAAAGAATTAGTAAGCAGTATGAAAGTAGTTTCTTCAGAATCGTTTACTGATTCGATTTCTGTAATTTTTTATAAATGTAATTTTTATCCAAAAAGGCTACAAAAATTACAGTCACACTTCCGCTGTACAGTAAATACCTATTACGCTCGACCCTTTTACATACGTGTGCATCTGTGTGCGTGCGTAGATTTGTAATGTGACCACAATTTTCTCCCACAATCAGTCTTACAAATAATTTAATAAATAAACAATGTTTTACACATAATAGTAATAATTCAGTATATCGCCGCCCCCGCAGAATAAACGCGAAACTGCTATTGAGGCGGTTTTGATGTTAATCCATATTCGTTATGTATAGGTCAAAATACATCACCTCAATTTTTTCCAGATTTTTACATCAATTATTTACGAAGTTACATACATACGATATACCGTAACATAATGTTATAATTCCGACCTTGATGATATAAAAACTTAATTACCTATTACATTATCAGAATTTTTTCGACTGCACCAGAATAAACGCGTAATAGCCCATTAACGGTATCACTGTACAGCGAAAAACGCAAGTAATATTACATTTCAAAACAAAAAAAAAAACAGTAGTTGATAAGAAAAAATAACTCAAAGTAACATTAACGTTAAAAAAAAAACTAAAACATTTCTGTAAAATGTTTTTTTATCAATGACTCAAAAACAGTACCTGTTTAACACTTAACATTAATTAGATTATCTACAAAAAAAATATTCTTTTAAACGACGTAAAAAACAAACTTCTATTCGGTGTAATCATAAAGTTATGGATCAATTTAGGTTTTTTATTTTTCCTGTAAAATTGACTTTTTACACTTGCGCGTTTATTCTGCGGGGGCGGCGATATGTATTATGAATTTATGATTATAACATAATATTTTAATTGAGATATTTGGTTGTGTGCGTTAATTTCCAAATATAGGTAATGTTTGTAAGTTAAAAATTGAAAACAATAATTCCAATGAATTTATATACTTATTACAATTTTATTTCTAGGGTAGGTGAATGAAAAATATGGTTAGTAAAACACCTGATTAAAATAATTAAAGAAGGCATAATATATTTTTTATGAATGCTAAAGCATGTGCAAAGATTTAGAATGGAACTTAACTTTCACAGATTCATAATTTTCTTAACCCGCGCGTATTAATATTTCAACTTTTAATTAATTCTGCGAACGAGTAATTCTAACATTTCTACAGAAATTCTGTTCTGTTGTTCAAAATTTTGTTCAAAATTCAACATCTGAACTAATATAACAAAGCTGAAGAATTAGTTTGAACGCAATCTCTAGAACTATCAGTCGGATTTGAAAAATTCTTTTTGCATTGGATAGCCCAATTCTTGAGGAGGGCTATAGGCTATTTAACATCACGCTACGAACCTTAGGAGCCGAGCAAAAAGAAAAAAAAGTCAGAAAGAGCGCTAAGCAAAAACGAATTAACAGCGCGGACAGGCGATGCAATGCCAAACAAGAAACAAGAAATGTCACGTGAACGAATTCGCGAGAAGAAGCCAGTGCTGTACAAAAAAAGGCCAAAAACGGTCAAGTGCGTGTTGGACCACGTACATTGAAGGGTTCCAGTAGTTGGGGTGAATTAATCTCAAAAACAGACTTAACTTTGTAGTTGAAAAACATGTTCTCTTATACATCTATGTACACACCCCTACACATCAAGCTATAAATTTCCAGTGTAAGCTGACCTCGCATTATACGGAAATCCTATACAATGCGAGATCAACGTAAACTGGAAATGTATAGCTTGATGTGTAGCCGTGTGTACCTCACGGTCAATTCTCCAACTGTAGGTAAATGTAAGTTTAGAAACGTAAAAAAAAAAACTACAAATTATAAATTTTCGGACTTTATCCTTTACTTGTACCGTGAGACCTTGCTTCCTGCCAAATTTCATGATTCTAGATCAATGGCAAGTACCCTGTTAGGTTTTGATTTATTTGCGAGTGTCAAAATAATTGTCACATAAATGGCCGTATTTTTTAAATGCGTTGACTTGACGTACTTTTTTTTGAGCTCCAAGGGAAAATAGATCTACGTATTTGATATCTGAGAAACGAGGACGGACAACGAAGTGATCCTATAAGGGTTCTGTTTTTTTTCCTTTTGAGGTACAGAAGCCTAAAAAAGACTTTCAGTTTAGTGATAAAGATGGCAAACGAAAAAAATATCACATGGATGACCTTGATCATATAATTATATCAGTTTTCATCGGACCCTTTGCAAATAACTGAATGTAAAGTCATAAACAATGATATAAAAAACATTTTTTTAATAAAATATAAAAACCATAAAAATTGAAAGTACGAGCGAGAGTATGGATAGCAAAAACCATTGACGTATAGCCATAAAGCGAATTGACTTTAAAGTCCCACTCACCTACATACCAGGAAAAGCGTTGAAATAAATAAAAAAGCAATCCACGGAAAAACAGTTATGCAAATATACACTCGTTATAGATGACTTTCCAAGGTTTGTTATGCATAGCTCCCATCCAATCAGGATTCCGTATTATTTATGAGATAAAAACCATGCAGCGTACAATAGTCTGTCGGACAATGAATGGGCATAATCATCCCCAAACAAACGAAGATCGCGTTGGGCCCTGCGGCAGTAAAATCTCATACAAAAATATGCAACGCCGCACACTAGCGTTTCCAGTTTTATTTAGGTCTTTTGAATTTTATGGAAATGTTATTTTCGGTGTATTGAAAAATGTGAAAAATTGTGGGTTATTTGGACAGTTTTATAGGAGTTGGTAAATATAAAGTTACGTTTATTACTGTGTTGTTTGTTACTAACAATTATGGACAAAAAATTAGTCTGAAATAAATGAATTTGATTTAATAATTAAGAGATTTTGATATAAATGTTTTTTGGTACATAAGACTATACAGACCGGGTAGGATTTTTATTCAAACTAGATATGTCCAAATTGAGACACTCGCTTATAAAACAGTAAAAGAGAAACGAGGTAATAGGGATGACGCCTGGGAAAAAAAAAAAAATACTAAATAGACCGTCAGTCAGATAATAAAAAAATATTAGACAAGTATAATTTTTTGCTTTATCATTATTAATAAAAACTTACTTAGATAAAAACGCATTAAAGTTGGGGAGTGGAGGTCACTACGTCACAAGTAAGGATAAAATCTATGTACTCGTGACGTCATGGCACATTTTAACTTAATAATGTACCGCCATAATCTTTTGATAACATAAAAAAACCGGCCAAGTGCATGTCGGACCACGCACAATGTAGGGTTCCGTAGTTAGGATGAATTTATCCGAAAAACAAACTTAACTTTGCAGTTGAAAAAAAAATTATTTCATACAGAATGTATGGGAGAATATGTTTTTACAACCGTAAATTTAAGTTGGTCGACTATTACTCGTTAACTTGTAAAGCCTACTCAGCTGTGATAGTTTTTCTTTTAAATTCGTTATATAAGCTACTAGCGTGAATTTTTTTACATCCCTAAAACCAACCATTTAGCTGGCAGGGGGGGGGACACTTGACTCTAACAAAAATTTTCACTTTAAAGCTTAATATTTCGCAAACGGATTTCTAAATTCAAAAATGGTTTTCGCATACTCACAATGTTTTTGAAAGACCTTTCCAACGATACCCCACACCAAGGGATAGAAAAAAAAACATTCCCACTTTACGTGTAGGGGAGCTACCCTAAAAAAAATATATTTTTCATAATTTTATTTTACCACTTTGTCGGCATGATTAATATGTATACCCATGCCAAATTACAGCATTCTAGTACTAAGCGTCTCTGAGCTAAGCCGCGGACAGACAGACAGACGGACATGATGAAACTGTAAGGGTTCCTTGTTTACTACGGAACCCTAAAAAAGAAAAAAATACGTGTTCAATATTTTTAATAATTTACCTGAAGGACAAAAATATAATTTTAGTCATCATCCCTATTCTTCTGTTAGTTACACTTTGTTTACGATACAAATAAATATAATGCCACAAAGTCCAAAAAAGCACAAACATATTTATCCATTGTTCAAATCACATCCTGAATTAGCAACAAAAACTCATCACCTCATATTTCAAACTAACTACAAAATAAATCGTCGAAAAATCCACGTCATTTTTACAGGAACAATGTGGTTTGTTTATTAAATTTGCAAGTGAAATCGCACGCACTATAAAAGTAATAGATCCGTTTATTTCGTGAGGCACGCAATGGACGGTCACGTGAGTTTGTCCCATTTAGGCTGTTCCCTTTGTCTGTTATTGGGTAATGAAGTTGTACTAGTACTTTTTCAAAGTTAATACAGTTGTAACTTTTAAGAGCATAGTAACTTACCTGAGAAAAGATGCTGATTATGGATTAAATTGGATGGGTTATGGTATAGAGGACTACTATAGAAATAAAAAACAGTGTCACTCCGGAAGTGTCGACAGAAGTGAAAACTTGAACAATTTTATCGTGCAGAAAATACTTTGAAGTCGGTAAAAAAAGGGAAATGTCAATCATGTCGTTGTCATATCTCAATCTCATTAATCCCAAAGAAAATGTATCGCGCGTTGATTTATTTTTAATGGTCAAAAGCTGGTGTCGGTAACAGTGGAGTTCAATGGTATTTTCCCATCTAAAAAATGCCCAACGCGCCTTAAGAACTTTTCACTTTAAAAAATCAGCGCTGTGCTGTGGGTCCCCATATGGATCCCCCATCATGCTGAGTGGAAGCATTTTTGTCACAGTCATGACGTGCAGCTGCCGACTATATCTGTTTTGTGTTCGTGATTATATTTAAATCTATCGTGTTTTATTTTATTGTTCTACTCGAGTAATTTTCTTTTTTTTGCACGTGTTTCTGTTACAAATAATCTCATTTTTCTTTCAAATAACCATAATAATTTAATTCATGAAAAACCATGAACTTGAAATTACGTGATGTGGTGAAATGGACTTGCCAGTAAGCTTAAAGAAATATGACACCATAGATTATGGAGCATCTTGCAAACAATAAGGTTTAGGAATCCGTATGCCAAGATGACAACAAAAACAGAATTTTCAAGTTAAAGACTTCGAACTTATGTTGGAGTCGAATAATTATGTTGGAAAGGAAATAAATAGTGTGGATTAGGGTTGTAGCGGAACCTCACCTTCACCTTCGGAAATATGGAACTTTCGCACTCCGTGTTCACATCAGGCTCCGCAAATTTTGAGGGGAGTTGTAACAAAGGTCTTAAAAAAAATCGGCTCCAATTAAGCCAAGACTCTTGTTATAGCCCCGCCGCCGGCAGGTGGCGAGACTTACTGTAGCCATGCCGCTGCGCCAGCTTGTGCTTTTCGCGCCATTAGAGTCGCCACGAGTTTTTTGAAAAAAAAGTCGTTCATCAGACATCGCATGGTGGACGTATCGTTTTTTCAGATCTTCGGATTTATTCAGAAAATAAAATAGATTTATTAAATATCAGGCCTAGCGTTTATTATTTTCGAAGCCTTATATACAAAGCGGTAACAGCCGAAACAACTCTTAATGTAGTGGAGATAAAACCAGCAGTTTTAAGTTTTTCTTCATTGTCACTGCCACCGCCAGGTTCGGTAGGTAGCAAGTGAGCAACTGTTTCGTGAAGCCGGTTTAATTTATGGACCACTAAGAAACTGCCTATAGAAGACTATGTCATGATACAATTTTTTGTGTTTGATTTGCCCTTTCAAAATTTTGATCACCAATGAGTCGATTTTTTCTTTAAGATTTTTTTTTTTTGTTTATTTTTCCCCCTATTTTTTAGCTAAGATGCCGCCCCCGTTGCATGCCTAATGTGGATACGTGTCAGCTTTATTATTCTAAGAAAGCTGAACAATTCTGTTCGATTTGTTGCCTTCCATAATTCACCGCTATGAATATTATTGTAATCAGTATAAACAGCTTACGCGATAAGACTAAATAAAACATTAAAATCATCTGAACTAACTTTCTGTTGCTTCTCTTTGTTGTTAGGGAAAATTTATTTCATTGTTTACTGCTTTTCTCTTGTATTGTTTTTATTATGTTCAATATAATTTTGTGTGTTTTAGAAACATTGTTCATATTTTGCGTAAAGTTTAAAAGCTAATGAACTTGATAATAAAATAATATTAATTAATGACTAAGGTCCATAAAAAGAATGAGTACCAATCTTACCCCATTAATTTTTCAATCAATTCAGATATTCGGTATGTAAAAGTCAGTGTTATCTGACTTCCATTTGCTGACCGTAGTAGGTTATACGTATGTAATTTTTAATCGTTTTAATTTTTGAAGTGAAAACTTCTTTAAGCGCGTTGGGCATTTTTGAGATGGGAAAAAACAATTGAACTTGCGACACCGTTACCGTCACCTCATTTTTGTGAACGCGATTGTGCTCTTTATTTATATTACGTTACGGAACAACATTCTATGCAAGTATTTTTACTTTAAAGGTTTTGGAAGTATTTTTTTCCCAGAGTGGGCTATTTTTTTTCAAACCCAACCCGCATAACCAAAAAATTAAATCAGTGAAGATTCTAAAAAAAATAGCTTGCAGTGATATTGTCGCAAGCATGCAGCCAGTCTTTTTCATTACCACTATGTATGTAAAACACAAAACGCATTTTGATGAATAAGAATGGATCAAAAGTTGACAGGCGAGAAATTCCGTGACTATTTCGAAAGAGAGAGAATTTTAGACGCATTTATATGCTGATTCCGGTGTTCGTGAGATATTGCAGTGGCTATCCGATATTTGTTCAGGTCGAAGATTCTGTACGACTACATTCTTCAAGAGTAGGCATTTTTATTTGTTGAATACCTACAAAGTTTATTGAACACGTCTTGATTTCTTAAAAGACAATCAAAAGCTTTATAAAGCTGTCTGATTATGACCTTAATTATTCTCTAGAATTAAAGATTTAAGGAATCCAGTTCTGAAATTAAAACGTGGCCGTCGTTAATGAACAAGTTATGCAAATTCCAAAAAAGAAAAATATGTTTTAAATAACGTTCATTATGTAGAATTTGAATATTTAGGAGACAATACAAATTAATGAAGTACCACCAAAAACACAGTTTATAACCAAAATAACATGAAGCATTGTTCATACATTAGCCCCATCCACTTACTAAACCAACTCCACTAAATTGATTACAGTTTTCGATTCGATTCCGGAAACATGAAGCCCTTTTAACTAAGTTTTAATTAATTCAAAAGTAGAGGTCGTAACTGCTAGAAACTGTCGTGATGGAGTAAATTAGTGGGAACGTACAAATGGTACACAAATCTTAAGAATCTGGTACTTGTATACCGGAATTAATGACGTTCCGGGAACGTTTTATATGCTGTTGCGGAATTGAACTTTTGTAACTGTTAAAGGCGTACGCAGAAGATAGACTTTTTGTGCGATCAAGTCTTTAAGGTTCGCATACTAGTACATTATTAAAACCACTGTCCCTTTTGACGGACAAAATAGTGCGTTGGGAATTTTCTGACGGTGTACAAAAGATTCCATTGTAGGGTCGTTGCGGACTTGATCACACAAAGGGTTGTCAAACTTTCTATTATCTGTGTCTCTCCTAATATTTCAAACACAGTGAACGTGTAATTTAACAAACAGGCCATCATTATTACCAGTAAGAATATCTTTTAAATTTAATTTTTTTTTTATCACCGCTGTGAAGCTCTTGGCCTGTGTTGGGAATCGAACCCAACATTCCTTAATACCTTGCACGCAGTCTACACGCGTAGGCAGTGTGATCAGCGCGTCATCGGTAAGCTGAGCTGCGGCGCGGCTGTGACATAGCTCGGCCCGATGATCACTCGCTTTCACGGACTCAACCGCGACGGACGATATTCCTCTCGTAATAACTGTTCGTCCGGGACATTTTATAATTTGTAAATAAGTACCTACGGCATTAAACCATTGCCTAAAAATACAGTCCACTCTTTTCTTGCTCCACGAGCTAACAGCCTGCATCTCACCTGATGGTAAGTGATGATCAGACCGAAGTTGGAAGCGAGCTTTATTCGGAATCCTCAACCACAGAGGAACTGGCTATCTTACATCTAACAGCCGAAACACAACAATGCTGTAAACATTGTTGTTACGGCGACAGACTTAGATAAGATGGTGGTAGCTAGCCAGGCAAACTTAGAACAAGCCTAACCACCAACCAAACCGAGCAGAAAATTTTGTACCCCACTATAAATCAAACCTGGACCTCTAGGTCTGAGACAAACACTAGACCACAGAGGAGGTTCCCAAGTAACTATTTGAATACAGTCAATAAATTTAGAAAATGGACCAAATGATAATTATTGGCTTTTGAATTCCTTACCTGTGTTATGTAGAATCAAGGTTGTTTGACTTCTACCGTCACATAAAATTGCTGCTTCTACGAACTAAAGGGATGACTCTTGTATGTTCTTCTAAAAACTTTTATTATTGCAAAATTTACCAAAATAAATAATAGCAAAGTAATCTTTGTTACTAAGCCCACGTTTACATAGACGTAAAAATATCGCGGCGGGATATTTTCACACACTGGATTTTCAACGCTCTGCTTTAATTTGACGCTAACACCGAGAGTTGAAAATCCAGTGCTCGATATGTTTACGTCCGTGCGATCGTGGGCTAATACTACTCAATATCTTATACAACCTCGTTGCCAAAAACATTGCGTTTGGCATAAAGCTAAAATATTACATTTACGGCGTCGAAAATCACTACAAATTGGGCTAGTGATCCAAAGTAGACGAGAGCCAAACTACAGTGAAACTCACTTGAATATCTGCCAAAAACTTGATTAGCTATTAGGTCCCTTACATTTTAACGTGGGGCACGTCTACTAGAGTGTTGCGATGGAGTTTAAATATATAGAATTTTGTTATGTAAGTTGCAAAGTTGACAAGTTTTGTGTTTAAAATTAATAGTACATTACTGTCGCAGCCAGCAATTAAGAGATTGATGGGCGATCGTGAAAATGTGAGCCAAGGCGAAGCCGAGGCACATATACGTGATTCCATCAATGCCTGGTTAAACCCAAGGCTTGTATAACACTGTTATCAAACAATGCGTGGGAATTCAAAATAAATAAAATAATTATAAAATAGCTCGTGGCTAAGTAATAACAGCCGCATTGCTCGATCCATCAGGTTAAGCTACGCTTGCCGGGGTTGGTTAGTGGATGGGTGACCATCTTTACATACCGAGACTCCTCCGTGCCTCGGAAAGCACGTTAAGCCGTTGGTCCCGGCTGTCATTCGTGGATCTTTGATAGTCGTTACGGGTCGTCAGAAGCCCGAAAGTCTGACAACCAGTCTTACCAAGGGGTATCGTATTACCCAGTTACTGGGTTGTGGAGGTCAGATAGGCAGTCGCTCCATGTAAAATACTGGTATTCAGCTGCATTCGGTTAGACTGGAAGCCGACCCCAACATAGTTGGGAAAAGGCTAGGCAGATGATGAATTATAAAATTCCAGAATCAATGACGAACAAAGAAAAATTTTCACGCGCCAATATGTTCATTTGTTTCCTCTTTATTTTAAACAGCTCTATTTGCTAAGCCAGTTCGAAATTTAAGTAAAATCTTTGATAAGTAATTTATTTGGCCGCTAGTCACGACAAATAGGGATTTTCATAGTAACATGCTTATTTTTGACCAGTACAACAATTTTGATTTATCTCGAAGAAGGTTGTCAAAATAAAATTCGAATTTCTATGCGTATTTGAGAAAATCCTTTTTACAAAAAAAAAAAAACAACCGACTTCCAAAAAACCACTACAAAGTTAAAAAAAACACTACAAAGTGAAAAATAACTTTAATTTCGGAAGTCGGTGTCTTTGGTTTTCAATTTTCGTTCTTTGTCACCGACTTCCGAAATTAAAGTTATTTTTCACTTTGTAGTGTTTTTTTTGAAGTCGGTTGTTTTTTTTTTGTAAAAACTTTTTATTTTTCACTTTTTAGTTGTGATACCTACCCCACACAAATTCGAATACCACTACCTGCTATGTAAATAACAGTGACAGGAAGTTATCATAATATCATCCACATACTATGTGGGAAAAAATACGTATTATTGAAGCTGACTCAAAAACTACCCAAGCAAAGTTAATAAAATTTATATGGGACCACCTCTAAAGTATGATCTACCAAACAAAAAAAGAATCATCAAAATCAATTCATAATTGGCGGAGTAATCGCGGAACAAACATACAAAAAAAAACAGTCGAATTGAGAACCTCCTCCTTTTGGAAGTCGGTTAAAAATAAATTTATCTGTAATGGATCAGAATGTAGGGCCAAAAATGAATGAAAGGCAATTGCATGGAGCTGAGGTGAGAATGCTAAGAGGGATGTGTGTGGTGTTACATGAATGGATAGAATAATAATAAGAAATAAGTATATAAGAGGAAGTCTGAAAGTGACACCGATGACTGAAAAATTGTATGTGTTACGTATGTATCCGCCATTATATTAATATTATCTGTGGTCTTCATGCCTTCCCGTTCCTGTTGGTATCCCCCGTCCGTCATGGCTGAATACACGTATCGAACACAAGTCTGATAATCTTATTTAATAGCCTAAGAAACCCTGACCACGCATCACAACGAACAATCATAACATGGTGTCAGAAGTTGAACCTCGATGGACAGAAGTCAGCCTACAAAAGTAAGTCGAAAAAAAAAAATTCGCGTAAAACGCCGCCGCGTGGTCCAGTCATAAAATGGCCGAAAAAAAAGCAAGTCTAAATTATCCCCTGCCGCCGAGTAACTTTAGTCTCGACATCAACGCCTCGAACATGCCATTGGCTTGGCGAAACTTTAAAACCAGTTTGGGTATTTATATGATTGCCAATAGTTTGGAGAATGAATCCGACAGCAGAAAGGTAGCCATTCTGTTACAAACAATGGGCCCGGACGCTCTTCAGATATTCTATTCGTTCAATACGGAAATAGAGAAGATTACATACAAGGATCTACTCACCAAATTTGAAGCCTACTTTACGCCGCGCGTAAATATCTCAGTCGAAAGGCATAAGCTGTTCAACAGAAAACAAGGTCCAGATGAAGAAATTGAGACGTATGCCACTGATCTCAAGAACCTAAGTATTCAATGCAATTTCGAAGGTCTTGCCGATGACATAGTGAAGGACATATTCTTATGGAATCTAAATTCATCTTGCGCATACATCAGAGAACGTATCCTGATAGAGAAACCATCTTCATTTGATGCCGCCGTCAGTCTCGCTAAAACTCTAAGGAACACTAGGTTGGAAGCTAAAGCCTTATCAAGCCACGAAGTTAGTGTCGTCGCCAATCGTCAATCGTATCACAGTCGCCAAACAAATTGTGGGCAAAGGAGTCACAGTCGTCAAAGAAGTCATAGCCGTCAAGGAAGTCAAAGTCATCAGTTTCAAGGAAGTCAAAGTCATCAGTCTCAAGGAAGTCAAAGTCATCAGTCTAAAGGAAGTCAAAATCATCAGAGTCAAAGAAGTCAAAGTTGTCAATTAAGTAAAGCATCGTCCAGTCAAGAACCTCAATTCAAACAGTCGGTCAGTGAGTCTTCCAAGATCTGCTACAGATGTGGTCAAGTTCACCGAACAAAATGTCCAGCCATAGGAGTCATCTGCAGCAGCTGCCACAAGCCCAATCACTTTGCCAAGTGTTGTCGTCACAAGCAAGTGAGGTTCATAGAAGAGGAAAGTACGGGTAATCCATCTGATACTTATTTTTTAAATAGTCTTTTCACTAATGAGATTTCTGTTAGTCATAAAAACCCTTATCATACAAGTTTGTTCATAAATAGTAAGAATGTAGACTTTTTACTTGATACAGGTGCTGACACTAACATTTTATCATTCAACTCTTATAAAAAACTTGATTTGCCATTGAGTAGCATTAAGAAAAGTACTCACAAACTCTCAACCTTTAGCGGTGTAGTATTACCTACTGTAGGTCAATGCATTCTGTCTGTCACCCATAACAATATAGCATATAATGTCAATTTTCACATTATAGATATACCCTGTAGAAATATTATTGGTCGCAACAGTTGTGATATTTTAAAATTAGTTAAAAGAGTCTACAATGTCCAATTTCATGAGTCAGTCAATGTATCACAGCTTGTTGAATATAAAGATCTCTTCTCAGGAATAGGTTGTCTTAAAGATTATGAATGTCATTTGTCAATGAAGCCTGATGCTGTACCTTCCGTTGATGCCTGCCGTAGAATCCCATTCAGTCTCTTAGAACAATTAAAAGAAGAATTAGTCATGTTAGAAAAAGATCAAATTATAGTCAAAGTCGAGGAACCTACTGAATGGGTAAGTTCTATTGTAATTGCGTCAAAGAAAAATGGTAAATTACGCCTGTGCATTGATCCAAGAAAACTTAATAAAGCTATTATGCGTCCTCATTACCAATTTCCAACTATTGATGAAATAAAATCCAGCCTCTCTGGTTCACAATATTTCACAACCCTTGATGCAAACAAAGGATTTTACATGCTCAAGTTGGATGAAGCTTCTTCAAAGCTATGTACATTCATCACACCTCAAGGTAGATATAGATTCCTAAGACTTCCCTTCGGGATAAATGCAGCTCCAGAACTGTTTCATTCCATTATGGCAAAAAGATTCTCTGATATCTCAGGAGTAAAAATCATGATGGATGATTTCTTAATTTATGGTCAAACAAAAGAAGATCATGATTTTAGGCTAAAACAAGTCTTAGAAAGAGCTAGGGAAATAGGATTAAAATTTAATAAAGAAAAGTCTAACATATGTAAAAGTGAAGTCAAGTACCTAGGGCACATCTTCTGTAAAGATGGCGTGAGAGTTGATGAAAACAAAGTCAAAGCCATTTGCAGTATGTTAACTCCTACAAATGTCACAGAATTACAAAGGTTTTTAGGTATGGTCACATATTTAGGGTCATACATAGAGAATTTGTCAGAAAAAACCTCCAATTTGAGAACACTTTTGTCTAAAGACAATGAATGGTCTTGGCAAGATAAACATAATGTAGAATTTAATGTACTAAAGGAATGTATAACTAAAGCCCCTGTCTTGACATATTATGATCAAAATAAACCTATTACACTGTCTGTTGATTCGTCTAAAGATGCCATGGGTGCAGTAATTTGCCATGATAAACACCCCATTGCATATGCTTCAGCTTCATTAAGCTCATGTCAACAGTCATACTCTCAGATTGAGAAAGAGCTGTTAGCTATTCTATTTGGTTGTACAAAGTTTCATCAATATATCTATGGTCGTCACACTTTGGTAGAAACTGATCACAAACCAATAGTGTCACTTTCTAATAAACCAATTTATAACATTCCACCCCGTCTTCAAAGAATAATGTTAAGATTACAACCATATGACCTGAATATAACTTACAAAACAGGTAAATATCTTTATGTTGCTGATACTCTGTCTAGAGCAGCTTTACCAGAACAGTCATTATGTGATCTTGATTCTGACCTAGATTTGCATGTCAATTTAGTTATTAGATCACTGTCAGTTAGTCCAAATAAACTTAAATCTATTCAAGAACAGACTTCCCAAGACAAGGAATTGTCACTATTGAGTAAATATTGTGTATCAGGTTGGCCTGAACATAAAAAATTACTTCCAGACATCCTTAAGCCATATTTTCCCTTAAAAACGGATATACACATTATTAATGGCATTGTTTTCAAAAACAACAGTATTATTATACCTGTAGCTATGAGGAATGACATATTGAAACAGATCCATGAAGGTCACCAAGGTATTCATAGTTGCCAAAGATTGGCAAGAAATCTAGTATATTGGCCCAATATGTACTCTACTATAGAAAAATATGTTAATAATTGTCATATTTGTCTTACTAACAGACGCAGCAATTCACAAGAGCCACTACAGCCTCATGAAGTAAAACCAATTCCTTGGAATAAAGTTGGTGTTGATCTATTTGATTTTAATTCAGACAAGTATGTCATAGTCGTTGATTATTTTTCACAATATATCGAGCTTGCAAAGCTAGTAGGTGGTTCCACTAGTAAAATCGTCATTAGTCATCTAAAGTCTATTTTTTCCAGACACGGAATTCCAAATATTCTAATTTCAGACAATGGTCCCCCATTTAACTCAAAAGAGTTTAATAATTTTGCTTTAGACTGGCAAATACAACATATTACATCAAGTCCCTATCTTCCACAGTCTAATGGTCTTGTAGAAAGAACCATAGGCACGGTTAAGAATATATTGAAAAAATGTCTAACTGATAATGCAGACCCTCATTTAGCATTATTACAGTATAGGAATACACCAAAAGAAAGTATGTATTCACCGGCACAATTACTAATGTCCAGGTCACTTAGAACTAAACTTCCAGTCTTAGAACAGACTTTGAAACCTAAAATACCTAATTACAGGTCTATAACAAATAAAACTCAAATTAAAAATAACAAATCACAGATTTATTATAATCAACATACAAAACCGTTGTCTTCATTGAACATTGGTGATAATATCTACTTCAAGAAACAGCCAGAAAGTATTTGGACACCAGGTATTGTTTCGGACATAGGTTCACAGCCTAGATCGTATACTATTGTCTCTCCGGAAGGAACTTTTCGTCGTAATCGCCAACACATCCTAAAACCAAAACTTTCTCCTACTTTGTCTGCTCATAGTAAAAGTCCACTTCCATCGCCATCAGTTCCATTAGATACAGATCTTCCGCAGCCTTCCAATTCACAGCCGTCGTCTCCTCCATCAAACTATCAATCCCCTTGTTCAACTAGTCCCGTCCAAAAACCAGAAACAGAAGCAAACACATTACATACACCAAATAGTCGCAATAACCGCTTGACAAATACTTATTCTTCATTCGGCAGAGCTATCATAAAGCCCCGAAGATTTTGGTAATTTTAAGTCTAGTTTAAGTTCTTATTTGTACTTAGATTTAATTTAATAAGTTTTTTGTTGTACAAGCCTTATTTACATTTAGTTTTTACCAACTGTCAAACTGTCAAATATCTATTACTGTCAAAACTCAGTTAAGTCAACTTGACAGATGTCATTGTCAGTCACATAGAGATGTTCCATTTCATCCATAGTCTATTTAGTATGTAAGAATTTGAAAAATTGTAAAAAAAAAAAAAAAAAGTGGATACTTACGTACGTTCCATGTACCGCTTCATGCCGCGTATCTAACTTTTCTTAATAAGGGAGATGTTACGTATGTATCCGCCATTATATTAATATTATCTGTGGTCTTCATGCCTTCCCGTTCCTGTTGGTATCCCCCGTCCGTCATGGCTGAATACACGTATCGAACACAAGTCTGATCGTCTTATTTAATAGCCTAAGAAACCCTGACCACGCATCACAACGAACAATCATAACAGTATGGATATAGAGTGCTATGGTATGGGCATGTGATGCGAAGGAATGACATGTGTTACTTTTAATTTTAAGCTATCGTATAGCTTTTATCGCGGGCTTTGAGCGCGGCGACCGAATCAAGAAATTCCGTAACGTAACGAAAATAAAACCTAAAACCCCCCACTCCGCCTACCATGTAATGACGGTTCCCATGACAACGTGATGTTGTCATGGGACCGTAATTTTTGTTTTATGTCATCACGTCATCATCCCAAGTGTAGCGTTGACAAATAGGAAGTATGGAGGTTACAAATGCTATGCAAAAGCTTTACCGTGGCAGTCCCCGAGTGCCACACGTTTTTTTTTATTTATTTGTTTTATTTCAGTATCATTTATTTTGTTTTATAAACGTTGCTTAAAGTTATGTAATGATTAGCGACTGTATAACCATAGATTTTTGACGTTTGAACGTCACTTAACTTTAAGCAACATTTATAAATAAACCCCTTAATGTTACGCCTAGTAAGCAGCTTTACCGTATGACTCACATATTTCGGTTCGTAGCTAAATTGGACTGATTTGTCCAGCGCGTCCCATAATTTCCTTCGTGGTTTTCCACAACGCTGAATGTCTGTAGCAAAGCCATGATGTGGTCATATACCTACATTTCTTGATTAATTTCGTGGTTTATTTCAGACTTAGGTTAGTAGTTCGTATTTCAGAATAGTAATTAAACTGTCGCCGTTAACTTGGACGTTTTAAACGTGAACAGTTAAAACAGATACAAACTCTTCTGGTCGTTTGAATTTCAATCTAAATTCTTACTCGTAAAGTAGTTATTGCCAGGTAGGTGCTAAAAGATTTAAGGGTTATGTTTTGATAAGATTTGGCTGGCCTAACGTTATTGCTAATTTTATTATTCTATTAGTCTGGTATTTTTTTAGTAGGTGAACTGTTTTTGCTTGCCTGCTTACAAAATACTTGTTTAATTTAATATTTTATATTCATCTTCGTAAAAATCTCAGACCAAATAAAAAACCAAGACAGAGTGCTGCGAACATGCCAAAACTACACTTCCGCTCTGAGCATACACGCTCACAAGCACACTTTTACAACCATTTACAATGACACTACAATCAAACTACACCTCACTAAGTACACACATGTTTACGTAACCGGCTTCACGTTACTGTTGACAGCGCTATATCTTAGTTATTTATGTTTTTCTGAGGTAAAAACACAGGCGCTCACTTAATTCGCCCGCCCGAAAATATATGATATTTAAACAAATCTTACTAAGCGTTACTAAACCCAACGTACATGCAATAAAAATACAAAAGATAAAAATAAAACCTCTAAGCTAAAACTACATAAATCATTTTTAATACGACCAAATATTTCACCAAAGAAAACCATAAACAATTTCCTCAGCACTACACTAAATAAAAATGTTTCATAAACTCGAAACAATACAGCACCATTATTTCCACGATGGCGATGGAAGCTTCCAGAAGTTTTGGTTTAAAAAAAAAAACGGTTATATTAACACGTCCAGCAATGTGTATCTTTACAATTTTCTTGCTGTACCAACGAAATGTGGCGTTGTGTGTTCGAATGTAGAATTTATGGAAGTGATTTAAGAAACAGAACTTAAGAAATACTTCGTATTATTATTAGAACTTGCGACTGTTTTATAAACCATTCATAGGTTAAAATTCTTCCATTATCCTTTCTGTATATAATCTAGATTATTGCAGTAAAACAAATATACAACCTGTCATATTTATTAGGATTACATTGATACAGTAAACTAAGTATTTCGACACACCATTACTTTACACTTAATTAAAGGACTTTGTTACACAAAATTTAAAAATAGACTAGTGACGAAACAAAATCCTTTTGTAATTTTAATCTCCGAGTTTAACGTTATAAATACAAAATTCTCAAACCCGATCACTTTTTCTTTTGATCAGGAAAACTAAAACCTGTTTAAAACCAATTCCCAACAGAGAGATTTACAAAATCCCACCTTCAATTCTTGACTTTTCGCTTCAGCAATTAATAAATCGTCCGAGCCGAACCCGACAAATCCTTTATAAATGTTAAACTCGCTTCTAGTCGCACTAAGACTGTGTTCAGTTGTTCACCCTTTTGTGGGAGTCGAGTCACGTAATTCTACCTATTTGAACTAGTACAAAGTAGGTACCTATAGCTTACAATGTTCTTCGCCTAAAGGGGTTTATTTCGGCTTAGAGAACAAGGTGTATAGTACCGATAGATGTTTATTTTATGCTACGAGTGCGACTTTATTATAAATGGCTTAGTTTTGTAAAGTTGAATTCGATGGACTGGAATGAGACTGATGGACGGAATAAGCCATCTTCTGGAGCAATTTTTCGTTGTTTGACTTTTTTATATTTAAGCGAAGTGTATTCGCCTTAATAGAGACAATAAGAAAAGTGCTATTGGACACATTCTTAGTAAAGACAATTTAATAGTTTAGGTTATAATTAATTTACTAATTAGTCTATTTATAAGGCTAGATTGTAATAAGATTAGGGTTCATCCTATTGTTGAACCCTAGGACAAGGGAAAAAAATATTTAAGCTCTAGTTGAAATAGGGTGGCAGAAACATCGTCGCACAACTTGTTACCACGGATTCAGTGCATGATTCCCCAGCGTCGAAATTTTTGCCGGTAAAAGACGACACTCATGACGAAAATTTTCGCATTCGCCATCTTGGATTTACATTTTGACCTCACTATCGGCCTTAGCAGCCTTCAGAACTATGAAAACGACACCCACGATAAAAATTTAAAAAATTTCAGAGCCGCCATCTTGGATTTTCATTTTGCCCAAATTCACACTTTCTCTTTCTCTCACTCTGGCATGCAGTGTACTCGAGCCGATGTGTACAATTTTATACTACGACACTGTAATCACTTTAGTCTTTTCTTTTGTTTTTCTGCCGGCGTTCTCTCTCTCTATTTCTTGCTTTTTTTGTGAATTAGAAGAAGACAGTCGCTGGTATTAACACTTTTTTGCTTGACGATTTCTGAAAGTTTACAAGCCGCGGTAAAGAACTTCGTTCCAAAAATCTGCTGTTTCATACATTTTGCCCGCGCAGCGACTTTTCTATGAAACAACAGATTTTTATTGATAACTGAGGAAAAATGTCTAAGCCTGCCCTCGCGATGTGACGTCGTAGGCAAATTATATCCTGCCTCAGAAATTGCTATAAATATGATCTATTTTTTGCGTTCTCAACCTACGTCTTGTAGTTATTAGTGATGGAAATCTTACATGTTTTTGACGGTCAGAAATATTGAACTTACTACCGTAATCCGAGTGAAAAGACGATTTCACGTCAAAAGGAATCTATCCCTAACAAGACAAAACGAGCCAGGTATACAAATTAGTAGCTAGATTTTTTTTTGGGGAAAGTGGACTCTAAGCTTGTAGACCAAAAAACAAAAAAATATGACGTGGTTGAAATGTGAGACGCCATCTTGCAAAAACAAAACATGACTCAAACACGTCGTTTCACGTTCGATTACGTGAAGCCTTTACTTAGAATCTAGCTTTTGTTTTACGTACGAAACACAGGTGTAATACAAAATAGCAAAGAGTAAAAATCTCTTTACATAACATAACATATGTAAACATAATCAGCTTAGAATGTTCCCACTGCTGGCACACAGGCCTCCTATCTGTGAGAGGGAGTGGGCCATTATCCACCATGCTGGCGCAGTACGGGTTAGTGGATGACACATGTTTTCGAATTTCTTGGTTCTAGGACATGCCGGTTTTCTCGCGATATTTTCCTTCACCGTTTTGAGAGTAGTGGTGATGAAATGAAATACAAAAAAGTAAAGTGTCTGCCTTGCACGACCACGACCTACAAGTCGAGGCGATACCATTGCACCACCACTCTACTCTACTCTCTTTAGAAATCTCTTTAGTCAAAGAATCCATAATCTCCGAAGGTGATTGCATTTGGGATGCTCAGAGGGAGGCGTTATTTGATATTCGTGTCTAAGACACTGACGCTGAAGCTCCTTCTTATATTTCACGTCAGTTCACCTCTGTCCTAAAATCCGCCTAAGAAGAATTAATAATATTCAAACGTATTTTCAAAATCTTGATCTTAGCCAACCCATCACTACGCTCATGGGCCTATTCCAGTGATCAGCGATTGCAGTTCCAAGATGTTTTACGAAGGTAGACATTTGTGAGGCAAAGACTCCGTCAGCAGATGCAACAAGGGGGTGAATTTCACATGTCGCATTTCATTTGCTGACGGAGTCTTCGCCCGACTGTTTTAATACCTAGTTATGTGCAGTTTCATACTCTACATTATCTACTCTCATACGTTGGGATTGAATCTATTAAATAAAATAATAAATTTAAAGATCAAGAATAAAAAGAATCCCACGAAATTCAGTATATGTGTGTGTGAATTTTGCTTCCACCAGCACATCACCGCACATGCGCTACAGCGGGTGCTGCTGTCCTCCGTTTAAACGTTCCATTACAAAAGTTGATGGAAACTTCTTGGTGATAGTAACTTCTTGGATTAGCCCTGTATCGTAACAGATAAAAAAGGTTTGTAGCATTATTTTGTTAGAGAAAAAGTGTTATAGGTACTTAATAATGAATATATTTTTAAATTTTGGTATTGTGTTTATAATTCGAATATTACGCTGCGAGAGTAGATAATAGTTTATTATGCAATTAGTGAATTAAAACGGACGGATTTAAAGCGAGGGCCATAGATGAATCACAAACAAGTAAAGGATGTGATTCATGATGATTGAATCACGAGTTTAGCGAGTGATTCAAGTGTTGACTATACTTTATACCGTGACTACGACAAAAAGAAAGATTTAAGCGAAAATAGACATTTAATGATGAAAAACGTGTGCATGTGCCTGCGTCTGAAACAAAGTTCTTTCTCACGTACGATTTAAAACAAAAACAAAAAATTTGCCGCCATCTTGCATTTACATTTTAACCTTATATCGGCTTTAGCGCCCTCAAAAACTGAAAACGACAACCATAACAAAAAATTTGAAAGTTTTCGGAGCCGCCATCTTGGATTTACACTTTGACCTCACTGTCAGCTTTTGTACCCTTGGAAACCATGAAAACGATACCCATGATGAAAAATTTGAATCAGAGCCGCCATCTTGGATTTTCATTTTGACCAAATTCATACATTCTCTCTCTTTTTTCGGCATGCAGTGTACTCGGGCCGATGTGTACAATTTTATCCCACGACACTGTTATCACTTTACTCTTCTCTTTTGTTTATTCTGCCGGCGTTCTCTCTCTCTTTCTCTTTCTTTCTCTTTGAATTAGAAGAAGACAGTCGCAAGTATTAACAGTCGCACTTTTTAGCTTAACGATTTCTGAAAGTTTACAAGCCGCGTTTAAAGAACTTTGTTCCAAAAAAGGAAGGTTAAATTAATCGCAAGGAGGTTACATTGAGTTGAATGTCGAATATATTGGTGTGTTCTGAATTCAAACACCAAAATAGTGATTAAAAGTGCTTTTTATTAACTGTTTTCAGTGAATAAAATAAGCTTTTTAGAGGGGGAATGGTATAAATAACAATTAAAGACTTTTCATTGTGAATCATTAGTCATTATGTTTATATCTGACTGACCCTCTAAATCTTTACTTTAAATTAATCTATCTATGTCTATGCTAATATTAAACCTGAAGAGTTTGTTTTTTGAACGCGCTAATCTTTAAAACTGCCAGTCAGATTTGAAAAATTATTTTTGCATTTCGTTGCCCAATTTTTCACGAAGGCTATACGTTATTTAACATCACGCTAGGACTCTCAGGAGCCGAAAAAAAAGAAAAAATAAAGACAGAAAGAACGCTAGGTGAAAAACGAAGTAATAACGTGGGCGGGAAATGTGTTATTATAGAATATTGTGGTGTCTTACAACTTCCACGCGAACGAAGTCGCGGGCAGAAGCTAGTCAAAAATATATCAACCATCCAATATTCAAGATGTTAATTGATTCAGGCGTGACCTTGCGGAAATCCATTTTAAAATACAATAGACGTGGATATATTTAGTAACCTGTTCCGCTTAACTATTTATGAAGAGCCATAAAAATCCCTGAAAGAAATCGACACGTGTTTCACCTCTCGTCGAGGCATCCTCAGGATGACGATTGACTTGTCGCGAACCCGAACACAGCGTGTTGCCACACCGAGCGCTGAACACAGATACCTTACGTTGTGGCTCTTCAGAAATAGCTAAGCGGAAGAGGTTACTAAATCCACGTCTATTGTATTTTATCCAATATTCGTACATTATTCGAATTTCCGCATTCTAACACACATATCGGAATATTCCGACACATTTATGATATATCGACTGACCAAAATGGTAAGCAGGAAGTTCACTGTCGTATTATCGATTTAAACCACAATATATCGGACCTTTTCAATTCTCCAGGATGCCAGTAATATAATGATTTGTAACTGGTTATATTGTAGGAAATTAACTCGGGTTTTGGTGGGCGGTTTGCTTGGTGATGGCAATTTTTTAAGTATTTTCAATACCTCTATCAATATGCCTAGCCTTTTCCCAACTATGTTGGGGTCGGCTTCCAGTCTAACCGGATGCAGCTGAATACCAGTATTTTACCTGTAATTGATGTCAAAGTAATTTTCTAACTACTGCGTAATTAATGGTACTGATCATAATATATTTTGAAGAATGCAATAGATAGAAAAAAAGGAACTACATTTACTACTTTTATTGATCAAGAAAACTTTAAAAACAACTATACACCTAGAGAGCAGTGGTGGCCCAGTGGAAAGCAGTGGTGGCTCAGTGGAGAGCAGTGGTGGCCCAGTGGTAACGGCCGCGACTTACGAGTTGTAGGTCGTAGGTTCGAACCCAGACAGGCGCTTTACTTTGTGTAAATTATTTCATCACCACTGCTCTCAAAACGGTGAAGGAAAACATCGTGAGGAAACCGGCGTGTCCTAGAACCGAAAATTCGAAGACATGTGACATCTACCAACCCGCACTGGGCCCGCGTGGTGGATTACGGCCCACTCCCTCTCACAGAGAGGAGGCCTGTGTCCCAGCAGTGGGAACATTTATAGGCTGATGATGATGATGATGATGATACACTTACCTAATGATAGCCTAGTGGTGTGACCGTCAGACTGCCAAATCATAGGTCTCAAGTTCAAACCCAAGACTCGCATCCCTGACTTTTCGGATTCATGTGCGTGTTGTATATTAATTATCACTTGCTTCAAACACGCTGAAGGAAAACATCGTGATGAAACCGGCATGCCTGAGAAATATTTCTCGACGGTATGTCAAGACAAATCAGAGGCCACAGATAGGCGGCTTTAAAATTCTGACACCAGTGATAAGGACCAGGCCCGGGTCGACGGCGCGTTATATTTCACGCGCGCCTAAAAGAAATTTCAGCAGAACTGACGGGGTCCGATCGGGCCGATGCCTGCCGGGGTTGCGGTTTTATCCGAAAGGGTTACCGTGGCCCCTGGCAATATAGGCAACTGAAGGTACACGGGTAGGTTTTAGTCAGTAAGAGTTTGACACGCCCGCCACGCACCACCCAGAGAGGGAGAAGTTATTTTATAATTTCCCACCCAAAAAAAATGGTTAGTCACTTACCACACGAAAAGAAACGTACCTACCTACGCAGCTGAAAACCCCCTCAAAAGTTATATTATAATTAATTATGGTGTAGCTGTAACGAAGAGTATTCTATCCATCTGTCTATCTCATCCAGATTTGGGAAAAGTACTAATTGGCAGTAACAGAAATCGAAAGTCTTCGATTGAACAACCGATATCAAAGAAAGTTCTGAGTTATATGAATAGCTTAAAACTTGATTCATACAAAAGAAAGTTAAAGAAATTAATGGGAACCAACTTTGATTTTAGAAGACAAATCAGAGTGAAATACTGAAATAATAAGTAATATGATCGAAGTTCATTGTATTGTTGTGGATCGTATAAATTTACCCAAAACTCCATTCTTTTTTAGTTTTCTTCAAAGTTTTATCATAACTCATTAAGTCATTATTCATGAATTTTTGTGAATTTGAAAGACTTGGCAGATCTTTCTAAGCTGCTTTATTTTATTCTCATTTTTTTTTATCAGTTGGTGATTTTGATTATGGGGAACCAGTTCGGGGGATATACCAGAGAGTCACTACATCGATAATAATGGTTTAGTCCCATCTCAAAAATGCCCAACGCGCCTAAAGAAGTTTTCACTTATTTTTTTTTATCAATCTGTGATGATTGCAACTGAAATATTTCTCCCAGGTTCCTTAAATAACCACCACTATTTCTAACCCTAACACACTATTAATGAGAGGCAAACAAGAGACGTCATTGGCTCAACAGGATCATAAAACTCTAGGTACGGCGCCTTCTTTACTTCTTTTAATTTTTGAAAATTTCTATTTTAAAATCCAGTAACATAACATAACTTAACATTACGCATGTAATCCCCGAAGGGTTAAGCAGAGGTGTACCCCACATTTCGGCAGTTATATTTAAGTCCCATGTAATAAGGGGCCAACTTACTGCCATCAACCGGGCAAAATTCCAGACTCCGGGCTGCTACTGAGAAATGTCTAATGGAAAAACCCAATTACACTTTACCCGACCCGGGAATTGAACCCATGCTCGGCAGTGGCACTTGCGATCACTAGACCAACGAGGCAGTTATCCAATAATTTGAGTAAAAAGTTCAAGGAAAGGGGAACAACTCACAATATCTTGTTATATATCAAAAAGTATGGTATCGCCTCGCTAGCAGCGCTTAGAGACGGCAGTATTAATAAAACTCGTAACACTAAAAGTGCGTTGAGTGCACATCTTCTATCACCGTCTGCTTTCAAAGCCGTCAGTTTCTATACGTCATTTTTGACATTTTTTTTTTTTGCTTTGAATGGAAACTATTGACAATGCTGCCTCCAACACCGACCGGCGAAACATCTCCATACTTTTTGTTCAACCACAGATGAAGATAGATGGTTCACTCCACAAAATCATTTAAATAATAAGCGACTCTGGCTACGACACTTTAAAGTACAATTCAGGTCACACAGCGCTAATTACTCACATTTATATTCACCTAGAAGTCCCTTCTCTTTCTATCGCGTAACTCTTATATCTTCTGACTACGTTACACTCACTAAATTGGCCCGACAAGACGAGCCCGCCGCGTACTTTGTAGCTTCATATCTAAAATACGGAGTGAATAATCTGTACCTATTCACCTGTGGTTTGACATAGGTAGACGACAAGGCTTGTCTATACATTGATAATTATAATCGACATCTAGACTAATAGTGTTAACGTCTTTATTTGGAGCAATTAGCGGCATAGCAATTGACGTTTAGTGTTACGTAAATAAAACCCTTAGATACAAATTACTCGATCCAAATAGATTCAATTCAGTATGTAGCTTAGTAATAGATTCAACAAACGAAGAATAATTGATAGGAATTTAATTCTATTTATGTAGATCAGAATATTGCCTTTAGAGAGACAATATAACTTTAGTATCCACATGGTGTGTAATTATTAGAAATGGGCTGAGACAAAGGTTTTAAATAATCAATGTATTCTAAAATGATATCTACATAATCAGCATATAACGTTCCCACTGCTGGGGCATTAGGCCTCCTCTTTGTGAGAGGGACTGGGCTATAATCCAACACGCGGGCCCAGTGTGGCTTGGTAGGGATTTCAATCCGGAAAACCGGATCCGGTAATCCGGCGGATCCGGCGTCATTATACGTTTACCGGATCCGTTACCAATGTACCGGATCTGATAATAGTAATTTTTAGCAAAATAATCGCGCTGTTGCATGAGTTTGTACTTTAAATGCATGCGTGTGAGTCGTTCGACGCTGAGCCGCCCCACGGGGGGTCCCGTCCCTCCACACGGCGCCGACAAGTAAGACCACGTGATTACGTGCTTAGTATTATTCCACTCCTCGCTCGGGTCACAAATGTGTGTTTTGTTTTGTTTGTCCCTGCATGATTATTTGCTGACTACAAAGCCAGTACAGAAGCTGAAAGGATGTTTTCGGCCGCAGGCTATATTTTTAGCTCTATTAGAAGTCGATTGGCAGATGACACAATTTAGTATGTTTTCTATGATCCTCTTTTTAAAACCAAAAGTTATTTTTTGATACTGTATACGTACTTAAAATAATTATTTATCGTAAGTTGATTAAACCGAAGAGTTATATTTTATAATACAAACTCATTATTATAATAATTGTTAGCATTCTCAAATTATTGTGATCTCTGTAAATAGTAATGACGCAAGGTTAAATTATGTAAGATTTTATAAAGTTAAGTTTAATTTAAGTTCTAACATGAAAAGTAAAACGTTTAAAAAAAAAAAAAACTAAGGCAAAAAACTAAAATACAAAACCAAAGACACCAACTTCCGAAATTAAAGTTATTTTTACACTTCGTAGTGTTTTTTTTTTAAAGTTGGTTGTTTTTTTTTTGTAAAAAGTGTTTATTTTTCACTTTTTAGTCGTGGTACCTACCCCACACACATTCGAATACCACTACTTGCTACCTGTGACGAACTTATCATATCATCCATATAGTAAGTGAGAAAAAAATACGTATAATAATAGCTAAACCATTCAAGCAAAGTTAATAAAATTTATATGGGACCAACTACAGAGCATATCCTTTCAAACAAAAAAAGAATTTTCAAAATCGGTCCCCAAATGACGGAGAAATCGGCGAACATACATAAAAAAAACAAACATACACTACGAACATATAACCTCCTCCTTTTTAGAAGTCGGTTAAAAAGAATAAGCTATCTATTTATTACACTTACTCGATTATATCATCAGTCCATTTTGGAATGAAAAGCGAAAATTATCCTGATTTTATCAATCCTTTCGGATCCGGCCGGATCGATGAAAATCCAACCGGATCCGGCCAGATTGAAAATGACGCCGGATTGCAATCCCTACTTGGTGGATGTCACATGTCTTCGAATTGTTTGGTTCTACATAGGACATGACCGTTTCCTCACGATGTTTTCCTTCACCGTTTTGAGAGCAGCGGTGCTGAAATAAATTACACAAAGTGGCTGCCTGGGATCGAACCCATGATTACGATACGAAAGTCGGAGCCATTACCACTGGGCCACTACACTGCTCTAATATGCAATGAAATGCTGCTGAAACTATGTTGATGATTTACAAAACCGTAGATAATGTTTATATTATTAATAGCTTTCGCCCGCGTGGTGGTCGGAAATTATCTCACGGGAACGTACTACCGGAATAAAAAGTATAATTTATGTTAAACCAAGTTATAAACTATCTGTGTGCCAAATTTCGTCCAAATCCGTTCAGCCGTTTTTGCGTGATTGAGTAACAAACATTCAAACACACAAACTTTCACATTTATAATAAGTATTAGTAAATTATCGAAAACTAACTTTAAAAGGGGGGTCTATCTTGACGTTTTTTTTCTGTTTACAATTTTTTTTCAAAATCCCCCAATGATTTTATGATTTACACTTGTGTTTTAAAAAAAAAAATGTTTTCACTTCCGTTTTTTTTGCATAGTTGACAAATTTTTAACCGACTTCCAAAAAGGAGGAGGTTATATGTTCGTCGCGTATGTTTGTTTTTTTTTTTTTTATGTGTGTCCACCGATTTCTCCGTCAATTGTGGACCGATTTTGAAAATTCTTTTTTTGTTTGAAAGGGTATGCTCTGGAATTGGTTCCATATAAATTTTATTAACTTTGCTTGGATAGTTTTTGAGTTAGCTACAAAATACGTATTTTTTTCCCACTTAGTATGTAGATGATATGATAAGTTTCTGTCACTGGTAGCAGGTAGTGGTATTTAAATGTGTGTGGGGTATGCACCACAACTAAAAATTGAAAAATAAAAACTTTTTACAAAAAAAAAAAACAACCGACCTCCAAAAAAAAAACACTACAAAGTGAAAAATAAAGGCTTGTGCAGACCAGCGCGACACGCGACGCGACACAAAGGCACCGCTCGTCGCGCGACGAGCGGTGTCTTTGTGTCGCGTCGCGTGTCGCGCCTGTTTGAACAAGCCTTAACTTTAATTTCGGAAGTCGGTGTCTTGGGTTTTGTATTTTCGTTTTTTGCCACCGACTTCCGAAATTAAAGTTATTTTTCACTTTGTAGTGTTTTTTTTTTGGAGGTCGGTTGTTTTTTTTTTTTGTAAAAAGTTTTTAATAAAAAATGTTAGTTAATCCGATAAAATAAGTCATATGCTTTTAGAAATAATAAAAATAATCCAAATCGAGCCAATAACGTTGGAGATATGGCAATCGCTACTCAAAACATAAATAAGAGTAGAGTAATACAATAGTTCAGTAATCAACCTATTTTAAATTCCAATAGCAATGTATAGTGCTTTGGACTAAACCATAGAGCGATTTATTTCGACGCCAACACCATATATCTATATAAGAAATCCAAAATATAAATATTTCGTTGTACTTTTTTTTCTTCATAAGACTGGAATTACAAATCGGTACTACTTATTAAGATTTGATTAACTGCACGTTAGTAACATCTTGCGATACTACGTAGCGCAGTCTCACTTTTGCTTGTTTTTAACGATTTAAACATATTTCTTTACTTTGAAAATATAATATTATATACATATTTGTAATGTGCTCGTCAAGACCTTTCTTTTGATACCAAACATGTCATGATCATCCCATTTTAATTTTTTTCGAGGTTAGAAATTTACGTGTAAAGTCCACCAAATTAAATTTAGGGAAAAATTATATGGCCTATGTCACCCGGACCATTATTATGAATCTATTGATACCTCATTCATCAAAATGGGATTAGTAGTTTAGGCGCTACGGTGGAACACACGTAAAAACATACATACATACATACAAACATACATACATAGACTGCTAAAATCATAACCCTTCCTTTTGGATTTGCCGTAGTCGGGTAAAAATTGAATAACATGAAAAATATTAAAGATAAACCCCCCTTTTAACATTGGTTTTCGATAATTTTTCATGAATATTCAGAAAAATTTGGGCAGGCACATACCGATGGGCGACATTGTATGTTGGAAATACCTTTCTGTATTCGATTATGGATTAATGATAATTATAACCACAAAGGGAATGATCCCTTTGTGGTTATAATTATCATTAATCGAATTTGAATAATTAGTATCCCGGATAGTTTATAGCAAACTCTACCGTGGTCTCGATCGTGTTTATCACAACTTAATTATTCAACCAAAAACAAGAGAAATCTTTGCAACTTAGTTGACCAAAACACACAAATAAAATCAATTAAGCTTTAATATTGAATGAAGTGTTCCGAGTGAGAAGAACTCAATTTTGGCCTAGATTAGTTTAATATTGAGGATAAACAAGTCCCCAAGTTTGGGATCAGTAGGTACCTCTTGATTGAGTAAAGTTCATACATTAATTTACTAGGTAATTCTCGATATATTGAAACTGTGAGCTTTAAAATTAATGTGGGAAGGTAGGCCTCGGTTATTAATGAAGTATTGTTAATAATTGTATATTGTATGGCTAATAATAATTTATCATTTAAATTATGTTTTGTGTTGCGTAATGTAAATTGTTATTTTTTTTTTTTTTTTCTTTTGGGCATCTCACAGCTGGTTCCGAAAACCGTAGCTGTTTAACCGGTCAATCCTGTGGTTGCCTTAAGCTACTACACTCAAAGCCTCCAGCCAGGGCACAAATACTGAGCTAAAAATTTAAGGATGAACGCTCACTAAGGGCACCCCCTGCGGGGTTCGAGCCTCGGCTTAGGGCGTTATCCGGAGGGAGGACATCAAAAGATGGGACGGGCTGGATCAAAAGGTTTTGATCATTATTATTAGTCGGGGAATTTAAAGCTACGTGCACAGCTGCAACAACTGCTGGCACCTCGTTTTCGAGCAAGGGTCGGGGGGGAGTATTATTTACTCGGGGGCGCGGCGGTCGAGATCGCAAAGGACCTCGGCGGCGAGGTCGGTATGACGGGAGGCGTCTGTTTTTGTACACTGTACTTGTTTCCCTATTGCTCTCCTGGAGGAGGGTTATGGGGTCATCGGGATCTACGAGGATATGCCTTGGACGGCGAACATGGCTGATTTTACTCGGGACATAACTGGCGGCCTCGACAACCAGAGGGTTGCGATGTTTGGCCGCGGACTCAAAGAAACGCTTGGAAAGGCGTTTTAGAAACTGATGGATTGTGGGAATCTTTAGGTCGAGGTGGAGTGCCTCGTTCCTGACGAACCAGGGGGAGCCTGTGGCCCTACGGAGGAATTTATTTTGCACTGTTTGCATTCTATGGATGTGACGGGGTTTCGCATGAGCGAAGACGGCACCCGCATAGGTCATGATCGGTCGAATGCACGCCGTGTAAACGCGCAATTTGCACCTAAGTGACAATTTGCTACGTGCATTCACCAGATAGAAGAGTCTACCGAGAGCGAAAAAGGCTCGCGAACGAACCATCTTTATGTGCTCTGCGAAAGTCAAATGATGGTCTAGAACGACACCGAGATATTTAGCTCGCTTCTCCCAAGGGATCGGCTTGCCGAACATGGTGATTGGTCGGGGGAGGGGGTTTTTGAGCCTTGAACGCGGCTTCGTAAAGAGAACCGCTTGGCTTTTATCGGGGTTGACTTCTATCCGCCATTTTGTAAACCAAGCTGCCAGTCTATTGACTGCGCGTTGGAGATTTAGGCGAATGATGTCGGGGGATCTAGAGCTGAAGTAGATGGCAGTGTCGTCTGCGAACAGACCCAACTGCGACCTACCGCAACCTTTTGGGATATCGCTCGTGTATAGCGTAAAAATGAGGGGGGACACCACAGAGCCCTGGGGGACACCTGCGCGGATGGGACGGGGAGTTGATAACGCTCCTTCGATACGATAACGGAAGACGCGATTCGATAAAAAGTCTCGTAAGATGAGTACGAGACGATCTGGCACGCCGAGTTGGTACAGCTTGTATATTAAGCCGTTGTGCCAGACTTTATCGAACGCTTTCGCTACGTCGAAGAATACTGCACCGGTCATAGTCCCGCGCTGGAAACCAGCGCTTATGGATTCTACGATGCGGTGGGCCTGATGCACGCTAGAGTGCTCAGTTCGAAAGCCGAACTGTTCGTTGGGGATGAGGCCCTTGGTCTCGGCGAAATCTCTGAGGCGCTTATAAATAAGCCTCTCATAGATTTTTCCGAGAACCTTGAGCAGACTGATGGGACGGTAGCTAGAGGCCTCGGTTTTGGGCTTGCCGGGCTTAGGGATACCGATAACCGTGGCCTCCTTCCATGACTGGGGGAAGATATTGTTGCTTAAGGCACCATTGAAGATGGTGGTCAAAAGCATTATTAGGTGGGCAGGGAATAGTTGGATCACCCTATTGGTGATGCCATCTGAACCGGGGGCTTTGCGGACTTTAAGACCCTTGATGATGTCGTGCACCTCGTCCGGGAGGACGGGGGGCAGTGGACAATCAGGGTCATCGACGGGAGGGAGGGAGGCTCTACGTTCGACTTCGGCGTCGACCTTTTTCAGGTGAGCTTTGTCTACAGGTAGGGAACTGGGAGTGCATTGGGCCTCGAGGCTGTCTGCGAGGCATTCAGCCTTTTCGGCATCGTCAAATGCGATGGATTTATCGGGACGGGTCAGGGGGGGCATGGCTGAGACCTGGGGAGACCTGAGTTTCCTCTGGAGCTCCCAGAAGGCCTGATGGGTGGGCTCAAGTTCGCCGAGTAACTTTCCCCAGCTCGTGTCCCGCAGCTCCGCTATACGTGTCTTTACAGATCTCTGTAAATAGCGCATATGGGCTTTGTTGGCGTTACAGGGAAAGCTATCGTAGGCACGTATGGCCGCGTTCTTCTCAGTCAGTAATGCACGCACGTCGTCCGGCAATTTCCAGCGACGGTCGTCCGTCGCTGGAACTTCCCTTGAACAATCGTTCAGGACGGTTTGTACGTGATTAGTGAGTGAGTCGATCGCGGCCGTGGTGTCGGCGACCGAGTCGAAAAGGTCGGGGATAGAGTCTAATTGAGGGGACGTGTTGGATTTCAGCTGTGTGCTTACTTTCTTCCAGTCCGTGATCCTCTTAGTGATAGGGGGGGCGTTTGGGTCGGAAAGACCTATGCGGGGGTGTAGTCTCATGACTACCGGGCGGTGATCAGAGTCTAGCTCTTGTACCGTTTCTATTGAATCTAACTTTAGGTTGACGTTCTTAAGGAGCGCCACGTCTAAGTTATCGGGGGCATGATTTGGGTTCGTCAGCGGAAAATGGGTGGGAGTCATGGGAGCGATGACGTCAAAGGTCAGAGAGTTTGAGAGGTCGAACAGGTGTTGACCTCTGAGATTGGTTACCGAACTGTTCCAAGAGGGATGTTTGGCATTTAGATCGCCCGCTATAATGAGCGAGTTACTCATAGCGAGTAGAATCGAGAGGTCGTTTGAGAGGCGTTGGTGATGGTAATGCCCCGTGGTGTTACCGGGGGGATTATAGACCGATACGAGAGTGATCGGCTCGTGACCTGACATGCCTAGACGGCAGGCGGAGACTTCTAATACCGAGAGGGGGGGAGGGTCTAGTGGGATGCAGTGAAGCTGCTTTCTATAATAGATCAGGGTGCCACCCTTGTGACATCGCGACCTGTCATTGCGAACTATCCGGTAGTTGGCGAGTGACGGATCACGATGGCAAGGCTTTAGGAAAGTCTCTTGTATTAAGAGAACGTCTATTTGATGATCGCGGAGGAAGAGCCCTATTTCTTCCCTTTGGGATTTTATGCCGTTGGCGTTGAAGTAACCTATTGTTAGGGATCGGGGTTTGAATCTAGCTAAGGCCTCGTTATCCATTGAAAGATTTAGGGGTTTGGGCGAGGGATTCTAGGGCTTGCGTAATGTCCGGATACGCATTATAAATGGATTGAATCCTAATGATATTGCCTTGGGCGGCGACGATGAGTTTTGCCATTTCCTGTGCACGCGGGGAGGCAAAACACGCGAAATTTGATGTGATTATGTTGAACGAGACAACACCTGACATCTGCTCGGTCGCGGGACCGGCAGTCGGGGGACGCGGAGCTTGGGGAGCAGGCGCGGGTTTAGCGGGGGGCGCGGCGGGCGCTGGGGGCGCAGAGTGCGCGGGACGCGCGGAGGGCGCGGGTGGCGCGGTGCCACGGAAGCGGGGGTCCCTAAGGTGGGGGGGGAGGAGATGGGGGGGCGGCGGGGGGGGGAAATGACCGTAAGAGGGCACCAAGGCAGGGAAAGACTGCTGGTGGTGGAGATAATTCCACGGACTAGGCCTCTGAGGGCTTAGTCGTTGGGGCATAAGGGCGGAGGGAATCCTATAAGAGGATGAGGAGGGAGTTTCCCTTTGCTGGCGGGCGCCGGAGCGCTTCCCCAGCTTGGGAGAAGAGGCCTTAGGGGCTTTAGAACAACCCCGGTAGTTAGCCGGGTGGCCCTCTTTGCCGCATAAAACGCAGCTAGGAGGTACGGTACATAGGGTACGGTCCTTGGGACGGGGGCAATCGGAAGTGCTATGCTCTCCCAGGCACTTTACGCACCTGGGTGTAGCATGGCAATTCCGCTGTGAGTGGCCGTATAACTGGCACCTGTGGCATTGTCCGACAATGCCACTCTTAATTGGTTTTTCAATTTCGAACCCTGTGAGATGACACAGGGAACGAATTTGGAAAATCGGATGGTAGCCCTCAACGGGCGGACAGATAACGAGGACCATGTCGTAGAGGTCACCGCCTCTGGAGCGGTGCATACGATGGACCTCGTCAACCGGGACGTTCTGCGACTGAAGGTCGGCGAGAATTTCAGAGGGGAGGATTTCCCTAGGGATGCGTTTTATAACAACGCGAACTTGTTTCTCTTCTGGGAGAGAGTAGGTGTGGTATGACACACCTCTCGCTCTCAGTAGACGGGTTAGTTCCCTATAGTCGCGCGACGTAGGGACTAGAACTTTTATACCCTGCTGGGTATTTCGGGCGCTGGTGAAGCTGATCTTTTGATCAGCGCACCATTTCGAGATGTCCGTCCACTTCCCCTTGTCCTGTACGAACAGGGGGGGTGGAGGGGGAATCTTTTTCGCGGGGGGCGCGGGGCAATCCATCGCGGTGGATGATGCGGTCGGGGCGGCGGGGGACGCGGGGGAATCCTTTGCGGAGGATGACGCGGTACGGGGGGCGAGGGACGCGGGGGAGGCCTTCGCGGAGGACGTAAACGAGATCGGTGGGGCGGTGGAGGGGGAGGGGGAAGCTACGGTAGCGCAAGTCGCGACGGTAGCACGCTGTTTAACCACAGCTGGTTTGATGGTGACGGTGGATGAAGAGGAGTCTGAGTCCTCTATTGCGGCGACCTTACTGGCCTGCGCAGAGGTCTGCTTCCTGTTCTTCCTCTTTCTTCCCTTTCCTTGGACGGCTATGAAGCCGTCGTCGGAGGGGGAGGAAGAGGTAGAGGAAGCAGCGGACTTTGGCTCGTCTTCCTCCTCCGAGCCAGAGGGGTAGGAGGGTTGCTTTGAAGAAGCAGCGGGGGCGTCGGTGTCCATTGACTCCGACGAAGGGGAGGGGGAGGGGGGTCTGGGCGACTCTATAGTCGGAGGGGTGTCAAGAGCGTCGCTGAAAGTAGCGACGCTGACATCTTGGTGGGGGTTCTCGCCCCTTGAGATGCTCAAGAGGTTGGAGAGCTGAGCCTTATATTTCCCGCGGAGGGAAGGCTCTGACTCGAGTATATACTCGAGAAAGAGGGTTAATTGTTTCGAGAGAAGCTCGAGATCAATCACTTTGGTAGCCATAATGGCGGGGGGGGGGGGGGAGGGAATGGCCTAACTATGCCTGTCTCCCCGGTGGGAATGCCGGGGATGTGTACAATCCCTCCCTGTCGGGTAAGACAGGGAGGATGAGTGCCTATCGGTGAGCCCTAAGCTTGATTTGGCCCGTTGCCTATCTTAATGTGCAACGGGGTCCTAACCAGTCTAGTGTGAAGGGTATGAAGATACCCGACCACGCTAGGTGAGTTGCTGTGGAGGCAAAACTGTCACCACGTGTTGACTAGGAGATCCGTAAATTGTTAAGCTATTGCATAGCTTTTATCGCGGGCTTTGAGCGCGACGACCGAATTAAGAAATTCCGTAACGAAAAAAAAACCTAACACCCTACCACTAACAACCTAACTCCGCCTACCAGGTAATGATGGTTCCCATGATAACGTGATGTTGTCATGGGAACGTAATTTTTGTTTTATGTCATCACGTCATCATCTCAAGTATAGCGTTGACAAATAAGAAGTATGGAGGTTACAAATGCTATGCAATAGCTTTACCGCGGCAATCCCCGAGTGACACACGTTTTTTTTTGCATACTATTGTATTTAATAAATCTTTTCTAACTGAACAGACAGCTGTGCTGCTGGTGAGTTTGTTGCGCCACTTCTTCTTCCCAGCGAAAGCACTAGGAAGTGGTGAAGGATGGGCGTTTTGGGGGACTGTATTATGTAATTTTGACGTATGAAAAGTGCTGATTCTTAGCCTAGTTTGCATAAATGAGTTTTGTTTTTTAAATAACAAAAAGTGAAAAGATAGAGCAGTTGTGGTCCAGTGGTATCGGCCCTTACGTATCATAGATCGTGGATTCGATCATCCAAGCAGGCGCTTTACTTTGTGTAAATAATTTCAACACCACCGCTCTTAAAATGGTGAAGGAAAACATCGTGAGGAAACCAGCATGTCCTAGAACCAAAAATTTGAAGTCATGTGATATCTACCAACTGGCACTGGGGCGCGTGATAGAGTAATCGTTTGTTTGGACTTAGTTGTTTGTAGAATTGGTTACGAGCTGGCGTTGGCAAAGCAATGTTTTCAAGGAAGGTCAACAAGATTCTCCTGACACGCATCTATGGTCATTCATTGAATCAATTTCATCTAAATCCGTTTAGCCGTTTTCGAGTGAAAGCGTAAGAAACAGACATACAAAAAATCTAATGTTTTCTCTTTATTATATTAGTTTAGATATATAGTGTAGATAAAACCAGTAACCAGTTATAAACTACTTTGCAGAGTGTTTTAAGCTAGTACCAAAGGTCTTTTACATGAAAAAATTTATTACCGTTTGAAAATATGGCTGCCAATGTAACTCTGCTCTCTTACTAAAACGAGGGTAGTACGTGACATTTTTATATAACACTCCACTCATATTATTATCATGCTTTTGGGAATACGCAGGTTTGGAAAACTGCCATCCACCAAAAGATAGTTCGTAAAATGTCATGTAGTTGTAAAAATTACGTCGTAAATACAAATTTTAAATAAGGTCGGATTAAATTCTTGGGTTCTGCAGTAGTTTTTAGGGTTCCGTACCTCAAAAGGAAAAAATTGAAACCCTTATAGGATCATTCGTGTGTCTGTCTGTCTGGCTGGCTGTCTTTCTGTGTGTCTGTCCGTGTGTCAGAGCCAATTTCCGAATCTACTAGACCAATTTAGTTGAAATTTGGTACACATTGTGAATTTCTGTAACCCCAACACTGACGTGTAACGTTAATAAATGAATTTTTAATATGGGGGTCACTTTTCGTGGGCAAACAGGAAAATTAAAAAAAGAAATTGCAAACTGTACCGTGTGACATATGAAATGAAAGGGCTTGGTGTGTGGCAATCTGTCATTTGGTTTAAATAGGTCCTTATTTTTATTATTTTGTTTATCTTTTATATAGATTCTTTTCTTTTAGATTTTGTGAATGTGAGAACGTTGTAGGCTGTAGACTTGTGGACCATTTTCTATTTTACTAAGTACCTGGTACTTGTTGATAGGCCTACACTGTCCTCCCATACCTATTAACACTGTAATTTGAAAACATTGTAGAAACAATTTATTTTGAAAAGAGTAGTGTTTTTCTATGGGAAGCGACCAATTGGAACCGTGCACCTAGCTTCTGACGTTTCATAAGTGCCCTTGTAGGTTTAATAAAATATTTTGATTTTGATTTTGATCGCAAATTTATTTTTTAATAATTTTAAAATAAATACTTTTAAAGATATTTAAGAAAATAGACGAAAAATTACCATTCTCCCCTACTTATATCCGAAACTACTGAGCCGCCTTAATTTTGTACAAAGTACAGAAAATAGTTCCATACTTATAGATTACAGGAAAACCTATAAGAAATCTATGGTCTTGAAATAACATGGTAAATCTCCCAATATTGTGCGTACAAAGTTACATTTGCAGTTGGAATTTATGGAAGAACATGTTTTTCAACTAACAATGTTAAGTTTGTCCTTGGGATGAATTCATCCCAACTAACTAACCCTTCATTGTGAGTGGCCCGATACGCTCTTGGCCAGATTTTCCATATGAATTTCTCGGTCAGTAGCCCGGAGTCTGGATTTGTGCCCGGTTGATGGCAATAAGCTCGCCCCCTATAAAATGGGACTTAAAAACATAACTGGCGAAATGTGGGTGTACTTTATAGGTACACCCCTGTCCAACGCTTCGGGGAAACATAGCTTTATGTTTTGTGTTTATGTGTGTACTCCAGTGATGGATTTTTCATACTTCTCCATGGAGATTACACGGCATATTTTATCGGCTCTCCAAATAAAGTAGGAAATAATTATTCCATCCACCGCACCAAATAATTTAAAAACAAAACATTGAATTTGTATCCATTCCGTCTCCTGAATAATAATTAATCGAAAGTCACTCCTGAAAAGCGACTTTGGACTTTAATTCTGTAAAAATAAGGTCTATACTAAAATTCACGTATCAACTTTGCACATCATTGTAAGTAAATTTTAATGTTCTCTTAATATTTTGGTGACTTGACGAAATTTTCTTGTTTATAATAGTATATCTCGTTTGGGTCATGACGTTAAGTTTTTGTTCCTTGCTTCATAAAATATTGCCTAAACAACTATCGCTGTAGAACTAGTGAAAACTGGTTTCATGTTTTTGTTCAATGTTGAAGTCGTTTGTCAGCTTTCGCAAAAAGGAGAAGGTCAAAAGTTTAATGTGTGTGACATAAAAAGGCCGGATCAAACTCGGCTTGTTCCAAATGTTAATCATTTTTAGAATATTTTTTCTATGAAGCGACTAAAATTCGGACCAAATTCAAATGTTGTTGTTGACATTATGAATTTCATTTTTTTTTACAATTCGCACTCAAAAAAAAGAAAGGTACAAAAGTGGACTTAATGCCTCAGGCATTATTCCAGTCAACCAAGGGTGGTGAAGAGATTAGATGGCAGGTGCTCTGTTTGAGAGGAACAAAGAAAAAAATATAAATATATCACAATGAATTATAAATTAAATAGCCAGGTACAACAGTGCATAAATAGATTATAAACTTATAATACACACACATATTTAATATAATATAAACATAAAACATAACACCACGCCTTGTTTCCCCGAAGGGTTGGGCAGAGGTGTCCCTGCAGCAGGTACACCCACATTTCACCAGTTATGATTATATTGCCATCAAACGGGCACAAATTCAGACTCCTGGGCTGTAACTGAGAAATTTCTGATAGAAAAACCCAATAACAGTTTGCCTGACCCGGAAATCGAACCCAGGAGCTCATGCTCAGCAGTAGCGCTTGCTACCACTAGACCAACGATCAAAGTCGTTAATATAATATATACCTATATTATTCCGTATTGCAAGTCGTAGATTTACATGTTTTTAAAGTAAAAATTGAAAAGGTTGTGAAATCTGCTTTTCTACCTGCTTTCTGTTTGGTACATCGAAACGCACTCAGCTGAAATCCCTTCAAAAGTTAGATGATCCTCCCATTTTGCACCACAGCCTCTGCGCCACTATTTTTAACCAACTTCCAAAAAGGAAAAGGTTCTGTGTTCGACTTTATGTTTTTTTTAAACACTACAAATTGTTTAAAAAAAAACCTAACTTTAATTTCGAAATTCGGTGGTAATAAAAATTCAAATCTACATCGAAAGACACCGACTTCCGTAATTAAAGTTATTTTTCACTTTGTAGTTTTTTTGGAAGTCGGTTGTAATTTTAGGAAAAGTTTTTATTCTAGAAATTTGATTCGGTACAAACGTATATTTTACTGTTCAAATGATTAAACACGATCAAATAATATTGGCTAGCTTATTATGTCTAGATATTGATATCCATCACGTCTGTGCAGCTACTAGCTAATTTAATTTGACCCAGCTTATGCATAGCTATTTACGAAAATAAAGATCAAAATTTATTTGTAACTAGCAGCGCCCCGCTGTTTCACCCGCATAAGTCTCAATTCCGTGGGAATATCGGGATAAAAGTATCCTACGTGTTAATCCAGGTTATAAATGATCTATGTGCCAAATTTCATTCATACGAGTATCCGTTGAGTCGTTTTTCCGTGAAAGAGTAACAAATAAATAAACATCCATCTATCCATCCATTCTCACAAACTATCGCGTTTATAATATTATTATAGTAGGACAAACATTTATCCTGTAAAAGTTTCTTAAGTAAAGGAGTCAAGTTCATCGAACTTTGTTTGCAACCGACGCCAGTTCCTGGAAAAGCATTTTATTAAGCTCGCGAAGAAAATCTGCAGAGTATCATTTTTGCGGTTTTTGTGTGAATTGTTTATTTTTCGCATTTTGAGCAGCTTTAAGACTGAATTATATAAATTTTCGTTAGATATTTCCTTCTTATCTTGTTCTGTTTTTAAGCTATTGCATAGCTTTTATCGTGGGCTTTGAGCGCGGCGACCGAATGAAGAAATTCCGTAACGAAAATAAAACCTTAACGAAAATAAAATCTAATACCCTCCACTCCGCCTACCATGTAATGACGGTTCCCATGACAACGTGATGTTGTCACTTGTAATTTTTTTAGGAATATCGTATAGGTACCTACTTTTACAATGCTTGTAAATATGTGAACACCATGTCCATTACATAATTATTTTTTCTGTCATTGCTTCATTTTTAATTATTTTTACCTATTGTGGTATAGTAATCTTATTCCAGGTGCATCGTCTTCACATATAATTAATGTATACAAAATATTGTAAAACATTTTAAAAGAGTAACGGTGGAGTTTCTTGCCCATTCTTCTCCATACGAAAACTACCTTTTGGAAGGGGCGACTAGAATCAATTCTATTTTTGTTTTTGACGTTCAAAAGTGCCTTTTTGTGCCTAATTGAAATAAATTATTTGACTTTGACTTTGAGGGTTAAAAATAATTTTAAACACATTATTATCAAAACTGCTAACCTGGATACAAAACTGCCAAGCTGGATAAAAGTGACCCCTTTAGTGAATATAACGAGCAATTGTTGTCAGCTTCGGAATAGACAAGTTAGGAACACCTGAGATCTGGCTGCGGTGATAAGTTTTAAAAATGATGTCTTTGTTATGATGAATAACGGTTCGATGGATCGAGTTTGCATAATATAACATCACGCCTGTTATCTCCAAAGGGTTAGGCAGAGGAGCTGTGCTGCAGCAGAGCTCGGTCGCACAGGTACTTTAAAACAATATCAACATAGCTGGCTAATTAGTCAATACCAAGGTAACATCGATTGATTGTAGCAAACAAGTGACTATGTTATACGCAAATCATCATCAACCTGTCTTGCATCCAATGGGGTTGGCTTCCAATCTAACCAGATGCATCTGAATACTAGTATTTTTAACCGACTTCCAAAAACGAGGAGGTTATATGTTCGCAGCGCATGTTTGTTTTTTTTATGTTTGTCCACCGATTTCTCCGTCAATTGTAAACCGATTTTAGAAATTATTTTTTTGTATAAAAGAATATGCTCTCGAGATGGTCCCATATAAATTATATTAACTTTGCTTAAATAGTTTTTGAATTAGCTTCAATAATACGTATTTTTTCTCACTTAGTATATAGTGGATGATATGATAAGTTCCTGTGACTGTTATTTACATAGCAGGTAGTGATATTCGAATTTGTGTGGGGTAGGTACCACAATTAAAAGTGAAAAATAACTTTAATTTCGGAAGTCGGTGGCAAAAAACGAAAAATCAAAACCAAAGACACCGACTTCCGAAATTAAAGTTTTTCTTTTTTTTTTTTTTTTTTTTTTTAATCTATTTAATTTATAGAGGGTTTAATCAAAAACTGATTATGCCACCCTCATCGGTACAAACAATTGTTCCTTATAATCTAAATCCTAGTTTTGCCAACTTATACAAGTATCTTGCGTCCGTCGACAATGGGGACGCAAGCATGCTATTACACCTTCCAACATCCAGTGACTTTGATAACAGTGCGATTCTTTCGGACTCGTTCCGCACGCATTCCATCAGTATATGGTAAGTGTCTTCCACTATATTACACTCCGGACAATTTGGAGAAGTAACTTTACCCATAAGAAATGCGAAACTGTTCATTGGAATGTGTCCCGATCGAAGCCGAAGAGCCATTACAATTTCCGGACGACTCATGTTTGCTTGGTCGAACCATGAACAACGAGACAGTGCAGGCTGGATTGTCCGATACCAGATTCCCTTGCTCAGTGACCTCTGATCGAAGTGTTCGTGCCACATTTTAGTGCATTCTTCTTTAACTACACCCAAATAATCCCTGTGCTCGGGAAAGTGTGAACAGACCAATCCATCATCACAAGCATCCTTCGCCAGCCGATCCACTACTTCATTATCTTCCAAGCCAACATGAGCCGGTATCCATTGCAATACAATATTCTTATTCTTAGAAATAAGTTTACAAATAGATTTGATCACGCTGTAGGCAATCGGAGTACCCCGAAAACTCGAGGTACACCGAGCCAAATGTTGAAGAGCGCTTTTCGAATCACTCAAAATAACATAATTGCCGTTTTCAAATGAGTCAATGTAAGATAATGCTTCATCTATTGCCACAAGTTCAGTACACATTATATTGAATTTTGAGTTTACCTTTATTTGCACTGCATTTTTAGTTTGTGGATCGAAAAACGCTGCTCCTGAACCTACTTTTTTTTTGGATCCATCTGTGTATATTCTGTAAAAGCCCGAGTACGTGTTATTTAAAAATATGGTACATAGCTCACTTAGTTTGGAATTTTGGAAGTGTTTTTTAGCCGTTATCAAACCATCTAATCTAGGGAATATGACTTGAGATAGATCAATCCTGTGAACCCAAGTATCCAGTGAGAACATTTCAAGCTTTGGGCTCGTGTAGACAGGTAGTAAATCAAGAGACTCGTGAATTCTGACTAACAATGGCACCTTTCTTCTCCAGTGTGATTGTCGACAATGTGCTTGCAGTTCTTCCAACACAGCAATGATATCATTATCAGCATACGACTTCATTTTAAGCCAAAATTTACCCGCTAGATAGTATCTGCGAAACTTCAACGGTTGCAGGTTCAGTTCATTTTCCATAACGTGAATCGCTGTGGTTCTAATAAAGCCTCCGATAACCCTCATGCAAACGTTTTGGACCCTGTCCAATTTACTGAGGTGGGTTTCACAGCTACTATCATAAAGAAAACAAGCGTAATCGATTCTACTCCGAACTGTTGAGATGTATAACCGCCTCAGATGTTTGGGATGTACTCCCCATCCAGATCCAGAAAGAATTTTAAAAACATTAACTAATTTTAACACCTTCTCTCGAGTCTCATTAATATGCTTAGCCCACCTAAGTGATCGGTCAAGCCAAACCCCCAAATATTTTACATTGTGTACCACCGGCAGCGATACGTCATTAATTCTTAAAGTAACTGTCTCTCTTGACACACCATTCCTAAAAATACAGACACTGCTTTTCAGGGGGGATATCTCAAGACCCAAATCCAAAAGAAGTTTAGTCATCTTATTTAAAGCGGGTTGTAATCGTTGTTGTGCCGATGAGACATCACTGCATGTGGTATACAACACAAAATCATCCGCGTACTGCGACAGAAATACGTTCCCACTACTATGACATACATCCATGGTTGCTAAATTAAAAAGTAAGGGTGACAATGGATCGCCTTGTGCCAATCCCCGACCGGACGTGCGACTAATGACGTGATTACCTACTGTAATTTTAAGGTTTCTCAGCTTGAGAAAGTTCCAGATGTAGCTACAAATCCTGGATCCTATTCCGATTCGTTGCATGATTTTCAATAGACCTTTGATGTCTACGTAGTTATATGCGTTATTAATATCTATGAAAACAGCTACCGTTATAAGTTTTTTAGAAAAGCCAGTTTGAATGCGAGATACTAACGCGGATAAATTATCTACGGTTGAGCGGCATTTTCTAAAACCTGTAGTGTTATTTGATAAAACCATATGTTTCTCGATAAACCACTCTAATCTGTTCATTAAAATGTTATGAAAAACTTTACAAACGCATGAGATCATTGAAATCGGACGAAGAGATGATAAACTTTGCACGTCCCGACCCGGTTTAGGGATGGGCACAATTACAATATCGCGCCATTGTTTAGGAACAAAACCCGTAGTGAAAATTCTATTATACAATTGCATTAATATCTTTTTACCATTTTGTGGTAACCTCTTGATCATGGAGTAAGAAATATTGTCGCCTCCTGGTGCAGTATCTTTAGATCGGACACATTTATGAAATTCTGACGGAGTAACAACAACGTCCAGTTCAGAGTTATTCATGTCAAAAGCCAGGTCGCACGGGGATACAAAATCCGGTGTTAAACTAAGAAGCAAATCAGTAGCTTTGTGTTTATCTACATATTGTGTTGAATATTTGTGTCCCTTCAGCCACTTCATTTTCCGCCATACGGTAGACTGGGATGTAGAACAATCTAATGACGAACAAAAGTCGCCAAACCCTTTACTTTTAGCTATCCGAATCATTCTTTGAGATTCACAAATCTTATTTTGCAATGCTTTGTAATTTTGAGGGTTTGGATTACGTCTGAATTTAGATAAGGCCAATCGACGCTCAGCCACACATTTAGATAACTTAGGCTTCCAATAAGGTTTAGGTATAAATTTACTATCTGGATTTAGGTTAATTTTGATTACAGGGATACAAACATCTGCGGCCAAGTTTAAATAATCAATGAATCTGTCATAATCGTCCTGTAAGTCTCCCGCGAATGTAAATTCTAAAAATAATGTGTCAAGTATCTTACTGTATGAAGTCCAATCAGCATTTTTAAAATTCTTCCGGACTAATGGCACACTACTAGACTGAATATTTGAAGTGATTTTAATAGCCCTATGATCACTGCCTAATGTCTCATTCATGGCGGACCAATCGAACATCAAAGCTATATCAGATGATACCATAGAAATGTCGGGTGCAGACTTTTGACATTCCAAGTTAACCATTTTTATTCGGGTAGGGCTACCATTATTTAAAGTAATAAAATTATTATCCATTAATGCTTCAAAAATTTGAACGCCCCTACTGTCCGTTTTATATGACCAATTAGAATGGTGTCCATTGAAATCTCCGAGAATGATCGTATTTTTAGTAGAAATAGACAGTAAAGCATCCCAATCGTTTTGAGAAGTTCTGATCGACGAGGGACAATAAACAGAAGTAATATTTTTAATGACGCCACAGTTGAATACTTTTACGCATACTAATTCTATACCTTGGTTACTGAGTTGGACTTCACACATTTGAGATTTTATTGATTTGTGGGTAAGAATTGCAACCCCTCCGTACCCATCAAACCTGTCTTTTCGATAGATTGCTCAGCTTCATGCAAGTTTCTGTATCCAGCCATGTCTCACTTATGGCTGCAATGTGTATATGTTCCTGATTCAACAGTTGTTCCAATAAAATTATTTTAGGTTTAACGCTTTGAGCATTCCATTGAAGAAAGTTTACTTTGATACTAGTTTTGTTGTTATCCATTAAATAATTCAAACAATTTCTTCATCATTCGCCAATCCGACACGTTATCAACAACCACTAAAATCAACCATTCTATACAACACTGAACCGCCATTTTAATTTTTTCCGCTACAGAACGTCTCTTCAAAAATACGATCTCCTTTAACCTAGCTATCAGCTCATCAAAATGCACCTCTCTCTTTTGAACCACCTCGGGTTCATCGCGATTGCTTGATTCCTTCGAATTCTCTGATTCCTCCTCCATTGGTAACCAGTGCGTCCAATCATCTTCTTTAGCAATACGTGCCTTTTCTTGTGTTTTAGGACTTTTTTGATTTTTTGTAGCAGATGGACTATGAACAATTGCCTTAGTTTTGACGGCCTCTGCAAATACAGGTAAGCTTGATCTTTCTGTGGGCTCGATGTTATTATGCAGCGGAGGAAAAAGATTATCTATATTTGTTAAGTTAATAGGTTCCGTCTTTTCTCTGTATGGAGAAGGGACTACATATAACGATAAGGCCTTCCTATAAGTACAATTAAACTCTGCCATAAGTTCCTTGAGTTTCTTCTCTTTTAAGTATGCAGGGCAAATTTTAGACAATGCCATGTGTTGTCCGCCACAATTTAAGCATTTGAATCTTTGTATGTCACAGTTCGGGTGATTACTACCACATTTTGGGCACAGTGTATTCTTATTTGGGCATACTCTAGCTATATGCCCGAACTTCCAACAACGTGAGCATTGTGACACGGGGAATACAAATGGCTCCACCTTAATCCTCAATCCATCTGCGTAAACATATGCTGGTAACAGATCACCTTTAAAGCACAACCGAACTGCTTCACTCGTAATCCATAAATCTTCTGACGAGTCATTAATATTACGCCTCTTTAGTCGCTGCAATGAAACCAACTCAAACATCTCTGTGCAAGTTATACAACTCTTAAGGGCATCTTCAGTTAGGTCGATATCAACGTCTTTGATGACACCGTATGAATAGGTTTTGATATCTGGTCTACTAAATCTCCAGCCCAATTCAATAAGGTCTTTACAAGTTTCAAGCTTAATTGCGCACAACTCGTTTGTACAATCAATACGAACTCTGTAATTATTGATGTATTTTACTTTCAATATATCTTTCATACCTTTCTCTTTCAATAATCTTGCAAGACCAAATTGCCTTGGTAGCTTTTCTTTAGCGGAAACGTAAACCTCAACACTGCTTTCTTTGACCTTCTTCTCCTTATTTTGCACTAATGTCCATTCTGTCTCGTCCTCCTCTCTATCCCGTTTTATCGGTCTCACCGAATCTTCATTTGTTGCCACGTCCATATTACATTGCTCCACCACGTCTTGTTCCGTTAGTGAAGATTTGCTGCTAGTTAAAACACTCCTTAAATCAACATTTTTGTTAAAAAGTTCATTATCATCCTCCATTGTAAACAATTATGATAATAAACATATTCTATTAGTTAACGATGTACTAGTCCTTCAAGGTCAACGACGACAACCGAGAACAACAAACTCATTAACTAATGAGGTGCGAATATCGTTTACTGCACGCGCCCGATCGAAACGAATGCCGCAGCGAAACTGGAAATTAAAGTTATTTTTCACTTTGTAGTGTTTTTTTGGAAGTCGGTTGTTTTTTTTTACATGGAATGACTGCCTATATTATGGTCTCGATATCCCAGTTATTTGGTAATACGATATCCCTTGGTACTATTGTGGTAGCATCTACATCTTCACATGTGAACTGCGCATCCTTGTAAATGTGTGAACACCATGCATCCATTGCACAATTATTTTTTCTGTCATTGCTTCATTTTTAATAACTTTTACCTATTGTGGTATAGTTATCTTATTCCAGGTGCATCGTCTTCACATATGATATATAATTAATGTATACCAAATATTGTAAAAAAATTAAAAGAGTAACGGTGGAGTTTCTTGCCCATTCTTCTCCATACGAAAACTACCTTTTGGAAGGGGCGACTAGAATCAATTCTATTTTTTGTAATTTTTTAAGTTTAAAAGTGCCTTTTATGTGCCTAATTGAAATAAATTATTATTTGACTTTGCATCAAAGACCTGACGTCACACAACTCCTGCATCGCGCAATTAGAGTTTACCATGCGAACGACATTTCGACGGCTCCTAAGTATACTGAGTCAACTATACTTCTAATAACTTTACAGGAAGGCGATAAGAAGATCGAATGGTTATATTTAAATTGTTAATACAACCAAGAAAAAATAACTAATTATAGTGAATTAAATATAATAAAGCCTATCATCTATACAAAATAAATTTCATATTATTTTATTAATTTATGAGATAATGTAGATAGACTAGTATACGGCGATTATTTGTTTCTTAAAAATGGATCAAGTACCACTTATATTTTTATACGTCGCATTATTGAATCTACGTTATGGGGAAAAATTACTTTACAAGTGTGGCAAAAAATATTTTTATTTACTTATTGGATTTTTTGTATATTATATTGTATGTCATGGATTTATATTTTGTTAAAATATAATAAGTTGACTCACTATACATGAACATAATTTTAAATGTGAACCATACTTAAATTGAGTCAAGTGTGGTACAAAATAGTTAAAACCATCAAAAACGCCTTTAATGTTTAATATTTTAATCAAAGAGATCTCAAAATGGTATTGGTAACATTAACACAACTTTAGGATATCTATAAAATTAACAAAAAATAACAAAAATCAACAATACTACCAATAAAAACAAAAACCTAAGTTGGTCTGGTCTTAGGTAATAAAAATACAAAATATTGATTGTATCAATTGCACGTTTCTGTAAAATAGGAGAATTATTTATGATTTGTTTGAAATCACAATAATTTAGGAACAATACAAAACAAACATACAAAAGTAATCTTTTTTAATTTTTTAAAGAAAATCACAATTCTTAATATCCTTATACTTAGTATTTATTGCTGAGAATAAAATCAGTCTCAAAAATTAACTTATGAGCTAAGTACTTAATAATTATCTACGAAAAAAATCAATCTAGACAAAGAAAAAAGACAAATTATTAATTATTCTGAATCGCTTTCATTTCTATTACTGTCAATTTTAATTAAACTAGAAAAAAACAAGTGATATTCCTTAGGTATCACTAATTTGTTGCACATGTCCATTAAATCTTTGTGTTTATTTTTATCTATTGGGATTGGCCTGTTGTAAGCTGGGCGAAGATCACTAAAATCTATATTAGGGACAGTTTGATTACCTGTTGCTTTAGGTTTATTAGCACAGTCAATACAGTTATAAGAATCTTTTATGTACCTAACTAGTTTACCGTATCGATGGAGCCCTATCCTCCCCCCGCCCCATAAGGGCAGGAGTCCCTCAGGGCTCAGTGATAGCTCCCCTCGCATTCACGCTATTTACTAGCGAAATCCCCAAGCACAATAGGACACAGTTCGCTCTGTTCGCAGACGACATAGCGATCATATGTAAAGGTAGTTCCCCTTCGTCTCTCCTAACTCTACAAAAGGCTGTCAATAACCTTGGCGCCTGGTTTAGACGGTGGAGAATCGAAGTAAATCCTGACAAAAGTCAAGCGGTTTCATTCTCGAAACCAAGATCTAGACCCCTCCCCCCCCCCGACAAATCACCTTGTTCGGCAAGCCGATCCCTTGGGAGAAGCAAGCCAAGTACCTAGGTGTGATTCTAGACCATCAACTCACCTTTTCAGAGCGCATAAAGACGGTTCGTTCGCGAGCCGCTTAGTGCAAATTGCGCATCTATACAGCGTGTATTCGTCCCATCATGACTTATGTGGGAGCAGTATTTGCCCACGCCAAAACCCCAATCCATCCATAGGATGCAGACCCTACAGAACCGTTTCCTTCGTAAGGCCACGGGAGCCCCCTAGTTCGTCCGAAACGAGATCCTCCATCTTGATTGTAAAATCCCAACCATTCACCAGTTTCTCAAACGCCTCACCAAGCGTTACTTTGACGCCGCTTTCAGACATCGCAACCCTCTGGTTGTCGAGGCAATCGATTATACCCCATCCCGTATTAGTTCGACCCGCCGCCCTAGGCATGTACTCTCCGACCCAGATGACCCCATCATACTCCTCCAGGAGCAGAATAGGGCCACCAGTACAGTATACAAAAACAGACGCCTCCCGTCATTCCGACCTCGCCGCCGAGGTCCTTTGCGATCGCGACCGATTCCCCGAGTAAATGAAACTCCCCCCGACCCTTGCTCGAAAACGAGGTGCCAGCAGTTGTTGCAGCTGAGCACGTAGCCTTAAATACCCCGCCTAATAATCATGATGGAAATATAATTTTGATCCAGCCTGTCCTTTCTTGCTGTCCTCCCCTCAGCGATGACCTATACAATTATGACTCTAAATTTAAAGTCTATACAAATATGATTTTAAATTTAAATAAAAATAACACAAGAAAAGCAACTATTTCTTGATAACAAAAAGCACACAATAACGTCCGCACACCGCACTGTTTCGCCGTATACTGAGCCAGTTTGAACTTGCACCAAAATGAGCGCATTCGCGTCCCGCGTACATTGGTAGCAAACACTTGACTCAGTTTACTGAGTGCAAAATAAATAAATTACTATACTTGATCCAGTATACGCTATTTTTTTTTAGTTATTTATAAAGATATGTTTTTTTTTCTTTTACAGGTAAATAGAAAATGATTTAATTATTGTTAATACACAAAAAATGCAATTCTCAAAATTTGTTAGTTGACTCAGTATACTTAGGAGCCGTCGATTTATAATGACTATCCGACATCAATCGTTGGAAGACATCGTGAAGAAACCGGCTTGCCTGAGAGATATATTTCTCGACGGCTTGTGAAGACAAGTCAGTGGTCCATGGGTGGTTTTAAAACTCTGACACCAGGTTAGCCACACGAAAAGAAGATCATTGGGCAGTTGCCCGCCAGACGCAACACCCGTCTGGTCGAAGGATTCTCCCTTTTTCTATAGAGGATGAGTGAATTTACACCCTGTTCCTCATATCTCTAAACTATGTTTACATAAATACTGCAATTAATCATCTGCCTAGCCTTTTCCCAACTATAGTGGGGTTGGCTTCTAGTCTAAACGGATGTTCAATTAATTCAATTCAAAGTATTTTATTTCACATAAACCTACATGGGCACTTATGAAACGTAAGAAGCTAGGTGTACAGTTCCAATTGGTCGTTTCCTATGGAGAAGAGCCGGCAAGAAACTCCACGGTTACTCTTTTAAAAATAATTGGCTTTTACAATACTTTCAAATAACAGTGTTACTAGGTATGGGAGGACAGAGTAGGTCTTTCAATAAGTACCAGGTACTTAATAGAAAATGGTCAATAGATCTACAATCCACTAAGCCTACAGCGTTCTCACATTCACAAAATAGAAAATAATCTATACAAAACATAAATAAATTAATAAAAATAAAAATATGATGCAGCTGAAAACCAGTGTTTTACATGGAGTGATTGCCCTGACATATACGACACTCTTTGGTACTGTAATAAATATGGATGTTTAAACGTAACAATTTTTTCTCAACGTTACTTGGTCTCCATTTCCTTTTAGAAAACCACATTGCTTAACAAATTATGTTCTGCGGTTCAATTCCCGTCGTGACCTCCCCCAAAGAGACGCAGTAAACGTAAATTATAACCAGAAATTCAAATTTTAATTTGCGAGTAATTATTTTCTCATTACTGTTAGCAACTGAGGTTGCTGGGGTTTAAATTGATGACAAAATTTCCACGCACATCCCATCGGGGCCGAATGAGATAATTTAAATAATATTTTGCATAATTTAGGAAGGATTGTAGTATTATTGTACAATAGATAAAAAAATTCAGTCATTATTCATCAAAGGTTTAAGACCTGAAATGGATGTCTGCAGTTTTATTTTGAATATTTTTACTAACCGAAAGTTGAAATTGAATGAAGTGGTGAGTGAATGTAAATTCTGCTCAATATTGGTTAGTGTTTGAATAAAAATTACAGTACAGACATTGATTTCCATAGATCTTAGAACTTTTAAATCGATATTTTCTTAGTCATAGTATGGAATTTATAAAGAGTTAAAAGAGATAATTTTCCTAATTTCGTTTCGCTTTACCGGTTAATTACAAAAACGGTTTTACCTTAACCTAAATAATATTAGTTACCGGTTGTTACAGAGAATAGAATTTCGAAACTCGCACTAACCTGAATAAACCGGTTTTACCCAGACGCACGCCCGCCGCCGTCGCAGTTTGTCATATTAATTCGTTGGCATAGAGCGAGAGCTTTGTTACTGTAGGCGTAAGAGAGATGACGTAGTAGGCAGAACTCGTTCATACCGTTCTCAAATTTAAACTTTCGATTCGAAACTCAAATTAACCGGTTAATTTCGCACAAAGGAATCAGAATGAGTAAAAAACGGGTTATCCCATTATCCGGTTTAAATACCGCTTACCGAACCCTAATTGTTTCTGTTTTGAGGTCAATGACCAAAACCGGTTTGAAAAATTAACTGGTTTCCGATCCTTGGTGTAAATTAACTTACTCACATAACCCCTCAAATATTAACTCCCAAACGACGTACGTCTTTACAAAGTCTATGGACTTGAACAAAAATCTCTCAAGAACTCGTCAGGCCCAATTTCCTGGACTGCAAAAATTCACAGTACGCGAACCTAAGCACAAAACTTCAACTAAAGGAATTATATTAAGTTAGAAGTTCATTAAACATTTCCTCGATACGGTTCGGCTTTGGAAACTTTCCGTACCACCCTCGTAATAGGGTAGTATCGGGGTTGTAGGAAATGTGAAATTTCTATGGGACTCTTAATACAGGGGGAAAAGGTTCCTGTCTTGGTACTTAAAATTCGTCTGTAGTACCTAGTTTATTTTCGGAGTGTTTTTGATCCTTCATTCAAACTCTCTTCATTCAATTTGGAACAACTTTTTTTTTGGTTGAGAAATTATCAAATAACTTCTTCTGCTCTGGGCGGAGCGGCTCTTACTGACTAAAACCACCCGTGTTCCTTCAGTTGCCTGTATGTTGCCAGGGGCCACGGTAACCTTTTCGGACAAACCAGCAACCCCAGCAGGCATCGGCCTTAGCGGACCCCTTCAGTTGTGCTGACATCTCTTTGCGGCGCGCATGGAACTCAACGCGCCGTCGACCCGGGTTTGGTCCTTATCGGACGGCAAGATACCCATTGCTCACCGTCCACAAGCCCGCGCTTACGGTGGCAGGGAATCGACCTGCGATTCTCGATCCCTAGGGCGTCTCCTAAGGTAGTAAAGCTAGACACCTTGTTTCAGATTCTATACAGCTATTTTTTTTATTTTTTTACATATCAATACCAATCCCTTAATTGAACAAGTTACAAACCGCTTTTCGTTACAAAATAAGGTTAATGACTGAGATTTCTACAAAAATTTGAAGTATCAAAGCACGTGACATCCTGGCACCTGCCCTCATAAAGAATTCACCCAAGTCGCAAAAATTTTTGCAATAAAAATAACGTTACTCTGAGTCATAACTACGACTGTTGACAGATTACATTATTATTATCTTTGAGCTCACAAATGAGCTCAATCTTTTTAAAGATGGCGGCCATTAAAGCGACTTCAAAGATAAAATGTTTTAATGCTGAAAACGTTTACGCGACGTTCTGCAGTGGGAATAAAAGAAAAAGTATGATTTTATTAGTGGCTTGGGTAACTAAGTGGAGGAACTTTGAAGTTTATAGTCATGGCAGTATTATTTTGTTTTATTTATGCTTATGTATAAGAGGTAGGAGGTTCTGGAGTGGCAACCGCGTACCGGAAGACGTAGCATTTGAAGGCCTCCCACAAGATGGACCAATGACTTTGTGAAGGCCGCAGGAATCCACTGGATACAGGAAGCACAGAATCGGTCGAAGTGGCGGTGCTTGGGGGAGGCCTATGTCCAAAAGTGAACGTCTTTCGGCTGAAATGGTGATGATTATGATGTGTAAGAGGTTATGGTTAAGGCTTCTTGTGTTTAGATGTATTACCTAGAGAAAAAAATTACCTGGTATCTAATGACTTCAAGCGTAAGTTATCTACATTATAACGACGATTTAATCTGACTGTTCTTCTGTCTGCTCTGTCACCTGCACCCGAGAGGACTTTTTTTTTTATGTGGGAAATCATCAAATAACTTCTCCCGCTCTGGGCGGAGCGGGAGGGCGTGTCAGACTCTTGCTGACTAAAACCCACCCGTGTTCCTTCAGTTGCCGTGTTGCCAGGGGGGCCACGATTTCCCTATCGGTTTTCTTCGAACCCCCGGCAGGCATTGGCCCTAGCGGACCCCGTCAATTCTGCTGACATCTCTTTGAGGCGCGCGTGGAACACAACGCGCCGTCGACCCGGGCTTGGTCCTTATCGGACGGCGAGCTATCCATTGCTCACCGTCCGCAAGCCCGCGCCTACGGTGGCCGGAAATCTGCCTGTGATTCCCGACGCCCAGGGCGTCTCCTCCTGCGGCGGTTAGGGGCGCGAGGGCGCGAAATTTGCCTCTCCCTCACGCGCTCCGTCTCCTCACCCGAGAGGACTTAACTTTAAGGTTGCACTAGTCGACGACTCGAACTCGTCGGTGGCGTGGCTCATATATATGCTATTTAGTATAGTTATTTATTTAGTATTTATTTATCTAGTTTTTATTTTTAAATTGATTTATTTATTTAGTCAAATAGACGATGATTTATAACTAAAACGAGCGCGTAAAATTTCATGAACAGACCTTTGGGCGTTTAGATATTATGGAAAAACTACTGGATGTATCTACTCAAAATAAACTTGAATTTTTGAACAGATTATAATTATCCCTGTACAGTTTCTATTTTGCAATTTTCATACTACGTAAGATATTCATTTACGCCCAAAGATGAGCTAAAATTTGTGTTGAAATGTGGAAGTTTCGACGCTAATAACTTCCAAATTGTTATATACTGGCCACCTAGAAGGACTTCTGTCAAGTTGACGACCTGTGACATTGACTTACTTATTATCTGCCTAATAAAAAATTATATATTTCTACATAACGAAAATGTGTATTTAGTAAATTGGCGACGAGGATGTCGACTAACGATGTCAAAAAAATGAAAAGAACCCGCGCGTCATTGCGAGATTTAATCATAAAACTTGAAAACTACGTTTTTACGAAGGAAACTCTACCATACGAAGAAACAGAGTCAAGACTACAATCGCTTCAAGAAACGTTACATAAATTACAAGAAATACAACATGAAATAGAATTAGAAACACCAGACCAACGTGGACTCCTGTCAAGTTGACGACCTGTGACATTGACTTACTTATTATCTGCCTAATAAAAATTAAATATTTCTACATAACGAAATGTGTATTTAATACAAAGTTTTTTTTTTCTTCCAATTCTGCTTCCTTGTAAGGCTAGTTAATAACAAGACAAATTGATATAATTTTTAGCTTTGAACGTACACCGTCAAACAGACGAGTAATCACCATACTACGTTTGTATGGAAGAATGACCGACTAGTGTAACCTTAAGCTACAGTTTCTTAGAAGACCGGCCCGCAGTGACAGCCGTCATGAAAATGATGCCATCGGGGTTTGAGCTTACGTTGTCAAAAACGCTCTCTAGGAAAACACCCCAACTTAGTTTCAAAAATTACGGTTCGGTGACGTCATTCGCCTATAAATTGCGGACGCTATGTGGCAACCACCACAGTCTTAGGAAACCCTATCTTAATAGTATTCTGAATTTTGGGCAAAACCGATTAATAATATAATATTTGCCTTCGATGCGCTAAGAAGAACAAGTATTTAAATTAAAAAAACAAAAAACCCGACTGCAAAAATACGAGTACATACCTGAAAAGAGAAAAAAAAAAATGGCCTCTTACTCAATTTTTTATATTTTTGGAATCACCTTTTAAACCCCTTTATTTTGATACTCAGCTCGATAGGATTGGAAGAATTTTCAATTTTTCAAACATACATTTTGGCGCCAAAAATCCGTCATTTTGATTTTTTATAATTTTAATATACCCAGTGACACTCGTGCAATAAAGACAAATCTAACGACATATCATTAATCGAAATTGGGTCAGCCGTTTTTTAGTTACAAGGGAACATAGAGACGGACACATACATGCAGGTCAAACACATAACCCTCTTTTTTTGGCTTCGCTGCAGTCGGGAAAAATTCTGTAGTTGCTACAATTTCAACTGAGATAGAAACCAAGACATTCTTACACAAAATTCACACACGACAAACGAAAATCACAGAATAAAGCCATATGTGTGAAGATTTTCTTATTTTCTATTCATGCTCCCTGTGGCTATTTTCGTAAAAATGCACCAACTTTCTCTCATGCATTTGACTGTATTTTTCTTGGAAGTGTTGGGACCGCGGCCTTTTTATACGGAGTGGGTTATACGAAGTTGTGGACTAAGATTAGATTTTTATTATAATATTGTTACCACTATACGTGAATTGAGTTTTTAAAACTACCTAGTGAAATGTTGGAGATATTTACCTTTATTTTAGAAATAATGAGTAATGGTGAAGCAAGCAGATCAAGGTAAGGTGCGTGTTGCCAGTGATGACCTATGGCACTGAAACGTGGTCGCTCACAATGGGCCTTTTCAGAAAGCTAAAAGTCACCCAAAGGGCAATGGAGAGGGCTATGCTTGGAGTTTCCCTACGTAATCGAATCAAAAATGAAGAGAGCCGCAGGAGAATCAAGGTAACCGACATAGCCCAAAGAATTGCCAAACTTAAGTGGCAGTGGGCAGGGCGCATTGCTCGCAGAACAAATGGCCGATAGGGCCGAAAGATTCTGGAGTGGCGACCGCGTACCGGAAGACGTAGCGATGGAAGGCAAGATGGACCGATAACCTTGTGAAGGTCGAAGGAATCCGTTGGATGCGGGAAGCACAGAACCGGTTGAAGTGGCGGTGCTTGGAGGCCTATGTCCAGCAGTCTTTCGGCTGAATTATGAAGTAGATCAATGTGTTTGGGACGATAAAAATCTAAATTTAGCGTTAGAAAGTCTCACTTAATCCAGCGAAAGCCGTCTACTTACTTATTTATAAAAAATCCCAGCAAAAGTTTTGCCTTTCATAACATAATTTTGTTACCTCCCCTATGGAGGTAAACCAGATAATGTTTATTAAAGCCGATCTTATACCACACAGGGGCTAAGCATGTGCCCGACTCTAGCCAAAACCTAAGCATGTGCGGAGCGATTTTGGCTCCGGACCAAAATGCATCTACCGTGTAATTAAATGGACCACCGTTCAACAACTCCAGTACAATATTTTAAAAATTGTACAGATTTATTTGGGTGGAAGTCCTCGTGTAGTGATTTAAGGAGGAGCGGGCTTTTTATGTCTGTTTTTCACGCCCGTTTTTCACTTCGCTGGATGAATTTTGTGAGTTAGACGCGAATTGGATCGTTGGAGAGTTGAGGTTAGATTGATGGGAGTGGTGAAAGCGAGTAGGAATTATGGTTGTGAGAAAAGAAACGGTGTTTTTTCATTATGTTATAACATAATAATCGAATTATATTGTACTGATCTCTTCTCTTCTTACCGTGTCGAATGTAATCATAATAGAGTCGGCACTGAATTTGGCTACGAGTTTACTTGTTGTTAGTGTTACCAGTTTAAATAAAGCATATTTAATTGCCTACTGCGTGTTAGAAATATGAAATTGAAAGAAAATCAAAGTACAAATAGAAATAAGAATACAAATAAATAAAAAAAAGGAAAGTTTTGCTCTAACTATGTTTAAAAGATATTGCAAATATAGATCCTTCTAGATAATCTATCTATAAAAATCTGAAGTAAATATTTAAATATTTATATTTTTATGTATTACTAGCGACCTGCCCCGGCTTCGCACGGGTATAAACTGTTTTTTTTAATTTTATTTTTTATATATATAAACCTTCCTCTTCAATCACTCTATCTATTAAAAGAAACCGCATCAAAATCCATTGCGTAGTTTCAAAGATTTAAGCATACATAGGGACAGAGAAAGCGACTTTGTTTTATACTATGCAGTGATTTTATATACATTTTTCGTATTTTATTTCTGACAGAATACGAAACACCACACTACGCTACAAAACGGGGATCTTAGACGTAGGCTACCAAGCTAAAATGGATGTCGTGACCGTGGGTGGCACATGATGGGTGCCTGAGGATGGACGGCGGCGCCGAGACCGGCCCAGGAAGAGGTGGCGAGATGACATAGACGCGTACCGCAAGTGTTGGATGGAGGTGGCCCTGGAAAAGGATACTTGGAAGGATTTGGGGGAGCCCTTTGCTCAGCAGTGGGACAGTGTAGGTTAACATTTAAAAAAAACTCTCGTTTAATATGCCAAAAAAATTGTAGCATAGTAAATAGCCTCCTTTTCTATCCCAAACCGGTACCTTTTCATGAATAAATAGACTTCGAAAGCGGGCTATAAAAGGCTTAATAGCGGATCGGAATTAGCAATGATTGTCTCTGAAAGGTTAAAGAGGGATTTCATTCCCTCTTAGATGCATTTCTCTCTCATTTCTCATTCCATTACTAATTAGTACAATTGGGAACATTCGTTCAAATATTACAATATTCAAAATTTAAAAGTCATTTATTCAAAGTAGGTTAAGAATCAGCACTTTTCGAACTTCAAAATTACATAAGAAGTTCCCCCAAAAACGCCCACCCTTCACCACTTCCTAGTGCTTTAGCTGAGAAGAAGAAGTGGCGCAACAAACTCACCAGCAGCACAGCTGTCTGTTTAGTTAGAATCAATGTTAAAGAAAACTGTTTGTTAAAAAGCTTTGCAGTGTCATTACAAAAATGTTGTTTTATGGCGTTTTTTAACGTTACACGAATATCGTGTATTGTGTACCTATGTAATGAACCAAACTGTTTCAGTTATGGAACCTCGTATGTAAATAACTGAAAACTTCTTATCATTATCAACAACTTTTACTAATAACTACAGATGAAATCGGGAAAAAAATATCTACTCCTTACATTCTGTCGAATTATACAACATTAATGTATGGAGCAGCTGATTGCAGAGGTTTTCAGTTAGGCATTTCAATTACAACATATGTACGTTTCAGACAAATTTCACAAAAGTCAACCAAGTAATTACTATTACCATACCACGATTTGATAATCACTATTTTTAGGGTTCCGTACCCGAAGGGTGCCAAACGAACCCTAATACTGAGCCTCCACTGTCCGTCTGTCAGCGACCTGTATCTCATAAACCGTAATAGGTAGACAGTTGAAATTCACATTTCACAGATTGCCGCAGTAACAACAAATAATAATAATACAATAAAATTAAAGGGGGTCTACAAGAAATTTGTTTTTATCGGCATTTATGTTAAATCTTATAGGAACCCTTCGTGTGTGAGTCCGACGCCCACTTGGCCGGTTTTTTTTTATCAGACTGTAATCAAAGTCAAAGTCAAATTATTTTTTTCAAAAAGCCTATAGAATGCACTTTTGAACGTCAAAATGTACAAAAAAATAGAATTGATTCTAGTCGCCCCTTCCAAAAGGTAGTTTTCGTATGGAGGAGAATGGGCAAGAAACTCCACCGTCACTCTTTTAAAATGTTTTACAATATTTTGTATAGGTACATTAGTTAAATAATTATATGTGAAGACGATACACCTAGAATAAAATTACTATATCACAATAGGTAAAAGAATTAAAATAAAGTAACAACAGATAAATTAATTTTAATTTAATTTAAATCCCTGCCTGTCCTCTTCTTGCCAAACTTGAATCGTCTTTTAAGTCACCAAAAATATGATTTCTTAAATTAAATCCAAACATTATTATAAATAAACTTGTTTGATTAAATACGCAGACAAAAGTTTATCAAGACAAAATCCTCTCTATCTTCGTTTTTCATAATTTTTAGTTTAGATGTTTATTTTTATACTTCAAACAAAGAACGCTGTTCTTATTTTTTGAGAAAAAAATACGTTGTGTTCATTTATTTGATTATTTATGTACACAGTTAAATACATAGTAATATGACATGATTATAATTTGAATATAAAGGTACTGCTTATTTCTTAAGACCAGCAGATCTGTGAAAGGAGAATGAAAAAGAAAAATAGTGTGTGAGAATAAGAAGAGAAAAATATGATAAACATACGAAGTCTTAAACATAACTAACACGCCAAAAAATACTACAAATAATGAAATACGTTTTAATGTTAAATGGTTATTGAATCTTATTAAGTGACTATAAAAATGGGAGGAGATTTGATATCATAGTATTTGGTTTTAAAGCCTATAATGCGATCCTAAGGACTAACATTAAATTAAATGGAAATTGTTACATCCCTATTTCAAAACAAGGTCTTTCTTTGGACAAAGGTTTTGTACTTTTAGCCATTGAGCCATTTTTGTATTTTGATTTTTTTACCAACAAAGTTGTTATTCTAAAATATAAAACTGATTTAAACCCCGAAGTTGTGAATTTAATAGAAAAAAGAGGAGTATCTGGGGGTCTTGACAACAGATATTAATAGATGAATCATGAAATCAGATATTATTATCGATTTGTCCATAGTAAATACGTTTGTGCTCGATCCTCTTCTAACTGAACTAAAAGGTCTTGTTTTAGGTAGTACAAAATACTGAAATTACTGAAGAGGTGCTATTTTCTCACTGAAACTGTTGAAGACACAGAACTAGTTCGACCATTACTACGCTATTAAACACTTCAACCCAAGCTCTAGTCGACCCGTGATTGACCAATTAAAGATAGATTGTATTAGTCATTCGGAAGAAAGGCCCTGATCGAGTTGGATCGGAAAATTGAGATGCATAGCGTCAGAACCAGCAGCCAAAATATCAGACGGAGGGAAAATTTACTTCCATACTATCCCAATCCTAATTAATATTATAAATGCGAAAGTAAGTTTGTTTGTTAAGCTTTCACGCTAAAACGGCTGAACAGATTTGGATGAAATTTAGCACATGGGTAGACCATAACCTGGAAAAGTACTTAGGATGCCTTTTATCCCGATATTCCCACGGGATCGAGACTTATACGGCTGAAACCACGGGGCGCAGCTAGTAATAATATTAGAAATGTGAAAGTAATTCTGCCTGTCTGACAGTCTGTCTGTCTCCTTTTCAAAATTTAACAGCTGAACCATGAACGATGAAACCATGGCTTGCGTTAAGACAAAAGGTACTTTTTATCCCGGTAATACGTTCCGACAATTTACGACCTCCACGTGGGTGAATTCACGAGCAAAAGTTAGTATTGTTATAGACATCACATGATTGTGAGCGATCAATCTTAATATATATAAATTACGTGTCACGTTGTTTGTCCGCGATGGACTCCTAAACTACTTAACCGATTTTAATCAAATTTGCACACCGTGTGCAGTTTGATCCAACTTGAAAGATAGGATAGGTAGGGTAGGTAGGGTAAGTAGGGTAGGTAGGGTAAGTAGGGTAAGTAGGGTAGGTAGGGTAGTAAGTGATAAAGATGGTCCACCCCAAACATTTATATGGCAAAACAACGTTTGCAGGGTCAGCTAGTATTTTATAATTATGCCGCACAAAGCTATTATTGTGTCTTAAAACAAAAGAAAATCTACACCAATTTTACAATGTCGTTTTTGAGGAACGAAGACCGATCACCAAATCTAAAATTAATTAGGTACATGAAAACAGCAACAAGAAAATCCCTTTCTTGACTGGTAGTTAAGAAAATGCCGTTCTCGTCTCTAAGGCCACATAATACCGGGCCATACAATATTGTGTTGCCAGTATTATCTCTTTCAGAGGCTATGAATAATGTAGTAGAAAAATAATGAGCTCCGCCAAACATCTGTCTTGGTATAAATGGGTTAATGGTCACACAATGGCATTGCATGGTCTTAATTAGACCCTAGAGAGAAGTGATAGTTTTCTTGTTTGCGAGTCTTTATCCTTTACTATTAAATGAGCAGTATTTGTTATCACATTCCCGAAAACGGCTTTAACGTTTTCGATGAAAGTTGCAATATAGGGGTATGTATGTCATATATTAGGGAAAATTCTTTTTTTCCTTATTTTCACCCGAGCAGAGATCGGTCGCCCAAAGTTTAGAACAAGATGGCTACCTTAGAATAATGACATGATAGCATGGAATTAGTATGTACTATACATGGAATTGGTATAAACTATCCTATATTATTAAATGAGCATTCTCTATTTTCACCCGAGCAGAGCTCGGTCGACCAGGTACTTGTTATTGGAGCTATAGAATAAAGAACAAAGATCGATTAATAAATAACATCACGCCTGTAATCCCCGAAGGTTTAGGCAGAGGTTTATCCATAGTATACCCATTTCTTCAGTTATGTTTCAGTCCCAAGTAATAGGGGGGCGAGCCTATTGCCATCAACCGGGAACAAATCCAGACTCCAGGCTGCTACTGAGAAATGTCAGTTGGAAAACCGCATAGTGCTCTGCCCGACCTGGGAATCGAATCCAGGACCTCAGGAGTAGCGCTTTTTTTTTTTGGGTGGGAAATCATCAAATAACTTCTCTCGCTTTGGGCGGAGCGGGAGGGCGTGTCAGACTCTTACTGACTAAAACCCACCCGTGTTCCTTCAGTTGCCGTATTGCCAGGGGGGCCACGATTTCCCTATCGGTTTTCTTCGAACCCCCGGCAGGCATTGGCCCTAGCGGACATTACAGCAACTAGGCAGTTGATGTTTGATGTTTAATTTAATAGACTTTCTTAGAATGTAATGTGTGTGAAACTTTTCATTTGATCCTTGTTCATCGCACCGTCAGCGCTAAGAAGTGACCTACTGAGATCTTTGCTTCATCTACTCGATACATACAAACACACATCTAAATAAGTATCAATGTGTGTGGACCATAAAATTACTGTAATAAACTAGTCATCAAGCTGGAGTCGAGTGTGATTTATCTCCTATACTTCCTCTTACTGTGGCCAAGACACCTTTAGCCATCATCGATCCTATGAGTCTGTGGGATCGGCAGTAAGAAAACCATTTCCTGTGTACATTGCACGACGTACACAAACCCCTATTCCTTCCCAAATTCCGTCTGTTACCGTAGGTCTCCTTCTAACAGACTTCCCGCACGTATAACCAACGTAACTCACGTTTGGTATGGTTTGTATGGTAGGTAAGGGTGTTAGGATAACTAGGCTGCTAGGTTATTTTATACGGCTAGGTTTTTAGTCAGTAGGGTCTTAGGTAGCTATTAGGTACCAGGTTTGCCTTAAACATAGCCACACTGTCCGCATTTGGAATAAGGCCGTACTAAGTCAAGTCCTGGTGCGTACAATTCTAAAGAATACATTAATTGTGTGTGTTTCTTAGAATGTATGTTATAACTGTATTATTTTTATAATGAGACATCTTTTACATGATAAAATGAAAAGTCTCAGAAAAATAAGTATTATATTAACATCACATCCATTATAATACGTAGGTGTATGTTTTTTATCTAAAAATAAAGTGGGCGTTTTAGGGTTCAGTGCCTAAAGGAAGCCCAACGGAACCCTATTACTAAGCCTCCGCTGTCCGTCCGTCCATCCGTCTGTCTGTCAGCGGTCTGTATCTCATGAACTGTAATAGGTAGACAGTAGAAAATTTCATACATTAGGTATTTCTATTATCGCAACAAATAATAAAAAATCATTAAAGTTAATTATTAAAGGGGTCCCCATAGAAGAGACGTGTTTTTTCGGCGTTTTTTGCTCGATCTTAATACGGTACCGAACCCTTCGTGTGCGAGTTCAACTGGCACTTGGGCGGTTTCTCATTACTAGTACTTAATTGTTTTGCTGCGGGGAAATGGAGAAATATGAGTGTACTATGGGTACGTACACCTGTCCCAAATCCTTCGAGAAAGAAGACAGTCATGATGATAATTATGTTATATTGTTCTGCTGCTCCGAAAATAGAATAATTATTTTTGAAAAAATTGTAGAAAAAAGTAGTTCAGTGCCGTATAAAAATGACGTTCACTTTAAGTATTATTGGTAAAAAAAATATCCATTAATTGAAATGAAATCTTATAATATTGTCCAGATATCAATCCACATACCTACAAATTTCAATAAATATACGTATAGAAATAACGTAATAAACCTACAATACCATAAATATTCACATTACTCACACACACGTCGAATATATATTCGGAGTGTGGTAGGACTGCCACGTTTTAAGTAGAGGGCTGTGGTTCTATTCTCGTACCACGGCCACCAAAAACTGACCGACTCGATGGATGGCGGTGCGTACGGTGGCCGACCGGCTCCTCAGCAGCGCCTGTCAGAAGGGCGCGCTGCCCGCTTCGAACATGGCGCTCGCGCTGCACCTCCAAGGCAGTCGAAACATCGCGTGCCACGCGTCTTTGTACTATAAATTTCATCCCATCATTCAGTAAATCAGTAACGTTTTCATCATAACCCCACTTCATTAGTAATAATTTTCCCGACTTTTCCCCAATCCCAAATTTTTCCCTCATTTCGGGCTAATTCCATAAATCGTATATGAACTCGAGAAGAAATAAGCATAACGCGTAGATATCAATTTTCGATAAGCCATGCTTGGAACGTATTAGGCAGTGATTACGAAACGAACCCGAATCGTGGGGAAATTGAAACGTCCTAATATCGGCTGAGTAGGTTTTACACACGGCTTTAGCAACTCGAGTGGCTGGGAAAAGAGATGGAAGGAATGAAGTGTAATTGAAATCAATTGACCTGGTTTTTTACTGTTGCTTATTACTGCCGGGATAAGTTTTGGAAACTCGATTTTGGATTTTCAATGAAAGTTTCTGAAACGTAAATTATTAGATGCTCTGTCTAATCATTTCGTTCCGAGAATTTTAAATCTAGAGCGAAACCGGTTTTCTTTTGTTTGATAAATTTTGACTACATATCGCACCTACGCGACGGTGCAAAAACGTCACTTATGCAATTATTGTCAAAATTGATCTGAGTATGAGAAAAAGTAGCTAATGTACCCCTTTACCTGGTGAGTAATAATATGAAGTTCAAAGTTGTAGTTTAAATATTACCAGATCATTTCTTGGGTCAAGAAGAACTACATATACATTATAATAGGATGTCGAATTTTCAAACGCTTCTCCTGAAAAATTACTTCATTTGCATAAGTGACGTTTTTGCACCGTAGATGCGATATGTCGATCTTTTCTCTCGCTTTCCTGCAGTGGGAGTGATTTGGTGAAAGAGACGGAAGTATGTAACAGGAAGCCGGGGAAGCGCGCGCTATTTGATTTGACTTATGAGCGCACGCGGTGATAGAGTTACTGTTGGTCGTCAGACGGTACCAACCCATTTTCCGAGAGGTTGGTACTGTCAGACAAGATGTCATATGTTACCTACACATTATTTGCGACTACTTTAAGGATCAGTCGTTTTTTTTTTAATTTATTCTGTAAGGGAAAACCAACAATAGTATATTAAAAAAATGAACAGAAATAACTTACAAATAAAATTAACAAATATACTACCTACTACATTTTCCACAAATTATATTAGGCTTAGATTTTTACAAACTGATCGCAAAGGTAACTGTAGTAAAGGCAAAATTAATTAAAGAACAAAAGAAATAAAAAATATCTGTAGTAATAATTTGCTTATGCATACGGAACCTACTGCTTTTTGTTTTGTTCCCAATGTGCGCACGATCATTGATTTCGTAGACCGATAGTATCTCTTAAGACAGTCTTGACACAGTTTGTGCAAAGCCTTAAGCGCTGCGCATACGTAGTAACATCTTGAAAGAGGTAGTTAGGAAAATTCAAACGTCCTAATATCGCCTAATGCTCGGTTCCTATAAATGTCATGATTTCATGAAATCAAGACATTTGACAGTTATGCTAACTTATGGAGTTGTATTGCTGATTGTAATGATTATAATTGAGTAAAGCCATATTTGTTACGGCCGCGAATTACATTTAGATCAACATACAATACGATACTGACCTGCAAATTGCAAAAAACGTAAGAAAATTTGAATTTCGCGGGCTACCCTGACGCTTTCGCCTTAAGCAATTCCGCTAAGAGCAATTAATTTTCTAAATTCCCAGCAATTCCTTTATGGTGACACATATTTTAGCTGAATCATATTCAATTCAATTCATATCAGAATCATTATTTGGTGTAAATATTGCCGCATGAAACAATAAAAACCGTAATTTTACCAGAAAAATTTTCTTTACAGTTTTTATTAATCAAATGAGATTTTATTTCTACAGTTGAAATGTTATTTCATCATAATACAAAATTGTCAAACAGATGAATTGCGCAATATGAATTGAAAGCAGATAATATTATGAATTTTCAGTTTGTGACAGTTTGTGTGATTCATAATATTATCATTATTATGATTCCGCTAAAGCGGCTGTTTTAGGCCTGATATGGCGTCATGTAAGAGAATGGTCCTATTTTAGGATAACACCGGGAATTGATAGCACTGGCTCTGCAGTAGGCGACTAATATGTCCTATGGTGGATAGTGATTATACGCATGCAGTATCATGGCAATCGCTTTAAAGCACAGATTACCTTTCTAAAATTGGCCGAAAACGTCACTAGCAAAAATTTTGATATTTTGTTACTGACGTTTTTGGCATTATTAAATAGATAATTCAGTTATATGGTTTTTGAAATTAGTCTTTCTTTATTACAAGAAGTAAGTAGAGTAAATAATAAAATTCATAACAACAAAATGAGCAATATATTTCGTTTTCCTGTATCTTCACCAAAAAATTCCCGAATGCAGTTCTTAAAAGAGACGTTAGATATTCATAAATTCCTTTGTTATTGTATCATTTTTAACAACTGGGTCGAGTTTCAAGTTTTGCGGTCTAGTGTATGAACATGGCATGTCCTTAGGGAAGTCCCGTTTATTTTACGTCATATAAAACTGCTGCATGTTGGCATAATAAAAACGTATATTGTTTTTAAAAGTATGCATGTAAGGAATTTTACTCGGTTTCTGTTTTTTTTTTGTCTAAAATTTTGGTAGTTATTTACTTCTTTATTCTATGTTCTTTTTTAATATGCATTTATTTTAGTGTACCTAAGTTACATCTAATCATGTTTGTGGGGCCAACATGGCCTGAAATCGCATAAAACAGAGAGATTTGGAAGGAAAAAGGGGAGGCCTTTGCCCAGCAGTGGAACACAGTTTTCACTTCAAAAATAAAGTTACATTCATCAATGTGTCAGCCAACTATTTGAAATTCTACGTTAAGTACCAACATCCATAGGCAAAAAAAAAAAAAAAAAGTGTGCGGTCAGGAACGAAGTTCTTTCTCACGTATGATTTAAAACAAAAACAAAATGTTTGCAGCCGCCATCTTGGATTTACATTTTGACCTCACTATCGGCTTTAGCACCCTCAAAAACTATGAAAACGACACTCATGACGAAAAATTTGAAAAAATTTCGTCACGAGGGTTGTTTTCATAGTTTAAAAACTAATTTAAAAACCAAACCTCTAAACAAACATCCATTATAAGGAGATGAAAAATCTAAAAAAAACGTGTGCAGTCGGGGGACCCCCGTCAGGAACGAAGTTTTTTCTTTCGAATGATTTAAAATAAAAACAAAATAAATGTGTGCAGCCGCCATCTTGGATTTAAATTTCGACCCCACTATCGGCTTTAACACCCTTGGAAACCATGAAAACGATACCTATGATGAAAACTTTTAAAATTTTCAGAACAGCCATCTTGGATTTTGACCTCGTTATCGGCTTTTGCACCCTTATAAACCATGAAAACGATACCCATAATGAAAAACATGAAAATTTTCTGAGCCGCCATATTGGATTTTCATTTTAACCAAATTCACAATTTTCCTCTCTTTCAGTGTACTCGGGCCGATGTGTACAATTTTATCCCATGACACTGCAATTACTTTACTCTTTTCTTTTGTTTTTTTTTGCCGGCGTTCTCTCTCTCTTTTTTTTTCTTTGAATTAGAAGAAGACAGTCGCAAGTACTAACACTTTGTAGCGTGACGATTTCTGAAAGTTTACAATCCACGTTAAAGAACTTAAAAATTTGACTGATAGAAAGCTACACACTGTTACCGAGTGCCATACGATATAATAATATTTATGTAGGTATGTATTTTATGGTAAAGTTGGCTTCTACGCGGACGAAGTCGCAGGGACAAACTAGTGCTAAATTAGTTTAAACAAAATAAAAAAAAGGTTTGTAAGTCAAACTTATTGATGAGGAAAACATGAATAATAACATAATTTTATTTCCACATAATGACTAAAAGCATGTTTAAGTTATTGTATGACAATCAATTAAACACTCGTAGCGTGACTACTAATTTCATGTTCAACTGATTTGTAAATTTTACTAGCGAGTCATAAAATCTGTTAACGGAACCTAGTAATTAATGAAACAATTTTATTGCTAGTAAAATTTAATGCTCTCTTTGTTTATGGGGTCGTCATCGTCACGAGAACATCGACACTTTGACATCGAGCCAATAAAGTTTCGTATGACATAGGCATTGATAATGTTGCCAAAGAAAAAAAATTATAACGATAAAATAAATAAATAACGACTATCGGATCAGGTGCGGGTCATCCAGCGTAATCATATGCTGGACGACACTACACTTGATCGCCTACGAGTTGAAATGCAGAGTAGCCATGTCGTTGCTCCCCCGTCGCAGACTGTTGTAGTAACACCACGGTCCAACACAAGCCAAGCTGACGAGAGGAGTGACGACAGGGCTACAATCGTAAGTACCCAATGCAATGAGGAATTGAGGAGTGCTTTGGAAGGTGCGATTCAGGAATATCGATATATGTCGCCCGAACTTAGGCCACGCTTACCTCGTTTGCCCATGCATAACAAAAATAGGGCGCTGGTGGCGGCTCTGGATTCGCAGTTATCAAACTATTTTGATGACTGCGAAGACCTCACTGATACTCACTCAATTTTGTACTGCGCGGCTGTAGCGGCATGTCGTGTAGCTCACGTCAAATTTGCTAATAGTTCTAGAGCTACGCGACCGAAACCAGCCGTACCAGCCTGGCAGTGCAGAATTGAGCGCCGTATTAGTGTGGCCAGAGCGCTCATCGGCAAACTAATCTGTTTCAGGGAGGGCAATACTCGCCCTAGAGTGATGCGCTTTGTGAGGCGGGCGTTCTCAGGGACTGATATCAGCCCTGAGGACTATATGTCCCGTATCACAGAGCGCATCGACTTTCTGAAGCAGAAAGTGTATGCATGGGCAAACCGTATTCGTAGGTATAAGCGGCGGGTAGAGCGATATACTCAAAATCGCACCTTCCAGAGTGATGAAAGGTGGGTTTATAGGGCTTGGGAGCGACCGGACCAAGGTGTGACTGACACGCGCCTACCGGATGATGATGCCATGGATTCTTTCTGGCGGAGTATCTGGTCGGTGCCTGTCAGTCACACCGAAGGTGACTGGACTCGGGAAGTCGAGCGAGCCTGCGATCCAATACCAGAAATGGGGGCTATTACCATCTGCCCCCAAGATGTAACACGTGCAGTTCGTCCGCTACCTAACTGGAAGTCTCCAGGACCGGACGGGCTGCACAACTTCTGGATTAAATGGTTTATGAGATCGCACGCTCGCTTGGCGGCTCAGTACCAGACTGCTTTGGAGTCTGGGTCGCTACCCCAGTTCCTAACAACAGGAGTTACCTACCTGCTCCATAAATCTGGTAGCACCGCGGAACCCAAAAATTATAGGCCGATCACGTGTTTACCGACGGTCTATAAAGTTTTTACATCCATTTTGAGAGCTAAAATTAACAAACATATAGACACCAACTCCATCATGTCTGCCTCTCAAAATGGATGTAGGAACGGGTCCCGCGGTACTAAGGAGCTACTCCTCATTGATATGACCATTAGCCAACAGGTACGCCGTTCCCGAAAGGATCTGTCGACATGCTGGATAGACTATAAGAAGGTCTATGACTCGGTGCCACATACATGGCTCATGAAGGTGCTGGAGTTGTATAAAGTAGATACAACTCTGCGCACCTTCCTGATGTCATGTATGAGGCAATGGAGGACGGTCCTTCGCTATCCAGGATGTCGAAATGTCCAGAGGAATAGCGAGCCGATAAGGATAGAGCGAGGCATATTTCAGGGCGACAGTTTGAGTCCGCTTTGGTTCTGCTTAGCCCTGAATCCTCTAAGCACACTGCTAGAGGATTCAGGTCTTGGCTATCGGTTGAGGAGAGGTGGTCAGGTTATATCTCACCTCCTATACATGGATGATCTAAAACTCTTTGCCTCCAACAATTTGCAACTGATGGAGCTACTGAAAGTAACTGAAACTTTCAGTAGTGCCATCAGAATGGAATTTGGTGTGGACAAATGTGCGGTCATGCATGTAAAGCGAGGGGAGATTGTGGAATCCGTGGGAGCTCAACTCTCGGATTCCATAAACCTTAGAGCCCTCTCCGCATCCGAAACCTATAAGTATTTGGGTATGTCGGAAGCGTTGGGCATCAATGTTACTGACATGAAGCAATCGTTGAAGGAGCGTTTCTTTGGCCGCCTGAAGAAAGTATTTAATAGTCTTCTATCAGGCGGAAACAAGGTGCGCGCCTTCAACGGTTGGGTCATGCCGGTTTTGATGTACTCTTTCGGCATACTCAAATGGACTCAGACCGAACTCGACGCCCTGGATAGGAGGGTCCGTACGCTGCTGACTGCATATCGAATGCATCACCCACGGTCATCGGTAATGAGACTGTATATTCCGCGAAAGTGTGGAGGTCGAGGCTTTTTAAACGCTAAGACCCTACACAATCGCGAGATATGCAGTCTTAGGGTATATTTCCTAGAAGCCGACGTGGGGATGCATCGAGATGTGGTCGCGGTGGACAAGGGTCTTACCCCGCTCTCCTTGGCTAAAGAGAACTGGCGCAAGCCTGTAGTGCTCGACACTAACGATCGCAGGGAGGTATGGCAGAGTAAGGAGCTTCACGGACGCTTTTTCCGGGCCCTACATGGACCCGATGTAGATTTACTGGCGTCCGTGACCTGGCTACGTTTCGGTGACCTCTTCGGGGAGACCGAAGGTTTTATCTGTGCAATTATGGATGAAGTTATCATGACGAACAATTACCGGAGATTTATTGTGAAGGATGGCACGGTTGACATCTGTCGGGCATGCCACCGTCCGGGAGAATCAATCCGACACATTATCTCCGGGTGTTCTCGTCTAGCTAACGAAGAGTACTTGCATAGACACAACCTTGTAGCCAGGATTATCCATCAGCAACTTGCTCTGAAATACGGCCTTGTGGAATCTGAAGTGCCGTACTACAGGTATGTGCCCGACCCAGTTCTCGAAAATGGAAATATCACATTGTACTGGGATCGATCCATCATCACTGACAGGACTATTGTTGCCAATAAACCTGATATAGTGGTGGTGGATCGAGTAGAGCGGCGCACAATGATTATTGACATAACAGTCCCGCATGACGGGAACCTCGTGAAAGCCGAGAAAGACAAACAAATCAAGTATCTTGACTTGGCTCGCGAGATTGACGACATGTGGGATGTGGACTCAGCGATCATTGTGCCGATAGTCGTATCAGCCAATGGCTTAATTGCCAAGAGCCTCGACCAACACCTAAGGAGGCTCTCGTTGGGCAGCTGGATCAAGGGCTTGATTCAGAAGGCGGTACTCCTGGACACGGCTCGCATTGTTAGGAGGTTCCTCTCTCTGGAGCCCTGACCGCCGGTAGCTTGGACCCTGTTCCCGATACCGGTGGGCTACTATTTTTTATATTTTTAAATGTTTCTATATTTTTTATATTCTAATATTTAAAAATGTAATTTATAAGTATTTTAATGGAATAAAGGAAATAAATAAATTTAATAATTTTGTTAAATGTATTTTTGGATAAAAAGATTGAAGTGACGGGTCAGTGAAGGATTAAAGCCCGATTAAATTATGATGAAATTAATAGTCGATACAAGAGTGCGCATAATAACAAGTCAAAGTATCTAAAAATCATATTATATCAAAGAAAATAGCATTACATATTAGTGTCGCGATAGCACTTGCCACTTAAAAGAAAAATAAAATTAATTTTCATAATTTTCTTTGAATGGTAAGTTTGCCAGCCTCAAACATGATTCAAAACAAGAATAGAAAAGGTCTGGGCCTTACCTTAATTAAGCCGATGTGACAAAATTATAAAAACAAAATTCACGGAATACTGTCTTAGCTCGTGGCTAAGTAGTAACAGCCACACGGTTCGATCCATCAGGTTAAGCTACACTTGCCGGGGTAGGTCCGTGTATGGTGAACCATCTCTATACACCTAGACTCCTTCGTACCTCGGAAAGCACGTAAAGCCGTTGGTCCCGGCTGTCATTCTTTACGAGTTATCAGAAGCCCGAGAGTCTAACAACCAGTCTTACCAAAGGGTATCTTATTACCCAGTTACTGGATGGCTCCACCATCAGATAGACAGTCGCTCCATGTAAAAGTAAGTATTCAGCTGCATCCGGTTAGACTGCAAGCCGACCCCAACATAGCTGGGAAAAGCAGATTGATATCAAACTAACAAAAAAGCCACGAAACCGTCATCTCATCTCATATCGACAAAAGGGATTTATTTCAGCCAGTAGATGAGTTGTAAAACGTTAGATGTTCGCCACCATTTGATCTTGCGCAGTCAACTTCTGAACTGTAGTTCCCAGGAGTACCCTTAGCCCACTCGGCCTGAGGCCATTTACTGAAGTAGGCTTTGAAAAAAATCAACGCGGTATAAATGTGACGCGGCTTTTTTCCTGTTATGTAATACGTCTTTAATGCTGTTCAACGGCTGCCAGTCACAACTATATGCTAAGAGATTTTTAATTGTTCTAATTCTTTGTGTTTGTTAAAAATAAAATACGCATCATCATCGTGCCAGTATTTCTCCGAAGGGTAAGGCGTGTACCAATAATAGGTACACCCACATTTCGTCTGTTATATTTAAGTCCTATATAATAGGGGGCGAGCCTATTGCCATCAACTGGGCACAAATCTAGTCTCTGGTCTGCTACTGGGAAGTTCTAGATGGAAAAATCCAATAACACTTTGCCGATTTATTTACCTTGATGTCAAGTCCTGCCAGAGTCACCTTGACGTCGAGTCCCACCACGTCGAGTCACCTTGACGTCGAGTCCCGCCACGTCGAGTCGCCTTGACGTCGAGTTGCCGTGCCGCCACGTCTGCTTGTTATTTTATATGATATTTATCTACGATGAAAAATTTCTGCTTGGTCACGTCAAATGTGACAAAAGGTCAATGAAACAAATTATTCAAATCAGAATATTTTTATTTATTTTGACAATCATTGTAATAACTTTAAAAAAAGAAATATAATATTAATTCTTTTAATTTTATGCACAGTAAATCACAGATCAGTTACATACGCAATAAGAATACGATGAAGTTTCTTTTTAGAGCATTATTACAATTAGTTACATAAAGGTATCACGTCATCAGGAAGAAAGCTTGTTTATCAAGGATCGTGGCCCTCTTTAAGGTAAGCCATTAATTTCATGCACTAGACTTCGATCCGACGTGAATCCTTTCCGTCACTCAATAAAAAAAAAATATGTGACGCTACAAAACAGACTATTCCTTTGAAACTGAGTTTTATTCAAAAGATTTCTCAAAGAAAACATCGTGAGTAAATTATAAACTAAATAAATTGTAAGTTTTTGTTTTGTTAGTTTAGATATGGTCAACCTCGTAATTGTTTGACCACTGTTGAAAAAAAAAAACCAGTGCATTGAAACTTCACAAAGGGCGAATTTGACCAAGGAAGCTGAACGCGATCACCACATAAATTATCTTTAAGGAATATCAGTGTCATTATTTTCTGTGGAATTTTGACACTGACCGATCTTGAACGCCGGTTTAGAATGTGCTAATCACTTACAGTTGCACTTAGTTTGAAAATATCTAACTGTCACATAAAAAAAAATACCTTGTAGTTTTATGACGTGCAAGTAACACTCAATCTTAGGGTCGTAAATCAATTACGAGGTCAACTATACAATCAAGGTCATTACTTAGCAAAAACCTCTACAATTCCACGTCACTGAACTCGATCCTTAGCAACGGTTATGCATAATATCCATCAAATTACATAGGTATGTACTAAAAGAACTCTTATTACTAAAGGTCTATCCTATACTATTAAATGAGCAATATTTGTATATATATATATATTTATTGGAAACGGGTATGTGACTCTTTCGGGGCGACTAAAATCAATTCTATTTTTTGTTTTTGACGTTCAAAAGTCTGTGCCTAATTGAAATAAATTATTTGACTTTGACTTTGACTTTCGTTATTATCAGCGATATTTCAACTACTGTGGGCGTACTGTGGGTAGTGTTGGTTAATACGCAATAGAAAAACCGTTTGCAGTTCAGATCACATTATAATTTACCATCAAATTAATCACACTCGCTAAATTATACACACAATGGGTGCGGCGGCGTTTATTAAAATCACAAATTAACACAATGATCACAAATTACAATTAACACAATAACTGAGCACAACGAATTAAGAACAGTTCCACGACGCCATAACTCCGATGCGATCAGAGGCTGATTCCCTCCTCGCCGTGGCCTTAAAACATCACGACTCTGTAGAAGCGCGCTTTTGATGTGGGTAGATCACTTGATGTCGCCAGTGGCGCGCTTGCGATTCGTTTCGTGTCCGTATTAATGACCGGATCCGACATATATGTATTTGTATTCACGTTCTCTATCTGGGAAAATAAGTTTTCTCTATTTTCACAGCCTCGGGAACGTGATACAACGTTGGTATACCTGGACGATATGTTTATCTATTTTCACCCGAGCAGAGCTCGGTCGACCAGGTAATTTAGATTAAACGCGCAAATGCACATAAATCCCCGCTCTACCCAATTATTTTTGAGAGAAAATAGGAATTGAGCATTCTTTCATTGGCCTATCCGTACTTACATGTCAAAAATATAAAAAAATTGGTACCCACCTTAAAAATACCATGCTCTTTCCAAGACCAACCCTTAGCTTTCTTTAAACCGATATCATCCGCTTCACTTTTAGTTCATTATTATCTTTCATTTGGCATATTTCACTCGAAGCGAAACGTCTGAACACAAAATGATTCAAACATGAGAAACGAATTCATTAGTGAACCGATCAACGATGTTGGATTTCGGTATACGGCATCTTTCGGTCGCCTACCGAATGACAAAAAATTAAATATAACCTTTTAAATGATTTTGATACTTATAAAAATGGGTGAAAATAACAAAACTTGTTTTTAGTGTAAACATGCTCGTTTTATTGTAAACCAAATTCTTATAAGTCTTATAAGAACCATTAGGAAATATTATACAGATTACGAAACAGTTACAGTTTTATATGGGTTTCATAGTAAAATAGCGAGAAATCGGGGTTTAAACGCAAACAGTTCGAAAAGGGGCGGGGTCACGCCAAGGTTACGGTCAGACTTTTTTTAAATACGTTTGACAGCTGTCAGTGGAAAGAATAAGGAGCAGAAGAACGTTCATCCTACAATGCGAATGTGAGTTTGTTTGTTTGTTACGCTTTCACGCTAAAATGGCTGAATGGATTTGGATGAAATTTGGCACATGGGTAGACCATGACGTGGAGAAAGACATAAATATATTTTATCTCGATATTCTCATTGGATCGAGACTTTAGCGGGTGAAACCGCGGGGCGCGGCTAGTTCCTATATAATTTTTTCGGTGTCGTTTGAACGAGGATCATTCACAACGGTCTATTATGGCTGCTTTAAGGGATCTCGCGGATAGCCACGACCACAACTAGTGGTCGCAGCGACCAGGTAAACTATAGAAACCGATACGAATCGCGCACTTGGTCGCAACGGCCAACTAGCCGCAGACTATACGGCCACGGCCACGACCGACCAGAGTCGTGGCCGTCTAATGCGAGAGATCACTTAAGTTTCGGTGAGTATTACCCACCGAAAAATATACTACAATAACTTCTAAATCAAGATTTAAAAAAAAAATATCAATCATTTTCCATTTCTGTTTGTGTCAACAAAATGATTACCCAGCGGTATACCAACGATTTTTTGGAAAAAGATATGAAAGTAACGCTGTATTAATCTCGTATTCAAGCTCGTCCTCCTTCGTAACGAACTGCCGACATTTTCCCCAAGGGAATGCGTTACCCTCTCACAGAAGGATTTCCTCGCAAAAGCTCTTGTCAAGCAGATGCTTTGGGTTTTAAACGTTATCGCGTATTTCTTTGGTCTCCACAAAAGATAAGCATCTTTTATTTCGATGAGGTAACAAAAAAAACAAGGAAAGGAGGTAAAAGATTGTAATTGGTACTCTGAATGTAATGTTACCTTTTGTATTTGCACGCTAATCCGTGTTGTTGTATTAATTTTCCTTTATATTTAAAACGAAAATACCTAAATAATATGATGGTATTAATAAATGAATAATAATAATAGTCCTCCAGACCGTATTTCAGCCATAACAGTCAATCTCTGATACTAGCGTTCGGCGTGGGAGATATTATAATGCACAAGTGTGTGCGCAGAATGGGTGCGTCCATCCCCAGGTGCAAGAGCAGATGCAGGTGCGTTGGTCTCGTGGGATGGAACTAACACCTATAAACTAACAGTTATAATATTATCACTTATTGTCTCTTTTTAACCAACTTCGAAAAAAGAAGGAGGTTCTCAATTCGGTTGTATTGTTCAGAAATGTTCGCGGAAGCACGTATTGATGGTTACAGTACCATTTTACGTAAGAAGACTGCTTCTATGATGCGCAGAGTGCGTGGGAGCGGCATTGACATTCTGATAGTCATTAGTGATAAGCCGTGCTGCACCATTATGGCGCATTGGGTACATGTACATATGTGAGTCTGGTGAGTGCAGCAGATATATGAATTAAATGTTGTTTTTCGTTTGTTACTAACATAGCTTATAAGTAGTGTGTACTCGTATTACTAACATCATATAGATCAAGGTCTGAATTAAAGTATTTTTATTTTATTTTATTTTTTTATTGATTTATTTTTTGCCTCAGAACGTCGTCTTTTATGAACCGATTTTTACAATTAACTTTTTGTTTCTGTGTTATTTTCTGAGGTGGTTCCATATAAATTTGATCAAGTTCTGATGAGTGATTTATGAGTTAGCGTCAATAATACGTATTTTTTTCACCTGGTGTATGTTGATGATGTTATAATAACTTTCTGTCACTGTTATTTACATATCTAGCAAGTAGTGTATACGAATTTGAATGATGTAGGTCCCACACCATCATACCATAACTAAAAAGCGAAAATATAAACTTTTTATTTTAAAAAAAACACAACCGACTTCCAAATAAAAACACTACAAATTCAAAAATAGCTTCAATTTCGGAAGTCGGTGGCAAAAAACGAAAATACAAAACCAAAGACACCGACTTCCAAAACTTTTTTGGAAGTCGGTTGTTTTTTATTCGTTAATTCTGTCTAGTGCTTTATGGGTATTATTTTATGATAGCAGTAATTTATGAAACCCAATAAATTGTTTATTACTGTCAACAATGAAAATGAAAAACGTTATCGAGCCAATTAGTTATAAGTAGATAATAGAGCTCAAACAAATCCTATTTTGTACGAAAACTAGAAAACAATGCCTGGAAAGATCCCTTGAAATATATGTAACTTCAGCCTTGTCGATTGTTCCAGAAACCAACCTATTTTAGTCTGAAGCTTATAAAAATAGAAACGTCAGAAAGATAATACAGGTTTCATCCCTCTTAATCATTGAGCACTTTTCTACGATTTATTTCTTTACAATAATCTATTCTGGTACTAGAGTATCATCAATCTTTCGGGGGTAGTTGTAAATGTAAGTTTTATCTGATCTACCGTCGCTCCTACCTGGTTCCTTCTAACATTTCTCTTCATTTAAAATGTATTATTTCTTGGCTCAGGAATATTCTTTAGAGTTAAATTGGGTTTTGATTTATAATTAGGAATTTTTAAAGCTTTCAATTTTATGTAATGAGTTTCTGAAATTCTGAGTTTCATCTTTAAGCCTAAAGTATTTTAAAATACGGTTCTGTCCTTATATAAATTATTTTGGATTTCCATTATAAAATATCGTAAAACCCTTTTAATATTAGTCATTTACATAACTACGTATTATCTTAGTAGGTTAGCCAATGCAAAGTCAAAATTGTACATTGAATATTAAAAAAAAAAATGCTCAAAATATACTTTTTATAATTTTTGTCCGTTTGTCTGTTTATCTGCATGTAGTTTCGGATTGGCGCGAAAACGGCTGAACGGGTTTGGATAAAATTTGGCACACAAAACTCGGTACTCCCGGTAGTACGGTTCCGTGGGATATTTTCCAACATCCACGAAGCCGCGGGCAAAAGGTATATAGTATCTCTCATAAACCTTTACCTTGAAACAAACGATTTTGTTTACCCTCCATAAATATAATACATACATTATTAACCTATTCCTGAATCATCGGAATTAATTATCACTAATCTTTGGCAATGATAAATGACCACAGTATACCAACCTGTGGAGCGGTAATCCGCTAAATATTTTAACAAGCACATTTCATCATACCTTTGTCCGTTTTGTTTTGTTTATGAAAAACATTATTGTTTGTTTGGTCTCTGATTTTGTTTGTATAGTAATTAATACGATTTTAAAATGTTTGATAACTAAGTTGGTTTAGTTTATTACCACAGCTTTCACAGAATTTTATAAGTGTTATCGAACCTAACGTTTGTGTTTTCGTACAACTGAATGGTAACGAAATTAAAACGATCATCTTATCCATAAAATCCAAAGCTATGGGCCATGACGGCATCAGTCGTAGTTTGGTCGTTTGGATCCTTGATATCCTTCTCCCTCCGATTACCCATATCATCAACTTTTCTCTAAATTCCGGACAATTCCCATCCCTGTGGCGTATGGCCTACGTACGTCCACTCCCTAAAATTTCAAATCCCTCCCTACCCAGTCACTTTCGACCCATTTCCATTCTCCCATTCCTGTCTAAAGTGCTTGAGGCCTGCGTACACAGGCAGTTTACAAGGTTTGTTCACCAGAACAACCTTGTTAGCTCTTTTCAGTCTGGATTCAGGCCTGGGCACAGTACAGCCTCTGTTCTCCTTAAAGTGACTGGTGACGTTAGAGAAGCGATGGAGGATACCAAGGTTACCGTTTTGGTATTAATTGATTTCTCCAATGCCTTTATTGCCGTCAGCCACGATATTCTCCTTTCTATCCTCTCTCATCTTATGGTTTCGCCCGAGGTTCTGGAGTGGTTCTCTTCTTATCTTCGGGGACGTCAGCAGTCGGTTCGCGTTGATGAGCACTCGTCGAGTTGGCGCGACCTGGATGCTGGCCACAAGGCGGTATTCTCTCTCCATTTTTATTCTCCATCTTCATTAATTTTATAACTCATTGTCTTCGGTGTTCGTATCATCTTTATGCCGATGATCTTCAATTATGTACAGCTGAGCGGGTTGAAGGTTTGTCGGATGCTATAGCAGATGTAAACCGAGATTTAGATGCTATCAAAAAGTGGTCTGATAGTTTTGGCGTGTCAGTAAACCCCTCAGTGTCAAGCCATTGTGATTGGGAGCTCACGGATGATGAGTAGGGTAACGCTTAGCTTCCTTCCTCCTCTTATTTTCAATGGTACCGTTAAACCCGTTACCTCTACTGTGAAAGATCTCGGTTTGCATCTTGACTCGACGCTTAGCTGGCAACGCCAGGTCTCTAGTGTTAGTCAAAGGGACAACGGTACTCTGCGATCCCTGTATCGTCTGAGAAACTTTTTACCCGCTAAGACGAAAACTATGCTTGTGCAGACTTTGATTTTCCCTATCATCGACTATGGTGACGTGTGCTACTTTGACTTGAATTCGGTTTTGCTAGATAAGCTCGACAGACTGCTCAACAATTGTATCCGGTTCATATTCAACCTCAGAAAATATGATCATGTGTCGAGCTATATAGGTCTGAGCTCAAATGGATGTCCATTCGCCAAAGAAAAAGTTTGCGCGCTTTGACCACGCTTTTCTCCCTTCTCAATTCTCCCACTCCTCCTTCTTATCTTGTATCTCACTTCCAATATCTATGTTCTTCACACACAAAAAATTTGCGATCTTTTAACAATCTTCTCCTACTTTGTCCGTCTCATACTTCTGACTTTGTTCATTCTTCCTTTCATATTCAGTCCATTCTTCTATGAAATGCGCTTCCTCTTGATACCAGGACGGCCACCAGTCGGTATGCATTTAAGCGGAAATTGAAGAGTTTTTTTCAAAATAAATAGAGTAGAGTCATCTCAATACCACTCTCCCTTGAATTTGTATATATGTATACATATAATAAATATATGTATATTATATAAAATATTTATGTATGTGTATTATAAGTTATAACCTATTTATGTACTGTTATTTTATTTCTAATGATATATTTTTAATAAATTTTTTTCTTTGTTCCTCTCAAACAGAGCACCTGCCATGCAATCTCTTCACCACCCTTGGTTGACTGGTAGAGAATGCCTAAGGCATTAAGTCCGCCTTTGTACCTTTTTGTGTGTGAAAAGTTTAAATAAATGGTGATAAATTATAGTTATTTTTATTTTATTTTTAGCGAGTAATATCGAAATAATAGTTTAATCAAATAAAAGTTAATAATTCTTAAAGTAAAGCCCCATTTAGGGATTTATTTATTTATTTATTTATTATCGCGCACTAGACGGCCACGACTTTGGCCAGTTATGGCCGTTTGTGGTATTGTATGATCGGCGGCTAGTTGGCCGTTGCGACCAAGTGCGTGATTCGTATCGGTTTCTATAGTTTACCTGAATAACAGATTATGATTGTTGATCTGTATTTTTTCTATTCTTCCGTCGACAAAACCCGTTTCTATGGTGTTCATGCTACGCGTGCTGATCGCTGCGACGACTGGTCGTGGTCAAAACTTTGGCGGAGAGTATCGACTCTCCGATTATCAAAAGTTTTGTAAGAAGGACAATCGCTAAACATTAATTTGGGGGTGTCCTTTTCACAATACTAATAATTATTCTGTCTTCATCTTCTTCTCTCTATCGTACTGTACTAACACTAGTAATAAGTTATTTTATTGTAACACGCTGGATCGTTGTTGTCCGATAAATAAAGTATAATAATAATAGCCGTCTAGAACGCGAGTGTCAAGCATAAAATTGAAGCAACAAATTACTTGTATCGTTTAAATACTGTTTAGATGGTGCCAGTTATATTATTGATTCAACATGGTATGCCAGAGGCAATTAAATAGCACGGTGTAAATCAGGCTTAAGGTAGATAATTGTATGCGCTAACAAATCGCTTTAATTAGTATGTATTGCAACCTGCATCGTTTTTAACTGTTTTTGTATTTCGGCAGTTAGAGGTAAGATAGCCAGTTCTTCTGTGGTTGAGGATTCCGGGTGAAGCTCGCTTCTACCTTCGGCTTCATCATCACTTACCATCAGGTGAGATATAGCCCAAGAGCTTCCCCGTTGTGGATAAAAAATAAAATAAACATGCAACTTCCGCGAGTCCGCTAAAACTGGTTCTGCTGGGGAGTTTGTTGCGCCACTTCTTCTTCCCAGCTAAAGGCACTAGGAAGTGGTGAAGGGTGGGCGTTTTTGGGGGACTGTCTTATGTAATTTTGACGTTCGAAAAGTGCTGATTCTCAGCCTGGTTTGAATAAATGACTTTTGAATTTTGAAAAGTTGATTGGCATAATTACGAGGCTCACATTAATTTGTATTTAGAATAGAAGAAAAACGGTGGGAGTTAGCTGAAGGAGTGACATGAAAGATGTCATGATGCAAAAATGTAAAACGATTCCGTGAATAATTATTTATTTTATCTGAAAAAAATATATTTTGTTGATTTACCTCTCCCACAATACCAATCAGAAAAGTACTGAAAATTTGTGGGTGCAGTAATTATTTATTTCCGTAGCACAGTAATAAGAGAAATCGTCATTACATTCATATTTCATACCCCAGTAATAATTATACGTATTTATTTATGCGTCAACATTTTAAATGATGTCAACATACAAAGTAATTACAAAGTTATTTAAGTACATGAAATGAAAAGCAAATTAACCTTTAATTTTATATTCAAAACCTTTTCCCCTTTCAGCGGTAAAATAAAACTGTGTGAGAGCAAAACACAAAGTTCACAAATGTTACCAAAATAAAATGTTGGTCTTGACTAAGCTAAGGCCAGGGACTGGGCAACCCGCCATGGGATTTGGAGGCAAAGGTCGTCGCCCACATCTGGGAGTGGCGCGAGGAAGCGAAACGTCGGGGCTTAACTCCGCTGCCGCGAGAAATCGTGGCATAGCGGACAGAGCTCCGGCGGGATCTCATGGCGTCGTGGAGGATGTGATTGTCGCAACCCAGCGCTGGGCATGCCATAATTGCGGCGATAAAACCCCTCTTTGAGGAGTGGCTAGAGGAGGCGCCACGGCGTCCTCACCTTCCGTATGACGCAAGTCCTCACTGGACACGGCTGTTTCGGGAGGTTCCTGTTCAGGATAAAGCGGGAGGAAACGCCCGGGTGTCACCATTGTGTGGATCGCCCGAACGACACGGTGGAGCATACGGTGGAGGTCTGCCTGGCTTGAGCGGAGCATCGCCGTGTCCTTGTGGAGGCGATCGGCGGCGGTGATCTCTCGCGTCCGGCACTGATTCAGGTCATGGTATGGAGTGAGAGGAAATGGGAAGCCGTCACCTCCTTCTACGAAGCAGTAATGCTCGCGAAGGAGGAGGCGGAACGCATGAGGGTGAGGCAAATTTCGCGCCCTCGCGACCCTAACCGCTGCAGGAGGAGACGCCCTGAGCATCGGGAATTGCAGGCAGATTTCCGGCCACCGTAGGCGCGGGCTTGCGGACGGTGAGCAATGGGTAGCTCACCGTCCGATAAGGACCAAGCCAGGGTCGACGGCGTCGATCGTGATATCGTGGCCTCCAGCAACATGGCAACCGAAGAAACACTGGTGAGTTTTAGTCACCCAGAGCGGGAGAAGTAATTTGATAATATGAAACCAAAAAAAAAAAGGGACTGGGTAACCGATCATTACACTTCGCGGCATCTCTTCATTCCAAAGAGTGTATACGTTATGCCGTCGCCGGATCTCAGCCATCGTATGATATGCTTTTGTTTTTAGGGTTCCGTACCGTAAAGAAAAAACGGAACCCTTATAGAATCACTCGTTTGTCTGTCTGTCTGTCCGTCTATCACAGCCAATTTGCTCTGAATCTAATGAACCTGTTAAGTTGAAATTTGGTGCACATATGTATTTCTGTGACCCAAATACGGACGTGTAACGTCAATAAATGAATTTTGAATATGGAGGTCACTTTTCGGGGATAAATAAAATAAAAGTTTTGCAAACTATGCCGTGTGACATCAAATGAAAGGTCTTGTTACGAGTATCTCAAATATATTTTATTTATAATTTTAAAATAAATACGTTTAAAGATTTTTTTAAAAATATTTGAATATTGACCGTTCCTCCCGTTAGCTCCAAAACTACTGAACCTAAAATTTTGGAAAAAATACAGAGAAGGGTTCTTTACTCATAGAATAGAGGAAAACTGAAGTCTATGGTCTTAAAATAAAACGGTAATGCCCGTTTTCACCATCACTAAGTGACAATGAATCCCTAAATAAAAGTGCACTGTTGGATTTTCAACGCTAAGCTTAGCGCTGAGAGTTGAAAATCCAACAGTGCATTTTTATTTAGAGATTCATTTAAGTGTCACTTAGTTGTCGGTTAAAAGGGGCATAAATCTCTCAACATTGTGCGTACAAACTTACATTTGCAGTTGGAATGTAGAGAAAACATGTTTTTCAACTAGAATGTTAAGTTTGTTCTTGGGATAAATTCATTCCAACTACGGAACCCTTCACTGTGCGTGGTCCAACACGGTTTTTTTTCTAAAGGTCATTTTATCCCAAGTAAGCAACTATGCAAGGATGTACACTAAGACATCTCACTCTTAGTCTTTTGGGACCTACCTACTGGTTCAAATGAAGATTAAACTGGTTTTTCATGCAAAACTAATTTGTATAAAGAGGTGTGTTTATATCTGGAAATGAAAGCACACGCCATAATATTCCAGGCTAATAATAGGCCAATGTTTTGATCTTCAGTGTCGTTCGGGTTACCGTGTTACCAGTTGAGTAAACAGCATTTGTAGAAGTAACTGTAGTATGATATGAAATCATCAAAGGACAACCTTTGGTAATTTCACATTTACTGGAAACTCAAGTTGCCCAATTAGTAATATAGCCACTGAAATGTTCCGTTTCTGAAGAAAACATGCAAAATCTTCAATTCAATTCAATTTAAATAAAAAACATTTCACATAAACCTACAAGGGCACTTATGAAACGTTAGAAGCTAGGTGCACGGTTCCAATTGGTCGTTTCCTATGGAGAAGAGCCGGCGAAAAACAACACGGTTACTTTTTTTTTTATAAATGGTTTTTACAATGTTTTCAAATTACAGTGTTAATAGGTATGAGAGAACAATGTAGGCCTATCAACAAGTACCAGGTACTCAGCAAAATAGAAAATAGTCCATAAGTCTACAGCCTACAGCGTTCTCACATTCACAAAATCTAATAGTAATGAAACTCTACAGTGTGAGTCTTTACAAAAGTGCACATATCAAAATGAGGGAATCTATGCTTAATTAGAATCAATATTATATTATTTTATTTAATCATCTGATATGAAAACATTTTCAGTGCCCTTACAGGGTGCATATCTTAATACTGTGTCATGAAATTTCAATGCATGCCTACTAATCAGTGTTTTACTTGTTAGCAAATAAATATATAAATAATTAAAACGAGGGATTTTTTTTAAAATTCTTAAGTTTAAACAAAACTGTGTAACTTTTAAACTCAATGATCTTTCTCATACACACACATACAGAAACAAACTCCATAATGATTGGAAATAATTAGACGTCCTCATAAAATGAAAATTGTGGAAAAAAACTACCCTCAATTGAAAATAAACATCATTCTGGCCCCCTGGCATCGTTACGTTGAAATGTTTCGTAGGTTATTTTAAAAAAAAGCTATTTCCTACTTATGTGGTCAAAATGTAAGTTTTTTTTTGAGCGACGCGAAATTTCAACGCATGGAGGTTCAGAATCATATAGGTACTGCATCCATGGTAACAGGCTGCACATCGATGTCCACCCTGTATATTATAGTTAACCACATAGCATTGGTAAAAAATATACATTGAAAGCGTCTTTATATCGTAGCAGTAAAGGCGGTTTTCGTACTGCAACTGTGTTATCTCTGCAGTGCAATTGACTGTTAGAACCTCCGTTTTCCCGTTAGGTTCATAATTATTACATTTCGTATAATATACTGTTTGGAACCAGTAGGTAGCCGCATTTATTGTGACGTCAGAGGCGTTGTTCAAATCGTCAAAGGCGTTCTGCAGATGCCTCCTGTCAGGCTCCAACAATGAATGATTGTTAGAAGAGAGTATTGCTAAAACAATACATGGGCCAACAGATTGGATTTGTCGCTTTAGAGCCCACTGTTACAAAGAGAAGATATACTCGTACATAGGATAGCATTTTTAAGACGTAGATAAATGCCAGTGACCTTGTGTGGTTAGCTTCCGTGTTCTATACTGAGCTCACGCAACGCATCGTACGTCCAGCCTGTAATATGACTCGCCCATCAAGGAGCCCTGTCCCAAATTAGACGTATTATTAATTTATCATACATAAAACAAAAGGTATTATAATAAAACACGTAACTAAAAGATTAATATTTAAATTACCTTTAAATTAGTGAAGATTTCAAAAAAATACGCTTAACAGATTTTACGTGATTCTTAGTTTTTTATCCGCGTTAGACATAACTTTACAAATTTATTTCACAATGTAATGTAAACAAAATCTTAAATGTTCCTACATTAAGTTATTAAAAAAATGCTCTACTTTAACATACATTTTTTCCAAAGCATTAATACAACTCGTTTAGACGTGATCTGCAGTATAAAATCATTAAAAGTCAGTTTTCGTCGCCTTAACTGGACAAATTGGATAGTGGAACAAGGAATACCTACCCCAGCTGAACACGCTTTCTTCGTTGCATCATATTATCATCAGCCAGGATTGGGTATTACTGCTACAAAACTACTTCGCTTAACTTAAAACTATTTAGAAACAAGATCACGTCACAACTCACGCTTAAAGTCACCAAGCTGTCGCCTAACAAATGCGTTTACCATAGAATAAGAAATTTGTATAGACGCGAAACTCATGCACCAAAGTATTGTCCTTTGTGGGTGCGTCACGGTGATGCAGTCTACATAATCTCCTAGTGCCACCCGGGAGCCGACTACTAGTCTTAGCAGAGTGTAATATTTCCGCTGTTGGGAGTCAGGACTCCTTTCTGCTAGAGGAAGTGGGCCGCATTCATTATGCGGGTTGGTGGATGCCACACCTCTTAAAAAAATAAAAATGTGTTTTTATCTTAAATCTAGATACAATTAAGTTGCCGGGGCTTCCCAGAAAGTAATCCGAAGATACTTGTGATGAGATAAACCTCGCTCTTCCTCGATTAGTTCAATTGTTTCGTTGTGCTAATTAGGTATAAGTTACACATTTATTTTAAAACCAATAAAAATTAAAAACTAATAAAAACAAAGCCAATAAGAAAAAAGAAAAACAAAAATGAATTAAATCGCATTTATGGCAGAAAGGTGTAAATGTATGTTTATGTGCGTGTGAAAGTATATTTTGTGTGTATGTGTGTGTGTTTAAGTGGGTGTGTAGGTGTGTATGTGTGTTAGAGTGTATGTGAGTGTATGTGAGTGAGTGAGATGGTGTGTGTGTGAGTGTGTCTTAAATTTTTTGGTTTTAGGAGGTTTTCTCACTATGTTTTCGATCATCTTTTTAGGGCATTGGTGATGAAAATAAATTGCACAATGTATTGTATATTGCATGCCTGTCAAGATTGGATCCCGTCAACTACAACTCGTAAGTCGGAGCTGTTACTATTGGGCGAATACTGCTAAACCCGCGCTTGTGCAAAACAGGGTCTGCCAATTTCGAGGATTATCGACAATGCAACCCTGAGCACCTGATTACACGTGCGTTATTTTTTTGTTTTAACCTCAATGGGGAAGCTCTGGATCCTGTTAGTAAAGTTTGGATAACACGTCAACATCCAGCAGTTACTAAAAAAATAATTATAATAAAAAATTGTAACTCGACTACAGGAAAATAAAAATGAAATAAAAAGTATGGACAAGGTAAAGCCGTCGTCGCCGCATGCCATTATAATTTTGTACCATGGTACACAGGCATGCGACCATGGCTTTACCTTGACGATTTTTGTACTTATGGCTTGATTTCTGTCTGAAATATATTCTTGTTTCGTACTTTTTAGATCATTTTTATTTTCCCGTAGTCGAGTTACAGTTTTTAACTATTGTTTTTTTTTTTTTATTTTATACTTTTCCGTTTTTTACGCTTGATAAACGTTACACACAGCAAGAGTAAAACAATAGGTCAGTAATTAACGTATTTTAAATTCCAATAGTAGTGCATAGTGCTTTGACCGAAACCATAGCGGGATTTATTTCGACGCCAACACCATTTATCATATCAACCTTCAAAGAAATCCAAAATATATATATTTCGTTGTACTTATTTTTCTTCATAATAGTGGAATTATAAATCGTTACTATTTATTAAGATTTAATTAACTTAATTAACTGCGCGGTGGTATCATCTCGCGCTGTACGTAGCGCAGTCTCAATTTTGCTGGTTTTTATTAGGGTTCCGTAGTAAACAAGGAACCCTTATAGTTTCGTCATGTCCGTCTGTCTGTCTGTCTGTCCGCGGTCTAGCTCCGAGACCCTTCGTACTAGAAAGCTGTAATTTGGCACAGATATACATATTAATTACGCCGACAAAGTGGTAAAACAAAATTATGAAAAAAAAAATTTTTTAGCGTACCTCTCATACACGTAAAGTGGTGATGTTTGTTTTTGTTTTTTTTACTCTTGGTGAGGGGTATTATTGGAAAGGTCCTTCAAAAACATTGTGAGTTTGTGAAAACCATTTTTGGATTCTGGGATCCGTTTGCGAAATATTAAGCTTTAAAGTGCTCATTTTTGTTAGAGTCAAGTATCCCCCCCCCCTACCGGCTTAATGGTTGGTTTTGGGTGTTTGAAAAAAATCACAACAGTAGTTTATATAACGAAATTAAAAGGAAAACTATCACAGCTAAGTAGACTTTACAAGTTAATGAGTAATAATCGACTAACTTAACTTTGCAGTTGCAAAAACATGTTTTACCATACATTCTGTATGGGGGAACATATTTTTCAACTACAATTTTAAGTTTGTTTTTGGGATAAATTCATCCCAACTACGGAACCCTTCATTGTGCGTGGTCTGACACGCACTTGGCCGGTTTTTATTTTTGCTAACAATTTAAACATATTTATTTGCTTTAAAAATATGATATTACATACACATTTGTAATGTGCTTGTCAAGACCTTTCTTTTGATACCAAATATGTCATGATTATCTCAATTTAAATTTTTTCGAGGTTAGATTATACGTGTAAACACCATATTAAGTTTAGGGATAATTTATATAGCCTATGTCACCCGGATCATTATTACGAATCTATTGGTATCTCATTCATCATAATGGGTTCAGTCGTTTAGGCGCTACGGTGGAACACACGTAAATACAAACTTACATACATAGATTGCTAAAATCATAACCCTTCCTTTTGGCTTTGCCGTAGTCGGGTAAAAATAAATTAAATATGAAACTGCCATGTGATCAACGCCGTGTGTACGGGGCCTTACTGTGAAGCACTTTAGAAAGTTTCTCCTGAAACTACGCAATATAATGCGTCCAGAGAAGGAGTACCGCGTCTATTCCTTCTTATTCTATGTATGTAGCCAGCCGGCGTATTATTTATGACGTCACATCCGCATTACGCTATCGTTATTGAGATACGCCAGTTAATAAACAGAAACGTTTATTAGTGACATCTGTTGTACGGTTATCGCGTTACTAATTTATGGGGTGTTCTAGTAATTTGATATGGTTGTCGGTTGTGTTTGATGTTGAATGTAGGTCATCTTTGTGAATAATAATACGTAGAGTCTGGCCACGCAAAGTCTGCATAAGTAAAAAAACGGTGGAATTTGAAAATCTACAGACGGCATCACCATCCTATAAAAAAAGAATTTGGTACTTTGTTTGTCTTTTTGTTTTTGATAGGTTATTTTGTTTATATTCTGATTTAATCCTGTTAAAGAATAGTCACTTTATCACGATGCATTTGATACAGTTTTGTCATCGTATGGAGGTAGAGCATAGGTACGACATAGTCTATTACACATAATTTAATAAGCAAAAATCAAAAGGCAAAATATCAAAATCGTTAGGTCTACTTAAAACCCCGAAACTGACATAACTGACTGATGAAAAAGTATACCATATATAAAACATTTTTGCCCATTTATTCCAATGCAGACTTAGCGTAGCCAGACTCTACCTCTTGCAAAGACCTCTTCTAGTAAAGAGAAGGAAAGAGCATTAATTACCACGCTTCCTCAAAACGGGTTGGAAATTTCAAACAAATATTCACTATAAGTCCAGGTTTCCTCCCGATTTAATTTCCTTCACCGATGCCAGTAATGTCAAAGATAAATTCAGTAGGTAGGCTCAAGTTAGTCACAGTTACTTGGCCATTTAGTATTTTATCTACACCCATGCGATAAAACCTCTATAAAAGTTTCTGAAACAGTTAGCTTATTGGCAGCATTATAACCGCCAGTGTCATAGTAACCATTACCTCATCCAAACGAGTGTTACAATGTTGTACTAAATTTCACTACGCAACTCGTTTCAACGTTGAAACGGGGGCAGCAGCACCCGCTGCACGCATGTGTGTGTAATGTGCTGCTGCAGGCGACATTCATACGTGCGGTTGTACTGAATTTCGTGGGAATTTCTTTATTCATGATCTTGAATTACAAACATCCAATGGTTTCAGAAACTTTTATAGAGGATTCATATCATGGGTGTAGATAAAGTCTTGTGTGCAAATTATAACATTTGCACACAAGACTTTATCTACACCAAAGATATCTAACATCGGAGATATGGCAAACGCTACTCAAAACATTAAAAAAAATAACATGAAAAATATTAAAGATAGACCTTTCAAAGTTATTTTTCGATAATTTTTCATGCATATTTAAAAAAAATTGGGCGGTCACATGCCGATGGGCGACATTGTATACATATTATGCACTCTCATGCATGAAAAAGAGCATTAAAACCAGTAATTCTTTATGTAGGTAGATTTGTATTTCACCAATAACGATATTAGGTCGCATAAACATGAAGCAAGTTTAAATTCATAACTGCAAGCTGCTACTGAGTATTTAACAGAAATCGAGTAGCCTTCCATTCCCTAGCCTCGATAGAAGTTAGATACTTGCTACCAACCATTGCCAAATACCACAATGGTTGGTGAATGGGTACTGACTGAACAGAGTATGAAATACCGGTACATGTTCTACCCATGTGCCAAATTTCATCCAAATCCATTCATCCGTTTTAGCGTGAAGCGTAACAAACAAATTTAGTTTCGCATTTAAAATATTTATTTATTTATTAAAACATAATGCACAAGTAAAAATATCATACAATTGCGGACTTAATGCCTCAGGCATTTTTTACCAGTCAATCTTAGGGTGATCGTGATGTAGAGAAGAAACATGGCAGGTGCAACAAATTTATGGGATTTTTAACACGAAAATAACTATAAAATACAAGAATAAATACACAGATAGGAGAAATAACGATCGGTAGAGGAGAAAAAACTATCAGTAGAGGAGATAAAGAATCCAGCAAATCAGCGCTGTGATGTTTCTGCCAACTTCTTACGTATATGCTCACATGCCTTCACTCAATATTAGTTAGGATTATGATTTCGCTGGCTCCATTGAAGGAATCACCTTAAGTATTGGTAAAGTAGAGATTAACAAGTGCTCTACTTCAAATTTTCCCTCCCCTCCCCTCTTTGAGGAGTGGCTGGAGAGACGCCACGGCGTTCTCACCTTCCGCCTGACGCAGGTCCTCACCGGACACGGCTGCTTCGGGAGGTTCCTGTTCAGGATAAGGCGGGAGGAAACACCCGGGTGTCACCATTGTGTGGATCGGCCTGAGGACACGGTGGAGCATACGGTGGAGGTCTGCCCAGCTTGGGCAGAGCAACGCCGTGTCCTCGTAGAGGCGATCGGCGGCGGTGATCTCTCGCGTCCGGCCCTGGTTCAGGCCATGGTACGGAGCGAGAGGAAATGGCAGGCCGTCACCTCCTTCTGCGAAGCGGTAATGCTCGCGAAGGAGGAGGCGGAACGCGTGAGGGAGAGGCAAACTTCGCGCCCTCACGCCCCAAACCGCCGCAATAGGAGGAGACGCCCGGGGCGGGAATCGCGAGCCGATTTCCGGCCACCGTAGGCGCGGGCTTGCGGACGGTGAGCAATGGGTAGCTCGCCGTCCGATAAGGACCAAGCCCGGGTCGACGGCGCGTTGTGTTCCACGCGCGCCTCAAGGAGATGTCAGCAGAATTGGCGGGGTCCGCTAGGGCCAGTGCCTGCCGGGGGTTCGAAGAAAACCGATAGGGAAATCGTGGCCCCCGGCAACAGGGCAACCGAAGGAACACGGGTGGGTTTTAGTCAGTAGGAGTCTGACACGCCCTCCCGCTCCACCCAGAGCGGGAGAAGTTATTTGATAATTTCCCACCCAGAAAAAAAAAAAAAAAAAAAAAAGTTGTTACCAGAGTAAATAGATAATAATTCAGGTGCTAATATACTATTAAAACACTTAACAAAGTATTTCTATCAGTCATCTGTCTTCGATACAAAATAAAAATGATGTAATAGACATCGTTTCCAACAAAATTGTCTCATGCTAGGTAAACTTTTGAGGATAATATCCATTCAAGTTACTGATCTTGACAGCCTGTCGGCCTGACTTAGTCCTGTCAACGTAATTTATATCTAAGCGAGTTAAAAAAATACTTATTTCTATTTATATTTTTGTCTCGACTACTGAGAAGCAATAGAGGCTATTTTTGTTTGAGAATCTCTAGTATTTATTAAGGTTGGTTGAAGCCTATTATGTAGGTTTAACCTTTCAATGATAGGCGATCCTCCCACTTAACTTTTTTGAGTGGGAGTTAGTGATAAGTGGAATAATTTATAGTTGGTTGTGACACCTCACAAATACTTAGTGCTTTTATTTAATTTAGTTACTAACACGTGGAGCTCATTTCTAAGTAATAACGGGTCGACCAATCAGGTTAAGCTACGTTTGCCGGGGTTGTTCTGTGGATGGGTGACCATTTTTACATACCGTGACTCCTTCGTGCCTTGGAAAGCACGTTGAGCCGTTGGTGCCGGCTGTCCTTCGTGGATCTTTGACGGTCGTTACGGGTCGTCAGAAGCCCGAAAGTCTGACAACCAGTCTTACCAAGGAGTATCGTATTACCCAGTTAGTTACTGGGTTGTGGAGGTCAGATAGGCAGTCGCGTCATGTAAAATACTAGTATTCAGCTGCATCCGGTTAGACTGGAAGCCGACCCCAACATAGTTGGGAAAAGGCTAGGCAGATTGATTATGTACACACGGCTACACATCAAGCTATAAATTTCCAGTATAAGCTGACCTCAAATTGTACTGAAATCCTATGCAATGCGAGATCAGCATAAACTGGATACTTATAGCTTGATGTGTAACCGTGTGTACCTTCACAAAGGATGATACTGTTACCTTTTTGCCTGAAAGAATGCCTTTGTCACCTTTTGAAATGTTATTTTGGCTGATAGTTTAACATCCACCATAATAAAGTAATAAGTACACATAACTAAGGACAAAATGCATGGTAGGTACTGGAAAGGACATAGTGGATGGTGTGGACACCTTATTAAAGTTAAATATAGGAAAGCTAATGTTGTGTGCTTTACCTTACTCTGATACTTTATCAGATTACGAAAATAATTATATTTATAAGTTGAATAGTACTATTCACAGGCTGACATGTTGTCATAGTGACAAATTATTGTATTTTGACACTAACAAGTTTGTTAGTGGTTTTAAGTTAACTCAGAGAACTTTATCTCTGTCTTGGGAATCTAGACATATGATTGCTATGTTGATAGCACATAATATTAATGAGGTTATAGGTAATATAACAAATTGTAGTATTAGTGACGAGTCTGTGTTGTCTAGTTATACTAACAACATAGTAATTAATTCTGAATTATCTTGTTGTACGAAGGAGGATCCACCTACAATACCAACATCTTTGGAGGCCACTACCAGTCAGATAGGGTATTCTCTTCCTGCTGGAAATCATACGGGCATTCTAGACTCTTCAGTTGTAGTTGTGGAGTTCACTCCGGATAACTTTTTAAACTAGTTAGTAAGACAACAGAAGTTACCCCTTCAAATAACCAATTATTATTAGAGAATAATAAAAAGGTATCTTCTGGCAATATTTTACATAATAACAATAATAAAAAACCAAAAGGGGGGCAACATACTTTAAAATTATTCAATCAAAATATCCAAGGTTGCTCTTCCAAATTACTGGAAATAGAATTGTTTTTAGAAAATACCAAGTTTGAAGTCATTTGTTTAACAGAACATTGGTTAAAAGATCATCAAGTAATGTCAATTCACTATTAAAATTATTGTGTAGTTAGCCATTTCAGTCGAAAACGTATGATACATGGCGGGTCATTAATATTAGTAAAAAATTCGATTCAATCGAAAGAACGAAAAGACATCATAAGACTGTCTGTTGAACACACCATTGAATTGTCCTGTGTTGAACTTGATAAGCATGTTATAGTATGCGTATACAGACCTCCAAGTTACCAGAATCTACCTATATTTGATTCTGTAATGGAAGATGTACTAAAGAAACTTAGTGCTAGTAGTAAGTCAATAATCATATGTGGTGGTTTTAATATTAATTTATTAGAAAATAACTCGAACACTATCAGATTATTAAGTCTTTTTAGGTCATTTGATTTGTCAAATGTTTTTATTGAACCAACCCGAGTGACAGCTTCTTCTGCCACTTGTATAGATAATATATTTTGTAATTGTGATTACTTACATAAACAAATTGTAAATAAGTTGCCATCTGATCACAGTGGACAAACAATAACATTTTGCACCTACATGCCTTTACAAAAAATTCAAATAAGGTTTAGGTCAATTACATGTAAAAATTTAGAGAAATTAGATAATTCTTTGGCAAGTAAATTATGTGTTCAGAGTTTTAATAATATTTTTGACCCTAATGAGTTTTACGCCGAGTTCTTTTCATTATTAAACAAGCAATTTATTGAGACTTTTCCACTAAAGACTAAAACTATTTATACGAAGTTCTTATTTAGTGACTGGGCCACTCCAGGTATTCGTAAAAGCAGGGAAAAACTTTTTGAACTTTATGGCCTAAAGCAACATACGAATAATACAAGCTTTCATCAGTATGTCGCAAAATATTCTAAAACTTTTAAAACTGTGTGCAAAATAGCTAAAGCTCTTTACATTAGCAATAAAATAAAATCAGCTGATGATAAAATAAAAACTACCTGGCAAATAATAAATAATGAAACAGGTAGGAAAAAACAGCGTAATACTGAATTAAATTTAGAGACTGCACATGGCCCCATCAACTCAGATGTAGAAATAGCTCAGGAATTTGAAAACTTTTTTGCTAATGTTCCCCTTAAAACTAACGAAAACTTAAATTCATCACCCGCGCTTTCTGCCGCCTTACTTAGAAATAATGTAAAAGCATGCCCTTTAGAGTTTAGGTTTCAGCATACAAAACCCCAGGCTGTTATAAAAGCTTTTAAAGATCTTAAAATTAAATCAACAGAAGATCTATGGGGAATGTCTGTAAAAGTCTGTAAATCTATCATCGAAACCATTGCGCCCTATTTAGCTTTTATATTTAACACCAGTGTAGACCAAGGAGTCTTTCCGGATCTCATGAAACTCAGTAAAGTAGTTCCTTTGTTCAAGTCCGGTGATAGTAAGGAACCCAACAATTATAGGCTCGTGTCAATTCTGCCAGTTCTCAGTAAAGTGTTTGAAAAGTTGATGCTTAATCAAATGTTACGTCACTTTAATAAAAATTCCATCTTTCATGAACAACAGTACGGTTTCACCAAAGGGCCTAATAAAGAACATTTTTAATGCCTGGGAAGAAGCACATGATGCCATTGGAATCTTTTGCGACCTCTCGAAGGCGTTCGATTGCGTAAACCATGAAACACTTCTGCTAAAACTAGAACACTATGGGATTAGGAATACAGCTCTTGATTTACTGAGATCATACCTGAAAGATAGAAAGATTAAAGTTCAAGTGAACGGCGTAAACTCGTTGGGGTCTGAAATGGCAATGGGTGTTCCTCAAGGTTCGATATTGGGCCCATTCCTCTTTTTAGTTTACATTAACGATTTACCCCAATTACTTCAAAATCAACCGAAGATGGTGTTATTTGCAAATGACACATCATTGATCTTTAAAATAGATCGACGGTCACAAAATCTTGACAACGTGAATAACTCTATTCTTCAAGTCCAAGATTGGTTTACGGTAAATAATTTGGTACTAAATGAGAAAAAAACCAAGTGCATTAGATTTAAATTACCGAATGTTAAAAGTAGCGAATGTGACATCATATTGAATGGAGAAAAACTGGAATTTATTAATCAAACAGTTTTCCTAGGAATCACGCTGGACGAGAAATTACAATGGGGACCTCATATAACATCTCTTGCGGGGCGGCTAAGCTCGGCCGCTTATGCTGTTAGAAAGATAAGACAGTTAACAGATGTAGAAACCGCGCGTTTGGTATATTTTAGCTACTTTCACAGCATTATGTCATATGGCATTTTACTGTGGGGTCGGGCTGCTGACATTGAATCCGTCTTTATTTTATAAAAGAGGGCTGTCAGAGCCATTTATAACCTATGTCGTCGCGAATCTCTCAGGGAACTTTTTAAAAGGATTAATATTATGACGGTACCTTGCCAATTCATTTATGAAAATATTATGTATGTAAGGAAAAATCCACATCTCTTTAATAAAATAAGTGATAGACATAATTTTAATACTAGAAATAAAGATAAACTAGATCAACCATTTTTCAGGTTATCTAAAGTACATACATCTTTTATGGGGTACTGTGTTAAATGTTACAACAAAATACCTTGTGACACATTGCAATTAAATGAAAGAAAATTTAAAACTCATATAAAAAGTACACTTTGTAAACAAGCATATTACAAATTAGAGGATTATATCCAAGATAAAAGTGCTTGGAAACATGCTGGTCCTGCTCCATAGGACAATTTAGAATCAAGACAAAATCAAACTGGTTGCTAATGTAATTGTAAAATTTATTACTTTGTGTTTAATGACATTGATTTTACATTCTGTGATTACTTCCTTACACACTGACTTATTAATTGTAAAATTTTAGGAAAATCATCTACTTTTACAATGTTTGTAAATATGTGAGAACCATGTATCTATCACAAATTAAATTATCTATCGTTGCTTCATTTTTAATTGTTTTTAGCTATTGTGGTATAGTAATTTTATTCTAGGTGCATCGTCTTCACATATAATAATTATTTAACAAATGTACGTACATATAAAAACAATATTGTAAAACATTTTAAAAGAGTAACGGTGGAGTTTCTTGCCCATTCTTCTCCATACGAAAACTACCTTTTGGAAGGGGCGACTAGAATCAATTTTATTATTTTGTAATTTTTGACGTTCAAAAGTGCCATACATGGGCCTATTTGAAATAAATGATTTGACTTTGACTTTGAAAAATTCAATCCAAACGAAACGTACCCAAATATATTTAAGACAAAGTAGTGTTAGGTTTCAATTTATAAATACGTAATTGTTGGATATTGTACTGGCAACACCCAAAGATTCGATGTGTCAGAACGTAGCGCGGGGAACGGCCTTCTGGGTCTGGGAGCTCGTGACGGTAAGATGTGCTTAGTGGATGTATCGGTAAAAAGATAGATTGGTATGGTATTGGTTGAAGATTTACTGTAAATTAAAGTAACCTATTAGTTTAATGGTAAATATTAGAATACGATTAAATAGTGATATTATGTGGGGAATAGGAGATGTGATGGTATGGTGTAGACTGTAGAATATTCTTCTAAATTTGATGTTGGCAAAGAAATATAAATGACAGACAAAATATCTTGGTGTTGCATATTATTTTCCTTATCCCTGAAATATTATGAATATGTAGTTTTATCAAACAGTTTTAGATTATGATATTGGGGTAGCGACTTAAATATTCATTTGGGGATTAGTATCTATTTTGAGGTTAAATAATTATATTCGGAATTAAATTAGTTATTTTAGAGCAGGATGGTTCCTATTACAGTAGCTACAGTAAGAAAATAAAATGTAATAAAGAATTTCTTATCTCCGCACGTCCTCTTTGAAATCCTTGCGGTAAAGACAAGATAACGCGGGAAGGAATAGAAGAAATCCAGTTTCAAATACTTTAGAAGACTAAAGACACTACAGATTGAAGATAATGTACGAATTGGAAGCAGTCGTAGTGCTAAGCTACATAATATTTGACTCTGAGTATGCACGAGACAGGTGACGGGCGACAATCCAACAATTTTACAAGTTATTTTAAACAACACCTGAAGTAAAAATGTGTCGTTTTCTGTTTACCCGACTGCGGCGAAACCAAAAAAAGAGGGTTATGTGTTTGACCTGTATGTATGTCCGTCTCTATGTTCCCTCGTAACTACTAAACGGCTGAACTGATTTTGATGAATGGAATGTCGTTAGATTCGTTTTTATACCGCAAGTTTTTTTTTAACTAGGGCTTCTCTCTGTTTTGACCACTGAGGTCTTGGCTGCTTAACCGGACTTTCTTGTGGGTGCTTTAAACTTCTACACTTAAAGTCTCCAGCCAGGGGGATAGCGCAAGTGTCACTGGGTATAATAAATATGTAAAAAAACAAAATGGCGAATTTTTTGCGCCAAAAATTATGTAGAAAAAAAAACTCGCAAACCTATCGAGTGGGGTATGAAAATGAAGGGTTTTAAAAGATGATTACAAAAATAAATACAAATTATATGTTTATCTATAAATATAATATAATTTATAATAAGAAATGATAAAAAAACTAAAACGCTGAAAATAAAAAGTACCTATAGACCTGCCTGCATACCTACCAAAATTCTATAAATTATAATGCTTGTTTTTCTCTTTTCAGTTATGTGTTTTTGCAGACGGGTTTTTAATTACTTTTTAACAAATATATTGAATTGTCAGTTATATTAAATAGGATCTTAGTAAAGCATCTCACTATGACAATAAAGTCATGTGCAATGATGCATAATTTTTGATTTCATTTATAGTAAAGAATGACATTCTTCATTTTATGACGAATCTTCAGAATTTGGCTTTTAATGATTTTCCATCCAACCTTAACTAAAACAGATTTGAATAAACCTATTCTTCTCGGTATATCACCCAATTCAAAATTTATAAAAAATATTCACAATTATTTTTTCTGCCAGCATGCTCAAAACACTACAAACAATTAATTACGTACGAAACAAAATCTGCACACTCACCCTTAAAAGTATCCATGTTCATATCATTAAAATTAATGAAAAAGTAGACTGTACTGCCTTTGACACTACAAGATGTCGACACAAACTAATGATGAAGTCGCGCGCCATATAAAAAGCAACAGAGTTCATGAAAACTTGAGGGCTCCTTTCAAATTTAATTAAGTGTACACGACTCCATGGTTCTTGTGAGCCGTACGTACAATGAGAACGGAGTGGTGTGTAGATTTTTTTGTAGAAATAAATTATTTGTGTCATGAAGGACTTTTCACGTTTTTGAGTTTTTAATTAATTATGACGCCTTATTGTAACAAGTTGAGTGTTTTATTTGTTGTGGTAAAAGTAATTACTTATGTCAAGTACAAAACAAGTCCCTTGGAAATCCGTCTACTTATTAATTTCGTTCCACTTTTTAAGTTGATTGCACTCGACTATTACTGCTAAGTATAGAATTAATTTATAGGTTGGGTAATTATGTTTTTCAGTGGACTTAGATACACGAGCGTGAGTAATTATCATTGCTTGACTTCATAATAAGGGGCTTCCCTGAGCAAAATAATAACCTTGAGACTTGAGCATTCGTTCCCTCTTTGCCGCACCACATCACGTGCATGAGTTACATAGTATTTTCTTAATAAAATTAAAGTTAAGTCTTTTGAAATAATTCAATCGTACAAAATGTTTATTATATTGTCTTTCCATTAATGTATTAGTCGCAAAATTAAAATAGTGCTTACTTCACGAGGAGATGCATGTAATCAATAATTATTTCTCATTTCTGAGGTTTTTCTAAAAGGAGATTAATTAAACATTTACTTATTAAAAAAAAATTGAATTACCCTTTACGGAATCACGATTAGGTAGAAATTGAGTAAATTTTTATTAGTTGATATTTCTTTTAAATAAAAAGTAGACAGCTCCAAAAATCTGCGCGTTGTTTTGCTCGTGGACGCGCCTTAAAATAAAATAATAAAATCGTAAGTACGTAAATTCAAACGATTTAACAATCAAAAATATTTAAAAAAATCGTTCAAATTAACGTGACGTTTACTTCACACGTTCATGCTTTCGTGCTAGGGCCTCGGAGGTTATCATCATAAAGAAAGAAAAAAAAAAACATCATAATTTTCCTGCCCTTATCCCAATTTATTTGGGGTCTTGTAACTTGTCTTTTCTTCCATACTTCTCTATCAGTCGTCATCTAGATATATCATCTTTCACACAGTTCATTCATCGATTCTTTGGTCTTCCCCTACTCTTATAGCCATCCACATTCATACTCAAAACTTTCCTCACGACGTTTTCCGCATTCATCACATGCCCATACCATGACAACCGATTTCCGCACAAGGGCCTAGTACTTCGGGTGTGTTGGGCATAATTTGATGTTTTTAAACTAAGATGATACTTAACAAGTGGCATCAAACACTGGATTACCGACAGACAGAAAATATACTTATAAGAACAATACTCGTGATAATTACTTAGTAATGTAGGCAAACAAATTCTCATAATAACCCACTGGGTTATTATGAGAATTTGTTTTACATACTCACACACACATTTACACACAACTACACAAAAACACAACAAACACACACACACCCACGCACACAAACCACTCAAGAGCATGCATGCACTAATTGGTTTCCTACATTCTAAGTTATTTAATTTTTAATTTTATTGTATGTCATATTATATAATTATTATTTTCTCTTTGTTACCGTGACGGCCAGAAGGCTTGCAATCCCATTATTTAAACAGATTGGTTTATGATATAATGGAGGAACCATTGGTATCTCTAGCAAATCGAAAGTAACAAATAAAAAAGTTATTTTAATTGAATTTAGTGAAGACACAACCAAAAATTACTTCTACATCCTGCTCCTTTATCCTCTTTCACTATAAACTACCGCCAAAATATTGAATGCAACGTCCCCAAATTGTTAGGACGCCAATTCAAGATTCACGAGGTACATATGAATAAAACAAAAGAAATCTCTCGACTCTTGAAAAGGACTCGGAAACACTTTAATGTAGGTACCACGTGTTATATTGAAAATATTATACAGTTACGGCCAATAAAATGTCGGAATAGTGGTTATAAATTTTAAAACGTTGAATAAAATATTTTAAGGACAGCATTTGGTATTCTAGAATGAGCTGCATGAATCTTGATTTTTCAGTAGACTTTAGCACAAATTGAAAACTACCAGATTTCGTACCAATCCATTTGCACGAAATCTGTTAGTTTTGTAACGAGATCATATATTTGACTGCCTAATAGGAACGATGCCTAGGTAAAAAAAAAGAAATTTTATTTATTCCGTCAGTCAAATAAAAAAAAAATACATATTAGACACGTATTTTTTGCTTTTTCATATTAATAAAAAATTACCTAGTTAAAACGCATTAAAGTTGGGGAATGAGGGCCGCTACGTCACAAGCATAAAATGTACATACTCGTGACGTCATGATACAATTTAACTGAATATATCGCCGTGATCTTTTGATTACGTAAAAAAAAAAACACTTGTTCAATATTTTGTCATAATTTATTCATCCGTGCATTTCATCTACACTTCATTACTTCATAAAAAGGCCCCAACTCCCATATACAAAACAGTCCCTACAAGTTTCTCAGTAAGTAATTAAGTTGCAAGCACTAACTAATGTCAGTCGTGTGACTACTACTAGCATTAGTAGCCAACTTTAAGGCACCAGGAAACTGACACAAAGTAGTTTGGCAACAGCTGGTAATCAATAAAGATAAGTGCAAGCTGTAATGGCTTTAAAGACTCTTAGGAGAGGCAAACAGAGGGGAGGGGAACGGGGGAAGCTAGATTGGAAACCGGATTGTTTTTGGGTTAACGAATGTGTTAAAGAGAAGTTGTAAGTAGAAACTCAGCATTCAAGTCTGCTGATAATAGGGATGTTGCAAAGAAACTCTATTTATTCCGTCAGTTAGATAATAAAAAAAAATTGAACACCTATTTTTGCTTTAAGTTTAAGTATTAATTTTTTATTTTTTTAGATAAAACGCATTAAAGTTGGGGAGTGGGGGTTGCTACGTCACAAGTTAGTATACAATCTACATACTCGTAACGCCATAGCATATTTTAATAGGGTAGTTTCCTAGGTAAAAAAATTAAAATTCTGTTTAGTCCGTCTTTCAGATAATAAAAAAATATTAGACACGTATTTTTTGCTTTATCATATTAATCAAAAATAACTTAGAAATCACGCATTAAAGTTGGGGAGTGGGGGCTCGCTACATCACAACGTCGTATAAAATCTAGCACGGCGTGACGTCATGCCACATTTAACTCAATGTATCGCCGTAATCTTTTGATTACATCAAAAAATAAAAATACGTATCCAATATTTTTTTATTTTCTGAAAGACGGACTAAAAAAAAAATTTTGACACAGGTCTATTCAGTGTATCGCCTTAATCTGTAGATAACGTAAAAAAATAAAAAATAAGTGTGCAATATTTTTTAATAATCTATCTGACAAATAAAAAAAAAAATTGTCATCATCCCTATTGCAAGTTATTGGCATGATCTTGAGAACAAACAATGATGATGCGGATTTGAGGAAGTTATGTTGTAAGTATAACTTGCGTATGGCATAGTTGCCTATGACATTACGTCCGCTTATGTACATTTGTGTGCTTAAAATATTAAATAAATAAACTTGGAAAATAAATAATTGTTGTGATAGATTGGTCTAAAAAATAATACTGAAAAAAAATCTGAGAGTTTTCCAGAAAGGTATAAAATATAAAACCTTTAATAATAATAATTAAGTTTGTGAAAGCCTCCGAATATTTTATTTATAAGTTATACAAGGTGTTGTTTCAAAAAAAAGTACTAAGTAAATTATGTTGTGCCTACATTTGTTACCATTGAATATAGTAAAGAAAAACAAATAAAGACCCTTTTAACCCCTTTACTTCTTGAGAAAATAACGTTGAAGTTAGGGTAAGAAAGCGCGGTCGGATAATTTCGTAAATCCACATTTTCATGGGTTAATTTTCATTCTTAACACTTTCTGCTTGACTGCACGGTCAATACTAGTGTGGAGCCACTAGAAAAGTGAATTTAAAAAGCGAAAAAAATATATGGCTATATAAGCGAATAAACAAAAAGCGACTAACAAGGCAGATGTGAGTGAAAACGCCAGGAAGGACGCCTTAGAAGGAAATAATGTTCTTTAGAAATGTTAGGTGCGTAGTACTCGCAACCAGCGTGCTGATGTACAGGTTCAAATTAAAAGACCTAGCGAAACTGCACAGACATGATGGGCATCGATATCTAAACATGTCAAACCAAAAAAGATATTTAATTGATACCTATCTATGTACTGTTCCTACATTTTATTTCTAATGATATATTTTTAATAATTTTTCTTTGTTCCTCTCAAACAGAGCACCTGTATCTAATCTCTTCACCACCCTTGATTGACCGGTAGAGAATGCCTAAGGCATTAAGTCCGCCTTTGTACCTTTTTGTGTGAAAATATTAAATAAAAAAAAATAAAAAATATTAATGAGGTTTTTTTGGGGTCATCAACTGCTGGTAGTCTGTCTGCAAAGTTTCACTATGTAATTGAATTTGACCCTGTGTCTTAGCAGGTGGCGTTCTGTAGTTTCTGCCTACATGCCCCATGGGAAGAAGGCGTGAGTTTATGTATATATTTATATTATTTTATGTAGGCTTTCTTGAATAATATTTTCTGCATTCTTGTGAAACTGTATTTAATTTTATAAATACAGGGCTTTAGTACATATAAAGATGTATAATAAAAGCAGTAGTAGTACCTACGTTATTCCCTTTTTTACCCGACTACGGCAAAGCCAAAAGGAAGGGTTATGATTTTAGCAGTCTATGTATGTATGTTTATATGTTTGTATGTATGTATGTATGTATGTATGTATGTTTGCTTTTACGTGTGTTCCACCATAGCGCCTAAACTACTGAACTGATTTTGATGAATGAGGTATCAATAGATTCGTAATAATAGTCCGGGTGACATAGGCTATATAAATTTTCCCTAAATTTAATATGGTGGATTTTACACGTAAATTTCTAACCTCGAAAAAAATTAAAATGATATGATCATGACATGTTTGGTACCAAAAGAAAGGTCTTGACGAGCACATTTCAAATATGTAAATAATGTTATACTTTCAAAGTAAATAAAAATGTTTAAATTGTTAAAAACAAGCAAAAGTGAGACTGTGCTACGTTGTATCGCAAGATGATACCAACGTGCAGTTAATCAAATCTTAATAAATAAAAACGGTTTGTAATTCCATCCTCAATTCCTCTATGAAGAAAAACAAGTACACACGGCTACACATCAAGCTATACATTTCCAGTTTAAGCTGATCTGGCATTGTAAAGGATTTCCGTACAATGCGAGGTCAGCTAATACTGTAAATTTATAGCTTGATGTGTAGCACTGTGTACAACGAAATATTAATATTTATACACGGGGCACTCAGAAAATTTAGCGATAGGTAATAAAAAAAAATATACTACAGGTTATATTTTATTTATTAAATCTTTTCAAATAACTCTCCATTGGCGTCTATACACAGTTTCATGCGTCTTAACCAATTTTCATTACACATTTTCCAGTCCACATCAGACACCTCTTTAAACCCAGTTTTCCCTTGAGTTGATTTTTTATTTTGGGGAACAAAAATGACAAATCCATGATTCATCACCCGTAATGAAATCGTAAATGCGCCGAGACGAGCCTGCTTCAAATTTTGCTATCATGTCTCGGCACCATTCTACCCGAACCTCCTTCTGCGTTAGATTGTGTGGTAACCAGCGTGAAACTATCTTCTTTACCTGAAGATGCCCGTGTAGAATTTCATGTACACTTCCCGATCCAATCTGCAGTATATGCTGAATCTCTTCATATGTAATTCGCCTATTCACTTAAATTTAATTTTTCACAGCCAACACGTTTTCTTATGTAACAGCCGTCATAGCCCTATGACGGCCACTTCTTTCTTCGTCCGCCAAAATTACTTGACCACGCTTAAATTCGTTGAACCAGCGGAAAACAGTCGCTTTAGGCGATTCGCACACTGCACCGCATTACGCAGCGTGGTGCAAAATGAACGCGCGTGGATGCATTTTCTGTGTGTTGGACTGTGCGTGTTTTCTATACAAACGGATATACTTGCAAGCAACGCATTCACGCGCTACGCTGCGTGGTGCGTGACAGTGTGTTAATCGCCTTAGAAGGGCTTTTGTCTATGAACATCATTCGAAGTCTTTCAAATGATTCTTCTGGTTTTAGTCGACATTTGAAATCGTACAAAATCATCGCGCGAAAATGTTTTCGTTGTAAATTCAATTTTCAGTGAGACAGAGTATTTTGATTTTGCTCGTAAAAAATGTGGCGGGAATTTCGAATTTGGAATATTGTGTTTTATTTTTTAAATAAATAGTCATAGTTTTAATTAATCGACATCAAAACTAGCCAGTGTCCCATAGACAAAAACTGTTAGTCGCAAAACTTTCTGAGTATGGTGTTGGCGTCGAAATAAATCGCGCTATGGTTTCGTCTAAAGCACTATGCACTGCTATTGGAATTTAAAATAGGTTAATTACTGACCTATTGAATTACTCTTATTTACGTTGTTGTAACGTTTAGCAAGTGTAAAAACGGAAAAGTATAAAATAAAAAAATAAAGTTTAATAAAAACTGTAACCCGACCACGGGAAAATAAAAATGATCTAAAAAGTACGAAACAAGCAAATATTTCAGACAGAAATCAAGACATAGGTACAAAAATGGTCAAGGTAAAGCCGTCGTCGCATGCCATTATAATTTTGTAGGTGTTCCTGGCACCAACATGGTATACAGGCATGCGACCACGGCTTTACCTTGACCATTTTTGTACCTATGTCTTGATTTCTGTCTGAAATATTTGCTTGTTTCGTACTTTTTAGATCATTTTTATTTTCCCGTGGTCGGGTTACAGTTTTTTATTAAACTTTATTTTTTATTATATGATTCAACACGGAAACTGAATACTTGAATATTGTAATCTATTTAGTGTCTATTCAATAAAATATATTCCTTCACAAACCTAATTATTTTCTTGAATATCGCAAAGCGGGAAATAAAAATGTCTATCGAAAACAACTATCAAGCTTTGAAAATGCAAATAATACAGTGCAACACTGCAATCCAAAATTCTTATCACAGCTTCATCCAGTGATGCCACGGCACAATAACCTAACAAAACAGTGCTTGTTCTAAATTCCTGATCATGTTATTTTGTAAAAACATAATGCCACTTTTACCCCACTAACTCACTTACTCGCTCATTTCACAGCTCCAACTTAAGAGGTGGATTCGCAAGAGCGTCGAGTGGTTTTCTAAGTGAAAACAAATGCTTCCCACCACCCGCGAAGCGAGCAATTTATTCAAATAAAACAAAATAACGCCCACTCCAACCCACAGGACTTTTAGAATAGAACTTTCTGGAATTTTGACTTTCTCTCCTACACATGTTTAAAATTGTCTGGTCTGGGTGGGCTAATTAAGGGTAGTGGTATTCTAGGAATGGAGATAATTAGTTGTAGAAGTTGTGTTTGAAGTGGAGTTTTTACATATAATTTTGCACGTCTTAGTGTTCAATGAAGCATCCTATTTAGTTTATATTATTTACCTACTCAAAAGCAAATTAAAGCAAAAAAATTGTTTATGTTCTAAATTTTACAAATACATTATCATAAAATACAGATTTCAAGAGCAGTGGTGGCCCAGTGGTAACGGCTGTGACTTACGAGTTGTAGGTCGTAGGTTCGAACACAGACAGGCGCTTTACTTTGTGTAAATTATTTCATCACCACTGCTCTCAAAACGGTGGAGGAAAACATCGTGAGGAAACCGGCATGTCCTAGAACCGAAAATTCGAAGACATGTTACATCTACCAACCCGCACTGGGCCAGCGTGGTGGATTACGGCCCACTCCCTCTCACAGAGAGGAGGCCTGTGTCCCAGCAGTGGGAACATTTATAGGCTGATGATGATGATGATGACAGAATTCAAACGTAATAGTGTAATGATAAAATAACGTTTTGGTGCACGGTAAAACTCCAATGAGTTTCTGTTGGTACCAACTTAAGTGTATACATGTATGTGTAATTGTGTATTACTAAATAAATAAATTAATAATTAAAGAAAGCGGAAGAAAATTTTCTCATCCGGGCTGGTTGTCATTACGAAAAAAATATTGAACCACGGTTGAACCCCATAAATTATTAACCTGTCATTTCTGACACGACCATATCGAACATGGAATTTATCGGGTATCAACCGTTCAAGATGATTGACATAATTTTAATAATACTTCCCAGGGGAACCTGAATACCAATATTTTCTTTTTCAGAGGAAAAATTTCTCTAAAAATACTGACGTAGGTAGGTTTTTTTTCGAATAGTAAATCCTAACTGCCTCGTTGGTCTAGTGGTCGCAAGCGCTACTGCTGAGCATGAGGTCCTGGGTTCGATTCCCGGGTCGGGCAAAGTGTTATTGGGTTTTTCTATCTGAAATTTCTCAGTAGCAGCTCGGAGTGTGGATTTGTGCCCGGTTGATGGCAGTAGGTTCGCCCCCTATTACATGGGACTTAAACATAACTGGCGAAATGTGGGTATACCTGCTACAAGGACACCTCTGCCCAACCCTTCGGGGAAACAAGGCGTGATGTTATGTGTGTGTAGTAAATCTAGGCGCTGGTGCTTATTATGTTGTTAGATCGGATGTCACGACACGTCGATATCGATCAGTGACAAATTTATTGTATCAGTGATTCTATCGAGGAGCTCGTGGTTAAGTACTAACAGCCGCACGGGGCGATCCATCAGGTTAAGCTACGCTTGCCGGGGTTGGTCCGTGGATGGGTGATCATTTCTACATACCGAGACTCCTCCATGCTTCGCAACGCACGTTAAGCCGTTGGTCCTGGCTGTCGTGATAGTCGTTATGGGTCGTCAGAAGCCCGAAACTCTGACAACCAGTCTTACCAAGGGGTATCGTATTACCTAGTTATTGGGTTGTGGAGGTCAGATAGGCAGTCGTTCCATGTAAAATACTGGTATTCAGCTGCATCCGGTTAGACTGAAAGCCGACCCCAACATAGTTGGGAAAAGGCTAGGCAGATTGAGTGATTTTATTGAATTGCTAATAGAAGTTTGGAGTGTTCCGCTGGATGCGGAAAGCACAGAATCGGTCGAAGTGGAGGTGCTTGGGGGAGGCTTATGTTCAGCAGTGGACGTCTTTCGGCTGAAATGATGATGATGATGAATAGATGTTTGGAGGTTGAAGGTTTGGTTTGATTTGGTGTTTGAGTTTGAACTTTGAAGTTTTCGTTTGTTTGTGGTTGCGGTTGTTATTTTTTTATCCTAATCCAATGAAAGGCATGAAACATATTTTTATCATGCTAACGTTCCACAATGTAATAGTATCCGTATAGATTCTTACCCGAATCCTCTATCCTCTTAGAATCTAATACATACGACCAACGTTAAGCTCTTAGCAAAGGAAAACGGGATGTTTCAATTTTGTATCATAGCATTGGTGTAGCTGCTTAGTACCTTTTATCTGTTTCCAAGACACAGAAAAAATAAAAATAAAACGTAATAATCAATAAGACTAAGAATATTAATTTGGGCTCCACCAAAAAAAAAAAACAATACGTCTATGTGTACCGTAATTAAATTTTTGAGAAACGGTTTATTCTGAATAGCAACCCCATACTCATAAAACATTTGCACCAAATAGGTCTAGGTCCTATTTAAACATATCGGTAATATTTAAATGTAGGAATTATTTTAAAGTTCTAGCAAAGTTTTGAGACGCGTGGGTGATGATCTAACTTTGCATAAGTTTATGCAAAGTTCGCATTTAATAAAAAAAATCGTGGTACTCCGGGAGTGCCGACAGAAGTGAAAACTTGAACAAGTTCGCCTTGGTGGAAGAAAAATACTTGTATAGAAGATTGGTCCGTAACTTTATCTAAATAAAGAGCACAATCACGTTTACAAAAAAAAAAATACAAAACCTTTAAAGTAAAAATACTTGCATAGAACATTGATCCGTAAAGTTATATAAATAAAGAACACAATCGCGTTTACAAAAATCTTGGTAACGGTTTCGCGAGTTAACTTGTTTTTTCCCATCCCAAAAAAGTTTTCACTTAAAAAAAAGAAAAACTTGGTATAATCTATATGCCTAGACTTTTTTTACTGTCGTTGTGTCGTTTAAGCCTGTTGCATCAAGCATATGGGTTGGATTAAAATGAAACTGACTTAAAGTATTTTAATGTACCTATTATGTTTCCAATCCTGCAAAAATTATTTTGAAAAAGTAAAGAATATATACTTATGCAAACAAACTCTAATATGTAGTTAGTTGTTTCGTATACGCGACGCACGCCAGTAAAGCTCCCAGTCAGTATTTTTTTCCAACATCTTCAACAATCATCGACATATTTCAGCCAATTTACACAAAACCTTAATGAAGTATACACTTAAAACTTCCTAATGAATCACTCCGTCCACTAATGAAAACCCTATGAAAATCCGTTTAGTAGTTTTTGAGTTCATCGTGACTTTGTTTTTACCCGACTGCGACGAAGCCAAAAAAGGAGGATTATTGTAATAAGTAGTGTAGTGATAGTTTTAACTTTTCGCGGTCTAATTGTCTGTATGTATGTTAATATGAAAACTAATAAACTTCCATAGAACAGTGAGTTTTTAAATAGAAAGTGGACAAAAAAAAAATCTACAGATTTTTCCATTCGATAGGTAGCATTGTTACCAATGGGGAAATAATAAAACAAAACATGCCTAATTTTATTTTCAATCAATCCATCGTCCGTGAATTCGACATCTGAAATTATAATCAAAGAAAAGCATTGACTGTTGACTTGATTAAATTTCATTTTGAGATAATTTAATTTAACATCGGCAATTTGACGTCGTTCAACGAATCCAATATTACGGGGTCCCAAAATTCTTGAACTTATATATTCATACACTCTAAAGGCTAATTGTACATGTCTTGATCCGATCGTAGAAATGGCCATAAATATCGTGATCATCTAACATCCGCCATGTATTTCAACGCTCAGCGTTCGACGATTTATCCAGCGATGCTTAAACATATCGACCCAGATACACGCAAAAAACACTACCTCTCTTTACTACCGCGCAGTCTGGTATCTCGAATAATTTCTATTTTAGGGTGCTAAAAATACTAAATAGCCAAAAAACTGCGACCAACTTGGATGTAGCGGTCGCCGGCCGCTGCCGCGGCACCACTTGCTTCGCTTGCTCGGCTCCCGCGTGGTTGGTCACAGTTCTAACCTAACTTGACCTATATGGTCGGGGTGCCACACTAGCGGCGTGAAATGCAACTTCTTTGCGAGGTACTTTGTCCAGTGGTCAGTTGAAAATATTGATAAAAAGATTGCCTCCATCGTCCCAGTGGCGTGCACACAGTTTTAAGACAGGGTAGGCAGAAAATTTTACTCACCAAAAATACTGCACGTTGGTTTTGGTTCGTCGCGTCGTCTTGTCGATTGATGATTAAACGCGTCTCTATACGATTTTTTCCAAAGGTGTGATATTTAAGGGAAGCTTCTAAGTGTTTTTCAGATTGTTCATGTTTTCTCGCGGCGGTAGGAAAATTATGAATATCAGCGTAACCTGTGTCGTTCCAGACGGTTTTATTATTTGAAAATAGTAGACAAACGAAACAAAATAACCGATTAGGTACTGTGTATGCAACCTGTCAGCCAATGATATGAATCATATTGTTTTTTATTGAATTTACGATTGACTTTACCTTTAATTTGTATTAATTGCAAATCCGGTGTACCACGACCTATCTCGATAACTTGTTTTTTTTTCACCGAAATATAGTTTTGAAAACGCATCATGTTTTATTTTCTCAATACACACACCATCTGAACAACTTTCACAGACAATATTATCCATTTTACACTAATAACAACAATCAAATTCTAATTACCTGATAGCGTATTCACAAACACAACGCACGTCAAACAATATGGCAACTATAGTAAAACGGGCAATAAAGGGTAAAAAAGGTTATACGACAAAAAATTATGGTCATCTAAATGTATAAAATTCAATGAAACAACGTTATTTCCTAAAATATTTGCATTGCATAGCTAACTTTCCTTCGGTAATGTTCGGTACGAGTCGTAATTTTTCGTCTTAGCTGTATAGAATAACTACAAATAGACACTGGCTTTTCTTGCAGTTGTGTGCGTGATTTTTGTCATTGTGTGTCAGCAAAGCCCGCGTAGCTATAGGAACGCACACACATTAAATACGACTTACCACGAGAGCACACATAAAAACATTCAGAGACGAATAGTTTGTGTCTTTACCGTGGCAGAGGCGAGGCGGCGCTAGTGCAGCGCGAATCGAGATGATGCGAAATTCGAATGATGATACCACCGGCACTCGATAGGTGGAGCTGATTTATGATTTGTTTTGTTTATTGATAAAATAATATTAGATCTATTATCAGAACTAGGGTAGGCAGTGTCTTTCTGTCTTTATGAAACGCACGCCACTGCATCGTCCCGCCTGACTTCCGATTAGGCTCATCGTGAAATAACCGGCCAAATTACGAAAAGGCGGAGTATCTTGATATAGCCAAGCACATCACGAAATGGCCATTTCTACGATCGGACCACGATATTATATATTTGCATTAGTTAAATAATGAGTTTTTCCGATACCATAGTTTAAATACCAGGAATAAACACAACCTTGCTGTACATCGCACACGTCTCCACAAAGTAGGCATTGCCACTCAAATCTGTATGGTTCTTTCCTCAAAAGACCTTTTTCAGACACTAATCTACATGGTCCTCATATGGCCTGACCAAGATTATGTCTGGACTTTAAAAGAGACTGCGACCTCTGAGTTTGTTTCGGCCTTTCTTCTCAGGAAACGCCGAACTCATCTAGCTTATTTTTATTTTTTATATGACGTGTAAAAGTGATTCCGATATCCTATTTACAGAATAAACAATTTCATTTCATTTCAATTTCATTTCATTTCAGTTAAGTCCCTTGACGTCTATACGTGACACTTCATAATGACTGTCATTTTTGGACTAAACAATAAATAACTTACTACTTTAACTAAGCTCACTATTTTACTAATGTTTATGTAAATCAGCCATTATAAAAAGTCAATATTAGACAAACAGTGAGTTGTCTAGCGATTTTCTACATTGCAAAGTAAAAGTAGTCAGTTTGACTTTTTTTGTACATAAACTGCCCTACAAATGTTTAGCGTTACTGTATGCCTTCATTGTCATTGACATTTTATGGTAATTTCAAAAAGTGCCCATTGTGCCCTATGCCCATAATGTAGGACCTACTTTTACACCAGCATTTGAACCCCAATCTGCCTAGTCTTTTCCCAGCTATGTTGGAGTCGGCTTCTAGTCTCACCTGATGCAGCTGAATACCAGTATTTTACATGGGGCGACTACCTATCTGACCTCCACAACCCAGTGACCGGGTAATATGATACCCGTCGAAACGACTGTCAAAGATCCACGAATGACAGCTGGGACTATTGGCTTAACGTGCTTTCCGAGGCACGGACGAGTCTCGGTATGTATAGCATTGTAAGCATATTTGAACCTGTCATTCATTATATCTGACAACCCACTGATTACACAACCACTCAGCTTAAACACTAAACCTGCGACACACAAACGCGTTTTGTCGCAATATGGAGCAATGACACGACATTGTCTGGGTGGCTATAAACTGTGACAAAATGTCTGACGTGAGACGGAAACGCGTCATAAAATCTCACTTGTTCGTGATAACATTTATGAGTAAGCTACACTTGTTGCGGTGCGTACATATAAAAAAATAACTGGATTTTTGTGAGCGTTAGAGGTAAGTTTCATGTTGGTTGGTTCGAGAGGTACCTGTACGAAGTACAGACTAGGTAGGAACTACATAGGTGTCTAAAAATAAATCGTTTTTAAACACATGTAAAGCGAGGACCATTAACAAAGGGAACTTATAAAGCGGATAAAAGTGGAAGTTCCTCAAAAGGTCACATCAATTCTTAGTGATAGCAATATCCTTCAAAACATCTGCGTAATACCTAATCGCAATCGGCACTCGTGTATGACCAAATGGTCGCTGGATGTAGGTAGATGAGAAATGAATTTAGACTGCTCCGTTGGTTTGAGCGTGGGCCCCTGAATTTGATTCCCGGGACAGTTAAAGTGTTATTGGGTTTTTCTTAGTAACAGCCCGGATTTTGGAAGATGGCGGTGTCATAACCACGTGCCTCGGAAAGCACGTTAAGCCTGCGCCTGATCTCTCTCCGATTGTGTCTGATTGCCGACCCATCGGACTATGAGGGTGGGGGAAGAGAGAGTGCACCTGTGTCTGCGCACACACTTGTGCACTATAACACCTACCTCACCGAAGGCTGGTCTCCGCTGAGATTGGTCGCCATGACCGAAATCGGTCTGGAGGATTATTATTCGTAAATGAGAAAAAAATAAAATTAAATAAAAACATTGTTAGATTTCAATTTATTAATACGTAATTGTTGGATATTGTATTGGCAACACCCAAAGATTTGATATGTAAAAATGGGGGTAACAACGGCCTGCTGGGTCAGGCGCTTGTTAGATATTTAGTTTTGAGGTTAGTATAATATTAAGATATTGTTTATTTGATACTGACATCTGTCACATTTACGAAGCTTGAACTAATGTAGAAGTACTTAATTTGACTAAGTATTGTGTTTACCAAAAAATAACACTTGTAAAATTCATTTAGTTTTTATTAATATAAATTATTACGGAATATTTAATGACACTTGTAGTATATCTTAGATTTTACATTGCTATTTTAATATAATAAGCTGTTTCAAACGATTGTCACCAACCTGTCAGTTGATGTTAATATTCTATTGAATTTTATCTAAGAATTGCGAATCGGCTTTTATTAAATTGCTTAATTACCATACAATATTTTAAAATGATTTCACTACATAAGGTTTGTTGATTATTACCTGTATTAGAAGTTATTAAGCCAAAATGTATGACGATCTGTGATTTATTCAAAATGGCGGTAGATGTTTAACGTAGTGACGTTTGGTAGAATATAAAAAGGATTGTAATGGCGTTATCGAGTCAGTTGCTCAGTAGATGTTCAGTTGGTTGGTCCTAGTGCCGTTGTTGTGTGGAATAGATGGACCAGGTGTCATGTAAGTTAAGTAATTTGTATTTATACAGCAATTATTGCTTATTATGATTATGTTGTTGTGTATAGTATATTATTGCCAGTATTGCTATTATTCAAGACATATAATTAAACTGTTTTCGAGATAACGATAATTTATGGAAATATAAGAAATGTATTGATAGAATACTGTTATACTGTTTCCATGGAGTTTCTTGTCCTTCTTCTCCATGAAGACCTAGTTTTGCGAACGGACAATTAGCTTTCTGATTAAATACTGACAAGTCTAATTAAATAAATGTCTAGCCTTGTCTTTCTGTGGTTTAATTCATGAAATCCTTTACCTAAGTAATCATTCTGACATTCAAAGCTTGCTAATTTGGGTAATACCTATATACATTTACAGTGCCCACCGCACTTTCTAACACGCTCGTGACGGTAAAACGTGCTTCGTGGCTGTGTCGGTAAAAAGATAGATTGGCATAGGATTGGTTGGAGATCTACTGTAAATTGAGGTAACCTATTAGTTTTATGGTAAATATTAGAATACGGATTGAATTGTGATATTATTTGGGAAATAAGAAATGTGATGGTATGGTGTAGAATATTGAATTTGATGTTGGCAAAGAAATATAAATGACTGACAAATTATCTAGGTGTTTCATACTATTTTCCTAATCCCTGAAATATTGTAAATATGTAGTTTTATTAAACAGTTTTAGATTATGATATTGGGGTAGCGACTTTAAGATTGATTTGGGTATTAGTATATATTTTGAGGTCAAATAATTATATTCGGAATTAAATTAGTTATTTTAGAGTCAAGATGGTTCTTATTTCACAACATGTAGGTAATTTTATTGATATGTTCCTAGGAAACCAGAAACAAATACCAGGATCATAAAAAAATTGGGACGTTTCGGGCACTCCAAGCTATCCAATAAATTGGAAGCAAATTGGGTACTTGGTACCATAAAACAGTATAGTTAAATTTAATCTTAAACAAGGACCTTCATAAAACAATATTGAATCACAGCAAACTAACTGATTGAATTTTAATACAACATAGGTAAATAACATTTAAATAATTAATGCTGGTGAGTTTAGTGGCTTTCAATCAATCCTTTCAGCTATGAATAATATCGTATGGAATCAATATTTTAGTGCGTCGCTCCGAACATTTCAACACTATTCATATTGCTCCATTATTACAACTACAGCTGTGATTTCATGATTTAAATCAAACATTATGTTCTGAATAAATTATTTACACCTGTATGTGATTTCAGCCAGGAAAGTTGAGAATCAGTAAACTTGTTTTAAGGGGAATACAGGAGCTAAACGCAAATTTTATAATGCCTAAAAGTATAATTATGATCCACTGCAGTAAACAAAATTAGAAAAATTTAAGATATTCTTCAGAATATGCTAGTTAGATACCTAATGTGATGATAACTTCATCATCATCATCATCATCAGCCTATTAATGTTCCCACTGCTGGGACACAGGCCTCCTCTCTGTGAGAGGGAGTGGGCCGTAATCCACCACGCGGGCCCAGTGCGGGTTGGTAGATGTAACATGTCTTCGAATTTTCGGTTCTAGGATATGCCGATTTCCTCACGATGTTTTCCTTCACCGTTTTTGAGAGCAGTGGTAATGAAATAATTTTCACAAAGTAATGATGTTAACTGTAATGATGATAACTTAATACAACTAATTTGATACGATAGGAAAAATCACGAAGATAAACAGTGTGTCTTTATAATGTGTACATATCGAAACGAGGGAATCTATGTTTATTTTATCCATGAAAAAGATATTTAAAAAAATCTTTTTGGCGTCTTAATGAGAAATTTTAATTATAATGATTGTAAAAATTGATGATTTTATTTTTTTGATTTTTGTTAACAAAACCTGGTTTTTTCAATTGAGGGTAGTTTTTTTTTCACAATTTTCATTTTATGAAGACGCCTAATAACTTCCAATCATTATGGAGTTTGTTTCATCGCGATAGATCATTTAGTTTAAAAGTTACACCGTTTTGTTACATTTTTTGTATGCCATAAAAAACATTTAGATTTTTTAAAATATTATTTCCGTGTATAAAATTAAGCATGGATTCTCTAATTTCGATATGTGAACATTATAAAGACTGCGAGTCTTTAAGAAAAGAAAAAAAAATCTTTTGACTATGAAAAACCATATTAATATACATGCAATCATTCTGATTTTTTGTCAGATTATTCTACAAGCAACATACAGGGTTACTGGTAACTCGACGTATTCCTTGCAGGACGTAATAGTAGGGTTAAAATGCAACAAATTAAGCCACCAAATGTTCTACCGAAATTCAGTAGTTTTTGAATTAGTTAAGAGTTTTAGTTTTTTTATGAAAAATCCCAGATTAAATCATTTGAAACCAATTTAAAAATGATTTACGGCGCGACTGTACTGAAATTTAAGTTATTATCATAGTTGACGCCGTAGCAGACCTTTGTTAATAATTAAAAGTTCAATAATGCGATGTTTGTCGATGTGTTAGGATCGTCAATAAAACGTTGAAGAATAAGCTCCTCGTCCTCAGCCGTGTATCTCCGGGAACGACCAGTGTCAACTTGCCTCCTTCTTTGGACGCTGCCAGTTTCAGATATTCGCCGATAAGTCGATCCGAAGACACTAACGTGGGGGAGTCGGCGGTTGGGAAAGCGAAGTTGATATTCTCGCCGCGCCTCAGCAGCGTTACCGTCACAAAGTCCGTAACAGTACATTATGTCAGCGTATTCAGGATTAGAATATGCAGTCATAGTCAGCGCTTATGAAGGCACAGCACAGCACAAGAGCAAGATACGCAGCAACAGTTAGGGAAATAGCCAGTAACAAAACACGAGCTTGCGCGACGTAGAGTTGAAACTAACTAACGCTGACAACCAAATTTTGCAAAATCGCACCCCCTGTCATGCCGAGTGAACAATAGCGACCAATCACAAAGCTCCCCGAGTGTTTGGAGTTCAAGCGCAGGTAAAAACTACGAATAATACGAATACTAAACAATAGGTTGACCGTCTCGCAATTTTACCTGCCCCCCATAAAACTCTTCTCTTCCCTGGCACACATGCAAAAGTATTGACAATCATACCTTTCTGAATAACTGATAAGACAAGGATATTTTCCTAGTAATTTGTACACCAGGTGTAGTATTTTTTTTTTTGCACTAGACTACATTTTTTATGAAGTAATAGCAAAAATTACAAAAAATTAAATGTTTGGTTAGTGATATTTGCCAAAGTTTTAGGCATTATTGAACTTTTAATTATTAACAAAGGTCTGCTACGGCGTCAACTATATAACTTAAATTTCAGTACAGTCGCGCCGTAAATCATTTTTAAATTGGTTTCAAATGATTAAATCTGGGATTTTTCATAAAAAAACTAAAACTCTTAACTAATTCAAAAACTACTGAATTTCGGTAGAACATTTGGTGGCTTAATTTGTTGCATTTTAACCCTACTATGACGTCCTGCAAGGAATACGTCGAGTTACCAGTAACCCTGTATTAATGTAATAGTTTTTTTTTATTTTTTGTCCAAACAATAGATTACTTGTAAATAAACAGTTAAATTGCTTCATATTTTGCAATAAATGACCAGCGTTGTGTCATCGCGCTTCTCTTTCTTTTTTTTGCAGTCGACTGTAACCGTGCTTTAGCTGTTGTCAGCCTCTTAAAAGTCCTCCAATAGACCGCTACAATGAACAAATATAAAATGTATTAAACAGTCAATCAACACGCTTAGCATATTATGGATTGGTGATCCTAGTTATTATTATTACAAAACAAGAAAACACTACATTTTCTTGAAATAATACCAACTAAATTTGATTGGATATTATTAAAAAAAAATTGTTAAAAAAAGCAGCTCATGTTAAAAAAAATCGGCCAAGTGCATGTCGGGTCACGCAGAATGAAGGATTCCGAAGTTGGAAAGAATTTATTCCAAAAACAAACTTAACATTGTAGTTGAAAAACACATCCCTCCATACATCGAAATACGTCACGGTTAATTCTTCGACTGCAAATGTATAATTTAAAACGCATAAAAAAAGAATGTTATAAAACTACAAGTTAACAATTTTCAGACTTCTTCCTTTACTTGTTCTGTGAGACCTTGCTTCTTGCCAAATTTCACGATTATAGGCTAACGGGAAATACCCCATAGGTTTTTACCATAAGAGTATCAAAATATGTCGCATAAATGGCTATATTTTTTTCTTGCGTTCTGTATGAGGTACGGAACCCCAAAAATATTGACTTTTCAAACATTTACTTTCTCAACAAGGAATAATAATTCAATCAACTGCTCAATTCATCGTAAATAGCACACAATTAAAGCGCCGATAGTCCTTAAAAGGCAGAAAAACAATCCGTATCCTAAAAGTTTTCTCTACCAATTGACGATGTCCGACTTGGAAAACTATGTGCTCATTAGTACTAATGAGTACTCCCGAATTACTGCCTAGACAAGGAAAATTGTATCAATTAACGATGAACTTAATTCTATTTTTCTGTTAAGCTGGGTATAGACTAAAAGAGCATTTACTTTTACTTGAAACATCGAGCCGCTCTAATGTGAAACCCTTTCATGAACCAAACAATGAGCACGACGCTCAACGCTTTATTACAAATTGATTTTGTAAACAAACGAGCAAATTTTTGTGTTAAATTTCATCGAGCAAGATAAACGCATCACAAGCGACCCCGAAAATCCAACTATTCAACGACGAGTTAACGCAAAATAGGAAGGAATGTTACAGGTATGTGCTCACTCGCCTTAAGCATTCGAACACCGTCTCGAACATTCGCAGGAACGTTATATTACATGGAAATACTCGAGAAAATGCTCTAGTGTATACTCACCTTAACGTGAACAACGAAATTATAAGACAAAAGGTAATGAAAATTACGTCTTTATAGAATGCGTCGGTAATCAACAGTCCTTTGTTTTAAGACTTCAGATAAAGGTCCTTTGTTTAATAAGTCTACTTACTATCGGATCAAATTATGTGTTAATTATACCTAATTAATTACTTTCAGGGTCCGATTTTTAATTATCTAATATCTTTAAATTAACTTCTGCTTTTTTGCCTAGCGTAGGTAGCAAATAATAAAATTATTAACTATTGTATATACCTACTAAAGTTATTTCTGTTGGTAAAATTCTTCCACAGAGATCAAATTATGTCTTATTTTAAGGCACAAATTAGAGCTTTGTACAATATAATTATGGATACTTAGATATGAAAGCGTTTAGTCTTCATTCAAATAATTTATTAATTCTTTTTGTAGATTTGAAATAAAACAATTTAATCTTCTGCTAACACTAGAAGTCGATCATCGACGAATCTAATCCAGCTGCTATCAGCCACTCAGCAAAGACCGTTGCTCCACCTAGCCTGAAGAAATATACACACGCACAGACACACACACACACGTACACAAACTCTGACAAACATACACTCAGACACACCACCAACCATTCGCAATTGTACCACGTTGACAATTCTTTACTATGTGTTACAATGGCCCCCTGGAGTTCTAAAATACAGGCCTAGGCTTAGTTTAGACTTCAGATCTCCCACAAATGATAAAATGTTGTCAAAATATAACATAACATCACGCCTTGTTTCCCTGAAGGATTGGGCAGAGGTGTCCCTGTAGCAGGTACACCCACATTTCGCCAGTTATGTTTAAGTCCCATATAATAGGGGGCGAGCCTATTGCCATCTACCGGGCACAAATTCAGACTCCAAGCTGCTACTGAGAAATTTCAGATAGAAAAACCCAATAACACTTTGCCCGACCCGGGAATCGAACCCAGGACCTCATGCTCAGCAGTAGCGCTTGCGACCACTAGACCAACGAGGCAGTTTTGTCAAAATATCTGTCAACTTATTATGTATATGAATGTAATTTGTGAAGATAACTAAACATACATTTTATTTATTACTAGCTGACCCCGGCAAACGTTGTTTTGCCAATTATTTGTTTGGGGTGGACAACCCTTATCACTTAGGGGTATGAAAAATAGATAGTAGCCGATTCTCAGACCTATTGAATATGCATATAAAATTTGGTAAAAATCAGTACAGCCGTTTCGGAGGAGTTAGGTAACTAACATTGTGACACGAGAATTTTATAATTATGATTATCCTACCCTGACCTAGCCAATTCACGGTCTCCACTCAAAAACACGTCACACACATCTTGCCCAAAATAGCTCATTTTAAACCTAGCTCATTTACAAATCATCATCATCATCGTTTCAGCCGAAAGGCGTCCATTGCTGGGCATAGGCCTCCCCCAAGCACCGCCACTTACTATTCTAGTTCCGTTCCGGTTCTGTGCTTCTCATATCCAGCGGATTCCTGCGGCCTTACAAATTATGTTAAACCTATATCTATGAAGCTAATTATCGCTGTAGATATTAAATTACGCCTAGCAGTTAATATATAACTATTACATATATCGCCATAAACGGATCGCGTCAAGTCAATTGCGATTTATATAAGATAAATAGGGGCCAGATATGGTAATGTGAACATCAATCATTATTACGCCCCACGCTACCTTTGAAAGCTGATATTTGCACTGGTTCAGTTTATTGGCAGAAGCGAGAAAATGCAGCATAATATTTTTGTTCCTCGATATTAGCAGATGAAAATTAATAGAAGGAAATTAAATACGTTTAAATATAGGTGCATGAGCTTACACGACGATTGACGTTGTTTAAAGGCTAGTCGCGCGGTAAAAGTTGCTTACACGTAGCATGATTTTGCGTGACGTCATGTGATGTAGATGTCGCGCCACATCACTCCGCTCCGGAGACCGGAGACCGATAGCGAGTTGAGTCGTCTACCTTGCAATGCTTGTCAGGTCTAGTTGAGGTCCCATTGATTCGGAACTGTCTGCGAAGATTCTACAGTGAGTCGGGGTGGCGCTGCGTTTTTGCTCGAGTTGTATGTGGTACAGTGCCGGGTTGAGGGTGACAGCTCGCGTCGACCAGGAGAGGTATTAATAGCTCTTCGTGTTGACCGGCCGAAAGTGCAAAGTATGTTGCCAAGGTTGCTGATGAGGTTGAGGGTGACGACCAGGAATGCGCGTCTGCTGCATGCTGGTGGTCAGGATAGGTACTCGTTGAAGCCGTGAGTGGGTGCTGGCTGGCTGTGTAAAAGAAAAGAAACAAAAGAAAACAGGAAGTGATGATGATGACGTCTTGCTGAAGTAGTTGCACGAAGGCTGCGCCAATGTCCATGTTCGGGGTCATCAATACATAGGTATAAGGAATAGAGTGTAAAGCAAAAGAAAGAAAAAAAAAGTAAGGAAGGAAGAAGAGAAAAAGGAGGATCCTCCGACCAGACAATTATTGTCGGAACGTTGTATATTGATTTTGCGTGACATCAGTGAGATGCGTGTTTCACTTGAGACACAAGTATTATAAGTAGTTTTAAGTTCAAAACAGTCATTCGTAATTCAGAACTTCCATAAAAAAGAGTCTTGTCCTAGACAAGTGGTGACTTCTGCAACAACTTTCAACAAGAATGGCATAAGCTTTTCGGTAGCTTATGTCAATTCCATACATATTTACGACTTTTTTATCATCGTTTTCGATGATAGAATCTCATTTTGTCTAAGTCCTCTGTACATGCCTTGAACTAACCGTTTGGCATCAATTCTGTCTTTTACCAAACTAAACTGCACCTCAAACAAGATTACAATCAACAATGCATCAATATTAATAAAGTGTCCTGTCTATTGGTCCCATGGATAAGTTGTTGTCATTCCCATAAGTTTGTGGTGGCATCTACATCGCCACATGCAAACTACGCATCTCACTGACGTCACGCAAAATTCTGCATCGCACAAGCAAAGTTTACCGCGCGACCAGCATATATACAACGCCCCGACATCAATCGTCCGGCAGTTGCCCACTAGACACAACACCCGTCTGGTCGGAGGATCCTCTCTTTTCTATAGAGGATGAGTGACCTTTACACCCTGTTCTTCATACCTATATACGTTTACCATGCCCCAAAAGATTTCTTTAATTTGATAAACATTTAATTATTTATTTAGAATCTGTGATTGAAATCTATTAGTAGTAAGATCTTGGACGGTTCTTTGCAAGCCTTTGACATAATCTAGAATATTGTAGAAGTAACTCGATCCAAAAATTGCTTTTGTTTTGAATCTCGCTACCTCCTTTAACTCGTGCCACTGGCCAGAAGTATAATATATGGCTCATAGGCAATCGTAAATAGTTGATAATGTATGTTTGCACTAAACTTAGTCGGGTTATACAATAAGCTGTACATTTATCTCTTTTTGTCACATAACCAATCTGTATATTACGTACATTCTATCCTTTAAGGATGAACAGTATTCTTTGAAGAACTGAGATTAACCAGGAAGGTATTTCTGTATCCTAAATTGGAGGGTGAGAAACAAAGGAGAATCTGTGGCTTTGTATATTCTACAACTACCGCAGATTGTAGGTGTTTGTGAATAAAGTAACATCCACAATATTGATAACCATATGCCGACCACTTAACTGAGTTGGTGCGCGGTGCTGGAGGGATAACAGTTGTCACAAGTTGACGAATCACTGAGCTCTCCCATCACGACACCACACCCCTCCCACACTGCGCAGCTACCTCAAGCACGGACTCAGTTAAGCGGTCGGCCTAAAGATTGAAGTACTGTAAGCAAGTATTTGGGCAGTAATGTCGAAACCCTTCAAAACAAATTACCATTTCACTAACAACATTATAATGATTTCACAGGGAGATTAGGTACTATTCCTAATTGGATTCCATAAGCAATCATATTTAAATTATCCTCCATCAAACTCAAAGCAAAGCCTCCATTGAATCAAGATTTCCTGAAACCTTAATAATTCCATTTAACTCTAAATATACAGTTGCTTTGAACGTATAACAGAACAAAGCATTTAAAGCGTAAAGCATTGTGATACATAAGCACATCTAATTACCACAGCGTGTCAACAAAAGGAGTGTCCCCAAAGAATAAACGGGAAAACAATCGCTTTGTTTCAAAGGTCATAGAATGTACTCTAGATTTGTTGTTACTCTGTTTGTGAAACAAAAAGTTGGCCTCAAGCGAATAGATGCGGGAGTTAAAAGCTTTGGGCTAGAACTCCTAGGAGTTTAGAATGAAAGGATTCAAAGCTCACAGAAGTGAAACAAAAGAATTGGATTTTTTATTTAATAACCTCGTGTTTCTAGGAAATCGTTAGGGTTTTTTAACAAGTTGGTTGGTTGAGTCGTGATTTCTTTTATTTAATAAAAAAAATGGATTAATTTAATTTCGATTTATAATATCCACTGTGGCAACACTATCAAAGTACAAATTATTAACATTATAAGAAACTTCTAAATGTATTTTCATTATGGCAACTGAATGTATTGTTTTACTTTGGCAACACTTAGAAATAACGGTTATGATATTATCGTTATTTCTGGATGGGGCAAAAGTCGTTTTAAATGGTAAAATGTAATGCATAGTGAGTCGTCGTTTGATTGTGAAATAGAACAGTAGTATGGATTAAAAGTATAAGTAAGAAAAGTGTGTTTTATTTATAGTTGGTTTTGCGGTTGACCAAAAAAAAATCGTGAAGTATTTTATGCAGGCTGAGCATGAGTTCCTGGATTCGATTCCCAGGTCGCACAAAGTGTTATTGGGTTTTCCATCTGGAATTTTTCAGTACCAACTTTTTTTTAAGTTGGAATCTGGATTGTGCTCATTACGTGGGACCTAAACATAACTGCCAAAATGCAGGAGTACTATAAGTACATCTCTGCTTAACCCTTCGCGGAAAACAGGCGTGATATTGTCTTCTTCTTTTCGTGTGGTTAGTGACTAACCTGGTGTCAGAGTTTTAAAGCCGCCCATGGGCATGGGCCTCTGACTTGGCTTAACATGCCGTCGAGAAATATCTCTCAGGCATGGTCAGAATTGTGGCCCCCTGGCAACATGGCAACTGAAGGAACACGGGTGTATTTTAGTCAGTAAGAGTCTGACACGCCCTCCCGCTCCACCCAGAGCGGGAGAAGTTATTTGATAATTTCCCACACAAAAAAAAAATGGTTTGGTCCGAAAGGGATACCGCGGGCCCTGGCAATATGGCAACTGCCTTCAGTTCCTGTTCGTGTTCCTTAACACGGGTGGGTTTTAGTCAGTAAGAGTCTGACACGCCCCGTCCCGCTCCGGCCAGAGCGGGAGAAGTTATTAGATAATTACTCAACCAAAAAAAAAAAAAAAGGCATGCAGGTTTCATCATCGTGTGACGTTATTTCAAACTTTTGTAAATATTAAAAGAAGACAACGAATAATATTGTAATTTAACTCAACGCCTGTTGTAATCAAATGCAGCTGAATATCAAAATTTATGTGGTGCTACTGCCCTTAGAGAATTCGTGAAGTCCCTGACTGAGTATTTGTGATACAAATTTTTCTACAGGTCTTATTCTTTGTGGTTTTTCACATTCCTTCACTGTCAAGTACTCTAATCATCTGCCTACCCTTTTCCCAAGCATGTTGGGTTCGGCTTCCAGTCTAACCGGATGCAGCTGAATACTAGTATTTTACATGGAGCGACTGCCTATCTGACCTCCACAACCTAGTTACTAAATAACACGATACCCGTCGGTAACACTGGTTCTGGTCAGACTTTTGGGCTTCTACCTGTAACGACTGTCAAAGATCTACAAATGATAACCGGGACCAACGGCTTAACGTGTTTTCCGAGACACGGAGGGGTCTTGGTATGTAAAGATGGTCACCCATTTACGGACCAACCGTGGCAAGCGTAGTTTAACCTGATCGATCGACCCGTGCATCTTATTACTTAGCCATTAACCCCTCAAATACCCTAATGGTGATCTAATTTATTTCTTTTTAATGCACATTTTTACCAATAGTCCTTTTTATTCATCTGCATCGTATCGAAATCAACTTTTGTTCAATAGTATGACGTATAAAATATGTTTCCCTTTTTCCTGACTGTAGGTACGAATTTTTATGACGATTTTTCAAACGTTACTTTGAATATAAATGGTGATTGTTAGTGCTTCGCGTCTGAATTCCGAATTTAGAATACATGGAATAATTGTAGTGCTCGTCTGCTGGCCGGGCTTTATTTTTGAATACATGTGATGGTTGCAACTTTTTGTTTATTGATGTGTGGGACAATAGCTTAATTTGACATGCTGAAATGAAAAAAATATATTTGTATTTTATTTCAGTAGGTACTAAAAATTGTTTTGTAACATGGAATAAAAGTGATTGCCAGGTTCACGGGCTTGTAAAATAAATCTATAGTGAAAATATATTAAAAGTCACGGGTTACGTACGTTAAACATATAAACTTTAATTACGTCTATTTCCTATGTACCCCCAATAGAAAGCTAGAAAGTCATTCAATCAAACTGCCAAATACCTAAGGGTATTTGGCACAATAATTGGGTAAAGGCTAGGTAGATGATAAGTCCTAGCCTTTACCCAATTATTGTGGAGTTGGCTTCCAGTCTAATTAGATGCAGCTGGATACCAGTATTTTACCTGGAAAGACAGCCTATCTTACCTCCACAATCCAGTTAGTGGGTAAACTTGAAAGTGCAGTTATTTTCTGGAGGATAAGTATCAAATAGAGACTAAAGAAATGACAGAGTAAAGTCTGGCCATTTTAGGTTGTTCTGGCATAGTTAAAACGATGGATTTTGAAAATCTATATATGGCAACACCACCCTGTCCTACGAAAGAAGAATTTGATACTTTGTTTGTCTTTTTGTTTTTGATAGGTTATTTTGTTTATATTCTGATTTATTCCTGGTAAAGAATAGCCACTTTAGCACGATGCAGTGTGGATTTGATACAGTTTTGTCATCGTATGGAGGTAGAGTATAGGTACGACATAGTCTATTACACCTTAATTAGACATTTTAATTTAAACAGACTTCTTCATGATGAACAATATGGTTTCACAAAAGGTCGTTCGACTACAGATGCAGGTGTTGCTCTGATGAAACACATATTTAACGCATGGGAGAACTCGCAAAATGCTATTGGAGTTTTCTGTGATCTCTCCAAAGCCTTTGATTGCGTGCACCATGACACACTTTTGCGTAAACTACGTCATTACGGTGTCCAAAACGAAGCTCTTAAAGTAATAAATTCTTATTTGCATAATAGGGTCCAATGTGTAGATGTTAATGGTGTGAAATCTTCCGGGCTACCAGTTCAGTTAGGTGTACCTCAAGGCTCAATACTGGGTCCATTCTTATTCTTAGTGTATATAAATGACTTACCTTTTTATTTAAAGGATATCTGTAACGTTGTACTGTTTGCAGATGATACCTCTCTTATTTTTAAAGTAGACAGGAATAGACAAGATTTTGACGACGTAAACAGTGCACTCTCAATGGTTACGGATTGGTTTACGACAAATAACCTAGTTCTCAATGCCAAGAAAACGAAATGTGTAAAGTTCGCTCTACCAAATGTTAGAAATCTAGGACCCAACATCGTCTTAGATAAAGAGGTGCTTGAAACTGTGAACTCGGCAGTTTTTCTGGGCATAACAGTAGATGCCAAACTTCAGTGGGGCCCACATATATCAAGCCTAGCGGGAAGGCTCAGTTCGGCCGCCTACGCTGTCAGGAAAGTAAGACAATACACTGACATTGATACAGCTCGGTTAGTCTATTTTAGTTATTTCCATAGCGTTATGTCCTATGGTATTCTGCTGTGGGGCAAAGCCGCTGACATTCAAAATATATTTGTTCTTCAAAAACGAGCTGTTCGAGCAATTTACCAGCTACGTGCCAGAGTTTCTCTAAGAGATTTTTTTAAAGATGTTGGTATTCTCACGGTGGCATCACAATTCATTTTCGCCAACATCTTATATATTAGGCAAAATATACACTTATACACTAAAAACAGTGATATTCACAATGTTAACACTAGAAATAAGGACAAACTACGAGCTCCCTTTCACCGGCTTCATAAGGTTCATAACTCATTTGTTGGGCTTGGTATAACCTTTTATAACAAGCTACCCTCTTCTATGCTAGATTTGCCTTTTAATGCGTTTAAAAATAAAGTAAAATCCAACCTTTGTTCAAAGGCATACTATTGTATCAACGACTACTTAAATGATAAGAATAGTTGGTCGCTGTGATTAACTCAAGACAATGTTTATGTTCTTTCTCCAGATTTAACTTACCTACTGACAGTTTATATAAGTTTATATAATTTTTTTATTTTATTTGACTTTATGAGTCAATTTTTTAATTATTTTTTTACGAGTCTATTTATTTTTATTTTATTGATGACATAATCTACTCATTACAATGTGTTTGTTATGAGTTTGTATTGCAATTTGTGGTTGGCTAGTGACCTCGACAATTGATTATATTATTTTTTACCTGAGCAACCGGCAGCAAGTTCGTCATGCTCCCTTAGATGTCAATGCTTGCGGGAGCGTCGGGAGTCGGGTTGCCTCCTTCCCTCAAATATGGCGAGGGGGGTAATGGCTGATCTTTGCGTTATGCTCGTGAACGGGTGCTGCTTGTGGTTACTGGTCGTCTTGCTGATCATGGTTTTGTTATTGTTACTAGTAATTAACTGTACATTTATTTTACCTCGATGGTCCTAGTTTATCATTTATAACTTCCAATTTACAGCTTTATGTAAGCGGGCACGCCCTTTATGCCTGGAGGCTTTTATTTAGATATTTAGTTCTTTTTACGTTTAGTTTTTATTTTTTTAATTCTGCTTGAGTATAGTTCTCGATGTTTTTTGGTTGGTATATCGGCGTGTGCTAGCTAACATATGGCCAATAATTTATACTTAATTAAAATAATGTTTTGTGTTGCATAATAATTTTGCATACTATTGTATAGAGTCATTTTTATTTTTTTCTAACTTGAACAGACAGCTGTGCTGCTGGGGAGTTTGTTGCGCCACTTCTTCTTCCCAGCTAAAGGCACTAGGAAGTGGTGAAGGGTGGGCGTTTTTGGGGGACTGTCTTATGTAATTTTGACGTTCGAAAAGTGCTGGTTCTCAGCCTAATTTGAATAAATGACTTTTGATTTGATTTGATTTGACCTAATCGAATATTCAAAAATCAAAAAGCAAAATCATTAGATCTACTTAAAATGCCGAAACTAACATGATTGACTGATGTAAAACTATACCATATAGACAACTTTTTGGGGTTTTCCATTTATTCCATTGCAGACTTAGCGTGGCCAGACTCTATTTATTTTATGCAGCTCAAGTAAATAGTAAGGTAGGTAGTATATAACTTGGGCACGCCAGAATTGCGGCGATAAGTCCCCTCTTTGAGGAGTAGCTAGAGAGGCGCCACGGCGTTCTCACCTTCACCCTGACGCAGGTCCTTACTTCGGGAGGTTCCTGTTCCAGATAAGGCGGGAGGAAACGCCCGGGTGTCACCATTGTGTGGATTACCCGGAGGACATGGTGGAGCATACGGTGGAGGTCTTGGGCGGAGCATCGCCGTGTCCTCATGGAGGCGATAAGCGGCGGTGATCTCTCGCGTCCGGCCCTGGTTCAGGCATGGTACGGAGCGAGAGGGCATGGGAGGCGTCACCTTCTGCGAAGCAGTAATGCTCGCGAAGGAGGAGGCGGAATGCGTGAGGGAGAGGCAAATTTCGCGCCCTCACGCCCCTAACCGGGGCATCGGGAGTCGCAGGCCGATTCCCGGCCACCGTAGGCCCGTGAGCAATGGGTAGCTCGCCGTCCGATATGGACCAGGCCCGTGTCGACGACGCGTTGTGTTCCACTCGCGCCTCAAAGAGATGTCAGCAGAACTAACAGGGTCCGCTAGTGCCGATGCCTGCCGGGGTTGCGAGGAAGTCCGAAAGGGCCCCCAGCAACATGGCAACTGAAGGAACACGGGTGGTTTTTATTCAGTATGAGTCTGACACCGCTATTTGATATTTCTAAACGTGAAGACTTGTAATTGGCATTCTGTCGACTATTGTTTTCTTTTTGTTGTTTTTTTTTAGCTGTAAGTCTTCCATGCTGTAATAAATAAATAAATAATTTTCCACACAAAAAAAAACTTATAATGGAGAAACCTCAAATCTACCGTCCTTATATAAAATAGGCAGGTACTAGGAATTATAAAATAACAAATTATATTTTTCTGAAAAACACCAAAGACCTACACATCTCTGGTGGAAACGCAGCCTTAAGACGTGCTTGTTTTACCCTCGTGTAATAACATGCCTAGAACAAAATAAAACCTATTAAACCTATTTCACCACTCAATTTCAAAAACAAAACACAGTGTTCCAGCAACAAACAGAATCTAGAAAAAATCTCTGCGCTATAAAACCTTATTTTTTCTAATCAAAGCGAGTACTTTTTCGTTTTTAGTAGCAAATCAAGTACAGTCACAGGTGCGGAATACGGCGCACAAAACAAGCTCAGTGACTGGGGCAGTAACGGAGTTTGTGACGAAGAAAATGACTTATTGTGCAACAGCTAAAAAGTTTGGTCGTGGTGACAGATTGTGGAATTAGGTATATGCTGAGTTTTTGCACAAAATTTTGGAGAATTTTTGACCCATGATCTGGATGTCTGTGTAATGAGTATGTGCAATTTAATTGTATCTCATGTAGGCATAAGATATAAGACGATAACTATTGTGTTGCTACAGTGTTTTTAATAATAATGAGAAGCAATTAAATCAGGAAACTTAAAAATGTGCCTGTAAAGTACCCGTCACGAGAAGCTATAATTTTTGTAAATAAAGAACTTCTACCAAGTTACGTAGCGACAATTTAATCAACAACGAATAATCCCAACGAAAATTCAATGAAGTCAAAGTAACGTACGTGTTATACGAAACTAATGAGCAATTTCACTTGATCGGGTTATATTTTAGCGATATAAAGCGCTGTCGTCTAAGGTTTTGTGGTACTGGAACGCATCTGATTCATGGAACGTAAACATTTGAGCCACGATTTTGAAGTAAGTTCACGCTGACGTTGTCTCTGCTGTCTTTCGAGTTTCGAATGCGTCTGTTTGTTTGTGGTGTTTTCGCGGATTAAGTTATATTGTTTGTTTGTAATTAGATGTGTGTGTTAATATAATTATATCCCTGTAAAAAATAGTACAAAACTGTTTTTATTTTATTTTAAGTACCCAAAGATTGCAAACCCCTGAATATGTGTTTACAAAATTTATAGCTTCTCGTGACGCGGACTTTAATTGATAAATGGTCGTGAACTATTATTGAAATAGAGGCGCATTTGCTTGTTCCCGGTTCTTTCATCTCGCGCAAATAAGCATCATAATTAACCTAAAAACTCTTCTTTCACTGGGTAACAGTTTGCTAAAGACGACGTCAGGGAAATATCGTCTTGTAAATACTTTTTGGGGCAAGGCCAGCAGTATATTCAGCCCCCAGGCAAAAGGCCAGCCATATATTTAGCCCCCAGGGAATTTTACCAGAAAGACTAGTGGTCAATAAAAACTGGAACCAATAGCATTTGATGTGCCCTGAAGGAATTTATGTGGCTTGGGGCCCACATTGGAATTAATCAGGAGAAAAAACTGGTGAATACTTTATAGAAGTAATAAAACGTTTTAACAAGAACCGAATCAATTATAGATAGGGTTGAAGGGAATTCAAGACAGTCATAAGATAAAACACAACAAAAAAAAACAGTGGTACTCCGGGAGTGCCGACAGAAGTGAAAACTTGAACAAGATCACCTTGAGGGAAGAAAAATACTTGTATAGAACTTTGGTCCGTAACTTTATCTAAATAAAGAGCACAATCGCGTTTAAAAAAAAATGCTTCCGATACCTTTAAAGTAAAAATACTTGCAAAGAACATTGATCCGTAAGGTAATATTAAAAAGAGATTTAGTGGCACGAAATCGCGTTTATAAAAATGAAATGTTATCACAGTGTCGCGAAATCAATGGTTTAGTTCCATCTCAAAAATGCTTAACTCGCCTAAAGAAGTTTTCACTTCAAAAAAAAACCTTTACTAAACATTTTATGATGATTTGCATGACCCATGCGACTAACCTTATTTTAAATAGTACTGTTGAATATTTGAAAGTTGCGTTTTTCGATTCGTTTCCTGAAATAATTACAACCGAAGCAAACATAAAATGTGGGTTTGAGTATAAACAGATCAAAATCCTCGTAACGTATACAAGGAAAAAAATAATTAGATTTTATTGTATCGCATCGTTTTATAGCTATATCTTTTCGTCTATTTTTAACCGACTTCCAAAATGGAGAAGGTTATATGTTCGTCGCGTATGTTTTTTTTTTAATGTATTTCCACCGATTTCTCCGTCAATTATGGACCGATTTCGAAAATTCTTTTTTTGTTTGAAAGGGTATGCTTTCGAAGTGGTTCCATATAAATTTTATTAACTTTACTTAGATAGTTTTTGAGTTAGCTTCAATAATACGTACTTTTCCCGCTTAGTTAAAATAAGTATGATAAGTTCCTGTCACAGCTGTTATTTACATAGCAGGTAGTGGTTTTCGAATTTGTGTGGGGTAGGTACCATAACTAAAAAGTGAAAAATAAAAACTTTTTACAAAAAAAAAAAAAAAACAACCGGCTTCCAAAAAACACTACAAAGTGAAAAATAACTTTAATTTCGGAAGTCGGTGGCAAAAAACGAAAATTCAAAACCAAAGACACCGACTTCCGAAATTAAAGTTATTTTTCACTTTGTAGTGTTTTTTGGAAGTCGGTTGTTTTCTTTTGTAAAAAGTTTTTTCATAAAAACGAACCATCCATAATTGTATCCCAAAATGTGTAGCATTTTGCACACTACTGACTGTGTCAAGAAAAATAGCCTAGTTCCCATTTTACGAGTATAAGGCGATAAAAGTCTAAAATAAACTCGAACGCGACATATTTCATCCTAGTTAGTGTTCCAAGACTTTGTTGATATAACCTAGAAACTTTCATGTCTAGTTTCAGAGCTAACATGTATGTTTGTTTAGCGAAGTTTAGTATAACTAACGGACATAAACCTAGATCCTTTCATTTTAATTAATGAGCAAAACTGGGTACCATCTTAACTAAATTAACACAAGAGCTGTGTTCTAAACATGCCATTCAAATCAAATACTTGGAAATGTTTTATTTCATCGAGTTTAGGTAAAATAAGATAGTTCATTCGAGCTTTTAGTGTTTTTTTTTCATTTCAATAAATTTTTATTCAAGTAAGATTGACAAGAATAACATAAATAAAAAACCGGCCAAGTGCATGTCGGACCACGCACAATGTAGGTTTCCGTAGTTGGAATGAATTTATCCCAAGAACAAACTTAACTTTGTAGTTGAGAAACATGTTCTCCCATACATTCTGTATGGGAGAACATGTTTTTACAACCGCAAATCTAAGTTGGTCGATTATTACTCGTTAACTTGTAAAGCCTACTCAGCTGTGATAGTTTAACTTTTAAATTCGTTATATAAGCTACTGTTTTGAATTTTTTTACATATGTGAAACCAACCATTTAGCTGGCAGGGGGAAGCTTAATATTTCGCAAACGGATCTCTGAATTCAAAAATAGTTTTAACATACTCACAATGTTTTTGAAAGACCTTTTCAATGATACCACACATGGTGGGATAAAAAAAATAAAAAAAACATCATCACTTTACGTGTATGGGAGGTACCCTAAAAAAAAATGTTTTTCATAATTTTGTTTTACCACTTTGTCGGCATAATTAATATGTATACTTATGCCAAATTACAGCCTTCTAGTACTAAGGGTCTCGGAGCTAGACCGCGGACAGACAGACAGACAGACAGACAAACAGATAGACAGATAGACAGACAGACAGACAGACGGACATGACGAAACTATAAGGGTTCCTTGTTTACTACGGAACCCTAAAAAAGAGGATATTTTTTTATGAAAAGCGATTTATCTAATACTTTACAAAAAATAAACAAGCAACTTGTTAAAAATTCACAAATCAAAATAAAATCATTTTACATGTAAAAATCGATTCGGAGTATCGTAAAAGCAGTCACATATGGAGGTGATCAAATCCTTCACCTCCAACGACTCGATACCGCCAGGGATCGAGTAAATACGACATGTTTGCCAAAAGCCTCGAGAAATAGGATTATTCAGAGAGGCTGCCTTTAGGTGTTAGACGGTGTCAATACTGAAAAATTGAAAAGGATTTCAGAGGAATGTTTGTATTTTTATTTTATTTTTAAGATATCGCAGTGTATTCTTGTACAAAGTGTTGTATGTCAATGAGAAATGGTGCAATTTGAGCTTATCCACTACTGAAATATAGTTAGCGTGTTGTGTTATGTTCTTGGGTATGGAAAATGGTAAGGCGAGTGTGTTGGAAAATATTACTTGGAATAAGAGAACCATTGGAGAACATAAATCTTCTTATTCTTGTGTCTAGTGTTAAGTATTGTTCCAGATACCAAGCAGTCGAGTTATTTAATAGGTTACCGACTGAATTTAAAATAGTTAATTTAAAGCTCTCACTCATTTAAAACTAAATTAAAAGCCTTCTTGTTGGAAAAATGTTTATACTCGGTATCAGAATATATTCATTTATTTAACCATTTATGTACACACAAATAATACACAGACCAGACAAAAAGAACAGAAAAATACGTACAAAGGTGATGCTTATTTCTAATGAAATCTCTTCCAGCATACCTGCGATAGGACAGAGGATAAAAAGAGATGTAGAAACCGTGTGTAAGAGTAAAGAGAAAGTAAAATACATAAAATCAAAACAATTCACCTAATTAAATAAAACTAATAATATGAAAATATTATTATACTTACATACATACAAACATACATACTTCTAAAATAAATAACACTAATATAATGTAACAAAAATATATACATAAAATACAAAATAAAAACCTACGCAACTATGACGAAGCGGAAAGGTAGTGTTTTTTCACTCTTCTTTTAAATACTGCAACAGTTTGGGAGTCCCTAATGTCTGGCGGAAGTGAATTCCACAACCGCACCGCGTGCACAGTGAAGGAGTAGGAGTAGAAATCAGTGGAGTGGGGAGGTGACTTAAGGAGGTTTCTAAGATGCAACCTGCAAGGCACATCAGAAGGATGGGCGTAGGAAAAGCGCTCCTACAGATAGGAAGGAGTTTTAGGATTGTGAAGGAGATTAAATAGCAGACACAATATCCAATATATGTCAAATGAAAAAAAAAAATCTCCCATAATAACAGCAGTGATCAAGCTATTTAATAAATTATCTTTTGACTTAAACACTATGCTCATCACTAGGACCTTGATGAAGTTAACTCTCAAGTTTTTTTGTTTTACTTTGAATCTTACATAATAACTGCTATTAATTTGACATTATATTTATTTGTTGACATATTTTAAATTAATTTGATTCTTGAACTAACATTTGACTTCAATTATAATTAGGCTTTTAAATGAATTGTTTCTGCTGCATCCGGTTAGACTGGAAGCCGACCCTAAGATAGTTGGAAAAAGGCTAGGCAGATTGATTTAAATGTATTGTTTCTGCATGTGATAATTTTATTTAATATGTTAATGTTCAACACATGTTAATTGTTAATGACTAAATAAATTAAAATGAAAGTGTTAACAAAATCATCATACCTCCAATTGGTGAAAATAAATCTTCGTAATCAAAATAAATATTTTTTCTTTTTTTTTTTTGGAACACCTAATAATACTCTATGCGGTTGTTATATTAATATTTATATCAAGAATTTGTCGCCTACTTCAGGGCATTTAGATATTCCAAGTATAATTTATTTGTGTAAGCAGATGCTGACATTATTCGTGATAACGAGCAACGAAATAGGGGCGTATTTTTATCTCATTGCCAGCAGTTATAAAACGTTCGTGCTATTATAGTACCAATTTGTCATCAAAATTGACTTCTATTATACGAAAAAATGTGAATATTTATAGCAATTACTGTTGCGTTGATAATAAACATATACCTTTGTATTTTTAAACTAAATAGCATGTATTATCCATAATACCTCGATCTGAGTATTCCATTTGCGATCATTATACCTCTCTAATTGTTCGTCAAAATGACTAGGAACATTTTCTAAAGGCGCGTATGCATAAACGAACAAAAGAACATGGTGAACACGTACATCAAACACTTTGTTCGCATGTGCATACCGCTAACAAACATCAAACAAGTGTTCATCAAAAATGTTCGTGGCAATCCAATTTTAAATTCATGGCTACTAAAGAGAGGGGGGCGATTGAGCGCGAACACATGTCGAACTGTGTTCGTATGATGCTCGTGTTCGCTTTGCTAATTTACTTCCACATGTAAGAACCAAATGTTCCGTGTTCGATGTTCGAGTTCACAATGATTTTTCTATTCGTGCGTACTCGGCTTTAGAACAATTTTATAAGTAGTCAGAGCAAAGAAAGTACACATAAAAAGTTAAGAGTTTTATCTTTACGCGTATTAACTGTTTTTGGTGACGCCAGGCCATCAGAAAAACTAGGCATCAGGGCAAAATTTCATGACGAAAATTGGTGTTTCTAAAATCCTCTCATAGTAAAAGTCTATCTCAAAAAGCTGGTTTTATTTTTGCAATTTCTTCGTACGTTTGCCTCGGGGTGAAAAATTTCTCGTAAAAACCTAAAAGCATTCTGGTAGGAGCATCCATACGAAGTAACAGATGAACTAACGGGCGGCCATGACAGAATATGCTCGCATTCTTCCGTTTCCATGGGAACAATAACAACTACTGGCGAACTTGGAAATATTTTATGATATTCTCTGCCTTGCGTAGGGGTGAATGAAAATTAAGAATGTATGTAGGTTAAAGTCCTACAAATATGCGGGGATGAGTTTTAAGCTTGAATTTTAATATAATTTGGGCTGAACATAGCCATAAGTAATTTAGAGCTATTTTATTGGTTATCTTGATAATCCATCCCAAACCTAAATGGCTTTATTACAAAACAAAATTTATCTATAGATACAGGTTTAAACCTGGCTCGATGGTTTGACTTCAATGTTGTCGGAAAAAGTTCGAAATTATTTGAATTTTGAACTTTTTCCGACAACGTTAAAAATCTGATAGCCATGGAATACTTCTCCACTTCTCATAAACACCTCAGGACGTGTTGCCCCCTTGTCGCTACGACACTATGTGCTAGCGACCATTTTCGGGGACCCATTATTGAGTGTGCAAGTCTCCCCCTGCCATTTTATCCGTGTGTATATAAAACCTAGATCAGGCAGGGGCCATAGTCCTTCCATAGTTCCAGGTCCATTCAACTTTAGCAACCCAAACCCATAGTCCAATTTTTTTGTTTCCATATCTTACAATAGTCCTACACCAACCGGGGGTTGTCCTTGGCTACACTTGCATAGTGCGAACAGGGATAATTGTCGGTTGGTACCTCATTTCATTAAAAACGTCTAAGGGGCCTCTGCGAGTTGCCTTTCAAAGATCCGGGACCCCTGGGTCCCGAGAAATGTCAAACACAAATATTATTTATATATTTCTCAAATATTATTTATAAATTCTCATATTCAGTATCTGTTTGAATATAAAATCCCTGCAAACAAACAAATTATTTTCGTACACAACACACGGTGGATTTGTACTGAAATAGCTCCACTCAGTTACGTGAAATGTTCCCATTTATTTTGTCAAAGCCTTGGCTCTTTTTAGAAGCCAATTTCTAGGCATTTTAGTTACTGTACTGAAGTTGAAAGAATGAATTGATGAATTCTTGCTATGTGAGTATTTTAAGGGAAGCTTCAGTCGATTTAGCATCCCAATATTTTTTTATTCTACTTATTTGTGATAACATAATCAGCCTATAATGTCCCCACTGCTGAGACACAGGCCTCGTCTCTTCGAGAGGGAGTGGGCTGTAATCTACCACGCGGGTCCAATGCGGTTTGGTAGATGTCACATGTCTTCGAATTTTTGGTTCTAGGACCTGCCGGTTTCCCCTAACCGTTTTGAGAGCAGTGGTGATGAAATTATTTGACACAAAGTAAAGCGCCTGCTTGAGTTCGAACCCATGATCAACAACTTTTATGTCAGGATCGTTACCACTGGACCACCACTGTTCTTCTCTTACTTCTGATACTACAGTTTAATTGGTCGATTTTATCACTTCTGCTCTGAGTCGATTTGATTACAAATTAATGAGAACTTAATATAATAAATAAAAATGCCAAATAATAACATAATATAACATCACGCCTGTAACCCATGAAGGGTTAGGCAGAGGTTTACAGATCACACCTACATTATACCAGTTATGTTTAAGTCCTATGTATAGGAGGCGAGCCTATTGTCATCAACTGTACACAAATCCATACTCCAGGCTGCTACTAGCCACCGCAGGATGCCCTGAGCGTCGGGAATCCTAGGCCGATTCCCGGCCACCGTAGGCGCGGGCTTGCGGACGGTGAGCAATGGGTAGCTCGCCGTCCGATAAGGACCAGGCCCCGGTCGACGGCGTGTTGTGTTCCACGCAAGCCTCAAAGAGATGTCAGCAGAACTGACGGGGTCCGCTAGGGCCGATACCTGCCGGAGTCGCGGGAAAATACGAAAGGGACACTGTGGCCCCTGGCAACATACAGGCAACTGGAGGAACACGGATGGGTTTTATTCAGTAAGTGTCTGACACGCTCTCCCGCTCCACCCAGAGCGGGAAAGTTATTTAATAATTTCCCACACAAAAAAAGCTTCTACTGAGAAATTCCTGAAGGAAAAACCCAATAACACTTAGCCCGACCTGGGAATCGAGCCCAGGACTGCTTGCTCAGCAGTAGCGCTTGCGATCACTAGACCAACGAGGCAGGTCAAATAATGGTGCCGATTTCCTTGTTCACAAACTAAACTAAATTTAAGTTCAGTGCATCTTTTTCTTTCTATTTCGTTAAGAAAAGGACAGAAGATACATTTTAGTTTAGTCCTGTCAAATTAATCAGCGTTTGACGTAAATTGACGTAATTTTAGTAGGCAAGTTTTTAATTACGTCTAAACTTGTATGGAGTAGTGACAGGCGCTGATTAATTTGACAGGACTAAACTAAAATTTATCTTCTGTCCTTTTCTTAATTAATTAGAAAGAAAAAGATGCACTGAACTTAAATTTAGTTTAGTTTGTGAACAAGGGAATCGGCACCACTGTAAAGCTAAAAAACTTGTTTATAATGTTAATTTGGATATTAATTTGTTTTTCAGTAGGTATCTCCTCAAAAAATCAATCTGTCTAGCCTTTTCCCAACTATATTGGGATCGGCTTTCAGTCTAACCCAATGTAGCTGAATACCAGTATTTTACATGGAGCAACTACCTATCTAACCTCCACAACCCAGTAACTGGGTAATACGATACCCCTTGGTAAGACTGATGACCAGATTTTTGGGCTTCCGATGATACGAAAAGACTGTCAATGATCCACGAATGACAGCCGGGACCAACGGTTTAACGTGCTTTCTGAGGCACATGCAAAGATGGTCAGTGGTCACCCATCCACGGACCAACCCCGGCAAGCGAAGCTTAACCTGATGGATCGACCCGTGCGGCTAATATAACTTAGCCACGAGTTCCTCTCCTTGGATTATCTCCTCAAACAAATGAAAATCAAAACAAGGAAACCAGTTGACAAAGCCTATTTATCTGTTTCAAAACATCCAAACTATGTACATAGTCACAGGCTGCGGTTACCCAGTAACAAATCAACTAGTACTGTTATATATCATTTGTAACATTACTGTTTGACAGGATCGGGTTTCAGAACGAACTACTATGGTGAAGATGTGATTAGGGGCAATTTTCTGGGATAGGTCAGATGTTGCGGTATGTTTGTTTGAAATTTTGTGACGGGAAAATATAGACTGAAACTACAATAGATACTTACAAAACTATATGCCCTTTATGTCTGGAGGCTTTTATGATATTTAGTTCTTTTTACGTTCAGTTTTTTTTTTTTTAATATAGCTTTAGTATAGTTCTTGATGTTTCTGGTTGGTTATATTGGCGTGTGCTAGCTGGCATATGGCCTATAATTTATCATTTGAATTATGTTTTTTGTTGCATAATGTAAGTTTTTTTGCATACTATTGTATAGAATCATTTTTCTGACTTGAACAGATAGCTGTGCTGCTGGGGAGTTTGTTGCGCCACTTCTTTTTCCCAGCTAAAGGCACTAGGAAGTGGTGAAGGGTGGGCGTTTTTGGGGGACTGTCTTATGTAATTTTGACGTTTGAAAAGTGCTGATTCTCAGCCTAGTTTGAATAAATGACTTTTGTATTTTTGAATAGGTTAAACATTCAATAAGAAGTTCTATTTAATATGTCGTTAACAAAGGAGGATTTTATTATGTCGTTTCTCCATATATTTTACTGTGTTTACATAAATAATTATTAAAATAAAAAACAGTGGTACTCCGGGAGTGCCGACAGTAGTGAAAACTTGAACAATTTCATTGTGCAGCGAATACTTTTCTTTTTTGAAGTCGGTAAAAATGTCAATCATGTCGTTGTCATGTCTCAATGTTTGGAATGTCATTAATCCCAAAGAAAATGTATCGCGCGTTGATGTCTTTTAATGGTCAAAAGCTGGTGTCGGTAACAGTGTCGCGAGTTCAATTGTTTTTTCCCATCTCAAAAATGCCCAACGCGCCTAAAGAAGTTTTCACTTCAAAAATAAAATAAATAATTCAAAACACAAACGCATTTCTATTTTTTTATGAATCGCGTAGCAGATCTGCTACGGCATAGCAATCGCGTAGTATTTTTTTCTACGTACGCTTCATACCAAAATAATTGACCCTTCATCAAAACTCACTTATTTACCCTGTTCGAACTGATACTCGATCAAGAATAGGTTCAGTACTTACGAGTAGTTCAGGCTCAAAATATTGCTCAATACGCCGACAAATTTTCATTATTCGCCCTTCCACTCGTTAGATTCTCGTTCCATCTTCAATAGACCGAATTCTCAAGAGTTTTGAAGTGTCTGGCGGGAATCGTAGGTGTGCAAACACCGTGGGCCCTTGACTCACTCGTTGACGCTGAATATACATTGAAACCTATAAATAAATTTAACAAAAGTGGGTAAGGTTTGCCATGGATAACCGAGTTTGAATAGGGTGAAATTCGTGATGGAGATGGATTAATAATGTGTGTCAATATTTTGGATGAGTAGTTTCTGAAAGAGTTACCTACCTATGCTCCAACTATGTGTATTGTGTTTTTTAATCTTTATGTAGGTACTGTCATGATTTCCAAATATTAGGAAGATTTACTGATTTTAAATACTAAATATAAAATTAAAAGTATGTGATTTGCCTCAAATGATTTTGTATCAGTGTAATTATGAAGTTTAAAAGTATCTCATTTGACAGTTCCGTAAAAGTACTGGTTTTTTAACGAAACAGAATTGGAAACATGATGTTTGGAGCGTCGCTTAACTTCTAATTCAGTACGCTATGAGCCTCGTAACCAGAAGGTGTCTTCAAGAAGTCTAAAGTCTATAACGTTAGGTATTATATTAAATACCTAATTAAATAGTTTGTTAAATAATGCTAAAAGTGTACCAAGTTTGTAGTATGCAAGATGATAAATACAGAAATATTAGTACTGAAATGGTGTATCGTATCAGTACTATATTTATTGTTTTACACTAGTATTTATTAAATATATATTTATATTTGTTGCGGTTTCGTTGTCATTTGGCATTCCTAACTTAACAAACTTGGTCAAAAATTTGCACAATAAAAGAATTGTTGAATTAAGGAGGTGTAGTTGTCCAAAGATTAGCAGTAGGTAACATATTTCTAGATTAACACCATACTACAGTCATACAATCATTCGCTTAAAGTTAGTGATTTTAGCATTTTATAACTTCAAGAACGTTTATTTTAGCGAGTTTGCGTTTATAGATGTTTCACATTACGTCTACAAGAATGAAATAAACCTAGTTTCTGGAACATAACTTTTAAAGAACATAAAACGTAGCGTTCCTTAGGTCTTACGATTTAATAAAAAATAAAAACATTATACAAGTTTGAATTTTATGCAAACCATAAAACATGATGTTAGTAGTAAATATTTTATTTACAAACCTAAAGAAATGATGATCCGTCACAAGTTTAGGGTTATAAAATATAAAATGCGGTTTTACAATTTAACTCATAAAACATGACTTTGAAGATATCTCTGACATTGTACCTACAAATCTGACCATTCATTTAAAAAAGCCTTCAGTTGAGCATATTTTCTATGCAGTACCTACTAGTTTTCTGAAATGTCTTACCTCTATGAAAATAGTAAAATGAAATTCTCGTCCACAACAACGACCACAACATTCCCAACATAATCCACCGTAGTCCGTTTTTTGTACCTTTATAATGCACAAAGTTTATTATATAAAATCTAAGTAGGTACTCGGATCGAATCTAAAATATTCTCAAAAAGTAAACAAATAAATTTTAGGGTTTCGTACCTCAAAAGGAAAAAACGGAACCCTTATAGGATTACTTCGTTGTCCGTCCGTCTGTCTGTCAGTCTGTCAAGATCTTTTTTCTCGGGAACGCGTGGAGGTATCAAGTTGAAATTAATATCAAATAGTAGGTCTATAGTCCTTTAGAGCTCTTAAAGAAATCATGCTTCTAAGTCAATGCAATAAAAAACGGCCATTTATGCGACATATTTTGATACCCGCAAATAAAATCTAAAAGGTAACCTGTTGACCTAGAATCATGAAATTAGGCAAGAAGCAAGGTCAAAGTCGCAAGTCTGAAAATTATTAAAATGTATTTTTATAACATAAAAAAAAAATACAGTTGCAAACTTACATTTGCAGTTGAAGAATTGACCGTGACTTAAATCGATGTATGGGGGAACATGTTTGTCAACTACAATGTTAAGTTTGTTTTTAGGATAAATCCATCCCAACTATGGAACCCTTCGTGGTGCGTGGTCCAACTTGGCCGGTTTTTTTGTACAGTATTTCAGACAAAATTTAATAATCTTCTTTCCAGCAATTCTCACGCACCATATTTTTTGCCGAGACTTCTTAAACAATCACGTACACCATTAACTGATCGGGCACGTTCAAAAAACATCCTTATACATTTCACCATCTGCCGACATAAACTATTCGGTGCCAACACTCTCCTACGCAATCTGTGTAATGTATTGCAATAAAAGCCTCGTGATCTGTGTTTATTCGGCCATTTAACTCTTATCTCCCCGCTGTTAGGAGATGTCACGCTAAAATAATAGTCTGTTTCCCTTTGAAAGTGCAAAATTATCTAGAGAGGGGCTTTTGAAAAACATTCGGTCAATTTTATTGTCCAGATTTGTAAATTTTTAGTGTGATGTAATTAAATGTTTGTCATATTTTTAATTATTCAGGAATATTTTTTTCTTTTCTGTAAATACTTACATCATCAACATCAGCCTATAATGTTCCCACTGCTGGGACACAGGCCTCCTCTCTATGCCCTAATGTAATAATGAAAGTAAATAGCAATCGCAATATCTGAATGATTGACTGTCGGGTCAAACGTTTGGTTACCATAATCAGCCTACAATGTTCCCACTGCTGGGACACAGGCCTCCTCTCGGTGAGAGGGGGTGGGCCATAATTCATCATGCGGACCCAGTGCGGGTTGGTAGATTTTCGGTTCTAGGACATGCCGGTTTCCTCACGATGTTTTCCTTCACTGTTTTGAGAGCAGTGGTGGATATACTTACATAAAAATAATAATTATTATTTCAAACTGGCTTTCGCCGCGGCTTCACCCACGTGGATGTCGGAAAATATCCCAAGGTAACGTACTACCGGGATTAAAAGTACTCTTAATGCAGGTTATAAACTGTGTGCCAAATTTCATACAAATCCGTTCAGCCGTTTTTGCGTCAATCCGAAACATACATCCAGACTAATTGATAAACGGACGAAAATTCTTCGTTACTATTTTATTATATGTAGAGATATACATATATAGTTCGAATCCGGAACGAAGTGATCCGGCAGAGAACCAAAGTTATCGACATAGCTCACAGAATTAGCAAGCTGAAGTGGCAGTGGGCCGGCCATATCAGCCGTAGAACCGATGACCGGGTTGGGGTATACGTGTTCTTGAGTGGAGACCGCGAATTGGCAAACGTAAGGTAGGACGCCCTCAGGCTAGGTGGAGTGACGATCTTCGAAGGGTGGCTGGTAGCAGCTGGATGAGAGTTGCCGAGAATCGTGCTGAATGGCGTGCAATTGGAGAGGCCTATGTCCAGCAGTGGACTGCTATAGGCTGATGATGATATAGTTTTTGTGTATACCAGAATTTGTTTTCAAAAATTGGGATTAGGTCACAAAAAGTTATAAAACTAACTCAACTTTTTAGGATAACGCAACCACTCTGAGACGACAGTGTTTAAAATTTATTTTGACCCAGTTTCATTCGTATGCCCACAAAATGTTCCAAACTCCACAAACTTAGTACATAAATTCATTTACTTTTGAATTAAATGAAACATTAAAAAGGGTGAACAAAAAGTATGTCTTTTTGTTGATTTAAAAACTGCAATTCTGTGAAGCGGTTGCGTTAAAATGGCTAAGGCTAGAAACCATTTTCAGTATTGGGTTCTTTAGACAATATTTTTGAAGAGAAAACTTCTTTAGGCGCGTTGGGCATTTTTGAGATGGGAAAAACAATTGAACTCGCGACACTGTTACCGTTACCGTTACCGACACCTCATTAAAATTATTTCCTCCACAATATAATTGTTCAAGTTTTCATTTCTGCCGGCAGTGCCACTGTTTTTTTGCTGTTTCTTTCACACTATCACCAAAATGGTGAAACATTAACATTTTAATTTTAATCTACTTATGCAGACTGCACACGTTTACTGCAATAATGGCAAAAATATAGTAATAAAAATTACGTATATTTACATTATCTTTAATACCTTTTTGGATAAGCTAGGAAATGAGCATATTTTTATAGCTGTTTGCATGATTAGTGCCACAGTATTTTTTTCAGCCATTCAACATTTTTTGTAGCCTAAACCGAAAATGTTGATAAGAATTATTTTTATTTGAATTTTTGTATTATTTTGTACGTTTAATGATTGTATTAGGTTACATAAAGTATCAAGTACAAAATTAAATTTGAATAGAGCCCATATTACCAGTACTTTTTTTATAAATTTGGAATTAAATGTCGAATTCTGGTAAAATATCAAAAAACCTTTAAAAATTCATTATCTCGAAAACTACTTAACTTCGGCCACACATATGAGGAGTTAATTTTTTTGTTTTTGAGCCGCTTTAGTAGCTCCTGCCAGATATACGTCGAATTACGAATACCTAACCCAAGTGTATACAACTAGGTATATTTGCATGCAATCATTATTACATAATTCTTATTAATATTTTTGAAACAGAAAACTTAAACTTTCATATAACTTATTTTAATATTTTCATTACAGAACCCTAAAACCAAGTTATGCTCAACGAGATTTTTTATGAAGAAATATAACTTTTCTGTTTCAAAAATGGTATTAGTGAACTCGTTAACAGCTACAGTACGGAAGAGGTGCAAATTGTGTTGCCAGCAAATTACCTCACTTATTGTTACAAAATAATGTCCCTAACTTGAATTTAAGTTCCTGAAGTGTTCTTGTGAAACAAATTATTATTATATTTTGCAAGGAAAAACAAAAGAAAAATAATGGGTTCCACCAGCATCTACTAAACATTGTAACAGCTAATAAATTTTCACGCCTCCCTGTATATTATTATTATTTCGTTTATTAATTTTTATACATATTAAATACATTTTTAAATATTTTATAAAAAAAATATGAAAATAGAGGTTTGCCAGTATCGGGACCAGGGTCCAAGCTACCGGTGGTTAGGGCTGCAGAGACAAGAACCTCCTCAAAATGCGAGCCGTAGCGAGGAGTACGGCCTTTTGAATCAGGCCTTTGATGATTATTATTATTAAGACCTAGGCCAAATATATTTATTTTATATTCGGATAGCTCATGACCTAAAGATGTGCCATAAAGAATATGAATAAAAAATCTCGACTAATTAAAAAGTTATGCAACAACACAAAATTTCGCGAGTATTCTGGTAGGGAACAAAGAATAAAGTGATTAAGGTGCCATCGACATTTGAATCTCTTCAGGCCGCGGGCAATTTGGATACATTTTCGTACGAATTTCACTCGTGTGTACACGTACGAACACGCACGAACGATCCCGACCTTCTAAGTACAAAGGGAGCGCGCAGATCGGGTGGTACGTATACGTATGTATAGTTCCAACGTCCGAAAATAATCCGAACTTGTTGGGATTTGTTCTATTTGACGGAGAAAAACGTATCCAGTGTGCGCACTCAATTCGTATGACCATGGTCGTACGTGTACGCACAAGTGAAATTCGTACGAAAACGCACCCAAAGTGCTTGCGGCTTTACAATACGTTTAATGACAAGTAAAATTACTCGTTTCTCTGTTATGTTTTAAAAAATTAAGAATTTGCAGCCCAGTGATAGCCTGTTGAGAAATTGGACTTCTCTTTATTTTGTATGTCCGTTAGTGCGCTTGTGACTCGAGAACCAAATACCCAGATTTTTTCAGATTTATTTATATTTTTGCCGGCAAAATTTCTGAAATTACCCCACATGCATGAGTGGAGTTGTGGGTATAGCTTGTCCACTCTGAAATGACGTGCCCCACTACCGCATTTACGCACAAGTTAATGCGGATTTCTATAGATTCTTCTATATCTATAGAAGCATTTATGGTGCTAAATGTTGCACCAAATATATTAATCCGATCCAGCCCGTCCCTTCCTGTCCTCCCCTAGCCACGCCCTAAACCGAGGTCCATACCCACAGGCACAGCGTGGCCACAGAGGGTGCCCTTAGCGTGTAGTCGCATAGCTTTATAGTTTTATGGCCTGGCTGAGGGCCTTAATTTATTGAGGTAGCCACAGGAAAGCCTGGTTAAGCAGCCGACAACATCCTAGGTTGACCTGCGAGATGCCATTAAAAAAAAAATATTGTGTAAGGTCCCATTAAAATAGATGGACGAATATTAACACAGCGTTCAGTACATCTAACCAAATATAAAAAAAAACACAGATTTAGTGATTTTATTTTGACCTAATATAATTAACCAAAATTTTTTGTGTATTTTCGTTAGCTAATTTTTTTCTTGTAAGTATCTAACTTATCTTGTTTAGGTTGTCTGAATGATTTTTAAAAGTTTGTCCATCTATTTTAATGGGACCTTATATAGCAGTGTCATGATTTCCAAATATTAATTAGATTTTGTGATTTTAAATACTAAATAATATATAAAATTAAAAGTATGTGATTTGTCTCAAATGATTTTTATATAAATGTAATCATGAAGTTTAAAAGTATCTCATTTGACAGTTACCGTAAAAGTGCAGATTTTTTTAACGGAACGAAATTGGTAACATGACGTTAGGAGCGTCGCCTTAGCTTCTAAGTCAGTTTGGTTTGAGCTTCGAAACCTAAAGGATGTCTTTAAGAAGTCTAAAGTTATAACGTTATTTTATTAAGTACCTAATTAAATAGATTGTTACACAATGCTAAAAGTGTACCAAGTTTGTATGTGTGCAAGATTATAAATACAGAAATATTATTATTGAAATGGTGTATCATAACAGTAGGTTACCTACTTGATTCTAGCGAGAAATAACTCCGACCATGGAAAAATAAACTAGCATGCACTTTCTCGTTAACTATTTCGTCATCATATTTTTAACCACAAGACCCCATTACACGGTTTGACCTACTTACTACTAATTGTTGGGGAAGTGTAATGCTGCGGTGTCAGGAACTGACTTGAGTCATGTTTCAAGTTATGTATAGAACCTCCCTATTGTTTTTCCTCGGTTTTCTTAGAGGGACTGTACCAGGAAAATTAAGTAAAAATTTGGAAGTGAGAAACAGCAGTTTTTGAAGTGAAAACTTCTTTAGGCGCAATGGGCATTTTTGAGAAGGGTCTAAACCATTGATTTTGCAACACTAACGCAATTTACCGACACCGTGGAGTAAAAGATATCGACGCGTTGATTACCGCGGTGCTGATTTTTTTCAAGTTTTCACTTCTGTCGGCACTCCCGGAGCGCCAATTTTTTTTTTTTTTTCCACAACGGTGAACCTCTTGGCCTGCATCTCACCTGGTAATTGATGATGAGACCGAAGGTGGAACCACAGAGGAACTGGCTATCTTACGTCTAACTGCCGAAACACAACAATAGTGATAACATTGTTGTTATAGCAACAGACTTAGGTGGTGGTAGCTAGCCAGGCGGACTAAGAACAAGCCCTACCACCAACCAAACCAAGCAGATTTTTTTCCCCCACTGGGAATCGAACCCTAGACCTCCGGGTCTAAGATAGGTGGTCTATTAGACGACAGAGGCGGTTAAATATATGTTGAGTTAAGGCGACGTCACACGTAAGTACCACGTTGCAATGTTGTGCCTAATATGGCGACACTGGTGCCGATTCCCTTGTTCACAAACTAAACTAAATTTAAGTTCAGTGCATCTTTTTCTTTCTATTTCATTAAGAAAAGGACAGAAGATAAATTTTAGTTTAGTCCTGTCAAATTAATCAGCGCCTGTCAGTCTCCATACAAGTTTAGACGTGATTAAAAACTTGCCAAATTACGTCAGTTTACGTCAAGCGCTGATTAATTTGACAGGACTAAACTAAAATTTATCTTCTGTCCTTTTCTAAATGAAATAGAAAGAAAAAAATGCACTGAACTTAAATTTAGTTTAGTTTGTGAACAAGGGAATCGGCACCACTACATTGTTTTAATATAGGTATAATATTTAACGCACGATTGATTTTGCTGAAGTGCGTTTTGTCGGTAGCTGACCGACACGCTGCAGGTCAGTAAACAATCTGTTAGATGTACGACGCCGTAGGTCATCAAAGCTATGTAGTGTCGATGCGTCTGTTCATATCTCACCTTCTGCGTTGCGTTGCGTGACGTAGCCCTAGGCACTATGAATATAGACTGTTGTTCACTCCGCATTTTAGGTATGAAGCCACAAGTACGCGGCGGGCCCGTCTTGTCGGGCCAATTCAGTGAGTGTAACGTAGTCAGAAGATTTATGAGGTACGCGATAGAAAAAGAGAAAACTTCTATAACATATATATAACTAGCGGACCCGACAGACGTTGTCCTGTCAAAACATTGTCCAGCGGACAAAATTGTGAATCTAAACCATTCCCAGATCCCCTTGAACACACACAAAAAATTTCATCAAAATCGGTCCAGTCGTTTGAGAGAAGTTCAGTGACATACACACTCACAGAAGAATTATATATATAAAGATATAACGTAGAAAGAAAAAAGAAAGAAAAATAGGTTTATTTGTCACAGAAACACGTGCATACATAAAAGACAAGCGTAATCAGAGAACAACAAAAGTACATAATAAATCACGAGCATAAAACAGAAATTAGTTGGCAGCTGCACGACATGACTGTAACAAGAAGTCAGCATAATGCTGTGCTATGGCTGGTGCTGATTTTCAGTAGTCACCCGAAAAAAAAAGACTTACGGAAATCAAATCACGTTCTAGTTTAGATCAGGTGTAGGTTATTAGCGCTGCGCGACCAGAATTGCACTTTATTGCGTTGTAGCAAGAGTTGCTTTTTATTTAAACGATGTTGCGGAGTTAACTATCTATATTCATCTGTGCCTTAGGCCCTTTGAACACACATTTTTCTTGTGAAAAACTACGTTTTATTTGCTGTGTGTAGGCACGGTCGTCAGTGTTGTACGAATCACTATGGAAGCTTGTTAACAGATATATTTTTTCACGGTTTATGTAAACAAACCGTGCTGTGTACAAAGGGTCTTATATAGCGCAATGCACCATGCGTCACTGTCGTGCTTACCTCCACCGATATACAATGACAACAGAGATTCAATGGAAATTAGTATGTCTTTACAGTATTAATTCTATTTTCTTAATGTCCCTCGGGTATCATCGTATTTCCGAATACAAACGAATGCTAATTTCCATGTCCATCAATTATTAGATTTATCGTGTAAAATAATTTGAATTCAGAACAAAGTACTTTATTGTTGTTTTGTTTTAATTTCCGTGTGAACTATATAGAGCTGTAAAACTATTTTCTTATCTGTCGTGCCTTTAGCGTCCGGTCTGCACCAATTGTAAAGGGCAACTGATAGAAATCCGACAACTGACGAAACACGAAGTTATCCCAGAAATACAGTACATTTATTTAAATTGCCAATTTATAACCCTGTTTATTGTAAACGTTTACATTTCACTGTCCATGTGATAAAATATTCAAAAGTGAAAATGCAAATACAGGGCACACACATTTCGTATTCACTTTATACTCATATGAATAGGAGTTTTACACACAGAATGAATACACGAAAAGTTTACTCTAGAAACTTTAAATCATTGGTAAAAAAAGTTCGCATGGTAGATAAAAAAATTGCATGTTCTGACTGACCTCAATAATTTTTTAATTTATCTTTTCAACCGACTTCCAAAAAGGAGGAGGTTATATGTTCGTAGCGTATGTTTGTTTTTTTTAAATTTTTTTTTTTACTTATATGTGGCCACCGATTTCTCCGTCATTTGTGAACCGATTTTGAAAATTCTTTTTTTGTTTGAAAGGGTATGCTGTTAAATTGATTTCATATAAATTTTATTAACTTTGCTTGGGTAGTTATTGAGTTAGCTTCAATAATACGTACTTTTTCCCATTTAGTATGTGGATGATATGATAACTTCCTGTCACTGTTATTTACACAGCAGGTAGTGGTATTCAAATTTGTGTGGGGTAGGTACCACAACTAAAAAGTCCGGTTGTTTTTTTTTTGTAAAAAGTTTTTTTTAATTTCTCTTTTTTTATACAATAGAATTACAATATAATTTAGTAACCTGTTCCGCTTAACTATTTCTAAAGAGCCATAAAAACCCTGAAAGAAATCGACACGTGTTTCACCTCTCAACGAGGCATCCTCAGAATGACGATTGACTTGTCACGAACCCGAACACGGCGTGTTGCCACACCGAGCGCTGAATGCAGAGCACTGCGCTGACGCTCTTTTTTGTTTCAATTTAGCACGAAAAAACAAGATATTATACACACGATCATTTCACTCATTAAAGAAAAAACACACAGTAAAATGCCTTATAATAAGTACACACAACAAAAAAAATACGTACAATAACAAGCCTCAGTAAACGGGCACAATTAGATTCCAGTGTAACTTTCACAAAACTCCAAGAAGCGAGTACGACAGTACGTCGGTATTCTTTGTTACAAAAGGCGCGACCCTTTGAAGATATGAAGACACTTACTAAGTTCCGGCTCGGGCAAAATAAGAAACTGTGGTAGAATGAAGTGATTGAATAACTGAATGGAATGATGAAACTTGACTCAAAGGATAGAGTGAAACGAATGAAGGATTTTGCTGTTGTAGTTTTTTGAGATTAATTTGAATTTTTTATTCAGTCATCTTTAAAAAGTGAAATTGATACGGATTATGTATTTACTTCTGAACGAAATTGCACAAAGATAATTAATAAATATAATTCGATTTTAAAATGATTAATTAAGAAGTTTTTTTTTTCTTTTTATGTTTTATTTACTCAGTTAAAAACCTTAATTACAATATACAAGCTAACACTAAAATAAATATAGTACTAGATGACCCGGTGAACTGCGTACTTCGTGCGACAAAATTTCGTTTTTTTCGATTTTTGGCTGTTGTTTTGGGTTTTTCCTCAAAATCAATCTGCCTAGCCTTTACCCAACTATATTGGGGTCGGCTTCCAGTCTAACCAGATGCATTTGAATTATTTTACATGGAGCGACTGCCTACTTTACCTCCACAACCCAGTACCTAATTCTAATAATAATCCTAATTTTCTTTTTTCCTAAACCACCTCAATAATGAGGCAAACAACCTAAATAAAAAAATATTATTCGGTCGAGTCATTTTCGAGTTTTTCGGAGAGTAATGCACAGTAAATTGATTTTATATATATGATGATGTTCAAGTATACAGGGTGTTTGGTAGAACGTTGAACATACAAAAATGGTGGATAGGTGGGGTCGTCTGCTACTTACTCAGCTCTAATTTATTTGGCCCTGGCCCCCTGGATATTTTTTTTTTCTTTCTTCTAGTTTCACCACTTTCTTAACTTTTAAGTGTATTTTTTATTAAAAATGGGTAAAACACATTAAAGATTTTTAAAAAAACAATAATAATTATTGCCTAATTTTGTTTTTTTTTTAATCTTTAATGTTGGCAGATTCTTACAAAATTATTTCTTTATTCAGATGTTAGCTAGAAAAAAGTTATGAGTCCTCAAACTTATAGAAAGATGTAAAAAATACTTAAATCTTATTTTCAACTTGCATTAAAAAAAATATCCAGGGGGCCAGGGCCAAATAAATTAGGGCTAAGTAAGTAGCAGATGACCCCACCTATCCACCATTTTCGTATGTTCAACGTTCTGCCAAACACCCTGTATAACAAAACATAAAAAATAGCGTAGAATAGATCTGAATTTAGTAGTGGAGTCAAAGTCTTTTAATTTTGACAAATGTTTTCAGAAATGCAAAACTATTTAAATCCGACCTAAAAGCCATATCAACTGAAATCCAATAAAAACAGCCAGCGTACCGACTTTTAATTTGAATTAAACCGTCGTTTATTACTGTATCCGAGCGCTAACACGCCGTTAGGCGTCGCGTAGGCCCAATTTGTTTGCGGTTAGACCTGGTGCACAAGTGCCGGGGCCTAATTGTACCTAACTGTATTAACTTCCACAGCTAGTGCACTAATGAACCTACCGATAGTACATTTCCAGTCCACGTTGGTACTTTTTTGTTTTTTTTTAACTATCGTCAAACTGGATAGCAATTAGTGAGAGTTTCGTTCCACGTTTGAGAGTTTACTATTGTTATTTTGCCTGTAGTGACGATTGCATGTGTGACGAGAATTCGAAAGTTAGCGAAAATACAGAAACTTAAATAAAATAGTAAGCACTGTCAAAAAAAAAAAAATACGAAAGCAGTGATACAATTGTGGTCATCAGCTGTAGTATTTTTTTAATGATAAAGAACAAATGCAACTGATATGAAATCTTACCGTGGTGAACGGTATTATTGCAAGAGTTACCTATGACGAATTTAATTGCAAAAGTTTGGTGGTTATTGCCGATAATTGAACTAGCTTTAACCCGCAAAATTCCGCAGATTTTTATTTTTATTTTTATGTTAGCCTACACTGTCCCACTACTGAGCAAAGGCCTCCCCCAAATCCTTCCATGCACCGTTTTCCAGGGCCACCTCCATCCAACCCTTGCGGTACGCGTCTAGGTCGACTCGCCACCTCTTCCTTTTTTTTTTTTGTGTGGAGTATGGAGACTTGCCCAACGGTCACGATGCATGCGACTGACATGACCTGCCTAATCCCATTTTAGCTTGGCAACCTTTTTTTATTTTTTTTAATGTTTAATACGTATTCTTTATGGTTCTTCTTTAGGTCATGAGCTATTCGAATATCAAAAATATTTGGCCTAGCTCTTAAGGCGTGAAAATTTATTCGGTGTTACAATGTATAGTAATATAGTTATATATACGTACTTTCATTGGTCTTATAGGAGAAGACTTAATGCATTATTTTTCATTAACTAGCGGCTGTTTTCACCTAAACTTCCTAATTAATTTGTGGAAGCTTTTAAATGGCAATCGTAAGCGCTATTGTACATACTAAATAGATATTAGAGTGTAAGCTTTCTCAACAATTTTTTTTCGTAAGATTCCCTTAACCGGTAATAAATAAATAATAAAATGAATAATCATTTATTTCAGATTCATCTTACAATTACATCCATATTTGTCAGTACAATTGCGAGCTTACAAACTAGTGTTAGTTATAATTAATAATAATCTTATATATAAAATTCTCGTGTCACAATGTTAGTTACCTTACTCCTCCGAAACGGCATTACTGATTTTTACCAAATTTTATATGCATATTCAGTAGGTCTGAGAATCGGCTACTATCTATTTTTCATACCCCTAAGTGATAAGGGTTGTCCACCCCAAACAAATAATTGGCAAAACAACGTTTGCCGGGGTCAGCTAGTTGACATATAAAAATGACTGCCTCGTTGGTCTAGAGGTCGCAAGCGCTACTGCTGAGCATGAGGTGCTGGGTTCGATTCCCGGGTTGGGCAAAGTGTTATTGAGTTTTTCTATCTAATCGTTGCGTTGGACTAATTATAAACAATAAGTAAATAGTTGGACCAGAGCACGTGGTACTCTTGGTCGAGGCAACTCCTCGATAGAGCTATCATTGCATTGGACAACTTGGAAAATAAATAAATTAGCAATTGTGCGAGTATATGTTAGAAATTTCGCCACGAGATTTTACTTTGAATAATCTAATAGCATTTTAAGTCTGTTCCGTTCACTGAATTTTACTTACTTTTTTGAATACTTGGTGGTTGGTTTGTTGGTGGTTTGATTATGATATTATCTTTATTTTTGGGTGGGGCAAAAGTCGTTTTAAATGGTTTAATGTAATGCATAGTTAGCCGTCGTTTGATTGTGAAATAGCACAGTGGTGTGGGTTAAAAGTATTAGCAAGAAAAGAGTGTTTTCTTTACAAACTATATACGTTCCTGAATTTCGTTTATAGTTTACGACTCACGATAAACTATAAACACGTTCGAGATCAACATAAAACATGGGTGAAACAGTAAAATGAAACGTATGGAGTTAAGAAGACATCTTGTTTATCTACCAAAATAAAGTTTTCAAGCTTTTAAACTCAAACTGCGAGTTGAACTGGGAGTCAAGAGAATAAGTCTGAACTGTATGAGAAACTTTTTAGTATCTGCGACTCCATGTGTAATCTATAGTTTTCTACGAATAATTGGCATTTCTGTGGATGTAGTAAAAGGTCGTGTTATACTCGTAATCAAGTAACTTAGCTTATTGCGGTCCACTGCTAGACTTAAATTTTTCGTAGATTTAAGCAAATTTGTATTTGGTTTTTTCTTTTTTACCCGATTAAACTTTTATTATTATTATTAGACGAAAGCCTCTCCCTGGCTGAGCCACAAACCCTGTCATATGCCTTCTGCATCCAGTCTGTCCCAGCCACCTTTTAAGGTCATCGGTCCATCTAGCTGGGGGGCAAAATACGCTTGCCGATACGCGGCCTCCACTCCAGGACTCGTCTGCTCCACCGGCCATCGGTCCTTCGACAAATATGGCTAACCCACTGCCACTTCAGCTTACTTAATCTGCAAGCTAAGTCGGTAACTCCAGTTCTTTTCCAGATAATTTCATTTCTGATTATATGCTTTAAAGAAATTCCGAGCATAGCCCGGTGGTAGAGCAATAAATAATAATAACTAACTGTTAAATCACTAGCTTTTCCCGGCCATCGTAGGCGTGGGCTTGTGGACAGTGAACAATGGGTAGCTCGCCGTCCGACAAGGACCAGGCCCGGGTCGATGGCGCGATGTGTTCCACGCGCGCCTCAAAGAGATGTCAGCAGAACTGACGGGATCCGTTAAAGCCGATGCCTGCCGGGGTTGCAGGGAAGTCCGAAAGGGATGCCGTGGCTCCGGCAACATGGCAACTGAAGGAACACGGGTGAGTTTTAGTCAGTAAGAGTGACACGCTCTCCCGCTTCGCCCAGAACGGGAGAAGTTATTTGCAAATGTCCCACCCAAAAAAAAAAAAATTGACTGGCTTTACGTTTTCGTGATGCTGTAAAAGGCGACTAAGGGGTTATTATGTCATTTTATAAATTTAAGTTAACGACATTCTGTAAACGTGGATGATAATGGATGGGTGGATGAATGCATTAAAAATATCTTTTGTATATTTTCCTCTCACATTAAAGCAGAAAAGGCAAGAATTTTCAAAATAATAAATTGTACTGTGAAAATATAATATTATCCTCTTCCACATTTTCTCGACACTCGATAAATTCACGTACAGTCAACAAGAACATCTTGTCAACACAACATTCTCAGTGCATCACAGGGCCAATTATGTCACACACGAGAATTTCCACGACATTTGCCTGTGCCTTTTGCAGATAAATAAATATAGATACATGTCAAACGCCATGAAAATATTAATAAACATGTGTGTACAGGCAAAGTTTTACATGCAAAGATAAACATCAGTTAGTCTACACTATTTTACTCTGGAGACCGATGTCAAAGAACTGACTACTCAGCACATTCATGTGCCTTTATCAAATTGACACGCTTCGTCCATTAGTCGTGTTCATTTCATTCAATTTTCAAAGAATAGTGCTTGTGATTTAAATATAATAATATGGACAATTTTAGTTAGTAGTGGAGGAGGAGTAGAGATTCATGCCGGCTCTTTTCCACAAGAAACGACCAATTGGAACCGTGCACCTAGCTTCTGACGTTTCATAAGTGCCCATGTAGGTTTATGTGAAATAAAAATATTTTGAATTTTTTTGGTAGTCAATTTGAGAAACAATTAATCACCCTGACTTGACAATATTGATTAAAAGCTTGTTATTACCTGAATACGAATCTATTAAGTTGATTGTACTATATTACTTAATGAAGGTACATTGACAAACGCTTTCAACCCCTGTTTAAACAAGTTGGGGAATTTAAAAAAAATCTTCCTTATTACTTACTTTCGTTATAAGGAATTCTTGTGCAAAATGTAGGCTTCTAGCAGTGCATTGTCTGTCAATAAATAAATTTACGATTTTTATTATGCAAATTGCGAAGTTAAGACCAGGCACTCTAAATAAAACACGCAAACTCCGCCCCATGCACCCCGCCACTCTACTATTTGCTAAACGCTAACACTTCAGTAATAAAGTTAAATATCGCGTGCGCTCTTTGATCGTGTTCGAGTATGGAATTAAATGGCGTAAGTCTCAATTCTTATTTCATTTATAACTAAAGTAATAATTGATCTAGAGAAAAACTATCTTGTGGCTGGATAATAAACTATATTTTCTTAATGTGAATACTTATTTTAGATATATAAGCCAAAACTTCTTCATTTTTTTTTCCAAATATTAAAAAAAAAACATGATTTTCGAATAAAAAATTAATACAGCGAAAATGTTCCAATTATGTGACTGTCTTGTACATGAAAAGTAAACTAATAAATCGTATACTAAAGTTCCATTTTGATTGTATACGTGACTGTTTCAGAATATTAATGCAAATAAAAATACAATTTAGGGAGTCTCCTCTTAAAGGTTGAAACTCAACGTACCCATTCCAAAACTATATAAGTTGTAAAACTGATATTTTTTACTTCTATGCAATTTACACTCACTGTAGTGTGTAAACCGGATAGTTGGCTGCAGTTTGGTGAATTGCACGTTAATCCTGAACTTATTGGTCTCCTAAGTAACATTGAGTTAAGCTATTGCCCACTAAATAGCCCGCTCTATCGATGCTTTGTGCCTGGAGGGTTTTGTAACTAGTTTTTTGGTCATAATGCTAATGTAATTTTTGTTTTGTATCGCTAAATGGAGCAAATCTGATGGTAGATAAAGTAATTTGACTTTCATCATCTGCCTAGCCTTTTCCCAACTATGTTGGGGTCGGCTTCCAGTCTAACCGGATGCAGCTGAATACCAGTATTTTACATGGAGCGACTGCCTATCGGACCTTCACAACCTAGTTACTGGGTAATACGATACCCGTTGGTAAGACTGATTGTCAGACTTTCGGGCTTCTGACGACCCGTAACAACTGTCAAAGATCTACAAATGACAGCCGGAACCAACGGCTTAACGTACTTTCCGAGGCACGGAGGGGTCTTGGTATGTAAAGATGGTCACACATCCACGGACCAACCGCAGCAAGCGTAGCTTAACCTGATAGATCGACCCGTGCGGCTGTCATTACTTAGCATAAATTTGACTTTGCCAATATAAAATAGTTTTCTTATTTTTCTTATAATGTGAAGTGTGCCTTGAGGTAGTTGCTAAAAATTAACGCTGTGACGGTTGGTTCGCTCAAAGTCACAGCATTATGCTGAGCAACGACCTGTTCTTGCACAGATGCGACACATGGCTTTATTTTACTTGTAAATGTTGTTTGTTACAAAAGTAGAACATTTACACTCTGCAATTGTCATTTTGTTTTGTTTTGTTTGTTTGTTGTAATTTGCCAGTGTCGCAATGCATAGTAATTACGCAACGTGTATTATTATTGTCTTTGTTCTTGGTGTAGACCAGGGATCCCCAATTAGTTTTATTGGAGGTCCATATATTTTAATAATGTGACTGTCGTGGTCTGTTAGGTAGAGGATTACTAGGAACCAAGATTAAAAATATCAATTGAGAAATAAAACGAAAACATTTTTTTTATAAAGTAATAAACAAAGTTAAGTAATGAACAAAATAACAAAGAAGTAATTATTTATCAATTTAAAAATGTTTCTTTTTACTTTTTAACTATGTCTGAAGAGTAAAGTTGGTGCAAGATAAAAAGCAAATAAAAAAAATTGTTTACCCAAGTTTTAGTTATATATTTTAGTGTTTACTTAAGGTCCGCATAAAATAGGTCGGGTCCGGATACGGACAGCGGTCTGCCATTTTTGGTGACTTTCGCTGCTGTTAGTGTACCCGTCCAGCACCGGAGACGTTCTCCAGGACTAGTTTTGAATACGAGGTTTTTGGCTACTTTGTTTTAGTGTATGTATTTAAAAAAAAAATTGTAATGTATTTTTTTTTATTATGTTATTCAGTGAAAAACAAAAGTATAATATTATTGCCTAGCTGTGTGATCAAACCGGCAGGAATAGGTTCAAACAAACGATTAGTTTTACTAAACCAATATTTGTGAGGCTGGTGTAAGTGAGGTTTGTGTTCGATATTGCATTCATAATACGGTGAAAATCTTAAAAATGTATGCTTTAATTCACTCCAGCACACATTATGGTGCAATAAGCAGAAATTGTGAAAATATTCCTTTATACAAAAGGTATATTTTCAGCACACCATTTTTAATTAAGAGTGGAGTACAAAGGAATAAGCAGTAATAATCCTGTAACAATAGTCATTACGTTGATCTCATTTTAAAATCATGCTCACTCAACAAAATGAATGAACATTCCACTGACTCCTAGATTGATTTATTTTTATGTTCAAGCGATTCGCGAAATTGAAACAGATACGGATAATCTCTGAATTTATGGGGAAAATATGAAATTTGATAAAACGAAATATTTATATCCCTTCAGAATGTGGAGACAGATATATTTATTCGGTAATTATTTGGTTCGATATGACGTTCGTTGATGCACCGATGCAGTTTTTTATTTTTATTTCTGGGAATGAGGTAATGAAAAATATGGGTATGCAATTAAGAAGTGACGGGCTTGTGGCTAAGTGATAACAGTCGCACGGGTCAATCGATCAGATTAAACTACGCTTGCCGCGGTTGGTCCGTGGATGGGTGACCATCTTCTTTTCCCACTGACAGTGATGCGGATTTTTGCCCAATAAGCTGTTCCTTTTTTTTTGTATACTTTTACATAATTTATACATTTTAGTGTTAGATGTATAATGTAACATAAATAATGTTAATGTAAAAGATAAATTAAATACTAATATTATAAACGCGAAAGTTTGTGGGGATGGATGGATGGATGTGTTTGTTACTCTTTCACGCAAAAACTACCGAACGAATCTGGATGAAATTTGGCACACAGGTAGTTTATAACCTGGATTAATACATAGGATACGTGTCTGTCTGTGTGACCGCAATGTTCTTCTAAACTACGCAACGGACTTTCATGCGGTTATCACCATTATTTATTCCGGTAGGTTTATGGGAATAAAAACCGGCTAAGTGCGTGTCGGATGGGGTTCACTTTTGGGAGGCAAACAAGAATAAATTTAAAAAAAGTTTTGCAAACTGTACCGTGTGACATATCAAATGAAAAGGGAGGGTCATAAATAGTTTTAACCGACTTCAAAAAAAACTTTAGGTACTTTTTAGATAGTGAGCGCGCGCGCGGGCGACGCGAGGGTGAGGGTGGGAGCGAGACAAAACACTTCTATATCCTCGTGTAGTAATAATATGTTTTAGTTAGGTATCTGTATTATTTGTGCACGTAGAGTGATGCCTGCTGATAGTTTTATTTTTTTTATTTTTATGTTTCTTATAATTTATTGTATATTTGTCTTACATTCTGAGCACTATTTATTTTGTTTTGTTACAAAATCACTGAACCTGACTTGATTTCCGTACATCTTTTCTTTTTTCGGGTGACCACTGAAAATCAGCGCTGTGCTGTGGGTCCCCCATAGCACTGCATCATGCTGAGTGGAAGCCTTCTTGTCACAGTCATGTCGTGCAGCTGCCGCCTAAGTAATTTCTGTTCTATGCTCGTGATTTGTTATATACTTTGTGTTGTTCTCTGATTACTCTTGTCTTTTATGTATGCACGTATTTCTGTGACAAATAAACCTATTTTTCTTTCTTTCTTTCTTTCTAAGTTAATTAGTTAATGACTAAGTAAAGTAAACACGAAATTACATAATTTAAATTCCTGTAAGTTTCTAAGCATGTTTTTTATTTATTGCCAGAATTAAAATGCTTAAAGCACTCTACTTTGGAACTAAGTGCACTGTTTTTCTGAAAAAACTTTGTTATCGTCGACGACTAAAGTTTTACTGCAGTTACATTAAACTATGCGAAGAGAAATTAATTTATTTGTGGCTGTTTTATATTGTAAAACCATTTTGTGACCAAAATTTTGTTTCTAACATTTAACTATTAATATCACTACATGCCGACGTTTCATTCTTCAGACAACTTATATCTGAGGAATAAAAATTGCAGTTCGTCAGTTTTTATATAGAAAATATAATTATCAAACTGTCATATTTATTTTTCTGATAAAAGTTAGCTGTTTAATTTTTTTTTTACTAGGAAATAAAAAAAATATTAAGAACATCTTATTACGTTATTCTTTTGATCTAATGTTCCAATGAATTTAACTTTTAGAAAGACAGATACAAAACATAGAACAGTTTTTGGTTCAAAAAAGGAAACAATGGAATTATATCCCAAACCTTAGGAAATGCCCGAAAAATACTTATGCCTGTTTTCACCGACTACTAAGTCATACTTAAATTAACTTATTAAATGAATCCCTAAATAAAAGTGCATCGTGGGATTTGCAACTCTCAGCGCTGAGCCTAGTGATGAAAGTCCAACAGTGTACTTTTTGGGATTCATTTATGTGTCACTTAGTGAAAGTGAAAACGGGCATTAGTCTTTGGCCAGCAAACATATTCTTATTTCTTTCTTTACAGGCTGAGATAACGAAACAGAACTTATAATAACATAAATGACAAAAAAAAATCCCAGACAAAAACATTTAAAGACTTTCGACGTTTGAATCAAACGACCGTTTCACAATAAAGACATTGAACCGACTCTCATTCCGTCTGGCGACTAACTTAAGTTTGTTGAAACGAGGCACCATCTTCAATTACTAAGTGCTTTGATACTAATAGAGCTATTATGGAGATGGTATTGAGATACTGATAATGTTTTTGTTTCTATTTATTTTTAATGCTTTTTAAGTTTAAAGTTTGTTGACAGTAAGACTGCTAGGCTGAAATTTAACGAGGCGGGTGACACTTATAGGATGTACTTATGAGGGTGACATAGTTATGCTGAACGAAAGGTTCTTGCAGTATAACCATGACATCCTCACAACACCCTATGAACTTACAAAGATTTTAAAAAAACAGTGGCACTCCGGGAGTGCCAAAAGAAGTGAAAACTTGAAAAAAAAATCGGCACCGCGGTGGTTAACGCGTTGATGTCTTTTACTTGACGGTGTCGGTAAATTCCGTCACAGTGTCGCGAAATCAATGGTTTAGTCCCATCTCAAAATTTTCACTTTAAAAAGATGCATCAGGATAGATAAGCCAGGGTTGTCACACAATGGGGCCTGAAAACGGTCATCGTTTCTTAACTGACTTCTGTTGCAGAGATATCTCTGCAGCTAGGCTGCTTATACAGCGCGACGATGCCACAGAGATGGTGATCGTTTTCGCCTCGGTCTATATGCCCGAAGCAGGCGCCGCCTCCTAACGTACTCGCCCGCCTCGTGAACCATTGCGAGAGTTGCGGGTTTGAGGTTGTTGTCGGGGCCGATGCCAATGCTCACCACCAACTGTGGGGTATGGACACGCAAAACGAGAGGGGTAAGGCTTTGGTTGACTACTTATTCTCGACTAACCTATCCCTACTAAACACTGGCTCCGAACCAACATTCGTAACCAGGCGAAGCCGCACAATCATAGATCTCACTCTGGCATCAGAGGGCGTGGCGGAAATCACCACTGGGTGGCAGGTCTCCAAGGAGGCCTCCTGCTCCGATCACAGGTGGATCCGCTTCGACATTCAGGTCTGTGTTCCATCGATACCACCACGGCGTTATCCGCGTAAAACGGATCGTGCCACCTACACACGCAGCCTTGATTCCAAGCTAGCGATGCTAAGCGATCCGGTGACATATGCGGACACGACACAGATTGAGGCACAAGTAAGCCATCTTACAGAATCAATCATAGACAGCTACAAAACCGCCTGCCCAGAGACCACGCCGCGCAAGATACCGGGTAAACAACCCTGGTGGGGCGCTGATCTGGAGCGCAAGCGCAGCAAGGTAAGAACAGCTCTGAATAGAGCCATGAACACATGTGCGGATGAGGACTGGGATAACTACTACGCGGCAAAATCTAGCAACAAAAAATGCATCAGATTCAGGAGCACCTCGGGATGGCGCAAATTCTGTGGTAGCATTGAATCTTGTCAGCAAGCAAACAGGGTAAGGAAAGTACTGGCGCAACAGAATACACCTGGGCCCGCCACCCTCCGCAAACCTGATAACACACTCACGTCGTCGCCTGAGGAAACAAGACGCATCCTAATTGAAACTCACTTCCCTGGTTGCGTCTTCGCGCAGGTAATCGACTGGCAAGATGAAACCCAAACACCAGCTGACACTGACTGGAGTTACGCACACAGGGTGATCACGTTGGAGAAACTCCAATGGGCCATCCGGAGCTTCCATCCTTTTAAGGCAGCTGGTCCTGAAGGAGTGTTCCCCGCTTTACTACAGTGGGGGGGTGCTTCTGTCGCAATAAGACTGGTGCCTTTAATGAGGGCGTGCCTGGCCTTTAGATACGTTCCTAAAGGATGGAGGGAAGTGAAAGTAATATTCATCCCTAAGCCAGGTAAGGGTGACTACACAAACGCCAAATCCCACCGACCAATCAGCCTGACCTCCTTTCTCCTAAAAACTCTGGAAAGGCTATGTGATAGAGAGCTGAGGGATGGCGCTCTGAAAAACATACCGCTACATGGTAATCAACACGCATACAGCTCAGGTAAGTCGACCGAATCTGCTCTCCATCTAGTGGTCAGTCAGATAGAGGACGCGATTCATCAAAAAGGCACCTGCCTGGGTACTTTCATAGAAATCGAAGGAGCTTTCGACAAAACCAACTTCTCCAGCATCAGAAGCGCCCTCTCCAGGCATGGAGTAGAACAGGTACTTACGGACTGGATTACAAACATGTTAAGCAAACGGGTGGTTCACCTTGAGGGTGAGCGGCAGTTGGCCATGATAGCCAGAGGCTGCCCCCAGGGAGGGGTTCTGTCCCCCCTTCTATGGAATCTGGTAATTAATGACCTCATTACCAAACTCAATGCCAACCGCTATTACACAATAGGGTATGCAGATGACCTCGCAATCCTTGTATCGGGGAAGGTGACGGGTACGATCTGTAACCTCACTCAGCAAGCAATACGTATCGTAGAAAGTTGGTGCAGGGAATTTGAACTGTCAGTGAACCCCACTAAAACTGATCTAGTCATGTTTACCCAAAAACGAGCATTAGGTCCTTTCCGCCTACCCAAACTGTTCGATACTGAACTTCAGTTGGCCAACGAAGTCAAGTACCTCGGGGTCATTCTAGACAGTAAGTTAAACTGGAGTAGTCATGTAGACAACAAGCTAAACAGGGCCTGCATTACCTTCTGGCAGTGCAGGAGAATGATAGGTAAGAAGTGGGGCCTATCCCCCAAAATCATACTGTGGCTGTACACAGCAGTGATCCGCCCTATGATCGCGTACGGGGCCGTGGTTTGGTGGCCCCGCACTCAGCTGGTTACAGCTTCCAACAAACTACAACGCATGCAAAGACTAGCCTGCGTGGCAACCACGGGCTGCATGAGGACTACTCCAACTGCAGCAATCGAAGCCATGCTGGGACTGCCCCCACTCCACCTGTTCATACAGCAGGAAGCGACAATGGCGGCGGTGCGTCTTAATGCAATTGATCTCTGGGGTAAGAGAGTCACACAACACACCGCGCTGCTTGAGGGACTCAACAATGAGTTCCCTATTACGAAAGCCGTAAATGACCTGGTGCCCAAACAATTTATCTTCGATAAAAAATACAGAATCCAACTCCACGAGGACCGCAGATGCGAGGGTTTGCGCCCCGCAGAGCTGCGAATCTTCACCGACGGATCCAAAACAGGTAGTGGCACAGGTGCTGGAATCTTCTCGGAGGACTTCAACATACACATAGCCACACCATTGGGTGTCCATAACACAGTGTTCCAGGCCGAATGCATGGGTATATCTCTTGCCGCTTCAGCCATCATGGCCAGGGAAGTTAAGGACCACTCGATACGAATACTCTCAGACAGCATGGCTGTTCTGCAAGCGCTAAACAGTCACACTGTTGATTCTGGGCTGATATACGAGTGCCACCAACGCCTCAACCAGGTGGGTGACCTCAATAATATAACCATTCAATGGATCAAGGGACACAGCGGTTCGCGGGGCAATGACGCAGCCGACGAACTTGCCAGAAGGGGGTCGAGCATGGCACCAGTGGGGCCTGAACCCATCACGCCACTCCCCTTCGGATACCTACTCTCTCTGGTAAGGAAATGAACCAACAACATCACAAAATATGGGTGGACCACGGTGAGTGCAGGCAGGCTAAGGAGGCTCTCCCTACAATCGACGGCCGCCTCACGAAACAGGTTCTCCGATTAACAAAACAGCTGCTGCGCACAGTTACAGCTGCCCTAACTGGCCATGGGTCATTTAATAAACACCTCTTTGTCATAGGAGTCACAGACAGTCCGCTGTGCAGAGCTTGCATGGAGGACGACGAGACAGCAGCCCATGTGCTGTTAAACTGCCCCGTGGTCGCCACATACAGGGCCAAGTACTTCGGTAACCCAGGTACCCTACGTGAGATTGTCAGTGACACCAAGGCGTTGCTGGCCTTCTTTGAGGAGCTGGGGTGGATCGAATAATCGATTTTCCCACCCGTACGCAAAATACGCGCTTTGACGTGGAGTTGCGGATACCAGCCCGTATTACCTATTACCAATTACCTAACGATCATCGTCATCGAAGCCATCCTAAAAAACAGTGACAAGACGACTTGGACTCGTTCGTGACTGACTGGCTGGACGAAGCAACAGATAGTTATGATTGGAAAGGTATAGGGGAGACTTTTATCCAGCAACGGAACCTTTATTTACAAAGAAAATATTTCCAATTACAGGCTACTTCAGGGAACTTTTCATCACATTTGTCAAACAAGGCGGTTAAAATAGATAGGTAGGTAACAGCATTGATAGCCTAGTGGTATGACCATCGAACTGCCAAGTCATAGGTCTCGAGTTCGAACAAAAGGCACGCACCTCTGACTATTCGTATTCATGTGAGTATTGTATAATTAAGTATCAATTGCTTCAAAAATGGTGAAGAAAAACACGTCGTGAGGAAACCAGCATACCTGAGAGATATTTCTCGACGGCATATGAAGCTAAGTCCGACCATGGGTGGCATGATAACTCTAACACCAGTACCCTAATTGCGTAACTTATTTTCGTAAACAATTATGCTTAAATTTGTTTCATTTTGACAGTTCAACAACATTCATTGCGTTATTTACATTATTGAGCAGATTTTTTTTCCAACTTAGGAAGCAATGGATTGGCAATCTGTTTCAAATCGAAACAAATTGTAATTGTGTTGTATTACGCAAATAGGGTACAGGTTAGTCACTATAATTAAGTTTCAATTGCTTCAAAAATGGTGAAGAAAAACACGTCGTGAGGAAACCAGCATACCTGAGAGATATTTCTCGACGGCATATGAAGCTAAGTCCGCCCATAGGTGGCATGATAACTCTAACACCAGTACTCTAATTGCGTAACTTATTTTCTTAAACAATTATGCTTAAATTTGTTTCATTTTGACAGTTCAACAACATTCATTGCGTTATATACATTATTGAGCAGATTTTTTTTCCAACTTAGGAAGCAATGGATTGGCAATCTGTTTCAAATCGAAACAAATTGTAATTGTGTTGTATTACGCAAATAGGGTACAGGTTAGTCACTAACCACACGAAAAAAAAAAAAAGAAAAAAGGAAGGTGACAAGCGATTACATTTTACTGTTGTATGTACTCGTATAGATGTATTTTAGAATTGACGGCTCTTTTCTCATGCTCTCCCCTTAAGGCTTGGCACTTGGTAGGCACTCGCCGGGCGGTTTAGTATCGTATCCGGATAAGTATGACAGCTTTCACATTTACCGGCAGATGTCACGTGGTTTACCGAAACATTCGATACTGCGTACTCGGCACCGGATACACTTGAACGTAACTGGAGTTTCAGAGCTGTCAGTGTCCATTCTATTCTATTTTTAATAAATGGCAAGCAAAGCCGATATCGACTATTCTGCCAATGTCGAACGTGAGTTGGAAAAAGCAAGTGTGCATGTTAAAAAAAATACAATAAGTTGTGAGTGTCAATATTAAATACAGGATTCAACTTCACGAGGATTGCCGATGCGAGGGTTTGCGCCCCGCAGAGCTACGTATCTTTACCGACGGATCCAAAACAGGTAGTGGCACAGGTGCTGGAATCTTCTCGGAGGACTTCAACATACACATAGCCACACCATTGGGAGTCCATAACACAGTGTTCCAGGCCGAATGCATGGGTGTATCTCTTGCCGCTTCAGCCATCATGGCCAGGGAAGTTAAGGACCACTCGATACGTATACTCTCAGACAGTATGGCTGTTCTGCTAGCGCTAAACAGTCACACTGTTGACTCTGGGCTGATATACGAGTGTCACCAGCGCCTTAACCAGGTGGGTAGCCTCAATAATATAACCATTCAATGGATCAAGGGACACAGCGGTTCGCGGGGCTATGACGCAGCCGACGAACTTGCCAGAAGGGGGTCGAGCATGGCACCAGTGGGGCCTGAACCCATTGCGCCACTCCCCTTCGGGTACCTACGCACTCTGGTAAGGAAAAGAACCAGGGATCAACATCACAAACTTTGGTTGGACCACGGTGAATGCAGGCAGGCCAAGGAGGCACTCCCTATGATTGATGGTCGCCTCACGAAACAGGTTCTCCGACTAACGAAACAGCAGCTGCGTACAGTTACAGCAGCTGTAACTGGCCATGGGTCATTTAATAAACACCTCTTTGTCATAGGAGTCACAGACAATCCGCTGTGCAGAGCCTGCATGGAGGACGACGAGACAGCAGCTCATGTGCTGTTAAACTGCCCGGTGGTCGCCACATACAGGGCCAAGTACTTCGGTAACCCAGGTACCCTACGCGAGATTGTCAGTGACACCAAGGCGTTGCTGGCCTTCTTTGAGGAGCTGGGGTGGATCGAATAATCGATTTTCCCACCCGTACGCAAAATACGCGCTTTGACGTGGAGTTGCGGATACCAGCCCGTATCACCTATTACCAGTGTCAATATTCCACCGTAATGATGACACTTACAGTTCTTGAATACAGTTTAAATGTGCTGACCGCGTTTTGTTTAATTAGTGAAATTTAACCTAAGAGCGTTTTAAATTAGCAAACAATCTCGCTCTCAAAATCAAGACCCGAAGCATGCAAGAAACTTTGTCTTATGTTACAAAACCTTACACTGCATGAAATGCATTTGGACCAATTGAAACTAAGTGCTCGATAGTTCTAGAAACAATGGATAGATTACTAATCTATCAGATAACCTAGTATCACTTTCAAGCTGAGCTATTTCATTACAAAGAGGTTTTATATTTTGCTCTGAAACCCGTAATGGTTGGTAATAATATAAAATGTGTTCAATACAATAACGCATTCAGGGTGCTGATGGGGGGCACGCCACAATCGCGGCGATAAGACCCGTCTTTGAGGAGTGGCTGGAGAGACGCCACGGCGTTCTCACCTTCCGCCTGACGCAGGTCCTCACCGGACACGGCTGCTTCGGGAGGTTCCTGTTCAGGATAAGGCGGGAGGAAACACCCGGGTGTCACCATTGTGTGGATCGGCCTGAGGACACGGTGGAGCATACGGTGGAGGTCTGCCCGGCTTGGGCGGAGCAACGCCGTGTTCTCGTAGAGGCGATCGGCGGCGGTGATCTCTCGCGTCCGGCCCTGGTTCAGGCCATGGTACGGAGCGAGAGGAAATGGCAAGCCGTCACCTCCTTCTGCGAAGCGGTAATGCTCGCGAAGGAGGAGGCGGAACGCGTGAGGGAGAGGCAAATTTCGCGCCCTCACGCCCCTAACCGCCGCAGGAGGAGACGCCCGGGGCGGGAATCGCGAGCCGATTTCCGGCCACCGTAGGCGCGGGCTTGCGGACGGTGAGCAATGGGTAGCTCGCCGTCCGATAAGGACCAAGCCCGGGTCGACGGCGCGTTGTGTTCCACGCGCGCCTCAAAGAGATGTCAGCAGAATTGACGGGGTCCACTAGGACCAATGCCTGCCGGGGGTTCGAAGAAAACCGATCGGGAAATCGTGGCCCCCGGCAACAGGGCAACCGAAGGAACACGGGTGGGTTTTAGTCAGTAAAAAAAAAAAAGGGTGCTGATGGGGTTGTCTCGATACTGCAGCGCATCAGGGATGTTTGCTGAAGCACGCGTTGACTGCTTCTACCCTGTGATGCGGAAGCGGTGCGCATCCCTGGTTAGTAGGGTGCGGGGCAGCACCAACAGCATCCTGTCTATGATAGCAAGCAGGCTAGATTGTGCGATTGTGGTCCACGGCTGCAAGGTATCGGCTAGGCCTGTCTCTTTGCAGCAGTGATGTCACAAATTGTTTCTGTGTTAATGTTTTACTAACGTATTTTGTAAGTTAGGTACTAACACTATGAGTCTTGTTGCTTGATTTATTGAATAAAAATTAATTAATTAATATAATTGTTTAAGTTATTCGCCAGATTTTGTTTTTAACAAAATTACTATCAAGTTTATACAGAAGTAAGTATGTAGGCACTCTTGATAGTGTGTGCTCCATAAGGTTCTCATCGTCACGTAATTCATACGACGAGCCATAGATTTCCATTCAATGCTGACTCCATCACTCTCTTGTGTATACTTTTGCCTTCCACTTAAATTTTCTAGGGTTTTGTTACTTTGCCTTGTTTGACAAGTGTCTATATTTTGATGGTCTAGAAAACAAACGTACTAATTACAGATGTCACTTAATACAAATGTACACTCACAATTTAGGCTGAAAAAAGATGAAATTTTGCACTTAGCACGATTGTCTTCTAGACCATCGATTTAACGGTTCACTTTTTATGTTATCTGGCAAACAACCGGCCACCTTCTGTGGTGGGGAATGTGAATTTGGTGTAGCAACACTATGTATCAAAATAAAAGTTACACGTAATGTATAACTTTTACAATTTTTAATACAACTATTTACACTAGGTAGTAAATTAAAAGACTAACTAACTGTACAAATAAATACAAAAAAACAAAAGAACGGGTCTCCCTTGTTTTACCGAAAAGAAATTGCCAAATTATCACTTCCCAAACAAATTTTCGCATAATTTAATTTGCCAAATTATTACTTACCAAAAAATCTCTTTACAAATAATTGTTACGAAAACCTATGTTTGGCAAGTGAACGTTTGAACAATAACTTGTTCACCAACTAGTACTTTTACCATTTTTTATCTAGTCAAATATTCAATACGGAAATGAAAATAATATTGACATGACGCCAAAAGTCTGTATATTAGATTTCAAAAAGGCAGCCATTTCAAGCATAAGATCTAACTTTGAAGACGTTTTATTACAAGGGTGCTTTTTCCACTTGGGACAAATTCTAAACAGGTAATAATAATGTTATTATAATTATATTATTTCTCTCGATAGCCTCCTAAAAATAATCTCTTTTTTCCATATTTTTTTCTATATAATCTAGTCGTTTCTGGCACTCGCCGGCCGCTGCCGCGGCACCGCTCGCTTCGCTCGCTCGGCTCGTGCGTAGGTGGTCACAGTTTTAACCTAACCTAACCATTTTTTTTAAAATTAATAACCTACTGTAACTAGTTCCATAAATAACCTAATGTCTAGTAACCATAAATTTGACTTGTTCAGACAAATTCAAGCACATAAGCTTACAAAGAAATACGCAAATGACATCAAATTTAACAAACAAGTAAAATGTTTATTGGCTTTAAGTTATTTGCCAGAAAATTAAATCATTCTATATTTTAACAAGCTAATAGAAGGTATAGAAGATTCTGATTGGAAGCAAATCGCGAATTGGTTTGAAGAAAATTATGTTAGCGGATCATGGAACACGCAACCGAAGTATCCACCAAGCTTTTGGAGTTGCCATGTTGTAAACGAAAGACAAATACCTAGAACTTCAAACTCAGCTGAGGCGTGGCATCGTAGAATAAACATTCTCATTGATAAACACCACCCTGGAGTGTATCGCTTAATTAAAGAATTAATAAATGAAGTTTCTTCAAATTTAGCTGACATTGAGATTATACTATCAGGTGAACCGCCACAAAAAAAGAAAAAAAAAATATATGGATAAAGACGACAGAATTAATCGAGTTCTGCAACACAAGTCTGAATACTCCGAAATAAATCTGCTAATGTCCATTGCAAAAAATTTAAAATTGTAAGTTACAAATATTTTGTACTAGCTTTTGCTATTTTGTACTCGCGTTAATAAATGATTACCTATATTAAAATAAAATTGCATTTTTAATTATACAATTCCCAAAAAAATCTTATTTTTGCCTTTATATTTTTTGTCATAACAAATCATTTGACTAAACGTTTATTGTCTAAATATTGTTTGCTGTAATAAATCATTTGATTAAAAACCAAAAGCCTTAATGACATTATCCTTGGTAACAATCTGCCAAGTAAACATTTGACCAAATGAAAATGTGCGTAGGTACTAAAATTATTCCAAATATTACATTGGTATAAAAAAGGTTGCTAAAATTTGTTTGGGTAATGAAAATTTGGCAAAATCTTTTCGGCAAAACGGCAGGATCCCCAAAAGAACACCTAGGCGTCGAAGTATTTGTCTGCATCGCTGTCATCCGGAAACGTGTCCAGAAAACTGGCAGCATTGCCACGTTGAATGGCAATGCTAATTCTTTGGCCAAAGACGAGCCAGTCTGGTCACGTGAAATGTCGACCGGGCCCCATGACCCGAGCGTTTCGACCCCAAACGGCTCAAAACTGCAGTTACCCATAAATAAGGTTGAAGTATTTGCGCCGCTTGAAGGTCTCAATAGCCGCAGCAGCGGTCCCAGCACAGCCCGCCGTGCTAGGAACATAAGATGGCGTAAGAGTATCCACACGTTTCCTGTTGTGTGTGAAATAATTTTTATTGTCTTTGAACGCAAGCCAGTGGTGTTTAAATAGAGCAATACCATAAACATTGCTCTATTAAAATAGCGCTGGCAGTAACAGTTTGCTGCCATATCAGGCAATAAGCTGAACTGTCTTATGTTCTTGTTTATATTATTATGATGTGCTATAAAAAGAACTGAGAAACGTGACAAAAATTTTCTGTATTTTTATAAGCTAATTCCTAAATGTAAAATTTCGATCGGCCTTGAATATGGCAAAAACATCACAAAATTGTTAGGTTCGCTTTTTGAAAGCTCCCAAACTGTCAGGAGCAGTGTAGTGAAACTCTTTGGGGATTTACCCAACATTTATGGTTATGACACATGATGGTGGCAGGTATCCATTACCGACATCGTTTTCATATATTGTCGGTATTCTGTTATGTGTTTCGTAACGATATTAAGACTGGGGGAGTTATTTCCGGCAATTTGGTAGTACGGCGATAATTTTTTGACATAGGTCTTTTCAAAATGTGGAATATGGAATGTTATTTTTTTGATGATCAAATAAAAAGTAGATAACAAGCGAGAGATTATACAGATTATTTGGGTAGAAAACATATATCTTCGCGGAAATTAAAACGTTGTTACACACGTACAAAGTTAGAAATTTCCCAACTATGTTGGGGTCGGCTTCCAGTCTAACCGAATGCAGCTAAATACCAGACATTTTACCTGGAGCGACTGCCTATCTGACCTCCACAACCCAGTAACTGGATAATACGACACCCCTTGGTAAAACTGGTTGTCAGACTTTCAGGCTTCTGACGACCCGTAATGACTGTCAAAGATCCACGAATGACAACCGGGACTAACGGCTTAACGTACTTTCCGAGACACGGAAGAGTCTCTTTATGTAAAGATGGTCACCCATCCACGGATCAATCCCGGTAAGCGTAGCTTAACCTGATGGATCGACCCGTGCAGCTGTTATTATTTAGCAACGAGCTCCTCACTTTCGTATGTAAATATAATCTTACAGAATGAAAATTCGTTACAAAATACGAGAATTAATTATCACATTGAACATCAGATTTTCCAAAGGCATTGAAATTCCAGGGCCATGTTAATTGAGGCTTACAAGCCTTTTATTTTTTTGGGTGGGAAATTATCATATAATTTCTCCCGCTCTGGGTGGAGCGGGAGGGCGTGTCAGACTCTTACTGACTAAAACCCACCCGTGTTCCTTCGGTTGCCCTGCTGCCGGGGGCCACGAATTCCCTATCGGTTTTCTTCGAACCCCCGGCAGGCATTGGCCCTAGCGGACCCCGTCAATTCTGCTGACATCTCTTTGAGGCGCGCGTGGAACACAACGCGCCGGCGACCTGGGCTTGGTCCTTATCGGACGGCGAGCTACCCAGGCTTACAAGCCTCAATTGACGATTGTCATAACGCATATAGTTCTCTTACAGAAAATTGCAGCTACATAGATCTCTCGTACAATATACACGAACGATGAAAGGAGTACCCTGATACTTATACCTAGTCCTTATGATCTTGGCATTACAACAAAATCCATTGCTTCTAATGTTAGGAAAGTCTACTCGACGATAAATACTTCCCCCAGAACCATTTCAAAACGTTTAAGGCCAATTTACTTGAAAAGAGTCTCCCATCTTGATGATACGCAAAATGTGTACTTAAATCTGAACACATTGTGTACAATAATCATCTAAGTTCTAAGAAATTTTGCAAATGTTGGAAAAATGCGATCAAGAAACTCTCTGTGTAAATGTTGTAACTGCATATCGCCACTATTTTACAAAAAACAACACGCGATAAAACTAACAAACTATTTAAACTAGCTCACCATATCTTAAGGCTCATATTTCGGTGGCAAGCTAGTCGTAAAGTTTGAACTTTTAAGTGGACTGTCCTCCTACGTTCTACCGTATGCCGCCTTGGCAACAGCAGGAGATTACCAATCGTTATTATTCAAAATAATGTTTTCGGAACTGGGATATTACTTGGGCACTGAAATTGAAATTGTTAGTCGTATTTTTGTGTGGACATATCTTTATGAACCTATGCGAAAAACCCTATTCTGAAAAATTTTCAAAGCTACCACCATGGGTAGCCATTCATACAATTTTTAATGGTTGAAAACGTATTTACAAGCCACAATTTTTCCTTGAAAAAAATGTGCCAAAAATATCACTTACCTTCTATCGGTACCTAAATTCATATCGGTCCCAAAAAATTCATTTTGGTACCGAAACGACGGGACATAAATTTAAAATCTAGGCTTTGAATTGGAGAGAGTTATCACTCGGCTCTTTGTTGCTAATGTGTTCCATCTATCATGTGAACTGTGACGTTATTGGATTTCTCTCTTTTGATATATGAGAGCCTGTAAAATTTTTGTGGTTAGGTGAAAGAATTTTGGTAGTATTGGAGAGGTTTTTTAAGATCAATAGGTATCTAATTAATCAGTTGTAAAAAATAAACACGACTCCACTTACTAAATCCTATAGACTTACTATTAAACGAGCAATATTTGTACTCACGTTCTCGAAATGGGCTGCAACGATTTCGATGAAAGCTGCAATATAGGGGTTCGCGGGGGTGAAAAATCGATCTAGCTAGGTCTCATATCTGGGAAAATTAGTTTTCTCCGTATTTTCATCTGAGCAGAGCTCGGTCGCCCGAAGTTTAGAATAAGATAATGAATAATGACATTAGAATGACATGGCAACATGGAATTAGTAAGTACCTATTATCATGGCAGCATGGAACAAGTAGGTACTATACACGGATTAGTATGAACATTCCTATACCATTAAATAAGTATTCTCTATTTTCACCAGAGCAGAGCTTGGTCGCCCAGGTACTGAAACACACAAATGAGTAAAACTGTAATTAATTTCAGAGTTTTGAGTAAATGTGAAACTATAGTATTACGGTTTGGGAAAGCTGCTACATTATTTACAAAGTTCTTTAAAGCTACGACTTTTTTAAAACTGCCCTACTTATTCAACTACGAGTCAAGTCATTGATATCCTCGTTCACTATACACGTTGAATAGCCAGCGGAAGTAACTACCACAGCTGGTCATGGCTATCGCAGTACCGATAGCGTTAGCAAACGAACTCGTCTAGACAGAAGAATCACAACTAAAAAACGTGGCACCAATATTAAGGAAGCTCGGAAGTACTGGATAAATAATTGATAAATGCTGTTGGGACTCAGCTCAATTGCAATAATTTGCTCACAAAAATTGATTAGTAAAAGTTTTGAAGTGAAAACTTCTTAAGGCGCATTGGGCATTTTTGAGATGGGAAAAAACAATTGAACTTACGACACCGTTACTGATACCACATTTTTGTGAACGCGATTGTGCTCCTTATTTATATTACGTTACGGATCAATGTTCTATGCAAGTATTTTTACTTTAAAGGTTTTGTAAACGTGATTGTGCTATTTATTTAGATAAGGTTACGGACCAATGTTCTATTTAAGTATTTTTCTTCCACCAAGCCGATCTATTTCAAGTTTTCACTCCTGTAGGCACTCCCGGAGTACCACTGTTACTTAATTTTTTTCAAGTTTTACTAAATATGTATTTCATCGGTTGACTGAATGATTTTTAAACTTAGGACATGCCGGCTTCCTCACGATGTTTTCCTTCACCGTTTTGAGAACAGTGGTGATGAAATAATTTACGCAAAGTAAAGCGCCTGTCTGGGTTCGAACCTACGACCTACAACTCGTAAGTCACGGTCGTTACCACTGGGCCACCACTGCTCTGTACAAGAAATAATTATACCTTATTGCCTCAAAATTGCGTAATCAAAAGCTATAATATCGAATTTTAAATAATTAAAGTTTCGACTATCTTCAATCACGACATGCCCTCCAAAATCAACGTTTTTTAACACATCTTGACATACAATCCAAACTATCTCTATCGGAAATTAAATAAACGCCCCTAGAACCTATCAATCACCCTTAAGACCCACCCAAAAAGTCTGTAATCAACTCACGATACGTTACTTGGCCAGAAAATTATCCAGTGCTAGACAAGCGCCGACAGCTTAATTACAACTGATAGCATTCACGCTTGCCGTCGACTAGAGTGGATCACAGAGCTATTTCTATGCTAATGTTCAAGCGGGCATGTCCGTTGTAATACGTAATACCGACTAGGGATGTAAAGGAGGCTATCTTAGCTGAAGCGGATGCGGAGGTGAAGGGCTTGACCTTGCGAAGAAATGGAGGCAGAGATTGCAATATGGAGATAAAAATATGAATCAAACATTTGTGATGTGAAACATCTATAGCGGCGGGTCAGATCGACTGTTGGCGTGGCGATGCAGCGACGCGAGGCCTCGCCAATAGTTTTCATATTTATTTCCGATTGTAAACTATGCTTTTATGCATATTACCTGTACGTAAAATTTCGATGTTTCACATCTGCCAGGTGTCCCGCGAAAGCTCACTGTTTTTTTAAAGAAAAAAGACGATTTATTGTGGTAATCAAAATTTAGAAGGGGCAAATTTTATTTCACAAGCTGTGTTTGGTGAAATAAAGTGGGCTCCTTCTCAATTTTTCTTCTGGTTTGTTACCTTCTAGATCAGGGATGGGGAATTATGGCTCGCGGGCCATCTCCGGCCCGCGACTATCAAATAAAAATTTCAGAATCACTAATGGAGCCGGCTTATGATGAAATCATGCAAAAACAAAAACAGTTCCACGTCACATGTTCCCACAAAGATCAGCGCTCCTCAACCTTCTACTTCGCAGCTAACTTAAAAGTTTAATTTAATTGCCATTTCTTTCATATTTCAATAGTTATTTTGTAATATTGCACAATCAGTTAGTGTTTCAGAAAATACATATCAATATTTTTATTTCAGTAAACAACAACTTCGCCTGCCATATATTTCGGAACGAAAAAGTTTCCCCATCCCTGTTCTAGGCGATTTTTTGTGGTTCATAAATTAAACCTTTTGGGGTAACATGGGAGCAAAACCATGAAAGTTTGAGTTATTGTTTCAAAGTCGAAGTCAAAGTCAAATCATTTATTTCAAATAGGCCCATGTATGGCACTTTTGAACGTCAAAAATTACAAAATAATAAAATTGATTCTAGTCGCCCCTTCCAAATGGTAGTTTTCGTATGGAGAAGAATGGCCAAGAAACTCCACCGTTACTCTTTTAAAATGTTTTACAATATTTTGTATACATTAATTATATTAATTATATGTGAAGACGATGCACCTGGAATAAGATTACTATACCACAATAGGTAAAAATAATTAAAAATGAAGCAATGACAGAAAAAATAATTATGTAATGGATACATGGTGTTCACATATTTACAAGCATTGTAAAAGTAGGTACGATATTCCTAAAAAAATTACAGGTGATACTAATTAGTCAGTGTGTGAGTAATCACAGAATGTAAAAAAAAAATATGTTATAATATTTAATTACACAATTAAATTAGCAACCAGTTTGATTTTGTCTATACTCTAAATTGTCCTATGGAGCTAGACCAGCATGTTTCCAAGCATTCTTATCTAGAATATAATCCTCTAATATGTAATATGCTTGTTTACAAAGAGTACTTTTAATATGAGTTTTAAATTTTCTTTCAGTTAACTGTAATATATCACAAGGTATTTTGTTGTAATATTTAACACAGTACCCCATAAAAGATGTTTGTACTTTGGATAATCTGAAAAATGGTTGATCTATTTTATCTTTATTTCTAGTATTAAAATTATGTCTATCACTTATTTTCTTAAAAAGATGCAGATTTTTCCTTACATACATAATATTTTCATAGATGAATTGGCAAGGTACCGTCATAATATTAATCTTTTTAAATAGTTCCCTGAGAGATTCGCGACGACATAGGTTATAAATGGCTCTGACAGCCCTCTTTTGTAAAATAAAGACGGATTCAATGTCAGCAGCCCGACCCCACAGTAAAATGCCATATGACATAATGCTGTGAAAGTAGCTAAAATATACCAAACGCGCGGTTTCTACATCTGTTAACTGTCTTATCTTTCTAACAGCATAAGCGGCCGAGCTTAGCCGCCCCGCAAGAGATGTTATATGAGGTCCCCATTGTAATTTCTCGTCTAGCGTGATTCCTAGGAAAACTGTTTGATTAATAAATTCCAGTTTTTCTCCATTCAATATGATGTCACATTCGCTACTTTTAAAATTCGGTAATTTAAATCTAATGCACTTGGTTTTTTTCTCATTTAGTACCAAATTATTTACCGTAAACCAATCTTGGACCTGAAGAATAGAGTTATTCACGTCGTCAAGATTTTGTGACCGTCGATCTATTTTAAAGATCAATGATGTGTCATCTGCAAATAACACCATCTTCGGTTGATTTTGAAGTAATTGGGGTAAATCGTTAATGTAAACTAAAAAGAGGAATGGACCCAATATCGAACCTTGAGGAACACCCATTGCCATTTCAGACCCCAATGAGAGTTTACACCGTTCACTTGAACTTTAATCTTTCTATCTTTCAGGTATGATCTTAGTAAATCAAGAGCTGTATTCCTAATCCCATAGTGTTCTAGTTTCAGCAGAAGTGTTTCATGGTTTACGCAATCGAACGCCTTCGAGGTCGCAAAAGATTCCAATGGCATCATGTGCTTCTTCCCAGGCATTAAAAATGTTCTTTATTAGGGTGACACCGGCGTCAGTGGTACAACGCCCTTTGGTGAAACCGTACTGTTGTTCATGAAAGATGGAATTTTTATTAAAGTGACGTAACATTTGATTAAGAATCAACTTTTCAAACACTTTAGTGGAGTCCACCAAGCCGATCTATTTCAAGTTTTCACTCCTGTAGGCACTCCCGGAGTACCACTGTTACTTAATTTTTTTCAAGTTTTACTAAATATGTATTTCATCGGTTGACTGAATGATTTTTAAACTTAGGACATGCCGGCTTCCTCACGATGTTTTCCTTCACCGTTTTGAGAACAGTGGTGATGAAATAATTTACGCAAAGTAAAGCGCCTGTCTGGGTTCGAACCTACGACCTACAACTCGTAAGTCACGGTCGTTACCACTGGGCCACCACTGCTCTGTACAAGAAATAATTATACCTTATTGCCTCAAAATTGCGTAATCAAAAGCTATAATATCGAATTTTAAATAATTAAAGTTTCGACTATCTTCAATCACGACATGCCACTCCAAAATCAACGTTTTTTAACACATCTTGACATACAATCCAAACTATCTCTATCGGAAATTAAATAAACGCCCCTAGAACCTATCAATCACCCTTAAGACCCACCCAAAAAGTCTGTAATCAACTCACGATACGTTACTTGGCCAGAAAATTATCCAGTGCTAGACAAGCGCCGACAGCTTAATTACAACTGATAGCATTCACGCTTGCCGTCGACTAGAGTGGATCACAGAGCTATTTCTATGCTAATGTTCAAGCGGGCATGTCCGTTGTAATACGTAATACCGACTAGGGATGTAAAGGAGGCTATCTTAGCTGAAGCGGATGCGGAGGTGAAGGGCTTGACCTTGCGAAGAAATGGAGGCAGAGATTGCAATATGGAGATAAAAATATGAATCAAACATTTGTGATGTGAAACATCTATAGCGGCGGGTCAGATCGACTGTTGGCGTGGCGATGCAGCGACGCGAGGCCTCGCCAATAGTTTTCATATTTATTTCCGATTGTAAACTATGCTTTTATGCATATTACCTGTACGTAAAATTTCGATGTTTCACATCTGCCAGGTGTCCCGCGAAAGCTCACTGTTTTTTTAAAGAAAAAAGACGATTTATTGTGGTAATCAAAATTTAGAAGGGGCAAATTTTATTTCACAAGCTGTGTTTGGTGAAATAAAGTGGGCTCCTTCTCAATTTTTCTTCTGGTTTGTTACCTTCTAGATCAGGGATGGGGAATTATGGCTCGCGGGCCATCTCCGGCCCGCGACTATCAAATAAAAATTTCAGAATCACTAATGGAGCCGGCTTATGATGAAATCATGCAAAAACAAAAACAGTTCCACGTCACATGTTCCCACAAAGATCAGCGCTCCTCAACCTTCTACTTCGCAGCTAACTTAAAAGTTTAATTTAATTGCCATTTCTTTCATATTTCAATAGTTATTTTGTAATATTGCACAATCAGTTAGTGTTTCAGAAAATACATATCAATATTTTTATTTCAGTAAACAACAACTTCGCCTGCCATATATTTCGGAACGAAAAAGTTTCCCCATCCCTGTTCTAGGCGATTTTTTGTGGTTCATAAATTAAACCTTTTGGGGTAACATGGGAGCAAAACCATGAAAGTTTGAGTTATTGTTTCAAAGTCGAAGTCAAAGTCAAATCATTTATTTCAAATAGGCCCATGTATGGCACTTTTAAACCTCAAAAATTACAAAATAATAAAATTGATTCTAGTCGCCCCTTCCAAATGGTAGTTTTCGTATGGAGAAGAATGGCCAAGAAACTCCACCGTTACTCTTTTAAAATGTTTTACAATATTTTGTATACATTAATTATATTAATTATATGTGAAGACGATGCACCTGGAATAAGATTACTATACCACAATAGGTAAAAATAATTAAAAATGAAGCAATGACAGAAAAAATAATTATGTAATGGATACATGGTGTTCACATATTTACAAGCATTGTAAAAGTAGGTACGATATTCCTAAAAAAATTACAGGTGATACTAATTAGTCAGTGTGTGAGTAATCACAGAATGTAAAAAAAAAATATGTTATAATATTTAATTACACAATTAAATTAGCAACCAGTTTGATTTTGTCTATACTCTAAATTGTCCTATGGAGCTAGACCAGCATGTTTCCAAGCATTCTTATCTAGAATATAATCCTCTAATATGTAATATGCTTGTTTACAAAGAGTACTTTTAATATGAGTTTTAAATTTTCTTTCAGTTAACTGTAATATATCACAAGGTATTTTGTTGTAATATTTAACACAGTACCCCATAAAAGATGTTTGTACTTTGGATAATCTGAAAAATGGTTGATCTATTTTATCTTTATTTCTAGTATTAAAATTATGTCTATCACTTATTTTCTTAAAAAGATGCAGATTTTTCCTTACATACATAATATTTTCATAGATGAATTGGCAAGGTACCGTCATAATATTAATCTTTTTAAATAGTTCCCTGAGAGATTCGCGACGACATAGGTTATAAATGGCTCTGACAGCCCTCTTTTGTAAAATAAAGACGGATTCAATGTCAGCAGCCCGACCCCACAGTAAAATGCCATATGACATAATGCTGTGAAAGTAGCTAAAATATACCAAACGCGCGGTTTCTACATCTGTTAACTGTCTTATCTTTCTAACAGCATAAGCGGCCGAGCTTAGCCGCCCCGCAAGAGATGTTATATGAGGTCCCCATTGTAATTTCTCGTCTAGCGTGATTCCTAGGAAAACTGTTTGATTAATAAATTCCAGTTTTTCTCCATTCAATATGATGTCACATTCGCTACTTTTAAAATTCGGTAATTTAAATCTAATGCACTTGGTTTTTTTCTCATTTAGTACCAAATTATTTACCGTAAACCAATCTTGGACCTGAAGAATAGAGTTATTCACGTCGTCAAGATTTTGTGACCGTCGATCTATTTTAAAGATCAATGATGTGTCATCTGCAAATAACACCATCTTCGGTTGATTTTGAAGTAATTGGGGTAAATCGTTAATGTAAACTAAAAAGAGGAATGGACCCAATATCGAACCTTGAGGAACACCCATTGCCATTTCAGACCCCAATGAGAGTTTACACCGTTCACTTGAACTTTAATCTTTCTATCTTTCAGGTATGATCTTAGTAAATCAAGAGCTGTATTCCTAATCCCATAGTGTTCTAGTTTCAGCAGAAGTGTTTCATGGTTTACGCAATCGAACGCCTTCGAGGTCGCAAAAGATTCCAATGGCATCATGTGCTTCTTCCCAGGCATAAAATGTTCTTTATTAGGGTGACACCGGCGTCAGTGGTACAACGCCCTTTGGTGAAACCGTACTGTTGTTCATGAAAGATGGAATTTTTATTAAAGTGACGTAACATTTGATTAAGAATCAACTTTTCAAACACTTTACTGAGAACTGGCAGAATTGACACGGGCCTATAATTGTTGGGTTCCTTACTATCACCGGACTTGAACAAAGGAACTACTTTACTGAGTTTCATGAGATCCGGAAAGACTCCTTGGTGTAGACCAAGGAGTCTTTCCGGATCTAAAATTTCTATTTAGCTTTCATATTTAACACCAGTGTAGACTGGTGTTAAACATGAAAGCTAAATAGGGCGCAATGGTTTCGATGATAGATTTACAGACTTTTACAGACATTCCCCATAGATCTTCTGTTGATTTAATTTTAAGATCTTTAAAAGCTTTTATAACAGCCTGGGGGTTTGTATGCTGAAACCTAAACTCTAAAGGGCATGCTTTTACATTATTTCTAAGTAAGGCGGCAGAAAGCGCGGGTGATGAATTTAAATTTTCGGTAGTTTTAAGGGGAACATTAGCAAAAAAGTTTTCAAATTCCTGAGCTATTTCTACATCTGAGTTGATGGGGCCATGTGCAGTCTCTAAATTTAATTCAGTATTACGCTGTTTTTTCCTACCTGTTTCATTATTTATTATTTGCCAGGTAGTTTTTATTTTATCATCAGCTGATTTTATTTTATTGCTAATGTAAAGAGCTTTAGCTATTTTGCACACACTTTTAAAAGTTTTAGAATATTTTGCGACATACTGATGAAAGCTTGTATTATTCGTATGTTGCTTTAGGCCATAAAGTTCAAAAAGTTTTTCCCTGCTTTTACGAATACCTGGAGTGGCCCAGTCACTAAATAAGAACTTCGTATAAATAGTTTTAGTCTTTAGTGGAAAAGTGTCAATAAATTGTTTGTTTAATAGTGAAAAGAACTCGGCGTAAAACTCATTAGGGTCAAAAATATTATTAAAACTCTGAACACATAATTTACTTGCCAAAGAATTATCTAATTTCTCTAAATTTTTACATGTAATTGACCTAAACCTTATTTGAATTTTTTGTAAAGGCATGTAGGTGCAAAATGTTATTGTTTGTCCACTGTGATCAGATGGCAACTTATTTACAATTTGTTTATGTAAGTAATCACAATTACAAAATATATTATCTATACAAGTGGCAGAAGAAGCTGTCACTCGGGTTGGTTCAATAAAAACATTTGACAAATCAAATGACCTAAAAAGACTTAATAATCTGATAGTGTTCGAGTTATTTTCTAATAAATTAATATTAAAATCACCACATATGATTATTGACTTACTACTAGCACTAAGTTTCTTTAGTACATCTTCCATTACAGAATCAAATATAGGTAGATTCTGGTAACTTGGAGGTCTGTATACGCATACTATAACATGCTTATCAAGCTCAACACAGGACAATTCAATGGTGTGTTCAACAGACAGTCCTATGATGTCTTTTCGTTCTTTCGATTGAATTGAATTTTTTACTAAAAAAGTTTCACCACATTAAAGGGTCTTCGCTTAGTTGGAGCCTATTTTCTTTATTAGACTTCCGTGAAAATCTTGTGGAGACGGATGCGGATTCGTTTTCTTGCGGAAGTTCCGCATTTGCAGAGGCTGAAGCGAAGTTCTATTACAACCCTAATACGTAATACCAACCCTGAGGTGTCCGTGGAAAATTGTTTTTATTTAGAAGATAGCAGCGTATCTTTGGAATTATCGATATGTAATTAGAGCGGGTTCTGTTAAAGGGTTAGGTCAAGAATTTCGATTCATAATGAGTAAGGTTTTGAGTTTCTAATCACAAAATCGACAGTCCCGGTTTAACGGTTTTTTTGGAGTTATTCGTCATGCTGTCAAAATTTTGGAGTAAATATACATTTACTCCCAAATAAAAAAATAAAATTCAATAATAATAAATAAAAAAATTATAAACAACAATTTTAATTTAAAAATAAAACAATTTATTTAATCAAAGCACAAAAAAAATATTGTTTCATTTTTGTGACTCAATTAGGAGAATATTTTCCATTCGTTTGTGTATGTGTTTGTATACTAAAATATTAAAAACTAATAAAATACTCTCGGTCTAACATTCTAAAAATAAAGTCATGTTAAGCACTTGTAGATTGTAAAGGAAAAAATTAATAAACGAAAGAGCTCATTGGGCATCAAAAAATGTCCATATTTGTACATAATATAGGTACCTATATTATTTTAATGTTAGATCGTATATTATATTCAAAATTTGTCATAATTAATTAAATAAAAAACTCCCTTGTCGATTTTATTCTCGAATTCTTGTGAATGTAAAGGAAAAAATAAACGGAAGAGCTCATTGGGCATCAAAAATGTAGGTACGTACTTGTACAAAATATTAAAATTTTAAAGTTAGATTGTGTAATAATTATTACGTTTAAGATTTATGTCTTAATTAATTAAATGAAAAACTCCTTTGTAGATTTTATTCTCAAAAAAAGTCAGTAAATATAATACTGTTGTAGGATTTGTCTAAAAGATTCCACGAGACTTAAGTAATATTAGTTCAGGACTATCAAAATTCATGCATAATCGATGAAGCTAGGAGTTTCAAGGGAAATTCAAGGAGTGACAAATTGTGCGTAAAGTTAATGAAAGGCATTTTTGTATTAAAAGCTTTTTATTTGTGCTTTGCGCAGAGCAGTGGTGGCCTAGTGGTAACGGCTGCAATTTACGAGTCATAGGTCGTATTCATCATCATCATCAGCCTGTAAATGTTCCCACTGCTGGGACACAGGCCTCTTCTCTGTGAGAGGGAGTGGGCCGTAATCCACCACGCGGGCCCAGTGCGGGTTGGTAGATGTCACATGTCTTCGAATTTTCGGTTCTAGGACATGCCGGTTTCCTCACGATGTTTTCCTTCACCGTTTTGAGAGCAGTGGTGATGGGATGGAGGTCGTATTACTTTGTGTAAATTATTTCATCACCATTGCTCTCAAAACGGTGAAGGAAATCATCGTGATCAAACCGGCATATCCTAGACCCAAAAAATCGAAGACATTTGTGACACCTACCAAACCACACTGGGCCTGCGTGGTGGATTACGGCCCACTCCCTAAAACCAAGAGAGAAGAGAGAGGAGAGGCCTGTCTCCCAGCAGTGGGAACAAAAGCTGATTATGCTGTGCTTTGCGAATAAATTACTTTTTATGTCAGTCCGCACAGTACCATTGCAGTCAAAATGCTTCTTCCTTTCTCACGATTATTTTTCTGTATGAAAATCTGTTGTAAAAACTAGAGTGTCTGGTTGGACTCTTCCGTTAAACCTCTTTTAATTCTTGCTAATTCTTTTAATCCACACTACTGTACCATTTCACAACCAAATGACGACTGACTATGCACTGCAGTTTACCATTTAAATTGACTTTTGCCCCACCCAGAAATAACGATAATATCATAACCGTTATTTCTAAGTGTTGCCAAAGTAAAAAATATATTCAGTTGCCATAATAAAAATACATTTAAAAGTTTCCTAAATATTAATAATTTGTACTTTGAGATTGTTGCCACAGTGGATATTATAAATTGATATTAAATAATACATTTTTGAAAATTAAATCAAATAAATCACGACATTAAGTACTAAGATAACTACTCAAATTTGTCGTTGGTAGGTTAGGTTGCGGTCTTTCTTGACTAATTCCTATTTTACAAGAGGATGCAGCCTAAGATTTTAAACATTGTTCGTAGTTTTCATCAATATTTTAGGCTTCAAAATAAATAAAACAGAAAGACTCGGGATGTGTGATCAAACAGGCCTTAACATTATTTCAAAACCGTTGAGTAATTGACTACATACAAACATAACGGAATATCACGGCTGTTCTCTCTGGAGGGTTAGGCAGAGGTGTACACTTTGCCCGAACTTTTTTTTTCGTATTGAAAATTATAAAATAACTACTCCCGCTCTGGACGGAGTGGGAGGGCGTGTCAGACTCTTACTGACTAAAACCCATCCGTGTTCCTTCAGTTGCCATGTTGGTGGGGGCCAAGATCTCTCTTTCGGACTTTTTCACAACCCCAGTAGGTATCGGCTCTAGCGGACCCCGTCAGTAGTGCTGACATCAATTTGAGGCGCGCGTGGAACACAATGCGCCGTCGATTCGGGCCTGGTCCTTATCGGACGGTGAGCTACCCATTGTTCACCTTCCACTTTGCCCGACCTGGGTATCGAACCCAGAACCTCATGCTCAGCAGATGCTCTTGCGACCACTAGGCCAGTGGTCGGAAAACCGTGACTCGCGAGCCGCATGTGGCTCTTTGGCTTATAGAGTGCGGCTCTGTCTCTGAACTTACGCGAGGGGATCGGCGTTTCGGTCATTGCAAGATATCACGTTTTATTAAAAATTCAAATTATATTTCAAAAATTTATTTCCGAAGTATTTTCACCAAACATTAATAAGTTAGATGCCTTAATCATATTATTATCAGCCGATAATATGATGATGATGATGATGAAGACATTCTACTTCTTAGCAAGTTAATTTTAGGAAGCTTTGTGGAGTGAAAGAGGATTGGAGTTTTAAGGATTAAGAAAAGTGTACTGACATAGTATGGACACACAGAAATGAATGGCTTTCTTAAGAAATCTTAGTCGTTATAATTTTAATTTAATTTATTTATTTATGTCAGACAACATGATCCATTATGGTTAGTAACAACAAGAGCTTATAAACTATATTAGTAGGTAAGAATATAAATAACAATTAAAACATTTTATTTTACCGTCCCAACCACGATGCTTACCCAGAGCGACTGCATCGGACACTGAAATTGACTCGAAACTAACTTCAGAATGTCGTTGCTGCTGCCGCGTACTCTGCTCAACAGTTATAGTACTGATATTTAGCTCTACTGGCTATAGAGTTTTCCGACCACTGCACTGGACTATCATCCATTCAAAATTACAAGAAATATTTACTACGATGTTGCTTTCATCGTTGAGATACTTCGGTTGCAATCTCAACTCTTATTAGCAATGAGCGTATTCACTTGTGGGTGAAGTATACGCAGAGGGCCTACAACGTCCTACGCGTTCAATATAATAATGGGTTTATGATGTTGATGGGGCTTCCGCGCTTCTGCGGCGCTTCGCAGATGTTTGCAGAAGCCCGTGTTGACGATTTTCATGCCTTAATGAGAAAGCGGGCGGCGTCAATTATGGGTGGGTTACGTGGAAGCTCCAACAGCATCTTAAAAAGTTGACAAGGTGGACAAACCCTTTATTAGGCAGTGAATGCGGAGGCACGTACCAACATGTGTTGAGCCACGTAGTTATTAGTTGTTGTTACGTTAGTTTATAAGTTTTACTCACATAGTTTTTAAGTCTTTGTTACTAATACTATATGGATTGTATGTACCTTTTATGTGTGATCCGCAATAAATGAAATATATTTAAAAAAAGCTCTACGAAACTATTATGTAATAGTAAGTTATCTCTATGAAAACCCACCTCTTGAATATCCAACAAGCCATCCGATATTTATGCTCAAAAGTGAAGATCTGCTATAAAAATCCTTATAGGTTTATGGGTCGTAACATCTACCGCTTCTGCCTATTGATTTACACCTCCATTTTAGTTATGCCTGTTAAACGTCGGCCATACAAAAAGTTTTAGACAATTTTACGAGTAAAGGTTACGTTAAAGGTAAAATAAATCGACCTTTTTACTCCTGGGTGGTCCAGAAAGGTGGCGAATTGGTAAAACGATGACATCAGAAAAAACTGCAAATTAGATTTATGTGGAACGAGGAAAATGGCAAAAAACAAAGAATGAATGGATTTAATATTTCAGTTGGTATATAATATTCATCGCCCTGTGTTGTCAGCTACGTAATAACACTAACTCGTTAAAAACTCGACAAGCTTCAGCTTCTATTTATTAAAAAGCATAATCTGCTTATAATATCTTGTAACACATTTTTCGAAGCCCAATATGAGTTAACGAATTCAATTCAAAAAGAAATTGGTACATGTATATGTCGCATTTAGAGGGTTGAAGCCGTAATATAGTTATATCTCTAGGGATATAGCTATATACCGTAATATAGTTGTATGAAAGCGGTTTATAACTGTCTTACTAGGAGTATAACTATGACACGAGCACGATCTAGTAATATAAATATTAGGTTTAGGTTAGTTTTAAATTGTGACCACTACGTCGAAATTGTTCGCAGTAACAAAATTTGAGCACTCAGACAGTTATGAACCGCTCTCATATAACTATATTACGGTATACAGCTATATCTCTAGGGATATAACTATATCACGCGGCTTCAACCATCTTACTGCGACTTATATTACTGCTTCTTATATTTCTATATAAACGTCTGTAATTTTTATGGTGTACATAATAAAGAATATTCTATCTATCTATATAGAACCAGAGCTGTGATAAATTCATTAGTGGGTTGTTCGCGTTTCAGATAAATTTAATACTACGCTGCCCGAGTAAAACAGCCGATGAATGATGATGACATCGCTGTTGACGCACCAACAATCATCGCAAGTACACAAACAAAACACGATAGCATTCGAGTCGCGTTTACGTGAAATAAACATGAAACACAGTAAAATTTCCATCAAATGAAGTATGCAGGCCAGAGGAAAAACATTTCTCACACACTCCACACGACTCCGCGCACAATGAATGAAAAATTCATCATAAATTTCACTTTCGAGAAACTCACAAACGTTGTTGAGATACTCTCAAATTCACACATGGAGCCAAGACGTAGTTGAAAATGCTTCCAGAGTTAATATTGACATAATGAATGTGCCAGGCAAATACCTGGGAGTCAAACGGAATCGTGAACGAAGGGTATTTCAAGTGCCTAGGATATTTGAGGATTGTGGCTAAATTAAATTGAATGTATTTCGCATTGAAGTGTCTTGCCTATGTGTGTGTAATATTCACACTGTGAGTGAAAATTTGATTGACGTCAAAGATTAATTTGGGGTAAATTGAGGGTGACAGCGTTTATCATCGTAACATGTCATGAGTTGATGTAGGTAACACTTCAAAGCCTTTTTAACGTTTCGTGCCTCAAAAGGAAAAAAGCGGAACCTTTAAAGAATCACTCTAGTGTCTGGCTGGCTGTCCGTCTGTCACAGCCAATTTGCTCCGAATCTACTGAACCAGTTTAGTTGAAATTTGGCACACTTAAGAATTTCTGTGACCCAAACACGGACATGTAACGTAAATAAATGAATTTTGAGTATGGGGGTCACTTTTCGGGGGCAAATTACAGACATATCAAATGAAAGAGCGTGTTGTGAGGATTTCAAATATATTATTTTGCATAATTTTAAATAAATAATTTTTAAAATATTAAAGAAAATTAACCATACTCATATCTCGAAACTACTGAGCATACAATTTTGAAAAATCAAAGTATGGTTCTTTACTCATAGATTACAGAAAAACCTATAAGAAGTCTATGGTCTTAAAAATAGCATAGTAAATCTCTCAATATTGTGCGTACAAACTTACATGTTTTGCAATTGGAATGTATGGGAAAACATTTTTTTTAACCCTTCATTGTGCGTGGTCCGAAACGCATTTGGGCGGTTTTTCACATCAGTCATTCATCATAATTTAATTTGAAAAAAAGGTAATGTGTTATAGGTATATATACCTATTGTTATTTGATTTTCTTTTTGTTAAAAACATTGTAGAAAGAATGTACACAATTATTAAGTTTATATCAGAATATTCATTTTTCGTCTAACAAAAACTTTCGTATACCCAAAGCAATAATTCCTTTCTATACGCGATATTCCCATTCTCCATTTCATTCCCCAACATTAATTCTATGCACAAAAGCTTCGTAATTTTGAAGGCATCGATACAATACCTTTTTATCTAATAAATCGTCTAACGCGGAAGCTCACCCGATTTCCTTTGAAGCCTCATCACACACAATAAGAGTGGTATCGACCGATCTCATCGACTTGAGGAGCACTCGTCGAAAGTAATTCTGTTTATTAACTTTAACTTTGGGAAATGTACGATTTCTATTGTTTGAAGGAGATTGTAGGCGTTATTAAATGGATATTATTAGCTGGTTGGTAACTAGCCGTAAAAAATTGCTTCTTTTTTAAATATTTCGAAACTGGTCTTTTGGTTCTCATACAACAGATCTTTCATAACAGCTCTTACCTATTGGCAACGTCGCAAATACCTGTCAAATATTTACCTGTTTTGATTAATTGGGCAATATTAGATACTGTATGCAAATACGAAATATCGCTGGCTACTGAACTAGAATATTAATAATGAATTGCAATAACACTGTGTTTGATATGGTGACCGTTTTAGGTGCGGTAAAAAAGGCATCTGGAAAGTTTCCTAATACTTTTACATCTAAAACTATTCGGTGTAACGATATTAATTATTGCATTTCATAATCAATATTTTAGTTCATTTGTTAGCCATAATTCATATTTCTATGCAGTGATATTGCCAAATAAATCAAAACAGCGTAATATTTGACATCTATTTGCAACGTTGCCCACTTTCGGGCTCTTAATGTCAGAAATTGATATTTTGATAGTTGGTCACTATGCAATAAAATAATCTTCAAAAATATGCTTGGGTAGATAGACCCTAACAAAACCTTTGTAACATTTTTTAACACACACAGAGCAAATGTATCGTTATTTTTTTGTCTAGCACAGCACTGCTAATGAGAATGTAGAAAGATAAACAAAAACATTTACAAAATTACGCTAGCACACGACTAGGACTGTGGGAGACAACAGTGATTATAAAATTAAGCATGCCTCGGCCCTGGAACATACGCCGATGGCTGGCACGTTGCGTGACTACGGCGCGTGACGGTGAAATATATGGTAACAGAAGGTCAAGTCTATATCGTTATTTAACAAGCTAACGCAAACCCGAAAAGAGAAAGAAAGAGAGAAAAAATATTTTAGTAGGTACTTATTAATAGAAAACAAGAAGAACTAAACTAATTACAGAACATTTTTCTGTCAACGAAACTTCAACGCTCAGCGCAAAAATGTTATTTATTTATTTATTTATAGTTAATTAAAACGGCACAACACCAATTACATTAATTAAAATAGAAACAATTACAATCTTGACATTAATTTAATTTAAAACTAACATGGAACAGTGGACTCCCTAGCATACTTTCTCTCACAGAACACCAGACATATACGCATAATTTTACTCCATTCATCCGCAAACACATCACATTCAGGGTTGGCAGTCAGAAGGGCATTTAGCATCTTTAGGGTACGACAGACTGGGGATTCGGCTCTGGCTACAGTTTTGCATGACAGTTGCGCAAACAAATTGTGTCGGCGGCTCTGACGGTGTCCAATGTACATATTTGTTGGGCACAAATAATCGGCAGAAAAGGCCATGGAGCTCTGGACAGTCGATACGATCAAGATCAAGGTCGAGCTGATCAAGATCTCTTCTTACCTCCAACGAGTTAAAGCCTAACATCCCTAAAAGATAGTTGGTAGGGTACATGTACGGAAAGAAATGGTATAACCTTTGGAAGAGGCATCTTAAGAATGTTTTCTGAACCTTTTCCAACATCAGTGTTTGGGTCGCGGTATAGGGGTGCCAAATACTGGCACTGGACTCGAGTTATATTATCCCACAGACAGAAGACGAACACCTTTATTGACACTCCAGTTAAGACCAGTTCTTTACTGTTTATAATATACTTCGGACTTCCGACAACCTCACATTTTATACGTTTTCAGTTTCAGTTTAATATCTCAGTAATAAATAATGTCTCATGGCAACCGACTTCTGTAGATTCTGGTGCCTTGCTGTTAAGCCTTACCTATATTTTATTCTTCTTTCTTCGTGTGGTTAGTGACTAAACTTGTGTCAGAGTTTTTATGCCGCCCATGGTCCTCTGACTTGGCTTCACATGCCTTCGAGAAATATCTCTCAGGCTTGCCGGTTTCCTCATGATGCATGTCTATATTTTATTAATTAGGGTCAATATTGTGTAACAACATGTTGTTAACCAACAGACCAGTATTCTACCTTTGCTATCTTGTTTACCGAATTGTTGCCCTTCTGAACATTTATATATCATGACATGACCCCACTCGTATTCTTGTCACGATCTCGTCATCAGTTTCGACCGCACTGAGCTTGTCCTGCACATTTAAATAATAAACTTTAAGTAAAAAAAAGAAACTTGGACGCGTATTTCTTTTTTTTCTTCTCAAGTTCGGAAGATCTGGAAGGACATCAAATTGAGAATATATTAAAGACTTTTCAAATTTGGGTTTACATAGTTTGTTTAGAATTGGAAGGCACCTTTATATATTAGTTTGGAGAGCATTAAAACGGTTCAGGCATACTAAAAGTAGTCTTTCTGAGCCTACTTTTAACCATTCAAAATTTACGAAACTATCGGAATCCAGGCTGATTTAGCTCCCAAACCTTTAGCAAAAATATACAATATCTTTTAGTAAAAAAACTTATTTTCTACTTCACTTCAAGGGATCTTCGAAAATTAAGTCATACCTTACCGTTTGCTAATAGAAGGGCCATTTAAAATTATCAACGACTCTTTCAACATCAATTTCAAATCAGGCTATAGTAAATTCTGGTACCTTTAGCTTATAAGAAAGTTTCAGTAAAATCGAATTAAACCAATATCATTTTGCTCACCTCAGGATCATTCACAAAGATGACGACGACATATCCTCATTTCCTGGCACAGAATTTTACGACATTATTCCCTTATCACAACGGGGCAGGCTGGAAATTCTAAATTTTTATTATATTCCACCATTTATAAGCAAAGTTGAGGTTTATTAATGTATTAAGGTAAGATGAGAATAGTAATTTTTTATGCGATATTTTCTGCTGATGAAAATAAAACTGGATGTTCGTGGGTTTGCTTGAAAATCGAATTATACTTCATTTTAAACATAACTATCTCAACTTTATCACTATGGATAATCGATAAATGATGGTATAGGGGAACAAATTATCATAATTATCTACCACACAGTTCGAAAAATTGTTCAAAAGCGTAAATCGGCAAAACTGTATCCGTCCCATAGTGAGTCGTTGGTAAGGTTCAAAAATATTGTGAGTTTGAAAAACCATTTTTTTTCAGGATTTTAGGGATCCGTTTGCGAAATATTAAAGTACAAATTTTTGTTAGAGTGAGTCATGTATCCCCCCCTGCCAGCTAATTGGTTGGTTTTGGATATGTCAAAAATTTCATGGCAGTAGTATTTATTACGAAATTAAAAGGAAAACTATCAGAGCTAGGCTAGGTAGGTAAGTTAACGAGTAATTATCGACCAACTTACATTTGCGGTTGCAAAAACATGTTCTCCCATACAGTCCGTATGGAAGAACAGGTTTTTCAACTACAAAGTTAAGTTTGTTCTTGGGATAAATTTATCCCAATTAGAAAACCCTTCATTGCGCACTTGGCCACTTTTTAAATTAATGAACCTCGAAAAACCTTTTGGGCTTATAATGATGCACACGCTAACTTTCTTTCTTTCTTTGTCTTTTCCCTCAGTTTTCCGCAATAAACTAGGGTACCTCGACCAAACGTGTTAGGTTAGTTCTTGACCAACCGGGCGTGAGCCGAATTGGTCGCAGTAACTAAGCTGGGGCACCTTGACCGGGAAGGTTAGGTTGAACCACAAAATGGGAATTATATGAGGTTCACAAAAAGAGGTGCATTCATTATATTAGCGTGTTCAATTATATTTCAAGAAAAGCAAAATGGGAATGAGGGAAGGGACCTTTGCCCTGCAGTGGGAATACACAGGCTTATAATAATAAATAAATTAAATCATATTCGTATTCTCGTTCTCACACACTGTTAACTACATTTCTTTTTCATTTCTCTGCCGGAAGAAATTTCTTAAGAAATATCAGTACCTTTGTACTCAATACATATAATATGTCGTATCTGTATCTATTTCACTGTGTGTACATAAATTTAAAATAAATAAATTAAAAAAACAACCGACTTAATATGTGAAAAATATTTAATATAAAAATATTTTTCACTTTGTAGTGTTTTTTTGGAAGTCGGTTGTTTTTTTTTTGTAAAAAGTTCACTTTTTAGATGTGGTATTTACCCCACACAAATTCGAATACCATTACCTGCTATGTAAATAACATATCATCCACATACTAAGTGGGAAAAAATACGTATTATTGAAGCTAACTCAAAACTACCCAAGCAAAGTAATTAAAATTGATATGGGACCACCTCTGAAGTATTACCAACCAAAAAAAAAAAAAACATTAAAATCAATTCATAATTGGCCGAGTTATCGCGTAACAAACATAAAAAAACTAACTGTTGAATTGAGAACCTCTTCCTTTTGGAAGTCAGTTAAAATGGAAATTATTTGATATTCGATCAAATACATGGCTTTTTATATAATAAAAGTGCCAGAATGATGACGACATGAACATGATGACTGTCTAGATATTAAGAAGACCAATTAATCTGCCTAGCCTTTTCCCAACTACGTTGGGGTCGGCTTCCAGTCTAACCGGATACAGCTGAATACCAGTATTTTACATGGAGCGACTGCCTATCTGACCTTCAAAACCCAGTAAGTGGGTAATACGATATCTCTTGGTAAGACTGGTTGTCAGATTTTCGGGCTTTTGACGGCCCAGTAACGACTGCCAAAGATCCACGAATGACAGCCGTTTAACGTGCTTTCCGAGGCACGGAGGAGTCTCGATATGTAAAGATATTAAGAAAACCAAAAGCCAAGAAGAACAGAAGTCATAAAGACAACTGTAATGTACGAATATTACGTATCAGATAAAAACAAAATCATCATGAAATCCTTTTAGCATAATAGGTATTTTATGTCATTTTCATGATATAGTCAGATCGTACTTCTCCAAACCGGTAGTTCTTTCATAGTTAACAATAGATAAATGTAAATGCTTGATAGTTACAGTGCTCAAATATCAATTTACTCAGCAGTTATACATATAAAGTTGTCCCATTTCGTGAGTAATCAAATCATTAATTTTCAAACCGTTCTATTGAATTCTAAATTTTCCACGGTTTTGATAGCTTAAATTGACGAATTTAAATCTGTAATGCTTCCGAGCTCAATTATTTCAAGGCTGTGAATTTGAGGTCATTTGCGAATAAAACTTCAATTACATTGATATTCATTGTAGTTTTCAAAACAGTTAATCATCGTCGTAATATCATCATCTGTCTAGGCTTTTCTCAATTTTGTTAGTTTCTGTTGTTTTTTTATTTAACCTGATGCAGCGGAATACCAGTTATTTTACATATACAGACACTAGTTAATTGATTCAGGCGTGACCTTGCGGAAATCCATTATACAATATATATTTAGTAACCTGTTCCGCTTAGCTATTTCTAGAGAGCCATAAAAAACCCTGAAAGAAATCGACATATGTTTCACCTCTCAACGAGGCATCCCCAGGATGATGATTGTCTTGTCGCGAACCTGAACACAGCGTGTTGCCACACTGAGCGCTGAACGCAGAGACGCGTGTCTCTGCGTTCAAGTCATCATCGTGAAGATGCCTCGTTGAGAGGTGAAACACGTGTCGATTTCTTTCAAGGTTTTTTATGGTTCTTTAGAAATAGCTAAGCGGAACAGGTTACTAAATATATCCACATCTATTGTACTTTAGACGGACACTGCCTATCTGACCTCCATAACCCAGTTACTGGGTAAAACGATAAATAGAGTTAAACAAATATCGGAAAGGTTAGAGGTGCTGTTAGCCTGCATTATCCCCATAGCTAGGCAAAGGCCTCTCCCCATGACTTCCAGCTCTTTCGATCCAAAGCTAATGTGGACCACGTTAGTAGATAAAAATAATTATTTAAACAGGATTGAGGTTATCGACACTTCAGTAAAGAGGCTGGAGGAGCTCGTGGCTAAATAAAAACAGCCATCAGGTTAAGCTACGTTTGCCGGGGTTGGTTCGTGGATGGGTGACCATCTTTACATACCGAGACTTGGAAAGCACGTTAAGCCGTTGGTCCCGGCTGTCATTCGTGGATCTTTAACAGTCGTTACGGGTCGACAGAAGCCCGAAAGTCTGACAACCAGTCTTACCTAGGGGTATCGTATTACCCAGTTACTGGGTTGTGGAGGTCAGATAGGCAGTGGCTCCATGTAAAATACTGGTATTCAGCTGCATCCGGTTAGACTGGAAGCCGACTCCAACATAGGAAAGGCTAGGCAGATTGACTGCAGTAAAGAGGCTGTGGGAAAAATGATGAGTCAATCACGCAGTCACATGTTTTAAGAACCTTGCAGGTTTTAAGACGTGAACTTCGATCATAGTCGCTTCTATCTAATGATATTGGACATTGTCAAGTTCAGTTTGGTTAGTAAAATATCCTCTCAGAACCAAACGGACTGCAAAATTCTCAATTTCAACACATCAAAATGTTCATTGTTGTTAAATGTTTTACAATTTTCTGGTATTTAGGCAGCGCTGTCAATAATTATGGTTATAAGCCAGTATAAATATATGCACACGATTAAGTATATTTTTCATTGCCAGTGTCAACATTTGGATCAACATGTATCGTCTTGTAATTTTGAGTTTAGTTGTCATGACAGCTTTGGTGAGACGTTATAGTGTAACTCATCATCTTCCTTTCTTTGTTCCAAACTTATTTTATTTATTTATTTATTTATTTATTTGCTCTCATGCACATAACACATTTACAATATCCACTGTCGGTCTCTGTACATGAACCCTGTCAGGGCACCGCAAAGAACAATGATGGTCTTCTGTTGAGTTTGTAAACAACTGTCTCAATCTTAGTCAAAACTTATAATAAAAAAATAAAGTTTAATATAAAACTGTAACCCGACTACGGGAAAATAAAAATGATCTAAAAAGTACGAAACAAGCAAATATTTCAGACAGAAATCAAGACATAGGTACAAAAATGGTCAAGGTAAAGCCGTGGTCGCATGCGTATACCATGTTGGTGTCAAGAACACCTACAAAATTATAATGGCATGCGACGACGGCTTTACCTTGACCATTTTTGTACCTATGTCTTGATTTCTGTCTGAAATATTTGCTTGTTTCGTACTTTTTAGATCATTATTATTTTCCCGTAGTCGGGTTACAGTTTTATATTAAACTTTATTTTTTTATTTTATACTTTTCCGATTTTACTCTTGATAAACGAAAATAAGAGTAGAGTAATACAATAGTTCAGTAATTAACCTATTTTAAATTCCAATAGCAGTGCATAGTGCTTTGGACGAAAACATAGAGCGATTTATTTCGACGCCAACACCATATATCGATATCGAGCTTCGAAGAAATCCAAATATAAATATTTCGTTGTACTTGTTTTTCTTCATAAGACTGATTTATTAACTGATTGATTAACTGCACGTTGGTAACATCTTGCGATACTACGTAGCGCAGTCTCACTTTTGCTTGTTTTTAACGATTTAAACATATTTGTTTACTTTGAAAATATAATATTATATACATATTTGTAATTTGCTCGGCAAGACCTTTCTTTTGATACCAAACATGTCATGACCATCCCATTTTAATTTTTTTCGAGGTTAGAAATTTACGTGTAAAGTCCACCAAATTAAATTTAGGGAAAAATTATATAGCCTATGTCACCCGGACTATTATTACGAATCTATTGATACCTCATTCATCAAAATCGGTTTAGTAGTTTAGGCACTACGGTGGAACACACGTAAAAACAAACATACATACATACATACAAACATACATACATAGACTGCTAAAATCATAACCCTTCCTTTTGGCTTTTCCGTAGTCGGGTAAAAATACAATCAACTCTGAAATAAAAGTAAAATAAAAACACATGTCAAGGCGTTGACATGATTTCAATCAATATCAACAGCAATAAACAACATAAAGTCAAACACACGAATAAAATAATAATAAGGAATAGGCCAAACACAAAGTCATTTTACAATACAATACAAAATGAAATAGATCAGATTCAATGTCACTGGAATAATTATACAATATTTATGTCCTTGATCAGGCTGGATGTCAAAAAAAAAAAAAAATTAAGTACCTACATCTAAAAAGTTTTATCCGTCATAAATTCGTTTACTGTATAAAAACATTTCCCTAATAAAAGTAATCTAAGTTTGCTATAGAATGAATTTATATTCTTGTCATCTTTTATGTAATTCGGTAATTTATTATAAATTATTTATGCTTATTTTCTTTCTTTCTGTCCTGTCCATGTTACTTAGGATTGGCGCAATACGTTTTTTCTTTCCGTTCTTCCCTGTTAACCGTCACGCTATCATTCACTCCCTTCTCTTTCATATCATTCCTCACACAATCCATCTTTTCTTTGGTCTTCCTCTCCCGCTCAATCCATCAACATTTATATTCATCACTCTTTTAGTCACATGCGTTTCCTTCCTATTCATCGTTATAGTTTAACCAAAGATTAGAATACTGATGATATTTTGGTCAAAAATTGTATGCCTACTCCTTTTAATTTACAGGCTGATTCACCCATGGACGAGAAACAATGTAGAAGAGTTTTCCACCCTGTAAGTACACAGATCAACGTATAAAGGTTATTGCTCATTATAGCAGACCAGCTCCGACACAGCAAATAACTTGTCATTCAAGTTAGGATTTTAAATCAAAAGCACTAAAGTAAATTTTACGATGGCTATACAGAATAGTAAACGGCTGGCGGGCAGTGAGCGGTCCGCGAGCCGTCACACGTCACGCCGACAGCACGCATCACGCGAGGAACCCGCTCCCCCGAGCAGAAATGCCTGCAGGCGGTATGCATGTGCCTCGCCGTCCGGAGAAAATTCATTTTGGGCTAAATTATGAAAGTGCCCTAGAGCCTTAGTTTCACAGTAAAAGATAATAACTGTAATGTTTACTGGCATAAAAAGCTATTACTATAATTATATTACTGTTATTCTTTTATCTAAAACATACTGAAAATAGTATTTTTCAAGCTCGTATAACAGCGCAGGGAATGGCCCTAAAGATTTGGTCCCATAGTAAAAAGTGAAGAGAATAACATATTCTAACGGAATATAATTTTTTTTTTGTTTGGCCGGTACTTTCACATTTAGCCCAAAAATGTATGGACGGTGAATGTTCTCCTTTCTCAGTAGCAATCCGGAGTCGGGATTTGTGAACGGTCGATGGCAATTCTCGCCCCCTATTACATGGGACTGTGTCAGCTCTACAATGAGACGCAGAGCAGGCCAGACACATGTCTGCGTCGTACGTGCCTGCACCGCAGCGTACGCAGCTGTCAGTACGTTCATGCATTACAAAATCTGTTCTGCCCTGCGCTGCGTGGACTTGCGTCACCTGCGTCTCAGCATACGCTTAGCCTTATACTGAATTAAATGTTGCAATTTTTTGTTTTAGAATGCAATGCGTTGTTGCCAGAATAATTCTGACACTGTATACAAACTCATATTGTCAGATGACATAAGTGAATGCTTTGAAATATCAAAGGATCCTGTTTCAGTAAGTATATTGATGTTATTATTTAAAACTAGTTACTGCCCGCGGCTTCGCCCCCGTGGAACCTAATTCTTTTCTTTTCCTAAAATAAAAGTAAAGCCTTAGTTACTCCCTATACAATCAATCTGCCAGTGAAAGTCTTGTCAAAATCGGTCCAGCCGTTTCGGAAATTAGCAAAAAAAAAAACAGACTGACGGACAATTTTTTTTTAATTGTTTTTTTTAATTCTAAGTACCATATATACTTTCATATGCATTCAGTTAATAGTTTTTATTTTGACATTACAAACATACTTCAGTTTTTTTTTAAATTTGTAAAGATAAATATTATATGTGCACAAGCTAAAACGTGTCTACTTTTATCTTTTATTATGAAACGACCATATATATTTTCTTAAATTTTTCAGTGTAAACGTGAAATATGTATAGCTCAAAAGAAAGGTTTTGCTACGAATGATAATAAAATAGACAAGAAAAAACTAGAAGAACTTATGATTAAAGACTTAGGATCCGACACAGAATTACTGGCAGATGTGCAAACGAAATGTCTCAATGGGGACTTCGATAAGTATGCACAACCGGAATACTGTGACTTCATGAAAATGAGACACTGTGTTTCAATGCAAATGCTTAACGTAAGTAAAAAAATATCTTCTAAAGAGATACAGCTGTGTGATTATTAATTTAGTCCCAATTATAATCTAGACCAGCCATACGCAAAGCCTATGTGGGAGCTCCGCGAAAATATTTGCCTGTGGCCTATGTCCAGCAGTGGACGTCATTGCTGTGGTGGTATTTTAGTTGCCTCAGAATTATCCTCATCTCGTACAAATAGTTTCTATTTTTTATTATTATTATTAAGCATCCACCACCTCCCGCTCCGCTCCGCGCCGAGCGCCGCTCCGACTTCGTTAAACCTCAGGAGCATTTGCCTCCCGGGCGTGATCTGCAGTGGCCTGTATGGAAAGCCCTCAATCGATTGCGTACTCAAGTAGGCCGCTGCAGACACAATTTGTCGAAGTGGGGGATCACTAAACCATCCAACACCCAGTGCGAGTGCGGTGCTTCTGATCAGACCATGTCCCACTTGCTGGAGTGTTCTATGTGCCCGTTCACCTGCACCTTGGACGACCTAAAGAATGCCACTGATGCCGCAATCAACGTGGCCACCTACTGGGCTCATATAATATAATATCAAATAATATAATTACTTATAAAGAAGAGTACCATCGACACGAAAAGAAGAAGAATTATTATGGCAAAAGCGTCAAGGTAGACTGCGAAATTCAAATTTTGTTACGTTTTTTTGCAATTTGCAGGTCAGTATCAGGTGGTACGTTGATCTTAATATGATTGGCGACCGTATCAAATGTTTATTTATAGAATCACTAGCGGACCTGACAGACGTTGTCCTGACCGAATACCGCCACCTATCGGGTCCGATTGTGAATCTAAACCATTCCCAGATCCCCTTGAACACACACAAAAATTTCATCAAAATCGGTCCAGTCGTTTGAGAGAAGTTCAGTGACATACACACTCACAGAAGAATTATATATATAAAGATAATCATAAAAATCATCAATACAACTCTTTAAGTTCATATAAGCCTATTGAATGACTATTTCATGAAATTTATGGAGTTGTATTGCTGATCCTCAGGATTATAATTCTATAAAGCCATATTTTTTATGCTCGCAAACCACATTTTAATCAACATACAACGTTTTTTTGCAAATTGCAAAAAAACTAAAGAAAAATTGAATTTCGCGGGCTATCTTAGCGCATCCTCCTTAAAAGGTTTTTATTTTCGCCATAATATTTTATCAGCTGTAAGTCCTCCATGTACTAAATAAATAAATAAATATTTTATTAAATCTAACGGTACCAGCCCCAGTGGGAAAAGTGAACTGAGTTTATGAGAGAGTTATTTGCCCCACCAAAATCAATTAGTGTGGGACACAGTGGATGACAAAACTGTGAACAATCTAATTTGTCCCACTGGCAGGACAAATTGTCGGAACAAAGTGGAATAATCCATAAAACGCAATTTTTGATCATTTTAGGATTTCATCAAATATTTCTTTTTCCACAAAGGTTCCGTCGTCAAAAAAGTTTGAGAACCACTGATCAAGTTAAATTCTCACATATTCATTCTTCTATGTCAATGATTCTCATTCATAATAATTATCACACCCGACGTTTCACCGTTATCATCCTATTTCATTTCCTCAATTCCACATTTACTGTCGCCATACTTTATTTCCATTATTGCACATGCCAGTGACGTCGCTAATTTTATTTTTTGATTGCAGCACTGCCTTGAATGGAACAAAAACTCGGAATGCCAGGAATTGAAAGGATTAATAGCAGAATGTGTGAAAATGATTACGTGAAAAATGTTTCTGATGGAGAAAGGCCGTGAATGGACAGGGAGCGATGGAAATTGCTGATTAAATTAAACTGGAGCAATTCAATTATGTTTTATTCTCGAAATATCGAAAAAAAACTCAGCTGTTCCCTAAATCTTCACGAGTTCTGCGAACGTAAATGCAGGGAATAACAGATATTTTTTCTCGCGATTTCAGGTTTGGTCCCATAGTAAAAGTTGTTCATGATAAGTAAAGTCACGTGAAAAAGTATCGGTCACTAATTACCAGTCACCCTATAATAACACCTACTAATAGGTATGATGCCTGGGACAAAAAAAGAAATTATATTTAGTCCGTCAGTCAGTAAAAAAATATTAGACACGTATTTTTTGCTTTATAAATAGATAGATAGAATATTCTTTATTATGTGCACCATAAAAATTACAGACATTAATTTAGAAATTTTACATTGGGTGACACAATGGGCGGTATCTTATTAATAAAAAAAATACTTATATAACACGCATTAAAGTTGGGGAGTGGGGGTCGCTACGTCACAAGTAAGTATAAAATCTACATACAAGTGACGTCACGGCACATTTTAACTCAATGTATCGCCGAAATCTTTTGACAACGTAAAAAAAGAATAAATATGTGTCAAATATTTTTTAATAAACTAAGACGGACAAAACATTTTTTTAGTAACACAACAAATTGACTGAGGCTGACAATTTGTTTACCATATAATTTCTCAGACTGTACATCGAGTTTTGAGAACTGTTCGGTTTTATAGTAACGTTTCTATCACTCATATGCATAATCAACCTATAATAAATACCACTGCTGAGACACAGACCTCTCTTCGAGAGGGAGTGGGCGGTAACCAACGCGCGGGCCCAGTGCGGTTTGGTAGATGTCACATGTCTTTGAATTTTTGGTTCTAGTACATGCCGGTTTCCTCAAGATATTTTCCTTCACAGTTTTGAGAGTACTGGTGATGAAATTACTTGAAAAAAAAAAAACTTTTTTACAAAAAATACAACCGTCACAGTTGGTGTCAAAAAACTAAAATACTGATCCAAAGACACCGACTTCCGAAATTAAAGTTATTTTTCACTTTGTAGTTTGGAAGTCGGTTGTATTTTTTGTAAAAAAGTTTTTTTTTTTCACTTTTTAGTGGGTTGGTTTGTAATTTTTCTAAGTTACAATAGCCTTATGTCAACTGCTCACCAAAAATACCCAAATCGCCATAGATTAGATGTGCCTATAATATTTGAAGAGTTCCCTCGATTTCTCCAAGATCCCATCATCAGATCGTGAGCAAATGACAATGGCACCAACTTGAAAGTAAACACTTTCAAACAAAAAAATAATTTTTCATATCGGTCCAGCCGTCTTCGCGTAATCGGGGAACATACATAAAAAGAAAAAATATCCCGACGAATTTTATTGAGAACCACCTCCTTTTTTTTGAAGTCGGTTAACCCTAGAAAGATAATCATATTGTGTAGTACGGAAAAGATACTCATGCGTAAAATTGACGCATGTGTTTTAATTATCTGTAGGTTGAGCATTATTAATTTATTTCAATAAAATAGTATGTTATATATATTAACACATATATTAGAATAATTAAGACTGCACATAATTTATTTATTATTATTTATTTATTAAAAAAAACAAAAACTTTAATCTTCTGCTATAAATCATCAAAAAAAATTAACACTTACTTTTTCCATTACAAATTATTTTTTACTGTAATAATCAGCCTTTTTTTTGCGCAAAATCAACAATTAGAATATCTTATATATATTAGGAACATATAATTGTATAAAAATCTGTTGACAAACAGCTTTGGCACACGACATATTATTTTTTTACATTTGTTACAGGACGCATTAGCCCTTCGTCTTATTTTAGAGGGGCATAAAGTACAGTAAATACCTTTATACCATTCCCCCTCTAAAAAGCTTATTTTATTCACTGTAAACAGTGAATAAAAAGCACTTTTAATCACTATTTTGGTGTTTGAATTTAGAACACCAATATATTCGACCTCGATCTCAATGCTATACAACCTCCGTGCGATTAATTTAACCTTCCTTTTTTGGAACGAAGTTCTTCAACGCGGCTTCAACTTTCAGAAATCGTCACGCTAAAAAGTGTTAATATTTGTGACTGTCTTCTTCTAACTCAAAGAGAAAGAGAGAGAGAACGCTGGCAGAAAAAAACAAAAGAGAAGAGTAAAGTGATTACTGTGTTGTGGAATAAAATTGTACACATCGGCCCGAGTACACCGTGTACCGTACGAGTCTCGAGAGAGAGAGAAAGTGTGAATTTGGTTAAAATGAAAATCCAAGATGGCGGCTCAGATCTTTTTTAATTTTTCGTCTTGGGTGTCGTTTTCATGGTTTTCGAGGGCGTTAAAGCCGATAGTGGGGTCGAAATGTAAATCCAAGATGGCGGTTCTGAATTTTTTAAAAAATTTCGTCATGGGTATCGTTTTCATGGTTTTCGAGGGTGTTAAAGCCGATAGTGGGGTCGAAATGTAAATCCAAGATGGCGGTTCTGAATTTTTTTTAATTTTTCATCATGGATATCGTTTTCATGGTTTTCGAGGGTGTTAAAGCCGATAGTGGGGTCAAAATGTAAATTCAAGATGGTGGCTTTGAATTTTTTTTGAATTTTTCATCATGAGTATCGTTTTCATGGTTTTCGAGAGTGTTAAAGCCGATAGTGGGGTCGAAATGTAAATTCAAGATGGTGGCTTTGAATTTTTTTTAAATTTTTCATCATGGGTATCGTTTTCATGGTTTTCGAGGGTGTTAAAGCTGATAGTGGGGTCGAAATGTAAATACAAGATGGCCGCTCAATTTTTTTTTAAATTTTTCATCATGGGTGTCGTTTTCATAGTTTTCGAGGGCGCCAACGCCGATATGAGGTCAAAATGTAAATACAAGATGGCGACTGCAAAAACTTTTTTTTTTTTTAAATCATACGTGAGAAAGAACTTCGTTTCTGACGGGGGTCCCACGACCGCACACGTTTTTCTTAATTAAATGTCTATTTTCGCTTAAATCTTTCTTTTTCTCGTAGTCATGGTATAAAGTATAGTATGCAACTCTTGAATAAAACGGATTTATATCGAGGGCCATGAATCACTCGCGTCGCTCAGGATTCTAACATTTGAATCACTCGCTATGCTCGTGATTCAATCATCATGAATCACTCCCTACGGTCGTGATTCAATCGTTAGAATCCTTCACTTGCTCGTAATTCATCTATAGCACTCGCTTTAAATCCGTCCTTTATTCACTAATTGCATAATATACTATTTTCCACTGCTTCACTGTCGGTATCAAAGTCAAAGTCAAATCATTTATTTCAAATAGGCCCATGTATGGCACTTTTGAATGTCAAAACCTCCTAGATCTCCTATCCTCACAGGGAAGCTCGTCGTCGCTTTGCATAAGACTGGCCAGGATATGGTCTTCGTCCAAGTTTCTACTTCCCATTGTTTTATATTTTTGTTTCAATATCTATAAAAAGAAACTGATAATATAAGTAATGATATACAGTTATAATAAGATAAAAAAAAAAAAACAAATAATACAAGTTAAAATCATAAAAGTGACATAAAAGATAATCATGCGTAATTTTGACGCACGCGGTCATTATATTTCAAAATCGGTTACACTTACCTTATTGACTCGTGCGCCATACGGCAGCTTCCAGTGATAAATGAAATGTCCTAAACGTACAGCTATGGATTCGCGCTATTTAGAAAGAGAGAGCTATATTTCGCAAACGCATGCGTCAATTTTACGCAGACTATCGTTCTAGGGTTAAAAAGTAAAGTGCCTGCCTTGGTTCCAACCTATGACCTGTCTACTAGTAAGTTACCACTGGACCACCATGACTGCTCTCTGTGTTTGATATTCTTTAAGACACGATATTATGCCATGTTAAAGGCTGGGTACTGTGCCTATTATAACGATTCCTCTGAGCCGAAGCTGAGCCTGTAGCTTTAAATTCCCCTGATGATAATAATAATCATCCAGATATGATTCAGCCTGTCCCTTCTTGCTGTCCCCCTAGCAACGCCCTAAGCCGAGGTCCGTACCCCACAGGGGGTGCCCTTAGCGGGCAGTTGCTTAGTTTGTAATTAGTATTATGCCCTGGCTGGAGGCTTTGGGCAGCCACAGGATGGTCCGGTTAAGTAGTCATGACCTCAGAGGTCAACTATGAGGTGCCATACATAAAAAAAATAGCAGTGGCAGTGTCGACCGGGAGTGCCGACCGAAGTAAAACTTGAATGAGATCGCCTTGGTGGAAGATAAATACTTGTATAGAACATTGGTCCGTAACTTTATCTAAATAAAGAGCACAAACGCGTTTACAAAAAAAAAAAACGTGTGGCACTCGGGGACTGCCGCGGTAAAGCTATTGCATAGCATTTGTAATCTCCATGACAACATCACGTTTCCACGAATCACGTCACACACGTCATCACGTTGTCATGGGAACCGTAATTACATGGTAGGCGAAGTGGACCCTGTTAGGTTTTATTTTCGTTACGTTACGGAATTTCTTGATTCGGTCGCCGCGCTCAAAGCCCGCGATAAAAGCTATGCAATAGCTTAAAATACTTCCGAAACCTTTAAAGTAAACATACTTGCATAAAACATTGATCCGTAAGGTAACAAAAATAAAGAGCACGATCGCGTTTACAAAACCTATAAAGTAAAAATACTTGCGTAGAACATTGATCCGTAACACAATATAAATAAAGAGCACAATCACGTTAACAAAAATGAGAAATTGATGAAATCAATGGTTTAGTCACATCTCAAAAATGCCCAACGCGCCTAAAGAAGTTTTCATTTTTTTAAAAACGACTGTAACGAAAACAGTTGAATCGAGCTGTACACAATGTATCAAAACATGCACCGCAATGTGTCAGGCAGAATCAGTGCACAACGTGTATTATTACTGTGATGCTTTACTTAACTTACTAATAGCTAACACGGCTCCACTTGCGTAGATTACAATAGTATAATGGGTACCTACTAAAACCTAGTCTATTTAAATACGATCTCTGGTAGTTTTGTAAAAGTTCTTCAAAGCTGGTAAGCATCATCGATGAAAATTGGAAAGAAGGTGAATTATGTGCACCGATGAACACGATTTTTAACCGACTTCCAAAAAGGAGGAGGTTATATGTTCGTCGCGTATGTTTGTTTTTTTTTTTCTTTTTTTTTTATGTACGTCCACCGATTTCTCCGTCAATTGTGGACCGATTTTGAAAATTCTTTTTTTGTTTGAAAGGTTGTGCTCTCAAATTGGTCCCATATAAATTTTATTAACTTTGCTTGGACAGTTTTTGAGTTAGCTACAAAATACGTATTTTTTTCCCACTTAGTATGTAGATGATATGATAAGTTTCTGTCACTGGTAGCAGGTAGTGGTATTCCAATGTGTGTGGGGTAGGTACCACAACTAAAAAGTGAAAAATAAAAACTTTTTACAAAAAAAACAACCGACCTCCAAAAAAAAACACTACAAAGTGAAAAATAACTTTAATTTCGGAAGTCGGTGGCAAAAAACGAAAATAAAAAACCCAAGACACCGACTTCCGAAATTAAAGTTATTTTTCACTTTATAGTGTTTTTTTTTGGAGGTCGGTTGTTTTTTTTTTTCATAAAAAAATCAACGCACATTAGCGTGTGGGGTATTGTTGTATTCCATCATTAAAAAGATTACGATGGTTTAAGAGAATTTGCTATTAAAGTCAATAGTTTTTGAGTTCAGGCGTGTTTTTCATAGCTTTTTGGGATATACTATGAAATTAAATAAGTACAAACTTATTTTTACGATCGTTAAAATCAGTGCATGCGTAAAATATATTCATCCAAACGGAGCCCTTCACTGTGCGTAGTCCGACACGCACTTGGCCGGTTTTTCTGATAAACACAGACAGAAAGCACAATTCACATTTTTTTAGGTTATGACCTTGTGCACGTGATATTTTTATTGCAATTACTCAATACAGTGTAACAATTTTCTGGTACTTAGGTAGCGCTGTACATGAATAAAATTATTAAGTTATTATATAAATGTTCACGATTTTATTTTCCAGTGTCAGTGTTTAGTATTCGGTTCACCATGTATCGTCTTATGACTTTGAGCATTGTCATCATCACAGCTTTGGTAAGATTTAATAGCTCGTATTATTAATTCTTTTAAATATTTTAAAAATAAAAACATATATTTTTTTTAAATCTACATATTAATATAGATATATATATCTACATATATATTTTTTGAAGTGAAACTTTTATTACATCGTCTCAGACTTTTTCGTCTGTGTGTTGCATGTCGCGTGACGGTCGGTCGCGGAGAAGGGATAAAGTGAAAGGCACTCGTCAGAGCAGCCAAGGCCAATATGGCGGCGCCTATAGTTCGCTTAAAAGTTTCACTTTTACCGTGGTTTCATAAAACCACACAATCCTTTTTTGGTTTATTAATTTCATTGTTCATATTAATTTTAAAATAGAATAGACGTGGATATATTTAGTAATCTATTCCGCTTAACTATTTCTAAAGAAATATAAAAAAAGCTGAAAGAAATCGACACGTGTTTCACCTCTCAACGAGGCATCCTGAGGATGACGATTGAACTGTCGCGAACCCGAACACGGCGTGTTGCCACACCGAGCGCCGAACGCAGAGTCAGCCTTATCATCCGTCAAACCCACTCATATACTGCTCGGCCCACCTCGGCTCGGATCGTTATCAGCGCGATAAGAGACGAACAATCGCAGTAAAGGTGACATTGGCATAATCGTATGTAATTTGTTCAATAATGTAACGTTTTCTGTATTATTTTTCTCAATTTCTAAACTCTCTAGTACTGACATTCTACACTACACATTGACACATTGACATTGTACACTGTTGAACGAATTAAATACGAGTATTCCAAGGTCACCTTTATTGCGATTGTTCGCCCCTTATCGTGCTGATAACGGTCCAAGCCAAGATGGACCGAGCAGTATATAAGTGAGTTTGACGGGCGATAAGGCTTACTCTGCGTTCAGCGCTCGGTGTGGCAATACGCCGAGTTCAGTTTCACGACAAGTCAATCGCCATTCTGAGGATGCCTCGTTGAGAGGTGAAACACGTGTCGATTTCTTTCAGAGTTTTTTTATGGCTCTTTAGAAATAGCTAAACGGAACAGGTTACTAAATATATCCACGTCTACTGTATTTTATAATGGATTTCCGCTAGGTCACGCCTGAATCAATTAACTATATAAATTTTAGTGTTAATTTTAAATTATTTAAAGACGACAAAAATGACACCATCTATATTTTACAACCCAGATACTTAAAGGTACATAATTATAATTTAAGGGAAAGCAATAAAATTACGAATTCATTATTGCAGGCTGATGTAGACAAGAGAGAATGCGAAAAAATATTTAGTCCTGTAAGTATACCTACACCTTATTCTAAAACAAAATTTATTTTACATATTTAACTCGTATATAGTTTTACCGATAATTGATCACGTCATCAAAAACATTGATCCTGTCATAAAATATTCTATAATTTTGTTCTAGCACGCAATAGGTTGTTGCAAGAAAACTGCCGAACTTGAGGATAATTTAAGGAAGTCCGAGAATTTAAAGGAATGCTTTCAAGTTAACATGGATCCAGCTTCTGTAAGTTTATTGATATTTGAAATAATAATATACGATCTTTGAAGTACCGAACTTGGAGAGGATGCCCAAATTGTTCAATGTATTGGTCGAAGATGACGGATGTTCACGTTATGCCAAGAAGCCGACGGTGATCAGATAGTAGAATAGATTTTTTTTTGAAAAACGGGTTATTGTCGAATAGGCTGTAATTACCGGAAAGGACAAACACCTGGCTCTTAGTAGCGTTGAACCTGGCCAAGTTAGCTTTACCTCAATCAACAAAGAGACAGCCTTTGAATTCAGCTTATTTTTCATGAAAGAAAATTTAGGATTCCTTAAAGGAGAACCTATTAAGAATTTCGTTGGTTCAAAGGGTTGAAACACCAAAATTGTTAACTGATGGATGAATTTTATTTGCCAAATTAAAGAAGGAACTTTTTAAGTACTTTTTTTTTTGCTTAATTTTTTGTCTTATTTTCCAGTGTGAACACGACTTGTGTTTAGCTAAAAAGACAGGTTTGGCGACTAATGAAAATAAATTAAACAAGAAAAAGTTGGAAGAAGATATGACTAAGGACTTTGGATCCAAACCAGATCTGTTGAAAGATTTAAAATCAAAATGTTTTAATGGAGACATCAATAAGTATGGACCACCGGAATTTTGTGAATTTATCAAAATGAAGTTCTGTATTACCGCGCAAATGTTGAATGTAAGTATAACTTATAGTGTAACTTACCAGACGCCTTTATTTCAATGAATTAAGCGGTACTTCACAAATAATTTGTGTATAAATTTTCGGTATAAAAATTATTATACCGAAAACATAACGTCCGTAAATGAAAGCAGTGTGGTATCGTTTTGGTATACCGAGCACACTATAGCGAAATGATACCGCACCGACCAATGAGGAAACGGCCTAAGTCGCAGACAGACAGAAGAATAAAGCCCCATTTACACGATACAAGCTTCTTACCTGTGGCATACAACAAAATTGAAGCAACAAATGAGTAGCATTGTCTAAACACTATTTAGACAGTGGTCCATATTCATTATCAATGAACGTTGCTACATTCATCGAGATTACAATTCAAATTACGGTATGCCACAGGAAATTAAATCGCACCTTATAAATCAGTACTAAAACATTGTCATACACACACATAGATACATAAATTCCCACCTTCCTCCCATCGGGAGAGGCATAAACTACAGAACGTTACCTGTTACGAACCTTACATACTACTTTTGCTTCGTTAAGGGGGAAACGTCAGGGTAGCTCGCGAAATTCAAACTTTCTTACGTTTTTTGCATTTTGCAGGTCAGTGTCAGGTTTTATGGTGATTAAAATATGATTCGTGGTCGTAATAAATATGTCTTTACTCAATTATAATAATTACAATCAGCAATACAACTCCACAAGTTAGCAAAGATGTCAAATGTCATGATTTCATGAAATCATGACATTTGACACCTTTACCTTCTTCTTAATCACTATTGCTGATTGTAATGATTATAACTGAGTAAAGCCATGTTTGTTACGACCGCGAATCATATTTTAATCAACATAAAACCTGACACTGACCTGAAAAATGCAAAAAAACGTAAGAAAATTCGAATTTCGTGGGCTACCCTGACGCTTCCCCCTTAACGTGCATATGTTTTGTCAAACACGCACGCCTATTGGAGTACTACCCACGGTGCGTTGTACTTCAACCGGCGTGTGTGTATGTTCTTCAGAAAGGTCAGGTGCGTATCACTAATAAGGTCACTATTGTGTCCTCTTAGGGCGTCTCCTCCCTGCGTTTCCAATCACATCAGCATTATAAACCTTTTACTTTTATACATTTTGTTAGTCAGTCGCCTTTCATTCATCCTTTCAGAGGATCTGGCGTCGGTAAAATCAGCCCTAGGTATAATCTTATTTTGTACGCTTATAAATATCTACCAAATCATAATTGAACAGTATCAGAAAAATCATTAATGGTTTTTTTTTGTTCACAGCATTGTCCCGAATGGAACAACAATGAAGCTTGCAACGAATTTAAGGGATTGGTGCAAAAATGTGTAAAAATTATTATCTGATGGCAAAAGAGGCCGTAGACAGACATGTAGCGATGGCTTATTATATTAAACTGAATAATTTTCATTCTGTTTTATAATAAATAACAATAATTGAACCTGGTATTGAACCTTATTTCATAAATATCAATGAGGTATCTTCCTGCTGATTTAATTTTTAATGATTAAATAATTATTGTGGTCACAGCTTTTTTTATAATAAAATTTAAATTTCCAAAACTAGGAAGTTAATGACGTAAATGTCTTTTGATAAACAATAGCGACCTACTCTTGTTTCACATGGTTTTATTACGACCTGACAACACATCGAGATTTTTTATAATATTCAAATTAAATAAAAAGTTAATAATAATATTAAGTAGTAGTTAGTAGTTGGTAGTAGTAGTTAATATTCTAGTTCACTAGTTAGCCATATTTCATATACATCTATTTGCGACGTTGCCCACTTTCAAAATAAACGCTCCTAATACTTAATATACAGTGAATGAAACTTCGTTCCAACCGGGTGTCCCACGACACCTCCCTACATAAAAAAAATGTACCTATATATATAATAATATAGTACATACATGAAGCTGATATATATTTAATTATTATCTTCGTCCTGCAGTACCTTATGAAGTAGAAAATGGAGCAAACCTTATTAATGGCTGATAGTGTCTGTCATTTATTCCATCTGATATAAGGGTAAGGGAAAATAGTAGACCAGTTACATTTATGAGAACTGACAGTGGTTGTGATTTATATATGTCGGACGGGTATGTGACTCTTTCGTTATTATCAGCGATACTTTAACTACTGTGAGCATACTGTGGGTAGTGTTGGTTAATGCGCAATAGAAAAACCGTTTTCAGTTCAGATCACATTATAATTTACAATCAAATTAATCATACTAGCTAAATTATACACACACTGGGTGCGACGACGTTTATTAAAATCACAAATTCACACAATGATCACAAATTACAATTAACACAATAACCGAGCACCACGAATCGAGAACAGTTCCGCAACGTCTTAACTCCAATGCGATCAGAGGCTGAATCCCCCACACCGTGGCCTTAAAACATCACGACTCTATAGAAGCGCGCTTTTTTGTGTGGGTAGTTCACTTGATGTCGCCAGTGGCGCGCTTGCGATTCGTTTCTTGTCCGCACTAATGACCGGATCCGACATACATTATTATCAAAAATTGTAAATAAGTATCTGCTATAGCTTGTCACATGAAGCGAATAGTCGTCATCTTCGTGCTTTAACTGGCAACTAATTCAGAGAAACCACATCTCTGTAGAAAATTAATGCCAGTTGATACTAACATTACGTGACACCTAAATAAAAGCATATTTTTACACTGCTGGATTTTCATACTCTTGGCTAGATATCGCCTAGTGTAATAGTAGAGGATTCAACCTAGGAACGACCTTCACCCGTCTGTTTAATGGATGAAAAGAATTTTAAACCTTAGCAACTAACTTTTGCTAATTGTTAGTTAATTCGGAGTTAATGACCTAAATAGGTGACTATTTGGCCACCTAAGTTTAGGAATGTTCTTGGCGCCTAATAGCCATAAGTGATATGTCACCGAATGGATAGTGTTTTTTAAGAGAAATATTTGCTAATAAAACGAATTAATCGTTAAATGAATGACTGCATTTTTTGGCCAGGAATATTTAGCCAACTCACTCACGAAATAATTTTTAACATACTGAATTTAAAAACTAATACTTTTATGCATTAAACAACTGGGTGATAGTCGTCTCTAAGTTGGATCTTAGTCCATAAGTAAAATTGGGTATTAGCACCATTTAAAGTCGAAAGAGAAAGAGAGAAAAATGTTTAATGGGATCGCACAGGAAGATAATTTCACAAGCTAAATACAGGGTGGCGATTTTAGTCCCCTACATTCGTCAAGGGGTAACTCTACCCACCATACTAAACATCTTTCGCTAAGACACTCATACCCGATTCGTGAAAAAAATAAACAATTTCTGTTCAACCGTAGACAGACCATTACGATGCATAAAGTTTTTTTTTAACGATTAAGTAAGTAAGTTGCTGTAAAAGCTGTTGACCGCTGAAGAGATCTCTCGTATGGAGCCAATCCTGGTTTAACAGGCAGGTCATGGTGTATGAATGCGTTTATAAAATTTACTGTCTATGCTGTTGACCATTTGGGAGTTCCCTTCATCTGGAGCCATCTCTAGGTGCAACACCAAGGTCACGGTGTACTTTAGAACGGGCAAACATAATTGAATACGTATATATAATTTCGTGTCTGTACTGTTAACCGTTGAGGAGTTCCCTTGTCTGAAGCAGTTTCGTAAGTATATGAGTAATATAGCAAAAATTGTTTAGTATGATACGAAAAATAACGTGACGAATCTTAACGGAAGCAGGTGACTAAATCGTCACCTTTATAATAAATAAAATTCTTTATTGGCATAAAATATGTGTACAAACAAAGTGAAGCCCTGACTCCTGTGCTAAGTAAAAACATGTGTGTTACAGGAGCCAGTGTCTTCTCCCAATCAGTAAGTTCTGGATTTATGCAATAACATCATTTGAATTTACTAGACAAACAAATAACTAAATTTAAATAGCAATTTAAATGGCACGGTTGGCGCAGTGGTTAAGCGATTGACTGCTGCGCTGCGTGTCATGGGTTCGATTCCCACACGGAACAAATATTTGTATGACCTACAAGTAGTTGTTCTGGGTCTGGCTGTTTATGTATGTGAGTTTAAATGTTTGTAAACGCACCCACAATACAGGAGAAATTCCTAGTGTGGGGCAAAGTTTAAAAAAAAATGTTGTTTTATAAGACAGAAACAGAAAAAAAAGTTAAAACAACAGTAGGTACCTTTATTTTTTTGGTCCTGTATGAGGTTAAAAGGTCCGTAACTCAGCATGGTCTCAGCATCTCAGATTCACATCTACCAGTTCATAGCGTGGCAGGCATTTCTACCAACAGCCAAAAATTTCTTTATCCTCAATGGGAATCCCTGAAACCCTGTTTTAACTAACACGTCATCAAATGAATCACGGAACTGTGCACCATGTAGTATATATTTAAAAACATGCGATGTAATTAATGTTTGTTAGATCGAATCGTTGTGCTGTCAATATTACAATGTAATTTAATACGTAAGTCACGTTGGGTATATCGAGTAGGTAAATAATTAGATATGGTCATTCTTATTTTTTTCATCCTGTTTAATATATATACAGGATGGCGATTTTATTGACCTGCATCCGTCAAGGGGGTGACTGTACCTATTACACTGAATAACTTTCGCTATGAAACACATACACATATGTATAATGCCCGTTTTCACCGAAAACTAAGTGACACTTAAATAAATCCCTAAATAAAAGTTCAGTGTTTGATTTTCAACTTTCAGCGCTAAACTTATCGTCGAAAATCCAACAGTGCACTTTTATTTAGGGATTTATTTAAGTGTCATTTAATGAAGGTGAAAGATTGGTAAAAAAAAGCTGACGTGAATTGAAATAGTCTGTCTACTGTTGTACAGGATTCTTTTTTTTCACGAATCGTGAAAAAAATAGTTTTTGAGTTTCATGGTGTAAGTTGTTTAGTATGATAGGTAGAATCACCCCCTTAAAGGATGCAGTTGACGAAATCGTCACCCTGTATAGTACCTACATACATCAAAAATACAGCGGCTCCCTGCCTAGCCCATCCCTTATCGTACTTATGATTTGAGGACCACTGACACGATTTACCTGATTTCTGTTTTAATTCATGGATAATTATGATCTCCTGCCAGATGGAGCCAAAATAAGGCATTCAAAGTGATCAGATTTCTACGATTTTATTATCTGGATTATCTAGACGTAACGACATCCTTAAAAAGGTAGCTGGGACAGACTGGACGTTGAAGGCGAAAATCAGGTGGTGTAGCGCAACTTGGAAGAGGCTAAATATGTTTAGCAGTCGACGAGCTGAGTTGATGACCTCTTCAGGCAGTGCCCATAAATTATCCAAAATTTTGCCACAACAGCGATGATTCGGCCCCGAAAAACCTTCTTAAGAGACACCACCTCCTCGAAAAACAGTGCAGTGGATGAGACATGCATATTCCAACCAACCCTTTTCCACACCAACAGAGCAACAGCCGAACACTCCAGATCCAATCTAGCCAAATGGGGTGATATCTACCAATCAAAAACACAGGGAGTGTGAAGCCAGTGGTAGAAACCAAATAATTATTATGCTTTTCTGACACATTTTTTTTTCTTACTCCTCTGCTGTTCTTTTCTGATTTATTTCGTTACGTGATCCAAGAGAGTTGAATCGTTTTACTAGGACTGTTCGAGCTTCATTGCTGCGATGTTCGTGGATGCCCCTGTTGATTCTAGATTTTAAGTTAGTGTTGCAGTAGTCGGAAATACTGTGGCGAACTTGTCACAGGCGCTACTTTCAAATTTCCTTTTATTATACCCACAAATTCCTTATCTTGTTTTATTCGTCTCATCCATTCTCGTCACACCATACATTTATTTATGTACTACCAAGTATAATAAAAACTATCCATGCTCTAAAATAACTAATTTAATTCCGAATATAATAATTTAACCTCAAAATAGATACTACTTCAATATCATAATCTAAAACTGTATAATAAAACTACATATTTACAATATTTCAGGGATAAGGAAAATAATATGTAATAACGAGATATTTTGTAATTCATTCAATTTTTTTTCTAGCATAATTTTCAATATTCTACACCATGCCATCACATGTCCATTTCCCCACATAATATCACTATTTAATCAGTATTCTATTATTTACAATAAAACGAATAGTTTACCTTAATTTACAATAGATCTCTTACCGACACAGCCACTAAGCACGTCGTACCGTCACGAATGCCCGACCCAGAAGCCCGTTGCCGCACCATTTTGACCTATCGAATCTTTCGGTGTTGCCAGTATAATAAAGTGAAACCTAATGCAAGTATAAGTACATAATTATTGACGCTAACTGACTCATTTCAAAGCGATTGTTCATCATCACTAATCGTCTGTGGTCTAACTACCGTCTAATTTGAATGTGAGGTGACAATCAAAACCGCGTTAGCCATTGATTGTAACAAAACGTCATAACTTAAATGAAATCTTATTAACTAGTTTTACGGTTCGGATTTGCTTGGTTTTAAAACCAGCTGAAATTATATGTCAAGTATTTATAAAAAAATTGTTTTGGATTGAATAGCTGGATCAGGTAGCACATTATTATGTACCGGTAGATACTTAAATGGGTAAATTATGTAAGTAGAAATGTTACAAAGTTTTTCTAAGACGCTAGTTAGTCTAGATCAGTGAACTTTGTGACCAAGCAAGATAATAAGGTCGTTCGTCCACCTCCACCGTCAACGAGAGTGAGATGACGCCGCCGACGCAAAGTATCGATACATACATTTACTATGGCACTGTGTTCACCACACGTTCATCACTCGAGCGCCAGGAACCCGACGCCTGAATTTTCGAGTAGTTTGGCGCGACCGCTAAAACTCGGCCCGAGATTGTGACAAGCCAATGTGCCAGCAGTACAACACGTTTGATTTTGTTCACACACTGCTGTCACACCGCTGTTCGCTCGCCTTTTGTTTGGCTATCATAACATACTGAAACGCCGAGTTCGGTCACGGTGGACAAACAATCGCCGTCACTGGTTCGTCACGTTTGGCTCGAATAATCTCGTTTCTCGTTGTCGTTCCGTTGACGGTGGCAGTGGAAAAACGGCGTAACGCTTGTTCCTACTCTATTTGAGAAGTGGTATTTATCTCGCAGTGGGACGACTACACATTTACGAAATAAAAAAAATCTTTGTTCTCATAAACACAGACGGAAACATTCACATTTTTTAACACACAAACGTGACAATAATAATTGCAGTTGTTGTTATTACTCAATAGAGTACTACAATTTTCTGGTAGTTAGGCAGCGTTGGCAATAAATTATAGATTTGTTCAAGTATAAATATATGCTCATGATTATACTTTTCATTGTCAGTGTTAAACATTTGATTCAACATGTATCGTCTTATGATTTTGAGTATTATTGCCGTCACAGCTTTGGTAAGATGTTTTTTTTATGGTGATACCTATCCGTTCTGCCTCGGGATAAACCCGTAAACGAATGAGAACTGAATTGTGTTCTAAAAAAATTTTTTTTCTAAATTCAAAAATTTAAAAATCATCGTCATTCTCCTGTCCTTATCCTAATTTATTTAGGGCGATAAGACCCCTCTTTGAGGAGTAGCTAGAGAGGCGCCACGGCGTCCTCACCTTCCGCCTAACGCAGGTCTTCACCGGACACGGCTGTTTCGGGAGGTTCCTGTACAGGATAAGGCGGGAGGAAACACCCGGGTGTCACCATTGTGTGGATCGGCCTGAGGACACGGTGGAGTATACAGTGGAGGTCTGCCCGGCTTGGGCGGAGCAACGCCGTGTCCTCGTAGAGGCGATCGGCGGCGATGATCTCTCGCGTCCGGCCCTGGTTCAGGCCATGGTACGGAGCGAGAGGAAATGGCAGGCCATCACCTCCTTCTGCGAAGCGGTAATGCTCGCGAAGGAGGAGGCGGAACGCGTGAGGGAGAGGCAAATTTCGCGCCCTCACGCCCCTAACCGCCGCAATAGAAGGAGACGCCCGGGGCGGGAATCGCGAGCCGATTTCCGGCCACCGTAGGTGCGGGCTTGCGGACGGTGAGCAATGGGTAGCTCGCCGTCCGATAAGGACCAAGCCCGCTTCGACGGCGCGTTGTGTTCCACGCGCGCCTCAAAGAGATGTCAGCAGAATGGATGGGGTCCGCTAGGGCCAATGACTGCCGGGGGTTCGAAGAAAACCGATAGGGAAATCGTGGCCCCCGGCAACAGGGCAACCGAAGGAACACAGGTGGGTTTTAGTCAGTAAGAGTCTGACACGCCCAGAAGTTATTTGATAATTTCCCACCCAAAAAAAAAAAAAGGTGCGTTGGGCATTTTTGAGATGGGACTAAAAAATTGATTTCGGGACACTGTTACGACACCAGCTTTTGACCATTAAAAAGACATCAACGCGTTGATTGCCGCGGTGCCGATTTTTTTTAAAGTTTTCACTTCTGTCGGCACTCCACTGTTTTTTCTTCTCTTCTCTCTTTTAGTCGTCATTTCAGTAGTCATCACCTTTCTAGCTATAGCATCTTTCACACAGTCCATCCATCGCGTAAAAAAATCCAAAATAAGACGGTAAATAATACAACAATTAATATTTCGTTCAAATAACGCTTCTGCTAGCATATTATATTTTTTCCTTCTTGGGTTTGCACTTTATTACTTTACTGCGTGTCATGTACATATCGCCGCCCCCGCAGAATAAACGCGTAAGTGCTATTGAGGCGGTTTTGATGTTAATCCATATTCGTTATGTATAGGTCAAAATACATCACCTCAATTTTTTCCAGATTTTTACATCAATTATTTACGAAGTTACATACACACGATATACCGTAATATAATGTTATAATTCCGACCTTGATGATATAAAAACTTAATTACCTATTACATTATCAGAATTGTTTCGACTGCACCAGAATAAACGCGTAATAGCCCATTAACGGTATCACTGTACTGCGAAAAACGCAAGTAATATTACATTGCAAAACAAAAAAAAAAAACAATAGTTGATAAGAAAAAATAATTAACGTTAAAAAAAACTAAAACATTTCTGTAAAATGTTTTTTTTATCAATGACTCAAAAACAGTACCTGTTTAACACTTAACATTAATTAGATTATCTACAAAAAAAATCTTTTAAACGATGTAATAAACAATCTTCTATTCGGTGTAGTCATAAAGTTATGGATCAATTTAGGTTTTTTATTTTTCCTGTAAAATTGACTTTTTACACTTGCGCGTTTATTCTGCGGGGGCGGCGATATCTAATATTATGTGCACCTCTGCTTAACACTTCAGGGAAAACGGCATAATGTTATAAATTCGATACTTTATAACCTTATTTTACTGCCCGTGACTTCACTTGTCACTTCCTGTTCCTCCTCATCATCTTCCAGTCTAACCGGATGCAGCTGAATATTAATATTTTACATGGAGTGACTACCTATCTGACCTCCATAACCTATACTCCGTTTGAAATAAGATTAGACATTTAACTAAACCTTTTTTACAGTCCGTTCAACCGATTTTGACTTCTATTGCGTTGGTCGCATGACAAATGGCAGCTGCAGTAAACAGTTGGTTTGTAACCACTTTTTTTGCTTTTAATGCCATCCTTATGCCTACGGTATAGAAGTCAAAATTGGTTGAACGGACTATAAAAAAGGTTTGTTTAAATGTCTAATCTTATTTCTTCTTTTCTTCTTTTTTTTTTCTTATTTTCTTTTTTTGTCTAACTACTTACCCATAGCGACTATCAAAGATCTACAAATGACAGCCGGGACCAACGGCTTAACTTGCTTTCCGAGGCACGGAGGGGTTTTAGTATGCAATGATGGTCACCCATCCACGGAACAACCGTGGCAAGCATAGCTTAACCTGATCGATCGACCCTTTCAGCTGTTATACTTCCCGTTCCTCTTGCAATGGTTAAAGTTTGAAAAGTGGAGCTTCGTTAAATAACTATTCAGGCTTTTATTATTAATTTAACACATTCAATGCCCGCCCTAAAATAACATAATTATTTACTTTACAGGCTGCGGACTTAGAAAAAAAGGATTGTGCGCGAGTTTTTCACCCCGTAAGTACCTACACTGCAACTGAAATGATTATAATATTATCATCTTATTTAATTCTTTTTTTTTGTTTGTTAGCCTGCGTTTTGTCCAACGGCTGGGCAAAGGCCTCTCCTTTTTCTTTTCAAATCTCTCTATCTTGTGCAATCTCTGGCCGTAATGACCCCGCAAATATGATCAGATCGTCACACCACGATCAACAGCGATTTTATGCTTAGCGGAATAAATTGATTTCTTAATAAATTATCTATAATTATTTTACTTTTTGAAGAGATTACATCGACACAATATTATTAAGATGCAGTCAACCCCAAGTCCATGTTAGTATTTGTCATTTTTTTTTCTGTAGGGCATCTCACAGCTGGTTCCGAAAACCGTGGCTGTTTAACCGGTCAATCCTGTGGTTGCCTTAAGCTACTACACTCAAAGCCTCCAGCCAGGGCATACATAAACTAAGCTAAAAAGCTTAGGATGAACGCTCGCTAAGGGCACCCCCTGTGGGGTACGAGCCTCGGCTTAGGGCGTTATCCGGAGGGAGGACATCAGTATTTGTCATTAACAGCGCTCTTATTTTGTAGCAGTAAGGATTGCTTTCGTAGTTCTAGTGTTACGTTATCGTAAGAACAACAGCTTTTTATTAAACATCAATTCACGTTCTCTAATTTTGTCTAGTGTTATAATTATAATTTAACCTTATGATTGTGTGTGTACTTACTTGTATTGACCAATAACTTGTGTGTGTGGTGCAAACTGGAAAAATAAGTTGTTTTTTTTTTTTTCTAGCATTCAAATCATTGTTGCAAGAAATCTTCCGAGATAAAGGAAAAAGTCATGAATAGTAACTTAAAGGAATGCTTTCAATTACCCAAGGATCCAGTTTCAGTAAGTACAACTGCTTATCAGGGTTATGCTACACACTTTTTCGGGTCGGCACAATATTCGATACGCCATAATTTGGCTTCGTTCGTACTCTTCCCTAGTTTGAACTCACCCGGTCGAAATATATCTACCTACATGTATCATCGCAAAAGTATTGACAGTATGAAAGTGCTAACTAGTATGATTTTTATTTTTATTAATCATTCGTTAAACAACAAAGCCAATCCAACGTAGGGCTTTCATTCGGCTCGTTGCTCGTGTCTATCGGCAAACTCCGTTCAACATCTAGGTGCTATCCCTAAATCTAGTCGGATCGGGTCGGCACACTTCGAGCTAAGCCAAACGGGGAACATACAACGAATATGGGGGGAGGACGGGGGATGCCCTAGGAGGACATAATTATAGTGACCTTATTGGTGATGTTCTTCAGAAGGGTCAGGTGCGTAGTACTTGTAACCGGCATGCGTGTATGACCAGGTATATTACGAACGAATACAAGGCAAAAGGAATATGTAAGGATCGTAGCAGATAGCGTTGAACAGCTGAATGGATTTTATTTGCCGACTGAAGTAAGGAACTTTTTTCAATACAATACTAATGTTGGTTTATTATTTATATTGCAGTGCGAGCACGAATTATGTATGGCTAAAAAGAGAGGTTTCGCCACGGAAGATGGTAAATTAGACAAAACGAAATTAGAAGAAGTGATGACCAATGATATCGATGACAAAGACCTATTGGCAGACCTAAAAACAAACTGCCTTAAAGGAGACATCGAGCAGTATGGACCCCCGGATTTCTGTGACTTTGTAAAAATGAAGCACTGTGTGTCTTTGCAAATGTTAAATGTGAGTAAAAATAACACTATCACTATTTGAAAAATTCAGACTTGACCTAGGCAAAGTGACATTCTATCAGCGAAAACGACGATGGAAAAGGCAAAAATGTATGAAATTGACATAATATACCGAAAGTTTTTATCAATCCTGTTGAAATTCATACAAATACGATACACTTTTTGAAAGCGATTTTGCCTCTCACTTATGGCCCTCAGTTTTGGATTTTGTTACATTTAAGAGCAGGCATTCCAAAGACAATTTCCTCGCAAACTCTGCCCCCATGCACCCCACCACTCCACTTTGTAACTCCACGTATTAAAACCGCGGCGATTTTTTTTCGTGCACTGGAACGCTCTGCTTAGCGCCGAGAGTTGAAAATCCAACAGTGTGTTTTTTCAACGCGCTAGGATGAGACTGCGTCCCGGCGCGTTGGATTCTCCACGCTCGGCTTAACACCGAGAGTTGAAAATACAATGCGCTATAAAATCCTGCCGCGATTTTATTACGTCCGTTCGAACGTCGGCTAACAGATCAGTAATAAAGTTGAATATCGCGTGCGCTCTTTGGTCGTGTTCGAGCACGAAACTAAATGTCAAAAGTCTCAATTCTTATTTCGTTTATAACTTAATCTCTAATGACTTGGCCATCGCACGGCAACATAATCACATAAGAATAATCTACTATTTTAAATAGTCCTAATTAAATAAATCGCAGCGCTAATATTAGGTAGATTTTGTTGTATGTAGAATGTTAATTCTATTTCCGTGTGCGATTGCCAAGTCATTCTATTTATTAAAAAAATAAAGATGACAAATAGAAAGGTACTGTACAAATTTAACAGACTTGGTTTTACATTAGATCTCACCTTCTAAATCTCTTCCAATCTTTTTATGTCAGTAATTCTGTTTTCTGTAGCTGTGTCTGCAGTGGTGGCCCAGTGGTAACGGCCGCGACTTACGAGTTGTACGTCGTAGGTTCGTACCCAGACAGGCGCTTTACTTTGTGTAATTTATTTCATCACCACTGCTCTCAAAACGGTGAAGGAAAACATCGTGGGGAAACCGGCATGTCCTAGAACCGAAAATTCGAAGACATGTGACATCTACCAACCCGCACTGGGCCCGCGTGGTGGATTACGGCCCACTCCCTCTCACAGAGAGGATGCCTGTGTCCCAGCAGTGGGAACATTATAGGCTGATGATGAATTCTGTTTTCTGATTACAGCATTGTTCTGAATGGGAAACCTTCGGTGACTGCAATCAAATCAAAGATATAGTAGCAGAATGTGTGAAATTAGCCAGTTCTTGAAATTAGTTTATTTCCGAAAACAAAAGCGGCCATGAAGGACAGGGAGTGATGAAATGATCTTATTAAATTAAACTTGCGCATTTGAATACTGTTTTATTCTTGACATATTGATTTTAGTATAATGCCACATTCACGAAGTAGTCCACTTAGAGTATCCATCCGAATAGCACCTGTGACTCAGCAGCCCATTGCTGGGATATATTTGTTTTACAGGACGTTATTAAATGAAAGATATCGATAAAACAAAATTTCGTATGTACGTAAGTATGTGTAATTAATAAACATTCTAGTGATTTTTATCGATATCTTATATGGTTTAAGACATTTATTCCTCAAAAATAGAATACAATTATTCACTTAGAATGAGACACACTGGTCACATTTGAACGTTCTTTGGAACGAGTATCGGAACGGTAAGTTTAAAATGTTTGAAGTTAGAAGTAAGTATAATATTGTTAGTTTATTCTTTCATTTAATAACGTCCTGTAAAACAAATACATCCCAGCAGTAGGCTGCTGAGTCGCAGGTGCTATTCGGACGGGTGCTCTAAGTGGACTACTTCGCATTCACACCATAGCCGCCATCATTGCGCGTCCAGTACAAAATGTATGAAAAAACCACTTTTGTCGCAGCCGGTTATACGCATAAAAGTCAAATTTATATAGTTTGGGTATATAATGCTTAATGTGCTTAGATTTGCCAGGCATAGTTTACTGGTCTTATATACGCTATGTAGTCAGAAAAAAAACTTCATTGATTTTTACAACTTCGCTTCAAATAAAACAGCAACTTCTGACAAACGGTATTTTTAACCGACTTCGAACAGGAGTTTTTTTTTGTATGTTTGTTACACGATTACCTACTCCACCAATTATGAATTGATTTGGATGATTCTTTTTTTGTTTGGTAGGTCAAACTTCAAAGGTATAAATTTTTCATATAAATTTTATAAACTTTTTCTCAAGTAGTTTTTGAGTTAGCTTCAATGATGCTTATTTTTCCCACTTAGTCTGTATGGATGATGTTATAATAAGTTCCTGTCAATGTTATTTACATAGCAGATAGGCTTGCGGACGGTGAGCAATGGGTAGCTCGCCGTCCGATAAGGACCAAGCTCGGGTCGACGGCGCGTTGTGTGCCACGCGCGCCTCAAAGAGATGTCAGCAGAATTGACGGGGTCCGCTAGGGCCAATGCCTGCCGGGGCTGCAAATATGGGCCGATAGGGAAATCGTGGCCCTCCAGCAACATGGCAACTGAAGGAACACGGGTGGGTTTTAGTCAGTAAGACTCTGACACGCCCTCCCGCTCCATCCAGAGCGGGGAGAAGTTATTTGATAATTTCCCAAATAAAAAAATAAAAAAGGTAGGTAGTGGTATTCGAATTTGTGTGGGATAGGTATCACAACTAAAAAATTAAAAATAACTTTCATTTCGGAAGTCGGTGGCAAGAAACGAAAATTCATAATCAAAGACACCGACTTTTTGGACGTCGGTTATTTTTTTTGTAATTTTTTTATCTTTTCGTCTCCATGCTTTAGTTGAATAATATCCAACTCCAATATTGTTCCAAACCCAAAAACTAGTCTCCATTTCAAATCCACCGTACAAAACCTCAAATTACAAAGATTCCGTACTTAGCTACAGTAAATAGCTACCTACCAGAAACGTTAATTTGAAGGGAAGAAGCGAACAATTGAGGTAACAACACACGTCATGTGAAAACTTTCCGCCGTTGTGACCGGATTGCCTCAAACGAGCCAAGTTCACAGTAACGGTACATTTACCCCACTACTTCTGCAGTTTTAGGGTGAGGTGCTACTGTAACAAGTATTGAAACTTACAATGTAATGTTTGTTATCTTGCTTTTGGTGTAGAGAATAAAGGCAAGGCTGATGATCTCGTTGTTAAACTTGAAAATTTTAAGATTTTGATGAAATGAGATAAAAAAAAAAAACGTGTGCGGTCGAGGGACCCTCGTCAGGAACGAAGTTCTTTCTCACGTATGATTTAAAACAAAAACAAAATTTTTTGGGCCGCCATCTTGGATTTTTATTTTGACCAAATTCACACTTTCCAACTCGGTACTCGGGCCAATGTGTGAAATTTTATCCCACGACACTGTAATCACTTTACTCTTTTCTTTGTATTTTTCTACCGGAGTCCTCTCTCTTTCTCTCTCTCTCTTTCTCTTTGAATTAGAAGAAGACAGTCGCAAGTATTAACGCTTTTTAGCGTGACGATTTCTGAAAGTTTACAAGCCGCGTTAAAAAACTGCGCTCCAAAAAGAGGGCTGTCGGTGATAGCATCTACCGAGCAATTCATACCGCAGAAGACTGTTAGTTATATGGTTACGAACCTCAGCAGTTAGGAAACTATGACGAGTGGGTCAAGACAAAACTCAAATTCCAACTCAAAGTATTTATTTCAATTAAACCAATTACAGGCAATTTTGAATGATCAAGGAGTCGGTCAGTCTGAAAGATGAAGCTGGTTGCCATTCCAAAGTGTAGTCGGTTCCTATGGAGAATAACTGTGGTGCTGTTCGGCAAACAATGGGACACTTAATGTTATAAGAACTAAATGACGCTAATGATGGTGCCAAATACGTAGCCGAATATTCTGGGCCGAGTCCATTTAGATGGCCATCAACACTCTAAGAAGAAGATGGAGAATAACGGGTAAGAAATTCAACTACAATCACAAACTTTTACAAACGTAGCTATTACTGCGATTGTCACCATTCATGAGGAAAGCAAAGTTGTGGTAGTTATTTGAAATCTAAACGAGTATGAAAAAATCTTTGGCTATTGGTGGAAAAACTACTTGTTTCAGTATACGATATTTTATCATTACATTCAGAAAATACCTATAGTACACCCATATTACGCCAGCTATGTTTAAGTCCCATGGGGCGAGCCTATTGCCATCAACCGAGCACAAATCCAGTCTCCGGGCTGCTACTGAGAAATTCCTAATAGACCCAATAACGCTTTACCTGACCTGGGAAACGAACCCCTGACCTCATGCTCAGCAATAACGCTTGTGACCAATAAACCAATGATTGAACTGAATAATTGATGGTTATGTTTAGAACTGGCTTCTGCCCGCGACTTCGCTCGCGTGGAAGTCGTAAGACACTAGAATATACTACAACAACAGCCACATTTTATAAAACTTCCCTGTATACTACGTTTGCAATTTTATTTTCAGCAGCCAAAATATATAGAGAGTCAGAAATGGTGACTCGGGAGCAAGCGACGTACAGTTGTCCATGTGAGAATCAGCTTGTATAGAATTATGATACACGGACAAATAGAATCACCAGCATTATCTTCCTGCTGTTGTTCCATATTACGTGGGGTGACCGGCAACGCGTTTTTTTCTTCCATTCTCCCTTGTCAACCGTCACGCTATCTTTAACTCCCTTCTCTTTCACATCATTCCTCACACAATCTTTCCATCTTTTCTCTGGCCTTCCTCTCCCTCGCCATCCATCAACATTTATACAACATGTAAAGAAACCCTGTCCAATCCGTGAGGGTGTTGTTAGGTATCGTACTGAGAGTTTATTTATGTGGTAAATTTTCAAGTAAAAAAAAACACCACATTTTTTTTTTTGTCAGTGGGGAATTTTACTGGGTTACGACATAGGGCGCGGGCGGCCGTCGTTAAGCGGGTGTCTACAAGTCATAACTTATAACCCCGGTTGAAAATTTTCATGGATTTGGGGTAATTTTTGTAATCAAAATGTAAATATTAAATAGCAATAACTTTTTATTTTCAATGATAATAAAAAAAAAAACTTTACACGTGCCCCTTTCGGGTTGGACAGGGTTTTTAAAGTGAAAACTTCTTTAGGCGCGTTGGGCATTTTTGAGAAGGGAAAAAACAGTTGAACTTGCGACACCATTACCGACACTTCATTTTTGTAAACGCGATAGTGCTCTTTATTTATATTAAATTACGGATCAATGTTCTATGCAAGTATTTTTACTTTAAAAGTTTTGGAAGTATTTTTTTTTGTAAACGCGATCGTGCTCTTTATTTAGATAAGGTTACGGACCAATGTTTAATACAAGTATTTTTCTTCCACCAAGGCGATCTTGTTCACTTCTGTTGGCACTCCCGGAGTGCTACTTTTTTTTTTTGCATGTTGTCATCACTTTTTAGTGACATTTGTTTCCTCCATCAAATACGCAAGGAACACTGGATTGAAAACGAGTCTCCAAGACCCTCAAAACCAGACCCTCGTCTGCAATAGCACTCCACCCTTTGCGTTTATTAAGAGTAGGTGAGCTTTCATTATTGCATTAAGGGTTTTGTCTTGACACGACACTTGAACTTAAATGATTATGTTCGGGACCCTTTCACAGTATAAAATAGAGATTAACTCCCTACTCAGGTAGGGAGACTTAATTTGAGTGTTATTCAAAATAAAGTTTTAAACTCTAGTGTCTAGTAATTAAGTGCCTAATTCAATTAAGGTTGTGATGACACGAGTGTTGCTTTTGTGCTATTGTTTTTAGTCGGTAAATTAATTGTTTATCCAGTTGTCACACGTCAATTTGCTGTAATAGAACAATTTCATATTACGGGCAAAGAATAATTTCCCAACTTTGTTGGGGTCGGCTTTGTAGCGGTTACACCGCCACATACGAACTACGCATCAAAGACATGACGTCACACAAATCCTGCATCGCGCAGTTAGAGTTTACCGAGCGATCGACATACATACAAGATTTCAACTTCAAACTGATGGGCAGTTGCCCGCCAGACACAACACCCGTCTGGTCGGAGGATCCTCCCTTTTCTATGGTGGATGAGTGAACTTTACACCCTGTTCCTCATACCCCTAAAGCTTCATTAACCGGACGCAGCTGAATACCAGTATTTCACATGGACCGATTACCTATCTGACCTCCACAACCCAGTTACTGGGTAACACGATATCCCTTGGTAAGACTGATTGTCAGACTTTCGGGCTTCTGATTACCCGTAACGACTGTCAAAGGTCTACAAATGACAGCCGGGACCAACGGCTTAGCGTGCTTTCCGAGGCATGAAGGGGTTTCGGTACGTAATGGATGGTCACCCATCCATGGATCTACCCCAACAAGCGTTGCTTAACCTTGAAGATCGACCCGTGTGGGTGTCTGTTAGTGTTAAAGGTGAGCCACCAAAGGAAATACCGTTCTAAGGATTTCATTATTACGTTTATTATCCGCTCTCTTATTTACACGACACGTAAAGAAAGCCTGGCCGATCCGTGAGCATGTTGTTAGGTATTGTACTGAGATTGAGAGTCTTTAGGTATAGATGATAACTTTCAAGAAAAAAAAATCGTCACCTTTTTTTTCAATGGGGAATTTTACCGGTAACCGTTGTTTAGCGGGTGTCTACAAGTTATAACTTATGTTGATGCTAATTTTTTTCACGGATTTGGGGTATTTTTGGTACGAAGAAAGTGGTTTTTCAATAGCAATAACTTTTTTTTTTCAATTATAATAAGGTTTTTTATTACTTTAAGGTAATGTTTTTGCGGAGCCCCTTTTGGATCGGACAGGTTTTTAAGCTACTGCATAGCTTTTATTGCGGGCTTTGAGCGCGATGACCAAATCAAGAAATTCCGTAACGTAACGAAAATAAAACCTAACACCCCCACTTCGCCTACAATGTAATGACGGTTCCCATGACAACGCGATGTTGTCATGGGAACGTAATTTTTGTTTTATGTCATCACGTTATCATCCCAAGTGTAGCGTTGACAAATAGAGAGTATGGAGGTTACAAATGCTATGCAATAGCTTTACCGCGGCAGTCCCCGAGTGCCACACTTTTTTTTTTATATGTTAGTCTATACTGTCACACTGCTGAGCAAAGGCCTCCCCCAAATCCTTCCATGCATCCTTTTCCAGGGCCACTTCCATCCAACCCTTGCGGTACGCGTCTAGGTCGTCTCGCCACCTCTTCCTAGGCAGGCCTCGGCGCCGCCGTCCATCCTCAGGTGGTGTGGTGTGTAGACTGTTGCCCAACGGTCACAATGCATGCGGCTGACATGACCCGCCCAATCCCATTTTCGCTTGGCAGCCTTTTTGCCTACGTCTAAGATCCCCGTTTTGGAGCGCAGTTTTTTTTACATATTGTTTATTGGAACTGTGTGTGTTTTGCTAATAATATTACGTGTGACGTGAGATATCAAATAAGACTAGAAGTATAGTACAGTATTTAGCCACGAGCTCCTCAAAGCGAAGAATGACAGTTGCAATTCGAATATACAGACAATTTTAGTAGGTAGTCCATTTGCTAAGCAATTAAGTTGGTCGATTATTACTCGTTAACCTGTAGAGCCTACTTAGCTGTGATAGTTTTCCTTTTAATTTCGTTATATCAGCTACTGTTGTGATTTTTTTCACACACCCAAAACCAACCATTTAGCCGGCAGGGGGGGGGGACACTTGACTCTAACAAAAATTAGCACTTTAAAGCTTAATATTTCGCAAACGAATCCCTGAATCCAAAAATGGTTTCGACAAACTCACAATATTTTTGAAGGACCTTTCCATTGATACCCCTCACCATGGAGTAAAAAAATAAAAAAAAATAAACATTACCACTTTACGTGTATGAGAGGTACCCTAAAAAAAAATGTTTTTCATAATTTTGTTTTACCACTTTGTCGGCATAATTAATATGTATACCTATGCCAAATTACAACTTTCTAGTACTAAGGGTCTTGGAGCTAGACCGCGGACAGACAGACAGACAGACGAAGTATAGTACAGTATTTAGCCACGAGCTCCTCAAAGCGAAGAATGACAGTTGCAATTTGAATATACAGACAATTTTAGAAGGTAGTCCATTTGCTAAGCAATTAATTTCATTGAGTTTACTTTGCACGAGGCTTTTAAGTGAATAAGTACGAAGACTGCCTAAATATTAATGAATATTCATGGACTTTCTATGTCTTTGAAGCTGGTATGTTTAAAAGGCAATTAGTGGTAGCTTTGGGACCTGTTAGTTCCTAAAAAGCTGGTTCACGTGTATGTTTTGTATTGTAGCGTACGCAATTAGTTACATTTCTAGGTTGGGTAATGTAACATTGAAGTTTTTTTGTTAAGTCGTTACCTCTGAGACTGGAATTGTGTTTAATAATTATTATGAATAAACGAGGGAATGGTACGCCAAATCAAATACGATGATTACGGACCCCTTCGTGCGCGAGTGCGACTCGCACTTGACCGGTTTTTTATTTGTACGATAAAGCAAAAAATACATGTCTAAAATTTTTTTTAGTATCTGACTATGACGGACTAAATAGATTTTTTTTTTTTTTGACCCAGGCATTAATCCCTATTCTCCAACTATTCCAAAATCGAATTAAATTATCCCAGTCGCTACCGTTTGGATATGTCACCGTATAATTATGAACTTTGTTAGTTTATAATCGATCGGTATTATTTCCGTTGGATTATAAACGGTCGAAAAATTGTGAACTGTGACGAATCATTTACAATTTAACGCGTAATTTTTCGATATTTTATAATGTATCCATAAAAAACTGACAAATTGTGAACTGGTAACCAACTTGTTTGCGACATAATGCACCTTGCGTTAATATTAAATAGCCTGCATGGCTACGAGTAACTTGGAAGTAGCGCTCGCCGGCCGCTGCCGCGGCACCGCTAGCTTCGCTCGCTCGGCTCGCGCCCTTTTGGTCACAGTTCTAACCTAACCCATTTCATCCAGTTCACAATTTTTTGACAGTTTACAATCAAACAAAAATAATACCGATAGATTATAAACTTACGGTTCTCACAATCTTACGGGGACAGATACACAACACATAAAATAAAGTTTCCTACTCATTTATTGTTGTTTCCTAACAATTGGTCTATTGAGATGTATGAAAAATCGAGATAAACTCCACATAAAATCAAAAAAAAAACCTAATGATGAAATCGTCAAGATCACCTACAAAAGGTACAGAAACTTTTGCAATTGGCTACTAAAAAAACTAAAAATGGACTATGAAAAAAACCTATTAGATAAAGCAGCCAAAACTAACAATAAAAAACTTTGGGACGCTGTAAAACAAATAACACACTCCAACAAAAAATCAAACCCAGCAATGGATCTTATATCCACCCCAAACCCTTCTGCCTCTGTCAATGCAATAAACAATTTTTTTGTGTCTATTGGCAAAAACTTTGCTGAAAACATTCACGACGGAAATCCATCTATCTACACACCACACGCTAACTCTTGCCCTTCCTCCTTCGTTGTGCTCCCCACTGATGAAGATGAGGTTCGTCAGTGTATCCTAAACCTAAAAAAAGTCAATACAGTTGGACGAGACAATATCTCAGGAGCTTTTCTTAAAAGATACCACTCTATCCTTGTCCCCCCCTTAACGTACATCTTCAACTTAATGTTCCTCAGTGGTGTTTTTCCGAAGGAATTTAAACTTGCTGAAGTAATCCCAATCTACAAGAGTGGTGACAGGGACTGTGTCAACAACTACCGACCCATCTCTTTACTTTCTACTCTCTCTAAACTAGCAGAAAAACTTATTAACAAGCGTCTAATTAACTATCTTGAGACCAAATCCTTGCTGTCAAAATCTCAATTTGGTTTTAGAGCTGGAATCTCGACCAATGATGCGGTTCACGAATTGATCGATCACGTTGTTGATAAGCTAGACCACAAAAAGAAAGTGATAGTGATATTCCTGGATTTAGCTAAGGCTTTTGACACAGTCTCTGTTCCACTCCTACTAACTAAGCTACAAAGTATGGGGATTCGTGATACACAGCTCAAACTATTTGGGGATTACCTTGCTGACAGGCAACAGAGAGTTAGAATTGGAGAATTCACTAGTGATGACTTGCCTGTTTGCTACGGTGTTCCTCAGGGTAGTGTAGTTGGGCCTACACTTTTCCTCACCTTCATCAATGACCTGTGTGATCTGCTACTACAAAATGGCAAAATTGTCACATTTGCGGATGACACTGCGTTGATCTTCCATGGCGACAATTGGGATGAGGTTTACAGCCTCGCTCAGTCTGGGTTCAATACTGTAACTTCTTGGCTCAATAACAACGGCCTTACTCTCAATGTCAGCAAAACTAAAGTTGTACCATTCTCTATTAAAAACATCTCATCCGCAGTTCACGAAAATTATTACATCAAGGCCCATTACTGTTCATCTGCCCACTCCTGTTCCTGCAGTCGATTAGAAATAGCTTTTAGTGTAAAGTACCTGGGAGTCATGATTGATAGTACTCTCGGCTTCAAATACCACCTGGACCTACTGTCTTCCAGAACTCGAAAACTAATTTTCATTTTTAAAAATTTAAGCCGTATTGCAGATAAAAATGTCATTAAAATGGTTTACATGGCACTGTGCCAATCCATTCTAACTTATTGTATTACGGTATGGGGTGGTACCTGTAAAACTTACTTAATAAAACTTGAAAGAGCTCAAAGAGCGGTACTAAAAGTAAGCCTGTCGTTACCTTTCTTCTTTCCTACCAAAGATCTGTACTTGCTCTTTGATGTGCTGACAGTAAGACAACTTTATATTCTGTGCTCAGCTCTAAAACAACATTCACTAATAGGGTATGATCCTTTACTTAATGCAAACAAGAGAGTCAAACACAGGGTTTGCCCAACACTTTCTAATCGTAGCACCGCCTTCTCACGCAAATTCTTTGAATTTCTTGGTGGACATCTATATAATAAGATAAATAAGAAGCTAACAGTTTACCCTCTTACAAGAGTTAATTGTAAGAGGGTTATTACTGCCTGGCTTAAGTCCCTCAACTACGATGACACTGAAAATCTGCTTATTGTACCATCCTAACCAACTGCATATACTGTCACCTCCTTCACCCCGCACACACGCACTCACGCACACACTCGCTCTCTCCCACACACACTCACACAGACACATACACGCTCCCACACACTCGCACTCACACTCGCGCACACACACTCACGCACACATACTCAATTACTCACTCATGCAATTTAGTTCCTCTCACCCACTTTGTACCCCCATAACAGCAACAATCTCTCTGCACCACTTTGTATCCCCATAACATCAACAATCTCACTGCACATAGCTTAATCCCTGTTAATTATTACATATCACTGATGTTGTATACAGCTGTCACCTATTGTCCGGAGTCTGGAGAGGCTGGTAATCTGTCATACAGGTCTCCTAGTACAGAAACCAGTCTCTCGCATAGATCACAACAATTATCGCTAATGTTTTTGTTTGTTTGTTTTTTAAATTGTTTGTAAAATTCTATGTGAGAGAAGAACAATAAACAATAAACTTTATTTCCCACATAAAATGTGTCCAATAGTTTCGCTTCTTAGAAGAAGTTTAAAACTTAACATTTTACACGAAAAATAATATTTTACTTAAGACGCAGATATTATGCCAGTGGCGTCGAGTGGTTAGCTTGCATGTCCTGTGCTGAGCTCCAGCCAGTAATAGGACTCACCCATGAAGGAGTGCTGTCCCAAATTAGACGCATTATTAATTTATTATACATGAAACAAAAGGTATTTTAATAAAACACGCACACTAAAAGATTAATAATTAAATTATCTTTAAAATGGTGAAGGTTTCAGAAAAAATTCGCTTGATAGTTTTTGCGTGATTCTCAGTTTTCTATCCGTGTTAGACATAATTTTATTAAAAACACTATGTAACATAAATATAATCAAGAATATTTACTGATTAAGTTATTAAGAAAATGTTCTAATTTAACATATATTTTTTCCATATCATTAACACTACTCGTTAAGACGTGATCTTCAATATAAAATCATAAAAAAGTCGGTTAGTATTACCTTAAGTACCTGACGTTTCTAGAGGACGAAAATCATTTTCACTCTCCTAAACGTAATGAGATTTTTGTTTGTAATAAGCTACGTTCACTGATGCGTAACGAAGGTCATGACCACAATTCCGCAATAAATCAAAAACTTCCGAGCGAAAAACCAATTTATCAATAATTTACACCTCCAAAATCCGCATTTATGAGAACAAAGTTAACCAAAATCCGGCTAAACAGTGGAGCTATTTAGTCCAACATTGAAAACTGCAGTGGCAATTCAATTATAATGCAAATTTCGCTAAATTTTGTACGTGGGGGACAAAATGATAGTGGACCATTGTTCCCTGATAGCTCTAGGCAATTCCCTAATGAAAAACTTTACTCTTTGTTCACTTAATCACCCTATTAACACAATAGAGGGCGCTGTACTAAATTTATTGTTCAAATAACGGTTAATTTAAACGAGTTAGTTTATTTTTGAGCTTACTAGAAACTGTTGCGATGGACGATTTATAATGAAAGCTGTATTTTCGACAGTTTATAATATTTTGTGGAAATTTTAGGAGTTTTTTGTTTTTACCACAACGGGGAAGCTCTTGGCCTGCATCTCAACCTGATGGTAAGTGATGATCAGGCCGAAGGTGGAAGCGAGGTTCATCCGGAATCCTCAAGCACAGAGGAGCTGGCTATTTTACCTCTAACTGCCGAAACATAACAATGCTTTGCTAAAATTACTTAATGTGCCTAATACAGGTATTTCTACCACCACATTTTTTGCTGTCGGGTCCTGAAAAGGCTTAAAACGTGAAAATTATTTCTATTTTAAATACACAATGTCAATAAAAATATTATGCCTATTTTGCCTCACATGTAATTTAAAAAAGGCCTTTGAATTTGTATTATTTGTAACTGCCAAGTTGGTCGAGTGGTTGAAAGCGCCATGAGGTATATTGGGTTGGATTCCCAGGTCAGGCAAAGTGTTATTGGGTGTTCATATCTGAAATTTCTCAATAGTAGCTCGGAGTCTGAATCTATGCCCGGTTGATAGCAATAGGCCTATTACTTTTATTCTTGTGGAACTTAACTATAACTGGCGAAATGTGGCTGTACTACAAGTACATCTCTGGTTTGCACCGAAGGATTGGGCCCTTCGGGGAATCAAGACGTGATGTTAGGTATGTTATGTTTAAATTATTGCAATATTCCTCATAGGTAAATCAAAAACTCCAAAGCTAGGCTACAAAATTAATCAAAACAAACTTATTCATCTTCAAATCCTATTCAGTTCAACATCGATTTAACCTTAATTACTATCATTCATCTTCATTTCAGTACCAATACAATGTTCGACGAATTCTAACCTCAAAAATGGTGCTTTAACAGAAATATAAGGATCGTTTAGATGAAATTCCTGTCATTCCTCCGATGCTGAATGTATGAGGCTTTGTATGATGTCGGTAAATGCCTCTTCGAGTCCTTATTATGCCGATCTATTGTGGGTATGCCCTTAAATTTGAATATTTTGTCCGTTAATGCCGTTGTAATATGAAAAATTTAGGATTTTTGTGTGACAATATTAACTTATTATTATCCTATCAAAAACAAAACGTGTAAAAAAAACGCAAAAGTATGTGAGATCTAATTTAAAACCAAGTCTGTTAATTATTCAATACCTATCTATTTGTTATTTCTTTAATAAAAAGAATGACTTGGCAATCACTCACGGCAATAGAATCAACATTCTACATACAACAAAATCTACCTAATATTAGCGCTGTGCTTTATTTAATTACTAGCGACCCGCTCCGGCTTCACACGGGTATAAACCGGGTTATTATACATATCGCGGGTCTCAAACCATAGGGGCGTACATGCAAAAATGCGATTTTTCGTTTTTAGTGCCATTGGATTCTACTATATGCGACACCTAACCTCAATTTTTCTTATAACTTAATATGAATTACTTTTGGAATTAATTACAAAACATTATTTATCGTAAGCTAGACAATCTGAAATTATTTTTAGGCCATATAGCCGTATAGTAGACGTAAGAGCAATAATTATTACTTTTTGGGGCAGTTTTAACGTTCCACAAAGACGTATGCACGTACGACCTTCAATTTTATTATGATCTAAGGGAATTGTGTCGGGCCATAGGGACTTATGCGCATCGACTGTCCATTTCAACATGATCCTGAAGATATTTAGTCATCACTTGCAGACGTAGGTACACACATCTACACATTTTAGTATTGCTGTCTCAAGATTTCGTCAAAATGTGGACGTATAGTCATATCAAGAATACCCAACACGGTCATTTTGCAATGTGCTGCCATATGGAGTAGACGTCAATTTTAATGCTGAATCAATTATCTTTCGTGGGTCCTATCGGCCATCTGTTCTGCGCGCAATATGCCTGCCCACTGCCACTTAAGTTTGGCAATTTTGCAGGCTATGTCGGTTACCTTGGTTCTCCTACAGATCTCTTCATTTCTGATTCGATCACGTAGGGAAACTCCAAGCATGGCTTACTCCTTTGCTCTTAGGATGATTGGCCTTCTATTGAGGCCCATTTTGAGCGTTACTTTTCAGTGCCATAGGTCATCACTGGCAACACGCACTGGTCTAAGACTTTCGTCTTGAGACACTGTGGTATGTGAAACGAGAAAATATAACGCAGTTTCCTGAACGCTCCCCACTCGAGTCGAACAACGGAGTCGGAGTCGACGATTGACCTCTTTCTCGAAGATCTTCATGAGCTGGCTCTCCCTAATATACAAATCTCTTGCAAAGAACTTGAAGCTCTTGTTCCGCTCTTTATCGCGTCTTTAATACGGTCAGTATTAAAGCACCAAAGGTCGCTTTTCAAGAACTTAAAGATCCGTCCATTGAGCTACCGGTAGATGCACGCAACGTCTGAAGACTGCAGGATCATCTCACGTCTCTCCTCCATGAGCTGTAAAGTAGATTCAGAGAGCTTCTTGTTTCTATTTTTACGACGGGTCTTGAAAGTCTTAGACCCAACCGTATGAACAGTTTTCACGAACCCATCGTTATAATCGTCCATGGAGCTCCCTAAGCACTTGAAACGATTCTGAAGTTTGAGCTGAAAGCTCTCGGGGTTTTGGATTTGGATCGGTGCTGGATGGAGCGTAGACTTCATCAGTCGAGATCTTTCCAGCTTGATATTTAGATTCAATGTACTATTTGCAATTCTTACTATGCGGTGATCACTTCCGGTTTTCAGCGCATTGATGACAGTGACATTATTTAATGTTTGCTTCTTCGTCGACATAATTATGTATGTCTTCTTTCTTCTTCTTCGTTGCATCATACTTTCTGAAGAAGGAGTTTCTTATGAAGAGGCCTTCATTCTCCATAAAATTGGCTAGTAGGTGACCTCGGTGGTTCCGATGTCCAACTCCAAATTGACCCATTCGTAGTTCATAATTGTCTCGTTTGCCCAGTTTCGCATTGAAGTCCCCCATAACAACGGTGAAGTGAGTTTTAGAGGCAAACATGGCTCTGAAAATTTTCTCATACATGGTCTCCACCTCTCCGCGGGGTGTGACGAGGTCGGGGCTAAAACCTGTATTACCTTCAACGAATATCTTGCTAATATTCTGAGTATAAAGTACGCCACCCTGGTCGACACACTCCCTATCTTCAGCACGTTGCTTACAAAGGACTTATGAATGATAAACTCGACATCACCTTGAGACTGCTGATCGCCCTCCCGGAAATAGAGTAGGTTCCCGGATTTGAGTCCTCCCCCTCTCTTCGGACATCAGATAACCCAAATACCCGATCGTAACCTGCTCAATTCTTCCTCGAGTTCGGTGATCTTCTCGTCCGTCCAGTGTTTATGTGTTTTGTATGTTGCCACGGCCAATTTTCGGTGATTGTGATAATGTATCAATCAATAATGAGCTCAGTTTTGTATGTTTGTGTTTTTATATCATTTAAAATAATTTTGTTCAGATTTATCATTTTTTACATTTTTATATGCTTATTTTTTGTTCTTATTTACACCGAAAAAAATTGTAATTACTACCATTTGTTCTTTTTTTTCTACATTGTAGAACAAAAATGGTCTATACTTCCACTTAGAATTCAAACACCTCTCAGTATTAATGACAAGCCAGACAGGCGTATAAATTATTAAAATCACAGAAATAACATTAATTTTGATGGTTTCTCATTCTTTAATTACAATATTTTAAATCACCAACTAAGTTCAAATAAATATTGGTATAATTATTAATAATTTAAGGAAAAAAGTTTTACGTCCATAAATTCCAAGCATTTTTGGGGGAATTTTGATGGAGTTTTACCGTATTTCCGTCATGCCAAATAGACGTAAGAACCAAAAGCTGGTGTTATAGAGGAAATACCTTAAAATCAAGCATCCCATATGAACTGAACTGTAAATATATGGCCACATGCAAAAACACAATAAGCTGGCTCAATCACAAAAAAAGTTATTCAGTTTTTTGTCTCTCCTGAAAAGTAACGGTTTTGTGGATACGCCCCTATGGTTTGAGACCCGCGATATAAACCTTCCTCTTCAATCACTCTATCTATTAAAAGAAACCGTATCAAAATCCGTTGCGTAGTTTTAAAGATTTAAGCATACATAGGGATATAGGGACAGAGAAAACGACTTTGTTTTATACTATGTAGTGAAGACTATTTAAAATAGTAGATTATTCTTCTGTGTTCTAAAATTTAGGCTTCTAGCTTTATCGACAACGAAGTTACAATAGTCGAAAATGTTCTGAATGGCTTCGAGAAAAGATGGTACTTACGGCTGTGAGGCACTACCGTGCCCCCCGATAAGTTTTCATCAAAGTTTTTCCACAAGCTGATGTCGTATGTGTGATTAATGCTTTGTGAAGATAATTTTGTGACTAAAGTTACAGCTCCAATCTACCAACTGCTGTTACATTAAGTTTCTGGAGCCTAATGAATTTTATAAATAAATCCAAATTACAGCTCCAGTTGATAAACATTCTAGAATTGACGTCACTAATTCAGCAGTGATTCATTAGTCGCGAAAAAGGGGTGAAAAAGCATTCCATCTTAAATAATACTGCTGCTATCGTGTTACGTAATTAAGGAAACTTGTTGGTATTAAACGGTCGTGGTAAGTACCAAGCTCTACTGGCTAAATTACGTAAAAAAGCAATAGGAATCGGGCGAATGTTTAATTAAATTAGTTTACATTTTTCTCGTAGATACTACTTTAAAGTTAAATGAAAATCAAGCCGGTCTGAATTGAAGTTAAGCTTGCAATAAAATAAAGTACGCCACACTGACTGAGTGTAAAAGAAACATGGAATGTACGAAATGTAGTTAATTGCTTTGCCATTTTGATCAAATTTTCTTGCCACTGACATGCATGAATTTTATTCACTAAGGACGCAAATTTTGATGATAGCAGAGCTTTGTCTGTATCTATTCTATACTAATATTATAAAGACGTAAAATAAGATGCGTAGTATACGCAACGTAGAAAAATAGATAGATAGAATACTTTTTATTATAAACACTATAAAAATTACATATGTAGAAATTTACGACGGTCGATTTAACATACGTAACGTAGTAAGGGAATTACGAAGAAGTTATTTACATAAATACATACAGGATAAGTTTTTATACAGTGCGCAAACTTTACTCATCATCTTGAAAATCGCGAAAAAAATCAGCTGTTCTCTACATTTTGACGAGTTATGCGAACATAAATGTAGGGAGCAACTGATTTTTTTTGCTATTTCAGGTTTGGTCCCACAGTAAAAGTTGTTCATAATGATGAGTTAAGTCACGTGTTTAAGTTATGTATATAAACTCATGCCTACTTCCCATTCAGAGACAATAGAACGCCACCTGCTACGATCCTTACATACTCAAAGAAGAAGAAAAAGGTAAGGAGAAGAATGGAAGCAGGATTGAGTATGTAATGTATGTGTCCATGGCCCAATGATGCAGTGAGTAGATGTTAGGGTAGATTGTACCTATACAATTTGATTGGCTGTTTATAATTAATACACTGTTCATCCTATCTTACTGCGTCTTTAACATTTACGACAGCGAGTCAATTAGATTAGAAAAACCAAATCAATTATATGCTAAACAGCTCACAAAACTTGCGTGGGTTTGAAGAAACTATAATATCCGTCAGATGCCTTAGATCGCACCATATTTGCCTTTCAAGATTGCAATAACATGCTGCCAGGTTTATTAGCTTATGCGAAATAACTCCGTTCATAATATACCGTATTTCTAAATATTCCGTCTTCGAATGCACAGGCGTCACCCAGATTAGAACAGAAACCCTCGGGTCACCCAGATCGTTTACAGATGTTCTGAACAAACCAGGAGTTTTGATTAACTTCTGGAGGGAGGTGGGCTGGTTGGAATAACCACCAAACGGCCGCCATGGCCCACGCACAATGGTCCACCTGACGGACTAAGTGCGGAAACCAAACCCCATAACATAGAACATAGATACCGTATTTGTTTGTACAGTCAAAGTGCACGGTTGGGGATCGAATTAGTTTTGAATTGTTTGGCTTTCATTTTATTTGATGCTTCAGTTGATATTTGCTAGAATATTATATGAATCAGCCTAGCCTTTTCCCAACTATGTTAAGGTCAGCTTCCAGTCAAAACCAGATACAGTTGAATACGCGTATTTTACATGGAGCGACTGCCTATGACTGAACTCCACAACGTAGTTACTGGGTAACACTGTATCCCTTGGTAAAACTGGTTGTCAGATTTTTAGGTTTCTGACTACCCGTAACAACTGTCAAAGATCTACAAGTGACAGCCGGAACCAACAGCTTAACGTGTTTTTCGAGGCATGGAGGGGGGTTGGATATGTACTGGATGAACATTCATTCACAAACGAAAAATGCAGCACGTCAGTATGTGGACCCGAATCTGTCGTACCCTTCCCCTTCAACCAACTACGCAGGTGGCTACAAGAGTTCACCTATACACAAGCGGAGAACGGTTGGATCTCGACACCGGGCTGCTGGCAGTCCAGGGAAGCTATGCCATACTTTTTTTTTTTTTGGGTGGGAAATTATCAAATAACTTCTCCCGCTCTGGGTGGAGCGGGAGGGCGTGTCAGACTCTTACTGACTAAAACCCACCCGTGTTCCTTCATTTGCCATATTGCCGGGGGCCACGATTTCCCTATCGGTTTTCTTCGAACCCCCGGCAGGTATTGGCCCTAGCGGACCCCGTCAATTCTGCTGACATCTCTTTGAGGCGCGCGTGGAACACAACGCGCCGTCGACCTGGGCTTGGTCCTTATCGGACGGCGAGCTACCCATTGCTCACCGTCCGCAAGCCCACGCCTACGGTGGCCGGAAATCTGCCTGTGATTCCCGACGCTCAGGGCATCTCCTCCTGCAAGCTATGCCATCCTTGGATGACAAACTAACCAGGTGTTAAACGCCTGGACAGGAACGGCCTGCGCCTGATGGCGAGGACCATCACGGGACACTGCTCACTAAACAAACACTTCCACACAATACGAATAACGGACAGTCCTCTTTTCATGCATGGAGGCTGAGGAAACCATTGTATATGTGCTCTTTGAATGCACAGGTGTCATCCAGATTATAACTGAAACCCTCGGGTCACCCAGATCTCTCACAGATGTTCTGAACAGGCCAGGAGATTTACTCAACTTCTGGAGGGAGGTGGGCTGTTTGGAATAACCACCGACAGACCATGGCCCACGCACAATGGTCCACCTGAAGAACTAAGTGCCAAACACAAACCCCATAACATAGAACATAAGTATTATTATTCATCCACAAACCGACCGCAGCAAACGTAGCTAGACTTACGATCGATTCGTGCCAGAATGTAATAATGAAAGTAAATAGCAATTGCAATATCTGAATGATTGACTGAGGAGCTCGTGGCTAAGTAATAACAGCCGCACGGGGCGATCCACCAGGTTAAGCTACGCTTGCAGGGGTAGGTCCGTGGATGGGTGACTATCTTTACATACCGAAACTCCTCCGTGCCTCGGAAAGCACGTTAAGCCGTTGGTCCCGGCTGTCATTCGTGGATCTTTGACAGTCGTTACGGGTCGTCAGAAGCCCAAAAGTCTGACAACCAGTCTTACCAAGGGGTATCGTATTACCCAGTTACTGGGTTGTGGAGGTCAGATAGGCAGTCGCTCCATGTAAAATACTGGTATTCAGCTGCATCCGGTTAGACTGGAAGCCGACCCCAACATAGTTGGGAAAAGGCTAGGCAGATTGAATATCTGAATGATTGACTGTCAGGTCAAACGTTTGGTTACCATAATCAGCCTACAATGTTCCCACTGCTGGGACACAGGCCTCCTCTCGGTGAGAGGGAGTGGGCCGTAATCCACAATGCAGGCCCAGTGTGGGTTGGTAGATGTCACATGTCTGATAACGTTTGATTACATAGTAGGTAAGTATTTGTATGGTCTACAATTAACAGTTGTTTCGTGTCTCTATACAATAATATATTTGTACTTGAGAGATAATTATATACTGATAACGTGACTGTTATCCTGCAGTATAGTAGAAATAAAATATGGGCAACGTTTTTTTAAAATAACTAGCTGACCCCGGCAAACGTTGTTTTGCCAATTATTTGTTTGGGGTGGACAACCCTTATCACTTAGGGGTATGAAAAATAAGTAGTAGCCGATTCTCAGACCTACTTAATATGCATATAAAATTTGGTAAAACTCAGTAAAGCCGTTTCGGAGGAGTAAGGTAACTAACATTGTGACACGAGAATTTTATATATATAAGAGATTATTTAAGAAAAACGCCTGCCTCTTTAATATTTTGTACATCGACCAACGTTTTGTAAAACTTGTGATGATGAACGGATATGTGAGATATTTCTCGAGATTTTTTTTTGAAGCCAAGTCAGAGGCGCGTGGGTAGCTGTAAAACTCTAACACCAGGCAGAATTGACGGATCCGATAGGGCCGATGCCTCCCGGGGCTGCGAATAAGGGCCGAAAGGGAAATCGTGGCCCCCTGGCAACATGGCAACTGAAGGAATACGGGTGGGTTTTAGTCTAGTAAGAGTCTGACACGACTGAAGTTATTTGATAATTTCCAAACCAAAAAAAAAAGTTTAGTCACTAACCACACGAAAAGATGAAGACTATAATATTATAAACGTCACTCAAAACCACACGTCATTAATTTATTAGTAATTACAAAAAAAAGAAAAAATTGTAGCCGTATATTCAGCAATGTTTTACATCAAACACATTGAACTTTATAAGGAAAGCACGAAAAGCCGTTGGTCCTGCGCCTGATCTCTCTCCGGTTGTGTCGTATTGCCATCCTATCGGACTATGAGCGTAAGGAAGATGCGTCTGCGCACAAACTTATGCACTATAATATCTCCTGCGCCGATGGCTAGTCTCCGCTGAGAATTATTATGCATGCAAAAGTAACTCCATGTCTGTTTGTCCGTCTGTCTGTAACCTATTCACGCCTAAATCACTGAGTCGAACGTAATGAAATTGGGCAGATACGTAGCTTGGAACCTTGAGACACAGGTTACTTTATACATACATGGCTACTTTTTTTTCCTGGAGAGGTACCTAGGTACATACATATTTACATTTAAAAATGATTTTCCACAAAAAAAAACAATTGGCTTCCAAAAGAAACACTACAAAATAAAAATAACTCGGGCTCTTTGGATCTATATTTTAGTTTTTTTTACCATCAACTTCCGAAATAAATGTTATTTTTCACTTTGTAGTGATTTTTTTGGAAGTCGGTTAACCTACCCCACACCAATTCGTATACTTGCTATGTAACAAACAGTGACAGAAAGTATTATAACATCATCAAAATACCTACACAAACTGGATTAAAAACGTATTATCGAAGCTAATTCAAAAACTAAGCGAAGAACTTAATAAAATTTAAATAGGTCCACGAAAACTTCCTCTACCATTTTTTTTTTAAATTCTGTACGTAATTGACGACAATATCAATAAGATTTTTTTTTTTAAATACAGACGAACCTATAACCTCCTCCTTTTTTGTAGTGGGTAGGTAAAATAATGAAATACAAAATAAACGCACACGAAGTAATGGGCAACAGCTAGTGGTTTATATTGGCCAAACTGTATAGGAACTAAGACGATGTTGCTTAGTATGACTAAGTAAAGTTGGCACACTACGTCTGAATCAAGACATGTTTCGTGGTGTACATAATGGTGACGTCATGTTGAGGACAAGTCAGCTTGTTCTGCAAAACATGAGCGTATATACGTACGCTCGTGTTTACGTCTTGTATACACAAGAAGTGAATTTACAATGTTGACGTGACGGTATACAGCCTGTTTTGAGTGTTGATATTGTATCGATGCACCAGCATTTTGCCAGTATTTTGGTCCGTCCGTCGTAAGACATGTAATTTTTTTTTTTTTTTATGGCATCTCATAACTGATCTCGAAGGTCATGACTACTTAACCGGGCTATCCCGTGGCTGCCATAAGCTATTAACTTAAAGCCTCCAGCCATGGGCGTAAACTAAACTAGTATACTAGGCGAGCGCTCGCTAAGGGCACCCCCTGTGAGGTACGAACCTCAGCTTAGGGCACTGCTGGGGGAAGGACAGCAAGATGGGACAGGCTGGATGAAACACGAGTAATTATTATTGTCAGGGGAATTTTAAATCTACAGGCTCAGCTTCGACGCGGGCTGGCGCATCGTCAAGCAAGGGTCGAGGAGGAAGCAAGGGTCGAGTGGGCTTTTGTAATTAGGTATATAAATTATATTTATAGTTTTTAATAGGTGAATGTATACCCTTATATTTATTCCACAGATTTCGTCATTGCACCTACCACTGTTTGTCTCTGCATCACCCAAAGATTGACTGGTAGAAAATGCCTATGGCATTAAGTAAGCCTCTGTAAATTTGTGTGCTTAAAGTATTAAATTAATTCCTTGACTTTACTATAAAGAGAATCTCTGTGCAAATTTCAGCATTCCAGGTTTTAGGGTTTGGGCTGGGCGTTGATGAGTCAGTCAGGACTTTTCCTTATGTAGGTACTATTTGCGTCCCGCGGTTTCACCCGCATAAGTCTCGATCCTATAAGAATATTGGGATAAAAGGTATACTATGAATTAATTCAGTTTATAAACTATCAGTGTGCCACATTTCATTTAAATCCGTGCAGTAGTTTTTGCGTGAAAGAGTAACAAACATCCATCCATCCATCCTCACAAACTTTCACGTTTACATCTTTTTAAGTAGTTTTTTTTAAACAGACTTCATAGAAATGCCTTAACTGTACTCAAATGTACGTCCGGCAAATCCTGGGCAGTCATAACCGTAACAAACTTTCTGATAGGCAATTTTTTTTTAACATGGTTTGTGCTATTCTATAGTTCGTACCAAATTAAAAGCTTGGGATTGAGCTGCTCGCTCTGCTAAGCCTTGTGATTTATATTTACAAGATATTAAGTTATCTTAGCTTAGGTATTGGCTGCAACTCGAACATACAACCTACCTTACCTTACCTTACCTTATTATATAGGCCTATTTTCACTGTAAACCATGTTTTATATTACTTGAAGGTGCAAATAAACAATTTTTATAAAACCATAAAACTTAGACATCTTAATTATTATGTAAAATCAACGTATAAGTACCAGTTTTATAAACACATTGACATTGTTGAAAATGATATTCAAAATGACATGATTACGTTGTAAAGTATTATATTATTTTAAATATTGTGAATGTGAGGACTATGTGGCTATTATTTTTATTTCTCTGCTAGTTTTAGTGATGGTCTGGCAGTTTGAGTAGTTTTTGTGGCCTACCCAAATGTCCTTTCTTTGGTATTGTTCGTCGAGTTGAGCTCCTTAAGTTCTGAGTTGAGCTCCACAATTACTGACAAATGCTTGCACTGACTGGACAGGTCCACTCAAATCTGTGTGGTTCTTTCCTCAAGACCTTTTCAGACACTAATCTACATGGTCCTTATATGGCCTGACCAAGATTATTTCTGGACTTAAAAAGAGACTGCGACCTCTGAGTTTGTTTCGGCCTTTCTTCTCAGAGTAATCAGATAGGAAACGCCGAACTCATCTAGCTTATTTTTAGTATTTTTTTTATATGACGTGTAAAAGTGATTCCGATATCCTATTTACAGAATAAACAATTTCATTTCATTTCAAATATCTACGTGTTTTTTTTTTTATTTTACTGCGTACTACAGTGTGACTGAGTTTTTATCAGAGAAATTCTTTTGCTGAAATGTTGCTCCCTTATGGTAGTAATATTCTAATAATTATTTCATATTGACATTTTTATTCTTTTTATTTAATTTATTATTTTAGACGAGAATGTAACTAAATACTTATGTGTTTATGTGCCGTCTTAATTTATTGACATTTTATTATTATTACTAACTATTAGTGTTTGGCAAGAAATTGTGACATGTACCTTGACTTTTTTTTTTTCATTTTGTTAATGTTACATTTGATTATCTATTTACCTAAACAATTTTGTATGCCTTCTGGCGGGACGTAGTATGGACCGATATTTATTTGTAACAGCTGAATAATCTTTTACCCTATGTTCACAAAATTAATAAATGAATTTGAATTTGAATATAATTACGTAATTTTCATAACGACACTAAAACTATTCTGCAGAACAATTTTCACTGGGACTAGGTCAACTTAAAACCAGACTTTTATTTTTATTTTTTTCGTTACTCCCTCTCTAATTACGTCCCAAACGTGTCCACTGCTTGCCTTTAAAATTGCCTTAAAATAAAATATTTAGGTTTTACGCTAAGGGTAGTTGCACACTCTACAAATTTTAACTATCGCAATTTACGCGGTGTGGTAAGTCGTTGTAATCTTGTTCTGTACTCTAATTGCTTTACTTATTTTCGTAAACAATAATGACAAATTTAATTCATTTTGACAGTTCAACAACGTTCATTGCGTTATTTACGTTGTTGAGCAGATATTTTTTTCCAACTTATGAAGCAATGGATTAGCAATCTGTTTCTATCGAACCAGATTGTGATTGTGTTGTATTACGCAATTAGGGTACGGGTCTACATAAATATCTTCTGTGACCATTTGGCGTTGTTCGTTTTCGGGTCGTGTGCCAAGGGATCTAGTGGTTCTGGGTAAGTCATGGAAGTTTTCTGTAAACGTTTGTAATTAAAATTGAAAAGCTCGTTTAGAGGAAACTTGGAGTGTTATTTTTGTTTGAAAGTAGCGGATTCATATTCATTTATTTGCGTTCCACAAGGTAAAACAAGATGTTAACAAAAGGCTTAAAGCGAAGAACCGTTGAAGACCCTGTCAGGGTACAGCAAAAATTATTAGTAGATACATAGCTATTAAGTTTTAATTATTTTAAATTTATTTTTTATTTTAATAGTTTTATTTTTAATTAAAGTTAAAAATCGAAGTCTCAGAAAACTAAAAATTAAAATGAAAATATAGATGAAAAATTAATTACATTCGCATAAAAAGTCAATAAAAATAACATAAATAATTATGTTAACAAATAACATAAATAATTATGTTATTGGTAATTAGGTAGCTATTTTCTTAAAATACTATTATTGCGTTTACCTATATAAAGTTATATTTACTTAGGTAATATTATTACAAACTCTTATTTAATGGGAGATCATATTTTAAGGTTACAAATTATTAATAAAGAGATAAGTTTTACGTATATCACAATTTGAGACAATTTATAGATTCTTATAGGTAGCATTTTATAATTTACTTATGGTGTATTTAATATTCATGTTTAATTCAGTTGGTAAAATAAAAAAAAAAATGATTTTTCACCAGTAGTAGACAACCTTCACAGATTAAGGCACGGAGGAGTGCCTCGAAAAGCACGTTAAGCCGTTGGTTCCGGCTGTTATTCGTGGATCTTTGACAATGGTTATGGGTTGTCAGAAGTCCGAAAGTCTGACAACCAGTCTTACCAAGGGGTATCGTATTACTTAGTTACTAGGTCGTGGAGGTCAGATAGGTAGTGGCTCAAAATACTGGTATTCAGCTGCATCTGGTTAGACTGAAAGCCGACCCCAACATAGTTGGGATAAGGCTAGGCAGATTGATTTTATAATGAAATATACCCAAGCAATAAAGCCGCACTCTTCAGTGCACTTTACTAAAACCATAAAACAATTCGGCTTAATTAACGTTACTTCTCATCAATACACTTCAAGACGAGGGTTCTTTGTGTAGTGGTATAACTGTGTCTAATAAACTTGCAAATTAATGGCCGTAAATAATGTGTCTGGTTGGTAAAATGGCTGCCATGCATTTCATTGTTTTAGGTCGTGGACCTATGATGGGCTATTAGTTGTGCTAATTAGTTCTTTACTGTTGGCTTTCATTGTTTAGGAAGGTCTACACTTGAGGAAAAAGAAGTCTGGTTCGGGAGCTAGAGTACCTACTGAAAATAACAATTGAATAGTTACATTTAATTAGAGCCTATTAGGTCTAGGTAATGCATAAAGCAATGTTTCAGTAATGTTTTCAGGTATTTATTCATATTTTTATTGCCTTCATAGACTTGCTTTTTCTCTATTTTACTGTTGGTCCTTCGAGCCGGATTCGATAAAGACATTTAATGGAGTAATCAGTTTTCAACTGATCAAAAAGAAGAACATCCCCAAGATTTTGCTTGACGCTAAAAAAAGCTGATAGTATCTTCTTTTTATATCTTTTCTGCCCGGTTTTTGTGTGCCCAGTTGTTGGCAATAGGTTTGTCCTCTGTTACATAGGACTTAAACATAACTGGCAAAAATGTATACACGGGTGTTCTATAGGTACACAAATCAAATCACTTCACCAACCACAATTTATTTACGAACTCCATCACAAGTATTTAAACTAAATAAATTAGGTTACCCACAATTATGGTAAATTCGTCAACATACGTGGAAGGGTGACACGTTTTCTAAACCAAAATTAATTACTTTCCATATAATTGATTTATTGCGCTTAATTAAGCGCCTTAACTCGAAGTAAGCGGTTGTTTACTTAATTTCGTTTCAGAGTGGATAAGAGTAAACTTTACGAAAAAAATTACTGAAAGTATCAACTGATAAAAGGTCAGGTACCTATTTAGATAGATAGATAGATAAAACATTTATTCAGTGCACACAAAAGACACTCATAAGCACAGTTAAATGATAACAAGTTATAGTCCGTACAATCCACGACGACGCGCCTCACTCCGCGATCACTGTACTGTAAGCTGAACTCTAGTACGGCGCGGAGCGGAGTGGGGCGCATCTTCGTGGATTGCGCGGACTATACACGAATATTATAAAAACAAACTACATTGTATTTAACATACATAATACGGGTTTGTAAAAAAATAATAATTTAAAACAAAATGTTGAAAATGTTTCTTTTTTCTAATGCATGAAATAAAAGGCTTTTTTATTTATATAAAACAAAACGTCCTAACCATGGTAGCATGCCGCTATATCCAGTTAGAAACTTTAATAAGTAGGTACTTGCATATAGTACTCATTTACATATAGGTAGTCTGCCTCGTTGGTCTAGTGGTCGTAAGCGCTACTGCTGAGCATGAGGTCCTGGGTTCGATTCCCGAGTCGGGGAAAGTGTTATTGGGGTTTCCATCTGGAATATCTCAAAAGCAGTCCAGACTTTGGTTTTTTACACGGCTGATGGCAATAGGTTTGCCCTCTATTACATACATGGGATTTAAACATACTGGCATTATGTACCATTGGTACCTACACCTCTGCCTAACCCTTTGGGAAATACAGGTTTCATGTTACATACATAATGTAACATTACACATAGATATTATTATTTAAACTCAATTTTTAACCTCATCATTGTAAAGCTATCACTTAAAGAAAGAATGAGACAGCTCCGACACAAGTAACTTACTGGGGCTGCCTCAATTTATGTATGAAACAATGTTTTAGTTGAAATAAATATTTTTGTATTTTTGTAAATACACATACAGGGTTACTGGTAACTCGACGTATTCCTTGCAGGACGTCATAGTAGGGTTAAAATGCAACAAATTAAGCCACCAAATGTTCTACCGAAATTCAGTAGTTTTTGAATTAGTTAAGAGTTTTAGTTTTTTTATGAAAAATCCCAGATTAAATCATTTGAAACCAATTTAAAAATGATTTACGGCGCGACTGTACTGAAATTTAAGTTATTATCATAGTTGACGCCGTAGCAGACCTTTGTTAATAATTAAAAGTTCAATAATGCCTAAAACTTTGGCAAATATCACTAACCAAACATTTAATTTTTTGTAATTTTTGCTATTACTTCATAAAAAATGTAGTCTAGTGCAAAAAAAAAATACTACACCTGGTGTACAAATTACTAGGAAAATATCCTTGTCTTATCAGTTATTCAGAAAGGTATGATTGTCAATACTTTTACATGTGTGCCAGGGAAGAGAAGAGTTTTATGGGGGGCAGGTAAAATTGCGAGACGGTCAACCTATTGTTTCGTATTCGTATTATTCGTAGTATTTACCTGCGCTTGAACTCCAAACACTCGGGGAGCTTTGTGATTGGTCGCTATTATTCTCTCGGCATGACAGGGGGTGCGATTTTGCAAAATTTGGTCGTCAGCGTTAGTTAGTTTCAACTCTACGTCGCGCAAGCTCGTGTTTTGTTACTGGCTATTTCCTTAACTGTTGCTGCGTATCTTGCTCTTATGCTGTGCTGTGCCTTCATAAGCGCTGACTATGGCTGCATATTCTAATCCTGAATACGCTGACATAATGTACTGTTACGGACTTTGTGACGGTAACGCTGCTGAGGCGCGGCGAGAATATCAACTTCGCTTTCCCAACCGCCGACTCCCCCACGTTAGTGTCTTCGGATCGACTTATCGGCAAATATCTGAAACTGGCAACGTCCAAAGAAGCAGGCAAGTTGACACTGGTCGTTCCCGGAGATACACGGCTGAGGACGAGGAGCTTATTCTTCAACGTTTTATTGACGATCCTAACACATCGACAAACATCGTAGCGCGTGAGCTTGGTATGTCACAGTGGAAAGTCTGGTCTGTAGTTCACTTGTCAGGCCGACATCCATACCATTACCAACCAGTCCAGTCATTAGAAGAAGGAGATCCGCCGAGACGGCTTGAATTTTGTCGTTTTATGCTAAGTGCCGACGCCGACAGCGAAAACTTTTTAAAAAACATTCTGTGGACCGATGAGTCATGTTTTGATCGTGATGGTATCACAAATTACCACAACTTACATTACTGGGCACCGAAAGCAGAAGCAAACCCTAAAAAACTGAAACCAACCGCATCCCAGCGAAGGTTCTCGCTTAATGTTTGGATGGGTATTATTGACGACAAATTAATTGGCCCACATTTTTTACCCCGAACACTAAATGGGGAAATTTATGAAGATTTCCTCAGAAATCATTTATCAGCACTGCTCACGGATGTACCGGAAGAAAGAAGAGCAAACATGATTTACCAACATGACGGATGTCCAGCCCACTTCCGAATCACAATTCGACAATTACTGGATGAAAACTATCCAAACCGATGGATAGGGCGCGGTGGGCCGATTCCGTGGCCTGCACGAAGCCCTGATCTGACGCCGCTAGACTTTTACGTCTAGGGTCATATGAAAGATCTAGTTTATGTGACCCCAGTAAATTCAATTGAAGAACTAAGGGAGAGAATCACAAATGCGGCGGACCAAATGAGGGCAACATACACATCAAGAATAACAAAAACCGAAGTAAGGAAGCGAATAAGAACATGTATTCGAAACCGAGGGCAGCACATCGAACAAGACGTGTGAAATGTGTGTAATTAAAGTTTTTAATATTGATTAAAAAGAATAATAATGTTCACGATTTTGTTTTTGATTTTTCGAATAATCACCTTTTTGTGAAACGCACGCCTGTACTAAATCAAAAACGATTTTCATAATGTAGTCCATGATTTTGTATTAACTTTCATACCTTTTTGGATAGCTGATAAGACAAGGATATTTTCTTAGTAATTTGTACACCAGGTGTAGCATTTTTTTTTTTGCACTAGACTACATTTTTTATGAAGTAATAGCAAAAATTACAAAAAATTAAATGTTTGGTTAGTGATATTTGCCAAAGTTTTAGGCATTATTGAACTTTTAATTATTAACAAAGGTCTGCTATGGCGTCAACTATGATAATAACTTAAATTTCAGTACAGTCACGCCGTAAATCATTTTTAAATTGGTTTCAAATGATTTAATCTGGGATTTTTCATAAAAAAACTAAAACTCTTAACTAATTCAAAAACTACTGAATTTCGGTAGAACATTTGGTGGCTTAATTTGTTGCATTTTAACCCTACTATGACGTCCTGCAAGGAATACGTCGAGTTACCAGTAACCCTGTAGATGTATTTTTGTATACACATCTATGTGTATTTACCTGGATAAATACTTACATTTACTGTTCTACGTTGTGTTGTGTTGATCTACGTTTTGGAATGGGCAACTAGCTTCAACTTTCTGACTAACAGACTCTTTGACAATTCAAAAGTGCCTGTAAATGGTTAAATTGAAATAAATATGCTTTGAGTTTGAGTTTGTTAAACGAATTACCCTTGACGTAAACGGGTTTTTTTTTTAATTACCGTGATTTTTTCCGGCAAGGAACCCTTTTTTTCTAAAACTGGATCGTATAACTAATCACTGGGTTTAGTTTCAAAGTTCTGGATGTAACCTTTTTCATTCCAAAAAAAAAGAAATCGCTGATGGGTTACAAAAAATGTTAGGTAAGTACCTAAATAAAACTCACTGTCAAAAATAAAGTAGGTACAAGAATTTTGTAACTTATACAAATAAAGATAGTACATCTTCACACCACCTGATCGATGTCAAATTACTAACCTAAAGCAAGTCATTAAAGTGGTAAACTTTAGCCGATATTGTACTGAATTTCATTTATAACCCGCTGTTCAAAAATGCGATTTGAATTTGTAACCTCAACTAAAAAAAATTCGTATGAAAACTTTTTACACAAAAAAACTTTTATGAAACAACAACCCATTATTTATGAAATAAACGAATATTTTCTGAAGAACACCAATTTATTACAGTTTCGTCCATGAATTTAAAATTAATGCTGTAAACTTTCAGTATAAATTGACAAACTGAAAGTATTATTCAAATAAGCATCTATTTACCGACAAAACTACTTATCTCGATTGGTTTCTTGGTAGTTTTCTAGTTTCGAAACTGGTGATAGATTTACGGTGACGTTTATGTCGTGAAGTTTTATTTAATTTCTTCAAATATTCGATTTTAACTTATAAAGAAGAACAACAATAAAAAAATAACAATAACCTGCAAAGTTTTCTACAACTTAAACTGAGAGCCCAATTCACAAAATATATCTACATACTAATAAAAAAATAATTAGGTACGTATTCTGGGCATAAAAACTATCCTTAATCATCAACTGCCTAGCCTTTTCACAAACAATGTTGGGGTCGGCTTCCAGTCTAATCGGATGCAGCTGAATACCAGTATTTTACATGGAGCGACTGCCTACCTGACCTCCACAACCTAGTGACTAGGTAACACGATACCTCTTGGTAAGACTGGTTGTCAGACTTTTTGGGCTTCTAACTACCCGTAACGACTGTCAAAGATCTACAAATGACAGCCGGGACCAACGGCTTAACGTGCTTTCCGAGGCACGGAGGGGACTTGGTATGTAAAGATGGTCACCCATCCACGGACCAACCGCGGCAAGCGTAGCTTAACCTGATCGATCGACCCGTGCAGCTGTTATTACTTAGCCACAAGCGCCATAAAACCCCCCGCATAAAAACTATCCTTAATCAACTTATAAATCAAGAAATAATGAGTTTGTAATAATTATTTCAGCAGCATGAACGAAAAAGGCCAAACAAGAAAGGTAATACAATTACCTACCTACATTCATTTAGCAAAACAAAAAAATGCTGTCCAGCATAAATTATACCCACGAGATCACGAAGAAAAAAAATGATAAAAAAACATCTTGCAGTCTGCTAAAAAAACCTAAGAACCCAATTAATTAAATGTGTCAACATTCGACATACTAATCAAAAAAAATATTACCTATCTACTCCTGGCATACATACTATATCAAATCAAGAAAGAGTGAGTTTATAATATTTTTAACAAAAAATACAAACACAAAATTTAATACAAGTACCTAGTAACTACATTCATGTAGAAAAACCAAAAATAAAATGCTGTTTCGCAAAAAATTACAGCCCGTAAGAAGATAACAAAGTTAATTATAATATAGCTATCTACCCATCCGGAAAGCAATTACACACGACACGACAGTACAAATTTGAACGAGTCACAATGGGCAACGCCTTTGTCCTTTATGCCAGTCCCTCAGAGGTCAGTGTCTTTGATCTTCTGACGGACAATATTGACATTGTCCTTTGTCGCAGTAACACGGAATTCTATAAAGGTTCTTTTTTTTTGGACTCTTTTTCATCTATTTAGGGGAATCGAGGTGTTTGAGGAAAGTGTTTCTGTTATAATAATAATTATTTAATATGGTTAAGGTAATTCATTTATCTACCACTTTATCTTTACTGATAATACGTATAAGGAAAAAAGCATGAGCATAATAAGCATCACCTTTGTACGTATTTTTTTCTGATCCTTTCTTCTTGTCTGTTTATGGGATTTTTTTCTTGTTTCTTTCTGGTTTACAAAGAAAAAAAAAGTTGATTCTGCACAAACAAAACGCACATTACAAAAAACAATAAAATACACAAAAAATACTCATTCAAAATAGTCAAAAGCCTCGTATTCAACAATTAAAAGTTATGTTTTTTTTATAATGACTGGTTAAATAAATAACTAAGTGAGAAAAAAAAAGAAAGAAAAATTGTTGGTTCTGCACAAACAAAACACACATTACAAAAAAAAAAAACATAAAATACACAATCAAAGTAGTCAAAAGCCTCGTATTCAACAATTAAAAGTTGTTTTTTTTATGATGACTGGGTATACACATACATAATATACGTGGGAGTTTCAATCTAAACATAATAAGCATTTTTTTAAATAGAATTTGAAAAAAAAAAAAATGAATATTTTAACTCTACACAAAAGTTTAATTTAACCTTTTAGGTCATAAAGAGAACTTTCACGACACCTCACAATACCTCGGAATATAAATTCGCTCATTACCACATACCTACTCGTCATTAATGAATCTTCTAAGCGTCGAATAAGTTATGAAGCGGTCATAAACATAATACGGGATTATAAGGGCTTTTACAGATGAGGAAACGGCGACGCGACTAGTAGTGGTTACTAAATGTGGCCGATAACCTAATTTTTGGGTTATTCATGGGTTTTTCCAATGAAACATGTTACACTTTACTGTATATTCTTTACTTTCCTAACAATACAATAAACAAGAAAAAAAAAACAGTGGCACTCCGGGAGTGCCGACAGAAGTGAAAACGTGAACAAGATCGCCTTGGTGGAAGAAAAATACTTGTATAGAACATTGGTACGTAACCTTATCTAAATAAAGAGCACAAAAGCGTTTCCAAAAAATAAAACCGAAACCTTTAAAGTAAAAATACTTGTATAGAACATTGATCCGTAACGTAATATAAATAAAGAGCACAATCGCGTTAGCAAAAATGAGGTGTCGGTGACGGTGTCGCGAGTTCAATTGTTTTTCCCATCTCAAAAATGTCCAACGCGTCTAAAGAAGTTTTCACTTCAAAAATGGGTCAATAAAATTAAAATACTATTACTTGTTTATACTGTGCTAATACGTAACTGCGGACAACCAAGAAGATTTAATCGGAATCATTAGATCGCAACCAACGGCAATAAATACTGCCACTTAAGCGCTGCATAAACTTCTCACAACCACTAATGTCAGCCACTAATAGTCGCCTGCAGTTGCCAAGTCAGAGAAAGCGCTTACTAAAGGTAGGTAATTAAGTGACCGCTGAATCCCACATATAATAATGAAGGTTCGTAAAAGGAGTTTCCATAAAGCGGCTTTAGCGCTATACGTCTATTCATGTTTCATATTTCAATACGCTCTTAATGTTAACATGCTTTAGAATCTTTGAGGCTTATAATGTAGGTTGTGCTCGTAGTATGTATCTGTCGCAGTGAGATGGTTGAAGCTGTGATAATATAGTTATATCCCTAGGGATATATAGGGATATAGCTATAAACCGTAATATAGTTATACAGGGTGTCCAGTAAATAGCACGACATACTGCAGGGGGTGATAGCTTGGGTGAATACCTACCAAAACAACACAATATTAATGTTCAGTAAAATCTTACGGATTTACAGTTTTACAAAATTACGCGAAAAGAAAATCGTTCTGTGAAAATTTAAACAAAAATACTATTTCTCGAAAACATTCTTGTTTATGATAGAAAAAAGACTTATCAATGAGTAAAGTAAATATTCACGAATAATTTGATGTAAAAAAAAAACTAGAAAAGGAATTTTTCATTACGATGCTTAAAAATCTGTTTCAAGGTAGAGATTTTTCAATATTTCGGAAAAATTTGTAAAACTGTAAATTCGTAAGATTTTGCTGAACATATATTGTGTTGTTTTGGTAGGTATTGACCCAAGCTATGTCGTGCTATTTACTGGACACTCTGTATATGAAACCGGTTCATAACTGTCTTACTAGGCATATAACTATGATACGAGCACGATTTAATAATATATCGTACTCGTATGATTTATAGTTCGTAGTGTGAATCGAAGTATGAAAAGACGCGGTAGTTACGAGTACATGAGCGGAGCTAAACGAACTTAGCTCGGTTTCGCTTTGTTCTCACTGTGGCCTGCATTTAAAGTATGTAGTAAACATGCTAAGGTCTTACGCCACAACCCTGTAATTTGTCCCTATTCAAATTTTGTTAAGAAAATGTACAGGTCAGAGCGACACCCCTACATTTATCAGTCAACATTTTCGCGCGCATTAATCCATCATAACTACCGCCGAAAATGCATGAAGTTCGCAAAGCTACGTATGCAGCCGCAAAGTCTCGGGATTTGATTAGCATAAGGTTACTAAATCCCTCGGCTTGGCCTGCACATTTTATTTGCATAACTACCGGGGAAGCACGCCGCTTGAAACTGTTTGCATTAACATTGATATCATTTTAAATTATATTATGAGGGATGTCCGTTTTAAATGGGGTTTGTAGATTTATTTTGGGAGTTCGTGTAAAGTATTTTAATTGTTGTATAAGTAAGAAAATATTTTTCGATTAAAAATACTACACACACATACATATATAAACTCATGCTTTTTTCCCATGGGGTCGGCAGAAACTATAGAACGCTAACTGCTACGTCTTTACATACATATTGCTTCGTTTACGAAGAATATTACATGATATAACATCACGCCTTGTTTCCCCGAAGGGTTGGGCAGAGGTGTACCTGTAGCAGGTACACCCACATTTCGCCAGTTATGTTTAAGTCCCATGTAATAGGGGGCGAGCCTATTGCCATCAACCGGACACAAATCCAGACTCCGGGCTGTTATTGAGAAAATCCAGATAGAAAAACCCAATATCACTTTGCTCGACCCGGGAATCGAACCCAGGACCTCATGCTCAGCAGTAGCGTTTGCGACCATTAGATCAACGAAGCAGTTAAGAAAAATATTACGTCCATATTTATTATATTTAAAAGATATAAAATGATAAAATCCGTACTACGTCAGACATCTTCATCTTTTACATGATATGTGCAAAAAAAATTGATTCCTGAACTCTCTATCTAATAAATGAGCGTTGGTTTAAAAAACCTAATGCTAACATAACAAACTATATCGCCCATACAATAATAACGGAACGTCGAAAACCCCTGTACATTTCAAATACCGAATTAATTAAGAATTCACTTGTTTTTTTAAGCTGTTTCAACAGACTCAAGTTGTTTAAACACTGGTACTTACATGCATTCATATCACTCATGTGAGCACCAGGCTTAAAATCACAACCATATATTTCGAATAGTGTAGACACGACCTTATTTCATTAGTTATAATTAAATTATACATAGGTGAACAGTTGCACAGACCTGCGCTATTTAATTGAAGTAATGTGTAACTTGAAGGTATTTTTAGATATATTGGAAATTTTTGCGGGTTGTGGTTAAATAATAAAAGCCACATGGTTTGATCAAAGGTTAAGCTACGCTATGGGTGTCCATGTATTACATACCTATCGAGATTTCTCTTTGCCGCGGAAAACATCGTTAAGCCGTCAGACCCAGCGCGTTGTCTTCCACGCGCACCTCAAAGAGATGTCAGCAGAACTGACGGGGTCCGCTAGGGCCGATGCCTGCCGGGGTTGCGAAGAAGTCCGAAAGGGATATCTTGGCCCCCGGCAATATGACAACTTAAGGAACATGGGTGGGTTTTAGTCGGTAAGAGTCTGACACGCTCTCCCGCTCCGCCCAGAGCGGGAAAGTTATTTGATAATTAACCACCCAGAAAAAAAAATGGGATCGAACCTATGACATACAATTCGTAAGTCGCGGCCATTACCACTAGGCCACAACTGCTTAATTATTGAGATAAGTAGGTAGCAACTTCTCCATCATAATATTTTTGGTCGGAATGTCCAATGAGGTTAAAAACTGAAAGCTCAGAACAGATGGCAGCACAGTTGTACGTCTTTAATCCGCCATTGTTGTGTTTATGTTTACTTTTGTGTCGATCACAAATTATACGAAACTAGATATATATGTATAAGACTTGGAGTGTAGCACTATTAAAAGACGACCTAAGGACAGGAGAAGCGTCTACCACTGTTAAAAAGCAACTTTAGTGGAAAAGTCAATAAATTATGAACGTTTTATATTTTATTGGTTATTTTGTGTTTGTTGACTTTAAGTTCGTTTTTTGTTAAAGACTGGAAGCGTAGGTTAGAAATTATTTGATCAAAGTTGAAAACCAACTTGGGCATGAACTTCCTGACTGAAAAACCTCAGAGATAGCACTTGTAGCACTGATCTAATATGATAATATAAACACACACATACTTTACTATAATTTACATAATATAATATCACAAGTGCCTGTATGTAATGAAAACAGATTTAGTTCTCTTGGGAGCATCACCTATAAACCATTTTCTCCCATAAAAGGCTTAAAGGTTAGCACATCGTCTCGACGAAATATCAGATTCCAATTTTTTCGGAGAGCTTTCTCCCACAATTTTCTTCTTATAATATCAATACTCAATACTTTATTCATCTTTGGCAAATACATGGGTATCCGTATTTTTGCAGTTAACAGCAGCGCAACTGGGCTCAATAATTAATTATGCCTAAAAAAGTTGCTTGTTTACAAAAAATGTATGGCTAGCTGTCAAATTATTAGACGCTGGAGATCAGCGCCATCTGAAGTGGCAGTTTTTACCCCATTCCGATTTTTCAATCTGAAAACATAGTTGATGGTCATGTGAGTATTTTTTTGATCTAGAACTCATGAATTTGAATACATACCTATTTACTGATCTTATCTAGAGCTTTGCATAATACAAATTTCGACACTCTCTTCGGAGGTATTTTAAATTGTTTAAAGTACGCAGTTATTTAAAGAATTAGTAGGTAGCCACGTAAAATTAGTTCTGTTTAATTAAAACTAGAATTTATGATCTTAATTATTCACGTTAAGTATCTTTAGTAAACATAATTTTTTATCGTAGTCGTAATAAATTTTAGCGAACGTACATTTACTGCTTTTATCTAGGTAGGTATTTGTTAAAGTAAGTAAGGTTCAAAATGCTTACACTAGGCTTTCCATTTTAGGTCTGATTTTAGCTTCCAGACAAAGGTGAATACCCATATCCGGAATATTGGATGGACTGATTGTTTGATCTATTCTCGGAAACCCAGTTGAGTGGCAACATCAATAATAAATATAATATAAAATAACTCTTTGTCTGACAGACTGGCAATGCGAAATGCTTATTCAGAAAGCTCTCTCGTTAAACTATACAGTCATGTAGATTGTAGATATCTTACAACCACAATCAATTTAATTTAGAAATATTGGAGTTATAAAAAGACCTTTCTTCTTTATCAATTGCTTCACTAGTAACGCTACCATAAACTCCGTAGTCTGTGGTAATTCCATCTCGACCTAAAAATCCCCACCATTCACCAATTTCTCAAACGCTCTTTCAAGCGTTACTTCGATACTGCCGCCAAACATCGCAACCCTCTGGTTGTCGAGGCCGCTAGTTACACTCCCTCTAGTATCAATCGAACTCGCCGCCCTAAGCGAATCCTTACCGACCCTGACGACCCCATTGACCATTGACCCCTCCAGGAGAGCAGTAGGGAAACCAGCACAGTGTGCAAAAACAGACGCCTCCCGTCATTCCAAACTCACCGCCGAGGTCCTTTGCGATCGCAACCGCGTCCCCGTGTAAATGATACTCTCCCCGACCCTTGCTCGATAACGAGGTGCCAGCAGTTGTTGCAGCTGAGTACGTAGCTTTAAATTCCCCGACTAATAATCATGATCAAAACTTTGATCCCACCCGTCCCATCCTTGATGTCCTCCCTCCGGTTGACGCCCTAAGCCGAGGTTCATACCCCACAGGGGGTGCCTTTAGCGAGCGTTCACCTAGTTTTACTTAGCATAGTTGAATAACTCCTGGCTGGAGGTTTTAAGTGTAGTAGCTTAAGACACCCATAGGAAAGCCCTGTTAAGTAGTCATGATCTCAGAGGTCAACTACGAGAAAACATAGCTAAAAAAAAAATCTGTGGTAATTTCTCAAATAAATGAAATCTGCAAATTATTTTCACTTGCTTTCTTTAATAATTAAATCAAGTAATTATTACGTATTTCAACTTTGGTTTTTAGAAAGAAAGAAAGAAGAAAGAAATAAAGAAAAAACGTTTATTTGCGGTAAACATGACGCAAGAAAAAAAATATTATATTACAAAAATGAGAAAAAGTTGGGGGAAGCATGCGTCACATCCACGGAAATCGGCTATCGCTCAGCATTATGCTACGACCCTGTGCAAGACAGAGCCCCAGCGCTGGTTTTCAGCGACAGCCGGCGCCGACGTAATGACGTCGACCGGTGCAGCAAACAAATATTAATTAAGACGCTGTACCAGTACAGCGTATTTAAAGAAAAATAATTTAGATGCAACTAAATACACAACGGATATATAACTGATATAACTGATGAATATAGATAATGACAACCATCGTTGGTACACACGGCTACACATCAAGCTATACATTTCCAGTTTATGTTGATCTCGCATTGTCTAGAATTTCTGTACAATGCGAGGTCAGCTTATACTGGAAATTATAGCTTGATGTGTAGCCGTGTGTACTAACAAAACCAAAAAGTGTGATGTATCGTTCTCTAAAATCGTATTTTCAGTAATGAAAGATTAAGATTTTCTGATGATAATCAGACCGTAACCAGAAAAAAATAGCCAACAGAAAATGTGTAATATTCACAAAAATATACTCCAAAAACATCTTTACATTTTTACGTAAAACATTCAAGCCAATGAATATTTGAGTACCCCGAAACATTCATATAAAAAGCAAGTCTTCGATTAACAACGTTGCGATACTAAAGCGAAAGCTTTCAAAAGACCCTCTAACAAAAGATACTCTTTTAAAAATGTACCATTATATTTTTCCGACATTTTATTAAAACTAAACGCTGTGGAACTGCGTAAATATAAAGAAAAATAATAAATGCTAAGCTTAAAATTCTTGGAGGCTTATAAATGGCCAGTATTCCATTATTTCTAAGCAATAAAGGATCTCTGTTCCATTTTTTAAATTGCTAAATAGTATCTATTGCGAATCTTTTTTGTGTGTTGCTATTGTTATCATGTTTTACAAAGAGTATTTAATGATAGTCGATTAGTATTCTAAATTTATTTTGCGATGCATATTACATTGAAATTAAATTGTATAAAATTGCATCAGCAAAAAGAAATTGTCAATTGTTCTTCACTCCACCTAAAAATATAAGAAACTATCTTTTGCCCGCGGCTTCGCCCGCGTGGATGTTGGAAAATATCCCACGGGAACGTACTACCGGGCAGTACCGGGATTACCTAATAGTCCAAGAAAAGGTTATTGACTCCTACCACTGCGCTCCAACCATAATTATTTTGTTACGCGTAATTTTGAATATGTGATATCTTTTAAACCATTCATTTAAATGATTAAATGCTCAATTTAAATAACATTTTATTGGATAAGGATTAATAAATGATACCGGTCAATATAGCTTCAGAAATAACAATGGAATTTTTATAAAATTCTGAAAAATAAAAATGGTTACAGTGGGTCATCCTTAGAAGATAGACATATGCCATTGTGGACTTTCTTGTTGAACTTATTAAGATCTTTAATCCTGTTCAACATAAATTTGATGTATCTGTAACGGTTTACGCGGCGCACGCTAGTAAAGCTCCCAGTCGGCATGATTTTTTCCGACATCTTCGACAGTAATCATTATATTTCAGCCAATTTACACAAAACTATACACTTAAACCTTCCGTAAGAATCATTCCGTCTTTTGGTGAAAACCGTTTGAAAATCCGTTCGGTAGTTTTTGAGTTTATCGCGTTCAGACAGACAGACAGACTCGGCGGTGGACTTTGTTTTATAATGTAAGGATAAGACATTGATTTGTACCTATAGCGCTACAAGGTTCTTTTAGCACGTATTTTGGCAACCCACGCCGCCATATTGTTTTCTGAATACATTACAAGTGACATTTCAAAAAACAAATGAAAAAATGTTTACTGTTGGTAAACATTTTTTCAATTGTTTTTTGAAATGGCATGTAGCAGTGTTCGTCGTTTTGTATGTTTCTGTAATATTGACTCAAACATGATGGATACATTTAGAATAATCAGCCTATAATGCTCTCACTGCTGGGACACAGGCCTCCTCTCAGTGAGAGCGAGTGGGCCGTAATCTACCACGCGGGCCCAGTGCGGGTTGGTAGATGTCACAGGTCTTCGAATTTTTGGTTCAAGGACTTGCCGGTTTCCTCACGATGTTTTCCTTCACCGTTTTGAGAGCAGTGGTGATGAAATAATTTACACAAAGTGTTGGGAAGGATTATGCATGTAGGTAGCTATATTTATGTATCTAAATCGTTTAACCGCAAACATGTATAACGACAAGCAGTTGAAAATAAAGCTTTGAACTAAACACACGTCTTAATTACTACAATTTCTGTGCCAACCGAAAGTGAACCTTAATACGCTAAACACAAAGTAAAAGGTTTGTCTAAGTTTGAACTACCTACAACTTGTAAGTTGCAGGCGTTACCACTGGGCCACCACGGCTTTAGATACATTCAGCCTTAAAATTATTTATGTTAGAAATCACAATAATCGTCAACATCACAAAACTGCAACCCTAGGCATAAAACTGCTAAAGTTGTCATGTCCACTCTCTGAAAATCGGATCGACACGTCTAGACGGGATATATCAGGTAGAAGTCCCAATTACTTATTGTCTGTCGAACAACTTTCAATCCTCTCAACAATATTGGTAACCCATCTCACTCAAATGATGACAGCAATGAACACGCGAAGTAGACAACGTGGACGAAACATTTAATAACTGTAAAATCTATTTCAAGAAGGTTCTAGCACCCAGACAGGGTCTGTCTAGTTAATTAATTCAGGCGTGACCTTGCGGAAGTCCAATATAAAATACAATACACGTAGATATATTATTTAGTAACCTATTCCGTTTAACTATTCCTAAAGAGTCATAAAAAACCCTATAAGAAATCAACACGTGTTTCACCTCTCAACGACGGCATCATTAAAGTCAAAGTTTAAGTCAAATAATTTATTTCAATTAGGCACAAAAAGGCACTTTTGAACGTCAAAATTTACAAAAAATAGAATTGATTCTAGTCACCCCTTCCAAAAGGTAGTTTTCGTATGGACGTAGTATTATATTATCTGTGGTATGGAGAAGAATGGGCAAGAAACTCCACCGTTACTCTTTTAAAATGTTTTACAATATTTTGTATATTATATAATTATATGTCAAGACGATGCACCTGGAATAAGATTACTATACCACAATAGGTAAAAATAATTAAAAATGAAGCAATGACAGAAAAAAACATTATGTAATGGATACATGGTGTTCACATATTTACAAGCGTTGTAAAAGTAGGTACCTATACGTTATTCCTAAAAAAAATTATAAGTAATACTAATAATTCTATGTGTGAGTTCAAGTAATCACAGAATGTAAAATAAATGTTATAATAATTAAATACACAATTAGCCACCAGTTTGATTTTGTCTAGACTCTAAATTGTCCTATGGAGCTAGACCAGCATGCTTCCAAGCATTCTTATCTAGGATATAATCCTCTAATTTGTAATATGCTTGTTTACAAAGAGTACTTTTAATACGAGTTTAAAATTTTCTTTCAGTTAAGTGTAAACCTCAGGTTGACGATTGACTTGTCTCAAACATTGCCATGCCAAGCGCCGGACGCAGAGAATACGTCGGACGCAGGGTATGTCTACCACTAAATTAAACTTCTTTTTTACTATGGCATCTCGTAGTTGACCTTTGAAATCGTAACTATTTAACCGGGCTGTCCTGTGGCTGCCTTAAGCTACTAACATAAAGCTTCCAGCTAGGGCATAGTACTAGTTATATATAAGCTAGGCGAAGCTCGCTAAGGGCACCCCCTGTGGGGTACGAACCTTGGCCTAGGGCGTCGCTGGGGGGAGGATAGCAAGTTGGGATAGGCTGGATCAAACTCGGATAATTATTATTATCAGGGGAATTTAAAGCTACAGGCTCAGCTACGGGGACTGGTGCATCGTCGAGCAAGGGTTGGGGGCTAAATTCCACAATAGTGTTTATTTATTATATACTTTATCACACACCATAAAATACATTAAAATAATCAAACACTACAAAAAATACAATTGGCAGCCTTATCTCTTCCGCGATCTCTTCCACGCAACTTTGGAATGGACAGTGATTTGCCAGGACATAAAGGAGTTTATATATAAATGTTGCTTAAGAGGGTTTAAACTAAAAGTTGGCAACATCGTAAATAGCTGTCAAATATTTAGGTACCTGTTTTGATTAATTTAGCAATACGACTGTATGGAAATAAGAAATGTGTATAACTAGTCCTAGAATATTAATAATGAAATGCAATAATTAATATCGTAATACCGAACATTTCGTTTTAGATGTAAAATGTAGATTATACAACAAGTGAAAAAAAGGGAATTTAATTCGGACTAAGTTGGATCCCGAGAGCAGCGAAGGATTCTAGAGTAGAATCACGAGCGTAGCGAGGGATTCTAGATAAGAATCCTGAGCGGAGTGAGGGATACAAGGACCGAGTAATTTTTTTTTTTCACAAGTTTCTTTTCACCATTTTCTGCGAGAAAATAAATAGTAGTATGTAGTATTTTATAATCACATTTTTGGCGACAGCAAAATTATCTACTATAATTACTGATTTAGAGGAGCTCGTGGCTAAGTAATAACAGCCGCACGGGTCGATCCATCAGGTTAAGCTACGCTTGCCGGGGTTGGTCCGTGGATGGGTGACCATCTTTACATACTGAGACTCCTCCGTGCCTCGGAAAACATATTAAGTCGTTAGTCCCAGCTGTCATTCGTGGATCTTTAACAGTCGTTACGGGTCGTCAGAAACACGAAAGTCTGACAACCAGTCTTACCAAGAGGTATCCTAATACTCAGTTACTGAGTTGTGGAAGTCAGACAGGCATTTGCTCCATATAAAATAGCGGTATTCAGCTGCATCTGGTTAGACTGGAAGCCGACCCCAACATAGTTGGGAAAAGGCTAGGCAGATTGATTGAATTGCTGCTTTAGAACGAAATGATCCCGAAGTCAGTATCTCATTTTCGTCACTGGAAGAACTCATTTAATTATAATTAATTATGTATGGATTTTCCAATAACATAAAACAACCACGTTAACAGATAGAAAAGAACCGAACTAATATTGGCAGATTAAAAAAAAAAAATTGTTCAGCTCTGTAGCTCCATTTAGCCAGCCAGTATGTACTTTCAGCACGTTTTATTCATCGTTTGTACATAATTCGTACAATTCGTGCTTGTTCCAAATTCAAAATGTTTTTATTCACTCAGTGAGTAATAGTACATTACTGCCGCGGTCTATAATGACTACTTTGCTGGTCGCGCTGATGATGGCCGACAGCGCAGCGTAGCGCAGCTCCAGGCCGACACAGCGCGGTCAGCGTGCAGCACTTGATGGACGAGCTGAGATAAAGGCCGAGGCCGTAGGTCGAGGCCTTTACAGCGAGGACAGCAAGGGCTGCAATGATGGCCAAGCTGGAAGGCCTAGAGCGTAGCTAGGCTAGCTCGAGGCAATCATAGCGTGACCAGCGAAGCAGTCATAGTGGGCCAAGGCTTGTATAGTGCTTTACTCAAAAATTCAAGTACCTAATCTAAATAAAACCAGCAAGTAAAGATTTAGATTTCCTACTGATTTTCCACTGCACAAATTTTTCATATGCAAGCTAAAATTTTTGCTTTGAGTTTCGCGGTATTAAATTTTCAACCACTAATTTAGCTTCATCTTTAATGTCTGGCGATGGTAAACAGATTGAATCGGAAGAATTTTCGCTTTGATAGCTCATTTTTAACAAAAAAGTCACTAAATAAAAATAAAATTTTCGCTGAACCGCGCTTTTGTTACTTCTTTGTTTTTTTTTTTAACAATGGTAGTTGGAACTATACAGCCAAGTATGGAATAAAATCTTTTTGTACCTATCTCTATAAATACAAACAGCTGTGTTTTAAATAAAATCTTTTTGCATTTGATTTTTTAAAACGTTGAAACGTCAAAATAGCGGCCGGCAATGTTTTGTCGGCCTGTTAGACCGACCAGCAAAACTTTGCCGGCCGCTCCTTGAAACAGAACGGCAAGGTCGACTTTGCTCAAACAAGGTTGTCAAAATAATGACCACATTACATGCATTTTTGAGTAAAAGAGAGTTTTATTCACTGTTATCGATGAATAAAATACCCTTTTTCGAGTGGCAATGGTAAAAAAAGTATTTGGAAACTTTCCAAATGCCTTTTTTACACCTAAAATTGTTACAACATCAAATTCAATGTTTTAATTGCAATTCATTATTAATATTCTAGGGAACTAGTTAGCCACATTTCTTATTTCCATACAGTAATTTTGCCAAATTTATCATAACAGCGAAATATTTGACATGTATTTGCGACGTTGCCCACTTTTAGAATAAACGCTCTTAAAGTTAAGTAATGATTAACGACTGTTTAACCATACATTTTTGACGGTTGAACGTCACTTAACTTTAAGCAACGTTTATAATTAAACTCCAAAATGGTACGGTATTTGACATGCATCCCAATATGAAATCCAGTTTCACAAAATCCGCAGCTTTTATAGCGTCTGGCTTTTAATGATCAACAACCAGTAAAGTTGATAAATCTCGGGTTAAGAGCTTAACTGTCACTAACGAGACACAATAGAATTTTTATTGTTATCGACTTCCTAATCAACAGTTGAGCGGATTTTTTATAAAATGACGATGATTTTTCTAAAGATTTCTATTGTGAGGGTTTTGGTAATGAGAGGTAAGACGGCCGACGGTTGCGTTTAAAAGAAAAATAAATCATAACTCTTTAACCATTTAGGGCATGATTTCTCTCCAGATAGTCCAGTCAACCATTACCATTTTCGTTATATTACAAATAAGAGGATTATATTTAAGATAAGAATGCTTGGAAACATACTGGTCCTGCTCCATAGGCCAATTTAGAGTCTAGACAAAATCAAACTGGTTACTAATTTTAATTGTATATTTTTTTATGACATTGATTTTTTAATCAATGTCATAATCAATGTGATTTTATAATCAATGTCATAAAAAATATACAATTAAAATTAGTAACCAGTTTGATTTTGTCTAGACTCTAAATTGGCCTATGGAGCAGGACCAGTATGTTTCCAAGCATTCTTAAACTCACACATTGACTTAATTATTAAGTACTTGTTAAAATTTTAGGATTTTTTTTCAAATATGTGAGCACCATGTATCTATCCCACAATTATAAAAATGTATCTGTCATTGCTTCATTTTTAATTATTTTTGCCTATTGTGATACAGTAATTTTATTCTAGGTGCATCGTCTTCACATTTATAATTTTAGCGAATGGATACAAAATATTGTAAAACATTTTAAAAGAGTAACGGTGGAGTTTCTTGCCCATTCTTCTCCATACAAAACTACCTTTTGGAAGAGGTGACTAGAATCAATTTTATTTTTTGTAAATTCTGTCGTTCAAAGTTCTTTTTATATTGAAATATATTTTTTTTTTAACTTTGACTTTTGACATTTACCAGGTAAATAATGGAAACGGCTATAAAACATAGCATACGTTTTTTTCTTAAAAAAAAAACTTTTATTTTGGTATCACACCAGCTAAAATTATTATCACCGAACACACACGACGTTCCTAAATCAAAACAATTTTCACTTCCAATTTATGTAAACGAGCGAAGTTCGTGTTAAGCACACAATTACAAGTAATATGTAGCTCTAAGAACAGTAATAGGTACTAAGAAAGAGATAAATAGACACGTAACCTTGATTTAGAATACAGGAGTAATTTCTCTTGTTAACATTTAGGAAAATTACCGCACCTGTGAGGTGTTCGAAGGAATTGGGTGGAAAAAGTGTTTGGGCGAAGCGTTTGAAGGAAAAACATCTGCTTTCACAATTATTTTCTTGGTAAATAAGTATGGTTTCACGAGGAAACAATGCTTGTAGGTTTTCTGGTTTGTACAATTTCAGTAAAAATTTAAAGGTGAAGGATGGAGTGAGTCTAATAGTAGGACACCGGGCTAATAATAATTATTATTATTTCCTTTATTTCACTATTTACATATAAATTATATTTTTAAATATTAGAATAAAATAATATAAAACATTTTAAAATATTAATATTAAAAAAATATGAAGCCCTTTTATTATTTTTTAATTATTTTTGTAATTGTTTTATTATTATTTGAAAATTTTATATTATTATTTGAAATTGTTTTATTACTATTATATTATTTGATGTTTTTTAATTTATTTAGGCGCGTTGAGCGGTTTGTGGTTTAATGTTCTAGTATGCTAATTGATAGTGTCGTGCTTTCCTGTAATTTAGATACATGCGAGATCTACATTTGACAGAGACTTTGTGTTAATGCTGTGTATGTGTTTAGTTGGTAAGCCTTTAAATAAATAAATAAATAATAATTATTGAGAGCAAAATCAAGGTTTGCAATAACCGTGAAAAAAACAATAACTTGATTTGGTATTTTCAAACGATAATAATAAATTATAACATGATCATGATCTGTGTAAAATTTAAAATAATAATAACATAAAATTAGAAACACCCCTTGAATATCAACCCTCAAACAGTCACGACATAGTTTCAGTATTACTAATTATGTAAATAATCATTGCGAAGCGTCGGTGCTTGTGTGAGCGTATGCTAATGTAACCAAAGCCACGGCCATCGTATACCAGTTAGTTGCTGCCTATTCTATTGCCAAAAGGATATATGACCCCGCATAATAGGTTGGCAGCGCTGTTAAAGAGCTATCGCGGAGCTAGGGTTAAAAGCCGTTTATATGAAGGTGCGGGGACTTAATATGGGTCTAAGTTACAAGTACCTTGTGTACCTTTGAGGAGATATTAAGAAGTCTAAACAAGGGCCATTGTAGTCTGCAACATGCTCACGTTTTGGTGATTTAATAATATTATCATCCTGTGATATGATACTGTTTTGATGTGAAAGCGGGGCTTTCACATTGACAGTTCAACAACATTCATTGCGTTATTTAGGTTGTTGAGCAGACAAATTTTTCGAACATAGGAAGCAATGGATTAGCAATATCCTTCAAAATCATTCTGATTATGATTTTACGTAAGTGTGTGTTATAATTAGGTTCAGTTTAATGTACAGCGGGTTTGTGTTCATATACTATCGCTTTATCAGTTGATACCTGTACCAAGGGGTTAGCTGTTTTAACAGACTTTTCATTTAGATTCTTCATTGTGTATTGTTCTTATTTACTGTCAGACAAAAACAAAACAATAAGGTAGTTGCCGAAGTAAATAAAAAAGAAATTCTATTTAGCCCGTCTTTCAGATAATAAAAAAAAATTTACACACGTATTTTTTGCTTTATCATATTAATAAAAAAATACTTAGACAACACGCATTAAAGTTGGGGAGTGGGGGCTCGCTACGTCACAACGCAGTATTAAATCTAGCAAGGCGTGACGCTATGCCACATTTTAACTCGATGTATCGCCTTAATCTTTTGATTACGTTAAAAAAGTAAAATACGTGTTTAATAATTTTTAATAATACACACAAAAAAAATAATTGGACTCAAGCCTATTATTATGCTTCTTCATCGTGAATATGTAATTAATCAAAATCAATTCCAGAAAACGCATAAACAGTCACAGATATCGTTCTTCCGAAAGAAAAAATCTAACGAAACATTTTATTACAGTCCTCTTTGAAAACGGTAAGAAATTGAAACAAAGCAACATTCGGAGAACGAGACAGTTTCTTTTTCTTCTGCTTCGGGTACATGCAAACGATTTCCCATTTATATTTGCAATAAAAATTACTTCTGGTACCATTTTTCAGCTGCAAAACTTCGGAAATGCAGTTATTTCTTCAAGTGAAGTTATCTTTACACTCAATGATTTTGACGAGTAAGTATTGTTTCCAGGGCGATCTTGTTCATGTTTTCACTTCTTGTTTTTTTTATGTTTCAATGAGTGTGTTTAGTTTAATTTATGATCTCCTGTGCGAGTCCCAATAAACACGTTTTCTTTCGTTCTAATTTTACTGTTAAGATAACTGTACCAAGAGTGTTTCCAAAAATTTTCGTGAAACCACGAAAAGTCCTGAAGAGGTACCTACTCAAACAGTCTGACGATGAAGAGTTTAACTGACTGTCGATTTAAATCAGCAGAATAAGTTTTTAAATAAAATCCAGCAGCATTATCTACCCAAACGAAATATTCTGTATTTTAGGTTGCCTAATGTAGTATGATCCTGTATTACCCTAAAAAAGTTACAACAATGTAACATTAAATTATATTGCTAACATTACATTCCACATGAGATAACACATGATTAGTAAATAGGCCAAGTTTTTGTGTGTATTGGGGCAGAATTTACAGCTAAAAGGGTAACTACCCTACCCCGCCGAGCTACCCAAATGAGTTTTCCAATATTAATTCTGGTTCGAGACTCGATTCATTACTTTTAGTGCTTAAATTTCAGTTCCACTTGTGTGCCTATATTAAGATTAGAAATAACCTAATTTAACGTTGTAGGCACATTAATTTAAGCCTTGATATTTATTTTGTAGACTCGCGCCGCTGAATATACAGTCGCAGGAATATTGTCAAATCAGTATTTTCACTAGTGAAATTATAATTGCACGAAACTTTATCAACCGCCTCCATTTCTCTTAATTTAACGGACTTTTTAGTGTTATTGTAATTTCACGGAAACGCTGTAATGATTTTATAATAACCCTAGGTATGTTATGAGTCAAGTTTGTAGTGGGGTCTTCGTGCGTTTTGATTGGGCAACTCTTTTTCATTCGCCTCTAAGATCTGCATAATAACGTGTAGAAGTTTATTCATTTTACTAGCTTCTGCCCGCGACTTCGTTCGCATGGAAATCGTAAGACATCACAATATACTACAATAACAGCCACATTTTTATAAAACTTCCCTGTATACTACATTTGTAGTTTTATTCTCAGCAGCCAAAATATACAGAGAGTCAGGAATGGTGACTCGGGAGCAAGCGACGTAACAGTTGTCCGTGTGAGAAGCAGCTTATCCTGAGGTCGACACCCGCAGCCTTCAGCCTTCAGTGTCGGCCCCTGTGACTTGTTGATCGCAAAGCATACACTCCCAGAGAACTGCACGCGCTTTAACTGGTAATTATGGGGAATTTGTACTTTATACGCGCTATAAACACTGTCTCACCATCGCCACAACCTGTTAGAATTTCCACCTCGATGACGTTTCTCTGCAAAGACATGACTTTGAGCTGGTTTCCGTTACACAGATATACAACCGGAAGTCCACTTGCCATTTGTGAATTGAGAAATTCTGCGGGGTGATATTTGGCATCATCTTCCTCCACATCAGTATTAATGGAGGTGTATATCACTTCACTCCCTTCAATTTGTGAGAGAATACTGTGGTTGATCGCTGCAGCTTGATCATCTTCGGAGTTAAAACGGAAACACGCCTAAGAATTCTCTTGGTACGGTATTTAACTGATATCCCCGTATATCAGACGAATAAGATCTTCTAAAGTGGGATCTACTCTACCAAGAGTCTCTGGTAGAGTACTTTCACCAACTTTTAGAAGAACATCGGAGAATTCTTGAGCATTTGAATTACCGCCAAGCCGAGCTCGTATGATGATGGTCAAGCGCAGTTTATGAACTCTCGACCATAGAGTCGACCTTTTCAACGAAGTATTCACTTTTTTTGTCAAAACTGTGACACCACCCATCATATCTTGGTTTCTGCGGATGTCCTGCAGGGTTCTGTTTACAGTTTCCACTGCTTTCCTTTTTGCCATAATGCATTCACCCCATACGACGAAGCGCAATCCCCTAAGCACACATCCCTTGTTACAGTTGCGTGACACCCCAAAAACAGGCGTTTCGTTGCTCTCTAAATCGATGGGAATCTTAAACATGACGTGCGCTGTTTTGCTACCAGGAAGCAGTGTGGCAGCGATTCCAGAAGATCCACACACATACATATTTTAAAATCGCTAGGACAAATCTTCTTTCAAAATCTGTAAAAAAAACATTTTATTCCTACAGTCTTTTGCTCTAAAATGATCAGAATACAACCTAGAATGTTTTGTGACTGTAAAGTACTTGTAACTTAGTAGTTTCCCATAGCTTACGAAGTTTTCCATTTTTTGTGAATTAATACATTCTATGAACTATTACATACACAATCAAAAAAAAAAAAATCGTTTTACAAAAAGAGTTTAAAAAAACAGATGTAAATCGAACTTACTACCCCGGGCGGCCTACCACCAGCTCATAAAGCAGTATTATTTTAATGTTACTTCAGTGGGAGAAAGAGATGGAGCTATACATCCTGTAGAGCTTCATCTCTTTCCCACACTGAAGTAAACTAAAGTAATATTAAAATAATACTGCTTTTGAGCTGGTGGTAGGCCCTCAGGACTTCAAAATACTTCAAATCATTCGTCCAACCGCTTACTTATTCGCTTTGTTGAAAGTTAGCTAAAATAGCCGTTCCTATATAAAAGGTAGCGTGATGATAATCATTTAAAAAGTTAAATCGGTAACTACCTATCTACAATATCCCAACCTTTTGGCGCGTCCTTTTACAATTTGCAGAGAAAAATATGAACATGATGTAATATTGCTCATCCCCCATAGCAAATAGCGTGATAGTTTATGCCCTACGGTTGGTACAGACAAACATTCTAAAAACTTTTATTTTCCGCATAAGAATCGATCCCAGACCTCATAGCAATAACTTTCTTTAAAAAAATTAACTTCGTTACGATTCTATTATATCTATAGATTATAGGTACATAATAAAAAAAAAAAAAAGTCGTATAACAAAATGTGAAAAAAAACAAAAAAAACCGTAGGTGGGAATCGAACTTACAACCCCATGTTTGCAAAGCAACCGCCCAACCGCTGAGCTAATTGCTTTGTTGATACTTGTCTAAAATAGCCGTTCCTATATATTTCATGATTGACTGCTTAGTTCCATAAAGGTATAGCGTGATGATAATCATTTAAAAAGTTAAATCGATAACCATCTACAATATCCTAAAATTTTAGCGCGTTTTTTTCAAAAAATACGAACATAATATAATATTGCTCGTCCCCCATAGTAAATAGCGTGATAGTTTATACCCTATAGTTTGACCAAACTTATAGGGAACACCTATGCAAAATTTTAATAGAATCTATCCGGTAGAATTTGCGTCATGCTAGAACATAAAAATACAACATAATGTAATATTGCTCGTCCCCCATAGTAAATAGCGTGATAGTTTATACCCTATAGTTTGACCAGACACACAGGGAATATCTATGCAAAATTGTAACAGAATCTGTCCGGTAGAATTTGCGCCATGCTGGAACATACATACAGACAAACAGACAAACAGACAAACAGACAAAAATTCTAAAAAAAATATTTTCGACATTAGAATCGATCCTAGACCTCGTAGCAATTACTTTTTTTCAAAAATATTCAATGTACAGTTTTGACTTCGCTACGATTTTATTATATGTATAGATGATATAAGTAAGGCATGACATTGGAAACGGATCAATCATTGACCGTCTCACAATTTAACGGGCTTGTAACAGTGAAATTGTCAAAATATTACTGCCTTGCAATATCACTACGTGGGTCCAGTGGAATTATAATGTCGCTGAAATGAGCCCGTTAAATTGTAAGAAATGGAGGCGGTTGACAAAGTTTCGTGCAATTATAATTTCACTAGTGAAATTATAATATCACTAGTTTGACAATATCCCTGCGACATAATTATATAAATTAATGAATTATCATGGTTACTTGGTTAGTTGATTTCTTCAATGGCTTTTTGGCCAGAAGCTATGTACATTATTATGAAGATACTCACCCATCACGCCGAAATATAGAATGGTGCTAGGTTTATTTTCAGTCCGCTAAACTTATCCATAAATCTGTTTATTAAAGATCTGGGGGCCAACCACCTTATCTTATTTATTTATTTAAACATTATACACAAGTAAAAATACTGTACAAAGGCGGACTTAATGCCTGAGACATTTTCTACCAGTCAACCTTAGGGTGATGCAGAGACAAAACATGGCAGGTGCAACATATGTGATAGATAACTTGAAAACACATCTTATAGCAGTATTATTTTAATATTATTTGTGAAGTGATGGAGCTATGCAGGATGTATAACTCCACCTCTTTCTCACTGTGAAATAGTATTAAAATAATACTGCTATATAAAGTTGTGGTAGTTTTTGAGTTACTGAGCTGAATGTACCACCATAAGGTTCGCACTAAAAACCGCATCAAGTGAAAGTGATCATCAAACTCAAACTCAAAACATTTATTTCCAATAAACTAATTATAGGTACTTTTGAATTGTCAAGGGGTCGGTCAGTCAGAAAGATGAAACTAGTTGCCCATTCCAAAGCGTAGTAGGTACCCATGGGGAAGAACGGACTAGAAACTCCATGGACACTCTTTTAAATCAAAATATGGTTCCAAAATGTTGGTTACATCATTCATGTTAAAGTTATACATGTGAGAACGATGCAAAACGTTAAAAGCGTTCGTAATAAAAATTAAAACAAATAACACAATTCAAAAATTAAATTAAATATCATATTTATTATTTCATTTAATATTTATACTGCAATAATTTCTACACAACAGAAAGCAGTGACAAGACGTCAACTATCGCCAGAACCAAAGACGCCCACGGTTATTATACATACTTCAAAAATCTAACGCCAAAAAGATAAACACAAAAATAACCTACAAATCACCGACCCATATCAATGTTATGGCCACATCATCTCATCAGTAACTCAACATTCAAAGGTTCGAATAACAACATAAATTACAATTCCAAATTTTGAATTATTCATATCCTATTTTGCCGATTCTGAGGGAACGTATTCTGATAAAATTCGATTCGTAATTTTGTAATGTTGTTACTTTGAAACGGATCTCAAAGTCTGTGCATAAAGGCATGTATGTCCTTTTCCGACGTATTTTGGAATTTCCATCGTAATCAGATTCTTTTCTCTGACTTACTTTACGGGAATTAGCACGCTGCTGTTGCAAAAATATCACTTTGGGAATTGACAATGATACTGTCAGCAGTTTTATCCACATTATTGTCACATGCGTCATAGCGATCTCTATACTGAAAAATCTATTTAATTGATTCAGGCGTGATCTTGCGGAAATCCATTATAAAATACAATAGACGTGGATATTATATTTAGTAACCTGTTCCGCTTAGCTATTTCTAAAGAGCCATAAAAAACTCCTGAAAGAAATCGACACGTGTTTCACCTCTCAACGAGGCATCCTCAGGATGACGATGGACTTGTTGTGAACCCGAACACGCCGTGTTGCCACTAAACCGCTGGGCGCTGGCTCTTTAGAAATAGCTAAGCGGAACAGGTTACTAAAACATATCCACGTCAATAGTTTTTCTTTTTTTTTAAAGTCACCAAGTAGGTAAAAAAAAAATTCGATGATTTTTATTCATAAGCAGAAATACCTGAACGTATTAAATTTTTATTAAAGTTTTAATATTTAGTACTAGTAACTGAACTGATACGTGCTTCAACACACATTGAACCTAATATTTTACAGCAAAAGCGGGCCAGTAACTGTTACTCGTCCGAAATATAAACAATAAACGAAACTCCCACCTTCAAGATATACCAGAATAAGCTCCCACCGAATCTTACCAGTTATGAATTACACGCGTATCGATACGTCGGGATGACTAATCGTTATGTCCAGACATCTCCATCCATCAGTCAGAACGTGATGTGTCATACTCGGCCATGGAATCGGTATCCGTGATTGAGAGTCGCTTAATCCTTGATATTATTGGTTGGTCGTAACATAGAATAAGTATAATTTTGAGATGTAAAGAAGGTTCGAGACAATCTCAGAATAGTGCTGTCGTACGGTCGCTGTCATTTGGACTTCAGGATGTTAATATGCAAATCTTGAACAAACATACTGACTAATACTTTAAATGCGAAAGTGAGTTAGTCTGTATATTCTATGGTTTGTTTGTTATGCTTGCAAGCTAAAACGACTGAACGGATTTGGATGAAATTTGGCACATAGGTAGACCATGACCTGGGTTAGGACAAAGGGTACTTTTTATCCCGATTTTCCCACGGGATTAGGACTTGTGTGGATGAAACCGCGGAGCATAGCTAGTAACCAATATATAACAAAGATTCACACTGACATTTTACTATTATAATTTGACAAATGATTGACATTTTTATTCTTAATACAATAACTAAAAAAAAAAACTTTATTTCAAAAAAGTTACAACATTGTTACAGACATTAAGTTTACAACTTACAGAAGGTCTTAAACATAAGTCCCCTGGCTCCTAAACTAGGTTTATACCTGTGACTTGGGAGTCAGTGTTCTTCCATTATAAAAGTCGTTACATATGTCGTAGGTTATAAAAAAAAGTGTAGTGAAAAAGAAAACAAAAAGCATATTTTTTACAGATAAAGTACAAAAAACAACAATCATGAAATGTGCGGGAAGGTGTGTTGAGAGTGTGTGTGTGTTTAATGAGTGAGGGGGTGTGTGTGTGTGTTTGATGAGTGTGTATGTGTGTTTGATAAGTGTTTGTGAGTGTGTATTTGTTTGCAGTGTCTCAAGCGTATGTATGGAGATGATATGTTTGTGTTGGACCATTGAGTAGGAGAGAATAGAAGGTTTTCAATTTCGTTTTAACTATGATGTATGTTCCAATTTTATTAGCTTATTATTTCATTTATGTAATTTTGCATACTAGTTTTAGCGAATAGTTTTAGAACCTGTTAAAAAACCCGACCATCTGTAATGTACCACAATTCTTGCAAATAAAATATCATTTCATTTCATTTCAATAACTCCTCGAATTCCTGCTTTACAAGGATATATTGCTCATGCAATTTAGTTCCTCTCACCCACTTTTTACCCCCATAATAGCAACAATCTCTCTGCACCACTTTGTATCCCCATAACATCAACATTCTCACTGCACATAGCTTAATCCCTGTTAATTATTACATATCACTGATGTTGTATACAGCTGTCACCTATTGTCCGGAGTCTGGAGAGGCTGGTAATCTGTCATACAGGTCTCCTAGTACAGAAACCAGTCTCTCGCATAGATCACAACAATTATTGCTAATGTTTTGTTTGTTTGTTTTTTAAATTGTTTGTAAAATTCTATGTGAGAGAAGAACAATAAACTTTATATTATATATTATATTATATTATATTATATATATATATTATATATTATTGGCGGGTGGCCAAAATCGGAACTAACGCCATCTTGCTTTTTCAATACATTTCACAAAACAATTTTGCATAAACGTGAGGTGATTTAAAATAAGAATTTCAGATTTAAATATTCAAATAATCAAATAGCACTCAATTTTTAAGTGGTTGTGTTACAAACTGGTATCCACATGTGCGTTTTCAAACTCATTTGGTTATATTTGTCATGCTGTTGGAACAGACTATAAATGATAATTTCGAAGACACAGCATTAGCGCACACAAAAAAAAAAACAGGAGTGCCTACAGAAGTGAAAACTTGAACAAGATCGCCTTGGTGGAAGAAAAATTATTGTATAGAACATTAGTCCGTAACCTTATCTAATTAAAGAGCACAATGCGTTTACTAAAAAAACTTTTTACAAAAAAAAAACAACCGACTTCAAAAAAAACACTACAAAGTGAAAAATAACTTTAATTTCGGAAGTCAGTGTCTTTGGTTTTGAATTTTCGTTCTTTGTCACCGACTTTTGAAATTAAAGTTATTTTTCACTTTGTAGTGTTTTTTTTTAAGTCGGTTGTTTTTTTTTGTAAAAAGTTTTTATTTTTCACTTTTTAGTTGTGATACCTAACCCCACACAAATTCGAATACACTACCTGCTATGTAAATAACAGTGACAGGAAGTTATCATATCATCCACATACTAAATGAGAAAAATACGTATTATTAAAGCTAACTCAAAAACTACCAAAGCAAAGTTAATAAAATTTATATGGGACCACCTCTGAAGGATGATCTACCAAACAAAAAAAGAATCATCAAAATCAATTCATAATTGACGGAGTAATCGCGTAACAAACATACAAAAAAAAAGAAAAAAAAAATACATACAGTCGAATTGAGAACCTCCTCCTTTTGGAAGTCAATTGTTTTTCCCTATCTCAAAATTGCCCAACGCGCCTAAAGAAGTTTTCACTTCAAAAATACTTTCAAAATCTTTAAAGTAAAAATACTTGCATAGAACATTGATCCGTAACGTAATATAAATAAAGAGCACGATCACGTTTACAATAATGAGGTCTTGGTAACGGTGTTGCGAGTTCAATTGTTTCTTCCCATCTCAAAAATGCTCAACGCGCCTGAAGAAATTTCTCTTCTATAAGAAATTCTTATTCTTTGATTCCCGTGCATAAGTGGATGGGGAAATTCTAGGAGTTATTGAATATGTTGGTTCAAGATTTCCATATTGACTGGGGGAATAGTGTTGTTTACATAAATAGCAACGAGGTTGAGCAATTAACATTTTGTGGTGAGGCTGAAATGTAACATCATAGTGATTACTTTAATCATGAATGAAGCCTTAAGTATATAAGGCTCTCAATTTGAACGTGAGGTTTTCTAAGAAAATAGTTAATGCAATTTAAAGTGGTTTTCATTGTGAAACAGTTAGTAGGTGTCAAAAAACTTAAATACTGATCCAAAGACACCGACTTCCGAAATTAAAGTTATTTTTCACTTTGTAATTTAGAAGTCGGTTGTATTTTTTGTAAAAAAGTTTTTTTTTCACTTTGTAGTTTGGAAATCGGTTGTATTTTTGATAAAAAAGTTTTATTTTTTCACTTTTTAGTGGGTTGATTTGTAATTTATCTAAGTTACAATAGCCTTATGTCAACGGCTCATCAAAAATACCCAAATCGCTATAGATGTGCCTTTAATATTTGAAGAGTTCCCTCGATTTCTCCAAAATTCCATCATCAGATCGGGACCAACTTGAAAGTACACCCTTTCAAACAAAAAAAAAAAAATCCAATCGGTTCAGCCGTCTTCGAGTAGGTAATAGGGGAACAACATAAGAAAAAAAAACCCGACGAATTGAGAACCTCCTCCTTTTTTTTGAAGTCTGTTAAAAATGAAGAATAACGACATTTATTATTTTTGGTTATGATGATGAATATTGCTCCAAAAAGTATTTAAACTTTAATGAATAGTTCGAATGGATAACAACTGGTGTGAACTCTCAGTAACACACAGTGTTTCTATTTTCTTAATATCCCTCGGGTATCATCGGATTTCCGAATACAAACGAATGCTAATTTCCATGTCCATCAATTATTAGATTTATCGTGTATGCAAATTTGAATTCAGAACTAAGTACTTTATTGTTGTTTTCCGTGTGCTCTATATATAGAGCTATAAAACTTTTTCCTATCTATCGTGCTTGCGACTTTAGCAGCTTTCCTCCCAATTTTAGGGTTCCGTAGTAAACAAGGAACCCTTATAGTTTCGTCATGTCCGTCTGTCTGTCTGTCTGTCTGTCTGTCCGCGGTCTAGCTCCAAGACCCTTAGTACTATAAAGCTGTAATTTGACATAGGTATACATATTAATTACGTCGACAAAGTGGTAATAAAACAAAATTATGAAAAACATTTTTTTTAGGGTACCTCCCATACACGTAAAGTGGTGATGTTTTATTTTTTATTTTTTTATCCCATAGTGTGGGGTATCATTGGAAAGGTCTTACAAAAACATAATGAGTTTGTTAAAACCATTTTTGGATTTAGGGATCCGTTTGCAAAATATTAAGCTTTAAATTGCTAATTTTTGTTAGAGTCAAGTGTCCCCCCCCCCCCTGCCAGCCAAATTGTTGGTTTTGGATGTGTGAAAAAAATCACAGCAGTAGTTTATATAATGAAATTAAAAGGAAAACTATCACAGCTAAGTAGGCTTTACTAGTTATCGAGTAATAATCGACCAACTAAACTTTGCAGTTGTAAAAACATGTTTTCCCATACATTCCGTATGGGAGAACATATTTATAAACTACAAAGTTAAGTTTGTTTTTGGGATAAATTCATCCCAACTACGAAACCCTTCATTGTGCGTGGTCCGACACGCACTTGGCCGGTTCTTTAAATAAATTACATTAATTTAAAAGAGTATTAACAACTCTATATACTTCCAAGTTGATTGAGAGCGTCCGGTCTGCACCAAGTGCAAAAGGCAACTGTTAGAAATCCGACAATTGACGAAACACAAAGTTTGTCGAGGGACATTAAGAAAACAGGAATACAGTACTCGTAATTGTGGCTTACATGTTGTTCAATTTGCTTAAAATTTTCCTTTTGACTTTCATACTGCGGAAAACATTTACGAAGTAATTTATTTCTCCACAACTATCTTTCCATTTCGTCATAGTTGCATAGTTAGAGCGTTTTCGCACTGCATCCGATCCGAATCCGATTTCAAGATCCGAATTCAATCCGAAATGGGAATGTTATAAATTCGGACGGACAAAGATCGGATCTAGTGCACAACCCCTCATACAAATAGTACTATTATGGTTACTTCGGGCCGACATTTCTCGGATTCGGATCGGACGTAGTGTGAAACTGCTCTTATTTTAAATTACATTATAATTATATTTACTGAAGGTAAATTTATTTTAGACATATGTAAGTATATTCTCATTTGTACGTTTATATTTAAATTAGTGAATTGTTTTTTTTTCTTTTTCGATTTATGTTTTTTTTTGTTTTCTCTTCTACTGTTACAAACGTTGTCTACATCTGTTTTTATGACGGTTGAAAGGCTTATTGATCTAAGCGACATTTTGTAAAACTTGCAGGAGGACGGATTAGTTTTAGGTTTTACAAAATGTCACTTATATCAATTAGCTTTTCAACCGTCGTATGATTTCCTATCGCAGGTATGATTTCTTTAGAAATAAGCATTACCTTTGTACGAATTTTTCAATTCCTTTCTTCCTGTCTGTTTATATGTGTGTGCATAAATGGTTAGATACATTAAATAAAAAGATACAAAAATATCTGGAGTTTACTTCGTTTTATTTTTTACTGGAATAGTCGATCTTTTCTCATGCGAGGGACTCATAAAACCCATAGAAAAAAATCTCCCAAACTTATGAACCTTAAATCATTCTCCCCTAAAAAACATAAATCTAACAATATCATAACATGAACACACACGCACATCTTATGCAAATCGGGGTCCTCAACGTGCGGTTATTAAAAACATGAATTTTACAAGCTTAATATTACGTGACACGTACGGCCGCAGTAATCCCTGGAGCACCAGTACTTCGGATGTCGGATTTAAATGTGATTACTTTATATTACCGGTTTTCGAGGGAAAATGTTGACAATCTGGCATTTTGTGAAAAGGGTTTAAGTTTTCGGAATAAGATTTTTGCAGAAATGTTTTGATGAATATGTAGAGGGTAGAAAGTAGTTTTTACATATGAAGTTGGGATATTTTTAGGAACCCAACAATCACAATGGATGCCGTGAATAATGATGTACTTAGTTAGTTAAAATTAAATTCTATTAAAATCGTAAGTAAAAGCTGTTGATTATTAATATTTCTAGATAGAGTGTTATACTGCAAAAGAACTCAAACAAAAAAGCCAACGTTGTTATGCTAGTGTGCGTGACAGCTACGTCTTACACTCGTACCACGTCCTTGTGCTCTTCTAGTGTGCGTGCATTTAGCGGCCAACAGTTGGACGCTACTTTTTTCGACGAGTTCTCAGCTTTGACTGTCTATCTAGATATATTTATGTCTTTGTGTTTTGTCTAGTAACTTTTTGTTCCTATTTTGCTCCTTTGTGGAGTTTTCAAATTGTAAACTTGTTTGTCATCTTAGAGTCACTATAAAAGAAAAAATAGTCAATTCTCAATATTCAATTCTTTATTGCATTCCATATGTATTACATAAGCATAACAAAGTAAAAGATCAATATGGACCCTGTCGGGCACAGCAAAATTAGGAGAGAGGAAGAGGGCTAAGTAGCAATTCAATATTATTATAAATTATTAGATGTATTTCATTGGGTGTATAATTATGTATATATTGTATATTAGGTATTAGGTTTGTGTATATAGGTATAGTATATTAGTTATTTTAATTTTATGTATTGCATAAGAATTATGTAGGTAATTATTATTTAAATTCTTAGAAGTATTTTCATTATTATTAAATTATGTTATTAATTATGTATTCATATTTATATTTGATTTCCTATATTCCTTTTTATATTATATTTCATAATGTTTGGTGTATGAGAGACGGAATAATTTTATTTTGCAATCGATTTGACATCTAAAAACTCCTTTAAATCTCCTTTAAATATTCGCAACTACAGAAGTGGTCGATTTACTCCCGAATTTTAAGAACGGTTGCATTCTAATCTAAGTGTCAATCTGTCAAAAATATCTCCAATTTACCTACATTTTTGACAAGTTTTTGACATTGATTGTCACTAAGATGTTTGACGGGCACGATACAGGATAAGTTTTTATCCAGTGCGCAAACTTTAAACGTATTACCTAAACATTTTATAGCGAAATTAAACACCATCGCCGCTAGTAGATCACGTATATTGAATTCATAAATAAACCTCAGAAATTATATAAAAATATGAAATATTAGGTACAAAATAAACAACACAGGTAAAAAAAGTGAGGTGATAGACGCCGTGCTCTTACAATGTGATCGTGATCGTGACGAGTTACGTGATCTACTAGCAACGATGCTGTTTAATTTCGCTATAAAATGGCGCCCAAACAGAGACTCCGCGTTCTTATGCTAGTTGGAGATATTTTTGCCAATATCACGTAGGGAGGTTCCTACGTGATATTGACAAAATTATGATATCTCTTCCATAAAAGCCATGAATGAATAGCGGTCTATCATAGTACTGTAAGCACCATGCTTGGCTGCGGTACCCGGGACAGTGTGTAAATCAAAGAACTTTTACAAGAGAAGCTATATATTTAATTCTTTAGTATAACATTATAAAGACACACACGCGCGCCGCTAACTGAGCTAGACTCTCATTTTTTTATCGACAAGTGATAACCATCTCAAAATCCTAATTTAAACATATCTTGTCAGATTGTTCGGATGACGTACAGCGTTCTTGCCAGCCTGTACAGCATGAGGTTGCATCTCATGATAAAACCTCACAGTACCTACGTGATATGGGCAAAATTGTTATGTCTCTTCCACAAAAGCCACTAATGAATAGTTTTTGGGATTGCGACTAGATTTTTTTAATTTTTTTATTACTGGAATTGGGTTTCTGGTTTTCCCATCAAATCCGTTTCTTTAAGTTTCTAATTTTGCTAATGAAACTTAAGATGCTGACATGAGCTAAAGCGCGCTCACTGTCGGACTGCATAAAAAGAAAGAGAAGCGCGATAACAACGCTGGTAATTAATTGCAAAATTTGAAGCAATTATTTATTTACTCAAAAATGAGTTGAGTATTGTTCTTAATATAATATTACAAATGCGAAAGTGAGTTTGTTTGTTTGTTCATTTGTTTGTTACGCTTTCACGCTAGAATTGAACAGATTTGGATGAAATGTGACACATGGGTAGGCCATGACACATGAGTAGGTTAGGACATAGGATAATTTGTATCCCGATATATCCACGAGATTGGGACTTATGCGGGTGAAACAGTGGGGCGCAGCTAGTTGAATATGAAATAAAAAACAACCTAGTTCTGCATTCAAATAAGACGTTCTTGTTATTTATTAATTACCAACGTACGTTGATATTTAAAACAAATATTTGAGATTGAAACTCAAGGTAAAAGTTTAGTTTACCGTTAATTTCTATCGAGGTTTTTTTTTTCAAAACGTGTTTTGGTAACAACTAAGTTCTGAGAAATAATTTTTTTTTGCTACCACAAACTATATAGATTTCGTAATATCATGGTAATATAAATTTTATAAGACAAGCCTAATATGATCATTTGCCTCTTGTCAGCGCCTTAACATAACACGCGTCTTTCCATTTCTTCCACTTCCACGCTGTGCATCTGTCTTATTATTCATTTCTAAAACATTCTTTCAATATGTCCGACCCATTGGAGCGTGCTTTTTCACAGTCAGTTCAAACATTGCAATTATGCACAGGAAGTGCCATATTGTTACTGATATTATTTGAACCGTATTTTGAGAAAAACGGTACAAAGAATCTTGAAGGGTATGAGCGAAAGGTTATTATTATTCTGTTACTTCAGCGCATAATTATCTGAATCTTTTTAATAATTATGTTAGGAATTGAAATTTATTTAATGATGCCTGCTGACACCTGTCAGTTGGACAATTTCTAGTTTTAATAAGGATCAAATTCACAAAACACATATTCATTACTATGAAACTGATGAACGAATTGTCTCGACGGGACTGTAAGTGATATAAATTGTTCAAAACCCTGATCCTGCAAGAGGACAAAACAGTTATTTTTTTTTATTTTAAAAAGACTTTCTCTTTTGGTATCTAAACTAATATTATAACGCGAAAAGATTTGATTTTTTGTATGTTTATTTGTTTGTTTGTAATGGATAAACTCAAAAAATACGTAACCAATATAAAAAAATCTCTCACCTATAGAAAGCTACATTATTTAGAAAGATATGTTTCTATTAAGGTGTGTCCAAACATTGAACGGCAAGAGCGCGGCAGCAACACGCAGCGTTTGCAGGACATTTCTTCCGCGCTCTAGTTAGGACTAAACCGAACGAATGTTTGCGAAGCAATACTGCGCGGCAAATCCGAGATATGCCGCGCGCTTTACTTGGCATTATTAATCTGCCTAGCCTTTAATACGTGCGCAAAAATACGTCCAGACACAATTAGTGACGAATGTTTCATAAAAATGTTTGTGCGCGGCAGGTAGACAGAAGCGTTCGCGCGCGGCAGTCGTCCAAACACAGCGCGGCAACCGCGCACGATTACCGCTCAATGGTGCCGATTCCCTTGTTCACAAACTATACAAAATTTAAGTTCAATGCATCTTTTTCTTTCTATTTCATTAAGAAAAGGACAGAAGATAAATTTTAGTTTAGTCCTGTTAAATTAATCAGCGCCTGTCAGTCTCCATACAAGTTTAGACGTGATTAAAAACTTGCCGACTAAAATTACATCAATTTACGTCAAACGCTGATTAATTTGACAGGACTAAACTAATATTTATCTTCTGTCCTTTTCTTAATGAAATAGAAAGAAAAAGAGGCACTAAACTTAAATTTAGTTTAGTTTGTGAACAAGGGAATTGGCACCAATGTTTGGACACACTTTTAGGAAATTCGACGTATCCGACCTCAAAATGAGTGTGTTTCTCTTATTTTCTTATTAATAACTAGCTGCGCCCCACGGTTTCACCCGCATAAGTCTCGATCCCGTAGGAATATCGGGATAAAAAGTATCCTATATCCTAATACAAGTTATGGTCTACCCATGTGCCAAATTTCATCCAAATCTGTTCAGCCGTTTTAGCGTGAAAGTGTAACAAACAAACAAACTCACTTTCACGTTAAAATGTTAGGTAGGATGAGTTTTACAAGAACGTTTATGAGACAAAGGAGACACACACATTTCGTTTATCGCGAGCTGAACATAATCAAATGTTCACAAAATGACTGCCACGAATATGGCATGTCTGCCGTAGAATATAATAGTCTGTCGTAAAAACTTTCATAATCAAATTGTGAACTTGACACGCTAGCGTTTACTTCGTGACTTTGTTTGCTGTTTGTTGGACAAATATGCCACTTATCTTCATGCATTTCTTCCGGTGTTTTATTGACAAAACTTGAGAAGCATCAGTGATGTATTGTATCATCGGTTAGGGTTACTAAATCGTGTTGTTTGTTATTATTTTCTTTGAGTATTTTTTTACAATAATTCACTAATTATTATGCTTTTTATAATACCTAGTTTTACATGAGAATTAGGACAATATTTTTTTAAATCTTGCAAATGGCAAATGTCGGTCATGTCAAAGAAGCCTCAAATATCGTAGACTGAAGAAAGTTCTACAGTATCACTCGCAAACAGCGATAAAAAATATCTTGGGTCTCATCTATCCGCCAATACATCTTCGTCCGCCGCTAAAAGCGGCCTCGTTCGTTTGAGCTCAAACATTTCGCTCTGCAATTTCTTTCGGCCGTCCATCCAAAACTTAATACAATTCCGAAATCAAAAATCTGATTCCATCCACCAAAGTGAAGGGAATTGTTTCACTCGTGCCGAGCAGATTTGATTTTCATTTGACTGAAGTCAACTAGAAATGAAAATTTTGAGTCTAGGGGCCTGGCCCCCGTCAGGCCCCTCCTGATGGCGGCCTGACGATATTACTCTTGACATCGACGCAGCCTTTTCGCTCCAATCTTTTAATCAAAGGAGTTAATTGCTTTCAATTTTACGCGGGACGCGTTGGGACAGATGACAGATGTTAACTCCCTTTTGACGTGACGCACTTGTATGTTCTTATTAGGTTACACTGTTTTAATTTTTAGAAGGGTATTATTATGAAATACTGTGACGTATTTGCTGATAGAATCTGATGAATCTAATAAGGCAGCGAGGATAACTATGAAATTATCGATGTGTTTGTTTACGTTATAATTTTAAATAATTTAGATGACGCATGTCACGAGCAGTGGTGGCCCAGAGGTAACAGCCGCGACTTACGAGTTGTAGGTCGAAGGTTCGAACCCAGACAGGCGCTTTACTTTGTGTAAATTATTTCATCGCCACTGCTCTCAAAACGGTGAAGGAAAACATCTTGAGAAAACCGGCATGTCCTAGAACCAAGAATTCGAAGACATGTGACATCTACCAACCCGCACTGGGCCCGCGTGGTGGATTACGGCCCACTCCCTCTCACAGAGAGGAGGCCTGTGTCCCTGCAGTGGGAACATTTATAGGCTGATGATGATGATGATGTCACGAGCTATTTTTCTTTTGTAATAAGCAAGGATTAATGCTGACTTAAGTTAATATCATGATTAGTCTCATGCACTTATTTTTTTTCATAAATTTATCTGACACAGTCAACTCGTGGCTAAGTACTAACAGCCGCACGAGTCGATCCTTCAGGTTAAGCTACGCTTGCCGGGGTTGGTCCGTGGATGGGTGACCGTTTCTACTATCGAGACTCCTCCCTGCCTCGGAAAAGCACGTTAAGCCGTTGGTCCCGGTTGTCATTCGTAGATCTTGGACAGTCGTTACGGGCCGTCAGAAGCCAGTCTGACAACCAGTCTCAACAAGGGGTATCGTATTACCCAGTAACTGGGTTGTGTAGGTTAGATAGGCAGTCGCTCCATGTAAATACTGGTATTCATCTGCATCCGGTTAGACTGGAAGCCGACCCCGACATAGTTGGGAAAAGGGTAGGCAGATTGATCTGACACATTGAATAACATTATGTTCCGTATGAATAAAAGGTTAAATAAAAAGCATTTCACTGCCCCGACATATCTTCCGCGTCGATGGCTTGTCTCCGCAGAGATTGGTCGCCATAGCCAAAATTTGGTCAGAAGGACTATTTGAAAAGCATTTTTGATTTAAATACTATTCATTCATTAAAGAAGTACGAACCTAAATTATGACCAAATGCCTCAAGACTACCAACATGACAAAAACACCTGATTTTAAGAGCGTTTATTCTAAACGTTGGTAACGTCGCAAATAGCTGTCAAATATTTACCTGTTTTGATTAATTTGGCAATATTACTGTATGGAGATATGAAATATGGCCAACTAATGAACTGGAATATTAATAATGAATTGCAATTATAACACTTAATTTGATGTTGTAACCGTTTTAGGTGTAAAAAAGACAGTTGGAATGTTTCCAAATACTTTTTCTACAGCTTAAACTGAATATTCGGTGTTATGATATTAATTTATTGCATTTCATTTAGTTCACTAGCTAGCCTTTTTTCATATTTCCATACAGTAATATTGCCAAACAAATCAAAACAGCGAAATATGTCATATATTTCGCTGTTTTGATTTGTTTGGCAATATTACTGTATGGAATCTATTTGCGACGTTGCTCACTTTCAGGATGCAAGGTAATAAACCCCAAACTTATTACCGTAAAAAGTTAATAACCAGTATAAGTTGCGTCCACCGACGAGTTATTATTTCCTAAAAGTCTCATGAATTTTAAATTGTGCTCCCTCGAACAAGTATCTCATACTATCACGTAAGTGAAAATGTCCTCAAACTGGTTCATTATGCACAAACTTTTAGAGTTTTCATTTATTTATTTTTAAGACGTAGTGCTACGAAGGTTAGAAGGTTGATTTTTGTCAGTCGTTTGAAGCCAGAGTCTGACACCCAGTCTTACCAAGGGGAGGTCAGATAGGCAGTCGCTCCATGTAAAATACTGATATTCAGCTGCATTCGGTTAGATTGGAAACCGACCCCAACATAGTTGGGAAAAGGCTAGGCAGATTTGATTTATTTATTTTTGCGACGTAGTGCTCCGAATATTAGAAGATTGTCTTTTCGGGTAGTCAGAAGCCAAAAAGTCTGACAACCAGTCATACCAAGGGGTATCGTGTTATCCAATAACTGGACTGTGGAGGTCAGATAGGCAGTCACTCCATGTTAAACACTGGTATTCAGCTGCATCCGGTTAGACTGGAAGCCGACCCCAACAAAACATAACGACTGGTTTCCCCGAAGGGTTAGGTAGATGTGTACCCATAGTAGATACACCCACATTTCGCCAGTTATGTTTAAGTCCCATGTAATAGGGGGCGAGCCTATTGCTATCAACCGGACACAAATCCAGACTCCGGGCTGCTACCGAGAAATTCCTAATGGAAAAACCCAATAACACTTTGCCCGACCTGGGAATCGTACCCAGGACCTCATGGTCAGCAGTAGCGCTTGCGACCACTAGACCAACGAGACAGTTGACCCCAACATAGTTGGGAAAAGGCAGATTGATCAAGTGTTTCAAAGGTTTAAGCACTCGTTCTTTTATCCTGCAAGGTTTTTATAAACTATGACGTGTCTTTATAAATAGTACCTATGTCTTATAGAATAGAATTATCTTTATTCAAGTATCGTTTGACTTACAAATGATTAATAACTAGAGATCGGATATTCGGATGCATATTTACCTAAAGTTGAGGTGTTGGCTATTATAGAATGCACTTTTGTATCGAAAAAATCCCGGGATTCCCGGATCGACTTTAAGAGTTGTGATTATAGAATCGAATGTATTATATTTACTAACGTTCAGGTGTTGCCTAATATGTGAATGCATGAATCGAAAAAATCTCGCGACTCTGGAATTGATAAATTTAGAATTTTTTATCTATAGAAATGCTAGCTAATGTTGTAAAGTAGGTTGCCAAATTGGCATAGCACATAGCGACAAACAACTCAGTGTCTTGAGTTTCGTAAAAAAATGTTTAGTGGGTATACAAATTTTTATGTTAACACCGCAAAAGTAACCTTCATAAGAGGGCTGATAAGTCATTTCCATACCATGTATCTGATTAGTTGTGCATTCCCGGATGTTATGGAATTCCGGAATGTATGTTAATTTATTTATTTATTAAGAAGCCACTTCCATAATTTCTTAGCCAAATATTAACTTTAGGTAAATATGCATCCAAATATCCGAACTCTATTAATAACACTTACAACCATATTAGTAAGACAATGACACAAATAGTAGTGGATCACCGCTGAGACAACCCATGTGAGATGGCACGACAGCGCTAGGCGACTTGAAATCATGCTTAGGATACTGTTGGAGCTGCTCCACACCTTACGCACCATGGAAGCGCAACTTTTGCGCATGGTTGTGTAAAAATAATCTACATGTGCATCCGCGAACATCAACATCGCCGACGCACTACAGAAGCGGGGCAGCACCACCAGCATCCTAAATGTGTTATTATACTGAACGTGGAGAGCGTTGAACGATCTTTGCGTATATCTAGCCCACAGGCTACTCGTTTAAAAAGACCCGCAGTAGGCTCAAAAGAGTGTTATCTTAATGGAAAGTGAGCATCGTGCAAACCTGCGAGCCAGCATGTTCGCTCTAACCGACAACGCTCTCTGCTTGTTGTTTCATCAAGTGCAAGTGAAAACGACTAACAAGCAAATGAGAACGCGATAGTTAAATATTGTACAAAAAATAATATCGACGGTTGAAAGGCTAATTGATCTAAGCGACATTTTGTAAAACTTGCAGGAGGATGGATTGGTTGTTTTTTTTTAAATCATAATAAGATCTTATTATGATTGATTGATTTAAGTAAATAAAAGTCTATCAAATAGTTGTTTCATTAACATTTAAAAAAAAAAAAATAATAACTATGTTCCGTCCAGAAGGACGAATCATAAAATTGCAGGAGCAAGTTTTACAAAATGTTGCTCAGATCAATTAGCCTTTCAACCGTCCATATGCGGAAATTTCATGAAACTTGTTTCAGGAAATACGTGTTTTTGAGTAAGCCTTACAAGTTTGTGAAATATTTTTTTGTCATTTAGAGATTTTTGGGGGTTATACCTACCTGAATTTGTTTCTCCAATTTTTTTTTTGGAATATAAATCTAAATATACTGTACAAGATATCTATTATTCCAAAAATATCAAAGAAATATTGTGTTAAAATACCATAATCATGTACGAGCGTTTGTATGGAAAGTATGACGAGATGGCTGCTCTTAATTGACCATTGACTAACAGACATGGCAAACATTAGTCTGTGTAACAACTAAAATTCTATTCTTTTTGGAGTGAAGGGTTCCGAGCTTCTGAATCAAAATCATTTCTATTCCTGTTAGGAATAGAAACCAATTCACTCAGATCTTAGCATCTAGACAAGTCTATTTCTGTATTCTGTATAGATTTCCACTCCATCTTGCTTACGTTAAAAATAATACTGAGTCGGATACAAACTGGACGTCAAAAATATAGCTTACACTAAAATATTGGTATGAAAATGTTAGTGTAGGAGACACCGTAAATGCTTCGTACATTTCTATCTATAATTAACCGATTAACAAAACCATAGAAACCTCAATACCCCCAATTTACCGCGACGACAGTATTTCACACCAAAACTGATAGTAGTTAATGAGGACAATTCTATTTGGAATGTAATAGCTGTTTCCAAAACTAAATAGCGGTCGCCTAACTAATTGGCCTGGCCCGGTAATCTGGCCCGGCCTTATTAATTGCTTTATCAATCGATTGGAGGGATATGGGGGGTATTATAGCCCTTAACGTATGTAACTGTATGGCCAAGGGATAGAAGGTGACATATCTTTATCGCGTCGACCTTCCTTGTGTGATTAGACAAAGACCATTGGTAATTTGTAATTGATTTGAACTGATTGTTCACACAGCTTTTGATGATGGTTATTGGTGTTATCCAAAGGTAAACTATACAGGGTGGCAATTTAGTCAACGATATCCGTCAAGGGGGTGATTCTACCCGCCATACTAAACAACTTTCGCTTTGACACTCATATCCGATTGGTGAAAAAAAACACACTGTGGTACTCTGGGAGTGACGACAAAAGTGAAAACTTGAACAATATCGCCTCAGTGGAAGAAAAATACTTGTATAGAACATTGGTCCGTAACCTTATTTGAATAAAGAACACACTCGTGTTTATAAAAAAAATACTTCCAAAACCTTTAAAGTAAAAATACTTGCATAGAATATTGATCCGTAACATAATATAAATAAAGAGCACAATCGCGTTTACAAAAATGAGGTGTCGGTAACGGTGTCGCGAGTTTCAATTGTTTTTCCCATCTCAAAAATGCCCAACGCGCCTAAAGAAGTTTTCACTTAAAAAAAACAATTTCTATTCAACCGTAGATAGACAATTTCGTTGCATATATATACATGCATCAAAATAGTCTGGGTCAGTCATATGCGCTATAATTTGAGATGGCTAAAAGAATAACCATAGAGGGGATTTTGAAGGGAAAAACGTGACCCGTATCGATATTCTTCGTCTTTTATCGTAATAATACGAACCAAATTTTCTTTTAAATACTGGACAAGTTAGCCTTTAAGTTAAACGCACAGTACAGCCGCATCGGGCCGCAGCGCATCGCATCGCGATACGGTCTGTAGTAGTATAATATTATAAATGCGAAAGTAAGTCTATCTGTCTGTTACCTTTTCATGTTAAACTCACTGCACCAATCGTTATGAAATATCACATATTGGTAGCCTGGCGCCTGGAGCAGATCATTGACAGGGCAGGTTAATTTACATACTGAATATTGTATTTAAAAAAATATCTACTATACATTGTAACAGTGAATAAATTTTCACGCCTCCCCCGTCAAATATTTTTCGATATTAGGATAGCTCGTGACCTAAAATCTCGCTAATTAAAAAGTTATGAACCGAACGCAATCTCACGCCATCGCACGCAGACGAAGTCGTACAAAAGTGATGGAGGAGGATTTTTACAATGCGGCGTGGCCCGTCCAAATGTACGTCAGCCTTAACACTTTCTCCTTAGAATATTATCCCAAATACATAACAAGATCCACCGTTATACAGACAAGAGAGCCACTCCAAAAAGATACCGGTTTCAAAAGGGGCAGAAAGACATTAAAAGCTATCTTTTCAGGTCATGGAAGATAAGACTGAATGTGAGCATGCAACGGAAACTGTTCTCGAGTACAGTTTTCGTATTCACAGAGATGAATTTCCTAGTTTTGACTTCGTAGATTTCCGGAAACAGAATGGATACTATTTTATATTTTTGTGGGAAATATTTTTGTTGTTGGTAATGTTTTTTTGTGAGATAGATAAAAATTACTTTAGGTATAGGTACAGGTGTAATGTAATATACAGATTTATTTAAAATATAACATAAATAAAACTTTTTTACACAAAAAAACAACCGACTTCCAAAAAATAAACAATACTAAGTGAAAAATTGCTTTAATTTCGGAAGTCGTTTAGGTCTGCATTATAGTTTTTTGCCACTCACTTCCAAAATTAAATTTGACTTCTTATAAATTGTGACCGTAATGTAAAATTGTGTATGTCCATTTCATATTTTTGGTAGAGTTTCGATTATTGAGTAGAGTATCTTCTATAATAATGAAATGACAAGTAATCCTTGAACCGATCTCTTTCTACCGACAGTTTTAATAATTTTTTTAATACAAAAAGGCAATCTGGCAAACATTTTTATTCCTTTCTTTCCGAAGAAATACTTCCAGTAGCCAATCAAACTGAAATTCTTTCAAGAAAATGTATCTCTGCCTGTACTTTTTCTCGAGCTATTAGCCAAATCGAAAGGGAAGGGTTTAATAATTCCCTGGATTCATTTTTAAGGAAAAAGAAGACGATTAAACTCTTAAATTGTCGTTCTTTGTGGCTTTGTTAATCAGTTGTTAAGGTAGACCTGTTTCGTTTTATTTAAGCACCTTTTTTTTCGAGAACATTCGAGCGATCATTTCTTTTTTATTGCTGATAAATAAGACTTCAGGTTATGTTTTATTATGGTTTAATTTTTGAGAATAAAAAAAATTTAGAAAGATTTATATGGATTTGCTTAGATTATATACTTATTTGAATGATAATTTATAGAGACCAGTAAAAATAATGATCTTTACGGTTTGCACACAAAGAACTGACCACCGTTTATCGAGAACTTCGCATTTTCAAAGGTCAAAGTAAATGTAATCTATCTATAAACAAAAACAATTGGACACTAACAATTGGATAAATTGTATTTTGTTTCTAAAATAAACATGAATTTGTTCAGTATATTGATATTGTATCCAGACCTAGCCGCAAAGTTCACATGCTTCATGAACCGAGACGAAATAATAAACTATTTACTACTAATGTATTTTGTGTGGCGACAAAAGTTAACAATAAACTATCAGATTGTTTTAAAACTCTGAACTTTGAGGACATTTAAATGTAAATTATTCAATTAGGTACCTCGTATGTAAATGCTACTCTCGACTAATAATTTTATGAATAAAAAGTTGATTTAAATATTAGGAAATAATTGTAATAATTATTCTCTTTTTAATCTTTTTGACTAAATTAAATCTTTTTGACATTTCTATAGCTAATATTTGACTAATTTGCAATTTGAATGTTATCCTAATTTATTTAACTCAATGTGTGATCTAATAAACTAAAACCCTGACAATGTAAACGCTGGAAACGGCAGAATATTCTTATAATTATAATATTAACTTTTAAATCTGTGTAACATTTCTGTAACTATATTCTCACAAATAAATTAACTATTACTATTACCTAATTAATACCTTGGCAGGTAAATTTTCATTTACAGTTAATTAAAAATACTTTAAACTCACACATTTTCAGGTATTTTCCCTACGTAAATGATTGGCCGAATTAGTATATTTACGAGGCGTCGACCTGTACCCGACTTGACAGATGACGGAATTGATTGTAATCGATTGAAAGCCAATTAATATGTATAGTAGGTATATCTGATTACCTGTGTGTGTAAGCTTATTTTTACTTATTACTTAAGGGAGGACATAATGCATTGGACTGTAAAACGGAAAAGCTTTTTGAATTAAAATACTTTATTACCTACATGGCCCAGTACAAAACATTTTGAAGCGAAAACTTTTTATGCGCATTGGGCATTTTTGAGATGGGAAAAAACAATTGAACTCACGACACCGTTACCGACACCTAATTTTTGTAAACGCGATTGTGCTCTTTATTTATATTACGTTACGGATCAATGTTCTATGTAAGTATTTTTACTTCAAAGGTTTTGGAAGTATATTTTTTTTTTGTAAAAGTGATTGTGCTATTTATTTAGATAAGGTTATGGACCAATGTTCTATACAAGTATTTTTCTTCCATAAAGGCGATCTTGTTCAAGTTTTCACCTCTGTCGGCACTCCCGGAGTATTTTATTTTTAAGACAAGTCGTGTGATGAGATTTCCCATCGGCAAAAAGGAAGAATGTCCTGCACAAAATTTCATCCCCTATTTAACCCCTTTAGGGGATGATTTTTCAAATATCCTTCTTGTTGCTCATCTTCGGGATCCCTAGAATACTTCGTTACGATCGGGATTCAATATAGTGCCTGTGACTTAAGACACTCTTGAAATGCAATGAAGATAGCTGAATGTCATTGGCCGTCTTCACACTGCGACGATAACGACACATATCGTCAGCTTGGACGACAACGATATCGACCGACAATATCGGGACGATATCGGTATGTGACAAGATGTAACCAACAGCTTATTGTGATGCTGTATGCCATAGCAGCCTCGAATAGTTGCGTTGCGCCAGCAAAAGCTTACATCGCCGCGCGATTCCAAAAATATAATAGTGTATTCGAGTTAATGGCAGCAGTGCACTTGGCACTGTGTTGTCCACCGATATCGGCACGACAATCAATGTCGGCGACGATAATGTTGACTACACCGACGCAGTGTGAAAGCGTTTAGTAGTAATTGTATGAAACTACCAGTCCGACGATATCGTGTCGTTATCGTCCAATATGAAAACGGCCATTCTGAAGTATTTAAATAATGACGCAATATACAATGTCGCCCATGGGTATGTGCCCGCCCGTATTTTTCTGAATATTCGTGAAAAATTATCAAAAAATAACTTTAAACGGGTCTATCTTGACTTTTCTCGGTTTTAACGGGTCTATCTTGACTTTTTTTTTTTCGAAATCCGCCTATGATTTTATGAACTTATTCTTGTGTTTTTTTTTAGAAAAAAAAGTTTTCCCCTTCATTTTTTTTTTGCATAGTCGAGAAATTATAATAAAAATGTTAGTTGATCCGATAAAATAACTCATAAGCTTTTAGAAATAATAAACAGATTCCAAATCCAGCCAATATCATCAGAGATATGGCAAACGCTACTCAAAACATAAAAAAATTGAATAACCTGAAAAATATTAAAAATAGACTCCCCTTTTAAAATAATTAATTGATTCAGGCGTGACCTTGCAGAAATCCATTATAAAATACAATAGATGTGGACATATTTAGTTACCTACTCCGCTTAGCTATTTCTAAAGAGCCGTAAAAAACCCTGAAAGAAATCGACATGGAGAGTTCTCTGTGTTCAGCGCTCGGTGTGGCAACACGCCGTGTTCGGGTTCACGACAAGTCAGTCGTCAACCTGAGGATGCCTCGTTGAGAGGTGAAATACATGTCGATTTCTTTCAGGATTTTTTAGGGCTCTTTAGAAATAGCTAAGCAGAACAGATGTAGCGTTGTGAGCGGTCTCAACTATTATTAGTCGAGTGATGCTTTCTATCAATTAGTAAGTAATTAACCACATCACTACAAACGTGGCACATCACTAAGTTACTATAGATACTCTGTCATTTCGACTGCCGCTTGCCTCCCTGAAGGGAGTGACCCTCAGGACCCGACCTAGGGTGAGTTCCACATTAATGATATTAATATTAGCTGTTAATCAAGCCATCTGCTATCTATTTGCCTTGTATTCTATGCTCGCGTGTTCACCATACTTAACCACACTTTATATCTGTCATTATGCCACGCTAGCTCTGTTCTCTCTCTCTCTGCCTGTAAGCCACTGCGATGTGCTAAACTACTGTCTACCCTGCTTCCCATACCGTACCCTGGTTGCTAATGAGGGGAAGAGGCTGGCACATCGCATGCGGTCTACCGCTACTCACACCCACCTGACATACGCTTCCTACCGCGCCTTTCAGGGCTCTCTGTACGGGCTTAGGCTGCACGCTGACGAAGGCCTGCCTACCTGCGGTCTACCACCGCAACGAGCCTGTGCTGACAGGCGACCTTCCACGTGTGGCCAATGCCTACCTACCTGCGGCCTACCGCCTCGCGCCTGTGCTGACAGGCGATCTCCACGGCTACTGACGTGTACTACCACGTGCTAGGGTCGTCCGGCCTACTGCGGAGCCTATACTGGACAGGCCCCCCACATCTACCATGTGCTACCAAGGACGGTATCCTTCCTACCTATCCTAAGTGTGCGAGTGCTCAGAACTCAGTGTCAGGACCTAACCCACGACCTAGCCGTGTTACTATTTACTATCTAAATTATATCTATAAACCTATCTAGCTGTTTTACTATCTAGCCGTTACAGTAAACCGTTAACGGCCTGCGCAGCCTACCCTGCGCAGCCCTAGCCGTTATACACGTTACTAAATAATATCCACGTCTTTTGTATTTTATTTGAGGTCTAGCTGCAAGTAATATCTAAACACCAAGCCACATTATGATGTTACAAAAATTCACTCCTAAATTCCTCAACCAAAGTTTTGAAAAGACGTAGGTATATACCTAGAAACGCCCACATTTCGCCAGTTATGTTTAAGTCCCATGTAATAGAGGGTGAGCCTATTGCCATCAACCGGGCACAAATCTAGACTCCGGGCTACTACTGGGAATTACTGGAAATTTCTGAGAATAAGGTGTGTATTGTGTATTGGTTATACAATAGCCAATACAAAGCACACACATGAAACGTACCGGTCGTTTGAACAGACACCGTATAGGCATAGATTCAAAGACAAATCTCTGTAGATGCAATGCCTTTCAATTAAATTGCTTCTATGTATTAGGTGAACTCCTACGCAAGCTATCTTAAAGGCCAGACTCAAATGCTTGAAAAGGTTCACCTATTACACCGTAGCGCACCAGAACCGTAAATAAATTGGTACCTAGATACAAAAAATATTTTCGACACTCTGGACCGTAGTATCACCGACCAACAGAAAATGTGTGTTGGTCGGTGAACGTGTTATAAATATAGTTAACCCTAAATTTACAATGACAACATAATCAGATGTTGTGTTCGGATCGACCTCCATTTTGACAGTTTAGGCAAATTGAAAGTCAGCTTCATAAGTATATTCCCGAACATTGAGTTTCTTAGCCCTGTGTTATCCTGCTGGGTGGAATATGGGCTACTTATTACTTATTTTTGTATTACATACTTAAATTTGTTTTGGTTTGTTTTGATTTTGTTTTGTTTAAATTTATCTGTTTTAATTTAGTTTAATTAATTTATTAAGTTCTATTCGGTGCAACATTATAGTATTAAAGTGAAACTTTTATTACATTGGATCGTCTCTCCAGCCTCTTGAGCATTTCAAGAGGCGAAAACCCCCACCAGGATAACAGCGTCGCTACTTTCAGCGACGCTCTAGACACCCCTCCGACCGTAGAGTCGCCCAGACGCCCCTCCCCCTCCCCCCGTCGGAGTCAATGGACACCGACGCCCCCGCTGCTTCTTCAAAGCAACCCTCGTACCCCTCTGGCTCGGAGGAAGACGAGGTAAAGTCCGCTGCTTCCTCTACCTCTTCCTCCCCCTCCGACGACGGCTTCATAGCCGTCCAAGGTAAGGGGAGAAAGAGGAAGAACAGGAAGCAGAGCTCTGCGCAGGCCTGTAAGGTCGCCGCAATCGAGGACTCTGACTCCTCTTCGTCCGTAGTCACCCTCAAACCCGCTGGGGTAAAACAACGCGCTACCGTCGCAACTTGCGCTACCGTAGCTTCCCCCTCTCCCTCCACCGCCCCACCGACCGCGTCTACCGCGAAGGCCCCGCCGCGCCCCTCGCCCCCCGAACCGTGTCATCCTCCGCAAAGGATCCCCCCGCGTCCCCCGCCTCCCCGACCGCATCATCCACCGCGATGGATTGCCCCGCGCCCCCCGCGAAAAAGATTCCCCCTCCACCCCCCCTGTTCGTACAGGACAAGGGGAAGTGGACGGACATCTCAAAATGGTGCGCTGATCAAAAGATCAGCTTCACCAGCGCCCGAAATACCCAGCAGGGTATAAAAGTCCTAGTCCCTACGTCGCGCGACTATAGGGAACTAACCCGACTACTGAGAGCGAGAGGTGTGTCATACCACACCTACTCTCTCCCAGAAGAGAAACAAGTTCGCGTTGTCATAAAACGCATCCCTAGGGAAATCCTCCCCTCTGAAATTCTCGCCGACCTTCAGTCGCAGAACGTCCCGGTCGACGAGGTCCATCGTATGCACCGCTCTAGAGGCGGTGACCTCTACGACATGGTCCTCGTTATCTGTCCGCCCGTAGAGGGCTACCATCCGATATTTCAAATTCGTTCTCTGTGTCATCTCACAGGGTTCGAGATTGAAAACCCCTAAAGAGTGGCATTGTCGGTCAATGCCATAGGTGCCAGTTATACGGCCACTCACAGCGGAATTGCCATGTTACACCCAGGTGCGTAAAGTGCCTGGGAGAGCATAGCACTTCCGACTGCCCCCGTCCCAAGGACCGTACCCTATGTACCGTACCTCCTAGCTGCGTTCTATGCGGCAAAGAGGGCCACCCGGCTAACTACCGGGGTTGTTCAAAAGCCCCTAAGGCCTCTTCTCCCAAGCTGGGGAAGCGCTCCGGCGCCCGCCAGCAAAGGGAAACTCCCTCCTCATCCTCTTATAGGATTCCCTCAGCCCTTATGCCCCAACGACTAAGCCCTCAGAGGCCTAGTCCGTGGAATTATCTCCACCACCAGCAGTCTTTCTCTGCCTTGGTGCCCTCTTACGGTAATTTCCCCCCCCCCCCCCCCCCCGCCGCCCCCCCATCTCCTCCCCCCCCACCTTAGGGACCCCCGTTTCCGTGGCACCGCGCCACCCGCGCCCTCCGCGCGTCCCGCGCACTCTGCGCCCCCCGCGCCCGCCGCGCCCCCCGCTAAACCCGCGCCTGCTCCCCAAACTCCGCGTCCCCCGACTGCCGGTCCCGTGACCGAGCAGATGTCAGGTGTTGCCTCGTTCAACATAATCACGTCAAATTACGCGAGTTTTGCCTCCCCGCGTGCTAAGGAAATGGCAAAACTCATCGTCGCCGCCCAAGGCAATATCATTAGGATTCAATCCATTTATAATGCGTATCCGGATATTACGCAAGCCCTAGAATCCCTCGCCCAAACCCCTAAATCTTTCAATGGATAACGAGGCCTTAGCTAGATTTAAACCCCGATCCCTAATAATAGGTTACTTTAACGCCAACGGCATAAAATCCCAAAGGGAAGAAATAGGGCTCTTCCTCCGCGATCATCAAATAGACGTTCTCTTAATACAAGAGACTTTCCTAAAGCCTTGCCATCGTGATCCGTCACTTGCCAATTACCGGATAGTTCGCAATGACAGGTCGCGATGTCAAGGGTGGCACCCTGATCTATTATAGAAAGCAGCTTCACTGCATCCCACTAGACCCTCCCCCCCTCTCGTTATATCACTAAGAGGATCACGGACTGGAAGAAAGTAAGCACACAGCTGAAATTCAACACGTCCCCTCAACTAGACTCTATCCCCGACTTTTTCGACTCGGTCGCCGACACCACGGCCGCGATCGACTCACTCACTAATCACGTACAAACCGTCCTGAACGATTGTTCAAGGGAAGTTCCAGCGTCGCTGGAACTTGCCGGACGACGTGCGTGCATTACTGACTGAGAAGAACGCGGCCATACGTGCCTACGATAGCTTTCCCTGTAACGCCAACAAAGCCCATATGCGCTATTTACAGAGATCTGTAAAGACACGTATAGCGGAGCTGCGGGACGCGAGCTGGGGAAAGTTACTCGGCGAACTAGAACCCACCCATCAGGCCTTCTGGGAGCTCCAGAGGAAACTCAGGTCTCCCCAGGTCTCAGCCATGCCCCCCCTGACCCGTCCCGATAAATCCATCGCATTCGACGATGCCGAAAAGGCTGAATGCCTCGCAGACAGCCTCGAGGCCCAATGCACTCCCAGTTCTCTACCTGTAGACAAAGCTCACCTGAAAAAGGTCGACGCCGAAGTCGAACGTAGAGCCTCCCTCCCTCCCGTCGATGACCCTGATTGTCCACTGCCCCCCGTCCTCCCGGACGAGGTGCACGACATCATCAAAGGTCTTAAAGTCCGTAAAGCCCCCGGTTCAGATGGCATCACCAATAGGGTGATCCAACTATTCCCTGCCCACCTAATAATGCTTTTGACCACCATCTTCAATGGTGCCTTAAGCAACAATATCTTCCCCCAGTCATGGAAGGAGGCCACGGTTATCGGTATCCCAAAGCCCGGTAAGCCCAAAACCGAGGCCTCTAGCTACCGTCCCATCAGTCTGCTCAAGGTTCTCGGAAAAATCTATGAGAGGCTTATTTATAAGCGCCTCAGAGATTTCGCCGAGACTAAGGGCCTCATCCCCAACGAACAGTTCGGCTTTCGAACTGAGCACTCTAGCGTGCATCAGGCCCACCGCATCGTAGAATCCATAAGCGCTGGTTTCCAGCGCGGGACTATGACCGGTGCAGTATTCTTCGATGTAGCAAATTCAAATTCAAATTCAAAACTCATTTATTCAAATTAGGCTGAGAACCAGCACTTTTCGAACGTCAAAATTACATAAGACAGTCCCCCAAAAACGCCCACCCTTCACCGCAAAGCGTTCGATAAAGTCTGGCACAACGGCTTAATATACAAGCTGTACCAACTCGGCGTGCCAGATCGTCTCGTACTCATCTTACGAGACTTTTTATCGAATCGCGTCTTCCGTTATCGTATCGAAGGAGCGTTATCCACTGCCCGTCCCATCCGCGCAGGTGTCCCCCAGGGCTCTGTGGTGTCCCCCCTCATTTTTACGCTATACACAAGCGATATCCCAAAAGGTTGCGGTAGGTCGCAGTTGGGTCTGTTCACAGACGACACTACCATCTACTTCAGCTCTAGATCCCCCGACATCATTCGCCTAAATCTCCAACGCGCAGTCAATAGACTGGCAGCTTGGTTTACAAAATGGCGGATAGAAGTCAACCCTGATAAAAGCCAAGCGGTTCTCTTTACGAAGCCGCGTTCAAGGCTCAAAAACCCCCTCCCCCGACCAATCACCATGTTCGGCAAGCCGATCCCTTGGGAGAAGCGAGCTAAATATCTCGGTGTCGTTCTAGACCATCATTTGACCTTCGCAGAGCACATAAAGATGGTTCGTTCGCGAGCCTCTTTCGCTCTCGGTAGACTCTTTTACCTGGTGAATGCACGTAGCAAACTGTCACTTAGGTGCAAAATGCGCGTTTACACGGCGTGCATTCGACCGATCATGACCTATGCGGGTGCCGTCTTCGCTCATGCGAAACCCCGTCATATCCATAGGATGCAAACAGTGCAAAATAAATTCCTCCGTAGGGCCACAGGTTCCCTCTGGTTCGTCAGGAACGAGGCACTCCACCTCGACCTAAATATTCCCACAATCCATCAGTTTCTAAAACGCCTTTCCAAGCGTTTCTTTGAGTCCGCGGCCAAACATCGCAACCCTCTGGTTGTCGAGGCTGCCAGTTATGTCCCGAGTAGAATCAGTCATGTTCGCCGTCCAAGGCATATCCTCGTAGATCCCGATGACCCCATAACCCTCCTCCAGGAGAGCAATAGGGAAACAAGTACAGTGTACAAACACAGACGCCTCCCGTCATACCGACCTCGCCGCCGAGGTCCTTTGCGATCTCGACCGCCCCGCCCCCGAGTAAATAATACTCCCCCCCGACCCTTGCTCGAAAACGAGGTGCCAGCAGTTGTTGCAGCTGTGCACGAAGCTTTAAATTCCCCGTCTAATAATAATGATCAAAACCTTTTGATCCAGCCCGTCCCATCTTTTGATGTCCTCTCTCCGGATAACGCCCTAAGCCGAGGCTCGAACCCCGCAGGGGGTGCCCTTAGTGAGCGTTCATCCTTAAATATTTAGCTTAGTTATTTGTGCCCTGGCTGGAGGCTTTGAGTGTAGTAGCTTAAGGCAACCACAGGATTGACCGGTTAAACAGCTACGGTTTTCGGAACCAGCTGTGAGATGACCAACAGAAATAAAAAATAAAAAAAATATTCTGATGTTTTGCTTCTGTTTCATTTACTTGTACCAGTGTATGCAATTGTTGGTGAACCAAATAAAGTAAATAAATGTGGACCAAAAGCGATGTAATCATTTTGCGACTTAAGTATTTTGAGATTTAGACATTTTGAGATTTGGACCAAGAGCGACGTGGTCAATTTGCAATCCAGTCATTCTTTTACCAACCCATACCTACCGCACAGCGATCTGTAATATCAGATTCACCATCTCAGTATTTCAACGTCGTGTGATTGAACAATAAATCGTTCAATATGAGAAATAAAAGTAATTCATAATGTTCGTCATTGAAATTATTTCGATTATAATTATTAACTGCTTCGTTGGTCTAGTCATCTAGTGGTCGCAATCGCTACTGCTGACCACGAGGTCCTGGGTTCGATTCCCGGGTCGGGCAAAGTGTTATTGGGTTTTTCCATCTAGAATTTCTTAGTAGCAGCCCGGAGTCTGAATTTGTGCCCAGTTGATGGCAATAGATATATTACATGGGACTTAATCATAACTGGCGAAATGTGGGTATACTATAGCTACACCTGTGCCTAACCCTTCAGGGAATACCGGCGTGATGTTTTGTTATGTTTATAATTATATATTTTTATATGATTATGATTTTTATAACGTTTTATAATAAATATTTAAAAATGTAAACGATGTATTTATATGTAGATGAAATAAACGAAATAATATAAATCAAACACATTTAGTCAATTATATTAGTTTTATTCGCATCCTCGACTGTAGCCGTATGTAATTAACGTATCAGACCTGGAAAATATTTGAAAAACATTAATGTTACCCCGGGTCCACACTCGCGAGTGCGCTTCGTAAAGGCCCTTGCATGAGCCGCGGCAAGCGGAGGGTACACGAGTGCTACCCATCCACACTCTCGTTTTATTCAGTTGCCCGCGACGCCTCGCGCCTCGCATCCTTTGACTCTGGTCAAAAACCGACACCGAGAGGAGCGCGCGCGAGGCGAAGCGAGAGACGTCGAGAAGAGGCGAGGGCGCCATCCACACCAGTGTTGCCAACCCCTACCAAAAATTTCCCCCAAGTTTTTTTTAAATCCCCCTAGAAAACCCCAAATGTAAATTTGAAAAAAAATTGTGCGCATCTGCCCAAATCGTTCGTAACTCATAAAATAAAACGCATACTTGTCTGTATTTTTTTTTTAAATAAAAGAGTAAGTACCTTAATACCTACGCGGCTACCAATCATCTCAATGTATGTTTATATTTATAGTAAACACTATAGTGACATTTGATTTCAACTAAACATTGCGTTCTTAGTAACAAGCAACAGTACTAGATGTCGCTAAGCCGCTATTTCAAAAATAAATATGATTGAGTAATACTAGAGCCTATATTTTCAATAAAATAAATAAATATTAGTAGTTAAAAAATCCCTAAAAATACCTCTAACAATAAGTCACCCCTAAAAAAATCCTATCTTACTTTTTTATCCCCTAAATCTGGGGGTAAAACCCCTAAGTTAGGAACCGTGATCCACACTATCGCGCTCGCTTCACCTCATCTTGCCTCCTGGAGAGTGTGGACCCGGGGTTACACATTAATGATTGTTTAATTTTTCCCAGGTCTGATACATTTAACGTTCGTAACAAGGTCATGGTACGACATGGTGTAATGGACAATAACCCTTACTCACAGGAGATAAACGTGCACTAAAGTGCATTCAACGCAATATAACTGAAGTGTAAATCACTCTAAGAGCTTGCTTCAGAGAAGCAGCAGTATGAAGAAAAAATTCACGAGTTTTCTTGAGCAGAGAACTGGGTTCCGCAGTAATATTTATAAACCCAGCATATATAAGTTCTATAATAAATAACTGTTTGTTATTATAGTACCGGATCGTAAATCAAAAATTTTTTTGTGATCTAACTCGAATAATTATTTAGAGTATCTCTTTTTTTTCTTATCTGATTTGGTTTTGTAGCTATAGCTAGTTTTATGTAACTTATTTATTTATTTCAAATAATTTTGACACTGATCTTTTTAAAATAAATATGTTTTGTTTGCGGATAATGTAATGGACTGCAACATTGTTACTAAAAGTTCTGTTAAACATAAGTATTACCTATAATATGTTGAAGTTGTTTATTATACCTTAATAAATAAAATAAAATAATATAAAAATATTTGTTTCTTTTTCTTTTTCATAACATGCGCTTATCAGCTCAGGGAGCCGGCTGTCAATTTTTTTCTTATTCTTAATCGAAATCAATACTAATTGTTCCTTACTTGAGTGACCCAAGCCGACTGCCCGTGCCGGGCGGTGACGCGATGCGGCCGCGCGGCCCTCGTCCCCCGCGTCCCGCAGGCTGCACAGTGGGTTCGCGGTATGCGCACAGTGCGCGTTAACAGCCTCCCACACCTTGATAGCTCAGCTATCAATCTTCATTTTGCTGCAGTTCTTGTCATCATCGTTAGGTATAATACAGAACTTATGAACTGCTCGCTTGATTGTTCCTCTCGATGTGTAGACATCAGCGACTCTGCTGACACCATCTCGTCCCGGATAAAGGGTTGTTATGCGGCCTAGACGCCAACATAATGGAGGTAGGTGGTCTTCCTTTAGTATGATTAAATCGCCTACTTTGGGTTCTTGTTGTGGTTTCCGCCACTTAGTTCTTTGTTGCAGTTCGGCCAGATACTCTCGACGCCACCTCTCCCAAAATTGCTGCCGCAGCTGCTCTATCCTCTCGTATCTGTTGGGTCTCGTTTTATCAATGGTTAGAGACGGCACCGATGTGAGTGGCCGCCCGATAAGAAAGTGTCCCGGAGTAAGGGGGAGGATATCTGATGGGTCCGATGAGAGAGGAGATAAGGGTCGTGAATTTAGAATAGCTTCTATTTGTATGAACAACGTCGAAAGTTCCTCGAACGTTAAGGCAGCGTTACCTGCTACTCTTTTTAGGTGGTGTTTGGATGACTTTACCCCAGCTTCCCAAATACCTCCAAAATGAGGTGAATATGCAGGGCTGAATTTGAATCGAATGCCTTCGGTGCTGCCATACTCTATCACAGCTTCGCGACTAGATTTAAGGACTCGACCCAATTCATTGTTTGCCCCTACAAATGTTTTACCATTGTCTGAGTAAATTTCGTAAGGTTTTCCTCTCCTTGCTACAAATCGCCGTAGGCACATTAGGAACGCTTCAGTAGTGAGGTCACTTACAAGCTCTAAGTGGACAGCTTTAGTTGTAAGACAGACAAATACACAAAGGTAACATTTAGTTACACGATTACCACGGCCTTTCTTACTCGATATCATAAATGGACCAGCAAAATCTGTTCCACACGTATAAAAGGGGAAACTGGGATTTGTTCTAACATTTGGAAGGTTACCCATTATAGGCTGTACCGTTTTACCTCTGAAACGTATACATACAATACAGTTTCTTAATATGCTACGAGCCAAGTTCCTGCCACCTATTGGCCAATACTCTTCCCGAATGGATGATAAAGTAATTGTGGTCCGGCATGAAATAAACGTACATGCTCACACCTCATTAGTAATTTAGTAAAATTATGTTTGGAATCAAGTAATATTGGGTGCCTTTTGTCAAAATTATAATTATGATTTTGTATACGACCACCCACCCTGAGTATACCATCTGAATCTATGAACGGGTTAAGTGGTAATATTTTAGATTTATGATGGAGCTCTTTGCTCCTTTTCATTGTATCTATTTCACTAGAAAATGATTGCACTTGGCAAAATTTAATTAATGTTTTTAAAGAATTACTAAGCTCATCGGTGTTAAGACAACCTGTTAACTTTTTATACGTTTTTTCCTTACTGTACTTGCAAATAAAATTGTTAATAAATCTATGGACATAGGCTATAATTCTTTTGAGTTTAGTAAAACTTGAATATCTAGAAAAATCTAAGAAATTAGTTTCTAAGCTAATCTGTAGAACTTTTAATTCTGGTAGTTCTACATTTGGAACACCTTGTTGTGGCCATTCGCTTGGTTCCCTTCCAAGGTACGCAGGTCCCTCCCACCACAGGGATGAGGACTGTAACTGCTGCGGAGTTACACCTCTTGAGGCCAAGTCAGCAGGATTACAATCTGTAGGCACATGTCGCCATGAATAGTCAGATGTAATTTCATTTATTTCATTTACCCTGTTACGAACAAAAGGTTTTAGTTGCTTATATTGAATATTAAGCCAACCGAGTACTACTGTTGAATCGGTCCAAATAGTTTTACTAGTAATGTTACAACGAAGTGACTGTAAGACCTTTGCACACAATCTGGCTCCGAGCAAAGCACCACACAACTCCAAACGTGGTATAGTAGTTGGTTTTATGGGAGCTACCCGAGCTTTGGCACATAGTAGCTTAACTGTAACCTTATTATTAACATCAGTGGTACGCAAATATACACAGGCACTATATGCATTTTGTGAAGCATCAACGAAACAGTGTAACTCTATTGATATAGGCAAATCACAAATAACATTTCTTTCTAATTTTATATTGGATAGGCATGATAAGTTTTTCATAAACGTCATCCAAGAATTTTTTATATCGGTAGGTACTGGATCATCCCAGTCTATCTTGGCACTCCATAAACGTTGTAAAATTATTTTTGCAGTAATAATGCAAGCACATAAAATACCTAAAGGGTCAAAAATTTTGCAAGTCATTGAGATTATGGTTCTCTTAGTTATCTTTAAAGTAGATTCTATATTAATTGGAAATTGAAATGTGTCCATTTTAGGGGACCAATTGATATAGAATCTACTTTAAAGATAACTAAGAGAACCATAATCTCAATGACTTGCAAAATTTTTGACCCTTTAGGTATTTTATGTGCTTGCATTATTACTGCAAAAATAATTAACGCGCACTGTGCGCATACCGCGAACCCACTGTGCAGCCTGCGGGACGCGGGGGACGAGGGCCGCGCGGCCGCATCGCGTCACCGCCCGGCACGGGCAGTCGGCTTGGGTCACTCAAGTAAGGAACATTATTGGCGACCGTCTAAGATAATTATTGTCGAACCTACAAGCAACGGCCATTTTACGGCCGAAAAAATTCGAGAAAACACGTGGAGACGGAAACGGACAAGGGTATCAAGAACAAGATTTCAATCACCCACGGGGCCTACGGACTACGCAAGCTGAACGGCACCGGCACCGGAGGTCTAACCCGAGGGAAGTGAGCCCAATTCCTGTATTCCTACCTATTCTACGATACCTATCTACTTGTTTCTATTTGTGTGGATAGCCTAGTTTGTTTTGCTCGAACAAGTTTGGTCAGCTTGCTTAAAATATTCGAAATAGGTACGATAGGTACCTGCCTAATTTTCTTGCCGCACGTGGTGGGCGAGTCCATTTTGTTTGTGCGCGTGTGATTGGCGCGCCTGTTGCGTCTGCTTAAATTCGTTTGGTGGATGTCTAAATAGCTTATTTAAGAGCCAAAACATTTGCCTAAAGCTTCAATATAAGCACTAAGTAAATCCTAACTATCGCACTTCAAACTATTGTGCACCTTATAGCACGTGTACGCCTAATGCAAACTCAATAAGAGCCTATGTTGCAGAGGTTACAGATTGTTTTCTGTACCTAATTAATGTCTAACTGGGAGTTTATGCCTATTGCGCATTGTATACCTAGGTACATGGCTAACTAAATTCTAGTTTTCTAAATAGTGCAACCTAAAAACTGACAGTTATTTCACCAAAGCTTGCCGACTATTCCAGTTGCGGTGAGTGTGCATGGCATGAGTTGAGCTTCACTTTCGATGATCTGCTAGCCACCTGCCTGTCTACGCGTTGCAGTGCAGGCGCCTGGTGAGTGCTGCATACTTCGTGCTGTCACAGCTTCAGTGTACCGTGAGTTAGCGGTTTTGAGTTACCTAGGTATTTGACTTATTGTACCTACCCAATTCATTGTTGCCTACTTATCTAGAGGTTAAATTATAGATTTAACTAGGTACTTAAAAATAAATAATAAGATGGATACAGAGTTAAATAAACAAGAAATGAGTGAAGCGGAGCAACAAGAATTTAAAGGTTTACTAAGAAAACGTAGTGCCATTAAAGGTCAACTGACTAAATTTAAAGATTATTTACATCAAATTTCAAAGTGTAGTCCGCTCAGTAGCTTGCAAGCCAAAGAAATTAGTTTGAAAATAAAAAAAATTCAAGCTTTACTGAGTACGTTCGATATGTTACAAAATAACATTGAGCTGAATTGTCTAGATTTGGATGAGCAATTAAGAGATAGAGAGTTAATTGAGGATCAGTTCTTTTCGTGTATATCATCGGCTCAAGAATTAAATGAATCGGCCATTGTGTCTAAAACTGATCAACAAAGGCCTGATGGCTCGGACTGTAGTTCAAATAATAATAGTCGTTGTACTCATAATCAATTTAATTCTGTTAAGTTGCCTACTATAAAATTGCCCTCATTTGATGGTAACTATCTGAAATGGTTAGAGTATCGGGATACTTTTGATTCCTTGATAAACTCTAACGATGCAATCCCAAATATAAACAAATTTCACTATTTAAGGTCATCCTTAGAAGGAGGAGCTTTAGTAGTAATAAAGTCTATAGAGTTTACATCAAACAATTACAAAGTAGCTTGGGATTTAATATGTCAGCGATATAATAATAAAAATCTACTTATGAATAATCATTTGAAAGCGCTTTTCAGTATTGAATCACTTACAAGAGAATCTCACAAGGCTTTGAGATATGTTATTGATTTAGTTTCAAAAAATTTAAGAGCTTTGAATACTTTAGGGCAGCCTACAGATAAATGGGATGCTTTAATTATATATATGGTGTCAACAAAGCTTGATGTCACCACTAGTAGAAAATGGGAAGAATATAAGAATGGATTACCAGAATTGCCTACATTGGATCAATTTAATGATTTCTTACGTAACAGGGCAGATGTTCTAGAAACCACACAAAATCAAAATATAAGTAGGAATGATCATGGTAAGCCACATGGTGGTTCCAAAGAGCAAAGGAATCTTACTAAGGCTTTTGTGAGTTCTATGAGTTCCAACTCTTCCAAAAATTCATGTGATGTTTGTAACGACAATCATCCCTTGTTTAAGTGTTCTAAGTTTAAGGATATGTCACCTGAAGTTAGGTTAGATACAGCCTTAAAGCTGAAATTATGTCTTAACTGTCTGCGCAGTGGACATATTGCCAAAAAATGCTTTCTTAAAGGTTCTTGTAAGTTTTGCAATGAGAAACATAATAGCTTAGTGCATAAAGATACTACAGCAGGATGTAGTACTATTAGTTCCAATTTAAATACAAATAATAATGATTTACCTCCAAGTACATCACCTGTTACACTGTCCGCTATCTCAGCGGGACAGGTCCTATTGTGTACAGCAGTTGTTCAAATTGTTAATCCTGTAAATAATTCTACGTACTTTGGGCGCGCTCTCTTGGACACAGGAAGTCAATCTTCTTTTATTACTGAAAAGTTTAAAGTAAAGATAGGAATACAAACTCAATGTACAGAACCAATAAGAATTTCTGGCATCAATAATGTGCAGTGTGACATTAAGGAGCGTTGCTGTTTAAAATTGTCCTCACGTTTTGACAATACATTTAATTTGCAAGTTATGTGTTTAGTAGTGCCTCAAATTACAAGTACATTGCCGACACTAAATGTTAATGTTTTAGGCCTAGGATTGCCTGCTGATTTGGATCTTGCAGACCCTGGGTTCCATAGTCCCTCCGACATAGATATCTTGTTGGGGGCAGACGTTTTTTGGGACATTGTGGGTACCCAACAAATAAGATTAGGTAAACACCAACCTGTATTACAACATTCAAAACTAGGTTGGTTAGTGTCAGGCCCTATAGGGAATGGACACTCTAAGTCAATTTGCACTAAAAATGCTCTCTCGAGTATTAATGTTTTATATTCTAATATCGAACAGGATGATATTCAAGAATCATTACAAAGATTTTGGGAGGTTGATGAATTGCCTTCAAACAAAATATCTTACACCCTTGAAGAACAAGCTTGTGAGAACAGTTTTATAGAAAATACAAGTCGTTTGCCAAATGGTAGATTTAATGTTAAAATGCCACTCAAGGATTCACCAGAAGAATCACTAGGAGACTCTTATAATATTGCCAAAAGGCGTTTTTTTTGTTTAGAAAATAAGTTAGTTAAGAATCCAAATATTAAAAAACAGTATTGTGATTTTATTAAAGAATATTCAGATCTTGGTCATTTGGAAGAAATAGAGCGTCCAAAGTTTGGTAATTACTTGCCTCACCATGCAGTACTAAGAGAAAAAAGTGAAACCACAAAACTTAGAGTAGTTTTTGATGCTTCAGTGAAAACATCCTCTGGAAAATCACTAAATGATATCCAGATGATAGGTCCAGTTGTGCAAAACGATTTATTTAATATTATGTTACGTTTTCGCACTCATAAATTCGTACTAACTGGCGACATTGAGAAAATGTTTAGACAAATTTCTATTGTGGAATCACAACGTCATTTACAATTAATTTTATGGAGAGAAGATCCAGCTCTGCCACTCAAGGTCTTGCAGTTAAACACTGTGACATATGGTACAGCGTCTGCGCCGTTTCTAAGCACTAGATGTCTCCTTCAGTTAGCAGACGAATGTACAGATCAGCATATTTCTAATATAATTAAAAATGACTTTTATTATGATGATATAAGCACTGGAGCATCTACTAAAGAAGAGCTGATGCATATTTATAAGAATGTGACACAAATATTAGGGTCAGCACATTTTCCGTTACGCAAAATACGGACAAATTGTCCTGAAATATTTGCAGACGAACCTACGTTAAATGCTACATTAGACCTTACAAAGCAATCATGTGTTTTAGGTCTCAATTGGTCCTGTCACGGTCGCCAATAATGTTCCTTACTTGAGTGACCCAAGCCGACTGCCCGTGCCGGGCGGTGACGCGATGCGGCCGCGCGGCCCTCGTCCCCCGCGTCCCGCAGGCTGCACAGTGGGTTCGCGGTATGCGCACAGTGCGCGTTAACACTAATCAAAATACTTAAAATAAACTCAAGGAGGTTTTTTCTAAAACCATGTTAAGTTAAAGCCTTTACAGTACTTATATACTAAAAAGTAAAACTTTTTAATATCATAAGTATCCGAAATATTATGATGTTATTGTATACCTTATGAGACTAATAATAATAAGGTCCTGTCTTGGTCCTGTCTCTGCAGCTCTAACCACCGGTAGCTTGGACCCTGTTCCTCACACCGGCGGACCTCTATTTTTTTTTAACATTGTATTGTTTTTTATTAGTTTTATTTAAAAAAAAACAAAAGTATAAATAAAAAAGAAACAAAATGAATAAACTACACGAATAAAAATATTTTGAAATATATTTAATATTTATAATAATAAATAAAATAATGTGGACTCAGCAATCATTGTGCCGATAGTAGTATCAGCCAATGGCTTAATTGCCAAGAGCCTCGACCAACACCTAAGGAGGCTCTCGTTGGGCAGCTGGATCAAGGGCTTGATTCAGAAAGCGGTACTCCTGGACACGGCTCGCATTGTCAGGAGGTTCCTCTCTCTGGAGCCCTGACCGCCGGTAGCTTGGACCCTGTTCCCGATACCGGTGGGCTACTATTTTTTATATTTTTAAATGTTCCTATATTTTTTATATTCTAATATTTAAAAATGTATAAAATAAAATAAAAAATCATTTGGTTTGATACAATTATGTTTTGAAATAAACGCGCTACAGTCCTAAATCCTTAATTAAACGGCTTTACCCCGGTCTTCTCTACCATCTGAATAATGCACGTATACACAGGTACACCTAACTTTATACTTAAAACTATGTATTGTACAAGGAAGAAAGGTCATCATCATCTGCTTAGCCTTTTCCCAACTATGTTGAGGTCGGCTTCCAGTCTAACCGGATACAACTGAATACCGTATTTTACATGGAGTGACTGCCTATCTGACCTCCACAACCCAGTAACTGGGAAATACAATACCCCATGGTAAGACTGGTTGTCAGACTTTCGGGCTTCTGACGACCCGTAACGACTGTCAAAGATCCACGAATGACAGCCGGGACCGAGACTCCTCCGTGCCTCGGAAAGGCTTAACGTGCTTTCCGAGGCACGGAGGAGTCTCGGTATGTAAAGATGGTCACCCATCCACTAACCAACCCCGGCAAGCGTAGCTTAACCTGATGGATCTACCAGTGCGGCTGTTATTACTTAGCCATGAGCTCCTCGTATAAGGAAGAAAGGTACGATTATAAAATTACTAGCTTTTGCTTGTACGAAAATCAGGATAAAAATAAAGTATCTATCTATATCCTAACCCAGGTTATGATCTACCCATGTACTAAATTTCATGCAAAGCTGTTCAGTCGTTTTAGCGTGAAAGTCTAACAAACAAACAGACTCACTTTCACATTTATAATATTAGTTGATTTGGATGAATGTTCCTAAAACTGGAATTTTAACAGGCACACCATTTTCTGTCCAAACGAATTCCAGCATTTAATGAAGCCCACGTTTAAAAGATTCAAGATTATCATTTCTACGGAACCCTTTTTGAAGTTGTACTTCAAATGAGGTCACGGGTCATGTACAGGGGGCTGCATCAATTGGGTACCTCAGTTGTATTAAAATTTTAATACAACTGGGGTACCTAATTGATGCAGCCCACTGTACCTACCTAATCTTTGTTTACGTTTTATTTCCTTCAGCTTTTAAAGTAAGTACTTACCGCTCGCTGTTCATAAGCACGCAGTTTTCTTCGCCTGATCCTATTATCTTACAATTTTTATCCCGTTTGTACTGCAGAGAGTAGTATTACTTAAGGGGGATTCGCTGAGGTAGCCAGCGAAATTAAAATTCTCTTTAGTTTTTTTTCAATTTGCAGATCAGTGTGAGGTTGTATGTTGATTAAAATACAGGGTGGCAGGGACATTGACGCGAAAACGGTTACCATGGATTCAGTACATGGTTCTGAACTCCCGTGCGTTGAAATTTTTAGATAGATAGATAGAATATTCTTTATTATGTACACCATAAAAATTACAGACATTAATTTAGAAATTTTACATTGGGTGACACAATGGGCGGTCTTATCGCTAAAAGCGATCTTTTACAAACAACCTTTGGATGGATTTAAATGAAAAAGGAGAGACAATACTGCAGGTAGTGGTGTACCATTTACATATACAACAGATACCTACACAGATACATAAAGCATATAATTACCTATATAAATATAGATAATAGTAGGTTGTAGGTATTTTTCGTCGGTTATTTAAAAAAAAATTGCTATTTCATAGAAAAGTGCAATACCTACGCGATCAAAATGTATAGAACACCAGATTTTTATAAAATTAACCGACGAAAAATTTCAACGCAGCGGGATTCAAAATCACGTACTGAATCCATGGTGGTAACAGTATTCGCGTCGATGTCCCTGACATCCTTTATAGCAAACTTAACAGCCGTGACAGTGAACTGCCAAGTGAATATTTCTGGAAAACTGCATTTAATTTTATATAAATAAATAACGACTGGGTCATCGGTCTAGTGGTCCCAAGCACTATTACTGAATATAAGGTAGGTACTGGGTTCGGTTCCCGGGTCGGGCAAAGTGACATTGGGTTTTTCCGTCTGGAATTTCTCAGTAGCAGCTCGGAGTCTGGATTTGTGCCCGGTTGATGACAATAGGCTCGCCTCCTATTATATGGGACTTGAACATAACTGGCGAAATGCGGATGAACTAAAGGTACATCACTGCCTGACCCTTCTGTGAATACAGGCGTGATGGTAGGTCTGTATTTCAAGCTTAAAATACAATATAAGAAATGTGACTATAAAAGTATACGCAGTATCTTCTCGTGCCACAAGTTTTTGACCAGTGCATATTGCTAGTGATGACCTATGGAACTGAAACGTGGTCGCTCACAATGGGCCTTATCAGAAGGCTAAAAGTTACCCAAAGGGCAATGGAAAGGGCTATGCTTTGAGTTTTCCTACGTGATCGAATCAAAAATGAAGAGATCCGCAGGAGAACCAAGATAACCGTTATAGCCCGAAGAATTACCAAACTTAAGTGGCAATGGGCAGGGCACATTGCTCGGTGAACGGACGACCGATTGGGCCGAAAGGTTCTGGAGTGACGACCGCGTACCGGAAGACGTAGCGTTGGATGGCCTCCCACAAGATGGACCGATGACCTTACGAAGGCCGCAGGAATTTACTGGATGCGGGAAGCACAGAATCGGTCGCAGTGGCGATGCTTGGGGGCCTATGTCCAGCTGTGGACGTTTTTTTGGCTGAAATGATGACGAAAAAGTATACAAGTGCGAAAGTGTGTCCAGCAGTTTAGACCAGCGGTCGGCAACACGCGGACGTCTTACTTGCGGCCCGTGAATGTTTTGTAAAAAGTTATAAATAACGCGCAAACTTTTTCAATTTTAAATTATAGAAACAATAAATATGCTTCTCGTCTCACAGATGAGCATTTAAGAGCCATTCTACGAATTGCAACTACAAATTTGATAGCTAACATACAAGAAATAGCCTCCGAAATGTAACCTCAGAGATGTCTGAGGAAATTTCAGTGTGATGACACTGAAATTTGTATAAAATCGGTTACCTATTTAGGTGCTTTGTAGTTTTCACTTCTGAATGATTTACGGCGGTTATTTTTCTAGCTATAAAGCCTTAACATATAAACATAATGTAAGTACGTGTACGAATTAAATTCCGTATGGTTTAACAATTTTTAATAGCATTTTATTTTTTCTTTGGAATATGACCAATTTACGTAAATATATTGGGCTTCTAGGGTTAATATCACAAGTGCGGCCCGCTTTCAGTTTATTTTGCCACCTTGTGGCCCTTGTCTGCCAAAAGGTTGCCGACCGCTGGTTTAGACCATTAGGGACACGTAAATTGATAGGAAAAGCGTTGTCATTCAGGACTTAATATACATAAAATGGATACTCCTAACACAATAATAATAACTTGCTGAACCTCTATACCGATTCTAAACCTTTCTCTAATTGTTACTGTCATGATAACGGTTACAGCTTATTTTCATGTCAATTTTCATTGAAAAGGGGTAGTTTTGTTAAGCCTCAGTTGTCCGGTGTTAGGAACTTTGGGTTATTTACGATTATATTTAGGGATTAACATTATTGGGGGCTGATTAGGCCGGTACTTATATCGGCTTAATCTACCTACTTAACTAAATATCATAAAATCGTAAAAAAACATAACATCACGCCTGTAATTCCCGAAGGGTTAGACAGAGGTATACCCATAGGACACCCACAAAAAAAACGACATAAAAAAACGTGTGGCACTCGGGGACTGCCGCGGTAAAGCTATTGCATAGCATTTGTAACCTCCATGACAACATCACGTTTCCCATGACAACATCACGTTGTCATGGGAACCCTCATTACATGGTAGGCGGAGTGGGAGGTGTTAGGTTTTTTTGTTACGGAATTTCTTGATTCGGTCACCGCGCTCAAAGCCCGCGATAAAAGCTATGCAATAGCTTAAAAATTATCGTATAAAATTTATCGTTCTGAATATGATAGCAAATAGATTGGACTATCCTTGTGTGCGACACTGCTGCTGTGACAGACAAGTTACATATGTCGCACGTAAAAGATTACTGAAATGATTAGGAGATAATTAATTAATTATTGAATAATTTAATTTAAAGATGCTTTCTAATGTGGGTTATGAAGTACCTGTAGTGCTATTCTGTAACCATCTCACCATGATATCTTAGGTGAAGTGAGCGTGGAGTGAGCTGTCAGTTGCTAAGGATTGACACTATTGGCAGCTCACTTCACCTAAGATATCACGGTGAGATTTTTACAGAATAGCAGTGCTGAAGTAAATGTTTTATTTTTATTTCTATGTTTTCATTTAAATGTGGTGAAAAGTGAAGAAAATATGTTGGAAGCACAATCAGATTCTTGATAAACTTTTTTGTTCAATAATATGCAAGTTACTCCTAATAAACCGCCAAACAGAATTAGTGTGTCTAGCGAAATAAGAGGACTTTTCATGCTCATTGAACTTGGGTGATGATTGTATCGCAGTAGGTAAGTTTCACCACGTGATCGAATCACCAAGGTAACCGACATAGCTCGAAGGATTGCCAAACTTAAGTGGCATTGGACAGGGCACATTGCTCGCAGAACAGATGACCGATGGAGTCGAAATGTTATGAGAGCGACCGCGTACCGGAAGACGTAGCGTTGGTAGGCCTCCCACAAGATGGACCGATGACCTTGTAGACCGTAGGAATCCGCTGGATGCGGAAAGCACAGAACCGGTCGAAATGGCGCTGCTTGGGGGAGGCTTATGTTCAGCAGTAGACGTCTTTCAGCAGAAACGATGAGGTAAAGAAAAACCCGGTCTACTGTGTGAAAATCTTTTAGTGAAATTATTAGATGGAATTACTGCTCACTTCAAGCACGCTTCATCTAAGTATCCAAGTTGAGATTTTTACCGAATGCGGCAGATCTTATTTAAAGGCGAACCTTCGCAAAAGTCAATGTGTGCTTGCCGCAACAATGCTCAAGCAAAGCACTTTGCTGGTGCGGTGAGTGTGGGGGAGTGCAACTGCGTGCTGGCTGTGCTCGCGGGAAGGCTTGAATGTGCCATCATGACTCACGATTGTGAGCGGCACGTGGCGCGCTTGGGAGTGTAAAATTTATATTTCCAAGAGTGTTACCCTTTCTTTATAAATTAAAATGACATTTAATGTAACTGTAATTTATGACGAAAAATTTAATCTATAGCGTGCGGCAGTATGTAAATGCTACGATGGCAACCCAGAGTGGTTACCCGGCCGCCCGTCTGAGAGCGCCCGCGCAAGCTCCAGTAAGTTCGAATGGTAATTGTCATTTAGTCAAGTAAGCTACCCATCAGCGATTGAATGTGCGCGTGCTTTAACTCAAAAGTTTGATTGTATTTTTTTTTTTACATTTTTTTTTTTTATTTTAATTTTATATTATTTTATTTTAATTATATTTGTAAATGTGTATGCCTATTCTATTATGAGTCTATGTTACTCGAATTAAATGATATGAATTTGAATTGATATATTATTCCCTACCGCCAAAATAAAAAAAATAAGGAAAAAACCTTAGAAAATCAGGAATACGAACAAACAATAACAAAACAACATAGCAAATTGATTAAAATCTTCTGTTTTCGGTAGGCTATTCGACAACCACAGCCTAAACTATCTTGGCCATAAACTATGGGATTAAGGACGACCCTTGTGTAATTTATTATTGTATGAAGGCTGTAGTGTTATTGTCCTATTAGTCATATTCCTACTTAATGTTAAAGTTTGTGTGGAAATTATGCAAAATGTTTCATTTTCAGGCTGTTTCCTTGAAGATTACCAACACTCAACCAATACTTGGGATTTGCAGAAAAGATTCATTTATTTTATTCTACATGGTCCTCACTTGTTCTGACCAGTAGACCTCTGACACGGACAGGAAACGTCGACTTTATCTGGTTAAGGTTTCGTAGCAAACAAGGAACCCTTATAGTTTCGTCATGTCCGTCTGTCTGTCTATCTGTCCGCGGTCTAGCTCCAAGACTGTTAGTACTAGAAAGTTGTAATTTGGCATGGGTATACATATTAATCATGCCAACAAAGTGGTAAAATAAAATTATGAAAAATATTTTTTTAGAGTATTGTTGGAAAGGTCTTTCAAAAACATTGTGAGTGTGTTAAAACCATTTTTGAATTCAGAAATCCGTTTGCGAAGTATTAAGCTTTAAAGTGCAAATTTTTGTTAGAGTCAAGTGTCCCCCCCCTGCCAGCTAAATGGTTAGTTTTAGATATGTGAAAAAATTCACGGCAGTAGCTTATATTACGAACTTGAAAGGAAAACTATCACAGTTGGGTAGGCTTTACAAGTTAACGAGTAATAATCGACCAACTTAGATTTGCGGTTGTAAAAACATGTTCTCCTATACATTCCGTATGAAAGATTTTTTTTTCAACAACAATGTTAAGTTTGTTCTTGGGATAAATTCATCCCAACTACGAAACCCCACATTGTGCGTGATCCGACATGCACTTGGCCGGTTTTTTTTAGGGTTGCGTAGTCAACAAGGAACCCTTATAGTTTCGCCATGTCCGTCTATCTATTAGTAGACTATTAGTACTAGAAAGCTGTTATTTAGCATGGGTATAAATTTTAAAAAAATCATGTTTTTTTTTTAGGGTCAGGGTGTGGTGTCGTAGGAAACGACGTTAAAAATATTGTGTGTGTGAAATCGATTTTTGAAGTCAGGGATCCGTTTGCGAAATATTAAGTAATAATAGTAATTAAGTAGTAATAGTAGTTATAGTAATATTTTTATTAAATGAATGTAGGTACCTGGTGCCGACTATTGTTCATGTGTAATGCTACCTTAAAACAGTTTATCTATATCATAATTGCTATTCATTTTATATTAATTCACTCGTGTTATATAATGTTGCATGCCTAATATAAGGTAGATTGTACAAGGATCACCTATATTTTAACTGTTACATCTAATTTATTGTACCTGCAATCTATGCAAATAAATTTTTACTTTACTTTACTTTTACTTTAAGCTTTAAAGTGCAAATGTTTAAAACTATCACAGCTAAGTAGGCTCTACAAGTTAACGAGTACCTTATAATCGACCAACTTACATTTGCAGTTGCAAAAACATATTCTTGCATACATTCCGTATGGGAAAACATGTTTTTCAACGACAATGTTAAGTTTATTCTGGGGATAAATTCATCCCAATTACGGAACCCTTCATCATGCGTGGTCTGACATGCACTTGTCCGTTTTTTTAATAATAATAATTCCTATATTGTCAGGCAACTAAGGCCCATAGATAAAATACATAAAATATTCTTACAAAATAATAAACTAATACACAATTATGAAAAACATTCATCTATTAATAACTAAGTAGTACATTGGGTCGGCGATGTATTGCGCTGAGTCGAGGTGTCATGTAACCTTTCGCGAAAAGGCCGATACATGATACCCTTCAGCCAAAATTCTTCCTTCATGAAGGTCTCCAGGTGATGAGTCGGAACGCGCACCACAAAAGATTTAAAATTAACTTTGTGGTGCGATTCCAACTTCTCGACTCTTAAAGTGAACTTGGTCTTTATCTTTATACCTATACTCCACGATCTCCTCTGCCTTCGTTGAGTGATGCAACTGCGACACATGCAGCTGCTGTTTTTTTTTTAATATGATTTACGTGTAAAAGTGTTTTTACAAACTTACAGAAATAAAATTATGTTTTATTAATCTTGTATCTTGATTGGTTGAACACTTAAGTACTGTCTATAAAGGTCACTTTAAAACCCACAAGTAAAGTTCTAGTGAAAAGTTTTCATTCAAGGTTGTCTGCGGCCAAAGAAGTTACTTTGAGTATAGGATGAACTCTTTGTTGGTTTACGTAATCATAGGTAGTTTAAATTGTTCAGGTCACATCTAATTTAATCTAACTAGCCCGTATTGTCCCACTGCTGGGCAAAGGCCTCCCCCTCCCTTTTCCACACAATAGGGTAGTTGTTTAGGTAAAAAAAAAGAAATTCTATTTAGTCCGTCTTTCAGATAATAAAAAAATTTAGACACGTATTTTTTGCTTTATCATATTAATCAAAAATAACTTAGAAAACACGCATTAAAGTTGGAGAGTGGGGGCTCGCTACGTCACAACGCAGTATTAAATCTAGCAAGGCGTGACTTCATGCCACATTTTAATTCAATGTATCGCCGTAATCTTTTGATTACGTCAAAAAAGAAAAAAATACGTGTTTAGTATTTTTTAATAATCTACAAGACGGACAAAAAAATTTTTGGACACAGGCCTATTCTGTCAATTGCTAGTTTTAGCCAGTCCTTTCGGTAGGAGTCAAACTCGTCTCGCCATCTTTGTCTCGGCCTGCCGCGATGGCATCATGCGTTTAGTGGGACCCAAATGGTGGTTCTTTTAGCCCATTTGTCATCTGTCGTGCGATAGACATGTCCAGCCCAGTCTCAATTAAGCTTAGTGGCTTTCTGGGTAACGTCCGTGATCTTAGTTTTGACGCGCAGTGTTGTGTTCCTTATACGGTCCGAAATTTGCACCCCCAGTATACTGTGCTCCATGGCTCGCTCGCTCAGGTCACATGTGAGATATTATAATTATGAGGTTGCTTTGTATTTACAGGTTGAGTAGCAATGTAGTCGACGGAATGGTGACTTCCCATGCGATCCAAGATTCTGTAAAACAAATCCCATCAAAAACATAACATGTACAAAATGCAAGTTTCGCAACGCAGTTCTTCTACCGTAAAGAGATGTGAGATGTAATGTAAAACAAAGGTCAATTTATTCAGTACCTATCGATTTTTCATCTTTATTACTTTACTAAATAGAATGACTTGGCAATCGTACACGGCAATAGAATCTACATTCTACATACAACAAAATCTACCTAATATTAGGGCTACGCTTTATTTAATTAAGACTATTTAAAATAGTAGATTATTCAAGCTTCTAGCTTTATCCACAATTATGTTAAAGGGGGTCAAAAATGTCTTGAATGGCTTCGAGAAAAGATGGTACGGCTGTGCCTTTGTGTTTGTTTTACTTCGACTTGGCAGGGGCACTGCCATCCCCCCGGATGAAGGAAAACGATTGAAGTCAATATTAGAAGCTTCAAAGATGCAACGCTCAAAGGTATGCCTCATGATCTTATTTTTACGTAACATAACCTTATGCCAGTTCACCCCGAAGGATTAGGTAGAGGTGACCTTTAGTACACCCACATTTCGCCAGTTATGTTTAAGACCAGGCACTTCAAAGACAATTTCTACGCAAACTCCACCCCACATGCACCCCACCACTCCACAATGTGCTAAACGCTAACACATCAGTAATAAAGTTGAATATCGCGTGCACTCTATAGTCGTGTTCGAGCATGGAACTAAATGTCATAAGTCTCAATTCTTAATTCGTTTTTAACTAAAGAAATAATTGATCTAGAGAAAAAATATCTTATATTTGGATAATAATCTATATTTTCTTACTGTCAATAAATTATTTTAGACATAAAGACAATCTTGTTTTTGTTTCAAATAATCTTTAAAAAGGACATGATTTTCGATTACGTAACTATCTTATATATGGAAAGAAAGAAAAATGTAATGTAATGTAAATCAATATTCTACAGTTCAATTTTGATTGTATGCGCGACTTTTTTAGAATATTAATGCAAATTAATATACAGTTTAGGGAGCCTCCTCTTAAGTCCCATGTTATAGGGGGCGAGCCTATTGCCATCAACCGGGCCCAAATCCAGACTCCGGGCTGCCACTTATAAAGTCTTTGTTAAGTTAGCACGTTAACACCTCGCCGTGCTTACTCAGCAGCAGCTGCACAACCTCCCATCCAAAAGGAGCAGCAACAGAAGAAAGTTTTTGCTAAAAGTGCAAAATCAATCAAAGGGGCATCTAAGAGCCGCAATGTACCGGCTCCCGGTATCTTGTCCCCAGCCCCTAAGAAAGGGCAGCCAGACAAGGAAGGCTTCGTGACGGTGGAATCTAAGCAAAAGAAGCCCACTTGCCGTAATCGATGTGGTACTGCTATAGTGGGACCAAATATGTTGCTGCGTGCTGCTACATCATCGACGCAGCTGTACGTATCCCGTCTGCACCACTCCACGATGACTGAAGACATCGTGGAATACATCAGAACCAAGACCAAATGGACCTTGAGAGTGGAGAAGTTGGAGTCGCGCCATAACATAAACTTCAAGTCGTTTGTGGTGCGGGTTCCAACTCAGTACCTGGAAACCTTCATGAAAGAAGACTTTTGGCCGAAAGGTGTAACGTACCGACGATTTCGTGGAAGGTTACGCGACACCACGCAGCGCAACACGACACCGACACAGTCATCACTTCGTGTACAATAATTACTTGCTATTATCATTTAAAAAATATGTATGATTAGGTTTATGGTATTTATTTATGGGCCTGCGTCGCCTGAATTAAATGGATTATAATTATTATTTATAAACTTTTGATATAAAACCCCAATAACACTTTGCTCAACTTGGAAATCAAACCCAGGACCCCATGCTCAACAGTAGCGCTCGAATACTACACCAACGAGCAGTCCTTATTCATAAAGCTATAAATAGAACGAATGAATTATTGATAACCAAACACGATATAAAAAACTACGTATTGGAATATCATAAAACCCAAATATTCATTGAGCTGTCTGGACGAAAACGGCATTGCTTTCCATTTAATACTAACTTTGCCTACGTAATTCAACATTCCGAGAAATTGGATCTTGTCCATCCATCCGACACAGGCTTTACTTTGATTTAGAAATACAAGTAGCATAAAAAATAGGTCGTCTAATTTTAGACTTGTTTTAATTTCCTTTTTTATCAACCAAGTATTTTTAAGCTATTGCATAGCTTTTATCGCGGGCTTTGAGTGCGGCGAACGAATCAAGAAATTCCGTAACGTAACGAAAATAAAACCTAACATCCCCCACTCCGCCTACCATGTAATGACGGTTCCCATGACAACATGATATTGTCATGGGAACGTAATTTACCTTTTATTTCATCACGTCATCATCCCAAGTGTAGCGTTGACAAATAGGAAGTATGGAGGTTACAAATTCTATGCAATAGCTTTACCGTGGCAGTCTCCGAGTGCCACACGTTTTTTATTATTTGCAATGGCCTTTAAGGAAAGCCCTCAATCAATTGCATACCCAAGTAAGCCGCTGCAGACACAATTTTTCCAAGTGGAGGATCACTGACCCATCCAACACCCAGTGCGAGTTCAGTGCTTCTGATCAGACTATGCCCCACTTGCTGGAGTGTCCTAAGTGCCCGTTCACCTGCACCTCGGATGACCTAAAGAATGCCACTGATGCCGCAATCAACGTGGCCACCTAATGGACTCATATAATATAAAATAATACATAAAAAAGAATACCATGACACGAAAAGAAGAAGATTTAAATAAAGTACTTTTGGCCAGGAATAAAACATAGAACGTAACCACAAACTTATAACTTTTATTGTTCACCGCAGTACAATTTACATTTTTACTTCGCTCAGTGTCCGGCTGCCCATAATGGCGGACGAACGAAAACCCGTCCCGTCACTATGTCAATTTATCCCATCACTAATGTTTCGAGAGGTATTAATAAAATTGGATGACGTTTTAATGAAATTGGACGAGGTTTTAATGAAATTGGACGCAGTTTTAATGAAATTGGTCGAGGTTTTAATTAAATTGGACGAGGTTTTTATGAAATTGGATCTAACAGTACCATCATCAGATCCTTAAATCTTCTAGTTACTCATGATAAATTTAACCCTCCCCTTAAAAAATTCTGGCAACCACACAATACATTGAACATAAAAAACACAACACATGTCATCACATGTATGTATACTACACGAAGGGTAAGGTAGAGGTGTTCGTATAATACACCCAAATTCCGCCAGTTATGTTTAAGTCTCATGTAATAGGGGCGAGCCTGTTGCCATCAACCGGGCTGCTACAGAGAAATTTCAGATGGAAAAACTGAAGAAAAATTTGCCTGACCCGGGAATAGAACCCAGGATCTCATGCTCAGTAGTAACGCTTGCCACCTCTAGACCAACAAGACAAAATCAAAAAGATTCATAATAAAAAGAAGATTGCAGGACACTCGACACACATTAAGTTGACAACGACTCTCGTACTACGAGAATTATCTGTTGCTCAATAAATCCCTCGATATGGCGTGATGTTATTGGCGACAGACAGGCGTCTATTTTACGCCTATCTTGACGGACGTCGAGGGTTCCGTTTGTAGGGTTGAATTATGTTTGAGCTCGGTGTAGGCAATTATATTTGGTTATGACCACACTGAACAAATATTTACATGGCCGATAGTTGTTCTGGTTTTAGCAGTTTATGTTATGAGAGATCTGTGTTTGACATCGACGATGCAAGATAATTCCTAGTTTAATCCAAACTATTAATATTTATAATATTACTAGCTTCCGGCAGCGAATCGCCCGCATGATATCTTTATAAATTATAGCCTATGTTACTCAGTGATAATATAAAATTCTACTAGTGAATTTTTTTTTAAATCTGTCAAGTAGTTTTTGAGTTTACTCGTTACAAACAAACATACAAAAAATCAAATCTTTTCTCTATTGTCGAAAATAAGTTTGTTTGTTTGTTACGCTTTCACGGTACAACGGCTGAATATATTTGGATGAAATTTGGCACATGAGTAGACTACAACCTGGATTAGGATATAATATACTTTTTATCTCGATATTCTCACCGGATCGAGACTTACGTGGGTGAAATCACGGGGTGCAGCTAGTCATTTAATAATAATTGGTCACCCTTGCTTCAACTATTGGGTAAACAGGCTATGTTTATTAATGCGTTCTGCAATCAACAATCCATTTGCTAATTATGTGAATTTTCCCTTTGCCCAATATTTTATTTAAATACCATCTTCGTTAATTTTAACTGCAACTGTCTTTGGGCCTACGTTAAGTAGTGGATATTTTAAGTAACTAGGGCTCTTAATACATATACCTTCTAGCTGCTGCCCGCGGCTTCGCCTGCATGGGCCCTAAAGCATTTTCTAAAATAAAAGTAGCCTCAGTCACTTCTTATAATATCACCTATCTGCCAATGAAAGTCCCGTTAAAATCGGTCCAGCTGTTTCGAAGATTAGCCGGAACAAACAGAAAGAAACAAATAAAAAAGATTTTTGTTATATGTACCGTCTATAGACTTTCATATGCACTTAGTAAAAAGCTGTTATTTTGACATTACAATCAGAGACTTCAATTTTATTTATTTGTATTGTATTGTATAGAGTATAGATAATAACACAACCTAAATAATTTTGGACTTGCTTGCGCAAATATTTTTAATTTCCCCGATAAAATTATTTGAGAATCCTTCTTTGAATCTGAATCAACATCGCTGATCCGTCCGATGATGTTAGTTAACTAAATAATAATTATTATTTACAATGTAATTTGTGTCTTTCGACGCAATCTTTAATGCAGGAGTTTTCTTGCTTCAGATCTGCAAAAAGAACCATGTTTTATACACTTCAAGTTTCATAACGAAATTCATAATATCTCACTTCAATGCCTACAGTATAAAACTAATATTCGTATCTACTAAAAATTCATCCGTAGTGAAACGAAATTTCCTTCAAACTCAAACATCGAGAGAATTTAAAATTCTCGAATACAAAATCTTGCCATATTTCAAATTCGATAAAATGTATCGAGTTTCTCCCAATGATACTCCGGTATGCCAAAAGTAAGTTTCCCTATTTCCTGAATGTCAATATGTTCATATTATAATAGGAAATTTTCCTATTTCTATGATCCCTTGTTCTATTATACGGAGAAATAGTGTATGTACATAATATTATTCTACTGCGTACATTTGAAATATGCTATTCAATACGCTTGGGTTATATGCACAGGAGAAATGTGAAGATTTAATGTTATTTGCCACTAAGGTATAAAAGAAAATATGGCACGTACTAGCGTTTTGATATTCCTATTTAAAGCTTGAAATAGTAGCGAAAATTCTTGTGAAAGACCTTGTCTGTTTAAGAACTACCAAGTTACTAGATGTATCTGCTGCAAAGAAACTACTATGAGACGAGAAATTGGGAAAATTACTGACACATGAAACTTTTGAAGTCTTCTAAGTCGACTCTTCGTATTTTAGGCTTCTAATAGACCGTTAGCATAATTATTTTTAAAATTCTATCTCAAAATCAGTTCAATTTGGTGTAGTTTATTATTCTTCCTACAGCAGTGATAGCCTAGTGGTGTGACCGTCGGACTGCCCAAGGCAGGCACCTCTGACTTTTCGGATTCATGTGCGTATTGTATAACTATATCACTGGCTTGCCTGAGATATATTTCCCGACGTCATGTGCAGCCAAGTCAAAGGCCCATGGGTGGCATAAAATCTCTGACACCAAGTTAGTAACAAAAAAAAAAAGTGTGCGGTCGGGGGACCGTGTCATGAACGAAGTTCTTTCTCACGTATGATTTAAAACAAAAACAAAATTTTTGCAGCCGCCATCTTGGATTTACATTATAACCTCAATATCGGCTTTAGCACCCTCAAAATTTATGAAAACGACAACCATGACGAAAAACTTGAAAATTTTCAGAGCCGCCATCCTGGACTTTCATTTTGACCAAATTCACACTTTCTCTCTCTCTCTCTCTCCGGTATGCAGTGTACCTACTCGATGTGTACAATTTTATCCCACGACACTGTAATCACTTTATTCTTTTCTTTCGTTTTTTCTGCCAGCGTTCTCTCTCTCTCTCTCTTTCTTTCTCTTTGAATTAAAAGAAGACAGTCACAAGTATTAACACTTTTTAATGTGACGATTTCTGAAACTTTACAAGCCGCGTTAAAGAACTTCGTTCCAAAAAAACTTCCTAGAATAATAAATAACAAGCTTAATAAAATCTACCAATAAAGTGCACTAATACGATTTGCACTCCAGTCGCCCCAAAGCTAAAGAAACAATAAAACAAAGTAATTAGTTTACTCCAAACACCTTTACAAGCTTCTTCGTCCGGGAAAAGTGTTATTTACTTTTAAGGGACTGGACAGACGTGCCATAACCATGACGACAGCACAGCTACAGAAGCTTGGTTGGCCAGGTTATATAAACTACACGTTTGTATACCATTATATCAGCTTTTCTCAGCAAAGAAAAGCTAGAATAACCCTAATGAAGAAAAACATTATTTTGCCCTCATGAATTAATCATACTTAACAGTCGCATTCGATGACTGTCGTTGTTCATCGATAATATCGTGGCCACAAACGCAACTAGGTACTTAAGGCACATGCAAGTAGCTGACTATATGGATACTACTCAGGTATAGTCATTTGTGGCTGACACAGCAAAACTCGAAGCAGCCGCTGTGGCATCTTTCACAGTTACCGCCTACTCGGCAACATTTTGTCGCTGTGATGTGGTAGCGGTTGTGGCTCGTCTAACCAGACCCTTACAGAGAATAGCAGTACAATTATCGGTATTTCGATGTTAACAGAACACTGTCTTCGTTTTGTAAAGCAAGTTTTCACCTATTCTTTTCCACAAACTCAATTTAGTTTGTGTCGGTTTTCCACGCCCCATAAAGAATATAAGGCAAAATTCTACAAGACAAACTTGACGTTGGATGAAGAACATGTAAGTATAAGCTAATATACTTCGTATAGCCAAAAAAATTACTTTATTAAGGAATATTTTTTTCATTTTGCCTCTATTAAAATTATAAGTCCCCATTTTATGTCCAGGCAAATCACTGTCCATTCCAAGGTTGCCTGGAAGAGATCGCGGAAAGCGATAAGGCCGCCCATTGTATATTTTGTAGTGTTTGATTTATTTTTTGTTATGTATTTTTGTGGTGTACAATAAAGTTTATATAAATAAATAAGTGCTATAATGTGGAGTGCTATATAAGGATGTGTTCAAGAGGCATCTAACCGCTTGTACTTTTCATCCAATAGGGTGGGAGATGCTCGCTTCACATAGATCATCTTGGCGCTTTACTGTCTTCGAAAATGTAAAATTTTTTGAAAAAAGTGACTCGATACACTAACCGGAAAACGCCAAATACGTCAAGAAAGACCTAAGCCATCCTATACCTATAAGAGGAGGCTCCCTAAATTGTATATTAATTTGCGTTAATATTCTGAAAAAGTCACGCATACAATCAAAATGGAACTTTAGTATATGATTTAGTGGATCTTTTGCTTTCCATATATAAGATAGTTACGTATTTGGAACATTTTCGCTCGATCCATTTTTTATTCGAAAATCATATCTTTTTAAAGATTATTTGAAACAAAAACAAATTTATTATTATATTAATTGATTATTTAAAATAATGATTGACAGTAAGGAAATATAGTTTATTATCCAAATATAAGATATTTTTTCTCGAGATCAATTATTAGTACTTTTTAAGAAAAAATATTGAGAATGAAAATGAAACGAAAATATTTTTCATCTTCACACAATTTAATAAACAGCAATACTAATGCCACAAAAATTAAAATCGTTCACATCAATCACATCAAACGTTTAAATTACCATTAATTACACAAATTAATATTTGATGATGAAACGCTGTAAAGCAGAAAATTACCCGTTTAATTATTTAATAACTGCAACCGTGTCATTAGTCGCATTTCAGAATTTTCACTCACGTAGACAAATTCTTATTGCTTTACTGAGTCATTTACCAAATTAATTTTCGCGGTGTATTTTAATCCGGTTACGCAAATTTACCTTACCTTTTCCCAAACATGATGGGGTTGGCCTCCACTGTAACCGGATTCAGCTAACTACCAGTATTTTATGTAAAGCGACTGCCTATCTCTATCTAACCTCCACAACCCAGTTACTGAATAATACGATACCCCTTGTTAAGACTGGTTGTCAGACTTTTTGGCTTCTGACTACCCGTAACGACTCGACTGTCAAAGATCTACGAGTGACAGCCAGTATTTCTGGCACGGAGGGATTTCGAAATGTAATACAGGGTCACCCATGCACGAACCAACCGCGGCAACGGTAACTTAATTTTCGATCGACCCGTGCGGCTGTTGTTATTTAGCCACGAACTCCACGTATTTTAATCGGGAATCCCCTCTTGGCGTACAATTTTAAGGCATAATTTTGTTTGGCATAACTTTTATTGGTATAATAATACTGTGGCATATTAATACTTTTGCTTATGGCAAAGGTTAACATAACTGTCATTTGGACTTATTTGTTTTGGTATAATTTGGAGTTGCATCATGAGCTCTAAATATACACATTAATTATTATAATTTCGGAATTACTCTATTAGATTAGTTAAGGTACGGCGGGGGTAGCCACATGGGACCCCTGAGCCGCGAACATATTTGATTTTATTTGAGTTTGTGTATTTTTATACGAAAGAACATTATGCTTAAATATAATTATTTGTTTATAACTCCATGTTTTATAAAATTACGCTTCATTATTATTATTCCAACAGTATTTATGGCAATAAAGATTATGGCAAAACATTTATGCCTAATAATATTATGCGTAATGATCATTATGCTTAATTTCGTTATGCCAATGTAACTTATGACAATATACTTTTATGCTTATCATTAGTAAACCATTTTAATCTGGTTACTGATGAAAACAATTTGAAAGGAACAGGTTTATAATCAGAATTACAAGAATGATTCAGCAATAAGTTTTTATGAATGAAACCTTCTCGGATTTCAGGTGGACAATATTCCTTTTGGTGCCGAGACTACGGATTTAATTTCCGAAATTCGAAAACTTTATTGCCTTCGCAGACTGTTCTTGTGAAACTTGTTCATCTTGGATAGTTACCGCAAAATAAAGTTGGTGAGGAAATATTGTATTCTTAACTTAGAAGCGAGCTTGTCTGCAAACTTGGATCAAGTTGAGACGAGTACTTTTATTCATCGGGGATGTCCTTCGGTGTGCTTCGAAAGTTTGAATTAAGGGGTTTGGTACATTTGTTACCCGATTTTTCATGGGATGATAACATTTTGCATACTATATGAAGTGTTTTACTTGTGCTTGGTAAAATGTATGGTCTTTCATGGGAACCTTTTATTTTTTTGGCCTAAAACGTTAATTATTTAAGTTTTGTCGTAATTCGGTTCGCTCTTAAAATGCCAGTAGAAAAAGTGTGACCTACTTTTTGCCAGGTTCCTTAGGTGCACTTGCACAGTACGTACATACAAGGATAATCGTCGGTTGGTGCCTCACTTTTTTTTAAACATCTAATGGCCCTCTGCGAGTTGGCTTCGGCCAATCATATACCTTTTAAAGGTTCGGGACCCCAGGGTCCCTAGAAATGTCAAACACATAATAATAATAGGCGAGGTTTTGGGCAGTAGCAACCCCACGGACCCTATCTCCCGGGAGAAGTCTCAGTTCCTCATCTCTGGCTTGCCTTTATTGGCCGGCTGGAGTGAACACTGACGAGGAACGGAGCTCCCACCTCATTCTTGCCTTAATTGGCCGGCTTGAGTGGAGATTCACAAGAGCAAACGTGTTCGGAGGAAGGAAGTATTCCAGTAAGTGCTCGAAATCTATCCTTAGGAAACATAGCAGCCTTCCCCCGTCTAACCCAACAAAACGCACAAACCTTCCCTCAGGCACCCAACACAGGACCACTTTCGCAAGGCATCAGTATTATGTAATTAGCGCTTACATTTACAAAAAGATTCATAAAAAACTGAATATATTAGACCTCAACAAACACAACCTAAAATTAAAAGTGACGGAATGGCTACTCAAACATGACTATGCCGCAACTGAGTCTTTACTTACCTACATTGCCTAATAAGCACACACTAATCTCCATGCTTGCACGAATACTTCTATCCTTGCATCCATATACACTCGTACATACAAATCCCCCACTCACTTACACACCAACACCACATCACCTACTTATTCTCACTCTTATACAAATACCTACACACCTACATTCACACTCATTCGCCCTCACCCTCGCACTCTCACTAACTCATACATAATTTAAATATTAAAGTAAATTATAACTTGTTTCCCTTTTGAACGTAAATCGACACAGTCCACTCATACATATATCAATTGGAACCTCATTGTGATACACTGTCTCTTAAGATACAGGATACCCTAGTTTAAGAGACAGAGTTCAATCTATTGTGTACAGATTTCTGCAACATCCAAATGTTTTATGTCCATGTTCTCTACCATAAACTAAAAATTGTAAACCTATAGTGCGATTTTCTGTATATATTTTTGGAAAATAAAGAAATTACTTAAATTACTTAAAGGATCTTGACTATCTTCCGGGCTCTGGGATTGTTCTGAAAACCATGGAATACCTCTCCACTCCTCAAGCACCTCAAGTCGTGTTACCCCCTCGTTGCTACGTCAATATGTGCTAGCGACAGTTTTCAGGGGCCCATTATTGAGTGTGTAAGTTACCCCCTGCCATTTTATCCGTGTACATAATATCATTGATCAGGCAGGGGCCACAGTCCTTCCATAGTTCCAGGTCACCAGTCAACTTAAGCCACCCAAACCCATAGTCCAATAGCTTTGTTTCCATATCCTGCAATAGGCCTACACCGACCGAGGGTTGTCCTTGGGCGCACTTGCATGGTCCGAACAGGGATAATCGTCGGTTGGTGCCTCAATCCATATAAATTTGTCTAAGGGGCCTCTGCGATTTACTTTCGGCCCCTCGTACAACTTCCAAAGGTCCAGGACCCCAGGGTCCCGAGATAAGTTAAGACATAAAAATAATAATAATATAAGCCTTTATTCAGACACATCTTTTTAAATATAGGTTCTATCTTAATATATCGACAACTCTGGTGAGTCGATGACACCGACAACTTGGTCTGTTTACCCAACTTTGGCAAAGGCCTCCTCCATTTCTTTCCAGTCTGTTCTGTTTATCGCTTTCCTAGTCCATGTTTTCCCTGCTGTGGCTTTTATTTCATCTTCCCACCTTCGGAACTGTTTACCTCGTTTTCTTTTCCTATTTTTTGGGTACCAAGACAATGTTTTTGTTCCACTTCTCAATGCTCCTGTCCATTTCCACTCAAGTTTTTTTCGTTGTTACGTCTTCTATTTTCGTACGTTTTCTTATAGTTTTGTTGCTTATTCTATCAAACACAGAGCTAACCTCATATTAAATCAAAACACGTGTAATATTTTAGACGTACTGAAACCACATTTCAAATAAAGCTAGAATTCTGAATCACTATTCAGTGATACAGGTAAAATTAACTTATGAAAATGTGGCAGGAGGCACTCAAAGTGAACCAGTTCTTAGTAATAGGTACCTCGTGTTTATTAGGAACAAAAGAGGTACTAATTAAGGGAACACATATTTAATTCTACACCGAAGAAGCGAGAGTTGCCTAGACACACCCTTGGCCCACATACGAAAATACTTGCTTTAAATTTTAACGACTGATTTGACGTCTTCTAAATTTAAGTTTGTATAGTCAGAAAATTAATATTTCTAAAATTGATATACTACGCTAATTTGCCGTGTTATAACCATTACTTCAAACTGTCAAAGGATGACAATTTTCAAAGAAGAAGGAGCTCGTGGCTAAGTAATAACAGCCCGAGGGTCAATCCACCAGGTTAAGCTACGCTTGCCGAGGTTGGTCTGTTGATGAGTGACCATGTTTACATACCGAGTCTCCTCCGTGCCTCGGAAAACACTTTAAGCCTTTGGACCCGGCTGTCATTCGTGGATTCTTTGACAGTCGTTACGGGTTGTCGGAAACCCGAAAGTCTGACGACCAGTCTTACCAAGGTGTATCGTATTACCCAGTTACTAGGTTGTAAACGTCAGATGCAGTCGCTCCATGTAAAATACTGTTATTCAGCTGCATCTGAATAGACTTGAAGCCGATCTCAACATAGTTTGGAAAAGGCTAGGCAAATTGATTGTCAAAGGATGACAGTTGTGATTTGAATTTACAAGACAATCTTAGTTGATTGTCAATTTGATAATAATGAATTCATTTCTTTGGCTGTAGTCTACAGTCTGTACATCTTTTGACTTTTATTATGTGCAGGCGCAGGGCACACTCGAAACGAAGGGAAGTACGTTTAGTTTTGTTCATGTAGCTGCCGTATGTTTTTCATACTTCGTTTCATACTTCGTGGTGTGAATCGAAGTATGAAAAGACGCGGTATGTACATGAGCGAAGATAAACGAACTCAGATTCGTTCCCAGTGTGGCCTGCGCTTTATTCTAAGGCTAAGTTATGAAATTCGGTGATGATGAAGATGTTTAACATTTGACAGCTTTTTTTAGGTCTAGGGTATGGCAGTAATTGTTTTTTGTTTAAATACTAGTCATCGTAATCCTAAACAAAATTATAAATGCAAAATTGAGTTTGTTTGCTTGTTACGCTTTTACGCTAAAACGGCTGAACGGATTTGGATTAAATTTAGCACATGTGTAGACCATGACCTAGATTAGAACATGGAATACTTTTAATACTGATATTTCAACAGTATCGAGACTTATGCGGGTGAAACCGCGGGGCACAGCTAGTAGTTTAATAACTGCCAAGTGATCAATGATTAAACAATTGGACCTTCATTACACGCATCCATAAAACAGTGATAGATCACTAGCCAAAAAGATTAGTCAGTTCTAATCAAACCAAAGTCATTAACAGAACTAATATTAATTGGAGCTGCGTTTCATTTTTGTCATTTGTCATGTAATTCATGTTTTGCTAATTATTATTTTTCTCATAAAAGGCATCCTGAATTCTCAAAACAAGATACATACGAGTATGTGGAATTCAAAGGTAAGTGAATGAATATTCTATGAAATCTCATGTGCTCTCAAGACCTCTAGTCTTGCACAAGGCTTTCAAGGCGGTATTCCGACGAACCCATTCATTTATAAAGGATCATACTCGCTGAATATATTACTTCAGTCACTGTAGACTTTTGTAGGGTTGCTGTTCTTTGAGGAGAGAAATGTACGAAGTCGTAAGTTGATTAAATTAGTAGAAGAGCTACTTGTGAAAGTCTGGGGAAGTATTACGTACATATTTTTGCCGTTAAGTATCAAGTATCATGAGTCAGTAAAGCAGATTTTATCGTGCAACGAGCAGATTAAAATACCATATGGGCTATATTTACACTTTTTTTTTGGGTGGGAAATTATCAAATAACTTCTCCCGCTCTGGGTGGAGCGGGAGGGCGTGTCAGACTCTTACTGACTAAAACCCACCCGTGTTCCTTCGGTTGCCCTGTTGCCGGGGGCCACGATGTCCCTTTCGGCCCATATTCGCAGCCCCGGCAGGCATTGACCCTAGCGGACCCCGTCAATTCTGCTGACATCTCTTTGAGGCGCGCGTGGAACACAACGCGCCGTCGACCCGGGCTTGGTCCTTATCGGACGGCGAGCTACCCATTGCTCACCGTCCGCAAGCCCGCGCCTACGGTGGTATATTTACACTACATTACAATTTCGGGTGTGCTTTGCAGATTCATGGGTAAATGCTGTATGTAAGACTGCTGTCCAACCTCTTGATTTAGTCCATTGAAGGAGTATTTCAAGCACCCATGAATGCAATGGTATGATCCATTCTATTCCTGGAATTATATATTCGTCCTTATCGATTTCGATTACGGTAACCCTTCGAAATTACTTCCTTGTGAAATGAAATGCCTTTTCAGTACGAATATTTCTGTATTTATCTTCTTGCACACAATTAATCAAAATATCAGTATAGACTTTAGTCTTCTTGAAGAAAACCTTTAGGTCCCGAGGCACGAATAGAACTCACTTACGACCTTGATGACACTCCAAACATCACGTTTCCGTTCCGTTTCTTTAAAAAACCAATACTTTTACAGTAACTGTCAAATGAGATATTTTTAAACTTCATGACTGCACTAATACAAAAATAATTTGAGGCAAATCACTTATTAAAGTGAAACTTTTATTACATCGTCTCAAACTTTTTCGTCTGTGTGTTGCATGTCGCGTGACGGTCGGCCGCGGAGTAGGGATAAAGTGAAAAGCGCTCGTCAGAGCAGCCAAGGCCAATATGGCGGCGCCTATAGAAGTTTCACTTTTATCGTGGTTTCATAAATCCACACAATCCTTTTTTTTAAATCTAATATTTTATTATTTAAAATATCTACCAATTTTATTAATATTTGGAAATCATGACACTTGCGTGTGCCTTTAAATGGATCGTTGGAATGAATTTAGTTCTGAAAACCCGATAAGAACTAGAACAACAAACTTGGCCTGCATTGTTGTATGTATACATAAGAGGGCTTAGGGTTTTGCGCATTGGGTCGAATTCTTTTTCAATTATACAACGAATCGTAGAGAGCTTTGAATATACCTACAAGCAAGTTTTGTTGACAAACAAGTTGTAGTCAGCCACCAACTTTTCCTGAATAAACACTCACTGCAAGTCGCCTTGCTACAAGTTTGCTGAAACAACAATTTTCAGTAGACAACTTGAGCGATAAAACTTACCAGTAAAAAAAATACTCAAAACTCAAACCATTTATTTCAATTAAACCTATTACAGGCATTTTTAAATTGTCAAGGGGTCGGTCAGTCACAAAAATGAAACTAGTTTTCCATTCCAAAGTGTAGTAGGTTCCTATGGAGAAGAACGGGGAAGACACTCCACGGACACTCTTTTAAATCAAAATATTATTAAGGCGTGTACGCACGAACGAATAAGAGCATGGTGAACACGAACGTCGAACACTTTGTTCGCATGTGCGTAGGTACCACTAACGAACATCAAACACCGTGTTCGTCAAAAATGTTCGTGGCAAATTCATGGCTATGTTCTTATGGTGTTCGTGTTCACTTTGCTAATTTACGTCCACACGTACGAACCAAATGTTCCGTTTTCAATGTTTGTGTTCACCACGTTTTGTTCGTTCGTGCGCTTGTACGCACAAAATAATATATTTACTTTTACAAAATATTGGTTTCATAATTCATGTTTAGTGTACATCATACTCGTAGATCCAGGTAAACAGATAAATAGCCACTGATTACGGGTAATGTAATTGGATGCATTGCAATTGATTTACATAGATTTTAATAGGCATGTTATTAACGCGTTAGAATGTCAATAATCCATTGCCTATACTCAACATATTTTAAAACAGTCCCACCGCCGCGTCGGTCTGTCTGAACGCGATAAACTCAAAAACTATAGAACGGATTACCTTACGGCTTTTTAAAGTAATTACGTTGTAATTTATAATGTAAAACAAAGAAACTAAATCCATTCTATTTAAAATTTCGTAGATAACTTTGTCTGTCTGTCACACAATCGTTAAATCTACAGTTATACTATAGATTTGACGGCGCAGCAAGTGGCGCCGTCCAGTTTTGATACGAAGTTACTGAAATCACCGAAACGGCCGGATAAGAGTAACACTGGCTGATGACAGTCACTCTAATAGAGCGTCGCATCGATGGTAGCGTGGCGGCTGTCTTCTTAAATGATGTCAGGGGAGCCGCTCTCACACCACGTCCACGACGAACTGCTATATTCCGGCAAAGCCCTGATTATATCAAAGCTGCCAAGCCACTAATACGATGACCACTTCTGATAAAGGCTATCTTGCGCCGTTAGTCTAATTTCAATACTAGCTCTCAAAAACTGTCCAAGTGCATGTCGGACCACGCACAATGTAAGGTTCCGTAGTTGGAATGAATTTATCCCAAGAACAAACTTAACTTTGTAGTGCAACCGCAAATGTAAGTTGGTCGATTATTACTCGTTAACTTGTAAAGCATACTGTCTGTGATAGTTTTTTTTTTATTAATTTCGTTATATGTACTACTGCTGTGAGATTTTTTACAAATCCATAACCAACCATTTAGCTGGCAGGGGGGAGGTACACTTGACTAAAAAAATTTGCACTTTATAGCTTAATATTTCGAAAACGGATTCAAGAATCTAAAAATGGGTATCACAAACTCCCAATATTTTTAAAAGACCTTTCCAATGACACCCCATACTATGGGATAGATGAGAAAAAAAAACATCCCCTTTTACGTGTAGGGGAGATACCTTAAAAAAACGTAACACACACAATTTATACCCATGCCAAATTACAGCTTTCTAGTACTAAAACTCTGAGCTAGGCCGCGGAAAGATAGACAGACGGACACGGCGAAACTATAAGTATAAAGGTTCTTTGTTTATTACGGAACCCTAAAAAAGAGATACAAAACAATTTATTGTCCCAACTACCATTTTATAAGTTTTAAAACCAAACCTATCCAGTAAACTGTACCTATAAGCCGGAACAAGTACGTAACACAAAGTTTGAAGGCTTTATCTCAAATCGTTGACAACATTCCAACTCGTTTTGTGAACAATGCGATTTTAGGAGTTTGTCAAGCTTGTTTATTTGCTTTGTGATAGACTTGCGAGAAACTGTCGATAGGAAAAGAATGCGAGAAAGGTAGGGACGGAATTGGTGTGGATTTTGTTGTTCATTTTATTTTTGTTCGATGGATAGAATAAACTGGTGTTCTGGGGAGAAAACGGCATTGTACATATATTCATTCGGTACATATTTTGACCACTAAAAATGTCAGTGGATTTTTTATTTAAATAATATACAATAATAATGTTATATATTCTTTATTTTGGATCTCATTGGTGTAGTGGTCGCAAGCGCTTCTGCTGAGCATGAGGTCTTGGGTTTGATTCCCAGGTCGGGCAGTGTTATTGGGTTTTTCCATCAGGAATTTCTCAGTAGCAACCTGGAGTCTGGATTTGTGCCCGGTTGATGGCAACAGGCTCGCCCTTATTACATGGGACTTAACATAAATGGCGAAATGTGGGTTTACTATAGGCACACCTCTGCCTAACCCATTGGGAAATACAGGCGTAATTATTTGTTATGTTTATTTAATAGTGTCAATAACTTTCAATCGTATTCACTTACAAATCTATTAACCCATACCTCAGACCAAATAAAAACCAAGATATAGCGCTTTCAACAGACCCCCGAGCACGGCCTACTGTGACATAGCTTAAGTCACACATTTTACATACACAATCACACAGTATGGGCGATAAAACCGTGTCTTAAATGCTAGCACGAGTCAACCATGTGGAGGCATGACATGTCTTTCTTGTTGCGACTTCATAGTGTGTCAAACGGGTTTTTGGAACGAAGTTTTTTAACGCGGCTTCATACTTGCGTCCGTTTTCTTTTAATTCAATAGAGAGAGAGAGAAAGTGTAAATTTCAAAATGTAAATCCAAGATGGCGGATGCGAAAATTTTCACACTTTTTGTTAAGGGTGTCGTTTCCATAGTTTTCGAGGGTGCTAAAGCATAGCTTTAACAACCAGAAAATTTTCGCAGCCGCCATCTTCGATTTACGTTTACCTCACTATAGAGTGAGGTAAACGTAAATCGAAGATGGCGGCTGCGAAAATTTTCTAATTTTTTGTCATGGGTGTCGTTTTCATAGGTGCTAATGCCGATAGTGATGTGATAGTGATGCCGCTATCTTGAATTTACATTTTGACCTTTCTATCGGCTTTAGCACCTTCAAAGCTATGAAAACAATACATACCCGAGACGAAAAGTTTGTTAATTTTTTGCCAGCCGCTATCTTGAATGTGTAGTTGGCAAGACTAATCAAAACACAAAATCTAAACTACAAAAGTTCCACCTCAAATAAGAAAGTTTCATATCAATGGAAATATAAGTTGTTAAACAGATCTCTTAAAGCCAACTCAGCATATGTGGTACGGAAAGTTCTCGAACTGCTTTTGAAAATCTATCGCACTTCGAGTTCTACTTTGAGGTTCATTTGAATCTTTCTTCGTTTGAAATAAGATCGTTTTGAACTAGCAGTGACGTTCCATAACTTTCTACTTTTGAATTTTAAATCTTATTGAATTTCGAACTTGATTTTAGTTCAAAGTGAGTGTCTGATATAAGGATAGAACGGAGCGAGATTAGTGTAGGTACGTGGAGCGGGAGTTTTATAAAAATATCGTTTTGTATTTTGAGGTCTACGGCCGGGTGTAAACGTCTGGAATGCGTTTCTGAATTCAGCAAGTAAATGTTCGGGAAAAGTTTAAATCTGAAATCAGAATGTTCAGAATTTTCAGTACATGTACTATTTTCTATATACGTCACACAACTTGCTGATTTTTTCCAGTACTGAGTGATTCAGATAAATCTGACAGCGGGCGATTGATGAGGGTTGATCGGTTGGAGCCAATGTAGTTCTGAGTTTTCAGATCATCCACTTGCTGAATTCCAAATGTTTATAACACGAATAATACCTTTAAATATTGTACGAACCGAAATTGTGGTATGGAACCATTTGTGTTCAACTCGCACTTGTCCGCTTTTTTTAAATGAAAACTTCTTTAGGCGAGTTGGGCATTTTTGTGATGGGAAAAACAATATCGAACTCGCGACACTATTACTGTTACCGAGTAATAATATATGTAAAAGTATTTCCTGCACAATAAAATTGTTCAAGTTTTCACTTCTGTCGGCGCTCTCGGAGTGTCACTGTTTTTTTTATTACAAATGATAATCAAAACAAAAGACGGAATATAAGACAAAAGTTAACCAGTATATTATAAACACATACAAAATGTTTAGGGGATAGAGCAACTTTAAAAAACAGTGGAATAGATTGTGATCGATCTGATAATATGTCGATAAATTATTATAGCGGTTGGTAAATGATCAAAGATCGGCAAGAAAATAATAATAAGCATTAGGCTTTAAGGTAAGTAAAATACAGTATTTTATATAAACTGGAAACCCAAAACCTTCTTGCTCAAACGTAACTCTAATTTAAGCTGAATAGACTCCTAAATACTAACACGAAACTGTTGTAAACATACTAAAATCGAAAACTTAAACACGGCCAATTTCCCCTCAGACAAGTTAAACTGTGTCCGATATTTACTCCACTAACGCCGAGAAAAATGGCAAGGAACGAGTATCAAAGCGGATAGGTAGGTGCTCAGTGAGGGCATTGAATAAGAAAAGTGTATAGAAGGGAAACTCATGTGCAGCGGCAGAAGAAAATTGCTTATCAATTCAAAATTAGCACCTCGTATAAATAAATCTAATAAGTTTGCACGTTAAAGAAAGGAGCAGGAGAGGAGCTATAAAAGCTGCACGGGTCGATTCATCCGGTTAAGCTACGCTTGCCGAGGTTGGTCTGTGGATCTTTACATACCAAGACTCCTCCGTGTCTCGGAAAGCACGTTAATCCGTTGGTCCCGGCTGTCATTCGTGGATCTTTGACAGTCGTTACGGGTCATCAGAAGCCCGAAAGTCTGATAACCAGTCTTATCAAGGGGTATCGTATTAAACAGTTACTGGGTTGAGGAGATCAGATAGGTTGTCGCTCCATGTAAAATACTGGTATTCAGCTGCATCCGGTTAAACTGGAAGTCGACTCCAACATAGTTGGGAAAAGGCTAGGCAGATTGATTTTGACGTGTGCACGTTAAAATAGCCCTTATGATGCTGAAATTTTCCATTTCACGACTGTATATCTTTGCACAACTATTTCTGCACAAATATATGCCTTTGTGCATAATGGGTGACTGAAATAATCATCAATATTTTTTTTTGCTTCGATTTATTTTTTATTTACACTAAAGTCTTATGATAATAGAACTACGTATTTTGAAGAAAAAAAACAAAGCTGCGAATAGTTCATTGGGCATCATATTCAAATTATTTATTTTCTCTTTATAAACCATGACATCATAACATTTGTTAAAACAAGCTTAAAAAATACGTGGTACCTGATTGTGAGAGGGTGATGTTGGTACTAGGAATATCTGTATATCAGATCACCAGGATCCCACCACACAGTATGTCAACATAATTGGTTACTTAGTAATAGTGAAGGAGTTGGGCATCAAATCATTAATTGCTTCCCAATCCTACCTACTGCTATGACACACGCTCTGCTAGGGAAAACAGAGTTGTCAAAATTGACGAAGATTTCCCCAAACACAACGTGCGCTGCAATCGAGTATCCTGACGATATACAATCCTGACGATAACGAACGTTTTTTACGCCCCGTAACTATCCTACTAATATTACTTTTATATTTATTCATACTAATTATTTATTTATATTATATTTATTACTAATTTATTTATTTATATTATCATCATCAGCCTATAAATGTTCCCACTGTTGGGACACAGGCCTCCTCTCTGTGAGAGGGAGTGGGCCGTAATCTACCACGCGGGCCCAGTGCGGGTTGGTAGATGTCACATGTCTTCGAATTTTCGGTTCTAGGACATGCCGGTTTCCTCACGATGTTTTCCCTCACCGTTATTTATATTATATTTATTACTAATTTATTTATTCAAATTCAAATTCTTTATTAATATTATAAACTTGAAAGTTAGATTAGGATACTTTTTGTCCCGACATTTCCACGGGATCGAGACTTATGCGGGTGAAGCCGCAAGGCACTGCTAGTTTATAATGTATTTGGAGCATTTCGCTTCCATGCATTTTTACTCTATGTTGAAGGCTAGCACATAAATAAAAGATTTTATCACGCCGGCAACGCTTCTGCATTACAGAAGTTAAGCGGTTATTTGTCAGACGTGGAATATCAATAGCGATACCGTTTAGAGTTGAATATTGAATATTGTATGCATTTTAAAGTTATCTGCTTATAAAACAGTGATAAATCGGTACCTAGAGAATTTTGTGTATATTTTTCAAATAATGTTAAATGTGCTTCTGCTTTGTCGAACCTATGATTCCATTGATATTTCTTAGTTAAGCTTCGACCTGAATTCGGCCACTTCGACAGCATAAGTTGTCCTTGCAGAGGTCTTCCATAGTTTGCACAGTGAGCATTACAAGAGGTGAGGCATAGTTTGTGATGTGGTTCCACAGTCGCACTGTGGCTTATTGAAGTACCCTACCTAAGTTGTACCTGCAGCAGCCCATAGATTTCCAGGTGGGCAAATTCAATATTATTTCCATGAGGTGCACGGGTTTTTAAAACTTATAACTTCGAAGTTTCAAGCAAAGGTTTTACACTAGCGGATAGATATTCTAACAGCATACCAAAACACCGGTCAAATGCGTGTTGGACCCCGCACAATGAAGAGTTCCGTAGTTGGGATGAATTTATCCCAAGAACAAACTTAACATTGTAGTTGAAAAACATGATCTCCCATACATTCCAATGCAAATGCAAGTTTGTACGCACAATATCGAGAGATTTACCATGTTATTTTAAGAGTATAGACTTCTTATAGGTTTTCCTGTAATCTATGAGTAAAGAAACATTTTCTGTATTTTTAAGCTATTGCATAGCTTTTATCGCGGGCTTTGAGCGCGGCGACCGAATCAAGAAATTCCGTAACATAACGAAAATAAAACCTAACACCCCCCACTCCGCCTACCATGTACTGATGGTTCCCATGACAACGTGATGTTGTCATGGGAACGTAATTTTTGTTTTATGTCATCACGTCATCATCCCCAGTGTAGCGTTGACAAATAGGAAGTATGGAGGTTACAAATGCTATGCAATAGCTTTACCGCGGCAGTCCCTGAGTGCCACACGTTTTTTTTTTTTTAAATTTTAGGCTCATTAGTTTCGGAGATAATGGGTTGGTAAATTTTCAGACACTAATCTACATGGTCTTCACATGATCTGACTAAGATTATGTCTGGACTCTGAGTTTGTTTCGGCCTTTCTTCTCAGAGTAGTCAGATAGAAAACGTCAACCTCATCTAGTTTAAAAATATGGTTGACGTAAAAATGTTTGTATAAACCTACTTACAGAAATAAAATAATTTATCCATTATCATTATTTATCATCAAATATATTTTCTGGACTTCTATTCAAAAAACAGAACCAAACATATCTAATAATTAGAATAATTATTTCAAATGAACAATCACATAAATAAACATTCGATCTCGCTAATGAAAGTGCATTATTAGCAGGCTGTAATTAATATTTTAATAATATTAACTCATTGCGGATTTTCAGATTAACTCTTAATGGAGCTGTTATGTACCGATGAATAACTGTGACCATTAATAATATTCACAGACTCCCGAGTGGAAAATGTATCATTTAGTAGGTTATTTTCTATTCACGAGTAGGTAATATGCTGTTTAAATATTTAAAAGGTACGCGTAAAGAGGTAAACAGGTTTACCTAAAGAAGGGTCTCAATTCTACCAAAGTCAGATTTTTCAACGAGTAGCACTCGGATGGGCTACTTTGATCGTCATAATCCTTTTCAAGGTTTTCATGTTTGCGAATTATTATATATAGAACTGACTGCCTCGTTGGTCGGGCAAAGTGTTATTGAGTTTTACCTGACTACGGTAAAGTCAAAGGAGGGTTATGATTTTAACAGGCTGCGTATGTATGTTCATCTGTTCCCTCAAAACTTCTAAACTAATCGTCGTATTTTGACAAACGAGGTAGGTATTGTTGTTAGCGTCATGTTATTCTGCGGCGTAACGCCATGCTATATGATGTTACAAAAAATCCAAAGGAGTTGGGGAGAGGTGTACATTATAGTGCACCCACATTTCGCCAGTTATGTTTAAGCCCCATGTAATATGGGGGCGAGCCTATCGCCATCAACCGGGCACAAATCCAGATTCCGGGCTGATACTGAGAAATTCCAGATAGAAAAACCCACTAGTACTTTGTCCGACTTGGAAGTCGAACCCAGGACTTCATGTTCAACAGTAGCGCTTGCGACCAGTAGACCAACGAAGCAGCTTTATCACTTCACTTTCACTTTATTTTTAATGAAACCTCAAAATAAATTCTAAAAAATTCCCCCAATTTAGTTTTCTAGAACAATATATTCCAGTCAGCTGCACTTGTGAAATCTAAGCACATATCCTCGTTTCATCAAAATGCATTCAGCTGTTTAGATGCCAAGTGAAAATAAATTCATCACGAAAGCGGAGCATTCTGTATATCTTTAGGAAAAATTATACCCGTTTCCAGGAAAATGGAAAAACTTGGAAGAATAACGTCTTATTCTACTTTGTTATAGTTTTTTAATTGAATAAGCGGGGCTTAAGTTTGTTTTCTCAAGAACGGAGAAATACTTAAGCTTTACGATATGAATATGTCGTTGTTGTTGCTTTAACCGAGGCGATGTACTCACAAAAGCCAATTACTTTTTAGTACGTAATATTTTTGGTAACAAGCGTGAAAAATCTTCTAAAGTTAAAAAAAGTAAATAGATAAAATCTTAGCCTTTTTTTAAGACTCTTGCGGTTTGCTCTTGGCCTGTATCTCACCTGATGGGTAAGTGATAATCAGGCCGAAGGTGGAAACGAATTTCACCCGGAATCCTCAATCACAGAGGAACTGGCTATCTCACCTCTAACTGCCGAAACACAACAATGCTGTTAACATTGTTGTTACTGCGACAGACTTAGATAAGATGGTGGTGGCTAGCCAGGTGCACTTAGAACAAGCTCTACCACTAATCAAACTGAGCAGAAAATTTTGCCCCCACTGGGAATTGAACCCGGGACCTCTGGGTCTGAGACAGGTAGTTTAACCTCTAGACCACAGAGGTAGTTGTCTTCGAGTGCGGTTTTTTTTTCAAAAAAGCGAAGGTATACCACTATCCAGACAAGATTATTATCCACCCATTTATCAATCTTTTAATTCAAGAGCCTTCTCTCGTAAATGCAGGCAAAATGTAAATTATATTATACTGAATCCATCAATATCTGCCCTGAGATGTCCATTATGGAACACGGACCATCTCACTACAATGGATGATCCTGGAGATATATTTACATAATGTTCGCTTTTCATATAATATGACGTATTATGATGGCAGAGTAATGATGCTGTTAACATTACAGGTAGAGTATTATCGCTTTGCTTTATTTTGTGTAAATAATTTCATCACCACTGCTCTCAAAACGGTAAAGGAAAACAACGTGAGGAAACCGGCAATGTTCTAGAACCAAAAATTCGAAGACACAGACTGTGACATCTACCAACCCGCACTGGGCCCGCGTGGTAGATTATAGCCCACTCACTCTCGAAGAGAGAAGGCCTGTGGCCCAGCAGTGGGAACATTATAGGCTGATTATGAATGTTACATAAGCTTAAGGTGAATGATAAATTAGCGAAAGAATTTAAAGAGAATTAAAAATTTATTAATTTGTACAAAAAAAAGGCAACTTTTCTAGTGCTACAGACTAAGCTGAAAAAAATGCATAGAAAGCGTGTTTGATGGGTTAGTGACGAGAAAATATAGTTAAACTCCATTTGAAATAAGATTAGACATTTAAATAAACCTTTTTTTACAGTCCGTCAACCGATTCTGACTTCTATTGCGTTGGTGGCATGACATATGGCAGTTGCAGTAAACAGTTGATATTGTAACCACTTTTCTGCTTTTTATACCATCCTTATGCCTACGGTATAGAAGTCAAAATCGGTTGAATGGACCGTAAAAAGGTTTGTTTAATGTCTAATCATATTTCAAATGGAGTATAGGCACATAATTAGGTATACACTCCGCTCTGCTCCGTACTAAAGTACAGCTTGCAGTACAGTAATCGCGAAGTGGGGCGCGTCTTCGTGGATGGCACTATCTATATTTAAAGCAAACCACACTAATACAATGCAAACCTTGCATCAGCCTACTTGTCGAAGTCAAAATAATTAATTTGCTCTAAATGCGCAAAATATACGTATATTGGTCCTCAAAGACGAAAAAGACCATAAAATCACAAACATGAACATAAACCTTCTAGTTATCTTAAAAATTGATGATAGCTCGACGAAATAAACAGGGAGTTGTTGGCAATAATCTGAATGCGAGCGTGTCATATATTCAAATTTATGCAAAAAGCATAGCTCTAGAGGAAAATGCCGTTTGAAAACACTACCATAGAAAACCAGCACAAGGAAAGAATATTTCATTTTCTAAATTGAAGCTGAAGTAAAAACAATAAATAGTGTTGACAAAATTTTATTAAGTCCCAGATCATTTTATGTTAGTGTAGTAGTTGCTACAGAATTGTCCTTAAAAATATTCCAGACTGAATAATATTTTGTACTCACATCCTTACATATTATAAAACAAAGTCCCCCGCCGCGTCTGTCTGTCTGTCTGAACGCGATAAACTCAAAAACTAATAAACCGATTTTCAAACGCTTTTCAACAATAGACGGAGTGATTCATGCGAAAGGTTTTAATGTATAATTTATTACGGTTTTGTGTAAATTGGCTGAAATATGACTATTATTGTTGAAGAAGTCGGAAAAAATCATGCCGACTGGGATCTTTACTGGCGTGCGCAGCGTTAACCGAAAAAGGTACATCAAATTTATGTTCTACGGTATTGTTCATCTTAAAAAGTTCAACAAAAAAGTACGCGATGGCATAATGTCTATCTTCTAAGGATGACCCACAATAACCATTTTTATCTTTCAGAATTTGAAAAAAAAAAATATTGTTATTTCCGAAGCTTTTTTGACCGGTACAGTATTAATTCTTATTAAAAAAAATATGTTGTTTAAATTGGGCATTTCATTTCGATTAAAATATGCCTTAAATCATATTATTTAAATGAATGGTTTAAAAGATATCATAGTTTCAAAATTACGCGTAACAACGCGGGCGCAGCGGTAGGAATCAATGACCTTTTCGTATGTTATTAGCAGAGATCGGAATTGGGTGTGTGAAAATACCTAAAGTTTGCAGTGAGACATATCATAGAGCTGTTACAACCACTTAAGTTAACCGGTTTTGAATTGTACCGGTTTATTTACGGTTTTTTTGTTTTAGATGTTCTTTACCTTTGAAAAACCGAACTATAAACATAAGCATGCTGCTAATACAGTTTAAAATTAATTTTTGTTTTGAACTTTTCCGGTTCAAATTCGGTTTTTTAGTTCTACTTGTTTTTTGATGCAGTGCAAGTTTAGTAATTTAAAAAAAAAACAACCGACTTCAAAACTATGGAAATTCAAACATCCAAACATGCATTTTCTCGCTTTTTTGTCAGACGTTACGGCGTAATCAAATATGTTTTTTTATTTAAAAAAAATACTGAACCAATTTTTATAAAATTATGGGAATACCTCTGAAACTTGACTTGCACGATAATTTTTTGGTCAATATTTTAAAACTAAATGGCGCCGGCAGAAGAAATGCTGAAACACCTCAGACCAAAAAAAAAACCAGGATAGAACGCTGTCAACAGTGAAGTGAGGCCGGTTTCGTAAACATGTGTGCACTGAGTGAGGACGTGTAGCTCTAATGTAAATGTGTGCGTGAGTGCGTGTACGCACAGAGCGGAGGTATAGTTTTCGCATGCTTCACTTTACGGTTCGTAGCGCTTTGATATTTTATTTGGTCTGAGGTAGATACATGACAATTTAGCCGCCAGTTTACTACTTGCATTATAATATCTACGTTTCAGTTTCAATTTCAAATCCTAATAATTTTATCTCACAAATGAATAAACAAATATTCCTAGTTTCGAAATCATAAACTATGTCACTAAATAACACAATAACACAGTTATTCAAACCAAAATCCATTTGGAAGTAAATTCTGAACTGTTTACAAACACACATTTACTTTTGAAGTAAACAGTACATTCGGTTTACTTGAAGTTTGTCAGTATTTGTGGAATGTTCGGCTATAGTTCGGAACAGAACCGCATCTGACTTGAGGTGTTGCTAGTTTCGGAAATGGGGTGTTAAAATGGCAATACTTAGATAATATAGTCATAGTGAAACGTTTTTGAACCTTCGTTTGCCTCTGCAAAATAAAGTCAGTCGTATTCTTGCTTCTAAATTAGGCTCGAATTTATCAATAATAATCCTAACTACTAATATTATAAATACGAAAGTGACTTTGTTTGTTTGTTACGCTTTCACGCTAAAACGACTAGACGGATTTGGATGAAATTTGGCACATGGGTATACAATGACAAGTACCGCGTTTTATGTACGCATTTATTTCTATTAAGGGGACGATAACCGACTTTTAATGATTTTATACTAAAGATGACGTCTAAACGAGTAGTGTTAGTTAGATTTGTAAAAAATATATGTTAAATTAGAGCATTTTCCTAATATTTTAATATAAGCATATTTTCAATTATGTTTATATTACATAGTGAAATTAATTTGTAAAGTTATGTCTAACGCGGATAAAAACTGAGAATGACGCAAAATCTATCGAGCGTTTAATTCTGAAAACTTCACCATTTTAAAGATAATTAAATTATTGATCTTTTAGTATACTTGTTTTATTAAAATACTTTCTGTTTTACGTGTAATAAATTAATAATGCGTCTAATTTGGGACAGCGCTCCTTGATGGGCGAGTCCTATTACTGGCTGGACGTATGACGCGTTGCTTGAGCTCAGTACAGAACACGCAAGCTACCCATTCAAGGTCACTGTCATATATCTGCGTCTTAACAGCTGCGTGGAGCTCTCTTTAGAACTATTCCTGGAAGATTAACTTTACCTGCCCACTGTGATACATAGGTACATGTTACACAGGGAGGCAGGGACATCGACGCGTAACCTGTTACCATGGATTCAGTGCATGATTCTGGACCACTCTGCGTTAAAGTATGTCGGCAAATATTTTAAAAAAATGCTGTCCCTTACATTTTAACCGCGTAGGTATTGCATGTTTTTAGGAAACAGTGGTTTTCTTTTAATAACTGACGAAAAATTTCAGAATTATGAACTGAATCTATGGTAACAGGTTGAGCATCGATGTCATGTCACCTTATATTTTTTACAAAGATTTGGTTTTACCTCAACGTGTATAGATCTTTATAAATAGCTAATGGATTACGCTAATGTTTCTATGTTTCAGTTTTGTGAATATGCAAGGTAGAGCACCTACCTATATATGTTGTAACCTAATTGATACAGTAGCTAGCCCTAGCTGTCCTTGAATTATTTAGAATTTTGACTAATAAATGCTATTACTCAATAAAGGACTATTTCGACGACAATTCTATAATTACTGCCTACACTACCTGACCTGTTTTAATGACCTTGAATTTTGTTCGACATTATCATTATTAATTATGAAATGTAACTTAACCATTTGACATCTATTTAGAAATTGATTGTTAAAGTGAAACTTTTATTACATCGTCTCAAACTTTTTCGTCTGTGTGTTGCATGTCGCTTGACGGTCGGCCGCGGATTAGGGATAAAGTGAAAGGCGCTCATCAGAGCAGCCAAGGCCAATATGGCGGCGCCTATAGAAGTTTCACTTTTACCGTGGTTTCATAAAACCACAATCCTTTTTATCTAGATATATATATATTTTTTTCTCTTTGGTATGCTATGCCTATTTATACTGATTTTATTATTGACGTGAAAGTTGACATAATTTCACCAATTTGTTATTTAAAATTTAAACAATTATATTTGTACGCCTCTGGGCAAAACATGGAGGATCTACCTATTTATAACACCTCACACTAACTTGACCTATGTTCACAAATAAAGCTTTCTGATTTCTTGATCCCATCTTTAATCGGCTTTTACGTTATAGTGGGAGATGATATGTAACCCATTTGAGCAGTGATTATAACAAGACCAAAGAAATCAAATCTATCTATACTCCATTTGAAATAAAATTAGACATTTAAATAAACCTTTTTTATAGTCCGTTCAACCGATTCTGACTTCTATTGCGTTGGAGGCATGACAAATGGCAGCTGCAGTAAACAGTTGGTATTATAACCAGTTTTATGCTTTTAATGCCATCCTTATGCCTACGGTATAGAAGTCAAAATCGGCTGAACGGACTATAAAAAAGGTTTATTTAAATGTCTAATCTTATTTCAAATGGAGTATGGGTAGGCTTACATAATAATCCCTGATTAGTCAAGTAATTTATAAATAGAAAATAGCTCTTTATAAATTTGACCAGTTTTTACATAGACTTATCAAATGGGTATATGATCAGACATACAGACGATGAATATACACACCAATTTTCTAAATATATTTCTGTAGAGCTCGTCTAAGCTAAAATGACGCGCCTCACTACTGCATTTACCGTAGTGCAAGTAAACTTATTAAGTAGTGGAACGCGTAATGAAGCGTCCAAAGTAGGCTAAAGCTTGTCTAAGGTGAAATGTCACCTTAGACGAGCTCTAGCCTACTTTGGGTTCCAAGACTGGACAAAAACCTCTCTTCGTATAATCTAATTCATCTCACAGTATAATAAATGTTACCAAGACATGTATTACCATAAATCGCTATGATTACATCGTGTAATTTTTTTCATCCGGCCCCGAAGGACCAGGATTAATAGCCGAACCTTAGGACCATTATTAAAAGCATATTTTAGTACCTAGCTAAACATTTTTATGACCTCCGGAGAATGTTCTGAAATACATGCCTTTTAGAGGGAAAGTGTGTTAAGTGTCTGCAATTTATAGGACCTATAAATATACAGGGTGTGATATTAAAACACACGTCGCGCGTAAAACCGAATAAAGTTATATTTTGTAGGTAAATGTTACGTGTATTTCACGGTCAGAAACAGCGGTTTTTACGGAATCTATACTTCTATACTAATATTATAAAGAGGTAAAATTTGTTTGTTTGTGATATGTTTGTAAGTTTGTATGTAGGGGGTAATCTCTGGAACTACCAGTTGAATTTGAAAAAATATTTTTGCATTGGATGGATAGCCCAATTCTTAAGGAAGTTTATAGGCTCGCGGCCTCAAATATGGCAAGGGGGGTAGTGGCTGATTTTTGAGTTATGCTCGTGGACGGGTGATGCTTGGTCGTCTTGCTGATCATGGTTTTGTTATTGTTACTAGTAATTAACTGTTCATTTATTTTACCCCGATGGTCCTAGTTTATCATTTATAACTACCAATTACAGCTTTATGTAAGCGGGCACGCCCTTTATGTCTGGAGGCTTTTATATAGATATTTAGTTCTTTTTACGTTTAGTTTTTATTTTTTTTAAATATTGCTTGAGTATAGTTCTCGATGTTTTTGGTTGGTATATTGGCGTGTGCTAGCTGGCATATGGCCTATAATTTATCATTTGAATTATGTTTTGTGCTGCATAATGTAAGTTATTTTACATACTATTGTATAGAATAATTTTTCTAACTTGAATAGACAGCTGTGCTGCTGGGGAGTTTGTTGCGCCACTTCTTCTTCCCAGCTAAAGGCACTAGGAAGTGGTGAAGGGTGGGCGTTTTTGGGGGACTGTCTTATGTAATTTTGACGTTCGAAAAGTGCTGATTCTCAGCCTAGTTTGAATAAATGACTTTTGAATTTTGAATTTTGCGGGCAAAAGCTAGTTTTGAATACTTTTGGTTAAATTAATGTAAAGAATCTAAAGGGCACATGAATTTTTCACTTATAGGTATGTTTACTTTGCTAACGCTATGAAATTCATGTAATTTCTTCCTTCCTTCCTAAGCTTTTCAGTTAGAAAATACATATGTACCTATAGGTACTTATTCAGGAAACTTAATGCTCGATTCCTATAAACAGAAACAAATCGTTTTCCTTACCAATGGTAGCAGTTTTTATTGCTAATCTGGGGCATATAAAATTCGTAAGCTAATTTTATCTGTGATAGCTACTTCCATATGGGGTCTACTATGGTGATAATGTCTTTGCTTCATTATTGGTAAAAATACAAGTCTTAATTGCAACCAATAACGGCCTGTAACTTATAGGAATCAGCTATAATACTACAAAAACTTTACTTCCAATTTGTTACATCACACTTAGCACTTTTTATTTGATTATTTTTTTATTTTTATTAATATCTGCTGTTAATAATGTGTGCTTTTTTGGTCTGTGCTAAATATATAAAAAAGAACAGTGGCACTCCGGGAGTGCCGACAGAAGTGAAAACTTGAACAATTTCATTGTGCATAGAACATTGATCCGTAACGTAATATAAATAAAGAGCACAATCACGTTAACAAAATTGAGGTGTCGGTAACGGTCGGGATCTCATGGCGTCATGGAGAGTGCGATTGTCGCAACCCCGCGCTGGGCACGCCACAATTGCGGCGATAAGACCCCTCTTTGAGGAGTGGCTGGAGAGACGCCACGGCGTCCTCACCTTCCGCCTGACGCGCTCACCGGACACTTCGGGAGGTTCCTGTTCAGGATAAGGCGGGAGGAAACAATCGGGTGTCACCATTGTGTGGATCGGCCTGAGGACACGGTGGAGCATACGGTGGAGGTCTGCCCAGCTTGGGCAGAGCAACGCCGTGTCCTCGTAGAGGCGATTGGCAGCGGTGATCTCTCGCGTCCGGCCCTGGTTCAGGCCATGGTACGGAGCGAGAGGAAATGGCAGGCCGTCACCTCCTTCTGCGAAGCGGTAATGCTCGCGAAGGAGGAGGCGGAACGCGTGAGGGAGAGGCAAACTTCGCGCCCTCACGCCCCAAACCGCCGCAATAGGAGGAGACGCCCGGGGCGGGAATCGCGAGTCGATTTCCGGCCACCGTAGGCGCTGGCTTGCGGACGGTGAGCAATGGGTAGCTCGCCGTCCGATAAGGACCAAGCCCGGGTCGACGGCGCGTTGTGTTCCACGCGCGCCTCAAAGAGATGTCAGCGGAATTGACGGGGTCCGCTAGGGCCAGTGCCTGCCGGGGGTTCGAAGAAAACCGATAGGGAAATCGTGGCCCCCGGTAACAGAGCAACCGAAGGAACACGGGTGGGTTTTAGTCAGTAAGAGTCTGATACGCCCTCCCGCTCCGCCCAGAGCGGGAGAAGTTATTTGATAATTTCCCAACCAGAAAAAAAAAAAAAAGGTGTCGGTAACAGTGTCGCGAGTTCAATTGTTTTTCCCATCTCAAAAATGGCCAACGCGCCTAAAGAAGTTTTCACTTCAATAACTTATTTGTGAATTCCTTTACATCAGTTAATTTTCAGCGTTTATGTATAACACAAACATTACAATATTATGGTTATTACGTCTACTTGTAACATGTTCCTATACAGAAAATCTTTATTTTATAAGTTCAAGGGCATAAGGTTTTATTGATATTGGCTCGACGCCTCCGAAAATGATTTGCTGTTTTCTCTTGTCTTTTTTTGCTGAATAACGTTGTAACAAAATAATAATAATGTAATCGCCATTCAGTCTCAGCACCTACTCTCCTTTATTTATGGTATTTCAAGTCGTTGCCAAAATGGGATGTGAAGTTGAAACGCCTCATGTTATTAAACTTTAGAATATAGCAATCTTACTTGACGGTGTTACCACTAAAATAAGTCATTTTAGAAGGAGCTCTGTAAATATATTTTACCCGACTGCCCCAGAAGGAGGGTAATGTTTTTCGAGTGTATGTATGTTTGTATGTATGAATGTATATTTCTTTGGCAAGCTCTGTAGCCTAAACGGCTTGATGGATTTTAACGTATGGGGTGTCGTTAGATTTGTCTTATTTATAAGAATGACATAGGCTTTATAATATTTATATCTCCTCCTCTCTATAACCCTCCTTTTTTTTGTATTTTCAGATGCAATAGCATCTGAAAATGCAAAAAAAGGAGGGTTAGGTTTAAAAAAAACAACATTATTGGTATCAAACAAAAGCTCCAAGTCAATTCCAAAAATATATATAAATATATTATTAAAGAAACTTAAAAGTTTGAAATAAAGAAAATTATTTAAAAAAAAAAACAAAAAACCAACAACCTGAAATTTTGGTATAACTTTTGTCTGCAATACCAAAATTCTATAGATTATTATGCTTATTTTCTCTTTTCATTTTTGTGTTTTTGCTGTCGGGTTTTTTATTTTTTTATATTTATGATCCGCTTCTTCAAAACCACGCAACGGATTTTGACACGGTTTTTATCATCATTTAGAGTAGGTATTTATTCCGGAACATTTTTGTGTATAATGCATTAATATTAAACTTACATTGAATAAAGAAATCTCAATGTTTTGTCATGTCGCATAAACCGTGCGAAGCAAAGGCGGGTCGCTGGTATATCTTCTACACTAATAAAATAAGGAGAAAAGATCAGATTTTTTGCATGCTTGTTTGTTTATTATGCTTTCACGCTAAAACAGCTAAACGGATTTGGATGAAATTTGGTACATAGGTAGACCATAACTTTTTATCTTGAGATTCTCACGTGATCGAGACTTATGCGGGTAAAACTGCGGGGCTACTCTATTATAAATACGAAAGTATCTGTCTGTCTGTTATCTTCCCACGCCTAAAACACTTTTGCAATTGTTATGAAATTGAACAGATTGATAGCTTTGAACCTGGAAAAGGATATAAGCTAGTTTTGATGATATACAAAATACATGTAGATGAAGTCTCGGCAATAGTTATCAAGTGATAAATCTCACACAAAATCGAAAGTAACTTGTCCCCCAGAAAACCGAGTTTAGATCGAGTGTTGACTTAAAGTTAAAAAATCTACAGCAAACATCTTTAAAAGCATTTTCATTTACCTACAACTGAAGGATCAGATAGTTTTTTGTTACAGACAGGTAGAAATGGAGTTCGACTAGGTAAAATCTGAATACTTTTTACTATCGGAGGAAAATATCTAGACATGAGTTACTACCCGACCGGGGTTGTATCGTTTGAAGAATACATTTTCTCTTTGAAAATAAAAATAAACTAAAATAACTGTTTAGTATGAAGGGGTTGAATCTCTTGCTATGATAATGCCTTTCGATCTGAATGCCGAGTTTCACTTTTTTTTTTCCGTTATGCCTCCGGACCGATCAAGAAATTGAGTACCATACTAGCGTTTATTAGATTAAGGTAAAGAAAACCCTCTAAAATAGTAGACAAGATACTAACCAGATGTATTTAAATGCGGTAACTAGAGATTTGAATTTGTTTTTTTATTGACGTCGCTTCGCAGCATATATGACGCCGTCTACTGTGCGTTCATTATAACTTGTCCCATGACGCGACTGGTAGCACTATTCTGTCAGTCGCCATTTTGAACTCTATTAGTATTGAAACTAAGCTTGACAAGCAATGGTGTCAACATGACATCAAGGGACAAGTTATAGTGAACGGTCTGTAGTTTTGTTACTAGTATCACCAAAAAGGTCGGATAAGAGTGACACTGGCTGGTGACAGTCATTCTAGCAGAGCGTCATATCGATGGTTGCGTTGCTGCTGTCTTCTGATATCAGGGAGCAGCTAGTACTACGTACACGACGAACTGCTATATTCCGGCACAATCCTGATGATATTGAATCTGCTGAGCCACTAATACGATAACCACTTCTGGTAAAGATTATCTTGCGCCGTTAAACTTAACAAAGTACTGTGGTGACATCTACATCGACATGTGCGAACTACGCATCAAAGACCTGACGTCACACAAAAATTCTGACATCACACAAATCCTGCATCGCGTAATTAGAGTTTACTGCGCGAACATCATAATTAATATAACTTCCCCGACATCAATTGTTGGGTAGCTAATCCGATCCAGCCTGTCCCTTGCTGTCCTCCCTCAGCGACCCCCACAGGGGGTGCCCTTAGTTTGTAGTCGCTTAGTTTCTAAGTTTTATGCCCTGGCTGGAGGCCTTAATTTATTGAGGCAGCTACAGGAAAGTCCAGTTAAGCAGCCGACAACCTCCTAGGTTGACCTGCAAGATGCCACACAAAAAAAAAAAAACGTGTGCACTCGGGGACTGCCGCGGTAAAGCTATTGCATAGCATTTGTAACCTCCATACTTCCTATTTGACACTTGGCATGATGACGTGATGATATAAAACAAAAATTACGTTCCCATGACAACATCACGTTTCCCATGACAACATCACGTTATCATGGGAACCGTCATTACATGGTAGGCGGAGTGGGGGTGTTATGTTTTATTTTCGTTACGTTACAGAATTACTTGATTTGGTCGCCGCGCTCAAAGCCCGCTATAAAAGCTATGCAATAGCTCATACACTTTTTTGGGTAGTTGCCTGCCAGACACGACACCCGTCTGGTCGGAGGATCCTCCCTTTTCTTAATAGGATGAGTGGGCTTTACACTCTGTCCATTAAACCTCTAAAGTACCTAATTAAGAAAATATTAGATATCAAATACCGAGTTCAGAAAATTCTTATCAAACCTAAGAAATTCCAACTTGAATAAAGAGCACACATACACAAGAGACTGTCTCTTCACCCAGATAACCACTTTAATAAATCAAGCCACTCCTTCATATAGATAACAATGTAAGGACAATGGGATGATACACCATGGTTAATGGTGCCTACACAATGGCCCAGGATAATCCCGTACGGTTAATAAAGGAGCCTTCCGCTGAAGCAAACTTTATCGTTTTACCAAACTATTTGATATTTTAGCGTATGGAATAAGTTGTAAGTATTTATTTATTTACTAGCGACTCGCTCCTGCTTTGCATTAGGTGCAATGCTGGCATGTTAAAACATCGAGATTTTTCCGTTATATTCGAGTTAAATATTTATGTATTATTCACATAAAACTTTTCGGAACAAATGTTGTAAATGATAGTGAAACTTGCATTAAAATCCATTGAGAAGTTTAAAAGATCTTAGCGTTTACACAGACTAACGGAAAAAGACTTTGTTTTTTACTATGTAAAGATAAAAATTAACTCCTTTATTTGTTAAAGTTAAGAGATGTTTAAAGAAACGTCAAAAAGGTATGGTTAAACAGTCGCTTACCATTACTTAACAGCACCGTTTATAAATAAACCCCACTATATGTAGACGAAATGAGATGAAATGAAATGAAATTGTTTATTCTGTAAATAGGATATCGGAATCACTTTTACACATAATTTTAAAAATAAGCTACCTAGATGAGTTCGGCGATTCCTATCTGACTACTCTGAGAAGAAAGACCGAAACAAACTCAGAGGTCGCAGTCTCTTTTAAAGTCCAGACATAATCTTGGTCAGGCCATATGAGAACCATGTAGATTAGTGTCTGAAAAGGCCTTTTGAGGAAAGAACCACATAGATTTGAGTGGACCTGTCCAGTCAGTGCAAGCATTTGTCAGTAATCGTGGTGCTCATCTCAGAACTTAAGAAGTTCAACTCGACGAAAATACCAAAGAAAGGACATTTTTGTATGAACTAATGAATGACGAAACAATTAATCCTATACTATTAAATGAGCAATATTTGTATATATTTGTACTCACGTTCTCGAAATCTCGACTCCACTCTAATGATTTCGATGAAAGTTGAAATATAGGGGCGAAAAATCGATCTAGCTAGGTCTCATATCTGGAAAAAATTGTTTTCTCCGTATTTTCACCTGAGCAGAGCTCGGTTGCCCAAAGTTTAGAACAATATAATGAATAATGACATGGCAGCATGGAATTAGTATGTACTACATGAGATTAATATTATGAACTATCCTATACTATTAAATGAACATTCTGTATTTTCACTAGAACAGAGCTCGGTCGCCCAGGTACTGATATAGTTATAAGTGGAGACGAAGGTGGTCAATGTTATGATATTAATTAAGTTTTTATATGTTATTACGCGAATAGTCGAAACATGTTGGCTTATATTTTTAATAAATTTATATTTTAAAAAGGTAAAGGGTGTAATTACCCTTTTTTTGCTACGCTGAACGACTCATATTATTTCTACAGTACCTGGGCGACCTAGCTCTGTTCTGGTGAAAATAGAGAATGCTCATTTAATAGAATAGGAAAGTTCATACTAATCCATGTATATTACCTACTAAGGTACTTACTAATTCCATGCTGCCATGTCATGTATTCTAATGTCATTACTCTCATGTCATTATTATTTTTATTGTTTTAAACTTTGGGCGACCGAGCTCTACTCGGGTGAAAATACGGAGAAAACTAATTTTCCCAGATATGAGCTACATAGATCGATTTTTCGCCCCCGTAAACCCCTTTATTGCAACTTTCATCGAAATTGTTTGAGCCGATTTCGAGAACGTGAGTCCAAATATATATACAAACAAATATTATATACAAATATTGATCGTTTAATAGATATCATTTTAGTTATATTACATTTGTTTTAATTTCTTACAAACACTCCAACTGTTCCTGTCGAACTAAGTAAGTATCAGTAGAGCTAGAACAACTTTGTATGGGTGAATGTGTGTCCTGACAACAACAAAAATTTCCTAATAAATAAATCTACAAAGGCTATATATATTTATTTCAGTCTACATTCCTGTAATCTGAAGAGACACTTCAAGCAAGAGACTGAAAGGCCTGTAACACATTATTTGATATTGGCAGTATCAAAAGACACATTTACTAACAATATCAATATCAAAGATACCAAATTCTCGCGTATAAATGCTTAGTGGCAATTGTTCGCTCTTGCCGCCAGATGTCGCTGGCGTAAACAAAACATTTTACAGCCAATGAGCTTCGGTTCGAAACTACCAATCTAATATAACGGGTAGTGTTATTAAAATTTTGAATTAATTAAGCTTTAGATTAAGTTAGAAGGTCTGAGTAAGGCTGGAGATTATTGAGATGGGAGTAATGTGGAATATAGCTAATTGACAGGATTATTGCTTTATAATTATGAATTATTTGGCTTGTTATTACAACAAAGATTAAAAAACTTAAAAATAAACTTAATTGTGGTACACGCACAAATTCGAATACTAGTGGTATTCGAATTTATGCGTGCAACACAACTAAGTTTTTTTTAAATAATATAATTTACCTGCTATATAATTATTTATCAGTGACAGAAAATTATCATATTATGATAATTTTTTAAGTGAAAAAAATATCTATTATTGAAGCTAACTCAAAAACCATCCTAGCAAAGTTAATAAAATATAGGTATATGGGACCATCTCAATTTTCTTTTTTTTCATTTCATTTTTTCAAAATCGGTCCACAACTGACGGAGAAATCGGTTAACATAGAAAAAAAAAAACACACACGTTACGAACATAAAACCTCCTTTTTGGAAGTCGGTTAAAAAGTCACCATCGGAGAGACAAAATTAGATTAATTTTTTTGATGCACTAAAATAAACTTTGAAAATTCGAATGTTATCCTATCCTGTTACCACGTTGCTGACTGTGCAGTATTTATAACTATTTATCTGTTTGCTCGATAGTTTAAAGGAGCCAATAATAACCTACAATTTCCATAACCACTTGATTTCCGCCTTCCCACTTCCTGCAAAGGAAAAACCACAAAAGCTACTCCCAAATTCACTCTTTGCTTAATTCCCAAAGTTTCTTTTCCATTACTTACTGTTACGATAAGGAGACAAGTAATCCATTATTCAATCCATTTATTTCCCAAAAGTTTATTTTCTCTTTCCATTTTATATTTTTTGGGAGTAATCTAGTGGAGTATTCTCTAAAGTCTCGGCTGTCTATAGTTCTCTGGCTCCACATGATAAAACCGTTTTATTTACGATGCCACCAGATGGCGCAAGCTATTACGTTTGTCTGGTGCCCTAGTAACTGGGTGTGTATAGTCTTGTATGTTTTCATATTGGTAGCGGGGAATTTGTAGCAATTATTCTTTTGGACTCATAAATATTTTTGATCGTAATCTGCAGTCATGTTTTTTTTTCTTTTTGCCTTGCAACAATTTAAAACCAATCAGTAAAGCTGGAAAATGTAAATTATTCTTAGCCACAGAGGAACGGTGGCCCAGTAATTGTATGTTAGGTTATAGGTTCGAACTGGCAATGAGACAGGCATTTTACTTTGTGTAAGTAATTTATTTCATCACCACTGCTCTTCAAACGGTGAAGGAAAACATCATTGACGATAATATGTGACATCCAACAACCCGAATTGGGCCCGTGTGGTAGATTATGGCCCTGTCTCTCTAACAGATAGAAGGCTGATTATGATTATGATTTTGGTATAATCTATTTATAATGAGAACTTCCAACGGTTCCAAAAATGTGATGAACCTTTTACCCTCTATTCAACATCATAGTATTTAATAAAATACAATAGACGTGGATATGTTTAGTAACCTGTTCCGCTTAGCTATTTCTAAAGAGCCATAAAAAACTCCTGAAATAAATCGACACGTGTTTCACCTCTCAACGAGGCATCCTCAGGATGACGATGGACTTGTTGCGAACTCGCACACGGCGTGTTGCCTTACCGAGCGCTGAGTGCAGACTGAGCCTTATCGCCCGTCGAAACCCACTTATATAGTGTCACCGTTATCAGTGCGACCGTTATCAGTGCGACCGTTATTAGTGCGACCGTTATTATTGCGACCGTTATCAGTGCAATAAGGGGCGAACATAGTACTTTTTCATTTTATTTTAACCTTTTAATTAAATATTATTTGGGATAAATAAGCTTCCTCGTGTAGCGTAGTTTGTTCCGCCAGTTACTCAACTGAACTGAGCTGAGCACTCGGCGCATCCTGGACAGTCACACCCTATACCTTAATAATTGGCAAATTCTTCCCTTGCAGTGGTATGGCTAACTCCCGCCTGGTTCGCGACCATCCTCCATCCGGGGTCAATCAAAGAGCCCGCTGTATTTTGCGTGGGAGTGCCAGTGCCTTAGGGAATTTGAGAGTTGGTAGTTTCGACATCCAAGCTAATCTCAGCCTAGGAGTGAACCTCATCATGGCAACTCACTCTGGAGGTAAGTGGGATCCGAAGCACGGTCTTGCCATTGACCAACCGCAGGAAGATGGGGCCCAGCTAGCATGCCAGCCACGTGTGAAAGGCTCGCGAGTTGGTGATTAGGCTTCACAGCCTGGCTTATCGGCGTAATGTTGCTTGCCTGTCGGTCTTACCTGATCCCACCATCGCCCTTTTACTACTGAACAACCAGACGTACTGCAGGGTAACATCTGCATTTGGTTGATATCCTGACCAGTCGTAGTCAGCGCTACTTCTTCACATTTATCATGTGCACAGCCAAAGTATGGAACTTTCTGCCAGCGTCTGTGACCCTTCCACATATAACCCATCTGCTTTAAAAGTAATAGTGAACAGGTATCTTCTGGGGCATGCTTGTTCCATCATAGACCTCATCCATCGCTTTCCATCAGGCGAGATCGAGGTCATTAGGAAGCCCATTCAGCAATAAAAGTTTACACAGTCAGTTTAGATGTATATTTATTTAATTATTTAAATACACACAGTAAAATATTCAGTTTCATAGTCTTTGATATACCAAAATTTTAGTGCAACACAAATATTTTCTTTTGCATGAATATTTGAATTTGTATATTATTTTCTATAATATAAGTCTATACAAATTTTACTTAAAATGGATTTAGAAAACCAATTGAAAATATCGTTTGCTCACATTCAATTTGGTTTTCAACTGCATATAAAATATCTACAGGTACATACAAATAAAGTTGCTTTTCATGTCTGTCTATATGACAACTCAGTTCTTCTAAACTGCGTAATGGATTTTGATGCGGTTCACCACCATTTAAAGAAGTTATTCCGGAAGGTTTCTGTGTATATTACATTATTATTTAACTTATGTAAAGCACAGAAATGTCGATCATTATTATTATTTATTTTTTCATCGAACAAAGTTTATAAAAAATATTAACTTCAGAACAATGCCCCGCAAAACCGTTTTCAAGTTTTGTCTGTGGGAACAGAACAAATAAAATTACTAATAAGGTTTATTAGTGCGAACACTTAATTTCCACTTATTGCACATCTATAGTAACAATCAATAATAAGTATCTTATCTTAAACGTATGGAAAGTGAATAAATAAAGAAAATATCTTTACTTACATCAAATGACATAAATCATTTTAAAAAAAACTACCATTCTACCGTGTTTTGACATTTCGCCACATCAGTACATTGCACCCGTGCAAAGCATGGATGGGTCGCTAGTTTTCTTATATTCTAATAGCCGTATGTCAACAGTAGAACCTGACACCCCAAGTTTGTTCACTCGTAGGCAATCCTATTTCTACCATACAAGTTTATGTAAATGTGTAGCCCCGTATCTCTTGGGAAATCTGTAAAAAACCTTTATATTATCTTGTAGCATCGATGTTTTATACACAAATGAAGGTATCCCTGGATAAAAATGTCTACAGCAATAAGACTATTTTGTGTTCGATTTTCGTTCGCGTTTTATTCTCTTTTGGTTGAGTTTTTAAGTTGTTTTTCAGTAGCAATAATATTCTTCTGAAAATAAAAGGAACATTAGCTAAATGATTGGATTTTTTTAACAATAGTGGTTATTAAAGAAACAGTTTTGGGTAATAATCTTACTAGTTTGGTTGTAAAGAAAATAAAACGTGAAAGTGCCAGCCTTTTACTCCTTTCTCATACTTACACGTTGTAGATATCCAACGGTAGCGAGTGGGATACTTTATTAATTTGATTTTGGAATAGTTGGACAATGAGTAATTTGTTTTTTTTTTTTTGCAGAACGAAGATAAGCCAAGACAGCTGTGTTTTTTATTACTTACTTTTATGTGTTTTAAATAATAAAATATAGTTTTATCGAGTTATATGCTGAATTTGATTTGTCCTACTATTCGCATATACACCGTGACATTTTATTCGTCTTACAAAAGCAGCGCACTTCATGTATCCAATGATTACTAAACATTCATAAAAAAATAAAATGTAACAATTTTTTTATTACTCCTAGAGGTATTTTATGTCGGGCACATTGAGTGGCCCTTTGTTAGACGGCTAAAATGTCACGGTGTAAATATATTTTTTTTTTAAATTAATGTTTGATAATCATTGGATACATGAATTGGGCTGCTTTTGTAGGACAACTAAAATGTCAAGGTGTATGTGCAAATGTTAGGACAAATAAAATTCAGCATATAACTCGATATTTTATTATTTAAAACACATAAAAGTAAAGTAATAAAAAAAAATGTGTGGCACTCGGGGACTGCAGCGGTGCGGACTGCATTTGTAACCTCCATGACAACATCACGTTGTCCGTCATGTGAACCGTCATTACATGGTAGGCGGAGTGGGGGGTGTTATTTTTTATTTTCGTTACGTTACGGAATTTCTTGATTCGGTCGCTGCGCTCAAAGCCCGCGATAAAAGCTGTCTTGGCTTATGTTCGATCTGCCAAAAAATAATAATTAGATACTCCTTGTCCAACTATTCCAAAATCAAATTAATAAATTATCCCACTCGCTATCGTTTGGATACACAACTACAAAAAAGCTTACAACGCATTTCCTAATAGATGTAAATCCTTGTTTCAATCTATTGCCCTTTCACTTTAAAATCACAAGAAAGACAAAGAGAACTTGAGTGGAGGTGAAAAAACTCTTTCACCATAAAATGACCATAAAGGTTATAGATTCTTGTTTGTAATCGATTCCCTACCAACAACAACTGATATCAGATTAAATGGATGTGGCTTTAAATTATTACAAGTTACAATATCCATGGGAATGGACCCTCATGGGATCGGTAACAATATCTGTTTGTTTGGGATCGTCCACAAGGGACAATCAAACCAGAGTTATGTTAACTATATCCGTAACTTTAAACAGTGAAATTGGAGACACGACATAGGTATAGGGATGTAAAACGGTAAAATTACCCTGGTAAAATACGGTTAAAAAAATAATATTTTACGTAACTTACGGTATTTTACGGTAAAACATGGTAATTTTCGGTAGAAAACGTATGAAACGTACTCATACAGTCATACCCACTAAAACACTACAAATACGGAAGTGAGTGTGTTTGTGTATATCATGTAAATGTCACTATTTCACTATTTAAGGATAAATGGATTTGAATGAAATTTGCCAGAGATATAAGCAGTATTGGAACTTAAAAAAAATTAGAAAACTAGGCTCGTGCGACCCTTGAGTACGAAAAATCCCAAAATCTTAATTCTCAAGTCAAGAATTCAAGATAGGAATCACACCATGTCATGGATTATAATAATATCATCCATGTGCAGAGGCAGAGCAGAGGACAACACAAATTAAAATTTAACACTTCATAAGTCGCCGGTAATTTTACCGTAATTTATATAAATGACCGTAAAATACCCGCAAATTACTATAATAATTATTAATTTTCAGTAAAATTACGTAATTTTGCAACCCTATGTGTAAGCAATTACATAACAGTAATTTGGTTCGATAAAAGATGATACTGTGTTTAAATATTATATTACGATTAAATACGTAGAAATTGAATGATTAATATAATAAATAGTTACCATTTTATATAAGTTTAACGTCCATTTATTGATTTAAAATTCGCGCGCTTAGCCGCATCATTGTAACGTGGACACGAGCTGTCAAGTAAATCGAATACTGTGTTCTGAATCATTATATTTTGCACGTTGAGCTGTACAGTACAGGCTAAGTGTAAAAGTGTACCTAATTATAATAAAAGTGTAATTATTGTATACCTAAGTGTTATTAGTTAAAAGATTTTACCAATATAAGTGTCTTTTCTTTCACTAGATACCTCTTCTTGTTTTCGAGTTGATGAGAAAATACTTAGAAGATCGCTTGGGTCCAGTACATACCTAATTCTAAAATAATACTTTGTTGAGTGGAACAAACCCACTCACGAAGTATGATTACGTTCAGGTTTAGGTAAGGAGGGTGAAGGAGTTGAGGTTCTTGAGTGACGACCGCATACCTGAAGACGTAGCGTTGGAAAGCCTACAAGGTGGACCGATGACCTTGTATCGGCCATAGGAATCCGCTAAATGTAATAAGCATGTAATCGGTCGAAGTGGCGGTGCTTGGGGGAGGCCTACATATGTCCAGCAGTGGACGTCTTTTGGCTGAAATGATGATGATGATGATGAAAGAGGCTGAGACGTTAGTAGGATGATCTTAACTTCTACTTAAGTTTTCTGATGGAAATACATTGGTACAAAAATTGAAGATATACCATGGGAAGAACTTGGTGAAAGTCATTTATATTATAATAACTAAGTGCGAACCAATTTTCGATATTTCAAAAACCATGTAGGTTTATTGATCTCAGTCAGGTAGGTACTATTATAATAAACCCACATCGGAAAATATTATGTTGGTAAGAAAAACGGTTATTTTTAACATTTTCACAAAATCTAGGTTGAAACACACTCATCAATCTAGCATTGACAGATTATGATAAAATATTCGATCATTCTTATACTATTTCTGTTTGGGTTATGAGTTATGTATGATGTATACTGGAGGAACCTATTTTTATCTGTACTGTGTAGTACCTAACTAACAACGGGTGTAAAAATACCCTTATCGAAGCCAGAGTCACTTGTTCTTTCCATTGTTATTATGATCATTGTTTTGTAGACCTCTAGACCAGGGGTCGATAAGTAATTTTAAGTGCGGTCCGGATGTTATTGATTTTTTTTATCGAAAAACAAAAACTCATAACACTTTAAAGTAGTTTTTTTTTTAATAATATAAGTACAAGGTAATTATTATTTATTGTACACCACAAAAATACACAACAAAAAAAAAAAACAAACACTACAACATATACATCTTATTGTTGGGGCTCATAGTATTTAAGTATATTCAAAATTTTTGTTAAAGTTTTTTGTTTTTATTTTTTATGTCTTGTTATGTTAAATAATAAATGTTGTGTTAAAATGTCTACCTGTAAGAGCAATTAGGTGGTTTTATTAGCGAAGCGTATTTAATTAGTAATATTGTTTTGTTTTTATGGACTTAAGTAGTTAGTAATAGCTTTTATATTCTTTTTTTTTAGATTATTTTTTTGGTATTTTATTCTTATATATTTTATAACTTTTACAAACTATGATCGATGCGGACCTTGATGTTGATTTTTTCTCATGTTCTTCCTCTTCCAGCAGTTTCCTTAGCGCGGCGAGTGGATCTTCCTCTCCTCTCACTCTTGGCGATCAGATTTCTTCTTTACTTTCCCACCTCCCCAACAATCTCAACATAGCCCACATCAATGCCCAGAGTGTTGCTTGCCATTACTCTGATCTTCTGGCTTCCATTAACAGTGCACACGTAGATGCTTTGCTGATCTCGGAGTCCTTCCTCAAACCCTCTCTTTTATCTGTTCACTATGCCCTTCCCGGCTTTGTTCTTATCCGTAATGATAGAACTGGGAAGGGTGGTGGTGGTGTTGCCATTTACTTGCGAACTGATATTCCCTACAAGATTATCAGCACATCACCATCTTCCTACTCGGGAGCATCTTTTTCTAGAAATTTCCTTGCATCATGTTAAAATGTTTCTTGGAGTGATGTACAGTCCTAACCTCAGTATCGATTACTTTGACTCTTTTGATTCGCTCTTAAATGATTTCTGTCCCTCTTATGACCACGTAGTCTTGATGGGCGATTTGAATACTTGCCTTCTTAAAAATGACAGTCGTACTCACAAACTTCAATCTCTCTTATCTTCTTTTAACCTTAGTATTCTGCTTCTTTCTGCTACTCATCGTTTCCCTAACTGCACCCCTTCTCTTTTGGACCTGATGATCGTCTCTAATACTAATAATGTATCTGTCCACGGACAACTCACTGCCTGTTTTTCTTACCACGATTTCATCTTTATGTCCTACAAGATTTGCCCTCCCAAGCGTAAGCCGCAATATATTTTCCTTAGGAACTACAAGGGCATTGATCTGGAGGCATTGCTACGTGATGCTGGTAGCATCGACTGGACGGACGTCTTGGAGAGCTCTTGTATTAACGATATGGTTCACATTTTCAACAGCTCAATACTCAGCTTATACGATCGTCATGCCCCTATCCGTCGAGTCAAAGTCAAGTATGTTCCGGCTCCTTGGCTTACTCCTGCTATTAAGGATGTAATGGCATGCAGGGACAGAGCTAAAAGGAGGTTGAAACGCTGTTCTTCCGAGCGCAACTTGAATGCGTTTAAGTTGCTGCGTAATCGCTGCAGTCGTATGTGTAGAGATGCAAAGAGACGCTACTTCCATAATTCTCTCGACAACCGAAACTCTTCAGAAGTCTGGAAGTTTCTAAAAACTGTCGGCATTGGTAAGTCTCCAGTTGCCTCCAGTAATGATATTGACGTGTGTGCTCTTAACAAGCATTTCTCACATCCCCCTGTTACGTTGGATCCGCACGTCAAACTTGCTACTTTAAATAAACTTTCCAGTTTGCCAGTGCCACAGTGTCCTTCTTTCAAGCTGAGTCCTGTATGTGAAGATGAGGTCAAAAAATCAATGTGTGCTATCTCCTCATCTGCAGTTGGTAATGACAATCTTTGCTCAAGGATGATTTCTCCTATCCTCCCCACATTACTTCCTATCTTGACTCACATTTTTAATTTCTCCTTGTTTTCTTGTACTGTTCCCGAGGCCTGGAAACAAGCCCATATCATCCCCTTACCCAAAATTCCTAAGCCGGTCTCACCGTCCGATTTCCGACCCATTTCTATCCTCCCTTATCTCTCTAAAGTTCTTGAGCACATTGTTCATCAGCAACTTTCTACCTTTCTATCTTCGAATGACCTTCTTAGTCCTTTTCAATCTGGTTTTCGACCTGGTCATAGCACGGTAACGGCTCTTTTGAAGGTTACCGATGAAATCCGCTGGGCTATGGACCACAAATCTCTCACCTTGCTTGTTCTGCTGGATTTTAGCAGTGCCTTTAATTCTGTCGTTTTCGACATCCTTCTAGGAATCCTTAAATCTTTCAATTTTTCTTCTTCTACTGATGGTTGGTTCGACTCCTATCTTAAAGGCCGCTCGCAGCGAGTTCGTCTCAAAGAGTCTTCTTCTGACTGGTGTTCTCTTATCGCAGGTGTGCCTCAGGGTGGCGTTCTCTCTCCTATTCTCTTTTCTATTTTCATTAACTTTGTCACCAGAATCATTTCTTCCCACTTCCAGCTCTATGCCGACGATCTGCAGCTTTACACACACTTTTTAAGACAAGATGCGGAAGCAGCGGTGTCTGCCATGAACAGTGACCTGGATTTGATTAGCGAGTGGTCGCGGTCTTTCGGATTGCAAATCAACCCTAAGAAATCCCAGGCCATAATTATTGGCGGGAGGTATATGCGTAATAAGCTCGATGTTGCGTCGCTGTCTCCACTCTGTTTGAATGGAGTTCAGATTGAATACGCAAATACTGTTAAAAACTTGGGAGTGACCATGGACTCCTACCTATCGTGGACTGCCCATGTTGGTCAAGTCAGTCGTAAAGTGCACTACACGTTCCATTCGCTGAAATGCCTCCAGAGCTTCTTGCCTTTGAGTACCAAAATCTCCCTTGCTCAAACTCTCATTCAGCCCATCATAGACTACGCTGATGCCTGTTATTTGGATGCCACCGAGGAGCTTTTAAATAAACTTGAACGTTTGCAAAACATCTGTATTCGTTTTGTTTTTAACCTCAAAAAGTATGATCACGTTTCCAACTTTCGCAAGATACTCAAGTGGCTCCCTATTCGTCTTCGCAGGAACTCTCGGATATTGTGTCTGTTATTTAACATCCTTCACAACCCTAAAACGCCATCCTATCTGCGGGAACGCTTTTCCTACGCCTGTCCCTCTGATGCACTTTGCAGGTCGCATCTTAGAAATCTCCTTAAATCCCCTCCCCACTCAACCGACTTCTACTCCTACTCCTTCAGTGTGCATGCGGTTCGGTTATGGAATTCACTTCCGCGTGACATTAGGGACTGCCAAACTGTTGCGGTTTTTAAAAGAAGAGTGAAAGAACACTATCTTTCCACTTCGTCATAGTTGCATAATATGTATTTATTATTGTAGAAAGTAATTTTATCTAAGTATTTTAGTGATATGTATTTTAGAAGTATGTATTTAAGTATATTCTTATGTTGTATGTTTATATTTAAATTAGTGTATAGTTAAGTTTTATTTTATGTATTCTGTTTTCTCTTTTACTCTTACACACGTTGTCTACATCTCTTTAATTACTTTCCTATCGCAGGTATGCTGGAAGAGATTTCTATAGAAATAAGCATCACCTTTGTACGTATTTTTCTGTTCCTTTCTTCTTGTCTGTTTATATGTGTGTACATAAACTGTTAAATAAATAAATAAATACAATGGGCGGCCTTATCGCTTTCCGCGATCTCTTCCAGGCAACCTTGGAAAAGATAGTGATTTGTCTGGACATAAAATGGGGCTGTCGTTGGTGCAAATAATAAATATACAATATATTATTACGTTTTATACATATCGCCGCCCCCGCAGAATAAACGCGCAAGTGTAAAAAGTCAATTTTACAGGAAAAATAAAAATCCTAAATTGATCCATAACTTTATGACTACACCGAATAGAAGTTTGTTTTTTACGTCGTTTAACAGATTTTTTTTTCTAGATAATCTAATTTATGTTAAGTGTTAAACAGGTACTATTTTTGAGTCATTGATAAAAAAACATTTTACAGAAATGTTTTAGTTTTTTTTTAATGTTAATGTTACTTTGAGTTATTTTTTCTTATCAACTATTGTTTTTTTTGTTTTGCAATGTAATATTACTTGCGTTTTTCGCAGTACAGTGATACCGTTAAATTGCTATTACGCGTTTATTCTGGTGCAGTCGAAAAAATTCTGATAATGTAATAGGTAATTAAGTTTTTATATCATCAAGGTCGGAATTATAACATTATGTTACGGTATATCGTGTGTATGTAATTTCGTAAATAATTGATGTAAAAATCTGGAAAAAATTGAGGTGATGTATTTTGACCTATACGTACATAACGAATATGGATTAACATAAAAACCGCCACAATAGCACTTACGCGTTTATTCTGCGGGGGCGGCGATATTTTCACCCTCAACCCCGCACTCAAATGCTCTCTCTTGCACCACACAGCACAGCATAGTAACTGCAGCCTTGTCTACCTATTAAAGCAAAACTAACTAATCAAATTAGATTCTACGTGGCAGTTCTGTAAAAATATTATTTAAATTGAATACAAGGTAAGTTATTTAACAATCATATTTGGCAGTCCAAGTACCGACTGGTCCGCCTATTGCTGATCGTTGTTCTAGACCATACCTTGGAACTTCCTGTTTACGGAGATAATATTGAAGGTCAAAGTTAAAACTTTTTGACGTTTTTTTTTTTACGAAAACCTGTTTTAAATTTTATAACTTATGTACCATATCGGACTGTTGCATGCAGCCATAAGCACAATGTTTTGCATACGTTACATATTTGTGAACAGCGAATTTTCATTCCAAAAATAAAAGTAATTTCCCAGCAATTATTTTTGTACAAAGTTACTTAGTTTGGTGTACAAAATGAAGGGGTCTTTTTACAACCTTATAGTAAAGGTACAAGAAACTGAAACCAAATTCCCAACTTTTGTCCAACTTGGAGAAAGAGATCAATCGTCGAATCCGACTCGGCTGGGCAGCGTTCGGGAGGCTACACAATATCTTCTCGTCCCACATACCACAGAAGCTCAAGACTAAAGTCTTTGACCAGTGCGTGTTGCCAGTGATGACCAATGGAACTGAAATGTGGTCGCTCACAATAGGCCTTATCAGAAGGCTAAAAGTCACCCAAAGTGCAATGGAAAAGGCTATGCTTGGAGTTTCCCTAAGTGATCGAATCAGAAATGAAGAAATCTGCAGGAGAACCAAGGTAACTGACATAGCCTGAAGAATTGCCAAACTTAAGTGGCAATGGGCAGGGCACATTGCTCGCAGAACGGATGGCCGATGGGGCCGAAAGGTTTTGGAGTGGCAACCGCATACCGGAAGACGCGTTGGAAGGCGTCCCACAAGATAGACCGATGACCTTATGAAGGCCGCAGAAATCCGCTGGATGCGGGAAGCACAGAATCGGTCGAAGTGACGGTGATTGGGGAGGCCTATGTCCAGCAGCGGACGTCTTTCGGCTGAAATGATGATGATGATGATGATGAAAACCCCTTTTAAAAGGAATAAGCAATAAAAGATTTCCAGATATTTCATAATATATTTAAAGAATGCCTGAGAAATTATTTTTGACTTTCAACAAACCCACACAGTTCAAAGCTTCAATTAATCTGGCAAAGTATTTTAATAAAATAATTTACACAAGCTAAAATTCAAGATTTCTAAGCATTTCATGATTTATTTAAAATAATATTTCAGGAATATTTAAACCTTTTACTAACAAAGCCACATAGTTTTAAAAGAAAATAAAAAGTAAATAACATTTTCACCAATGAGAATATTAATTTCCGTCTAGCCACATTTTCTTGGTCGCTTTTATTTTGCCTTTTCTTCGCCTCCACGAGACCAACTATACCTATACCTACTGCCTACCTAATTTTAAGACCACTGCTCTATCTAATTAAAACGTAGCAGACAAAAGTTCCTTTGTCTACACATTGTGGGGCATTTTAGCTTTTGTGCTTTGTAAAATTTTAAAGTAATTCAATAGAAAGCTATATTTCGGACTGAAAAGGTGTGGGTATATTATACTCTTAACATTTTTATGCCACTATCTCCTTGGTAATGCACAAAAATAACATCACACACTCCACACACACATACACACACCCCTATATGACACTTCACACACACACCCAATAACCACAAACACCACCAGAAATCATATTTCAGTTGTCTATAACTGGTTTGCAAACAAAATCTATAGCGAGTTTATCACAGGTATTCTGAGAATCAAATGAAATAGCAAAAATCAAAATAATTATTTATTTCACATAAACTTATGAAACGTCAATTATAAAAAGTTAGATACACGGTTCCAATTGGTCGTTTCCTATGCAGAAGAGCCGGCAAGAAACTTTACGGTTAGTCTTTTAGAAACAATTGAATATTACAATGTTTTCAAATTACCTACAGTGTTGATAGGTGAGGGAGGCTAGTGTAGGTCTGTCACCAAGTACCGAGTCCATAATACCTCAGTTAAAATACACTCCTTATCTCACTCGCACGATACTGCTCGCGGACTGAGTTAGAGCGAGACTGAGCAGCGGGGAGAAGACTCCAAGGCGCCAATAGTTTAAGGAATGACATTTTACGGCGAAAATAATGGTAATTAAATAAAAAACGTAGCATCTGCTTTATAGTTAGTTCAGTTAATATGCTACAATTTGAAGTATTTTTTTTAATACCAATGGTTTATTGTTCGTGTTAACGTAGGTGGTAACTTTGAATTATTTTTCTGTAGAGAAAATTTTATCGAATCGTGTTTTCGTCATACATAGTACTTAACATTAATCCTCAACTTTACCATTTATTTATTTCAAAATCAATGCCACAGTATTAGGATCATGATAAACAGTTAGAGGTATTATAGATTCTTAATAAAATAGAAAATGGTCAACAAATCTTCAGTCCACAAGGCCTCCTTTCATTTCCTTCATGCAATGCATCCACATTGCTAATTTATGGGACTTGTGTTTAGTGTTACCTAGGTAAATCCAGTTCCACAGATAGATACATGCAAACTGCGTTTACCAATCAACGGTTTCAATGTATTCCGTTTCCGTTTGTGTCTAAAGTTAGCTCTCCACATGCAGTCATAAGTAAGAAAGATGCACCGTATGGAGGAGCTACTTTAAGATGTGAAATGTTGTCTTGTGTCTTTTTGTATCAAAGCTAGCTAAGGGAACTTACCCATACTACGTGACCAATTTTTACAATTTTTTATCCCCTCCCCCCCAAAATCCTCCCCTTCCCCTCTAGTTTTCACGTAGTAATTCATAAATATAGTTTTAAATCATTTTTTGCAGATTGAAAGTTAAAAAAAATCATTTGGTTCATATTTGTCTTTATTAATATAGCGCTTGTCGCGTGACGCCAAGAGTGAGTATATACCTATAATAACAAGTGAAAAAATATTACCAAGAAGAAAAAACTTGCATTACACACTCAGTTTTCAATCAGCTGGTATGTACGTCAATATTGCCACCTGTGAGTTTAAAAAGCGCTAAACACTGCGCGCCATATTCGAATATAGCTCGAAAATGCACGAGATTTCCCTAGTGGATTTTGACTACGTGACAAAAACCTAAGCCCCTGCCTGCCCCTGTGGCCAAGCGTGGTATTTTAACCCCTCAGAATGGGTCACGTAGTATGGGTACGTTCCCTAAGCGGGTGTATGAGATGGGAAATGAAATACATAGTTTACTAGCTATTACCCGTGTGACGTCGTCTATGATCCAAGATTAAAACTACTCTGTCCTTCTCCAAGTCATGGTCTACTCATGTGCCAAATTTCATCTAAATTCATTTAGCCGTTTTAGCGTAAAAACGTAACAAACAAACTCACTTTAGCATTTATAATATTACTAGCTGCACCCCGCGGTTTCACCCGCGTCAGTCTCGATTCTGTAAGAATATCAGGATAAAGAGTATCCTATGTATTAATATAGGTTATAAAATATCTGTTTGCCAAATTTCGTTCAAATCTGTTCAGTAGTTTTTGCGTGAAGAAGAGACAAACATACACACACACTCACAAACATTCGCCTTTATAATATTAGTGTGATATATAGTTAGGATATAACTAAGCAGTAGGTTGACTGTCCACTGGAGCGGAAAGGAGAGGAGCGGAGCGGAGCTGTGCCAATATTAACCAATGAAATTGCATAAAATCTCCACTCCGCTTTAGTGGACAGGGATTTGCGAACTAGTTTAAAAATTCACTGCCTCGTTGGTCCAGTGGTCGCAAGCGCTATTGCTGAGCATGAGGTCCTGGGTTCGATTCCCGGGTCGGGCAAAGTGTTATTGGGTTTTTCTATCTGAAATTTCTCAGTAGCAGCTCGGAGTCTGGATTGTGCCCGGTTGATGGCAATTGGCTCGCCCCCTATTACATGGGACTTAAAACATGACTGACGAAATGTGGGTGTGTCTGCTACAGGGACACCTCTGCCCAACCCTTCGGGGAAACAAGGCGTGATGTTATTATGTATGTTATTTGAAAATTCATACAAAACCGGGAAGTGGAGCAGGGAAGCGGAAAAAAACCGGCTGCAGGGCATTGCAGCCCGCTCAAATTACTCGTCGCTTGAACTCGGCCTAGCTCCGTACAGTCCGCAACTTTGCTCCACACGACCTCGCTCCGCATCAATAGGACACTATGGGCAGGCACTCTAAATGAGCAACATTTGTGTTATTTGTAATTACGTTCTCGAAAACGGCTTTAACGATTTCGATGAAAGTTGTCCTATAGGTGGCGAAAAATCGATCCAGCTAGTTACGGAGTACCGAAAAATCGATCTAGCTAGTTGTTATATCTGGGAAAATTCGTTTTCACTATTTTCACCCGAGCTGGGGGCCTACCACCAGCTCATAAAGCAGTATTATTTTAATATTACTTCAGTGTGGGAAAGAGATGAAGCTCTACAGGACGTATATCACTATCTCTTTCTCACACTGAAGTAAAATTAAAATAAAACTGCTATATAAGCTGGTGGTAGGCCCCTAGAGCTCGGATGTACCTGGTCGACCGAGCTAGTTTATTTAACTAAGCATTAGTTTGCCAAAAATCTCCTTTTGTTGATCGACTATATTAACTTTTTTTGTAATTTAAGTCTCCAATTTTATTGTGATTTGTGATCTAATCACCAGAGCTGATTCACAATCATAGCGCAACTTCATAATATTATGAAGCTAGGGTTACTGGTGTACAGTGGTAAGACCTTGCTGTCTTGTATGGATCAGAATGTTAGGCCACAAAAGGGATGAATAAAAGGCGATTGCGTGCAGCTGAGATGAGAATTTTAAGAGCGATGTGTGGTGTTACACGAATGGATAGAATAAGAAATGAGTACATAAGAGGAAGTAATAACAGCTGCACGGGTCGATCGATCAGGTTAAGCTACGCTTGCCGCGGTTGGTCTGTGGATGGGTGACCATCTTTACATACCAAGACCCCTCCGTGCCTCGGAAAGCACGTTAAGCCGTTGGTCCTGGCTGTTATTTGTAGATCTTTGACAGTCGTTACGGGTAGTTAGAAGCCTTAAAAGTCTGACAACCAGTCTTACCAAGGGGTATCGTGTTACCCAGGTACTGGGTTGTGGAGTCCAGATAGGCAGTCGCTCCATGTAAAATACTGGTATTCAGCTGCATCCGGTTAGACTGGAAGCCGACCCCAACATAGTTGGGAAAAGGCTAGGCAGATAATGATGAAGAGGAAGTCTGAAAGAAGCACCGGTGATTGAAAAGTCGTGCGGAAATCGGTTGTCATGGTATGGACATGTCGACACCGGAAATTTCAACTGTCGTAAAGGACAGGGAATACAATGTCCTTTACGACAATTGAAATTTCCGGTATCGATGTGATGCGGAGGAATTAAAAATGCCTTTTATGTGCCTAATTGAAATACATTATTTGACTTTGGCTTTGAAAGTAACTGAGTCACACGATACTCCTTGGTAAAAGTGATAAACTCGGGCTTCTGACGACCTCAATATTCCATTGCTGGATATCCAGTCTAAAGGGAATTCAATGCATTGTTAGTATGAAATGCTTACAATTTGTTGACAGAGTATTAGTGAAGCAAAGATGCTTATGTTTCTGTGGTTTGAGGCACTAATAGCCTGCAAGCTCTTTAAGAGATTATTTCAATGCAGCTTTGGATTATCTACAAGATGACATGAACAGTATAGATTTAATGGTGTACCATGAATATTATTTTGTATTTAAGGCAACGAATTTGACTGAGTTTTTCTGAGCGTAGAAAAGTAATTTGTATTAAATTCGTTTCATCATCATCAGCCTATAAATGTTCCCACTGCTGGGACACAGGCATCCTCTCTGTGAGAGGGAGTGAGCCGTAATCTACCACGCGGGCCCAGTGCGTGTTGGTAGATGTCACATGTCTTCGAATTTTCGGTTCTAGGACATGCCGATTTCCTCACGATGTTTTCCTTCACCGTTTTGAGAGCAGTGGTGATGAAATAATTTACACAAAGTAAAGCGCCTGTCTGGGTTCGAACCTACGACCTACAAACTCGTAAGTCGCGGCCGTTACCACTGGACCACCACTGCTAATTCGTTTTAATTTTGTTTTTTATCAAAAAATGTGTGATAATGTAATGTCTACTTACTAAGCTGACAACGTTACGTAGAGGTCGTTAGAGTTTCGAAATTTAATTTGACTGTGTTTGTGTGACCCTTCCTTTTCAAATGAGTTACGGTGCTAAGCATCCCCAAATATCCTTTCACAAATCGAATGTACCTACTAGAGGAGCTCGTGGCTAAGTAATACCAGTCGCACGGGTTGATTTATCAAGTTAAGCTACGCTTGCCGGGGTTGATTCGTAGATGGGTGACGATCTTTACATACCAAGACTCTTCCGTGCCTCGGAAAGCAAGTTAAGCCGTTGGTCCTGGATTCAGGATCTTGACAGCCGTTACGGGTCGTCAGAACCCAAAAATTCCAACCAGTCTCACGAAGTGGTATCGTATTACCCAGTTACTGGGTTGAGGAGGCCAGATAGGCAGTCGCTCCATGTAAATTACTGGTATTCAGTTGCAAAGTCAAAATCAAATAATTTATTTCAATTAGGCACATAAAAAGCACTTTTGAACGTCAAAATTTACAAAATATAGAATTGATTCTAGTCGCCCCTTCCAAAATGTAGTTTTCGTATGGAGAAGAATGGGCAAGAAGCTCCACCGTAACTCTTTTAAAATGTTTTACAATATTTTGAATACATTAATTATATAATTACTAGCTGCGCCCCGCGGTTTCACGCGCATAAGTCTCGATCCCGTGGGAAAAAAAAAAGTATCCTATGTTCTTTTCCAGGGCATCATCTATATATGTGCCAAATTTCATCCAAATCCGTTCAGCCGTTTTAGCGTGAAGGCGTAACAAACAAACTTACTTTCGCATTTATAATTAAGGAAGAAAAAGTCAAAGTCAAAGTCAAAGTCAAATCATTTATTTCAAATAGGCCCATGTATGGCACTTTTGAACGTCAAAAATTACAAAATAATAAAATTGATTCTAGTCGCCAGAATATGTGAAGACGATGCACCTGGAATAAGATTACCTACTATACCACAATAGGTAAAAATAATTAAAACCGGCAAAGTGCGTGTCGGACCACGCACAATGAAGGGTTCCGTAGTTGGGATGAATTTATCCCAAAAACAAACTTAAGTTTGTAGTTGAAAAATATGTTCTCCCATACGGAATGTATGGGAAAACATGTTTTTGCAACTGCAAAGTTAAGTTGGTCAATTATTACTCGTTAACCTGTAAAGCCTACTTAGTTGTGATAGTTTTTCTTTTAATTTCGTTATATAAGCTATTGTTGTGATTTTTTTCACACAGCCAAAACCAACCATTTAGCCGGCAGGGGGGGAAGACACTTGACTCTAACAAAAATTAGCACTTTAAAGCTTAATATTTCGCAAACGAATCCCTGAATCCAAAAATAGTTTTCACAAACTCGCAATATTTTTAAAGGACCTTTCTAATGATATCCCTCACCATGGGGTAAAAAAATAAAAAAATAAACATTACCACTTTACGTGTATGAGAGGTACCCTAAAAAAAAATGTTTTTCATAATTTTGTTTTACCACTTTGTCGGCGTAATTAATGTGTGTACCTATGCCTAATTACCACTTTCTAGTACTAAGGGTCTCGGAGCTAGACCGCGGACAGACAGACAGACAGACGGACATGACGAAACTATAAGGGTTCCTTGTTTACTACGGAACCCTAAAAATGAAGCAATGACAGAAAAAAAACAAAATGGATACATGGTGTTCACATATTTACAAGTAATACTAATAAGTCAGTGTGTGAGTTCAAGTTATCATAGAATGTAAAATAAATACACTCACCTCCTTCACCTTACACACTCAGAGGACAGTAACCCTTTCATTTTTCTTTTTTTAAGTAATTTAAGTTCATATTTTAATATAAACTGTTTCCTTTTGTTCGTAAGCTCATACTCGCATACCCAGTCCAAGGGCTTGAGTCGCTGCATGCTGAAACACAGGCTATAAACCTAGTTCGGCAGCAGATGCTAATAATCGGACACAATTGTTACTAAATTACTTTTAAGCATAATAATTTTAAGTAGCTAAAACAAATTGTGTTACATGTTTACTACTTCTGGTCTTATAAATAAATTATAAATATAAATAATAATTAATTATACAATAAAATTAGCAACCAGTTTGATTTTGTCTAAAAAGTGCTTTGAAAGTGATTTTGTCTCGAAAGTCTCTTTGTTCTGTTGCATCCGGTTAGACTGGAAGCCGACCCCCACATAGTTGGGAAAAGGCTGGGCAGATTGAAATTCAATATTCCTACTTACCTCTATTCCTTAAATACTTAATACTAACATGTCTATGACATAGTAAACCTAATAGCGCTAACTAAACCTCGTCCTTACAGTATTAATAGACAGTTACAAGTTTAATTTAATTTAAGAAACGTCGTTCTGAACCCGGTTAGTAGATTAGGAACCGGTTTCAGACCAATATAGTGGTCCCACTGACTATCCTGGATATAACTTGATCAGTATTAGCCCTTTCTAGGTAATAGAATAATAAATTTTACAAAAGGTTTTGTGTAATGGGAGATTGCCTTTGGGCAACTAACTTGGAATAAAAGTAAACATAAAGGGTTAATCTCTATCGGACTTATATAAGGATTATCCTTGTTATTAGCCAAAAATATGGCGATTACGCCATATTTTTAAAGTACATATTATGTCACAAAATAATATTTACTTATTGATGAAGACGCGCCCCACTCTGCGATTACTGTATACTATAAGCTGTATTTTAGTGAAGGGCTTGTGGCTAAGTAATAACAGCCGCACGGGTTGATCTATCAGGTTAAGCTACGCTTGCCGCGGTTGGTCCGTAGATGGGTGACCATCTTTACATACTAAGACCCCTCCGACCCCTCTGTGCCTCGAAAAGCACGTTAAGCCGTTGGTCCCGGCTGTCATTTGTAAATTTTTGACAGTTTTTACGGCTCATCAGAAGCCCGGAAGGTTTAGGCAATCCGATACGACCGGAGAGAGATCAGGCGCAGGGCCTGGGGCATCACACCGCCAACTTCTAAACTCCGGGCTGTTACTAAGAAATTCCTAATGGAAAAACCCAATAACACTGTGCCCGTCTCGGGAATTGGACCCAGGACCCCACGTTCAGCAGTCGCGCTTGCGATTACGAAACCAGCGGGCAGTTAAATGCGGAAATACATAAAAAAGGTGGTATAAACAGAGCCCTCCACGAAGACGCGCCCCACTCCGCTACGCTCCGTACTAAAGTACAGCTTCATCTGCCTACCCTTTCCTAACTATGTTGGAGTCGACTTCTAGTCTAACCGGATGCAGCTGAATACCAGTATTTTACATGGAGCGACTGCCTATCTGACCTGATATCTGACCTGATTTATGAGGAAGTTTAAAAGTGGCGCCAGTGACAGAAAAGTTGAAAGGAAATCGTTTGGCCTGGTATGGGCATGTGATGAGGAGAGAAGAAACGCATGTGACTAAAAGAGTAATGAATATAAATGTTGATGGATGGAGCGGGAGAGGAAGACCAAAGAAAAGATGGAAGGATTGTGTGAGGAATGATATGAAAGAGAAGGGAGTGAATATAGTGTGACGGTTGACAGGGGAGAGTGGAAAAAGAAAACGTGTTGCGCCAACCCCAAGTAACATGGGACAAGGGCAGGAAGATGATGATGACTGCCTATCTGACCTCCACAATCTAGTCACTGGATAGCACGATACTCCTTGGTAAGACTGGTTGTCAAGCTTCTGAATACCCGTAACGACTGTTAAAGAACTACGAATGACAGCAGGGGCCAACGGCTTAACTTGCTTTCCGAGGCACGGAGGGGTCTCGATAAGTAATCAATGATCACCCACCCACGAACTGATCACAGTAACCTTAAGTCGACTCGTGCAGTTGCTATTATTTAGCCACAAGCTCTAATAATTTGGGGGGATTAATAGGGGGGAGAACGTATAATAGGGGGCTATTGTACTTTCTCAAAATCATCCAAATTATTTGTTCACCTACAATCTACCACTTTCTAGTTTCAAACATATATTGCTTTGCATCATAACATTCATTACATAATACGCCATGTTATAATTATTACGTAACCAGTACTGAGTACATGTAATAATTAGCCAATAAGTCAAAACGTCAAGCAAATATTTTTACACAGATTTTATTTTTTTGCACAGATTGTAATAAGTATGCGGCGCGTGAGTCGCCGACGGCACGAAATGTTGCCATTTTAAATATTATATTTGTATAAACATTTAGGACTAGTATTGTATTTATCTTATTTTTGATTTTTTATTTCACTATATGCTGCACCGGTTGACGTCATCACGTCAGCGCCGGCTACCAGCGCTGGGGCTTTGTCTTGCATGGGGTCGCAGCTTTATGCTGAGCGATGGCCGTTTTGCGTGGATGTGACGCATATTTTCCACCAATTTGTTATTTACGTGTTTTTTATCTTTCTTTGCGTCATGTTTACCGCAAATAATCGAATTTTCTTTCTTTCTTTCTTTCTTTCTAAACCTATAAATATCTAACTATCAACAAAACCACGTTGTAATTAATTATGAATTTCAGCATTTTGAATAAAGTTCTGAACTAGTTAATTTGTGGTTTAACGCCACACGCTATTAGCGAGCCAAAGTTGATACGGCACTCGATATTATGTAATAGTTTCGTTGCAAAATACCACTAATGCTTAAATTCAACAGTGCTAAACTGTTGCGTCCGTTTACAGTCAGTGGTCTGCATACATTATGGAGTTGAATTTATGAATAGCAATACACCTTCCGTTACATTAATCGCTTCGCGATCAGTAGACCTAAATATTAACAAATAGTATTGGCGAGTCACTACAAATTTAACATGGAACAGTCTAGTTTTGCCATGACTTTCGTTTCCAAAACTCGCGAATGGCAAAGTTGCATTGCAAAAATTTTGCTTTATTCTTTCTTGCAGGCGCTGTCACACATAGTTGTTAGTACCTAGTACCTACTATGCAGCGATACTGTCTTGCGATCCACGCGCCTATTTGTCAATTTAGAAGAGGATGGCATCGCAATGCATTTACTGACGACTACAATTATTAACTTTCTTACTTTTTAATTGTCGGCACTCTCACTTAACATTGCATTAATATTCCTTTAGAAATACTAGGGCAAAAGGAACTAAACATTGTATTGAATTTATTAATTTCACATTCAAGAAAACCGATGGTTTTTCCTCCAAACAAGGAAATACAGAAAATTACTATAATTATGCAATATACCTAGCTGTTGAAATCCATTTAAGTTTCCTTTATCTTGTTTACTAATATTAATCATTTAGTACTATGAACGACCTTCTAATAAATATTTAAACTGTTGACAACCGTTACTCTGAATATGCTCAAGAACCTTGAGTACAAAAGTGTAGGAGTACCTTCCTAGTTTCCACAGAATAATGTTGTTTATATGCTTTTAAAGTAGACGTAAATCAGGAATATTTTTGAGATAAAAGTGATTTGTGTAATTGCAACTGCAGTTTCAGTTTTATTCAGTGCTCATTTGAATCGAAAACATATTATTGTATAGAAACTAGGTTTTGAAATTGGGTCAATGTTGTCATAGACAAACAATGCAATACATACATAGAACTTATTTTGATGTTTTATGATTGTAATGTAATGAATTTAAAGATTTTTAATGAATTTCCAGGTTTTAAACATTTTAAAGATGATAGTGATTTTATTCATGTGAATAATGTACTTCTGATATTCAATTTTATTTATAATAGTATTATTTTTACGTGTATTTGAATGAAAAAATTTGAAACGTTATTCACATAAATAAAATCACGATCATCTTTAAATTATTGGAATGTTTAAAATCATCAATATTATTTTAAAATCAGGAAATTAATTAATATCTTATGTAATAGTAATAATAATATATTATACATATATATATGTATGTCGGAGACGGGTATGTGACTTTTTCGTTATTATCAGCGATATTTTGACTACTGTAAGCGTAGTGTGGGTAGTGTTGGTTAATGCGCAATAGAAAAACCGTTTGCAGTTCAGATCACATTATAATTTACTATCAAATTAATCACACTAGCTAAATTATACCTACACACACTGGGTGCGACGGCGTTTATTAAAATCACAAATTAACACAATGCTCACAAATTACAATTAACACAATAACTGAAGACAACGAATCGAGAACAGTTCCGCGACGTCTTAACTCTGATGCGATCCGAGGCTGAATCCCCTTCTCGCCGTGGCCTTAATACATCACGACTCTGTAGAAGCGCGCTTTTTGATGTGGGTGGATCACTTGATGTCGACAATGGCGCGCTTGCGATTCGTTTCGTGTCCGTACTAATGACCGGATCTGACACTTAATTAAACGTGGAAATAACCTGGTACAAAATATTAATCCATCCATTAAGGATTTTATAATTGTAACAATTTAGTAATGTGCACTTTTGTATTCTTAACTATACCTAAATAATATACTAACAAAAATTTGGATCACTGGGTCTGAATTAAATAAATAAATAAAATTAAATACCTACCTTACTTTGACCTTAAATAATTTTAGATCGCTGATCGGCAATTGAAAATAGTTATTTTTATCACCACTGCCTCGCCGACCACCCCGTTGGTCTAGTGATCCTGGGTTCAATTCCCGGGTTGGGCAAAGTTTAAGCTGCATCCACCTCCGCAACATCGGGAACCAACCGATCTGCGAACACACTGAGAATACTGTTGGTGTTGCCGCGAACACCACACATCTTTCATTTAATAACGTTCTGTAAAACAAATACATCCCAGCAGTAGGCTGCTGAGTCCCAGGTGCTATTCGGACGGGGGTCTAAGTGTACTACTTCAAAAAAAATCCTGGTCAGATTGTAATTCATTAAAAATACAAAAATGTTTATTTTTATTTTTATTGCCCCCTTTTGTATAACGATTAATTCGTTTCAGTAACAAATGTTTCTCTTAAAAAGTACTATCCATTAATATATCACTTATGGCTATTGGGCGCCAAGAACATTCCTAAACTTAGGTGTCCAAGTAGTTACCTATTTAGGTCATTAACTTCGAATTGACTAACAATTGACAAAAGTCGAGTTCCACTATAATTATTTGAAACATATTATATGCATGCAGCTTGAGTTTTCCTGTTCAAAACTCGCCGAATTTTATCAAAGCTATAAAAATTTTAAACATGAAGGTTGTCCTCAATTAGGTCACCGTGAAATTTTACTGCCTCACCGTTTTTGGTACCCAAATACAATAATACTACATATACAACAAGCGGGACATAAACATAACGAAATGTATACAAGATATCACCCACACGTTTATTTCCCAAGTGGAACCCCCACAGTCATTTACATAAACTGTCTAATACCATTATCGGGCATAACATAAACACTGACTTTTTACGACAGTAATACAGATTGGAAAAAAAAAACGGATTTGTACAGTGTTTTGTTTTTGTAATAAATTATGACGGACGTAATAGTAAGTGGGGTATTGTGAATGGTTTTCAGTAGGTTGATTCACATCGCTATGGATAATTTTATGATCCTGTTGCTATATTTAATATATTTACTATTAACTTTTATGCTGGCTCCTAGGTTTGCTTGTTCTTCAGTAACCGTTAAAATTACTCTTTTCAGAGTGTACTGTACCACGTTTTACACGAGCAGCCTGTGGGTTAGATATACTCAAAAATCGTACAGTGCCCTCCGCGTGCAATGCAACAATGCACTCAGGTGTTGAGGCTACCCCGCTACTGCAGCGCATGAGGGATGTTCGCGGACACACATGCAGTGGATTGTTTCTTTGCCACATTGTGTAAGCGCTGTGCGTCCCTTTTGTGTGAAGTGTGGGGCGGCAATAACAGTATCCTGAATCTAATTTCGAGCAGGCTGGACTGTCCGTACGTGAATCGCTGCTGCGCCATTTCCCATGGAGTGGTGCAGCCGCGGTGAAGCGTCTGACAGTACTGCCGCTATGTATATTGTACAGGAATTTGTTTAGGATGTAGATAAAATTATCTTAATTGCTAACATAGGATGAGTTTACTAACAAATGAGTCATGGTTACTTGATTAATTAATGATCTTAATTTTCTTAGTTTCAATGTTGTATTTCCTGTGCGTGTCCCAAATAAAAAAGAAACTTTCTTTCTGTTTTTATTAAATAAAAATTGAATTGAATATATTCATGGTTTCGAATGTACTATAATTTTATCGTCTAGAAAATGATTTTACAAATTTATAGTATGAATTATTTTTAAGCAGAAAGTACCTACAGTACGACACAACTTAGATGTAGCATGAATTTGAAAATTTGCATTCATTAATTTCAATTTTACAACGTAGTATTTTGGTTATACGACTTTACAAGTTATTGCGTTTGTGTAAAGATCATTTTCATTTTTTTTTTTCAATTTTTATTTTCAGTAATAAAGATTGATGATTTTGAAGGCGCACTCAGTTCGGATGGTGATCGGTTTTACGAATTTTGCCGATGCTATATCTAAGTTGTGTCGTACTATAATAAGATTTGAAAAAAACATATCATCACGCCTACATTCCCCGAAGGGATAGGCAGAAGTGTACCAATAGTACACCCACATTTCGTCAGTTATGTTTAAGTCCCATGTAATAGGGGGCGAGTCTATTACCATCAACCGGGCCCAAATCCAGACTCTAAGCTGCTACTGAGAAATACCTGATGGAAAACCCCAATATCACTTTGCCCGACCGATCTGGGAATCGAACACAGGACCTTCTGCTTAGTATTAGCGCTTGCGACCAGTCAACGAGGCAGTTTAGATTAGATTTTTTTTTTTATTAATTCCTTTGCAGTAAGAAGTCTTGACATACAGTGAACTGACGACAATCACCACGCTATAATAATATTGGTATGATTTTCCATGTTCAAACCAAAACTCCTGCTTTTCTTAAGGTGCCAGGAGCATTCACATGAAATGTAACAGTTCAGATGCATCAGTGAGTGAGGAGAACCGAGCATTACAGTGCGCAACCTGTAATGATACAATTTGTAACATTACATTCACCGTTACCATTCACCTGTAATGTAACAGTAGTGAGTGTACCTGTGATACAGTTTGTAACATTAATTTTTATTTATTTAAGTTTTCATGCACAACATAACAGAAAATACTCCCAAGGCATTGTACAGAACAATATACAAACTAAAAAGTTACACACACCTACGTAAGTAAGTCATGTAAATTACAAAAAATAAAACATGAAACACGAGAAATAACAAAATTAACAAACAAAATAACATTCGTATAATAAAAAAACTGCAATGAAGAGGAAGAAAAAATTATAAAAATTATCTTTCATCCATCCTCTCACAAAAACTTAAACATTCACGACACACATCGATCCATCTCCCAGCAAACAAGTCACCTTCGGTGTTGATGTCAGAAGAGCATTGAGCATAGTAAGGGCCCGAACGAGGGGCGAGTTAGCTCGCGACACTATGCGGTCTGTGCGTGCTGATGGTACGGCTAGTAGGTAGCCGGTGACTTCGCGGCCTGAGTTGTTGTTTGGGCAGAACAAGGACAAAAAGCCTTACCAACTACTCCACTAATTCCTGACAATCGGACTCACCCCGCATAATACGGTACGCAATGCGAATCTTATTGAATTGTTACATTACAAGTGAATGCTCGTCAGTCAGTGAGACAGTATTGTAACGTAATGCTCAAAATCAAGTCTTGAATTGTTACATTCCAAGCGAATGCTCCGGTGAGGTAGCACCTTTACGTTGTTTTCGTTCATCATAGCACTCGCTATTATTTCACGAAGTCACACGACATTGTCAATTAATTTGTAAGTAGGTACTCAAATGCCTATTAAATTTCTCAATGTCAATTTTTTACTGTGTTATGTGTTAATTTTACCAATAGCTCAACTTTATTCTTAGTCTTTCTAAACAAAACAATAAAGACGGTATGTTATATTATCGCAGGATGTAAAATTTCACACCGTGTGAATGTGTGATGTGTGATTTATTTTAAGGTTTTATATTGTTCATAAACGCATATTCAAATATAAAATTATAATTCATATTAAAGGATAATGAAGCTGTATAATAAAAAAAAAATAGTCTTTCTAAACAAAACAATAACGACGATATGTTATATGAGGATGTAAAATTTCACACTGTTTGAATGTGTGAAATGTAATTTATTTTAAGGTTTTATATTGTTCATTAACGCATATTCAAATATAAAATTATAAAAAAATATCTCATAAGTTCTGCATTTTCTAGATCTTTTTCCACCGACTTATAACTTAGGCACTGTTTCCTTTATATTGCCAATGGATGTAAAAAGATATCATGTATGGTTATGAGAAAGATTTTATAAATTTAAAACGTATCTTTCTTATGACGGCACTGAATTGTTTTTACCGTAATTTTTTTTTTGTTATGGCATTTAATAGGTAGAGCAGTGGTAGCCTAGTAGAGCAGCGGTGGGCCAGTAGAACAGTGGTGGCCCAGTGAAGCAGTGGTGCCCCAGTTGAGCAGAGGTGGCCCAGTAGAGCAGTGGTGGCCCAGTAGAGTAGTGATGGCCCAGTAGAGCAGTGGTGGCCCAGTAGAGCAGTGGTGGCCCAGTAGAGTAGTGGTGACCCATTAGAGCAATGGTAGCCCATTATAGCAGTGGTAGCCTAGTAGAGTAGCGGTGGCCCAGTAGAGCAATGGTGGCCTAGTAGATTAGTGCTGGTTCAGTAGAACAGTGGTGGCTCAGTAGAGCAGTGGCGGCCCAGTGTAGCAGTGGTGGCTAAGTGTAACAGTAGTGGTCCAATAGAGCAGTGGTGGGCCATTAGAGCAATGTTGGTTCAGTAGATCAATGGTGGCCTATTAGAACAGTGGTGGCCCAGTAGAGCTGACAGTGGTGGCCTGGTAGACCAGTGGTGGCCCAGTGGTAACGGTGACTTACGAGTTGTAGGTCGTGGGTTTTTTGTGTAAATAATTTTAACACCATTGCTCTCAAAACGGTGAAGTAAAAACATTGTAAGAAAACCGACATGTCTTAGAATTAAACATTCGAAGACATATGACATCTACCAACCCGCACTGGGCCCGCGAGGTAGATGACAGCCTACTCCCTTTTGAAGAGCCTGTGGCCCAGCAGTGGGAATATTATAGGCTGATTATGATGATTAAATTGGTAATATATTTAAATAATTATGATTGAAAGTTTCCTTTCGCTATGGAAATAAAAAGCTGTTAAAAGCTCCATAGGTTTTTCTTTTAAACTTTGCCCGACTCTAAGAATTTCTCCTGTATTGTGGGTGCGTTTACAAATATTTAAACTCACATACACAATCAGCCAGACCCGGAACAACTACTTGTAGGTAATACAAATATTTGTTCCGTGCGGGAATCGAACCCGCGACACGCAGTGCAGCAGTCAATCGCTTAACCACAGCGCCAACCGTGCCATCAAAGGTGCTTAAACAATATTTGTTGATTACTGGCAAACAAGAACCTTTGTTTTTCTCGTGGGTATTGTAGAAAGCGGCAAAAGGAGGTCTTATCAGGAGGTCTTGTGGTCACTGTCCTTTTTCCTTTTTTATCAACAGCATCTCATAAACGGTTATAACAGGCCATGCCATTATAAATCGGGTATTTAAGGCCCTTTCCTCACTGGTCGGTACGTTTGCGGTGAGGAATCGGCATACCTGGTATACTCGGTATTGAAAGCTTACCGAGCGCCTATATTTCAATGAGCGTTTCCTGATTGGCTTGGTAGGTATACGCGGGAGCGGGGTGGGATCGTTTCGGTACCACGTGACGTTATGCGTTTTACAGCATGTTCGGTATACTCGGTATCGAAAGCTTACCGAGCGCCTTATAGATAATAATATTATAAATGCGAAAGTGAGTTTGTTTGTTTGCTATGCTTCACGCTAAAACGGCTGAACGGATTTGGATGGAACTTTTCAGTTTTGTTAATAAAATACTCCTGACATTGTTACGGTGAAGTGTAACTGGATGTCATACTATGTCACTTACACCAGTATGATGCAACTTGAGTCCAATAGAGTTTGTCATCATCATCATCATCATCAGCCTATAATGTTCCCACTGCTGGGACACAGGCCTCCTCTCTGTGAGAGGGAGTGGGCCGTATTCCACCACGCGGGCCCAGTGCGGGTTGGTAGATGTCACATGTCTTCGAATTTTCGGTTCTCTAGGACATGCGGGTTTCCTCACGATGTTTTCCTTCACCGTTTTGAGAGCAGCGGTGATGAAATAATTTACACAAAGTAAAGCGCCTGTCTGGGTTCGAACCTACAACCTACAACTCGTAAGTCGCGGCCGTTACCACTGGGTCACCACTGCTATAGAGTTTGTACTATGAAATAAATAGTATAGGACTATTAAAAGTAACTCATTTTTTCAGTTTTTCTTATTAAATACGCGTTATAGATTAGAGCGCATGACTCGAGATGGATGTACTTTAGAGCTGAGCTGCCATAGTAACTATTGTTTGTATGGAAGTGCTCTATCTAACAAGGTGACGTAAGTGTGCGATCAAAAAGAAAAGGCACCAGAATTGGACATATCCCTTTGGCACACGGGTTGACCATGACCTTGATAAACACAGGACAAAACACAGACATACATACATAGATACACAAGATACAGAAAGGGGGGAAGGGATACATGGGATACTTTTATCCCGGTTGTACATACGTTCCCGTGGAATAATTCCTGACAAGCACGCGGGCGAAGCCGCTGGCAAAAGCTAGTAAATTATAGAATTAATTTGAATTTGGAATTCTAACCGCACTGCTACTTACCGACCAATGAGGAAACAAAAGCAGTGCGGTATCGCGTCGGTATACCGAGTATACGATACCAAAACGATACCGTACTGATCAATGAGGAAACGGCCTAAGACTATAATGATTATAATTAAAAAGTAAAAATCAGAAGTCATTTATTCAAACTAGACTGAGAATCAGCACTTTTTGAACCTCAAAATTATATAGGACAGTCCCTCAAAACGCCTGCCCTTCAGCACTTCCTAGAGCTTTATACAATGTCGCCCATCGGTATGTGACTGCCAGAATTTTTCTGAATATTCATGAAAAATAATTGAAAAATAACTTTAAAAGGTGATCTATCTTTAATATTTTTCATGTTTAACATTTTTAAGCTATTGCATAGCTTTTATAGCGGGCTTTGAGCGCGGCGACCGAATCAAGAAATTCCGTAACGAAAATAAAACCTAACACCCCCCACTCCGCCTACCATGTAATGACGGATGATGACATAAAACAAAAATTACGTTCCCATGACAACATCACGTTGTCATGGGAACGTAGTTACGTACGACGTTGTACGTCGAACGTAGTTGTAATGTTGTCATCATCCTAAGTGTAGCGTTGACAAATAGGAAGTATGGAGGTTACAAATGCTATGCAATAGCTTTACCGCGGCAGTTCTCGAGTGCCACACGTTTTTTTTATAAAAATTTGTCAACTATGCAAAAAAAACGGATGTGAAAACATTTTTTTCTAAAAAAAAACGTGTTTTAAAAAAAAAAACATAAGCGGAAGTTCAAAAAAACATAGGGCGATAATTAAATAAAAAATAAAGTTTAATAAAAAACTGTAACCCGACTACGGGAAAATAAAAATGATCTAAAAAGTACGAAACAAGCAAATATTTCAGACAAAAATCAAGACATAGGTACAAAAATGGTCAAGGTAAAGCCGTCGTCGCATGGCATTAAAATTTTGTAAGTGTTCTTGGCACCCACATGGCATACAGGCATGCGACCACGGCTTTACCTTGACCATTTTTGTACCTATGTCTTGATTTTTGTCTGAAATATTTGCTTGTTTCGTACTTTTTAGATCATTTTTATTTTCCCGTAGTCGGGTTACAGTTTTTTATTAAACTTTATTTTTTTATTTTATACTTTTCCGTTTTTACGCTTGCTAAACGTTCCAACAACGTAAATAAGATTAATGCAATAGGTCAATAATTAACCTATTTTAAATTCCAATAGCTGTGCATGCATAGTGCTTTAGACGAAACCATAGCGCGATTTATTTCGACGCCAACACCATACTCAGAAAGTTTAACGACTAACAGTTTTTGTCTATGGGACACTGGCTAGTTTTGATAACGATTAAAACTATGACTCTTTATTTAAAAAACAAAACACAACATTCCAAACTCGAAATTCCCTCCACATTTTTTTTAAAGCAAAATCTAAATACTCTGTCTCACTGAAAATTTAATTTACGACGAGAACATAATTATATATAATAATCTCGTGATGATTTTGTACGATTTCAAATGTCGACTAAAACCAGAAGAATCGTTTGAAAGACTTCGAATGGTGTTCATAGAAAAAGCCCTTCTAAAGTGACTGTTTTCCGCTGGTTCAACGAATTTAAGTATGGTCAAGTAACTTTGGCGGACGAATAAAGAAGTGGCCGTCATAGGGCTATGATGGCTGTTACATAAGAAAACGTGCTGGCTGTCAAAAATTTAATTTAAGAGAATAGGTGAATTACATATGAAGAGATTCAGCATATACTGCAGATTGGATCGGGAAGTGTGCATGAAATTTTACACGGGCATCTTCGGGTAAGGAAGATAGTTTCACGTTGGGTACCGCACAATCCAACGCAGGCTCAGAAGGAGGTTCGGGTAGAATGGTGCCGAGACATGATAGCAAAATTTGAAGCAGGCTCGTCTCGGCGCGTTTATGATTTCATTACGGGTGAAAATCATGAATTTATCATTTTTGTTCCCTAAAATAAAAAAATCAACTCAACGGAAAACAGTTTTCATCACCGGAAGATGCACTGGCTGCATTTGAGAAGGGGATTAAAGGTGGGAGGTGTCTGATGCGTACTGGAAAATGTGTAATGAAAATTGGTTTAGACGTATGAAACTGTGTATAGACGCCAATGGAGAGTTATTTGAAAAGATTTAATAAAAAGACATAACCTGTAGTATATTTTTTTAATACCTATCGCAAAATTTTCTGAGTGCCCCATGTATATCGATATCGAGCTTCGAAGAAATCCAAAATACAAATATTTCGTTGTACTTGTTTTTCTTCATAAAAGTGGAATTACAAATCGTTACTATTTATTAAGATTTGATTACCTGCACGTTGGTTTCATCTTGCGATACTTCGTAGCGCAGTCTCATTTTTGCTTGTTATAACAATTTAAACATATTTATTTACTTTGAAAGTATAACATTATACACATATTTGTAATGTGCTCGTCAAGACCTTTCTTTTGATACCAAACATGTCATGATCATTTCATTTTAATTTTTTTTCGAGGTTAGAAATTTACGTGTAAAGTCCACCATATTAAATTTAGGGAAAATTTATATAGCCTATGTCACCCGGACTATTATTACAAATCTATTGATACCTCATTCATCAAAATCGGTTCAGTAGTTTAGGCGCTACGGTGGAACACACGTAAAAGCAAACATACATACATACATACATACATACATACAAACATATAAACATACATACATAGACTGCTAAAATCATAACCCTTCCTTTTGGCTTTGCCGTAGTCGGGTAAAAAACAGTCAAGATAGACCCACTTTCAAAGTTATTTTTCGATAATTTTTCATGAACATTCAGAAAAATGCGGGCGGTCACGTGCCGATGGGCGACTTTGTATAGCTGGGAAGAAGTATCAAAGTCATTAAAGAGTATATTTAATATGAAGATGATCAGAACTACTACCTACACCTTGAATTTAAATAAAAACCCACTTACGTATGATTAGCATTAGCAATTTCGAAATTAGTGAAATTGAATTTATCAAAACCGGCCTAGTGCGAGTCGGACTCGTACACGAAGGGCTCCGTATCACCGTACAATATTAAGCAAAAAACGCTGAACAAAACACGGTTTTTTTTATGGGTTCAGTTTTGATGATTGATGTGTGTTGTCAGTCTGTCCTATATTTGTTATTAAAAATATAAATAAAAACTTTTTATTTTAGACATCTTTGGCCCATTTTATTGTTAGTAGACTTACAAACTATTATTAATAAATAATTAATTTCAGTATTGGCCCTCTGGGGCCCCGAACACACGCACTTGTACTTGAACCCAGTGCCCCAGAAGGGGACTGTCCAGCTTGTGGCTGAGCACATTCAGGATGGTGTTGGCGCTCTCACGCGTGCGGAACATCAGCGAAGCGATGTGGCGCCGCAGCACTGTGTGAAAGCCTGACCGACTGATTGCTTACCGAGAAATGGGAAAGTACCAACTTTAATTTTTAAATTTATTTTATTTTCATTATTTTTTGTTATAGCGGCAGTAAAAATACACAATCTGTGAAAATTTCAATTGTCTATACTCCGTTTGAAATAAGATTAAACATTTAAACAAAGATTGGTCCTTGGAAGCTCTAGACAGAGAGAGGTGGAAAGAGAGTAGAGAGGCCTTTGCCCAGCAGTGGGACAATAACGGCTATGTAATGTAATGTAATTTAAACAAACCTTTTTTACAGACCGTTTAACCGATTTTGACTTCTATTGCGGAGGCATAAGGATGGCATTAAAAGTAAAAAAAGTGGTTACAAACGAACTGTTTACTACAGCTGTCATGCCACCAACGCAATAGAAGTCAAAATCGGTTGAGCGGACTGTAAAAAAGGTTTAGTTAAAAGTCTAATCTTATTTATTTCAAATGGAGTATACCTATTAGGGTTCATGAGGTACAGCCCACTGATAGGTAGACGGACAGCAGAGGCTTAGTGATAAGGTTCCGTTTAGTACCCTTCGAGTACGGAACCCTAAAAAAAGACGACGCAATTCTTATTTCAAAACCCTTTGCTTTTGCTCCTTACCCAAGTTACAAATTAAAACCACTGTTTATTATCATTATTACTTTGTAATCAACACTAGTATTACAAACTATGCAAACTGGTGAACTCGAAATTATAGTTCCTCTCTGTTCAAATTTAATAAAGCAGCGTAATAGTAATTTAGATCTTAGTGAACCAGTGGCTTGGGAGTTAGTGACCGCTTGCGAACTGTTTCAGTATTATATAATCCTTGTTTGTTTAAAACCAGTGGTTTTGCGCGGATATGCATGTAGGAACTTGTGTTTAACGTTGGTCCTTTGGTACGTAGGAAGCAATGTGGGTCAGATATCAGGCATGTGAAATAGTGTAGCGAGAAATCTGTTAAATAATAATTAACCTACAAATCCTTTTAGGCAATGCAAAGGCAACTAATACAATTAATTTGATGTTTATCAAAATAAGTGTCACTTGTCTGTCAAATAATCAATAATTAACAGTAATGTTTTTGAGAGCAGTGGTGGCCCAGTGGTAATGGCCGCGACTTACGAGTTGTAGGTCGTAGGTTCGAACCCAGACAGGCGCTTTACTTTGTGTAAATTATTTCGTCACCACTGCTCTCAAAACGGTGAAGGAAAACATCGTGAGGAAACCGGCATGTCCTAGAACCGAAAATTCGAAGACATGTGACATCTACCAACCCGCACTGGGCCCGCGTGGTGGATTACGGCCCACTCCCTCTCACAGAGAGGAGGCCTGTGTCCCAGCAGTGGGAAAATTTATAGGCTGATGATGATGATGATGAATGTTTTTTTATGTGCTGTCCCATCGTTTTTCTGCAATATGTATGAGTGATTTCGTGAAAAGGAACGGAAGTGTATAACAGGAAGCCGGGGAAACGCACGCTATTTGATTTGACCAATGAGCGCACGTGGTGCTAGAGTTGGCCGTCAGAAACGACCTTGACGGTTTAGGCACAAATTTGCCTAATCAGTTCTGCCGTTCTGAAGGGATGCGCTCACAACATGAAGCATTGATTTTTTAGTATATAGAATAATATAATAAAGGGAAGTTTTGTAAATTAATTATTAAATTCAACTCGTCCAACTAAGGCAAAATTTGAATTGGCAATTTATTAATTTACATATTTTTTTATGTTATTTAATAATACTAAAATTCATTTATTTCAGATAAATAACACCCATTACCAAAACATAGATTAATATAAGTTTTAAAGATAAAATCAAACAAGATCAAATACAATTGAACTAAAACAAATAAAATCAAATAAGTAATGTCAAATAAAGTAAAAATTAAAACAATTAAAATCAAATAAATAATGTCAAATAAAGTAAAATTAAATCAATTAAAATCAAATTAAGTAAGTACATTAAATCAACTCAATTTAAATTAAAAATTTAATTTATTTTATTTTATTAATTCAATGTAATTTAATTTTAATAATAATTTTTAATTAACTATCTAATGTAAAACAAATATTTAATCCTAGTTTATTGCATTATTGCTTTGTTTTTACATTATTTTAAATCAGCCATTATTTACAATTAATTGCAGTCATAAAATGTAAAATCAAAATCTATAGTACATGTGGTGTTAGCCTTTAAGTAATTGTTGCACTTTTAAATGTATATCGTGTACCTACTTTTAAAAGAAACGAAATGTGTAAACAATTGTAGGCTAACCTATTAATAAATACAATAATAGTATTAAACTGTTTAGTAAATTAATTATAATTAATATGAAAACAACATTAGGCACAACAAAATTAATCAAAAGTCAATCTATTGTTTACTAAAATTCATGTTCACGGTTCACGTTTTATAACAATTAGCTTTTTTATAATAATTTTACGATAGTAAACAACAAAAACAATTAATTTGAACTTTATAGGAAGTTACTATTCAAATTCAAATTCATTTATTAATTTTGTGAACATAGGGTAAAAGATTATACAGCTGTTACAAATAAATATCGGTCCATACTACGTCCCGCATTTTACCGTGAAATAAACATTTTATCAATAGAGTTCAAAGTCAAACTTGTATGTTGAGTATTAGAGCGGGAAGTCGGACCAAAATAGAGATGTCCTTGTCAGGTTGGTCCTAATGCTCATTTGATTAGCAGTGAACCTTTGGAGCTGCTGACTCCAAGGTGATTGGATTACTGTGGAGTTTGGGTTTCGGATTAATATTTATAACTAAACCTGTTGCGTAGAGATATAAAATGTTTTTTTATTAAGTCTAAATACACTATCTAAATCAATGAGAATCTCGTGGCTAAGTAATAACAGCCGCATGGTTCGATCCATCAGGTTAAGCTACGCTTGCCGGAGTTGGTCTGTGGATGGGTGACCATCTTAATATACTGAGACTCCTCCGTGCCTCGGAAAGCACGTTAAGCCGTTGGTCCCGGCCGTCAATCGTGGATCTTTGACAGTCATTACGGGTCGTCAGAAGCCCGAAAGTCTGACAACCATTCTTACCAAGGGGCATCGTATTACTTACTGGGTTGGGTTGGTCAGATAGGCAGTCGCTCCATGTAAAATACGGTATTCAGTTGCATCCGGTTAAACTGAAAGCGGACCCAACATAGTTGGGAAAAGTATAGGTAGATTTGACTTTTGACACTATCTAAATCAATCACAATCATATGGGATTTTGACATGGATCTTTGTGCAGTGGTGGTCCAGTGGTATTGGCCGCGACTTACGAGTTAAAGGTCGTGAGTTTGAACTCAGGCATGCACTTTAAATTCAAATTCAAATTCATTTATTAATTTTGTGAACACAGGGTAAAAAAATATACAGATGTTACAAATAAATAACAAAATCGATTAGGTAAATAGATAATCAAATGTAACATTAACAAAATAGAAATATAAAGTCAAGGTACATGTCACAATTTCATGCCAAACACTAATAGTCACTAATAATAATAAAATGTCAATAAATTAAGACGGCACATAAACAAATAGATATTTAGTCACATTCTCGTCTAAAATAATAAATTAAATAAAAATAATAAAAATGTCAATATGAAATAATTATTAGAATATTACCATAAGAGAGCAACATTTCAGCAAAAAAAAATCTCTGATAAAAACTCAGTCACACTGTAGTACGCCTTATCCTTTAAAAAATTACGTAGTTTACTCTTACTTTATGTAATTAATTTCATCACCACTGCTTGCCGAGCGCTGCCGAAAGGCGAAAGGTGATTTAGTCATTAGTGATAGGGACATTTAGAGCGACTTCCGATTGTCTTTTGTACCGCAGTGTCTCAAGAGTCTTTGACTAGTGCGTGTTGCCAGTGATGACCTACGGCACTGAAACGTGGTCGCTCACAATAGGCCTTATTAGAAGGCTAAAAGTGACCCAAAGGGCAATGGAGAGGACTAATATGCTTGGAGTTTCCCTACGTGATCGAATCAGAAATGAAGATATCCGCCGGAGAACCACGGTAACTGACATAGCCCGAAGAATTTCCAAACTCAAGTGGCAGTGGGCAGGGCACATAGCTCGCAGAATAGATGGACAATGGGGCCGAAAGGTTCTGGAGTAGCGACCGCGTATCGGAAGACATAGCGTTGATGACCTTGTGAAGGCCGCAGAATCCACTGAAAGCGGGAAGCACAAAACCGGTCGAAGAGGCGGAGCTTTGTTTGCTGTGTAGCTCTCTAAGATGGTTCTGTTATTTACAAACTTATTTTCGTAAGTGTTGAGGTGTTAAATAACTTATTGTTACTTAATATTTTTTTTAGAAAACAGTTATATTTTTGCGCTGTATTTTTAGCAATGATATGAGTGCGTTGTAAAATGTCTCGTGAGCGACGTTTATTTAAAATACTTAATACGATTCAAGCTTCCATCCTTCTGTGACTACTGACTAGTATCTAATATGACTAACTCACAGGTTCCATGCACTCGCATTGTATTATACATTGGATGGTACAAGTACTACTTTGAAAAGTCCAATCAAGATTTTAAAATATTTTTAATAAAGCCGTTTCTTAACGAGAAATACATATATTTGTTAGCAGTGAACCAGTGAATGTAAACTGATTTACAGAAGTGATAGTAAAATGTCAATACAACGCTTGAGGGAGGCCTATGTCCAGCAGCCGACATCTTTCGGCTGAAATCATGATGAGGAAGATGTTGATGAAATCGTCTTTACACGATATTGAAGGTCGTAAAGATAACCAGGTTACGAATAGAGAGTAACAGCCATAATATTTTTTGTATCATAACTCCCATTTCCAAGTACAGACATTACCCGAAAATACATAACTGCTTATCATGAAAAATCCCTACAACCTTGAAAGGAGTTCCATTTCAGTTTTACAACTCGCCACGTAACGTTACGGTCTGTCAGTCATAAAACATGTCTTTGTCCGTACGTTTGTAATAAAAAAGTTAAGTGGTTGTCCAGTTTATAGGTAACGGTATTGTGCACTCTGACCGAAGAAGGAAATTAAGTAGATCTGTTATTTTAGTTTAAGAGAAGATAGAGTTTTGGTAGCTGTTAGAACACTTTTTTTTAGGTAAGGCATCTCGTAGTTGACCTCTGAGGTCATGACTACTTAACCAGGCTTTTCTGTGGGTGCCTTAAGCTACTACACTTAAAACCTCTAGCCAGGGGTTATTCAACTATGCTAATTAAAACTAGGTGAACGCTCGCTAAGTGCACACCCTGTGGGGTAACCTTGGCTTAGGGCGTCAACCGGAGGGAGGACACCAACGATGGGACGGGCTGGATCAAAGTTTTGATCACGATTATTAGTCGGGGAATTTAAAGCTACGTGCTCAGCTGCAACAACTGCTGAAACCTCGTTATCGAGCAAGCGTTACAACACTGCACTACAGCATATATTCGAGATACTTTATGTGCATTTATAGTTATATCTATCTGTGTCTAAATCTGGACCGTTTTTTGCGAATCACAACTACTAACTAAAAGGACTGCATTAACAACACATCTACACACATCGTAATTCTTACGATTACACACAGAACACCATGATACGCGACACACCACATCATTTGGACAATAATATTTTATCAATTTTTTTTTTTAATCATGCGTTTCATTAGATTACCAGATATTTTTTTATTAATGTAACAATTAGCTTTGTATCTAGCATGTAAGCAAACTGAATTATTTATTAAGGAAGGGCACTGTCACCTGAGATACAGGTTTGTAACAGTGACACTTATGTTTGCGAATAAATTAATTTTATATTATTTTAATCCTACCTATATCCAACTAACATTATAAATAGGAGAGTTTGTGAGGATGGATGGATGTTTGTTACTCTTTCAAGCAAAACTTACTGAACGGATTCATGGCACACATATAGGTTATACCCTGGATTAACACATAGGATACTTTTTATCCCGATATACCCACGGGATCTAGACTTATGCGGGTGAAACCGCGGGGTTACCAATTTAGCGGTATGAGGAACAGGGTGTAAAGTTCACTCATCCACCATAGAAAAGGGAGGATCCTCCGACCAGACGGGTGTTGTGTCTGGCGGGCAACTGCCCATCGGATTGAAGTTGAAATCTTGTATGTATGTCGATCGCTCGGTAAACTCTAACTGCGCGATGCAGGATATGTGTGACGTCATGTCTATGTTGCGTAGTTCGTATGTGGCGGTGTAACCGCTACAGCTGTTAGTTTATTTACACATAACATCACGCCTGTAATCCCCGAAGGGTTAGGCAGAGGTGTATCTATAGTACACCCACATTTCGCTAGTTATTTTGATGTCCCATGTAATAGGGGGCGAGCCTATTGCCATCCAACCGGACACAATTCCAGACTCCGGGCTGCTACTGAGAAATTCCAGATGGGAAAACCCAATGACACTTTGCCCGACCTAGGAATCGAACCCAGGACCTCATACTCAGCAGTAGCGCTTGTGACTACTAGTCCAACGAGGCAGTCAAGTTGAGGTTAGTTTATTTATAAACCTCAATTCATTCCTCCTCAGTTCATTACTCCCAATATTTTTATTTTTATCTTATCTCCTTTTAAGTACAGCTTTTGAGAAGCAGTGCCACAATAAATGCTACGTTTAATCCGATCCTGTTTTTGCAAATCATCATCTGCTCAAAATACAATCTTATCATAAAATCGAGCCACCGTGCTATTTATTGCATGTGAGGTTTATAGGCCAAAAACCTTAATAATAATGATTAGTCAAAGAAAAAGTTTTTATGTAGTTTTAATGCCGACATACTGGCCAATGGTGTGCGTGCGGCGACACATAGATACTATGGCCCCACAAAATGCCGCGCGCGGTGCGTTTGTATGAAGATAGCTTACTACCTCTCCTTATACTATGGTTATACACTTATATTATACAAAAAAGTGCAGGGTAACATTCTCCGTGATAGTCAAAAGCATTTGTTCCTTTTGCCCGCTCATTCCTCGCCCTAGGGACCATTTACCACAATCCTGAGCGTTGCACGACTCACGAATGGAAAAACACCGTCTAAAATCACACATTTTTTCTTTGCTTAATGTATTTTTAGGGTTCCGTATTCAAAAATGGCTGCCAAGGGACCGTATTACTAAAACTCTGCTATCCGTCAGTCCGTCTGTCACAAGGCTATATCTTTTGAACCGTTATAGGTACCTAGTATCTACTACTATGGCCGTTATAACAACAACAAAAAAAAAACGTGTGGCACTCGGGGACTGCCGCGCCGCGGTAAAGCTATTGCATAGCATTTGTAACCTCCATACTTCCTATTTGTCAACGCTACACTTGGGATGATGACGTGATGACGTAAAACAAAAATTACGTTCCCATGACAATATCACGTTGTCATGGGAACCGTCATTACATGGTAGGCGGAGTGAGGGGTGTTAGGTTTTATTTTTGTTACGTTACAGAATTTCTTGATTCGATCGCCGCGCTCAAAGTCCACGATAAAAGCTATGCAATAGCTTAAAACATAATTATAATACAAGAATAGTAGTAGGCCGGGCGGGGACGCCCTAGGAGGACATAATTATACTGACCTTATTGGTGATGTTCTTCAGAAAGGCCAGGTGCGTAGTACTCGCAACCGGCGTGCTTGTATGACCAGATATATGAACGTAAACGAGGCAAAAGGCGTATGTAAGGATCGTAGCAGGTGGCGTTCTGTAGTTTCTGCCTACCCCCATGGGAAGAAGGCGTGAGTTTATGTATGTATGTAATAGTACATTACTGTCGCGGCCAGCAATAAGGGCATTGATCGACGATCGTGAAAATACGTGAGTCCATCAATGCCTAATTGCGACCAAGGCTTGTATAGTAAATTAATTATAAATTCCAGAATCAAAGACGAACAACAATAATTTTTCAGTCATTTGTTTCTTCTTTACTATAAACAGCTCTATTTGCTAAGCCAGTTCAAAATTTAAATAAAATCTTTGATAAGTTACCTCCTTGGTTGCCATGTGTTGAAAAAAAAGTTAGTTCCATTTTTAAATAACACGACCGATATGAGTTTTCATAGTAACATGGCCGGCCGGGCGCTCCCTTGTTTTTGACCAGTACAGCAATTTCGATTTGTCTCGAAGAAGGTTGTCAAAATAATGTTCGAATTTCCAAGCATGTTTGAGAAATCGTGTTTTTTTCCGGCATTTTTTCCTCGATCTCAATAATGACAGGTGAATGACGGTGTTACGGAACCCTTTCTGTACGAGTCCGACTCGCACTTGGCCACTTTTTTCTTTGCTAAATGTATTTTTTCTACACTCTTTGATTTGATAATTTACGATGTTTGCCTTTTGTTCCGGTACTAAATCAGGACGTTTTTTCTTAAAGGTTTTCTCTCCACCCCGTTTTCAAGTTTTCGTATGGTAAGTGTTAAAGTAATTGCGGATTCATCGTGAACAGGTTTTGAGACAGAATAAATAAAATGTTGGAGTTGTTTGTGTTTTAGAATATTGAGATACCTAAGAAATAAATAAGTAAGTACCATGATATATTTTGCAAATTAAAAAACTTCGTTGTTCTAGTGGTTGCCAAAACCCACTATGACTCATATGAGTCATAGCCATATGGCTAGAAAGGGTCTACCGAGATGACGACTAATAAACAGGTATGGAAGCAAAAAGACATGTTGCATCGACCCCAAATTGGAATAAGAGCAGGAGAATTATGATGAGTCCGTCATTTCCCTCCTGTCACTAGTTTTTATCATCTACCATCTGAGAGCAGCCCTTTAGGTATCCTAAATTATTAAACGAGCAATTTTTTTTTTTCTATATATTGGATCCGGTCATTAGTACGGACACAAAACGAATAGCAAGCGCGCCGCTGGTGACAGGAAGTGATCTACCCACACCTAAAGCGTGCGCTTCCACAGAGTCGTGATGTTTTAAGGCCACAGCGAGGGGGGGATTCAGCTTCGGATCGCATCGGAGTCAAGACGTCGCGGAACTGTTCTCGATTCATGGTGCTCAGTTATTGTGTTAGTTGTAATTTGTGATCACTGTGTTAATTGGTGATTTTAATAAACGCCGTTGCACCCAGTGTGTGTATAATTTAGCTAGTGTGATTAATTTGATAATAAATTATAATGTGATCTGAATTGCAAACTGTTTTTCTATTGCGCATTAACCAACACTACCCACACTACGCCCACAGTAGTTAAAATATCGCTGATAATAACGAAAGAGTCACATACCCGTCTTCGACATGTATAATAATCAAAAGATTGTCAATTCGAAGTGTCAACTGTCTATTTTGACGTAACACCAAGTACTGGGGAAGCGGCCTGTGTGGGACGAGACACAAAAGAACGTCAGGGGATAGATCGATCAATCGAAAAGAAGTTATTAATTTGGGGCATTGTGATTATTGTGTTAAATACCCAGCCAGAGTGAGTTATTCTATTGCGCTTGCACCCCACGTACTTGGTGGAATGTCGTTCACAATTATTGTTCAAAAGTAATTCGAGTAGACGTATTTATTATTCATAAAGACTCATTTTTTACTTCAACTCCTCGCCCACAAACCCACGCAACATGGCCTTTTCTGATAAGGACGATCCAATGCCTTTATATAACACGAATCACGTTCTGGAAAACGGCTCTAACGATTTTGATGAATTTGCAATATACGGGGGCGAAAAATTTATCTAGCTAGGTCTCATATCTGGAAAAATTCGTTTTCTCCGTATTTTCACTCGAGCAGAGCTTGGTCGCCCAAAGTTTAGAACAAGATATTGAATAATGACATGAGTATAATAATAATAGAATAATGTACGGCAGCATGGAATTAGTATGTACTATCCTATATTATTAAATGAGCGTTCTCTATTTTCATCAGAGCACAGCTCGGTCGCCCAGGTAATAACAATAATAAAATAAAATGTTTATTTCTACACTTAGCAAAACACACATAGCACAAGGAATAAAGAAATGTTGTACCTTAAGCCTCCTAAAATAGGCCAAGAGTTTTAGGAGCCAATGTTCCTCCAGATATAATGGCATACAACTAGTATTGCAAGTGATTATAGAAACAACTGCATAAAATTAACAAACAATGGCTTCATTTAAATATAGCATTCGTTTATTATTATTATTCTAGGTTTCGTCATACGTTAACTTCTGCAACCGATTTGTAAGTTTTATTCTAACTTCGTGTTTCGGTATAAAGACATTTATTTCTCAAAAAAAAAAAGAACGTTACAGTTCACTTAACATATTGAGAAAAGTAAGGTAAAATAAAAGTAAATGCGATTCTCTGTGTCCACAATAAGAAAATTGAGAGTTTAAGGTGACAATCACTATTGTTAGTGTTGTTTTCTGACGTGTTCTTCTAGGGCTTTTTAAATGTATATTATGGTGTCACTTTTGGTTACATCATCAGGTAGTTCATTATACAGTTTTGCTCCCTTGTGCGGCATATTTTGGAATGTTCTTTAACGTGGCTTGTAAATTTTCAGAAATCGTCACGCTAAAAAGTGTTAATACTTGCGACTGTCTTCTTCTAATTCAAAGAAAAATAAAGAGAGAGAGAACGCTAACAAAAAAAAAAACAAAAGAAAAGGGTAAAGTGATTACAGTGTCGTGGGATCAAATCAAATCAAAATCAAAAGTCATTTATTCAAATTAGGCTGAGAACCAGCACTTTTCGAACGTCAAAATTACATAAGACAGTCCCCCAAAAACGCCCACCCTTCACCACTTCCTAGTGCCTTTAGCTGGGAAGAAGAAGTGGCGCAACAAACTCCCCAGCAGCACAGCTGTCTGTTCAAGTTAGAAAAAAATAAAAATGACTCTATACAATAGTATGCAAAATTATTATGCAACACAAAACATTATTTTAATTAAGTATAAATTATTGGCCATATGTTAGCTAGCACACGCCGATATACCAACCAAAAAACATCGAGAACTATACTCAAGCAGAATTAAAAAAATAAAAACTAAACGTAAAAAGAACTAAATATCTAAATAAAAGCCTCCAGGCATAAAGGGCGTGCCCGCTTACATAAAGCTGTAAATTGGAAGTTATAAATGATAAACTAGGACCATCGAGGTAAAATAAATGTACAGTTAATTACTAGTAACAATAACAAAACCATGATCAGCAAGACGACCAGTAACCACAAGCAGCACCCGTTCACGAGCATAACGCAAAGATCAGCCATTACCCCCCTCGCCATATTTGAGGGAAGGAGGCAACCCGACTCCCGACGCTACCGCAAGCATTGACATCTAAGGGAGCATGACGAACTTGCTGCCGGTTGCTCAGGTAAAAAATAATATAATCAATTGTCGAGGTCACTAGCCAACCACAAATTGCAATACAAACTCATAACAAACACATTGTAATGAGTAGATTATGTCATCAATAAAATAAAAATAAATAGACTCGTAAAAAAATAATTAAAAAATTGACTCATAAAGTCAAATAAAATAAAAAAATTATATAAACTTATATAAACTGTCAGTAGGTAAGTTAAATCTGGAGAAAGAACATAAACATTGTCTTGAGTTAATCACAGCGACCAACTATTCTTATCATTTAAGTAGTCGTTGATACAATAGTATGCCTTTGAACAAAGGTTGGATTTTACTTTATTTTTAAACGCATTAAAAGGCAAATCTAGCATAGAAGAGGGTAGCTTGTTATAAAAGGTTATACCAAGCCCAACAAATGAGTTATGAACCTTATGAAGCCGGTGAAAGGGAGCTCGTAGTTTGTCCTTATTTCTAGTGTTAACATTGTGAATATCACTGTTTTTAGTAAATAAATTGTATACATCGGTCTGAGTACACTGCATGCCGGAGAGAGAGAGAGAGAAAATTCAAATCCAAGATGTCGGCTCTGAAAATGTTCAAATTCGTCATGGGTAATCATTTTCATGGTTTTCAAGGGTGCAAAAGCCGATAAGAGGTTAAAATGTAAAACCAAGATGGCGGCTGCAAAAATTTTGTTTTTGTTTTAAATCATACGTGAGAAAGAACTTCATTCCTGATGGGGGTCCCCCAACCGCACACGTTTTTTTTTTCTTCCATAGTTAGTTCTGGGTGGTCTCAATTCTAGTTTGTCGCGGCGTCTTGCGTTGTATGTGTAAGTTTTCTTTTTAAAGTTTAATTGTGAATGTGTACTTTGTGTTATGTTTAGTCAGCATATTCAAAATTGGGGACTGTATAGTCGCCCGAACAGTTAAGTCTAAAGAGGTTGCACGCAGTGTTTCATGCGCGCCTTTATAGGAAGATGTGCGGTCGTGGAATCGGCCGCACTGGGTGATGAGGCCCACTAGGCATGGCGGGCTGATACCAGTTGGTGGTGCGGCGAATGTACAAGTATCTCTCAGGCCCCTAACTCATGGTAGTAGTACGAACAGTGGAGTTTTAGTCAGTAGGAGTCCAACATAGCCCTTCGTTCTCCCAAGTCGGAGGGTATCCATAAAGATTTCCCCAAGAAAAAAAAAAGACAGTGGTAGTATATGGTTATAAGTTTATTTATATACAATCGAGAACTAGTTGCTACATACTGTCGGCTGGCAAAGTTGAAATGGCATTGAACTATATGCCCATGTATGAACTCAGTTCATCACAGTATCTCTTTTTGGACATAGTCCTGAAGCTATATAGTATATATCAGAGATTTTTATTTAGGAACTCACGATTGACAAGTTATGTATTGAATAAGGTGTTCATCATCATCATCATTTGCAACCTTGTTCGACCCACATCTGAGTATAAGCCCCTCCCTTTTGTGCCATACTTCCCTGGTCTGTGCAACTCTCATCAATTTCTTCTCCGCTATCTTCTGTAGGTCGTACCTGGCTATTGATCTGCCAATGCTCCTACCGTAACTCGGCAACCTTCCCATTATGGCAGACATATAGGGGCTGCTCGAGCATTTAGCCAGTGATCAAATTACACGGACGGCTCGTGTAGTCATAGTGAACAGCTTGAAGCTGCCATTGATAACTGCTGCAGCAGTCGGATTCAACTGCTAGATCAGTCACAATTTAATCGATGACGAGGGTTTCGATTCGTGGGAAGTGGGACGAAGAGCGTGGGTGGAGGAGATAACTGCGCGAGAGCAGTCGACAGCTCAAGAAGCCAATGTATGCCTGGCAATTGCTTGACCGCACGATGAAATTTCCACGTGCTGCTGCTCGTGTGGTTCCATATATATTATGTATGTAAATAGAAGACTATAGTTCACTATGCAGTCGTAGTTTGAAGCAGTCGATCCTGACTGCTTCAAGCTGCCCGTGTATAGTCGCTCTAAGGGCTCTGCTCCACCTTCCACCACCATGTCTAGTCAAATGCCACCCCGTTTCAGAGCCGCTATGTCGGATCTCAGTGTTACGGACTCGGAGGAGTTACATATCGGAAATACACAGTTAAAATTATGTAAAAAAACCGGCCAAGTGCGTGTCGGACCACGCATAATGAAGGGTTCCGTAGTTGGGATGAATTTATACCAAAAACAAACTTAACTTTGTAGTTGATAAACATGTTCTCCCATACGGAATGTACGGGAAAACATGTTTCAACAACAAGTTAAGTTGGTCGATTATTACTCGTTAACTTGTAAAGCCTACTTAGCTGTGATAGTTTTCCTTTTAGTTTCGTTATCTCATCATCTGTTACGACGCCTTATTGAGGATACATAAAGGATACATAAACTACTGCTGTGATTTTTTTCACACGCCCAAAATCAACCATTTAGCTGGCAGGGGGCAGCTACATTTGATTCTAACAAAAATTAGCACTTTAAAGCTTAATATTTAGCAAATGGATCCCTGAATCCAAAAATGGTTTTCACAACCTCAAAATGTTTTTAAAGGACCTTTCCAATGATACCCCACACTATGGAATAAAAAAATAAACATCACCACTTTACGTGTAGGGGAGGTACTCTAAAAAAAATGTTTTTCATAATTTTCTTTTTTTTATCACTTTGTCGGCGTAATTAATATGTATACTTATGCCAAATTACAGCTTTCTAGTACTAAGGGTCTCGAAGCTAGACCGCGGACAGACAGACAGATGGACATGACGAAACTGTAAGGGTTCCTTGTTTACTACGGAACCCTAAAAAGTAGTTTGAATTCCGCAAAAACTGAATATAATTCCATAACATTCAATACAGTAACGAGTTTCTAATTCGATAATGTAACACATATTCATAGTGATTTTGTTTTGAACACAATAATAAAATTATAGAGGTGTTTTTAATAATCATGTTAAAATAACTAAGAAGACCTTGTACCAGTCCTAGCCCTTAAACATCGATAAATCTATAGAAAATAGAAGGCACGGTAAATAATTGTATCTAATTAAGACTCCGTGCACGAAAAAAACCCTTTTTCGTCAATAACTTGTCTAATTGTAAGAAAGCTTGAAATAATTCAAACATTAAACCTGTGTAAGTATAAAAGTACAGTTTTCGTGGTGCTAAACCATTCGTGTCAGTCACTTTTGCGCTTTCGAAAGTATGGTTTATTTTGCCTTTGATTTGCTTAATTTAAGATCACTACATAGTATAAAACAAAGTCGCTTTTTCTGTCCCTATGTATGCTTAACCTACGCAACGGATTTAAAACTACGCAACGGATTTTGATGCGGTTTTTTTTAATAGATAGAGTGATTAATGAGGAAGGTTTAATAACTCAGTTTATACCCGTGCGAAGTTTATACCCATGCGAAGCCGGGGCGGGTCGCTAGTATTGTATAATCTTAAAATAAAATTTTGACTTTATTTCAAGAATAGCTGAAAACTTATGTGCGATTTTTAAATTTCCTGATATGGTTTGCTAAATAATAGTAAAAAATACGTTACTGAAAATGTTTAAAAAAAATGTTTCATTCAACATTATTTTTCTTCTATATTTTGTACAGAAGTTGAAAAAGTGGTTAAACTACATGCAAATAGACCATATAAAAATGTTGTTGATATTTTAAATGTTCAAAATCAAAAGTAGTTTCTTGTAAAAAAGTGATCAAACGTCAGCCTCGCGTAATTTTTCTGACATCTTGTTGCGAATGTTTGTGATTTTTCATGCATACTTATTTGAAAAAACCCTTCCAGCCACATGCAAAACAAAGAACTCGAATTTTCAAATCACAAAAAGTTTTGTTTATATTTTCCCTTTCTCACAACTAATGAAAAAAATTGATCGAAATCAGTCTATTTCGTGCACGGCCTCTTAATGTATCGACTTCTGTTTCAAGGTAAACGAGTAAATAGAACTATAAATAATGATGTCAGTGTAACATAACAATATAATAGTAATATGTATAAATATGTACAAATGTTTATGGATTTATGGTTTTTATATAAATAATCATTTACAACAATAATGCTCTCATTTATATGGAGGTATTGTGTTGACAATTTATGTGATTGTATAATTATAAAATAAACTAGCTGACCAAACAGACGTTTTCCTGTTTCCTAGAACTCGATCACAGCGCCACCTACCGAGTCTAACTGTGAATCTAAACCATCCACGGATTGAAACACACACAAAAAATTTCATCAACATCGGTCCAGCCGTTTAGGAGGAGGTCAGTGACATACAGACGTACAGAAGAATTATATTAATAAATAAATATATGTCGTTATCAGTCATTTGGTTTTTCCTTTGTTTGCCGAAGACTTTTTTACTGAATGAGTCATGATTATGGTATTTTTATCTCAAGCAAGGGATTGTCGAACCTGCCAGGTAGGTATCGTGGACATGACATGGTCTAGAATAATCGTCCAACATTTCGGAATATCTTATCGGAATATCTTCCGATATGGAGGTCATGTATGTATGTATGTATGGAGGTCATAGACCTTTCCTAGCTAAGCACCGTTTGTAGGCTTATTATTTTGTTTATTTTTAGAATGAAGACATCAACTGTACACTTTTTTGCAATTATTAATTTTTCACTTCGGCAAGCATACGATACAACCTTTTTTATTCCATTTGCCTTTAATGCTGCCAATTAGGGAAGTGCCTAAAAGTATCAATATACATCGTATCGATATTTAAAAAATATAAATATCAATTTCGATATAACGAAAAAAAACGGTTTATCGATATGTTTTTTGAACTTCTTACATCCCTACCTGAGAAGTACATTGAAACAGAAAAATGAAAAAAATAATCTTTTCTTTCTTTATGAACGTGTACATGTGTGTACGTTCCTGTGTGTTTGTTTTTACTATGTTAGCTTATTTATTTATTTATACCCACTCACTTGTTAATATTTTCTTTTTTTTTCCGAATAAAACAAGCAAAGTCACGCCACAGATAATAAAAAAAAGGGTTGTGTGGTTTTATGAAACCACGGTAAAAGTGAAACTTCTATAGGCGCTGCCATATTGGCCTTGGCTGTTCTGACGAGCGCCTTTCACTTTATCCCTACTCCGCGGCCGACCGTCACGCGACATGCAACATCATCATCTGCCTAGCCTTTTCACAACTATGTTGGGGTCGGCTTCCAGTCTAACCGGATGCAGCTGAATACCAGTATTTTACATGGAGCGACTGCCTATCTGACCTCCACAACCTAGTGACTAGGTAACACGATACCCCTTGGTAAGACTGGTTGTCAGACTTTTTGGGCTTCTAACTACCCGTAACGACTGTCAAAGATCTACAAATGACAGCCGGGACCAACGGCTATACGTGCTTTCTGAGGCATGGAGGGGACTTGGTATGTAAAGATGGTCACCCATCCACGGACCAACCGCGGCAAGCGTAGCTTAACCTGATCGATCGACCCGTGCAGCTGTTATTAACACATAGACGAAAAAATTTGAGACGATGTAATAAAAGTTTCACTTTAAAAGTACGGCTCTGATTCCCGGCGGTTTTAGTTAGTGGCGACAACGATGTTGCTATTGGAAATATATCGAATTTGATACATTTTCGATACTTGATATTTTATATCGATATATCGCCTAAAAATATCGATATATCGAACAAAAATATAGATATATCGATATTTTTGAGATAATTATTACACAGATATAAATAATTACAGTTATTGGCTACTGCCATAATTACTTGTCTGCGTCTAGTATTAACTAGACGTAGGCAAGTATTGTAAGTAGGTACTCATACATACATGAATACAGATGGTTCACTCCGCATTTTAGGTATGAAGCTACATATAGGTAAGTGGCGGGCTCGACTTGTCGAATTCAGTGGGCGTAACGTAGTCAGAAGTTAAAAGAGTTACGCGATAGAAAGAGAGGCAACTTCTAGGTGAATATAACTGTAGGTAATTAGGGCAGTCCAACCTGAATTGCACGTTATTGTGTGGTCGCAAGAGTCGCTATTAATTTAAATGATTTTACGGAGTGAACCATCTATATTCATCTGTGGTCGTAGCTACACTCCTGGAATTAGCATTCAGGATGAAAATAGTATAGGACCTGTTTTAATTCAATTTATTATCTGAGAATTAATTCGGTGAGGAGTTTCTCAAAGTACTGTAATGTAGCAATCTTAGAACATTATACAAGGTGTTTGGCAGAACGTTGAACATACGAAAATGGTGGATAGGTGGGGTCATCTGCTACTTACTCAGCCCTAATTTATTTGGCCCTGGCCCCCTAGATATTTTTTTTTAAATGCAAGTTTGATATTAAGATTTAAGTATTTTTTACATCTTTCTGTAAGTTTGAGGACGCATAACTTTTTTTCTAGCTAACATCTGAATAAAGCAATAATTTTATAAGAATCTGCCAACATTACAAATTTAAAAAAAAATTGCCTGTTTTACCCATTTTCAATAAAAATTACACTTTAAAGTTAAGAAAGTGGTGAAACTAGAAGAAAGCAAAAAAAAATTTTTTTTAATATCCAGTGGGCCAGGGCCAAATAAATTAGGGCTGAGTAAGTAGCAGATGACCCCACCTATCCACCATTTTTGTATGTTCAACGTTCTGCCAAACACCCTGTATACCTACGTAAAATTTATTAGTGTCCGAACAAAAGTTCGGTTTCGATTTCGGTCTAGTTTCGGTTTCGGCGGCACGCCTGCCGAAACTACGACCGAAACCGAAACTGCATTCGGGAGTTCTCGCGCTGTTTTCGGACATGTTCAGCGCGTTAAATTCCATCCAAGCCAGTAAGCGACGAAGACATTTTGCCGCGTCCACATGCTTAATCATGTCGTGACTGACTTGTGTTTGCAATTCGTTTTATATGTTGTAAATTTTCGTGTGATTTTAGTGATTTATTTAAAAAAAAATAAAGACTGACTGATAATAATAACGTTTATTTATTTTTCCCTCAAAACATGATCCTTGTAAGGAAGCTTCGGTTTCGGTTTCGGCCGAAACTGAGACTGTTGCCGAAATTCAGTTTGGTTTCGATCGTAAAAACCAGTTTCGGTCGGACACTATAATGTACGATGTAATTATTTTTTCTTTTAAATACCTACCTATTCATAACGTAATGCTAATAACTTCTTAATTAGCGACTTATCTGACATAACACAAAGGTATAGCGTTTCCTATTTGCGATAAACGAAATAAAATATACAAGTTAACGTTCGACAAACAGATGTTAATGAGAAAAACAATGGCTTTTCCCTTGGAATTATGTATTACATTACTGTTTTGTCTACGTATTATATGATCATAGTTAACACTAATTATTATTATTAACACAATAAGAGAAGAGCTGTTAAGTTAAGGACGAGATCAAATGACAAATTTGGTCCTAAGATCCGAATGAGATCTGTTTTTTTTTCTGATTTAACTTCTCGAGGAAGTCGGTTTGTAACCTTAGTAGCTATGGTACTAAATTAACTGTGCCGTGGTTTCCTATAATTTATACTCCATTTGTACATTTATACATTTCTCGAGAGCCTAGGGTCCCGGACCTTTGGAAGGCATACGAGGGGCCGAAGCCAATTCGCAGAGGCCTGTTAGACGTTTTTAATGAAATGAGGCACCTACGATTATCCCTGTTTGCACTATGTTAGTACACCCAAGGATAACCCCTGGTTGGTGCAGGATTATTACAAGATGTGGAACAAACAAAGATATTGGATTATGGGTTTGGGTGGCTAAATTAACTGGTTATCTAGAGCTATGGAAAAACTATGGTCCCTGCCTAACCAATATTTTATATTAAATACACAGGCAAATGGCAGGTGACTTGCACACTCAATAATAGGCCCCCGAAAACGGTCGCTAGCACAAAGTGTCGTAGCGACAAGGGGGCAAAATGTCCTGAAATGTTAATGAGAAGTGGAGAGGTATTCCACGGCTATCAGGACAATCCCAGAAGTACGATCAAGATCCCTACCAGCATCTTACTAGAATACTTCTTTCCTCCGAGCACGTTTACTCTTGCGAGTTTCCACTCAAGCCAGCCAATAAAGGCAAGAATGAGTTGGGAGCTCTGTTCCTCGTCACTGTTCACTCCAGCCGACTAATAAAGGCAAGCCAGAGGTGAGAAGACTTCAAGACTTCTCCCGGGAGATAGGGTCCATGGGGTCGCTACTGCCCAACAGCTCGCCACATGCTGCCCTGCGGGTTTATGTATCTCTCTTGGTCTGGCTCTTCACCCTAGGCCTGTTTCGGCAAAGTAAACTCTACCGACACAGACCCAGAGTTCGGAGCCCGCAAGCCCCACCACGACGTCAACGTAGAGATACGACGGTGGGGTTATTATTATTAAGTATGGATATAGATGGAGTATAGATACATACGAGATCTATAATTATGGTATACTAGCTTCCACCAGCGGGTTCGCCTGCGTGATATCTTTCAAATGGTGAAAGAATGTTTAAAATCGGTTTAGTGGTTTTTCTCTCCCAATAGCAGCATTATAATATTTTGGCGTCGTTTGTCTCCCCAGATAGTTTTGGCATTCCTTCGAATTTACATAATTATGTGTTCTGCAGTTCTGCTACTTGTATATGCCTTCTACAAATTATCATAATTATGCTGTCATCTTAGCGACAGATATTCATTTATTTATATAATTAAGATAAATTTACACATGAATGAATTAATTAATTTATGAATGAATCGTGAAATCAGGTATTATTACCGAACTGTCCATAGTAATATATTTATGTGCGTGACAGTACAATCCTAAGTACAAAACATGATAGGTAACAGAGATCTGTGCTGAAATGCTGGAAATACCTTTAGAGGAATAAAGAAGGGGTGTAAAGTTCACTCATGCTCTATAGAAAAGGGAGGATCCTCCGACCAGACGGGTGTCGTGTTTGGCGGGCAACTGCCCAACGATTGATGTCGGAAAGTTATAAATATATTATGTTGATCGCGCGGTAAACACTGCTAGCGCGATGCAGGATTTTTGTGACGTCAGGATTTTGTGTGACTTCATGTCTTTGATGCGTATTTCGCATGTAGCGATGTAGATTCCGCTACATGCCTGAAAAAGTCTACATTCAGTACAAAAGCAGTAGTAGTAGTAAATAATTTTCTGACAGTTACGCGCACAGATTACTCTAAGCTGGCGGCGCACGAGTCGACGCCGACTGAACGGAATGTTGCCATTTTATAAATATTATATTTTTTATAAAACATGTAGAATTATTGCGCATTAATTTTATTTTATATCTTATTTATATCTCACTGTATGCTGCACCGGTCAACGTCATAACGTCAACGCCGGCTGTCGCTGAAAACTAGCGCTGGGGCTCTGTCTCGCATGGGGTCCCAGCATTATGCTAAGCGATGGCCGTTTTGTGTGGATGTGGTGCATATTTTCCCTCTACTTGTTCTTTTTGTTTTGTTATAACTTTGCGTGATGTTTACCACAAATAAACGTATTTTCTGTCTTTATTTCTTTTCTTTCTTTAAATATTTTATGTACAACTCCTAAAAAAGGTAAAACAAGACGGTAGAACTGTTAAGGATACTGGACTAAGGCCTCTCTAAAACCGATGTTTAACCGAGTTGGTAAGCAGGTTAGTGACCGTAGGGTCAGTACTCTTGCTGTGTCGTCGCTCGAGCAGTCAGGCCTAAAGAGGTGGCAGGTGCGGTCGTAAGATCGTTTGCACTTGGTGATGGGGCCCGGTAGGCATTGCGAGCTGATATCAATCGGAGTTCGGCGAATGTATATGTATCGCCCGGGTCCCTGACTCATGGTGCTAGAAGGAACAGTAGGGTTTGAATCGCTAAGAGTCCGACATAACCCTTCGTTCTTCCCTGACTTAGGGTATGCAGGTATACTATTAAACGAGCAATATTTGTGTATATATCAGGTCCCATTAAAATACATGGACAAATTTTAAAACAGCGTTCAGTACGTCTAACCAAACATATCCAATAAAAAAAAAAAAACACAGATTTATGTGATTTTATTTTGACCTAAAATAATTAACCAATTTTTGGTGTATTTTCATTGACTGTTTTTTTTTTCTTGTAAAGTATCTAATGTGTTTTTCTCATTATTTTTTTACCATCGTCCTTATTTTGATGATCTGAATGATTTCTAAAAGTTTGTCCGTCTATTTGAATGGGACCTTACATATTTATAGGAGGAGGAAGGAGCAGTATTGGCCCAGTGGTAACGGCCGCGACTTACGAGTTGTAGGTCATAGGTTCGAACCCAGACAGGCGCATTACTTTGTGTAAATTATTTCATAACCACTGCTCTCAAAACGGTGAAAGAAAACATCGAGAGGAAACCGGCATGTCCTAGAACCGAAAATTCGAAGACATGTGACATTTACCAACCCACACTGGGCCCGCGTGGTGGATTACGGCCCACTCCCTCTCACAGAGAGGAGGCCTGTGTCCCAGCAGTGGGAACATTATAGGCTGATGATGATGATATTTATAGGTATATATTTGTAATCACGTTCTGGAAAGCGGCTCTAATGATTTCGATGAAAGTTGCAATATAGGGGTTTACGGGGGTGAAAAATCGATTTAGTCAGGTCTCATATCTGGGAAAATTAGTTTTCTCTGTATTTTCAACCGAGCAGAGTTCGTTCGCCCAAAGTTTAGAACAAGATAATGAATAACATGAGAATAATGACATGGCAGCATGGAATTAGTAAGTACCTACTATCATGGCAGCATGGAATTAGTAAGTACCTACTATCATGGCAGCATGGAATTAGTAAGTATCTACTATCATGGTGGCATGGATGTAGTAAGTACCTACTATCATGGCAGCATGGAATTAGTATGTATATATTATACTATATATAGGATTATTATGAACTATCCTGTACTATTAAATGAACATTCTTTATTTTCACCAGAGCACAGCTCGGTCACCCAGGTATTTTCAATCGAATAAGAGACCACCTTATAGAGGTTTTGTTAATATGTCATCCGGTCTACCGTACTTATAGTTAAAATAACGGTTGCATATGAATTTTAAAGCAAAACACAAATAAAAATAATAAAAAGAAGTATGTTTACATAAACAGTTATCGTGTTCAGTCGTAACACCTTTTTTTTCCAATGTTTTTTTCTGAATTTACGTAAAAAAAATCTTACGCAAGAAAGTGAATGCAGTTTCTGTTCGAATCAGACGATATTTTATTGTTTGTGGTCATGCTTAAGTTTAAAAATAAAACTTGCTTTAATAAATTAAAGTGTCTTATATAACGTTTTTTTTTGTATATTTTTTTAAGTCGTTTTGAGCCTCTCTACCGGTCTGTAGGTGATGCAAATGACTACTAAACGATTAGGAATGTCATGAGGACGAGCACCTTTTTTTCTGTATATCATCTCGCTGGTCAACTTATGATGTTGTCAGTTGCTTAACCGGGCTAGGCTTGCAGAAAAAATACCGATATATCGATATTTTTTGTTCCATATATCGATATTTTTAGGCGATATATCAAATTCGATATATTTCCAGTAGAAAAATCGTTGTCGCCACTGACTAAAACCGCTGGGAATCAGAGCCGTATAATTTTTTTTTTCATTTTCCATTTTCAAGGTGATGTAAAGGTAGGAATGCAAGAAGTGACAAAAAATATCGATGTAACGATTTTTTTTTCGATAGGTCAAAACCGATATTGTTTTTAAAAAAATATCGATACGATATTTATCGATACTTTTTGGTACTTCTTGAATCCCTAAACCGGGATATTCTGTGGACGCCTTAATCGTTATTATTATTTTTAGGGCGTAGCTGGGAGAGGACAGCAAGAGACAGGGTGGTTTGGATTTAGATTATTTAAGGACGAATTTAAAGCTACAGGCTCAGCGGCTCAGGCATGGACGAGAACGAGGATGAGAAGCAACATTGATAGCCCCTTATGTCATAACAAAAATTTCTTTTGATTTTCTGCACTTTTCTAGTAAAACAGTAGTTTTTTAGGTCACCATCCAGAACAATTCGACTGTAGCAATTAACATTGTCGGATCTACATTTTTGCGATTTTTATTTTATTGTATTAAAGGTACAATAGACGTCGGTATATTTAGTAACCTGTTCCGCTTAGTTATTTCTAAAGAGCCATAAAAAACTCCTGAAATAAATCGACACGTGTTTCACCTCTCAACGAGGCATCCTCAGGATGACGATGGACTTGTTGCGAACTCGAACACGGCGTGTTGCCACACCGAGAGCTGAGTGCAGACTGAGAACTGTCTCAGTCTGAGGATGCCTCGTTGAGAGGTGAAACACGTGTCGATTTATTTCAGGAGATTTTTATGGATCTTTAGAAATAACTAAGTGGAACAGGTTACTAAATATGAAAGAAAGAGAAAAGAAAGAAAAATTGTTTATTCTGCACAAAATAAACGCACATTACACAAAAAAAAAAAAAACAATATTACATAAAATACACATTCACCAAAAGCCAAAAGCCTCGTATTCAAAACTCGAAAACGAATAAAAAGTTCGACAAATTTTGTCTATTGTTTATGTCAAGGACAGATACCAAAGACAATTTAGTTTTGTTTGCATTATTAGCAAATGAAAACAACATACAATCAAAACATAAACAAAATGCCGATAGCTGAGTGAAATAATAAAATAAAACAAAATTGTAACAAGCAAACAACATTAACAAGAACAATTAATCTGTGCGTCGCATCTGTGCAAGAATAGGTCATTGCTCAGCGAAATGCCACAACTTCGGACGAACCTACGGTTATGGCGCTGATTTTCAGCAAAAACCTCGCGAATGACGTAATGACGTCCCCCTGTGTGACAATAATTCAATCAGGTAAGCAAAATTTACTAAGGAAATGAGTGTAAATATAACTGAACATAATATGTACATAAGAATAACAATAAAAAATATACAAATAAGTACATAAGTATAATTAACTAAGCGTAAACTTATAAAAAATAAACAAAGATACTGCAATAAACTGAGAGTTATAATAATTACAATAAAAATAAAAACAAAATACAAAGTTATTGTGGTATGTCTTCCTAAATCTAATATTTTAGTAGGTAAATAAGTAATTATATTTGCATGCACCATGGGAATTGCGATGGCATGGCGGCCATTTGCAAAAATCATGGCGTTGGCGAGTGACAACCATGCTTTATTCTTAGTTTAATAAATGTTATTACATAATAGATATACATTTTTATTATTTTGGTGGACTGAATGGGTCGTTGACTCTTCGATGTGTGAAGGAGCTCGATGTAAATCGATGGAAGGAGCAAGATCCACCGACATAAAGAAATGCAAAACCAAACCTCCTGATCGTAATGGTAAGTATTACAATAGGTGTTTGTATTGCCTTAGTAAACAAATTTAAATTGTAACCAATACTTATATGGAATAAAATTGGTAATCCTTGCAACACCATCGACTCATACCCACCCATTGTCCCACCTAGATAATGCAGCTTCGGAAAGACACAGCAAATACGCCCCAGATGACTAAGGACTGCCATTCCGCCCGTGACAATAACACAGACCGGACGTAAACTGGGAGGAATCAGACAGAGGCCACTCACACTGTTGGAAAGCCATATTCATTGCCCGTAGGCCCGGACCCATAAGGTAAGACCAATAAGAGCAGCTATTGTTACTATTTCCAGTTCTAAAATCATGTGGATTGCTGTATCTGCATGAAAATTTTCTTTAAAATACTCAAAAAATGCCTTTTTGTTCGCAGGACTCTTACTGGTGGAGGAAGGTTATTCCAACAGTGCGTGGCAGCATATCTGAAACTCCCCCTGAATGCTGCGGTCCTATGTGTTGATGTACAAAGGGGTTCGGTAGAAAAACGTGGTTCGTATTTGCTCTGCCTCCAGCTCAACTTCTCAAACAGGTAGTGTGGTTTTTGTGTTGTCACTACTCCAAAAAGTAAACTGGCCATATGTAACTTTCTCCTAGCAGCCATTTTCAAAATATTATTTTCGTTTATAAAAGGAGTGACATGACTTCTACGAGGTATCGTTACACAGAACCGTGTACATGCATTTTGAATACGTTGTATCAGCTTCTCTGTTCTTGCTAACAGGCACGGGCCATATACGGTATCACAATAGTTAAGCCTTGATAAAATTAGGCTATCCACTAATTGTTTCCGTAGATCAACACTCAGGTAGTCTCTAATTGAATATAGGAGTTTCAATCTATAAAAACAATTTCTCATGGAGTTACTTATGTGTTTCTCAAATCGTAAATATATCCACGTCTATTGTATTTTATAATAGATTTCCGCAGGGTCACGCCTGAATCAATTAACTATCTGCATTAAAGGTCTTTGCGGGGGCATTTTTATAATATATTCTAAAAAAATCGCAAAAATGTAGATCTGACAATGTTAACTGCTACAGTCGAATTATTTTTATCTTAGGTCATACGGAGTTGGTATAATACATAACTGTGTTTCGCTCACATCATTATACTGATTAGTAATGACCAGAAAATTACTAAATGATTTCCTTCATTTAGAAATAACACACAATAATAACAAGTTTAAGCTTAAAGATCACAACCGGTTGACGCTTATAGGACTTGTTTTGCGAAAAATTTAGCAAAACATTATATAAAATGTATGCAAAATGTGTTGTTGTTTCCTTGTTGACGCCCAGATTTAGATATTTTTACCCGACTGCATGACGCAAATGAGGGTAATGTTTTTATTTATGTTTGTTCCTTTGTGGCGCTCTAAGACCAAACACGTGGGTCGATTTTGATGATTCTTACGTCAATCGATTTTTCCTAATCTTTTGAGTGTCACTTAAGACATGACAGTAATCAAATTTCAATAATATGGTCACAACTAGACGCCGTATTGTGAAAAAAAAAATGATGTCGAGGAACTATGTCAAATGGTGTATCATTGAAATGTCATTGAAAATCATCTTTAGGTTTCTTGAATCGTTTTGAATGACCATTTATGATCTATAGTTGGTGAGCAACCATTCTCCTCGCTTAAATTTTGAAAACTTATAATAAAGCTGTGATACAGTTCTTAGTTATAATCGTTTATTATGTCATAATAACGTGAAAAATAATTTACAAACCCAGCATTGTACTACTTTGAAAGATAATTTTTACGACTGTTACCTAAAGCGTTTACTACAGTTAGAGATAAAATAATACTGAATAAAAGTGTAAAATAAAAAAGTGTGTGTGTCAACTCTGACGCACAACTGGAGTTTACTCCTAAGAATTTTTATGTCCATTAGATTTCAGTGAGAAATTGTTATTATGTTGTGATCTCCGGTAGATTCATATTAGGTTTGTGTAAAATACTTATTTTGATCCATTAACAGTGTTAAAAGTTAATTTAGAAGGAAATTTTAGCAAATTGAAATAATCATAATTACGTAATTAACTTGAAAACTCACTTTTTTGTTTGTAAAGATATTTCTTTAATTTTGGTCTTAAGTAAAAGGTCTAATCTTAAAACTATTTGTCGCGTTTAGTTCATGAAAATCGACCCGCGGAACAAAAAGATACGGTAATTTTTTTGTGTGGAAATTTTGTTTAGTTAATAATTTGTAAATGTTTGTTCTAAAAAGGTGTAATTATTTAAGTAAATAACTTATAGGTATTTGTGTTTTATATACATATTAGTAAGCTGAGTATATTTTGTATATATACACATACATAATCTCTAAAGTGAAAGGTGCACAAAGTACGTTGCGCAAAGGAACGTAACGTCTCACTTTTAGTTAACGCTCGATTTTACTCCTCATAAAATTTTCATACCGCGGACTAAATATGAAAATCGTTTCTTAAGGAGTAAACTCCAAAAATCACACCCAACTACATTAAAAAATCGCACATTGATAAGAAGAGAGACACTATCCAAAAAAGCTGTTTTTTCAGTAGAACCATTTAAAGTTTTACCAAACAGTAATGACTAGTTTTGCATCAGAAAGAATAAAAAATATATATTATGTAATGGTTTTTATTGCAGAGGGCATTAAGCACAACTGAAATGTATTTTTTTTTTAATGAAAAAGTATTTTTAAGCAACAGATTTTTCCAAAAATCTTTTTTAGTGACGTTATTTCATCATTCAAAACGTTCACAATTTCCTACTTCATGACAACCTACCGATACAATAACAATAGAAAATTTTAAATTACGCAAAGAATCATCAGTTTTATTTGGAAAATATATTTTGTTGCAAAGTAATCCAATTAATAGTTAAACATTAACTCGTTTGCGACGGCAATAGCTAGCTAAATCACATTTTTATTAATATAAAATTACAAAACTTCAACAGACTTAGGTGATACATTAATGATAACATAAAAATTGTATTAACCAAAATATTGAACATCTTATATATTAACACTCAAATTAAGGATCGTGTTTTTTGTTTGTAAAAGGCTTTTTACATCAAATAGCCGTAAAAATAAAGTAAGCAAGTAGTCCTAAAAATAAAATAACCATCAAAATAGTAAAAAAGTTTGTATGTATATCACAATCATGTTTAATTATTATAAATTGTACTTAATAATATTGAGATCAAGAAAATTACTTTATTAGATAAATTAAACTTATTTTTAAAGGAAATAAGAAGAAACGTAATAATTAGGAATGAGATTTTGGTCATCAATGATTTGAAAGACGCGCCGTAAGTCGCATCGCCTGGCTCGTAGCCGAGCCGTTACTGTTTTAGTTAAGGTAGTAATTAACCTGCTCCAGAGCCTGGCGATCTTTGGGTATGGATTCTTGGGGAGAGAAATCAAATCCAAGATTGTGGCTAATAATATCTTCATTTGTATTCTGGTTATCGTCATCTTTATTGCGCGTTAATTCACAATGGTCATTTGAGGTCTCGTGTATCGTTGGTTTATTATTTGAGCTTTCTAAATGGACAGATTTAGTCTGAATACCATGACAAGTCCTCTTTTTATATTCTTCTCTATCATCTGGTGTGGCCTCAAACAGTCTTCTAGAAATATTCTTTAGTTTGTTTATTCTCGCATTTTGTAAAGGCATTTTAAGTCTGAAAACAAGCAAATTATGGTCAAAATTACGCATGTTACTAAAGAGTAATTATGACATTCTGAATCAATCATCAACTCAATTATTTCAATTACTGTAACACGAATAGTGACACTAAATAAAAAATGTCATTATGTCGTTCCAACATAACAATTTTTACAAAATATTAAAGCTTAATACACGACGCATAACAAAATGTGACGTTATTCATATTAAAGTTAATTCGTACTTACGAAATATTCTAAATCCAAATCGCCTTTAAACAGATAATGTCACTATGAAATACACCGGCTGAAACCGTTTCTGTTAGCTTCACAGTCACGAATGAAAATATGGCGGTCTGTCATAACAGATCGTATCGAAATGTCGATAGAAGCAGTTCGACACTACGCCATGTATCGAAAATTATTAGAGTTACAATAACAGGTGTTTTTGCAAAAATGTAGTATACTCCGCACGCTAAGAGATGGCATTATTTTCAGATAAACACCATTTTTCGTATAGTGACGGTCTTCTTATCAATGTGCGAAATATGGAAACAAGATGACCAATTTCTGTTTTCAATCCCACACCACGTAAGTACACCTTAAGCCGAGAACCATGCCCATCGGCTAATTGCCCCTAACTATAATATTACAATAGGTCTGTATTGGAGATGCTTCGGACTGCATGAGATTGCAGAATAAGTTTAGGGACAACAAGCCGATGGGCACGGATCTTGGCTTAGGATGTACTTACGAGGTGTAGGGTTGGAGACAAAAATAGGTCATCTTGTTTCCATCTTTTTTAAAGTTCTTGTTTTACGCAGTCGGGTTTTTTTTTATTCAATTTTGAAATTGACGAAATGTTGCCTTACCTGTCAAAATTATTATTTTATTCAAAGTTCAGATTCAGTAAAAAAAAAAGCGGCCAAGTGCGAGTCGTACTCGCCCATGAAGGGTTCCGTAGCAGCAAGTAACATTGAATGAAAGGTAAATAGCGGTTTACGATTTATGACGTATTAAAAAAAAACTACTTGCAAGATCTCGTTCAAACCAATTTTTAGTGGAAGTTTACATGGTAATGTACATTATATATTTTTTTTAGATTTATCATTCTCTTATTTTAGAAGTTACAGGGGGGGGGACACACATTTTACCACTTTGGAAGTGTCTCTCGCGCAAACTATTCAGTTTAGAAAAAAATGATATTAGAAACCTCAATATCATTTTTGAAGACCTATCCATAGATACCCCACACGTATGGGATTGCTGAAAAAAATTTTTTTGAGTTTCAGTTCTAAGCATGGGGAACTCCAAAATTATTTGTTTTTTTTTTATTTTTGTGTGAAAATCTTAATGCGGTTTACAGAATACATCTACATACCAAGTTTCAACAGCATAGCTCTTATAGTTTCGGAAAAAAGTGGCTGTGACATACGGACGGACAGACAGACAGACAGACAGACAGACAGACAGACATGACGAATCTATAAGGGTTCCGTTTTTTGCCATTTGGCAACGGAACCCTAAAAACAGGCAGTTACTCTGAAACTGTGGGTTTAAAAAGCGATTAGAACATTTTAATACTAAATAAATAAAATTCGTTTAATTCAGGCAAAACCCATACTGCAACACACAATAGAATAAAATGTCAATGCAATTAAAATAGATACAAATGATAAAGATCACAGAATTCAAATTAAAATAAAATGTCATATATAATTAATTAAAATAAACGAATGAGGAAAACAAATTATACGAGTCACAGAATCGAAATTAAAATGATATGTCAAATTATAAGGATCACAGAGTTAATATTAAATTAAAAAATAATTATTTCATCAAACAAGTCATTAAAAATATACTAGATTAAGTGCCCTGGCTATACATGTTTGTTACAGCATTGTCGAATGTAGGGGCAGTCAAATCGCTCAGCGATCATTTTCAGGACAGTATTGGAGCTGGCCCACACTGGCGCACTAAGGACGCGCACCGCTTACGCATGGGGGCGTGAAAACAATCGGTGCGCTGATTATGAATGCCTCTCGATCTTCCAAACTTACTCATATGCAAGTAGCAAATTGTCACTAAAGTGCAAATTGCGGATCTATACGGCTTGCATTCGCCCAATCATGACTTATGCGGGTTCCGTCTTTGCTCATGCAAAATATCCATAGGTTACAAACCCTTCAAAATCGATTCCTCCGTAGAGCTACCGGCTCCCCTTAGTTTGTGAAGAACGAGAGCCTCCATATCGTTCTTAAAATCCCTACCATCCATTAGTTCCTCAAACGCGCTTCGAAGCGTTTCTTTGAGTCCGCGACCAAACATCGCAACCCTCTGGTTGTCGAGGCCGCCAATTATGTCCCCAGTAAAATCAGTCATTTTCGCCGACCAAGGCATATTTTTACCGACCCAGACGACACGACTACCATCCATCAGGAGTCTAGTAGGGAAACGAGTACGTTAGGACACAACAGACGCTTCCCATCATTCCGACCTCGCCGTCGAGGTCCTTTGCGATCGCGACCGCCGCCGCGCCGCGCCCCCGAGTAAATGTTACTCCTACCCTACCCTTGCTCGAAAACGAGGTGCCAGCAGTTGTTGCCGCTGAGCACGTAGCTTTAAATTCCCCGATAAATAATCATGATCAAACTTTGATCCAGCCCGTCCCATCTTTGATGTCCTCCCTCCGGTAAACGCCCTAGGCCGAGGCTCGTACCCCACAGGGGGTGCCCTTAGCGAGCGTTCACCTAGTTTATAAGTTTAGTTTGTAAGTCCCTGGCTGGAGGCTTTGAGTGTAGCAGCTTAAAGCACCCACAGGTTTGCTCGGTTAAATAGTCATGGCCTCAGAGGCCAGCTATGAGAAGCCAAACAGAAAAAAAAAAAATCTTACTCATAATCCATTTCTCGGTCTTCTATGACCGTTACTTTTAGTGATCATAGAAAGGATCATATCATTTTATTTGTTTGTTGTGTGACCACAGCACAATAAAGACTTTGAACTGTAAACGTTTGATTATTTATTTCTACTATGTATGTAATTATGACTCTAGCTGGTTTATGTAATTGACGCAAGAGTGACGCTATTTCTATAAATCCCTATAATCAAATAAAGGTAAAATTTTACTAAAATCACTGTAATTTTATGGAGGATGCGGAAATTCATCGGGTTTTTGTATTTTGTTGTACCTACCTATTCTTGTTTTATCGAAGACTAACTTCTGCAGGCGACTTCGTCCTCGTGAAATTTTGTATTTTAACATAAAATATATCCTATGACATTCGGCAATACTGTAGCATCCCATTTGTGTTTTTATTTTTTAATTGGATCAGCAGTTTCGAAGAATAACTCACATAAAAAATGAAATTGTTTAATTCAATTACAAAAGGCATTTAGACACAATAATATTGGAGATCACCTTTTAAGCAAGGAACTGCTTGTGTTAGGTGACTCCGCGCTTCCACTTATCATTATCTTATGCAATTGAATGTAGACAATGTAAACATGCAGTAAAATTTAATAAATGAGTAACTTAAAATTATACAAAAATAAAAAGTGAATGATTTGCAAATGAATGAGCGTTATGCATAGAAAAAGGGCCAAGTCGCGCGTTTACGTGTGATTAAACATATCACATACAATAACAATTTAACCTTTTTAGAGTTCCGTACCTCAAAAGGAAAAAAACGAAACCCTTATAGGATCACTCATGTGTCTGTCTGTCTGTCCGTCTGTCACAGTCAATTTGCTCCGAATCTAATAAACCGATTAAGTTAAAATTTGGTACACATATCGCGGGTCTCAAACCATAGGGGCGTATCCACAAAACCGTTACTTTTCAGGAGAGACAAAAAACTGAATAACTTTTTTTGTGGTTGAGCCAGCTTATTGTGTTTTTGCATGTGGCCATATATTTACAGTTCAGTTCATATGGGATGCTTGATTTTAAGGTATTTCCTCTATAACACCAGTTTTTAGTTCTTACGTCTATTTGGCATGACGGAAATACGGTAAAACTCCATCAAAATTTCCCAAAAAATGCTTGAAATTTATGGACGTAAAACTTTTTTCCTTAAATTATTAATAATTATACCAATATTTATTTGAACTTAGTTGGTGATTTAAAATATTGCAATTTAGGAATGAGAAACCATCAAAATTAATGTTATTTCTGTGATTTTAATAATTTATACGCCTGTCTGGCTTGTCATTAATACTGAGAGGTGTTTGAATTCTAAGTGGAAGTATGTATAGACCATTTTTGTTCTACAATGTAGAAAAAAAAGAACAAATGGTAGTAATTACAATTTTTTTCGGTGTGAATAAAAATAAGAACAAAAAATAAGCATATAAAAATGTAAAAAATCATAAATCTGAACAAAATTATTTTAAATGATATAAAAACACAAACACAAAATTGAGCTCATTATTGATTGATACATTATCACAATCACCGAAAATTGGCCGTGGCAACACACAAAACCCGTAAACTTTGGACGGACGAGAAGATCACCGAACTCGAGGAAGAATTGAGCAGGTTACGATAGGATATTTGGGTTATCTGAAGTCCGAAGAGAGGAGGAGGACTCGATAATCCTCAAATCCGGGAACCTACTGTATTTCCGGGAGGGGCGATCAGCAGTCTCAAGGTGATGTCGGGTTTATCTTTCATAAGTCCTTTGTAAGCAACGTGCTGAAGATAGGGAGTGTGTCGACCAGGGTGGCGTACTTTATACTCAGAATATTAGCAAGATATTCGTTGAAGGTAATACAGGTTTTAGCCCCGACTTCGTCACACCCCGACGATGAGGTGGAGACCATGTATGAGAAAATTTTCAGAGCCATGTTTGCCTCTAAAACTCACTTCACCGTTGTTATGGAGGACTTCAATGCAAAACTGGGGCAAACGTGACAATTATGAACTACGAGTGAGTCAATTTGGAGTTGGACATCGGAACCACCGGGGTCACCTACTGGCCAATTTTATAGAGAATGAAGGCCTCTTTATAAGAAACCCCTTCTTCAGAAAGTATGATGCAACTAAGAAGAAGAAAGAAGACAGATACATCATTATGTCGACGAAGAAGCAAACATTTAATAAGATCTCTGTCATCAATGCGCTGAAAACCGGAAGTGATCACCGCATAGTAAGAATTGCAAATAGTACATTGAATCTAAATATCAAGCTGGAAAGATCTCGACTGATGAAGTTTACGCTCCGTCCAGCACAGATCCAAATCCAAAATCCCGAGAGCTCAAACTTCAGAATCGTTTCAAGTGCTTAGGGAGCTCCATGTACGATTATAACGATGGGTTCGTGAAAACTGTTCATACGGTTGGGTCTAAGATTTTCAAGACCCGTCGTAAAAATAGAAACAAGAAGCTCTCTCAATCTACTTTACAGCTCATGGAGGAGAGACGTGAGATGATCCTGCAGTCTTCAGACGTTGCGTGCATCTACCGGTAGCTCAATGGATGGATCTGTAAGTTCTTGAAAAGCGACCTTTGGTGCTTTAATACTGACGGTATTAAAGACGCGATAAAGAGTGGAACAAGAGCTTCAAGTTCTTTGCAAGAGATCTGTATATTAGGGAGAGCCAGCTCATGAAGATCTTCGAGAAAGAGGTCAATCGTCGACTCCGACTCCGTTGTCCGACTCGGCTGGGGAGCGTTCGGGAAGTTGCGTTATATCTTCTCGTTTCATATACCACAGTGTCTTAAGACGAAAGTCTTAGACCAGTGCGTGTTGCCAGTGATGACCTATGGCACTGAAACGTGACGCTCAAAATGGGCCTCAATAGAAGGCTGAAAATCATCCTAAGAGCAAAGGAGTAAGCTATGCTTGGAGTTTCCCTACGTGATCGAATCAGAAATGAAGAGATCTGTAGGAGAACCAAAGTAACCGACATAGCCTGCAAAATTGCCAAACTTAAGTGGCAGTGGGCGAACAGATGGCCGATAGGACCCACGAAAGATAATTAATTCAGCATTAAAATTGACGTCTACTCCATATGGCAGCTCACTGCAGAATTACCGTGTTGGGTATTCTTGATATGACTATTACGTCCATATTTTGACGAAATCTTGAGACAGCAATACTAAAATGTGTAGATGTGTGTACATACGTCTGCAAATGATGACTAAATATCTTCAGGATCATGTTGAAATGGACAGTCGATGCGCATAAGTCCCTATGGCCCGACACAATTCCCTTAGATCATAATAAAATTGAAGGTCGTACGTGTATACGTCTTTGTGGCACGTTAAAACTGCCCCAAAAAGTAATAATCATTGCTCTTACGTCTACTATACGGCTATATGGCCTAAAAATAATTGCAGATTGTTTTGCTTACGATAAATAATGTTTTGTGATTAATTCCAAAAGTAATTAATATTAAATTATAAGAAAAATTGAGGTTACGTATCGCATATAGTAGAATCCAATGGCATTAAAAACGAAAAATCGCATTTTTGCATGTACGCCCCTATGGTTTGAGACCCGCGATATGTATTTCTGTGACCCAAACACGGACGTGTAAAAAAGTTTTGCAAACTATACCGTGTGACATATCAAATGAAAAGACTTCAAATATATTTTTTTCATAATTTTAAAATAAATACGTTTAAAGATATTTAAGAAAAGAGATGAAAATTGACCCTTATCTCCGAAACTACTTAGCCTAAAATTTTGAAAAAAAATCAGAGTATGGTTCTTTACCCATAGATTACAGAAAAACCTATAAGAAGTCTATGGTCTTAAAATAACATGGTAAATCACTCAATATTGTGCGTACAAACTTACATTTGCAGTTGGAATGTAAGGGAGAACATATTCTTCGACTGCAATGTACAATTTTAAGTTTTTATTTGGGATAAATTCATCCCAACAGGAACCCTTCATTGTGCGTAGTCCGACACTCAATTGGCTGGTTTTTTATATTATTAGTATAGATAAAGTAAGTTGTTGTTGTAAGTTGTAATGTAGATTCCATATTACAACTAAAACCTCGTGTAGCCTAGAGCGACGCGTCAGCGCGACGCGACACTGTTTTTTGTTATACCGTGAAGTTTTCTTAGAAATTGTATTGTTTTTGCGCCATCGTCGCGTCGCGCTAGTCTGCATGTCTGCATGAGGCTTAAAACGACCATCACCGCTTAAACCCTCAAACTAAATTAAATAAGCCTATAATTAAAGTTTATAATTAGAGCAGGTAGAGTACCTACTCTTAAAATCGCACTCACTAGTCCGAAGCCCTGGGACTTTTGTCATAATATAATAATTAGCCCGTATTGTCCCACTGCAGGGCAAAGGCCTCCCTTTCCTTTTTCCACCCAACCCGATCCTGAGCCAATATAGACCAATCCCTCCTAAAATCGTCAAGTTCGTCCCGCCATCTACGCCTGGGTCTTCCACGATGCCGCTGGACGTTTTCAGGAACCCATGTTGTAGTGGTCTTAGCCCACAATGCATCCGACATGCGGCAAACGTGTCCGGCCTAGTCCCACTTGAGCTTGGCTGCTTTTTGGGTGACGTCAGTCCATAAAGGAGAAAAAATACTTTTTACATAAAGAACTACTTGCTGTGACTTATTATACTTTTTTTTTAACCCATAACTGGGAATCTCTTGTCCATGATCTCACCTGATGGTAAGTGATGATCAGGCCGAAGGTGGAAGCGAGCTTCACCCGGAAACCTCAACCGCAGAGGAACTGACTATCCTACCTCTAACTGCCGAAACACAACAACACTGTTAACATTGTTGTTATGGTGACAGACTTAGATAAGATAGTGGTAGCTAACCAGGCGGACTTAGAACAAGCCCTACCACCAACCAAACCGAGCAGAAAATTTTGCTCCTATTGGGAATCGCCGGGAACTCTGGGTCTGAGACTGGTGGTCTTATCACTAGATCACAGAGGCGGTTAATCTACTCAATAATACTACGCTTGAAATAATTTTCCTGCCCTTGTCCATTGATTAAAATAGTAATACATACCTAGTAATAATGTCAATGCCCTTGTCCCAATGTATTTTGTGTCGGCGAAACGAAGTAATTAGTCCACTTAGAGTACCCGTCCGAATAGCACCTAGCCTAGTCCACAAAGAGCACTCAGGTGCTCTTGGAGGATTAAAATTTATTTTTACATTTTTGTCCACGAAGAGCACCTGCGACTCAGCAAGTCAGCAGCCTATTGCTGGGACGTATTTGTTTTACAGGACGTTATTAAATGAAAGATATCGATAAAAAACACTAGAATTTTTATTAATTATACATACGTACATACGAAATTTGTCTAGGCGACATTTAAAAAATGAAAAGTAATACAAATCACTATGACAATAATTATTAATAAATATATCACAATCAGTGTCCACATATCACTTTTATTGCAAAATCAGCCAGCAGCTAGGTGCTATTCGTGCAGGTGCTATTCGGACGGGTGCTCTAAGTGGACTACTTCGTTGAAACATGGTCTTGTTTTTCCATACTTATCTATTTATTCTTCAACTTGGTAGTTACTCCTTTCTAGCCATGTTATCTTTTACACAGTTCATCCATCGTTTCTGTGGTTTTCCCGTAAGCTACGCTTAAAATATACAACAAAATTGTTTGCGATACTAAATGGTCACGCCCTTAATCTAGATCATACGATTGTTCATTGACCCTATATGAAACTATTTGGTTTAAAGGTGAACAAGGAAACCTAATCTTAAAAATATTGGAGACGATTTATAAACAATTAATCTTAATTGATAGTTAATTCTCATCACTTTGTCATTTAACTTAATTGCATCGATATAATCTCTAAAGCCGACTCTTTTTTAATGATCAGTAGTGCTGCGCCACTGCTGAACTGCGCACGCGCGAACCGTATACCGCGACTCCTACGCACACAAACGAAGTCACGAAATTTAATTCGAAATTCGAATTTCATCAATGAATTAAATGCGGAATTGAATGCTAATCAAATCGAATATTGAGTTTGATTTTATTTAGATATTGTTTATCTTTTATGTGATGCTAAAAACATAATTTTTATTATTAAGTGAATATAAATATTTTTCTCAACTGAAATTAGGATTAATAACAAATCACAAAGTAATTTTTTGAACATAAAGTGCATTACAATTTGTGCCTAACTACATGACAAAATAGTGCAAACTTTTCGAAAATGGCAACCGTTCCGTTATTTCGTAAGGCGATTGTGGGGGCCGCATTGGCCCATGCCTCCCCATCGACCAACCCCAACCCTATGGTGGTGGAGGAGGGTCAGGAAAATCATTGGACCCCGGCTGCTTTGGAAAGGGCCGGATCCACTTTGAAGGCACTGAATCGCATGGCGAAGCGACCACCGGTGCACATCGTTTTTGAGGATATAAATTACACTGTCAGCTCACATAAAGGTAAGTTTCTTTTTAAATTTAAGATTTTGTTCCATAAAAATTATATGGACTGATTGTTTTTTTGTTAAAAATCGAATTGTATTCAGTTTAACTTAATCGCCACGCTGAAAAAAAAATGAGCATGGAATTACAAAAAAAGGCATTAGGACTTGAAGAAAATTATATTATTCTTGCCATATTAGGTTCATACAAATCATCAACATCCCGGAATCACCCAGTGCTGAGTCATTTAATAGGCCTCCCCTTTTTTTCTGCCATACCTCCCGGTTCCCTACGTCCCTCATCTAGGTATTTCCCACAACTTTGACGATATCATCAATCCATAATTATATTATGTCAGTAACAATGTTGTCACTTTTTTAAATAAAGAAATTGATAAAAGAAAAAACTCATACAGGTTCATACTTGGCCTTAAAATTTTGTTTGTTTTAAGCAAAAAAAGTGTATTTAAATTTTTAGAGCACGGGGCCTAACCCTTTAAAACATGTTTGTTTTTTTGCGTTTTCTGAGCATGTTAATTTGCAATAAAAGAAAAAAAAAGTGTATTATTTCGCCTTTTAAATGTAGGTAGAGATAAATTTCACTCGGCATAATTTCAATTTCATAATTAAAAACAATACACATACCTATTTGTAAAAATATTATTGTATCGTTCAATTGATTTTAAAACAAATTAAAGTTTTTGTCAATATTATTCATTGCGTTTCGTTTATTATGTTAATAAGTCATCGTTCATCTCAACTACAACTACTAACTAGTAAACACCTGAATTTACAGGTTGTCAAAACAATTTTTCCGTAGGTAAATTTTTTCGAAGGTAAATTATTCCGTAGGTAAATTTTTCAGAGTATTTGGTAGAAGAACCGACAATTTTTTTTTGATGGATTGAGTGTAATTTAAAAGTTGAAATTTTCTTACCTTAACACTATTTTAAAACTGAATAACCCTCGCTATAGAGAGGATTAGTTACCGGGGGTTGAGATTGAGAAAAGTATTAGACTTTTACTCAATTCTTGTTTATTCTTTGATGTAGTGGTTGCACCATTAAATACAGGCGGTTTGTAGTGGTTTACTTAAATTTTTTATGACCCTATATTATCAGAGGAAAATCTTAACACCCCGATTTACAAATTGATCGAAATCGTACAACGCCATCTAGTGACGCGTAAGTAAACAAATAATCAACATTTGACATTACGATCGTGGTTTAATCAAATATGATCTCTGTGCGGCTAAACAAAGACGTAAGAAGCACAAAAGCTATTTTCTAAAACCAACCGTACTTAAATATTGTGTCGTAGCAAGAATCGCTTTTTATTTGAATGATTTTGCAGAGTGTCCCATTTATACTAATCTGTGCTGGTAACTTTCCACGTGCAAAAGATTTAACCTATCTTTACCCAATTATTATTTTAACCAAATTATCTATATTTTATTAAACCAAATTATTGGTATTAAATTAAATAGACATTTATTACCAACGTGCGTCATATAATAATATGACGTCATTTCAAGCTCACTTAGAAGCCAAAAGTAACAAAAATCACGTTTTCTTGGGTAGAAACCGGTCCTAAAAAAAATTAATAGCCAATACAAATTAAGTATACCTATAACCTCTTAAACTACAATCTCAAATAATAGTTTTACCTTTAGAAGGCGGATTACATAATAATTATTATTATTGTGTCAATTTATAATTTGCAGCAATTATTATTGAAATTGGTTTATACACCTAATACGTGAAAAAAGGAATAAACAAAAAAAAACATTGGCACTCTGGGAGTGCCGACAGAAGTGAAAACTTGAACAATTTTATAGTACAGGAAATACTTTTAATGAGGTGTCGGTAACGGTAACAGTGTCGCGAGTTCAATTGTTTTTTCTCATCTCAAAAATGCCTAAAGAAGTTTTCACTTCAAAAAAATCGGCCAAGTGCGAGTCGGGCTCGCAAACGAAGGGTTCTAGGATATTTGTTGTTATAGCGGAAATAGAAATACCCAATCTGTGAAAACAACTGTTTACCTATTACGTTTCATGAGATATAGCCCGCTGACTGACAGACGGATGGACGGACGGACAGCGGAGACTTAGTAATGGGGTTCCATTTGCAGTCTTCGGGTCCGGAACCTTAAAAGACTGCCTGCGAAAATAATAACGGGTTGCCACACTTACTACACCAACAGCCGGTCTGATCCGCCGCATTAGACAAAAACAAACAAACAATTATTATTATGTTTGCTTGAAATCAAACTGCATTGAATTAATTTCTCATTAAATAATAAAGAAACAACGTGAATTTGTACAGTTGGATCATTGGTAGGTATTGAAAAACTATACAGACTTAGAACTTATTCACACATGATACTAATCAGGTTATTGTATTTTTAATATTACATTGTTATTCAAATCAGTGAATATATTACTCAAAGGTGATGTTATTTTTAGCAAAAGCGTCTAGTGGAAATGTAGAGTTTTTTATATATGTTACGGCTAAAACCCGAAGTGCGGCTACACCTAGATTTAGCCGGCTAAAACTAGGTGCGGTCGGTAGCAGTTAGTTAAACTTGCCTAAATGGACCTTGGCACTCGCCGGCCGCTGCCGCGGCACCGCTCGCTTCGCTCGCTCGGCTCGTGCGGTGTGTTATGTGGTCACAGTTCTAACCTAACCTAACCTACTCTTCAACCATTTTCATTTGCTACAACTAAATTTAACCAACTGCTACCGGCCGCACCTAGTTGTAGCCGGCTAAAACTAGGTGTAGCCGCACTTCGGGTTTTAGCCGTGACATATACATTACCCACTCAATTTGTATTACTTTTATTTGCAGTGACCTTTTGCAAGATCGACGGACGATCGTCTTATTTCATACTATGTATGTTTGCTCGTTGCACGTGTGAAGTGAAATTGACGCTTTTTAAAGCATATTGTCAGACATATTACACGTAGAGCCTCTGGACAAGTTACGCAGAAAGCCATCAATGTTTTTGGAGTCCAATACAACAATGCATTCAGGTTGCTGTTGGGGCTGCCACGCTTTTCAGTGCGTCGGGAATGTTTGCTGCGCACACTGATGGCTTCGCAGCGATCAGACGTAAACGTGCCGCGTCACTGCTGCAGAGGGTCCGGGGCAGCTCGAACAGTCTCCTGAATGTCAATAATGGTGAAATGTGATTGCCCGCTCGTACATTATTTGTCCAACCTGCATGTTTACTAACATAGTTATTAAGGTTAATGTTTACCAATAATTTATGGATGTCTATTCTGAAATAAAATGATTATTATAATATTACATAAATGTAAGTAATACTCGTATTACTAGAATTGTATTTATAAACAAAATATGAAGATTACAGAGAACTGGCTGAAAGTGTGTTTGTTTACGTAACATTTCTTTACCCAAAAACATAGTATTTATGTTATTCGTGCAAATATTATCTTCAGTGATGTAATAACTAATAGTACCTGGTCGACCCAGTTCTGCTCGGATGAAAATAGAGATAACAAATTTTCTCAGATGTTAGACCCAGCTAGATCGATTTTTCGGCCCCGTAAAGAAAGAAAGAAAAAAGAAAAGTAAGTTTATTTGTCACAGAAACACTTGCATATAAGAAGAGAACAATAAAATAAAACAATACATTTAAATATAATCACAAGCACAAAACAGAAATATGCGGCAGCTGCTGGCACGTCATGACTGTGACAAGCAGGCTTTCACTCAGCATGATGCTGTGCTATGGGGACCTACAGCATAGCGCTGATTTTCAGTGGTCACTCGAAATTATATTCGGTAAACTATATTTCAACTTTCATCGAAATCGATAGAGCCGTTTTCGAGAACGTGGTTCCAATATATATATCGCAGTAAGATGGTTATAGCCGTGATATAGTTATATCCCTAGGGATATAGCTAGCGTAGAAAAGTTATAATATAATATAATATAACTTTATTTGCATCATAAAAGTACAACCATATATAATTTGGTATTTTAAATATTTAGCAGGTAGACACTACAAACGTAAATAAATCATTCCTGCACTTAAATACTAACCAATAATGTGATATTATATTTCTCACCTTTCTAACGAATTATAAGTGTTGTTCGTTAAGTACTTACATCACATGATAATTATTTAGTTCGTATTCAAGCACTAATCACTAACAACAATTACTAACACTGATATTGTTATTTAGGTTGTAGCATTCGATTCACACTGTCCTCCGTACTAGTCGAAACTGTATCACGGTAAGACAGTCTTCGTCTTACACAATTAACCAGTTCTAAATACAAATAGTATTCCACCATTATTTCACAGTATAATAATTTAGTATCTATGATATTATGTTCGAATGTAAACAGGTAGGTATCATAACATTTTGCATTATCCACGAACAGAAGTGATCACAATGGAGGTAGTGTTAAAATAAATTTAGTATATGCAAAGTTTACAGACAATCGTTAGATTTTTATCCTAAAAGACTTAATTATTATTTTCGTGGGAAGTAACATAAACATAGTTAATAGCTGCAGGCACAAATAATAAGTTTAGAATTTTGGATTTTAATCATAAGTTATTGTTTAAGCAAGAGATATGAGTTATATATAGTTATATGAAAGTGGTTCATAACTGTCGAAGTACCTTAATTTTGTTACTGCGACCAATTCCGACGTAACGCTCGCCGGCCGTTGCCGCGACACTGCTCGCTTGGCTCGCTCGGCTCGTGCGTAGTTCATCACAGTTGTAACCTAACCTAACCTATTTGGTCGGAGTGGCCTAATAGTTATATTACTAGATCGTGCTCGTATTATAGTTATATTCCTAGTAAGTCAGTTATGAACCGCTTTCATGTAACTATATTACGTTATATAGTTATAAACTAGGGATACCACTATATCACGGTTATAACAATCTTATTACGACATTTAAACAATTATTGCTAGTTAAATAATAAAGGATTCATCCATTTAGCGACGATTAGACATTAAAACAACTCCATACTGTTCAATCAAACACACACGGGGAAACGCACGCGCAACTTGTTCCGATAATTACTTCCTACATAAAAACTCACACATAATTCTAGAAAATATTTGTATAGATTGAAAAGATTACCCAATCAGCAAGGTTTGGAGGCTGACCACCATGGGTGCAAAAGACGTCCTTTCAAGGTTGCAAAAAAAAATGGTTCCTTAGTAAATTAAAAGTCAGTTATGTCAAGATACAATATTTTTAAGGATCCAAAATACTGATAGAACAAGTTTTATATGACAAAACAAAACTTTAGAATAAGGAAAAAAAAAACTTGATGTATGCGGGAAGTTTTAAAATGAAGCCAACAAACCAATACCTAATGGTACTTTCCCCCTTTTTACCCGACTACGGCAAAGCCAAAAGGAAGGGTTATGATTTTAGCAGTATGTGTATGTATGTTTGTATGTATGTATGTTTGTATGTATGTATGTATGTATGTTTGTTTTTACGTGTGTTCCACCGTAGCGCCTAAACTACTGAACCCATTTTGATGAATGAGGTATCAATAGATTCGTAATAATGGTCCGGGTGACATAGGCCATATAATTTTTCCCTAAATTTAATTTGGTGGACTTTAGACTCTAGACACGTAAATTTCTAACCTCGAAAAAAATTAAAATGGGATGATCATGACATGTTTGGTATCAAAAGAAAGGTCTTGACGAGCACATTACAAATATGCATATAATATTATATTTTCAAAGTAAACAAATATGTTTAAATCGTTAAAAACAAGCAAAAGTGAGACTGCGCTACGTAGTATCGCAAGATGTTACCAACGTGCAGTTAATCAAATCTTAATAAGTAATACCGATTTGTAATTCCAGTCTTATGAAGAAAAACAAGTACAACGAAATATTTATATTTTGGATTTCTTCGAAGCTCGATATCGATATAAATGGTGTTGGCGTCGAAATAAATCGCTCTATGGTTTCGTCCAAAGCACTATACACTGCTATTGGAATTTGAAATAGGTTAATTACTGAACTATTGTATTACTCTACTCTTATTTACGTTTATCAAGTGTAAAAACGGAAAAGTATAAAATAAAAAAATAAAGTTTAATAAAAAACTGTAACCCGACTACGGGAAAATAAAAATGATCTAAAAAGTACGAAACAAGCAAATATTTCAGGCAGAAATCAAGACATAGGTACAAAAATGGTCAAGGTAAAGCCGTCGTCGCATGCCATTATAATTTTGTAGGTGTTCCTGGCACCAACATGATACAGGCATGCGACGACGGCTTTACCTTGACCATTTTTGTACCTATGTCTTGATTTCTGTCTGAAATATTTGCTTGTTTCGTACTTTTTAGATCATTTTTATTTTCCCGTAGTCGGGTTAAGGTTTTTTATTAAACTTTATTTTTTTATCTCGTTTGCTAAACTAAATGAATGTGAATTTATTATCATGATAATTACTACGCTTGGCTAAATAAAAGGTAGCTAATAAAAACAGTGGCACTCCGAGAGTGCCGACAGAAGTGAAAACTTGAACAAGACCGCTTTGGTGGAAGAAAAATACTTGTATAGATTATTGGTCCGTAACCTTATCAAAATAAAGAACACAATCGCGTTTACAAAAATGAGGTGTCGGTAACGGTGTCGCGAGTTCAATTGTTTTTTTCCATCTCAAAATTTTTCTCTTCAATTATTTTTCTATTCCTAATTTCACGATAATGACTTAAATTCTCGAAATACGACTAACCCAACTCTATACTTGATTAAAAATTAACATGACATAATGGAGCGGGCTGTGGTCACAACCACAAACGTGCAGCATACGACCAACGAGCCATTGGTCGCATGGTCGCACGGTACGCAAACCGAGTCTAGAATTTAGTTACGTGGTTTGTAGTGGGTTCTATAACTGGACTAGCACATCATTATTATTCACCGAACCCGTGTTCTAGAACGATGTTCAAACATGTATTTAAATTTAAAACTAAATTCTAGTAAAATAAGTAGAATATGTAGTCTTTGGCTGTCGTTACGGGTCGTCAGAAGCCAGAATGTCTGACACCCCGTCTTACATAAGAGTATCACGTTACCCGGTTATTCGATTGGAGGTCAGATAGACAGTCGCTCCATGTAAAATACAGGTATTCAGCTGCATCTGGTAAGACTGGAAGCAGACCCCAATATAGTTGGGAAAGGGACAGGTAGATGATGAAGTAGATTTAGTAGGAATTTGTCTGTAATCTGTATTGAATTAAGTTTCGAGTCTAAGTTTCAGGTCAGATCAGAAATTATTACATGTACTTTTATTATTAGTTACGTCAATTGGAGACCAATTTTGAAAATTCTTTTTTTATTTGGTTGAAGAAGTTTGCGTGGTGGTCCCATAATTTTTTATAAACATTGCTTTGGTAGTTTTTGAGTTAGCTTCGATAATACGATATACTTTTTATAAAAGAAAAACTAACTTCCAAAAAAAACACAAAAAATAACTTTAATTTCGGAAGTCGGTGGCAGAAAACTAAAACAGAACAAAGACACCGACTTCCGAATTTAAAGTAATTTTTCACTTTAGAGTTTTAATTTTTTGGAACGCCGTTGTTTTTCAATTCATAAATACTTATTAAGTTTATCTTGAATATTTCTGACATTGGTAAAGGAAAACGTCGTTAGGAAACTGGGAATTAAAAGAAACATTAGTCGAAATAACCAACCCGTCTTGAGCAAGCATGGTGAACGTTCGTGCCTTCTCAGTACAAGAAGAGGTCTTTCATCATCATCATCATCAGCCTATAAATGTTCCCACTGCTGGGACACAGGCCTCCTCTCTGTGAGAGGGAGCGGGCCGTAATCCACCACGCGGGCCCAGTGCGGGTTGGTAGATGTCACATGTCTTCGAATTTTCGGTTCTAGGACATGCCGGTTTCCTCACGATGTTTTCCTTCACCGTTTTGAGAGCAGTGGTGATGAAATAATTTACACAAAGTAAAGCGCCTGAAGAAGAGGTCTTTGCCCTACTGTTATTAAGGCGATACTAAGCGACTTTTAATGATTTTATGCTGAATAACATCTAAACGAGTAGTGTTAATGATTTGGAAAAAATATATGTTAAATTGGAATATTTTCTCAACAACTTTATTTATGAATATTTTAGATTATGGTTAAATTACATAGTGTAATTAATTTGTAAATTAATATCTAACGCGGATAATAAAAACTTTTTACAAAAAAAAAACAACCGACCTCCAAAAAAACACTACAAAGTGAAAAATAACTTTAATTTCGGAAGACGGTGTCTTGGGTTTTGTAGTTTCGTTTTTTGCCACCGACTTCCGAAATTAAAGTTATTTTTCACTTTGCAGTGTTTTTTTGGAGGTCGGTTGTTTTTTTTTTTGTAAAAAGTTTTTATTTTTCACTTTTTAGTTGTGGTACCTACCCCACACACATTCGAATACCACTACCTGCTACCAGTGACAGAAACTTATCATATCATCTACATACTAAGTGGGAAAAAAATACGTTTTTTGTAGCTAACTCAAAAACTATCGAAGCAAAGTTAATAAAATTTATATGGGACCAATTCGAGAGCACACCCTTTCAAACAAAAAAAGAATTTTCAAAATCGGTCCACAATTGACGGAGAAATCGGTGGACATACATAAAAAAAAAAAACAAACATACGCGACGAACATATAACCTCCTCCTTTTTGGAAGTCGGTTAAAAATAAGAATCACGCAAAAACCATGAAGCGTATTTTTCTGAAACCTTCACCATTTCAAAGATAATTTAACTAACGTGTTTTGTTGGAATACCTTTTGTTTTACGTATAACAAATTAATAATGCGTCTAATTTGGGACAGCGCTCCTTGATGGGCGAGTCCTATTACTGGCTGGACGTACGACGCGTTGCGTGAGCTCAGCACAGAACGTGCTAGCTAACTCAAGGTCGCTGGCATATATGTCTTAAGTAAGGAATCCGTCAGTATTGAATCGAGTTTTCAAATGCCTACGCACCTTAATTTAGCGTTAGCAGATCCAAAATAATTATTTCGTTAGTTAATCAAATCAGTGAACCGGAAGACGTAGCGTTGGAAGGCCTCCCACAAGGTGGACCGATGACCTTGTGAAGGCTGCAGGAATCCGCTGGATGCGGGACGCACGGAACCGATTGAAGTGGCGGGGCTTGGAAGAGGCCTATGTCCAGCAGTGGACGTCTTTTAGCTAAATTGATAATGATGATGATCAGGGCAGTCAAGATCACAAATATGCAAAAATCCTATAAGTTGATAGGTAGGTAACTAAAAAAACCAGCCAAGTGCGTGTCGAGCCATGCACAATGAAGGATTCCGTAGTTGGGATTAATTTATCCCAAAAACAAACTTATCACTGTAGTTGAAAAACATGTTCTCTTCTACATTCCAATTCATTTATTTACTTTACACATCCGTGTTTAGGTCACAAAAATTCATGTGTTTTGGATCAAATTGGGTGTGACAGATGGACTGCCAGTCAGCCAAACAGACACACGAGTGATCCTATAAGGGTTCTGTTTTTTCCTTTTGAGGTACAGAACCGTAATAAACGACTAAGTGTAAGTTGGACCTGTACACGAAGGGTTATATAAAGCGACCCAATTCATATAATATACCGAATCCCCCCGACCCTTGCTCGAAAACGAGGTGCCAGCAGTTGTTGCAGCTGTGCACGTAGCTTCAAATTCCCCGATTAATAATCATGATCAAAACTTTGATCCAGCTTATCCCATCTTTGATGTCCTCCCTCCGGTAAAAGCCCTAAATCGAGGTTCGTACCCCACAGGGGGTGCCCTTAGCGAGCTTTCACCTAGTTTTAATTAGCTTAGTTGAATAACCCGTGGCTGGAGGTTTTAAGTGTAGCAACTTAAGGATCAACAGGATCAACTGGTTAAATAGTCATGACCTCAGAGGTCAGCTGTGAGATGCCCTACAGAAAAAAAAATATATATACCAAAGCGTCTGATCGAAACCAACCATCCCACACTAGGTATAGAGCCATGAATTATCACTCAATGGCATTCCATTCTGAGACAGTTTTGATGACTGATGTGTATTGTCAGTCTGTCCTGTATTTGTTATTGCTTACCGAGAAAGTATAGTCTGGCCACGCTAAGTCTGTATAAGTAAAAAAACGGTGGAATGCGAAAATCTATAGACGGCAACACCATCCTGTTCTATGAAAAAAGAATTTGATACTTTGTCTTTTTGTTTTTGATAGGTTATTTGTTTATATTCTGAATTAATCTTGGTAAAAAAATACTCACTTGAGTACGATAAGTCTTTATTTGCCTTAAACATGGTATTAAGTTGTTTCGGTCTAGTTTTATATAATGTCTACATGTTTAGCTATACAGAATAATTGCATCAGTTGCATGCAAAATAATTAATAACTAGTAATACAATAATAGTCATTCAGATAGATTAATTGGTAATAAAATAATAATACAATAATAGTCATTCAGATAGATTAATTGGTAATAAAATAATAATACAATAATAGTCATCACAAACATTTTCATTAATACCTGTACATACACATTTGGATGCAGTGTGGATTTGATAGTTTTGTCATCAAATGGAGGTAGAGCATAGGTACGACATCAAACAAATAATCTAATAAGCAAAAATCAAAAGAAAAATATCAAAATCATTAGATCTACATAAAACTCCGAAACTGACATAATTGACTGATTTAAAAGTATACTATATAAAAAACTTTTTGGGGTTGCCCATTTATTCCATTGCAGACTTAGCGTGGCCAGACTCTACCACCTTTGATTTTTAACTATATTTTATTTTTATTATTTGTTGTTATGGCGGCCATTAGTAGTACACGCTGTGTGATAAATTCAAGTGGATCTTGGAGAAATTAAAGGAACTCTTCAAATATTTTAGGTACACCTATAGCGATTTGGGTATTTTGTAAAAACGTTTGATTCAGTACCTGGGCTACCGAACTCTGCTCGGGTGAAAATACAGACAACGAATTTTCCTAGATAAATTATGAGACCTAACTAGAACGATTTTTCACTCCCGTAAATTCCTCCTGCAACTTTCATCGAAATCAGTAGAGCTGTTTTCGAGAACGTGATTACAAATTTAAATACAAATAGGTACTACTGCTCATTTAATATTATAGAATAAATAGGTTAATTTTGCTTTGAAAACTTAAACTTAGTAACCTACTAAGTTAGTGATGAGTTAAATAATTAGGTACGTAACCTTACCTACCTAATTATTTAACACTGATTTCGCTTGCTTAAATCACCCCGTATGGCGTTTGTAAGTCATACTGAGACGTGGTTTTAATGTTAAGATTTTATTGGTGACATGTTTCCACTGCTGGGACGTAGGCCTCTTCTCGGTGAGAGGGAGTTTGCCGCAATTTACCACGCGGGCCCAGTGCGAATTGGTGGATGTATATATATTCGATAAATTTTATATAATAAATTTGTAAACACAATTTCCTTAAAAATGTTGACTCTTGATCATGCCGGTTTCCTCACGATGGTTTTTTTCACCGTTTTGATGCTAAATAATTATACCTAAATAATTAAATAATCAAGAACAAAAAGAATTTGCTTCGTTTAGTGTATTTTTTTTACCTACCTACCTTAAGTGTATCTGTAATATAAATTATGTAAACATTATCTCATGGACACAAGTACTGAGGTAGCTGTCACTAATGTCAACTGTGAGTTACCACAAATGATGGGAAAATGTGGAAAGTGAAGTAGTACTTGCACGAGAAGGCTTATGCTTCCTGTACATGACGCCAGAGCCGCACCGGCTCCGCATCCGCTACGCACCGGCTACGCACCGGCTACACACCGGCTCCGTACCGGCTTCGCACCAGCTCCGTCCCGATCCGTCGATTTTACACTCATTCTGAGATATTCTGATCTTTTCAACTTGCGATCGGTCCGGCCGGCGCTGGTGCAGCTCCGATGTCGTGAACAGGACGCCTGTCTAATGATGTGCCATTGTATTAATGTAAGGATTTAATCACCTTAAATACGGGATTAACAAGATTCTACACTACCAATTATTATTTAGTGGTATGAGGAATAGGGTGTAAAGTTCACTCATCCTCTATGGAAAAGGGAAGATCCTCCGACCAGACGGGTGTCGTGTCAGGCGGGCAACTGCCCGACGACGGTTGAATTCGGAATCTTGTATACACCGTGAAATTTGAATCACAGTTTTGCTAGAACAAACGTTGTTCAGACCATGGTCTACTACCATTCTACAGAAGCCAATAAAAAAAAAAAACTTAATTTTTGAAAAAACACAAAAAAGACAAAGTTTAAAATGTCACGATTATCTACTGCTTAGTAAATTTCGTTTATAGAGGTACATTTACTTGTAGACAATGCTGTGTCCCGTGCGTGGTGTCTATGTTGTAGGGAGTAACGATAATCTTGACATTTTAAACTTTGTCTTTTTTGTGTTTTTTCAAAAACCAATTTTTTATTGGATACTGTAGAATGGTAGTAGACCATGGTCTGAGCAACGTTTGTTCTAGCAAAACTGTCATTCAAATTTCACGGTGTATATGTCGATCGCGCGGTATTCTCTAATTGCGCGATGCAGGATTTGTGTGACGTCATGTCTTTTTGATGCGTAGTTCGTATGTGGTGGTGTAACCGCTACAATTACACATAACCATAAAGGTAACTTAGACACCATCATTCATACAAAACTCAGGATCAAACACCCAAAAATATCTAGGAAAGAAGGGCCGGTCACGTCGCAGTCGTCACAATAAAGCGACAAAAACTATTTCTAACTCCACCCACCTTTGATTGCACCCTTGTGTGAGATTCATAGGAAAACTTTCAGCCGTTCCCACTGGAAACTTTTTTCATAGTAATCTTTGCTTGAATTTATTGTGAAGGGAATTTATGTGTGTTTTTTGCAGTTTTCAGGGGTTCTTTAGTTTGTAGTAGTAGGTTTTAATTTCAAATAGTTTAGGTAATTTTTTCTCACTCCTGGGCAAAGGCCTCCATCCAGGTTTGGCACGATTAAATCATTTTGATTTAAATCAAATAATGATTTTTTCAGTAAAAATGAATGATTTAATCAAATTAATTAAATTCTTTATTACGAGTAACAATGAGACTCATACAATGTTAGTAACAATAAAATAAACTTACAACTATGTTAGTGATACAATTACAACAAAAATTATCTACACAATCACACACAACAAAGTAGTCACTGCTTCAGTATTCCAGCTGAGATACTGGAGCAACGACTTACAATACAACAGTCCAGCCTGTCAGCAATAACTCTCAGGATGCTGTTAGAACTGCCTCGCACCCTGCGCACCAAGGACGCGCATCTTTTACGCATTAACGCATAAAAGCAATCAACACGCATTTCCGCAAACATCCCTGATGCGCTACAGAAGCGAGGCAGCCCCATCAACACCCTGAAAGCATTATTATACTGAACGCGAAGGGCGCTGTACGATCTCTGCGTAAAATGTACCCACAGGCCACAGGTGTAAAACGAGGAACAGAAGGCTCTAAAAAGTGTTTTTTTAACCTCCGTAGAAGCACGCTTAAACCTGCGAGCAATCATATTCGCTCTGACCGACAGCGCCCTCCGCTCTCTCTCAATATCATCATCGTCTTTAAGGCTAGTGGACAAAACATGCCCAAGGTACTTGAATGAGTGTACTCTCGATAACGGTATACCATTCATCACTACTGGAGGTACCGTTTCTGGACATTTTCCACCAGCCCCAAACACCATCACGACACTCTTTTTCACATTATATAGTAGGCCATGAGCACTGGCGTACCTCTCACATACACTCACCAGTTTCCTCAGGCCACAGACTGAGGCACTGCGCAGCACCATGTCATCTGCATAGCTAATGTTGTTCACACATATGCCATCAATATAACATCCAACTCTGGTGCTACTCAGCTCCTCAATCAACTGGTCCATGTACAGGTTGAAGAGTGTAGGAGAACTGAGACCCCCCTGCCTCACACCTGACTCAAGACTATATGGACTCGAGTAGGCCCCGTCCCATCTAACACTATTGACCTGGTTCCCGTACCAAAACTTAAAAATATTTATGACTTCAGGTGGTAGCTTTGCATCATTAAGCTTTTTCCAGAGAGTGTCATACGAAACCAGATCAAAAGCACTCGACAGGTCGAGGAAACAAGCGTAAACCGGAGTGCTGCGGCGTGTATAGTTCTCCACAGCATGCTTAAAGCCCAATATAGCACTATCGGTAGACAACCCTGGTCGAAACCCAAACTGGTTGTCATGTAATTGAACATGTTTATTTAATTGAGCGTTAAGCACGCTATCCAATACCTTAGACACAACCGTAGCCAGCGAAATAGGTCTATAGTTATTCCTATCAGTCAATAGTCCAGTTTTATTTTTAGCTATGGGCACTACAACTGTTTTCAACATATCCGAGGGTATATACGCATGACTCAGACAAAGATTGTATAATAAAGCAAATGTGATTAATTTTATTTTATTTCTCAGAAAAAACATAAAAAAGAGATTTAGAAAATATTTGTTATTGACTAGGGTCTTTTATATCTGAAAAATCAATATCATTTGGTAACATTATTATAATGATTGAACAAAAAAACTAGGTTTCCAGCCTTTTCAATTCCCAGTCGGTTTCTTAATTACATGCGAAGTTTACAAAACAGCGCGGGGATTCCCCTTTTCTCTGACGCCCAAGGGTGCATTCCGTTTTACGCAGTAATATAGTTATTGCATGATAAAACTAAAAAAATCAAAAAAATCGTGATTAATTAGGTTTTTTTTTAAAACGTGATTTATTGTTTTTTTTTTTAAATCATGATTTTTGCCAACCCTGCCTCCATCCACTATTCAATCTTTCCCGAGCCCACGTGTCCTTTTTCCAGTTTTGACGGATCCGATCCAGCTGGTCCCGCCATCACCTACGTGGTCTGCCGCGATCCCGCCTCATTGTCTCAGGGCACCAGTTATAAGTAACTAGAGACTCGTCTCTGTTTCACACGTTTTTTACGACATGAAGCAACATCAAGATTTCCTTACCTATACTAATATCATAAAGAGGAAAGATTTGTATTTTTTTATGTAACGAATAAACTTGAAAACTACTGGACCGATTTGAAAAATTCTTTCAGCAATGGATAGCTACATTATCAGCGAGTAACAGAGGTTATATTTTATCCCCGTACCCTTATGGGAACGGGAACTATTGGGGTGAAACCGCGTAATGTCCGCTAGTTCCTTGTAAGTTTAAAAATGTTTTATAGACAAATCTGCTGGAATAGTAAAAACATTGAAATCCGTTGCGAAGTTTAGAAGAACTACAAACGACGTGGTCATACTAACAGATACGAAATGCTAAATTTATCATATGTATGTATAGATGTTTAGTTAAAGAAGCCGCAAAACTACTAAAATACGTCTTACGAAAAAGAACCCCTCTTTCCTTGAGGCCTGAAAAATCTTGAAAAAAAAAGAATTTTATTCTGAATAAACAAAAAGCACATTAAAAAAAAAACACATAAAATACACACTTAAAAAAGAAATACTCTCTAAGAGTTTTCGTTCAAGCTACGGCCTTCCCTATTCTAAAGCCCTATCTATGCTAGTAAACGCAAAATGTGTCAGTTTCCACACATAAATTCAGATTTCATAATTTATTCAAAACCATGTATTAAAATAATTATAATATTAATAAAATATGCTAACCAATGAACTGGTACAATGCGGTTTCATTATAGAAAACCAATGAAATGTTGGATAAATTTTGATTGATTAATTTGAAATAGGTTTTATTCAAAGAATTTGTGATTGTGACTATGACTTTACTTTGTATTGGATTGTTTTGTACAATGCAGTGTTAATAAAAAAAACCGACCAAGTGCGACTCGGACTCGTGCATGAAGGGTTTTTAACCATTATCTATAAAAACGGCAAACAAAATCGTGTCTGTTGTATGGGAGCCCCCTTAAGAGGGTTTATCCTAAAAGTTGGCAACGTTGCGGTCGTAAATAGCTATAAAATATTTACCTGTTTTGATTTTAATTTAGCATTATTAATGTATAGAAATGAGAAATGTGGCCAACTATATTCCATTTGAAATAAGATTAGACATTTAACTTAACCTTTTTTACAGTCCGTTCAATCGATTTTGACTTCTATTGCGTTGGTCGCATGACAAATGGCAGCTGCAGTAAACAGTTGGTTTGTAACCACTTTTTTGCTTTCAATGCCATCCTTATGCCTACGGTATAGAAGTCAAAATTGGTTGAACGGACTGTAAAAAGGTTTGTTTAAATGTCTAATCTTATTTCAAACGGAGTATATTTCCCTAGAATATTAATAATTAAATACAATAATTAATATCGTAGTACCGAATATTTAGTTTTACATGTAAAAAAAGGTGTTTGGAAACTTTTTTACACCTAAAATTGTTACAACATCAAATTCAGTGTTACAGTTGCAATTCATTATTAATATTCTTGGGAACTAGTTAGCCACATTTCTTATTTCCATACAGTAATATTGGCAAATTAATCAAAACAGCGAAATATTTGACATCTATTGGCGACGTTGCCCACTTTCAGAATGAACGCTCTTAAATATTTATTTTATTCTGTTTTCTTAGTATTTGTTGTTACAGCGGCAACAGAAATACATCATCTGTGAAAATTTCAACTATCTAACTATCACAGTTCATGAGATACAGCTTGGTGACAGACAGACAGACGGACGGACGGCGGAGTCTTAGTAATAGGGTCTCGTTTTACCCTTTAGGTACGGAATTCTAAAAAAATATTTAAAAAATCCTCCAGCATCACTTTAATGTATTTTGTATGAACCATCGCTGCATCGGCATTGCATAGCACAGGCGGGCCGCAACTGGCCTCAGCGCAATACGTGGATCACTCGCGAGGCGTATTTTTGCGGCTACTATTTTGCGTTGCGTGTGGCCTGTAGTGTGCGATGGTTTATACAATAGTTATTTATGCAACTGTTGTATAATAAGGGTATTAAAACACGAATATGGGTTTATGCGAGGCGAAGCCAAGTATGATAATAGTATCACATGAGTGTTTTAATACCTAATTATAACATTTGCATATAAGACTTTATCTACACCCATGATATGAATCCTCTATAAAAGTTTCTGAAACCATTGGGTGTTTGTAATTCAAGATTAAGAATAAAAAAAAATCCTACGAAATTCAGTACAAGTCCACGTATTCATATCGCCTGCAGCAGCACATCACACACACATGCATGCAGCGGGTGCTGCTGTCCCACATTTGAACATTGAAACGAGTTGCATAATGAAATTTAGTTCAACATTATAACACTCATTTGGATGATGTAATGGTTACTATGACACTGGCTGTTATAATGTTGCCAATAAGCTAACTGTTTCAGAAACTTTTATAGAGGTTTTATAGCATGGGTGTAGATAAAATATACTAAATCTTTATATATATAATTCTTCTGTGAGTGTGTATGTCACTGAACTTCTCTCAAACGACTGGACCGATTTTGATGAAATTTTTTGTGTGTGTTCAAGGGGATCTGGGAATGGTTTAGATTCACAATCGGACCCGATAGGTGGCGGTATTCGGTCAGGACAACGTCTGTCAGGTCCGCTAGTAATATATATAATTCTTCTGTGAGTGTGTATGTCACTGAACTTCTCTCAAACGACTGGACCGATTTTGATGAAATTTTTTGTGTGTGTTCAAGGGGATCTGGGAATGGTTTAGATTCACAATCGGACCCGATAGGTGGCGGTATTCGGTCAGGACAACGTCTGTCAGGTCCACTAGTACTAAATAAAAGTGATGCAGGAGAATTTTTGCAATGCGTTGCGATGCGGCGCGGCCCGCCCAAATGTGCGCGAGCTTCATTGCGCTCGAGTGGAAACAATTCAAATTCAAATTTGAAATTTGAATCTGTCTAAAACAATTACTGCGTCGTGGTGCGTCCCGCCGCCGCTGCGGCTTTAATGTGCGCCTTACTTTACACAATGTAACTGGACAAATTATTTTCGAACTATAATTAGATAGGTAGTTTGTTCTACGTCACAACAAACAAACACAATATTATTTTATTAAAATGATAGATCCATCCAAATAGTAATTATGGAAAAAGCCATGATACCATATTGTTGTTATGTATAAAATATTAATACCAGCCAATTATTTTCCCACTCCACTGCAAAGGGGCCTTCTCATGCAGAGAATGAACGAGCATAAATCACTGCACTTTCTCACCGTGTAGTTATGGCGATTATTCAATCCGAAAATGAAATGAAAATTTGCAAGAATTGTTGTACAGTATTTCTATTTTCTTAATGTCCCTCGGGTATCTTTGGATTTCCGATTACAAACGAATGCTAATTTCCACGTCCATCAATTATTAGATTTATCGTGTATTATAATGTGAATTCAGAACTAATTATTATATTGTTATTTTATTTTGATTTCCTTGTGAACTATATAGAGCTGTAAAACTATTTTCCTATCTGAAATGCCTGCGATTTTAACAGCTTTCCTCCCATTAAAAAAAAATTACATTAAGTTAAAAGAGTAATTTGTATGTATTGCCATTACAATTTTGTAGGTGTACAGGCATGCAACCACGGATTTACCTTGACCATTTTTGTACCTATGTTTTGATTTCTGTCTAAAATATTTTCTTGTTTCATACTTTTAAGAGCGTGATGTTTCTGTAGTCGGGTTTTACTTTTTGAACTTACTTTTTTTGATTTAAAAAGCAGTTAGGATATAACTAAAATGGAAATACACAAATACTTGCATACCTACTAAAAAATCCTCAATTTCCATTCACTCGAAATGGAACGGAAACAATTACATGAAATGACTTGTTTTGTTCATCGGAACCGGCGATGCGTTAACTTGATGTAATAAACATTGTTTAAACTGAAACCATACATGCATTAGGTCATGCGATTGCATTGACTTGCAATTTTATTGATCTGGACTAAATTTTGCTAAGCAAATCGCCTGCTTGAACAACATAATTCTTAGTTAATTGATCTTGCGAAAATCCATTATGAAATACAATAGACGTGGATATTTTTAGTAACCTGCACCCTAATTGTGTAATACAACACAATCACAATTTGTTTTGATTTGAAACAGATTTCTATTCCATTGCTTCATAAGTTGGAAAAAAAATCTGTTCAACAACATAAATAACGCAATGAATGTTGTTGAAATGTCAAAATGAAACAAATTTCGCGAAATTGTTTACGAAAATAAGTTACGCAATTAGGGTAGTGTTCCGCTTAGCTATTTCTAAAAAGCCATAAATATGCCTGAAAGAAATCGACACGTGTTTCACCTCTCAACGAGGCATCCTCAGATGATCCTGAGGATGCCTCGTTGAACAAATAGACAGACAAAACATTAAAAAAATGATATAAGTGCCGTAGGTATATACTTTCATAATGCATTTAAGGCTCCTTCAAACACCTTGTGCCTTTGTGTCGTGTCGCGTGTCTCACCTGTTTGAAGGAGCCTTTAGTAAAAAGCTGTTATTTTGACAAACAGACACTTCAATTTTATTTATTTTGTATTTATACATATAGATCATTCACTCATTTGGAAGATTTCATACAGTTTCTGTGATTGCATGAAAATTGTACTATTGATGAGAACAAGTTTGTTACCAAAGATTATTATTATATGAGAATCATTTACAATAATGTATGAAACTATATTAGTTAGCTCAGCCCATCGCAGTTTACTGCTGGTCATAAGCCTCTCCCAGGCTGCGCCAGAACACCCTGGTTAACTCCTTCTGCATCCAATCTGTCCCAGCCACCTTTTTAAGATGCAGATATATGCCCGTGACCTTGAGTGGTTAGCTTGCGTATTCTGTACTAAGCTAACGCAACGCGTCGTACGTCCAGCCAGTAATAAGGCTCGTCTATCAAGGAGCGCTGTCTCAAATTAGACGCGTTATTAATTTATTATATATAAAACAAAAGGTATTTTAATAAAACACGTATACTAAAAGATCAATAATAAAAAAATCATGAAGTTTTCAGAACAATACGCTTGATAGATTTTGCTTGATTCTCAGTTTTTTATCAGCGTTAGACATAACTTTACAAATTAATTTCACTATGTAATATAAACATAATCTAAAATATTCCTATATTAAGTTATTGAGAAAATGCTCGAAATTAACAAAAAAAAAAATCCAAATCATTAACACTACTCGTTTAGACGTGATCTTCAGTATAAAATCATAAAAAGTCGGTTATCGTCGCCTTAAGGTCCACCTCGCTTGGGGGCGTTTCACTCTACACTTACCGATACGCGGTCTCCACTCCAGGACTCCTCTGCTCCAACGGCTAAATAGCTCATGACAGTGGGATGGCCATGTTTGTCAAAGGACCGATGGACTTGGATTTGATCTGGCCCAAATATTGCCAAACAAATCGTCCGTTTGAACATAGTTCTTCAAATAAGTTCAAGTTAATTTATTTGGCAGATTTCATGCCATTTCTGTAATTGCATGAACTATCAATGAAAACATGTGTGAAAAAATTACAAATAAAATTCGTAATAATAGTTAATAAAAATAAATAATTTCACGCAACATCAATAGTTATAATTATTAGGTACGGACATTAAAAACAGTAGGTATGTCTGTGGTTTAAATTTATTTTAATTACAGCTTGTATTGTAGGTATATCAATTGAAGCAAGAATTTGTTCTGATTAAAAATAAATGAAATAACCACTCTACATAATTATGACGTATTTTGTGCAATTATCTTGTCTAGCTTTAAGTATTTGCACATGTAGAAGTCGTGAATTTGAAAACCATAAAATTATATCAATTTTACCACAAGGAATGCCGTAGTTTTCGAGATAATGACCGTCAAACATAGGTACTCACATAAATGACTCTTACATTTATTAAAAACCTCATAAAAACTTGTTTAAAAAATAAAAGAACAACTAGATAATTACTTTAGACTTGACTTAATGAGCTTATTCATATTCATTATCACAGTGATTATTAAAATAAATGTCAAAAAAATTATAAATGTCTAACAATAATTATTACCTACATGCAGTCGTTCTCTACATTAACTAATTCAAAACTTTGACATTGAATTAATTAAGTCGTGTTCGTACTACCTATTCCAATAGTTGAATTAAAGTAAAACATCATCTTATAGAAACTTCCTTTTAGTTGATAGATGTAAACAAATAAATAAAAAACAGTGTCAAGGTTTCATCATTAAGGGCAATGGCTCTGAGTGTTTGTGGTTGACTAGCTAAGTACCTATCTATAGCGGCCCAGATTACCTACGAATGACATTACATTCAAGTAATGTCATTACTACTGTGATTCCACACTGTCAGTAGGAATGATGATGTGATCATAATAATTTCATAGTTTTACGTCAATATTGGAAGGAATGACAGGAACATTAATGTCATTATTAATGATAGTGTCTGGACTCCTACTAAAATATTTAGATCACATCATCACTCCAACCACCGCACTGTCAGTATTAATGACATTACTTGAATGTAATGTCATTATCACTCCGCCTTTTTTTGGGTGGGAAATTATCAAATAACTTCTCTCGCTCTGGGTGGAGCAGGAGGGCGTGTCAGACTCTTACTGACTAAAACCCACCCACGTTCCTTCAGTTGCCCTGTTGCCGAGGGGCCACGATTTCCCTTTCGGCCCTTATTCGCAGCCCCGGCAGGCATTGGCCCTAGCGGACCCCGTCAATTCTGCTGACATTTCTTTGAGGCGCGCGTGGAACACAACGCGCCGTCGACCCCAGCCTGGTCCCTTTCGGGCGGCGAGCTACCCATTGCTCACCGTCCGCAAGCCCATGCCTACGGTGGCCGGAAATCGGCTTACTATTCCCGACGCCATGGGCGTCTCCTCCTGCGGCGGTTAGGGGCGTGAGGGCGCGAATTTTGCCACCTCCTCCTTCGCGAGCATTACTGCTTCGCAGAAGGAGGTGACGGTCTCCCATTTCCTCTCACTCCGTACCATGGCCTGAATCAGGGCCGGACGCGAGAGATCACCGCCGCCGATCGCCTCCACGAGGACATGGCGATGCTCCGCCCAAGCCGGGCAGACCTCCATCGTATGCTCCACCGTATCCTCCGGGCGATCCACACAGTGGTGACACCCGGGCGTCTCCTCCCGCCTTATCCTGAACAGGAACCTCCCAAAACAGCCGTGTCCAGTGAGGACCTGCGTCAGGTGGAAGGTGAGGACGCTGTGGCGCCTCTCTAGCCACTCCTCAAAGAGGGGTCTTATCGCCGTAATTGTGGCGTGCCCAGCGTTGGGTTGCAACAATCGCACTCTTCATGCCGCCATGAAGATTGCGAGACTAATCTGCGATTAAAAAACTAAAATAGTCATTTAATTTAGTGTTAGATTGTATATAAGATTTGTCATCTATGGTTATAATAAAAAAGATTTAAAAAAAAAAGATTAAAAAAAATTGAAAAAGAAGATAAAAGTTTTCTTTCACTTTATACATTTTACCATAGTTAATAATTATATATCTAAACTAATATCACACTAAAGAGAAAAGATTTGATTTTTTTGTATGGTAGTATGTTTCTTTGTTTGTAATGAATAAACTCAAAAACTACGGGACCGATTTTGAAAATTCTTTCACCAGTAGAATGCTATATTATCACTGAGTAAGATAGACTATAACTTATAAAGATGTCACGCGGACGAAGCTGCTGGCGGAAGCTAGTTGACGATACTTTTTTGTGACGCACAAACCATCATCACACTTTGTTACGTAATCTAGATTTATTATTTCATACGCAGGGACTGGGCCCTCATCTGGGCCCTCATAATTTTAAAACTTAAACACGAAAAGAAGCGTGCTACAGTAGAAAATGTATAATTACTGCCTTCTAGAAACCTAAGACAACATTACAAAAAACTAGCAAGGTAACCGAGTACTGCGTATGCGCACAACTATAAAACTAGAAACCGTGACCCAGACAATTACAAACTACTTATCATTTATCTACCTACGAATAGAAAAATAGAATAGAATATTTGGTTTTTCCACCTGGAATTTTTCAATAGCAGCCCGGAGTTTAGATTTGTGCCCGCTTGATGGCAAAAGTCACACCCCCTATTACATGGGACTTAAACATAACTGGCGAAATGCGGGTGTATTATACTCCTCTGGTCTCACCCTTTGAGACATACAGGTATGATGTTATGTTATGTTGTAATAAAAAGTAAAACAAATCCTGTTCGATCTAATCTTACTAGCAATGATCCCTTATTTAAATTTATTCGATTTTGCTGTTCAAAATCTAAGTGAAGGGTTTGTGTCAGTATGCATTGAGGAGTCATGTCTCATGCCTTTGGCTGGCCTCGTACAGTAGTGCTATTCTGTAACCATCTCACCGTGTTATCTTAGGTGAAGTGAGCGTGGAGTGAGCTGTCAGTTGCTAAGGATTGACACTATTGGCAGCTCACTTCACCTAAGTTATCACGGTGAGATATTTACAGAATAGCACGACAGGACCTTCTGTATTTATTTTCATTTTGCTTTTTTTATGTATCTATTACTGTGTTTAGTTTTTGTGATCTCCTGTGCGAGTCCCAACAAATACTTTTTGATGTGTAACATATTTCCTCTCGCTTTTCTGCAATCTGTGGGAGTAATTTCGTGAAAAGGGACGGAAGTGTGTAACAGGAGCCGGGGAAGCACGCGCTATTTGATTTGACCAAAGAGCGCGCGCGATGAGAAAAAATCTGCTGTTCCATACATTTTGACCGCGGAAGTATTACACTTTTCCATGAAACAGCAGATGTTTTTTTTAAACCAACGAAAATTTTCAACGTGGGGTTTCAGAATCATGTACTGAATCCATGGTAACAGTTTTCGCGTCGATGTCCCTGCCACTTTGTATACAACGTCCCAACATCAATCGTCGGGCAGTTGCCTACCAGACACAGCACCCGTCTATAGATAGAGGAAGAGTGAACTTTACAACCTGATCCTCATACGTCTATAGAGATTCAACGAATAAATAAAAGTGCCATACCTATTAACGCGACTAAGGGGCTTGTGGCTAAGTAATAACAGCTGCACGGGTCGATCGATCAGGTTAAGCTACACTTGCCGCGGTTGGTTCGTGGATAGGTGACCATCTTTACATACCAAGTCCCCTCCGTGCCTCGGAAAGCACGTTAAGCCGTTGGTCCCGGCTGTCATTTGTAGATCTTTGACAGTCGTTACGGGTAGTTAGAAGCCCAAAAAGTCTGACAACCAGTCTTACCGGGGGGTATCGTGTTACCTAGTCACTAGGTTGTGGAGGTCAGATAGGCAGTCGCTCCATGTAAAATACTGGTATTCAGCTGCATCCGGTTAGACTGGAAGCCGACCCCAACATAGTTGGGAAAAGGCTAGGCAGATGATGACCTATTAACGCGACGATCGCTTTTAAAAAACAGTAGCATTCCGGGAGTGCCGACAGCTGAAGTGAAAACTTGAAAAAAAAATCGGCACCGCGAAAATCAATGCGTTGATGTTTTTTACTCCACGCACCGCGATAATCAACGCGTTGATGTCTTTTACTACACGGTGTCGGTAAATTCCGTTACAGTGTCGCGAAATCAATGGTTTAGTCCCATTTCAAAAATGTCCAACGCGCCTAAAGAAGTTTTCACTTCAATAATTACGAGGTCGATAAACTCCGACTGAGGGCGTGTGAGCATGTCATATACACTTAAGAAAAAACAATGAAAGGTCATTACATCAATTAAAGAGATATTAATCATCTATGATTATAGTAGGTATTATAAATCGCTGAAATTATTTAGAAATAAATACACCTTTCTTGCTAGCGAGAGAAAAACTGTTGACTTAGGTCAGTTTTTACCCAACTACGGCGGTGTGTTATGATTTTGGGTATTTATGTTCATCTGTTCCCTCAAATCTTCTAAACTACTCATTATAATAATTTGACAAATGGGGTATCGTTGGAAGCATCTTGATCGTCCGCTGGTTTAAGCTATATAACGACACATTAAATTGAATGTGGCGCCCTCTAGAAGACATAAAGTCATGACGAATTTTTTTTTAAGTGAAAACTTCTTTATGTGAGTTGGGTATTTTTGAGATGGGATTAAACCATTGATTTCGCGACACTGTAACGGAATTTACCGACACCGTGGAGTAAAAGACATCAACGCGTTTATTACCGCGGTACCGATTTTCTTTCTAGATTTCATTTTTTTTATGATGCCATGTTTTATCAGTTTAGTTTAGTATTTTATTTATAAATCTATCTCTTACCTATGAGTATCATGGGTGAAGAAGGAGTGTAAATTTAATTCCAGTATGCAGCTATTGACCTGATGACCATGAATATTAAGCGCAGTGATACTTCTTACATAACATACACAGAACAAGTTATTGCCATGGCGTGGGCACAGTATAAAAAGTAACAGTATTATGTCTCGGCAATGACCTTGAAATAATTAGGCCACTCGGTAGATGAACCTTCCGCGTCCATGCGTAACTGCTGCGCACTCGAGACTTGCGTACTGATATACACTGAGATTTCGAAGCGCGGCGTTTTGGCCGTTTTCTATGAAGACATAATACTGTTATTTATTTACACTGTGGCGCAGGGAAGATGACTGGCCGATAAACTCTATGCGCGGGGAACATTGCATTTTGCATTGTTAGCATTATTGGTAACTGTAGTTCCTACAGAGTACTTTAAGAGGGTTGATTCAGAAAGTTGGTATAGTCGCAAATACCTAGCTGACAAATATTTCAGTGTTTTAATTGTATTTGTCAATATTACAAAATTTAAATTAAATTTTGAAACATCGTACTAGCATATTGATTATGAATTGCAATCTTCTTTTCGTGTGTTTAGTTACTAACCCTGTGTCAGAGTTTTAAAGCCGCCCATGGGCCTCAGACTTGGCTCCACATGCCGTAGAGAAATATTTCTCAGGCATGGATTTCCCCATGATATTTTCCTTCACCGTTTTTAAAGCAAGCAATATTGTAACATTACGCCTCCAAAGGGGCTTGTGGCTAAGTAATAACAGCTGCACAGGTCGATCGATCAGGTTAAGCTACGCTTGCCGCGGTTGGTCCGTGGATGGGTGACCATCTTTACATACCAAGTCCCATCCGTGCCTCGGAAAGCACGTTAAGCCGTTGGTCCCGGCTGTCATTTGTAGATCTTTGACAGTCGTTACGGGTAGTTAGAAGCCCAAAAAGTCTGACAACCAGTCTTACCAAGGGGTATCGTGTTACCTAGTCACTAGGTTGTGGAGGTCAGATAGGCAGTCGCTCCATGTAAAATACTGGTATTCAGCTGCATCCGGTTAGACTGGAAGCTGACCCCAACATAGTTGGGAAAAGGCTAGGCAGATGATGACGCCTACAAAATACATTATTTTATACTCCTACTAAACCAGCATCCACATATTTTTCTTTACACCCTGATCTGCAAAGGAACAAAGGGCACCCTTAATACTATATACCCTTTAGTAACAATAGCAAGTTGCAACTTTAAGTACTTGACGATAACTAATGAATAAAGTTTCCCAATTGCCTTTACGCGTTAGTCTTTGAATGTATTTGTTCGGTTTTCGGCTTTCGGCTGTTCAGTTTTCAACTTTTTGGTTAGTCGGTAATTTTATACGCCTTACAAGATACTTAATGTGACTGAGCAGAGAATTATGTTAAGGTATAATTAGAAGGACACTGTTTAAAATAGAATAGAATAGTTTATTGTCACAAGAAAAATACATTAGTATACACTGATTAACAAGATGCTAACTACGCTGCAGAAGTCTGTATGCAATATTGTGAGCCCTGCCTCTCAAACTAGGATAACCTGTATTTTAAGAGACAGTGTTCAGCTGTGGTGTTACTTAAGATTAGGGATTATACAACTGCGGACTGTGCCAACCTATAGTTAGTGTTAACAAGATTTATACATATAAATTCTAAGAAAAAGGAAAATAATAAAGAATAACAACTACCTATGTAAAATGAATGGGTGAATGTGTGTGGGGATGTGTTTATGATGTGTGTATATGTGGTGAGTTTTTGTGTGAGAGTAGTGAGTGTAAGGTGATATGTGAAGAAAAAAATTAAAGTGCAAAAATAAAGCAATACTTGGCAATGTATTTGAGTAATGATTCAGTTTGTGTATAGTCCTGTAAAAAATAAATAGATCAATCTGCCCAGCCTTTTCCCAACTATATTGGGGTCGGCTTCCAGTCTAACTGGATGCAGCTGAATACCAGTATTTTATATGGAGCGACATTGCTCGCAGAACGGATGGCCGATGGGACCGAAAGGTTCTGGAGTGGCGACCGCGTACCGGAAGACGTAGTGTTGGAAGGCCTCCCGCAAGATGGACCGATGAACTTGTGAAGGCCGCAGGAATCCGCTGGATGCGGAAAGCACAGAATCGGTCGAAGTGGAGGTGCTTGGGGGAGGCCTATGTTCAGCAGTGGACATCTTTCGGCTGAAATGATGATGATGATGATATAGAGCGACTACCTATCTGACCTCTACAATCCAGTAACTGGGTACCCCTTGGTAAGACTGGTTTTCAGACTTTCGGGCTTCTGACGAATCGTAACGACTGTCAAAGATCCACGAATGACAGCCGGGGCCAATACAGCTTAACGTGCTTTCCGAGGTTCAGAGGAGTCTCGGTATGTAAAGATGGTCACGCATCCACGGACCAATCCCGGCAAGCGTAGTTTAACCTGATGGATTGACTCGTGCGGTTGTTATTACTTAATGACAAGCTCCTCAAAATCATAATAATATTTATTTTAAATGCACGTGGTTGTAATTGTACCATAACATAATTAAAGCGACTTTTGCTCCGTACAAAGTCACTGCTTACTCAGGTGTAAGAAGACGCCTTTGACTTGCAGTGTAGGTTGTTTTTCTGTACCGATACACCATGAAGTTTTGATAGATTAACTGGCAATAGAAAAGTCAATCTTGTAGTGAGTGTAGAAAAATTTACTTTCCCTCAAGATTAATAAATGAAATAGAAGGCTATGGATAAGCCAGATGACTGTAATATTTCCTCCTATTATACTACCATTATAGATAAAAAAAGGGTTTATAAATGTCTAATATATATTTTTTTCTGTTGGGCATCTCATAGCTGGCCTCTGAGGCCATGACTATTTAACCGAGCAAACCTGTGGGTGCCTTAAGCTGCTACACTCAAAGCCTCCAGCCAGGGACTTACAAACTAAACTTATAAACTAGGTGAACGCTCGCTAAGGGCACCCCCTGTGGGGTACGAGCCTCGGCTTAGGGCGTTTACCGGAGGGAGGACATCAAAGATGGGACGGGCTGGATCATAGTTTTGATCATGATTATTAATCGGGGAATTTAAAACTACGTGCTCAGCTGCAACAACTGCTGGCACCTCGTTTTCGAGAAAGGGTCGGGGGGGAGTAACATTTACTAGGGGGCGCGGCGGTCGCGATTGCAAAGGACCTCGACGGCGAGGTCGGAATGAGGTGTCTAATATAGTACGAAATAGTTATTTATGCTACAAGTGCGGAAAGTAGGTGATTTCTGGCGAGTGTATAAGTTGACACGAGTTGGAAATCATCTTACGCACGTGTATCATACAACGTTTTATCATGCATTGTGTGAGGAAATAAAAAAAAAACGCGCGAGCCTTACAGTAGTGTGTAACATCTGACATCTTGGTTGACGTACATGAATAATGTAAATAATATTCTTTATTACCATCATCGCCATCGTCATGACTTTATCTTCGACCTTGATTTCGACTTCGACTTTGACCATTGTCATCGCCATCGTCATCATCATCATCATCTAATTTGTAAAACTTTTCTCAAATAATAAAAACGTCGGGCTGACGACGGAATTAAAAATTATAAAAAAAAAAACAGAAAAGTAAAAAGCACTAGTCAAAAAAGTGATACTTTCCGCCCAGTTTGGCTGCTTGGATAACGCTCTTTTCGAGCTCATACATTGTAAAATATTTAAATGATCCCCTCAAAACTTTTTACCCTTCTAATGATGCACATTTAAAAAAAAATGGAGCCTCTTTTTATCTTTTTGGCCTTTTCATACAGTTGATCGCAGGAACTAAGCTAGGGTGGGCCGGCAAAACGTGTAAAGGGTTCCCGAAACGATCAATTGCAATTGTATTAATAATGTCAATCGCTTCAATTGCATTTGGTAGACGATCAATTTGCGCATCAATGTGTATCAATCACGTAAAAATTTACAATTGCACTTGATCGTTTCGGGGACTAGTTCTAACCTAATGCAAGGGGCATTAGGTTAGTACTGTGATAAACAACGTGCGAGTCGAGCAAGCGAAGCGAGCGTTGCCGCGGGCAGAGCGCTACATCTAAGTTGGTCACATATTCTTGGTTATTTAGTATTTTTAGGACCCCAAAATAGGAATTATTTGAGGTTCACAAAACATTCTCAATCATTTATGAGTGTTAAGTAATTAGGAAAACAAAATGGGACTTATTTGAGGTTCGTTTAAATATATGCCATAAGGTTCCTTTACTTATTTTTCCTTTTTAACTATTGTAGTTATTGTAATCTTAGTAAATATAATAATATTAAGATTACAATAACTACAGCAGTCACTGTGTTAGTAACATTATTATGACAACTTGGTACGGAAGTGCATTCAACGGTGTAAACATTAAAGATGTCGTTGCAAATCATTGTTTTACACAACGACATTTTTTACTATATTATGACCATGAGGCTATAATTATATTATGACCAGAGGTTGAGGGTTCAAATCCAAGCAAGTGCCAATGTGACTTTTCAATTCATATTTATGTACTTACTGAGTTTATCTTGGACATCATTGAAGGAAAACGTAGTGAAGAAACCTGGACTTAATATTTAACTAGCTGCACCCCGCGGTTTCACCCACGTAAGTCTCGATTCTGTGGGAATATCGGGATAAAAAGTATTCTATATGTTAATCCAGGTTATAAACTATCTATGTGCCAAATTTCATCCAAATTGGTCTAGCCGTTTGAGCGTGAAGAAGAGACAAACATACACACACACACTCACAAACTTTCGTAGGATCTAAAATCGCCAACCTGTCTCAAGCAAGCGTGGTGATCACTGCTCGTGCCTTCTCTGTATGAGAAGAGGCCTTTGCCCTGCAAAGGGACAATATTTTAGGCTATTACTATTATTATGACCATATTTATGACCACTAAATGACGAAATATAAATGTTTATGTTGACATGTAGGTATTCGTAGACAGTGCGTGACTGTTTCACTCCATTTGATTTCTGGGAAACAATATTACACTAGCTCCTAGTCTGTTATGAAACTCAATCAGGCTGTAACGGCTAGGGCTGCGCAGGGTAGGCTGCGCAGGCCGTTAACGGTTTAGGTAGTAGTAAGTAGAGGTAGATAACAGAAACAGCTGAATAGGTTTATAGATATAATTATAATTTTAAATTTTAAATAGATAGTAGAACACGGCTAGGTCGTGGGTTAGATCCTGACACTGAGTCTGAGCACTCGCACACTTAGGATAGGCAGGAAGGGTACCGTCCTTGGTAGCACATGGTAGATGTGGGCGCCTGGTCAGCACAGGCACCGTAGTAGGTCGGACGGCCCTCGTAGACTGCTGGTAGTTAAGTGTGTAGCACGTGCTCTCGGCGGTAGGCCTTAGGTAGGCATTAGGAGCACGTGGTAGATATGGTAGTAGAGGTGGCCGCAGGTAGGCAGGCCTTTGTCAGCGTGCAGCCTGAGCCCGTACAGAGAGCCCCTAGGTCAGGGCACACAGTCCTGAGGGTCACTCCCTTCAGGGAGGCAAGCGGCAGTCGAAATGCAGAGTATCCTTAGGAAATTAGTGTTGTGCCACGTTTGTAGTGATGTGGTTAGTTACTTACTAATTGATCACTCGACTAATATAGTTGAGACCGGTCACAACGCGACAAGGCAAGAACTAGTATTAGCTTGAAGTACCATGTATGTCAACATTTGCTGTATGAAAAGCAGATACCTACCCAATGTCCCTTTCTATCAGAAAAAGAACAATGTTTTGTAAAAAGAAATTGGGTATTTTACAAAAAAAAAAAATGCTATTCGGGTTCGATAGTTCAAAAATCCGTGATCTTGCTTTTGTACTAGTTCGAATACATCATGGTATTTCTATTATTTCTATGGACCTCTCTCTAGTAGGTAAATCGTGCAAAAATAAAGTGGGTACTGTAGATACAATCTTGCAGAAAAACGACTTGTTTTATTCGTTTTATAATACTTTATAAAAGATCCGGAATGTAGATGTACTGAGGTAAACTTTGTCTGTTGCCAATTGCCCGCCATCTTGGCCACGACTTTCCTGAGGTCATTGACTTGTATAGAACCGCCATTTCTCTTTCACTTTACTTTGATATTTAAACCAATGAACGTGAATGAACTAAGCTGTTCATTCTGTCATTTAGTAAATAATATTGCTTTTTTTATGATTTCGCGACAACGGACGAATTATTTTCTAATATCGGCATGAATTTTAACTGAATGAAGAATGTGACTCATGGTAAGTCGACGTTCGCACGGACGTAATAAAATTGCGGCGGGATTTTATCGCGCACTGGATTTTCAACTCTCGGTGTTAAACCAAGCGTTGAAAAAACACACTGTTGAATTTACAACTCTCGGCGCTAAGCAGAGCGTTGAAAATCCAGTACACGATTTTATTACGTCCGTGCGTACATCGGCTAAATAATATTAGGCAGCTGCGCAGTAATGGGGCTGCTTGTCCAAGGTGCGGTCATATTTCATAATAAAACTTTGCTCACACGCAGCTAATTACCACCAATTTTTTTTTTGTGGTTACATTTTATACGATGATCACCAATACTTTGGGCTAAGAGTTGTGATTATGGCAAAATTAAACACGTTTGCTGGCTATTAAAATATATATAAAATATACCTAATCCTGACTTCCTAACTTTTGTTTATTTTTTTAATTGTTACACTTTTACGCTAAAACGGCTGAACGGATTTGGATGAAACTTTTACACTTGGGTAGACGATAACCTGGGTTAGGACATAGGATACTTTTTATCCCGATATTTCTACGAGATCATGACTTATACGGGTGAAACCGTGGGGCGCAGCAAGTAATATTAATATTAGGTAGGACAAGTTTGTCTATCACTCAATTGAGCGGTCACTACCCCGTTTCCTTTATTTTTATAGTTCATCATTGTCGCCTAAAACTCAATAAACAGTCATACACTTAAGCGAATAAATATTTTATTCTTTGGATTGAAAACATACGCACAATTTATTTGCAGAACATTAACACACATGTCAACACAATTATTTTGCGAGTCATTAGTGTCTCCATTGTAAGCTAATTAAATGTCAGAGTTCAAGCAATATGCTGATTTAGATTGCAGCATTTTTTAGGAGACTGTTGCAATAGGGGAATACGTCAGTTGCCTAAGTAAAAAAAAGAAATTCTATTTCGTCCGTCTTTCAGATTATAAAAAAAATTAGACACGTATTTTTTGCTTTATCATATTAATCAAAAATAACTTATAAAACATGCGTTAAAGTTGGGGAGTGGGGGCCCGCTACGTCACAACGTCGTATTAAATCTAGCAAGGCGTGACGTCATACCTCGTTTTAACTCAATGTATTATGTCAAAAAAGAAAAAAATACGTGTACAATCATCATCATCTTCATCATTTCAGCCGAAAGACGTCCACTGCTGGACAGAGGCCTCCCTCAAGAACCTCCACTTCGACCGATTCTGTGCTTTCCGCATCCAGCGGATTCCTGCGGTCTTCACAAGGTCACGGGTCCATCTTGTGGGAGGTCTTCCAACGCTACGTCTTCCGGTACGCAGTCGCCACTCCAGAACCTTTCGGCACCATCGGCCATCCGTTCTGCGAGCAATGTGCCCTGCCCATTGCCACTTAAGTTTGGCAATTCTTCGGGCTATGTCGGTTACCTTGGTTCTCCGGCGGATATCTTCATTTCTGATTCGATCACGTAGGGAAACTCCAAGCATAGCCCTCTCCATTGATTGCCTTTTGGGTGACTTTTAACCTTCTGATAAGGCCCATTGTGAGCGAGCACGTTTCAATATTTTTTAATAATTTACAAGACAGACAAAAATTTTTTTTGGACACAGGCCTATTGTTTAGTATTGTGTGTATCACACCAAGGTAAGAAAAGGCTAGGAGGCTTCAAGAGTCTCATCCAGCTCATCCTAGACATTCAGGGTAGCGCAGCCGGCGATACTTTGCTGAACCTTGGTTTGATCTAATATTTTCGAGCTCAGAGGAGAAGAATAAAGGGCTCAACATAAGCAAACAATCTTTCGTCATTCTTTTCCACCGATTTCTCCGTCAATTGTGGACCGATTTTGATATTTTTTTTGTTTGGAAGGGTATTCTCTCGAGGAATTTTATTAACTTTGCTTGGATGTTTTTGAGTTAGCTTCAATTATACGTATTTTTTCCCACTTATTGTGTGAACGATATGAAAAGTTCCTGTCACTGTTATTTACATAGCAGGTAGGTAGTGGTATTCGAATTTGTGTGTACCACAACGAAAAAGTGACAAAATAAACAATCGACTTCCATAAAAAACACTACAAAGTAAAAAATTACTTTAATTTCGGAAGTCGGTGGCAAGTAACGAAAATACAAAACCAAAGACATCGACTTCCGAAATTAAAGTAATTTTTCACTTTGTAGTGGTTTGGAAGTCGGTTGTTTTTAGGGTTCCGTAGTAAACAAGGAACCCTTATAGTTTCGTCATATCCGTCTGTCTGTCTGTCCGCGGTCTAGCTCTGAGACCCTTCGTACTAGAAAGCTGTAATTTGGCATGGGTATAAATATTAATTACACCAACAAAGTGGTAAAATATAATTAAGAAAAAACATATTTTTAAGGTACCTCCCCTACACTTAAAGTGGTTAATTATTTGTTTTTTCAGTCTCTTTGTGTGAGATATCATTGGAAAGGTCCTTCAAAAACATTACGAGCATATGAAAACCATTTTTAGATTCAGGGATCCGTTTGCGAAATATTAAGCTTTAAAGTGCTCATTTTTGTTAGAGTCAAGTGTCCCCCCCTCTGCCAGTTAAATGGTTGATTTTGGATGTGTGAAAAATCACAACAGTAGTTTATATAACGAAATTAAAAGAAAAATTATCAAAGCTAAGTAGACTCTACAAGTTAACGAGTAATAATTGACCAACTTTGCAGTTGCAAAAACATGTTTTCCCATACATTCCGTATGGGAGAACATCTTTTTCAACTACAAAGTTAAGTTTGTTTTTGGGATAAATTCATCCCAACTACGGAACCCTTCATTGTGCGTGATTCGACAAGCACTTGGCCGGTTTTTTTATCATACAATTTATAAAAATATGAACTGGTAAAAATAAAACTGTGACTTCATCCTTCCGTGCGTGGGAATCAATTAAAAAAACACATTATGCGACTATATGACACGAATATTAATAAGTGGAAAAACCCTTTACTTAACTTAAATTTCATATCAATAAATGAATAATTATTCAGATACCTCGACATGGGCAAATAAAAATTTATTTGTAGTACAAATCCAATGCGAGCCGCGTACAGTTTGCACCTCGTTACGTGTGGAAAAATTAATAAAACCTACCAACCAACGGTAGTCACATCCGAATGCGTTCAATGGACACATTGAAGTGGTAGTTCTAGAAGTGACAGTCCTCAGTAACCTATATTGCATAAAAGCATTCTATGGAATAAGGCAGAGGAGTGAACGCCCTTTAAATAACAAATACTTCATTGATTTATACTAACTTCCTTCCCTACAAACCAAAATTATAATCATTACTAGAAAGGAATAACAAACTGTTAAATCAAACGAATCCAAACAATATTATTTTAGAGAAATATTATAAAACTGTAGGTAGATTATCATGATCAGTTGATACGACATTACGCTTAAAACATGACGGCTTGTGGTGGAATCTCCTTCCTACATTCGAGGTCTCGAGTACAATTATTTCCGTATTGGTCCAAAAGTCTCTATGATTAAATTAATCAAGTTAATGGATCGAGAACCGGAAAATAATAGTTAGTAAAAAAAAAATTGTTTACCAGAATCATCAAAAGAGTCCAATTAAGTAATAATTCTGACTAATAAAATGCGATATCTGAAGATAATCGATTAAGTTTTTTTACCCTATCATGAGAGCAGTGGTGGCCCAGTGCAAACGGCCCCGACTTACTAGTTGTAGGTGGTAGGTTCAAACCCAGGCAGGCGCTATACTTTGTGTATTTAATTTCATCACCACTGCTCTCAAAACGGTGAAGGAAAACACCGTGAGGAAACCGGCATGTCCTAGAACCAAAAAATTCGAAGACATGTGATATCTGCAAACCCGCACTGGGCCCGCGTGGTAGATTACAGCCCACTCCCTCTCACCGAGAGGAGACATGTGCCCCAACAGTGGGAATATTATAAGCTAATTATGATGACCCTTGCTTGAAGGGTCTCTCAATCATTTTGGTAAATAGACACCTAAATAAAACCCTTAGCCAAAAATGTGACACTTCCAGCCACGACTCATCTACGCAAACCGTGTATCCATATCGATATGCAATTTGGCAGTTTCGCGGCAGCCTGAGGAATATGCGATATTCGGCAAAGCTATCGCGATTCCGGCCGATATATACTCGGTACGTGACAGAGATTCTGTATGTTCGCGCCGTGATTCTGGTACCTACACGTTTATTTTTGATATTGCTCTCTTGTTTATGCTTGTTTGTTTGTTAGTGTGTTTGCAGATAATGTTCAGTTGGAAGTTTGTTCGGTTTAGAGAACTATTACATAAATGGTGTTACTATCTTTTTGTTGGTATATTGGCGTGTACTAGCTGAAATATGACAAATAATTTAATTTAATGTTTTGGGTTTCATAATGTTAATTACTTTGTATAGGTACTATTGTATAAAATCAAGTTTTTGAAGTGGTGGTATTTTGGTGATGGGAAAAACAATTGAACTCGCGACACTGTTACCGACACCAGCTTTTGACCATTAAAAAGACATCAATGCGCGATACATTTTCTTTGGGGTTAATGACATTCCAGACATGATTGATATTTCCCTTTTTTGCCGACTTCAAAAAGAAAAATATTTTCTGCACAATAAAATTGTTCAAGTTTTCACTTCTGTCGGCAATCCCGAGTGCTACTGTTTTTTTTTAACTGCTGCTGAGGAGTTTGTTGTACAACTTTCTTTTTCTTCCTCTTTCTTCTTCATGCGGGTGTTTTGGGGGACTGATTTGGACCGCGTCCTATTTAAAAGCGATCATTACACGAACACGCGATCGTCGCGTTCATATGTCACTTTTTGTTCGGTGAACCAGAACGCGAGGTCGCGCCGACAGAGGGCGCTTACCTAACAATTTCCACGCAAGCTCCGCCCCCATACACCCCGCTACTCCGATATGTGCTAAACGCTAACACATCAGTAATAAAGTTGAAAATCGCGTGCGCTCTTTGATCGTGTTCGAGCACGAAACTAAATGGCGTAAGTCTCAATTCTTATTTCGTTTATATCTAAAGCATGGGGTCTCAACTCGAACAAATTATAATTAGTTCTGAAAAAAAAAATCATAGATGGCAGCATAGGTAACAAATATGAAATTAACAATCACTAAAAAGCGATAAACGGCTGATTTTGGCGTAAGTATGATTAGTAAAAATCAAAACTTCTTGTTTAATGCTGATTTATCTATATAAACTCATAAATCATCTATTTTCAACAAAAATGATGAATGAAACATTTTGTTCAGAGCTCTTTGCAATAAATAGATGGCGTATTATTCAATTTGTCATCACATCTGTCGCTATTATTTTACGTTTAGTAGTAAATCAAACAATTTTTGAACTGAAAACATCTTTAGGCGCGTTGGGCATTTTTGAGATGGGAAAAACAATTGAACTCGCCACACCGTTACCGATATCTCATTTTAGTAACCGCGATTGTGCTCTTTATTAATATCAAGTTACGGATCAATGTTCTATGCAAGTATTTGTACAAAGGTTTTGGAAGTATTTTTTTTTTTGTAAACGCGATTGCGATCTTTATTTAGATAAAGTTACGGACCAATGTTCAATACAAGTATTTTTCTTCCACCAAGATCTTGTTCAAGTTTTCGCTTCTGTCGGCACTCCCGGAGCGCCACTGTTTTTTTTAATAATCTATTACCTACTTTACGTAGAAATATAATATCTGAAAGAAATCTATACATGTTTTTGGCAAGTACCTACCTACTTATATTTTTATCATTTTACTAAAAAACCGGCCAAGTGCGAGCCGGACTCGCGCACGAAGGGTTCCGCACCATTATCTATAAAAACGGCAAAAAAATCAAGTTTGTTGTAGGGGAGCCCCCTTAGATATTTATTTTATTACAGAATAAAATAAATATCTAAGGGGGCTCCCCTTTTTAGTATTTGTTGAAAAGATTGTAAAAACTATCTTTGCTTTGTTTAAATTCAATCTCTTTTTATTGTATGTAATTGCATATCACGTGTGCACTGTGAACATGTACATTCTATAACGCTACCAAATACTGGGTACCTACGTCTTTCATCGACTTGAATATGCCCTGGCGGCTGAGAGTATGTCATGCTCACTCAAATGTCTCGCTGATGGTGGCGTGTGTGTTGCATCACTAAGGGGATGATAACTGACTTTTCATGATTTTATACTGAAGATGACGTCTAAACGAGTAGTGTTAGTAATTTAGAAAAAATATATGTTGAATTAGAGCATTTTCTTAATATTTTTATATAGGCATATTTTTGATTATGTTTATATTACATAGTGAAATTAATTTGTAAAGTTATGTCTAACGCGTATAAAAAACCGAGAATGACGCAAAATCTATCAAGCGTATTTTTCTGAAAACTTCACCATTTTAAAGATAATTAAATTATTGATCGTTTAGTATACGTGTTTTATTAAAATACCTTTTGATTTACGGGTAATAAATTAATAATGCGTCTAATTTGGGACAGCGCTCCTTGATGGACGAGTCCTATTACTGGCTGGTCGTACGACGCGTTGCGTGAGCTCAGTACAGAACACGCAAGCTAACCATTGAAGGTCACTGTAATATATCTGCGTCTTAAGTTCCCTTCAAAATGGTTGAGCTAAATGGTACTGATCCATGCGTCATGTTCGTGAACGGGCGCTGTCAGTAGGGACTGGTCATCTCTTAGCTGCCACGGTTTATTTTAATTTTTGAATTGTTTTTGTTTTATATTTTTATTACGGACGCTTTTAACGTGCACGTCTTTCCATATTGTTCTCACATGTATAATTTCAACATGAATGATGTAATCAATATTTTGTAACAACATTTTTATTTAAAAGAGTGACCATGGAGTTTCTTGCCCGTTCTTCTCCATAGGTACCTACTACAATTAGGAATGGGCAACTAGCTTCATCTTTCTGACTGACCGACCCCTTGACAATTCAAAAGTACCTGTAATTGGTTTATTTGAAATAAATGCTTTGAGTTTGAGTAACAGAAATACATCATCTGTGAAAACAACTGTCTGCCTGGTGACAGACAGACGGACAGCGGAGTCTTAGTAATAGAGTCCCGATTTACCCTTTAGGTACGGAACCCTAAAAAGGATTGCACGAAACATTTTAAAAGTAGATAGGTAGCTAATGGTGCCGATTCTCTTGTACACCGAACGAAACTAACTAAACTATCACTAAAATTCCTTTACTATGAGAATCTCAAAGCTATTCTGCAAAATAAATTCTCTTTTTAAAATAATTTTGACATATCTAAATCGAATTTGACAATCGCGACTCCACACGTGATACCTAACCACGTGAATCTTTTTAGAGCCGGAGGCGCGCAGGGGGGCAACCTCGATGTGTTTTATATGAAATTTTTCACTTTGCGTAGAAAAAAAATATATACCTACATGTAGAGCATTAGGGGTTTAAGGGTTTTATAAAGGGGGTCGAAATTTTCATTATTTTTGCGATTGGACACACCGTTTTCGAGATATAAGCAAAAGAAAAAAAAACATGTGTGCAATTCACACGTGGTAGAAGTGAAACCTTCAAAAATTAAAAAAAAATGTTTTTGTACGCGCACGAACACGTATTAACACACGTCCACACGGCTACACATCAAGCTATACATTTCCAGTATTAGCGGACCTCGCATTGTACGGAAATCCTATACAATGCGAGATCAGCATAAACTGGAAATGTATAGCTTGATGTGTAGCCGTGTGTACAACGCTGAGGCCCAAGCAAACTCCCACTATGCCTTGGCAAACACGAGTGGAGGGGGTACGAAGCAGAGCATAAAGAGAACCACGAACATAAGAACACACACAGACACACCCCCACACACACAGACACCCCCACAAACACACAGACACCCCCGCATACACACACAGATACACCCCCACACACACCCTCAGACACACCCACACACACCCTCAGACACCCTCACACACAACCTCAGACACACCCCCACACATACCCTCAGACACACCCCCACACACCCTCAGACATACCCCCACACACAGAGACACCCCCACAAACACACAGACACACCCACAAACACACAGACACACCCCCACATACACATACACACCCCCACACACACCCTCAGACACACCCCCACACACACCCTCAGACACACTCCCACACACATTCTCAGACACACCCCCACACACACCCTCAGACACACCCCCACACACAACCTCAGACACAACCCCACACATACCCTCAGACACACCCCCACACACCCTCAAACACACCCCCACACACCCTCAGATACACCCCCACACACACCCTCAGACATACCCCCACACACACAGACACACCCCCACATACACACAGACACACCCCCTCAGACACACCCCCATACACACGCTCAGACACACACCCTCAGACACACCCCCCCCCACACACTATAATGCTTCCTATCTCATTTTCTCCCACGTTAAATCTTATGAATTTATGTGTCTGTCTCTTTTTCGTTTCATCGAGTTTCAAATCACAACGATGCTAAAGAAGTTTTCACTTCAAAAAAAAGATTCAGTACTGTTTTTGTATCTGAAGTCGAGGTGTTGGTGTGAATTTAAAGTTCATGACAACCAATTTTATTCCACATGTTTTTAGTCGAAAATCGTCAAATTCAGAATAGCAAAATTGCCATTTTCACTAAAGTAATATCTCAGTTCCATTTTCAAAATATAGTTAAGTTGTGTCATTTTAGTCTTTAGAAACTATTCCGCCAACTCGAGATATTTTTTTGTTGTTTTGTTATTACACTTGTCCTTGAACGTACCGTGCGATGTAGAGAATCTAAAATATCTAAGTCGACTCCTAGATGGCGTTGTAAAAGTCGCTTATGCTACCATCTGTTAATAAAAATGGAGGAAAAAAAATAGCCAGTTCAATAGCCAGTTTTAGGGAGGTGTCATTTCCTTGTATGGGATTGGGTATCTGTACGTAGTATTATATTATCTGTGTCTAAAGTAACAATTGATCTAGCGAAAAAATATCTTACGGCTGGATAAACTACATTTTTTACTGCGAATACTTATGTTTTGAGACATAAAAGCCGAGTAATCTTGATTTTATTTAAATAGTCTTTAGAAAAACATGATTTTCGAATAAAAAATTTATTGGGTGAAAATGTTACAATAACGTAAGTTCCATTTTGATTGTATGCGTGACTGTATCAGAATATTAATGCAAATTAACATACAATTTAGGGAGCCTCCTTTTAAGTTTTTCCAAACAAAAATTGAAAACGCGACGATTGGGTATTCGCGCGTCGATCGATCGCTTTTGATTAGGACGCGGGGTTAAATAATTTTAACGTTCGAAAAGTGCTGGTTCTCAGCCTAGTTTAAATAAATGACTGTGAATGATTTTGATTTTATGTGGTAATAAAATGGTTGGTTAGACTCAGGTAACAATAAATTTTGGAGGTTGAAGGAGGAAGAAGTTGTAATTCTATCTAAATAATTAAAAGGAAAGTGGAGTTGTCTTTGACGAATTCTATCGTTAGCAAGTCGGAAAATAGAAGATTACTAGTTGCTAGTTTTAAAATAAATTCTCGATCTTAACTGGAGTAGAACTCTTTGTGAATTGTATTGGTAAACATAGCTGTGAAAGAGAATCGGTTATAATGACCAATGATTTTCTATCAGCCCTGTAATTGCGTATCACACGATCAATCAAAATCTTTTTCATTTTGACAGATCCACAATATTCATTGCGTTATTTACGTTGTTGAGCGGACAAATTTTTCGAACGTATGAAGCAATGGATTAGCAAAATCTTAATTATTCAGATTATGATCGATCATGTGTTACGCAGTAAGAGTACTGGTTTTGTCGACCAGTTCGTAATTAATTGCTTTTAACCGTTACTTGTCTAATTAATGATAGAAAAATCACGTGTTTGACCCTAAGCCTGCAAAAGTTTAGATACCGTACTGCTAAGCGGTAATAAATGATTAATAGTTTAATAGGTAACCTATGATGGTTATTGACATTAAAGAGCGTTGATCTCTTGAACGTGTTATTTTTTATATAAGAAATATTAATATTTTTTAAATGTATGATCTTCTAATACCATCAGTATAATCCTCTGACAAGTTATAATATTATAAATGATTTAGTAATAGTTAATATTTTATATATGTTTTTTCGTCGAAAAAGAAAGAAAAGAAAGAAAGAATAATGTTTATTTGGATACAGTTCGTGAAACACAAAATACATACAAAATAATCTTTTAACAATAATAGTGAATGCCTCAAGACTGCGCCAAAAAGGTTCATTTCAGCATAAAAAAAAACATTAAAGCAAATTTTGAGAAATTGACAGCAAAAAATATCAGTCATTCCTCTGTAGATTTTATAATATTTTTCCCATCACACAGTTTCGTAGAAAATTCCCTGTAATAGGCAGAAAACGAAGTGATTCTGTACCTGTTACGTTTTGCTCATTTCAACACGGAATTCTAAAAGATTTTAATGCACAATCTTAATGTTTTAATTACGGGTTATTAACAGATGAGAATCTCTGATAACCGGTCGTTTGTCTGTCGTTAATGCCACTTTTCTACCTATTCAATGTCAATGTAATTGTAGACTATAAATGACACTATGACGCATTTTAGGTGGAAAAGGATTACAAGCACTATTCGATTAAATGTTACAACATACTTTGTTTCCACTTAAGTCGTACTTTGCTACACGTGTGAAAAGGGCGTTTTCATGGTTCTTCTTTCCTTCCATCGGCAAATAGATTCACTGTTATTTATTTATTTATTTCTCTCTTATAACTATCATTACAGGTTCATCAACTAATGCGATAGCGCGGTCTCTTATAATTATGCTATCTTTATATATTAAAAAAATATTTGCTATTTAAAACTATTAAAAACTTTAAGTTCTATAACATTTTATAGGTATAGGAATCATAACATTACTCACAACAAATAATATGTAGGAACATAACGTTGATAAAATAAAATAAAAAATATATGAGAAACTTTTAACAATACCGCTGTTGGATATATCCCTACCCCCAAACTCAAACTCAAAACTCAAACTCAAATCATATATTTCAAATAAACCAATTACAGGTACTTTTGAATTGTCAAGGGGTCGGTCAGTCAGAAAAATGAAGCTAGTTGCCCATTTCAGAGCGTAGTAGGTACCTATGGAGAAGAACGGGCAAGAAACTCCACGGACACTCTTTTAAATCAAAATATTGTTACAAAATATTGGTTACATCATTCGTGTTGAACTTACACATGTGAGAACAATGTAGAAAGACGTGCACGTTAAAAGCGTCCATAATCAAAATATAATAACAATTCAAAAATTTAAATAAACCGTGGCAGCTAAGAGATGACGAGTCCCTACTGACGGCGCCCGTTTACGAACATGACGCATGGATCAGCACCATTTAGCTCAACCATTTTGAAGGGAACTTAATGATCCAACACACACGCCACCATCAGCGAGACATTTGAATCGATACATGGACCAATACTGTGCTTCTCTGATCTAGCTGATTCCCGCATGGCTCATGTCAGGTTAAAAATTATGTACATAAAAAGGCACTTAGGTACTTAATCGAAACTCAAATAATTCCTAAAAATATTATTTAACGTTCTAAACAGTATTTTATAACGTGTAGTTCGCGACCCCCTAGGGGCCCCTTAAGGGGCCGCCGTTACTTTCAAATTTAACGCTCACAAATATAAAACCATACTAGATAAAAATGTTATATTTCTTAAAAAAAAGTTAAAGGCTTGAAAAAATTTAGGTTAACATAAATCAACAAATAACTACAAGTCACATGAATTATTAATGTGAATGGGTGCGTCTGTATCTCATTTACCAATTTTTCCCATCGCGGATCCGTTTTTGCTACACATAGGATGAAATCGTTTTCTAAATTTAGGGGATTTCTGTTTGCCTTTTACTTGAGTCATTGACGAAAACGTTAACTCGTATAAGTAGGAGGTTCCAAAGGGAATCAAACAAACCATAATTAACCACAAATCAAAGCTTCTGTGGTTAATTATGGGGATTCTGTTTTTCTGTTTAACCAAGAGGTACCAAAAGTAAAGACTTGAATTCCAAGTTAGAAACAGCGGAGTGTGGGGGTCGCGAAATATTTTTCCATACTAAGGGGGCCGCGCCATGAATAAGGTTGAAAAGCACTGCTCTAATATTATTATAATGAATGCGTCTCTTTTTGTAAACCTCAAATAATTCCTATTTTGGGGTTCTAAAAATACGCGATTAGCTTGTTTTGCTCTCCGGCCACATGGCTGCAAAAGAGTTGTTTCTAGAACATTTAAATTGGTTTATAAGAATATTCACAATATAAATAATAGAAGCAGGTACACCCCAAACCTCTGCCCAACCCTTCGGGGAAACAAGGCGTGATGTTATGTTATGTTAAATAATAGAATAAATAGTAAACATATACACGCATGTTAATAGAATAGAATATAATCATAATAGTAATATAGTTATACTGTAGGAAAACTTTTTTAAATTGCACGCGCCTACAAGCTAGCGTACCTACACAGTAGGTTAAAATATTTCACCTGTATAAAACCTATGCATTTTTAGCAAATGAACGTTTGATTTGATTTGAAGGTGACCGTCGAAAAAAGAAAAAAAAAAACGAGTTAGACAATGAACCAGTTTCTTTCGCAGTGGAACATTATTCTCAAGCATTAGCATAAGAGGAAGTCGAAAATGTCGGTACAAATGGTGATACTAAACAGGCTAATTTGACATTTTATTATAACAGCGACCACTTTATTATATTGGTCTCTACCTGACTCATATTATTAGACACAGCTATATAAGGTAAGGACATTAGCCCAAAATTGTGGGAAAAAACAACACCTACCTGCCTATTGATATTATTATTCCATTTTTGTATTTTCTTCAAAATATTTAGGTATGCCAATTGACCGGGAAAACGATAGAATTAAAAACTTATTACAAAAAAAATCAACCTACTTCCAAAAAAACACTACAAAGCAAAAAATAACTTTAATTTCGGAAGTCAGTGTCTTTGGTTTTGTATCTTCGTTTTTTGCCACCATATTTTTCACGTTGTAGTGTTTTTTTTTGGAAGTCGGTTGTTTTTTTTTGTAAAAAGTTCTTATTTTTCGCTTTTTAGTTGTGGTACCTACCCCAGACAAATTCAAATAAAACTACCTGCTACCAGTGACAGGAACTTATCATATCATTCACATATAATGTGTAAAAATACGTATTATTGAAGGTAACTCAAAAACTATCCAAGCAAAGTTTATAAAATTTATGTAGGATCAGCTTGAGAGCATACCCTTAACAAAAAAAGAATGATCAAAATCGGTTCATAATTGAATTTAATTGGAGAAATCGGTGGCCAAACATAAAAAAACAAAAAAAAAACAAATTCGCTACGAACATATAACCTCCTCCTTTTTGGGAGTCGGTTAAAAAGACGACGTAGCTACATGAACGACGCTAAACGAACTTCACTTCGAACCCAGTGTGACCTGCGCTTTAGCCAATACAATATTTATTTATTATTATATCCATTGGTAAAATCCGTCCATTAATTTTGGAACTAAAGACTTTTGAGTTTTTAATTTAAATGCAAAAATTTTTGAAGTTTTGGAAATAAATTCCAGTTTTAGATGATAGATAACGATCATGGAATTAGTGTGTACTAAACATCCGCATTGCCGATCAAAGTGACAGCTCATTATGTTAATACTAGCACCTTTTTGACAGTAACATGTCAAGGGTAGTCATGTTTTAAGTTGAAAGTAGAATGAAAAATGATTTATAAGAAAGAAAAAGTTAGTCGTCAGGCCTGCACTCATCATCCTGCCGGGGTTGCGGCCTACCAGGGTTGCGAATAAGGCCGAAAGGGAAATCGTGGCCCACCGGCAACATGGCAACTGAAGGAACATGGGTGGATTTTAGTCAGTAAGAGTCTGACACGCCCTCCCGCTCCACCCAGAGAAGTGATTTGGTAAGTTCCCAACCAAAAAAAAAAGGCCTGCACTCATCATCGGCCTAGCCTTTTCCCAACTATGCTATGGTCGGCTTCCAGGCTAACCAGATGCAGCTGAATATCAGTATTTTACAAGGAGCGACTGCCTATCTGACCTCCACAACCCAGTTACTGGGAAACACTAGAGCAATAAAACATGAACTATATTAAAACAAAGGACTCTTAAACATAATATACAACCTATCAATAAAACTAAAATATAAATATTATGTACAAGTATAAAAATGTTTTACATAAATGTTTTACAATGTTGTGAAAGAGCGGAGCCTTCTAATACAGGCATTGTTTGCCTAAAAGGAGGCTCCAAACACGTTAAAATGTAATGTAATTATCTATTTGGCACAATAAACTATTTTGTATTTGTATTTTTGTATTGTATTGTAAGTATGTAAAAGAAAAAAATAAAACCTCAAACGGCGCAAATATAACAACCTTATTGGTAGCAATATTTTTGAGCCGTATTTTGGGACATCGCCAAGCGGACTCTTCACATGACCAGAGGGCTGGCCAATTTTTAGGTCATAGAATCAGCGTTGCCATCCAACGTGGCAACGCTGCTAGCCTTTTGGACACTTTTCCTATAGACATGACAGCGAGAAGGACTTTTAAATAAGCATTAGCAGTTTATTTAGAGTCGATTCGAAAAAAGCAGCCAAGCATTGTAATACAAAGTAAAATATAGGCAAAAAAACTTATTGGAAAATACTAATTCAATTAATCCTTTCCGATGAGAGTGTAAATATTTCTCCAGTTCTGATCTATTGTTTTAGGTGTTGCAATATCTGGATATTTATAAAACGTCCACTGATATATGCGATATTTAGACTACATTCTGTCCACATCTATACTTTTCAAAATATTTATGTGTGCACGGCTGATATTTATTTACACATGGTTCGATAATCGAGTCTTTGCAATCGTCATCTATGTATCTATTAACCAGTGGTACATTAATATGAAGTTCCTTAATGATAAATGCAGCGTATAAAGGGAACATATTCATTTAAAAAAAACCGGCCAAGTGCGTGTCGGACCATGCACAATGAAGGGTAGTTGGGATGAATTTATCCCAAAAACAAACTTATTAGTTGAAAAATATGTTCTCCCATACGGAATGTATGGGAAAACATGTTTTTGTAACTGTAAAGTTAAGTTGGTCAATTATTACTCGTTAACTTGTAGAGCCTACTTAGTTGTGATAGTTTTCCTTTTAATTTCGTTATATAGTCTACTGTTGTGATTTTTTTCAAACATCCAAAACCAACCGTTTAGCTGGCAAGGGGGGGGACACTTGACTCTAACAAAAATTAGCACTTTAAAGCTTAATATTTCGCAAACGGATCGTTGAATCCAAAAAAGGTTTCCAAAAACTGCCAATGTTTTTAAAGGACATTTCCAATGATACCCCACACCACGGGTTAAAAAAAAACATCACCACTTTACGTGGAGGAGAGGTACCCTAAAAAAAAAAATTTTTCATAATTTTGTTTTACCACTTTGTCGGCGTAATTAATATGTATACCTATGCCAAATTACAGCTTTCTAGTACTAAGGGTCTCGGAGCTAGACCGCGGACAGACAGACAGACGGACGGACATGACGAAACTATAAGGGTTCCTTGTTTACTACGGAACCCTAAAAATTGGGTATCCACCAGTTGTTTCTAGCAAAGCTCAATTTTTTTTTCAATTAATTATTCTTTAGAATTAAGAACTTGTGTACAAGTTGCTCTTCGATAATTACAGTTCATAGCCGTTTATAAGGCATACGGAGTTTTAAACAAATACTGCAACACATGTTAGTGTGAATGAGTTTAAAATTCTATTATTATATTACTTTATTTTTACTGCTGAGCATGAGGTCCTGGGTTCGATTCCCGGGTCAGGCAAAGTGTTATTGGGTTTTTCTATCTAAAATTTCTCAGTAGCAGCTCGGAGTCTGGATTTGTGCCCGGCTGATGGCAATAGGCTCGCCCCCTATTACATGGGACTTAAACATAACTGGCGAAATGTGGGTGTACCTGCTACAAGGACACCTCTGCCCAACCCTTTGGGGAAACAAGGCGTGATGTTATGTTTTGTGTGTTTATTTTTTGTATAAATCTTTCTAATTTTAGTACTTGCCTACAATTTTAATTAAAATATCTTTTATAATAAAATATGTTTGAATGATACAGGCGACGCTCTACCTTCAAACCGAACTCTTTCTAAAACTCCATGTGGGCAACCGAGAAGGATTTATAATTATATCTAAAAACTAAACATATACGTGCCGATATCAAGCAATTTATGTAACGGTATCTACAACTTAACTGTACAAAATCAGAAGTCTCGAATCGAGACTTCTCGATCATAAACAATTTGCGGAAACAAATATCCCGTTGGCAAAAGTCAAGCGTAAAGCCCACCGTTCACAACGCTTCTCAAATATAACGTATTACAAACTCAGGACACAAACAATCACGAACTAGTTAATTAGCGTGTATGGACCACCACACCATATAAATACAAGTGTAGTATAACGACTCAAATTAGAGAAAGCACAACAACTGTCTTCAACCTGCCTGCAACGTGTCCTGAAATACTTCAACCACATTGCTCGCAGATGTACCAACAACATGGAACATCTAATGGTGACTGGAATAATAGAAGGCAAAAGACTTAGAGGCCGAAACCCAAAAAGGTGTTCGGATCAAATATCCGAGTAATTGACGATACCTATCAGCGCCGCACTCCACCAGGCCGTTGATCATAACTGATGGAAATAGACCGTTGAAAATTTGATACAGAGTCACGATTCTCAGTAGTGAGAGAGCGATTTAAAAAAGAGAGTGTAATATATTCGGGGACGATGGTCCTAAGTTGGAAAAAACATCAGTGACCTAAAATCACGTCTGATTATTTTAAAGCTGCTTTCGAATTCATTCTATAGATGTTAAATTTGGTACCGTAAAGACTTTATTGCTTTGGAGCATGGTGTTGTGATTATTGAAGACAAAAAACAACTCAAGGAGAAAAAAACGTAACCTTGCCATTGCCCTGCAATGATAAAAATGATTGACTAAAAATAACTGACCTTGGGCTTCGGCTCAAAATGAATCGGTCAACGTTCTATTTTTATTGTGCGAGACGCTACTCAAAAGTACATATAAAACGCGCCCCACTTCATGATTACTGTAGCTGTACGGAGCGGAGCAGAATGGGGCGCGTCTTTGTAGATGGCACTATCTATAACATGTTATACATATTTAATATGTTGCAGTTATATCCCTAAGGATATAGCTATAAACCGTACCTAATATAGTTATATGCAAGCGGTTCATAATAGTCTGCGTGCCCTATTTTTGTTACTGCGACCAATTTCGACGTAATTGGAACCTATGCTTTTTGGTCGAAGTGCCCTAATAGTTACATTACTAGATCATGCTCGTATCTTATTATATTCTTAGTAAGACAGTTATGAACCGCTTTCAAATAACTGTATTATGATACGTATATATATAACTACATCACAGCTATAACCATATTTCTGTGGCATATACAGGTTGTCCGGTAAATAACGGATAACCTTGAAATAGCATTTATTAGACCTAATGGCCGTTATAAAAAATACAAAAATAAATATATCCCAAATAGTACCTTAAATTTTTAAATACCTTTTTTTACGTTATTTTACATTCTTCTTCACCACAACCAACAAATGAATTCTATCGATTATTTGTTGTTGTAATATTGTACGTTGACTATACCGATAGAGTAGCAGTAAATAATGTGACGATAAATTGCACAGTAGAAAAAAAACTATTATATCTTAGGTACTACTTAGGGGGAATCTTTGAGGAGTGGCTAGAGAGGCGCCACGGCGTTCTCCCCTTCCACCTGATGCAGATCCTTACCGAACACGGTTGCTTCGGGAGGTTCCTGTTCCAGATAACACGGGAAGAAACGCCCGGGTGTCACCATTATGTCGATCGCCTGGAGGACATGGTGGAAAATACGGTGGAGGTCTACCCGGCTTGGCCGGAGCATCGCCGAGTCCTCGTGGACGCGATCGGCGGCGGTGATCTCTCGCGTCCGGCCCTGGTTCAGGCTATGGTATGGAGCGACAGGGCATGACGTCATTTGCCTGTAAGAAAGTTCTTGTTCAGTATTTAAAACAACTTAACTATGACAAAACGGAGAAACTATTGAAGAGCTTGACCTAAACAAACACATACACACACAAAAAACAACGCAAACACTACACAATACAAACATCTAAACCCATATTCAAAATATCACGCTCACACACACACACTCATATCTCTTGCTTAAACATTAACTTATGATTAAAATCCAAAATTATAAACTTATTATTTGTGCCTGCAGCTATTAACTATGTTTATGTTACTTCCCACGAAAATAATAATTAAGTCTTTTAGGATAAAAATCTAACGATTGTCTGTAAACTTTGCATATACTAAATTTATTTTAACACTACCTCCATTGTGATCACTTCTGTTCGTGGATAATGCAAAATGTTCTGATACCTACCTGTTTATATTTGAACATAATATCATAGATCCTAAATTATTATACTGTGAAATAATGGTGGAATACTATTTGTATTTAGAACTGGTTAATTGTGTAAGAGGAAGACTGTCTTACCGTGATACAGTTTCGACTAGTACGGAGGACAGTGTGAATCGAATGCTACAACCTAAATAACAATATCAGTGTTAATAATTGTTGGTGAGTGATTAGTGCTTGAATACGAACTAAATAATTATCATGTGATGTAAGTACTTAACGAACAACACTTATAATCCGTTAGAAAGGTGAGAAATATAATATCACATTATTGGTTAGTATTTAAGTGCAGGAATGATTTATTTACGTTTGTAGTGTCTACCTACTAAATATTTAAAATACCAAATTACATATGGTGTACTTTTATGATACAAATAAAGTTATATTATGGGAGGCCATCACCTCCTTCTGCGAAGCTGTAATGCTCGCGAAGGAGGAGGCGGAACGCGTGAGGGAGAGGTAAATTTTGCGCCATCACACCCCTAACCGCCGCAGGAGACGCCCTGGACGTCGGGAATTGCAGGCCAATTTCCGGCCACCGTAAGCGCGGGCTTACGGACGGTGAGCAATGGGTAGCTCGCCGTCCGATAATGACCAGGCCCGGGTCGAGGGCGCGTTGTGTTCCACGCGCGCCTCAAAGAAATGTCAGCAGAACTGACGGGGTCCGCTAGGGCCGATGCCTGCCGGGGTTGCGAAGAAGTCCGAAAGGGATATCGTGGCCCCCGGCAACATGTTAACTGAAGGAATATGGGTGGGTTTTAGTCAGTAAGAGTCTGACACGCTCTCCCGCTCCGCCTAGAGTGGGAGAAGTTATTTGATAATTTCCCTTCCAAAAAAAGGTACTACTTGGGATATCTATATATATAAATATTTTTTTAGAACGGCCGTAACGTCTTATAAATGCTATTTCAAGGTTATCTATTATTTACCGGACACCCTGTATATACCTACTCAAATCTTCAATGAATGAGTAGTCAGAATGTCACAGTACTAGTATTTTAATGTCGATCCGTACACGGCGATTGGCCTTAGTAAATTAAAAATAGAAATCTAAAATAAAATTACTTTTGCTAATCATAAAATTCTCTGTTGCCATAAAACAATGGCAGACGAACCTTTTCTCAAATAGTCGACCGACTAATTTTCGCGAAACGGATCCTAATTAATTCTACCCAATTCTTAACAAGTTGAGGTTTTCAAATTGGAATTTCTTGAATCAACGTGGAACAATTTAAAGTGGTAAGGCTTTAATTAGTTTCTCAAAATGTTAAAGGAACTTTGGTACATCGGTGATCTCACAGTGAGTGTAAAATATAGAAATAGGAGTGTGTAAAGTTGATGTCATCATCATCATTCATCATTTCAGCCTAAAGACGTCCACTGCTGGACATAGGTCTCCCGCAAGCACCGCCACTTTGACCGGTTCTGTACTTCCTGCATCCAGCGGATTCCTGCGGCCTTCACAAGGTCATCGGTCCACCTTATGGGAGGCCTTCCAACGCTATGTCTTCTGGTACGCGATCGCCACTCCAGAATCTTTCGGCTCCATCGGCCATCTGTTCTGCGAGCAATGTGCCCTGCCCACTGCCACTTAAGTTTGGCAATTCTTCGGGGTACGTTGATTACCTTGGTTGTCATGCGGATCTCTTCATTTCTGGTGATGGAAATTGATGTATATTTAGTTAATTAATCAATATCTAGAATGCAGTTTTGATGAACTTCATGCTAGGTTCAATTTCATGTCCAGGTTATGGTGAACTTTAGAACGGGCTATTATAATTGAATGCGTATATAAAATTTTGTGTCTCTACTATTGAACGATGAGGAGATTCCTCGTTTGGAGCCAATTCTGAGTGCAACAGTCAGGTCATAAATTCATGATAGACTTCAGAACGGACTATCAACATTAAATGAGTATATCAAATTTTGTGTCTGTACTGTTGATCGTTGATGAGTTCCCTGGTCGGGAGCCAATCCTAGGTGCAGCATCTAGATCATGGTGAACCTTAGAGTGAACTATTATAATTGAATGCGTATATGAAATTAATGTTGTGTCTTTGCTGTTGACCGATGAGGAGTTTCCTCTTCTGAAGCCAATCCTAGGTGTTGTAGCCAGGTCTTGATAAACTTTAGAACGGACTGTCATAATTAAATGCGTGTATTAAACTTCGTGTCTGTACCGTAGACTGTTGTAGGGTTCCTTCGTCTGGAGCCAATCCTGGCTGTAGAATCAAGTCATGCATCATTAAAAAAAACACTGTCTTTGAAACTGAATCAACATGTAAAACAACTCCGTAGGATAAGAGGAAGTGATTTTAATTCAGTTTGCAAGATTTGACCAATAGATACTAACTAACAAGGCAAATTAAATAAAAACTCGTAAAAAGATGTAATTGCAAATTAATTTTGTAGGTATTTGCTAATGATGCAATGATGAATGGCTAATGAGTTCTAATGCAATTATTTTGGCCCGTAGTAAATAAATCCGTGAATCACAATTTTGAGCAAAAAATTTGTACCTCGATTGATCGCCATTAATAAACTTTTACGTCGTGATGGCCCAGTGGTTAAGGCCTCGCTTCTCATGTACAAGGTTGAGGGTTAAAATCCGGGCAAGTACCAATGTGACTTTTTCAATTCATATATTCTTTCTGAGTTTATCTTGGACATTACTAACATCGGTGAAGGAGAAACATCGTGAGGAAACCTGGACTTATAAACAGTTAATAAGTCTGAAATCCCCAACCCGTCTTGGGCAAGCGTGGTGATCAATGCTCGTGCCTTCACTGTACGAGAAGAAGCCTTTGCCCTGCAGTGGGACAGTAATAGGCTGGTATTATTATAGTTAATTTTTTCAGGCGTGACCTTGCGGAAATCCAATATAAAATACAATAGACGTGGATATATTTAGTAACCTGTTCCGCTTAGCTATTTCTTAAGAGCCATAAAAAACTGTATTCTGCGTTAGTCTGCATTCAGCGCTCGGTGTGGCAACACGCCATGTTCGAGTTCGCGACAAGACAGTCGTCATCCTGAGGATGGCTCATTGAGAGAACAAGTGTCAATTTCTTTCAGGGTTTTTTATGGCTCTTTAGAAATAGCTAAGCGGAACAGGTTACTAAATATATCCACGTCTATTGTATTTTTTTTTGGTTTTATTATAATTAACTTTAGAAAAATTATGAATTAGACGAAATTCTCGGACTGCCTTGTTAGACTATAATATTGGTCGCAAGCATTATTGTTGAGCTTGAGGTCCAGGGTTCGATTCCCATGGTCGGGAAAAGTGAAATTGTGTTTTGCCTTCTGAAATTTCTCAGTAGCAGCCAAAAGTCTGGATTTGTGCCCGGTTGATGGCAATAGGCTCGCTCTCTATTACATGGGACTTAAACATAACTGGTGAAATGTGGGTGTAGTTGGTATAGGTATACCTCTGCCTAACCCTTTGGAGAGTCGTGATGTTATGTAGACGGAATTACTATCATCATCTGCCTAGCCTTTTCCCAACTAAATTAGGATCAGTTTCCAGTCTGACCGGATGCAGCTGAATATCAGTATGTTACATGGAGCGACTGCCTATCTGACCTCCACAACCCAGTCATTGGGTAATACGATACCCCTTGGTAAGACTGGTTGTCAGATTTTCGGGCTTCTGAAGACCCGTAACGACTGCCAAAGATCCACGAATGACAGCCGGGACCAACGGCTTGTCATGCTTTCCGAGGCACGGTGTTTTGATCTATTAATAGATACCCAGCCACAACCTACAACCCACTTATATTTCGACAAGAGAATTGCGAGAGTAAATAATAGTACCGGGACGACCGAGCTCTACTCTGGTGAAAATAGAGAATGCTCATTAAATAGTATAGGAAAGTTCATACTAATTCCATGCTGCCATGTTATTATTCTAAGGTAGCTATCTTGTTCTAAACTCTAGACGATCGAGCTCTGCTCGGGTAAAAATACGGAGAAAACTTCGTTTTCCAGTTATGCGACCTACATAGATCAATTTTTCGCCCCCGTAAACCCCTATATTGCAACTTTCATCGAAATCGTTAAAGCCGTTTTCGAGAACGTGAATACAAATATATATATTTATACACGTATTATATACAAATATGTCAAGCCGTGTTAGAAAAACTACCCTACAAGTTTGTTGGCAAGACTGACTGTGCTGGGCTGTGGTGAACAGTGAATATCCGTCTTATTTTTTATTTTTTTTACTTCTAGTTATGTAGTTGGTTAATTAATTTGTGATCATAAAGGAAAAATTCTGCATTCAAACAATGTATTTTACTTCTTATATGACGTCATCACCTTGAAGACTATCAATTTGCAAGCAGCGCTTAAAAAAAGCGCTTTATTCAAATGTGAATATAATGCAGACATTAAAATCTTGAATCAATCAGAGGATAATTGATTAAACAGGAAACGAGTTTAGTTTTATATTAATCTTAGGCTGTGAGTAGACTAAGTCTAGATTTTCTGTAACTATCAACTGTCAGGTACCAGTTTCTGTCAGATCACATCGAAAATCGGATCAAAAATGTTTTGCCCTGGTATCATTGAAAAAATGTACAGGATTTTTGCAATGATACTAGGGCAAAACGTTTTCAATAAAAAAACAATGTGTGCGGTCGGGGGATCCCCGTCAAGAACGAAGTTCTTTCTCACGTATGATTTATGAAAACAAAATTTTTGCAGCCGCCATCTTGGATTTACATTTTGACCTCATATCGGCTTTAGCACCCTCAAAAACTATGAAAACGACACCCATGATGAAAAATTTGAAAACTTCCGCAGCCGCCATCTTGGATTTACACTTTGACCACTATCGGCTTTTGCAACCTTGAAAACCATGAAAACGATACCCATGAGGAAAAATTTGATAATTTTCAGAGCCGCCATCTTGGATTTTCATTTTGACCAAATTCACACTTTCTTTCTCTCTCATGTAGGGCCGATGTGTACAATTTTACCCCAAGACACTGTTATCACTTTACTCTTTGCTGTTGTTGTTTCTTTTGTTTTTTTCTGCCGGCGTTCTCTCTCTCTCTCTCTTTCTTTCTCTTTGAATTAAAAGAAGACAGTCGCATATATTAACACTTTTTAGCGTGACGATTTCTGAAAGTTTACAAGCCGTGTTAAATAACTTCGTTCCAAAAATCAATCTGACACTCAGTGTGCCAAAAAGGAGTTCAAGGACATGGTTCATTCTGGCACAGCACAACCTTCCAAGAGCGTCTGGCCGTCTCCGTTGCACATGTCCTTGAAAAAGAACAATACTTGGCGTCCCTGTGGCCATTACCTCGCACTTAACGCTCAAACTGTAGATACCCTGTCCGGTACATCAACGATTTGACCACAATCTTACTGGGTCTTACCTTGGCTTATTAAAAAAATCCTGTATATTTTTTTAATGATACTAGGCTTGAACATTTTGTGGTACAAACCATCAAACTAACCAATTTTCTGCATTGGACCAACATCGTAATCGCGAAAAAATTATCAGGCATCCCATACATTAGGTTCGAGTAGGTATTAAAATTTTGTATGGGACAGCTGATAATTTTTTAAGTAGTTCAGTTTGATGAACTGTACCACACCATTAAATTTGACCACATCTTTCTGATACATCCTGTATATTAGAACGAACACCAGTTTGTCAGCTTGACTACCTACTTTGATTTGAGTTTTGTCATCGATTTAATTTTTAGGAGCGGTCTAACAGTTGGAGATTGATAGGTATTCTATGGATTCCAAGATTTTTTTTTGTCTGTTGTTTTTTATGTCAAGTTCGGTGCCCGTAAATTTAATTATACTTGCTAGGCAACCAACCAAGAGTAATTGTCTCAGCCATTCGCATCGGCGAATTGCTGTCGTAACCTTAGTGAGTGATGAACTACTTACTGCCTGGAGAAATGTACGAGTATTTTTGCGATAAGTAGCTGCTTAAATATCTGCTAAGTACGCATTATATTTCGGAAAGGAGAGGAGCGGAGCGGAGTTGTGCCAATATTAACCAATGGAATTGCATAAAATCTCCGCTCCGCTACTTTAAAAATTCATACAAAACCAGGAAATGGAGCTAGGAATTGGAGCGGAGAAGCGGAACGGGGTAGTGTAGTGGGAAAGCGGGGCGGGGAACCTGAAAAAAGCCAGCCGCAGGGCATTGCAGCTTGCTCAAATTACTCGTTGCGTGAACTCGGCCAAGCTCCGCACAGTCCGCAACTCCGTCCGGCATTACTCCCTCGCTCCGCTCTGCTGCCTCTCTCCGCGTCAATGGACAGGCAGCCTTATTGTTGGTGAAATCGAACACAATTATCAAATCATTCTGACATAATTTAAGCAGCTGCTTAAGGTTGGTGCAAAGAATATTTACAGCTAATTGCGTCTACTACAGTTTAGATATGAACTTGGGTGTTGTCAATGTATAGTGCAGACGGCGAAGTTTCACACTGAAAGTTCGTACTACCTCCCCAATAAAATTCAGAAGCACCGTTCTTAACGTACTCCGCAACCAAATTTATTCCCCCATTCAACTTGATAAATAGATATGGTACACCCACATAAGTAACACGTCATCAATCGCCGCAAATGGCAAAACGAAGACGCAAGAAACGTAACAAAATGGAAATTGGTGTAATTTGTTCTGGGCATACCGTGAAACAGCCGTTTCCTTTGGTCTATCCATAATATCGGCTGTTGCCATCTTGCCAATACTTTTTACATACTTTCCTTGACATGGAATAAATCTTTTGGGGAGATTGAATTGAGTGAAAATGGAGTATGAGTTTATTCAAGTTTGAATGAGGAATAAATATAACTTAAGACTAATTTTTGTAGTCAAACGTTCAAAATCTTGTCGCATTTTCAACTCAGCGACATTTAATATCAATAAAAACTTTTTACAAAAAAAAAAAACAACCGACTCCCAAAAAAACACTACAAAATGAAAAATAACATAAATTTCGGAAGTCGGTGTCTTTGGTTTAGTATTTTCGTTATTTGCCACCGACTTCCGAAATTTATGTTATTTCTCATTTTGTAGTGTTTTTTTTGGAAGTCGGTTGTTTTTTTCTGTAAAAAAGTTTTTATTTCTCGCTTTTTAGTGGGCCAGTTTGTAATTTATCTAAGTTACAATAGCCTAATGTCAACTGCTCATCACTTTCACAAAATATTGCTTTTCCCGATGCAGAGACGTTAATCTTTGAAGAGTTCTCCTGGTACTTTACCATCAGCTCCACTTCTCCATATGCATTGTAATGAGCTTAAATTGCTTGGCAAACAAATTAAAGTAATCGAATCGCAACCCGTGGAATACTTAGTATTGACTATTGAGAAGTTCCGGTGGCAATCTGTGATCTTCATCATCAGTTCCATTTCACCAAATGATGCTTTTCGAGAGTAACTGCACGAGTTACTATAAAAAATACCCAAATTGCTGTAGGTGTCCTTATAATATTTGAAGAGTTCCCTCGATTTCTCTGGGATGCCATCATCAGATCCTAGTTTCCTTATCATGGTACTACTCTTGAGATATTTCCTTTCCAACAAAAAAAGAATCATCAAAATCGGTTCATAAACGACGAAGTTATCCGCGAACACATATAAAAATATATATATATATACGGTCGAATTGAGTAACCTCCTCCTTTTTTTGAAGTCGGTTAAAAACTTGTCAAACACAGTACAAATATGTTTTTAATGTCTCTCGGCAAACCTCGTATTTCGTCAGTCGTCGGATTTCTATCAGTTACCCTTTACACTCTCAATCGACTTGGAAGTATATAGAGTTGTTAATAATCTTTTAATTAATGTAATTTATTTACAAAATGCTGCTAAAGTCGTAGGCACGACAGATAGGAAAATAGTTTTACAGCTCTATATAATTCACACGAAAATATGCTACTATTATGCTGCTGTGGCTCTTTAGAAATAGCTAAGCGGAACAGGTTACTAAATATATTCACGTCTATTGTATTTTATGATGGATTTCCGCAAGGTCACGCCTGAATCAATTAAATATCTGAAATTTCTATTATTATTTCGTGTTTCTTTTATCATTTTTTTTTAACGTTTTGGATATCCAATTATAATTTTAAGTAAAGTATACACTCTATCTTTCAGTAATTAACTTCTTGCTGAAAAGGCAGCCTGATCCCTTGTGACCATAGAAATGAAAAAAAAAAACCCTTAAATTCAATTTCAGATCGCTTCTTATCTGGGTGACATCGTAAAGTTAAAATGAAACAGCCAAGAATGTAATAACGCTGGAAGAAAGCAAAGATCTAATAAAGAGTAATAAAATACGTATCTTGGACTCACTGATTGATTTGGGTTTGTTTTTTATTCTGATCGTGCCGGATTTGATGAAATGGCGTCAGTTACATTTTGAGGTCAGGGCCACGGGTTGACGGCTCCAAGTTTTTGATAAAAACTGTAGTATAAATTTATTGTGTTCTAGGTTGTAGGAAAAAATAAATGAGAATAGTTAGTTGCTCAGAGTGCGCGCCACAAAAGAAGGCCGGTGGAAAATTGTGAAACAAATTTTTAGGGTTCCATACCTCAAAACTAAGAAACGGAACCCTATAGGATCACTCATGTGTCTGTCTGTCCGTCTGTCACAGTCATTTTTTTCTGAATCTATAGACCGATTAAGTTGATATTCGGTACACATATCAATTTCCCCAAACCCAAATACGTGTTTGACCCAAACACGAATATAAGGGTCACTATTCGGGGTGCGTAGTACTCGCAACTCGCGTGCATGTATGACCAGATGTATGAACGTAAACGATGCAAAGGGAGTATGTAAGGATCGTAGCAGGTGGCGTTCTATGGTTTCTGCCTACCCCCATGGGAAGAAGGCGTGAGTTTATGTATGTGTGTATGTATTCGGGGTCAAAGTGAAAAATAAAAAATCTGTTATTTGTACCGTGTGACACATCAAATGAAAGAGCTTGTTTTTTTAAATACTTTTAAAAATAAATAGACGAAAATTTACCAAATTTACCCCCTTATCTCCGAAAATACCGAGCCTTAAATTTTGAAAAAATTACAAAATATATTTCCAGACTTATAGATTACAGGAAAACCTATAAGAATTCTATGGTTTTAAAATAACATGGTAAATGTCCCAATATTGTGCATACAAAGTTACATTTGCAGTAGAATGTATGGGAGAATATGTTTTTAAACTACAATATTATGTTTGTCCTTGGGATGAATTCATCCCAACTACGAAACTCTTCATTGTGCGTGGTCCAACACGTCCTTGGCCGGCTTTTTTAATGCAATGTGATGCAATGAGATTTACACTAGAGCAACGCCAAAAGGACTTCAATGGTGGCACGGACTCTATTATTGTAATGTTGGTGACTGCCCCATTGTCGTCGATCTTTTGGTTGTAAACTCGACTGCTGAGCATTGGGTTCTGGGTTCAGTGCTTGAGTAGAGTAGTATCTGTGGGCAGTATTATTGTATTTTAATATTTTGAAATTTTCTGTAGCAGCCTTTTCTTTAGATTTGTACCCGATCAGTGGCAATATCCTTCCCTGTTACATGAGACATGAGAAATAAATAACTAGGGTCAATTTGTTAGAGATGGCCGTACGGGAGAGTTCCCTAAAAAACTATGGCCATCTCTAACGAATTTACCCTATACAATGTCGCCCATGGGCATGTGACCGCCCGTATTTTTCTGAATATTCATGTTTTTTTTTTCGAAAATTAACTATAACTTTAATGATTTTCAAGTCATTTTTTTTTTTTTTTTGAGTAGCTTTTGCTATATCTCCTATGTTATTGACTCGATTTGGATTCTGTTTTTTATTTCTAAAAGCTTATGAGTTATTTTATCGGAATAACTAACATTTTTATTAAAATTTGTCGACTATGAAAAAAAAGGAGGGGAAGAGATTTTTTTCTAATAAAAACAGTATTTATTTAAAAAACACAAGTGTAAGTCCATAAAATCATACCTACGGATAAATTGAAAAAAAAAATTGAGAAAAACCAAAAAAAACAAAAATAAGAATAAAATTTAGAAAAAAAAAACAGTGGCACTCCGGGAGTGCCGACAGAAGTGAAAAATTGGCACCGCAGTAATCAACGCGTTGATGTCTTTTACTCCACGGTGTCGGTAAATTCCGTTACAATGTCGCGAAATCAATGGATTAGTCCCACCTCAAAAATACTCAACGCGCTCAAAGAAGTTTTCACTTAAAAAAATCATGAATATTACAAAAAATACGAGCAGTCACACGCCCATGGGCGGCATGGTCAGCCAACATCTTCGTGGATATAGGCATGTTGTAATGTATGGTAACACAATAACTAGGCAACTATTTCGTATACAGAGCATGACTTGGATACAGAGTAGGGTTAAAAGTTTGTGGCTAATTTACTTTGATTTAGGTAGAAAGTTGGGAGGTTGAGGACAGCCTAGTTGGATTGTGAAAGCCGATATGAAAGTCTGAGTTTTTCTGTGGTTCGTAGATGCAGATAACGGTCTCTTTTAGAAAGTATCTACAATTTTCTTGCATAGATAATAAGACAAACCGTCGAGGTATTAAAGTGAAATCAGTATAGAAGATGTTGAAGTGAAATGATTATATTTTCTGTAAATAGGTTTGTACACACGGCTACACATGAAGCTATACATTTCCAGTATAAGCTGACCTCGCATTGTACGGAAATCCTATACAATACGAGATCAGCATAAACTGGAAATGTATAGCCTGATGTGTAGCCGTGAGTACAAACACTTTTGCGTGTCAATAATATAAAAGAAAAAAACTAGATGAGTTCAGCGTTTCCTAACTACTTTGAGAAGAAAGGCCGAAACAAACTCAGAGATCACAGTCTCTTTAGTCCAGACAGTCTTTGTCAGATCATGTGAAGACCATGTAGATTGGTGTCTGAAATGGTCTTTTGAATAAAGAACCATATAGATTGAGTGGGCCTGTCCAGTCAGTGCACGCATTTGTCAGTAATCGTGCAGCAGCAGCTCAACTCAGAACTTAAGGAGCTCAATGATCGCTGCACGACGTAATGATCCTTATCCAGAACAACATTAGGTTTTCAATTGATCATTCACGATATGGCAAAAATTTTGGTTTTACCAGCCTGCGCGAAAACAAACACGGGGTTGTGTTTTTCACGTGTATTTATACATTTATATCTGTCTATACTGTTAATAAAGCTAAAGAGTTTGTTTTTTTGTTTGTTTGAAGGCGCTAATCTCTAGAACTACATGTCTGATTTGAAAAAAATATTAATGCATTTGATAACCCAATTCTTAAGTAAGCCTATAGGCTATTTAACATCATGATAGAACCCTTAGGTGCCGTGCAAAAAGCAAAAGGTCTGAAAGAACGCAAATTGAAAACGAAATAATAGCGGGGACAGGCAATGCGATGCGACGCAACGGCGTGGGTCATCATCATCATCATCATCAGCCCATAAATGCTCCCACTGCTGGGACACAGGCCTCCTCTCTGTGAGAGGGAGCGGGCCGTAGTCCACCACGCGGGCCCAGTGCGGGTTGGTAGATGTCACATGTCTACGAATTTTCGGTTCTAGGACATGCCGGTTTCCTCACGATGTTTTCCTTCACCGTTTTGAGAACGGCGTGGGTAGGGTTGCAAAATTACGTAATTTTACGGAAAACGTTGGTAAAATACGGATTTTCTACGGTCATTTATTTATATTATGGTAAAATTACCGGTGACTTATGAACTTTAACATTTTAATTCGTGCTGTCCTCTGCTCTGCCTCTGCACATAGATGATAATTATTATAATCCATGACATGGTGTGATTTATATCTTTAATTCTTGACTTGAGAATTAAGTTTTAGGGATTTTTAGTACGCATGAGTCGCAAGAGCCCAGTTTTCTGTTTTTTTAAGTTCCAATAAAAACAAATCCATTTATTCGTTAATAGTGAAACAGTGCCATACACATGATACACACAAACATACTCACTTCCATATTTGTAGTGTTTTCATGGGTATGACTATATGAGTACGTTTAATACGTTTTTTTACCGATAATTACCATATTTTACCGTAAAATACCATAAATTGCGAAAAAAAATTACCGTATTATAATACCAGGGTAATTTTACCGTTTTACATACCTAGGCGTGGGTCGGGAAACAAGAAATTTCACGCGGTCGAAGTCGCGGGCAGAAGCTAGTCTAAGTATCTTTGTATGTGGGATTCTTTGTACCCTCGAAGTATCTTAAGGGCTAGTTGGATTTTAAAATCTATGTCGTCGCGAATCTCTCAGAGAACTATTTAAAAAGATTAATCTTATAACGGTACCTTGCCAATTCATCTATGAAAATATTATGTATGTAAGGAAAATCTACATCTTTAAAAAAAAATGGGTGATAGGTCTAATTTTAATACTAGAAATAAAGATAAAATAGATCAACCATTATTTAAAGTAGGTAAATACATCTTTTATGGGGTACTATGTTAAATGTTACAACAAAATACTTTGTGATATATTACAATTAACTGAAAGAAAATTTAAAATTCATACGTCTTCACTGATAATTTTAAAATTACAAAATATTGTAAAACATTTTAAAAGAGTAACGGTGGAGTTTCTTGCCTATTCTTCTCCATACGAAAACTACCTTTTGGAAGGGGCGACTAGAATCAACTCTATTTTTTTGTTAATTTTGACGTTCAAAAGTGCTTTTTATGTGCCTAATTGAAATAAATTATTTGACTTTGAAGAGAAGAGATAAAAACACTGCGGGACACAAAACTCCCCCAGACGTACCTAATAAGAATAAAACTATTAATGTGTCTCATTCAGTGTTCTTCAATCAATTAATAGTTGAGGAGACTATTGACTTGTCTATACTTCGTTGGTTTAGGTAGTTAAATAAAAGTAAACAAAAACACGTGACGAGGGAGTTGTCGAGTAACCGACTTAACGTAATACCAGTCAATTCAGGAGTTATGCTACGTCACAGTTGTACTCTTCAATTTAGCAACATCATAATTCGTTGTCGTTTAGAGGACCTATCTTGTTGGGCTACAATAGACAGATTACAATATATTATATTGTTATGATAAATCTAACAAAGAAATTGTGCTCAAGCAGTTACATCTACGAAGACTAGAAGAAGAATAAATGATAAAGTATAACATACATTAATAACAGAGAAAACTATTGTAAAAATCGAAAATAAATTTAATTTGAAAATTACTTATTTTTAAAAGGAGCTCGTGGGTAAGTATTAACAGCCGCATGGGTTGATCCACCAGGTTAAGCTGCGCTTGCCGGGGTTGGTCCATAGATGGGTGACCATTTTTACATACCGAGACTCATCCGTGCCTCGGAAAGCACGTTAAGCCGTTGGTCCCGGCTGTCATTCATGGATCTTTGACAGTCGTTACGGGTCGTCAGTAGCCCGAAAGTCTGACAACCAGTCTTACCAAGGGGTATCGTATTACCCAGTTACAGGGTTGTAGAGGTCAGATAGGCAGTCGCTCCAAGTAAAATACTAGTATTCAGCTGCATCCGGTTAGATCGGAAGCCGACCTCAACATAGTTGGGAAAAAGCTAGGCACACTGATTTTTTTATGACATATTATTAAACAAGAAAGTGTCATCTATAAAAACCTTTATTTCGATTTGTTTACCTTTATTTAATTACCTAAACTAATGGAATTTAGGTCGTACGATAGTTCTGTTATGTTATGTTAGAGGGTTTAGTTTCAACACTTAGTTCTTCAGGTAGACCATGATGCGTGAGCCATGGCAGCCGTCGCGTCGATACGATGCTTGGTTGTGCTGTAGGTATGCTGGCTAGGTTTTATTTATATCAACATTTCCGCAAACTTTTGGTAAATATTCCGAGGTATAGAGTTGAATTTGAATGGCAGATACCTAGACTGGCATAAACATATAATGGCAAATTTTACATATCCGGTTTTTCTTAAACACAAGAACAAGTCTGTTTTACATACGAAGTGGTACAGGTTTTAGGACATTATTGTTTAATGTTCTTTGTTCTTGATTTCGTGTATTTGTAAAATATACAATTACCCGTCCCTGCTTGGCACGGTTTGTACGACTTGTTGAGGATTCCAGGTGAAGTTCGCTTCCACATCGATGATCATCACTTACCATCAGGAGAGATGCAGGCCAAGAGCAGCCCAGTTTTGAAGTTTAAAAAATGGCACTCCGGAAGTGCCAACAGAAGTGAAAACTTGAACAATTTATTGTGCAGGAAATACTTTTAATGAGGTGTCAGTAACGGTAACAGTGTCGCGAGTTCGATTGTTTTTTCCCATCTCAAAAATGCCCAACGCGCTCAAAGTTTTCACTTTAAAAAAAGCTTCACATAACATCAGTAGGTATTTCTTTATTATTAGGTAGTTTAATATTGACGTATGAAACACAATCCTTCCGAATATAATATATTATTTGACTAGCTGACCCAGCAAACTTCGTTCCGCCTAACAGTCAATGAATGTGCATGTTTAGGATTTTAAAATTTCTACCTTACCTGCCCTACCTGCCCTACCTGCCCTACCTGCCTTACCTGCCCTACCTGCCCTACCTGCCCTACCTGCCCTACCTGCCCTACCTGCCCTACCTGCCCTACCTGCCCTACCTGCCCTACCTGCCCTACCTCACCTACCTACCCTACCTATCCTATCTTTCAAGTTGGATCAAACTGCACATGGTGTGCAAATTTGATTAAAATCGGTTAAGTAGTTTAGGAGTCCATCGCGAACAAACAACGTGACACGTAATTTATATATATTAAGATAAGATTATATATATTAAGATAACGCGTTCACACAGACAAGAGAAGAAGACAACTTAATAAACCAGAAGTGATCTCAGTATCAATCAAAATATCGTTCTACATTCAATTTTTTACAAAGAATACCGAATGAAAACAAAACGAAAGTCCTGTTAGAGACCACTGCAAAATGCTCCGAAGGCATCAGGAAGTCAGCTATACGTCTTATGGAGAGGCACCACCGGTAATGTAGGTCGTATATCTCAGAGAATCTCAACGACCATTGCCGAAAATAATATGCTTTCTTTGGTAAATGCTTGAGCACATCGCCAAGCTAAGATAGAGATATGCGATATAATTAATTTGAAGCCAACCCAAACCCGCTCCACCCAGAGCGGGAAAAGTTATTTGATAATTTCCCACGCAAAAAAAAGTGTTGAAATCTTGAAAACTTTTGCGAAGTAGGTCATTATATTGCCAAAGTAATTAAAAGAGACTTGAGCGCTTCAAATCAGTTTCTATTTTTCTTTTTCGTGTGGTTAGTGACTAACCCGGTGTCAGAGTTTTAATGCCACCCATTGGCCTCTGACTTGGCTTCACATGCCGTCGAAAAATATCTCTCAGATATTCCGGTTTCCTCACGATGTTTTCCTTCACCGTTTTTGAAGCAAGTGATAAATATACAATACTCACGTGGATCCGAAAACTCAGAGGTGCGTGCCTTGGGTTCGAGCGCAAAACCTTTTGGCAGTCCGACGGTCACATCACTGCTCTTAAGTTTCGTTATAAAGCGCAGAAGAAAACAAAAACAAGACGTTTTTTGACTATTTGACTTTGAAAACAGTTTTAAAAACGTGTCCTCATAAATTAAGCGTAATAAGGTTTCACGCTTAATTTATGAGGACACGCTTTTTGTAAGCTCAGCGGAATTTTAGGTTTATATTTTACCATAAAAATGCGACACAAAGTGTTTACGCCAAATGCATACATCAAAGCATTGCTATCACTCAAAGCATTTTTTGTTTTCACGCGGTTTTTTGTAAAAGCTTGTCACTTGTCACACAACTTGTGAAACGAATTTGGCAAAAAGAAAAAAATTTCATGTTGTTTCAATGCAACCGGACCATAGTTTTTACTTCTATAATTAACAGTCTAATTCAATCAATCTGTCCAGCCTTTTCCCAACTATGTTGGGGTCAGCTTCCAGTCTAACCGGATGCAGCTGAATACCAGTATTTAACATGGAGCGACAGCCTATCATCTGACCTCCACAACCCAGTAACTAGGTAATATGAGTAGTAAGACTGGTTGTCAGACTTTCGGGCTTCAGACTACCCTGTCAAAGATCCACGAATGACAGCCGGGACCAACGACTTAACGTGCTTTCCGAGGCAGGGAGGAGTCTCGGTATGTAAAAATGGTCACCCATCTACGGACCAACCCCGGCAAGTGTAGCTTAACCTGATGAGATATAGCTCGTACAAAATGATCTAAAACTGGCAACTTTTACGGCACCCATTTTATTCATATTTGAAGATAAAAAAAAAAGAAATTGTTCTCTACTCGATGAGTTCTAGACATTGATACCCCACATAGGGATAGTTTTTTTTTTCAAAATCAAGTTTTTTGTATGGTCCTTTAATTTTTAACTTTATTTCATTTTTATTATTTGTTGTTATAGCGATAGTCATCATCATCATCATCATCATTTCAGCTGTAAGACGTCCACTGCTGAACATAGGCCTCCCCCAAGCACCGCCACTTCAACCGATTCTGTGCTTTCCGCATCCAGCGGATTTCTGCGGCCTTCACAAGGTCATCGGTCCATCTTGTGGGAGGCATTCCAACGCTACGTCTTCCGGTACGCGGTCGCCACTCCAAAACCTTTCGGCCCCATCGGCCATCCGTTCTGCGAACAATGTGCCCTGCCCATTGCCACTTAAGTTTGGCAATTCTTCGAGCTATGTCGGTTACCTTGGTTCTCCTGCGGATCTCCTCATTTTTTATTCGATCACGTAGGGAAACTCCAAGCATAGCCCTCTCCATTGCCCTTTGGGTGACTTTTAGCCTTCTGATGAGGCCCATTGTGAGCGACCACGTTTCAGTACCATAGGTCATCACTGGCAACACGCACTGGTCAAAGATTTTCGTCTTGAGACACTGTGGTATGTGGGACGAAAAGATATTGCGTAGCTTCCCGAACGCGACCGATAATAGAAATACTTATTCTGTGAAATTTTCAACTGTCTACCTATTACGGTTCATAAAACTCGTTGACAGACAGACGGACAGCGGAGACTTAGTAATAGAGTTCCGTTTGGCACCCTTCGGGTAAGGAACGTTCTTAGTCTCGGTTTTATTTTAAATCTTAAGATTTTAGTATGGATAGACCAACGTAAGAAGGCTCTGTCCTAGGGACAAAGCTCAAAGACTAAATATCTCTATAGATATATGTATATGTAGAGAATAAAATAATGTATGAACATATCTTTATGTAGAGTGGATAGGATGTGCATTCACTTGTTTAGTGTAAACCGAACCTTATTTTTTTTTGGGTGGGATATTATCAAATAACCTCTCCCGCTCTGGGTGGAGCGTGTCAGACTCTTACAGACTAAAATCCACCAGTGTTCCTTCAGTTACCATATTGCCGGAGCCACGATCTCCCTTTCGGATTAACAAGGTAACATTTTTTTTTAAATATGTTAGCTTGGTCTAACAAAGAAGAATCAAATCTTATAACTTTTAGTGGACATCTTACTTAACAAAGCTAGGAAACAATTGTTCTTACCTCCCAAGCTGCGTTTGCTAAGAAAACCGTTTTCTGTGTCAATTTTAACTGACCTATTAAATGGAATTTCCTGAAATGTAGGTAAGTCAAAAAGATTAGCATTTAATTAACTGAAATTTGAATATTCCGTTCTCTTAATTAATTCTTGTGTTATTTATATTCTTGTTATTTAATGACAGTAGAGGAAAATCAGATGTTTGTGTCTATTGTATAACTTGCAGTCATTTGGCATAATAATTTAATAAAGTAATAATAAATTTAAAAAAAAACCACTTAATCTACCCGAAAACGTGTATATTTTGCCACTAGTTTTTTATTATTTTGATTATAGACCAACTGCAGGTATACAAAATTTATAAAATATACTAATTAATAGATGTGCTCATTTTTTTATATACCCAAGACGCTTTAGCATGGCAAAAGTGGTCACTGCCCTTTCCTTAATACCTCTCCAGGAACCCAAACAATAAACTACCTATATATGGTTTTTCGTTATTGGAACATGTTGTAGAATATGATAGATATTGATTTAGGACGTTAACGGACTTTATTTTAGTTTTTTTAAATAAAGAACGCTAGAAAATATAGGTGGGTCAATGACCGTTATTGCCACGCTAAAGCGACTCGGGTATAGTAGTTTTTTAAATTATATTTTTATTTATTCTTTTACACAATTAAAATTGAATCCGGCTTGGATGATGATTATGTTTTATTAAATCAAATTTGTATGCACACAGTAAAGGATGATAATAATACACCTACGAATATTTATGCAGGTAATAAAATTTTATGATACTAGTTTCTTACTATTTCAGATAGGTTATTACGAATAAGAAATAAGTAGGTAGTAATTATTCATTATTATGAATGTACCATCGCGGACACTGGCAGTGGACCACTTTTCAACGTTATTACAATAAAGGTCAAAAGTGGTTGACCGCCATTGTCCGCGGTTGTACATAAGTAACAAATTATACCTACCTAAAATGAGTATATATAACAATATTAGATCCTAACTTAACTAAAAGTATCAACAAACAAATAGGTAGTTTAAGAATACAGGACATGATTGACCAGGGTTCTAACGACATTCCGACAATTCCACACGATTTGTTTTCATAGTTTTAGAGCTTTATTTTTAACAGCATATTTCGTGAAAATTGTGTCAATTTTGTAATTTTGCGCGGAGTCTCCTAATACAAGCAATTCCTTGCTTAAAAGGTGATCTCCAATTACATTGTGTATAAATGCCTTTTGTAATTGAAATAAACATTTTTATTTTATTTCTTTAATATTTGAGGGGTCTAAGTGCAAATCCGCCACTGTCCATTAAAAAATAAAATGTGTTTTTTTGCGTCTGGTGACACCTAATCATATTATCTATGATTCTGTAAATTCAGGTACAGTCAAAACCGCCTCTTTCACATACAAAAAGACAGAAAAAGTAACAAGTGAGATTCAAAACCTACACTATCCAGTTATGAATTGGAAGATTTATTAAGCCACGGAACGTTTTTTAACTGCTATGAACATTTTTAGAAACTGGATAGAGGCGGATTTGCACTTAGACCCCTCATTTACTTATCATCACTCAAATATTTTATTTTTTATTTATTATAATTATAAAAACATAATCCTACTTTATGAATGAAAATAAATCATTAAATAAGGTCTCATGCACTACATGATCTTCAAATAGCATTGGAAATGAACTTCGGTAATAGAAAAAGAAAACAAACTTTTTTGAATAATTATCTATTTTCAAAACATTTTATTTTAATTGTTGTAGAAGATACAGACGTATCTTCAAGGGTATTATATTCTACTGGGTTTTTCAAAACTACTAATGCTAGGTTGTATTAGTTCTACAGCTTTGTTGTACGAACATATTTATTTTACAAACATTTATTTTAATTTATTATAGATATATATACTATACAATAAGTATGTAATTTTTTTCCGATCCGAAAGGGGCTCATAGGTACTTACTGCAATAACATTACCTAAAAGTAATAAAAAAATATTAATGAAAATAAAAAGTTATTGTTAATTAAAAATCACATTTTTAGTACCAAAATTACCCCAAACTCATTAAAAATGAGCAAATTTTCAACAGGGGTCAACAGTTATGACTTGTAGACACCCGCGTCCCATGTAATAACAACCCGGTAAAATACCCCATTGAAAAAAAAGAGGCGATTTTTTTCGGTTTTCTTTATACTTACCACATAAATAGACTCTCAGTACGATACCTAACAACACCCTCATGGATAGAACAGGGTTTTTTTTAACATGTTTTATATACTAAATAAATTTGCTTTGTTGTACGAACATGCATATTAAGTTGCAGAACATGTATTTTGACACCAATTAACTATATTTATTTACTTATTTATAAAAAGGCTTACCAACCAAACACATACACAGCATTAACCCAAAGTCTCTGTCATAATGTAGATCTCGCATGTATCTAAATTACAGAAAAGCACGACACTTTCAATTAGCATACTAAAAAAGTTTAAAAACATTAAATAAAATAAAAATAATAAAACAATTTTAAATAATAATAAAACAATTTCAAACAATAATAAAATAATTTCAAAAATAATAATAATGTTGATTACTATGTAACGCTGTAACTTACAAAAGCTATGCTATGATATGTTATATTCACTTAGAAATAACGGAATTATCGGCATGTCGCACTTTTAAAAAAAAGGGGAGTGTGTGTGCAGGCCCAGGTGCACACTCTCTTTCCTGACTCTAATAATCCGATGGGACGGCAAACCCACTCGATCGGAAAAAGACCTACCTACTTGTAAGCCCTAGCCTGCACTGCGAATTTTATTCGCGCGATTATTATTCGCGCGGCTTATATTCAGTGTACGGCATTGCAATAAACAAACGCCAATAAACGCATTTTTCTTTCTTTCTTTTCTTTTTTGCAACGAGTACGAATTTTACATCGCTAGTGCTTGTAGATAATAAAGTCGCTCGGCATCCAATACTGCGAATGCAACATTCATAAAATTTTACAGGAGACAAAAAAAACTTAAATACATGTAATTACATACATACTATTATTTTAAAATATAATATTTTATACTAAATTAAAACAATATGACTGGATAACTTTCGGCCAATTTTTAATCCAGGATCACGTATTTGAACGTGTAGAATGAAATAAAACAAAAATCTGATTTTCGTGAAAAATGTCACATTCGCGGTATTGGATGCCGAGCGACAATAAGATACAACATTGCGATAAATATTTCGCGCGATTTTTTTAACAGTGCTGGCTATGCCTTATAATGTACAACACGTTCTTGACCAGTTTGAATTACACCTTCAATACAAATTAGTATGCTATATTACAAAATCAGAGTAACAACTCAGCATAAAAACAATAACAATGAAGTGGTTTAGAAATAAAACATGAGATCTTTGAAGAAAAACTGCATTCTGTCAAGGATTAATGGCGATAAGTAATTTTGATTGATATTTCAAAATAAGGAAGTCAATAAGTATTTGCGTGACAGTTGAAAATTGCAGAAAAAAACGTGTTACGTCAACCCTAAGTAACAAGGAACAAGAGCATGAAGAAAATGATGGTTTCAAAATGAGGTTGCCTGCCGGGGCTGCGAATATGGGCCGAAAGGGAAATCGTGGCCCCCGGCAACAGGGTAACCGAAGGAACACGGCTGGGTTTTAGTCAGTAAGAGTCTGACACGCCCTCCCGCTCCACCCAGAGCGGGAGAAGTTATTTGAAAATTTCCCACCCAAAAAAAAAAAAGGTTAATTTTGTAAATGAAATAAACAATATTTTAATTGAAGATGACAAAGGGGAATTTGAAAATAATGTGGCGTAACAATCGCTACTTACTTGTAGAAAAACAAAAGAAGTTTGCCGATAATTCACTACGTTGCGGATAAATTAGCATAGTGCATAGTGATGCCAATTTTCTTATCACAAATGCTTCTAAACTAGACTAAAAATCACCAATATTTTGTTTATTCCTGACAAACGACGATTTCCCATTCTGAAATAGACTAAAGTGACACAACTTAACTATATTTTAGTTTGACAGCACTAAGACCGCACTGAGATATTAGTTTAGTGAAAATGGCAATTTTGCTATTCTGAATTTGACGTTTTTCACCTAAAATTTTGATTGTCTAACTAAATCTGACTATTTATAATCGCGATTAAAAACGTGTGGAATAAAGTTGGTTGTCGTGACCTTTAAATGACATCAACACCTCGACTTCAGGTGCAAAATCACTACTGTATCTTTTTTCTTTTGCTTATATCTCGAAAATGGTGTGTCCTATCGCAAACATAATGAAAATTGCGACCCCCTTTATAAAACCCATAAACCCATAAAACTATGTTGAGTTTGTAATTTGGTAATTTTTTTCATGCAAAAAGTGAAAAATTCCTTCAAAAAACACGTCGAGGCTGCAAGGCTCTCTTTAAAAGATGACCGACTGGTTGCCGTCCTGATACTTATAGGGAGCGCATTCCAAAGAAAGACTAGCTGGACGAAGAAAGAAGAATGAATGAAGACCAGAGCGGTGAGAAGGATATCGTAGAAGACGATTGTCAGTGGACGAAGATTTTAACTATGGGCAGAGCATAAATATTAAACTGAACTGATATAGTCTATACAAGATGACAGGGACATCGACGCGAAAACTGTTAACATGGATTTAGTACATGATTCTGAACTAGCAATAATTTTTTTGAAAATCTTGCTGTTCCATATATTTTGACAGCGTAGGTATTGCACTTTTCTATGAAACAGTAGTTTTTGTTTAATAACCAACGAAAAATTTCAACACAGGGGTTTTCAGAATCATGTAGGTACTGAATCCATGGTAACAGTTTTCGCGTCGATGTCCCTGCCACCCTGTATACATATTTAATTCTTCAACACCTAACTGCATTCACTCGAGTTACGCAGTAGGTGTAACAGTGAGTGCAGCTTCACTTTCGATTCAGACTTGCAACACCACTTTCATACGTCGTTGACCGACTCAAGGCGAACAGCGCAATTTCTTTTGTTTGCGTTCGCGCATTTATCTTGTGATAACAGCTCCGACTTACGAGTTGTAGATCGTGGGTGGAACCTTAGCAGCAGCTTTATTTTGTGTAATTTATTTCATCACCACTGCTCTCAAAACCGTGAAGGAAAACATTATGAAGAAACCGATATGTCCTAAAACCGAAGATTCGAAGACATGTGACATCCACCAACCCGCTCTTGGCCTGTGTGGTGGATTACGGCTAGAGATGGGAATTTACCCGAAAAAAACTCAAACGAGGGCAATATTAGAGGAATAAACCCGGCAAAAACCTGATTTGGAAAATATTCGGGTTTATTAACGATTTCTCCATCAATTGTGGAGCGATTTTGAAAATTGTTTTTTTTGGTTGTTTGAATAGATATACTTTCGAACAGGTCCCATATAAATTTTGTTAACTTTGCATTGATGGTTTTTGAGTTAGCTTCAATAATACTTATTTTTTCCCACTCAGTATGGGGATTATGATGTGATAACTTCCTGTCATTGTTATTTACATAGCAGATAGTGGTATTTAAATTTGTGTGGAGAAGGTATCATAACTAAAAAGTGTAAAAATAATACTTTTTACAAATAATAAATAAACCGACTTCCAAAAAAAATACGTAAAGTGATAAATAACTTTAATTTCGGAAGTCGGTGTTTTGATTTTGAATTATCGTTTTTTGCCACCGACTTATTAAAGTTATTTTCACCTCAAGTATTTTTTTGGAAGTTGGTTTATTTTTTGTTTAAAGTTTGGATAATTAAATACATTATACATAGTGCAGTCTAAATATATAAAGAATGAAATAAACAACGTGAAGTGCTTAGTGGCTGTGTCGGTAAAAACATAGATTGGCATAGTATTGGTTGGAGATCTACTGTAAATTAAGGTAACCTATTAGTTTTATGGTAAATATTAGAATACTGATTGAGTTGTAATATTATGTGGGGAATAGGAGATGTGATGGTATGGTGTAGAATATTGAATTTGATGTTGGCAAAGTAATATAAATGACTGACAGAGTATCTTGGTGTTTCATATTATTTTCCTTATCCTTGAAATATTGATAATTATATTCGGTATTAAATTAGTATTTTAGAGCAAGGATAGCTTATTTTTTGGTTAGCTATTATTATGTAAAATGTAACGGTCATCCGCTATTGGCGACCAATTAGCCGCTCGAAACATGTTTTACAATCAGACTGGGAGTTCCACAGATTACCGCGTTTGGACAAACAAAAAATGTCTTCAGCTTTATTGTATTAAAAAAACACACATTGTACCTATTAGATAATTAAAAAATAGCCGGGTTTTTTCCCACATAAAAACCTAGTTTTAACCCAAATTGGGTTAAAAACTGGAAATTTTCCCGTCGGGATTTTCCCACCGCCCGTCTCTAATTACAGCCTACTCCCTCTCTCAGAGAGGAGACCTGTGTCCCCAGCAGTGGGAACATTATAGACTTTATTATGCTATTTATCTTGTATGCGAAGAAATTTTAAATAATTTCCTGATTGAGGATAATTATCCTTATAACTGGTTTTTGAAGTGGACCTTTTATCTTAAGTTTTATTTACTGAGTGATTTATTTTACTATCGAAAGCAATGAATATGTTAACTCATTAATTTCTGCGGGGTTTCTCCGACGGCAGCGTACCTACTGTGTGATGATGAACGTTTTGAATCATGTTGAGCTTAATTTATGCAATGTATTAAATACAGTTTTGAAACAAGTCAATTCATCTTAATGTATTATTTTATTTTAAACCAGCTTCCGCACGCGGTTTCGCCCGCGTGTTATGTCGATAAAAGTAGCCATGTCCTTCCCCAGGGTATAAATAATCTCCATAACACATCAAAATCGGTACGTTCATTCAATCGGTCGTTTAGGCGCGAAAGCGTAACAAACGAACATACAAAAAAACTAATATTTTCTCTCTTTAACATATTAATATAGACTAGCATTTAACCGCGGTTTGTCCGCATGGAGGAGGTCAGACGTCATCCCATGCGAATGCACTGTCTGAATAAAAAGTATTCTATCTCCTTATCCAGGTCATGGTCTATCAGTGGGCCAAATTCCATCCAAATCCATTCAGCCGTTAAGAGGTCAAAAGGTAAAAGACATACAGTCAGATCCACAGACAGACAAAATCACTTTCGCATTTGAAATATAAAGACCTATCAGTGCCCCGCGGTTTCACCCGCATAAGTCTCAATCCTGTGAGAATATCGGGATAAACTATATTCATTGTACTAATCCGGTTATAAACTATCTGTGTGTCAAATTTCATTTAAATCCGTTCAGTAATTTTTGCGTGAAAGAGTAACAAACATCCATCCACGTAAACTTTTGCATAATATTAGTAGGAATATAAGTACATTTTAAATTATGCTCTGAAGCATCGAAATAAGATAAGTTTCAGTCTGGTTGGAGGAAGTGCAACAGGATTTCTATCAATATTTTATTCCTAGCAACGAACGTCTAATCTTAGCATCCTGACAAATAAAATTGGAAATACCGGTATTCCAAAGTGAGAGCAGTTGTTACACATTTTTCAGACGTAACTACTTCAAACGGTTCTCATTGATATTCGTAGGACTTCTGTGTGTACAAATGAACGACTATCTAAGAATTGAATTAGCCAATCGATTGTAGCTAGTATAATAAATACATTTCTGAAACATGCTTGGTAATTCGAGCTGTACTATTCAAATACATGCGAACGCCCGGCCGGCAATGTTTGTATGAAAATTCATATCTGTCGTGTTTAGCGGCCGAATAAATTACTATGGAAACTCATATTATTATCTGTCGTGTTACGTAAAGGTGGAACAAACTTTTTACTTCAACACATGGCAACCAAGGAAGTAACTTACCAAAGATTTTATTTCAATTTCGATTTGGCTTGCAAATAGAGCTATTTAAATTAAAAAGAAACAAATTAACATATTGACACATGACAAATTATCGTTGTTCGTTATTGATTCTGGAATTTATAATTAATTTACTTTTCTCAAACATGCTTGGACATTCGAGCATTATTTTGACAACCTTCTTCGAGATAAATTGAAATAGCTGTACTCGTCGAATACATGCGAACGCCCGGCAGGCAATGTTTGTATAAAAATCCATATCTGTCATGTTTAGCCCTCCTGATCAGGAGGTGCGGCTGTTATTATATTGCCACAAACCCTCACTTCTATTATTTTGTAAATTTGACGTTCAAAAGTGCTAATAATGAGCCTATTTGAAATAAATTATCTAACTTTGACTTTACCTTTTATAATATATATACCCAGGCATATATACCGCAAAAACAAAGCCAGGCGACGGCTAGTTAAGACGCAGATATATGCCAGTGACCTTGAGTGGTTAGCTTGTGTATTCTGTACTGAGCTCACGCAACGCGTCGTACGTCCAGCCAGTAATAGGACTCGCCCATCAAGGAGCGCTGTCCCAAATTAGACACATTAATAATGTATTCCACATAAAACAAAAAGTATTTTAATAAAAAACGTATATTAAAAGATCAATAATTAAATTATCTTTAAAATGGTGGAAGTTTTAGAAAAATACGCTTGATAGATTTTGCGTGATTCTCAGTTTTTTATCTGCGTTACACATAACTTTACAAATTAATTTCATTATGTAATAGAAACATAATCTAAAATTTTCACATATTGAGTTATTAAAAAAATGCTCTAATTTAACTCATTTTTTTTTTCAAATCATTAACATTACTCATTTAGACGTGATCTTCAGTATAAAATCATTAAAAGTCGGTTATTGTCACCTTAAAACAATTCAAAGAAAATAATATATTAGTGGCTACGGTCTAGAAATCTATCCCAAACTGCGAGGTGACTTAACGAAAACTTCAACTGACTTAAAATATACATTCACTCACTCCGTTCATTATTGAAGAGGGTCCAAATGCCGAGCAATCAATAAGGAGTACGTTTTTACTCTACAACCCTTACTCGTCGACCAAAGGATAGCCCATACTTATTCAATCTTTGCTCTTCGAACTTCGAATGCTGGGTCATTTTAGGGTTAATTTTATTGATAGGGCAGCGAGCACTATTAATTGAAATAAAGAAATACATTTGAGTGCTGCTGCACTCAGATGTATTTCTTAACTAGATAATACCTTTTAGAGGCATGAGGAACAGGGTGTAAAGTTCACTCATCCTCTATAGAAAAGGGCAACTGCCCAACGATCGATGTCGGATATTCGTATATAATATGTCGTTCGCGCGGTAAACTCTAATTGCGTGATACAGGATTTATATGACGTCAGGATTTGTATGACGTCAAGATTTTTGTGTGACGTCAAGTCGTTGATGTGTTTTTCGCATTTGGCGATGTAGATGCTGCCACTAAACTGCTAAGTAACACAAACTGCGAATACTAATCAGCACCTTAATTGCGTTACATACGATAAATCACGATCCGATTCATTTTGACAGTTCAACAACATTCATTGCGTTATTCACGTTACTGAGCAGACAAATTTTTCGAACATATGAAGCAATGGATTAAAAATATCCTTCAAAATGATTCGGAACATGATTGATCGCGTGTGTTACGCAACACACGATCATGGGGGGGTTCGCGGGATCACGGGTGTTGTTTGTTCAGCGTGGTTATAATAACACACTAAACTCACGTATCATGAATCACCAATATAATTTACGGCTACTTCTAATAACGTAAGTACCTACCTTAGTAGAACACATTTTCTTTATAAAAAATTGGTTGTCTGTAAAGTTGGTTAACGAATGATAATTTTACGTGATAACGTCACAAGCTGAACGCTGAGGCCGATCGTGCCTCTCTATCGTTTGTTCCGCGCTCTCGCTTGCACGCTCAGCTCAGGCGAAACGTGACACTTTTTTGTGCGTGCAGCGTTCATCGATTTATAAGACGTTGTCACGTCAAAATAAACTGTAGGAAAATAAGTTTTCAAGAGTCTCCAATAAAAACCATCCAAAAATAAAATAAATAAAAAATATAATCCCGGGATCTTTGATCAGAAGAAAACCTACACACTAAAAACAGTAACTAAAAGTATTCAGATGCTCTGGGAAAAATACCTTGTTTTGATAAAAAAATAAAAGTACTTTTCCCGGAATCTTTTATACACAAAAACAAAGGAATCGCTCACAATATCGTTGATGAAATTGTAAATTATTGGAGATAGTAGTTGGAATGTCAATTTTCCTTACATATTAACAAAGTCCCCCGCCGCGTTTTTCTGTCTGTCTGTCTGTCTAAACTCAAAAACTATCAAACGGATTTTCAAACAGTTTTCATCAATGGACAGAATAATTCATGCAGAAGGTTTTAATGTACATATAATTCATTAAAGTTTCGTGTAAATTGGCTGAAATTTGACGATTATTGTTGAAGATGTCGGAAAAATCATGCCGACTGGGAACTTTATTGGCGTGCGCCGTGGAAATCGTAAAAGCTACATAAAATTTCTGTTCTACAGTATTGTTTATCTTAAAAATTTAATAAATGTCTATATTCTAAGGATGACCCACAATAACCATTTTTATCTTTCAGAATTTGATAAAAATTAATTGTAATTTCCGAAGCTATTTTGACCGGTATTATATTAATCCTTATCCAATAAACTATGTTACTTAAATTGAGCATTTAATTTAGATTAAAATATGTCTGACATCATTTAATTTAAATAAATTGTTTAAAAGATACCTATCACAGATTCAAAATTTATGCGTAACAAAATAATTATGGTTGACGGCAAAGCGGGCGCAGCGGTAGGAGTTAGTGACCTTTTTCTCTGCTATTAGGTATGAAATCCCGGTAGTACGTTTCCGTGGGATATTTTTCCGACATCCATGCGAGCGAAGCCACGGGCAAAAGCTAGTAATATATAAATAACACCATATTGAGACTTCCTTTGTTAAAAATAAAGATCTTTTACTTACGCTTGATGTATCATGATTTCGAAATTTCGTGCCAACTATTATTTAATTGGCACGAAATAACAATAAATTTAAGTTTCTCACGCACTTATACGTAATCTTAATGATTAATTAGTTTTTAAATGATCTTTTGCAAGATAAAAGATAACCTTTGACGACAGTTAAGTAAAAAAAAACTATTTAAAAATTATTTGTCTTTTTTGCAAAGAACAAAAGAATTATCGCAAGGTTTCTGCGGCTTTTATATTTTTTTACAAAAACATTGAAAAAAAAGCCTCGTGCGACACCGGTAATTTTTCTACCGTGAAGTTTTCTAAGAATTTTTTTTGTTAGAGTCGCGTCGCACTAGTCTGCACGAGGCTTAAAACGGGGTCGTCGTATCCGAAACTCCACGTCAAACGCGTTTTTTGTACACGGCCACTGCAAGCTAAAAAAAGCCTTTTCTTATTCGCAGAAGGAACGACAACTGATCACCATCGTGCTTACCCTTAGACCATTAAAGCTGGCTACACACGAGTACATACGAAATTCCGTTTTGAGATATCGATTCGGAATTCCGAATGCAGTAAATCCATACTTATGGCCTAGTGTTTAAGGCCTCGCCTCTCATGCATGAGGTTCTGGATTCAAATCCGGGCAAGTACCAATGTGACTTTTTCAATTCATATGTACTTTCTGAGTTTATCATGGACATTACTAACATCGGTGAAGGAAAAACGTCGTGAAGAAACCTGGGCGTAACTAACGTATAAGTCTGAAATCGCCAACCCGTCTTAAGCAAGCGTAGTGATCAATGCTCGTGCCTTCTCTGTATGAGAAGAGGCCTTTGCCCAGCATTGGGACAATTGCGATTTATTTATGCGGCATGATTTGGGTGTTACGAAAATGGTGAAAAGTCAATTTGACTAAAATCACAGTTATTTAGTTCTCCACCTACACCGAAGATATACGCATTAAACTGAATAGTCTGATGAAGCTTATGATGAGATGAATGAAGAAATTTGTGTGGTAAGGATAAAATTGCTTTCGGGCTTCGACCGTAACGACTGTCAAAGATCCACGAATAACAGCCGGGAATAGGCAAAATGACAGATAAACAATCACAATCTGTCATTTTGTCAATTCTCCCGTTGACAAACCCGGCTGATAATCGTGGATCTTTGACAGTCGTTACGGTCGAAGCCTGAAAGCCTGACAACCAGTCTTACCAAGGGGTATCGTATTACCCAGTTACTGGGTTATGGAAGTCAAATAGGCAGTCGCTCCCTGTAAAATTCCGGTATTCAGCTGCATGCGGCCAACCCCAACATAGATTGATTGAATTATATAATTATTTCACAATTTAAAGTCTGTCACTGTTCAAGATGCCTTTCAAATGTCAACGATGACAGAGATCCGCGATAAGCTCTTGTAAGGCAAGATTTTGAGAGCTTTGCAAATACAATTATTCATGTAAAATTATAGGTAAGAAGTAACAAAATTTTGAAACTAGTAGATCTGTTTTGTACGTTAATAAACCTCAATAACAAAAATTATATTCAAATAAAATCATTTATTACTTTGCAACCATGAGTAATCAGTACATACATGTTCTATTACAAAAGTTCTCCATGTTTTACCATCAAAAGGGCATGCAAATCAAATCGAGAGCATGACAGTGCCCCCGCCAAGTTGAGCAAAACAAATACAAAGGCACAGCCGTACGATCTTTTCTCGAAACCATTCAGGACATTTTCGATCCCCTGTAACTTCGGTAAGGTTAAAACTAGAAGCCTAACTTTCTATGGCCAAAAAGGCTTAGTACAAATAGGTATATTCTCAAATTAATTACATTCAATTTGAACCTGTAGATTAAGAACAGGTCAAATTTCCTTAATTTTGTCACTGACTTACTCACTCACTCACTCGCCCATCATCAAAATTCTAGAGATCTAATGTAAAACCAAGTCTGTTAATTTATTCAGTACCTATCAATTTGTCATCTTTATTTCTTTAATAAATAGAATTACTTAGCAATGGCACACGGCAATAGAATCTACATTCTACGTACAACAAAATCTACCTAATATTAGCGCTGCGCTTTATTTATTTAGGACTATTAAAAAAAGTAGACCAAGTAATAGTACTTATGCAAAATAATTTACATAACGCAACATAAAACATTATCTAAATTAAATTATTTGCTATATGTCAGCTAGCACACGCCAATATACCAACAAAAAACATCAAAATCTATTCTCAAGCGAAAATAAAAACTAAAAAGTAAACAGAACTAATGGAGCATAGAGCTAGACACACACCACAACAGTGCTAAATAAAATAGCAACCACAAGGGTCAATCGAAGGCTAAACCAAGGTCGATCCATGGATGTGTGACCTATCAATTACTTATCGAGATCCCTCCGTGCCTCAAAAAGCACGTTAAATAGTTGGTCCCGGCTATCATTTGTAGATCTTTGACAGTCGTTACGGGTAGTCAGAAGCACAAATTCTCATGTAATTGCTTTTATTTTATTAATTTATTTTTGTACAGATTCTTTTCTATTTTGTGAATGTGACAACATTGTAGGCTTAGTGGACTGTAGATTTGTTGACCATTTTCTATTTTGTTAAGTACCTTGTACTTGTTGAAAGAACTACACTATCCTCCCATACCGTATGGGATGTTTTTTAATTTTAAAAACATTTTAAAAGCCAATTATTTTTAAAAGAGTAACCGTGGAGTTTCTTGCCGGCTCTTCTACATAGGAAGCGACCAATTGGAACCGTGCACCTAGCTTCTGACGTTTCATAACTGCCCATGTAGAATTATGTGAAATAGAATATTTTGAATTTTGAATTTCAAAAGTCTGACAACCAGTCTTAGCAGGGGGTATCGTTTACCCAGTAACTGGGTTATGGAGGTCAGATAGGCAGTCGCTCCATGAAAATACTGGTATTCCCCTTCATCCGGTTAGACTGGAAGCTGACCCCAACATAGTTGGGAAAAGGCTAGGCAGATGACTCACAGCCTACAGCAAACATTCTGACTATGAAATTCTATATTTAATTATGTATATTTTTGACTGCGATACTAATTCAAGCATAATATTAAGTTTCAGACCGTTTCGCTATTATTTTGTTAATTTATATTTCTATAAACTTAGTTCTTTATACAGTTATTAACCACGAGTTTAATTACTGTAACCCTAGAAATATAATTATCTAAGTAATTGTATACATTTAACTGCACTTCAGATTAATAATTCTCCTTTATTTCATTAATATACATTTATAAAGTGTGTCTCAGCAAGAACTTGAATTTGGAATCGCGCGCCATTTTCGACATTTAATTATTGAGTCAGCCATATTTGGTATTTGTTTAATTAAAACATAGACATTTACGGACATGGTGCATTACAGCTTGGAAGAACGATTGTTAATTGTGAAAACCCATTATAAAAGTGCCGAAAACTTACTATGAATTCCACAACAAAATCATCTTTAGTGATGAGGCCCATTTCCACCTCAACGGCTTCGTTAACAAGCATAACTCACGGATCTGTGGTATTGAAAATCCACACGCCTTTAAAGAACTTCCATCCGTGCGATAAAAAATGTGGTATCAGGTAATTTATGAAACAAAATATCGGGTATCTCCTACCTATGTTTTTTTAATATCTGTAAACTAAAAATATTACATCGCATAATATGCATTTAACCCGGGTGCTATTAGTCTGTGAATGTCAGGTTCGCGGCTGTATTTCTCAGAAATGGACGTAATATATCTAAAAATTTTGTACCTAATTGGTACCAAATTGTACCATTTGTGAAATAATTTGTACCTCGTGGGATCGCAAGATATTGCAATAATTTCATACACCCGCCATTCTGACGTCAGGTTGGCGGGTGTATTTTTGTGTAGCTAAGATTACTGAGAAGTTAAATATAAAATATGCATGGATATTTAGTACCTAATTCGTACCTCTCTAAACATACTTTAAGTCAGTAAAATTTCATCGGAATGATCGGTTCTCTCTTCTCGTGTGTTGCAAGATGTCATCTTGGGTACATTACACTACCATTTACTTATCTTGGTAGAGGTAGGTATATGGTTGGTACTCATGGTCCCTTTTTTACACGCTTTTTATTAGCTTCACCTTATGTATGTTTGTTTGTAACCGACTCCTTTGGGCGCGATTTTGACCCACTTTTAAACGGTCAGATTTCGTTCAAACTTTGTAGATTTATCGAGGACCGATGACAATACATTAATTTGATAAAATTATTCCATTTTTCAATTTTCAAAATATTTTTTTTGTTAATTTATATAATTTTCATCTATAGTCGATAAGGCAGGATTGATGTTAATTTTAAATTTCAACCATTATCTTTAACCGATTTATCTAATACTAGCTTTTGTCCGAGGCTTCGCCCGCGTGGATGTCGGAAAATATCTTACGGGAACGTACTACCGAGATTTCATACCTAATAACAGAGGAAAAGACATTGACTCCTACCGCTGCGCCCGCGTTATTTTGAAACTGTGATATCTTTTAAACTATTCATTTAAATGATATGATATATTTTCCGTTTAATGTGAACACAACACGAGGTGCCTCGGGGATTAATATATTTATATGAAGACAGCAAATTTATTAAAATTTATTTTCTATTTTTAGTTTGGTTTTCTATAAAAAGCGTGTTTTTTGTTTTTTTAAACTATTATTTATTATGAAACGTCATTCAAAACAATTAGCGCTAAGCTTATTAAGAAATTTGAACTTTATAACGTACCTATGTTAGACAATGCAAACACTGTTTTTTCAGAAATTATTGTTCGACGAGTAATTATTGTTGTACGTTTTAAATATTTTTAGCATCTTGTCCCATTATTGACTCATCCAATCTCCAGAATCATAAAACATTTTCGCCCAAGTTTCGTCACACCCAAAGATAACAAATAGGTAGGTATACATGTATAACAGTAGACCTTCACCTGTACTTATATAAACATAACCAACCAGCACTTACTCACCTCTCATGCTAAACAAATTACCTTCTCAACTCAGGATTTAAATTATATTTATCATGGTAAGGCAATTTGCCGCTAATGCATGCTGTATAATCAGAATTATCCGTGGTGAAATGATGCTGCTTTACCGGAATGCATTTACAACATAGCCCTTGTGACAAACATGAATTTTCATGGTAGAAACATACTTGGTAGTATTTTGAAGAAGAACGTTTCAAATGTAATGTCTGTGTATGTAATTTGTTATCATATAGTTGTGTTTATATGTGTATTTTGTGTCCATTGAACATTTTTTTGATGTGAAACATCTATAGCGGTGGGTCAGATCGACTGCTGGCGTGGCGACGCATGGCAACATGGCGACGCGTCGCCACGCCAACCGCCATATTTATTTCCTGTCGTAAACTATTCTTTTTATGCGTATTACCTGTATATAATAATTTTGATGTTTCACATCTGTCAGGCGTGTTGCGACGGCACATTTTTTATCTATCTATCTATTTAAATGTGTTGATGATACCATGGCTCACAAGATTCACAATAGTTATTCTTGGTCATTAAAAAATAACGTCGCGAGCGGCGTTCAATCTTTCCCTCCATATCTTGACATGAACCAAGAAAATTAAGCATTAATAAATAAATATATATTATATTTTAACAACAATAAAATAAAATGAACTAGCTGCAACCCACGGTTTCACCCGCATAAATCTCGACCCTGGAATAAAAAGGATCTATGTCCTAGCCCAGGTCATGATGTACCCATGTGCCAAATTTCATCCAGATCCGTTCAACCGTTTTACCGAGAAAGCGTTACAAACAAACAAATAAACAAACAATCAAACTCACTTTCGCATTTATAATAAAATATTTTACCATGCTATACCTGACAAATTGTACTTTATTTCTGCTATACAAGAAAAAAACGTCTTGGGCCAAAATGAAAATGAACTAGAAACAGGAACGCCTGTCTTGTATCATCATTCAGGCAATTCTAAAAAAACATGGTACTCTATCGTGCGTGCAAAAGACATGCGTAGTTCGACAATTTACTACTTCGTGTGTTTACATTATCTTTGCAATATCCGACCTGCTTTCCTATTCAAGTAATCTGATCCTACGTGCTTTTATAATTCGGCAGTATTCTAAGGAACTCAGGGTGAACTTAACATCATAAGGTGCTGGTAAAATGTTAACATTTTGTTAATTAATGGGTAAAAAGGGTGTCATTTGTTTTTCCTTTTGTCTAAGCCAGAGATCACCAATTATAGTTTCATTAAGGTTCCGTTTAAAAAAAGAATAAGATTTTTTTTTATTATTATTGTTTATGAACATTTATTATTATGTAATGGAAAAATATAAAATAGTAAGTAGGTAATTTATTACATTAAAATGATTTTTTTTCTTTACTTTGGTCTATTTGACAAAGCGCGAGCTAAATAAATGTGTCACTCAAAATTTTTATTTCAGTATTTTGGTTATAAATAGATATTACTGTTTACTTAAGGCCCGCACAAAATAGGTCGGCGGTCCGCCATTTGGTAACTCCTGGACTAGGTGTTACTCGCGCGGTTTATATTCAGTGTCCGGACTACGTTACAGTGCAAATTTTAAATAGCCAGTGCGTTTAGAATTGCGATTAAAAATTCGCGCGATATTTTGACGCTGTGCGGACTAGGTCTTAGTCATGAGTATAAATTGCCCTAATGGTATTTTGCTATATACTAGAAAAATATATAAGCATGAGTAAGGTTTTTAATAAACGCATTTACGCCATCTTAACGATTTCCTGTAGACTTTGGCGTTGAAGCATGCGAATGGTATTTAGCAGCAGGATCTTCTAACATAATCTAAAGTGTGATCAGTCCATGCGGACTGGCAATGATTGCGTAGTTGAGTTTTATTAGATCCACGTCTACATAAAAGTTAGCAAAAAGTATATTTTTGCATAAAATGTGGTAAAGTTGATTTTTACCCGACTGTCCCAGAAGGAGGGTAATATTTTTCGAGAATACTTACAATAAATGTATGTTTGTATGTATGTCTATTTCTTTGGCACACTCTGTAACCTAAACGCTTTAATCGATTTAAACATATGAGGTGTCGTTAGATTTGTCTTAATTTTGGGAGTGACATACGCTATAAATAATATGTATATGTTGAATCTGCAAATATAAAACAAAGGGATGAGAAGCTTTTTTAAAAACTAAAAAGTTTGAAAAAAAGAAAATTATAATAATATAAATAAACTCGACTGCAAAAACACAAGTAAAATGAGAAAAACAAGCGTAATTAAACGCGCATGCAAATGATTTAAAACACGTTTGAATTTAAACACGTGAAGTGAAAACTTCTTAAGGCGTGTTGGGCATTTTTGAAATAGGAAAAACAATTGAACTCGCGACACTGTTACCGACACCAGCTTTTGACCATTAAAAAGACATCAACGCGCGATAAATTTTCTTTAGGATTAATGACATTCTAAACATTGAGACATGACAAAGAAATGATTGTCATTTGCTTTTTTTACCGACTTAAAAAAAGAAAAGTATTTCCTGCACCGTAAAATTGTTCAAGTTTTCACTTCTGTCGGCACTTCCGGAGTGTCACTGTTTTTTTTTTTAAATCTTTTTAAAATGCATACGTAATAAAATCATGCCTCGCCTCACTCGTAGCATCTTGCCTGGGTGGCGATCTATAGTTTCTATCTACCCCCATGGGAAGAAGGCGTGAGATTAAAATACTTTGTTCAAAATTTAGATCGTGCACAGGCCTAAAAACGGCGGTAAAACACTGTTGGCAAAAGACGAAAAAAAAGAAACAAAAATGTTTTGTTTTGCACAAAAAAAACCCACTTAATTAATCCAAATTACAACATCAACCATATTATAAATCTAAAGTAGCCAAAAGCTTAGTATTCGACAAAGAAAAATAATAAAAACTGTTTTGACAAGGTTTATGAACAGCGCCTTAAGAAAAAATATTCTATTTTAAATTACCTTCGTAACACTATATTACAAAACAGGTTAAAAGTCACTAATTATAGTTGTTTATATAATTTAGACCGTACTTTGGTACTATTATTACCGTGAGACACTTAGTTTGAATGGTTGACGTATTTATTGCACTTGGGTCACGTAAAACTGTTTAATTTAGTCGTTTTTAGGGTTCCGTACCTCAAAAGGAAAAAAACGAAACCCTTATAGAATCGCTTCGTTATCTGTCTGTCTGTCAGTCAGTCTGTCAAGACCTTTTTTCTTAGGGACGCGTGGAGGTATCAAGTTGAAAAAAATACAAAATATGTAGCTTCCCTTGGAGCTCTAAAGAAATCAAGCTTCAAAGTCAACGCAATACAAAAAAACAGCCATTTACACGACATATTTTAATATTTGCAAATAAATCAAAACCACGGAGATCAGTAGGGTACTTCCCGTTGACCAAGAATCATGAAATTTGGTAAGAAGCAGGGTTTCACAGCACAAGTAAATGAAAAAGTTCACAGAATTATAATCATTAGAATCAGCACCACAACTCCTTAAGTTAGAATTATATATATAATAATAATAATAAAGTTTATTTTCTAAATTGTTTACAAATGTTTTACAAATTAAACTTAGGCTAGTTTTGAGTACAGATGAGTTAAGCATCTGTAGCCGAACTAGGCAAAAACCTGTATTTCGGCTATCAGCGCCAATCCCCTCGGATAATTACATTTATCATAGCCATTAACATTAATTTTGCCAAGATAATCAACAGTAGTGTTATTTTACACCATTATTACAATATATTATAATATGTAGAGTATGAATGTGTATGAATGCCTCAAATATCATGATTACAAGAAATTGTCATTTAATAGGGTAATATGAACTTAGAGCGTTGTATTGATGATTTTTATGATTATAATTCTTATATGTACATATTTGATACGGCCGCGAATCATATTTACATCAACATACAACCTGATACTGACATGCAAATTACAAAAAACGTAAGAAAATTTGAATCTCGCGGGCTCAGAGTAGCCCGCGAGATTCAAATTTTCTTACGTTTACGTACGCTTTCGTCTTAACTTCTGTGGCCAAACGCGCAGAGTAAACTCAACGTAAATTCGAAAGATTTCAAAATTGAAAGTACTCATTTCGTGCATAATCGTAACGAAATTATTAGAATGTAAAAGTAAGTGAGTTTGTTTGTTTGTTACGTTTTCACGCGAAAAGGGCTGAACGGAATTGGATGAAATTTTTCGCATTGGTAGACTTATTATCCCGATATTCCCACGGGATACGGGTGAAACCGCGGGACGCAGTTTTTACATAGTTTTAAGACTTTAATCGTATATTATCTATGAGTGATACTTGTTATGTTTGTCGCAATAAAAATTACCAAAATACTACTGGATTTTTGTATTTTAGATTCAAAAATCGTTCGAATTTACGTTACGTTTACGTCATACAAACATCCAAAAAATATTATAAATGCAGGTGGCTTCATTCTAACAATATAAAAATGCGTGTGATAATTTTAATCGGTAGTGATTAAACGATTAATTCATCGCATTTGTACACGACATTACATAAAATAGCTCATAAATAAATTTATCACATGGTTAATATAACGCAAAAACACAATTGTCTTGTCATTATAGGTGGATGTATAATTAAAACTAATTATTAGAAAAATATTATTCTTAACACTATGCAACATTTATATCCATCTTATGGACAATCAGCAAGTCGTTTTATTGTTGAGATTCAATTGCGTCGACAGTTGATCAGGGTATGCGCACGCGATGTAAAAGAGCAACTTCATTGACGTGCATTGAATCGAAAACTGGATTAGCAAAGTGGTAGCCCCGCTTATTGCAGGTAGAATTTTTATTAAAAACTTTTTTACGTCTTTGGATCTGTATTTTAGTTTTTTTGTCACAGACTTCCGAAATAAAGTAATTTTTCACTTTGTAGTGTTTTTATGGAAGTCGGTTGATTTTTTTAATATTTTTTTTATATTTTTCACTTTTTAGTTATAGTACCTAGCCCACACCAATTTATATGTCACTTGCTATAAAAACAACCCGTGAAATACTTTATAATTAGTGGTTCCGGTGGTCATCTGTGGTCTGCATCTGAGTTCTCACCAAAGCACGAGTTACTATAAAAAATATCAAAGTGGCTAAAGGTGTGCCTATTATATTTAAAGAGCACCCTCGATTTCTCCAGGATCCCATCATCAGATCATGATCTGACGACAATGGGACCACCTAGGAAGCATACCCTTTAAAACAAAAACAAAAAAAAAAACAAATCGGTCCAGCCCTTTTCGAGTAATCGGGTAAAAAACAGTTTTTTTTTTAATCCGACGAACTGAGAACCTCCTTTTTTTTTTGAAAAAAATACCTCGTAATTTTTGTGTCACTTTTTGCCCAAATCAAGTTAGTCTGAAATATACCAATGCTTTATTTGTAATAAATCAGACCTGACTATCATGGCAGTAATGTAAATTCCTATTAACAAGCTTTATTAGATTGCATTGTTTTATATTTTCCAGGTGAACGCAAGATTCTTCACAATGTCTCCGGGGAGTTTCGTTCAGGGGAGCTGACCTGCATACTTGGCCCTTCAGGAGCTGGCAAATCTACACTCTTGAACATTCTGGCTGGATATAAGTAAGTATCTAAATAAATTCAAATGCAATTGGTACATCAAATAAAATTGCATCAGATGAAACTCTAACACATCACACATCATCTATTATATTATGTGCCTTGAAATCTGTGCAAAATAAATTTCATTTCTTTTCGTTAAAAAAACCAGTTGACAAAAATGAAGTAAGTATTATTTTACAAGGATTTAATCACAAAATAATTTCCCAAAATAAATGTTTACCAACTCAAACTTAAAGCATTTAGTTCAAATAAACCAATTACAGGCACTTTTGAATCGGTCAGTCAGAAAGATGAAGTTAGTTGCCCATTTCAAAGCGTAGTAGGTACTTAAGGAGAAGAACGAGCAAGAAATTCCACGGACACTCTTTTAAATCAAAATATGGTTTAAAACTATTGGTCCCATCATTCATGTTGAAATTATACATGTGCAGAACTTTAAAAGCGTCCGAAATAAAAAGATTTTAAAAAATCAATTAAAAAGCTGCGGCAGGTAAGAGATGACCTATCGGTACTGACGGCGCTCATTCACGAACCTGACACATGAATTAGCACCATTTAACTCAACCATTTTGAAAAGAGTTAAATGATGCAACACACACGCCACCATCGGAGAGACATTAGTGACATCGGTGAGCATGAGATACTCTCAGCAGCCAGAGCACATTCAAGTTAATGAATGAAGTACTCAGTAACTGGTAAAAAGCACACAGCGGCCCCCTATTAATGTCATTCAAGTGTCAAAAGATGAGTGTTGCACTGTAGAATAGTTGGTATTTTGCAATTTTGCATCCTTAATATGCCCTTCGCATTCGATATAATAGTACGTTCCGGGTAGTGATGGGGCTGTTCCATGTGTGCAGGGATGTTTGCTGATGTTTTGGTTGAGCTGAATGGTGCTAATCCATGCGTCATGTTCGTGAACGGGCGCCGTCAGTTGGGACTGGTGATCTTAGCTGCCAGGGCTTATTTTTAATTTTTTGAATTGTTCTTTTTTATCTTTTTACTACGGACGCTTCTCGTATGCACGTCTTTCTACATTGTTCTCACATGTATAATTTCAACATGAGTGACGTAACTAATATTTTGTAACAATTTTTTATTAAAAGAGTGTCCGTGGATTTTCTTGCCCGTTCTTCTCCATAGGTACCTACTACGCTTTGGAATGGGCAACTAGCTTCATACCTATTTCTGACTGACCGATTCCTTGACAATTCAAAAGTGCCTGTAAATGGTTTAATTGAAATAAATGATTTGAGTTTGAGTTGAGTTTGAGTTTGTTCGTGTCAATTGCTTCGATGCGAAAAAGATGCGCCTCCTTGGTGCACCGGGTACGGGCCAGCCCTAACATTATACTGCAGTATTTTGCTAGCAGACTGGACTGCTTGAATTTCTGCTGCAAGTTTTCCACACCGATGCTGAGCTTGTAGCAAGGATTACATAGTTGTTAAGAAATATTTTTACTAACATTTTGAGTCCATTGTTACTTGTCAATTCAATATAAAGAAGTACCTGGTCGACCGAGCTCTGCTCGAGTGAAAATAGATAAACACATCGTCCAGGTATATCAACATCTTGGGCGGAGCAACGCCGTGTCCTCGTGGAGGCGATCGGCGGCGGTGATCTCTCGCGTCCGGCCCTGGTTCAGGCCATAGTATGGAGCGAGAGGAAATGGCAGGCCGTCACCTCCTTCTGCGAAGCGGTAATGCTCGCAAAAGAGGAGGTGGAACGCGTGATGGAGAGGCAAATTTTGCGCCCTCACGCCCCTAACCGCCGCAAGAGGAGACGCCCGGGGCGGGAATCGCGAGCCGATTTCCGGCCACCGTAGGCGCGGGCTTGCGGACGGTGAGCAATGGGTAGCTCGCCGTCCGATAAGGATCAAGCCCGGGTCGACGGCGCGTTGTGTTCCACGCGCGCCTCAAAGAGATGTCAGCAGAATTGACGGGGTCCGCTAGGGCCAATGCCTGCCGGGGGTTCGAAGAAAACCGATAGGGAAATCGTGGCCCCCGGCAACAGGGCAACCAAAAGAACACGGGTGGGTTTTAGTCAGTAAGAGTCTGACACGCCCTCCCGCTCCGCCCAGAGCGGGAGAAGTTATTTGATAATTTCCCACCCAAAAAAAAAAGGTATATCAACATTGTACCTATAACATTTTCGAGGCTGTGAAAATAGACAAAACGAATTTTCCCAGATTATGCGACCTAGCTAGATCGATTTTGCGACCCCGTAAAACCCTATATTGCAATTTTCATCGAAATCATTAGAGCCGTTTTCACGACCGTGATTACAAATATATTTATATATTCAAATTTGCTCGTTTAATAGTATAGGATTAATAATAGGTATACAGCGAAGATATGACCCTATCCTGTTCACGGATCAAATCTATTACAATCAATTACTTTAACGTTAAAACCTAACAATTATTTATAATAGCTACTCATTTATTGTATTATTAAAAATAATAGTTCCGTGGTTCCAACGAGTTACGAACAAACATGTCTGTCGCGTAGTTAAACTTTTTAAAAACCAAATTATTTATTTTAATTAATGCATTTTGATTACTTATGAATTTATGATTTAAAAAAAAAACGTGTGGCACTCGGGGACTGCCGCGGTAAAGCTATTGCATAGCATTTGTAACCTCCACACTTCCTATTTGTCAACGCTACACTTCGGACGATGACGTGTGACATAAACCAAAAATTACTAACCGTCATTACATGGTAGGCGGAGTGGGGGGGTTAGGTTTTTTTCGTTACGGAATTTCTTGATTCGGTCGCCTCGCTCAAAGCCCGCGATAAAAGCCATGCTTAAAAATTTCAATTACAAAAGGCGTTTAGACACAATAATATTGGAGATCACCTTTTAAGCAAGGAATTGCTTGTGTTAGGAGACTCATTATTCTTCATGATAGATGCATAAATTATAAATAATGTATATAATTACATATAATTAAATCAAAGTGGGTTTTTAAGATAATTGGTGTTCGCGGTTATTGTTCTTAAACATAACTTGCGAAATGTGGGTATAGGTACAGTCACGAGCAAAAGTATGCATAACTTAGCAAAATTCAAAATGATTTTCTCGTGGAATAACGACTGCAACTTGACTTAAGCCCTGTGTAAATATTATATTCCGAACAACATACAATAACAACCAATACAGTAGGAAAAAATAATAACTCTAAAAAGTTGATAATTTAAAATAAAATTCATTTATTCAAACTAGACTGAGAATCAGCACTTTTCGAACGTCAAAATTACATAAGATAGTCCCCCAAAACGCCCACCCTTCACTACTTCCTAGTGCCTTTAGCTGGGACGAAGAAGTAGCGCAACAAACTCCCCAGCAGCACATCTTCTGTTCAAGTTAGAAAAAAAAAAAGATTCTATACAATAGTATGCAAAATAATTTACATTACGCAACACAAAAAATAATTTAAATGATAAATTATTGGCCTTAAGTCAGCTAGTACACGCCCATATACCAACCAAAAACATCGAGAACTATACTCAAGCAGAAATAAAAAATAAAAACTAAACGTAAACGGAACTAAATATCTAAATAAAAGCCTACAGTCATAAAGGGCGTGCCCGTTAATTGTATACATATTAGTGCTCGTGACTGTACACCTCTGCGGAACTCTTCGGTGCATAAAGGCGTAATGAAATGTGTATGTGTGTTCTTCGTGTGAAAAAAAAACCCGTAATAAAACCGCCTCTTTTGAATTTGGTTATATTCTTAACATCAACGTACCTGGAATCTGTACCTGTCCAAAAATAAATATTGGACCGCTTAGAACTGCTATTAATAACATTGTTGTTTCGTTTTTTTTAGGTTACGGGTTATAATTTTTGGTAACCGATTGGCAAAAAAATTGTTTAGAGGCATTCAGTTTTGGGGTACTGCTTGCTTACGAAGATCCCAAGAGATTGAAGACGATAGTCTTATTGATAGACATAATAATTAAATATAATTTCCTAAAAGTGACATTTTAGTCTCATCTGAGAGATTTGTATTTTTCATTAATTAGGCTCAAAATAGAAAAGTCAAACCTACCTAAATGAACAAAAAGTGAAAAGTCTAATATCAGCTTGAAATTATTGTGTTGAAAATAAAATTTGCAGAACTTCCGGGTGGGGCAAAAGTAATGTCATAATGTGAATGTGGCATAATTTTTACAAATGGCGTCATAGTGTCATTAGGATTCGATACATTTATGTTGTAGACATATTATTTGACAATGCAATGGAGCGATACACACAGTTACACAGCTCAGACAACGATGGAGATTTTGAAACACCAATTTCCGTGGTTTGTAATCTCACGTTTTGGCGACTTGAACTGACCGGCCAGATCGCCAGATATGACGGCGCCTGCAGACTCTTTTTGAAATCTTGCTTTTACCACAACAAACCATCAACTTCAGAAGTCTTAAAAACCAACATTGCAGAAAACGTCACTAATTTGGAGGTTGTTTTGCGAGCAACAATTCAAAATGCCGTACAACGAGCATAAATTTGCATTACCTAACTCAGGAGGTGGTCATTTGACCGATACCATTTTTTAATGTCATAAATTTTACACCTTTTAATAAACTTTCCGTGAAGAAGAGCTTAACTCTTTTTCATTTCAACAAAATGGCAGGCAATTCACATTATGACATTACTTCCCACCCCCCTTCATAGTTGTAGTAAACTCTCAAAACTATTAAAAATGTGCCGAACCAAAAAGCTAGGTAAGTAAGCACATGGTACACATGACCATGCAACAAAAAGTTTTTTTTAAATTGCGTAGCACCTGTAATGGACAAAAAATTTGATACAATACGGAATTAAGATATACAAAAAATGGTTAATTGCCTATTAATGAGTTTATATTACAAGCTTATCTTTTAATTAGAGTGTGATTTCGAGGTCGTATAGGTAAGTCTCTTGGTTAAGTTATTTTTTGGTTTTTATTTGGCCAAAGTGTGATGAGTTTCTAAAGGTACAATTCTGTTGCCGACCGCAGGCGGCAACTGTAGACGACGTGTCGCCACGACACGACTGGTTTCTATGTATTTCTATGAAACTGACGTGTCGCTAGCTACGGAAGGTATTTCATAGAAATTCATAGAAACCAGTCGGGTCGCAGCGACACGTCACCTGCAGTTGCCGCCTGCGGATGGCTACGGAATTGTTCCTTTAGTAGAAACTTCAGTTTAACAAGAGTTCCTTACATGACGAAGGAGGATCTTTGCATGAGGATTTTAGAAACTCATTCCCTAAAGGTGTTAAATAGTGTAAGAAAGTTCGTTAATTTTTCCGATGAGAAATCTCATTGGGCACATGGCTTGTGGTTTATTAAAAGCGTATAAACAGAAAGTGGGCAACGTCGTAAATAGGTGTCAAATATTTCGCTATTTTGATAAATTTGGCAGTAAGCTATATTTCTTATTTCCATACAGTAATATTGCCAAATTAATCAAAACAGCGAAATATTTGACAGCTATTTGCGACGTTGCCCACTTTCAGTATAAACGCTCTTAATAATTATTATGAATAATTTACTTGCATTTTGTTTTAATTTAGCAATATCGAATAACGGGCGCGTATTGTGCATTAACAATTGAATAAAATCGAGCGACTCGACATCATATTATAATCGGTGTCATGCCATGACATGTGTAGCCTAAATGAGTTTCTTAAAAAAATACTGAGAAGTGCTTAATCACTTTTTAATCGGTCTACTAATTTGAATAAATTAGTCGATGGATTATTTTAAGATTAAAGATTCCATTTAAATTCCACAAAAAATAAGACATCGTCAAATCACCGAAAAACTAACTAAGTTCTTTCTCAAAAATTATAGTTTTGTACCTGTTTTATTTGACAGACCCAGTCTTAAAAACAAATCTATTTAGTCTTAGTACTTTAAATCCTGAATAATTAGAATGAGAAATCAACCACACATGACGTATATGCGTTTTTTTTTAAATAGTTTATAAAACAACACATAAATCTTATAAATAAAAAACGTTCTATAAATCATCCGATTTATTTATTATTCACCTATTTATTAGAGTTAATAACCGTAATTTTTAGTGATCAGACATAATATTTTAATTTAGCTGATAATAATATAAAATTATGGTGATCAGTGGATTTATTATTGTTGTGGTGACCAAGCACGGATGTAGATGAATTATGAATCAACAAATTTTTATTTTACCTAAGTTCGTAGAATATTTTCTGTTTGAAGAAATTACTTTTCCGAGTCAAGTAAAATAAATAAGATAATTCATTTTTTTTTAATGTAATGTGAAAAAATTAATTATTGTATTTATTTTTCCTAGGTATTCGAACGCTGAACGATACGATGAACGATCTTTCAGATTCTCAGAAATTAATATCGAACTACAATCGAACCTGGATAAGTGAGAGTTCGAGGGACAGCGATCTCTTTTTCACTTAAAGAAGTTTCTCAAAATCCCGAGTTTCTAGCTTATATTCTATAAGCTAGAAACTCGAGATAGTAGCAATTACTTTCATAGTGGTACAGGTATGGCCTTTCTCACTTGTAGAGGTTGAGGCTGGTGGAGAAAGATAGATAAAACATTTATTTAGTGCACACAAAAGACACACATAAACACGATAAAATGATAACAAATTTCATGGATATATATAAAAACAAGATGCTAATATAAAAAAAAGAAAAAACATACGTATAGAAACGGAGTACGGAGTGGTTGAGAGGAACAAAATAATGTTAGTTCCACAAAATTTCAGAATGAGTCATAGTCTGCGTGCACCCGCGGTCTCGAGTGTGCGTGCGCGCGGTCAGCGACCGATCGTAGTGAAAAATGTCGATAAATTCGAAAACAGTGAAATGTTCAAGTTGCAATATTGTTATCAGTGAATTATTGTCTTACTTGCAAAATAAAATTGAAACTATGGATAATGAAAGTATGGTGCGAATATGTGCGTCAGCGTTTACCGTGGGCGAAGTTGAAAAGGCGAAAGCTTTGCTTTTCGACACGATAAAAACTAACAAGCGCAATATCTCAAGAAGAAAGGATGGTAAAATTCAAAGAGATCTGGAGGATATTATAGCTGTTTTTAAAGATACGGATCCTGATACAGTCCCGATTTTCGTGGCGAGAGAATTAAATAAGCTCCCTCCCGTGACGTTCGATCACGTAGACGTATCGTCATTATTAAAAGATATTGTCAGACTGAAATCAGATGTCCAGGAAATAAAACAATCATATGCTAGCACTAAATTGGTGGAAGAATTAGAAAATAAATTTATAAATTCGAATATTATAAAAAATGGAGGGTACCTTGACGTTGGAGCGGTAGAAATATTATCGCCCAACATTCAAAGTACTCAAAGAATAACTGACACTATTCAAGGTCATGTTGAAAGGCATTTGTTGTCACAAATCAACCCAGTGTCTACTGATAAGTCTGTCATGGATGTTTGTGACGTCATTCCTCGTGACACACCGTTTGTGGATTGCTCAAGTAGTGTGACATCTTCACCTCGGCAAAACAACATGCAAGTCAGCGCACAGCCTTTTATGAGAACATATGACCACGACTTGGAGCGTACTTCGAGTAGTGTGTATGATAACACAACTATCGTTATCAGCGGTGCGTGCGGGACGTCGGCATCAACAGCAGCGGAGGCGCGGACGGCGCGTTCTGTTAAATGTAAACAAACCGCTGAGGGCACGACGCCTCGAAAGATTTCCTTTTCCGAAATGGCGGGGAATAAAGATGAGTGGCCAAAAGCAAAAAATAACGATGAATGGATTCTAGTACAGAATAAACGGCTCCGAAATAAATTTATTGGAAATAAAGGTAAGGCCGATTTAGATCCAAGTTGTAAATTTAAGGCAGCAGCAACCAAAGTACCGTTATTTGTATCTAATGTTCACAAAGATGTTATGGAATCTGATATTGTGGATTATATTTATGAAAAAACGAATGAGAAGGTATCGCCAGTGAAAATAAGGATGAAAAAACAGACATATTATAATTCCTATAAAATATCTGTTACTGCACACAAAATAGATGTTTTCTTAGATGATAACTTGTGGCCGTCTGGAATAACATTCAGACGATTTATAAATCTGGGTGATAGACCAACCGGTTTTCCAGCTCACGGTGTAAATAAGCAAACAATAAATATACAACATGGTCAACCAGCTAATCAGTAGATTTTTTAGTTATAATTGTAAGTCTATCACCCGTTCGATGGACTACGTGAGAATATTATGCAAACAAGCCGATATTGTAGCGTTGCAAGAAACATGGTTGTTTCCACACGACTTAGCTGTCCTTGGGAAGATTAGCAACGAGTTTGGTTTTACGGGCAAGTCTGCAATTGACACGTCCGCTGACATAGTACGAGGCAGACCCTATGGCGGTGTAGCAATACTGTGGCGGAAGGATGCCTTCGATTCTGTGACTGTGCTTGAAACTAATAGTGTGCGGCTATCGGCAATAAAAGTGAGTGCTAATGATCGATTGTTCGTAGTGTTCTCTGTTTACATGCCAGTAGACTTAAATGAAAATCTAGTTCAATTTACGGAATGTCTTAGTGAAATGAATTCAATAATTGAAAATACACAAGTAGCGTCGGTTTATATGCTGGGTGACTATAATGCTCATCCAGGTGAGCGGTTTGGCAGAGAACTGGAAAGATTCTGTTGCGACCAACAATGGTCATGTATAGACGTCGAGAAGTTAGACAGTGCCTTCACTTTTATAAGTGATGCTCACGGCTCCACTCGCTGGCTTGATCACGGCATAGTGACTGAGGCTGCCCGGCAGTCGGTTGTAGATGTGAAGGTACACTATGATTCATCTTGGTCTGACCACCTGGCGTTACAGATTAATTGCAGCTTAAATGTACTTAGGCCCCAATACGTCCTTAAAGAAACAAGTTGTAATAAAGTTGTTTGGGGAAATAGGGATAATAAACAAATTGAGTATTATCATATGTTATGTAATGAAAAATTTAGAGACTTAGATTTTCCTACAGAATTAAGTAACTGTTGTGATGGTATGTGTAACAAGGTGGAACATAGATGCGTGATTGATAAGATGTATTCAAATATTATTCATGTTATAAGCAGAGCGGCCATGGATAGCTTTGATCGTAAATTTCAGTCGCGCAAAAAGTGTGTTGTGGGCTGGAACAGACATGTTTACCCATCACATAAGGAAGCGCGGGCGCAGTTTCAGTTATGGTTGTCACTTGGTCGTCCGCGTAATGGACTAGTGTATGACAAAATGACAGAGTCTCGTCGTATTTTTAAATCCAAACTGAAATGGTGTCAGAATAACGCGGAACAGGTAAAGATGGATGTTCTGGCCTCACAGCATGCGAAAAAGAATTTTAAATGCTTTTGGAAGGAGACCAGCAGGCTGAATCCACGACCGTACACCCCTCTCAGCGTTGATGGCTTCGGTGAGTCATTTGACATTGCTAATATGTTTATTAACAAATTTAAAGTAGTGCCGCCGGATCGATCACCGGCGTTGCCGCGGGTGCTTGAGGCCGATGCTCGAAAGTCAATTACGTTACCATCAGTCAGTTTCTCTGCTAAGGAAGTAGCTTCCACTATTAGTAAGATGACGAGGGGTAAGTCCCCTGGACATGACGGCATTAGCATTGAGCACCTGTGGCATGCAGGGGTACACTTGCCTAGAGTGTTATCCATGTTTTACACTTTTTGTATGAGACACTCATACTTACCAGATGAGTGCACGAAGGCTATTGTTGTGCCAGTAATCAAGAATAAGACAGGAGACCCCTCTGATGGTTCCAACTATAGGCCCATCTCGCTAGCCACCACTGTAGCTAAAGTGCTGGACAGTATGCTAGATAAACATTTATGTAGTCACCTAAAAATAAGTGATGCACAGTTCGGCTTTCAAGCGGGACTGTCCACAGAAACAGCAATCTTATGTCTCAAGCATACTGTCCGGTACTATACGGACAGGAAGACTCCAGTTTATGGATGCTTCCTTGATTTATCGAAAGCTTTCGATTTGGTGTCCTATGAACATCTTTGGGAGAAACTAAGGGCCACTTCACTCCCTGAGGAGATTATTAATATTCTTGATTACTGGTATAACAATCAAGTTAATGTTGTAAGGTGGGCGAACGTTGTGTCCGATGAGTACAGGTTGGAGTGTGGTGTAAGACAGGGTGGTTTAACATCCCCTCGACTCTTTAACATGTACATCAATGAGTTGATTGAGAGTCTCAGTAGCACTGCAGTCGGCTGCACTATTGATGGCACCACTATTAACAACTTAAGCTATGCGGATGATATGGTGTTGCTGAGTCCTTCAATTAGCGGTTTACGGAAACTTGTTGGGAGATGTGAGGAGTATGCCGTGGCTCATGGGCTCAGGTACAATGCGAACAAAAGCGAGTTGTTGGTATTCCTACCGCGGAATTTTAAAGTCGACAGCGTCCCATCGGTTACACTAAATAGTGTGCCGCTTAACAGAGCGACGCAGGTTAAGTACTTGGGTCACTGGGTCACGGAGGACCTCGCTGATGACATGGACGTTGAGAGGGAACGAAGGGCGTTGGCTGTTCGCGGGAACATGCTGGCTCGCAGGTTTAAACGGTGCCCGAATGAGGTAAAGTACACAATGTTCAGGGCTTACTGCCAATCGTTTTATTCGTGCACCCTGTGGGTCAGCTGTACTCAGCGGACACTCAATGCCCTTCGTGTACAATATAATAACGCTTTTAGGATGTTGTTGGGGCTGCCGAGATATTGTAGTGCGTCCGGCATGTTTATGGAGGCTCAGATTGATGGCTTTCATGCCATCATGAGAAAGAGAGCGGCCTCCATATTGCACCGTATCCGAGCAAGCTCCAACAGCATTCTGAAAGTAATAGCGGACCGTTTAGACGGTCCTTTTCTTAGACACTGGATCGCACTCCATGTGTCAACTTGATGTCGTGTGTTTTATTTTTTGGTTTACTAACATAGTTCCTAAGTACTTACTAATACAAATATGGATAATTCTGAAATAAAGTTATTATCTATACTAATATTATAAAGAGGTAACATTTGTTTGTAAGTTTGTAGGTTTGTAAGTTTGTAAGTTTGTATGTAGGGGGTAATCTCTGGAAGTAATGAACCAATTTTAAAAATTGTTTCACTGGTAGAAAGCTACATTATTCGTGAGTGCTATAGGCTATAAATTATAAAGATATCATGCATATTAGCCGAACTATCTCAATTTTTGTCTAGCCAGGCGGAAAAAAATTGCTCTTACAACAGAGTTATTTGCATGCGCTGCCTTAACAGTTGTATATAATTGAAAACAATGTATGGCAACTTGGTCCGCTTTAAATAGTTCTACAAAAAAGTCCGCGACACCATATTTCTATCTTTTATATTTTAGCAGATATAGTAGCTTTTATGTGTTAAAAAAAGTATTTTTCGACGTACTTACCTTTGGACGATTTTTTAAACAACAAAATATTAAACCTTATCGAAAAAAATATTATTATGATCACAAGAACATCATAGAGATACGATTTGCCCAAAACAGTATGTCAATTGGTTAAATAGTTTCGAAGATAATATAAAATTACTAAATCGCAAAATGCCGCCGTCCATTCACGAACCGCATTAGAACATGCTTTGTACGGACGTTTTATCCATTTACCCATAGATGGCGTTGTGCAATTCCGTCATTTTTTGAATCGCGGTGTTAAGATTTTCCGCGGATTAATGACCCTCTCCAGTTATCGTTTAAAACTTTCGTCATTTGGTAAGTTTACGCAGTTGGTTGGATGATATGTTGTTGGTCTTTAAAATTGTTTTGGTTGTTCGGTTTCTTAAAACACAAATACTACTTCGTTCTCATTCTTCAAGTTCGAAGCTATTTCTGTTTTTGGGATATCTGACAGTTTCAGCGATTGTTTATCATGCCTAAAAGGAAATCACAACTTTCCCGTCAGACATCCCAGACAAGAGCAGCTCGAGTACGCCGTACAGAAGAGTGCTCTTGAAAATCATCAGCACCTATTGAGGAATAGAGAAAATATTTCGCAAGCACGCGCTGGGGAATCTAGCTCCGAGCGTTCACAGCGGCTTGCTAACCAAAGCTGGAAAACATCGCAGGTCCGTGCTCGGGAATTTTGCGCTGAACCTGCGCAACGTCTCAGTGATTCAAGGCAGCATGTCTCTGCAACAAGGGATTGGGCGTCTAGCGCTGAGCGCTCGCAGAGGCTCGCTAGCCAAAGCGCGAGAACATCGCAGGCCCGTGCTCGGGAATATGCAATAAAAACAAAAGTACTAAGCGAACCACACTCATAATTTCATCACAAGTTAAAATGTTTACCGCCCAACGAAGTGGGCACGGGTCAGCTAGTATATTATATATATATAAATAGCAGATGTTTAATTACGCTCTATTGTAGCTTATAGAGGTATAGTCGAGTAGCAGTCTCAGTTACAGAGGTCCACGAGTGAAAAACGATTTTCTCTTATAGAGGTTCCTGTTTCTCACTTATAGAGGCATATGAGGGTTAAAATGACGGGACCTGGCAATTACTCTTATTTATAGAGTTTTCTCGCTTACCCAGTTCTCACTTACCTAGGTTTGACTGTATTTGGAAGGCGTGATCGAAGATTGCGATCGAATGATTTCTGAAAATTCGATGATTCAATGATCGATACTGAAATATAAGGCAATACAATGTTGGTGGTATATTTATATTTATTGTTATTCCTAGAAAATTTGAAATATATACCTACTTAATTAATAATAATATCTTTCTCATAAAGGGCAGACAGAGACAAAGTGCTAAAAAGCAAAATACTATTTATAAAAGATTTTAATTTCGAATTCATTCAAATGAATGGATTCAATCCCAACCGTTGAACTATTGCCGAACTCTTTTTAACCGACTTCCAAAAAGGAGGAGGTTATATGTTCGTCGCGTATGTTTGTTTCTTTTTTTTTATGTATGTCCACTGATTTCTCCGTCAGTTGTGGACCGATTTTGAAAATTCTTTTTTTGTTTGAAAAGGTGTGCTCTCGAATTGGTCCCATATAAATTTTATTAACTTTGCTTGGATAGTTTTTGAGTTAGCTACAAAATACGTATTTTTTTCCCACTTAGTATGTAGATGATATGTTAAGTTTCTGTCACTGGTAGCAGGTAGTGGTATTCGAATGTGTGTGGGGTAGGTACCACAACTAAAAAGTGAAAAATAAAAACTTTTGGCAAAAAACGAAAATACAAAACCTAAGACACCGACTTCCCAAAATTAAAGTTATTTTTCACTTTGTAGTGTTTTTTTTGAAAGTCGGTTGTTTTTTTTTTACAACCACAGATAACCATAATACCACAAAAATTGTTTTAAATTTATCTTTTTCCTCCTTCACAGTACAAATGGCGTCAACGGCAGGATTACAGTGAATGGTCACGCTCGCGACATGAGGGTCTTCAAGAAGCTGAGCACTTACATCATGCAGGATGACCTGCTGCAGCCGAGGCTTACTGTTCAGGAGTCTATGAGGATCGCAGCAAACCTGAAGCTTGGGAAGGAATTGGGAAAGGCTGAGAAGGAGCTTATTGTGAGTATTTTTTTTATTTGTTATTTACTTTCCTTTGCCATTTGGAACTTCCAAACTGCTAGCTTCCAAGAAATCATAATTATGGATCATACTTTTTAACCTTTAACAATCCATAGGCAAATTTTGTAATTATAATATATACATACAACATGTAAAAAGGGCCAATGTTCTATACAAGCATTTTTCTTCCGCCAAGGCGATCTTGTTCAAGTTTTCACTTTCGTCGGAACTCCCGGAGTGCCACTGCTTTTTTTTTAAATGTTTCACAACAATTTTTACACTCTAAATTAAGGTTAGGTACTGGTTCTATTACGATCATTTCTCCATTTTAGTTCGCCTACTATATTTTTTCTTTACAAATACAATATTTAGGCCTCTAATAAAATACTATATTATACAGGGTGGCAGGGACATCGACACGAAAACTGTTACCATGGATTCAGTACATGATTCTGAAGCCCCTGCGTTAAAATTGTTCATTGGTTATTTTAAAAAATATCAGCTGTTCCATACATTTTTACCGCGTAGGTATTGCACTTTTTTTTAAATATCTGATGAAAAATTTCAACGCGGGGGATTTCAGAATCATGTACTGAATCCATGGTAACAGTTTTCGCGTCGATGTCCCTGCCACCCTATATAGTAAGTAGGGTTGGCAACCTTAAGTACATCATATAATTTTAATTACACCAAAGTAATATCAGAGGCCTTTAAACAAAATTAAAGCGGTCTTTCCCCCTATCTCCAATAGTTCATAAATAAAGATTATTTGCTCATAATTAACACCAGGAATTTCAACAAAAAGGAGTTAAATTAAACAGGAAGGTATCTACGGAATCAATTACATTGATTGAAGCAGGAAAATTATTCATCTTAATCACTTTGATGGTTCAATATTTAAGTTTAGTTATGGCACAGTATAAATAAGTAACAGTAAGTTATGTCTGCATAGAAAACGACCGAAATCTTAGTGTATGCAACAGTATCGACTGTGCGGCAGTTATCACGGACGCGGAAGGTTTATCTACCGAGTGGCCGCAGGTAATTATTTCAAGGTCACTGCCGAGACTTTGTACTGTTACTTTATTATACTGTGGTTTGAATAAGCTTAGAAACTCATTGAGAGTCATTTTGGATGCCTTTTGTCAGTTTCCGCTTTAAGAGAAATCTTATCAAGCGAATATCGAAGGGGAATTATTGTACTGCGGGAATCCCAGCAAAGTTACCCTCTCTCTCTTCCGGACGTAGAAAGATGAAAGGATTTTGTTATGAAGATAAGCGTTCCAGTATGTATCTCATGTGCACTAATAGGGGCACTGATCTTCTCAAACTCAAACGACTTGTTTCAATTAAACCATTTACAGGCAATTTTGAACTGTCAAAGAGTCGGTCAGTCAGAAATGTGAAGGTAGTCGACCTATGTATAGGTACTTATATATACCTAGAATGAAATACCAAAAGAACTAAAATCCTTAATATTATAAATGCGAAAGTAAGTTTGTCTGTTACGCCTTCACGCTAAAACGGCTGAACGGATTTGGATTAAATTTGGCACATATATAGATGATGCTCTGGAAAAGAACATAGGATACTTTTTTTTTTCCCACGGTATCGAGACTTATGCGGGTGAAACCGCGGGGCGCAGCTAGTTAGCTATTAAATAATCCTAACTCGTTTAATAACAAACTATATAAATGGCTGAATGTACATAATTTTTATGACATTAATGATTTCTATAACTTGAAAATATAAAAAATGTAAAAATAAGTGAAAAAAGTGTGTGTGTGTGTGTGTGTAATATAAAAAATGTTTGTGATGTTTGATCTGAATGACTATTATTAATTAACCTGCGACATTCTATAGATCTCCTGTAACTCGTTATTAAATAGTTTGCATGCAATTGATTCAATATTCTGTATAGCTAAACATGTGGATATTTTATCAAACCAGACTGTAACAACTTTATACCATGTTTAACGCAAATAAAGATTTATCTTATCTTATGGGGAAGAACGGGCAAGAAAATCCTTGGACATTCTTTTAATAGTAGATTGTTATACGAGGGGCTAAAATAACTCATTCTATCGAGGTAGTTTTATTCCCGAACTTTAAATAGAAAACGAGTTAAAAGGGTTTTAGCGCCATGTGTTACACTCTACTTTTCACTACGATTGCGAGAAAATAAAATAATCCAGTACAATATTAATAATAGTTATAAAAGCGCACAATAGGTACATTCTTTTTATAGGTACCTTAATAGCTAAATAATTTGGTACATAGAAGAATAATTATGATGACTTCATCGTGTTTCCCTAATTAAATAATAGTTAAATCTTGCAATACTTATGAAGTAAGGAAAAAAATCAAAGTTATAAAAACTAAAACCCAACTATGACAAAAAAGTCAACTAAAAAAGTATGAACAAGACATCACAGGCAGACAAATTAAAAATCCGGAGTCACATATGTTAGGGCATAAGTCGAACAGATTACGTGTAACTTCGGATTTTTGAAATGTGCTAATTACCTACGCCTTTTCATTTGATTCTCAACATGGCATTATATTTTTTTTTTTAATACTTTATATCTTCTAGAGGGCGTGCCATATTCAATTTAAAAATGTGACGCTTCCAACGATACCTAATTTGTCAAATTATGATGAGTAGTTAAGAAGTTATGAGGGAATAGATGAACATACGTACATACAAACCGGTCAAAATAATAGCCCTCCTTTTTGCTTCGCCGTAGTCGAGTAAAAAAGCTGGAAAACCTAACAATCTTTGTAAGACAAAATGTAAGAGAATAGTCTAAAAGTTTCAAAGGATACAAAGCATCTGCCTTTGCTATTGGCTCATCATAATATCACGACTGTATTCTCCGAAGGGTTAGGCAGAGGTTCAACCACGTTTCGCCAGATATGTTTAAGCCCCATGTAATAGATACGTTTCTATCTAGCTAGCCCCCCTGAGCCACAGCAACGAAACCGATGTAGACTGTTAGCTTACTGAACGTACACTAAGACAGAAATAGCTTTAAATATCGGTTTCTATCCAACGGGGCCCTACGTTATTCTTTAGGGGCATGAGGAACAGGGTGTAAAGTTCACTCATCTACCATAGAAAAGGAAGGATCCTCCGACCAGACAGGTGTTGGTCTGGCGGGCAACTGCCCATCGGTTTGAAGTTGAAATCTTGTATGTATGTTGATCGCTCGGTAAACTCTAACTGCGCGATGCAGGGTTTGTGTGACGTCATGTCTATGATGTGTAGTTCGTTTGTGGCGGTGTAACCGCTACAATTCTATTGCTTAGAAACTTGAAAATGTTATCTAGGTAGGTCTCATATCTGGGAAAATTCGTTTTCTCCGTATTTTCACCCGAGCAGAGCTCGGTCGCCCAAAGTTTAAAACAAAGATGGCTACCTTAGAATAATGACATGGCAGCATGGAATTATTACGCACTTTCTTATACTATTAAATGATCATTCTCTATTTTCACCAGAGCAGAGCTCGGTCGCCCACGTACTATATGTAAAGAATGCAAACACGGATGCATCGTAAGAGTTTTCTTAATGCCAAATCGAACGTCAGAAGAAGTACGTGAAAATTATATAGGAAGAGCCAAATGCCATACATTCCCTTTATAAACTACTGCCCTTTTCAATATATAATTCGATGAAAGGTAATTTCGCTTACATTCCTGTTATTATTATTAATGATATTCTTTATTTATTTTTCCTTATGAGGCGGAAGTTGTTATAATTAATTAATTTTTTAAATATTACGGTGCCAACAGGTTATGTATCTAAATACACACTATATATCAATAACAATTCTTATTTATGATTAACTGTTTAGACTTAATTAATTATTTGATTTAATTAGGTGCTTGTTAATAAGTTTAGTTCTTCTGTTTTTTGAAGTGAAAACTTCTTTAGGCGAGTTGGGTATTTTGAGATGGGAAAAAACAATTGAACTCGCGACACCGTTACCGACACCTTTTTTTTTTTTTTTTGGGTGGGAAATTATCAAATAACTTCTCCCGCTCTGGGCGGAGCGGGAGGGCGTGTCAGACTCTTACTGACTAAAACCCACCCGTGTTCCTTCGGTTGCCCTGTTGCCGGGGGCCACGATGTTCCTATCGGTTTTCTTCGAACCCCCGGCAGGCATTGGCCCTAGCGGACCTCGTCAATTCTGCTGACATCTCTTTGAGGCGCGCGTGGAACACAACGCGCCGTCGACCCGGGCTTGGTCCTTATCGGACGGCGAGCTATCCATTGTTCACCGTCCGCAAGCCCGCGCCTTCGGTGGCCGGAAATTGGCTCGCGATTCCCGCCCCGGGCGTCTCCTCCTATTGCGGCGGTTAGGGGGCGTGAGGGCGCGAAATTTGCCTCAACCGTTACCGACACCTCATTTTTGTAAACGCGATTGTGCTCTTTATTTATATTACGTTACGGATCACTGTTCTATGCAAGTATTTTCACTTTAAAGGTTTTTTCATATTTTTTTTTCAGATTCAGATTCAGATTTATTTTGCCAACAATGTAGGTACAGGTATAAGATGGTACATCACTAAGTTTTTCTGCTACATTCTACCTTACGACATGCAAAGTCGTAAAAACTAAAAAAATACAGTTTTCAAATAAATCATGCAGTCGTAAAAACTAACAATACAATTTTTATCTAAATTAATAATATTAATAATTAAGTCATTCTGATATAATATAAATTCTCGTATATGTCATTTATATTTTTTTATAGTTATATATTTTTATCGTTTAAAAAGTCTTTTATACAATAATAGCATTTTTCTAATAATAATGCAGTCAGCTTAGATTTAAATCTTCGTGTAGGGTGTTCTTTAAAACTGTGCGGAATTTTATTGTAAATTATAGGCCCCATTGCCATAATATTTTTCCTAAGTAGTGCTGTTTTGTAGTTGCCTGTATGTAATAAATTTTTATATTGTGTTCTAATAGGACCCGAACGTTTCCTAATATCGACTAGTGACGGAAATAAATTAAATTCATCTTAACAAATCATCATTCATTCATCTTATTTAATCATTATATAACATAACTTTACGCCTGTATTCCCCGAAGGGTTAGGCAGAGGTGTCCCTATAGTACACCCAGAAGCCACCACTGCGTTCTTAGTTCGATTTAGAGAGACCTTACACAGTTTTTAGGGTTCGTACCTCAAAAGGATAAAAATGGAACCCTTATAGGACCACTATATTCTCCGTTTGTCCGTCTGTCTGTCTGTCAAGACCTTTATGCAATATGCAAAATCCGGCCATTTATGCAAATGAAACTCACAAATAAATCAAATCCTATAGACTATTCTTCCCGTTAACCTAGAATCTTGAAATTTGGCAAAAAGGAAGGTCTCATAGCATACTCGTAAGTAAAGTAAAAAGTCCAAAAAACGTTAATTCGTAGTTTTATCACAGAAAAAAAAAATACTAATATAAACTAACATTTTTATAGTTAGAGAATTGATCGTGGCTTATGTCGATGTAAACATGTTTTTCAACTACCTACAATGTTAAATTTGTTCTTGAACCCTTCAGTGTGCGTGGTCCGACACGAACTTGGCCTGTTTTTTTATTAAAACGTGAGACCCTTTTTTGCGTAAATTACGAATCGAATTCAAGTCAAATAATAAGATGAAACTGATATCTAATTAAAGAATCACTACTTTTTCTAAGTTGAAATAAGTTTTCTTTGAAGTCCCTCTTAAATCAGATTAGGTCACGTTTGTCTTATATTGGACCATGAAAACTTTTAGATTGGCTACTTAAATGTGACCAATCAATGATCTATCTTAAACTAGCTGCGCCCCGCGGTTTCACCCGCATAAGTCTTGATCCCGTGGGAATATCGGGATAAATTCAGGTCATGGTCTACCTATGTGCCACATTTTATCCAAATTCGTTCACCCGTTTTAGCATGAAAGCGTAACAAACAAACAAAAAATAAAACAACCTCAGAAATTCAGTTTCGCATTTATAATATTAGTTAGGATATATATAAAAAGTTAGGTAATAGTAGTTTATGAAACTGTTGCATAATGAGGGGTATTAAAACATGAGTGCGTGTTTAAAAACCGAGCCGTAGGCAAGGTTTTTAATAGTATCACACGAATGTTTTAATACCTAGTTATGTGCTGTTTCATACACTACTTTATCTACTCTCATACATTGAGACTGAACGTAATACTAAATAAAAGATCAAAGTTAAAGATCAAGAATAAATTTGAAAAATCCCACGAAATTACAACAAAACAAATGAATGTCGTCTGCACCAGCACATCACCGCACATGCGCTACAGCGGGTGCTGCTGTCCCCCGTTTAAACGTTCCAATGCAAAAGTTGATGGAAACTCCTTGGTGATTTTAACTTCTTGGAATAGCCCTGTATCGTAATAGAAAATAAATTGTTTTATAGTAGGTAGGTATTATTTTGTTAGAGAAAAAATGTTATAATATGATTCCATTTTTAAATTTCGGTATTGTGTTTATAAAGTATGTCAATATAACTCCGTTTTGAATTTTATAATTCGAATATTACGCTATGAAAGTAGATAAAATAATTAATGGCTTACGTTGAAAATAACTTTGTAGAAATACAAATAAAAACAATAAAATCCATACTTTAAAAAAAAATCCTCTAAAGACAGCATTTATCAAATATAGTGTCATTTTGTTTCTTATGCTTTCGGAATAAGGTTTAGAATTATCGTTACACAAGGAAATACAAATTCTTAAAGACTTTAACCAAAGTTTACCTTTGCCTTTCGTGTGAAAACCTGCCTGCCTTTTGTTTAGTAAATATATCACATTAAAGTATTTATTTGATCAACAAAAACATAGGTATTTTATTTAAAAAGCATTTCATGTTTCCTGTATCAAATTGTGTAAGTATGCATAATGATCTTGTAGCGGTTACCATGTTTAGTTTAATAATTGGAATCCAATGTTATTTAGAATTATATTGTAAACACTACACATTTCATAACCTCTTACATAATATTTTCTCGTTTGACATTTCAACCTATCACATTCATACTTCATTCACATAGACAACAAACGAGGAATAATATCATTATCTATGGCTTAACATGACTAACAAAAATATATTTACAACTATTACTTATTTACTATATTTACAACACACATAATATCTACAAACATATTTAACAAATCTAACAATTATATTTACACTCCACATCTATTAATTAAAATGTAAATGTTAATATGTGGGAGAAACGGAGCGTGCGTTCAGACAGTGAATTGAAACACACAGATGATTTGCAAAAAATCATTCCAAGGGTTCAGCGACCTCAGCTGACCTCAGTGCACGATCTCATCTGGATTCGAACGCACGGCTCGCTAAACTCCGAAATCTAGACTTCCTCAAAGCCCTAGATCTCTCTTCGTTACCTTTTGTCGTTTGTGTGATATCTGTTTCTTCTGTACATCTTGTCCTTAGTCGTTTTCATTGTGTCGTACCTTTATATGTTAAGGAAGTGCCGAGGTAGGCAGTAATACAAGCGTATACGTCCAAAGTAGTTTTTATTGTGCCTATTCCCGTAACACTTCAATCTTGCTCAGCTTATTGAGTCGAGATTCTCGCAAAAACAAAACGTTGTCATCGGTCTAACGACAATTCATTAGTTTAAAACATAATTTTATCCGACCGTCATGATCTTCATCGAACTCATCGCATTTTATCAGCTCGTAAGCTGTGAGTACAATTTTTTTGAGAATAGGCCCTATTTAATCCGTCAAAGAATTCATATTCACTACGCTTATAGCCGATCTCATCATCTGTCTTTTCCCAACTATGTTGGGGTCGGCTTACAGTCTAACCAGATGCAGTAGAATACCAGTATTTTACATGAAGCGACCACATACCTATCTGACCTCCACAACCCAGTAACTGGGTAATACGATACCCCTTGGTAAGATTGGTTGTCAGAGTTTCGGGCTTCTGACGAACCGTAACAACTGACAAAGATCTACAAGTGTAAGCTGCTTTTCGAAGCAGGAGGGGTCTTGGTATATAAATATGGTCATTTATCCACGGACCAACAGCGGCAAGAGTAGCTAAACCTGATCGATCGACCCGTGTGGCTGTTATTACTTAGCCACAAGTCCCGCTTATCTATACTTTAAAAATCAACCCGTGAAAACGGTGAAGTGAGCTTGTCGCCATCCGATAAGGACCAGGCCCGGGTCGCCGGCACGTTATGTTCCACGCGCGCCTCAAAGAGATGTCAGCAGAACTGATGGGGTCCGCTAGGGCCGATGCCTGCCGGGGTCCCGGGAAAATCCGAAAGGGATACCGTGGTCTCTGGCAACATGGCAACTGGAGGAACACGGGTGTGTTTTAGTCAGTAAGAGTCTGACACGCCCTTTTAAGTGTAAAAAAGGCATTTGCAAAGTTTCCAAATTTTTTTTTTTACATCAAACTCAAAGCATTTATTTCAAATAAACCAATTACAGGTACTTTTGAATTATAAAGGGGTCGGTCAGTCAGAAAAATTAAGCTAGTTGCCCATTCCAAAGCGTAGTAGGTACCTATGGAGAAGAACGGGCAAGAAACTCCACGGATACTCTTTTAAATTAAAATATTGTTACAAAATATTGGTTACATCATTCATGTTGAAATTATACATGTGAGAACAATGTAGAAAGACGTGCACGTTAAAAGCGTCCGTAACAAAAACAAAAACAATTCAAAAATTAAAATAAACCGTGGCAGCTAAGAGATAACCAGTCCCTACTGACGTCATCTTAACCTACTACATCTTAAACTAAGTATTCGGTGTTACGATAACAATTATTGCATTTGATAATCAATATTATTAGTTCACTCGTTTGCCATATTTCATATTTCCATACAGTACCTAATACATACATACATAAACTCACGCCTTCTTCCCATGGGGGTAGGCAGAAACTACAGAACGCCACCTGCTAATATTGCCAAATTAATCAAAACACGAAATATTTTACAGCTATTTGCGACGTTGCCCACTTTCAGAATAAACGCTCTTATCCTAAGTTTTCATTGAGATTTGTACTGAATAAATCTGCTGTTATTGTTGATCGCAATATGGAAGAGAACACGGTTTATCATTTTTTAACCGACTTCCAAAAAGGAGGAGGTTATATGTTCGTCGCGTATGTTTGTTTTTTTTTTTAATGTATGTCCACCGATTTCTCCGTCAATTGTGGACCGATTTTGAAAATTATTTTTTTGTTTGAAAGGGTGTGCTCTCGAATTGGTCCCATATAAATTTTATTAACTTTGCTTTGATAGTTTTTGAGTTAGCTACAAAATACGTATTTTTTTCCCACTTAGTATGTAGATGATATGTTAAGTTTCTGTCACTGGTAGCAGGTAGTGGTATTTGAATGTGTGTGGGGTAGGTACCACAACTAAAAAGTGAAAAATAACTTTAATTTCGGAAGTCGGTGGCAAAAAACGAAAATACAAAACACAAGACACCGACTTCCGAAATTAAAGTTATTTTTCACTTTGTAGTGTTTTTTTTGGAGGTCGGTTGTTTTTTTTTGTAAAAAGTTTTTTTTACACATATAACCCTCTATAGAAATGACCTGTCATGAAAGTTGTGAACTTGTTCTTTCAGGTGGAAGAAATTCTCCAAACCCTTGGCCTCTGGAATCACAGGAACACTATGTCTGAAAGGCTATCCGGTGGTCAACAGAAGCGGCTGTCCGTTGCCTTGGAGCTGGTCAGCAACCCACCCATTATATTCCTGGATGAGCCTACTACGTGAGTAACCGTTATTAACCGACTCCAAAAAAGGGAGGAGGTTCTCAGTTCGTCGGGATATTTTTTTATTTATGTTCCCCGATTACTCAAAGACGGCTGGACCGATTTGAAAAATTGTTTTTAAGCTATTGCATAGCTTTTATCGCGGGCTTTGAGCGCGGCGACCGAATCAAGAAATTCCGTAACGAAAAAAAACCTAACACCCCACTCCGCCTACCATGTAATGACGGTTCCCATGACAACGTGATGTTGTTATGGGAACGTAATTTTTGTTTTATGTCATCACATCATCATCCCAAGCGTAGCGTTGACAAATAGGAAGTATGTAGGTTACAAATGCTATGCAATAGCTTTACCGAGGTAGTCCCCGAGTGCCACACGTTTTTTTTTTTGTTTGAAAGGGGTATCGAAATTTTAACACATGAAACAAAAAAAAGAAACATTTTTCTCAACTTATAATTTAAGTAACAACACTATCAACGGCCATTGATCCCAAAAAAGTCATCAAATCTTTTTTTTTTAAATTGAAAACTTCTTAAGGCGCGTTGGGTATTTTTGAGATAGGAAAAAACAATTGAACTCGCGATACCGTTACCGACACCTCATTTTTGTAAACGCAATTGTGAGTTTTATTTATATCACGATACAGATCAATGTTCTATGCTAGTATTTTTACTTTAAAGGTTTTGGAAGTATTTTTATTTTTTAACGCAATTTTGCTCTTTATTTATATAAGGTTACGTGTACCTGTATACAATAATTAAAAACTAGAATAGAATCTACGGACGTGTTTACATAAAATTCGAGTATCTTCTAGCACATAAACTAAACTAAACATTATTTTTATGCTATCAGCCTTCAAAATGCTTCGTCACCTAGCCAGAGTACAATACGGCCGATATAACTTGGCAGATCTGAACATAGGTTTTGCGAACTTTCGTGTTCCCTCATTCGAACCTTCGTGGAACCAAATCGTGATATGAGGTCAGTGTGACTGGCCTCATATTACCATTTGGTTCCTAAAAAATGTTATTGCGCAGCCTTCTGCGCGAAGTTCGGTACTGCTAAGTTATATAGGCCGTATCATTCTTTCTAAAATTCTCGTTTCCCTAAAATTAATAAAATCGTGTGCGGTCGTCATGAACGAAGTTCCTTCTCACGTATGATTTACAACAAAAACAATATTTTTGCAGCGGCCATCTTGGATTTTCATTTTAACGTCACCATCAGCTTTAACATCCTTGAAAACTTTGAAAACGACACCCATGACGAAAAATGACAAAATTTTCGCAACCGCCATCTTGGATTTACATTTTGGCCTCACTATCGACTTTAGCATCCTCGAAAACTATGAAAACGACCCATGACAAAAAATTTGAAAAACGTTGTAGCAGCCATCTTGGATTTTCATTTTAATCAAATTTACACTTTCTCTCTCTCTCTGGCATGCAGTTTACTCGGGCCGATGTGTACAATTTTATCCCACGATACTGTAATCACTTTACTCTTTTCTTTTTTTTTCTGCCGGCGTTGTCTCTCTCTCTCTTTCTCTTTCTTTCTCTTTGAATTAGAAGAAGACAGTCGCAAGTATTAACACTTTTTAGCGTGACGATTTCTGAAAGTTTACAAGCCGCGTTAAAGAAATTCGTTCCAATAATGTCTTACAAAATTCCTATTTCCACTAATCAATCTGCCTAACCTTTTACCAACTATGTTGGGGTTGGCTTCCAGTCTAAAAGGCAGCTGAATACCTGTATATTACATGGAACGACTGTCTATCTGACCTCGACAACCCAGTTACTGAGTAATACGATACCCCTTGGTGAGACTTTAAATTCCTATCTACACAAAACACAGATCCTTATTAATAAAAACACCTCTATTCATTAACAGTGTTAAGACAAAAGGTACCCAAAAACACCTCCTGTTTTTCTCCGACGATGACGTTTGTCTCATTACAAGGGGCGGGTTAAAAAAACAATTAGAGACAGCCGCCATAACAGGATTAATCCGCACGTTTGAGGAAAAGAATAATCCCAGGATTAAACATGAGTAATTGGTGTCATTATGGCTGCCCTCGTGTGTTCGTGTAATAATTTTTCTGCTTTCTTTTGAGGAAGGAAAAAGGCGTTATTTAATTTAACCCTAAGCTGGTAATGACGGAACCGTGTTTTCTTAACGGAAAATTCTATTGACAAAATGGGATTGTTTAAAAAAATATCGGTAGCCAGCGTGTTTTTCGGTACCAACCCTTTTCTATTTTTTACTGTTGATCATCCTATAACATGATTATGTCAGGTAGTTGGCCACACACACATCAAATAAAGCTACTATGGAAAATTTGTACCTACTTTGGTAAATTAACTATAGAAAAGATACAATAGACGTAGATATATTTAGTAACTAATTCTGCTTAGCTATTCCTAAAAGTCATAAAAAACCCTGTAAAAAAATCGGGACGTGTTTCATCATCTCTCGCGAATCCGAACACGGCCAAGCCACGCCGAGCTCTAGACGCAGAGCATCCAGCGCCCGGTGTGGCAACACGCCGTGTCGTGGCTTTTAATGACTCTTTAGGAATAGATAAGCGGGATAGGTTACTAAATATACAGTGTAAGTATTTATAATGTGCACATTCGAAATGAGGGAATCTATTATTAATTTTATCGAAGAAAATAAATAAATATATGTTTCATGGAATTAAAAAAATGTTTGTAACAAAACGGTATAACTTTTAAACTAAATGATCTATCGCAATGAAACAAAGAACGTAATTAAGCGTCCTCATTAAATAAAAATTGTGGAAAAAACTACCCTCAGTTGAAAATAAACATATTTTTTAGCAAAAATGTAATTTTTTTTTTCATCAATTTTTACAATAATCGTAAAATTTATCAATAAGTCGCCAAACAGAGCAAAAAAAAGATTTCGATAAAATTAAGCATAGATTCCCTTATTTCGATATGTGCCCATTATAAAGACTCACACTGTATCTACGTCTATTACATTTTATAATGGATTTCCGCAAGGTCACGCCAGAATCAATTAAAATTATCTGAAATACCCTAGCTAAAACCTTTTAATACGAAAACAATTCACCAACTAAATACAGTTCTTCTAATCAGTATTCTCCCCAAATTTGGGTTCAACAGCAATCTTTTGAAAGCAGGAAATCTTTGGTGCAATTCATTAATATCTATTGCCTAAAAGGTCCGTTCCAATCGGAAAGCTAAACAGAATTACATAAGTACAATGCGAGGTAATTGGCTTAATCACTAGGTCCCCCCATAACCTTTTATTGGACGTTAAACCTGAACCGTGTTTACGGAATCACGGCATGTACTTAATCCATTGAAAGAGGCTATTTTGACAAAAATTGCCCGTAGGACCCTAGATACTGATTTGTGGGACCTTTTGGAAGTGATCCCTTTTCTGTTGCATTAATTTGGTCCTGGTCCTTCGATACTGCTTTTGGAGTATGAACAAAATAACGCATACGTACCATTAATTTTAGGCATAATCGAACGCAAATAATTCCTATTTTGCGTTCCTAGAATTATTATTGAACAATAATGATTGCACCACTTTTTGTGAACCTGAAATAATTCCTATTTTGGGGTTCTTAAAATACTTATTAGCCAAAGAAAACCAGAACATTCAAAAGAGACTCATTTATTTAAAATAGTGTGCGTCAATAAGCCCAAAAAGTTTTTTTTTAAAGAAAGAAAAAAGAAAAAAGACAGTAAAAAACGTTTATTTGCGGTAAACATGACGCAAAAAAAAGTTTAAAATATAAAAATGAGGAAAGGTTGGGGGAAGCTGCGTCACATCCACGCAAATCGGCTATCGCTCAGCATTATACTACGATCCTATGCAAGACAGAGCCCCCGCGCTGGTTTTCAGCGACAGCCGGCGCCGACGTAATGACGTCGACTGGTGCAGCAAACAAATATTAAGACGCTGTACTAGTGCAGCGTACTTAAAGAAAATTTATTGATTAAAATAAATAAAGTGTGTAACATTTGGTTCTCAAGAAGTTTTTTAGAGAAGAATTTAAATATTTCCTTTAATTTTTAACTGTGCTCGTAGTGACTTCAACTTTAAAGAATTAAAGCGTGCACTGCAGCGCGGTGAATGGCGATGCGAATTTGGTTCGATCACAACCAACAAATAGTTTGGTTTCGTAGTACGCAGAATTTGCGGTGAAGATTCAATTCATTTAAACAACGTACTGAGGAAGCTCGTGGCTAAGTACTAACAGCCACTCGGGTCGATCTGTCAGGTTAAGCTACGCTTGCCGGGGTTGGTCCGTGGATGGGTGACTATTTCTACATATCGAGACTCCTCCGTGCCTCGGAAAGCACGTTAAGTCGTTGGTCCCGGCTGCCATTCGTGGATCTTTGACAGTCGTTACGGGTCGTCAGAAGCCCGTAAGTCTGACAACCAGTCTTACCAAGGGGTATCGTATTACCCTGTTACTGGGTTGTGGAGGCCAGATAGGCATGTCGCTCCATGTAAAATACTGGTATTCAGCTGCATCCGGTTAGACTGGAAGCCGACCCCAATATAGTTGGGAAAAGGCTAGTCAGATTGACTGAGGAAGCAGTGGAAGCCCAGTGATGGTAACGGCCCCGAATTACGAGTAATTAATTACATCACCACAGCTCTCAAAACGGTGAAGAAAAACATCATGAGGACACCGGCATATCCTAAACCCAAAAAATTCGAAGACATGTGTCATCTACCAACCCGCACTGGGCTCGCGTGGTAGATTAAAGCCCACTCCCGCTCGAAAAGAGGTTGCCTGTGTCCCAGCAATTGGAAAAATATAATGCTGATTATGCTTATGCTACGGAGGAATGCCCTACACATCTTCTCATTATTAAAAAGTGAAGACAGAAGGGAGGTAATTTTTTGAGGGACATGATAGCGCTCTATAATGCACATTCATACTCTGAGGTCTTCATCTAGAATGCACTAATTATTCTTTATGTTGGTACCGCGTGGGATTTACGGTGTCCTGTTTGATTGAGGACACTCAAATTTGACCGAGTTCAATAAAAAAAAAGTTCCAATAATACATAGATGTACCTAATTGTATGTTTTATCCTTGATTTTATTTGTAATTATTTTTATGGTATCCTGTAATGAGAAAATTGAATAATTGAGAAAATAAATTACCATACTGGAAGTAAAACCTAAGTATCTATATACAGCAACATTTTAAATTATTACAATGGCGGTTCACATGAGCAAATGTTATTTAAGGTTGATATAGGCCACGTATTCGATTGATAACTTTGAATTGTTGATAGCTTTCGGTAAAAAATCAGTCTGACGTCCATTTTATTCCACAGATAAAAGATATGAATGGATAGGCTGAGGAATGATGTGATAAGACAACGGTGGGGTTTAAAAGAAGATGTTGAGACAAAAAAAAAACAGTGACACTCCGGGAGTGCCGACAGAAGTGAAAACTTGAAAAAATCGGCACCACGGTAATCAACGCGTTGATGTCTTTTGAATGGTCAAAAGCTGGTGTCGTTATAGTGTCGCGAAATCAATGGTTTAGTCCCATCTCAAAAATACCCAACGCGCCTAAAGAAGTTTTCACTTCAAAGTTGAAAAAATATGCTAAGATGGTGTGGTCATGTTGAGAGGATGCATGAAAGGCGACTAACAAAAAGTATTTACAAGGCAGATGTGAATGGAAACGCAAGGAAGGGACGCCTTACATATTTTATATACTGATCGTATTGGATGCACGGAGGGGACGCCTTATATTTATACTGATCATTGGTGATGTTCTTCAGAACGGTCAGGTGAGTACTTGCAACCGGCGTGCGTGTTTAACCAGATGTGTGAACGTAATCGAGGCAAAAGGAGTATATATGTAAGGATCATAGCAGGTGGTGTTCTGTAGTTTCTGTCCACCCCCCATGGGAAGGCATGAGTTTTATGTATGTTTGTTTATGATATCTGACGTTAGGAAAATCAGCCCTTAGTCAAACAAAATTGTGGTCACGTTGAACAAGATTCATTACCATTTTTGAAGTGAAAACTTCTTTAAGCGCGTTGGGCATTTTTGAGATGGGAAAAATAATTGAACTCGCGACACCGTTACCGACACCTCAATTTTGTAAACGCGATTATACTCTTTATTTATATTAAGTTACGGATCAGTGTTCTATACAAGTACTTTTACTTTAAAGGTTTTGGAAGTTTTTTTTTGTTATCACGATTGTGCTCTTTATTTAGATAGGGTTATGGACCAATGTTCTATACAAGTATTTTTCTTCCACCAAGGCGATCTTGTTCAAGTTTTCACTTCCGTTGGCACTCCCGGAGTACCACTGTTTTATTTTTTTTCCCAATCAAAGGGCTGTTTTCTCTTCTGCGGAACATTTCGTACAAATTTCACATTTGAATCATGGCGATCTATGGCCTGGGACTACTATAAATTACAAAGCCTTTCAAAGATCACGGTTAAAATGATTACAGTTATGTGACCGAGATTAGCATGAACATTAGTCCTCGTATAACGTTATCCTTGTAACTTAATGTATGTATTTCTTGCGTATGAGCCGCTAATGATCCTTTTATGAGGCGTACTGCACATAAGTAACTAATGTTTTTACAGCAAAACGCAATTATTTCAAAGTTACTAATGATGGTGGATAAAAATAGATGGAATAAAACTAATGCATAAACACAGATGAATACAAATGATTCACTCCGCATTTTAGGTATGAAGCTATAAGTACGCGGCGGGCCCGTCTTGTCGGGCCAATTCAGTGAGTGTAACGCAGTCAGAAGATTTAAGAGTTACGCGATAGAAAGAGAGGCAACTGCTAGGTGAATATAACTGTAGGTAATTAGCGCTGTGCGACCTGAATTGCTCTTTATTGTGTCGTAGCAAGAGTCGCTTAATTTTTTATTTAAATGATTTTGCGGATGGAACCATCTTTTCTTTTTTTTTTTGGGTGGGAAATTATCAAATAACTTCTCCCGTTCCGGGCGGACCGTCAGACTTTTACTGACTTAAACCCACTCGTGTTCCTTCAGTTGCCATGTTTCCGAGGACCACGGTATTTTCGGACTTCTTCGCAACCCGAATCCGAATTTTAATCTTATATTTTCAATTGAAAATATAAGATTAAAAATAAGCCCTGGCAGATAAGAGATGAACATGACACGTGGATCAGCACCATCCAGCTCAACCATTTTGTAGGGAACCGAATGATCCAACACACTCGCCACCATCAGCGAGACATTTAAGTGAGCATGACACTCTCAACTGCCATGCTCTTTCAAGTCACCATACATATTAACATAATAAACGGCTCCACGGTATTCACATTTACAAAACTTAAAAAAAACGAGGAATCGAAACCAGAACCTGCCAACTGAACTTGCTCGTAAACTGGCCTTGTGTTCACAATTTTAGGGTAAACCAATTTCATAGATTTTACATCGCTTTTAAATTCTGAAACTCAAAAATTACTTATCTCTCCCATTCCGGGTCTCATTAAATTTTGTAAAGGGCTTTAATTTTAACGGTATTTAACTTTATAGGGTCATAACTCAATTTTATTTGTTTAGGTGCGTCAACAAACCATAAAATTTTATGGTAATTAAACAATGGTCATTTGTTAGTGTAAGGATCTGCTATCCTGCCTAATTGTTCATAATGTTCGTCGTAATTTGGTACTTATATTGTACCATGTTATATTTAGGTAAAACAGTGACTACCTATTTACTTCCTATCAAAAATATAACGTAGATTGCGAAACTACCTCTGTGGTCTAGTTTTTAGACCACCTGTCTCAGACCCAGACTCAGACTCGGTTTGATTTCCCAGTGGGGGAAAAAAATCTGCTCGATTTGGTTGGAAATAGGGCTTGTTCTAAGTCCGCCTGGCTAGCTGCCACCATATTTTCTAAATCTGTTGCCATAGCAACAATGTTAACAACATTGTTGTGTTTCGACGGTTAGGGTTAAGATAGCCAGTTTCTCTGCGGTGGAGGACTCCGAGTGAAGCTCACTTCCACCTTCGGCCTGATCATCACTTACTATCAGGTGAGATGCAGGCCAAGAGTTACCAAGTTGAGGATAAAAAAAGTAACTTACAGGGCCAAAAAAAAAAACAGTGTACTCCGGGAGTGCCGACAGAAGTGAAAACTTTAACAAGATCGCCTTGGTGGAAGAAAAATACTTATATTGAACATTGGTCCGAAATCTTATCTAAATAAAGAGCACAATCGCGTTTACATAAAGTAAAATAATTGCATAGAACATTGATCCGTAACACAATATAAATAAAGAGCACAATTGCGTTTACATAAAGTAAAAATACTTGCATAGAACATTGATTCGTAACGTAATATAAATAAAGAGCACAATCGCGTTTACAAAAATGAGGTGTCGTCATGGTGTCGCGAAATCAATGGTTTAGTCCCATCTCAAAAATGCCCAACGTGCCTAAAGAAGTTTTAAATATTATAAAATATAGTAAAATGTAACTAACGTAGGTTAGGAAAAAAGTAACGTCCTGTACGTTTTTTTAACTACGAAATGCAACCTAAGCAGTTTTCTCTGTAAATAAATATTAACAAAATAATTAGGTACAGAAAAAACTGCAGTATTTAATCCACAGGCGTTACACATTCTCTGCGAAATCAAGGTTGCTTCCGTTTGATTTCAATCTATCCTATCTGCTATGTTTCTATTCCGTTCTATTTCTATTTCTTTCTGCTTTTATTTTCTCATCTTTTTTCTCGCTTTCATGCAAACAAAATCTAAAAAAACCTATATAATTAAATCTGTGAGAGTGATTTCGTAAAAAAAAACGGAAGTGTGTAACAGGAAGCCGGGATCGTCCGCTATTTGATTTGACTAATGAGCGTGCATGATGCTAGACTTGGCCGTCAGAAACGACCTTGATAAGGCCCCGCCCCTTTACTGTTGCTTATTACCAAGGAAGGTGACATATCAGATGTTACATACAAATCATAAGCGACTTAGCGGCTCGCTCGTTTTATTTTTCTACGTGTGTGTTTTGTTAAATTTGTTATCATATAAACATGAATTTTCGGACGCTAAGATATTAATATTTTTATGACTATTCATTTATTACAGTGGTCTCGACGTCGTCTCCATTCGCCAGCTGGTTGTTCTACTTCGTCTCCTGTCTCGTCAAGGCAGGACCATCATTTGCACAGTCCATCAACCATCAGCGTCACTTTTCGCTCTTTTCGACAGGATATTCGTATTGGCAAGAGGAATGTGCTGTTACCAGGTAATTAACCTTATACAATTACTTTTAGGTTTTAACAGTAATACCCTAGTGGTGAGACTGTCGGACTGCCAAGTCTCGAGTCGGTCTCAATTTCGAACCCAAGGCTCGCACCCACAGATATAGATATACCTAGATAACGCAAGAGCAACTACTTCGCGCTCAGTCTGCATCGGTCCCACGCTTGTCGGAAGTCAGTAAAAAAATCTAAAATGGTTAATTACGCTGTTATAAATTGTAAAAACTGTGCAAATGCGAGGAGTAAAAATAAAAGAAACGTTTCCTAGTGCTTGTGACGTCATAGTAGGTAGTCAAAAAATGGCACGCTTGGTTTTCATACAGATCGTGATACTTGCGTTATCTAGGTCTATCTATATCTGTGCTCGCACCTCTGACTTTTCGGATTCATGTGCGTATTGTATAATTATCACTTGCTTCAAAAACGATGAAGGAGAAATGGCATTTCTGAGAGATATTTCTCGACGGCATGTGAAGCTAAGAGGCCCATAGGCGGCTTTAAAACTCTGATACCAGGTTAGTCACTAACCATACGAAAGAAAAATAATGAGTAGAAGGAAGATTTTAACAATTTCTGAGTTCAAACAGCAGTATGTCTATTGTACCAACTTACCAACCGCTGTATACAGGGCTTAGATTTAATTGTGTAATTAATTATTATAACATTTATTTTACATTCTGTGATTACTTGAACTCACACACTGACTTATTAGTAGCACCTGTAATTTTTTTTTTTTGAGTATCCTATAGGTACCTACTTATACAATGCTTGTAAAATTATGTGAACACCTTGTATCCATTACATAATTATTTTTTCTATCATTGCTTCATTTTTAATTATTTTTACCTATTGTGGTATAGTAATCTTATTCCAGGTGCATCGTCTTCACATATAATTATATTAATGTATTAATTAAATATTGCAAAACATTTTAAAAGAGTAACGGTGGAGTTTCTTGCCCATTCTTCTCCATACGAAAACTACCTTTTGGAAGGGGCGACTAGAATCAATTCTATTTTTTTGTAAATTTTGACGTTCAAAAGTGCCTTTTTGTGCCTAATTGAAATAAATTATTTGACTTTTGACTTTTTGGATTGGATAAATAATGTATTTACATATAATGTTAATATACTAACAACATATTTTCCCAACCATGTTGGGATCGGCTTCCAAACAAAACGGATGAAGCTGCATAGCAATATTTTACATGGAGTGATTGCATATCAGAATTCCACATCCACCATAACGATACCCCTTGGTAAGATTAGTTATCAGACTTTTAGGCTTCTAACTACCCGTAACGACTGTCAAATATCTACAAACGACAGCCGAGTATTTTACATGGAGCGACTGCCAATCTGACCTCCACAATCCAGTAACTGGGTAATACGATAACCCTTGGTAAGACTGGTTATCAGACTTTCGGGCTTCTGACGACCCGTAATGACTGTCAACGATCCACGAATGATAGTTGGGACCAACGGCTTAACGTGCTATCCGAAGTACGTAGGGGTCTCGATAAGTAATGAAGGGTCACCCATCCTATGTCTGTGATCTTATTAGAGCAAAGAGAACAAAAAAATACAGTATTTTTATCACGCGTACGATTTACTTACAAATAGTCGTACTACAACCAAACTTAGATTGTCTCACAAACTAATTATATCTAACTTTCTATTAGAAAAGATGTCCATCACTCCAAAGTTTCGGCAAACCCAAATCAAATGGTTTATTCATTAAAATCGTCGCGTTTTGATTTATGTCACCAATTTAATTGGTTTGTCTTCACTTTCAAAAGGCTTATATTTGAGTTTTGTGATATTTCTTAAGACTTGTTGAGTTTGCAGAAAGTATTTGCTTAGTAAATGGCATCCTAATTTATTTTTGTAATACACTCATCATCGTCAAAAGGAGCTCGTGGCTAAGTAATTAATAGCCGCACGAGTCGATCCATCAGGTTAAGCTACGCTTGCCGTGGTTGGTCCGTAGATGGAATACTATTTTTACATATCGAGACTCCTCCGTGCCTCGAAAGCACGTTAAGCCGTTGGTAACGGCTATCATTCGTGGATCGTTGACAGTCATTACGGGTCGTCAGAAGCCCGAAAGTCTGACAACCAGTCTTACCAAGGGGTATCTTATTACCCAGTTACTGGGTTGTGGAGGTCAGATAGGCAGTCGCTCTATGTAAAATACTCGTATTCAGCTGCATCCGGTTAGACTTTCAAAGATCCACGAATGACAGCCGGGACCAACGGCTTAATATGCTTTTTGAGGCACGGAGGAGTCTCGGTATGTAAAGATGGTCATCCATCCACGGACCAACCCCGGCAAGCGTAGCTTAGCCTGATGGATCGACCCGTGCGGCTGTTATTACTTAGCTAGGAGCCTAACCCCCCCTAACAACCTCTTCAATCCATTAAACAATAAATTGACTTGCAAAACATTTCTTACTGAAACTTTATTTTAAATCTAAAATTAATACGCTAGCTTATACCACAGTATAATACAGTAACAGTATTATAGCTCGCCAGTGATCTTGAAATAATTACTTACGGCCACACGATAGGTAAACCTTCCGCGTCCGTGCGTAGTCTGCCACGCACTCGATACTGTACTGAGCTTTTGAAGCTCGTCATTTCGGCCGGTTTACTATGAGAATATAATACTGTTATTATTTAATACTGTGCTTATACCTAGATAGTCTGAATATTTTTAGGCAAAAACTCTTAAATTACTTAATTAAAATTTTCATTGTGATCATTAGAATTCACAGGAGAGCTTGGTACACCTGATACCAACCATTTTGTAAATTTAAAGCCCAATAGTTTTTTATTAGATTAATATTTTACTAGTTACTTTTAGTTTTAATCTCTTTGCTGATTGGCTTTATCTTTAGACGGATGAAGTAGGTATTACAACTTGGTCATTTTAATTCAGATGATTTCGAATTCTTGAAATTATTAATTTACTTGATAATTTATACTTAAGAATTCAATTTCACGTATCTGTGCATACAAAATCAATAGTCATTTATTCAAATTAGGCTGAGAGTCAGCTCCTTTTAAACTTTTAAGACAGCCCCCAAAACGCCGGCCCTTCCCCTCTTCCTAGTTCTTTAGCTGGGAAGAAGAAGTGGCGCAACAAACACCCCAGCAGCACAGCTGTCTGTTCAGTTAGAAGAACAATGATTGTAAAAAAACACAATAAATTCATCATTAACTATAAGAAAAAAGTATACAATAATAATTGTCCGTTTGGAAACTGTTGTTGGAGCTTTTTTTAGGGGATAATAAGTTCCAAAAAATTACTAAAATTACAAAAAAAAATATTAATTGGTTATCTGTAAAGTCGGTTTACGGACGATAATTTTACGTGATATCGTAACAAGTCGAACGCTTAGGCCGATCGTGCCTCTCTATCGCTTGTTCCGCGCTCTCGCTTGCACGCTCGGCTCAGGCTGAACGTGACACTTTTTCGTGCGTGCAGCCGGCGTTCATCGATTTATAAGACGTTATCACGTCAAAAATAGGTTCACATAATACACTTATACAAAACTCTCAGTATCAAACAAAGACGATACTAAGTAAAACCATTGACATACTTTCACTATCAATAAGGAAATGAAATATGAATATTACTACACAAAAGTTTGAAGAGTTTCAGAGGATCTTTCTTGAAGAACCGATATACTTATTCACCACTGATATTTAAGAGGAAAAACTTTGGTAAACACCGTCTTGTTATATTTTTCGCGTGAAGTTTATAGGCAGTTTATGAGGTATACTGGCTTCCTTTTCAAAGTTATTGAAAAATAAGTACGTGTGCAGTTATTCTTTATTATTGTTTAGGTACTGTTTGAATACTGGATTTATTCACTTTATACGTGCTGAGTGTAGGTTGATATCGCCGCCCCCGCAGAATAAACGCGTAAGTGCTATTGAGGCAGTTTTAATGTTAATCCATATTCGTTATGTATAGGTCAAAATACATCACCTCAATTTTTTCCAGATTACATCAATTATTTACGAAGTTACATACACACGATATACCGTAACATAATGTTATAATTCCGACCTTGATGATATAAAAACTTAATTACCTATTACATTATCAGAATTTTTTCGACTGCACCAGAATAAACGCGTAATAGCCCATTAACGGAATCACTGTACTGCAAAAAATGCAAGTAATATTACATTGCAAAACAAAAAAAAAAAAACAATAGTTGATAAGAAAAAATAACTCAAAGTAACGTTAAAAAAAACTATGATGAAATACTATATAAACTATATGATCAATGATTCAAAAACAGTACCTGTTTAACACTTAACATTAATTAGATAATCTACAAAAAAAAAAAATCTTTTAAACGACTTAAAAAACAAACTTCTATTCGGTATAGTCATAAAGTTATAGATCAATTTAGGTTTTTTATTTTTCCTGTAAAATTGACTTTTTACACTTGCGCGTTTATTTTGCGGGGGCGGCGATATTATTTTACTCTAGCTTCCGCCAGCGGCTTCGCCCGAGTGATATCTTTATAAATTATAGCCTATATTACTCAGTGATAATATAGCATTCCATTGGTAAAAGAATTTTTTAAATAGGTCCATTAGTTTTGAGTTTTTTCATTACAAACAAACATACAAAAATGCAAAACATCTAATCTTTTCTCTTTATAATATTAAGTTTAGATTTAGATAACATCACGCCTTTTTCCCTAAAGGGTTGGGCATTAATGTACCTATAGTACACCCACATTTTGCCAGTTATGTTTAAGTCCCATGTAATAGGGGGTGAGCCTATTGCCATCAACCGGGCACAAATCCAGACTCCGGGCTGCTACTGAGAAATTCCAGATAGGAAAACCAAATAACACTATAACCGATTTTTTTTTTGGTTGTTAACTATCGAATATCTTCTCCGGAGCAGGAGTGCGTGTCAGACTCTTACTGACTAAAACCCACCTGTGTTCATTCAGTGGGCTATATTGCCAGGGGTCATGGTAACCCTTTCGGACAAAACCGCAATCCCCGGCAGGCAACGGCCCTATCGGATCCCATCAATTCTGCTGACATCTCTTTTTCTGCTGGCTTGGGTCGACGGTGCGTTGTTTCACGCGAGGCACGCGTGAAACACAACGCACCGTCGACCCAAGCCTGGTCCTTATCGGACGGCAAGCTGCCCATTGCTCATCGTCCGCAAGCCCGCACCTACGGTAGCCGAAAATCGGCCTGCAACTCCCGACGCCCAGGGCGTCTCCTGCGGCGGTTAAGGGCGTGAGGCCGCAAAATTTGCTTCTCCCTCACGCATTTTGCCTCCTCCTTTGCAAGCATTACTGCTTCGCAGAAGGAGGTGACGGCTTCCCATACCCTCTCGCTACGTACCATGGCCTGGACCAGGGCCGGCCGGGAGAGATCTCTGCCGCCGATCGCCTCCACGAGGACACGGCGATGCGCCACTTAAGCCGGGCAGACCTCCACCGTATGCTCCACCATCTCCACTGGGCGTTTCGGGAATCGAATCCAGGACCTCTAACTCAGCAGGAGCGCTTGCGACCAACAAGACAGCAATTAATCAATCTACCTAACCTTTTCCCAACTATGTTGAGGTCGGCTTCCAGTCTAACCAGATGCAGCTGAATACCAGTATTTTACATGGAGCGACTGCCTATCTGACCTCCACAACCCAGTAACTGGGTAATGCGATGCGATGGATGCGATGGAAAGACTAGCTGTCAGACTTTCGAGCTTCTGACAACTCGTAACGACTGTCAAAGATCCACAAATGACAGTCGGGACCAACGGCTTAACATGCTTTCCGAGGCACAGAGGAGTCTCGGTATGTAAAGATGGTCACCCATCCACAGACAACCCCGGCGAGCGTAGCTTAACTTGATGGATCGAGCCGTGCGGCTGTTATTACTTAGCCACGAGCTCCACCAACAATATTAATTCAAATTCTAAATCTTTAATTCGAGCCAAGACTCAGGGACAGACCTATATAGGGTTAGTTACATAAATTAAATTGTCTAGTCCTTGAAACTAAGTGTTAGTAAACAACACGATACAATTGCATAATATGTCTGACAGTGAATTACATACGGACAGTCCACTCTGTCAGAAATCTTTTTTAACCGACTTCCAAAAAGGAGGATGTTTGTAGCGTATGTTTTTTTTTTTTAAGTAATTTCATCGATTTCTCCGTCAATCGTGAACCGATTTTGAAAATTCTTCTTTTGTTTGAATGGGTGTCTCTCAAAGTGGTTCCATATTCGTATTTGTGTGGGGTAGGAACCACAACTAATAAGTGAAAAATTTAAACTTTTTACAAAAAGAAAAAACAAGTTATGAATTTTCGTTTTTGCCATCGACTTCCGAATTAAAGTTATTTTTCAATTTTGTAGTATTTGTTTTGGAAGTCGGTTGTTTTTTTGTAAAAAGTTTTTCAGAACGGTTTTAGGGCTGACCATGACTCGACCCACCATCGATGCTGCGCGCTTGCGCATTATTTCAAAATTGTTCGGGTTGTGAAACTGTTTCGCAATTAGGGTGCAGATTTTCAAAATACCAAATTTTTACGCATTCCGCAACCTAGACAATAAGTAAATACTAGATAAAATATTTTAAAAGGGATGATTAAAAAAAAAACAGTGGCACTCCGGGAGTACCAACAGAAGTGAAAATTTTAACAATTTAAAAAAATACTTCCAAAACCTTTAAAGTAAAAATACTTGCATAGAACATTGATCCGTAACGTAATATAAATAAAGAGCACAATTGCGTTTACAAAAATGAGGTGTCGGTAACGGTATCGCGAGTTCAATTGTTTTTTCCCATCTGAAAAATGCCCAACGCGCCTAAAGAAATTTTCACTAGCTAGTAAAGTAATTCATGAACGAAAAACTACTTAGACTAACCTATTACTGAATAGAGTGCTAGATATTGAAGTCTAGTCACACAACCATCTGTAAGTGAATTTGATTGAATTACTTACGTGGTGACCATTTTATACCTTTTAGGCATACCTCATTCATCATTCATCGACTATTTACACGAATATCATTCATTGAAATAAAATACAAATAATTGAATCGCTGTAAATTGGTGGAATACTTTTCCTTATGTTGTCAAAATATCGAACTAGGTACACCTATAGAATTCACAGATCGATCAGTAGGCACGCTCTTATGTATGTAGGAAGACTGAGGACAAAAAAGAAAAACTTCTAAAATTCTAAATATTTTATTTTACAAAAACCTAAAAAAGAAAAATTTCACTTCAAAAAGACAATTTCTTTGCCTGTCGGGTAGACCATTAAAAAATATCCACACATGTATTTTTTTATTTTTTTAACCTTATCAAAAGATTACGGCGATACACTGAGTTAAAATATGGCATGACGTCATGCTTTGCTAGATTTTGATTGTGACGTAAAGACTCCGCTCTCCAACTTTAATCCGTTTTATCTAAGTATTTTTTTATTAACAGGTTACACCAAAAAATACGTATTTAATATTTTTTTATTATCTGGCTGACGGACTAAATAGTTTTTTTTACCCAATCATTATTCCTTTTGATTAATTGAACAATCTAAATCCTTTCAATTCAAATACCTAATATTAAAACACTCGACGTGCCTTTTCACTACACGGTGTACCATTTCGTCGTAAATCGTTTGACAAACTGCCTCAACTGTGAAGTTAATGACGAGATCAAAGCTGTAATTGACATCGTTCGGGGTTTGTACAAAGGTTTTTGAGTCAAAGGGTGGATCTAAATTGCTGTAAACAGTTCTTGCGTTGAACTGGATGACAGGTTTTTAGATGTATAATCTTCATATTGGAACATCTGGATCATTATAAATTGTTTTATTTTATTTCGGTGTGATGGAACTGATAGGTAACTTGATCCAGACGTTGTAAATAGCTTTTGTCTAAATCTTAACTTATAATCGAATCCTAACTATAATAATTATTATAAATGCAAAAGTGACTATTGTTTGTTACACTTACACGTTAAAACGGCTGAACGAATTTGAGTGAAAGGATAGTGGGAAAAAATGTATGGGCAGCACACCCACGTCCGCCACAGTTAAAACCACTGTAGTTTTGAAGACATTACTTCTCCCTTTACTCAGGCCAAGACGCATCAAAATCTCTCCCAGGGTTATTCAGTTCCGAGTATGTTAGGTTAGATTAGGTTTTAACTGTGGCGACGGTGACTAACATTGTCGGACCCTGGGATGGATTTTGATGCGCTTTGTCCTGCGTAAAGGGAGAAATTATGTCTTTAAAACTACAGTGGTTTCTACTGTGGCGGAGCTGTCTTTCTTCCTTCTATAATGTTATAATAATAAGTAGAAGAAAGTTTTTGACAGTTACCAAGTTCAAACAGCCGTATGTCTAGTGTACCAACCTACCAACCGCTGTATACAGGGCTTAGATTGGATAAATAAACTGCCACTATCACCAAAAGGTCAAGATCTCATGCAAATCCTACGAGTATAATATTTACTTAGGTAACATAATGAGTTTTTGGTAAGGGTGGCGACGACATAAACTTTATAGCGAAGATACGTGTTTAACCCTAAAATGATGTCTCGATAATAGTCTGTCATAACTTCGGAGTGTTTCACTTAACCCCTCGCGTGAGTAATGGCTCAGATATAAAACGCTTTTACGGCGATTACATTAAACTCTATTTGATTTTGTGATTTTGTCACATGATTTGAGATAAATGATTCATATTTTTGGTTTATGAATAGTTGTATAATCTTCATCAGATTTATTACACCTTGCAACTAGAATCAATCTTTTTAAAATTCTTTTATGGTTTCACTGAAAAAATAAACTGCCTCGTTGGTCTAGTGGTCGCAAGCGCTACTGCTGAGCATGAGGTCCTGGGTTCGATTCCCGGGTCGGGCAAAGTGCTATTGGGTTTTTCTATCTGGAATCTCTCAGTAGCAGCTCGGAGTCTGGATTTGTGCCCGGTTGATGGCAATAGGCTCGCCCCCTATTACATGGGACTTAAACATAACTGGCGAAATGTGGGTGTACCTGCTACAGGGACACCTCTGCCAAACCCTTCGGGGAAACAAGGCGTGATGTTATGTTATGAAAAAATAAACAAATTGCACCATTCTGCACATAATACATGGGAAAACTCTACAGACGCCCAGAGAGATTTTTATAGCTCAGAAAAATGCATAAGGTTAATTTATAGTCTCAAGTGGACTGCCTCGTGCCGACCAGTCTTCACTGATAAACGTTTACTTACACTTTCATCCCTACACGTTTTTGAAATATGTAAATTCGTTAGAAACCACCTATCACTTTTTGAGCAGGATGATAAGGCTCAAATTAAAAGGAAAATAGTACAAAAATCTCTGATAGTACCTCGAAGCAGATTAAAGTTATGTAACAGAAACTGCTACACCATGGCGGTGAAAATTTATAGGTAGTAAACTACAGGAAAAAATAAGAAAAATAAATAACTTAGAATTTAATAGAACTTTAAACAATTGGCTTAAATAAATTTAATTTAATTTCAAATATATTCTGAAATCAAAAAAATATGATATTAACTCAAATAATAAACAATAATATTAATGATAATGAAATGTTAAAATGTAATAAACCATTATGTGTTAGTATAAAATAATATGCTCAAATTATTCAATGTATTTATGGTAGAATAAAGGCTTTTATATTTTATTTTATATTCTTTAACTTAGAATTTAATAGAACTTTAAACAATTGGCTTAAATAAATTTAATTTAATTTCAAGTATATTCTGAAATCAAAAAAATATGATTTTAACTCAAATAATAAACAATAATATTAATGATAATGAAATGTTAAAATATAATAAACCATTATGTGTTAATATAAAATAATATGCTCAAATTATTCAATGTATTTATGGTAGAATAAAGGCTTTTTTATTTTATTTTATTTATTTTATATTCTGAAATCTTGTGATATTGTATTTTACATGGTTTTAAACACACCCTTTGACCGATTCGTGCGGAAAAAATAATATTGGTGTATTGTTAAATAAAATCCCCTTAATCTTTTTGTAACTAATGTGTAACAAATAAAAAATCAAGTAAATAACTAAGTCAAAAGTCTATCAAACACCTAGATACAAAATGAAGCCACCGACTAACGTTTAAGTAAAACATTTACTTCAAGACTTATATCGACATTGAAGGGTTAAAGTCTGCAGCTTAAAGTATTTAGTGTCTTATACGAGTATTTAAGTACCAGCCATGATGTTCACGACTTTAGTTTGATTCTGACATAAAAACTTACATTGTTAAACAGACTTAATAATACTGAGATATATTAGTACTTAGGCCTAGCGCGCACTAAAAAGAAAGAAAAATAGGTTTATTTGTCACAAAAAATGTGCATACAGAGTAATCAGAAAACAACAAAAAGTACATAATTAATCACGAGCATAAAACAGAAATTAGTCGGAACCCGCACTACATGACTGTGACAAGAAGGCTCTCATGATTTTCAGTGGTCACCCGAAAAAGAAGTATGGAAATCAAGTCAGGTTCAGTGATTTGTCTATTATAATATTTTTTATATTATTTGTAAAAAAAAATTGGTAGTAAAATTAAATAGATAGGTAACAAAATAAAATGAAATAAACAGTGCTTAGAATAAAAGACAACTATACAACAAATTATAAGAATAAATATTATAATTATTAAACTACGCACCATCGTGCGTTGTTTTACCGCATTATCTGTGATGTATGGAATGTCATAGAAGTGCGCGCTTTGCGATGAAAAAAACGCATGCGGTTAATTTGCAGTGGACTTCCCGCTGCAAATTTGTGGTGAGTCCACCGCACGTATTTTCGCATACAGACATGAAGTACCGCGCACGGCAGTGAATAAAAAAGCACCGAGATATCGACCAAGCTGTAATATACAAATTAGTTTTTGGGTATGCCCGTAAATCTTTATATCTTACGGAATAGTAGACCTTAATAGGCCTTAAGGCTGTCAAGGGAAGATCCAAAACTGCTTGGGTACTTTTCTTTTCTGAAAAACATGCTCTTTTTTCACCGCCAGTGCACGGACCCGTAAGCCGACGTAGCACGTCGAGACGGGATTTTATCGCGTATTGGATTTTCAACTCTCAGTGTTAAGCCGAGCGTTGAGAATCCATCGCCCTGGGACGAGAGTGCGAAAAACACACTGTTGGATTTTCACCTCTCGGCGCCAAGCAGAGCGTTGAAAATGATATGCACGAAAAAAAAATCGCCGTGATTTTATTACGTCGGCTTACTGCGTTTTTTATACTGTACGGTAGAAATAACGCACCGCATTCCACCAAACCGCAATGCACGCTAGCCCTTAAGGTACCTATACCTTCAGATAGAAGATTATGGACCCTTTTCACAAACTATGTCCCAAGGGTTCGTCCTCTTCTAAACATGGGGCCTAGTGAAAGGTCAAAAGGGTAACAATCTCTACGAAATGTCACGATGACTGATTGGTTATCGCTGATTAGCAGGCAAGTGGGCTCTGCTGCCTCATAACGTTCTGTTTATTGTATTTATTCATAGTACCGACCCCCACTGGGAATCGAACCCGAGACTTATGGGTCTGAGACAGGTGGTCTAACCACTAGATCACAGAGGCGGTTAAAACTAAATATAATTTTGTTCTATGACTAAAAACTATTATTTAAATAAATGGCAGTGGCACTCCGGGAGTGCCGACAGAAGTGAAAACTTGAACTAGGCCGTCTTGGTGGAAGAAAAATACTTGTATAGAACATTGGTCCGTAACCTTATCTTAATAAAGAGAATAATCACGTTTACAAAAAAAAATACTTCCAAAATCTTTAAACTAAAAATACTTGCATAGAACATTGATCCGTAACGTAATATAAATAAAGAGCATAATCGCGTTTACAAAAATGAGGTGTCAGTAGCGGTGTTGCGAGTTCAATTGTTTTTCCCTTCTCAAAAGTACCCAACGCGCCTAAAGAAGTTTTCACTTCAAAAATGTTATGATTATTTTTAACTATCACAGATACCTCAATAACTCATTCTACGAGTAACGATCTATGTAGAATATGTAAGTCTTTCGGGAAAAAAGTTAAAACGCTGTATAAAATATTAAGTACGGGCGACCGAGCTCTGCTTGGGTGAAAATAGTGAAAACAAATTTTCCAAGATGACCTAGCTAGAACGTTTTTTCGCCCCCGTAAACCCCTATATTGCAACTTTCATCGAAATCGTAAGAGCCGTTTTTGAGAACGTGATTACAAATATACAAATATTGCTCATTTATTATTATAGGATAGGATATTAATATAGTACAACCCGAAGCCCGTCAGAAGCCCAAAAGTCTGACAGCCAGTCTTACCAAGGGTATTACCCAGTTACTGGGTTGTGGAGGTCAGATAGGCAGTCGCTCAAAAGGCTAGACAGATTGATTTTTCTGCCCGCGAAATATTACGCAATTCATTTGTTTGACAGTTTTGTATTATAATTAAATAACATTTAAACTGTAGAAATAAAAAATAAAAATCTTATTTCATTAATAAAAACTGTTAAGAAAAATTATCCGGTAAAATTACGGTCTTCATTTTTTCATGCGGCAATATTTAGACCAAATATGATTCTGATATGAATTGAATTGATTCAGCTAAAATAGTCACAATAGACGAATTGCTGGGAATTTATAAAATTAATTGCTTTTAGAGGAATTGCTTAATGTGGCCGTTTTAGACTCGCTGTGCGTTAGAAAAAAAAAACAAACACAATAAAAAATTCTTCAGTTTTATTATAAGATTAAAATAGATTAGAAAGGCTTATTGATTATTGCTTATTGCTTATCTTATTTAAGTTAATTATTACTAAAATGATATCCATCTATTCGATTTACATTTACAAAAAAAAAAAACGCCAGAGATAGAATCTGCAGCCCAAATCTGTGCATTACCGTACCGTGAGACTTTGTGTGGGCTGCCGGATTTCCCGGTTCAGGCTTAAAAGCTTTTATGGAAAACCTTTGTTTGGACTGAAAACAAACATGATATGCCCAATTTTTTCATACCTCGATATTTTTCTCATTTTTCCAGTGACTACGTGTAAATTCCATTCATTTCTCATAATAATTATATTTTATGACTATATTTAACCTTTCCAGGGTGCACCTCAACTCCTAGTGCCATTTTTGGTCGAAGCTGGCCATATATGTCCCAAGACCCACAACCCTGCAGACTTTGTGCTGGAAACTCTTGTCACTGATATGGAAACAGCTGCTCCGTTGTCAGAACTTTGCCAGAATGGAAAACTTTGCAGAAGGTTGGACAGAATGACGGCTAGAGGTGGGAGGTTAGTAACTACCTTATAATTTATGTGCTAGTATTTCTTGCATGCTGTATTAATTTTGATAAATATTTTCATGAACATTTCCAGCATTATCAGATAATCTACTTATAATTACAAGCCATGGATTTTGATAGATATTGGTGCCGATTCTCTTGTACACCGAACTAAACTAACTAAACTATCAATAAAATTCCTTACTTTTGACTATGAGAATCTCAAAGCTATTCTGCAAAATAAATTCTCTAAATTTAAAAATAATTTTGACACATCTAAATCGAATTTGACAACCGCAACTCCACACGTGAATCTTTTTAGAGCCGGAGGCGCGTAGGGGGGGCAGCCTCGACGTGTTTTATATGGATTTTTCACTTTTTGTGTGGAAAATAAGAAAAAATATTACCTACATGTAGAGTGTTAGGGGTTTAATGGTTTCATAAAGGGTGTCGAAATTTTCATTATTTTTGCGATTGGACACACCGTTTTCGAGATATAAGCAAAAGAAAAAAATATATTCAGTACTGTTTTTTCATCTGAAGTCGAGGTGTTGGTGTGAATTTTAGTTCATGACAACCAATTTTATTCCACGTTTTTAGTCGCGATTAAAAATAGTCATATTTAGTTAGAAAATCTAAATTTTAGGTTAAAAACGTCAAATTCAGAATAGCAAAATTGCCATTTTCACTAAACTAATATCTCAGTGCCATCTTAGTGCTGTCAAACTAAAATATAGTTAAGTTGTGTCACTTTAGTCTATTTCAGAATGGGAAATCGTCGTTTGACAGGAATAAACTAAATTTTGGTGATTTTTAGTTTAGTTTAGAGGCATTTGTGACAAGAGAATCGGCACCATTGATGATAAAATATTTGTTATTAAAAATCAACCCCTTACCGTGCAAAAACTAACTTTAATGTCGTCATTACAGAAAACCGGTGCTACATTCAGATGAGTCAATACAGAGAATATTTACAGAACACGTGGCCAAAGACCAGTCGTACAAAGGGGAGTTCCCCACAACATTCTGGGCTCAATTCCTCATTCTGAGCAGCCGAATGTTTATGCAGAACAGGAGAAACTCGGTAAGTCACCACAAGATTATAAAATAAATAATAAATATCTTTATTGGCATAAAAAATGTGTACAAACAAAGTGAAGCCCTGACTCCTGCGCTAGGTAAAAACACCTGTGTTACAGGAGCCAGTGTCTTCTCCCAATCAATAAGTTCTGGATTTATGCAATAACATCATTTTAATTTACTAGACAAACAAAAAATTATAATTTAAATAGCAAAATGGTAGTAACATTTATTATTACCTGCCTCGTAGCAGCTTGGAGTCTGGATTTGAGCCCGGTTGATGGCCATAGGCTCGCCCCCTATTACATGGGACTTAAACATAACTGGCAAAATGTGGGTGTACCTGCTACAGGGACACCTCTGCCCAACCTTTCGGAGAAACTAGAAGTGATGTTATGTTATGAATTATTAAAACAGTTATCAAATGAATTATTAAAATAGTTATTAAACACATGATTAAAAAAGAGAAGTAAAAGTTATGATAAATTATGTTTATTTCTTTGGAAAAAATATTTATCCAACTTCCTTTAGGTCTTTGCTTTGGTTTGATCGAGCAAATTTTAACTGGGTTTTAATCTCAGTAAATCAAAATCTGAAATAATTTATTCAATCTAGATTGAGAGTTAGAACGTCAACATTACATAAGATGTTCTCCCAAAACGCCCGCCATTTCAACTTTCTGATGTTTTAGCTGGGAAGAAGTGGAGCAACTGTTCCGGGTGTTGCTGATACGTATAAGGCTTCAAAAATAATGAATGTTAGGCTTGGTATTTAATAAATCAGTTTTATTCTCTGAATATGAAAATCTGAAAAATGTGATGATTATTTTCTCAAAAAATTCGTGGCAGCCCCTGACGGCGCGAAGACCAGAGGCTGGCGCAGTGACATGGCCTAAATTTCTCCAATGCTGATGTTGGTCGCGTACGGTCGGTCATGTACTTTCGGTCGCATACGCAACGTATGTGCGCGCCACTGACGTCAGCGTGCGCCACTGACGTCAGCGTGCGCCGCTGACGTGCTATATAGAACACAATGTATATGCGCACGAGTGACCGAAGTACGCGACAGACATCAGCGTAAGAGGAATTCAGGCCTGAAGGTGGTTTTACACCGGCGAGGCGAGGCGTGGATGGGATGGGCGAGAATTAAAATCACGCTCACCCTTTTACACCAAAAGATGTCCATCGCTATACCGCGCCGTCTCGCGATATCTAGCGCTGCCTCGCGCTATCACGCGTCGCCTGGCAAGCCATGTCTCGCGCGCTGGCCAGCCGAGAGTAATGCAGTGATATCTCGCGATGGTCGGAGCGAGTCGACGAGTCGGCGCTTGACGAAAAGAGACCGTACGGGTCCTCGATGGCCCGTGCGAGATTTGTATATCCGTTTTACTAAGTAAAAAAATACTCTATTCTTACAGCAATAAAGTTCAATATTGTACAAATATTTCAATTCTCGCCTCGCACATCCTCGCGCATCTAGACCTTTTACAAGCTTAATTTCCATAAAAAAGTAATATCTGGATACATTTTAATATTAGTTTAGGCTTGCCCACGTACCTGCGACTTATTAAAATAAAAAGATATTTAGGCCATCCTGTAAATTAATAGTAATTTTCTATTTCAGGTATCTATCTGGATCCAGTTTATCCACCATTTTCTATCGGCTGTGCTTCTGGGCAGCATATTCTTCAATATCGGCAATAATGCTGCCATTCCTGTGGTCAACTTCAAGTTTTGTCTCAGCTGTCTTGTGTTCTTCATGTATACATATACCATGATACCTGTACTGTTATGTAAGTATGGCCACAGATTAATACAACAGGTGGTTCACTCAGCAAAATCATTTTAATAAAAAACTACTCCTGCTACGACACAATAAAGTGCAATTCAGGTCGCACAGCGCTAATTACCTACAGTTGTAATTCACCTAGAAGTTGCCTCTCTTTCTATCGGGTAACTCTTATATCTTCTGACTACATAACGTTCACTGAATTGGCCCGACAAGACGGGCCCACCACGTACTTGTAGCTTAGTACCTAAAATGCAGAGTGCACCTTCTGTACTATTTTGTAGTATAGCCTTATTACGAAAACTTCATTATAACGTTCACACAAAAAACAAGATTTACCTTTAGAGACCCAATCATCGAGTAATTTTTTTTATTTCGATCTTTATTCCGAAATCATTTTCTAAATCTTATAGACTACAGAGTGTGCCAAAGAAATAGACGTACATACATAGATAATCTAGAAAAACATAACCCTCGTTCTGGGGCAGTCGGGTAAAAACTGATTTTAAACCCGAGTCTAAGTTGTCAATGTTGTATCAAGAACTTTATCAAAGTTAAAGGTTTGGAATATAAAAACTGGCTGAAAGGTTTAAGCTTGGAATAAAGGTAGAACTCGTTTTGTAATTAGTTAGATGGTAATGGACCAATCATTTTGAAGGACGTGAGGCTTGTTTATACCACAGTATAAGTAAATTAAAGCATAATATCTTCATAGAAAACGATAGAAACGATGGTTAAGCTACACTTGCCGAGGTCGGTCCGTGGATGTCTGACTATCCATTACATATCAAAAAGCACGTTAAGCCGTTGTTCCCAGTTGTAATCTGTAGGGGTATTCATAGATCTTTGACAGTCGTTACGGGTAGTCAGAAGCCCGAAAGTCTGAGAACCAATCTTAACTGGGTTGTGGAACTCAAATAGGCAGTCGTTCCATGTAAAATAATGGTATTCCGCTGCATCTGGTTAGACTGGAAGCTGACCCCAGAAACCACCAGAACAAGCTGGCCTCTTATTCTACTCAAACTCCGTACTAGACTAGGCCAGCTCAAGTTCAAAGTGTTACCACTAGCGTGCGGTCGACTGTGTCACAATATAAATATGGACAGTATGGAAACTAAGCCTATTTGGTGGAATAAGGACCAACGTTCCATTTTCAAAAAGATCGTGGCGACCGCTCGTCTCAACACGGCACCTACAATCAGCACCGCGACAATCGCTTGGGATCTCGTCAATGAGCGCGTCTGTGTGAGTGTGCCGTTTCGAACGTTTACTAAGTAGTTTCTGTACTTTTATAAATTTATACTGTGACTGTGCCCAGTTTCGTAGATCTACCAAAAAATTCAATAAAAATCTCTGAAAATTATGAAGATCCAGGATTGGAATTTTCTAATCGAAACCTCACTTATCCCATCCTTTTTGCTGTAATCTTGTTCCCCATATTTATAGGGGTTACTTGGGGTATCCATGTCAAATGACACTTTCCTGTGTAATAATTTACAAATGTTTTTTTCTCATTACAGTTCCGTTCCAAGTACGTTTACTTCGGAGAGAATATTTCAACCGGTGGTATAGTTTGAAAGCCTATTATGCAGCTCTAACTCTCTCCAGTATACCCAGCATGGTAAGCCTTTTATCATATTTTGAATTACCGCTCATCAGCTCTTTGATAAACTGTCCAATGGTAGATTATCGTGGTCCTTCTGGACGGCACACCAAGCCGTCAGTCCCCAGGTCCCACATGAAGTTCTGCACTTATACTTTTCGCTGACTAAGCCCAGACTGAAGAAGTGCCAGCAACTTTATTTGCAGTATCCATAATTTGAACGTCAGAATGGATAAAAAAATAAGGAAAAACAATTTCCATAGATACAATTTTTCGAAATAACTAGGTATTTACCATGTATTGACATTATGGATGCTCTAATCAAAGCTTATTGCTTCTTGAGCGACCAAACTTCGATTTTCTTCTCTTTTTCAAATTCGTGAATTCAAATTTAGAACAATACTGATACCGAAATGATGGCCAGTATGTCAGCTTCAAAATTGCATTAAAAAAAATCTCTGACTTATCATTATTTTGAAGTTTCAGGTCTTTTAAATTAAATTTTAATTTATTTCGAGCCAAAACTTAGAGGGTTAGTAACAATATCCTTAAAACTACGTGTTAGTAAATAACACAATACGGTGACACATGTAACTGACAGCAGTGAATTATATAAGGACAGTCCACTTTGTCATACTTCTCCCACAAGATGCATGTGTAGAAGGTGGTACAGAATGCTCTAAAGAGCATACACAAACAACAAACGTTGTACATACATTAACGTCTGTAAGTACAACGTGCAAACCAAAGAAAACATACAAATAAAAACATATAAACAAAAAAATGCACGGTGGCTCGATTAGGAGCGCGGGAGTGTATTATATAATGGGCTCAGTGGTTCATAAAATGAACATTCAAGACTTATTTTCGATGCATTCTAGGCAGTCATCTCTTTTACCAGCTAATTTAGCTTATTTCTTTACCACGATCAGGGCCGTCTTTACCCGGGGGTGCAAGGGGTGCGTAGCACCCGTGCGCGAGGTCTTAAAGGGCGCAAGCGGTTCGGATCGATCGATTTGTTTTGAAATCGAACGTGGATTTCAAAACAGACGACACAATATCATTAAAAATTTTGTCAACTTTTAAAAGCCAGAAAAATTTAATTTGATGTTTTTAAGTGTACCTCATTTTATCGTGGAGTATTACTTAAAAAAAATGTAACACAAAAATTTTTTTTTTTTTTTGTTGGCAAGGGGGGGCGCAGGCTAATTTTTGCACCCTGGCGCCCAATATAGTTAAGACTGCCCTGACCACGATATTTACTATTTGGAGAGGTTAAGTCATGCCGATACGAGTTCAGAAAGTACCTGGAGTTGCAACTTTTAAACCCTAATTTTGATTTGTTCCAGTTCGTTCTTGGATTGCTATTCATGATAATCGCGTATCTAATGTCTGGACAGATGTTGGAATGGAATCGATTCATGTTATTCGCGGTCAGCGGGTTTCTAATAGCACTGTGTTCTGAAGGACTTGGTTTAGCTGTTGGCTCTGCTTTTAGTGTAACTGTAAGTATTTCTTTATAATTTTTATCTAATTTCTTGTAGGTTAGACAGGATTTCACTCGAAGTGATCATTACTATCATTGCCTGAAAAAGAATGTTTTTGGTACCAAAATTGTAAAAAAGTGGTGGCAGGGAGTGCTGACAGAAGTGAAAACTTGAACAAAATCGCCTTGGTGGAAGAAAAATAAAGAGCATAGAACATTGATCTGTAACGTGATATAAATAAAGAGCATAATCGCGTTTACAAAACCTTTAAAGTTAAAATACTTGCATAGAACATTGATCCGTAAGAAAATATAAATAAAGAGCACAATCGCGTTTACAAAAATGAGGTATCGTCATGGTGTCGCGAAATCAATGGTTTAGTCCCATCTCAAAAATGCCCAATGGGCCTAAAGAAGTTTTCACTTCAAAAAAACTAACCTAGCTAAACTAATTCCATAATTTTTAAATGCATTTTTCTTTATACGCGGCATCCGGCACATGACGTGAACAAGGCACTTACTTTCACTTGATCCTAAAAACGTTATTTAAATTATCTGACGTATACAAAGACTATAATCAAATCAATCTGCCTAGCCTTTTCCCAACTATGTTGGGGTCGGCTTCTAGTCTAACCGGATGCAGCTGAATACCAGTATTTTACATGGAGCGACTGCCTATCTGACCTCCACAACCCAGTAACTGGGTAATACAATACCCCTTGGTAAGACTGGTTGTCAGACTTTCGGGCTTTTGACGACCCGTAATGACTATCAATATCAAAGATCCACGAATTACAGCCGGAACCAACGACTTAACGTGCTTTCCGAAGCACGGAGGAGTCTCGGTATGTAAAGATGGTCACCCATCCACAGACCAACCCCGGCAAGCCTAGCTTAACTGGATGAATCGACCCGTGCAGCTGTTATTACTTAGCCACGAGCTCTTCACAAACCAAAGACTATACAAATACTATAATCATCAACTTATAAATGATAAATGATTTTATTTCTGTAAGTATGTTTGTACAAATACTTTTACACGTCAATCATATTTTAAAAACTAGATGAGGTCGGCCTTTCCTATCTGACTACTCTGAGAAGAACGGCCGAAACAAGCTCTGAGGTCACAGTCTCTTTTAAAGTTTAGACATAATCTTGGTCAGATCATGTGAAGACCATGTAGATTGGTGTCTGAATATTAGTTGGATTGGTGATGTACAAAGTGCCTGCTCTGCCGCGCTAATTAGAAGTGCAGGGGGCCTAAAACGGCCGTTTTGGCAGAATCATAAATATGATAATATTATGAATCACACAAACTGTCACAAACTCATAATATTATCTGCGTTCAATGCATATTACGCAATTCATCTGTTTGACAGTTTTGTATTATAATGAAGTAACATTTAAACTAGAAATAAAAATCTCATTTGATAAATAAAAACTGTAAAGAAAAACTATCCGATAAAATTACGGTCTTCAATTTTTTATGGGGCAACGTTTACACCAAATATGATTCTGATATGAATTGAATATGATTCAGCTAAAATATGTGTCACCATAGAGAGGAATTGCTGGGAATTCAGAAAATGAATTGCTTTTAGAGGAATTCCTTAATGTGGCCGTTTTAGACCCGCAGTAAGGAGGTTATTCTTGGTTTCGAGTAAATGGCGCCTAAAGTCTTTTGCTCTTTACGAATATTCCGAATCTATAACTCAATTTCACACAAATCCTTCCTTACTGCGTTTCTAATTAGCTTTTAATTGTGTTAGAAAGATAATAGTTTTAACAATAATCTGCTCTTCTTTACAGAACGGCTCCATAGTAGCTCCAGCAACCGCCGCACCTCTTCTTGCCTTATCCTGCTACGGCATGGGTTTCGGTCCATACATCGAAGGAACCATGAGAGCACTCATGTCAGCCTCATTTCTCCGCTTCGGAGTCACAGGATTCTCAATAGCCCTCTACCAAAACCGAAATTTAATGGAATGTAAAGAAGACTTCTGTCTCTACTCAGATCCGAAGTTAATATTAAGGGATTTGGGAATGGAAGATGAGAGTTATAATATTCAGATAGCTGGCCTTTTAGCTTTTACGCTTCTTCATAGGGTTTTGGCTTATTTAGCGTTAAGATATCGTTTAACTGCTGAATTTTCGAATAAGTTCATGTGCTATATGAGTAAATTTTTGAAGCATAGATAAAGAATGTAAATTATTCTTCAGGTCTTTGATTGTTTTGAAAAATACGGTTTTGTAAAATTTATATTATTTATGTTATGATCATTATTATATATGGCCCCGACTTCGAAGTTGTAGTTCGTGGGTTGGAACCTAGGCAGGCGTTTTTTACTTTGTGTAAATAATTTCATCACCACTCCTCTCAAAACGGTGAAGGAAAACATCGTGAGGAAATCGGCATGTCCTAAAACTAAAAAAATCGAAGACATGTGACATCTACCAACCCGCACTGGGTCCGCGTGGTAGATTACAGACCACTCCCTCTCGAAGAGAGTAGGCCTGTGTCCCAGCAGTGGGAACATTATAGGCTGATTATGCATTGTTATATTTTGATCTACTAAACCGACGATATCTTGCCACAATATTTTTGAAATGGGGTAGGATGTTACATAGTTTAAAGTAATGAGCACTTGGTGAGACAGTATTGTAGGTAGCTATAATAACAAGTGATACATTTTTAGCTAGCTTAGCATAGGGATGATGCCTGGGTAAAAAAAAAAGAAATTTTATTTAGTCCGTCAGTTAGATAATAAAAAAATATTAGACACGTATTTTTTGCTTTATCATATTAATAAAAAAAGCGGCCAAGTGCGAGTCGTATTCGCCCATGAAGGGTTCCGTAGCAGCAAGTAACATTGAATGAAAGGTAAATTGCGGTTTACGATTTATGACGTATTAAAAAAAAACTACTTGCTAGATCTCGTTCAAACCAATTTTCGGTGGAAGTTTACATGGTAATGTACATCATATATTTTTTTTAGTTTTATCATTCTCTTATTTTAGAAGTTACAGGGGGGGGGGACACATTTTACCACTTTGAAAGTGTCTCTCGCGCAAACTATTCAGTTTAGAAAAAAATGATATTAGAAAACTTAATATCATTTTTGAAGACCAATCCATAGATATCCCACACGTATGGGATTGATGAAATTTTTTTTTTTGAGTTTCAGTTCTAAGTATGGGGAACTCCAAAATTATTTGTTTTTTTCTATTTTTGTGTGAAAATCTTAATGCGGTTCACAGAATACATCTACTTACCAAGTTTCAACAGCATAGCTCTTATAGTTTCGGAAAAAAGTGGCTGTGACATACGGACGGACAGACAGACAGACAGACGGACAGACAGACAGACATGACGAATCTATAAGGGTTCCGTTTTTTGCCATTTGGCAACGGAACCCTAAAAATGATTTGAATAAAACGGATTAAAGTCGAGGAGTGGGGGTCGCTATGTCACAAGTAAGTATAAAATCTACATATTCGTGACGTTATGGCACATTTTAACTCATTGTATCGCCGTAGTCTTTTGAAAACGCGAAAAAAGAAAAAAAAGTGTCAAATATTTTTTTAATAATCTACAAGACGGACAAAAAATATTTTTAGTCATCATCCCTATCATAATAATTATAATTAGTTCAGAGGTAGTCTAAGAAACTTGACTGAGATACCACAATATTATAATCTATAAATATTATAAATATAAAGTCGCTTTGCATGTCTATCTACGTGATCGGTTATTTCTTCTAAACTGTTGTGTGTACATTACCATTAAAAATACGTGTAAAAAGAAATCTCAATGTTGTTTCAACTGAAAAAAATCCATGCAAAGCAGGGTCTGGTCACTAACAACGAATATTAGTGTCCCATAAAAATGACAAATTATTTCCTTTAATATTAAATGAGCAATATTTGTATAATAATATGTATTTGTTATCACGTTCTCGAAAACGGATCTAACGATTTCGATGAAAGTTGCAAAATAGGAGTCTACGGGGGCGAAAAATCAATCTAGCTAGGTCTCATATCTCAAATATTATTTCCACCCGAGCAGAGGTCGGTCGCCCAGGTACTTAATATAAACAACGTTTTATCATTTTTCTTCGAAAGACTTACATATTTTACATAGATCTTAACTTTTATCTACGTTAGAATAACGTATTGAGGTATCTGTGATAGTTAAAAATAATCGTAAGACTTTAATTATAGTTTTTAGTTATAGAACTCTGATTCTACTGCACATATTTTGTATTTGTGACATTTTGCTAAAGACACTTCAACTTTTGCATACTTTCACTTTTTGCATTTTTTAATATTGCTCAAATATATTTAAGATAAAAAATAATAAAATGCAGTTTGTGAGATGAATTTGTGAATTAAATTGGCGGGAACGCCAGTGTGTATGGAAAATGGTTTTGTAAACTAACCATTATTTTGAGAGAAATGAAATAGTAAGTAAATAAAATATGTTTTTTTTTTCCATGTACTTAATGATATTAAGAAATTTACGTATTTAAATATGAAACTTATTTAATAAGATGTGAGAAGAATTATGTATTTGTGGCTGGGGTTAAATAATAAAGATTTTTAGACAAAACTTTGTTTAATTTAACATAAAAATCCTAAATTATTATTATCTATGTTACTTATCCTACACTGTACCTACACATAATTTTATGAAAAGAATATTATTGCTTCCAATTAAGACGAAAGAGCCAGTGTAATCCGCAGAAATATGTATTTACAGAATTTAAATTTAAATTTATTATCTCCCATTTTATTCTAAAAGTTTTTTTTTTTGAATGATTAATAATTAAATATATATTTTTTTTTTGCCTATTTCTCATTTTATGTCAATTTTCTTTTCATTATTTTAAAAATCACTTAATTATATTTGGTCTAAGCCTTCTCATGTTGGTCCATGTAACTGGAGAAATCTTGACACCTGTCATACAGGATGTCCTAGTTCAGGGGTCGAGACCTCATTGTGTACTGAACTTTTGGAAATAAATTAATATTACTATTAAAAACATAAACATATACTTACAACATAACATATATGGATATTTTGTGTCTGAAATAAAACAATTTGAATTTGAATTGAATTGAAAAACATCAATACAATTAACTATTTAAGTTCAAATTACGTTACTGAATGACTATTACATGAAATCATGGGATCTGAGGCCTAACTCAAAGAGCAGTATTGATGATTCTAATGATTATAATTCTGTAAATACATATTTTTTACTGTCACAAATCATATTTTGATCAACATAAAACCTGCCACTGATCCAAAAATTGCAAAAAACTTAAGGAAACTTGAAATTTTCTGAGCTACCTTAACGCGAGAAATTACTGAATGCATTGAGATGCATCTGCAGTCGTATAAAATGATATTTTAAATAAGTGAATTGAATGTACAAATTATGTGTAAATAGCTTTTAACAGATTTATTATTTATTTGTTATATGATCAGACTTAACTAAAACTAAATTATTAAGAACAATTACATATATTATTACAAGTAATTAAGAACAGACATAAACAATTACCGTCCTATCAGTCTGGTTTCGCACCTGTACAAAGCCTTCATTAAAGTAATCGAGCACAGAATAGCCGGAGCCCTCGACAATCATCAACCTCCTGAACAGGCGGGATTTCGTCGTGGCCTCTACCACTGACCACCTCCACTCCATCAACCAGGTTATTGAGAAACATACAGAGTTCCAGCTCCCACTTTATATTGCATTCGTAGATTAAACGAAAGCTTTTGATAGCATCACCCATAACTCAATTTTCAAAGCCTTACAGAATCAAGAAATAGACACCACGTACATAAGCCTTTTGCAAAATGTTTATAGAAGCAGTACCGCAGCCGTCTTTCCAAATCAATAAAGGAGTTAAACAAGGAGACCCGCTGTCTCCAAAATTATTCACGGCCGTACTGGAAGAAGTCTTTAGAAAGCTGGCAGCAGGCTGGGCAGAAAGGAGCAATATGGTTGGACATAGGAGATTGTCCAATCTCCGTTTTGCCGCCGATATTGTACTTTTTTCGTCTTCAGCCTCTGAACTGACTCAGATGCTAGAAGATCTTTGTACGGCAAGCCTAGAGGTCAGGCTTTAAATGAATATGTCAAAGACCAAGTTGATGACGAACAGCGCGCATCGCAGGATCACCGTGACGGGTGGGGTGGTTGAATACGTCGATGAGTATCTCTATCTTGGTCAAATAGTCTCTTTCCAGGCAAGACAAAACAAAAAAGTTGCAAGACGCACTGAAAATGCCTGGAAGAGCTATTGGGCCATGTAAGATCTAATGAAGGGCGATCTTCCTTTATCCCTCAAGAGAAGACTCATCGACGTGTGTATTCTTCTCATCCTCACGTATGGTTCTCAAACAAGGTCTTTGACAATTCAGCAGAGGTCCACGCTCGAAATTTGCCAGAGAGCTATGGAACGGAGTATTCTTGGTATTAAACTTGTGGACCGGGTTAAGAATACAACAATCCGTTCCATTACTAAAATAACTGATGTCACTCGAAAAGCTGCCATGCTTAAATGGAATTGGGCTGGACGCATCTGCCGTATGTTGAACAATCAATGGGCCAAACTTACGACCCAGTGGGTCCCGCTTAATGGCAGACGTCATCGCGGCAGGCCCAAACGGAGATGGCGGGATGAGCTGGACTCCTTTAAGAAAGATTGGTTCTTGGAAGTTCTAGACAGAGAGAGGTGGAAAGAGAGTAGGGAGGCCTTTGACCAGCAGTGGAAAATAATGGCTAAGAAAAAAAAGAAAGAAATTAAGAACCTAATTGCATTGTCTTATATCAAATCCTTCATTTACAATTCTATAAACGGGATTTGATTTCTTCGGTATTTTCCGGTTCCACAATTATTGGCGGAGGTCTCCTCTTTGGTCCTGAAATTATAAAAGTAATTTTAATAATAAAGAAAGAAAACAAGAAAAGGTATTTTTTGAGACTCTCACAGGAAATCACAAATTAAACTAAAACACACTCATAAAAACATAAATAAAAAAAAACGATAAAAACAAAGTCAAGTAAAACAAAAAGCTCCTATCTCATCATGATGTTGCGACATCTAAAAATAAATGTTGCAGCACTGGTATTCTGATAAGGACCGATAATAATGATAATACTAGTAAATGTCTCAGTAGCAGACAGGAATCTGGAATAGTGCCCGATTGATGGCATAGGCCCGTCCCCGATTACATGGGACTTAAACATAAACTAGTGAAATGTAGGTGTACGATAGGTAGGTACACTTCTGCCTATTTTAATCGTAATTAAGTCTTGTAAGGCTGCCTGTCCACTGGAGCGGAACGAGGCAATGGAGGGGAGAAATGTGTTAATATTAACCAATAGGAGCGGAGCTCTGAAGCAGAGTTTAAATTCCATTGGTTAAGGCTGCATGTCCACTGACGCGGAACGAGGCAGCGGAGCGGATTAATGTGCCAATATTAACAAATAGGAGCGGAGCTCTGAAGTGGAGTTTAGATTCTATTGGTTAATATTGGCACATTTCTCCGCTCTGCTGCCTTTCTCCGCTCCAATAGACAGGCAGCCTTACGGTGTCTTACCGAGAAATAAAAGCTCAAATAGCTAACTGTCTCAGATACATCCTTACCAACAAAGATCGAACAATACTTAATATCGAAGTAGTAAAGGATAAAAACTCACCTCCACCCATAAAATGTTTGATTAGAATGGAACACGGTGCATCAATCACAATATTTATCAAGAATGCAACTATTACTGCCAGTGAGAAGTCGGCTAAGAACTGGAACAACTGGAAAAAGAAGACAAAAGTTTTGAAAAAGGAATTTTACAACAACGACATCTATGGTAAAGTGTATGAACTAAGTAGGGTCAGTAAGCGTTCGTCCCTGCTTCTTAACGCCCGACAACATTGTGTTTGTTTCCTAAGCATCTGTTAGAAGGAGCTTAATAACGATGATAACAGAATAGAATTCTCTTTTTAGTGACACACTGGGCGGCCTTATCGCTAATAGCTTGAGCTTATGAATATAAGTATTTCTCACTTATTTGACCTGAAGCTAAATATTATAAATGTAAAAGACTTGTTCCATAGTCTAACACCAAATTTAACTGTGAATAGAGAGATTTAGAGCAATGCATTCTTGAGGCAACCATTGTTGCAACACGCACATGTACAATAGCGATTGACTTTTGATTGGCATATTGCTATCCAGAAACTGATGTCTGTTTTACCATCTATTTAATGCACAGCTTAAGAGGAAATAGTGCCCCTCGTGTAAAGATTACTGAAGCTAATATTATTTGTGCCAGAACCACAAAAAATACTACAAAGTGAAACTATCTACAAAAAAAAACCGGCTTAAAAAAACACTAAAAAGGCAAAAATTACTTTGATTTCGGAAGTCACCGTCTTTGGTTTAGAATGTTCGTATTTGCTACAAAATTCCGAAATTAAAGTAATTTTACACTTTGAAGTGTTTTTTTTTTTGGAAGTCGGTCGTTTTTTTTTTTGTTTCACTGTGTAGTGTTTTTTGTGGTTCTTATTTTTCACTTCTTAGCCATGGTACCTTACCCTACACAAATTCAAATACCACTATATTCCATTTGAAATAAGATTAGACATTTAAACAAACCGTTTTTACAGTCCGTTCAACCGATTTTGACTTCTAAAAGCAAAAAAGTGGTTACAATACCAACTGTTTACTGCAGCTGCCATTTGTCATGCCACCAACGCAATAGAAATCAAAATCGGTTGAACGAACTGTAAAAAAGGTTTAGTTAAATGTCTAATCTTATTTCAAATGGAGTATAGGCACCTGCTATGTAAGTAAATAACAGTGACAGGAAGTTATTGTAACATCACCCATATAGACTACATGAAAAATACGTAACTATTATATATTGAAGCTAACTCAAAAACTGCCCAAGCAAAGTTAAAAAAAATATACCTATCGAATGCCGCGCAAGCTTCCTCTACCAAATGAAAAAAATAATTTTCAAAATCGGTTCTTGATTGACGAAAATATCGATGGACATACATTTTTTTTAAACATACAGACGAACCTCCTCTTGTTTGGAAGTCGGTTAAAAATACAATAACTTACCGAGAATCGTACGCCGAAGTAGATAGGTGCAACCGGCATAGCATTGATGACGAATATCATAGGGTAATGCACTAGATACATTGCATACGACAGACGACTCAGCACCTTCCATGCTCGGAGCGACAGAATCCAGTTGACAGGGCCTGAAAAATTAAAAACATAATTAATTTATATGATACTTGACACTTCCCGTGACCCAAGGGCTGGTTTTTACCTTTGCCAGAGGCTAAGCTTTGCCATACAACGTGGCAATGCGGCCAATCTCTTGAGTACATTTATCAGTCGACAGCAATGCGGATGAATTTTTAGATGCTGTATTTTAGTTGGTGAATGAATAGTTTTATTTATTTATTTATTTTAACTTTTCACACACAAAAAGGTACAAAGGCGGACTTAATGCCTTAGGCATTCTCTACCAGTCAACCAAGAGTGGAGAAGAGATTGGATGGCAGGTGCTGTTTGAGAGAAACAAAGAAATTTTTTTATTAAAAATATATCATTAGAAATAAAATAACAGTACATAAATAGGTTATAACTTATAACACACATACATACATATTTTATATAATATACATATATTTATTATATATATACATATATACAAATTCAAGGGAGAGTGGTACCTATTGAGCTAACTCTACTCTATTTATTTTGAAAAAATAAAACTCTGCAATTTCCGCTTAAATGCATACCGACTGGTGGCCGTCCTGATATCAAGAGGAAGCGCATTTTGTTATTTTAATCACATTAGGTATAGCTTTTTTTAAACTGTACATTCTGACAAATAATAATTATTTATGCAACTGTTGTTTATTAAAGGGTATTTTAATCCCTAATTAATTATGAACAGTTACATACAAGACTTTATCTACACCCATGATATGAATCCTCTATAAAAGGTTCTGAAACCGTACTTAGGGTGTTGTACAATATTGTTTTCTCGACTTTTCTGTTAATAATTGGTTAGAAATGTCCTTTGCTGCATTAGAAATATCTGGTAATGTGTTGTTATCAAAGCTTGTATCACAATTTTTTTGTAAACAACAAAGTAATAAAATTTTGCAATACTATTGTCGAACGAAAATGGCGAGATACGACGTGAATTCGAATAACCTATAAGTTTTTTTTTTTTAAATTACGGAACTGTGGTATTGGAACGCGCGTGCATGACAATGTTCTTTTTTTGAAATTCGAGTTGCATAATGAAAGTACAACATTATAACACTCATTTGGATGATATTATAGTTATAAAACACTGGCTATTTTAATGTTGACAATAAGCTAACTGTTTCAGAAACGTTTATAGACGTTTTATAGCATGGGTGTAGACAAATGTAATTTTAAAGTGTTCTAAGGTGGCCACAACTGCCTTTGAACCTGATTTTTAAAAGACAGTATTGACCCGTTCATAAAAATAAAATAAAACTTTAATTAGTTCAATTATGATATTCAAAATTACACCTACCGCCATATCCATGCACGCAGGCGAAGATGAGCCATCCAACAAACATGGCCCACGCTGGTCTCATGAACGAGTTGATCATACTGTCAGCGAATTGGTTGTCCCATTCGAATTGCATGATAGGATAGGACGAATATACGATGAGGAGAGCGATTACTATCGCACAGATCCATAGGATCGATGATGAGATCTAGAAATTAATAATAAAATTTGAAAACAAAAATTTGAAAATAATTTTGACAAAGACGCATCATTCAATTTTGAAGGTGAAGTCTGGAGTGCCAAATAGCGTCCATTTTAATAATAAATTAGATATTTGGGCGTTCTTGTTCAATCAAAAATAACTGGAAAGATTCTTACAACAGCATTAGTGTAAAAAGATAAGTATTACTTACTAGATTTATAGAAACTTTCTTTCCGCGGTTAAGATGTAGAATATACCCAAATATTAATCCTACAAAGAACGGTGAGGCTCTGGTCAGCGTGTTCACATAGTAGTTAATTAGGTAATCCTCTGAATCTAGTGGGCGTCTGAAAAAAAATATATTTGCGCATTCGATTTACTTTAGCTTATTTGAGACTTAAGAATTCTTTAGACACCTTTTGGGCATCTCAATATAGCTTCATGTATGCTACTAATATGCGAATGCAACAAAATTATATCTGACATAAGTTTGATAATTTTTAGGGTTCCGTTCCAAATGAAAAAACCGGCCAAGTGCGTGTCGGACCACGCACAATGAAGGGTTCCGTAGTTGGGATGAATTTATCCCAAAAACAAACTTAACTTTCTAGTTGATAAACATGTTCTCCCATACGGAATGTATGGGAAAACATGTTTTTGCAACTGCAAAGTTAAGTTTGTCGATTATTACTCGTTAACTTGTAGAGCCTTCTTAGCTGTGATAGTTTTTCTTTTAATTTCGTTATATAAACTACTGCTGTGATTTTTTTCACACACCTAAAACCAACCATTTAGCTGGCAGGGGGGGGACACTTGACTCTAACAAAAAATGGCACTTAGGACCTTTCCAATGATACCCCACACCATGAGATAAAAAAAAACATCACCACTTTACGTGTAGGGGAGGTACTCTAAAAAAAAATGTTTTTCATAATTTTGTTTTACCACTTTTTTGGCGTAATTAATATGTATAGCTATGCCAAATTACAGCTTTCTAGTACTAAGGGTCTTGGAGCTAGACCGCGGACAGACAGACAAACGGACATGACGAAACTATAAGAGTTCCTTGTTCACTACGGAACCCTGAAAACGAAACCCTTGTAGGATCACTTCGTTGTACGTCCGTCGGTTTATCAAGCCCCTTTTTCTCAGGAACGCGTAAAGGTATCAAGTTGAAATAAATAAGAAATACGTAAGTCTATAGACCCTTATCGCTCTAAAAAAATCAAGCTTCTAAGTCAACGCAATAAAAAAATACGGCTATTTATGCAACATATTTTGATACTCGCAAATAAATCAAAACCTACAGGGTACTTCCCGTTAACCTAGAATCATGAAAATTGGCAGGAAGCAAAGTCTCACAGAACATGTAAAGGAAAAAGTCCGAAAATTGTTAATTTGTAGTTTTATCACACACTCTTTTTTTTTGAGATTACAAACTTACATTTCCAGATAGAGAATTGACCGTGAAGTATATCGATGTATGGGAGAACATGTTTTTCAACTACAAAGTTAAGTTTGTTCTTGAAATAAATTCATCCCTACTACGGAATCTTTCATTGTGTGTGGTGTGACACGCACTTGGACGGATTTTTAAAAGAATTTCTGTTTCAATACTCACGAAGGTATAACAGGACCAGACGGAAACTCCTTGATAAAGTTGTAAGTAGTAGAAGCAGCAAGTATAGCAATCAAGGCGCCGACGAGCGCCGACCAAGCAATTCGTCGTTTGCCTGTCAGCACCCACACTAGCACGAGAGGCGATAGGATGTGAAGCTGTACGTCTATAGCGAGGTACCAAGAATGAGCGAGACACTAGAAGTAAACGAAAAAAAAAAAAAAACATTAATATGCTTGAACGATGAAAATTAGAGTACAACGGAAGATAAACTTTTAGAAAGATACAACTCAAAAATTAAGAAGAAATACAGTTATAATTTGACATATTGATCTCTTTTTCAAATGAAAGATTTCAAATTGTCTAGTCTAGAGGCACGTTAAAAGACTTGGTAAAGAAATCTAGGTGTCGTAATATTTATTATTGTACTAGCTTGAGATTGTTTTATGGATACAGTCACATAAATGTCTCGCTGATGGTGGCGAGTGTTTTGGATCATTCGGTTCCTTACAAAATGATTGAACTGGATGGTGCTGATCCACGCGTCATGTTCGTGAACGGGCTAAGACGGGCTAAGACGGGCACCGTCAGTTGACACTGGTCATCTCTTATCGGCCAGGGCTTATTTTTAATCTTATATTTTCAATTGCTTTTGATTATTTTTTGTACATTGTTGTCACATATAGAAGCAACAAGAATAATGTACCCAGGATTTTGTATTATCTATGTTTAAAAGAGTGTCCTTGGAGTTTCTTGCCCGTTCTTCTCCATAGAGATCTACGTTTTGGAATGGGCAACTAGCCTCAACTTTCTGACTAATTGACCGATTCTTTGACAATTCAAAAGTGCCTGTAAATGATTTAATTGAAATAAATGCTTTGAGTTTGAGTCTAAGAGGATGATTGAGGATTGGTTGACTGATTTTAATTGGAGAGACTTGTGGCTAAGTAATAACAGCCGTACGGGTCGACCCATCAGGTTAAGCTGCGCTTGCCGCGGTTGGTCCGTAGGTGGGTGACCATTTTTACATACCAAGACCCCGCCGTGACTCGGAAAGCACGTTACAACGTTGGTCCCGGCTGTCATTTGTAGATCTTTGACAGTTGTTACGGGTCGTCAGAAGCCCGAAAGTCTGACAACCAGTCTTACCAAAGGGTTTATCCTGTAACTGGGTTGTAGAGGTCCGATAGTCAGTCGCTTCATGTGAAATACTGGTATTCAGCTGCGTCTGGCTAGACTGGAAGCCAATCCCAACATTGTTGGGAAAAGGCTAGGCAGACAATGAATCTAAGACAGATCATATATTTAACTTCGTTTGAAAAGTTTTTAGTAGTTAAACACTTACCATATGGCTAGGATTGATATAGTTCTGTATATGCAATAGCGTGGACCACCAGTATACTCTGCATCTATGCGTATGTGTTGCCGCAACTGCCCAATATGGGCCATCAGAAACCCGACTCAATATTGAGATTTGTAGAAGAATCACTGCAGCCAGCGTAGGGAACATTCGGAGAAGGCGGTTGAGGTAGAATAGATGGAGACTCTTGACGAGTTTCACTGGAAAAAATTGGGAAAATCATGGACATCTGTCTGCAATAATTTTATCTCTGGGTATAATTATTGTGCTTTTTCATCATCTACATAAATATAGGTAATGATGATTATGATCATATTGAATATGTTTTTATTGACGCAAAGGAGAATACTAATGCTGATCATCTCATCACATTTCGAGCGTTAGAAATACGTTTTTTTTTTGGCACGTCTTTTTAAAAAGAGCGAATTGAGTTTATTCTTCGTAAACAGGCACTAAAATAGCTCTTTTAATCCCTAGGGACTAAAAGTGATTTGAATTTGGAATGTGGTTATTATTAACAAAAGTTCAAATCAACAAACAGATCGATTACGGACATTGTATGAACAAATAACAGACTGTATGATAAACAGCGCGCGAAAAAAAGACCTACTTAATTTCTCATGGGTTTTATTTTTTCAGGGTGAAAAGCTTAGTTATTTTCTCATTGTGATAAATAGTAGGGTGTCCACCTCGGGAGCAACACTACTTTAAGCTCGATACTTTGAATCCCTCACTGTGCTCAGGATTCTACTCTAGAATCTTTCGCTCCACTCTGGATTCAAAGAAACACTCTCGCCTTTAAAATAGTTGTTTGCTCCCTAGGCAAACAATCTACTATTTTTGTAATTACTATAAACTTGAGGTAAGAATTTACTTACTGCTAGAAATTTTTCCAGCTGTAGTGTATACTAGTAGAAGGCCACTCAGCGTGAAGAAAGTATCTACTGTGATTGGACCAGCAGTAATCCATACAGACTCTAATGATGTAATCCACTGAAAATAAATAAATAACTTGGTTAGTCAACTATTTAATAGCTGATTGTCGAAGTATGGATATGCGATGGATCAGAATGAGGAGCATGTGACTTGAAAATTATAATGAATGTGGATCGCTATAAAAAACGCAGACCTTGAAAACGATTTTTTTTTTAACTAGGGTATCTCGCAGTTTTGACCACTAAGGTCTTAGCTACTAAACCGAACTTTCCTGTGGGTGCCTTAAGCTGCTCTACACTTAAAGCCTCCAGCCAGGGGCAAAAACTATTCTAAATTAAAATTAAGCGAACGCTCGCTAAGGTACGAACCTGTGGAATACCTGTGGGGTACGAACCTCGGCTTAGGGCATCGCTGGAAGGAGGACAGCAAGAAGGGACAGGCTGGATCAAAGTTAGATTTTCATCATGATTATTATGCGGTGTATTTAAAGCTACGTGCTCAGCTGCAACAACTGCTGGCACCCCGTTTTCAAGCAAGGGTCGGGGGGAGTACCATTTACTCGGCGACACGGTCGCGATGGCAAAGGACCTCGGCGGTGAGGTCGGAATGACGGGAGGCGTCTTTGTTTGTGTACTATACTAGTGGCCCTATTCTTCTCCTGGAGGAGTGTTATGGGGCCATCTGGGTCGGAAAGGATATGCCTTGGACGGCGGTTCTGACTGACCTTGGAAACGAATAGATAGACTGCATTTAAGATGATTTATTGAACAGTTTTATGAGAGACTCTCGTTAGGCAGTTAGGTTTGATGCAGAAATGGTACTTATGACAAAACTCGTATCCATTTACTATGGCACATTGGCACTCTAACGATTACACACAAAAAAAAAATACAAAATGCAAAACAAGAAATGAATGATGGAATAGACACACGTATTAATATTATTAAAGCAATCTACAAGTTTTGTAAAAGATAATTGTGAAATTGAGCCAGGGTGTTGGGGAAGATGTCAATGCTATTGGTGCGAGAGTGCTTTTCAATTGTGTATTGTGGAAAGGTTCCTCTAAAAAGTACAGGGTTATTTATATGTCGTTAATCCGTCAAGGGAATGTAGGAGAGGTTATTTGCAAGCAAATGACGTCTAATGACCTCTATGCCAATGTCAACCATTTTCGAATAATTTGAATAATGACTCGAAAATTGTTGACAACTGCATAGGAGTCGAAAGGCGTCATTTGGTTGTAAATAACTTCTCCTACATCCCCTTAATTGCTTGCCGACGTATAACCATTAACCCTGTTTAACATGGTTAATGATTACATTTAAAATTTTTATTTCATACATTTTAAAATATAAAATGTTATTTTACTCGAAAATGGTTCACATTGGCATAGGGGTCATCATGTGTAATTTGGTTGTAAATGACCTCTTCTACATTCCCTTAACGGATTTCCGACGTGCAACCAATAACCTTGTAAATGTTAAGTTACTTACAGCCAAGACATCAGCAGGATTGGCCATAATCTGGCTTACAGTCTGATTAATGAACGTGTGTCCAATGATGACCCACATCATGGCGAAGGCTCTGATGCCGTCCATACATTCCAAGGCTCCAGGAACCGGAGTATATGTGACGAGGCGACGAGTGTTAGTGAAAGCAGAGAAGGATATGAGTAACTTGTTGATTTTCTTTGGATCTGTGAATTAAAAATTTATATGAGTCTATCTCTGCAATCTTTTTCGTCTTCTCAAGCCGGTGTCACATCTGCGTCTATCTTGACGAAGCTTTACACAATGATACGATACACGCAGATATGACCAACCACTATCGGTTATCGTCCCGATAGTTCGGGCTGTATAGCACTTATCTCCTGGGTACATAATAAGCATGGCGTGTGGTTAGACTAGCGTTGGTCATTTCGACTGTTGTTTCCGGACTGCGTAGATGCTCTGTCGAAATAATGGAGAGCTATCTTGGATTATTGCACGATTATTCGTTAAAATTATGAAGCCGCCAATGTGACCACCGAATTAGCGCGATAACTTTTTCACGATAAAAGCAGATGCGACCCCAGTATTAGTGAAAGCAGAATCCTACCTTTATAACTGTCAAACAGCACAATTTTATCTAGTTATTACGATTATTAGAATGTGAATCGATTATGAAAATACCTAAAACCAGTCATTTAATAGGATTTAATGGGAAAAACAAAACAAAAATTGTTTTGCTATGATAAGATTGTGAAAAATAAACGTAATTCATTGATATAGGTTTTCAATCACTGCTATCTAGCTAAGTAGGTGTTATTGTGGAATGCTACTTCCTAGAGGAAGTGTTATGTGACCATGCACAACGAAGGGTTCTGTAGTTGGGATAAATTTATCCCAAGAACAAACTTAACATTGTAGTTGAAAAACATGTTCTTCCCATACGGAATGTACGGTAGAACATGTTTTTGCAACTGTAAATTGGTCGATTAGTACTCGTTAATTTGTAGAGTCAACTTAGCTGTGCTAGTTTTCCTTTTAATATCGTTACATTTACCACTGCTATGAATTTTTTCATATAGTTATCAAAAACCAACCATTTAGCTGGCAGAGGAGGGAACATTCTTGACTCTAACAAAATCAAATTATTTTAAAAACAAAAAATTACGGGATGCTGCCATGCCAAAAGGGATATTCGATTCGATTTAATAAAAACAACAATGTTATCGTTTCACAGATTAATAAACACGAGATTCTTATCAGGTGGTAAGATAATGCACGTGACGGCCAGCAGCAGGTGTTAATGATTATTTAATTAAACTTTGGGAATCCACAGAAATTATAAGCGAAGGTAATGACTAAATTAGTTCGGTTATCTAATCATTTTGCATATTTCATTTTTATTTTGATATTGTAAGTTAATTGATTCAGACATGACCTTGCGGAAATCCATTATAAAATACAATAGACGTGAATATATTTAGTAACCTGTAGTGCTATTCTGTAAAAATCTCACCGTGATAACTTAGGTGAAGTGAGCTGCCAATAGTGGCAATCCTCAGCAACTGACAGCTCACTCCACGCTCACTTCACCTAAGATAACACGGTGAAATGGTTACAGAATAGCACTACTGTAGTGCTATTCTGTAAAAATCTCACCGTGATAACTTAGGTGAAGTGAGCTGCCAATAGTGGCAATCCTCAGCAACTGACAGCTCACTCCACGCTCACTTCACCTAAGATAACACGGTGAAATGGTTACAGAATAGCACTACTGTAGTGCTATTCTGTAAAAATCTCACCGTGATAACTTAGGTGAAGTGAGCTGCCAATAGTGGCAATCCTTAGCAACTGACAGCTCACTCCACGCTCACTTCACCTAAGATAACACGGTGAAATGTTTACAGAATAGCACTACAGGTTCCATCGTCATCTTGAGGATGCCTCGTTGAGAGGTGAAACATGTGTCGATTTCTTTCAGGAGTTTTTTATGGCTCTTTAGAAATAGCTAAGCGGAATAGGTTACTAAATATATCCACGTCTATTGTATTTTTTTATATCGTTTGCAGAAACTAGCGAAATGTGAGTGTTTTAAGATACATCTCTGCCTAAGGCCCAGACTCTACCAAAGCTAAGACAAGATGAGAGGAGAGGAGATGTGTTTAAAACAACCAATAGAATTTCATTATTCACACATCTCGTCTCCATTCACCTTTAGTGGATACCACTGAGCGGAAAAGTATCGAGATGTGAAGAAGTATTTAATAGAGATGTGTGTTGTTGTCATTTGCCAATGTTGCAATATTAATTACGCAATATTGTCTTTGGTCCGTGGCCTTGACATCAACCAATGAACCTATGTTATAGTTACTATGAATAACATTGTCAACCTTTTTTACTGATTGAATACGAGGCTTTTGACTACTTTTGTTTTGTGTGTATTATGTCTAGTTTTTTAAAATGTGTGTTTTGTTTGTGCAGAATAAACAAGTTTTTTTTCTTTCTTTTTAAGCTATTGCATAGCTTTTATCGCGGGCTTTGAGCGCGGCGACCGAATCAAGAAATTCCGTAACGTAACGAAATTAAAACCTAATACCCCCCCACTCCGCCTACCATGTAATGACGGTTCCCATGACAATGTGATGTTGTCATGGGAAACGTGATATTGTCAAGGAGGTTACAAATGCTATGCAATAGCTTTACCGCGGCAGTCCCCGAGTGCCACATGTTTTTTTTCCTTTATTTGAGCTGTGCCTTGTTGAGATTGAACTAGTTGGCGGTACAAAGCGGAGATATGAGCTGTGCCTTGCAAGCTGGCAACGGTGCGGTGCGCAGCGGAGACGAGAAGAGATATGAGCGGCGTCTAGGGAACAATGAACATCCAACACTCGGCGCACGCAGTAGCTCAATTCCTCTCTAGCCTGTACGCATCTCCTCACAGCTTCAGTGGATATACCCTAGCTGAAAAATCATCTCTTTTCGTCTCCGCTTCGGACATCTCCACATAGTTCCGTTTTGGTAGAGTCCGGGCCTAAAGCATTAATTATCAACATAATTATAAGTGATCATTTAGACTTTTCTTACCTCCTTGTTGGTACACATTGTACCGAATATCGTATCCTGTACTCAACGCGACGAGGAGAATAAAGAAGCCAAATATTGAACTGCAAAGAAAAGCAAGTATTGTATTTTTCCAGTATTACACAGTTGAAATTGGTATTACAGTTAACTGAAAGAACATTTAAAACTCATATTAAAAGTACTCTTTGTAAACAAGCATATTACAAATTAGAGGATTATATTCTAGATAAGAATGCTTGGAAGCATGCTAGTCTAGCTCCATAGGACAATTTAGAGTCTAGACAAAATCAAACTGGTTGCTAATGTAATTGTGTTATTAAATATTATAACATATTTTTTTTTTACATTCTGTGATTACTCACACACTGACAAATTAGTATCACTTGTAATTTTTTTAGTTATATCGTATAGGTACCTACTTTTACAATGCTTGTAAATATGTGAACACCATGTATCCATAACATAATAATTTTTTCTGTCATTGCTTTATTTTTAATTATTTTTACCTATTGTGGTATAGTAATCTTATTCCAGGTGCATCGTCTTCACATATAATTAATGTATACAAAATATTGTAAAACATTTTAAAAGAGTAACGGTGGAGTTTCTTGCCCATTCTTCTCCATACGAAAATTACCTTTTGGAAGGGGCGACTAGAATCAATTCTATTTTTTTGTTTTTGATATTCAAAAGTGCCTTTTTGTGCCTAATTGAAATAAATTATTTGACTTTGACTTTGTTATCAAAACAGATTATAATCGATGACTAATGAGCTGCTATTGCATACAAAATCGCGGAAACAAAACGACATTGACTTTCATACTATCTATGCCTGAATGTGTGAGGAGCATTGGTACATTCAAGAAAATTAATTATTATCAACTACGTCAATTTACCGTGTTTATAGCCATTTCAAAATCAAAATCGAGACACTTTATCTATATCTATAAAAGGAAACGGTGACTGACTGATTGGGCTGAAATTTGGCAAACAGATAGATAATATGACATAGGCATCCACTAAGAAAGGGTTTTTGGAAATTTGACCTTTAAGGGGGTGAAAAGGGGGGATTTTGATTGTATGAAAAATCTTATTTCTTGAGTTGAACCTTGGCACAAATACTTATCTATGTAAATTATGAAGTTTGCCTTTTTTAGTTTTTCTAAACTACCCCCTAAAGGGGGATTGGGGGGTGTCAAAGTTTGTATGGAAGAATTTTAACGCGCGATCTGATTAACTCGAAACTCAGTATTTATACTTAAGACTGAAAATAAATAAAAAACCTAGGTATATCAAGGTTTTTTGAAAATCTTCCCCTAACGGGGTGAAAAGGGATATTCATTTTTACACGGGAGGATTTTACTGTGTGGCTTGATTAACTTGAAAATTGGTATAAATAATCTATGTCAAATAATGGAAACGTCACAATAGACTTTTCAAAAATGATTATCACGCTATTTGCTATGGGAGATGAGCAATATTGCAATATGTTTGTATTCTTCTATACTATACTCTAACTATATTGGGCCAACTGAGGTTTGAGTACGAGAAAAGTTAGAAATTGCAAAAAACTTTCCATAAATTTCGTAGGAAATGAGCCTGAGAGGAGATAGATCAACACGAAATATTATCTGAAACGATCAAAATCCGTAGTGCGCGCTTAGCCTAGGTTTTTAATATCTATTTCATTTCCATTTTTTATTTTGAGGTACGGAACCCTAAAACAGATTTATTATCTGTTTGTTACCTTTTGATGCCGTAACGGCTGAACAGATTTAGATGAATGGCATACGGATAGGCCATGACCTGGGTTAGGACATATGATAAGTACTCTGAATCCCGGTAGTACGTTTCTGTGGGATATTTTCCAACCTTTACGGTGCGAAGCCGCGGGCAAAAGCTAGTTTCACATAAACCTACATGAGCACTTATGAACCTTCAGAAGCATGGTGCACGGTTCCAAATGGTGGTTCCCTATGGAGAAGAGCCGGAAAGAAACTCTACGTTTACTCTATCCTTAATATTATAAATGCGAAAGTAAGTTTGTTTGTTACGCCTTCACGCTAAAACGGCTAAATAGATTTGAATGAAATTTGGCACATATATAGATGATACCTTGGAAAAGAACAAAGGATACTTTTTATTTCGATATTCATACAGGTTCGAGACTTATGCGGGTGAAACCGCGGAGCGCAGCTAGTAAAAAATAAAGGGCTTTTACAATATTTTTAAATAACAGTGTTTATAGGTATGGAGGACAATGTAGGTCTTTCAACAAGTATCAGGTATAAAGCCAGGTATAAGAGTAAGTTTTGTATTTAACGAAATAGAAAAGAAGCTATTAAAAGATAAATAAAAATATTTAAACCAAATGACATGATTGCCATTTCACTACAAGTGTCAGAGAATGACAGCTATGATTTAAATACTATGGACAATTCAAGTTGGTAGTTATTTTTTTTGCTAAATAATTAATTTCCCTGACTATAAAAGTGGGAATTACATGACAGTCTTCAAAACGAATTCCAGTTTTAGAAAAAGTTTGGTTTTGTAGAATGCCCTCACGCATGCCGGTGACTGTCTCCCACTAAGTACTCGATGTGCCATATTCATAGTATTCACTCTACCTACTCCGATCACTGATTATAATAATAATCAGTGATCGGAGTAGGTAGATTGATTTGGGGTCAATGCACTGGCACGTATATATTAATATAGATATGCCGCCGGGATTCCGGGATTTTGAAATTATTAAGACTTTTTAAGGAATTTTAAATGTTGTAATGTGTAGAATAAAGAATACATCAATATGAATAAGAAATATTTGATCCTTTTTCTTTTTAATAGTATATAGGTTTAGTTTAGTTTATTTCATTTCATATTCAACAGGTTTAACAAATAAATTGTAGAGGCCTTCTTTTAAGTATGGAGATACCTGTGCCAGAAGACCTCCCTCTTCCATAACTATATGTATAACATACAAAGCCTGTTAATAACAGAATTTTAACAAAGATGGTACAATAACAAAACTAAAATTAGAAAATTAATTAAAAAAAAAAAATAGGTAGGTACATGAATTCGTATACTGAGACAATTATACTAAATTATACGTCGAGGTCCTTTGCGATCGTGACCGCCGCGTCCCCGAGTAAATGATACTCCCCCCGACCCTTGCTCGAAAACGAGGTGCCAGCAGTTGTTGCAGCTGAGCACGTAGCTTTAAATTCCCCGATTAATAATCATGATCAAAACTTTGATCCAGCCCGTCCCATCTTTGATGTCCTCCCTCCGGTAAACGCCCTAAGCCGAGGCTCGTACCCCACAGGGGGTGCCCTTAGCGAGCGTTCACCTAGTTTATAAGTTTAGTTTATAAGTCCCTGGTTTGAGTGTAGCAGCTTAAGGCACCCACAGGTTTGCTTGGTTAAATAGTCATGGCCTCAGAGGCCAGCTATGAGATGCTCTACAGAAAAAAGAAAAGAATGTGGTGTCTGTTTGTGTAAATCATTTTTTTTTTCATGTACCTATGTATTTGTTTATTGTGTAGTATGCTTTTAGAATTAATATTTGCTTGGTCTTATTTATAAATGTCGTATCGCTGGTTTCATCTTTTATTGCATCTATTTTTATTGAGATTACGTAGGGGCTATTGGAATATACGAGTAGTTATTATGTTCTTCCTACATTGAAAATCTACCATATTTACAAAAAAAAAATTGCATGAAGATACTTACAAAGCAACATATTCTCCAGGCACCCAAAGCTTATCATTAGGCAGACGACAGTACGCCTCATCAAACTGAATTTCTGCGATCTCCGAGGTATTGAACATAGCCTTCAGTGCCGTTCGTGGAGTACAAGCCTTGGGTATGCAAGTAGCAAGGCGAAAGGTAAGAGCAGCGAGAGGCGTGCCTGCGATTCTGTAACAAGATAGTTAGTTGATTCAGGCATGACCTTGCGGGAATCCATTATAAAATACAATAGACGTGGATATATTTAGTAACCTATTCCGCTTAAGAGGCCTGTGAACACAGCTCGCAATTACAAATCGATATGTTTGCAAAATTCAATTCCAAGCACGTTGCGCTAGTGTGAGTGCCTGTCGGAGCGATATACACCCTACTGCAATACTACCACGCACACATTGACAATTATTGCTTGACGCGATAGCACTACTAGCTTTAAAAAATTTATGATAAATTTGGATGTGTTCCGCAATACCAAAAATGATGAATGAAAACTTAATACGTTCCCATTTTATTTTCGATAATTTTTAATTTGAGAATATAAGCTATGCTTCTACAAAAATAATATTATAAATATTGTTGTTTATAATACAGAAAAAATAATATGAAGACATGTAATTTAAGCTGTAAAAATGTGCGAAATTAAATTCGTTTAAACTTCATTTTAGAAAAGTTTTTTGGAAAAAAAAAGATGTTGGAGCCTATATAAACACTGTCTAAATCCGAATAACAGCATAATATGGTGGAAATATTCCCAAATTGCAAATGATTTAGGTATTACCTTTGTATGGACAATTCATGCGTCGCCGCGTTCTTAACTATTCCTGTAAGAAAAATCCTATAAGAAATCGCCACGTGTCGAGGCATCGAGCGTCAGACGCTCGGCGTGGCAATTAGACGCTGTTGGTGTACATTTATTAATAAATTAATGTAGCTAACATTATTAATTTTAGTAGCTGATGAATTATTTTATAACATTCTGAAAAAAGAAGATTTTTAACACTGAAGAGATAGGTATTATCTTGGTACGGACTTTGTACATCGGTAAAGTGCCAGTCATATCCATGTATATCTACTTTACGTGACTATTAAATATGATTCAATTTTCAGACAACGTACCTGATTAAGATTGACTAATTAAAAACATAACTTGTGTGTAATATCCGTGTGAACTTCTTGGTAAATTCGATAAAGACGGGTAGGTAAGATTTTAAATATGTGAATCAGTAGCTAAACTTTCAGGAATACCTTACCTCTACAATATGTTAAAAAAAACCCTATATGACTAACATAGGTACTGTAATAACATTACCTAAAAGTAATAAAAAAATCTTATTATTTTTGAAAATAAAAAAGTTATTGTTATTTAAAAATCACATTTTTTGTATCAAAATTACTCCAAATCCATACCATTAAAAATTAGCAAATTTTCAACAGGGGTAAGTTATGACTTACCCCGCGTCGGGTGACCCACTAAATGACGGCCGCCCGCCCCCCATGTAATCACCGGGTAAAAGTCCCCATTGAAAAAAAAATTGTGACTATTTTTTTTTCTTTTTCCTGAACATTACCGCAATATAGATTCTCAAGAGCAGTGGTGGCCCAATGGCAATGGCCGCGACTCATGAGTTGTAGGTCGTAGGAACCCAGACAGGCGCTTTACTTTGTGTAAATTATTTCATCACTACTGTTCTCAAAACGGTGAAGGAAAACATCGTGAGGAAACCGGCATGTCCTAGAACCGAAAATTCGAAGACATGTGACATCTACCAACCCGCACTGGTGGATTACGGCCCGCTCCCTCTCATAGAGAGGAGGCCTGTGTCCCAGCAGTGGAAACATTAATAGGCTGATGATGATGATAAGACTCTCAGTACCATACATAACAACACTCTCATGGATCGAACAGGGTTTTTTTTTACATGTTGTAAACTATAGAAGTAGGTAATTGATGTAGCCCACTGTATAAAAAATTTCGTTATCTACCTATAGAGTCTACAGGTGGATATCGCAATTATTTGTTTTGATATTAGAAACAAAATAATTATTTAGGTACTTTACCTTTTATCATTATTTGGAGCTCCATTAAATGCTTCGAACCCTGCAGTCGCTAACTGGTACTGTCTTGAACGTTCTACAACGTCTTCTTTCACCCTAAATCTCTTTGGGTTCTGCCCAGGCCAAGTGATATCTGGCCAATCGTCAGGCCAAGTTACCTCAGGCCAGTCATCAGGCCATGTTGGTGTACTTGGCAAGCTTGACCAGTTTTGATCCAATGGCACGTTTATCATGCAATATTTTCCTTCAACGACTGAGTTTGTTATTTGCTGATGTATGCCCAAACATTGGTAGTAGTTGCCAAGATCTAATTCGTTTCCAGTCAGCACACCTCTTGGTGTTCGGAAGCCAGCATCAAGAACTGTAAAGAAAACCTTATCAGATACAAATGGTTAGCGATTTGGTGGATTTTAGAATTTCCCACAAACATTACCGAAAAAAGGGGTGGATTTTTATTTTTAAACAAGAAGGATAAAATTTAGAAATGTAAAAATTAATTTCATTTTTTTTTTTTATTATTATCATAAAAATCAGTTTAGTGGTTTAGCGGTTTAGAGGTAAAACGTTAGAAACAAAATAGAAATAATATTTCCGTCTGTCTAGACAGACAGTGGTGCCGATTCCCTTGGTCCCAAACTAAACTAAATTTAAGTTCAGTGCATCTTTTTCTTTCTATTTCATTAAGAAAAGGACAGAAGATAAATTTTAGTTTAGTCCTGTCAAATTAATCAGCGACTGTCACTCTCCATACAAGTTTAGACGTGATTAAAAACTTGTCGACTAAAATTACGTCAATTTACGTCAAGCGCTTATTAATTTATTTATATTTATTAGCGTTATTAGATATCTTGGAGTGTATATTGATCAGACACTAACTTTTAAGCCTCATATTGACATTCTCGTCACTAGGATTCGTAAGCTAATATACATTTTCAAGACACTGAGACATGTGGCGGATAATAAGACTATCAAAATGGTGTACTCAGCACTCTGCCAGTCAATAGTCAATTATTGCATAACCTCCTGGGGAGGAGCAGGAAAAGTGCACCTTCTGGAAGTTGAAAGAGCACAGAGAGCCGTACTCAAGGTTGGAGCTGGGCTCCCCTTTCGCTATCCAAGTGCTGAGCTATATAAACGTTGGGATACTCTAACAGTCAGGCAGACCTTCATATTCACATTATTACTCAAAAAACATAAAGAAATAAAATATGACCCTAATCTCAACAAAGATAAGCGAAGGAAAGGTAATGTCTGTCCTACTAATTTCTTTCGCACAATTTTCTCTCAAAGGTTTTATTGTTTTCTTGGAGGATATCTGTATAATAAAATCAATACAACACTTTCAATATACCCCATGTTTAGATCGACTTTTAAACTAAATGTATGTAAATGGCTTAAAACTCTCGACTATCAGGCAACTGAGAGTCTTCTGATCCCTATTCGCTAAATTTATATTTCCTTAATAAACGTTCACTATCACACATACACACACACACACCACCAGACACGCACACACCCACCCCAACACATCCCCATGCACTCACCCCCACACACACACTCACACATACGTACACACACTTAAATCTATATTTGAATGTCCAGCCTAGATTTATTTTTATTTTATTTTTTCTTTATATTGTTACTGTACCTAGAAAATAATTTAACTTCATCACTTGCGTTTGCTAATTAATCTAAATTAATATGTACATTTTTAAGTATTGTGGGGCCTGGTGACCCGTAACACAGGTATTTTATGCCTTTTTCGGGCACCAGTCTCTCACAAATGTTAACCCAATTTTTAGATTAAGCATTTCCTGTACAAATCTGCATTTGTGATGAGAAAAATAAATAAATAAATTAAATTAATTAATTTGACAGGACTAAACTACAATTTATCTTCTGTCCTTTTCTTAATGAAATAGAAAGAAAAAGATGCACTGAACTTAAATTTAGTTTAGTTTGTGAACAAGGGAATCGGCACCAGTATCAATTTCGCAATGATAAATTAAGCATGGATTTATATGTGCAATAAATTAAGTGATACTGCGATTTAGAACAGAAAGGAGAGATTAGAGGTATTTTATGGATTATACAAATTTACATACTTACATAAGAGTTACTGGAATAAAACGGGGTTGCACAATGCTAGTTTTATGTTGAATACAAAAACGTGTGCGTGTGCATACAAAGTTATCACACTAATATTATAAAGGCGAAACTTTGTGAGTGTGTGTGTGTATGTTTGTCTCTTCTTCACGCTCAAACGGCTGGACCAATTTGGATGAAATTTGGCACACAGATAGTTTATAACCTGGATTAACACTAGGATTACTTGGATTTACTTTTTATTCTGATATTCCCACAGGATCAAGACTTACGCGGGTGAAACTGCGGGGCGCAGCTAGTTATTCATAAATTAGTGTCATTTTTAATCCAGTATTTATGGTAAATACCTATAGAAAAATTGTTCACAGAATTGATAGGCACAACACGCTAAGCTACGTTTACGCATATAACAGAGTATCATCGAGGGATGAAGAAATTCAATGCTATTCTATAGATCAAAGGCATGAAAATGAGAATGTAGTTGAAGTGGAACAAGGAACAAAAGTTGCAAAACAGTTACCAAATTCTTTTGCAGAATTTGAGGGCACAGTAAATGTATACTACATTATGAACAAAAACGTCAAAGGCAGTTGAAAGTTGCCTAGATCATATCATGGGAAACTATTATTTGGCTGCGTGAGGTCGAGAACGAAGATTAAAAAATAGAAAAGGAAAAAGGTAAAATGTGGGTTACATTGTATGAGCGGTAACCTGAAGCATTCCACGATTGTTTAATATCGATATTTCCCTTTTTAATCTAGTAAGAGCGAAGGACAGTTCTAATTAAAGGATTAGTGTTAATAATTAATATCTGATAAAGTGAGATTAATGCGATAACGGTTTCCGAAATATTCAAGGCAAAAATTTTATCGGAGAGGCAACCGGATGGGGAGTGGTACTCTGGGTCTTGAAGTGTTACCGAACCCCCTGTACCATCCGAATGGACCCCTAATGGACGGGGGCTGAGATATGGGGGATGGGGGCCTAATTTTTTTTTTTGACATGGCATTCGAAATTTAAGCTCTATTATGTGCAACGAATTTGTGTGTATCAATGCCCTCTGGTTTTGATAAAATTAACCCTCATTTTCGGTGATAGATCATCGGTAAAGAGTTTCAAGAATTATATACATTATTTCAATTATAATGATGTTGGGGGTGGGTGGCAACCGAATAGCATTGATACACACTAAATCCTTGCACATAATAGAGCTTTTATTTTGAATGCCAAGTACAAAAAACCGTTAAGTTAGTCCCCCATTCCCCATGTCTCCGCCCCCGTCCATTTGGGGGTCCATTTGGACGGTACAGGGGGTTCGGTAACACTTCAAGACCCAGAGTACCACTCGCCATCCGGTTGCCTCTCCGATAAAATTTTAAAGCAATATTTACTAAATAAAAATCATAAACTCACTGACAGATAATGTACAGCCTAAACCACTGGTCTAGAAGCATAAAATTATGTACAAGAGTTCCTTATACACCGTGACATTTTAGTCATCTTACAAAAGCAGCTCATTTCATGTATCAAACAACTACTAAACAATTATAAAAATAAAAAAATATTTTATAACAATTTTTCGATTATCCTAGAGGTATTTTATTTCGGGTACATTGAGTGGCCCTTTGTAAGACGACTAAAATGTCACGTTGTATATCTTTTTTTTTGCTTGCTTGCTTGCGAGCTTGTTCTCCATAAAAGTTTAATCGGGAGTGACGCCTCTGAAACTAAAAGTATTAAATATGAGTACATTGATAATGATTGTGACATGAGAGATGGTCCCTTCCCTGGTCATCCTTATAAGTTTACAGCGAATAACCGCTATCTGAACTCTACAACTTAGTGTAATACCTATAGGTATCAACGATAACAATTATGTAAGTATTGATAAATCACAATCGGAAATTTGCGACTAATTGATTTACCTACGTATTTCCGAGACCCAGAGGACACTCAATGGGTCAAGTTTTACTTTTAGTTTAAAAGCACCTTCTACCCAATATTTTTTTAACTATAATGTCACGTACATTGTACGCCTATAATTTAACATTAGCAGTAGAACTTTTCCTAACTACAACTGTAAACCAATGCTGAATGTATATGTGCTCGTGGTGTTCAATATTAAATATATATAAACTAGCTGACCCTGCAAACGTTGTTTTGCCACATAAATGTTTGGGGTGGACCATCTTTATCACGTACTACCCTATCTACCCTACCTGCCCTACCTGCCCTACCTGCCCTACCTACCTTACCTGCCCTACCTGCCCTACCTGCCCTACCTGCCCTACCTGCCCTACCTGCCCTACCTGCCCTACCTGCCCTACCTGCCCTACCTGCCCTACCTGCCCTACCTGCCCTACCTGCCCTACCTGCCCTACCTGCCCTACCTGCCCTACCTGCCCTACCTGCCCTACCTGCCCTACCTGCCCTACCTGCCCTACCTGCCCTACCTGCCCTACCTGCCCTACCTGCCCTACCTGCCCTACCTGCCCTACCTGCCCTACCTGCCCTACCTGCCCTACCTGCCCTACCTGCCCTACCTGCCCTACCTGCCCTACCTGCCCTACCTGCCCTACCTGCCCTACCTGCCCTACCTGCCCTACTTGCCCTTCCTGCCCTACCTGCCCTACCTACCCTACCTATCCTATCTTTCAAGTTGGATCAAACTGCACACGATGTGCAAATTTGATTAAAATCGGTTAAGTAGTTTAGGAGTCCATCGTGGACAAACAACGTGACACGTAATTTATATATATTAAGAAGATAAGAAGATAAAAATTTAATGCTGTTCGTTGTTAGGCGTATCACTTAGAGGGTCATGGCCATCCGGCTGGCCCGAGGATACCGCACGGTCTCTTGCGAGGCGGCGAGCCTCCTTGCTGGATTACCGCCATGGGATCTGGAGGCAAAGGTCTTCGCGCACATCTGGGAGTGGCGCGAGGAGGCGAAACGCCGGGGCTTAGCTCCGATGCCGCAAGAAATTGCGGCACAGCGGACAGAGCTCCGGCGGGATCTCATGGCGTCATGGACGGTGGAGGACTGCCCGGCTTGGGCGGAGCAACGCCGTGTCCTCGTAGAGGCGATCGGCGGCGGTGATCTCTCGCGTCCGGCCCTGGTTCAGGCCATGGTGCGGAGCGAGAGGAAATGGCAGGCCGTCACCTCCTTCTGCGAAGCGGTAATGCTCGCGAAGGAGGAGGCGGAACGCGTGAGGGAGAGGCAAATTTTGCGCCCTCACGCCCCTAACCGCCGCAATAGGAGGAGACGCCCGGGGCGGAAATCGCGAGCCGATTTCCGGCCACCGTAGGTGCGGGCTTGCGGACGGTGAGCAATGGGTAGCTCGCCGTCCGATAAGGACCAGGCCCGGGTCAACGGCGCGTTGTGTTCCACGCGCGCCTCAAAGAGATGTCAGCAGAATTGACGGGGTCCGCTAGGGCCAATGCCTGCCGAGGGTTCGAAGAAAACCGATAGGGACATCGTGGCCCCCGGCAACAGGGCAACCGAAGGAACACGGGTGGGTTTTAGTCAGTAAGAGTCTGACACGCCCTCCCGCTCCGCCCAGAGCGGGAGAAGTTATTTGATGATTTCCCACCCAAAAAAAAAGGCGTATCACTTGAGAATACTGTTGCAGTTATTTTTTGTTTTAAATATTTATAATTAATTAATTGTCCGAATTAAGTTTTTATGGAAAGAAAAATTTTAAAAGTAGCCCGGAAAATTTACAAATTCGGGTAATACTGAAAGTAATTTTTTCTATAGGTTTTTTGTATGAATTATTGAAATTTGGACAGGACCACGTCTGTTAGGGCAGCTAGTAAATAAATAAAAATCGTCTCGTATCCACTTAGTGATTATGCCAAATGCAGCTTCTTGTAAATCAATTGATCCACATGTCATAGTTGTTGTCTACATAACATACATATATCCTGAATATATATTTGTGGTGACAGGCTATCCTGGCTACAAATAAATATGACATCAACTTATGTTTAACAAAGCAGTTTAATTTTCTACTTACATTCAATCAAAAGTTCAGTTTCATTTTGCATGATATATCCAATTTGTTCTTCACATAATTCTTCATCAAGCACAGATTCATAGAGATTCAAATCGAAAACATTTTTATAATCAGGAACGACCATATCAAAATGGCCACTGACTACATTCCCATATATGGAAATTAAAAGAAATAAATATATCGACTTCATTTTGAAAATTTTCACATAATAATTTTTACTGTAGCCGAAGACCTCGTCTTCATCACTGAGCAATTACTCTAAGATTTCAATGGTTTGTTTTTTATTGATTGTATCTACTGAGCAAATAATTTTGATTAGATTGCACTAATCAATTTCATTAGCGTAGTCCCATGATAAAAAGATTAATAAATGTAGAAGTCTTGAACAGATTTATCAAAATTTTAAATGTCAATACAGATAAAAATGATTATTTCGTAATATTAATTACGATTGAATACTGATTTGTTTAATTTTCTGCTAAATCATAAGTGAATAAAAATGTTATTGTACTTTTTACATTTCTTTCTTTCTCTGTTTAGCCTGTAAATCTGCTTTATTGCTCTTATTGTAATTTTTTTATCAGTCTTAGTGACAGAAAAATAACAATATTATTATGATACACTTCTTTTCTTTTTATTCCATGTCGTCAATTCCTTTAATTACAATAAAAAAATAGTAGATTATACAAGTAAAAAAAAGGAATTTAATTCGAAGGACTAAGTTGGATCCCGAGAACAGCGAAGGATTCTAGAGCAGAATCACGAGCGTAGCGAGGGATTTTAGATTAGAATCCTGAGCGGAGCGAGGGATACAAGGACCGAGTAAAATTTTTTTTCACGAGTTGTGTACTATACTTGTTACCATTGACTGCGAGAAAATAAATAGTAGTATGTGGTATTTTATAATCACATTTTTGGTGACTACAAAATTATCTACAATAATTGCTGTTTTAGAGGAGCTCGTGGCTAAGTAATAACAGCCGCACCGGTCGATCCATCAGGTTAAGCACGCTTGCCGAGGATGGGTGACCATCTTTATATACTGAGATTCCTCCGTGCCTCGGAAAACATATCAAGTCGTTAGTCCCAGCTGTCATTCGTGGATCTTTAACAGTCGTCACGGGTCGTCAGAAACACGAAAGTCTGACAACCAGTCTTACCAAGGGGTATCCTAATACTCAGTTACTGAGTTGTGGAAGTCAGACAGGCATGTGCTCCATATAAAATAGCGGTATTCAGCTGCATCTGGTTAGACTGGAAGCCGACCCCAACATAGTTGGGAAAAGGCTAGGCAGATTGATTGAATTGCTGCTTTAGAACGATATGATTCCGAAGTCGGTATCTCATTTTCGTCACTAGAAGAACTCATTTTATTATAATTAATAAAATGAGTATAGATTTTCCAATAACAGAAAACAACCACGATAACAGATAGAAAAGAACCTAACTAAAATTGGCAGGTTTAAAAAAAAAATTGTATAGCTCTATAGCTCCATTTAACCAGCCAGTATGTACTTTCAGCACGTTTTATTCATCGTTTGTACATAATTCGTACAATTCGTGCTTGTTCCAAATTCAAAATGTTTTTATTCACTCAGTGAGTAAAAGAGAGTTTTATTCACTGTTATCAATGAATAAAATGCCATTTTTCGAGTGGCAATGGTAAAATAGTATATTATGCAATTAGTGAATAAAGGACGGATTTAAAGCGAGGGCCATAGATGAATTACGAGCAAGTGAAGGATTCTAACGATTGAATCACGACCGTAGGGAGTGATTCATGATGATTGAATCACGGGCATAGTGAGTGATTCAAGTCTTAAAATCCTGAGCGACGCGAGTGATTCATGGCCCTCGATGTAAATCCGTTTTATTCAAGAGTTGCATACTATACTTTATACCATGACTACGAGAAAAAGAAAGATTTAAGCGAAAATAGACATTTAATGAAGAAAAACGTATGCGGTCGTGGGACCCCCGTCAGAAACGAAGTTCTTTCTCACGTATGATTTAAAACAAAAACAATATTTTTCAGTCGCCATCTTGCATTTACATTTTGACCTCATATCGGCATTAGCGCCCTCGAAAACTATGAAAACGACACCCATGATGAAAAATTTGAATTTTTCTGACCGGCCATCTTGGATTTTCATTTTGACCTCAGTATCGGCTTTTGCAACCTTGAAAACCATGAAAACGATACCCATGATGAAAATTTGAATCAGAGCCGCCATCTTGGATTTTCATTTTGACCAAATTCACACTTTCTCTCTCTCTCTCCGGCATGCAGTGTACCTACTCGAGCCGATGTGTACAATTTTATTCCATAACACTGCAGCATGCAGTGTACTCTTTTCTTTTGTTTCTTCTGCCGGCGTTCTCTCTCTCTTTCTCTTTGAATTAGAAGAAGACAGTCACAAATATTAACACTTTTCAGCGTGACGATTTCTGAAAGTTTACAAGCCGCGTTAAAGAACTTCGTTCCAAAAAAGGAAGGTTAAATTAATCGCAAGGAGGTTGTATAGCATTGAGCTCGAATATATTGGTGTTCTAAATTCAAACACCAAAAAAGTGATTAAAAGTGCTTTTTATTCACTGTTTTCAGTGAATAAAATAAGCTTTTTAGAGGGGGAATGGTATAAAGATAATTTATGGGTTAAGCTACTTTGTTTTTCCCAAAAAAAATCAGCTTGTGAATAAATACTTTGTAATTTTTTAAAACTTAAAAATATTTTTCGTTATCTCATGGTGGACAAAACTGAATGAAATAAGCTTATTAATTAAGTAATATTAAAAGATTATAAAATAATGTCAATGTTTCAATGTCATTCTAAATGATACTGTATGTTTTATATTGTTTTGTTTTTTTATGGTCTTCGGATTACATTGTATTGCATTGTAAAATGATGGTGCTAGCACAGCTATCTTTAAGACTGATTTTATTTATAGTAAAAACGTTCCCCATTTCAAAGTTAATTGGGAAAATATTGCTCAGGGAACAGAATGCAGCCTTGAGGTACTCCTTTAGATATTGTCTAAAAAATGGTGGGTTTTTCTATTTTAACAGTGATAATGTTGTTTTAGATTAAATTTCAATGTTTTAATAATAATATGCCTGCCAAATCAATTTATTAACTAGGCATGTTTTCACATCTTGGGGGTTACCGTAAATAAATAAATCGCCAGAAATAAAAGTCACGTGTCAAAATTAAATACATTAAAAATATACTTGATTATTTATTTATCACAATAATCGTCTTAAGTCTAGTCTTTTAATCCAAATTACGTGCGTTGCACGAGCACATTAGGCATTACTTCATCATCATCATTTCAGCCGAAAGACGTCAACTGCTGGACATAGGCCTCCCCAAGCACCGCCACTACGACCGATTCTGTGCTTCCCACATCCAGCAGATTCCTGCGACCTTCACAAGGTCATCGGTCCATTTTGTGGGAGGCCTTCCAGCGTAACGTCTTCCGGTACGCGGTCGCCACTCCAGAACCTTTCGGCCCCATCGGCCATCTGTTCTGCGAACTATGTGCCCTGCCCATTGCCACTTAAGTTTGGCAATTGTTCGGGCTATTTTGGTTACCTTGGTTATCCTTAGATCTCTTCATTTCTGATTCGATCATGTAGGGAAACTCCAAGCATAGCCCTCTCCATTGCCCTTTGGGTGACTTTTAGCTTTCTGATAAGGCCCATTCTGTGCGACCACGTTTCAGTGTCATAAGTTATCACTGGCAACACACACTGGTTAAAGACTTTGGCTTTACTTCATCATCATTTCAGCCGAAAGACGACCACTGCTGGACATAGGACTCCCCCAAGCACCGCCGCTTCGACCGATTTTGTGTTTTCCGCATCCAGCGGATTCCTGCGGCCTTCACAAGGTCATCGGAAATGAAGAGATCCGCAGGAGAATGAAGGTAACCGACATAGCCCGAAGAATTGCTAAAATTAAGTGGCAATGGGCAGGGCACATTGCTCGCAGAATGGATGGCTGATGGGGCGAAAGGTTCTGGAGTGGCGACCACGTACCGGAAAACGTAGCGTTGGAAGGCCTCCCACAAGATGGCTTTACTTAATAAATGTTAATTATAATTATTAATTAAACACCACTGCGATAGGCTGAATTATTGTTATCAAATACAAATGTAGTCTAATCCGTCATTCTTTTTTGTGTGTATGTAAATATTCACTTATGTGCTAATGTCATGATATAATTCTGCGATTCGAATATCAGCTAGTTTATTTTTTCAATTATATATGTCCGTATTACTGTTTCTCTTCTGGCTTCTTTGCTCCTGTAACAAATAAATTAATGTTTTTATAAAAATTAAATCATGTTCCTCAACTTTTTCATAAATAACGATTGTGATTATTCATTATTATTAGACATAAAACATATTTCAACATAAATTACAAAAATAATTGGAAGATATACCAATACTTCTTTAGGCTACATAATTACAGATGAGGAGGAATTAGATCGTGCAACTTGATCAAAACTTACCTCCACCCATGAAATGTTTTATGATAACAGAACACGGCGAGTCAATCATAACAGTCATTAGAAACGCTACTAGTATGGCCAGTGATAAATCACCTAGGAACTGGAATATCTGAAACACAAAGAATAAAATAAAATACATAATTTTAATTTTTACTATCTTAGTTGTGGTAAAACATTGAACAGTGACATCTGTTTTATAGGAGCCGTACTATTCAAAGAACAGGAGAGCGAGTGATAGCGATATTTTTGTGGTGACGATAACTTGTTTCTATAGTCGTTTAGAGTAGACCCGAGAGAGTGCGCTAATATAAGTAAGATAGTTTTTTTTGCGCTGTTTACCGTTTGAAGTGAAAATACAAAATATCTAAACCTAGTATCTTATGACCTTCAACTTCACCAAATAGACAGGAACGATTTCTATGGAAAGTTTTAAGTATGGATGTGGATGGCAACAAGATAGAGAAGACGAAAAAGAAAGAAAGGCGTTGGAAAATACCTACTTTAGACTACATTTGATTTAAATATTGGAACGAAGTTCCTTATCGTGCGTTGCGAAAGGGGGCTAGACGGAAAAAATTAAGACCAAAAGTTGTAACGACACTTTTTAATTTTTTTTAATTTTAAATATCTCGGAAAAGACTGGGAATATCAAAGTTTTGATAAATTTCCTCCTAGTATCCTAATATCGCGTCTCTCAGCTAGAACCTACATTCAGTTAGACCCCTTAGACCCCATTTCTGACCCCTTTTATTTTGACCCCCAATATCTGTAATAAAGTATATCTTACAACTCTCTTATATATATATATAACCTCCCTCCGAACCCCCTTCGATATCCTCCCGCGACCCCCTGATCCCGATACACCCCCTGCACACCTTCCCCCTTCGCTCCTTTTCTCCCCCCCTCCACAATGCCCCTTCAGGGTTACCTCACCCCCCCAGGTCTTAATTTTGGAGCCAGAGGTCGTAGACCTATCAAGTTTGGGGTCCCCGAAATCAAGAGAAAAAGACCTCTCTTTTGGCTCCATTAAAATCACGGGAAAACGCCGCATTATTCCCTATTTTGGTATTGTGTGGTGCTGCGGTGTACGCTGTGTGTGTGGCGTATGCACTCACTTACCTACTCATTTTATTACAATTCCTTCACTAATTAATCGAAAGGAACTTCGTTCCATCCGGGTGTCCCTTGACACCTCTCAAGTTTTTTTTTTAAAAATGAAACCTTATGTGACATCTAAATAAATTGGAATAAGGATAAAAGGAAGATGACGATGACGATGATATTGCTAAGCTTTTGGAAAGCACATGGCACCTTCAACAATTAGTTACTTACAAAAAATTGAAACGTAAAATATTTAGGGGCGACTGGCATTGAATTGACGACGAACATCATAGGGTAGTGAACCAAGTACATCGCGTATGACAGACGACTTATAACCTTCCACATTCGTAGAGATAGCACCCAGTTGATAGGGCCTGGAAACAATGAGTTTTTATCAATAAAGGTTGTGTGCGGAGAAACGAAGGCCAAGCTAACTCAGTCTGCCAATTTTGTCAGTGGCACCTTCCTCCGTCTCACCGCTAACCTCTGCGCGCTTAGCATGACAATACTATAGAAACGGGTTTTGTCGACGGAAGAATAGAAAAAATTACCGATCATCGGTCATATTTTCTATTCTCGTGTCAAAAGTAAAAACCACCTAAAAAGTGTCCTAAGGAAGCATTGCTTGTCGATGTGTCCATAGTTGCTGTGTTCGATGAGCGGCTTCGGTATATTTAGGTCGTGGGTACTAAGTTTGCTTACCTTATACTGAGTAGTAGTAGTGAGTGTAAAAGTGATTCCGATATCTTATTTACAGAATAAACAATTTTATTTCATTTCAGTAGGTACCTACTATGGGATGGTCTTATTACATTCGCTGACTGATGCCGCTGAGTACAGTAGCTGTAGTTGTAGAATCTATGGTTGTGTGGGTAACTACCTACTCTGTATTAACATACAGAGTGTTTGCCTACAGAGCCATAGTCTTTTAGTTTTAACTTAGGTTTAGTTTTTATGTTTAGTCAAACAAAGATTCGTACCAAATGTACGAGAACCTACTGCCGACAAAATTTATTTGCAGTTTGGCAGGTGTTATGTAAAAGAAAACTGTAAACATTATGAACTAAATAACATAACACATAACATCACGCCTTGTTTCCCCGAAGGGTTGGGCCAGTTATGTTTAAGTCCCATGTAATAGAGGGCGCGCCTATTGCCATCAACCGCGCACAAAACAAAAAAAAAGATAGACAATCACAATCTGTAATTTTATCTATTCTTCCGTCGACAAAACCCGTAGAAAACTCGTTTCTATGGTTGTCATGCTACGCATGCAGGTCAGCACCTGCACCGTCTGAGCGCGACTGCTACTCACCAGTAGCAGTCGCGCTCAGACGGTATCACATTTTCAAGTCAAATTACACGGAAATTAATAAATGTCGATGATGATAATTAAAATTTGTTATATAACACATACCACCATATCCATGCACGCAGGCAAATATGAGCCATCCAACAAATGTGGCCCACGCTGGTCTCATGAACGAATTGATCAGGCCATCGGCTACTGTGTTATTCCAATCCATTTGCGAGATAGGGTAGGAACTGTATATGATCAGCGTGGAAACCGTAAACGCACAGACCCATAGAAGTGTTACTAGGAACTGAAAGGTAAAAAAGAGAAAAAAGCATTATTTAAATTCATTGGTCAGTTGCCGCAAACGCGACTGCTAAGACTACGCGACCGGGCCTTATTAGTTTAGAATAGTGTCTGACCGAAAGTTCGGTTTCGGTCGAGTTTCGGCAAAAACGGGTTTCGGTTTTGTTTCGGTTTTAGCACCGAACCTGCCGAAACTACGACCGAAACCGAAACTGCATTTGGGAGTTCTCGCGCTGCGATCGGTCATGTTCCATCCAAGCGAGTAAGCGACGAAGACATTTTGCCGCGTCCACGTTCCTAATCATGTCGTGACTGGCTTGTGTTTGCAGTTCGTTTTGTTTGTTGTGAGTTTTCGTGTGATTTTAGTGATTTATTTTGAATTCGGTAAGTTTTCTTACGTGATATAGCATAAGAGTAGGAAGTAAACATCATAAAATAATTAATTATAACAAACTAATACATAGATTATTATCGTTTTCTTTATTTTTCCCTCAAAACATGATCCTTATAAGGAAGTTTCGGTTTTGGTTTCGGTTTCGGCCGAAACTGAGACTGTTGCCGAAATTCGGTTTCGGTTTCGGGTTCGGTCGTAAATACCAGTTTCGATCGGACACCACTTTAGAATAATAAATACGAGGCTTTTTGCTTATTTGTGAATGTGTATTTTAAGTATTTTTTTTTGTAATGTACGTTTAGTGTAGAATAAAAAAAAAAAACTTTATTTTTTCTGTACCCGGGTTCTCAGATTTGATCCTTGGATTAGGCAGTGTGATTGGGTTTTTCAATTAGTATGTTATCAGTAGCAACCCAAAGTCCGAAGTAATGGAAATGAGTTCTCTAAACATTCACATGTTTACATTCCATTTTCAGCAGTTGTGGTTTCGACCTCTACCTAGATGACAGTGGTAGGTAGTCTAACACAAAATTTCAATTTAAATGAACAGGAACGTAGCTTACCGGAGGTATAACAACTTTCTTCCCTCGGTTGAGATGTAGTATATATCCAAATATTAACCCTACGACGAACGGTGAAGCTCTCGTCATTGTGTTTACATAGTAGTTAAGCATGTAGTCCAAAGAATCTAGTGGACGCCTGAAACATAGATTTATTAATGCAGACTGTGAAATGAAATGTCGCGTGCTTTTTCCAATCATTTCGATACGATATTAATTAATGAATAATAGCCAAATAGCACAATACCGAGACAAATGAGTATATTTGGAGGAGGTCTTCACCCAAACTGAGGTTTTTGAAGTAGTAGAAATAGAAAATATTAACAAAACTAAAAATTAAATTAAATTAATCATACATACTAGGAATATGAAACATTGTATATAATGTAGGAAATAAAATAGTTTTTTTTATTTATTTTAATAGTAAAGAGCCAGTGGACTTAGCACAAATGCTAAGTGGAGTTTGTTGCGCCACTTCCTCTTCCCAGCTAAAGCACTAAGAAGTGGTGAAGGGTGGGCATTTTGGGGTCTTATTTAATTTTGACGTTCGAAAAATGCTGATTCACAGCCTAAACTGACTTTTGATTAGATTTATTGATTTTGCGCGAAGTAAACGTAGCGTAAATTCTAACAATACTAAAATTGAAAATACTCGTTTCTATGATATTCATAATATTTATTTTAAGACTACTCATATCTATAGGTGATACTTATTGTGATTATATCATATATAACCAAAATGCTATAGGATAGTAGTATTTTATTTTAGCACGAAGTAAACTCGAACGACTCCCTTGTTGGTGCAGTGGTTGCAGGCGCTACTGCTGGTCGGGTAAAGTGTTATTGGGTTTTTCCCTTAGAAATTTCTCAGTAGCAACCCGGAGTTTGGATGTGTGCCCGGTTGATGGCAATAGGCTCGCCCTCTATTGCTTGGGACTTAAATTTAACTGGCGAAATGTGGGTATTCTATAGGTAGGTACTCTGCCTAATCCTTCGGGGATTACAGGCGTGATGTTATGATGTTATGTAAACTCGAACGATAAAAAAATCGTTTGACTTTACTTTGTGCATTCGGGCTTGGCTGTAACAAAAGTGTAGTCTGACTATTTTCTTAATGTCCTTCGGGAATCATCGCATTTCCGAATCCAAACGAATGCTAATTTCCATGTCTATCAATTATTAGATTATTTTATCGTGTATAATAATTTGAATTCAGAACTAAGTACTTTATTGTAGTTTTGTTTTGATTTCCATGTGAACTATATAGAGCTGTAAAACCATTTTCGTGCCTGCGACTTTAGCAGGTTTCCTCCAATTTTTAAAATAAATAAAATTAAGTTAAAAGAGTATTAACAACTCTATATACTTCTAAGTCGATTGAGAGCGTCCGGTCTGCTACAAGTGCAAAGGGCAACTGATAGAAATCAGACGACTGACGAAACACGAAGTTTGCCGAGGGACATTAAGAAAATAGTTATACTCTACTTACGATGGTACAGTTATCCCAGGAGGAAACTTTCTGATGAAGTTAAAAGTGGTAGCAGCGGCGAGTACAGCAATTAGTGCCCCGACGAGCGCCGACCAAGCAAGTCGTCGTTTTCCTGTCAGTACCCACACTAGCACGAGAGGCGATAGGATGTGGAGCTGTACGTCTATAGCGAGGTACCAGGAGTGAGTGAGACACTGAAATAAAAAAGAACTTTTAACCGCCTCTGTCTGTTTTTAGCTGTCTCAGACCCAGAGATCTCAGGTTCGATTTCCAGTGGGGGCAAAATTTTCTGCTCGGTTTGTTTGGTGATAGGGCCGCCTGGCTAGCTACCACCATTTTACCTAAGTCTGTCGCCATAACCAGCATTGTTGTGTTTCGGCAGTTAGAGGTAAGATAGCCAGTTCCTCTGTGGTTGAAGATTCCAGGTGAAGTTCGCTTCCACCTTTAGCCTGATCATATCTTACCATCAGGTGAAATGCAGGCCAAGAGCTTCTTAGTAGTAGATTTAAAAAAACAAAATGTGTGGCACTCGGGGACTGCCGCGGTAAAAAAATCTGCTGTTGCCTACCTCGTGTTCGCATAACTCGTCAAAATGTAGGCAGCAGTAGATTTTTTTTCAAAATGTTGGGAACCCTGTTTATGAATTCTAGTCATACTCACTACATCGGCTGGATTAAAATAATTCTGTATATGCAGCAGCGTGGACCACCAGTACACTCTGCATTTATGCGTTTCAAACATTACTAAATTCCAAGATGGACCATCAGCGACCCGGTTCAGTATGGAGACTTGTATAAGTATCATCGCAGCTAACACAGGAAACATTCGGAGGAGGCGGTTGAGATAGAATAGATGGAGATTCTTGAGTAATTTCACTGAAATAAATAAAATTGATTTTGTTCAATCTTGTCTTTAACACTTTCAACTCCACCCATTTTTATCGAGCTCATACGCCATGTCACCATACATTTTACAAGTGGACTCTATATGTATTTACTTGAAATTAATTTTAATCTCCCCATCAATTTATGACTATGTTGAGTGAATAGTAGGTAGTAGGTACCTACACACGATTTGACTCTATAATAAAAACAGCAGTTGATTCCGAAATCCCCGGGATTTTTTCGATACAAAAGTGCATTCCATAATATTAGCCAACACCTTAAACTATGTAAATATTCCTACACCCGATTTGATTCTATAGTAAAAAAAACTAAATTTGTCGATTCCGAATTCCCGGAATTTTTTCGATACAAAAGTGCATTCCATAATAGCCAACACCTACACTTTAGGTAAATATGCATCCGATTATCCGATCACTACTTATAACATCGACCATATAGACGAAGTGGGGAAAATACGTATTATTAAAGCTAACTCAAAAATTACCCTAGAAAAGTTAATAAAATTTAAATGGGACCACCTCGAGATCATTTGTTTCAAACAAAAAACGAATTTTAAAATCAGTCCACAATTGACGAAAATATCGAGGGACATAAATAAATAAAAACACACATACGCTACGAACATAAAACCTCCTCTCTTTTGGAAGTTGGTTAAAAAGGTACACCTCTGCCCAACCCGTCTGGGAATATTCCCAGACGGGTTGGGCAGAGGTGTACCTACGTGTTCAAAGACAACATACACACAACAACATGCCCATATGGGCATGTTGTTGTGTGTATGTTGTCTTTGAACAGTCCACTGCTGGTCACAGGCCTCTCCAAATCTCCAATGGCACACAAACAGCTGTCCAATTACAAGTCGCCCTGCACAGATCATCGCTCCACCAATGCCTGATTGCCATCCTACGTTCACTGATTCATAGCCGTGTCAAGAACTCTTCTGCACCAAGTGATAAGTATGATGCAGTTGAATTATCAACAGTAAACAATTTTTTTTTAAATATTTAGGATATATCAGGATGAATGGATCAGGGTCGCCACGCAGTGGGTGCCTGAAGACGGGCGTCGTCACCGAAGCAGGCCTAAGAAACGCTGGCGGGACGACCTAGACTATTTCTTGACTAATTAGTCGGAAAAGGCAGCAGACAAAGATAAATGGTGAAGTATGGAGAAGACTTTATTCAGAAGTGGACAGTATAGATTAAAAAATCGGCACCGCGTCATCTTTTACTCCACGCACTGCGGTAATCAACGCGTTGATGTCTTTTTAATGGTCAAAAGCTGGTGTCGTCACAGTGTCGCGAAATCAATGGTTTGTCCCCATCTCAAAAAAGCCCAACGCGCCTAAAGAAGTTTTTACTTCAAAAAAAAAAAGGTTTTTAATGGATGGATGGTGCCATACCAGTTTTTGGCACTTAAGAGTTCTGAAAAATTATTATATATTAATAGTAAAATAAAGTGAAGGTAAGTACTTACTGCTAGTTAATTTTCCCGCTGTAGTGTAAACTATTAGAAGACCACTCAGCAAAAAGAAAGTGTCCACTGTGATTGGAGCAGCAGACAACCATACTGCCTTTAATGAGGTCATAAACTGAAAGGGATAAAACATACTTTTTAAGTAAGTAAAAATCAACACCTAATAATTTGAAGTAAAATGAAAGAAAAGAAGAAGAAGAAAAAAAGAAAATAAATTTATCTGACACAGGTTAAGGCACACAGTTTTCAAAAACAAAAAAAAAAAAAAAAAAAAGAAAGCTTAAAACAGTATTGTGTGTCTCACGGCTGCGACAAATAGGCCCAGTTCAGCATAAATGCCAGACAACTAGTGCCTTTTTTGCCTAGAGCGGGGCGGGAGGGCGTGTCAGACTCTTACTGACTAAAACCCACCCGTGTTCCTTCGGTTGCCCTGTTGCCGGGGGCCACGATTTCCCGATCGGTTTTCTTCGAACCCCCGGCAGGTATTGGCCCTGGCGGACCCCGTCAATTCTGCTGACATCTCTTTGAGGCGCGCGTGGAACACAACGCGCCGTCGACCCGGGCTTGGTCCTTATCGGACTACTACTAGACGCCTACGAACGAACTAGTGCCCGACGCTGGTTTTCAACTGAACCTTATGTTACGAGTACGTCTTACGGATGTAAATCAGTAATGTAAATGTAGTAATCCATATGGATATCAATGATGCGAAACTCCGTGACGTGACTAGTATCGAGATCTGTAGGTACATAAAAATCAATCTGCCTTTTCCCAACTATGTTGGGGTCGGCTTCCAGTCTAACCGGATGTATCTGAATACCGTATTTTACATGGAGCGACTGCCTATCTGACCTTCACCACCGATACTGGGTAATACGATACTCCTTGGTTCGTCAGAAGCCCGAAAGTCTGACAACCAGACTTTCGGGCGTCTGACGACCCGTAACAACTGTCGAAAATCCACGAACGACAGCCAGGATCAACGACTTAATGTGCTTTCCGAGACACGGAGGAGTCTCGGTATGTTAAGATGGTCACCCATCCATAGACCAATCTCGGCAAGCGTAGCTTAACCTGATGGATCGAACCGTGCGGCTGTTATTAATTAGCCACGAGCTCCTCGAAATCGAGATCTGTACATGATAAAACAATATAATAAAATAATTTGATGATGTTTTTTTTTTTGTGGACAGTAAGACAGTAAAGTGTAGCTACCTACTTAAATAAATATCAGTTTACAAAATGCGTTTTTAGGGTTCCGTTGCCAAATGGCAAAAAACGGAACCCTTATAGATTCGTCATGTCTGTCTGTCTGTCTGTCTGTCTGTCTGTCTGTCTGTCCGTCCGTATGTCACAGCCACTTTTTTCCGAAACTATAAGAGCTACGCTGTTGAAACTTGGTAAGTAGATGTATTCTGTGAACCGCATTAAGATTTTCGCATAAAAATAGAAAAAAAAACAAATAATTTTGGAGTTCCCCATACTTAGAACTGAAACTCAAAAAAAATTTTTTCATCAATCCCATACGTGTGGGGTATCTATGGATAGGTCTTCAAAAATGATATTGAGGTTTTTAACATCATTTTTTTCTAAACTGAATAGTTTGCGCGAGAGACACTTCCAAAGTGGTAAAATGTGTGTCCCCCCCCCTGTAACTTCTAAAATAAGAGAATGATAAAACTAAAAAAAATATATGATGTACATTACCATGTAAACTTCCACCGAAAATTGGTTTGAACGAGATCTAACAAGTAGTTTTTTTTTAATACGTCATAAATCGTAAACCGCAATTTACCTTTCATTCAATGTTACTTGCTGCTACGGAACCCTTCATGGGCGAGTACGACTCGCGCTTGGCCGGTTTTTTTTTGTGTAAACTTCACAAACGTGATGGATATCGATATCTTATTCAAATTCAAAAGTCAATCATTTAAACTAGGCTGAGAATCAGCACTTTTCGTACGTCAAAATTACATAAGACAGAACCCCAAAAACGTCCACCCTTCACCACTTCCTAGTGCTTTAGCTGGGAAGAAGAAGTGGCGCAACAAACTCCCCAGCAGTACAGCTGTCTGCAAACACGATAAAACAGGTTTTCTCAACTCGTACTTCATCAAGTAAGAACACTTCAAGCGGTTGTTGATCCCCCGAAAAACAACATAAAATCGTTTTTGTTTTTATTTTATCGTGTATTAAATACCCACCACGTCTGCAGAGTTTCGTTAGCTGATTTGTTTTGACCCTTTGTAATTATTTATTGGAAACATTTTAAACTCGCAACTTAAGGATGAATTAGAAATTATTGTCATCCTTTGGGGTTGATGAAATTATGATTTATTCTTCGTTTGGCCCACTAAGTTTTGTCCTACAAAAAAAAATCCTGGTTCGTCCCAAACAATATGCTTCCTTCGTCCCAAAATATAATTTTAATTTTTTATTCCCGCTTTGTCCTATTATATATTCCTTCTTCGGCCCATATTTTTTTTTGTATATGCAAACTTACTTTTTTGTACAATCGACAAAAAAGGGTTACTTAATATTAAATATTTAACATCAACTTTTTAAAACAACCGCTCCTCTTTGTCTTCTCCGCGAGAGAAAATTTGTCCGTATTATTTTATAATAACACTCTTGAGCCGCTTTTAGTGAGCAAGTTATTTGTAAGCAACTGACGTCACTGGAATTTTTTCAAAAGAGCAGATAAACAAATGACCACCCCTTTTTAGGGTTCCGTTAAAAAACGGAACCCTTATAGATTCGTCATGTCTGTCTGTCTGTCTGTCTGTCTGTCTGTCTGTCCGTCCGTATGTCACAGCCACTTTTTTCCGAAACTATAAGAGCTATGCTGTTGAAATTTGGTAAGTAGATGTATTCTGTGAACCGCATTAAGATTTTCACACAAAAATAGAAAAAAAACAAATAATTTTGGAGTTCCCCATACTTAGAACTGAAACTCAAAATTTTTTTTTTCATCAATCCCATACGTGTGGGGTATCTATGGATAGGTCTTCAAAAATGATATTGAGGTTTCTAATATCATTTTTTTCTAAACTGAATAGTTTGTGCGAGAGACACTTCCAAAGTGGTAAAATGTGTGTCCCCCCCCTGTAACTTCTAAAATAAGAGAATGATAAAACTAAAAAAAATATATAATGTACATTACTATGTAAACTTCCACCGAAAATTGGTTTGAACGAGATCTAGCAAGTAGTTTTTTTTTAATACGTCATAAATCGTAAACTTATCGTTACTTGCTGCTACGGAACCCTTCATGGGCGAGTACGACTCGCACTTGGCCGCTTTTTTTATTGCGTCCTTTGTTTGTTTGCTTGTATTTACTGATTTGGCCAATAGCATTAGTTTTCGTTATCTACAAAATGCGATTCACGCTAGCTCCCGTGATGCACAGTGCATTCAAAAATTTCAAATATTTCAAAAAAATTAAAAAAGTACATTATTTTTTGTTGACTGTACCTTTAATGTACTTGTAATTTGGGACGAAGCACAACTTTAATTGTGCTATGGTACAAACTAAGATTTTTTTGGAATGTGGGACAAAACTTCAGGACGAACGAAGAATAAATCGAAATTATCTACCTACCTACAAAATATCTTTGAATATTACCAACAACTTCTTAATTAGGTAGGTTTTAACTTTTGTTTATAACAGCTGACATTAAGACATTGGTGTTTGTGAAAACTGCAAACTGGTCGTCATTTCTCATCATGTTTTACTTCCTACGTTTTGTCTCTGCATCACCCTACCTAAGGTTGACTGGTAAAAAAGGCCACAGGCAAAGTCCGCCTTTGTACAGTATTGTTTTGACTTGTACATAAAGTTTTAATAAATAAACTCACTCTCTATACAGGAGATCATAACTAATCTAAACTAATATTATATAGAGAAAAGATTTGTATTTTTGTATGTTTGTTTGTGATGAATAAACTCAAAAACGACTGGACCGATTTTAAAAATTCTTTCACTACTAGAATACTATAGTATCACTGAGTAACGTAAACTATAATTTATAAAGATATCACTCGGGCGAAGCTGCTGGCGGAAGCTAGTAACCCTAATCCTTCCTAATCTTAATTCCTAATCCTACTATATCTATACATACAAATAAATAAAATTGGTGTGTCTGTAATGTCAAAATAACAGATAATATGAAAGTTTCAAAGAAAAAAAAAATCTTTCTGTCTTTTTGTTTACTCCGTTTAATCTCCGAAACGTATGGATCAATTTTGACGGGTCTTTCAATGTCAAATAGCTGATTTTATAAGGAGTAACTAACGCTAGTTTTAGTTTAGAAAAATAATTAGGGTACATGCGGGCGCAGCTAGTGTCTTATAAGTTGTGAGGTTTGAAAGTGTAGTCTACTTAAAATATACGATTTGACTTTGACTTTACGATAAAATTAAAGATAGTTAATTGATTCAGGCATGACCTTGCGGAAATCCATCATAAAATACAATAGACGTGGATATATTTAGTAACCTGTTCCACTGCGCTATTTCTAAAGAGCCATAAAAAATCCTGAAAGAAATCGACACGTGTTTCACCTCGAACACGGCGTGTTGCCACACCAAGCGCTGAACGCAGAGTGTACTCTGCTATTCGATAAAGTTAAAAACAAAACTTACTTGAAATACGTCTATCATATTAGCCATGATCCCACTCGTAGGCTGACTTGCAAATGAGTGTCCAATGATGACCCACAGCATGGCGAAAGCTCTGATGCCGTCCAGACATTCAAGGGCCCCAGGAACCGGAGTATATGTAACGAGGCGGCGGGTATTTGTATAAGCAGAGAAGGCTAGGAGTAGCTTGTTGACTTGTTTTGGTTTTTGAGGATCTGTGTTAAAAAAAACAGTGGCACTCCGAGAGTGCCGACAGAAGTGAAAACTTGAACAATTTTACTGTGCAGGAAATAATGTATCGCGCGTTGATGTCTTTTTAATGGTTAAAAGCAGATGTCGTAACAGTGTCGCGAAATCAATTGTTTAGGCCCATCTCAAAAACGTCCCAACGCACCTAAAGAAGTTTTCACTCGAAAAACTTGGTTCATCAAGACGTTTCTTGAAAATATGGTTTTGTAGCTTTGCTTTTGCTTTTATTTAGTTGACATGAAAATTTCTAAGGCCCCATTGTGCGTTAATGGGTTAGCTAAATAACTCGAAAATAACAGCTAACTCAGGGTTACTCCAAAGAGAATTATTGGATCAACCCTGAGTTAGCTGTTAACTCCGAATTAGCTGCCTACGATGTTTGTATTTTTATTTGTAATAAATAAACTCAAAAACTACAGGAACGATTTAAAAAATTCTTTCACCAGTAGAATGATATATTATCACTAAAAATCATAGGCTTTACTTTATAAAGATATCACGCGGATGATGCCGCTTGCGTAAGCTAGTACCTTATAAAACCTTGTATGTCAAAATGCTTTTGTAACTGTAAAACCTTTTTCATAATATTTGTGATTTGTTTTCATTCTTGCAATTTTCCTTATGTTACGAAAATGAGCACTAAGGAAGGATTTTTATAGTTTGTATGACAGTCCGTGATTTTTACGATGGTAAATCAAATCGATCACACGGTTTGTTAATTAATACTTTCTGTTACGTTAAAATAGGTAGGTAGTGAAAATAATCCATGTCTGTCTAGTCGAACAGTACGGAAAGAATCATAAGATTAAAACGGATAACCACAACCAATAAAATAAATGTTATATTTACTTATTAATGTTAATAACATAATTATTTAAAAATTGTTGATTGTCACTAATTATTTTTATTTCCAGAATACATTTTATTCTTTAACTGTCAAATCAAATCAAATCAAAAATATTAATTTGCTTAGAATATGGTAAGGTGTTACAGTAAATTTGTTTCACTATATCCTGCCATAACATGGCGTGCAAATGTATTTACAATCAGCGATGTCAATTAAAGTAACTTACAAATTACAGATTCTATTGATTTGTCTTCTAAATAGTCCTTAATAGTACAATATCTTCTAAATAAAGTATTTTTTTAAACATTGTCAGCGGTAAGTCTTGAAAACTATTTGGTAAATGATTGTAAATAATAATCAACATGCAGTATACATTTTTTTTAAATAATTTTAGTTTTATTGGAGGCGGCCGAAGTCTTTATGCCGTGTTCAGCTATTTGGCCTGTCAGTGCTAGTTTCAAATAAATTGTAGTTTCTTTTAACAAAAATACATATTTTTAAAATATATAAATATGGCAGAGGTAGAATTTTAAGTTTTCCTGTGCCCTACAGGGTCCGTAGTTCTACCTTAGCTTTAGGACATTGTAACACCTTAAAATATTATGGAATGCAAATAAAAATATGATTATGAATATGGATATAATGAATCATTCGACGTCAGATATAATAAGTATTATCTTTAAAATAACGGAAAACCTAGTTCCAACAGCGGATTGTAAAACTATCGAGATTAAAATAAATATTTAGATAAACATTAGAAACTGTATTATTATCTAATTAATCGCCGGTACGAGGAAATCTATTTAAACATTCAAAATAAACGTGATAATCGCAACATACGTGGAATAAATATCACGAGATATAATTGTTCAAGGACGAGTCGAATTTGCTAGTAAAGGGTACTTTATTAAGAGCTCAACTGTCATTAATGAGACACAATAGAATTTTAATTGTTATCGATCTCTAGGAGAGCTCGTGACAATCAAGGGGAACACATCTTTATGAGATTAATTTTTGGTTTACCTTTCAATTTATTTTGTCAATCATTCAATATCTAATATACCCTTATTTTCTGCCGCTTTCAATCCATACACGATTTCGATTTGAGGAAACTGAAGAGGAACTAACTAGGACTGAATAGGGCAGAAGGTCTGATACTCAGGAACTGGACCAGGACACAAGTATTACCGTCAAATGGTGCCTTGAAATGATGTTTAATTAATTAATTTTTTGCATATTTGGTTATCTTATTAGTGATTTTGACATTATAGTTATGATTTTGACATTATCAATGCTGATTTTGACATTATTAATGCTGATTTTGACATTATTATTGATTGTTTTGACATTATCAATGCTGATTTTGACATTATTATTGATTGTTGTGACATTACTAATAATTATGACCAAAATTTGCCAAATATTATTATGGACTAACACTAGTGTTTAAGATGTTTATGTAATTACTAACAAATTGGACTGTATGATATGAAAATAAATTTATTTGATTTGATTCTGATTTGAATAAAAAAATATCTTATCTTATGAGTTTACGAGATATATCATATTCGCTGCCATTGACGCTGACTATCGCAAATTATGCCTGTTATCATTATACCTACACTATCAAACTAAATTGGCTAGTGAAATTCTTCACATGTGACAGCTATACATATCTAAACATTATAATACGAAAAATAAATCGACGGTTGAAAGGCTAATTGATCTAAGCGACATTTTGTAAAACTTGCAGGAGGATGGATTGGTTGTTTTTTTTTAAATCATAATATGATCTTATTATAATTGATTGATTTAAGTAAATAAGTCTATCAAATAGTTGTTTTTTTATGAATTTTTTTTTTTCAAAAAAAATAACTGTGATCCGTCCAGGAGGATGAATCATAAAATTGCAGGAGCAAATTTTACAAAATGTCGCTTAGATCAATTAGCCTTTCAACCGTCGAAATTATGTTTGTTTTTTTTTTGTGTGGTCATAGACCGCAGTCAGTTTAGTTACTTGAAATATCAGTTAAAAAACCGTTTTTTTTTTTTGTGAAAACTTCAAATGGGTACCGATATCCAAACACGATAAAACTAAAGAAAATAGATTTTCTCAACTCATACTCCAAGTAACAACACTACATACGGTTTTTAACCCGCAAAAAAAAAGCAGGTCCCATACAAGCTTGGCCCAGAAATGAATATAAAATTGTAACAAAATGTATTATGAAACTTTAATAGTGTTTCATAGCCCTGTATATTTTTGTTCGCCGTATAACTTTGTGAAGGGACCTATGTCCCTTCTCACACCTGATGACTTCAAAAAATTAATTCAAACCTGTCGATCACAGAGTAATCCACTGTCTTCCAGCTCGAATCTAACGACTGCATCCCAAATTATTCATATAATTATTTTTTATCGTGTTTAGATAACGTCTTTACAGTTTCGCTAACTAGTTTTAAAATAGAAATAAATCTTAATCTAAACAATCAGATAAAACATTACCTTTTTGTGGTAAAACATTGTGGTAGACGTCGTAAGCCGTACTCAACAAGACTAGAAGGCCGATGAAGGAAAATATTGATCTGAAAATTAAATATAAACAAATTAATGCAACCCCTATACGCTTATTAAACGGGGTAAATTACAGGGGTTGTACAAACATGGGAGTACCTAAAATAAAACACTAACATAAAGATCATAATATTATAATAGGAACTCTTTTATGATTAAAAATCTACAAAATTCACCCATATTTGTGCCAGTTACGGTTTGTTAATCAATTGGCCTTTTCCCAACTAAATTGGGGTCGACTTCCAGTCTAACCGGATGCATCTGAATACCAGTATTTTACATGTAGTGACAGCCTTTGTGACCTCCATAACCCAGTTACTGGGTAAGACTGGTTGTCAAACTTTTAGGCTTCTGACTACCCGTAACGACTGTCAAAGATCTACAAGATCTCCTCTTCAGTAAATGCTACTACTCGACTAATAAATTTTATGAATGAAAAGTTAACATAAATATTAGGAAATCTATATAATTATATAAAATTCTCGTAGCACAGTATTAGTTGCTATACTCCTCCGAAACGGCTTGATCGATTTTATAAAATTTTATATGTATATTTAAAGGTCTGAGAATCGGAATTTTTCATACCCCTAAGTGATAAGGGTGGTCCACCCCAAAAATGTAGGTATATGGCAAAACAACGTTTGCCGGGTCAGCTAGTAATTATTATATTATTATCTTCTTACTATATTTGACTTAAATAAATCTTTTTGAAAATTCTAAAGCTAATATATTTGACTAATTTGCAACTTGAATGTTATCCTAATTTATTTAATTCAAGTCGACAATAAATAGCTTTATTATTTACACACACGTATTTACATTATTTAAAAACTATCATACTTAAAATAATAATTAATATGTACAAGTATATAAAATGGGGGGGAAATAATCACAGGACATCAAAAAATTCGTCCGCATCGCTATCAGTAGGAAAAGTGCCCAAAAGGCTGGCAGCTTTGCCACGTTGTATGGCAATGCTGATTCTTTGACCAAAGAATAGGCCAGCCCTCTGGTCACGTGTAGAGTCGACCGTTTAATTCAATGTGTAATCTAAAAAACTAACCAAAACCCTGACAATGTATTTGTACGCCGTAAACGGCAGAATATTATGAACTATAAAAACCACGTACATATTCTCACAAATAAATGGACTATTACTATTACAAATGACAGCCGGGACCAACGGCTTACCGTGCTTTCCGAGACACGAAGGGGTTTCGATATATAACGGATGGTCAGCCATCCACGTACCGACCGCGGCAAGCGTAGCTTAACCTTCGATCGACCACGTGTGGCAGCGATTATTAAGCCTTGAGCCCTTGTTACGCTATGTAAAAGTCACAAAATAATAGGAGGCGAGCCTACTTCTATTAACTGGGCAACATAGAGCTGCTAATAAAAATTTAGAGGTATGAGGAACAGGGTGTAAAGTTCACTCATCCTCCATATAAAAGGGAGGATCCTCCGACCAGACGGGTGTTGTGTCTGCCCGACGGTTGATGTCAGATAGTCTTATACATTTACTAGCTGACCCCGGCAAACGTTGTTTTGCCAATTATTTGTTTGGGGTGGACAACCCTTATCACTTATCCTTATTATTATCTTCTTTTTTTTTTTGCTTGTTTTTCTGTCTCAAGTTATTTTGTGTTTATTTGTAATTATTTTATTTTAATATTTTGATTATTCTTTATTATAAATAACTAATTATTATGTGAAAGTGTGTACACCTTTAAGGTAGATTTTTGAGGAGCGAATTCGAATTATTAAGATCTCATGTAAAAATGTACCAAAAATCACACGAATAAATGAATTTGAATTTGAATTTAGGGATATGAAAAATAGATAGTAGCCGATTCTCAGACCTACTGAATATGCATATAAAATTTAGTAAAAATCAGTAAAGCCGTTTCGGAGGAGTAAGGTAACTAACATTGTGACACGAGAATTTTATATTTAAGAAGATGTCACTTGCGCGGTAAACTCTAATTGCACGATGCAGGATTTGTGTGACGTCATCTCTTTTGATGCGTAGTTCGTATGTGGCGGTGTAACCGCTAGATTAAAAAACTATGTAGTCGTGCTTACGACCACTACACCAAAGACGAATGAAGCAATTATTCAGTTCTCTGATATATTTAATACTCCTTAAACTACTAAAAAATAAAGCTATGAATACTCACATTGCAACATAGTCCCCAGCTACCCATGGTTTATCATTAGGAAGGCGACAGAAATTTTCTTGAAATTCAATTGTCGAACTCAGCTCGGAACTGTTGAAGAAAGAGTTCAGTGCCGTATGTGTAGTGCATGGCTTGGGTATGCAAACAGCCATACGAAGAGATAGAGCCCCAAAAGGACTGGGTGTGTCTCTGTAAATAAAAAAAAATTAAGTCACTAAGCAGTACATAATGCAATTATTAAACACTTTCGTAGAGTAACTAAAACATCGTCATTCTTCTGTCTTAATTAGTTTTTTTGTTACCTCACTATTTTTTTCTTTTGCATTCTCTTTTGGTCATCACACCATTTCTGTATTGACAGGAATTAATGTATACCAAATCCACTATCTACCTTTTCTTACATCTGTTACTTTAAAAAACTCAAACTCAAAGAATTTATTTCAAATAAACCAATTATACACATACTACATTATAGGTACATATTACATTATTTTGGGGAAATTTTAATTTATCATTAATCTAATATTTATTGATTGATCTTATAACAAGTTGTATATAATAGTAAAAAGTAATTAGAAGATCGATTAAAATCAAATAGCGTATACCACTACCAAGAGCGGTATTACGCTTAAAAAATAAATTAACTTGCAACCTTTTGGGCTCCTAATGATGTAGGTACCTACATGTTAAAATAAAAAAATTTACAACTTCATGGGAATTATTTAAAAGTCTTCCATAAAGAGGCACATTTATTAAATTAAAATAAATAATATCGCCGCCCCCGCAGAATAAACGCGCAAGTGTAAAAAGTCAATTTTACAGGAAAAATAAAAAACCTAAATTGATCCATAACTTTATAACTACACCGAATAGAAGTTTGTTTTTTACGTCGTTTAAAAGATTTTTTTTTTGTAGATAATCTAATTAATGTTAAGTGTTAAACAGGTACTGTTTTTGAGTCATTGATAAAAAAACATTTTACAGAAATTTTTTAGTTTTTTTTAACGTTAATGTTACTTTGAGTAATTTTTTCTTATCAACTTTAGTTTTTTTTTTGTTTTGAAATGTAATATTACTTGCGTTTTTCGCAGTACAGTGATACCGTTAATGGGCTATTACGCGTTTATCAATTCTGATAATGTAATAGGTAATTAAGTTTTTATATCGTCAAGGTCGGAATTATAACATTATGTTACGGTATATCGTGTGTATGTAACTTCGTAAATAATTGATGTAAAAATCTGAAAAAAATAGAGGTGATGTATTTTGACCTATACATAACGAACATGGATTAACATCAAAACCGCCACAATAGCACTTACACGTTTGTTCTGCGGGGGCGGCGATATATATTTTTCATATAAATATTTTTAGGAAACCAAAATGGGAATATTTGGGGTTCTATTAAATACATACCCAATATTTGGTGTTCCAATAAGATTTTTCATCCCTGCAGCCCATAAGTTTGCCTGATTTAACTGGTTTACAACCTCTTCTTTCAACTTAATTTTTTTTGGGTTAAAATCAGGCAAAGGTATATCTTCAGATAAAGCGGGCAAAATTGGCCAATTTTGTACTAAAGGCAAGTTAATCATACAATATTTTCCTTCAATCACTGAGTTTGGTATTGCTTTATTGATTCCCAAACATTGATAGTAGTTTCCCAGATGTAAAGTGTTGCCAGTCATAATTCCCGTTGGTATCCGGATGCCAGCATCAATGACTGTAAAAAATGATGAAATAAAATTATCCGTTTTATTGTAACTTCTACAATGAAAACTTATTATCTTAATATATATAAATTACGTGTCACGTTGTTTGTTCGCGATGGACTCCTAAACTACTCAACCGATTTTAATCAAATTTGCACACCGTATGCAGTTTGATCCAACTTGAAAGATAGGGTAAGTAGGATAGGTAGGGTACCTATCCTACTTACTAAAGTGATAAAGATGATCCACCCCAAACATTTATATGGCAAAACAACGTTTGCAGAGTCAGCTAGTTATTATTATTTTTACGTCTTTGACATTGCTCGGGACCCAGGGGCTCGGACCTTTGGAAGGCGTACGAGGAGCCGAAGCCAACTCACAGAGGCCCCTTAGACGTTTTTAATTAAATGAGGTACCATTATTATTATTATGATTTCTAAAACTTATTAAATGGCCTTGTTTATAATAAGTAATTATAAATAAATATTTTTATCCTTAGTAAAAAAAAATATACCATAGGAGGCACTGATGGTGGTAATGGTCATTTACGGTGTAAAAGTAAAAAACAGCCGACTTCCAAAAAAAGCACTGCAAAGTGAAATATATTTTTTTTCGGAAGTCGGTGTCTTTGGATCAGTATTTTAGTTTTTTGTCATGCCCCGATTTCCGAAATTAAAGTTAGTTTTCACTTTTTAGTTAAAGTACCTACCCCACACCAATTCGTATACCACTACCTATCTACCTAACCTTTTCCAACTATGTTGGGGTCGGCTTCCAATCTAACTGGATGCAACTGAATACCAGTATTTTACATGGAGCAACTGCCTATCTGACCTCCACAACCCAGTAACTGGGTAATACGATACCCCTTGGAAGGACTGGTTGTCAAACTTGCGGGCTTCTGACGACCCGCAACGACTGTCAAAGATCCACGAATGACAGACGGGACCAACGGCTTAACGTGCTTTCCGAGGCACGAAGGAGTCTCAATATGTAAAGATGGTTACCCATCCACGGACCAACCCCGGCAAGCGTAGCTTAAAAATTCAAAATTCAAAAGTCATTTATTCAAACTAGGCTGAGAATCAGCACTTTTCGAGTCAAAATTACATAAGACAGTCCCCCAAAACGCCCACCCTTCACCACTTCCTAGTGCTTTAGCTGGGAAGAAGTGGCACAACACTTATAGAGGAAAGTATAAGGTAAATTAATATTCTACTCACATTCAAGCAATAACTCTTGATCATTTTGCTGGATATATTGAATCTGTTCTTCACACAATGCTTCATCTAACACAGATTCATAGAGATCCCAATCAAAAACGCGGTTTTCATCAAGCACAGATCTGTCAAAATGTGCATTAACTGTATTCCTATTTATATATAAAGCAATTAAAAATAATAAATATATTGACTGCATTTTATCTTTACAAGATCATTAATGACTGTTTGGTTTACTACTGAACAATAATTTCAAAGATTTCTCGTTTTATTTTCATTGATTATTTTCTAAGATTAGATTTTATTAATCAATTTGCGTATCGAAGATAAAAGAATTCGATATTATTACATATTAGTCATATAATTACAGATTAGTCATACATATTAGTCATTAATATCACGATTTTCCTTTATTCCATTAAAATACTTATAAATTACATTTTTAAATATTAGAATATAAAAAATATAGAAACATTTAAAAATATAAAAAATAGTAGCCCACCGGTATCGGGAACAGGGTCCAAGTTACCGGCGGTCAGGGCTCCAGAGAGAGAAACCTCCTAACAATGCGAGCCGTGTCCAGGAGTACCGCCTTCTGAATCAAGCCCTTGATCCAGCTGCCCAACGAGAGCCTCCTTAGGTGTTGGTCGAGGCTCTTGGCAATTAAGCCATTAGCTGATACGACTATCGGCACAATGATCGCTGAGTCCACATCCCACATGTCGACAATCTCGCGAGCCAAGTCAAGATACTTGATTTGTTTGTCTTTCTCGGCTTTCACGAGGTTCCCGTCATGCGGGACTGTTATGTCAATAATCATTGTGCGCCGCTCTACTCGATCCACCACCACTATATCAGGTTTATTGGCAACAATAGTCCTGTCAGTGATGATGGATCGATCCCAGTACAATGTGATATTTCCATTTTCGAGAACTGGGTCGGGCACATACCTGTAGTACGGCACTTCCGATTCCACAAGGCCGTATTTCAGAGCAAGTTGCTGATGGATAATCCTGGCTACAAGGTTGTGTCTATGCAAGTACTCTTCGTTAGCTAGACGAGAACACCCGGAGATAATATGTCGGATTGATTCTCCCAGACGGTGGCATGCCCGACAGATGTCAACCGTGCCATCCTTCACAATAAATCTCCGGTAATTGTTCGTCATGATAACTTCATCCATAATTGCACAGATAAAACCTTCGGTCTCCCCGAAGAGGTCACCGAAACGTAGCCAGGTCACGGACGCCAGTAAATCTACATCGGGTCCATGTAGGGCCCGGAAAAAGCGTCCGTGAAGCTCCTTACTCTGCCATACCTCCCTGCGATCGTTAGTGTCGAGCACTACAGGCTTGCGCCAATTCTCTTTAGCCAAGGAGAGCGGGGTAAGACCCTTGTCCACCGCGACCACATCCTGGATAGCGAAGGACCGTCCTCCATTGCCTCATACATGACATCAGGAAGGTGCGCAGAGTTGTATCTACTTTATACAACTCCAGCACCTTCATGAGCCATGTATGTGGCACCGAGTCATAGGCCTTCTTATAATCTATCCAGCATGTCAACAGATCCTTTCGGGAACGGCGTACCTGTTGGCTAATGGTCATATCAATGAGGAGTAGCTCTTTAGTACCGCGGGACCCGTTCTTACATCCATTTTGAGAGGCAGACATGATGGAGTTGGTGTCTATATGTTTGTTAATTTTAGCTCTCAAAATGGATGTAAAAACTTTATAGACCGTCGGTAAACACGATAATTATTGCCGTATTTTCAATTATCGTAACGAATTATGATAATAAAACCGGCCAAGTGTGTGTCGGACTTTGCACAATGAAGGGTTCCGCAGTTGAGTTTAATTTATTTATCCTAAGAACAAACTTAACATTGTAGTTGAAAAACATGTTCTCCGAAACACTCCAACTGCATATGTAAGTTTGTACGCACAGTATTGAGCGATTTACCATGTTATTTTAAGACCATAGACGTCTTAATTGGTTTTCCCGTAATCTATGACTAAAGAGTCATACTATGTATTTTTTTCAAAATTTTAGTTCCAATAGTTTCGGAGATAAGGTAAATTTTCATCATTACTTAAATGTCTTTAAAAGTATTTATTTATTTTAAAATGATATATGTTTAAAATCCTCGCAACAAGCCCTTTCATTTGATATATCACACGGTAGTGTTAGCAAAACTTTTTTTTTTTTTGTGCCCCAAAAGTGACCCTTATATTCAAAATTTATTTATTTACGTTACACGTTCGTGTTTGGGTTACAGAAATACATGTATTTACCAAATTTCAACTTAATCGGTCCATTAGATTCGGAGCAAATTGGCCGTGACAGACGGACAGACAGACACACGAGTGATCCTATGAGGTTTCCGTTTTTTTCCTTTTGAGGTACGGAACCCTAAAAAGCATAGATAAACACTTTTATCTAAGAGATAATATAGACCTGGTACAAATATAACTATGGCAGATAATGGTTAGTACAGTAGGCCGCACGTCAGTGGTAAAAACAACAGTATAAGCTGGCCTCTCATTCTATTGAAACTCTGTAATACGCTAGGCCAGCTCAAAGTAAGTGGTCCCACGGACGTGCGGTCAACTATACAGTCACGAGCAAAAATATGCATACACTTAGCTAAATTTTAAATAATTTTCTCGTGGAAGAACCCTATGTAGTGTGGGATTGTGGGTTCCAAAATAATATGTTTCTAACAACACACAATTACAATCAATAAAGTAGGAGAAAATAACTCTAAAAAGTTGATAATTGTATACATATTAGTGCTCATGACTGTACTTATTTGGTGTATAAATTAAATGGTCCTTGGATATTTTTTGTCTTAATTCGAAAATAATATAATTATTATTTATTTTAAAAATGTAGTACTCAACAAAAAAAAAAAACAAATTAATTCTAAAATGTCTTGATAAATTTCATGATGATTTTAACTGCAGAGATGAGAGACATATATATGTCGGAGACGGGTATGTGACTCTCGTTATTATCAGCGATATTTTAAGTACTGTGGGCGTAGTATGGGTAGTGTTGGTTAATGCGTAATAGAAAAACAGTTTGCAGTTCAGATCACATTATAATTTACTATCAAATTAATTACACTTGCGAGCACTGCACTTACACCGGGTGCGACGGCGTTTATTAAAATCACCAATTAACAAAATGATTACAAATTACAACTAACACAATAACTGAGCACCACGAATCGAGAACAGTTCCGCGACGTCTTGACTCCAATGCGACCAGAAGCTGAATGTTCTCCTTGCCTTGGCCTTAAAACATCACGACTCTGTAGAAGCGCGCCTTTTTTGGTGTAGATAGGTCACTCTTGATGTCGCCAGTGGCGCGCTTGCGATTCGTTTCGTGTCCGTACTAATGACCGGATCCGACATATAAATACTGGTTCTTCCCGTGAAGAGGTCTCGGCTGACCCTCAATGAGCTAGTGAAAGTAGAAGTGTTTTTGACGTGATAACGTCTTATAAATCGATGAACGCTGGCTGCACGCACGAAAAAGTGTCACGTTCCGTCTGAGCCGAGCGTGCAAGCGAGAGCGCGGAACAAGCGAGAGAGAAGCACGATCGGTCTAAGCGTTCGGCTTGTGACATTATCACGTAAAATTATCGCCCGTAAACCGACTTTACAGAAATTTTTTTTTTTTTTTGGTCTCAGCCTTCCTACTTAAATATGAGCGTGCCTACTGATCGATCTGTGAATTCTATAGGTGTACCTAGTTTTGACGCAGAGTCTCCGGCCCCAGCTTATGGGGGACGTGGTGAGCGCTCTGTTCCCTTCAAGAGGGGAACTCATTTAACTTACTACAAATAACACAAAACAAAATCATTAAAGTATTATTCCACTACCACTATCTTTATCCAACAAAAAAAATATACGAAAAAACTAAACTACTAAATATTAAACAAATTTACACATATTACACCTGTATTCTCATAAAAAAACACCACGAATTCCGTACAATCAAACATACAACTACATAAAAAAGCAGTAACCTACAACACAAGAAGTAAAAACAAATTCCAACTAATAACTGCACGAGCACGGACTAATTACTGCAGAAAAACAGTATTAGTACTGTATTATATTATACGACTTTTCAATGATTTACCGGAAAATATAAAGAGATGTGATAGTATTAATATATTTAAGAGCAAACTAAAAACCGGCCAAGTGCGTGTCGGACCACGCACAATGAGGGTTCCGTAGTTGGGATGAATTTATCCCAAAAACAAACTTAACTTTGTAGTTGATAAACATGTTCTCCCATACGGAATGTATGGGAAAACATGTTTTTGCTACTGCAAAGTTAAGTTGGTCAATTATTACTCGATAACTAGTAAAGTCTACTTAGTTGTGATAGTTTCCCTTTTAATTTAGTTATATAAACTACTGCTGTGATTTTTTTCACATATCCAAAACTAACCATTTAGCTGGCAGGGGGGGGACACTTGACTCTAACAAAAATTAGCACTTTAAAGCTTAATATTTTGCAAACGGATCCCTGAATCCAAAAATGGTTTTCACAAACTCATAATGTTTTTGTAAGACCTTTCCAATGATACCCCACATTATGGGATAAAAAAATAAAAAATAAAACATCACCACTTTACGTGTATGGGAGGTACCCTAAAAAAAAATGTTTTTCATAATTTTGTTTTACCACTTTGTTGGCGTAATTAATATGTACCTATGTCAAATTACAACTTTGTAGTACTAAGGGTCTCGGAGCTAGACCGCGGACAGACAGACAGACAGACAGACAGACAGACAGACGGACATGACGAAACTATAAGGGTTCCTTGTTTACTACGGAACCCTAAAAAACATATATCTACGCTATTACGTCACCAACGCCTCAGAGGCAAATATTATATATTATTATTTAGAAGTAATTCTGTATCTCATTTTAAGTGAACTGTTATTTAGTTCTTATGGGAAATAAATATCTTTAAACCTAACAAACCCCGCCACCCTAACAGACGCGCTCCACTCCGCTCCGTGCCGTACTAGAGTTCAGCTTACAGTACAGTAATCGCGGAGTGGGGCGCGTCGTCGTGGATTGCACGGACTATACCAAAATTCAATCAAATATATTCAAAAGTTTAGTCACTATAACTAGTCGGCTGGTCCGGCATAACCCATAGTCGGTTCATCCCTACTATTAGTTTGTGTAAAAAAATCACATTTTTATTTCGATTTATTTGATTGTTCCAAAATTCTTATGCATACAACATGTAAAAAAAACCCTGTCCGATCCGTGAGGTTGTTGCTAGGTATCGTACTGAAAGTCTATTTAGGTGGTAATTTACAGGAAAAAAAAAAACAGTGGCACTCCGGAAGTGCCGACAGAAGTGAAAACTTGAAAAAAATCGGCACCGCGGTAATCAACGCGTTGATGTCTTTTACTCCACGGTGTCGGTAAATTGCGTTACAGTGTCGCGAAATCAATGGTTTAGTCCCATCTCAAAAATGCCCAACGCGCCTAAAGAAGTTTTCACTTCAAAGAAAATCGTCATATTTTCTTTCAATGGGGAATTTTACTTGGTGATTACATGGGGTGCGGGCGGCCGTCGTTTAACGGGTTCAATTGTTTTATCCCATCTTAAAAATGCCCAACGCGCCTAAAGAAGTTTTCACTTCAATAATATAAAAGGACGAACAAAAAAAACAAACTCTCAAAAAGCGCCATCATTTAATGCGATAGAACAAGAAGCAATAATTTAACTTGGTTGTGCAAATCGTCCAGCCTGGTAATTATCGGCAGCATTACTCGTGAATATAATGTCTCATTGTTAATTGTTAGCCGAGGTATATCTTTGGCGGATCTCTTTAGTCTTGGGGTCCTGTCCGCGTTATCTCTGTGAGAGGGCCCGCTTCTTATAAGGCGGCCTGTTCAGGTTTCGGATGGTTTGTCGTGGGCTGTTTAATATTTAGGTTGGTAGATGTTTGGTGGAGTTGTGTCAGTGAGTGACGGTAGTTATACAGGGTTATTGGTTACACGTCGGCAATCCGTTAAGGGGATGTTGTAGAGGTCATTTGCAACCAAATTACTCCCGATGACACCTATGCCAATGTCAACCATTTTCGAGTAATTTAACATTTTATGATTTAAAATGTCATCATCTGCCCAAGCTTTTCCCAACTATGTTGTGGTCGGCTTCCAGTCTAACCGAATGCAGCTGAATACCAGTATTTTACATGGAGCGACTGCATATCTGACCTCCACAACCTAGTTACTAGGTAACACGATATCCCTTGGTAAAATTGGTTGTCAGTCTTTTTTGGGCTACTAACTACCCGTAACGACAGTTAAAAATCTACAAATGACAGCCGGGACCAACGGCTTAACGTGCTTTCCGAGGCACGGGGGGTCTTGGTATGTAAAGATGGTCACCCATCCACAGACCAACCAACCACGGCAAGCGTAGCTTAACCTGATCGATCGACCCGTGCAGCTGTTGTTACTTAGCCACAAGCCCCTCCACTCCCCCTATGTTTGAAAATGTATGAAATAAAATATAAAATGTACACAATATTCCAGATGTACAGGGTTAATTGTTATACGTAACCATTTTCGAGTAATTTGACATTTTAAAATATATGATATAAAATGTAACCTCGGAAATTCATTAAGGGGGTATAAGAGAGGTCATTTACATGATTACCTGATGACCCCTGTGCCAAAGCAAATGACTCGAATATTGTTAACATTTGCATAGGGGTCATCAGAGGTAATTTGGTTGCAAATGACCTCTCCTACATCCCCTTAACGGATTGCCGACGTATAACCAATAACCCTATATAAGTAGCGAGATACTTTGTGACATTTATTTTCTAAACGAAATTCTATTGATTCGAAAAGTAAAAGGCTTTCAATAGTGTTTATTTATTACTTCCTAGCTGTGCCCAGTTTTACCCACATAAGTCTCGATTCCATGGAAATATCGGAATAAAAAGTATCCTGTGTCCTAACCCAGGTCATGATCTACCTATGTGCCAAATTTCATTTCTAGGTTTATTAACTATTCATCCAAATCGTTCAGTCATTTTTTCCGTGATTGAGTAACAAACATCCAAACATACAAAATTTCACATCTAAACTAATATTATAAAGAGAAAAGATTAGATTTTTTTGTATGTTTGTTTGTAAAGAATAAACTCAAAAACTACTAGACCGATTTAAAAAATTATTTCACTATTTGAATGCTATATTATCACTGAGTAACACAGGCTATAATTTATAAAGATATCACGCGGGCGAAGCCGCTGGCGGTAAGTAATTTATAATATTAGTGGGATCCCCATTTTGATGTGGTTAAATCATTTTGTCGATCTCAAACATAGCTTATTGATTAGAGTCCTATGTGCTGTAAGCAAAAAATATACCTTAAAATAATAAATAGAGGTTTATCAGGGGGCAAAAATAGAAAAAGGCCTCATAGCGAAATGAATAATGAAAATGGAAAAGAGTTGTTTTTCCATTTTCATTTCGCTAATTCAATACTTTCGCCAGGTACACACGGCTACACATCAAGCATTTCCAGTTTAAGCTGATCTCGCATTGTTTAGGATTTTCGTACAATGCGATGTCAGCTATATACTGGAAATGTATAACTTGATGTGTAGCCGTGTGTACCTATAGCCAATCAACATTAAAGTTAGAATCTTACCAAATCAATACTTCAAAGTAGAAATTATATCACAACAATCATAACAAATATTAGCTTCTGCCCGCGACTTCATTCGCGTGGAAGTCGTAAGATACACAATAATATACTAAAATTAATAAAATAACAGCCACATTTTTATAAAACTCCCTCGGCCCCCGCCTCACCACCTCGCATCGCATCGCTCGCACGCGCTATTATACTTCGTTTTCGTTTAGCGTTCTTTCTGACTTTTGAAGTGAAAACTTCTTTAGCCGCATTGGGCATTTTTAGATGAGAAAAAACAATTGAACTCGCGACACCGTTACCGACACCTCATTTTTGCCAACGCAATTATGCTCTTTATTTGTATTACGTTACGGATCAATGTTCTGTGCAAGTATTTTTACTTTAAAGGTTTTGGAAGTATTTTTTCAATTGTTCTGTCGAAAGGCACTCCCGGAGTGCGACTGTTTTATTTTTTTCATTCCGTTTGGCTCCTAAGGTTGCATTACGTTAGCCTTTATCCTGCCTCAAGAATTGAGCTATCAAATGCAAAATATATTTTTAATCCGATTGATTGTTCCAGATATTGGCGCGTTCGAACAAAAACAACAAAATCTTCAAGCTTTGTTATATTAGTATATATTCCATTTCAAATAAGATTAGACATTTAACTAAACCTTTTTTACAGTCCGTTCAACCGATTTTGACTTCTATTGCGTTAGTCGCATGACAAATGGCAGCTGCAGTAAACAGTTGGTTTGTAACCACTTTTTTTGCTTTTAATGCCATCCTTATGCCTACGGTATAGAAGTCAAAATCGGTTGAACGGACTGTAAAAAAGGTTTGTTTAAATGTCTAATCTTATTTCAAACGGAGTATAGTTAGATTCAATATACTCAAGTCACAGCCGAACTGCCAATATTGTCCAAAAGCTTCCTACACATTCATAATTACTTATAAGGAAAATTAATGGCCGATACAATTTTATACGACCGAGTCGTCCTATGAATGGGCATCGTTATCTGTTCATTCTGCTTGCAATTAGCACCCCATGTAGCAAGTGAAATTCTAAAGAATATCGGTATTATAAAAGGCTGATAAACGACTTAAGTCAGTGGCTTAAGTACGGCTATTGTGTTGGTAATTATGTAAAAAGGTTTTATAGGGAGTGACCTTACAGAACCTTTGGTTATACTTCCTGTGGTTCTTGATAGCCTAGTACTTATTGCAACCTAATTGCCTAGTCGGTATGAGACTTGTACGATTTGGATTGATAAATAATTTCTGTAAGTAGGTTTGTACAAACACTTTTAGACGTTAATCATATTTTAAAAACTGAGGTCGGCATTTCCTATCTGACTACTCTGAGAAGAAAGGCCAAAACAAACTCGGAGGTCTTTTAAAGTCCAGACATAATCTTGGTCAGGTCAGTGAAAGCTATGAAGATTGGAGTCTGAAATGGTCTTTTGAGGAAAGCACCACACAGATTGAGAGGGCCTATCCAGTCAGTGCACGCATTTGTCAGTTATCATGCAGCTCAACTCAGAATTTCAGGAGCTCAACGATTCGACGAACAATACCAAAAAAAGGACATTTGGGTAGGCCGCATACATCACTCAAACTGTCAGACTGTGATTAGAATTAACTGAGAAAAATTTAAAACAAAACAAAAAGGAATGACCCACATTCTTCACATTCACAACAATTAAAATAATATAATACTTTAAAAGTAAATATTCATGTCATTGTATATTTAAATTGATCAGCATTGTTGTGTTTCGGCAGTTAGAGTTAAGATATACAGACCTCCATGGTTAAGGATTCCGGTGAAGCTCGCTTCCACCTTCGGCCTGATCATCACTTACCATCAGGTGAGATGCAGGTCAAGAGCTTCCGAGTTGTGGTTAAAAAAAACCAATTAGGCAGTTATGTGACATGGTTCAACGAGTTAATCAAGAGTTCGTGCTTTCAAACTCAACATGTTGCACTACTGAAGTTAACAATTAATCTGCCTAGCCTTTTCCCAACTATATGAGGGTCGGTCTCCAGGCTAATCGGATGTTGCTGAATTCCAGTGTTTTACACGGAGTGACTGCCTATCGGACCTCCACAATCCAATTAATGAGCAACGGGTCACGCGAAAGCGATCAAAATATATATAACTTCCCGACAACAATCATTGGGCAGTTAGTAGCTTAAAGAAACTACAGGACAGTCCGGTAAAGTAGTTACAATCCTCACAGGTCAACTACGAGATAACCTATCTAAAAAAAAAACAGTGCCACTCCGGGAGTGCCGACAGAAGTGAAAACTTGAACAAGATCGCCTTGGTGGAAGAAAAATACTTGTATAGAACATTTGTCCGTAACCTTATCTAAATAAAGAGCACAATCGCGTCTACAAAAAAAAAAAAACTTCCAATACCTTTAAAGTAAAATACTTGCATAGAACATTGCTCCGTAACGTAATATAAATAAAGAGCACAATCGCGTTTACAAAAATGAGGTGTCGGTAACAGTGTCGCCAGTTCAATTGTTTTTCTCATTTCAAAAATGATCAACGCGCCTAAAGAAGTTTTCACTTCAAAAAAAACTTTGGGCGGTTACCCACCAGACACGACACCCATCTGGTCGGAGAATGCTCCCTTTTCTATAGAGAATAAGTGAACTGTAGACCCTGTTCCTCTAGCTCTATAGAACTTAAAGAGGTTCAAAGAATATTAGCAATGCAACTCACATTCAAATTGGTTCTGAATACTTACGTACAGAATCTCATATTGCAAAAAAAAATACCAATATTGAGCCAAACTGCATCCAGTTGACCACAAACGGGAACCAAGTTTCCAGCCCCAATCAGTGCTATCCTTTGCTATAAATCTTAATAATTGAACATTGAATAATTCAGATAATTGGAGGAAAATATATCGATGTATTCATCAAGTCTTGGCTAGCATGAATGAGATCGCCACAAAGGTACCAATTGTCAATGAACTAGAATAATTAGATGAAGTCAGAATGGGTTGAGTTTGACAATTTGTTTGGTTTGTATTTTGTTCTTTTGCATCGTATTTTGTTGTTGTTATAGTTACATAACTTGAAGCGTCAAGTTGCTATCTTTAAACTAACAGGCGATCGGATAATCCAGTCATTGCATTTCAATAAACCCTTCCATATCGTGTAGTTAGTGACTATCCTGGTGTCAGTTTTAAAGCTGCCCATGGACCTCTGACTTAGCTCCACATGCCGCATGCATTCAAGAAATATCTCTCAGGCATGATTGATTGATTTCCTCACAATGTTTTCTTTCACCGTTTTTGAAGCAAGTGACAAATATACAAAAAAAAGTATATAGAGTGGCAGGGACATCGACGCGAAAACTATTACCATGTATTCAGTATATAATTCTGAAGCCCCTGCGTTGAAATTTGTCGTCAGTTATTTTTTTTTTAATCAGCTATTTCATAGTAAAGTGCAATTACCTACGCGGTCAAAATGTATGAAACAGCTGATTTTTTTTCATCATGTATTGAATCCATGGTAACAGTTTTCGCGTCGATATCCCTGCCACCCTGTACATGTATAAATATCTCTACAACATCACATCACTCCTCTTTACCCCAAAGAGTAAAGCAGAGATGTATATAGTACACCCACATTATGCCAGTTATGTTTAAGTCCCATGTGACAAGGGGCGAGCCTTTTGCCATCAACCGGGCATAAATCCAGACTTCAGACTGCTACTGAGAAATCCCAGATGGAAATATATCTCTATAATTACAGACATAACAAAGAATTGAAACAATATTGCCAATACCTATAAACCATTAAAATACAAAACATAAATTCCAAAATTGCCTCCTGCTTACTGTTCTGTTTCACGCATATCTATCAATTTATTTGCAACGCCCAATACTAAAACATTACCTTTTTTATTTGAAAAAAGTTTGCATATCAAATTCATTCCTTTTTCGAATCTGATTGCCCATTATGAATAGAGGTGGCCAATTTCGTTAAACTAGTCGATTATAATTCGATTCGATATGGGCACTATTAGTCGATTTGTGTTGTTATAAATTACTACCAACTATGTTAACCGTTTTTTAGGCTGTAGGTTAGTTGCATTAAAAGCAATAACAGAAGCATTTACCTACCTAAAAGAATTTTTCATTGATGGGTATTATTTATGGTTAACGTTTAGGAAGGTATTTTTCTTATTTTAATTAGAAATCCGCAAGTACTTACTGTTGTGGGTTTCTCTTGTATCACAAGCTTCTTGAAAATCCATAAGTGGTTAACTAGAACCACATGTAATCACAATATCACTGACATCTGGAAACCACAGTAGCATTGGCCACATTTCTTCAGTCGATGTCAAAAGGTTCATCTTAGAAATGTTGTATTGTATCGGTCGACTAAAGGAAATAGCACACATATCAACTCGGAAAGGAATCGTCACCGTATCAGCTCGAGCCATTCAGTATTCTTTATATGAAACTCCCTACTGCGACGCACACCAATCGGAATCGTAACATAATTGTCTCGCCTCGGTACAAGCACACGAACCGCGGCGATACGATGACGATCCCTTTCCGAGTTGATATGTGTGCTATGACTTTTGCCTGCATTAAATCAAAATCGATTCCATGGCAGTCATCTTTCTTCCCATCTCTATTTTACCTCCAAATGCAGTCAATTACGAATACGCACAACAGTAGTCATCATGGCACTGGTTCTAAATGATAGCTGCCATTCCCTAACCGTAGGCGGTATTCAAATTGCATACAAACTTAATATTCGTCTGGAAACGCCAAATGGAATTCTGTAAACGTTCGAATGATAGCTCTCGTTTGAAGGTTTTGGGGATCGTTAAGAAGTTTGGAATTTAAAATTGCTAAAAGTGAAAGGCAATATTGGAACATGCATGTACTTCATTGTGACCCGCAACAACGTTTAATGGAATTTAAATATAGGTAATGTTTTTTAGGTCAGTCCGTAAGAAAAAGGTAAAGGATTTTTTTTTTCTCATAACATGTTTAACCAAAATTCAACGAAAACTGCAGTAACTTACCTATTCACCAACACTACAACAACAAAAACTTACACTTCTTAGTTCTCACCCTAAATTGGGCACTTACTTGTTGAAATTCTTTGAAGCTAAAGTAATCTGGGCAATCATCATCATCATCATCAGCCTATAATGTTCCCACTGCTGGGATACAGGCCTCCTCTCGATGAGAGGGAGTGGGCCGTAATCCACCACGCGGGCCCAGTGCGGGTTGGTTGGTGTCACATGTTTTCGAATTTTCGGTTCTAGGACATGCCGGTTTCCTCACGATGTTTTCCTTCACCGTTTTGAGAGCAGTGGTGATGAAATAATTTACACAAAGTAAAGCGCCTGTCTGGGTTCGAACCTACGACCTACAACTTGTAAGTCGCGGCCGTCACCACTAGACCACCACTGCTCTCTGGATCTGGGCAATGACAGTTCCAAATAGATCAGTAACTGATCTCAAAACATAAAGTAGATACGCCAAATAAAACAATTACAATCCCTCTTGAATTGTCAAGGGATCGGTCAGTCATAATTCAAAAAGATGAAGCTAGTTGCCCTATCCAAAGCATAGTAAGTAGGTTCTATGGCGAAGAACGGGTAAGAAACTCCACGGACACTATTTTATTCTATTTTTTTAAATGGCAAGCAAAGTCGATGTCGACCATTCTGCCAGTTTCTAAAGTGAGTTGGAAAAGCAAGCGTGTCATCATCTATCTAGCCTTTTCCCAACTATGTTGGGATCGGCTTCCAGTTTAACCAGATACAGCTGAATACCAGTATTTTACATGGAGTGACTGCCTATCTGACCTCCACAACCTAATTACTAGGTAACACGATACCCCTTGGAAAGACTGGTTGCCAGACTTTTGTGCTTCTAACTACCCGTAACGACTGCCAAAGATCTTCAAATAACAGCCGGGACCAATGGCTTAACGTACTTTCCGAGGCACGGAGGAGTCTCGGTATGTAAAGATGGTCACCCATCCACGGACCAACCCCGGCGTAGCTTAACCTGATGGATCGACTCGTGCGGATGTTATTAGTTAGCCACAAGCTCCTCGGAAAAGCAAGTGTAAAAAAATTGTGATAAATTAAAAAAAAAATTGAATGAAAACAATCTTCGATGATATAGTTGAACTTATTGTAGATCTTGTAGGGTCAGTAACCACAGATAATCTTTCTCTATTTCTACAGTCTGTCCGTCGAGAGAATGCTTTTCTGACACCTGTCAGTTGGACAATTTCTAGTAATAATAAGGATCAAATTCGCAAAACACATATTCGTAAGTATGAAACTGACAGGTGTCATGAACGCATTGTCTCAACGGCCGGACTGTAAATCTATTTTGAAGACATAAAATCTGTTATTTTTTTTATCTATACCGTAGACGGAACATCATCTTTTTACATAAATATTAAAAACTAATCTTAGGACCCAGCCTCTAGCGTAAATATTTAGAATTCTGCCCCTTCTGGGCTCAAAACGTTTACGTCTGTTTCGAAGAATTATTAATTACACACTAAAATGTATCCTTTGGCTACCGACCATTTTGAGCAAATCAGAGATCTAATTTTATATGAAAGGATGTTAACTTACAATCATATTCACATTTAGAGATATAAGTTTTATTTGTAAGTCACGACTTAGCCGATTGAAATATGGTATCCTGTAATCTTCGATGAAACATTATAACCATAATGTTATGGTTCACCAAGAAACTATTCATAAGTTTGATATTAAATTTGGATTTATAAGTTTCTGATTCACAATATGTCAACTACGCATCAAAGACCTGACGTCATTCAAAACCCTGCATCGCGCAATTAAAGTTTACCGCGCGAGCGACATAAAAATAATTATAACTTTCCGACTTCAACCGTTGGGCAGTTGCCCGCCAGACACGACACCCGTCTGGTTAGAGGATTTTCCCTTTTCTTTAGAGGATGAGTGAATTTTATACCCTGTTCCTCATGCCTCTAAACCAACAATTGTAAAAAAAGTATATTTAAAAAATCCCCCCCCCCTTATTTATCTTCCTGTATAGCTAAACGTGTGGACTTTAGATTAATACCTGACTGTAATAACTTTATACCATGTTTAAGGCAAATAAATACTTATCTATTTATCTGTATTATCTTTGTCTTATCTTATCTTATCAAAAACCAGATTGCGAAAAAAAAATAAAAACATGGTAACATGATGAAATATTTCTGTTTCCAATCCCACTAACAATCTCATGCAGTCGGAGGCATCTTCTTCTTTAACAATAAAGACCTATTGCCTCCGACTGCATAAGATTATTTATAGTATTAAGTGGGATTGGAGACAGAAATATTTCTGCCGGTGACCTGACATACAGGTTTTGTTAAAAACTTAGTTTAGGCACCAGTCTTCCACAAATTAATTATATAATTGTGACTTTGTACTAACATTCTCTGTAATTTGTGGTAAGAAAAAAAATAAAAATAAAAAAAATAAATTATTATTTCATCTTGTTTCCATATTTTTTAAGTTCATTTGTTTTTGGCTTCGCCGCAGTTCGGTAAAAATAAGGAACTGTGGATACACATAAGGCAGTAAGATGGTTATAACCAATTGTCTCAATTGGTTACTACTTATACTCCGTTTGAAATAAGATTAGATATTTAAACAAACCTTTTTTACAGTCCGTTCAGTGGGTAAAAGCCTCCTCACTAGTCAACGAGTCATCATCTCTGATCGCCCACTAATCCTCCATTTATAACGAACAACAGCCATTCATTAAAAAATACAAGGAACGCGTGCCAGTACACCATTCCTACAAATCTAATCACCAACGTCTATACGATTTTAATGAGCCATACCCGTACACTATGGTTTGAAAAATAGATACAAGTAGACCGACAATTATTTTAACAAGACTGGATGCCGTAGGCGTCAGGTGAACAATTAATAACTTGTTAGAAATATTCCTGCTACCGTAGGTCAGTGACCTTTTGAACAACAAACAATTGATTTCTGTATGCGTTGATGAATTGGAATAAGGAGGCGTGAAATCAATGTACATTATTTATATTTTCTTAATGTCCCTCGGGAATCATCGCATTTCCGAATACAAACGAATGCTAATTTCCATGTCCATGAATTATTAGATTTATCTTGTATAATAATTTGAATTCAGAACTAAGTACTTTATTGTTGTTTTGATTTTCATGTGAACTATATAGAGCTGTAAAACTATTTTCCTGTCTGTCGTGCCTGTGACTTTAGCAGCTTTCCTACCATTTTTTAAATAAATTAAATTAACTAAAAGAGTATTAACAACTCTATATACTTCCTAGTCGATTGAGAGCGTCCAGTCTGCACCAAGTGCAAAAGACAACTGATAGAAATCCGACGACTGACGAAATACGAGGTTTGCCGAGGTTTGCCGTGAAGTTTAAAACGGTTAAAAACTTCAAAAGATGAAACTCGTTGATGTCTTTTATAGGAAATATTTTTTATTTACAAAAGAACTGTGTGGTAGAATTGTTTGCAGAGGATATTTAGCGTGGCATGTGAAGGTAGGTACCACAGATAGAGGCATGAAGAACAGGGTGTAAAGTACACTCGTCCTCCATAGAAAAGGGAGGATTCCACGACCAGACAGGTATTGTGTCTGGTGGGCTACTGCCCGACGATTGATGTCGGGACGTTGTATATATGCTAATCGCGATGCGGGATTTTCCGTGACGTCAGTTTAATGCGTAGTTTACATGTGGCGATCAAGATGCCACCACAACTTGGTAGGTACGTTTCTATATTCTCCGTAAATCAAAGAACATTACATTTACCTACATTATTGTAGCTAAAGTCTATCCGTGACAAAATAGCAGTTTTGTGGGTGTTAATATATCATGATAACAATAATTAACTGTTGTAGCTCTATTATTCCAAACCACTTCAAATTCAATTAAAAAGCTAATCAAAATCTAAACCAACTACTGAAATTTATTACAGCTTAGACAAATTGCATATTTTGACAGTTTATTATTGAACCACTTTGACATTCGCCCACATACACCACACACATTCATTCACCAAATGTACACTCATATCCACCCACACTTTTACAAATGTACGTGCTTAACTACACGCTACAGACATGAAAAATCTTCATGGCCGCCGGTCGAAGCTTCCCATTAATGAATTTATAATTTGCGCCGACCGAACAATTAGACTCCTGCATCGCCTCAGGAACAAATTTAAATGTTAAATCTACCGTCATCGTTCGGAACAACCCACCGGCCGCTATGGATTTTTTGTGAGAAGACCATTTAGAATAATGCTGGTACATTGACGGTCTTAATGTCTGTTACCCTTCCGGCAATTAAGTAGTTAGTAGAATGTTGTTTAGTAAATCCTGTCAATTACTATTAGATGATAAGGAGAATAGTTTAATTTTACATTAGAACCATGCCTTTGCAACTTACGACTTACTTCTTGATTCCAAAAATTTGTATTTTGGTTCATGATATGATTATTATCATAATGATTTGAAAGGTCCTATGATAGACAAAAAAATGCTGATGTAGATGACAGTTGAAAACTGTATTCTTTTTGTGTGGTTAGTAACTAACCTGGTGTCAGAGTTTTAAAGCTGCGCTCAAGTCAGAGGCCCAACTCTGACTTGGCTTCACATACCGTCGAGAAATATCTCTCAAGCATGCCGGTTTCCTTGATGTTTTCTTTCACCGTTTTTAAACCAAATGATAATTATACAATACGCACATGAATCCGAAAAGTCATAGGTGCGTGCCTTGGGTTCGAACTCGAGACTTGGCAGTCCGACGGTCACACCACTAGGCTATCACTGCTCACTGTTTGTTCAGTGAACATGAATGATTTCATCATAGTTTTTACATTTTCATTTCATTGGTTGTCTACCTTCTAACTAACTACCTTCAGCTTCCCTCAATTTTACCAAAATTAAATTATACTACAACTGCCTCATAATAATACCAGTCTGTTCTTGTCCCACTGCAGAACAAAGGACTCTTCTCATACAGAGAAGGCACGAGCATTGATCACCACGTTTGCCCAAGACGGGTTGGTGATTTCAGACTTAGTACCTGATTGACCGAGCTCTGCTCGGGTGAAAATAAATAAACATATCATCCAGGTATGTCAATGTTGTATCACATTCCCGAGGCTGTGAAAATAGAGAAAACATATTTTCCCGAGATCCGAATTTTCACCCTCGTAAGGATGAAAGCAGTGTATGAGTGTGCAGTGATGAGAGCAGTGGTAACCCAGTGGTAACGGCCGCGACTTACGTGTTGTAGGTCTTAGGTTCGAACCCAGGCAAGCGCTTTACTTTGTGTAAATTATTTCATCACCACTGCCCTCAAAACGGTGAAGGAAAACATCGTGAGGAAACCGGCATGTCCTAGAACCGAAAATTCGAAGACATGTGACATCTACCAACTCGCACTGGGCCCGCGTGGTGGATTACGGCCCACTCCCTTTCACAGAAAAGAGGTTGTGTCCCAGCAGTGGGAACATTATAGGCTGATGATGATGAAGGATGAAAAATCGGTCTAGCTAGGTCTCATGGGAAAATTAGCTAGATCGATTTTTCACCCTCGTAAACTCCTATAGTGCAACAGACTTTCATCGAAATCGTTAAAGCCGTTTTCGAGAACGTGATTCCAAATATATATTTACAAATATTGTTCATTTAATAGGTACTATAGGATATTGGTTTCCTTACCATGTTTTCTTCCACCGATGTCAGTCATATCCAAGATAAACTCAAACTGCCTCATATCTATAAAACACCTTGCCAAAAACTGCACAAAATGGCAAAGTACTCAACAGCTTGCCATTCAGTTAAGTGCGTTTATGCAAATGTTGCAAGGAGACGGCATGTGGGGCATTCCCCTTCGCGAGCAATGTATTGGCCATATGGCCATACGAATTGCCTTGTTTGCATGAGTGGTAGTTATGTATGAGTGGTAAATTACGTCAATATTTACCAAGCCTTAGAACAGAAATAACCTGCATACATTTTTCTGGAAGTTATACAGTACCCGTGAATCATCGAATATTTTTACTATTACGAGTTGCTTGCGTACTAAATATGAAAATTGTTAAGAGTCTACAAGCCATCTACAAAATAGCTTTGGGTCATTAAAACCTTTTTGTTAGTTAATTTTCTTGCAGTGCAACTGATGACAAGCTGCATAGGTCTTTAAAATCTTTTAAAAATAATCACATGCTCCAGAAGTTCAGAAATAAGTATTCCATAGAATATTACAGGCCAATAATCGTGGAGTTTCTTGCCGGCTTTTCTCCATAGGAAATGACCAATTGGAACCGTGCACCTAGCTTCTGACGTTTCATAAGTGCCCATGTAGGTTTATGTGAAATATTTTTATTTTTTATTTTGTTTATTTTGAATAGTCATTGAAAAGTTAGCCAGAGGTCTTTCAAATCCGTCAATCACCAATGATTGAAAAATTTGCGTGATGCCTTCCAAATCTTTAATATTCTGTGAGCCTGTGATTATTTAAAGATATCAAGGGCCTATATAGAAAAAATTAGTTGGACTAACGACTGCCAACTGACCGAATGACGAGCCAACTAGAAAAAAACAGTTTGAATGCCCCAAAGTTAACTTGCAGTTGTCGTGCATTCCGATTGCAGAACGTGTGAATATATGCCCTTAACTATTTTCATATTTTGTAAGCAGTATTAGTTAAATCAATTCTATAAACCCCTTCTCATCAATACCGATAACAACTTTCTAACCCACAAACATCTAGCAGCCATCCTCCCAAAATTCGCCTTTCAACCGCTAAACGAAACATAGCGTGTAGGAATGCGCCGAGACTACGCCTCGGGCCCGGAAGAAAACTCCAAATTAACTGGGAGTCGATCGTTGCATGCAAATGTAGGTATGCGTAATGGCAGGAGCTGTCCCGTCGCTTTGTGTTGCCTTTCTTTTGTTGTGGTGTGTGTTCACGCTAGTGTAGACAGGTCTTGAGTAGTGCAGTCTAAAGTAAGGTAGATAGCAATTTCTAAGATTTTTTTAAAATGATAAATGATTTATTTCTGTAAGTAGGTTTGTACAAACACTTTTACACGTCATTCATATTTTAAAAACTAGATGAGGTCGGCGTTTCCTATCTGACTACTCTGAGAAGAAAGGCCGAAACAAACACAGAGGTCACAGTCTCTTCCAGACATAATCTTGGTCAGATCATTTGAAGGCCATGTGGATTGGTGTCTGAAATGGTCTTTTGAGGAAAGAACCATACAGATTTGAGTGGACTTGTCCAGTCAGTGCACGCATTTGTCAGTAATTGTGCAGCTCAACTCAGAACTTAAAAGGAGCTCAACGATTCGACGAACAATACCAAAGAAAGGACATTTGGGTAGGCCGCATATAGTACTCAAAACTGCTAGATTATCATTAGTAGTAACTGAGAAAAATAAATAAATATATATATACATGAGCTACATAGTCCTCACATTCACAACAATTAAAATAATAATAATGTTATACTTAACAAAGTAAATATTCATGTCGTTGTGTATATAATTTTGAAGTTTGCAAAATAAACAAAGTTCCAAAAGTAAAAAATAAAAATAATAATTGGAGCAGCTCAATCCCAAGCCTTTTTGTCCTCAATGTAATCTTTAACGGTATAAAAAGCTTTCTGGCACAACTTACACACTTACAACTTTTAACTCTTGATTACCTGCGACAATGATAATTGACGATAAATTACATAAATCCTATACTTTTTTTTTTTTTTTTTTCCTGTTGGGCATCTCACAGCTGGTTCCGAAAACCGTAGCTGTTTAACCGGTCAATCCTGTGGTTGCCTTAAGCTACTACACTCAAAGCCTCCAGCCAGGGCACAAATACTAAGCTAAAAATTTAAGGATGAACGCTCACTAAGGGCACCCCCTGCGGGGTTCGAGCCTCGGCTTAGGGCGTTATCCGGTGGGAGGACATCAAAAGATGGGACGGGCTGGATCAAAAGGTTTTGATCATTATTATTAGTCGGGGAATTTAAAGCTACGTGCACAGCTGCAACAACTGCTGGCACCTCGTTTTCGAGCAAGGGTCGGGGGGGAGTATTATTTACTCGGGGGCGCGGCGGTCGAGATCGCAAAGGACCTCGGCGGCGAGGTCGGTATGACGGGAGGCGTCTGTTTTTGTACACTGTACTTGTTTCCCTATTGCTCTCCTGGAGGAGGGTTATGGGGTCATCGGGATCTACGAGGATATGCCTTGGACGGCGAACATGGCTGATTTTACTCGGGACATAACTGGCGGCCTCGACAACCAGAGGGTTGCGATGTTTGGCCGCGGACTCAAAGAAACGCTTGGAAAGGCGTTTTAGAAACTGATGGATTGTGGGAATCTTTAGGTCGAGGTGGAGTGCCTCGTTCCTGACGAACCAGGGGGAACCTGTGGCCCTACGGAGGAATTTATTTTGCACTGTTTGCATTCTATGGATGTGACGGGGTTTCGCATGAGCGAAGACGGCACCCGCATAGGTCATGATCGGTCGAATGCACGCCGTGTAAACGCGCAATTTGCACCTAAGTGACAATTTGCTACGTGCATTCACCAGATAGAAGAGTCTACCGAGAGCGAAAGAGGCTCGCGAACGAACCATCTTTATGTGCTCTGCGAAAGTCAAATGATGGTCTAGAACGACACCGAGATATTTAGCTCGCTTCTCCCAAGGGATCGGCTTGCCGAACATAGTGATTGGTCGGGGGAGGGGGTTTTTGAGCCTTGAACGCGGCTTCGTAAAGAGAACCGCTTGGCTTTTATCGGGGTTGACTTCTATCCGCCATTTTGTAAACCAAGCTGCCAGTCTATTGACTGCGCGTTGGAGATTTAGGCGAATGATGTCGGGGGATCTAGAGCTGAAGTAGATGGCAGTGTCGTCTGCGAACAGACCCAACTGCGACCTACCGCAACCTTTTGGGATATCGCTCGTGTATAGCGTGAAAATGAGGGGGGACACCACAGAGCCCTGGGGGACACCTGCGCGGATGGGACGGGGAGTGGATAACGCTCCTTCGATACGATAACGGAAGACGCGATTCGATAAAAAGTCTCGTAAGATGAGTACGAGACGATCTGGCACGCCGAGTTGGTACAGCTTGTATATTAAGCCGTTGTGCCAGACTTTATCGAACGCTTTCGCTACGTCGAAGAATACTGCACCGGTCATAGTCCCGCGCTGGAAACCAGCGCTTATGGATTCTACGATGCGGTGGGCCTGATGCACGCTAGAGTGCTCAGTTCGAAAGCCGAACTGTTCGTTGGGGATGAGGCCCTTGGTCTCGGCGAAATCTCTGAGGCGCTTATAAATAAGCCTCTCATAGATTTTTCCGAGAACCTTGAGCAGACTGATGGGACGGTAGCTAGAGGCCTCGGTTTTGGGCTTGCCGGGCTTAGGGATACCGATAACCGTGGCCTCCTTCCATGATTGGGGGAAGATATTGTTGCTTAAGGCACCATTGAAGATGGTGGTCAGAAGCATTATTAGGTGGGCAGGGAATAGTTGGATCACCCTATTGGTGATGCCATCTGAACCGGGGGCTTTGCGGACTTTAAGACCCTTGATGATGTCGTGCACCTCGTCCGGGAGGACGGGGGGCAGTGGACAATCAGGGTCATCGACGGGAGGGAGGGAGGCTCTACGTTCGACTTCGGCGTCGACCTTTTTCAGGTGAGCTTTGTCTACAGGTAGGGAACTGGGAGTGCATTGGGCCTCGAGGCTGTCTGCGAGGCATTCAGCCTTTTCGGCATCGTCAAATGCGATGGATTTATCGGGACGGGTCAGGGGGGGCATGGCTGAGACCTGGGGAGACCTGAGTTTCCTCTGGAGCTCCCAGAAGGCCTGATGGGTGGGCTCAAGTTCGCCGAGTAACTTTCCCCAGCTCGCGTCCCGCAGCTCCGCTATACGTGTCTTTACAGATCTCTGTAAATAGCGCATATGGGCTTTGTTGGCGTTACAGGGAAAGCTATCGTAGGCACGTATGGCCGCGTTCTTCTCAGTCAGTAATGCACGCACGTCGTCCGGCAATTTCCAGCGACGGTCGTCCGTCGCTGGAACTTCCCTTGAACAATCGTTCAGGACGGTTTGTACGTGATTAGTGAGTGAGTCGATCGCGGCCGTGGTGTCGGCGACCGAGTCGAAAAGGTCGGGGATAGAGTCTAATTGAGGGGACGTGTTGGATTTCAGCTGTGTGCTTACTTTCTTCCAGTCCGTGATCCTCTTAGTGATAGGGGGGGCGTTCGGGTCGGAAAGACCTATGCGGGGGTGTAGTCTCATGACTACCGGGCGGTGATCAGAGTCTAGCTCTTGTACCGTTTCTATTGAATCTAACTTTAGGTTGACGTTCTTAAGGAGCGCCACGTCTAAGATATCGGGGGCATGATTTGGGTTCGTCAGCGGAAAATGGGTGGGAGTCATGGGAGCGATGACGTCAAAGGTCAGAGAGTTTGAGAGGTCGAACAGGTGTTGACCTCTGAGATTGGTTACCGAACTGTTCCAAGAGGGATGTTTGGCATTTAGATCGCCCGCTATAATGAGCGAGTTACTCATAGCGAGTAGAATCGAGAGGTCGTTTGAGAGGCGTTGGTGATGGTAATGCCCCGTGGTGTTACCGGGGGGATTATAGACCGATACGAGAGTGATCGGCTCGTGACCTGACATGCCTAGACGGCAGGCGGAGACTTCTAATACCGAGAGGGGGGGAGGGTCTAGTGGGATGCAGTGAAGCTGCTTTCTATAATAGATCAGGGTGCCACCCTTGTGACATCGCGACCTGTCATTGCGAACTATCCGGTAGTTGGCGAGTGACGGATCACGATGGCAAGGCTTTAGGAAAGTCTCTTGTATTAAGAGAACGTCTATTTGATGATCGCGGAGGAAGAGCCCTATTTCTTCCCTTTGGGATTTTATGCCGTTGGCGTTGAAGTAACCTATTGTTAGGGATCGGGGTTTGAATCTAGCTAAGGCCTCGTTATCCATTGAAAGATTTAGGGGTTTGGGCGAGGGATTCTAGGGCTTGCGTAATGTCCGGATACGCATTATAAATGGATTGAATCCTAATGATATTGCCTTGGGCGGCGACGATGAGTTTTGCCATTTCCTTTGCACGCGGGGAGGCAAAACACGCGAAATTTGATGTGATTATGTTGAACGAGGCAACACCTGACATCTGCTCGGTCGCGGGACCGGCAGTCGGGGGACGCGGAGCTTGGGGAGCAGGCGCGGGTTTAGCGGGGGGCGCGGCGGGCGCGGGGGGCGCAGAGTGCGCGGGACGCGCGGAGGGCGCGGGTGGCGCGGTGCCACGGAAGCGGGGGTCCCTAAGGTGGGGGGGGAGGAGATGGGGGGGCGGCGGGGGGGGGAAATGACCGTAAGAGGGCACCAAGGCAGGGAAAGACTGCTGGTGGTGGAGATAATTCCACGGACTAGGCCTCTGAGGGCTTAGTCGTTGGGGCATAAGGGCGGAGGGAATCCTATAAGAGGATGAGGAGGGAGTTTCCCTTTGCTGGCGGGCGCCGGAGCGCTTCCCCAGCTTGGGAGAAGAGGCCTTAGGGGCTTTAGAACAACCCCGGTAGTTAGCCGGGTGGCCCTCTTTGCCGCATAAAACGCAGCTAGGAGGTACGGTACATAGGGTACGGTCCTTGGGACGGGGGCAATCGGAAGTGCTATGCTCTCCCAGGCACTTTACGCACCTGGGTGTAGCATGGCAATTCCGCTGTGAGTGGCCGTATAACTGGCACCTGTGGCATTGTCCGACAATGCCACTCTTAATTGGTTTTTCAATTTCGAACCCTGTGAGATGACACAGGGAACGAATTTGGAAAATCGGATGGTAGCCCTCGACGGGCGGACAGATAACGAGGACCATGTCGTAGAGGTCACCGCCTCTGGAGCGGTGCATACGATGGACCTCGTCTACCGGGACGTTCTGCGACTGAAGGTCGGCGAGAATTTCAGAGGGGAGGATTTCCCTAGGGATGCGTTTTATAACAACGCGAACTTGTTTCTCTTCTGGGAGAGAGTAGGTGTGGTATGACACACCTCTCGCTCTCAGTAGACGGGTTAGTTCCCTATAGTCGCGCGACGTAGGGACTAGAACTTTTATACCCTGCTGGGTATTTCGGGCGCTGGTGAAGCTGATCTTTTGATCAGCGCACCATTTCGAGATGTCCGTCCACTTCCCCTTGTCCTGTACGAACAGGGGGGGTGGAGGGGGAATCTTTTTCGCGGGGGGCGCGGGGCAATCCATCGCGGTGGATGATGCGGTCGGGGCGGCGGGGGACGCGGGGGGATCCTTCGCGGAGGATGACGCGGTACGGGGGGCGAGGGGCGCGGGGGAGGCCTTCGCGGAGGACGTAAACGAGATCGGTGGGGCGGTGGAGGGGGAGGGGGAAGCTACGGTAGCGCAAGTCGCGACGGTAGCACGCTGTTTAACCACAGCTGGTTTGATGGTGACGGTGGATGAAGAGGAGTCTGAGTCCTCTATTGCGGCGACCTTACTGGCCTGCGCAGAGGTCTGCTTCCTGTTCTTCCTCTTTCTTCCCTTTCCTTGGACGGCTATGAAGCCGTCGTCGGAGGGGGAGGAAGAGGTAGAGGAAGCAGCGGACTTTGGCTCGTCTTCCTCCTCCGAGCCAGAGGGGTAGGAGGGTTGCTTTGAAGAAGCAGCGGGGGCGTCGGTGTCCATTGACTCCGACGAAGGGGAGGGGGAGGGGGGTCTGGGCGACTCTACAGTCGGAGGGGTGTCAAGAGCGTCGCTGAAAGTAGCGACGCTGACATCTTGGTGGGGGTTCTCGCCCCTTGAGATGCTCAAGAGGTTGGAGAGCTGAGCCTTATATTTCCCACGGAGGGAAGGCTCTGACTCGAGTATATACTCGAGAAAGAGGGTTAATTGTTTCGAGAGAAGCTCGAGATCAATCACTTTGGTAGCCATAATGGCGGGGGGGGGGGGAATGGCCTAACTATGCCTGTCTCCCCGGTGGGAATGCCGGGGATGTGTACAATCCCTCCCTGTCGGGTAAGACAGGGAGGATGAGTGCCTATCGGTGAGCCCTAAGCTTGATTTGGCCCGTTGCCTATCTTAATGTGCAACGGGGTCCTAACCAGTCTAGTGTGAAGGGTATGAAGATACCCGACCACGCTAGGTGAGTTGCTGTGGAGGCAAAACTGTCACCACGTGTTGACTAGGAGATCCCCCAAGGCCAAACACTGGGACCCGGCCAATTCACTGCCTTACCCTGAAGGGGATCGGCGGGTGTGTTGGGTCAACACCCCACTCGGCTTCGTTGGCACCGTATGGTATCCACCGAGTGACCACGAAACTGTGGTTTTGCCCGGAAGGGGCCTAGTGAATTTACAGACCGAGAATCTCTTGTTAAAGAAATAAGATAGCCTTGAAAAAGGCCTTTTTTGTGGATCTATGCCCGATCGATAAACGATCGGAGATCGGATGTAGTCGAGCGACTACGAAAATCGTTACGGAATGCAACGAATATATGACTCAGAGCAATGAGTCATGAACGGGAGAGCGCGCAAGCACACACAACCGTCCGTGACCGGTGCCGAGCGTCAAGTGATCTGAGAAATCCTATACTGTTAAATGAGCAATATTAATAATACGTTGCTGAGTTGACTAATCGGGACGCCAGCGCCGCGTAGCGGCGTTCGACAGAGTCTAAAACATAACTCTCGGACCGGCTGCACCGGAGCTGAGCAGAGTTCATGTATGTTGGTCAAGCAGTGAAGTCGTTTAGAAACTGTCGCACATTCCGAATAGTCGTATCGTGTACCTACAGTGTGTGAATTGCTAGTGTGATTAATTTGATAGTAAATTATAATGTGATCTGAACTGCAAACGGTTTTTCTATTGCGCAATAACCAATACTACCCACAGTAGTTAAAATTATGGCTGATAATAACGAGAGAGACACATACCCTGTCTCCGTCATATTTATGTATTTATAATCACGTTCTCGAAAACAGCTGTAACGATTTCGATGAAAGTTGCAATATAGGTGATTACTGGGGCGAAAAATTGATCTAGATAGGTCTCATAATTGGGAAAATTAGTTTTCTCCCTATTTTCACCCGAGCAGAGCTCGGTCGCCCAAAGTTTAGAACATAATGGCTACCTTAGGATAATGACATGGCAGCACGAAATTAGTGAGTACCTACTATCATGGCAACATGGAATTAATTTGTACTTTCCTATACTATTAAATGAGCATTCTCTATTTTTACCAGAGCAAGGCTCGGTCGCCCAGGTACTGGTATTGGTTTATGTAAATTGGTTCAAAAAACACTTTTACACGTCAAAATAAAATTATGTTTTTAAAACTAGATGAGTTCGTGAGGAGCTCGTAGCTAAATAATGACAGCCCCACAGGTCGATCCATCAGGTTAAGCTACGCTTGCCGGGGTTGGTCCGTGGATGGGTGACCATCTTTACATACCGAGACTCCTCCGTGCCTCGGAAAGCACGTTAAGCCGTTGGTCCCGGCTGTCATTCATGGATCTTTGACAGTCGTTACGGGTCGTCAGAAGCCCGACTGACAACCAGTCTTACCAAGGGGTACTGTATTACCCAGTCACTGGATTGAGGAGGTTAGATAGGTGCTGTAGTCGCTCCACGTAAAATACTGGTATTCAGCTGCATCCGGTTAGACTGGAAGCCGACCCCAGCATAGTTGGGAAAAGGCTAGGCAGATTGATTGAAAACTAGATGAGTTCCGTGTTTCCTAACTGACTATTCGGAAAAGAAAAAACTCTTTTAAAGTCCAGACATAATCTTGGTTAGGCCATAATAAAATGAGGAACATTCAGGTTAATGTCTGAGATGGTTTCTTGAGGTCTTTTGAGGAAAAAACCATATAGATTTGAGTGGAGCTGTCCGACGTCTGGACGACGTTGATCGTAATAAGTATTGATGATGGACAGCAGATTGCCATTTATTTGAATCTCCAACATCAGATTGAAATTAACCCCAATAATTAATTTCAACGACACAACAACAATGTTCTCAAAAGTCTTTTTGTCGTTATACAGGATGGCAGGGACATCGACATGAAAACTGTTACCATGGATTCAGTACATGATTCTAAACCCTCCTACGTTGAAATTTTTCGACGGTTATTTAAAAAAATCTGCTGTTCCATACATTTTGACCGCGTAGGTATTGCACTTTTCTAGGAATAACCGATGAAAAATTTTAACACAGCCTCCTTGCCGGATTACCGCCATGGGATCTGGAGGCAAAAGTCCTCGCGCACATCTGGGAGTCGTGCGAGGAGGCGAAACGCTGAGGTTTAACTTTGCTGCCGCGAGAAATCACGGCACAACGGACTGAGCTCCGGCGGGATCTCATGGCGGCATAGAGAGTGCGATTGTCGCAACCCAGCGCTGGGCACGCCACAATTCCGGCAATAAGTCCCCTCTTTGAGGAGTGGCTAGAGAGGCGCCACGGCGTCCTCACCTTCCGCCTGACTCAGGTCCTCACCGGACACGGTTGCTTTGGGAGGTTCCTGTTTCAAATAAGGCGGGAGGAAAAGCCCGGGTGTCGCCATTGTGTGGATCACCCGGAAGACACGGCAGAGCATACGGTGCCTGCCACCTTGTATAATAGCTTGAAAATTTTAAAGACAGAATGAGACTTTAACGCGACAAAAAAATTGTGTTTGAGAATTCAGCCGTAAGTGTTCAAAGATTTTTAGAATAATTTGGGCACTGTGAAGCTGTCGCTTTATGCACTAGTTTTATTTCCAAAGCGAAAATATTGATTAGTGAAATCTGAATTTATTGATATTACTATGGAACTGTAGAACCAAAAATTATTGCTAGAGTTTCTGCTTTCAATAAATCTACAAAATAAGTCCTATTGCATCATCATCATAAGTACATCCTAATCCCAAAATCCCTTATCTTAATTTACAAAGTCATCCATCGTTTCTTTGGTTTTCCTCTACTTTTACAGCCATCCTCATTCATACTCAAAACTTTCTACCCGACATTTTTCTCATTCTTCCGCATCACATATCCATACCATACCAACCAATCGATTTCAATTTGAGGATATTGACAGGGGGCGGAGGGCGCTGTGTATGAGAGCTAATATGATTGCCCGCAGATTCAGGCGTACCTCTAAGGAGGTCAGGCGTAGGTACTATATTTACTGCTTACTGCACGTTTTTTTACTCTTGCAGTCTGTGGGCTCATTATACTCAGAAATCATACGGCGCCCTTCGCGTTCAATACAATAACGCAATCAGGGTGCTGATGGAGTTGCCTCGATACTGCAGCGCATCAGGGATGTTAGCTGAAGCACGCGTTGACTGCTTCTACACTGTGATGCGGAAGCGGTGCGCATCCCTGGTTAGTATTAGGTTAGTAGGGTGCGGGGCAGCACCAACAGCATCCTGTCTATGGTAGCAAGCAGGCTAGATTGTGCATTTGACAACCACTGCTGCAAGGTATCGGCTGGGCCTGTCACCTTTCAGCAGTGATTTCACAAATAATTTCTATGTTAATGTTTTACTTACGTATTTTGTAAGTTACTAACACTATGAGTCTTGATGCTTGAATTATACTACTTATTTACATCTTGTCAAGTAGTAGTAGTTGTTTAATATTAGCAAGTTCAAATATGAGTCACTAAATCAACAACAAATTAATCCCACGAAACAAGACGTGAGCATTACCTACCAATGAAATACGACACCTGCGCTTGCGCATTACTCAAAATCAAATTATAACTAGGTTCTATTACCGACAGAACGTCAATTGTAAACCACAGACAGCTCAGTGAATACGTCAAAAAATTAAGATATTTATCTTTTGATGTATTAAAATAAAAATCGGAGCGACTCGGGAGTATTCGGGACATGTCGGCTTGTCACCGGACCTTTGATACAGATTAGAGACAATCCGATTTCGGCGTTCCCTGTTTGGACGTTATGCTTTGATGTATATTTTATTTTTGGAAATGTATGAGCTTAAAATGTTGATGTATTTATTTAAATCTTCAGACTTTTCGGATTTATGTGTGTATTGTATAATTATAGCTTGCTTCAAAAACGGTGAAGGAAAGCATCGTGAGGAAACCGGCATGCCTGAGAGATATATTTCTCGACGGCATGTGAAGCCAAGTTAGAGGCCCATGGGTGGCTCTAACCACATGAAAAGAAGAAGATTTATTGAAATTAAATATGTGCTGTAACCGTATGTTATTTATTTAATAAAATATTGAAATAACTAATTATTCAACTGTTTGCACAACAGCCTTTGTGCAACTGTGCATGTGTAATCCTTAGCTAAGCAGTAAATACCTATGTAAAACTTTAACCTTGTCATAAGCATTCCATTTCTTATCATAGGAGGTAGATTCACCTACAATGTACGGTAAAATCTAGTATGGGTTTTCTTAGGTACCTAAACCTTACAAATAAGTATGTTGTAAACAACTGATACCTCGGTCTAAAAACAAAAATCTGGTTGTTTCTAAACTTTAATAAAAAGAAAGATTTGATTTTTTGTATGTTTGTTCGTAATAGATAAACTCAAAAAATACATAACCGATTAAAAAGAAAAAAAAAGATTAGGAAAAAAAAAATCAATTTGTGTAATGTAAATGTATGTGTGTGTGTGTGTGAATGTTTAAATGAAGATTAAATATTTATTATTATTAAAAAATTCTTTCATTACAAAGCCACATTATCAACAAATAACATGGGCTATATCTTATCGACTTCCACGCGAACGAAGTCATGGGCAGAAACTAGTTTGTACATAAAAGTAAATAAGATAACTCCAAAATTAATTCTTTCACTCGCTTAACCCTCCAAAGCGGGTGGCTCGATCAAAAACGCCCGTCAATTTTACCGACCCACCTCCGATATTATAAAATAAATTCTTTAAGCCGAATAATAAAGAGAATAAAAAGGTTATAATAACATCGTACAATACCGCATCGAAGGCGACTTGTTACACCAACTTATCTGGGTTCGGAACACAAATTGAGTTGAATTTAATGACAATTAAGCCACATGGACGCGTGACGGGTTGAGCCCGCTTAGTGTCTGTTCGTTGTGGGATCATCGGTTTGGAATATACGGGGCGAGAGTTTTCACGAGAATGCTTGAGTGTGAAATCTTATGAAATTGCTTAGATACTTATTGCAATGAACCATCCCACCATGTTTAAAGTTTCAGGAGTTACCAAAATAGTAATTTTAACGAACGTTTACAAAATTATTTTAAAGGGTTATCCGTTCAATAGCTCACCAGAATGTAAAAAGTTACGCTTTTAATGTGTTATCTTTATATAATAATAATAAATCTTTATTTCTTGTTTACAATTTTACATAATTATGCCACTTGATATATCATAAGAAATTTTTCATAACCTACAATTTATTTGAAAAATTTATTATGTTATACCAAGTGGCATAATTATGTACAATTGTTAACAAGAAATAAAGATTTATTATTATTATATAAAGATAACACATTAAATATAATTGAGTTAACCCCGTCATGGGTTTAAAAGGATTACCAAATAATCGGCTAACCCTTTAAAAGATGCTGACAATTGACCGTAACAAAGATAGTCTGGTTAATGACAAGAAAATTGTCTACAAGTAAATCCAGTTTTGAAAATACAGAAATTAAAAATATTTTGATGGCATTAAAATTGAATGAAGACCGTGTTTCACTATACTGTCAAGTTACATGTAGAATGGTTAGCCCACTCTATACGGCTCTACTACTAATAAGCTGTCGTATGTTTTCTGTAGACGTTTGACGGGTATTATAACAAAATAACGAATAAGTAAATTCTTCTTTATGAATGACTGCAAGTACTTACAAGTTTTAATATAAATAAAATAACAAGTGGTACCATATACAGGATTTTTTTTTAACCAGTGCGCAAACTTAAACACGTGACTTTATCATTATGAACAACTTTTACTATGGGACTAAACCTGAAATCGTAATAAAAGTTGTTCATAATGATGAGTAAATTCACGTGTTAAATGTTTGCACTGGTTAAAAAGTTATCTTGTATATATATAGAAAGGCTTCACATGATTGTTTGTCATTTAACCTTTATTTAAATTTCTTTACATAATAAGATAAACATAGATAGATTGAAAAAAAAAAGTTTAATTTTTTATTACGATCATTAACAGTGCGTACCAATAATAAAAGGCAAAATTTCCATTTACAAATCAAACATTTTCTAAAACACAAATCAAACAAAAAAGTCTAAAACCCAATCACATCCAGTAGGCGTACATAAGTACTTATACAGTCGAAACGTCAAAAAGCTTTTAAAACAAACAGAAGTCCGACTGACAAATAAAAATCGTCGGTCGCGCTAACAATAGGTCTTGCGCACCGGTAACGCACGGTGCGAGGCGGGCCTTCGGACGCCACGCCCCAAACCCCGCCCCGCTGCGTATGCGCAACTTATTCGGATATTCAATTTTTGATACGATTTTTGTGAGATTTTTATGCTAATTTAATTATTTTTTTATAATTATGGTTTTGATTTTTAGGGTTAGTGGTTTTATTCTAATTTTTTTTTAATACCTGAGCATTTTCGATTTAAAAAAATAGTACATAAATTATGAATGATCATAACGTATCGTTTACCTACCTATTGTAAGTGGATACATTTGTAGTGGCTATTTTATATTGCCATAATATTGTGTATCAATTTACTAACCTGTTAGTACCTACACGTAATAAACTCACTCAATACATGAATTTATAAAATAGATAAAATCGGCATCATAAATTAATTACCTACCTAGTTTATCTTTTCGAAGCTTCTATATAAGTTCTTTATCCTTTCGTTACTTTAATTGGCCGCGACATAACTGTAATAACTTCAAAGAAATAAAAGAGAGGTCTAAAAAAAATTTGTTTTTTGTTTTTTTAAATCGTCACTGTTTTTTTTTTTCGTAGGGATTGACAAAATATACAAAGTCGTCTAACCCTTTGCAGTAGTTTAATTTACATCACTCAAAACGTCTATATATTGACCATTCTAAAAACAACTCTTATTACAGAAATGTCAAATGCCCAGGAGTCACGTTGCGTGCTGGTAACACGTTTTTAAATTCCTATATCATACCTAATATAGTTCAAGTGGGATTGCGGTCGCCGGCAGGTGTGTGCAGGTCGTCGACATTTCGTATCATGTGTGGCTATTAGACAACCGCTAAAAGAAACTCTGTAGCTTTAAAGCCAAGGTTGAAATTCCCACGGTAAGGACACAGTTTCAGTGTTAAACCTGCGGTCTTCCATGAGGAGGATCCAATATCATAACACCACGGTTGTGGGCAATATCGATCAATTTCATTTGATTATTTTCCAAAAATACCACAGCGAGTTCGTCGATATAATTAAATGTAACTGACGGTTTCTAAATCTGATGTGTCAAGTAGAAGTAGATGAAATAATGGTTTTGTTTAGGGTAAAGTTAAAAACATATTTTTATATGACTGCCCAAAAAAAGAGTGTAATGTTTTTCAGGTTCATGTATGTAGTAAATTTCTTTATACCAACTAAACTTTTAAATGCCTGAACAGATTTGGATGTATGGGAGGTATCGTTAGAATCCTTACATAACCACGAGTGACACTGGCCATAATTTTGTTTTGAAAAAAAAAACAACATTTGACGACAGCATGGCTCCATTTTCATATGTGAAAAAAAAACAGTGGTACTCCGTGAGTTTCGACAGAAGTGAAAACTTGACCAAGAGTGCCTTGGTGGAAAAAGCATACTTGTATAAAAAATTGGTCCTTAATCCAAAACCTTTAAAGTAAAAATACTTGCACAGAACATTGATCCGTAACATAATATAAATAAAGAGCATAATCGCGTTTACAAACATTAGGTGTTGGTAAAGGTGTCACGAGTTCAATTGTTTGTCTCATCTCAAAAATGCCCAACGCGCCTAATGAAGATTTCACTTAAAAAAATCTTCGATTATTATTACTATTTACTTTTATTATAAGCATAAAGTTGCCTCCTCTTTTTAGACGTTTCCTTAGCTTTTAATTACAGCGGTAGCTACAATACTTACCTAATTAAAGAAACATAAAAACCTCCATTTATTGAGCTTCTGAATTTATACCATCATCCGTAACTGGTGGGGATTATTGCTAAATATTTGGTATAAATCCATTTAAACTCACAGACATAATTCTGGTACTAGTTTCAACCAACAAACTAAAGTTAAATGGTAGATTCGCTCTCCAAAACCGTTCTTACATAACAAGTCTTAATTAATCCAATTTATTCGACTTTCAGTTGCCATAAAAATAAAACATTGGTGTTTGCGTACATTTTTTCCGTACTATAATACACAATGAAGACATTTGAACTTGAAGACGAGATTGAACAATGCCTTAGGTAAGCGTGCGAAAGGAATAAAGCAGTAGATACGAGGTTTTTGTTTTAATACACTGACATGACATTTAGAAAAGTCACGAACATAAACATGGGTGCCGACGAATAATTGCGTTCTATTCCGGGTTTCTGAATTTTAATGATCAGATACATCCAAAAAGATAGATGTTTTATAAAAGAAAAGCAGTTTTTTTTTTTTCAGTATTTGTAGATAATTAAGCTGTTTTCTGGGATGACAAAATTTGGGTTACACTTAAATAAAAAGGATGTTCTCATGGCAATCCCTTATTTATTTGGGTAACAAAGTAAAGTAGTTTTATTTATTTTCAACAGCTTTCTTTTAAATGGTTGTTTGCGACAAGTCCTATGTGTAAATTATTTAATTAAAAATGTTCGATAAAAATATAAGAGTTTTATTATTCTACTTGGTTAACATGTAACTTACAGTATAAACGAATTAACCTGTTAAGGGTTACACTGTTAGTAAACTAAAAACTGAATCAAATAATAATTGCATGTCTTAAAAACTGCAAACCAAACTAAAGCAACTAACTGTACCAACATGATCAGATTAATTGGTAATTTATGCATTAATTTAATGATTTATGGGTTCAGCCAAAATTTCAAAACCGTTAAGTTTTTATTTCAGCAAAAAATAACTACGCATACTAAAAAGAAATGCTACTAAAATTAGTGTCGCATCTAATGCGGACTTTTGTGAAGAAAAAAATCTAATTGGTCCCAAAAAAAAAGGTTTGTCTATAATGTACAGGTGGATCAGGTGCGCGCGCGCCGCTCCGCGCTCTACGGCACTCTGACGGGCGGCGCACGGTCAAGCAGGTGCCGCCTTTGGAGGGGAGCACCTTACTATACACCTTACAAACTTACATTTACATTTCCACGTATCTTACACCTCTAAGAATAAGGTACAAAGTAGCATAGCTTCGATCACTTACTTGTTGTAGGGCTCTACTCCTCTCCTTTTTATCGAACAAAAAATGAACTGTAAACGCGATCACGGCCGCGGCTAAGGTCAATGTTAGCGCTTCCTTCAGTGCACGTTCAGAGAAGAGCGCGTGCGCATCCTACCGCGCATGCGCCGAACACTACCCGCCCAGAGCCGTAATGTAATATTGTACCGAATTACCGGACTTACATTACAGATTCTTCGATTCGTTCGCGCATTTTTTTGAACCGAGAACATTTTTTTTCCAAGTTTGTGCTACACTATACAAACTCACGTGCAGTGATTAATACATAACGACATTTCACCGGGCGATCGATCACGCACCGCCGATATTTCGTTGGCGACATCGCCAACCGATAATCGAACCGACGTCCCGACATTTTTTTTCGTATACTAATTTATTTGTTCTCATTAAGTGTGATGGACGAGACCGGTCACATTTTTAAATATAACTCATTTATGTGGTGACTGTGGGTGGAACTTTGGAGAGAGACTGAAGTGTTTTGAAGATGGAGACTTTGGTGTTGATTCCGCAAGACCTAAGCCTGGCTTTGAGGCCTGGTGGTGCGAGGGGGCGCGAGGCTTCCGTCAGCGTGTGGACCTCTGCTGAGCTTCAACGAGGATCACTGCTTTACCCATTCCAGGGTACAATAAGGATCGATAAACTGCATGTTTACACATACATTCCGGATCATGACGTAAGTAATATTTTTAAGTTATTTATCTCATAGTTTTTGAGTCATCTTCCAAGACAATTAAACTCCTGTATTCATAGTTCTGGAAACAAATTAATTGCGTTGTATAGCTAATTGGTTTGAAAAGTAAATATTGTGCCCGTGTCAACTAGTGTTTGTAAACTTATTACAAATTATGTAAGCTGTTGATTGCTTGTAGTGGGTTAACAACTTACATGCAATGATAGAAGCAGGGGTTAACTACACTTTAATGATTGCAAATCGAGTTAAAAGATAACTAAGACTGTTTATTCTGCCTACAATTAACATGATGAATTCAATCTCGTCTGTAGTTTTCAGAATTATTTATGTTTTATTATAAGTACCAAACGGATTTCTTTTTCATATCTAATCATTTGAATCTGCTGGTTCCTTCCGGCCAACAATTTAAAAAAACTTTTAATCGATTAATAAATGAGTTATTATGAAGTAAATTAAGTGCGTTTTTTATGGAGAAAAACGAGTTTCTGAAAAGAAATTAATAAATGCTTTGAAAACATAACATTTTAATATTGCTATTGTAAATAATTAATCGAAACATATTATTATTTTTCCTACACTTGTAACTTCGGAATTTTTTAAAAATAAAAATCTACTTTCTCACACTAACAATCTGTAGGCATATAATTAATGAACTTAATTAATTCAGCTACAGTTTAAATTAATATCATCATAACAGGTGCTCAGTAAAACGACATATTTTTTCAAATAAGTCGTTTACCTATTTTATCGGTATTTAAATTAATTTACGATTTGAATTCTACATTCATAAAACCAAATTAGTTTAAGACTTTAAATCTCCATGAAACACATAACTTGACATAGCAGCCGCACAATAAAATAGATGTAGGTATTTCATATAAATTATAAGGCATTTATTTTGGAAGAAACTTATGTAAATCAAATTGATCAACACAAATACTTAAATCCGTCACGGCAGCTTGAATATTATTTATTACTAAGATATTATTATAATAAAACTTATGGGAAAATACAATAAAACAAACAAATATAAAAATATAATAGATTATGATGACGTCTTCTCATCTTATGTATATAATTGGATAAGATATAAGTTTCACGTCCATTGTTATGCTAATTTCACAGATTTTTATGCTGAGAAAAATCAGTGAGGTATGAATTTTGTTCAGCTCTGTACTGTGGTTGGCGTTCCGTTTTTCTTGAAGTTATGTAACTTAGAATACATTCACGTTAATGCCTAAGATTTTTTACTATGAATAAGAGAAGTGGATTGCATTATTTTAAAGATGATTAAAGAAGTTAACACTGAAACGATGGCTGACGCGGTGACGTTAAAGTATAAGAAATAGGAAGAGGACGTTGATAATCTTGTTATCAAATAGGTACAGTTAAGACGCAGTTATATACCACTGACCTTGAGTGGTTAGCTTGTGTGTAAAGCGTCGTAGGTCCAGTGAGTAATTGGACTCGCTAATCAAGGAGCGCTGTCTTAAATTAGATGCATTATTAATTTAATACACATTAAACACGTATACTAAAAAATTAATAATTAAATTATCTTTAAAATGGTATAGGTTTCAGGAAAATACGCTAGACAGATTTGGCGCCATTCTCCTTTTTTATCCGCATTAGACATAACTTTACAAATTAATTTCACTATGTAATATAAACATAATTTAAAATATTCCTATATTAAGTTATTAAAAAAATGCTTTAATTTAACATATATTTTCTAAATCACTAACACTACTCGTTTAGACGTGATCTTCAGTATAAAATCATTAAAAGTCGGTTTTCGTCGCCTTAAGTTGAACAATCAATGATAATGTAGTCTGTAATCGGAATGATCAAGGAATACATAGGTCGGACTAGTGATAAAAGAGAAGCCAAAAGCATAAATGAGTTGATGAAATCATTTGGAAAAGGCATTAAACGAAGGTCTTCTATCATATTGGGAATAAATAATTCCTTATTTATTGACTGGTTCTCGATGGATAATCACAAATTAAAAAGTGAGTGTGATTTAATGTTTTCCTTTATTGAAATATATGTTATTAAGAGCGTTTATTCTGAAAGTGGGCAACGTCGCAAATAGATGTCAAATATTTCGCTGTTTTGATTAATTTGGCAATATTACTGTATGGAAATAAGAAATGTGGCTAACTAGCGAACTAGAATATAAATAATGAATTGGAATTATAACACTGAATTTGATGTTGTAATCGTTTTAGGTGTAAAAAAGGCATTTGGAAAGTTTCCAAATACTTTTTTACATCTAAAACTAAATATTCGGTGTTACGATATTATTTATTGCATTTTATAATCAATGTTTTAGTTCCCTAGTTAGCCACATTTCTTAATTTCCATACAGTAATAATGCCAAATTAATCAAAACAGGTAAATATTTGACAGCTATTTACGGCATTGCCAACTTTTAGGATAAACCCTCTTAATAATATTGAAGCACTATTTTCGCCCTCAAATAAGTAAGCAACATTAACTCAGGTTACGTTTTAAAGCTTTTATCCAAACTACTTGCAAATGACATTTTATAATTTGAAATTGCATCTGTAAACGATTCAGTTCAATTACCATAAAAGCTTTGCATATTAAAATCTAGATAATAGTGTGATCCATATGGAAATAATCTCTACTAAGGCTCTTTAGAAGATCATAAAGGCAAGGGAGTTCTTAAATACTTTCATTTAAATTAGAAAGATAAAATTACTTGCCAGCTAATCTTGTAGAAAATCGTGGGATGAATTTAACGGATTATTTTATTGATCTTTGCATAGCTTAGGATTAAATTAAGGTTAATCGTGGATAACTCCTTAGGGGCTCGTGGCTAAGTTATAACAGCCACACGGATCGATCGATCAGGTTAAGCTACACTTGCTGCGGCCAGTCCGTGGATGGGTGATTATCTCAACATACCGCGACCCTTCCGTACTTCGGAAAGCACGTTAAGCCGTTAGTCCCGTCTCTCATTCTTGGATCTTTGACTGTCGTTACGGGTCGTCAAAAGCCCGAAAGCCTGACAACGAGTCATACCAAGGGGTAGCCAGTAACTGGGTTGTGGAGGTCAGATAGGCAGTCACTCCATGAAAAATACTGGTATTCAGCTGCATCCGGTTAGACTGGAAGCCGACCCCAACATAGTAAGGAAAAGGCTAGGCAGATTAATTTTTGTGGATTGAACCTTAGAAAGTTTGCCTATTCAATTTATATTAGGAACTTACAGTAAGCGGTTACCTATTTAAAAACAATACTAGACTGCAAATTTTGGTATATGTAGGAAAAACAGATAGAAAGAAAAATAGGTTTATTTGTCACAGAAATATGCATACATAAAAGACAAGAGTAATCAGAGAACAACACAAAGTGCATAAAAAATCACGAGCATAGAACAGAAATTACTTAGGCGGCAGCTGCACGACATGACTGTGACAAGAAGGCTTCCACTCAGCATGATGCAGTGCTATGGGGTCCCACAGCACAGCGCTGATTTTCAGTGGTCACCCGAAAATACTTAATAGATAGGTAACTATTAAGTATTTTCTGTTCAAAAATTAGCGTTGGTCAGCACCCTTGCTCACTACTTATGTGCCATAGTTTTGAAAGAATCTAAACATTAATTTACTTTAACATTAACATAATATAATACATAATATAATACTTTATTATTATTCATTTTCAAGTTATCTGACATTTATGTTGGACCTGCCATGTTTTGTCTCTGCATCACCCTAAGGTTGACTGGTAGAAAATGCCTTAGGCATTAAGTCCGCCTTTGTACAGTACTTTTTTTTACTTGTGCATAAAGTTTTAATAAATAAATAATATCACGCATATTTCCCCCAAGCGCTAGGCAGAGGTGTCGTAATAGTACACCCACATTTCACCAGTTATGTTTAAGTCCTATGCAATAGGGGGCGAGCCTATTGCCATCAACCGGGCACAAATCCAGATTCCGGGCTGCTACTGAGAAATTCCTAATGAAAAACCTAATAAGACTTTGCTCGACCCAGGAATCGAACCCAGGACCTCATGCTCAGCAGTTGCGCTTGCAACCACTGGACCAACGAAGTATTCCTCGACTAGTGTATTTGACTGAGAAGAAAATCTCTTTTTCGTACAATACAATGTATTTGCGGGTAGTCTTAGTTGTTCATTGACTACAACAATTGAAGCTATTGAGTTGCTTGGTGGGCAATGGGCAATGTCAAATTCAAATTCATAATATTTTGTTTCACATTAACCTACATGGGCACTTATGCGTCAGAAGTTAGGAACACGGTTCCAATTAGTCGTTTCCTATGGAGAAGAGCCGGCAAGAAACTTCACGGTTATTCTTTTAAAAATAATTGGCTTTTACAATATTTTCAAATAACAGTGATAGTAGGTATGGGTGGACAGTGAAGGTCTTTCAACAAGTACCTGGTACTTAACAAAATAGAAAATGGTCACAAAAATCTACAGTCCACTAAGCCTACAGCGTTCTCACATTCACGAAAATAGAAAAGAATCTATACAAAAATAAATAAATTCATAAAAATCTATTTTAATTAAAAGCAATGGGCAAGCAATTCAACAATCTGGCGATTGCTTTCACAGTTCTTTCAACAGTCGATCTTTAACCCAGCACGTTTTTACTGAACGGGGCAAATGCACTTCGTGTTGCTACTGTTGTCGTTTTCCTGTTAGGAAAAAAATATTGTTACTAGGTGTTTTGAAGCTACTAGGCTTTAAACTTGTTGAAACTACCGTGCTTGTCTAAAATTTTGGTAGTTAAAATGAATAATTATTATACCCAAACTCAAAGCATTTATTTCAATTAAACCATTTACAGGCACTTTTGAATTGTCAAAGAGTCGGTCAGTTAGACAGAAAGTTGAAGTTAACTGCCCATTCCAAAACGTAGATCTCTAAGGAGAATAATGGGCAAGAAACTCCAAGAACACTCTTTTAAATATAGATATTACAAAATCCTGGGTACATTATTCTTGTTGCTTCCATATGTGTGTACAATGTACAAAAATAATCAAAAGCAATTGAAAATATAAGATTAAAAATAAGCTCTAGCTGATAAGAGATGACCAGTCTCAACTGACGGCGCCCGTTCACGAACATGACGCGTGGATCAGCACCATCCATCTCAACCATTTTGTAGGGAACCGAATGATCCAATACACTCGCCACCATCAGCGAGACATTTAAGTGAGCATGACATACTTTCAACTGCCATGCTCTTTCAAGTCAACATGCATCTAAATTATCTATGTATGACTTCTAGCTAGTTAACATCTGTCTTCCTGAGATAATTGCCTAACTCTGGCTGAAGTTCTGTCCAGGTCTGCACTTTAGGTTTCGACGACCCATTATTTAATATTTGCTTGTGCCTGCGACTTCGTCTGCAAGCTTATAACCTTCCTTAAGAATTGGGCTATCCAATGGAAAAATATTTTTTCAAATCTGACTGGAAGTTCTAGACATTATTCCCTACATACAAACTTACAAACAAACAAATTTTACTTCTTTATAATATTAGGATAGATTATTTTCATTTTCGTTCCTTCTATTAACATAAGCTCGTGCAATTAGTTGCGTAACGAAGGAGCTCGACCAAAAAGTATTTAGTGGAAAAATTTAAGGAAATTCATACGATTCAGAACCATACCTCTGTGATACCGGTCTGATAGGTCATGTACATGATGATATCATCATTAAAACCATCACTTATTTCCCATGATGACTAACAATCTAGTTTTAAAACCGTAATTGACGTAATTGCTGGATTTCCATACCGAAAGATAAGGACAAAATCTTGTAGGTAACGGTTTTTATACAATTGTGTTTTTCCAACAATTTTAAGTGTTCGATCCAAAAAATATGGATCGAATTAACTAGATAAAATATAATACGTAAAAATATTTAAAATAAATTTTGTAGTAACAAGGAAAACCCTGAAGAAAATGTATTTGGTTACAATTACTAACCCGTATCGAATACCGTCGCGTCGGTTATCAAATGATAGTATAATTTTGCCTATAATGATCAAAAGTGGATGTATATATTGTATTATTTTCTTCAATAATTCGGAACATCTTTTTCCTATCAATCCTATCAATTTATCTCGTCTGCTTGATGTCCGTATGTCAGGGATCCAGCAGAATATCAGCGTCAGGTATATTTGCCTGACACATGCTGAGCTGGACTCCCATTTGGTGCAACCTTGAGACTCAAACCGCACCTTGTATATATGATTATTTCGAAGTATGTCATAATGTTACTCCATTTCTATACGTTTATTTTTTTTGTTTTTATATATATTCATGTTATTTGTTATCATTTAATTGTGTTTAATGTGTGTCTTTTGTGTGCACTGAATAAATGTTTTATCTATCTATCAAATAAAGTAATGAAAATCAAACAAGCTACCGAAAAAATCGACACCATAGACAAAAACAAAAATAACTATATCATCTACGAACATAGCTATACAAAACCACCAGGTATCCTGTTAGAAGCAATACTGGACAGTCACGAACACTGTCGGTTACTAGATGATGGTTTTTATAAACAATTGTACAAAAACTGTATCATAATATAAACCGCATGATTGTACGCTTTCCCTATTGTAGGGCCGGTACGTGAGGAACTATTTGCAGTTACAAACAGTTCTGGGGTTTGGATTCTGAATTATCTTGTTGGGTGCGTCATTGATTGGTCGCTAGTGTGGTCGAGTTATTGACGCCATATCCTAGGTTTGCATAAGTTCAAATTTTTGACTGAAAGAGCTATGGCGACTAGAAATAAGTACCTGGGCGACCGAGCTCTGCTCTGGTGAAAATAGAGAATGCTCATTTAATAGTATACTAATCCATGTATAGTACCTACTTATTCCATGCTACCATGATCATTATTCTAATGTCATTATTGTCATATCGTTTTTCATTATTTTGTTCTAAACTTTGGGCGACCGAGCTCTGCTCAGGTGAAAATACGGAGAACACAATATTTTCCCAGAAATGAGACCTAGCTAGATCAATTTTTCACCCTCGTAAACCCCTATTTTGCAACTTTCATTGAAATCGTTAGAGCCGATTTCGAGAACAAATCTATTTACAAACAAATATAATATATACAAATATTGCTCGTTTAATAGTATAGGATTATATTGTGTTACTGTAGCCGAAATTGTCAAAATCTGGTATTTTACAAAAATCTTGTAGCAGCTTTAAACGATTCAATTCAATTTTTAATTTGATTCATTTCAAATTTTTTAATGCCTCATTGGTCTAGTGGTCGCAAGCGCCACTACTGAGCATGAGGTCTTGGGTTCGATTTCCAGGTTGGGCAAAGTGTTATTGGGTTTTTCATCAAGAATTTCTCAGTAGCAGCTTGGAATCAAATCAACATTTGTGCCCGGTTTATGGCAATAGGCTCGCCCCCTACATAACTGGCGAAATGTGGGTGTACTATATATACAACTCTGCCTAACCCTTCGGACATTACAGGCGTTATGTTATGTTATGCAATTCTTTTTTACCACCTGAATAAAAGCTGACACAATAATTTCGAAAACTGTTAGATTTTTAGATTCAGGTGTCAACACTCTACGACATTACATACTTAGACTGTTTTCAGCATTTTAGAAGAAAACTCATTCTCAAATATAAACGAAATAGTTTTCAAAACACCAAAAGCTCTTAGCAAGATGTTTTGTGCTGCCTAATCTAAACTAATATTATAAAGAGCAAAGATTAGATTTTTGTTTGTTTGTTTGTTACGCTTTCACGCTAAAACGGCTGGAAGAAAGAAGAAGAAACGGAAGGAATTTGGATGAAATTTGGCACATGGGTAGACCACAACCTGGGACCATAACATAGAATATTTTTAAGCTATTGCATAGCTTTTATCGCGGGCTTTGAGCGCGGCGACCGAATCAAGAAATTCCGTAACGTAACGAAAATAAAACCTAACACCCCCACTCCGCCTACCATGTTCCGGTTACCATGACAACGTGATGTGGTCATGGGAACGTAATTTTTGTTTTATGTCATCACGTCATCATCCCAAGTGTAGCGTTGACAAATAGGAAGTATGGAGGTTACAAATGCTATGCAATAGCTTTACCGCGGCAATCCCCGAATGCCACACGTTTTTTTTATCTCGATATTACCACAGGATCGAGACTTATGCGGGTGAAACCGCCGGGCGCAGCTAATATTAGATACAAATAGTAGAATCGTATCTAGGCAAATCGCCGCAGATAGATAATCATCATAACTTACCATCTGATGACATATTCGTTCAGATAAAGCAAGATTACTTATAGACCTAAATCCAAATCCGGGAAATGAAATGAAATGAAATGAAATGAAATGAAATGAAATTGTTTATTCTGTAAATAGGATATCGGAATCACTTTTACACGTCATATAAAAAAATATTAAAAATAAGCTAGATGAGTTCGGCTTTTCCTATCTGACTACTCTGAGAAGAAAGGCCGAAACAAACTCAGAGGTCGCAGTCTCTTTTAAAGTCCAGACATAATCTTGGTCAGGCCATATGAGGACCATGTAGATTAGTGTCTGAAAAGGTCTTTTGAGGAAAGAACCACACAGATTTGAGTGGACCTGTCCAGTCAGTGCAAGCATTTGTCAGTAATCGTGGAGCTCAACTTAGAACTTAAGGAGCTCAACTCGACGAGCAATACCAAAGAAAGGACATTTGGGTAGGCCGCAAAAACTACTCAAACTGCCAGACCATCACTAAAACTAGTATCATATACAAACTAATATCCACATAGTCCTCACATTCACAATATTTAAAATAATATAATACTTTACAAAGTAATCATGTCATTTTGAATATAATTTTCAACAATGTCAACGTGTTTATAAAACTGGTATATGTTGATTTTACATAATAATTAAAATGTCTAGTTCTATGGTTTTATCACAAGGTTTAGCAGAGCGAGCAGTTCAATCCCAAGCTTTTTTATCTTCTAAATAATCTGAAATTGTATAGTACCCTTTTTCACAAAGTTTGGTTTTAATACAGATTTTAAATCGTTTAATGGGTAAGTTTCGAATGTCAATGGGGAGTTTGTTGTAAAAGCGTATACATTGACCCATGAATGAGTTGCCTACTTTGTGGAGACGTGTGCGATGTACAGCAAGGTTGTGTTTATTCCTGGTATTTAAACTATGAATATCGGACATTTTCTTAAAATTTGATATATTTTTGTGTACATACAATAGGTTTTCAAAAATATATTGTGAGGCTACAGTCAGAATATTTATTTCTTTGAATTTTTCTCTTAGGGAATCTCTTGGACCTAGGTTGTAAATGGCTCGAACAGCCCTTTTCTGTAGAACAAAGATAGTATTAATATCCGCACAGGTTCCCCAGAGAAGAATCCCATATGACATAAGACTATGAAAATAACTAAAATAAACAATTCTGGCTGTATCCACGTCAGTTATCTGTCTAATTTTTTTAACAGCATAGGCGGCCGAACTTAGCCTTCCTGACAATTTTTCTATGTGTGGGCCCCATTGTAATTTACCGTCAATAGTGATTCCAAGAAAAACTGTCGACTCAACAGGGTCCAACTCTGTTCCATTAACCTGAACATTAGTAGATAGCTGCCTGACATTTGGCATTGAAAATTTAATGAGTTTAGTTTTTTTTTCGTTCAGGAGAAGATTATTTACATTAAACCAATGCACAACTTTAGAGAGTGCATCATTAACTTGTTCAAAGTTGACTAACTGACGTTTGATTTTAAAAATGAGGGAAGTATCATCTGCGAATAATACGATCTTGTGATTATCCCTTATGTGATAGGGCAAGTCATTTATATAAATTAGAAATAAAAAAGGACCAAGAATTGAACCCTGCGGAACGCCCATGGTGACCGCAGATCCTGCAGATCTCTTGCCATTAACATCGACCCTCTGAATTCTGTTGTTCAGATAAGAAGTCAGAAGGTCAAGAGCCTTGTCCCTCATACCATAGTGGTACAGTTTCCTGATGAGTGTATCATGATGTACGCAATCGAAGGCCTTGGACAAGTCGCAGAAAATGCCAAGAGCATCTTGCGACTCCTCCCAGGCCTCGAATATGTTCTTTAGTAATTCCATGCCCGCATCTGTAGTTGAACGACCCTTTGTAAAACCAAACTGTTTCAGATGAAGTAAATTATGTGTATTGAAATGTCCCAACATTTGTTTTAAAATTAATTTTTCAAAGATTTTGCTCAATGTGGGTAATATCGAAATAGGCCGAAAATTTGTAGGATCAGTTGTGCTGCCAGATTTGAACAGTGGAATCACTTTGCTAAGTTTCATCAGATCAGGAAATACACCAGATGCAATACAAGAGTTAAAAACGATTGCTAAAAAGGGTGAAATAACATCAATTATTGAGGACACGGTATGTACTGATAATCCCCAAAGGTCAGCAGTTTTTTTTACATCAAGATTTTTAAAAGATTCTATAATGTCTTTAGCAGTAATAATTGTGAATTCAAAAAGTTTGTCACATTCTGGTACACATTCTTTAAGTATTGAGTAAGCAGAAGTGGAGGACGACGATGACAGAGTTTTGGTTGTTAGAATGGGAATATTAGTAAAGAAATTTTCAAACTCAGTTGCCACCTCCACGTCTGCCTTAATATCTACATCATTGATTTTTAGATGAAAGTCACGATTCCGTACTGTCGTTCTTCCCGTTTCTGAATTAATTATATTCCAAGTTGTTTTAATTTTATTTCCAGAAGATTTTATTTTATTTTTAATGTTTATGGCTTTTGCTGAGGAACAGGCTCTTTTAAAAGTTTTTGAATATTTCCTAACAAATTCTTTAAAAGTTTCATCATGGTTATATGTTTTTTCATGATACAATTCAAATAACCTCTGCCTACTTTTGTAAATACCTGGTGTTGCCCAATCACTAAATAGAACGCGGTCACAAACAGGCAATGTTTTTGAGGTGAAAATCTTATTAAACTCACAATTGATGAGGTTAAATAGTAAACTGTAAGCTTGATCCGGGTCATCATGATAAGGCAAACCCGGTAGTTTTTCCATTAAATTATTTTTAAATTGTCCTAAGCGACTTTTATTTACAGGAACAAAACTTACAAGTTTTCTTTGAGCTCTGACTGTCTTCAGAGGGAAAGTGACTAACTGGCCACAGTGATCAGAGTCCAACTCATTTATAATTAAATGGCTGGAAGGTCTTAAGTTTGTAAAAATGTTATCAATACAGGTAGCACTAGTGGCAGTTATTCTAGTCGGCTCAAAGAATGTATTGTACAAATTATATGACTTTAATAAAGTTTTAAATTTATTTACTACAGCAGATTTTTCCAGTAAATTAATGTTGAAATCTCCACAGACTAAAACTGTTTTATTACTGTTACAAGTCTTTAATAATACTTCTTCCATACATTTCTCAAAAATATCATATGAAGCACATGGGGGCCTGTACACGCTCATTACAATGAACCGCTCAAGCTCAATGCAAGCTATTTCAATAACTCGCTCAACAGAGAGGCTCACAATATCCTTACGTTCTTTAAATTTCATATTGTTACGAACAATTATTAAAGAGCCACCACGTATCATATTAACTCTGCTGAATGAGCTGGCAACCTGGTGGTTGTTAAAGCTGAACATGAACTGGTGGACTTTCAACCAATGTTCAGTTACACATAGGATATCAATATTACTACAGTTCATGAACAACTCCAATTCTAATTCCTTACCTATCACACCCTGTATATTTTGATGAACAATTTTTAGAGTATTATTATTACATTTATTTAGATTACTACAATTTGATGGGTGAGATATCAAAGAAGAACTTTTTTTAACATTTTGATGATTTAAACCAGTATTTAAATTTTCTTTATTTACTAAGCAAGAGGTTTCCTCTATTGTCCTAATTTCTAATTTAAATGATAATTAATGTCATTAGTTGTTGCCAAATTATTGGCAGAACTATTTAAAATGTTGTTGCATTGCTCAAAAGAAGCAAGTTGTTTAGCCAAATTTTTGGCTGAAATAGAAAAAAAATATGATAGCGACACAGCTATCTGTCCTTTGCAATAGTTAGAAAGATAGTACATAACAATATTATATCTATCTCTTGTCAAATACAAATTATTACCAACATAATTGTTGGTGTCAACTAGATGGAACAGATTATTATTGAATGTCCAATTATACAATGTCATATTTAATTTAAATCTTAAGTTATTTTCTTCCTGTGGCAAACTGTTACTATATGGAAATGTAAACAACACAATTTTTTTTAAACTTAGATTACACAATGTTTTATAATATTGGAGCAATTCTCCTTTGTTCACATTTCCCCTATTACCCATAAAAATTAATAATGTAGTGCCCTGGTTAAAGTTACATTTATTAATTTTTTTCATAATATCAAATAAAGAACAACCAGGCATACAGTAATTTATTATGGAGTGTCCTGGATATTCATCTGTCAACAAGTGGCCTAAGTCCTTTCCAATCTCATCACAAAATAATACTACATCATTTTTTACAATTTGTTTAGATGGTTTATTTGAACTATTGATAGCAGGAAATGTCAAATCAACACAGGGCTGCGGTAAGGTGGTATTGCATGTTGTCAATGAATGGTCCGGTGTAAGTACTTTGGACGGTGTTTGACACTGCTCACAGTTGTTTGTTTGTGAGTTTACCAGCTCATTCATTGCCAGCACATATTCCCTCATTAGATGTTCAGAGGTATTATATCTGTTAGTCATTGAACTAAGTTTCTGCTGTAAATGGTGAAGTTCAGATTGTAAGCGCTCTGTGTCAATGTTGTATTTCCTAGTACTTTGTTCCAAATTAAAAGAATACATATCTAATTGTTTCAGTAAATTTAACCTTTCTCTATTAAGTTTAACATTTTTAATAAAGAACTTTTGTCTTTTAACCATTTTTTGTGTTTTAACAATGTATTTATTAATTTTAATGTATTTTTTAAGTTTGTTTTTACTGGTGACTACCCTCACTGAATGACATGACTTTGAATCCTCATCACCTGTTAAATCTATAGTGTAAGAGGGGTTTATGGCAGAAACCATTGACGGGGCAACAGGCATCAACTCATTGAACAGACTTTGGTTCAGCGAGGCAGTGATGTTATGATTTGTGGTCTGAAGTTCTGTTATTTGACTTTGAGCCTCATGTAGCTGTTGTTGTAATAAATGTTTGTGACTAAGAGCTTGTTCATACTCTATGCTACACTGGCTGAACCCGTCCACAACAAGCTGAAGTCTGTCCCGTTCCTCTATGGCATCAGTGTATTGAGTATATATCTGAGCCATTTCAATTTTCAACTTCCTATTCTTTTCATGGGCACTAAAGAGCACCCTTTCATTGTCATCTATTTCCTTATTTAGTTGGTCACAGGACTCCTTTGAAGCCTTTAATTCGCTCAAAGCCTGATTGAGTTTAGACTCTTCGAGGCGAGCACGGGCGCTGCGAGTCATAATCATGATTATAACTTTAATAAGGAAGCGACAAGAAAATTGAAAGAGAGAAGATAGTTGTGGCAGTAGGTAGTTTAAGAGATGGCTAGTTTAAAAGGAAAAATGAAATTTAGATATAAAAAAAAAAAAGAAGTTCTGTCACCAAACCAAACTAAGGTTATGTTTACGTTTAAAGGTCATTGGCATCAATAAGCAGCCTTACTAAAAGTGAACTATGTAACTGCTGGTGAAATTATAGTACGTAAACAAACGAATAGCAAGTAAAATATAAAGAATTGTACCTGATATCAAGATGACAATGCAAAAATCACTTGTGCCGGTAACTGTCACCTATATAGATTGAAATAATTACACTTATTTTGCACTTGTTAAGTGAATCTAATACAAAATACACACTATTAACCTATTTACTTAATGAGTAATTGGAAATAGGCCTTAAAAACAAAGTAATTTAATAATTAAGATTAAAATTACACGAGCAAATTCAAATCAGCTGTTAGCTGTAGTGTTGCCACAGGAGAAAAAAAAAAAAAAAAAGGAAAAAAGGGAAGTTACCCAACCACGCCCTTTAAAGAAATCCAAACCAAACTAGATCAATTAACAACATAATTTATCGCATTATATTCGGCGATTCCGGCATTAAGCATCTACCTAATAGAAAATTATTTCATATCAGTAATTATATAGAAAAATACCTTGAGGCTTCGACCGGAAGCTTTCGCACTTGGTTCAGGTGTTAGAATGCACAAATATAACTTTCACTCTGAACTGGTTTGGAGTCGGGTCCGTGCTGGGTATTGTAAAAAAGCAATTGCAGTGTTTGTTGTCTGTAAGCTGTTAATATGTAAGCTGTGGTCTATAAAAACAGAGCTAAGTGTCTAAGAACAAGCGCTTACTACATGACAGCGAAGCTTTCAAAGATAGAAAAAATGTCTCAGTTATCCGTTTCAATTTACGGAAAGTCTTAAAGAATTAGCAATAGCACAGACTAAAGCGAAGATTTAGTCTCCATAAGGACAGTTATTATGTGGAAAAACCACGGCTTTAGTCTAGCAGTTTTATAAATCTACATATTATTATCTGTTAGGTTGTTTTTGGCTATGTCGATACCGGAGCGCATGTAAAAAGAGTCCACAAACTGAGTTTTGCATGTGGCTTCTGATTGGTTGTTAAACTTCCATAGTAGCCTTTGTTAACAAAATCCACCTGGGATATTGCGAAAACAGACAATGATGAAAATATTTCTGCGAGCAACTTGGAAGTAGCGCTCGCCGGCCGCTACCGCGGTACCGCTTGCTTTGCTCTCTCGGCTTGCGCGCTATTGGTCACAGTTCTAACCTAACCTAATCTATTTCACCCTGTTCAAAATGACGAATCATACAATCTGCGACTAGATAAAATAAGTCACCTTAACGTGACTCGTTGGTGGACTCTGTTTAAATGCTACCGGGGCATACATAAGAAAATATATTAATTGTCAGTCTGCTAACTTTGATATAGAAAATTTTGTACATGAGCATCTCATTTTGGAAAGTTCTGGAAGAAGGAGTAGCTACAGAAGTTGTAGTTGAAGAAATAATTATTAAAGTACAAGCACAATATCTTTAAGGAAAGCGGACGGCTATGAAAACGCAAGGAAGCATGTATTAAGTATTCCCAATAGTAATAATATCGAGTATAACTATGGTAATGGCAGATGTTAGTACTGATAACAGCATTGTGTTTATAATTAATTTAACTTCGTTAGCGTTCATTGAGCTTACTAGAAAAGTATATGGTTTAAACAAAGAGCGAAGTTCTTTCAATTAAATTCTATATGTTCAAGATCTAGTGTTTTTAGTCTTTAATTGTCTTTAGAGTCAATACAATCTGATCTGAAACCCCATTTTGAAGTTACGTTATGACGACTTCTTTTATTAGCATTGATTGTAATATAGTACCCGTTCCATATTTAGTTCCAGCTTTCTCTATAATTGATCTTTATTCGTCTATTCTTTAAACTCATTATTATTATGTACTTCTACAACCTACGATTGATTCACAACTTTTTCAACATCAAAAAATATATATTATATATCTCCGCTCCTAACTTATACCACACAAACTAGTAGCTTTTTGTGTCTTTCAACGCACGCGCCTTTATTAACTATACCACTTTTGTTCGTTACAAGAGCCTAATTACGACTGTTTCATATATTTTGACAACATCAATTTATAACAGCGTTTATACTAAAGTTATTGGAGCGTGAAACTTCTAAATTATTCCAAATCGAGTTCTAATAAGTGTATAGTTAGGTAGTGTGATTGCTTGTACGATGGACTTCTTAATTGTGAAGTGGTTAACGGTATAATTAAAGCTGAAAGCTGGTTGCTGATTCATTTGGATTGGAGGCTCGATATGCCCGGCGGATTATTGCGAAGTGCGTTCTTTATAAAGATAAAATAGTAGTAGTAACCATGAAAGTTGTATGATGAAATGCTTGTTTCTGAAGTGATAATAATGATATAGTGACGTAGACGAGTGTAGTTAAAATAAACAAAAAAATATATAGAAAACCAAAATTCTACAAGTTCTCTATATGTTTTCTATAAATCCAGTAAAAATAAAGAATTCATTCAACAATTTTTTGATCCCTATGATTCCTTTCCCTTTTTTATATACTTGTACATATTATTATTTAAGCTTTTAAATGATGTAAAAATTATACTTTAACAATAAAAATACTGAAGTGCACAATTTCAAAGATTACAAATTTATAAAATTTGATATTTTTGGAAATCTAGACAACTCAAAATTCCAAACAAAGAAAAATCTGTTTAAATCATAACACACACATAAGGAAACGAATTTGATTCGCTTCATTATTGCAACAATGAAATAAGACAAAAGACGAGCGCGCCGTGAGAACAACGTCTGTATTCAAGCAGTGACAAAAATGAAGCAATTATCTCTGCGGACGTTGACATTACAAGGGTAACCTTATGACTTGTGACCAAGGCAGTTGAGGTAACAGAGTTATTATAATGAATCTTTACATTGTTGCTTGTTGGGTGCAAAAGCGGATAGTAACGAAAAATGTGGTTATGAGTTTCGGGGTAGTAAAAATTGGAGCTTTTGTCTTCTGAACTTGAAAGTAGGACTAGATCGAAAAGCTCAAGAAATTAAACTTTCCAATTTTTTTTAAGTGAAGTGAAGTGAACTCAAGATAGCTGTGAGCAAGAACTACATTAGGATAAATGGTGCATCACAAATCTTGATACAAGTAGACTTCAGCTGGCCAATACTAAATTAAACATCCAAAAGCTCAAAAAAGTCCACGTGGAAAGCTACAACTTTGACAGCTGCCACAATGACAGTTCCCTTACCGTACCGTCAACACACTCATCAACAGCAGCACCATTAGAAAAAAAACTTCCGACAGAGCACACAACAATGGCACGCGTGGCAATTTTTTCCATACACATAAGTTCAGTGTCCAAACAATCGGTGAAAAACCGTCGTGTGACGCAATAAGGTGAAACACCTAATTATCTCATAGCGAATGAATGAACTTTCGCTTTTGTGTTCGAACAATGAGCTCAACACTCTCTTCTAGTGTGGTAATGTTGTTTTTACCTCGTATTATGTGTATGAAGGTGTATGATAAAACATAGTTTGCAATAGGCAATTGTCTTTCCTTAATTTCCGTGTTAGGTCAGCTAATAAATTGCGTGGGATGATGGGAATTTGAATTTTTGAACACATGAGTTTTTGGTGGTGTTGACAAGATACAATTGTTTGGGTAAAATTTTATTGTACATCATCTGGAAAATAACACTAAAGATTTCAATTTCCTAAACTCATGTGTTGTTATTTTTGTTGGAGGCAATCGCAGAATTCACAGCAGTAAGCTTATTAGAAAACTGACAGAAGAAAAATTGAAGAAGTAGACAATCTAGTTGCGTTTATTAATACAACTAAAGCTGAGGATGGATTTAATTTAGATACAGGCAAACCTTTGCATAGACGTACAGAAAAAGCAGGTTATAATTTTTATCTCAAAATAGTTTCGACATAATTAATTAAAAATGTAAATAACAAAACTGAATAAGAAATAAATAAAGACGTTAAACCTAATAAAATACGAAAAAAAATACTTATCAGCCGTCAATCACGCTTAAATGATATATTATCCACACAAAATAAGTTTTACTAATATGAACATCATTCAACTGTTCCCATTAGAAATTCATATTCATATTATAATTAAAAGTGCCCATAAACACAGCCATATAATTATTGACGTACACCTAATTGATAGACCACGAAAAAGTGATTTGTTTGAAATGTTTGGATATATTTAGAATGATGTAGACCAGGGATGGCGAACCTTTTCACAACTGCGAGACATTGTAATTTAAAAAAAAATTGGCTGCCTGTGCCATATATAACTGAGAAATGTAAGGCCAATCCTATATTGAAGACATAAATGGATATACAATTAAAAAGTCATATGGCATTAGGTAGGTTTTATGATCAAAATGCTAATAAAGAAGAAGTAAATATTTTTGATGCCATGCCTAAATTGTCTATTGCGTGCCGCGGTAGAATGTTTGCTATTTATACATACGTAGGTTTACCATCCCTGGTCAAGAAAACACCATACAAATAGAAGTTACTTCGTGCATGGCTGAAGCCAATCAATTTTGATGTGTAACTTATGAGTAGGTTGGTACCTATCACATTTGGCGATACGGTTTCTTTCGGTAATGGAGTGAGAGTTTGAAGCTTGTGAAATAATTATGGAAGTTTTAATTAACTGTGTGCTTAGTAAGAAAGGTGATATGGATAGTCTCATTTAGGACAGGCCAAATAAGATCAAGCATAGATTTATATCGAGTTCTTTGGAATTATGTCTGTTATGTCGCAGAAGCCGTATATTTTGTCTTCCTACATCTTTTGGAATAAGCTCATCTTGCTGTCTCTTTTTGATTTTGCGATCTGTTACGTACTTTTTAGCCATAATAAATAACAACAAATTTTGCAAAAAAATAAAAACTAACTCGGAACATGACACAAAATTTCGATCCCACTCGTTTTGCTCCGACGTATCATTAACATTTCCAAGACTTTGAGTATTTCAAACACATTGCGCTTCTTTTGATAAACAATTCATATATATATAATCATATCAATTTCTAGAAAGACTCCTACAATTTCATTAAAATAGTGACCACCTTTTACTACTTATTACAATTTTGCAAAAATAAAAAACACATTCAACTCCAACCTGGATTCCAAGCTAGAATATTACTTATAGCTATAAAAATAAAGTGTATAGTCGTATGTTGACCACTGACAGATGCCGGTCACTACTGCGTCTTGTGACTAAGTCTTCAGCTTGCCCCATTGTCAAGCTATGACTGATTTATGCGAGGTACAAGATTCATTTCATTCACATTTATTTAAATGTCTCTTGAGGATTTACGTTGTCTTGGTGAAATTTCAATATTACAATGAGACTACTCCTCACTACTAGACGTTTGTCCTTTTGAATATACATGTCTTCACGGTAGGTCTCTAGTGGATGAGCACGTATGATTGATCTAAGGCTTAAATAAATTTTAGTCTTGTTCTTCTCGTCTCCCAATAAATCCTGCAAAAGGTTCGTTAAGATTTGTTCGATTTCATCATTGCCTTATAACATTTTCAATGATTCACAATATCTCTTGTATGGTTTTTCTCCGAATCTTCTAAATTGTAGGTGGTTCTCCTATTCCAATCACAATTTATGAACTAAGGCAGATAAAAATCAATAATAATTGTTACTTCGAACGTTCATTATTTAGTTCAATATTGATCCCAATTACGGAAAGCACTTACAGCGCAAAATATTACAGACCAATAAAACTTAGAGTTATTTTATAAGATTTTAAAGTTATTCAACGTTTTCAAGCCGCAGGCGACTATAAAATTTAATTAAAAAATCAACCACCAGTCTAGTGTTTAAAATTGTAATGTTATATCGAAATCCATAAACATCTATCTATAAACAACTCGGTTTTGCATAATACAATAACACATCAAAGTGAGTTTATGGTCCAGCCTTTCAGAATGGAAAGCGTTATGCAAAAAGAAGCCAGGAGCGGTACAAGTGTCCACTTCTTAGTATTCATGAGGATGGCGTTATGCTGAACATAACCATTAACATTTAGATCACGCAAGATGAATAAAATTCAAATTAATACGGAAGCCTGCATATTCATAGTTCGATAAAACGGTATCGAAGAAAGAAAATCGGATATGTTTATCGAATAGAATTTGGATAAATTCCATTATTAAACGTGGGAATTGTCGTTTAGATTGCAATTAACATGCTTGTTATATCGTTAATCTTGTCAGTTTATTATTGGATGTTAATTTATTTTAATAAATTCATAAGTCACGAGGGCGATGGTCCAAAGTTTATTTGTTTCGGAAGGCTGATCGGAAACTGCCTTCCCGGTAAACTGATGACGTTCTAAATAAAACTGTCACGCTATCGAGATCAGTATGACGCAGATAACATATACCTAACTGTTAGATTTATCACGGATATAATATTTATAATTGATTACTTTTGATGAATTATTTAAATCAATGTCATGCAATTTAAAAAATGTGCACTCAAAAGACATTATTAGATTTTTTTTTAATTATGCTGTGAATTTCTGTCATTATATATCTAATAGAAAAAATGTAATATTTCACCGATTCATTTACGAACCTGAATATATTTTTCTACTAAAATACTGCTCGTTATAAATTAACACCTATATCTGTCTACTAAAATTCATAATATTTAAAGTTAACAATTTATTATTGATTTGCTTACGCATGAAGCAATTCCATCCCCGCAGGATATTCAAACATTTGAATAACCAATCGTTGTCGAGACACGGTGATTAGATGTTTGCTGATAGGTGTCTATGGCCATAACGCTGTTGTTATCACATATTTTATAGGCTTGCGTAATAACTAGCTAGATGAAATACTGGTATGGTTTGTTTACACTAATGGTAAGGAGTTTCTGAAATTAGTTTTTTTTTTGTTAGCCTATGTTGTGGCCCGCAGCTGGGCAAAGGCCTCTCCTTTTTCCTCCCAAATCTCTGTTTTATGCGATATAAAAATAGTTGAAAAGTAATTTTGAAGAAGTTCAATTCATCTTGTTTTCTTGGCTGTTGTTTTATTAGATCATCCAAGTAATATAGTAAAAGTGTTAATATTAATTTGAAAAATATTGTCTTCAATTATTTTATTTATTTTTAGATTTATGCATTTCTAGACAATTTTTTAAATATACATAAATAAGTAAAGGAAATGGATTTATGCAACGCTAGCGACGATTGCCTTGAAAAATATTAATAGTGATAGAAATATGCAACCCTGCGGGTTTGTATTAATTGGTACTACAAGTAACAGCGGCTTTACTATGGTGATCTGCACTCACACTTATTGCTTATAATTACTTACAGGATGTTTCAGAAAGTCTGATTCTGCGCCTAATCTTTTAACATCTTCTTTCTACCTTATTTCCTTTTCTTGTGGTTAGTGACTAACCTGGTGGAAGAGTTTTTATGCCACCCATGGACCTCTGACTTTTCTTCACGTGCCGTCGAGAAATATTTCTCAGGTATGCCGGTTTCCTCACGATATTTTCCTTCACCGTTCTTGAAGTAAGTGATAATTATACAATACGCACATGAATCTGAAAAGTCAGAGGTGCGTGCTTTGGGATCCAACTCGAGACTTGGCTGAATGACTTGACAGTCCAACGACGATCACACCACTAGGCTATCATTGCTAAATATACTACTAAATCTCTCATTAAGCAGATGTAATTAGTTGTCAAAGTTATTCGAATTTAATTGCAAATGCTTTATGAATCTAGAAGGTTTCAAGCTTGTATTGTAACCAAATTTTTTGTTGCGTTGTTTTTTGTTGTGATATTGAGAACCCATTTTTTGCTAATTAGGACAAAAACCTTTTTTTAATAATGTTTGATTTAATTATATATTTTTCATTAGGTATTTAATCTATATGTCACGGCTAAAACCCAAAGTGCGGCTACACCTAGTTTTAGCCGGCTACAAATAGGTGCGGCCGGTAGCAGCGGGTTAAATTTAGTTGTAGCAAATGAAAATGGCCAAAAGGTAGGTTAGGTTAGAACTGTGACCACACAATACCGCACGAGCCGAGCGAGCGAAGCGAACGGTGCCGCGGCAGAAGCTGGCGAGTGCCAGGGTCCATTTAGGCAAGTTTAACCAACTGCTACCGGCCGCACCTAGTTGTAGCCGGCTAAAACTATGTATAGCCGCACTTCGGGTTTTAGCCGTAACATATATATATGTATCTTTATTATTTTTAACCGCATTCTGCGGTTTTCAAGTATTGCGTTATGCCGTAGAGTGAGCATGTCCATCCACTTGTACTGGTCGACATTATCATTTTATGTTTACGACCCAATACGTTCGCCTGTTTATACCTGCGTTTTCATATTCAGTTTACTCGGTTGCCTGCATAACGTACGTAGATTAGATATTAGACTGCGGAATTGTGGGTACACTTGCCAGTTGATTGCATAACTGCATTGTGGACATTAAAATACTAACGATATAAAAATTTACATTTAATAAAATATCACTCCTGCTTTAACCGAAGGAAGGCAGATAAAATAAACCCACATTTCGCCAGTTATGTTTGAGTCCCATGTCATAGGGGGCGAGCCTATCGCCATGCACCGAGCACAATTCAGCAAAAGCACATGTAGTTAAATGATTCAAGCGTGACCTTGCAGATATCCATTATAAAATACAATAGACGTGGATATATTTAGTAACCTGTTCCGCTTAGCTATTTCTAAAGAGCCATAAAAACTCCTGAAAGAAATCGACACGTGTATTACCTTTCAACGAGGCATCCTCAGGATGACAATTGACTTGTCGCGAACCCGAACACGGCGTGTTGCCACACCGAGCGCAAAAAGCTCACGCTGCCTTCAGTGCTCGGTGTGGCAACACCCGGCTCATTAGAAATAGCTAAACGGAACAGGTTACTAAATACATCCACGTCTATTGTATTTTTTAAAAGCACATGTGACAACTTGACCAACGAGTCAGTGATCTAAGAAATATTCGTTGTGGAAAGAGTTTACTGATATGTATGAATATCTAGTACCTATCAAACCACAGACCTACAAAAAAGTAAATCAGCACTGAAATCTTAAATCTATTTTTAAATTAAGGGTACACTAGTCGGTAATTTTTCTATACAAACGTAGTATGATGATTACTCGTCTGTTTGACGGTATACATTCAAAACTAAAAATTATATCAAAGTGTCTTGTTATTATCTAGCTCTATATGGAAGCAGAATTAGAAAAAAATATTGGTTCCATATTTCAACACTAAATTTAACTCATATTTGGGCGTAGATAAATAACTTATGTAGTATGAAAATAGCAAAACAGAAACCGTACAGGGATAGATAATTTGTTCAAAAATTCAAATAATTTTATTTTAAGTAGATACTTTTAGTAGCTTTTCCATCCATAATATCTATACGCCCAAGGGTCTATTCATGAATTTTTACGCGCTCGTTTTTGTTATAAATCATCGTCTATATCACTAAATAAATTAATAAATAAATATTTTAAAAAACTAGATAAATAACTACTAAATAAATAAATAACTATACTAAATAGCACGCACATTAGCCACGCCATAAATGAGTTTGAGCCGTCGACTAGTGCAACCTTAAGTAAAATCGCGCACGTGCTTTGTCTGAAACATTACTAACGTGACTTTATTAATAATGTAAGCATTCATAAATGCAAATCAACAGCTTCAAACCCGATACTCAATTAATCCGTCGCTCACCAAATGACAGTTGCACAAAACAGTTTTAATAATCGTCTACCCAGCCTCTACATTCAATTACAAAAACACTTAACGATTGACTTGCAATGATCTCCTTTTATTCGTGCTTTAATTAATTGAAAACAGATGGTTCCTTGTTAGCCTGCGTATAATACAGTATCGATATATTTAATTGAAAAGATAGTGAATCCATCGATATCTTGGCTTCGTCGAACAAATACAATGATCGCCCCGCAGTGCTCTTTGCTTTCTACAATGCCATAATCACCTATTGTTCGTGAAGTCACAAATAAGGACAATTAAAAACCTTGTAAGCATCATGTGTTAATATAAAGTTATAGTTCGCTTTCGTAATAATAATGAGAAAGTTGAAAATAAGAGATTTTATAAAGAAATGAAGGGAAAAGAGAATGTATGGTATGGTAATGTATGCTTTGCTTTTGTCTTCTTTTGTTAACTGATTTATAATAATAATATTTATACATTATATTTATATTTGTATAATATTTAAAACAATTGAGATCATAGTCCATACGCCTGATTGGTACTAGACTTAGGGATCTTCACTTTTTTTTTTACCAAGTCAAAGTCAAATCATTTATTTCAAATAGGCCCATGTGTGGCACTTTTGAACGTCAAAATTTACAAAATAATAAAATTGATTCTAGTCGTTAGTTTACATTACAGATCTTTAGAATTAAGGACTAAGCCAACCAAGTCGTGAGGAAACCGGGATGTCCTAGAACCAAAAATTCACAGACATCTGACATCTAATAACCCGCACTGGTTGCGCGTGGTGGATTACGGCCCACTCCCTCTCACTGAAAGCAGTATGTCCCAGCAGTGGGAACATTATAGGCTGATTATGACGGACCAAGGCGAAATAATTAGTAAAATTATCACCTTAGCTTTTACCTGTGAGAAAAGTCGAGGCAGATGTCCAAAAGTCGTAAATCAATCACGCATCATAACTGTTTGCGAAGACTTTATTAATCTAATTCCCACTGCTCAAACAAGCAAAAAAGCTAGAAAAAAATTAATTAAATCTGACATTTATTGATACTATTTCATATCCCCTTTAATTCAGGTGCCATAAAAACAAAGCAATTTCGCGATTGACCCATCAAATATCGTAAATAAGCGAACGAAAGAACCAACTCTTTATAGCGTACATTTTATATGAAAATTCATTGGAATCATATAAATTTTAGTCATTATGTCTCATTTTTCGAAGTTCTCAGAACGATTAGATCACGATTCGAATTTCATTACCGAAGATTACAGTGTTTTTTTATTGATTTACTAATAATTATTATGAGCTATTAGAGTCGGCCCATGGAGGCTTATAAAATAGAAAGATTTCTGTGCGGTAGTCATGAATTGTTCACTAATGTTTGTTTAGATGATTTATTAGTGGTTTTTTATGTTTATATTTATTTATGGAAGTCTTTGATGTTGTTGGTTTAGAAATGTAACAAAGCTTTAGTTTGTAAATGCTAAGCATTTTCACAGGGCCGTGGGTTAAACACACAAAATAATAAATTACGCTGATTAGTGAAGAGCTTTGAAAAATATTACGATGCGAAAAGATATAATTTTTTTTTGTAAAACAGACGGGATATATTTGTCAAATTAATAAACAATTATGAGGATAATTTATAAGTCCAATTTTTTAAATAAAAACTGGATCATGGTAACTGCTATTTCTTAATGAAATTCACAAAAAGGCGGGCTCAAAGACAGATGGCGACCGATGAAGTAAAATATCGTTAGAAAACTCGTATAATAATGCTTTATGGCGATTTTTTTTCTATCTATTGCAAATAACTTGTTTCTATTATTAATGAGAAAGCAGTAAAAATAACAGATTAAGACGCGTGGGAACATGATATAGTTTAACACGGATATTGGGCAAGTCGCTCGAAGCTAAACACAGTGTTCCATTATACTTTATTTATAGCCAAAAACTTGGAACGTTTTGTTGTATTGTAAATTAAATCTCGCTTAGGCGCGGTTGAATTTAGAAATTATCACGTCATCAATCAGTTGATGTTAATATGTCTTCTTGTTTATAATGAAGCCGTAAATGTAACGTTTTGATTGAATTTTTAACCTAATGTTTTTTGTCGGAATAAATTGTTTTATCGTTATATTTTTTTAATTAAGGGCAAATACTAACAATCTTTTATGCCTAGTATAAGTAACATTCTGTGAAAAAAACCTCTGATCGTTTTTTTTATGGGAAAATCGACAAAAAATAAAAATGTATTCTCAATAAAGGACTTGTACCACGCTTATATTTGTTATAAATGTTATGATCCACTCTAAGAAAAGTATTTAATTTCAGGGATTAAAAAATAATGTTAGTCAGTAGGACTAAACTAATTGTTTATAAAAAAAACCTCACAGAAGATCGTCGAAAGAAAACAGGCTTCAAGCCATAGTTAGTTAGCATAAAATTAAATTACAGCTCGGTCATTGCAGTGAATGCTTCATTAGTGATATATTACTAGTCATATTAGTTACATGACAAGCAAAACCTAGCCAATTTCTATGGTATAAAAAGATTTGCATATTTTATTAAATATATTAATTGATTTAATTTTTATAAGAGCGATAATAGTTTCGTTTTTGACATGCTTTATCAAAAAATACATATATATTAGTTTATGAATGGACTGTGTGAAGGACGGTATGATTAGAAAGGGGATGACTCCCGAGATGACGGCTAATAGAGAAGTATGGAAGAAAGGGACATGTGACACTGACCAGAAATAAATTGAGATGAGGGCAGGAGAATGATAAGTCAACCTCAGATAAAAAAAAACGTGTGCGGTCGGGGGATCCCCCCGTCAGGAACGAAGTTCTTTCTCATTTATAATTTAAAAACAAAAACAAAATTTTTGCAGCCGCCATCTTGAACTTATATTTTGACCTCACCATCGGCTTTAGCACCCTCGAAAACTATGAAAACGACAACCTTGACGAAAAATTTGAAAATATTTGCCTTCTTTCATCTTGGATTTACATTTTACCTCACTATCGGCTTTGACACCATCGAAAACCATGAAAACAATAACCATGAAGATAAATTTTAAAATTTTCATCTTGGACTTTCATTTTGACCAAATTCACACTTTCTCTCTCTCTCTCTTCGGAATGCAGTGTACTCGGGCCGATGTGTACAATTTTATACCACGACACTTATTATTTGTACTCTTTTCTTTTGTTCTTCTCTGCCGGCGTTCTCTCTCTTTCTTTCTCTTTGAATTAGCGTGACGATTTCTGAAAGTTTACAAGCTGCATTAAAGAACTTCGTTCCAAAAAATCAAGACATCTGAGGTCAGAACAAAATAATTTCTGAAGAAAGCTTCTATTCACTTTATTACTATCTGTATAAATAATGTACAATTTCCAACATCCCCATTCTTACAATTTCAACAGCTTGTTTATTATAAGATTAACAATAAACAAACACAAAGACATACCTCACACATACAGTTTACTCGTTAGACTAGTTAGTTAGTTCCGCAGAGTTATGTCCGCGCTGCTATCGGTAGAAATGTTTGCAATAAAATATAATTATTTGCTGGAAACCAATTTGTTCTTTGCACTATTGAAATTGTGATTTGTGGTCATCAGAAACGGCGTACCGGAGCACTGTTATAAATGTTTAATGCTGAGAGCTAAACAAACTTATTCAGCTTTTATTTTGTGGTGCTAAAGTTGGTTTTTCAATGAACTCGTGATGAAACTAAATAAAAATTAAATTAGGTAAGCAAACATTTATTAGGAATCACATTATCAATAATGCTTTTTTTTAACGTTTGCTAAAGAAGTTATTAAGCTTCATAACTTAATAGCTTATTACAGCTATTTTGCGTGCAAATATAATCGAAATATCGAATCGAAAATAATTTAAAAATATCCATTCCATCGATTATCCTTGTTGCTTTATAACATATGGAGCCAAAAAAACATATTGAACAGGTTTCACAAAGGTGCCCGGAAGTGTACAATCAAACGCATCGTTAGTGGAATTGCGTTAAAACCATAAAAAGGTGCATTATGTGAAGGTGCAAATTTGAAAAAAGTTACCTCAAGAATTACCTGCTTAGTGGGCAAAAAAATATATCAATGGCGTACGAATTGACATGTGAATAAAAAAAAACTTCCTAATGCGCGATATTGGGGCCGCTGCTTTTTTTGTCTCGAAAAAAAAAGCATTCGGAACAATGTGCAGTCTTTTTATACAAGCCTAAAGAAAGGAAGAGTAATTAGTAGAAATTTATTCCAAATGTCCAGTTAATGATAACAATTTTTTGTGCTAAATTATCGTGAATAATTTAAGTTACTAAGAACGAACTTCTCTCTAATTAATCACGAAGTTGAGTAGCTAATAATTGAGCTATTTATATCTATGATACTCGTGAAATATTAGCCGATTTCACCACGCTATATAGATAGTGTTTCTAATTCAGTAATACACCCAAGTATTTTAAGTCATTGTGCTACATAAACTCCCCATCAGATAGTTCGAAAATAACAAAACAGTAATTCAAAAAGGCTTTAATTTTAATTAAATTAATAGCTTGCTTTTATCATCATTCCATAGAACAACATTTAATTTTAACGTTACTTCTTTCAGAAGCTCATAAAATATTTTTAATCATAATAAGCAATAATGCTTTAGTGACAACAAATAAAAAAACAATAAATAAACCAGTTATCTATCATATAAAAATCCAGCCCTCAAACTCACAGAGCGTAAAAATACACACAGACAGTCGAGACCATTGACCTATATTTTTAACACATCACACTTCAAAACGTATTACAATTCTTACAATTTCAATCACTCGGCAATATGATCCATGCATCTGAATGTACACATTGATACCTTTGATGGGAAAGCTATGGGAGGCTGACCGTGACGGGTTATATTACGATCTCGTGGATATCAAGTCTCATAACTTTAGTACGGGAGGATAGTCTGTGTGAAAAAATAATGCAGTAGTCGGAGGCAATTCCTATAATTTTCAACCTTCGAATTTTAGTAATGTAGTAATCCTTTACGCTACTGAGACATGGACACTGCATGACATCAAGAAGAAGAAGATAGACGTTTTGGAAATATGGTGTTGGAGAAGAATGCCTGGGGAGAATCGTGGATGGAGTTTCGCACCTACACCTCTATACACCAAGAACTCGGCATCAAAATGCGTCTTTCTGTTCTGATCCAAACGCGCATCTTCAAATACTTCGGATACGTCTCGAGACGTGAGGGTGACTCTATAGAGCGTTTTGTCGTGCAAGGTAGAGTGGAGGGCACTAGACCACACGGACGCTCACCCTTGAGATGGACTGACCAAATTAAATCCGCAGTGGGCGAACCCGTGCATGAGTGTACTAAAAACAAAAAAAATCGGGGCAGATGGCGAGAAATCGTGAGGCGAATCACATCAGCCCCTGGACAAGAAACTACACGAAGACCACGACCGCTCTGTCAAGAGTGCTACCCAGAAGAAGAATAATGCAGTAAACTGAATTTCTTCATGGTGAATCTTACCTTCTCCTCCTATTACCCAACTAGCTGCCGCTCGCAGCTTCGCCCGAATGGACCCTAATTCTTTTTCAAAATAAGCACAATGTACTCCTTATAATATCGGCTATCTACCACTGAAAGTCCCGTCAAAATCGGTCCAACCGTTTCGGAGATTAACCGAAACATAAAACAATTTTTTTTTGTTGGTCTGTCTACCAAAACAATTTTTTTTTTAAATAAAAATGCCGTGTATACTTTCTCATGCATTTAGTAAAAAGCTGTTATTTTGACATTGCAAACAGACAATTTAATTTTATTTATTTGTATGCTTAAATGGTAACGATAACAAGGTGTGATTAGATTTATCATGATTAGACATATCTGGCATGATATCAACTTCACTCTAATATGGTGGTTTAACTCTAATAAAATTGAACGCTCAGATCAGCACATCTAAACCGCGATCAAGAACTGTCAATGTCATCATTGTTACCGAAGTATTCAACTCATTGATGAAATTCGTCCTAAATCTTCGTCAAGGCGGAGGATATCTTTTCCATAATTATTTCTCAAAGTAAAATAGATTGCCACAGATAATTAATATCCATCAATAATATCTGTTCCAAATTGCGATGCGATGATATTATTTCCTTTATTTCACTTCTGTTTACGAAATGATTTTAAGATCATCAATGATTTATCAACCTGTTTGATTGTTTATGAACAATAATTTATTATTAAGCTCACATTTAGTATAATAAAAAATGCAGTTACACAAATATTTTAGCTAACGATGCTTACTATAGTTATGAAATATATTATTATTATCTACCTGATTTATTTAATGGCGAAGTGTATTGATAAGTTTTTGATAAATGATCGAACCAATTTATTTAGACATAGATGACACTTTATTATCAAACATTTTCTAACTAAATGCCAATCTAGTTCTTTATTATGAAAATCAAATATTTATATTTCTCTAACTACGACGCATCAAAAGAGATGTTTCAAAAAACAAATGAGCATCTATTTTATTACTACCAACGTCATTAAAGATTGCTCCAAAAATATGAGCGGGTCTTTTCATATCAAAAGTATCTGATAATGATTTAACTAACTCACCAACTTGTCTATAATAGGCACCATCCAATATGCAAATATATTCATATAAATTATATATTTAGTAATTTATGCTAATATCCCTTGTGGACTAATAGAGGACGTCCGTTCCAATGATTCTATATCAACTGGAGCCAAGTTTCTAAATGCTATGGGAAGATTTTGATGTGAATTTAGGCCCGTCTTTATCGAATCAAATCAGACTATTTAAAGGTATTTATTAGTGTAATTTTGCTTACGGTAAGCTTCCTTCGGAAGTAGCGTGATTTGAAAATAGAAATTAATGAGTGATTTAAGTTAGTAAGGAAGAGAGAGAAAATATAGCAACTTCTCTTTGTCTTACATTAGATGAGACCATCAAAGGAGTACTAGCTGTTAGTAAAGCTATTCTCGAAGACAATGGCAAGGTGTCATTATATGACGTTGTAATATTAAGCACTACGACCATCAATTCATAATATACAAGATAATTATAAACGCTTTAGTAACATAATATACCTAAGCTTGAAGCCGAAAGAACCAGCAAAGAAAAAAATTACTTAATCAAGACATTATCGATAAATAAAAAATATTAAAAGTCTTTTTATGTGGGTATTCAATTAATAGGAGGTAATAATATTCAAGCATCTGAAAAAAAAAAACACTATTAAGTGAAGATGTTGAAAAAAGTAATGATTTTAAAGTTAATTAAACTATGGACTTGCCAAATACGAATTTTATGATGTGTATGATTTATAATCCAACTACCATTCGTCAGCAGCTAACACAAAAATTAGGCCATAGTTTCTTTCAGAAGATTCACAACCATTAACTTTCATATTTGATGCATCATCTTCAACAAATCTCCCATTTATAATATTAGCACCATCATATATAAAAAAGCGTTTTATAATCAATTTGATAATTAGATTTATGTTGTTACTATATAAAATTGACGCAAATATATTCAAATATAGCCTGTTAATTGTGAAACAACGAACGATTTTATAGACAGCTGCGTATACATCACGGGCGCCTCGACCACATATCAATCACGATAACGAGTGTTCCTATAAAATTTGTAACCAATAACGTGTCGTAACTGCTTGAATCTTTAGTTGGGCAAACAAAAACGGTAATGGATGTTGTGTTATAGAGAAATGTATGTGTCAATTGATAGATAGCTGTTAATTCTAATACGATTTGTCGTGACTGTCGGGTGATAGGTGATGGGAAAAGGTTCTTAGGTGATTTGTGGTTGAGCATTAGGAGTTCAAATGCTAACACGGGTACATGTGAGGTCAAATACATTAGCCACCTAGCGGGTATGAGTACATTTGTGTAAACCTTTATTAATCAAACTTATAGGTGTTTGTTGGCCGACTTTTGGTAGCTTGAGATTTGTTGTTGGTAGCATTTTTTTGAAGAGAGATTTAGTATTAAGTGTAAATATTTTGATCAGTGAATATATTTGACTACTTTTGATATTGAGCCAGTTTAAAAGTTTTTGTCGCCATTTAATGTTGTTTTAATTAAGATGATCTAAATTAGCGTCGTGTATACGCAAACAAGACATCAAAAAACCAATTATTAATTATTTAATAGTCCATAAAAATGGAATAGAAGCACAACCAGAAAATATTTATCGCCACATCAAAATCAAAATTGGATGAAAACGTTACTTTGTCGCCATTAAAAGGCCTAAAATATAACAAACTTTTACTTTTATGTACCATTAAATTAATTACTTTCCTTATAAGTATTTTTCGTACGTCGGAAGCTGAAAACTCGTTCAAAAATTGACAAATGTGTGAGTTTTAGCATTTTACCGTAATAGATAAGTGTTAAATGACAGCATGGGATCCCATAAATTAATGGCCTCTGTTTCACATGTTATCGAACTGGTGAACATACTAATTAGCATGGGTTGTCAAATATACAAGTTTTTGTTTCTCTGAGAGAAAATTATAGCTGTGTTCGTTAATAAATTAGATTAATTAATATTTTGAGCTTAAATGTTTGTAACATGTACCTACCTAATGATCAGGTAGGCACAGTTTTTTCATTCATTATTAATTTGATATTCCAGTAAGCTACCTAACTGTAAGAGTCAAAACGTAGACAATTAAATAAATGCATTTGTTTTCTCAGCGTCGTTTAGGGCTGGTCATGAGTGGTGCTTTTGAGCTACGAACGACGCCCTTACTACTGCGACATGACGGTGTTGTCAATGTCAAATGCTTACTTGTAGACATGCAATTGACCGTACTGTAGACACTTCATAGATCAAGCAAATGATAATTATTTTTAAAAAACCGAACTACGTTTTACATTAATATATTTTGGGACTCTCTGACTTTTCTTCCTCAAACCAAATCACATTCCAATTCTATTTCAATATAAACTGTCAGACAGTTCGAATGCCGAGCTATTTCCTTATTATCCTGCATAATATAAGGTTGCTTATTGCATAAAACCTTACAGTACCAACTACCTATGCTTTTTACCTATCAAATGCCACTATGTAGACCAACTTCAAAACAAACACCCTAATCATCAAGCCATAATTTCTAAAAGCCAAATCAAACCAGCTCAAATCAAGAGCAAAAAGCACCTAACCCTATCAACGGAAGTCAACCGGACGACGATTACGACCAGTACTCGATCCAGTTCTGCTTTTATTGCCCACTCACATCCTCACTTACGATCAACAACGCCAATAGGCATCGGAATTTATTGATAAACTCGTTGCGTCGCGCCCTCCATGTTCCAAATGTAAACCCGGTGCCAAAACGTTTGTTTTACGAGTTACGACTCGTTTTGGCAATTAAGAGAAATCTTACGAGTTGTAACAAGGTAACTAAGACCAATTAGTCGTTGGTTACCGGTCGGTTATTTCTATTAGATGAATGGTTGGTTGAATAAATGTTCATATGGGTTTAGATTTGTGCGTAAGTGGTTTGTGCTGTACAGTGCACATACCGCTCGCCTATCTGAGTTTTTCTTGCTTAGTCATGCAAGTCTTGCAATTTAGTTATTTCTGCTTCATTTTGAATCGGCGTTTGTTGATATGCGAAAAAGTATAAATCAACGTTTCTAGGTTTTTGAAATGGCAAAAAGAAAATGAACTCGCGACACCGTTATCGATACCTCAATTTTGTAAACGCGATTGTGCTTTTTATTTATATTACGTTACGGATCAATGTTTTAAGCAAATATTTTTACTTTAAAGGTTTTGGAAGTATTTTTTTAATTGTTAAAGTTCTCCTTCTGTCGGCATTCCCGGAGTGCCACTGTTTTTTTTTAAATTAAGTGTCTGTCTCACATGTCTGTCGTTACGAGAGCCAATTAATTTCTCCTTATATTTAAAAGCCTTATTTATTCCATATTTTTTGTTCTGAATCAAGTAAAACATGATCCTATCCCCTTGGCTGCTCATCCTCGCGGGTAACCTTCTCGTTTTCATATCCCACCGCATGCACCACTTAAATTACACCGCAGAACTATACCAATGACATTCGAGACTCCTTCGTAATCACTTGCGAGAAACATCTGCTTTGTGTATGGACAACATTCATTTATTTCTGTTGAATGAATAATTTTTATAGTTTTTATTTTAATTAGAATCTTAACATGAAGTGTCTATATAAGGACTGGAAGCAAAATCCTCAGATACAGAATTTCCAAGAAAATAATTGTTTACATATCCTATTAGTAATTTAGACGTATTTCATCCCGGTTTGCGAACAAACCTGGCTTTTACAGGTAACGTCATCTCATCTGGAAACAATCAATCTGCCTAGCCTTTTTCCAACTATATTGGGGTCGGCTTCCAGTCTAACCAGATGCAGCCGAATTCCAGTATTTTACGTGGAGTGACTGCCTATTTGACCTCTACAATCCAGTAACTGGGTAATATGATACCCTTTGGTTGTCAGACTTTTGGGTTTCTGACGACCCGTAACGACTGTCAAAGATCCACGAATGACAGCCGTGACCAACGGCTTAGCGTGCTTTCCGAGGCACGGAGGACTCTCGGTATGTAAAGATGGTCACACATCCACAGACTAACCCCGGCAAGCGTACCTTAACCTGATGAATCGACCCGTGCGGCTTATATTACTTAGCCATGAGCTCCTCTCCTCAACACCTCAACTGGAAGCATTCATTTTAAAAAATATAGTTTGGCAGGGACATCGTCGCGCAGCCAGTTACCATGGATTCAGTACATGATTCTGAACCCCCCTGCGTTGAAATTTTTCGTCGGTGATTTAAAGAAAAAGATGCTGTTCCATACATTTTGACCGCGTAGGTTATTGCACTTTTATAAGAAACTTTATTTTTTTTCACTCGGGGACTGCCGCGGTAAAGCTATTGCATAGCATTTGTAACCTCCATACTTCCTATTTGTCAACGCTACACTTGGGATGATGACGTGATGACATAAAACAAAAATTACGTTCCCATGACAACATCACGTTGTCATGGGAACCGTCATTACATGGTAGGCGGAGTGGGGGGTGTTAGGTTTTATTTTCGTTACGGAATTTCTTGATTCGGTCGCCGCGCTCAAAGCCCGCGATAAAAGCTATGCAATAGCTTAAAAATTCTACGCTCAAATTATGTGCTAAATTAATGGTTACAGTTTGCGTGTCGATGTCCTTGATATCCTGTATATGTATTGGTATTTCTTTTTTTATAAAAGCAAAAACCTCGAAATAAATACAGCTACCTAGCTGTCTGTGAATATCTATCCCAGATTCAAAAATCACTCAAGTAAGCTTGTTCGTTAGAAACTTAAAAAAACTCCTGCACTTTGACGTAGACGCCCCCTAATTTGTTGAATTTTCGACCGCTTCACATCAAGCGTGACCGTGGTTCGAACTTTATAATCGAACGTTGACCTGGTCAATACTATATTATCCTTACTACAAAAATAAAATGCAAATAGACACCGATTTATGTCCATGTGAGCATCAGACCAGTCAGTTAATTCTGTAAAAGTCTCACCGTGAACTGGTGAGCTGACGTTTCAGCTCACTTCACCTGAGTTTTGCCGGTGAATTCTAAAAATCTAGAAAAAAAAACTGTTATCATGCGCGAACTCTTCAAGAAAGATTTGGCTTAAACCGCAAAAAGCCAGTCTAATAACAGCATAATCTTCACGCGTAACAAAATAAGAAGTTCATCTGCCTGTCACTGTTTTTATTCATCTCCTAAACGGTTTCATAATAGCTTTTTTGTCTTAACTAAAAACTGTAAACATGGTATAACATTGACAGCTGAAATCAATTTTAGTAAGTAGCATGAACATTGTTTTATTTCTGTTTGTGTTTTCGCTTCTTCACGAATGATTGGTACCTACAGCAAGTTCATTTTATTCGTATTCATTCTTGAGTGCTTTAATTGTATTATTGTTTTACTTCAAAATGAAGCCAGGATGACTGTTGTTCCAAAATATTTTGTGTGAAAACAGTAGGTGATCTTAAGGATTTCAAACAACGTTCGATCATGAAGTTCGCACGGTCTCGGCTGATGTGAAGCGATCGAAAATACAACAAATTAGGGGGCGCCTACGTCAAAGTGCAGGAGTTTTTTTAAGGTTCTAACGGACAAGCTTACTTGAGTGATTTTTGGATCTAGAATAGATATTCACAGACAGCTAGATAGCTGTATTTATTTTAAGGCTTTTCGCTTTTATGATAAAAAAATGTAGCTAACATATTTTCTTGAAAATCCAAACCATCTTTTAGACACCGAAAGCTTCAAGCTATTCAAAACCTTATTATAATTGGGTGGTAACATAAGCACTTCATACACGTTACGTTGTAACAAAACTAAATTCACAACCCACAAACCGTTTAAAATAACGGCTAACTGAATATGCAACCAGCAATAAAATAGCTTTTAAAAACTAGTAATTTTCAATAGACGTTAGTCGTGACGTGTCTGCCCGTAAATATTGCGGCCGGTAATCGAACCTGGGTCCGAACCCATCTAACTACCGGTTAATGTAATACGCTCCGTGCCGCATTAGTTCTGATAAGAATTTCCAATGGAAGCAAACACCTTTTTTCTATTAATTGGTTTTGAGGGGAGAAAAACAATGATGCAGCTTAAGGCAACGATAGCCGACTTTTAATGATTTTATACCGAAGATCACGTCTAAACGAGTAGTGTTAATGATATTAGAAAAAAAATGACACTTGCTAAAAAGAGAAACACCCTCCTTTTTGGGGTTCACCTAAGTTGGGTAAAACCGATAGTGATTTTTCAGTGCTACTGTACTTTACAAGTAGGACGTTTTGTTAATAGGACCATTTGCTCATAGGACGATTTGCTAATAGGACATTTTGCTAAAGTGTCGTTTTGATTATGGGTCGTTTTTGCTAATAGGACGTTTTGATACGGAGCCAATTGGAACACTTTCTTAATAATTTAATATATGAATATTTTAGATTATGTTTATATTACATAGTGAAATTAATTTGTAAATTTTATGTCTAACGCGGATAAAAACTGAGAATCACGAAAAAACTGTCAAGCGTATTTTTTTTAAACTTTCACCATTTCAAAGGTAATTTAATTATTAATCTTTGAGTACACGTGTTTTATTAAAATATCTTTTGTTTAATGTATAATAATTTGCGTCTAATTTGGGACAGCGTTCCTTGATGGGTGAGTCCTATTACTGGCTGGACGTACGACGCGTTGCGTGAGCTCAGTACAGAACACGCAAGCTAACCATTCAAGATCACTGGCATGTATCTGCGTCTTAAAAATATTAATTTTAAAGTCTATGACAAGGAAACCTATGAGATGCCAAATCGTTATTTTTAGGGTTCCGTACCACAAAAAGAAAAAAACCAGCCAAGTGCGTGTCGGACCACGCACAATGAAGGGTTCCGTAGTTGGGATGAATTTATCCCAAAAACAAACTTAACTTTGTAGTTGATAAACATGTTCTCCCATACGGAATGTATGGGAAAACATATTTTTGCAACTGCAAAGTTAAGATGGTCGATTATTACTCGATAACTAGTAAAGCCTACTTAGCTGTGATAGTTTTCCTTTTAATTTCGTTATATAATCAACCACTGTGATTTTTTTCACATATCCAAAACCAACCATTTAGCTGGCAGGGGGGGGGCACTTGACTCTAACAAAAATTTGTTATTATTGTTTGTATAATTTTAAAATAAATACTTTTAAAGCTATTTTAAAAAAATGATGAAAATTCACCGCTTTTCCTTATCGCCGAAACTATTAGATACCCCTCGGTAATACTGGTTGTCAGACTTTCGGGCTTATGACGACTCGTATCGACTGTCAAAGATTTACGAATGACAGCCGGGACCAACGGCTTAACGTGCTTTCTGAGGCACGGAGGAGTCTTGGTATGTATAAATGGTCACCCATCCACGGAGCAACCCCGGCAAGCGTAGTTTAACCTGATGGATTGATCCGTGCAGCTGTTATTATTTTTCCACAAGTTCCTCACTTAGTGTGTAGGTACAAGTCAATGCGCAATAGAAATTTCAGACTCATACTTACCTAAGTACGTAAGTCCCCAATAATCAATATTTTAACTTTTCTCTGAAAAACGCTATAAGTTACATTAGTGTTAGAGTCTGGCCACACTAAGACTGCATAAGTATAAACCGGTTAAATTTGAAAATCTATATACGACAACACCATTCTGTCCTACGAGAAAAGAATTTGATACTTTGTTTGTCTTTTTGTTTTTAATAGGTTATTTTGTTTATATTCTGATTTATTCCTGGTAAAGAATAGTCACTTTAGCACGATGCAGTATGGATTTAATACAGATTTGTCATCGTCTGGAGATAGAGCATAGGTATAACATAGTCTATTACACATAATCTATTATGCAAAATCAAAAGGCAAAATATCAAAATCATTAGATCTACTTTCAACCCCGAAACTGACATAACTAACTGATGTAAAAGTATACTACATATAACCTTTTGGGGTTACCCATTTATTCAACTGCAGACTTATCGTGGCCAGACTCTACTCTTAGCGTTTTTCAGAAAAGAGTACTAGAAATAAGGTCATATAGCTAAAGAATGTGTGAAGCAAGCTCAATAAAATTACGAATTTTGGGCAATTATAACGTCATCTACAACAATAAATAATCTCTCCGGAACTTAGATGCCACACTTACATAACCTTCAAGCTATTAGCTTTTTAAACTTTTCCTTCTACATCTAATCGTTTTCTCTTTTCCCAATTAAAACTTCAAAACAATCAACACCTCAGTCTCAAGCACCAAATATGTAGACTCATTAATATTGTATCGACACTTACTATACGAAACAACGATATTTCATTGGTTAATATTAAAACGATTGTACAAACCAGCTTATATAAAACATATATCCAATTTGGCAATATAGCCATTTGGCGATATAAATGTCGAACTCATAAATTTTGCCATAAATAAGTTGGAGACTTATATTGGCGGTGACATTAAAAGAAATAGTCTAGTGTTATAAAGTTGAGAGCTAGAAGTCTAGCTTAGCTTCGACTCCATAATAAAGAAATTAAGGTCTATGTTGCAAGGCTCGGATACCGGTTAAAATTTTCAAACCGTTATTATGTTTTTGACGCAAAAAACTTTACATTCTGTTTCGTTCGTTCAAACCTGTTTTTATAAAGCGGTTTTGGTGGAGTCTTTACATAATTTATTTTTTTCGGATTAAACGGTTTAGAGTAATATTAACCGGTTTTTTGTTTAGTTTTTATTCAGCGTGGCATCCTCACAAACAAGGCTCGGATACCGGTTAAATTTTCATACCGTTATTATGTACTTGCCGCAAAAACCTTTACATTCGGTTTTGTCCATGTAAACCGATTTTTATAAACCGTTTTTAGAGGAGTCTTTACATAAAGGTTTTTTCGGATAAAACGGTTTAGAGCAATATTAACCGGTGTTTTGTTTATTTTTTATTCAGCGTGGCATCCTCACAAGTAATCACAAATTGCAACGCGTTTACCGACATGCCGCTCGTCGAATAAACCGGTTAATTTAGGTTAAAATAAAGTTCTTAAAACGTTCACGTTCTTAAGAAAAGTTCGGAGTAAAACCCAAACAAACTGGTTTTAACCGGTATTTATTAAACCGGTTCCGAGACTTGCTCACAAATAATCACAAGTTGCAACGCGTTTACCAACATGCCGCTCGTCGAATAAACCGGTTAATTTATGTTAAAATAAAGTTCTCAAAACGTTCACGTTCTTAAGAAAAGTTCGGAGTAAAACCCAAATAAACTGGTTTAACCGGTATTTATTAAACTGGTTCCGAGCCTTGCTATGTTGTTTCTGGGTTACTAGAGGAGCTCGTGGCTAAATAATAACAGCCGCACGGGTCGATCCACCAGGTTAAGCTACGCTTTCCGGGGTTCGTCCGTGGACCATCTTTAAATACCGAGACACCTCCGTGCCTCGGAAAGCACGGTAAGCCGTTAGTCCCGGCTGTCATTCGTGGATCTTTGACAGTCATTACGGGTCGTCAGAAGTCCGAAAGTCCAACCACTAGTCTTACCAAGGGGTATCGTATTACCCAGTTACTAGGTTGCGGAGGTCAGATAGGCAGTCGCTCCATGTAAAATACTGGTATTCAGCTGCTTCCGGTTAGCTGGTAGCCGACCCCGACATAGTTGGGAAAAGGCTAGGCAGATTGATTGTTGTTTTGGGGTTACTCATTTGTATATCTATGACATATTTGGCATGACGACAACAATGATTACATACATAAAACGGATTCTTTGGTAATTTGTTTTCTAGGGATTCAGGAATCTTTGTTAATTTTGCAACGGTAGAAAGTCATAGATTTAGTAACAAACAACTACTGTCAGATAAAAACTGGCCATTTCGTATGTTTAATATGTTTTCTGAAGGTTTTTGAAGTGAAAACTTCTTTTGGCGCATTGGGCATTTTTGAGATGGAAAAAAAAAACAATTGAACTCGCGACACCGTTACCGACACCTCATTTTTGCAAACGTGATTGTTCTCTTTATTGATATTATGTTACGGATCAATGTTCTATGCAAGTATTTTTACTTTAAAGGTTTTGGAAGTATTTTTCTTTTGTAAACGCGATAGTGCTTTTTATTTAGATAAGGTTACGGACCAATGTTCTATACAAGATTTCTCTTCGACCAAGGCGATCTCGTTCAAGTTTTCACTTCTGTCGGCACTCCCGGAGTGCCACTGTTATTGTGTTTTTTTTATAATAGCTTCTCTTTTACTGCCCAAGTAAATCCAAATACTATTTGAAATGTTGAATTTGTTTTCTTTTGTCATCACACCACTTTGCATTTTCCGAAAAACGGCCGCATAGTTTTTATAATGCTGGAAATTTCCTAATCCCACAAACTTGTAGGTACTGTTATCAGCAAAAGTGTACGACAGTAGGTGTACTCCTATGTCACACTTACCCATTGAAGATCATACCAGACAGCTTAGAGATAAACAGAAATATTCGGATAGTGTGGGACACAGATAAAAAATAATCTATTCAAAATTTATCACTTCTTTTCAAAACTTTAAAGAGTTGACTTACTGCTTTATAATCACTGTAGTGGGCGACGATGTAGATAAAATAATTTATCAATTTCCTCTGTGTTTTATCGTAGTGTAAGTCGGTGGGTCTTTAACAAGTTTTTATTAATTATTTTCTAGTTTAGATTCGGCACTAGAAAAAGCTTTTGTCGTTCAATGAATTATTGACACAGATTGTCTGTTCTTGGATTTATTATTATGAATCGGAATGACGACATTCTGTGTGAAAGGTGATTATTGAATAATATAATGTGTTAGTTGCTTTTACAACTATATTGATTTTCTATTATAAATGGGTGTCTGGGAATTTGTATTACTTCCAATAAGTTGTATTATTTTCTTGATTATAAGCCAGTGGCTTAGTGGTTTTTAATTTGTTTAACTCATTATTGGGAGTGGACTAATGCCCGCTTTTGAGGTTTTTAAAATGGTGGTTTCTATAGTGATTAGTAAGATTATTTAAAAAAAAATACTTCAATTGCCTCGTTAGTTATTCGACAAGAGGCCTAAACCACTTGATTGGGTAATTAATTTAAATATTTGACATTAAGAAAAAAACATAAAAATCCTATTAAATTTGTGTTATCTGTTATACAGGAAACATCTGTAAAATAGTTGCGAAACTAGAATTTTGATTTTTTCTTGTTCTGCCTTCATTCATAAAATGTCTCTGGGGCCAATACATCTTAAATTGAACCGTGACATTGCACATTTTTTTAAATTATCTAATGTAATAATATGATATTAATATATTTTTTACCTGCATTTAAATATTATAAATCGTTGTTATATCAAAATAAAAACACAATGTGTTTTCAGTAGATTTTTGTTAATTTACAAAAATATCTGAAAAATGTTTTAACAAAATAAGTAATTAAGAAACAAGTCAGCATTTAGAAACAGATTTATTACTATTATTCTATAGTTTCACGGAGGCGTGAGAAAACATTAAAACGTATACGTCAACAGGCTATACCTCACAATAATATTAATATTTCAAAAACAGGCTTCTGTTCACATACTGCTAACGAATGTATACTAATTTAATAGTTTTAAACTTTTAAGATTCACATCTGTTAATTAGCTTCCTGATATTAATGGAAAACAGGCAAAATGTTGACCAAGTCATTGGTATAAATTAATTTAGCTAAACTACGACATTGGAGTAAAAAAATACCTACGTATTTTTAAATGTGTCGCATCTAGATCATAATTTAACACAGCATCTCTTTATCAAAGACTAGCTTCGGCCAGTAGCTTCGCCTGCATGATATCATTATAAATTATAGCCTATATTAATCATAACATAACATCACGCCTTGTTTCCCCGAAGGGTAGGGCAGAGGTGTCCCTGTAGCAGGTACAGCCACATTTCGCCAATTATGTTTTAGTCTACCTATATTACTCAGTGATAATATAGCATTCGAACAGTGAAAGAATTTTTAAAATCGTCCAGTAGTTTTTGAGTTTATTAATTACAAACAAAAATACAAATCTTTTCTCTTTAAAATATTAGTGTAGATGGAAATACTCTCATAGTAACACGTTTACAATCTTGAGTACCAATTAATAACTTTCTACGAGTAGGTGGGTACCTACTTGTATTTACTTGTCAAATAACTTACCACATAAGAGCGTTTATTCTGAAAGTTGGCAACGTCGCAAATTGCTGTCAAATGTTTACCTGTTTTGATAAATTTGGCAATAATACTGTATAGAATTAAGAAATGTGGCTAACTAGCGAATTAAAATATTGATTTTGAAATGCAATAATTAATATTGTAACATCGAATATTTAGTTTTAGAAGTAAAAAGTATTTTTAAACTTTCCAATTTCCTTTTTTACGCCTAAAGCGATTACAACATGAAATTCAGTGTTATAATTGCAATTCATTATTAATATTCTAGTTCGCTAGTTAGCCACATTTCTTATTACCATACAGTAATATTGCCAAATTATTCAAAACACCGAAATATTTGACATATATTTGCGACGTTGCCAACTCTCAGAATAAACGCTCTTAGACTTGTGAAAACAGCGCACTTTCTTGACTCCCAACGACCATGCCCTGAAGTAGGATGGCTCTTTGCATTGCTCACAAACTAACTAATTAATATCAAACTATTTGATTTTAATTATAAATTAAGAAAAAAATACATTGACCATTAATTATCGCCCTATTTAAATCATTAGCGACAAGTAGCGTGATTTTTCTCCCGAAGATAGAATCAAGTAATTCAAACAGTAGTTTCGGAATTTAACCCAACAAAAACGAACATTAAGTAAATAGTCTGATAAAATTGATTACTATTTTGACGGTATTCGGATTTCGTTTATCTGTTACCGACATCTAAGGAACCGCGTAACTGCATTAGCCTTAACAATTTATTGGTACAGTCGACAAAACAAGCCCACTTTCTTTTTTAAAAATCAATTTTTTTTACTCAAAAACGAAATTGACTCGTAATTTCGCTCTAAATGTTACAATTTTACAATCTATTGGTTTTATTTGCAAACTGGATTGCGCCTGTGGCTGATTTTTATTGTTTTTTATAATAGTTTTGATGATTTAGAGTCTAAAACGGAGTAAAATAAAAAAAAACTTAATTAGAAATTGTAAGAAATCTGTGTGACTTGTTGTAAATTACTGTGCGATAAATCGAAAGCAGAGCAAAGTGTGAACAAATTTGAATAATCAACGCCAATTTTTTGCTACAAATTGTAATGAATCCATGATATTTTTTATCTGTAAGGGGTGTGATTAATAGTTCTGTTCTGTGTTCCTATTTCAAAACTCAATACTCGATATATATTTGCATTCCACAATCTTAACTTTGATAGTACATGATCATTATGGACCCTGTACTTACTTCGTTTTTTAAATTTTTTAGTCTATCTAAAGTTTGATCCAAGCACGTGTCAATATAAAAGGCAATTTTGAGTACTGTAACCTATTTTGAACTCAATTTTTTTTCTGTCATTACAATTTCGTCGCCACCAGTAACACCACTATCAAAGTTATTTGTTGTTTCACATTAAGTCAATGTCACAAGTCTTAACTGAATCGGTAGCTTAATCGACTGTTAATTTGTTAGATCCGAGACTAAAAGTGCCGCTCTTCTATATTTATGACTTCATTCGAGTCACCTTGTTTATTTAAATTCTTATTTTTGTCTAAAAGTCTATCATTTATGCTCCTTGGGTGAAGTTTCACTGATAAGGATGCAATTAAACTTGTTTTGTTTATCTTTCATTGGTGTTTTTTGTCGGTGTGCGCAGGAGTGTTTTTAGTAGATTTTAAACAAGAAATTTGTGAAAAATTTGTTGTTATTTGTCAATGACTTGATTTGTTGGTAATATACAAAAATCAACAAGAACTTTAAAAAATGTCTTGGTTTTAAGGAATACTAGTTTCAGAGCTATATTGCCACGGTTATAAAATTTAATTCTCTTCGGCAATATAGATGGCGTTCATAAATCTCTCACACAAAATATATCTCACTCTTTTATCCTAGATAAAGATTTGTATTTTTGTATGTAACAAATAAACTTAAAAACTATTGGACCGATTTGAAAAATTCTTTCAGCAATGGATAGCTACATTATCAGCAAGTAAAATAAGCTATATTTTATCTCCGTACTCCCACGGGAACGGGAACTACGTGGGTGAAACCGCGTGACGTCCGCTAGTGTCTTATAAGAACCTATACTCCATTTGAAATAAGATTAGACATTTAACTAAACCTTTTTTGCAGCCCGTTCAACCGATTATGACTTCTATTGCGTTGGTCATATGACAAATGGCAGCTGCAGTAAACAGTTGGTTTGTAACCACTTTTTTTGCTTTTAATGCCATCCTTATGCCTACGGTATAGAAGTCAAAATCGGTTGAACGGACTGTAAAAAAGGTTTGTTTAAATGTCTAATCTTATTTCAAACGGTGTATAGTTACTAACTTCCTAAAACAATGCATATTTAAGACTCATAATCCTTTAATCCTATGTAAAAATCTCTGAACTAAAATCAAAGTAGATTGAGACAAACTTACAAAGAGAAACTAATATGAAAATCGATCGCAATTGATTTACATTCCGTGTTAATTATGAACGCATAAACAGATAACGTATTAAGGCATGCACCACTTGTTTAGGCATGCGTTTGCTGGGAAATAGGGTTGTCACATTCGAGAAAATTGAACTTAATAAGTAAACCATGATGATGCGCACTGATACTTTGTTGTCTGCTAACTAAAAGCTCTCTTGTAAAAGCATTAGTGTATATTTATGTTGAAAAACCTTGCCTTTCTTTCATATCTGCCTATTTGTCAGGCGCAGTACGCATTATATAGTAGAATGAGTCACACTTGAAGTTTATGTAATAGAAAAAAAAAAGCAGTGGCACTCCGGGAGTGCCGACAGAAGCAAAAACTTTAAAAAAAATTGGCACTGCGGTAATTAGCGCGTTGATGACTTTTACTCCAAACACCACGGTAATCAACGCGTTGATGTCTTTTACTCCACGGTGTCGATAAATTGCGTTACAGTGTCGCGAAATCAATGGTTTAGTCCCATCTCAAAAATGCCCAACGCGCCTAAAGAAGTTTTCACTTTAAAAATCGAGCATTAAAAACGTCATTATTGATCGACTCCAATAACATTCTCGACATCACAAAACGAAATTTTCGAAACGTGCTACCTTCACTAATCCGTACAAGTGTCAACCCTACATCCAGATAAAGCTTGCCCGATGTACTGATCCGATTAGCATATTTAATACCGTTATCCGTTACGAATTCTTTGTCGGTCTTACTAATAAGCAAATCTATGAAACTCGTCGCTGTACTTGCGTCTGCTTTTATCTTGCATGCCTTCTTTGAGTGTTGACGTAATAGGAGCAAGAAGGGAAGCTGTGGATGGGACGAAAAAAGAAGAAAAATGTTTCTAGTGTGTCTATTATACTGTTAGCCTGTATCATCCCATAGCTGGGCAAAGGCCTCTCCCCTTGACTTCCATTACTTGCGATCAAGGGCTAATGTAGACCACTGATCGTTTGTTTTGTCCAGCTCTGAATAATTTACGCCATGGTTTTCAATCAAACATATTTTTTTAAAGTGAAAACTTCTTTAGGCGCGTTGAGCGATTTTTGGTAAGGGGTAAACTTATGGATTCACGTAGTACTGGGCTGTAGAATATAGATGGCACTCATACCAATTTTAAGTTTTCACTAATATTTTTGATAAATAAAATTATGTCGAATTTAAAGGAACTTTCAACAAGATTTTAGTTTTCTGTTCTATAAAACATGTTTCTGTTTTTCACATATGAATTTCCCAAGGATTTTATTCTTTTAATAGGGAAAATTCTATTGAAAACTCTTGAGGGATACCAGCTTGCTAATACCAGTTTTAAGGTTTCTCTTCTGTCGGCAGTCCCCATGACTGCACATTTTTTTTTTTTTTGCTATTCTTTGTATTAGCATATTCAGGATGTGTTTGATTAATTTTATCTACCTATTTTAGTTATACTGCTTTTACCACAAATAGGTACCTACCCAATTTATGCTACTATACCTACTAGGATTATTAAATGGACACCTGTATTTTTTGTGCATATCACTGAGCGTTAATTTTTAGTTCGGTAGCATAAAATTATGATTTATTCTATCAAAATTAAAATTGGTTTTTAAACGAGTTTTGATTATTTATCGCCTTTTTTGTAGGGGTTGCTTCTGTTACTACTTTGCTAGATGCTGGTAGCTACAAATTATGTTAATTGGGGCTGATCAAAACACTCATTCCATTCGTTTTTTTTTGTCACCTGATTTTAAAACTTTTTAAATTAAAGTCCTAGAAAAAAACTCAAACTTATTCTAATAAAATGGCAAAATATAAAATTAACTACTGTATACTAAATTAATATTGGATATACTTACCGTTTTTTTGTAAAAATTGTTTAAACCCTGGGAAACTTATGTAGGTTGCCTACGTTGTTATGCCTATGAGGCATACTTTAAAGAAAGTGGGTGTTGAAATTTGTCGAGAAAATCTGAAATCTAAGCGAACAAAGTCGTTCGCAAAGCGCTAGTATTACAATAGTTATTTTCAGTTTATCACACAAAACAGCAATATATTAAGTAAATAAACCTCTTAACATGGCTCTCGATCTAAACAAAGGGATAAACCAATAAAGACTCGGTTTAATTGTGTGTGCACCAGATTTGGACCATGTTCACTGTCATTTATGCAACCTAACGACTATCCTTAGCACTACATGGATGTTTAGTAATAAATTGGTCGTAAATTCTTGTGTTTTCAGCAGAAAATATTGTTTCGATAAACTTTGAATTACAAGTAAACAGCTTATTTTACAAAAAAAAGTCATTTTTTTTTTATGAAACTTCGTTAGGCGCGTTGAGCGATTTTTGGTAGGTAAACTTATGGATTCGAGTAGTGCTGGGCTATAGAATATAGATGGCGCTAATACCAGTTTTAAGTTTTCACTCCTATTTTTGATAAATAAAATGATGTCGAATTTAAAGGAACTTTCAACAAGATTTTAATTTTCTGTTCTATAAAACATGTTTCTCTTTTTCAATAATTATGAATCATCCAAGGAATTTTTTTTCTTTAACTAGAGAAAATTCTATTGAAAACTCTTGAGGGAAAAAAAGGGTTGAGAACTCTAATTTATTAGTAAAAATATCTTTCAAAAACTAAATTTATTCAAAAGAACTCAAAGCCTTGTTTTACTCTTTTTGTTTTTAAACATAGATCGTGCAGCAAAGAGCTATCGTCGGCTATCCGACATGTAATTACTTCATGTAATGTCTATATTGTTTATTAAAAACTAACGGCTCTTGGACTAACTGGCGCACTTTTTATACGCTCACATGAGTTTTTGATGGGCGATAATGTTTTTAAAAATCGTTTCCTATTTAACATATATCACATTCAACTTTTTTTTACACAACGTATAGTACACACGGCTACACATCAAGCTATACATTTCCAGTTTCTGCTGATCTCGTATTGTATAGGATTTCCGTACAATGCGAGGTCAGCTTATACTGGAAATTTATAGCTTGATGTGTAGCCGTGTGTACCTAGTCATAATTTTTTTATGAATTTAGTGTTGCGTACAATTATTGTAAGAGCAGGTTTTTTGAAACTATCTTAAGCTTGAAGAGGTAGGTTAAGAAATAATCGTACCTACCTAAATATTATAGTACAGTGACCTGAAACCATAAAATGGTCTAGGTCAAATTTGGTTAATTGATTCAGACGTAACCTTGCGGAAATCCATTATAAAATACAATAGACGTGGATATATTTAGTAACCTGTGTCAGCGTTCAGCGCTTGGTGTGGCCACACGCCGTGTTCGAGTTCACGACAAGTCAATCGTCATCCTGAGGATGCCTCGTTGAGAAGTGAAACACGTGTCGATTTCTTTCAGAGTTTTTTATGGCTTTTTAGAAATAGCTAAACAGAACAGATTACTAAATATATCCACGTCTATTGTTTTTTTTATTTATAATACGCCATTTCTTATTGTACACTCGCACCCTAATTGTGTAACATACGATCAATCATAATCTGAATAATTTTGAAGGAAATTGCTAATCCATTGCTTCATATGTTCGGAAAATTTGTCTGCTCAACAACGTAAATAACGCAATGAATGTCAAAATAAGATAGATTGTGACTGATCGTGTGTTTCGCAATTAGGGTGCAGATTTCTGTCGTAATAATCCTTCCTCCTTTAAACGCCTTTCAAACCATACTTTCACCGATCAAAATTTTCGGTAGCCCAATATGCCCCTCGGCGACTTGACTTATATAGCACAGTTAATTTGAAACAACATCCCTTAACGAAGCCGCAGACTCCAAAAAGGTACCATAATCCAAAAAAAACGTCTGCAATCATAAAGTTCCAGGTCCAAATCAGTAATATATGGTCCAATTTGATCTTATCTCAACTACTGGAAGCATTTCACCCAAAAAAGGGAACGCAGAAGCCGAACAATCAAGCTGTCACAATTTTAATCAGAGCCCCGGCGAATTCTATCGCTTTTTTCACTTTTGGATTCCCTCGCGACGTAATAATTGCGCCAAATCACTGGCTTGGGATGCTGTTCGTGTGTGTGTAGCCTTATGTGGTACTGTCTATTATATTTCAATCGTCTTTTTGGTTTTAGGGGATGCAGTAGTTTGTTTTGCGGATAGAACAACTTTAGGGGAAGATAAGATGGGATCGGATGTATTAGATAGATAGATAGATAGATAGAATATTATTTATTATGTACACCATAAAAATTACAGACATTTTAGAAATTTTACATTAGGTGACACAATGGGCGGTCTTATCGCTAAAAGCGATCTTTTACAAGCAACCTTTGGATGGATTTAAATGGAAAAGGAGAGAAAAAACTGCAGGTAGTCAGTGGTGTACCATTTACATATACGACATATACACAAATACATAAAGCATATATTTACCATCTGCCTATCCTTTGCCCAACTATGTTGTGTTCGGCTTACAATCTAACTGGTCGCAGTTGAATGCCAAGTATTTTACAAGGAGCGACTGCCTATCTGACCTCCACAACCCAGTTACTGGGTAACACGATACCCCTTTATAAGACTGGTTGTCAGACTTTCGGGCTTCTGACAAGCCGTATCAACTGTCAAAGATCTACAAAGGACAACCATTGACATTAGTTATTAATATCAGCTAGAATGAATTCTCTCGAATAAATTTATTTTCGCATAGTTTGACATTGTCATATATTTTCATTGTTTATCTATAATCTAAAAGTTAACTAATAAAACCATGCTGCAGGTAAACCATCTCATCTGTTCAAATTTCTAAAAAAAAACAAAAAAAACACATTTAAGTCAGGTAAAACTCATATTACATAAAATAAAATTACACAATACTGCAACAGAATAAATCCAAAGAGAATAAAATGTCAATGCAATTAAAATAGGTACAAATTATAAAGGTCACAGAATTCAAATTAATTAATTTCGATAGATTCCGCACAAAAGCGCAACACTATGAGAATATGAACGTTTATAAGAAAACAAAACAATTGACAATCACAAAATTCATCAAACAAAAACAATGAATAAACGTTAACACTACAGACCTTTCTTTCTCCGGTGTTACATGACTGCAATGAATGTGAAATCGTTAAATATGCAACTGCAAAAAGTATACAGTGGTCGAGTATTTTAATTCCGGTCGAAGTCGTAAGCTTTGTAATTATCGCGTAATTGGTGGACTGGACAGGCTGGTAGCAGATATATCACGGGATGAGCCTTAGAATTAAACTGGAGCATATTGTGAGTGGTTTTAAAAATATATTAAAACGTGTGGAAGGATTTTTTTCTGTTGCTCAATTTCATGTTTTTTGAAGTGAAAACTTCTTTGCGTTGGGCATTTTTGAGATGGGACTAAACCATTGATTTAGCGACACTGTTACGACACCAGCTTTTAACCATTAAAAAGACATCAACGCGTTGATTACCGCAGTGCCGATTTTTTTTAAGTTTTCACTCCCGGAGTGCTAATTTTTTTTTTTTGAGAAATAGTTTAGTTGAGCCGCGTAGATTCTAGTATCAAGCACAAGCATAACATTTTAAATTTTCTTGGTTAGATACTGTTACTTCTTAAGAAGAAAAACAAGGATAACATTGGAGAGATAGGGTATCTTCAAATGCAGTTCACACATTGCGGTAAGACCTTCAGAATCAGAATTTTGATACCAATAAAAAAAATTGTCATGCGACATGCTCTTGCCCATATTCAACCCACTACGACATGGCCACTCTTCACAACAATTGTAAAACCGTTTCAAATGACAGCTATATTTAATTAAATTCCAACAAGCCTTTATATCGTTTTTGTGAATGCGCACCCAGACAGAATCACGACTCGATGGCGATCGAAACGTGAGCCCACAAATAGATTTACTTGTAACACAATTTTAACGGTCTTCAACAGATTAAGTTTCCTGCAAGCTGTAGGGGGTGGAAGAAAAACTAAAGTAGCTTTGTCAGAAGATTTGTTAATTTCTGTGCTTGATTTTCTATACAAAGTGTCTTGATTGTAATCGCAGTGACTGGATTGTCTGCACGTTACAGGGACTGATGGACACTATTGATGGTACTAAACTCTTAGCTAAATTTTTGGACGACTCAATTTAGATTGCCATCAAGACGCTAAGTAGAAGAAGCAAATTTGTGGCGGCATCTACATCACCACATCCGAACTACGCATCAAATATCTGACGTCACACAAAATCCTGACGTCACAAAATCTAAACGTCACACAAAATCCTGACGTCACACAAAATCTAAACGTCACACAAAATCTAAACGTCACACAAAATCCTGACGTCACACAAAGACCTGACGTTACACAAAATCCTGCATCGCGCTATTAGAGTTTACCGCACGATCAACAGTAATAATAACTTCCCGATATCCTGTTCCTCATGCCTCTATACATAGGTACAGCGATTTTGTCATCATAAATCCTCTAAATCCATACCGTTCGACAGTCTTTGAAATCTCTCGGTATTCAAATTTCTCGGTCCATTAGGATGAGATTTTCTGTTTAGTTTTCTATGTTTCGTCAAAATTAATTCATTTAAATTAAACTTTTTACGTCTTCCAACTGTTTACATCAATCAAATTATCATCCCCCTTTGCATAGTTTTACAATCATTGGCATGAATTTAAACAGTGTTTGTTAAATTAAAAGGTGTTGACAGGTATGACATGGTCTGCTGCTTACCCCTCTATACTAACGCACGTGGTATACTCGACCGTGAAATATGATTGTTTTCGTCACACTTGGTTTTATTGCCAATATTATAGTGGTGTATTATGGCATTCATAATTATCATGTAGGTAAACCTTATATGTTTGGTCAGGCTTTTTCATTTTACGTAGTCCAGCATTTGTTCCGAAAGTTTTTCAAGAAAATAAAAACTTTTTACACAAATACAATCGACTTCCAAACTACAAAGTGAAAAATAACTTTAATTTCAGAAGTCGGTGTCTTTAGATCAGTATTTTAGTTTTTTGACACCGACTTCTGAAATTAAAGTTATTTTTCACTTTGTAGTTTGGAAGTCGGTTGTGTTTTTTGTAAAAAAGTTTTTATTTCTCGCTTTTTAGTGGGTCAGTTTGTAATTTATCTAAGTTACATTAGCTTAATGCCAGCTGCTCATCACTTTTTACAAAATATTGCTTTTCCCGATTCAGGGACGTTCATCGTTGAGGTGTTCTCCTGGTACTTCACCATCAACTCCACTTCTCTATATGCATTGTGACGAGCATAAATTGCATTGCAACCATATTAAAGTAATCGAATCGCAACCCGTGAAATACTTATTATTGAGTAGTTTTGGTAGCTATTTGTGATCTTCATCATCAGTTCCACTTAGTTAAATGGTGCTTTCCAAGAGCAACTGCACGAGTTACTATAAAAAATACCCAAATCGTTATAGGTTTACCTGTAATATTTGAAGAGTTACCTCGATTTCTCTAGGATGCCATCATCAGATCCCGGTTTTCTTATATAGATATCCCAAGGGTGGTACCCTTGGAATATCTCCTTTCCAACAAAAAAGAATCATCAAAATCGGTTCATAAACGACGAAGTTATCCGCGAACACACATAAAAAAAATATATATATGGTCGAATTGAGTAACCTCCTTTTTTTGAAATCGGTTAAAAAACAGAAATCTTATCTAAAAAGCAGAAGATAAATAAAATAAAAAAAACAAAAGTCATTTATTCAAACTACGCTGAATATCAGCACTTTTCGAACGTCAAAATTACATAAGACAGTTCCCCAAAAACGCCCTACCTTCACCACTTCCGATTGGGCAGAGAACTTCAAATTTTCAAATACAGCCGCGTTTTCCGCACAGATATGGAATTTTCCGAACATTTTAAAACTCCCCCTAACCTGTGATGAACCAAAAATATGCTTGCGAAATATACGAACTAATATAATATACGAATAAAAAAACTGCCTAATATACGAAAAGTGGGTAGAGTTGTAGGTAGGTTTGCAGTGTTGTCATCCAAAGACCATTTAATTTTATTTGCTCCAACGCTTCATAACTAATTCTGGATTCAAAGGGGTGCCTTTGACCCTTGGACGTCCTTTACCCTAACAGGTGCGACATGGTCTGCTGCTTACCCTAGTACAATACTGCACGTGGTATACCGAAGCGTGACATATGAGTGCCCCTTCGTCACGGCTCGGTATATCACGTAATTTATATGATAAGTTGATAAAGAGCTGATTTATGGTTGAAGTTTGTAGATATGGGTGTACTGCTGTGCTGCATGCTGAGCATCTTAGAGCTCTAAAAACATCAGCATAGAATACAGAGTCTATAATCTAGTCCACAGTCTACACAATAGCAGTTTAGTTGTATGATGAATAGGGTGTAAAGTTCACTCATCCACCATAGAAAAGGGAGAATCCTCCGACCAGACGGGTGTTGTGTCTGGCGGGCTTCTGCCCGACGGTTGAAGTCGGAATCTTGTATATATGTCAATCGCGCGGTAAACTCTAATTGCGCGATGCAGGATTTATGTGACGTCATGTTTTTGATGCGTAGTTTGTATGTGGTGGTATAACCGCTACAGCAGTGATAGCCTAGTGGTGTGACCGACGGAATGCCAAGTCATAGGTCTTGAGTTCGAATCCAACCTCTGACTTTTCGGATTCATGTGCGTATTGTATAATTATCACTTGCTTCAAAAACGGTGAAGGAAAACATCGTGAGGAAACCGGAATGCCTGAGAGATATTTCTCGACAGCATGTGAACCCAAGTCAGAGGCTCATGGGTGGCTTTAAAACTCTAACACCAGGTTAGTCACTAATCACACGAAAAGAAGATCTAGCTCTGCATAATTATGTAACCACTGTTGTTCACTACTAGAAACATTGTGGTTTACTGCATTCTACCCATTAAATTGACTTTGAAGACACTACAACCATGTATCCGTTCCGTAAGCTTAAGAGTATTATAATACCTTACAATTTGCAACCCAGTTGGACCATAATATACTTTTATGGCAGAAAAGTATGGCAAAGGAACCTAATTTCTCTAGCTGAAATCCAAAAAAACAACTGTGGCACTCCGGGAGTGCTCTCAGAAGTGAAACCTTGAAAAAAAATCGGTTTTGCGATAATCAACGCGTTGATGTCTTTTACTCCACGCACCACGAATCAACGCGTTGATGTCTTTTTAATGATCAAAAGCTGGTGTCGTCACAGTGTCGCGAAATCAATGATTTAGTCCCATCTTAAAAATGCCCAACGCGCCTATAGAAGTTTTCACTTCAAAAATGAAGTATCAAATGGGCTACTTTTACACACTTGTTTCATCAAAATTAATTAAAAAGAACAACACCAGTAAATCACCTGTAATTAAATTATCACGCTAAACTTCACATTAATCACTAAACACCACGCTAATTGTAAACGATGACAGCAATGACATGGTCTGCCGCCCACCCCGGTAGCATACCGCAACGATACCGCTCCGTCACGCGTGCGATACCCCTCCGTCACAGTCGGTACTACACGCGATTACCGTGTAAATGCCTGTAACGCGTGTTAACAAGCAAATTGCATGTTTTATAGTCATTTAATTGAATTATTGACTTTTATGATACGGTATTTGGTTTTTTTGGTGTGGGGGTATTATATTTTTCATGCTTCTGTAAGTTGTAAGTAAGTAGCAAGAATGCCCATTCATTTTGCTATGGAATTATTGAAGTATTTTTCCGTGCGATGCCTAATTCCTGACCTCTGTGAATATGAACGTGATATTCCTCAAAACACAAAACACAGTCTTCTTTAAAAACATCCAGATTTGATTGTCAAGTTGCCTAAATTTGATCGGTCGTGGGTTCGAACCCAGGCAGGCGCTTTGCTTTATGTAAGTAATTTTATGATCTGCTCTCAAAACGGTGAAGGAAAACATCGTGAGGAAATCGGCATATCTTAGAACCAAAGATTTGAAGACATTTGACATCTAACAACCTGCATTGCGCTCGCGTGGTATAGATTACAGCCCACTCCCTCTCGAAGAGAGAAGGCTTGTGTCCCAGCAGTGGGAACATTATAGGCTGATTATGCTAAATTTTACGTACCTCTTGGTAAATCTAGTAAATACTACTGCATAAATGAGTGCATAAATTCAGCCATTACTACTCTCAAATGCACCAACTTTACTAACCTTTTATTACCCCCTAGATATTACCAGAATCAAGTGTAGATGATTATATTACTAAGAAGATTATACAGCACCAACATAATCGCTACTATCAATCTTTATCTTGCATCCCTGTCTTGCATACTACTTTCCGCAAATAGTGGTATTATTCATATCAGAGACAGGTCATTTTAAAACTGTCGAAAGTGGTACAGACAAAGTGGCAAGCTCACAATCATTGCAACCGGTGGTACTGACGAAATGAGATGCAATTTGAGACCATGACTGTAACATTTGGGACCTCAGTGTTAGCCTTTAGGCTATGTGCGGGACAAGTTATAAGCAGCTGGCGAGAACAAGAATTCAAAATATGGTGTCAAGAGCATTAAAATATATAAAAGAGATTAAAAAAAAAATACAACGATCTAAAGTGTCTGAAAGTTTCGCCAATCAAGGTTATTTTTACTGCCACTTACTTGCCTTTGTTTGTAGTGAGAATTATTACATGTTTCTACTACCATTTCTAATAGAACCTGTAAAAATCTTTGAACTGTCACAGCTCCAATCTTTCTTTTCAGGATAGTGTTTTCATAATTATATTTTCCAATTTGCTGCAACCTTGAGACGAATTTGTTATCCTTTAATGTGCTGTGTTTTTTGTGTGCAGTGAATAAATGTTTTATTTATCTATACAAGGTGTTCCTTTTGATATCCCATAATTCTAGGCTGGGGTAAAAGAAAAAAAAAAAAATATGCTGGCGAAATATTTTTAATTTTTTAAAATAATTTTTCGTACAAATTAACTCAACAAAGTCACGATTATTTATGTAAAACACCCTAACATGAAACATACTATTAATAACATAAAAAAACAGACTATTTTTGTATGCATGACTGATTTGAAAGAAAATGATTTACTCGTTGTACATATCAATGAAACTTATGTTATGTTATCTTCGAAACTGTGAATTTTGGAACACGTTGTTTAATTCGGAAGTTGTCATTAATATAAAAAATTCTAAGAAAAAAATTATCGGTTGTAACATCATTGTAAAGATTACTCCTACAACGTCTACCTCTTATAACTTAGACCATACCCAGTCCCTATGTCCAGTTGCAGTAATACGATGTTATTACAGTGCACCCGCGGCCTTCACGAACTTGTACCATTTTCGCAAATTGTTTCCAGTTCTTATCTAGGCACGTGCTCTATCCGCTCTTAAATTGTAGTTTTCTTTGAATCTGTGTGTTAAAATTGTTTGAACTTTAAAATTCCGAAGTTAATGTAATTTCTGAGTTGGAATAAATCACTGAATGCTGTTGGTACTCGATGGAAGAATAGCTTATCTCGTTGATTTGGTATATGTTTGGGTTTTGGTTTTGATTGTGGCTTTGGCTTTAGTTTGGGCCTTGGCTTTGGCTTTATTTATTTATTTATTACACAAAAATACATAACAAAAAAAAAAACAAACACTACAAAATATACAATGGGCGGCCTTATCGCTTTCCGCGATCTCTTCCAGGCAACCTTGGCTTTGGCTTTAGTTTGGGCTTTGGCTTTGGCTCTGGCGTTGGCTCTGGCTTTGATTCTGGCTTTGATTTTGGCTTTGGCTCTGTCTTTGGCTCTGACTTTGGCTCTGGCTTTGGCTCTGGCTTTGGCCCTGGTTCAGTTTCTTTAGTTACTGGAAAACAAAGATAATAAATGCTTTACTTGAACATCACAGCTACGATCAGAAAAGTTGCCCACTTGACCTTACTCGTCGCATATTGAAGTGAGTACAAGAGTGGCAACACGTTATATGGTTTAGTAAGGTAGGTGTCGCTGTTAGTTGCCCAGCGTGTGCCGCTTATTATGACCAGAGGTCGAAATTAGGTGGAGTTATTTGTGTACTTGCATCGAAATGTTGATATTAATATGGATCTTCCCGGGATTTCTAATACACAATCCCGTGTGACCAACAATATTACAAATAAATAATAATAAAAACCTCAGAGATAGATAAGACAAATAAAACAAAGATAATTAACATACCATTTTTATTAGTATTAAATTCACAATGCGCATGTGTGCGCATTGGAATTTTGCAACTTCGGACATCCGATGTCGTTGATGTAAATTTGGTAACGTCGCGCATGCAGTGGTTTAAATTGTGTAAAAGTAAATAACTTTTTATTTAATAGATCACGGGATTTTTCTGCTCTTCAAAATTAATTCCGGGATTTGGGGCATATCCACTTTATTCTTTCGTTGTATGAAATCAGTGTAAGTACATAAATAACTCTACATAATTCCGACCGCTGATTATGACTTATGGTTAGATCGGTCAGAATACTTAAGAGACAAAACGAAATTAATAAAGCATGAAAAAAAAAAAAATCAGAGTAAGCTGATATTATAACCAAACCTGCGCGTGACTATGGTTTAGTTACATAATATTTCTCAGAAACACTTAATTTTTTCTTGCAATTGAGAGCACGACATACCTGAAATACTTAATAGACGCCTACTTTTTATTTAACACCTATTTTCTAGTACTAAATTGTCTATAAAAACTATGTATAGGTACGTGCTAAGTGGCAGACAAAAGGCTATTTGGCTAAAGTTATAGTAAAAAACAGGCTCTAAATAATTTAAGTCCTATGTTGCTATTAAGTAACAAAAGTTTGTCTAAGATTCAATTCGGATAGCAATTTGTGTTTTTTTTGCAGACAGTGTTTAGAGATAGGTGTACAATGAATTGACTATATATATATAATATTTTTTTTTATATTAACACATAATAGGAACAGTAACTTGCCTTTTTTGTAACTACCCATATAAGTATTGAAATATAATTAAGCGATACATATAGTAGTAACTATGCACATAAAAAAGTTATTATAATAGCAATCGACCATCTTCCTTTTGTTTTTTTTTCAATACCCTGTAATAATGAAACATATTTAGACCACTTTATTAAAATCTTAGTCGCATTTGCCTAAAAATAATAATAATAATTTACCTAAATATAGGACCAGCTTGTGGCTAAGTACTTACAGACGCAGGTTAAGCTACGCTTGCCGGGATTGGTCCGTGGATGAGTGACCATTTCTACATACCGAGACTCCTCCGTGCCTCGGAAAGCACGTTAAACTGTTAGCCCCAGCTGTCACTCGTGGATCTTTGACAGTCGTTACGGGTCGTCAGAAGCCCGAAAGTCTGACAACTAGTCTTCGTCGTATTACCTAGTTACTGGGTTATGGAGGTCAGATAGGCAGTCGCTCCATGTAAAATACTGGTATTCAGCAGCATTCGGTTAGATTGGAAGCCGATCCTAACATAGTTGGGAAAAGGCTAGGCAGACTGATTTGATAATAGATACCTAAATATATTTTTGTTCGTAGTGTTCAAACAAAATCTCAAATTCGCTACAGAACCCACTAATACTCCTACCTACCTCGACGAAAAACGCGTGGACACAATCCATTACCTTCGTAAATTTTGAAATTCAAATCATTTGATAGTCTACGAGCTTTTTTACATGCTTTCTTTAGATATAATGACTTGCGCGCACGAACGCATTGGCGTGCAATTTTGTCGGCGTGCGGCAAATAATCGCTACAGGCGACCGCGCGTGCAATCATGCCTTTATTTAAGGTTGGTTCTTACTGAGCGTGTCGGTTATAAATTTAAACTTTTTATGGGTATAATTTAAATGAAAATGTGGCTTTCATAACGCACTGTTTAACTGACAGATGTCAAATTTTATGGCACTGTTATTTAAAAACTTCCTCATCCACATTTTTTCCTTGTTTTTTGAGACTTTGTGATTTAAAACTGATTATTTGCTTAGTGCTTACAAAAAATGTCGCCTTTTTCAAAAGGCTGTTTTAAATAATAATATTTTTTGGCTGGCTCAAGGAAATTATGAAACGTTATTTATTTTCTTCAGCTTTATTGTGATGAAAAAAACGTTTTCAGTATTGATCTACAAATTTAAAGCTCAAAAGTCGAATTTAAGGTAATTATTTACATATAAAACTATCAATGAATTACTAAGTTTCGCGGCATAAAATCTACCTTAGCTGCCCAAACAATTGCTTGTCCAATCAACTTGGTTAGTGGAACCCAACCCTATCCCCAAGTGCCCAACATGTGCTGTCAGAAATGTGCGCCCGAGGCACGGACGCGCGTTTTGGCTTCTGTATAAGAACTCTTTTGAAATTAGTGTATTATTTTTGATATATGCAGTTCATGCATATTTTTATATTGGAGTGGCTTACCAATAACAAAAAATGCCGTGAGCTACTGGAAGTAATTACTGATTGGTTGAGAGGAAACTAAATGACGAAAGGATTCCCTTGCACGAAGAGTCCATGAATAATAAACAATTTTATTTATTTTTTCGAAACTTTTAGGGCTACATACAGAAAGTTAAACAGGGAAGGCACAACAGATTAATCAGGGCAGGAAATTGATCTGCTAAGCATTTGTATAAGCTTAGCATTCTTGAACAGTTCAGCTCTAAACTTTATATCTCATAATACACACGCTATTGTAATGGCTTTTATTTTCCAGCTCAACACACAACATTGCACCATATGTCTTGAAATCATCTTCACAATAGCTTGAGAAACTATCCAAATGTAAGCTGCCAGTCATTTCCATCTCTAAATAGGGTAATAGACCCAAGTATCAGCACTTTTAGAAGTCCTCTAACGAATTTACTTTCTTATACATAATACTATATATTATTTCCTAAATTTATGTATCCATAAAACTTCTTGTTTAATGATGTTTAATATTTAAAATTCTTTTCATCTGATTTTAAAGCTAATGAAATAGCATTTAAACTACAATTGAAAAATGAACCACCTCCATTTATTGGCACAATTGTTACCAGTTATTGGCACCAAATTACAATAGAAACAGAATTATAAATTGACCTCCCTCCAATGAGTAAATATGGCCGAAAAACAGCAACAACTGCAGACCGACTTTTTGAATTACGATCCTGCCACCGTTTTTTATGTTCACGTATTGAAAATGTTGCCACTGTACCTATAAAGTAGTATTTACTTAGTATATTGTTGTAATATCACAACCAAAAAGAGAAACTGATATTTTTAACTTATTCGCCGAGGTGCTGATAATTGGTGGAGTGCTAGCAATTGGGTGATTCACCCTAGTTCGATTTTCAAAATAAAATATTACTCCTTCCATTCTTCACTTCTTTCAAATCCTCCTTAGCAAAAACAAAAACCTATCAAACAGAAAGTCGTGATATTCATAGGTACGAAACTACGTAGCAATGATTAGTTAAAAGGTTCACGGTTAGCAAAAGCACTTTGAATTTAAAATTTAAAACAGTAGTGAGTGAGAGTCGTTACTGAGATAAAAATTCAGTGCAACCAGCCGGGATGGCTGACATTACTGACGTTACACATCTGTTATACTATTTATTTATTAAGGGACTTGTAGAATGACTTTTTTCTGTAGGAACCTACTTGTTTGTGGTATTATTAAGCCATTACTATGGATGAAGGTAATTTAACTACGAATTAGGTCGACTAAAAACATTTTGAATAAAAATGTTTAATTGTGGAAATGATGGTTGGTTCGGGGTTGGTCCGTGGATGGGTGACCATTTCTACATACCGAGACTCCTCCGTACCTCGGAAAGCACGTTAAGTCGTTGATCTCGGCTGTTATTCGTGGATCTTTGACAGTTGTTACGGGTCGTCAGAAGCCCGAAAGTCTGACAACCCGTCTTACCAAGGGGTATCGTATTACCCAGCTACTGGGTTGTGGAGGTCAGGTAGGCAGTCGCTCCATGTAAAATACTGTTATTCAGCTGCATCCGGTTAGACTGGAAGCCGACCCCAATATAGTTGGGAAAAGGCTAAGCAGAACGAACGATGGTTTATTCCAGAAATCCCCACTAGTTAAATAAACTCAGCCTTTTTTCTAATATTCAAGTCGTTTTTGGCACTCGCCGGCCACTGCTGCGTCACCGCTCGCTTCGCTTGCTCGGCTCGTGCGTGGGGAGTCACAATTCTTATCTAACCTAACCTTGTAACTAGTGGGGATTTCTGGAAAAAATAAATAACAATCCCCACTGGTAGAGATTTGTCGGTGGGGAATTTTGGAATAAACTGAATTGATCGTAATAGATGATGCTCATGCAGCTCCTTTTAACTCTAGCCAAGATTTTTGTTGTGGACATGAATGTCTTGAAATTTAGTTTGAAAAAAAAAAACATAACAACCTTTTAATAAAATATAAAACTAGCAACTTATTTAATTACTTACCTGAAAAGCATTTTAACGTACCTATCCAATCCACTGTCATGCTCATAATTAAGATACGAATATATTTTACAAACACAATATTTCAGACAAAATCTTGCCAAACCCATAGTTACAAAAAACGATTTAGAAACTAATTTGAGAAACACACCACCACAAAACGAATCCCATTTAAAATTCATCCCGCCGATAAAATCGTAGCTACCGTCCGTTCAATGTGAACGGTACGTCATACGGAGCGTGCGCAAACGGCGAACAATTTGACGCCTCAGGCGCAGCCGCTTCTGTAGATCCGATCGTGATCGCTCGCGGTGCGCCTGCGCTGCCGAGTGCGAGGTGAGAATAGCAGCGCGGTAATGTGACAGCGAAATTATGATATTGTTTATTGAGGATTAGGGTGTTTAGGTATAAAAAACCGGCCCAGTGCGTGCCAGACCACGCACAATGTAGGGTTCCGTAGTTGGGATGAATTTTATGTATCCCAAGAACTAACTTAACTTTGTAGTAGAAAAACATGTTCTTCCATGCGGAATATATGGGAGAACAAGTTTTTGCAACCGCAAATGTAAGTTGGTCGATTATTACTCGTTAACTTGTAAAGCCTATGTATACAGCTGTGATAGTTTTCCTTTTAATTTCGTTAAATACACTGTGATTTTTTTCACATCCAAAACCAACCATTTAGCTGGCAGAGGGGGGGGACACTTGACTCTAACAAAAATTAGCACTTTAAAGCTTAATATTTTAAAAACGGATTCCTGAATCTAAAAATAGTTTTCGCAAACTCCCAATATTTTTTAACGACCTTTTTAACGATACCCCACACTTTGGGATAGATGAGAAAAAAAAAAACATCCCAAGTTTGAGTAACTAAAAAAAATTTTTTTCATGATTTTTTTTTACCACTTTATCGGCGTGATTAATATGTATATTCATGCCAAATAACAGCTTTCTAGTACTAAGAGTCTCTGAGCTAAGGCGTGGACAGACAGACAGACGGACATGGCGAAACTATAAGGGTTCCTTGTTTACTACGGAACCCTAAAAACAAATCCTTTTTGTGTTAAGATTGGAAGTGAATGCAATTAGAAAGAAAAGATTAATTTTCAGTAGCGAGTAAATTTTTTTTTTTTTTGGATATGATTAATTTTGACACTTGAGAAGAAATCTGATAGAACTTGAATCGATTATACTAAGGTTAAGTGGATTAAATACCCAAATCAAACAGGATTCCAATCAAAACCGTCTCTATTCAAAAAAAGCGAATTGATTGTAATAACGGTCACAATCGATACAAGATGTCACCGAGGCATAATAATCGATACTTTCATTACTTTCCCAATGACGATTCCAGGTCGATCAATATACGAATGCTTTTTAACTCCCTCACGATTGACGTCAATTAAATTTGATAGAGACCATTTAGGAGATTGATTAAAAATCGATACAGAAATCGATTGCGGCAATCGGTAATGAATTCGGATCGACTGACGACGAGACGTACGGAATTTTAAGTTGCTCTATAACGATTCGTAGGGCGTAGTTTATCAATAAAGTTTATTTTATAGCCACAACGAAGGTTCATAGTGCTGGGTAACTAACAGTATTTATCATAATTCACAGGTTGAAAATACTTTTTTATTCTTCACTAATTGATATGGCAAAGAAATCGATTGAAATAGTAACCTTGTTTTATTTTAGTTGATTGAGTTTTATATTTGTACCCAAATACTTGAAATGGAGTGACTTAACGGTGATTTCTATTACCATTCAAGACCTTTTTACTTTCGAGAGTTGGAAGTAATATTTCTTATTGATAAATGCATTGCATCTGACTTTGATAAATATTCATACGATTTTTTACATAAATTAGTAAAACGATTAACACGTCTTTTTTGTAAGTAGCTACATACTTGATTAGGTGATTAAATAGTTTATTTACCCATGTTGTTCTTTCATTTGTCAGTCTCGTTTTTAAAGTGAAAACTTCTTTAAGCGCGTTGGGCAATTTTGAGACGGGACTAAACCATTGATTTCGCGACACTATGACGACACCTCACTTTTGTAAACGCGATTGTGCTCTTTATTTATATAACGTTACGGACCATCATCATCTGCCTAGCCTTTTCCCAACTATGTTGGGGTCGGCTTCCAGTCTAACCGGATGCAGCTGAATACCAAGTATTTTACATGGAGCGACTGCCTATCTGACCTCCACAACCCAGTTAAGTACTGGGTAACACGATACCCCTTGGTAAGACTGGTTGTCAGACTTTCGGGCTTCTGACGACCCGTAACAACTGTCAAAGATCTACAAATGACAGCCGCGACCAACGTCTTAACGTGCTTTCCGAGGCACGGAGGAGTCTCGGTATATAAAGATGGTCACCCATCCACGGACCAACCCCAGCAAGCGTAGCTTAACCTGTTGGATCGACCCGTGCGGCTATTATTACTTAGCCACGAGCTCCTCATATAACGTTACGGACCAATGTTCTATACAAATATTTTTCTTCTACCAAGACGATCTTGTTCAAGTTTTCATTTCCGTCAGCACTCCCGGAGTACCACCACTATCTGCCCAGCCTTTTCCCAACTACGTTGGGGTCGGGTTCCAGTCTAACCAGATGCAGCTGAATACCAGAATCTTACATGGAGCGACTGCCTATCTAATGAGAAGGTTGATTTCCTCCATATATTTTATTTTATAGTGTCCCTTCTTTCAGAATCAACATGCACAGTGAGTCACACTAAAAGAGTGTGGCCAAAATTTCACCCTGTATTTATTTTGGTTCCCATACCCAGTGGTTAGGCGTGCATCATATGGACAAAAACCCGACGTCACAAAGGACGCAGACAGTTGCAATTTATTCTAAATAACGGGATCACAGATTTATGGGGACCACTGTGCGAATCTGAGACAAAAAAGTGGACGATTGACGTTTTGTTTTTATCTGTAATCCGGTGTTTAATAAGTCGGTTTTTTCGGGTGCTTTTGATACTGAAATACTTTTTTATACTATTTCAGTTCTTTTTGTGATAGTAACTCATAAATTATTACCTAACTGAACCAGATAGATTCTAAACCATTAGCTACCTAAGTTCTTGAAGTTCCTCTATCTCTGTTCCAGTTATTTTTCTTTTTTTATTTTCTTGTTTTTGTTACAATTGCTGAATTTATTATTGTCAATGGCATATACGTAGGTATACTCCATTTGAAATAAGATTAGACATTTGAACAAACCTTTTTTACAGTCCGTTCAAACGATTTTGATTTCTATACCGTATAAGTATGGCATTAAAAGCAAAAAAGTGGTTACAATGCTAAATGTTTAGTGCAGCTGCCATTTGTCATGCCACCAACGCAATAGAAGTCAAAATCGGTTGAACGGATTGTAAAAAGGTTTATTTAAATGTCTAATCTTATTTCAAATGGAGTATAGGTAGTTAAAAGCAGGTATTGGAAGTAAATAAAATCACTTATCCACAAAAAAAGTGAGTTAATCTATCTTGTTAGTGCATAATTCGTTTTCGCAGTGGTTTCGCACTAATTGAAACGGTTGCTTACACCGTTAGGGATCATAAACATTTTTTATGTTTGCTTTTTTATTCCCAGATCGGCAAAGAAATAATAAAAATCCCATAAATCGATTTATTATCATTTTACCATAAAAAAGTCAACACCAATCAATTTTTTTGATAAACATTATTAAAAACCAACAGTTGTCGTTCGTTCTGATGAGATTTATATACAAAAGCATATATTAAAAATTAATAGACCGATCTGAGTACAATATCAGCATAAATTTCCATATTTATTGTACTTTAGCATAATTATTTTGTGGCCATATCTAATTTAAGTACTACCTGTTGAATATTCATACTTATTAGCATCATAAAAGCTTATCACAGTTAAATAAATTGCGGCTAAATAAATATAAAACGATGTTGTTTACGTGTCATTTATATTTTTACTATGTCGTTAGGGATTGTAAATAAAAGTCAGTTTCATTTAAAGTTGTATTATAGTGAATAACAAAATTTACGGTTTGCTATTGACTGGTCGAGACTTGAGACGTCTTGAACTGTCCCAATTTGACTCCCTAGTTAAAAGAGTAAACAGCTTAAAAGTTAGGATAAAAAGAAAGAAGAAAAGTTAAGAAGTTAAGATTAAATTTCTTACGACTTTAGACATAATTTCATTTTGGCATAAAAATCCTTTCAACCATAATTTTTTGGTTTATTAACATACATTTTTCGAGGTCTTTTAACTCCTAAAGATACCATATAAAATATATTATCAGAAAAAGAAACATAATACCTACAAAATAATAGACATCGCATATCACACAAAATACTAAAGCATTAACAAACTAGACATCGCATATCACACAAAATACTAAAACATTAACAAAAATAGACATCGCACATTACACAAAATACCTCTTCAATTAACTAATTTTGCGCAGCTAGCTGTACTTTATCTCATTGGCTATATCAGGGCTGTTAATTGCAACATGGCGGATTGAATCTTGCGGCTCGGAGCATGCGCCGGCGTTCATATTTGTTGTAATTTTCACGTCATTACGCATAACCTAACGTTGGCGGTTCGTTGAAAGCGAACACAGAACAAATGGAGCAGATACGACAGTGTGAAAGTAGTTGATGTCTGCGCACGATTATCTTCGTGTTGATATTTGATTTAAGATTATGTCTGCATGCATGTTTTGCGATGTTGGCAGAATAGTTATGCCAATGTTGCTCTAGTACTGGACTAGTTAATATGAATTCGTAAGAGTAAGAAAATTTTACACATTATAGGTATTCATTTTTCCAATAATTTTACCTACAGTAATCAAAAACAATATGAATTTACTTCGATCTGCTAAAAAACAAAAACCCGACTGAAAACACACAACTAATATAAACAAACTTTACACCATATTTCAGGTTATTGGTTTGTCCGGCTCGCTATACCAAAATTCTATAGATTAAAATGCTTGTTTTTCTCTTTTCAATTACGTGATTTTGCAGTCGGTTTTTTTTCTCTATTTCAAGCTTTTTATTTTTATATATATTATTTGGAATTGACTCATTACTAGCTTTCACTTTATACCAATATTGTTAAAACTTATTTTTAAAAACCTTCCCCTCCCTTTTTTTTGTATTTGCAAATGCAATATATAAAATATTATAATTACCTATAGCCTATGTCACTCCCATAATTAAGAATCTAAAGACACCTCATAATAAGTTAAAATTCATTAAGCCGTTTAGGGTACAGAGCGTGCCAAAGAAATAGACATTCATACATTAAACTCTCGAAAAACATTACCCTCCTTCTGGGCCAGTTGGGTAAAAAATAGAATATGATACTGCCTACATTTTACTATCAAAATGACAAACAAGCTTTAATTAAGTCACAGATTATAAATAACTATTTTAGGCCGCAAACTTAATTAATTTGGTCACGAATGAAATCGTAACAATTTATCAAATGTTTAGATCAGTTATTAATCATATCTTTCTCTGTATTTGATGATATCATTTCTTTATCTGACAGTATTTAAATCTGAAAAGACGAACTGGAAATGGCATAACGGCTTCGCCTAATAATTTTTTTTTCAAATTCGGAACTTAAAAAATCATTCACACATGAAAATTTTTGAAATTCAGAATTGGATGCCACCTTCAGAAATGCTCGTACTGAACCTTAATTTTAACGTATTTATTTTATCAAATAGTAAAAACACAAGAACGCCAACAGGTTTCATTTTACTATCCAAGTATCCAGTTCACCCACAAGGGTATCCAGCTTCAAAGATAATACCAACAGTAATCTTAAACAGCTCCCCATCAGGTCTTTAACTGCAGTCCTATCTGCGGCAACAAGTTTTAATCTTTGACACATAGGATTAGAGAAATGCACTGGCAATTTTCATCGCTTTTATGATAATGTGGTTACGAGTATTGCGCTCAGAACATTTTACTACTAATGCCTTCTGATATGGATGACTGTTATCTTAAATTGAAATCCAGGCTAGATGCGAAGAAAGTTTAATTTAGTGTTCTGGCTTTTTTTGTTTATGGTACCATGGTTGGATCGAGTTTGTGTTTCACGCTTGTTTGAATTGTGAAGATTGGATTAAAGTTGGACTTAGCCTAGCCTGCACTGCGATAAAAAGTCGCGCGAAATTTTTATCGCAATTCTGTAACACATGGTTTCTTATGTAGCTAGACGCACTGGCGATTTAAAATTCGCGCTCATTGCTATGACGGTACACTGAATATAAACCGCGCGAGTAAAATTCGCAGTGTGGGCTAGATCTTAAAGATTAATAACGTGGGTCCTGGTTTAGAGGAATGAGGAACAGGGTGTAAAGTTCACTCATCCTCTATAGAAAAGGGAGGATCCTCCGACCAGACGGGTGTCGTGTCTGGCGGGCAATTGCCCAACGATTGATGTCGAGGAAGTTATATTATATGCTGATCGTACGGTAAACTTTGTTTGCGCGATGCAGGATTTTGTTTGACGTCAGGATTTTGTGTGACGTCAGAATTTTTTGTGACGTCAGGATTTTTTGTGACGTCAGGATTTTGTGTGACGTCTTTATTACTTCGGCAAAATTTCGGTAGAGGTTAAGTAGAACGTTTGCAAAAACACGAATGTGACATTAGCGACTATCCTGTGTCATTACATTACATGTTAATTAACATCAAAATAATAATAAGGGGAACAGTTTTCGATCACGTGGAGTAATATCTACTTTTTTATAATTATGTTGCAATTGGGTACGACATATGAAAAACGGCGAGTCAATTTTAAAAAAGCTAATAGGGTTAATCATTACTCAGTTTTTATGGGATAGTTATTTTCAATTAACTAAGTTTTTATTAACGCACTAGTGTTATTATAATAAAAGTGACTTTTTGAATGACACGACTATGTATGTACTTGGATTTAAAGTGCCTTTAGTATTTACTTTTATTTTGTAATTTCGTTTTTATGTTATTAATTTAATTTTTTTGTAAATTATATAAATTTGTATACCTTACGGGTGAAACATGTACGTACGAAATATTAATATTATAACCACCTTTTTTGGATGGAAAATTATCAAATAACTTCTGCCGCTCTGGGCGGAGCAGAAGGTTGTGTCAGACTCTTACTGACTAAAACCCATCCATGTTCCTTCAGATGCCATGCGGCCGGGAGCCACGATCTCTCCGTCGGATTTCTTCGCAATCCCGGCAGGCATCAGTCCTAGCAGACCCCGTCAATTCTGCTGACATCTCTTTGAGGCGATATTGTGACCTCCTGCATGCTTAATTTGCACGTATGCGTATGTTTAGACAAATAAATTTATTTTTATCTTTATTTGTCATCAGATCCGGCACCGTTTCGGGCTTTTCGATGAAGTATGCACGTCCGGTGGAGTACAAGTCCGTCACTGCAACTGGGTCCGATTCCTGCGGGTATCTGATAACTACGGACCACAAGTAAGTGAGCAGATCCATAAATAATTGCAAAGATAGTTCCATAATAAAGCTTGTGGCTAAGTAATAACAGTCGCACGGATCAATCCATCAAGTTAAGCTACGCTTTCCGGGGTTGGTCCGTGGATGGGTAACCATCTTTACATACCGAGACTCCTCCGTGCCTCGGAAAGCAAGTTAAGCCGTTGGTCACGGCTGTCATTCGTGAATCTTTGACAGTCAGTCTTATTAGGGGTATCGTATTACCCTGTTACTGGGTTATGGAGGTCAGATAGGCAGTCGCTTCATGTAAAATACTGGTATTCAGCTGCATCCGGTTAGACTGGAAGCCGACCCCAACATAGTTGGGTAAAGGCTAGGTAGATTGATATTGTTCTATGATAAATGAAAAAGCATGATGAATAACAAAAACTCTGTTAGTTATTAGCGATTGAAATCTGACATGTTTTTGACGGTCAGAAATATTGAACTTACTATTAGAAACATAACATAACATCACGCCTTGTTTCTCCGAAGGCTTGGGCAGAGGTGACCCTGTAGCAGGAACACCCACATTTCGCCAGTTATGTTTAAGTCCCATGTAATATGGGGCGAGCCTATTGCCAGGATACTATCAGGTCCTAGGTATTTAAGTTACTATCAGTACTACGGGCGAAAAGACGTTCTCACGTCAAAAAACTAAAACTATGAAACTTGAACCTGATTTCCTCTTCTCAGCAGTATCCGGTTAGGCACAAGCTACCAAATTAATTTAAAACTGGAGCAGAATTTATTTGAAATAATCAGCCGTATACATAACATAACATCGAGCCTTGTTTCCCTGAAGGGTTGGGCAGAGTTGTGCCTGTAGCAGGTACACCCACATTTTGCCAGTGATGTTTAAGTCCCATGTAATAGGAAACGAGCCTATTGCCATCAACCGGACACAAATCCAGACTCCGACCTGCTACTAAGAAATTTCAGATAGAAAAACCTAATAACACTTTGCCCGACCCGGGAATCGAAACCAGGACCTCATGCTCAGCAGTAGCGCTTGCGACCACTAGACCAACGAGGCAGTCGAGACAGTCGAGCCGGATACGTTACCTAAAAAATATCAGGAAGTACAGAAATAGACCAGGCAAAGATTATTCTCAGGGAACACATCCTCAATCATCTTAATTAAGACTGTTCAGTACTCACGGCAAGATCTTAACTCCAATTTAATTTCTCCAGGTTAACCTAGTCTGCACAAAGGTCAAAGGAGAGCCGGTCTACGAAGCGGTCAAGCCGGTGTCTGCACACACAGAGCTGGTGGTCTACTACCTGCCTGAAAGACCGGAGGAGATGTTCTTTGTGAAGATGAGGAACAACCTCTACAGACAGACGATGGACTCTATATTAGAAGGTAACACATTATTGTCAGTATAACAAACAATCAAAGAAAATAAAGAAAATATTAGGGTAAGTCACATACCCACTTATTTTCACCACGACAATAACATTTTCGTGGTGAAAATAAGTGGGTATGTTAGCGTTACACTTACCTACTGAAGTATTGTCACCAAGCTTTGTTTTGATACAAATTAACTTTAGCTTGTAGTTAATAAAAGTGTATTATCGTAACCAAAATCTAAAATCGTTAATTCAAACTAGGGTGAGTTTCAGAATTTTTTGCACGTCAAAAATTACATTACCCAGCCCCCAAAACGCCCACCCTTCCTTACTAATTCTAATGCAGTTAGAGTTGTCAGGTATCCGGCTGTAGCCGGATATATCCGGCCTGTCCGGCTTTTGTTAGGCTTTTGGTCAATCCCGCCCTGCCAAAAAATGCCTGATATTGATTGTTTAAGTTACTTTCAATGTAAAGAAGTTACAAATTACTTTAGTACTTCTTGATAGGCCTACACTGTCCTCCCATACCTATTAACACTGTAATTTGAAAACATTGTAGAAACCACTTATTTTGAAAAGAGTAACCGTGGAGTTTCTTGCCGGCTCTTCTCCATAGGAAGCGACCAATTGGAACCGTAAACCTAGCTTCTGACGTTTCATAAGTGCCGTTGTAGGTTTATGTGAAATAAAATATTTTGAATTGAATTGAGTAAGAACAACATGTGATTCATAATTAAGAGTAGAGTAAGTCTTAAATGATTAACAGTAATAAATACACATTTTTTTCTTTATATACCAGTGTGTCAGGCTTTCAGGGCAAAATGTCCGGCTAAATATAAATCTGTGTCCGACTTTTCTACTTTTGAACCTGGCAACCCTAAATGTAGTATAACTTGTATTACACGACGCATAATAATTAGTAGGTAAAATTATCTGAAATAGACCTTCATATTCCGTAGTTTCCAAATATTTACTTATTTACTTCTAGATAAAAAAACTTTGCTTTTATAAAGTGAAGAACGGAATTCCAGTTTCAATTATTTCTTCCTTAACCAGAATCTAATATATATTGTAATCAGCGAATCAATTTTCACTTCTCCCCCTTCAGACTTAGGCCAATTTTTTTTATTGATATTCGGATAGCTCATGACGTAAAGAGGTGCCATAAAAAATATGAACAAAAAATCTCGACTTATTAAAAAGTTATGAAACAACACGAAATTTCACGGGTATTCTGGTACATTACATTTGATTAGCGAAAGATGTAATCATTCTCGATTAAACAGTACCTACTTACCTTAATTCAAATGAAATCGAAAGTGAGTTTGTGTGTGTAAATCGGTTCACACATCATGGGAACCATAAATCATGGCGAGACAGTTATTATGACGCACGCAGCATAAAATATTAAATTAATACAATATTTTTTTCTCACCAACTGAGCGTGGCATGGTCAGACTGGTAAAACTGTGGAGACTTCCTAAAAAATAATGTGAGAGATCTCATGTCGTAGTAAAGTTACAGAAATCAGTAAGAATATGTTTTATAGAAATGGAGGATCCCTGTGTCCATGCATAGGTTTGTGTGTAATGTTATTTTTTGTCTGGCTCAAAAGACCTGTTCCTGCGTTTCAACGAATACGATTTATAAAACATAACATGACAAGACCACTGAACATTTAAAAAAAAAACAATGGCACTCCGGGAGTTCGACAGAAGTGAAAACTTGAACAAGATCGCTTTGGTTGAAGAAAAATACTTATATAGAACATTGGTCCGTAACCTTATCTAAATAAAGAGCACAACAACGATTACCAAAAAAAAAAAACTACCAAAGCCTTAAAAGTAAAAATACTTGCATAGAACATTGATCCATAACGTAATATAAATAAAGAGCACAATTGCGTTTACAAAAATGAGGTGTCGGTAACGGTGTCGCGAGTTCAATTGTTTTTTCCCATCTAAAAAATGCCCAACGCGCAAGAAGTTTTCATTGCAAGAAGTTATTTTCGGTAATAACTGATTTGAATTAGCAAAAATAAAACAAAATGATTTGACAACTACTTTTTAATGTAACAATCTACATCTAATCTATGAAATGTAAAAATTATCTACACAATCTAGACGATAGAATGCGTCCAGAATGAACCGTTCACTTATCAGGCAGTCGCTAAACCGGCCCTAGTTTTAATTCTTATCCCTTTTTTAATATAAACAGCTCCCAGATTAACCCTTCAATGGTAATGATAGTTACTAAGTTTTTATGATAATTATTATAGTTCACCATTAAAATCACATAAAACTTAACTGCCAATATAGATATGATAATGTTATCACATCGATAAATAATAAAATATAATTGCATTTTGTAGTAAGTATTTTATGATCTAGAACTCAATTTTGTACTTAGTCCGATGTTATAGTGAACGAACTCATATTTAGCAAACTCGTTAATTTTATGTAGGCTTCCCATGATGTGAGAAAAAATGTCCATATGGATAACTGTTGAATATTGTCAAATTATTGCGAATACTATAACTTTTATCATCCAGTTTTTTTTGTTGTTTGAAATTAAATCAAGATTTAGCGCTTAATTTTGAATTTTCTTTCTTTAAGTAATTAAGGAAGGAGTGGACCTTCCTTCACTCATTCCTTATCCAGGACAGCTCAGTATTATGCATTACTCACCTTTTTTAGAGCCACTCAATTACACTGTGAATTATTTTTGGTGGGGATTAAAAAAAAGTTTTTTTTTTCAAATCTGTTTAGTCTCATTTATACACACAGCCAACCAAACAATATTTTTATTATAGAAATAAAAAAAAATACTGTTTCATGAACAATATCCACAAGACTCACAAGTAATCAAAAATATCCAAATTCATAACAATCATTGTCATCCCATAAAATTCAGTTCAACTATCTTACAATAATCTATAAAACAATCGTTCACGTCTTTATTTAAAACTCTATTTGCTACAAATTACATCTAACATAACAAATTTATATCTACCAACTCGCACCGGGCACGCGTGGTGGATTATGGCCCACTCCCTCTCACAGAGAGAAGGCCTATGTCCCAGGGAACATTATAGGCAAAGGGTCATGGCCATCCGGCTGGCCCGAGGATACCGCACGGTCTCCTGCGAGGCGGCGAGCCTCCTTGCCGGAGTACCGCCATGGGATCTGGAGGCAAAGGTCCTCGCGCACATTTGGGAGTGGCGCGAGGAGGCGAAACGCCGGGGCTTAACTCCGATGCCGCAAGAAGTCGCGGCACAGCGGGCAGAGCTCCGGCGGGATCTCATGGCGGAATGGAGAGTGCGATTGTCGCAACCCAGCGCTGGGCACGCCACAATTGCGGCGATAAGACCCCTCTTTGAGGAGTGGCTAGAGAGGCGCCACGGCATCCTCACCTTCCGCCTGACACAGGTGCTCACCGGACACGGCTGTTTCGGGAGGTACCTGTTCAGGATAAAGCGGGAGGAAACGCCCGGGTGTCATCACTGTGTGGATCGCCCGAAGGACACGGTGGAGCATACGGTGGAGATCTGCCCGGCTTGGGCAGGGCATCGCCGTGTCCTCGTGGAAGCGATCGGCGGCGGTGAGCTCTCGCGTCCGGCCCTGATTCGGGCCATGCTACGGAGCGAGAGGTAATGGGAGGCCGTCACCTCCTTCTGCGAAGCAGTAATGCTCGCGAAGGAGGAGATGGAGCGCGTGAGGGAGAGGCAAATTTCGCGCCCTCGCGCCCCTAACCGCCGCAGGAGGAGACGCCCTGGGCGTCGGGAATCACAGGAAGATTTCCGGCCACCGTAGGCGCGGGCTTGCGGACGGTGAGCAATGGGTAGCTCGCCCGATAAGGACCAAGCCCGGGTCGACGGCGCGTTGTGTTCCACGCGCGCCTCAAAGAGATGTCAGCAGAATTGACGGGGTCCGCTAGGGCCAATGCCTGCCGGGGGTTCGAAGAAAACCGATAGGGACATCGTGGCCCCCTGGCAACATGGCAACTGAAGGAACACGGGTGGGTTTTAGTCAGTAAGAGTCTGACACGCCCTCCCACTGCGCCCAGAGCGGGCGAAGTTATTTGATGATTTCCCACCCAGAAAAAAAAAAAGGGAACATTATAGGCTAATTATACTATCATTTTATACACATCTAACTTCTAACGTTCTAACCAATATTATTCAATAATTAAATTTATAAATTATTGTATTTTATGAACAAAATTTACTGCTAGTAATTACCGATACTGGACTAGTTTATTATTGCAGAAACTCGACACAGATAATAATTCGTTTGAACTGATATTGGATTTCTTGAATTTTAATAGATTTTCTTGGTTAGTTGGAAGTTTTAGCGCTTATGGTGGTCTGTTATAAAAGCTCACTTCGTTTGGTTTCACCATTGATATCGCCTTATTGAATACATTATTATATTGAATGTCATATAAATATTGTGCAGTAAAAATCGTGTTAATAATTAAAAACTAATGGAAGTAGTCAATGAAGAAAAAAAAACTTCTTAATTTAAAAAAAAAACCATGCAATGTTAGTACAGTAAAACATATAGGTAAGGGTTGTAGAAAAATCTTTAAAATTAATTGTTTTCTAATAGAAAGAAAGAAAAAAAGAAAGAAAATTGTTTTATTTGGGACACGCACAGGAAATACAACATTAAAACTAAGAAAATTATAACATCAATAACAATTTCAGAAAAACAATATCAATATAAATATATCAGTATTCAATAATAATATACCCACTGCTGGATGTACCCCGTACCTAATAAAATTCACGGAGTGATATAACCTGTCATTGCTCAGATCTTTTTTATCATTCGTACATTTTCTTTCTTGTTAAACTCTGCCACTATTTTGTTTTGTATTTATTTTTAACCCTTACTTGCTTAATTTACCGTTATTTTGCAAACAGTGCTTTACCATTAATTGCAATTTGCCAAACCCGTTAGTCTACACTTTACAGGCTATGTGTCTAATAATATGATGCATAGATTCTTAGGTCGTCGCCCCACTGACGTTACAACCGTGCGACCTATCAAACTAATAAATCAATACTTACGCATACATTTTAAATCTATCAGCAAACTTCACAGAAACACGTCAAAGTGAAATGCTTAGTTCTAACTTAATTAAAAAACAGTACTAAGTCACTTAAGTGGTTATTTTCACACGATTGTAAATTAACCCGTCTCGTTAGATTTTACGAATACATTTTATTTATGTAATAAAATTAGAGTTGTATCGATGCAGAGTGCTGGTCACTTATTGCTAAATGTCGCTATAAGTGTGATATCACAGATTAGTTATATTTACAAGTTGAATTGAGTAGAAGGTTTGTTGTTGTTGTTCTAGCACAAAATATTTAATTATGTAATATGTAGGTACTTAATAGGTTTTAAAATATAAGAACCTTAATTTAATAATTAATTAGGAATAAAAAGAAAGAAACAAAGATTTATAAGAAAAAAAAAAGGAATAATAAGTTGTTATCTATGTAAATAAGATAGATAAATGTATAGATAAAAACCTTTAAAGCTATTTCGTAATTGTTCTGAGGAAATGTACTTAGAGGGATCGCACGTAATTTAACTAACTGCGTAAACTCAAAAATATTTCAATAATCAGTACATAATCGAACACACTCAAACATTATACTAAAACTGTTCCATAAAACACACACACACAGACTCACAAACACGATATCGCGACATTATTCCAAAGCGCGATACAGTCGGCACATCAAAGAGAATTCCTACTTGGATCGCGTCGCGGTTCGGTAGTCGGCACTCCTGATCGCTTTTTTATACTAAAGCTGTGCACATTGTGCTGAAATAAGTTGCTTTCGTATAAAAGTTACGCGGTATTTAAGGGTTAAGTTGTTGGGCCACTGTTGGCGTATATGCGATGCATGGTACCTACCCTAACTACTTTGACAAGTTGGATGCAAATAGATACTAAATGGATGTTGGGGAATAAATTACACGATCTTAAAAGGGGCTATATGATTCCAAACCTCCATTTATGGATTTCAAATTATATGTAAACTTCACCCAAGTTTAATTTTGTTGTACGTAGATTTATCTTTTTTTCCGATTAAAGAAGTAGTAAAGGCATTTCCATTCTTTGCCATTATTATCCTTATTATAATATTTAGAAAGGTCATGCATGTCTTGATAGATACTTACCATTTTTCATCATGATACCTAAAATACAGCCCAGCAAATGAAATGAAATTGTTTATTCTGTAAATAGGACATCGGAATTAAATGATTACGTCATAAAAAAAACAGGTCTAGTGCGTGGTGGACCACGTACAGACGCCAGCACATCAAGCTACCCGAAACTGTCAGATTTTCTGAATCAACTTTGAACCTTAATTTTCAGTAATAAAGTTGAAAATCTATTAAATTAATTTGACAGATTGTAGTAGCTTGAAGTGCTGGCGTCTGTACAATGAATAGTTCACACACATTGATATACGTCACGGTCAATTGTCCAACTGCAAAGTAATGTAAAAATTTGTAATCGCAATTTTTTTTTTTTTGTTTTATAGATCTACAAATTAACAATTTTCTTACTTTTTCTTTTATATGTGTTGTGAGCCCTTGCTTTGTGCCAAATTTTATGATTTTAGTTCAACGGGAAGTACCCTGTGGGTTTGGATTTATTTGCGAATATCTAAATACATTCGCTTAAATGGCCGTATTTTTTTATTGCGTTGACTTAGAAGCTTGATTTTTTTAGAACTCCAATTGACCACAGACCTGTAGGTATTTGATATTAATTTAAACTTGATATCTCCATGCATTCCTGAGAAAAAGAGTCTTGACTGACTGACGGTCGGAAAACGAAGTGATCCTATAAGGGTTCCGCTTTTTCCTTTTGAGGTACGGAAGCCTAAAAACTAGATGGGAGTTTACTACCCCTGAGAAAAAATCAAGCAGTGATCAAAATTAAGAATCATCAACCCATTTTCATGATCGGCTTTTCCACTTTCCAAGACACTATAATCCCCACATTATTATCTACCGTAGTTATTACAGCAATATCTTATAAAATTTCATGAATATTCTCAATATAAACGCAGCCTAAGACCAGTTAAGTTACATACAGTTTGATAACGCGGCGGCTTCGTTTGTCCCTCTATTGATCAGATCGCACAAGACTGTATTATGAATACTGATCTAAATAAAATCTTCGAGTTATATTTGAGTTTTTTTTGTCGTCTTTAAAAGGTGATAATTTAGGTCGTTAAAAAAACGTAACAGATTTAGAGGGGCCTACGAGATTCATGCGAAAATAAACTTCTCCTTATAAATTTTTACAAAAATTATTGTTCAATTTGTCTCAATTTTTACCCAACTACGGCGAAGCAAAAAGGAGGGTAATGATTTTGACCGGTATGTTACCTCATTACTTCTAAACTCTCGATCATAATTTGACAAATAAGGTATCATTGGAAGCGTCTTTATCGTCCGCTGGTTACAGGCTATGTGACGTCTCATTAAATGTAATATGGCGCCCTCTAGAGGATATCAAGTAATTAGTTTATTATATTTTTTTATTCTGCCTTGTTGAGTATCAAATGAAAGGGCTTAACGAGCATATTACAGATTGTATATACATATATCTAAATAAATGAATATTTTTAAATTGTTAAAAGCAAGCAAAAGTGAGATTGTGCTACGTACGGCAGCGGCTATAAAATTAATAGATACCTATTATACAACAAAACCCAAACATTTATTTTTTAAAGCTGGTCTGCAAACATTTTATAACGAAATTATAACCCCAAAATAATTTAAATAAAAAGTAAGTTAAAAAAAAAACATTTCAGACAGAAATCAAGACAGGTACAAAAATGGTCAAGGTAAAGCCGTGGTCGCATGCCACTATAATTTTTTAGGTGTACAGGCATGCGACCACGGCTTTACCTTGACCATTTTTGTCTTGATTTCTGTCTGAAATATTTTCTTATTTCATACTTTTTAGAGTGTGATTTTTGAGTAGTCGAGTTTTAGTTTTTGAACTAAAATAAATAACACACTATAATAGCTATATTAAAATAGCTACATTATTACTAATGTAGAATAATAGTCTCATACTCATAGTGTCAATATTTAAAAAATATTAACATCTGTCTCATTTTTCGCAAACAGCTGCAAAACAATTCAGTGAATTTTATTCCACAATTTAACACACCCCGTTAACTTATCTACAAGTCCAGAGACCTCGTTTTGTATTCACACCTTATCGTATTCTATAAAAAACCCCATAATTTTCTATCGCAGACCACGTAATTGAATAAATAAATTAAAATCCTATAAGGCTGTACATCACTACGCAAATAAAGTAGGTAAAACGAAGCGTAGACAGTCGACCAGCGAGAGATATTATCGTCCCCCCATCTGTCCGGTCGCCGCTCCATATCTAGCATTTTCTATCCTCCCATCTTGAAATACACCTACCCTTACAACGGATAAAGAAACAACCTATCCTTGATCTAGAACACAAACATGCCGCTAATTAATCCATGCCATTCGACGTCACTATCCGAGATTTATTGCAATCCATTCCACTATAATTCCGCGGAAACTTCAATGCGAACAACTGAAGATCAACCTTCAATAGTAAAAGTCGGAATTGGGGACGCCAATTATAACGTATCAAAGAAATTGAAAGACTGGTCTCTATAAACTGTCCAAAGATCCATAGCGAAATTTACGGTTGTCAATAAAATTGGTTCATTAAAAATTTTGGCTTGATTGGAATTATATAAAAACATTTGATCTGAATTATAAAAGGCGCCCACTGCTGACTAATCACCGTAAAATTCGTTTGGAATTTTATCGATAGTAGTTTTTCGAGAAACTAATATCAATAAAAAGAAAATATTCAATTTTGAAGAATGATAATTATGATGTTGTAGACGATGAAGAATTTATGAATTATGACGTGAAATATCTTAAGGAAGCCAAGTTTATAAGTTGCTTGTTAGCATAAAAATATATTTTAATATCTGATAATGAAGCCTGATTGAGTGATATCTATAAAATTGATTATTGTTGACGCATCAACCTGTTTTATGTGTTCACCCTTCGTGAGAAAAATATAGCTCTATAAATAAAACGGCAATCGTATCTGTCTGTTAATTGAAATTATTTTCGATGTGCGTCGATTTTGTAGATTTTCGATGTGTGTAGTTTGAAAAAGTATTAGTGCGTTATTCCTTTTATTCGAATCAAAATAGCCTAAGTATCGACAGACGATTGAAAGATCGTGAGTTTAAATTGTGTTGCTCTCATTAAACGTTATGGATCTATCTAATGAAAGTTTTTATATCTGCTAAGTAATAACAGCCGCAAGGATCAATCCATCAGGTGGTCCGTGGTCCGGTTGGTCCGTGGATGGGTTACCATTTTTACATACCGAGACTTCTCCGCACCTCGGAAAGCAAGTTAAGCCGTTGGTCCCGGCTGTCATTCGTGAATCTTTGACAGACGTTACGGGTCGCCAGAAGCCCGAAAGTCGGAAAACCAATCTCACCAAGTGGTATCGTATTACCCAGTTACTGGGTTGTGGAGGTCAGATAGGCAGTCGCTCCATGTAAAATACTGGTATTCAGCTGCTGTATCCGATTAGACTGGAAGCCGACCCCAACATAGTTGGGAAAATGATAAATTTAAAAGAATATTCCTTTTTGATTGACCGTTACTCAATAACACTTATCTTTCACAGATTCACCGCTAGACCTTTCCACATCCCTCCTCTCAAGAGTCCTTTTACCAATCTCCCCTCCTTCAGGTGCAGAAGATGAACATAAATCTGTATCAGGAGACTCCCTCACGTCATCATCAGCCGGTTCCTCAAACGAACTCCTAGATATGACTCCAAAAATCCAAAGAAGACCAGCCAAGTCTGAAAGAGCGTTGCTACCTTGTGAAGTCTGTGGGAAGGCTTTTGATAGGCCCTCGCTGTTGAAACGTCATATGAGAACACATACTGGTAAGTCATTTGATTTAAATCACTTCATTAACAGTATAAATACACAGCCAAAATCATTACCTATTTGCTCCAATCATTAGAGTTCTAGAAAAATAAAATTGTGCGCTGAACATCATATTATTTTAGTAACATATTTTAATATCCTATGCTTAAACGAGCAATATTTGTACATAGATTTGTACTCACGTTCTCGAAATCGGCTGTAACGATTTCGATGAAAATCGCCATATAGGGGGCGAAAAATCGATCTAGCTAGGTCTCATATCTGGGAAAATTAGTCTTCTCCGTATTTTCACCCGAGCAGAGCTCGGTCGCCCAAAGTTTAGAACAAGATAATAAATAATGACATGACAATAATGACATTGGAATAATAATCATGGCAGCATGGAATTAGTAACTACCTACTGTCATGGCAGCATGGAATAAGTAGGTACTATACATGGATTAGTATATTATTAAATGAGCATTCTCTATTTTCACCAGAGCAGAGCTCGGTTACCCAGGTAATTTTATTAAAATGATTTGTTTTACAAATAAGTAGCAAAATTTCGTATGTATATAAATTACCAATCAGAACAATATGAAAAAGTCTCATAGTGGCATTTTTTTTGTAATTTTTTTTGGTGAAAATTTTCAAAAAAGAATCTTGGCGATCTTTCTCCTCATATAGTGCCTTTTCTCACTCTTAAAGTTGCTAATCCATCCATTTATGCTTTTGATGCAATAACAAGTTGCTTGTTTATAATTATTATTTATTATCATCTATTTTAAAACTGATTTTATTTGCTCCAAACCTAATTTTATGCGTCCAAGTCATAAGTTAGAGTGGTTTAATTAAATTGATTAACGCGCATAAATATTGAGATAATTAATTCTACTAATAAAATGTTGCAAATGTGAGTTTGTGTGGAACCGAAATAATAAGAAATGGAAATACTGTTTTAAAATAATTACAAATTTTTAGCTGCTTCAAGCGAAACTGCGTACAAAAGCTTGTTAATAAAACGAATAAATTAATAATTTGCCCATAAATTTTTGTGATCCTTAATTAAAATAATCAAAATTAAATCTGTATGGATTCATCGTAAATAAAATTTTAACGTACAAGTCGACTACTGTAATATACTAACATGTCGTTTCTGGTTACATAAATATCAACTAGATTTGTAGACTTTTATTACATCTACATTTTATAACTTCGTTTAGAGAGCAGATTTTTGCAACTTTATTGCTCTTCGAGAAATAACGTCTACATGCAAATCTGTCAGACTTCTTGTCAACATTTTTAATCAGTCAGTATTCTTGACTAATTGGTGTCTTATATCGGTCTATTTTATGTAACGCAGAGTGATTTTTAAATAAAGAACTAGTACCTAGTCGATCGAGCTCTGCTCGGATGAAAATAGATAAACATATCGTCTAGATATACCAACGTTCTATCACATTTCTTAGGCTGTGAAAATTGAGAAAACGATTTTTCTCAGATATGAGACCTATCTAGATCGATTTTTCGCCCCCGTAAACCTACGTTTTAAACTTAAAACTACAAACAGTTGCAAGCCTTATTTTAAGCAGTACAATATCTTGACACTGCCTTGTCTATATATTTTCGAAGTTGCTATATTTGTCCAACAAAATCCAAGTCATTTCGAACGTTTAGCTGATGTATTTCCAAGAAATAGGCGTGACAATAGTAAATTACGTCAATTGCCGTGTCAAACTACTTTGGTGCGCAAAAGAGTATACTGTATGGCTCCAATTATTTACAATAAATTACCAAGTGGTTGGAAAGACTTGACAACAGTGCTGTTTAAGAGTAGACTACGTAATTTTTTAAAGGATAAGGCGTACTACAGTGTGACTGAGTTTTTATCAGAGAAATTCTTTTGCTGAAATGTTGCTCCCTTATGGTAATATTCTAATAATTATTTCATATTGACATTTTTATTATTTTTATTTAATTTATTATTTTAGAAGAGAATGTGACTATCTGTTTATGTGTCATCTTAATTTATTGACATTTTATTATTATTGGCATGAAATTGTGACATGTACCTTGACTTTTTATTTTCATTTTGTTAATGTTACATTTGATTACATATCTATTTACCTAAACAATTTTGTATGCCTTCTGGCGGGACGTAGTATGGACCGATATTTATTTGTAACAGCTGTATAATCTTTTACCCTATGTTCACAAAATTAATAAATGAATTTGAATATACAGAGTGGCAGGGACATCGACGCGAAACTGTTACTATAGTTTATCAAAAGCGTTATAGAAATCTTCTCATCAGCTTCTGCCCGTGACTTTATCCGCGTGAAATTTCTTGTACCCCCGACTCACCGCGTCGCATCGCATCGCCCCCCCGCGCTATTACATCATTTTCGCTAAGCATTCTTTCTAACATTTTTGAAGTGAAAACTTCTTTAGACGCGTCGAGTATTTTTGAGATGGGACTAAACCATTGATTTCGCGACCTGTTACCGAAACCATGGAGTAAAAGACATCAACGCGTTGATTACCACGGTACCGATTTTTTTTCAAGTTTTCACTTCTGTCGTCACTCTCGGGATGCCGTTGTTTTTTTTTAATCCGACTGGTAGTACCTATAACTTTATTAAATTAGTATAGTATGGTAGATCTAGTAGTAAAATTACTAAACATTTCTCATAATTCTAGGTGAAAAACCCCACGTGTGTATGGTCTGCAATAAAGGATTCAGTACATCGAGCAGTCTGAACACTCACAGAAGAATCCATTCAGGAGAGAAGCCTCACCAATGCCAACATTGTGGGAAGAGGTTCACCGCCAGCTCTAACCTTTACTATCATCGAATGACGCATATAAAGGTAATATTTTTCTTCATATATCCTTAAATACAGATACTAATGACAATTGTCGCAAACTCGAACATGGCGTGTTGCCACACCAAGCGCTGAACGCAGAGACAAGTCAATCGTTATCCTAAGGATGCCTCGTTGAGAGGTGAAACACGTGTCCATTTCTTTCAGGGTTTTTATGGCTTTTTAGAAATAGCTAAGTGGAACAGGTTACTAAATATATCCACGTTTATTGTATTTTATAATTGATTTCTAAGGTCACGCCTGAATCAATTAACTTTCTTAATCCGGATATAAAAAATGATTTTTTGAAAATGTTCTAATAATTTTCACAACAATTTTACTATTTGGTACATTACATTGCGTGCCACTAAAGATGAGACTTCACACACCACGTGGTTTGACTTGCGCAGTAGATGATTAATGTAGGTCTCTTTAGCGGTATAAGGTCTGCGCCGGGGTGTCATCGGAGCGGCAGAAAGAGCGCGGGAGGCGCGGACAAGTCTCATCTTTCGTGGCGCGGATTGTAAGTTTCATTAACGAGTAAGTACGGCGCCATATACAAAGAACGCCTCTTTCATTGCAAAAAAAGGCAAACAAACAATGAATATATATTGTATAAGACGAAAAACTCTAAAGTAGGTATTTCAGAAAATCTTGGTACAAACTAACTTCTCGTTTTTCTTAAAATGGCGCTGGTGCTTCGGTATTGCGTCTGGTAACTGTAAAACTTTAATATCGTACAACATTAACCGTATAGCGAGCTTAAGGCAGGTAAAAATGCAAAATAATAATGTAATTTTTATTTTTAATAAGTATTTTGAAAAAAAAAATTACACTTTGAAAATTTTATATTTGACATATTTTTATTTATTTTTTTCCGTTCAGACATTTTAATTTTTTTTTTTGACTATTTTATTTTATTTTTGTTTATGAATGAGTTGAATACTTAAATTTAATTCATCACATTTTTAGTTTGGGTTTTTATCTGTTTAGGTTAGAGTTTATAAATTAAATGTATGAGTGAAAACTATGGACTAGTATTATGTCAGAAATAAATATGTAAATAAATAAATTTTATTCCCAGATCAGTATACCCCATCCTTTGATATGGTCTCATGTTATGTAGTTCACACACAGCTCCATTCTGTGCGTGTAGGCATCGGTCCGTAGAATTCATGGCCACCGGACCATACCCGTGGGAACAGGTCGGAGGTTGCGTTGATTCACTGCATGAAAATCACTCCATTTTTTATTTGATTGCACGTTCGATTTCGCCAAGAAATTAGTGCTAATTCATGGTAATTTGCTCTATGAGTTTGTGCTCGTTTAGTAGTGTTTATTGTGGTACATTGTTTTTGCGTTCTGATCCCGGGTTCGTTACTTTTTGAAATGCTGAAATGGTCCTAGGTTAAATTATAAACAATAAACTTTAACCTAACAAAATTAGAATACCTAAGATTGAATAACAGGTAATTATATTAAAAGTAGGTATGTGAAGTTCAAAGTTTTTAACTTGAAAAGAAAAAGAAAAAAAAAAGCATCGGTCTAAAAAATCTTAATCCTGTCTTATCTGCTAAATTAGACAAGATTTATTTTTTAGAGTCCCGAAAGTAATTTTAATTTTTTTTTTACTTTCTTGGTTTCTTGTAAATGAGATGATGCTTAGGATAGTCAAAACTGTACCTACCGTATCGTAATATTATCATTGATATTAAAATATATTTTAGTTGATTTTCTAAGTGATTAAAATACTATAACCATGCTAACAATAAATGAAATCTGTGAATTCTACAAATTATTGTATTTAATTATATTTAAACTTAAGCAAAATAATTCCACCATTCACAGATTTAATACTTCGTGATATTTATGTGACTGATATGATCATTTATAATTATTAAAATTTGATCCCAACAATGGAGCTATTTATATTAAATTTACATATTTTTTGTTTGTATTGACGTCAAATGGTATTGTATGCTTCAAAGTCTGAATTGGACAGGTTTTCAGAATTTTGAAGGACGTGTAAACCCTACGCATTCGTCCTAATCGCCTAGTACTAAAATGTTTAAATCAACAACAATATTATAGAGTAGGCGATATTAAACTTTATTTTTTTAGAAATAAGTAAAACCGATGATATAAAATCGAAGAAGGTCATCTACGGCCAACTCAATTTTTTTCTTTCTTTTGTTGCTTGGTTCGCAACAAAAGAAAGAAAAAATTAGAAAGGAAATACGTTTATTTGCGGTTAACATAACGCAAAGAACAAAAATCCTTCGTTATATAGGTACCTAATAATAATTAAATTATTGTGTGTTTTTCTCGGTAGTTTTAAATTATTCCATAAGGTAGGCACAAAAACATCGCCTATAATTGTAACGAGGGTAGACACTGATACCTATAATTACAACATTAAGTCTTAGCTTATGTATTGGCTGCAACTCTAACATACAACCTTACTTACCTTAAGGCATTTTTTTTTTCAATGCATATCACATTTTTTATTACTTGAAGGTGCAAATAAACTACAAAAAAAAAATGTGACAAGGAACGAATGTCGCTTATGATCCGACGACCGATTGCAAAAAGAATAAACAAAAAAAAAAAGTGTGGCACTCGGGGACTGCCGCGGTAAAGCTATTGTCAACGCTACACTTGGGATGATGACGTGTGACATAAAACAAAAATTACGTTCCCATGACAACAATGACAACATCACGTTGTCATGGGAACCGTCATTACATGGTAGTCGGAGTGGGGGGTGTTAGGTTTTTTTCGTTACGGAATTTCTTGATTCGGTCGCCGCGCTTAAAGCCCGCGATAAAAGCTATGCAATAGCTTAAAAAAAACAAAATTACACCAAATAGCATCATATGTAGGTTGACTTATACGTTGACTTATGTTAATTAACAAGATAGGTAAATGTTGGTACACAAGGATAGGTGAAATTCTTATGACAATACTACCTAAGTAAGATAAAATAAACTATCATACTCTTAAAAATATTCCTATATTAACAATTAGATATTGATACTTGACAAATATTATATACAATCTAACACTAAAATAAGTGAGGAGCTCGTAGCTAAATAATAACAGCCGTACAGGTTGATCCATCAAGTAAAGCTACGCTTGCCGGGGTTAGTCCGTGGATGGGTGACCATCTTTACATACCGAGACTCCTCCGTGCCTCGGAAAGCACGTTAACCCGTTGGTCCCGGCTGTCATTCGTGGATCTTTGACAGTCGTTACGGGAAAAGTGAGCAAAAGGCTTGCCACGTTGGATGGCAATGCTGATTCTTTGACCTAAAAATTGGCCAGCCCTTGGTCACGTGAAGAGTCGACCGAACCGTTTGGCGATGTCCCAAAATACTCGATGAGCACGCAGACAATTAGATATTAATAACTTATTGCACATATTGTGCATTACTTCACTTTTATTTTTTTGGATGGGAAATTATTAAAATATAACTTCTCCCGCTCTGAGCGGAGCGGGAGGACTTGTCAGACTCTTACTGACTAAAACCCACCCGTGTACCTTCAGTTGCCTGTATGTTGCCAGGGGCCATGGTACCCCTTTCGGACTTTCCCGCAACCCCGGCAGGCATCGGCCCCAGCGGACCCCGTCAGTTCTGTTGACATTTCTTTGAGGCGCGCGTGGAACACAACGCGCCGTCGACCAGGGCCAGGTCCTTATCGGACGGCGAGCATTGCTCACCGTCCGCAAGCCCGCATCTACGGTCGCCAGGAATCGGCCTGCGATTCCCGACGCCCAGCATTACACCACTTAATATCACATCACGGAACTATCTTTGATGGTACCACAACACCTACATTGCATGCAAGTTACATAGTTTGAGAAAAAAACAAGCAATTAAAATGATCACTGAGACAGCGTAATGAAAAAGGATGCGTTCATGTGAATTATCTTAAGAAAAACTGTAATGGACCTCATTGTCTAGATCTCAAGGATAAAACGTTTTTTTATTCGATTTCGCAAATGCTTTGCAATCGATGTAGGTTTCCGTAATTGTGATAACAACGGCGGCTACTTGATTGTGCATGTATTTTAATCATTCATCTTATGTTAGGATAAGCAGGACTTATCCTTTCGTATTGTTTGTGGAAACTTATCGGGAATCGCAGGTGGATTCCCGGCGCGACCGTAGGCGCGGGGCTTGCGGACGGTGAGCAATGGGTAGCTCACCGTCCGATAAGGACCAGACCTGGGTCGACGGCGCGTTGTATACAACGAGCGCCTCAAAGAGATGTCAGCACAACTGAAGGGGTCGGCTAGGACCGCTGCCTGTCGGGGTTGCGGGTTTGTCCGAAAGGGTTATTATACCGTGGCCCCTGGTAACATACAGGCTACTGAAGGAACACGGGTGGATTTTAGTCAGTAAGAGTCTGACACGCGCTCCCGCTCTGCCCAGAGCGGGAAAAGTTATTTAATAATTACCCAACCAAAAAAAAGGGGACAACTTAGTAGCGGAGTTTAGTTGGCTGCACTAAGTTGACTTGAGGGCTGTATTCCTAACCAAATGGCGTTGAGACTGTGGGAAAAGTATAGGTATTGAAGGTACGGTAAATTAGAGTCGGTGTAGTCGGTTTCAAGCTATTAAATTAGTTCAGAATCTAGGAGACAGATAAAGACCGACGAAAAATTTTAGCCGCCTCTATGGTCTAGTGGTTAGCCCACTTGTCTCAGACCCAGAGGTCCCGGGTTGGATTCCCAGTCGGGGGCTCCGCTTGGCTAGCTACCACCATCTTATCCAAGTCTGTCGCCATAACAACAATGTTAACGGCATTGTTGTTTTTCGGCAGTTAAAAGGTAAGATAGTCAGTTCCTCTGTGGTTGAGGATTTAGGGTGAAGCTCGCTTCCACCTTCGGTCTGATCATCACTTACCATCGGGTGAGATGCAGGCCAAGAGCTTCCTTGTTGAGGGTAAAAAAAAGTATCTGAGTCAGTATTTTTTTACTTGAAAATATGGCAGCGGTTGCTTGCCATGAAGCAATGGATGAAAATATCTACCCACGCCACGGATGCCTTGGCCTTAACAAAGTGGACCAAAAAATATTAAAAAAATGATTTTCGCAACTTTCTTCCAATTGAGGAATATCCGCAGTTATTTTTTTTTAATGCAGATTTCGTACCGTATATTGTTATTTTTTCCATTTTTAATTACGAATCAAAACATTCGCACAACAAATAAAAAATTCTAATTACACAAAGAAAACATTCTTGCTTCTTTAAAGCAATTAAGTATAGTTCTAAGTGATGATAATACACCAAAGTGCTATACTATACGGTTCGGTAAAGCCTTACATTATACTGTGGAGTTACCGTGCTCAGTTCCCATAACGCCCCACCTCAAGTTTTTACTTATTTAACTATGACCTCATGTGTCCGCGACTTAAGAAAATCACACAAGTGTATACGGTCACTGAGCACAGGGCTGTCGCGAACGGAATGAGGGTAGGTAAGTGAGCGATGGTAAAAATAAAATATTAAAATATTAATCAAAGAATTGTTAAAATAAAAACTATGATTTGAAAATACCTACATAAAACTTTTAGGATAAAAAAAATTCTCCCATTGCTTTATTTATCGATGAAGATAAAAAAAATAACAGATCATAATTTTTAATCAGGTGTCAATAAAGAGTCGTCCTGCAACAATCTCATCCGGTGTCGCTTTTATCAGGACAGCCGGTCTTGGGTTTTTGCAAAATAAATTTTAAATCACTTAAATTAAATCTTGAATGCATAAGATACGGTCACAAACAATAAAACTTGTTTCAAAAACCATACATCACAATGAATAAAAACAAAACTAAAAAAAAAAACAACTCCTGTGATCAACATACATCCCTTATTTCTTAAGACGCACCTGCGGTCACAGGTAGTTACAGTTAAGTAAGGGCCAATGAATTGCAGGTCAACGTGGGAAACTCCATAGTCATCGACTGTGACGCATATAGTGATGTATCGACGATATGAGACAATGCTGAAGTCATTAAAGGCAATCGGATAAATTGTATTGAATGGCATACTTTCTTTGATTTAATTTGTTTTTTGTTTTTTGTTGTCATTTTAGAGTCGATTGTCGTTTTGATTATGAATACAGAAGCTGTTTCTGGTTGTAGGTCTTACGACAGCAAAAAATTATTTAAATAAAAAATATCGTTAAAATCGTTTAAAATTATTTTCGTAAGATACGCATTCAAGTTTTACGTATTCTTGTTTTTTAATAAGTACACCTGAAAATGTATTTTCGTAACACCGGAGATTTCGTGAAAATAACACAGTAATTAATTTGAATTGAGATAAAGATCTCATAGTAAAATCATACGTGCGTCCGTAAATAAAAGACTCTGGTAGTGTTCGGACGTTAACAGCTGTTGTTATCCAAAAGGGCGTAAGTTCCTTTACTGTGATTTGGAAATCAAAACTATAAAGCCTAATTGCACTACTGAATAATCACAAAATTTTATGTATTTAGCGCTAAACATCTTTGATCTTCTGTCTCTGTCAACTTTAGGCGATTTACAGAGTGAACGATGTTTGAAATTCGTTTAGCGCTAACGCGTTTAATTATTTGTGGTGCAAGTGGGCCTCAAATTGCTATGGAAAAAGTATACAAAAAAGTCTATTTAATTTTCAGTTTTTTTTTTGTTTGTTTTAATTACATAATTATGTAGGAATATGACAATATTCATTTTCATATCCAATTTTTGGTTCCGCACTTACGTCCTTTTGACACGGTAATGTTTTATAGGTTCACATACGATCGTGTGAACCATATGTCCACGGTCTGGTGCTCATGGCGTCTTCGGCAACGTCTTTTGCTTACGATACGGTCCGTGAACTCATGGGAACATGAATTTTGGATGTCTGTTAAAAACGTTTTTCTACGACCCCAGTAACGTTTTATTTTTTAACGTATTTAATTGTACATTTTATTTGTGTGTGTGACAGCCCTAACTCAAATTGCAGCAGCATTTAATTAAATAAAAATACAAAAACCAAGTTACATTTTGTCAATTTTATAGTGAATAATTACTATCAAGAACAGTACCCATTAAAAAAATACAAAAAATATATAAATTATGCATCACAATTTAAAACAATTTCCATAAAAAAATCGCTAATTTGTCCATTATAAAAAACGAATTCGCCTTAATCATTCCCAGTATCAATAAACAGATAATTACGAACCGATTAACACTAATTTATTTAATTACTCCGAATAAAACTAGATTCCCAGCCCATTTATTTGAATCTAAATCTAGATTAACTGTGTATTTGAACATCTGCAAGTAAAGAAAATTGATAGAGTATCCTTTATTCGACCGTCTTTGATCGATCGGCCATTCTACCTCGTAAAATGGATCTTTTCAGCTGTCACAGTGCTGAGCCGCAGAATTAAACTGGACAGTATGGAAGGCTAGTTAAGTATAGAAAAGCTAAATAATAATGCAGCCTTCACAATAGCTTGATGGAATCGAGTGATACACAATAGCGAGGAGTTTGGTAGCTATATTTTATGGGCTAGTTATGGGATGTTATGTATGGGCCTTTCAGGATTTTGTTTATATCTTGCGGTATGAAATTGAAGCGCTAGGTTCCCTAGTTGGTGTATTTAAAGCTAGATAATGTAACAGAAGTTTCTTTGTTGATACGGCTGCATAATCAGCCTAAAATGTTCCCACTGCTGGGAACAGGCCTCCTATCGGTGAGAGGGTGTAGATCGTAATCCACCACGTGGGCCCAGTGCGGGTTGATAGATGTTACATGTCTTTGAATTTTTGGTTCTAGAACGATGTTTTCCTTCACCGTTTTTGAGAGCAGTGGTGATGAAATAATTTACACAAAGTAAAGCGTCTGTCACGGTTCCTACGACCGACAATTCTTAAGTCGCGGCCGTTACCACTGGTTAACCAATCCTCCTGCTCCTGATACGGCTCCAGTTAATAATAATCAAGAAAGTTCCGTTTATATAGGAATAGGCGACAGTTAACCCTCACATAAAATTATTAAAGGTGTGTGATATAGTCAGAATGTCGGCAACTCGTATCACCTGTCACGGACGACACACAAATATCCCGACAACCGACAAGCCGTAACCGACATCACCTTTTTAACTAAAAAACTTTGAGGTTGTCGCCTCATTGGTTTACAAGCTGTGATATACAGGCTTCGAGGATTTGGAAACGGTTTCTAAACACAGTGCAGACAAAAAAAAACTGAAGTGAAGAACTTCATTCTAGTCGCATATTGATTATCTTTTTGAAGTGAAAACTTCTTTAGGCACGTTGGGCATTTTAGAGATGGGACTAAACCATTGATTTCGCGACACTGTGACGCAATTTACCGACACCGTGGAGTAAAAGACATCAACGCGTTGATAACCGCGGTGCCGATTTTTTTTCAAGTTTTCGCTTCTGTCGGCACGCCAGGAGTGCCATTGTTTTTTCTTTTTACCTGTGATTGAAATCGTATCATAACCATTAGTTGGGCTAAAAATGCTGTCCATTTTTGAATAAAGAAAAAAATGGAGATACTTTTTAAATATTATTGAAAAAGGACAATCATTTTTGAAAATAGAATTCCGAATTCTTTTTGCCTTTTACAGCACACTATCAAATTATCATACGACATTTTCGTGTACTCTTCAAAACATACCTACCTAACCCTTTCTTTACCGCGGTTGGGTAAAACGGTCCTTTCTTACAACCAGCGGTCATCTGCGCGTGCGCCTGACACTTTTCCACTCGTTAGAGGTTCGTTATTTGTTTGTTGTCAGTCTGTCTGTTCGTCTGTCACAGTGTTGCGTCCCTACAATTGGTTGCCGCACAAAGCGACGGAATGTGGTCCATTTGATGGTCCTAAGCGAACTAGTGGTCAGAAGTTCTGCAATAATCTGACCAATTTTTACGAAGACAATTTTAAAAGAAATTCTATTCTTAATTGGTCTAGATGCATTGTCAAACATGGTCATGGCTTTATAATGTCTAATTAGTTGAGTAAATATAAATTAAGCTAACTTAATTCTAACATCAACATTTTAGTAACGGGTGGACATGAGCAAACAGTTCTGATGAATTCTGATATAGGTAACGTTTTAACCACTAAAAAGATTGCAAAAAATTCTAAAGTAATCTTGAAAACCATTTCCTTAATAATTAAAAAAAAAAATAGAGCTCAAATTATTGTTTAAAACATTTTCCATGGTTAAGATTTTGTAGATCCAAGGAGCAAAGGCGGCAGCGCCTAGGTTTATAACTTGAACCACACAATTTGAGTAACAAGGAGCCAATAAGATTGGTGGTTGTCTCAAATCAGAATGTGATTTGCGTTTGTCAGTACCACCACCGACTGACACTTGGTCAGCCATTGTACACTTGCTTTATAGGTAATACGATTAATTATGCTTCAGAAATAGTTGAAAACTGAAAATGGTTTTTCACATTATCGTACAATTTATATTTAAGGGGAAACCTGGCTAACTTAATACACTTAATACTACATGATTCTTTAATTATGTTAAACATAGGTTGTGTCAATAAATACATAATTGTTATAATGTCATACTTTAAATTAAACAATGTAATTTTCGTATTTTAACTTAATTCCCAAACATACTGATCAAATTCTAAACTATTTTTTAATGCTGAAATTGCATTTCGTTATTTTCATTTTTTTATTTTTTGCTATTTTTATATTTTGTGTTTCACGAACTTTGTCCGAATAAATGTTACCCATTCTTTCTTAATTTTTTTTTTAGATTTTCGAAGCTAAGCTACTTAAACTTTTTTTGTTTTTTTTTTTAATGTTCTTATTTTTGCTATTCAAAATGTTTTAAAAATATTAAAGTTGCAGAATTTTATTGATCTTGTTAACACTTTTACAATAATAATTTTTAGGTTATTAAATTATTAGTTACCAGCAGAAGTCTGTCAACCATTAGGAAAACAGAGCAAGCCAGTGCCATAAAGTCGTAATGGAGGCAGGTGGCAAATTCATTGCATGTATTCTTTAGACCTGAGATATTTACGACATGGGAATAGAAGCAGCTGATACTGCAGATATACAATCTTAGACGTTGTTCTTTCATTTATACGATACGTAGAGATTTTTATGTTGTCACAACTTGAGAAATAATAATTATCTACCTAATTCTTGTGTTTTTTTTTTGCGTAAAAAAAGTTTAATCTTACCGTGTGAACCTAATGGTACGAAAGAAATAATATAGATTAATTGGATCTAGTAGAAAAGAAACTCCAACTGTACACATAATAACTGCAATATATCTTAGAACATAAACAATGGAAGAAACTGGTCAACAAACGGATCTAGGTGAGCGGCAGGTTTTTAAATCAATTTAGTTAATCAAATTAAATAATTAAGAATAATAAGGATTGAGATTAATATCTGTCATAAAAATGTTGCTGAATTGTACCAAATAAAGCTGTTAATTTTTTAAGCTATTCTTTAACCACGCAGGCATCCTGTCTAAGTCCTAATAAATTATTCTAACAATACGACATAATGTGTTATTGTCGAATAAAATATATTTATTCGGAATAAATTGATACAAGCTTTTACGATCCCATATTGCTTTTATAATCTCATTAAAAAACTTATTGGTGGCCGGTGCGTGTGCGCGCCTGTCGTATGCACCTGCCTTAATAAGGGTTTTAAAAATCGGTTAAAAACGGTCTTCGTGTGCAATTACGGGTTAGATAGTGAAAGACATTTCGATAGTAGTAATTTCAGTGATAATTTCTTTTTTTTGTGAAATTTTATGTCGCTTTGTTCATAAGTCTGCGCGGGCACTATTCCTCTTGCGGAGTGATCTTTCAAAATGGCAGACATCTATCATTTAAAACGATGACAAAAAGGCTGAAAATAAATAGTTTATAATTTTTTGACAGTTCTAGCTTTTTATGTAATTTTTTCGAATTTTTTTTTTTTATGTGAAAACTTCTTTAGGCGCGTTGAACATTTTGAGATGAGAAAAAACAATTGACTCGCGACACCGTTACCGACACCTCATTGTTGTAAACGCGATTGTGGTCTTTATTTATACTACTTTACGGATCAATGTTCTATGCAAGTATTTTTACTTTAAAGGTTTTGTTTTTTTTTTAATTGTTTATGTTTTCACTTCTGTCGGTACTCCCGGAGTGCCACTGTTTTCTTGTTTGTTTTTTTTTTGCAAATTATTGTGTCATCGTGGCGTCCGTTAGATTACTCCAACAGCACGCAATTACTATTAATTACATGCGGGTATTATTGCTTATCTTTGATGGATGATCTTGGTATAAATAGAGCAGTATTTTTTCTACATCTATAAGTATGTAATACATATTATAAATTAAAGTCGCTTATCGTGTCTGTCTGTATGATCGCGTTGTTCTTCTAAACTGCGCAACGCATTTTGTTGAACTCGGGTACATATAATATAGAAATCACAATGTTCTGTCAAATTGTAAAAACCGTGCCAAGCAGAAGCGGGTCGTCAGTTAAAAGTATAAATTGCTTGTGTAAAAATTCTCTTCATATCTTTTTTATTATTATTTGAAGATATAAACTAAATATTCCTAGTGAGAGATGACACTTAAATCATAATCATAACCTGATACATCAGAAATCAAAATCGTACGGTAAAAATGATTTACTAAATTGAAATGAAAACAAACCACATTAGTTTGGCGAGAGTAACATTCCGACCAAGATAATTAGGCCCACATAATACACAAATATTAAAACCATGAACGCTCCTGCAGACAGGCGCGACGCGTTTCTGGTAGAACAATTTCCATGAAGTTCATTTTCATAGAAATTGTTCTACAAGAGTTGCGTCGCGCTGTCACGTCGCGCCTGTCTGCGATAGCATTAATTCCACTTGTTTTAACAGGAAGTCGGTTTAATGAATTTTTATTGGTTACCGAAGACTTTCGAATAATGAAATCTGGGCGTTATATGACCACTAGTTTATGTCTATATCTGTCCAATTTGACGTCCGCCGTCCATTTCGGTTGAATATATTATAGACCAAGAGACAGGGGCGTCAGAAATTACGACTTTAAATAAGTGATAAATGTTTTTATTTAATAGGATTTTTGATGCGTTTAAACGGGGACTCTGCCAATTAAATTAAATTAAAAAGATAATTTTCGCCATGATCATCACGCCTGCAAATTAGTTTGGTACCTAATAGTAGCTTTACCAAGTAATTACTAAAAAAAATATGCTGATTATTTTTGTAACGGATTTCTCAATTTCTTATTAGTGTTCTCAAAAAGTAAAGTAGAAAGAAAAAAAAAGAATAGGTAATGTGTTTATTTATTACAGTAGGTACCACAGTGCTGAACAAATTCAAATTCAATTTGAACAAATTCAAAATTAACATAAAATTTAAATATATAATTTAATAATTATTGATATTTATAATACGTGAAACATCTAAGAGGTAACCAAACCTATTTTAAAGCTAGCATGTCATTTAAAAACTTTATACTCCAAAACACACACCCAATAATCTTTGACGGATTACATCGATAACATGTTTTTTCATCTAACCGTCTCCGAGCCTACTCAAGTAATTAACAAGGCGGCAAGTTGACAATTTAAACTGGTACACTTTTTTATATAGCTTCGAAATTGGGGTCCAATCACCAATCGTTTGTCCGTATGCATATAAAACAAGCTTCGGATCGAACCGTTAGAGTAAAACGTCTTAATAAATATTGTACTTATGTTGTAATTCTATCATATTGAGGCTTTATATGTAGGGAAAGTATCGATATCTAGATATCGAGTATTTAAGAAATACAATAGACATGGATATATTTAGTAACCTGTTCCCCTTAGCTATTTCTGCGCACGGCGTGTGGTAACACGCCGTATTCGAGTCTGCGACAAGTCAATCGTCATCCTGAGGATGCCTCGTTGAGAGGTGAAACACGTGTCGATTTCTTTCAGGGTTTTTTATGGCTCTTTAGAAAAAGCTAAGCGGAACAGGTTACTAAATATATCCACGTCTATTGTATTTTATAATGGATTTCCGCAAGGTCACGCCTGAATCAATTAACTATCTATCGAGTATTTTTACCGATGAAAAAAAGAAGAAGGTTCTTAATAGCTGATTCCTATAATTTACAGACCGTTGTTAGTTAAAAATTAAGACTCTTGTATCTTTGCCAATAATGAAGCCAAGACCTCATAGTTTTGCATAGTAGACACTCCTTTAAGGAAGTGGCTATCACAGGTAAAATTTCCTTAAGTATCTATTTGTATGCCTAGTTTGGCAATAAAAACAGCTACCATTGGTAAGCAAAACGATTCGTTTTTGTTTTATAGGAACCGAGCATAAGTCGAAACATATTTTTGAAGTGAAAACTTCTTTAGGCGCATTGGGTATTTTTGAGATGGGAAAAAAACAATTGAACTCGCGACACCGTTCCGATACCTCATTTTTGTAAACGCGATTGTGCTCTTTATTTATATTACGTTACGGATCAATTTTCTCTGCAAATATTTTTACTTTAAAAGTTTTGGAAGTTTTTTTTTTATAAACGTGATTGTGCTCTTTATTTAGAAAAGGTTCCGGACCAATGTTCTATAAAAGTATTTTTCTTCCACCAAGGCGATCTTGTTCAAGTTTTCACTTCTGTCGGCACTACCGGAGTGCCACAGTTTCTTTTTTTATTCATAAAAGCACCTTTTGTGAAATCTAAAAAGTAAGACCAAGTTTTCTATTCTATATAACTTTACCTATCGAATATCGAATCAAGTGTGATACTTCTCGAGTCGATAAGGTATCGCGAGCGCAAATACTGAGCCTGTTTCAAAGTATGCGGATAAAGTCCTTATCGCTCTAAGATAAATTCAGGAATGCAACCTAATTTCTACGAAATTATCTGCCAAATAAGGAAATAAAAAGGGATAACAGAACTTTCGTAGGTGGCGAAACAGGCCCTTTTTTTTGGTGGGAAATTCTCAAATAACTTCTCCCGTTCTGGGTGGAGTGGGAGGGCGTGTCAGACTCTTATTGACTAAAACCTACCCGTATTCCTTCAGTAGACATGTTGCCAGGGGCCACGGTATCTCTTTCAGACTTTCCCATGACCCAGGCAGGAATCGGCCCTAGCGGACCCCGTCAGTTCTGCTGACATCTGAGGCGCGCGTGGAACACAACGCGCCGTCGACTCGGGCCTGATCCTTATCGGACGGCGAGCTACCCATTGCTTACCGTCCACAAGCCCGCGCCTACGGTGGCTGGGAATCAGCCTGTGATTCCCGACGCCCATACAACCTAACACTGGTGCCGATTCCCTTGTTCACAAACTAAACTAAATTTAAGTTCAGTGCATCTTTTTCTTTCTATTTCATAAAGAAAAGGACAGAAGATAAATTTTAGTTTAGTCCTGTCAAATTAATCAGCGCTTGACGTAAACTGAGATAATTTTAGTTGGCAAGTTTTTAATCACGTCTAAACTTGTATGGAGTAGTGACAGGCGCTGATTAATTTGACAGGACTAAACTAAAATTTATCTTCTGTCGTTTTCTTAATGAAATAGAAAGAAAAAGATGCACTGAACTTAAATTTAGTTTAGTTTGTGAACAAGGGAATCGGCACCATTGAACTGCAAATTGCAGAAAACGTAAGAAAATATGCATTTCGCGTGCTACCACTGCGAATCCACCTTAAAAGAGTCCTGTAAAATAAATGCTGCTTATTTTTTAAAAATAAAATAATTGTGATGCCCTACCGATACTTTACAAAGTCAAAGTCAAAGTCAAATCATTTATTTCAAATAGGCCCATGTATGGCACTTTTGAACGTCAAAAATTACAAAACAATATTATTGATTTTAGTCGCCCCTTCCAAAAGGTAGTTTTCGTATGGAGAAGAATGGGCAAGAAACTCCACCGTTACTTTTTTTAAATGTTTTACAATATTGTTTGTATATGTACGATATTTACAAATCATCATTCTGTTTTATTCAACTCCAAAATTATCTTTTTAAAAACACATATACCTACTTTATCAGAAATAACGATTCCAAAACTTTCAGAAAATCACAACTAGATACCACTTTAAAAAGCCGATAAATTAACATTGGTTTAGAAAAAAACAATCAAACACATCGTAATTATGTGAAACTTCTTTCACTGATTATTTCTAAGAAAACGAATAAATCCAATCGATACACATCGGTTTTAATGTAGATCAAAATCAATTAGCGATAAAACCTGTCAGTTTACATCGTTGTCACAAATTTATCCAAATAATTGTGTCAATAAAAACACTCTTCTATACTTCTTTGATACCGACAACGAATAAAAAGGGATTGGAAAAAAAGTATCGATACCCGAGTATCGATATTGATACTTTTCATTGTTACAGTGAATCAATTTTCACGCCTTCCCCTTGGGACCTAGGTCAAATATGTTTTTATATTCGGATAGCTCGTAACCTAAAGAGGAGAAGTTATTTGATAATTTCCCACGTAAAAAAAAAGTGTCAGGTTGTATTTTGATCAAAATATACCACTGTGTATAACTACCCTTTCACACGACGATCCCATATTTCTGCGACAACATCCGTCTCAGCATTATCTTGTCAAAAGATCACCGAAGTTATAGTTCAATTGTAAAATCGTTGTAATCACAGAATCACTAACTTATACATTTTAATGTTTTACGAAATGAAAGACGCACACGTTTGTATGGGATTGTTTACGGTCTGATAGCAATTGTATGAGAAAGGACCGATCTATGAGTTACTGAGTATTTGTAACATTATTTGTAGAATCGGCCCGTTTGATGTCAAAGGAAAGTAGCGTGGTTTTATGTACTACAAGGGTTTTATCGCGATTCTATGATCATGGTAGTTCTGTTTATGTACCGCTAGGAATACCGTATTAATAAATGGATCTCATTAAAAATATCCTTCTTAAGTGTCCAGTTAATGCCTCTTAAGATGCAGAATTTATTTTTTATTATATGTTTTACTAGCTGGCCCGTCATAAGCTATTCTGTCCAGATTTCAATAGTTCATACAAAAATTCCATACAAAAAGGACGTTCGTTTTTTTTCGGGAATCTTTTCCATTTTTTGAATTGATAACTTCTTTAGGAGCATTGGGCATTTTTGATATGAATAAACCATTGATTTCTCGATACTGTAACGCAATTTACCGACACCGTGGTGAAGTAAAAGATATAAGCGCGTTGATTACCGCGGTGCGTGAAGTAAAAGACATCAACGCGTTGATTACCGCGGTGCGTGGAATAAAAGACATCAACGCGTTGATAACCGCGGTGCCGATTTTATTTCAAGTTTTCACTTCTGTCGGCACTCCCGGAGTGCTACTGTTTTTTTTTTTTTCATAAATTCCTTATTCGGACTGTAACGAACATTAAAAAAAATAACAAATTAGTCTAGTCGTTCTTATGTAAAGCACTTACCAACGAAATTCGTCATAATTATTTTTTTATATCTAGTCTGGCCATAAGTTGAACGACACGCTGACATTATGTCTAAAGAAATCTTTGGAGCGAGCAGTGGCAAAATTTCCCTAGGAAATAGTGCATAAATCCATAGATTCGTGGCCAGACAGATTAAAGACCTGTATCAAAGCCAAAGATGGCCATTTCGAATAGAATTATTTCTCATGTTTTTCTGAGATTTCAATAAATTTGTACATAGTATAAGTTTTATTAAGATTACTTTACTTCATAAAAAATAAATGCACTTTCATTTGTAACAGAACTTATGGCCAGACTATGTATGCAGATAGACGAGGGGTATTTTTTTTTTCAAACTTCAAAAAAAATTTGGTAGAAGAAAGGGTTTGCAATTTATGATATTGAGGTTTATTCAACGCTTCATATAATTTCGAGTCTTAACTGACATAAATTGCCAACAGATTAGTTAGTGGTACACCAAAAACTTAATCCAAATTATATACTTACCTTCAACATTAAAGTGGCACATGGCAAAATCCAAGCCAAAAAAAAAACAAATCAAATAACAGATGTTCAAAACAATTTCACCTTACGATCATCAGTAGCTCATTTCATTTACATTATAATTGCACAAACGATCCGGGTGCATTTTTTCTGAACTACACTGTACATGTTAACCACCGTACATCGCGTGACAATTGTCAGGCAGCAATACACTTGATTTACAAATAATTGACCCAATGTTGTAACGAACAATCATAATTCATTTTAATCAACCACAAACGCGTGCGCCATCTTGGATTTGTATGAGTTTTTTATAGTGTAAAGAAATGCGTGCAGCTAATATTTTCCGCTTCAGTTGACTGTTGTGTGTAAAAAAACCTTTTGCAGATGTGTCAATTATGGTGATGATTTTCCTTGTAATGTCATTTAGTGATTATGGGCTATTGTTATGATATTCTGTCACGGTAAATTGACATTAACTTATGCAGTACATACTTGGGTGTTGCTAGTATAATTGCTACTGTTTAATGTGAAGTAAGTACATGATCAGCTAAGGTTACGTCATGATCTTCATTACATCCGGATCTGTATTAGCCAAGGAATGATTATAGTCCGTGCAATCCACGACGACGCGCCCCACTCCGCGATTACTGTACTGTAAGCTGAACTCTAGTACGGCGCGGAGCGGAGTGGGGCGAGTCTTCGTGGATTGCGCGGACTATAGCTACTTACTGGTTTATTATCAAGCTTTTGAGCAACACAACAAAACCTGACCACCTCGTTGGGTTAGTCTACTCGTTGCAAGCGCTAATGCTGAGCACGAGGTCCATGGTCCCGGGTCAAAGTGTTATTGGGTTTTTCCTATCTAGAATTTCTCAGTACAAAATCTATAAATGGCAAAATGTGCTGGGTATGCTATGGTACACCTTCACCTGACCCTTCGGAGATTACAGTCGTGATGTTATGCTATGTAATAATACAACAAAACAAGCATCTAATCTTCGTAATGGAATTATGACATTGTCAGAAAATTTGTAAAATATGTTTTTTTTTTATTTAGGTGTTTATTGGTGGATGCACTTTTTATGCACCCCAGTGCATTCTCTTTGATCTCCTAAACAGAGATTTACCCACTGAAAGTTTGGGCTCATTTTCGCTATTAATTATTGTCATAAATTAGTTGTAACTATAACACGGTTTAACCTTTTAAGTACTGCAAAAAAAGCGTGCGACCATCCGTCAAGGACAAACACGTGCGGCTTATCGCGATGTAATCTGACACGGGTTGACCTCTCACACAAAAACTGCTGTAGCTTCGTTTCTATTGCGTCATTTTACAATCTGTAAACAGATTCGAGTGTTTGAACAACGGGGGCCACTTATGATAATATCCATAACACTCATACGTTTAGTTATTATTGTAAACATCCTATTGAAAATAGAGAACTGGCCGTAAGCCGACTTGTTAATGTATTATGTTAGTTTCTGGCAAAAGTAATGAATTGATTTACGCAAAATTTTGGTAATAATATCATGAATACACAAGTAATCCAATTAGATTTTTTTCTTATTAGTCTTACATACAATATTTCCATAATATTCTAACTCAAACTTCATAGTGCGCGGTGCTGTCATTTTGAATCGCGTAGTCCAATTCGTGATATTGGAAAAGATCATACGAGTTATAATGAGCATTATATCATGTATTAAATCTTTCTAGAATATTACCTATACCTTCTTCGACTAATTGTTATCCATGAATCGTAAAAATATGATACGATAATTGGTAAAATACCAAGATGACCTTGACGGGTCATTTTATCCGGAAATTTATCTAGTCTAGTTAGAATCTTATTTGAAAGTAAACAAGAATGAAGTGTTTTATCAATTTCTGTACACACATTCCTTATTTATAACCCTTTTGATTAATTCATTAATGGTTACAAAACAAATCTAGTATTATTTCATAAAAATTCGGCATGATAATTTGACCCGTTTTACCTACACATCAAAATGCTTCGAAAAATCTTTGAAAAATGGATAAAAATAAATGAATACGCTTTGAATGCATGAAATAATTAATTATAATTAGTTTTTGCATAGATAATTACCATTTATAGACACAAATTCATCGGAAAACAGTCAACAATAATATATTTATATGGCAAATGTGTAAGGCGAAATAACCTGAAAATTGATTGGCTCGGAAATCATTTTTACTATATTGTTTTACGCAAACGATTAGCCAAAAACTTGCACAAGCCACTATTGTTTCATTATTCATGTACTTACCTAAGTTTCAAACGAAAAATCCATCACAATAACTCACAATAAATAAAACAACAACACTAAGTCACGACAATAAACCACAGAATATCAATGTAAAAAAGGGCGCCTTCGTATTTTTTTTTTATAGTGTTGGGCACGAAGTTTTTAGTAACTTTTATCGTCTATGGCTTACAAATATTCTTGGCAGTGTAGGAAAAATATTAGCAATCGACTAAGTTCCGTACTTTACGCAAAAATAATATTTTAATGGTGTAGCCTATTGGCAACGCGCGCTGTCGCCCGGAGGCGTCACCGGTCCTAAACGGTTGCGCGCGAAACCGACCCCTCCGGGCGACAGCAGTCCTTAAAAGGTTAAAACAAATTCTTTCAATGTAACATGTTGTAGCTCATTATTAGTGCAGGGACCAGTTCTGTCACAAGCACTATTAATAAAAAGCTTATAATTAATAATACCACGAGTGTCTCGCCTTCAGATAACACGCGACAACTCCAAAATGAATATTCAAGAACTTGTTAATACCTTTAGCTGCCAGTCAATGTGCCTAAAATGATTTATATAAGCCTACATGCTGATCCAAATCCAACTCTAAATTAGAAAAGGGAAGGTTCAATTTTGCTGGTGAATATTTAGTAAACAGCCCTTATCAGCCGCCCACGCATGATTCGATCTTTTTTAAATTTGATGTCGTAATTATGGAGTCTGTATGATATTAATTTATTAGGAGGTGCGTGTTCAAATTATTTTTGGGCTACCGTTTTTACATTAATTATTTTAACAATTTTTTTTGTACCTGGAAAAACGCAGAACAAATTAATAAGTAATTAGAGATGGTAATATTAATACAATTTCTTAAAAAAAAAAAAACAGTGGCACTTCGGGAGTGCCGACAGAAGTAAAAACTTGAACAAGATCGTCTTGATGGAAGAATAAAAATTGTGTAGAACATTGGTCCGTAACCTTATTTAAATAAAGAGCACAACCTCGTTTACAAAAGAAAAAAAATACTTCCAAAACCTTTCAAGAAAAAATACTTACATAGAAAATTGATCCGTAACGTAATATAAATAAAGAGCACAATTGCGTTTACAAAAATGAGGTGTCGGTAACGGTGTTACGAGTTCAATTGTTTTTTCCTATCTCAAAAATGCCCAACGCGCCTAAAGAAGTTTTTACTTTAAAAAAAACGACAAAACTGCACAAAATGTCTTACAAGGCGACTATCAGGAACAAAAATCAATAGATATTTTTCAAACCAACTTCAGTAATTCAGAGATTACTTTCATCCATACTTGTCAAAACCCTTTTGGCTTTACCGCAGATCGATCAAAACTAGTTCCACCTTCATTTCTGCCTACCCCATGCGCCATACACGTACATAAACAAGTCCATTCATTCCAGAGATTAAACGTTCATGTTTAAAAAGAAAAATAACGCGGGACCGGCACAGCGGCAGATTGCATCTGTGGACCGTCTGCACTATCAATCATTCGTTATCGTTCTTTTGCCATGGACTGTACTGATTAAATTATTCCACGAGGTGACTTAATGAAATAGCCTGGTTAGGAAGGATTCACACTGCGGTCGCGGAGACTCACAACCGTGCCTAGGGTGCGATAAAGATACGCTATTTCCCGAGTTGTTTACGACTGCCTTTAAATTTTTAAATATAAAAAAACGGCTATTTTGCAATATGGCAAAAAAAAATACGATAGCGGCTAAAATGGAACTGTCTACTTCAGATAATTATCTGAAATTAATTGTCACATTATAGATATAAATACAAAAAAGGAATACAAAGTCGATAACTGCACTAGTCCAGTATAAACAAACACTGACTTACTCACAATCCATGACCATTCAGTCCATTCATTCATAAACAGCTTAAATCACCTTTTGTACGAAATCTAACAGTAAACTTATAAATAATAGCATTGCTCTAGCCACAAATCATGGCCCACAGTGTACCTTATTACGTCAAGTTATGAACACGCAAAGACACAATTGTGCACACTGCAACATCGCACATCATGGCGGCACGGCCAATAAATATGCATACATTGTCAATTAATAGTCTATATTAAATTAATGGCCGCTTGCTATTTAGAAATGAAACGGTTAAAGGATTAAAGGGTTCTGCACCTGTTCGAGATTGATAAGTTTTTAAGTAAAGATGTGTGATAAAATCTTTCGTGAATTGTGTTCTTTTTATAGGGTAAGCCGTTATGCGATAAATTCTGGTTGTGTTAATTTTTGTGCTTCGACAATTATACCAGGATTTTTAGGAGAAAAATATGCAAATAATTTGTCTGTATCTATCTTATGAGGAGGCTCCCTAAATTGTATGTTAATTTGCATTAATATTCTAAACCAGTCACGCATACAATCAAAATGGAACCTTAGTGCATTATTTATTGGATCTTTTTCTTTCCATGAGACAGACAGACAAGACAAAATACAACAATACAGTTACCTAATTGAAACAATTTCGCCCAATTAATTTTTTATTCGAAAATCATGACGTCTTTTTAAAGATTATATTAAAATTACTCTGATTTGTACCTAAAATAAGAATTCACAGTAAGAAAACATAGTTTATTCAGCCACAACATATTTTTGATCTAGATCAATTATTACTTTAGTTATAAACGAAATAAGAATTGAGACTTACGCCATTTAGTTCCGTGCTCGAACACGATCATAGAGCACACGCGATATTCAACTTTATTACTGGTGTGTTAGCGTTTGACACATAGTGGAGTGGCGGGGTGCATGTGGGCGGAGCTTGTATGGAAATTGTCTTTAGAGTGCCTGGTCTTAATCCTTACTCTACAATAATGCACCGATTCTGATACGAAGTGAATTTATTTACAGTATACACCTTTTACGATCTGAACAACACCTCTGAGGTCACAATAAATGAGGCCACCTAATGGGCCCAAACAATACAAGAAAAATAGATTTACCGTCGAAATGAAAAGAAGAAGAAGTATAGAAGGATGGAAAGTAGCCATACCTTCTCCAGGTCATAATCTACCCATGTGCCAAATTTTATCCAAATCCGTTCAACCGTTTTTGCGTGAAAGCGTCACAAAAAAACAACAAACTCATTTTTGCATTTATAATTATTAATTAGAATAGTTAGGATAAGAATAAAAACAATCTTGCGTAAATATGAGTGTGACTGACAGCTTGTCATCATCATCTTCCTGCCCTTGTCCCATGTTACTTGGGGTCGGCGCAACACGTTTTCTTTATCCACTCTCCCCTGTCAACCGTCACACTATCATTCACTCCCTTCTCTTTCATATCATTCCTCGCACAATTCTTCCATCTTTTCCTTGGTCTTCCTCTCCCGCTCCATCCATCAACATTTATATTCATCACTCTTTTAGTCACATGCGTTTCTTCTCTCCTCATCACCAAACGATTTCCTTTCAACTTTTCTGTCACTGGCGCCACTTGTTTACAAATTTCTTACTTCATCCATTTTTGTCACTCCACACATCCATCTCAACATTCTCATCTCCGTTACATACAATTTTTGACTGACAGCTTGTCACTTTGTCAAATTTTCTTTTACTACAATCATCTTCAATTTTTATAACTTCTCCACCATTCAAACCCAAGTCCTAAACACTTGCGGAACCCAAAACTGCCAGCAATAAACCAGTAAGCCCGTTTCGAATCACGAATAAGGGAGTCATAATAACAGAGCCCTCTAAGATATACTATGTACCAATTAGTTAACTTCTTGACAACGGATTGGCCGACACCACAATATTGATTAACTGAAGCTCCAGATAATTGGCTATGTGGTTATTAATTAGTTCCCCTTTGAATATATTAATATTTATAAGTAATTTAGTTATAGTACCGAGATCATAACTCTGTTAGTTCATTTTTGAAACGGGTTCTGCGTTTGGGTTATTCGATTAGGGAATTGATCGTCTAGTGGTAAATCATGCAAGACCGGTATAGCTTCTGTGCATCGCATCGGGTTGAAAATAATTGAGATATATTGGCTGGGAACGACCGATTTTTTATTAAAATAAAATTATTTATGAGTTTCAAATTAAACTGAATGGTTAGCAATTGCGTTTTTCGCTTTTCGTTACTTTTACAAATGTGGAATTAATCTCTATTAGCCGACGTTCGCACGGACGTAATAAAATCGCGGAGAGATTTTATGGCGCACTGGATTTTCAACTCTCGGTGTTAAGCCGTGTGTTGAGAATCCAACGCGCTAAGACGCACTCTCCTACCAGCGCGTTGAAAAAAACACACTGTTGGATTTTCAACTCTCGGCGCTGAGCAGAGCGTTGAAAATCCAGTGCACAAAAAAAAATCGCCGCGATTTTATTACGTCCGTGCTAACGTCAGCTTATAAACTGCATTAAACCATAAATGACCTTTGTTTGAAATAAAAGTTTTCTATTCTATTCTCCTCATCTGCCTAGCCCCTTCTCCCCTTCTTTATGTTGAGGTCGGCTTCCAGTCTAACCAGATGCAGCTGAATACCAGTATTTTACATGGGGTGACTGCCTATCTGACCTCCACAACCCAGTTACTGGGTACCACGATACCTCTTTGTAAGACTAGTAGTCAGACTTTCGGGCTTCTGACGACCCGTAACAATTTTTAAAGACGGCTTAACGTGCTTTCCGAGGCACGGAAGGGTATTGGTATGTAAAGATGGTCACCCATCAACGGACGAACCGCGGCAAGCGTAGCTTTTAATCTGATCGGTCGACCCGTGTGGCTGATAATACTTAGCCACAAGCCCCTCTCTCTTTCCACTCTATTTGATTAAAATCCACTTTTACAATGTTCATAGATCGTTCGTTGTGTACTCTTTTCTACACCCACGCATATCCCGAGTACCGAGAAATAAACGTTAACGAGATCAATACCGAAATACCTTCTCGGGTTATTTCGCAACAATTTATTTAGCTAAATTAACCGAAGCACATCGTATTTGCATTCGATTTCCATAACGCGGCACAGGCGTATCGAGGGGCCATACGTCACTGTAACCGCAAGATATAACCCGTACGGACTGCTTGATCGATTGTGCGATTCAGACATCGAGAATTTTACGGTAATGAAACGTTAATTTTATTTTGTTACGGTTGAGGTGATGTTTAAATATGATTTGTAATTATATTTGTTTTAACGGATGATTGAAAATAATTTGTCATTTTCATGGTAATTATAAATTACAACTGGTTTTGCTATAGTGGTTTTCGTGTGACATCTTCAAAGAGAAAGAAAACAACATGATGAAATAAAGTTGTAATTTAATAAAATGTTAAATATGACAGTACAAGTTCACTACTGTGATCTTTAACTTACACAGTGCGTTCACTGGCTAAACCAAGGAAAATCTGTTCAGGTTGAGATTCATAGACGACTCCGCCTTAGAGTGTAAATGCGGTGCTGTTCCACAAACGAATGGGACACTTAATGTTGTATCCTGCGTGTCTGTCAGCTGCACGTTACAGGAACTGATGGACGCTAGTGATAGCGTCAAACACGTGACCGAATTCTGAGCCGAGTCTATTTATAATGCCATCGACACGCTAAGAAGAAGTGCGTTCACTTTTACTACACTTTAGCACGGATGACAGTTTATTGAGATAATCAACAAAATAACTGGAAGGGGTAAATAAAAGACTTATCCATATAAAATAGCACAAAAAAGTAGAGAATGTTCCGTCAAAAAAACAGAATATTTTTCAATATCGTACCTATATCGTTTGTCATAAATAATCCCCGCTCCTTCATTATCGGAGTTCAGATGAGACGGCCGGTTTTTTGCCAACATCGTGATTTATCCAAAGGAAATTGTCAGACAACTAATGGCTCTTTGTTTATTGATTTATATGTTGCAATATTCGGTAGCGAGAAGGGTCGGTATAATATCGGTACTCGTTTTTTTCCCCGCCTGATTGAGCTACTGCATAACCCGCCCACGAGAAAATGGCTATTTCATCCGCTCACAGCCCAACCCATCGTAGCCTTTTTAATTTGGACGCATAATCAAAATTATAGGGTTCGTAGATTGGTGTGAATTAGCGAGTAAAATTTTAATGGGAACGCTTCTAGGATGTATCTTTATTAAGTTTTTTTTTAGGTTGGTGTACAGGAAATTATTTTAGATTTAATTAAATTTTTTGATATATGGTTTTGGAAAGACGATAATAAAGTTTGGAACAAAAAGATTTGATGGCGTGGTTGTTTGGTAGGTGAGTTTTATGGCACATAATAGTGATATGATTCTAAACCATGTATTACAGTGAGACAAGAAAATGGCGGTGTTTTAGAACAATTGAATAAAAACGTGTGCGGTCGGGGGACCCCCGTCAGGAACGAAGTTACACGTATGATATAAAATAATAAAAAAATAATTGCCACCGCCATCTTGGATTTATATTTTGACCTCATATCGGCTTTAGCACCCTCGAAAAATATGAAAACGACACCCATGACGAAAATTTTTAAAATTTTCGCGGCTGGCGTCTTGGATTTATATTTAGACCTCATCTTGACAAAAAATTTGAAAAATTTCAGAGCCCTTGGATTTTCATTTTGACCAAATTTATACTTTCTCTCTCTCCTACCACACTGTAATCATAATCATTTCTTTTGTTTTTTTTTCTGCCGGCATTCTCTCTCTCTCTCTCTCTCTCTCTCTTTGAATTAAAAGAAGACAGTCGCAAGTATTAACACTTTTTAGCGTGACGATTTCTGAAAGTTTACAAGCCGCGTTAAAGAACTTCGTTCCAAAAATCTAGACTTTCACAATTACAGCAATCAAATTGACCAATTTTTGATGAAGTCGATACTGAATATCTATTGCCAAAATAACATTAAATATTCTAGTTTTACTTAAATAATTAATTACCCAGCTTACCCTGCCAACAAACACAAGCGTAAACAAACTATACATTTCACGACTTCTGAGTTCTGACCAATCTAGAGCTATATTATTTAGTCACGATCATTTGAATGTCGTGCGAACATTGAATTTTATAATGATTTATTTTCTACAAAGTATAAAGTTATAACTAATAAAGCTTCCGTCATAAAACTGTTTCAGATCTTTAAATTAATTGATCGCTTTTTAAATACAGTTACTTAAAATTTTGTTACATAAAATTGTATCGATATCTACTTTCTCCTTTTTAAATGTCGTGACAAATGCTCTAAAGCGATATTTTACAAAATGTTGAAGAAATTAATGAGGGAGATAACGTGGCAAATTAGGAAAGAAGTAGTTTTAATCTTGTTTTGAAGCTTTATATCAATTCCGAAATCATGATTGTGTTATTAATTATTTGATTCCCACTGATGACTGCCTCGTCGATGTAGTGGACGCAAACGCTACTGCTGAGCATAAGGTCCTGGGTTCGAATCCCTGGTCGGGCAAAGTGCTATTGGGTTTTTCCATCTGAAATTTCTCAGTAGCAGCCTGGAGTCTGGATTTGTGTCCGGTTGATGGGAATAGGCTCGCCCCCTATTACATGGGACTTAAACATAACTGGCGAAATGTGAGTGTACTATAGATACACCTCTGCCTACCCCTTCGGGAATTACAGTCGTGATATTATGTTGATTCATAAGTCGATTCAACGAATGGAACCGGAAGATATCAAGACGTGTATTTATTCATTTTTATTAGAAAATTCGCATTCGCAATTTATTTACCAAAAATGTAAACAAACTCGAGTTTTAGGAAAAACAACTGTAATGCCTAAAAATATAGTTCAGTTTGCGCTACAACTTAATTTATTTTGTGACTTTTTTCATAGTACTATAATCAATTTTATTTACACTAACATAAAGTTGATGTTTGTTTAAGTGGAAATAACATTTAAATAGACCTCAGGTATCGATGGTTTAAAAGTCTAATAAGAATTTGGAAATGTATGGAAAGGATCCCCCCACACCTTGCCTCCCGCGGCCGCGATATCGGTGACACACAAGGGCTTTTTAATTGTTTTTGAAGTGACAACTTCTTTAGGCGCGTTGGGAATTTTTGAGATGGGACTAAAACCATTGATTTCACGACACTGTAACGCAATTTACCGACACCGTGGAGTAAAAGACATCAACGCGTTGATTACTGTGGTGGCGATTTTTTTTCTAGTTGTCACTTTTTAACTACGCGATTTGAAGGGCGATAACGATAATCTTCTTTCTACTACCGTGCCGGATGAGATAAAAATCTTTTGGACATGTTTCGTCATACTGTTCCCGAATCCAAGCATCAGATAGTCTGACCACAAAATTAAAGCCGTCCAGAAATCCACGACTAAAAGTATTTTGAACGTTCAAATTGAATGTTTTGGTGACCACAAATTATTTTGACCGTTCTTTCCATAAAAACAAATGGTCATTTAGTAGCATGGGAAGCATGGAATGACGATATGGTATTCAATTTATTCTTCACGCTCACTGTTTTACGGATCATCAGCAGTGTGATTTGTTTTGAAGTCTTTTATTTTGTTGCGGCTGAGTTGAAAGGGGGTTATTATTACATTTTCGTGTTGTTTTGGTCTAAGCCGGTAATTTAGTGTTAATGACGGGATCTTTACTGTTGTTTAATTTACCCTTCTGCATATTATATCGGTGGCAAAAAAAAGTATGTTTGGCCCAAAATTCAGCAACGCGAACTCCGCTCTCTGACAAGGTCATAAGTGCAAATGTGACGGCATGCATCGAATGCACATGACATCAAATACTAGTGCGTGGTAACGGATACTTGACAAAAAGGTTGCAGATGATAAAAATGTTGAATTAGTAATAGGTTAGTTAAGAGGGAACAGGGCCTGCGATTCTCCATACAATTTCAGCTGTCTGTATTCCCCTTTTTTCTTCCTGAATATTGCCTCTAGAACAATTTTTTTTTTTTCATATGATCAAAGTCTGCTGTAGGCACGTCCCTGTTATTTCTTTTTTTTCAGCAACTAATTGGTAAAGAAAATATGACCCTCCAAAAATTACAAAAATCCCCCATTTTTACCGCCATGATTAGAGGATTACCAGACAAATTCGAAAAGTTTTTAACATAAAAGAAAATGATAGGAACATGGACATAGTCTTTCTTAAAAATTTTATGTTAAAAATTATTGAATCGGCTCAGTTTTCGAGGAGAAAAAAGGGGAATACAAAACGTCGATCTCGTCAAAAAATTTGTGATTTAATCGCTCTGAGCTGCAGCTGTCCCTATCGCACTTTACAGGGGCAGACTTGAGGTAAGACGACGGCAATAGTTTCATCAAAAAAAAATTTTTCAAATTCCTCGCAGGCCCTGTTCCCTCTTAAGAGTAACACCATTCTAAAATTGATAGATCCTATTTTGGAGGCTCATTTTTGACCCCCGACGCAAAAAGGTTATAAGTTTGACCGCTATGTATGTCTGCCTGTGTGTCTGTCTATGGCACCTTAGCTTTTAAACGGGTAAACGGTTTTTTTATTTGAAAGCAGGTTTACTAGCGATGGTTCTTAGATATGTTTTATCAAAATCAGTTCAGTGGTTTGTAAATTAGCAGCTCTTTTCTAATTGATAAATCTTCCAAAAGTCTGATTAATTTGAAATTTGGTATTCGGTTACTTCAATGATATTAGAAGAACATAGTAACCTTGAACTGACGCTGCAGTATCACCTGGAATTTGCAGGATACCTAACTCCCTTACCAACTTACAGCACAAGTATCGTGTTTGGGCTCATTGGAATGGTCTCAATGAATAGGTTATAGATAGATGGTGAACAGGGTCTGATGAAGGAGTAGGAAAGAGAAATTAGGAAATGTTTGTGTTTGGGTTTTATAAATTTTAATTGTTAAAAGTACTTGTACGCTAGTTTGTTAAATATAATCAATATCGCTAATGAATTAAACCTACTTTGTAAGAGCATATCGTCAACATCGTGACAAAAATGATATTATATAGAATATTCTCAGCACCTCATAAAGAACAACCCACATCTTTACATTTCTTTTTCATGTGGCGACAATCGAGTCGCTCGTGCGCACATTACTACCGAGCCTAATGTCACGTAATGACTGCTTCGTAACGCGTGTTAAGCTGCGCGCATACTGGCGACTAATGCCACCGCAGTTAGTGACGGGCTCATTATGAATGCGACAAAAAATGTTAGGTTTTATGGTAGCGGTGTTGTGAGCTGAAGTTTGGTGATGCTTTAGGCATTATGTTTTAAGAGGGTTTATCCTAAAAGTTGGCAACGTCGTAAATAGCTGTCAAATATTTACCTGTTTTGATATGTAATTTGGCAATATTAGTGTATGGAAATCAGAAATGTGGCTAACTAGCGAACTAAAATATTGATTAAGCAATGCAATAATTAATAACGTAACATCGAATATTTAGTTTTAGAAGTAAAAAAGTATTTGGAAACTTTATAAATGCCTTTTTACACCTAAAGCGATTACAACATTAAATTCAGTGTTATAATTGCAATTCATTATTAATATTCTAGTTCGCTAGTTAGCCACACTTCTTATTTCCATACAATAATATTGCCAAATTAATCAAAACAGCGATCATTTGACATCTATTTGCAACATTGCCAACTTTCAGAATAAACGCTCTTTTAGTGATTTTCGAATCTGTAGGTAATGTTTTAGGCTTTATATTCTAATTGAATCCAGTTGTTTTGTTATCCACCAGAATACCCGCGAAATTTCGCGTTGCATAATGTTTTAATTAGTCGAGATTTTTAATTCATATTCTTTATGGAACCTCTTTAAGTCATGAGCTGATCTGAATGTCAAAAAATATTTGGTGTAGGTCTTAAAGGCGGAGGCGTGAAAATTAATTCGTTGTTTTAATGTACCTATATTTGGCTCAAATCTTCTTACATAGGTATTTAACACAGAAACAAGTTCTTGGGTTTTGTTGGTCGGTATTGTAGCTACAACAGCATAGTTTCTGAGAAAATTCAGAGTTTTTTTTTAACGATATTTACATTAACTCGTACAAACACGAGCAGTGGTGGCCCATGAGTGGTAACGACCCCAACTTATGAGTTGTAGGTCGTGGGTACGAACCCAGGCAGGTGCTATAGCCGACTTCCAAAAAGGTTTAATGTGCGTCTGTATGTAATTCATTTTGCAGTATTTTTCTTTTTTTGTAAACTGTTTTTGTGTAAATAATTTCATCATCACTGCTCTCAAAATGGTGAAGGAAAACATCGTGAGGAAACCGGCATGTCCTAGAACCAAAAATTCGAAGACATGACTGTGACATCTACCAACACGCATTGGGTCTGCGTGGTAGATTACAGCCGACTACCTCTCGAAGAGAGGAGGTCTGTGTCCAGCAATGGGAACATTATAGGCTGATTTTGTTAGACGTACGTACAAACGTACATATAGATGGTCTTTAATGTGGCTTCCTTTCACAGAGAGACCTTGGTCATATTTTTTTCATAGCAAAATATAATTATTATTCCATGCCAAAATCTTCCTTTGTCTTTGGATACTTTTGTTTAATTAAATGCCTATCAAATATCAAGATTCATTGAACCACATTGGCTGTACTCAACAGGTTTGAGACAGCATCCTTCATTATAAATTCATTTGCGCGCAATGTGCGATGTCATGACTTTGATTATTGCCCGAGATGAGTGTTATTAGGCCTTTTATTGTTTAAAAGTATTGGTCACTATTTATTGTGAGTCAGAGTCAAAAATAGATCTATTGATATGGAATTAATACAGTAGTCTATGCCATTGAAAACAGAGTTGATTTATCAGTGGACGAAGCTCTTGGGACAACTCAGATCTGATGATGCGCCTACTTGGGCGAAATTTTGTACAATGTCAGTATTGTCGCAAATTGCTCGATATTACCAAAACTTCATATTTAACACTAATTCCAAGAATGGCACAATTAATTGCCCGTATAAGCGCGCATCTTTAGGATACTGAACTTTGTTCAAGATAAATTATATTAGCATAATTTTTGCCAGATGTATTCAATTTCGGTTCATTTATATCCTTTTTTTTTTGCTTATTTAATTTACTAATATATTCCAGAACTATCATGGTCAGTATCTTTTAACATTACTTTCTATGAATCTTTTCCGACATTACCTATACCTATGACTTGCGTTTCATCTAATAGCTTTCCTGGACGTTTGAAGGACGTAGCCCGTTCTAAGACATGCGTGTTTCTTAGCAGTCATTCTATATCGACTGGAGATGTTACATGTATTGACTTATCTGTCTATCTTTGATAAATGTTTAGGACACACAGTCAGTGTTTGTTTTTAGGTGCTTATTTTTACCTTCGATATTTACTTTACAGTGTTTGAGTCCGTCAATTTCGCCTTTATCTTTGTAAAACTGACGAATAAATAAATGTTCCTGGAAACCTGAAATGGTTTCTAGGTATGACAGTATTTAAATTAGTACCCTCACCCCCTTAATAACGATCACTATGTAAAGTTAAATCATAGACAACGTCAGTGTTACCATATTTTTTTAAATGTTTTTTGCTTGTCATAAAAATGTATTTAACTGTGAAAAAAACAACAGTCCTATAATTTAAACTATGGTGTCACAATCTAAAAGTACCGGTCAAATAATCCAAGAAACCACATTAAAAATGCAATTATATCAAATCTAACCTCAAATTGTCTTTCACAGGAGAAACCTCACAAATGCAGTCTTTGCTCCAAGTCGTTCCCAACTCCAGGGGACCTCAAATCGCACATGTACGTCCACAGCGGATCCTGGCCTTACAAGTGTCACATCTGCTCCCGAGGGTTCTCCAAACACACCAACCTGAAGAACCATCTGTTCTTGCATACTGGTAAGTTTTATATTCGCATTTATATACTAAAAATATTTTCTCTCACAAAACCTGATCTGGGTCCCAGCAGTGGGAAGTTATAGGAAGGTTATGCTACCATCTTTTCACATGACCTGTGAATTATTAAGAGATTGCTATGTAGATGAATGAAGAATGGATATTACTTTTGTAGATTCTAGGGTTCTTGAATAATTTATACTAACACTGAATGAATTATCCGGTTATAACGGCGTAGTAAAAGTAAGTTACTATGAAAAACTGTTCCGGAAGAACTTCTCAAAGTATAAAAAAATAGAAGGCCAATTCCCATACAATTTTTGACGCACCTAAAGGTTTTCCCTTTAGGTGCGTTGGGCATTTTAGAGACGGGAAAAAACAATTGAACTCACAACACTGTTACCGACACCAGCTTTTGACCATTAAAAAGACATCAACGCGCGATACATTTTGTTTGGAATTAATGACATTGACAAACATTGAGACATGACAACCATGTCGTTGTCATGTCTCAATTGACATTTCCCTTTTTTTTAACAACATAAAAAAAGAAAAGTTTCCTGAACAATAAAATTGTTCAAGTTTTCACTTCTATCAGCACTCGCGGCCACTGTTTTTTTTTTTCAATTACGTAATTTCTATTAAAATGTCAAAAATGTAATATAGGTATATTTTAGCTGAATTGTCTTCCTGACTCTATTTACCTAATCCAAATATTTTTTAATATTTTGTTTTTTATTTGTTACAGCTAAACATCAAAGGAATAGTGCCAGGGATGCCACTTGAATTGCAAAAATCAAGTTTATGTTTACATTTACATCAAAATTGATGTAAAGTTACATTATTTTTTACATTTAAGACTTTATACGTCTTACAAAATATAAAAGTGTGATATTAGACTAATTAGTTCTAAGTGTTATCTATTTTATGTGTATTTATGATTTGCTTATTTTACTTGGTAAGTAGGTATTTAAAAAATAAGGGATTGACAAAAATTGATGTTTTTGGGGCTTTTTGTAATTTTTAAGATTTTTTGTACGTGTATATAAATTCAACTTTATTATACGGTTATTATGGACTTAATTTTGGGGTGTAAAGTATTTTTAAATTAATTTATGTTAGTATTTTGGAAGAATTAAATAAGCAAAATCAATATACGAAAACGTCTGTAGAATAGCGGTTGTATCTCTAGGATAAACTATTGCTATTTGTAAAGAAAAATATTTTTAAAGTCAAAATTATTTATTTACTACCTACATATTTTTTGATGCTGATAGATTATAAAAAGAGATTCCGATTAAATTATCATTCCGATCTTTCGTTTCGTTTCTCTGAAAGTATAGTGCTAAATACACACACAATGTTGATGAACAGTTTAGCGAAGAGCAAATTTTATTTGGGCGATAATTTTTTCTGATTAAAAGGTAATCCTTAATCAATGTCAAACAGAAAATCTTTCTTTGACTACGCAGTAGTTAGCAAAGTGTCAGAATTTACTACATAGATTTATGTAGAATTAGATGTAATTGTAAATATTAATTATAAGAGCTTATGATATACCTACATTGAGTAGGTGTGTTGTGATTTACGTCTCCGTCCATTTTATTGTAAATATAGCATAAGGGTGCTTACACGCAACGAATTATTAAATTATGAATATTATTTATATTTTTAGATAAGTATTTCAGTAAATAAATTACTATAAATTAAACTGTATTTCATTTCTTCACTCAGTATAATGAAATTGATCTCGAAAATCCAAGTTAGTTAAAAAGACATCTTTCAAAATAATAATGATCAAATTCATATCCTAAGAAAAATCTTAATGTAACTATAATATTAACATATTTTGCAAAATACAGTGACTCAGAAAATTTAATCTGGATGATAACCCTAGTCAAATTATATGTCAGAAGTTTTGGAAAGAGTGAAGAGCTAGGGCTCTTCACTCTTTCCAAAACTATAGGTAACTATAGCTATAGAACAGTGAGTGTCTACAAGACAAGTATCTACTATTTGAATTTGAAGTAAAATTATTGAAACTCCAAACATAAAAGTTAGGGTACTTATAAAGTTTATGTTATCACCATGATACCAGAATCAATCCTTACATTTTTGTTACAAAAATGACTCCGTAGGTACACAATATCTAAAAACTTGGATCACACCTTTGACATCAAGCTGTACAATAAAAATACGATGCCGCAGTCAAGAACCAAAGTCAGAAGAAAGTATTTTATAAGCTAAGTATCAAAACCTAACCAAGGATCCATAAACCAAAAGTAGCCATCAGTTACGACCAAATGACGTCTAATATATACCTAGTGTATCTATCTACGAATCGATAGTTCAAGACATGAACACGCATTGGTTAGAGCATCGAAGAGGCGTAACAGGGTACCATAAACGACAGGTAGCTTATCAATCGCTCTTGACAACACAATAAACTGTCTCCATCGACGACATCCAATACACAGAACCTCATAAAATATGACTTAATAACATCATAATCCGTACATCATTACTTGTACATATGGTGGAGGGAGCCATGTCAACCAGCGTGAAACCGGCAAAACTAATCGCAATTTAAAACTATCTGCTTTATATTTAGAAGGTTCTCGAAGCGAGTAGGCGTTGTACACGCAAGCCCTCAACTGATTTGCATAAAACAACTCCAGTGGAGTGTATTAAGACTTAATTGTTGCTGCCGTGGAGTGTCCGTACCTTGTGGGATGCTACATGAACCGTGGTCTCGATAAAAGCCATACCAACATTTCATTGGCGAGGAAATTCAATGTTAAACGTTATTTATTGTTAGATTTTATTATTACTTTGATTTTATTTGGTTTTGCGATCGTGTGATGTGATTCATACTTTGGGGCGAAGTGTTGAATCTTGAGGTGTGAATCAGGAATTTAACGAGAACAAATTATACAGGACATGTTTTGGTCAGGATTCAAATATGTATTTATTATTTATATTTATTACTAGCAACACGTTTACTATGTTAACATATAATATATACAAACATATTTACAACTAACTACTATATATATTATGTACAAGTATGAAAAGGAAAAAGTTAAAAATAAAGACAAGACCTCATTGGGCGTCAAAAAATTCGTCCGCATCGCTGTCAGCGGGAAAAGTGCCCAAAAGGCTGGCAGCATTGCCACGTTGGATGTCAATGCTGACTCTTTGGCCTAAAAATTGGCCAGCACTTTGGTCACGTAAAGAGTCGACCAACCGCTTGGCGATGTCCCGGAATACTCGGTGAGCACTCGGACCCCATGGCCCTAGTGTTTCAACCCCAAACGGCTCAAAAATATTGCTACCAGTAAGGTTGCTATATTTGCGCCGTTTGAGGTTTTCTGCACCTACAGCAGCTGCCCCGACACAGCTCGCAGTGCTAGGAAGATGGGATGGCGGAAGGGTGTCGACACAGGTTGCATCCCACACCAAAGGCCTACCCAACTTCCAAGGCATTATGGTCATTCCGTCTGGCCTCTTTCCGTCGTCGCGTGCCAAGCCATTGGGTTCTAAAACAGCTGGCACCACGGCAGTGACAATGTTTTGGTTGAATTTCGATTGAGATAATTTGATGACGGATTTTGAGGCCCACTTGCAGCACAAATTAGCGCTTAGCGAATTTAAAACTTCGTTCCATTTCTGTTAATCTTTTCAAGATGACAGAGACAGAATTATGTTTATTTTTTTTTCAGTCGTTACGGGTCGTCAGAAGCCCGAAAGTCTGACAACCGATCTTACCATGGGGTATCGTGTTACCCAGTAACTGGGTTGTGGAGGTCAGATAGGCAGTCGCTCCATCCAAAATACTAGTATTCAGCTGCATTCGATTAAAATTGGAAGCCGACCCCAACATAGTTGGGAAAAGGCTAAGCAAATGATGATGTCTCCTTATAACTCGAACAGTAAAGTTATTCTTGCCATTTATGTTTATTGCAATCTTTGAAATTAAGGAGGACCCGCAGTAGATGTACATCTGGACTGAGGGCCCATTTTTTTTTACGAATAAACTTGAAACATAGGGAAATTAGTTAAAACTAGCTTCTGCCCGCGACTTCGTTCGCATGGAAATCGTAAGACATCACAATATACTACAATAACAGCCACATTTTTATAAAACTTCCCTGTATACTACGTTTGTAGTTTTATTCTCAGCAGCCAAAATATACAGAGTCAGGAATGGTGACTCGGGAGCAAGCGACGTAACAGTTGTCCGTGTGAGAAGCAGCTTATCCTGAGGTCGACACCCGCAGCCTTCAGCCTTTAGTGTCGGCCCCTGTGACTTGTTGATCGCAAAGCATACACTCCCAGAGAACTGCACGCGCTTTAACTGGTAATGGTGGGGAATTTGTACTTTATACGCGCTATAAACACTGTCTCACCATCGCCACAACCTGTTAGAATTTCCACCTCGATGACGTTTCTCTGCAAAGACATGACTTTGAGCTGGTTTCCGTTACACAGATATACAACCGGAAGTCCACTTGCCATTTAATGCTGAAATGAACCTTTTTGGCGCAGCCGTGAGGCACACACTATTGTTTTAAAAACACTATTTTTTATTTCCACTGTAATTTGTGTTTTGTGTTTCGCGAACTGTGTCCAAATAAATGTTTTTTCTATCTTTCTTTCTTTTCTTTCTATTTGTAAATTGAGAAATTCTACGGGGTGATATTTGGCATCATCTTCCTCCACATCACTATTAATGGAGGTGTATATCACTTCACTCCCTTCAATTTGTGAGAGAATACTGTGGTTGATCGCTGTAGCTTGATCATCTTCGGAGTTAAAACGGAAACACACCTAAGAATTCTCTTGGTACGGTATTTGACTGATATCCCCGTATATCAGACAAATAAGATCTTCTAAAGTGGGATCTACTCTACCAAGAGTCTCTGGTAGAGTGCTTTCACCAACTTTTAGAAGAACATCGGAGAATTCTTGAGCATTTGAATTACCGCCAAGCCGAGCTCGTATGATGATGGTCAAGCGCAGTTTATGAACTCTCGACCATAGAGTCGACCTTTTCAACGAAGTTTTCACTTTTTTTGACAAAACTGTGACACCACCCATCATATCTTGGTTTCTGCGGATGTCCTGCAGGGTTCTGTTTACAGTTTCCACTGCTTTCCTTTTTGCCATAACGCATTCATCCCATACGACGAAGCGCAATCCCCTAAGCACACATCCCTTGTTACTGTTGCGTGACACCCCCCCACAAACAGGTGTTTCGTTGCTCTCTAAATCGATGGGAATCTTAAACATGACGTGCGCTGTTTTGCCACCAGGAAGCAGTGTGGCAGCGATTCCAGAAGATCCACATACATATTATAAAATCGCTAGGACAAATCTGCTGTCAAAATCTGTAAAAAAACATTTTATTCCTACAGTCTTTTGCTCTAAAATGATCAGAATACAACCTTGAATGTTTTGTGACTGTAAAGTACTTGTAACTTAGTAGTTTCCCATAGCTTACGAAGTTTTCCATTTTTTGTGAATTAATACATTCTATGAACTATTACATACACAATCCAAAAAAAAATCGTTTTACAAAAAGAGTTTAAAAAAACAGATGTAAATCGAACTTACTACCCCGGGCGGCCTACCACCAGCTCATAAAGCAGTATTTTTTTAATGTTACTTCAGTGGGAGAAAGAGATGGAGCTATACATCCTGTAGAGCTTCATCTCTTTCCCACACTGAAGTAAACTAAAGTAATATTAAAATAATACTGCTTTTAAGCTGGTGGTAGGCCCTCAGGACTTCAAATCATTCGTCCAATCGCTTACTTATTCGCTTTGTTGAAAGTTAGCTAAAATAGCCGTTCCTATATAAAAGGTAGCGTGATGATAATCATTTAAAAAGTTAAATCGGTAACTACCTATCTACAATATCCCAACCTTTTGGCGCGTCCTTTTACAATTTGCAGAGAAAAATACGAACATGATGTAATATTGCTCATCCCCCATAGCAAATAGCGTGATAGTTTATGCCCTACGGTTGGTACAGACAAACATTCTAAAAACTTTATTTTCCTCATAAGAATCGATCCCAGACCTCTTAGCAATAACTTTCTTTAAATAAAATTAACTTCGTTACGATTTTATTATATCTATAGATTATAGGTAGATTATCAAAAAAAAAAATAATCGTATAACAAAATGTGAAAAAAAAGAAAAAAAAACCGTAGGTGGGAATCGAACTTACAACCCCACGTTTACAAAGCAACCGCCCAACCGCTGAGCTAATTGCTTTGTTGAAACTTGTCTAAAATAGCCGTTCCTATATATTTTTTGATTGACTGCTTAGTTCCATAAAGGTATAGCGTGATGATAATCATTTAAAAAGTTAAATCGATAACCATCTACAATATCCTAAAATTTTGGCGCGTTTTTTCCCAAAAATACGAACATAATATAATATTGCTCGTCTCCCATAGTAAATAGCGTGATAGTTTATACCCTATAGTTTGACCAGACTTATAGGGAACACCTATGCAAAATTTTAACAAAATCTATCCGGTAGAATTTGCGTCATGCTAGAACATAAAAATACAACATAATGTAATATTGCTCGTCCCCCATAGTAAATAGCGTGATAGTTTATACCCTATAGTTTGACCAGACACACAGGGAATATCTATGCAAAATTTTAACAGAATCTGTCCGGTAGAATTTGCGTGATGCTGGAACATACATACAGACAAACAGACAAACAGACAAACAGACAAAAATTCTAAAAAAAATATTTTCGGCATTAGAATCGATCCTAGACCTCGTAGCAATTACTTTTTTTCAAAAATATTCAATGTACAGTTTTGACTTCGCTACGATTTTATTATATGTATAGATAGTAAAAGCTTAAAGCATTTGGATATAAATTTCTTAAACGTGAATCAAAACTTTTATGAACAAATGACTTAGTCGCAAAATTCAAATTATCTTGCGTTTTTTGCAATTTGCAGGTCAGTGTCAGGTTGTATCTTGATCAAAATATGATTCTAACCATAACATTTCTGTATTTACAGAATTGTAATCATTACAATCATAAATACATATTTCTAAGTTAGATTTGTTCCCCTAAGAACATTTCTTTAAAAGATCATTTTGATATTGTATTTTTTATTTTTATTACTATTAATTTCTTAACACCTCTTCAGATTTCCAGTATCTGGAACACATTAATCTTAGATTCCCAAGATATTTCCTAACAAAAAACTAATTGCACAAGTAGCAGAATTTCAATTAATTATATAAATTGGCTGTAATATAAAATGCTTTACATAACTCCGTCTGGTAAATAGTGGCTGACATAATCATTTAACTTTCACTAAGTCAAAACTAACAAATTAAACTTATTGATTTATTTATAACGATTCTCTAATGACGATGATAAATGCTATTGACTTGAGCAGCAACGTTTTCGTGAATTTATACAGCGTGTTGATTTTTTTAAAGATAATTTATTTTATTTACAACACATTTTTCTCTTGTGTCAGAAAATTAGTACTGCTTGCAGTGGTTACCATATTTACAGCTGCTGTGCAGCTACTTGTCATCAGGGAGTCTCTCTAAGTCCTTCAACGAAGATACGGGCCCGTCCGAAAGTAGTTTTCATCAAACCCAGAGTCATATAAAAAATTTTGGACGGGCGAAAATACACCGGAATTAGGGACACAGCTGTCAAATCATGTTGTCATTCATTTTAGTTTGGGCCCTAAACTAATCTTATTTAGGGACTTCGGGCTTAAGGAGTAGGCCCCCAGGTTGGTAGAGCGGCTCAATACCAAAGGTGTGCTGTACGAACACTTAGGACGTGAAGGCTGTTTTATTTTACAAGATTTGGTGTAATAATGTGTTTGAAATGAAATTGTATTAGGCTGCGTTCACAAATGTGCGACTTTTTCGGCGCGTAAGCGCGCGCACGTCGCGTACAATTCGCTCCCTCCTCAGAAACTTTGGAATTTAATAGCTAGTCCCTTGTCTTAATTAATATTTTTTATCGATATACACGCGCACGCTCAGCGCCCGAATAGCTATTGCGTAATACACGTGTCACAATCGCACTGCGCCCACTCCGCCTCCACCCTCCCGGGACTTCGATAAATGCAATTTGAGGTCTATTTATGTCATAAGACACAAATTATATACAACAGCGAGTTAGACGCGGGTGCCGACGCGCGTGGCGTGCGCTTAGCGGGCGCATGTCGTCTGAACAGGCCCTTAGTAATTCTATAATTAGAAAATAATTTGAAATTATAGAATGTCAAATGCAGATTATGATGCATTAGGATATCAAATGCAGGCACTGGTGCCGATTCCCTTGTTCACAAACTAAACTAAATTTAAGTTCAGTGCATCTTTTTCTTTCTATTTCATTAAGAAAAGAACAGAAGATAAATTTTAGTTTAGTCCTGTCAAATTAATCAGCGCTTGACGTAAATTGACGTAATTTTAGTTGGCAAGTTTTTAATCACGTCTAAACTTGTATGGAGACTGACAGGCGCTGATTAATTTGACAGGACTAAACTAAAATTTATCTTCTGTCCTTTTCTTAATGAAATAGAAAGAAAAAGATGCACTGAACTTAAATTTAGTTTTGTTTGTGAACAAGGGAATCGGCACCATTGCGTAGCTAGTATTTGCCTCAACTTATAACAAAACATAATCAGCTTATAATGTTCCCACTGCTGGGACACAGACCTCTCCTTGGTGAGAGGGAGTGGGCACGCGAGCTCAGTGCGATTTGGTAGATATCACATGTCTTCGAATTTTTGGTTCTAGGACCGCTCAACTTATAATAGAACTAAATTGTTTTTTTTTTCTGATTGTAGCTTACTTTGTTGTAAATCAGATGTGTATCTATGGTACCTTTCCATAGATAGTTAATGTGCATGCTAATGTGGGCATTATGAATGTGGAGGTAGTTTTGTACGCCCACCCTTCGTTGAATCAGTATTAGCTCTCAATGTGATAGTGGGCGAGCCCATTGCCCATTTGAATTTGCAATCCCGTGCCATAACAGATTTTTTTTTTAAACCTTAATTACTTGAAGATCGTGGGGATGATCGTAGTAATCAGAACTGGAAAATATACGTGTACAAAATTGGTATTGTATCTTTAATGCAAATCTGTACCCTAATTGCGTAATACAGCACAATCACAATCTATTTCGATCTGAAACAGATTGCTAATCCATTGCTTCATAAGTTGGAAAAGAAAATCTGCTCAACAATGTAAATAATGCAATTAATGTTGTTGAACTGTCAAAATGAAACAAATTAGGCATAATTGTTTACGAAAATAGGTTACGCAATTAGAGTTCTGGTCATTTGCAAATGAAGCTTCTACTACAGCGTAAAGATTTTTCGCAACCTTATCTTACTGTTTCTTTTCAAACTACTTAGGTAGTTATCCTGGACTTTTTACCTAGGAATTAATGATCCAATTTTTTAATTCATTTGTGGATATTCATATGCCCTTCGCATTCCTAAGCCAATGCCAATATCTACCGATGTCCGTGTGGCTAGACCGCTTGTACCACATTTTATGCCTTCTGACTACATATTTGCTGTCATAAGTATTCCTATGGTCACCGGGAACTGCTGCTTAACGTGCTCCCATGATTTCCACATAGTCTATATCGAAATTTGTGTAATAAAACTTCAAATTTAGTACTACATACCATATAACCGGCGATAGATCCAACAAGACACGTCAATCAGTAACATTATAAATCTTGTATGATGATACAATTATTAACTTAAACCAGCCGGGTGGTCTATTACATATTGGACCCATTAGACCACCAAAATACTTGGAACCAGTAAACGATCACGATGTTATATTAAACTCTTTCTTATTAACTATTAGTAAAATATAATTTGAAACTAGGCCTCATTTTGTGTGGGTTGGCTTATTAATTTGATGAAGTTTAAAAGCATTGATTCTTTTTTACTTTTGTACATATTATATTCAAGGTGCACATGAAAGAGCTTTACAGTTTCGTTTCGAACTCGTTTTAAAACTATGATGAATGAACTTCAGTTAATGTTATACAAAGTATAATTTATAAAACGGAGGTTGTCTTGACGATGTGCTTTTACTTCGCTACATCAGGTACTTTTTTTTGCAGATTTTCACTAGGTTTTAGCCACACTAATTATTTTCTATCACCTATCATAAAATTTACAAAAATCTTGCGTAGTTTATACAGCGTCCCACTTTCCGAATGGCACTGGAAGACTTCTTTCGTCTGATTCATAAAATTTTTAGTTGAAATCAAGTTGCAAACTTGTGCAAGCGGAGACAATTTTTTCTTCAAATTCCATTTCACTTTTTATTGAGCTTACGACGGTCATTAGAAGTATTGCATTCACTATCCAAACGGTGATTACAAAAAGCTCGATTAAACTAACAATTGAGATAGGCGCGGCCGTACAATGCCATAGATCGCGCGACGGGAGTCGCTGTACCCACTACTTCCACCATCAAACATAAAATGACCTGTACTTACGAACTGAATATGAGCAATAATAGTTCAAGAAACACTAGACGTTTACACAGTCCTATCGCCTGTACAAAAAATCTAATAAAGCTAAAGCAAAATAGAAGATGTTTGGATCAATATGGAGTGTTGTTCCGAACAAACTGCGTTGTCATAGAACATAATCGAGGTGAGACGGTGGCGGCTTTGTGCTCGGCCGTCATCGGGTTTTTGTAACGCTATCTGATGAGTATTGCTCCCATTTTGGTAGACAAAAAACCGATCGGTCGCCGCAACAATCGATGAGGTATATGCACCTACTATGAGTGGGTACAGATACAGTAGTGCGCTGTTGTGTGGTTTTCGGGTCTTCAGAAAAACTTGTTCTCGTAAAAACATCCTGCATTAAAACAGTAAGAGATTCGAATCAGAAATATAACATCCGCAGTTCTTGGTAAAAAGTGGTGCAGTATCTTTCGCTAAACCGATGGTGTAGTAATTCAGAACATTTATAGATACTACATGCTTTTGTCGTGAACAATTCCAAAATCATGCAGCTTGATAGCAGACCATAACTAGATACTAGAACTTATTTTGTACAGGTATGTGTAGTATCTTATCGGCCGCAACTTACGAGTATGTAGGTTGTATGTTCGAACTCAGACATGTGCTTTACTTTGTATACATTTTTTCATCACCACTGCTCTCAAAATGGTGAAGGAAAACATCGTGTGGAAGCCGGCATGTCTTAGAACCAAAAATTCGAAGACATGTGACATTGCGGCCTCCACCCTCTGTGCTCTCACTGAGAGGAGGCCTGTGTCCCAGCAGTGGGAATATTATAGGTTGATTATGCTATGTGTGTATACCTATAGAGAGAGATGGAGCTGTGCTGAGCAAGAGATTATACAAAACATGGTTTGAAGATTAAGAGTCCACATAGAAGTACATAACAGGCAGATAATCTTCAATTGTGTTTTCATGAGCAACAATATTTCAGCGAATCTCTAGCTATTCAGGTATTTAGGTATGAGAAACAGGATGTAAAGTTCACTCATCCTCTATAGAAAAGGGAGGATCCTCCAACCAAAAGGGTGTCGTGTCTGGCGGGCAACTGCCCAACGATTGATGTCGGGGAAGTTATATAGGTATATGGTGTTCGCGCGGTAAACTCTAATTGCGCAATGCAGGATTTGTATGACGTCAGGATTTTGTGTGACGTCAGGTCTTTGATGCGTAGTCTGATGTAGCGATGTAGATGTCGTCACAGGTATAAGCAGCAGCAACTACTTTTCGGAAAACCGGTAAACCTCTAATATAAAATAATCAAATAGAAAACGGAAATTCGATAACAAAATCCATATTCAAATCTCCATAAAACGATTAGCGGAGTGTTAATTGAGGAAGCTTTGGAGCCATCAGATGATTTAAACGCCGTCGTTTTGCTCACTCGGATCGAGTCCTTAATAATCCCGATTAAACTTACGACCGCTGCTTGAATTAATCGATAATTGTTCATAAATCATCGGTGTTCGATTTGCACAAAGCAGCATCAGGGTGCGAAGATATAAATTTATCGTTCGAGAATAATATGGAGGATAGCGTGCTTAAGGTACATAAGTTGGGAATGAGCTGCAATCTTTGTTTATGATGTTGGCGCGAGAACCGGGCTTGGGAGACTATTGGAACCTAATTGTGTGACTTATTCATGCTTTGAGGCATGCTAGTAGCTTAGCAGTATCTTCGTTACTGTTTTGTTGTAACTGTCAGACTTAGTTTGGTATAGGGGTAGAAGAAAAATCATACCAGTTTTTTTGGAACGAATTTCTTTAACGCGGCTTGTAAGTTTTCAGAAATCGTCACGCTAAATAGTGTTAATACTTGCGACTGTCTTCTTCTAATTCAAAGAGAAAGAAAGAGAGAGAGAACGCTGGTAGAAGAAAATAATAGAAAAGAGTAAAGTGATTGCAGTTTTGTGAGATAAAATTGTACAGATCGGCACGAGTACACTGCTTGCCGGAGAGAGAGAGAGAGAAAGTGTGAATTTGGTCAAAATGAAAATGGTGGCTAAATTTTTTTTTTATCGTGGATATCGTTTTCATAGATTTGAAATCTATGAAAACGATACCCATGATAAAAAAATAATGTGCTAAAGTCGATAGTGAGGTTAAAATGTAAATCCAAGATGGCGGCTGCAAAAAAATTGTTTTTGTTTTAAATCATACGTGAGAAAAAAACTTCGTTCCTGACGGGTCCCTCGAATGCACACGTTTTTTTTTCTTTTTCATCGCGATTGAATTTTAATTATAGATAAAAAAACTGAACTTTTGACGATGGATTGTATTACAGTAGCATTATTCAAGTCTCATGGTAGTCAGGAAAGTCTATATTATTCAGACTTTTCGAAAAGTTCATCTAATGCCTTCTACCCACGTCAACTCTTACTCATATTATTTTCACTTCACGATCAGGTTTCAAAGACAAATATTTATACAAATCCCTAAACCACGTACTTCGTTGTACTATTTCACGGAATTTTTATTTCCCTTTTTTACCAGAGGCAAAAAAGAAATCAATCTCAATCGAAATTGCTTCCGATCCAAATATTAACACTAAACAAACAAAACCGAGAACAATACGAGGTATTATTGACAGGCAGATCAATATTATTTGAACCACAAGCAAATACGATAGAGGTGTAATTTCATCTAATGCTGAAACAAAAACTATTACGATTGACCATCGCCACATCGCGCCAATCATTCCAGAACCATTGGAATAGGGATGTCAGTTCAATGAAACATTTGAAATTGGAAATGCATTACATGTAATTATTTGGCAATAAATCGTTTTAAAACAGCCTTATTCAAATGGCTTAAACCCAAACCATTTTATTCTGTGATTATGTGACATTTTGTTCTATACATTGTAACATTACAATAAAGAATGAATTTTCACGCCTCCCCCTTAAGACCTAGGCCAAATATTTTTTCGATATTCGAATAGCTCATGACATATAGAGGTACCACAAAGAATATGAACAGAAAATCTAAAAAAATGTACAAATATAAATCCGCGAAATTGCGGGTATTCTGGTGCATAACATTTTAAGTAGGTACCAGTTTTATCAGCTTCACTTTTTTGATTTATGTAATCAATCATTTTGCATGCTAATTTTAGCGAATTGTTTTAGAAACTGTAAAAAAGTACTAAAAATCTTGCAAATAAACATTGTAAATAGTCATTTTTAGGGTTTCGTAGCAAACAAGGAACCCTTATAGTTTCGTCATGTCCGTCTGTCTGTCTGTCTTTCCGCGGTCTAGCTCCAAGACCCTTTGTACTAGAAAGTTGTAATTTGGCATAGGCATACATATTAATTACATCGACAAAGTGGTAAAACAAAATTATGAAAAACATTTTTTTTTAGGGTACCTCTCATACACGTAAAGTGGTGATGTTTTATTTTTTATTTTTTTAACCCATGGTGAGGGGTATCAAAGTCAAAGTCAAAGTCAAATCATTTATTTCAAATAGGCCCATGTATGGCACTTTTGAACGTCAAAAATTACAAAATAATAAAATTGATTCTAGTCGCCCCTTCCAAAAGGTAGTTTTCGTATGGAGAAGAATGGGCAAGAAACTCCACCGTTACTCTTTTAAAATGTTTTACAATATTGTTTGTATATGTACGTACATTTGTTAAATAATTATTATATGTGAAGACGATGCACCTAGAATAAAATTACTATACCACAATAGGTAAAAAAAATAAAAATGAAGCAACGATAGATAATTTAATTTGTGACAGATACATGGTTCTCACATATTTACAAACATTGTAAAAGTAGACGATTTTCCTAAAATGTTACAATTAATAAGTCAGTGTGTAAGGAAGTAATCACAGAATGTAAAATCAATGTCATACTTAAAACACAAAGTAATAAATTTTACAATTAAATTAGCAACCAGTTTGATTTTGTCTTGATTCTAAATTGTCCTATGGAGCAGGACCAGCATGTTTCCAAGCACTCTTATCTTGGATATAATCCTCTAATTTGTAATATGCTTGTTTATAAAGTGTACTTTTTATATGAGTTTTAAATTTTCTTTCATTTAATTGCAATATGTCACAAGGTATTTTGTTGTAACATTTAACACAGTACCCCATAAAAGATGTATGTACTTTAGATAACCTGAAAAATGGTTGATCTAGTTTATCTTTATTTCGAGTATTAAAATTATGTCTATCACTTATTTTATTAAAGAGATGTGGATTTTTCCTTACATACATAATATTTTCATAAATGAATTGGCAAGGTACCGTCATAATATTAATCCTTTTAAAAAGTTCCCTGAGAGATTCGCGGCGACGTAGATTATAAATGGCTCTGACAGCTCTCTTTTGCAAAATAAAGATGGATTCAATGTCAGCAGCCCGACCCCACAGTAAAATGCCATATGACATAATGCTGTGGAAGTAGCTAAAATAGACCAAACGCGCGGTTTCTACATCTGTTAACTGTCTTATCTTTCTAACAGCATAAGCGGCCGAGCTTAACCGCCCCGCAAGAGATGTTATATGAGGTCCCCATTGTAATTTCTCGTCTAGCGTGATTCCCAGGAAAACCGTTTGATTAATAAATTCCAGTTTTTCTCCATTCAATATGATGTCACATTCGCTACTTTTAACATTAGGTAATTTAAATCTAATGCATTTGGTTTTTTTTTTATTAAGTACCAGATTATTTACCGTAAACCAATCTTGGACTTGCAGAATAGAGCTATTCACGTCGTCAAGATTTTGTGATTGTCGGTTTATTTTAAAGATTAATGATGTGTCATCTGCAAATAACACCATCTTCGGTTGATTTTGAAGTATTTGGGGTAAATCATTAATGTAAACTAAAAAGAGGAATGGACCCAATATCGAACCTTGAGGAACGCCCATTGCCATTTCAGACCCTAATGAGTTTACGCCGTTTACCTGAACTTTAACCTTTCTATCTTTCAGGTATGATCTAAGTAAATCAAGAGCTGTATTCCTAATCCCATAGTGTTCTAGTTTCAGCAGAAGTGTCTCATGGTCTACACAATCGAACGCCTTCGAGAGGTCGCAAAAGATTCCAATGGCATCTTGTGCTTCTTCCCAGGCCTTAAAAATGTTCTTTATTAGGGTGACACCGGCGTCAGTAGTACAACGCCCTTTGGTGAAACCGTACTGTTGTTCATGAAAGATGGAATTTTTATTAAAGTGACGTAACATTTGATTGAGCATCAACTTTTCAAACACCTTACTGAGAACTGGTAGAATTGACACAGGCCTATAATTGTTGGGTTCTTTACTATCACCGGATTTGAACAATGGAACTACTTTACTGTGTTTCATGAGATCCGGAAAGACTCCTTGGTCTACACTGGTATTAAATATGTAAGCTAAATAGGGCGCAATGGTTTCGATAATAGATCTACAGACTTTTACAGACATTCCCCAGAGATCTTCTGTTGATTTAATTTTAAGATCTTTAAAAGCTTTTATAACAGCCTGGGGGTTTGTATGCTGAAACCTAAACTCCAAAGGGCATGCCTTCACATTCTGTCTAAGTAAGGCAGCAGAAAGCGCGGGTGAGGAATTTAAAGCTTCAGTAGTTTTAAGAGGAATATTAGCAAAAAAGTTTTCAAATTCTTGAGCTATTTCTATATCTGAGTTAATGGGGCCATGTGCAGTCTCTAAATTAAATTCAGTATTTCGCTGTTTTTTCCTACCCGTTTCATTATTTATTACTTGCCAGGTAGTTTTTATTTTATCATCAGCTGATTTTATTTTATTGCTAATATGCAGAGCTTTGGCTATTTTGCAAACACTTTTAAAAGTTTTTGAATATTTTGCAACATACTTATGAAAGTTTGTATTATCCATATGTTGCTTTAAGCCATAAAGTTCAAATAGTTTTTCCCTGCTTTTACGAATACCTGGAGTCGCCCAATCACTAAATAAGAACTTTGTGTAAATACTTTTAGTCTTTAGTGGAAAAGTGTCATTAAATTGCGTGTTTAATAGTGAAAAGAACTCGGCGTAGAACTCATTTGGGTCACCTATATTATTAAAACTCTGAACACATAATTTATTGGCCAAAGAATTATTTAATTTCTCTAAACTTTTACATGTAATTGGCCTAAACCTTATTTGAATTTTTTGTAAAGGTATGTAGGAGCAAAATGTTATTGTTTGTCCACTGTGATCTGATGGCAACTTATTTACAATTTGTTTGTGTAAGTAATCACAATTACAAAAAATATTGTCTATACAAGTGGCAGAAGAAGCTGTCACTCGGGTTGGTTCAATAAAAACATTTGACAAATCAAATGACCTAAAAAGACTTAATAATCTGACAGTATTCGAGTTATTTTCTAATAAGTTAATATTAAAATCACCACATATGATTATTGACTTACTACTAGTACTAAGTTTCTTTAATACATCTTCCATTACAGAATCAAACACGGATAGATTCTGGTAACTTGGAGGTCTGTATACGCATACTATAACATGCTTATCAAGCTCAACACAGGACAATTCAATGTTGTGTTCAACAGACAGTCCAATAATGTCTTTTCTTTCTTTCGATTTAATGGAATTTTTTATTAATATTAATGACCCGCCATGTATCATACATTTTCGGCTGAAATGGCTGACTACACAATAATTTTCATAATTAATTGACATCACTTCATGATCTTTTAACCAATGCTCTGTTAAACAAATTACATCAAACTTGGTATTTTCTAAAAACAATTCTATTTCCAGTAATTTGGAAGAGCAACCTTGGATATTTTGATTGAATAATTTTAAAGTATGTTGCCCCCCCTTTGGTTTTTTGTTATTATTTTTATGTAAAATATTGCCAGAAGATACCTTTTTATTATTCTCTAATAATAATTGGTTAATTGAAGGGGTAACTTCTGTTGTCTTACTGCCTAGTTTAAAGAAATATCCGGAGTGACCTCCACAACTACAACTGAAGAATCTAAAATGCCCGTATGAGTTCCAGCAGGAAGGGAATACCCTATCTGACTGGTAGTGGCCTCCAAGTATGTTGGCACTGTAGGTGGATCCTCCTTCGTACATGGTAATACATAATTATTCACTATGTTGTTAGTATAACTAGACAACACAGATTCGTCACTAATACTACACTGAGTTATATTACCTATAACCTCATTAATATTATGAGCTATCAACATAGCAATCATATGTCTACATTCCCAAGACAGAGATAAAGTTCTCTGAGTTAACTTAAAACCACTAACAAATTTGTTAGTGTCAAAATACAATAATTTGTCACTATGACAACATGTCAGCCTATGAATAGTATTATTCAACTTAAAAATATAGTTGTTTTCATCATATGATAAAGTATCAGAATAAGGAAACGCACACAACATCAGCTTTCCTACATTTAATTTTAATAAGGTGTCCACACCATCCACTATGTCCTTTCTGGTAACACCAGTACTATTACCTAATAATAAAACCATTGTAGAATAATTATCTAGGTTTGTATTTACAATTCTTGTTATCATCTGTTTAAAACTTATGTTATGATAGCTATGATTAGTAAAACTATGGCTAAGGTAATTGAATAAAATTTTCCCAAAGCCTGAACCTAATTCGTCACAAAAAAATATTGATTTATTTTTTTGTGACTTAACACAAGTCTCTGCTGGAAGAGCCAACACCTGATGGGGCAAGTTAGGCTGAGGCTGACGAGGTAGTGGTTGGTTTACACGGCTGCATGAGAGGTTATTGGTCAGAGACTCATACATCTCAGCATTGCACTTCACCAAATCCAGTAGTTCCCCAGCCTCAAGCAAGCGGTCACTTACTTGCTGTTGTGAAGTCTCATATTTTTTAAAAATATCCTTCAGCAAGTGCTCCTTGTGTAGTATATCATTATAGAGGAGCTGGATATCAGTGTCATATTTTTCCCTACATTGATCTAACTCAATAGTACAATTATTTAAACTTTTTGATAAGACAACACGTTCCTTTCTAAGTGAAAGATTTAATTTTAAGAGATTTTGTTTTTTGATTGCTCTCTGTGACCGTTTAATTAATTTCTTGATTTTAATGTATTTTTTTAATTTATTATGACTCACAACAATAGGACATAATGGTATGGTGTCATCACCAGTCAAATCTATCGTTACAGCTGGCTCACACACTGATTTTAACTTACTACCTACTAACTCACTAAATAGATTACTGGTGCTAGCGACCTGTTTGCTGACCTTGATGCACTCTGAGAGAGATAGGGCGTTTTGGGCTTCACACAATTTTTGTTCAAGTTCTGTAATTCTATTCAAAGCAAGTTCGTGGGTATCACTGCACTCTTGAAACGTTGACACTAGATATTGTAGTTGACTGTGCTGGTCGGTTAAGTCCATGTGTTGTATGTGTAGCTGAGACAGTTCATTTTTGAGGGAGGTGTTCTTTAAATTAATGTTTACCACTTCCACTTCACTGTCTTCTCTTTCCTGGAGCAGCTGTTGGCATGTGGCTTTAGAAGCCTCGAGCTCCGTCAAGGTAACTCTTAATTTTGCTTCCAAATCCCTGATTGTAGCACTGCGGGTCATCATTTTCTTTGCAATGTCAGTGGCCTGGAATGTGTAAAGTTATGCAGCTAAATAACAAAGTAAGAAAAGATGTTCTAATATTTAGATTAATAGGAGGTAGAAGAGAAAAAAAAAAAAAGATTTAAATTAATTTAAAATTAGGTAATGAATTGTTAACAAATAGAAATTACAGTATTAGCTGAAGTTAATAAGAAATTAGATGGGAATGTTAAACAAAGTGAAGTTTTAAAGAATACACTGCTTTTATATCAGGACACAATAAAAAAAATAAAAATAAAAAATTTGGTTTAATAGTCTGAATAAATAATAATCAGTAGGTAAGGCCTAATGAGCTTATATTTGTATAGTAAATTAGGTAGTGTTTATTGTCTGAGCGAATGTTTTCGTCATCGATTTTGCTTCCACTAGTTGTCAAGCAAAAGGAGACATAAACCGTGCCAGTGTGTGATGGACGTTGCTCAGAAACCTGAGCAGTATTTTGTGATGTTCTGCGGACTGTAAATATGATGTAAAATAACATAAATAAAACAAAATACTCCCCGGGATTGATGATAATTTGAAATCCGTCACCGTTGGGTTGGTCGAGTTGACAGCCGGTTTATTATCCTTTTTGTGCGAAGTTCACGCGACAAAAAACACTGTATATTCACTGATTAGACTACTTAATAACTAGTTACGACTATATTACTCTAATTTAACATAATTAAACACTTTTTATTAATTTTCTAAATTAATTACTCTAGAGATCGTTTTTTTTGACGACCGGCTACCAGTGTTGCCAGTTCTCATTTCAACATTATCATTGGAAAGGTCCTTTAAAAACATTACGAGTTTGTGAAAATCATTTTTGGATCTAGGGATCCGTTTGCGAAATATTAAGCTTTAAAGTGCAAATTTTTATTAGAGTCAAGTGAAAAAATCACAACAGTAGTTTATATAACGAAATTAAAAGGAAAACTATCACAGCTAAGTAGGTTTTACAAATTAACGACTAATAATCGACCAACTTAACTTTGCAGTTGCAAAAACATGTTTTCCCATACATTCCGTATGGGAGAACATATTTTTCAACTACAAAGTTAAGTTTGTTTTTGGGATAAATTCATCCCAACTACGGAACCCTTCATTGTGCGTGGTCCGACACGCACTTGGCCGGTTTTTATTTTCTGTTGTAACCAGATAAAAGCCTGTTCTGCAGTTTTTTTGGCTGTTTTCTTAAAGATTAAAATGTTGAATCTTACGTCTACTTTAACGTAGATATTTATTTTTTTCTTTTCAGATCATTTGCGTCTTAGTTTATTGTTTGAATTCAGTAATTCTTGTTTTAGTAGAAAAGTTACGTCATAGTCAGCAAAATGAGCAGCTATATGACTCTCCGGGTTGCGCCGGAAGTACTTAAGTCTTGCCACTTACGGAGACTTTTAATACACCCTCATTCGTATAAGCCAACGCAGCCTGATTAGCAACCTCTTGACCGTTACCTGCATCTGTTTTACTACCCACATTTCAATAAAGGTTCGATTTACAATGTTCATACACCTTTCCGTATATTAAAATACCCTACATTTACTACACCAATAAGAGCGAAGACCATCTCGAAAACGTGCTGACATAAGACACAAAAAACTTTTTACAAAAAAAAAACAACTGACCTCCAAAAAAAAACATTACAAAGTGAAAAATAACTTTAATTTCGGAAGTCGGTGTCTTGGGTTTTGTATTTTCATTTTTTGCCATCGACTTCCGAAATTAAAGTTATTTTTCACTTTGTAGTGTTTTTTTTGGAGGTCGGTTGTTTTTTTTTTGTAAAAAGTTTTTATTTTTCAGTTTTTAGTTATGGTACCTACCCCACACACATTCAAATATCCGCTACCAGTGACAGAAACTTATCATATCATCTACATACTAAGTGGGAAAAAAATACGTTTTTTGTAGCTAACTCAAAAACTATACAAGCAAAGTTAATAAAATTTATATGGGACCAATTTGAAAGTACACCCTTTCAAACAAAAAAAGAATTTTCAAAATCGGTCCACAATTGACGGAGAAATCGGTGGACATACATAAAAAAAAAAAAAAACATACGCGACGAACATAAATAGCCTCCTCCTTTTTGGAAGTCGGTTAAAAATAGACAGTCACGACATTACAATAAAAAACTCGATAACAAAGAGGGCACAGCCCTACCAACTGATCACCCTGAAGTAGGCTAGGCTAGGAGACGCGTGCCAGAGCAAAAACAATTTCGCTAGAGGAAAACACCACGATATCACTGCACTTCCGTACTCCTTATCACAAGATACTAAAGTTCAGTTTTCTTTGGTAGGTTTTTCGATGGATTGTCGAGGAGATAGATCACGTTCGAATCGTTGTTTGTAGTGCTGATTATTTTACAAGTGGTGTTTGTTGCAGCCTTTTATTTTCTTTGTGTACCTTCGATCATGTGTTCTGTTTTATGATGTAGGAATTCGAGGATACTGGTAATGGGTGTGTTTTGTTTTTACTTCCGCATTTATTTGCCTTTTGCAATTCCTGAAAAAATATTCGCCATCTGTTTTGATGGAAATAGGTCTTTATTGAGAGGTGATTATTTGTACAGGCTTTAATCATTAGTAAGAGTAAATTTTGAGCATGCAGATTTATGAATGATGGACCTAAGCTTTGAAACACTACTGTCACAGTCATGACGTGCCAACAACTGCCGCATATTTCTGTTTTGTGCTCGTGATTATATTTAAATCTATTGTTTTATTTTATTTTATTGTTCTCTTCTTTTATGCACGTGTTTCTGTGACAATTAAACTTATTTTTCTTTCTTTCTATCTAGTTTTGTTTAATTTTATAAAATTTTATCTACTATAATAATATTATAAATGCGAAAGTAAGTTTGTTTGTTACGCCTTCACGCTAAAACGGCTGAACGGATTTGGATGAAATTTGGCACATATATAGATGATGCCCTGGAAAAGAACATAGGATACTTTTTTTTTCCCACGTGATCGAGACTTATGCGGGTGAAACCGCGGGGCGCAGCTAGTTAATATATAATTTAATCTAATTTTATGATTTCATAAGCCAATAGCTTGTTTATGTGGTGCAAATGGTAAATAAATATAAGTTCATTATTAATTAAAAAAAACAGTGGCACTCCGGGAGTGTCGCCAGAAGTGAAAACTTGAACAATTTTACTGTGCAAGAAATAATGCATCGCGCGTTGATGTATTTTAATGGTCAAAAGCTGGTGTCGGTAACAGTCTCAAGAAATCAATTGTTTAGTCCCATCTCAAAAATGCCCAACGCGCCTGAAGAAGTTTTCACTTCAAAAAATTATTAACCTGTTGAGTACAATATTTATAACGTTATTAAAATTATCTATTAACCACCAATTAACCTATTTACTCCAATTATCAAACAATATCAAACTCATACCTTCACAAAAAACCATATAGAGAAACGCAATCGGAATTTACACTGCCAACCAATCAAGTAAAAAAAGAGCATTCCCCCACTATTTAGCTATACAGATCCATAAGTCTAATCTACCCATCGTAATGTCAGTCGCATAAAGGAAGCGACCGACCGTTGGCAGGTGCGTAGTCACCTGTTCCATCCCCCCGCCTGCGCCCGCGCCGCCTCCGCACCCCCGCGACCGTTAAGTAATTCGGATACATTGACGTAACGTCTCATTATCAATGAAAGGGTGACCGGAAAAGGTGGTAATGATTTTTGTTAGAGGTTAAAATGAAGATATTTTTCGGATTGTTGCGGATGTCACGCTTTTTTGATTTTTGTAGTCAGACTGTTTTATGTCATAATTAAATAACACATTCAGATTTAAATAAAATAAAATAAATAAGACCAGTTTTGGCACAGGCCTTTTAAAGTGTAAACTAAAAATAGTAAGGTGCGTTTTGCTTGCCCTTACCAAGTTCAAATCTTCAGTCTTACCAAATGGGTATCGTGATACCCAGTAACTGGGTTGTGGAGGTTAGATGGGCGGTTGATCCATGTAAAATACTGATATTCAGCTACATCCGGTTAGACTGGAAGCCGACCCTTACATAACTGGCAAAAAACTACGCAGATGATGATGTTTCTCACCCATCAATGATTTCTAACTGTTAACTGTTGTAAAACCTTGTTTATTCTCCATAAACAAGGTTTTACAACAAATACTTCGGAACCTCTAAGTCTACAGATAGTACAAAAACTGATACTAAAACATGAAAATCAGTTAAGCTTTCTACTAAACAATGTTGTTCGTAATAATTAATATCTAGCACCTTTTATTTTGAACTAATATCCTTTGCGTTGAACTCTTTTGTATCTCGCATAGAGCTCGCCTTCGAAACAGGACGATACGCGGGAAGATTGCCTCTTACCTTTCGGTTCCTAGCTATGGTCACGGCAATGATGGACATACGAGTACTTTGTTAATTTGTCCAATAGGTTGCCTTCATGCAGTATTTTTTTTGGTATAAATTTTGTTGTGAGAATTAGCCAAACTTATTTTCGGCGCTCAAATTGTATTTAAAATCGGAATTTTTCCAAGCATTTTCAATACGTCTTTCATCATCATATATTATGTAAAAACTACTTGTATTTATATAAGCCGCCAAAAATGGCACTGCAGGAACTGAAATTCTAAAGTAACAATTATCCCGCTTGACAGGTGACGCTTGCGCACTCGTTAAAACATAGATAATAAAACAGGGCGTGGCCTATTCTGAGTCACAGACCACACGGTAATGACGATACACGATCTTTATTAACTTCGTGTCCAAGTATTAAAGTCTAACAAAAGGTTTAAGTAAAGCATTTAGTAACAATAGTCTTCAAAATGACCAAACAAAAAAGGTTCTATTTTCAAAACAGTAGATACAGCTACCTTAAAATATCTATCACGACTTAGAGCTTTCTAACAACGCAAACTGTAAAATCGAATGAATGTCCAAATGGTTTCTCTTTTAAATTGAATTTGATGCAATAAAAAACCAAATTTTAGGCTTTCAGAGACTCTGAAAGGCTTCATTGCCCGTTCGAATCCATTCGACTTTGTAATCAATCTGAAAAATAGTTCCGTGAAATAACGGTTAAACTGTAAATTGGATTAAAAAAATTACGTTACCTGATAGTGTCAAAGGTCATTTTAATTTCAGTATCAATACCTCAATTTGATCGAATATTTTTTCGTGTTAGAAATTAGATTAGTCTTTCCGTATTTTTGGATTCGTTTGAGCTATATGAAAAACCCGGATGCAGTACAATTATCTTCTATAATAAACACAATTATTTATCTAATGTATACTTGAATTGGTATTGTATAACTATTTCATGCATTATCGATTTATATTTGTTACAAATGTGCGTATAACCTCTTTGTCACTGCTTTCCTCTTTTTCTAGGCGTCATTTGAATTTGATAGGCTGTTCCAGATTAATCAATTTGTATTTTAAATCTTTCGTATTCTATTGATCGATATAGGCATCTTCCATTCAATCTGTCTAGCCTTTTCCCAATTATGTTGGGGTCAGTTTCCACTCTAACCAGATGCCGCTAAATACCAGTATTTTACATGCCAATCTGATCTCCTCAACCCAATCACTGGGGATACACACGATACCCCTTTGTGAGACTGGTTGTCAGACTTTCGGGCTACTGACGACCGGTAACGACTGTCAAAGATCCAAGAATGACAACCGGGACCAACGGCTTTACTGCAGATACATGTTAAGATGGTCACCCATCCATGGATTGACCGCGGCATGCGCAGCTTAACCTGATCGATCGACCCGTGTGGCTGTTATTACTAAGCCACGAGCCACTCTTAGGCCTCTTCCAATAAACCTCCCGTATCTATTTAATTCTCCCCCAGCTGATTTCTTCAGGCTCATTCACTTTATTTTTGGGATTGATTTAGTTCAGAACCCGTATAAAAAACTGAAGTGTCATTCACTGAACATACCTACATCATAATCAGCCTATAATGTTCCCACTGCTGGGACAAAGGCCTCCTGTCTTTTTGAGAGGAACTGGGTCGTAATCCACTAGGCGGACCCAGTGATGGTCGGTAGATGTCACATGTCTTCGAATTTTTGGTTCTAGGACACGGCGGTTTCATCACAATGTTTTCCTTCACCATTTTGGGAGCATTGGCGATGAAATAAATTACACAAAGAAACGAGACTGACTAGATTTGAACCCACGACGTATAACTTGTTACTACTAGGCCAGCACTGCTCACAGCATCACACAAAATATCTATATCACTCAACATGGAAATGTTTATTCAGTAATCTGACGCAATTAATTGTTTTATTCTGCATCTACGCTTGTTTATTTGATACGCGTCTTAACATCTACACGTTTTTATAAAGGCCAAAGGAATTTCCTAATCCCCAATCATTTATTTTAAAAAACAGAAGTCCTAACAAAGCCTAGATACATTTCCAACAAGAACCGACTAGAAGCCTCGAATGTAATGAAACAACATAATGTTAACCACACGGGCTGGGGTCGCGGGACAGGTGCTTTGCGCACGCGCCGACCGTTAGCAGTAGAAAGTGCGCGACCGCGCCGGCACGCGAATACTGTGACTACGATGTTACAATTAAAATATAGATATTTTATATGATGCTCTTTTCGATAATGAAAGTTGTTAATTAAGAAAGCTGCTTTAGTTAATTCATTTCGATTCTTAATGCATATTTTACGCTTTTACCTGTTCAATAAGTTTTAGTTTTAATAAGGGTTTTAGACGAAAAGGTAGTTTTTTTATGTGAAAACTTCTTAAGGAGTTTTAGGCATTTTTGAGATGGGATCAAACCACTGATTTCCCGACACTGTAACGACACCTCATTTTTGTAAATGCGATTGTCCTCTTTATTTATATTACGTTACGGATCAATGTTCTATACAAGTATTTTTCTTCCACCAAGGCGATCGATCTTGTTCAAGTTTTCACTTCTGTCGGCACTCCCGGAGAGCCATCTTTTTATTTTAAGATTTTTTTTTAAAGATGCTGATAATTTTGAAAATATATCTGTTCTATGTACTGCATGAATATTAACTAGAGCACGTGTGGCGTAACCAACCACCCTAACGTCCTTGTCAAGGAATCTCTCCTTATTAGGGGTGGTGAAAGGGGTGAGGGGTCCCTCAGGCCTAATCGGTCACGTGCTGATTCACTTGAGTTCCCGCATGATTTACGGTATGCAAGACCATGCAATAACTAAGATTCGACTAGGATCATGACTAGATTTATCAAGGGGATAATATTACGCAATATCAAGCATACTATTAACCTTCATAATATTAAATGAGAATTCTCTAGATAATTTTTATTAGCCATGATAGTAGGTACTTACTAATTCCATGCTGCCATGATGATTATTCTAATGTCATTATTTGTCATGTCATTATTCATTATCTTGTTCTAAACTTTGGGCAACCGAGCTCTGCTCGGGTGAAAATACGAAGAAAACTAATTAGATCGATATAAGATCTAGCTAGATCGATTTTTCACCCCCGTAAACCCCTATATTGGAACTCTCAGAACGTGAGTACAAATCTATATAGGTAGATCAATATATATACAAATATAGCTTGTTCAATAGTATACGATGAAGTTTTATAAAAATTACATTTTTAAACATTTTTAGCTAGGATATTTCATTTTATTTTTCACTTGGTTTATTGCTATTTCTTGACTGAACTAAGTATTTTTGTGCATAATAACTTTATTCAATTGAGGTATTTTTTATTGTACTCTACAAAGGTACAAATGAAGACATAATGCCAATGGCTTTAATTATTTGAAGTCTCATCAAACCTAAACCCATGGCCACACTACCGGCTTACCGAACTCGCTAGTGTGATTAATGTCTGGAGGAAATTTGACGGGCACTGTTGTTTTATCTACTTAACTGCACGCCTTCGCGTTTTTTGTAGCTGCCCAACGCAAATGTGGAGCAGTCGTTAATGCTACTAGCATTATGACGCTAGAGAGATTAAATTGGTAGTACTTGTAGAGGCGACATGTCTGGTTCTTGAGTTATCGTCATTGACAAGAAGACGACCATGTGTTGTTGTTGTTCCTGTTGTGTCTCCCTGTGTAATATTTCTACATTTATATGTGTAATTCATCATCATCATTTCAGCCGAAAGACGTCCACTGCTGGACATAGGCCTCCCCCAAGCACCGCCACTACGACCGATTTTGTGCTTTCCGTATCCAGCGGATTCCTGCGGCCTTCGCAAGGTCATCGGTCCATCTTGTGGGAGGCCTACCAACGCTACGTCTTCCGGTACGTGGTCGCCACTCCAGAACCTTTTGACCCCATCGGCCATCCATTCTGCGAGCAATGTGCCCTGCCTATTGCCACTTAAGTTTGGCAATTCTTCGGTAATTCATATAGTGTAGATAACAAAGAGTAGGTTCCTATTATATTTCATTCTATAAAAAACAAACAAAAAAACAACAACAATAAACAAACAACAACAATAAACTTATTTTTCTTTTTTCTTTCTTACTGTTACTGTCACAGTTAACCTGCATCACTCCACTGCTAGCTTGGCAGTAAAAGCACTAGGAAGTGGTGAAGGGTGGGCGTTTTTAGGGAACTGTCTTATGTAATTTTGACGTTCGAAAAGTGCTGATTCTCAGCCTAGTTTGAATAAATGCCCTTTGAATTTTGAACTTTTTGACAAGATTAATCATTGAATCGATTGCAGCACATTATTAGCTCATAATTATAGCTTTTATGTAGTAAAAATTTCAGTCTAAACTGGAGTGATTGATTTTGACGGTTACGCGTCCAATAATTGCCTTCCTGTCACTGCAACCCTAACCAGAAGTCGAAGGATTGACCGGCTTTTAAACAGGTTACTAGTGGCAACCACAAGCCCAGATTTACTTTTTGTTTCTTGTGACCACTTGTGAATCATGACGTGCCTTTTATGTAGTGGAAAGATGTGTCCAAAACGGCTATTCTTTTAACAACCAGAATAACTTGAATCATTGTTGCAGACTTACTCCCTAAGTCGCAAAATTCACAAAATTAATTACAAAAGTTTCATTCAAGAATAGGTTCAAAACTCCAAACGGATTCTAGCATTCATGTCTGTACATTTTTACAATGGCTGCTCTAGATTCTAAACAGTCTGAATAGTGTATTGCAACGGAGTCTGAAATTAAAATGATATTTTCGTGTGCAAATATTCGCTAGCTGTCATTTGTAGCACTCTGTCATTACGAGTAAGGCTTAGCTTCTTGTAATGGTTGAGTTTTCATGTTTTATTTGTAATGACTGTATGTAAATTATTTTACTGGTTCATAGCTACATTCACTGAATAAATGACTGCAATCTATTGTAAATGTTTGGTGTATGAATGAATCAGACACGCAGAGACATGTTAGAAATATAGAAAAATATTTGATATTGAGATATGAGGCAACACCTAAAACGGATCTTTACAAGGATAATATTTATTATGGTGGTTGCAATTGGGACTAATGTATATCAACCGGTAGATACAGGAACCGCTTCAAAACCAAAACGACTTGAGCCACGTCGCGGCCAATTCAGTGTATTACAATGGGGTGGAACAAGTTGCACACTCGATAATTTATTAGAGGCAAACTTCCTTTGGCCTAACGGATGCACCAACTGTCCAAAACCTCAAGCCTTATTTTTCTGGCCCTCCTTTCTTTGATCAAGTCATTGTTTTAGTCATCCCTCAATTTTTGCTAAAATATACTTTTTAGAAAAGAAGGTAATTAATGCTTTTATCTATAAAACTAGTGTTTCGAGTCTCTCGTATATTGTTGAAAACTGATATGTCCATCGCTTGTTACAGCTATTTTTTGTCTATACTATATATAATGTATAATAATTATGTATAATCTATTTATATAAAATTCTCGTGTCACAATGTTAGTTGCCATACTCCTCCGAAACGGCTTGATCGATTTTTATGAAATTTAATATGTATATTTGGTAGGTCTGAGAATCGGTCTTAATCTATTTTTCATACCCCTAAGTGATAAGGGTGGTCCACCCCAAACATTTATATGGCAAAACAACGTTTGCCGGGTCAGCTATTATACAAAGATAAAATTTATTTAATGTTTTTAAGTTTGTTTGTAGGGAAACCCCCTACGTCGAAACTTGGAAACAAACAATTCTCCGGAACTTCCAGTCGAATTTGAAAAATTCCTTTTGCATTGGATGGTCCAATTTTTGAGAAAGAATATAGGCTATGTAATATCACGCTACGACTCTTAGGAGCCGAGCAAAACTTCGTCACGCGGACGAAGTCGCGGGCAGAAGCTATTTAAACATAAAAAACTGCACCTTAGTTTCGATACTATACCGAACCGATCGGATATAGTCATAGTTTTTTCAACCAAAGACCTACGACAAAGCGATGAATTCAACAAAAATCAAATTAAATCGTAACCACGATCTTTTTGGTGTCCGGAATACGGCGTAACGATTTTTTTCCGAGTCATTTACGCCGCTCGTGCCAGGACCACAAAATTTCCGTTCGTCACCGTTCAATGGGTGATCTTTAGTGTTCCGTAATTCGTTGGTGAAAGCACAATTTTTATGAATATAATGCTAGTGAAATAGTGATCATGAAATATACCAACGAATTTAGCCCATGTGTGTTTCCAGTAAGAATTAGTCACAAAAATTAATACGGGTCAAAGATCTTACGCTAAAGGGATAGTTAGGAGAAGTGGATATTACTAGAAAGACAAGGAAAATGTGTTTGAATAAATGTTATAACTTGTCACTGAATAAAAAAAATAGTTACACTCCGGGAGTGCCGACAGAAGAGAAAACTTGAAAAAAAATCGGGACCGCGGTAATTAACGCGTTGATGTCTTTTACTCCACGGTGTCGGTAACAGTTCGCGAAATCAATGGTTTAGTTCCATTTCAAAAATGCCCAAGGCGCCTAAAGAAGTTTTCACTTCAAAAATTAATAATTTCACGTTTGCAGGAACAACGATAGTACTGGAACTTAAAACCAAGTCAAAGAAGGAAGCTTGTTGGTTTCTTCTGTACAAGTTTATCCACGGAACCACTCCAAAAACCGGCACTATTATCTATAGAACAAAAAACGCGAAACACAGCAAGGTGCAGTGCTGGGCACGCGGCTGCGTGACGAACCTCGGCCGGGGTGCGCACGCTTCCAGCATCCAACCAACCATGGAGAAAAAAGTAAAGTACCATCCGATACTGAAATAGTTTTGTGGTTGTTGCAACGAACGTTAAACAGCCGGATCGTAGGACCAAATCTTCTGCTTAAATGTTAGAGGATTTTTAGTACTATGATCCGCGGTTATCACATCTGAAAACACAAAAACAGATCGATTATTAATCCAAAAGCAATCAATGAAATATAAAGTTTCCTGGTTATTGAAAACTGGCTTCGCCCGCGTGGATGTTGGAAAATGTCCCACGGGAACATATTACCGGGAATAAAAGTACCCTGTGTGATAATCCAGGAACTATGTGTGCCAAATTTTATACAAATCCGTTCAGCCGTTTTTGTGCCAATCCAGAACATACATCCAGATAAACAGTCAAACGGACAATAACTCTAAAATCCATATTTTCGGCCTCAGACTCGTTCTCACACCTCGTAGATTTTTTTTTTTTTTTCAAAATATTCTATGTACAGTTTTGCCTTCGTTACTATTTTGTTATACAACGTGCCGCTACAATGGCGACATTAATTTAACACACGGGTAGGGTTAGTGGCCAGTAATCATAAAAATATACTAAGAATAAATTATTCGTTATTTGAAAAATTAAAATTTTCAAACGCTTGCCAACAAAAGGCTCTCCCTTTCCTTCAATTCGCCTTCCCTTTGCACGTTATTCGTTTTATTTTCATTAATTGCATTAATGAAAATAAAACGAATAACGTGCATTGTTATGATCCGTGATCCCGGTAAAATGACCTCTGCGCTAGTCTTTAAGTACAGTTTGCACCAAGATGCTATTTTAGAAAAATGAAAATAAATCGATAAATAATAACGTTTAATGAAATTAAAATATTTTCATAAAAAGAAAACGCTTATCCGTATGCGTGTGTTAAATTAATGTCACCATTAAAGCGCCACGCTGTATACATAGAAAAAAATGTTTTTACATGAGTATCACATGTAAGGGCGCCAGCATACATTGGTAATGCAACCAATGAGAGAGATTTGCTAATTCCTAACATTAGTAGGGTCATCTTCAACAACTCAAGATTTGTACTCCACAGTTATTTGTAACTAAACATCGAATGACAACGGTAACGACACAAAAGCATAAATATGTTGTTATTCTGGACCTTACCCAAGATTGGTAGAGTCTTAAACAAACATAGCAGCAACATGCTATCTTCCAAACATTAAAAAATATCCAATAATTCATCCGCAGCAAAAACTCATCCACGATTTTTATCACGCGATAAATAAATAACATATTCGTATCAATAAGACCTTATGGTCCATTGAACATGTGTCGCGCATATGTTCCGTACCATAATGATACATACATATTCATAACAGCCTGGTAATTTTTACTCTATAACACCTTTTGTCCCATTTTTTATTTCTTCACCCTTTTATTCGGAATGGTAGCGAACAGTGGTCCAAATTGTACAGTGGTCCAATGGAACAGTGTGGTTCAATTAGACCTATTGTGGGGAAAGATGGATTAGTTCGGCTTTTTGTTGAGTTTTAGATATGAATGGAGTTTGTAACCTGTCGAAGTGATAGACAAGTGTGTTGAAAATTTGTGTGGTAATGTACGCGTTATGATTCCTAAAGGAGATTTGAGTTAGCTTTTCTTTTAATGTTCAGGAGCGAAAAAAATAAAAACATATGCGGTCGGGGGACCCCCGTCAGGAACGAAGTTTTTTCTCACGTATGATTTAAAACAAAAACAAAATTTTTGCAGCCGCCATCTTGGATTTACATTTAGACCTCACTTGTCTCTCGTCGGCTTTAACACCCTCGAAAACTATGAAAACGACACCCATGACGAAAATATTGAAAATTTTCGCAGCCGTCGTCTTAGATTTACATTTTAACCAAATTCACACTTTCTCTCTCTCTCTTTCTCTCTCTACGCCTTGTACTCGAGCCGATGTGTACAATTTTATCCCACGACACTGTTATCACTTTATTCTTTTGTTTTGTTTCTGCCGTTCTCTCTCTCTCTTTTTCTGAGGTGGCGGTTATTGTATTAGGCTGTAAAAATAAATGATTAAGGTTATTATGACTACAATATTTAAAAACTATGAACTCTCGACGAAATCCTTGCATTTATCTTAATATTAAATTAAGTACCAGATAGTTAGTTAGTCTTTTAATTAAGTACCAGATAGTTAGTTAGTCTTTTAATTAAGTACCTAAAGTAAATAGCTGTGTTAACCTTTTAAGTACTGCAAAAAAAGCGTGCGACCATCCGTCAAGGACAAACACGTGCGGCTTATCGCGATGTAATCTGACACGGGTTGACCTCTCACACAAAAACTGCTGTAGCTTCGTTTCTATTGCGTCATTTTACAATCTGTAAACAGATTCGAGTGTTTGAACAACGGGGGCCACTTATGATAATATCCATAACACTCATACGTTTAGTTATTATTGTAAACATCCTATTGAAAATAGAGAACTGGCCGTAAGCCGACTTGTTAATGTATTATGTTAGTTTCTGGCAAAAGTAATGAATTGATTTACGCAAAATTTTGGTAATAATATCATGAATACACAAGTAATCCAATTAGATTTTTTTCTTATTAGTCTTACATACAATATTTCCATAATATTCTAACTCAAACTTCATAGTGCGCGGTGCTGTCATTTTGAATCACGTAGTCCAATTCGTGATATTGGAAAAGATCATACGAGTTATAATGAGCATTATATCATGTATTAAATCTTTCTAGAATATTACCTATACCTTCTTCGACTAATTGTTATCCATGAATCGTAAAAATATGATACGATAATTGGTAAAATACCAAGATGACCTTGACGGGTCATTTTATCCGGAAATTTATCTAGTCTAGTTAGAATCTTATTTGAAAGTAAACAAGAATGAAGTGTTTTATCAATTTCTGTACACACATTCCTTATTTATAACCCTTTTGATTAATTCATTAATGGTTACAAAACAAATCTAGTATTATTTCATAAAAATTCGGCATGATAATTTGACCCGTTTTACCTACACATCAAAATGCTTCGAAAAATCTTTGAAAAATGGATAAAAATAAATGAATACGCTTTGAATGCATGAAATAATTAATTATAATTAGTTTTTGCATAGATAATTACCATTTATAGACACAAATTCATCGGAAAACAGTCAACAATAATATATTTATATGGCAAATGTGTAAGGCGAAATAACCTGAAAATTTATTGGCTCGGAAATCATTTTTACTATATTGTTTTACGCAAACGATTAGCCAAAAACTTGCACAAGCCACTATTGTTTCATTATTCATGTACTTACCTAAGTTTCAAACGAAAAAACCATCACAATAACTCACAATAAATAAAACAACAACACTAAGTCACGACAATAAACCACAGAATATCAATGTAAAAAAGGGCGCCTTCGTATTTTTTTTTTATAGTGTTGGGCACGAAGTTTTTAGTAACTTTTATCGTCTATGGCTTACAAATATTCTTGGCAGTGTAGGAAAAATATTAGCAATCGACTAAGTTCCGTACTTTACGCAAAAATAATATTTTAATGGTGTAGCCTATTGGCAACGCGCGCTGTCGCCCGGAGGCGTCGCCGGTCCTAAACGGTTGCGCGCGAAACCGACCCCTCCGGGCGACAGCAGTCCTTAAAAGGTTAAAAACTCTTAAATAAAAACCTTTAACAATAAAAAAAAAAACTAATGGCGCTAGCAGCACAAATCGTAAGTACCATTCCACAACATCTCCAACTCCTTGATATCACTGAACTAGTGCGGAGACTAAAAAGGGTAAAACCTTTTATGTTAGCGAGTGAAATTAAACTACAGTGCAAGTGCTTATAAATAACACGTGAATTTAGGACCGTATTACAGAACCTCACTCAAGACTCAAGTATTACTTAAAAGTAGTTTTAACAAATAAAAAGGATTTAAACGAGTTTTAAGTAATGCTTGAGTTTTGAGTTAGTTTCTATAATACGGACCTAAGTGAAGACACTTAATATAAAGGGTAAAATGAACACGTTATTGGACGATTTCTTAATTTTATAGTTAGTTAATAGTTTAGTTTTATTTAAATTATTTATAAGCTAGCTTGGCTGGATTGTAATGTGAATAAAGTATCATCAACTGTGATACTTTATAAAAGGAAAAAAAAACAGAATCTCAAACCAAAAGATAAATAGTCTGTAGTATTTTAATTGCAAAATAATAATTCAAAGTTATTGTCAGGCTACATAAAAAAATCGATATTGTACAAACGAATATAATTTACGATCCTTTTCTTTTCTCTGATTCCGACAGGAAATTGTTTCTTAGCAAAAAATAATATCAGAACAACATTTGAGTGCTACCAAGTCAAAAGCTACCTTAACACTGTCGCTGCGATACGAAACTTTTTCTTGAGAGTTATTCACAATCCATTGCTGGTTTTGATCAGGAGTTTTCATGTTGTATTTTTGTGAGCCAGCGATGTATTTTGCAACCATTATTTGGGTCGTTTTAGCATGAATTTTGGACTTTCTTAATAGTTTTAAGAGTAACATAAATTGTATATTCGTGTGAACTGACCACGCCTGCCAAATGATACATACTTCAAGCGATCGGTAGGTAGACGATAATTATTTTATTAGTATACAACACCTTTTCGCCTATTTCCCTCAAATGATTTACTGTTTATTTATAATTAATATCTTTTAAACGATTTGTTGGTCGTTATTTCTGATTACTCTTTTTTTTCGATCTAGATTTTTTAATTATGCCGATTTAATGAGCGTATTAAGTACAGATATTTGGAATGTAAGACAGTTGTAAATCATTTGACGTAAACTGTAATTATGTCTAATCAATGATTTCAATTAGTAAATGGACTACTTAAATTCCAAGTCGTTGTATTTATGAGATTTTTTTTGTGTCGTCCAGTCCAATTAATTGATACGTAAGTTGTAATAAATAAATTCTAAATAAAGAATTCCGCATAATATGATTAAGAAATACGAAATATCATAAAATATCATGTTTCCATAAAAAAAACAGTGGCTCTCCGGGAGTGCCGACAGAAGTGAAAACTTGAAAAAAAATCGGCACCGCGGGAATCAACGCGTTGATGTCTTTTACTCCACGCACTGCGGTAATCAACGCGTTAATATCTTTTACTCCACGGTGTCGGTAAATTGCATTACAGTGTCGCGAAATCAATTGTTTAGTCCCATCTCAAAAATGCCCAACGCGCCTAAAGAAGTTTTCACTTCAAAAAAACAAAAGCTATCTTCAGAAAATGATTAAGCTGCATTAAAAAAAAATCACCTTGTAACTTGCGCAAGATGAAAAGTTACCGATCTTAGTCGGCACCCACATTCTATAAAAGTAAATACACTTCCTAATCACCGTCAAAGAAATGATAATAAAAGTAAACACACAAAACAAGCTCACGGCACGGCGTCACCGTGATCGATTTCATATTGGTAACGTTTTCTTAATTACGGGCTGCCTACGCAACACAACCGGAATTTTACCGCTCCGATTATCTTAGAGAATTTATTGATTTATTACTTTGCATTAAAAGTGGTATAATAAAAACGTTAGCGACTAAGTTACTTGTGTTTGTGTGTTTTCGTTTATGTAATTTCAGGAACCGTTAATGTTAAGCACGTTGACTTTTATCGGTAGACAAACACAAGCATAAACTCTGCTTGCGGCTCCCATTACTCAAACGCTTTTTCTAAAGTAGCCTACTCTTTACTGGTTTTGCACTAACATCATACTTGCCAGCTTTTAATTTCTGTGCACTATCATCATACTTGTCAGGTTTTAATTTATGTGCACTAATATCATACTTATCAGCTTTTAATTTCTGTGCACTAACATCATACTTGCCAGCTTTTAATTTCTGTGCACTAATATCATACTTATCAGCTTATATTTTCTGTGCACTAACATCATACTTGTCAGCTTTTAATTTCTGTGCACTAACATCATACTTGTCAGCTTTTAATTTCTGTGCACTAACATCATACTTGCCAGCTTTTAATTTCTGTGCACTAACATCATACTTGTCAGCTTTTGATTGATGTGCACTAATATCATACTTATCATGTTTTAATTTCTGTGCACTAATATCATACTTGTCAGCTTTTGATTTATGTGCACTAACATCATACTTGTCAGTTTTTAATTGTAAATAAAAATATTCGTGTTTATATAGAAATTCGTCTACTTGTATTTTTTAATTGGTATTTCTATACTGCACCGGTTGATGTCATTACGTCAACGCCAGCTGTCGCTGAAAACCAGTACTGTGGCTCTGTCTGGCATAGTGTGACAGCATATTATATATGCTGAGCGATGACTGTTTAGAGTGGATGTGACGCATATTTCCCCAACTTGTTCCATTTATCTTTGTGCTTTAGTTTTTCGTTATGCGTTACATTTAGTGCAAACAAATTGTATATTTTCTTTCAAATATACTAGAATTTTGCGATAAGGACACATCTAATTTCAGTGAGAACTTAAGAGTGTAGACGATTCTTATCTGTGAAAACAATAAGGGCTACCTCGACGGCTTCGTAATAAATTAAATAATAGAGTTGAACGGTACGGTGATAAGGCTACAGAATCACTTTACCACATTCGGAAATATTATAAACGATTAAATCCTACATAGGTGGCCACAAAATTACTATTCAACCAAGAATTGCTGATCAATATGAGATTGAGCATATAAATAAATGAAAGTGGAATCTATTTTCATGTAACATAGAATTGAATTACTCTCGTTTTAATTGAAACGATCAGTAATAATGATTTTACGCGAATTATTTCATTCAATTAATTGATTTCTAATGTTCATCATCAAAGATGTGCGCCGGCATTGAATCAATTAAAACTTTTTTGTTCAATTATTTGAATGTTTGTTCGTAACTTATAGGTCTATTAATTAATATTGGGGCCTATTAATTTATTAGCAATTTGGGGTAATTTTTATGTTGGAATCATCTTGTTAATATTGTAGGCGCCTCGTATTGAATGCTTTATTTACCTACGTGGGTCAAAACATAAGAATAATGGACATTTTGTTAATAAATCTGTAGAATATTTACAAAAGTTGTGTACTTTAATTTTACATTGCTCCAAGTCAATAAAAATATAAAACTTAAAATCTGATCTAAGTTTGGTCATTGGTCCTTGATCCTAAACATAATTTTATACTGATAAAAAAAAATGTTAATACATCAGAGTGCCCACATAAAACAAAAAATCATAAGGCACATCAGCATTATAAAACCAATATGGTTGAGCTTAACAATGCTGACTCATGCATCAAACTCGTGAACGGATGCTGTCCGTCCGTACCGGGAGTAGTCAGCTTCAAACTGCAGTGGCATCCTTATTTAAAAGTCAAATTCGTTATTGAAATCCAACTTTGCAAGTATGTAATTAATATTTTTAATGAGGATCGTGCTTGGTCAATATAGTTTTTATTATCAGCCTTTATTATCTTGCAGATAACTTTGTGGTTCCTGTTTTTTTTTTTTGTTTGGCATCTCACAGCTGGTTCCGAAAACCATGGCTGTTTAACCGGTCAATCCTGTGGCTGCCTTAAGCAGCTACACTCAAAGCCTCCAGCCAGGGCATACATAAACTAAGCTAAAAAGCTTAGGATGAACGCTCGCTAAGGGCACCCCCTGTGGGGTACGAGCCTCGGCTTAGGGCGTTATCCGGGGGGAGGACATCAAAAGATGGGACGGGCTGGAGTTTCTTGTTTTCCTTTTTGGTTGTTTAAATCTGCTAAAAATCCAAAGATTTTCAATCGTAGATTTGCCCTGTCTCGTCTAAAGATAGCCGCGTTTTTGTTTCGTTTTGACAACTCTGACACATACAGTGTCGCAGTGACTTGACTTGATTGTCATTGAAACGCCTTTGATATTGTGTGAGCTCGCTCTTCTCAGTATGGATACTTTTTCGTGCGACTTAGTACAGTGAGATCAAATCTATGATTTAAATCTTTGTAAAAATCATTAATTTAAGTTCATTTGAGTTAACACGAATTTTGCATTGTATATTTGACGTACCTAAGTAACAAGTGCCACTAAAAAGTTGTAGGGGGAGGGGGTTGTATATAGGGGGTGTATTTAACTTCCAAGAGTGGCAACACTTACGGTCTGTTCCAATAGAACCTGACGAAAAAGTAAACTTTTTTATTTTATTTTTTAACTAGTGGCAGTTGACCTATGAGGTCATGGCTGCTTAACCAGACTTTCCTCAGCCAGGGGCAAAAACTATTCTAAATTAAAACTAGGCGAACGCTCGCTAAGGGCACCCCCTGTTGGGTACGAACCTCGACTTAGGGCGTCGCTGGGGGGAGGACAGCAAGAAGGAACAGGCTGGATCAAACTTAGATTTTCATCTTGATTATTATACGGGGTATTTAAAGCTGCATGCTCAGCTGCAACAACTGCTGGCACCTCGTTTTCGAGCAAGGGTCGGGGGGCATTCTCATTTACTCGGGGATGCGATCGCGATCGCAAAGGACCTCGGCGGCGAAGTCGGAATAACGGGAGGCGTCTATGTTTGTGCACTGTACTGGTGGCCCTATTCTTCTCCTGGAGAATTGTTATGGGGTCACCGTTACCGACACCTCATTTTTGCAAACTCAATTGTGCTTTTTATTTATATTACGTCATCGATCAATATTCTATGCAAGTATTTTTACTTTAATGGTTTGGAAGTATTTTTAAGCTATTGCATAGCTTTTAGAGCGCGGCGACCGAATCAAGAAATTCCGTAACGTAACGAAAATAAAACCTAACACCCCCCACTCTGCCTACCATGTAATAACGGTTCCCATGACAACGTGATGTTGTCATGGGAACGTATATTTTGTTTTATGTCATCACGTCATCATCCTTAGTGTAGCATTGACAAATAGGATGTATGGAGGTTACAAATGCTATGCAATAGCTTTACCGCGGCAGTCCCGGAGTGCCACACTTTTTTTTTTTTTGTAATCGCGATTGTGCTCTTTATTTAGATAAGGTTACGAACCAATGTTCTATACAACTATTTTTCTTCCACCAAGGCGATCTTAATCAAGTTTTCACTTCTGTCGGCACTCCCGAAGTGCCACTGTTTGTTTTTGTTACTCTTTCATGCAAAAACGATTGAATGGATATGGCTGAAATTTGGCACATGGGTAGATCATGACCTGGGTTAGGACATAGGATAATTTTAATCCCGATAGCACGTTCCCGTGGGATAATTTCCAACGTCCACGTGGGCGAAACTAAAAGCTAGTAATACAATATAGGCTTAGAATTTGGCCTACGTTTTTAAGGTTAGACTATTAATATACAGACATAAACTTCATAAATACATTTCTATACATAAATCTGTTGACAGTGTGGGTATCGTAAACCGTAAATACCAATATTTTAGCCAACAACTACAAATTTATTCTTCCATATGGACGGGCGTGGTGGTTACTATAAGGTAGGATCTCACCTGCCATTTGGTTAAGAAATGGTCCAAGTTATACACGAAAAGCGGTTTTGTAAAGTGTACTTACCCGAAAAGTTGGGTAGTAAATGTGAGTAGTCCATGCCATGAGCAAGTGATGTTGGAACGTCGCCATCGGGCGTGCGTAAATTCTTCTAATTTATACGATAGTTTAGATTTTTATAATTTGTTTATTTAATTTTTTGAAGTGAAAGCTTCTTTAGGCCGTTGGGCATTTTTGAGATGGGACTGAACCATTGATTTCACGACACTGTTACGACACCAGCTTTTGACCATTAAAAAAACATCAACGCGTTGATTACCGCAGTGCGTGGAGTAAAAGACATCAACGCGTTGTTTACCGCGGTGCCGATTTTTTTTGTAAGTTTTCACTTCTGTTGGCACTTCCGGAGTGACACTGTTATTTTGTTGTGTATTATTATTGTTTTATTTATTCTGTAATCCCTTAGTGGTATTTATATGTCCGTAGGTGTGTCCGTGGCATCACAGCGGGCCCTATCAGAATATAAGCGTTGCGGTTTTTTTTTAAATATCGTAGCATTTTGCTGAAATAGGAGCCTTTTTGGCCTCGCACAGGTCGTTACTATTATTGTTTGTTAGTTTAAAATGCTTCTTTCATATTTTTTACATTTTTTATTACTGTTTGTAATTCTTGTGCGTGACCCAAATAAAATATTTTTCTTTCTTTCTTTCTTTTTTGTAGGAAAGTTGTTAGGTTGGAAAATATAAGCTCTGGTCATGGTAATAAGTCACCAGTTTGATTGCTTAACTGATAACCTAGGGTAGTCACGCCGGAAGACTCGGTCACTCGTAGAAGCTCTTAAACTGCACTCCACGTTTACGATATTAATAAAATGCTTCCTCTACGTATCTTTGATTTATTTAGTGCCGACGGGTTTATTTGCAGACAAGCTGTGTTAGCCCACGTTCGCACGGAAGTAAAAATATCGCGTCGGGATTTTATCGTGCACTGGATTTTCAACTCTCAGTGTTGAGCCGAGCGTTGAAATTCCAACAGAATTTATCCCAGCGCGTCGAAAAACCACACTGTTGGATTTTCAACTCTCGGCGCTAAGCAAAATGTTGAAAATTCAGTGTGCGAAAAAAATCGCCGCAGAAAAAAATCGCCATCAAAATAAAGTAGTATTTACATTAAGATTATAAAGAGATAAGGTTTGTATTTTTGTTTGTAATTCACAAACTCAAAAATGACTTGACCAAGATTATGTCTGGACTTTAAAGGAGACTGCAACCTCTGAGTTTGTTTCGGCCTTTCTTCTCAGAGTAGTCAGATAGGAAACGCCGAACTCATCTAGCTTATTTTTATTTTATTTTTTAATATGACGTGAAAGTGATTCCGATATCCTATTTAAATAATAAACAATTTCATTTCATTGCTTCAAGCTCACTTTACATAAGTTTGAACGATGAAAATTTTAGATGAAGAGTAATGACAGCTGGCTGCTCTCCTCACTTGCACCACACAAAAAGCCCGCAGGCCGACAACACCTGAGCTGATCTATAGCCACAACGGTACTGCGGGCCAAATTGTTACTTGCAATAGTGTTTTAGTTTAAATAATACTTGTACTACCAACATTGTTTATAAGCCATTCCTATTGACATTTTTTATTGTGTATTTCTGTAGAAATGTAAGACTGCGGGCAAGTCACGCAAGGTATGAGCGAGTGGTGGATAGTTGGCATAAGTTTAGCAAACTTGTTGCAGTTGTATATACAAATTGATGATAATATTAATTTACTGCAGTTTTGTAAGGGTATTTTATTGTAAAAATTATAGTCTTTAAAGAACTTCATTTAGTGCTCAATTTACATGCACTAATGCCCGAATCAAACAGGCTTAGAAACAGAATGATGACGAATGTATTGGATCTAAAGAATAGCGGTAATAAAAAAGTTTTTCACTCCTCTTGCTTAAAAAGTCCGTCATTGCAGCGTACCAGAGCGGGGAAAAAATTGCATTTTTTGCTCTAGGGGAAAAAGTTTTTTTTTTTAATTTTTGTCTGTAACCAACGAGCCTACAAAAACAAAAAGGTCTTTATTCTTATGTAAAACTAGCTTTTTTACCGCATACCGGGATAAAAAGTTTCTTTAAATATTCGGATTGAACAAATTGTACATTTTTTTAAATAAAATAAATTATTTAATATTGTATTGGATTACTTTATTTTCTCGCTATCGTAGTGAAAAGTAGAGTGTAACACACGGCGCTAAAACCCATTATAACTCGGTTTCTATTTACTCCCTCCTCGATAGAATGGGTTATTTTAGCCCCTCGTATAACAATCTACTGTTACTTTGCAGTTTCTGAATGAATGCCATTGACTAAATAAATTAACGTTTTTTACATGCAATTATTATGATCCACTAAAAAGATTATATAGGGGAAAATCTAATTATTTTCAAAAGGAAAAACATTCGCTTTTATTTTAGAAATGTAAACCAAAACTCTTCCAAAAATCGAACCACTTCTACCTTGATCCCCAATACCGTACCATACATTAAAACAGAAACGATAATTCTAAAGACCGTACGCGATAACATCTGTTGTGCGTACGTTCCGAAATAATTCTAAGTCTCGGCGCGTGCCCAAGTATCGGCTTTCATCTCACAGTAATAACCACTCATTGTGGGTTCATAAAAAAATTCGTATCTCCACATTACTGCTTTACCGTAATAGCTGGGAGCTGATTCGGCGTCTATTTATTAGTTTTCTTTTTTTAGTAACTATAGGTTTGACCATATGGTCGTTTTCGATGTACGTAGGCGGATAAGTGTTGGCTTTTTGTCTTGAAAGTTTTATCCTGTCTATTAAGATGGAGATGGGATAAGGTAGGCCATAATAATTAATACCTACTAGGTATATGGTCTGTGTTGCCCTCCTAGTCCAAAAAACCGGCCAAGTGCATGTCAGACCACGCACAATGAAGGGTTTCGTAGTTGGGATGAATTAATCCTAAAAACAAACTTAACATTGTTGTTGAAAAACATATTCTCCCATTCAACGATCGTCACGATCGATTTTCCAACTGCTAAAATAAATTTATAATCGAATTAAAATGAAAAAAAAATGTGATAATACTAGAAATTAACTATTATCGGACTCTTTCTTTTACTTGAACTGTAAGACCTTACTTCTAGCCAAATTTCATGATTCTAGGTCAACGGGAAGTATCTATCTATAAGTTTTGATTTATTTGCGTGTGTCAATATATATCGCAAAAATGGCCGTATTTTTTTACTGCATTGATTTAGAAGCTTGATTTTTTCAGATATTCAAGGAACTGTAGATACTACGTAATTGATATTAATTTCAACTTGATACCTCAACGCGTTCCTGAGAAAACAGACAGGCAGACAACGAAGTGATCCAATAAAGCTTACGTTTTTCCCTGTTGAGGTAAGGAATCCTAAAAATAGGCTAAGTTTGGGATGATACCGGCTGGCAATAAATATGACCATTGTCATGAGCATATCTTGAGAAGAGACTTGGCATTTCAATCGTCTTACACCGCGCGTCGCATACCGGTAGTGTGAGACACTCCCCAGCTAGACGGTCAGTCATTCTAGCTGGGACCTTAAAAGGGTGGCTGGGACAGACTGGATTCGGAAGGCGGAGGACAGAGTATTGTGGCGCAAGGCCTATTATTATTTATTTATTATTTTTGCAGACTACAATGGTCTATAGTGTTAGTAACAAAAAAGCTTAGCCTGTGTTAGTACTTAATAACTAAAACAGAACGGGTGTGGTTTGTAAGCGCCCACACTAGCGGGCTGTCTGCCCGGGCGGCTATTGATTGCAGGATAGTGTTGCGACTGCCACGTAGCCTGCCGAGTAGCGAGGCAGATTTCTTACACCACAGTGCCTCAAAGCCGTCAGTGTGTGCGTCTGCAAACATTGCCGATGCACTACAGAAGCGCAGCAATCGCAACAATACCCTGAATACGTTATTGTATTGGATACGCAGAGCATTGTAAGCTTTTTGGGTATATGTGAACCACAGGGCTCCCGAGTACAGTGCTGTGCAGTATGCCTTAAAAAGGGTTATGTCCAGCAATAGACTGCAACAGGCTGAGTTGATTCATATTCCACTAAAATTTAAAACAACATGGCGGCGATAATCATTGCATAAAAAAAGGAAAATCTTAAACATCTTTAGTATTATATCTTATAATGATAGCAAATAAAGAGTGGATTGTACATATAATGGCATTAATGGTTTTAAGGTTTAATTTAAACAATTATTTGCAGTGTTATTAGCACAATAATATAAATAAAACATTTTATAATCTAAAATAAATGAGTGACTCTTGATGATTACTACAAAATAAAAGAAAAAGAAGTCACTGGTTGCTCCAGAAATATCTATGCTAATATACCTACTAATAATAATATATACAATATAATTATAATGTATAATAATAATTGTAAAAGGGAAAATATATTTATTTGTTAGTAAGTTTGTATGTAGGGGGGAATCTCCGGAACTGCCAGTCGGATTTGAAAAATTATTTTTGCATTAAATAGCCTAGTTCTTGAGGAAGGTTATACGCTATAATTTTGACCTGGGTAATAATAAAGAGTTTAAGGTACACACGGCTACATATCAAGCTATACGTTTCCTGTATAAGCTGACCGCGCATTGTACAGAAATCCTTTTCAATGCAAGATCAGCATAAACTGGAAATTATAGCCGTGTGTACTTCAATATTCTACCGAAAGAAAAACGTAAAGCAATGTTTTCCAAACTTCATAATCATAATGTTTACATTTCTATAGAAACTATTCTACATCTGCCTAGCCATTTCTCAACAATGTTGGAGTCGGCTTTCAGTCTAACCGGATGCAGCTGAATACCAGTATTTTGCACGGAGCGACTACCTATCTGACCTCCACAACCCAGTTACTAGGTAACACGATACCCCTTGGTAAGACTGGTTGTCAGACTTTCGGGCTTCTGACGACCCGTAACAACTGTCAAAAATCTACAATAAAATGACAGCTGGAACCAACGGCTTAACGTGCTTTCCGAGACATGACCAAGATCCCTCTTGGTATGTAAAGATGGTCACCCATCCACAGACCAACCGCGGCAAATGTAGCTTAACCTGATCGCTCGACCCGTGCGGCTGTGAATACTTAGCCACAAGCCCCTTTCTCTATGAGAACCTATTAATCATCAATTTTCCGTTACCATAAAAAGCCTGCCACATCTCAATATCGTCATAATTCAGTAAAGAATGTACCTTTGTCTAATTTGTGCCATCGAAGCAGCCATACGAACATTTATAAATTACTGCCTCTAGCAAAACTCGGTGACCGGATAACGTGCCTTAAAACTCTGAACCAACCGAAAATCAACTTTCAGTATTAACAAATAAGGTAGAACTTTGATTGTCCTACCAGTAGCATTTGCATTCTCAAAATCATTGACCAAAATTAAGGCAGTTTCCGATTAATAAGAGCTATAACAATTTCGCCTCGAGCTTACTGCGTCTTGGTCATTATTAGATACTTCCTCTCTGTATTTATTATGTTTTTTTATGGCTAGACTAGAACAGCATAACTGCATTAGCTGTTAAATGTTTTGACATCGTTAGACGGCGTTTAAGATCGCCGCGAATTTATTTGCGTGATTAACTGAACTTGTTCTGGTCGACTGGATTTTATTTCTTGGGTGTAATTGTTTTGGTATGGAAGAATTGGAGTGTTATTAAAACAGACTTGCTTCTCTTTTTAAGCTATTGCATAACTTTTATCGCGGGCTTTGAGCGCGGCGACCGAATCAAGAAATTCCATAACGTAACGAACATAAAACCTAACACCCCCCACTCCGCCTACCATATAATGACGGTTCCCATGACAATGTGATGTTGTCATGGAAGTTACAAATGCTATGCAATAGCTTTACCGCGGTAGTCCCCGAGTGCAACACGTTTTTTTTTATTCTCGTATATTACAGTCTAGGTGTCGTCTATTTCATTTACCATCTTTGAGACCTTGCTTTGTAGTTCTAGGAAGCTGACAGGATTGCTGCCCAAGTATATTTTTTTTTTTTGGGAAGGGCTACATTTTTCCCATGTCCAACGAAATTATTTTATAAACAGATAATATACAACTTGTTTCTTTTGATATCCCTAGGGTATTAATGAGACCATCTCAAAGAATCCACCGGCGTTGAATACATTTTTTTATTTTTTTATTCATGTTCATTTTCATACAAAATAATTCGATAAAGTCATGATTATTAATATGAAACACCCTTGCGTGAAATAAAAACATCAAACATTTTCGGACAATTTTTGTCCATATAAAAAATACATACGACAACGTCACATTTTCTAGCTTTAAATATGAATGATAAGTTTGAATGAAAATGATTAACTCGCACTTATCAATGAAACTGAGATACTCACATCGAGTCTAGTGTTTTGTTATCTTCGAAACTATACAGGGTTATTGGTTATACGTCGGCAATCCGTTAGGAGGATGTAGGACAGGTCATTTGCAACCAAATTACCCCTGATGCATTACCCCTATGCAAATTTCAACAATTTTCGCGTACCTAATTTGACATTTTATATTTTTATTTCATACATTTTAAAATGTCTAATTAATCGAAAATGGTTGACATTGGCCTATACCAATATCAACCATTTTCGAGTAATTTCAACCAATCTACCCCTAATGATCATAGGGTCATTAGGGGTAATTTGGTTGCAAATAACCTTTCCTATGTAGGAGAGGATTTGCAACCAAATTACCTAATCCGTTAAGGGGACGTCTCCTTAACGGATTGCCGACGTATAACCGATAACCCTGTATATTTTTGGAACAGGCCTTTATTAATATCTAGGACGTTTTGTATTATTTTTACTTAAAGGACCACGTTGTATTATTGATGTACTACTCACCTATGTATTTACTTCGTACCATAAAAGTCTCCTATGATATTTGTAATAGTTCGTTAAAAAGAATCACTAGTTAAAATAGTTGCAGAAAGAAGAATATGGTAGTTGCTTAGGTAAAAAAAAGAAATTCCATTAAGTCCGTCTTTCAGATTATTTAAAAATATATTACACACGTATTTTTTGCTTTATCATATTAATCAAAAATAACTTAGAAAACACGCATTAAAGTTGGAGAGTGGAGGCTCGCTACGTCACAACGTTGTGTTAAATATAGCGAGGCGTGACGTCGTGCCACATTTCAACTCAATGTATCGCCGTAATCTTTTGATTACGTCAAAAAAGAAAAAATACGTTTTCAATATTTTTTAATAATCTACAAGAAGGACAAAAAAAATTTTTGCCCACAGGCCTATACTAGCATCTTTATTCTTCCTGCAGACACAAATTACATTCCCTCACGTACGAAACTAAAACAGAATAAAAATCAAAATCATCATTACATTCTTCATTATCTCTATCATTGCCACAACAAACATTTCATTACAGTAACAGTCTACAGAAGCCAGAGGGAAGCCAGATAATGACAGGATTCGTTAAAATTGATTGTCAATATCGACTGTATTGCCTCCGATCAAAGCCGAGAGTCATATGGTCTTCGGCCTCCTATCTTATAATTTAATATTTCCAGCAAATTGCATACGATGATGAAATGAACCTCAGTGGCTGTCACGTAACATCATAATGAATCCCTCCCAATAATTACACTCGGGTAATATCCTGTACAGGAACGGACTGGGGATGGTCACTGAGATTGGTTGTTGATCTAATTGGAAGTTGATGAAGGTCAACATCAATTTATTATGATTCATTAAAAAACTTTAAAGCAATGTCTCTCTAATTTCTCCTCACTTAATCACTCCCGAAATTAATAATGTATCTCAATTTCGATTTTGATCGCGATCTTTTGCTGCTACTTGTAATTCGCCCTCACAAGATAAAAATATCGAACTCATTCCATTGATTGGTTAATGATTATAGCTTCACCCAAAAAATGTTGATTAGTACTTGCGAGCGCTAATGTATGAATTAAACTCTCTATCTAGTTATAGACGGGCTTGGCTTAAGATTGGTACACATAAATACACCTGAAGATATTTAATGTATAACTTGTATAATTTGCGAGGTAACCCCATCACAAGTATCTTTATAACTTACCGAGGCTGCCTCAAGTTTATGCTGTAGAACAATTGTATAAGAAACAATAAACACGTTTTTTTTTAACATACACAAAATACATTGTAAAACATAAACATTTCTTGCCCATTCTTCTCCATACGAAAACTATCTTTTGGAAGGAGCGACTAGATTTTTTTTTTTTTTTTTGTAAATTTTGAAATTAAAAAGTCCCTTATTATATGTCTACTTGAAACAAATTATTTGACTTTGACCTTGAATGTGAATTAAAACTGGGATTCCCAGATTCATCTCTGGCTACTGAACGAAAACCTGTTCAGTCATATTGCTACTCGCTCAAATAAGACTGATAACGTTCTCGCTCATTGAATATGTCCTATCGATGAGATCTATTCAAGATTCCCTTTATAATGGAGGATTTAATTTTACACACACCTCGTTTCTAAATAATAGCAGCCGTGCCGATTGAAGGTTAAGCTACGCTTGTCGCGGTCGGACCGTGGATGGGTGACCATCCATTGCATACTGAGACCCCGCCATGACTCGGGAAGCATGTTAAGCCGGTAGTTCCTGCTGTCATTCGTAAATTTTTGGCCGTCTTTACTGGTAGTTAGAAGCCCAAAAGTCTGATCACCAGTCTTACTAAAGGGTTCAGGTCAGATGAGCAGTCACTCCATGTAATATACTGGTTTTCAGATGCATCCAATTAGACTGGAAACCGACCCAACACATTTGGGAAAAGGCTAGGCAGAGAAATTTAATTTTACCTACACTATTTGAAAAAGCAAGCTTTATTTAGAAACAGTAGCTTACCACGTACTGTATCTATTCACTGAGTACTCGGGTTAGACGATAAACAACTCAAGTTTTAGAGCTATCAAAACAATCAGTTAAACCAATGGCACGTAAAATTTTATCGGAGAGGCAATCGGATGGCGAGTGGCAATTTGGATCTTGAAGTGCATGATACCGAACCCCTCATACCGTCCGAATGGACCCCAAATGCCCGTCCATTTGGGATCCATTCGGATGGTATGGGGGGTTCATACAAACAAATTCCTTGCACTTATTAGAGCTTAAATTTTGAATGCCATGTCAAAAAAAATATTTTGCCCCCATCCCCCATATGTCCGCCCCCGTCCATTTGGGGTCCATTTGGAGGGTACGGGGGGTTTGGTATCACTTCAAGACCCAGATTATCATTTGCCATTTGGTTGCTACTCTGATAAAATTTTACACCTTGAATAAATAAGTTTCTTTAGTCTGTTACAGAATTTTAGTAACTAAAATTTTGCATTTTGTCTTAGATTAATCAATAACTTTCGATTATTTTCAGTTTACCACAGGTTCAAAGCCGAGATCTATAAACGTACTTTGGCGAAGCGTTATTCTTGTCACTGTCGCACAACTGTCAATCTAAAAGTGCAAAAAGAGACAGGAACATAATATTATGTAAGTCAAAGCATGAGCTAAGTAACATTTATAGATTTCGGCATTAGACAAAAAACCTATTTTCTGTATCAAGGATTCCGAAATCATTGTCAATTCCATTCCATAAACTACATACCTACCAACAAAACATTTTCAAAAGACTTAAAACTAATCGTGCGCAGAATTTTAAACTATTAAGTTAGGTTGTAACAAACTCATACATACAAATGGTCATATTATTCATACCATACAACCAAAATTCGGTTGCATTATGGTAATGACGTAATAATGCGCTGACGATTTACTATACCCTTGTCCAATGTTAAATTGGTCCCGTGGCCCATAAATTTGTAACCAAAATGCTTTAGGTTATGAAAAATTATGTTTTGGGACGAGTAAGGATCCTGTTTATTGGTGATTGATTCTACCGAAGTAATAATACGTCGCTGAGTGCGATGTTGAAGTTGAGTAAAGAGGTCCTTGCTCTCTTAGAGTGGGAGTTAAACTAATAAACAATATATGTATAGCCGTTTGGGTTTTAGAGCTATATTCAATTGTTTTCTTTATCAAACTGCATAGCTTTCAATATTTTGTATACTCAGTCAGCCTCATGCGGGCTTAAGACGCAGATATATGCCAGTGACCTTGAGTGGTTAATTTGCGTGTTCTGTACTGAGCTCACGCAACGCGTCGAACGTCCAGCCAGTATTAGGACTCGCCCATCAAGGAGCGCTGTCCTAAATTTGACGCATTATTAATTTATTATACATAAAACAAAAGGTATTTTAATAGAACACGTATACTAAAAGATCAAAAATTAAATTATTTTCATAAAGGTTTCAGAAAAATACGCTTGAAAGATTTTGAGTGATTCTCATTTGTTTATCCGCGTTAGACATAACTTTATAAATTAATTTCACGACAGGCTTTTTTGTGTAATGTTTCGAAAAAACCGCGCGGTTTTTTCAAAACATTACACAAAAAAGCTTACACATGAACATTTGTTTTCATACAAATCATCGTGTTTGTATACACAAACGTGTATGGCCACGGCTCTTTGTTGCGATATTTTTGTGTAAAAACAACCGCAGGAGACCCGGCTTAATATAAACATAATATAAAATATTCCCATATTAAGTTATTAAGAAAATCCTCTTATTTGACTTTTTTTTTTCCAAATCATTAACACTACTCGTTTAGACGTGATCTTCAGAATAAAATCATTAAAAGTCGGTTATCTTCGCCTTAAGCTACGGTTTCCTAGAAGAATGGCCATAGTGACAGCTGTCATCAAAATTATGGCAGCGGGGTTTGACTTCATAGTGTCAAAAAACGCTCTCCAGGAAAACACACGACCTTACTTTCATACAAAACATTTCAGTGACGTCATTCGTCGGTAAATTTCAGACGCTATGTGGTGGCCATCGCTCTTCTAGGAAATTGTAACTTTAGGAATGTGTTGTACCGTGAATTTGGAGGTAAAAAATGCACATGCAAACTACGCATCAAAAGACCAGCGGGTGTGAAACGGCCACATTAAGCGATTCCTCTAAAAGCAATTCATTTTCTAAATTCCCAGAAATTATTTCTATAGTGACACATATTTTAGCTGAATCATATTTGTAAATATTGCCACATGAAAAAATGAAGACCGTAATTTTACTGGATAATTTTGCTTTACTTACAGTTTTTATTAATCAAATGAGATTTTCTATTTTTATTTCTACAGTTTAAATGTTATTTCATTATAATACAAAACTGTCAAACAGATGAATTGTGTAATATGAATTGAACGCAAATGATATTATAAATTATGAGTTTGTGACAGTTTGTGTGATTCATAATAATATCATATTATGATTCTACTAAAGCCGCATTCCGAGTTACGCTAAAAGTGATTATATCGCGAATCTAACCAAATTTAATAGTCACAAAATATAAGGGTTATTGAGTAATAATTGTGACTTTGGACTTTGGTCGGATTTGCGATATTATCACTTTTGGCGTAACTCGGAATGCGTCCCAAAGCGGCCGTTTTAGGCCCCCTGACGTCACACAGATCCTGCATCACATTCGCAAGCAGAGTTTACCGCGCAAGGAATCATTAATCGTGGGGTAGATGCCGACCAGACAAGACACCCATCTGGTCAGAGGCTTCTCCTTTTTCTTTACACCCTGTTCCTCATACCTCTATAGATGTCTGTCTCATCTCTAATTTTAGTAATCACTTAATGCTAAGTTAAGGCCTCTTCAATTGCTCCATCCACATCTCACTATTAATATAAAACAACCAAATGTCCTCGCTATTAGAGTGGCAGTAAACTAATAAAGAATATAAATGTAGCCTTCTGGATTTTGAAGCTACATCCGATCACCTTTCAGTTGTTTTTTTTTATCAAACTACACAACATAATAAATTAATTTATTTCAGAACCATTACATACATGTGAAATTAAAAATAATAAATAGGTACTTTAAGAATTAATTAAAAGATTAGAATTAGATAAACATTACAAAAGTCATGAATAAAACATTATAAACTACAATTTTACAATAACAAAAAAGTGGTGGCACTCCAGGAGTGCCAACAGAGGTGAAAACTTGAACAAGATCACCTTGGTGAAAGAAAAATACTTGCATAGAACATTGATCCGTAACTTAATATAAATAAAGAGCACAATCGCGGTTACAAACCTTTAAAGTAAAAATACTTGCATAGAACATTGATCCGTAACGTAATATAAATAAAGAGTACAATCGCGTTTACAAAAATGACGTGTCGTCATGGTGAGTCCCATCTCAAAAATGCCAACCGCGCCTAAAGAAGTTTTCACTTCAAGTCAAAATTTAGGTTTGGATCCAGAACGCTCAACATGCCTGGTCTAGTACCGCATTATTGGGCAATCCAGATCCATATCCATCCTCCATGTGAACAGCTGAATGTAGCTGTTGGAACTGCCTCGTATGCAGCGCATCAGGGACGCAACTCTCTTGCGAATAATCGCCGCAAATAAACATAGCTTGCAATTTTTTGCCAACTTTGCGGGTAATCAACCGCATGCGGGCTTGGTAACATATTTGACCGTGAGTTTTAGAGAGAAAAATGTAGGTATATGTCACTTTATTTGAAAACTCAAATCCGAATTAAGACCTCAATTGCACCATCCAAATCTCACTATCAATATAAAACAACCAACAAAAACAGATCCTCATCTGACTAATTGGCGTTCAAATTAATAATGATTGAGACAAAAAATGTTCCGAGAACTACATTTGAATCCCCAATTAGACCATAAAAGCCTTATCATGAACCCATTAACCGACAACGGACGCGTAGGGAGGTTTATGAGTTTTACTACACAAAATCGTTGCCGACCATTTTGAACAATCTGAGTCGGATTTACAACCAATTAGCTAAGTAAATATATAAACGGCTTGATTGTGATGTGGGCGATATTAGGGCCAGGAAATTGTGAGTAAATGTACTTCCTACAATTACTCGGATTAGCTGTTTCATGGAGTTTTGTGCGAATATTTAAATTGTCAGTATCTGGTGCGGAAGGAATGAATTGCATTCCTTCTTGGCAAAATCTTGTGATCATGATGACAGTCCATTATATTGTCTTGTGATGGAATTTTTCAATATTTGCTACCAAAAGGGATTATGAAATTATTTTTTTGTATCCGTCAGGTAATTTATAAAAAAATATTGAACACGTATTTTTTCTTTTTTACGTAATCAAAAGATTACAGCAATACATTTAGTTGAAATGTGCCGTGACGTCACGAGTATGTAGATTTTATACTTACTTGTGACGTAGCGACCCCCACTCCTCAACTAAAGCAAAAAATACGTGCCTAATATATTTTTTATTATCTGACTGACGGACGAAAATAAAATTTCCTTTTTTTGGACCCAGTCATCCATATTGGAGGACCAATAGTATTTACTAGTTTTTTGAAGAAATGGTGAACAATTTGGATCTTTTAAGTTTGCCCTTAATAATTAATAATCTATATTGAAATTAATTTATCAGACCAATTCGGAAGGTGGCTGCATACCTTTGTATACTTAAAAATACTTTTCAACTGCCAAGGGATAACCTTCATTGATAAGTTTTTTGACGTTGCTAGAAAATACTGAGTAAGCAAAGCATGGTCGTACTGATAACACATTTATACCTTCATCATTTAATTACTGAGATTTTAATTATTTTAACCACATTTTGTCATTTATAATTAAATAATATGTACCCAGTACATGTGTTTAAAATAAAATCCACTAAAAGTCGCGGCTAAAAGCTAGTTCATTGAAAGCATAATGATTGATGGTTGACAAACAGTAGCATTTTGACTTGTTCTATTAAAAATTTAAAAAGCTTTTCGATTTTATGTTCCAATACTTTTTAATTACTCTTAAGATAATCCTGAGATACCGTCTTTTAAGTTGAGCGACAATGTTGAATTGATTTTTTATTTTATGGGTATTACTGAATCTGATAGATTGCCTCATTAATCTTGTAGATGACCGCTTGCACTTTGAGGTCCTTGACTCAATATTAAATTAATTAATTTAATTTGCCTTGTTCGTCTAGAGGTCGCAAGTGTTACTGATGAGCAAGTCCAGGATTCGATTCCCAGGTAGGGCAAACTGTTATTGGGTTATTCTATCAGGAATTTCTCAGTAGCAGCCCGGAGTCTGGATATGTGCCCGGTTGATGGCAATAGGCTCGCCCCCTATTACAAGGGACTTAAAAACGTAACTGGCGAAATGTAGGTTTATGTACTATATGGGTTCTTGTGGCTAAGTAATGACAGCCGCACGGGTCGATCCATCAAGTTAAGCTACGCTTGCCGGGGTTGGTCCGTGGATAGGTGACCATTTTTGTATACAGAGACTCCTCCGTGCCTCGGAAAGCACGTTAAGCCGTTGGTCCCGGCTGTTATTTGTAGATCTTTGACAGTCGTTACGGGTCGCCAGAAGCCCGAAAGTCTGACAACCAGTCTTGCCAAGGGGTATAGTGTTACCCAGTAACTGGGTTGTGGAGGTCAGATACGCAGTCGCTCCATGTAAAATACTGGTATTCAGCTGCATCCGGTTAGACTGGAAGCCGACCCCAACATAGTTGGGAAAAGGCTAGGCAGATTGATATATTGATCTATAGTTACGGTCAAAAGTGCAGACCTGTCACACAATATATTCCTTATTAATAGTTTTTTTTTTCCTTGTCCTAGGTTTCAACAATAGAATGGACCCTAATCGTATTACAATCTTATAAATAGACTAATAAATAGACTAATAAGTAATTTAATTATAACCTAAACTATTAAATTGTCTTTACTAAGAATGTGTCCAATAGCACTTTTCTTATTGTCTCTATTAAGGTGAATACACTTCGTTCTTGTGTTTGTTTGGCACTTTTGTACTTTACACTATTCACTAACACTAAACACTAGCTCGAACGGTTTTGTTCTTTTTAGTCTTCTAACTATGTTTGTGTGGTCGAGAAGCTGGATTGCCTCGACACTCACATGCTGATGAAGTCTCTTTTCGTGAGCTTCTGCAAATTTCTGGATCACTCTTTCGACGAACTCAACGTTTAGGTCCCTGTGGAGGTCATCATTTCGTATGTACCAAGGTGCATTAATAGATACTCGAAGGCAAAAACTTATTCAGATAATTATAGCAAAAATGACACTGCAATTAAATATAAGAAAATAAATAATATGTTTACCATTTTCTAGATCAAAAAGAATACAGCAAAATGACTCAAAATTGCTGACATCTTATTAAAAACAGTTACTTTTGTACATTAAGGAACGTAAAACAAGTGGGTAAGTCATTATCAAAATGACTTTTATTCTAAAAATCATATGAAATTGGAATAATATTTCCCACCTTTGTGTCGCACAAGTAATAATTCTCGCGACAAAACATTTTGTTTCGAGTTAAAAACACGAATAGAGCATTTCTTTCTTAATAATAATTATACCATTCGTGTATGGCAACGGCGCGACTTTGTATCGCTGTTTGTAAAGTAATGGAGCGGTTATTGTCATAAGTGATAGCGATAATGTAAGCAACAGATAGGTATACGTAGGTTATGGTCTACTATAACTAATTTAAAACTCATATTAAAAGTACACTTTATAAACAAGCATATTACAAATAATTAGAGGATTATATCCAAGATAAGGTTGCTTGGAAACATGTTGGTCCTGCTCCATAGGACAATTTAGAATCAAGACAAAATCAAACTGGTTGCTAATTTAATTATAAAAAAATATATTTTGTGTTATAAGACATAGATTTTTACATTCTGTGATTATTTCCTCACACATTGACTTATTAATTATAAAATTTTAGGAAAATCGTCTATTTTTACAATTTTTGTAAATATGTGAGCACCGTGTATCTATCACTTAATTAAATTATCTGTCGTTGCTTCATTTTTAATTCTTTTTACCTATTGTAGTATAGTAATTTTATTCTAGGTGCTTCGTCTTCACATATAATTAGTTAATTAATGTACGTACCTATCTATACAAACTATTGTAAAACATTTTAATTAAAAGAGTAACGGTGGAGTTTCTTGCCCATTCTTCTCCATACGAAAACTGCACTACAAAAATTGCAGTCAAACTAGTCCATAAAATATTTTATTCAATTTGACAGCCAGATTATCAAGTCAAATCAAAATACCTCAATAAAGGTGCATAATGGATCGGGTGCTAATAAGATTTTACTACCAATCTTCGCAAAAACAAAACGACATGTGTTTTATGGAACAAAATTGTTAATCATGTCTGTTCCATCAAGTTTTAAAATAATACCAGCTCACATAACAGTACTAGTTACTTACTATGGCTTTGCGAAATCTCGAATTTATTTATTTATTTATAACAGCTTAAACTATCATTACAGGGTTTACTCTAATGCGACAGCGAAGAACTTAAACTAATAAAACTAACCACACTATTAAAATTAAAAAATACCTACAAAAACATAGCATTACTTACATAATTACTAACATAAACTAGTCCAATTTTTTTAATTTAAATAGCGAAGTTAAAATTAAGTATTATTTTGCTTGTAGCATAATATAAATAGTAATGCCCTTTATGTAAAAATTTATTATAATATATAAATATATTCGGTAAAACTTGTAAAATTCTTTTGGTGCCAAATATTTTCCCGGACGCGAAAAACCAGATATGAAAATTTTGAACGTTTTGCCGAGTTAAATAACACTTATGGTTTCGTACGTCTGAATGAAAAAATGGATCCCATATAGGATCACTCGTGTGTCTGTCTGTCCGTCTGTCACAGGCAATTTCTACCGAAACTACTGGACCGATTAAGTTGAAATTTGGTATACATATAAATTTGTTCTTCACTTTTGGGGGCGAAATGAGTAAATTTAATAAAACAAGTTTTGCAAACTGTACAGTGTGGCATATCAAATGAAAGGACTTGATAATGAAATTAAATTAAATAATACTTAATTTCAGACTAAGGACCATAAAAGATAAGCAAGCAGGTCTCAAATATTTTGTTTTTTTAATTTAAAATAAAACAAATAAGTTATTTGGGAAAATAGATGAAAATAGACCATTTCTCGCCCTATTTCCGAAACTACTGAACCGCTTTTCCGCTTTCTACGATCGCTTTTCCAACCTCACTTTGGTCTCAACTTTTGCTCATAGTAAGTTGGTGATACTAAACCGTATGCGTGATGTTGATGGGCCAAATAGACCAGATGTTGATGAATGTCGGCGACAATTATTGTTTTGAAAAAACTACTATTACCTTGCCACTGTTCTCGTTTGTTGTGGTTGGGTTCCGTAAGGAATGATTGTAAGGAATATTGTTTTGTAGCCTATAACTTTGATCTGTCTCCTACGAAAACACTTTCTACGAAATTTCAGTTCCGAGGAATTAATGGTCCTTGTATCATTTTTAGGGTTCCGTACCTCAAAAGTAAAAAAAACGGAACCCTTATAGTATCACTCGTGTGTCTGTCTGTCCAATTTGCTCCAAATCTAAAAAACCGATTAAGTTGAAATTTGGTACACATATGTATTTTTGTAATCCAAAAACGAACATATTACGTAAATAAATGAATTTTGAATATAGGAATCATTTTTGGGCGCAAACAAAAAATTAAAAAAAAAAGTTTTGCTAACAGTACCGTGTGAGACATCAAATAAAAGGGCTGTTGCGACGATTTTTAAAATATTTTTTATATAATTTTAAAATAAATATTTTTAAAGATATTTAAGAAATTCGATGAAAATTGACTATGACCCCCCCCTTATCTCCGAAATTACTGGACCAAAAGTTTTGAAAAAAATTAATAGTATTGCTCTTTACTCATAGACTACTGAAAAACCTATAAGAAGTCTATGGTCTTAAAATAACATATATTGTGCGTAAAAACTTGCATTTGCAGTTTAAATGTATTGGAGAACATGTATTTCAACTACAATGTCAAGTTTGTATTTGAGATAAATTCATCCCAACTACGAAACCTTTCATTGTGCGTAGTCCGACACGCACTTGGCCGGTTTTTTTTTTAAATCAAGTAGGTATGTAATATAAGTTGACTTTAAAAACTATGTTTAGAACACAAATAGTTAATTGATTCAGGCGTGACCTTACGGAAATCCATTATAAAATACAATAGACGTGGATATATTTAGTAACCTGTTCCGCTTATCTATTTCTAAAGAGCCATAAAAAACTCCTGAAATAAATCGACACGTGTTTCACCTCTCAACGAGGCATCCTCAGGATGACGATGGACTTGTTGCGAACCCGAACACGGCGTGTTGCCACACCGAGCGCTGAGTGCAGTCTGCACTCAGCGCTCGGTGTGGCAACACGCCGTGTTCGGATTGTATATCCACGTCTATTGTATTTTAGAACACAAATTCAAACTTTAGCGAAAGGTTGGTATGCTTTGCCGCACGATCGCGTACCAATACCAATTTCCTACAGAATTTACACCAAAGGTACCCTAAAAACCGGTGGCTTGCATTGGTACCAGCTGTGATTACCATAATTTCATCGCCCCACGTGTCTGTGGACTCCACAAAAACTGGTAATAATCACAGTACAGCGGTACAGGCGCGCACTAAAGTGTTATTGAGTCTAATAGATTTTAATAACATGCTCCAGTTTAGGCTTTGCAATTTGACGCGACTATTAATATGTTTTTGACTAGTTAAAAAGATTGAGGAAGGTGTGGACATTATTATCGTGACCGTTGATTGGATCCGGTTGTGGTTATATTAAATTATTGAAAGGTTTATTGGCTTGTCATAGCGAGTATTGCTTCAAAATGTTAGCAATAAGAAGAGTTTTATTACCTGTCGGAAAAGAACATAGGATAGCCTTAGTTCAGCAAGGAAGTGTCTTCTAATTTATGTGACGTGTCGTCTTGTACTTGCTTGTGACTTGCAGTCATCAACTTGCCATTTGAAGCTACTTTGGCTAGCCAGTACTTATTTCTATTTTTATTATTATTTTGGAGGGGATTATCTGACTCGCCTCGCCTCTCATGCACGAGGTTGTGGGTTCAAATCCGGGCAAGTACCAATGTGAAGATATCCTGGACATTACTAACATCGGTGAAGGAAAAACATCGTGAGGAAACCTGGACTAATAGTTAATATAAGTCCGAAATCGCCAACCCGTTTTAAGCTGCTGGCTGAAGCTAGTACAAAATACTTTGATGTTACTGACAAATAAAACAGAGCACTTTTCTCCCCGCCAGTATAATACTGCAGTGTTCTCCTCCGCAGGGCGAACGCAAGGGCTACTGTATGGAATAATAGCTTTTTTACTCCTATACAATGTCTTCAAATCGACTGACATATTTTGTTACAAGTAAACACAGGGCCAGAAGGAATTCTCGAATTTTTAGCTTAGTTGCTCAAAGTGGGCAATTTATTTTTGTTACAAAACAATATGGCAACAAGAATAATAATGTTGAAATTAGAATCTATACATATTATTAATTAAAATAGCTTCTCGTGCTGTCTGTGCGACCGCGTTGTTCTTCTAAACTGTATGTATAGCATAATTAGCCTATAATGTTCCTACTGCTGGGACACAGGCCTCCTCTCTTCGAGAGGGAGTGGGCTATAATCCACCACGCGGGCCCAGTGCGGGTTGGTAGATGTCACAGTTCTTCGAATTTTTGGTTCTAGGACATGCCGGTTTCCTCACGATGTTTTCCTTCACCGTTTTGAGAGCAGTGGTGATGAAATTATTTACACAAAGTAAAGCGCCTGCCTGGGTTCGAACCCACGACCTATAAACTCGTAAGTCGCGGCCGTTACCACTGGGCCACCACTCTCTTTTGTGTATAATACATTAATATTAAACTTAGATCAGTCTGCCTAACCTTTTCCCAACTATGTTGGGGTTGGCTTCCAGTCTAACCAGATACCAGTATTTTACATGGAGGGACTGCCTATCTGACATCCATAACCCAGTAACTGGGTAATACGATACCCCTTGGTAAGACTGGTTGTCTGACGACCCGTAACACCTGTCAAAGATCTACAAATGACAGCCGGGACCAACGGCTTAACGTGCTTTCCGAGGCACGGAGGAGTCTCTGTATGTAGAGAAGGTCGCCCAAAGTCAAAGTCAAAGTCAAATCATTTATTTCAAATAGGCCCATGTGCACTTTTGAACGTCAAAAATTACAAAATAATAAAATTGATTCTAGTCGCCCCTTCCAAAAGGTAGTTTTCGTATGGAGAAGAATGGGCAAGAAACTCCACCGTTACTCTTTTAAAATGTTTTACAATATTTTGTATACATTAATTATATTAATTATATGTGAAGACGATGCACCTGGAATAAGATTACTATACCACAATAGGTAAAAATAATTAAAAATGAAGCAATGACAGAAAAAATAATTATGTAATGGATACATGGTGTTCACATATTTACAAGCATTGTAAAAGTAGGTACGATATTCCTAAAAAAATTACAGGTGACACTAATTAGTCAGTGTGTGAGTAATCACAGAATGCAAAAAAAAAAATATGTTATAATATTTAATTATACAATTGAATTAGCAACCAGTTTGATTTTGTCTATACTGTAAATTGTCCTATGGAGCTAGACCAGCATGTTTCCAAGCATTCTTATCTAGAATATAATCCTCTAATTTGTAATATGCTTGTTTACAAAGAGTACTTTTAATATGAGTTTTAAATTTTCTTTCAGTTAACTGTAATATATCACCCATCCACGAACCAACTGCAGCAAGCGTAGCTTGACTTGACCTAAATGATCGACCCGTGCGGATGTTACTACTTAGCCACAAGCCCCTCTTAAATCGCCTTCATTATTAAACAGAAAATCTAATAAATGATAAATGATTTATTTCTGTAAGTAGGTTTGTACAACCACTTTTACACGTCAATTATATTTTAAAAACTAGATGAGGTCGGCATTTCCTATCTGATTACTCTGAGAAGAAAGGCCGAAACAAACTCAGAGGTCACAGTCTCTTTTAAAGTCCAGACATAATCTTTGTCAGATCATGTGAAGGCCATGTGGATTGGTGTCTGAAGTGGTCTTTAGAGGAAAGCATCACACAGATTGAGAGGGTCTGTCCAGTCAGTGCACGCATTTGTCAGTTATCGTGTAGCTCAACTCAGATTTAAGGAGCTCAACGATTCGACGAACAATACCAAAAAAAAGGACATTTGTGTAGGCCACATAAATTACTCAAACTGTCAGACCATGATTAAAACTAACTGAGAAAAAATTAAAAACAAAACAAAAAGGAATGACCCATATAGTCTTCACATTCACAATAATTAAAATAATATAATACTTTAAAAGTTTAATCAGATTTAACACACTTGATCATGGATTGAATACAAGATCTCATAAGTGTGAGCGATCTCAAGCCTGCTATTAAGTCAATGACTCGACTTAGTATCCATTTACTTACTTTAATACAGACACATTATGACGATAGTGTGAAAACAAGCATGTAATGCATGTTAATCAATGCTTTACCATACCAAGTAATAACTGTCTTACATTTATATTATATACCAGGATCTTTCCTGCGATCTTCATAATCGTCCACAACAGTGATAGCCTAGTGGTGTGACCGTCGGACTTCCAAATCATAGGTGTCGAGTATGAACCCAAGTCACGCACCTCTGACTTTTCAGATTCATGCGCGTATTGTATAATTATCACTTGCTTCAAAAACGATGAAGGAAAACATCGTGAGGAAACTGGCATAACTGAGAGATATTTCTCGGAAGACTTATGGGCGGCATAAAAACTCTGACACCAGGAAAAGAATAGGAAAGCATTATAATTGTTGATAGACGTCATTAATTTCTGTAATAAATTCAGTAGGTTCAATATCCTCTGACCCTGTGGCTCTATCAATGTTGGCAGTATTCTGGTCTTCATAATTTTTAAATTTTACAATGTTTTTCATGCAGTAAAAAACAAAGATTCAAGGTTTCTAAATGAGTCAGATCAGTGAGCTTACCATACACTCTTATGACAAGTCAATATTTGGCGAAATGTGCAGAATCGTGCAATTATGTACCACAGCCAACTGTAAACTGTTACTTTGACCTGACCTGTACATCACCTGCCTTGTACCTATTGTCCCAGGGATAACTCCGTCAGAACAGAACTCCCGAAAAAAACTACCTATTGAATTAACCAAGGATAATCGAATATAACTAACGGATAACTAAAGTGGCAGTGGGCAAGGCACATTGCTTGCAGAACAGATGTCCGGTGGAGCCGAAAGGTTTTGGAGTGTCGACCGCGTACCAGAAGACGTAGCGTTGGAAAGCCCCCCACAAGGTGGACTGATGATCTGATGAAGGCCGCAAGAATCCGCTGGATGCAAGAAGCACAGAGTCGGTGGTAGTGACGGTCCTTGGGACCTCCCCCTATGAAATTGTTTATTCTGTAAATAGGATATCAAAATCACCTTTACACGACACATAAAAAAAAATTGCTGATGACTTCGGCGTTTACTATCTGACTGCTCTGAGAAGAAAGGCCGAAACAAACTCAGAAGTCACAGTCTCTTTTAAAGTCCAGACATAATCTTGGTCGGGTTATATGAGGACCATGTAGATTATTGTGTCCAGCAGTGGATATCTGTCGACGGAAATTATGGTGATAATGACTCGAATATGGATTTCAAATACTTAAAACTGTGCAGGATAAAGAAACACCACTCTTCACTAACAACTTCGAAGTTAGAACGTTGCTTGCGTGTAATGGCACGTCGCTGCAAGCATCGGATGGCTACCGATAGCGAGCGTGCCCGGGGTGCGACATTAGCGCGCCCATCTCGCTCCCAGTTATTACAATCAAAGTGACAGTGTGGCCATGGGTTTAGGTTCCTTTAGGATTTGATAATTATGTTGCTCTTCTAATACTAAGACACAGTCGTATTTTACTTGCTAAACATTCGTCAATTCTGTTTGAGTATGTTTGAGTTTTGGTACCTAGTTGTATTTTTTTTTTACAACTCTTCAAATTTTTTCGCCCTTTGTGGGATGACGGTACGAATGTGGACAGCAAATAAGTATTTTGAAGTAAATGAAAAACGTGTTGCTAAGGAAAAAGGTTGGTTCTTTGTAGTCGTTGTTTTTTAGGGTTCCGTACCACAAAAATAAAAACGGAACCCTTATAGGATTAGTTCGTTGTCCGTCCGTCTGTCAAGACCCTTTTTCCCAGGAACGCGTGGAGGTATCAAGTTGACATTAATATCGAATACGTAGGTCTGTGGTTCCTTAGAGGTCTAAAAAAATTAAGTTTTTAAGTCAACGCAATAAAAAAATGCGGCCATATAAGCCACGTATTTTGATACTCGCAAATAAATCAAAACCTACAGGGTATTACCCATTGACCTAGAATCATGAAGCAATGTCTCACAGCACAAGTAAAGGAAAATGTCCGAAAATAGTAAATTTTCAGTTTAATCACAATAAAAAAATGCGATTACAAACTTAATTTTTTTTACAGTTCGAGAATTGACCGTGACGTATATTGATGTATGGGAGAACATGTTTTTCAACTACAATGTTGTTTGTTTTTGGGATAAATTCATCCCAAAAACGGAACCCTTCATTTTGTGTGGTCCGACACGCACTTGTCTGGTTTTTTTTTACATAATCACTATTCCTGATGTGTGGTTATGTTTGGTCACGTTATTCTCAGTTATGAGTCTTGTAATAAAATTATTACCTGCAAATTATATACCTACAATCTATTATTGCATACCTTAGTTTTCCTCCTTTCTCTGGTCCATAACCTCATAGGCTTAGCCGAAGGTGGTTTTATCACTTTATTTGCTCTGCCTGGGGCTTTTAAAGATTCTTTAAAGACAGTCCGCTGTCCAGTATTTTTTTTTAAATTGAATACTTCTTTAGGCGCGTTGGGCATTTTTGAGATGGGACTAAACTATTGATTTCGCGACACTGTTACGACACCAGTATTGAGCATTAAAAAGACATCAACGCGTTGATTACCGCGGTGCAGTTTTTTTTTCAAGTTACTTCTGTCGGCACTCCCGGAGTGTCACTGTTTTTTTTTTTTGCAAGGTTGCTTAATATTTAATTTCTATAATAATATGCCCATCAGCACAAGTTATGCTATTTGTCCCAGATAACTGTGATACTTTAGATGCCTCTGATTTTTTTTTAAGTATGATGTATTAGGAAATACCAACCTCATTTATTTTTATAATATTACTAGCTGTCCCTGCAAACGTTGTTTTGCCATATGAATGTTTGGGGTGGACCATCTTTGTCACTTACTACCCTACCCTACCTACCCCACCTACCCCACCTACCCCACCTACCCCACCTACCCCACCTACCCCACCTACCCCACCTACCCCACCTACCCCACCTACCCCACCTACCCCACCTACCCCACCTACCCCACCTACCCCACCTACCCCACCTACCCCACCTACCCCACCTACCCCACCTACCCCACCTACCCCACCTACCCCACCTACCCCACCTACCCCACCTACCCCACCTACCCCACCTACCCCACCTACCCCACCTACCCCACCTACCCCACCTACCCCACCTACCCCACCTACCCCACCTACCCCACCTACCCCACCTACCCCACCTACCCCACCTACCCCACCTACCCCACCTACCCCACCTACCCCACCTACCCCACCTACCCCACCTACCCCACCTACCCCACCTACCCTACCTACCCTACCTACCCTACCTATTCTATCTTTTAAGTTGGATCAAACTGCATACTGTGTGCAAATTTGATTAAAATCGGTTAAGTAGTTTAGGAGTCCATCGCAAACAACGTGACACGTAATTTATATATATTAAGATTATTTCTTCTGACGTGTAAAAGTGTTTTGTCAACCAATTTATAGAAATTAAATATCATTTATCAAATACAGTCACAAAAACTGTATTTTGTTTTGTATGTTTAATTTAGGTTTTGTCCTGGTCACCACAGAATCCTGGCCAACACAAGGAGCGTACATTATGATTATACCGGGAACCGAACGTAAAAAAATGAATGTTGTTTCTTTGATTACTTCACAACTCACGCGCAGGATGATATTGTTAATTCCATTCGATATGTTCGTTAATCGCGATCCTCGTTTCATTTAAAAGCTTTTTTGCGTAATGCAGGTGCATTTTAAAGTTAAAATTTTAGAGTGTGTTCTGTATGGATTCTGACATCAAGAAATTAGGCCAGATTCTTCTGTGGACGTATCCCAACATTCCCAACATAAGAAGCAGAAATAAAATATCGGAAGAAAAATCGATTTCAATTTATTAATACGTAATTGTTGGATATAGTACTGGCAACACCCAAAGATTTGATATGTGAAAATGGGAGTAATAACGACCTTCTGGGTCTGGCGCTCGTGACGGTAAGATGTGCTTAGTGGATGTGTCGGCAAAAAGATAGATTGGAATGGTATTGGTTGGAGATTTACTGTAAATTAAAGTAACCTATTAGTTTAATGGTAAATATTAGAATACGATTAAATAGTGATATTATGTGGGGAATAGGAGATGTGATGGTATGGTGTAGACTGTAGAAATATAAATGACTGACAAAATATCTTGGTGTTGCATATTATTTTCCTTATCCCTGAAATATTATGAATATGTAGTTTTATTAAACAGTTTTAGATTATGATATTGGGGTAGCGACTTTAATATTCATTTAGGTATTAGTATCTATTTTGAGGTTAAATAATTATATTCGGAATTAAATTAGTTATTTTAGAGTAAGGATGGTTCCTATTACAATAATTTCGAAAAATCTCCATTCTCCTTACATTTTCCTAGAATGATTAATCTAGGGACCCAAGGTCATTATTGACAAGCAATTTCCCTAATGACCTTTGAGCTCCAAGGTATCGAATCAATATCAGATTATAGTCCTTTTAAAAATCATCAACGTGAAAATACTGTCAGTAAAGCTTGATTACTTGAGATAGGATAAAATATGTGATAACTTGTGTGTGGCCTCGAAATGAGATTTTTAAATCAATTTTTATTTATGCATTTTACTTTTACTGCATTTACTTCTTCTTCTTCGATAATTCCACTGAAGTACCTACTATAAATTTAGAAGAGAACTCACTACGTCAACATTAGCATTGGCCTCGCAAAGGCATTTCATAGGTACTTGAACCATCAGAAATAAATAAATTACTTAACTATTCACGCATTCATTTAAAAAATATATAACATAACATCATGACTGTAATCCGCGAAAGGTTTGGTAGAGGCGTAAAAGTACACCCACATTTCGCCAGTTATGTTTAAGTCCCATGTAATAGGGGGCGAGCCTATTGCCATCAACCGGGTACAAATCCAAACTCCGGGCTGCTACCGACAAATTCATTTATTTATTTAATTTTTAGGAAATCTTACAGCTGAACAGATACAGTAAGTAATAGTATAAAAAATATGGCCAATTATAAGTTTCCACATGTAGTATATAAGGCGATTATCACACTGCACCGCATCACGCTGCATGTTGCGTGTCAACGATCTGAATGAACGCGCGTGGATGCATTTTCTGTGTGTTGGACTGTGCGTGTTTTTTATACAAACGGAGATACTTACAAGCAACGTTAAAACACGCATTCACGCGCTACGCTGCGTGGTGCGTGACAGTGTGTTAATCGCCTAAATCATAATGAATACAACAGAAAATTGATAATAGACTTTACATAACACAAAACAGACAAACAGATACATTAGTATGTATGTATATATTATTTAGGATTATGTATAAATGTGTGTATCTATTCTAGTATATTATATACTTATGATTGCACCAACGACAGCCCCATTTTATGTCCAGGCAAATCACTGTCCATTCCAAGGTTGCCTGGAAGAAATCGCGGAAAGCGATAAGGCCGCTCATTGTATATTTTGTAGTGTTTGATTTTTTTTTATATGTATTTTTGTGGTGTACAATAAAGTATATATAAATAAATAATAAATAAATAAAACAGAAAAATTACTAGGTATGTTGCTCGAAGAAGCCATTAGATAAAATTTTCATCAATTTAGCAACACTAGTATTGAAAATTTCGATTTCAGCTTCCTGGCAGATTGCGTTGTACATACGACTCGCTCTCATCATGTACGAATTCCGAATTCCTCATAACACTTTGCCCGTCCTGGTAATCGAACCCAGGACCTCAAGTTCACCAGAAATGCTTGCGACCACTAGACCAAAGACCAATTTAAACATTCCAACAAAAAAACTTAAAAAAATATATAAGTTATAAAGTACCCACATACTTTATGGCCAAAACAGTAATCTCATTCAGCAAGGTACAAAGTAATCAGGCGTCAGGTCTTTGGAAGTAGCCCCGCAGTATGATACGAGCATATCTTCAATTATCGTGCCATACTTAAGCACACCGCGAGCTTACTGGTTTTACATAGACTATATTGGTTGCAGAGGGTATATTCCTTTTCGATTCACTCGTTCGACGCGAAGTGTGTGGTTCGCTAGCAAACTATGAACAGTCGATTTTATTCTGTAACCTCAGGTGTAGCTTGACAGATTTCCGGCCACCGTAGGCGCGGGCTTGCGGACGGTGAGCAATGGGTAGCTCGCCGTCCGATAAGGACCAAGCCCGGGTCGACGGCGCGTTGTGTTCCCCGCGCGCCTCAAAGAGATGTCAGCAGAATTGACGGGGTCCGCTAGGGCCAATGCCTATCGGGGGTTCGAAGAAAACCGATAGGGACATCGTGGCCCCCCGGCAACATGGCAACTGAAGGAACACGGGTGAGTTTTAGTCAGTAAGAGTCTGACACGCCCTTCCGCTCCGCCCAGAGTGGGAGAAGTTATTTGATAATTTCTCACCCAAAAAAAAAAAAAGGTGTAGCTTGAAACAAGCTGCCAAAAGTGTCAATCAGGTAGAATGACACTTCACTTAAGTTTCCACGGAGACATTTGTGCGGCTGGTGCACAGACGCCTTGACCATAATTATAATAATTCTTCTTGTTTAATATTGTTCTAAATCTCTAAGTCTTTAATTGATTTTTATGTTATGTCCTATCCCTCCACATTTACTAACTAACTGATTATGTTTACAAACCGTGTGGTGGGACCCTGGTGATCTGCTATACAGGTATTCCTAGTGCAGACACCAGTCTCTCACAAACTAGTGTCACATAGTTTTTCAAGATTGTCTAAGTTATAAGATGCCATTGTTTGTGAAGAGAAAATAAATTATTTGAATTATTTATTTGATAATTACAGCCTTATTGTTAATAACTGTATAGTTTTGAAGCACCACCGATTGGACCCTAACGCGCGAACCTCCACCGTGCCGGTTCGGTAGTTTGGGAACCAGAATGACGACGTACTCGTATCCTAAATTGATTATTTCTTTCTTTCTTTATTTGTTTATGTATATATTTATTGGCTAAGGCACCAAGTCCCAATATACTAATCACAAATACATAAAATACGTACATTACAATTCATTAGTTAGATCATTGAAATAAAATTTAAAATTTTTATTATGCTAGTCATCAAATCTTATGAGTGTTACCTAAAAGCTCACATGGCAACGCCATTTTAAATCTTTCATATTTATTATTTCATATAATATTAATTTACCTTTATAAAATCCAATCGTGAAAATTCGATAATTACCATTTTAATGGTGGTCGATGCTAAAAAAAAATACAAATTTTGGACATTCATGCTCCATTATAGGGAAGTAATGGAGCATGGATGCATATAGCTCTAATTAATCACATACTTACATGTATATGATTAATTAGAGCTATGATTTTAAAAATCACAAATATTTTCCTGAATAAGATCCAGATCTTAATTTCGAAATACAGGTTCATTATCACGTTATATTCTTTACTACTACTCAATTTGTGTTCAAAAAGTCCATCGTTTTTTGGGTTCCGTAGTAAACAAGGAACCCTTATAGTTTCGTCATGTCCGTCTGTCTGTCTGTCTGTCCGCGGTCTAGCTCCGAGACCTTTAGTACTAGAAAGCTGTAATTTAACATAAGTATACATATTAATTACGTCGACAAAGTGGTAAAACAAAATTATGAAAAACATTTTTTTTTAGGGTACCTCCCAAACACGTAAAGTGGTGATGTTTTATTTTTTATTTTTTTATCCCATAGTGTGGGGTATCATTGGAAAGGTCTTACAAAAATATTATGAGTTTGTGAAAATCATTTTTAGATTCAGGGATCCGTTTGCAAAATATTAAGCTTTAAAGTGCTAATTTTTGTTAGAGTCAAGTGTCCCCCCCCCTGCCAGCTAAATGGTTAGTTTTGGATATGTGAAAAAAATCACAGCAGTAGTTCATATAACGAAATTAAAAGAAAAACCATCACAGTTAAGTAGGCTTTGCTAGTTATCGAGAAATAATCGACCAACTTTACTTTGCAGTTGCAAAAACATGTTTTCCCCATACATTCCGTATGGGAGAACATGTTTATCAACTACAAAGTTAAGTTTGTTTTTAGGATAAATTCATCCCAACTACGGAACCCTTCATTGTGCGTGGTCCGACACGCACTTGGCCGGTTTTTTTTTCTATTGTAATGATGTATAAAAGCAATTATGCCAAATGACCTTTTTTTAAATTTCTTTCGACTCTGAAGAATATCACAACTCGGTACTTGGAAATAGAAATAAAATTGTTGGATTAAATACAATAAACATTGTTTAGTAACCCCCGACGGAAAAAGAGGGGTGATAAAAGTTTAGCGTCAGTATCTGTGTGTCTGTGTGTCTGTCTGCGCCATCATAGTTCAGGGGGCCTACCACAAGCTCATAAAGCAGTATTATTTCAATATTACTTCAGTGTGGGAAAGAGATGAAGCTCTACAGGACGTATAGCTATATCACTTTCTCCCACTGAAGTAATATTAAAATAATACTGCTTTTGAGCTGGTGGTAGGCCCCCTGAACTGATTGTGTTATTGTTTTTTTTTTAGGTGAAAACTTCTTTAGGTGCGTTGGGCATTTTTGAGATGGGAATAAACAATTGAACTCGCGACACCGTTACCTCATTTTTGTAAACGCGATTGTGCTCTTTATTTAGGTAAGGTTACGGACCAATGTTCTATACAAGTATTTTTCTTCCACCAAGGCGATCTTGTTCAAGTTTTCACTTCTATCGGCACTCCCGGAGTGCCACTGTTTTTTTTTTGTTGTTTGGAAGTTGTCTTGATCGAGAGTGTCCTTAGTTATGTATGATTCAAGAAAATCGGTTCAGCCGTTTAAAGATTATCAGCTCTTTTCTAGTTCATTAATAGATGCGAGCATCGACCACAGGTCTGATCGATTTGAAATTTGGTATTCTGTTATTTCAATGATATTGAAAGAACATAGTAAACTTGAACTGATGCTGCAGCATCACCTGAAATTTGCAGGATACCCAACTCCCTTACCAACTTACAGCACAGGTATCGTGTTTGGTCTCATTGAAAAGGTCTCAATTAATAGGTTATAAATAGATGGTGAACAGGGTCTGATGATGGCGGGCGTAGGACAGAGAAATAAGGAAATGTTTGTGTCGGGGTTTTTTTTTTTGATTATAATAATTGATGATATAATTTTAATAGTATTTCGGACATTAGGTATACTAAAACTAACTCAACAGACAGAGCCTGTGATGGCCATAGGTATGTAAGTCACGAAGAAATGTGTCACATCTACAAACCCAACATTTAATCTTTGCAAAACTTTTTACGGGCACTCAACCGTCAGTGATCAACTGCTCACTAGATGTGATAGGCGATCGGTGATCGGCAATCGCTAATCACCGCTACACTGACGGCCTAAGAAGCCACTTCCTGTGTTACCGTCTAATTTAAAGATCACTTCGCTTTTATAAGCCAAGCGTACTTATGGTTTAATTTTGATGAAATCATATAGCATTTGGTTTTATTGAATCTTGTAATTTATTTGTAAATGTTTTTAGAGATGATTGTTGGTTGGAGATTAGCTAAGACACTATCTATTGATTGGAATTATTATTGAAGTTTGGAGAGATTGCACAAAATAGAGAGGTTTGAGAAGCCTTTGACCAGCAAGTGGGATACAAAAAAGGAAAAAAAAAGCGGCCAAGTGCGAGTCGTACTCGCCCATGAAGGGTTCCGTAGCAGCAAGTAACGATAAGTTTACGATTTATGACGTATTAAAAAAAAACTACTTGCTAGATCTCGTTCAAACCAATTTTCGGTGGAAGCTTACATAGTAATGTACATTATATATTTTTTTTAGTTTTATCATTCTCTTATTTTAGAAGTTACAGGGGGGGGGACACACATTTTACCTCTTTGGAAGTGTCTCTCGCACAAACTATTAAGTTTAGGAAAAAATGAAATTAGAAACCTCAATATCATTTTTGAAGACCTATCCATAGATACCCCACACGTATGGGATTGATGAAAAAAAAAATTTTGAGTTTCAGTTCTAAGTATGGGGAACTCCAAAATTATTTGTTTTTTTTCTATTTTTGTGTGAAAAACTTAATGCGGTTCACAGAATACATCTACTTACCAAATTTCAACAGCATAGCTCTTATAGTTTCGGAAAAAAGTGGCTGTGACATACGGACGGACAGACAGACAAACAGACAGACAGACAGACAGACAGACAGACATGACGAATCTATAAGGGTTCCGTTTTTTAACGGAACCCTAAAAATGGCAGTGTCACTCCGGGAGTGCCGACAGAAGTGAAAACTTGAACAAGATCGCCTTGGTGGAAGAAAAATACTTGTATAGAACATTGGTCAGTAACCTTATCTAAATAAAGAGCACAATCGCGTTTATAAAAAAAAAAAATACTTCCAAAACCTTTAAAGTAAAAATAATTGCATAGAACATTGATCCGTTACATCATCTGCCTAGCCTTTTCCCAACCATGTTGGGGTCGGCTTCCAGTCTAACTAGATGCAGCTGAATACCAGTATTTTACATGGAGCGACTGCCTATCTGACCTCCACAACCTAGTAACTAGGTATCACGATACCCCTTGGTAAGACTGGTTGTCAGACTTTTTGGGCTTCTAACTACCCGCAACGACTGTCAAAGATCTACAAATGACAGCCGGGACCAACGGCTTAACGTGCTTTCCGAGGCACGGAGGGGTCTTGGTATGTAAAGATGGTCACCCATCCACAGACCAACCGCGGCAAGCATAGCTTAACCTGATCGATCGACCCGTGCAGCTTTTGTAACTTAGCCACAAGCCCCTCAACATTGATCCGTTACATAATATAAATAAAGATCACAATCGCATTTACAAAAATAAGGTGTTGGTAACGGTGTCGCGAGTTCAATTGTTTTTTCCCATCTCAAAAATGCCCAACGCGCCTAAAGAAGTTTTCACTTAATAAATTTGAGCTTTTGTCAAAGTTAAATATGAGGACGATAATTTCCTGTTTCGTCCAAATGTCCAAACGGACGGGAATTAATATTGATTATGGCAAAATGTGGGTGTGTACGTGTAATGGAGTGTAGTTAAAAATATTTAAGTAATTATATCAAAATGCTAGTGTACTAGCTTCTGCCCGCGACTTGACTTCAACCGCGTGAAATCGGCCCCACCGCGTCGCATCCCATCGCCCGCACATTCTATTACATCGTTATCACTTTCTTTTTGCTCGGCTCCTATGGGTCGAAGCGTGAATTTAGCTTTCCTCGAGAATTTGGCTATTCAATGCAAAAAGATGCCAGATGGAAAAACGTAATAATATTTTGCCCGACCCGGGAATCGAACCCAGGAACTAATGCTCAGCAGTAGTGCATACGACCACTATACCAACGAGGCAATTAAATAGAGATAAGTTTTTATTTAAAACCTTTTTTTATTTAAAGCTTAACTTATTCATAGAAAATTAAAAGCAAAAACCGACATTTAAAATCCACACCTAATCCTATCCTATGTTAATTTATCTTAAATGTATACATATATTTGTTTGTAGATAAATAAATATTTGTACTCACGTTCTCAAAAAATCGATTTCATATCTGGGAAAATTAGTTTTCTCCGTATTTTCACCCGAGCAGAGCTCGGTCGCCCAAAGTTTAGAACAGAGAATAATGACATGGCAGCATGGAATAAGTATTTACTATACATAGATTAGTATGAATTTTCCTATACTATTAAATGAGCATTCTCTATTTTCACTAAAGCAGAGCAGAGCTCGGTCGCCCAGGAACTTTGAAATAAACAAGGAATGTAATACAAAATGGCTCTGATACCGTTTAAACCACATACGCTAGTAAATTAATATCTAAAACTGCAGACCTATACCCATAGTGACAGGTTTAGCCCATGGCCTATTAGCAGCAGGTTGGAACCTGTTCTCCTTCAATTAACTCTAACATGTTGAACGGGAAGAACTTCCTGATGCAACCTATATTTTTGTCTCACTTCTAGTTCCACTCAGGAATGTGCAATACGAAGATAAGTGGTTAGATTAGCTTGTAGTCAAGTCATAGGTCTTAAAAACAGTACTGATTTTTTGAGATATTTTTTTTTAATTTTTTTATTCTATTTTAATTTGGGACTTTTATAATCGCAATGCGTATGACAGTCCCATCATACCCTAAACAAATAGTAACAAATTACATTGCTATGCATTACATTAGGGCCATAAACCTGAACAGACTCTTCGCATCATCACCATTTGGTTGAGATAGAATTTCATGAAATGTGCCTAAATCAAGTCGGTAATTTGAGATGTTGTTAGGACCAATAGCGTAAATTTTATGTATATATTTTTGTTACATTATATTAGTGTTATTTATTTTAGAAGTATGTGTATTTGTTTGTATGTAAGTAAGTATATTTTCATATTATTAGTTTTATTTAAGTGAATTGTTTTGATTTTATGTATTTTACTTTCTCTCTACTCTTACACACGGTGTCTACATCTCTTTTTATCCTCTGTCCTATCGCAGGTATGCTATGAGGAGCTCGTGGCTAAGTACTAACAGCTGCTCGGGTCGATCTGTCAGGTTAAGCTACGCTTGCCGGGGTTGGTCCGTGGATGGGTGACCATTTCTATATACCGAGACTCCTCCGTGCCTCGGAAAGCACGTTGAGCCGTTGGTCCCGGCTGTCCATTCGTGGATCTTTGGCAGTCGTTACGGGCCGTCAGAAGCCCGAAAGTCTGACAACCAGTCTTACCAAGGGGTATCGTATTACCCAGGTACTGGGTTGTGGAGGTCAGATAGGCAGTCGCTCCATGTAAAATACTGGTATTCAGCTGCATCCGGTTAGACTGGAAGCCGACCCCAACATAGTTGGGAAAAGGCTAGGCAGATTTTGTTATCGCAAGTATGCTGGAAGAGATTTCATTAGAAATAAGCATCACCTATGTACGTATTTTTCTGTTCCTTTTGTCTTGTCTGTGTATTATTTGTGTGTACATAAATGGTTAAATAAATAAATAAAACCCAATTTGCAGCTTCGAAAGGTCTGTGCTAACGTCGTGGTATTCGAAAAACCTCAAATTTTGGAACCTTTTTAAGTTTTTTGCTTATAATTTCTAAAAAGGTGCATCCTAAGGAAAAACTCACATTAGGTACATAATTTGAGCGTACAAAGAGCTGTCAAAGAGATATTTTTCGGTAATTAAAACAGGCTGAAATTTAACTAATGGGCAATATTTTAATCACGTATTCTAATCATGATACTTCTTCATTTTTACCAAAAATATGGAAAAAAATAATTTTCTCAAACATGCATGGAAATATTGTCATTATTTTCGAAAAAAGAACACGCGAAGTATCGAATTAATGGTCAAAGAAAATCAAATCCATTGCAGGAGCGTTTTTTGAATTTGGAACATTACCTACAACGCTCCAGCAATGTTGTATGAAACGGCGTGCTGGGGTTATTAAATACTCTTTGATTGGATCTCTTTTATCATTCTTGGCATACCAAAGTAATGCCCGTTTTCAACTTCACTAAGTGGCACTTAAATAAATTCCTAAATAAAAGTGCATTGTTGGATTTTCAACACTATGCTTAGCGCTGAGAGTTGAAAATCCAACAATGCATTTTTATTTAGGGATTCATTTAAGTGTCACTTAGTGAAGGTGAAAACGCGCATTAGTCTCTTTGCTTAGTAAAAATTGCGATCACGTGGCTGTATAGCCATAAATGCGTTTGTCCTTAGCGTTTGTCTTTCGGCATAGACGATAAATAGAAAATTGGCGGCAAAGCTGAAAATTCGTCTTGATTTGTTATTTACATACATGGTAAATCTTAATTTAATAATTAAAATGAGTTCCAACGGTTCAGAGAGTTAAATGGAGATTGATTGTACTCCACCAGATTTAAGATCAGAAGCCAAATTGGCAATGAAGAACCTGCTTCCAGCGAAGTCAAAAGAAAAATACGTGAAAGTTATGAAAATTTTTTGATTTGGAAAAATGAGAAAAAAATGAACATTTTCTCCGAAACAGTATTTTTGGCGTATTTTAATGAGATTACTAAAACTAAAACGCTACCTACATTATGGGCAATTTATTCCATGCTGAAATGTACAGTTCATGTTAAATACGGCATTAACTTGAAAAATTATGGAAAGAACAATGGCGAAATCTTATTTGAAATTAATTTGAGCGTCTTAAAGTGACACATATGTGAAAGAAATACAATTAAAAATCTACGTTTTTTAAAACTATAACAGCATCTAGTTAAAGCCGAGTATAAAACATATATTTAATGGAAAGTTATTTGACTATCTCGTTTTACAAGATTATGAAATTGTTGGTAGTATTGCCATTTTATTTTATTTTCCTAAATAGTGGGTACAGCATAATGGTCGTGGTCTTGTCATTTTTAATTTGTTATTATTTTGATAAGGATTAAATGAATAAATAACACATATTTTTTTTGCTTTACATCTGAGTTTATTCTGTGTTCTTCCTTATATAATAATATTGCTGTAAATTAGGAAAATGTCACTATGTAATGGCAACTCGAACTAAAAAGACTAGTATTCAGAGTTTTAAAAAATATAGCTTGGTCGTCATTGACAACCGTTGACAATGACAATTTACAACTTTACCAGACGCTTGCGCTCTATCATGTGTTGTTTTGCTCTCGATTGTTATTCCGTTTTCTTTGAATTTTTACTTGACCTGGACTGCTTAATGGACTCTGATATTTCCATTGTATGACCCGTGCGTGCCAAATAATTCTATGATTTTTTTTTGTGTGAAATTGTGCTGTTTCTCTCTTGGACACCGATCTTGCCTCATTGTTTGGATTTCGTTGTGAACTGGTTGTTTGCCACTGGTGAAGATGAGTGGTCGGGGCAGACTGACACGAATCCTCTGTGTCAACTGTAATATTTGCGTGAATACACTGCGCCGATATCCTGCCTTAGAACTTGACACTAAAGTTATCACATTACTCTGTAGCTGGATACATCCTCGAATCGTAAGTAGTTTAAAACTATAGTATTATTTAATAGTTTACATTTTGGATACCACATGACAATGTATAATTCTTAGAAAAATGTTGTCAAAGCGCTGAGCTGATCACTTTGATCTTATTAAATATATCCTAGAAAATAATCCAATTAATATGAGGTAGATACAATAGTTTTTTTCAGTGCTATTTGAGGTCACCTAATTCCATATTACAAGATTTTCAATTTGTTTTAGATTACTGAAGATGATTATGTTTGTGAAGCATGCAGAGACCTTGCGATGTGGAGAGTCAATCATGCTTTACAACAAGAAGCTTCGGGCAGTGATGACCAATAAGCTGGATTAAGTCACAAAGGCCACACTAATGTGTGTCTTTTATGTGGCTTGTCTATTTTACGTAGACAAAGTGACAGAATATTGAGAGACAATCCATCTGAACTACAGCAGTCTATGATAAATATTATAGAGAGCAGAGTAGCACCACAACAGGTATTATAAATTACATTCTACTCAATAAACACAAGTGTTATTAAATTAGAATTAGTAAAATATTTGACATAACATCAACATCTATGTTGAGGATATACAATGTCGCCCATCGGCATGTGACCGCCCGCATTTTTCTGAATGTTCATGAAAAAATATCGAAAAATAACTTTAAAAGAGGGGTATATCTTGACTTTTTTTATTATTCGTTCCTATGATTTTATGAACTTAAATTGTGTTTTTTTTTAAATACGATTTGTTTTTAGAAAAAAAATGTTTTCATCACCGTTTTTTTTTTGCATAGTTGACAATGTTTATAAAAATGTTAGTTAATCCGATAAAATAACTCATAAGCTTTTAGAAACAATAAACAAAATCCAAATCGAGCCAATAACATCGGAGATATGGCAAACGCTACTCAAACATAAAAAATTGAATAACATGAAAAATATTAAAGATAGACCTTTTGAAGTTATTTTTCGATAATTTTTCATGAATATTCAGAAAAATTCAGGCGGTCACATGCCGATGGGCGACATTGTATACACAACTTAATAGGGTATCTCTGTTGGGTCGTTGATACAGCTTGGTTAGTCTATTTTAGTTATTTTCATAGCGTTATGTCCTACGGTATTCTGCTGTGGGGCAAAGCTGTTGATATTCAAAACATATTTATCTTTCTTTAAAAACTGAGCTGAGCTGAGCTGTTTGAGCAATTTACCAGCTAGGTGCTAGTTTCTCTGAGAGATTTTTTCAAAGATATTGGTATCCTCACAGTGGCATTTTTCTAACTGAACAGACAGCTGTTCTGCTGGGGAGTTTGTTGCGCCACTTCTTCTTCCCAACAAAAGCACTAAGAAGTGGTGAAGGTGGGCGTTTTGGAGGACTGTCTCATGTAATTTTGACGTTCGAAAAGTGCTGATTCTCAGCCTAGTTTGGACTTTTGAATTTGGTCTCGTATTATTCAATCAGGGAATTTCAAGCAATAGCCTCCGTATCAGAGACTGCATAGGAGCTTATTTTAATTATCTTTTTTTTTCAGATAACAGAATCTGATTGTGTGTGTCATCCTTGTTGGTTACGCACACAAAGAGAAGTTCGTCGTGGGAACATTATTAATGATAGTAGATCTGTACCTAGTAGTACCAACTCAGCACCCGAAGGATCACAAGAGGAGGATCAGCTTTCTGGATCTAATGAATCTGTTTTGAACCCTATACATCAAGTGGATGTACAGAGTATAGTTTTACCGGACTACAGACGAGCAGCCAATTCTAATAATCATTGTGGATACCCCAATTGTAGTAGTACCACATTGCATGATATTTCTGATACATTACGTGCAATCGTACTTAACAATCATAATTATTATCTGTCAAGCCTAGCACGAATTTGTTCAGAACATTTAGTGAGCAATTCGTGGGAGACCCTTTTTTATTTTGAAAACAGCATTCAAACGTTCACTGCTCAACAGGTACAACATGTATTTTCCTTTGTTCCATTTAATCCAACATTAGACTTTGAAAATGTGCAAGAAATGGATGACAATGTGTTCGAGTGAACAAATAAATTCCCCTGAATATAATCTTAGAGGTACTGGCGTGACAACACTTATAAAAGGCCAAAATAAAGTCACGCCATGTTACCAGGAGGCAATATTATGTTTATATATAAATACAAAATAATATTCCTGGCCGAGCAGGGATCAGTGAGTACTGCTGTAATTGTTTAGTCGGTCGGCGCACAGTAGGATGTTGCGCTCATGTCATGACGCTGGTCTGGTATTTAGGATGGGCCAGACATCAGCAAAATGTTTTCGCACCCGCAGAACTTCTTGATGAAATAATTGTAAGAGAGGATGACGAAGAATAAATTGATATAAAATAATAATCTTGTTTGATTGGTTAACCTTTACCTTAACAACTAGGTAGGTAGTTTATTAATCCTATTAGTTAGATTTAAACATAACATAACATCACGCCTGTATTCCCCGAAGGGTTAGGCAGAGGTGTACCTATACACCCACATTTCGCCAGTTATGTAAGTCCCATGTAATAGGGGATAGAGGGCGAGCCTATTGCTATCAACCGGGCACAAATCAAGACTCCGGGCTGCTACTGAGCAATTCCAGATGGAAAAACCCAATAACACTGCCCGACCCGGGAATCGAACCCAGGAGTTAGATTTATCTTACTAAAAGGAATCTTTACAAATCTATGCATTGTTAATAGATAATATTATTAACAATGCATAAGACTTGTAAAGATAAATATTAGGCTGTGCCTTAGTTCGTTTGTTTTTGCTCTTATTCTTTACAATATTCACAAGTCAAGGCATGCTGAAATAATTAAGAGAGGCTAATACTAATGCGATTTTGCCCTTTTACTTCCTCGAAATTGAATAATATGTATTATTTTACTTAGCGTTAAAAGTGACAAAAATATAACCTACAAAAGTTCAACACTGAATATCTATTAATCTCCGCTTTCTCTAACAAAAAATCTTGCACAAGCTAGCTCAGAAAATGACGCTGATTTAAATAAGATATTTTTCATTTGAAGACGTACAAATTTAATTTCAAATAAAATAATGTATGGAGAGCTGCCATTGTTCTTTAACAACTTTTATTTCCCTGCATTCTTTTGAGAAAAGCACTTTATATGCCTCGGCGGAAATGGCAATTGCCTGTCTCGTATTAGTGAAGTCCTCGCCGACCTGCAATTGCCTATTTCGCGGCCTTTGCAATGATGTACTATAAAATTTACATAAAAATGTCATTTTTATTCTTATTAATAAAATTAAAAGTTATTGGGCTAAACGAAGAAGTATCAAGGTTAGAATATTGTTAATTAATTAAATTTCAACCTGTACCTATAGCATCTTCATCCCATTATATGTATGAGACTTTACAGAGACTACCTTTTCTGGGCAATAAATTGTTAAGAAAATTGACAACCAACTTAGATCTGTGCCAGTTACATAAAATGGCTCTAACACGGCAAATTGACGTAGTGTGGCCATATGCTTAAAAATTATTTCCCTGAAAACTTTAATCAAAGGACATGTCCTAAAATGGTTTTTTATTATTCAATCATTCTAACCAGGATAAGTTAAATATATTTGGATAAACATCCCAAAAACTAGTGGTTCTCACTATATCTTACATTTTTAAAGACCTCCAATTTTGAGAAAAATCGTTTTTTATTTTAATAAGAATTTACTCCTAAAACGAACAAACCTTTCTAATTATCTAGGATAAGATTGTGAATACATCCCATATAATAGTAAACTTGTCAAAATTGACATATGTTACTGTCATTACTGTCAATTCGTTGACAGTAATGACATACTATGTGTCAATTTATGTCGTATTGACATATTCAAATAGTAAACTTGTCAAAATTGACACATGTTACTGTCATCACTGTCAATTGATTGACAGTAATGACTGTACCATGTCTCAGTTTATATCGGTTTATATCATACTAGCTTCTGCCCGCGACTTCGTTCGCATGGAAATCGTAAGACATCACAATATACTACAATAATAGCCATATTTTTATAAAACTTCCCTGTATACTACGTTTGTAGTTTTATTCTCAGCAGCCAAAATATACAGAGAGTTAGGAATGGTGACTCGGGAACAAGCGACGTAACAGTTGTCCGTGTGAGAAGCAGCTTATCCTGAGGTCGACACCCGCAGCCTTCAGCCTTCAGTGTCGGCCCCTGTGACTTGTTGATCGCAAAGCATACACTCCCAGAGAACTGAACGCGCTTTAACTGGTAATTATGGGGCATTTGTACTTCATACGCGCTATAAACACTGTCTCACCATCGCCACAACCTGTTAGAATTTCCACCTCGATGACGTTTCTCTGCAAAGACATGACTTTGAGCTGGTTTCCGTTACACAGATATACAACCGGAAGTCCACTTGCCATTTGTGAATCGAGAAATTCTACGGGGTGATATTTGGCATCATCTTCCTCCACATCAGTATTAATGGAGGTGTATATCACTTCACTCCCTTCAATTTGTGAGAGAATACTGTGGTTGATCGCTGCAGCTTGATCATCTTCGGAGTTAAAACGGAAACACACCTAAGAATTCTCTTGGTACGGTATTTGACTGATATCCTCGTATATCAGACGAATAAGATCTTCTAAAGTGGGATCTACTCTACCAAGAGTCTCTGGTAGAGTGCCTTCACCAACTTTTAGAAGAACATCGGAGAATACTTGAGCATTTGAATTACCGCCAAGCCGAGCTCGTATGATGATGGTCAAGCGCAGTTTATGAACTCTCGACCATAGAGTCGACCTTTTCAACGAAGTATTCACTTTTTTTGTCAAAACTGTGACACCACCCATCATATCTTGGTTTCTGCGGATGTCTTGCAGGGTTCTGTTTACAGTTTCCACTGCTTTCCTTTTTGCCATAATGCATTCATCCCATACGACGAAGCGCAATCCCCTAAGCACACATCCCTTGTTACTGTTGCGTGACACCCCACAAACAGGCGTTTCGTTGCTCTCTAAATCGATGGGAATCTTAAACATGACGTGCGCTGTTTTACCACCAGGAAGCAGTGTGGCAGCGATTCCAGAAGATCCACACACATACATATTTTAAAATCGCTTGGACAAATCTGCTGTCAAAATCTGTAAAAAAAACATTTTATTCCTACAGTCTTTTGCTCTAAAATGATCAGAATACAACCTTGAATGTTTTGTGACTGTAAAGTACTTGTAACTTAGTAGTTTCCCATAGCTTACGAAGTTTTCCATTTTTTGTGAATTAATACATTCTATGAACATACGCAATCCAAAAAAAAAATCGTTTTACAAAAAGAGTTTAAAAAAACAGATATAAATCGAACTTATTACCCCGGGCGGCCTAACACCAGCTCATAAAGCAATATTATTTTAATGTTACTTCAGTGGGAGAAAGAGATGGAGCTATACATCCTGTAGAGCTTCATCTCTTTCCCACACTGAAGTAAACTAAAGTAATATTAAAATAATACTGGTTTTGAGCTGGTGGTAGGCCCTCAGGACTTCAAATCATTCGTCCAACCGCTTACTTATTCGCTTTGTTGAAAGTTAGCTAAAATAGCCGTTCCTATATAAAAGGTAGCGTGATGATAATCATTTAAAAAGTTAAATCGGTAACTACCTATCTACAATATCCCAACCTTTTGGCGCGTCTTTCTACAATTTGCAGAGAAAAATACGAACATGATGTAATATTGCTCATCCCCCATAGCAAATAGCGTGATAGTTTATGCCCTACAGTTGGTACAGACAAACATTCTAAAAACTTTATTTTCCGCATAAGAATCGATCTCATACCTCGTAGCAATAACTTTCTTTAAAAAAAATTAACTTCGCTACGATTTTATTATATCTATAGATTATAGGTACATAATCAAAAAAAAAAATCGTATAGCAAAATGTAAAAAAAAAGAAAAAAAAACCGTAAGTGGGAATCGAACTTACAACCCCATGTTTGCAAAGCAACCGCCCAACCGTTGAGCTAATTGCTTTGTTGAAACTTGTCTAAAATAGCCGTTCCTATATATTTCATGATTGACTGCTTAGTTCCATAAAGGTATAGCGTGATGATAATCATTTAAAAAGTTTAATCGATAACCATCTACAATATCCTAAAATTTTGGCGCGTTTTTTTTCCAAAAATACGAACATAGTATAATATTGCTCGTCCCCTATAGTAAATAGCGTGATAGTTTATACCCTATAGTATGACCAGACTTATAGGGAACACCTATGCAAAATTTTAACAGAATCTATCCGGTAGAATTTGCGTCATGCTAGAACATAAAAATACAACATAATGTAATATTGCTCGTCCCCCATAGTAAATAGCGTGATAGTTTATACCCTATAGTTTGACCAGACACACAGGGAATATCTATGCAAAATTTTAACAGAATCTGTCCGGTAGAATTTGCGCCATGCTGGAACATACATACAGACAAACAGACAAACAGACAAACAGACAAAAATTCTAAAAAAAATATTTTCGGCATTAGAATCGATCCTAGACCTCGTAGCAATTACTTTTTTTCAAAAATATTCAATGTACAGTTTTGACTTCGCTACGATTTTATTATATGTATAGATTTGTCATAGTTGCCATCAACAAATAAAATATTTGAACTTTAAATAGTTTATAATTTTTCTCTTAAATGGAGGGGTCTAAAAATATTATTTCAGTGGTACCTATTTCTATATTTTGTCGTTTTTATTTAGATGTAGTTTGATGCTGATTAGATTTTTCTCGGAATAAAAAACCAACGTCCCTACAAAAAGCGGACAACTCCTTTCGCTAAAAAAATCACTTTATGACTCAAATAGGTAACTTTTATGTGATCTTGGAGAGATTGCTTCCCTTTCAATGATTTTAATATGTAGCAGTTGTAGCCTAGTGGTGTGACCCGGACTGCGAAGTTATAGGTCTCGAGTCCGAACCCAAGGCATGCACCTCTGACTTTTCGGATTCATGTTCGTATTGTATAATTATCACTTGCTTCAAAAACGGTGAAGGAAAACATCGTGAGGAAACCAGCATGCCTGAGAGATATTTCTCGACGGCATGTGAAGCCTAGTCAGAGGCCCATGGGTGGCTTTAAAAGTCTGATACCAGGTTAGTCAGTAACCACACGAAAAGAAGAATAATGAGTTCAATTTTAATTGATAAAAGTAAGAGAATACTCATCTAAAGTAGCAAACACAATGGTTTACATTCGTCATCATCATCATCAGCCTACAGCAGTCCACTGCTGGACATAAGCCTCTCCAATTGCACGCCATTTAGCACTATTCTCGGCAACTCTTATCCAGCTGCTACCAGCCACCCTGAGAAGATCATCGCTCCACCTAGCCTGAGAGTATCCTACCTTACGTTTGCCGGTATCGTCTCCACTCAAGAACACGTCTACCTCAACGGTCATCGGTTTTATGGCTAATATGGCCGGTCCATTACCACTTCAGCTTGCATTACATTCCCTATTATAATTTATGCTAATGTAAAATGAATAGCTTAATTCTCTAAACTAAGTATGATGGTTCCCCATTTATTCCTAATAGAGTAATTAAAACAATATTTACTCACATTGGCTTATCATTAGGACCAAAGGACTTGTTTTAGGAATGTGCCTTAGTAAGTACCTACTTAATTTTTATCAAGCGTTTTCATTGCAATATAATTTCGCTTAAGGCGCAGATATACGACTTCTAATGATTTTAAATTGGACACCACATCTAAACGACTAGTCTTACTGCTTTGAAAAAAAAATATGTTGTACTAGACAGTTTTCTTCGTAATTTGATATACGAATAATTCAAATTATATTTTTATAACATAGTGTAATTAATTTGTAAAGTAATGTCTAACGCGGACAAAAAAACGATAATAACGCAAAAGCTATCAGGTGTATTTTCATGAAACTTTCACCATCTAAAAGGCAATTTAATTACACAAATTTTAGTATACAGCTTTTATTTGTATTGTGTTTGATAAATCAATGTGGGTTGTTTTTCGAATAAACTTGGTGCGCGTTAAAACCGGGGCTCTTGCGGGCGACGGGCGGCAGTGCATCGCTGACCACTGTCACGGGTAGACGCTAACGCTCGGAGCAATTTTATTCGCTTTTAAATTTCATGCTATAAATGTCTGGTAAATCCAAATTATTGAAAAAGAAATGCCTTACACTGGCAAAAAATAGATTACTGAAGTAAGTAACGTACCTATTTTAATCGAAATAAAATTATCATTAATCTCTATCGAAAGTTTTAATTATTTTGAATTGTAGTAACCACACTTTTATTTAATTTAAATAATTGTGTTATTTTTGTTTTAGGACAACACCAAATAAAAATTCTCTAGTCGTAAATTCAGAGACGAGGTTTTTTTTAATTTTTTTGTAACCATACTACATCGTTGTAGGGACAGTCCGGATTAGAGTTTCAAAAAATATTTGAATGCTATTATTGACATACAAGTTTCTTGGTTCGTAAGTAGCGACCTTGACTGCGGAGATGTAATTACTAGACTGTCCCAGAAGGAGGGTAATGTTTTTCGAGAGTATGTATGTATGTATGTTTGTATGTATGTACTTATGTCTATTTCTTTGGCACGCTCTGTAGCCTAAACGGCTTGATGGATTTATGAGGTGTCGTTAGATTCGTCTTAATAGTGGAAGTGACATAGGCTATTTAATAAATATATATTGCATCTGCAAATACAAAAAAAAGAGGGGTAGGTTTAAAAAAATAACAACAAATAAAAGTTAGTAATGAGTCAATTCCAAATATACATATATCCATATTAATAAAACTAACACATAACATAAAACATAACATCACGCCTGTAATCCCCGAAGGGTTAGGCAGAGGTGTACCTATAGGACACCCACATTTCGCCAGTAAAATAAAACTAAAAAGTTTGAAATAAAACAAATTATAAAAAAAAAACAAAAACCCGACTGCAAAAACTCATAACTGAAAAGAGAAAAACAAGCATTATAATCTATAGGATTTTAGTATCGCAGGCATTTGGACAAACAAAAGTTTCACCAAAATTTCAGGTTGGTTTTTGGTTTGCGCCTGCAATACCAAAATCCTATAGATTATAATATTTATAATGCTTGTTTTTCTCTTTTCAGTTATGAGTTTTTGCAGTCGGGATTTTTTTTTTTGTGTCCCTTTTGCAAACTTAGCCGACGTTCACACGGACGTAATAAAATCACGGCGGGATTTTATCGCGCACTAGATTTTCAACTCTCGGTGTTAAGCCGAGCGTTGACAATCCAACGCGCTGGGACGTACTCTCGTGTGGGCACGTGCACGAAAAAAAAAGCGCCGCGATTTTATTACGTCCGTGCGAACGTCGGCTTAAGTACATTGTGCACAACTATTTTCCTACTTTCGCCCATGCCTTTACTTTCATGCCGGTGCCTATATTTAGATACATGTCGCAGAGTGATACCGCCTAGTTTTGGAAGAAAAAAGTTTGATAGTCCCATAATTTACAACAAAAGGATTCCTCGTCAGTAAATGTTGTTTCAATCACTTCAGAAATGAAAAATAATTGAAATTTGTAAATTGTTTTTTTTTTCTTCTTAGATTTTTTTTTTTTTTGTTCTCTCTTCTATAGTTACACAAGTTGTCTACATCTCTTTTTATATACTTTCCTGTCGCAGGTATGCTGGAAGAGATTTCTTTAGAAAAAGCCACTGCTTTTTAAAGGAAAAGAAAAAAAAAATCTTTTCCTCTCTTCTTGTCTGTTTATATGTGTGTGCATAAATTTGGAAATATAAAAAAAAAATTACACTGATAAATAAAACGAAACAACCTAGGAGTGAATTTGTACCTACATTATCTGTTTCAATAACAACAAACAACACAACAACAACAAATGATTAACGTATTATTTTTACATTAATATATTGTAAATTATGAAACCATTAAACTTTTTTGACCAATATTATATTAATCCATACCTAATAAAATATGTTATTTAAATTGGGCATTTAATTTAGATTAAAATACGCCTGACATCATATCATTTAAATGAATGGTTTAAAAGATATCACAGATTCAAAATTACGCGTTACTACATAAATAAGGTTGACGGCAACGCGGGCGCAGCGGTATTAGTCAATGACCTTTCCTCGGCTATTAGGTATGTAATCTCAGTAGTACGATCCCGTGGGATATTTTTCGACATCCACGCGGGCGAAGCCGCGGGCTAAAGCTACTAAGGCTATAATTTATATATATATATCACGCGGGCGAAGCCGCTGGCGGAAGCTAGTGAAAAATAATTTAAGTAACCTTTCGATGGATATTGGTGCCGATTCTCTTGTCACAAATGCCTCTAAACTGGACCAAAAATCACCAAAATTTAGTTTATTCCTGTCAAACGACGATTTCCCATTCTGAAATAGACTAAAGTGACACAACTATATTTTAGTTTGACAGCACTAAGATGGTACTGACATATTAATTTAGTGAAAATGGCAATTTTGCTATTCTGAATTTGACGTTATTCATCTAAAATTTAGATTTTCTAACTAAATCTGACTATTTTTAATCGCGTCTAAAAACGTGGGGAATAAAATTGTAGTCATGAACTTTAAATTAACACCAACACCTCGACTTCAGATGCAAAAACAGTACTGATTTTATTTTTCTTTTGCTTGTATCTCGAAAACGTTGTGTCCAATCGCAAAAATAATAAAAATTTCGACCCCCTTTATAAAACTCAACCCATAACACTCTACATGTAGGTAATTTTTTTTTTCCAAACAAAATGTGAAAAATTCCATTTAAAACACGTCGAGGCTGCCCCCCCTGCGTGCCTCCGGCTCTAAAAAGATTCACATGGTTAGGTATCACGTGTGGAGTCGCGATTGTCAAATTCGATTTAGATGTGTCAAAATTATTTTTTAATTTAGAGAATTTATTTTGCAGAATAGCTTTGAGATTCTTATAGTCAAAAGTAAGGAATTTTAGTGATAGTTTAGTTCGGTGTACAAGAGAATTCGGCACCACTATTGATAATATTAGTTCGATTAAAATAGGTACGTTACTTACTCTGTAATCTATTTTTTGCTAGGCGTTTCTTTTTCAATGATTTCGATTTAGCACCAATTTTTAGCACAAAATTTAAAAGCAAATAAAATTGCTCCGAGTATTAGCGATGCACTGCCGCTCGTGCCCACAAGAGGCCCGGCTTCAACGCGCACCAAGTTTATTCGAAAAACAACCCACCTTGTTTCATCAAACACAATACAAATAAAAGCCGTTTAATAAAATTTGTTTAGTTAAATTGTCTTCTAGATGGTGAAAGTTTCATGAAAATACATGAAGATAATAATTTCGAGAAATTTTCAACTGTCTACCTATTACAGTTCATGAGATTTAGCTCGCTGACAGACTGACGGACATTGGAGGCTTAGTAATAGGGTTCCGTTTGGTACTCTTCCGGTACGGAACCCTAAAAATTTACTTTACAAACTTGTAAGAGGTGCTTTAGACCATTGAACTGAATAACTTGCTATAGCAGCAACTTTGAAATCGCATTAAAAAAACAGCTGTCCCATACAGTTTAGAACATTTCACATTTACATAAATATATATATAATTCACATGTTTTATTTGATCATGTTAAATCTTTGCAGATAAACAAATCCATTCTCCATTCCATACTTCATTCGTTTCCCATGGACGCCAACTGCTACGATCTTTATATAGTTACCTATTCTATTTACTTCGTTTACGTTCATATTATCTGCTATCTAATTGCGTAACACCTTTTCGTAAATGATTAAGACTATTCTGTCTCAATTTGCAGTTCAACAACATTAATTGCATTATTTACGTTGTTGAGCAGGTTTTTTTTCGAACTTATGAAGCAATGGATTGGCAATCTGTTTAAATGATTCAGATTGTGATTGATCGTTTATTATGCAATTAGGGTGCTGGTCATACACGCAGACAAACCACACATCTTTCTTTTATATTTTTTGTCATCTTCTGTTATTATTTTAAGTAGGTATGTCCTATTCATGTATGGACACATTTATTATTTACGTAAATATAATAAACCAACTTATTCAATGCAAACTATTAAAATAATATGATAACAATCTTAAATTATTAACAGAATATTAGCTTTACTTATTAAAAATATATTGAAAAAAAAAAAATTGGTTGGTGATCTAAAATCAGACAGGATAGTCCTCACTATCTGAAACGTATGGTTACTCTACGAAATTACGTGCGTGCAGTTGCGGGGTCGCGGGGAGGTGACGCGTGGCTCCGCCCACTCGCTCGAGGTCGCTGTCACTTATTGTCGTCTTAAGATAACACCGATTGCTTATTTATAGATAACTAGCTGCACTCGCGGTTTCACTTGCATAAGTTGAAATCCTGTGAGAATATCGAGATAAAAAGTATCCTATGTTCTTTTCCAGGGCATCATCTATATATTTGCCAAATTTCATCCAAATCCGTTCAGCCGTTTTAGCGTGAAGGCGTAACAAACTTACTTGCGCATTTATAATATTAAGGATAAGGATTAAGTGAAACATTGTTGCAAATTATTTTGTTCAGAAGATTCTTGAACAATGTTGCCACTCTTTGCGAACTGTGTGTCGTAATTTACATTGATTTATTTATGGAATTCCGTTGTAATTTGTTAAAAGAATGACGATTTTATAAATGTAACAATAAATTTTAAAACTTGTTTCATGTACAGTTCAAATACCACCATACCTTTTTTATGCGGGAATTCTTCCTTTTCGTGAATGATCAGGACCGCGTTCGGGTAAATTATGTTACAACATTTTAAGTATTGTTCTTTAACGATTGATAAAAACAGATGGAAGAACGAACGACCACTAACAATAATTATTCCATCAAACTCAATCTTTAATTAATATACAATCAGAGCCGCGGGCAATAACTATCTCGCAAGTAAGCACGTACACAGTATTGGTGATCATTTTACATCGTACGAACACAGTGCCCTAATAAAGCCGACTTCTGATAATCACATAGAGACGCATCGCCTGACGCCAATAAAACGCTCTATCAATCAATCGCTGTCTGCGCATGGATCATTAATGTTGCCAGTACTTCGGGTATTGGATCAGGCTAGGAAGTTGGCGGTGAAAGTGATTTGATTTAAGATTCATCGCTTAAAGAGACTGACTGTCCTGAAGCTTATTAAGTTTACACTGGCCTGAACGATGGTCGCCTGAGACGCTCGTTTTATCGTTACAAATCTTTCCATCATAATTTTTGGAAAAACGATCACACGGAAAACTCTGCAAAATAGTCATACTATTCTTGTATTCTTCAGAACACATTGAAACAAGAGAAAATAAAATAATGTAAATGAAAATTTGAAAGTAGCGTGATGGCAAAACACCGAATCTTTGACTGAGGCTAAAATCCAGTACTGCACCCTAATTGCATAATACAACACAATCACAATCTGTTTCGATTTGAAACAGATTACTAATCCATTGCTTAATAAGTTGGAAAAAGAAATCTGATCAACAACATAAATAACGCAATGAATGTTGTTGAACTGTCGAAATGAAACAAATTAGGAATAATTGTTTACTAAAATAAGTTGCACAATTAGGGTACAGGTCTAAAAGCGGACACGAAAAGTTGGTGTTGTCAAGAGATAAGCAAAGCAATGCTAATTTTAAATGGATCAAAGATGATCACTTCGTAAACATCGCCGTCACCCGCTATTTCTAATGCCCCACCAATACCGATACCACCACCTACTCATTGTAATTACTACTCTAGTTACAAAAAGTTTACATATACCATCCGGCACGTTTTATTATAAAAATCTGAGCCTATCTAATGAAATCGATACCAACGCAATATCGAGCAAATGGCTACTCGGAACGTGGTAGAAATCACTATAATTATGGATGCGACTCGATCCAGCTACCGTCTGCTTGCGTCCAATTTTGAGTTTACTTGCCGCCTGATTATATGGTTTTGTCACTATAAGATTTAGATTGGTCTTCTTTTGGAGGTTAAAAGATTGAACTTTTATGAGGTTTGATTAAAAATTAACTTCTCTAAAATATTTTTGTTACTAATCTATTAAAAACAGTGGCACTCCGGGAGTGCCAACAGAAGTTAACAAGATCGCCTTGGTGGAAGAAAAATACTTGCATAGACAATTGATCCGTAACGTGATATAAATAAAGAGCACAATCGCGTTTACAAAAAGGAGGTGTCGGTAACGGTGTCGCGAGTTCAACTGTTTTTCCCATCTCAAAAATGCTCAACGCACCTAAAGACGTTTTCACTTCAATAATAAGTATTTATTTTTGGTTGGTGTCATTGGGTTTCTGCCTATGTCAGGGTGAAATTATTCGCGTTATTAAGTATGCAGAGCAGTATCAATTATTGGGATTTATTGTAAGTCCTATTGAGAGACGAAATTCGAAGATTTTTTGATGCTGAGCTCTCTTACTTACAGATAATGTTTTGATAAATAAGATGTTACTAGAATTGGCTGTGACAATCGCATTTTGTAACATACTTTCTTAAACTAACGATGGAAAAACAAAATTTTAAACTGTTTTAACCTTTATAAACCGTATATTGTTACACGACGTTGTATTTTTGATGTAATTGAAGAAGCAATATCGAGACGCAAAAGCAATTTTAGATTTAGATCGAAAAACCATAAACTTGCTAGCGACGATGTGGTGCAGCTCTACAAGACCCTCAGTCTTGTAGAGTTACACTCTAGTGATGGGCAAGTACAATTCAAACTCAAACCATTTACTTCAAATAAACCAATTACAGACACTTTTGAATTGTTAAGGGGTCGGTCAGTTAGAAAGATGAATCTAATTGCCCATTCCAAAGCCTAGTAGGTTTCTATGGTAAAAAACGGGTGAGAAACTCCACAGATACTCTTTTAAATCAAAATATTGGTTACATCATTCATCTTGAAATTATACATGTGAGAACAATGTAGAAAGACGTGCACCTTAAAAGCGTCCGTAACAAAAAGATAATAACAATTCAATAATTAAAATAAATTACAATGAAACAGTTACTAACATACTAATTGAGTAACAGAAACATGATATTATTTTGAGAATGATTCTGAATAAAATGTAAGTTGAAGCTAAAAGAGACAAAGGAAGTATTCTTGACACTAATCGAAAATTCCTATCTAATTCTATCGGCGAAAGTATCTATGAATAGGAAGTACTTAAAAGTCGTTAATTATCAAATTATAGATTGCCAACGGAAACAAGAAGCTACAGCCGGAGATGGACTTAACCCTAAATTAACTAAAAATGTTAATGACTAAATTAACTGTGAACGTCAAAAGCAATTTAATGGTTTATACCTTATTGCACAGTCGGAACATAATTTAAAGCTGTTAATTGAACATCAGTAACTCCATTTGCATAATTTAATAGGTGTTTTAATAATCGGTTTTTTCGGTAGATCACAGTTAGAGGCAGGTTAAATTGAAAGAGGTAAGACCAAAGTCGTCACATTGATTAGGGGGAGTGGCGTTACTAATATAACTGAACCAACGTTATAATTAGCGGCTATCAAAAAATAACAGTGAAAAGTAGCAGTTTTACAAGCAGTTCTTTCGAAACGCGTTCCACAAGAGATTCAATTACGATACTATCCGTTTTATTTTAGTCTTGCAGACGGGAGCCGATCATTACAATAATAATTGTATCACGAACGATTAATTTATTAACTTGAGTGCCCAACCCCATTCATACGTCTGATGGGCACTAGATTTATGGACAGACTGTATTGGAAGTGACCAAATTGGGAAGGTTTTAATAAGATTTTAACTATTAAACAGAAATAGATGTTCTGTATTGACGTGGAGTATGCTTGGACATTAATTAGTTTTTTTTAAATGACAAAACATTGATTGTTATAAGTTTATCTGGTAATTGATGAGTGATCTTTTATCGAAGTTGCAACTTCGCCCTCCAACATCGACTGTTGTTATGCCAGCTTTGACTTCGGTAGTTAATAATGTTGGTGGGATGGGACATTCGACCATTTTATACCTTGACCTTTTGTGATCTTTATTTGATCGTTCAAATGGGGTCTTCAAAACTAGATAGAAATCTCCACCATGAATGATACATTATACTTTTCTATGGCTTATTTTTATTAAGATTGGTAACGAGCTTTGCAAGATCTGACTATATTTTTGGATCACATTGGCAAAGAATAGGTGATTGGTAACTTTAAGGTACACAGCCACAGTCGCAGCTATTTAGGCATCTTTCTCCTTTGTTCTTTTTTAAAAGGTTTTTCTCATTAATAGAGCGTTATCACAGTGACGATTTACCAGCGTGTTTCCAGCGATGCAATTTGTGAATATGCTCTCCGTGGGTGAGAAGTGAAGTAGCCGCGACTACGCGACGTGTTCTCCGCGTTTTCATAAGTTTATACACTCGCTTGTCTCGCTCTCTCTTGAATACTCACGTCAATCGCTCTCGTTAAGGTGTGTCCAAACATTGAACAGCAAGAGCGCGGTAGCAATACGCGGCGTTTACAGGACACATTTCTGCCGCGCTCGAATTAGGACCAAACCAATGAATGTTTGCGCAGCAGTACTGCGCGGTACATCTAAGACACACTGCGTGCTTCAGTTGGTAATATCAATCTGCCTAGCCTTTAATACGTTCGCAGAAATACGTCCAGACACAATTAGTGACGAATGTTTCCTAAAAATTGTGTGCTCGGCAGGTAAACAGAAGCGTTCGCGCGTGGCAGTCGTCCAAACACAACGCGGCTGCCGCGCATAATTGCCGCTCAATGTTTGGACACACCTTTATGAAACAGCGGAGCAGCTGTGGGGCTCGTTGCGCACACGTGGCGTGCTCGCTACGCACACGCAGCGAGCGCGTTAAACAATCTCCTCGCTGGAAACACGATCACAAATCGCCAGTGTGATATGGCTCTAAATGCATATCTGAAACATGCTTGATTTACTACAGTATCTTACTGACACATACAGACCACATCTCCACTTAGCTACCACACCACAGTAGTCAGGGAATCAGTATGAATAATAAATACCATCCCACCAACTTACACCTGACTTCTTAAATCTTTTTAGAGTTCCGTACCTCAAAAGGAAAAAACGGAACCCTTGCAGGATCACTTCGTTGTCCGTCCGTCAGTCTATCAAGACCCATTTTCTCAAGAACGCGTGGAGGTATCAATTTTAAATTAATATCAGATACGTAGATCTATGTTGCCTTGAAGCTCTAAAAAAATCAAGCTTCTAAGTTAAAGCAATAAAAAAATACGCCCATTTATGTGACAAATTTTGATACTCGCAAATTAATCAAAATCACTTGACAGTAAACAAGGTCATACAGCACAAGTAAAGGAAAAAGTCGGAAAATTTATAATTTTTATTTTGATCAAACACAATATTTTTTTGTATACGATCTTACATTTGCAGTTGGAGAATTGACCGTGACGTATATCGATGCATGGGAGAACATGTTGCTCAACTAGTAAGTTAAGTTTGTTCTTGGGATAAATTCATCCCAACCACGGAACCCTTCATTGTGCGTGGTTCGACATGCACTTGATCGGTTTTTTTACATCACAAATCACGCACATTTCACCTTGATAATGACGCATCGATGCGTGTGCGTCGCTAATACGGCCCAAATCTTATGGCATGATAACTGTAGCGGCTTCTAAGCAAAAAAACGTCGGACCCGGTCCCACAGTTATATTTTTAGTTTGTGAAAAAAATGTGTGCATGTTTGTGTTTTTGGTGATATTTTTCGGGACATTTATGTTTTAGGGTTTTTTCATTGAAAGCCCTCAGTCTCAAGAGTGACAGAATCGATAAAATGGACGACATTTTTGTAGGAAACTCCTCTTTAGGAATTGCCTATTGGTGCCAATTCCCTTGTTCACAAACTAAACTAAATTTAAGTTCAGTACATCTTTTTCTTTCTTTTTCATTAAGAAAAGGACAGAAGATAAATTTTAGTTTAGTCCTGTCAAATTAATCAGCACCTGTCACTACTCCATACAAGTTTAGACGTGATTAAAAACTTGCCAACTAAAATTACATCAATTTACGTCAAGCGCTGATTAATTTGACAGGACTAAACTAAAATTTATCTTCTGTACTTTTCTTAATGAAATAGAAAGAAAAAGATGCACTAAACTTAAATTTAGTTTGGTTTGTGAACAAGGGAATTGGCACCATTGCCTATTAACGGAATTTTTATACAAAAATTGCTCTGGAATCGTGGCAGTGCAGCTGCCTGCACCCATTCTAACTTTTACATAACACAGAACGCAAAATAGCAACCATAATTTAAATAAAATACATAAAAATTAAATTATAATAACAACAATGTAGCCAACAATAATTTCAATACACAACAAGAAAAAATTAAAATAAAAACCATTCACCTATTCGATTATGCGGACAAAACCGGCTGGCACGGCTAGTTATTGTAAAAAGATTCCAAATTCTTTTGTAGTCTGCCGCTCAGGCAAACAGTAGCAACATTGAATACAATACAACACTTATTTATAGTCAAAACTGTCTTCGCCATAGCGTCCCGGCGAAACCTGTTAGGAGGAGTGTACACTGGATCCGTACTGCATAAAAAGAAAAGTTTTCGTTGTCGGTAAAAAGTTGGTGAATGTTATTTGTTTCTCAGATATGGTATGCAGACTATTGATCTAAAATGGATGTGCTTCAGTTATTGACTCACACAATGCTAATGATATGTTGTCCTTATAGCTTAGGCACGCTTGTTACCAATGTTTCTGTATTGACAGCTGTTAAATGAAAAAAAACACCTAGAAACACTATTATATTATATATTTTTGTTTTTTATTATATTTTTTTTTTGTTTCTAGGTATTTATTACGGCTGAGTCTGAATTTAGAACAAGACCAAACAAATAAATAAGTTCCCAATTTATTTTACAAAACAATGAAAACTTATATCGGGCCCCTCATTGTTTCAAACTCGGAAAAACCTCTAAAATAAGAAAGAAAATCTGTATTTTTATTACAAAACGGATCAAAAAGCTTTTCGTTTTCATTTACAACATTACCTAAATCGAAAAAACTCTTTACCCAAATGTATTCGTTCCCTATAATGTTTATATCATTCGCTTCTTTTGCGTTGAACGCAGTTAAAAAAAACCTAGAAACACTATATTACGGCTGGGTCTGAATTTAGAACAACACCTCAAGACCAGGATGTACAAAAAATATCCTAAAATATTACACAAAATATAATATTAAAAAAAAAAACGTTTAATTCAGCATCACTTCCATATTTGTTAGAAACAATGTAATAATGATGAGTTCCTAATTTATTTTTTAAAACAATCAAAACTCACATCAGGCCCTTATTGATTCACACTCGGAAATACCTCTAAAATTTTATTTTCTTTCTTTCTTTCTTTATTACAAAATTGATTAAAATGCTCTTCATTTTCATTTACAACATTACCTAAATCGATTAAACCCTTAACCCCAATGTATTCGTTCCCTATAATGTTTATATCATTCGCTCCTTTTACGTTTAAAAAGATCAGAGGAATAGCTGCGCCCCATGGTTTTGCGGCAAAAAAAGGGATCAGTATAACGGTCCCAAAGACCGCAAGGTCAGCTCCTAACAATTTTTGCATTTTTATTTGGTTCTTCGGTCCGCCGGTAATATAGTAATAAATAGTTGGTCTTTTAGGATTATTTTGGAAGACTTGTATTTGAAAGGTGTTCTGTGCGTCTTTTTGACTAAATGAGTATTGTTCTGAAAAGATTTTGTTTCATTTAAAAAAATTTTTTATTTCATTTTAAGAGCGTTTATCCTAAAATTTGCCAACGTCGCAAATAGCTGTCAAATATTTACCTGTTTTGATTAATTTTGCAATATTGCTGTATGGAAATAAGAAATGTGGCTAACCAGCGAACTAGAATATTAATTGCAATTATAACACTGAATTTGATGTTGTAACCGTTTTAGGTGTAAAAAAGGCATTTGGAAAATTTCCAAATACTTTCTTTACATCTATAAATAAATATTCAGTGTTACGATATTACATATTGCATTTCGTAATCAATATTCTAGTTCTCTAGTTAGCCACTTTTCATATTTCCATACAGTAATATTGCCAAATTAATAAAAACAGCGAAATATTCGACATCTACTTGCGACGTTGCCCACTTTCAGCATAAACGCTCTTAAAACAGTATTGTAATTCACTTATAATTTCGTACCCCGAGCTTCGTCTAGTTTGGGCTCACTGGAAAATAAGTAACACTAATCTATTTGTAGGTAGGTAATATTTTAAGCTACTCGTGTCTTCTTAACTAGTGTTAACCTGCGAACCTACTTACTGGACAATAAACTGAAAATATTTTCCATTTATCTTTTTCTATTTCCCTACTTATAGGTATTATAAGTAGATACAACTTAAAGTAAAAGTAAAAGAATATGAAGAAACTTGACCTTTTCAAAAGGGTAGATTACAAAAAGGGCAAGTGAATCTCTATGATAAGCCAAGCCCTATACCGGTAAATGTCATGACTTAAAAACTTACCTACTTATTAATTTAATTTTAACACCACCTACATTGCAACTGTAAACGCAATCCCAAACACCTTCCTTATAAGATCAAGTGTTCATTCAATCCCTTCTACGCATGCGCGGTGATCTCGTGCGCTTCGCCACACAGCTTACGAAATTACTGGCGCCGTCAATCTAATGCTATCGCCTGTGACGTATCTATCGCGTGTTCATTTGATCTCTTTTTATAACTGGTGCCCTGGTACCGCTTCATTGGTTTGGTGAAGTGATTTTGTATCTTGTTGAACGTCGTTTTTGATTCCGTGATCTACATTTTTGAACCTTTGGACAAGGGTCTTATTGAGCTTGTTACCCTAGTGCCTGTTTTTTTGAAAAGGCCGAAAATTCCATTTATCAACTTCCTGTGACTAGTTAGGTATGATTTGTATGATGTCCAATTATTGGCGATGGATCGATCTTTGATGTATAAGATCAATATAGGTACAATATACACTATAGGTATACTGTGGGCATGCTGCAGTGTGTTTTATTCGTAAACTGACACCAAGGAAGACCAAAGAAACGATGGACATACTGTGTGAAAGACGATATGGATTGCATTCCGAGATGACGACTAAAAGAGTTTATGCTGATCTCGCATTGTAAAGGATTTCCGTACAATGCGAGGTCAGCCTATACTGGAAATGTATAGCTTGATGTGTAGCCGTGTGTACAACATTTAAGAAAAACCCTGTCCGATCCGTGAGCGTGTTGTTAGGTATCGTACTGAGAATCTATTTATGTGGAAAATTTCAAGAAAAAATTTAAATAAAATTTGCCACATTTTTTTTTTTTTAATTGGTAATTTTTCCGGGTTATTTATTCTATGGGGCGCGAGCGGCCGTCGCCTAGCGGGTGTCTAAAAGTCATGACTTCTAACCCTTGTTGGAAATTTTCAAATTTTTTATGGATTTAGGGTAATTTTGATACAAAAAATGTGAATTTTTAATAACAATAACTTTTTATTTTCAATAAAAATTTAAACATTTTTTGGTAATGTTATTGCAGTACCTATGTGTCCCTTTCGGATCAGACAGGGTTTTTTTAAATATTTTATGGTCTTCCATTACATATTTCTCTATTAATCGAAAAAAATATTGCGCCAACTGCAAATAAATTGAAATAATGGCAGGAGAATGATGGGTATGGATGAGTCATAAACGACATAATTTGTAATTACTAACGAATATGAAATGGGCAACTGTTGATTATCCAAAAGCACAGTTCAACTAAAAAAACCGGCCAAGTGCGTGTCGGACAACGCACAATGAAGGGTTCCATAGTTGGGATGAATTAATCCCAAAAACAAATTTAACTTTGTAGTTGAAAAATATGTTCTCCCATACGGAATGTATGGGTAAACATGTTTTTGCAACTTCAAAGTTAAGTTGATCGATTATTACTCGTTAACTTGTAGAGCCTACTTAGCTGTGATAGTTTTCCTTTTAATTTCGTTATATAAACTACTGTTGTAATTATTTTCACACACCCAAAACCAACCATTTAGCCGGCAGGGGGGGACACTTGACTCTAACAAAAATTAGCACTTTAAAGCTTAATATTTCGCAAACGGATCCCTGAATCCAAAAATGGTTTTAATTTTTTTGTAAGACCTTTCCAATGATACCCCACACTATGGGATGAAAAAAAAAACATCACCACTTTACGTGTATGAGAGATACCCTAAAAAAATGTTTTTCATAATTTTATTTTACCACTTTGTCGGCGTAATTAAAATATATACCTATGCCAACTTACAGTTTTCTAGTACTAAGGGTCTCGGAGCTAGACCGCGGACAGACAGACAGACAGACGGACATGACGAAACTATAAGGGTTCCTTGTTTACTACGGAACCCTAAAAACAGCGGTACTCCGGAAGTGCCGACAGAAGTGAAAACTTGAACAAGATCGCCTTGGTGGAAGAAAAACACTTGTGTAAAACATTGGTCTTTATTTAAATAAAGACTATAATCGCGTTTACAAAACTGAGGTGTTGGTAACAGTGTCGCGAATTCAATTATTTTTTTCCATCTCAAAAATACCCAACACGCTTAAAGAAGTTTTCACTTCAATTACTATTACTGTTAGCCTGTATCGTCCCAGTGCTGGACAAAAACCAAAACTTGATCTATAAAGTAAATCATGCGTGAAAATCTAACCATCTATTGTCAATCGATTATCATAATATTATGATCATTGATCATACCATAGCAGTCCAAAACCCTAGTCCTAGACATATAATTTATACCCAAAAACAGCTAATGTGAGCTTATAAAAAACTTGTTACCTTTATTAAGGGTAATAAACGAGGGTATGGTCAGGTACCATAATGCTGTGGTCATTAGGGTAATGCGCAGGATCACCGACATTGTGTCGCCGCATATTCTTGTTTTATTAATGATTTGAAAACTATAATTTTGATGGAGCGATATGGCAAAAAATTATGGTACTATAATGAAGTTTAATATGATGGAGTCTATTTTGTTAAAAATTCAAAGCACAGCTTTATCACCATAATACGAGGGTTCTATGTTTAGCAGAGGACTAACATTCGAGAAGCTAAGTAATAAAAATTCAAATTCAAAAGTCATTTATTCAAACTAGGCTTAGAATCAGCACTTTTCGAACGTCAAAATTACATAAGACAGTCCCCCAAAACGCCCACCCTTCACCACTTCCTAGAGCCTTTAGCTAGGAAGAAGTGGTGCAACAAACTCCCCAGAAATACAGCTGTCTGTTCAAGTTAGAAAAAAAATTACATTACGCAACACAAAACATAATTTAACACAAAAGACTTAAGTTACGCTTGCCGCGGTCGTTCCTTGGATGGGTGACCTTCTTTACATACCGAGACCCCTCCGTGCCCCGGAAAGCACGTTAAGCCGTTAGTCCCGGGTGTTGTTCGCGGATCTTTGACAGTTGTTACGGGTCGTCAGAAGCCTAAAAGTCTGACAACCAGTCTTACCAAGGGCTATCGTTTTACCCAGTAACTGGGTTGTGGAGGTCAGATAGGCAATTGCTCTATGTAAAATACTGGTATTTAGCTGCATCCGCTTAGACTGGAAGCCGATCCCAACACAGTTGGGAAAAGGCTAGGCAGAGTGAGAGGATTAATTTTTGAGGAAATTTCAGAGATGGTTCAATGAACCCGGAGTAACTAAATCTAAAGAATAATGTGAAACTATTCATTATTAAACATAGGAACTGAGTATTAGAAAAAGGTCCACACAAAAAAAAAACAATTTGAACATAGAACCTCCTCCTTTTTGGAAGTTGGTTTAAAACAAGTTCACGTTTTGATGCATCACGTAATTGCAAAAAATATCTATTAAGTTCACGTGCCATCAAAAACCCTTTGTGATGGAACCTCCACGGCCGATTTAAAATCAATAATACACTCAAATAGATCACTTTCCCGAGCACAGTGAGAGATCGATCAGTGATCTATAGATCTTTTGTTGAATGGAATCGATCTCGATTTTTGATTACGTCGCAAATGAAACGGTCACAACGACTATAGATGTGATTTTTTATCGTTCTTGGGGTCACTGAGTGTCTGATTGGATTTTTTTGGAATCCAGACTTTTTGGAATCCAGAGGTCCATCAAAGGATCCTATTATGTTTCGGAATTTTTGTCAATGTGTTTGAGGCTTTGTTCCGACATAAACATGTGGCTCCCTGGACGGTTGGGCCTGTTGAAATCTTATAACGGCATCATGTAAGATGACTGCTATTTCCCATACACGAATTTGATATAATCGATCGATAGAATTGCACTCGATACAAATACTTTATGTAAAAAGTAACGTTTGATTTAGCTGAATCTGTCAAGCTTTCAAATGAATGAATATGTACTTGTAAATATTTATATGAGAAGTGTATTGAATTTGAGCTTTGGCCCGCTTTTGATTCATCATCATCATCATTTCAGCCGAAAGACGTCCACTGCTGGACATAGGCCTCCCCCAAGCACCGCCACTTCAACCGATTCTGTGCTTTCCGCATCCAGCGGATTCCTGCGGCCTTCACAAGGTCATCGGTCCATCTTGTGGGAGGCCTTCCAACGCTACGTCTTTCGGTACGTGGTCGCCACTCCAGAACCTTTCGACCCCATCGGCCATCCGTTCTGCGAGCAATGTGCCCTGCCCATTACCACTTAATTTTGGCAATTCTTCGGGCTATGTCGGTTACCTTGGTTCTCCTGCGGATCTCTTCATTTTTCTTATTTCTTCTTCATAGCTTTTGATTGTTCCTAATTAATATTGATTTCTATTGTGCTTACAGGTTATTAATTTGGAAATTTGTGTATATTTTGTGACTTATAACATCGCCTTGGATGAATCTGTAAAGATGTTATAATTGTGATTTAAATAAATAAATAAATAATAATACTTCTACAATTTGCAGGTTCAAAAGCAGGTTATTTATTTATTTAATACTTGAAGCACACAAATGTACAAAGGCGGACTTAATGCCATAAGCATTTTCTACCACTAAACCATTGGGTGATGCAAACACAAACAGTGGTAGGCGCAATAGTGAGAATTGAGGAATAAATATTTATTTAAATATAAAGATATAATAATGTATAATAAGATATATAATAAAATGATATGATGGCGGTGCTTGGAGGAGGCCTATGTCCAGCAGTGGACGTCTTTCGGCTGAAATGATGATGATGATGAAAGATATACAAATACCTATTAAAAACTATAAATATAATATATACACCTAATTATATATTAATATAAGCACAAATAAATATACTACTAAAACAAATAAAACAAACAATGGGAAAACAGTACCGTTGTGATGATACTGCCAGCTTCTTGCGAATGTGCTCGATAATCGGTTGGTCGCCATCCTGATTTCTTGGGGGAGCGCATTCTACAAGGAGATAGACTGAATGAAGAAGGAAGAGTGAATGAAGTCTGTGCGGTGAGTGGGACATTGAAGAAGACGATTGTGAGATGAACGTAGATTTCTATTGTGGTTGGCGCAAATATACTGAAAGTGGGAGGCTAGTTAACTAAAGGAAGTCCACTAACGGGGGGTTAACTCTGGCGACCTCCAGTTTCATCATTTATCATCACTCTAACTGAAAGACAGCTACTGCTGGACATGAGTCAGGGATTGCCACAAGGAGCAGACAACTAGAGGATTCAGTAAGTCATTAGGCTGTTACTTACGCCATACTACTAACAAACCCCATACATTCCCGAGTACTTTTATAAAAAAACCTCAAGCACTAATATAAGCGCAAGAATTCAAAGTGATTCATTAAGTCCACGAACAGATAAAGTTAACAACAATTAATAAAGTCTATATAACAATTAAAGTTGTCATAGAACATTTGTTTCATCATACAATGGAGTGAGTAATGATCGACCTTGCAAGCTTGGTTTATCAAGATGTGTGGTTGATGTCATGTGGCATTAGGGTTGGGCTGTGGCAGGTAATAAATAAAGTATCATAAAATCACTGTTATCGTTTCTTTATATGGGCGATTTTTGGTCCTTCGTTATGAACTTTGTGTTTTCCAACAAAAAGTTATTAAGGCGCAACTAGCCGATACTTTTTCCATACAAATTTCGGGGGGTTTTACTCCACTGTTACACATTGTACATCCAAAGTAAAACATGAAATCGTTTTGTCTTATTATTAATTTTGTCTGTACAGAAGCAAAATAGTAAAAAAAAAGCAATTAAAAAGTTATGAGCCAACAAAGATTCGTTTTTCCTGCTAATTTTAACGCAACTTTGGGAGTAAATAAGTAATAAAAAAGTATAAAATCTCCAAAACAAAGCTCGTTCCGGCAAAGCTCAATTGTCTAAGATTATAATTAACTTTATTCGTAATTGATTTATGCAGTAGTTTTTTCATAAAACTCCACCTTCCAAAGGACTTTTCGTAATTTTTTACGCGCTCGTTTTACTAAAATCGTTCTGAACGGTGTTTGTGTGCGTGCAAACTAGAGTTTGTGCATGTAGACCAGCGTCTAACTGCTCATCACTGATACTATCTCTGTCGGACACGATGCCAGGTGACACAGCGTGCTTTTTGACCAAGCCCACCAATGAGTTCGAGCCCGCGAATAGTTCAACCTTAAGGTCTCTGAACCTCAGATTTGATGAATGTGCGACGCGAAGGTTCGACGCGATTTTGATAGAACAATGTCCGTGAAGTTTTCATAGAAAATGTTTTACTAGAGTTAAGTCGCGCTGTCACGTCTCGGCCTGTTTAAATATTGACAGAATAGTCAACATCTGCTTAGCAACATCTATTAAGAAATAGAAAAGAATACTGTATCGAAAGAAATTTCTTCCTTTGGACTTGCTTTGATTGAAATTACGAAACGATTTAAAAACCGAGAAAATAAAATAAAATTGCTCCATTAAAGGAAAATTAATTTAAAATTTTATTGAGAAATGACAGCGGAGGAGCTCGTGGCTAAGTAATAACAGCCGCACGGGGCGATCTACCAGGTTAAGCTACACTTGCCGGGGTTGATCCGTGGATGGGTGACCATCTTTACAAATCGAGACTCCTCCGTGCTTCGGAAAGCACGTTAAGCCGTTGGTCCCGGCTGTCATTCGTGGATCTTTGACAGTCGTTACGGGTCGTCAGAAGCCCGAAAGTCTGACAACCAGTCTTACCAAGGGGTATCGTATTACCCAGTTACTGGGTTGTGGAGGTCAGATAGCCAGTCGCTCCATGTAAAATAGTGGTATTCAGCTGCATCCGGTTAGACTGGAAGCCGACCCCAACATAGTTGGAAAAGGCTAGGCAGATTTTGATTGAGAAATGACAGCGTTTGGAAATAAAGCTGCAAATGACTTTTACATTTCAGATAATATTAGTGACAACCCTACAGGACGTTGAATCATGCGCATACGCATAGATCGATGATAGAAGTGATACGTGTAACTTTGTGGCTATTTAATTTGGTTATAGAATAAGGGACACAGAATTTCTCAATTTGAAACAGACGAGCTCGAATTCCTCTTGCTCATCAACGTAACTTGTGTAAATAAATTTTAATCACAATCTGATTGTTTTTGAAGGATGTTGCTAATACATTGCTTCATAAGTTAGATAAGTTTGACTGCTCAACAACGTAAATAACACAAGGAATATTGTTGAACTGTCAAAATGAAAGCCATTGCTACTTGTAAGTGTATTACGCAACAAAAATATACTCTAACAATATACAACATGAGTTGTTTTTTAAGTACCAACATAAGTCCTCTTACGTACTTATAATACAGTGTGAGTCTTCATAATGTGCACATATCGAAATGAGGGAGTCTATGCTTAATTTTATCGACGGAAAAAATGGTAATTTTTTTTTTTAGTTTAAAAAAAAAAAAAAATTTTACAAAAAAATTTTTTTTTTAAAAATTTTTTTTTGCTCTCTTTTTATTATTATCTTATTTATAAATTTTACAATTAAAAATTGAAGAAAAAAATACAGATTTTTACTAAAAAAACATGTTTATTTTCAATTGAGGGTAGTTTTTTTCTCAATTTTAATTTTATGTGGACGGCTACTTACTTTCAATCATTATGGAGTTTGTTTCATCGCGATAGCTGATTCAGTTTAAAAGTTACACAGTTTTGTTACAATTTTTTTTTAATTTCATAAAAAGTATAAAAAACAATATTTAGATTTTTTAAATATTTTTTCTGTCGTTAAAATTAAGCATAGATTTCCTCATTTCGATATGTGCACATTATGAAGACTCACACTGTATAGTGTTCCTTCTGAAAACTACCCAAAATGAAAAATTACCACTTAGAAATCTACTAACACTGCAAATCATCACAGATGATAAAGATATCGATATTAGATAGAAGTAATCTATAGATTAATATCTCCCATCCATATGACAGCCTTGGGGGACAGCCAACTATTGCGTGCTACTCTATTTGTAGGTAGCATGTAATCTATTTTTAGATACAAGGTACTACATCTTCATTTAAAGGGAAATAAATTGCATATGGCCGCTGCATTGGGACGGGACAGTTGCTTACATACATTATGTGGCTACCTTACAGTCGTAGTAAGCAATTTGATGGTTGTAAGTCTTAACTTGTTGGATGACGTGGTAATGATTTTGCCAACGATGAATTATTCTAACAAAAAACTTTTTACAAAAAAAATCAACTAACTTTCAAAAAACACACTGTAAAGTGAAAAATAACTTTAATTTCGAAAGTCGGTGGCAAAAAACAAAAATTCAAAACCAAAGACACCGACTTTCGAAATTAAAGTTATTTTTCACTTTACAGTGTATTTTTTTAAAGTAATTTGTTTTTTTTTTTTTTTTCAAAAGTTTTTATTTTTCACTTTTTTGTCACAACTCGAATTTTGTGTGGGGTAGGTACTGTAAATTCGAGTTGTGACAAAAAGTGAAAAATAAATACCACTATCTGCTATGTAAATAACAGTGACAGGAACTTATTATTATAATATCATCCACATACTAAGTGGGAAAAAATACGTATTATTGAAGCTACTCGTAACTCAAAAACTACCAAAGCAAAGTTAATGTATAAGGGACCACTTCTGATGTATGATCTACCAAACAAAAAAGAATCATCAAAAATCAATTCGTAATTGGTGGAGTAATCACGTAACAAACATACAAAAAAAAGAACATGCAGTCGAATTGAGAACCTCCTCCGTTTTGAAGTCGCTTAAAAATGGAAAATAACTGGAAAAAAATATATGCAACACCTAGAATAAATGGGTTTGTATATTGTGGTATTTATTACAAGAGCAGTCAGTGGTGGCCCAGTGGTAACGACCGCGACGTACGATTTGTAGGTCGTAGGTTTGAGACACTTTACTTTGTGTAACTTATTTCATCACCATTGCTTTCGAAACGGTGAAAGAAAACATCGTGAGGAAACCGGCATGTCCTAGAACCAAAATTCGAAGACATGTGACATCTACCAACCCGCACTGAGCCCGCGTGGTGGATTACGGCCCGCTCCCTCTCACAGAGAGAAGGCCTGTGTCCCAGCAGTGGGAACATTATAGGCTCATTATGCTGTTGTGGTATTTTGGTGCCTACTGGAGTACTGGCTCGTACATTAGCGTTGTCTTAGAAAAAATGTCAACAATTTTTTTTAATTACCCGCAAAAAGTAAATGGCTTATTAAGTATTGTGGTATTATGGTGCCTATTGGTTTTTACATCAGCATAGCGGCGTTGCCTCATGCACAATGTTCAACATTATTTTTTAAATTACTAGCAATATCACCCTAACTACTATTTCGGATAGTAGTGCAACGAGCCATGTTCGAGATCACGTACTCTGTCTTTAGAACTAAAAGTGGCTCCTTAGCCAATACGAAATTGCCGCTTTATTTCTATCTTTCTATTTATTAAAGCAATTTCGAATGAACAATTTTATGACCCCCTACATGACTAAACATAGTTGACGAAGTTTCTCTGCATCTGTATGTATCCCTTGGTAGGCTTGCAGAAAAAATATCGATATATCTATACAAAATATCAAGTATCGAAAATGTATCAAATTCGATACATTTCCAATAGCAACATCGTTGTCGCCACTAACTAAAACCGCTAGGAATCAGAGCCGTATTTTTTTTTATTATCTGTGGCGTGACTTTGCTTGCTTTGCTCGGAAAAAAATCAACAAGGGAGTGGGAATAAATAAATAAATAAGCTAAAATAGTAAAAACAAACAATAGAAGTTCATAAAGTTTTTTTTTTTTCATTTTCAAGGTAGTGATGCAAGAAGTGCTAAAAAAATATCGATTTTTTTTTCGATATGTCGAAATCGACATTTATATTTTTTTAAATATCGATACGATATATAACGATACTTTTTGGTACATCTTGCATCCCTATTCCTTGGGGCTAGAGGCGACAGATAGGTCTGCATTGCAATGTATGCTGCTCCGCTCCTTATGATTACTGATCAGCATTGCTCCGAGCCTCGCGTATGAAACTGATTAATACGTCAGTATAAATCGATTCAAGAAATGTGCAAAAACAAAGAAATTCATTTAACTAGACAAAAAGGTCCAAAAAAAACTAATATATGCAATCTGTAAAAACAACCCTGTTCAACAACTAAAATGTATTTTTTAAATTTTATTATTAGATTGCTGATAAAACTATTAAAAAACTATTAAAATTCCCAAATTCAATTTTTTCTATTGAATTTTATTGACTGCCTTGTTGGTCTAGTGGTCACAACCGCTACTGCTGAGCATGAGTCCCTGGGTTTGATTCCCAGGTCGGGTAAAGTGTTTTTGGGTTTTTCTATCTGAAATTCCTCAGTAGCAGCTCGGAGTCTGGATTTGTGCCCGGTTGGTAGCAATAGGCTCGCCCCCTATTACGTGGGGCTTAAACATAACTGGCGAAATGTGGGTGTACCTGCTACAGGAACACCTCTGCCCATCCCTTCGGGGAAACAAGGCGTGATGTTATGATATACAATTCCTGCACAGTAAAATTGTTCAAGTTTTCACTTCTGTCGGCGCTCCCGGAGTGCCACTGTTTTTTTTTTGAGTTTATTCATTACAAACAAAAATACAAACATTTTCTCTTTATATTATTAATGTAGAAGATATCAATGCTCTAAGATATCTCTCCGTACCGAAGGACCAAGCGCCACAATACCTGTACCGGGTTATCCCCTCAGGGTGTCCCTACATTTTAACTCAGATTAATATGTCCTACCTGTGCCATAGTAACAGGACTACTGTGTGGGACTGCCCCATGAATAATGACTTTATGGCTAGGTACACAGCATAGGTAGGTAGATAATATATTAACATTGTAACTAAGTAGGTAGAGTCTATTTATGACCTGTACCCTAATTGCGTAACTTAGTTTCGTAAACAATTATGCCTAATTTGTTTCATTTTGACAGTTCAACAACATTCATTGCGTTGTTGAGCAGATTTTTGAAGTGAAAACTTCTGGCGCGTTGGGCATTTTGAGATGGGACTAAACCATTGATTGACACAATTTACCGACACCGTGGAGTAAAAGACATCAACGCGTTGATTACCGCGGTACCGATTTTTTTTAAGTTTTCACTTCCTTCAGCACTCCCAGAGTGCCACTGTTTTTTTTTTCCAACTTATGAAGCAATGGATTAAATTGAAACAGATTGTGATTGTGTTGTATTACGCAATTAGATTACTAGTTTCCAATTGATGTTATTTCCACTTAAACAAACATCAACTTTATGCTATTGTTAATAAAGTTGATTTTAGTACTGTTGAAAAAGTTTTAAAAATATGACGGTGTAGCGAAAAATAAACCTTATATGAAGATCTTACAGTTGTTTTTCCAAAAACTTGTGTTTGTTTACATATTTGGCAAATAAATTGCGTACATAGATTATATGCTTTACAACAATATTAGTATCAAATAAAAGTGAATAATGAGTGAATTCCAAATATATTGTATTAAAAAAACTAAAAAGCTTGAAACAAAGCAAATTATTTAAATACACAAAAAAATCCGATTGAAACCAATAATAACCTGAAATATGGAGTAGCTTTTGCTTGTCGGTCTGCAATACCTTACAAAAAACCAAGTCCAATGCTTGTTTTTCTCATTCAGTTATGTGTTTTTGTAGGCGGGTTTTTTAAGTTTGATAGTAAAATAAAGTGCAGGAGATGTATGATTTCGTGGTGCATGAAAGTAGATTATATAATAGGCATTTTTCTATACGCCACCATTATTTTACGTAATTTTTGGAAAAGGGATAAGTAAGTTTTATTGGGTATTTTTTTTTTTTGAATTGATATTTTATTATTGTTTAAACATTAATACCTTAATATTAGTGTCCAAGTAAATAGAACTAACTATATATAGAGGATTAAATTAAATATACAGAGGAAAAAAATTGCCATACAACGTGGCAATGCTGCCAGCCTTTTGGGCACCTTTCCCATCGACAGCGATTCGGATGAATTTTTTGTTGCCCAATGACTTGTTCCTATATTTTACTTAAGTTTTATTTTGAAAAAAATATGCAGCAATTCCACAACTAGATCTGAAGTATATTGGTAACACAAAATTATTTGAAACTTGTAGCGCCACCTAGAGAAAACTTAATGAACCAGTTACATAGCAAGCACCTTCTATCATCTGCCAATGAGAGCTCAGTGTCAGGTTTTAAAGTGCGTTAACAATTACATAGATGGAGCTGTCATCAAGCGGGATTGCATGAAGCTTTCTTTGAACGAAAAAGTTTAGTGTATAAAAGTTAGATGGCGTTAAATCCAAGTACTGATTGAGTTATAAAAATTCTTCAAACCGGTAAATCGGTAGCAGTAAACTGTAAATGGCCTCATTTTATGCCATTGATTATTGCAATTTTATGTTTATTTTAACGTCAATGTTAGCTTTTTATTTTTAAATTATCGTATTTTAGAGATTATTGTGTTTTAGAGCAAAACTGAAAAGAAGTTATTAGAATTTAAAACTTGAAGCTGTTTATAGTTATTTATTATTTAAAGACTATACCTACCTCGTTGGTTCATTGGTTAGTGGTCGCAAGCGCTACCTACTGCTGAGCACAAGGTCCTGGGTTCGATTCCCAGATTGGGCAAAGTGTTGTTGAGTTTTTCTATATCATGGAATTTGTCGGTGGCAGCCCGGAGTCTGGATTTGTGCCCGGTTGATGGCAATAGGCTCGCCCCTATTACATGGGACTTTAATATTACTGGTGAAATGTGGCAGTCATATTATGGTGTACCTACCTAAAGGTACACCTCTACCTAACCTTTCGAGGAAACAAGGCGTGTTGTTTTTATTATTAAAACAAAAATATATAACTATATATAAGTAATAGTTAATAGGTAGGTAGGTCTTTTGTGATGCAAGGCCATTAATAGGTACCTACTTAAGGTGTGTCCAAACATTGAGCGGCAAGAGCGCGGCAGCAACACGCGGTGTTTGCAGGACACATTTCTGCCGCGCTTTAGTTAAGACTAAACCGACGAATGTTTGCGCGGCAGTACTGCGCGGCACATCCGATACACGCCGCGCATTTCAGTTGGCAATATATCAATCCCAAAATTCAAAATAATGTTAAAATAATTATGTACCTATATACTTAAATACAGTTCGATAATATTATAATATATCGATCACTTATTATGCCTTTAATTTCGGCGTGCAAATTTTACATACTTAGTTAATATTTTAAGAAATTAATTAATTACTTGAATAATGCATGCGATTAGTAAATTATATTAAATTCATCTGCCTAGCCTTTAATACGTCCGCAGAAATACGTCCAGACACAATTAGTGACGAATGTTTCTTAATAATGTTCGCGCGGCAAAACAACGCGGCAGGCCGCGCGCGGCAGCCGTACACGATTGCCGCTCAATGTTTGGAAACACCTTTATACTCGTAAATGAAATATACCTATCTAATGTAGTTGATGGGCAGCGGCCTGCAGTTATCCACACTTTGATAAAATCTTTCAAACTTAATAAGAGGAACCAAGATTACTTATGCAACTACATAACGTAGGTAACTAAGTACAAAAATACGATAAGGCTAAAAAACTAATCTACATAACAATCTCTTGGCGTTATTAGTAGAAATCGAATGCTGTTAGTAACAATACAGATATTATATTGAATCCATGGCCCTATCTACTTATACTGTGACCCTACACATCGTGGTAAGTTCTGCGACTGAGGTTGTTAAGAACTAAAACCAAACAAGCATTTTGCGAGTTAAGGGGACGATAGCTGACTTTTAATGATTTTATACTGAAGATGACGTCTGAACGAGTAGTGTTAGTGATTTGGAAAAAATATATGTAAAATAAGAGCATTTTCTTAATATTTTAATATAGGCATATTTTTGATTATGTTTATATTACATAGTGAAATTAATTTGTAAAATTATGTCTAACGCGGATAAAAAACTGAGAATGACGCAAAATCCATCAAGCGTATTTTTCTGAAAACTTCACCATATTAAAGATAATTAAATTACTAATCTTTTAGTATACGTGCTTTATTAAAATACTTTTTGTTTTACGTGTAATAAATTAATAATGCGTCTAATTTGGGATCCTTGATGGGCGAGTCCTATTACTGGCTGGACGTACAGAACGCGCAAGCTAACCATTCAAGGTCACTGTCATATATCTGCGTCTTAAGACCAGGTACTCCAAACACAATTTCCACACAAACTCCGCCCCCATGCACCCCACCACTCCACTATGTGCTAAACGCTAACACATTAGTAATAAAGTTGAATTTCGCGTACTCTCTTTGGTCGTGTTCGAGCACGGAACTAAATGTCGTAAGTCTCAATTCTTATTTCGTTTATAACTAAAGTAATAATTGATTTAGAGAAAAAATATCTTATGTTTGGATAATAAACTATATTTTCTTACTGTCAATAATTATTTTAGACATAAAAGCCGAGTAATGTTGTTTTTGTTTCAAATAATCCTTAAAAAAGACATGATTTTCGAATAGAAAATTAATCGAGCGAAAATGTTGCAATTACGTAACTGTCTTATTTATATCTTATTTATAAAGAAAAAAATCCAATAAATCATATACTAAAATTCCATTTTGATTGTATGCATGACTTATTCAGAATATCAATGACAATTAACATACAATTTGGGAGCCTCCTCTTCAGGTACCTACCATTCTGTAGCCGTCCGCAGGCGGCAACTGCAGGCGACCGTGTCGGCGCGACACGACTGGTTTCTATGAATTTCTATGAAATACCTTCCGTAGCTAGCGACCTCAGACCAAATAAAAAACCCATCCATAACGCTGCGAACAATACAGTGAAGCATGCCAAAACTACACCTCCACTCTGAGCAAACACGCTCACACGCACACATTTACAACCATTTCTAATCAAACTACACCTCAATAAGTGCACACATGTTTACGAAACCGGCTTCACGTCACTGTTGACAGCATTATGTCTTGGTTTTTTATTTGGTCTGAGCTAGCGACACGTCGCCTTCATAGAAATACATAAGAATACATAGTAACCAGTCGCGTCGTGGTGACACTTCGCCTGCAGTTGCCGCCTGCGGAATTGTAGGTACCTTTATTGAAATTTTTCACAAAATATTTTAAAATGATGAAAACGGTAAATTAAAAATAATTAAGTTAATGGTAGACGTCAATCAAATTGCAACGCCGTGTAATACCAGGCCAAATAGAGATTCCATTCCATATTTGTACCTAAGTTAGAGCGAAGTAAGCATAAACTAAGTAGAAACTTAATGAAAGTAGGTTTTCTAGTAAAAAGTTTAATGAATCTAAGACCAGTAAACTGGTTTGTTTTAAATGATTTGTCATCGCAGCACGCAGAGCACCTTAATTATTTCTAGAACCAAGAACAATATTATAACAACTTAACTATTAAACAGTGCATAGGTACAAATCAATTAACATAACTGCCATAAAATACAAGTGAGTTTAATTACAGCATCACAATGTTAAGTTCAATGCCACGAAGATGAACGCAATGCTTCTTAGATCACTCATAGTACCGTAGGCGACCCACTTTGCGAGCCTCTTGCAACAAGCTTACAGTCTCCGACGACAGCTCATCGCGGCCGAACGCAACATGTTTTTCGAAAGTTTCCTCCTAAATCTCGCCGTAATCGTCGTGCTTATAATTGCCTTAATCATCGACTATGTGACCAAGTTCTTCAGCTATTGGTATGTCCGCCATGTGCCCTACAAGTCATCCGTGCCGTTCTTCGGAGGCGACTACCACCGAGTCCTTGGAATCAGGAGCAGTACCGAAGATGTCAACACACTTTACTCCAAATATCCCAAAGACAAGTATGTCGGCCGTGTGAAATGCAGGATTCCAGACCTGATAGTGAAAGATCCCGACACGGTAAAACGGATGTTGTCAACGGATTTCGCGAATTTCCATAGCCGAGGTCTCTGCTTGGACAAATCTCAGGATGTTTGTTTACGAGACAATTTGTTTTACGCCGACGGAGAAAAGTGGACCTTATTGCGGGAAGGGTACGAGTCTTTATTGAGTAGCATGGACTGTGAATTGGAGAGTTTGAGTGACTGTTTGCCGGGAACAAATGGTGATGCTAACGTACAGGAGATTTTGTCGAAGGTATTGGACAAAGTCTTCGAGGATTTGCTTCTCGGTAGCGGCGGAGGGTCAATTGTAAAGGAAGTGAGATCAGCAATACAAAAGCGTTCATTGATAGAGAGATTTAAGAGTTACTTGAAGGATATTTTCCCGTCTTTGTACATTATGTTTGGATTGGCGACTATTTTTGGAGAGCCCTCTGCAAAAACAAAGAGTGAAATTGAAAAATCAAAACTGTTGTCTCAAATCAAGAATTTAGGAAACGTTTATCAAATTGGAATTAAAGACAAGAATAGAAAGCGTCATTCGGACGTCGAATTCGCCTATTCAATAATATCGTCATTCATAACTGAGGGGTACATACCTTGTCTGAATGCGTTAACAGCATTGATCTATGAACTAGCATTGAATCCAGAGGTGCAAGACAAATCCAGGAATTCAGTTTCGAAACACAATAGAGACGAATATTTGGACGTTGCTATAAAAGAAGCATTGAGACTTCATCCTCCATATTCAATTATAGCAAGAGAATGTACGAAGACTTATCATCCCGAAGGTGGTTTGTTGATTGATAAAAAAATAACAATCAATGTTCCTGTAATGGCTTTGCATAGAGATGAAGAGCATTATGTGAAAGCAGACACTTTTAATCCTGATAGATTTTTGGATGATGAGGGAGCGTCTAAACATTGTTATGCTTATTTACCATTTGGAGCCGGGCCTAGGAAATGCATAGGTAAGATTTTTTTTGTAATTACTTTATATATTAAAGCAATATTAACACTATACCGTCAACAAATAGGTGTAATATGCAGTGTCGCTTCCTGAATAAGTTCTTTAAGGTTAGATATATCACTGCAGCAATTTGTCATTGTAATTATGTTCACACGATCTTTAACCCTTGTATATGGATGTATGTAGGTACTAATATTAACAAATGCCAACGCAATAACACACAAGTGGAATATGTTAGCATTCTCGGAAAACTCAGTTCTCAAGAAAAAGTAATTATTAATTTTATGCGTAAATCTAATTATGTCACGTATGTCTTAATGCTGCAGTAGCAGATTTTTTAAAGGAATTTATGAATAATGGAAAATGTGACGCTTATTTTTTTCATCGGAATTATTATTACATTACTACTAGTACCTGGGCGACCGAGCTCTGCTCGGGTGAAAATAGAGAATGCTCATTTAATAGTATAGAATAATTCATACTAATTCCATACTCCCATGATAGTAGGTACTTACTAATTCCATGCTGCCATGATCATTATTCTAATGTCAATAAAGTCATGTCATTATTCATTATCTTGTTCTAAACTTTGGGCGACCGAGCTCTGCTCGGGTGAAAATACGGAGAAAACAAATTGTCCCAGATATGAGACCTAGCTAGATAAATTTTTCGCCCCCGTAAACCCCTATATTACAACTTTCATCGAAATCGTTTGAGCCGATTTATATACAAACAAATATTTATACATACAAATATTGTTCGTTTAATAGTATAGGGGTACAAATCATTTATTTTCTAAGATAATAATCTATTTTAACAATATTTTAGTATTTGTTTTCAGACAGGTCAATCTTATGTATAATAACAAGTTGTAAAAAAATAAAAGTTAGCGACCAAATATAGCCTCCCACGAACGGCCTGCTGACTAGCTTATACAATGGTGCCAATTCCCTTGTTTACAAACTAAACTAAATTTAAGTTCAGTGCATCTTTTTCATTCTATTTCATTAAAAAAAGGACAGAAGATAGATTTTAGGTTAGTCTTGTCAAATTAATCAGCGCTTGACGTAAATTGACGTAATTTTAGTAAGCAAGTTTTTAACCGCGTCTAAACTTGTATGGAGTAGCGACAGACGAACCATGTACTGAATCCAAGGTAACCGTTTTCGCGTCGATGTCCCTGCCACCCTGTATAAGTAATTTTTTGTCCCTAAAATAATTAAAACTACGTAAATTACAGTCATACTTCCGCTGTTCAGTCAGAAAAACCAAAATGGATGAAGCACCTACAACGTTAGACTCTAAAAGCTCCCGCAAACAGGCGCGACGCGACTCTGGTAGAACAATTTCTTTGTAAACTTCACGGATTTTGTTCAACTGGAGTCGCGTCTTGCCTGTATGTGCGACTATCATAATATATGTGCGTGTGTAGATTCGTAATGTAACTACAATTTTCTCCCTCAATAAGTTTAACTAATTTAATAAATAATAGTAAAAATTCAGTATACAGGTTTTTTTTTTTAACCAGTGCGCAAACTTAAACACGTGACCTTTACTCATCATTATGAACAACTTTTAGCATGGGACCAAACTTGAAATCGCGAAAAAAAAATCTGCTGTTCCCTACATTTTGACGAGTTCATCATCATCATCATCAGCCTATAAATGTTCCCACTGCTGGGACACAGGCCTCCTCTTTGTGAGAGGGAGTGCGCCGTAATCCACCACGCGGGCCCATTACGGGTTGGTAGATGTCACATGTCTTCAAATTTTCGGTTCTAGGACATGCCGGTTTCTTCACGATGTTTTCCTTCACCGTTTTAAGAGCAGTGATGATGAAATGATTTACACTAAGTTAAGCGCCTGTCTGGGCCGTTACCACTGGGCCACCACAGCTCATTTGACGAGTTATGCGAACATAAATGAAGGGAACAGCTGATTTCTTTTCGCGATTTCAGGTTTAGTCCCATAATAAATGTTGTTCTTAATGATGAGTAAAGTCACGTGTTTAAGTTTGCGCACTGGTTAAAAACTTACCCTGTATGTATTATTTATGATGTTTTTTTTGTTTTGTTTAACATAATATTCTAATTGCGCATGGGACATGTATTTTTACCACTGTACCTATGACCTATTCTCATAAATACCTGATATCTTTTCATTACGTGAGAAGAAGAATGACTTAGTAACCAGTGCAAGTGTTTGCGTTCTGAGTAATATCACAGATTAATTTTATTCAGAAGGTTCACTCCACAAAATCATTGAAATAAAAAACAACTCTTGCTACGACACAATAAAGTGCAATTCAGGTCGCACAGCGATAGTTACCTAGTTACATTCACCTAGAAATTACCTCTCTTTCTATCCCGTAACTCTAATATCTTCTGACTACGTTACGCTCACTGAATTGACTCGACAAGACGAGGCCTCCGCGTACTTGTAGCTTCATACCTAAAATGAGGAGTGTCTGTTCAAAGGGAGATATTTCCACCATAACAAAAAATTTGATAAATGAAAATAACGTCTGATTAGGTCATCTTAGATATTTTTTAAAATATTTTTTCAGTAAAACATTGACGAAAGGTGTCGACACTCGAATGTCGATTTTTGTTTTTTGTAATTTAGTAATTTTATGAAAGTTTGGAAATAACCAAATAATGAGATTTAAAAAAATAACTCCTGTTTGTGATTCTCGTACTCCACAATTTAGGTTCTCCGCATTCATTACATTGCTAGTGCTACTAATTTTTGCAACAACACACAATAATGACAAAGAAAATGTCAAATTGAAATTAAAACTATGAATTTTATTTCTTTTTGATTGGTAAATTTTTAATGTAGAAATAAGTATCTCTATTTGAACAAAACAATCACATAAAAAATAACGCTTTCTGACGCAGTCTAAAAGTACAGATGATGTAAACCAACCCAGACTACAGACTAAAACAAAAGAAAATTTCGAACGTGGAAATATCTCCCTTTGAACAAACACTCTTCAAATGCGGAGTGCGCCTTCTGTGCTATTCTGTGGTAATACAATCAAACCTGGGTAAGTGAGAACTGGATAAGCTAGAAAGCTCTATAAATGAGAGTAATTGGTAGGTCCCGCTATTTTAACCATCTTTTAAGTGAGGAACAGAAACCTCTATAAGAGAAATTCATTTTACACTTGTGGACCTCTATAATTGAGACTGCTACTTGCCTGTATCTCTATAAGCGACAGTCGAGTGTAATTTAACATCTGCTATTTATGACTCATTCTTGAATTTCCTGGAAATGACATTGTTTTTTTCATCTCTACCTTTCCCAACCAGTCTCAACCTCTATAAGTGACAAAGGCCGCTCCTGTGTCTCTATAAGCTAGAAACAGTAAATACTGACAGTCAATCTGCCTAGCCTTTTTCCCGACTATGTTGGGGTCGGCTTCCAGTCTAACCGGATGCAGCTGAATACCGTATTTTACATGGAGCGACTGCCTATCTGACCTCCACAACCCAGTAACTGGGAAATACGACACCCCTTGGTAACAGTAAATACTGACAGTAAATATTGTAAAATGTGTTATGTGCATGAGAGCAAATAAATAAATAAATAACTCGAGTTACTGAGAAACCTCCATAAGCGAAAAAGATATTGCGGTCCCTTGAACTCTCGCTTATCCAGGTTCGACTGTATTTAGCAACGCATTCACTGCTCTGTGGCTTTGAGTGCCAAAGCAATTAGTGCTGTACCGTATGGTTAAATGAATATGAATACGCAAGCAACGGTAAATAATATTTCAAAAGTAATTACAAAGTAGAGTTTTTGTACTTGTAGGTCCATTGTTGATTAATTATCATCATATTCCTGCCCTTGTCTCATATTACTTAGGGTTAGCGCAACGTTTTATTCCTGTTATACATAATAAAATATTGTACAGTACGACACAACTTAGATGTAGTATCGGCAAAATTTGTAACACCGATCACCATTCGAACTGAGTGCGCCTTCAAAATCACCAATTTTTATTACTGCGTTAGGTGAAAACTTAATGCAAACGCAATAACTTGTAAAGTCATTGAAATGAATGATGCAAATTTTCAAATTTATGTTAGTTACATATAAAAGGTCCCATTAAAATAGATGGACAAACTTTTAGAAATCGTCCAGACCACCAAAATAAGGACAATGGTTAAAAAAAAAAAACAACCGACCTCCAAAAAAAACACTACAAAGTGAAAAATAACTTTAATACCGGAAGTCGGTGTCTTGAGTTTTGTATTTTCGTTTTTTGCCATCGACTTCTGAAATTAAAGTTATTTTTCACTTTGTAGTGTTTTTTTTGGAGGTCGGTTGTTTTTTTTTTTTTTGTAAAAAGTTTTTATTTTTCACTTTTTAGTTGTGGTACCTACCCACATTCGAATACCACTAATAAAATGTATATGGGACCAATTCGAGAGCACGCCCTTTCAAACAAAAAAAGAATTTTCAATATCGGTCCACAATTCACGGAGAAATCGGCGGACATAAATAAAAAAATTAAAAAAAATATACGCGACGAACATATAACCTCCTCCTTTTTGGAAGTCGGTTAAAAAAGACGCTTTAGTTAATTATTTTAGGTCAAAATAAAATCATTTTAATCAGTTTTTTTTTTGCTTGGATATCTTTGGTTAGACGTACAGAACGCTGTGTTAAAATTTATCCATATATTTTAATGGGATCTTATATGTTGTGACGTACAGTAATAATAATCGGGCTATTATAGTTAGATCATTCTTTCTTGAAGATCCATCAACCATCATCACACTGTGAACAAATATGGTGGACCAAACGAACATAGATCCAAAATAAGAGAATTAATATTATTTTTTAAATATTCTTTAAATTTTAAGTAGTATCTCTACGGATGAGAGAATCGCGGCAATAGTCACGCTGTACCTTCAAATTATCACCGCGATGATATCGCCGTGTGGAGATTGATTCATAGAGTTTCTATTGAATTTGATGGCACGAGGAGACTATCGCCGCGATTTTCTCGCCCGTGGAGATGGCACCTTAGCATGTAACAATGAAATAATTCTTGGTTACTGTTTACATATATGGAATTTGAGTAGTGATTGAATAAGTAATCGCTCGTTTGGTATTTAAAGACTCCCGCAGACAGGTGCAACGCGATTCTGGTAGAACAATGTCCATGAAGTTTTCATAGAAATTGTTCTATTAGTGTCTCGTCGCGTCTGTCTGCGAGAGCATTAAATCGACCTTTATTGTGGTTATGTCAAATTCAAGCTAACCGATTTCCATTCTATCGGAACAGTTTTCGAATTACTGAGTACTAAAAAGAAAAACGATTTAAAGTAACGAGAAAAACGGTTAGAATACGAATCATTTTTCTGACTAGTAAACTAGTCGTTTCCTAGATTTAGGATATGGCCTAACAATTTAACAGTGCAATATTTTTTAATAATCTACCTGACGATTTTTTTTATAATGTTATCATCCCTATTATAATAAAAACAACCGACCTCCAAAAAAACACTACAAAGTGAAAAATAACTTTAATTTCGGAAGTCGGTGTCTTGGGTTTTGTATTTTCGTTTTTTGCCACCGACTTCCGAAATTAAAGTTATTTTTCACTTTGTAGTGTTTTTTTGGAGGTCGGTTGTTTTTTTTTGTAAAAAGTTTTTATTTTTCACTTTTTAGTTGTGGTACCTACCCCATAGACATTCGAATACTACTACCTGCTACCAGTGACAGAAACTTATCATATCATCTACATACTAAGTGGGAAAAAAAAAGTATTTTGTAGCTAACTCAAAAACTATCCAAGCAAAGTTAATAAAATTTATATGGGACCAATTCCAGAGCACACCCTTTCAAACAAAAAAAGAATTTTCAAAATCGGTCCACAATTGACGGAGTAATCGGTGGACATACATAAAAAAAAAAAACAAACATACGCGACGAACATATAACCTCCTCCTTTTTGGAAGTCGGTTAAAAATCGTAGCGAACTCAAAACTGTAAATTAAATATTTCTGAAAAAATTAATTGCCACGAGATCTGGGAACGATTCTAATGCCGAAAATATAGTTTTTGGAATTTTTGTCTGTTTATCTGAATGTATGTTTCAGTCTCATGTAAACCGAATAGATTCTGTTCAAATTTTGCATAGATATATTCCCTGGTCAGTCTGTAGGCTATACATGATCACGCTATTTGCTATGGGGGATGAGCAATAATTTGAGATGTCTTACGACTTCCACGCGAACGAAGTTGCGGATAGAAGCTAGTTATATACATTTCTACGTTAGCAGGCTTTCTCCTTTTACATAGCCATTGAGGCCACAGAAGTTATTATGTTTAATAGCACAATGATTTGCAAGTATTTACTTCTCGACATCACTTGAAGTTGTCAATGATTTAGAAAGTTTGTTGACTGTGTGATTCTAACCCTGTTTTCTATTGGCACTTTCATCAATATTAGGGTTATGATACTTTTTGATACTTGGCCCTGGTTCGTTCGGGCGATTTTTTTACGCGACGTTCTTTTGCTCGCTGATCATCTCTCGGTGTTGAGCCGAGCATTTGGAATCCAACAGAGTACATAAAAAAACACAGTCGGATTTCCAACGCTTAATCAGCTTATAATGTTCCTACTGCTGCGACACAGGCCTCCTCTCGGTAAGAGGGAGTGGGCCGTAATCCACCACGCGGGCCCAGTGCGGATGGGTAGATGTCACATGTCTTAAAAAAAATTTTTCTAGGACATGCCGGTTTCCTCACGATGCTTTCGTTCAACATTTTGAGAGCAGAGATGATGAAGTAATTTACACAAAGTAAAAGCTCCTGTCTGAGTTCGAACATACGGCCTACAATTCGTGAGTACGAGGGCTTACACTGTTTCTGGGAGCCTAGTTGATAAGTTAGTTCGGTGGGTATTTTAGCTATTTCGTATCAAACCTGTAATCACTTTTTTATCCTTTATTATTAAACTAGCGACCCGCCCCGGCTTCGCACGGGTATAAACCGGGTTATTATACATATAAACCTTCCTCTTCAATTACTCTATCTATTAAAAAAAACCGCATCAAAATCCGTTGCGTAGTTTTAAAGATTTAAGCATACATAGGGATATAGGGACAGAGAAAGCGACTTTGTTTTATACTATGTAGTGATGAGCAATATTTGTATTTATATATATTTGTAATCACGTTCTCGAAAACGGCTCTAACAATTTCGATGAAAGTTACAATATGGTTTTTGTGTGCGAAAAATCGACCTAGCTAGGTCTCATATCTGGGAAAATTCATTTTCTCCGTAATTTTTACCGTAGAGCTCAGTCGCCCAAAATTTAGAACAAGATGGCTACCTTATGATAATGACATGGCAGCATGGAATGAGTATGTATACTTTCCTATACTATTAAATGATCATTCTCTATTTTCACCCAGAGCAGAGCTCGGTCGCCCAGATACTGTGTTATTAATTACGTAGTCTGATTAATTATATGTACATACATACTTCCATGTTCTTATGACACTGGGTACTTACTATTTTATTATTATTATAAATTTTCTTTTGTAGGACCTGAAAACCTGAAAAAAGAGAAAAAGTACCATGTAAAATAATATAAAATAAAGTAAAACAAATATGCAGGTTTTATGCTTTAAAAAAAATCATTTATTTGCATAAAACATAGTTTAAAATGATGTTAAAATATAATTATAATGGCCCAAACATGTTTAGCTAGTGTCTTGCTAGTTATTAAAATTATTTTATTAGTAACATTTTTATTTTTAGCTTATTGTGGTAACATGTTACATCTTTATTATTTACACACGTATTTACATTATTTAAAAACTATCATACTTAAAATAATAATTAATATGTACAAGTATATAAAAGGGGGGGGGGGGAAATAATTATAGGGCATCAAAAAATTCGTCCGCATCGCTGTCAGTAGGAAAAGTGCCCAAAAGGCTGCCAGCATTGCCACGTTGTATGGCAATGCTGATTCTTTGACCAAAGAATAGGCCAGCCCTCTGGTCACGTGTAGAGTCGACCAGCCGCTTGGCGATGTCTTGAAAAACAAAGTGATTGTATTATGAGAACTAATGATTGTATTATACACGATGTTGATGTTGTGTGAATATTTTGTATTTTCCATCACATAAGTACATAATTTAGACGAGAAACCTCATAAATAAACATTAAAACTATGGATCACAAACTAGTTTGCTTCTGCTTTCGTAGAAGTGAATCACTTCTACGAAAGTAAAAGCGAACTAGTTCCTTACCATGTACTTTCGATAAAAATATTTATTCAAATTAAACTTTTTTCTTAAAGCTCCGTGCACGAATTAAACTCTCTTTTGTCAATTTCTTATCTAATTGTGAGAAAGATTAAAATAATTGAAACAGTAAGTATGTGTGACTAAACTGACGAGAAACTTCATAAATAAACATTAAAACTATGGATCTTCGATTTCGTGCACGGCCCCTTAACTTTGTCTATTTTTGTGTCCGTATGGATTGAGGAGCCATGTCTCATATTTAAACGCGGGTACTACCAATATTTAGTAGTAAATTAAGCGATTTTGTAGGCCCTATCCTGGAATTTGTAGTAAAACACTTTAAAAGATACACGACTTTTAAGGTGGCTCCTCAATTCAGACGTCTGAATTGAGGTGCCACCTTACAACTCTAAAACTAGCCGACGGATATTTTTGAAAATTTGGTAGGATTTAGTAGTACTTATGCGTAATCTCTACAAAAAAAATGGGTTTTGTACGGCTGAATTTGAGATAGCTACAATGTTTTGATTTTTCATAAAAATCCCTAAATTTCACCGCGCTGTTTCTCGAAAAGTACTCAACCAATTACAACATATTTTTAGTATAATTTAGTAGTAAATACGTTCTAATTTGTAGTATAAAAATAAAATGGAAAAACTACATAATTTCGCTAATACAACATATTTTATGTGGCTCCTCAATCCTGACGGTCTGTAGAAAATAAATGTACGTAGAGCTACTAAAGTAGTTGATCAAATCGGATAACAATAGCACCAATATTTAGTAGAAATTTCTACTAAATATTGGCGTAATCCAACATTTTGTACATTCAGTATTTCAAAAGATATTAACAAAATAAACATTACTTAAAAATCTAGTGTGATACGAGAGCCCACGACCAAAACCATATCACATCGTTTTACGGCTAAAACCGTATAAAATCATTAGTTTAGATGATTCCTGAACCCAACTCGGTGGGAAGTACCGGTTAGAAACGTCCCAGTTTTACGGAAGCCTATTTCTGCTATGTCAAAAAAAATAAGCAGACGGTTTCATCACAATATGCCTGGGGGCCTACCACCAACTCATTATTATTTTATCAGTTATTTAGCAGTATTATTTTAATATTACTTCAGTGTGGGAAAGAGATGAAGCTCTACAGATCGTATAGCCCCATCTCTTTCTCCCACTGAAGTAATATTAAAATAATATTGTTTATGAGCTGGTGGTAGGCCCCCTGATATTAAAAATGAGTTTTCGTAATTTTACTACAAAAAAGTTTGTTTTCAGACATTTTGCGTGTCACATGTGGACTGAGCGCATTTTCAAAAAATGACAAAAAATTTAACCTATCTGTTTCATAGCAACCTGATTCAATTTTTTAAAATCTTTTCTATAGTTACTGAAAACCTGTTTTCAGAAATTTTAAATATCATATTATATAACTCCAAAAACAGAAAGAACGTTTCGGAATCGCTCGGCTAATGCGCGGTGCTTGTTACGCTTACGACACCGATGATGAGTCAGACAATAAAAAAAAAAAATATATATCAATAAACAGTTATTTTCAAACGTTATCCACGTTTCCTTTAGTCCAATTTATTTAAAAAAAAACCTTTCTATTTCAGTTTGATGCTTTCGGGTAAGCTCTTTATTAATCGTACGTAAAAACGATTTATTTTGAAAAAATGATTTTTGCATCAACTGACCAATGTTCACCTAAATACAAGATTTTCAGACGGGTTGCTATGGGTTTTATTTTTTGCCTCACTTTTAATTTTCTCAAATGGTCTTCTGGGTGTGACGCCACTACATATACTGGTTTCAGAAAATTGTGTTTTCGGAATTTAAAATCTTTCTGCAGACCGTCAAGATTGAGGAGCCACATAAGATATGTTGTATTAGCGAAATTATGTAGTTTTTCCATTTTATTTTTATACTACAAATTAGAACGTATTTATTACTAAATTATACTAAAAATATGTTGTAATTGGTTGAGTACTTTCCGAGAAACAGCGCGGTGAAATTTAGGGATTTTTATGAAAAATCAAAACATTGTAGCTATCTCAAATTCAGCCGTACAAAACCCATTTTTTTTGTAGAGATTACGCATAAGTACTACTAAATCCTACCAAATTTTCAAAAATATCCGTCGGCTAGTTTTAGAGTTGTAAGGTGGCACCTCAATTCAGACGTCTGAATTGAGGAGCCACCTTAAAAGTCGTGTATCTTTTAAAGTGTTTTACTACAAATTCCAGGATCGGGCCTACAAAATCGCTTAATTTACTACTAAATATTGGTAGTACCCGCGTTTAAATATGAGACATGGCTCCTCAATTCATACGGACACCTATTTTTAGGAACGCATTTTTGTTGTTTTATGAATTTATTTAGCCAAGTTGAACGTTTTTAAGTCAGTCAAAAAAATTGTAAAAATAACACAGTTGTGTCTTTTGATTATTTAGTGCAGTCACTCAACCATAGGTTATATTTCTCATCTAAAAATATACATTTTATTGTTTCAGGAGAACAGCTGGCTTTGAAAATAATAAAAAATGTAAGCAAGACGTTATTGAAGAAATATGAAATCGAACCATGTGCCAAAACTCCATCGAAGTTGACCATGGTTGACCACAACTTTGGAAGAGTCGTAGACCGGGATATTTGGCTAAGGTTTAAAGCACGAGCTTAAGTGAAGAATGTGAATGAGTATAATTAGAATTAATAACACCAGCTATTATTGTTCCACTGTAGGGCAAAAGCCTCTTCTCATACAGAGAAGGCACGAGCATTGATCACCATGTTCGCTCAAGACAATTTGGTGATTCTAGACTTATATTAAAACCAGGCACTCTAAAGACAATTTCCACGCAAACTCCGTCCCCATGCACCCCACCACTCCACTATGTGCTAAACGTGCTAACACATCAGTAATAAAGTTGAATATCGCGTACGCTTTTTGGTCGTGTTTGAGCACGGAACTAAATGTCGTTAGTCTCAATTCTAATTTCGTTTATAACTAAAGTAATAATTGATCTAGAGAAAAAATATCTTAAATTTGGATAATAAACTATATTTTCTTACTGTCAATAATTATTTTAGACTTAAAAGCCGAGCAAACTTGTTTTCGTTTCAAATAATCTTTAAAAAAATATGATTTTCGAATAAAAAATGGATCGAACGAAAATGTTCCAATTACGTAACTGTCTTATATTTGGAAAGAAAAAGATCCAATAAATCATATACTAAAGTTGCATTTTGATTGTATGCGTGACTTTTTCAGAATATTAATGCAAATAAACACACAATTTAGGGAACCTCCTCTTAACTATAAATCCAGGTTTCCTCACGTTGTTTACCTTCACCAATTTTCTAAAATTAGAATTATGTAATATTGGAAAAGTATAGCGGATTCCTTTGACCTACAGTGGGAAAACAAAGGTAAAATAATAATAATAGTAGACATTAATATTATATTGTGTTGGCAGCCAATCTCAGATGTCCATTATTGCTCATCTATACATATAATAAAATCGTAGCGAAGTCAAAACTGTACATTGAATATTTTTAAAAAAAAGTAATTGCTACGAGGTCTAGGATCGATTCTAATGCCGAAAATATTTTTTTTAGAATTTTTGTCTGTTTGTCTGTTTGTCTGTATGTATGTTCCAGCATCACGCAAATTCTACCGGACAGATTCTGTTAAAATTTTGCATAGATATTCCCTGTGTGTCTGGTCAAACTATAGGGTATAAACTATCACGCTATTTACTATGGGGGCCGAGCAATATTACATTATGTTGTATTTTTATGTTCTAGCATGACGCAAATTCTACCGGATAGATTCTGTTAAAATTTTGCATAGGTGTTCCCTATAAGTCTGGTCAAACTATAGGGTATAAACTATCACGCTATTTACTATGGGGGACGAGCAATATTATATTATGTTCGTATTTTTGGGAAAAAACGCGCCAAAATTTTAGGATATTGTAGATGGTTATCGATTTAACTTTTTAAATGATTATCATCACGCTATACCTTTATGGAACTAAGCAGTCAATCAAAAAATATATAGGAACGGCTATTTTAGACAAGTTTCAACAAAGCAATTAGCTCAGCGGTTGGGCGGTTGCTTTGTAAACGTGGGGTTGTAAGTTCGATTCCCACCTACGGTTATTTTTTCTTTTTTTTCACATTTTGTTATACGATTATTATTTTTTTTGATAATCTACCTATAATCTATAGATATAATAAAATCGTAACGAAGTTATTTTTTTTTAAAGAAAGTTATTGCTAAGAGATCTGGGATCGATTCTTATGCGGAAAATAAAGTTTTTAGAATGTTTGTCTGTACCAACCGTAGGGCATAAACTATCACGCTATTTGCTATGGGGGATGAGCAATATTACATCATGTTCGTATTTTTCTCTGCAAATTGTAAAAGGACGCGCCAAAAGGTTGGGATATTGTAGATAGGTAGTTACCGATTTAACTTTTTAAATGATTATCATCACGCTACCTTTTATATAGGAACGGCTATTTTAGCTAACTTTCAACAAAGCGAATAAGTAAGCGATTGGACGAATGATTTGAAGTCCTGAGGGCCTACCACCAGCTTAAAAGCAGTATTATTTTAATATTACTTTAGTTTACTTCAGTGTGGGAAAGAGATGAAGCTCTACAGGATGTATAGCTCCATCTCTTTCTCCCACTGAAGTAACATTAAAAAAATACTGCTTTATGAGCTGGTGGTAGGCCGCCCGGGGTAGTAAGTTCGATTTACATCTGTTTTTTTAAACTCTTTTTGTAAAACGATTTTTTTTTGGATTGTGTATGTAATAGTTCATAGAATGTATTAATTCACAAAAAATGGAAAACTTCGTAAGCTATGGGAAACTACTAAGTTACAAGTACTTTACAGTCACAAAACATTCAAGGTTGTATTCTGATCATTTTAGAGCAAAAGACTGTAGGAATAAAATGTTTTTTTACAGATTTTGACAGCAGATTTGTCCTAGCGATTTTATAATATGTATGTGGATCTTCTGGAATCGCTGCCACACTGCTTCCTGGTGGCAAAACAGCGCACGTCATGTTTAAGATTCCCATCGATTTAGAGAGCAACGAAACACCTGTTTGTGGGGTGTCACGCAACAGTAACAAGGGATGTGTGCTTAGGGGATTGCGCTTCGTCGTATGGGATGAATGCGTTATGGCAAAAAGGAAAGCAGTGGAAACTGTAAACAGAACCCTGCAGGACATCCGCAGAAACCAAGATATGATGGGTGGTGTCACAGTTTTGACAAAAAAAGTGAAAACTTCGTTGAAAAGGTCGACTTTATGGTCGAGAGTTCATAAACTGCGCTTGACCATCATCATACGAGCTCGGCTTGGCGGTAATTCAAATGCTCAAGAATTCTCCGATGTTCTTCTAAAAGTTGGTGAAAGCACTCTACCAGAGCCTCTTGGTAGAGTAGATCCCACTTTAGAAGATCTTATTTATCTGATATACGGGGATATCAGTCAAATACCGTACCAAGAGAATTCTTAGGTGTGTTTCCGTTTTAACTCCGAAGATGATCAAGCTACAGCGATCAACCACAGTATTCTCTCACAAATTGAAGGGAGTGAAGTGATATACACCTCCATTAATAGTGATGTGGAGGAAGATGATGCCAAATATCACCCCGTAGAATTTCTCAATTTACAAATAGAAAGAAAAGAAAGAAAGATAGAAAAAACATTTATTTGGACACAGTTCGCGAAACACAAAACACAAATTACAGTGGAAATAAAAAATAGTGTTTTTAAAACAATAGTGTGTGCCTCACGGCTGCGCCAAAAAGGTTCATTTCAGCATTAAATGGCAAGTGGACTTCCGGTTGTATATCTGTGTAACGGAAACCAGCTCAAAGTCATGTCTTTGCAGAGAAACATCATCGAGGTGGAAATTCTAACAGGTTGTGGCGATGGTGAGACAGTGTTTATAGCGCGTATAAAGTACAAATTCCCCACCATTACCAGTTAAAGCGCGTGCAGTTCTCTGGGAGTGTATGCTTTGCGATCAACAAGTCACAGGGGCCGACACTAAAGGCTGAAGGCTGCGGGTGTCGACCTCAGGATAAGCTGCTTCTCACACGGACAACTGTTACGTCGCTTGCTCCCGAGTGACCATTCCTGACTCTCTGTATATTTTGGCTGCTGAGAATAAAACTACAAACGTAGTATACAGGGAAGTTTTATAAAAATGTGGCTGTTATTGTAGTATATTGTGATGTCTTACGATTTCCATGCGAACGAAGTCGCGGGCAGAAGCTAGTAAATAAATAATTATGAATGTCTGAGTAAGGTGGTACCTAATATTAGTGCAAAAATATTTTAAATTAAGTTATTTATCTCTTTCGAATGACAAATTATATTAAGAAGGTATTAGGTATGACAAAAGTGACTTTGTGACAAGAGGATTCACTAGGTACAAAGGTATGATATGGTAAGTGCATTCTTATTTTTGTACTGTGTTCTAACGTACCTACAAAAAATGCTTCCTTGGAATAAATATTTCTTAATTTATCTATAATGGTATTTTTTAATTAATTTTATTGTTTAGTTTTTAGTATTCTTATTTTTTTTATTTCAAGCTCAAGTAGGTTCTAGGTACTAATAGTGGTAAGATTGTCTATTTATTTATTTAATTTTAATAACCTTTTATGAGTTAATTATAATTATGTCATGATAAAAACACAATTTATAGTTTGCGTGAATACAATAAAATACAGAAAAAAAAAATGTTTTGAGTTTTATTATTTTTATTTGTATCCATGAGCTTAGAAAGACAAGATGATGTTAATTATTTTTATTTAATTTATTTAAAAAAAATGAAATCTTGCAGCACGCGTAGTATGACAACCATTTATACAGATTTTCTACGGGTTTTGTCGACAGAAGAATAGACAAAATGACAGATTGTGATTGTTTATCTGTCATTTTGTCTATTCTTCCGTTGACAAAACCTATTTCTATTGTGCTCATGCTAAGCGCGCTGCACTGCAAAAGAATCCTAGCCAGAGGTGACAAAAAGGCTGCACGTCAAAGCAATGGGTTTCATTTTGACAGTTCAGCAACATTCATTGCGTTATTTACGTTGTTGAGCAGACAAATTCTTCAAACATATGATGCAATGGATTAGCAGTATCATTTAAAATCATTCAGATTGTGATTGAAAGTTTATTTCAAACGGTGCAAGCAGGTACCTACTATCGAAGAAACGCGTATCTGTATACTGTAAGGACTATTCTTGCTTGCAGCGCTCGGCCGCTATAGTATCGCTTACCTACGAAAAAAAAGGGTCGTGTGCACGCGATTTAGTTTCAAAGTGGCTAGATATGCGTGACCGCGATGGTACCTATAGATAACACGCCAAAACACAATCCAAAAGAAACGAAGTTTTGTCACATGACAACTTTTCTACTTAGACTATACTCCATTTGAAATAAGATTAGACATTTAAGTAAACCTTTTTTACAGTCCGTTCAAACGATTTTGACTCCTATTGCGTTGGTGGCATGACAAATGGTAGCTGCAGTAAGCAGTTGGTATTGTAACCACTTCGTGGCTTTTAATGGCATCCTTATGCATATGCTATAGAAGTCAAAATCGGTTGAACGGACTGTAAAAAAGGTTTGTTTCAATGTCTAATCTTATTTCAAATGGAGTTATAGTCTTGGTAAAATATGAATAAGTTTAAGGAAACTGAACGAGACATAATAGAAGTTTTCGGTATTATGTACGTCGCGTCAGGGCATTTAGTGTCCCGCAAAGTGTTAAAATTGTAGTGGTAATTATTAAAAAAATATCATCCCATTGCTTTTCCAAGCTAGAGTCCGGCCGTCGTCAGTTTCATACTAAAGAATATGTGTTTTGCGAATTTGATCCTTATAGTTACTAGAAATTGTCCAACTGACAGGTATCAGGAACGCTTTCTGTTGACGTCTGCACTCTAGATATATTGGCGCCCAGTTAAAAAAAAAACGTGTGCGGTCGGGGGACCCCGTCAGGAACGAAGTTCTGTCTCACGTTTAATTTAAAATAAAACAAATTTTTGCAGCCGTCATTTTGAATATACATTTTGACCTCACTATCGGCTTTAACACCCTCGAAAACCATTAAACAAAACGATACCCATGATGAAAAATTTGAAAATTTTCATAGCTGCCATCTTGGATTTACATTTTGACCAAATTCACACATTTTCTCTCCGCATGCAGTGTACTCGGGCCAATGTGTACAATTTTCTCCCACGACACTGTTGTTGATCACTTTACTCTTTTCTTTTGTTTTTTCTGCCGGCGTTCTCTCTCTCTCTCTCTCATTCTTTCTCTTTGACTTGGAAGAAGACAGTCGTAAGTATTAACACTTTTTAGCCTGACGATTTCTGAAAGTTGACAAGCCGCGTTAAAGAACTTCGTTCCAAAAATCTTATAAAAGATCAGTACACTACACGCTTTCATATAAAAACTTTAAAAAAAAATACAACTGACTTCCAAAATAAAACACTACAAAGTGAAAAATAATTTCAGAAGTCGGTGTCTTTGGTTTAGAATTTTTGTTTTGTTTTTTTTGAAGTCAGTTGTATTTTTGTAAAAAGTTTTTATTTTTAACTTTTAGTCGTGGTACCTACCCTACACAAATTCGAATACCACTACCTGCTATGTAAATAAAAGCGACAGAAACTTATCATAACTATCATCCACATACTAAATGGGAAAAAAATACGTATTTTTGAAGCTAACTCAAAAACTACCCAAGCAAACTTAATAAAATTTATATGAGACCACCTCTGAAGTACGAGTATGACCTACCAAACAAAAAAATAATCATCAAAATCAATTCATAATTGGCGGAGTAATCGCGTAACAAATATACAAAAAAAAACATACAGTCGAATTGAGAACCTCCTCCTTTTGAAAGTTGGTTAAAAATATCAACAGCTCACACACATATTTTGATACTCCCAGCTTTCACAGGCTACACGGTTCAATATTCGGTCATTTTTTTAATCGCTCAGGAGCGGCTTGTGAAAATCAATACGATTGACAATGACAAAGGGGTTCCTAAAAATGGTCGGCGTCCGAAGGGGTGAAAGGGAAATATTTCCCGGCCTGATAATGGAGTCTGTCATAGAGAGGTAGGCTGTGACTATGAATGGAGGGATACTGTGGATTTCGTTTCGAAGGGTTTTTGTCTGTTTCGGTCTATTGCAGACTTAGCAGTGTACCACAAATTCGTGTTTATCAATTGTTTATGCTAAACCGCTGTTAAACATGATATTTGGACCCTGTTAAGCAGAATAGATCCAACTTACAATTTTTATGAAATAGAGTTACGTACATGACGAGAATCTACACATCGAGTTTTATATTTGCACAAAAGATCCTGGCGGTCTGATGACATTGCCCTAACAAAAACTACCAGTTGATTATAACTTGGCCTGATATTTTTGTTTACATTTCTAAACTTCAAATCGCATTTACTCAAAACTAACAAAATGTTGGTTGGATCTATTTTGCTTAACAGGATCCATTTGAATATAAGACACGTGCTAAACATTTGTGTCTAAGTTTTTGTGGTAAGACCCTTCATGTTTGACATAGTTTCTGGTAGTGGTCAACGAGTTAGTTGGATTTCTCACTGCAGTTTTTTATATATAATTTCGGTAGTAAACTACCTACTGAAATTATTGATAAAAAAAGAAAGAAATACATTTATTTGCACTTAACATGACGCATTTTAAAAAAAACAGTGGCACTCCGGGAGTGCCGACAGAAGTGAAAACTTGAACAACATCGCCTTGGTGGAAGAAAAATACTTGTATAGAAAATTGGTCCGTAACCTTATCTAAATAAAGAGCACGATCGCGTTTACAAAAAAATACTTCCAAAACCTTTAAAGTATAAGTACTTGCATAGAACATTGATCCGTAACGTAATTTAACACGTAATTGAGGGAAATGAGATAAATTACTCTTGCGGATTGTTTGAGCTCGAAAGGGAAATAAAGAGCACAACTGCGTTAGCAAAATAAGGTGTTGGTAACGATGTCGCGAGTTCAATTGTTGTTTCCCATCTCAAAAATGCCCAACGCGCCTAAAGAAGTTTTCACTTCAAAAATGTTGGGGAAATGTCAGAATGTTCATCATCTTTGTAACTTTAAATCCATGTCCACATTGACGGTTTACTTTACTTAATCGTAATCAAGTGTCATTTTAAGTAGGTTGATCCATTGTCAAATCAAAAGGTCGAAAGAATCACACAAGTTGAAGAAACTAGAGGTATACATTATAAAAAATCATAAAACTAGGTAGTTTATCAGTGATTTCACACTTACTAAGCACAGAATAAAGTAGAGAATCTCTTCATTTAATTATGTACCAAGTTTTTTAAAATGAAAGTGCGTAGCGTTGATCCACTGTTACATTTTGATCTAAGTACAGTTTTTGTTCAAACTTTATGACTAAAATATACCGTTCTTCGAATATAAAATTCGTCAAATTTGGTTTTTTTCACACTTAAGTGTTGTTTTCGAGTAAATAGTAGAAATAATTCTTAATTGTTAATAGAGAAAGGTGTCGACTCTCCGTCTATTTTAACATTAGTCTGCTAAAATTTATTGCTGAGGCTAGACACTTTCTCTTAGATGGAGGTCAGAAAAAAGTTGGTTAAAATATTGGACCTCCTTAGCGTCTATTGAATGTTTAGAAAAAAAGCGGACAAGTGAGTGTGACAAGTCGAGTGTCAATGCACAGAGTACTTTTTTATATGTGTCTCGAGTCAAGTAGTGCTATTCTGTAACCATCTCACCATGTATCTTAGGTGAAGTGAGCGTGGAGTGAGCTGTCAGTTGCTAAGGATTGACACTATTGGCAGCTTACTTCACCTAAGTTATCACGGTGAGATTTTTACACAATAGCACTAAAGTTCATTAAACGTTACCATAGCCATACCTTTTAAATTTTGGACTTTGTTCAAATTAATCAGTCCTTTTGCAATAAAGGCCGGGTAGTAATAATATATTGAAAATTGGCCGTACGTACCTCCACACATCATATTTTTTATCCATCTAAAACTCCCGTACGTACCGAAGTACCTACGTTGATAATGTACTTCGTTTTAGTACGGTGGTTTTATTTAATTAGTAGGTAATGATACTCATGCCGTTTTGATTAGCATAACGTACGTTCTCCTAATTAGAACACAACTGTGTGTTTTTTTAAATCCGGAATGAGGTAATCCGGCAGAGAACCAAATTTATCGACATAGCTCACAGAATAAGAAAGCTGAAGCGGCAATGACCGGCCATATTAGACGTACAACCGATGACCGTTGGCGTAGAGGTGTTCTTGAATAGAGACTGCGAATTCTCAAACGTAGGACGCCCTCAGGCTAGGTGGAGTGACGATCTTTGCAGGGTAGCTGGTAGCAGCTGGATGAGAGTTGCCGAGAATCAGAAAAAACCTATTATACTGTGGACGAGTTTCTCACTGATGTGGTTTAGCTTATACCATTATGACAGAAGTACATAACATTTTAGAAATGCTGACAACAACTAATTGAATTATGACATTAATTGTGACATTTAATATTAATGATTTATAGGCATGTGTGAATTTTAATTTTTTTGACAATTTGTAACTAGTTCTGACATTATTGTTGTTATTTAGATTATTATTTTTTAATTACCTTCTAAAACATTCAGACACAAAGTAAATTGTTGTTCAATAAATTAAATGAATGAATCGAGCTGAATTACGTGCAATTGGAGAGGCCTATGTCCAGCAATGGACAGCTGTAGGTTGATGATAATGATGACGTGTATTTTTTTGTGTGCCCAGTCCACAACAGTTTTATTCTGCCATATGCTTAGGCGTACTTTTCCTGATCTGATCTGAAGTTTGCAGAAAAAATTATAGGTACCTACTCCAAGTCTAAAGCATAATAACGCTTGACCAAAATTTTTGGGTCAGGCCGGGATCCCAGTGGAAAAATTTTAATGCGTAAATATAAAGGCTTAAAAGTACTCACTGTCAAAGAGTTTGGTAAACAACGCCACATATCCACCTCCCAAAGATTATAAACCTTCACGAAACATAATCATAAATACAAATTAGAAAAAAAGCTCTAAATAACCCATAAAAATCTGCTGCCGGGATTATCCTCAGTAATCTCATATTTTATGGGGAACGCATGCAAACATGTCCTGATTTATAGCGTGCTCCATGGTATATGTGCTACTTCCTACATAATTCTATGGATCGATGAGTGATGGTGCCGATATGATCTTAGTGGTTCCGTAGTTCAAATAAACAGGTTGGTAACAAAGACGTAAAAACTGGTATAAAAAAACCGGCCAAGTGCGTGTCGAACCACGCACAATGAAGGGTTCCGATGAATTTATCCCAAATACAAACAACATTGTCGTTGAAATACTTGTTCTCCCATAAATTCCAACTGCAAATGTAAGTTTGTACGCACAATATTGAGAGATTAATCATGTTATTTTAAGACCATAGACTTCTTATAGGTTTTTCTGTAATCTATGGGTAAATTAAATAACCATTCTCTGTATTTTTTTCAAAATTGTAGGCTTAGTAGTTTCGGAGATAAGGGGGTTTATGGTAAATCATCTATTTTCTGAAATATCTTTAACTGTATGTATTTTAAAATTATAAATAAAATATGTTTGAGATCCTCGCAACAAGCCCTTTCATTTGAAATGTCACACGGTATAGTTTGCATTTTTTTCCCCCCAAAAGTGACCCCAAATTCAAAATTCATTTATTAACGTTACATGTTCGCTTTTGGGTCACATAAATACATATGTGTACTAAATTTAAATTTAATCGATCTATTAGATTCGGAGCAAATTGCCTGTGACAGATGGACAGACAGACACACGAGTGATCCTATAAGGGTTCCGTTTTTCCTTTTGAGGTACGAAACCCTAAAAAAATGTGCGTCTTTCACACGTCGATATATCTTCGATTTAGTTAAACGTAAACATAATAAACATGTTTTTCATTGACTTTTAAGGCAGTTGTCCCACCGCTGGTGATTTACGAGTAGCGAGTAGAGCTAGCAATTGAAAACAAGTTGGCGAGCAGCGAGCAGCGAGTGTGTAGTTCCGATAGTTTTGTCGCTGGGCTATCAGCGAGTGTCCGAGTGCGACGGGCGATTACTCGCACCACTCGCTCGGGGCGAAATTACCGCTGTTTGGTCTCTCGGCGTGAGTTCTGACCGCCAAGCAAGCATCGTTGAGCAAGTATCGCTGAGCGAGTATTATCTTTGATAGCTCTTGTTGCTCAGCGATAAACTAGTGGAGCGAGTCCTCGTCGGCGGTGTGAACAGTCAGCGATTAACTATTAATATATGCATTTCTTTTATTTACACGGAATACATATCTATTGAACGTTTCTTGAGCGAGAAAATAACAATTCATTCAGACGTCACAGCAAACAATATGAGAAAGTTTCAACATACTACACCTTATTGACATAGAAACTTGTGGCACGGCAGTCGCTTAATACCAATGGGACTTGGTTTACGTTTTCTGCGTAAACTAATTCCCGTTGGCACCAGTGGCATAAGCACTTGTCCCATTGCCGACGAGGAAGCGACTAAGTAGCTATCAATAATTTCCTCGCTCAAGAAACGTACACCAGATTTTAGATCCCGTGTAACTAAAAGAGATACATAAATTAATAGTTGATCGTTGACTGTTCGCACTGCAAACGAGTAGAGCATCGCAGTCTTCGTGGAGGCGATCGGCGGCGCTGATCTCTCGCATCCGGCCCTGGTTCAGGCCATGGTACAGAGCGAGAGGAAATGAGAGGCCGTCACCTCCTTCTGCGAAGCAGTATTGCTCGCGAAGGAGGAGGCAGAACGCGTGAGGGAGAGGCAAATTTCGCAGCCTCACGCCCCTAACCGCCGCAGGAGACGCCCTGGGCGTCGGGAATCGCGGGCCGATTTCCGGCCACCGTAGGCGCGGGCTCGCGGATGGTAAGCAATGGGTAGCTCGCCGTCCGATAAGGACCAGGCCTGGGTCGACGGCGCGTTGTATTCCACGCGCGCCTCAAAGAGATGTTAGAAGAACTGACGGGGCGAAGAAGTCCGAAAGGGAGATCGTGGCCCCTGGCAACATGGCAACTGAAGGAACACGGGTGGGTTTTAGTCAGTAAGAGTCCGACTCTCACTGCGTCCAGAGAGGGAGAAGTTATTTGATAAGTTCCCACCAAAAAAAAAAAAAGGCGAGTATTCGTTTGTGGCAGTAACAAGCGCTATCAAAGAGAGTACTCGGTCAGCAACACTCGCTTGGCGAGTAGAACACTCATCGAGATATTCACGTTTGGTACATTACGCATACCAGCGAGTAATCGCTCGTCGCTGTCGTGAAGTCGACCTTCGTTGCTCGCCAACAAATTTTTTGTTACTGAGAGAATTCGATGACAAATTCTCGCTTTTCGTTACGTACGCGATGGGGCAGATGCTTAAGGCTGCGTTTCCACAGAGATGTGCGAGGATGCGTAGCGAGGGATGTGTTTGTTAAAAACCAATAGAATCGCTTCATTTACCTAGCCTCGCTGAGCGCAGCTCCGGTGGAAACGGCTTGGCGGAGCGAAGTTTTTGTACGTACAAAACAAGCGAAGGATGGGTGCAAGGGATGTGTGTGAGGGATGGATGTGAGCGAGAAATCACATCTGAAAAAAGTCCGCTCCACATCCTCGCACCGCTTAGCAGCCTAGAACATTTCTGGTGGAAACGCAGCCAAGTGTCCCCAAAAAGCAAACACCGATTCTGCTGACCAGCTTTTAAATTTTGGTGTACAAAATCAATCTGCCAAACCTTTTCCCGACTATGTTGGGGTCGGTTTTCAGTTTAACCGGATGCAGCTGAATACCAATATTTTAGATGGAGTGACTTCCTATCTAATATCTACAAAGTTCACAACCCAATTACTTGGTAATACGATGCCCCTTGGTAAGACTGGTTGTCAGAATTTTGGGTTTCTGACGACCCGTAACTGTCAAAGATCCAAGAATGACAGCCAGGACCACCAGGTTTAACCTGTTTTTCGAGGCACGGACAGGTCTCGGTATGTTAAGATGGTCACCCATCCACGCACGGACCACGGCAAGCGTAGCTTAACCTGATCGATACACCCGTGCGGCTGTTATTACTTAGCCACAAGCCCCTCTTGTTAAAATATTTGTGGTTTCTAATTTTGGTGTACAATAAAGTATGAGTTGAGGGGCTTGTGGCTAAGTAACAACAGCTGCACGGGTCGATCGATCAGGTTAAGCTACGCTTGCCGCGGTTGGTTTGTGGATGGGTGACCATCTTTACATACCGAGACCCCTCCGTGCCTCGGAAAGCACGTTAAGCCGTTGGTCCCGGCTGTCATTTGTAGATCTTTGGCAGTCGTTACGGGTAGTTAGAAGCCCAAAAAAGTCTGACAACCAGTCTTACCAAGGGGTATCGTGTTACCTAGTACTAACTAGGTTATGGAGGTCAGATAGGCAGTCGCTCCATGTAAAATACTGGTATCCAGCTGCATCCGGTTAGACTGGAAGCCGACCCCAACATAGTTGGGAAAAGGCTAGGCAGATGATGATGAATAAAGTATGTATATCTATTCTAGACAAGACGTGCTCTTGAAAACAGCAACAGTCTAACAAAATTCGCAATACAACGTTTTTATGTTCAACTTTGTGGGTCACTGATCTTACTACATCAACGTTGACAAAGGAACACGTGAACGGTCTGAACGATCAGGGTCGCCGTCCGAACAAAAACTGATTCAGAAGTATTCACAGTCGATTTGAATGTGCAACCTTTGTAATTATAAAAAGGAAATTTTAGTTTGGGTGCCTAGAAAAGTCCTTGGATAAATTAGTTACAGTTTTATTGACTGAAATTTTATTTCAGACAGATGACTATTGCAAATTTCAGGCGTTTAGTGCATTATTATTTGAAAGACCTAGACAGAATCTTCGAAATAATCATCATGTTAGGAAAACGCGGCTTCTTAACATCCTATCGAAGTATCGACATATCTCAACGCAAGGAAAGGTCAGCTAACTGCTTATTTGCACACAACATGTCAAATATTGTGTTTATCAATATTGAAAATGAGAAGTGTGAACGTTTTTGACATTCAAGATTTGAATGCTAAATGATTCCGTTTAGCGACCAAGTAGGTACTACTTTAATTTGCATGGATAACTCAATAAGGTTATAAACAATATAACCTTATTGACATTGCCTAGTCTGTGCATCAACAGGAAGCCTTTTGAATCAGTCTTGGCTAACTTTAATAGGGGTGATGACTAAAAAAAAATTTTTTTTCCGTCTTGTAGATTATAAAAAATTTTGGACACATATTTTTTTTCTTTTTTACGTTGTCAAAAGATTATGGCGATACATTGAGTTAAAATGTACCGTGATGTCACGAGTATGTAGATTTTATACTTACTTCTGACGTAGCGACTCCCACTCCCCAAAAATACGTTTTATCAAAGTCATTTTTTTATTAATAAGATGAAGCAAAAATACAAAGTCTAACATTTTTTTTATTATCTGACTGACGGACTATATAATTTTTTTTTTTTGACCCATGCATCATCCCTACTCATCTGTTGTATCGGGAAGCGCTATAGTAAGTAACTGTCATGGTAAATAGATAAGGTTGGTGACTTCCCAAGGTGCGTTCAGTGTACATACTTAGATATAACGCGTGTAAAAAGACGCTTAACAATGTCAAGAATCACTTGTACTCCCTGTCATTGTGATATTTTTGATGTGTAACATCTTTTCTCTCGGTTTCCTGCAATCTGTGGGTGAGATTTCATAATGGGACGGAAGTGTGTAGCAGGAAGCCGGGGAAGCGCGCGTTATTTGACCAATGAGCGCGCGCGGTACTAGAGTTGGTGTTCAGATGGTACCAACCCATTTTCTGAGAGGTTGGTACTGTCAGCTAAGATGCCAGATGTTACACTTCATATGCTACTACTGTAAGGCTCGTTTTTGAAGTGAAAACTTCTTTAAGCGCTTTGGGCATTTTTGAGATGGGAAAAAGCAATTGAACTCGCGACACCGTTACTGACACCTCATTTTTGTAAACGCGATTGTGCTCTTTATTTAGATAAGATTACGGACCAATGTTCTAAAGTATTTTTCTTCCACCAAGGCGATCTTGTTCAAGTTTTCGGCAGTCCCGGAGTGCCACTGTTTTTTTTTTTTTGCTTGAATGTACCTGGGAACCTTCTAGTTACGGACATATTGGCGGTCAAAGTAGCAACTTCCTTTAAACTTTTTTTCACGAAATCCTTTTTAATTGTTATAATTAATATTAAATACAACTACTGTACAATTGCATACACTCTTAAAAAGCACAAAATTCTTGCGTCCGTTACATGTGAGTGTGAGATGACCCCTTTTACACCCTGTATTTACTCGTGGAAATTCAATGTAACCTGTTTTATTTTACCAGCAGTAGGTACATAGTAAGTTAATGATCTCTTCCTACTTTTTGTGTATTTTGGAAAAACACCTTGGAAATATGACACACATTTCCGCTATATCAACCTATATTTAGGAAAATATAAATACAAATCTCAAAGGAAGAGATCAAAGGGTATTTCTCAAAATTAAAATCTCGTCCGTCGTCTAGCGGCGCTTGAATTATTTACATTTATTTCCATAAACAAATTATGTACACAAATGAGCAATCGTTGTGAAGAACGCTTCTGTGTATGGGAATGGTATAAGTGACAAGAAGTTGTGTCTATTGGTCCATCGCTGTCGCCTATGTTCATTGTTTAATATTTTTGCATAATTTTTATTAAGTACCTAATGACCGTGATTTAACCAGTCAGAAAGCGATGCATGTGGTCTACACGTTAGAATGAACACACTCAGGAGATGCCTATTTAATGCTATTCCTGTAAAATGACGCCGGAGCCGCACCGCCGTTGCACCGGCGCCGCACCGGTGCCGTGTACATTTTATATTTTCATTCGGAGATGTTCTGAATTATTTTCATCTTGCAGTCCGGCGTCATTTACAGGAAGCCACTAGGTTATACAAACGTAGAAAGGACACAGACTAAGTACTGATTAGTAATAGTGTTTAACACTTCACGTTCTGCATCATAAAAGCTCTTACGTATGATGAAATTTGAGTACATTTGGCGCACCCTCACTATCAGCCCTGCTCCTTTTGATACTTTCTGCTTTAAATTTTCTCCACATCTTTAGCATGTGTTACTCGTACCACCGAAGTGGGAAGGAAAAAGTTACTAATCTCGCTGAAGTAGCAATGGAACGCCCATATTAACTGTAAAACCGATGACCGTTGGGGTAGACGTGTTCTCGAGTGGAGACCGCGAATCGGCAAACGTAATGTAGGACGCCCTCAGGCTAGGGAGTGACGATCTTCGGAGGGTGGCTGGTAGCAGCTGGATGAGAGTTGCCGAGAATCATGCTGAATGGCGTGCAATTGGAGAGGCCTATGTCCAGCAGTGGACTGCTAGGCTGATGATGATGATGATGACAATACATTCTTTGCCAAGTTAACCTTTCTCCAAAAAACTCGTGTTTTTAAATAAACCATCATCCCAGCTTTCTCTCCATCAATAAATCCGCTATTTTCTTACACTCCACACCACGACCCATCTCTACGGCCGTAAAAATGGCGTCGATCATAAAAATATTTGATTAGCCTGCTCCCTACTCGCAATCCGCTAGTCTGCAACATTTATCAGCCGCACGCTCATCTGCTGCATTATTTAGTGCAATGCAAACGTAATTTATGAAGTAGGTAGCCATGATGTGATGAAGAGTGGCTGAGGAATTGGTTTTAGGTAAAGCTGGTAAACAAAAGAACGACAATGTTGTGGATTGGAAGTTTGGTTTCCAGTCAGCCAGTAACATTTCTATACCTTGTTCCAAAAATATCTGATCAAAATGTAAACAAATGGATCACATAAAGTACCTGTGGATGTCAATATTTGTAGTACCACCGACAAATTTGAGTGCTTTAATTTGATCATTTAAATCCAAAATTCTGATTTTAAATCACTTTAAAAATGTTTGTAGTTTGGCAATTTAGGTTAACTTTATAACCTCAATTTTTGATGATGAATTTTCAATTACAATTTAGTAATGTTTTTCAAACAATAATACGGTAGTTACCTAGGTGAAAAAAAAAGAAATTCTATCTAGTCCGTCTTTCAGGTAATAAAAAAATATTAGACATGTATTTTTTGCATTTTTCATATTAATCAAAAATAACTTAGAAAACACGCATTAAAGTTGGAGAGTGGGGGCTCGCTACGTCACAACGCAGTATAAAATCTTGCAAGGCGTGACGTCATGCCACATTTTAACTCGATGTATCGTCGTAATCTTTTAATTACGTCAAAAAAGAAAAAATACGTGTTCAATATTTTTTAATAATCTACAAGACAGATAAAAAAAATTGGGTCACAGGCCTATTGTTAGAAAGTGGGATATAAAATTGAAACCTTCTGCATAGAGATGAATGTGTTACTTATTCCCTTTAGTGAATGATTGCGTAAAAAAATTACCTGAACAGGGTTTGTTTATACTTTCATCAGAAACTTTTAGATTAGACCATAGGTACGTAACACATTAACAATACAATTGGACAATGTAAGTATCGGGATTGACAAACGCTGTGTAATGCTATCCATTCACTTGATTGTACATTTGATGACAACAACGGGTTGGTTGTGTGTTCTATATTGGCTTACGGAAACAATGTGGGCACTACCTAACTACACTAAGGGCAAAACTGTCGTAACGTTACAGGCACCATTTCTTACGCAGGAGACGCCGCCGTAGGCGTCGGGAATCGCAGGCCGATTCCCGGCCACCGTAGGCGCGGGCTTGCGGACGGTGAGCAATGAGTAGCTCACCGTACGATAAGGGCCAGGCCTGGATCGACGGCGCGTTGTGTTCCACGCGCGCTTCAAAGAGGCCAATGCCTGCCGGCTTGCGGGTTTGTCTGAAAGGGTTACCGTAGCTCCTGGCAACATACAGGCAACTGAAGGAACACGGGTGGGTTTTAGTCAGTGAGAGTCTGACACGCCCTCCCTCTCCGCTCAGAGCGGGAGAAGTTATTTAATAATTTCTCTTACAAAAAAGCACCATTTCTTCCTATTGGCAAATATTCTGTGAATTTTTAAATTATTGGAAATATGTAGCACCTACCTTATTTCCTCATGGTGGCTAATAGAAAGAAAATTACATCATTACACAGGTAAACGATAAAACCGAATTGAATTCTTCAGATATATATTTTTAAGGTGAGTGTAATAAAATTGCAATATAAAATTTTGACCTTCGATTGCTCGTAATTCGTCAAATACGTCATAAAATTCTCGATTGCTCATTTTGAACGATTCGAAAATACATTGAGTTTTATTAGAATTTTACTGTTTTCAAGCTAATGTAAGATTCAGAGAAATCTGAAAGTAACGTTAGTCGTAAAGTTGGTTCAATTAAACTAACATGTTTCACTACTAGTATAATAAATCAAATAAATGAGTATTTTACTTAGTTTTTTTTTTTGTAAGCCTATATTGTGTCCCACTGCTGGGCAAAGGCCTCCCCTTTTTCCTTCTAAATCTCTCTGTTTAGTTCGATTTTAGGACATGTTGGCCCCGCAAATATAACTAGATCGTCAGACCACCTGCGCCGCGGTCTACCTCGACGGCGTTGTCCTCCTTCAGGCGTCCAGTGAGTGACGATCTTTGCCCATCTCTCCGGGTGCATTCGTACGACGTGGCCGGCCCTCTCCCACTTCAGCCTGGCTGTTTTTCCTTCAACATCCGCTACTTGAGTTATGGAGCGCAGGATGGTATTTCTAATGTGGTCCGTTCGTTTGATACCTATTATACTGGGCTCCATTGCCCGCTGGCAAATCTTGAGTTTGGACTTCTGTTGTTCAGTAAGTGACCAACTTTGTGCACTATAGGTTAGGCCAAGAGCTTGCCCATTACGGTGAAAAAATAAACAAAAAATGTAGGTAGATGAATTTTTGCCACAGATATAAAAAAATAGATAGATAGATAGATAGATTCATTTATTTGCCTGAAATATGGTATTTTACAGATTTTATAACAAATACACAATAGTTCTACATATTCCGCCAACTAAATTCTAATCTCTATACGTAAAATACGTAAATAATACGGAAATACGGAATATCATCATCATTTCAGCCGAAAGACGTCCACTGCTGAACATAGGCCTCCATATTCCGTATGGTACCGGACTTAAAGAATAGCACTACCCTATTTCTTCCCACGTCGTAAAAGGCGACTAAGGGACTTACTAGAGAATGGGCAGCAGCGTTCTCTATGCATTTTTAACACCATACTGCGATCGCCAACCCGCCTGCCAAGCGTGGCGATTATGGCATACCCCCCCAAAATACAGAATATACGTCAGAATTGTAAACTGACGTTTTGAAAAATTCTATTTGTATGCACGTAGATTTTGTCAAGTGCCTTGGAAAACACCTATGTGGGTCAAAGATGTGAATCATTATGTGGTGTGGATGCCATAGCGCCATCTCTTGGTTTGTTTATAAACTTTAACTATGTAGAGAAGATGAGTAGGCAAGTACGATTCTTGTTACAAATATTGAGTGAGTTAGAGTACCGTTAGAAAAAAATGTTATATATCTCAGTAAGATGGTTATAGCCGTGATATAGTTATATTCCTAGGTATATAGCTATATACCGTAATATAGTTACATGAAAGCGGTTCATAACTATCTTACTAGGAATATAACTATGATTCGAGTAAGATGTAGTAATATATCTATTAGGGCACTCCAACCAAATAGGTAAGGCTAAAACTACGTGCAAGTCGAGCTAGCCAAGCGAGCGGTGCCGAAATAGCGGCCGACAGGCGCTACTTCGAAATTGGTTGCAGTAACAAAATTAGGGCATTCCGCCAGTTATGAACTGCTTTCATATAACTATATTCGGTCTATAGCTATATTTCTAGGGATGTAACTATATCAGGACTGTAACCATCTTACTGCGACATATATATATGTCGAATCCGGTCATTAGTACGGACACGAAACGAATCGCAAGCGCGCCGTTGGCGACATCAAGAGTGATCTACCTACACCAAAAAAAGGCGCTCTTCTACAGAGTCGTGATGTTTTAAGACCACGGCGAGGAGGGCATTCAGCCTCTGGTCGCATTGGAGTCAAGACGTCGCGGAACTGTTCTCGATTCGTGGTGCTCATTTTGTTAATTGGTGATTTTAATAAACACCGTTGCACCCATTGTGTGTATAATTTAGCTAGTGTGATTCATTTGATAGTAAATTATAATGTGATCTGAACTGCAAACTGTTTTTCTATTGCGCATTAACCAACAGTACCCATGTTACGCCCACAGTAGTTAAAATATCGCTGATAATAACGAAAGTCACATACCCGTCTCCGACATATACTTCAAAATATTTCTCGCAAAAATATTCCCGCTCCATACTACAAACTAAAACCCATAGCTAGGTTAGATAGACATAGCTACTTATATACACACGATAGCACCCGCATCAGACCACAACAAACATTGTACGAAAAACAAAAGGTGTGAACGCACTGTCGAATAAAACGAAAAAGTTTAAATAAAGCTTAGCACACACGGAGATTGGGGCGTTGTGTACACGCGCGATATCCCTCGGTCTCTACAGGTGGCACGTATTCTGTAAAGTGCACTTTATTTCATTGATTACGTGTAAGCACGTATTTGACGAAGAGGATTGGTACCTGGAATTAAAAAAGGTGTCCTTTAGAGGCATTTTTTAATTTATTTTACCTCATGAGGTAATAAATAAAAAAATGAGTGAGTTTATATTGATATACTTTATAAACAGAATACCGAAATTTAAAAATAGAATCATATTATAACACTTTTTCTCTAACAAAATAATACTATAAAACCATTTCTATTACGATACAGCGCTAATCCAAGAAGTTAATATCACCAAAGAGTTTCCATCAACTTTTGGCGGGGGACAGCAGCACCCGCTGTAGCGCATGTGCGGTGATGTGCTGGTGCAGGCGACATTCGTTTGTTTTGTAGTACTTACTGAATTTCGTGGGATTTTTTAATTTATTCTTGATCTTTAACTTTGATCTTTTATTTAGTATTTGTTTCAATCCCAATGTTTGAGAGTACATAAAGTAGTGTATGAAACTGCACATAACTAGGTATTAAAACATTCGTGTGATACTATTAAAAACCTCGCCTACGGCTCGGTTTTTGAACGCACACTCATGTTTTAATACCCCTTATTATGCAACAGTTTCATAAACTACTATTATATATTTTTTTTTCTTATCCATTATGGTAGCCACACACGTAACGATTAGCTTGCACAAATTTTGACTAGCACATACAAATCATTCACGTCGTCGTCGTCGTCGTCGTCGTTTTTAGTCACTAGGTTGTGGAAGTCAGATAGGCAGTCGCTCCATATAAATACTGGTATTCAGCTGCATCCGGTTAGACTGGAAGCCGACCCCAACATAGTTGGGAAAAAAGCTAGGCAGATGATGACATACAAATCATTATGTGTGTGGAAAGAAATTTGCGCTTTTTAGGCTTGTGTGATTTTCAATTCTCGATTCCAAGCTTGTGCAAATTTTAGTTTGCGCAAAGTTTGCGCGTATGTGGGACGTGCGTTCAAGCTTCAGTAGAATTTTTGTATCAACAATGAAAGTACTCATAACACACCTGGACGGTCACCAAACAGAAATAACATCGTTCCAAACAAACTTGAGCCGTGTGTGGTCAATATCGGCGTCAAGCTAATTTGCGGAAGTCTTTTGCGCAAGTAAATCATTACATGGGAAAGCTCTAGGCTTGCAACTCACCTGATGGTAAGTAATGATCAGGTCGAAGGTGGAAGCGAGCTTCACTCGGAATCCTCAACCACAGAGGAACTGGCTATCTTACCTGTAACTGTCGAAACACAACAATGCTGTTAACATTGTTGTTATGGCGACGGACTTAGATAAGATGGTAGTAGCTAGCCAGGCAGACTTAGAAGAAGCCCTACCACCAACCAAACTGGGTAGAAAATTTTGCCCCCACTGGGAACCAAAACTCAAAAAAACTCAAAACTCAAAGCATTTATTTCAAATAAACCAATTACAGGTACTTTTGAATTGTCAAGGGGTCGGTCAGTCAGAAAAATGAAGCTAGTTGCCCATTCCAAAGCGTAGTAGGTACCTATGGAGAAGAACGGGCAAGAAACTCCACGGACACTCTTTTAAATCAAAATATTGTTACAAAATATTGGTTACATCATTCGTGTTGAACTTATACATGTGAGAACAGTGTAGAAAGACGTGCACGTTAAAAACGTCCGTAATAAAAATATAATAACAATTCAAAAATTTAAATAAATTAGAATAAACCGTGGCAGCTAAGAGATGACCAGTCCCTACTGACGGCGCCCGTTCACGAACATGACGCATGGATCAGCACCATTTAACTCAACCATTTTGAAGGGAACTTAATGATCCAACACACACGCCACCATCAGCGAGACATTTGAGTGAGCATGATATACTCTCAGTCGCCAGGGCACATTCAAGTCAATGAAAGACGTACGTACATACGTACGTAAATGGTAGCTTTATAGAATGTATAACGTGGTCACAGTGCTCACACATGTGATATGTAATTATACAAATAGCTACCACTAGACCACGGAAGCGGTACCATATCTTAGGTATTGGATTTCTCATAGGTTTCCGGCCTTTCTACCAAATAATCTAATAACCAGAAATACAAACTACAAAATTACGACTCATCATCATCATCATCATCAGCCTATAAATGTTCCCACTGCTGGGACACAGGCCTCCTCTCTGTGAGAGGGAGTGGGCCGTAATCCACCACGCGGGCCCAGTGCGGGTTGGTGGATGTCACATGTCTTCGAATTTTCGGTTCTAGGACATGCCGGTTTCCTCACGATGTTTTCCTTCACCGTTTTGAGAGCAGTGGTGATGAAATAATTTACACAAAGTAAAGCGTCTGTCTGGGTTCGAATCTACGACCTACAACTCGTAAGTCGCGGCCGTTACCACTGGGTCACCATTGCTCTGTGGTAAATTACGACTAACAAAATTTATTTATAAGGCTGATGTGAAGGGAAAGGCCAGGTGCGTAGTAATTGCAACCAGCGTGCGTGTATGACCAGATGATGAACGTAAACGAAGCAAAAGGAGTATGTAAGGATCGTAGCAGGCGGCGTTCAGTAGTTTCTGCCTACCCCCATGGGAAGAAGCGTGAGATTATGTATGTATCTAAATTGTCACTGTATATTCTCTCAGCATTATCATGCATCTAATATCCTATTAATAATACCCCTCCCCACCAGATAGGTATACCTACCTTTATCTTCTAAGTTACTTCCATTAAGTTATACAATGCCCTCGAGGGCTAAGTTGGGAAAACTTAGATGGTGCTCTCCGCACACCGGCGATTTATGACTGCAACTTGATGGGGCATTTTTGAGACTCCGCTCTTCCTTAATTTGCGTTGTCATGATGTCGATGTCGTGAGGTAGATTAATTATGTGATAATTTTTAGGCGCCCGGCATTATAAGTTAGATAAAAGAAAGAAAGAAAATTTTATTTAACTCAGGCTTTAGTTTTGTACAATGAATCAAGACAGTCTGTTTATTGCGGGCTTTGTTGTATTTGACTCACGAAACTTTGATTTACTCCTCTACTGAATAAAAACCGACCAAGTGCGTGTCGGACCACGCGCAAAGAAGGGTTTCATAGTTGGGATGAATGTACCTATTTAAAAAAAAAAACAGTGGCACTGAGGGAATGCCGACAGAAGTGAAAACTTGAAAAAATCGGAGCCGCGGTAATCAACGCGTTGATGTCTTTAACTCTACGCAACGCGGTAATCAACGCGTTGATGTTTTTTATTGCACGGTGTCGGTAAATTCCGTTACAGTGTCGCGAAATCAATGGTTTAGTCCCATCTAAAAAATGCCCAACGCGCCTAAAGAAGTTTTCACTTCAAAAAACTTAACTTTGTAGTTGAGAAACATGTTCTTCTATAGATCAATATACGTCACGGTCAATTCGTCAACTGCAAATGTAAGTTTGCAATCGCATTTTTTTAAATGTGATTAAACTAAAAAATTTCGGACTTTTTCCTCTACTTTTGCTGTGAGATCTTGCTTCCTGATAGGTCAACGGGAAGTACCCTGTAGGTTTTGATTTATTTGCGAATATCAAAATATGTCGCATAAATGGCCGAATTTTTGTATTGCCATGACTAAAAAATTTTTTTTTGTAGCTCTAAGGTGACATAGATCTAAGTACTTGATATTAATTTCAATTTGATACCTCCACGCGTTCCTGAGAAAATGGGTCGTGACAGACTGACGCATGACGGACGGAAAACGAAATGATCCTATAAGGGTTCCGTTTTTTCCTTTTGGGATACGAAACCCTAAAAAGTGGCTGTAATTCGGTCAGGTTCGCTAAATGTGCCTATCACGCAAAGGTATAATTGGAAAAAAAAATGACATTTAGAATAATGCACATTTATGCATCAGCACCCATACCGTTTAATTTTGTGTTTTTTTAAGGTTCATGCACACACATCAGTCTCATCAACGTCAAGTCGCAAATCAGTCACGTCAAAAAAATAGTTACGTAGAAGTTGTAGGACGTTGACTACACACATCAGTCACGTCACTACCGGCGCGTCGCAATCAACGTCACGTCACCGGCTGAAGTCAAACTTGTATTGCTATGAAAGAAACATGAATATAGAAGGCGTTGCTATGAATGACTGACTGACTATCTGTTCACACACTTCCCTGAAATTGATGTGACTGATCGGCAACTTGACGTTGACGTGACTGACATGTTTGTATGAAACTTTATGTCAATTATTTCGTAAATCCTTTTCTTCGATATCTAAATTAACACAAGAAACGTTACATTTACATACCATTGATCAAAAGTCATTGACTCGTTACCTAACAAAATGTAATAGTCAGTTTTAACACCTCACTCGTAACTATCAATTTGAACGTAAACGTTGAATTAAACGCCCTATTTCCAACGACCTTTTGTATCTAAACGTAACGGTTCAAAATCATTGTACTCGGCCATCGTTAACTGAGGTTTAACTGTGACTGACCACAGTTTAACCGCAAAACAACTGCTCACATTTGTGGGAAGCGTTGAATGTTACATTTATTATGTTATTCCTATTTTATAATGTCGCTGTCCCGTTTAAAATCGTAATCGTAAAAACTAATTTTATTAGGAAAAAATAAAAACAGTTTTTTGTGAATAACTTAGTAACTAATATACATAGCGAAATTGTTCAAATACCAAAAGAAAAGTGATTTTTTACATTAATTACAGTACACCTTAAAATCTCGTAACTTCTGAAATAACCGTATGAAAAAAAATTTAAGAGTGTATTCGAACCTCTAAATATCGAATATGCAATAAAGTTAAAACTATTGTAATAGCACATTACCATTTCATTCGCCGGGGACAGCGATATGTACTGGTTACTGATGAAAATTTTAACGTATTTTGAACGTAATTGAATTCCAACTTCTAACAGTAACTTTTACTAACAGTCGACAGCGATGCCGAGAAAAATTTCGATGCCATCGTCTATTTTATTAGTAAGTTTTAAACAGGATAACTTATGCCCGTTTTCACCTTCACTAAGTGGCACTTAAATAAATTCCTAAATAAAAGTACATTTATGGATTTTCAACACTATGCTTAGCGCTGAGAGTTGAAAATCCAACAATGCATTTTTATTTAGGGATTCGTTTAAGTGTCACTTAGTGAAGGTGAAAACGCGCATTACTTTATCAAAATTGATAATGTGGTTAATTCAAGTAACTGTGCATATAACTCTACAAGCACCCGAAGTTTCCAAACTGAAATACCTACAACAATACACCGACTGTCACTTTCACAAGGAGCTGCACTAGGAAACATATTTCTATCGGATCATGTTTGAGTGTGTAACTAAAATAAACTAAAATAAATAAACTAAATCTTCTTCTTTTTCGGTTGGTTAGTGATTAACCTGATGTCAGTTTTTATGCCACCCATGGGCCTCTAACTTGGCTTCACATGCCGTCGAGAAATATTTCTCAGGCATGCCTTCCTCACGATGTTTTCCTTCATCGTTTTTGAAGCAAATGATAAATTATATAATACGCACATGAATCTGAAAAGTCAGAGCTTTGGGTTCAAACTCGAGATCTATGACTTGGCAGTTCTACAGTCATGCCATAAGGTTATCACTGCTTAATAAATAAACAAAATTGACAGGCTAAACTTATCGAAACGATTACCGACTCTGTTTGTGAAACAGTCCGTTGGAGACTCCAGAATGTGCAAAAGACTTACAGTTTTATAACAAAAGCGATTTGTATTCCAACTCCCTTGACTTGCTGTAATCCAACTATCTCGACATCGAAGTACTTCTATTGCTGTTTTTTGATTTGATATTGATAAATAATTTTATTTCTCTAGGTAAGTTTGTACATACAAACACTTTCACACGTCAATCATATTTTAAAACTAGATGAGGTCGGCGTTTCCTATCTGAAAGGCCAAAACAAACTCAGAAGCCACAGTGTCTTTTAAAATCCAGACATAATCGTGGTCAGATCATATGAAGACCATGTATATTGGTGTCAGAAATGGTATTTTGAAGAAAGAACCACATAGATTGATTAAACCTGCCCAGTCGGTGCACGCATTTGTCAGTAATCGTGCAGCTCAACTGAAAACTTTAGGAGCTCAACAATTCGACGAACAACACCAATGAAAGGATACTGTTGATGCAAGCACTAAAATAAAGAATACCTGTAGCTTGGAAACTTAAACTATAATAGAAAGGCTGATTGATGATGGAATACAGGAAAGTCAAGTAGGTATGGTTGTATGTTGGATTTATTCAAGGTTATACTAATACCTCAATACCACATTGTGGTAATCATTAAAATCCAGTAGTGACGTATCAAATCTAGAATAATAGTTATTTATGCAACTGTTGTATAATAAGGGGTATTAAAACACGAATGTGGGTTTTTAATACCTAATAACAGTTGCATACAATACTTTATCTACACCCATGATATGAATCCTCTATAAAAGTTTCTGAAACCATTGGGTGTTTGTAATTCAAGATCAAGAATAAATTTAAAATCCCACGAAATTCAGTACAACAAAACAAATGAATGTCGCCTGCAGCAGCACATCATACACACATGCGTGCAGCAGGTGCTGCTGTCCCCTGTTTGAACGTTCAAACGGGGGACAGCAACTCGTTTCAACGTTGAAACGAGTTGCGTGATGAAATTTAGTACAACATTATAACACTCGTTTGGATGATGTAATGGTTACTATAACACTGGCTGTTATAATGTTGCCAATAAGCTATATATATAGCATGGGTGTAGATAAAATAACTATTCGTTCAAAAAATCTATTTATCAGATATCTCGGAAAGGATAAGATACCTTTGTTTTTTGAAGTGATAAGCGCATTGGGCATTTTTGAGATGGGACTAAACCATTGATTTCGCGACACTGTAACGCAATTTACTGACACCGTGGAGTAAAAGACATCAACGAGTTGATTACCGCGGTGCGAGGAGCAAAAGACATCAACGCGTTGCTTAGCGCGGTGCCGATTTTTTTTCAAGTTTTCACTTCTGTCGGCACTCCTGGAGTGCCACTATTTTTTTATACAGTACATTGGTCACAGCTAAGTCGTACTCTGAAATTATAAACGTAAAAACCAATCTATAATATTTTGAAGTTCTGCAAGACCTAAAGCGGCGTAGTAACCGCGAATATTGCAAAAGTGTTTCGACTAATACCCGTAGAACAGCAATAGGAACAAATATCGGAAAAGTAGTTAACTAGTGATGCAGTTCCGGCCACTTAACTCTATTGGTTTCAGACAACTGTCTGTAACTTGTACCGATTTCATTATTGTTAGAACATTAACGTTCTTTGATGGATAAAGTAAATTAGATCACATTCCCATTCTGGATGTTTTGATTTGGATGATTCGATGAATCAATTCACAGAAGAAACCACAATTTTTATCAGGGTTTATCTATATTTCGCTAGGGTTTACTGCACAGTAAGGCCTTGTATAGTATCCGCAAAAACCTGTGTATACCTAATGAGTTTTTAGGGAGCAGGTAGTGTGTTTAGTGACTAACCTGGTGTCAAAGTTTTTTAAGCCGGCCATGAGCCTCTGACTTGGCGTCACATGCCGTTGAGAAATATCTTTCAGGCCTGACGGTTTTCTTCCAATATTTTCCTTCACCGTTTTTGAAGCAAGTGATAATTATGCAATACGCACATGAACCCGAAAAGTCAGAGGTGCGTGCCTTTTTATTTTTTTGGGTGGGAAATTATTCTTTCGCTCTGGGAGGAGTGGAAGGGCCTGTCAGACTCTTGCTGACTAAAACACACCCGTGTTCCTTCAGTTTCCTGTATGTTGCTAGGGGCCACGGTTTCCCTTTTCGGACTTTCCCACGACTTTGGCAGGCATCTGCCCTAGCAGACTCCGTCAGTTGTGCTGAGATCTCTTTGAGGCGCGCGTGGAAGAAAACGCGCCGTCGACCCGGGCCTCGTACTTATCGGACAGTGAGCTACCCATTGCTCACCGTCTGCAAGCCCGCGCCTACGGTGGCCGGGAATCGGCCTAGGATTCCCGACGCCCAGGGTGTCTATTGCGGCAGCTAGGAGCGAAATTTGCTTCTCCCTCACGCGTTCCGCCTCCACCTTTGCGAAAAAGTACGTGCCTTGAGTTCAAACTCAAGACCTATGACTTGACAGTCCGACGGTCACACCCCTAGACTATCACTCTGCCCTGCTAAGCCCAAAGGCGGTATCTCTGAGATACGCCCGTTTCGTTTTTTTTGTACCATTCAATAGCTTTAACAATTTCCCATCTAATGGTATAAGCGAAATAGCGCTATCTAACTTAAAACATTAAAAAAAACCACTAAGAAGTTTTTTATATCTCCATTTTTCCATACATCACAATTTACAAAAAGTCAATTTTCTCAAAACTTACTCCGGTTGAGATACCGCCTTTGGGCTTAGCAGGGCAGCACTGCTGTTATCACTCTTGTTTATCTCTTGGTAAAAAATAAAAGAAAGTAAAAAATAAAAATTGGTTATTCTGCACAAATAAGACGGACATTATAAAATAAACATAAAATAAAAATCTAAGTAGCCAAAAGCCTAGACAGTAAGAGAGGTAAAAAATATATTTTAATTTCCATCCAACCGATTGCAAAATTCTCTTTATACATCAAAAACAGTGAATTCCCAGAAATACACATATCACATACATATTACTCGCAAGTGCAGTGATATGACGTACCGATGAGCAAAGTGAACGCACTCAAAGGATGCGCCTGAACGATGCTTCATGTTACTGTGACACCGTGCGTACTATGGATCAGGTTCTGGATTACTGTGGTACAAGCTACAAGCGATATGCGACTTTTTTATTTTTTTATTTTATTTGTAGTGTTTTTGAGGACAGTCTAATGCCAATGGCTATACTGGCTCAAAGGATCTCAAAAAAATTGAAGTTTAACAATAGAAAAATCGACATGATGCAAAATTTTTTTACTTGACGTGTTTTTATGCCAAGAACAAACTTAACATTGTTGAAAAACATGTTCTCCCATACATGGGTCAGTCTCTTTTAAAGTCCAGAAATAATCTTGGTCAGGACATATGAGGATCATCAATGTAGATTATATAGTATCTGACATAGTTTTTTGAGGAAAAATCCACACAGATTTGAATGGACTTGTCCAGTCAGTGCAAGCATGTGTCAGTAATCGTGTAGCTCAACTCAAAATTTAAGGAGCTCAACGACTCGACGAACAATACCAAAGAAAGGATATTTGAGTAGACCGCATAAAGTACTCAAACTGCCAGACCACCATTAAAACTAAGGGAGAAAGTTAAAAGAAAAAACAGTAGCACTCCGGGAGTGTGGACAGACATGAAAACTTAAAAAAAATGCACCGTGGTAATCAACGCGTTGATGTATTTTACTCCACGCACCGCGGTAATTAAACCATTGATGTCTTTTTAATTGTCCTTTTAACCATTAAAAAGACATCAATGCTGGTGTCGTCACAGTTTCGCGAAATCAATGGCTTAGTTCCATCTCAAAACTGTCCAACGCGCCTAAAAAAGTTTTTACATTAAAAAAAATGTCCTTTCAATATTAAAGTAATATAAAACCTAGGTGCTTTACAAAGTAATCATTTCATTTTGTATATAATATTCATCAATGTCAATGTGTATATAAAATTGGTATATTATGATGATTTTGCATAATAACCTGAGTAACCTGAGTCAAGGGTAAGCAGAACAAGATCACCCAAAAGACAACAACATAAACCAGGCTTGCAGTATCGCCTAGTGGTAAGACCGCGACTTACGAGTTGTAGGTCGTTAAAGTTTCGAACTAAGACAGGCTATTTTGTGTAAATTATTTCATCACCACTGCTCTCAAAACGGTGAAAGAAAACTTCGTGTGGTAACCGGCATGTCCTAGAACCAAAAATTCGAAGACATGTGACATCTACTAACCCGCACTGGGCTCGCGTGATGGATTACGGCCCAGTCCCTCTCATCATTATACATTATAGGCGGATTATGCATGATTATGCATTACAGTATCGCTTACGCTTGTGACTTACACTGTGAAGCGTATAAATGGGTTCGCGAGCCGAGTGTAATATGACAGTCTTGAGCATTTCACGTGCTAACCCGATTTGCGTATGTCACATGGAATTTACTGTATCCAAATGTAATCTATTAGATACATTTCATAGTAATTTAACTTATGTCGTTTTATTTTGTTCATAGAACTGCACTATAATTCTGTACCTTCAGTGAAAAGTGATATATCTTGACTTATATCAGTTTTAATATTCTTACACTAAGTTTAACAGTAAAAAAATGCAATTTTTTGGTCTATTTGGTACCCCTCTAAGATTAAAATTGGGCAAGCTTATTTTGGTGTAAAGTGCTCTAACTAAGCATTTTTTACATTTATTAATGTGTAATAAAATACATTTTAAATAATATCAATGTGAACTGAACAAATATTTCAAGTACCTTAGTGTATATTAATACAAATGTATGTGACTCTTATTACACGATCTATGTGAATTAGTACAAACTGATATATTTACATATAATCATCCAACACCAACCAATAAATAAATAATGTGTAAAATGGTTCAAGTCATTTTAAATTAATTTACACATACTATGACTTTAACATTGTTGTGTTACGTGATACAACTGGATTTCTTTTTAAATTATAAAAAAACTACACAAATTAATCTGTTTCTTCTTACACTTAAACGTGCTCTAAGATATTGTTTACCAATGTCAGTAATCAGTACTCATTTTAGTAAAGTAGACAAAGAGTCAGATTTTTTTAAACTTTAACATTAATTTTATCAAAATCATGATTTTCCAGTTACATCACTTTTCACTGAAGGTACAGAATTACTGTACCGCGCATGAGGTCCTAGGTTCGATTCCCGGGTTGGGCAAAGTGTTTTTCTACCTGTAATTTCTCAGTGGCAACCCGGAGTTTGGATTTGTGCCCGGTTGATGGTAATAGGCTCGCCCCCTATTACATGGGACTTAAATCGTTATTAGCAAAATGTGGGTATACTACAGATATACCTCTGCTCAATCCTTCGGGAAAACAAGGCGTGATGTTATGTTATGTGTAACTGTTCCGTTTATTAAAGTTTTTTAAATAAATCCCACGTCCTCTCTCCTCTACCCTTGGTTGACTGCTCTACCAGTCAACCAAGGGTAGAGGAGAGAGGACGTGGGATTTATTAAAAAAGCTTTGTACCTTTATTGTGAACAAAGATTAATAAATAATAGTAGGATTAATTCATGTATATTCGGGTTTATATGCAGCAGCTGCAGCCGCTTGTGGACTATTTTTGAAGTATGCTGTGTTATCCTAACTAGTTCTGACTAATATTATATTATTATAAATGCGAAAGTGAGTTTGTTTGTTACGCTTTCACGCTAAAACAGCTGAACAGATTAAGATGAAATTTAGCACATTGGTAGACCTGGAAAAGAACATAGGATACTTTTCATCTTAGATCGCAGACAAAGTCGCAAGCAACTGCTAGTTGGGAACAAAATGAAGACAATTTCATTTCATACACACATACATAAACTCACGCCTTCTTCCCATAGGGATAGGCAGAAACTACAGAACGCCACCTGCTATTACTACATATTTTTCCATACAATTTCATTTCAGTGTGATTATAATCAGGGTATGTAGCTAGATACAAGCTTCTTACGTTCTTTTGTAGTTTCACAAAAAGCTTAAATAAAACAACAACCTTAGTCCAAACATTACATCTTGATTTGTGCTGTGATTTCTGTGCAATTAAATATACTTACTACATCGCCGAAGTTTTCGCTGCGTCACCAGAGTTAGGGTCAAACATTAGCAGTTACTGCCAGCAAATGGGTGAACTTGTTGCCAGACTTCGCTATATTAGTTTGAAGGTAGGTTGCATGTTCCAGCGGAATTAGTTTTTTTTTTTCAGCATGTAGCTATGGAAGTTCAGGGTTTCAAGCAAAGTTTATTTAAAAAAAAACTGACTCCGACTACTTATACGTAGTTTTAGTATTAGTTAAAGGAGCTCGTGGCTAAATACTAACAGCCGCTCGGATCGATCTGTCAGGTTAAGCTACGCTTGCCGGGGTTGGTCCGTGGATGGGTGACCATTTCTACATACCGAGACTCCTCCGTGCTTCGGACAGCACGTTAAGCCGTTGGTCCCGGCTGTCATTCGTGGATCTTTGACAGTCGTTACGGGTCGTCAGAAGCCCGAAAGTCTGACAACCAGTCTTACCAAGGGTATCGTATTACCCAGTTACTGGGTTATGGAGGTCAGATAGGCAGTCGCTCCATGTAAAATACTGGTATTCAGCTGCATCCAGTTAGACTGGAAGCCGACCCCAATATAGTTGGGAAAAGGCTAGGCAGATAGATATAGTATTAGTTAAAAGATTATGTATGGAAGTGAATGTTGGGTGTGGCAAAACAAGCATGAAAATAGAATAAATGCTGTGGAAATGCGTTCTTTGCGAAGCATGTGTGGTCTGACTATGAATGATAGGCAAAGGAATGATGTGATAAGACAGCGGTGTGATTTAAAAGATGTAGTGATAAAAATTGAAAAGGGTATGCTGAGATGGTTTGGGCATGTTGAGAGAATGAATGGAAGGCGACTAACAAAATGTGTTTAAAAGGCAGATGTGAAGGGAAAGGCCGGGCCGACGCCCTAGGAGGACATATACTGACTTTATTGGTGATGTTCTTCAGAAAGGCCAGGTGCGTAGTACTCGCAACTGGCGTGCTTGTATGAACGTAAACGAGACAAAAGGAGTATGTAAGGATCGTAGCAGGTGGCGTTTTGTAGTTTCTAGAAGGCGTGAGTTTATATCTGTATGTATGTTAAAAGATTCTGAACTTGGGTCTGTATGTAACATCAAATCATTATTACTAAAACACACTGCATTTTGCATTTTTTTTAAAGGGTCCTAGGACCAGGCCTTGGGGTATCCCTCAGAGATTGTACCATATCATACCACTCGTTGTAATTGGAACCATAACCCGAATAGGGGAGGTCTAGAATAATCTAATATGTATTTAAACTTATTGTATTGTAATCTACGGCTTGTCTACAACGTTATTTTAGCTCAGAGCCCTTACTTGGGCCTCTGTCAATTTTGCTCCAATCTATTTTCTTAGGATCTTGTTAGTAGACATCGAGTAATTGGATAAAGAGCGAATTATTGGATCGACTCTTAAGGCAATTAGTTGTTAGTTACTTAGAGAATATTGAGAGGAGATAACAAAGCTTTAGTAGAGTAATATTGTACTAGTGCAAGAAACGTGACTAGTAAATAGAATAGTTTAATAAAATATCCCGATTGATAAATCTATTTAATGGATTTCGCAAGTAACATCGAGCTTATTGCAACTCTTATCAATCCAACGACGTTATAAAAAGACATTTGGAACTTAGTAAAAAATTGCGCATTTACAAGCGTATAATATTGATCCATTATATTCTCACCGTCTGGGACACTAAACGGCTAATAGCCGTCGTAACAATAATAAAATTTATATTGTGTCTCATCGTGTATATGAATCAAAAGACGTTTTTTTTTTATTATGAACTATAATCACTCACGTACTTCAAACCCAATTGAAAAACTTAATAAAAGGCTAATTCTTATTACTATCATCACTACCCGACAAAGGAAAAAGTCTTATCCCATAAAAAAATCCCAAAATCCAGCTAAGCTTACAGCCCATAGTACAAAGTCATCTATTACCCAGGATTTGAAATTAGCCACATACGTATTCCCCTTATTAATCCAAAGGGACAGGTGATCTTTTTGGCAAGATTGATTACGGTCAGCTTGTTACGAACGTAATTATGTGGAGCCAGTTTAATTTTCATGCTAATTATGTTTTAATTTGCAATGTAGGTTTACTTGGAATTTGAAAATAACGAAAGTAGATCCTACTGTGTTTTCCAATGGAACATGTATGAGACGAATATGATTAGTACTCAGCGAAATGACATTAAATAAACATCACACAAGTTTAGCGTTATGAACCCTACTTTTTATCGAGAACCTTCAAATAGTTCTATTTTAGGTTAAAGAATCTCAAATTAGTAGGTTGTAGTAGCACCAACGATTGGGCGAGCTGACATAATTTTCTAAATGATTTTACCAATTGGAATTACCCAATCAACTTCAGAATTCAGAATAGCCAGCTTAAGAACCCTCTCACAGAGAGGAGGCCTGTGTCCCAGTAGTGGGAACATTATAGGCTGATTATGCAGCTTAAGAAAACCAATAAAATAATGCAATAACAACTTTATTCACAAATTTTTGCAACGAAGCTTATTCAATAATTTATAAAAAACCAACAAAAACTCGTAACAAAAATATATAACAATATCACAGTCTAGTCTTAGCAACTCAATGTTTTCCGTGGTGGAAGCCCCAGTCTTTATGGTCGCCATGACCTCCCTTCTTGCCATGATCATGATGATGATGATGATGTTCTTCATGTCCGTGATGTCCCTTGTGTCCATGATCGTCATGATCGTGATGGTGCCCGTCATGGTGTCCGTGCTTGCCATGATGTCCTTCGTGGTGCCCATGTTCGTGATGACCGCCCTTCTTGTGGTGTCCTCCCTTATGCTCATGATGTCCGTGATGATGGCCATGTTTGTGGTGCTTGCCCTCGTTGTGATCGCCGTCGTAGAAGTGGTGGTCCTTGTGGAATTCGTCCTTGTGGTACTTCTTGTGGTAGCCGTCGGTCTTTTCACCCTTGTCGTGGTGCTCGTGATGGCCGTGTTTTTCGCCTTTATGGTGATGACCATGTTCGTGATGGTGTCCATGATGGTCATGTTCATCCCAGTGCTTCTTGTGATGACCGCCATCTTCGTGGTGGTGCTCTCCCTTGTGGTGCTTGCCATGGTGACCGTGGTCGCCTTTGTGGTGGTGGTGATGACCTTTGTGGCCTTTGTGTCCCTTGTGTCCGTGGTCATGATGGTGGTGGGCGTGGTGTTCATGACCGCCGCCTTCTTCATGATGGCTTCCACCACCGCCGCCACCCTTTCCTTTGCCAGTGGCTGCTGCCACGAGATCCTTCTCCTCCTCGCCCAACTCCCGAGCGTATGCCACTGCTAGGCACAGGAGTGCCACTGCTACAAACAGTTTCATGATTGTAGGTTGACTGTGCTGATCTTCTATTGTTGAAGCTATTTATAGTTTTAATTTAGTTAGATGATGAGGAAAGCGTTGTGTAAGCGTCGCGGCATTTCAGGGTCAAGAGTAAATGGCTTCCGCGCGGTGAAATTAATTTGACAGTCTTCAGTATTTCGCGTGCTTTTCCGATTTGCTGATTGTGTTCAAAATATTGCTCAATTTAATTGTTAAAAAAAAATATTTTTAAATTGGCTAAAGTAGGATTCTCAATGCATTATTAGTAGAGATATAATTATATTAAATTATACATAACATCACTCCTGTAATTCCCTGAAGGGTATGGCAGACGTGTGCCTATTGTTACACCCACATTTCGCCAGTCATGTTTAAGTCCCATGTAATAGGGGGCGAGCCTATTGCCATCAACCGGATCAATGTGTGCATTAAATATTAAAGAAATTTCTGGATAGGCCACAAAAAATCACGTGTCTAAAAATGAATATATACATACATACATAAACTCACGCCTTCTTCCCATGGGGTAGGCAGAAACTATAGAACGCCACCTGCTACGATCCTTACATACTCCTTTTGCCTCGTTTACGTTCATACATCTGGTCATACACGCACGCCGGTTGCGAGTACCACGCACCTGGCCTTTCTGAAAAACATCACCAAATGCGTTCCTTGCGAAGCATGTTTGGCCTGACTATGAATGATAGGCTGAGAAATGATGTGATAAGACAGCGGTGTGATTTAAAAGAAGATGTAGTGACAAAAATTGAAAAGGGTATGCTGAGATGGTTTGGGCATGTTGAGAGAATGAATGAAAGGCGACTAACAAAATTTATTTACATGGCTGATGTAAAGGGAAAGGCCGGGCGGGGACGCCCTAGGAGGACATATACATACTGACCTTATTGGTGATGTTCTTCAGAAAGGCCAGGTGCGTAGTACTCGCAACCGGCGTGCGTGTATGACCAGATGTATGAACGTAAACGAGGCAAAAGGACTATGTAAGGATCGTAGCAGGTGGCGTTCTGTAGTTTCTGCCTACCCCCATGGGAAGAAGGCGTGAGTTTATGTATGTATCACCAATAGGGTCATGAAAATATATATTTTGAAAATTTAAAAAAGTAAACATAATTATAATAAGTTGTACCATACGTTCCATTACGTTTATATACTGTAAACTAAATTTTTGTACTTATTTAAGTAGGTACATAATGTGTAATAAAGTGAATATTTTTATAAGGTTTAAAAAAGCTGTGTTCAATTAGTTTTCCAGTTTTGTAAGATGGGAAATCATGAAGATGTTAGTGTTAGTTGCCAGTCAGCCAAAAACTAGACAGACCATATCTTGGAGTTCCGGATTTGATTTCCAGAGTAGAGAGGTGATTTGGAGTGTGCCGGTGCGGAATTTTATGTGTTTATGTGTTTGTAATGTATGTAAGATTGCATTTTTGTTAAGTTTACCAATCAATCAATCTGCCTAGTCTTTTCCCAACTATGTTGGGGTTGGCTTCCAGTCTAACCGAATGCAGCTGAACACCAGTATTTTAAATGGAGCGACTGCCTATCTGACCTCCACAACCCAGTAACTAGGTAATACGATACACCTTGGTAAGACTGGTTGTCAGACTTTCGGGCTTCTGACGACCCGTAACGACTGTCAAAGATCCATGAATGACAGCCGGGATCAACGGCTTAACGTGCTTTCCGAGGCACGAAGGAGTCTCGGTATGTAGAAATAGTCACCCATGCACAGACCAAGTCCGGCAAGTGTAGCTTAACCTGATGGATTGACCCGTGCGACTGTTAGTACTTATAATTATTATATTATATATATATATGTTATAATATTAGTTCAAATTCGTAGGCAATTTATTATTTGGATATAGGTATGACGTAGGAGAAATAAGTCTTAGTAACGAAGTGATGAAGAATGGCAATATTCTTTACCACTTCTCTGTTATGACCAATTTAAAGTTAAAAATAATAGAAAAATTTACAACATTGTGTATTCTGCTGTGCTTTACCTATGGTTGCCAAACATTACCAGAACAATTATTAATTAAAAAAAGAAACGTCTGTCAAAGAGGAGGGGCTTGTGGCTAAGTAATAACAGCTGCACGGGTCGATCGATCAGGTTAAGCTACGCTTGCCGCGGTTGGTCCGTGGATGGGTGACCATATTTACATACCAACTCCCCTCCGTGCCTCGGAAAGCACGTTAAACCGTTGGTCCCGGCTGTCATTTGTAGATCTTTGATAGTCGTTACGGGTAGTTAGAAGCCCAAAAAGTCTGACAACCAGTCTTACCAAGGGGTATCGTGTTACCTAGTCACTAGGTTGTGGAGGTCAGATAGGCAGTCGCTCCATGTAAAATACTGGTATTCAGCTGCATCCGGTTAGACTGGAAGCCGACCCCAACATAGTTGGGAAAAGGCTAGGCAGATGATGATGATGAAACGTCTGTCAAAATAGCATAGGAAGGAACAGACAAAGTCAGATTAAAAGTTGTCTCTACAATTAAAAACACCTCATATTACAACCCAATCGTTAGAATGTGTCGACTTTACTATGAAATTTCAAAAGACAATAATAGTATTGACATCTTCGATTGTCGTGCCGCTGCTTACAAAAGACATGTAAGTATGTACTCTTTCTTTTTAATCTTGTAAATCTTTAAATACTGTTTTCTTTAAATAATGTAACTTTGTGTCAATTATGTACTTTATTTACCAGACGTGTTTAAGGTCATAGCACACAATATCAACTCGGAAAGGGATCCTACCTAGGGACCTAAAGAATCAAAAATACTAAGTGAAAATAGTAGATTGTTTGCCAAGGGAGCAAACAACTATTTTAAAGGCAAGAGTGTTTCCCGAGCATAGCGAGGGATTCTAAAGTAGAATCCTGAGCGCAGCGAGGAATTCAAAGTATGTCATTCGAGCTTAAATACTGTTGCTCCTGAAATGGACACTCTACTTTGTATCACCTTCTATGAGAAAATAAGTACAACTAAAATAAGTGCAACGTATGAATAAGAATAGAATGTTTATCATCAGCCTGTTACTTGTTCATACAGTGTTCGTGATTAATCTCTTTGGTGATTGGAACTTTTACTGAGAAATTAAATGAAATTTTATTTTAAGAATTAAGAATATCCACCTTCCAAATTAAAATCACTTTTAGTCCCTAGGGATTCAAAATCACTTTTAGTCCCTAGGAATTCAAAATCACTTCAAATCCCTAGGGATTCAAAAGCTATTTTAGTCCCTGTTTACAAAGAACAAACTAGCACTTTTTGAATAGATGTGATAAAATAATAATTTGACAATTCAATGTTCATGTACATTCATCGGTACTATATTCCATTTGAAATAAGATTAAACATTTAAACAAACCTTTTTTACAGTCCGTTCAACCGATTTTGACTTCTAAACCGTAGGCATAAGGATGGCATTAAAAGCAAAAAAAAGTGGTTACAATACCAATGTTTACTGCAGCTGCCATTTGTCATGCCACCAACGCAATAGAAGTCAAAATCGGTTGAACGAACTGTAAAAAAGGTTTAGTTAAATGTCTAATCTTATTTCAAATGGAGTATAGTTTATGTCTATTTTCTTTTCTTTCTAACCAAGTCCCTCACCTTCTTGTTGAACCTCACGTAAGCTTCCTCCTAGACTCCTTGACATCAACCTACCTATATCGCTGAACATTATTCGCTTTCTTTATTAATTCAATTATTCTCATCCTCTGCCTATGAAATTCATTAAAAATATAATTATTCTTTTCTGTTATCCACATGTGAAATAAAATACCCTACGCTGATAAAATTATGTTAATATTGGGTTACAATCGTCGTCCTCTTAGAAGACCAAACGCTTTTTAATATGCAGGGTTATTGTTAAAACAGTAACAACCTTTAACAACCTCTTAAGGTGGAACTAGTTTATATTTTTTCCATACAAATTTCGGGGAGGGTTTTACTCCACTGTTTGACATTATATATCCAAGATTAAATATGATATCGTTTTGTCTCATTATTATTTTTTTTCTGTGTGGAAACGGAATAGTAAAATAATAAGCCATTAAAAAAAAGGGTCAACAAAGATTCCTTTTTCTTGCTAATTTTTACGCAACTTTGGGCGTAAATAAGTAATAAAATAAGTGTAAAATCTCCAAAACAAATTCGGCATCGACAAAGCGCAATTATCAAAAAGTTCAACAAACTTTATTTGTAATTGATTTATGCAGTAGTTTTTTCATAAAACTCGATTTTCCAAAGGACTTATTGTAATTTTTTGCGCGCTCGTGAAAAAAAAAAGCTCGGAATGGTGTTTGTGTGCGTGCGAACTAGACGTGCATATAGACCAGTGTCTAACTGCTCATCACTGATACTATTTCTGTTGGACACGATGACAGGTGAGACAGTGTGGTTTTTGGCCACGCCCACCAGTGAATTCAAGCCCATGACTAGTTCAACCTTATGGGGTCATTGTACGCATCATTATGAATAACTTTTACCATAGGACCAAACTAGAAATCGAAAAAAAACACCTATTTCCTACATTTATGTTCGCATAACTCGTCAATATGTAAAACAGCTGATATTTTTTCCGCTATTTCAGGATTCTCCCGTAGTAAAAGTTATTTATAATAATGCGTACAATGACCTCTCAAGAGGTTCTTAGTGTTTTACCAATAACCCAGTTTATGCATAGCATTAAAGCATCAAATATTATTTTCTCAGTTATGATTAGTCGGTTTAGAATTTATGTAGGTGATTTTTTTACTACAATAAATTACTCGACGAAATATAATGGTCGATCGTGTGATAAACACGTTATGATGTTATCAAAGTATGACATTAGGAAGTATAGACTAAGCTCCCACATTCGTACAAAATAAGTATCAATAAAAAATGAATAAGCTTTCGCTTCAAATTTTCTATACTTACTAAAATGCTGTCGTATTTAGGTTATAAAACAAATATATAAAAATATAACAACTTTATTCGCACATTTTTGTAACGATGCTTATTCAATAATTTATAAAAAACTAACAAAAACCCGTAACAAAAATATAAAATAGTATCACAGCATATTTTTGGCAACTCAGTGCTTTCCATGATGGAAACCCCAATCCTTGTGGTCGTGATGACCTCCCTTCTTGCCATGATCATGATGATGATGATGGTGTTCTTCATGTCCGTGGTGACCCTTGTGTCCCTTGTGGTCTTCATCGTGATGGTGCTTGTCATGGTGTCCGTGCTTGCCATGATGATGCTCATGGTGTCCATGTTCGTGATGGCCGCCCTTCTTGTGGTGTCCTCCTTTGTCTTCATGATGCCCGTGATGCTTGCCATGCTTGTGGTGCTTGCCTTCCTTGTGGTGGTCATCGTAGAAGTGATGATCCTTGTGGAACTCGTCTTTGTGGTACTTCTTGTGGTAGCCGTCGGTCTTTTCACCCTTATCGTGGTGTTTGTGGTGGCCGTGTTTGCCACCTTTGTGGTGGTGTCCGTGCTCGTGGTGATGTCCATGATGCTCATCTGCATCCCAGTGCTTCTTGTGATGGCCACCATGTTCGTGGTGGTGTCCTTCTTTGTGGTGCTTGCCATGGTGACCGTGGTCGCCCTTGTGGTGGTGGTGATGTCCTTTGTGACCTTTGTGTCCTTTCTCACCGTGTTCATGATGGTGGTCGGCGTGGTGCTCCTTGCCACCACCTTCCTCATGATGATGGCTCTTTCCACTGGCTGCCGCTACGAGATCCTTCTCCTCCTCACCCAATTCCCGACTGTAAGCCGAGGCTAGGCACAGAAGTGCCACTGCTACTAACAACTTCATGTTTGTTGATTGACTGTGCTAATCTGCTGTTGTCGAAGCTATTTATACTTTATTCTTAGCTTGGATGATGAGGAAAGCGTTGGGTAAGTACCGCAACACTTCAGGGACAAGATACAGACAACCGGTGGAGCGTTACACCGATTGCTGGGACAGTACAAATTACATTTCATTGTGATTTGCTACAGTTGTGTACACTTATTGCAACTGTATTGGAAATTAGAATTCAGTTTACATATGGCTATCTAAATGTTTGACATTGACTTTCGCTGTTTTGTTACATGCAGGTTTGAGATTTTATTTATACTTTATTTTATTTTGAGTTGATTTTTAATGTGAGAGAAACCGATGAACCATTAAAGCGTTACCGTAATTCTTTTTTTGTACTAGTCACGGTTAATTTAACCGAATCAAATTTTAGACAGCGTGATGCGCCTATTAAAATTAAATGACGTATCGTTGGATTGTAACAACTGCAATGTAAATGATTCTTATTCATGCTTGCATTGTTGGGGTATTTTTTTATTATTTGATTAATAAATAAAATAAATTAAAAAGCCTTAATTCTACCATAAATACATAGAATAATTTAAGCATATTATTTGATATTAACACATAATGGTAAATTACATTTTGACATTTCATTATCATTAATATGATTGTTTATTATTTGAGTTAAAATCATATTTATAATTGTATTTATTATTCATTGGTGCTTGTAAGCAAAATAAGTTTAAAAAATGTTAATAAATATTAAAATATGATTTTATATATAAGTATTAAAATATTATTATTAATGTTGGCATGCACGTAAAATTATTTATTTATGGAAGTCGCCTCTACGGCGTAGGCCTCCCCCAACTTTCTCCATTTTTCCCTATCTCTAGCTTGTCTCCTCCAGTCTGGTCCACATCTTTCTTTAAATATATCTTCCCAGCGCTTCCGCGGCCTTCCTCGTTTTCTTTTCCCATCTCTAGGTACTCACTCTATGATTCATCTGATTAATATATTAGTAGATTTAGCGATGAATCGATGTATAACATTGTAAACTTCTTGGAATCGAAAGTCATCAATTGGGTTTTTTTCAACTGATTTGACCTAATCTATAAATCTCGTTTAGACCTGTTTTGGGCTAGTCATTTAGCTGTATATTGCACTTTTCATACTGCTATGAACTCAATTTAGCATATCGTAGATCGTGACTTATAAAAGCATACACAGGACAATGAAAACGTAAAAGATTTCTAAAATGCAAACTGCATTGAACGAAACTCCCGTATTGCAGTCAAAAGGCGTTGTCAATAAAAATATTTTTAGCTCGGTCCAGTTCAATTTTTCCGGTGCTGCATAAAAAGAACAATCTACATTTCTCTGTCAAAATTTAATCAAAACAGCAATACGGATTGTCCGCAGTCGGTACCCGTTCTGAGGGTTATTCTGGAAACTAGAACTGTTGTAAGAGAACTGGTGATTTTTTCTTTAAGTCAAGCGGTTTTTTGTGATGAGTCTACATGTCGTGTCTTTGAAATATAAAATTTATAAAAGTATAGGTACCTACTTAAAAAAGTACGTATGTTGTTTTCTAATACATACGAAAAATATTATAGCTCTCGAAATAAAAAGTGCAGTGTGTCAAGTTGTGTATAATTTTAATATTCTGGATATAAAATATAAAGATAATTTCACGCCTTGTTTCCTGGGAGAGTAGTGCAGAGGTGTACCATAGTACACCCACATTTCGCCAGTTATATTTAAGTCCCGTGTAAGAGGGGGTGAAATTATGGATATCTTCAGATAAAATAATTATTATCTAGTAATACATTTCCTGGTATTTACAAAATTATGAGGGACATGATAATCCAAACATATAAAACATTCCACTTTTTCCTAGATACGAGTATGACATAGCAATTACTTTCATGTAAGACCAATCAATTTGCCTAGCCTTTCCCAACTATATTGGGGTCAGCTTCCAGTCTAACCGGATGCAGCTAAATACCAGCATTTTATATGGAGCGTCTGCCTATCTGACCTGAACAACCCAGTAACTGGGTTATTACCCAGTATACCCTTTGGTAAGACTGGTTATCAGACTTTCGAGCTTCGAACGACCCGTAACGACTGTCAAAGATCCACGAATGACAGCCAGGACCAACGGGTTAACGTGCTTTCCGAGGCACGGAGGAGTCTCGATATGTAAAGACGGTCACCCATCCATTTCATTTAAGACCAATGAACTTGAAATAATTAGAAATAACAAGTCGTGCCATTAAAGTTGATGCTTGACCGCGTCCCCCACCGCTCTTTCCGACACCCCGATAAAGCTCAGGTGGGGACCTTCCTACCGCTAAATAGACCCATAAATATCGTCTACTGCGCAAGACAAACCACCTGGTGCGTCAAGTCTCATCTTTGTACCATACTTTTGCTACTGACGTATTGATTTAAACAATTGACGTCATCTAAGCATAAATGAAAACAGTTTGACGTATGTGAATAACGGTTTGAACAACAAAAGGAATTGGGTGAAGGTAGCAAAAACTATAGGTAATGTTTGATCGTTGAACAGGTCATCGACTCGATCGTTTGGTTGGTCATTCATGTTATTATCGGCTTCTAACTGTCTTACTGAAGGGCAAATACTTATTTACTCGATACGTATAGGCTCTGTAACCCAAACATGGTGTAACGTAAATAAAAGAGTGTCCGCGGAGTTTCTTGCCCGTTCTTCTCCATAGGTACCTACGACACTTTGAAATGGGCAACTAGCTTCATATTTCTAACTGACCGACCCCTTGACAATTCAAAAATATCTGTAATCGGTTTATTTGAAATAAATGCTTTGAGTTTGAGTGAATTTTGAATATGGAGGTCACTTTTGGGGGCAAATAATAGAATAAAATAAACGTTTTGCAAACTGTGCTGTGTGACATATCAAACAAAAGGGCTTGCTGTGAGTCACAAACGATTAAAAAGAAAATTCTATTAATTGTAAGTTTTGCGCTATTAATCATGATGTATGGAATGTAGGTATCAAAAAAAATTTTTTGTTACTTTGTTAGTTTTTTTTTTAGTTAATTACTTCATAATTTACTATTTTTTAAGAGAAGTGTATACTTTAAGTTGTTTTATTTTTAATGATAAGACTGTTTAATTGCCTAAGTTCCTAACATTTGTTCCTAAGATTTATTTGATTAAGGATTTTATAGTAAAAATATATAAATATGATTTAAAATTGTGTTTGCTCTTTTTAGTAATATACACAATTATATAAACAGTCATACTTATAGGTTTTGAATTAAATCATTAGTCAATATGATGCGCCTCGCGGGCGTATGAGTAGTTTTTTTTTACGTCGAAACATGAGTAGTAATGTAGGGTTAAGAAAATTGATGCCCCCTTATCTTCGAAACTAGAGAGACTAAAATTTTGAAAAAATACAGAAAATAGTTCTATATTTATAGATTACAGGAAAACTTATAATAAGTCTATAGTTTTAAAACGACATGGCAAATCTCTTAAAATTGTGCGTACAAACTTACAATTGGAATGTATGGAACAACTTGTTTTTCAACAACAATATTAAGTTTGTTCTTGGAATAAATTCACCCCAACTACGGACATTGTGTGTAGCTTGACACGCACTTGGCCGGCTTTTTTTTTTTGTTATTGCTGTCGCCCGAATTCATATAATTTGATTTTGTTTTTATCTTTAACGATGAGAAGCACTGATCGGAAATCGAAATTTATTTTGTAACATTGACCTAGTAAACTCGATAGTATCGTCTTTTTTTGCCTAAATACCGAGTTGTAAATAGTGTTAAACTTGTTTCGTTTCTTCCGCCGGATCTTGTGTTTGAAGGTCACGTTCCGATTTAGTTTAAACTGACCAGTTAGTAAATAGTACATAGTATTTGTTGAACCATATTAACGTCATCTCCGTTCTGTCTGTTGACAAAATGTTTGTATATACCTACCGAGAATTTTTCAACCATATTTGTATAAAAATTTGTATCTTAGACTTATGTACTTTTTAGAGTTATTGAAGTGAAAACTTCTTTAGGCGCGTTGGGCATTTTTGAGATGGGACCATTGATTTCGCGACACTGTAATGACACCTCATTTTTGTAAACGCGATTGTGCTCTTCATTTAGATAAGGTTACGGACCAATGTTCTATACAAGTATTTTTCTTCCACCAATACGATCTTGTTCAAGTTTTCACTTCTGTCAGCACTCCCGGAGTGCCACTGTTTTTTTGCCGAAGTCATAAGTCCACAGTCCTTAACTTTTTCCTAGACATCCTTCAAGAAAGGTCCTAAAACTTTGCTTTTCTCCGTACAAAAAAATACCGCTATATAGTGAACTTCAGAATACGGCCGCCCCTCAAAGAGGCTTTCGTCGAACGACCCTTTTGGGACAGGGGACAGTGGCCCACCTAGCGGACAAATATTTTTAGACTCTCACTACCGTTTGTATTCCTAACTAGCACTACATGTTAGGTGGAGTGGATCCTTTATTTTCTTTAATCGAATATCCGATTAGAAGGGAAAAGGATGAGTTGGTTCGAGTATTTGGGTATAATCAGGAAAGGGAGTTTATATAATGTATCTGAGTACTTTTGTACCGACTGTTTTTTTTGCGCTGTGGATTTCAATAGGCATCCCTACTAATATGCCTACGACAAAAAAATAAATAAATAAATTATATTTAGTCCATCAGTCAGATAATTTAAAAAAATACATAACATAACATCACGCTTTGTTTCCCCAAAGGGTTGGGTAGAGGTGTCCCTGTAGCAGGTACACCCACATTTTTCCAGTCATGTTTAAGTCCCATGTAATAGGGGGCGAGCCTATTGCAAACAACCGGGCACAAATCAAGACTGCGATCTACTACTGAGAAATTTCATATTGAAAAACCCAATAACACTTTGCCCGACCCGGGAATCGAACCCAACACTTCATGCTCAGCAGTAGCGCTTGCGACCACTAGACCAACTAGGTAGGCTGTAGGCTTAGTAGATTGTAGACCTGTTGACCATTTTCTATTTTGTTAAGTACCTGGTACTTATTGAAAGACCTACACTGTCATCCCATACCTAGTCGCTTTTAGCGATAAGACCGCCCATTGTGTCACCCAATGTAAAATTTCTATATTAATGTCTGTAATTTTTATGGTGTACATAATAAAGAATATTCTATCTATCTAGTAACACTGTTATTTGAAAGTATTATCCTTATTACCTAGCTTCTGACGTTTCATAAGTGCCCATGTACGTTTATGTGAAATTAAATATTTAAAATTGAATTGAATGAATCAATAAAAAAAATATCAGACACATATTTTTAACCGACTTCCAAATGGAGGTTATTCTCAATTCGACTGTATTTTTTTTTTGGTGTGTTTGTTACGCGATTACTCCGCCAATTATTAATTGATATTGATGATTCTTTTTTTGTTTAGTAGATCATACTTCAGAGGTGGTCTCATATAAATTTTATTAACTTTGCTTGGGTAGTTTTTGAGTTAGCTTCAATAATACGTATTTTTTCCCACTTAGTATGTGGATGATATGTTAAGTTCCTCTCACTGTTATTTACATAGCAAGTAGTGGTATTCGAATTTATGAGGGGTAAATACCACAACTAAAAACCAATGACACCGACTTCCGAAATTAAAGTTATTTTTCACTTTGTAGTGTTTTTTTTTGGAAGTCAGTTGATTTTTATTTTTTGTAAAAAGTGTTTCTGCTTCATAGTATTAATAAAAAATCACTTGGATAAAACGCATTAAAGTAGGGGGGGAGTGGGGGTTGCTACATCACAAGTATAAAATCTACATAGTCGTGACGTCATGGCACATTATAACTCAGTTCTTGCCTATTCCATACTGCCATTATAGTAGGTACTTAAATTCCATGCTGCCATGTCATTATTCTCATGTCATTATTCATTATCTTGTTCTAAACTTTGGGCGACTGAGCTCTGCTCGAGTGAAAATACGGAGAAAACAAATTTTCCCAGATATGAGACCTAGCTAGATCGATTTTTCGCCCCCGTAAACCCCTATTTATAATACTGATATTTTAACGTTTTTTTTTTTCTTTCTTTCTTTCTTTCTATACTGCCCTGCTAAGCACAAAGACGGTATCTCAACCGGAGTAAGTTTTGAGAAAATTAACTTTCTGTAAATTGTTATTTAAGGAAAAATGGAGATATGAAAATTTCTTAGTGGCTTTTTTAAAATGTTTTAAGTTAGATAGCGCTATTTTGCTTATACTATTAGATGCGAAATTGTTAAAGCTATTGTACTGGTATAAAAAAAACTAAAAGGGCGTATCTCAGAGATACCGTCTTTGGGTTTAGCAGGGTAGTATATTGAACCTTTCATCGAAATCGTTAGAGCCGATTTCGAGAACGTGAGTACAAATATATATACAAATTTTGCTTGTTTAATAGTATGGGATATACCCATGTATTATTACGTACACGCTTATTTTATCCATGTATTCCTTCAAATGAAGCTAAAAATAAAGTAGGTAAGTCTATTTTTAAAACCTATCCTAGGTACTAAAATCCCGAATCAAAATTCATACCCAATATTTTTATGGATCAAGAAAAAACTGAAATTCGCAATGGTTAAGTTTGATCGCCTATAAAACGACCATAAACCTGTCTGTTTCGATATATTGAAATAATAAAACCGTTAGCAGTACTATGAAGGTATATATAATTTTCACTTTTTCCGTAAAACGTTAACAAATAGCCTGAAATATAAAATTGAATTGTATGGTGTTTTTATCAGTTTTTCGTAGGACTTGAGCTTAGTGCTAGCCATAAGTAATTTTAGATCCTAACTAGCTTCTGCCCGCGACATCGTTCACGTGGAAGTCGTAAGATACCACAATATACTATAATAACAGCCACATTTTTATAAAACATCCCTGTATACCTACTACATTTGTAGTTTTATTCTCAGCAGTCAAAATATGCAGAGTCAGGAATGGTGACTCGGGAGCAAGCGACGTACAGTTGTCCGTGTGAAAAGCAGCTTGTCCTGAGGTTGACACCCGCAGCTTTCAGCCTTCGGTGTCGGATCCTGTGACTTGTTGATCGCAAAGCATACGTTCCCAGAGAACTGCATGCGCTTGAACTGACAATTTTGGGGAATTAGTGGTATACGCGCTATAAACACTGTCTTACCATCGCCATAACCTGTTAGAATTTCCACCTCGATGACGTTTCTCTGCAAAGACGTGACTTTGAGCCGGGTTCCGTTACACAGATGTACAACCGGAAGTCCACTTGCCATTTGCGAATTGAGAAATTCTACGGGGTAATGTGCGGCATCATCTTCATCCACATCAGTATTAATGGAGGTGTATATCACTTCACTCAATTTGTGAGAGAATACTGTGGTTGATCGCTGCAGCTTAATCATTTTCGGAGTTAAAATGGAAACACGCCCAAGAATTCTCTTGGTACGGTATTTGACTGATGTCCCTGTATACCAGACGAATAAGATCTTCTTAAGTGGGATCTACTTTACCAAGAGTCTCTGGTAGAGTGCCTCGAACAACTTTTAGAAGAACATCGGAGAATTCTTGAGCATTTGAATTCCCGCCAAGCCGAGCTCGTATGATGATGGTCAAGCGCAGTCTATGAACTCTCGACCGTAGAGTCGTCCTTTTCAACGAAGTATTCACTTTGTCAGTCAGGACTGTAACACCACCCATCATGTCTTGGTTCCTGCGGATGTCCTGCAGGGTTCTGTTTACAGCTTCCACTGCTTTCCTTTTTGCCATAATGCATTCATCCCATACGATGAAGCGCAATCCTTAGGGATTGCGCTTCATCGCAACAGTAACAAGGGATGTGTGCTTAGGCACACATCCCTTGTTACTGTTGCGTGACACCCCACAAACAGGCGTTTCGTTGCTCTTTAAATTGATGGGAATCTTAAACATGGCGTGCGCTGTTTTGTCACCAGTAAGCAGTGTGGCAACGATTCCAGAAGATCCACACACAGATTTTAAAATCGCTAGGACAAATCTGCTGTCAAAATCTGTAAAATTCCTTTTATTCCTATAGTCTTCAGCTCTAAAATGATCAGAACACAACCTTGAATGTTTTGTGACTGTAAAGTACTTGTAACGTAGCAGTTTCCCATAGCTTACGAAGTTTTTCTTTTTAACCAACTTCAAAAAAAGGAGTTTTCTCAATTCGACCGTATACATATTTTTTTTTTTATGTGTGTTCGCGGATAAATTCGTCGTTTATGAACCGATTTTGATGATTCTTTTTTTGTTGGAAAAGAAATATTTCAAAAGTGGTACCATGATAAGGAAACCAGGATCTGATGATGGCATCCCAGAGAAATAGAGGGAACTCTTCAAATATTATAGGCAAACCTATAGCAATTTGGGTATTTTTTATAGTAACTCGTGCAGTTGCTCTTGGAAAGCACTATTTGGTTAAGTGGAACTGATGATGATGACCACAAATAGCCACCGGAACTACTAAATAATAAGTATTTCACGGGTTGCGATTCGATTACTTTAATAGGTTGCAATGCCATTTATGCTCGTCACAATGCATATGGAGAAGTGGAGTTGATGGTGAAGTATCAGGAGAACTTTCAATGATGAACGTCCCTGCATCGGGAAAAGCAATATTTTGTAAAAAGTGATGAGCAGTTGGCATTAAGCTAGTGTAACTTAGACAAATTACAAATTGACCCACTAAAAAGCGAGAAATAAAAACTTTTTACAAAAAAAAAAACAATCGACTCGTATTACAAAATGTAAAAAAAAGAAAAACAAAAATAAACCGTAATTGGGAATCGATCGTACAACTCCACGTTAACAAAGCAATCGTCCAACCGCTGAGTTAATTGCTTCGTTGAAATTTACCTAAAATAGCCGTTCCTATATATTTCATGATTGACTGCTTAGTTCCATAAAGGTATAGTGTGATGATAATCATTTAAAAAGTTAAATCAAAAACCATCTACAGTATCCTAATCTTTTGGCGCGTTTTTTTCCAAAAATACGAACATAATATAATATTGCTCGTCCCCCATAGTAAATAGCGTGATCGTTTATACCCTACAATTTGACCAGACTTATAGGGAATACGTATGCAAAATTTTAACATAATCTATCCGGTAGAATTTGCGTCACGTTAGAACATACAAATACGATATAATGTAATATTGCTCATCCCCATAGAAAATAGCGTGATAGTCTATACCCTACAGTTGAAATAGACAAACATTTTGAAAACTAAATTTTCTGCATAAGAATCGATCCCAGACCTCGTAGCAATAACTTTCTTTCAAAATATTCAATGTACAATTTTAACTTCGCTACGATTTTATTATATGTATGGATACATAATAAAAAAATAAAAAATAGTAGTACAAAATGTGAAAAAAAAAGAAAAACAAAAAACCGTAGTTGGGAATCGAACTTACAACCCCATGTTTGCAAAGCAACCGTCCAACCGCTGAGTTAATTGCTTCGTTGAAACTTCTCTAAAATAGCCATTCCTATATATTTCACGATTGACTGCTTAGTTCCATAAAGGTATAGCGTGATGATAATAATTTAAAAAGTTAAATCGATAATCATCTGCAATATCCTAATATTTCGGCGCGTTTTTTTCCAAAAATACGAACATAATATAATATTGCTCGTCCCCCATAGTAAATAGCGTGATAGTTTATACCCTATAGTTTGACCAGACTTATAGGGAATACCTATGTAAAATTTTAACAGAATCTATCTGGTAGAATTTGCGTCATGCTGGAACATACAAATACGACATAATGTAATATTGCTCGTCCCCTATAGTAAATAGCGTGATAGTTTATACCCTATAGTTTGACCAGACTTATAGGGAACACCTATGCAAAATTTTAACAGAATCTATCCGGTAGAATTTGCGTCATGCTAGAACATAAAAATACAACATAATGTAATATTGCTCGTCCCCCATAGTAAATAGCGTGATAGTTTATACCCTATAGTTTGACCAGACACACAGGGAATATCTATGTAAAATTTTATCAGAATCTGTCCGGTAGAATTTGCGCCATGCTGGAACATACATACAGACAAACAGACAAACAGACAAAAATTCTAAAAAAAATATTTTCGGCATTAGAATCGATCCCCGACCTCGTAGCAATTACTTTTTTTCAAAAATATTCAATGTACAGTTTTGACATCGCTACGATTTTATTATATGTATAGATAGTTAGATTAATATTTACTCATTCTCTCTCTCTCTCCTTCTCTGTTGTTTGCATGCCTGTCTTTGTTTAAGTTCACTACTAACTACTTTTCTGTTTTAGCAGCTTAGAATAGCGGACTGTTTGATATAACTTTTAATATGTTGTGGAACATGTCGTAGGTTATACATTTGTAACTCTCGTATCTATATTTATAACTTAGTATAACTGTTTATTTACCCGAACAAAAAATTAAAATAGGTTTTCTTAAAAGGCTGGGCAGGTTGACGCAGGGGCACCCGTGGAAATCCGCCTAGCCTTTTCCAAACTATGTTTGGGTAAACTTCCAGTATGACTGAATGCAGCTGAATACCAGTATTTTATATGGAGCGACTACCTATCTGACCTCCAAAACCCAGTTACTGTGTAAAACGATAGCCGTTGGTAAGGCTGGTTTTCAGAATTTTGGGCTTCTGACTACCCGTAACGACTGTCAAAGATCGACGAATGACAGCCGGGACTAATAGCTTAGCGTACTTTCTGAGGCACGAGGGTCTCGGTAATGGATGGTCACCCATCCACGAACCTGTCGTGGAAAGCGTAGCTTAACTTTCGATTGACACGTGCGACTGTTATTAGTTAGGTTTGAGCCCTTGTTAGTGCTCTAGAAACTCCATATGCTGTAGAAACATAAATTCAGAACTGACGTCAGAGGGTTGCATGTTAGGCAATATCTTAAAAGAGACAAACTAAACGCACATTACAAAAAAATATTACATAAAATGCACATTCACAAATTAGCCAAAAGTCTCGTATCTCGCATTTCATTTTAAATATCCAGTGACACCGTGCTAACAATAGTCAACCTTATTCCTGCAACATATGGTCAAATACGAGCCGGATCGAACCTCATTAAGCACTGACGGAGCGCCGCCGTGAGAACAAAAGAACCACATTCCATTGAGCGATAAGGGAACACCTGGTGTTGTTTTGCACGGATTTCTTAGAATTGGTCAATTAGTGTGTGTGCAAAGTGTATCGGTGTATCATTTGAACATTAATAACTTAGCAAATAGACATTTGACGATTCTTGTGATTTGACGATTACGCATAAACAATGACATCTCAAGCAGACCATGCGTTAAGTGTACTAGAAGATTTGGCATCAATACTCAAAAAGACTCAAGTAAACCTTAAAAAGTGCCCTAAAGAACGGTTATTGAAACCTGGATATTTACAAACTCGTATTCAAACTATTGAAGAATACTGGGTATCTTTTAAGAAAGCACACCATGATCTGTTGAAAAATACAACTCGGGAACAACGTGGAGTTATTCCGTACTACGTGAATGAAGAATTTCTCCTTCATGAAGACTTATACCTATGTATGTTAGGAGATCTTAGCGACATGTTGGCTTCATGTACTTTGAAGACAACTGACCAACCTTCATGCAGCAACACGTCGTGTGATGGAAAATTACGGCCTAAAGTGATGCTACCTAACATACAACTCCCTCCGTTTTCCGGTAACTACGAAGAATGGCCTACATTTAAGGACTTGTATGTATCATTAATTCATGAATGCACAACACTAAGTGATGTTGAAAAGCTACACTATTTGAAAACCAGTATCACGGGCGAAGCGGCATCATTACTAAAGCACGTTCAGGTGACGGGTGCTAATTATGTTCAAGCTTAGAAAACGCTGAATCACCGATACGACAATAGGCGCGTAATAGTAAATGCATTGATGAAGCGACTATTTTATCAGAAAAAATGTACCAATCAAACTGCAGCACAGCTGAAAGCCCTCCTGGATTGTACCACTGAGGTTATTAACAGCTTAAAAAACGTAGAAGTGCCTACCGATTCCTGGGATCCAGTAATCATATTTCTGGTTGTGCAGAAGTTGGACCCGGAGTCACACAAAGAATGGGAACAGACTGCCTACTCGGTGAACGATCAAGAGCTGCCTACATGGAAGGAATTGCGGGAGTTTTTAGAAGCCAAATTCCGGACGCTTGAAATGGTTTCTCCTACGTCAACCACTAAACCAACCAAAGAGCGTGTTCTTCATGTTATAGCAACAGAAAATGATAAACAAAAACCATGTGCTTTGTGTAAAGAAACGCACACACTGAGTCATTGTAGTTTATTCAATAAAATGACGATTAATGAAAGAGGCGAACATGTCAAATCAAACAAACTATGTTTCAACTGCCTTGGGGCGGGACATGCGGTGTTCAAATGCCGTATGCCAATGTCTTGCCGAATCTGTAAGAGACGACATCACACACTTTTACATCAAACCAAGAAGATTGATGAAGCGGGTCCAAATGTAGAAACCAAGCAACCGACTTCATCCAGCCAAGCAGATGTAGAAGAGAAGAAAGTTCACACAATGATTGCGTCTCATTATACCGCGGGGCAGAAGATATCTCTATTAGCTACCACAGTAGTAATTTTGAAGAGTGAACATGGACACACTACTGTTCTAAGAGCGCTGATAGACTCAGGATCTCAAGCATGTTTTATAAGCGAGAAGGCAACTCAGATCCTGAACCTAGAAAAATCATCAGTAAATCTAATCGTCTCCGGAATGGAATCTATGAAAGTCAGAGTCAAGCATGAGGTCAAGTTACAAGTATTGTCACGATGGGAAAACCAATTCAATTTACCTATCAGAGCCTACGTGATGTCCAAGCACTTGACCTCCAACATACCTACAAACACCACGATGGGGACCGATTGGCCGCATATAGCAAACCTCCAATTAGCAGACAGAAATTATTATACAGCAGGACCTATTGATCTGTTGTTGGGTGTAAACGAATATGCATCAATTCTCAAGCAAGGACTTATTAAAGGTCCACCAGATTCACCATGCGCCCAAAATACTTATCTGGGATGGATTTTAATGGGAGGAATAACAATTAAAGTGAACGCAAGAGAAAAATCCTTGACGGCCATGAAGCAAGAAAATAACATAGAAGATTTACTGACCACAATATGGGAAGTTGATACGGACACAAAAAGAAAACTTACCCTAACTGAGCAACTATGTGAAAACATATACGAGAAGACACACAAGCGAGATAATAACGGAAAATACATAGTCAAGCTACCGTTTAAAACAGAACCACCAAAATCAGTTGAAGGCAACACAAGAGAAATAGCAAAAAGAAGACTCCTTCAACTAGAAAAAAGATTGAATCAAAACACAGAATTGAAGCAAGAATACTCAAAGGTGATCAACGAATATAAAGAATTAAACCATATAGAAGAAGTACCTAAGGATGAAATAAATAATAAATCAGTATACTTACCCCACCACGCGGTGATCCGTAGTGACAAAGAAACAACGAAGACTCGTGTTGTATTCGACGCCTCGTGCAAGGGCTTCAACGGTATTTCACTAAACGATGAACTCTTGTTGGGTCCAATGTTACAAGATGACTTGAGAAGCATAATCATTAGATGGCGAATTAATACTGTTTGTTACGTTTCTGACATTCATAAGATGTACAGAATGATCTGGACAAACAAAGAAGATATCGATTATCAAAGAATTCTATGGAGAGATAATACATCGGAAGATATTAAAGACTACAGACTTTTGACTGTGACATTCGGAACGGCTTCCGCACCCTATCTCGCCGTAAAGACACTCATGCAATTGGCTGATAACGAAGGAGACAAATATCCCGAAGCTGCAAAGATATTGCGCGAAGACTTTTACGTCGACGATGTTATGTCCGGCCATGATGATCTGGAACAAGCTATTAGAATCAGTCAAGATCTCAAAAAGCTACTGCATCTAGGTGGCTTCGAACTGAAAAAATGGTCCTCTAACAACCGTGACTTTATGGAGACTATTGAACCAAGCGAAAGATCATCCAATGCACATCTAGAACTAAATATTGATGGAACAATCAAAGCCCTGGGCATACAATGGAATTTGGGTAAAGACCAATTCGAATATAATCTGAACTTACCTGTTATGGGAAAAGTAGTTACGAAGCGAAGCATTCTATCCAACATTCAAAAGTTATTCGACCCGCTCGGATGGATTGCACCTTGCCTTTTATTGGCGAAAATTTTAATTCAACAACTCTGGCAAGAAAAGATTGATTGGGACGAAGTCTTAAATACGACACTTGCTGAAAAATGGGCTTCAATACGATCTGATCTCGAAAATGTGAACGGAATCTACATAAATAGATGGATGGGAACGTCTAGCTCAAGAAAAGATTTTATAGAAATACACGGATTCTGCGATGCCTCTGTACAAGCATATGGTGCTGTGGCATACTGCCGAGTCATAAACTCAGATGGCACAGTAAAAACCACAATCATTGCTGCAAGAACAAGAGTAGCTCCTTTGAAAACCATTTCATTGCCTCGACTAGAACTGTGTGGAGCTTTGCTTCTATCCAAACTACTTAAGCAAATAATGCAAGCAATGAAGATACCTGCAACACAAATCTATGCTTGGACAGATTCTTCCATTGTTATCTCTTGGTTACATGGGGATCCGAACAAATGGAAAACGTTTGTGGCTAACCGCGTTGTCGAGATCACAACCAATGTAAATTGCAGTCAGTGGCACCATGTCCAATCCCACGATAATCCAGCTGACCTTGCATCAAGGGGTATGTCAGTAGCTAACTTGAAAGGTTGCGACCTATGGTGGAAAGGACCACAGTGGTTATTACACCAGAAGATACAGTTCACTATACTAAACATAACACCAATAGATCTAGAAAGAAAGAAAAACACCATACGAGCTCTGAAAATAATGAAAAACGAAAACGATGAAAGTAATAAACTATCCACACAACTCGACGACTTTGATACACTGACTGAACTACTGAGAGCTATCACCTACTGCAGAAGATTCCTGAAACAAAACAAATTAAAGGAAAACATAGATAGTACAATCACAACTGAAGAACTCCAACTCTCCCTGCAAACCTGTATAAAAAGAGAACAAGAGGAAGAATTTATAGAAGAGATAGAAAGCTTAAAGAGGAAGAAAAGAGTTAAAAAAACAAGCAAATTAAAATCATTAAATCCTTATCTTGACGAGAATGGCGTCCTCAAGGTGGGCGGCCGGCTCAGGAACGCAGAGTTGAGTGATGAATGCAAGCATCCAATCATTCTGGGTCGTTACAGTAAACTAACATATCTTATAATAGCAGAAGCCCACTCGAAGACGTTGCATGGAGGTATACAGTTGATGCTTACTTACCTCAGATCCAAGTATTGGATACTGCGAGCAAAGACGCTGGTCAAACAATACATCCATCGTTGTTTGGTATGCGCTAAACTAAATGCAAAAGTGAGAACACAAGTAATGGGTGACTTACCAAGTGTACGGGTGAAACCAGCACGAGCGTTCCTCAATTCAGGTGTCGACTTTGCGGGACCATTCCAAATATTGGTGAGTAAGGGCAGAGGAGCCAGAACTAGCAAGGCCTATATAGCCATATTTATTTGCATGTCCACCAAGGCACTACATTTGGAATTGGTTGGTGACCTAAGTACAGCAGCATTCATAGGCGCCTTCAAAAGGTTTTGCGCCCGCAGAGGAAGATGCGTAAATCTGTGGAGCGACCAAGGACGAAATTTTGTTGGCGCTAACAAACATCTATATGAAGCCTGGACAGAAGCTGGTTTGCAATTTGATGGAAAAATCGCCGAATTACTTGCTAACGACGGGACTCAGTGGCATTTTATACCGGCCTATTCACCTAACTTCGGAGGACTATGGGAGGCCGGAGTAAAATCCATAAAATATCACATGAAGAGAGTTCTCACTACAAACTTGACATTCGAAGAGATGACGACGGTTCTCTGTGAAATAGAAGCATGTCTGAACTCGCGTCCATTATGTCCAATGGACGATGACACCATGCAAGCACTGACACCTGGTCATTTTTTAATAACGGAAGCACTGGTCACCGTCCCAAACCCGAACATTAAGGATGCTAAAATAAGCAATTTGACACGCTGGCAATATACTCAGAAATTGTTGAGTGACTTCTGGTCGCGATGGCAGAAAGAGTACCTAACGAGACTCCAGCAGAGACCAAAATGTTAAAACGCGAAGAAGAGTTTAAGAAGGGAGATATAGTGCTGATCAAGCAAGACAATCTTCCACCGGGAAAATGGTCCATGGGACGCATTACCGATAAACACCCCGGTCCCGACAGTTTGACTAGAGTATATAGCGTGAAGAGTGGTAACAGTATAACCAAGCGATGTGTGACAAAGTTGTGTGCTTTACCAATCGACACAGTACCAGATGAAACGATAGTTTAACATATCTAGCTTTATTTTGCATGTAACTTAACTTAATAAATTATTGTTTTTAAAGGACTATCATAGTCCTTTAATGGGCGGCTTATGTTAACGCCAATTTCAATTACATAAAGAGATGCATGAACCTATATTGATTTAGTTGCCAATAAACCTCACAGAAGACAGACGCATTTCATTTTAAATATCCAGTGACACCGTGCTAACAATAGTCAACCTTATTCCTGCAACACTCGTATTTATTATTATAAAACTAATAAAAGTTTAACAAATTTTGTCTATTGCTTATGCCAAGGCCAGAGACCAAAGTGCCTGCTAAACGGTCGCCAACCGCGTCCCAATCTTCATATTCGTCAAAAAAAATATCTAAGAGTAATGATTGTGGTAATCACGACAAGTTAACTACATATAATGTCAACGATAAAGCTTTTAAATAATGCATATCTATAATAGACATAACAAATCAAACCTGTATACACTAAAGGGTTAAGCAGAGGTGTCCCTATAGTATACCCACATTTCGCCAGTTATGTTTAAGTCCTATTTAATAGGGGGCGAGCCTGTTGCCATTGACTGGGCACAAATTCAGACTCCATGGTGCTACTGTGAAATTTCCAATAACACTTTGCTCGACCTGGAAATCAAACCCAGGTCCTATAGCTTAACAGTAGCGCTTGCGACCTATAGACGTTTCTAATTTGTCTTACAAAGAAGCTATTCCTAAGCAGTGAACTTCTACGAGTAGGTATTCAGCTGTCTACATGAACAATACATCTATAGTTGTGTACAGTATTTCTATTTTCTTAATGTCCCTCGGCAAACTTCGTGTTTCGTCAGTCGTCGGATTTTTATCAGTTCTATTATCAGTTGCTCTTTACACTTGGTATAGACCGGACGCTCTCAATTGACTTGGAAGTATATAGAGTTGTTAATACTCTTTTAACTTAATGTAATTTATTTTAAAATTTGCAGGAAAGCTGCTAAAGTCGTAGGCACGACAGATAAGAAAATAGTTTTACAACTCTATATAGTTCACACGGAAATCAAAACAACAATAAAGTACTTAGTTCTGAATTCAAATTATTATACACGATCAATCTAATAATTGATAGACATGGAAATTAGCATTCGTTTGTATTCGGAAATGCGATGATTCCCGAGGGACATTAAGAAAATAGAAATACTGTACACTCCCTTATAAAGCTAACGTAAAATAGAGCAGTACTTACAGCGAAGTTAAAATATCAAAGATACAATACAAGAATGTATGACAGCCACGTACAGTATGCTCCGGGATTTTCATTGCAGTTATTTTTTTTGAAAAAATTCAACCATTCTGTAGTGTAGTCTTTTCGAACTTAGGGATATTACTCGGTACAGATGTTGGTGATTTTTTGTCAGTTTTATTCATTTTAGCACATAATTCAGCAAGTGATAGCCAAGTGGTGTGATCATCAGACTGCCAAGTCATAGGTCTCGAGTTCGAACAAAAGGCACGCACTTCTGACTTTTCGGATTCATGTGCGTATTGTATCAATTGCTGCAAAAACGTTGGAAGTAAACATCGTCAGGAAAACCGGCGGCATGCCTGAGAGATATTACTCGACGGCATGTAAAGCCAAGTCAAAGCCCCATGGGTGGCTTTAAATCTCTGACACCAGGTTGGTCACTAGTGACCCGCCCGTGCTTCGCACGGTTTTTACGACTTTATAAGACATCGAGATTTCTTTACTATTTGTAAGTTTTTTGTTCATGTATTATACACATAAACCTTCCAGAATAAATTCTCTAAATGACGATGGAAACTGCATCAAAATTCATTACGTATTTTAGAAGAAAAACGCTACCAGACAGACAGACACGAGAAGCGACTTTAATTTATTTTTATTATGTACTAGCTGCACCCCGTAGTTTCACCCACATAAGTTTCGATTCCGTGAGAATATTGGGATAAAAATCCTATTCTATGTCCTAATCCAGGTCATGGTCTACCCTGTAACGGCTAGGGCTGCGCAGGGTAAGCTGCGCAGGCCGTCAACGGTTTACTGTAACGGCTAGGGCTGCGCAGGGTAGGCTGCGCAGGCCGTTAACGGTTAGGTAGATTTAGGTAGATAGTAAAACAGCTGGATAGATTAATAGATACAATTTAAATAGGTAGATAGTTCACGGCTAGGTCGTGGGAAGATCACTGACACTGAGTCTGAGCACTCGCACGCTTAGGTTAGATAGGAAGGGTACCGTCCTTGGTAGCACATGGTAGATGTGGGGGGCCTGCTCAGCACAGGCACCTTAGTAGGTCGGACGGCCCTCGTAGGCTGCTGGTAGTTAGCGCTGCAGCACGTGCTCTCGGCGATAGGCTGCAGGTAGGCATTGGGAGCACGTGGTAGGTCGCCTGTCAGCACAGGCGCGCGGCGGTATGCCGCAGCTAGGCAGGCCTTTGTCAGCGTGCAGCCTAAGCCCGTACAGGGAGCCCCTAGGTCGAGGCACACAGTCCTGAGGGTCACTCCCTTCAGGGAGGCAAGCGGCAGTCGAAATGACCGAGTGTTCTTAGAAACTTAGTGATATGCCACGTTTGTAGTGATGTGGTTAATTACTTACTAATTGATAGAAAGCATCACTCGACTAATAATAGTTGAGACCGCTCACAACGCTACAACCCATGTGCCAAATTTCAACCAAATCCGTTCAAACGTTTTAGCGTAAAAAGCGTAACAAACAAACTCACTTTTGCATTTATAATATTAAGTTAGGATAGTCAGGACAAATAGTTATTGTAAATACCACTTTCTTCTGCTGAAGCTTGTCTTAATACTGATATAAAAAAAAACATGCAATTACCAGCTAGCAACTGACTTATTGTTTAAGTACAGGATGTTCATCTAACGGATTTTTTTCGAGATTCGTGAAAAAGGCATATTTCATTGACTAGCTTACCTTTTCACCATGTTCGATGATTGCAAAAAGACAAAAAAATACACATTGTGTGTACCCCACAGCCGAACTCAGGAGGATAACATTTTGTCGAACCCGCTGTCGAGTTTAGAAATAAATTTAAAAGCGTGCACTAACTTCAAGCCAAGTTTGTTTGAAGGAAACTCCGCCACTATGGAGAGGACGTGCCTTTTTTGATAATTTTACCGAGTATTGTAACACAAGGATTTGAAGAGGTAAGATGGAGGTTCCAAGCAATTTTTTCGAATCCTGAACTTGTATTGTTGTGGGGTTGTTGCAGAAAGTAATATTAGGCAGAGGCGCACCTATATTAGTACTCTCAAATTTTACCAGTTATAAATTAGTCCTATGTGATAGGAGGCGAACCTGTTACCATGTTTTGTTGTTAAAATTCTAAAATGTACACACGGCTACACATCAAGCTAAGTGTACATTTCCAGTATAAGCTGACCTCGCATTATACGGAAATCTGATACGATGCGAGATCAGCATAAACTGGAATTCTATAGCTTGATGAGTAGCCGTGTGTGTGCTTAGTGATTTTTTTATGATCAGTCACTGATGGCCCATCAAGTTCCTAAATGCCCATTACATTTGTGGTGGCATCTACAAAGCCACATGCAAATTATGCACTATACTGACGTCACGTAAAATCTTGCATCGCGCAAGCGGAGTTTACCATGCGAGGAGTATATATACAACGTCCCGACATCAATCGTTGGGTAGTTGCCCACCAGACACGTCTGGACGGACGATCTTCCCTAGACTATAAAGGATGAATGAACTGTACACCCTGTTCCATCATACCTCTATACATTCCTTAATTCAATTAATAATTTCATAAGTATCCAGTTCACAAAACAACTTACTGACAAAGGAACTAAGTTGGTACTTGGCTAGAATTTCACGCAATTTGACTCCATTTTAAAAGTCTTTTTCTTTAAGTGCCTCAATACTTCCCCGTTGCAATGTCACAGGAGTGCATGCACCCCTACAGATAAAAAAACGAGGTAACAAACTTCGTAAAAGTTTTACACCCCGTATAATTGATCTCGGCCGGTCGTTCAACTTCGGGAGGGTCCACAAACAAAATGTTCGTGTAAAAAATATAAGTTGATGCAAAAACTTGGACTAACATTCTTGATAGGAACCCCTTTCTTCCACACCATAAAACTTTTATATAGGAGGTGACGTCCCGATCGTGTAGTTTGTGCGGAGATGATAAGGAAAGGGGGTTTTAAAGTAGACTACGTGTAAATATTTTCGTATTTTTGTTTTTTTTTTTTTGACGTGGTAACTTCTTTAGGCGGGTTGGACATTTTTGAGATGGGAAAAAACAATTGAACTCGGGACACCGTTACCGACACCACTTTTTTGTAAACGTTGTGCTTTTTATTTATATTACGTTACGGATCAATGTTCTATGCAAGTATTTTTGCTTTAAAGGTTCTGGAAGTATTTTTTTTGTAAACGCGATTGTGTTCTTTATTTAGATAAGGTTACGGACCAATGTTCTATGTAAGTATTTTTCTTCCACCAAGGCGATCTTGTTCAAATTTTTACTTCTGTCGACACTCCCAGAGTGCCATTGTTTTTTTTTTTTGTAGTTACGAGACATCGGGCTTTCATTTGGTTTTCCGCGTTTTCCGTCACACCTGCAATTACAAGTAGTGTTTGGTGGGCAACTACCCAAAAATTTAATGTCGGGATTAGGGCTTTCAAATACCGGATTTTTACAATACCGGTATCAATACCGGTATTGGAAAAGTCAATACCGTGATCCCGGTATCAATACCGGTAATCCGGTATTGAACACAAGTTCAGTTAGTGTTTTTTTTATTTTCAAATCAGTCTTTATTGCTCTTACATATTAAAAATAATAAAATAAATACGTTTTATACATAGCTCTCTTATATAACAATTTGGTATTGGTTGATTGTTTAGGTAGAACTACATACCTATTTTGTAGAAATGTAAGTAGATAAAGTACCTATAGCTTTACTAGCTAGTAATAATTTGGTAATCATTTTAGTAACATTCTCAATAATTATGTAATAAAAAAACAATCAAAAAATCAAAAACTAAACAAGTAACAAAATAAATCAAGCGTTATAACAATTTCTGAAAAACATATTAAAAAAATTAAAAAGTATATAAATAACACAATAATACATAAAGTTTTAATACAAATTTCTGATCAGACAGCAAACTTCTCAGCTTGTTACATAAACAGCCTACTCAAGGAAAAGCACGCTCTGCTTCAGAACTGGTAGGTACCACAGACAGTAAATATCTGTAAGCTGCCGATAGAAATATTTCTAGACCACCACCAGCAGTTTCGAAGACACACATCTCTACTCTTATTATAGATTTAAAATCGGTGCTCGTAGCTGAGGTAGCACTCTTGGTTTTAGGCAATTTGGATATCCTCTCACTCTAGTTGTTTCTGTATGGACGTGTCTTCATTTTCACTGCTCGTATTCAATGAAGTAGAAGGTTCTTCTATCGTTATATCATGTTCATGATCAGTCATTGTCTCACTATCTCTTTGAGCGTTTCGTGTGTCATTATTATATTTTAAACGTGAAGAAAATTTACAACAATATGACGACATATTGTCGTAAATTTACTTGCACGACTGACAATAACAAAAACGACATAGTACAGTTCGATTTCGGGCATTGTCTCAGGCGGGGCGCGAGAGGGATAATAGCGGGACACTTGCGCTGGTGAAAACAAGTGTGATAATAAGATCACATAATTTTCAGATCTAATGTTTGTAATACCGTAATCACGGTATTGGTGCGTCAATACCGGTATTGTTAAAGGTCAAAATAAAATCCGTGATCAAGGTATTACGGGATCCCGGAATACCGGTATTGAAAGCCCTAGTCAGGATGTTGTATATACAGGGTGGCAGGGACATCGACGCGAAAATTGTTACCATGAATTCACTACATGATTCTGAACGCCCCTGTGTTGAAATTTTTCGTCGGTTATTAAAAAAAAAAAACATCTGTTACATACATTTCGACCGCGTAAATATTGCACTTTTCTATGAAACAGCTGATTTTTATTTAAATAACCGACGAAAAATTTCAACGCAGGATCATGTACTGAATCCATGGTAACAGTTTTCGCGTCGATGTCCCTGCCACCTTGTATACTCGTCGCATGGTAAACCTCGCTTGCGTGATGCAAGATTAGTTTTTTTCAATAAATTAATAAAGATTATGACAGGTTATCAACTGTGGTACGAAATACGTTTATCACATAGCCATTGAAATACATAGACAATACAAAGACCACACAGCCAAATTCTTAAACATAAATTAGCAAACTTATAACATAAAAGCATAGCACTTTTATACCCTACACTGATTTCATGAATATCTGACTAGAGAATGTTTTTATTAATAAAACTTATATAAAATTGATAACGCTATCAAAATATCATTCAATTTATTCATACTATACAAAAAGAAAGATCGTAAAATAAAAATCTCTATTTATAATTCAGTGAAGTCTTGTCATAAAATGTTCATTGTCTCCGCGTCCTCTCGACTTTATACGTAAATGTAAGTTTTATGATCTTAACTCTTGAGAAATAATAGTACAACAGAAAAGTATCAGAAGTTCCGCTCCAATCATCTTCCTGCCCTGATCCACACACATTACACACACACACACCTATGAACACACAACCACATCACAAACACACACACACACATCTATGAATATTACACACGTTACATACAGACATTTTCTATGCAGTAATTTTAAGTCACTTAGATTTTTACGGAAACAGTTAAATATCCGATTTCAGATTTTGAAATCGTTTTCAAAAACCGATTTCATGAGAGGCTGCGCCTCTGGCTCGCAGTTTCGATCGTCACTAGTAATATTACACGGTTGTGTAATATTACTAGTGACGATCGTTAGATACGTTATCTACGTTTTGGAATGGACAACTAATTTCAACTTTCTGACTAACTGACCGACTCTTTGACAATTCAAAAAGGTCTGTAAATAGTTTAATTGAAATAAATGCTTTGAGTTTGAAGTTGATCATGAGTATTTTCACGCCCTGAAAGGTTAACATTGAGTTAAAAATCACCGTGTTTAAATTATAGCTATCAAGTACCCCAGCACACTCATTTGATTCTTCTTATTTTATGTATTTAACCATTTATACACACACATATAAACAAACAAGAAGAAAGGAACAGAAAAATACGTACAAAGGCAATACTTATTTCTAAAGAAATCTCTTCCAGCATACCTGCGACAGGAAAGTATACCAAAAGTATAAAACGAGATGTAGACAACGTGTATAACCGTAGAAGAGAAAACAAAAACATAAATCAAAAAAGATTTTTTTTTTAACATTTCACAAATTTCAATAAAAACATATAATATGAGAACATACAAAATTCAAAAATTCAAAATATTTTATTTCACATAAACCTACATGGGTACTTATGAAACGTCAGAAGCTAGGTGCATGGTTCCAATTGGTCGTTTCCTATGGAGAAGAGCCGGCAAGAAACTCCACGGTTACTCTTTTAAAAATACTTACTTCTTCTCCTCAAAAGAACGATTATGCTGTGTTAATAATTATTAACCAATCAGTAAGACGTTTAGCAGACCTATCAGCTGAGGATACAATGTAAACTAAAAAAAAAACTAAAAAGAAAAAAAAAATGTAATTAATATAATATTTATGACTCTACGCAACTTTACCAATAACGTGATTTTCGCTATCACTAAGTATTTCCATATATTTTCCAAAGTATTTTTTTTACTTTTCCATAATAATGTCCGTTTGTTATATTTTGCTTGATGTTTGGTCTATGAGATATAAAAAATATCCGAGTGTTCTTGATGATTTAATAGATATTTTCACTGTTATTTCTCACAGCTTGTTGTTGTGAGGATTCTGTATCTACCTTTTCATTTTGCAAAATAATGAAAGTCACGTTTAAATACTATAGTAGGTTACTCTAAAGCATTAACTTTTAACGCGTATTAAAGATTAATATTTCATAAGTGTCAAACGGAACCCTATTACTAAGCCTTTGCTATCCGTCCGTCTGTTTGTCAGCGGGCTGAATCTAAATCTCATGAACCGTAATACGTAGACAGTTGAAATTTTCACAGATTGTGTATTTCTATTGCCGCTATAACAACAAATAAAAGGCGTCGCTATTTAATAACCTTTTTTTTTTATTTGTATTCTTTCTTTGCGTCATGTTTACCCCAAATAAACGTATTTTCTTTTTTTTCTCTTCAAATTCAAAATTCAAATATTTTTATTTGTAGAACATAGGTAAACAAAAAAGTAGGTACAGATGTTAATAATAATAATAAAATGAACGCTATGTCTTGCCGTCAGTGGCGCACAAATATTCTGATTATAATTTCAAATTAATTACTAATAAATGCAACAAAACATACATTAACAAATAAAACTAAATTTTAACAATTCAAAATTAATAGATACTTAAATACAAAACTCTTCTTATTTTTCTGTTTTTTTTAGATATTTTTTGCTAAATATTGTACCTACGGTGGTACGGAAACTTTCGTATGCAAGGCCGACTCGCACTTGGCCGGTTTTTTTACTCCTACATCCAATTTACCTTTGAAGCCGGAACAACGAAGTTGACAACATTTATCTGGTTTCAGTAATAATCACTCATACAACATATACCACGAAAAGTTCCTCCAAAACAAGCCTTACAAAAAAAAACCTTAAGAACATCTAATTAGATCACGTTTTCTAAACAACAAAAGCTTTTAGTAAATATGATTTTTTAATGAAAATGCCACAACTCTTTGTGGTCACAGAATATCACTTTATTAGGTTAGGTTGGGTAAATGAAAATAAAAGCAACAGGCAACAGGGTCGGGTTACAGGACATCGTAGGAATGGCCTCCGAGAAACTCGCTGAGGATTTTATTAGTTTAAATAAGCTCTGGTAAGGGTGTGTGTACATCTGAGGTTTTGGGGTAATTGTTGTAGTTTGTTTGTATCCTTGGCTTTATTTTGGTAGTTCTGGGTTTGACCGAAATAAGGCAGAGTGGTGACGAGTGATCCTTAAATAAGACTAATTATTATCTCTACCCATATTTGATGTGTTTTTAACCGACTTCCAAAAGGAGGAGGTTCTCAATTCGACTGTGTTGTTTTTTTTTTTTTTTGTATGTTTGTTACGCGATTACTCCGTCAATTATGAATTGATTTTGATGGTTCTTTTTTTGTTTGGTAGATCATACTTCAGAGGTGGTCCCATATATATAAATTTTATTAACTTTACTTGGGTAGTTTTTGAGTTAGCTTCAATAATACGTATTTTTTCCTCACTTAGTATGTGGATGATATTATGATAACTTCCTGTCACTGTTATTTACATAGCAGGTAGTGGTATTCGAATTTGTGTGGGGTGGGTATCACAACTAAAAAGTGGAAAATAAAAACTTTTTACAAAAAAAAAACAACCGACTTCAAAAAAACACTACAAAGTGAAAAATAACTTTAATTTCGGAAGTCGGTGACAAAGAACGAAAATTAAAAACCAAAGACACCGACTTCCGAAATTAAAGTTATTTTTCACTTTGTAGTGTTTTTTTTGAAGTCGGTTGTTTTTTTTTTGTAAAAAGTTTTTAGGTGGGATGGTTCTGAGATGTCGTCTAGGACTGTTTGAAAGATTTTGTATAACCTGTACCAGCTTATTTTCCTAGTTTGAAGGGCAGTCTTACTCATTTGTAATATTAGCCATACCCATCCCATAATTAAACAATAGTGATGTTATCTAGGTTAAGTTTTTGGTAAATTAATGATTACTTACTTACAGTATAATTATTTTCTTAATGTCCCTCAGCAAACTTCGTGTTTCATCAGTCGTTTGATTTCTATCAGTTGCCCTTGGCTTGGTGCAGACAGGACGCTCTCAAACGACTTCGACTCCCACAAAACACGACCACAACACGATATAGACTTGTTAATACTTCAAAAAAATGGGAGGAAAGCTGCTAAGTCGCAGGCACGAAAATAGTTTTAAGGCTCTATATAGTTCACACGGAAATCAAAACAGAACAACAATGAAATAGTGCTGAATTCAAATTATTATACACGATAAATCTGATAATTTATGGATATGGAAATTAGCATTCGTTTGTCTTCGGAAATGCGATGATTCCCGAGGGACAGTAAGAAAATTGTCTGACTGTGCTTACTTACTCATTTATTTTCGATTCGACTGTAATTAAAAAAAGCAGTGCGTATTGTATTCGATATTATTATTTACTCCGAGGTTTCGCCGATGATAATAAATCGGGGTAATTTCACGATACAGTAAGCGCCTTATTTTATTAAGATTCGCAGCGCTTTACAACAGATGAAGTACATAATTCAACAGTAATCCTCTACGTAAGTATATTTATTATATTTAACAATCACACACTGAACTCAACCCGTCTTATCTGTCAGCTACCAAACAAAGGGGGTTTTTTATTCGTCAAACAAAATCGTCCGGTTTACCCCACACTTGACGTAATGGCCCATTTGCCAGTTAAAGTACCGGTGGATTTGACGTGATACGATAAAGGAGTCCCGTTTGTTTTTCACCTGTCGGGTTGTTGGCGCCCGATGAAATGTTTTCGACTGCTGCGTTTTAGTGGGTGTTGTAAACAGGCTCTTAGATCTTGAGAGAATGTCGTGTGTCTTTGAATTTTGTGGGGGCTAAATCTAAGATGGCAGACGCAAAAGATGGCGCAAGATGCAGCTTACATAACTTTTTATGTCCCGGATATTTCTTTATTGTTCAACATTTTTAACCGACTTCTAAAAAAAGGAGGTTATATGTTCGTCGCGTATGTTTGTTTTTTTTTTTTTATTTATGTCCACCGATTTCTCTGTCAATTGTGGACCGATTTTGTTTTTTTTTTATTTTTGTTTGAAAGGGTGTGCTCTCGAATTGGTCCCATATAAATTTTATTAACTTTGCTTGGATAGTTATTGAGTTAGCTACAAAATACGTATTTTTTTCCCACTTAGTATGTAGATGATATGATAAGTTTCTGTCACTGGTAGCAGGTAGTGGTATTCGAATGTGTGTGGGGTAGGTATTACAACGAAAAAGTGAAAAATAAAAACTTTAACTATACAAAAAAAACAACCGACCTCCAAAAAACACACTACAAATTCCGAAATTAAAGTTATTTTTCACTTTGTAGTATTTTTTTTTTTTTGGAGGTCGGTTGTTTTTTTTTTGTAAAAAGTTTTTTACGTCCAGTGAAAGTATCTAAACTGCAACACAAACACCACCACACGAGCATTCATTTGTATATTTGCTTGGTTCTGTAAGCAGCCAAAAATACCCACAAGGAAGCCTGTTTTCCAATTGATAAAAACAAAAAAACCGGACAAGTGCGAGTCGAATTCGCACTCACTTCACAACAAGCCCTTTCATTTGGTATGTCACACGGTACAGTTTGCAAAACTTTTAAAAAAATGTTTTCAATAAAATTTGCCCCCGAAAAGTGACCCCTATATTCATAATTCATACATTACACGTCCGTGTTTGGGTCGCAGAAATTCATATGTGTACTAAAAATATAACCTCACCTCAAAACTTCATATCTTCATGTTATAATTCGTGAAAAAAGTCCAAATTCCTCCGTCAAATCCTTTCAGACCTCCGCATAATATTTCAAGTGCGCAGGTGTCCGAACGTGGGACCCTTGTCAGGGCGATTACCTGGCCTTCAATGGCTTTGCACTTTTATACACCGCTTTGTCAACCTGCAAGCGTTGGGAGGTTAAGGAAATAGCAGCAGGATATTGATTTTCGTTAGGTTCTATTTGAATTTCAGGGGTGTTGTCATATCCATAGGATTATGGGGGACTGAAGTGATCGGAAAGTGCAAGAATTTGGTAAAAGTAAGTTGTGGTTTTTTTTTCAACTCATCTCAAAAATTCCATCATGATATCCCATATTATTAAATGAGCCATATTTGTATATTTTATTTGTATATTATATTTTTTCACGTTTTAATCATGTTCTCGAAAACGGCTCTAACGATTTCGATGAAAGTTGCAATATAGAGGATTACGGGGGCGAAAAATGATCTAGTTAGGTCTCATATTCGGAAAAAATTATTTTCTCCGAACTGAGCTCGGTCGCCCAAAGTTTAGAACAAGATACGCTACTTTTGAATAATGACATGACAGCATGGAATTAGTAAGTACCTACTATCAAGGCAGCATGGAATTAGTATCTACTATATTGAATAAGTAAGAATTTTCCTTTATTAAATGAGCATTCTCTATTTTCACCAAAGCAGACCTCGGTCGCCCAGGTACTATTCATTATGCGCTACCACAGAGTTTAAAAAAGTAGTCTAACACAAAGTAAGTTCAAAATATTCAAGTGTAAAACTATGTACGAAATGACTATTGATACGATCTGTACACAATGTTACAGGCTCCAATCTGGCCACAAGTTTCAAGATGTTACGATCACTGCTGTTTTCCACTAAGTAGAAGCAATCGTGACTAATCTCTTTAAACGAGAAAATATCTTAAGATCACTACAGTTTGCTCTAAAAAAATCAATTTTAAAAGGCAGAGCGATCTAACCAACAGGCTGTAGAGTATTTCAATTTTTGAAGTGAAAATTTCTTTAGGCGCGTTGGGCATTTTTGAGATGGGACCAAACCATTGTTTTCACGACACCATGACGACACCTCATTTTTGTAAATACGATTGTGCTCTTTATTTAGATATGGTTACGGACCAATGTTCTATACAAGTATTTTTCTTCCACCGAGGCGATATTTTTTTCCGAAGTTTTGACATAGCTGGTGTACCGAGATACCTTACTTCTAATTTCGAATAGGATTGCGTTTGATCACTCAAAAAAAAAAAACAATCTACCTAGCCTTTTCCAGTAATGTTGGGGTCGGCTTCCAGTCTAGCCGTAGCTGAATGCCAGTATTTTATATGGAGCGACTGTCTATCTGACATCTCCAAGCCAGTAACTGTGTAATACGATACCCCTTGTAAAAATGTTTGTCAAGCTTTCGGACTTCTGACGACCCGTAACGATTATCAAAGATCCACGAATGACAGCCGGGACTAATGTTTTAACGTGTATGTAAAGATGGTCACCCATCCACGGTCTGACCTCGGCAAGCGTAGCTAAACCACGCGTGTGACCACTGTTCTTCTTAAAGTGAAGTGAAGGTATATCAAAGGGAATATACCCTTTGATATACCTTTCAGGCACTAGCGCACTCTCACCGCGGCCATTTTTTTGAAGTGAAAACTTCTTTAGGCGTGTTGGGCATTTTTGAGATGGGAAAAAACAATTGAACTCGCGATACCTTAACCGACACCTTATTTTTGTAAACGCGATTGTGCTCTTTATTTATATAACGTTACGGATCAATGTTGTATGCAAGTATTTTTACTTTAAAGGTTTTGGAAGCATTTTTTATTGTAAACGCGATTGTGTTCTTTATTTAGGTTTGGAAGAAAAATACTTGTACAAGAAGTTTTCACTTTTGCCGGCACTCCCGGAGTGCCACTGTTTTTTTTTTTTGAGGAAAATGTCCTTTCGGTACGCGGTATAAAAATCTTGAAAAATGAAATACCGGGATAATCTTCATGAATATTTCTATATCCGTACTATACGCAAAGGCATGAAATTCACAAAACGCTTAAAATGGTGGCTCAAAGCTTTCGACACTGCAGTGTGTCGACGTAGGTCCCTACTTGAGTGCGCGCCTTGCTTTAATATAATATGTATCACGTGTCTTGTGTATAGGCCATAAAGAACGCGAAGCTGAGGTGAAGAAAGTGAGGACAATAGACCTGAATAGTAGTAAGACTGTTTTATTTATAACTGGGTTATGGGTTCAATATGCAAACACAGACATTAACATTACTAGTAGCCACATTTTACCATAATTATTTTGTATCTGTTATATTTTTTAGGAGATTGTTCGAGAATACGTTTACCTCGGTCAAACTCTGCAGTTTGGTAAGAACAGCTTTGAGAGTTAACAGAAGAATTCAGTTGGGCTGGGCAGCGTTTGGGAATCTTCGTCAAATCTTCTCGTCGCGTACTACGCAGAGCCTAAAGATTAAAGTCTTCAATCAGAGTGTCTACCCTGTTATGACTTACGGGGTCAAAACGTGGACACGCACGGTACGGCTGGTCCATAAATTCAAGGTCGTTCAGCGAGCTATGGAACGAGCTATATTTGAAATCTCTCTGATCTTGAATCCGAGTCGATTAAGTCGACAGAACAAAAGTTGCTGACTTAAGCTAGCTCAAATGGCAATAGGCCGGCCATATTCGCCATAGAACCGATGACCATTATGGTAGACGTGTTCTCGAGTGGAGACCGCGAATAAGCAAACGTAAGGCAGGTCGCCCTCAGGTTAGATGGAGCGACGATCTTCGCAGGGTGGCTGATAGCAGCTGGATAACAGTTGCCGAGAATCGAGCTGAATGGCGCGCAATTGGAGAGGCCTATGTCCAACAATGGACTGCTCGAGGCATCGTGATGATGATGATGATGATGAAGATATTTTTTAAAGTAATTACAAATTGAATTGAAGCCCAGCTAAATGTACCTCTTAAAAAGGAACTATATTGCCTTATAAATCATTGATTCCTATCAATTAACTAGGTTAACTTTACCTTTTAAAATCGACGTTTGTTACATTTAATAATAATAATAATCATTTTAATTCAGAATAATCCATAATTTGTTAGTAAACATTAACCTTAATAACTATGTTAGTAAACATGCAAATTGGACAAATAATGGACGAGCGGGCAATCAAATTTCCCCGCAATGACACTCAGGAGACTGTTAGAGCTGCCCCGGACCTCTGCAGTATCGACGCAGCACGCTTACGTCTGATCGCTGCGAATCCATCAGTGTGTGCATCAGCAAACATTCCCGACGCACTGCAGAAGCGAGGCAGCCCCAACAGCATCCTGAATGCATTGCTGTATTGGACTCGAAGAACATTGATGACTTTCTGAGTCCAACTTGTCCAGAGGCTGCACGTGTGAAATGTCTGACAATATGCTTTAAAAAGCGTCAATTTGACTTCACACGTGCAACGAGCAAACCTACGGACAAGCATGTTGCATCGAACCGCCAATGCTCTTCGTTCCCTTTCTACATCCAGCTTCACAGTTCTTATTCTAATTCCATCCGAATTTAATTTGTAACATTACAATTTTACAATCGCTCTTCTACAAGCCCAACTCAAGCGTCTCCTCACCTAAGGTTTCGAGTTTCAGAATAATGTCAAAGTAAATTGCCATGAATTCTTAATAAGCAATACGGAATTAACACAACAAATGCATTAGGGAAGCGGTTGATACGAACGGTTGCTACAAACGTCTGTCGGTAGGAGTAAGGCGAGTAAGGGTCATTTGTGAGACCCAAGAAAATGGACCTCCTATTTTCGATACTGAAGACGTTTCAACTAAAACCGACGGGAATTGTGATCTTTTATTTACATCCGAATCCTAACCAATATTATAAATGTGAAAGTGAGTTCTTTTGTTTGTTTGTTTATTACGCTTTCATGCTGAAACGGCTGAATGGCACATGGATGTGGGATGCTTTTTATCCAGATATTCCCACGGGATCGAGACTGATGCGGGCGATACCGCGGGGCACAGCTAGTATTGTAAAAGCTAACAGTTTTCAAATCAATGAGGTAATTGATTGAAACGTTGGAAAGATTTAAGAGACCTCCTAGATGCAACTTAATACTTCCTTGGATAAATGAGAAGTTCTTCGTTTAAAGTTATTTTTATGAAAGCTACTGGCTATAAAAAACATTTTCCAATAAAACAACCGACTTCCAAAAAAAGCACTACAAAGTGAAAAATAACTTTAATTTCGAAAGTAGAGATAGTTTATAATTGTCCGTTTTTGCCGCCGACTTCCGAAATTACAGTTATTTTCCACTTTGTAGTGTTGTTTTTAGAATTCGGTTGTTATTTTTTTTTTTTGTAAAATGTTTTAATTTTTCACTTTTTAGTTGTGGTACCTACCCCACACCACAAGTACCACAACTAAAAAGTGCTATGTAAATAATAGTGACAGGAACTTATCATATCATCCACATACTAAGTGGGAAAAAATATACGTATTATTGAAGCTAACTCAAAAACTATTCAAGCAAAGTTAATACAATTTATATGGGACCACTTTGAGAGCATACACATACAAACAAAAAAAAAAAAAAAAACAAAATCTGTCCACTACCAACGGATAAATCGGTGGACATACATAATAAAAAAAAATAACCAAAAGAACACTCTATGAACATATAACCCCTCCTCTTTTTTGGAAGTCGATTAAAAAAGCAAATAAGGTGTTATGAAATGATGACGTAATGATTGCTGAAAGATCTGAGACACTTATTTATATTTTCGCTTGCTGAGCGCTCGTATAACATACTTTACAAACGTACACAATGATAAACTGTTGCTTGTCGCAGTTAGCAAAAGCACCATTTAAAGTACGCAAATAATAATTCCTACAGTTTCCTTTAACCCGGCCGTACGGTCGTACTTAATTAATTGAAAAGCACCTTTTAATTGAATTATCTCTACTTCATTAGCCTCGCATAGTTCGCGAATATTAACTAATAAATGTTTTAGCAAATATTTGTTGCTTGGTTACTAAGTACTTTAAGTGTTGTATCGAATATTTCCACTCTATTAACATGGATCACTTAATTAGTAAGTTGTAAACGTACATATTATTGTTTGTTGTTCGCGGTTTCTGTCAAAAATTCATTAGGAGCGAAATTGTTTGCGAAAATATTCTAATTTGATTAAGCTTGCCGTGGAAGATTATGTTCTAGATGTATAAATTATTGTTGAATGAGAAGAGTTTGGTCGTGTTCTAGGTCAATTAGTCTGCCTAGCCCTTTCCCAACTAAGTTAGGGTCGGCTTGCAGTCTAACCATATGCAGCTGAATACCAGTATTTTACATGAACCAACTGCTTATCTGACCTCCACAACCCAGTAACTGGGTTTATTAAGACTGGTTGTCAGACTTTCAGGCTTCTGATGACCCGTAACGACTGTCAAAGATCCACGAATGACAGCCAGGACCAACGGCTTAGCGTGCTTTCCGAGGCACAAAGGAGTCTCGGTATGTAAAGATGGTCACTCATCTACAGACCAACCCCAGCAAGCATAGCTTAACCTGATAGATCGACCCGTGCGGCTGTTATTACTTAGTCACGAGCTCCACGCATCACCATAGTGTTCTAGATAAAATGATTATTTTCTGATATGAAATTTATGGTTATTTAATTTATAATTTAATAAATGAAAGATGAAATCCTTCTCTTAACTACCAGCCATTTCAAGACCAACTTTTAGTAAAATAATCTACAAAAAAACATTTGGATGGGAGGGTGTTATCGAACCTCAATGACTAGGTGAAATGATTTCTATCATATTGAGTTACTAATTAACTGTCAAATTCAAAATTCAAATTGTTTATTTGCAAGAAAATACACGGTTTACAAGGGAAGATCTTACAGCCTTAAAGTCATTAAAGTTTTAACATAGTAAAACCTACATTACTGCTACCTTCTTTAAGTATAAACAGCGTGAGCCTATTGACAGAGTACTTCCCTCGTAAATAACTTGATTCTGACGTAGTTTTCCATTTGAAAGTTTCCTCTTAAGGTTTAAACTTTGTTTTCAGAGTGTTGAGTAGTAAACATAAAAGTGTCGCTCAAGTTAGAGGGCACTTCTTTGAAATGTTGTAAAAGATTAATGACTGAGATCTCGCGAGTAGTGGTGAGAGTTTTTGAAACCACAACTTTTGAGTAAGTTCGCTACAGCTCGCGGAGTTCAATGTAATCTATAAGTCGATAAATATTTAGACGTAAGTCTGGACTTTTTATTTTGTTTTGGTGAGAGCAGTGGTGGCCTAGTTGAAACTGCCGCGACCTACAAGTTGTAGGTAATATTTTTGAACCCAGGTAGACACTTTACTTTGTATCAATTATTTCATCAGCACTGCTCTCAAATCGGTAAAGTATAAACATCGTGAGGAAACCGGCATGTCCTGGAACTAAAAATTCGAAGACAAGTGACATCCCCTATCCCGCACTGCAGCCCTGTTATGAAATGAAATGAAATGAAATTGTTTATTCTGTAAATAGGATATCGGAATCACTTTTACACGTCATATAAAGAAAATATTAAAAGTAAGCTAGATGAGTTCGGCGTTTCCTATCTGACTACTCTGAGAAGAAAGGCCGAAACAAACTCAGAGGTCGCAGTCTCTTTTAAAGTCCAGACATAATCTTGGTCAGGCCATATGAGGACCATGTAGATTAGTGTCTGAAAAGGTCTTTTGAGGAAAGAACCACACAGATTTGAGTGGACCTGTCCAGTCAGTGCAAGCACATGACAAAACATTGCAACCCGGGTTACATTGTTTTATGGTAATACAAGATAAAAATAATCTATGCGATGTAAGCTTGGTACGGGTTCGATCTACACTTCAATAATGGTTTCCATTGCCAAGAAAACTCTATAATACACTTCACTGTATAAACTGCACTTCACTGAGATGTAAAATTTTAAACCCGTTTTTCTCAAATTGATGTTTTACAGATTACAGCGTTTTGGCCTAACAGGGCCGACTGGGCCCACGTGGCTCCCTCACTCTCACATTGAGAAGACCTGTTTCCCAGCAGTGGGAAAATTAGACAGATTATGTTGGCCTTTTTTCTAGTAGTTTGTCAATAAAATATTATAAATATAGAATAAAAAAGCGTATAGAAAATCGACTGATTTACCATTGTCACACAAGGATACCAGGACAATTGGATATTTCCCTTCAACAGTTACAAAGAACGTTGAAAACATGATTTTTCCTAGTAGTCGTTACTAGCAAAATTCTAAGATTTTTCAATATTACTCAAATTCAAATTATTTTATTTCACATAAACCTACAAGGGCTCTTATGAAACATCAGAACCTAGGTGCATGGTTCCAATTGGTCGTTTCCTATGGAGAAGAGCCGGCAAGAAACTCCACGGTACTGGAACTGCGGAACTGAAAAATTGTAGGTTAAGTACAGCAAAGACGCAATGTACGGTAAGAAAAGTGTAGAAGTGATAGTAAAAGGTGATAGTTTAAAATCGGCTAAAGTCGACGGGACTCGTGGCTACACAATAATATAGCCACATGGGTCGATATTCAAGGTTAAGCAATGCTTGCCGAGGTCGGTCCGTGGATGGGTGACCATCTATTGCATACCGAGACCCCTCCGTGCCTCGTCATTCGTAGATCTAAAGTCGTTACGGGTCATAAGAAGCCCGAAAGTCTGACAACCAGTGTTACCAAGGTGTATAGATAGTGCAATCCACGAAGACGTGCCCCAATCCGCTCCGCTCCGTACTGAAGTACAGCTTACAGTACAGTAATCGCGGAGTGGGGCGCGTCTTCGTGGATTGCACTATCTGTATCACTTTATCCAGTTACTGAGTTGTGGAAGTCAGATAGGCAGTCGCACTAGGTATGTAAAATACTGGTATTGACTGCCAATCTGCCTAGCCTTTTCTCAACTTTTCTCAACAAAAGGCTGGATAGATTAATTGACCTTAAAGTCGGTTAAAAACACAGCAATATCTTTCACGATTTTAACATCAGCTAAGAAACTTTTCTTCCCATCTAACACAATCTAATTCACTTACCCCACACAAGTATAACGTTACCAACCCTGTTGTTATTGCAAAATTAATTGGCGTATAATTGGCCCTGCCTGGCTGGGCTATGTCTGAAGGCGTCCTGCAATTGACTGCTAGTTAATTAGAGTCGAACAGCGGAACAAACAGTGCACCTAGCCGGAATAAACGGAACTGAGGTGGCAGCGAATGATTTTAGATCATGGCTGATGATATTAAACCATCGATGCCCTTCGTTTTAAAAATGAAAATGTAAATAACGAAAAACGTCTTGACATTTTTGGCCCGAGAATATCCCTTTAATTTAAATAGGGTTGTGAGACACAAAACTATAAGTAGTGTTATTTTTCATGAATATCCAAATCACATTTTGTAAATGATAAAAAAACCATCGTAACATTTTGGCCCGAGAATAAACATTTTGTTATAATAGGGTTATCAGATAAGCAAAATATAATTCGTTTATTTTTTCAATCATTTAATCATGACTAATAAATATTTGGCCATCGATGATAATGTTTGAAAATGCATAAGTTTCAAACTTTTGTATAGATAACATGAGTATCAGCTACTTACATGTGTTATCTAAACAAAAGTTCGTAGCTTATGCAATTTCCAACTTATAATTTTAAATGTGTTGGAAGTACCAGCGATAGAAATTAAAAATTATCTTGATACATTTTTGGACCAAGGATAAACCCTTGTTGAATCCTTTAGATTTAACAAACTTGAGAGATAGTGGTAACACATCCCTTATTATAAATTTTATGCTATTACTGTATTAAATTTATTTTATAATGTAATTATGTAGAAAAGCGGAACAAACGATGCACCTTGGTGGAATAAACATGGTCGAGGCTGTATCGAATGTCTCATCAATTTTATTCAATGTAAACATGTTTGTCACATGCAATTAATTATAATGTTGAATGAATCAATTCATTAGTATTTTAAATGGAACGGAACAATGGGAGCCAAATAACAATAATTAGGACCGACCGGTTATCAACCAGTTTGGGCAAGACTTGTTAATTAATTTACTAAGGGGTTTTTTCTGTAATCAGTAAACATGTCCAGTATGACTTGTTTTAATAAGGTATTGGACTCTAATTATCATGTCTATCCTGGCTTTTTACCACTCTGTTGAATTGTGGGTATATCTAATCAAATCTTAAATGGAACGCCTAGTAATCTTATAAAACATCAAAAACATGTCACATTAAGAGTTCAATAAACTGCTGTGTCGCTAATATGCCCAACCAAAGTCAGCTAACAATGCATCTTTTTGCTTCAATTATAAAATTAATTAATAACCGTGAAACAATACCTTAGTAACAATAATATAATCAGCCTAATAGTTCAATTAGTACATTTCTCAATCATTTATGGCCCAGTGGAGCCAACTGTACCTACATGGTCCACTGTTCATGTAACGTTGCTGCTAATTAAGACAGACATGGGCCTATAGTTAGTTTAGTCGTAGCACTTAAGCTGATTACATTATTGGAGTAAATTTCGTAACTTGGTACAATACAAATATGTTCTTAGTGTCCCTCGGCAAACCTCGTGTTTCGTCAGTCGTCGGATTTCTATGAGTTGCTCTTTGCACTCGTTGCAGACCGGACGCTCTCAATCGACTTGGAAATATAAAGAGTTAATACTCTTTTAACTTAATATAATTTATTTTCAAAATGAGCGGAAAGCTGCTAAAGTCGCAGGCAGGAAAATAGTTTTACAGCTCTATGTAGTTCACACGGAAATCAAAACAAAACAACAATAAAGTACTTAGTTCTGAATTCAAATGATTAAACACGATAAATCTAATAATTAATGGACATGGAAATTATCATTCGTTCGTATTCGGAAATGCGATTATTCCCGAGGTATATTAAGAAAATAGAAATACTGTTAGTAGTAATGTTGTTCTGATTTATTGTATTGGAAGTAATTCGAAAATAAAAAAAATGCATGTGACTTAGGTGTCGACTGTAAGGCATTTTGCAAGGATAATGCAATTAGGTCTAATGTAATAGGACTTGATGCGTGATGCTAAGTACGTAATTATCGTATTACATCTTTTAATTGATCATGTATTTTTGTAACAATTTAATCACACTTATGCGTAAAGTCTCTATCTGAGCAATGTGTCTTAAAACATAAACGCAGCCGTGCGAGTATTAGCAAATCATCAGGCGCTTTTCATAACAACAAAATTAATGACAGGACAGGGACATTTTCAGTAAGCAAAAAACAAAAGGACCCACCTCGCACTTTCCCATTTAATGCAAGAACACTTATTAGCAATCTGCCCACCCATAAAATAGAGCGAGCGAGAAGCTATCAGACATTACCGCTTACCCAATCTCTAAGAAAAAGGGTCTTGTTAGTGATCGCGGTTAACGGCGGAACCGGATCAGGTAAACGTATAGAATTAATCACACGGACGCCGTGTGATAGCGCTGTAGTCAGCATTTGGTTATGTGGAGCTAGGAAAATAGCGAGTCTAGAAGCGGGGCAGAAAGGGGTATAGACAAGTTTGATAAAGAATCCGAAAAACTGCAAGATCGTTAAAATTCCTTTTAAGGTAGAAAATGCAGATTCTATTTAAAAAGTTTCTCAGAAAGAAGTTCATAGGTATCAATTACTGGTTTTGCTGATTGTGACTGCGCTCAGCCAACAAAGTCGTTTTTACATACTTTACTGGGGTGTGTGCACAGATTTTGGTATTAAAATTAAAAGAGAATTTTGAAGAAAGAGCACCTATTTGGTCATTTTAAAAAGTCGGTCCATGTAAAATACTGGTAGTTGCTGCAAACAGTTAGACTGACCCCAAACCCCAACGAAAACACAAAAACTCAAACTCAAAGCATTTATTTCAATTAAACCATTTGCAGGCACTTTTGAATTCTCAAAGAGTTAGTCAGTTAGAAAGTTGAATCTAGTTGCCCATTCTAAAACGTAGATCTCTATGGAGAAGGACGAAAAGTCGAAGTCGCGAAAAAGCTACAACAAGCAATGTTTTATACATAATAGTAAAAATTCAGTGTATGTATTAAGGTTATATCATAATATTCTTGGGGTATTTGTGCATTAATTCCGGGACATGTTGTATATTTACTATAGTTTGACCGATACCCCTATACCACGTCATAGGTAGGTATGTGCGCGGCGAGACGGGGGCAGTGCAGGCCGCTTATTTGTCAACGCTCACGGAGTCTAGCCACTTATTCGTCAGCGCTGCTTCCCGCCTCGCCGCGCATTCAAAAATTCCTTAGGCATAGTACAGTTCGGTCAAACTATACCACTATTCGGACTTTTTGTAGCCCCACCGCCACTCACTCGCTTCGGACCTTTTCTCAGTCAGAATAGATTCTCATTCAATTATCTAAATGAAATCCGGATAAGGCTTGTGATCTCACGACGTTAACACAATTTGCGCCGTCCAACGCCGGAGGAGAATTAAGAATCAAAGTTTTTGGACTTAGTAATCTAATAAATGGATTTGAGCGTGACTTGTAGTTGCTTTTTTTTTACTGAATTTAGTTGTTTTAGGATTAACACAGTATTAATTATTTTTCTCAATCATGCTTGGAAATTCAAACATTATTTTGACCACCTTCTTCGAGATAAACGAAATTGCTGTACTGGTCAAAAACAAGCGAGCGCCCGGCCGCCCATGTTACTATGAAAACTCATATCACTGTCGTGTTATTTGAAAATAGAACGAACACATGGCAACCAAGGAGGTAAAATAACAAAGATTTTATTTAAATTTCGAACTGGCTTAGCTAATAGAGCTTTGAAAAGTAAAGAAAAAACAAATGACCTTATTGGCGCGTGAAAAATTTTCTTTGTTTGTCATTGATTCTAGAATTTATAATTAATTTACTTAGTTTGAATTTCCGCGCACTGTTTGAGATAAGTACTATACAAGCCTTGGCCGCAACCAGGCATTGATGGCCTCACGTATGATCGTCCATCAATGCCCTAATTGCTAGCCGCGACAGTTATGTACTATTTATTATTTAAAGAACTTATTAGTGGCGAAATAAATTTTAACATAAATGTGATTGAGTGTGAGTGACATTATCTGATCATAGTCTAGTTGTCATTCCTCAGTGCATTGCCATAATGATGCACTGAAGAATTAACACACTATGAAGAGTTCAAAGTTTGGCAAACTACAGAAGCCATTGAGAGAATATGTTCCTGCCTATCAGTTGGACAATTTCTAGTAAATATAAGGATCAAATTCGCAAAACACATATTCGTTAGTAAGTAATTGACATTGACACCTGTCAGTTTCTTTCGAAGGCCGGACCTTAGGCAGTAGAGTAGACGAATGTAGTACCTATAATTTTAATTTTCATTCGAAATAGAATACTATTAGATATTTTGTAAAAGATGATTGTAAAAATGTGAAGAAATATTCTTTTAATCTATATACGTACTGTATCGATTAGCATCATAGCAATAAAACATGAATTTTGACATTTTTATAGTTGTTTGTACCAATTTTTCGAAATCTGTGAAGGCAATTAGCAATTGCTTAAAAAATTAGGGACATTGTCCAAGAATGTTTTCCTATACTTAGCTACAATGCCCGCGGGCAATGACCATCGACCACTTAACACCCTTATGCCCTTAGTAATAAGGTTGAAAAGTGGTCCACGGCCAGTGTCCGCAATGGAACACACGGCTACATATCAAGCTATACATTTCCAGTATAAGGTGATCTGGCATTGTATTAGATTTCCGTACAATGAGAGGTCAGCTTATACTGGAAATTTACAGGGTGGCAGGAACATCGATGCCAAAACTGTTACCATGGATTCAGTACATGATTCTGAACGTAACTGCGTTGCAATTTTTCGTCGGTTATTTAACCCGGCGCAAATGACGTGAATATAATTACACCGACGATGACGTCGGGTCATCATGACCCAGTTTTTATCGAGTGATTGTCATGAAATTAAAAAAGTTGTCTAAATTTTAATAATTATTTATTATACAAGGATTTTTTGAGTATGTAGTAAAATTAAAATAAGTCCAATATAATTTATAAATCAATTGTTTTTAGCTTTCTTAATAGCGCATGCAAAATCAACTCTGAAAACATAACATTAATATTTATTCAAGTTTTGGTAAAGTATTCTAAATAATAATAGGAATCAATAATCTTATATACTAAAAGAGAGACCAAACAAACTTATTACCACAATAATAGTCACAAATCAGTCTTCTACTTCCTTATTCACAGACATGGAACTACTGCAATTATTGCGGTACGGAATCAAATGATCTGGGCATATGTAAATCTGGCATGCATTACAAGTATGAAATGTCTTCTTATACTTTCTAGACAGCTATAATTGACATCTTCTGCGAGTTTCTTGAACCTTCGCGGGACCTCCCCATAAGGTTCCTGGGTGGATTCATCCGCGCAATCTGCGATTCTTTTGTGCAACTAGCGAAGCAGCATTCGACTCTTCTTCGTCAGACTCTGACTCTTCTAATACCGCCAAAATTACGTCAGGGTAGTTTCACAATGCCATATTCGCCAAAAAAATTAAAAAGAACTAGATAAATTAACAACAAATACTAAATAAATGAATGAAAGCATGTCTCAAAAATACTACGCCAGCGATGACGCTGGGTCATATTTACCCGTTTTGAGTTGACGCACGTGTATCTCGCAGTGTAGGCGCCATTGCACTTAGCACATCCGCGGTTCGGGTAGAGGGAGGCCGTACCTCCAGCTACATAAACGCTTAAATTGCACATTCGACGTAAAAAATAATAATGACGAATTTAAGTCGCCCCGAGTCAGTGTGACCCAGCGTCATTGGCGCCGGGTTAATAAAATCTGCTGTTTCATAGAAAAGTGCAATACGAGTACCTATGCAGTCAAAATGTATGGAACAGCTGATTTTTTTTAATAACCGCATTTCAACGCAGAGGTTTCAGAACCATGTACTGAATCCATGGTAACAGTTTTCGCGCCGATATCCCTGCCACCCTGTATAGCATCAAGCTACAAATTTCCAGTATAAGCTGACCTCGTATTGTACGGAAATCCTATACGATGCGAGATCAGCATAAATTGGAATTGTATAGCTTGATGTGTAGCCGTACCTTCTCTTACTGCCCCGTCTCAAAAATCTATCCTGTATTTAAAAAAAATCCAGCGTCATTATCACAACAAATCGAAGAAGATGCTTAAATAAGAACTCTCGAAAACTTGCGCTAAGTACAACATCATACGCATAACCACCAAAATAATTTACTACCACCACGAAAATGAGGTACGAAAATAAATCCAACCTTTGCTTACGTCATTTTCGTCGCGCCTTAGCGCTTCACGCCGGATGCAGAGCACACACCGCCGGAAGCTGCCGTACACACCGGATATGATGTACAAATTCCTGATATCCGCCACACCAACAGTGCTTATGTTTGTGTACAGGTTTTCAAGTTGAAAGTTAAAATAAGAAGGCTTTTAGGAGCGAAATTAAATTATGGATGGGACCGAAAATTCATGAGTTGTTTTTCGTTATTTTTTGATGAACGTGTTTCGGCTTTTGCGAAAGTAATATAGTTAGAATTATATTATGTCACGCTTATTAAGGAGATCGAATGCTTCTTTCGAAATAAGCTTATAAAAACTTTGGTCATAACAGTATGACTACTTCTTCGGGACAAAATACAATGCGGTAAAAGTTAACATGAATAAAGAACAGAAAAAATAAAAAATATAAAAAACCGGTCAAGTGCGTGTCGGACCAAGCACAATAACAGCACAATGAAGGGTTCCGTAGTTGGGATGAATTTATCCCAAGAACAAACTTATCTTTGTAGTTGAAAAACATGTTCTCCCATACAGAATGTATGGAAGAACGTTCACTCATCCTCGATAGCAAAAAGAGGATCCGCCGACTAGACGGGTATTGTGTCTGGTGAGCTACTAAAAAAAGAAAGAAAATACGTTTATTTGCGGTAAACATGACGCAAAGAAAGATTAAAAAAACACGTAAATAACAAATTGGGGGAAAATATACGTCACATCCACCCAAAACGGCCATCGCTCAGCATAATGCTGCGACCCCAAGCGAGACAGAACCTCAGCGCTAGTTTTCAGCGACAGCCGGCGCGACTACTCAACGATTGATGTCGGGACGTTGTATATATTCTAGTTGCGCAGTAAACTCTACTTGCGCGATGCAGGATTTTACGTGACGTCAGTGTGATGCGTTGTTCGAATGTGGCAATGTATACAACAAATATTTAAAAATATACGTCCTAGGACAATTATGCATTTATGTCTATTTCCGGACATAAATAACAATGGCCCTAAGAAACAAAGGCTAACTTAAGGTGATATATTGAAAAAAATGGGCTTTTTCTTTATCGTGTAACTTTCAAAGTATTTGGAATAAGGATTTCAAATTTTGGTGTATGATTTTTGACTATATGATCTAGTATCCGGAAAAAGGAATACACGATACAATGAAATTTTCTCGATACAAAAAATTTGCAAAGGTCTATCTATTTTTATCTTTTTTTGAGTATCATGGCGCAACGCTTATGAGTTATTCAATGGAATTTACTTTAAAACATAGAGAGTAAGCGTTTCGAGTTTTAAGAAAAGCAGTTTTTTTTTAAATAATACTTTTCATTTACAAAAGACGACATTTCGTTTTGGCACATACGTTGTTTTATTCCGAGCGGACACACATTATCGTCATCTCTTTTTTTGCCTATCAAAAGTATTGTCATCACTCTCGTTCATTCATAGATCAGTCGCCCGATGGGGCTCATCGACGAAGAATCTATGTCACTTTTTTGCAAATCAGTGCGATCAAATTTACGTGATTTAAAGAATTTTGTTTACAGAAAAAGTTAGTACTTCAGCAAGTTAAAGTAATTATTGAATGCAATTAGTGTTGAATAGGTATTCAGACTGTGTGTGTGTGTATTCTTGTGAATCCTGCGAACAATATAACATTATTTTTCTATTATGATTTCGTGGTGACATTTAAATTATTTATAAATATGGAAAGAAATATAAAATCAAAACTGAACAGTACCTGCAACGTTTGGAGTGCACAGGGCTATCAATGAACTCATTTTACAGGAATTCAATAGCAATAAGATGATGATAATAGTGAGTCGAATTCTCCATCTTCACTAAAGCACAACCAACACAATCTATTCCCGCTTTTTAATGTATTATTGTGTAAGCATTTTATTTTCTAAGAACGTCTATTTTTATACCTACAACTTTTAATAATCTTTTATCTAAATAAATAGGCTAAATAAAATTCGTTTTTAGGTTTTGAAATACGTCAACAGTACATCAATATGTCAAGTACTGTCACTACGAATCATAGATCACAAAAAAGAAATGGAGTCGCATTTGAATTGTAAAAAAGGAGAGTTTTTACCCGACTACGGCAAAATCAAAGGAGGGTTATGATTTTAACATGTATGTATGTATGTAACAGGCTATCAAATGCAAAATAAAATTCAAGTCAGACTAGTAGTTCCAGAAATTAACGTGTTCAAACAAACAAGAAAACAAACTCTTCAGCTTTATCATTAGGACTAGCTGCACTCCACGATTTCACCCGCATAAGTCCCAATCCAGTGGAATATCGGGATAAAAAGTATCCTATGTCCTAAAGTCTAAACCAATTTATCATCACTGTACTATTTTCAACACAATGTATTTTGTTATGAAATAAATTACTTATGATTATGACTTAACCAGGTCATGGTCTACCCTTTGCCAAATTTCAAATACTATTCCCTCAGAACTCTAAAAAAATCAAGCTTCTAAGTCAACGCAATAAAAAAATACGGCCCTTTATGTGGCATATTTTGATAATCGCAAATAAATCAAAAACTACAGGGTACTTCCAGTTGACCTAGAATTATGAAATTTTGGCAGGAAGCAAGGTCTCACAGCACAGGTAAAGGAAAAAGTCCGAACATTGATAATAATTTGTAGATTTATCACATAAAAATTTTTTTTTTGCGATTACATACTTGCATTTGAAATTGGAGAATTGACCGTGACGTACCTATCGATATATGGGAGAACATGTTTCTCAACTACTAAGTTAAGTTTTTTTTGGGATAAATTCATCCTAACTACGGAACCCTTCATTGTGCGTGGTCTGACACGCACGTGGCCAGTTTTTTTTGTATGTTTGTTTGTTACGCTTTCATGCAAAAACGGCTGAGCGGATTTGGATAAAATTTCGCACATGGGTAGATCATGACCTGGGTATGTCCTACATAAGATACTTTTTATCCCGATATTCCCAATGGATCGAGACTTACGCGGGTGAAATCGCGGCATACAGCAAGTATTATACAGGATGTCTCAAACGTAGTGGTCCAAAGGCAAATGGGGTAAAGTAGAGGTGGCCACCCATCATTTAAAAAAATTAAAGTTTCGATATTCTCAATAGTTCAGAAGATTTCACTAATTTAACCATTTTCAAGAAACTTTACATTTTCATTTGGATTTTTCGGCCCTGTGGACAACATTTTCGACGTAGCGAGTTTAAATCGTAAGTACGAAAACATAGTGGGAAAATTGTTTAAAATGTTATATTTAAGATATTGTGACTATTTTTTATTGTGCTACTATTTGTTTTTCCTTAAATAAATAAATAAATCTGGCTTAAAGATGCCTTGATAGTGTAGGCTGGAAAATTACGTTCCTATTTACGTTTAGTGTGGCTCTGCAGCGCTTCAGATTTTATTTTTACTTATCTTTTCAAATTTTTCATTAAACTTTATCGAAACTTTCTAAGCCCAGATTTAAAAAAGTGCACATAGCACATAGCTTTAAAAGTACCTTAATTATTAATAGTTAGACTGGGAAAATTTTACAAAGATAGCTTAATGAAAACCTTTAAAAAAATGGGTTTCATAACATGGTCGAACTACCCGCAAAACTTTATGCTCTAATTTTACTGAAACATCTCAGAAAAACGTTTAGTATTAAAATTTAACATATTTAAACGTGTTCGTGTTCCTTCGGTACATGTGTTTAATTTTTAATTCTTTTTTTTTACTTTCGCTGTTGACCTTCGTAGGCCTTCACAACTTGTGTTGTCATTATCAAAAGCCATCATAGCCCATAATCTGCCTATAGGCATTGGGCATGGGCTTGTATCCACACTATCAAGACATCTTCCAGCCATTGAACTCGCTACGTCAAAAATTTTGTTCACAGGGTCGAAAAATCCAAATGAAAGTAAAAAGTTTCTTGAAAATGGTTAATTTTCTGAACTGTTGAGAATATCCTAACTTTTAAATTTTTAAACAATAGGTGGCCACCTCCACTTTACCCCATTTGCCTTTGAATCATTACGTTTGAGACAACCTGTATACAGGTTGGATTTTTGAGATGGGGCAATAAGGGCAACTACCATAACCGTTGTTGCTACAGGAAAACGGTCTTAGAAGACTGTCCTTAACTTTTTAAGACATTTTGATCTGCATTCACAGATTTCGAAAAAAATATTAGTCAGCAAGAAAATGGGCAGTTTTCACAAAAACATTTTTTGATGCCAATCGAACCTGTTTCTTTTATGGAACAAAAAACTTAAGTGGCCAACTCAGAACCAAGTCAGAAATCGCAAAAAACTTTTCCCATACGTTTTGTGTGTGGGAATGTCACTCTGTAAACAATAAATATTTTTGCTGATAATTAAATATTTTGTATTATTTGTCTACTCCATAGTTTGCAAAATTTCATAGACCGAGATAAATTATTGTTACTTAGCACGCGCTTTTTTCTTAGATATGTTTCTGTCTTTATCATGCACTTTTAGTATGACAGTTGTGCGACAGTGACAAGAATAATGCTTAGCCAAAGCCCATGCTAAGTAACTAACGTTTTCAAATTCCGGTCAGTTATTTCGTTAGTTCCACTTTTTGCTACTGGTTCAGATACGTTTGTGGCAGCGCGACGATGTGGCGGCCAACCATCGAATATAGAACCGCCACTCTCCGCGTGCGGGGGCAATAAGCCACGCCCACCAAACTACTATTTATTTTCAAAATAGGCCCTTAACACAAAAGTACCTATCTACAACCTTCCACTTAATTTTAACCCTTCCAGCAAACGGAAAAATAAAACCGACGAGTAATAATTAAATCCTTTGAGCGTTTCTAAGAGGATATAAATGTGGAAAAAAGAGAATTTAACTGAACATCGTTATAGGAGAGGAACGTTAATTACCGGAAGTTCTCCAGGATTAGTACTTCGATGAGACTAAAAGATCTCTCAAAAGCTGCTTAGAAACTGCTTTTTGTAAAGCTAGTGATTTATGTACACGTACAACGGCAAATTGACACCCTTTTTTGGGTGGGAAATTATCAAATAACTTCTCCCGCTCTGGGCGGAGCGGGAGGGCGTGTCAGACTCATACTGACTAAAACCCACCCGTGTTCCTTCGGTTGCCCTGTTGCTGGGGGCCACGATTTCCCTATCGGTTTTCTTCGAACCCCCGGCAGGCATTGGCCCTAGCGGACCCCATCAATTCTGCTGACATCTCTTTGAGGCGCGCGTGGAACACAACGCGCCATCGACCCGGGCTTGGTCCTTATCGGACGGCGAAAAAAAAAAAAAATTACACCCTGTGTCAAGTTCAAAGGAAATGAAATAAAATTGTTTATTCTTTATATTGGATATCGGAATTAGTTTTACACGTCATATTAAAAATAAGCTAGATGAGTAAGTTTCATATCGGACTACTCTGAAAAGAAAGGCCGGAACAAACTCAGAGGTTGCATAAACATTTAGGACTAAGTATTGTATTTATTTTATTTTTTATTTCACTATATGCTGCACCAGTTGACGTCATCACGTCAGCGAAGGCTGTCACTTAAAACCAGCGCTGGGGCTCCGTCTCGCATGGGGTCGCAGCATTATGCTGAGCGATGGCCGTTTTGCGTGGATGTGACGATTTTTTTTCCCCAATTTGTTATTTACTTGTTTTTTTTTATCTTTCTTTGCGTTATGTTTACCGTAAATAAACGAATTTTCTTTCTTTTTCTTTCTAGGTCGCAGTCTCTTTTAAAGTCCAGACATAATCTTGGTCAGGCCATTTGAGGACCCTGTAGATTAGTGTCTGAAATGGTCTTTTGAGGAAAGAACCACATAGATTTGGGTGGACCTGTCCAGCAAGAATTTGTCAATAATAATGGAACTTAACTCAGCTTGTCATGTTATAGCCATTTATGTCCAAAGAACGGTGGTTTTGATTTAAAAATACGGTCTAAGACAAAGTCGGCAGTAAATAGTGAATTAAGAATTGTCTGTCTGTCCACGGTCTAGCTCCAAGACCCTTAGTACTAGAAAGCTGTAATTTGGCATAGGTATACATATTAATTACGCCGACAAAGTGGTAAAACAAAATTATGAAAAACATTTCTTTTTTTGGGTACCTCTCCTATACGTAAAGTGGTGATGTTTTATTTTTTTTGCATGGTGTGGGATATCATTGGAAAGGTCCTTTAAAAATATTGTGAGTTTGCAAAAACCATTTTTGGATTTAGGGATTCCTTTGCGAAATATTAAGCTTTAAAGTGCTAATTTTTGTTGGAGTCAAGTGTCCCCCCCCTCTGCCTGCTAAATGGTTTGATTTTGTGGTTGGATTTTGGGTATGTGAAAAAAATCACAGCAGTAGTTTATGCAACGAAATTAAAAGGAAAACTATCACAGCTAAGTAGGCTCTACACGTTAACGAGTAATAATCGACCAACTTAACTTTGCAGTTGTACAACATGTTTTTCCATATATTCCGTATGGGAGAACATATTTTTCAACTACAAAATTAAGTTTGTTTTTGGGATAAATTCATCCCAACTACGGAACCCTTCATTGTGCGTGGTCCGACACGCACTTGGCCGGTTTTTATTATCTGACTGACGTTCTAAATAGAATTTCTTTTTTTTACCCAGGCATCATCCCTATTATAAACTGTGGCATCAAATACGTTATCCAATCAGTCCCACAAAATTACTGTGGATGGATAATACACCTTATGGGTTATGGCATAACACTAAATATTTAAAAATTTCTAAGTCTTGAGCTTACCCTCTTAGAATCTCATATCTAATTATGAATATCGATTGTCTTGACGACGTCATGTTTAATCCTTAAGGTTTGAGTATATAAGACGTTGGGGGAACAGCAAAAGACGAGTAGTCTCCACAGCCTCGGCAGGTGCCCACATCACCTTACAGACTGGAGTAGTTCGTCTAACGATTTTCTCCAGTACCTTGTAACAAACATCTACGGCCGAGATTCCTCCTGATTTAAATTGAAAAAACTACAACTAACATGGCGATGGCGAATCACGGACCTGGGATGGCAGCCCTGCAAGCTTGGGGAAGCCAAGCTGCAGTGCATGGAGTGACGAACCAGACCGTCGTGGACAAAGTATCAGCCGACATGCTCCACATGGTCGACGCTCACTGGTATCAGTTTCCTCCTATGAACCCACTCTGGCACGCACTCTTGGGATTTACAATCGGCGTTCTCGGATTCATATCAATTGCAGGCAACGGCATGGTCATCTACATATTTTCAAGCACCAAAAGTCTGAAGACACCATCTAACCTGCTGGTTGTGAACCTCGCTTTCTCAGACTTCCTCATGATGTGCGCCATGGCTCCGGCTATGGTTATAAATTGCTACAACGAAACGTGGGTATTCGGTCCGTTTGCCTGTGAACTGTACGCTTGCGCTGGTTCACTATTTGGTTGTGCATCTATCTGGACCATGACCATGATCGCTTTCGACCGCTACAATGTCATCGTGAAGGGTATCGCCGCCAAACCAATGACCAAAACTGGAGCTCTTCAGCGCATACTTGGAATCTGGCTGTTCTCACTTGCATGGACCCTTGCACCATTCTTTGGCTGGAACCGCTACGTGCCTGAGGGAAACATGACGGCATGTGGAACTGACTACTTATCAAAGGATTGGTTAAGCCGAAGCTACATCCTGGTATACTCCGTGTTCGTGTACTTTTTACCACTTCTGCTTATCATCTACTCCTACTACTTCATTGTCCAGGCTGTAACCGCTCACGAAAAAGCTATGAGAGATCAAGCTAAGAAAATGAACGTGGCTTCGCTCAGGTCGTCCGAAGCGGCTAATACCAGTGCTGAGTGCAAGTTGGCTAAGGTGGCTCTGATGACTATCTCTCTGTGGTTCATGGCATGGACGCCTTACCTTGTGATCAATTACACAGGGGTTTTTGAAAGCGCGCCCATTAGTCCTCTGGCTACTATCTGGGGCTCATTGTTTGCTAAGGCTAATGCCGTGTACAACCCTATTGTATATGGTATCAGCCATCCTAAATACCGCGCTGTTCTGTACCAGAAGTTCCCAGTACTTGCGTGCACGGTGTCTCCCGATGAGGGCGGCTCCGTTGCAACTGGTACCACCGTCATCTGTGGTGAGAAGTCTGAGAGTGAGAAACCTGCTGCATAGTGACACTAACAGGAATGCGCTTTATACCGGAAAGTAGATAACTGTTATAACTTGTTTTGAATTGAACTTACCTGGGTAATTTCAATCAAACTAATAACGAATGATTATTTGATTTTATGGTAAACGACACTTATTTGTCAATTATATAGTAGGTTCAAACGCCTTTGAATTTTACTTGGCACCTTCTTTTGCTCTGGCAATATATTGTTCCTATCTCTCTTTATTACTGTAATAAACATTTTACCTCCTATTACCTGCTTTATCAGTAGACTATAAAATAAAATAATACAATTAAATCACAAAACATATTCAGCGTTCTTTCTACGAACCCAACTAGGACATGCAATTACTGAATTTATTTTATACAACTTGAAGCAATAAGAAAATTCCACTATACAATTTTAAAGACAACTATTTCATAGTAATAGAATTTATTTATTCCATTGCGCATCGTTTGAAAAAGTTTGTCTATGACATAATTATATCTATGTAAAATCGGTCAGGTTTAGGTAGATTTACATAGGTATAGACAGTTCCACGGATCACTGTCTAATATATTGCTTAACTTTGATACGAGTAACTATATAGTATTTCAATTCGGATTTAGTTTCCATAGAGATGGTTGAAATATAATACGATGAGTAGAGCTCCTAAAAGATATGAAGTTAAATTGCCTTTTTTGAAGTCTGGCTTTTTCAGTGGGTATTGATTGGAGTATAAAAGCAATGTCTTATAATTCTTCTTTTAAAATCTTAGGTCTTTATCTAAGCTTAAAAACTCTTTTTGTGGTATCATCTTTGGGGTAGAACAGTGCCTGAATCACCGAGATTGGCAAATAGAATAAATTGTAGTGATTACAGTAACTTATCAATTTATGACTATCCCACAAGTGTAAATTCAGAAATAAACAATGAGACCCCAAACGGAACAGAAAACAAGTAATATTTTGTCAACTAAAATAATTCCTCACAAAAACAAAGACTGAGGTCCGGTTCCAACTATATCATTAACACTTAGAACATTCCTATTTGAACCAGGAAAACAAAGCGCAGAACCACAAACTGTAAACCTGGTGCGGCCAAAAAAGTAACGCCACACAAATCCAACCTTTTCTAGCTAGTTTTTGTACCACACTGACCGCTCCAGCATCATGAACTAAGCACCAAATACTCGTATAACAAAGTTAACGAACCACGAATAGGTGCAGGGGAATAACCCAAAATGTTGGATTGCAACAATCGCGCAAAACGCAGTAAATTTTGCCAAAGTGAACAAGTTGAGGACATAAGCGAGTAGCGATTTTTTCATTTTTGTGCTTTTGTGTTTTTTGTCAGCCTTTGTTGACTGAATTGGACTCTCAATGTGGATTAGGTCCAAGGGGAAATTCCTACGTTTGATAGAGTAGGTAGTTTTGTTGTTTTGAACAAACTGCGCGATGCTACTGAACGTCATTTGTTATGACAGGGTAGAGGCGATTTGGGTGCAGGCCTATTCTATGGCTGGATCTCGGAAATAACACTAAGCCGTATAGAGGAAGAAGGCATGTTCCTCAGAAAATTACTAATAAAACTTCCACTTAAGTGTTAAAATGGGAGATTACAGAATCGAAAGGACGCAAAAAACATTGTGCCATCTACTTTGAGTTTTCACGAGAGACACTAATTTGCCACCTTGTTGACTGACTGATCCACTGATATTATTTATCTGGGTGCAGCAATACCGCAGTATCGGGCATGTTTGCTGACGCAAGAGTCAATGACTTTTACGTCATTACGCGTAAGAAAACAGCTTCTCTGATGCGCCAGATTCGGGGGAGCGCCAACAGAATCCTAAGGATGATTTCTGAGAGGCCAGAGTCTGCAGTGCTGGGTAGGTTCATTCAGCTTCACGTGGCGAGATGATGTTTTTTTTATTTTATTATTTGTATTTTGAATTTAATTACAAATGATCACTAACATAGTTTTAAGACCTTTGTAACTAACAATTTATGGACATATCAATTAGTCTGAATTAAATGAATTTATTATTAATACAAGCAATGGTTCCAAAAATATTACCACCGCGTGCAGCCTCCTTTCCCCCATTTGTTTTACTTAACCCCCATTCTTCTCTGTTTTCTCCCAACATTAAAAGCGGAAAATTAGTTTCCTGGAGTGACTCCCCCAATTAAAACTGTCACTTATAACTTGTTCCGTTTGTAATACGGTACCCACCCTGCCATTTGTATAAAGTTGTACGGTGGAACTTCGAACGAATTATTCATTGCCATAGCGGATGGCATGGTCATGGCGATGCTGAGTTTAGACCGGTTTAATGATTCGACTTTTAATATTTATTAGTTATTTATTCTTTGGGAGTTTGGGAAGTAAGTTTGTGTGGTGGTGATGGTGTGTTGTTAGTAGATTTTTTAACACGGTTGACTCACAATGTGATTTTTTAATGAAAATAAGTACCTAATACATATAAACTACTAATAGAAAGAGAAAAGATTAGATTTTTGCATGTTTATTTGTCACGCTTTCACGCTTAAACGGCTAAACGGATTTAAATGAAATTTGCCATCCCGATATTCCCACGGGATCGAGATTTATGCGGGTGAAACCGCGGGATGCAGCTAGTTTAATATATTTTTGATTTCAAGGTCAATTTCTAATTACTTTGGGTATACGATATAGACAATTTACTGTGGAAAAGTGTTTACTGTGAGCAAATAGTTTGATTTAGATCCAACATTATTATATATTTCGTCGAAAATATGACTGAAAGAGCTTACCTTGTCACTAATTAATAGGCTTTTCAAACCGTATTTCGTAGTTTAATTTGGAAGGAAAGATTCTACAAAATACTAAATGTCAGTAATCGCCTTATTGGCTCATGGCAACAAGATTGGGTATAAACTGATCGAACCTTCAGATTCTCATAATTCTGAAGTTAATTACGAAATTCTGACGTTCAACAACACATTTTGTTTCAAAATCTATTAAGAAGATATAATTCACAATCTTAAAAACTAATACATTAATTTATTAAGTTGTAAAGTGGCTCTATTAAACTAATTTAGAAGAAACCTATTTCTCTTTCATCTTTGGCAAGTATACATCGCTTGCATTACCTGCCACGTCATCATCTGCCTAGCCTTTTCCCAACTATGTTGGGGTCGGTTTCCAGTCTAACCGGATGCAGCTGAATACCAGTATTTTACATGGAGCGACTGCCTATCTAACCTCCACAACCTAGTGACAAGGTAACACGATACCCCTTGGTAAGACTGGTTGTCAGACTTTTTGGGCTTCTAACTACCCGTAACGACTGTCAAAGATGTATACAAATGACAGCCGGGACCAACGGCTTAACGTGCTTTCCGAGGCACGGAGGGGACTTGGTATGTAAAGATGGTCACCCATCCACGGACCAACCGCGGCAAGCGTAGCTTAACCTGATCGATCGACCCGTGCAGCTGTTATTACTTAGCCACAAGCCCCTCCACGCATTACCTGCCACGTAAGAATAGAAAAAAAAAAACCGCCCAAGGGCGTGTCGGATCACTCACAATGAAGGGTTCTGTAGTTAGGATGAATTTATCCGAAGAACAAACTTAACTTTGTAGTTAAAAAACATGTTCTCCCATACGGAATGTATTGGAAGAACATGGTTTTGTAACCGTAAATGTAAGTTGGTCGATAATTACTCGTTAAATTGTAAAGCCCACTTAGCTGTGATAGTTTTCCTTTTAATTTCGTTATATATACTACTGCCGTGAATTTTAGACATATCCAAAACCAACCATTTAGTTGGCAGGAGGGGGGGCACTTGACTCTAACGAAAATTTGCACTTTAAAGCTTAATATTTCGCAAACGGATCCCTGAATCCAAAAATGGTCTTGAACGACCTTTCCAACGATACTCCACACCATGGGATTGACGGGCAAAAAAAACATTTTTTAAGGGAGGAACCCTAAAAAATTTTTTTTTCATGGTTTTATGTTACCACTTTTCGACGTGATTAATATGTATACTCATGTAAAATTACAGCTTTCTAGTACTAACAGTCTTTGAGCTAAGCCGCGGACAGACAGACAGACATGGCGAAACTATAAGGGTTTTTTGTTTACTACGGAACCCTAAGAACCGTTGAATCATCCCTTCCTTCGATGTGGTACCAGGACCTCATAACACTTAGTATGCATATCAAGTAATACAGTCAACTTTTCCATAACAGCCGAAGTACCGCAGTTACTGTACACATATCTACATTATGTAAGTTAGCTCATACAGTCCAGTTTGTGGCATAACTACTTGTAGGTATATAGACGATGTCATTATGTACTTGTAAGCGGTAAACTACGTAAGTGAGAAAAGTTGGATAGCCTATTTCTTGATTGTAGATTAGTAGGCATTAACCTTTACAGGAAAGTTCGGTTCATTTCAGATAAATTTTCTAGAAAAACTCTCAATAGAAACGGTATTACCTTTACTAGCCTAGCCGTTCACTATAGGTACTCCTAGGTAAAGTCTGTTCGCTTAAATATTGACGGTGCAACCAAATTATAATAATACAAGCCTATTATTGTCCCACTGCAGGGAAAAAGCCTCTTCTCATACAGAGAAGGCACGAGCATTGATCACCACGCTTGTTCAAGACGGGTTGGCGATTTCAAATTTATATGAACTATAAGTCCAGGTTTGCTCACGATGTTTTTCCTTCACCGATGTTAGTAATGTTCAAGATAAACTCAGAAAGTACATATAAATTGAAAAAGGTACATTGGTACTTGCCCGGATTTGAACCCACAACCTCGTGCATGAGAGGCGAGGCTTTAACCACTGGGCCAACACGACATCACGACCAAATTAAATTTGATTTTAAATAAATATTCAATGTAATAATCTTTCGCTTCGACTGATTTAAATGACTGTGGTGACAGTTTTTCTGTTGCATCAATTTTCGGCTGCACGTGTCTTGTGGTAGTATTCAAAGCGCAGCACTACTTAAGCGGATAGACTGTATTATATTCTCAAAGCAACCACACACAAAGTCCCAGCTACCCAAGAAACTCCACGTACACCTCACATAGAGAACTTAATACAAAACACCAACAACCAGTTATGTCCATAACACGGGTAAGTTGATAGTTACATAAATTACGTCGGTTGCTGGACCAACTTTAATAAGGAAGCCACCAGTCGACCTGGCTCGGTATTTCTCTTAATTGCTGTTCACCATTTTACCTACAATATACAAGTTTGTGCGAACTTAGTTCTTAAGTTAAACGTTTTGCACTTTGATTAGGGAATTAATTGCTTGGGATAATATTTTTTTAAATTTTTACATGGCTTTTAATAACACCCCACTTCCTTAAACCCAGTTTCCTTCGTGCTTCACTTGTTTCCATTTACAAGATTTGTTTTAAGAGGGTACCGAGCTTTTTATGCACAGAAACATGTTTCTATTAAGCTTATTTGAAGTAGTAAACAGTTAAATTAAAATGTAAGGAAATAAATTGGTATTATTGGGGATATGTACTAGACATCATCCGCGATGGAAACACGATTTGATAAAGTTGGCTTGATAGAATAAATTCGCAGTTACCTCTTATCGAGTATTACGACGGCCCCCACGTATACTAACGAAATTACAAAAAAGCCATTTTCGTTTTATTGCACTAATAACAAATAGAGATAAAGATGTACGATTTTATATAAAAATTATGTACTAATTTTATACCCTCAATTGTTTTTCAATTGAACGAAATTTAAATTGGCATATTCGGTAAAAAGTAACCAGCAGTAACCAAGTAAACTATCGAATGTGTAATATTAGAAAAAGTATAATAATTATCAAAAACTATAGTAGATAGTATAAAACGGTAAAATTTTCCACTTTAGATACATCGGTAATATAAAATTTTCGAATTTCATGTTCGACAAAAATTTAAATCTAAACTTAGAATCGCTCTCCTGTAAAGTAGAGGTTTTGCAGTTTCGATACTTTACGTGGTGGCCGTCGATTTGTTTCCTCTATTTTGCTATTTTTTATATAAATAAGTAAATTCATATTATGATTAATTTACTAAAATAAAGTTCATAGATGACTCCAGCGTTTTCGCGCATTAGTTTTTTATTTAAGAGCAATATGATAAAAATAACAACGAAAAACATTGAAAAAGTGCAAAAGTGTGGTTATTTTCTTTACTCTTTACACGTAAAGAAAACTTTTTACTAAAAAAAAACAACCGACCCCCAAAAAAAACACTACAAAGTGAAAAATAACTTTAATTTCGGAAGTCGGTGTCTTGGGTTTTGTATTTTCGTTTTTTGCCACCGACTTCCGAAATTAAAGTTATTTTTCACTTTGTAGTGTTTTTTTTGGGGGTCGGTTGTTTTTTTTTAGTAAAAAGTTTTTATTTTTCAATTTTTAGTTGTGGTTCATACCCCACACACATTTGAATACCACCTGCTACCAGTGACAGAAACTTATCATATCATCTACAAAGTGGGAAAAAAATACGTATTTTGTAGCTAACTCAAAAACTATCCAAGCAAAGTTAATAAAATTTATATGGGACCAATTCGAGAGCACACCCTTTCAAAAAAAAAAAGAATTTTCAAAATCGGTCCACAATTGACGGAGAAATCGGTGGACATACAAAAAAAAAAAAAAAAAACAAACATACGCGACGAACATATAACCTCCTCCTTTTTGGAAGTCGGTTAAAAAAGACAGAGATAAAGGCAAATGGTCGGTACGCTCTTAAATAAAAGCCGTTGCATATTTACCAATAATACGTTTTTTCACGTTATTTTGAAATCCTTCCGCTTAGCTTCAGCTGTTAACTTCAATTTCTTACGTGTTGGTTGCTTAAAAGACTTCATTTTATCTTCTCTCTACTTTGGTAGATTGACGGTCTGGTCACCAGTGGATTTTGATTTTAAAAGTATCCATAGTTCATTAAATCAGGCGTGACTTTGCGGAAATCCATGATGAAATACAATAGACGAAACACTCACACACTCTCTTTCACTCTGCGTCCAGCGCTCGGTGTGGCAACACGCTGTGTTCGGGTTCGTGACAAGCCAATCGTCATCCTGAGGATGCCTCGTTGGGAGGTGAAACACGTGTCGATTTTTTATGGCTCTTTAGAAATAATTAAGCGGAACAGGTTAATAAATAATATCAACATGCATTGTATTTTAGTATTCTTTTTGTAATTATTTAGATTAAAAACGGTTATTATTTATTTATCTATTCAGTAGTATACTTACATCTTTATACATAATAAGTTGGTGCACCAAAATCATCGACCACATGATTTATACAATTAAAACAAACTTAAGTTCTTAATTATAAAATTAAACAATAACAAAAACGCAATGAGGGTAATAAGCGAAATATTCATCTATTACTAACGAGCGAACATCGGTGACCAATCTACTGACCGTCCTTAAAACAAAAAGTAGTGGAGGAATGTGATTTATACTCCGTTTGAAATAAGATTAGACATTTAACTAAACCTTTTTTACAGTCCGTTCAACCGATTTTGACTTCTATTGCGATGGCGGCATGACAAATGACAGCTGCAGTAAACAGTTGGTTTGTAACCACTTTTTTTGCTTTTAATGCCATCCTTATGCCTACGGTATAGAAGTCAAAATCGGTTGAACGGACTGTAAAAAGGTTTGTTTAAATGTCTAATCTTATTTCAAACGGAGTATAGATTAATACAGGTTGTTCCTAAAAAGCATGTTATTGCATTAGTAATATGTAGTTAATTTACCTATGATATTGTTGGGTATTATGTTTATTTACTTTTTAACTATATTCATTTTTAACATTTAGTTTCATTCACTTATCATATATTAGATATTTATATTTTTAAGAAATGTTCCTTTAATTTGTACTTTATGTTTTTATTCGTTATTTTGTCCCTCAATGATAAGGTTGGTTGCGATAAGGTTGTAAGTAGTTAAAATTTTGAAGGTACTCATATTGACTCCTACAGCTAAGTCGAATAATTGCACTAACTATGAGTAGATCCACTATCAAAGTGTGTTAGATGACATTACTTATAACCACACGTACTCCAGTTCAACACAAAAGCCTATTGTCCCTTCACTCTCTCTGCTATGTAATCCGCAACAATTCATCACAAAGTTCTTACACATATTATACGTAGGATACCTATTTTTGCTAACATTATGATATTTACCCGACTGCGTATAAAAAATGAGTGGAACCGTGTCCGATATGATAAAAACGAGCAAGAAAAGAGAGGTTGTAGGGAATTAATAGCGACTAATGATGACTTTATCTGGCGGGGCGGTAAGATGGCGCTTTTATGTGACATAATAACAGGTTGGTATTATTTTCATGGTCTTTGTCTTATGTACGGATATGGGTATGTTCTCGGCAAAGATTATGCCAACTTCTCTCAATATTTAAGTTTCGTGAAAACAGGACCTGTACCCTAATTGCGTAATACACAATCAATCACAATCTGTTTCGATTTGAAACAGATTGCTAATTCATGGCTTCATTAGTTGCAAAAAAAAACTCAAATCAAATCAAAATATTTTATTTCACATAAACCTACATGGGCACTTATGAAATGTCAGAAGCTAGGTGCACTGTTCCAATTGGTCGTTTCCTATGGAGAAGAGCCGGCAAGAAACTCCATGGTTACTCTTTTAAAAATAATTGGCTTTTACAATACTTTCATATAACAGTGTTTCTAAGTATGGGAGGACAGTGTAGGTCTTTCAATAAGTACCAAGTACTTAACAAAATAGAAAATGGTCAACAGGTCTACAATCCACTAAGCCTACAGCGTTCTCACATTTACAAAATATGTAGAAAAGAATCTATACAAAAAATAAATAAATTAATAAAAGTAAAAAACCTATTTTAATAAAACGCAATTATATGATTGCTATTACAACTGCTCAACAACGTAAATAACACAATGAATGTTGTTGACCTGTCAAAATGAAACAAATTAGGCATAATCGTTTACGAAAATGAAGTTACGCAATTAGGGTAGTAGTTTTCACTCATTATAACCGTACCGCTCCAGCGCAGTAATGCTATACGGCTAAATTGTCGCGTTGGTGAACACTTCGCACGCTCTCTTTTGCACACAGCTCGACGTCTCACTGCACAACAGAGAGCTCGCGAAATGTAGTTTGCCATACCGCGACAATGTGGCCCCAGCATTGCGACCACCTCGAAAAAATCCACCAGCTTGTCGCCAACGTGCCGTCGGCAAGACAACCACTCGCTGTTGTCACGCCACCGATGATGTGACGGTGAGGTGAGGTGATCTTGTTGTTCACGCGCCGCTTACTAGTTGGTAGCTCACCAGCCACGCACCAACGGCTAGTTTTCAGCTCACAGATCGGTTAGCGAACATTAGTGAGTGATCTCGGTTGAGAAGCACGCGTTTTTACGTTATGTCTCAGTTTACTTAACGCGAATTGGCCATCATAGCTATTGCACTCGACGAAAAAGATAATAATTGGAAAAACTTAAGACATTAGACATAGGAAAATGCGTGGGCTGTGATGGGTCCCCGCGTGGATGGCGAGGCGCCTGGCATGCATACCGCTTGCAGGCGTTTTTCGGCGCGCCGGGGAGCGGGCTGTTCACTTGAAGCGCGCGGTAAGCGCGACGTGTGAGTATGACGGCTCATGGGCAGCGCACTGCCCGCAAGCTGTTCACTATTCTGTATTGTCATCGTAAATTGTACTTTAATGCGTTTGATTTAAAATCCTAACTTAAATGACAAATGTCCCGACATCAATCGTCGGGCAGACGCCCACCAGATACAGCATCCGTCTGGTCGGAGGGTACTCCCTTTTCTATAGAGGATGAGTGAACTTATCACCCTGTTCCTCATACCTCTATATATTTAGCGGTAAATGCAATTCGCGATTTGTGGTTCGAGCGGACCTTAGAAATGAATAATAGCATAATCCTAAATAATAATATTAATAGAATCATCGACCATACTGGAATGATCACGTACTATGTTTTCAGTGTAGTCGTTCTTCTGTAGATCAGCTTTTACTACAGAACCATTTAAAATAGACATTATTATAGCAAATAATTTATTTTAATGTTTTGTGTTGCGTAATGTTAATTATTTTGCATAAGTACTATTGTATAAAATCAAGTTTTTCTAACTGGACTGACAACTGTGCTGCTGGGGAGTTTGTTACGCCACTTCTTCTTCCCAGCTAAAGCACTAGGAAGTGGTGAAGGATGGGCGTTTTTGGTGGACTATCTTATGTAATTTAAATGTTCGTAAAGTGTTGATTCTCAGCCTAGTTTGAATAAATGACTCTTGAATTTGAATTCATTCAAGAACGTGTTTTCGGCCGTAATTTTTAGTTTTTTTTTGTAAAATCAAGTTATACAATACACTGTATGAACAAGTACCTACTTCCCACGTTTTTATATAGTCTCTAATAATATCTAGAGATCTCTAAGTTCTTAAGTATCTCTTAAACCCACACAAAAGCGTATTTTTAGCGGTCCCACAATCAGATAGGTAGGTCACACGACAGCGACAAATGTGGCTGTAACTCACCACAGCCTCCCGAGATTTCTTATACACTGGTTATTACGGGCATTACCTTCCTTCCATCGCGCCCTGGATGGCCCGGCTTCCTTTTACATTTTTATCTGCGATATTAAAGTAATTATTTAGCGTGTGTCGTGGCTTGTATAGAATTCTTTATTAAACTTGGTTGAGAAAATATGAGGCCATTTATAAATTGCATTCTATATTAGCAGTGGTAACAGCCCCGACTTATGAGTTGTAGGGCGTGGGTTCGAACCCAGGCAGGCTTTGTGTAAATAATTTCATCATCACTGCTCTCAAAACGGTGAAGGAAAACATTGTGAGAAAACCCGCATATCCTAGAACCAAAAACTTTGAAGGCATGTGAAATCTAACAACACGCACTGGGCCCGCGTGGTAGATTACAGCCCACTCCCTCTCGAAGAGAGACCTTATACTTAGACGCATCCAAAAAACCTTAGGCTATGCATAGTTTATGTCAAAAAACTTTTTACAAAAAAAAAACAACCAACTTCCAAAAAACACTACAAAGTGAAAAATAACTTTAATTTCGGAAGTCGGTGTCTTTGGTTTTGAATTTTCGTTTTCTGTCACCGACTTCCGAAATTAAAGTTATTTTTCACTTTGTAGTGTTTTTTGGAAGTTGGTTGTTTTTTTTTTGTAAAAAGTTTTTATTTTTTACTTTTTAGTTATGGTACCTACCCCACACAAATTCGAAAACCACTACCTGCTATGTAAATAACAGTGACAGGAACTTATCATATCATCCACATGCTAAGTGGGAAAAAGTACGTATTATTGAAGCTAACTCAAAAACTATCAAAGCAAAGTTAATAATATTTATATGGGACCACCTCGAGAGTATATTCTTTCAAACAAAAAAAGAATTTTTAAAATCGGTCCACAATTGACGGAGAAATCGGTTGACATACATAAAAAAAAACAAACATACGCGACGAACATATAACCTCCTCCTTTTTGGAAGTCGGTAAAAAAGAAGAGGCAGAAGCCATTATGTAATCATCATCTTCCTCCCTTTTGTTTTCTTCTTTCATTCTCCTCTGTCAACTGCCACGCTATCATTCCCTCTTTTTTTATTAGAAGCCATTAGGTAAAGTGCTCGCAAGATAAGTATACGCGCGGCTGAAATCGGAACTAATTGTATGCTGTCACTTAAGTAAGGTCAAATTAAGTATAGAATTATTTAATTTATTATTATTAATATATTATTAATAATTTCGTTTATTCATTCTGGATCTTATTAGGTTACATTTTTAAATATTTCTTAAAATAAAAGAATTAAAAAAACATTTAAAAATATAAAAAATAGAGGTCCGCCGGTGTCGGGAGCAGGGTCAAAGCTACCGATGGTTAGGGCTACAGAGACAGAAACCTCCTCACAATGCGAGCCGTATCGAGGAGTTCTGCCTTCTGAGTCAAGCGCTTGATCCAATCGCCTAACTAAAGCCTCGAGAGATGTTGGTCGAGGCTTTACTGAGTAATAATATTATTAATAATAAATATTATAGTTAATATTATTAATATAGATTTAATATTATATTAAATATTACAGTATAGCACGCCACCAGACACGCAGACTTATCTTGCGAGTACTCTGTTATCAATTTTACCTTGTTCAGTCTACCAGAAAAACAGAAAATAACAATTAGGTTTACGTAAAGAGGATATTGTTACCCAGAACATTCATTTGTCGTTGCTGTTTCACAAATATTTTGAAAACTATTTCAATCGAATAAACCAAATAATACTCATAAAAATGCGTTATTATAACATCTTAAACCACGCTTTCCATATCGATTGTGCAAATCGATATTTCCAATTGAAAAGCCCGATGTAAGGAATAGCCCGGTCGTTATCTAAGGGCATCTATCTTGTTCGAGACGTTGGGAAGCGATTTTTCCCTATGCCTCCGACATGGAACAAATTATCATTCAATTTATATCAGTCGGTCTTTTATCGGTCCCATTCCCGACGTTAATAAGAAAATATTCTGGTGAATGTTTGATGTGGCGTTTTATTTTGGGAAAGTGAAAAATGTTGCTAAGTATTATTTATTTATATATGCTATGTATTTTTGTGATATACTTCATTGTACACCTATATAGCCTAAAATAGCATAATCAGTCTATAATGTTCCCACTGCTGGGGTGGGGCACAGGCCTCCTCTCTTCGAGAGGTAGTGGGCTGTAATCTACCACGCGGGCCCAGTGCGGGTTGGTAGATGTCACATAAATATTATAATCTTCGAATTTGTTGTTTATGGACATACCGGTTTCTTCACGATGTTTTCCTTCACCGTTTTGAGAGCAGTGGTAATGAAAATATACAATAATATTTATGTAATGTTTATATCTTTGTGTGATTATACGTATTATGGGTAGTTGAAAAGAGTAAAACTGTTTTGTTTTCGTTTTCCTTGTAAAACTATTAGGAAGATTGAAAATAAAATGAATGATGAACAACGAAATCATTTGATTCTCGTTTCGATTGATCATAAGCATGAAAGGACCAAATTCGTACCATTATACACACGGCTACACATCACGCTATACATTTCCAGTATAAGCTGACCTCGCATGGTACGGAAATCGTATACAATGCGAGATCAGCATAAACTGGAAATGTATAGCTTGATGTGTAGCCGTGTGTACTTAGACTTAATCCATCATTTTCCATCAGGCGAGATTGTGGTCAAGATTAGGTACACACAGCTACACATCAAGCTATACATTTCCAGTTTATGCTGATCTCGCATTGTATTGAATTTCCGTACAATGCGGGGTTAGCTTATACTGGAAATGTATGGCTTGATGTGTAGCCGTGTGTACATCGCGTTATCTAATATTATAAATGTAAAAGTGAATTTGTTTGTTTGTTACACATTCATGCTAAAACGGCTAAACTGATTTGAATGAAATTTGGCACATGGTAGATCATGATCTAGGTTTGGACATAACATAACATCACTCCTGTCTCCACGAAGGGGTAGGCAGTGGTGTACCTATAGTTCACCTACATTTCGCAACCTATGTTTAAGTCGGGTGAGCCTATTGCCATAAATCTGGCACAGATCCGGACTCCGGGCTGCTACTGAGAAGTTCCAGATGGAAAACACAATAACATTTTGCCCGACCCAGGAATCGAACCCGGGACCTCATGCTCAGCAGTAGCACTTGCGACCACTAGACCAATGAGGTAGTAGGACATAAGATACTTTTTATCCCGATATTCCCACAGGATCGAGACTTATGCGGGCGCAGCTAGTAAGAAATATAAAAAAACCGGCCAAGTGCGTGTCGGACCACGCACAATGAAGGGTTCCGTAGTTGGGATGAATTAATCGCAAAAACAAACTTAACTTTGTAGTTGAAAAATATGTTCTCCCATACGAAATGTATGGGAAAACATGTTTTTGCAACTGCAAAGTTAAGTTGGTCGATTATTACTCGTTAACTTGTAAAGTCTACTTAGCTGTGATAGTTTTCCTTTTAATTTCGTTATATAAACTACCGTTGTGATTTTTTTCACACACCCAAAACCACCCATTTAGCCAGCAGGGGGGGGGGGACACTTGACTCTAACAAAAATTAGCACTTTAAAGCTTAATACTTCGCAAACGGATCCCTGAATCCAAAAATGGTTTTCACAAACTCTCAATGTTTTTAAAGGACCTTTTCAATGATATCTCTCACTATGGGTTAAAAAAAGACAAAAAATAACATCACCACTTTACGTGTATGAGAGGTACCCTAAAAAAAATGTTTTTCATAATTTTATTTTACCACTTTGTTGGCGTAATTAAAATATATACCTATGCCAAATTACAGTTTTCTAGTACTAAGGGTCTCGGAGTTAGACCGCAGACAGACAGACAGACGGACATGACGAAACTATAAGGGTTCCTTGTTTACTACGGAACCCTAAAAAGGGTGAGACTCCGGGAGTGCCGACAGAAGTGAAAACTTGAACAAGATCCACAAGAAGTCCATAATCTTATCTAAATAACAATCGCGTTTACAAAAAAAAAAAACTTCCAAAACCTTTAAAGTAGAAATACTTGCATAGAACATTGATCCGTAACGTAATATAAATAAAGAGCACAATCGCGTTTACAAAAATGAAGTGTCAGTAACGGTGTCGCGAGTTCAATTATTTTTTCCCATCTCAATAATGCCCATGCTAAAGAAGTTTTCACTTCAAAAACGATTTGAGCCATAACCACACTAAACTTTACTTTCTATAAGATTCTTCTTCTTGATGTTGTCATGAACGAATAAATTTAATGTACGTGTAGTTAATGTATCATTCTCCTGAACTTATCCCAATTAATTTGGAAGATTATTTCTTCCATACTTCTCTATGGTCATCATTTCGGTAATTGCTCCCTTTCTATCCATATCATCTTCCACACAGTCCATCCATCGTTTCTTTGGACTTCCCCTACTCTTATAGTCATCCACATTCATACTCAAAACATTCCTGACGAATATAATTTAAAAAAAAATACAATAGACGTGGATATATTTAGTAACCTGTTCCGCTTAGCTATTTCTAAAGAGCCTTAAAAAACCCTGAAAGAAATCGACACATGTTTCACCTCTCAACGAGGCATCCTCAGGATGACGACTGACTTGTCGCGAACCCGAACACGGCGTGTTTCCACACCGAGAGAACTGAACGCAGAGTAATTTTATAAAATATAGAAAACCAAATTATAAATCCATGACCGACACCTAAGCCGGGCAAAATATCCAAGAAACTTTTCTTCGCCGTCTGTTTTTCCTAAAGCCACATAATAATTGTATCAATTTCCATTAGAAGCTGTCCCAAAATGATGAAGAATATGATTAAGTTACCATAATTCGTCACCAGCTGTGTTCAAGTGCGGTTCTCAAATAAATTCTCATTCACAACGAGCAAGATATTGAAAAATTCTGGCATCTGGTAGCGCGACCCTTAATTTTATATTATCTGCTTAGAGGCTGGTTTTGTTAATGCGATAAATTCATAATTAGCTTACATAGCCAATTATATATATTTTTTTTAATAAAAATTAAAATTTTCAATTCAATATTTTTTATTTAGCATAATTTAAAAAGTAGATATGCTCTTGTCTCGATAGAATCAAAATAATTTGTGCAATATTAGTTATTATTGAATAGCTTCTGCCCGCAACTTCGTCTGCGTTTACCAGGATAAAAAATACCTATGTTATGTCCTAATACAGGTTATGGTCTACTCATGTGCCAAATTTCATCCAAATCCGTTTAGCGATTTTAGCATAAAAGCGTCACAAACAAACCTACTTTCACATTTATAATCTTTATATATATAATTCTTCTGTGAGTGTGTATGTCACTGAACTTCTCTCAAACGACTGGACCGATTTTGATGAAATTTTTTGTGTGTGTTCAAGGGGATCTGGGAATGGTTTAGATTCACAATTTTGTCCGCTGGACAATGTTTTGACAAGACAACGTCTGTCGGGTCCGCTAGTACGTATATATAATTCTTCTGTAGGTGTGTTTGTCACCTAACTCCTCCTAAACGGCTGGACCGATTTGTATAAAATTTTGCGTAAATATTGTAAGTGGGTCTCTAAATGGTTTGAAAATACAATTGGACCCGGTAGGTGGCGCTGTTCGGACAGGACAACGTCTGTCGGATCCGCTAGTCTTTATATAAAATTCTCGTGTCACAATGTTAGTTACCATACTCCTCCGAAACAGCTTTACTGATTTTTACCAAATTTTATATGCATATTCAATAGGTCTGAGAATCGGCCACTATCTATTTTTCATACCCCTAAGTGATAAGGGTTGTCAACCCCAAACAAATAATTGGCAAAACAACGTTTGCCGGGGTCAGCTAGTAATATATACATATAATTACAAGCTGCGCCCCGCGTTTTCACCCGCATAAGTCTCGATCCCGTATGAATGTTGAAATAAAAAGTATTCTATGTCCTAATCCAGGTCATGATCTACCCATTTGCCAAATTTCATCCAAATCTGTTCAGCCTTTTTAGCGTGAAAGGGTAACCAACAAACAAACTCACTTTCGCATTTACTTACAATATTACTTAGGATAAGTTAGGTTAGGTTAGTCAATAAAATAAATAAGTAAGTCCTGATAAGTACTGTGTCTTAAATAGAAGAAGAACTTTGCATATAACCAGTTGATGATTACAACGACTGTCGAGCAGAGAATTTAAAACCATGCGAAGACTTAAAAAACCTGTCATGGCAAAGAAAAATGTCACCTTTAATCAAATTAATTGTAGCCATGTCGCAGCGATGGAACTATACCTTAAGGCTATACCCTGATAAACTTTATTATTTTCATTAAGGGCAGGTGATTCAATTAAATTAGAGCTCAAAACGATGCGCCACGCGTGCCTTATCATTAAAATTACTAACTAAGGCGAGTGTATACCTGCCTTAATATATTTTTGATGTTAGGTCACTTTTTTTTAGGTTATCTGTAGAAATAAATTAACTTAATTAACTATACTTTTGTCGTTCTAGTTACGAAATTGTCAAACAATTAGTGAATTACTTATCACAAGACTTAATTGGATATTGCGAAGAATTCTTTGAGAACATCTGAAAATAGACTTACACGAGGCAAAGTAAATAATATATCTTTCACATTATTTACTCAATAAAATTGACTTCTGAATTATATAAATACGATGATTTTATTCTCCTTCAGTGAAAAATATCACCAAATACATTAATATAAGTATCCTTGTTATCTAACATGACAACATATAGGTACCTATAAAACCGTAGTACACTCAAACCGAGGGGCAGGAATCTCACAAGTAATACTTTTCATACTTTTGTCCGAGATTTATGTTAAAAAGTTCGTCCATTTCTCATTTTCCCCCCATACCCGTCTCTCACTGTGTGAACGATTATCATTCTCTTTTTTCTTAGCCCAAAAAAATAACTTTCTTTTGTCAGTTAAACCCGCGTGGTCCTTTTCAAAATAGGAACAATGAAACGTTCTACATTTAGATGTTATGTTTATTAAAATTCGTGTTCTTATTTCAAAAGTGTTTGATTTTTCCCTTGTTCTTAATTTGAATTTATTGTCTTTGTAGTCAAGTTTGTATTGTGTGGTCCTTGCCTAAGAATTTATCACCTTCTCCCCCTTATTTTGTAGGAGCGTCTAAGTAGCTGCCCCCACAACCCTTGTGGACACCGTAATTTACTGTAAGTATTTATAAAAGTGTAGATTCATAGGTTTTTTTTTTTTTTTTTTTTTTAATAATGGCTTCTCGCAGTTTTGACCACTAAGGTCGTGGCTGCTTAACCGGATTTTCCTGTGGGTGCCATAAGCTTCTACACTTAGAGCCTCCAGCCAGGAGCTTTTTGTACTATTCTAAATTAAAATTAAGCGAATGCTCGCTAAGGGCACCCCCTGTGGGGTACGGACCTCGGCTTAGGGCATCGCTGACGGGAGGACAGCAAGAGGGGACAGGCTGGATCAAATTTATATTTATATCATGATTATTATTCGGGGTATTTAAAGCTACGTGCTCAGCTGCAACAACTGCTGGCACCTCGTTATCGAGCAAGGGTCGGGGGGGGATTCGTTTACTCGGGGAGTAGATCGCGTACGTAAAGGACCTCGGCGGCGAGGTCGGAATGACGGGAGGCGTCTGTGTTTGTGCACTGTACTGGTGGCCCTATTCTGCTCCTGGAGGAGTGTAATGGGGTCATCTGGGTCGGAGAGTACATGCCTCGGACGGCGGATCTGACTGATTTGGGACGGGACATAATTGGCTGCCTCGACTATCAGAGGGTTCCGATGTCGAGGAGCGGACTCAAAGTGGCGCTTTGCCATGCGTTTGAGGAACTGGTGGATCGTAGGGATCTTACAGTCGAGATGGAGGATCTCGTTTCTGACGTACCACGGGGCTCCCGTGGCCTTGTGAAGGAATCTGTTTTGGAGGGACTGCATCCTATGGATGTGATGGGGTTTGGCGTGGGCGAAGACTGCTCCCGCATAGGTCATTATGGGACGGACACACGCTGTGTAGATACGCAATTTGCACTTTAGTGACAATTTGCTGCGTGAATTTAGGATACAGTGAAGCCTACCTAGAGCGAAAGCGGCTCGCGAACGAACCGTCTTTATGTGCTCTGAAAAGGAGAGACGGTGGTCTAAGATCACACCTAGGTACTTGGCTCGCTTCTCCCAAGGGATCGGCTTGCCGAACAGGGTGATCGTTCGGGGGGGAGGGGGGGGTCTAGATCTCGGTTTCGAGAATGAAACCGCTTGACTTTTGTCGGGATTAACTTCGATCCTCCACCGTCTAAACCAGGCGCCAAGGTTACTGACGGCCCGTTGTAGATTTAGGAGAGACGAAGGGGCGTTGCCTTTACAGATGATCGCAGTGTCGTCTGCGAACAGAGCGAGCTGCGTCCCTCTGTGTCTGGGGATGTCGCTGGTGAACAGCGTGAACGCGAGGGGGGCTATCACTGAGCCCTGAGGGACTCCTGCCCTTATGGGGCGAGGGGAGGATAGGGCACCTTCGATACGGTAGCGGAAGGTGCGATTCGACAAGTAGTCTCGTATGATGAGTACGAGACGATCCGGCACTCCGAGTTTGTATAGCTTGTATACTAAGCCGTTGTGCCAGACTTTGTCGAAAGCTTTCGCTATGTCGAAGAAGACTGCGCATGTCGGATAGCCGCGGGTGAGACCACCTTTGACCAGCTCGACTATGCGGTGGACCTGATGCACGCTAGAGTGCTGAGTTCTGAAGCCGAACTGCTCGTCGGGTATGAGGCCCTTAGTCTCGGCGTAGTCTCCGAGACGCTTATAAATAAGCCTCTCGTAGATTTTTCCGTTAACTTTGAGCAGACTGATTGGGCGGTAACTAGAGGGCTCGTTTTTAGGCTTGCCGGGCTTTGGGATACCTATGACCGTGGCCTCTTTCCACGTCTGGGGAAAGATGTTATTGCTTAGAGCACCATTGAAGATGGTGGTCAGTAGCATGATCAAGTGGGCTGGGAAGAGCTGGACCACCCTATTGGTGAGTCCGTCTGAACCGGGAGATTCATAGGTTCTTTTGGTATACGTATATCGTTTTTGATAAGTATTTAGTGGGTCTACGAGTGTTCTCCTATAAAGGGTTAGCACTTGGGTGATCGAGCTCAGCTATGTGAAAATAGAGAAAACGATTATTCCCAGATATGAAACTTAGCTAGATTGATTTTCACCCACATAAACCCCTATAATGCAACTTTTATTGAAATCGTTAAAGCCATTTTCGAGAACGTGATTACAAATATATAGTAGCTGGGTGAGCGAGCTCTGCTCGGGTGAAAATAGAGAAAACAATTTTTCCTAGAAATGAGACCTAGCTAGATCGATTTTTCGCCCCTGCAAACCCCTATATAATGCAACTTTCATCAAAATCGTTAAAGAGCCGTTTCCAGGAACGTGAGTACAAATATGTATATATATATATAAAGTATAGGGATATATTAAAGGGTTATATATAGTATACGAAGATGAGGTGTTGAAAAGATAACCACATAAAATATTTCATAATATTTATTATAACATCGCTCCCAAGTGCTCATTGCGGTTGCCATCACAACCTACCCATACAATTATTTGTTCAAGTGTTCACATAATTTTAAATAAATAATTCGACTAGGTTAGTTTCGTTGTACGTATTTAAAGACTGGTAGTTACTTCATTGCTCCTCAAATCTGGAACGTTAAGTGTGAAATGTCTATTACAGCTACATTCTGTGGGACCTCCTAATTTACCTTTGGCAATACAAATGTTTGGTGAGCGATACTTCTCATCTGTACCCTTTTTCTTACCTCTAGGTATTGTGTGAGTATCATATATCGATCGAATACCTCCGTATACGTGGTTGTCATTATTAACAACTTCATTTTTATTATAATTATTATAGGTCCTTTGGTACAAATCGTTTTTATATAGTTCTTCTTGATATTTCGTATCCATTTCTTTGTTATACATTATTTTTGAGTAGTTGTTTGGTTCTGAATTTGAATCGTTGTCTGTGCTTAGTGTTTCGTTGACGTATCGTTGTGACATCCATACGTATCTCGCCATGGGTTCTTCAGGGCCCCATAATCGGGATGGGCGAAACGCTGAAGCTAATTTCTGTAAAGAAAATGTTGTAAGTAAATTGATCGTGTTTGGATAACTGATAATCAGGTCACAGAAAGGGATTACAGTAACTTGTCTGGGACTGGTCATCTCTTAGCTGCCACGGTTTATTTTAATTTATTTAAATTTTTGAATTGTTATTATATTTTTATGACGGACACTTTTAACGTTCACGTCTTTCTACATTGTTCTCACATGTATAAGTTCAACACGAATGATGTAACCAATATTTTGTAACAATATTTTGATTTAAAAGAGTGTCCGTGGAGTTTCTTGCCCGTTCTTCTTCATAGGTACCTACTACTCTTTGGAATGGGCAACTAGCTTCATTTTTCTGACTGACCGACCCCTTGACAATTCAAAAGTACCTGTAATTGGTTTATTTGAAATAAATGCTTTGAGTTTGAGTTTGAGTTTTTTGTGCCTGTAGAAACAGTGTGATCACATTATTTGCGTTATCTTGTAACATAGATTAACAAACATGTTAAGGGCGGTGGTTTGTCACAGTAACCCTTTGATTATATTATTTATAATGTCTAGATAGTGTCGCGCTGCAAAAGAACTAAAAAAAAAACAGTGGCACTCCGGGAGTGCCGACAGAAGTGAAAACATGAACAATTTTACAGTGCAGGAAATACTTTTCTTTTTGAAGTCGGTAGAAAAAGGGAAATGTCAATCATGTCTTTGTCATGTCTCAATGTTTGGAATGACATTAATCCCAAAGAAAATGTATCGCGCGTTGATGTCTTTTTAATGGTCATAAGCTGGTGTCGGTCACGGTGTTGCGAGTTCAATTGTTTTTTCCCATCTCAAAAATGCCCAACGCGCCTAAAAAAGTTTTCGCTTCAACAAGGCAACTTTGTTATGCTGATGTGCGTGACAGCTACGTCTTACACTCGCGCCACGTCATTGTGCTTTTCTAATGTACGTGCATTTAGCGGCCAACAGTTGAACGCTATTTTTTTCGACGAGTTCACATCTTTGACTATACCGGGTGATTTTGTTACTGTCTTGAAATTTTTACAGGCTGTTCTACCCATGAATATAAACAACTTTCACTATGGGAGCAACAAAAATCATCCCGTATATCTAGATATTTTAGATATTTTTATATCTTTGCAGTAACCATGCATGACTTATCTTCTAAGTAGAAATAACAAGCTCCTGAAGTCTACCATGTTTTTTTAGTTAGCCTTCTTTGTATCCCACTGCTAGGTAAAAGCCACCTCTTTTTCCTTCCAAAACTCTCTGTCTTGTCCTATCTCTGGTCATGTTTTCCTCGTAGATCATCTCACCAACTTTGCCACGGTCTACGTCAATGGCGATGATAATGAATTTATCAACATTTAATTAAAAACTGAATATACTCACTGTAACGAAATTAAACTGCTCCTCCTTAGCAACAGCTACTGCTGCCAACATGACCATGACCACTAATATTACTACAAAAACTGCTAACAAAGGCCAGAGCGTGTAGCCATTACCCCAGGATACCCTCAATAAGGCCCGGAGCCACCACCCCGAGACTCCGATGAAGAGGGCAGGGGTTAGCCACCAGATGGCAACCCAGAAGTACGGGAGTTTCACGCCTGTGAGGAATTCTATGTCTACTGTAAGGTAACACCAACCTGGAAAGAGAGAACAAGGCTATGTTTAGTTTGTATCTAAAACATTACTAAAGAGCAATTGAAGAGATTTAATAAGAACTATTTTACTATGCAGATACCTTATTACCAATTTTTATGGTAAAACGTAGCAACAAGACAAACAAAAAAAAAACAACCGACCTCCAAAAAAAAACACTACAAAGTGAAAAATAACTTTGATTTCGGAAGTCGGTGTCTTGGGTTTTGTATTTTCGTTTTTTGCCACCGACTTCCGAAATTAAAGTTATTTTTCACTTTGTAGTGTTTTTTTTTTTGGAAGTCGGTTGTTTTTCTTTTTGTAAAAAGTTTTTATTTTTCACTTTTTAGTTGTGGTATCTACCCCACACACATTCGAATACCACTACCTGCTACCAGTGACAGAAACTTATCATATCATCTACATAGCAAGTGGGAAAAAAATACGTATTTTGTAGCTAACTCAAAAACTATCAAAGCAAAGTTAATAAAATTTATATGGTACCAATTCGAGAGCACACCCTTTCAAACAAAAAAATAATTTTCAAAATCGATCCACAATTGACGGAGAAATCGGTGGACATACATAAAAAAAAAAAACAAACATACGCGACGAACATATAACCTATCCTATCCATTACGTTTGAGCCCACAAAGGAGGATGAGCTAATCCTAACTAATATTTCACGCTAAAACGGCTGAACGGATTTGGATGAAATTTTGCAAATGGGTAGACTATGACCTGGAAAAGGACATAGGCTAATTTTAGTCCTGGACCGCAGACAAAGTCGCAGGCAACAGCTTATAATTATATATAGTTTTAAAGTTCTAATTCTGTAGAACAATAGCTGTTAAGGTGGAAAGTCACAGTTCGCTGTCCGTTCAAAGATACAACCTTGAAAACTGTGTATAAATTATTTTTATTAGTTGTTATTCGTTTTCGAGTACCAAAGCGCCCATCCTCCATAACCATATTCTGTTCTTTGATGACAACAACATTAAATCGAACTTCAGTTCAGATAAATGAATTTATCACAAGTTGCAGCGAAAAACGTGTTCCGCCGACCCCAAGTAATATGCAGCAAAGGCAAGAAGACGATGAGGTGCAGCATTGTAATGAACAATAATAATACGGAAATAATTATAATTGAAATACAAACGAATGTCTACTGGTATGTAATGGCTGGTACCTATCGATGGCATGGGATAACTATCGACACCTAGTCATTACATACCTAGTAGACATTATAAGAGAAACCAATAGTACATTACTGCCGTGGCCTGCAAAAGGGCATTGATGGACGAACGTGAAAATGTGGGCTGAGGCGAAGTCGAGGCATACATACGTGAGTCCATCAAAGCCTGGTTTTGGCCAAAGCTTGTATAGTAATTTTCTCAAATAATGCGCAGAAATTCAGACTAAGTAAATTAATTATAAGTTTCAGAATCAATGACAAACAACGATAATTTTTCACACGCCATAATGTTCATTTGTTTCTTCTTTACTTTAAATAGCTCTATTTGCAAGCTAAATAATAAAATCTTTGATAAGTTATATACCTCCTTTGTTGTCATGTGTCCAAATAAAAAGATAGTTCAATTTTTTTTTTAAACACGTCAGACTGATATACGTTTTCGTAGAAATTTATTCGACCGCTAAACACGACAGATATGAATTTTCATACACATTTGCTGGTCGCCTGCTCGCATGTATTTGACCAGTACAGCATTTTCGATTTATCTCGAAGAAGATTGTCAAAATAATGCCCGAATTTCCAAGCATGTTTGAGAAAGCATAATTTACAATTTAAACTTACCATAAATAAACACAAATCCAACCAGTTCAACAGCAGTAGTGAACACAGCCAGCACTGGTATAATCAGTTCATCCAACATGGTGGCTACTTCCAACCCTCGGGATAGTACTGCCACGGTAAGGGCAGTGCCCACTGCTGAGCCAGCACAGGCGAAGACCCGCCAGTGGTCGCCTGTCATTCGGTGGAGCTTGTCGTAGACTGGGTAAAGGAGGATCAACTGAAAAAAAGTGTAAATTTTTTGAGTTACATAGTTTTCAGTTTTGAAAATGAAATACGAAACTATGAGGAAAAGGTCGACTTTGAAAGCAACATTTTCATACGTTCATTAAACCTCTATTATTACAGATTACAGGTGCTTCTAAGAAATGATATGTAATTCCTTACATACTAGTTATTAGAAGGGCCTGTAATCTTAAAAAGAACCAATCATCATCACCAGCTAAAAGCATTCCAGAGATTGTCACAGGTAGGCCTCTCCAATAGCACGCGATTTAACTCAATCCTCGGCAACTCTCATCCAGAATCGGATAGTACAATCACCATCATCACCATTTCAGCTCAAAGACGTCAACTGCTGGAAGGCCTCCCCACAAGATTTATTTTACGTCTTTTCTTTTTTAGGGTTCCGTAGTAAACAAGGAACCCTTATAGTTTCGTCATGTCCGTCTGTCTGTCTGTGTCTGTCTGTCTGTCCGCGGTCTAGCTCCGAGACCCTTAGTACTAGAAAGCTGTAATTTGGCATAGGTATACATATTAATTATGCCGACAAAATGGTAAAACAAAATTATGAAAAACATTTTTTTTTAGGGTACCTCCCATACACGTAAAGTGATGATCTTTTTTTTTATTTTTTTATCCCACCATGTGTGGTATCATTGAAAAGGTTTTTCAAAAACATTGTGAGTATGTTAAAACTATTTTTGAATTCAGAGATCCGTTTGCGAAATATTAAGCTTTAAGGTGAAAATTTTTGTTAGAGTCAAGTGTCCCCCCCCCTGCCAGCTAAATGGTAGGTTTCACATATGTGGAAAAATTCACAACAGTAGCTTATATAACGAATTTAAAAGGAAAACTATCACAGCTAAGTAAGCTTTACAAGTTAACGAGTAATAATCGACCAACTTAGATTTGCGGTTCTAAAAACATGTTCTCCCATACATTCCGTATGGGAGAACATGTTTATCAACTACAAAGTTAATTTTGTTTTTTGGATAAATTCATCCCAACTACGGAACTCCCTTCATTGTGCGTGGTCCGACACGCACTTGACTGGTTTTTTTTTATTGTAGCAATTATTAGGCCAACTATTGTCTAAGCGTCATCAATGGATGCCATTAGCGCGCAACATAACACACTTGGACGGTCACTAAACAGAAATAATATCGTTACAAGCATGCTTGAGCCGTGTGTGGTCAATACCGGCGCAAGCCTAAATTTGCGCAAGTAAATCGTTACGTGTGTAATTACATTGATTGATACAATTTTCGGCAATCATTCTAATTTATACCTTACCTTATACCAAGATAAGAATTACATTGCAATAAGTTACTTATGGTTTCACGTTGATCGTGAGAATTATGGCTTAAATTTTTTGAAACCGCATTAATGCTCGTGCAGACGGGCGCGACTTGTCGCGCGACGAGACAGCGATAATTGTTCTACCGTGAAGTTTTCTTAGAAATGTTTTATTAGAGTCGCGTCGTGCTGTTGCGTCGTGCCTGTTTGTGGGAGCCTTTATACGCGTCGGGTAGCGTGTTAATTTAATTTAATTTATTTTAAACCTGTGAAACACCGAAACCAAAAAAAAATATTGATACATACCACACTAATAATACCAGAAAAGAACACAACTCCAAAAGCAAGAAGAGGCCATTCCTTATTCCTCTTCTCAGATACAGAAGACTGGTATATTAAGACTAGAATTGATATGAAACTGGTATCCTTTCTGTTGGTTCCTCCGATGGACTCCCAGAGTAACACCCAGAGCCAGCCCGCGAATATGCTTGTCATTATAACTAGGGCTGAAGTCCTGAAAAATGAAAATAAAATATTGTTTTTAAACTGTTTTAGAGGCATGAGGAACAGAGTGTAAAGTTCACTCATCCTCTATAGAAAAGGGAGGATCTTCCGACCAGGCGGGTGTTGTGTCTGCCGGACAACTATCCAACGATTGATGTCGGGGAAATTATATATATGGTGTTCATGCGGTAAACTCTGGATTTGTGTGACGTCAGGATTTTGTGTGACGTCAGGTCTTTGATACGTAGTCCAGTTGGACTCTCCTGGCGTTGTAGATACACAGTGTAATAAATGGGTCTTCTTTTATAACAGTGTTCATCATTATAATATCGTAGTGGTTAAAAAAAAATAAGACTAAAAAGGGAAAGTTATTCACATTTTTGAAGTGGTCAATGTGGGAGATGAATCATTACAAATCTTTCATGAAATTTATCCAAAGTGACTGCTTATAACGCAAAAACAAACTGAGTTTTGAATTACTGATAATCATAAATTTATAACACAAGATGGTCAATTCTGATTCAACCTCTTTGATTTTACTATTCTCAAAAATAGCTGTAATGATGACTCCTTAAGTTCTGCGTTGAGCTCCACAATTACTGACAAATGCTTGCACTGACTGGACAGGCCTACTCAAATCTGTGTGGTTCTTTCCTCAAAATACCATTTCAGACACAAATCTACATGGTCCTTATGGCCTGACTAAGATTATTATGTCTGGACTTTAAAAGAGACTGCGACCTCTGAGTTTATTTCGGCCTTTCTTCTTAGAGTCAGATGAGAATCGCCGAACTCATCTAGCTTATTTTTAATATGACGTGTAAAAGTGATTCCGATATCATATTTAAAAAATAAACAATTTCAATACTTCAAAAGTAACTAACTAATACAAGTAAATAAATATCTTACCACCGAACGTCAGAATGTCTGTAAACAGATCCACCGGCGCTGGTCAGGTATCCACTAACAATTTGCGTAGACATTAGCGCCTGCACCAGTGTGCTGTGCCAAATGTAAGGCTGCGTTAGCGATGTCCATTGTACGCATGATTCGAACATTGAATCGAGAACTGCGGTCTTAGCCAGAAATGAAGTTAGGAGTATGGCGATGATTATGACGATTATGACCAGGAATGCGAGTGTCGTTTTCAAGGTTTTGTGGAGGCGGTATAATCTGAAAAACGAAAATATTTGTGATTTTAAGTCTGTTGTCGTAAAATTTACTTTAGGGATCAAAAAACCAGATTATTATGTCATGTTAGCAGTTGCGCTTTTTTGTACAAATATTTTCAATTTTTTAACCTATCCCATCAATCACTTAAAATGTGTTATACTAAGGTCTACTCCAAAAGTATTTTGAAAGTGTTCAATAAACCAAGTTCAGGTTTAATTCTTACACATTTGAATGTTTGAATGAATGAATGTTTATTTTTGCTAAAAATAGTGCTTTACATTTCCTTATAGTCTACATTATTAGCTAAGTTTACATTCTTTAGTGAAATAAGACACAAAGAAAGTATATTGCTTAAGAACTCCACACTAGGACGAGCCTGTCTCGTGGAGTCCTTGAGTGGTATTGCCATATGAAAATGCGTATTACATATTTAATTATTGTATAAATCCAGAAGCACATAAAAAAGTGTTATTAATCAAAACATTGTTTAAACTAAGAACATGAAACGCATTATACTCGTTTTCGATAAATTTATAATTAAATTGTTAATGTCAAACAAATTTACTATGTCCATAAGTATATTATTTACGTCAAATTAATATTTTTTTTGCGTCTGTACATTTTATTAATGCAGTGTTAACATCAAGAAATAAGATCATTGGATGCTGAATGTAATGTGGCAAGTCATTAAAGCAAGAATATTGGCGGGCCTACGGGCACACTGCCCTGTGGTACACCGTATCTGATAACTCTATACTTTCGCTCACTAAAGAAAATTTGTTTCACATTCATCTGTATTTTGGTTTACAAGGCAGATGTGAGTAGAAACGCCGGGAGGGGACGCCCTAGGAGGACATAATAGTGTCCTTATTGGTGATGTTATTCAGAAAAGGCAGATGCGTAGTATTCGCAACCGGCATGCGCGTATTACTAGATGTATGAACGTAAAAGAGGCACAACGAATACGTAAAGATCGTAGCAGGTGGCGTTCTGTATTTTCTGCCTACCGACATGGGAAGAAGGCATGAGTTTATGTACGTATGTATATCATCTGTATTTGGAAGGTACCAAAAAGTCTGTATAACATGACTGTGAAAGTTGTGTGCAGATATTGTTGAAGCTGGGCAGAGAAGACGGTTAATACTTTTTTATCATGCTTTTGTCCAGGAACGTTGAGTTGGTTGATTGAAATAATCCTCATGCATCTTTTATCCGGTCTGTTAACAGGTTTCACGTGCACATTGTGCCGAGGCCTGCTTTGTGAGTTATGTGAAATGCGTGGCCGGTTTGCACAATAGAGGTATTTCGACTAATCCTTCTTTGTTAAGACTAGGGTATATATATAGGTTTCCAGTAACACTTCATGGATTTGATGGAGCTTTATTTAATCGCGTGAACAGAGTTTACAATAGGTGAGAAATTTAGTTAATTCAATCACATTGACTGACAAATTTTAGCAGTATCATCACAGCGGTAATGTTTTCCCATTGTTTGTCTTATTTGTTTTATAAATATATTTGTGTATTTGTGTGTATTTATTTGTTCTTATATTTATATATATAGTTATATATTTTGTTTTAATAGGTATATATCCTTATATTTAAATAAATATTTATTCCACAATTTTCGATATTGCACCTACCACTGTTTGTCTCTGCATCACCCAAAGGTTGACTGGAAGAAAATGCCTATGGCATTAAGTCTGCCTCTGTACATGTATGTGCTTAAAGTATTAAATAAATAAAATAACTTTTTTGTTAAAAGAACTGAGATTTCTAAAATTAAAATTAGATTGAGTATTTATTCTGGTATTTTTTGTTTGACCTGACCGAATTTCGGTCACGACGACTAATTTTAATGGAGTCTAGCGTACTCTTGACGCTAGATATAGGTACTGCAAAAGTGCATGCGCAGACAGGTGCACTCTCTGTTCCTTAACGTGCAACGGGACAGCAATCCAACACAGCCGGAGAGAAATCAGGTGCAGGACAAACAGTTTTATGAGCTATCCGAGGCACGGGGTTGTCATACCACCAACTTCCAAACTCCGTGCTGCTATTTAGACCTCACGCTCAACAATCGCGCTTGCAACTACTAGACCAGGCCCCTCCAACATACGGCCCCCGGGCCACCATGTGGTCCGCGTAAATCCTCCAGCCGGCCCGCGACCTAGTTAAAACTTTATAACACATCAATAGATATATAACGCGAACAGTATTAAATTCTCCCAATGTCAGTTATTCGATGATCTATCTATCGACTTTGAGTAAAATGTACATGTTTGTAGGTATTACAACTAAAGTACCTACAAAATAACACTTGAGCGTGACCGCGTGAGTTGAATGTAAATTGACGTTAATACGTTTGGCATTGGACATTTCTTTTGGCCCGCTATGGTTACAAAAATATCAAACCTGGCCCTCCAGAAGATTATGTTGGACACCCCTGTACTAGACCAACTAGGCAGTCGGCGATGATGGCGACTGTTGAATATCGTACTACTAAACACCACATTTTTTGTTATAGTTCTCGCTTTATGAACTGAGCCGTCGGCCCATAAATTTCAGTAGCAATAAGAATGTGTATCGCCTTGCGTCTTATCGATAGTTTGCTACTTGCTCCATAAGCTCCACATGTGTGAGCGAGATATACTAATAACAATTAATTACGGCTCGATGACTCAGTTCTTAACGTGACAACTATAGTTTAAATATTATCCTGATGAACCAGAATTATACATTAAAGTCATTTTTAAGGCAAATACTTAATTGACACCCGGAAAACACGTCCCAATTTTTTTAAATAGAAACATACTTTTTTGGCCGAATTTGAGCACGTTTAACTTCTACAAATTATACTAATTGTGCTAAATTATTGTGTTGTTATTTCGTGTTTGTTTTAAAACAAAAGACGGGCTAGACTATTTATTTTAAAACTGAACGTAATTGGTCTGCTTTTAAAAATGATTACTGTTTTGTGTCCAGTAATAGTACTAATTGATGTAAACAAGATGAACTTGTCTGCATTTTTAAGTAAACTGGGTTTGTGGCACTGTTTTTTCTATTGTTTTGTTTTGTAAATTGTTTGATTAAAATAAAAATTGAGTTAGGCGCAGTTCAAGCCCGCGCCGCAGAGTTTCGTGAAAACTTGTGGTGAAATAATAACAAATTTTTTCAACGATGTTATTTAATAATTGCAATGAATTACAACTATTAATAATATTCATAAATTGCATTCCTAATGATGCAAGCTGTCATCGATTCTGATATTTTTCAGTTCTGAACAGATTTACGGCCAATATGAGACGATATCTTTGCAACAAATTTTCTTACGGTTTCTGATACCGTCGTTGCTATTGTATTTGCTCGACACTAGATTTTTCAGGCTCATTGCATTCCTTATGATGCAAGCTTTATTCGCTTGGGATTTTTTAATTTTCTTTATATGAAATTATTTTGCTATTGTCAACTTCATATGCATTTTTACCCCTTCTTACATAATATTTCACACCGCACTCACACACACCACACGTACACAAACACACCAGATATAACATGCAACACCTGAAATCACTTCTGTAGTTTCCACTCTGGAATTCGTACCCCGAGCCACAAGTAAGTCACTGCAAAATAATATTTTGTAACGTAGCTGTAGGTAATATTTTAAGCTACTCATGTCGTCTCAACTTGGTGTTAATCTGTAAACCCGCTTACCTAGACAATAAACTATTTCTATTTTTGTTATATCTCTTTAGGTTCCGGTAGTCTTTCGTCAACTCTTGAGATTGACACCAGAATTACCGTTCTAGCTGAACACGTTTTTGCACTATACTGATTGGAATTTCGACATAGTGAAAAATAGAGGGTCGAGCACATGCGTCTGCCCTCGCGATGTGACGTCATAGGAAAATTATATCCTGCCTCAATTTTTTAATAAATATGACCTATCTTTTGCGTGCTCAACTATTACACTAGCATTAAAAGTCTTTTAGTTATTAGCGATTGAAATCTTGCATGATTTTGATGGTCAGAAATATTGAACCAGTACTCCGAGCGAAAAGACGTTTTCACGTCAATAATGAACATATTTTGTGGTTGTTATTTCTGTTACCACGTATTATTAATTAACCTTGTTTTAGATTAAAGGAACTTAAAGCCTGATTTACATGATGCGATTTAATTGCTTGTGCCATACCATAAGCTTAAGCAGCAATTTTTTTTGCAAATTGTAGTGTTTAGAGGATGCAAGTCAACTGTTGCATCAATCTTATTGTATGCCATAGTCAAAAACTTTGCATCATGTAAATGAGGCATAAAAGTAACTTTTTTTTTAAATTCAATCTTAGGAATCAGTTAAGTACAATTTGTATAGCTGAAGTTTTCTATTTGCTAAAGAAAAGCCCTTTGAAAGGAACAGATTTTAAGACCTTAATGTAAGAAACTCATAAAAAACAAGCAATTTAATCTAGGTATTCTTTAAAACCAATAGCAAATGTTTTTTCACGAAATGTTCACTTAAAACCTTCAGATATTTCTAACAAATGGCTTATTACAAACGAAGAAGGAAATATTACTTGTAATAAGAGTGTTATTACTTACAGAATGGGCACGAAGAACCATAGAAGAAATATTAAAATCGCCATTATGCCAAGATACTGAGGATATTCCGTGAATGGCGCCAAAAATGTTGAACTGAAAGTTAATATAATATCTGTTAGGATTAGGCTAAGCGTATGCTGAGACGCAGGTGACGCAGGTCTACGCAGAGCAGGGCAAAGCAGATTTTGTAATGCATGAACATACTGACAGCTGCGTACGCTGCGGCGCAGGCACGTGCGACACAGACATGTGTCTGTCCTGCTCTGCGTCTCGTTGTAGAGCCGGCACAGATTTCTGCGCGACGCGTGCAGGTCGTCACTTGTTTTTTACATTGTTTGTACTAGCTAGAATGCGAACGTGTTTGTGCAGCTGCGTCGCAGCATACGCTCGCGGCCTATGTCTGCCACACCTGCCCTACCCTGCAAAATCCGTACTGTGCTGTGCTGCGTCATCTGCGTTTCAGCATACGCTTAGCCTTATGGTTAGTAATTGGGTTTTACAGCAAAGTTCTACAATAAACTGTTAGATATTACAATAATTCCATACATAACATCAGACCTGTTATCCCGAAGAGTTAGGCAGAGGTGTTCCTAAAGTACGCACATTTTGCCAGTTATGTTTAAGTACCATGTAATATAGGACAAGCCAATTGCCATCAACCGGGCATAAATCCAGATTCTGGGCTGCTACATAGAAAATCCAGATAGAAAAATCCAGTAACACTTTGCCCGACCAGAGAATCGAACCCATGACCTCATGCTCAGAAGTAGAGCTTGCGATCCCTAGTAACTAACAAGCCTAGGCTAGCTAAAATAAAAATCTATACTAATAATAAAGCTGAATAGTTTGTTTTTTTTGTTTGTTTGATTGAACGCGCTAATCTCTGAAACTACCAGTCGGAGTTGAAAAACAATCGTACAAGATGGCTACCTTACGATAATAACATAGCAGCATGGAATAAGTAAGTACCTACTACCATGGCAGCATGGAATTAGTATATACTATGCATAGAATTGAGAGCAGTGGTGGCCCAGTGGTAACGGCCGCGACTTACGAGTTGTAGGTCGTAGGTTCAAACCCAGACAGGCGCTTTAATTTGTGTAAATTAATTCATCACCACTGCTCTCAAAACGGTGAAGACGGTCACAGAGAAGAGGCCTGTGTCCCAGCAGTGGGAACATTTATAGGCTGATGATGATGGTGATACATAGAATTTGTATGAACTATCCTATAATTTTATATGAGTATTCTATATTTTCCCCAGAGCAGAGCTCGGTCGCCCAGGTACTTAGATACTAAAAACACTTATTCCACCAGTAACTTTTGATAATTATTTATAGGATTCCGAGGAGCCAAAATGATCCGATATTTCTCTCTTAGAAAGTTAACGATATTGACCATGTGTTTACCAAAAAATACTATTCTTTAATACTGTGCTAATATTATAAATGCGAAAGTGAGTTTGTTTGTTTGTTACGCTTTCACGCTAAAACGGCTGAACGGATTTGAATAAAATTTGGCACATGCGCATACCATGGCCTGGGTTATGACATAGGATACTTTTCATCCAGGTAGTACGTTCCCGTGGGATAATTTCTGACATGCACGCGGGTGAAGCTGCTGGCAAAAGCTAGTCTGCAATAAAACTAAATTGAATAGAGATATTATGTTTTATTTTATGGAATATTTTATGATCAATTGATATACTTACTTGAAACACTCGGTTGCGTTCATTTTATTTTCATATCCGCTCTGAAATATAAAATTTAAACAAATATAATAAGAGTAGTCCATTATAAAATAACTTGCCATCTGCTTTTTTCTGAAAATTGTTTGGAATTTAAATAACAATAAATATTTTAAAAACGATAGACTTGGATATATTTAGTAACTTGTTCCGCTTAGCTATTTATAAAGAGCCATAAAAAACTCCTGAAAGAAATCGACACGTGTTTCAACCTCTCAATGAGGCATCCTCAGGATAACGATTGACTTGCCGCGAACCCGAACACGGCGTGTTGCCACACCGAGCGCTGAACGCAGAGAACTGCTCAGGAGTCTTTATGGCTCTTTAGAAATAGCTATGCGGAATAGGTTACTAAATATATTATATCCACGTCTATTGTATTTTACAATGGATTTCTGTAAGGTCACGTTTGAATCAATTAACTACAATAAATAACAACTTAACAACTTAAACACGATTGAACAATGGTCCCAATGCATAGCAAAAAACTTTTTACAAAAAAAAAACAACCGACTTCCAAAAAACACTACAAAGTGAAAAATAACTTTAATTTCGGAAGTCGGTGTCTTTGGTTTTGAATTTTCGTTTTTTGCCACCGACTTCCGAAATTAAAGATATTTTTCACTTTGTAGTGTTTTTTGGAAGTCGGTTGTTTTTTTTTGTAAAAAGTTTTTACTTTTCTCTTTTTAGTTGTGGTACCTACCCCACACAAATTCGAAAACCACTACCTGCTATGTAAATAACAGCTGTAACAGGAACTTATCATATCATCCACATACTAAGCGGGAAAAAGTACGTATTATTGAAGCTAACTCAAAAACTATCGAAGCAAAGTTAATAAAATTTATATGGGACCACCTCGAGAGCATACCCTTTCAAACAAAAAAAGAATTTTTGAAATCGGTCCACAATTGACGGAGAAATCGGTGGACATATATAAAAAAAAAAACAAACATACGCGACGAACATAATATAACCTCCTCATATAACCTAACCTTTTTGGAAGTCGGTTAAAAATAGCAATGTTAGGTTTTTATTGCCATATGAAGTCAATATCGATTATAGTTTCCCACTTAATAATTAATATAAAAAAGTAATAAACCACAGAACAAATATTAACATACCTAAATATATGCCTTTCCTCCTAAAAAACCTAGCAGTTATTAAAATATCCCCCATTTTACTGAGGAACAAAGCGGCTTACCGGAGTTAGGTGCAGTTTAGTGCAATCCTTCAAAGGGAAGGACCCCTTGCCGATCCACACGAGGTAAGCAGACGACAGACCTACGTAAATCATGAAGTACACGCAGCACACGTATGACGTCAGAATTTTTAAATGGCCGACACCTGGAAATATAATAAATTTAATTGTTAAGAAAATTTACCACAAACTTAAATTGACCGCATATTCAAATCACAACTGTAATAATTTGACAGTTGTATGGAATGACTATAACACGATAGATTGACTTAGGGTGTCAATTTGCTTCAAAATTAGGGTTCGATCCCGCAGGTACACTTCCGGAGGGCCACGATTTAAATTTTATATTTTTTCTTTGTTTGATTTTCAAAATTTCCTTTGCTGTATCTACATAATTATGGATTGAGCAGAATTAAAACTGTACCCTAATTGCGTATTACACGATCAATCACAATCTGTTTCGATGTGAAACATATTGCTAATCCATTGCTTCATAAGTAGGAAAAAAATCTGCTCCACAACGTAAATAACGCAATGAATGTTGTTGAACTGTCAAAATGAAAAAAAAATAAGTCATAATCGTTCACGAAAATAAGTTATTAATTAATTAGGGTACTGGTTTATGTTATGTTATGTTATATGAATGATGACTGCAAACCATGGTAGGTACGGAAGTACTATTTCGTACGACTTCGTAAATTATTAAAATAATATAATATTTGCACATTAATAACAGTTAATGAGTTACTTGTCTACATTTTTAGGGTTTCGTACCCAAAGGGTAAAGCGGGACCCTATTACTAGGACTCCGCTGTCCATCCGTCTGTCTTTCTGTCCGTCTGTCATCAGGCTGTATCTCATAAATCGTGATAGTTAGACAGTTGAAATTTTCACAAATAATGTATTTCTGTTGCCGCTATAACAAAAAATTAAAAAAAAAACAGAATAAAATAAATATTTAAGGGGGCTCCCATACAACAGACATTATTTTTTTTCCGTTTTTATAGATAACTAGCTGACCCGGCAAACTTCGTTCCGCCTAACAGTCAATGAATGTGCATGTTTAGGATTTTAAAATTCCTACCTACCCTACTTACCCTATCTACCCACCCAACTCATCGTGCGCGAGTCCGACTAGCACTTGGGTGGTTTTTTTTAAATTATTTTTTTTGTGCTATTAACAGATAGTTTTCATTTACACAATAATGCAAAATTAGTGTTACAATAGTGTATTAGTAATTCTACTAGACCAAAATTCTGAAAGTCTAATTAGCAATTTTTTTTCAATCATAAACTTGCCGTGATGCTTTTAAATCCGATTACCCAAAGTAGGTTTCAAAGTGATAATCAAATTCCCTTAAGCTTAATTCTTGCTTTTCTATAAAATACAGGTAAAAAGACTAAGAACATACTCCAGGAGCTAAACACATGAGAAATACCATTGCAGCTATGTGAACATTATAATCGGATTCAACGTTGTACACACAAGGTAGGGAGTTAAGTTTTATCTCACTGTAGGCTTAACTTGATACCTATGTATACTGTCTACATGTTAGCATAGCATACATAATAAAGTTGTTTGTTTATGTACCTAGAGTGCGGTTTTAGCGTAGTTAAGGAGGTGAAGATAAAGAGTTTTAAAATGATTTGTTGGTGTACTTGTTCATAAATCGTTAGGTCAATTTGGCACAGATTACTGTTACTCTTAAGAGGCTTACAACAGCTAAAGCGCGGTCACTGTCGGATGCATAGAAAAGAAAGACGCGCGATGACACAACAAACGTTATTTTATTGCAAAATATGAAGCAACTATCTATTTACAAAAAATCTACTGATTGGACAAAAAAAATATTAAAATACTATTACGGTAATATGTTGCATGTAGAATAATCTGTATCTGAATAATGTAATTTTTTTTTAATAAGTAGTAATGATAAAGTTATATAATTAATGAATGTCATAAATACCCCAATAATAATATTTGCCATAGATAAATGTATGATAAGATTTGTTATTTTTTATTGTAATAGATATTTGCACACGTATTAAGGTAGGATATGATTTAAAGATCTTCTGTTGCATGTACCTACCCATATTCAAGTAAATAAATGATTTGATTTGAAAAATTAGAATTATTGCATGTATATTACCTAATATGATTTTTAATCGCAATTTTTTTTTTTTTTGAGGTATCTTTGGTTGTTTTTCTATCATATCATATTAGTTGTATTATATTTTCAACACACTATCTAACTAGGATATATTCTGAAAAATATCATAAATATTTTCTGATTTTGTTTACTGCAGTGGAACACATACCTACTTGTATGCATTATAAAACTTGCGTTTAATCACGTTTCCGAAAGGGTTACCGTGGCCCCTGGCAACATATAGGCAACTGAAGGAACACGCGTGGGTTTTAGTTAGTAAGAGACACGCTTTCCCGCTCAGCCCAGAGCGGGAGAAGTTATTTGATAATTTCCGACCCAAAAAAAGGAACTTTTATGTCCTGTAGTCCCCTTAAACGGCTGAAGTCTAGGGCACATACTTAAGGTGACGATAGCTGACTTTTAATGATTTTATACTGAAGATGATGTCTAAATGAGTAGTGTTAGTGATTTAGAAAAAAAATATGTTAAATAAGAGCATTTTCTAAATATTTTAATATAGGCATATTTTTGATTATGTTTATATTACATAGTGAAATTAATTTGCAAAGTTATGTCTAACGCGGATAAAAAACTGAGAATGACGCAAAATCTATCAAGTGTATTTTTCTGAAAACTTCACCATTTTAAAGATAATTAAATTAATAATCTTTTAGTATGCGTGTTTAATTAAAATACCTTTTGTTTTACGTGTAATAAATAAATAATGCGTCTAATTTGGGACAGCGCTCCTTGATAGGCAAGTCCTATTGCTGGACGTACGACGCGTTGCGTGAGCTCAGTACAGAACACGCAAGCTAACCATTCAAGGTCACTGTCATATATCTGCGTCTTAAGTAGTGGCAATTGCTATCAACTCCAAAGGTCGATCATAATAATTTGTTGATCACAGAACCATAATACTGCTTGAAAATGGTATTTTGCGAAATACAAGAAAAAAGGCTCATTTAGATATGAAAATAAAGCACATGCAGTAACGTCTCACCTTTCAATATAGGCACAGCTCTCCACACACCCACAGGATCCTGCTGGCTCAACTGCCCCATGGCAAGCTGCAGCAGCGTGGTCGGCAACCCTGCAGCCAGCAGCCAGAACGAGTATACCACCAGATAAGGAACTGCTCCATATCTGAAGGCCTCCTTCGGGAGGCGAACTGAGTTGAACAGCGTCAGAGATATGGCTATGGTGCATAGCTGTGTTTTTATGAACTCGCATGTCGATTTTAGTGTCTGCAAATAAAATAAATCGTTAATAAATTAAACATAAGAAATATTCGAGGCCCCAAATATTTTGTAAGGTGATTTTTTGGGTAGATATCAGCTGTATTTATCAAGTATAATGGGTAAAAATATAATAGTGTCTGGCTGGTCTAGTGGTCACAAGCACTGCTGCTAAGAATGAGGTCCTGGGTTCGATTCCTGGAGCGGTCAAATTGGTACTGGGTTTTACAAAGTCAAAGTAAAAAAAAAAATTGTTGCATGGTTTGTTATTTTGAAATGAAATTATTGACGTTTGAAGTTTCAGCAACGACGAATTACGAAATAATTAAAAAAAGGTAATTAAAAAAATCCGTGTGGCCTGGGTCTTGTTATTGGGCTTTAACACAGCAGACGGCCCCACGGATCCGTCATTTTCGTATGTTCAACCGTCTGCCTAACACCCTGTATACTAGATAGTATAGTCATAGCCCTTTTTTAGGGTTCCGTAGTAAACAAGGAACCCTTAACGTTTCGTCATGTCTGTCTGTCTGTCTGTCCGCGGTCTAGCTCCGAGACCCTTAGTACTAGAAAACTGTAATTTGGCATAGATTTTAATTACGCCGACAAAGTGGTAAAATAAAATTACGAAAAATTTTTTTTTTTTAGGGTACCTCTCATACACGTAAAGTGGTGATGTTATTTTTTTCTTTTTTTAACCCATAGTGAGGGGTATCATTGGAAAGGTCCTTTAAAAACATTGTGAGTTTGTGAAAACCATTTTTTGATTCAGGGATCCGTTTGTGAAATATTAAGCTTTAAAGTGTTAATTTTTGTTAGAGTCAAGTGTCCCCCCCCCTTGCGGCTAAATGGTTAGTTTTGGGTGTGTGAAAACAATCACAACAGTAGTTTATATAACGAAATTAAAAGGAAAACTAACACAGCTAAGTAGGCTCTACAAGTTAACTCGTAATAATTGACCAACTTAACTTTGCAGTTGCAAAAACATGTTTTCCCATACATTCCGTATGGGAGAACATATTTTTCAACTACAAAGTTAAGTTTGTTTTTGGGATTAATTCATCCCAACTACGGAATCCTTCATTGTGCGTGGTCCGACAAGAACTTGGCTGGTATTTTTAGGTGGAAAATTATTTATTTATTCACTACAAACGTACAAATATCCTTACAGGCTAGACCCAATGTGATATTGTAGTACACTTAAATAATTTCACTGCTTGTACCGTAACAAATTCTATAGTTAGCTATTCTTACAAATTCACCCAAAGCACAACAGAATATGTCGACGTCATCAACAATGAGGTTGAGAGTACAAATAACTTCTCCCGCTCTGGGTGAAGCGGGAGGGCGTGTCAGACTCTTACTGACTAAAACCCACCCGTGTTCCTTCAGTTGCCTGTATGTTGCCACGGTAACCCTTTCGGACAAACCCGCAACCCGCAGGCATCGGCCCTAGCGGACATCTGCTGACATCTCTTTGAGGCGCGCGTGGAATACAATGCGCCGTCGACCCGAGCTTGGTCCTTATCGGACGGCGAGCTACCCATTGCTCACCGTCCATAGTTATGGACCTTGCCATCTGATTTGACAAGCATTACTGACAATGCAAAATTAACCTTGTCAGAAAGTATTAAAATTTACTGGATGGTAATTTTGAGAATGTTCACTGGTTACAACAAAGCTTTGAAAGGCTTTAAATAATAAAAAGATTTTGCATTCAGAATAACGTCGTATTTATTACGGAACATTACCACATTTGTGTCAAGTTCCTAACATTGTGATATTAATTGAACTTCCTACTTAGTAACACGGGCCTCTAATTAGAGCGGAACAAATCTCTTTGACATTTCCAACAGGCATATCTTTTTAATTAGTCAAATGCCATTGTAATGGAAGAAGCTCAGGTATACGCGGTTTTTAAATTATATATTATATGCTTATGGCTGACTGTACTTTTGTAGCGATCCTTCTAGATTTATACAATAATTAAATATGTAATACGCATTTTCATATGGCAATACCACCCAAGGACTTCACGAGACAGGCTCGTCCTAGTGTGGAGTTCTTAAGCATTGTACTTCCTTTGCGTCTTATTTCACTAAAGAATGTAAACCTAGCTAATAATGTAGACTATAAGGAAATGTAAAGCACTATTTTTAGCAAATAAACATTCATTCATTCAAACATTCATTCATTCATTCGACATGTCTCTCTAACTCTCATGTCATGTGTGTTCCTCTTTCAGATATAGAAGACATAACTATTACCTTCTAGCTGCGCCCCGCAGTTTCACCCGCATAAGTCTTGATTCCGTAGGAATATCAGGATAAAAAGTATTGTATGTCCTAATCCAAGTCATAGTCTACCCATGTGCCAAATTTCATTCAAATCTGTTCAGGCGTTTTAGCGTGAAAGCGTAACAAACAAAGAAACACATAAACAAGCAGAAAAATGTACCGATCCTTACAAGTTCTCTTTCGATATAGAAGATATCGTTGGCGTAGGTGGAGAACTAAATAACAAAAAAAATCTTGTTTGGAGAAAATTGCGATTTATTTATGCGGCATGATTTGGGTGTTACGAAAATGGTGAAAAGTAAATTTGACCAAAATCGCAGTTATTTAGTTCTCCACCTACGTCGACGATATGTTAATGAAGTGTCCTACCGTTTTTATGAAGAGTTATCTTAAACACTGATATTAATTCCCGTTGCATTTTACATGTTGTTAGTGGCCGTAGATCTTAAACTGAAGAATCCGTCGTTTCAGTGCTCGAGTATAGCAGAAGAATGAAGAGAGAATGTAAATTATTTTAAAGATTTGAATTAATTTAAAGATCAATTTATTTTATAATTAGATTTTGTGATACTTTTTAACTAATTTTACAATTTGATTTTATGTACCTATTTCAATTTCTATGTAGTTATTAATTTTGGTTATAATAATAATTATTATTGTGGCATGTATCTTTGATTAAGTACTAACGTAATTTTTAAATAGATATTCTAACATGTAAGGATCGTAGCAGGTGGCGTTCTGTATTTTCTGCCTACCCCCATGGGAAGAAGGCGTGAGTCTATGTATGTATGTATATTCTAACATAAATATGGATCACTGTATCTGATTTAAATAAATAAAATAAAACAGCAGTGGTAGTCTAGTGGTGTGACCATTGGACTACCAAGTTGTCTCGAGTTCAAACCCAAGGCACGCACCTCTGACTTTTCGGATTCACGTGCGTATTGTATAATTATCACTTGCTTCAAAAACGTTGAAGGAAGACATCGTGAGAAAACCGGCTGATGAGCCGACTGGATTCGTTAAAATACACCTCGGACTACACCGTTTAAAACCACACGGTAGGCTGACCGCAGCTTGGGCGGAGCATCACCGTGTCCTCGTGAAGGCAATCGGCGGCGGTGATCTCTCGCGTCCCGCCCTGGTACAGGCCATGGTACGGAGTGAGAGGGCATGGGAGGCCGTCACCTCCTTCTGCGAAGCAGTAATGCTTGCGAAGGAGGAAGTGGAGCGCGTGAGGGAGAGGCAAATTTCGCGCCTTCACGCCCCTAACTGCCACAGGAGACGCCCTGGGCGTCGGAAATCGCAGACCGATTCCCGGTCACCGCAGGCGCGGGCTTGTGGACGTTGAGCAATGGATATCTCGTCGTTCGATAAGGACCAGGCCCGGGTCGACGGCGCATTGTGTTCCAAGCGCGCCTCAAAGAGATGTCAGCAAAATTGAAGGGGTCCGATAGAGCCAATGCCTGCCGGGGTTGTGGGTTTGTCCAAAAAGGTTACCGTGCCCCCTGGCAACATACAGGCAACTGAAGGAACACGGGTGAGTTTTAGTCAATAAGAGGCTGACACGCCTTCCCGCTCTGCCCAGAGCGGAAAAAGTTCTTTGATAATTTCCCACCCAAACAAAGGCTGACCGCAGCTCATAAGAAGTTTTATGGCACGTCGCGTAAGTACTGCCATTCAAGCTGTTAGTAGTAATTGTCCTCCAGACTAAAATTCAGCCATGGTAGTCAATCTCAGGGGAGACTAACTTTCGGCGAGGGAGATATAGTGCACAAATGACACACAAATGACACAGGTGTACTCTCTCTTCCCTCACTCTCATCGTCCGATGGGACTGCAACCCGACACGTACGGAGAGCAATCAGGCGCAGGAACAAACGGCTTCGCGTGCTTTCCGAGACACGGGGTATCAAACCCTCAACTTCCAATCTCCGGGCTGTTACCAAGGAATTCCTAATGGAAAAACCCAGTAACATTTTGAAACCTCAATCTGTTATGTTTAATAATTTTACTTACTCACACGTATTTACATTATTTTTAAAAACTATCAGACTTCAAATAATAATATGTACAAGTATATCAAAAGGGGGGGGGGGGAATAATCATAGGGCATCAAAAAGCTAGTGCCCAAGAGGCTGGCAGCATTGCTACGTTGTATGGCAATGCTAATTCTTTGACCAAAGAATAGGCCAGCCCTCTGGTCACGTGAAGAGTCGACCAGCCGCTTGGCGATGTTTGGAAATACTAGATGAGCACTCGGACCCCATGGCCCTAGTGTTTCAACCCCAAACGGCTCAAACATATAAGTACCAATAAAATTGGAGTATTTGCGCCGTTTGTGGTTTTCCACACCTGCAGTAGCAGCCCCAGCATCTGTTATTGAGTAAATTTCCCCCAAAGTGTCCTGATTTTGTCCCATCAACAATTATTTCAGATCTATCGAGGTCGGTAGGAGGAGCTTGTGGCTAAGTTATAACAGCCACACGGGTCTACCCATCAGGTTAAGCTACGCTTGCCAGGGTTGGTCCGTATATGGGTGACTTTCTTTATATACCGAGACTCCTCCGTGCCTCGGAAAGCACATTAAGCCGTTGGTCCCGGTTGTCATTCGTGGCTCTTTGATAGTCGTTACTCATCGTCAGAAGCCCGAAAGTCTGACAAAGACAGTCTTACCAAGGGATATCGTATTACCCAGTTACTGGGTTGTGGAGGTTAGATAGGCAGTTGCTCCATGTAAAATACTGATAAAATATAATAGGTGATAGATAATTATATTTAGTAACCGGTTCCGCTAAGCTATTTCTAAAGAGCTATAAAAAACCGTGAAAGTGTGCCACGCCGTGTTCGGATTCGCGACAAGTCAATCGTCATCCTGAGGATGCCTCGTTGAGAGGTGAAACACGATTGTCGAGTTCTTTCAGGGTTTTTTGAACCTCTTTAGAAATAGCTAAGCGGAATAGGTTACTAAATCTATCCACGTCTATTGTATTTTATAATGGATTTTCGCAAGGTCACGCCTGAATCAATTAACTAAAATAATGATATGCATCTGCATCTGGTTACTTTTGGAAAAGGTTAGGCAGATTGATTTTTCGTGATTGATAGATCTGTCAACTGCTGTTAGATAATCTCACGTTGATTGCCTAACCTTGAGTAACCATCAATTTTTTTTTTCTCCAGCACAACCATTACGTCACAGCCCCGACTCTCCAGTCCAGTGGTTCAAATCTATCAGTTTCTTTGTAAAATTGTAATGAACTTAACGTTTCGTCATAGTTCCGATGAGAACTGATCTATTACGTGACATCAAACAGGTGGATATAGTCATAAGTTGTTGACGGTAAAATCATGTGATATCATGTAAGATCAGCGACAAAATTCGATCAACATTACAAGTTTTTCACATCATCTAAATTGAAACGTATTCGATACATTGTATTTCAGCATTTCATATAATAGCTAAGAGTAAACATTCTTTTAGTTTTACTTCTATTCCGATTTTTATTAAATGTTTTGCTCAATAATTAAGATTGAAAAAACTGAAGTGTAATCGACTTTTGTCGCGGTCTGTAACTACAAAAATAATAAATGGACCAATATAGTTTTATAATTTTGAAGTTAAAATCTTTAAATTAAGCACGCTCGGTCTAGGCATTAAATTAAAAATGTTAGCCAAAACAACAATCCTATATTAAAGATCACGCAGATAGACCCGACACGACACCAGTAGAACAATTGCCGTGAAGTTTTTACAGAAATTGTACCACTAGGGTTGCGTCACGCTTGTCTGCGGAAGTCTTTACGTGCCTATACCCACGCGTTAGGTGTGAAGAAATGTTTAAACAAAAACTAGTGCAACTCAATCATTATAATAAAATACGTATTAAAATTATTAAAATATGCACAAGAATCTTTTTGCAACGTCCACATCCTGTCGTTTACTAACGGTATAATAAACAAAAAAACAACTAGCCCGTTGTTTTACTGAAAAATTCCAAGAAATTGCTTATAAATTAATTAAAATACTCATTTTAATTAATTGCATTCGTGTTTTAGGGATTCGTACCTCATAGGAAAAAGCAGAACCCCATAGGATCATTTCTTTGTCTGTCTGTCTGTCAGTCTGTCAAGACGCTTTTCCTCAGGAATGCGTGGAGGTATCATGTTGAAATTTATGTCAAATACGTAGGTCTACTGTCCCTTGGAACTCAAAAAAATTAAGCTTCTAAGTCATCGCAATAAAAAATACGGCCACTTAAGCGATATATTTTGATACTCGAAAATAAATCAAAACCTACAGGGTATTTCCCGTTGACCTAGAATCATGAAAGGCAATAAGCAAGGTCTCACAGCACAAGTAAAGGAAAAAGTCCGAAATTGTTAATTTGTAGTTTTTATCACACTAATAAAAAAATGTGCGATTACAAACTAACATTTGCAGTTGGAGAATTGACTGTGACGTATGTTGTATTTGGGATAAATTCATCCCCAACTACGGAACCCTTCATTGTGTGTGGTCCAACACGCACTTGGCCGGTTTTTTCAGTCAGTGTTGATTAAGTTCAAATGTTACTGAAGAAATAAACTTACTCTAAAATAATTATGTTATTATTTATTGTGAAATTTATTAATGGATAGAAGTCATTTATTTTTGAAATTATATGAAAAATAAAATAGTATAAAGTGCCTTCATATTTAGTGCCTTCCGTCCACCGACCTTCTACATATGAAAACTTGAATTTGCCAAACGCTCGGAATGATACTTAAGGATTATTTTAATATCATTCCGAGCATAAACGCTGACTGTATCTCAGACATCATTGCATTTTCATTAGTCTGGGCACATCGGGCACACAAAGTACTGAATATGACCGCAACCAATAGTTTTAAAACGCCACCTTGTATAGAGCGACCACGACCAACAGGCGGTTGCATTAGTGGTCGCGGCCAAGAGATAATGAACTTTACCTACAATATTACTCACATAATTACTCCCAATAATTTACTTTTCCGTTAGTCTAACGATTTATCGAATGGATACGTCGGAAATACCTTACCGCGTCTGAAAAACAGGTATATGCCCGGAACCGTACTATCAACATCACGATAGATTGTTTTTATAAGAAACTAGCTTTTGCCCGTGGCTTCGCCCGCGTGGATGTCGGAAAATATCCCACGGGAACGTATTACCGATACCGGGATTACATACCTAATAGCCGAGGCAAAAGAGGTCATTGTTCTATCGCTGCACCCGCGTTGCCGTCAAGCATAATTATTTTGTAACGCGTAATTTTGAATCTGTGATATCTTTAAAACCATTCATTTAAATGAAATGATGTCACGGCAAATTTTAATCTAAATTAAATGCTCAATTTAAGTAACATAGTGTATTGGATAAGGATTAATATAATACCGGTCAAAATAGCTTCGGAAATAACAATTAAATTTTTATCAAATTCTGAAAGATAAAAATGGTTATTGTGGGTCATTCTTAGAAGATAGACATATGCTATTGCGGACTTTTTGTTGAACTTTTTAAAATGAACAATACTGTAGAACATAAATTTTATGTAACTTTAACGATATCCGCAGCGCACGCCAATAAAGTTCCCAGTCGGCATGACTTTTTCCGTCATCTTCAACAATAATCTTCAAATTTCAGCCAATTTACACAAACACCTAAATGAATTATACACTAAAATCTTCCACGTAAGTCACACCGTCCAATGGTGAAAATCGTTTCAAAATCCGTTAGGTAATTTTTGAGTTTATCGCGCTCAGACAGACAGACAGACGCGGCGGGGGACTTTGTTTTATAATATGTAGTAGTGGGTAACTATTTTTCCTTTTGTACTTACTATTCTTTTACAAGTAACTTGGAATGTAAGTATTTTTATGTGAGTCAGTAAAGTCAATGACTTTGATGGGTGCTGCGCAGTTTGAATGTGGGTCTTTTGTTTAATTTTGCATTGTAATTGAACGATAATAAATAGCACTACCTAATGTTACATTATCCATATATGTCAGTAACGCTGAATTTAATGCTGTGTGCAGGTAACTGCAACACATATTTGTATTATGTCTAGGACGTTCTATGTGTTGCGTTAGTTTACAAATACAAGGGTGCCTAAATAGTTTTGAATAACATAACTTATTACGCCTGTAATACCCGACAGGTTAGACCTCTGCCCCGCGGTATTGCCTCTGATGGCAACAGGCTCGCCCCCATGAAATGGGACTTGTACATCTCTGCCTAACTCTTCGGGGAAAATTACAAGCGTGATGTTATTTCTGCTATCATAGTATAGTTACAGATGTTAGTATATATGTCACCGTAAGATTGTGAGAACCATTCGTTTATAATCTATCGGTATTATTTCATATTATAAACTGTCAAAAAATTGTGAACTGGGTGAAATGGGTTAGGTTAGGTTAGAACTGTGACCAAACGCGCGCGAGCCGAGCGAGCGAAGCGAGTGGTGCCGCGACAGCGGCCGGCGAGCGCTACTTCCAAGTTGCTTGCAACTAGGTAGGCTATTTAGCTTTATGCGCAAGGTGCGTTACGTCGCCAGCAACTTTGATACCAGTTCGCAATTTATTAAATTGTAAATGATTTGTTGCAGTTCACAATTTTTCGAAAGTTGTAATGGAAATAATAACGATAGATGATAAAGTAACGAGGTTCATAATTATACAGTGACTTAAACGCTACAATAGTAATACGCATAATTGTTGAATGTTATTAGTTTAAGACGCAGATATATGACAGTGACCTTGAATGGTCAGCTTGCGTGTTCTGTACTGAGCTCACGCAACGCGTCGTACGTCCAGCCAGTAATAGAACTCGCCCATCAAGGAGCGCCGTCCCAAATTATACGCATTATTAATTTATTACACGTAAAACAAAAGGTATTTTAACAAAACACGTATACTAAAAGATCAATAATTTAATTATCTTTAAAATGGTGAAGTTTTCAGAAAATCCGCTTGATAGATTTTGCGTCATTCTCAGTTTTTTATCCGCGTTAGACATAACTTTACAAATTAATTTCACTATGTAATATAAACATAATCAAAAATATGCCTATATTAAAATATTAAAAATATGCTCTAATTTAACATATATTTTTTCCAAATCACTAACACTACTCGTTTAGACGTCATCTTCAGTATAAAATCATAAGAAGTCAGCTATCGTCCCCTTAATAATGAGCAGACGTGGCTTCAGCATTCCTTTGTGAACATTCAGCAAAACGACTATATTAGTTCTATTTCAAAATGCTTCTCTTAAGTATTTGTATCCAATGACAGGTTCACTGACGTAACCAGATGATCACCAGTAGTTAAGGTGATATATTGCAAAAAATTGGCTTTTTCTTTATAGTGTACCTTTTTAAGTATATGGAAAAGGGTTTTAACATTTTGGTGTATGTTTTTTAACTACGACAGTGACAAGAATAATACTTAGCCAAAGTCCACGCTAAATAAGTAACATTTTTAAATTCTGGTCAGTTATTTCGTAGTTCCACTTTTTTCTACTGGTTCAGATAAATTAGTGCCGGCGCGGCGACGTGGCGACCAATCACGGAAGATGGAACCGCCACTCCCCGCGTGCGGGGGAAATAAGCCACGCCCATCAAACTTCTATTTATTTTCAAGGTAGGCCCTTAACACAGTCATGTTCATCCAAGATTATAATAATATAGAGGACTTTAAAAGAGACTGACCTCCGAGTGCTTTGGTCTTTCTTCTCAGAGTAGTCGGACAGGAAAACCGAACTCATCTAGGTTTAAAACATAATTATTTTACTTTTGGACTGCCTCGTTGGTCTAGTGGTCGCAAGCACACTGCTGAGTATGAGGTCCTGGGTTCGATTTTCGGGTCGGGCAAAGTGATATTGGGTTTTTCCATGTGGAGTTTTTTTAGTAGTAGCCCAAAGTCTGGATTTGTGCCCGGTTGATGGCAATAGGCTCGCCCCCTATTACATAGGACTTAAACATAACTGGCGAAATGTGGGTGTACTATAGATACACCTCTGCCTAACCCTTCGGGGATTACAGGCGTGATGATATGTTTAAGTGTTGTTTATTTTATTTTTGAAATGTAAAATTGTCTTTTTAATATCTATTATCATTAATTATAGAATCAAAACACGAAATGGTATGACAAACCTACTATATCCGATGGAAAATTGACGATTAACTGTTGGTTTCATGTATTTGCAATTTATTAATTGATCCAAGGACCATTCTTTATCCAACCATTACAAAATAAAACCTCTAATTCAAAAATAAATAATTTAAAAAAAATGTTAATTAATTTCTATGGTCCAAAAAAATGTTAATTAATTTCTATGGTCCAAAAAAAATTTTTCGTAACTATTTCCGCTGCCAAGCGATGCAGTGTGATTGTGTTCCGGTTTGAAAAGAACCTATGCATGCATGCGTGCAATCACATGTATAAATACCCCAGGTTATCTAATTTGCCAGAGATGTAAACAACAATGGCTGCTCGAAGTTGTCTATGGTTTAATGATACGGTAGTATGAATTTAAATTTCTGGTGCCATCGATGTTCTTTGGTGTTTGAATTTCGATATTTTCCGTTTGTTTTGAATTCCCAGGCAAGTTCAATATCAAGGAGAGTGGAACCGGCGCAAGGAGAGTGGAACCGGCGAGAGATGTCGTGCGGTGTCCCACAGGGATCGGTCCTGGGGCCGCATCTGTGGGACATCGGATACGACTGGGTGCTGCGCGCCGATCTCCCTACTGGCGTCAGCGTCGTCTGTTACGCTGACGACACGCTGGTCCTGGCGCAGGGGAGGTCGTACTAGGCGGCGGCCGACTTAGCGACACGCGGGGTTGCGACAATCGTCGACAGAATCCGGCAGCTGGGACTCGAGGTGGCCCTGCACAAGTCCGAGGCCATGGGTTTCTATGGTCCTCGTAGTGCGCCACCGTCGGGTTCCCAGGTAATGGCGGGAGGGGTTCACATCGGCGTCGAGTCGACGATGAAGTATCTGGGACTCGTCCTCGACAGCCGGTGGAACTTCGTGGAGCATTTCCGACGTTTGGCTCCCAGACTGGACCGGGCCGGGGCTGCCTTGAAGCGGCTCCTGCCCAATCTGGGAGGTCCAAACGCCTCCTGCCGGAGGCTCTACGCGGGGGTCGTGCGGTCCATGGCCCTTTACGGGGCGCCGGTGTGGGCGCCTTCATTGAGGCGGCAGCCAGCCCGCCGGCTCAACGCGTCCCAAAGGGTCATGGCCATCCGGCTGGCCCGAGGATACCGCACGGTCTCCTGCGAGGCGGCGAGCCTCCTTGCCGGAGTACCGCCATGGGATCTGGAGGCAAAGGTCCTCGCGCACATTTGGGAGTGGCGCGAGGAGGCGAAACGCCGGGGCTTAACTCCGATGCCGCAAGAAGTCGCGGCACAGCGGACAGAGCTCCGGCGGGATCTCATGGCGGAATGGAGAGTGCGATTGTCGCAACCCAGCGCTGGGCACGCCACAATTGCGGCGATAAGACCCCTCTTTGAGGAGTGGCTAGAGAGGCGCCACGGCGTCCTCACCTTCCGCCTGACACAGGTGCTCACCGGACACGGCTGTTTCGGGAGGTACCTGTTCAGGATAAAGCGGGAGGAAACGCCCGGGTGTCATCATTGTGTGGATCGCCCGGAGGACACGGTGGAGCATACGGTGGAGGTCTGCCCGGCTTGGGCAGAGCATCACCGTGTCCTCGTGGAAGCGATCGGCGGCGGTGATCTCTCGCGTCCGGCCCTGATTCGGGCCATGCTACGGAGCGAGAGGAAATGGCAGGCCGTCACCTCGTTCTGCGAAGCAGTAATGCTCGCGAAGGAGGAGACGGAGCGCGTGAGGGAGAGGCAAATTTCGCGCCCTCGCGCCCCTAACCGCCGCAGCAGGAGACGCCCTGGGCGTCGGGAATCACGCGAAGATTTCCGGCCACCGTAGGCGCGGGCTTGCGGACGGTGAGCAATGGGTAGCTCGCCGTCCGATAAGGACCAAGCCCGGGTCGACGGCGCGTTGTGTTCCACGCGCGCCTCAAAGAGATGTCAGCAGAACTGACGGGATCCGCTAGGGCCAATGCCTGCCGGGGGTTCGAAGAGAACCGATAGGGACATCGTGGCCCCCTGGCAACACGGCAACTGAAGGAACACGGGTGGGTTTTAGTCAGTAAGAGTCTGACACGCCCTCCCGCTCCGCTCAGAGCGGGAGAAGTTATTTGATGATTTCCCAACCAAAAAAAAAAAAGGCAAGTTCAATATTATTTCTTTTGGCGGGCTGTCAAAAATCCAGTATAAGATGGCCACTTATGATAATCTCTGGTTATGTCGAAGTCCGTAAGCGGCGACAATCACTGACTATCAGGCTGGATGCCTGTTGTTTAGCCATTGAACAAAATGTAAATAAAGTAAATTCTGTGAAAACACAAGAAGGAAGGAATTCAAACACAAAAGGCACTAAATTTTAACATAGCTAAGCATGGTTCCAGATATCAAGCAGTCGAGTTATTTAACAGGTTACCGAGTGATTTAAAATTATTAATTTATAGCTCTCACTCATTTAAACCTAAATTAAAAGCCTTCTTGATGGAAAAATGTTTATACTCAGTATCAGAATACAATATGTCAAATGACAAAAATAGTCACCTATAATAATAGAAGTGAACAAGCTGTGTAATAAATTATCTTTTGATCTGAACACTATGCTCATAACTAGGACCTTGAAGTTATACTCTCAATTTTTTTTTTTTGACATTTAATTTTACATAATATCTGCTATTTTGACATTGTATTTATTTGATAACTTATTTTAAATTAATTTGACTTTTGAACTAACTTTTCACTTCAATTTTAATTAGGCTTTTAAATGTATTGTTTCTGCATGTGATAATTTTATTTAATATGTAATGTTCACAATGTTAATCGTTAATGTATAAATAAATGAAATGTTCAATCTTGACGTTACAATTAACACGTTATTTGACTTAGGACATCAGGTATTGAAGTTCAGTTCAACTAAATCTGATAAATCGAATTGATACTTTGTGTTTTAAAAATTCAATACAAATTTCCGCCAGATTCCGACAAATAATTATGACGTCGTCGGTAAAGAGGAGTCGACGCTATTATGTTTCCATTGTTGTCATTCTCAATTCTTGAGAATACATAGTATGGAGTATGTAAACAAAAATACCTGTTACTTTTGAATGTAAACAATACATTCTTTGTATTGCTGGCTCATTGACATTGTCAAGGCACTTTATTCATCATTATGAACAACTTTTACTATAGGACCAAACCTGAAATCGGGAAAAAAAATCAGCTGTTCCCTACAATTTTTTTTCCCAATCCATCTTGAAATATTTCTCTGGCATGCCGGTTTCCTCACGATGTTTTGTGTTTAAGCAATTGCTTCAAAAATGGTGAAGAACAGAACAGAGGTGCGTCTTGGGGTTCAACTCGATATCTATGACTTGGCAGTACGACGGTCATACCACTAGGCTATCACTGCTGTATTATCTATATTTTTTAGTTTATATTATTATTTACCGTCCACATAAAGTGACAAACAATAACTAGGTATAGACACAATCATTCAGCTGCAGATGCAATAATTATAAAAGTATGTTATATTATAACATTTTATTACATTAACAGCTATTTTCCTAGCATTTATTATGTGCATTACTTAGTCATTTGGAATAGTTAGGAAATAAAAAGTAATGGTCTAATGGTTACAGAGTGAATTGACGGCGCACGCGATCTTCTTTCGACAATCACTCATTACTTAGTATAAGTATTATAGACTGCGGATGATTGACTACTTTCTGTTAGATGTTAGAAGTAATTTTTCCACGCACATTTTCTTATATAAGAAGATTAGCCGTTAGTGTTACTACGGTATGTGTGACGTCATTATTTAGAGTAGCGTCTTTGTGATTATTTGCATAGTAGTGTGAACAATGGTGGTTGGGACAACCATTTCTACAAATGAACTACAGTAGAATCCACTTAACACGATCACGCTTAAAACGATTTCTCGCATAATACGTCATTTTACGTCAGTCCCTACAACTTGAGACATGTTCTCATACATTTCTTAACGCTTAATACGATTCGTCATCCCGTTTAATACGCCTACATGCGCACGCGTGTTGTCTCTTGCGGCAGCGGCGAGCGTCTGTCTTAGCGGTGTTGATAATTTGTTTTGACACAAAATGTTTACAGTTAGGCGAAAAGCATTGTCACTTCAAGAAAAAATTTACGGGATCCCTTCTTTTCGCATAATATTCTTTTTCCTAATATACTTTGGCATAACGGTTTAGGCATAATTTGTTTTGCCATAATAATACTTTGCCATATTTTTTTTTGGCATACAGTTTATGTTGGCATAATTATCTTGAAGGATAATTTGTTTTGGCATAAATTTAATTCGCATAACGTTACTAGGCCTAATGACTATTAGCATAATAATATTTAGGCATACAATTAATAGAAATAACGGAAATTAATTTGAGTTAATTTTACGTATTTATTTTAGATTTTCATGCAAATGATTTATTACATAAAACATTATGTAACTTAACTATGTATTTTTATTTTAGGTGTATATATTTTTAGCAATTGCTTGTAAATATGCAAGTTTTGAAGTATATTCATCTTTTTTCTAATAATTTTAGTAAAAATTAAAGTATTGTCTTAAAAAATAATTATGTTGTGCTACAAAAGTTAGTGACAGAACCGAATCGCTGCAAAACCGACTCCATGTAGTCTTGTCTGCCCTACCCTTAGCTAAGCATGCTGCATGCTTGCTTGCATGCTGCATGATTGCTTACATGCCTGATGTATATGTTTTAATATCATTATGCGTAAATAAATTTATACTTGTGAATGTTATGCTTAATAAAGTTATGCTTTAGAATGTTAAGCTTAATAAATTTATGCTTTAGAATATTATGCTTAATCATTATTATGATTAGAGAAATTATGCGTAAAAAATTATGCGTAAGCTGTTTATGCGTAAATAATATTATGCGAAAATATAATTAGGACAAACAAAAGTATGCCAACTTATATTAGGTCTTAAAATTTTATGCAAATGGATAGGGAACCAAAATTTACATATTGAAAGTTTTTGACGAAAAATCACAAATCAAAAATCAAACACAGTTAATATATGTATGTGTATTACGTTTTATTTTTCACTATACCCTCACCCCTATCCCGTATAAGACGTTTTCTCGCTTAAAACGCGTTTTTAGTTGGGTCCCTGTGAAATTTTCTTAAACGGGTTCTACTGTAAACGGACTAGATTATGCCTTTTTGAAGTTGCATTGAATATTGTTAAAAAACGTAAGGGATTGTGTGTGGTTTATGCAATAAGGCTACTGCGGGTCTAGATAAGTGGAAATCGCTTTCAACACGTGTTGTATTTCTTTTAATGACTTTCAACAGGATTGATGGGTTTTCCGTAGCTTGTAACACTCGAATAAATTTTTGACCTTTTCATCATTATTTATATTGCTAATAGAACGTCACTTTGTCTAGACTCTCTGGGTTCCCTGAACATACAAACGTGATGTTGTATTAATAAACGTCAATGTAATTATTGCTATTTCCCGTGATGGTAGGAAAAAAACCGGCCAAGTGCGTGTCGGACCACGCACAATGAAGGGTCCGTAGTTGGGATGAATTAATCCCAAAAACAAACTTAACTTTGTAGTTGAAAAATATGTTCTCCCATACGGAATGTATGGGAAAATATGTTTTTGCAACTGCAAAGTTAAGTTGGTCGATTATTACTCGTTAACTTGTAAAGCCTACTTAGCTGTGATAGTTTTCCTTTTAATTTCGTTATATAAACTACTGTTGTGATTTTTTTCACACACCCAAAACCAACCATTTAGCCGGTAGGGGGGGACACTTGACTCTAACAAAAATTAGCACTTCAAAGCTTAATATTTCGCAAACGGATCCCTGAATCCAAAAATGGTTTTCATAAACTCACAATGTTTTTAAAGGACCTTTCCAATGATATCCCTCACTATGGGTTAAAAAAAGAAAAAAAATAACATCTCCACTTTACGTGTATGAGAGGTACCCTAAAAAAAATGTTTTTCATAATTTTATTTTACCACTTTGTCGGCGTAATTAAAATATATACCTATGCCAAATTACAGTTATCTAGTACTAAGGGTCTTGGAGCTAGACCGCGGACAGACAGACAGACAGACAGACGGACATGACGAAACTATAAGGGTTCCTTGTTTACTACGGAACCCTAAAAACTACTGATCACTACTTGTAATGTTTTTACATCTGACACCTGTTTTTCTTCCTTCGCATGCATACATTCTTGCTCCGTGTATGTCAGGTATTATTGTTTTCAATTTCAAGTCATTGTGTAAACAAAAACAATTCATAATATTATTTACATTAAACTTGTACATAATATTTTATGTGTAGAGGACCAGATGCTAGTTTATCTGTCAAGAGTTACTTAGGACTTTCAGGATGATAGGTATAAATAGTCATGAAGATTTCAAGTAGGTAGTCATGATGACAGAGATAAATGAGCTACCTAGGCCTTCCCAAACGATTTCGATATCCGACGCAGAAGAAGAAATATGTACCTAAGTTTCTAAATGATTATAATAATGTTGTGTAACTATGTAATACAAGTGATTATGTCATAGGTATGGTAATTACGTATATTGCAAACAAACGGTTACCTACAACCAGTTACTAACTAATGCATAATTGCAAATGATCTGTCTGGCATTGCAAATAATCGTGAACAGCAAATTAAATAAAAATATCATCACTGCACTGCATGCAAATAAAATGATTCCGTTTAATTATATCCGTATATATTTATATTCCGATATATTATAAATAACCTAACTACTATAAAAAATCGTTGACGATGTTTTAAACTTCGTTTTAGAAAAAGATAAAATAGCCCTTTTGAAATTGACTTACCGTAAAAAAAATTGTAGCACTCCGGGAGTGCCGACAAAAGTGAAAACTTGAACAAAATTGCCTGGTGGAAGAAAATATTTGAATAGAATATTGGTCCGTAACCTTATCTAAATAAAGAGCAAAATCGCGTTTACAGAAATGAGGTGTCGGTAACGGTGTCGCGATTTCAATTGTTTTTTCCTATCTCAAAAACGCCCAACGCGCCTAAAGAAGTTTTCACTTCAAAAAAAATGGGAGGCCTGTGTGAGCATAATTTCAGACAAACGTCAAATTTCGTTTTTAAAACATCAACGAATAACATATTATCACGAAAACGTGCTATCTACGATTTACAGATAAGTTACGGAAAACTCAGTCATTAAAAAATTAAAAGACACTATAGAGGTATAATGAGGAACAGGGTGTAAAATTTACTCATCCTACATAGAAAAGGGAGGATCCTCCGACCAGACAGGTGTTGTGTCTGGTGAGACGTTGTATTTATGCTCATCGCGTAGTAAACTGTGCTTGCGCGATGCAGGATTTTGCGTGACGTCATGGTGATGCCTAGTTCGTGCAGGGCACAGTGATCCCCCGTGGTGGATTATGGCCCACTTGCTTTCACAGAGAGGAGGTCTCTATCCCAGCAGTAATAAATAAAATAAATCGATTTTTGGGAACAAAAAAAAAGTGGTGGCACTCCGGGATTACCTACCGATAGAAGTGAAAACTTGAACAAGATTGCCTTGGTGAAAGAAAAATACTTATATAGAACATTGATCCGTAAACTTATCTAAATAAAGAGCACAATGGCGTTTACAAAAAATAATACTTCCGAAACCTTTAAAGTAACAATACTTGCATAGAACATTGATCCGTAACGTAATATTAATAAAGAGCACAATCGCGTTTACAAAAATGAGGTGTCGTCATGGTGTCGCGAAATCAATGGTTTAGTCCCATCTCAAAAATGCCTAAGTATTTTAACAAATATTTAAATAAAAGAATAAACGAAATAAACATTTTGAGAAAAATGCCGTGTGTGTGAGTATCTAATGTTGAATAAGAGAGGGTGAGGGTGTGTTATGTGTCGTGTCGGTGTGTTTTCCGAGATGTTAAATTTCTCAAGTTTTTCTGTTGCATTGTGAGTGATTTTAATAAAATGTCGAGGTTTTTCTTGCATTTATTTCTGGTAACAGAATATATGTACCTAGATATTTTTAATTATTTTATTATATGTGGGAACGTTATAGACTAATAAATACTTGTTTAAAGCTATCGGAAAATTTAATTTTCATTTTGACGGAACTCTAAAACTAGTAATACCCATAAAAGGAAGCTCAGACACGACTGTATATTAACGCGAGGTCAAAATTAAGTACTTACAGGAAAAAGAAACTCATGTGGTTTGTAATGAATTTTTGATGGCACTAAAATGAAAAAGTAATCACTAAGAAACCTTGGTCTTAGTTTTGAGAAAACAACGGGGACCTTGGGGATTCCGGAATTGCGAGTACTTGAGCATGAGTCAGCCTTTACGAAAAGTACAACATAGAGGTACTTAAGTAAATAATAGTACGTGATCAACCAAGCTCTGCTCTGGTGAAAATAGAAAATGCTCAGTATAGGATCATTCATCATCATAATTTCAGCCGAAAAACGTCCACTGCTGGACATAGGCCTCCCCCAAGCACCTCCACTTCGACCGATTCTGTGCTTTCTGCATCCAGCGGATTCGTGCGGCCTTCACAAGGTCATCGGTCCATCTTGTGGGAGGCCTTCCAACACTACGTCTTCCGGTACGCAGTCGCCACTCCAGAACCTTTAGAATAGAACAGAATAGTATAGGATAGTTCATACTAATTCCTTGTATAGTACATCCTAATTTCATAATGCCATGTCATTATTTTAAGGTGGCCAGCCATCTTGTTCTAAACTTTGGACGACCTAGCTCTGCTCGGGTAAAAATACGGAGAAAACGAATTTTCTCAAATATGAGACCTAGCTAGATCGATTTTTCGCCCCCGTAAACCCCTATATTGCAATTTTCATCGAAATCTTAGAACCGTTTTCGAGAACAGTCAATCTGCCTAACCTTTTCCCAATTATATTGTGGTCGACTTCCAGTCTAACCGGATGCAGCTGAATACCAATATTTTACATGGAGCGACTGCCTATCTGACCTCTACAACCCAGTGACTGGGTAATACAATACCCCTTGGTGATACTGGGTGTCAGACTTTCGAGCTTCTGACGACCCGTAACGACTGTCAAAGATCCACGAATGACAGCCGGGACCAACGGCTTACTGTGCTTTCCGAGGCACGGAGGAGTCTCGGTGTGTAAAGATCGTCAACCATCCACGGACCAACCCCGGCAAGCGTAGGTTAACCTAATAGTTTAATCCGTACGGCTGTTATTACTTAGCTACGAGCCGTTTTCGAGAACGTGATTACAAATATATATGTATTTATATACAACTATTGCTCATTTAATAGTATAGGATTACTATAGAACATATTGTAGGAACAACGTGAAACAAAGGTATAACTGAGAAATAGATTATAAATGATAAATGATTTTATTTCTGTAAGTAGGTTTGTACAAACACTTTTACACGTCAATCATATTTTAAAAACTAGATGAGGTCGGCGTTTCCTATCTGACTACTCTGAGAAGAAAGGCCGAAACAAACTCAGAGGTCACAGTCTCTTTTAAAGTCCAGACATAATCTTGGTCAGATCATGTGAAGGCCATGTGGATTGTGTCTAGAGTGGTCTTTAGAGGAAAGCATCACACAGATTGAGAGGGCCTGTCCAGTCAGTGCAGGCATTTGTCAGTTATCGTGTAGCTCAACTCAGAATTTAATGAGCTCAACGATTCGACGAACAATACCAAAAAAAGGACATTTGTGTAGGCCACATAAATTACTCAAACTGTCAGACCATGATTAAAACTAACTGAGAAAAAATTAAAAACAAAACAAAACAACATATCATTATAACATATCACGCCTGTGATCCCGGAGGAGATAGACACAGATGTACCTCATTACCTATAGTAAGTAACACCCACATTTCGACAGTTATATTTAAGTCTCATGTAATAGGGGGCGAGTCTATTGCCATCAACCGGGCACAAATCCAGACTCCGAGCTGCTATAGAAATTCCATATAGAATAACCCAATAATAGATCGACCTGGGAATCGAACCCAGGACCTCTTGCTCAGCAGGAGCGTTTGCGACTACTAGACCAACGAATGAAATTTTAAGGTTTTATTAATGCCATTAGTGTTTTGATAATCTCATAATCAGCCTATAATGTTCCCACTGCTGGGACACAGGCCTCCTCTCTGCAAGGAAGTAGGGCTGTTATCTACCACGCTAGCCCAGTGTGGGTTGGTAGATGTGACATGTCTTCGAATTTTTGGTTCTAGGACATACCGGTTTCCTCACGATGTTTTCCTTCACCGTTTTGAGAGCAGTGGTGATGAAATTATTTACACAAAGTAAAGCGCCTGTCTGGTTTTAAACCTATGATCTCGTAAGTCACTACTCGATACTCACGTCACGTCACGTCACGATACTCGTAAGTCGCTCGTATCTCACTTTCCTATAATATATAATTATAATAGTATAATCGACCTCGGAATTTTTACCATCTTTAAAACACGTTCAAGAGCTGTCAGTGTCATCATTGTTGTGGAATATTGACAGTGACAGCTCTTGAACGCAGTATAAATGTGCTAATCGTATTCAGTTTCATTTGTGAAATCAGCCCGTTTTTTTTTTGGATGGGAAATTATCAAATAACTTGAGGAGGGCTTGGAGGGCGTGTCAGACTCTTACTGACTAAAACCCACCCGTGTTCCTTCGGTTGCCCTGTTGATGGGGGCCACGATTTCCCTATCGGTTTTCTTCGCACCCCCGGCAGGTGAAATCAGCCCTAAGGTTGAAATAATCTAACTGTCACATTCGTCTTAAAAGCAAAATATACAAAGAAAAGAAAGAAAGAAAATACATTTATTTGTGATTAAGATAACGCAAAAAAAAACAGTGGCACTCCTGGAGTGCCGACAGAAGTGAAAACTTGAACAAGATCGCCTTGGTAAAAGAAAAATAGTTGTCTAGAACATTGGTCCGTAACCTTAATTGAATAAAGAGCACAATCACATTTACAAAAAAAAAAACTTCTAAAACCTTTAAAGTAAAAATACTTACACAGAACATTGATCCGTAACGTAAATAAAGAGCTCAATCGCGTTTACAAAAATGAGGTGTCGGTAACGGTGTCACGAGTTCAACTGTTTTTCCCATCTCAAAAATGCCCAACGCGCCTAAAGAAGTTTTCACTTCAAAAACAGAAACAAATTACGTAGTTGACTTACGTAACTGGGCTTGTCAAAGACCTTTACACTTTACAGTGGTTTCTGAAAAACCAAGGCACATCGCTGAACAATTGAACGATCCACAGAATTATAAATATTAGTATACAGAGAGAATAGGTATGTTTATACTTTTAATTTAAAATAATCTATTATGATAAAAAATTGGAAAACTGATGGCCGTAAATCCAATTGTATAATGTCAAAGTAGGTACTAACAGTAGAGCCTTTATAGATTCAAAATCAAATCAAATAAAAAATACAGCAGTGGTGGTTCAGTGGAAACGGTCACGAGGTACAAGTTATTATTATTATTTATTTATTTCTAAAACACTTAACCTATTACATTTTGGTTTTAGCCTCACAACGAAAACCTCTCAGGGTTTATCTGTGTGCGGCGAGCCGTTCAAGAAAAAATATATTTTTTTACAAAAATGTTTCTTACATACTACAATGATGCTATGACATCTACATTTACACCAATATTATAAAGAGGAAAGATTTGTATTCCTGTATGTAACGAATAAACTTAAAAACTACTGGACCGATTTCAAAAATTATTTTGCTGTTAGAAAGCTACATTATCACTGAGTAACATAGGCTATAATTTATAAAGATATCACGCGGGCGAAGCCGCTGGCGGAAGCTAGTGATACAATAATTTTAAAATGATGATAATAATTTGTGAGTACATTAATACATTAAGTTGTCGGTCGTAGGTTCGAACAGAGAAGCGATTTACTTTGTATACATTATTTTATCACCGCTGCTCTCAAAACGATGATGGAAAACATTATGTAGGAACCGGCGGCATACCCTAGACCCAAATATTTGAAGCGACAACCCGCACTGGGCCCACGTGGTGGATTACGGCCTACTCCATCTCACAGAGAGAAAGAAGTGACCGAATGACTGATGATAATAAAAGACAAGAGTAATCAAATACAAAAAAAAATCAACCGTCTTCCAAAATATAACACTACTAAGTTAAAAATAACTTTAATTTCGGAAGTCGGTGTTTTTGGTTTTGAATTTTCGAATTTTTGCTACCGACTTCCGAAATTAAAGTTAATTTTTACTTTGTAGTGTTTTTTTTTTGGAAGTTGATTGTTTTTGTTTTTTTGTAAAACGTTTTATTTTTCACTTTTTAGTTGTGGTATTTACCCCACACAAATTCGAATACCACTACCTGCTATGTAAATAACAGTGATAGGAACTAATCATACGATCCACATACTAAGTGGGAAAAATACGTATTATTGAAGCTAACTCAAAAACTGCCGAAGCAAAGGTAATCAAATTTATATGGGACCACCTCTGAAGTATAACCTATCAAACTAAAAAATAACCATCAAAATCAAATAATAATTGGCGGAGTAATCGCGTAACAAACATACAAAAAAAAAACGTGTGGCACTCGGGGACTGCCGCGGTAAAGCTATTGCATAGCATTTGTAACCTCCATACTTCCTATTTGTCAACGCTACACTTGGGATGATGTCGTGATGACATAAAACAAAAATTACGTTCCCATGACAACATCACGTTGTCATGGGAACCGTCATTACATGGCAGGCGGAGTAGGGTAGTTAGGTTTTATTTTCGTTACGTTACGGAATTTCTTGATTCGGTCGCCGCGCTCAAAGCCCGCGATAAAAGCTATGCAATAGCTTAAAAAAAAACATACAGTCGAATTGAGAACCTCCTCCTTTTGGAAGTCGGTTAAAAATAAACAGTACCCCACCAGGGGAGGTGGAGGAGGTCTGTACCCCACCAGTGGGACGATATAGACTAATTATGTTATTTGTTAAGTATCTATCAGCGGTAGTGAGTGTTCATCTGAAAAGGAATGGAATACCGGAAGCTAAAAGAGCCTGTAACTGTTTGTGAATAGCCGACATGTTGACTAATGATAAGTAATGACTACATTCTGCAGCAATTTGTGCTTATGATGCTTATAAAGATAAGTTCAATCAAGTAATCGAGTCGGTAGTCATTTTTAAAACTTTGAGCAATTAACAGTGATTTGATGTTAAAATTGTAGGAGGAGCTCGTGGCTAAGTAATAATAGCCACACGGGCCGATCCATCAGGTTAAGCTACGCTGGCCAGGGTTAATCCGTGTATGGGTGTCCATATTTACATACCGAGACTCAACCGTGCCTCGGAAAGCACGTTAAGCTGTTGGTACCGGCTGTCATTCGTGGATCTTTAAAAGTCGTTACGAGTCGTCAGAAGCCCGAAATTCTGACTACCAATCTTATCCAGGGGGATCGTATTACCCATGTACTGGGTTGTGGAGGTCAGATAGGCAGTTGCTCCATGTAAAATACTGTTATTCAGCTGCATCCGGTTAAACTGGAAGTCAACCCAATATAGTTGGGAAAAGGCTAGGCAGATTGATTTTGTGTGAAAATTTTACATTTGCTTATTAATTACACAACACATCTGGGCCCATTTAATACAGTCGACCATCAATAAGTGACAGGCGACACTCTGTTTTCAGAGTGTCGCCTGTCGCTTATTGACGGTAGACAATTTTGTTTCTTTCATAATTTTCGCACCTCTCACGCGTCTCTTTTCACGTTTTGCCAAATATGTCTCATTGTCAGTTATATGTAATAGAGTCCAGCTATTAATAATCAGAGCAGTGGTGGCCCAGTAACGGCCGCGACTTATGAGTTGTAGGTCGTAGGTTCGAACCTAGACAGGCACTTTACTTTGTGTAAATTATTTCATCACCACTGCTCTCAAAACGGTGAAAGAAAACATCGTGAGGAAACCGGCATGTCCTAGAACCGAAAATTCAAAGACATTGTGACATCTACCAACCCGCACTGGGCCCGCGTGGTGGATTACGGCCCACTCCCTCTCACAGAGAGGAGGCCTGTGTCCCAGCAGTGGGAACATTTATAGGCTGATGATGATGATGATTAATAATCCTATTTCCGAGCCTATTTCTGAGTTTTGAAGTGAAATGAGTGATTTATTAATCACACGAATAAATGAATTTGAATTTTTGAATTTGAATTTGAAGTCCAGGATTGAGAGCAGAGCCTAGTGGTGTGACCGTCAGACTGCCAAGTCACAGGTCTCGAGTTCGAATCCAAGGCACGCACCTCTGACTTTTCGGATTCATGTGCGTATTGTATAATTATCACTTTCTTCAAATACGGTGAGATGCCTGAGAGATATTTCTCGACGGCTTGTGAAGTCAAATCAGAGGCCCATGGGCAGCTTTAAAACTCTGACACCATGTTAGTCTCTATCGTCTCTTACCACACAATAAGTCCAGGATTCACTACAACGATTTAAAAAAAAAATGAGACATACCAAAAATAACATTGTAAAAAGGCAATGTAGTTATACCTAAATATTTCAGAAGGCCTAGACAAAGTGAAATTAATTTTTATCAGCAACTTGCTGACCCGTAGACGTTGTCCTGTCTCGACTTCGATTTGTCGGTTGTTCCTTTGGGTTTCTCCTTATTTTATTTTTTTATAAATCACCCATAAAAAAAATCTAATTGATCGAGCCATTTTCAAGTTTTTGCGAGACTCATGCAAGGCAATTGATTTTTACATACAGGGTTATTGGTTATATGTCAGCAATCCATCAATCACCAATTTCGAGTAATTTGACATTTTATATTTTAAAATGTATGAAATAAAAATATAAAATGTCAAGTTATTCGAAAATTGTTGACATTTGCATAGGGGTCAAAAGGGGTCATTTGGTTGTAAATGACCTCTTCTACATCCCTTTAATGGATTGTCGACATATTAACCCTGTATAAAGATAACGATGATAGACAGCCGCTTTACTTTATGTAAATTATTTCATCACCACTGCTCTCAAAACGGTGAAGGAAAACATCGTGAGGAAACCGGCATATCCTAGAACCGAAAATTCAAAAACATGTGACATCTACCAAATCGCACTGGGCCCGCGTGGTGGATTACGGCCCACTCCCTCTCACAGAGAGGAGGCCTGTGTCCCAGCAGTGGGAACATTTATAGGCTGATGATGATGATGATGATGAACGTGTAACGTTAAATGCGAAAAACTCAGACACCCCAACAGATTTTTAATTCAATTGAGCTATTTCAGAGAGAAAACAAATTTATAAAGGTTTTATGTGCTGTTTTAGTTCGTAAGAATCGTATTTTCATTGAAATGAAACCTATTAATATCCCGCGTATGAGAAAATTTAAATTGGTCGACAACAATTTGTGTTTATTTACCAATTTTGGCGGGTTTGCGCATGTGATGGCTTGACCTATTAATAAATAGAGACGGCAACGTTTTTAATGAAGATTTTTTTTAATATGACTTTTATTAAAAAGTGGTTCAATTGATTCTGCTCGTTATTCTGATCAAACTATTTTCAATGTTACACGTTGTATAAATCCTGTTGAAATGCAAAAAGCTTTGAAAGCGATTGTCACGTCTTGTCTCGACCGTCTGGTCTGAGCAACAGACGGGTACCGATAGCCTCGACAGAGTAATCCCTATCGACTACTGCAAACTTATTAATAAATGCAATTTCTTCATAGTTTAAGTCAATTGATAATAAATCATTAGTTTTTTGGGTAACAATTAATATTTATTTATTAATACTTTATGCACTCAAAAAAGGTACAAAGGCGAACTTAATACCTGAGGCATTTAATTTGATGAATATATACATTACCAGTTTCTGCCCGCGACTTCGTCCGCAAGCCAACCTACTTCAAGAATTGGGCTAACCAATGCAAAAATATTTTTTTTAAATCCGATTAGCAGTTCCGGAAATTACCCCCTATTACATACAAACTTACAAACAAACAAAAATGTTACCTCTTTATAAAAACATCCTCCTCATTTATCCTCTTTTTAGGGTTCCATAGTAAACAAGGAACCCTTATAGTTTCGTCATGTCCGTCTGTCTGTCTGTCTGTCAGTCTGTCTGTCTGTCTGTCTGTCCGCGGTCTAGCTCCGAGACCCTTAGTACTAGAAAGCTGTAATTTGGCATAGGTATACATATTAATTACGCCGACAAAGTGGTAAAACAAAATTATGAAAAACAATTTTTTTCGGATACCTCTCCTACACGTAAACTCTCCTCCCATCTTATGGGGTATCATTGGAGAGGTCCTTCAATGATACCCCATAAGATGGAGAGATTCAGGGATCCGTTTGCGAAATATTAAGCTTTAAAGTGCTAATTTTTGTTAGAGTCAAGTGTTCCCCCCCCCTGCTAGCTAAATGGTTGATTTTGGATGTGTGAAAAAAATCACAGCAGTAGTTTATATAACAAAATTAAAAGTAAAACTATCACAGCTAAGTAGGCTCTACAAGTTAACGAGTAATAATTGACCTACTTAACTTTCCAGTTGCAAAAACATGTTATCCCATACATTTTGTATGGGAGAACATATTTTTCAACTACAAAGTTATGTTTGTTTTGGGGACAAATTCATCCCAACTACGGAACCCTTCATTGTGCGTGGTTCGACACGCACTTGGCCGGTTTTTAATATTTATATTTAAGTATTGATTTTTTTAAAGACACTGGTAATACACGTAGGTAATAAGGTAGGTGCGGTTCTGAGATTTTATGAATGGTTTTTATTTAATACTTGGGGATAAAATTCCTCGAATATTAAAAATAAGACTTTGTCCTGAGTTTTTCTTTATTTTGTCCTAATCGTATCTAATTAACGAATAAACTTAAAGTAACGTTATTATCGATGAGGAAAAAATTGAAAAGTTCCTGGTAATAAATTATAATGCTTTCCTTTGTGATATGAAATGACTATAATTATAAGGAATATGCTGGACTGATGATGTGAAGGATACCTATACAATATGCAAAAAAACCCTGTCTGATTCGAAAGGAGTACATAGGTAATACAATAACATTAAATTAAAGTATTTGATTTTTATTTTTTATTATTGAAAATAAAAAAGTTAATGCTATTTAAAAATCACATTTTTAGTACTGAAATTACCCTGTATGTATATAGTAAATTACCCTGTATGTGTATAGTACCGAATGTACCCTATTGAAATTTTTCAACAGAGTTCATAAGTTATGACTTGTAGACAACCGCTAAACGACAGCCGCCTGCGCCCCATGTAACCACCCGGTAAAATTCCCCATTGAAAAAAATGTGACTATTTTTTTTTCTTGAAAATTTCTACATAAATAGACTCTCAGTACGATACCTAACAACATCCTCACGGATCGGACAGGTTTTTTTTACATGTTGTTTAACAGATCAGAATGAAAAACGATTACTCAAAGGTAAAAAGAAAACATGTATGTTGTTTCCAACCAAGACTCTCAACCTGGTAATCTACCCTAGGCTCCATTCTAAGCGACTGCACTTACCACCTATAAACCTATCATATTTTGGTAACGATAATAATTATATACATCTCGACTTGTATCACTTTTCATTCAAGAATGGTCAACAACATAAAACACAGGTAGATCTATAAACACAGAATTTGCATCACCATACAGCAGAAACGTATAATCAGCTTGAAAATAACCAACGCGCTGTGACAAAGACCTCGGCCTACAAACGATGTTTTTCAAAGAAAAAAGATCAATTCACTAATCACATTTTTTTTCCAACTTTTTTTTACTACTTCTCGTAAACTTCTCTTCAATTACAGTATCACTTGGTAAGCATCGAACAAGGTCAATAGTATAAAAGCAACATTACCCAGCCAGATTTAGGAGTCCGTCCTATGCATGATTTGCTTCTAGCACAAGGGAATTCACCACACGATCGAGTCACCACTGCCATATAAAAATTAATTTTTAAATTGAATTTAGAACACAATCGCGCGCATGCGCTTTTCACGTAACACTGAACTGACTCGGAAGGTGCGCTCGAGTGATGAGCGATTATGTCGATATTATTTTTATAGTGACGAGGTGTTTCGTGAGTTATGTTTGCTTTTATTGGGCTGTTAATATTAATGGATCACGGTTTGTGGTAATAGTAAAATTGTTTTACCCGGTAGTTACTTTTTGATTGTATTTGTGTCTATGTTTATCTTTTAACTTGTCTTCAGAGGAATATACTTATTTAATTTTTATATAAGGTATGTAAGAATATTTTTAAGGGAGACTGATGGAACCGACAGCTCATAATATTGTACGTAATGTAAAATTTCTACATTCAATATTTGTAATTTATATGGTGAACATAATAAAGAATCTAAGCTATTATTTTATATTCTAATGTGTAACAAACAAAAGTTTACGAAAATTTTTATATAAAAACTCGCTACCATAAACAGAAATAAAAGTCATCAGAGGTACTTAAAAAATTAATGTCGACTATGCACAACACTAGCGGCGTCAGAGCATGCCACGGTACACCGCGCACAACACTACTCAGTTATGGAAATTAACTTCGGACTGGTAAAAATAAAAACACGGAGTAATTACCATCGATATGGTCACTGAACATCACTATATCTTAAAAGGGTCTTCATATTGTTAAATTAGCAATATTAAGAACTTTCTGTCTACATATTTTTATTTTTTTATATCTATTTATAATTTCTTATATTGTTAAACTTCTATTGCTTGAACGAGGCTTTTGGCTACTTTGTAATTGTATGTATTTTTTTGTAATGTGTGTTTTGTTTGTGCAGAATAAACAATTTTTCTTTCTATCGTTTTTATTTATTTATTTGCTCTCATGCACATAACACATTTTACAATATTTACTGTCGGTTTTTGTACATGAACCCTGTCAGGGCACTGCAAAGACACATTTGGGAGTGGCGCGAGGAGGCGAAACGCCGGGGCTTAACTCCGATGCCGCAAGAAGTCGCGGCACAGCGGACAGAGCTCCGGCGGGATCTCATGGCGGAATGGAGAGTGCGATTGTCGCAACCCAGCGCTGGGCACGCCACAATTGCGGCGATAAGACCCCTCTTTGAGGAGTGGCTAGAGAGGCGCCACGGCGTCCTCACCTTCCGCCTGACACAGGTGCTCACCGGACACGGCTGTTTCGGGAGGTACCTGTTCAGGATAAAGCGGGAGGAAACGCCCGGGTGTCATCACTGTGTGGATCGCCCGGAGGACGCGGTGGAGCATACGGTGGAGGTCTGCCCGGCTTGGGCAGAGCATCGCCGTGTCCTCGTGGAAGCGATCGGCGGCGGTGATCTCTCGCGTCCGGCCCTGATTCGGGCCATGCTACGGAGCGAGAGGAAATGGGAGGCCGTCACCTCGTTCTGCGAAGCAGTAATGCTCGCGAAGGAGGAGACGGAGCGCGTGAGGGAAAGGCAAATCTCGCGCCCTCGCACCCCTAACCGCCGCAGCAGGAGACGCCCTGGGCGTCGGGAGTCACGAGAGGATTTCCGGCCACCGTAGGCGCGGGCTTGCGGACGGTGAGCAATGGGTAGCTCGCCGTCCGATAAGGACCAAGCCCGGGTCGACGGCGCGTTGTGTTCCACGCGCGCCTCAAAGAGATGTCAGCAGAATTGACGGGGTCCGCTAGGGCCAATGCCTGCCGGGGGTTCGAAGAAAACCGATAGGGAAATCGTGGCCCCCTGGCAACACGGCAACTGAAGGAACACGGGTGGGTTTTAGTCAGTAAGCCCGCTCCACCCAGAGCGGGAGAAGTTATTTGATGATTTCCCACCCAAAAAAAAAAAAAAAAAAGGGCACTGCAAAGAACAATGTTGGTTTGCTGTTGAGTTTGTGAACAATCGTCGTTTAAACTTCCGGTCTTATAAAAATTAGACTATAAAATAGTTCGTTATCTATTCTATGTTGCGTTTTGGATTTAAATAAAAACTGTTTAATATATAAGAGAAACTGCAATTAACCGTTCAACACCTTTTCCTTTTCTTACTTAAATTTGCTCTTACCCAATGTTTTGTAATATATTTATCTACTTAAATATAAATAAAAACGAATGTTGTTCGTAGTTAAGCATAACATTTGGGAACGGCTAGACAGATTTGGCTATTTTTTGTTTTAAAATGTTCGTAATAGTCCGAATTAAGTTTTTATGGAAAGAAAAATTCCAAAAGTTTCCCGGAAAATGTTGAAATTTGGGAAAATATGAACTTCCTTTTTTCTTTGGGATTTTTGTATGAGTGTCAAGGCCGGATCAGCTAGTATGAAAATAGATTTAAATTTCATGAAATTAAATTCGATAAAAATCATTCCTGTACGTACCCCATGAATGATTTTATATCATGTACCATCGAAGAAATGCATATCTATACACCGTAAGGACTATTTATGCTTGGAGCGCTCGGCCGATATAGTGACGCTTACCAACGAAAAAAAAAGGTTCGTGTCCACGGGATTTTGTTTTCTAACTGCTTCGATATGCGTTTCATCGATAGTACATGTTATATTTATACATTTTAGAAAACAGTGAACCTATTTTAGTGGGTTTCATATTTTATCCGCAAATTAATCAGGAACTCAGGAACTACTGAACTCGTTTCATTAATTGAAATGGGTCGATTTCATTATGCTGAAAAAGGAGGATTTCAATGAGTTCTTTTTTATTTTCTGCAGATATTTTAAAAAAATCAGGTAGTGGATAAACAAGAATTCATAAAAAACGCAAGGAAATGAATAATTGGTCTGTGTCGAAGAAATTCAGGACTTTAATAGTTACTAATTAATAATTACTAATTTTTTTTCTCTTGTTTAACTGGTTATAACAAATATATTTTAGAGACTTTCTTTAAGTATGGAGATACCTTGTAACAAAATACCTCACTCTTAAAAAATAGGTACCATAAGAAAACTAAAACTAGAGAATTCAGAAATATAGGTTCGTTCTTCATATAGTTACTTATTTATATAATTGATTTATTTGGTTAGATGCTAGCCCCTCATACCGAGCCCACCGAAGTGTGATGTCTATTTGTAACCTTGTAAATACCGTTTAGCACTATAATCTTTTGGTATTTGTCTTCTTCAATTACGTATGCCAGTTACTGACGACCTCACGAATACGTGAACGTACGGTATTTCATACCGATTATAGTGTTTTGATTTAATCGATAAATTTTTGCAACTTAGATTTTTAACAATGTCAGAATAGCATTTAATCGTTTTATTTGAATATTTGGATTGTTACGATGCAGTGGCACGCACGATTCTTGGGTTAAATAATCTGCATATTTTTTTTATTAAGGATACACGCAGCTTGCATCATAATTTTTTATTTATGTTTACTAAGTACCTAGTCGAAGTTCGAAGACACCAAGCTAAGTGCAGACGCTGTCACTTCCTCCTCCAGTTCTCTTTTCGTCGCCTCCTTTGCGACCACCATTTCCGGAGCCCGGTGCGTCGATTTCTGATAGAGCAGTTGTATAACTGCCTTATCAGAAATCGACGCACCGGGCTCTGGAGTGGCTTACAGGTGACAGACTAGAAAAAAAGGTGCTTCACTTAGTGCTACGCTGCTACACTCCATTGGTTCAGGTAATTAAATAAAGATAAACAAATCGTAAAAATGGTTTTTATAGATGACACTTTCTTGTTTAAAAATACGTTATAACAAACATTTAATTTTTATTTTTACGATAGTTTCCTCTTTATCATTTATTCTTAAACTACAATTCGTAAATTAAACTGCTTGAGCATATTTTTTGCTAGATTTATAATAATAATATAATATTTTATAATCTGCCTATTGTAAAGAACCCAAAAATACAAGTTCTCTAAACGTCAACTTATTAAAACGTTGCTAAATTGAAGAGTACAAATATGACGTAGCATGACAACTGAAGTGACAAGTATTATTACGTTTAGTCGGTTACTTGACAGCTCTCTCGTCACGTGGGTTTTTTATTAATCTTTATTTAACTATCTAAACCGACGGAATATAGGTGACTTGCTTTTAGCGAACCTATGCATGGTTTTACTATTGCAATGGCCACACTGACGAGTGCCACGTTGCATGACTAATTTGTCACTTGTTCGAGCTACGCTACTCACCAAGTGTGACACCAAGCGAAGCTCCTCGTTGTGTGACTTCAGTCGAAAGATCTTATATTTATGAAGAAGATATTTTGACTAAACTTATACTTAATCCTTAGTCTTAAAATATAAGGATTTAATCAGGTGAACAGTGATAGCCTAGTGGTATGACCATCAGACTGCCAAGTCATAGGTATCGAGTTCGAACCCAAGGCACGCACCTCTGACTTTTCGGATTCATGTGCGTATTGTGTAATTATCACTTGCTTCAAAAACGGTGAAAGAAAACATCGTGAGGAAACCGGCATGCCTGAGAAATATTTTCCAACGGCATGTGAAGTCAAGTCAGAGGCCCATAGGCGGCCTTAAAACTCTGACACCAGGTTAGTCACTAACCACACAAAAAGAAAAAGAAGATGAGTTTGACTGTTCATCCTGTTGTAAAATGACGGAAATCAGCCATTTGTAACAGGTTTTCCGTACTAAAGAGGTACTTAGATGCGGTCTGTCTGTGCATGGTCATAGGTACATGATGTTCTTTGGAATTCTATCCATCCGTTACTGGCATTGTGTTCCTGGGTATCCAAAAGTATTCATGAATTAATTTAAATGTCTCTAGAAACTTTTTGTCTTTACAAATTTATTCAAAGCGACAAAGTATAAAAAACATTACAATACTCAGTTAAAATGTATTTAAATTCATAGGTTTTCGTAGAGTTTTTCTTAAATTTTTTGCGTATTATTTTTCAATGGTTGACGCAGCCATTTTAATTTGTGGGAACATTGACCGTCGCAAAAACGGAGTCATCTTAATGAACGCTTTGAGATTTAATTTAATTATACACTAATTAATAGTATGAATGAACTTGAAGTCAGATCTTCGTTTTAGATAACTAAAATCTAATTTTCTTATAATAAGAAATATCTTTCGCTCCCAATTTTAATGGGAATGAAACCCTCGATGATGGTAAATAGTCACTGCTTGCGATTACTGACAAATGCGTGTACTGACTGGACAGGTTCACGTAAATCTATGTGGTTCTTTCCTCAACCATCTCAGACATTAATCTTCATGGTCATCATATGGCCTGACCAAGATTATGAATGGTCTTTGAGAGACTGTGACCTTGTTTCAGTTTGTTTACGTCTTTCTTCTCAGAGTAGTTGGATAGAAAACACCAAACTCATCTAGTTTTAAATTATAATTTATTTTTTACGTGTTTTTAAACAATTTACAGAAATAAATATCATTGATCGTCACTGCCTCTTATAGGATTAACAGATACATCAAAGGTGTGTTGCCATCCAAGAGTGAAAGTTTTCATGTCTTAGACATATGCCTGTTATTTGTTCTTCCTAACATTTTGTTCAGTCAAAAGCCGTCATGAACAAGTACAATTTTAACAGTTAAAATTAAAAAAAAAACTCCCGACACAAACATTTCCTTATTTCTCTTTCTTACTCCATCACCAGACCCTGTTCACCATTTATCAGACCATTCTAATGAGCCCAAACATAATACCTGTGCTGTGAGTTGGTAAGGGAGTTGCGTATCCTGTAAATTCCAGGTAATACTGCAGTATCAGTTCAAGGTTACTATGTTCTTCTAATATCATTGAAGTAACAGAATACCAAATTTCAAATCAATCAGACCTGTGGAAGATACTCACATCAATTCATCTACTAGAAAAGAGCTGATAATCTTCAAACGGCTTAACCAATTTTGATAAAACATGTCTAACAACCTATCGCTAGAAAACCTGCTTTCAAATAAAAAAGCTGCATTCAAATCGGTTCACCCGTTTAAGAGCTACGGTGCCACAGAATAAGGCTGAAAGGGACATCGTGGCCCGGGTAACAGGGCAACCGAAGGAACACGGGTGGGTTTTAGTCAGTAAGAGTCTGACACGCCCTCTCGCTCCACCCAGAGCGGGAGAAGTTATTTGATAATATCCCACCCAAAAAAAAAAGGCACACACATAGCAGTCAAACCCCCCTCTCTTATAACACCCCTCTTTTTGCGTCGGAGGTGCAAAAAAACAAGTGCATTTTCGAATGACTCCAAAATCTTACGAACCGTTCACCCTTACACGCAATGAGCATTTGAGCAAGCATCACGAACAGTGTTCGTGCATTCTCTGTATGAGAAAAGGCCTTTGACCTGCAGCTGGCCAATTACATATTACTATTGTTATAATACATTATGTGAAGACATTGACATTGTCAAAACAATCTCATTATTTTATAACAAGTTTAGTGACGTAACTCTTTTGTCCTAGATTTAGATTATTATTACGAGTGTATATTATTATCTTAGACCTAAGACGAACACGCGCCATCTCATTACAAGTTAATAATTCGTTCAGAAGTAGTAATTAGGCTTAATAACCTTTGGTTCTTGAGTTAACCACCACGGTTGCTCAAGACAGGTTGGCGATTTCAGACTAATATTAACTTTAAGTCCAGGTTTCCTCAAGATGTGTCCTTCACCGATATCAGTATAATCAGCCTATGTTCTCACTTCTGGGACACAAGCCTCCTCTTGGAGAGAGTGAGTAGACCGTAATCCACCACGCGGACCCAGTGCAAGTTGGTAGATGTCACCTGTCTTCGAATTTTTGGTTCTAGGACATGCCGGTTTCTTCACGATGTTTTCTTTCACCGTTTTGAGAGCAGTGCTGATAATATAATTTACACAAAGTAAAGTGGCTGTCACCGAAATAGCCCGAAGAATTGCTAAACTTAAGTGGCAATGGACAGGGCACATTGCTCGCAGATCGGATGGCCGATGGGGCCGAAAGGTTCTGGAGTGGCGACCGCGTACCGGAAGACGTAGAGTTGGAAGGCCTCCCACAAGATAGACTGATGACCTTGTGATGGCCGCAGGAATCCGCTGAATGCGGAAAGCACAGAATCTGTCGAAGTAGCGGTGCTTGGGGGAGGCCTATGTCCAGCAGTGGACGTCTTTCGGCTGAAATGATGAAAGCGGCTGTCTGGGTTCAAATCTACGACCTACAATTCGTGAGTCACGGCCGTTACCACTGGGTTACCACTGCTCAGAAGTAGTAACGTTTAAGTAACCTTTTGATTAGAATTTACAGAATGTTAAACGTATGTTTAGTTGAGGTTAGCAGAGTTTCAAGATCGTTAAAATGAATCGCCACACGGTAAAATATGTTAGCATAGCAAAGTCTGAAATCTCTTCCAATCTCGATGTGACAATTTTATTTTGGGTGTTAGAGCCGAAGTTTCTGTATTTACGTGAATATACAGGGTGGCAGGGACAGGACATAATTCTGAACCCTCCTGCGTTGAAATTTTTCGTCGGTTATTTTAAAAAAAAATCTGCTGTTCCATACATTTTGACCGCGCAGATATTGCACTTTTCTATGCAACAGCAGTTTCAACCGACAAACAATTTCAACGCAGAGGGGTTCAAAATCATGTACTGAATCCATGGAAACAGTTTTCGCGTCAATGTCCTTGCCATCCTGTATGAATCCGTTTACTGAACTGATTGCTGTGTTAATTAGTTAAATACACGGATGACCTGAAGAAGGTAGTCTGTCCGACTGAATGCAACCGGAGAGGTAGGGAACCGCAACTTGGAGGAAGCCTTGGACAACATTATTAATTAATCCAAACAGATTGTACAAATCCTTTAATCACTTACTTCTAAGAATAAAAGACGACCTTGAATAATATTTTCCTTCTAATCTCCGACTTTATCACCAAGATGACTAGTCGCCGGATAAAATATTGTCAGTAATTTAGCTAATTTATTTACAACCATGTATGACTATGTTCTCAATGTTTTACAATTTACTCACAATTCACACAATGTAACAAGATTTAATATAATACAATAGACGTGGATATATTTAATAACCTGTTTCGCTTAGCTATTTCTAAAGAGTCATAAAAAACTCCTGAAAGTAATCGACACGTGTTTCACCTCTCAACGAGGCATCCTCAAGATGACAATGGACTGATGGATAAGCGCAGACTGAACTTCAGTCTGCGCTCAGCACTCAGTGTGGCAACACGCCGTGTTCGGGTTCGCGACAAGTCCATCGTTATCCTGAGGATGCCTCGTTGAGAGGTTAAACACATGTCGATTTCTTTCACGAGTTTTTATGGCTCTTTAGAAATAGCTAAGCAGAACAGGTTACTAAATATATCCACGACTATTGTATTTTATAATGGTTTTCCGCAAGGTCATGCCTGAATCAATTAACAATGATTTAATATGTAGATGTCACTGTATATTTATGAACATCGTTAGTTTATAATGTATCGGTATTATTTCCGTTAAATTATAAAGTGTCGAAAAATTGTGAACTGAAACCAATCATTTACAATTTGACGAATTATTTTTCGATAGTTTATGATAATATATCCATGGGAAACCGACAAATTGTGAACTGGTATCAAACTTGCTTGCGACGTAACGCACCTTGCGCTAATACTTAATAGCCTACCTAGCTGCGAGCAACTTGGAAGTAGCGCTCGCATGTGGTTGCCGCGGCACCGCTCGCTTCGCTCGGTCATTCACGAGCAGTTTCTCACAAGTCTAACCTAACCTAACCCATGTCACCCAGTTCATAATTTTTGACAGATCTATCTAACGGAAATAATAACTATATAGAATATAAAGTCACGGTTCTCACAATATTACAATGACATAGATGACACAATGTTTTGAAGACGGTATTATGTTATTAAAATAGCTATCTTGTTATGATTATTGCGTTACTACAATAATATATCCTTGTCGTGTGTATGTACTGTACTAAGTGATTATTGTAGTTAAATTGGTTGAAGTAAACTTAGGTACTCCTTTTGCTTCGCTCGTTTCTTGCTACAATCTAACGATTATCTCGATCTTGCTACGAGTAGCGTTCTGTAGTTTCTGCTTACCCCAATTATGGAAAGAAGGCGTGAATATATGGTACGTGTATACATAATGATCTTGATACCTTAGGCACGCACATCGCACTTTGTACGTTCATTGATTCATTATTTTAAGATGTGTCATAGCTAATAGTGTCATCACAATGTTTTGTACTTTTTTTTTGTTTTTTTTTTAACACCTTGAAGCTAGAGGAGCTCGTAGCTAAGTAATAACAACCGCACGGGTCGATCCACCAGGTTAAACTATGCTTACCGGGGTTGGCCCGTGGATGGGTGACCATCTTTACATACCGAGACTCCTTCGTGCCTCGGAAAGCACGTTAAGGCGTTAGTCCCGGCTGTCATTCTTGGATCTTTGACAGTCGTTACGGGTCATCAGAAGCCCGAAAGTCTGACATCCAGTCTTACCAAGGGGTATCGTCTTACCCAGTTACTGGGTTGTGGAGGTCAGATAGGCAGTCGCTTCACGTAAAATACTGGTATTTAGCTGCATCTGGTTAGACTGGACGCCGACCCCAACAAAGTTGGGAAAAGGCTAGGCAGATTGATTGTAGAACCTCAGATTGGAGGACCTCAGTACAAAGCTCGATGACCTCAGTAGAGCCTCCGAAAGAGTGGGTCTTAAAATGAACATGGACAAAACGAGGGTCATGTCAAATGCCCGTGTGACACCCACTCTCATGTAGATCGGAGACGCTACACTCGAAGTTGTGGACGAGTATGTTTACCTAGGACAAACTGTCCAGCTAGGTAGATCCAACTTCGAGAAAGAGGTCAATCGTCGAATCCGACTCGGCTGGGCGGCTTTTGGGAGGCTACGCAATGTCTTTTCGTCCCACATACCACAGTGTCTCAAGACGAAAGTCTTTGACCAGTGCGTGTTGCCAGTGATGACCTATGGTACTGAAACGTGGTCGCTCACAATGGACCATATCAGAAGGCTAGAAGTTATCCAAAGGGCAATGGAGAAGGCTATGCTTGGTGTTTCCCTACGTGATCGAATCAGAAATGAAGAGATCCGCAGGAGAACCAAGGTAACCGACATAGCCCAAAGAATTGAAAAACTTAAGTTGCAATGGGCAGGGCGCATTGTTCGCAGAACGGATAGCCGATTGGGTCGAAAGGTTCTGGAGTGGCGACTACATACCGGAAGACGTAGCGTTGGAAGGACCCACAAGATGGACCGATGACCGCTTGTGAAGGCCACAGGAATCCGCTGGATGCGGAAAGCACAGAATCGGTCGAATTGGCGGTGCTGGGGGGAGGCCTATGTCCAGCAGTGGACGTCTTTCGGCTGAAATGATGATGATGAGATTGATTGTATAACATTAACATAACATTTGTATAACCTTGAAGCTATTTCCTAATATTCATGTAATAAGTTATTATTTAATCCTGCTTTTGTATGTTGTGCTATGTCTTTTGTGAGCACCAAATAAATGATCTATCTATCTATGGGGTGAATACTAAGATAAATGGCTGATAGAGATATATGAAAGAAAAGGACATGCTGCGCCATCCTCAAGTATACGTGTTCCTTTTCGTCTGTCATAATTATGTTTTTTTGATGTGAAAACTTCTTTAGGTGCGTTGGAAATTTTTGAGATGGGAAAAACAATTGAACTCGCGACACCGTTACTGACACGTCATTTTTGTAAACGCGATTGTGCTCTTTATTTATATTATGTTACGGATCAATGTTCTATGCAAGTATTATTACTTTAAAGGTTTGGAAGGTTTTTTTTTATGTAATCGCCATTGTACTCTTTATTTAAATAAGGTTACGGACCAATGTTCTATACAAGTATTTATTTTATTTTCTTTCATCAAGGCGATCTTATTCAAGTTTTCACTTCTGTCGGCACTCCCGGAGTGCCAGTGTTTTTTTTTTTCTTTCAAAATAATTCGACTAAGTCACGATTACTTATGTACGTGAAATATAGAAACAAAAAATCATTTAATTCAGACTATTATGGTCCATAAAAAATTACAACGTCGCATTATTTTAGCACATATGAATGTTTGGTTTGAATGAAAATTATTTACTCGTAAATGAAACTTAGATAAATATATCGAGAGTCTAATATTAATCTTCGAAACCTTGTGTTTTGGTACACTTGTTCTAGGACTTTTTGTATTGTTTTTAGTTATAGCATAATAACCTTAGATTTATGGGTCATCAAAAGGAACACATTGTATAATTTAAGATAAGAGCAAAGAGGATGTTGACGATCTGCGTTCATTGTCAACGAAATAATACATAGTTCAATGTTCAATCCTACGTAAATTTTTCTGTCTATTCAAGCTAACAAATGTTTCAAGTTTGTTATTGATAGCAAATGAAACACGCTGAATTCTTAACATTCATTCTTAAACCATTTTGCAAATATTCACATTGTGTACAACATCACATTTTCCGTTCTAAACAAAGAAACAAACACAATAAATATTTACTGTCAGGATTTTCAGAACATAAACGCGCGCGTTTGCGTTTGAACATTTTTTTGTATGCAAAGATAATACAATAGAATCTACAAACAGCTACTGCGTGAGTCACAAATAAAATGTAACGTGGTGTGTAATGCTATGTTAATCATCTGTGTAAATATTTGTGTCGTAAGTGTAATGCTGAAAAGATTTGGTTCCTATAAACCGATTACGGTGAGGCAAGGTTGAGTTATGATTTCATATAAGTACGTAAATGGTGTCCCGTATGAGTGTATGAGTACTTCCACATAATAATAAAAGACTATAGCTGACCCGACAGACGATCATCATCTGCCTAACCTTTTCCCAACTATGTTGGAGTCGGCTTCCAGTCTAACCGGATGCAGCTGAATACCAGTATTTTACATGGAGCGACTGCCTATCTGACCTCCACAACCTAGTGACTAGGTAACACGATACCCCTTGGTAAGACTGGTTGTCAGACTTTTTGGGCTTCTAACTACCCGTAACGACTGTCAAAGATCTACAAATGACAGCCGGGACCAACGGCTTAACGTGCTTTCCGAGGCACGGAGGGGACTTGGTATGTAAAGATGGTCACCCATCCACGCACCAACCGCGGCAAGCGTAGCTTAACCTGATCGATCGACCCGTGCAGCTGTTATTACTTAGATTAGACGATGTCTTGTCCAAATTTCAATAATTCATCCAAACAAGGACGTTCAGTTTTTCCAAAATTTTTCGATTTTCCCGGTAACTTTTATAATTTTTCTTTCCCTTATAACCTGATTCGGATAATTACGAACATTTTAAAATAAAAAAATATCCGAATTGGTCCAGCGGTTCTCACGTAATGCGCTTACCATTGACTAGTATTTCATTTTTATTTTATAGAAGAAATGTCTATTATGGTCTAAGATCCGACCTGGAGACGACTTTCACCCATCTGTTTAATGGAAAATTATATTAAATTAAGTGTGTTAAAAAATATATCGCGAGTGGGTTGTCTAAAAAATTCCTGGCCAGATTATGATTAGTAAAAAATTCAAAATAACTTTTTTTCAAAAATTGCACGCATTCGTTTAACGATTAATTCGTTTTAGTTACAAATGTTTCTCTTAAAAAGCACTATCCATTGATATATCACCTATGGCTATTAGGCGCCAAGAACATTTCTAAACTTAGGTGACCAAGTAGTCACTTATTTAGGTAATTAACTCCGAATTGACTAACTTTTGGCAAAAGTTGAGTTAGTTGCAAAAGTTCTCCTTGAAAAGCTCTTTCCATTGGTCATTTTTGTTTTTTTTATCAATCACTGTCTGGCCAGGCTTTTTATTGCCAACCTACTCGCGGTATATTTTCTAACATACAAAATTTGATTTAAAATACTTTTCATACATTAAACAGATGGGTGAAGGTTGTTCCTAGTTCGGATCCTCTACTAATAACGCCTAATTGTAAAACACACAATGGCAACGTCTTTCATTTTGACAGTTCAACAATATTTAATGTTATTTACACTGTCGAGCAGACGAACTTTTCAAACATTATGACGCAATAGATTGTGAATTTCCATCAAAATCCTTCGGATTGTAATTGCAAGTGTAATACGCAATTGAGGTGCTGGAATGGTTTGGCAGGAAGCAGTGTGCTTGTGCTAGCCTATAGCCTAGCTAATAGCATTTTTGGTAGCAACGCAAAGGGCTTGGAACCGATACCAAAAGTACTTACAGGTTCTGCACCGGTACTTAGCGGTTCTTGCCATTTCGGTACCTGTGTACCGGTTGCAGACGGGTACCGGTTCTCTACCTAAAAAGTACTAGTACCTACTTCAAGTACCTGCCACGTCCCACAAATCTCGTATTTGTTACCTTGAAGTTATTTTTCTATTGCCTATAAACTATACTTTTTACTTACGGAAATATTTGTTTGGTATCGATACAGTACCGATACTGATTAGAAATCCCAATAGTACAGGTACCTATAGTACAGGGGCTGTTCTGGTACCGTTTCCCAAAAATACCGGTATTTCAAACTCTGCCTACACATTCATGCATTGCATGGTATAATCTAGTCTCGTACACAATATCTGGTTGACTTAATGATCACAGTGGAGGTATTTGTAATAGGGATTGGAACTTTACAGCCCCATGGGAAAGGCGAGCCTATTTGAATACTATGATTGGTTGTAGTCCACTTCTGCCCTATGTCTATGTAGAATCACAAACATGGTCTTTGTTCTTTAGAATTGAGACAGTTTTAGTGTTCAATCGTAACGAAATCCTGCTACTTGAATTACTATGCTTAGCGTTTATATTCGGGACTTCATTTGCTTGGAAGTTTTGGTCTCAGCAGCTCAAATATACCGAGTCAAGACTGTTGACGCGGGAACAAGCGACGTACTTGTCCGTGTGAGAAGCAGCTTGTTCTGAGGTAGACACCCGTAGTCTTCAGTAGCAATTTCCCATTGCTTGCGAGGTTTTTTAGCCGACTTCCAAAAAGGAGGAGGTTATATGTTTGTAGCGTTTGTTTTTATTAAATATATTTCCGCGATTTCTCCATGGACCGATTTTGAAAATTGTTTTTATCTACTCTCATATCGTAATATTCGAATTATAAACTTCAAAACGAGTTTATATTGACATACTTTATAAACACAATATCGAAATTTAAAAATAGAATCATATTATAACACTCTTTCTCTAACAAAAGAATGCCATAAAACAATTTTTTTTCTATTACGATACAGGACTAATCCAAGAAGTTAATAACACCAAGGAGTTTCCATCAAATTTTGTGATGGAACGTTTAAGCGGGGGACAGCAGCACCCGCTGTAGCGCATGTGTGGTGCTGTGCTAGTGCAGGCGACATTCATTTGTTTACAAAACAAATGAATGTCGCCTGCACTAGCAGCAGTACTGAATTTCGTGGGATTTTTAAATTTATTCTTGATCTTTAACTTTGGTCTTTTATTTAGTATTAGGTTCAATCCCATTGTATGAAAGTAGATAAAGTAGTGTATGAAACTGCACATAACTAGGTATTAAAACATTCGTGTAACACTATTAAAAACCTCGCCTACGGCTCGGTTTTTAAACACGCACTCACATTTTAATACCCCTCATTATGCAACAGTTTCATAAACTACTATTTTTTGTTTGAAAGGGTATGCTCTTGGGGTGGTCCCATATAAATTTTATTAACTTTTCTTGGATAGTTTTTGAGTTAGCTTCAATAATACGTATTTTTTCCCACTTAGTCTATAGATGATATGATGTGTGATTTGTATGGGGTAGGTACCACAACTAAAAAGTGAAAAATAACTTTAATTTCGGAAATCGGTGGCAAAAAACGAAAATAAATAACCAAAGACACCGACTTCCGAAATTAAAGTTATTTTTCACTTTGTAGTGTTATTTTTGGAAGACGGTTGTTTTTTTATGTAAAAAGTTTTTAATTTTTAGTGAATTTATGAAGGCCTGCGTTCTTGAATATACTAGCTAATGGCACAACACTGATACACTCTTACATTGTTACAGATAATTCCTGACGAATGGCTTCACGTCGCTAAAATAATATAACAGTAGATGTAAATTGTAAGCACACGGGATTTCTCATTAACAGTCACCTAAAATAGATATAAATTTTTATTATAACCATGGATGACAAAAGAACCTCAGAAGACAATGGCATTGTGAACTGTGATGTTTCTAATTGCAAATAAATTGGTGATGACGTGCAAACTACTATTTGTTTGTTATTTCCGCGTATCAGCATCAATTCGAATAGTTAAGAAGCTATTACTCTTCTAACAATTTTGAGGATTTTCCCAATTATTTGTTAAAAATAACCTTGAAAAGCTTCGTGCATACTGGTGCGACGCAATAGCGCGACCCGACTGTAACAAAAGAATTTCTAAGAGAACTTCACGGTAGAACAATTACCAGTATCACGTCGCGCCAGTCTGCACAAGGCTCGTCACGCTAAAAGTGTTAATAGTTGCGACTGTCTTCTTCTAATTCAAAGAGAAAGAGAGAGAGAGAGAGAAAGCCAGCAGCAAAAAACAAAATAAAAGAGTAAAGTGATTACAGTGTCATGGGATAAACACATGTACACATCGGCCCGAGTACACTACATGCTGCTGAGAGAGATGCATCCAAGATGGCGACTCTGAAAATTAAAAAAAAAATCGTCTTGGGTGTCGGTTTCATAGTTTTCGAGGGTGCTAAAACTGATAGTGAGGTCAAAATGTACATCCAAGTTGGCGGCCGCGAAAATTTTGGTTATGTTTTAAATCAAATCAATCAATTTTGTGAGAAAGAACTTCGTTCCTGACGGGGGTCCCCCGACCGCACATGTTTTTTTTTTTTTAAATTAATTAATTTCTTTATGTAACAATTGCTTTCTGCACTTACAGTAAACACCAAAGCGCGCAGCAAGCCAAAAAGAACATTTAGCTAAAAACTTCATGCAAACATATGCTTTACCATCATATTAGTGGCTCAGCAGCTTCAATATCATCAGGATTGTGCTACAATATAGCAGTTCGTCGTGGACGTGGTACTAGAGTCCGCGCCACTGCTGAAGTCCGGCGGAAAATGGTGGAGCTACATTTTTTAAATGAAATGACTTATACACTAGCGCCGCGTCAAAAAAATCTCAGAGGGTCAGACTCCTACTGACTGAAACCCACCCGTATTCCTTCAGTTGCCTGTATGATGCCAGGGGCCCACAGTATCCCTTTCGGACTTTCCCGCAACCCTGGCAGGCATCGGTCCTAGCGGACCCCATCAGTTCTGCTGACATCTCTTTGGGGCGCGCGTGGTACACAACGCGCCGTCGACCTGGGCCTGATCCTTATCGGACGGCGAGCTACCCATTGCTCACCGCCCGCAAGCCCACGCCTACGGTGGTCGGAAATCGGCCTGCGATTTCCAACGGCCAGGGCATCTCCTGAGGACAGTGGTTTGTCTGACATCATCTCTATCATCAGAAGACGGCAGCCACGCAACCTTCGATGCGACGCTCTGCTAAAGTTACTGTCACCAGCCCGTGTCACTTTTATGCAACCTTTTTGGTGATTCCAGTAACTTCGTAACAAAACTAGACGGCACCACTTACTGCGCCTGCAAATATTTCATGTCGTAGTAAAAAGTTTAGAGGAGCTCGTGGCTCAGTACTAATAGCCACACGGGTCGATCCATAAGATTAAGCTACGCTTGCCGGGGTTGGTCCGTAGATAGGTGACCATTTCTATATACCAAGACTCCTCCGTGCCTCGAAAAGCACGTTAAGCCGTTAGTTCTGGTTGTCATTCGTGGATCTTTGACAGTCGTTACGGGTCGTCAGAAGCCCGAAAGTCTGACAACCAGTTTTACCAAGGGGTATCGTATTACCTAGTTACTGGGTTGTGAAGGTCAGATAGGCAGTCGCTCCATGTAAAATACTGGTATTCAGTTGCATCTGGTAGACTGAAAGCCGACTCTAACATAGTTGGGAAAAGGCTAGGCAGATTGATTGAGTAAAAAGTTTAGACCTGAAAGTTTTTTGTTAATAGGCTTGTGAAAGTTGATGGTGTTTAAGGACCAAAAACCTATTTAAGGAGTTTATATTAAATAATCAGATTATGCACATTTAGTCCTCGGTGTGAGCAATTGTTACCCAGTGGTAATGGTGTTGACTTACAAGTTGTAAGGTCATGGGTCCGAACCCAGGTAGGCGCTTTACTTCGAGTAAATTATTTCATCACCGCTGCTCTCGAAACGGTGAAGGAAAACATCGTGAGGAAACCGGCATGTCCTAGAACCAAAAATTCGAAGACAAACAACATCTGCCAACCCGTACTAGGACTGCATGGTGGATTACAGCCCGCTCCTTCTCACCGAGAGGAGGTCTGTATCTCAGCAGTGGGAACATTATAGGCTGATTATGTATGTATGGTCCTCGATGACATGAGAGTTGACCAATAAAGACAAGTCTATGCCTAATATTTTGGTTAATACAAGGTATGTTAATTACATTAACAATACAGTGTTAAATGATGAGCCTTTATGTTTCAGAAAATGACAATTATTGTCTGCAACCTCGTTCTTCTTCTATGTGTGGCTGGCCCGACACTATATCAAATCTTGCTGGCCCAAAGCGTCGCAACCTCGTTGATGTTAAGGGACATCTCGATGTCATCAGTGGGAGGATGACATCAAGTAACAGCAAAGATTTATGCGTCAGCGATGAACCGTAAAGTAATTAATCTAGAAAAGTGGCAAGTTAAGTCAGTCGTGGAGAATCATGAATGCAAACAATCATGAAAGAAAAAATCTATTGTCTGGACGACAATAAAATATAGGTCATCTCATGATCTATGACATGACGTAAAAAATATTGCCAGGTGCATCTAAATGGAAACTAAGAGCAAATGGCAGACGTTGAAGAGAGACATTGTAGAAAAATGGAGCCTGAAAAGATGATGTTGGCCATCTCATCTGAAGTAGAAGGATATAAGGTAAACATTTCACCCCTTTTTTAGGGTTCCGTAGTCAACAAGGAACTCTTATAGTTTCGACATGTCCGTCTGTCTGTCCATCCGCGGCTTAGCTCAAAAACTCTTTATACTCAAAAGCTGTAATTTGGCATGGGTATACATATTATTCAAAGTGGTAAAATAAAAATAAAGTTTTTTTTTGTGTTACCTCATCTTCACGTAGAGATGAAATAGAGTCAAGTGTGTGGCTCCCCTGCTAGCCAAATGGTTGGTTTATATGTGGAAAAATTCACGGTAGTTGTAATTGTATTACGAAATTAAAAAGAAAACTATCAGAACTAAGTAGGCTCTACAAGTGAACGAGTAATAATCGACCAACTTACACTTGTAGTTGGAATGTATTGCAGAATTTGTTTTTTAACTAAAATGTTAAGTTTTTTCTTGGGATAAATTCATCATAACTACGGAACCCTTCATTATGCGTGGTTTAACACGCATCTAGCCGGTTTTTTTGTTACTTTTTTGCTATTTATTTACACTGGTGGCAGACAATCGGTATTGTAAAGCAACTTTATAGAAAACCCTTTGCCTCTCCTTCCTTATTATAATTATATAGAATTATCGTCTTTTTAGGGTTCCGTTGCTAAATGGCAAAAAACGGAACCCTTATAGATTCGTCATGTCTGTCTGTCTGTCCGACCGTATGTCACAGCCACTTTTTTCCGAAACTATAAGAGCTATGCTGTTGGAACTTGGTAAGTAGATGTATTCTGTGAACCGCATTAAGATTTTCACACAAAAATAGAAAAAAAACAATTTTTGAGTTCCCCATACTTAGAACTGAAACTCAAAATTTTTTTTTTCATCAATCCAGTACGTGAGGGGGGTATTTATGGATAGGTCTTCAAAAATGATATTGAGGTTTCTAACATCATTTTTTTCTCAACTGAATAGTTTGCGCGAGAGACACTTCCAAAGTGGTAAAATGTGTGTCCCCCCCCTGTAACTTCTAAAATAAGAGAATGATAAAACTAAAAAAAATATATGATGTACATTACCATGTAAACTTCCACCGAAAATTGGTTTGAACGAGATCTAGCAAGTAGTTTTTTTAATACGTCATAAATCGTAAACCGCAATTTTTCTTTCATTCAATGTTACTTGCTGCTACGGAACCCTTCATGGGCGAGTACGACTCGCACTTGGCCGCTTTTTTTTTTATTGAACTGTCCAATTACTCAGAAGTGAAGAGATCCGCAGGAGAACAAAAGTAACTGACAGCCCGAACAATTGCTAAACTTAAGTGGCAGTGGGCAGGGCACACTGCTCGCAGAACAGATGACCGATGGGGCCAAAAGGTTCTAGAGTGGCGACCGCATACCGGGAGACATAGCGTTGGAAGGTTTTCCACAAGGGAACTCGATGTCCTTGTGAAGGCCTCAGGAATTTGCTGGATGCGGGAAGCACAGAACCGGTCGAAGTGGCAGTGCTTTAGGGGAGGACTATGTCCAGCAGGGGACTGAAATGATCGATGAAGGAATGAATGTGCGATTACTTGGAATATGTCTGTAATGTTGTGCATGTTTTTTACTAATAAATAAATAGAACTGTACATCGAGATGTGTGTAGAGTGGACTGCGATAGAACAACATTATATTTTATTTTTTAATGTATTTCACTCGTCTATTTTTTATTTTATTTATTTCTGTATCTATCTATCCCTGACATCACTGCGGGCTCTATCAGAATACCAGCTGCTGAGACCTTTTGACCTCGTACAGGACTTTCTGCTTTTATTTTAATTTTACTGTTTTTTATTTATGTTTTAATGAGTGTGTTTTAGTTTAATTTATGATTTCGTGTGCGAGACTCAATTAATGCTTTTTCTTTCTTTCTTTCTATAGGCTAATTTTAATCAAGCGGGTAAGACCGAGCTAGTTTAATACACCTCGCACTTACTTTGCAAGCATTCAAAGCGTGTCAATATGTTATTTGCTCTTACAATTACAGCATAAAATACAAAACCTTCAACGAATGCACTTTGATAAGAATGAAAATGGTTCAATCAAGCCCACTCCCTCGCATGACACACTGGTATAAAGCTAAAAGTACAGTCGTAGCACTAAGTATAAGAAGTTTAGTGATAAGTCTAACTTATTATCGACTTAGAGGCAATGTACACGCGATATCGTTATTACAAGGAGGAAGGGGAGGGAGGGGACGCCCTTGAAGGACATAAATAGTAACCTTATTAGTGATGTTCTTCAAAAAGGTCAAGTGCGTGGTACTCACAGCTGGCGTAAGTGTATGACCAGATGTATGAACGTAAACGAAGCAAAGAGTATGTAAGGATCGTTGAAGGTGGCGTTCTGTTGTATCTGCCTCTCCCGATTAGAAGAAGGCGTGAGTTTATGTTTGGTATGTATGTACAATGTTATTAGTAGCACATTTTTAGAGTTCATAAGATATTGGTGGTGATTTTAAAACTCAAAACTCAACCACAGAGCATATATTTCAATTAAACCTTTTACCAAGCATGTTTGAATTTTCAAGAAGTCGATCAGTCAGAAAGATGAAGCTAGTTGCCCATTTCAAAGCTTAGAAGGTTTCTATGGAGAAGAACGGGCAAGAAACTTCATGGAGATTTATAAATAAAAAATCGTAATTAGAAAATAAGTGTATCTAATTAGTTATTAGTTTTGTTATCCATAAACAGTATCGAAAGCAAATAAATCTATCTTCCCAGTATTTTATAAAGATTTTCGAACTCAAAATCAACTCGCAAACTATTTAAAACTATCAGTTTTTACCATAGTTTTTACAAAAATCATTCACAACAGCAATAACCAGTTTTTCTCAAGTCTCACTTAAAAACTCTATTTCTTTTGAGTCGTAAGTACAAAACACAGAATAGTAAACAATATCATCAAACCGCGTGACCTCAATGACCTCGTCATGGTCGAGCACAATGTTTGACCTTGGAATCTCCCGTGACATTACGCGTGTCCATTGAACCGACTTCCCCTTTCTGGATATTAGGTGTGTCTACAAGACATTACACGCCTTTTTACTCAAATATTCTGTGAAAATTTAGCATGAAATTACTCGACGTTTTACTAGTTTTGACGCACTAAAAACTTCAAGTTTTCCATATCTACGGTTTTTTTTTTTAATTCACGATTGCAAGTTACTTATTATTTAAAGTTAAGCTAGGCTATTTTAATTAAAACTCTAATTTATTTATTTGTGACACATAGGATTTTGTTTTATTTTTAATTTACTAAGGCATCAAGTCCTAATCTACAAATCACAAATAGGTACATAAAATTAATTACAATCATAAAAATAAAATACATTAAAATTCATTACTATCATTAAAATAAAACTCAAGTCATTGCAATTAAAATAAATTAAATTATAACTATTAAAATCTTTACTTTAATCTTAATCTTTTTTTATTTATTTTATGTGTACAATTAGTTAATTAAGTTTATGTTGTTATTTGTTCGTTGACTTAAGTAGTTACTTATATCACAACAATATCAGTTATGGCAAGAGACAGCCTCCAAAGTTTAAGAGAAAAAGCTTCTCACGAAAATCTAGAAAAACTTGCCCTAGAAGAGCAACACGTTACTATCTATTGGATTAGATTGAGCACGTACAAAACAAAACCAAAAACAGTTTAGGATTCCTACCTTTATTTTAAAATAACATAGCTGCTTAGAAAATAGTGATCGGCTTTACAAGGAATTAAAGATTTGAAACCGTCAAATTTTTTCCAAAGCTCAACTGCTCCCAAATGGTTGAAATACAACGACCAACCTGACTTGAATTAAAATCAAACTAAAACACCAATGCACCACCACTTCTCGACACCTTGTGCAGCAAATGCAGAAAGAAAAACTCATTCCCAATTCTCAGCACACACCATAAATCCTTCATACGCCAATACTCGCGAAACATAGCGCACAGTTTTAAAAAATCGCCCCAACTAACGTCCAGAGAAAGTAAGGTACCACACCTGAATACAAATTTTATAACGTTGATTCACGACAACCTCCCAATCCAATCGAAAACTTTCCTTAGGGGGATAACCCTTGGATTTAATCCATTGGTAATACGAAAATTGATGTAAAAGCCTTAGCCGCACCGTTCCTGAACACGACAACCCACGATCCATACAAAGTGTACAGCACAGAAAGATTTTCAGATTTTCTTGGAGAATCACTGCGTTGGCACGGCTCGTGCCAAAATGTGGCGTGTTACGAACCCAAAAAGGTTTCAATTCAATTGGTTTACGAGATTATTGGAAGCAATTCCGTTCAGAAAGAAGTATGGGACGTGACGGGAATTTTGAGGGCTGGGGGCAAACGTGGACGCTGGAGGGCTCCTATCGACAGTTTATTTACCTTTTTTATAAAAATCTACGGCTCGAGTGGGGTTTAATTATTCATAAACGGCTTCTAGTTACAGGTCTTTAGTAGTTTCTCTGCTTACTCAAAATTGGTTGTAATTACTTTAGGGTTTACCTTACTAAGAATACTAATCAGAGAGTTAGATCGTATCTGCGATATTACCTTTCACGGCGATTCCATGATGGGTGACAACTTTCACTGTACATGAAATACATGCTAATTTTCCCTCTTTCACCAGTCCATTTGAACCAGAAATACATATTATATTATCTTATTTACAACTCACCACACGGAGCACTATTTATGTAAAATGAATAAAGCTCTCCGGATTTTAGTTCCAACCGGACGTCCGTTTTCCGGTTGTCCAGCCAAAATGTCTGTTGCATCTCTAATTAATATTTTAAAACCTATTAAATTATGTGTATTGTAGCAGATGAGTACTGCGCGTTAAGCAAGAGCTTATGTGTTATGATTGTGGCGCAAAATGGAATAATAGCAAAGACGAAATTTTTTTTTTTGTCCTTCAATTGTTTTTTTTTTGTCTGTCAGGTAGATTATTGCTGCGAATATGGGCTGAAAATCGTGGCCCCCGGCAACAAGGCAACTGAAGGAACACGGGTAGGTTTTAGTCAGTAAGAGTCTGACACGCCCTCCCGCTCCACCCAGAGCGGGAGAAGTTATTTGATAATTTCCAAACCAAAAAAAAAGTAGATTATTAAAAGAGATTGCACAAGTATTTTTTTCTCTATTTTACGTTATCAAAAGATTACGGCGATACATTGAATTAAAATGTGCCATGACGTCACGAGTATGTAGATTTTATACTTACTTGTGACGTAGCGACCCCCACTCCCCAACTTGAATGCGTTTTATCCAAGTAATTTTTAATTAATATGATAAAGCAAAAAATCCGTATCAAATTTTTATTATTATCTGACTGGCGGACTAAATAGAATTTCTTTTTTTTGACCCAGGCGTCATCCCTATTCTCAGTAAATTTCTATTTGTAAGATGGAATACAAAAAAACGTTTCTAATAATATTATTTTTAATATTCCCCTAGTGTGCTTTTTCAAACGATTTGGATGGAGAAGGAGCATTCATTTCATCTACATAAATATCGTACGTGTGCATACACCCTTCGTTTTAGATATCGAAATCCGTAAAAGTCCTTTGCCAAATCGACTTTGATGATATTGCACTGGATAAAGCTAGAGTAATTTTTATCCAGAAAAATCACGAAATTATTTAGGTGGAATAACCGGTTTCAGCTAGTAAACCATACATTGTTCTAAAGAAAACAGACTTCCAGTTCCAGAAAAATAACATCCTTATCCATAACCATACCTAACCATAACCTTACATATTATAAAACAAAGTCCCCTGCCGCGTCTATCTGTCTGTCTGAACGCGATAAACTCAAAAACTACCGAACGGATTTTCAAACGGTTTTCACCAACGGACGGAACGATTCATACGGAAGGTTTTAGTGTATAATTTATTAAAATTTTGTGTAAATTGGCTGAAATTGGACGATTATTGTTGAACATGTTGGACAAAATCATGCCGACTGGGCGCTTTATTGGCGTGCGCTGCGGAAATCGTAAAAGTTACATAAAGTTTATGTTCTACAGTATTGTTCATCTTAAAAAGTTCAACAAAAAAGTTCGCAATGGCATATGTCTATCTTCTAAGGATAACCCACAATAACCATTTTTATCTTTCAGAATTTGATAAAAATTTCATGCATACTTTCGAAGCTATTTTGACCGGTATTATATTAATCCTTATCAAATAAACTATATCGCAGATTCAAAATTACGCGTAACAAAATAATTATGGTTGATGGCAACGCGGGCGCAGCGGTGTGAGTCTGTAACTTTTTCCTCGGCTATTAGATATGTAATCCCATTATGGGTAGTACGAACGGTTTTGCGACCTCCACGCGGGCGAAGCCAAAAGCTAGTAAACAAATAATTCAGGCGGAGTTACAGGTTCAGGTAGTTAAGCACACATGTTCTAAAGAAAACAGACTCCATTTCTGTTTAATTAAACCCCTTCATAAAGAAAATGAAGTTCAAAATCAGCCCGCAAATCCCACCTACGCTACGTTCTGAGCCAAACCGAAGGTAATTCGAAGAACGCCGGGGCAATTCCGATTTGATTTATCATTGTTCTTGGCCGATAAATCAGGGGTACAATAGGGCTCCAGGCACGGGCTGAACGTGGAAACTTCTATTAATTCTCCTTAGAACAATCTCCAAGTTACCACACAATGGAGTTTGAGACAATACGTCTCAAACGTGAGATGCTATCATGTGATAGTACGCAGTTTGTTTTGGGGTCGATAATTGATAATGGTTCTTGATAGTTTCGTAGTTTGTGGCGATTGTTTTTGTTTTTATTTATGAGGTTCTTTGCAGGTCAGTAGTAACTTGGTCAGAGCACAGATTAGAACATATGGCTCATTCCACAAAATCATTTAAATAAAAAGCGACTCTTGCTACGACACATTACAGTGCAATTCAGATCGCACAGCGCTAATTACCTGCAACTTTCCTTCTTTCTTCTCTGCTTTTTTTTCTATCGCGTAACTGTTATATTTTCTGACTACATTACGCCCACTGAATTCGACAAGTCGAGCCCGCCGCGTACCTACTTGTAGCTTCATACCTAAAATGCGGAGTGCACCATCTGTGTCCGTATGGATTGAGGAGCCATGTCTCATATTTAAACGCGGGTACTACCAATATTTAGTAGTAAATTAGGCAATTTTGTAGGCCCGATCCTGGAATTTGTAGTAACACACTTTAAAAGATACACGACTTTTAAGGTGGTTCCTCAATTCAGACGTCTGAATTGAGGTGCCACCTTACTACTCTAAAACTAGCCGACGGATATTTTTGAAAGTTTGGTAAGATTTAGTAGTACTTATGCGTAATCTCTACAAAAAAAAATGAGTTTTGTACGGCTGAATTTGAGATAGCTACAATGTTTTGATTTTTCATAAAAATCCATAAATTTCACCGCACTGTTCCTCGGAAAGTAATTAACCAATTACAACAGATTTTTAGTATAATTTAGTAGTAAATACGTTTTAATTTGTAGTATAAAAATAAAATGGAAAAACCACATAATTTCGCTAATACAACACATTTTATGTGGCTCCTCAATCCTGACGGTCTATAGAAAATAATATGTACGTAGCGACTAAAGTAGTTGATCAAATCGGATAACAATAGCACCAATATTTAGTGAAATTTCTACTAAATATTGGCGTAATCCAAAATCCTGTACATTCAGTATTTCAAAAGATATTAACAAAATAAACATTCTTTAACAATCTAGTGTGGTACGAGAGCCCACGACCAAAACCATGTCAACTCGTTTTAGGGCCAAAACCGTATAAAATCGTTAGTTTAGATGATTCCTGAACCCAACTCGGTGGTAAGTACCGGTCAGAAACGTCTCAGTTTTACGGAAGCCTATTTCTGCCATGTCAAAAAAATAAGCAGACGGTTTCATCACAATATGCCTGATATTAAAAATGTACATAGTTTTCGCAATTTTATTACAAAAAAGTTTGATTTCTGACATTTTGCGTGTCACATGTGGACTGAGCGCATTTTTAAAAAAATACAAAATATTTAACCTATCTGTCTCATAGCAACCTGGTTCAATTATTTTAAAATCTTTTGTATAGTTACTGAAAACCTGTTTTTAGAAATTTTAAATGTCATATATAACTCCAAAAACAGAAAGAACGTTTCGGAGTCGCCCGGCTAACGCGCGGTGCTTGTTACGCTTACGACACCGATGATGAGTCTGACAGTAAAATAAAAAAAAGTTTGAATTTAATTTCAATAAACAGTTATTTTCAAACGTCATCCCAGTTTTCTTTTGTCCAATTTATTTAAAAAAAACCTTTTTCAGTTTTGATGGTTTCGGGTAAGCTCTTTATTAATCGTACCTACGTAAAAACGATTTATTCTGAAAAATTATTTTAATAAAAATAAAATTACCTGAAAACATTTTCAGACGGGCTGCAATTTTTTATTTTTTGCCTCATTTTTAATTTTCTCAAATAACCTTCTAGGTGTGACGCTACTGGTTTCAGAAAATAGTGTTTTCGGTACCTAAAATCTATCGTTCAACTACATTCTGAAAATCAGACAGATTGCTATGAAACAGTTCGATATTTTTTTAACATAGGTATTTCAAATGCGCTTAGGTCAGACGTGATGTGGAAAATGTCTGAAATTTTTGGATTTAGAATTTTCTACAATTGTAGCCACCGACATTCAAATTTTCTTACGTTTTTTGCAGTTTTTAGGTTAAATCATTAATACATCTCCCTAAGATAGATTTGTTCCATTAGAACATATCTCTTATGGAAAAGTTATTTTTGATTAAGATACAACCTGACACTGACCTGCCGTAATCTTTTGATTACGAAAAAATACGTTACTAATTAGACAATTTTTCGATTGAACCAGGTTGCTATGATACAGAAAGGTTAAATTTTTTGTCATTTTTTAAATGCGCTCAGTGTCAACAACAACACGCAAAATGTCAGAAAACAAACTTTTTTGTAATAAAATTGCGAAAACTATGTACATTTTTAATATCAGGCATATTGTGATGAAACCGTCTGCTTATTTTTTTGACATGGCAGAAATAGGCTTCCGTAAAACTGAGACGTTTCTGACCGGTACTTACCACCGAGTTGGGTTCAGGAATCATCTAAACTAACGATTTTATACGGTTTTGGCCCTAAAACGAGTTGACATGGTTTTGGTCGTGGGCTCTCGTACCACACTAGATTGTTAAAGAATGTTTATTTTGTTAATATCTTTTGAAATACTGAATGTACAGGATTTTGGATTACGCCAATATTTAGTAGAAATTTCTACTAAATATTGGTGCTATTGTTATCCGATTTGATCAACTACTTTAGTCGCTACGTACATATTATTTTCTATAGACCGTCAGGATTGAGGAGCCACATAAAATGTGTTGTATTAGCGAAATTATGTGGTTTTTCCATTTTATTTTTATACTACAAATTAAAACGTATTTACTACTAAATTATACTAAAAATCTGTTGTAATTGGTTAATTACTTTCCGAGAAACAGTGCAGTGAAATTTACGGATTTTTATGAAAAATCAAAACATTGTAGCTATCTCAAATTCAGCCGTACAAAACCCATTTTTTTTGTAGAGATTACGCATAAGTACTACTAAATCCTACCAAATTTTCAAAAATATCCGTCGGCTAGTTTTAGAGTTGTAAGGTGGCACCTCAATTCAGACGTCTGAATTGAGGAGCCACCTTAAAAGTCATGTATCTTTTAAAGTGTTTTACTACAAATTCCAGGATCGGGCCTACAAAATCGCCTAATTTACTACTAAATATTGGTAGTACCCGCGATTAAATATGAGACATGGCTCCTCAATCCATACCGACACCACCATCTGAGGGCAGGGGTAACTCTAAGATCTTGCCTGAAATTGAGATTATTCGTGGTAGTAAAGTAGCGATGTCCTAATGGCACACAACCTTTTAAGGGTCTAAGCAGTTAGACTGCAATTTTAAGAGCACGTCAGCAGCAAAATTGCACTTTGAAAAAAATTCAAAATATTATATTTCTCATAAACCTACAAGGGCACTTATGAAACGTCAGAAACTAGGTGTACGGTTCCAATTGGTCGCTTCCTATGGAGAAGAGCCGGCAAGAAACTCCACGGTTACTCTTTTAAAAATAAATGGTTTATACAATGTTTTCAAATTACAGTGTTCATTAGTATGAGAGAACAATGTGGGCCTATCAAAATGGTCCACAAATCTACTGCCTACAACGTTCTCATATTCACAAAATCTAAAAGAAAATAATCTACATAAAAGATAAATGAAATAATAAAAATAAGGATCTATTGCATGCCGATTAGTTGCAGTTGACATTTATAACTGTATGGAAACTGCCAACCGACTGCCTTAGAGCTGCACCTTAACTGCACGCCAACTGTAGGCAGACTGCTCCCTCAGTTAGACACTAGTCTTAAAACAAATTTATTTAACGGGGGGTTATCCGAATTTTCCTGTTTCAGAATCGAAAAGGTCAGCGGCGCGTCGTAAATAAATACGTCGCTTTGCATTTGGGGTAGGTGGAGGTGGCCTTCCAAAGGCCTATAGTCCCGGAAAAGCTCGCCTTAAGACACCACTCACCGAAAAAACAGCTACCATAAATAAAAATTATGGTCTAAAATCGACAATACCGGGGCAAACATGAGGTTATCAATGGCAAACAAGTGAGATAAAAATTAAAGAATTTCAGGGTAGTACTATCAAGTAACGACCAGTGATATGGGTACTCTGCTGAGCTAGATCTTGCTTCTTAGACGACTGCCACCCATCATCCTAGGGTGAACCCGGTCTTCCAAACCATACAACTCCAACCTGTCATTACCGGCTTAACCGTTCAAAAAACAATGCATTCACTCAATAAATCACCAAGTCTCAGTACTGAACATTGATTGATGTACTTCGGGATCCAATCGGCTAATAGCTCCGACCTCGATCAAATAGAGACAGGGGAAATTCTTCTACTCACGTTAACCCTTATAATGGAGTTTCAACTTTTGAGGTCTGTAGGACTAGTGTGTTGTGTGTTTGTTCATTTCTGATGATTCATTTGTTTTTATGAACATTCTACTTTGTTTATTTTTAGCTAACCTGACCTAACCTGACTTGGTATCCAAGTGTCCTTTTCATCATCTTTATAAAACAGATGGCTTTGTCTACCAAACGTTTGATTTTGGTCCTGGTCCTTTGAGGCAAAAAAATTTGAATAATTCTAAAACTGTGGTTGGATTAGTATGAGAGAAATTAGAGGTTTATTTATTTATTGGATCTCCAACAGAGGCTTCAGAATTTCATGGAAGTTTACAAGAACAGGGTCAAATACTAGTGTGCGCTGCCAAGTATAGGAGACCACATCATTCTTTTATAATTTAGCAAACAGTAAGTTTGATAAAGCGAAAAAGATAAAAAATACAACACGTTTTCGTGTTGTATTTTATTTAATTTTATCATTTTAATTTGATATGAAACAACTTAAAAAAAATACAACACGATCAGAGGAAGGAAACAAATTATTCAAAACAAATAATAAAAAAAACAAAATAAATAAAAACATACAACACGAAAATGTGTTAAATTTTTTTTTTCGATAAATAAATTACCATAAAAGACAAAAGACAATATAACAATAATATGATTTGAATATTATGACTTTTATAGCTTTTTTAAACTTTGACATTTTGCATGTAATACTCAATTCATTACGCTTCAATAATGGTTAGGCTGTTTTACTAATGAAGGTAACCGGAAACCGGCATGCCTGAGAGATATTTTTCGACGGCATGTGAATCTAAGTCCGAGGCCCATGGATGGCATGAAAACTCTGACACCAGGTTAATCACTAACAACACGACAAACACGAAGACCGAACAAAGGTGATAATAAGTCATAATGCGAGATTCTTATAGTATGGCAATTTAGTACAATATTTTTGTAAGTATAAGTACAGAAGGGTTCACACTTTAAGGCGACGATATCCGACTTTTAATGATTTTATACTGAAGGTCACGTCTAAACGAGTAGTGTTAATGATTTGAAAAAAATATATGTTAAATAAAAGCATTTTTTAAATAACTTAATATGGGAATAATTTAGATTGCTTTTTTATTACATGGTGAAATTAATTTGTAAAGTTAAGTCTGGCGGATAAAAACTGAGATTCACGCAAAATATATCATTTGAAAGATAATTTAATTATTGATCTTTTCGTATTTTATTAAAATACCTTTTGTTTTATGAATCATCATCAGCCTCCTCTCTGTGAGAGGGAGTGGGCCGTAATCCACCACGCGGGCCCAGTGCGGGTTGGTAAATGTCACATGTCTTCGAATTTTCGGTTCTAGGACATGCCGGTTTCCTTACGATATTTTCCTTTACCGTTTTGAGAACAGTGGTGATGAAATAATTTACACAAAGTAAAGCGCCTGTCTGGGTTCGAACCTACGACCTACAAACTCGTAAGTCGCGGCCGTTACCACTGAGCCACCATTGCTCTTATGAATAATTAAGTTTTATCTGTATATATAAAATGGTAAACTGACTGACTGACTGACTGACTGACTGGGTGATATATCAACGCACAGCTCAAACCACTGAACGGATTGGGCTGAAATTTGGCACACAGGTAGATAATATGACGTAGGCATCCACTAAGAAAGGGTTTTTGGAAAATCGACCTTTAAGGGGGTGAAAAGGGGGGATTTTGTTTGTATGAAAATTTTTATTCCTTGAGTTAATAAACTTGAAACTTGGCACAAATACTTATCTATGTAAATTATAAAGTTTGCCATTTTTAGTTTTTCTAAACTACCCCCTAAGGGAGGATTGGGGGGTGTCATAGTTTGTATGGAATAATTTTAACGCGCGGTCTGATTAACTCAAAATTCAGTATTTATACTTAAGACTGAAAACAAATAAAAACGTATATCAAGGTTTTTTGAAAATCTACCCCTGACGGAGTGAAAAGGGGTATTTATTTTTACAGGGGAGGATTTTACTGTTTGGCTTGATTAACTTGAAAATTTGTATAAATAATCTATGTCAAATAATGGAAACGTCACAATAGACTTTTCAAAAATTATTATCACGCTATTTGCTATGGGGGATGAGCAATATTGCATTATGTTCGTATTCTTCTATAGTTTACCGCAAACTGTAAAAAGACTATCCAAAAGGTTAGAATATTGCAGATAATTACGGATTTAACCTTTTAAAACATTATCATCACGCTATACCTTTATGGAGCTAAGTAGTCAATCATAACATATACAGGGTGGATGTTGATATGGGGCAATAAGGGCAGGTACCTTAACCGTTGTCGCTACAAGAAAACGGTCTTAGGAGACTGTCCTTAACTTTTTGATCTGCATTCACAGATTTTGAAAAAATTGTACAGTCAGCAAGAACATGGGTAATTTTCACAAAAACTTTTTTGATGCCTGTCGATCCTATTTCTTATTACTAGCGTCAAAAAAATATATCGGGCCAACGGAGGGCGAATTTTTGAATTTTCTCGTATTCAAGTACGAGAAAATTCAAAAATTGAAAAAAACTTTCCATACATTTCGTAGAAAATGAGCCTGAGAGGAGATAGAACAACACGAAATATTATCCGTAATGATCAAAATCCGTAGTGCGCGCATAGCCTAAGTTTTTAATACCTATCTATTTCAACTTGATACTTCCACGCGTTTCTGAGAAAGTCTTGACAGGCAACGATGTCATCCTTTAAGGGTTTCCATTTTTCATTTTGAGATACGGAACCCTAAAACAGATTTATTACCTATCTATCTATTTGTTACCTTTTCATGCCGTAACGGCTGAACAGATTTAGATGAATGGTATACGGATAGGCCATGACCTGGGTTAGGACATTTGATAAGTACTCTGAATATCGGTAGTACGTTCCTGTGGGATATTTTCCGACCTTTGCGCGTGCGAAGCCGCGGGCAAAAGCTAGTGAATAATAAATTAATAATGCATCTAATTTGGGACAGCGCTCTTAGATGGGCGAGTCCTAATTACTGGCTGAACATACTACGCTTTGCGTGTGCTCAGTACAGAACACGCAAGCTAACCACTCAAGGTTACTGGCATATACCTGCGTCTTAAGAGCCTATACAAGTGAGTACTGATTACCCCTGAATGCTTCACAACCACTCTTGGTACCGGCAATTTTTGAATGAAGAAGACCTTCAATCATTATCATTTACACCACAATCTATAACAGTGCCCTATATCTGTCACCACTTCTATTTATACGACGTAACGGATAGTTAATACTGATTGATTGCTCTCCACGAGAGTGATGACGTCATCAATGACGTATGTACGCACGCACCATATTGTGACGATATTATGTCCGTGGCATTGTTGTGGCTAGTCTCGTTCTAATTAGTTTCAATGTGCTGTAGATGTATTGTCGACAGATTTGCGAATTGTACTTAGAGATGCATGTATGTAGGTAGGTATGTAATTGCAGTTGTCGAGGTACTAATTAATAATAGAATATGTATTTACTTTATCTATGTATACTAGATGTAACATCATTATCTTTTATATAACATAACATAACATCACGCCTTGTTTCCCCGAAGGGTTGGGCAGAGATGACCCTGTAGCAGGTACACCCACATTTCGCCAGTTATGTTTTAAGTCCCATGTAATAGGAGGCGAGCCTATTGCCATCAACCGGGCACAAATCCAGACTCCGGGCTGCTACTGAGACTGCATTATCTTTTACTAAGCTCATAATAATTTATGTTGGGTTTGATTGTCTCAAGAGGATGGGATAGGAACATAATGCCATTAGTAAATGTAGGTCTGTCTAAACAGTAATTATTGCAATAACAACCCTTGTAGCAAAATTCTCCTATAGTAGTCGACTTAAAAGACTAAACGACTTAAAGGAATCTAATATTAATCCGACCCAGCCTGTGCCTTGCTGTCCTCCCCCAGCGACGCCCTAAGCCATTTATGGGCAACGACCGGCCCGCGGGCCAGATTCGGCCAGCCTCGGCTTTTGACCGGGCCCGCGAGACAATTTGAAATTTCGCGCTAAAACGGAACGCGCGCTGTAACTATAGAGAAATAAAGTTAAATGACATGAAAATAACGAATACTGTCAACATAGGTAAATGATAACTATGTTGTAGAAATACGCGCTCAATTAGGCAGCCAATCAATTTAAATCTGTCAAATGAGCAAGCGTGCATTTTGTTGGTTCGATGTTTGAAGTCATGTTATTTTTTATTACTTACTAGTAGTAACCTAATAAATAGATAAAAAATTACCGCGTCGCAGAAGGAGGTGACGGCCTGCTAATGTAATTTTTAGTTTTCACAGAGCTTGTAAATAATATTAAATCATCTACATACACAGCTAAGAAAGTTATGTCTTCATTTTCTATATCATAATAAATACATGGATCAAGTGTTGACTGTGTCAAACCAATTTCCTTCAGTGTATTATCCAATTTCTTATTCCATTGTCTACTGGCTTGCTTTAATCCGTAAAGTGATTTTTTCAATAAACACACTTGTGTATTATTTTCTTCAAAGCTTGGAGGTTGTGACATATAAATACTTTCTTCTACATCTCCCTGTAGAAAGGCAGACACAGCATCCATTTGGTCAATATCCAAATTATATTTTACAGCTAATGCGAACAAATAGCGCAGAGATGAATATCTGATTACCGGTGAATATACTTCATTGTAATCCAATCCTTTCTTTTGAGCGCATCCTTTAATTACTAATCTCGCCTTATGTTTTGCTATGTTTCCTTTCTCATCCCTTTTTGTTTTAAAAACCCATTTACATGATATAACTTTCTTGTCAGTGGGTAAATCACATAAGACCCAAGTATTATTTTTCATTAGTGAGTTATACTCCTCCTCCATAGCTTTCTTCCAATGGCTGGATTCTGAGCAAGACATGGCTTCTTCTACAGTTATGGGATCCTGACTTAGAGCCAAACATGCATGATTTAATTCTCCATCATCAAGGGGTTGCCTTATGCGAGGCCTCAAATTTATAAATCTGTTTGGAGAGTTCAATGAGCAATTAGTGCTAGGTTCATAAGTTGTATCCTGATCAGCTACATCCACTGTAGAGTCGAAACTCTCGTCTGAGTTAGATGTAGAGCCAATTTCAACAATCTGGTCAACAGGGGTGGAGTATTCTTCACTGATTTGAATCTGTTTGGTTACTGTTAAAGGTACTAGTATCTGTAATGTATTATTATTACTATTTATATTTGAGCTTAAACTTTCATTCTTATCACAGGGGCAGTCTTCAATGAATGTGACATTTCTACTTTTAGTAATCTTCTTTGTAATTGGGTTCAATAATCTATACCCTTTGGTATTTTCACAGTATCCAAGAAAGGTCATTTCTGTGGATTTTGAATCCCACTTTGTTCGTTTTTCTTTCGGCACGTGAACCATAGCTTTACAGCCAAATATTCTTAAATGAGAAATGTTTGGTTTAATACCTGTCAATTTCTCCAGTGGTGTCACGTAGTCAAGAACTCGAGTCGGAGAACGATTAATAATATGAGCAGCTGTCTCCACTGCCTCTGCCCAATACTGTTTTGAAAGTCTAGCATCGAACAACATGCATCCGGCACGCTCCACGAGAGTGCGATTCATCCGCTCGGCAAGTCCATTTTGCTCCGGCGTGTATGGTGCAGTTGTCTGATGTTTGATACCCGTACCTGGCTCCGCCCATAGATGTTGTCTCCATGGGGCCACACAAGTCTGAGTGTATCAGTTCCAGTGGTGCAGTAGCCCGTGAGCCTATATTCTTAAAAGGAGTCCTAGTCTGTTTACCTTTCAAACATGGAATGCAATTATTATTACGGTCATTAGTATTTAATAATTTTACACCTTCAGTACACGATGGCAATTTATTAATATCATTGTAGTTAAGGTGTCCCATTCTACGGTGCCATATATCTATGCTCTGGCCGTCTGAAGTTGACATAAATGCATTTCCTTTAACAGTATTTAATTTGTACATATTATTAATCAGCCTTGCCGTTGCTACTAATTGTTTCTGTTTGTTGTATATTTTACAGCCAGTGTTATTAAATATTATTTGACAGCCATTCTTTACCAACTGACTGACAGACAGCAAGTTGATGCTTAATTGTGGAACATACAAAATATCTCTCACCTGTATGTGATTTACTTTACCATCTTCACCAATTAAATCCAGATCAACATTACCCATTTTCTCCACGGTAACTGATGTATTGTTGGCAACTTTTATAACTTGTATCGGAGAAGCCCGGACATCATACATACAGTTAGGTATGTTAGTCATGTGTAAAGATGCTCCTGAATCCACATACCATTCCACACTGTTGATATTTTCATGAGCTGCTGAAAAAACTGCTGCATAACCTTTATTATCATTTTTCTTTTTATTTTTACAGAACTTACTCATGTGACCATACTTATTGCAGTTGTAGCAACGGGGGCCTGCTGGCTTATTAAGCTGATTATTTTTAGAATTTTGTTGGAGGGTAGATTTGTGCTTTGTGTAAAGAACAGAGACATTTGACTCTTTGACCTCTTGCAATAGTTTGGTTTTTATTGAGTCTGTGCTTATCTTCACACCGGAGCTTTCCAGTCCCATGATCATTGGTTTGTATTGTTCCGGCAAACCTGCCAACATCAAGGTACCCAACCATTCATCGTCGACATTGAATCCTACATTTCTCAGTTTGTGGGCGGTGGTTACAATTTTATTGACATATTCTTCTATATTTGAACATCCGTCTAATGTGGTATTAACCAAATCTCGGAGTAACCCAACTTTTCTTGTTAAACCTGAATCTTCAAAGGCGTTTCGTAAATTTTGCCATACGTCCTTAGAAGTCTGTGAATCTTGAACGTGTATCTAGTTCACCGGGTCCACAAGCAAAATGATTTTCGATTTTGCTTTCACATCTAGCTTCGGATTTACCGTTACACCATCGGTAGGTTCAACGCAGTCCCACAACTCTTCGTGTTGTAAAAATGTCTGTACTGCAAATTTCCATGTACAGTAATTCTCTCTTCCTTTTAATTTTTCTATTTGAACGTTGTTCATAGCCATTTTACGTCGGAGCAAATTCAAAAATTGCTTTGTAACGGTGGCTACCTAAAAATCAGAGAAATAACTTCGCGGAACTAAATAACTTTATACTAGCGGTGTTTCACTATTTATGACTTTTAACGAGTCATATGCCCATAACCTAATGTAATGAAACAGAAAGATATAAAGTATTGAATAGTTTAATAAACGATTACAACCGGAGAACAATTCTAATAGTGACTAATCTGTCAGCTGTTTTTCCGCATAGTCACTATTAGAATTGTTCTCCGGTTGTAATCGTTTATTAAACTATTCAATACTTTATATCTTTCTGTTTCATTACATTACCTGCCATTTCCTCTCGCTCCGTACCATGGCCTGAACTAGGGCCGGACGCGAGAGATCACCGCCGCCGATTGCCTTTACGAGGACACTGCGTTGCTCCGCCCAAGCCAGGCAGACCTCCACCGTATGCTCCACCGTGTCCTCAGGCCGATCCACACAATGGTGACACTCGGGTGTTTCCTCCCGCCTTATCCTGAACAGGAACCTCCCGAAGCAGCCGTGTCCGGTGAGGACCTGCGTCAGGCGGAAGGTGAGGACGCCGTGGCGCCTCTCAAGCCACTCCTCAAAGAGGGGTCTTATCGCCGCAATTGTGGCGTGCCCATATGGACACCGCCTGATCAATGTTTTATATAAAATACACAGATAAAATGGCAGGGGGTGACTTGCACACTCAATAATGGGCCCCCGAAAACGGTCGCTAGCACAAGGTGTCGTAGCGACAAGGGAGCAACACGTCCTGAGATGCTTGTGAGGACTGGAGAGGTATTCCACGGCTATCAAGACAATCCCAGAAGTACGATCAAGATCCCTACCAGCATCTTACTGGAATACTTCCTTCCTCCGAGCACGTTTGCTCTTGCGAATCTCCACTCAAGCCGGCCAATAAAGGCAAGAATGAGGTGGGAGCTCTGTTCCTCGTCAGTGTTCACTCAAGCCGGCCAATAAAGGCAAGCCAGAGGTGAGGAACAAGACTTCTCCCGGGAGATAGGGTCCGTGAGGTCGCTACTGCCCAACAGCTCGCCACATGCTGCCCTGCGGGTTTTTGTATCTCTCTTGGTCTGGCTCCTAATCCCAGACCATCCGGCAAAGTGAACTCTACCGGCACAGACTTAGAGTTCGGAGCGCGCAAGCCCCACCACGACGTCTACGTAGAGATACGGCGGTGGGGATATTATTATTATTATTTTAAGTCTGTTAGTAATGTAAATACGTGTGTATCAATAAAAATCATCGATTAAGACTATTATTAAAATACGATCGTTTTTGAAAGTACGATAATTGCCTCTCAGTTACAAATCTATTTAAAACAAATCTAAAGACGGTTATAAAAAATACAGTCACGTTATATTACATTGTAGTAAGCTTTCCTGACACTCAAGATTAATTTACTATTGTGTAGTAAATAGACTGTATGTTATCTTCTTACATTCGCAAGATAAGCCAAATGAAGCAGGAAACTTAACTCAAACTTGAACACTAACGAATTCTCATTATTTTAACATAGATCCATACGAACTCGAGCTAATCCCACACAAGCTAACGATTTAATACAAAGGTTCACACGCTAAGACTGGCATTATGAGACAAAAAGCAGTCGCGTGTGTGCCTTATCTTACGGGAACATTCGCACTTCAATGTTTTAACAACCCTAGTACTGGAAGTGGCATGAAAAAACATAAAGCACAGTGTGGTTCCCTTGTCAATCTAGTTATGAGTGGTTTTAGAGCGTGAGATTTTGGATTTGTATCTTATATCAAGCAGTGTTTTAAGTCTCCCGTTAGAGAATTCTCAGTAAAAGAGGTTAGTTTTGCCCCCTATTAAAATCTGATCAACTGCACGAACAGATTTTATAATTACTATTCTTATTTGAAAGGCATATTAAATTAATAGAAGTGCGAATAAGACTACATTGGCAACCCTAGGAATACTAAAGATGGAATCATCATAAAAATTGACTATCAAAGAAGTGTCTGTCCAATGTACGCTGGAAATATGTCAGTAAACAGCAGAGGCTTCATATAACCCGATTCCTACCGGCTTCCTTTTAGAGATATGGAACAGCAAATCTATCGCTACCTATTGAAAAATGGCTCAGTCTAAAGTTTTTGCTGTTGCCAGAAAATACCAGGGCTATTTAATTCACCATAACTTCAATCAACAAAAAGTACCTATTCTTAGCTTTGAATTACAACAACATCTCGTAATCATTTATTTAACAAATGACCTCTCCCTCCCTTTTTTTGGATTTGCAGATACAATGTATAAATATTATATAGCCTGTATCACTTCCACAATTAAGACAAATCTAACGACATCTGATATATTAAAATCCATCAAGCCGTTTAGGCTACAGAGCGTGTCAAAGAAATAGACATACATACATACTCTCGAATAATATTACCCTCCTTCTGGAGTAGTCGGATAATAAAATATACACCTCGCCGCTGGTAAGCATCATTCATCGATAACTATGTTCAAATTTTTTTCTTTTTTTTTTCTTTGGGCCACTTCAATATCCCCTATATCAACGTCAATCGTTTTTAGTCGAAGGGGTAAATTTCTCCTAATTAATCTAAGCTTAAATACGCCACTTTATAACGCATGAACTTTCAAGTGGGGTGCAAACTTTGTAATTACTCCGCGTACAAGATAAATATTTTACTAAAGCCGTATTAGAAACTTCTGACTCAAATAAATTTGAGTTTTATAAGCGAAACATGATGTATTTATAAACTTTTTTGACTTAGAAGACCCTACAGAAGTTATGAATAGGTATAAACTCTCTCGCTGTCCCATTGGTTCCATGACACATATCAGCAGAATATCAGTGATAGCCATGTTAGTGTAAATGATAGCAGTGATAGCCTAGTGGTGTGACCGTCGGACTGATAAGTCATAGGTATCGAGTTCGAACCCAAGGCACGCACCTCTGACTTTTCGGATTCATGTGCGTATTGTATAATTATCTCTTTCTTAAAAAGCGGTGAAGGAAAATATATAGGAATTTATATATAATAAATATTTAACGGCATGTTTGAGATATATATCTCGATGGCATGTGAAGTCAAGTCATGGACGATGCCCATGGACGACTTTAAAACTCTGACACAAGGTTAGTCACTAACTAGACGAAAAGAAGGAAAAGCAGAGTATTTGTGTCAGGTATATCTGCCTGGCACATGCAGAGCTGGACTTAAAGGTTTGCACCATTTGGTGCAAATCTTTACGCACACCGCACTTTGGATGTTCATTATTTCATTTAAACTGTATCATAAGTTCATAACCAATAATGACTTTTTTTTTGCATATTAGCAACTTGTAGGTATTTTCTTAATATATTCATGTATTTTTTTATTATTTAATCGTGCTTTTGTATGTTACGCTTAGTCTTTTGTGTGCACTAAATAAACGATTTATCTATCAATCTCTTTAGATACATTAAAATAAAATAAAATAAAATATTCTTTAATTCGGATAAGCAAAATCCATATATGGGTTAGTAAACAAAAATATAACTTATATCTTGTTAGTAAAATTGTTATCTATTTGGCAACAAGGCTGTTGTTCGATAAGCATCTTCGAACAACATCACCTAACAAAGGAGAATCGTACCTCCCCGCTATGGTCTTCAGGATGGAGTCGGAGCTTTCCCGCACTCTGCAGAGCAAAGAGGTAGATTTCTGTCCGACGATAGCGTGGAAACCATCGACGTGTGCTTGTGCGAGCATACCTGATGCACTGCAGAAATGAGGCAGCCCCATAACATCCTGAACCTGTTATAAATTAGACCCGTAGGGCGCTGATAGCCCGCATAAACATGACATAAAATGGTAATATAGTTTCTTGCTCATTCATTGTAGCCAAAAGACTATCGTAGGCAGTCAAGTTACTATATTGTAATAGGCACTATCTTGAGTGTATCACATGTTCGGAGCACTTCATGCTATGGATATTTGTAGATATTCATCCCCTTTAGACATAGACAACCTAACTGCAGTGCCCCAGGTGTGGATACGTCGCTCAATACATAACTGATAACGTTATACAGGTCCGTCTTATCTGATAATCACGTATGACGTCTAATGCCGCCTATCGGTCTTGTGATGATGATATTATACCTAATAGAGAAGATCTGGAACGTAACTACATTATGTGATTATATTAAAAAAAACACATTACACTTAATCTATATCTATATATACTTTAATATATAAAGCTGAAGAGTTTGTTTGTTTGTTTGCGCTAATCTCAGGAACTACTGGTACAGAAAAATTCTTTCAGTGTTAGATAGCCCATTTATCGAAGAAGGCTATAGGCTATATATCACTACGCTAAGACCAATTGGAGCTGAACACCAATGAAGAATGTTTCAAAATCGGGTTTTTTTTTTCCTTTTGAGAGCTTCCGCTACGTGCGCTGCGTAAACGGTTTCACAAAAATCATGTATGACATAATTGTTTCCCTTTAAACGTTCTAAAAAAAATCCGTGACAGCAATGTCTATCTTCTAAGGTTGGCTCACTATAACCTTTTTTATGCTAACCAAATTTGTTCTAAAATAATACATTATTTGCGAAGGTGTTTTCATAAACATGATATTAATCCTTATCCAAATAAATACGCCCAAAGTAACTATTCCACGCGGATGAAGTCGCAGGCAGAAGGTAGTTCAGAAATAAAATTGAAAAGCAAACATTTATTTAACACTAGCTTTCGCCCGCGTAGTTGTCGGAAATTATCCCACAGGAACGTAGTACCGAGATAAAAACTATCTGTGTGCCAAATTTCATATAAATTCGTTCAACCGTTTTTGGGTGATTGAGTAACAAACATCCAAACACACAAACTTTCACATTTATAATATCATAGTAGGATACATAACAGAACGTCACGCTTTCCCCGAAGTATTGGGCAGAGGTGTACCTAATAGTCCATCCACATTTCACCAATCATGTTTAAATCCCATGTAATAGGGAGCACAAATTCAGACTCTGGGCTGCTACTGAGAAATTCCAGATGGAAAAACCCAATAACACTTCGCCCGACCTGGGAATCGAACCCAGGCCCTCATGCTTACGAACACTAGATTTATTTAACGTTTTTGTCTTTAAAACTTTTTATAATTGGTCTTTAATTTAGTCCTATACAGAAAAATCGTGTTTTCATGTCTCAACAAGTACAATTTTAATAGCTACAATAAAAAAAAAACCCCGACACAAACATTTCCTCATTTCTCTTTCCTACTCCATCACCGGACCCTGTTCACCATCTATCTATAACCTATTCATTGAGACCATTCCAATGAGCCCAAACACGATACCTGTGCTGTAATTTGGTAAGAGAATTGGGTATCCTGCAAATTCCAGGTGATGCTGCAGCATCAGTTCAAGGTTAATTTGTTCTTCTAATATCATTGAAGCAACAGAATACCAAATTTCAAATCGATCAGAACTGTGGAAGATACTACATCCATTCATCAACTAGAAAAGAGCTGATAATCTTCAAACGGCTGAATCGATTTTAATAAAACTTGTTTAAGAACCATCGCTAGAAAACCTACTTTCAAATAAAAAAACGGCATTCAAGTCTGTTCACCCGTTTAAGAGCTACGGTGCTACAGACAGACACACACAGCGGTCAAACTTATAACACCCCTCTTTTTGCGTCGCGGGTTAAAAATAACCAGAGGGGGGCAATTCTCGTAATTTATAAGAACATTCGCATTCGCATCTCATTTGCAATCTGTCAAAAATACAATCAATTTACTAACATTTTTGACAAGTTTGACGAATTGCGACTTGAATGTGAACGTTTTTTTAATTACGCCTACAGAAAACAAAACAAAATTTATGTCCAAACTTACCGAACAAACATACCTACTCTCGACCACCTACACAAACAAGTACATTTTCAATATTTCCACCCCTAATTGCAATCGGTTCGATATAAGCCTCTTATTTATTGATTCTAAAACTACCCTCTAAAAAGGGGTGATATAATGATGAGCAGGGGGCGTTGTTCAGGGATTCGAGAGCTCTCCCATTTTCGGTATCCTCTCTAATTGATGGGAATCCTTAGAAATTATTTTCGCTTTCGCATTTGTATTTTGTACATGTGTTTGTACCTACTGTGATATTGATTTAATTGTTATGCTTTGAAAGAATTGTAATTGTTTTAGATACCTATTTATATTAGAAATAATATGTAAGTTTGTATGTATAAGGTAATCTTCGGAACTCAATCAATCTGCCTAGCTTTTTCCCAACTATGTCGAGGTCGGCTTCCAAACCACCTGAATACCAGTATTTTACATGGAGCGACTGCTTATCTAACCTCCATAACTTAGTAACTGGGTAATACAATACCCCTTCGTAAGACTGGTTGTCAGATTTTCGAGCTTCTGACGACCCGTAACGACTGTTAAAGATCCACGAATGACAGCCGGGACCAACGGCTTATCGTATTTGCCGAGGCCCAGAGGAGTCTCGGTATGTAAAGATCACCCATCTACGGACCAACCCCGGCAAGCGGAGCTTAACCTGATGGATCAACCTGTGTGCCTGTTGTTACTTAGCCACAAGCTCCTCAACTAATCCGATTTCGAGAATTATTTCACTAATGGGAAACTACAGTATTGCTGAGTATCATAGGATCTAATACCTTTAAACGAGCAATTCTTATATACAGGATGTTTGGCAGAACCTTGAACATACAAAAATGGTGGATAGGTGGGGTCATCTGCTACTTACTCAGCCCTAATTTATTTGGCCCTGGCCCCCTGGATATTTTTTTTTTAATGCAAGTTGAAATTAAGATTAACAGATTTTTTACAGCTTTCTGTAAGTTTGAGGACTCATTACTTTTTTTCTAGGTAACATCTGAATAAAAGAATAATTTTATAAGAATCTGCCAACATTAAAGATTTAAAAAAAATGAAAATATTGCCCGTTTTACCCATTTTTAATAAAAATTACACTTTAAAGTTAAGAAAGTGGTGAAACTAGAAGAAAGCTAAATATTTTTTTTTTTTAAATATCCATGGGGCCAGGGCAAAATAAATTAGGGCTGAGTAAATAGCAGATGACCCCACCTATCCACCATTTTCGTATGTTCAACGTTCTGCCAAACACTCTGTATATGTATAATCTGAATCTCGGAAACGGCTCCAACGATTTTCATAAAATTTAGTATGCAGGGATTTCGGGGGCGATAAATCGATCTAGCCAGGTTTCATTTCTGAAAACGTCGTTAAAAAAAAACCGAGCAAATCTCGGTCATCCATATATTATTTTATTATGTTAAAACAAGAAAAGAAGTCGCGGGCAGAAACTAGTTATAAATACTTTGGTACTAATTAGGTACCATACAACAACAAAATAGTTATTTGTTATTTGGTTTTAATAATTAGTTCAGCGGAATAATAAGTTCAGAGGAGACCCGAATTCGATTTTCATGCATACATTTTTATTTTGAGCTTTGGGTGACGATTTCAAACCTTAAGAAATACACCTTATTTAAAGAAGCTCTACGATACAATTTTGACTAACCATGTAAAGAAAATGCCTCGCTAGTCTAGTGGTTTCAAGCTCTTCTGCTGAGTACAAGGTCCTGAGTTCGATTCCCAGATCAGGCAGTGTTATTGGGTATTTCTATCTGGAATTTCTCAATAGCAGCTTGGACTCTGCATTTGTGCCCGGTTGATGGCAATAGGTTTGCCCCTATAACGTCATGGTACTTAAAATAACTGGCAAAATGTGGGCGCTCCTCTGCCTAACCCAACGGGGAATACAGATGTGGGGCTTGGGTATATAAATGTATGTTTGCAAAGAAAACCATAAAACATTAAAAACCGGAGAAGTGCGAGTCGGACTCGCCCACTTAGGCTTCCGTAAAAATTTGTAGGTACAATTGCGGAAGCCCATAACTAACCAATTTGAAAACAAAATCCCGTGCACACGATGACCATATTTGTGACCGCTCCGGTCTTATAGCAGCCGAGTGCTGCAAGTAAGAATAGTCCTTACGGTGGTTGGTTATGGCTTTACGCGATGGTACATATTATAATAGTTCAGGAATCGGGTCTCGCAGTTTTTTCCGAGCTTTTCCCGAAATTCAGTTTCCAAACCCTATAATTACTTATACTGAACTAAACTATTTAAAAATGTACAAAAAGATTTGATCACCCATACAATTATGACCCGTTGCTCAACCTTGATTATTGATTACGTACTATAAATAAAGACTATATTTTTTTTGGATTTAATTACAAATGTATAGTTTTCAGATTTTTCCCTGTACTTGTAGTATAAGATGATATTACTTGCCAAATTTCATAGTTCTAAGTCAACGGAAAGTACCCTATAAATTTTGATTCGCTTGAGAGTGTCGAAATATACGTTTTTTGCGGCATAAACGGCCGTATCTTTTTTTTTACGTTAACTTAGAAGTTTTATTTTTTCACAGCTTCAAGGGACTGTAGATTTTAGTATATAGTTTTAATTTCAACTCGATATCTCAACACGTTTCTGAGATAAAGGGTCTTGACAGACAAACAGACAGACGGACAACAAAGTAATCCTATAATGGTTGTGTTTTTAAAGGGAAACTTTTATTACATCGTCTCAAACTTTTTCGTCTGTGTGTTGCATGTCGCGTAACGGTCGGCCGCGGAGTAGGGATAAAGTGAAAGGCGCTCGTCAGAGCAGCCAAGGCCAATATGGCGGCGCCTATAGAAGTTTCACTTTTACCGTGGTTTCATAAAACCACACAATCCTTTTTTTTCCTTTTGAGGTACGGAACCCTAATAAAAAAACTCACATAATAATACTCCCAGCAATAAAATTAATCAAAAGCTCACACACAGCAAAAGATGTGAGGTGCCTATAGCTCTATATAGGTAACCAGTATTAATAACCGAGGCGGTGAATTCATATAATTTCTACTCAGTGTTTGTTAGAAACCTTGTTAAGAGAGCGCCACAAGCTAGGGGGTGTAAATTTCACCAACTACCCGGTACTGTGGGGCTATGAAGTTAGAACTTGAAATTTTATTTTTAATTTAAATAATTTTTATTTCAGACTCAATCCGCATAGCCTTTTATTGGGGTCAGCTTCCAGTGTAACCGGATGCAGCTAAATACCAGTATTGACAAAGAGCAACTGCCTACATGACCTCCACAACCCAGTAACTGGGTTGGTGAGATTGTCATACTTTCGGGCTTCGGACGACCCGTAACGCCTGTCAAAGATATTCACGAATGACAGCCGAGACCAACGGCTTAACGTGCTTTCCGAGGCACGGAGGAGTCTCGGTATGTCAAGATGGTCATCCATCCAAAGACCAACCCCGGCAAGCGTAGCTTAAGCGGATGAATCGATCCGTGCGTCTGTTATTACTTGGCCACGAACTCTTAGACCCGTAGATCATACAAACTGTAGAAAGAGAAAACACATAACATAAAATATTACGCTCGTATTCCCCGAAGGGTTAGGCAGAGATGCATCCACATTTCGCTATACACCATTTAAAAAAAATTATTCAGGTATAAAGTAAAATTATGATTTACATTAAATCACAATCGAGGAAAATTTAATTCTATCTGTAATGTAGACTAGAGATTTGAAATAAGACATTTAACTAAACCTTTTTACAGTTTGTTCAACCGATTTTGACTTCTATTGCATTGGTGGCATGACAAATGGCAGCTACAGTAAACAGTTAGTATTGTAACCACTTTTTTGCTTTTAATGCCATCCTTATGCCTACGGTATAGAAGTCAAAATCGGTTGAACGGACTGTAAAAAAGGTTTGTTTAAAAGTCTAATCTTATTTCAAATGGAATATAGTTATGTTTAAGTTTTGTTGCAAAGATAAAAGTGTCTCAATAACTAAAAATATCTGGGCGACCGAGCTCTGCTCAAGTGAAAATAAAGCATGCTCATTTAATAGTATAGGAAAGTTCATACTAATTCCATGTATAGTACATACTGATCCCATGCTGCCATGTCTTTATTCTAAGGTAGTCATTTTGTTCTAAACTTTGGGCGAACGAGCTCTGCTCGGGTGAAAATACGTAGAAGACGAATTTTCCCAGATATGAGACCTAGCTGGATCGATTTTTCGCCCCCGTAAACCCTTATATTGCAACTTTCATTTAAATCGTTAGAGCCTTTTCGAGAACGTCATTACAAATATACAAATATTGATCATTTAGTATAGGATAATAGGAATCCGTGATCACAGTAAGTTGATCTAAGTGCAAAAAAAGGATGTTGCTACCCGTATCCTTGACATGTTTTTTAGTAAAGAGCAGCAGCCAAATTAAATCAAATCTGGAATATTTCTAACTTCAAGCGTTTGTAAACTTAATCGCTGCCTCTTCTGTCACCGCTGTTTCCGCAGCCTGACTGTCCTTAAGCGCTGTCTAATAAATTAGCCTGGTGCTATTGTGTGGGCTCACTTACTGGCAGACTTATTTACCTGACTGTTGTGCTAGCCAGAATTCAGACGACATCATTCTACTCGGCATCAGTCCAACTACAAGATAGGCTTCCGTTTTCTAGCTAAATTTTAAGACTGTGTTTAATTGAGAAGCTTTGTGAGAGAACACGAGATTGGTTCTTCGTGAATGGAACTGTATGCTTAGTTCGAAAGAAACGGTCTTTGTTATGTTTTAGAAACGAGTTTTTCGATGAGAGACTTCTTTAAGCTATGATAAGTACCTACAGAAGATGGACATGTGCAATTTATGAACACGAATTTAACATGTTTTTTTTTGCTTAAAATATGGAACACAAAAGGTCTTAAATATAGATGGTTCTACATATTTTTCTGACTAACTTTAGCTAAAAACTTAAAATTAAACTTATAAAATAAAATCCTAGTGAGATTATTTGATAAAAATATGTAATAACAAATTAAATTACATTTAGCATCTTGTCGTAAGATCTCTCCTAAATGGAGGCTCTTGAAGTTCGAACGTAAGACTGTGATATAGCCTAATTTTCATTTTCATTTGACTCCTTTCCAAATTTTTATAGGTATAGGTACTAAGCATTAAAAAAATTCATTACAGCATTCATCTCATAAACTTTACGTTTGAAACAATCTCTTCATGCTGAATTAAAAGTTGTCTTTACTGTTATATTTGTGAAATTATGAACTACATAGAGTTTGGGCATACACGAGTAAAGTTTTAGCTCGGTTCACAGAAAAGTTTAGATATTGCCCCAAGTTTAGCTGCTGGTGTATTAGCTAAATTCAGTGTTCCCTGTTACTAAAATCTGGCCTCAGCTGTGAACTAACTTTGTTTACGGACAAGTAAGCCGGTTTTCAAACTTTTTGCTAAGAATTCCAATAAATAATTAATGCCTATAAATAAATATGGCTCTTCGTAATGGGCCGGGTATAGACTTTAGAACTAAAATCTATACCTGATGTTCCAAATTATTGCAGCAATGAAAATTGCTACAGGTTAGCAGGTTAAAAAAAAAACGTAAACTTACATGGGCACTTATGAAACGTCAGAAGCTAGGTGCACGGTTCCAATTGGTCGTTTCTATGGAGAAGGGCCAGCAAAAAACTCAACGGTTACTCTTTTAAAATAATTGGCTTTTACAATGTTTTCAAATAACAGTAATAGTAGGGATGGAAGGACAGTGTAAGGCTTTCAATAAGTACTAGGTACTTAACAAAATAGAAAATGGTCAAAAAATCTACAGTCCTTTACAGCGTTCTCACATTCACAAAATAGAAAAGAATCTATACCAAAGACAAATAAATTAATAAAAATTAAAATCTATTTTAATTAAACGCAATTACATGATTGCTATTACAACTGCAACAAATCTGAATAATTTTCATGTCCACAAAAGCCACTGTATAAAGAGTTGAAATTAAATTTTAGGTATAATATAATGTCAAATAATAGGATGATTATGTCAACGAAGCACGAAAAAAGAAAACATGTATATGTACGTGTTTATGTGTTATCTTTGGTGACGTCTTGAGAATGACACTAGATGGCGCTGCTTGTTTCACTAGACTTGATAGAAGACTAGAGTTACATTCTTACTATAATCATCATCAGTGGCAGTCTTGTTCTACCCACTGGTGAGTATAAGCCTGCTCCCTTTTGTGCCATGCTTTTCTGGTATGTCCGAGTCTCATCCAGATCTTCCCCGCGATCTTCTGTAGGTCATCCACCTACCTGGCCATTGGTCTACCAACGCTCCTTTTACTGTTTCTTGTTCTTACGTTAAAGCTCTAAATTTCATTTTGACCGTTATGATTTGCAAAACGAGGATCATCATCATCATCATTTCAGCCGAAAGACGTCCACTGCTAGACATAGGCCTCCCCCAAGCACCGCCACTTCGACCGGTTCTGTGCTTCTCGCATACAACGGATTCCTGCTGCCTTCACAAGGTCAACGGTCCACCTTGTGGGAGGTCTTCCAACGCTACGTCTTCCAGTACGCGATCGCCACTCCAGAACCTTTCGGCTCCATAGGCCATCTGTTCTGCTGGTAATGTGCCCTGCCCATTGCCACTTGAGTTTGGCAATTCTTCGAGCTATGTCGGTTACCCTGGTTCTCCTGTGGATCTCTTAATTTCTGATTCAATCACGCAAGGAAACTGCAAGCTTAGCCCTCAAAACGAGGATAACAACAATCTTTAAATTGCACATTATTGTTTTTAAAAACATTATTTTTTTATTTTCACTCTATTATTTGTGTTTTGTGTTTCACGAACTGTGTCTAAATAAATGTTTTTCTTTCTTTCTTTAAATTGAAAATTAATAGTGAGAGAGATGGTTACTTTATGGGCAAAGGTATAGGCAATTTCATGCGTAGAAAGACAATTAAAATTCCAAATTTGAAAATTGATTGGACCGGATTGGCTTCCAACTGTGCTCGCAGGCCGATAAATTACGCTTCTACATAAAAACAGCTACAAAAAAGCATATGAATAAAAAAACAATCAAAACATTGTATTAACCACGGTAAGTTAAAGCTTTCATAATTATGTACAAACAAGACACTGTTAACTTCGAGTCATCTCGGCAAACTTCGGCGGTGCTTGGCGAATTTAAGCAATTTGGTCTTTCTAGTTGTGTTTGGCAGATTTCATTGAGCAAATACAACTTGGGCTTGTATGATTTTAATCGAAATCAATGTTTTGAACTTGAAGTAATTAAAATTTTGATATCATTGACATTGACGTCTTTATTTGCTCGCTTTGATCGTGAAATTTATGGATTTCTGTTAGTTTTGAGTCTGTAACTTTCCTTCGGTAAAATTATTAATTATTTAATAATAATTAATAATTTTCCCGTTGGAAAGTATCGAATTTGGTAAAACCCACATGGTTAAAACAAGCTTCAATGTTAATTAAATTCTTTTCCAATCTGCTCACAGTTTTCGCATAAAATAAACAACATGATACTCAGTTTTATTTGGTTCTGCAATTAACTCCCAACAACTCAATTCATATCGCACTCGCCCAAAGGAGAGAAAATTACACCAGAAAAACAAATATAAACCAGTCAGAACCCCGTACAGTTGCACAAATATGTAGATTAAGTTCACTCCGACAAAATAAAAACGGCAATTGCGAGAAGAAAATTTGCAGCGAGGGGGACGGGGTACCGCTAGCAAATCCCCCATGTGACCACTCGACGGGATATAACCCGGGGAATATACCCAAAAATATACCAACGAATACCGGGTAGCGATACTCTTTATCCTGGGATTAAATTTTGCAGAGGACCGGGTTCGCGACGGCTAGATGGTCTCAACTGAACAGATAAAAACGGACTTGGGGTGGCCCGACGACTTTATTTTGACATTTTTTTTTCTTATTGGAGATTATGCTTGCGAATTTTGTACTTTGTTTGATTTATTTTTTGTGGCTGTGTTGGCTAGGATTTAAAGTATGGTAAAGTTTAAATTAAAGGCGAAAGAAGGACTGTGTTTTCGGAAGAGGAAAGGTTATTTATGTGTTCATTTACATCAAAAAAAGAAATTGTATTACACTTCATGAAAAACCTCAAGAGCAAACTGCGAAATTAAAATAAGAACCTAACCAGTAGGTACTAACCAGTATAGCTGTTGAATAGACAACTTATAACAAGTCAATTATCATTATACTCCATTAATTATAAACACATTAGAAAAATAACGGTTATCAGTATCACTCTTTCGTTATTTTGATATAAACTTATAATATCTCATTCACTCTCACAGACACTCTCACATACAAACACACAACGCACAAGTATTCACACTCGAATCACACACTCACTAACATACTTGTTTTTATTTGATATTTTAAGTACCTACGGATTTGTTTTAATAGATTAAGATTATGCTGTACTATGGAAGAGCGGAGTCTCCTAACACAGGCATTGTTTGCTTAACAGGAGACTCCAAACACGAAACCCTTTTTTGTAAACTGAAGCATAAATAAAAACATTTTAATTTTGTTTTTTTTTAATAAACTCCGTTATTTCACGATAATTATAGTAATCTATTTACCATTATCGTTTTAAAAAAAAGTGCAGTAATTTAAAGTTTATTGCACATTAACTGTCGTTATTCTGCCGTTATTTTTCTAATGTTATAATAAATGAAGTATAGTTAATAAAGATACCCTGTTGGTAAAAGTAAGTATTAATCTGTTATTTTGTTCAGAACAAAACAAGACCTAAAATTCAGATAACAACATATCCTAATCATCCCAGAGGACCAACTACGGGTGATATCTGGTCTTTATGTCCATATTATCACGCATGTTATTAAAATTTACGCAACAGAAAATTTGCAAACAATCTCATTGAAGCAAGTTTTAGCTGCGACCCTGATATTGACATCAAAACATCCCTAAAAGAGGGTTGACAATGATTAGGGCGTGATAACATCTATAACAAAACCCAACCCTACTGGGTTTAATAAGGTTTATTATCTAAATTATCTACGAATATGTTACACACGCACCTTGTAGGGATGGGACGAGATTGACTTTTGGCAAAGGCAGATGTGCAAAGGATATTGTATTTAAGAGCGGTCATTCAAAAAGTTGGCAACGTCGAAAATGGCTGTCAAATATTTACCTGTTTTGATTAATTTGGCAATATTACTGTATGGAAATAAAAAAATATGGCTAACTAGTGGACTAGAATATTCATAATGAATTGCAATTATAACACTGAATTTATATGTTGTAACCGTTTTGGTTACATATTCGGTGTTACGATATTAATAATTGCATTTCATAGTCAATATTTTAGTTTACTAGTTAGCTATATTTCCATATTCCATACAGTAATATCGCCAAATTAATCAAAACAGCGAAATATATGACAGCTATTTGTAACGTTAGCCACTTTCTGTATACACGCTCTTAACACATTTTGAGAAAACCATTTGTTTTTGCTTTATATATGTCACCGTAAGATTGTGTGTGAGTGATATACTGGCAAAAATATTTCCTAATATTTATTTTAAAAACATGTCAAAAATTACATACAATAATTTTCATTTCCATCATAACACCTGACAATATTTATTTTAAAAATTCGTTTCAAACACTTATCTGATTATATAAATTATCTTTACTTATAAATTCACTTTTGTATTAGTTAATATTGAGACAAAATGATCAAGGTTGTTTTATGGTAAATTAAACGATGGATGGACGGACTGTGTGAAAGATGATGATGAAAGTGACTACAGAGATCATGACTAACAGAGAAGTATGGAAGGAAAAGACATGTCCAAACACAAATAAATTGGAAAAGGGCAGGAGAATGATTAGAAAGAAAAAAGAAAGAAAGAAAATACGTTTATTTCCGGTAAACATGACGCAAAGAAAGAACATAAAACAAAAAAGAACAAGTTGGGAGAAAACATGCACCACATCCACACAAAACGGCCATCGCTCAGCGTAATGCTGATGATGATGATGATACCATAGATTGAAACTAAACAACACAGAGCAAGTGGTTTGTGCTTGGTTTTTCATGGTCTAATATCGAATATTTCAATCGTGTCCCATCCCTAAGACGATTGGGCGGTAATACTAAGGGATGAAGTATATTAAACAGATAGTATGCGTATAATAATGATGCGACACGATATTACAGATTTTATTGCCACTTTGCAGGAAAATACTTGCCTATTTTAACCAAATTGGCAGTTTCTAATAAAAAAGCGAAATCTCTGAACAAGTAACATTGCTAATCCATTGCTTCATAGGTTCGAAAAAAAATCTGTTCAACAACGTAAATAACGCAATGAATATTGTTGAACTGTCAAAATGAAACAGGTTGTGACTGATCGCGTTACGCAATTAGTGTTCTGGACTTAAAAACTATAAATCACAAGATGTATGAACGTAAGCGAAACAAAAAAAGTATGTTCGGATCGTAGCCAGGTGGCATTTTGCAGCTTCTGCCTACCCTCATGTCATGGTCAAAGTCAAAGTCAAATCATTTATTTTAAATAGGCCCGCATAAGGCACTTTTGAACGTCACAATTTGTGGTGGCAACTACATCGCCACATGCGAACGACGCATCAAAGACCTGACGTCACACAAATCCTGCATCGCGCAGTTAAAGTTTGCCGCATAAATACCATAAATATAACTTCCCCGACATCAATCGTTGGGCAGTTACCCGCCAGACACGACACCCGTCTGGTCGGAGGATCCTCCCTTTTCTATAGAGGATGAGTGAACTTTACACCCTGTTCGTCATACCTCAAAAAATTTACAAAAAATAGAATTGATTCCAGTCGCCCTTTCCAAAGAATAATTTTTGTATGGTGAAGAATGGGCAAGAAACTAAATGTTTTACAATTATTTGTTTATGTACATTAGTTATTTAGTTATAATGAAGACGATGCACCTAGAATAAAATTACTATACCACAATAGGTAAAAATAATTAAATATGAAGCAACAACAGATAAATTAATTATGTAATAGAAACATGGTGCTCACATATTTACAAACATTGTAGAAGTAGTCGATTTTACAAAAAAAGCAGTGGCATTCCGGGAGTGCCGACAGAAGTGAAAACTTGAACAGTTTTACTATGCAGGAAATACTTTTAATGAGGTGTCGGTAACGGTAACAGTGTCGCGAGTTCAATTGTTTTTTTCCCATCTCATAAAAGCCCAACGCGCCTAAAGAAGTTTTCACTTCCAAAATATACAATTAATAAGTCAGTGTGTGAGGAAGTAATCACAGAATGTAAAATCAATGTCATGGGAAGAAGCCGTGAGTTTATGTATGTGTTATAGAACAAAACACAACTCATGAATCACCAAACTTCACCAAACCGTAACAATAATTGAAATAATAAAAAGTACAAACAAAATGAGAACAAGCATTTGACCTACAGCGTCCAGTAAATTTAAACTTATTTTCATAGAAAAAGGGGTACCCAACATTTATTATGGCGATAAATTTTAAAGAACATTATTTACACAAAGCCCCGTAGACGTTAAAGACCATTTTCGAAGGCGCACCAAGCGAAAACGATTTGTGTTACAATGAATTTATGCTTTAGGTAGACCATAACGACCTCTGCGTTTCAAATGAACAAATGTTTCGATTTTGAAGACATATTGTTTTGTTTAAATCGGCCTGTAAAGTATTGGAGTTTGTGTGTACAAGTTATTAGGATTTAAGGCAAGCTATTGTGATTAGAGCGGTGGTGGCCTATTAGAGCGGTGGTGGCCCGAAGAGCACTGGTGGCCCAGAGAGCACTGGTGGCCCAAAGAACACTGGTGACCCAGAGAGCACCGGTGGCCTAGAGAGCACTGGTGGCCCAGAGAGCACTGGTGGCCCAGAGAGCACTGGTGGCCCAAAGAGTACTGGTGGCAAAAAGAACACGGGTGGCCCAAAGAGCACTGGTAGCCCAGGCTGGTAGACTCTCTGCTTTTAATTTAATTTTACTTTATTTTTTTTATTATTGCTTTTTTTATTTTTTATTAATGTTTTAATGAGTGTGTTTTAGTTTAATTTGTGATTTCCTGTGCGAGTCTCAATAAATACTTTTTCTTTCATTCTTTCAGAGAGCACTGTTGGCCCAAAGAGCACGGGTGCCCTTGAGAGCACTGAAGGCCCAGAGAGCACTGGTGGCCCAAAGAGCACTGGTGGCCCAGACAGCACTGGTGGCCCAGAGAGCATTGGTAGCCTATAGAGCACTGGTGGCCCAAAGAGCACTAGTGGCCCAGAGAGCACTGGTGGTACAAAGAGCACTGGTAGCCCAGAGAGCACTAGTGGCCCAAGAGCACTGGTGGCCCAGAGAGCACTGCCGCGACTTACGAGTTGTAAATCGTGGATTCGAATCCAGGCAGGCGCTTTAATTTGTGTAAATAATTTCATCACCACTGCTCTCAAAATGGTGATGGAAAACAGCGTGAGGAAATTGGCATGTCCTAGAACCAAAAATTCGAAGACATGTGACATCTACCAACCCGTACTGGGCTCGTGTGAATTAAATAGATTGCAGCCTACTCCCTCTCGAAGAGAGGTGGCCTGTGTCCCGGCAGTGGGAACGTTATTTGCTGCCATAACTGAATTGATAACAGACTGACCTTTATTTGAGATTCACTGAAAATCCTGGCTCACAGGAACCTAGTATCAAAGAACCAAATTTCCAAAAATTATTTTTTTCCATCTTGGCTTCGCAATAAGCATAAGTAAATAAAACACATAGTTTACAAACTTAAAAGTTTTATAATTTTTTTATTGTTGTGTTTAATCTAAAATCTTCAAGTTCACAGAATGAACTTGCTATAAGGCAATTCGTAATTAAGCTTAATGTTGACCAAGATAATTAAAAAAATACAACTTAGATAATTTAATCTATTTTAATTTTACGTTAACATCTCTATCAAATTAAAATTCATTTTTGGGCCCAATTTTTCATGAGTCTTAAATTAAAGAAGGTTAGTCGTATTTTATACTAAACGAGCTTTTGCCCGCGGATTCGCCCACGTGGTTGTCAAAAAAAGCTTATAAAAACCATTATATATAATTATAATGTGATATTTTTATTTCCAAAGGGTATTTTAGATATTTTTATTTCAACCTACATGTTAAAATTCAGTTTTCATAATATATATATTATTCTGTTTATTAAAACCTAACACAGGAGAAATATTTCGATCCCCTAAAATATAATGACGTAAAGTTACATAGTGCTTGTGATGTTACAATTTCAGAGTACTTATAATATAATGTACACAACGTGTACATTATACGTTTGATGTCCTAAAACTCTAAGGCTTTATAAAAAAAATAACAACTGACCTGACAGGTCAGTTGTTAGAAACGAAATAAAAAAAAAAGTTTAAAAATCTGTAACCCGACTGCAAAAAATAAAAGTGATCTTAAAAGTACGAAACAAGAAAATATTTCAGACAGAAATCAATACATAGGTACAAAAATGGTCAAGGTAAAGCCGTGGTGAAATTGTCATTGCGGTCAGTGGACCTCTTAGATCAAAAAGTGGTCCACACGACACAGCGGAAGGCCTTCAATTGGATACCCATTTTGTAATAAATAATGTTTCTTTTTTACATATTTGAAGGAGCCCGCCCTACTGTCGCCATATTGAAAATAAATAGTCTATGTCACTCGAGATGATATAAGGATTCTAACGATGCCCCATAAATCTAAATCTGTTTAGGCATTTAAAAGTTATGGTGGCACAAAAAAAAACACATGAACCCTGAAAACATTACACTCCATTTTAGGCAGTCGTGTAATAAAGAATAAAAATAAAAATTCATATTCCAGTCTTTGACATAAGCTAGAGTTATGGAATATCAAAAGGAACATGTGAAATAATATAAAAGAGATGTACTTACAATTGTTTTACAGTAAACATTCAATTCAAGGTTTTTCAAGAACGATTATCCTCTACACAGGGAGGACTTTGTAAAATGGCGGTGCACTCACGCCCTCTCGTCGGCACTCAATGGTTATTTACGGCAATTTCCATCTTCACGGAAAATGTGGAATATTGCTTAACTTACTCTATTGTGAAACGGATCGTTATAATACTAATAATTATATACTTGAATTAAGTAGGCGGAAATTATTTGAACATTGTAAAACTGGGCATTAATAACCCCTAATTTGGAAGGCTTGTTATTAATAATCTCCACTTATGAATTTAGGCGACCTATTTTTTCTTGTTAATTTTACAGTCATGTTTTTTTTTGGAAATATAACATAACGTCACGCCTTGTTACCCTGAAGGGTGTACCCATAGTAGCTAAACCCACATTTCGCCAGTTATTTTTAAGTTCCATGTTATAGGGGGCGAGCATTTATTGCCATCAACCGGCACAAATCCAGACTCCGGGGTGGTACGGAGAAATTCTTAATACAAAAACCCAATATCACTTTTTTTTTGAAAAAAAAAAACGTGAAATTTCACAAGCGAAGTGCAAACGGGTATGTTGATACCCGTTTGCACTTTGCTTGCAACTGTATAAGAATTTCCCTTCCTACAATACTTTTATCACCTTTATAATATTATGTAGGTCAAATCAATCTGCCAAACGTTTTCCTAACTATGTTGGGGCGGGCTTCCAGTCTAACCGATTTCCTGAGCGAGTCTCAATAAATACTTTTTCTTTTCTTTCTTTTAACCGGATGCAGTTGAATACCAGTATTTTACATAGACCAACTGCCTATTTGACCTTCACAACCCAGTTACTGGTTAAAACGATACCCCTTCGTAAGACTGGTTGTCATACTTTTGGGCTTCAGACCACCTGTAACGATTGTCAAAGATAACGAATGACAGCTGGGACCAGCGGCTTAACGTGCTTTCCGAACTACGGAAGAGTCTCGATATGTAATGAATGGTCACCCATCCACGAACCGACCGCAGCAAGTGTAGCTTAACCTTAGATCGACCCGTGCGGCTGTTATTATTTGGCCACGAGTCACATCACATTTATCAGTAGGTACCCTTTTTTTTGGGTGCGAAATTATCAAATAACTTCTCCCGCTCTGGGCAGAGCGGGAGGGCGTGTCAGGCTCTTGCTGACTAAATTAAATTAAAAACTTTATTTCGAGCCAAGACTCATGGAGGGTTAGTAACAATATCCATAAAACTACGTGTTAGTAAACAACACAATACGGTGACACATGTAACTGACAACAGTGAATATTATACAAGAACAGTCCACTCTGTCAGCTATCATTTTCAGAACCCTGTTGGGGCTGGCCATGACTCGTGCCACCATTGATGCAGCGCGCTTGCACATTAAAGTATAAAAACAATCTACACGCGCCGCCGCAAACATCTCTGATGCACTGCAACGCCATGGCAGCCCCATCAGCTTTGTGAACGCATTATTAAATTGGACACGAAGCGAAGGGCTCCATACGATGCTCGCGAATACTTCTCCCACAAGCTGCATGTGTAGAAGGTGGTACAGAATGCTCTAAAGAGCGTCACCTTTACGTCTGCAGTACAACGTGCAAATCTGCGGGCCAACATATTCGTACGCACGGACAGACCCCTCTGTTCCCTTTCAATATCAGAATTGTCTTTAAGGACAGTGGTGACCAAATGACCTAGGTATTTAAATTGTCTCACTCACTCAAGAGGAACACCGTTTAGCCGTATGGGAGGCACATCAAGATCGTACTTGGTCCCCGCCTCAAAGACAATATACCTACTGACTTTTCAGATCGTTATACAATAGCCCATGTTCTGTTGCGTAGCGTTCACATGTTGCCAATAGTGTTCTAATATCGCCGACTGACGCGCTCAGCAGCACCATGTCCACCGACCCATGTTCCTTCAGTTGCCAAAGAACAGAAAAAAACTTAAAATGGTATTGTCATGAAACACGCTTCCTCATTATAAAAATATCGACTCGGGCTCGACAGATTTTATTTTATTTGCGGAGAAAACCAGTCTCCAGGCAAATATAATATTAAAATTTAATTAATATACCCTAAGGTTTTCTTAGTCTTTACTAAAAATGTTCTATTTCGACACACTTCTCTGATTCTTGTTCTTGAAATTCCCTGAAATACATACCCCGTGCGTTAAGAAACTACACAAGAACAATTTTAGCTCTCTCCGCAGAATTTATTTTACCGCGATAAAATTTTAGTTACTCGTTTGTTTGAAACACCAAAATAACTAGGAATTTTGATATTACTTCGTAATATTTCTGTTCTTACAAGAAGCTGGTTAATAAGAGAATAAATCTTGTAGGAATAACTGCTAGCTTAGAATAGGAACATTATATTAAATTGAATTCTTACTTTTGTGACAGTTGTAAAGAAAACACTCTTTTTTTGCTAATACTTTTAATCCACACTACTGTACTATTTCACAATCAAACGACGACTAACTATGCATCAAAACGACTTTTGTCCCACCCAGAAATAAAGATAATATCATAACCGTCATTTTTAAGTGCTGCCAAAGTAAAACAGTACATTCAGGTGCCATAATGAAATTACATTTAGAAGTTTCTGATAATATTAAAATTTGTATTTTGACAGTGTTGCCACAGTGGATATTATAAATCGATATAAAAATAATACATTAAAAAAAATTAAATCAAAGACATCACGACACAGTAATTACAAGCAGTCATTTACACAAATTAAAGCGCCTATCTGGGTTCGAACCTACGACCTACAACTCGTAAGTTACGGCCGTTACCACTGGGCCAGCACTGCTCTTCTGGAATAAAGACGTAATGACTAATCAGAGACTTAATTTGGATATAAATTGATATAATAAATTAAGGTAGTTGTTGTTGATTTTAATTCATTCAAAAATATCATCACGCCTTATTTCCTCGGGAGGCTGGGCAGAGTACACCCAAATTTCGCCAGTTATGTTTAAATCCCATGTATAGGGGGCGAGCCTGTTTAATGGGATAGTCATTCATAAAATACCTAACAATGCTTCTGATTGCTGCACTAAACGAGATGAACTGGAATGATAATTGATGAATCGTTTTAAGTACCTATATGGACCACCATATTAGTTATTTATGCAACTGTTGTATAATAAGGGGTATTAAAACACGAATGTGGGTTTATCAAATAGTAAAAGTATCAAGAGTTAAATAGTATCAAAAGTGTTTTAATACCTAATTATATACAGTTGCATAGAAGACTTTATCTACACCCATGATATGAATCCTTTAAAAAAGGTTCTGAAACCATTGGGTGTTTGTAATTCAAGACCAAGAATAGAAAAAATCCCACGAAATTCAGTACAACTACACGTATGAATGTCGCCTGCACCAGCACGTCATCGCACATGCGTGCAATGGGTGCTGCTGTCCCCCGCTTAAACGTTGAAACGAGTTGCATAATTAAATTTAGTAAAACATTATAACACTAATTTGGATGATATTATGGTTACTATGACACTGGTTGTTTTAATGTTGGCAATAAGTTAACTGTTTCAAAAACTTTTATAGAGGATTTATAGCATGCGTGTAGATAAAGGTACTTAAAACGACTCATCCAAGACACCACCGAGTGGTGTTTCGAGACACCAGTCTCCACAGAGATCTGAATGCGAACTAGCCCACATTTTAGAAAACGAGCAAGTGTGCATATTTGCATTCGATATAATTAGGCATTTTCACCGAATATTCGATTAAAATTCGAACATATTCCCGAGAGCGAGAAGTAACACGCGATGAAAGCTAGCACAACACTATGATGCAAGTGAATGCAAGTTTGAATATTCGAAATCCAAATTTTTATGTTTTTAAACTCGACTACCGCTGTCATCAAAATGGCGATTATCACATTTACACACTTAGATTTTATAAAGGTTTAAATTAATAAAGATTTAATGGCGTTGACATATTATGAGCTTTTTATCCAATTCTTTTAATTAACGATTTATTTGATGGGTATCATAATAAATATTTACATAATTAATTTAAGGTGTCTTAAGTCGTAATTCTCGGATCCTCTGGGACTCACAACCGAGCCGGCGGAGGTTCGTGTGTTCGGATCCTTTCGGGGGCACTTCCGAACTATACGGCTAGAAGACCTAAGTATGAAACAAAAATGTCTACTAGCCTATTCAGTGTCATTTGGCTTCCCGCCAAAACGGCCGACTGTTACAAATCTGTACGTACGTTGATAAAAATGCATCGCACATAAACTAGAAGCAACTTTCACGATCTAGCATCTAGACGAAAATAAACATGGCGCTCATTATTTGTCAGGTGGAAGTATATTATTGTCTGGGATATTTTTAACTATATAATAAGCTAATGCCCACTTATGCAATCTCATTCTAATGGCGCGTGTCCACGATGTGACTTCTACTCGGCACGGCGACGGCAAAAAAAACAGCTCAAACCGTTGCTAGCGCAGGCGTCGTCATTAACAAACTTCCGTAGTACGTAACTATGAACCGGGCCGGCACTGTGCCGGGAAGAAACTTTCTCGCGAACAAGCCTATAAGATATTTTGTCAGCTCCTGGCAGTCAAACACTCTCTCATTATTCCATTCATATCAAATTAAATAGCACGCGCTACGCGACAACTTCCAACAGTTAATCGTGGTGCATCCAATCTTCTTCTTTTCGTGTGGTTAGTGACTAACCCGGTGTCAGAGTTTTAAAACCACCCATGGGCCTCTGACTTGGCTTCACATACCGTCGAAAAATATCTTAACAACATGCCGGTTTCCTCACGATGTTTTTCTTCACCGTTTTTGAAGCAAGTGATAATATTTTGCAATACGCATGCCTAAGCTGCAATCTCGAGACCGATGGTCATATCACTAGGCTATCACTGTTATTATTGCGTCCATTGATGGAATTAAAAGGCTGGCCTGGTAATTCTGAAGCATTTGGAAAGATGCAGCGATGAAGTGTAATTAGATACTTATTAAAAACCCGCCGAACTACGTTTTTGCAAGCAATCCCGATTTTAAAATTATTTCAGATAAATAGCTCTCTAAAATGAATTACAAGCGAGCAGGCGTGATGGGCCAGGCGCGGCGATCACCCACCACCGGTCTATGGAATTTAGTTTTTATAACCTATCTCAAAAAATTGTGTTCGATGACTAATACATGTAAGAGTGCACTACCTGGTGAATTATGTAAATCTCTTCGGATGCAGCGAGCCACGTAATTATGGTCACTATGGTATTTTTGTTTAAGTTTCAAGACCAATCTTCTGTTTGTTGGTATATTCTAGATACAAATTACACATCTATGAACACACAATTACATCTAAAGTCCCCGTCACGAGAAGCTATAAATTTTGTAAACACACATTCAGGGGTTTGCAATCTTTGGGTACTTAAAATAAAATAAAAACAGTTTTGTACTATTTTCTACAGGGATATAATTATATTAACACACACATCTAATTACAAACAAACAATATAACCTAATCCGCGAAAACACCACAAACAAACAGACGCATTCGAAACTCGAAAGACAGCAGAGACAACGTCAGCGTGAACTTACTTCAAAATCGTGGCTCAAATGTTTACGTTCCATGAATCAGATGCGTTCCAGTACCACAAAACCTTAGACGACAGCGCTTTATATCGCTAAAATATAACCCGATCAAGTGAAATTGCTCATTAGTTTCTTATAACACGTACGTTACTTTGACTTCATTGAATTTGGGATTATTCGTTGTTGATTAAATTGTCGCTACGTAACTTGGTAGAAGTTCTTTATTTACAAAAATTATAGCTTCTCGTGACGGGGACTTTAGTGAAAATAGTTTCGTTCCCAGGCCAAACTCGTACGTATCGTAGGTATTTTACAATTCTAACTGAAGTATTTATCAATCGAGATTGCTGGCTATTGGCCAACAGGATGTTGTTGTTTCTGATCGCTGTGTCTCCCAATCGTTTTTCAACCACTCCGTTTGTGTGTACCCGTGGCGGCATCTATTACGCCGCATGCAAACTGCGCATTACACTGACGTCACGCAAAATCCTGCATCACGTAAGCAGAGTTTACCGCGAGACTAGCATAAATACAACGTCTCGACATCAATCGTTGACAGTAGCCCTCCAGACATGACACCAGTCTGGCCGGAGGATCCTCCGTTTTGATGAGTGAATTTTACATCCTGTTCATCATACCTCTATATACCGCCACAATTGGGAGCAGCCTGGTTAAAATAAATGAATGGGTCACAACGCTAAAGACATCCACCACCAAAGAAAAACTCACCTCTGGCCACGTGCGCCTTGTCAAGGAGCTCTCATGTTTGGTTCAACTTGATGCTGCTTAAGTGAATCGCAATTCACCTTGATTATAGTGTCTGCAAGTTTTAAAAAACACTAAGGGATGAATGAAAGTCATATGTCCTTTCTTTGGTATTGTTCGTCGAGTTGAGCTCCTTAAGTTCAGAGTTGAGCTCCACGATTATTGACAAATGCTTGCACTGACTGGACAGATCCACTAAAATCTGTGTGGTTCTTTCCTCAAAAGACCATTTCACACACTTATCTACATGGTCCTCATATGGGCTGACCAAGATTATGTCTGGACTTTAAAAGAGACTGCGACCTCTGAGTTTGTTTCGGCCTTTCTTCTCAGAGTAGTCAGATAGGAAACGCCAAACTCATCTAGCTTATTTTTAATATTTTTTAATATGACGTGTAAAAGTAATTACGATATCCTATTTACAGAATAAGCAATTTCATTTCAAAGGCAATTGCATGCAGCTGAGATGAGAATGCAAAGAGGGATGTGTGTGGTGTTACACGAATGGATAGAATAAGAAATGAGTATATAAGAGGAAATCTAAAAGTGGAACCGGTGACTGAAAAGTTGTGCGGAAATCGGTTGTCATGTTATGGTCATGTGACGCGGAGGAATGAGGAAAATGTCGTGAGGAAAGTTTTAAGTATGAATGTGGATGGCTGTAAGAGTAGGGGAAGACCAAAGAAACGATGGATGGACTGTGTGGAAGATGATATGGCTAGAAAGGGGGTGATTACCAAGATGGCGACTAATAGAGAAGTATGGAGGAAAAGGACATATTGCGCCGATCACAAATAAATTGAGATAAGGGCAGTAGAATGATGATGCAGTTTTGAAAAACACCAATAACACAATTCACAATTCAACGCAAGGTGTAGAAGTTCCTTGTTATTTTAATTTTGTTACGGATTGCAAGCGAAACTTGAATGACGACTTGAGTCAGGTTGATCCAGAGAGATAGACCACTCTCCTGACGGCGCACTTGGGGACGTCAGCTGCCCCCCATCCAGCAGGACCCGAGGTGGCAGCGTGTAGTGTTCCACGCGCGTCCCTATTTGACGTCGTGGGGGGAGTCTCACACCTCACTCCCCCGCGGGCATGAAGTGGCCCGCAAAAGTGGGCCGGCACCAGTCGAGGATCATGAAAAGCGCACAAGGTCTCATGATCCCCGTTCCAAGTGTAGGAAGGGAACACCGGGGTGATTTTTAGTCAGTAGGAGTCTGACAGACCCCTTCGCCCGCCCCAGGGCGGAGGACATCCATAAGGATTTTCCACACCGGAACAAAAAAAAAGGTTGAACCAGAGACAGATATATAACCTACCTACTTTTTATTCAGTTGTAAAAGCTATCCAAGCTTCCTTGAACATCGAAAAATTATGTATTGGGACTCGTACAGGAAGATCGCAAATCATACTAAACACAATAATAGATACGTAAAACTCAAATGTATAATTTAAAAAAAATTGGTGGAACTTGAACAAAAATAACAAAATAAATAATAGCCTTGGTGGAAGAAAAATACTTGTATAGAACATTGGTCCGTAACCTTATCTAAATTAAAAGCACAAACGCGTTTACAAAAAAAACTTCCAAAACCTTTAAAGTAAAAATACTTGCATAGAAAATGATCCGTAACGTAATATAAATAAAGAGCACAATCGCGTTTACAAAAATGAGGTGTCAGTAACGGTGTCACGAGTTCAATTGTTTTTTTCCCATCTCAAAAATGCCCAACGCGCCTAAAGAAGTTTTCACTTTAAAAAAGCCACGTTCGAGACCAAAAGCTCCTATCCTTGCTTCTCTTTGTATCATGCTTGCTCTTATAAGCTCTCATTAAATTCCCAATTATTTTTATGAATGAAAGCTAAACTGATGAGGGACGATTGTAGTAACCTCATAGATCATTCGATATATACAGAAATAAAGCCAGGCCAGGTTTCAAAAACTCAATTTATCAAAGAAAACAACTTACTTTTTTAAACGACTTCAATTTAGTCCCATTGTCATTTGGTCACGATCTGATGATGGGATCTAGGAAAAATCGAGAGAACTCTTCAAACATTATAGGCACGTCTATGGCGATGTTGGTTTTTTTTTTTTTTGATGAGCCATTGTCATTAGGATATTGTAACTTAGATAAATTACAAACCAACCCACAAAAAAGTGAAAAAAAAAACTTTCTTGCAAAAAAAAATACAACCGACTTCCAAACTACAAAGTGAAAAATAACTTTTATTTCGGAAGTCGATGTCAAAAAACTAAAATACTGATTTAAAGACACCAACTTCCGAAATTAAAGTTATTTTTCACTTTGTAGTTTGGAAGTCGGTTGTATTTTTTTTTGCAAGAAAGTTTTTTCCTCATGAAAAATCTTATTTAAAGACAGAGAAAAAGAAAATAATAGTTATTCAAAACACCGCATCGTTGATGAGACGTATTCTCCTCAACTATTACATCAAACAATTTTATTCCTGAATGCGTTATTTACGTACTCTCCATATTACAACTGCGCACACACGACGTGCATTCAAAGGTACATTTTGTTTTCCAATATCAAAAAAGCAAACAGGTATAGAGAGCTTTGCTGAACGTTTATGCAAATAACATTCGCAAATATTCAATATTGCAATGAAATTCTGTTATGAGCTTCAATACTGTCATCATACAGATTGTAATGTTTTTGGGTAGGTACCGTAAATAATATTGTAATGCGACTTTGTTTTAGACTGAAATTGAAATCATTTTAGCATTTTATTAGTTACTAGCTTCTGCCCGCGACTTCGCCCGCGTGGAATAGTTACTTTGAGCTAACGCTAACTTTCACCCTCGACTTCATTAACGTAAAAGGTGTTTTTTTTATTTTTTATAATACGTACTTTACCTAAAATAGCTCCATTTTAGGTACCTACATCACGCTTTTATCAGTAAGAGTGGAACTTTAAAACGTTAGGTAAAAGTACTGGTTCTTATAATCTTATTCCTATCATGTAGATTGTAGGTTATTCTCAAAAAAAACTCAAAACTAAAGTTATTAGTTATAATGCTCTGCGTGTCCAATATAACAATATTCAAGATGCTGATGCAGCCAAGGTTCGGATACCGGTTATACATATTTTCAAACCGTTATTATGTACTTGACGCAAAAACCTTTACATTCGGTTTCGTTTGTATAAACCGGTTTCTATAAACCGGTTTTGTAGGAGACTCTACATAAAAGTTTTTTTCAGATTAAACGGTTTAGAGCAATGGTAACCGGTATTAAGTTTAGTTTTTATTCAGCGCGGTATCCACACAAGTAGTCACAAGTAGCAACGCCTTTATCGACATGCCGCTCGTCGAATAAACCGATTAATTTAGGTTAAAATAAAGTTCACGTAACGTTCACGTTCTTAAGAAAAGTTCGGAGTAAAACTCAAATAAACCGGTATTAACCGGTATTTTTTAAACCAGTTCTGAGCTTTGGATGCATCTGCCTCGCTATTGTAGTGCGTCTGGTATGTTTGCAGAAGCGCAAACGGACAGCTTCCATGCGATTGTGCGCAAATGGGTAGCTTCCTTGTAACAGCGTGTGCGAGGCAGTAGCAAAGGCATCCTGCAGATGATTTTATCTCGTGCGGATTGCCCTATCCAAAAACAATGGATGCGCATTGTTTTAGGCGCTCACTAAATACATTGTTTACGTCATATACTATTTTGATTTTGATTTCAATATAAATTATTTAATTTAATGTAATGTTAGTATTGTGTGAATTGATTTTAATTTAATTTAATGTATTGTATGGATTCTAATCATCTAAAATAAATGAATTAATAATAACTAGCTTCTGCCCGCGACTTCGTGGAAGTCGTAAGACACCACAATATACTACAATAACAGCCACATTTTTATAAAACTTCCCTGTATACTACGTTTGTTGTTTTATTCTCAGCAGCCAAAATATACAGAGAGTCAGGAATGGTGACTCGAGAGCAAGCGAAGTACAGTTGTCCGTGGGAGAAGCGGCTTGTCCTGAGGTCGACACCCGCAGCCTTCAGCCTTCGGGGTCGGCCCCTGTGACTTGTTGATCGCAAAGCATACGCTCCCAAAGAACGGCACGCACTTAAACTGGTAATTGTGGGGAATTAGTGGTACACGCGCTATGAACACTGTCTCGCCATATCGCCACAACTTGTTAGAATTTCCGCCTCGATGACATTTCTCTACAAAGACACGACTTTGAGCCGGGTTCCGTTACACAGATGTACAACCGGAAGTCCACTTGTTATTTGCGAATTGAGAAATTCTACGGGGTAATGTGTGGCATCTTGAATTAATAATAATTAGATATTACAGTCATTACATACATACATACATAAACTCACACCTTCTTCCCATGGGGGTAGGCAGAAACTACAGAACGCCACCTGTTACGATCCTTACATAGTCCTTTTGCCTCGTTTATGTTCATACATCTGGTCATACACGCACGCCGGTTGCGAGTACTACGCACCTGGTCTTTCTGAAGAACATCACCAATAAGGTCAGTATATGTCCTCCTAGGGCGTCCCCGCCCGGCCTTTCCCTTTACAGCAGCCTTGTAAATACATTTTGTTAGTGTTCAGTGTTAGTGCTCCACCTCCGTATGGAGGTGGAGCATAGGTACAAGATAGTCTATTACACATAATCTATTAGGCAAAAATCAAAAGGCAAAATATAAAAATCATTAGATCTACTTACAACCCCGAAACTGACATAACTGACTAATGTAAAAGTATACCATATAATACTTTTTGGGGTTGCCCATTTACTCCACTGCAGACTGGCCAGACTACGTACCTATATGCAATAATATGCATACAATATTATAAGATCAAAATATTACTTACCGTTTAGTTCAGGCCAATAATTAAGGACAGCATCATCATTAGCTGAATTTTCTGTACGTGCAGCAGACAAAGCATGAGGAGTCCAGTTGCCAGATCACGAAAGCTCATATCAACTACAAACTTCCTGATGATCATTTTTCTTATTATTTAATTTCCAGCATCACAACACACTCATTTAATTTTGAAGTGATATCAACCACACACACATTTGCAAAAAAACATGCATCAACATATCAACATATTCTTAACGCAGACCACACACACATTTGCAAATAAAACATGCATCAACATTGACCGTTCGCAACGATAGTATCAAAGGTCAAATCAAGGTTATTTTTTATTTCCAGCTCATGATAGTTTCCGAGATGCCAGTTATAAAGTGACCATGCACCAACACTCTGTTGGCACTCTGCCAGATACTGCAGAACAAAATATTCAAGAAATATAGGCGAAATATGAATGAATTATTTACGGAGTAATAGACCGTAATGACATTAGCAAATGACCTAGTTTTGGTTATTTTTAATTGCACATTCATACGTATGAGATTTAATATAATTAAGTGTCTCTGGAGTGAGAGCTCTAAGTTTGTCTTGACATAATTGTATTATTTTGTTGCGTATAACAGACAAGGTTGAAATGCTGAATTCAGACCATCTCCTCAATAAATGGTCAAAAGAGAAATGACCCGAATCTGCAGGATTTGACAACGGATAAGATAGACAGTTTGTTGATTTTAGCAAACGGGAGGTTATTGTTACCCTTTCTTTTGACGTCTTCGTCATCTTTAGTATCATAGTTTTCGGTGGCAGCTCTTTGTTGAAAACACTTGGACTAGACAACGAGTTACTTTGTTACAAATTATACTGACAACTTTTAACTCACAATTTAAAAAAAATATATACACATAAACCTACAAGAGCACTTATGAAACATCAGAAGCTAGGTGCATGATTCCAATTGGTCGCTTCCTATGGAGAAGAGCCGACTAGAAACTCCACGGTTACTCTTTTAAAAATAAATGGTTTCTACAATGTTTTCAAATTACAGTGTTAATAGGTGCGAGAGGACAGTGTAGGCCTATCAACAAGTACCAGGTACTTAGTAACATAAGAAATGGTCCACAAGTCTACAGCCTTTTTTTTTGGGTGGGAAATTATCTAATAACTTCTCCCGCTCTGGGCAGAGCGGGAGGGCGTGTCAGACTCTTACTGACTAAAACCCACCCGTGTTCCTTCAGTTGCCGTGTTGCCAGGGGGGCCACGATTTCCCTATCGGTTTTCTTCGAACCCCCGGCAGGCATTAGCCCTAGCGGACCCCGTCAATTCTGCTGACATCTCTTTGAGGCGCGCGTGGAACACAACGCGCCGTTGACCCGGGCTTGGTCCTTATCGGACGGCGAGCTGCCCATTGCTCACCGTCCGCAAGCCCGCGCCTACGGTGGCCGGAAATCTTCCTGTGATACAAGTCTACAGCCTACAACGTTCTCACATTCACAAAATCTAAAAGAAAAGGATCTATATAAAAGATGTTAGCACTTACCTGAAGTGCTAGTGATGACAGTGCGAAACTTAGTGCCATACATAGATTTTAAATATACCTTTGAATGGATTAAAAGGAAGAAGGACATACTGCAGTTAATTTGTGGTTTACTGTGAAATGTAAATGTTAGCCCTTCAATTATTATTATTTAGTAGAAGTAATGTATAAGCATCTCCCAAATGTTTTTGTATAGCGGGCGGTGTACGAACTCCTCCGTACTAGCAGACCTCTGTGGCGGCTGTCACGAACGTGGTAGGCTGACAGTTTTTGACAGGGTTTTCGAAAGACTTGCTTGTTGGAACATACATAATATGCACGTATTGTTGTAAAATGTATGATAAAATACAAAGTTTTATCCCTCAATGGAAGGTCTTCTCTTAACCTGACCGAAAGTACATTTGGGAGATGCTTATACATTACTTATACTAAACAATAATGAAAAACTACGCGAATCATTCGTCACAGAATGCTACATACCGCAATATTCACAAGTCAATGTTGTTCGATAAACCGCAGTGATTGCGGTCGGCTGTTTCCACATATGGAGAGTAGTTCTACATACATTATAATTTCATGCCTTTCACATGCTTTGGCTAAAGGACTTCAGGAAATTATAGGTTAGTTAAGCAAAGACATTGATTAACGATCGAGAAACGCGAATGTAAAGCCGATATGTTTCGGCGACTTTTCTGAAAAGTTTTGAACCTGCGCCCTGAGGTTTCACGAGCACAAGTATCAATTCCGTGAAAATATCGGAATAAAAAGTATCCTATGTCCTAACTCAGGTCATGGTCTACCCCATCTAAATCCGTTCAGACGTTTCAGCGTGGCAGCGTAACAAACAAATATACAAACACGACAAAAAAAGTGGCACTCCGGGAGTGCCGACAAAAGTGAAAATTTGAACAAGATCGCCTTGGTGGAAGAAAAATACTTATAAGAACATTGGCCCGTAACCTTATCTTAATAAAAAGCACAATCGCGTTTACAAAACCTTTAAAGTAAATAAAAAATAAAGTTTAATAAAAAACTGTAACCCGACCACGGGAAAATAAAAATGATCTAAAAAGTACGAAACAAGCAAATATTTCAGACAGAAATCAAGACATAGGTACAAAAATGGTCAAGGTAAAGCCGTGGTCGCATGCCTGTATACCATGTGGGTGTCAGGAACACCTACAAAATTATAATGGCATGCGACGACGGCTTTACCTTGACCATTTTTGTACCTATGTCTTGATTTCTGTCTGAAATATTTGCTTGTTTCGTACTTTTTAGATCATTTTTATTTTCCCGTGGTCGGGTTACAGTTTTTTATTAAACTTTATTTTTTATTTTATACTTTTCCGTTTTTACACTTGCTAAACGTCACAACAACGCCGCGCGCAACGTCTCACTGAAAATTGAATTTACAACGAGAACATTTTCGCGCGATGATTTTGTACGATTTCAAATGTCGACTAAAACCAAAAGAATCATTTAAAAGACTTCGAATGATGTTCATAGACAAAAGCCCTTCTAAAGCGACTGTTTTCCGCTGGTTCAACGAATCTATGACGGCTGTTACATAAGAAAACGTGCTGGCTGTGAAAAATTAAATTTAAGTGAATAGGCGAATTACATATGAAGAGATTCAGCATATACTGCAGATTAGATCGGGAAGTGTACATGAAATTCTACACGGGCATCTTCAGGTAAAGAAGATAGTTTCACACTGATTACCACACAATCTAACGCAGAAGGAGGTTCGGGTAGAATGGTGCCGAGACATGATAGCAAAATTTGAAGCAGGCTCGTCTCGGCGCGTTTACGATTTCATTACGGGTGATGAATCATGGATTTGTCATTTTTGTTCCCCAAAATAAAAAATCAACTCAAGGGAAAACAGGGATTAAAGAGGTGTCTGATGTGGACTGGAAAATGTGTAATGAAAATTGGTTAAGACGCATGAAACTGTGTATAGACGCCAATGGAGAGTTATTTGAAAAGATTTAATGAATAAAATATAACCTGTAGTATATTTTTTTTATTACCTATTGCAAAATTTTCTGAGTGCCCCGTGTATAAATATTAATATTTCGTTGTACACAGTGCTACACATCAAGCTATAAATTTCCAGTATTAGCTGACCTCGCATTGTACGGAAATCCTTTACAATGCCAGATCAGCTTAAACTGGAAATGTATAGCTTGATGTGTAGCCGTGTGTACTTGTTTTTCTTCATAGAGGAATTGAGGATGGAATTACAAACCGTTTTTATTTATTAAGATTTGATTAACTGCACGTTGGTATCATCTTGCGATACAACGTAGCAGTCTCACTTTTGCTTGTTTTTAACAATTTAAACATATTTATTTACTTTGAAAGTATAACATTATTTACATATTTGTAATGTGCTCGTCAAGACCTTTCTTTTGGTACCAAACATGTTATGATCATATCATTTTAATTTTTTTCGAGGTTAGAAATTTACGTGTAAAATCCACCATATTAAATTTAGGGAAAATTTATATAGCCTATGTCACCCGGACTATTATTACAAATCTATTGATACCTCATTCATCAAAATCGGTTCAGTAGTTTAGGCGCTATGGTGGAACACACGTAAAAGCAAACATACATACATACATACAAACATACAAACATATAAACATACATACATAGACTGCTAAAATCATAACCCTTCCTTTTGGCTTTGCCGTAGTCGGGTAAATACTTGCGCAGAACTTTTTTTTTTTTTCTGAAGGGCATCTCATATCTTGTCTCATTTTGCATAGAACATTGATCCATAACGTAATATAAATAAAGAGCACAATCGCGTTTACAAAACCTTTAAAGTAAAAATACTTGCATGGAACATTGATCTGTAACATAATATAAATAAAGAGCACAATCGCGTTTACAAAAATGAAGTGTCCTCATGGTGTCGCGAAATCAATGGTTTAGTCCCATCTCAAAAATATCGAACGCGCCTAAGTAAGTTTTCACTTTAAAAATCAAATCTTTTCTCTTTCTAATATTAGTTTAGACTACATTAAGTTACTTAATTAATGATAGCCGGTTACATTTACTTTAAACTAATCCATTTTTCAGTTAGTACTTAAAATTATGAAAATCAAGCAGAGCTTACAAGGGGTTAAACTGCATTTTCCATCTGTGTTCTGAACTTGGACACTAGCAAAAACGCTTTCTCCATGTGTTTAAGTGTACGAACTGAGTGCACACTCGACTCGAGCGTCCGGCGGCGGAGCGTACGACGTTCGTGTTAAACACATGCAAACCCTCGCGAGTGTCCTGAGTGGTGGCCGAGCGGCGCGGCGAAGGAGTGTGCTTATTTGTGGTGAGTGGGGCGGCGAGCGTGGCGTCCACGTCGCGAGCAAGTACAAATTTGCGCTTTTTCACTCAAGTCATGCACTAAGTCTCTGTCGAAATTCGAGCTGGCACTCCGGGAGTGCCGACAGAAGTGAAAACTTGTACAATTTAAAAAAAATACTTCCAAAACCTTTAAAGTAAAAATACTTGCATAGAATATTGATCCGTAACGTAATATTAAAGAGCACAATCACATTTACAAAAATGAGGTAACACTGTCGCGAGTTCAATTGTTTTTTCGCATCTCAAAAATACCCTACACGCCTACAGAAGTTTTCACTTCAAAAATGTAGAAAGCTTTGGACAGCATTACCTTTCACTGCCACATATAGCCTAATCTAATTTATGACCTTTGAAGAGCTTAAAACCTACTTACCTGCCTCAACTGCCTCGTTGGTCTAGTGGTCGCAAGCGCTACTGCACAGCTTGAGGTCCTGGGTTCAATTCGCAGGTCGGGAAGAATGTTATCAGGTTTTTCAATCTGGAATTTCTCAGTAGTAGCCCAGAGTCTGGGTTAGCGTCCGGTTGATGGCAATAGAGTCATCCTCTATCTATATCATGATACTTAAACATAACTAGCGAAATGTGGGTGGATTATAGTTGTCCTCTGCCTTACCCTTCAAAGAATAGGTACAGTCTAACTATTTTCTTAATGTCCGTCGGGAATCATCGCATTTCCGAATACAAACGAATGCTAATTTCAATGTCCATCAATATTATTAGATTTATAGTGTATAATAATTTGAATTCAGAACTAAGTACTTTATTGTTGTTTTGTTTTGATTTCCATAAGAGCTATAAAGAGCTGTAAAACTATTTTCCTATCTATCGTGCCTGTGACTTTAGCAGCTTTCCTCCCAATTTTAAAATAAATTACATTAAGTTAAAAGAGTATTAACAACTCTATATACTTCCAAGTCGATTGAGAGCGTCCGGTCTGCACCAAGTGCAAAGGGTAATTGATAGAAATCCGACGACTGATGAAACACGAAGTTTGCCGAGGGACATTAAGAAAAAGTTATACTGTATAGGGGTGATGTTGTATTATTCCAGAAGTTAACAGTCATGATATATACCCACAACTGTCTTCAACAGAAACAGACACTTCTATTCAATTTCTGTGTCAGCGCATGTCCTATAAACATGCGAGGGGTCTTACTTATCGTTCTCATTGTTAGAAGCCCGTAGAATGCAACTCGCGTAGTCACGTCTCTATTTATAGAATTATCGATACTCGGTATGCGAACAACCCTTTGTTTCTAGTGGACAGTTGGTCGATATGACTGTTGTGTTGAAGGTTGCTTTGATGACAAAATGAGGTTTAATAAGCTGTCGAGGTTAAAGGGAAATTGTTTTGTTCGTGACGGCTAAAGCTTGAAAAGCTTTGCTATTTCAAAGTTATTTAGTCAAATTATTTATTTCAATTAGGCACGTAAAAGGCACTTTTGAACGTCAAAATTTACAAATTAATTCTCCTCTTCCAAAAAGTAGTTTTCGTATGGAGAAGAATGGGTAAGAAACTCCACCAATCAATCTGCCTAGCCTTTTCCCAACTATGTTGCGGTCGGCTTCCAGTCTAACTGAATGCAGCTGTATACCAGAATTTTACATGGAGCGACTGCCTATCTGACCTTCACAACCCAGTAACTGGGTAATACGATACCCCTTGGTAAAACTGATTGTTAGACTTTCAGGCTTCTGACGACCCGTAAAGACTGTCAAAGATCCATGAATGACAACCGGGACCAACGGCTTAATGTGCTTTCCAAGGCACGGAGGAGTCTCGATATGGAAAGATGATCACCCATCCACGGACCAACGTCGGCAACACCAAGAAACTCCACCGTTACTCTTTTAAAATGTTTTACAATATCTTGTAGGTATGCATTAATTATATATGCCAAACTTAAGTGGCAATGGGCAGGGCACATTGCTCGCAAAACGGATGGCCGATGGGGTCGAAAGGTTGTGGAGTGGCGACCACGTACCGGAAGACGTAGCGTTGGAAGGCCTCCCACGAGATGGACCGATGACCTTGTGAAGGCCGCAGGAATCCGCTGGATGCGGAAAGCACAGAATCGGTCGAAGTGGCGGTGCTTGGGGGAGGCCTATGTCCAGCAGTGGACGTCTTTCGGCTGAAATGATGATAATGATGATGATTAATTATATGTGAAGACGATGCACCTAGAATAAAATTACTATACACAATAGGTTAAAAGTATTAAAAATTTATTTTATAAATTTGTCATGGTTGTTTGACATGATTGAAGCAACTGGAATGATATAAAGAATAACTAAGTTAAATAGTCATAAAAAATTGTTGACACTTTTGGTTTTCGAAGAAGCAAGAAGTGAAAAGAAAGTAAAATATTAATAGCACAATGAAATATCTATGAGAAAACTTTCAATATCGACATCGGGGTCGTCCTCAGCCCTAACAATTACAAAGAAAAAAGAAACACACCAAAATTATCCATAATTATGACCCCACAGTCCCCTTACCACAAATTACATCGAACCCAACTCCCCGGGTCGATAAGACATGTAAAAGTAAATTCCGAGTCCAACGTCCAATCAATTATTAAAGGCTGTGTATCGATTTGGTCATTTGCTTTTAGCTAGCCTTACCTTTGTTACGTTTGAGGTACACCGCCTGGACATAATTACGCGCACAGCTTTTGTTTTGTTTGTCGGGGTGAAAAATTGGACGTGTGGTGTAGGATTAGAATTGTCTACCTCAATTTTTTTTGTCGTGTGTTGAAAATGGCGAGTAAAGTTTTTTTTTTTGTACAAATATGTCCTTATGATATTTTAAGAAAGCTGCTGCCAGCCTGTTAGCTATACTATTATTGTTGTGTATTATAGTCTAGCCACGCTAAGTCTGCATAAGTAAAGAAACGGTGGAATTTGAAAATCTATAGACGGCAACACCATCCTGTCCTATGAAAAACGAATTTGATACTCTGTTTGTCTTTTTGTTTTTGTTGGGCTATATTGTTTATATTCTGATTTATTACTGGTAAGGAATAGTCACTTTAGCACGATGCAGTGAGGATTTGATACAGTTTTTTCATCATATGGAGGTAGAGCATAGGTACGACATAGTCTGTTACACATAATCTATTATGCAAAAATCAAAATCATTAGATCTACTTATGACCCCAAAACTGACATAACTGACTAATGTAAAAGTATACCATATAGGTATGTATAAAACTTTTCGGGACAAAACTAGCATGACAATTAATAGTGTTAATTGCCCTTTCCCTAATATCTCTACGTTGGAAACCAAACAATAAACTTTGTATTGATTCAGAATATTACCATTAATATTCAAAAGAACCAAAGTTATCGACATAGCTCACAGAATTAGCAAGCTGAAGTGGCAGTGGGCCGGCCATATCAGCCGTAGAACCGATGACCGTTGGGGTATACGTGTTCTTGAGTGGAGACCGCGAATTGGCAAACGTAAGGTAGGACGCCCTCAGGCTAGGTGGAGTGACGATCTTCGAAGGGTGGCTGGTAGCAGCTGGATGAGAGTTGCCGAGAATCGAGCTGAATGGCGTGCAATTGGAGAGGCCTATCCAGTCCAGCAGTGGACTGCTATAGGCTGATGATGATGATGAATACAAAGTTTATTGTTTATTGTACATTATTTCAGTTTTTGAAATAAAACATGCAAGAAAATGTAGTTGGGTCAATGACCGTTATTGCCATGCTAAAACGCCTTAACTATAGTAAAAAGTAAATTCTAAGGGCTTCACATCATCTTTAAATTACAAATAGAGTTTCCTTCTGTCAAGATTTAGAAAATACTATTCTCCGATTTTATAGGTGGAAATGCAGAAACCATTGAGTAGTATTAATAGTGCGTTTGCATTACGATTGCCATTAGTAGGTAGTTTAAATGTTTAAAAGCAATGTGACGGTAAGATTTACACCGTCGAAAATGATGACAAGAATATAAAAATCCTGCGAATAAAATAATATATCGCACCGTTTCTTTTTTTATAAATACGCTCAGTGTGCTTCTGTCCAATTTGTTAATATTGATTTAGGGCTGCCAGGAGAAATCACAACAAAACAGTTTAATATCCTAGACACACAAATATACAATACGAGTTGTGTCGAGTAGTAACTTGTGCTGTCCTTTTGATTCCAGTCCGACTTAGCCAGTTTATTGTCAAATTAAATTCTAAAATAGAATGTGCGCTTTTATAATTGCTTACGTGACGAACAACGATATTATCGTGAACATCTACGGCAACACGATAATACAGGGAAGTAAAATCTATGGAAATGTGTATAGTACTAGCTGACCCCGGCAAACGTTGTTTTGCCATATAAATGTTTGGGGTGGACCACCTTTATCACTTAAGGGTATGAAAAATAGATTACGACCGATTCTCAGACTTACTGAATAAACGTATAAAATTTAAAAAAAAAATCGCGCGCTTTAGCGGTGCCTTTGTGTCGCGCTGGTTTGAACGAGCCTTAAATTGATACTTGAATTTTTTTGTTTGTTTTAAATTTATTTAATTTTACTGGAACGTCATAAAATCATGTCTACGTGAAGACAATAATTTAGTTTGCACTATCTAAGACCATAATTACACGATTTTTTATCACAATTTATATTTCGGAAATAACAATTTATAATGATTAGGTAACAGTTACTGAATCTCCCATTTCAATTTGTCGCATGTTTTCAATTTCATCCTGTATATATAGAAATGAAGACGATTTTAAATTTCCATCCAGGATAACGTTATAACATTTTCCATTCATTTTATGGACGTTCGTGAAAATATCGTCACATTGAAATTTTATAAAAGCGCACAATATATTTAAATAATTTAGCAGTGGTTATAATCTGGAAGTAAATACTTACTCTTAATGCGGTGATATTTTAGGTTTGATAGAATACAATGCAGATACGGATAGTTTATGATCTGAAAACTGACGCAGCGCAGGCGCAGATTGGTTGTGGGCAAAAGAATGTCAAAACATCAAGGTTTCTATGCTCTTTCTAAATTAATTATAAAAGAACTATACAATATACATGCACCTTCTAGAATAAATGCCTTAAATGATATTGAAAACCGCATCAAAATTTATTGTGCAGTTTAGAAGATGTAAGCGGTCACACAGACAGACACAAAAAGCGACTTTGTTTTTAAATTATTTAATTTACAGATATAAAAGATAATTATAATCACGATATAAGGACGGTCAATAGTATAAGCCTTTTTGGCCTCACACAGGTCGTAATTTTTTTTTGTAATTATCTTAATTTTTTTTTTTAATTTTTTTGGGCACAGTAAAATATACTGTGATCAAAGAATGGACGAAAAAATTTGTTCAATGTGTAGAGAGCTTTTTCTGCCACTACGTTTTATTTTTGATGGTTTAACGGTTTATTGTTAACCTGATATTAGCTAATAATGTCCTCTATTGTTGTACAGGTAATGTGCTCTTCGCGTGTCTATGTGTCCCTTTCTTTTGGACAATAGCTTTCGAAAAACACCCCCTTTTCTGATGTATGTGACAATTATTTTTATTGTTCACAATAGTTTATAATAATTATGGTGACCCAAAAAATCCACCTAAATCAAAAACATAACGTACTATTTTATGGAAAATAAAGTGATATTTTTTAATAATTATTACTTATTTAATTTTATTAGGTTAATTCACACCTATTTGTACTTATTTAGTTACCTTTGGTAAATTACTCATTTGAGTTTTTATTTTATTATAAAATCACTGTTTCAATTTTCATTAAAAAAAATAAGCTCAGCCATACTTTGGACGCACTTTCGTATGAATTTTATTCGTGCCACGAAAACGCTCGAACGATACCGAACTTGTCATAGTGTTCCCAATTTATTTTTAAAAAGTTTATGTATATTACGGAGTCATTAATATTATTTATTATCAATTAAAATTAACCCAATTTGAAGTAAACAATTTCACGATGTGTTTTTGTTATTTTGCAAATTGACGCAAGACATCTCACGAACAAAAGCTTTGATTGATAAGACTACCTATTTTAAAAAGTTTGATGAAAAAAGATGTCACATTCACTGACTCACCTTTGAACACTAATAATAACCCGCTTAATGAATCGAGTATAATAACTCTAAAATCTTTCCGCGCAAACTCCGAACCGATACTGTCGCGTCATTGGCAAAACGAAAATAGCATCATCATTTCTAAAATCAAAAATCCGACACGCCGCGTAGGTACATTAGTCGCATCGATGCGCTATGAAAATAAATTGTTTATATGTATATGTATAAGAAAATACGGTCAGTCAGTTGTCAGTTACTAGCGGGAAAGAAGGGCGAGTGGCGCGTCCGCTCATGAAATAAAATTGTTTTCCCCGCGTACGAAAGTGTACGAAAGTGTGCAACACGTGGACTCTGGTACGAAAGTTTGCTAACAATCCGGTTGATTAGCAAAACTTTTCGACGGAGTGTCCGTCCCAATTACGTGCAGTGTGTGGTTTAATTTGTGGTGTGTGCATGTTTGATGTTTATCGGATTCAACCGGTGAGTGAATTATGCTAATTTTATTATTGTTTTTAATTGTTTATTATACTGCTTTCACTGTATTACGTATTTTTATGAGCGTTATTGACGTAATATCTCGTTTTTGAGATGGCGATTATTCTTTATTTCGGTTTTATTGCCGATTTTTTGTTGAATTTAACTTTGGATAATAGAAATGTCAGTGTTACATAAAAGGATCAACATTCTTGACAGTTTCGGTATAAGTCTTGGGTTCTCGTTAAATAGTTATCTAAGTTAGCAAGTTTTGATAGAGAATCATATAACTTTGAAACGTTCTTATGATACGAAAGGGATGAAACTTTTAGTTGACTTTTTTATGAAATGGTTATGAGTATTTTATTTAGTGGAGATGTTTCATGTCAAGTTTTATTACTTTTTTTAGTGTATTTAAAGTTAAGTTATAATGTTACATTGTAATAAATACATTGTAAGTAAATAGAATGCTATTAAACATTTTTTTTTCAAATTTGAAATTTTCGCAGTAAACTCGGGAATTCAAAAAAAATAATTAAAAGGCCTATTATTAAGACTATTATCATACCTATTTAATAAAATCGTTAATTAATAAGTGACCCTCTATCGACCTTTAAAAATTAAAAAGCGTATCTAATACATACTTACACAGTTATAAAGGAGAATACATACTTATTGCATATTTTAATTACAAATAAATTATGTCGAAGTTATTATGTTAACAACAATAATAACATAACAATAGAACTGGCATTATCACCCTTATTTTTCTTCGTCCCTAGATACCTACCAGTAGCGAAGGGTCTCCACTTACTTATAATAAATCTTTCTCTACCTGCCCTTATTAGCTTCCGTTCGTACTTAAACATTAGTACTGTAGTTCTATTTTCTTAATGTCCCGCGGCAAAGTTCGTGTTTCGTAATTGTCGGATTTATATCAGTTGCCCTTTGCACTTGGTGCAGACTAGACGCTCTCAATCGACTTGGAAGTAAACAGAGTTGTTAATACTCGTTTAACTTAATGTAATTTATTAAAAAAATGGGACGAAAGCTGCTAAAGTCGCAGGCACGACAGATAGGAAAATAGTTTTACAGCTCTATATAGTTCAGATGGAAATCAAAACAAAACAACAATAAAGTACTTAGTTCTGAATTCAAATTATTTAACACGATAATTCTAATAATTGATGGACATGAAAATTAGCATTCGTTTGTATTCGGAAATGCGATGATACCCGAGGGACATTAAGAAAAATACTGTAGTTTATATTTATAATTGTGTAACAGTGCACTTTGTAAAAGAGCATTTTCCTGAAATAATTTTACAATACCTACAGACCTTGATACCTCAGAGCGCTGATGTCTGAAATAATATTTTATATCTAGTTCAGACACAGATGTTCAAAATCAGTTCATAGAAACAAGTGTCATGAGGTGTGTCACCATAATAATTAAATTGTTGTATATTTTTATTATACTTATACCTATTGCCACGAAGCAGTATTGCTGTGTATTAAGGCTCCAGCAACAGGCGCAACGCGGCAACGGTAAAACAATTTCCACGTAATTTTAAAAAGTGTTCCACCATTATCGCGTAGCGCCACCGCCATTTGAATGAATCTCGGCAGGTTTGATAAAATGATAATTAGTGTTATCAATAACTTAAATTTTAATAGAGTATACATACGTCAATGCCTTAGTAATCGACTTCGGTACTTAGCTTTGCTAGGTATGTGAGAAAGTACACACCTGACGCTACCCCCCTCCCCCTCTTTATAATACTTAAACTGTTTAATATTCGATACAGTAATAATAGTATAATTAATTCAACTTAGAAAGTGTGTATAATAATTGCTTACTAGCTGTTGCCCTCGGTTTTACCTACTTTTAAAAAGAGAATAGATTTGAATTTTTGTATGTTTGTTTGTAATGGATAAACTCGAAAACTGCTTAACCAATTTTAAAAATTCTTTCACCAGTAGAAAGATACATTATCAGCGAGTAACATAAGCTGTATTTTATCGACTTCGATGAGAACGAAGTCGCGGGCAGAAGCTAATGCTATATAATATGGAACATCTATTTTCAGATTTCATCCAAATCCGTTAAAATTTACGACTAGAAAAAAAAACAGTGGCACTCCGGGAGTGCCGACAGACGTGAAAACTTGAACAAGATCGCCTTGGTGCAAGAAAAGTACTTGTATAGAACCTTGGTCCGTAACCTTATCTAAATAAAGAGCATAATCGCGTTTACAAAAAAAGTACTTTCAAAACATTTAAAGTAAAAATACTTGCATAGAATATTGATCCGTAACGTAATATAAATAAAGAGCACAATCGCGTTTACAAAAATGAGTTGTCAGTAACGGTGTCGCGATTTCAATTGTTTTTCCCATCTCAAAAATGCCCAACGCGCCTAAAGAAGTTTTGACGTAAAAAAGCTCATGGAAACCATGAACTTTAAGGTTGTTTCTTTGACTTGATTTCCAAACAACAACACAGGTATTATATATGTCACGGCTAAAACCCGAAGTGCGGCTACACCTAGTTTTAGCCGGCTACAACTAGGTGCGGCCGGTAGCAGTTGGTTAAATTTAGTTGTAGCAAATGAAAATGGTTGAAGAGTAGGTTAGGTTAGGTTAGAACTGTGACCACATAACACACCGCACGAGCCGAGCGAGCGAAGCGAGCGGTGCCGCGGCAGCGGCCGGCGAGTGCCAGGGTCCATTTAGGCAAGTTTAACTAACTTCTACCGACCGCACCTAGTTTTAGCCGGCTAAATCTAGGTGTAGCCGCACTTCGGGTTTTAGCCGTAACATATACAACATGTCCCAGAATTAACGCATACCACTAAACACCCTAATTAGAATATAATTGTTATAATCATAATACATACACTGAATTTTTATTATTATGTAAAACACATTGTTTATTAATTAAATTAGTTGTACTGATTTTAGGAGTAAATTGTGGTCATTAAAAATCTACGCACGCACACAGTCGCACACGTATAAGGGTGTAGCTTAGTAGGTACTTCGTCCATTTTGGTTTGTTTTGAGAGTACAGTGGAAGTCTTACTGTAAATTACGTAGTTTTAATTATTTTTATGATAAAAAGTTACGCATAAATTATTAAAAACTAGCAGATGTCACGCGGTTTCACCCGCGTAGTTCCCGTTCCCGTGGGAGTACGGAGATAAAATATAGCCTATGTTACTCGCTGATAATGTAGCTATCCATTGCTGAAAGAATTTTTCAAATCAGTCCAGTAGATTTTAAGTTTATTCGTTACATACAAAAATATAAATCTTTCTCCTTTATAATTATTAATTAATAATATATTATAGATGACAGAAATCAATTCAGTAAACGATTCTGAACTAAGTGTTTTCATAATTTGCATTAATTCAGTTACACATTGTACTATATAGGAACTCGTAGCTAAGTAATAACAGCCGCATGGTTCGATCTATCAGGTTAAGCTACGCTTGCCGAGGTTGGTCTGTGGATGGGTGACCATCTTAACATACCGAGACTACTCCGTGCCTTGGAAAGCACGCTAAGCCGTTAGTCCCGGCTGTCATTCGTGAATCTTTGACAGTCGTTACGGGTCGTCAGAAACTCGAAAGTCTGACAACCAGTCTTACCAAGGAGTATCTTATTACCCAGTATCGGTTGTGGAGGTCAGATAGGCAGTAGCGCCATATCTTCTTCTTTTTGTGTGGTTAGTGACTAACCTGGTGTCAGAGTTTTACAGTCACCCATGGGCCTCTGACTTGGCTTCCCATCCCGTCGAGAAATATCTATCAGGCATGCTGGTTTCCTCACGATGTTTTCCTTCACCGTTTTTGAAGCAAGTGATAATTATACAATACGTACAAGAATCCGAAAAGTCATGTAAAATACTGTACTCAGCCGCATCCGGTTAGACTGGAAGCCGACCCCAACATAGTTGGGAAAAGGCTAGGCAGATTGATTGATTGTATTATAGTCTAGGTATCTATGAATCTAGCTTTAGACAGATAGAAACAGAATTTAAATTAATTAGGTACACATAATAGACAAAATACCCAGCCATTAACATGGCACATCGTGTCTTAGAAAAAGATTATCAAACACAAATGAGCACTGAGAGCAGTCATGGTGGCCCAGTGGTAACGACCCCGACTTATAAGTTGTAGGTCATGGGTTGGAACCAAGGCAAGTACTTTACTTTGTAAAATACAATAGATATGGATATATCTAGTAACCTGTTCCGCTTAGCTATTTTTAAGGAGCCATCAAAAATCCTGAAAGAAATCGACACGTGTTTCACCTCTCAACGAGGCATCCTCAGGATGACGATTAACTTGTCACGAACTCGAATACGGCGTGTTGCCACACCAAGCGCTGAGCGCAGACTGACTAGACTGACTGGCGACTTTGTGTAAATAATTTCATCACCACTGCTCTTAAAACAGTGAAGGAAAATATCGTGAGGAAACCGACAAGTCCTAGAAACAAAAAAACGTGTGGCACTCGGGGACTGCCGCGGTAAAGCTATTGCATAGCATTTGTAACCTCCATACTTCCTATTTGTCAACGCTACACTTGGGATGATGACGTGATGACATAAAACAAAAATTACGTTTCCATGACAACATCACGTCGTCAACGTCATGTTGTCATGGGAACGAATCGTCATTATATGGTAGGCCGTGTTAGGTTTTTTTCGTTACGGAATTTCTTGATTCGGTGGCCGCGCTCAAAGCCCGCAATAAAAGCAATGCAAAAGTTTAAAAATCGAAGACGTGACATCTACCAACCCGCCTGGTAAATTACAGCCCACTCCCTCTCAAAGAAAGGAGGCCTGCGTCCCAGCAGTGGGAACATTATAGGCTGATTTATGTATGTTATGTATCATCATATTAGTGGATAGACGTCCTGAACTGTAGGTACATAGGCCTCCTGTATTGTTTCTTGGTGTTGAAATGTAGCGTATAAATGTTGTGAATGTTTCCGGAACATACAAAACTTGGTTTATCATTCCGTTTAACTGTATGGAACTTCCACGTGATTGGTCGGTGCAATTACAATGTGTGTAAATCAATAGTACCTATTCTGATTGAAAATTTGATACCCATTTCACCATTGTTCAAATTAATATTTGATCAGAAAACGATTATCTATCAGAGCCCTAGCATACGAAATTATTTACACACACACTGAATTGTACACATTTAATTATTGTCTTTCAATCAAAATTTCAAACCAACTATTTTATTTATTTTTTATAACGAAAGGTTTAGTTTAGTTTAGTTTATTTCATTTCATATTCAACAGGTTTAACAAATAAATTGTTGAGGCCTTCTTTTAAGTATGGAGATACCTGTGCCAGAAGACCTCCCTCTTCCATAACTGTGTGTATAACATACAAAACCTGTTAATAACAGAATTTTAACAAAGATGGTACAATAACAAAACTAAAATTAGAAAATTAAAAAAATAATAATTAGGTACATGAATTCGTAAACTGAGACAATTATACTAAATTATAAAAAAAAAAAGCTATGAAATTGGAACTCAGTCGTGAATGACATTAAGCTTAAAGGTCCCTTGATAATTCAAAAGTACCTGTAAATAGTTTATTTGTATGCTGCACCGGTTGACGTCATAACATCAACGCCGGTTGTCGCTGAAAACCAGCGCTGGGACTCTGTCTCGCATAGGGTCGCAACATTATGCTGAGCAATCCCACCAACTTGTTCTTTTTTGTTCTTTCTTTGCGTCTTGTTTACCACAAATAAACGTATTTTATTTCTTTATTTGCAACAAATGCTATGAGTTTACAGAAATGATTATTAAATGAAAATATTTTTATCACTCTGTGCTAATCGTCTAAAACCCATCTATTTTGTTGACTTTGGCAACTAAGCCGAGCGTCCACCGATGAAAGATAGCTACGTCGTCCATTTTCTGGTAATGACTTATTAAACTGTTCGTCATACACCTGCAAAAATAAATTTTGGAAACTTCTGCATCTCGATCTGCCTAGCTTTTACCCAACCATGTTGGTGTCAGTTTCCCAATCAAATTTTCTCGACCTTGATCCGTCAACGCCTTTTTTTTCCGTTGTGGTAAATCCCCATGGATGTCCTCCGCCCTGGGGCGGGCGAAGGGGTCTGTCAGACTCCTACTGACCGAAAACCACCCTGGTGTTCCCTTCCTGCACTTGGACCGGGGATCATGAGATCTAGTGCGCCTTCCATGATCCCCGACTGGTGCCAGCCCGCTTTTGCGGGCCACTTCATGATCCGTCATCGTCTACTGCAACTCAATAATAGACCCATTGGGTATCTACTTTAAAAAATCTTATTGCGAACGAAGCAGAGTAGAAAATCAATTATACGATGAAGATGCAGCTGGATAATATAATAATAATATAATATTTATTTTTATTTCGGAACAGAGTCCATAGTGTGTTAGTAACATAATATAAAAATAACTTACTATCTAGTGTTAGTACCAATCACCCTCTGCACAAACTGTTTTACAATTGGAGAGCTAAAGCTCTCCGCTACAGTTCTCAGGATGCTGTTGTGACTGTCTCTCACTCTTCTCAGTAGTGATGCGACACCCCTTGGTAAGACTGGTTGTTAGACTTTTGGGCTTCTGACGACTCGTAATGACTAAATTGCTTTTAGAGGAATTGCTTAATGTGGCCGTTTTAAACTCACAGGTTCTTATTTATACATTCACTCATTGGGAATTCGTAACACATTCATTTGTATTTTAAAAAGTTTCAACTTTATACCACACCACTTTTACCAGCAATTACTATTTGAATAACATTATTCATTATTGTTTTTACCTATTGTGGTATAGTAATTTTATTCTAGGTGCATCGTCTTCACATATAATAATTATTTAACAAATGTACGTACATATACAAACAATATTGTAAAACATTTTAAAAGAGTAACGGTGGAGTTTCTTGCCCATTCTTCTCCATACGAAAACTACCTTTTGGAAGGGGCGACTAGAATCAATTTTATTATTTTGTAATTTTTGACGTTCAAAAGTGCCATACATGGGCCTATTTGAAATAAATGATTTGACTTTGACTTTGACTTTGACATTTTTAATTGAAATAACCTCAACGTAAATTGAGGTTATAAAACTAACCTCAATTTTATTATGAAATGAAAAACAATTCGAATTTCGAGTATAAGTATTAAAATAATCAAATCACTGAATTTGTAATTGGCAATCTGTAATTGGCACTGCAAATTGGCATCCATAAGTACGTTTTCCGATAAATTTGTTTACAGTTTCACCGACTGACCAAAGGTGAAAAAAATGACGCCACGACGTCACGAACGAACAAAATTAACGTTTCCCAGGTCTCTATCGATGACGACGCGCATCTTCCGCCCTCCACTATGAACGACTCTGGCTGGCTCATCTGTCTCATCTGCCAAATGCAGTGGCAAAACTAGGTATTACAAAACAAAATAAAAATTGCAAAAATATGCAAAAAGCAATTGTGTACACTCCATTAGGACGAACCAACCGACCCGAGGGTTATCGCCGCCCGTCACATAGGTCAACGCATTTCTGTCGTACCCATCTATCTTTATCTCCATTCCTTGATCGTTAGTTATTATATTATATCATAATATTGGTATATAATATTGTATTGATAAATAATTGATGATAAGGGGCATGTACTAATCAAAATTTGGGTTTATTGCCTGCATTTATATAATTATGAATCAATCAACCAGGGGCCTGTTTAATAAAACCGACAGGTGACCGGTGGCTGGCGACAATCCGACATTTTTGCAATATATGTCAAAGGAACTTTTTGTGTACACAGCCCTGTCGCGAAAGTTTTACATTTTTGAAATTTTTCGACAAATATGTCACATTATCAACATGTATGAAACTTAGGTAATTATTGACCTTGGTCCGTGTTATATTAAAGTAAAACAAATAAATACATTATCAGTTTTAATAAATAGGGCCTTTTACCCTCATATTACGCTTTCAATGACAATCTGAGGGGTTTGAAGGATATTCCTTATCCATGGATTGAAGTTGGACTGACGATGAATCGGTCAACGACTAAAGTCATGACCAATGCCGCTAAACATAAGGTCGAGGTCGATGGACAGGAAATACACTATGTTGACGAATATATCTACCAGCACGCTTAGAATGATCATAATAGAAATGGGTTTTGTCGATTGAAGAATAGACAAAATGACAGGTAAACAATCACAATCTGTCATTTTGTCTATACTTCCGTCGACAAAACCCGTAGAAAACTCGTTTCTATTTTTGTCATGCTACGCATGCAAGGTCAGCTAGTTTCCTTCCAAAACAGGCAAGATAAAGAAATCGACCGACGACGCGTCGAAAATGCCTGCATGGAAAAGCTGCTGGTCCATGAAGTCGCTAATAAACGGTAACCTTTCAATATCACTAAAGCGTAAGCTTTTCAACAATTATGTAAACTTAATTGTTAACTTAGTCTTTGACCGAGGCTCGGTAGTCCAAACTTAAGGTTTGCCAAACAGCGATGGAGCCAATAATTTTGAAAACAAAACTAAAGGATCGAATTTGCAATACAGTAATACGCTCGAAGACAGGCATCGATGATGTTGGCAATAAGACCAGGACGCTGAAATGGGACTGGGCGGGTCACACTTACAGGTTGCATCAGGACAGATGGGCAAGTGTCGTCACGTGTTGGGTGTGTTTGAAGATGGGCGTCGACAGGCCTAAGAAACGCTCGCACAACGACCTACAGTCGTTCTTGACTGATTGGTAGGAAAAAGCAGCAGATAAAGACGAATGCAAAAGTATGGCGGAGACCTTTTCCCAGCAGTGGTACAGAAAAACAAAAAGAAATACCCAAAATAAATAACATACAAGAAATCTCAAATTTCACAGAAAATCTTTCTAAGAATATCCATAATCTGTGTACTACTTTTATAATGATTGCGATCATATTGAAAACAAATAGATTCAAAAGCACCTGTCTCGATCATTCTCTTTAATAAATATTGCACATTTTTTCATTTTAATACTTCAAGACAAGATTTTGCAACAAAAACGAATTAGTCGAGATGCATTCAATTAAACCGTTTCGGCAAAGTGACCGAATTGTTGGCTTGGTACCAATTCTTAATCCTGTGGATTTCAAAACATTGTTAAACGAGTAAAAATGTAGGTAGGCTAAATGTGTAGTGCCGAATGGTATTTGTGTCGCAAAAGTTCAATGTATCCAACTATTATCCACTGTTTATTTATTTATTTAAGGAAAAAGGACATAGACCTATCCCAAGTTCCATAAATTTCTCCTACTTTTTATCATCATTATCATCATTGGCTGCATCCGGTTCATCCATGTAAAATAGACTGTCAGTCATTTGACATTTTATTTTACATGGAGCGACTACATATCTGACCTCCATTCTCCCAATTTTTATATTACTGTATTTTCTGTCCTTTGCATTGTCTTTCCCATTGCTTATTATGGTGCCCCATAGTTTACTTATTCTCAGTTCTCAAAATGTCATTTATGGTTGTTTAATTAGTAAAAACAGCTGGTCTAGTAAATTATATTAATCTGTATTTAAAACCGTGTCTGCAAGATATTTCGGTTTATAGATCTTGACAGCTTGTCGTTCCTAGAAAGTCTTCGTCTCAGCTAATTTTATTATTACGAAATGACAAATAAAACTGAATAGTCAAATCTAATTCAAACTTTGTATCATCTTGGAATACCTCTCTACAGTTAAAAGCTGTCCTGAATTTCGTAATTATGTTACACGAACTGTTAACTGGCTACAGAATCAACTCTTCGACGGAAGAAAATTATTATTCATTTAATTTAATATTTTTACAGTTTTCTGATCAACATTTCAGAGGTTATTCACCTTCTTGACACATCTGTAATGTTGTTGTAAAGACTCTTGCTTGAGCACATCTTTGAGTTCGTGTCACCAAAGCAAATACTGGCAAGTGGCCGAGGCAATAACTTAGGTTATATTTTGTACCAGGTTACTCACCTTTTTGATTCACCAACGGATGTGACTGGTGGCAACAAAATAATGCATCTGACAGACTTTACCTGCACAAGTGAAAGAAAATGCGCGGGCGACTCCCGTCCCCCGGCCAAAGGAAGTTCAGAATTTAAATAAATATTTCACTTAAACCTACATGGGCACTTATGAAATGTCAAAAGCTAGATGTACGGTTTGGTCGTTTCCTATGGAGAAGAGCCAGCCAAAAACTCCGCAGCTACTCTTTTAGTTGGGGGAACACTTCTGTTAAGAAATCCTTAATGGGAACCACGACTGCGACTAATCTCATCCTCTATTCAAGAGCTGAAGACCAGCAATGTGAATGAATAGTAACCGCAACATTAGAACAACATAACAGACAATTGACGATCTTGACTATCTGTGCAGAAAATTTTCACAAACTGTAATTTTGGCAACAATTTTATTTTTGTCACAAAAAATGACCTCTACAGAACAAGAATAACAAAACCATTATTGCGTCTCAAAAACAAAGAGAACACATGTAAATATATTGTAGATTAACCTACTAAACGATGCACAGAAGAAAATAAAATGCGTACGTAGGCAGTGACCTCGAAATTGTAATTATTTCGGGCTTGCAACGCGAAACGTTCGCAGTGCACGGACACTGCTGTCACCAACCGGCGGAGTTATAAAATCGTTTGTTGAGAATAGCATTCTTTTGAACACGTGGCTGTTAACGTTTTTATGTATTTTCCGCTATTCTTGACTAATAGACTAGACTCGGTAAGAATGACTTTATGTTACAAAAGCTTTGTCAGAATTGATATTGGCTTTAACCAGCTGAATGAAGTATTGGTTAGAGACATTGTAATTTTTAAACAATATAGCTCTAAATATTGACAAATTGTTTCACAATTTCAATATTCAGTAGTATTGGGGACTTGACAGAATTAAGTAATAAGTCAACGTCAAATACATCAAACAACAATATATTCAACATCATGAAAAATGTCTATTTTCAAAAACGAGAGTTGATTGACGAAGACTGTGAAACAATATTACCTGAAAATAAATGTCAGTAGTATTTCTGATCGCTGTAAATATTCTCTCGAACAGTCGTGGGCGTTAAAGGCGTCAGACAAAATGACATGAGTAATCCATCTTTCTATGACCTGCGCAATAAAATACGGCTTTGGCCTTAGTTTGGCAATAACAAAACATCACGTATATACAGCATGTATCAGAAATGTGTGGTTAAATTGAAGGGTTTGGTGGAGACCATCAAATTAAACTCTATGGAACCAACATCAAAATTCAAATTAAAAAGTCATTTATTCAAACTAGGCTGAGAATCAGCACTTTTCGAACGTCAAAATTACATAAGACAGTCCCCCAAAAACGCCCACCCTTCAATCCACCCTTCATCATCATCATAATCAGCCTATAATGTTCCCACTGCTGGGACATAGGTCTCCTCTCTGTGAGTGGGAGTGGGCCGTAATCCACCACACGGACCCAGTGCAGCTTGGTAGATGTCACATGTCTTAGAATTTTTGGTTCTAGGATATGCCAGTTTCCTCACGATGTTTTCCTTTACCGTTTTGAGAGCAGTTGTGATGAAATAAATTACACAAAGTAAAGGGCCTGTCTGGGTTAGTACCTACAACTCGTAGGTCACGGGTGTTACCACTGGGCCACCACTAATCTCATTCAAATCTTCATTACCTACTCGAAAAAAATGTATGGGACGGCTGATTATTTTCTGAAGGCCTTAAAGTCCACACATTTCTGATACGCGCTATATATTGCCCGAAGGGATAAGCAGAAGTGTACACGTATGGTTCCATGTAATGGGTGAGCCAGCAAGAGATAGTGAATTGAACGCAACCCGTAACGCTATTGAAGTATACTTAGTTTATTGAAAATTAACTGGATTATAAGTAAAAAAGATTGAATTTTAAATTAAATGTTGATAATAATAAAATGTTTGTAAACGTTATTCCGAATATTATTCTCTCTGTCCTCTTTCTCACTCTCTCTTTTTTCTGTTTTTTTCTTTTTTTTCGTTTTTCTTTCTTTCTTTTTCTTTATTTTGTTCTTTATTATTTTTTAACTTTTTTTTTACTTTTTTCTTTTTTTTAGAGAGAGAGAGTATGAGATTTCACATGTCTTCGAATTTTAAATAAAATTAAGTCGCTATCACTAGGCCACCACTGCTCTCAGTGGCTGATGATGATGATGATATATAAAATATCAATACATCTGCCTAGCCTTTTTCCCAACGGTCGGCTTCCAGTCTAACCAGATGCAGCTAAATACCAGTATTTTACATGGAGCGACTGTTTGTCTGATTTCCACAAGCCAGTTACTGGGTGACACGATACTCCGATCGAATTGGTGTTGGTCAGAAGGACCAAAAACCACAACCATCTATGTCAACTTATAACAAGCTACTGCTATCATTGATCCGTTTATATCTAGAACTGGTTCATAAGTTTAACGCGTAGTTTAGCTCGAGTGTACTAAAGCCTAACGACCCGATGCACAATACAACGGGTACAGTCACTTGAATAATACAGTGATATTTTGTTCAAACGGCTACTGTACTTTAGTGGTACTAATATTTTAAATTTTTGTTTTTTGACGAAACTTAAAAACTACGGGACCGATTTTCAAAATTCTTTAACCAATACAATGCTGTATTATCACTGAGTAACAGGCTACAATTTAGAAATACATCACGCGGGCGAAGCCGCTGGCGGAAACTAGTATTTTATGAAAAAGAACTTTCTTTTTTGTAACAGACATTGCGTTCATTTCCATTTTTAACCGACTTCCAAAAAGAAGTAGGTTACATGTTCGTAGCGTGTTTTTTTTTAATTTAATTTTTTTCATGTATATCCACCGATTTCTCCGTCAATTGTGAACCGATTTTGAAATTTTTTTTGCTCTCGTCTCGTGTATGGTCCCATATACTCGTAAATATTAACTTTGCTTGGATAATTTTCGAGTTAGCTTCAATAATACGTATTTTTTCCCACTTAGTATGTGGATGATATGATAAGTTTCTGTGACTGTTACTTACATAGCAGGTGCCACAACTAAAAAGTGTTTTTTTTTTTGTAAAACTTTTTTTTTTTTTTTTTTCTTTTTTTTTTTGCTTTTAAGTTTTATTTAAAATATTGTTCCCGAACGAAGAAAGTGCACTGCACTTTCCATGTTCACTTATTAGGTATTAAAACGAGTGTGTTTACAATATTTTGTTGTCTAACAAAGTTTTATCAATGCAGGAAGGACTTCGTCTGCAGTTGATTTGCTAGACATTTTAATATCGAATATAATTTATTCATTACTGTTATGTAAAGCTGCTATCTAATAATAAATTAGTTCCGTACTATCTGAATGAAACATAAATACTTACAGAATCAACAGTTCCTTACTGGGAATAAGGTCAGTGTATCTCCTCTTTCCCTTATTATATTCTCTTATGGAACAAAACGTCATCTTGAGCGGGTTTTCAACCAAGTTTTTGCACACGAAAACTTGGCCTCCTCTGGGAAAACCTTAGGCTCTCTTGAACCTCAAATCAATTAATCCCAAGAGATTTGACGACAAGAAACTTTGTAATACGGGATATTTCGTATACCCTCTTCGGCGGCAAAAACAATGGTATAAATTGAGGTTTCTGTTCTGGGTTTTTGTTAAATACATCCTAAAATACACTAAATATTCTCAAAATGTAACCAGCTGCTGTGCCTATAAATTCCAATAATTGTAAGAAAATAGACATAAATCTTGCACCCACTATATTACTGAAACAATTCACAAATGCACCGTGTAACGAGTGAAATTTTGGTAAGTATATATTTTGGATCGACTCCAAAACAATTAGTGCAGTTTGTGCTGTGCCCCGAGGGTTGTCGAATGCTCTGATTTAGTTGATAAAGTATAGATTTATGGGGCGTCTTGAATTTTGACCGGGAAATTTTCCAAAGATTTATTGGGGCAAAGAAAGACGTTTATTAGCATCCTTTACTATGTTTACAATAAGACAGAGTAGGTGCACTATTCATTAGTCAAAACATCTTCATTAACAATCACTTCCAATATTTGGTGCTTTACCTTTCGAGACATTTTGTGAGGTTTTCAGAAACCTTTGTTTGTAAAGCCAGATGCTGGGAAATAATTTAATTTAAAACTTTATTTTAACTATCGACACTTAATACAGTATCAACTTAATGTTCTTCAATGACTTCGTTCAATTATTTCAGGGGTTTATAATTATGTTTTATGCCTTAATCCAGAAATATTCCGCGTCAGCGACTACTTAGCCCAGATTTTTACTCAGTCCGTTTTTACAAAACATTTCTGTTCCAAGTTTAAAAATAGAGTACACATTAAAAAACAATTTTAGCACTCGACAGCCCTAAGTACCCGCCAACGGCTTGGCGAATTGAGGGAAAACGCCTCCAAATGCATTTAGTGCAGTCTAGTTGAGCATTTTAACACTTGATTTAACTACTGGCTTATTATTGTTTTGGCCGGAATAAACATGGCCATGCATTCTGAATGGGTGTGGTAGCAAGTGGCAGGAAATTTGGGGCGGTTTTGCAACGGTCAAGGACCACTGAGCAGGAATTTTCGAGGAATTTTTTATTTAGCGGCTGTATGTAAGACCGACAACAACATTATTAGAAAAAGCCTGGACAGATGTTGATGTAAGAGCATTTTCCGATTTCAACATCCGATCCGGCTTTTAAACGTATACGTAAAAACGTACGTAACATTTGTAAGGTACGTTTACATAAAATGTTGTGTGGTAGGCCTAAATCAGGATTATTATACAGAGAAATGTGCGATAGCAGAAGAGTGTTCAAGTCTCGATTAAAATGGTGCCAAAATCATCAGGACCAAATAAAAATGGATGCTCTAGCTGTGAAACACTGCAAGGGGGATTTCCGCGGTTTCTGAAAGGGCACCAAAAAAGAAAACTTACGCCCTGGCCTTCCTGTGAGCATCGATGGCGTGAATGACCCGAAGGGTATTGCGAATCTTTTTAAGAAGCATTTTTCGTTGAAGTCTCCTTTGGGTACAGCGACGGAGGTGTTGAATGCTGACTTAAACAGTCGGGAAGTGGGGACTACCTTCCGGGCGAAGGACGTTACTAAAGCCATAAGGCTTATCTCGAGAGGTAAGTCCCCGGGTCATGATGGGCTCAGCATTGAGCACCTGCAGCACGCCGGACAACATATTGCTAGGGTCTTGGCTATGTTTTACTCACTGTGCGTGAGCCATTCCTACCTGCCAGCCGACTTTATGAAAACAGTGGTAGTGCCTGTGGTGAAAAATAAAACTGGTGACCTTACTGATAAGAGTAACTACAGGCCGATCTCTCTTGCCACTGTGACTGCTAAAGTGTTTGACGGTTTGCTTAACACACAGTTAAATAGATCGGTAACACTGCACGATAATCAGTTCGGATTTCGTCCCCGGCTGTCCACTGAAAGTGCTATACTGTGTCTTAAGCACACCGTCAAATACTACACAGACCGTAAAACACCCGTGTATGCGTGCTTCCTTGATTTGTCCAAGGTTTTCGACCTTGTAGCGTATGACCTGTTGTGGAGCAAGCTGAGGAGCATAGCAGTACTGGTATGCGCACCAGTCTAATAGTGTTAGGTGGGCGGGGGCAATGTCGGATGTGTATCAGCTCGAATGCGGAGTCAGGCAGGGTGGCTTAACATCTCCTACCCTGTTTAATTTGTATATTAACGGTCTGATCGTGGTGCTCAGCAGCCATCATGTCGGTTGTCACATTGACGGTACCTGTGTCAATAATCTTAGTTATGCTGACGACATGGTGCTGATGAGCGCTTCGATCTGCGGCTTGAGGAAGCTCTTACAGACATGCGAGGAATATGCTTATGGTCACGGTCTGTTGTATAATGTAAAGAAGAGCCAGTGTATGATCTTTGAGACCGCCAGTGCGAGATGTCCGAAAAGCATACCTCCGGTCAAACTCAATGGGGTTCCTTTGGAAAGGGTTGATCGGTTTACTTACTTGGGGCATGTTTTGACTGTCAACCTCAAATATCACGCAGACATGGAACGGGAGCGGAGGGCGTTGTCTATTAGAGCGAACATGATCGCCCGCAGATTTGCGCGGTGCTCTAAGGTAGTTAAGGCTACGCTCTTTAGAGCGTACTGTACATCGCTTTACTCATGCAATCTGTGGGCTCATTACTCTAATAGAAGTTACAGCGCTATCCGCGTCCAGTACAATAACGCGTTCAGGGAGGGTGATGGAGTTACCCCGATACTGCAGCGCCTCGGGTATGTTCGCAGAGGCGCGAACCGACTGCTTTCACGCGACCATGCGCAAGCGCGCCGCGTCCTTGGTGCGCAGGGTGCGGGTTAGCCCCAACATAGTACTGGCGATGATTGCGGGAAGGCTAGACTGCCCCTTCATTCAACATTGTTCCAGCAGACATGTTGCTGTACCAGTGTCGGAGAGAAGTTATTGATTTTATTGTAAAATGACGTTATTATTTTGATGTGATTTAATTTAATTTGATTTTAATTGATTTGATTCTGTTTTATTTGACATTATTTTATTGTATTATTGACTTTATTGTATAAATGACGTTATTTATTTTAATTTGATGTGATTTAATTTAATTTGATTTGATTTTAATTGATTTTATTTTATTTGACATTATTTGATTTTATTTGTAACATTTCTATTAATTTATGTTTGGCAATGGGTGTTATTTACCTGAAAATAAATGAATTTATTTATTAAAACTCAACAAAATCATACCGTTAAAGGTTAACCACAGTTGGTATTAATTTATCAAATAGGCAATCAGTAGTCGTTAATCAAATTCCATTTTGTCCAAAACTGTGACCTTTCAACAATTTTGTTGTTTAATACGAATTTGTACTGGTTATAATATTTATTTACTGGGTTAACATACAAAGTTTGTTGACAAATCAAATAATAAACAATATAACAATAAAATGTATATATTATGAACAAGTTTGTAAAGGAAAAATAAAATAAGAGGTCATTGAGCTCCAAAAGACAATTTGTACTTGTTTAGTAAAAAAGTAATACAAATCTCACAATGGTTTCTGAAATCCAATCCGTACTAAAAGACCATAATTTTCTTTGCACATAGTTTCGTATTTCCAAGCCTTCTTACAACGAGTACCTATATTATTTCTATTAACCTCTTCTACATAAGCTAAATGTGCTTATCCAAGAAGTATATTTACCGTAACAGGTCCTTGGAGACATATTTGAGCACACAGACTATTGTGTCCACACTTACCGACTATTGCCTTCTGAATAAACAAAAAAGTATACCTATATAACGACATCCTAAATGGTACAGACTTTCTAAGCAGTCTTGGGAACGATTTCTGTATTGGAAACAAAATCTTTATAGCTGTGTTTATTCCGGGTAGCGTTGCGTTTGACCTATCTTTAAATGGGCAAACTTTGGCTTTCTCTATTATGATGGTCAAGCTAGTTTTGTTTTCACCGACTTCCAAAAAGGAGGAGGTTATCGTATGTATGTTTATTTTTTATGTATGTCCGCCGATTTCTCCATAAATTGTAGACCGTTTTTAAAATTCTTTTTTCGTTTGAAAGGACATGCTCTCGAGGTGGTCCCATATACATTTTATTAACTTTTCTTGAACAGTTTTTGAGTTAGCTTCAATAATACGTATTTTTTTCTACTTAGTATGTGGATGATATGATAAGTTCCTATCACTATTATTTATATAGCAGGTAGTAAGTAGTATTCGAATTTGTGAAGGGGAGGTACCACAACTGAAAGTGAAAAAAACTTTTCACAAAAAAAATACAACTGACTTCCAAAAAAAACACTACAAAGTGAAAAATAACTTTAATTTCGGAAGTCGGTGGCAAAAAACGAAAATCCCAAACCAAAGACTTCCGAAATTAAAGTTATTTTTCACTTTAATACTAGCTATCTTTTTGCTGGTTTTGTTTTTTTATAAAATTGGTTCACAGGTTTTAGAATTTTTGGGCTGAGAAGGCAATCTATCTATCGTTTTCTCAACTATGTTGGGGTCAACTTCCAATTTAGACTGGAAGCTTGCCGTATTTTACATGGAGCGACTACCTATCTGACCTCCACAAACCAGTAACTGGGTAATACGATATCCCTTGGTAAGACTGGTTTTCAGACTTTCGGGCTTCTGACGACCCATAACGACTGTCAAATATCTACGAATGACAGCCGGAACCAACGGCTTAAAGTGCTTTCCGAAGCACGGAGGAGTCTCGATATGTAAGAATGGACACCCATCAATGGACCAACTCCGGCAAGCATAGCTTAATCTGATGGATCGACCCGTGCAGCTATTATTACTTAGCCACGAGCTTCTCGGGATGAGAAAGAAAAAATGTATAGAAGTAAAAGTATTAAAAAACCAGCCAAGTGCGTGTCGGACCACACACAATGAAGGGTTCTGTATTTGGGATGAATTTATCCCAAAAACAAACTAAACATTGAAGTTCAAAAATATTTTCCCCCATACATCGATACACATCACGGTCAATTATTATTCTCCAACTGCAATTGTGAGTTTGTCATCACAATTTCTTTTTTTTTTTAATGTAATTCCAAATTAGCGATTTTCGGACTATTTCCTTTACTTGCGCTGTGAGACCTTGTTTCCTCCCAAATTTCAAGATTCTAGGGCAACGGAAAGTACCCTGTAGGTTTTGATTTACTTGCGAGTATCAAATGATGCAGTGAGCAGTGGTGGCCCAGTGGTAACGACCGCAACTTACGAGTTGTAGGTCGTAGGTTCGAACCCAGACAGGCGCTTTACTTTGTGTAAATTATTTCATCACCACTGCTCTCAAAACGGTGAAGGAAAATATCGTGAGGAAACCGGCATGTCCTAGAACCGAAAATTCGAAAACATGTGACATCTACCAACCCGCACTGGGCCCGCGTGGTGGATTACGGCCCACTCCCTCTCACAGAGAGCAGGTTTGTGTCCCAGCAGTGGGAACATTTATAGGCTGATGATGATGATGATGATCAAATGATGTCGCATAAATGGCCGTATTTTTTTATTGCATTGACTTAGAAACTTGATTTATTTAGAGCTCCCTGGGATCATAGACTTACGTATTTGATACAATTTTAATTTGATACCTTCACGCGTTCCTGAGAAAAAGGGTCTTGACAGACTGACAGACGGACAACGAAGTAATCCGAAATGGGTTCCGTTTTTTCCTTTTGAGTACGGAACCCTAAAAATGGCTTTATGGTAGTTCTAGATTAACTATGGTTATCACATAATACCTACTGTCAATGGTTAGACTGGAAGCCGACCCCAACATCGTTGGGAAAAGCGTAGGCGTTTTCATCAGGTAAATATTTCGTATGGACTCCGTTATGGGAAATATTATAATGGTTGACATGACGGCAATGTCATCAAAGTAGGCGTGATAACGCCTACTCTAATAAAACGTTTTCAATAAAAAGTCCCACATCGAAAACGCTTACCGTCTCTGTGTTCTAGTGGTTAGACCATAGAACAGAAAATTTTCCGTGGGTTAGACCACCTGTCTCAGATCCAGAGGTCCCGGGTTCGATTCCCAGTGTAATAACAATCATGTAATTGAAAGAAAGAAAAATGCGTTTATTGGCATTACTGCAGAGAAAATACACCTTAAAACTATAAAAAACAAAAAACAATGATTATAATGCCAAAAGGGCCTCAGCTCAGCATATTGTCAGATGACAACACAAAGTATACCACCTGACGCTGATTTTCAGCTGCGTTTTATTAAAATAGGTTTTTACTTTTGTTAATTTATTTATCTTTTGTATATGTTCTTTTCTATTTTGTGAATGTGAGAACGCTGTAGACTTAGTGGATTTTAGACCTGTTGACCATTTTCTATTTTGTTAAGTACCTGGTACATATTGAAAGACCTACACTGTCCTTCCATACCTAGTAACACTGTTATTTGAAAGTATTGTAAAAGCCAATAATTTTTAAAACAGTAACCGTGAAGTTTCTTGCCGGCTCTTCACACACGAAACGACCAATTGAAACCATGCACCTAGCTTCTGACGTTTCATAAGTGCCTATGTAGGTTTATGTGAAATAAAATATTATGAATTGAATTTTTTAAAGTGGGGGCAAAATTTTCTGCACGGTTTGGTTCGTGGTAGGGCTTGTTCTAAGTCCACCTGGCTAGCTACCACCATCTTATCAAAGTCTGTCGCCATAACAACAATGTTAACAGCATTGTTGTGTTTCGGCAGTTAGAGATAAGATGGCCAGTTCCGCTATGATTTAGGACTCCGGGTGAAGCTCGCTTCCACCGTTGGCTTGATCATCACTTACCATCAGATGAGATGCAGGCCAAGAGCTTCCTCGTTGTAGTAAATAAATAAAAAATGGATTCCATTAGGGGAAATACTATAATGGTTGACATGATGTAAGCTGTGGTTACCTGTAATGTAAGCTGTGGTTACCTGTAATTGAGTGTGCGTTACAGGATAATGTAATAAAACTAAGTTTTACTATTGTAAAAAGATAATTTGTAATGTAACTCGTTGGTAATCCTTAAATAAATAAATAAATAAATGATGCCAATGACGTCAGAGTAGGCGTGGCCGTCAATAAAAAGTTGCACATCAAAAAAGTCACATGATATTTCAATAAACATAACTCTTTTGTTCTCAAATGAAATAAAAAATAAAGTTTAATAAAAAACTGTAACCCGACTACCTACGGGAAAATGAAAATGATCTAAAAAGTACGAAACAAGCAAATATTTCAGACAGAAATCAAGACAGGTACAAAAATGGTCCAGGTAAAGCCGTGGTCGAATGCCTATATACCATGTTGGTGCCAGGAACACCTACAAAATTATAATGGCATGCGACGACGGCTTTACCTTGACCATTTTTGTACCTATGTCTTGATTTCTGTCTGAAATATTTGCTTGTTTCGTACTTTTTAGATCATTTTCATTTTCCCGTAGGTAGTCGGGTTACAGTTTTTTATTAAACTTTATTTTTTATTTTATACTTTTCCGTTTTTACACTTGATAAACGTAAATAAGAGTAATACAATAGTTCAGTAATTAACCTATTTTAAATTCCAATAGCAGTGCATAGTGCTTTGGACGAAACCATAGAGCGATTTATTTCGACGCCAACACCATATATCGATATCGAGCTTCGAAGAAATCCAAAATATAAATATTTCGTTGTACTTGTTTTTCTTCATAAGAGTGGAATTACAAATCGTTACTATTTATTAAGATTTGATTAACTGCACGTTGGTAACAGTAGTTGTTAATTGGGGTTTCTAGATCAGATCTTTGCGATCTGATCTAGAAGCCCCCAATTAACACTGTTCATCTATTCAAACAATATATTTTTAATTTGTAACATCTATTTAAATACAAACAAAGGTACAAATGTGTTGTACGATGCTGAATGTGAATTGAATGAATGAATCATGCATGCAGTGATCAGTGTTTGTTTTATACTATAGACTGGACACTAGTAAGTGTGTGTGTGTGTGTCGCTTGGCTTTGTGCTATACGTGAAACTGTGAACATGATCTGGAAGATGGCTGCATTCTTTCGTTACCAACAGAATATGTATGCATGCATTTAACTTTGTAATTAAATCATGTTCTATTACATCACACCTACTGATTAGTGTTAGTATTAAACAATTTTTTTCTTCAATATCTATTTATGATAGTACAAGTTTAGATAGGTTTGTCCTGAGTGGGAATCGAACCCGCTATATCCCAACGCAGTAATAGGTATATCACTACATAGTATAAAACAAAGTCGCTTTCTCTGTCCCTATATCCCTATGTATGCTTAAATCTTTAAAACTACGCAACGGATTTTGATGCGGTTTTTTTTAATAGATAGAGTGATTGAACAGGAAAGTTTATATGTATAATAACCCGGTTTATACCCGTGCGAAGCCGGGGCGGGTCGCTAGTTATATAATAAGAATCAATAGCTAGTATCCACTAAATAAATAAAAATGCATTTTTTTAAATTAGCGTTTATTGTAATGTATTGTTAGACAAATTAGTATAAGTAGTAAATACTTTATCTATGAGTATGAAGTAACTACATACTATTTACACGTACTTACTAAGGCGTCTTTTATAATTATATAGTACCTATATGTATTAGGTAAGTAAATATTTACGACCTATCTATTCATTAAAAAACACTTTCCAAATTTTCCTGGATCCTAGCTATGAGGTCCTTGGTTGATTGGTATATACCGTCCATCATGGTATGTTTAACAACATGTTGCACGCACAAATCGGCTTTGCATTTGCATGAACTTTCTTCGCGATCGACAAAATCTTTTGCATCGTAAATTTCGATGCGGATTATCTTTGATCCTTTTAAAGGCCGCTTCACAAAACTGTAATGCGTTCCATCATTGGACCTTCTCTTCAGATTCAAACGCCTCGACGATTCTTCGCCAACCTCGTTTTGCACTAGCCGAGGTTCCATTGGGGGGAAAATGAATAGATCTTGAGAATCCTGGAAAAAAAAGAATATTAATTACAAACTCTAATAATTATAGCATGATGCATTGATTTTCTAGTATGCAGTCCTCCATAATGTCATTCACGTCTTTACTATTTAATGTCACAAAAGGTATAAAATAATATTAAGCATTACCTATAAGATATACAAAAGTAACATCTAATAAATCATATCTGAACAATAATAAAAATATTTTCTTACCGACATAACAGTTCCTTATATCCACCCTGCTAACCTGACTGATAATTCGATTTGATTTGATTTTTTTTCTTTATTTTAACAACTTATATATATTTTTAAGCATGTTTTTAAGGTTGAAAATCAAATATTTTTTTGTGGCATTCCCGAACTTCACAGAAATGGTTTGATGTAACAAGACTCTCCCGACGGATCGGCGCCGCCGCTGCTTTGTTTACAATAATTCAATACTAATAACAGAGATCCAAATGTATGTTTGTTCGTTGACAATGTTCTCATACATTTATCATGATATTAATGCAAAAGTAAAGTCAGGGTATAAGACTAGTATGTGTGTTTTCTTACAGCGGCAAATCTTTATTGCGTATGTTTAAGGTTGAGAATTGAACTACTTAATTATGTTAGCGCTAGTTAAGCATTTTCCAAATAACAACAAATCTGACTCAGGATTTTCAGTAAGTCTTACTTTCCTTTTATGGATTAAAAATGACGTAGATTCGTTGGTATTTAAATCGGGACGTGGACACCTGGAGCATCATTACATATCTCTGCCGGCCAATATCAACATCGAGGACTACATCGTTAAAAAAATGTAAGTTATAATTATTAATACATTATTTTTTCTTTACTATAATGTAGTGTATTGATAAGATAATCTTCTATTCATTCGGATGTGAATCTCAGTGACGTTGTATCGGAGTGGTTTATGTCAAGCTGATTAGTTATTATTATAATTATAAATTCAGTGAAAACGAAACGGTTAAATATTCTATCTATTAACTCTAATTTAAACATGTGGCTCATTATAATAAGACTGTTTGTTTTTTCGTCACATTATGCTCCACTACCTAATATAATTTAGTTTTCTTGTTTTCCATTGTTGTTAGTTTTCACATTGAAGTTCTTTCATGAAATTATGTTACAGAACAGAATAAGTAAACATAATGATTGCAAAATGCAAGTCTCCCGTTATTGATTGAAATTTTAATCATATCTATTTTATTTTTCAGGTCCCATCAACTAAATGCTGAAGCGTTGTTCCCATCCGACGAAGAAGTTCAGCTGCGTGAACCTGAGAAGAGATCAAAAAAAAGGAAGCTAGCGGCCTCCCCGTCGTGCTCACCATCGGCACCGAGTACATCACGAGCGAGCCCTGCCCCTATGTGTACGCAGTCATCATCATGGGGTAAGAAGAAACCAGTTATCAAGCCAATCGCTCCGAAGAAGGCAACGGCTCATGATATCTTCGGGAGCGACAGTGAAGACGACGCTGTGGAACAGTCTTCAGCCCCCGGTAAACCTATTCCGCAGCTACTATCCTCCATTAGTAGAAGACTCGCCAATGGACATTCGCGTCAAACATCCGATTATAAACAGGGGACACACTATGTAGAGTTGAAAGTTTATAGTTGTGACGAAATAAATAAGGTGCAACCCATAAATAGATGGCGCCATGCAATTGTCTGCGTGAAAAATCGTACCGATCAAAACACAGACGCGTGGCAGCACCTAACTAACTTCATTACTGCCACCCGGAAAGAGTTTCGCAATTGCCCTCCTACCTTTATCAGTAATTATTACTGACTATTTAGACGTAGGTAATTACTGGTAAAAATATACCTTTTTAATTATTATTATCTTACTTATGATGCCGCTATTACATTATCTTGAATTAAGGCTTCCGTTAATCAGTACTGGTTAACTCTCTGAATTGTGAGAAATTTTATGGCATTTAACAAGTTATGATTTTTACTGCCCGCATCGAGAAAGGTTTGGTTACCGATGACGTTCTGGAGGCCTACCACCAGCTCTAAAGCAGTATTATTTTAATATTACTTCAGTGGGAAAAAGAGATAGAGCTATACGTCCTGTAGAGCTTCATCTCTTTCCCACACTGAAGTAATATTAAAATAATACTGCTTTATGAGTTGGTGGTAGGCCCCAGATCATTCAAAATGCTTGAAAAGATTAACCTTCTTAACCAGGAAGGACGCCTGCATTCAGGATAGTGCATTAACGATATTCCTTTATTTTGTGTATCTTACTTACGAATTACATATAGTACTTTTAGTTACCTAGGTATTGATTTAATGTTAACTCATTCATTATCTAGATCATTTATTGACTTGCATATTTACTCACATGATTATAATTTTGTATTGTGAAATATAAGTTTTATTTACAATAAATACATATAATTAATGTTTATGTTGTATCTTTGTTTACAGTTACACGCCCTTCCATTGCAAGATCTAATAATTTATTGAATTGTATGTACTGTCAAATTGAAATACCTAAAAACGAATTTCAATATCACTTGAGAACGAATTTTCATAAATCGAATTGCCTGTTAAAATCTGAATTTGAGAATGTTGATATAATTGCCACGGCGTTTAAAAAAAGAATAATTACATACCGACTTAATCCATCAGAAGAGTACCTCACACCAGAGGCATTCCTAATGGATAATCAAGAACATGTCATGAAATTAATTAGTGTTTGTATTGTAAAACATATTTGTATTAAAGTGAACTTCGAACTTTTTGCTTACTTTGTTCTACCAAAGTCAGGAGAGCAAGAGCTAAAATCATTTAATACAAAGTATGTATCAATACATCACAGTACCGATATTAATGAATTATATTTAAATGTGATACATACATTTCAAAGAAAATTATCTGAATTTAAACACTGTGAATCTGGTTGGACTTGTCTATTCATGAGTCATCTAGAGATTAATATTAACAAATACAATCCTTTGAGAGGTGGCTCGTATATAGAGTTACCGAGTGAAGTGAAACATTCAAAAAGTTGTATTAATATACAGAACAACGATGATCACTGTTTCCTGTGGAGTATTGTGGCAGCATTATTTCCACAAAAGAGTAATATTTGCAGAACGAATTCATATCCGCATTACTCCACAGTACTGAATATAGATAATATGACGTTTCCACCATCACACACTGATATTAGACATTTTGAAAAGAAAAATTCTGACTTAAGTGTTAATATTTATGGATTAGACAAAAACATTGTAACTGGTCCTTTATATGTGACTAATTCCAGAAAGCGCAATCATGTGAACTTGTTGTATTTTGAGAAAAATGGTAAAGGTCACTACTGCTTAATCAAAAGTCTTTTACGACTGGTTAAACGTCAAATCACTCGTCATAAAGGTAAAATGTATTTATGTGATTTATGTTTGCAATGTTTCACAAGTGAAGTAAAGTACAACTCACACATGTGTAACAAAATATTAACTACACTACCAGAGAAAAATACTATTCTAAAATTCAAAAATTATGAAAGGCAGCAAAAAATTAACTTCGTTATATATGCAGACTTTGAAAGTATTCTATTAAACCATAACGAATTTATAACACAGAGTACTCGTATGTACAAAGTTCACGAACCTTCTAGTTTTGGTTATTATATTTGTTGCTCACATGATCGTCATTTAAATAAATATGTTACATATAGAGGACTAGATTGTGTTGAAATATTTGTTCGAAATTTGCTAAGGGATGTAGAAGAAATTTGTCATATATTATCAAATAAACAACCAATGTTGCCCTTAACGATGGATCAAGAAAATAACTTTAATAATGCCACTTTATGTCATATATGTAAACAGTTATTATTCGATGACAAGGTGAGAGATCATGATCATGTAACATCACAATACCGAGGTGCTGCACACTCCCATTGCAATTTAATGTACCGGGTGTGCCCATTCGTACCGGTATTTTTCCATAACTTGGCAGGTTATGATTGTCATCTATTTATTAAAGAGTTAGCAAAATATGAAGGTGATTTTAAAATAATACCGAAAACTAAAGAAAAGTACATGTCTGTTACGAAAATTATTAAAAACAGTAATATTTCACACCCAGTTCAAATAAAATTTATTGATTCTTTCCAATTCCTTAATACTAGTTTGGATGTCTTATCTAAAAATTTAAGTGATAATGACTTTATTAATTTATCAAATGAATTCCATGAAACAAACTTGGAGAAATTATTGCATCAAAAAGGCATTTATCCTTATGATTATATGGATTCTTTTTCGAAATACGATCAAAAACATCTTCCTCCCAAAGAATGTTTTTACAATAGTTTAAAATGTGAACATATAACCGATGATGAATATAGACATGCACAAAAAATATGGCAAAGTTTTAGAATTAAATCTCTTGGTGAATATACAGATTTGTATTTAAAAACAGATGTGTTGTTACTTTGTGATATATTTGAAAAATTTAGGGATACTTGTTTACGGCATTATAACCTTGATCCAGCTTATTATATCTCCGCACCCAGCTTGAGCTGGGACGCGATGTTGTTGTTTACAAAGGTTCAGCTAGAATTAATTAATGATATAGAGATTTATGAGCTTGTAGAAAAAGGTATACGAGGAGGCTTAGCACAGTGTTCTCTTCGTAATGCAAAAGCCAATAATAAATATTTACCTAATTTTGATGTCTCTGAAGCATCGACTTATTTGATATATCTTGACTGCAATAATCTGTACGGTTACGCAATGACAAAAAAATTACCAATATCTGGTTTCCGATTTTTGTCACCTGAAGAAATATGTACAATTAATATAACTAGTATACCAGATGATTCAGATTATGGGTACATCTTAGAAGTTGATTTGATTTATCCAGACTACTTACATAAGGCTCATCGTGATTTACCTTTTGCAGCAGAAAAATTTACTCCTCCTGGGAGCAAAAACCCAAAATTGATTGCAAACTTATATGATAAATGTAAATATGTCATACATTACGTTCATTTAAAAGCATGTATAAAAAACGGGCTTGTTCTAAAAAAGATTCACCGTATACTAACATTTAGGCAAGAAAAGTTTTTACAGAAATATATTGACTTAAATACTCAATTACGTCAAGCTTCATCTTCGCCTTTTGAAAAAAACTTATTTAAACTACTGAACAATGCTGTATTTGGAAAAACTATTGAAAATAGACGAAAACAAGTTAACATTAAATTAGTGATGACATGGAATGATACAGACAACAAAACAAACAAAAGCCTCGGTGCCGCGAAATTAATTGCGAAACCTAACTTAAAAAATATTACCATTTTTTCAGAAAGCTTTGTTGCTGTTCATTTAAGTCCAGATAAAATATTTCTTGACAGGCCGATATATATTGGCTTTACGGTTTTGGAATATGCAAAACAGCATTTGTACAAATTTCACTATGACTATATCAAAAATAAATATAAAAATAAAGCAAGGCTTTGTTATACAGATACAGACAGTTTGCTTTATTTTATTAAGACTCCAGATATATATCAAGATATGAAAGAAGAAATACTGAAATTTGATACTAGTAATTTTGATGTTAACAATAGCTATCATATGCCTAGAGTCAACGCACAAATACCAGGCCTATTTAAGGATGAGCTTGGGGGTGATATTATTACTGAATTCACTGGGCTTAGAGCTAAGCTTTACTGCATAAACAGTTTAAACGGAGAAATTAAGAAAGCTAAGGGTGTAACCAAGTATGTAACAAAGCGATTACGCTTATGTAATTATAATAAAGCATTAATGAGTAACAAAAAATTTAAATGCAAAATGAATACTATTAAATCAATAAAACACGTATTGTTTTCCCAAGAGGTAGATAAAGTAGTTATTAATAAAAGTGACGACAAGAGACAGATACTACCAAATCAAGTAGATACATTACCATGGGGGCATTGTGACACAATATTTTGAATAAATACAATATTATAAAATGAGTATTACTTATTTGTAAGTGCATTATAATCCACTTTTCAATTTAAAATTACTTTATTTAGTTAATTACATTGAATAATTAATGGAATCATGATTACTAAGCGTTTCTGATAAGCATTATAAATACTAGAACATATTATTTTTCTGATAGATACAAACATGAAGTGGGTCAAGCAACCCGTTTCGTTAGAAGTTAAAAATATTGAGGTGAAGGAAAATAAGCTACACGCAAAGCATAGTGTTCTTCTGCCGAATAATATAAGATGTATAATATGTGGTCCTTCGAATTGCGGAAAAACTAACGTCATGATTAGTTTGTTAGTTCACAAAAACGCTTTAAAGTTTAAAAATGTTTACTTGTATTCCAAAACTAGCTTTCAACCAAAATATAGTTTTCTAAAACAGATCTTAGAAAGAGTGCCCGATGTAAAACTTTTTATATTTAACTTTGATGACGAAGTTATTCATCCTAATGATGCATTACCAAATTCTATTATCATTTTTGATGATGTGGTCTGTGAAAAGCAAATTAACATACGAAATTATTTCACGATGGGCAGACATAGAAGTATAGATTGTTTTTATTTATCTCAAACGTATTCAAAAATACCAAAGCAGTTATTACGTGACAATGTTAACTTTTTGATAATTTTCAAGCAAGATGAAATTAACATGAAACATATATATGATGAACATGTTAGTTCTGATATGGAGTGGTCTAAGTTCAGAGATATGTGTTCTAAAATCTGGATCCATCCTTATGATTTTTTAACAATTAATAAGGATTGTGAATTAAATAAAGGCAGATATAGACAGTCATTTGACAACTTTATTTATTTTGATTAATAGTTATATAAAACATGAATGAAAACAAAAAATAATCATTTGAGCATAAATACTTCTGCATACAAGTCGCATAATGGACCATAACATAACAAATCAATTAATAAACTCTGCGGACGCTATAAGGAAAAAGGTGAAACAAATGAAAGATTATGAATTTAGTACTGACACTCATCTGAAATATTTTTTTAAACCCCTTGCTGACCCTCTTAATGCTATAGCAGGTAACAAGCAAATTTCTATAATAAAAAATGAAGATACTTATGACGACCAACCTAAAAACACTAGTATCTTAGGTTCAAAAATGTTTTTGCGTGAAAAATCACATGATATGTACAAAAATGAATCACCAGAATCAGAAAAGTTTTATTCAGAAGACGAAGAAGGTAACACATTTGAATCAGAAAAAGTTAATAATGTGTCGCTGGAAAAAGAAGATATCTTTGAAATATACGATGATATGAATATACCATTTGGCATACGTAGTGAGAACGATAAGCATATGATTGGAAATACAATAGTACATTTTTCTACCACTCGCGAGAACTCTGATAAAGTGTATTTTATGCGCGTAGCTAATAAACAGTATAAATTAACACCTGGTCTAAAAGAATTATTGCTTCGCAAGAAGCCTGATTTAAGTTTGGTTGATTTAAAAGATAAATTAGTTTATAAAGAAATACTCATCACGACTAATGCTCATAAAAGAGACTTTGACCCTGCAGGTCAAGTTAAAGGTGATAAGGGTCTAAAATATTCTCAAGTGATCAAACCTTTATTTCCCGAGTCTAGTAAACGCTTACAAGAACCTACAGAAGTTAAATCTAAACAAAAACGAGGTGCTGGTCTGCCGTATCTAAAAAAATATAAAAAAAATACCGAGCTTGTTTATTGGGATGATCCTAATGAATTAGTGGACAGGCTTAAACTTTTGATCGCATCTAAAACTGCAGGTAATACTAATCTCGACAACGAAATCTTATCAATTATTGAAGAGTTAAAAGAAGCGGGTGTTATAAAATAATAAAAAGACACATCATACAAACTTAATATCAGTATAATTTTGTAATTCAGAAGTGACAGTTAAGAGAATGAGCAAAGTGAAAAGAGACATTATAAACGAAATCCATAGAAGTGCAAGAAAAAATTTTCCTCGAAGGCATGTAATATTAAAAGATATAGATGATCTCTGGCAAGCTGATTTAATGGATATGCAAAGTTTCTCAAAATTCAACAACAACAAAAAATTTATTTTGGTTATCATTGATGGATTCTCTAAATACGCTTGGGCTATTCCACTTAAACAAAAAAACAAAGAAGCTGTATCTGAAGCTTTTATTACATTATTGAGTCAAGAAAAACGCATACCTAGAAACTTGCAAACAGATCTTGGAACAGAGTTTTACAATAAAAGTTTAAAAAAAATATTAATAAACAATTCTATCAATCACTACTGTACTTATTCGACTAAAAAGGCCTCAATTGTAGAACGATTAATAAGGACGATAAAGAGTAAGCTTTTCAAGGAATTTAGTTTCAAGGGGAATTATAAATGGACTGACGGGACACTTGCAAAAACCATTACTAGATATAATAATACAATACATAGAACAATTGGTTTACCACCTGCTCAAGTAAATCATAGCAATAAAATTAAAGTACTACAGAGATATTTCAATCAAAATCGAACGAAAACAAAATATCCTAAGTTTAAAACAGGCGATTTTGTTCGAATTAGTAAACATAAAGGTTGTTTTGAAAAAGGTTACACTCCTAATTGGTCAACAGAGATATTCAAGATCAGTAAAGTTCAAAACACAAATCCTGTTACATATTTATTACAAGATGTTAAACAACAACCTATTTTAGGAGCCTTTTACGATCAAGAATTACAAAAAACCAAACATCCTGATATTTACCTTGTTGAAAAAGTTTTAAAACGAAAAGGTAGAAAAGTTTTCGTGAAATGGTTGGGGTTATCATCATGCGAAAATAGTTGGATTGACGATAGCAATGTTTCGTGAGTAGTTTATCAATATAACATCACGGTCTATGATAGTGATCTCATTCTGTTTGTATACATGAAAGGAGAAGGACTTATAAATAATTTAATTAATAATTTACCATTTGAGCTCCATTTGCCAGGATATAATTATTGTGGTCCAGGAACTAAATTACGTGAAAGATTAGCTCGAGGTGATAAAGGTGTAAACAAGTTAGACGAATATTGTAAACATCACGATATTGCATACAACAGTTCGAAAAGTTTGAAAGATCGGCACAAAGCAGATAAAATTTTATTAAAAATGGCAAAAAAACGTGCTTTGTCTTCCGATGCAAGCACCGGAGAAAAAATTGCTGCCAATTTAGTTAATAATATCATGTTAACAAAAGTAAGTTCTGGAGCTGGGCTCAAAAAAACCTTTAAAAATTTAGTAACCAATACTAAAAAATACATTAAAAAAGTAAAACCGAAGTGTAGGAAAAAACTAATAGAATTGGCCTACGCTGCTGCTAGAGAATTGAATCATGATTCATCTGCCAGGATTCCACGTATAATACCAATTCCTAAGTCTGGAGGAGTTCTACCTTTAATACCAATATTCGCTGGTTTGTCCGCTGCTGGCAGTATTGCAAGCGGAATTGCTGGAATCGTCAAAACCATAAATGAATATAGAGTTGCAAAAAAGCGGTTAGAAGAAATGAAAAGACATAGTAATAATGTGGAAGGTGTATGTATTGGAAACGGACTGCGGCTAAACCGTTACAAGAATGGACTTGGAATATATACAAACTTAAAGGGAAAAAACTAAATCATAGGCTACCTAATCGTGCTCTTACTAATATAGACATCATGCGTTTTACCAAAAACGTTCCATATTTTCGCGGAGTGTTTATGAGAGATACCTTACCGAAGTCTCCGTTTTTAAAAGAGTGCGGAATCATAAATTTAGATAATTCTAAAAATTCTGGTACACATTGGGTAGCCTATGTAATTTTAAATGAATATGTTGAGTACTTTGACAGTTACGGCAACTTGAAACCTCCAATAGAATTTGTTTGCTATGTAGGTTCTAACAATATTAATTATAATTACAATAATTTGCAAAATAATAACTTATTCAATTGCGGACATTTATGCATTAAATTTCTTAAAGAGTTTTGGAAAAAGCAAAGTTTTAACAAATCATCACTTAAAAGGTTTAAATGATACGTGTCGTCTACATAAGACAACACTTTGACTTTATCTGTCACAAGAGATGAATGTCAATTAAATTGAGAAATTTTATTAAAAAAAAATGATAGTTTATAATATAAAATCAACTGCCAAGCTTAATGGTTTTACTCGTTCTCGTATCTTCAAAAGACGAAGACATATTATACGAACTATAAAAAAAATTACTAAAGAAAATAAAGTGTTTCTTCGAGCTTTAGGATTTAAATTATGAGTATTCTTCAAGTGAATGATTTACCACAATTCGACAACTCTGTAGTGAGTTATGAAATTCATACATATAATCCATATAGCAACAGTTTTAATGAAAATGATGAAATACGTATACCCATAAATCAACAAGATTTGTACGTATTACCTTCAGCTAGCTACATTTACATTGAAGGTCGAGCCACTACGGTTTCGAAAGATGGAGCAGGAAAACTAACACGAAAGGTTGTTAATTTTACCAACAATCATATATCATTTCTATTTCAAGACATTCGATATGAAATTAACGGTGTAGAGATGGACCGAATAAAAAATGCAGGTATTTCTACAACTCTAAAATCTTATGTGTCAATGAACCAGGGGGAAAGTAAAGCTGCTGCTATTTGGGGTTGGAATTTGAGCGGAATGAAAGATAATGATGGTATTTTTAGTGCCCTTATACCTTTAAATAAAGTTTTAGGATTTGCGGAAGATTATAATAAAATTATCATTAACTGTAAACATGAACTTATACTTAAAAGAAGCAGTTCAAATCTTAATAGTGTTATACTTGATAATAATGACTTCATTGAAGTAAGTATAGAGAGACTGCAATGGCGTATGCCTCATATAAAAGTTTCAGATCGGGAAAGATTAACTTTACTTAAACATTTAGAAAAGGATCGTCCTATTCAAATAGCTTTCAGAAATTGGGACTTGTACGAATACCCTTTATTACCTAGAACTACAAAGCATTCCTGGGTTGTTAAAACTGCTTCACAACTCGAAAAACCAAGGTATGTGATCTTTGGTTTGCAGACAAATAGAAAAAATATGAAAAGTAAAGACTGCTCAATATTTGACCACTGTAAATTAACTAACGTTACTCTTTTTTTAAATTCTCAATATTATCCATACGAATCGGTGAATGCGAAATTTTCTGAAGATAAGTATTATATATTATATGAAATGTACACCAAATTTCGTCAGTCTTATTATAACACCCGGTCTGAACCATTGCTTGGTTTGGACGAATTTAAAGAAAAGGCTCCTTTATTTGTAATTGATTGCTCAAGACAGAACGAAGCCTTGAAAACTGGGGCTGTAGATGTGAGACTAGAAATAGAAAGTTCTGAAGATATACCAGAAAATACATCTGCCTATTGTCTAATTATCAACGATCGTCTATTCGAATATAAACCCTTAAGTGGTATTGTAAAGAAATTATTATGAACGCTATAGTCGATGTGCAAGGGTTTAAGACGGAAAGTAACGAGTTCATCGTGAAAGAAATAGCAGTAGCATGCGGAAATCAAATTATGGTATTATTAATCAAACCACCATACCCATTTTACAAGCTCACAAAAAAAGAAAGATTGCAAGTATATTGGATACAAAGAAACAGAAAAATTTTCTGGAGAGAGGGTTTTATACCATACTTAAACTTAGAGCAATATATTGTACCTTATCTGAAAGATAAAATCATTTATGTTAAAGGATGTGAAAAAGTGTCGTGGCTAAGAAACATTGTAAAACATGATAAAATATATAATTTAGAAGATAAGAACTGTCCTAGTTTAGAGAAATTGTTTGATGATTATAGAATGTCTAGTAATATATTTAGCTGTGTGTATCATTCGAATGTATGTGCTTTAAAAAATGTTACTTGTTTAAAAAGGTGGACTGATAATAAAAGTATTTTTAACAGTAATTTAGAAGACAAGGGCTGCCTTGAAAAAATATAAGTTAGAAAGTAATTTGTATAGCTCTTTATATCATAACGATATAATCAGAATAAAGGTTTTTGAGTAAAAGGTTTCTTGTTTTATTTCATAACAAATACATTAGAAACAGAATACCACAGCGAACTGTGCTGTAATATTCTAAAGATACCAAAAAAAAGGTCAATAGGTAAGTTCTGCCCCCATAGGTATGACTCGCAGCATATCTTGATAAATTGACAACACCAGATACAAGACTTCATTCTGCTTTCATACATACCCGTATAAAGACTCATAAAATGATTCAAAATTATTCCACCCCACGTTATGAATTATATAATGAATATAAAATTCGATTATGTTCATTCAGACATTATTGGGCTACAGTAGATTCAAAACGAAGATTGGTGATGGAAATGGCCGATGCAGGTTTTTTTTACTGTGGAAGTGGTTTAAACGATAAAGTTATGTGTTTTTCGTGTGGGGGTGGTATCAAAGATTGGGAGTATTACGATGAACCTTGGATGCAACATGCTACATTTTTTCCTGATTGCTTTTATTTAAATGCTGTAAAAGGAACAGATTATGTTGACAAATCAAAACGTCTATTTCATAAACTAACAAAAGTGAAGGAGGATATATTGATTGTCTGCTGAATAAGCTACTCAATGCTATTAGCAATGGAGCAACAAGTAACTATAAATTACTTACAGTCATTTTATGAGATACGATTCCTAGAATTGTAGTTAAAAGGTTGAATCATAAACTGAATTTAACAATTTAAAATAAATTAAATACATTATATTGACTACAATGCAAGATTCAGTGAAGTATACTTCTGAAGGTATTTGTAAAATAATTATTCAGAATACAAAATATTGTTTGAAAAGATGAACATTGTTAATTGGGGGCTTCTAGATCAGATCGCAAAGATCTGATCTAGAAACCCCAATTAACAACTACTGGTAACATCTTGCAATACTACGTAGCGTAGTCTCACTTTTGCTTGTTTTTAACGATTTAAACATATTTATTTACTTTGAAAATATAATATTATATACATATTTGTAATGTGCTCGTCAAGACCTTTTTTTTGATACCAAACATTTCATGATCATCCCATTTTAATTTTTTTCAAGGTTAGAAATTTACGTGTAAAATCCACCAAATTAAATTTAGGGAAAAATTATATAGCCTATGTCACCCGGACCATTATTACGAATCTATTGATACCTCATTCATCAAAATCGGTTTAGTAGTTTAGGCGCTACGGTGGAACACACGTAAAAACAAACATACATACATACATACAAACATACATACATAGACTGCTAAAATCATAACCCTTCCTTTTGGCTTTGCCGTAGTCGGGTAAAAATGCTTTCAACAACATCTTTAAACATATCATTGGCTACATTAATACATTCAATTTCCTCTTACATAAGCCAACTATATAAATTATATAATAGAGAGCATTCTACTAATGTCTGACAACTAAAAATATGCTGTAATCTGAAAAAATATATCATTTGGCGGTTTTATGAGCGTTGTACATCCTCATTAGAATCGTTAGTGACTTAATGATATAATAGGTGACATACATACCTACTGATTTGAATAAATGAATGGGCTTGCATACGTCTACACTACATTTGAAATAAGATTAGAAATTTAAATAAAACTTTTTTACAGTCCGTTCAACCGATTTTGACTTTTATTGCGTTGGTGGTATGACAAATGGCAGCTGCATTAAACAGTTGGTATTGTAACCAGTTTTTTGCTTTTAATGCCGTCCTTATGCCTTTTTTGTTTTTGGGTGGGAAATTATCAAATAACTTCTCCCACTCTGGGTGGAGCGGGAGGGCGTGTCAGACTCTTACTAACTAAAACCCACCTGTGTTCCTTCGGTTGCCCTGTTGCCGGGGGCCACGATTTCCCTATCGGTTTTCTTCGAACCCCCGGCAGGCACTGGCCCTAGCGGACCCCGTCAATTTTGCTGACATCTCTTTGAGGCGCGCGTGGAACACAACGCGCCGTCGACCCGGGCTTGGTCCTTATCAGACAGCGAGCTACCCATTGCTCACCGTCCGCAAGCCCGTGCCTACGGTGGCCGGAAATCGGCTCGCGATTCCCGCCCCGGGCGTCTCCTCCTGCGGCGGTTAGGGGCGTGAGGGCGCGAACTTTGCCTCTCCCTCACGCGTTCCGCCTCCTCCTTTGCGAGCATTACCGCTTCGCAGAAGGAGGTGACGGCCTGCCATTTCCTCTCGCTCCGCACCATGGCCTGAACCAGGGCCGGATGCGAGAGATCACCGCCGCCGATCGCCTCTACGAGGACACGGCGTTGCTCCGCCGAAGCCGGGCAGACCTCCACCGTATGCTCCACCGTGTCCTCAGGCCGATCCGTCCTTATGCCTAAGGTGTAGAAATCAAAATCGGTTAAACGGACTGTAAAAAAGGTTTGTTTAAATGTTCAATCTTATTTCAAATGAAGTTTTTTTTTATAGTTGGCAACAAACCGATTCATATTTGGTGGCGTATATTCCCGATTATTAAGATATAGTAGAGAACCAATTTTTTTTAACCGATTCCAAAAAGGAAGAGGTTCTATGTTCGTAGCGTATGTATGTTTTTCTTTTTTATGTATGTCCACTGATTTATCCGTCAATTGTGAACTGATTTTGTTTTTTTTTTTTTATTTTTCCATGTAAATTTTATTAATTTAGCTTAGACAGTTTTTGAGTCCGTAGAGCTTCAATACGTATATTTCCCCACTTAGTATGTGGATGATTTTGTAAGTTCCTGTCACTGTTATTTACATAGCAGGTGTTTTTTTTTTTCTTTGTTTTTTTTTTTTGCTGTTTTTGTTTTTTTATGGTTTTTTTATTTGGGAATTTTGTGGAGTAGGTACCACAATTCAAAAGTGAAAAATAAAAACTTTTTACAAAAAAAAAAACAACCAACCAAAAAAAACACTACAACAAACATTGTTATTTAACTTTAAAGTCATTTGTTTTTTTTTGTAAAAGTTTTTTTTAAGGTATTGCGATCTGTTTGAAAACAGTTACTATAGTCCGTACGCGACTGTTAGTCACCGTCTGAGGTATGTGAGCGGAGACGGGGGAGGGCGCCATTGACAAAATTGGCAGACGGAATTAGCTTGGCCTTTGTTCCCCCCCTGTCTCACCGCCCACATACCTCAGTCTGTGACTAGCAGTCGCGCCGACTACACTATAGGAATAAATCAAGTCAGATTGCAATCACCAACAATTCACCTACTAAGTGTGATATATTATAACCGTGTCTCTTTGACATATCATTACAGCGATCAATTATCTAAATAATATATGGAAATGTATAACCTAATGACAATGTTTTACTATTACGGGTTTTATATAAATGATGACAAACGTACATTAGAAAACAAAGAATAATATTTTATTTTGGACACGCACAGAAAATACAAATTATAAAAAAATGAAACACTAAAACTAACACAAAAATCGAGTAAAAAACCCGCGTGGGGCTAAAAAGGCTCCTATTTCAGAATAATGCTGCGATATTAAAAAAAAAACAAAGCTTTAATTATTACTTCTCCTTCTAAAACCAAAGGCGATGATTTACCAAAAATATTGACTCACATCCTGTGTCTACATATTTATCATATTTTTTGATAGGTGAACAATGAGCCGAAAAATGCTCTCAAAACGGTGAAGGAAAACATCGTGAGGAAACCGGCAAGTACTAGAACTGAAAATTCGAAGACATGTGACATCTACCAACCCGCACTGGGCCTGCGTGGTGGATAACGGCCCACTCCCTCTCACAGAGAGGAGGCCTGTGTCCCAGCAGTGGGAACATTATAGGCTGATGATGATGATGATGAACAATGAACTGGAAAATGCCTGATGTATTTTTTATTTTTTTGGGTGGGAAATTATCAAATAACTTCTCCCGCTCTAGGCGGAGAGGGAGAGCGTGTCAGACTCTTACTGACTAAAACCCACCCGTGTTCCTCCAGTTGCCTGTATGTTGCCAGAGGCCACGGTATCCCTTTCAGATTTCTTCGCAACCCTGGCAGCAATTCGCAATTCTGCTGACATCTCTTTGAGGCAAATGCCTGATGTCTCAATTATTATTGGTAATACATACAAATGAAGGCTCGGCAATGCCATAATACACTTTCCATACGATACCTACACAAAGAAAATTATTAGGTATTGTAGAACAGCTGTTACGGCTCTAATCGTTACTGCAATAGACTGTGAATGGCCTGTACTCGACCGCCTTTTGTGATTATTAAACGACCGAATGATACTCTTTTCACCATTTACAAGTTTCTTGTTTCCAGAGAATCAACCAGGATAATAGCATTACATACTCAACCCAACAAAAAGTGTGGAGATCCCTGATCTTCAACTGTTTCCACCATTTAATGGTAAATGAAAAGACCAGCAGAGTCATCATTTCAGCCAAAAGGCGTACACTGCTGGACATAGACCTCCTCCAAGCACCGCCACTTTTACCGGTTCTGTGCATCTGGCACTTAGCGGATTCCTGCGGCCTTCACCAGGTTCGACATTATCATTACCTATTAATTATGACATGTAACTTAACTATTTGACATCTATTTAGAAATTGATTGTATGTATTTTTTTTTCTTTTGATATGCTATGCCTATTTATACTGATTTTATAACTGACGTGAAAGTTGACATAATTTCATTCATTTGTTATTTTAAAAGTTATACAAATGTATTTGTACGCCTCTGGGCAAAACATGGAGGATATACCTATTTATAACACCTCACACAGTGTGTAACTTGATTTAGCTTTATTTGTGAACATAGGGTTCACAAATAAAGCTTTCTGATTTCTGATCGATCCACCTTGCGGGGGGCCTTCCAACACAACGTCGTCACTCCAAAACCTTTCGGCCTCATCGGCTAACTGTTCTGCGAGCAATGCACCCTGCCCACTGCCACTTAAGTCAGGCAATTCTTCGGGATATGTCGGTTACCCTTGGTTCTCCTACGGATGTCTTCATTTCTGATTCGATCACGCAGGGAAACTCCAAGCATAGCCCTTTTTATTGCCCCTTGAGTGACTTTTAGCCTTTTAATAAGTCCCATTGTGAGCACCACCAACAGAGTACTCAGTATTAAACATTGACTAAGTTGCCTCATTCTTTACCAAGTTGCCTCAGTTTTCACTGAGTCGCCTCAGTATTCACTGAATGGAATCGGCCATCACTACACACTTGAATGCAGTAGCATATGTTTAACATAAACGCCACAATATTTTGAGCGGGCACTAAGACGTAATTCTATTATCTAATACAGATAGCAATAATAAAGTAATGGCTTATTACAAGTACTATAAAATTAACCTACTCCAATCGACTAACTCAAGCGAAGGAATTCTCGGTTTTCAAAATTGTTCAGATTGACATTTCTACTGAAACTCTTTCAGCTAATTTTACTAAAAGCTTTTTTGGATTTTTTGGCATTTTCTAGGCAAGATTAATATCACGTATGATATGTTAAGCACCGTTGCACAACAGTACGCGCCGTGGCATGAAAATGACGCTCGTGTTTATACACCCTCTCACAGAAAGGAGGCCTATATCCCAGCAGTGGGAACATTATTGCTTGATGCATGAACAAGCAAAGAATCACCACAATTTTTGAGAAATACTAAATGATTCAAAAATTTTTGGGCAATCATTGTTGCAGAACTGCACTAATTTTTTAATAATTGAAATCAGTCACATAACTCGATCACTGATTCAATATGAGACTCGCTAATACCCTATTAACATCAAATTATTCGCTAAAACAAATGTTGGATCGCTACATTGATTTGCAGTGCGACGACCTGATATTATTTCGGACAGTGATATTAATACCCTCTTGTGTTTGTAGTGAATGAATTTACTGGTCATAGTTGTATTGTAATGTATCATTATGTTTGTAGCTAATTATTGCATGTTGTTATGGATTTAGATGTATTGATTCTGTTCTGTTTTGGCACCACGGTCTATTGTCACTTGCCTCGTTTATTTTGCGACCGCACGTCGGAAGATTAAGGTTTGCCAGATCGTTGTTTTTATTAATTAATAATAAGTAAAATACCAGGGCATTAATGACTACCAAGTACCATAGTGACTACAATGTAGTTAGGGGCCGTAGTTGACACAATATTTCTGCATTACGTTTTAGCGACTCTGCGTTCAGAGGCGGTAGAAAATTGTGCATCGGGCTTCCGAAAATTGCCGATTTCCGAAGATGATGCAGAAAGTATCGTGTCTACTCTTTACTACTAGCGCATTCAAATTTGTTGTATATGTTATAACCAAAACTATTTTCTGGAACTCGCTAATTGGTCTATAGGTCAGTTATCGTAAACACAAAATTCGCGTTGCGTCGCAAAAAATTGCACTGTTGTGATTTTTGGGATTTTGTTAGGATAGGTACCAGTAGTGTATCAACCAATTTTGCAGAGTCGAAAGACTAACTGCGTGGTGCTCGAAAAACCTTGAAGTTTTCTGACTTCTTTCAGTTTTTGACCAATAACTTCTAAAAGGTGCATCCTACGGAAAAAATCTTCATTACATTTTTTTTAAGAATGTAACATTTGATACAATTTGAGTGCAAGCGTAGCTCTGTAGATCCAAAACAACCCGAGATGCAGCACTTCAAACATTGGCCATTTTTCCAAAAAAGTTCAACTTTTGTCTGGTAGTACTAAAAAACGGGTCAACATTCGAGCAAAATAATAGTCACCAAAAACTAGTTCTCCATCATTCAATTTGCCGCGTTTGTAATTTGGGATCGTTGACATGATACAATACTAGTGTATTGTATCATGTCAACCATGTCATGTATCACTACACATAACAGTATGTATTTACTATGTAGTCATAGTAAATACATACTGTTATGTGTAGTGATAATGTGTAGCTGCAGTTTCATTGTTGGCCCATTCATAAAGACTCTAAAGCTCTTTGTTCTGAATGATTCATTGACGCGTATTTTATATCGCGTACAAGCTTCTCTTATTAAAACTTTAATCAGTTAGCTATTATATTATGTAAGTGTGTAATAGTAATTTAGGGGTATGCGGAACAGGAAATGAAATAGAGTGTCCTTATTTTTATGATATATTCGCGTCGGTGACCGCAGCGCATGCTTATGGTAGCCAATCATAACGATGCGACGGTAACTCATGTATTATGTGACAGGTGGCGCTGTGGGCAATTCTTAGATTTTAGTCTAAATCAATTCTGATGTATTTAAAATGCTATTACGTTAGGCTTACGTGAATGTACTAGGTGTTATAAGAAACGACTTATGGATTCGTGAAAAAGTTAAACAGGATATTTCGTGCAATCAACACCTGGCCGCGACTTCGTTGGCAAATAAACTGCATTTAATTTTCCCACTGCTGGGACACAGGCCTCCTCTCTTCGAGAGGGGGTGGGCTGTAATCTACCACGCGGGCCCAGTGCGGGTTGGTAGATGTCACATGTCTTCGAATTTTTGTTTTTAGGAACGCCGGTTTTTTCACGATGTGTTCCTTCACGGTTTTGAGAGCAGTGGTGATAAAATTATTTACACAAAGTAAAGCGCCTGCCTGGGTTCGAACCTACAACCTACAACTCCTAAGTCGGGTCGTTACCACTAGGTCACCACTGCTACCCACTTTAAAGATCTCTGGACTGGTTTTGAAAAATCCTCTCTTTGCATATCTCATCTTCTTCTATACAGGGTGTCAGGAACATCGACGCGAAAACTCTTACCATGGATTCAGCATTCATAGATTCAACGCAGATGGGTTCAGAATCATGTATTGAATCCATGGTAACAGTATTCGCATCGATGTCCCTGCCACCCTGTATAGCATCTTTTATGGATCATAAAGAACCTGTTTCACTGGGTCAAAAATGGAACCGTTAAAAATTTTACTTACTTCTTAATTTAAATTTTATCTATTAGACAACTTGTCAGGAATTTTTCCAGAGGTAACTGCTGAAACATGCGACTATGACCCAGACCTACAGTCACCGTAGTGCAAATCATTTCCAAATTCGCTTAAATCTTACTAGAAGTTGTTTAATATGCATGCTGTTTTAAAACACTGCGGTTGAATAAATTGGAAAAGTTCGGTAAAAAAAAGCTTCTTTTCCACCAGAGTTGTAGGTGTTGTATCTTCAGTGATAAGGTTCTGCGTTTTCTTTCAATCAGTTCGTCAGAATTGCTTTGATTCTTAAGGTGTAACTTAAAACTTCAGAATAGCCCTTCTATACTTCGTCCTCATAAATGAACAGAAATCAATAACACAAATTACCATAGGTATCGTAGACAAGTGTGTCGGTCGATACGGAGCGGTCAATAGTTGATGAGGTCGACAGTTACTTGGATACGGTGATACAAAGCGCGTATTGACCCGGCTATTACTGGAATAGGGCTTTTATAGTGCCCTACTTACTATCGAATCGGAACCGTATCGTAAACGATCAAGATATGGTTTCGATTCGGTGTTAAGTGAATAAATGATTTTTAAAAAAAACGGTGCACTCCGGGAGTGCCGATAGAAGTGAAAACTTGAACAAGATCGCCTTGGTGGAAGAAAAATACTTGTATAGAACATTGGTCCGTAACCTTATCTAAATAAAGAGCACAATCGCGTTTACAAAAAACAAAAAAATAGTGGCACTCCGGGAGCTGCATGCGGTTAGACTGGAAGGTGACCCTAACGTAGTTGGCAAATGACTTGGCAGATGTTGAGTTTTGACAAAAGACCGTACTCAATAGACCAGAAAAGCTTCAGCAAGCAGCAAATAAATTATTTGTAAGTTTACGAGTAAACTCAATACTCAATTCTTTATTGCATTCCATATGTATTACATAGATGGTATAACAAGTAAAAGATCAATATGGACCCTGTCGGGCATAGCAAAATTAGGAGAGAGGAAGAGGGTTAAGTAGCAATTCAATATTATTATAAATTATTAGATTTGTTTAATTGGGTGTATAATTATGTATATATTGTATATTATTAGGTTTGTGTATATAGATATAGTATATTAAGGATTTTAAATATTGCATAAGAATAATATAGGTAATTATTATTTAAATTCTTAGAAGTATTTTCATTAATATTAAATTATGTTATTGTTTATGTATTCATATTTATATTTGATTTCCTATATTCCTTATTATATTATATTTCATAATATTTGGTGTATGAGAGAAAGAATAATTTTACACAGATACAGTGATTGAATAAAAAAAAAAATGGCACTCCGGGAGTGCCGACAGAAGTGAATACTTGAACAATTTAAAAAAATACTTCCAAAACCTTTAAGTCAAAATAATCACACTGAACATTGATCCGTAATGTAATATAAATAAAGAGCACAATCGAGTTTACAAAAATGAGGTGTCGGTAACGGAGTCACGAGTTCAATTGTGTTTCCCATCTCAAAAATGCCCAACGCGCCTAAAGAAGTTTTCACTTCAAAAATAGTATCATTATTTATGCATAATCACCCTAGATATATAGATTTTTAATTATTTTAAAATAAATAAAATGTTCCCACTATTCGGACACACTAAAAAGGGTTAAACCTTTTGAGTTAGTTTAGTGTAGAGTAAGTGAACTTAAACTGTAGTGCAAGTGCTGACTTTTACAAAGAACACGTGAATCAAGTGTCTTCCCCTTAACTTATAGTGAATAAGAAAGACGTTATTGGACGACTTCTTAATTTTATAGTTACTTAGCAGTTTAAGTTATATTAAATTACTTATTAGCTAATAGGCTAGATTGTAATGTGAATAAAGTATCACCAATTGTGAAACTTTATAAAGGAAAAAAAAAACTATTGGGACACAGGCCTCTTCTCTAAGAGAGGGAGTGGGCTTTGGCTTTTCTTTTTTACAATTTTTATTTGTTTCCTTTTTATTTCTTTTTAGGGTTCCGTTAAAAAACGGAACCCTTATAGATTCGTCATGTCTGTCTGTCTGTCTGTCTGTCTGTCTGTCTGTCTGTCTGTCTGTCTGTCTGTCTGTCTGTCTGTCCGTCCGTATGTCACAGCCACTTTTTTCCGAAACTATAAGAGCTATGCTATTGAAACTTGGTAAGTAGATGTATTCTGTGAACCGCATTAAGATTTTCACACAAAAATAGAAAAAAATCAAATAATTTTGGAGTTCCCCATACTTAGAACTGAAACTAAACAATTTTTTTTTCATCAATCCCATACGTGTGGGGTATTTATGGATAGGTCTTCAAAAATGATATTGAGGTTTCTAATATCATTTTTTTCTAAACTGAATAGTTTGTGCGAGAGACACTTCCAAAGTGGTAAAATGTGTGTCCCCCCCCCTGTAACTTCTAAAATAAGAGAATGATAAAACTAAAAAAAATATATGATGTACATTACTATGTAAACTTCCACCGAAAATTGGTTTGAACGAGATCTAGCAAGTAGTTTTTTTTTAATACGTCATAAATCATAAACTTATCGGTACTTGCTGTTACGGAACCCTTCATGGGCGAGTACGTCTCGCACTTGGCCGCTTTTTTTACTAATGTTATAATTATGTTGTATTGTGTGCTTTTTTGTCTGTGCAAAATAAATGTATTTTCTTTCTTTCTTTCTTTAATCCACCACGTAGGCCCGATTAGAGGATGTCACCTGTCTTTGATTTTTTGGTTCTAGAACATGCTTTCCTCACAATGTTTTCCTTCGCAATTTTGAGAGCAATGGTGATGAGATAAATTGCATAATGTAAGAATGGATTTTACGTGGATCGTGTAAGCAAATCAAAATTTGATGTTTCTACTCTAGTTTTGATTGGATAGCTTGCTCTGTGTAAGATTGTTGGTCAAATTTGTCATTGGGTCACTGATGATCTTAAGGACAATATGGATATAGAGAGGAAGCGCAGGTCGTTGGCTGTTCGATGTAACTTGCTGGTTCGAAGATTTGCACGTTGTACAAATTAAGTTAAAGTCACTCTTTTCAAAGCTTTCTGTCAATCTTTCTACACGTGCAGTCTTTGGACCAGTTATACGCAGAGGGCATACAGCGATCCACGTGTCCAATATAATAACGCGTTTAGGATACTGTTGGGGATGTCGTGGCGTTGTAGTGCATCCACAATGTTTGCAGAGGCGCGCACAGGCGACTTTTACGCCATAATAAGAAAAAGAACCGCCTCCATAGCCGGCCGGCTACGCGCCACTACCAACGGTCTCCTGAGCGTGTTCTCAGATCGGTGGGACTCCCCTCTGCTGCGCCACTGGGTAAGAATCCATACAAATTGATTATTTTTTTGTTTGTTTTATCTCCCTATTACTAACTCTAGTTATTATTTTATTGTTACTAACACTATGGACTCATGTCTGAAAAAAAGAATTTGAATTAATCCGACTTATTGATCGCTACTTCAATATTTTATTTACAATTTTTTACAATAAATCAACATAGAAAATATTTCTCAAGTTTCGTCTAAAGTTCAACAAAACTCAATTTATTTTATCCATTTACAGTAATGAAATAGATAGGAGAGTAATTTACGCTTTCAATTTTGATGCTCTCGACTGAATAATTATTGAAATTCAATAAGATAGAGATCGAGTTCTAATCTTATTTAGTTTTAAGGAGAAAGTTATAGGAGACTAAGGTCAAGATCTATAAACGTTATTTAGCACTTTGGCTAAGCGTTATTTCTGTCACTGTCACGCAACCGTCAATCTAGCAAAATACGTGCTAAGGGCCAGTTTCTTGAACTAAAATTATCGCACCTCATCTATTAATCGAGCTGTCAAGTTGATTCCTGTTTGTTTCTTTGAATCAAGTGTCAGTCAAGCCTGACGAAGAGATCTGAAATTTGGAGGGAGCGTACTCAGTATTTTAGTTATGATTGCAGTATCGCTGATATCTTCTCCGTTTTCTTTTAGTTTCTTAGCCAAACCTTCTACTTTAGCAATACGTTGGGTTTTTCTGTAACAAATTTTCGGGCGCGCGTTTTTTTCTTCTTAGCGTGTTGATGGCTATCTAAATGCACTCGGCCCAGAATTTGTCCACGTGTTTGGCGCCATCACTAGCGTCCATCAGTTCATGTACCGTGCAGCTGACAGGACACGCAGAACATAATATTAAGTGTTCCATCGGTTGTAGAACAGCACCACGCACATTCACACGCGCGCGCGCTTTTTCGGCGATTGGTTGAATGATTTATCAACAGCCAATCGCAGCAGTTTATGCGCATATGACAATTGTCAGAATGTCGTCTATAGATCTCGGTCTAAGTGCTTATTTTTCTGAAAAACACGATACGACACGACTACGATCCGACTGCGATTTCAAAATTTACGATTTCTGATGGCCGATGGAGCCGAAAGTTTCTGGAGTGGCGATCGTATACCGGAAGACGTAGCGTTGCAAGGCCTCCCACAATATGGTCCGATGACCTTGTGAAGGCTGCAGGAATCCACTGGATTTGGGAAGCACGACATCGGTCGAAGTGGCGATGCTTGGGGGAGGGCTATGTCCATTGGACATCTTTCGGCTAAAATGAAGATTATGATAATGATATCTGCTGATCCCAACTAATGATCTGCCCGATCATTTGGGTAAGTATTAAGTTTTTTAGATATAGATACAGTCAACCGCACGTCCATAGTTATACTTTGACTTAGGCAGCAGCGATAGCCTAGTGGTGTGACCGTCAGACTGCCAAGTCATAGGTCTCGAGTTCGAACCCAAGGCACGCACCTCTGACTTTTTGAATTCATGTGCGTATTGTATAATTATCACTTGCTTAAAAAACGGTGAAGGAAAATATCGTGAGGAAACTGGCATGCCTGAGAGATATATTTCTCGACAGCATGTGAACCCAAGTCAGAGGCCCATGGGCGGCTTTATAACTCTGACACCAGGTTAGTCACTAACCACACGAACAGAAGAAGAAGATTTAGACAGCGCCTTTATTTCTTTGGTTTTTCATATTTCAAGAGTTCCCAGTGACTTGCGGTTGACTATACATTATTGAAATATTGTGTCTAGACCAATCTAGACATTAAAATTTCAAGCAGCTTCGAACTATGATGGCCATGCATGAGTTACAACAGACTTGCAAGTCGGCTACATTACAACCTTGTCAATAATTTATTAAGCTGTCAGTGGTGCTCTGCATTGTCGGTCTAAAATTAGACTTTTCCATTCAATATTTTATACTCCCTTTCTTACTGTTATGACAGATTTGTTACTCGATATGTTGGAAAGATTATGGCTTTTGTAGGTAGTTTTATACATGGTTGGCGTTATTTAATTATTATTAATTGTACTATTGTAATTCACCCGCATTTCGCCAGTTATGCTTGAGTCCCATGTAATGGGGGGTGAGCTTATTGCCATCGACCGGTCATAAATCTATTCGGACAGCCTGTTCGGACAGTTCAGATAGCAGCGCATAGTGACTCGAGTTCGATTCCGCTCAGCGACAACTACTTTTTGTCTTTTTGGATATTATTTTATTTTTCTTATCATTATGTCTGTTCAACGATCGCCTCAGAGCTCAACATTACCAGTAAAATCTCCAACGTCGATGCATTATGGGTCGGACTCTGCAATCAATATAACACCGAGCGAGGTGGCTAAACGATTCAAGCGTACTTTCAGTGAGTATTGTGATCAGTCCGCTCCGTCTGATGATGTCGTAAAATCGATGTTGTCCGAGCTCAAAGAACAAATAGAATTAAAATTCGAATCCTTGACTAGTTCAGTGAATACCCTTACTAATAAGAACGAAGAAATGCATAAATCAGTACAATTTATGTCCGTCAAATATGATGAACTATTGTCTAAAATCAATTGTCTAGTGCAAGAAAACACCGATTACAAAGCCCGCATTAAGACTTTGGATAGTAAATTGGAACACTTTGAAAAGAATATGCGCTCTACTTCTATGGAAATTCGAAATATCCCGAAACAAATCAATGAAAATAAAAGGGATATGACCAGCATTATCAAGGATATTGGCTTGGCTATTGGATTGGAAACTCTTATTCAAGACTTGGAAATTAGAGACATTTACCGATCTAAGTCTGAGGCAATTATTGTTGACTTCACTTCTATAATCAGAAAAGAATCTATGGTATCAACTTCCAAAAAGTTTAATAAAGCCAATCGCGAAGCAAAGAAGCCTCAACTAAACACAGCCCTTCTAAAAATACTGGGACCAGCCAAACCAATATTTATCTCCAAGTCCCTAACTACTAAAGCTCAACGTTTGTACTACATGACAAGGGGATATGTTAAAAACAATAAACTCGCAGCTACGTGGACGTCCTACGGCAAGGTTTACGTAAAGAAGCAGGAAGGTCAGGCTCCTATTCGCATTCAAGAAGAAGCTGATATACTCAAAATTATTATGTGACTAAATGTAAACTATTTTTTGTTGTTAGTATCTTTAGTCTTCATACGTTTTTTGTGCTTTCATAATAGGCACTTATTAAGTACATTCTTTAAAGCCATTCTTTATTCACTTGTTCTAATTTGCATATTGAAAGCTTCACGTGGGAAATATACACATGTATCTTGTACTTCAACTGAAGTCGTGCTAGCTCTCATATTATATAATTATAATTCCGTTTTAATGAACAACGAATACAACACTTCACTCACGGAAATATGCTCTAATAAAATACTTGTATGCATGGTAATTCTAATATTCAATTTAATTAATTCTGGACATACACTCACAAAACATATCACAACTGCTTCATTTACACTTACATATTTTAACACTATTTACAATCGCCATTACCGATTCACTTTGATCTATTGTACACAGTTCTATGTATCTTTTGTGCATTATATTCCCCTTAAGTCATCCTTAAAGACAATTTATTTTAAAATTCGATAACTTTGGTCTTGAATCTATTCACAACAATCTCAATTTCTTTAGTGGTGGCCAATTCTCTGACATGCGAGGTTGAAAATATAAAATCCATTATACCGATGCCAAACAATAAACTAAAAATTCTGACTCAAAACATAAGGAGCATTAATTGTAACATGCCTGGTTTTAATACATTATTGGCTCGCTCGGACGTTGATTGGGATATACTTATTCTAACGGAGTGCTGGCTCAAGTCCACCCAATCCATACCTGAGCTGGATGGTTATACCTGTATCTCTACGGCTTCACATAACACTCAAAATGAAGGTGTTGTCATCTACCACAAAACAATTTTAAAATTTTTGCTGAGGAACCTCCCATCATTGATTCTAATTGTCTTTTGTTAAAACTGAGCTCTGAGACATGCATTATCGGAATTTACCGCCCTCCAGGTCAGCGTAACACGAGTGGTTTCTGTACTTCAATGGATGAGCTTCTAAAAAAACTATCCAACTACAAAAACATAATCATTTGTGGAGACATAAATATTGACATAGCTCCTAACACTAATGATAAGCGCTCCTTAGAGTACCTCAACGTCTTGGCTAGTCATTGTATACTTCCCGCTCATACCATACCCATCCATGGCTTCACTTGTCTGGATCATATTATGATTAAAACTAAATTAGAAGCCACCTGCTTTATAGCGGAATCTTCAGTCACTGATCACGAAAGTGTTGGCATTGCTATTAACTTACTTACAAAACGCTTCGCGCCTTCTTTAACGATGAAGCGTATCAATTATACCGGATTAGACCACACTATAAGTGAAACTAACGTTACACCGATACTTGACTGTAGTGATGCCAATGAAGCTACCGATCAACTCATTTCCTTATTGGACAATGTCATTCAGGATAACTCACATGTGGTTAAAGTGTCTAATAGGAAAAGAATAAACAAACCATGGATTACTACTGGTTTACTACGATGTATGCGTAATAGAGACAATCTGCATAAAAAGCTTAAAAGGAATCCAAACGATGAAACACTTAATTTGACATACAAGAGATACCGAAACTTTTGCAACGCTATCCTAAAGAAACAGAAGAGAATTTATGAGAAGAAGGAAATTGAAAATTCAAAAAATAACAGTAAAAAACTGTGGGATGTAATTAAAAATATCTGTAGTACTAACAAAAAGTTAGACCATTCCTCGGCTCTGATCAAAACTGATAATCCTAAAAGCAGTATCGATGACGTTAACAAATATTTTACGGGTGTTGGACAGAGTCTGGCGGAAGAAATTATTGGTTATACCGATCTATCGAGTCGCTGCCGGTCTATTCCCGCATCACCAAACTCATTTGTCTTGCTTCCTACTGATGAAGAGGAGGTTGAATTCCTTGTGATGGACTTGAGAGAGGGTGCAGCTGTTGGAGTAGATCAGATTTCTGGTAAAATTTTAAAGCGATACGTTAAGCTGCTAACACCTCCACTTACTCACATCTGCAATCTGGCATTTGCTACTGGTACCTTTCCATTGGCGTTGAAGATAGCTCTTGTCAAACCTATTCACAAGGGAGGAGACAAAGATTGCATTAACAACTACAGACCAATTTCGATCCTTCCCACGTTGTCCAAAGTCTTAGAACGACTGATCAACAAACGTCTCATGAACTTCCTTGAGACAAATCTACTCCTTTCACCAATGCAATTTGGCTTTCGATCGGGAAGGTCAACTGATGACGCTGTTCATGAACTCACTAACCATATTGTCACTAATATGGACAGTGGCAGGAAGTGTGTGACGGTGTTCCTCGACTTAGCAAAGGCCTTTGACACGGTCCCTATTCCATTGTTATTACATAAACTCGATAAAATTGGTGTTAGAGGTCTTCCATTCCAACTGCTTAAAGACTACTTAAGTAATAGGAAGCAACGAGTGAAAATTGACAACTGGACTAGTGACGAACTTTCTGTGCACTATGGAGTTCCGCAGGGCAGTGTCCTGGGTCCTAGCCTTTTCCTTGTGTATATTAATGACTTGTGTCAACTCCAACTAAAACAAGGAAAATTGCTATCTTTTGCGGATGACACTGCGTTATTTTTTTTGTGGAAAAAGTTGGGAAGATGTTTTCCAATATGCTCAACATGGTCTTAATGAGGTATGCCAATGGCTTAAAGACAATGTTTTGACACTAAATGTATCAAAAACCAAATATATTGCCTTTGCACCTAGGAAAAATCTGCTGCCACCCACAACTCTCAATATTACTGCTCACACTTGTACCTACTTGGCCCCGCCTTCGTGCCTTTGTTCGCCCCTTCAAAGAACGGACGTTATTAGATATCTTGGAGTGTATATTGATCAGACACTAACTTTTAAACCTCATATTGACATTCTCGTCACTAGGATTCGTAAGCTAATATACATTTTCAAGACACTGAGACATGTGGCGGATAATAAGACTATCAAAATGGTGTACTCAGCACTCTGCCAGTCAATAGTCAATTATTGCATAACCTCCTGGGGAGGAGCAGGAAAAGTGCACCTTCTGGAAGTTGAAAGAGCACAGAGAGCCGTACTCAAGGTTGGAGCTGGGCTCCCCTTTCGCTATCCAAGTGCTGAGCTATATAAACGTTGGGATACTCTAACAGTCAGGCAGACCTTCATATTCACATTATTACTCAAAAAACATAAAGAAATAAAATATGACCCTAATCTCAACAAAGATAAGCGAAGGAAAGGTAATGTCTGTCCTACTAATTTCTTTCGCACAATTTTCTCTCAAAAGTTTTATTGTTTTCTTGGAGGATATCTGTATAATAAAATCAATACAACACTTTCAATATACCCCATGCTTAGATCGACTTTTAAACTAAATGTATGTAAATGGCTTAAAACTCTCGACTATCAGGCAACTGAGAGTCTTCTGATCCCTATTCGCTAAATTTATATTTCCTTAATAAACGTTCACTATCACACATACACACACACACACACCACCAGACATGCACACACCCACCCCAATACCCCCTCATGCACTCACCCCCACACACACACTCACACATACGTACACACACTTAAATCTATATATGAATGTCCAGCCTAGATTTATTTTTATTTTATTTTTTCTTTATATTGTTACTGTACCTAGAAAATAATTTAACTTCATCACTTGCGTTTGCTAATTAATCTAAATTAATATGTACATTTTTAAGTATTGTGGGGCCTGGTGACCCGTAACACAGGTATTTTATGCCTTTTTCGGGCACCAGTCTCTCACAAATGTTAACCCAATTTTTAAATTAAGCATTTCCTGTACAAATCTGCATTTGTGATGAGAAAATAAATAAATAAATTATTAAATTATACTCCAGGCTGAGACAGAAATTCTAGATGGAAAACCCCAATAACACTTTGCCCGACCCGGGAATCGAAGCCTGCCGGGGTTGCGGATTTGTCCGAAAGGGTTACCGTGGTCCCTGGAAACATACAGGCAACTGAAGGTACACGGGTAGGTTTAGTCAGTAAGAGTCTGACACGCTCTCCCGCTCTGCCCAGAGCGGGAGAAGTTATTTTTGTTTTAGCTGGTTAATCTTCTTAATATATATAAATTACGTGTCACGTTGTTTGTCCGCGATGGACTCCTAAACTACTTAACCGATTTTAATTAAATTTGCACACCGTGTGCAGTTTGATCCAACTTGAAAGATAGGATAGCTTACATCTTAATTTAGGGAAAAAAAAGATATGAAGAAAAATTATGCATTTATGATATCCCGGTATTATGCCATAATTCCTTACAAAAAGTACTAGGCCTGCATGATTTTTGATGATAATCACGGTAGGTAGGGTATTATTAAGTGATAAAGATGGTCCACCCCAAACATTTATATGGCAAAACAACGTTTGCAGGGTCAGCTAGTCTTATATATAAAATTCTCGTGTCACAATGTTAGTTACTTTACTCCTCCAAAACGGCTTTACTGATTTTTACCAAATTTTATATGCATATTCAGTAGGTCTGAGAATCGGCTACTATCTATTTTTCACACCCCTAAGTGATAAGGGTTGTCCACCCCAAACAAATAATTGGCAAAACAACGTTTGCCGGGGTCAGCTAGTTGTTGTATATAAGGATAGAATATGCGAAATATGCAGACGCAAAAAAAAAACCTCGCGTCTCATGTACGACGTTGTGGGTTCAAATCCTGGCAAGACTTTTTCCAAATCATAATTATGAATTTTATACGTTTTCCTGGACATCACAGATATCGATGAAGGATAACATCGTGAGGAAACCTGGACATTTATTAATTTAGGTTTCCAGACTTAAATTAATGAATGTCCAATAAAAGTGGAGTTAGCACTTATAATAAAAACACCATTACAACTTTGTGTTTATCATAATTATACACGGAAGCACAGCAAATTAATCAATCTGCCTAGCCTTTTCGCAACTATGTTGGGGTCGGCTTCCGGTCTAACCGGATGCAGCTGAATACCGTATTTCACATGAAGCGACTGCCTATTTGACCGCCACAACCCAGTAACTGGGTAATACGATACCCCTTAGTAAGACTGTCAGACTTTCGGGCTTCTGACGACCCGTAACCACTATCAAAGATCCACGAATGACAGCCGGGACCAACGGCCTAACGTGTTTTCCGAGACACGGAGGAGTCTCGGTATGTTAAGATGGTCACCCATCCACAGACCAACCCCGGCAAGCGTAGCTTAACCTGATGGATCGAGCCATTCGGCTGTTATTACTTAGCCACGAGCTCCTCGAAAAGCAGCAAATACTTCATAAAATCTACAATTTCCGTAAATGCAATCTAAACCTGACTTAATGGACTACAAAATATCAAAGGAATTCGCTAAAAGCGGTACATTTGCTCCTATTTACAAAATAAAGTACGTTAAACGTTTCGGAGTAAAGAAATTACGTTACATACACAATCAGTTTTGTTAGAGTGATTCCCCTTAAGTATACTGTCTCGATATTATTTATTCATGAACAATTTGCGATGCAATCAGGTCAGGTGGAAACCTACAATTCCAGTGCTAGCAAAGCTATTATTGTACTAGGAAAAACGTGATTCTTTATCGTCTGGTGAAGACGACCATTCGTTCCACCTACTGAAAGTCTCTCACCTGGACACCAGTTACCTTGTCCAACCCAGAAATTTCTAAACAGACTCCGGACCCAAGTTGGCCGAAGCAAGGAAAACCTGATCAAGAGATTCGTAGATGACTCCGCTTTGGAGTAAAAGTGGTGTTTTTTACACAAACGCTGGGACATTCAGGCTAAGCGTATGCTGAGACGCAGGTGACGCAGCACAGCACAGTACAGATTTTGCAGGGTAGGGCAGGCGAGGCAGACATAGGCCACAAGCGCATGCTGCGACGCAGCTACACAGACACATTCGCGTCCTAGTACAGACAATCTGTCATTGAAACAAAATTATGAATCAGTGGTAAAAATAGTGACGATCTGCACGCGTCGCGCAGGAATCTGTGCCAGCTCCACAACGAGACGCAGAGCAGGACAGACACATGTCTGCGTCGGACGTGCCTGCGCCGCTGCGTACGCAGCTGTCAGTACGTTCAAGCATTACAAAATCTGCTCTGCCCTACGTGGACCTGGATCACCTGCGTCTTAGCATACGTTTAGCCTATATCGTGTCCTACGTGTCCTGTCATCTGCACGTTAAAGGAACTGATGGACACACTGATGGCACCAAACATGTGGCCAATTTCTAGGCGGAGTCTATTTAGTTTGCCCTTGACACGCTAAGAAGAGATGGTCTGGTCGTATCGTATTTAGTAGCTTCTTCTTCTTCCTCTTATTAGCAATGTAGGAGTATATATGTAAGGATAGTTCATCATGCAATAGTTAAAATATTAGCCAGCCATGCAGCAAGATGAATGCGCTGAATTACCAAACGTAAGTGGCTATGGGCAGGGCACATTGCTCGCAGAACAGATGGCCGATGGGGCCAAAACGTTCTGGAGTGGCGACCGCGTACCGGAAGGCCTCCCACATGGAGGACCGGTGACCTTGTGAAGGCCGCAGGAAGCCGCTGGATGCAGGAAGCACAGAACCGGTCGAAGTCATGGTGCTTATAGGAAGGCCTAGCAGACAGTCCAGCAGTGGATGTCTTTCGGCTGAAATGATGATGATGCAGCAAGTTACCACTATTGCCACGCCAAAGCGACAAGCGACTCGGGTATAACTATAGCCACAAAAGCACATCTTTACGTTGGAATCGCAATACGCACTCGCATAGCTTAGCTCATCCTTCACTACCCCAAACCCCAAAGCTTTCACAATGTCGAAACACGATTCGACTTTGATAAAATACGATTATAAACTTCATGGTTCGTTTTTGCATTTTTATAAAGATGGGTACATTCGATTTGCATTTTCGTGCGCGGAAAAAATCCGGCTCTTTTTTATATAGTCCCAATATAGACGATACTGCTGAAAATCTGTTCAGAGGATTAGTCTACAGTATTGGAAACTCGAATGAAAATAGTTGTTTTTTTGTAGTGTATTTTTCGATTTGATTTTTGTTCAATGTTACCTTTGGACATTGACTCAGCTCTCGGCCCAGCTCACGGGCGGTCCAGTTAAATTATTGATTTGGTTGCATCTCATACGTATAGAACAGAAAAAAATTATATAATAGTGTGTGTAACATATTGTCAATAAATCAGATTTGAATTTTATATTCTTGTCTCATTACCCCTCACTGTGGCAAAGACACCTTTAGCCATCTCTGATCAGTCTCGTGAGTCTGCGGGACTGGCAGTGAGTGTACCCTTCTCGAATCTGGAAATCCTGTCTACTATCCGTCTGTAACCTTGGTCGCATGGTGCAGACATCCTGAACTTATTTATATATTTATCTAAAATACTAGGTATATGATAGGTTAGGGCTGATATGGTATCCAGTTGCCATAATTCTTGAACCTCCTTACCGGTGATTTATCACCGAAAATTAGGGTGAATTTTATCAAAACTAGATGGCATTAATACACACAAATTCCTTGGACTTATAAGAGCTTAAATTTTGAATGTCATGTCTAAAGAAAAAAAAAACGTTTTGTCACCATTCCCCATATCTCCGCTCCTGTCCATTTCGGGTCCATTCGCACGGTTTGGGGTTTCGGGGGTTTGGTATCACTTCAAGACCTAGATTACCACTCGCCATCTGGTTGCCTCTCCGATTAAATTTTACGTGCCATTGCCTTGAATACCTATAGCTATTTGTTCAAATAGTTTCATCAAAAATATTTATAAAAACGACTAAATACTTTGTAAAATGAAACTGATACTGGCAACTAAAGATGAAAACATATCGAATCATAAAAAAAACTTGACTGTGTGACTTTTCTGACATTATTTTTTTCTCAGTTGTGAGAGAAATGGCCGAGCAATGTGACTAAAATTTTAGTTATATATTTTGTGTTGTGTGTTTTTTTTATATATTTTATGTAGTCTTTTTAATTTCGATTTTATCTTTGATTTTGTACGAAATTTTAGTGTTTGATACGTCGCGTTGATTTCTATTAGAATTTACCGTGACTCACCATTCTATCAAGCAGAAGACTTTGTGCTCTAAACAAATTTTCGATTTAAGAGGTAAGCAGAATTGTGCGTTCTTTAAAGCTGATATTCCTATTAGGTTCATGGCTACATTTTTGGTTAATGCAGCTTAAAAATGTTAACCCAAAAAACAACCTGTAATAAGGGCTTGTACATAAAACTGCGATGCGACGTCGCATCGCAGTTTTGTGTACAAGCCCTATCTCAAATATTTGGTATTCTATAAGGACGACCGCAGATTTACAATTTACAAGTTGGCCGACTAAATCGCAGAGTATACAGGTATAGTGATATATGCTAGCCCGCACATCTTGTCCAACTAAATCTATATCTTAGTAAGTTACTATAGTTGGCCAATTTACAATTTGTCTTTTGCGTCATGTTTATTATGAACGGGCGCCGTCAGTTGGGACTGGTCATCTCTTAGCTGCATGGCTTATTTTGAATTTTTCTTTGTTTTATCTTTTTATTACAGGCGCTTCTAACGTGCACATCTTTCTACATTGTTCTCACATGTATAATTTCAACATGAATGATGTAACCAATATTTTGTAACAATTTTTTATTTAAAATAGTGTCCGTGGAGTTTCTTGCCCGTTCTTCTCCATAGATACCTACCTACTACGCTTTGGAATGGGCAACTAGCTTCATATTTCTGACTGACCGATTCCTTGACAATTCAAAAGTGCCTATAAATGGTTTAATTGAAAAGAATGCTTTGAGTTTGAGTTTGCTCTAACATGACCTTCATTACAAGATAGTCACTTTCATAAATTAATAAGTTTTTATTTTGATATTTCAAGGGAACTAAATTTTGAGAAAGAAGTTTCAAGCAAAATTTATTTAACGAATTCAAGGAACCTGAACGAGAAACAATAAAGGATTAAAGCCTGTCCCCCACAGGCGCGTTTTTATCGGTTGATAATAACGTAAGAGTTATTGCGATATTTGTTTCCAGTACCTTTTGTATTAGGATGGCCACGAAGTTACACATTGCTGCGATAATAACGACGCAATAGATGTAGGACGCTTGCGTCCCTCCATCCTGCGATATTCCTATATGTGTTCTTAGAACATTTTGTAGTAGGACGTATGCCATCTTACACACACCTGCGTTAATAACGTTAATTCTGTTTAGTTCGGGCGGGAGGCTTGTAGTATAGGTTACACGCAGACGTTAGAAGTATCGGACGATAAAAACGCAGCTGTGTGCAAGGAATCTGGACGCGTTATCGCAACAACGCATGTGTTATTATCGTCCGATAAAAACGCGCCTGTAGGGGAGAGGCTTTGTTATAACGTCTACTATGGGCGTTTAGTGTCCCTCAAAGTGTTAAATTCTTATGAAATGAGAATTCGCCTTAGCTCCTGTAATTCAAATTTCAAATTCAAAATATTTTATTTCACATAAACCTACAAGGGCACTTATGAAACGTTAGAAGCTAGGTGCACGGTTCTAATTGGTTGTTTTCTATGGAGAAGAGACGGCAAGAAGCTTCACGGTTACTCTTTTAAAAATAAATGGTTTTTACAATGTTTGCAAATTAGAGTGTTAGGTAATAGGTATGAAAGGACAGTGTAGACCTATCAACGATATCTAGATTTACAAACTCTTTTACTAAACCTACCCCAAAAAAAGACGTCAAGTTCCTGATTTTATCATGTGACTAGCTTCTCCCCGTGACTTCGTCCGGGAGCCTATAAGCTTCCTCAAGAATTGGGCTATCCAATGCAAAATATTTTTCAAATCCGACTGGTGGATCCGGAGATTACACCCTACATACAAAATTACAAACAAACAAACAAAATTTACCTCTTTATAATAGAATTGAATAGAATATTCTTTATTATGTACACCATACAAATTAAAAAAATATATATATATGTTTAAATATCTCAGGACCGGTCTTTTGGAAGACGTACGAGGGGCCGAAGCCAACTCGCAGAGGCCCCTTAGACAATTTTATATGTAATGAGGCACCAACCGAAGATTGTCCTTGTACCTATGCACTATGCAAGTGCACCCAAGAATAACCCCCGGTTGGTTCAGGACCATTGCAGAACATGAAAACAAAACATATTGGGCTATGGGTTTGGGTGGTTATAGTGGATTTACTACCTTAAACTATGGAATAACTTATTATTATAATATTAAGTATAGATAGATTAAGGCTTTTACCTTTGGGCCATATCACATTGGCGATTTGCGGGCGTGTTTCCTTTGGGCCATATCACATTGGCGATTTTTGGGCGTGTTTCTAGCGAGGCGATTGCTTAACAAGCTCGCGGCGTGTGCGTAGCGAGAACGCCAATAAAGCGCAACGTGTTCGCCGAGTTTGAGTAACGAGAGCGATTGACGAGAGTGTATAAAGCAGAGCGAGATAAGCTACAGTACATCATCTGCCTAGCCTTTTTCAACTATACTGGGGTCGGCTTCCAGTCTAACCGGATGCAGTTGAAATACCAGTATTTTACTTGAAGGGACTGCCTATCTGACCTCCACAACCTAGTTACTAGGAACACGATACCCCTTGGTAAGACTGGCTGTCAGACTTTTGGGCTTCTAACTACACGTAATGACTGTCAAAGATCTACAAATGACAGCCGGGACCAACAGCTTAACGTGCTTTCCGAGGCACGGAGGGGTCTTGGTATGCAAAGATGGTCACTCATTCATAGACCAACCGCGGCAAGCGTGGCTTAACCTGATCGATCGACTCGTGCGGCTGTTGCTATTTCGCCACAAGCTCCTAGAGACAAGCTAGAGTACAATATTGTGAAAACGCTGAGAACACGACGCGTAGTCGCGGCTAGTTCGCTTCGCACCCGCGGAGAGCACGTTCACAAATCGCGTCCCTGGAAACACGCTGGCAAATCGACAGTGTGATAGCGCTCTTTGTGCGAATCATTACTTACCTAATTCTATAAAATAATTTATCAAAGGAATACTTAATCATAGCTGATATAAGTTTAATACAGAGAACAAAGTTCCCCTAAGTATTCACAATTTATGCGTTATAAAATAGGGTTTTATACAACTATGGAAGCAGAACGGTTCCATCTCAACCTTTGTGTGACATACGGACGTTTTTTTTCGTCCAACGTTACATAGAAATATGTTTTTTAATTCTGTTAATATGTTTGGATGTTTGTTACTCGAAGCACGCAAACATGGCTGAATGGATTTGCATGAAATTAAGCAGACAGATAGTTTATAACCTGGATTAACACATGGTATTCTTTTATCTGGTAGTACGTTCTCGTGGGATAATTTCTAACATCCACGCAGACGGAGCACACAGATAATAATAATGATAATACGATTAAGTGTTTTTTTTAATTCTTTTATTTTAAGAAATATTTAAAAATGTAAGTTAATAAGAACCAAAATGAATAAACGAAAATGATAATACAGATAATCTACATCAAACAATTATTATTGAAGACAAAATTGACTGCACGCTGAAGAGACAGACAAATTGTGATGAAAATACATAAAAAATTAAACAGATTGATGTTTTTAAAATAACTTAGGAGCTTAACATTCAATTGAAATATGAAATCTTTCCACTGTCTTCTGTAAAAAAAAACTGTCTCAAGCTTTATGTGCTTGCTATAAGTAATACATACCGTTGTTATGTTGGTAACACTCGTCTCACAATTACAAACATTATCGTAAATTCAAACTGTCTAATTAAATTGCAAAAAAATGTTGCAATTTTCAGGTGAAGACAATATTACAACAGCATTGACATTCAAAATGGTTCTTTTGAACTTTGCGTTTTGAGTACAATGCTGTAATTAGTCCTTAGTCTGTTATATTTTGTGCAATTACTGTTGTTAACTTTCCAAATATTACTCATAAAATAACGCTTTAGTAGTGTCTGAACTAAATTCAGTGTGTTACTAAATATTTTAGTGGCAGTTTTGGGTATTAAAATTCTAAATAGAGTTGAAATCTACGTTTTGTTTTCAATTATGACTGAGAAATTTTAAGACCGAAAAAATATTGTCTTATATGCCCTAGTTTTTGCTCTGTGACGCAGTTAAGCATTGTAACATTGGCCACATACGTAACATACTAGGGTTATTTTAAACACACCTGTCAGGTAGCAAAAATATAGCATTTTATTTTTAAGAAAACAATTATTTACAGAAAAATTTATTATGCCGATATGACACTGCACTCAAGCAAAGCGAGTTCACTCGAGTGAACGTTAATTTTTGTTTCATTCCGCGTTCATACAACATTGACAAAATTATATAGGTATGAAGGGATTATCTTTCGGGCTTCTAAAGTGTTGTGTTTATAGTTTTAAGGAATATATGGAATATAAAATTGAAAATTAGTCATCATCATCATTTCAGCCGAAAGACGTCCACTGCTGGACATAAGCCTCCCCCAAGCACCGCCACTTCGACCGATTCTGTACCGAATTAGTACCTACCTATAATTATAAGAATATTAATCACTACATAGTATAAAACAAAGTCGCTTTTTCTGTCCTTATGTATGCTTAAATCTTTAAAACTACGCAACGGATTTTGATGCGGTTTTTTTTAATAGATAGAGTGATTGAAGAGGAAGGTTTATATGTATAATAACCCGGTTTATACCCGTGCGAAGCCGGGGCGGGTTGCTAGTTAACAATATAAATTATATAGTGAATAAATGCATGGTAATAGTATATAATAATAATAGTAATAAAATAAAAATGAATGAAAACAATAAAAATTTGCACGCTTCCTTGCAGGCAGCATACAATGACACTTAGGTCAGAAGATCTCACCCGTACCAAAACAAAGTATTTCTGGCAAATCAATTTTTGATTTGATTTAATTTTTCGATTATTCTTTAGGCGAGTGAAAGATGCAGAGTGCCGAAATTCAACATCGTTGGCAAAAATTTGCGAAAAGTAAACCGTCAAATAAGAACTTCGAAAAAATTTGGCTCTCTTATTTCAAATCTTTTTCACACTGATTACCATTTTCAACGAACACAGAATGTCTTCTAAAGGACATCGCTCATTATAACAGCATCTCTCCGACACGGCAAATAACTTGTCATTCAAGTTAGGATTTTAAGTCAATTGTATTAAAGTCTATTTTACAATGGGTATACAGAATAGTGGATGGCTTGCTAGCCGCTCACTGCCCGCGAGCCGTCACACGTACTGGCGAAATGTGAGTGTACTATAAAGTCCACCCACATTTTGCCAGCGGGGACAAATTCCGACACCGAATTGCTACTGAGAAATTTCAGATGGAAAACCCAATAAACACTGCTCGACCCGGGAATTGAACCTGGGACCTCATGCTCAGCTGTCACTAAACCAACGAAACAGTTAGTATCCACAAATAAATAAAACAAAAAAGCTCTTCATTAAAGAACGCCGTGTGTCACCCCATATAAGTCTCAATGGGGATTTTAATCGGCTTACTGTTTTGGCGTAGCAGCATTCACTCGAAAAAGCTTCCTACTCAAGTATTATTACTAACTCTCACTTGAAAAATAAGTTGAAATAATTAATTCAGTTCCTCACTGAAGTATGCTTAGTGGCAAAAATACACATGCCTATAAAATGGAGCAGTAGCTTGTATGCCAATAGGGGCGATGATATAATTTTTGAAGTGAAAACTTCTTTAGGCGCGTTGGGCATTTTTGAGATGGAATAAAACAATTGAACTCGCGACACCGTTACCGACACCTCATTTTTTGTAAACGCGATTGTGCTCTTTATTTATATTAAGTTACGGATCAATTTTCTATGCAAGTATCTTTCTTCCACCAAGGCGATCTTGTTCAAGTTTTCACTTCTGTCGGCACTCCTGCAGTGCCAACGTTTTCTTTTTTTGTCCGTCAGGTATTTTATTAAAAAATATTGCACACATATTTTTTCTTTACTTTACGTTATCAACAGATTACGGCGATACAATGAGTTAAAACGTGCCATGACGTCACGAGTGTGTAGATTTTATACTTACTTGTGACGTGGTGACCCCCACTCCCCAACTTTAATGCATTTTATCTAAGTATTTTTTTTATTAATGTGATAAAGCAAAAAATACGCACTACAAAAAATTTATTATCTGACTGACGAACTAAATAGATTTTTTTTATGTCCCAGGCATCATCCCTATTACACTGTGCAAGTAAATGTCACACTGTACATTTAAAACGTATCCACAATGTGACATTTACTTGCACAGTGTAACAGGTATGCAAGATTCTAGTATGTATTTATTGTATTTGTAAATGAAACACTGTACACTGTAGTATTCTTTCCTTCTCCTATTAATCCATCCAAAGGTTGTCTGTAAAAGATCGCTTTTAGCGATAAGATCGCCCATTGTGTCACCCTATATAAAATTTCCAACCTGTAATTTTTATAATAAAAAAAAAAAAATAATAAAAATCGTTTATTCTCTCGCCACAATATAACAAAGAAAATAGAGCAATCACAGTTGTAAAATACATAGGTATTTGTTATTTAATATTGTGGGAGACTGGTGCCTAAACTAGGCTCGAGGTCTGTATTTCAGGACACCAGGATCTCCGCCATTTACAGTTATTCTATTATGTACTTGTACACCGACCATGAGAAACACTATATAATATCATGGCAGGAAAAAGAGATATTTTGTGACTAAAGTAAATTTTGATACAGTAATTGACTCACTAAAATTAGGTAAGAGAGTCAGGGATTAAACATGTTAGTATTTGTGCGTGGAAGTGTGTGTATGTGTATGTGAGTAACAGATAGGGGGTATGCTTGTGTGTGATGTATGTTTGGTCGTGCGTGTATGGAGCTAGCAGTGTGCAGTGTGTATGGATTGTTGAGAACTATTTAGTAATAAGACTACAAGAAGAATTAACAATATCAGGCGCTGCTACATTTAGGTAAGTAATTTTTCAGTATCTTCATAATTTAGGTTTTGGAGGAAAGCAGTTACTTTTTTTTTTGCACAAGATTCTAGGGTGGTTAACTATAGGTGTGGTGGTTATGGTGTAAATAATAAAGAATATTCTATCTATCTAGAGGAGCTCGTGGCTAAGTAACACCGTTCCTCGGAAAGCACGTTAAGGGCACCCACTGGCGGCATGACACGGCAAGGGATTTTTATGCGACGAATAGGAATATAACTCATAATATGTATGACAATAGAATTGAAATTTCAGTGATGATGCCTAAAGACATCGCGGCATACCTAAGGATACCGCGGCATCGTAGCCGTTGAAATTTCAATTATATTGGCATATTATTAAGTTACATTTCTATTCGTGACATAAAAATCCCTTGCTGTGCCGTGCCGCCAGTGGGCGCAGGCCCTAAGCCGTTGGTCCCAACTGTCATTCGTGGATCTTTAATTGTCGTTACGGGTCGTCAAAAACCCGAAAGTCTGACAATCTGTCTTGTCTTACCAAGGTGTATCGTATTATCCAGTCACTGGGTTGTTGAGGTCAGATAGGCAGTCGCTCCATGTAAAATACTGTTATTCAGCTGCATCCGGTTAGAATGGAAGCCGACTCCAACATAGTTGGAAAAAAGTTAGGCAGAAAGAACTATCTATATCTGTGTATTCATCAATTTATCCATCCATTTACTGATTACAATTAGATTATTTAATTAGGATTATAAGAGGAAATTCAACATAGATTATAATTTCTGAAGCCCTATTTCAACGTAATTTCTCTATCAAAGGCAAATATTAATATTAATAAACGAATAAACTCATTTATTTCCTTACATTTACAAAGCCGAAAAGTCTTTTCATGAAACTAGAACATAATTGAGTACTACAATTAATTTATCTAATTGAGTGCCGGATATTAAAATAATTATGTTTGATGGGATCAGTATTTATTTATTCATACCATTCTACTACTATTTGAAAAATACAAAACAGAAAAAACACTACAAAGTGAAAATAACTTTAATTTCGAAAGTCGGTGTCTTTGGTTTTGAATTTTCGTTTTTTGCGACCGACTTCCGAAATTATTAATTTTTCACTTTGTAATGTTGTTTTTGAAGTCGGTTGTTTTTTTTTGTATGAAGCTTTTATTTTTACTTTTTAGTTGTAGTGCCTACCTCACACAAATTCGAATACCACTACCTGCCATGTAAATAACAGTGACAGGAACTTATCCACATGCTAAGTGGGAAAAAATATGTAGTATTGAAGCTAACTCAAAAACTGCGCAAGCAAAGTTAGTAAAATTTATATGGGACTATTTCTGAAGTATGACCTACCAAACAATAAAAAAATAATCAAAATCAACTCATAATTGGCGGAGTAATCGCGTAACTAACTTACAAAAAAATAAAAAAACTTTTGGAAGTCGGTTAAAAACAATAATTTAACCCAGAACAATCTATACTAATATTATAAAGAGGTAAAATTTGTTTGTTTGTATGTTTGTCTACAGGGGTAATCTGTGGAACTACCAGCCGGATGTGAGAAAATATTTTTGCATTGGATAGCACAGTTCTTGAGGAAGGTCATAGGCATGCGGACGAAGTCGCGCGCAGAAGCTAGTAATATATAATACTCTCTATTTTGTATTTAAAACCATATTCTAACATGCACACATAGTAAGTAAAAATAATAAATAAAACCAAATATTATTTACTAGCTGCACTCCGCGGTTTCACCCGCATACGTCTCGACCCCGTGGGAAAAAAAAAGTATCCTATGTTCTTTTCCAGGGCATCATCTATATCTGTGCCAAATTTCATCCAAACCCGTTCAGCCGTTTTAGCGTGAAGGCGTAACAAACAAATTTACTTTCGCATTTATAATATGATATGATTATCGTCTTCATAAATCGCTTAAATATCAAAGCTCCACAATTGATTCAAAATGTGAAACCACATGATTTGCACATTTTTATTTTCGTATCGCGCACCCCCCACTACTTGCGACAACTCGCGATGAATCAACAACGCACTTATCATTCTGCCGGTACTCCAACAATAATTACTACGATTGTTGCCGTACAGACAGACAGGGAGACTTGAGAAGGGTGTCTGAGGGGATGGATAGACAAAATGATGCTTACCTGTAGTGGATATGTTTTGATAGGTATTTAATATTTATGTTTTTTGAAGTTATTTTGGTCATTCCTTCCAACTGGTGAAGAGTTTAGTAATTTTATTCATTTATTTATTTATTTATCTCTCCCTTATAACTATAAATACAGGTTCATCACCTAATGCGATAGTGAGGTTTCTTATAATTATGCTGTCTTTAAACAATACAAATTATTTACTATTTAAAACTTAACATATTCTAGGTATAGGAAACATTACTCACAACAAATAACACATAGGAACATAACTTTACGAGACAATAAAATACATCGTATCCCACAATAACATACTACACTAATCTACATTAGGTATAACATAAAATAAATAACAATAACCTTGCGAATTCACTCAAATTACATGTGAACAAATCAATTTTGATATGAATATCGTTAATGACCCGAATTGCTCGGGTTAGTGATGTTTTGGCGAGTAAGTTGGTTCTGGCTGTCGGCACGGCCAGCAGTGGCGGGCGCCGCCGCCTCCACACATAGCGGTCCGGTACGCAAAGACTCAAGTGCTGCAGCACCCTCGGATTATGCTCAATGCATTTTTTTTGAGCTGGAACAAAATAAAAAAACCAGCCAAGTGCGTGTCGAACCACGCACAATGAAAGGTTCCGTAGTTGTGATGAATTTATCTCAAAACAAACTTAACATTGTAGTTGCAAAACATGTTCTCCCATACATCGGTATACGTTACGGTCAATTCTCCAACTGCAAAATAATGTACATAACTTAGTAATCGCAAAAAAAAATTATGTGACGAAACTACAAATGATCAATTTTCGAATTTTTCCTTTATATGTGCTGTAAGACCCTGCTTTCTACCAAATTTCGCGATTCTAGGTCAACGGGAAGTACCCAGTAGGTTTTGATTTATTTGCAAGTATCAAAATATGTCGCATACATGGCCGTATTTTTATTGCGTTGATTTAGAAGCTGACAGAAAAGTTGAAAGGAAATCATTTGGCCTGGTATGGGCATGTGATGAGGAGAGAAGAAACGCATGTGACTAAAAGAGTGATAAATATACATTTTGATGGATGGAGCGGTAGAGGAAGACCAAAGAAAAGATGAAAGGATTGTGTGAGGAATGATATGAAAGAGAAGGGAGTGAATGATAGTGTGACGGTTGACAGGGGAGAGTGGAAAAAGAAAACGTGTTGACCCCACGTAACATGGGATAAGGGCAGGAAGATGATGATGTTGATTTAGAAGCTTAATTTTTTTAGAGCTCCTAGGAACCACAGACCTACTTAGTTGATATTAATTTCAATTTGATACCTCCACACGTTCCTGAGAAAAAGGGTCTTGAGAGACTGAAAGACAGACAGGCGGATGGACAACGAACTGATCCTATAAGGGTTCAGTTTTTTTTTCCTTTTCTGTTACGGAACCCAAAAAACATCTTATATAGAGGCTGTACACTTTTCTCAAATAGAAAATTTGGTACAGTCAAGGAATTAAACTTAAACACACACAATAGAACAACACTTTTAAGTCACGTTCTACATGCACGTTAAAAAAAAATGGATAGGCAATTTCCTGAGGTAAAACCATTGTCACGTTCTCAGCAACGATCAATGGCTTTCAAACGTCATCTAGGCGTCAATCAACATTATGTTGTCGAAACAGGACGACGTGTTGACAACACGTGACATACCGCTAAGTGTCGCAGACACATGACACATGCTGATTACGATGACATTATTGTTGTGGTTGACAGATGCAGTAACCTAGGCTTAGTAGATTTTGAAAAATTAAAAGCTAGATTCGACAAAGATTTAAATCGATAGATTTGCCCTCAACGTAATTAGTCACGCGAAAAAGTGTTATACTTAGAAACGCGACCTCACATATGATTAAATTGTGTTTCCACGACAATCAAGTCATTGCGTCATTGTGTGTCGGAGGTGTCAAAACTAAACAAAAACGTGATTATCTTTTACTGTGGTAGAGCGAATCTAACGATTTAAAATTCATGGAGTCACAAAAAAAAAAAAATTGGTGCAGTAACTCAACCATTGCTTTATCATATTTCGGGAAGTTATCTCACCATCCTTTTTTGTGCCTCGACGCAGGGCAGCATTACTTTGGTTCTGTTTCCGTAGAGAATTACTAGCACCTTTGTTGTGCATACACATACCTAAACCGTGGTAGCCATTTTTACCCACGACGAAACGGAGACGGTATATGCGTTTGGGGTGAGAGGATGTTTGTGCAAATCCATGTTGCCATTTTTCTCCAAAACCAATAGTCCGATTTTGATGCAGTTTTCAGTTAAGGATTCAAGTTTAATTGGTGCATGTTCTTAGATAGGTGTTACGGTGACAAATCACCAGGGGGCGCTGTAGCAAACATTATTTGTGCAAATCCATGTTGCCATTTTTCTCCAAAACTACTAGTCCGATTTTGATGCAGTTTTCAGGTTCGGGTTTGGGTTTGATTGGTGCATATTTTTAGATAGGTGTTACGGTGACAACTCACCAGGGGGCGCTGCAGTAAACATTTGTTTGTGCAAAACCAAAACGACTAGTCCAGTTTTGATGCAGTTTGTGGTTGATAGTGAGGGTTCTTAAATAGATGTTACGGTAGTAACTCACTAGAAGGCGCTGCAGTAATATATTTTATATTAGTTACTACATATTAAAGACATTTAAATTTTATCCTTTTTCAATTACTTTTTAACAGTCGTGGGTTTAAAAAAAAAATGCTTTTATCTTGTCTATCTGTAAAACCGACGCCATCCTGTTTGCTTATTTCCAACCCAGACATTTAAATATACTTACGATAGATAGGACAAAACGAACAACCTCAAAATCTACTGGGTATTAACCAACAGGTCTCACCTGACCCAGTTTAGTTCTGTCTTGTTATCATACGCTCTACATGACGGCCTGTAATTTTGCAATATTATGCTAGATACCATGGGATCACAGTTTTTTACGCCGATAGCACACCTTCAACGCGAAATAGTGAAACCGCAGTAGTTAAATAAATACTGCGGTTTCGCTACTATGGTTTTGTGGCGGAGGTGTGCTGCCCGCTTTAATGGTATTTCTTCTGATATCCTGTCTATAGTATCTTAAATCTCTTTGTTTCCAACCTAATACAGAAAAAGGCCTTCGGCAACATTGCCCTCAGTCCTTTAAGACGTAACTGAATACCTATCTAGCTTAAATAAACCCAACCATCCCAGAATCTAACTACACAAATACACACCACAATGGGACATCCTACACCCGTCAATGGACCGCAAATCAAAATCCTGACTACAATGAGCAAAAATGGGCCTTAAATTTGTGAACAATAACTGATCGCGTTTCCAACATTTCACAATGACGTGAACGTACGTTCAGATGGGCGGGCGGTGGTTTTAATTTCACGTCGGCAATTGTGCTCTAACGAGGCAGATGAACTAGAATCGCTGACAGTCGCGAGCGGCAATTCTGTATGAGTCTGTGGTGTTGTGTGATGAGCGGAGCGGGCGATATTTTTTGAAGTGAAAACTTCTTTAGGCGCGTTGGGCATTTTTGAGATGGGAAAAAACAATTGAACTCGCGACACCGTTACCTCATTTTTGTAAACGCGATTGAACGAGAGTATTAATATTATGTTACGGATATTGATACGTAACAAAACCTTTAAAGTAAAAATACTTTTATAGAATATTGATTCTATGCAAGTATTTTTACTTTAAAGGTTTTGGAAGTTTTTTTTTTTTGTTTACTCGATTGTGCTCTTTATTTAGATAAGGTTACGGATCAATGTTCTATACAATTCTTTTTCTTCCACCAAGGCGATCTTGTTCAAGTTTTCACTTCTGTCGGCACTCCCGGAGTGGCAATTTTTTTTTCTTCTATAAAATAACAACAAATTGGTTTTTCGACTTTCTCAAAGATAACATAACAACATCACGCCTTGTTTCCCTGAAAGGTAAGGCAGAGGTGTCCCTGTAGCAGGTAAACATCAAAGATAGACATCAAAAATTAAGATTCAATAGTATTGAACCAAGTAACATAATAATGTTTTATTTATACAGAGCTTTAGTTTCCTAGAAACCGGTAAATGGTCACACAATAAAGTTTGTGCAAATACAGTGTGTTTTTTGACACCTAATGTCAAATTGATGAATATGACAGATTTTCATGAAAGCCGTTATATTATGACGAAACTGCTCTTCCAGGAAACCATCGGTTTACACTCGCTACATCCTATATTATTAAGCGAGCAATATTTGTAAATATATTTGTAATCACGTTCTCGAAAACGGCTCTAACGATTTCGATAAAAGTTGCATTACGGGGGCGAAAAATCGATTTAGCTAGGTCTCATATCTGGGAAAATTCGTTTTCTTCATATTTTTAGTTTAGAACAAGAATAATGACACCTTAGAATAATGACATGGTAGCATAGAATTAGTATGTACTATCATGGCAGCATGAAATTAGTACGAACTTTCCTATAGCTACTATTAAATGAGCATTCTCTATTTTCACCAGAGCAGAGCTGGGTCACCCAGGTACTAAAAATAATCTGTTATGTCTGACTTAAGCTGGCGTGCGCGCAAGATAATTCTGCATGTGAAAGGTGGCGCTGCGCGCTGGCGTGCTTAATTCTATACAGTAATAATTAAAATATTAAATTTATATTAATAATTAAACCTATTATATTCTTCTATGGAATGCAGTTCCTCTTGATATCAGGACGGCCACCAGTCGGTATGCATTTAAGCGGAAATTGCAGTGTTTTTTTTTCAAAATAAATAAAGTCATCTCATCCCTTGAATTTGTATATATATAATAAATTAAATATATGTATATTATATAAAATATGTATGTGTATTATAAGTTATTTATGTACTGTTATTTTATTTCTAATGATATATTTTTAATAAAAAAAAATTCTTTGTTCCTCTCAAACAGAGCACCTGCCATCCAATCTCTTCACCACCCTTGGTTGACTGGTAGAGAATGCCCAAGGCATTAAGTCCACCTTTGTATCTTTTTGTGTGTGAAAAGTTTAAATAAATAAATAAACCTTAATATATTATTATAAAATAATTCTATACTTAATTTGACCTTACATAAACAAGACGACGGTATACGATTAGTTCCGATTTCAGCCGAGCGCAGACTTATTCTGCCCGCATTCTAAAATCGCTTCCCGCACCACTAAAACGCACCCTAAAAAGAGTAAAATGTGCGGTTCGGAGCGTATCAGCCAAACTCAACTTTTCTCGTTAGCACGGGGGTGAAAACCGCCTTAGTCTTGCGTTTTATTCATTATTTGATCTCCACTGAGCATCTGTCATCGCTTTTCACCGTCTCGCTACAATATGGCGGCGACAATAATTGCGAATGCTCCGAGCGACGTGTATTTGACGTTGACAGGTGACAGATTGTCAAATTAAAATTTTGGCGGCTGTAATTATGCGTACAAGGGTGGAAATTAAATGTTGTTCGGGTGTTTGTGTATTTTGATTGGATGCTATCATAAATGTAATTGTTTACTTATAGTTTTTAACAAACAAAAGAGAAGCTTGTGGCTTGTGGTCCATGGATGGATGACCATCTTTACATACCAAGACTCCTCCATGCCTCGGAAGGCACGTTAAGACGTTGGTCCCGGCTGTCATTCCTAAATCTTTGACAGACGTCATGGGCCGTCAGAAACCTAAAAGTCTTAGTCCCGACTTACCAAGGAGTATCATATTACCCAGTAACTGGGTTCTAGAGGTCAGATAGGCAGTCGCTCTTTGTAAAATACTGGTATTCAGCTGCATGCAGTTAGCCTGGAAGCCGACCCCAACGTAGTTGGGAAATGGCTAGGTAGATGATGAGTTTTGACAAAAGACCATACTCAATAGACCAGAAAAGCTTCAGTGAGGAGGAAATAAATTATTTGTAAGCTTACCCGTATACAATGATTAAATTAAAAAAAAAACAATGGCACTCCGGGAGTGCCGACAGAAGTGATAACATGAACAATTTAAAAAAATACTTTCAATACCTTTATAGTACAAATACTTGCATAGAAAATTGATCCGTAACGTAATATAAATAAAGAGCACAATCGCGTTTACAAATTGAGGTGTCGTAAAAGTATCGCGAGTTCAATTGTTTTTCCCAACGCGCCTAAAGAAGTTTTCACTTCAAAACTACTTGACGATTTTTCTCTCACAAAAACTTAAGAACATCATCATCTGTCCAGCCTTTTCCCAACTATTTTGGGGTCGGCTTCCAGTCTACCCGGATGCAGCTGAATACCAGTATTTTACATAGAGCGACTGCCTATCTGACTTCCACAACTCAGTAACTGAACTTAAGAGCGAAGTACAGATTTATCAAAAACTTTATTTATTTTTCAGGTTTTTTAAAGTCGGCAAGCTGGCGCACATAAGTAAGTTTATCATCATGTACTAGTTTAACAAAAATAATAACCTGAATGTTCCATTATTCGATGTTCTACATGACATCTTGAGGCGTGTACGCACGAACGAACAAGAACATGGTGAACACGAACATCAAACACTTTGTTCGCATATGCGTACCACTAACGAACATCATTGTGTTCGTCAAAAATTTTCGTGGCGATCCAATTTTTAACCGACTTCAAAAAAAAGGAAGAAGTTCTCAATTCGTCGGGATATTCTTTTTATTTTTTATTTATGTTCCCCGATTACTCGAAGATGGCTGGACCGATTTGAAAAATTCGTAGTCAAGGGAGTTTTCGTATAACCGGAGTCACATGTACCTAATTATAATTACTTAAATATATTATCCTTTCCACGCCTTGCCTCACCGGTATAAAACCACCTTTATAGTTACTATGAACAATATTGTCAAACTTTTTTACTGATTGAATACAAGGCCTTTGGCTACTTTTGTTTTGTGTGTATTTTGTCAATTTTTTTAAAATGTGCGTTTTGTTTGTGCAGAATAAACAAGTTTTCTTTCTTTTTCTTTAAATAGGATAGATCCTACAGATTCTGTGTGACTCTGGTTATACGAAAACTGATGTTATTTTGTTACTATGTCTTGTTTATACCTTTTTAGTTGGCATTTTTGTCGTAGTTTTTAATTTTCTTTTTTACTCCTAGGTAAAAAAGAAAGTTAAAAACTGAAACCCAGTGAACCCTTTTGAGTGAACTAACGTAACCACAACAAGCAACACGAAAGTATTTCCACCAACATTACCATACACTTTTATACAATCTTTTCGATCGTGTGCCTACAGGGAAAGTTTTAATTCATTTGAATAAAAATTCCCAGTCGAACCGAAAACTTTGTTTTGGGCCACGTCGCGAAGTAATTTATAAAGCGTAATACCTTCCACGAAATATTAAAGTCGAATACTATTTTGCATAAAGTTGTGAAAAAGGGGAAGCACCTGTGAATAAGTAGCAGTTATGGGCGGCCGAACGAAATCAAACCAGGAATTTAAGTTTAGTTCTATGGTCCTCAAACTTTTTTTCGGGTGAAGGCGGATGCATTTAGAAGGTTTCCTTTATTTATTTAATACTTCAAGCACACAAATGTACAGAGGCGGACTTAATGCCAAAGACATTTTCTACCAGTCAACCTTTGGGTGATGCGTCTCTGCATCACCCAAAGATTGAAAAAGTTCAAACAGTGATAGGTGCAATACCAGCTTGCAGGTTGAAAACCAGCGTCAGGCACTAGTTGTCTGGCATTTTTGCTGAACTGGGCCTATTTGGCGCAGTCGCGAGGCACACTAATTTTCATGTAAAATTATTATTTTATACACTCTTTTTTGTTTCCTTTTTTATTTCTATCTTTTACTTGTGTTATAATTATGTTGTGTTGTGTGCCTTTTTGCCTGTGCTAAATAAATGTATTTTCTTTCTTTCTTTCTTTCAATAGCGAGAATTGAGGAATAAATAATTATTTAAAAATAAAGATATATATAAATATATACTCCCAATTATAACATAAATATAAACAAAAATAAATACACATAAAAATACTAAAACAAATAAGATAAACAATGTGTTAGGTTTCAATTTATTAATACATAATTGTTGGATATTGTACTGGCAACATCCAAAGATTCGATATGTCAGAATAGCGGAATAACGGGCCCTACTGGGTTGGGCGCTCGTGATGGTAATACGTACTTAGTGTGTCGGTAAAAAGATAGATCGGTATAGTATTGGTTGGAGATCTATTGTAAATTAAGGTAACTTATTAGTTTTATGGTAAATATTAGAATACTGATTAAATAGTGATATTATTTGGTGAATAGGAGATGTGATGGTATGGTGTAGAATATTGAATTTGATGTTGGCAAAGAAATATATAAATGACTGACAAAATATCTTGGTGTTTCATAATATTTTCCTTATCCCTGAAATATTGTAAATATGTAGTTTTATTAAACAGTTTTAGATTATGATATTGGGGTAACGACTTTAAGATTCATTTGGATTTAGTATCTATTTTGAGGTTAAATAATTATATTCGAAATTAAATTAGTTATTTTAGATTAAGGATGGTTCTTATTTCAAATGCGAAAACATTACCGTTGTGATGATACTGCCAGCTACTTGCGAATGTGCTCGCGAACTTTTAACTTTAAAAGGTATCATATTTTCTTCGTACACTAGAAACGTATGCATAAGTACTTACCATACCCACATACTGCGCAAATGACGCATTCTCGACCTGTCACTTTCGACAGTCATAATATTGGCTCATATAAATATTAAATGTCACACACGGTGCAAGTAAAATTGGCCCTTCAGACCTATTCCAAAGACATTATTAGGTGGCCAATTTACTAAGCTTGCTCGTCCATTATTACCCTTATTCTCTAGAAAAGCTCAGCCCGCTTAGACAATATGTTTACAGCCACAGGTTGAGTATCACAGTCTCAGGCGATTCTGCCGCGAATGAAAAAAGTTGGTAACGCACCCCACGCCAAGAAATTCTCGCGACACTCTGAAAAAACACGCGGATTGCGTTATTCTAAGCCTCTTATATTCTTAACGCGGACGTGCCGCCGAAATACCGAAATATACCTTTTTTACTGGCGCGACGAAATGTAATTTTGCTTCTAACTTTTCACTTAGGAAGCGAACTCCGCAGATGGGAATGTAAGTTTGGTTATTTTGTAAAGTTTTTTGGAGTACATCCAAATAAAACGAGCTGTATAGCCAAGCTTCTCCGGTGTACACTCGGGAAAATTAATCGCTAAGCAAATTGTGTTACCCTACGTCAATTGTGTCGTCGTCGTGTTTTTGTCGAGTCGTTTGTTTTTTTTTTTTGTATTTACTTTGTTTATTTTTTTCTTTAATTTTCCGTATTGTAGCTATTTCAGACAACTGCCGAAAAACGACAGTTGTGATTTGTATATAGGTTCAAATTAATCAGCTAGTGGAACTGCAGACGTAATGGGTATTTAAAACACGACAATTTTTTTTTTATTGATGATGTTTTTTTTTTAACGGCCGCTGGTGGTGTTGTTCCTTCAAGTATGAGTTGATATTTTTTTGGTTTTTCGTATTTATATATCGATACCCATCACGTGAAATTTACAAAAAAAAAATTTTAACCTACTTAAAAAAAGGAGGAAAATATTATAGGCAAATCTATAGCGATTTGGATATTTTTGATGAGTAGTTGACATAAGGCTATTGTAACTTAGATAAATTACCAACCAACCCACTAAAAAGTGAAAAGAAAACTAAAATACTGATCCAAAGACACCGACTTCCGAAATTAAAGTTATTTTTCACTTTGTAGTTTGGAAGTCGGTTGTATTTTTTATAAAAACATTTTTTTAAACTGATATTTCAACTATACAGCGGTTGATGACCACAAAACAACATCAATTTAATTTATTTTTTGCTTGCTGTCTGCGGAGTTTTGCTGGCTAGTTGTAACTTCACCCTATATATGGACGTTTAAAGTTGGTTATCAATTAGCTTCTCAATACCTAAATTTCCCTGGTATTACAACAAGGCTTGTTGCATGGCTTACTTGCATCATCCCCTGTCGTTTTGGATGGTATTTCATAAAAATGCTGACTGCTTTGTAGAAATTTACGACGGGTTTTTCCATTATACATTGCTTTAAAATGTTAATATATTTTTAATAAAACCCTGGTGCTAGTTGTTTATACGTTTTAATAAAGTTTCGTATTAAAATAATGGATTCATTTCATTGAAATATTGTTAGTAGGTCGATCTCATAAGCTTCATTTCACACGGAAGATCCTGACTTCTAACCCCGCGTTTCCATCCAAGGTATAAAACATGTATTCTAAATGTTGTGTCTCGTGTTGTGTTGAGCTCGTGGCTAAGTAATAACAACCGGACGGATCGGTCCATCAGGTTAAGCTACGCTTGCCGAGGTTGGTCCGTGGATGGGTGACCATCTTTACATACCGAGACTCCTTCGTGCCTCAGAAAGCACTTTAAGCCGTTGGTCCCGGTTGTCATTCATGGATCTTTAAGAGTCGTTACGGGTCAACAAAAACCTGAAAGTCTGACAACGAGTTTTACCAAGGGGTATCGTAATTTATTTCAATTAGGCACATAACATGCACTTTTGAACGTCAAAATTCACGAAAAAACAGAATTGATTCTAGTCGCCCCTTCCAAAAGCTAGTTTTCGTATGGAGAAGAATGGGCAAGAAACTCCACCGTAACTACTTTAAAATATTTGACAATATTTTGAATACATTAATTATTATATGTGAAGACGATGCACCTGGAATAAGATTACAATACCACAATAAGTAAAAAGAACACTCACATATTTACAAACTTTGTCAAAGTATACCTACGATTACGAATTACCCAGTTATTAGATTGTGGAGGTCGGACAGGCAGTCGCTCCATGTAAAAATACAGGTATTCAGCTGCGTCCGGTTAGACTGGAAAGCAAACCCAACATAGTTGGGAAAAGGCTAGGCAGATTTAGTATCTAGTGGTTTTCATTTATCGTTTACACCTAAAAAAAAGTTGTAAAGACTAGTAGTATACAAAACTAGGAGCAGTAGTGGAGTGAGGGGAGCAGTGTTAACAGCCGCGACTTAAGAGTTGTAGGTCGTGGGTTCCAACCCAGACAGGCACTTTACTTTGTATAAATTATTTCATCACCACTGCTCTCAAAACGGTGAAGGAAAACATCGTGAGGAAACCGGCATGTCCTAGAACCAACAATTCGAAGACATGTGACATCTACCAACCCGCACTGGGCCCGCGTGGTGGATTACGGCCCACTCCCTCTCACAGAGAGGAGGCCTGTGTCCCAGCAGTGGGAACATTATAGGCTGATTATGAATATGCTTATTTATACAAAACTTAACTAACTAGTAATGTCAGTTATGTCAATATTGTATATCATCTCAAAAAATTCCAAATATTTTATTTCACATAAACCTACATGGGCACTTATGAAACGTCAGAAGCTAGGTGCACGGTTCCAATTGGTCGTTTCCTATGGAGAAGAGCCGACAAGAAACTCCACGGTTACCCTTTTAAAAATAATTGGCTTTAACAATATTTTCAAATAATAATTTTAATAGGTATGGGAGGACAGTGTAGGTCTTTCAACAAGTACCAGGTACTTAATCAAATAGAAAATGGTATACAAATCTACAGTCCACTAAGCCTACAGCGTTATCTTCCCAAATAATTCAAATCTGCGATCAGTACAATTCAATACGATTACATAGCATTTGCAGTCGACTGATAATGACTAACGCACATCAAAGCTACGTGCAATATTACAACGCGGGAGACATTTATGCAATAGATAAATTGCCCCAGGCCCCAACGTCACGTCACCGTTTAGTCATGACGTTGATTGACGTCACACACGTTTCAGTTGCGGTGTCACCTAGTTTACAAGGCCTTTAAGCTTGCAAAAGCTAGCTTAACTGGCTAAATCTAAATATATCTAATAAGTTCAAAAACTAAAACCCGACTACTGAAAAATCACGCTCTAAAAAGTATGAAACGAGAAAATATTTCAGACAGAAATCAAAACATAGGTACAAAAACGGTCAAGGTAAAGCCATGGTCGCGTTTCGGAACAAAAATTTTAATAGCATCAAGACGCTTCCAATGATACCTCATTTGTCAAAATATGATCGGTAGGTTAGATGTTATGAGGTAACAGATGAAGATACATACATTCATACCGGTCACAATCATAACCCTCCTTGTTGCTTCGACGTAGTCGGGTAAAAAATGGGTGTTGGTTTGTATGAGATTGATAAACTCCAACACCGGTCGTCCAATCACCATGACAGTTGGGACATACATGAAAATGTTCATGGAAAGGTTTCTGTAGGTTTCGTTCGACCTTCACGCGGGGAAAGTCGCGGGCAAAAGCTAGTATAATATATGCTTGATTTTTTACTTGGGGCCTACTTAAACCTAAAAAATTTCACCAACTTGTCAAACATGTTGGTAAAATAATTTTCAAAAAAATAAAAAGACCAACTCTATCTATTAAATTAATTTAAAAAATAATGTAAACCCTCAAGACTGGCTCAAATAATTACTGGAACGCTTGAAACGGTTAAAAAGAAACTATTAAACGATTCAAACGGAACTTGAGCGTACGTTTCAGACGTTGGTTTTCAGGAATTCATAATTAAATTTCAGTAGCAAGTGAAAATTTTGTGATTTCATTACCGGGAGACGATGAATTCATTATTCGATTCTTGGTTGGTCAAAATCTGAGAAGAGAAGAATATGTAATCAGATATGAAACTTTACTTAGCTTGGGCGGAAGTTTCAGCAGTATTACAATTTATAGGACATGCAATAAAGTAAAAATCTACCAAGTGCAAGTTCCATAGTTGGAATGAATTTATCCTAAGAACAAACTTAACATTGTATTTGAAAAACATGTTCTTTCATACGGAATGTACGGAAGAACATGTTTTTGCAACTGCAAATGTAAGTTGGTCGATTATTACTCGTTAACTAGTAGAGCCTATTTATCTGTGAGTTTTCCTTTTAATTTCGTTATTTATACTACTGCTGTGAATTTTTTCACAAATCCAAAACTAACCATTTAGCTGGCAGGGGGGGGACACGACTCTAACAAAAATTTGCACTTTAAAGCTTAATATTTTGCAAACGGATCCCTGAATCCAAAAATGGTTTTGACACACTTCCAATATTTTTGAACGATCTTTCCAACGACATGAGAAAAAAATATATATCCCCAATATATTATGTTTTTTCGTGCTTTTTTTACCACTTTATCAGCGTGATTAATATGTATTCCCATGCCAAATTACAGCTTTTTAGTACTAAGAGGGTCTAAACTAAGCCGTGGACAAGCAGACAGACGTACATGGTTCCTCGTTGACTACGGAACCCTAAAAAAGGACGAAAAAAATGCGAAGTCATCTGGCTTAGTTATACTAACATTCAAATTACCTACATCAATAATTTATACCGTGTAATTAAGGTAAGTTTAGCTGAGAAATAATAAGAAAGTTGTATAGATGATTTTTATGATTATAATTCTGCAATTATTATTTGTTACGATCGCGAATCATATTTTGATCACACATAACCCCAGTAAATTTCAAAAATTATAAGTAAATTTGAGTTCCTCGGGTTAGGTACCTGGCGCTTTCAATGTTAGTCAACTTTAAGTGCTCTCCATTAATTAATTACCCAAAAGATTACCCTCTCTTTTTTCTCACATCAACAGATCTACTGTACAAATTCGCGCGTACAGTCAACAAAAAAGTCGTAAAGTACAGCCACGTCTATAAATGCCAGATGAAATTCTGCACCTTTATTTATTTGCGGGAAACATTTGCCCGACTTTGCGAGCTTACTACGAGTGCTCGCGTATTATCCTTGAAATTGTATTAAGCTCAGTACTTTAGGGTTTTATTTTATTGGGATTTAGGTATAACTGGTTACGGATCTTTTTTTGGGAAATTCGGAAATATTTAATTACATAGGTGGCTAACGTTATTTGTTTGCGGCATCGTTCGTGAAAAAACTTATTTTTGAAATCAAAATATTTTATTTCACACCAACTCACATGGGCACTTATGTACCTAACGTCAGAAGCTATATAGGCGCACGTTTCCAATTGGTCGTTTCCTATGGAAAAGAGCCGGCAAGAAACTCCACGGTTACTCTTTTAAAAATAATTGGCTTTTACAATGTTTTCAAATTAGTGTTAATAGGTATGGGAGGACAGTGTAGGCCTGTTAATATGTACCAGGTACTTAACAAAATAGAAAATGGTCCACAAATCTACAGTCTATTAAACCTAAACCTAGCCTATTTAACCAATACTCAGATTTTAATATACCAACTATAATTTCTGTAATTGTAGTAGTGTCCGACCGAAAGTTCGGTTTCGGTTTCGTTCAAGTTTCGACAAAAAAACGAGTTTCGGTTTAGTTTCGGTTTCGGCGGCAATTCTGCCGAAATTACGACTGAAACCGAAACTGCATTCGGGAGTTCTCTCGCTGTGATCGGTCGTGTTCGGCGCGTTAAATTCCATCCAAGCGAGTAAGTGACGAAGACATTTTGTCGCGTCCACGTGCATAATCATGTCGTGATTGGCTTGTGTTTGCAGTTCGTTTTGTTTATTGTGAGTTTTTGTGTGATTTTAGTGATTTATTTTGAATTCGGTAAGTTTTATTACGTGATATACCATAAGAGTAGGTAGTAAACATCAAAAACTAATTCATTACAACAAACTAATACATAGGTTAGATAGTTTTCTTTTTTTTTTCCTCAAAACATGATCCTTGTAAGGAAGTTTCGGTTTTGGCCGAAACTGAAACTGTTGCTGAAATCGGTTTGGGATTCGGTTTCGGTCGTAAAAACCAGTTTCGGTTGGACATTAAATTGTAGTTTGAATCTATAAAATTTAAAAAGTGTATTCACAACCTATTCTTCCTGTTGTCAATCTTTTGCATTCTCTGGCAAATTATTTGTAAAGGCAGGCAAAAAGAGACAAAAAGTCTTACACGAACGGAAAATTGCGAATTGTTTTTCCTTCAAATATGAATTTAAAAAAATAGCAAACACGAAACGCAAAGCTCGTGATTATTATCTCAAAAAAGCACGGAAGCAACAAAAGTCGATCCGTACTTCTTAGTACGGTCGACAGAGGTTGCAATAAAATTGCAACTTGCAATCTCGAGGGATTGCCGAGAACAATCAATCGCAAGCTGGAACGTAATTTACTTTTGCCGCCTTGTAAATAAGAATCAAACATGGAAGGAGCATTTGAGCTTAGAGCCCCGGGGCACGAGCGAAATGAGCAACTCTGCAAAAAGAGTTTTTTTTTTTAATTTACAATGAAGCATAGAGAAGGATGTTGTGTCGAGTATTTTCATATCATCAGGCTACATTTATTGCCAAAATGAGTTAATGGTGTCAAATTGTTTTTAAACCCATTATCTAGCTTATGAAAAGTTAAAAGAGCAGATTTTATTTTGATATACTTAATACGAGAATGTCAGAAGTACCTATTTGTTAAAGCAAAAAAAAAGGTCTATAAAAATTAACTAACGTAACGTAAAAAACAATTATATAAATTACTCAAGTACTTGAATAATTTATATAAATTTTTTTTAATAACTTTTTTTCTCATTTACTGGGGCTACTCTGCTCATTAATGTTACTTAGTTACTTTTTGCATAAAATATTTTAATTTCTTTTCATGTAAATCTTTCATCTGCAAGAAATAATTTTATCAGTGGCTTTCGTCGAATGAACTCAACTGTCATAAATGAGACACAATAGAATTTTAATTGTTATCGATCTCCAGGAGAGCTCGTGACAATCAAGGGGATGCATCTATAAATTACATGAGTATGTTAAAATTAACTAACTTACTTTTTATTATACATATTTCTCAGTTACGTTAAAGATATTTACATAATTTACTGAATATTAGAGTGCAGGGTAAAAATATCAATATTTTGTTCATAAAAACCATTTTTGTAACTATAAGCGTTAATGTGTTATGCCGATTATAAGAACAAAAAACTTTTAAACACGGTTATCTTGAAACTAGCTTTTTGCAATTAATGATTTCTTGCACTACAACGACGATATAATATGAAAAATGATTTTTTAAATTACTAATAAGTATTTAGGTTTGTATAATAGTAGATTGTATCATAAGGGAGCAAAATAATATTTTTACGGCGAGGGCGCTTTTTTGAATCCAGAGCGAAGTGAGGGATTCTTTGGTAGAATCCTGAACGTAGCGATTATTACTTTATTATTATTCCTCTCTTTCGTAAGATGTACAGCCTCATTGAAAAAAATAAACAAATAATTATACTCTTTAACTGTTACGCTACACCACAATTTTTCCGGTGTTATACAAAACATTGTATTGTTTTCTTTTAAACTTAAGTCTCGGTGTAAACATAGCGTGTTCGGGTCAACTTCTTTTTGCTAGGTTTCTGTGTCTTTGTGAACATTGCTTCACATTTCAAAGTTCTGTGGCCGCGTGTTCATTTTAGAAAGTTCTTTCTGTACAATGTGAAAGATTTGTCACGTTTTTTTTTTGGATTCTTGGAAAAAATAATTATAATTTCAGGGTGTAACACTTCTCGAACAGTCTTCTTAAAGACATAATCATCATAATGTCCCCACTGTTGGAACGCCGGCCCCCTCTCTATGAGAGGGATTGGGCCGTAATCCACCACGCGAGCCCAGTGCGGGTTGGTCGATGTCACAATTCTTAGATTTTTTGGTTCTAGGACATGCAGGTTTTCTCACAAGATTTTCGTTTTGCGAGCTGTGGTGATGAAATAATTTACACAAAGTAAAGTGCCTGCCTGGGTTCGAATCTACTCGTCTGTCGCGGTCGTGTCCACTGGGCCACCACTGGTCTTTTTAAACTCTAAATAGCACGAAAAAAAACTTGTGCGGTCGGGGAGTTCCCTCTCAGGTATGATTTTTGACAAAATGTTCGCAGCCGCCATCTTGGATTTACATTTTGATCAAATTCACACTTTCTTTCTCTCTCTCTATCGCATTAGAAGAAGACAGTCGCAAGTATGAACGCTTTTTCGCGTGACGATTTCTGCCAGTTTACTCCTTTCTGTCAGGTTCTTTGGCGCAAATGTCTATCCCGCAAAAAAAGAAAAGAAAGAAAGAAAATACGTTTATTTGCGGTAAACATGACGCAAAGAAAGAGAAAAAAAAATACAAAAGCAAAAGTCTACGGAAATGTCTTTCGCGCAAGTGTACCAGATCCGCACCTGCTTACCTATGAATTTCAGTTCAATAATTAATTAAATGACAAACCTTTTTCGATTTGAGCCTAAAAAAAATGTTTTTTTTTTTTTTTAAGGTCACTTTCAAAGCTCATTTTCAACGCCACTCACATTGAAATAAAAATCGATATTTTATAATGTACGAAAAATATTTCACCTCTTTTCAGTCCACCAATTTTTAACCCAAGTCACCACAGAACTCTTCGCTTTTATTTTTAATAGCAAAAATAAATTAACCCCGCTGCAGTACTCGACTGTACCATAAACAAGCGGCTGCTTCATTACTTACCTCGAAGCCTTAGGAAGTACAGTCGGGCGCAACGGGGTGAAGCCATACTAGCTAGAGCGCGGTAATGGCTAATAGTCGTTGCGGTGCGGTCAATGTTTTTGCAAAATTGTTTTTATTCGTCGGAATTGCGGCTCCGAGTTTTCGTACGTCGCGTTTCTTGTTGGGTTGTGATTGTTAGGAGTAAGGTGTCGGGTGTTTTATTACTTCTGAGTCATAAAACTTTTAAAAGCGGTGCAAACAAAATCAGTTTTTTTTAATTTTTACTATTAATATAAAACAGAAAATTATTCCATAAATGATTGAAAGAAATTGTCTAATTTTTTTACCGTGACCTCCATCACATACTTTTGTCTAGCAAAAACTGCAGTGCTTCCTAAACCCATATTTTCTTTGATTATACTAAACTAGCTGCGCCCCACGGTTTCACCCGCAGAAGTCTCGATCCCGTGGGAATATCGGGATAAAAAGTATTCTGTGTGGTGTGGTATCCAGGTTCTAATTCCAAATCGCACGGACCTACCGACCGACTTTCGCCTCTGCGTTCTCCGCAGTCGGTTTTCTAGGACTGCGGAGAACGCCATGTGTGTCCGCAATTTACCATCGAATGACGAGTCGGTGGAAACGCTCTCTAGGGATAGAGAGCGTTTTAGGGGAGCCCCGCTGCCCATCATTTTCATGTGGCGGCCTAACGTGGCGGCCGTTATTTGGCGGCGGTTATGTGCCGTCCGCTATGTGGCGGCCGTTATGTGGCGGCTGTAATGTGGCGGTCGTTATCTGCCGTCCGTTATGTTGCGGCCGTTATCTGGCGTCCGTTATGTTGCGGTCGCTATGTGGCGACCGTCATTTGGCGGCCATAATGTGACGGCCGCACTGTGGCGGTCGCAATGTGGCGGACGTAATGTGGCAGCCGTTATTTGGCGGCCGCTATGTTGCGGAAGCTATGTGGCGACCGTCATGTGGCCGTCATGTGGCAGCCGTTATGTGGCGGCCGTTATGTGGCGGCCGCTATTTGGCGGCCGTGATGTGGCGGCCGTAATGTGGCGGCCGTAATGTGGCGGCCGTAATGTGGCGGCCGCTATTTGGCGGCCGTAATGTAACGGCCGTAATGTGGCGGCCGTAATGTGGCGGCCGTAATGTGGCGGCCGTCATGTGGCGGCCGTAATATGGCGGCCGTCATGTGGTGGCCGCTATTTGGCGGCCGTAATATGGCGGCCGTAATATGGCGACCGTCATGTGGCGGCCGTTATGTGGTGGCCGCTATTTGGCGGCCGCTATTTGGTGGCCGTAATGTGGCGGACGTAATGTGGCGGACGTAATGTGGCGGCCGTAATGTAACGGCCGTAATGTGGCGGACGTAATGTGGCGGCCGTAATGTGGCGGCCGTAATGTGGCGGCCGTAATGTGGCGGTCGCAATGTGGCGGACGTAACGTGGCAGCCGTTATTTGGCAGAGGCTATTCGGCGGCCGCTATTTGGTGGCCGCTATTTGGCGGCTGCTATTTGGCGGCCGTAATGTGGCGGCCGTAATGTGGCGGCCGCTATTTGGTAGCCTCTATTTGGCGGCCGTAATGTAGCGGCCGTAATGTGGCGGCCGTTATGTGGCGGCCGTTATGTGGCGGCCGTTATGTGGCGGCCGTTATGTGGCGGCCGTTATGTGGCGGCCGTTATGTGGCGGCCGTTATGTGGCGACCGCTATGTGATGCCTGCTATGTGGCGGCCGGTATGTGGCGACTACCGCTCTTCTAGCAAACCTTGCTAGAAGAGCGTTAGCGGTAAACATGACGCAAAGAAAGATTTAAAAACGTAAACGCTCAAGCGGCGCAAATACTGTAACCTTATTGGTAACTACAGTTTTGAGCCGTTTGGGGTCGAAACGCTCGGATCATGGGGCCCGAGTGCGCGTCTCCTTTTTAAGGATATTTCTCGTCGACTGGTCGACACTTCACGTGACCAGAGGGCTGGCTCGTTCTTTGGCCAAAGAATTAGCATTGCCATTCAACGTGGCAATGCTGCCAGTCTTCTGGGCACGTTTCCGGATGACAGCGATGCGGACGAATACTTCGACGCCTAAGTGTCGTTTTTGTGTACATTGGCCATTTTCTTGCCAACTGTAATTTTTTTTTTAATCTGTGAATACAGATCAAAATGTTTAAAAAAGTTAAGGACAGTCTTCTAAGACCGCTTTCTGGTAGCGACAACGGTTAAGGTTTGCCGTTATTGCCCCATCTCAAAATCCATCCTGTATATGTTATGATTGACTGCTTAGCTCCGTAAAGGTATAGCGTGATGATAATATTTTAAAAAGTTAAATCCGTAACTATCTGCAATATTCTAACCTTTTGGCTAGTCTTTTTATAATTTGCAGTAAACTATAGTAGAATACGAACATAATGCAGTATTGCTCTTTCCCCATAGCAAATAGCGTGATAATAATTTTTGTAAAATCTATTGTAACGTTTCCATTATTTGACTTATAGATTATTTATACCAATTTTCAAGTTAATCAAGCCACACAGTAAAATCCTCCACTGTAAAAATGAATACCCCGTTTCACCCCGTTAGGGGTACATTTTCAAAAACCCCTGATATAATTTTTCATCTCTTTTCAGTTTTAATTATAAATACTAAGTTTCGAGTTAATCAGACCGCTCATTAAATTTCTGCCATACAAACTTTGACACCCCCTAATTCTCCTTTAGGAGGTAGTTTACAAAAACTAAAAATGGCAAACTTTATAATTAATAAAGATAAGTATTCGTGGCAAGTTTGAAGTTTATTAACTCAAGGAATAAGATTTTTCATACAAACAAAATCCCCCCTTTTTACGCCCTTAAAGGTCGAATTTCCTAAAATCCGTTCTTAGCGGACGTCTACTAACTATAAACTATCGCCCTGCCAAATTTCATCTTTATACGTCAAGTGGTTTTCGATATTTCGTGATGAGTGAGTGAGTGACCTTTCGCTTTTATATATATAGAAGATTATTTTTTATTATTATGCTGAAACTACCAGTTGGATTTGAAAAATTCTTTTTTCATTTGTTTGATTAATTCTTGAGGAAGGTTATAACCTATTTAACATCACGCAACGATCCTTAAGAACTGAGCAATAAGTAAAAAAGTCAAAAAGAATGCTAAGCGAAAACGAAGTCATAGCGCGGGCGATGCGATGCAACGGGGGATAAAGAAATTTCACGATGACGAAATTGCGTCTCTAATAATATCAAAAGTGTATCACTTCTTTCGGAATTACTCCCCATAATATCCCCACTTACATTTATTTTTCCTTTTAGTCCCCAATTGCCATCAAAACAATACTACACTCAAATACTTGCCTTAACAGTAAAGGCTTACTCAGTATTAATAGACCCATGGCATTAACTATACGATAATAGTTTCAGCCTATTGCTTCGGGCTGTCATTCCAATGCATCTGGGCATTCCGTACCTACCTATATAACTAAGGATAACTGTAAGGGTCGGGACACAAGAAATGATGCAAAAACAAGAACCGGTATTGTCCATTGTTTTCATTACGATAAAGGAAAGGAATATTTATCTATTCCTTAACTTTGCAGTTGAGTAATTATGTAAAACACATTAGTTTTAATATATTATAGTAGTGTTCTGCTACTTTAATATTGGGTAGGTCAAAAAAAACAGTGGCACTCCAGGAGTGCCGACAGAAGTGAAAACTTGAACAAGATCGCCTTGGTGGAAGAAAAATACTTGTATAGAACATAATATAAATAAAGAGCATAATCGCGTTTACAAAACCTTTAAAGTAAAAATAATTGCATATAACATTGATCCTTAACGTAATATAAATAAAGAGCACAATCGCGTTTACAAAAATGAGGGGTCGGTAACGGTGTCGCGAGTTCAATTAGGTATTTGTGCCCATCTCAAAAATGCCCAACGCGCCTAAAGAAGTTTTCACTTAAAAAAAAAAAAAACAATCCATCAATCGTGCTACCCGGGCACGGGTTGAAATTGACAAAGTTTTTCAACGTTTTTTTTTTTTGTCTGTTGTTGTTAAAGTTTTGATCTATAGATTAAGTATGCAATATTATTAGGCCTATGTCCGCGGCTTCGCTCACGTTAATGTTGATTTTGTCAATAATTTTTCTATCCCTCGGGAATAGTACTTTTTTTTTGGATGTAAAGTTATGTCCTTTTTTGTACCCCTGACAACGTGTATGCAAAATTTCATGGTGATCGGTTGAGTAGTTAAGACGTGAAAGCGTAACAAACAAAAATCTTTCACATTCACGTTTGCAGCATTCGAACAAGAAAGCGACTGTGTATGCACAGCCTAACGTTTATATCGCTAAGCTATTTAATCTTAGCTGTGTGCCTACCTAGTTTCTTATTGACAGCAATAAATTGATAATCAAGTCTATTAGCTCAAACTCAAAGCATGTATTTCAATTAAACCATTTACAGGCACTTTTGAATTATCAAGGAATCGGTCAGTCACAAATAAGTATGAAGCTAGTTGCCCATTCCAAAGCGTAGTAGGTACCTATGGAGAAGAACGGGCAAGAAACTCCACGGACACTCTTTTAAATAAAAAAATGTAACAAAATATTGGTTACATTATTCGTTGAAAATAATACATGTGAGAACAATGTAGAAAGACGTGCACGTGAGAAGCGTCCGTAATAGAAAGATAAAAAAGAACAATAAAATTTTTTTTTTATTAAAAATAAGATGACTATAATTGATGATAAGATGACTATGATTGATGAAAATAAGATGACATAAGCTGACTTTGAAGGCTGGACCTAAAGCAAACCTCATTAAGTTTAAAATAACAAGAACCAAAAGGAAGTCGAAATGTTCCTCACTAGTTTCAACAACTAGGGCTTACAAATTTTGCTACGTTCCTCTAAACTTCAGGGTTCATTTGAAATTTTTGAAAATTGGGTCTTAGTTTAGTCAAAAAGAGGTCACGCTGCTTTATGACACTGCGGACAACAGAAAAAAAAAATGAAAGAAAATACTTTTATTTTCGATAAACATGACGCAAATGAAAATAAAAAACACGTAAATAACAAATTGGGGAAAAATATGCGACACATCCACGCAAAACGGCTATCGCTCAGCATAGGTAATGCTGCGACCCCATGCGAGACAGAGCCCCAGCGCTGGTTTTCAGAGACAGCCGGCGCTGACGTGATGACGTCAACCGGTGCAGCATATAGTGAAATAACAAATCAAAAATAAAATAAATACAACACTTAGTCCTAAATGTATATACAAATATAATATTTAAAATGGCAACAGCTAAACATATTATTATTATACCATAATGCTGGGGCCGCATCTGCGTCTATTATGACGAAGCTTCGCACAGTAATACAATACACGCAGATGTGACCAACTATCATCGGTTATCGTCGCGATAGTTCGGGCTGCGTAGGACTTATTGCTCGGGTGGCGGTAGCGGTTGATAATAAGCGTGGCGCGTGGTCGAACTAGCGTTGGTCATTTCAACTGTTGTTTCCGGACTACGTAGACGCTCTATCGAAATAATTTTATTTATTTTTAATCAAAAGGAACAAACAGTTACAATATAAAATATGGGAACAAGAAATACATAAAAATTACACACAATATTGCAGCCCACAACGATGTTCACGGATTAACTACGTCCAAATAATGAAGAGTCAGTTTGGATTATTGCACGATAATTCGTTAAAATCATGGAGCCGCTAATATGACTTCCGCATTAGCGCGATAACTTATTAGCGAGCAAAACATACGAAGCTTCGGCACGCATTGCTTAGTCACGATAGACCCAGATACGGGCCCAGGGTTATAGTACAACAATACCTTGAAATTGCAAACAACAAATTAACTGGATAGTACTCTTTGTTTTACAATGAAATCCACCCTTCGTCCATCAAAATAATGACACAAGGGTTATTGCACCCATCGAAAAAATTATAGGTAATATCTTTATACAAACAAATGGTGCAACCCCAAAATATAATAATATGGGGAAACTTTTGAACCGAACGCGTTGGTCGGCCGCCCCAAAACGCGACGTCAAAATGACGCGTCGAATGATTGATTGCGTCATTTTTTGTCTCACTCCAACGTTTTATTGAAATTGATTGCTTGTTCAGGAAGAATGGACTATAGACATTCGTCAGTAATCGTTCAATTTTTGAGTGTTATTAATGATTACGTTTTTTTTTTTTCTTTATTGATAACTAGCTTCCGCCAGCGGCTTCGCCTGTGTGATATCTTTATAAATTATAGCCTATGTTACTCAGTGATAATATAGTATATTACTGGTGAAAGAATTTTTAAATCGGTCCAGTAGTTTTTGAGGTTATTAATTACAAAAAAATATTTTTTTTAGTTCTGAACAAAGCATCATAAAATACAGGGTAGGGTAGATTTTTGAGATGGGGTAGTAAGGGAAGCTATCTGAACCGTTGTAGCTACAGGAAAACGGTCTTCGGAGACTATCCTTAGCTTTTTGAGACATTTTGATCTGCATTCACAGATTATGAAAATAATGTACAGATAGCAAGAAAATGGGCAGTTTTTGCAAAAACTTTTTTTGATGTCAATCGATCCTGCTGAGGTTTGAGTTATAGAGAAATATAAAAAAACTTTCCCTTTAAACTTCAACCTACTTTTTACGACGGATAGACTGACCAAAAAAAAAAAAGTGGAATTTGAAGTTTCGAACGAATACGCATTATAATTTTATTTGATTTGAGAACAAGTTTGTATAGGCAACAGATCTAATGATGCACAAATTGCTTAAGGAAATCTCTTCAGACACACTGTAGGTCGTTTTGTAATCCCTATAATCTAGAAAAATTGGCATCGTCTTCACTACCTATAACTTTTTTTTTTACGTGCATTCAACAGTAAAAATAATAAAATTACGTAAAATCTCTGCCAATCTCTTTGAAAATCACCAGTATACCGGTAACATTATGTAAAACTCATTTAAATGCACGTCTGTACATTACATTGATCCATTTAAATGTAATAAAAACAGCAAGCATCCGTCGGATACCGTTACATATTGAAGCCCAATTATTCCACTTCGAATCAATACATACAATTATTTTATTGATGACCGTCGCATCTATGAGCTTTTGTACGCAAAGGATTGGACAGTTTTGAGCTCCAATTATAATGTACTGCGATCGCCAATCTGTTCGTGAATATGGTTATTATGTCAGCTGCAGGTATTTTGTCGCTTAGCAGTGACCTTAAGATGATGAAATCGAGATAGCTTAGCATAATCAGCCTATAATATTCCCACTGCTGGGACACAGGCCTCCTTTTGGTGAGAGGGAGTGGGCCTTAATCCACCACGCGGGCCCAGTGTGGGTTGGTAAATGTCACATGTCTTCGAATTTTTGGTTCTAGTACACGCCGGTTTCCTCACGATGTTTTCCTTCACCGTTTTGAGAACAGTGGTGATGATATAATTTACATAAAGTAAAGCGCCTGTCTGAGTTCGAACGTACGACCTACAACTCGTAAGTCGCGGCCATTACCACTGAACGACCACTGCTCTACTCAAATCAAGATAACTAAGGGCAAATTCAACTATGAAATTGAATGCAATCAGCACATCTAAGCCGTGTTCGAAAGCTGTCAGTTTAAATATTTCACAACAATTATGAGACTGGCAGTTCTTGATCGCGTTTTAGATGAGCTAATCACGTTCAGTTTCACTGGTAAAATGCGCCTTAAGTACGTTGTTTGTCTTCAACTAAACTCAATGTTTGCACAATGTTTATTCGTCCTTCATTAAATTCTGGGTAGTTTATATACAATATTGTCCATCTATTTATGCTGAATGCCATCTTTATCAATTATTTTTACAACTTTTTCTTCTTTGCCGTCCTCCTTTTCGTGATATTTTTGGAAAATTCACAAAAGATAACTCAATACAAGCAATACAATATTTATTTGCGTGTACTTAAATTTAACTAAATATAAATATAACAATTACACAATTATTATAAAAGCCTATTTGTGAGTTTATATGTAGGGGGTAATCTACGGAACTACTGAAACTATTCCGAAAATTCTTGCACTAATGGGACGTTACATTTTTGCCAAATGTCAGAATATAAGAAATTTCACGCAAACGAAGACGCGGCCAGAAGCTAGTTATTTGATTTGTCTGAAATAAATTAATTGTAATCCTATTTAAAGGACAGCCCTAAGCTAAACATCTGCAGACATTAATTTTCAAAGCAAATCTACTTCAAATTCAACAGCGGCAACGCAACACAAACAAAACTTTTTTATTTATAAAATAAAATGGTCCTCTAGCTCAGAGTCACTAATTAGCCTGATAAATAAACACTAATTAAAAGTGTAAATTAAATATCGCCTCTTATTTTTCTTGTTCTTGATACGCTCTTTGCAATGTAATTTTTACTTCGACGATAGAGGGAAGAAAACAATTTTATTATATAAAGGACAGTTTTAAAGACAAAGGCTCTTCATTGAAGAAGTTTTTTATAATTACTTTATGGTTCGTTTAGACTACGGTTTACCTTTGCAGAGTTTTTATCGCGTGTTTGTCGGGTAATTGAGTTTTTTTTATAGAGAGTTGAATTATAAGGAGTATCCAACTAAAGACTTGTGACCTGAAGGCCAATTCTCGTACTTATAAAACGTTCACATTCAAGTCGCAATCTGTAAAACTTGTCAAAAATGTTGGTAAATAGATTGTATTTTTGACTGATTGCGAATGAGAAATGCGAACGTTCTTATAAATTACAGAAATTTCCCCGTAAATCTATTAATTTACATACGTTCCAATGGTCTTGTCATTGTCAGTTTTGACAGTTTTTGTATGAAAAAATTGTCAAAATCTCGTAAATTGGTAGACTTGGCCCCTGGAGCTTTTTTCTCTCTTGTTACTGCGACATATGCTCATTGTAGCCATAAATGAGTACCGGTCAACTGCCTTAACTTTGCCTCGTGTCCTATGTTTGCCTAAAGGTGCTGATAAACTTGAGCATTTACTTGTAATGAGCATTCTAGCAAATTATACATTACAGAAAACTAATGGGACCGTTTTAGCGAGCATTCTAGAAAAAAGGACAGTAAATTTGCTTCGAGCATTTTGCCGAGCCGAGCCATGCGATCGTCAAGTCTGACATCTTCGTGAAGAATATTTCATCCCCTAAAGAAGTTAGATAGGGAATTTAAGTTTGTATGGAAGTATCCGATCAAGCACAAGGCTTTTTTAATAACACAACACTACATAACATAACCAAACACTACACGTCAGAACACAATCACAATACAAACTATACAAATGGTTTTTCTCTTTAATTATTTTGTTTTAATTTCTACAAAATAATTATTTTCTTTATGTCGATAGTATTTATACAAAGAAATTCCGAATTTTTATTTTGTAACTGGTGTTAACTTGAGAACCCTGATACCCATAACACAAGTTTAATCTTAGCTTGGGTATCAGAGGTGTATAATCTCTGCATAAACCTACAATTATTTATTTGAAAAATTTATTATGTTATACCAAGTGGCTTATGTAAAATTGTAAACTAAAAATAAAGATATTTATTATTAATTTATTTTATAAAATAGCTAACGCACTCTACATCGGCAAGCGCGGAAAAGGCCCATACAAAACAATACACCATAGGGTCACGCTTGAAAGATTTCGGGACGTAACTCACTTGATTCAATTTGACGGTATATTTTTGAATCAATTTACCGCATGAGCAACCATGTTTGGTTCATGGACTGATGTGCCCGGGCGTATAGTTTTTTTTTATATCAAGTTTAGGGGTTTCAGCAGCCCAAAGTCATTTAGATTCGGCCTTTTTGAGTTGAAGAGGGCGGTCATGCTTATTTTTTTGTAGTGAAAAAGGGCATTTAATCGAGTGTAAGGTCTGGTGGTGAAGGTTTAGTAATCGATATTAAAGTTGTTGTTAATCTTTTGATAGTTGTGGCTTCGTTTTTATTTTCTTTGTTTTCGCCAGAGCACGTTATTGTGCATAGACCATCATTATTGGTTATTGAATAGAGCTTTTTGCCAATTCTTCTGCATGGGTAATGACAAATTTCAACCGTTTTCCTATTTTCTGACGTTTCATAAGTAGATAGATAGATAGAAGATAGATAGAATATTCTTTATTATGTACACCATAATTTTTTTACAATGGATGACACAATGGGCGGTCTTATCGCTAAAAGCCATAAGTAACCCATATAAGTAAATATAATAGAAAAATCTTTAAAAAAAGACAACCGACTTCCAAAAAAATACTACAAGGTGAAAAATAACTTTCATTTCGGAAGGCGGTATCTTTGGATCAGTATTCTAGTTTTTAGACATTGACTTCCGAAATTAAAGTTATTTTTCACTTTATAGTTTGGAAGTCGGATGAATTTTTTGTAAAAAAGTTTTTTTTTTCACTTTTTAGTGGGTTTGTTTGTAATGTATCTAAGTTACAATAGCCTAATGTCAACTGCTCATCAAAATACCCAAATCGCTATAGATAGATGTCCAAGTTCCCATCATCAGATCGTAACGAAATGACAATGGGACCAACTTGAGAGTATACCCTTTCAAACAAAGAAATAAATTTTGAAATTGGTCCAGCCGTCTTTGAGTAATCGGGGAACATACATAATATTCCGCCGAATTGAGAACCGAAGAAGAGAAATAAGTTTCGAATTTATGAATTTGGGCATAAAATAAACACCTCAACAGCACGTGCTACAGATAACGTTATATACTTATACTTACTTAGATTATCGCAGCAGATACACGTCCCCAAGCCAATACCATATTGACTATTGACAACGCACCCTTACTTTCAACCCTCACGAAGCACCAGAGGGTTGGCAGAAATCAATACACCTTTGGAAATTTTAAACGGCCCGTTACCAAGGATTTTTGAAGGGTATATGGCACAACATAATAGATAGGGTGTACGAACCGGCATTAACTGGTTTGAACTGGTTTAAACTTGATTAGGGAGAACATTTTGATGTTACAGTCGTTTGTACGTTAACGTCAAGATGGCGATAAGATTGGCGTTATTGAAAAGGGGTTAAAATAAAGGGTTGAAAAAGTGTTTTATTTTTCTTTTCAGGTTTTTAATAAAGTGATAAGTAAGATAAATGTTTTGTTAATACTGTTTGATGAAGTGATTTCCAAGGGAGAGTACTTATATAAAATATACAGACAGTTAAGATGAAAATATGACAAAAAAACAGTGGACACTCCGGGAGTGCCGACAGATGTGAAAACTTCAACAAGATCGCCTTGGTGGAAGATAAATACTTGTATAGAATATTGATCCGTAACGTAATATAAATAAAGAGCACAATCGCGTTTATAAAAATGAGGTGTCGAACGGTGTCGCGAGTTCAATTGTTTTTTCTCATCTCAAGAATGCCCAACGCGCCTAAAGAAGTTTTCACTTCAAAAAATGAGTTAGACGTAGTTCGAGCTCGTGTCGCAGAGTTTCATGAAAATGTGCGGGGAAATAACAAATTTCTTTAACGATGTTGTTTAAAATTTACAATGAATTTCAAAAAAATAGTGTTCATTGCATTCCTAATGCAAGCTTTCATCAATTGAGATATTTTTCAGTTCTGAGTAGATTTACGGCCAATATGAGACAACATCTTGCAACAAATTTTCTTGCGGTTTATGATACTGCCGTTGCTATTGTATTTTTACTCGTCACTAGAGTTTTTAGGCTCATTGCATTCTTTATGATGCAAGCTTTCTTCGATTGGATTTTTTTAAATTTCTGAGCAGATTTACGGCCAACATGAGTCTAAATATGTAATTATATTGTTATTGTCAACTTCTTGTGCATTTTAACCCTATTTTATTTCCATCCATTTTTTTTTACCTCTTTGGTGATACATACATAAACTGACGCCTTCTTCCCATGGGGGTAGGCAGAAACTACAGAACGCCACCTGCTACGATCCTTACATAGTCCTTTTGCCTCGTTTACGTTCATACATCTGGTCATACACGCACGCCGGTTGCAAGTACTACACACCTGGCCTTTCTGGAGAACATCAATAAATATAATATAATATATAAAATAGATATTAGTACAAAGGACTATGGCACGACTCATAATGCGAAGCATTAGAGAGTGCTTAACGACTGAAAAATTTGTTTTACCTCCTTTTTAACCGACTTCAAAAAAAAAAGGAGGAGGTTCTCAATTCGTCGGATTTTTTTTTTTTTTTATGTATGTTCCCCGATTACTCGAAGACGGCTGGACTGATTTGAAAAATTCTTTTTTGTTTGAAAGGGTATACTTTCAAGTTGGTCCCATTGTCATTTGGTCACGATCTGATGATGGAATCTTGGAGAAATCGAGAGGACTCTTCAAATATTAAAGGCACATCTATAGCGATTTGGGTATTTTTGATGAGCAGATTAAGGCTATTGTTACTTAGATAAATTACAAATCAACCCACTAAAAAGCGAAAAAAAACTTTTTTCCAAAAAATACAACCGACTTCCAAACTACAAAGTGAAAAATAACTTTAATTTCGGAAGTCGGTGTCTTTGGATCAGTATTTAAGTTTTTGACACCGACTTCCGAAATTAAAGTTATTTTTCACTTTGTAGTTTGGAAGTCGGTTGTATTTTTTGGAAAAAAGTTTTTTTTTTTGTAACTATTTTTATTGTTACACTCCCGCTAGTATACACAACCTACTTAATTTATACACCTTTGTATAGATAATATAATGGAGATTACTTCTGTAACTTTCAAAAATTAATTTAATGCAGCAGAATGGAAAAAGCATCCCAATAGTTTTTTTTTTAATCCCATCAATAAAGTGTAAAACCTGAAAACATTGTAGCTTGCAAAGAAATCAATCAATTGAGTCAATTTTATTTTTAATAGGTTCGTGTTAGCTTAGCTATAGGAGGAACCTTAATGAAAATGGCTCTTGTATTCAAAGTAGTTTAATTATAATGAATAAAAAACTAACTAATATAAGTATCTATAGTAGATATTTCCAACTTCGACCTTCTTCCGTTGCCTAGCAACCAACAAAGCAAACCTAAATAGTCTTTGACAATACGTAAAGGTTGCGAGGTGAGACATTTTACCCATATTGATAGGTAAAAAAGCAGTCAAAACATACCTACTTCATGAAAAGTCGTTTAAATATTTTTCTGTTTGTGAATGAGCGTTATGAGGCGTGCACTTTTGGATTTTCCAAATATTTTGAAACTATCAGATAAATCCTTACATTATCATCTAAAAGCTATACCGTGCGTTCATATCTTGTCTCGTAACGCGATTGGTAGCACTGTTCTGTCAGTCGCCATTTTGAAATCTATCTAAGCTTGACAAGCAATGATGCCAACATGATGGCAAGGGACAATTTTTAGTGAACGGTCTGTAATAATATTAAACTATGGTGGTTAAATTTAGTTGAATTTTTGTAAGCAAACTGGGAACGTTATTAGATATGTAAGAGCGGGAGGGCTCGGGGATCTCAAATGATAACGATCAGACATCTTGTAAACACCTTTATAACTCACAATCAAACCAACAATGATTCATACAACTTAATTTTATAACGAGATGCACACAGTTCAAAATACAATTAATACTACTAATACCATTGTGTCACCCAATGTAAAATTTCTATATTAATGTCTGTAATTTTTATGGTGTACATAATAAAGAATATTCTATCTATCTATCTAATACTGATCGCTCTGCCACTAGAGCGAGCCTACTGTCAACGTCAAACAACAACGACTTACGGTGACATTTGTTTTACAATAAAGTTTTAGATTTAATTTAGTAAAAATAATGTAATTGGGTACAATATTTGATTTGTAATTAATAACACTTTAAATTCTTAAATTGTTTTAGTTAGGTAACAGTAATTTTATTTAAATGAATTAACAGTACTCTTATTTCCATTTAATAGTTAAATTAAAATATAAATACAAGCAAACCTTAAAATTAACAATACTTAATTTATATGATGTTGTAATGCAAAATCACTTGTTTATTTATTGCACTGATTCGTGTTTCCGTTACGTCATCAGCCGTTATGATGTTTGTTTTAGTCTGTGGTACTGTTTTTATTTGCCAGCGCTATCAGATATACCTACAAAATTTAATTTACTGCCGTATTGTCGAGTCTCCATCTTGTATACTGCTTCTAATGTGTGCAACGCAATATTATGTACTGTGTAGCGTGCGGCATAATCTCATTATAACGTGTACCCAGCTTAGCATTCCTTGTAAACGTAATGTGCATTACATGAAAAACAACAAATGCAATCTTGAATACAAAATCTAGTAGCATGGTGTTATTTGATCGAGTACTACACTAAATACAAAACAACTTTTATTTCTGAAAGGTTTTTTCATTTAGTGAAAAAAAAACACGTTGTCCCTGGCGTTTCTAACTTTGCCAAAGATGTAAATATCAATACCGCTAGAAATTTTTATTTTTATTTTATTTGGTTTAGTGAAGTGGTTGTATGAATTTTGAACCAACAGTCAAAAGCCATACACACTCATTTTTCTTGCCGTGAAAAACTACGGTTTATTCGTCGTGTGTTGGCACGGTTGTCAGTGTTGTATGGATCACTATGGAAGCTTGTTGACACACATGTTTTTTCTATGGTGCGGTTTATACCACGCCGTACTGTAAAGAAACAGTGCCGTGTACAGCGGGCCTAAAGATAAACATAGCTTTTAGGAATTTTCTGAACAACAATATTTCATCTGAAGCCAAAGAGCAGATTCCAATTAATAACGAGTAATATGTATTACGATGGACAAATTAATAATCATCCTATGGAGGGCTTCACAATGCCATGGGTCAGATTCTTTCACTATAAGTACTGTTAGCATAAAAATGTTTCATATTTTTCATTTATAAATCATATATTTTTGTCATGTTTTTTATTTCCACCCAATTTGTATAATACGCAATGAATATATAATACTACATTTTAACTAATACTGTAAAGAGAAAATATTTTATTTTTTGTATGTTTGATTGTAATGAATAAACTCAAAAACTACTGGACTGATTTAAAAAATTCTTTCACCAGTAATATACTATATTATCATATTTATCACTGAGCTATAATTTATAAAGATATCACGCGGATAAAGCCGTGGCAGAAGCTAGTCAGCTTTTACTAAGAATTGGCTTATTTTTAAGTCTTATCTATATTTATAATGCTAAAAAGCTTTATTTTTCATACCACCCGCCCCTTAATAATTCGTCCAAAAAATAAAATCAGAAGAAATATTTTAGGTCAAAATAATTGCAGCCAATTTAGTTCTAAGAACAGTCGTCAAGTTTGTAAGAAATAAAATTTCGGCAACTGTCGTAAAATGGGACATAATTTATCAAAATTCGTCTTTACTGTGCTATGATGACGTAATAAACTTATAAAAGTTCAATAATAATTCCAAGAAGATTTTGGGTTTTAACACTTTGTCAATTAATCCATCGGTTTGATTGTCTATAAATCCAACTATTTAATTTAAACAAGTATTTTGTTTAAACAAACCATGTTAAATAACCTGATAAGGTATTTTTTTTGTTGGACTACAGTTTCTCACCGTTGAGCAAAGGCCTCCCCCAAATCCATTCAGGCATCCTTTTCCAGAGCCACCTCGATCCCACCCTTTCGGTGCGCGTCTAGGTCACCACCTCTTCCTGAACTCGGCGGCGCTGTCCATCCTCAGGCACTCACTGCAAGTGGAAGCTGTTGACATGACATGACCCGCCTAAATCGCATTTTAGCTAAGGATTTAGTAAAAAATCCAACACTGCCACAAAGATGTTTCAGCGTTCGGATTCCCGGCCACCAGTAGGCGCGAGCTTACGGACGGTTAGCAATGGGTAGCTCGCCGTCTGATAAGGACCAGTCGGGTCGACGGCGTGTTGTGTTCCACGCGTGCCTCAAAGAGATGTCAGCACAACTGACGGGCTCCGCTAGGGCCAATGGCCAATGCCTGCTGGAGTCGCGGGAAGGATACCGTGGCCCTTGACAACATACAGGCAACTGAAGGAACACGGATAGGTTTTAGTCTGTAAAAAAGGGGGTGCTGTTGGTAAATATTTTTTGTGCAATAATTCTTATTTGTGATATTATGTATTCAAAAACAAGATGGCTATGTTAGTTTTGATTTTGGCCATTGGCATTCCTGACGGGTACCTATAGTTCACCCTTGCCATCGACCGGGCACGAATCCAGACTCCGGGCTGCTACTGGGATATTTCTGGGGGAAAACCCCAATAACACTTTGCCCGATCTGGGAATCGAACCCAGGACCTCATGCTTAGTAGTTGAGCGTGTGACCACTAGACCAACGAGGCAGGCAATTATTTGTGCAATTATTGTTTTGTGAAAATTATTGTTGAAAAAAACTTTTTACAAAAAAAAAAAACAACCGACTTCAAAAAAAACACTACAAAGTGAAAAATAACTTTAATTTTGGAAGTCGGTGTCTTTGGTTTTGAATTTTCGTTCTTTGTCACCGACTTCCGAAATTAAAGTTATTTTTCACTTTGTAGTGTTTTTTTTTTAAGTCGGTTGTTTTTTTTTGTAAAAAGTTTTTATTTTTCACTTTTTAGTTGTGATACCTACCCCACACAAATACGAATACCACTACCTGCTATGTAAATAACAGTAACAGGAAGTTATCATAATATCATCCACATACTAAGCGAGGTAAAAATACATATTATTGAAGCTAACTCAAAAACTACCCAAGTAAAGTTAATAAAATTTATATGGGACCACCTCTGAAGTATGACCTACCAAACAAAAAAAAGAATCATCGAAATCAATTCATAATTGACAGAGTAATCGTGTAACAAACAAACAAAAAAAAAAAAAAAACAACATACAATCGAATTGATAACCTCCTCCTTTTGGAAGTCGGTTAAAAAAGAAGATGGTGGCATTATTTCTGATTTTGGCCACACGCCGAGAGATCCTTGTGCTGCTATACAATGTGTTCCTTTTGATGTCCCATAACTCGTAAAGCTATAAGTAAAAATAATACAAAAAGTCTTAGAACAAGACGTGTTCCAAAAATACATAGTTTCGAACTATGCATTTTCTTAGCTTTAAATTTTTAAATATTGATTGATTGGTCATTGACAAGTACGAGTAAATCTTTTTATTCAAACCAATCAATCAATATTTAAAATTTTAAAGCTAAGAAAAAGTGACGTCGAAATTTTTTTTTCTGAGTCTATCTTAAATGTTTATTTTTATATTTCACGTAAAGGTGTTTAACATAAATAATCGTGACTTTGTCTAATTGTTTCGTACGAAAAATTAAAAAAAGAAAATAATAATAATTCATAAATGCCAGTTGATTCCTTGTCATGGTCTCATTAACACCCTAGAGTTATGGGATATCAAAAGGAACACATTGTATACTAAACTACCGCCACGATAAAATTAAGAAATTATTTCCATAATTTTATCGTGACAATATTTCTCTGCCAACCGTACCCGCAGTTCGGAACATGAATAGGCCATCCCCTATAGAACTGAATTCTATACATTCATCCGATATTGGAATTCTACGACAAAGGATTGGTCAACCTTTTTAGGGGTATCTACCCCCTAATATCTATGACTGAGTTTCTATAAAACTATTGTGTATAACGAATGATAAGGCCTGAGTAGATTTTGTATTATGAGGAAAAAATTGATGGGACGAATCATTTCTTTTTCGGAATAAAAGGTTTTATGCTAGAAGGTTGATAGGTTAACCATATTTTGTTATGTATTTTTATTATTTGGGTCAGCAGAGCAACAGAGTTTTTAGTTCAATGAAACTGACTTACGTAGAAATAAAAGTCTTTTCTTCTTTTCTTTCTTTCACAGTCAGGCAACTTTATGTGCTCCTGTCGACTCTACGCAAACACTTCTCCAAAGGAACCGATTGACAGGCTTAAGCATAATGTTTTTCCCCTTGAACGCCATAGAACTGCCTGTGCCAAACGCCAATTCTACGTTAATAGCATTAATATGTACAACCTCCTAAATAAAAAGTTTAAAATTTATTCGTGCCCTGAATATTAATGCAAAAACTTACTTAGAGATTATCTCCAAACACTAAGTTATGATGACACTGAGGATCTTCTGCTGGGTAATTTACAATGATAGGGTACTATACATATAAATATAAGTTTAAATCCATCCATAAACGGATGTGTACCGGTTACACCACTTTCTTTGTCATTTCACACACCCTACATCTACACACCACATACGCATCACTTACTCACTACACACACACTCACACACACGTACTCGGACCCTACATTTATTCACCTCACCACACAGCTAAACGTTTTTCATTTTATTTTGTGTTTTCTTTTCATAGATTATTATATCCTGTTTTTCTTTTACACCATTTGCTTATTGTTGTAACGTCCCGTTTTATTATATTGTGGCTTTGTCTCGTTTGTTACGGATAATCACTGACTCCTAAGATACAGGCACATACACCTAGTTTAGGAGTCAGGGAATTTAAATTATTGTGACCTAGTTGTAAGCCTCATAATATGCTCTTAGTTCTTTGATTCTTGTACTGTGATGGCTTTTGGTGAAATAAAGAATATTTATTATTAAAATATTTTACAGACATTTTATAATTTATTTTTTTAAACAGAGTGGTAGGAACATCGACGCGAAAACTGTTACCATGGATTCAGTACATGATTCTGAAAGCGTTGAAATTTTTCGTCGGTTATAATAAAAAAAATCTGCTAGCATAGCTCATTTTGACCGCGTAGGTATTGCACTTTTCTATGAAATAGCTGGTTTAAAAAAAATTATCGACGAATAATTTCAACGCAGGGGTTTCAGAATTATGAACTGAATCCATGGTAACAGTTTTCGCGTCGATGGTGCCACCCTGTAAAGTTTTATTGAAATATTTTAATACAAAATAGCAGCAATGATAATTAAGCCAGATTCCGCGAAACATAAGCTAAATTCACATTCTTGAAGTTAGAATAGTAAAATATTAACCATTTCAGAAGTGCCTTCAGAGGAATTTCATTATTAATAATATTTACATCAGATTCAACAAATAAATTTTCTAACCAAATTCACCAAGACGCACGTAAATCTTCACCTCTATACGACACAATAATGCCTGTCAATCTGTACGTCAGTCCACGTCACCACGCTTGCAAGGCTTAAACCACGACACATCCAATTAGAAGATATTTATTAGGGCTTAGTGCTACCCCTCGAATACTAATTACGTCGAACGCTGCTTTTCAATTCGCGTGAATTATTGCCACTTTAACGAACCAATCGAAATTGCCGAATTTTGCTTAAACTTTGTTTGTGAATTGTTTTGTCTGGGTGTTGTACGTTAATTTGGGTTTTACTTTGTTTTATGGGTTTTGTGTGAACTGTTTTTTGTTCTTTTTTTTGTGTGGTTTGTGACTGACCCGGTTTCAGAGTTTTTATGCCACCCATTGGTCTCTGACATGGCTTCACATGCCGTTGAGAAATATCCTCACAATGTTTTCCTTCACCGTTTTTGAAGCAAGTGATAATTATACAATACGCACATGAATTCGAAATGTCAGACGTGCGAGTCTTGGGTTCGAACTTGAGACCTATGACTTGGCAGTCCGACGGTCACAACACTACACTATCACTTCTTTTTTTCTTGATGTTGGCCAGTTAAAAAATATCTCAACATTTTTCCATGGAACTAAATTTATCCCAAAAACAAACTTAACTTTGTAGTTGATAAACATGTTCTCCCATACGGAATGTATGGGAAAACATGTTTTTGCAACTGCAAAGTTAAGTTGGTCGATTATTACTCGATAACTAGTAAAGCCTACTTAGCTGTGATAGTTTTCCTTTTAATCTGGTTATATATGTAAACTACTGCTGTGATTTCTTTCACATATCCAAAACCAACCATTTAGCTGGCAGAGGGGGGGACACTTGACTCTAACAAAAATTAGCACTTTAAAGCTTAATATTTCGCAAACGGATCCCTAAATCCAAAAATGATTTTCACAAACTCAATGTTTTTGTAAGACCTTTCCAATGATACCCCACACTACGGGATAAAAAAATAAAAAATTAAACATTACCACTTTACGTGTATGGGAGGTACCCTAAAAAAAAATGTTTTTCATAATTTTGTTTTACCACTTTGTCGACGTAATTAATATGTATACCTATGTCAAATTACAGCTTTCTAGTACTAAGGGTCTCGGAGCTAGACCGCGGACAGACAGACAGACAGACACGGACATGACGAAACTATAAGGGTTCCTTGTTTACTACGGAACCCTAAAAAAAGGTGTAGATGCTGGGCAGGGCACTAGAAACAGCAGTGTCTATCTGACAATAACAGCCAACTGCGATCACCAATCGTTTTGGACATGACAGTTTCAATCTTGACTTAATAGTCCAATAGTAAACTCACTTTTGAATTTTGAACGTTTATCGACTGCAAACCTGCTTGTAATGTTAAGCTCTGCTAACCTCGAAAATCTTTGACTAATTTTAATGTAAAAATGCATTAGTAAAAAAAGTTTCCTGGATATGGCTCCATGCATTTATGATAAAATTCCAGATGCTATAAAATAATTAAATTTTAAACGATGACGACGAAACGACGAAAAAAAAATTGTTCTTAATTGATAAATGTTACTATACTACTGACGAATACAATGACGATTAAATTTAGAATTACAATGGTTGATATTGACATTTAATTATTTTGACATAAATTTTTGACATTTTAATAATTCCTCATTTAGGTATGACATAATTGGAGTAATAAAATTAATGTTAAGTAATTCAACGTATTTTCTAATTTAATTAATCAAACGGTTTTCCTAGGAATCACGCTAGACGAGAAATTACAATGGGGACCTCATATAACATCTCTTGCGGGGCGGTTAAGCTCGGCCGCTTATGCTGTTAGAAAGATAAGACAGTTAACAGATGTAGAAACCGCGCGTTTGGTCTATTTTAGCTACTTCCACAGCATTATGTTATATGGCATTTTACTGTGGGGTCGGGCTGCTGACATTGAATCCATATTTATTTTGCAAAAGAGAGCTGTCAGAGCCATTTATAATCTACGTCGCCGCGAATCTCTCAGGGAACTTTTTAAAAGGATTAATATTATGACGGTACCTTGCCAATTCATTTATGAAAATATTATGTATGTAAGGAAAAATCCACATCTCTTTAATAAAATAAGTGATAGACATAATTTTAATACTAGAAATAAAGATAAACTAGATCAAGCATTTTTCAGGTTATCTAAAGTACATACATCTTTTATGGGGTACTGTGTTAAATGTTACAACAAAATACCTTGTGACATATTGCAATTAAATGAAAGAAAATTTAAAACTCATATAAAAAGTACACTTTGTAAACAAGCATATTACAAATTAGAGGATTATATCCAAGATAAGAGTGCTTGGAATACGTCAAACATGCTGGTCCTGCTCCATAGGACAATTTAGAATCAAGACAAAATCAAACTGGTTGCTAATTTAATTGTAAAATTTATTCATTTTGTTTTTATGACATTGATTTTACATTCTGTGATTACTTTCTTACACACTGACTTATTAATTGTAAAATTTTAGGAAAGTCGTCTACTTTTACAATGTTTGTAAATATGTGAGAACCATGTATCTATCACAAATTAAATTATCTATCGTTGCTTCATTTTTAATTTTTTTACCTATTGTGGTATAGTAATTTTATTCTAGGTGCATCGTCTTCACATATAATAATTATTTAACAAATGTACGTACATATACAAACACTATTGTAAAACATTTTAAAAGAGTAACGGTGGAGTTTCTTGCCCATTCTTCTCCATACGAAAACTACCTTTTGGAAGGGGCGACTAGAATCAATTTTATTATTTTGTATTTTTTGACGTTCAAAAGTGCCATACATGGGCCTATTTGAAATAAATGATTTGACTTTGACTTTGACTTTGAATACCATAAACATGCGTGATTTTCAAATATTTTAATGATTTTTAATTTGTAATCCTCAGCTAGATTTGCTCACCATATTACCAAACATAAGATCTGTATTTATTTACCTATTTTAACAAATAAATAAATAAAACCTTTTTAATTTATGCCCATAAACACAATTGATAACTCCCAACATTTAAATTATGGAAGGTATAATTGTTTGGCTAGATATTTTTATTCACGCGAGTGACGCCACATGCGACACCTTGTGTACAGATACGGTCGCGGTGTGACATAGGTACGACAGTTTCATTTGTAAAGATTCAAAGGAATCGATTGCCTTTATATGTGAACGTTTATGGGGCATTCCTATTGAGTTATTGAACCTTATTCATTCTTGAAATTGTGTTTTGTTTCAGACGAAATGTACTTGATGCCTGGAACCCAATTAGGTATTAAAATTATTTATTTTGTATTTATTGGTGTGTAGTTTGACCGCTTCTTCGGTAATTAAAAAACCATCGATCACATATTTCTGTTGGCAGTCACTGGAAATCCTTTTAGCAGCAGTGGTATAGACGCGCCACCACTCCACTCCACTCCGTACTAAAAGTACAGGAAGTAGTCCACTTAGAGCACCCGTCCGAATAGCACCGGCGACTCAGCAGCTTCTGTAGTAAATTAAAGATATCGATAAAAATCACTAGAATGTTTATTAATTACACATACTTACGTGTATACGAAATTTATTTTATCGATATCTTTCATTTAATTACTTCCTGTAAAACAAATACATCCCAGCAGTAGGCTGCTGAGTCACAGGTGCTATTCGGACGGGTGCTCTAAGTGGACTACTTCAAGTACAGCTTACAGTACAGTAATTACGGAGTGGGGCGCGTCTTCATGGATGGCACTATCTGTAAGTATAGTGTAGGCTGATCTTGAGATGATAAACAGTGTTTACCCACTTCGTAAGTTGTAAAATATATATGTAGTGTAGTTTTCTGTAAATCATCATAATTTTTCTAGCTTTTCCCAACTATGTAAGTAGGGGTCGGTTTCCAGTTTTTTGTAAATAGTTTTGTAAATTAGTGGTAACTTGTGGCTAAGTAATAACAGCCGCACGAGTCCATCAATCAGGTTAAGCTACGATTGCCGCGTTTGGTCCATCTTTATATGCCGAGACCACGTTAAACCATTGGTCCCAGCTGTCATTTGTGGATCTTTGACTGTCGTAACGGGTCATCAGAAGCCCGAAAGTCTGACAACCATTCTTACCTAGGGGTATCGTATTACACAATAACTGGGTTGTGGAGGTCAGGTAGGCAGTCGCTCCATATAAAACACTGGTATTGGGCTGCATCTGGTTAGACTAGAAGCCGACCCCAACATAGTTGGGAAAAGGTTAGGCAGATGATGAGGTTGGTATAAATTAGTAATAGAGTTAGATACAATGCTGCTTAGAGTAGCGCAGAGTTCTTTAGAAAAAGTGCCATTAGCAGCCATCTTCTAGCTTTTTTACCATCAATGACAGCGATGTGTATCAATTACTATCAAGGAAATAATTTGTTTGGGTACGGATTTCTCCCAGAAGATGAGCAAAATCATCTGTGAACAGGTAAACCTACTGTATGGATGGATGAACGTTTGTTACTCTTTCACGCAAAAACTACTAAACGGATTTAGATGAAATTTGGCACACTGATAGTTTATAACCTGGATTAATATATATAAGATACTTTTTATTCCGATATTCTTACGAAATCGAGAGTTATGCTGGTAAAATCGTGGAGCGCAGCTAGTATAAAAATATTTTTCAGGCATCGGAGAATAATCAGTCATCTGCGAAGTACACAGATACACATAACATCACGCATATAATCCTCGAAGAGTTAGGCAGAAATATAGGTACCTATAGTAGGTACACCCACATTTCGCCAGTTATGTTTAAGTCTCATGTATTATGGGGCGAGCTTATTGCCATCAACCGGGCACAAATCCAGACTCCGGGCTGCTACTGAGAAATTGCTGATGAAAAAACCCAATAACACTTTGCCCGACCTGGCAATCGAACCCAGGACCTCCTGCTCAGCAGTAGCGCTTGCGACCAGTAGACCAACGAGGCAGTCGACGAAGTTGGAAGTACAAAGTAGTAATATTTAAGCCGACGACGTTTAAAAATATCGTGGCGGGATTTTATCGCGCACTGGTTTTTCAACACTCGGGTGTTAAGCCGAGCGTTGAGAATCCAACAGTGTGTTTTTTAACGCGCTGGGACGAGAGTGCGTCCCAGCGCGTTAAAAAACACACTGTTGGATTTTCAACACTCGGCGTTAAGCAGAGCGTTGAAAATTTAGTGCACGAAAAAAATCGCCGCGATTTTATAACGTCCGTGCTAACGTGGGCTAAACGAGTTTTTTTTTTTTTGTTGCCGTGTTTTTCTTCTGCCACTGAGTCAAAAGAAAGATCATTGACGCTTCTACATTTAATCTGCGCACTTATTACGTCTTATTGTTTGACATAAACTTTTTATATCTCAACCTTTCAAGCTTCGTAAACAGAGCCATCAAAATTTCCACCATTTTATAAAACTACGAGTCGTAAGAAATTCATTTTGTCCAAACTAACTTTTATATTCTCAATATAAAATGCTCTAGTATTACTCTCTACTCTAGTAATACGAAACTTGAACTAAAATAGTAGTTTTTAAAGCTTGGTCGTCGCGAAGTTTGTTAAATAACTTAAGGTGCTTTGTATATTTTTGTTTATTTTTTTTTTTCTGTATGTCTACCGATTTCTCCGTTAAATGTGAACCGATTTTAAAAATACTTTTTTTTTAAAGGGTATGCTCTCAAATTGGTCCCATTTAAATTTTATTAACTTTGCTTGGGCAGTTTTTAAGTTAACCGCAATAATACGTATTTTTTCCCCACTTAGTATGTAGATGATATGATAAGTTCCTGTCACTGGTAGTGGTATTCGAATGTGTAGGTACCACAACTAAAAAGTGAAAAATAAAAACTTTTACAAAAAAAAAAACAACCGACTTCCTAAAAAAACACTACAAAGTGAAAAATAACTTTAATTTCGGAAGTCGGTGGCAAAAACGAAAATACAAAACCAAAGACACCGACTTCCGAAATTAAAGTTATTTTACACTTTGTAGTGTTTTTTTAGGAAGTCGGTTGTTTTTTTTTTTTTGTAAAAAGTTTTTTACTAAACGTTGGGGCAGTGTGGAAATGAAAAGAGTTAGAATTCAAAGTCCTATGTGTGACGTCACAATTGAGCAAGTTTGAACAATGATATTTGCCTTTATTTCTAGTTTACAAACCCCGTAATAAACATTTTTAATGCAATATCGAAAAAAGAAAAAGAATAAACCTTTCTGACAATCTGGGTCACAGTTCCTTGCCAAACTACTCTTTAATCTCAAGCCTCCAAAAAAACTGTCCTCTACCATCAGGCCCCCAAAAATTACCAAATAAATTACAGAAGAAATGACGACCTCCCCATCTTAGACAGTGTGCGTACAGTCAGCCTCAAAAGGACAAGAATTCATTTGATTGTCTACAACCTGTGTTGCCACAATTTAAGTAATGTGCAATGTTTAACTAGGTACAGAGTGCAATGTGTCCTGGCGGCTGTGAGTATGTCATGCTTACTCAAATGTTTCACTGATGGTGGCGCGTGTGTTGGATCATTTAGCTTCCTTCAAGCTGAGCTGAATAGTGCTAATCCATGCGTCATGTTCGTGAACGGGCGCTGTCAGTTGGGACTGGTCATCTCTTAGCTGACATGGATTATTTTAATTATTCTTTGTTTTATCTTTTTATTACGGACGCTTCTAACGTGCACCTCTTTCTACATTGTTCTCACATGTATAATTTCAACATGAATGATGTAACTAATATTTTGTGACAATTTTTCTTTAAAAGAGTGAGACCTACTACGCTTTGGAATGGGCAACTAGCTTCATATTTCTGACTGACCGACTCCTTGACAATTCAAAAGTGCCTATAAATGGTTTAATTAAAATAAATGCTTTGAGTTTGAGACTGAGCACCCAATGTATAATATGATTTGTGGCTACACATATTGATACAATATTTTAGAACAAAGATTGCAGACGATTAAATGTATTCTTGTCAATTTTTACACCTTTTTGAGAGTGACTGTACGTCTTCTACATTCAACATTCAAGTCACGATGCGCCGGAGCAATGATTACAGTTCGCACCGTCTTTATGCTAATCTAACTGTCGGAAATTCACTTTTGCGTTGATTTTTTCCTTCGCAGTCCTGAGTCTTGACTGTTTGGGGTAAGAATTGTGTGACGGACTGGCAGGATAGTGACGTGGGTGTACAATGTGTTTCGGGAATTCGCCTGAAAACGCCTCTTTTTGCATTTGACCTGTGCGAGAGTAACGACATTGTAAGTAAATAAATAAATAAAGTTAATTTTCTATATTGTTTTACAAATGTTTTACTAATTAAACCTAGGCTAGTTTTGAGTACAAATGAGTTAAACATCTGTAGCCGAACTAGGCAAAAACTGTATTTCGGCTATCAGCGCCAATCGCCTCGGATAGTTTTACATTTATTAACCGACTTCCAAAAAGGAGGAGGTTATATGTTCGTCGTGTATCTTTGTTTTTTTTTATGTATGTCCACCGATTTCTCCGTCAATTGTAGACCGATTTTGAATATTCTTTTTTTGCTCTCAAGGTGGTTCCATATAAATTTGATTAACTTTGCTTCGACAGTTTTTGAGTTAGCTTCAATAATAATACGTACTTTTTTCCACTAAGTATGTGGATGATATGATAAGTTCCTGTCACTTTTATTTACATAGCAGGTAGTGGTTTTCGAATTTGTGTGGGGTAGGTACCACAACTAAAAAGTGAAAAATAAACACTTTTTACAAAAAAAAAACAACCAACTTCCAAAAAACACTCCAAAGTGAAAAATAACTTTAATTTCGGAAGTCGGTGACAAAAACGAAAATTCGAAACCAAAGACACCGACTTCCGAAATTAAAGTAATTTTTCACTTTATAGTGTTTTTTGGAAGTCGGTTGTTTTTTTTTTTTGTAAAAAGTTTTTTCATAGCCATTAACATAAATTTTTACAAGATAATTAACAGTAGAATTTTACACATATTATTATATAATGTGTAGAGTATGAATGTATTTGAATGCGTGATTTCTCACTGTGCGGAATGAAGTGTGAGTGTAGTCATTTATTACTATGCTGAGAATCAGCACTTTTCGAATGTCAAAATTACTTAAGACAGTCCCCCAAAAAACCCGCCCTTCACCACTTCCTAATGCTTTAGCTGGAAAGAAGAAGTGGCGCAACAAACTCCCCAGTAGCACAGCTGTCTGTTCAGTTAGAAAAACTTTATTTTTCTTGAGTTATTTATTTAAGGATTACCAACGAGATACATTACAATAATAAAACTTGTTTATTATACAATTATACATTATCCTGTAATGCACACTCAATTACAGGTAACCACAGCTTACACATTATCGAGTACACATGCAATTAAATTAAATTAAGAATACATTTACAAAAATACAATAGCTATTTTAAGCATTTCGCGCGTTTTTAGGGTTCCGTTGCCAAATGGCAAAAAACGGAACCCTTATAGATTCGTCATGTCTGTCTGTCTGTCTGTCTGTCTGTCTGTCTGTCTATCTGTCTGTCTGTCTGTCTGTCTGTCTGTCTGTCTGTCCGTCCGTATGTCACAGCCACTTTTTTCCGAAACTATAAGAGCTACGCTGTTGAAACTTGGTAAGTAGATGTATTCTGTGAACCGCATTAAGATTTTTACATAAAAATAGAAAAAAAACAAATAATTTTGGAGTTCCCCATACTTAGAACTGAAACTCAAAAAAAATTTTTTCATCAATCCCATACGTGTGGGGTATCTATGGATAGGTCTTCAAAAATAATATTGAGGTTTCTAATATCATTTTTTTCTAAACTGAATAGTTTGCGCGAGAGACACTTCCAAAGTGGTAAAATGTGTGTCCCCCCCCCTGTAACTTCTAAAATAAGAGAATGATAAAACTAAAAAAAATATATGATGTACATTACCATGTAAACTTCCACCGAAAATTGGTTTGAACGAGATCTAACAAGTAGTTTTTTTTTAATACGTCATAAATCGTAAACCGCAATTTACCTTTCATTCAATGTTACTTGCTGCTACGGAACCCTTCATGGGCGAGTACGACTCGCACTTGGCCGGTTTTTTTATTTGCTCGCGCGCGGTTTACTATATCATTCATCCTGTTACTTGCACAATGTTCGTGATTGATCTTTTTGGTGATTTAAACTTTTATTAACAATATCCATATTCCAAATTCAAATCACTTTTGGTCCCTAGGGATTAAAGAGCTGTTTTGGTCCCTGTTTACGAAGAATAAACTAGCTCTTTTTTAAAAGATGTCATAAAAAGTAATTTTGGATATAGGTAATCAACAAACTCTTTTCCTAGCTTAAAAATTATAACTGATAACACCTTGATCTATCCAAAACAGTCGTTGTCATTTATAATGAAGATCAAAATAATGATATTATTCTTCAGTGCACGACTGTTACTGTATTAAAAAGTTTTATAATTGCATTTTTTCCACCAAAAAACTTCTAAATTCCTCGCATAAAGTCGATCGCGGTAAATTGTTGGGGGTTCGTGATTGCGGTGGCAGTAGAATTTAGAAAATTTTGGGACACGTAGTGGGGTGTGTATTGAATACGAATTGGAGGGCGCTTGCACTTTCTTTCGAATGGCAGCGTATAAACCCAAGAAGTGTTCATTCAAGTTGGGACTGTAAACTGGAGGAAGTGAACGAAAGTTTAATCTTGTTTATGGGTAACAGTGTGCATTCTAATTTAATTGTGAACAACGAATGTTCTTTTTAGCCAGTTTTTTTTTATTGCTTTGATTTTTCTTGCACAATATACTAAATAGAGAATAGTTCAAGTTGTAAACCTTTAGTTAGTCTGTTCTTTTTTAGGGTTCTGTACATCCGAATGAAAAACGGAACCCTTTAAGGAAAACTCGTAACGTCTGTCTGTCTGTCTGTCACAGCCAATTTGCTCCGAATCGAATAAACCGATTATGTTGAAATTTGGTACACATGTGAATTTCTGTGACGCAAACATGCATGTGTAACGTAAAATAAAATATTTTTAAATGTAAGTGTTGACTTATGGTAAGCAAATAAGAAAATTAAAAAGATTATGTTGAAATTTGGTACACATGTGAATTTCTGTGACGCAAACATGCATGTGTAACGTAAAATAAAATATTTTTAAATGTAAGTGTTGACTTATGGTAAGCAAATAAGAAAATTAAAAATAAAAATTGCTAACTGTACCGTGTGACATATCAAATGAAAGGACTTAATTAATGTGAAGGTTTCAAACATATTTTCAGCGGTTATTACAAAAAATACAACCGACTTCCAAAAAAAAACACTACAAAGTGAAAAAATAACATTAATTTCGGAAGTGCGTCTTTGGTTTTGAATTTTTGTTTTTTTGTAGGCAACTGAGCACAGTTTATTAAAAAAAAAGTATTTTGAAAAAAGAACTGGGCTCAGTCGCTTTGGTTACTGGCTTGTCGTAGTCTGTTTTATTATAATGGTAATGATGCATATCGATAAATTTATGTTATGCTTACTTTCCTTTTACACAAGACCGAATTCTGCCCCCCTTGATAGCAAATGATTGACACATCTGTCAGTTACATTATTCCGCTTATCAAACCATGTTCAGCAGTACGCAGTAGGTACTTATTATTTACCTGAGAACTCTTTTCAGAAACTTTGCTTCGCGGAGTTGCGACTTTATTATTATTATTATAACATTCGTTTTTTAAAACAGGTACTTTGATTTTTCTCAACAACTCTTTATGAAGTTTCTTTTTGAAAATTTCTGAGACGCTTTTTAGTTGTTTGATAAGTTTATACACCGTGGCATCCGATATCAACGCACAACTTGCTACCAAGGATTCAGTACAGGATTCTGGATCTCCATGAGTTGAATTTTTTTGGCTTTTATTAAAAAAACAATCAGCCATTAAAAAAAATACATACGCGGTCAAAATGTATGGAACAGCAATTTTTTTTTTTGAACTCTTGAATAATTTCAACTCGTATGGGTACTGGACCCTAATTGCGTAACTTATTTTCGTAAACAATCACGACAAATTTGTTTCATTTTGACAGTTCAACAACATTCATTGCGTTATTTACATTGCTGAGCAGATTCTTTTTCCAACTTATGAAGCAATGGATTAGCAATCTGTTTCAAATCGAAACAAATTGTCATTGATCGTGTATTACGCAATTAGGGTGTAGAATTATGTACTAGATAACTGGTTGCGCGTTGATGTCCTCGCCATCCTGTATAGTGCACGTGATATGTTGTCGCGACTCGTCTCAAAAATATGGTTGCGCAAACCCCATAAAAGTTATGAAGATCCTTTAAACTTATTTATATTCCCAACCTAACTCCCTTAACCTCCCAACTACTTATAAATCCCAAAATATACATCACCCAATTTACTTAAACCTCCATACACTAGCGTTAACCTTTTATCCCACGAAAAATCCAACAAGATTCCACCTAAGCACCTTAAATAAAGTAGAGAACCCACGTAAAATAATGCAGTCGACATAAAAAGATTAACAGCGCACCCATATTGTGCTTTGGACAGGGGATCAAGAAATATAGCCGGGAAGGGAAACTCGAAGGTACGATTCGGAACAATTGTAGTGTGGGCCGGAATATCTCTTGGTTTTCGAGATTCGCGTGTTTTGTGAAATTGGATTAGCTGAAATCTTAGTATAGAATATTATTTTGTTGTTCCTAAGGCTATTTTTATTTCATACAGGGTGACAAGGAGACGCGAAAACTGTTACCATGGATTCAGTACATGATTCTGAACACTTCTGCGTCGAAATTTTTAAATATTTTTTTTTCGTAATCTCGTTTTCCATACATTTTGACTGCGTAGTTATTGCAGTTTTCTATGAAACAGCTGTTTTTATTTAAAATAACCATCGAAAAATCTCAACGCAGGGCCTTTCAGAATCATGTACCTACTGAATCCATGGTAACAGTTTTCGCGTCGATGTCCCTGCCACCCTGTATAGACATTGATAGGTTTAGGTTTATTTGAGTATAATAGATAATAAATTGTCAGAATTTAAAAATTTACTTTATGAAAATCAGACCTGTACTTACCTACCTAAAGATGTTTTGTTTGACTAACCAATGACATAGTCAAAAATAAATCAAATCGCAGATTTAGGTACTAGTCCCTCAGCAACGATTCCTAACAGCCCAAAACTGCGACATCGTTTACATCTTATTATTCTCTCTCCAAAACATCCACATTCTTCACCGTAATAACGATATATGAATCTATTCCAACACCCCAATAAAAATCATTTCCGTCGTAATCTCAGGGAACCTTCGCTTCCAAACAAATAATCTTCATATGTCCTAATGTCACTATAATACGTTGTAGGGGAACCCATTTTGTGCCATAGTAAACATGATTTAGGACGCGAACACACGAGCAGGATTTCTCGAGACTGATGGTGGGTAGAAAAATGTTTTTAAAGGGTGCTGGATTTGCGTGCATATTTTGAGAATTTTTGATTCAGTTTTGGACCGGTATGTAAACATTTTGAAGTGTCTTTTATTTAAAACATCACAAATCGCTGACGTCACCCAAAAAGCAGCCAAGCTCAAATGGGACTGGGCCGGACACGTTTGCCGCATGTCGGATGCATTGTGGTGAGCTAAGAACACTACAACATGGATTCCTGAGAACGTCCAGCGGCATCGTGGAAGACCCAGGCGTAGATGGCGATACGAACTTGACGCTTATAGGAGGGATTGGTCCATATTGGCTCAGGATCGAGTTGAGTGCAAAAAGGAAAGGGAGGCCTTTGCTCTGCAGTGGGACAATACGGGCTAATTATTATTGTTATAGTTTTATCACAATTTATTTAGCTGAACATGTTTTTTTATATCAACGTTAGAAGGTCTACGGTCATAATAATTCTAGATCGGGATCCAGGAGTGTCTTAAAAGACAACTAGAGGATTAAAGTTTGACCGTTACCGCTGTACCGTGCCTTAGGTGTGTTGTGTGCGGCGGACAGTGCAGGCCGCTCATTCGTCAGCGCTCACGGTGTTCCACCGCTAATTCATCAACGCTCACGGGGCGTCCCGCTCCCCGCCTAACCACGTATTCCTAAGCCGCGGTATAGCGTTATCGGTCAAACTATAATACTGGACACTGCCCATTTAGGACAGTGTCTAGCAAGAAGATAATGTTATCTATCTATCTTCAATACCCACCTGTCAAACGTAGTTGATACTTATTATTCTGGCACATATTCAATACTGGATGAAGTATTAACAGATAAAGTTGCTTATGTTTGACTCAATATAATTATTGGGTCTTATTTAAAAACGTTACTTAAAGTCAAGTAATGATAAGCGACTGTAAGACACACACACACAGACCGTTCACTATAACTTGTCCCTTGCCCTCATGTTGGCCCCACTGCTTGTCAAGTTTAGTTTCAATACCAATAGAGTTCAAAATGGCGACTGACAGAACAGTACTACCAATCGCGTCACGGGTCCAGTTATAATGAACGCTTTATACTGGAAATTCATAATTCAAGAAACTGACTTGCCGTGAAAATTAAATATCTAAATAATATATAAAAATAAATCAAAAACTGCTGATGTGTTCAGGGCTTTACATTCGATCCAAAAAGGTCGCGGAATTAATAAAGTCGAATACAAAGATACGAACGTTTATATTAATCATTGGGATATAAAAAAACAGACTATTTCGCAGTTTCCTGCTAAATATAGAGGTACGAGTATTCATCATTTTTTCCCTCCTTCCCTCTCTCCATGTATTTTTTGACTTGCTTCGTTTCGCATACCTTTGTAGTTTGTAAGAAATATTTTTTTTAGTATTTAGTTAAAAGAACTGCTTAGTTTAACACTATTTCAAGGCCTTCAAGATTTAGTATCTATCGTTTAAGAGATGGACAGCACCATCCTCCAGCTTTAAAGGGTATTATGAAAGGAACTGCGATTACCGTTCTGTTGGCTAAGGGTTTTCATTAAGGCAGGTTTAAACGAGCCCAGTAAGGTGACAGTACAGTAAATTAGTTCAGCGCTGACTTGCAGCTGGGCTCGTTTGAACCCAGTTCAGTGCTGACTTCGCGCCTTCATTCAGTCCAGTTGACTACCCTACCCGTCTATTTTCGGGCCAAGAAACTTCCCTCGCCGTGAAGTGGGTCAAGCAATTCAGTAAGTTATTACTGACTTACTGCTTTTGTCTACATGATTCCACTGACTGGGTCCGAAATTCCGAGTCACTGGGTCTAGTCACTGTCATCGTATAAACCAGGTAAAAAGGCAAGTAGCAAAATCATTTCCAAATGTGTAGGTACTTCAGTGTACTGATGTGAAATCTCCAAGTACTTGACTGGTTACTTGGAATGGTCATTATGACTATCGGAAAAATCTATTTTTACTCTGAAGATAATTATTATGTAAACAAGAAATTATTATAAAAGCATTTACTTCCTATTCATTTTATATCCATTACTTCTCCGCTTCTTCCTTATTGATGTAGGCAAAACCACTCTCTTTGTAAACCCCAAAACGAGAGCTACAAAGTTCGCTACATTGGAGCATACAAATTATTTTCTTCAGAAATTATCCCCTAAATTGTCAATTGCCAATTTTTCGAGTTGACGCGAACGTCGTTACAAAAGTTATCCGTGCCGCTGCTTTGCAATATAAAGGGGCACATTTCACTCGAGAAAATTTCTTCAGAACGGTGTGAAAAAAAAAACAATTTCGCAACGAAACGTAGGGGAATTTGGAAAGTTTTTGGAGCCACGGATCCAAGACTGTCATAATTTCGTGGGTACCTAAAAAGGTAGACTTGATAACTCGAGTTACTGAAGTCTAACTTGATAAAAAAACGTGCGATAAAGAATGACGAGCTGAAAATGGCGGCTTTATTGTCAATAAAATAAAAATACACTTGATTGCTCCAAGTCTTTTGTAAAGTGATTGATAAAGCGTCGCGGCGTCGCTTCAAATATAATAAATGGAGTTAAATTGATTGAGTATGAGGCTGACATTAAATAAATAATATAAAAAAAAACTGGCCAAGTGCTTGTCGCACCACGCACAATGAAAGGCTCCGTAATTGAAATTTATTTATTCCAAAAACAAACTTAACATTGTAATTGAAAAGCATATTATATAAGGCTAAGCGTATGCTGAGACGCAGGTGACGCAGGTCCACGCAGCGCAGGGCAGAGCAGATTTTGTAATGCATAAACGTATTGAGAGCTGCGTATGCTGCGGTGCAGCCAAGTGCGATGCAGACATGTGTCTATCCTGCTCTGCGTCTCGTTATAGTGCCGGCACAGATTTCTGCGCGACGCGTGCAGAGCAATCGTTTTTTTGCAATCGTCTATTGTTTGTACTAGCTAGAACGCGAACGTGTTGTGTATCTGCGTCGCAGCATGCGTTCGCGGCGGCCTATATCTACCTCGCCTGCACTACCCTGCAATATCTGTACTGTGCTGTGCTGCGTCACCTGCGTTTCAGCATACGCTTAGCCTTATTTTCCCATACATCGATATACTTCACGGTCAATTCTCCAACTGCAAATGTTAGTTTGTAACAGTAAAAAAAAAAATATGTTATTATGCTAGGAGACCTTGCTTCTTGCCGAATTTCATGATTCTAGGTCAACAGGAAGTATCCTATAGGTTTTGATTTATTTGCGAGTATCAAAATATGCCGCATAAATGGCCGATTTTTTTTATTGCGCTGACTTAAAAGCTTGACTTTTTTAGAGCACCAAGAGACCGTGGATTTTGTATAAATTTCAACTTGATAACTCTTCGCATTCCTGGGAAAAAGGGTCTTGATAGACTGACATACGAACAGACGGACAACGAAGTGATCATATGACGGTTCCGTTTTTTCCTTTTGAGGTACGGAACCCTAAAAATAACCTGACTTAAATTGAATGTGGCTTAGTAATATCGAAAAAATAGCTTTTTAATATTTGATAAGTTGACCCAATTGTTCAACGAAGTGAAAATAATTACATTGAATATTAAAAAATGATTTGGAAAAATTACATGCAACAAAAGAAAGTTCTCAACTAATTTTATCTTATCCAAAACTGAAACTTAGTCACAATCAATTTGGTTTTTCCAAGAATCTTTGAGATAAATTAACTTCAACTGAATAATACAACAAAACCATTACATTGCATATTTGAAAGCTGGGTTATCCTACTTGTAAACAGCTTTAATTCAAAAATTATTATAAAACAGTCGCTTTTCACGTTTGTCTTTATGTCCGCGTTGTTCTTCTAAAATTCGCAACGTATTTTGATAAAAGGTTTTCAACATAATTTAGCGAATATATTCCGGAAGGTTTATGTGTAGTATACATTAATAATAAACTTATAGATAACAGGGAGGATGCATAGGTAAAAAAAAAATCTGTTTAGTCCGTCTTTCAAATAATAAAAAAATATTAGACACGTATTTTTTTGCTTTATCATATTAATCAAAAATAACTTAGAAAACGCATTAAAGTTGGGGAGTGGGGGTCTTCACGTCATAATTTAGTATGAAATCTAGCAAGGCGTGACGTCATGCCACATTTTATCTCAATTTATCTTTTGATTCCGTCAAAAAAGAAAAAATACGTGTCAAATAAATTTTTTTTTGGACACAAGCCTATTGAGAAATCTCGATGATTTGTCAAGTCGTAAAAACCTTGCAAAGCAGGGGCAGATCACTAGTAAGCAATATAATTTCAATTGAAAAATAATAAGTTTGAAATTGAAACCTGATTTTATTTAGCTCCAGCCTATACTTAAACAGATTTGCAGCTGATATTATTTATATATTTACTGAGACAAATAGTCTGCGAGATTCATTAAACAGATTCTGTTCTCTCGAACGCTTAAGTAATAACTTGATGTCAAAATGAAGAGAAAATAAATTTCGGCTGCGTCATTATTCATCGACAGTGTAAATTACGGTAGAATAGATGGGCCATTAAATGGAAATTCAAAGAAGCGTTCAAATGTTTTGACTAATATTTAAAGCTATTAGTGACTATCTTAATTTTTTTTTTACTGTTCTTTAAATAATAGAGCAAATTACTCGTATTTAATTGACGATATTCGCTGAGCACATACTCAGCTTAACAAGAATACAATATTATTAAGTATCTGAACTATGGCGGCAACTACAACGCCACATGTGAACTACGTAGCAAAGACCTGACGTCACGTAAATCCTGCATCGCGCTAGCAGTGTTTACCGCCTGACGAGTATTTTAAGCACTATGTTAGGAATAGAAGATTTATTAGGATCCTTCAGTAATTAAGAATCGACGCCATTAAATAAATAGTTAACCTATAAAATTATCAAAGGAAAATCCTTTTTCTAATCATTATATACGACCTCCCGACATCAATCGGTGGGCAGGTGCCTATCAGACTCGATATTCTTCTGGTTGGAGAATCCTCCCTTTTCTATAAAGGATGAGTGAACTTTAAAAAGAAAGAAAGAAAAATAGTTTTATTTGTCACAGAAACACGTGCATACATGAAAGTTATGAGTAATCAGAAAACAACAAAAAGTACATAATAAATCACGAGCATAAAACAGAAATTAGTCGGCAGCTGCACGACATGACTGTGATAAGAAGGCTTCCACTCAGCATGATGATCTTATGATGCTGTGCTAAGTACAAAGAAGTACGGAAATCAAGTCAGGTTCAGTGACCCTGTTTCTCATGCTCTATAGAACCAATACATATTCTTATGCGTGAAACTAACTAAATGTCCTTTCCAAAGCGGTATTAGGGTCAATGTCGAAATATCTAGGTCTCATTAGGTATTACAGATTGAACTTATTACAAGGACACCTATACGTTGGCCTTGCTTTGAGTAGGAACGGGTTGATGATACAAACAAATTAATAGGTATTAAAATAATACTAATTTTGATCACAGCACTCTTGTTAGAAATTAAGAAACGTTTTCAAAACAAACAGAAAAAATACAAGACCCAAAAATCTTTGCTATTATGAAAATAGTTAAACTTTATTGCTTAATACCTACTTATTACATTATCATAATGTTGAATAAGGCTTACAAGGTGTGCATACAACTTTTAACGTAAAAGGTAACCGAACTAAAAAATACCAACCCTTGACACGAGTACCACTCAAATAACAAAGCACATTACCTAAACGAATAAAAATGTTCTCTTTTTAAAAGCTCAGCCTCATAACAACTCATAAACAGGCCATACAACCCACTTACGTAACATACTTCCCATAAATAAAGCACTTTTTCAGGCAAAACTTTCAGTAGGCCGTTTCCCATGGGTGTTGGGTCGAACAAGAGAAACGTCTGTGCCACATTTAGCTCCGCAAAAGTATGTAGCGAGTAGCACGCTCCCAATGGAACGAATTAGAAGTAACTGTCGCCGAAAATTGGGGATTGTCATAAAATTCGAGGCTGAAATTGTGTACTTGGCTTTGGATTTTAGTTAGTGTGTAGGTAGATACGTAGGTTTTTATAAGGCTGTCTGAGATTCTGCATTTCTATCTCAGGTTCAAAATAGAGATTTTAAAGTTAAAACTATTAAAAGTGGTATTTTTTTTACTAACACTGTCTTTTTTTTTGAGAGCGATATGAGTAATATTGTTTTAGATTGTTCATGTAAAAATTAACAATATTTGACAATCTGTAACCACGAAATAAACTGCTCCAAAATATTCTTTATCTGCACGTTTCACCAGATATTTCCACTGAAAATATGCTTCACAATATTCTTCTCCATACGAAAACTACTTTTTGGAAGGGGTTGCTACTTTTTGGGGGGTAAACCGATAGGGAAATCGTGGCCCCCGGCAACAGGGCAACCGAAGGAACACGGGTGGGTTTTAGTCAGTAAAAGTTTGACACGCCCTCCCGCTCCACTCAGAGCGGGAGAAGTTATTTGATAATTTCCCACCCAAAAAAAAGAAAGGGGTGACTAGAATGCAATTTTTTTGTAAATTTTGACGTTAAAAAGTGCCTTTTATGTACTTCTATAATCAGCCGATAATGTTCCCACTGCTGGGACACAGGCCTCCTCTCTGGGAGAGGAAGTGGGCCGTAATCCACCACGCGGGCCCAGTGCGGGTTGGTAGATATCACAAGTCTTCGAATTTTTGGTTCTAGGACATGCCGGTTTTTCCCCACAATGTTTTCCTTCACCGTTTTAGTGCTTAATTGAAATAAATAATTTGACTTTGACTTAGAACGGCAACAATGCGATTTTAGTCACTAAAAAAACAAATATAACCTTCTGTTTTCCTCTGTCGAAATCCATGAGGAGTGCCAAATAAAAAATAAAGGAAGGTGTATGTACTTTACAAGCTCCATAAAGGTACTTACTTATAATAACAAAATACCTGTGTACTTACTAAGAGGAAACTTTTGGCGTAAGTTGGTTATTGGCTTAACTTTCTTTACATAAAGTCTCAAGTTAAGCTGTCTTTTAACAAAAACAACAACAAAAATCTTTGGTGTTTCTTATAAAAAGTTGTTTTTTTAACTAATTACATTCAGATTCCAGGACCTGTTGTTTTTAGAACTTAATGGAATAATTTTGACGTGACAACGTCTTATAAATTGGTTTGCCGGGTGACACTTCAAGAAACTGCGTTACGCTCCGCTCACGTTATGCGCTCACAATGAGAGCGAGTGAGAGGCACGCGTCCCTTCCACTCGGGCATGGTTAGCCCGCCTAAGAGCGAGAGAGACAGACATAAAAAGTGAAAGGCACGCGTCCCTTCGTCGTTGTCACGTAAAACTTTCGCCCGTATACCGACTTTACAGGCAACCAATTTTTTTTTTAGGGCCTATGCACACCACGTTTTTTTGATTCTTGATTACTCTTTTGAAGGGACGTCACGAAATGTAGCAAATTCATAGCGAGGCCCGTTCTAAGTCTCATTACAGGAAAATGGTTCTACTAGCCTTTCACACAGCATTGTACTCCACGTTTATGCAGTACTAGCAGCGCCACGCGGTATTACCCGAATTAGTCTCGACCCCGTGAGAATATCGAGATAAAAATTATTCTATGTGTTAATTTAGGTTATAAGCTATCTGTGTGACAAATTTCATCCAAATCCGTTCAGTCGTTTTTGCGTGAAAGAGTAATAAACATCTATACATCGATCCTCACAAACTTAAGCGTTTAAAATGTAATAAATTATTGTTATTAAGTTTACACACATAACATAACATCACGCCTGTTTCCCCGAAGGGTTGGGCAGAGGTGTCCCTACAGCAGGTATGCCCACATTTCGCTAGTTATGTTTATGTCCCATGTATTAAGTTTAAGTAGGATAAAAGCTCCACATGTACGTTTTACCGTGTGTCCAGTACATTCGCTCGACCAACAGCGGGATGTAGTATTTGCTTACCTAATAACCTAGAAAAGGCTTAAAAATAAACCGCATCTTCTTTTTACCCACAAAAACCTTTCTCGACCTTCCCACTTTTGTCCATCCATTAAACATTTATCAAAAATATTTCACGCCTGCCACGAAATTCTTAAGAGACGTCGCAATATTACGATACGGAGTCGAAAATGTCGCTTGTCAACGGCACCATTACTCATAGAAATAAGCAATCATCTGGAGCACCCCTTTTTAATTATGCAAAATCTGTGCCATTCATTAACCCCCCCTATTTCCTTCTCCCACTTCACCCCCTCCATTATCTCTGAGGAATGGACAAAATTATTTACTTGGAAATTATGAAAAATATATGAGATAAATTGCGCAATCTGTTTCAATTTTTTCCGAGTGGTGAGCGTTTGCCATTGTTCTTTTGCGTTGCGGTTTTTAAATTGGACAGGTTGAGGGTAAGAGAAGAATTTTTCCGATATTTATCATGCTTAAGTATTTTTTCTGGAGAGGAAAAGTTTTTTGAGCCCTGAGAGTTGACAGTTACTTTATTGTGTACTAGCTATGCCCCGCGATTTCACCCGCATAAGTCTCGATTCCTCGGGAATATCGAGATAAAAGGTATTCTATGTCCTTTTCCAGGTCATGATCTACTCATGTGTCAAATTTTATTCAAATCTATTTAGCCGTTTTAGCGTGAAAGCGTAACAAACAAACCAACAAACAAAATCACTTTCGCATTTTTTTTTATCTGCCTGCCTAGCCTTTTCCCAACTATATTGGGGTCGGCTTTCAGTCAAACCGGATGAAGCTAAATACCAGTATTTCACATGGAGCGACTGCCTATCTGACCTCCACAACCCAGTAACTGGGTAATACGATACCCCTTGGTAAGACTGGTTGTCAGACTTTCGGGCTTCTGACGACCCGTAACAACTGTCAAAGATCTACAAATGACAGCCGGTATTAACAGCTTAACGTGCTTTCCGAGGTACAGAGGGGTCTCAGTGTGTAAAAATGGTCACCCATCCGCAGACCACCCCGACAAGCGTAGCTTAACCTGATGAATCGACACGTGCGGCTGTTATTACTTAGCCACGAGCTCTACGATTTTTTTAATATTAGAAGTAAATGAAACCTTGACCATTTGTCATTATTAAAGTGGTTACTGTTTACTTTATTAAAGTGGTAGGTCGTAGGTTCGTACCCTGGCAGGCGCTTTACTTTGTGTAAATTATTTAATCACCACTGCTCTCAAAACGGTGAAGGAAAACATCGTTAGGAAACCGACATGTCCTAGAACCGAAAATTCGAAGACATGTGACATCTACCAACCCGTACTAGGCCCGCGTGGTGGATTACAGCCCACTCCCTCTCAGAGAAGAGGCCTGTGTCCCAGTAATGGGAACATTTATAGGCTGATGATGATGATGATGAAAGTGGTTACTTTATATTTCTTGAGTTATAGAAATAACGTTAGGTATAACTAGTCTATATTGCTGCTTAAATAGGACTCCAGTTTCCAGTTTATTGCCAACGAATTACTAAAATGAGCTATTTTTCCCAAGTGACTAACTAATCTTACGCGAATACTGACGATATTTAATATCTCTGGCGATTACTCGCTAATAATAATTCGGGTAATATTAATTCTCTATTCTCTAGCATCAGAATAAATGCATCAAATTATTTAATAATTTAGATAAAGGAAAAGTGCCTAGAAGGCTGGGCACTTTCACTTTTTTTCTGCTGACAACGATGTGGACGAATTTTTTGACGCCAAATGAGCTCTTATCTTTATTTTTTAGCTCAATAAAAAAAAAAGATAAAGGAAAACTAATTACCTACTATATTATCTTGTTCCCAGTGATGGCATAAAAAATGCCCTATCGTTCTATCGAATACAATTTTTTGAAAACTCTAAAAGATATAAAATGTTAGACAACGAGTAAACGTACCGATGACCGTTGGGGTATACGTGTTCCTGAGTGGTGACCGCGAATTGGCAAACGTAAGGTAGGACGCCCTCAGGCTAGGTGGAGTGACGATCTTCGAAGGGTGGCTGGTAGCAGCTGGATGAGAGTTGCCGAGAATCGAGCTGAATGGCGTGCAATTGGAGAGGCCTATGTCCAGCAGTGGACTGCTATAGGCTGATGAAGATGATGATGATGAGTAAACGTACAGTGTTATAAGTTGCAGTTAGGCTAGTCAATAACAACATCAAACATCTCAAATGCGCATGTAACTATTTTTTTATATGTTGTTAGGTCCCCTGAGAGTAGTTTATACCCAAGTTTGCAACCCTAAAAATCTTGTTACTCCCAAGTTTAGTCTGCTCCAATAAAACTCACTTTTAGACATACTTATTTCTTTTATTATGTCATTTTTTTGCAACACAGTTGGTAACCGACTGACTCAAGAGCTAACGCGCTACGCCGGCAACCAACAAGATTGAGGACCGGATGTAGCGCGCCACCTCGTTTGATAAAACAGTAAAATTAATTGACATCTTAAATACAAACTAAAACAATTATAAAATTCTTTTAAATATTCGATTTAACGTTTAAAATACAGGACTTTAATAATGAATAATTTAAATATAAAATCAACGTTTAACAAAATAAATGGACCGTAACCGTACCAAAAGTAACGCCATCTAGTGGTATAAAATGACAATCACATCCAACGTAAAAATTACTATTATCATACCCACACAACACTATCTAACAGATTAATATACTTCAAAAATCAATATTCTATTTTATTTGAACTAAATTCTAACACAATGGTGCCAATTCCCTTGTTCACAAACTAAACTAAATTTTAGTTTAGTCCTGTCAAATTAATCAGCGCCTGTCACTACTCCATACAAGTTTAGACGTGATTAAAAACTTGCCTACTAAAATTAGGTCAATTTACGTCAAGCGCTGATTAATTTGACAGGACTAAACAAAAATTTATCTTCTATCCTTTTCTTAATGAAATAGAAAGAAAAAGATGCACTGAACTTAAATTTAGTTTAATTTGTGAACAAGGGAATCGGCACCATTGTGCTCGAAAAACTGAGAAATTCTGGCACTTGTTTCAGTTTTTTTGTTTTTCACCATCGACTATCGTCGAACATGGACGGCAAAAAGGTGGAATACCTTTTTGCCTCTAAGAATTCCTTCCCAGGACTCTAATTCTCCGGTAGTTATGCTCAAGGAGTCTTCTGAGTTATGGGCAAATAACTTCTAGTTCAACTTACACCTTCGGCTTACTAGCGGATCGTCATCGAAACATCAGGTGTCACGGTGGTCATGCTCAAGCCTAAGTAACCCATAAATTCAGCTGCACCTAAATCCTACATAATTACTAGCTAGCAGCGTTCACAAAATATAGATCACAAATTAACTTCACACCAACAAAATACTCTATCACCACGCGATTATCAATTCAACCCGTTAGCTAGTGGGATGTCAATATTCATTTAGTGGCTTGGCCACAGTGTGCGCGTGATTTGTCGTCCTCCCTCACCCCGCAGACGCGCCGAAGGGAGGGGACACGTGGTCCGAATACAAAATCGCGACGAATTTCGCCGACGGCCGCCAATTGATGTCGAAAATCGTTTGTGTTATTAATAATTCGGCATTCGTCTCGTAGATTTCGCTTTGATTTATATGTTGATGGGTGTGCGTTTGTTTTGTTTTTGTATTACAAAAGTATGGCGGGTCTCGGTCAAGAACTTGATGAGTTACATCCCTTCTTCCATCTGCAGAATTGACGTATTTATTTAAAATCGCAAATTGTACTATATAGATTGCCCTGAGCTATTAGGTAGTTTAGGATTAGTTACACTTGCGAAATGTTTCACAAACCTATACTCCGTTTGAAATAAGATTAGAGATTTAACTAAACCTTTTTTACAGTCCGTTCAACCGATTTTGACTTCTATTGCGATGGCGGCATGACAAATGACAGCTGCAGTAAACAATTGGTTTGTAACCACTTTTTTTTGCTTTTAATGCCATTCTTATGCCTACGGTATAGAAGTCAAAATCGGTTGAACGGTCTGTAAAAAAGGTTTGTTTAAATGTCTAATCTTATTTCAAACGGAGTATAGCTTGTTGCATGTCCCTCATTCCAAATCCGCGTACAAGCAAAATTCATTTCTAATCCGTGCAAACAGAAGTTTTAATAAGCTGTCTGGTGAACATGATTTGGATATATTCAACACCAGTGTTTTTCGGCTTAAGCATTTGTTGATGAAAAGCTTCTTTACGGAAAAGAAATTGTTAGCAAAATATGATTTTTAATTTGTAATTTATCGTGCACATTTTTTTTTCCTAATTTATGTTTAACAGGTATTTTGTACCGACCACGTTATGTACGATTTTTTTTATCATGTATAAGTGTTTATCAATGGAAACTTGTAAATGGGCTTAAATTTTATTTTATTTAAGAACACTGTAAGTTAGCTGTAAGTTTCCCGAATAGAATAAAATAAATTAATTAATGCTGAGTGAAAAAGGCATCGTTTACCTCAGATAAATTAATGTTCTAATGCCGCCATGGACATCATCGATCATAGTCTTCCATAATTTAACAGATGGACCTATACATATATATTTTTTTTTTTTACAGATTTTTCGCAGTACATGGGCGACATGGATATACAAGACTACAAGGCAATGGCCGGTGGAACTGACAGGTAAGTGCATAATTTATAATTAAAAGACAAATAATAATATGAATAGATACGATATTGATACTTTAAACAATTTATATAGGTGTACAACCATTTTATTTCACAATTTTCGACGGTTGCCGTTTTCAGATTGGCCTTTTAGTCGCACGATTTAGGAACGATTCAGCCGTAGCACCTCAAATAATCATGCGCGCTTTTTAGACATACATAGGTTTATTATTCACTAGGATTTTTCACTCAGATTTGTGAATCAGATGTGCGTTTACTAATAAAACATTTTACTGGCCATACTGATAAACTGTTCATAGAATAGGTAGGTATACTTTACTTCTTAAAGTTTTGTTCGAAATACAGGTTGTTTTTAAACTAATGTTATACAATGTGATGAGTAGATTTCCAAAGAGTAAAAAAAAACTCTTCCCCTTATTGCCCTATACAGGGTGGCAGGGACATCGATGCGAAAACTGAAACCATGGATTCAGTACATGATTCTGAATCCCCTGCGTTTTTTTAAATAACCGACGAAATATTTCAACGCAGGGGGTTCAGAATCATGTACTGAATCCATGGTTTCAGTTTTCGCGTCGACGTCCCTGCCACTCTGTACAAGGGTAACTATCAAGTTCATTAATATATCCAAATCGAAAAAACTTTTTCGAAAAATATTCTATCTTGAAACTGGATTTTCATAACATTTAAATTCCTTTTTATTCATCCAACGGTGCGCCCTTTTAAAGGAAAAATACAAAATAATATTCATGATTGAGATGTTGACATCAATCACAATGAACGACAATAAAGAATGCAGTAGGTACGATGAAAATATCAAACGGAGAAAAGTGACAATGAAAATGTCGACTATAACATTTTAATCAACACGAAAGCTTGTAAGAAAATATCAAAAACTCTTGAACATATGCTTGTTCGGTCTCAAGGACCCTCCAATCTGCTTTCATTCATTCACTCGAGTCATCCATCTTGTTTTTCTTTTTTTTCGTCGTGTATCCTCGCGCCGGGCTTCGTCAAAGTGCAATATCATCAAATCACTGTAAAAGAAGTTTCATGATTTGAGGGGCGCAGGGGGATGAAATATTACAACGGGAAAGGTTCGTTTTCGAAAGGACGAGTTGGTGAGGTGTGTGACGTAGAGGATGCTAGGATAGTGGGAGCTATGTCTAGTCTATACACAGTCAAGTTTTTAGGCACTAAAGTTGAGATTGGCCATGTTAATTAAACGTTTGCTGTCATGCCTACATGCAAATCCTAATCCTAAATAATAATATCGACAGTGGAAATGTAAAATAGCTAAAGCGCCAAAAAAATGTGAAAGTAAAAAACTTTAAAATTCATTCCTGAGATATTTCACATTTTGGCGCTTTAGCCATTTTACCTTTTCACTGTCGATATTATAAATGCGAAAGTGAGTTTGTTTGTTTGTTACGCTTTTGCGCTAAAACGGCTGAAAGATTTGGATGATATTTGGCACATGGGTAGATCAAGACCTGGATTGGGAGATAAAATATTTTATTATATTTTTTATTTTATCTTGATATCCCCACGGGATTGAGACTTATGTAGGTGAAACCGCGGGGCGCTGCTGGTAAAAATATAAAAAATATTTAAATAGAGGCCAAATCTGTAAGCAAATTCTGTGCCGACTCAATTTAGATTGCCAGCGACACGCTAAGAAAAATAAATTATCCACATGATACAGCAAGAAAAATCTCACTGATGAAGAGTCGAAAGTACTACACCGAAGATGTTGTAGCTTTTGAATTTAAAAAGAATAATTTTTTCTAAAATAATTGTCATGAATGGCTAATCTTATCAATATCATTTTAAAATTATCAATCAAAATCAATCAATCTAGAAAGAAAGAAAAAAAATACGTTTATTTTCGGTAAACATGACGCAAAGAAAGAACACAAAACAAAAAGAACAAGTGGAGGGAAATATGCGTCACATCCACGCAAAACGGCTATCGCTTAGCATAATACAGCGACTCTATGCGAGACAGAGCCTCAGCGCTGGTTTTCAGCGATATCCGGCGTTGACGTTATGACGTCGACCGGTGTAGCATACAATGACATATAAATAAGATATAAAAATACAATCATTCCATCAATCTGCCTAGCCTTTTCCCAACTATGTTGGGTTCGGCTTCTAGTGTAACCGGATGCAGCTGAATACCAGTATTTTACATGGAGCGACTGCCTATCTATTCTGACTTCCACAACCTAGTTACTGGATAATACGATACCCCTTGGTAAGGCTGGTTTTCAAACTTTCGGGCTTCTGACGACCCGTAACGACTGTCGAAGATCTGCGAATGACAACCGGGACTAACGGCTTAACGTGCTTTCCGAGGCACAGAGAGGTCTTGGTATGTAAATATGATAACCCATCTACGGACCAAACGCGGCAAGCGTAGCTTAACCTGTACCCTAATTGCGTAATACACGATCAATCACAATTTGTTTCGATTTAAAACAGATTGCTAAGCCATTGTTCATAAGTTGAAAAAAAAAAGTAGCACTCTGGGAGTGCCGACATAAGTGAAAACTTGAACAAGATCGCCTTGGTGGAAGAAAAATACTTGTATAGAACATTGGTCCGTAACCTTATCTAAATAAAGAGTACAATCGCGTTTACAAAACCTTTAAACTAAACATACTTGCATAGAACGTTGATCCGTAACGTAATATAAATAAAGAGCACAATCGCGTTTACAAAAATGATGTGTCGTTGCAATAATCTCAAAAATGCCCAACGCGCCTAAAGAAGTTTTCACTTTTAAAAAAAAACTGCTCAACAACTTAAATAACGCAATTAATGATGTTGAACTGTCAATATGAAACAAATTACTCATATTCGTTAATAAGTTCAACCAACCCGTGCGGCTGTTATCACTTAACCACCACAAGAGCCCCAAGTTTAAAAATAATAAGCATGAAAATATTCTAAATTTTACATTTTGTTCTTTTTGCTCTATTATATTATAGCTTTCAGTACAGCACATACGTATCGCTTGTAGTGGCGGCGTCTTGTGCCGAGTCACTCTGGGCGTATTTCATGCTACGTCGACTCACGAAATGATATTGTCGGGAATATGATTCGTGTGTAACAAATGTATTATGTACTTCGACCTTTGAGGACGTCGGATCGGTTCTTGGACGTTGAATTCAATGTGTTTATTTATTCAATCGTTTGGTATAAACAGTTTTGAGAGTTGTTCGTAGAACTGAGGAGCTTTGAGCTGAGTTATTGGTTCTGGGTATTTCGGCTTTTCGTTGTAGCTGCATATATTTGATTTGCCTGCTACTGCGAATATTTATTCAAGTCTTTGAAGCATAAAAGACAAGAAATATTGACCTTAAATTAACCGTAACATTTGGTTCTAAAATAAATGACATGATCAATGGTATTTTTAACTCCCAACGCAAAAAAGGGGTGTTATGCCGCTATGTGTATCTGTCTGTGGCACCGTAGCTCTTAAACGGGTGAATCAATTAGAATGCAGTTTTTATTTTATTTAAAAGCAGGTTTTATAGCGATGGTTCTTCAAATTTTATTAAAATCGGTTCAGCCGTTTGAAGATTATTAGCTCTTTTCTAGTTGATGAATAGATGTGAGTATCTTCTACAGGTCTGATCGATTTGAAATTTGATATTCTGTTACTTCAATGATATTAGAAGAACATAGTTACCTTGAACTGATGCTGGAGCATCACCTGGAATTTGCAGGATACCCAAATTCCTTACCAACTTACAGCACAAGTATCGTATTTGGGTGATAATGTGAACAGGGTCTGGTGATGGAGTAGGAAAGAGAAATGAGGAAATGTTTGTGTCGGGAGTTTTTTTTTATTTTACCTGTTAAAATTGTACTTGTAAAAAAACACTTTTTCACGTCAAAATAAATAATAATATTTCAAAACTTCATTGTATCCTTACAGACTATTCTAAGAAAAAAAACCGACACCAAATCTGCGGTGCCTAATAGATTTCCAACGTGTCGTAATGCAACTAAAACTCATAATATCCTTATCAAAACGTAAACCCAGTCTCACATTATATGTGACTTATAAAATACTGAAACCATTTCAAGATGTTGTAAAAGTTTTAGAGTACGTAGCAACTCGTAGCCGCGTAGCTGACGGCCACCATTAGGGGCTACGCCGTAGCACGTAGTTGTAGCCTTCATTCAACTAAACATAAAGTAGAGACACTGAGTGAAGATTTTAACCGTTGATGTTGAAACTAGTAATTTTTTTACTATGATATTTTGAAGGTATTTTAAAAATATTGATGAAATATTAAAATACACTAAATTGTCAAAGCTTCTCCGAAAACATGGTCTCGTAGTAAATTCGATATTTTATAGACTATTTAGTGCATGTATGAATTTGTCTAAAAACGCATACACGATACAAAAGAGATCCTAGTGTACATTCACTAAGTCACACTGGGCCCGCGTTGATAATGGCCCTCTCCCTCTCACAGAGAGGCTTGTGTCCTAGCAGTGGGAAGTTTATAGGCTGATTATGCATGCATAGCAATTACTTTTTTTAACCGACTTCCAAAAAGGATGTGGTTATATGTTCGTAGCGTATGTATGCTTTTTTTTTGTCTGTCCACCGATTTTTCCGTCAATTGTGGACCGATTTTGAAAATTATTTTTTTGTTTGAAATAGCATGCTCTTGAGGTGGTCCCATATAAATTTTATTAACTTTGTTAGACAGTTTTTCGAATTTGTGTGGGGTAGGTACCACAACTAAAAACTTTTTACAAAAAAAACCGATTTCAAATAACTTTAATTTCGGAAGTCGGTGGCAAAAAAAGAAAACCCTAAACCAAAGACACCGACTTCCGAAATTAGAGTTATTTTTCACTTTGTAGTGTTTTTAATTTTGGAAGCCTGTTGTTTTTTTTTTTGTACAAATTGTTTTAGAAGAAGCCTTTGTCCGGCAGTATTCTATAATAGGCTAAGTCAAATCATGGATGAAGGAACTGATGATAGGGTAGGTACTGACGAGCGCGGCCGTGTGTTAACGTGCGGCCAGTGTAGCACATCTGCCCAGAGTTCTAATATTATGTTGGTATATTGTTGATAGGGATATAAGTTACAGGCGACTGGATAAAGCCCATATCCACAAAAACTGCTGCCGGGAGACAAGGATATGTCTCGTAAATATCCAGCAGGCTATCATCATCATTTCAGCCGAAAAACGTCCACTGCTGAACATAGTGCTGGGACCAAGCATCGCCACTTCGACCGGTTCTATGCATCCCGGTTCTAAGGCTGGTTTCACAGCTGTCCAGGAGACCCGTGCGGGCCACCCGTATGGACACAGGGACACACGTGAGACGCTAGAACATTGTTTCACAGCGACGCGGATTGGTCCGTACGCAACCCGCTCCGGGTAGAGCCCGTATAACGATAGCAACCGTATCGCACTAACTCCCTCGTTTCAGAGCACTGTGGGCAATACCCGTACCGACCCGTACCCGGGTCTCCCGGACAGCTGTGAAACCAGCCTAATACTATTATTATTACATACTTTGTGCCTTTTAGTCTGCGCTAAAATGTGTTTTATAATTGTATCCGTCGAAAAGAAAAGTCGGAAATACATCCGTCGCCTGGATGTATTCCCGACTTTTCGGGTGGATTTAAAATTTTCATTCATGCAAACCTTGTTTAGTTTTATTTATAGATAGTATTTTCAAAATAAACGTGAATTCATGCAAGCCTAGTACCTTTTGTTAGTCGTAAACTATTTGTGCGCCAAATTTCAGTCAAATCCAAAATTAGTGGAATAATAATACTGATCTTGAATTCATGCGAGCCTAATACTTTTTGTTAGGTTAGTCTCAGAAATTGTGCACAACGTGTTGTGAATCGAATACCGTCCATACTTTTTTTTTTACATATACTCCTATCAAAGTTTTCTTATAGAACCCAATGGCTTGGCACGCGACGATGGGAAGAGGTCAGACGGAATGTCCATAATGCCTTGGAAGTTGGGTAGGGACACCCTTGCGCCATCCCATCTTCCTAGCACTGCGGGCTGCTGCAGGTGCAGAAAACCTTAAACGGCGCAAATATAGCAACCTTACTGGTAGCTATATTTTTGAGCCGTTTGGGGTTGAAACACTAGTGCCATGGGGTCCGAATGCTCACCGAGTATTCCGGGACATCGCCAAGCGGTTGGTCGACTCTTTACGTGACCAGAGGGCTCGCCAATTCATAGGCCAGAGAATTAACATTGCCATCCAACGTGGCAATGCTGCCAGCCTTTTGGGAACTTTTCCCGCTGACAGCGATGCGGACGAATTTTTGACGCCCAATGAGCTCTTCTCTTTATTTTTAACTTTTTCCTTTACATACTTGTACATAATATATATAGTAGTTGTAAATATGTCTGTGTATATTAAATATTAGCGATTTTTACAATAAAGAATACCGCCTTGTATGACGATATCGTTTTTTTGCAACATCCGATTTTAATGAAACAAAGCTTTCTAATCCAAATTAATCTCTGTCGTCTTGAAAACTACATGAAAATCCGTTCAGTATTTCCGGAGATGTGCGCGAACAAACAAACAGACAGACAGACACCGGATTCTAATGTTTGATATCTAATCTAATACATGTATAGATATTTTTGCCGCATTCGCTTGTGACTTACGCCAGTTATGTATTAATACTCCGCTCCAATGTAAGTAACTTCATGCGTAAGATCATTGTTCGCTGGCCTATTAATCAGAAAGACCGCTTCAACAGTATTTTGTATAAATAGCCATTTGATCCATATTATTACATGCTAAGCTCCTTACAGCGTCACGTGTCGAGTGCTTTTACAGCTTATAGTTTCGTCATGTCCGTCTGTTTGTCTGTCCACGGTCTAGCTCCGAGGCCCTTAGTACTAGAAAGCTGTAATTTAGCATAGGTATCTATACATGTTAATTACGCCGACAAAGTGGTAAAACAAAATTTTGAAAAACATTTTTTTTTGGATACACGTAAAGTGGTGATGTTTTTTTTTTATCCCATAATGTGGGGTATAATCGGAAAGGTCCTTCAAAAACATTGTGAGTTAGGGAAAACCATTTTTGGATTCAGGGATCCGTTTGCGAAATATTAAGCTTTAAAGTGCTAAGTTAGAGTCAAGTGTCCCCCCCTGCCAGCTAAATGGTTGGTTTTGGATGTGTGAAAAAATCACAGTAGTAGTTTATATTATGAAATTAAAAGGAAAACTATCACAGCTAAGTAGGCTTTACAAGTTAACGAGTAATAATCGACCAACTTAACTTTGCAGTTGCAAAAACACATTTTCCCATACATTTCGTATGGGAGAGTATTCTAATTGATTTGATTTGAATCGAATTGATGATTTTGTTAAATAAAAGCTTGGTATCAGTACAAAATATTATAAAGTGTACAGTAGTGTAATTTTATCTTTGTAATTTTCTCTTATTATATGGTGCCTCATTTCACATAAAATTGTCTAAGGGGCATCTGCGAGTAGGCTTCGGCCCCTCGTACGCCTTCCAAAAGACCGGGACCCTAAGGTTCCGAGATATTTAGAGATATACAAAAAAATAATTTTCTCTTATTATTATCAACTTACTATCGGGCATGCGTCATCACATGCATGAATGATAGTAAGTATGCATGCATCATCACATCGTTACTTGGGTCTTGTTAATTGATCTGTCAGTCAAAATAGGACAGTTTAAAAACATTTGATTTTTGTTGGTGGTGTTTAATTATTATTGGTTTTTGGGTGACGTCTCTGAGTGTGGAAATTGTGACTACATTGTTGTATTGGGATATATATATTGTTTGGGTATCTCACCTGTAAAATAACAAATGTAAGTGGAAATAGATTTTTTTAAAGTGAAAACTTCTTTAGGCGCATTGAGCATTTTTGAGACGGGAAAAAACAATTAAACTCGCGACACCGTTACCGATACCTCATTTTTATAAACGCGATTGTGCTCTTTATTTATTATGTTACGGATTAATGTTCTATGCAAATATTTTTACTGTAAATGTTTTGGATTGGAAGTATTTTTGAAGTGAAAACTTCTTTAGGCGTGTTGGGCATTTGTGTGATGGGAACCATTGAACTCGTGACCTGTTACCGACGCCGTAGAGTAAAAGACATCAACGCGTTGATTACCGCGGTGGCGAATTTTTTTTCAAGTTTTTACTTTTGTCGACGCTCCCGGAGTGCCACTGTTTTTTTGTCATTATTTTATCAGACATGTTTTTCTGGGATTCAAGAATCCTCTTCACATTGATCTTCAAATATAGCCTGTAAAAAGTTAAAAGCCACAAACAAAAATCAAACACGAGACTTCAAAGAACCAGACAACTTCCAACTCTTAAACTCGAATACAACCGTGAGATTGCAAAAGTCTCCTACAAGGCGTCCATCAATAACAGAAACTATCTTTAGCCAAGCCAAGGCAAGGAAGCAGGCGGATCGATAACCAATCAGCTGCTCTCTACGGCCGCTAGAATTACCTGGGCCCCTGATTAGGTGCCCCGATCTCTGTAAGTACAGCAGACGGTCAATAAACTGAAGATGACGCCCCTTCTCTTCATATTTTCTCTCGATAACTATTAGGTGTTAACTTTAACGATGTTTTGTCAAGTAATGTTTTGACGTGGGGAGGATTTTCTAGTGGAAATTGTTTTCTGATAGTCTGTGGAAGGTTGATAGGTTGAGAGTTTTGTTGAAAATGGGTAACCTAAGGAAGTGTTTTGGCTTTTGAAAAAGCTTTGTCAGGATATTATGTAAAGAAGATATTGAAATAATCCTAACTAATATTATAAATCCGAAAATGAATTCGTTTGTTTGTTTTTTTTTTTTTTGTTACGCTTTGACGCTGAAACGGCTAAACGGATTTGGATTAAATTTGGCACATGGTTAGACCATGACCTGGTTTAGTACATAGAATACTTTTTATCCCGGTAGTATGCTTCCGTAGGATGGTTCCCGACAACTACGCGGACGAATCCGCGAGCAAAAGATAGTAAATAATAAGGCATATGCAATGCAGAATCTTTCTGTTCACTTGGATAACTTTTCGTCATCAATTTTGACGAGTTGCCAAATTGATAACAAAAAAACTTGTTCTAACTCTAATTTTCCTATTGTAGATCTAAATAGACATACAAAAAAAGTGCGAATTGTGGCGAGTTGTGAATAAAAATTATATTTCAAATTATTTACCTTTTTACTTTTCATACTGAGTATTGATTCAAAAGGTGTCTATCACTACTGTCTGCATCTGTACCACTCAAAGACACTTGTGAAGAAAATCCCCCTCATCATTATCTGCAGCGTTCGGGACAGGTTCAAGTAAAATGTCTGTCTCACTTGTGTATTAGGTAGTTGGGACACTCACACATTCATTGGTGGTTCCTTCTGATTGAGATTAGAGGGGTGACATTTGCTGGTCAATTAATGAAGGGTGCGTGTTCGATTATTTATTGGATAGTACTCGTGCAAAACTGAGTAAATCGGCATGTCCTAGAACCAAAATATCGAAGACATGTAACATCTACCAACCCGCACTGGGTTCGCGTGGTGGTTTACAGCCCACTGGTCCACTGGGGAGTTTGTTGCGCCACTTCTTCTACCCAGCTAAAGCACTAGGAAATAGTAAACGGTGGGCTTTTTGGGGGACTGTCTTATGTAATTTTGATGTTCGAAAAGTGTTGATTCTCAGCCTAGTTTGAATAAATGACTTTTGAACTCCCTCTCACTTAGAGGAGGCCTGTGTCCCAGTAGCGGAAACATTATAGACTGATAATCATGCTACTCGTACAAAACTTTACACCGGACAATCATTAAAATAGTTAATTTAATCTTATAAACGCATAAGTGAACTGCTTGTTTATTACCTTTTCACGATTGAACGGATTTCGATAAAAGGTTCATGCATACACATCAGTCACGTCATCGTCAAGTCGCCGATTAGTCACGTCAATTTCAGGGACGTGTGTGACAACAGATAGTCAGTCAGTCATAGACACTCAATTAATTTTTCTATAATATTATTCATGTTTCGTTCCTAGCAATACAAGTTTTGACTTGCGGGTGACGCGACGTCGACTGAGACGCGTCGATAGTGACGTGACTGATGTGTGTCGCCAACTTTCTACAACTCCTACGTAACTATTTTATGACGTGACTGATTTAAGTTCCATTTTGATTGTATGCGTGACTTTTTCAAAATATCAATGCAAATTCACATACAGTGGGTCCCTCCTCTTAAATAGGACGCGAGGTAATAATCCTTCCAGTATTGCTTGAGTCTAGTTCACTCAATCACTCTCGTTTTATGAAATCGTTGAGGGCACTTGGTAGCCCTTTGACGAAGTACTTCTGAGGGATCTTGCTTTTAAAAGACAAGCCGGTGGTGTTTTGTAAATGTGTTGCAAGAGAAGCAACAGTTTTCAACACTATTATTATTATTAATTTTTATTATTCTTTTAGAATCATCATCTGCCTAGCCTTTTCCCAACTATGTTGAGTTCGGCTTCTAATCCAACCAGATGCATGTCCACCAGTATTTTACGTGGAGCGACTGTCTATCTGACCTCCACAACCCAGTTACTGGGTACTACGATATCCCTTGGTAAGATTAGACTTTGGGGGCTTCTGACGACCCGTAACAACTGCCAAAGATCTACAAATGACAGCCGGGACCAACGGTTTAACGTGCTTTCTGAGGCACGGAGGAGTTTTGGTGATATGTAAAGATGGTCATCCATCCACGGACCAACCGCGGTAAGCGTAGCTTAACCTGATCGATCGACCCGTGTGGCTGGTATTACTTGCCTTAGAGAGGCTTGTGTTTACCTTCTTATTTTATGTGTTAATTCTAGACATTTTAATGGAATAAACACATTAAAAAAAAATACAGCGGCAATCTGGGAGTGCCGACAGAAGTGAAAACTTAAGTAAAAATATTTACATAGAACATTTATCCATAACGTAATAAATAAAGAGCACAATCGCGTTTACAAAAGTGAGGTGTCGGTAACGGTGTCGCAAGTTCAATTGTATTTTCCCATCTCAAAAATACCCAACGTGCTTAAAGAAGTTTTCACTTCGATAAGTAGGTAAGTACTTATGATAAATATTATAAGGAAAAAAACAGCTAAAATACATCTTCACATTCTCCACTAAATCAACAACAAAAATAATTCGATCCAACCAAACTGCCATAGATACAAAAAAGTTGTCAGAAACTGCGTCCCCAGTACGAACAGGCGCTCAACATGGCAGACTATTGTTATTCGTTATCGTGACATTTCAATTGAAACTTTCCGTGGAACATTCGAGAAGATGGTTTTATTTGTGGCGGAACAAACTGTCTTTGCTGCATGAGGTTTTAATAAAACATGAGATGAAGATCGTTAGTTGGGGAGTTATGATAAATTGGGGCTAAGATGGAATTTATTTTACTTTCGGTTACCAAATACACTCTTACAACATACAACGATGTCCAAAACCACCAACAGGCTCGCGTCACTAACCTCGCCGAGTCGTGACTAATCGAATCGAATCACCCGCGTGCATTGCCCGACAGGCGAATTTTCTTCGCCGACGCGTTTCGACTCTACTCGGCACGCCTCGTGGTGGTTTTACACCGGCGAGGTGAAGTGTGGATGGGATGGGCGAGAATTGAAAGGAGACGTTTCATTTTTGTATGGGACTCCGGCCATAACATGTACACTTTAGAAAACCTGGGCAACGAACCCCTGAATACAATAAAGACTGTTTTTTTCCATAATATCTACTACTTTTTGGGCACAAAATAAATACCGAAAATGTTTGACGTTTGTCAGGAGAAATACGACCATCAACAGCTAGCCATTTTCGTCCAGAAGTACCTACAAATCTACAATCCACAAAAGCAGTTTTTTTTTAAAATGATGAATCACACTTTCTAATTAATCAAAAAAGTTGTATCAGTTAGCTATCTTATTATAGTACAGAAATACATGCCTTTCATATTTATTTAAATAACATCTACGTGATATTATTATGTTAAAATGTAACATGATTTCTGGACGAAAGCAGTATGCAAGTAAGACGACGCCATGATGAATAAAATATGGCAATAATTTGTTAAACTATTATTTTTTGTGCCGAAGTAATCAGGGGAATAAACAGGAAAGAATATTTTTCCTCAAATCGTGGAATTTTTTCCTTTTTTTTCATTAACGTACACTTTGTGGCCGAAAATGAAACATCTCCTTTGTATGGCAACATTTTTATCCACGCCCTGCCCATCTTTAGTGTAAAAGATCTAGTTGCGTGAGGATGTGCGAGGCGAGGACTGAAATATTTCTTAATACAATATTGAACTTTATTTGCTATAAAAATATAGTATTTATTTACTTTCTAAAACGCATATACAAATCTCGCACCGACCATCGACAGCCCGCACGGTCTCTCTCCATCAAGTGCTGACTCGCGATGTCTCGCGCTGGTACGCGCTGGCATGCGCCGGCTCACTTCGACCATCGCGAGACATCGCTGCATACTACATTCTAGGCTGACCGATACGTGAGACACGGCTAGTCGGGCGGCGCGTGATAGCGCGAGCCAGCGCTATATAGCGATGGCTGGCGCGTGACATTGCGGGCCGGTGGCGCGAGGCAGCGCTGGCCATTGTGAGACGACGCGGTATAGCGATGGACATCTTTCGGTGTAAAAGGGTAAGCGTGATTTCAATTTACGCTCATCCCCATCCACGCCTCGCCTCGCCGGTATAAAACCACCTTTAGTTGACACGGGAAATCCGATGCGCATTGACGAGTTTTTGTATTTAATCAAATGTAATAATTATTTTGATAACCTTCTTTAACGAAAGTCAACCTTTTCGCACTTCCGAGCTGTCATCACGCACACACGACCTACTTTAATAAGTTGCGATGAATGAAAGTTTTGATTCGATTCTGCTGAGATGGACGCACAAGCTATAAATGCGACTCGAGTCGGCTCTCTTCGATTCGACGCTATTCGTCTGTAGTAGGAAAAATGCGATTCGACTCGGCTCTCTTCGATTCAACGCTATGCGTCTATAGTAGGAGTAAATGCGACTCGACTCGGCTCTCTTCAATTCGACTCGAATATAGACGAGTCGCATTTATTCTAGGAATAAATGCGACTCGTTGGCTCTCTTCGATTCGATGCTATTCGTCTGTAGTAGGAATAAATGCGATTCGACTCGGCTCTCTTCGATTCGACGCGTTTCGTCTGTATTACAAATAAATGCGACTCGACTCGGCTCTCTTCGATTCGACGTTTTTTGGTCTGTAGTCGACGCCGGGCTTAATATAAATCAGTCTTAAATACAAAGTGTAAATTTCACCAATGAAACTGAACTCAATCAGCACTTCTAAACCGCGTTTAAAAGCTGTCAATTTCAATATTCCAAAGCTATTTTGACACTGACAGCTCTTGAATGTAGTAAAGTACAGTATTTCTATTTTCATAATGTCCCTCGGGAATCATCGCATTTCCGAATACAAACGAATGCTAATTTCCATGTCCATCAATTATTAGATTTATCTTGTATAATTATTTTAATTCAGAACTAAGTACTTTATTGTTGTTTTTATTTTTATTTTCGTGTGAACTAAATAGAGATGTAAAAAAAAATCCTATCTATCGTGCCTGCGACTTTAGCAGCTTTCCTACCATATTTAAATAAATTACATTAAGTTAAAAGAGTATTAACAACTCTATATACTTCCAAGTCGATTGAGAGTGTCTGGTCTGCACCAAGTGCAAAAGATAACTGGTAGAAATCCGACGACTGACGAAACACGAGGTTTGACATTAAGAACATATTTGTACTGTAAATAAAATAGTCCTCTTAATAATAACTTCAGTTACCACCACACACTCCTTAATAACATACATTATTTACTTTGTAGTAAACCCATGCCCAAAGCCTCCAACTAATCTAGTATAAAGCAATCGACTGAAGACTATGTTATCTATTATTAAAATCAAGCCATAACCTAAACCCGGTGTAGGGACAGTTTTCAATTAAGGTCGGTTTGAAGCCCAATGTATAGACAATGTGTTAGGTAAATAGTGTTTTTGTTTAGAGAAGATGAAGGTGTTAGTTACATTATGTGTTCTGAGAAGGAGTAGGCAGGTGAATCCGTTGTAGGCCAGTGTTTCGCGAATAATATTGAATTTTCTATCGCCAACATTATAACCCAAGTGCCCAAAGTGTGTTATATTTTTTGTGGTTGACTGCATTTATGTTATGTATGGATCTTTGTTGCCTGAATTAACTCAATCTGCTTAGCCATTTACCAACTTTTTTGGGGTCGGCTTCCAGTCTAACCAGATGCAGTTGAATAGGTACCAGTATTTTACATGGAGTGACTGCCTATCTGACCTCCACAACCCAGTTACTGGGTAACATGATACCCCTTGACTGGTTATTAGACCTTCGGGCTTCTGACGACCCGTAACGACTGTCAAAAAACCACGATTGACAGCCGAGACCAACAGTTTAACGTGCTTTCCGAGGCACGGCGTCGTCTTGGTATATAAAGATGGTCACCCATCCACGGACTAACCTCGGCAAGCGTTGCTTAATCTGATGGATCTTTCCATCTATCAACAAGTTTTATCATTATTGTGTTAAGAAGAATTTATTGCTCTGAAAACATTTGGTTCTTGTCGCCTCAGAAATCATACCGATCGATGCTACGAGTATGTATGTACCTATCTACTATCGTATAACCTCGTAAGACGAAGGAGACTAGCCTTCACGACACAGGGAATCCTAATATTGAGGATAATGCAATTTGAATTTATATTTTATTTATTACATTATGCACAAGTAAAAAATACTTAATGCCTGAGGCATTTTCTACCAGTCAAGCTTCAAAACATGGCAGGTGAAACGTAATTAATAGATAACTCGAAAAGAACAAATACATAATTATGTATTTGATCTTTTCGAGTTATGTATCAACTCGTCTGACGTTCATCACCGTACCTAAAGTTTTAAGCTGTTGCATAGCTTTTAAAGCGGGCTTTGAGCGCGGCGACCGAATCAAGAAATTCCGTAACGTAACGAAAATAAAAAAACTTTAGAGGAGAAACCGAATCCAGCAAATCAGTACTGAGATGATTCTGCCAACTTCTTACGAACATTATATTGACGGGCCTTCACTTTAAAATCAAGGTGAAAAAAGAGGCCCCCAAACAATCAGGTTTTATTATTGAAGTGAAAACTTCTTTAGGCGCGATGGGCATTTCTGAGATGGGGAAAAACAATTGAACTCGCGACACCGTTACCGACACCTCATTTTTGTAAACGCGATTTTGCTCTTTATTTATATTGCGTTACAGATCGATGTTCTTTGCAAGTATTTTTACTTTAAAGGTTTTGGAAGCATTTTTTTTAATTGTTCAAGTTTTCACTTCTGTCGGCACTTCTGGATTGTTTTATATATTTGTTAAAATATCTCTATTGTTTTTGCTGATGCGTTTATATGACTGTACTCCGCGTTGACTAGCTTAACATGGCCGACATAAGGCATTTATCGAACTGATGTTAGCAGCAACACAACTAGAAGCAAGGCATCTTACAAAAAGTTCCAATAGCTAAAATGGTGATGGATCTTGGCCTATTACCTTCACTCTTCATTAATATAAAAATGACAAGGACAGGTAGCATTTTTGGAGCATTTGTCTTGTTTAAACTAATAGAGGCAATATAACGAGGTCCTATTCAACAATCATCATCAAACCAACATTTCAGTGCTGTGCAAAACGATCCCAACTCCTATTATTAAATTTACAAAATGCCTCAACTTATTTTTAGCGTCGGGTACCCGGAAAGTGATTTGTATGATGGCGGTCAAAAGGTTAAAAAAGAGACGATGTTGTTGGGTATTTTCCCTCTCAGTAATATGCTTAGCATGTACCGTAGGTGAATTATTTGTTGCGTGCATATGGGCGAGATTTTTCTTGGATTATTTTTTGTGCTTGAATGAATAATATGCATTTTAGTATGCCAAATTATTAACCGACTATGAAAACGTAACTTTTACGTAAAAGACACAATTTTAACTCCAAACTGACATTTTAGCCACATTTCTTATTAACATACAGTAATATTGCCAAATTAATCAAAACAGCAAAATATTTGATATTTATTTGCGACGTTGCCCACTTTCAGAATAAACGCTCTTAAATAGTTTTTGCAAAAACAAATATAGTATTTGATTAGATGCAACGATCAGAAACTTATTTTTATCTATATAAAAATACATCAATATTAGGTCTATTGGTGTTGTAAAAACACATTTATCACTTTATGAGTGATATTTTAAAATGGAAAACAGCCATTATCAGTGCAGCCTTAATTACTAGTTACAATGTAGGGTCGCTCAAAGGTAACATTATGTCAAAATTTTAATTAAACTGGAAAACGTGCGCTATTGATTCACTACTTCAGTTCAGGGTTGCCGCACTTCTAAAATTAGTCTCTGATTTATTTTATTTAGTGTGTATTGCGAGGTTAGTTTAAAAGACACAAAAAGATATAGTGCTAACCATAGAATTATTAGTCACTAATTCCGCAATGCCGAATGACATCGCCGCAAGTCCAAACGGAGATGGCGGGATGAGCTGAACTTCTTTAATGAAGATTGTTCCTTGGCAGCTCTAGAGAGAGAGAGGTGGAAATAAAGTAGGGAAACCTTTGCCCAGCAGTGGGACAATAATGGCTAATAAAAAAAAGTGGCACTTTTTTTGTTTACAAAAATGAGGTGTCAGTAACGGTGGCGCAAATTCAATTGTTTTTTCCCATCTCAAAAATGCCCAACGCGTCAAAAGAAGTTTTCACTTCAAAAATATAAAAAATCCGACTAGTTAGTTATTTATTTCACTCGGGAAAACCAACATCATTGAAACAACGCTTGAAGATAAAAAAGTCTGCTCCACCGTATTTTTAGATGTGGCACAAGCTTTTGATAGAGTTTGGCATAAGGGTTTGATATACAAGCTAAGAATATTGCTGCCCAATGATTTTGCCGATATCTTGCAATCATACATTACAGATAGAATGTTCCGAGTAAGGCACGAGGATGCCTTTTCCGGATTAAGAATTATTAAAGCTGGTGTGCCTCAAGGTAGTGTGCTGGGTCCAGTCCTCTATCTGTTGTACACGTATGATATACCAGAGCTGGAAAATAATACTATTGCAACCTTTGCGGACGACACTGCCATTATGGCTACAGGGTCATGCCATACGGAAGCAATCAAAAAGGTACAAATCGCTGTAAATGAAGTTTATGGCTGGGCACAAAAATGGAGAATCAAATTAAATGAATCGAAGTCACTTCACATTGATTTCACGAACAAGAATTGTGATTACCACCCAATCTTCATAAATGGCCAACAAGTGCCATACGCAAATACAGCCAAATACCTTGGCATAACGCTTGACGCAAAACTGCGCTGGAAAGCGCACGTCAAAAAGAAAAGACAGGAGCTAGACATGCGTTTTAAAAACATGTATTGGTTGATTGGACGGGGTTCTTGCCTATCGATACACAACAAAATTTTATTATATAAGCATATTCTCATGCCGATATGGACGTATGGCATCCAACTGTGGGGCTGTGCTAAACCGACGAACATCAAAATTATACAAACATTCCAGAATAAGGTACTCAGGAGTATTGTTAATGCGCCCTGGTATATAAGAAATGACGACCTCCATCGTGACTTAAAAATGGAACCCGTCACCAGAATAATCCAAAAATTTGCTGAGGCCCATGAACACCGACTCCACCGACATGTGAACATCGAGGCAATTCAGCTGCTAGACCAAACAAATATAGTGCGAAGACTAAAACGAACAAAACCTTTTGAGTTAGTGTAGTGTAAAAAGTGTAGAAATAATAGTGCCAATGACACACATATAACACATGAACAAAGTGTTTATATTAAAATATCAGACTCTAAGAAAGTGGAACGAACTTGTGTAAAGTACAATCAACACTATTCTAATTTTTAAAATAATCATTACGTAAAAAATTAAGTTAGATTAAAATTGCTTATTAGTCTTATAGGCTAGATTGTAATTAATTATTAAGAACTAGGTTCTTTTTAATAAAGGATAAAAAAAAAAAAAAAAAAACTCGGGAAAACAAATAGGTAGTAGGTAGGTTCCCAGAAAAACTATGTGCTTTAGCAATCATCGTCTTTCTTCGGAAAACAAACGCGCGATTATGAGATCGCATATAGAGCTGTTAAAACATTGGAATTACTTAGCTATTTTAAATTACCATTATTTCAAATATCTTTCAGTACAGTTTTTACAAGTTTGGAGATTTTACGAAAAAAAAATTATAATTGTAAACTGTTTTAAAACTTTCAGTATTGTGAGGACTACAGTGTTCACATTAACTTCGATAGAAACAATACACTCACAAGAAGGCTAGAGCCACATTATTCTTACACACACCACCATACGCATACACACACACACACACCCCCAAACACACACTCACACTCACACATTCGTCACAGCATACTTACTGTTTGCCCTAAAACTTGAAACTATGAGAGTGTCACAACCCTACGAGTGTTTGATGTTGACAGCTTGTAATACATTAATTAAAATGCTGTCGGCTGCGCTTCGATTTTATAGTTTTCTATATAATATACACTAACTTCAATGTATCGTTTCTTTTGTACATAGTTGCTGCGTTTGATTGGATATTTTGTGGTCCGGGTGGTTAATGTAGACTGACTGCTGATGGATGATATAGAGAATATGATTAAATATCTAGCATTTGTGCACTGGTTTTGTCTAGACTATGGTTCATTTAGAAATGAATTGGTAGTTAAATTAATATTTGGTAGAAAGATTCAAATTATTGAGAAATAAATAACAATTTTTTGTTAAAAATAAAAATAATACAGAACATACTTTGTTCAATCAAATTAAAAAGTATTCGAATATGGAATTGCGTTCCGTCTTTCTCAATATTTCGTTTATTTATGTATCATAGTGTGTGTGAAACCGTAGGATCATTTATCTGAAATGGTGATTGGTGAAAAACACGTGTATCTACTGTAAATTTCGAATCAAAACCTGAAAATTCTAAGAATTATTGATAATTAGAAACCAAAAACGTGTTTTTGAGGTTGTTATAAAACAAGGAAGCCGTGAAATGGGGCAATTATCGAGGGCGACTTTTTTGACAGGCTGAATAAATAGTGTCTTGCAAAAGTTTGTGGCAACTATGATATTCTGGACTGAACGGTTGACTTCGGCGCTACAAACGCCGATGTAACAAATTACGTTTGGGTGTTCATGCAAGTGAGATTTCTCTGTAAAAAATTAATATAAAACTCTTTAAAAACCTCGATGTCTATTTTAATAATGGTAAAATTCCACTCTCAAACTCAAAGAGACAAAAAAGATAAAAAGCTGCACTTATGTTTACATTGTTGGAATACATAAAACAGCAGTAGTAAAGCATTTTGCATTCTTTCGTATTAATGAATCAGATCCCGACTGCATAGTTTTTAATATTTGTAATGAAAGCTGCAAATATGATGAGAGAGAGAGGTGCGCGCTTCGCGTTCGGGGTGGTGAGATTCGGGGTAGGACACAGGGAGATAGCGAGATTTTAAAATGGCGGGTTTACAAAAAAAAGACGTAGAGGGTGTTTCAGTTAAGGCACTTGAAACCAAGTTTATTTTCTTCGAATTGTTTTTTTGATACATGTACTATGTTGCTAGTGCTAATTTACTTCAATAATAAACTGAGACAAACAGACATATTTAGTTAAAAAAAACATAAATGTTATTATTTTGTCACTTCTTTTTATTTTTCTCTTACTCTTTAATCAAAAATGTTGTGTTAATAAGATGTGTATAGAGGTCAAACAAAGTTATATGCTAAGTTTCGCCTACAACAGGAGAGAGCGCTGATGTCTGAAATACAGACATTTTATATCTATAGACACAGATGTTCAAAATCAGTTCATAGAAACAAGTATCATATCGTTGGCGCAGGAGGAGAACTAAATAACAAAAAAAATCTTGTTTCGAGAAAATTGCGATTTATTTATGCGGTATGATCTGGGTGTTACGAAAATGGTGAAAAGTCAATGTGACCAAAATCGCAGTTATTTAGTTCTCCACCTACGCCGACGATATAGTGTATCACCATAATAATTACATTTTTGTATATTTTTGAAAAAATAAATTGTTATACTTAGATTCATTATCTAGTCACTCGACAGATGAATCCTCGTTTGGACAAGAAAAGGACGACGCACCAGCCGACTGCTATAAATCTTTCCCATTAATCGCCATCGCGCCCTCTCCGCTAACCTCAGTCACAGACCACCACATTTCATTCTCACTGTGATACGAAAGTGCGACGTCGGTGCATTAGTAAATTACTCACGTACGTTCGTAAAGTCCGTACTTTTCAAAACTTGGAATTTGTCGCTAGATCGTACAACACTCTGGTAACTAATTTGTTTAATTAGAATTCGTCGTTGGATTAGACTGTTGTTTTGAAAATTTTCCCTAATTCAATTTTGCAGGAAATATTTTTGTCTGCATTTGGGGTGTATGATGTTCAGCAGTTTTTGGCGCTTGGGACGAGTAGTTTAGTACCTACTTAGAATACCTTCCACGAAGACACGTCTCGCGCTGTAAGCTGTACTTTAATACGGAGCGGAGCGGAGTAAAGCGCGTCTTTGTGGATGGCACTATTGATATTGTAACGGAATTTTAGAACAACATTTTAGGTGTTGAAGTCGTCGTGTTGAATCTACACCCGCGAGATAAAAGTATGGAATCACCTACTTGTTGCTTGTACCGAGCGATCTTTAAAACTAAATAACTGTTGAAAATTTATGAAAATGCAACCATTTTATAGGCTATACTGTAAACTTGAAATTCATGCCACACATGCATTTATATTAAACCCATATTTCACGAAAAAAGACATGTTTCAATTTCTAGAGAAGCCGCGAGTTGCGCCATATTTGTCCCCTATAAAAGCATTTTTATCAGTCGGCTATCACACGTTGACCGGTACACATCTCCGCTACCTTGGACGATAATGGATCCACTCAAAGTAGGAAAGCTCTTGAAATATCGGTTTAATTTTAATGCTTGTGGCACGAATTTTAAGTTTACAGTATAGCCTTTAAAATGATAGCATTTTCATAAATTTTCATGAGTTATTTCGTCTTTTAAATCGCTCAGAACAAGTAACAAGTAGGTGATTCCATACTTTTGCTCGCAAGTCTAGTTGTTTATTTATTCGTCTGCGAACACGTCACAGTCAGGTTTAGCGTCCAAGAGCGCGTTGAGCGCGAGCAGAGTGTGAGGGACAGGGACTTAGTATGCTACACCTATAATTCGTGTGTCACTCTTTTATCTGCAAATAAAATACCAAAAAATCCGTTTTACAAACATGTTGATTTTGATTATAGGTGTAGTACACACATTTCGCTAGATAGGTTTAAGTCCCATGTAATAGGGGGTGAGCCTATTATATTTTTAGTTCTTATACTAACACAATATGGATATTTTTTCCGAAATAAATTATTTGAATTTAAATATTGCCATCAAACGGACACAAATCCAGACTCCGGGCTGGATTTTCTTAATATTTCCGTAATTGGTTATTGGTCTTTCAAAATATACCAAATTATGTGAAACGTTTATATTTTAACCCAGCTACTTCTGGGGGTTTTCAAAAATGTATATAATAGAAAGCAAACAGCAAATCTTCATCACACACAAATGCATTGTCACGTTTTAGCCACACTGCAGTACAAGTAAACTCTAAAAAAGTAAGCGGAGTGCAATAAAGTGGCAAGTTAATATATCACTTTAGTAGTAACAGGTGGGTTAAATAAATAACTCGCTCGCCCTGTTGACTCTTGCAATTTGCGAGAGTTGATAAGCTACTGAGATACACTATTTATATTTTTGGATCAGATAGAAAAGATTGTGTAGTACTTTTTACTTTTGTAAGCATAATGATAATATAATACTATTTGTTTGTTTATAAAAAGGGTCACATTTTTAGTAAGTAACTTAACATTTAAATAAAATAGAGCACAGTTGCGAGCACAGTTGCCTATTTGCCTGAACTAGGTTGAACCGGTGCTCCAGGCTAGGAAGGCCATGAGGAGTAGTTTATAATGACCAAAACACACAATCACACACTCTCACATCCACACACACACCCCCACACACACACAATTACACACCCACACAATCACCCATACTACACATCTACTAACATTCGTCTCGCATCTTTCAGCCAGCGCGCTTAGTACATAATTTATAAAATGAAATGTAAAAGGGTAGGATCTTGGTGTCCTGAAACACAGGCCATGAGCCTAGCTTAGGCACCAGTCTCCCACAATATATACTCATCTGAATTGTGTATCTTTGTCGAATCTGACCAATGTAAAATAATTTATGTATATTGTGATGAGAAATAAAATGATTGATTGAATCATTAATAATTGTTTTCGAGACTAATAGAAAACTAAGTTATGGAAACCAAGTAAATAAATGCTTTTAGTAGAATTAGTTGAAGTTATGAGGTTATAAAAGACAAGGTATTTTCAATAGTTCGAATTTATAACTTGCTATTCTGCTGCTGTAAACAAAAGGCGCGCTAGCTTTTCAAAATACAAAATTAGTAAAATAGGTTTATGTAAAACAATATTTCTCTTTAGTTATTCGCAGCTAGCTACTACAGTAAAAACCAACAACCTTGACAAAACTGTTATTAGAAAGAAATAAAAACCCCAAGAGCCTACTCAACGAAAACGTATACGAGTAGTAAGTATTATCTTGCCATTGTTTTACTTACAGAAAACACATTCGCGTGTTAAAATAAGCAACGCTAGCAAAAGGCATTACGTATAGCAATACGTTACCTTAACGACAGCCGCAGGGAACGTAAACCTGCGGGTACATTCGCGGTGTGGCCTAAAGTAATGGAATAAAAACATAAAGAGCATTAGAGTGAGCCGTGCGAAGGACGCAAGATAATACAGTGGGTACCCGACCTTATCGACCGAGGTTAGCGCCCAAGTGATGGTTGATAGGGTAAAAAACCTCGGTTGAATTATTACGCAACCCTTTTTTTTTGTTTCAGCTTCAGGTAGTACGAAGTTAACTGACAAGATTTTATTCGTGTTTTTTAAAGGATTTTTGTGAGTGATTTAGTGGTGTTGAAGATGGGGATGCATTTTAAGTAGGTGTTTTATTTATAGCCATTTTACATAATTTACTGTTTTTTTAGAAAACATTAGTGTTCATTTATTATTACGTTTGTTGCTTAATTAGAGGTTCTCTAGAGATAACTTAGAAATATATTTTATTACCTTCAACCACGCGGACGAAGACATGGGTAGAAAGTAGTTTTAATAAAGAAAAATATTTTGTTTTTTTTGTTGTTCACTGCTGTACATAGATTTGAGAGCCTACAACGTTCCCACTGCTGGGACACAAGCCTCCTCTTGGTGAGAGGGAGTAGGCCGTAATCCCAGTGCGGGTTGGTAGATGTCACATGTCTTCGAATTTTTGGTTCTGGGACATGCCAGTTTCCTCACGATGTTTTCCTTCACCGTTTTGAGAGCAGTAGTGATTAAATAATTTATAGGTACAAAGTAAAGCGCCTGTCTGGCTTCGAACTTACGACCTGTAACTCAGTAAGTCGTGGCCGTTACTACCGGGCCACCACTGCTCTTACCTATACACAAATGAACTACATATTATAAGATACACTACATAATACATTTAAATACGACACGCAGTTTACCCTTTGCAATTAATTTCAAACATAAAATTAAATTAAAAAATACTGCACATTTTAACACTATATTCTTCGTTTTAAATATACAACCCGATTCCGGCAATCAAAAGGTCCAATTCCGACCTACCCATATTATGTTATTGATGAGAGAACCCCATTCCAAAGATTATAGCCAGACACAAGTTTCCCCTTCCAACTCGCTATTGGTTTTTCATCCTATTTGGTTTTTCAACTCGGTCGGTTTTTAATCAGCTGACGTTGGAAAATGTCCAGTTTGCCAGTTATTGGAAAGAGTTTTTAATCAGAAGTTTGGCGTGTGTACCCCTGGAATAAAATCGATTACTATTTTTAAAAGGTTTAATTAATGTTTTGAATTGATTACTAGATTTAAATATTGACTGTGCATCTGTCATATATTTTTGGTGTCTAAATTTTTGATCAAAAATGGATAAACTAGCTTCTGCTCGCGACTTCGTCCGCGAGTCTATAACCTCCCTCAAGAATTGGGCTATCCAAAGCAAAAATATTTTTTCAAATCCGACTGTTAGTTTATTTACCCCCTACATACAAACTTGCAAATAAACAAAATAATTAACTAATATAACATCACGCCTTGTTTCCCCGAAGGGTTGGGCAGAGGTGTACCTGTAGTATGTACACCCACATTTCACTAGTTATGTTTAAGTCCCATGTAATAGAGGGCGAGCCTATTGCCATCAACCGGGCACAAATCCAGACTCCGAAAATAATTAACTCTTTATAATTTTAGTATAGATGAAGGAAATAAAGGGAAATTTTAAGAGTTTTTCTTACGAGTATACTATCCTACGACTAATAATTTTGAGAAACGTCAGAAACTTTTCGCACTGAAGTGAAAACTACTTGTGACTGTTAGAAGAGCTTCACGAGCATGAAATTATAATTTACAATAATTTCATTAAGTACTTTTTAGCAATTCAAACGTTCCATTGCTCTCGAAGGTATATCAAACAAAGTTAGATACAGGTCGCTTACCTGTCGAAATTCAATAACAGTCCGTCTAAATATCAAATTCAAACAATTGATCCTTGAACTAACAATGAAATAAGATTACACAAAGTTAGAAGTTCAGAAATTTGTTACTATACCTATTTACTTGCGTAAAGTATTCGCCACACTCAAGGCAATTCGTGAGATATCTATCTATATTAGTGAAGTGCATCAAATTGCCTTCACAAGTAGCGATACTTAAGGTGAAAGCTACAGGATAGCCCGCGAAATTTTTTTTTTCGTATGTAGTTTTTTTCAATTTACAGGTTTTTATCAGGTTGTGTGTTGATCAAAATATGATTCGCGACCGTAACACATGTATTTACCGAATTACAACCATTAAAATCATCAATACAACTCTCCAAATTCAGATTAATGTATTCAATGACTATTTTATGAAATCGTGACATTTTAGGTCAATTCTTACTAAGAGACTTGTATCGATTGTTGAGTTTAATGATTTTAATCCCATAAATATCCATTTGTTACGGTCGCGAATTGTATTTTGATCAACATACAACTTGACACGGACCTGTAAATTCCAAAAAACGTAAGGAAATTACCATAGCGCATCCCCCTTAAGGCAATTTGTGAGATATCTATCTCTATTAGTGGAGTGCATCAAATTGCCTTCACAAGTGGCGATACTTAATGGTACATTCATGGCGCTCCCTGGGCAGTCAACCCCGGAAACACCTTGCTGGCTGGCAAACGAGGTCAGATCGGCAGTCGCTCCATGTAAAATACTAGTATTCAACTGCATCCGGTTAGACTGGAAACCGACCCCAACATATTTGGGAAAAAGCTAGTCAGACTGATTTACGAGGGAAAAAGACGAATTTTTATTGATCTAACATTTTTCTTGTTAAAGCTTTCCAAATATTTGTAAACACTCCTTTTTTTGGGCAGTTGTATAAAATACTGGTTTTAAAAATATGCTCACATGTCGCTTTTATGCAGGTCACACACGTTACGACACACTTGCGCAAAATTGGACTTGCACAAGTAGACATTAACGTGTGTGGGAATTAGCACAAGTATTTTTGAGTCATTCTATGTCACGCAGATATAGAATGACGTCAGACTGCCAAGTTATAGGTCTCGAGTTCGAACCCAAGGCACGCACCTCTGACTTTTCGGATTCATGTGCGTATTGTATAATTATCACTTCCTTAAAAAACGGTGAAGTAAAACATCGTGAAGAAACCGGCATGTCTGAGAGATATTTCTCAACGGCATGTGAAGCCATAAGTCAGCGGCCCATGGATGGCTTTAAAACTCTGACACAAGGTTAGTCACTAACCACACGAAAACAAGATCAATTTCTACCATGCCATAGGAGATACAAAACTTATTGGTAGGTAGGTAGGTAGGTACCCTATTGCTTGATTTTTGGACTCTTAAATGAGGGTTCTAAGTGCAAATCCGCCTCTATCCAGTTTCTAAAAATGTTCACAGCAGTTAAAAACGTTCCGTGGCTTAATAAATCTTCCAATTCACAACTGGATAGAAATAGAAATAGAAATCATTTATTTGCTAATAATGTAGGTATACATATATGATGGTTATTTTGATGAGAGTCCCGATACATTTTGCCTTACGGCATGCAAAATTATTTAATGTAATACATTCACTAAACAAAAAAAAAACAAAACTTAAACAATCATAAAAATAATAAAATACAAAGAAAACAAAAAAGGATTCAATTCACTAAGTAACTTACTATTCTTTGTTAAAAATACTCATATTATTCAAAAAAAAACATTCAGAATGAGGCACAAATGTCAACAAATTGAATCAATCATTTTCAATTTTTGAATCTCACTTGTTACTTTTTTGTCTTTTTGTATGTGATAGAGGCGGTTTTGACTGTAACTGAATTTACAGAATCATAGATAATATGATTAGGGGTCACCAGACGCAAAAAAACACATTTTATTTTTTAATGGACAGTGGCGGATTTGCACTTAGACCCCTCAAATACACGATATTGTTATAAATCTCGCGCTACTCACAGTTCACGACGCTTACGCATCGTTTACAGTGTGCCAAAAGCCTAAAGGACTTCGGCAATTCCATTAAACAATAATAGGAAAGACTGATCACCGCTGCCGTGAGCCATTTGTTACTGTCTTGAAGATATTGAGTTTTCAATAACATAAATAGGTGCATTAGCCGTTATGTCCGTCTTGGGGACACCTGGGGCAGGACTTTATGATTGGCGGGCGTTTCGATTTGTTTCGAATACATTGCGTAGTGGGGTTGGATGGATTTAACTTTGCGTTGGTTGTGGTTCAATGGAAATAGTAATCTTCAATGTTATTGTGATATCGTTCGTAAGTTGCTAAGGCATATTTACCTCAGGGTCTAATAGATTTCACAAGACTAATGTTTTAACATTCATATAATAGAGTTTCATTTAAGTTAGCAGCAAAATAATAGCTTTCTTCCAAAACAGCAGATTTAAAAAAAAAATAGTTTTTGGCCAAAATGATTGTTAATAGATTCTGGTGTGACCTTGCAGATATCCGTTATAAAATACAATAGACGTGGACATATTTAGTGGTTTCTAGTGGTCGCAAGCGCTACTGCTGAGCATGAGGTCCTGGGTTCGATTCTCGGGTCGGGAAAAGTGTTATTGGGTTTTCCTATCTGAAATTTCTCAGTAGCAGCCCGGAGTCTGGATTTGTGCCCGGTTGATGGCAATAGGCTCGCCCCCTATTACATGGGACTTAAACATAACTGGCGAAATGTGGGTGTACCTGCTACAGGAACACCTCTGCCCAACCCTTCGGGGAAACAAGGCGTGATGTTATGTTATGTTATGTTATATTTAGTAACCTGTTCAACTGAGCTATTCCTAAAGAGCCATTAAATCGTCATCCAGAGGATGCCTCGTTGAGAGGTGAAACACGTGTCGATTTCTTTCAGGATTTTTTATGGCTCTTTAGTAATAGCTAAGCGGAACAGGTTACTAAATATATCCACGTCTATTGTATTTTTTATTTTTTGCCGAATGGATTGCTTCATCATCCTTTATGTTTTAATTTATTTATGATCAATCATTAAGAACAAAGATAAGTATATCAAATAAAGATTTATCCACTTTTAATCTTTCAAAATCTTATAAAAACCTCTTTCTTACCTTTCCAATTTTCTTCCACATAAACCCGAGAAATCATAAACCTTATCACACGAACGCTATTTTAGCATTCCGGTCACGAACCTCAGTACTCAAGGGGCAATGTACATCAAGCTTGTAGTAACCACCGTAATGTCTCATTACTCGGGGGGTTCTATATTGAAATATGATAGGGTCCCAGCTGTGAGGTCCCCCTGCACTAATTCAGGCGTTTAATCGACCGGCGAATTTCGTGATGTCTCCTGGGCTTTGACACGTGAAGTGTGATTGAGTGGTTTGGCGATTTTTTGTTGATTACTGCCGCATAGATTTTTTTGATAATTTTTCTTCTTTTTAGAGTTCCGTGCCCAAAAGGTAAAATGGGACCCTATTACTAAGACTCCGCTGTCCGTCCGTCCGTCTGTTCGTCACCAGGCTGTATCTCATGAACCGTGATAGACAGTTGAAATTTTCACAGATGGTGTATTTCTGTTGCCGCTATAACAAAAAATACAAAAAAATAGAATAAAATAAATATATAAGGAGGCTCCCATACAACAAACGTGATTTTTTTTGCCGTTTTTATAGATAATGGCACGGAACCCTTCGTGCGCGAGTTCGACTCGCACCAGTTTTTGTTGATTACTGTCGCAAAGATTGTTTTTTAAATCTTTCTTCTTCTTTCTTTTTCGTGTGGTTAGTGACTAACCTGGTGTCAGAGTTTTAAAGCCGCCCATGGGCCTCTGACTTGGCTTCATGCCGTCGAGATGTATCTCTCAGGCCGTTTCCTCGCGTGGTTCCGGGAGGCCATGTCCAATGTGTGTGACATGGCAATGCCCCGGGTCCATCCTAGACATGCTTCGCGCCGGCCGTACTGGTGGTCGCAAGAGCTGGAGGCTCTGCGCAAGGCGTGTGTTGCTGCGCGACGCCGGTACGCCAGGCATCGCAGGCTCCGTATCCGCCCTCCGGATACGGAAGCCATTGAGGCGGAGCTGTACGAGGGGTACAGAGCGGCGAAGACCGCCCTCCAAGCGGAGATCCTGCGGGCCAGGGCGCTAGCCCGAGAGGAGATGCTGGAGACTCTCAACAGGGACCCGTGGGGGCGCCCATACAAGATGGTGCGGGAGAAACTCCGCCCATGGGCCCCCCCGCTGACGCAGAGTCTCCGGCCCCAGCTTGTGGGGGACGTGGTGAGCGCTCTGTTCCCCTCTAGAGGGATCATACCCCTCCGCCCATGGCTCCGCCTACTGCGGTGCCCGATGCGGACCACACCGACGACGACGATTCTCCTGAGGTGACTGAGGTAGAAATGAGAGTGGCGGTACGTAAGATGAGTGCGAAGAATACCGCCCCAGGACCCGACGGCATACCCGGAAAAGCCTGGGTCCTGGCCATGGGGGCTCTCGGGCCTCGACTGAGGGGGCTCCTAAGCGCATGCATGGAGAGGGGCCAGTTCCCACTTCGTTGGAAGACGGGGAAACTGGTCCTCATCAAGAAGCCGGGGCGCCCAGCGGACTCTCCGTCCGCTTATCGGCCCATTGTGCTGCTCGACGAGGTGGGCAAGCTCTTTGAAAGAGTCATTGCAGACCGCCTCGTCGGGCAGCTGGTGCGAGTGGGGCCGGATCTGGCGGAGAGCCAGTTCGGTTTCCGCAGGGGGCGCTCTACGGTGGACGCCATCATGCGCATGCGGGCCCTCACGACGGGGGATGCTGTGGCCCGGGGTGGGGTCGTCTTGGCGGTGTCTCTAGACATCGCCAATGCCTTCAACACCCTGCCCTGGAGTTGCATCAGGGAGGCACTCCGGTATCACCGGATGCCGACCTACCTCTGTCGTGTGGTCGAGGCCTATCTGACGGACAGGGCCGTCATCTACCCCGGTCACCAAGGAGAGTGGAACCGGCAAGAGATGTCGTGCGGTGTCCCACAAGGTTCGGTCCTGGGGCCGCATCTGTGGGACATCGGATACGACTGGGTGCTGCGCGCCGACCTCCCTAGCGGCGTCAGCGTCGTTTGTTACGCTGACGACACGCTTGTCCTGGCGCAGGGGGGGTCGTACCAGGCGGCGGCCGATTTAGCGACACGCGGGGTTGCGACAATCGTCGATAGGATCCGGCAGCTGGGACTCGAGGTGACCTTGCACAAGTCTGAGGCCATGGGTTTTCATGGTCCTCGGAATGCGCCACCGTCGGGTTCCCAGGTAATGGCGGGAGGGGTTCACATCGGTGTCGAGTCGACGATGAAGTATCTGGGACTCGTCCTCGACAGCCGGTGGAACTTCGTAGAACATTTCCGACGTTTGGCTCCCAGACTCGAGCGGGCCGGGGCTGCATTGAAGCGGCTCCTGCCCAATCTAGGGGATCCAAACGCCTCCTGCCGGAGGCTCTATGCGGGGATCGTGCGGTCCATGGCCCTTTACGGGGCACCGGTGTGGGCGCGTTCATTGAGGCTGCGGCCAGCCCGCCGGTTGAACGCGTCCCAGAGGGTCATGGCCATCCGGCTGGCCCGAGGATACCGCACGGTCTCCTGCGAGGCGGCGAGCCTCCTTGCCGGATTACCGCCATGGGATCTGGAGGCAAAGGTCCTCGCGCACGTCTGGGAGTGGCGCGAGGAGGCGAAACGCCGGGGCTTAAACCCGATGCCGCAAGAAATTGCGGCACAGCGGACAGAGCTCCGGCGGGATCTCATGGCGTCATGGAGGGTGCGATTGTCGCAACCCCGTGCTGGGCACGCCACAATCGCGGCGATAAGACCCGTCTTTGAGGAGTGGCTGGAGAGACGCCACGGCGTTCTCACCTTCCGCCTGACGCAGGTCCTCACCGGACACGGCTGCTTCGGGAGGTTCCTGTTCAGGATAAGGCGGGAGGAAACACCCGGGTGTCACCATTGTGTGGATCGGCCTGAGGACACGGTGGAGCATACGGTGGAGGTTTGCCCGGCTTGGGCGGAGCAACGCCGTGTTCTCGGTAAGGCGATCGGCGGCGGTGATCTCTCGCGTCCGGCCCTGGTTCAGGCCATGGTACGGAGCGAGAGGAAATGGCAGGCCGTCACCTCCTTCTGCGAAGCGGTAATGCTCGCGAAGGAGGAGGCGGAACGCGTGAGGGAGAGGCAAATTTCGCGCCCTCACGCCCCTAACCGCCGCAGGAGGAGACGCCCGGGGCGGGAATCGCGAGCCGATTTCCGGTGAGCAATGGGTAGCTCGCTGTCCGATAAGGACCAAGCCCGGGTCGACGGCGCGTTGTGTTCCACGCGCGCCTCAAAGAGATGTCAGCAGAATTGACGGGGTCCACTAGGGCCAATGCCTGCCGGGGGTTCGAAGAAAACCGATCGGGAAATCGTGGCCCCCGGCAACAGGGCAACCGAAGGAACACGGGTGGGTTTTAGTCAGTAAGAGTCTGACACGCCCTCCCGCTCCGCCCAAAGCGGGAGAAGTTATTTGATAATTTCCCACCCAAAAAAAAAAAAAAAAGGCCTTTTCCTCGCGATGTTTTCCTTCACCGTTTTTAAAGCAAGTGATAATTATACAATATGCACATGAATCCGAAAAGTCAGAGATGCGTGCCTTGGGTTCGAACTGGAGACCTATGACTTGGCAGTCCGTCGTCTGTCTAATAATGCTAATAATGTTTGATATTGATGCTGCTAATTACTGATAAAAATTATATTATACATCTGGTTGAATTTTGACTTAAAAGTTGAATTGTCCTTGGTGAAACTTTTTAATTAATTTGGAAGTCATATTATTTGCTTGTCTCATAGTAGAATGAGATTCTGACTAACATTGTGGGACTATTAAGTATTAGGCAATTATCTCAGGTTTAATTCTCAATAGTTTTTCTTGAATACATAAAATAAATGTATTATTTCAAGTGTAGGAATCCTAATATTATAATTGCTAAAAAAAAACATTTTTTTTAATTCTTTCACGCTAAAATGGCTGGATTTGAATGAAATTTAGCAAATGGGTAGACCATGACCTGGGTTAGGACATAAGATACTTTTTATCTCGATATTCCCACAGGATCGAAACTTATGCGGGTGAAACCGCGGGTCGCAGCTAGTTCACTATAAATCAAGAGATCTTGAAAGTATCACAAATGAAAAGTAATATAATCTATCTCCATCCAAAATTTTCTTTCATTTTCCAAATCAAATTGTGTTTTCCATCACATAATTCAATAAAATTATAATCGTATCAATTTTATATCTGTTGAAAAATTCATAAGACATGTCTCACAGTTTGGTTCGACGAAGTCTATTAGAGGTACGGATAGTCAGCTTCAAAAAGATGTGCATAAACATGGACAAGGATTAATTTTTAGTGTCAACAATTTTTATCTACACTAATCATTATAAAGAGAAAAGATTTATTTATGTTTGTAATGAATAAACTCAAAAAAAAGAAGAGAAAACTTGAAAAAAAATCGGCACCGCGTCAACGCGTTGATGTCTTTTACTCCACGCACTGCGGTAATCAACGCGTTGATGTCTTTTTAATGGTCAAAAGCTGGTGTTGTGACAGTGTCGCGAAATCAATGGTTTAGTCCCAATGTATCACGCGTTGATGTCTTTTTAATGGTCAAAAGCTGGTGTCGGTAACAGTGTTGCGAGTTCAATTTTTTTTTTCTCATCTCAATAATGCCCAACGCGCCTAAAGAAGTTTTCACTTCAAAAACTTTCACCAGTAGAATGCTTCATTATCACAGAGTAACATAGGCTATAATTTATAAAGGTATCACGCGGGCGAAGCCACTCGCGGAAGCTAGTTCCATAATATGGTATCAACTATCTTTTGCCCGCAGCTTTACCTGCGTGGAGGCCTGGAATGATCCCAAGGAAACGTGCTATCGGGATAAAAAGAATCCTATGTATTAATCCAGGTTATAATATACTACGTGTGTTCCAATTTTCATCCAAATCCTATAAATAGCATAATAGATTGAAATACTATCGTGAATTCCACGCCAGTTAGACTCCCAGTCGGCATGACTTTTTTTGACATCTTCAACAATCATTGTCATATTTCACCCTGTTTACTCAAAACCTTAAACCTTCTTAAGCATCACTCCGTTCATTGATGAAAACCGTATGAAAATCCTTTCGGCGGTTTTTTAGTTTATCGCGTTCAGACGGATAGACGCGGCAGGGGACTTGATGTGTGCAGCTACAAATACACATTACAAAATAAGTCATGTAGCTATACACGTATACACATTGCATACTGCATTATGGAACAAAGATTGAAGCGAATCAAATAAATTCTTGTCGGTGTATGTCTACATCTTTTTGAAGCTGACTATACTTACCGGATCTCTCTCAAAACAGACCTCAATCAGGGCCATGATCGTATAAATTTTGATTACAACCTCCGTCACTAGAATACGAAATTGCCAAAACACGGGATCAAAGTGTTTCGCGTTATTTTTTTAGCGAAAAAGGTGTGTACATTATCAATATTCCATCAATTTAGCAATAATAAGTTTCATCAAAGAGATTTTTTTGGATTTGGGGGAGGAACGAACTGGATGGGTTTTTCATATTAAGTTGTTTTCTTCCTCATGACTTTAAGAAGGGATCTAGCGCATGAGACGGCCAGGACGATGATCAGGTAAACTATAGAAACCGATACGGATCGCGCACTTGGTCGCAACGACCAACTGGCCACGAACCACGACTGGCTGTAGTCGTGGCCGTCTGGTGCACGAGATCTCTTAGAGCCTGTGCACACGATACGTTGCGGCGGCGGCGCGGAGCCAGAGCGGTCTCGTTGCGGCGTCCTACATACAAATATCCATGGTATGTCACACGATGCTTTCCGGCGTCTCGCACCGCACGTACACCGGACTTACAGCTCGCGAGACAAGGCGGGGAGGGGCGTACGAGTTGCGACACCGGAGCGGCACCGCTCCGTTGTTTGTGCATTTGACAGATGACAATTTACGCGCTCTACGGCGCGGCGCCGCAACGCTCGTGTGACCGCCAATGCGGCGAAATTTTTTTGGTGCGGCGCCGCTAAGCATCGTGTGCACAAGCTCTTACTTGGGTAAAATTTTAGAGAGGTTACACAAACTGCCCAGTGTCCAACTTGAATATGTACCTCTGACGTTTCATATGTGCCCAAGTAGAGTAACGCGAAAAAAAAAAGCCCGCTCGGTATTCAAGAAAGGACTTTGATGGCACATTTTTGTACTAATTTTCTGAATTTCCTTTGTCAATTCAATATAGTTCTCATTACTATCCAACAAAACCTATCGAAATATTTTTTGTGCGTTAGACAATCTAGTTAAATGCAATAAAACAAGACTCGTATCAATAGAGATACCATACTGTTGATTATGTAAACCATACAAATTTAAGATATGAATACAATCAATTATATTTTTTTGCACATTTTATCGTTCAAAAGAACGGTTTATGTGCCTATTTGAAATTCGACTTTGTTAAATATATCACCGAAGTCTCTCTACGAACTCATACTCTTGATATGTAATCCATAAAAATTTAAGGTATAAATTCAATCAATCAACTATATTTTACTGCACATTTTATCGTTCAAAAATACCTTTTATACGCCTATTTGAAATGAGTTATTTGACTTTGTGAAATATTTCACCGAAGTCTCTCTACGAACTCAAAACCGCACACCCTTCCATCAGGTAATATACTCACATATTTTTCATACCTTCAGATTCATTATAAGATCCGTCATACTGCATACAAAAGTACTAATCCTAGTAGGATTCCCATAAAATGCTGAATCATGATTATAATGTACTGTAACTCTCTAGAGATATTTACTGACACATTTCACGTCGTGCGTTAGCCATGTATGGTGTCATGGTGGAAAAATATGCCTTCTCTTTATTTTATTTTTATGTTATCCTTATGAGTAGCATTTGGGTGTTACGTAATTTTTATATGACGCTTTTTTCCCTGATGGAACGAGTAATATAAGAGCTTAGTGGAATAACAATATTTTATATTTTAATATTTTTCTTTGCCACAAAAAAGAAAGAAAGAAAAACAGGTTTATTTGTCACAGAAACACGTGCATACATAAAAGACAAGACTAATCAGAAAACAACAAACAGTACATAATAAATCACGAGCATAAAACAGAAATTAGTCGGCAGCTGCACGACATGACTGTGACAAGAAGGCTTGACAGCATGATGCTGTGCTATGGAGAACCCACAGCACAGCGCTGATTTTCAGCGGTCACCCGAAAAAAGATGTACGGAAATCAAGTCAGGTTCAGTGATTTTTCAATCAAATAGGTAGGTAATAAAATAAAATAAACAGTGCTTAGAATAAAAGACAACTATACAACAAATCACATCAAACTTACAATGCAAGTATTTTATAGCGATGTCATATTTTAAGCTGATTTGTTTATTGATCAGCTGTATCTATTAGTCTGTGGCAGGACTTTTTCTTAGCAACTGTCTTTGAGGTCAGTGGAAACTTTTCATAATTCGGTGTTGACAAAGCAAACGCACGCCATAGCTACACATTTTAACGTATAAATTAATATTAGATAGCTCTCACAATGACAACAAAAATACTTGACACAAACTACAACAAAACTATTCGAGCTTGAAAAACTCAGAAGTAATACTTTTCTTCAACAATATTTCACGTGAAACTTAAAACTAAATCTGTTCGTTTTAACGATCTGCACGTCGAGCGAGCGGGCAGACGCGTCTTCTCCACAAAATTTACATAAATCAATTTCAATACAAACACCTCTTAGTGAACTCTGTCCGCGGTCTTCATAAAAGTGTGGTGCCAGTTCTAAGCAGAAAACCTTCTGAAGTTGACAATAAAATAAGGATTCTTTTTGCGATGTTTCTTCTTTGTGTTCACTTATTTAATCTTTTCTGTCTTCGGCCTAAACAAGGTAAAAAAAAAACAGTGGCCCTCCGGGAGTGCCGACAGAAGTGAAAACTTGAACAATTTAAAAAAATACTTGCATAGAACATTGATCCGTAACGTAATTTAAATAAAGAGCACAATCGCGTTTACAATAATGAGGTATCGGTAAAGGTGTCGCGAGTTCAATTGTTTTTTCTCATCTCAAAAATGCCCAACGCGCCTGAAGAAGTTTTTATTTCAAACACAGTCACATAGTCACACAGCTATGAGTATACAGTGATCGCAATGTCAGCTTGGTATTCTCTGGTTATCCAACAATATTCTTCTTCTTCTTCTTTAAGCATTATTATTGACTTTAAAAATCACTTCATTACTTGTTTTCTTCAGGCTAGATAATGAACAGTCAATGATTCAAGCTCGCTCAGTGCGCTATGGAGCAGGCTATGCTCGGAGTTTCTTTGAAGGATAAGATCAGAAATGAAATTATCCAGAAAAGAACCGGAGTTACTGACATAGCCTACAGAGTAAGCAAACTGAAGTGGCAGTGGGCTGGCCATGTTTGTCGAAGGACCGATGGCCGATGGAGCAGACATGTCCTAGAGTGGAGACCACGTATCGGCAAGCGTAGTGTGGGACGCCCCCCAGCTAGATGGATCGACAACCTTAAAGCTTGGCTGGGACAGACTGGATGTAGAAAGTGGAGGACAGGGTGTTGTAGTGCAGCCTGGGAGAGGCCTATGTTCAGCAGTAGACTGCGATAGGCTGATTTGATTGAGTTGAGATTATCAACTTCTCCACAACTCAAAAGGGTAGTATTTTCAGTAGGAACATTGAAATATTTTGATTCAGCTGATCCGTCAATAAATAGAACCGTACAATTCTGCCTTTTGTATCATCTACTTAGTATTTATTGTGACTGGTTAATATAAATATTTAACTTAATATTTTCTCCTCCTTCGCTGTCACTACAACCGCACCCAACTCCGTGACTTGGATGGCGAACGGGCCGCGGTTACTGGGCGACAGTTGGAACGCAGTTATACTGATCAAATTGAGTCAGTTGCTCCTGAAGTAACGTCGATGTTGGGGTGCGACGCGATTTATATCGCAGACATTCGCAGATGTTGTCAGGTTCTGCAGCTTTGGGTAGGTGAGTACTTGTTTAGTTGAGAGTTGATAAGTGACAGGTGCGTTTGGAGATCGTTATTTGTAAGTAGGCAGGGTTTATTATTGGTAATATCAGTGAAGAAGTGCGTATCAGGTTCATTCTTTTGAATAAAAAGATTATTTATTTAAATTAAATATACTTTATTGTAGGTACACCAGAAAACACAGCAAAAAAAAATGTATACTACAAAACATACAATGGGGCGGCCTTATCGCTTTCTGCGATTTCTTCCAGGAAACTTTGGAATAAGGGAGGATACAGAGTATTGTAATTGAATCTGAATGCATGTTTAGCTCATGCTATACCATAGAAGACTAGAGGCAAGAGAAACCGACTCAACGAGAAGGTAGGAATTAATTACGTAGCTAAACCGTGTGACTAAGGTGAAGAATATAAAATCAGACCTTTTCCTGGAAGAGAAACAACATGCCTGTATTTATACGTACTTACCTAAAATATTTCTCACAGTTCTGGATTCAAATTTGTTATAACATAAAACGCACTCGTATATTTTCCATGCAGAACCCACTCAAACGTTCTGGCAGATATTTTGCATACAAATGATAGTTTGCGTCATTGACACGAAAACGTTCAATCATCCACAATGGCCAGTTTGATCTAGTTTAAATAAAAATCTATCTGGAGAAACTAGAAATGAATAGTAGACTGAAAATATACTGCGCTATTTTCGTGGTTAGAAACACAGAAATACTTCAAGAGTACACAACCACACTTGAACTGTTAGTTACAACTAGTTTGATAGTGCTAAACAATTTATTTTACTTTATCAATGTACACTCTATAAGCCAAATTTCAAATTATCGGTACTTAATTAATCAACTATACACATAAAATAATAAATAAAAACAATAAAAATCCTTTCCTAACAACAAAATAATACTAGTTATAAAACAACTTTTGTTTTGCAACTTTCGAAACAATAAAAAATGTTTACGTTGGCGAGATTATTTTGGTCAGAAGATATATTTTGTCTCTTATAATCGTGAGACCGTGTTAATATTTTTTGAGCCACTTTACTATATTTTTTTCAGAAAGCAAAATATTCTCCTTAAAATATTATTTTCTATTCATACAATTATATTTCTAAAAGTGTATGCATAACGGGTGCACTTGACTCACCCTGAGCATTTTTCTCACATTTAGCAACAAAGAAGAAGACAGGAAACTTGTCAAGAACAGGTGACTTGACTGCCGTATTCATAATTTGAACAAAACTTTGCTTCACAAAAAAATATTTCACTTTGATTTATTTGTCGCAGAGAGATTCACTCGTTTATGTACTTCGCTTTGATTCCTGGGCTAGATATTCCTTTTTTGGGTTCCGTGACAAAAAATATTTATGTATCCTTATTTATTATTATACCTTATTTACCCATAGGTTTTCATGTCAAAGTTTTGTTTTTTTTCGGGAGATAGTCCTGTCAGTTCGTGTGTAGGTTAATAAAACACTGCGAACGATAAGTAACTATTCGACAGTTATGAAAATAATAGAGACAATGTAAGTAAAGCTTTTCCATTTTTTCAGAAAAATAAATAAATGTCACTGGTTTTTACCCGGTTCTTTCGATTTAAATTATAAACCGGAATCTGTAACCCACTTTTAGACTGACTGCCTCTAAACTAGATATTTCTTTGCACATTTTTTATTATTGCTTTATTGGTTTATCAGGCAACTGCTGACGTTGAGGTTGACGGTGGTGCAAAAGCTGATTACATTTTTATATAGAATATTCTGAATTATCAGCCAGAGTTGAAATTCTCCCGGTTCTGACACAGTAATAAACTGATACTTCAATTTACTTTTAAGTATAACTTTTTCCCCGTAAAAGATATTTTGCGAACAACGTAAGCTTCATAATACTTGACGATATTTTTAGCCCTAAAAGGAAAGCCCTCAAAACACTTATTGTAACCACAAAAAACAAGATTTTCGTTTCTCATAAGAAACTTTTCTTCACGTTTTCAGTGGAGTGTTTTATCATATTTTCTCAAAGCCTTGTTATATTTCTAGAGAACTTGTTGCTAGTAAAACGCCGCTTTCATGGGACCTTGGGAGCAGGTAAAGCCCAAAGCATCGTCTCCCGAATGACTTGACCTTTTACTGGAGCGGATTTTTCACTTCTAGGTATGGTTATAAATGTTTTATGCTTGTTGTTGAAGATATTTTTGTTTCTGAAATTTAAATAGATGAATCTGTCAATTATTTGTCAACAAATTGAATTCTAAAGGATTCCATTATTCTGTTATATTATTTTATTTCGTACCAGCATAGATATTATTAATAATATCTCATTTTGTAACAAATCTTAACTATCTAAACTTAATATTATAAAGAGAAAGATTTGATTTTTTGAATGTTTGTTTGTAATGAATAAACTCAAAAACGACTGGACCGATTTAAAAAATTCTTTCACTAGTAGAATGCTATATTATCACGAATTAACATAGGCTATAATTCATAAAGATATCACGCAGGTGAAGCCGCTGGCGGAAGCTAGTACTAACTAATATTATAAATGTAAATGTGAGTTTGTCTGTTTGTTAAGCTTTCACACTAAAACGACTGCGCCGCTTTAGATAAAATTTTGCACATAAGTAGAATATGACTTGGGCTAGAACATAAGGTACTTTTTTTCCGATATTCCCACGGAATCGAGAGTTATACAGATAAAACCGAGGAGCACAGCTAGTGTATTATAAATGCGTAAGTGAGTTTGTTTGTTACGCTTTCACGTTAAAACGGCTGAATGGATTGAGATGAAATTTAGCACATGAGTAGACCATTACCTGGAAAAGGACATAGGATCTTTCATCCCGATATTCCCACGGAATCGAGACTTAAGGCGCGTTCCCACTATGTCGTGACGATTAATTTATCGTTGGAAAAGTTAGTTAAGTTAATCGTGTCGTCCCATATGTGAACACCTCATTTAAATATAGAGGCCATGATGTTTTAAACGACACGATAATCTGTCGTCACGACAAGGTGGGAACCTGCCCTTATTCGGGTGAAACATCAGGGCGCAGATAGTTAAATTATATTTCAATCATTCTGTTCAGTAATGTGGTAAAATTTATTTGATTGAAGTACTTTAACACCCGTTATAATTGAATTTCAAACTTGGAAAATTGGACTCGTCCAATTCGCAGCCCCAGCTAAGATAATCCGACCCACGTTAAAACCTAAATTGATACCTATTTCAATGTCAAAAGCAGGGCCACAATCTCGGCTGTCCATCCCACTGATGGGCATAGGCCAGGCCCGATAAACAAAAACCAGGGGTATCCAATCAGAAAGTTTCGCGAAATAAATTTTGGTTTCGCATGAAGTTTAATGGACAAAGGCCCTATTGTTTTATATTTATGTTTTGCCTTCGAAGACTAAAGGGCTCCGTAATTCAGCCCACCCTAAGGGACGGAACAAAACATTCAGGTTGAGAGTGAACGGAATTTACCTGGGCGTTCTTACGTATAGGTAAGGTTGAGGTCAAAAGTGCTAGAGTTTATTTGCTGTTTTGCTTTTAACGTTATTAGAAAGAAAGAAAGAAAAATAAGTTTATTTGTCACAGAAACACGTGCATAAAAAAAGATAATTACTCGAGTAGAACAGTAAAATAAAATAAAACATAATAGATTTAAATATAATCACGAGCACAAAATGAAATATTCGGCAGCTGCTGGCACGTCATGACTGTGACAAGAAATGATGCTGTACTATGGGGACCCACAGCACAGCGCTGATTTTGAGTGGTCACCTGAAAAAGACGTACGGAAACCAAGTCAGGTTTAATGAATTATTTATAAATAGATAACAAAATAAAATAAATAGTACTTAGAATATAATGCTACTTTATAATCAATTATATGAATAAATATGATTAAATAACATAAAAAAATAAGCCAATATTATTACGCCTTCAGAAAGCACGAATAAATCTGAAATAATGTTTACATCTGAATGCAATGAAAATACGATAGAAAAAACGAGTAACCCTTAAAAAGTATGCCCAAAAACACAACAACACACAACAGTGTTAAGTTTATTCTCCAAAACCCAAAACAAAGTTAATTAATAAAATCGAATAAAATTCACTTTTTAATTTAATTACGCAAAGGAACGTTGATCAATTTCAATTACTTACTCTGGAACACATTTTAGTTTTTTGTCTCTTTTTCTTATCTCAAAATAAAAGGAGACATTGTTATCTCACATCTTGGGAGTACAAAAACAAGAATAGAAATGTCGACAGATTCCAATTCCGATAATAGCCCCAAAGAAACTTGGACATTAATCAAGATGGAATTGTTATTAATTACGTTAAACTAACATCTTTCTCGTAATTAGTATTGCGTAATTGGATTGAATCTGTCCCTTAAAATAATAAAATTAAATAACAAAATTGGAGTTGGTTCGCAAATTCCCATTTTACAAGTTGAATTTTCATCATTTTAAATTAAGTCCAAAACAGACTGCTCGCGATTGTACAAAATCAACCCGTTGTTTGCGACCTCATACCGATTTACATACACGCACGTAAATTTTCGTGACCAGACGAGGTCCGGTATCTAACATATGTGTACCCAAAGAGGTCCATAACTCGGTCGATAAAGCAATTTATTGATAACGAGATTTCTTTTGGTAGAATGATGCCTGAAATGAGGCAGATTTTGCTAACTCAGATATTTATGTAATTAGGTTTGAGAAAACAGAGTTGGTCGTAATAGGTTATTTCTTGGAATTAACTAAACAGAATGCAATGTTGCTTCTAAGCTTTTTTCAGCTATTTCTATATATTTATCTCAAAGTTGCATTAAATTGAATTTGAAATTAATCTATTAAACATTAAGGTTACGCTAGTCAATCATTTTTCCATACAAATGTAGTATGGTGATTATTCGTCTGTATGACGGTGTACGTTCAAAGCTAAAAATTATATTAATTTGTCTCATCATTTTCTAGCTTATGGAAGTAGAATTGGAAAAAAATATTGATTTGGAAGTTATGAGCGTCGAAACTTCCACATTTCAACACTAATATTAGCTCATCTTTGGGTATAAATAAATAACTTAGTACAAGTATAAAAATGACAAAACAAAAAGTGAACAGGGATAGATCATTTGTTCGAAAATTCTAATAATTTCATTTTGAGTAGATACATACAGTAGTTTTACCATAATATCTATACGCCCAAAGGTCTGTTCATGAACTTTTACACCCTCGTTTTCGGTGTAAATCGTCTATTTCACTTAAAAAAAAACGTGTGGCACTCGGGTACTGCCGCGGTAAAGCTATTGCATAGCATTTGTAACCTCCATACTTCCTATTTGTCAACGCTATACTTGGGATGATGACGTGATGACATAAAACAAAAATTACGTTAAAAATTAGGTACGGAACCGTCATTACATGGTAGGTGGAGTGGGGGTGTTAGGTTTTTTCGTCACGGAATTTCTTGATTCGGTCGCCGCACTCAAAGCCCGCGATAAAAGCTATGCAATAGCTTAATAAATAAATAAAAATTACATAAATAAATAAAACTAAATAAATATACTAAATAGCATGCATATTAGCCACGCCGCCAACGAGTTCGAGCCATCGACTAGTGCAACCTTAAGAACAATTCTCAGAATTTGAACCAATCCACGTATAACCGTACTGTTAAGCACCAGTCCCACTGCCGGCAATCAACGAGAAGTGAGTAGAGCTAGCAACTAAAAGCGAGTGCACGACGGTAATGAGCGGTTACTCACCGGAATACGAATGTACCAAGCGTGAGTATCTCAGTCAGTGTTCAGTCCGTCAAGCGACCGTCGTTGAGCGAGTACTCTCTTCGATAGTTCTTGTCGCTGCGACAAACGAATACTCGTTGGTGGTAAACAGTATGCGATCAACCAATAATATAAACAGGGTTATTGGTTATACGTCGGCAATCCGTTAGGGGGATGTAAGAGACGTCATTTGCAAACAAATTACCTCGATTACTCTGCCGTCCTTACGAAAAGTGCAATAACTAGGTTAAACCTGATTTCGAGAAAAACGCGGGTAAAGATTTTATTTTTGTTTTGTTTGTAGGTAATCTCCAACACTATACATTGTGTACAAGGCAAATTCGTCATAGATACGTAAAAAGTGTCTGAAAAGAAAATATAGATCTCGTTCTGCAAATTCCAAATATGTTCTTATCTCAATTCGGCGCAAAAGTAGTTATTGCACTTTTCGTAAGGACGGCAGTACTCCTATGCCAATGTCAACCGTTTTCCAGTAATTTGACATTTTATATTTTTACTTCATACATTTTAAAATATAAAATGTCAAATTACTCGAAAATTGTTCAAATTGGGGTCATCAGGGTAATTTGGTTGCAAATGACTTCTCCTACATCCCCTTAAAGGATTGCCGACGCAACCAACAACCCTGTATATTGTATCTCCTTTGCTTTCGCGGGATTCTACACTCTTATATACGATCTTTTGTTCGTTCTTGTTTGGAAAAATCGTTGATAACTAGTCGCTTCCTCGTGGGCAGTGGAACAGGAGCCTTAAATAGCAAAAAGATTAATCAATCAGTGAAAGCTACCACCTGATTGATTGAAAAAGTAGCATACCAAAGGCCCAGTGCTAATATTTACGTAGAGGGAACCTAGATTACTCTTGATTGATTAAAACAGCAACAGGTGGAAAAGGGTTCTTTACAAGTTAGTTCTATTTTTGTGTCTGGAAAATTATCTACTTTAAAAAGTCAATTTTGAAATGTTTAATGACTTTTTGTTTGAAGTTTTGATTGGGACTTGTATAAATAAATTTAAATGAAAATTTGAAATTAAATTCATTGGCTTTACAATAGTTTGTTTCGACTATTTCAAATTATTCAAAGTTTTCGAGCTGTGATTTTGTAAAGCATTTTATATTTTCAGTTGGTCCCTTTATTTGACCGAAGGACTTTACTAATTTGACAGTCTCTTCCCTAATCTCTTCTTCAGCGTATTCTTTAAATATTCATAAAAATATGCTATGCAATATGATCAATGGATGAACCAATTAAGCCGGTTAATAGCCTAAGTTACGCCTTATAAAATCAGCTATCTACTAGGTAAAATCCCGTCAAAATCGGTCCAGACGTTTCAGAGATTTGCTGGAACAAACAGACAGACAGAAAAAAAAAACGTCTTTTTTTATAAGTAACGTATATATTTTCATATATTATCCATTGAGTCAAAACCAATTTTGTTGACTTTAAATATGATTTATTTGTATAAATGTACAGATTACTGCAATTGACACCACGCTAGCAATATTGCTTTCCAGTTTTTCAAATCCCTTTCCTGAAAGACTCCAAAAACTAAAGTTGTCTCAACAATTCGCTGTCCCTGGCGAATAAAATGGTAATTACGATAGTTTTAACTTTATTGCATATTCGATATTTAGAGGTCCAATAACACTGTCAATATTTTTCATTCATTTCCTACGGTTATTTCAGAAATTATAGATTTTAACACATTAAACGCCGATTCAAATTTAGTGATGTTCCGTTTGGGCCATGGGGCTCACCGGTGAGCGACAGCAATACTACCCGTTCAGGCCGTGGGGCTCACCGGTGACCGCGCGACGTTCTCGTGTTTGAACTCAATTTTCTCGCTGGAGGACACAGTGCCGGTACAAAACTATATTGAGCGTGCCCGGCGCGGCCCTGGAGAACAGTTTACGCATACTAGCTCGTTTCGACACTAGGTATAAAAAAAGACTTTGTTGATTTTTTGGCTAAGTGCACAAGATGTGGTTCTAAAATAAAAGAAGGTTTAAAAAATATATGTTTTATTAGAAAATATTTAAAAACGTTTTATTATACGTTAGGCAATATTTGAATTTAGTAAAAAATAAACTAAACAAACTTCGAAAAAACTTAAAATACTTCTCAAAAAATTACTACGAATTTAAAAACTTTGTCATGAATATTTGGCACATAAATGAAATCAGTGTTAACAAACATAATTCCCTTCTTTGAGGCTAAAAAATTGGTCAATGATGAAGCACATTGAAGCAAGATATGCAAAGAAAAGGTTTCTCCGGGCATTGTGGACAAAACGTTCTCACCTTTTTAGTCTTGTTTTTGGCCAACTTTCTGCCGTAAGTAGCTACGTTAATTTTGTAGCAATTCACACATGTTCGCCTGCTTGTTCTTGCTTGTCCTTCTTTTTGTTGCAGTTTGTGTGCCATTCTTCTAGGTCTCAGAAAGTCTGCCATTTGCATTTTCTTGCCAGTGACGCTTTGATACAAGACCAGTGCATTGACCACTGCTGTGTTCAGGAGAAGGTTGATTGCATACTTCTTGTACCATTTTATTGATTTCCTCAGTGGAGTTGAGTAAGCAGCCATCTGATCTGACATATCTACAGCCCCTTTAGCGCCGTTATAGTCAATGACTATTTTCGGTTTGGAAATAGTTTTGTTGCGTTTTCGGACATTCTGGAATCGCACTGAGTGTTTTGTGGACAGCAAAAAGACGTCTCTTTTATCCTTCCACTTCATAACAGTTATGCCCTCACTGCTTTCCTTCGCCACGAATTGGCCTCGCTTCAGTTTAGCATTTACTACATCCTTTGGCAGATGCTTCCGGTTCTTCCGAATCGTGCCTACGAGATGAGTCTCTGCATCCAGAAGTTTTTTGGCAAGATCTATAGGTACTGGTGTACCAGTTGTCGGTCACTAGTGTATGTCCCTTGTATAAAAGATCGCTGCATAGAGACATAACGACGTTCAACGGTGTAGTATTGACTTCGTCGTTGTTCTTTCCTGCGTATACATTTATTTTGTAAGTATATCCAGGAATGGTACATAACTTGAACTCCTTTATACCATATTTATGCCTTTTTTGTTTATTGTACTGTCGAAAAATGATTCGTCCGCGAAAAGGCACCACGCTTTCATCTATGCAGATCTCTTCGGAAGGGGTGTAGTTTTTTTGGAAGTTCTTGTTCACAACTTCGAGTAATTTCTCAATCCTGTGTAATCTATTAGATTTATTGTCTTCGTCTTGCTGAGAAAAGTGCAGCATTTGCAACAGCAACTCAAATCGGTTTCGACTCATTATTGATCGAGGAAATTTCTGTTCAAGTACAGGATCTTTTGACCAATAGTCGGATATTTTGGGTAATTTTACGATCCCCATGAAAATAATCAATCCGAAAAATCGTTTCATCTCTGCTGCGGATGTTGGTTTCCACTGGCGAATTCGCGCAGATTTGGATGCTGCGCCAGACCCTGTGACTTTATTGATAGCAAAGCTATTCGTATAATCCGCCACCATTTCAAATACTTCGTCTGGTACTAAAAGATGATAGAAATCTGCCGGGGTCTTACCGATCATTTCTCTTACAAGTCGTGGATCTAATCCTGGGAATTCAGTGTACGGGATAATCCGACGCTGATTACCTTTTGGTTGGTGCCATATGGTAGATGATGCAGGAAGCGACGCGGTGTGACCAGAAGTACTTGGTACGGCATTTTCAAGTTCAATGTCGCTCGTGTCAGTAATGGACAGAACTCGTCGACGTCGCTTTCGTAAAGGTGGTTGTAAGTCATACTCTTCCTCAGACTCCGAACTTAGCTGAAAGCTACTATTGAGCAAGGAAATTTCGATATTATCAATCTGCGTCAAATCGTCATTTGTTATTTCAAAGTCTTCAAAATCATCCATGATTCACACCACACTTTTCCTTAGAGTCAAGCAGGATACAGTTTATTCACTTTAGAGATAACCAGGGTAAAACTTTCACTAAAACAATCCAAAATAATTATGTAATATGAAATATAAACAATGCGCGTGACCTTGCATTACTCTCTAATGGCGCGTGTCTAGCGCACGCAGTGCTTCCGGGAATCCCGGAGGGCGCGGGGTGTGGCCGACGCCGCGACCCCCGCGGCCCCGCGCGAACGAAATGCAGATTTTCTACGGCGTGCGCCGTGGTGGTCACCGGTGTACGGCAGCAATTATTTCGTTAATTTTTTGGATAGTAATAAGAAATAATTATTTAGAGTGGGGTTTTTGACTATTTTAAACCGTATGAGCCAATAAAATATAATGTGTAAAATTTGTCGAAATCGCGAATCGCCATCAGCCCATATGGAAAGTATAGTGTCGCTCACAGGTGACCACCACGGCGTTCAATGTGTTAAGGTGTATTGTAATGAATGTAAAAAATCACTTTTCTTTTGGTATTTGAACAATTCCGCTACGTATATTAGTTTATAAGATTTTCACAAAAAAAACAGTTTTTTTGATTTTTCCCGTTAAATTTGGTTTTTACGATTACGATTTTATTTGCCGGGGACAGCGAATTTACAGTTGCAGCAACAGGGTTAAAAAAAATAAAAAGGGTACGCGGTGAGTCCTCAGTGTTACAGTGATGAAGCCATTGGATACCCAAACTAATTATTGAACGCCGGGAAAAACCGCACACGAATATGTTACAGACTGTGGGGTTTTTTCTATGAAATTCGAGGGTTTTCTAGTTAGGAATGGTTTCTTGTATTTTATTTTGTCGATCAGATTGCGTGCTTTCTATTCTACATATATTATGAGTGCTTTGATAAAAACCTGGCACGATTTTCATGTAGGTATAGAAAAACTAGCTGTTCAAAATTAAAATATTTTATTTCACATAAACATACATGGAGCAGTGGTGGCCCAGTGATAACGGTCGCGATTTATGAGTTGTAAGGTCGTTGGTTCGAACCCAGACAGGCGCTTTACTTTGTGTATATTATTTCGTCACCACTGCTCTCAAAACGGTGAAGGAAAACATCATGAGGAAACCGGCATGTCCTAGAACCGAAAAATTCGAAGACATGTGACATCTACCTACCAACCGTGGGCCCGCGTGGTGGATTACGGCCCACTCCCTCTCACAGAAAGAAGGCCTGTGTCCCTGCAGTGGGAACATTTATAGGCTGATGATGATGATGATGATGACGCAGGCAAAGCCGCGGGCAAAAGCTAGTTAAGTATAATAATAATTATTGATAGAAATGTCAAAATCATTTATATTTTATGACTATTTTTTTTAGTGTGAAAATAAACCTTAAAAAAATTGTACTTTAAAAAAAAAACCTTACAAACAAAAAATAAATCTGAAAAATACATATAACGCTGCAATATTTTCCATCAGAGATCAGAAGCGATTAAACGCAGAAACTTCGAACAACACGTCACGTACAATCGAGCACAGAATAGTTGTAGATAGCAAACTATCAGGGCACAGCTGAGCGTATATTACCTACTGTCATACCGAGTTATTTACGACTGTGCTCAACTGTATCGCGCGCTTCCTTTGTGAGGGTCGCACACTGGAAGACATGTGCTTTTACAGAAATGAAATGTGACATTACTGTGGTATTTTATTTATTTTTTGCTCTTTTGTGGGGTATAATTACCTAACAATTTTATTTAGTAAATTAATAAGACACGTGCTTTTACAGAAATGAGATGTGACATTATTGTAGTATTTTATTTATATATTATTTTCTCTTTGGTTAACAATCATTTTATCTGGTAAATTAATAAAAGATTTATATAACACTACCTTCTGCCTGCGACTTTGTCCGCGTGTTTTTGCCCCGACACACCGCATCGCATCGCATCGCCCGCCCTCGCATTCTTTCATTTGCACTTAGCGTTCTTTCTGACTTTTTGTCTTTTTGCTCGGGTCATAAGGGTCGTAGCGTGATGTTAAATAACCCAAACCTTAAAAAAAAAAATCTGACTGATAGTTCCAAAGATTAGTGCGTTTAAACAAAAAAACTAACTCTTCAGCTTTATTATACACTGTGAGTCTTTATAATGGGCACATATTGAAATGGGGAATCTATGGTTAATTTAATCGACGGAAAAAATATTTAAAGCACAAATTAAAAGCCAATAAGCAATATGTTAAGCCCCTTGGTAAGACTGGTTGTCAGACTTTTAGGCTTCTGACGACCCGTAACGACTGTCAAAGATACGCGAATGACAGCCGGGACTAACGGATTTACGTGCTTTCCGAGGCATGGAGGGGTCTTGGTATGTAAAGATGGTCACCCATCCACGGACCAACCCGATCCGGATCGACCCGTGTGACTGTTATTACTAAGCCAGAAGCTCCTCCGACGTGTACTATTTAAAAAAAACTTAATAATAAAAATATCATTGTTTTAAACAAAAAAAGTCTATGAAATGTTTTACTATGGCTAAGACTGACAGGCTTTATTAACACTTTGAAAGCCGCTGAAACATTTACCTGCGTATTTAAAAAAAAGAAATGATGTTTTTGACATGAATGTGCTTTCAAAATAATCAGAATTGTGAAACGTTCATTCTTTAGCCTCGTCTGTGTAATAAAACCGTTATATAAAAAAGCTATTAACAGTCTTAAGCACGCATAAACAGTTTCTAAAAATACCTCATACAAATATTCTACACAGACTTCACTTATTGAAAATGAGTATCTTATTTAAACGTATATTCTCTTCAATTGCTCTTTGACTACTTCCAATAGCACTTTGGAGTTTCTCTCGTCCCTTTGTCGGGACATGCGTCTGTCTGTTCAAGCACCTGAACCATTGGACTGGTCCACACAGATCAAACGTGAAAATACGCAAGATATTGCGTATCACGTTCAACTTCACAGAATATGTCACAGTGTAGCGAGTTGTATTTATTATTGTGTGTGCTGTGAGATTCTGGATCTTTTGCTTTAATGCAACTGAGCTGTGACTGTTTTACAGTCAAATATAAGGAATCGTGACCGATAGCAAGCTTACAAAGTCTGTCATGTTGGCATTTTGCACGTACTTTTGTAACACGAAAAGAGTCAATGCTGAGAGGAATGTGCTCACACATCCCGTATTTGCTGTTTCTATGGCAGTCAAGCCAATAGGGATGATGACTAAAAATTTATTTTTTGTCCGTCTTGTAGATTATTAAAAAATATTGAACTGTTTTTAGGGTTCCGTAGTAAACAAGGAACCCTTATAGTTTCGTCATGTCCGTCTGTCTGTCTGTCTGTCCGCGGTCTAGCTCCGAGACCCTTAGTACTAGAAAACTGTAATTTGGCATAGGTATATATTTTAATTACGCCGACAAAGTAGTAAAATAAAATTATGAAAAACATTTTTTTTAGGGTACCTCTCATACACGTAAAGTGGTGATGTAATTTTTTTCTTTTTTTAACCCATAGTGAGGGGTATTATTGGAAAGGTCCTTTAAAAACATTGTGAGTTTGTTAAAACCATTTTTAGATTCAGGGATCCGTTTGCGAAATATTAAGCTTTAAAGTGCTAATTTTTGTTAGAGTCAAGTGTCCCCCCCCTGCCGGCTAAATGGTTGGTTTTAGACATGTGAAAAAATTCACAACAGTAGCTTATATAACAAATTTAAAAGAAAAACTATCACATCTGTGTAGGCTGTACAACTTAACCAGTAATAATCGACCAACTTAGATTTGCGGTTGTAAAAACATTTTCTCCCATACATTCTGTATGAAATATATTTTTTTTCAACTACAAAGTTAAGTTTGTTCTTCGAATAAATTCATTCCAACTACGGAACCCTACATTGTGCGTGGTCCGACATGCACTTGGCCAGTTATTAAGATTATGGCGATACATTGAGTTAAAATGGGTCATGACGTCACGAGTATGTAATTTTATATTTACTTGTGACGTAGCGTCCCCCATTGTAAAAACTTCTGTAGGCGCATTGGGCATTTGAAATGGAAAAAACAATTGAACTCGCGACACCGTTACCGACACCTCATTTTTGTAAACGCGATTGTGCTCTTTATTCATATTGATTTACGGATCAATTTTCTATGCAAGTATTTTTAGTTTAAAGGTTTTGGAAGTTTTTTTTTTTTTTGTAAACCCGATTGCGCTCTTTATTTAGATAAGGTTACGGACCAATGTTTTATACAAGTTTTTTCTTCCACCAAGGCGATCTTGTTCAAGTTTTCACTTATGTCGGCAATCCCGGAGTGCCACTGTTTTTTCTTTTTATACATGATATAGTTTCTTGACAATTATGACTGGCTTTTATTTGGCTATCTTCCAGTAAAGATATGATTATCACAACATAATGCTAGCAGTCCGCATCATCTGTCCGAATCTCATTACTTAGCTTCGTTATGATTATGCAAATATGGACCATCTTCTCCCACTTAATCTATGACCATTCACTAAATGACTGAGACACCTGTGTCAGCGTTTATTCCAACCCGCAGCGCAGTGAGAGGCTGTTGAAAAACACGCTTCAAAGACGCGATTCTTTTATACTTGCAGCTTTGACACTAAGCGCATGACACCGTTCTCAAAAAGCAGGGTCGTGTCAAAATTTTTGTTACTAAAGCCACTCAAGCGCGTGGCTTTAATATCAAATACTGGAGGAGCTCGTGGCTAAGTAATAACAGCCACACTGGTCGGTCCATCAGGTTAAACTACGCTTGCCGGGTTGGGTCCGTGGATAGGTAACCAACTTTACATACCGAGATTCGTCCGTGCCTCGGAAAGCACGACAAACCGTTGGCCCCGGCTGTCATTCGTGGATCTTTGACAGTTGTTACGGGTCGTCAGAAGCACGAAAGTCTGCCAGTCTTACCAAGGGTATCGTATTACCCAGGGTTGTGAAGGTCAGATAGGCAGTCGCTCCATGTAAAATGCTGGTATTCAGCTGCATCCGGTTAGGCTGGAAGCCGACCCCAACATAGTTGGGAAAAAGCTAGGCAGATTGATAAGTGGTGGAAGTCTTCTCGGTTTTCTTTTATACATAGAACCTAACAAGCAACTTACCAACTTGTTTTTTTTTTAAGCGAAAACTTTTTTAGGCGCGTTGGGCATTTTCGAGATGGGAAAAACAATTGAACTCGCAACACCGTTATCGACACCTCATTACTTATATAAGTTAGACTATACAAGTATTTTTCTTCCACCAAGGCGATCTTGTTCAAGTTTTCACTTCTGTCGGCACTCCCGGAGTGCCAGTTTTTTTTTTTTCAAGAGCTTTATTTCCATGAACAAATTTTTTTTCCTAGACTTATTCATTGCATTGACTGTAAGAATGCACAGTGGTACTAATTGGAGCAGTCATTGGAAACAAATGACCCAAAGTTGACCAGTTACAGTAATTACTTAATATCGATAAAAGGAATTACCACAATACCAACAACAATAGTCGCATATGTACGTCCCTATTCTACACCGCCTACCTGCGTCAGCCATTTTGTACTCTCACAAAGATGGCGACGCATCGAACAATTAGGTTGGACAGCATGTAACTAGTGTTGCACGCACGACATACGGTCCATTCATGTGATCGTAACATGGCTTTGACGGCTTAGCATAGAGTAGGTGACGCTGCAACTCGATCGCAATGGACCACTTGTAATAAATACGAAGGTATGTGGGCTGAAGTGGATGGTTCAAAGGGAATGTTCGGTAGAAGCATGGTGACATATTTTAGGTTGTGTGTCGCTGTGTGCTGTCGAGGTTTTCTATTTTCCATACTCTGTTATGTATGGGAAAATGGGAGTAATGATCAAGGGTCGGCTATTGGCAAATCTTGTTTGGATAAGTTTATATAGAAAACTTAGTAGTAGCCCCGAAAAAAAATGTTTGGCTAGTTGAAGAGTTCCACTAGTTAAATCTTGTAGATTATTCTAAAATAAAAATAAATATCACTAAAAACGTGTAAAAAGCACTGCAATACTTTAATAGCTTTAAGTTTACAAAAGGAATGTTATGGAAAACAGCAAAAATCTGTATTTTTTTTTAATGACATTCCTTCTGTTTTGCGTTAAAAATTCGACATTGACTTGACGGTGAAAATTCAGAATACGGCAGTGCTTTTTGCACGTTTTTACTATTTTTTTTTTTTTTTAACAATCATCTACAAGATTTATCCGTAATCCGTTTTTGTTAGTGACTAGTGAAGAAACTCTTCAGCTAGCCAGATTTATGGCTACTACTTTAAGTTTTCTATATAGACTTATCAAAACCCATAACTCTATTTGCTTATAGCCGACCTTTAACAGCGTATACAGGATAAATTTGGCAATCCACACCCACTTGAAAAATTCACTCTGTTTATAGCATATAATACGAGATGATGTGGAAACGTCGTAATATTTTTAGTTCAAGTACTTCTCAATGTCAAACAGAACTGATTGCCCTTCAGATTGTATCTAATTTAAGAATGTTTTGTTATGTTTGAATGTCGATATCCTTAAGGAAATGTCGAGGAAGGATAAGGAAAAGTGAAAACTAAGGCACGCCTACAGCCCAATGGGAATAAGAAAACCTATGATATTAATAAGCTATTATTATCATAGCTTTACTAAGGTACTTTTTATATAACCAACTCATCATTGAAGATTATTTCTTGCTGAAGAAAATATCTGTTTTCATGCAAATCACTTTAAACGACGGAAAGTCGAACTGAAAAGTTTGACTCGACAGATTTGGACTGGTGACCCTTATTCTTGATGCAACGTCACAGCAGTAATTAAATTAGCATCATAAGCCAGCTCCCCCCCTACCTTACCCTGTCCCCTAAGATTTTGTTCCCCGAATTTGAATAATTTCCCCGTGAGCTCTTTCCGTGCTATCCGAAACAACAAAGTCACGGAAATGAAGATGGTTCCTCCGTAATTGTGTTTCAGTGTTTTGCATTTAATTGTAGATACCTGTAGATTTATCATTAAGAATAAAATTGTGCGAAAGTTTTTTTTTTTTTTTTCATTACGGAATTAATTATCGTTTATTTTATAATGATAATCGTTAATTTATAAAAGGGACACGTTTACAATAAATACCTTTACGTAACATCACGCCTTATTTCCCCGAAGGGTTGGGTAGAGGTGTCCCTGTAGCAGGTACACCCACATTTCGCCAGTTATGTTTTAAGTCCCATGTAATAGGGGGCGATCCTATTGCCATCAACTGGGCACAAATCCTGACTCCGACCTTTAATAATTTAAAATAGAGCACAGTTGCTTATTTGTTTGAACTAGGTTGAACCTGTGCTGCACGCTAAAAAGTGCATAAATACTTATTCTTAATTATCAATGAGTTTAAAGCAAAAACTAAATTAAAATTTAGGTAAATAAAAGCAAAATTGCACGTTAGCGGTTCTATTTGCAGACAACAGATCTTCTGTCTGTGCATATTGCGTCTATGGTTAGTAAATATTTAAGTATAATTATTTTACAACTAAAATGATTTGATTACCCTGCTTTTGACCACGATATAATCGTTGATAGGAATGAACAGTAAATGGCGTTTGTTTTATACTTTCCATTGATCTCTTTTGGTTTTTCAAATGAAATGTTTGTTTCTGTAAGTAGACCTTCGAAGACTTTGTTTCAAGACACAAAATTTTGTTAACTATTGAATAAAAATATAAATAAAATAATTATTTTTCAAATAAAAAAAAACAGTGGCACTCTGGTACACACAGTGGTACTGGTATTCAGCTGCATCCGGTTAGACTGGAAGCCGACCCCAACATAGTTGGGAAAAGGCTAGGCAGATGATGATGACTCTGGGAGTGCCGACAGAAGTGAAAACTTGAAAAAAAATCGGCACCGCAGTAATCAAAGCGTTGATGTCTTTTACTCCACGCACCGCGGTAATCAACGCGTTGATGTCTTTTTAATGGTCAAAAGCTGGTGTCGTAACAGTGTCGCGAAATCAATGGTTTAGTCCCATCTCAAAAATGCCCAACGCGCCTAAAGAAGTTTTCACTTCAAAAAATCTAAATAACACATAACAGAACATCAAGCCTGTAATCCCCTAAGGGCCTAACCCTTACGGGATTGACCCCCAGAGGTGTACCTATAGTACACCCACATTTCGTCAAGTCCCATGTAATAGGGGGCGAGCCTATATAAATCTAAATAAATAAATATTATACAAAATTTTTGTCAGTCTATATTTAAAAAGTGACTATACCAACTTATTTTTCCTATTCAGGAGCAAAGGTCTTCCTTTATTTTCTCTACTCGTAGCCCATAACAATATCAGAACATTTTTTCTTTACTTTTCAGACACAAAATCTCGCTTTCAAACCGCTCCAAATTTAACATTTCCATTACTTTTTATAATGAATACAGTGACTGTGTGGACTTCAAATTGGCGTATAAGTGTGCCGGCCCACGTTGGTTCCTGTCTTGAATAATTTAAGCTCATTCTACCCGCAATTTGAGCATATTATAAGCCCAACGTCCGAAATTAGGCACAGCTACAATGTCGACTTTAAAAAAATGTGTTCTTAAGCAGGATGGTTTTAATTGGGGCTTCGTTTATTTTTAACCGAATTCAAAAAAAGTAAGAGGTTCTCAGTTCGTCGGAATATATTTTTTTTTTTGTATGTATGTTCCCCGATTACTCGACGACGGCTGAACCGATGTGATTTTTTTATTTTTTATTGAAATGAAATACTTTCAAGTTGGTCTCAATGTCATTTGGTCACGATCTGATGATGGGATCTTGGAGAAATCGAGGGAACTCTTCAAATGTTGTAGGCACATCTATAGCAATTTGGGTATTTTTGATGAACAGTTGACATTGGGCTATTGTAACTTAGATAAATTACAAACCGACAAAAAAAAAACAAAAAATAAAAAAAAAACTTTTTTACAAAAAAAACACAACCAACTTGCAAACTACAAAGTAAATTCCGGAAGTCGGTGTCAAAAAACTAAAATATTGATCCAAAGATTCAAAATTAATTTTAAAAAACTGTAACCCGACTACGGAAAAATAAAATTTATTATTATACTTTTCCGTTTAACGCTTGACATTATAAGATTTGATTAACTGCGCGTTGGTATTATTTTAATTACGATTTTTATTGTTTAATAGATGTTAATACAAACATACATACATACGTACTTACATATATAGACTGCTAAAATGATAACCCTTCCTTTTGGCTTTGCCATAGTCGGGTAAAAATATAACATTCTGCAAAATATAAGAGTAGGCACCTATGTACATACCTACAATGTGTACCTATGTATTGGTTCACAACAATGTCCACGGCAGGGTATTTTATTACAGATCGTAGATCATCAATCATTTATGTCAATATCAATAAGTTTCCACAGCTCACCACGGCTCCAATTTATTTGGAAATACTATTTTACGTTGTATTTTATATATCTTGTTGTATTTTCAGAACCTTTTAATTTGTAACTATGTTATTGATTCGTTAAACATTAGTTAAAGTTGCATCTGAAAGTTGTAGAATTTATCACAGTCCAAGCAAACATTACTCTCGAAAAAATACTTGATCTCTCGTGTAACGATATAGTGATACATTTATCTAAATACCAAAAATGGTAGATGGACCGACAGCCCAGGATGCTCTCAAAGCATTCTTAAAGATTGACCCGTTTGGAAGCTCCTTTAATCAAATTACATTTCAGTAAACCAAGGGAACTACTTTAAAATATGATAATAATAATAAAATATTGAATTTCAAATAACATGGAATCATATCGTTAGTAGCAATTTACTGACAAACTATATTAGTAATATTTATAAACAACTAAACAACAACAAACCAAAAACAAACCAAGTTCCATGATCTCGGCTTAAAAAGTAAATGATAGGACAATCCAGTTTGCTAGCAATGACAACCAGGAGACTGTTGGAGCTGGCACGCACTCTACGCAACAGGCATGCTGCACGCTTGCGTCTGATTTCAGCGGAGCCATCAGTTTGCACATCCGCAAACAAATCCGAGGCACTACAAACCGCATGGCAGCCCCAACAGCATCCTGAATACATTGTTGTACTGAACACAAAAAGCACTAACAGCTTTTTGAGTGAAACTAGTCCAAAGGCTACGCGAGTAATAAACTTGACAATATGCCTTAAAAAGTGTTATTTTAACCGCATAAATTAAAGCAGTATAATGATCATTGAATTTTAAATCAAAATCTGACGTAGTTGCTTCAAAAACTTAAATATTCAATAAACTGACAAGGTAAGGGGGGATACTATCCATAGATACTAAGCTCACCCAAGGTCAGAACGGATGCAATGCCCAAGGGCATACTAAGCGGCGTGGGCCCTTAGTTTAGGTAGGTTCAAAAGGGATTGAAAGCACTATAAGGGAAGCTTACCGAAAATGTATGTTTTCGACTACCTGTGGGATTGGTGTCCGCTTGTAAATGGCCAGTTTTGAAAGATATTTATCAAGAGAGATTTGTTTTACTTTTGTAGGTCGCCCAAAGATTTATGGCTTTACGACCGTTGTATGTTGCGTTGGCCCAAAAGAGTATTTTGAAAGAAATATAATAGTTTTTTGTTTATTTGGATGTGTTTAAAAGTTTTCGGCAAGGACGTGTTTCATATGTCTTAAAATTTTACTCTTTTGTTTACCGTAAAATTTCATAATATGGGCGGAAAATACGAAAAATCGGGAATTACAAATGGAAAATATTACAAGAGCTAAAAAAATTCAAAATATTTCATTTCACATAAACCTACAATGGCACTTATGAAACGTCAGAAGCTGAGTGCAAAGTTCCAATTGGTCGTTTCCTATGGAGAAGAGCCGGCAAGAAACTCCACGGTTACAATTGTTTTTTTAACGACGTTTTCTAAAAATGAAACCTAGCTAGATCGATTTATCACTTCCGAAACCCCCTGCATACTAAATTTCATGAAAATCGTTGTAGCCGTTTCTGAGATTCAGATTATATATATACATATATACAAGTAGTAGTAGTATTGCTCATTTAAAGGTATTAGTTAGTTTCTACAATATTTTCAAATTATAGTGTTAATAAGTATGAGAGGACAGTGTAGGCCTATCAACAAGTACCAGGTACTTAGTAAAATAGAAAATGGTCCAAAGTCTATAATAACCTACAACGTTCTTACATTCACAAAATCTAAAAGAAAATGTACATAAAATTACATGTTTGCATGTTTACAGCTGTAACAAATCTAGAAGCTTTTACTCATATTTTCGGATCATCATCATCATCATTTCAGCCGAAAGACGTCCACTGCTGGACATAGGCCTCCCCCAAACACCGCCACTTCGACCGATTCTGTGCTTTCCGCATCCAGCGGATTCCTGCGGCCATCGGTTCATCTTGTGGGAGGCCTTCCAACGCTACGACTTCTGGTATGTGGTCGCCACTCCAGAACCTTTCGACCCCATCGGCCATATTTTCGGATATAAAGATTAAAATCATAAAAATGTAACCCTATGGTCAATTCAGGACACCACCAACATACCCTCGCGATGACATAAGGCCGTTTGCACGTTTGCGTATATAGTGACAGCGACGCGTCTGCGGCTCGCCGGTAATCGATCGCGCGTCATCAATCACCCGTGTCGCGTCGCACTGTTGCCAGAGACGGTTTTGTGCGTTTTATTAGCCGCTGTCCATCGACTATGAATATTAGCATAGAATAAGGATGTATAGAAGCGAAAGTCCATAAGGCCTAGACAAGGTTTCTTCAGATTTCTACAGTGACTTTCAACGGGATTGACAAAAGCTTTTCGGTGACATTATGTCAATTCAATACACTTTTGAATTTTCCATCATAGTTTTCGCTGATAAAACGCCTCCCAGGACCTCGGTTCTGAACACTCTGCCTAATGCCTATAGTCAGAGTTGTATTGTCGCTTGGACGTTCGGTCATCGACAAAGTCGGTATGTTGACAACCCATCGATTTTGCTTGGGAGACTGAAAGGTCGTTGTGGTGGAGGTGAGCAATAGGTGATTATGCAAGCACTAAAGCCGATATCAAACACTTCACTCAATTGAATGTTCATTTTGTTTCATTCTACACAAAATTATATAAGAATGAACGATCATCTGCTTCTAACATTTCATTTTTCAATTTAGACGAGTGAAAGATGGCCGAGTGCCGAAGTACACACATTACAACATTGTTAAATCGGTACAAAAATGAATTCATTTTTTACTTTTGATTCCTTTATGTTCAAATGTTAGGCTTCGAGGGAAAGATAGTGATTGAAAAGGGAAATTGAACAAAAGTGAAGCGTCTGATATCGGCTTAAATAAAATAAGTACTTTGCTGCAATCGTCGACCACTGGAACAGGCCCATGAGCGTAGTGATGGGTTGGCTAAGATCAAGAATCATCATCTCAATAATCCGTGCCACTGGCATGTGCATTCGCGACACAAGGCATAAATTTAAACCAATAGCCAAGTTATTCGGCTTCAACGATGGAGCAGCCCTACCTAGACAAAACCGATGAACTGAGAAAACGTCGATTGCAATAAATCGCGAAAGATAAATGAGCTTATGTTATGTAATGTTATTTTCCGATGATGTAATAAAGGGTGTTAAAAGTAAGTACTTGAGTTCAGTAAAAAATACATTACGTATTTATGTTACATTACATTTCGCTTCTATACGGTATTTCTTATTCTATGCCGTCGGGTATGAATATTAGTTATCGTGTGTTGATGGCCGAGTGGGTGGCGATTATGTGGTGGTAATTTAAGTGTTATTGATTGAATTTTGTATATATGTGGCTACTCTCTGTTGTAGTTTCCATAGTAGTATAGCTTAAAATAGACTGTCCCTTTTCTAACGTTGAAATAATCGAACCTGAAACTATTTCTGATATTTTCCCGCGGCAATATCTCAGCGATTCAATCGTGAGATGGCGAGCAAGAGATTATGAGTTCGATCCATGCTTTTTACCTATTAAATTAAACCATGTCTTTTGCATTTTACAGAACATAGACTTCCTAATTTTCTAATTCCTCCTATGCAAGGTTATGCAATAGCTGCAGTGATCAGATCGATTTGTGCTTTGAAAGTTTGTGCAAATTGAAAGCCAATTTTCAATAAGTACATTCCTAAATAGATTAACCGTTCATTATCTCACTTGAAAAGAAATGTGTTTACATATAATAAATATAGTATTGTTAGGTTTCAATTTATTAATACGTAATTGTTGGATATTGTACTGGCAACACCCAAAGATTTGATATGTGAAAATGGGAGTAATAACGACCTTCTGGGTTGGGCGCTCGTGACGGTAAGATGTGCTTAGCGGATGTGTCGGTAAAAAGATAGATTGTCATGGTATTGGTTGGAAATCTACTGTAAATTAAGGTAACCTATTAGTTTCATGGTAAATATTAGAATACGGATTGAATTGTGATATTATGTGGGGGATAGGAGATGTGATGGTATGGTGTAGAATATTAAATTTGATGTTGGCAAAGAAATATAAATGACAGACAAAATATCTTGGTGTTGCATATTATTTTCCTTATCCCTGAAATATTGTGAATATGTAGTTTTATTATACAGTTTTAGATTATGACATTAGGGTAGCGACTTTAAGATTAATTTGGGTATTAGTATCCATTTTGAGTTAAATAATTACATTCAGAATTAAATTAGTTATTTGAGAATAAGAATGGTTCTTATTACTAGTATATTGTTATTATTAAGTTTTAAGACTTGGATAGGTAATTTAAAACTAGATTAATTTATTATTAATTTTTGTACAACTTCTTTATGCTTGCGGAGTGATTGTTGCACATACATATACATTTTTGCATGTTACTCATAAGCATTAATCTAATGTAAACAATTATTGGTGAACCTATGAATAAAAAAACATTAAAATAAATAATTTCTGAAAGCAAATGAAGCAAAACCAATCGTGAAATGGCGAGCAAAGAGGTCGTGAGTTCGATCTTTCGCATTTTGAAGACGATAAACAAGTCTAATTTATGTTAGAAAATTAAATAGAAAACTATAGGTACATAAGAAAACCTGAACATTTCATGTGAATGTGTCATCATCATCTGCCTAGCTTTTTCCCAACTATGTTAGGGTCTGCTTCCAGTCTTACCGAATGCAGCTGAATACCAGTATTTTACATGGAGCGACTGCCAATTTGTCTGTCTTGATGTGAGTGAACCCTCTGAAATCCACAGATGTATCCCAAGTGCTGCAAATATTATTATAGAAAACTAAAAATAGCTAAACTTAAGTACAACAATTCACGTGAATGTATAACCCTTTAAAAGCCACGGATGTATCCCAAGTGTTAAAGATACATATACATATTATTATTTCCCATAACTGCAGACATCCAGTCGCAACAACTATTTTGCTAGCCGTATTTTGCTTTCTGTGCTGTCGCGGAAATAGAACCCGCTATTTTAAGCACGGGAAGCCCTGAAACATTTGTTGCATTAGCACATGATTTTCTCATAATTGAGTAGAATCTTAATTATAGTTAGAATCTGTAGAATATGTTGGGCTTCATAGAATATTTCGGTACCTAATTATGACGATATTATACTGTAGTTTTCTTCAACGATCTTGAATACGCTAGGCAATTTAGTAAGTACCTTTACGGCTTATTATACCATCGATATAATAGCCGAGAAAATTATAGGTAATTTCTGAGAAGCGAACATAAGGTCTCGAGGTTGTCAGCTCTAATTAGAGAAACAAGGTGCCTTTGGATTACCTTATTAAAATAATATTATCAATTAAAATATTAGTTAATTTTTTTACTGTTTAGTGTTTATAGGGTTCCCCCTCAAGTTTTCTGAAATTTCAAGTAAGTTATGTATGTATTTGTTATGTCAGTAGTAGCACGAAATCTATATTCATGGTCATTGCATTAGATTTAAACATAACTGGAGAAATGTGAGTGGAAAATAGATGCAATGTTATGTTAAAATGCAGAGTGTATTAAAAAAAACATCTGAAACTATCGCAGCGCATATTATTTATAACAATATCACTTCAAAGTAAACCCGATTTCATCCCGATATAACCGAGCGAAGGTGTCAGCGGGGGGGTTAATTAGAACGGTCGCATTGCGCGGGTGACACGCGACGCGGTATGTCGTCCCGTTGCTAAGCAACCGAACGCTTTGAAGTGCACGCTAGCACCACAAGATAGATTGATACAGAAGGTTAGTTACACACAAGGGAAAACGTAGACACGCGGCTGCGTACGTATATGCACATGCCTGTAATGTCCGATTTGTAAGTTTTTGACCGGTTTGCCATACAAAATCTGTCAAAAACTCACAATCAATCTGCCTAGCCTTTTCCCAACTATATTGTGGTCGGCTTCCAGGCTAACCAGATGCAGCTGAATACCAGTATTTTACATGGAGCGACTGCCTATCTTACCTCCACAACCCAGTAACTGAGTACCTAATACGATACCCCTTGGTAAGACTGGTTGTCAGACTTTCGGGCTTCTGAAGACCCGTAACGACTGTCAAAGATCCACGAATGAGAACCGAGACCAACGGATTAACGTGCTTTCCGAGGCATAGAGGAGTCTCGGTATGTAAAAATGGTCACACATCTAAAGACCAAAACCGGCAAGCGTAGCTTAATCGGATGAATTGGATGAACTCACAATGGAGCGAAATACTTGCAGAAGATATTTGCATCCTTTTTTTTTTGCATATATTTGCATATTGGAACGAAGTTCCTTATCGAACGTTGTACTCTGAACACTAGGCGAATGTGAGGTAGACCAAAAAAAGTGTAACATTTTGAACGTCAAAATATTACACATTTTTCGGTACTTTTGATACGTTACAAAACTGCAAAAGCGAAAGGAACCATTCCAACCAGTCTCCCGACACCTATCGTTTTTTGTTGTGTATTATTTAAGTATTTTTAGAATCTAATTATTAATCCAATTTAAATGAATCTTATGTATATTATGCTTGAGTTGTTTACACCTGTAAAACATTTATATAGAGCAAAGATCCTCTGTAAAATCAAATGTAAAATGTCCTGGTTAAATTCTTATGCGATCACTCACTAAAGGGAATTAGTAACACATTCATCTGTATTTAGGTTTCAGTTTTAAATCTCACTACTTTTTCCAAAAATTCTTGTTTTTGTTTGAAATTTTTTCAATTACAATTTAATAACGTTTTATTAAATTGTAATTGAAAAAATTTCAACGAAAATTGAGTTTATAAAATTAAACTCATTTGTCAAATGAAAAACATCTACATTATGGGATTTTAAATTTATCGGACTACGCACAATGAAGGGTTCCGTAGTTGGGATGAATTTATCTCAAATACAAACTTAACATTGTAGTTGAAATACACGTTCTCCCATATATTCCAACTACAAATGTAAGTTTGTACGTACAATATTGAGAGATTTACCATGTTATTTCAAAACCATAGACTTTTTATGGGTTTTCCTGTAATTTATGAGAACCACTACGTAATTTTTTCAAAAAATTTGGCCCAATAGTTTCGGTAAATTTTCATAAATTTTCTTAAATATCTTTAAAAGCATTTATTTTAAAATTATATACTAAAACATATATATGAGATCCTCGAAAGAAGTCTATTTATTTGATATGTCACACGGTACTGTTTGCAAAACTTTTGTTTTTTATTTTCTTATTTACACCCCAAAAATGACCTCCATGTTCAAAATTCATCACATATCACAATATCAGACAGACACACACGAGTGATAATATAAGGGTTCCGTTTTTTCATTTTGAGGTACGGAACTCTAAAAACGATCTTTTTTGTAAGTGGCTCTACAAATTGGCGTCCATAAGTACGATTTCTGATCCATTTATTTTCAGTTTGGTACCTTTGATACCAAACGTGCTTAAAAAAATGCCAGTCGCGAGTGCCCGTGTCTATATGCAGTCTACGTGCGTTCCCGATCGTTGTATGGACCCGACCTTCTGCACCTATCTATTTTGTGTTGGCACCTCTCACCCACTCTCACTCACTCGATCCTCACACGGAAGCGTTTTGGAGTTATTTTTCACGTGTTTAGTTTAATCAAGTGTTTTTGAGTTTATAAAGACATAGGGGTGGGGAGGGAGTTGATTAAATAGGGGATGTCATGTATTTAGATTGAAGACAAGCTCTTTACATCAAGGTGGATGAGCTCAATTTTCAGACGTGATTGTGCTAAAATATTGTAGATCAAAAGAGAGTTGTTTTTATTTTAAAAGCATTATCTTATAACCAGTAAGGTTGCCGATTGTAAAACTACAAAGAAAAGAAAGAAAGGAAGAAAAATTGATTTATTCGTCACAGAAACACGTGCATACAAAAATACAAGAGTAATCAGAAATAAAATAGATCTATATAAGAAATCACGAGCATAAAACATAAATATTCGGCAGCTGCACGTCATGACTGTGACAAGAAGGCTTCCACTAAGCATGATGCTGTGCTATGGGGGACCCACAGCACAGCGCTGGTTTTGAGTGGTCACCCGAAAAAGACGACTACTTATTATTGCCTTGTACTTGAAACTACTATTAATGTTTCTAATACAATATGCCTGTGTCCAAATTTGTTTTGTCCGTCTTGTAGATTATTAAAAAATATTGAACACGTATTTTTTATTTTCTGACGTAATTAAAAGATTACGGCGATACATTGAGTTAAAATGTGGCTTGACGTCACGCTTTGCTAGATTAAATACTGCATTGTGACGTAGCGAGCCCCCACTCTCCAACTTTAATACGTGTTTTCTAAGTTACTTTTGATTAATATGATAAGCAAAGAATACGTGTCTAATATTTTTTTATTATCTGAAAGACGGACTAAATAGAATTTCTTTTTTTTTACCTAGGGAACTGCCGTATTATTATTATCACCCTGAGCTGTTCTACTATCCATGTCCATCTGATGTTATCATCAAGTAAAGTCCCCGTCACGAGAAGCTATAATTTTTGTAAATAAAGAACTTCTACCAAGTTACGTAGCGACAATTTAATCAACAACAAATAATCCCAAATTCAATGAAATCAAAGTAACGTATGTGTTATACGAAATTAATGAGCAATTTCACTTGATCGGGTTATATTTTAGCGATATAAAGCGTTGTCGTCTAAGGTTTTGTGGTACTGGAACGCATTTGATTCATGGAACGTAAACATTTGGGCCACGATTTTGAAGTAAGTTCACGCTGACGTTGTCTCTGCTGTCTTTCGAGTTTCGAATGCGTCTGTTTGTTTGTGGTGTTTTAGGTTATATTGTTTGTTTGTAATTAAATGTGTGTGTTAATATAATTATATCCCTGGAAAAAAATAGTACAAAACTGTTTTTATTTTATTTTACCCAAAGATTGCAAACCCCTGAATGTGTGTTTACAAAATTTATAGCTTCTCGTGACGGGGACTTTACTTGATGATAACATCAGATGGACATGGATCCTCTACTGCATTTTAACACAGCACTATCCTTAAAAACTCTATCAAAAATGAAACTTGGATGAGGCGAACCGTATACTCAATTTACCGCTGTTTACATAACTGCTTCGCTTACCATTAGAAAGGTCTACCATCACTCCATCTTTAACAAAGGTGTATCTTTAATGTGACCTAATTTCCAATGGACGAGCAACATCTTAACAAAACACATTGTGTCGACGATCGACGCTCGCAATTCATACATTATGCATTGACTGGTGGCTACAGTTTCCACGGTACCTGGGATAGGGGCCACCTGTGAGCGAGCAATGTACGTTGAACTGTGAGAAATTCCCATCGGCGATGCGATAAAGTGGGGCGGAGAATGGCTAGCAGGGTCGGGAGTACTAAGTAGATTGTAGATGGACTTTCCATATATTCTTTGTCCAGCAGATAGATGTGGAATGATCATCATTACCCTAAATACGCTTCTGCCAAACCTTTGTATTTTGTAATTTAAATAAATAAGGTATAAGTAAGTTTCAAATCAGATAAGCTTGCTCTAATGACCAAAGCTTCGTACACACGGACGAATAAATAAATTCAGATTGTGCGACTTGATAAGGTGAAACGGTTTACCAAATACTGTTAATACTTTGAGACTTTAGAACTGATTAGGATTGTTCGAACTTTTATCCATTTAGAACCCAAATGTACTATGTAAATCAAATGTACTATGTTCAGTCATACTATGTAAATAGTCGTTTACAAAAAATTACTCCGTCCAAAAATTATATTTTACTTCACGATGTGAAAAAAAAAAAAACGAAGTGAAATATAACGAACGGGGTCATTTATTTTTCACTTTTGTTTAATTTTTATATAAAATATGCCAGATTCATTTCCTACGAAGACGGATTTATCCAAGAATAGTATACTATACTGTCGCGGCTAGCAATTAGGGCATTGATGGACGGTGGGACGGAGTTAAAATATGAGCCGAGGCGAAGTCGAGGCACACATACGTGAGTCCATCAATGCCTGGTTGCGGCCAAGGCTTGTAGAGTACTTTACTCAAACAATGCGCGGAAATTTGTTTCTTCTTTGCTTTAAACAGCTCTATTAGCTCAGCCAGTTCGAAATTTAAATAAAATCTTTGGCTTACCAAAGACTTTTTTTTATTTATTTTTTTATTTGATTTTGTATAACTTATTACCTCCTTGGTTGCCATGTGTTGAAGTAAAAAGCTCGTTCCGATAAGAGTTTTCATAGTTATTTATTTGACTGCTAAACACTACATAGTACATATATGGATTTTCAAAGTAACATTATAAACCGCCTACGCGCTTGTTTTTGACCAGCACAGCAATTTCAATTTATATCGAAGAAGGTTGTCAAAGTAATGTTCGAATTTCCAAGCATGTTTTAGAAAATCTATTAACATTTAAATACAACAACAGGAAAATGAATTAGAAAAACTTTGTTGGCTTCACATTTCCAGCTAAATTAAATTGCCAAGTACCAGCGATTCGTTGAATCAAGTTTCACGTAAAATGTCCACATTACTATGGCCCGTGCAAAATAATGTAATTAATTAAACAGATACCATATGACTGATGTCCTGTGAACGGAAAATTAAAACATATTTTTTCATTTCATATTCGTATTGACACTGGCCGTCGGCAAATATACGCTTTGTAATTAATAAAGTTACTATTTAAATATTAATAATGAACTGCCAGTCACAGATCGGCTCGTTGAAAGATTGAAAAAGGAAATGGGTATTGTTTAATTATTATATTTCATTTTCAGCTAATATTTACTGGGTTATTTCTGCCTTTTGATGTGTCAATCAATTTGACCTATCGCAATATGCTGGGTAACTCAACCTCTATTGGCAAATTTCACCATTGAAACCGCGTTTAAGAACCGTCAGTGTCAATATTCCAAAATAAGGCTGCGTTTCCACCAAAGATGTGCGAGGTAGCTGAGCGGTGCGAGGATGCGTAACGAAGCTGTGAAACGATGTAAGTGTTTCCACCAGAGATGTGCTAGGCCGCTGAGTAGTGCGAGGATGCGTAGCAATGCTGTGAAACGGTGCGCAGATGAGCGCTGCGAGGATGTGTAGCGAGCTCTATTTAGATAGGATTTCTCACTCGCATTCATCCCTAATACACATCCCTCACACACATCTCTTGCACACATCCGTCGCACCCATCCCTCGCTTGTTTTGTACGTACAAAAACCTCGCACCGCTAAGCCGTTTCCACCGGAGCTGCGCTGAGCGAGGCTACGTAAATGAAGCGATACCATTGGTTCTTAACAAACACATTCCCTCACTACGCATTTTCGCAACGCAACCTAATGATGACACTGATAACTCTTAAACGCGCGGTTTGGACGTGCTGATGGTGTTCTGTTTCATTGATGAAATTCGCCCGAGTAGTTAAGCTACAATACTCAGTTTGGCTTTTTGCATCCAGTCTGTCCCCATAGCCTTCTTCAAGTCTGCAACTACTAGTATATTTTAGTGTATCTTTAAATCCGCCGAAGTTTCTTCACACCATCCGTTTTCTCGTCTCTATCATAGTACGTTAAATTAAAAAAAAAAATGTTTTTATTTATGCTTCAGTTTACAAAAAAGGGTTTCGTGTTTGGAGCCTCCTTTTAAGCAAACAATGCCTGTGTTAGGAGACTCCGCTCTTCCATAGTACAACATAATATTAATCTATTAAAACAAATCCGTAGGTACTTAAAATCCTTAATATTATAAATGCGAAAGTAAGTTTGTTTGTTACGCCTTCACGCTAAAACGGCTGAACGGATTTGGATGAAATTTGGCACATATATAGATGATGCCCTGGAAAAGAACATTGGATACTTTTTTTTTCCCACTGGATCGAGACTTATGCGGGTGAAACCGCGGGGCGCAGTTAGTATCAAATAAAAATAAGTATGTTAGTGAGAGTGTGATTTGAGTGTTAATACCAGTGCGTAGTGAGAGTGAGAGTGTTAGTGAGAGTGAGAGTGTTAGTGAGAGTGCACGTGTGAGTGTATCTGATACTTTATGTGCTCCAAAAGTGCCTCCGTTTTATCATATGTAAGTGTCTTTGTTTAACTGTAACGTTAGGTATACTATTCAGATAATATTATAACCAGAGCACCTATGTTTATTCCGCACACATATCTAAATTGATGACAAACAAATTGAATGCTAGCACCAACAAAGGCATGCGACATCGTTCATCAATTACCCGATGCGAATTTAATAAAATAACGTCGATACGGTTGCTCGTCGCTGCTAATGATATTAGGTAATTAAGGGTCGAGGGTTGGCCCGCATTGTGATACTGCTTTTAGGGTTTTATACAGTGACAACCCTGATTCGGCTACTTGAAACTGACATGGATCTGGATGATTAGATGGCTGTTAAAGATAGCTTTGTGCTGTTAAGATGGTTATATCATTTGTCGTTTATGAAATAAGGCCATTTTCAGGAACATTGTTGAATTGTCATGAAGAAGGAGAGGATATTTTTCGAGACCATGTGTGTCTTTTTCTTTGGCACGCTCTGTAGCCTAAACGGCTTGATGAATTTTAAAACATATGAGGTGTCGTTAGATTCGTCTTCATTGTAGGAGTGACATAGGCTACCTATATAATATTTATATATTGTATATTTTGCAAATACAGTATATAATAAAAAAAAAAAAAAAAAATCGTTTATTCTCTCGCCACAATATAACAAAGAAAATAGAGCAATCACAGTTGTAAAATACATAGGTATTTGTTATTTAATATTGTGGGAGACTGGTGCCTAAACTAGGCTCGAGGTCTGTATTTCAGGACACCAGGATCTCCGCCATTTACAGTTATTCTATTATGTACTTGTACACCGACCATGAGGAACACTATATAATATCATGGCAGGAAAAAGAGATATTTTGTGACTAAAGTAAATTTTGATACAGTAACTGACTCACTAAAATTAGGTAGAGAGTCAGGGATTAAACATATATAAATATTAAGTTTTTTTTATAATTTGTTTTCCGCATTAAACAGCAAAAGCTCAACTCATTTGATAGACCGCACCTCAATGGTAATAAAACCAGTACAAGAAGGCCTCTTATTCTATTAAAACTACGCGATGTCAGCTCAAGGTCAAAGTGTTATCACTGACGTGCAGCCGACTGTACTGCAATTAGCTTCTACACTACGTAAAGTTCCTATTAAATTCCAGCACAGAGAAAAATATTTTATTGATAAACAGATCTGATAGTTAATCCAAATTAGGGCAATTCTGCTTAATATTAACATTTGGCAATGTAATAAAACCTAAACGGTCCTTCCATACCAATTAACACTGCTATTTGAAAATATTGTAAACGCCAATTATTTTTAAAATAGTAACCGTGAAGTTTCTTGCCGGCTCTACTCCATAGGAAGCAACCAATTGAAACCATGCACCTATCTTTTGACTTTTCATAAGTGCCCATGTAGGTCTATGTGAAATTAAACATTTTGATTTTGTTAGATTCGTCGTCAAACAGGAGATTGATCAATAAAAATATCATAAGCATTTACATTTTCACATTTCATTAATGACATTTGCCAATTACGTACGGCAAGATGGAGCGGTTTGTAATCATTGGATGTCGGAATTTTTACGATATAATTTGGTACTTATGTAATAAAAATTCTTCATTAATTTCTTATCGTAACATCGGGTGGGCTTATGACACTTAATTTTTATTACGACTGATCTTGAAAGCTGTGTTTTTATCACCATAAGTTTGTAGGCGACGAAGTTTAGTTAATTACAAGCTTATACAGTTGTAACTATTTTCTTAATATCCCTCGGGTATCATCGGATTTCCGAATACAAACGAATGCTAATTTCCATGTCCATCAATTAATAGATTTATCGTGTATAATAATTTTAATTCAGAACTAAGTATTTTATTGTTGTTTTGTTTTGATTTCCGTATGAACTATATAGAGCTGTTAAACTATTTTCCTATCTGTCGTGCCTGCAACTTTTGCAGCTTTCATTCCATTTTTTAAATAAATTACATTAAGTTAAAAGGGTATTAAATACTCTATGTACTTCCAAGTCGATTGAGAGCGTCCGAGTGCAAAGGACAACTGATAGAAATCCGACGACTGACGAAACACGAGGTTTGCCCGAGGGACATTTAGAACATATTTGTATTGTACCTACATGTATCTGAAAGGTATGGTCTTTAAGGTCGTGGTACAGAACATCAAACTGAATAATTTTCTCTATGGGACCAACATCGTAACCGCAACAAAAATATCAGCCGTCCTATACATTTGAGTCGAGTAGGTATTGAAGTTTTGAATATCTTGAGACGCATCTGCGTCTATCGTGACGAAGCTTCATACAGTGATACGATACACGCACATATGACCAACCATTCGGCTATCATCGTGATAGTTCGGGCTGCGCAGCACTTATCGCCCGGGTGGCGGTACATAATAAGCGTGGCGCGTGGTCGGACTAGAGTTGGTCATTTCGACTGTTGTTTCCGGACTGCGTAGACGCTCTTTCGAAATAATGGAAAGCCATGAAGCTTCGTACAGTGATACGATACACGCACATATGACCAACCATTCGGCTATCATCGTGATAGTTCGGGCTGCGTAACACTTATCGCCCGAGTGGCGGTACATAATAAGCGTGGCGCGTGGTCGAACTAGCGTTGGTCATTTCGACTGTTGTTTCCGGACTGTGTAGACGCTCTTTCGAAATAATGGAGAGTCATCTAGAATTACTGCACGATAATTCATTAATTATGAAGCCGTTAATGTGACCACCGCATTAGCGCGGTAACTTTTTGGCGAGCAAAACATACGAAGCTTCGGCACGTATCTTTGTCACGATAGACGCAGATGCGGCCCCAGCATAAGGGATAATTGATTATTTTTAACTCCCTTACCAACTTACAGCACAGGTATCGTGTTTGGGCTCATTGCAATGGTCTCAATGAATTGGTTATAGATAGATGGTAATAAGTGTCTGATGATGGAGTAGCCAAAAGAAATGAGTGTAAATTAAGTAACGGGTCGTCAGAAGCCCGAAAGTCTGACAACCAGTCTTACCAAGGGGTATCGTATTACCCAGTTACTGGGTTGTGGAGGTTAGATAAGCAGTCGATCCATGTAAAATACTGGTATTCAGCTGCATCCGGTTAGACTGGAACCCGAACCCAACATAGTTGGGAAAAGACTAGGCAGATAGATTGTCTGTGGGTACCTAAAGAAAATTGCAAAGAGATCAATTTATTCAGTCAATGAGATCATGCTCCTGATCAAACAATATTTAATATAACATACTTATTTACTAGCATAACATCACGCCTCCAATCCCCGAAGGGTTAGGCAGAGGTAGGTACATCCACATTTAGCAAGTTATGTATGAGTCCCATGTAATAGGTGGCGAGTCTATTGCCACAACCAGGCACAAACCCTGACTGCGTTGCTACTGAGAATATCCTGAAGGAAAACAACAAACATTTTGTTTTATAATATTTAATCCATTTTAAATATAAAGTCGTAAAAAAACCGGTTTCCAATCAGGAAAACATGTTAATCCGCGATAATCATCATATTCCATTTAAAGCCTGGAACATAAAATATTAACAAAAAAAGCATTGCTATAAAAATATTGATAAAATAAAATTGTTGCGTACGAATGCATTGATGAGATTTTCATAGCAAAAAATACATGTAAAAGCCTACCGTTAATCAGTATTTTTACCGGGAATACTGCCACCGCTCTCAAAACGGTGAAGGAAAACTTCGTGAGGAAACCGGCATGTCCTAGAACCAAAAAATTCGAAGACATGTGAAATCTACCAACCCGCACTGGGCCCGCGTGGTAGATTACAGCCCACTCCCTCTCACCGAAAGGAAAGGAGGAATGTGTCCCAGCAGTGGGAACATTATGATGACCGGGAATACTATATAAATCACAGATTATTGTATGATCCAGTTGATTAAACATTAGTCACAAAATATTAATCTCCAAGTTTCAAAAGAAAGTTAAAGAAAAGGAGCGACGTGTGAGTTGAACTCGCACACGAAGGGTTTCGTAACACCGTCAAATTTAACACAACAATTATTGTTTTAAACGCCGAAAAAACATGACTTGTATTAAATGAAAACACGTTTCTTGTAAAAAAAATAAAATGAAGATGTTTATTTTTATTATTTAATTTTGTTGTTGTAGCGCCACTCTGTAAAATTTCAAGTGTTTTTCTGTTACGGTTCAAAAGATTGACAGACGAACGGATAGCGGAGCCTTAGTAATGGGAACCCGTTGGCACACTTTGGGTACGGAACCCTAAAAACAGATATAAAATAATTGATGTTGTATTAATTTAAACAGCTCATTATGATTCAAATGAAAGCTTCGCTATATTTAAGATGTGTTGGGAAGCAATTTTACGTGCAGGTAGAAATTGTACCTTTGAATTTATTTGAGGAAAATTAATAAAAATAACTAAATTATTTTAAAGTGTAATTCAGTTGAAAAATAAATTTAAAAAGACAAGACAGAATTATATAAAACCCATCTCTCCATACACCAAAACCAATATCTCTTTACCAATAGCAAGCAACCCTATAATCATCTTAAAACCTATTATAGCTGCTCATTATATACTTAAAGCCGCCCAAAGCATAAAACACTCGCTAATTCCCGCTAAAACAATTATCACGGCAAAATTATTTCGTCACAAATCAATTGACGAAGAAGATCACGGCACGAGGAGATTTGTTTAACACGGCGCGGGGGGAGATGAGGGAAACAAAGAAAAGCCCGTAAAGGGCGGGCGGGGGCGAAGCTTCAGGCAACCGGCAGTGCTTGCCGAGCAGTCGGCAAAAACGGACGCGTCACAACGCTTGACGCTCCCCGCCATACGCTCGCGATAACAAGTGTTTGTGTTTATCAATTTTCATAAAATAAAACCTATTCATATAAAGAATATACAATAGTGACGTCATTGTTGCGATGTTTTGTTCCCCAATCACGTGGTTGCTTGTTGTGTTGCATGCGAAAGCGGCCGGCTTGTCAGTTACATTAAACGGTGAGAATCTTTTTCTTAAATTATTTAATAATTTATTTATTATAACGTTCTAATACCACGTAAATATCTCGCAAAGCGAACCCAATTTGGTGGTTGCAGAATTTCAGAACAGACACGATTTTCAGGCTAACGGGAACGCTGAAATCGGGATTACATCGGCTTGAAATTTCGATTTCTATAGAGAATCTGACGCAAATACAGCAGGAAAATGTATTCTCCGAAAGATTTTACTGATAGTGATGGTGGAAGCGTTTCATGAACACATATATTTTGGTACAGTCGCAAGTAAACACAGAAGCGGAATTCAATAACGATTTTCCTCTGAATTTCGCCGTGGAACACATTTGCATTTTACACGCATGGATGTACTTATTTTATGTTTAACTTTGAAAGTAAACCTTAGTTTGTAAGATAAATTATGTTAAGAAGGAAAATAATCTACTGTTTCCTGTATGCAGAATAGAGAATTGTCCGTCAAATTCACATGGAACCGCATGCTGCATACATGTTTAAGTTTATTGTGTTGTAATCAAAAATTCCTGCAATTGATAAAAGTAAATAAAACATATATTAACATGTGTGAGAGAGCAAACTAATTCCAATTTAAAAATACATAAATGTCTTTAATTAATATTCAAATTCTTGTTTCCACTTACTTGGCTAAAATATTAAAGAAGTTATGAAGCTTTCGAAAAGAGAACATTTTCCATTTGATCACTAATTTTTTTTTTTTTTGTTTGAATTCAAATAGCTTTTGATTTCAATTTCAGGATTAGGGAGAGGGTTTATCATAAAAGTTGGCAACTTCGTCGTAAATAGCTGTCAAATATTTACCTGTTTTGATTAATTTGGCAATATTACTGCATGGAATTAAAAAATATGGCTAACTAGAGAACTAAAATAACAACATAACATCACACCTTGTTTTCCCGAAGGGTTGGGCAGAGGTGTCCCTCTAGCAGGTACACCCATATTTCGCCAGTAAGTCCCATGTAATAGGGGGCGAGCCTATTGCCATCAACCGGGCATAAATCTAGACTCCGAGCTGCTACTGAGAAATTTCAGAAAAACCCAATAACATTTCGCCCGACCCGGGAATCGAACCCAGGACCTCATTCTCAGCAGTAGCGCTTGCGACCACTAGACCAACGAGGCTGTTACTAAAATACTGATTAAAAACAAGGAACTAAAATATTGATAAATATATTAATTAATATATTCAATGCAATAATTAATATTGTAACACCGAATATTTAGTTTTAAATCTAAAAAAAGTATTTAGAAACTTTCCGAATGCCTTTTTTACACAAAACGGTTACAACATCAAATTCAGTGTTATAATTGCAATTCATCATTATTAATATTCTAGTTTGCTAGTTAGCCACATTTCTTATTTCCATACAGTAATATTGCCAAATTAATCAAAACAGCGAAATATTTGACATATAATTGCGACGTTGCCCACTTTCAGAATAAAAGCTCTTTAGTTAAATAGGTACTGAAATTAACTAAATTTTTCAGAGAATAAAATATGATTTTAGTAAGCTTTTTATTGTAGCTGCCGCAGTATTATATTTAACACTAACTGATGCTTGTGATGTAAGTCACATTACCTACAGGGCAACTACCTTATTTGTCAATAGGCTCGCCCCCTAAGACTAAACATGGGACTAAAATATAACTGTAGGAATATGGGTGTACAATTAGATACCAAACCATTCGAGGAAAACATGCGTATGTATGCACAGTCAAACCTGATTAAGTGAGAACTGGATAAGCGAGCAAACTCTATAAATGAGAGCAATTGCCAGGTCTCATCATAATAACCCTCATAAGCCTCTATAAAGGAGAAACAGAAATCTCTAATAACAGAAATTCGTTTTTCAGAGGGACCTCTGTAACTGAGACTGCTAGTTGCATATAACCTCTATAAGCGAGCGTAATTTATCATCCGCTATTTGTAACTCAGTCTTAAATTTCGTGGGACTAACATTGTTTTTGTTCCTCTCAATCTTTTTCAGTGAGAAAGGCTACTCGTGTACCTCTATAAGCTAGAAACTCGAGAGAGTGAGAAACTTCTATAAGCGAAAAAGAGATCGCAGTCCCTTGAACTCTCGCTTATTCAGGTTCCACTGTACCTTATTAACTCGGAAAAAAGGTATCCTATGTGTTAATCTAAGATATGCCTTATTTGCTAAAGTACACCCAAAAGCGTGGTCAAGTTACAAACATGTCCCAAACTATTTATTGGGAAAGGTGATAGTAAGAAAAATGCGATAGTCTTCATATAACATGGAAAATGCTAAGTTAATGTAACAGATTGTAAATAAGAATCAAAAATAACTTGTATGGCTAAAAATACAAGTTTTCATGTAACTCAATGATGCAGGATCCTCGATTTCTAAGTAATGTACCTATAATCTAGGAGAACCATAGAAAAAAAAAACTTTTTACTCTTGAAACTTTTGCACAATGGAAACTCACTATTAGAGCAAATGGTTTCCACCAATCGATCTGCCTAGCGTTTTCCAAGTCTAACCGGATGCAACTGAATACCAGTATTTTACATGGAGCGACTGCCTATCTGACTTCCACAACCCAGTAACTGGATAACACGATAGCCCTTGGTGAGACTGGTAGTCAGACTTTTGGGTTTCTGACTACCCGTAACGATTGTCTGTGAAGATCTACGATTGACAGCCAGGACCAAGGGCTTAATGTACTTTCCGAGGCGACATACCACCATAAAAATAAAGACAAAAGTTTTCTATAACAAGTTCGAAAGTAAATTTATAAATTTCTCTTTCTTATTCCATCACCAGACACTGTTCATCATCTATGATCTATTTCCTATTTATTTAGTCCATTCCAATGAGCCCAAACACGATACCTGTATTATAAGTTTGTAAGGGGGTTGGGTATCTTGCAAATTCCATGTGATGCTGCAGCATTAATTCAAGGTTACTATATGTCGTTGAAGTAACAGAATACCAAATTTCAAATCGATAAGACCTGTGGAAGACGCTCATATCCATTTACAAACTAGAAAAGAGCTGATAATCTTCAAACGGCTAGCAAACCTGTTTTCAAATAAAAAACTGCATTCAAATCGGTTCAGCCGTTTAAGAGCTACGGTACCACAGACAGACACTCAGACACACACATAGCGGTCAAACTTTTATGCATAACACCCCTCTTTTTGCGTCGGCAGTTAAAAACAGTTTTCATTTAAATGGGCAGTTATATAATGCATGTTTCCACACGATATTTTTCACACAGTACCTTTCATTTTCTTTCTATTTAGTGCCAAAGACAAACCGGCTAATCATAGCTTGTAAGAAGTAAATATGAACTGGAGTAGGTACTCCTCATTTCAAAATAATGAAAATTCAAATAATTTAAAAGCGAAGCCGAACGAGACTGTTGGTAGACTAAGAAGTATTTTTACAACCCATGAATAATGTTTCAGAATAATATTTACTCAAATATTAATGTAATGGATTGGATATCAAACATTATGATAGCTAAACATTCTGATTTAATAGTTATTAAATAAAATAAATGTCTAGTTCTATGAAACATGTTTGTTTTCAATAAACACAGACTTTCAGTACAAAGTTGATACGTTAAGTAAATACAATACATTTGCAAGGATATTAAATTTGATTGACCCTTCTGTTTGCTTTCACATATGGCCGGTTCATCGATATGTTTTAACAAACATGCATTCAGTACATTAGTTTACATAGTTAAACACTGAAATATGTTCGCAATCAAATGGCAATCGAATTGATTGATATACCTTTGAAAAGGCTGAACCACGGTGCGGAGTAAACGCACATCGCATTAATGAAAATTTGGTTTGGAAACGATTACCTATTTAGAAAAGTAAAAAAGAAAATAAAAAAAAAAACTTAAAAAAAAAAAAATCTAACGACTTTCAAAAAAAACCGACCAAGTGCGTGTCGGACCACGCACAATGAAGGGTTCCGTAGTTGGGATGAATTTATCCCAAAAACAAACTTAACTTTGTAGTTGATAAACATGTTCTCCCATACGGAATGTATGGGAAAACATGTTTTTGCAACTGCAAAGTTAAGTTGGTCGATTATTACTCGATAACGAGTAAAGCCTACTTAGCTGTGATAGTTTTTCTTTTAATTTCGTTATATATGCTACTGCTGTGATTTTTTTCACACATCCAAAACTAACCATTTAGATGGCAGGGGGGGGGACACTTGATTCTAACAAAAATTAGCACTTTAAAGCTTAATATTTTGCAAACGGATCCCTAAATCCAAAAATGGTTTGTACAAACTCATAATGTTTTTGTAAGACCTTTCCAATGATACCCCACACTATGGGATAAAAAAATAATAAATAAAACATCACCAGTTTACGAGTATGGGAGGTACCCTAAAAAAATTTCTTTAATTTCGGAAGTCGGTGGCAAAAAACTAAAATTCAAAACCAAAGACACCGACTTCCAAAATTAAAGTTATTTTTCGCTTTGTAGTGTTTTTTTTGGAAGTCGGTTGTTTTTTTTTGTTTGTAAAAATTTATTTTTCAGTTTTTAGTTGTGGTACCTACCCTCCATAAATTCGAATACCACTACCTGCAATGTAAATAACAGTGACAGGAACTTTACATATCATCCTTATACTAAGTTGGTAAAAAATACGTGTTTTATTGAATCCAAGCAAAAGTAATAAAATTTATATGGGACCAACCTTGAGAGCATACCCTTTCAAATAAAAAAAGAATTTTCAAAATCGGTCCATACAACCTCCTCCTTTTTGGAAGTCGGTTAAAAATAGGATTACTTGTCACAAAAACACGTGCATACAAAAAGATAAGAGTTTTCAGAAATCAATCTGTCTAGCCTTTTTCCAACTATGTTGGGGTCGGCTTCCAGTCTATCCGGATGCAGCTGAATACCAGTATTTTACATGCGACTGCCTATCTGACCTCCAGAACCCAGTAACTGGGTAATACGATACCCCTTATTAAGACTGGTTGTCAGACTTTCGGGCTTCTGACGACCCGTAACGATTGTCAAAGATCCACGAACGATAGCCGGGATCAATGGTTTAATGTGCTTTCCAAGGTACGGAGTCTCGGTATGTGGAAATGGTCATCCATCCTAGGACAAACCCCGGCAAGCGTAGCTTAACATGATGGATCAACCCGCGCGAGTAATCAGAAAAATTAAACAAAATAGTTCTGAATGTAATCGCGAGCATAAAACAGAAATAGTCGACAGCTGCACATCATGACTAAAAAAAAGCTCTTTATTTATTTAAAAACTTCTCGCACACAATAAGGTACAAAGGCGGACTTAATCCCTTAGGCATTCTTTAGCAGCCAACCAAGGGTGGTGAAGAGATAACATGGTAGGTTCTCTGATTGAGAGGAGCACAAATGCGTTTACAAAAAAAAAAACAGTGGTACTCCGGGAGTGCCGACAGAAGAAAAAACTTGAAAAAAAATCGGCACCGCGGTAATCAACGCGTTGATGTCTTTTACTCCACGGTGTCGGTAACAGGTTGCGAAATCAATGGTTTAGTCATCTCAAAAATGCCCAACGCGCCTAAAGAAGTTTTCACTTCAAAAATATTAAAAAGATAACAAATTGCATTATAAATAAAATAAGTGAACATAAAATACATAAATAGGTATGTATGCCTACTCTTTCAATAAAATATCTAAGGTGAATGTGTAGTTACGGCAAATTCAGGGTGAATTATTCCGAGACTGCCTCGTTGGTCTCAGTGGTTGCAAACGCTAACTGCCAAGCATCGTATTCCCGGGTTCGATTCCTGGATCGGGCAGTGTTATTGGGTTTTTCCATCTGGAATTTCTCAAAAGCAGCTCGGAGTTTGGATTTGTGCCCGGTTGATGGCTAGGCTCGCCCCCTGTTACATGGGACTTAAACGTAACTGGGCGAAATGTGAGTGTACCTACTATATAGGTTCACCTCTGCCGAACCCTCTGGCGAACACAGGCGTGATGTTATGTTATGTAGTTATTCGACAATTTGAGAAAAGCACCTATTAATATGACGAAGAGGGTGGGTGTCTCTTTCGTTATTATCCGACTTATTTTAACTACTCTGGGCGTACTGTGGGTAGTATTGATTACTACTCTATAGAAAAACCGTTTATAGTTCAGATCACATTACAATTTACTGTCAAATTAATTACACTATCAATAGCGATGATGACTAAAATAATATTGTCCGTTTTGTAGATTATTAAAAAACATTGGACACGTATTTTTTCTTTTTTTACGTTATCAAAAGATTATGGGGATACATTGAGTTAAAATGTGCCATGACGTCACGAGTATATAGATTTTATACTTACTTGTGACGTAGCGACCCCCACCCCCGAACTTTAATGCGTTTTATCTTTAATATGATGAAGCAAAATATACGAGTCTAATATTTTTTTTATTATCTGACTGACGGACTAAATAGAATATCTTTTTTTTTGACCCAGGCATCTTCCCTATTCACAAACTGTAGGTACACGACACGACTATTCAGAATGAGCGAGCAGTTTCTAAACGTCTTCACTGCTTGACCGCCATCTGAACACTGCTCAGCTCCGGCCGGTCCGAGCCTTATGTTGTAGACTCTATCGAGCGCCGCTAGGCGGCGCTGGCGTCCCGATTAGTCAACTCAGTAACGTATTTCCGACAAATGTGATAAGCTTGAAATGTTATAACAAAGCCACCCATTTCAGACTAGGGATGACATAGATATACTTGCAAAATTCAATATCAAGGCTTCCAAGTACGAGTATGTAAAAATACCAGGGTCGAAAACCAGATATAAAAATACTTAATAAGTAGGTATTTGGTAGCATTCGGTATACTCCGTACTTTCGCAGTTCCGTACCGTTCCACAATCTTGTAGGGCTTTTTGTAGATGAAATTAAATCTTTCCTTCCTACTTCGTTAATCAAAAAATACTTGGAAGTTCAAAGTTTTTTTATTTGAAAATACGATTGTGCTCCTTATTTTATACAACGACATGGATCGATTTCCTATGAAAGTATTTTCAAGCCCTGCCTGCGCCCGATGCTAGGTAGCAAATACTTTCACACTTGCAAGTTTTTCCTGCCCGTACCAGGGCGCCGTACTTTGAAGCAAAGCCCTGGTTTACAAACCTCGTATGGTAAATACGTCTCATCCCTATTTCAGACAATAAAACAAACACTGTAAGGTAAACAGCCCAATTATCATCCTATACAGATTTATTCTGAATAACAAACATTCTGTCTTGGTTCAGGTTTCAATTAGGCTATAATTAGTCTCCAGCCACACGACACTACTCAATTAAGTATGTCTGACTGTTCTAACTAGGTATACAATTATCGGATGCCCAATAATTAGCAGGTGTAGAATGTACGCATCTTACAATTATTGCGGTGAATAGGAGTCTATCCAGACACCACATTAATCTCCAGTGTGCCTACGTATACTGGTAAAAAAAGCTATATTTCAGTGTCCCACCTTCCATATAACTAGATTTGTACAACTAGAGTCTGGCGAATGAAAGTAAAGACTGAAAAACCGCGGCAAATTTAAAAAATATAAGCGTAGCAACCCTAAAATTAGTATCACATACCTGGAATAACCTAATTTGATACTTTAGAATTATTTGTTTAAAATCATACTAAATCAAAGAGACATCTCTTGATATTTCGAAAAATCAGTTTACTTCGTCTGATTAAAAATACGTCTTCAGGTATTACGCAGAAATTAAAAAAAAAAATATATAATAATTTTGGTTTATATTCACTACCACAATCAAAATCTGAATCTAAAAACTTAAACACTTCCATGTGAAAAAGATTCATCAAAGTCACTGTTTAGTCATTTTTTATTTAGTAAATGCTGTATCAAGATCACAACGAACCACAAACAACACGCCATCTTGTTTTGGCAAATTGAGGTTGACATTAGTATAGCATTGCCATATAAAAGTTTGCAAATAATTCGAGTGTCTACTTTCGTTTGCCAGACTATCGGCATATTTTTGCCATTTACTTTTTTTCCGAGGACCTAAAGGATAATGCGGATGTGGAGAGGGCACGTAGGGCGTTGACTGTCCGGTGTAATATGTTGGCCCGCAGGTTCGCGCGTAGCAGTAATCAAGTGAAAGTGACTCTTTTTAAGTCTTACTGCCAAACACTTTACACGTGCAGCCTGTGGGTTAACTACACACTTGGGTCATACAACGCCCTACGTGTTCAATACAACAACGCGTTTAGGGTGCTGCTGGGGCTACCACGATTCTGCAGTGCTTCGACTATGTTCGCAGAAGCGCAAACCGATGGGTTTCATGCTCTTATAAGGAAGCAGTGTGCGTCGCTGCTGAGTCGTGTTAGGTCCAGTAGCAATAGTATAATAAGCGTGTTCGCGGACAGGTGGGACTCTCCACTGCTGCGCCACTGGATACGTTTGCATACTGCACTGTGAGCAGTGGACAGTTCCTCCCGGTCTTAATGTATGTAACTGTGTCCTTAACTGGTTTTTGTTTTGTGTATGTTGTTTTGTTTGTTTTTATTTTGTGTATGTTGTTTTGTTTGTTTTTATTTTGATATGAATTAGTTGTTTATAAAATGTGTGTGTCGAAATATGGATTTTTTCTGAATTAAATGATTATATTATATTATTATTATTTTACCATGCACACCACCTTACTTAAGACACTGCAACATAATAAAATTGTGGCGGCATCTATATCGCCACATGCAAAACTACGCATCACACTGACGTCACGCGAAATCCTGCATCGCGCAAGCAAAGTTTACCGCACGATCAGTATATATACAGGTGGTAGGGACATCGACGCAAAAACTGTTACCATGAATTCAGTACATGATTCTGAAACCCCCTGTGTTGAAAGGTTTCGTTGAAAAATCACAACAATGTAAGTACAAACACTTAATCAAATACGTTTGTATTTGATTGTACTTACTTTTACACGTCAATCATATTTTAAAAACTAGATGAGGTCGGCGTTGCCTATCTGACTACTCTGAGAAGAAAAGCCGAAACAAACTCAGAGGTCATAGTCTCTTTTAAATTCCAGACATAATCGTGGTCAGATCATGTGAAGACCTTGTGATTGGTGTCTGAAATGGTCTTTTGAGGAAAGAACCACAACAGATTGAGTGGACTTGCCCAGTCAGTGCACGCATTTGTCAGTAATCGTGTAGCTCAACTCAGAACTTCAGGAGCTCAACAATGTCATGTCATCTCTCTCAACTCTCACTGACTGAAAAACTGTTCCAGCACGTATCTACGTTCTTATAAACAACAAAATATTCATGCAACAATCTTGAGTCCATCCAGTCTGCGCTCACTTGATACAATGCATAACTTAGCTCAGGTAAATGCATCCAATCAAAAGACTAAGATAGAAACGTACAACCCTCTTCTCGTTTACCCCAGTATAAATTAGTAACAGTATTCTATCTTCATAGAAAACGGCCGAAAGGACGCGCTTCGAAATCTCAGTGTATATCAGTACGCAACAGCATTGAGTGCGAGGCAGTTACGCACGGACGCGGAAGGTTTAAGGCTGGTTTTACAGCTGTTCCGGAGACCCGCACGGGCCGCCCGCAGTGCTCTGAAACGAGGGAGTTATACGACATATATATATATATTTTTTTTTTTAAAGAGTGTCCGTGGAATTTCTCGCCCGTTCTTCTCCATAGGTACCTACCTACTACGCTTTAGAATGGGCAACTAGCTTCATATTTCTGACTGACCGATTCCTTGACAATTCAAAAGTGCCAGTAAATGGTTTAATTGAAATAAATGCTTTGAGTTTGAGATACGGTTGCTAGCGTTGCACGGGCTCTACCCGGAGTGGGTCGCGTACGGATCAATCCACGTCGCAGCACATGAAACAATGTTCTAGCTCCTCACGTATGTCTCCGTTCCGGGAGCCAGCCCGCACTGGTCTCCCGGACCACCTGTCTGAAACCAGCCTAACTACCAAGCGGCCGTAGTTAATTATTTCAAGGTGACTGCCGAGATTATGATACTGCTACTTATTTATCCTGTGCCTTTACAGTCATCTCAGATAAATATCTTTATGTCATACCGGTTTCTGTTTGAAATGTATTGTTCTCATTTTCTCAGTTAGTGCCTGCAACATTGTCCTTATATTAAATGTTGTAAACACTGTTTTGAAGTGGATAAGTGAGGATATTTTGAATTAAACTATGTTGTACGGGTCATAAATGTAAGGTGCATAGTTTTAGGACAAGGTTTTGTAATATAATTCAGAAGTGTTATTTTTATTTATTTATTTGTTAACATAGGTATAAGAAATATAGATCTTATGTTTGGTGAACAGAGCGCTATGTTACGCCAGGAGGCGTACAAATATGGTGTGCAAAACTGAGAATTACAAATTAAAATTTAAAGAAAAAAATATATTTGAAAAACATGCATAACTAGAAAATAAATACATACATGTTAACTTGTTTATCGAAATCTCAGCGTCCAAAATTAAGCCACTAAGTCAAGCGACATTAGTATCTGAATACGGAGGATCCCGCCCAAATGCCCTTTGCTTGTAATACTTTGCCTGCCTAGCCTTTTCCCAACTATGTTGGGGTCGACTTCCAGTCTAACTAGATGCAGCTGAATACCAATATTTTACATGGAGCGACAACGTCTATCTGACCTCCACAACCCAGTAACGGTACTACCCTATAGTAAGGCTGGATGTCAGACTTTCGGGCTTCTGACAATCCGTGACGACTGTCAACGATCCATGAATGACAACCGGGACCAACAGCTTAACGTGTTTTCCGAGGCACGGAGGAGTCTCGGTATGTAAAGATAGTCACCCATCCACGGACCAACCCCGGTAAGCGTAGCTTAACCTGATGGATCGACCAGTGCGGTTGTTATTACTTAGAAACAAGCTCCTCCTACTTATATTACTTTGATAAACCTAAATTACCCCAACCATTCATAACATTTGATCACGTTTATTGCAGTCGTCTTACGTATTATAATCACAACAAACTTTAAAAACAAAAAACATTAAGTAAATCTGATGTATTTTCTTTTATTGTCTTCGCATGGTAAAGTAGCTCTTATTTTTCTTTCATTGTAATAAAAAATAAGTTAGTTCATTTTAAATCACTTTAAATTAATTCTCCTAAATAGTACGTATTTTTTATCTATGTCGAAGCTGTGTACTTCTTTAAGTGACAAATTCACCATACTAATAGATATATAAATTCTTTTATGTAATATGTTAGTAGTGAATAAGTCGTTGGAGTACCTATACAAAAATAAAATAAATAAATTAAACATTTGCATGACCACCCATTTTATAACTCCAATTTCATAGATGAGAAAATATGTCTTCAATCACTTTTTCTAAAAATAATCGAGGTGCTAGATATTTCTGGATATAGTTAGCTACAGAGTACGTCACATGGCTAGCCATAGATATCAAAATACTCCACTGGTCTCTAAGCGTTCGCTTCTATAAATGGTTCATGAACAATCTTAGAAGCACATCTACATATTCGCATGCTCAGCTCAGTGGATTTGTGGTTGCAGTTATGCTAGCATGCTGGAGTATACCAACAAGAAGTTCATCAAAGTTTGTAATCCATTGATGAATTCTGAAGTGGATGCATAGGACATAATATGTAGGTTCTATGAGAACCGCGTTAGCGAGTTAGGTTACTCGGCTTCTGCAAGCAAAATTACCTATAGTTACAAATTTACAATACTGTAATCTGAAGGCCGATTTTTGTAATTAAAAACCGGCCAAGTGCGTGTCGGACCACGCACAATGAAGGGTTCCGTAGTTGGGATGAATTTATCCCAAAAACAAACTTAACTTTGTAGTTGATAAACATGTTCTCCGGAACGGAATGTATGGGAAAACATGTTTTTGCAACTGCAAAGTTAAGTTGGTCAATTATTACTCGATAACTAGTAAAGCCTACTTAGCTGTGATAGTTTTCCTTTTAATTCCGTTATATAAACTACTGCTGTGATTTTTTTCACACATCCAAAATCAACCATTTAGCTGGCAGGGGCAAAAATTAGCACTTTAAAGCTTAATATTTTGCAAACGGATTCCTGAATCCAAAAATAGTTTTCACAAACTCATAATGTTTTTGTAAGACCTTTCCAATGATACCCCACACTATGGGATAAAAAAATAAAAAATAAAATATCACCACTTTACGTGTATGGGAGGTACCCTAAAAAAAAATGTTTTTCATAAGTTTGTTTTACCACTTTGTCGGCGTAATTAATATGTATACTTATGTCAAATTACAGCTTTCTAGTACTAAGGGTCTCGGAGCTAGACCGCGGACAGACAGACAGACAGACAGACAGACGGACATGATGAAACTATAAGGGTTCCTTGTTTACTACGGAACCCTAAAAACGATCACAATCTAGTCTTGTTGTGTCAGCAAAAATCAATATCAAAAGCTTGCAAAAATTAGATATTTTTTGACAGATTGATATTAAGATTAGAATGCGAACATTCTTAAAATACGAACACTGGCCTCTGTTTGTCCGATGAGTAATCATCAGGTAACCATGTAGTTTACTTTGTTTGTAATAATACTAAAATATTATTACTAACTAGAGAGCAGTGGTGGCCCAGTTGTAACGGCCGCAACTTACGAGTAGGTTCGAACCCAGACAGGCGCTTTACTTTGTGTAAATTATTTCATCACCACTGCTCTCAAAACGGTGAAGGAAAACATCGTAAGGAAATCGGCATGTCCTAGAACCGAAAATTCGAAGACATGTGACATCTACCAACCCGCACTGGGCCCGCGTGGTGGATTACAGCCCACTCCTTCTCACAGAGAGGACACCTGTGTCCCAGCAGTGGGAACATTATAGGTTGATGATGATTATTATTAACTAGCTTTTGCCCGCAGTTTCGTCTGCGTGGAGTTCGGAAATGATCCCAGCTAACGTACTACTAGAATAAAAAGTATCCTATGTCCTAATACAAAAGGAAACAGTTTATTTTAAAATATGAACTTAATTTACTTAAAAAAAGAAAAATGAAAAGGTTGCTGTCCTCTGAGTGTGTAAGGTGAAGGTGAGTGTATGTGTGTGAGAGGGTGTGTAGAGAATTAAATAGATTTAGCTAGTAGATTATTTTATAGTGTCCATAGTATATAAAGCCGATAATTAGTTGTATCACTACTTTAAGATGGTAAGTATATTTTCAGTTTGATCGTACGTTAACTTCCAAAGCCACAGAGATACCGATTTCTTCATCGTAACTTTATTGAAAATTGAATTTTATAATGAATATTAGTTTTAAAAATGACCTGTAATCAAAAATTCGAAGACATGTGACATCTACCAACCCGCCTGGGCCCACGTGATAGATTACAATCTCTCTCGAAGAGAGGAGGCCTGTGTCCCAGCAGTGGTAAAATTTTACAATAAAATTGATGCTTATAATAAAAATTGTATGCTTGTTTTAAAACCTTCTATAATATACAAACAAAACCAGACAATCGAAAAAGCCGTCCTCATTAAAAAAAATCTTATTGTATTTGATGCCATTATAACCTTGAACTTTGATTTATAAAACCATTATTTAAAAATAAAATACGCTGAAGAGAAAAACCTCAAAAAATCTCGGTAATAATGTTAAAATTCCTGATGATCCCGTCTTGTCCCTTTTAAATGGAGTTGTATCGGAAAGGTTCCATCAGGAATCCCTTGGGTTCTGACCTGGTAAATGCTTTGTTTCTTTAAAGAGTTTACGTGGTTTTCCAGACAACGAAAATTACTTACTCAATACTGGAGACAATCTGGAAAAGATAAAATTGGTTATAGAGGTAATCTACAGTATTTTTATTTTCTTAATGTCCGTCGGGTATCATCGCATTTCCAAATACAAACGAATGCTAATTATCATGTCCATCAATTATTAGATTTATCTTGTATAATAATTTAAATTCAGAACTAAGTACTTTATTGTTGTTTTGATTTCCGTGTGAACTATATAGAGTTGTAAAACTATTTTCCTATCTATCGTGCCTGCGACTTTCCTTCTATTTTTAAATAAATTACATTAAGGTAAAAGAGTATTAACAACTATATATACTTCCAAGTCGATTGAGACCGTCCGGTCTGCACCAAGTGCAAAGGGCAATTGATAGAAATCCGATAACTGACGTATCACGAAGATTACCGAGAATACAGTAATAATGATTGGAATTATAGGTGACTATTCCCTCGTCCTATTTAAAAGCGTCGCGCGAATATGCGATCGTCGCTTTCGTATGTCACTTTTTGTTCGGTGAACTTGAACGCGTGTTCGCGCCGACAGAGGGCGCTTTCCAATTTTCCGAACAAAAACTAACATACGACCGCGCCACGCGTATCCGCGCGACGTACGATCGCTTTTATATACGACGCGGCTTATAGTTTCTGCCCACGACTTTATCCTCGTGTTTGAACATAAAACATATCCTATCGCACTCGGCAATAGCGTAGCTTTCTATCAGTGAACGAATTTTTAAAATCGGGTGAGCAGTTTTTGAGATTACGATATACATCCAAACTTACAAACTTCACCTCTTGATATTATAAGAGTATATTATATCACCGTAAGATTGTGAGAACCATTAGTTTATAATGTATCTGTATTATTTCTATTGGATTATAAACTGTCGAAAAATTGTGAACTGGGTGAAATAGGTTAGGTTAGGTTAGAACTGTCACAAAACGCGCGCGAGCTGAATGAACGAAGCGAGCGGTGTCGCGGCAGCGACCGTTGAGCGCTACTTCCAAGTTGCTCGCAGCTAGACAGGCTATTTTCAGTTCACAATTTGCTGATTTCCCATGGATAGATTATAAAATATCGAAAAATAATGCGTTAACTTGTAAATGGGTTTGTTGCAGTTCACAATTTTTGTATACGTGTAGTATAGTGGCGTGTTATATTAATTGCGATGAGCATTATGTATGACTATATCAATAGAGTAGTTAACGATTATTGGTATTATAAATATTATTAAATAATCTGGTATGCTTGAACTGCTGAGTAAACTTTTTGTATGAGGAACAAGAATAATTTACTTCGTTCACAGTGAACAAACGTGGTGAATGCATATTGGCGATTATAGAGACATTGTCTCGTTTCAAACCTATGCCTTCACCACCATATTAAAAACTTAATTACATATAAATCCAAGGGTAGAAAAAATTAATAAAAAAAACCTTTTTCTTTACTTAATCACCCTTTAGACTACATTAAACGTAAATACTGTGCATAATTATTACAAAGCACGTCTTGACCGCAGCGAGAAGGCTCTCATCAAAGAACAATTAATGAGGGTAGAACAAAAAACCCTTCGCCCGCCGCCTTAATGAATGTAACCATGCGTTTTACAAAAAGAGGTCAAAAGTTTTTTAATACTTTGTATTTTTTTTTCTGTGGTTTAAGAAATGTATAAACATGCTATCATACATGTTGTAGTTTTCTTAAAATTTCTTATATCGAAACGAGATTAGAGCTTTTTACTATGCTGTAATTTGATTTAAAACTAGCTTTCGCCAATACTTCGCTCGCGTGATATCTTTATAAATTATAGTCTGTTACTTACTGATAATATAGCATTCTAAAAGTGAAAGATTTTTTTAAATAGTTCTATTTGTTTTTGAGTTTTTTCATTACAAACGAAAATACAAATCTTTTCTCTTTTAGTCGTGGTTACAAAATAATATTAGTGTAGAAAATGTAATTGGCGGATAGCCGTTTTATGGTAAAAAAATACATATATATGTATACGTTGTTGGCTCGTTGGTCTAGTGGTAACAAGCGCTACTGCTAAGCATGAGGTCCTGGGTTCGATTCCCGGGTCGGGCAAAGTGTTATTGGGTTTTCTATCTGAAATTTCTCAGTTGCTACTGAGAAATTTCGGAGTCTGGATTTGTGCCCAGTTGATGGCAATAGGCTCGCCCCCTATTACATGGGACTTAAACATAACTGGCGAAATGTGGGTGTAGGTACCTGCTACAGGGACACCTCTACCCAACTCTTCGGGGAAACAAGGCGTGATGTTATGTTGTTGGTTTCCTATAAATTTCTCAAAATGTTGAAATGGAAGAGATGAAAATGAAAGTCTACTCTTTTTTGAACATGGTATTTTTCTCGATAAGCAAGTGTCAGCTTTATTGTGAGAGATTTTAAAAACTTCGTGCAAATCATTCAACATTATCTAAAATTATGAAGCTTTAAATAAAAGTACGAACCGATCGACATTTTCCTCATCAAAAAGCCAAAAGCATCGGAAGCCAAATCCAAAGACACGAATTCCTTTCATCTTAACGTTCAACAAATCGTTTAAAACGTCTCATTTTACTCTCAATAGAGTTGATCCCCGAATGAAGGAGTGCAAACTGCCTTTTTCCCCCACAATCCGCTAATCTGCAACAGTGGCGCCACGGAACGTTTTAGAAACATCAAAGCTTTTAAATTGTACGTCAAATTCGCAACGAATGTTGCCAGCATTAATTGGAATCAATTTTTTTTTCCTGGTATTTCTTTTTGAGGAATTTCGTTTGGCTTCTTGGTAGGGGTGCCTTTTTTAAATTGAAATATTGAGCTATTTAATTTTATTGGTGATGTGAATTCTTAATTCGAAAAACCCATTTGCCTGTTTTTTTTTATTGTTTCTGTGAAATGATTGATATCAATTCAAATGACTATGTATGCAGTTAAAAAGGTTAAGTTAGTTACCGGGTCAGTTTCATCAACCATATTTTCATTCAGGTTATGAGGAAAAAAACGGTTAACTCTGGTACATTCCCATTCCATGTGACTTTATTTAGATCATTGATCCTGGAACTATTGCCAGTAAATAATTATGTCGAAAATACATCACTAATTTGAGTAATCCGGGCGCCAGCGCCATCCAGCGGTACTCGACAGAGTACAATATAACGCTCGACCTGTGCTAAGCAGAGCTGGTCGGTGGCGTGCAAGCAGTGAATACGTTTAGAAACTGTCGCGCGTTCTGTATAGTCTATCGTGTACCTACAGTGTGTGAATTGCTAGTGTGATTAATTTGATAGTAAATTATAATGTGATCTGAACTGCAAACGGTTTTTCTATTGCGCAATAATCAACACTACCCACAGTACGCCCACAGTAGTTAAAATATGGCTGATAATAACGAAAGACAGTTGCGTTGCTGCGTTCAGCCGAACACGTCGTATTCGGGTTCGTGACAAATCAATCGTCATCCTGAGGATGCCTCATTAAGAGGTGAAACACGTGTTGATTTCTTTCAGGGTTTTTAAAGCTCTTTATAAATAGCTAAGCGGAACATGTTACTAAATATATCCAAGTCTATTGTATTTTTTAAAGCAGATACTTCTAACTCTAACAGTGAGTAAACAAAAACACAATTTAATTCAAAAACTATAAAGAATTTTTAATCACCAGTTTACATTACGTAGATAACCATTACCGGCGTATCGAGGAACATTCAAAACATTTTAGTTCGGTTCTTTGTTTTCTAATAATCATTGCGACGCGGCACGAAACGGTTAGCTAACAAAGAAAACTGTCAAGCACGAGTGTTGTTTGTTTATGGGGTTCAGGGATCAATCATGTAATTGCGTTTAATTAAACTAGATTTTTATTAATTTATTTATCTTTTGTATATAGATTCTTTTTTATTTTGTGAATGTGAAAACGCTGTAGGCTTAGTGGACTGTAGATTTTTTGACTATATTCTATTTTGTTAAGTACCTACCTGGTACTTGTTGAAAGACCTACACTGTCCTCCCATACCTAGTCATCATCTGCCTAGCCTTTTCCCAACTATGTTGGGGTCGGCTTCCAGTCTAACCGGATGCAGTTGAATACCAGTATTTTACATGGAGCGACTGCCTATCTGACCTCCACAACCTAGTTATTAGGTAACACGATACCCCTTGGTAAGACTGGTTGTCAGACTTTTTTGGGTTTCTAACTACCCGTAACGACTGTCAAAAATCTACAAATGACAGCCGGGACCACCGGCTTAACGTGCTTTTCGAGTAACCTTACCTAGTAACGCTGTTATTTGAAAATATTGTAAAAGCCAATTATCTTTAAAAGAGTAACCGTGGAGTTTCTTGTCGGGTCTTCTCCATAGGAAACGACCAATTAGAACCGTGCACCTAGCTTCTGACGTTGCTTAAGTGCCCATGTAGGTTTATATGAAATAAAATATTTTGAATTTTGAATAAAGACAATGGTCTTTATTCAAAATATTTCATTTCATATAAACTATCTAATTAACCGTGCAAGGAAAATGTTCCTCGCACGGTTAATTAGATAGTTTTCCGACAAATTTGGTTTTTTATTCCAAACTAGCCTTTGCCCACGGCTTGGCCCGCTTGGAGGTCGGAGTTTATCGCACGGGAACGTACTACCGGAATTAAAAGTATCTTATGTATTATCAAGATTATAAACTATCTGTATTGCAAATTCGATCCGTAAGTTTTATGTTCAAAATGCTACGCTTTATGTTCAAAATATTTCGCAATACAATAATACGCTCAAAGACAGGCATCGCTGATATTGGCGATAAGACCGCAAGGTTGAAATACGACTGGGCGGGTCACACTTACAGGTTGCATTAGGACAGATGGCAAGGGTCGTCACGCAGTGGGTGCCTGAAGACGGGCATCGTCACTAAGGCAGGTCTAAGAAACGCTGGCGCGACAACCTAGACTCTTTCTTGACTGATTGGCCAGAAAAGGCAGTAGACAAAGTTGCATGGCGAAGTATGGGGGAGACCTTTGACTTTGAAATTTCATCCAAATCCGTTCAGCCGTTGTTGCGTGACTGATTAACAAGCATACAAACGTTCACATTTATGATATTAGTAGGATTCGAATAATATATTCGTAGTAGAGTCACTTCTTATCTTAAAGGCTGAGTTTAAAACCAGGCAAGTACCAACAAAGTACTAATGTCAGTCTAATTTATCATTTAGTTACTTTCTAAGTTAATCTTGAACACCACAAACTTGCCCTAATTTACTGAAATCTGGTCAAGATGCAGTGAGCAAAGTAATTCGTTCTCTGAGATGAGAAGATTAAGCTTCTCCTGCAACCTGCTGGTTACTTAACCATATTTGCCAATAAGCTTGATAAGTCCGCAAAAGCAATATCTTTAAAACCAACCCCTTGTATAGAAAACTTAGTACCTACATGGACGTACTACCCCACAGACAGGTAGTCGATAATCGAGCTGGAGATTTATGACCCCAACACAACAGCTTCCCTTAATCTGGTAGTTACTCCGGGAGGACGGGCGAAGTAAGTAATCTTAGATTATACAATCATGGAGTGGTTTGAGGAGGACGAGAGTTGTCTTGTCTTGTCACCCTTGTGTTTTACTATGAAATTGCAGCACGTCTTGGTACCTATGTTGTTATGCAATGAATTGCGTGTGCATTATTGTTCTAATACTCTCGCAAGCCCATATTCTAGAACGATATTCAAATGTATGAACCAAAACACTACAGAATGACAACTGACAATTTTAAATCTAAATTCAAACTGCGGTACTTGAAAGAAATTCTGTACTTAAAATAAATTTGTCGTTAGATAGAATGTTGAAAATGGAAAATCTGCATTTAGAATTTCAGACGCCAGTTTTTATTTGGCAGTAATGTTTCAATTGGCTTTCTGGACTGAAACATTACTACCAAATAAAAACATTACTACCTTAAAACAAAACGTAGTACAACGATAGCCTTTGTATAAGTACGTATCAAGAAGAGAGATATAGAATATTTTTCCAGAAAGGCGTTTTGTACTTCATACAGAACCACCATAAATAAATTCACTGCAAGTTGATCGCACTAAACCTAGATGTGCCCTGGACCACACAACACATCACTTGCCGGTAAGTTAAGCAATGTTCTGTGAAGCGAGCGCAGTTATACCTTAGCAGAAGTTGGTAAACGTGTGAATTTACTTGAGTTTGTCGTACTGTCTTGTCCAGTGATAGAAACTCTGTATTACGTACGCACCTCTGGTGGCGAGGTTGACAGACTTTCTAATTAAGGAAGAGATTAGCGTTTCAGAATTAGGTATATATAAGTGAAGGAATTTTTGCCAGAAAATTTATATTAACTTGTTCATACAGACAAAATCGATTGTAAAAATTGCAAAACTTTTTACAGATGACTGAACTCACTTATGTGAACTTTTTATTATAATAAGTATTATACTTTCTAGAACAACCAATAGAAGATGATCTACAGATAAAGAAAACTGTAAGGTCATACTGTTAACTTATGCACGTTTTTTATCAATTTGAGTTTAATTGCCCTTTATACCTTAAAGCGTTATCACACTGACGATTTGCCCGCGTGTTTCAAGTGAGGCGATTTGGGAGCGTTCTCTCCGCGGGTGCAAAGCGAGCTAACGGCGACTACGCGACGTGTTATCCGCGTTTTCACAGAAATGTACACTCGCTTGGCTCACTCGCCCTTGTAAACTCACGTCAATTACTCTTGTTACGCAAACGCGGCGAACACACAGCGCATACGTGGCGTGCTCAATACGCACACGCAGCGAGCGCGTTGCAAAATCGCCTCACTAGAAAAACGCTCGCCAATCGCCAGTATAATAAGGCCCTTAAGTTTTCGTCTACAGGTTTTTGAGTTTCGTTTCGTATAAATATCTACCTTTCTACCCAAAACGGCACGTGGTTCAGCCTACCACTCTAATTTGTTTAATTGTCTGAATTATGTTCACGCTTTGAAGATAAGAGAATAATATTAATACCTCGAACTTAACGTTACTTAAGTTTTTAACTGTTACCATTAACTTTAAAATTGTATCTATGAAACTGTCTAAAATTCGTGCTAAGTATAGAATACTTAAAGCAGTGGTGGCCCAGTGGTAACAGCCGCGACTTACGAGTTGTAGGTCGTAGGTTCGAACCCAGACAAGCGCTTTACTTTGTGTAAATTATTTCATCACCACTGCTCTCAAAACGGTGAAGGAAAACATCGTAAGGAAACCGGCATGTCCTAGAATCGAAAATTCGAAGACATGTGACATCTACCAACCCCCGCACTGGGCCCGCGTGGTGGATAACAGCTCACTCCCTCTCACAGAGAGAAGGCCTGTGTCCCAGCAGTGGGAACATTTATAGGCTGATGATGATGATGAAAACATTAAATTTTAAAATAAAAATTAAAGTATTCTATACTTTAATTTTTATTTTAAAATTTAGAGTTTTGGTAACTGAAATACCTTCTTACCTTTTTTAAAAGTGATTAAAAAAAAATTGAGCTTGTCATCTCTATATTTGAAAAGAAAATATAGCCCCCAGACAGTTAACTTTTGATTTAAAGATCAAAGATTAAACGCTGAAAATTCACACGATATAAAATGACTGTTCACTACAAAAAATTCTAGCCTAACAACGTCGGTAAACAAGAAATACAAACTCCGTCTAAGGAATCCTAGAAAGCGTTTTATCATAACTCGCAGAGTAATTACAAAAATAACTTGAATATTCCGCGTCGCGATGTCGCTATTTATTTTCGATAGCATTGCATCTACAGTAGTAGTCGACAGTTTTAATAATGTACGTACGCCCGTCCAATTAGGGTTGGCGCGATGCGGATATTATACGAATTGCGTTTTTTGTGGTGCGGTCATTTTATTAGTTTTCTGCCGAAATGTTGAATGAGAATTGCTTTTGACATTGCGTGTGTATGAATAGGAAAATGAATTTGGGCTTTGATTATTAAAGTTTTTTTAGATTATTTTGTTTTGAATGTTGGGAATTAGCTTGTTTGTTTTGAAAACTGGGAATTAGCTTGTTTGGAATGAAACTTTTTTGAACAAATTGCGTTTTTGGACAGTGCTAAGAATAAAATCATAGACAAAATTTAATATAAACGATTTTTAGATAAAGCTGATACCGGTATCACAGCTAGCGAATTATTTGCCAAGCAAAGCCCTGTTAATCACAAGCGATTATTAGAAAATACTCGACAAAACCTTTCTGCGAAACTGTTTTTCACCGCTACACATACCTACTGTTCGAATTTTCTAAGAATTCAAAAAAGCTCCCGAACTCCTAACACTACGCCGTCGCGTCGCGTCGGTCACGCGGCTAGCCGCCGCACTGAGGTGCGGACATATTATCGCGAAATAATAACACATCAGTGCGCACCCTTACATGCCCTCTAGCAATAACAAGGAAATTCAGCGTCGCACTTACCGCTCGCATAATTTACAGCGTCGTTTCTGGTGACGTGCGTTATTAATTTGAGAAGAGTTTTGTTAAATTAAAATGCGGATAAAAATCCGTCTTTCACATAAAATCTTCAACTTGTAAACGCATTTAAATGATAGATTTGTTTGTATCTACGACGGATTCTAGGTATTTTGCCAATGATACTAATAAATTACTAAATTTGAGCCACGAAACCACAATAAATCTACCAAAAACCAGGCCAACTTTAACTAGTTCGCCTCTGTACATTTGTGTGCTTGTTGTATTTAATAAATAAATAATAAACGCTCTAAACTACTTTTTTAACTTTTCAAAACTCTTGATTAGATTACAGTTTCCAAGTCAATTTATCGGCTTTGCCCGCGTGATATCTTTATAAATTATATATAGCCTATGTTAGGTACTCAGTTATTTTATAGCATTCTACTGGTGAATTATTTTTTGAAGTGAAAACGTCTTTAGGCACGTTGGGCATTTTTAAGATGGAAAAAACAATTGAACTCGTGACACCGTTACCGACACCTCATTTTTGTAAACGCGACTGTACTCTTTATTTATATTGCGTTACTGATCAATTTAGTTTAATATCAAACTAATGACTAAAGGCCCTGCTTGTGTTCCCACGTTTATATTGAATATCCACTATGCAGTCGATTATTCATTAGTATGAGAACATCAACAGTATATGAAAAAAAATTACCTACACGTTGAGTTTTAGGGGTTTATGGGCTTTATAAAGGGGGTCGATATTTTCATTATTTTTGCGATAAGACACATCATTTTCGAGATAGCAAACGTATATAGTACTGTTTTTACACCTAAAGTCGAGGTATTTAAAGTTCATGACAACTAATTTTATTCCAGATGTTTTTAATCGCGATTACAAATAGTCAGATTTAGTTAGACAATCAAAATTTTAGATGTAAAATGTCAAATTCAGAATAGCGAAATTGCCATTTTCACTAAACTAAAATCTCAGTGCCATCTTAGTGCTGTCAAACTAAAATATAGTTAAGTTGTATCACTTTATAGTCTATTTCAGAATGAGAAATCGTCCTTTGACAAGAACTAACTAAATTTTAGTAATTTTTAGTCTAATTTATTAGAGGCATTTGTGACAAGAGAATCGCACTATTATTTGCTTATAATACATGAAGGTATACAGATAAGATAGTTTTTTTAATAACAATAGTACCGATACATTTTATCTTAATGGGTGCAAAATTTTACAAAGATCCGGGGGTTTCCATCTTCTAGTTTCTTGTCCTCGCATAAGCACGTATAAAACATTAACAGATATATGAAACATACTCGTGCATAAAGTAGTCTTTATTCGTTCGACCGAGTCTAGGTATTACAACTGCGTCCAGTCCGCCTCTAAGATCGTTTTACTAATTACGAGCCTACCTAGACAATATAGGAGAATATAGAAGGTCCATAATCATGGTATAGTTTATCATTCAAATAGGTACGGTTATTATCGTTTACTTCACTGTACCGGAATGGTATTGTGGCGACATCTACAACGGCACATGCTAATTACGTATCGCATTCACGTCACACAAAATTCCTGCATCACGCAAGCAGAGTTTACCGCGCGATGAGTAAATACAGGATGGGTAAAAATCGTAGATTAAACGAAACAGTGCGACAGTTGAGGTTATTTGCAGAACCTCTACACTCTACACTTTTAAAATTCTGGTGAAAAAACACTTCCTTTCTCCTTAAACATCATCATTACATATAGTTCCTTGCTCTTGTTTCATGTTTATAATTTTATGTTTATCTGTTATTTATCTAATATATTTATATAGGTAAACATATGCTTCATGTATCTATGTATCTGTTGTATAGGTAAATGGTACACCACTGACAACCTGCAGTATTGTCTCTCCTTTTCCGTTTAAATCCATCCAAAGGTTGTCTCTAAAAGATTGCTTTTGGCGATAAAACCGCCCATTGTGTCACCCAATGTAAAATTTCTAAATTTATATCTGTAATTTTTATGGTGTGCATAATAAAGAATGTTCTATCCATCTCTATGGCATCGTCCAGGGTGAAAGGGAATATATTGTTGATAATGACCAAAAATCAAAATAAAAAGTCATTTATTCAAATTCGACTCGACTTTTGAACGTCAAAATTACATAAGACAGTCTCCCCTAAAACGCCCACCCTTCATCACTTCCTAGTGCTTTAGCTGGAATGAACTGGGGCAACAAACTCCCCAGCAGTTAAATGAAACTTCTGCATTATTCTATGCTGTATAGACTATTATTAGAAGTAGTGAGGTAAACAGATTATTGTTGTTAAGAGGATTGTTTTGTTTTATATGTAACGCCTTATGGTGGTCCACGGAGAAACTTGTTACGTAGTACAGGAATCTTTATCAAATTATGCCTTCTAACACAACATTATGAAAATGTTTTCTTCATAACATTACATCAGCTGTAGAATAATACAGAAGGCGCACTCCGCATTTTAGTTATAAAGCTAAAAATACGCGGCTAATCCAGTGAGTGTTAAGCAATCAGCAAATACAGGGTTATTGATTATACTTCGGCAATCCGTTAAGGGGATGTAGGAGAGGGGTCATTTGCAACCAAATTACCCTGGATGACCCCCTATGCCAATGCCATTTTCGAGTAATTTGACATTTTGTATTTTAAAATGTACGAAATAAAAATAAAGTTGACTGCCTCGTTGGTCTAGTGGTCGCAAGCGCTACTGCCGAGAAGAGGTCCTGGGTTCGATTCCCGGGTCGGGCAAAGTGTTGTTGGGTTTTTCTATCTAAAATTTCTCAGTAACAGCCCGGAGTCTGGATTTGTGCCCAGTTGATGGCAATAGGCTCGCCCCCTATTAGGTACATGAAACTTAAACATAACTGGCAAAATGTGGGTGTACCTGCTACAGGGACACCTCTGCCCAAACCTTCGAGGAAACAAAGCGTGATGTTATGTATGTGGATAAGTATGTAGTTTCTTTATATTAAAATGCCTTGTATTTACTTAATCTTTTTATCTCTAGGTAGGGGGCAGCTGTCCCCTTTGCCCCCCCTTGCCGACGCCCTTGCCTTATAGCACTGCTCACTCACTCATACGTACCTTTCTCAATCATCTAGCAGGTGGAATGTCCCACCGAAATGTTCTGTCTTTTTTAACATATTTATTTTTAGTCATAAATATTGGACTTAAAATTTCAGCGTGCCTCAAATTTTTTTTTTTTTTAATTTTTGCTTTATTATTTTGCAAGCACCTGTCAAACTTTTAGACCCGACTAAATAATCTGGCTTGTTTATTTTTTCACTCTTTAAATAGTAAATGTTAAAGTATAAAAATTACAGAATGCCTCGAGAATACTTTTTGCAAAAAAAAACTCTATCTGAAAATTTAATACCCTTCAGCCAGGTCTACGGTTCAGTACTCAGGTATAATAGAAGATATTGAACAAGTTTTCTCTCAAATTCCTACCCAAACATGTCTAACTGCTCTCCTACTATACAGGGTGGCAGGGACATCGATGCGAAAACAGTTACCATGGATTCAGTACATGATTCTGAACCCCTCTGCATTGTAATTTACCGTCGATTTTTTTTTTAATCTGCTGTTTCATAGAAACGTGCAATACCTATACGATCAAAATGTATGGAACAGCTGAAACTGATGAAAAATGACAACGCAGGCAAAAAAAAAAATGTTGTACAAAGAACTGTTAGAAACGTTTTAAAAACGTTATTTTGAATAACGTTTCTGAGCCCTGCTTAAAAAAATAAGCAAAGACAGCATCAGGCAATCCTTTGCTGCATTTTTAACAAGTGAGCTGAGACAGTGACCGCTGCATTTTTAACTGCCTGTGGTTAGAACTATGTACTGAACTGAATCCATGGTAATAGTTTTCGCGTCGATGTCCCTGCCACCCTGTACGTAACGATGATCACCCATCCACGGACGTGTAGACGTAGCTTAACCAGCTCGATCAACCATTGCGAATATTATTACGTAACCACAAGCCCCTTGAAAAACTCAAACATTAACCACTTGTACTAATTAAATATGTACATTATACATCTGTTTAACTTATTCCTAGAACACACCTCAGAAACTCATTATTATTGATCACAATAGAATCTCGGCGCGTCCCGGGACAAGTTGGGTAGTATGAATAAATTACTACCCTCACCCAAAAGGGAAGGTCACTCGCTAATGGCTTAGTTTTACTAATTATTTGTTTACGGAAGTATTACGTTTTGGGTTTATTTATTTTTGGTTGATTATTTTATAATGAGTTTGAAATGATAAATTTGTTATTTTAATGTTAATTTACACATTGAATTGATACTTATAGAACTGGTTTTAGTTGAATAAAATGAAATTGTTTATTCTGTAAATAGGATATCGGAATCACTTTCACTTCATATAAAAAATATGAAGTGTCATATAAAAAATATTAAAAATAAGCTAGATGAGTTCGGGGTTTCCTATCTGACTACTCTGAGAAGAAAGGCCGAAACAAACTCAGAGATCGCAGTCTCTTTTAAAGTCCAAACATAATCTTGATCAGGCCATATGAGGACCATGTAGATTAGTGTCTGAAAAGGTCTTTTGAGGAAAGAACCACACAGATTTGAGTGGACCTGTCCAGTCAGTGCAATCATTTGTCAGTAATCGTGGAGCTCAACTCAGATGTGTAACTAAACATCTATCTATATATATAAAAATTCTCGTGTCACACTGTTAGTTGCCATACTCCTCCGAAACGGATTGATCGATTTTTATGAAATTTTATATGTATATTTGGTAGGTCTGAGAATCGGTCGTAATTTATTTTTCATACCCGTAAGTGATAAGGGTGGTCCACCCTAAATATAAATAATTTATATAGCAAAACAACGTTTGCCGGGTCAGCTAGTTATTTTATATTTAATTGATTCACCAAAAACTCGCTCACCACACCAACTCACTCACCAACGAATTAATTGGTTATTTTTTTGAAACTTTGGTGAAAAGGAGAGGTTAACCACTCTCTCTTTAGAAGTGTGGAGTGAATACTTTAACCAGAGGTCAACAGAAAAGGGAATATGGTACAAGATCATCCAACCACAGCTTCCAGTGTATAATTGGATCGATCAAAATGTACTTCGTTCCGGTCACATTCCATCAAGAAAGTTTTGATGAAAAATTTGACGTCACCCAACTGTGAAGAATGTGGTGTTGTCGAAGATGTGCAACATGTTTTGATAGTGTGTGCGGAATGAAGCTTTGCGATTTAATTTTCTTGGTCCAACAAACAAGTACGACATTGGAGACTGTAACGCTATCCTGGCTTTTCCTTTATCGGAACAAGCTAGGATAATGTACAAATTGGCATTTTTTGTTATAAAGTAAATTTGTAGTAGTAACAGTAATTTTAGAATTAAAAAGTGTTTTTAGGTTTAGTTATTTTGCTGATGTTACAGGGTGACGCTTTCTCTTTCACTAATAATTATTGGTGTACCCAATGCACTATCCAGATATATTTCAACAAATATTAATAATATACCTAATCAATGCCTATGTAATAAATCTCAAGTGACTTTTGTAAATTTAAGACGAAAATTATTCCTCCTGTATTGAACACATTCTCGACACAATAATGTCGATACGTGTAGACCCGCTACGCGCCCTCTACGGCGTAGAGTGCGTGCTACGCCGTCAGGCGGGGAGGCCAGATTAAAAAAGTTTAACCGTCTGATACGTACTTGTATGCAAATTAAAAAAAGAAGTTTGGTTTTAAATCGCAAGCTTCATTAGGTCTGGCAACTTTTCAAACGCTCGTGAGGGTTTTATTAAATTTTTTATTTTATTTTATTTGATGAATATTGGTTGTGGGGAGTTTTGAGTTAAGTTTTGAGTTAGGTTGTATGATATTTCATTAAACTTCTATAAAAAGTTGCATATTATTCAAATTGAATTTCAATACTGTGAATAACCAAACTGGATAATTGAATAGCTTGAGGCGCTGATAGAATTATATTTAGTGTGAAACACACTAAATTTAATTCTAAATAAATTCTAAATCAGTAAAAACTGCTTTTTTACCAGCAAATAACTAACCAGAACGAATCAAATTAATATTTTTATCAATAATAAAAAATTTAACACAGTAATTCAGCATTGAATCAAGTGTTATTTTCTACCTGTCTATACACAACATAGTAATGTCGTGTCCATACAAAATGTAGAACAAATCGATTAAATAATCGAATTGAAATCGATTCAACAGCATGTCACGACCACTTCAATGCGATAATCTTTCAATCTATCATTACTAGTAGTGACATAGTAATGTTGACACACATATTTATGTTGCTGTGTTGATATGCTGTTAGGGCTTGTACTCAAGACTTGTTTTATGAATATAAATAAGACAATATTAAATGACATTCATTTGATCCTCATCATCGATGCCGTCGATTATTGGCATAAAGTATCACCATATAGAAGTAGGAATTCTTCCACTTTTGTCGGTTTGATATTCGACTTAAGTTCCGTGTTAAGCTACATGATTAAGGCGGTCAGGTACGGAATGGTAATTCCGTACCCGACCGCAGGAGGCAACTGCCGGTGACTTGTCGCGGCGTCATTTCGCGGCAACACGTCGCGGCGTCATGTCGCTGCAGTCATGATTCCGAACCCGACCGCAGGCGGCAACTGCCCGTATTCCAGTCGGTAGATAGAAGATAGAAAAACGTGACTGTCCCTTGAGCGTTGGCGACACTACTGGTCTGCGGTCGGGCTGCACGTATCGTCTGTCACTCGCCCGTAGCTGCCAACGACGTGTCGCTAGCTACGAGAAGTATTTCATATAAATTCATAGAAACTAGTCGTATCGCGGTGACACGTCGCCTGCAGTTGCCTCTTGCGGTCGGGTACGGAATGGTACCTTAATTGACAAATGCTTGCAATGACTGGACAGGTCGACTCAAAAAATCTGTGTCGTTCTTTCTCAAAAGACTATTTCAGCAACGAATCTACATGGTCTTCCTATGGCCTGACCAAGATTATGGCTGGACTTTAAAAGAAACTTTGACCCTTGAGTTTGTTTCGCCGCAAGGATAGTCAGATAGGAAATGTTGACTCCATCTAGATTTTTTTATATGACGTGTATAATCGATTCCGATATACTATTTACAGAATAAACAATTTCATTTAATTTCTTAGGTAAGCATGTTTTAATGATTTTTTGTATTACATTAAATATTTGAATATTCATTTTGAGAAAACTTGACAATCATCAATATTAATTTTAAGGTTCACAGACAGAAAATATGTTATACGTGTTGTTATATGTGTGAAGTTGAATTTATGAGCATCCTCTTAAGCATTTCTTACATTTATGTTCGCATAGCTCGTCTAAATGTAGGAAACAGCTGTTTTTTTTTTTTTCGCGGATTCAGGATTGGTGCCATAGTGAATGTTGTTCATAATGATGAGTACAAAGATCCCTTAAGAGAATGCCAATGAGTAAAATATTATAGTATAAATATTTTAATTTAATTTGAGTCATAAATAGTTGCTTAACAATTTTGCCACCCTAAAACAAATTATGGAACTGCCAATCAATCGTTTTAAAACAGCGTTATACAAACGGCTCATAGAAAAATCTTTCTATTCTGTGAATGAGGACCTAAATTTAAAAAAAATACACTGACATTTATTATTATAATTTGACAAATGATTGACATTTTTATTCTTAAAATATCATAACTATGATTTATGTTCCAATTTTATAAGCTTCTTATTTCATTTATATTTATGTAATTTTGCATGCTAGTTTTAGCGAATTGTTTTAGAACTTGTTAAAAAACCCGACCAACTGTAATGCACTACAATTCTTGCAAATAAAATTTCATTTAATCTCATTTAATTTCAACGTTTATCGCGCAAGCCCTATAAAAGATCCATCGGCGCGTGCGACGATTCTTGGCGCATCACACGTCTAACATCATACCGATGGCATGACACTGCCTATGATGTTGCGTATCTATGTTGACTATGCGATGATTGATGACCGGACGTATTTAGATTAATTTGTTGTTTATTTTATTACAGGATAGAATTTTACTGTTCTCAATGTGTAAATGATTTACGACCATTCCTGCTTGTCGGGTATCGGATACTCAAATGGCAAAATATTTTGTATGATTTGAACACCCGTTGAAGCCGTGTGTGCTGACTGGCTGTGTGACTCGCCGCTCGAAAGCTTGAAGAAATGATGATGATGACGTCACGCTGAAGTAGTTGCACGAAGTCTGCGCTGACGTTCATAATCGGGGTAACCAGTATAGAGGTATGAGAAACAGGTTGTAAAGTCCACTCATCCTCTATAGAAAAGGGAGGATCTTCCTAGGCTGCCAGACGGGTGTTGTGTCTGGTGGGAAACTGCCCGACGATAGATGTGGGGACGTTGGATATATACTCGTCGCGCGGTAAACTCTGCTTGCACGATGCAGGATTCGTGTGACGTCAGGTCTTTGATGCATAGTTCGCATGTGGCGTTGTAGAGGTCTCCACAAAGCTGGTTGTATGGTGGGTTCGGAAAACTCTCCAACTAAATTTTATTAAGGACATCCGAATAAAAACGTATCCGACACCCGACTAGTGGGATCGGGCTGTTGTTAGGATTTCATTTAGTTCAAAATCCACACCAAAATCATTCTTCTTTTTTGTATGTAATTGATAAGAACAGAAGATTCCGTTCGGAATACTTTGTTTTAATTAGACAGTCGGATTCCCCTTGTCTGAGCCCTGAGCTAACCGTTAAATGGCGGTCGTACAGAACAGCGCTGATCGTGCACGAAACGAAAGCTGTGTCGGCCTTACGTTTAGGAAGATCCGCAGAAGGCCGTAGGTGAGCATTGCGGGTGTTATTAGATAGTAAGAACCACAATTTTCAGGCTGGTTTCACAGACCCGTGCGGGCCACCCGTACAGTCTCCCAGAACGGTGAGGTGCTAGAACATTGTTTCAAAGTGACGCAGATTGTTCCGTACGCAACCCGCTCCGGGTAGAGCCCGTACAACGCTAGCAACCGTATCGTACTAACTCCCTCGTTTCAGAGCACTGCGGGCGCTACCCGTACGGGTCTCCCGTGTGCGAGCGGCCCGTGCGGGTCTCCCGGACAGCTGTGAAACTAGCCTGAGATTAAGTTGTCGTGAATAGAAGAAACAGGGCAACTGCCTGCGATAAAGAAAATTAATAAAACGCGCTTCCTTATTTTATTTTACAGCACTTGTCAACACACACCCCACCTATCCTCAAAGCAATAGCATGTTGTATTTAAAAGCGACTATAACCCACATTCAAGCCGTCATAACACACGATTATTTCGAAATTATGCAAAATGCTGCAAATTGTATTCAAATATCGCCTGCCTGACGATAAAACACTGATCAGTTGGTGATACGGAACACGAAAACACATGTTTTTGCCGTGTTATTAGTTTGATAGACAATTGCTCGTTAAATATTGAAGAGGAAAATTTAGTAGCAAGTCTAAAGGTATTTTGTGTCTTTATTACTTTAATAATTGGCTTTTGTTGTTTGATTTCTTGATAATATTTAATTAAAGGGAGTCGAGAGGTATGAGGAACAGGGGGTAAAGTTCACTCATCCTCTATAGAAAAGGGAGGATCCTCCGACCAAATGGGTGTCGTGTCTGGTTACTTGGAATATTTTAAGAGGCTTTGGTCTATAGGTCAAGAATACTGAACTCAGGAGAATAATAATAATTGATTCCTATTGTTTGGTTAAGTGAATAATCGTCTTGAAGATTTAGGTTGAATGTGGGCGAAGTCCGGTTTTCTAGCTAAATATAATAATAGAAATAAACAGAATTTTCCGTCAATCTCTTATAATCTTCTGATCTCGTTCATTGAAGTAATTTTTTCACAACTTCGAAGATCAAGTTAATACAAATAGCTTTTTAGAAAATTCCACCAATAGCAACAGTTCCAGTACCTTAATTACTTAACTACATACAAGTATCTATGTTCCAACCATCTTTTATAATCTCCTGATCTCGTTCATTTAAAAGTTCACAACTTCTAAGATCAAAATTCAAAATATTTTATTTCACATAAACCTACATGGGCATTTATGAAACGTCAGAAGCTAGATGCACGGTTCCAATTGGTCGTTTCCTATGGAGAAGAGCCGGCAAGAAACTCCACGGTTACTCTTTTAAAAATAATTGGCTTTTATAATACTTTTAAATAACAGTGTTACTAGGTATGGGAGGACAGTGTAGGTCTTCAATAAGTACCAGGTACTTAACAAAATAGAAAATGGTCAACAGATCTACAATCCACTAAGCCTACAGCGTTCTCATATTCACAAAATAGAAAAGAATCTATACAAAAGATAAATGAATTAATAAAAATATAAACCTATTTTAATAAAAACGCAATTACATGATTGCTATTACAACTGTAATAAATCTGAATTATTATCATGAACAAAATATAAAAAGCAATTAAGAAATACAACATTACCTACATTTTCTGTAGCTTAAGTATCTAGTACTTATCTATCAACAACAACATGAAAACCTCCAACACTGACGTCCTAATTGCCCCCTTAAATCACCGAACTACAATCTCTGCTTACCCTCGACGAAAAAACAGCCAAAACGATACGTGCTCGCACCCATGGCAATTAAAGGGGATAAGCGCCAATAAAAGTGCTCGTTTTAGTTATAAATTGATCAAATTGCGGGATCCAGGCCAATATATGGCTTGGGGAGGGCTTTGGGCCTTTCATAAAACGTAATCGTACATCTGTGTCAACGGTTTTTTAAAGAAATAAAACTATAGTGAATTGCGTTCAGCAGTTTTTGAGATTGGTTCAAACATAGACACGACACAGCGACATATACCAATGAAATCTTTATTTTACTTTGTAAGTGATCCTATTTAATACTAGGCATAAATGAACAATTATTGTTTAGATGTAACACACAATGTAAGTATATATATAATCTGAATCTCGGAAACGCCTCCAACGATTTTCATGAAATTTAGTATGCAGGGGGTTTCGGGGGCGATACATTGATCTAGCTAGGTTTCATTTTTGGAAAACGTCGTTAAAAAAAAAAACCTAAAAAGCTCATCCAGGTATTTTAATACTCACCTTCCGCCTGACGCAGGTCCTCACCGGACACGGCTGTTTCGGGAGGTTCCTGTTCAGGATAAGGCGGGAGGAAACGCCTGGGTGTCACCATTGTGTGGATCGCCCGGAGGACACGGTGGAGCATACCGTGGAGGTCTGCCCGGCGGAGCATCGCCATGTCCTCGTGGAGGCAAACGGCGGCGGTGATGTCTCGCGTTCGGCCCTGGATCAGGTCATGGTACTGAGCGAGAGGAAATGGCAGGCCGTCACCTCCTTCTACGAAGCGGTAATGCCCGCGACGGAGGAGGCGGAACGCATGAGGGAGAAGCAAATTTCGCGCCCTCACGCCCTTAACCGCCGCTGGGCAGGAATCGCGAGCCGATTTCCGGCCACTGTAGGCGCGGGCTTGCGGACGGTGAGCAATGGGTAGCTTGCTGTCCGATAAGGACCAGACCCAGATCGAAGGCGCGTTGTGTTCCACGCGCGCCTCAAAGAGATGTCAGCAGAATTGACGGGGTCCGCTAGGGCCAATGCCTGCCTTGGCTGCGAATATGGGCCGAAAGGGAAATCGTGGCCCCCCGGCAACATGGCAACCTAAGGAACACGGGTGGGTTTTAGTCAGTAAGAGTCTTACACGCCCTCCCGCTCCACCTAGAGCGGGAGAAGTTATTTGATAATTTCCCACCCAAAAAAAAAGAAGCTATTTTAATACTAGGCATGACGAGCAACGACGATGAATACAACAAATTATTTATTTAACATAGTAATAGTATGTATCGATAATATTAGACACATCTTCTGGAGTCTAAAAGGACTACACGACCAAACTGTCACTATTTACAAAATAAACGATTATTATTTCACAAAAAATAAATGTGGTTCCTATTATAGTGATAAAAACCTACTACATCCACATTTATTGATATCAAAGGAAAGGAAACAATGTCTTTTCATAAGTCAGTAAATAAATAATTCCATCTCCGTTCAAAGACCAAACTCTCCGAGTTCAATCGTCTGGACTGTAACACGACCTGCCAGTGTCTATCCGTTGGTCACTTTGTCCTCCGCACCACGATCCTGATTTAGCACCGAAAGGGGGGTAGGGAGGAATAGGGTTGTCAGAAATAGAGGCTGTTTAGTTTGGGTTGTTACGGTAATGGGGAGTTTCGAATGCAAAGTTTTGGGATATTTTTAGATAGTGGGCTTATTTTTGGCTCGATTTCCAATTTTTATATTTGTATATTTACTGGTATCTTCAATTTCTTAGGGATTTTTTTATATCTTTACTTAATATTATAAATAGGTAGAATTTGTTAGTTTTTATGTAGAGTTTACTCCACTGTTTGAAAGCGTGCATAAAAAATTAAAAAATATATTTATCTACTTGTCTCGTCATTATCTAGTCCAGTACGGAAACAAAATATAAAATAAATGAAAGTTATGAGCGTCAAAACTTCCATATTTCAACACTAATTCTAACGTATCTTTGGGCGTAAATAAATAACTCCCGAAGTATGAAAATAGCAAAATTGTTATCGTACAGTGATAGATAATTTATTCAAAAATTCTAATAACTTTATTTTGAATAAATACATTTACTAGTTTTTTCTTGTGGCTAAGTAATAACAGCTGCACGGGTCGATCGATCAGGTTAAGCTACGCTTGCCGCGGTTGGTCCGTGGATGGGTGACCATCTTTACATACCAAGTCCCCTCCGTGCCTCGGAAAGCACGTTAAGCCGTTGGTCCCGGCTGTCATTTGTAGATCTTTGACAGTCGTTACGGGTAGTTAGAAGCCCAAAAAGTCTGACAACCAGTCTTACCAAGGGGTATCGTGTTACCTAGTATCTAGGTTGTGGAGGTCAGATAGGCAGTCGCTCCATGTAAAATACTGGTATCCGGTTAGACTGGAAGCCGACCCCAACATAGTTGAGAAAAGGCTAGGCAGAAGATGACTAGTTTTTTCATAATATCTATATTATGCCCAAAAGTCTGTTCATGAAATTTTACGCGCTCATTTTCGTTATAAATCATCGTCTATTTCACTAAATCAATAAATAAATAACAACTTAACAAAACACTTAATAAATAAAACTAAATAAATAAATGAAATAGCAAGCATCTAGTGCAACCATAATGGGAAGCTACAGTATTATAAAGTATCATAGGATATATTTTTTGTTAAAACAAGAAATTTCAACCCGTTTAGGTTGAAATTTCTAATTATATACCTGGATTTACATTATGCAAGCTTGGCAGCCCTAACAAGGATGCTTCTAAAAGTGCATCGGTCTCCCACCACCCCTCATGGCCCATTAGATGCGTCCGCGGGAAATCGTCATTTGCATAAGCGGCTTGGCTCTCTGCACATAGTAATTGGGATCACATGAACGCGACCAATTCAGTTAGACACTTGTCCCCTCCCTGACACCTACAATATTTGGGATTACGTGGGGACCATCGCTTTAGGGATCAGAGCTCCTGGTAATTCGGACTGACCAGCGCAGGTTTAAGTTAGCCTGTACCAATGTTTGTTCAACACTTACGCGCTGCTCTTAAAGCTTTTAATCGAAGTGCGAAATTTGAATGTGATTTAAATTCGTTGGTACTTGTTCTGGAATGAGGGGAGGGGGGTAAATAACTGCTCAGAGCTATGCTACTTGAAATTTGCATTAACTTTGCAGCGGGTACGCCGTGTATTGTTTCTTGAGCGTCACCAGCTGGCTTAGTTTAGATTTGTGAATCAAATAGTAATAGACAAACAGAGTGGCCCTTGTTTTTGTTGCTTTTGCTACTTACTTGCGTATTTGAGTATGAAGATAAATACTTATTTTCTTATTCATAAGCGTTGCTTAAAGATGAGACGTTTAAACGTCAAACATGTGATCAAACAAACGCTTATCATTACTTAACTTTAAACAACGTTTATGAATAAGAGGGTAATGGGGTGCAGAGTTAAGTTACCCTTAGTTAATACAAGCTGTAATGAGCTTCTTTCCCATACACGCAGTTCAAACATAAACACCCATACACACTTCAAGAGAATTGATTAAATTAATTCAAGGCTCGCACCGACACAGACAAACGGCTGGCTCAACGGGAGGCACAGATTAAAAATCGCCATTTTACTTCTAATTTATAAACGCGAAAGAGGGGCGCTTGTGCGCGTGTTGGGTGCGTTTTATGACCACCAGAGGGCGCTAATGACGTCAAATAATTGGTGCTTTAAATGTAAATGACTACACACGCCAACCTCTCTGGCTTTATTAAATTTCGCGATTGCTTGCCAAGTGTGTTAGGCTTGTAATCGTCGTTTGACAAGTAATGGAGATTCTGGTTTGATGGCTGTGAATCTGTGTAGTGCCTTTTAACGATGTGGTATGTGTGATAGTCGTATTTATAATGAGCAGTGTTTTCATGCATTTTTATCTGTAAAGAGACGCTGCAGGGGCTTAATATTGCAATATTAATATGTACATTTTACGCCATGTTTTTATAGTGACTTTAGTATGATATTTGAAAGAAATAAAGAAGAAGAAAGAAAACAAATTAATTTGACACAGGTTAAGGCACACAGTTTTCAAAAACAGAAAAAAAAACCGGCCAAGTGCATGTCGGACCACGCACAATGTAGGGTTCCGTAGTTGGAATGAATTTATCCCAAGAACAAACTTAACTTTGTAGTTGAGAACATGTTTTTACAACCGCAAATCTAAGTTGGTCGATTATTACTCGTTAACTTGTAAAGCCTACTCAGCTGTGATAGTTTTCCTTTTAAATTCGTTATATAAGCTACTGTTGTGATTTTTTTCACATATGTGAAACCAACCATTTAGCTGGCAGGGGGGGGGGACACTTGACTCTAACAAAAATTTTCACCTTAAAGCTTAATATTTCGCAAACGGATCTCTGAATTCAAAAATGGTTTAAACATACTCACAATGTTTTTGAAAGACTTTTCCAATGATACCACACATGGTGGGATAAAAAAATAAAAAAAAAAACATCATCACTTTACGGGAGGTACCCTAAAAAAAAATGTTTTTCATAATTTTGTTTTACCACTTTGTCGACGTAATTAATATGTATATCTATGCCAAATTACAGCTTTCTAGTACTAAGGATCTCGGAGCTAAACCGCGGACAGACAGACAGACAGACAGACGGACATGACGGAACTATAAGGGTTCCTTGTTTACTACGGAACCCTAACAAAGAAAGCTTAAAACAGTATTGTGTTCCTCACGGCTGCGACAAATAGGCCCAGTTCAGCATAAATGACAGACAACTAGTGCCTGACGCTGGTTTTCAACTGAACCTTATGTTACGAGTAGGTACGTCTTACGGATGTAAATCAGTTTCATAGTGTGTGTAAATATTTAAATAAAGAATAAATAAATATGTGTAGCAAATAATAATAAAATCGATATGATACAGCTAAGTTAAAAGATAATTAAAGATTTAAACAGTGATATTTAACAAAATAATTAAAATGGCATGGTTGCACAATGAACAATAAAAAAAGGACTAAAGGGACTGTCCGTCAATAAATAATAGATAACTTTATCATATTATTTGATGCATATTGAATATTCTACGCTGGTAAGATTTAGGATGGAATCAACAAAAACGAACACAAATTATAATGTAATTAATGTGTGTCTAAAAACCGCAGACCAAAGTCAATTAATCATAAAACCAAGCTAAAATATCAAAAATTTCAAATTAATTAGTTACAAATGCAATCGTAACCATTTAATTCGCCGAATTTATTGCCAACAGTTTAATTTTAATTAAAATGACTGTTATACACACTAACCCGAGCGCCACAAAATAAGCGCTCATAGCGTTTTCACTCTGCAGTTCAAAAGTCAGCGGCGAGCGCAGGAAAAAAAATATTTACTCAATTCAATTGTCTAGAAATTTTAAAATCAACTTTATTTATCATGAGTAAAGTTTTTATTTATTTAACCGAAAATAATGGTTATTGGAAAATTATTTTGTTGTTGACGCTTGTAGCGTGAAAACGCCCTAAAGTTAGGGTTTCCTAAGTGCTTATATGTATACACGAGCGGCAGGCTGTCGGTGACGCGTCGACAACTGCCGCCGACCAGTGTCGACGGCTGCAGTTGCCTCTGTCGTTTTGTTGGTAACGTGCCGCTCGTGTAAATGAGCGCTAAGACTGCGGTAGCCGCCTCATAGCGTCCGCAATTTACCGTCGAAACGTTTGAAAGTAAGTTGGTGTGTTATCCTAGTAAGCATTTTTGAAGTGAAAACTTCTTTAGGCGCGTTGGCCATTTTTGAGATGGGATAAAACAATTGAACTCGCGACACCGTTACCGACACCTCATTTTTGTAAACGCTGTTGTGCTCTTTATTTATATTACTTACGTTACGGATCAATGTTCTATGGACATATTTTACTTTAAAGGTTTTGGAAGCTTTTATTTTTTGTAAACGCGATTATGCTCTTTATTTAGGCAAGGTTACGGACCAATATTCTATACAAGTATTTTTCTTGCACCAAGGCGATCTCGTTCAAGTTTTCACCTCTGTCGGCACTCCTGGTGTGCCACTGTTTTTTTACACCATAAAGTTAAACCCCGCTGCCATCATTTTCCTGACAGCTGTCACTGCGGTCGTTAGTAGAGTATTATATTATCTGTGGTGTCGGCCACCGCTGTCATAAGAAAAGCTTAAGCAAAATTTTCATGGCCCAGTCATAATGCAAACTTGCACCAAGTGGCTGGCTACATTGATGAATGGGCTCTCTCATTAGCCGACTCAGTGTTCAACTGAAATAGCTTTAGCTATTTTCGTTTAATCTCTGTAAATGAGGGTAGATTATTGTGAACTAGCTTTTGCGATGCCAATCGGCTTTACTCATTGATGATAGTGATTTGTGTTGTCGTTATTATTAACTATTGATAAATGATTTTATTTCTGTAAGTACGTTTGTACGCGTCAATCATATTTAAAAAACTAGATGACGTCGGCGTTTCCTATCTGACTACTCTGAGAAGAAAGGTCGAAACTCAAAGATCACAGTAATCTTGGACAAATCATAAATGTGAAGACCATGTAGATTGGTGTCTGAAATGGTCTTCTGATGAAAGAACCACACAGATTGAGTGGACCTGTCCAGTCTGTGCAATCATTTGTCAGTAATCGTGTAGCTCAACATGGAACTTAAGGAGCTCAACGATTCGACGAATAATACTAAAGAAAGGACATTTGGGTAGGCCGCATAAATTACTCTGTCAGACCATGATTAGAACAAACTGAGGAAAAATAACAATCACCCACATAGTCTTCACATTCATAGTAATATTATACTATACATAATACGTTACAAATTTAATATTCTTGTCATTGTATTACTGAATGGATACTTTGATTTTTGTAAAGTTTCCCTTAGACTATACCTATCAGATTCAAATGTGAGTGAAATTTAATTTAACCGTTCAATTTTCACCCAAACAGAGACCAAAACATCGGATTTAAAATTAATGCGGGTTGGTTGTTCATATTTGAAAAAACTTTATAGATAGTGACAAAAAATACAACAGAAGTGGATATATTTAGTAACCTGTTCCGCTTAGCTATTTCTAAAGAGTCATAAAATACCCCTGAAATAAATAGACACGTGTTTCACCTCTCAACGAGGCATCCTCAGGATGACGATATACTTGTCGCGAACTCGAACACGGCGTGTTGCCACACCAAACGCTCGGCGCTTCGATTTATTTCAGGGGTATTTTATGACTCTTTAAAAATAGCTAAGCGGAACAGGTTACTAAATATATCCACTTCTATTGTATTTTATAATGGATTTCAACAAGGTCACGCCTGAATCAATTAACTAGATAGTGACAAATTATATCCTTAATATAAATAGTTCGTCCATTAATAACTTACAACAAAAATTAAGTCTTCAATTTAATTGCACTCCACTATTACAAACATTTGGCCCAAAACGGTTTTCTATCGTTACCAAATCGCATACAAAATAATCCCATAAAAATTAAATTCCAAGTCGAACAACAAAAAGCCGACGTAGACAAGACTGTTCCCCTTTTATGTACATATTTGGAGATGGGAAGCCCCTCGTCTGTAATGGGCCATTGTGGGCTCTAATATGATACTCAGAATATTGCGAAGACTTGCCTAAATTTTAAAGTAGTCGTGCAGATTGTTTGCATACGTTATTAAATGTATAATGAGCTTAATTGCAGAAATTAGTACGGTATCTGACTGTCGGAGTTGCCAATGCGCGTCTAGACGAGAAATAATTTGATTTGAATGCAGTATTGTTGAGTCAAATTGAACTATGCATTGTTGAGATTTTAATGATGAATTTACGACGATTCTCGACGGCATGTGAAGTCAAGTCAGCGGCCCATGGGTGACTTTAAAACTCTGACACCAGGTTAGTCACTTACTACACGAAAAAGAAGAAATGATGAATTCCATAGAATTCGTATAATTATGATCGAAAATATTTCCTATTTTTTTATTTGAAGATTTTACATTTCTTAATTGTTTAATCAAAATAGCTGTGATTAAAATACTCTCCTTAATGAAAGGCTGAATTTTCTGGACTACTGCTGATAATAAAAATAATAATTATGAAACGTTACTCCAAAATGGCCAATAAAAACAATAGATTGTAATATAAATTAACCAAGCTCGCTGAAGGCGGGATTATTTTTAATTTAATTACACAGATTTGTCAAAAGGGGAAATTCTTGGGTAAAATACTTCCTTTGTTTGTTTCTAATCTGCTTACGGCCAATTTCTGAAGGCTAATTAAGTCGATTTAACACAAAAGGGAAGTACCTGAGTATCTACACAAAGTTACTGCAACCGTTTGATTGAAGTGCTCTGTTTTGTAACCCTAAATAAAGACAATGCTAGACGATTCAACCAAATTGATTTAAATTGATTGAAAGATATAAGCGGCAAGTGTGGCGGTAAAGCAAAAGATCTGCTTTTATTTTTCCACGATTTAATTAGTTTTCATTTTTCACACATCCAAATTTGAACAAAAATGAACCGTGTAGTTTCAGCATTAAATTTACCCTTGTCGGTCGTAGTGTAAGCAAGCAATAAATGTTCACTCATCGTTTTGAACTTTGAGACAGTGTAATAAACGTGGACAATAGTCAAAATACTTCTAAGAATTTAAATAATAATTACCTATATTATTCTTATGCAATACATAAAATTAAAATTACTAATATACTATGCCTATATACACAACCTAATAATATACAATTTTTACATAATTATACACCCATTATTAAACACATCTAATAATTTATAATAATATTGAATTGCTACTTAGCCCTCTTTCTCTCTCCTAATTTTGCTGTGCTCGACAGGGTCCATATTGATCTTTTACTTTGTTTTACTATCTATGTAATACATATGGAATGTAATAAAGAATTGAGTATTGAAGTTTCAAAGTTTTTATAGTTATTCTCCATGCTTGACATAGTGTCCATTCTAAAGAGCTAATGTTTCCTCAAAATAAGTTTTTTCTTAGCGCTTTAATTGTTTGAACTGTGAGACACTGTCTTCTTTTTAAGGTCGGTGTTCTAGGTCATCTCTTGATTTTGTTTCTTTTAAGGTGGAGACTGACTTACGTTTGTTTTGTTTCTGTTAAGGCGGAGACTGACTTGCAATGTTTTTTTGTAATGTATCAGTAATGTATCATTCAAGGCGAGCTTGGTTACAATACGGAGATAAACAAGACGCAGCGAACGCTAGCTTAGAGCACATGAAATTTTTGTTTATCATATTTCGCTTCAAAGGAATTCACGAAAAAGCAAACAGTCGAGCGGAGAATCCGGCAATCGCATTGAGCGGCTCGGCTAGCTGCACTAACTGCAATAACGTGTTACAAAAACTCTATACATTACAAAACAATACAACACTCACACATTACATTATTAATTTTTAATGTTTTTACTACTTTTTTTTTGCATATGGGTATTTCGTCTGAAATAAATCATTTTCTTTTTATTACAAAAACTTTGCAAGTCTGCGCCTTAATATTTCCATGTAACATTTGTTTTTCGCAAAAAAAAACAAGATCTGCGTTGATATCGGTAAATAAGAACACGTAACATGTTTTAATTTTAATGTTCCCGGAAATTCTCCTCAATCTGTCTTCGTAGAACATTCTTGTTGAATTTCTTTGATTTACGCGATTCTCGGATTTATTCGAGGAAATGTGCCTTTGAGTGAAAATGTAGAAGAGGTAGTTGGATGGGAGATTGATCCAGACTACGTAAAAAAACAAATAATGTTACCAGGAATCATTAAAGTCAGGTATAAAATTTAATTGAATGCCTAAGCCCGTACATTGAATTTTTGGTTTTGAGAACCGTTACCGTATTACATAATTAAAACACCTTTTTTATTTCGATATCCTAGCAGATATCATAAATTAAACAAAAAATAATACCTAATGTAATAGGGATGTACTCATTTTGTACTCGCAGGAGATTAATAATAGTCGCATCTTTGGTACTCTCTTTCCATGCACAAAAATAAAGAAAAGCGTTTTTCGGCTGCACATTCAATAATATCCCATTTTGTATCAGCAAATTTTTTATAACTTTTTTATTTTAAGCTATTGCTTAGCTTTTATCGCGGGCTTTGAGCGCGGCGATCGAATCAAGAAATTCCGTAACGTAACGAAAATAAAACCTAACACCCCCCACTCCACCTACCATGTAATGACGGTTCCCATGACAACGTGATGTTGTCATGGGAACGTAATTTTTGTTTTATGTCATCACGTCATCATCCAAAGTGTAGCGTTGACAAATAGGAAGTATGGAGGTTACAAATGCTATGCAATAGCTTTACCGCGGCAGTCCCCGAGTGCCACACGTTTTTTTTTAACCTGTTCTGTACTACCTGCTGGGCAAAATCCATAGCCTCCCACTGTTCCCTACTGCTTCAAATATCTTTAAAATCACGCTACTCACTCCAACATTAGTAACAATACTCTTGAGTAAACAATACCGCGTATTATAAAGGATATACTTCCCATAACAATACGTATAATATCGATCTGCAGTATGATTTATTACAATCAGCGCTAAACGCTCCACCAGATATAATCCTGAGCGTATAATTGCACACACTCGACTGGATATTCATAGGTGATTAGTATAATCACTGTGCTATTAGGTATTGGTTCGGCTATATAGGGCTGGCGAGGGTTGAAGCTGTGGAATTAAATTTGTAAAGAAATCGCCGAGTCGTTGGATATGTTAGTAGATAGAAAGATAAAACAAAAATGTTACGTGTTAGGAAAAAGAGGATATCTTCAAGACTCCAGGAAAAAAAAATTTTTTTTTTGAAAAATAATAACATAAATAAAATTTTGCGCCAATTTTTTATACACCAGAACTTTTGCCTGAGGAATAAAGGAAGATTTTTGTATGCCAAAGTAATCGATTATTTCTTCAGATATTAGACAATCTGACGATTGAAATATCGGATCTCACTGACGTGTTTTTTTTACCGAATAATGCCTAATTTATAATAACTATTAATTGCAAAGAGCAGTGACAGCCTAGTGGTGTGACTGGCAGACTGCAAAGTCATAAGTCTCGAGTTCGAACCCAAGGCACGCACCTCTGACTTTTCGGATTCATGTGCATATTTTATATTTATCACTTGCTTCAAACATGCTGAAGGAAAACATCGTGAGGATGCTTGAGAGATATATCTCGACGGCATGTGAAGCCATGTCAGAGGCCCGTGAGGGGCTTTAAAACTCCAGGTTAGTCACTAACCACACGAAAAATAAATAATTACTGCACAAATGATACTAATATCATCTGTGCAGTAACTGTTACCAAGCTATGAATACAAAATATCCTATTATTAACTCAACATTTGATATCGCACGAAGCTCGAGCCCGAGGCAGCCCTACTTCTGTCTTACTTGATACGGTATTACCTGCGCTCATCACTATTAAGTTACATACAATATCTGCTAAATTGGTTAGGGCTGTAACAGCAAGTTTATACACCGGTGTCGGGTATGAGTTTGTATTTACCTACGCAGCATTTATATAGGATGTAAATTGAAATTAGGGAGGTGATACTTCCTTATAGACATAATATGTAAAGATAAACCATTTCAGTACTAATAATATCATATAAGACACACTTCCACACATACACTGACACCCCACTACACACACACACACACACACCCCCCACACAAACATACATAAACGCGTATTTCGCACCCACAGTCCTAATTAAGCTATAATAATAATATTTTAGTTCACGACATTCACGTTGACAAGACTTCTCTGTAATGCTCTACGTTTGAGGACTTTTTTTTTTTTGGGTGGGAAATTATCAAATAAACTTCTCCCGCTCTGGGCGGAGTGGGATGTGGTATTACTGACTAAAACCCACCCGTGTTCCTTCAGTTGCCATGTTGCCAGGGGGCCACGATGTCCCTATCGGTTTTCTTCGAACGCCCGGCAGGCATTGGCCCTAGCGGACCCCGTCAATTCTGCTGACATCTCTTTGAGGCGCGCGTGAAACACAACGCGCCGTCGACCCGGGCTTGGTCCTTATCACGTTTGAGGACTGACTCCCAAAATACAAGCCCTGGCTTAGTTTGGGTATCAGTTACAGAACCTAAAGTAAAAAATAAATAAATCTGTATCTATCTGTGTAACAAATTCTTGTGAATGCTCCCATTTTGTGAAATAAATAAAAAGTAACTTATATTTCTGTATTTATATAATCTTGCACACATACAAACTTGGTACACTTTTAGCATTATTAAACAAACTATTTAATTAGGTACTTAATATTATAACGTTATAGACTTTAAGACTTTTTGAAGACACCTTTAGGTTTCGAGGCTCAAATCGAACTAACTCAGAAGCTAAGCGACGCTCCAAACATCATGTTTCCAATTCCGTTCCGTTAAAAAACTAGTACTTTTACGGTACGAGTAACTGTCAAATGAGACACTTTTAAACTTCATGATTACACTGATACAAAAATTACTCGAGGCAAATTACACACTTTTAATTTTATATTTAGTATTTAAAATTACTAAATCTAGTTAATATTTGGAAATCATGACACATATATTATCAATTCATACCCACCCAGGGTATGAATTGAACATGTGTTAGTGTAAACTTGGTTCTTAAATCAGTTTGTAAGCTAATTGATTTAGGTAGGTAGGTATTAAAAAGAAGACATTACACTAAATTGCGTAGGCATTAATGAGTACAATTTTAACAGTTAAAATGTTTAAAAAACCATCATAATCATTTCCTCATTTCTCTTTCCTACTCCACCACCAGACTCTGTTCACCATCATCTATAAGCTATTCATTGAGACCATTCCAATGAGCTCAAATACGATACAATTTTTTTTTGGGTGGGAAATTATCGAATAACTTCTCCCGCTCTGGGTGGAGCGAGAGGGCGTGTCAGACTCTTACTGACTAAAACCCACCCGTGTTCCTTCAGTTGCCATGTTGCCGGGGGGCCACGATTTCCCTTTCGGCCCGTATTCGCAGCCCCGGCAGGCATTGGCCCTAGCGGACCCCGTCAATTCTGCTGACATCCCTTTGAGGCCCCGCGTGGAACAAACACGATACCTGTGCTGTAAGTTGCTAAGGGAGTTGGGTATTAAAAATGCAAATTCCAGGTGTTGCTGTAGCATCAGTTCAAGGTAACTATGTTCTTCTAATATCATTGAAGTAACAGAACACCAAATTGCAAATCGATCAGACCTGTGGAAGATACTCACATCCATTCAACAACTAAAAAAGAGCTGATAATCTTCAAACGGCTGAACCAATTTTGATAAACATGTCTAATAACCATCGCTAGAAAACCTGTTATCAAATAAAATAAAACGGTTTGGTTCACCCGTTTAAGAGCTACGGTGCTGACAGAGATACATAGCGGTCAAACTTATAATACCCCTCTTTTTGCATCGTGGGTTAAAAGAACACTGAAGAAATCAATACACTAAATAAATAAGTATTGGAGGCACAGTAGTACCCATCCAAAGTCGAGCAGACACGGTCATACAGCCTTTTCTTGATAACATCTTGTTAGTAAGAGTCACCTTGCCTAAAATAGACCAAATTATGTTATCCTTCAACTATGGGTAAACTGACTCATAAGGGCATCTAAAAATAGATAAACAAACAAACAATCAAACAATATAGCGTCTGTGACATTTTGACCCTAGTCACGCCAGAGGTTAGACAAATTACGTCCTATGTCAACGAGCGACAACATTAATTACTAAACAGCTTTTGGAACTCTAATATACAGATATTTTCAAAGAAAACTCTCGAGAATCATCCAATTTGTGCACAATAGGCATAATATATGCCGCTTGCCATTTAACCCAGCCCCCGACGCATCCCAACGCGTGACGCAGCACTCTCACCCGACCGTAAAAAAGCGAAATCAATTATACCGAAATGGCAAGCGAACCAACCAACATATCATGACCCACCCTGCCATCCTTAGGCACTTGTCCCACTGCCGACGAGGAAGCGACTAACTATCAACGATATTCTCGCTCGAGAAACGTTCAAAAGATTGTAGCTTCCGTGAAAATGCATATATTATTAATTAGAAGAGGAAATTATTAAAGAAAAATGATTAAAAGAGGAAATAGAACACAAGATACATTCTTACAAACATCGAATAGCATCACATACCAACACCTGAGCCCTGAGTGAACCAATAACCATGAAAAAGCTCAAACGCCACCACATATGGAATTTAATAAGGCAATTTTGAGAGACAGATTCTTCGCTGGAAGAATGGACCTCTGCAGTCAATATTCGCACAAAAAATCTGTCAAATGTTTACAACCGATTGCAAGATAAACAGATGAAAAAAAAAGTATCTATTAATTGATCGCTGACTGTTACTCAGTACTCTTTTGTCTAAGCGACAAGAGCTATCAAAGACAGTACTCGCTCAGTGAAGCTCGCTTGGTGGGCAGAACATTCGCTGAGAGACTCACGTCTGGTATAGTTCACGTGCGACAGCTAGTCACCTCCTGAGGTATGTAAGCGGTGACACGGGGGAGGACGCCATTGAAAAAATTGGCAAACTGAGTTTCTGAGGCCTTTGTCTACCTCTCCCGTCTCAACGCTCATATACCTCAGGAAGTGACTAGCAATCGCGCACGGACTAAACATACGCGTACCAGCGAGTAATCGCTTGTCACCGTCGCGCACTTGGAGCTCGTTGCTCGCCAACTCTTTTTAACCTACTTCCAAAAAGGAGGAGGTAATATGTTCATAGTGTACGTTTGTTTTTTTTTTAATGTATGTCCACCGATTTCTCCGTCAATTGTGGACCGATTTTAAAAATTATTATTTTGTTTGAAAGAGTAGCCCATATAAATTTTATTAACTTTGCTTGGATAGTTTTTGAGTTAGCTTCAATAATACGTATTTTTTCCCACTTAAGTACTATGTAGATGATATGATAAGTTCCTGTCACTGGTAGCAGGTAGTGGTATTAGAATTTGTATGGGGTAGGTACTACAACCAAAAAGGGAAAAATAAAAACTTTTTCCACTTTGTAGTGTTTTTTTGGAAGTCGGTTATTTTTTTTTTTGTAAAAAGTTTTTACTCGGCTCTCGTGAATCGCCGGCTGTGGGACAAGCGCCTCATTGTTACAAAAATGGAACAATGAATGCCCATATCAGCCACACGACGGGTCAACTAACAATGGGTGGTGGTTGTTAGACCTTTTCGAAGAACACAATATGTTGTCTGGTCCCTTTCAAATTGATTCCTAATTAGTGTGATACGCAAATAATTTGTTGCGACATTGAAAAACCTTTTGTTACGTTTTCTTTTTGGTTTTGTGTAATTTTAGGTAGATAATGAGGTGGGGTGGGATACACCGTGTTATTTCTCTCGTAAAAGCTGTTCAGTGAAGAATGATTTTAATTAATATTAAGAAGAGACTTTTAATTTGTACAGTCTTTCATTGTTAGCTTGCGATGCTTCCAGTCCATATATTGTGACAAAGGTTGATAATGTTATAATTAGAAAGGGTAGGTAATTGGTGTTTATTAAAGATACACGTGGAAACGACTTGGTTATTCATTTCGATCTCAGGAAAGAAAAAAGATAATAAAAGGCAGTATAATTTGACTTGTGTATGGAAAGTTAATTGATTCAGGCGTGACCTTGCGGAAATCCATTATTATATTATAAAATACAATAGACGTTATATTTAATATTACGCTAAACTATTCCTAAAGAGCCATAAAAAACCCTGTAAGAAATCGACACGTGTTTCACCTCTCAACGAGGCATCCTTAGGACGACGATTAACTTGACCCAAACCCAAACACCGAGCGCTGGTCGCAGAGCTGCTGTGCTGGTCTGTATGGAATACGGCCCGTATCTACATCAAGTGTATGAATTCCACGTGTACAAGTTGTTGAATATTGCTATTTAAGGCACACGTATAAGCTTCTCAAAAACAACACAAGCACTTAATCAATACTGTAAAAACAAACCCCAGCGTATCGATAACAATAAACTAACCCGTACTAAACAATAGCAAAACAAGATTAACATATCCATTTATATGTTTACCTAAGGCCATTTCCTCATTGGTCGGTAAGCAGTATCGTTTCGGTATACAGAGCATACTATTATTTACATTATGTTTTCGGTGGAATTTGTGCAATAGGGTAGTTGCCTAGGTAAAAAAAAAAGAAATTCTATTTAGTCGGGTGAATATTTCATTTCGTGCACATTATGATCTTTGGAGAATTGTTAAAAAAATGTGCCTAATCATGTTCATTATTTATTTTTTTGAAAGTGTTTAATGATGTTATGTGAAATATAAAAAAGGGACAGTAATCAGACTTTTAGTTTTGAAGATAATTAGCGTTTGTTTTTTTTTTGAAGGAACAGTAATGAGATTTAACACAAACGGTAATTAGATAGATATCTATTTATGGTACTGAGGTAGAAAAATGGTAATTAATAATACAACAACTGTTCGATAAATCAGCCTTTAATTGCACTAAAACAAACCTATAATTAAATTTCGAAATAGGTACATCTTTTTTCTTTCTTTATATATATAATAATGAAACTATAAAATAATACAGAAACAAAACTTAATCATACAAAACTTTAAAATAATCTTTGATATTGTAGCTTTCTTTATTATTATTTATTTCCTTTATTTCATTTTTAAACATACTTTTTACATTTTTAAATATTCTTATAAAAAATAATTAAAAAAAAACATTTAAAAATATAAAAAAAATATTTATTATTATTGTAGCTTTTTCTTTGCTGTCTCCTGGCTCTTGGGGTCATATCGCCTACTGACAGAATTGTTTTTTCTTCCTTTCTTTTTAGGTATCTTTGGTGTTCTTTTTCTTTTTGTAAAGCATAAAGAACAGGATCTGATTTAATATTTTCATATCTTTTTCTGCGTGATATTTTAGCCCTTTCTAGTATTTCTTCTCTTGTATGTCTTCTTCGAGTCATTTTGGTCTAAAACAATATTATTGTTTTTATAATGACATTATATCACGAACGACAAACGATCACAATATGTAAGTCAGTCCCTTTTAGTCCGTTATTAATTAAATTAATAAACCCTGTGCATTTTTTCTTACTTGTCTTACTTTGAAAAATATAATGGTATGCTGGTAACCAAAGACACCTGATATGATTGGGAAATTATTGAATATAATGACTGAATTAATTTAATCTATCATAACGTAGGTATTCGTTATATCCCAAATAAGACAAGTAAGGAAAAATACAATGTATACAGTTTTGAATCACAGAATATAATCATTACCGTTCGTCTCTTCTCATTACCATTCGAATAAAAAAGGACGGTAATTAGAAGGATGGTAATTAGATTTGTAAATATTTTCTATAAATTACCGTTATTTGGAACAGGTACATCATTGTTAAGGTTATTAGCGGAAAAAGAGACTTATACCGAATACATCTGGCAAATAATTCTTTGATAAAAAGAAATATAACTACCTTTCATAACACGAATGGTATGCAGAAATATTCCGAACCACGTCACTTTTTGAACAGGAGAACTTTAATTTACGTAGCTAAAATCACTCTTTCATGCGTGTGTTCGACTCGGTAGCCAAGCGTTGACGTCGTCGAATATTTTGTGCGAAGCGCAGTGCACAGTGATGCGTAAATATTAAAATATCTGATCGAACATACCGTCGAATGGTAATTATGGGAAAGTGTAGGGACATTTTTCAAAGTTGTATGAAACCGCTTAAATATGATCTTCCTTCAACCATAAATCGTCTATGTATAGTTTAACTGTCCTGTTATCCTTATAAGTAATAAAAATGTCGTTCTTCAAACACAGTTTTGTGGGGGATGGAATCAAAACAGGATGTGCCAATTTGGTAAAATCTGGTAAAAGGGACACAGATGCTAATTAGATTTTAGATTCTTTGTTTTAAATTTAGTGCATTTCTAATTTAAAAAAAGTTGTTCTAAGCCTTGTGCCTAATAGAACACCATATTAACTATACAACAAAAACGTTAGGTTCAAATTCTTTCAGCGTTTCATATATTCTTTATCGTCTGCCATGTAATATGCACGAAATGAAATATTCACCCAGTCCGTCTTTCAGATAATAAAAAAATATTAGACACGTATTTTTTGCTTTATCATATTAATCAAAAATAACTTAGAAAACACGCATTAAACTTGGGGAGTGGGGGCTTGCTGCGTCACAACACAGTATTAAATCTAACAAGGCATGAAGTCATGCCACATTTTAACTCAATGTACCTACCGCCGTAATATTTTGATTACGTCCAAAAAGAAAAAAATCGTTTTCAATATTTTTTAATAATCTACAAGACGGACAAAAAAAAATTGAACACAGGCCTATTCATTGAAATATAGGCGCTCGGTAATCTTTCGGTACCGAAGTATACCGAGCATGCTGTAAGACGCGGGTTCCGCACTGGATGTTTCTCCCGACACGCGGTAAACCGAAACATCCCCGCCCCGCTCCCGCGTTTACCGAGCCAATCAATGCGCTCATTGAAATATAAGCGCTCGGTAAGCTTTCGGTACCGAGTATACCGAGCATGCTAATGCCGCACCACTGACGTACCGACCAGGAAGGAAAGGGCCTTAATCTTAGCAGAAATCTGGAAACAGATGCTTTGCTTTATAAGAAAGGTGTGGTCAAATTTAAAGGTGTGGTACAGACCATGAAACTAAACAAGTTTCTCTATGAGACCAACATCGTTATCGAGAAAAAAAAACAGCTGTCCCATACAAAACTTCAATATCCACTCGACTCAAATGTATGAGACTGCTGATTATTTTTTCTCGATAAAGAAAGAAAGAAAAGAAAGAAAGAAAATAAATTTATTTGACACAGGTTAAGGCACACAGTTTTCAAAAACAAAAAAAAAACAGGAAAAAGCAAAGAAAGCTTAAAACAGTATTGTGTGCCTCACGGCTGCGACAAATAGGCCCAGTTCAGCATAAATACCAGACAACTAGTGCCTGACGCTGGTTTTCAACTGAACCTTATGTTACGAGTACGTCTTACGGATGTAAATCAGTTTTATAGTCAGTGTAAATATTTAAATAAAGAATAAATAAATATGTGTAGCAAATAATAATAAAATCGATATGATACAATTAAGTTAAAAGATAATTAAAGATTTAAACAGTGGTATTTAACAAAATAATTATAATGGCATGGTTGCACAATAAACAATAAACAAAGGACCAAAGGGACTGTACGTCAATAAATAATAGATAACGATGTTGGTCCACCACTGGTACACACGCTACACATCAAGCTATACAATTCCAGTTTATACTGATCTCGCATTGCATACGATTTCCGTACAATGCGAGGTCAGCTTATACTGGAAATTTATAGTTTTATGTGTAGCCGTGTGTACCACATCCTTAAATTTCACCTTTCTGAGATATCATATCATGTATGAGTATGAAAATGGTATAGCAGTTTCACTCAACCCTGCTAGTGACTCCTGAGTCAAGTCTGCTGGTTTAATCATCACATTTTCTAGAAGTTATAGTAGTTGTTTAGTAGAAGTATACACGTTCGATCGGTTTATGTACACTCACTTATTATAGTTAAATGTGGCTTTAAAACTTATTTGAAGTAATTACTTTGTTTTAGTAGATTTATAATTAATCATAAAAATGCCAGCGGAGATTCTTTATAAATTCTCTGTGTTATATTCTAAGTACAAGTTACGAAGCAGGTGACACTAAATGCAACTACCACTATTCGACTTTTTCACCAGACACAACTTCATGCACTTGTCTGACGTTTCACCAAATGTAATTTCGAAGCCAAATTCAATCGGCGCACGGCGAGCTCCGAACTGCTCCGAAACGATCCACACTAGACTGTGTACTTTTTCTCGGCCTCATGTGCACAAACAGTGTTTAGTTACCGGAGGGTGTATTTTATCTTGTTGTGCTTGTTTTGTTGCCGAGGGGGGAGGCGGTGCGGGGCGGGGGGTGGCACCTGTTGCCCCGAGTTTCGATGTGGGAAAGCCTAATCCTGAAATGAAATAAATACAACATTGGCTCAACAGAAACGTTCTCAAGATGTCTTTTGATGGTATTCAGTAAAGCCGTGTGAGCGTACGATATTCGGGACTTTAAAGGAATTGCCATTTTTATTTCATGTCTGTGTTGTGTTGAATTTTTGATGCAACAAGTGGCATTACTGAGCTGGAAGTGTTAACGAAGCTTTTGTTAGGATTTCGTGTTATTTGATGGCGCATTGTGTATCGGTTTATGTTTCATCTTCGTTATATCCAGGTTTTTTAAGATTTTCTGTTGAATAAAGGCATCGGTAGAACAAACTCCGTGAAGTTTTCATAGAAATTGTTCCACCTGAGTCGCGTCACGCCGCGCGCTGTCACGTCGCGCCTGTCTACGTAAGCCTTAAAGCTTTACATACTACGTCATCAGATCATTCATCATATGATAACATTTTCCTGCTGGACTGATGAATGAAAAATATAATATTTATAGCTCTAAAAGAATAATGTAAATAAAGTATCAAGTTTTTATGCAACCGTGGTCCGTTGACCTCGATTTTAAACCTTAAAGCTTTACTACGTCATCAGATCATTCATCATATGATAACATTTTCCTGCTGGACTGATGAATGAAAAATATAATATTTATAGCTCTAAAAGAATAATAATAAATAAAGTATCAAGTTTTATGCAACCGTGGGCCGTTGACCTCGATTTTAATAATAAATTTCTGTTTACCCTCAAAGAGATAAAAGTCACGGTGACACTTTTATTTGCTTACATAACCTACCTTTTATTCATACTTCTCTTAAAAAACTATTATATACATAGCGTGGGTGTTACTTTATTCGTTATTAAAATTTGGTATGTTTTGTAACCTCGGAACCAGCTGGACGCTTTATGATTACAAAGCTATATAATTCTAAATATATACACATGAAATGGGCTATGTTATTTCAATGCTTCGATATTTGAAAATTGTATTAATAGGTACATAAATAATAATTGTTTTTTTTTTTCTTTTTGTTCCAGGTAATGGCTGTTTTTAGAAGTATCAATTTGAGTTTTGAAATAGCACAATTGTTATAGTATTACAAGTAAGTGATAACATAATGCAATTTAAAAGAATAATTTTCAACATATTGCAATATTATTTACATCAGTCAGTGTTTTCTAAAGTTCGTTTTTTAAACCTAGAGACTAATTTGACATTTCAAGTGATTGTTGTTTGATTTCATGGATTTATTATACAAACTGGACTGAGCTCTCATACCAAAAACACGAGCAGAGAGAGACATGTATACCGAGGCTGTTTATCTCTTTCTAATAGGGTGACCAAACATTTTTTATCAAACAGGAAAGTTCGTTTTGAAAGAGAATTTGTGTCCGGTTGTAACTAAGGTGATTTCAAATTATTTTTTGTATTACAAAAATATTGAAATTAAGTTATTATTTTTTTTTTTTTTTATTTATTTATTTATCTCTCCCTTATAACTATCATTACAGGTTCATCACCTAATGCGATAGTGAGGTCTCTTATAATTATGCTGTCTTTATATAATACATTAAGTTCTATAACATATTATAGGTATAGGAAACATTACTCACAACAAATAACACATAGGAACATAACTTTGACAAAATAAAATAAAAAAATATATGAGAAACTTGAACAAAACCGCAACGTTTCTAACGTAACGTTTCCGTAACTATCTAATTAAATATACAATAAAATATCTGTTACGAGACAATAAAATACATCATATACCACAATAACATACTACACAATCTACATTAGGTATAACATAAAATAAAAAACAGTAACCTTGCGAATTCACTCAAATTACATGTGAATAAATCAATTTTAATATGAAGATCGTTAATAACCCGAATTGCTCGGGTTAGTGGTGTTTTGGCGAGTAAGTTGGTTCTGGCTGTCGGCACGGCCAGCAGTGGCGGGCGCCGCCGCCTCCACACATAGCGGTCCGGTACGCAAAGACTCAAGCGCTGCAGCACCCCTGGATTATGCTCAAAGCCTCGGAGTAACTTGACTAAGTAAGCGACCAGTGTAAACTCCCGTCGCACCCTCAATTCATTATACCCGACCATACCCAGTACAAATAGAGTGGGATACATTAACGGGTAAAACGGATATACCCCGTAAAGCTTCCTGTACAAGTGTCGCGTAAACTTGTTCTGAACTCGCTCCAACATAACAGAGTATTTGGCTTCGTGTGGAGCCCATATGATAGCACTATGTTCCAGATGACTCCTGACTAGTGCATCATACAGAACCCTGACTGCTGCTATGTTGGTGAAGTCTCGTGTCTGTCTCAGCACGAAACCCAGATTTCTGAACGCCCTTTTGCAGATCTTAGATACATGATCGCGAAATGACAATTCAGGAGTAAGAGAAACCCCTAAATCAAGTACCTGTGTGACTCGTTGCATAGGCGCTGCGTCCACCACGTACTCGCGAAGTAGCGGTGTACGTGCGCGGGTAAAACTCATCACCGAGCACTTCGATACATTGAAGTAGAGCTTGTTCTCGTGACTCCATTGCACTATCCTGTCTATGTCCTCCTGCAAGCGATCGGCATCAGACTCACATTTAACCTCGAGCAGCAACTTCAGGTCATCTGCAAATAGTAAACATGAGCCATGTCTAATGACTTGTGGCAAATCGTTTACCATTATTATGAATTCGAGAGGCCCCAAGTTGCTGCCTTGACTCACACCAGACCAAGTGTAATATGGGTCAGATTCACATCCATTGCAGTCAACGTACTGCAGTCTGTCTTGCATATAGCTGGCAAAAAACTGCAATAGATGCGGTGCGCATCCGACGTCCGCGAGCTTCTTTAGTAAAATATCATTATCCACGGTGTCAAAGGCTTTTTTGAAATCAAAATACGCAACGTCAACCTGCGCCCCCGCATCTACAGCCGGCACCACCTGCGCCATAAAGTTGAGAAGATTGGTGGCAGTGCTTCGCGCCGGTCGAAACCCATGCTGCGCATCCGATAACTGTCCGCGTACCTGCTCCTGCATGCAGCGCTGGATTGCAGACTCGAACACTTTAGCCGGCGTCGATAGCACGGCCACCGGTCTATACCCACTGACCTCAGATCCCGCTTTACCCTTGGGTACAGGAATGACACGCGTGATCTTCCATTGGGTTGGAAATGTCGCCGAATTAAGACAAATGTTATAAATATAGAGTAGAGGTTCCGCGAGCACCCTACTACAATCTCTAAAAAGAAAAGCTGGTATCCCATCCGGACCTGCTGAACGCTTCGGTTTTAGGCGCTCGAGTGCGTCTCTCACGTCCTTAAGGCTCAGCGAGTCAAGTTGCACTCGCGGACTGCTCGCTGTTCCCGCCGCCGCCGCCGCTTGTGGATCTAGTCGCGGCGGCTCCCTGCTGTATACCGATTCGAAAAAACTCGCGAATTGTATAGCACACTCGTCGTCCGATAAATGCTGACCATCCTTTATAATAGTTTGCCTGGTAACTGCCCTTTTCTTTAATCGTATGTATTGCCAGAATGATTTCGGATCTTTAGCAAACTGACACTGGATTTTATGTTGATGTAGTTTGTGTGCAGCTTCTATAGATTTTTTTATTAACGCTCTAAACTTGGAATATTCCTCATAATCACTACTCAGTTTAGTTGTTTTGAACATCTTGTGAAGTCTAGCTTTAGTTTTTAGGTCTTTTATTATTTCGCGCGTGTACCATTCTGGGTAAGTGTATCGTAACTTTATATTCAGTTTTTTTCTGGGAACACATTCATCCAAAATATTATTAATATTACTATAAAATAAATCCAAGATTGCTTCCAAATTGCTCATCTCATACATACTATTCCAATCAATAGAAACGAACCTCGAATAAAGCAATTGATAATCCGCCTTATAAAAGTTCCATTGTGGTCTACTATTACGTGCGCATGTACCGGGCGCGCGTGAGTCTACGGCGACGGCGGGGGAAGAAGCGGGGGCAGCGGCCGCGGGGTCGGGGACGCCAGCGGGCCGCGCGAGGCGCACGCTTACCGCGAGCGGTGGATGATGCGCGTCGACGGGTACAAGTGGCTCGGCGGCCGCCACTACTGACACCTCTCCACTAAAACCTGTACTCAGAACCAAATCCAGCTGTCGACCTAAACTATTGGGTACTGTGTTATTTTGAGTGAACTCGCAATAAGATACGAAACATTCATAATAATTACTAACATTTAAAGGACACGAAAATAAATTAAAATCTCCAATTACAATTACTTCTCTATATCTATCACATAGTTTTTCTATTGTTCTGAATAAAATCATGTACTCATTCTCAGAACTACCTGGTGGAATATAAATCACACAACACAGGAATAAAAATCTATAATTTAAATGAACTGTTGCACAAACCATTTCGAAAACGCAGGTATCTATCGAAATGTCCGCGATAGGTACCTGTCGCAACTCATACCGGTGTGCGGCCACTAGAAACGCGCCTCCCTGTTTCCGACCATCTGCTCGATCACACCGAAGTATTTGAAATCCCGGTGGGACAATTTCTGGATCTTGTATGGAATCATTGCAACCAGATTCCGTGATTGCGTATAAGTCTGAATTTAATGATTCCATATTTCCTCTGAACTCGTCTAACTTCGTTCGAAGACCTCTAACATTTTGGTATAAAATATCGATGGTATTACTTCGGTGTATTTTTGGTTGACTTGCGAAACCAAATCCACTCACTGAATTCCGCGTTCATGGGCCAGATTTCTGCCTGATTCAATATATTGAAGCATTGTTCTGGCACTCCCACAATAAACGACGAGTAGTCTCGCTCCGTTTTATGTCTGATTTTATCCACTTTAATGAGTACATCTGGACCGCATACATTTTTTACATGATCGGTTATGGCTTCGGGAGTGGTTTCCGGATGTAATCGCCAAACATGTAGGTATTTTTTCCGTTCCGTAGCTTGAATAGCCTTCAACTCCGTATTTGTACCTACTCTGACCTCTTTAGGTTGCCTGTTAGCTTTTCTATTCCGAACAGTCGTCCAGCCCGATTCGTTATCCTCTGTCTGTGCATTAATTGGTTCTTCAGCCTCTACTTGGTTAGTAATACTCATAGTTTTTTCCTAGTTTTCTAAGTTACCTTATAAAATAATAATTTATGACAAAATAATTAAAAACTCTTATTGAAGTACTTTTTCTCTAAAGCTCGATTTGACACTAACATTGTTGTGTTGTAGGAGGAGCTCGTGGCTAAGTACTAACAGCCGCACGGGTCGATCCATCAGGTTAAGCTACGCTTGCCGGGGTTGGTCCGTGGATGGGTGACCATTTCTACATACCAAGACTCCTCCGTGCCTCGGAAAGCACGTTAAGCCGTTGGTCCCGGCTGTCATTCGTGGATCTTTGACAGTCGTTACGAATCGTCAGAAGCCCGAAAGTCTGCCAACCAGTCTTACCAAGGGGTATCGTATTACCTAGTTACTGGGTTGTGGAGGTCAGATAGGCAGTCGCTCCATGTAAAATACTGGTATTCAGATGCATCCGGTTAGACTGGAAGCCGACCCTAACATAGTTGGGAAAAGGCTAGGCAGATTGATTGTTGTGTTGTAGGTCAGTGTTGGATCGTGTACCCTTTTTGAGAAAAGAAGTTATGATAGCTAGACTACAATATTGTTGAGACACATCTTGAGTCGAATCATCAATTTAATATGATCACATATACGTGACTTATGATGAAGTAGGCAAGGGTGCATGCAGAATTTAGTTCCGGAACCTTCTCTTGCTCTTTTTTTTCGTTTTCTCTACAGAGCTGGTGTTTGGGTATTTAAATAAAGCAAAGGGAAATAAACCAAAGTGTGTGTGACAAACATTTATTAAATATAAATATAAAAATTTGCCGGCTTGAAATGAAGGCTGCACACAACAGAATTTTTGGTATTCGTTTGTGATTCGGGAATTACATCCAACCATTTTTGCTTCATTTCTTCTTTCGATGGAAAGCTGTAACCAATATAAAAATAATGCTATTTTAATAATGCGATACATAAGTACCAATTGTATTTATTATACCCATAATTCATACATACATAAACTCACGCCTTCTTCCCATGGGGGTAGGCAGAAAGTACAGAACACCACCTGTTACGATCCTTACTACTCCTTTTGCCTCGTTTACGTTCATACATCTGGTCATACACGCACGCCGGTTGCGAGTACTACGCATCTGGCCTTTCTGAAGAACATCACCAATAAGATCAGTATATGTCCTCCTAGGGCGTCCCCGACCGGCCTTTCCCTTCACATCAGCCTTGTAAATACATTTTGTTAGTCGCCTTTCATTCATCCTCAAACCATCTCAGCATACCCTTTTCAATTTTTGTCACTATGTCTTCTTTTAAATCACATAATATCAATAGTTAATCGGAAACACACAAAAGCTTTAGTGTTCCGTCTACAAAACGTCTAGAGCATGGTCAACCTACTTGACACCATTGTTAGTAAACAAAATATTGTTATTCCTTGCCTGTGAAATGAAATGCCACAACCAGCATATGATTCACTTTTATATGTCTTGATATAATACTTTTTCACCATTATCACTACAAAAATTAAAAAAGAATCGAAGCTAAAACTTATAATGCGTTATGCGTTTCCGCAAAACAACAGAAAAAGTCGCGTATGTCGCCATGACAACAATTGATGATAAGTCAATGAATTGATGTCACTTTTCAGTATTACCAGTGTAATTTTATGATAATTACCAAAAATCATATTATTTTTATTTTATTTAAAATAAATTATTTACTACTAAGTACAGATTGTAAATCTATAAATAAAATTATTTAAAACTAATGTAAAAGCTGAAAATATTTATACGTAACTTGTTTTACTTGTAGTTGGTAAAATATTTTCTACCAACTTGTAACATATTTATCTTTTGGCAATTGAGAAAAAGGGACAAATAGCCTCGGCTCGGCTATCTCGCTCGTCTCGTTTTGCCTCGGCTAAGATTGCCTAACAAATGTAAACCTAAGCTGCAATTCATATGGTTCATTTTTGTATAATACGATTTTTGGAGAGTTCAGTCCAGTTTGTATATTAGGTCCATGTTTGATTTTTCAATTTGGAGTTTGACATTTGCACCTATCAAATTAGTCTTTGGGTTTAAAAAGCGAACTGTAATTGACAGAGAAAGCTCTATTATCTACCTGGCGATTCGGTTCAGTCTGTATTACAGACTTAAAATTATTTATTCCTTTCGACGGTCATAAATGAAACAAAATAAAATTTTAATTGTTATCGACCTCAATGTGTTCTCGTGACCGTTGAACTCTTATTTAAACTTTTCGTACTCTAAAAAAGGTACAAAGGCGGACTTAATTCTATAGGAATTCTCTACCAGTCAACCAAGGGTGGTGAAGAGATTATATGATTTATATGGCAAGTGCTCTGTTTGAGAGGATTGTAGTATTTTAATAATAAAAAATATAATTTAAAAATTTAAAAGGTAGGTACAACAGTACAGAAATAGATTATAAACATACAATACAACAACACATACATACATATTTAATATAATATATACCTTTATTATAATGTGTAGAGATGACTCCACTGTATTAATTATGAAAAAAAAAACTGTGCAATTTCCGCTTACCGACATGCATACCGACTGATGGCCGTCCTAATATTAAGAGGAAGCGCATTCCAAAGAAGAATGGACTGAATATGAAAGGAAGAATGAACAAAGCCTGAAGTATGAGAAGGACAGAGTAGGAGCACATTGTTAGAAGAAGGCAGATAAAGAAAAAACATTAAAATACACACATAAACTCATGCCTTCTAACCATGGGGGTAGGCAGAATCTAAAGAATGCCACCTGCTACAATCCTTGCAGGATTAAAATAAATAACATTAAACCTTATTCAAAAATATTCTCTTATCAGCGAAAAACGTCACTTAAACTAACCACACTTTGCATGTGACAACTTAATTTAAATACTTTTTTTAATGCCTTCCCGTGCCGCCAGTGGGCGCAGGCCCTTAGTTTGCCAATACCTAGCTCTCCGTAAAAGCGTGTATATTTTTAGAATTGCACCTATTTCCACACAGACGGCCCACATTTTCTATTTCCGTTGGCAGACATTGACATGAATATGTTTTCTCGAACCGGATTATTTTGACATCGCCAAGTATTTGATACGCGCCCACGACGTATACTTGAGTTTATTAGGTCTCGGTAATATATCTATTAGCATTTTAGGGTTATGGCTACCGTATGGTGGACGTGTGAAGTCGTTATTATGTCAGCTGGACATTTTGTTTTCGGTTGTTTTCTCTAGAATTACCGAAATGATTAGGAAAAGTAAAACAAAGTTTGGTAAGAAAGTATTCAAACACCGTCCATATTATGTAATATAAAACAGAATTACTGTATTATATTTATAAATAAGAGATTTAATTGTACACCGTGTTTTTGCCTATTATTGGTTACAATTGAAACACGTTAATTTCGATGCAACATTTTCTTATTATAATTTTATTTAACTCCACTAACAACTTTATTTTATAACCAACCTTTCATCACCCTGAAGCCATATTTTTCAATGCCAAAAAAACCGTTGTGAGAAATACGTGACATTTCAACTAATAAACTCGTAAGCCCGTGAAATCGCTCCATAACTCATAAACCGGAATAACGTTTAGTTCAGCCAGGAAATAATAAAAAAGAAACATATCTTCTGACTCGTTTGCTGATTGAATAAATGAATGAAATTATTTTACACAACGCTTTTAATATATTACATGATTATTTTCACATAATGCTGAGTTATTTATTAATAATACCTATTTTGCAACTGATTATAGTTCATTACTTAAAAAAGTAACAAAAATACCTTTAAAAAAGTCAAGGTAATTTAAAAATATCATAATTATACTTCGTCTTTTATAGTTTCTTTCTGTGATGAGTTGATGACAATAGAATAAGAAGTAAACGTATTCTTTTGTCTTATTTTTCAGCAAAATTTTTACATTTTTTCCCCCAAACAGAACGGGAAATTAAATTCCTCGTGCAAAAAAGAAAAATGCAAAAAAGGTGTGACAAAGCATGCCTTTGTATTTTAAAATCCTATAAAGTTCCGGGTGAAATATAAATCATCGCTCTCACAAAATAATAACCTGACAGGACAGGAAACGATAAAAATGAACGTATTTCTTGAAGTTTTTTGGCAAGAGAACTGACTCGAAGAGAGCTGTGCTTCTCAAAGTATGAATGCATGGGTGGGTCTTCGAGATGTTTTGATTTGATATTTTTGTTTTGAAGTTTTTGGATGTCCAATAATGTCGATAATCTACGCCCTAAATAAAAAACCGGCCAAGTGCGTGTTGGATTACGCACAATGAAGGGTTTCGTAGTAGTTGAGAAGTTGAAGATGTGCTCCCATACATCACTTTACGTCACGGTCAATTCTCCAACTGCAAATGTAAGCTTGTAATCGCATTTTTTTTTAAATATGATTTAAACAAAAAAATATCAATTTTCGGACTTACTTGTGCTGTAAGACCTTGCTTCCTGTCAAGTTTTATGATTATATGAACGGGAAGTACTCTGTAAGTTGTTATTTATTTGCGAGTAACAAAATTTAATAATAAAAGGTTTATTCAGGTAAAGTATGTCACATATAATGGCCGTATTTTTTAATTTCGTTAACTTAGAAGCTTGATTTTTTAGAGCTTCAAGGGACACCATAGTTTAACGTAATTGATATTAAATTTCAACTTGATACCTCCACGCGTTCCTGAAAAAATGGGTCTTGACTAACTGACGGATGGACAACGAAGTGATTCTATAAGGGTTCCGTTTTTTTTTCTTTTGAGGTACGGAACCCTAAAAAGTAGGTAATTTAAGGTGATTTGAGTAAGGGAAGACCAAAGAAACTAAGGATGGACTGTGTGAAAGATGATATGGCTAGAAAGGGGGTGATTACCTAGATGAAGACTAATAGAGAAGTATGGAGGGAGGGGACAGGTTGCAGCAACCACAAACAAATTGGAATAAGGCAGAGCAGGTGAATGGTGATGTAATTCATAGTGATTAGGTACTATGAAATTAAAAGTATGTTAATTATTCATTCGCTTGTTACCTGTAATATCGCACAAGCATTTTTGAAGGGAAAACTTCTTTAGGCACGTTGGGCATTTTTGAGATGGGACTAAACCATTGATTTCGCGACACTGTAACGCAATTTACCAACGCCGTGGAGTAAAGGACATCAACAAAAAAAAAAGATTACCATGGTGCCGATTTTTTTTCAAATTTTCACTTCTGTCGGCACGGGAGTGCCACTGTTATTTTTTTTGTATTCTTACTTTATTCACACTGTGTGTTTTGATGTTACTTTTTCCAAAACTAGTTTATACCACACACATATACGCACATACATTACATACAAATCACACACACACACCCCCACATACATTACACACACACACATTCTTGGAGAATTTAGAGTGAACCTAGGTTCGCCGTAAATTCTCCAAGAATGTGTCTCTCATACTAAAAAAAATATGAACATAATAGTCTGAATTAAAAGAATTTAATTTATTATATTTTATTTATTTATTCTTATAAACTAACTAACACATTACACCACTAAATAAACCCATATCGCTAAGCCTTCTAACTAACGTCAGTTCACTTCAGACTCGGAACGGAAATATTGCCGGTGGCGCCCTCACGCAGCGGATGCTGCACGGGCGCCAGCGAGCCGCTTCCGGCCTGCCCTCGTTATGTCCGCTTTGTGTGACGGCCGACATGGCATGCCAGCCTCATCGGACCGAATGAACCATTGTCAACGATATTACACTCTGCTTTGATTTATTCAGAGTGGTTACTATGAATAGGGAAAGTTTGAGAATGGAAGAAATATGGGTGATGGACGCTTTGTGGTGTCTTAGGGGTGCTACACACTTGATCGGGTCGGCACGATTCGGCACAACCGGTCGATAAAATCGAATGCATAATAATATTATCTCTTCCAAATCATGCCGACCCACAAATGAAAAAGTAGAAGATATTCTATGTTATTCATACATTTGATTTAGTAATGAGTTAAAGATGACGTACTTGATTACATTTTTTTAAGCGTAGGATCATAGTTTTGTTTTTTTTGTAATTGAAGTCCTACTTTTACTTCGCCTCATCAACCATTGTCAACGATATTACACTGTGTTTTGATTCTAGGCTCCCGCAGATAGGCGCGATGCAACAGCGCGACGCAATTTCTATGAAAACTTAATGGGAAATGTTCTACCAGAATTGCGTCGCACCGTTGTGTCGCACCTGCATTCGGAAGCCTTTATTCAGAATGCTTACTACGAATAGAGAAAGGTTGAGAATGGAAGAAAAACGAGTAATGAACGCTTTGTGGTGTCTTAGGAGTGCTACACATTGTTCAGATCAAAATAATTCAGGACCGCTGAGCGGCAAAATTGAGTATATATTTTGCCGACTGGCTGAGTCGAATCGTGCCGAATCATGCCAACCCGAACAGGTGTATAGCACATCTTATTTTGGGTGACGCGAATTCTCGGTTGGGCCTCGAATTTTGGTACGAAATGGGTTGTGTTTCCGTACCTTATTTAACCAGCGCCTCATTGTGACCGCCTCGAGCCAAAATGTAGGTAAAAGTAGAAAAAATTAAACAATGTTTTGAGCGATATTACAAAATAAAATAAATAATAAATATGATGTTTTACGAGTATTTACTTTGTCAACATTCAGTCATTTGATAAGAGTAAATCAAATAAAGATGACAAACAGTAAGAAACTACATATTTTGGCGAAATAGATACCTGGGTATAATAATAACCTGACCTTTTATTATTATTCGGATGCTAATACGAATACTTTTACTTGTCATATACAAAATGTAAAAAAAAACTCTGGTCGATCCTTGAGGTTGTTGTTAGGTATCGGACTGAGAGGAGAGGAGAGGGCTATACTTGGAGTTTCCTTACGTGATTGAATCAGAAATGAAGAGATCCGCAGGAGAACCAAGTGGCAAACTTAAGTGGCAATGGGCAGGGCACATTGCTCGCAGAACGGATGGCCGATGGGGTCGAAAGGTTCTAGAGTGGCGACCACGTCCGGAAGACGTAGCGTTGGAAGGCCTTCCACAAGATTGACCGATGACCTTGTGAAGACCGCAGGAATCCGCTAGATGCGGAAAGCACAGAATCGGTCGAAGTGGCGGTGCTTGTGGGAGGCCTATGTCCAGCAGTGGACGTCTTTCGGCTGAAATGATGATGATGATGATCGTACTGAGAGTCTATTTATGTGGAAAGTTTCAAGAAAAAAGAAAAATCTTAAATTTTTTTTCAATGATCATTTTTTCCGTGTTATGACATGGGGCGCGGGCGGCCATCGTTTAGCGGGTGTCTACAAGTCATAACTTATGACTAGTGATCGGATAATCGGATGCATATTTACCTAAAGTGTAGGTGTTGGCTATTATGGAATGCACTTTTGTATCGAAAAATCCTGGGAATTCGGAATCGACAAATTTAGTTTTTTTTACTATAGAATCAAATCAGGTGTAGGAATATTTACTTAGTTTAAGGTGTTGGCTAATATTATGGAATACACTTTTGTATCGAAAAAATCCCGGGATTTCGGAATCAACTGCTGTTTTATTATAAAGTCAAATCGTGTGTAGGTACCTACTACCTACTATTCCTCTTACACTCAACATAGTCATAAATTGATGGGGAGCTTAAAATTAACTTCAAGTAAATACCACATGCTAAAGACGACGTTTTCTCACCATGTTATAGACTAGTTTCATATTCCCGAATTTTCTGGAATCCCAGGATTTATATTTAAAAATATACCTATGTTTTAAGAAGCCGCTGCCATAATTTCCTAACCAAAAATGAACTTTAGGTAAATATGCATCCGATTATCCGATCACTGCTTATGACTCCTGTTGAAAATTTGCTAATTTTAATAAATGGATTTGTTGTATTTTTGGTACTAAAAATATGATTTTTAAATAGCAATAACTTTTTTATTTTCAATACTAATAATTTTTTTTGTTGCTTTTAGGTAATGTTATTGCAATACCTATGAGCTCCTTTCGGATCGGACAGGGTTTTTTTTACATGTTGTATAAGGCCCTTTATTTTATCAGAATTGTCGGTAACTATACTCCACTTGAAATAAGATTAGACATTTCAACAAACCTTTTTTATAGTCCGTTCAACCGATTTTGACTTCTATACCGTAGGCATAAGGATGGCATTAAAAGCAAAAAAGTGGTTACAATATCAACTGTTTCCTGCAGCTGCAATTTGTCATGCCTGCAATGCAATAGAAGTCAAAGTCGGTTGAACGGACTGTAAAAAAAGTTATTTCAAATAGAGTATAGACAACAACAAGCAAGTTTACTAAACTTCCCAAATAGACTTAATTTATTCTGACTAATCTGTAAAAGTCCGAGACTAATTGTTTAGCTGGATAGTTATTACTCCAGTGTCCCTTAATTAATGCCTTGGCTTGTTCGAAGAAAATTGATACTCGCTTTTATTTCATTGTCTAAAATAGAGGTATCTTCATTTCATTTTCACTGTCTGTTGAAGGAATTTGTGGGTGGATACAGGTTTTGGCTTTAGGTCGAAAGCTTCTACAGCTAAACGCAGTACTTTGCTTTTTGAATTCGGTGGGCGGGTTGTAAATTCCTGTTGCTACGTGTTCTTTACAAAAAAAAACAAACTATGATTTTTAATTATAGCTGTCATCTTCCTTTTGTGTATTTAGTGACTAACCTGGTGTTAGAGTTTTAAATTTAAAGCCTCTGACTTTTTTTTTTTTGTGTGGGAAATTATCAAATAACTTCTCCCGCTCTGGGTGGAGCAGGAGGGCGTGTCAGACTCTTACTGACTAAAACCCACCCGTGTTCCTTCAGTTGTCATGTTGCCGGGGGCCACGACTTCCCTATCGGTTTTCTTCGAACCCCCGGCAGGCATTGGCCCTAGCGGACCCCGTCAATTCTGCTGACATCTCTTTGAGGCGCGCGTGGAACACAACGCGCCGTCGACCCGGGCTTGGTCCTTATCGGACAGCGAGCTACCCATTGCTCACCGTCCGCAAGCCCGCGCCTACGGTGAAAGCCTCTGACTTGGATTCACATGTCGTCGAGAAATATCTCTCAGGCATGGCTGGTTTCCTCACGATGTTTTCCTTCACCATTTTTGAAGCAAGTCATAATTATACAATACGCACATGAATCGGAAAGTAAGAGGTGCGTGCCTTGGGTTCGAGATCGAGACCTATGACTTAGCAGGACTGCTAAGGTCGCACCACTAGGCTATCACTGCTAGCTGTTAGGAGGTATATTATCTAACATTTTTCGTTACTAATTGCTTATCTGGTGAAATGTGGGTGTACTATAGGTACACTTCTGCTTAACCCTTCGGCGAACACGGGCGTAATGTATGTTGTTTTGGTTACTATGGCCTATGTAAACGTTAACGTTAAAATATTTCGACTATTAAAAATGAATTTTACCAATGAAACTGAACGCGATCAACACTTGATACTGACAGCTCTTGAACTAGGTTTAAAGCTTCGGCCAAACCTGAGCGACCACAACGCGGGAGGCGGGAAGCGAAGCGGCGTCTACCGCGCGGCAAACGCTACTCGTGTTATTATATGGCGCCTTGCACACCTACGCGACCGTAACGCGGAAACACCGCGTCGACTAAGCGGGAGTGAGCGGGAAGCACGCGTCTTGTGGTCAGACGTGTGTACAGATGGTTACATTATTACGGACATCTCATTATTTAAACTCCACGATGACAGACGATAATAATATAGAGATGTTTATCGATAAAGTAAGAAAACATACTCTTTTATACGATCTGAAAAATCTTGGATATCAAAATATACGTAAAAAGGAGGAAGATATGGGACTCTATCGGCCAGACTCTGATGAATCGGCCAGTCAGACTCTGATGTTAAATATGAGACTGACATAACACAACAATGTAGATGCTACACTAAGCTATAGACGTGCGGCTGTGACTATTCAATAAACAAAATGAAGTTCGCTGTTCGCGCTGTGTATGTGCGTTTATTTTGTGCAGAATAAAACAATTTTTCTTTTTTTTCTTTTTTTTTTTAGTCGCGCAATTCACGTTGATAATTCCCGCGTTAGTTTCGCGTTGTTAACGCTCCCGCGTTTTGATCGCGTTCAGTTTCATAGGTGAAATCAGCCCTTAATCTCCAATCAAATAAAGATTTACTCCTCCATTAAATTCAAAAACTGTAATAAAATTTGATTACATCAATAATTTAAAAAAATATTCGTATTGTTGAAATTGTAACCTTTATAAACGTGTCGGCCGTTATGAACTGTTATCAAAACTTTGTTAGAATATATTGTTCGATTAAAAACTGTCATAAATTGCGAATACAATTAACTGCTTTCATTGTCTCTTGTAATATGATTTTATGCTATTTGTTATGATTTTAGGCTAGGTATTTATTTTATGATTCGCTTTAACTTTATTATGACAGTCAGGTTTTTTGTTAGTCTCAAAAAAAGATTGTTTTTTGAACGACGACGCGGTTAATTTCGGCACAAGGTTTAATAATAATCATTATTTATTTATTTCTGAGAAAATTTCGATAAAGATTACATCATCATCATCATCATCAGCCTATAAATGTTCCCACTGCTGATACACAGGCCTCCTCTCAGTGAGAGAGAGTGGGCCGTAATCCACCACGCGGGCCCAGTGCGGGTTGGTAGATGTCACATGTCTTCGAATTTTCGGTTCTAGGACATGCCGGTTTCCTCACGATGTTTTCCTTCACCGTTTTTGAGAGCAGTGGTGATAAAATAATTTATACAAAGTAAAGCGCCTGTCTGGGTACTCGTAAGTTGCAGCCGTTACCACTGGGCCACCACTGCTCAAAGGTTACATAATCATAGAATAAAATAAAAAAAAAAAAAAAAAAGTCACAAAATGTTAATATGTTATATTAGTAGGTATTGTGAGTACAACAATACTAACATAATTTATACTTACCTAAGATGGCTATGACTGTCTTTATCCTCTGGTTTTGAAAAGGACAGTCAAAAACTCGATGAATCGGTTTATGATTAAGAATGCAAAGCTCTAGTTTGGCAATGCTTAATATTTATTATTTATTACAAATCCTCACCTCCCTCTGACTTTTGGATTCATATATTTGTATAATTATTACTTGCTTCTAAAAAGGTGAAGGAAAACATCGTGAGGAAACCAGTATGTGAAACCAAGTCAGAGGCTCATAGGTGGCATAAAAACCACACCAGGATTACACCAGAATCATGTTAGTCACTAAACACATAAAAAAAGTGATGGCACTCCGGGAGTGCCGACAGAAGTGAAAACTTGAACAAGATCGCTTTGGTGGAAGAAAAATACTTGTATAGAACATTGGTCCGTAACCTTATCTAAATAAAAAGCAAAATCGCGTTTACAAAACCTTTAAAGTAAAAATACTTGCATAGAACATTGATCCGTAACTTAATATAAATAAAGAGCACAATCGCGTTTGCAAAAATGAAGTGTCGTCATGGTGTCGCGAAATCAATGATTTAGTCCCATCTCAAAAATGCCCAACGCGCCTAAAGAAGTTTTCACTTAAAAAAGAAGAAGACACGTAATATCAAGCTTCATATGCTTTTCCCTAAGACATCAATCTCATCAAAATCTTCTGCCTCCTACTTACTCGGGGTCTCATATTTTCATAAAACGCTTCATCTACCCGGGTAATACCCAGTTTCCATGATGCATGCACATTTTGCGGTCTTGGGTAGTGATTTATATCTGTCGTAGTACTTAATTTTGTCTCCCCTAGGGTCCTTGATGTGGGGTCGCGTTTTGAACGAACTAAAGATATTTTGGCTGTGCTTTCAATTTCCTTTCGATTGAAAGGTCCTTTGCTAATACCCTCTTCACTATTTTTGTGTAAACGTATAGATATGTGAGTATGTGTTGTGTTTTTCACATACAATAAATAAAATGAGAAATACATGCATTCGTTTTCAAAAAATGAAAGATAAAATAAAAATACAGACCACAGTGTCTGTTTTTAAATCTGAAACAATAGCAGCTTTTGGTAATTCTTAATATTTTATTCATCAATGGAGTGTTAGTAACTCTAAAACAGGGATGCACAGACTTATAGAGAACTAACTATTAACTACCTGCCTGCTAAATTTCATCTTTATACCTAAAGAAAGAAAGAAAGAAAAAGTATTTATTGAGACTCGCACAGGAAATCACAAATTAAACTAAACACCTTCAATAAGAACATTAATAAAAAAACAATAAAAAAAACAAAGTAAAATTAAAATAAAAGCAGAAGGTCCTGTACGAGGCGAAAAGGCTCCTACCTCAAGCGGTTTTCGATATTTCGTGATGAGTGAGTGAGTGAATGAGTGACCTTTCGCTTAAATATACAGGATAAGTTTTTATCCAGTGCGCTAACACGTGACTACTCATCATTATAAACAACTTTTACAACCAACCTTTTCTAACCTCGAAATCGCAAAAAAAAATTAGCTGTTCTCTACATTTATGTTCGCATAGCTCGTCAAAAATGTAGGAAACAGCTGTTTTTTTTTTTCGCGATTTCAGGGTTGGTCTCAAAGTATGCGCACTGGATAAAAACTTACCCTGTATTTAGATAGGGCAGTCAGGCACATTATGGACCAAAAGCAGGCCTGGCGAGAAGAATAATAACTAGGTAACCGTTTTAAATAATTTAATTAGGTACCTTCTTTATTACAATATTTAGTTTGATGCATGGCATTCCATTGACGTTTTTATTTATATTTGGCTTCAGATCACTTGCCGCCACACGTAATATTGCTTCCAAATTTTCATTTGCTAGGTGGTTTAGATTTTTCGTTTTGTTACGATTCATAACTGAAAACATTCGTTTACAAGTATAGGTCGATCTAAATAAGCTTTCGTATTTTAGTGCCTATCAAATTATACAAGGTTTACGATATTGTCAACACTTATTTTATCATTTTCTTTTATTTTTAATTTATTGGCGGGCTGCAGGATACCCAGCAGCGAGCCGTGGTCTGTGCATCGCTGCTCTAAAATCCTACTTAATATTATAAATGTGAAAGTTTGTAAGGATGGATGGATGTTTGTTACTCTTTCACGCAAAAACTGCTAAACGGATTTGGATGAAATTTTGTACACGGATAGTTTATAACCTGAATTAATACAAAGGATACTATTTGTCTGATATACCCACGGGATCGAGACTTATGCGGGGGAAACCGCGGGGCGCTGTTAGTTACTCAATAATTTCATAACAATAAATTAATTATCACCGTCTTCCAGCCATTTGACTGTCTTTGGATGACGGATTATTCTCTAGTTTTTTCTTTACAACCACGCTTCATGATACCACCAAACAAATGCATATCAACGCCACAAAATCCACACATGCACGAGTATGCACACCAACATTCAAAACCCAAGCGTTTTACCTTCACATCGACACAACTTTATTTAATAAAAAACTAATGTGTACATGCAAAGCATACAGACAGACGTTCAAATTTACAATGCTCACATCGGGTCCATATTTCATTGTTAGTTACGTGCCAGGTACCTTTGTTTTTGATCACTGCTGTTGGTCTGGCAAGGCTTTTGTTGATGCAAAATAAATATCTGTAATTGGCTCAGCTACCGGTCCAAATGAAAACGGGAATATGAATTGTTCGAGTTTTGAATACATTTTTTTAGCATTCTGTTTCGAGTATTTTTGTGATTTTTATTCCCTGAACGGTGATATTTCTTATTTTTTATCGGCTTTAGTATGATTGCTTCAGCTTCGGTTTTTTAGTCTAGTTTTGTTATTGAACAGCATTATTGAGGTTTAATCTTTGTTAATTGATTCAAGCGTCACCTTGCCAAAATCCATTATAAAATACAATAGACATGGATATATTTAATAACCTGTTCCGCTTAGCTATTTCTAAAGAGCCATAAAAAACCCTGAAAGAAATTGACACGTGTTTCACCTCTCAACGAGGCATCCTCAAGATGACGATTGACTTGTCGCGAACCCGAACACGGCGTGTTGCCGCACCGAGCGCGGAACGGGTTACTAAATATATCCACATCTATTGTATTTTAGGTTTATTCTTTCAGAGTTTATAGGCAAAGCATTGACGATGATATGACAGCACTAATTTACTGAGAAATACTTTAAAAGCAAACATGGTCCCCTTTTTTTGGCCCCCTGCTATATGCTTTTGTCATCAGTGAACTTCATAGGTAACAAACGTTTACAATTTTTTTTAAACAAATATCTCGAAACGATACATAAACAAACGAAACTATTTAAAGATCAATCAATCTGCCTAGCCTTTTCCCAACAATGTTGAGGTCTGCTTCCAGTTTAACCGGATGCAGCTGAATACGAGTATTTTACATGGAGCGACTGCATATCTGACCTCCACAACCCAGTAACTGGGTAATACGATACCCCTTGGTAAGACTGGTTGTTAAACTTTCGGGCTTCTGACGACCCATTACGACTGTCAAAGATCCACGAATGACAGCCGGGACCAATGGCTGACGGCAACAGCGAAACTATATACGGATAAAACTTAAAATCACTAGTTAACAACGAAATATTTCCAAAATCAGCTAAAAAGCCAATTCAGATATTTTTTGTTTTCAATCTATGACGCGACACGTCCTCGTGTCTGCCCAATGTTCGGCATCTAACATATTTGATTCTATTGCTGTATTTTTTTCTTTTTTTGCCGCCATCGACGCCGGTAACCCGCGCCAGTCAATTCGTTTCGCGATACGCATCTGCAACGAATTTGTGTGTTCCACGGCCTATCGTGGCCTTTTTTTTTCCATTTTTGAATTTAGAAAAAAAGGAAAAAACTCGGCGCATGTGGGAAAAATATTCATGGAGTTTTCGTTGCTTTATAGTTTCCATTTGTAAGTAGTACTTTTATGCCGATTCTGATGTTTACAAAGCCTCTATTGCGTATACATTGTTACATATAGTGTCGCACATAATAGACTATTGAAATGACTAAGAGCTAGTTAATTAATTATGATTGAATGTAATTTGAATTTAATGTTTCTAATTTGTGTTGATGTTGTGTTCATGTTGTATTTATTCGTTTGTTTAGTAGTGTAGTGTGAGCTTGGAGACGCAAATGTAAAGATGGTTTCAATATGGGTTATGTGGTACCTGAAATAAATGAATTTTAATTTTTTAATTTAATTGTTTCTAGCCCCCAATCTCCAATAATAATAAAAAATAACTGTATATTACTATATGCTATATACATATATTTTTTGGCTTGCAACGGGGATTGTTTACAAATTCAGTTTTCATCAATCATTCAAACAAGTACAGCTTTTATATATATATATATTTACGGGTTTAATCAACGCCCGGTTTTTTACCGTTTGCCATACAATTTCAATTAATCAATTACTCTATACAGTCAACATCGACCCATATCCATCACTTCACGTATGAAAGTTCAAAAAAAATATTGTAGTCCAAACACATATTTTTACATATTCCCCGCGTTATGTACGCGCGTGTCATAAATTAATCATGGCGCTCGAATCACCACGGTAAACAGTCGAAACCCTTGGAGAATTTCGCATTTTTATCGTTTTACAAGGAAAGTATCTCAGTGTAAACCAGTTAATGTAGGCAGGTCGTATATTACACGTATAATTTGCAAGAGGCAAGTAATAAAACTTAACGCGTCTGTTGCCGACGATGTTTGTCGAAATCCTTAACACGACCAGTTTATTTGAACTTTGAATTGCTCCTCTCTTACGTCTTTCGCGACAGTTTTATTTGACTTTTCGGGAGGTGTAGGAGGTCTAACTTTCTGGTTGTTGGATTCTTGCAAGTTAGGGTGTAAACACATTAGTAGAAACAGCGTGAGATGCGGTTTCTTTGTATGAGGCACGACACCTGAAGGAGATCTACTTGATTTTGTTTCCTTGAGACTTTAATTAAAGGTTTAAAGTTACGTTTTAGCAGCTCGTTGAACTGATGTGCTGAGGTCGTTTATGATGATTGCCTACAAGATCCTAATTAGCTATTTTGTTATTTGTTGTAAGTTCAAACATCATATTGTTGCATTTGTAGGTTAGAAGCTAGTGGCTAAATAATAACAGCCGCACGGGTCATCAGGTTAAGCTACGCTTGTCGGTCTTGGTCCGTGGATGGGTCACCATCTTTACATACCGAGACTCCTCCGTGCCTTGGAAAGCCGTTGGTCCCGGCTGTCATTCGTGGATCTTTGACAGTCGTTACGGGTCGTCAGAAGCCCGAAAGTCTAACAACCAGTCCTACCAAGGGGTATCGTATTACCTAGTTACTGGGTTGTAGAGGTCAGATAGGCAGTCGCTCCATGTAAAATACTAGTATTCAGCTTGTATCAGGTTAGACTGGAAGCCGACCTCAAGATAGTTGAGAAAAGGCTAGACATATTGATTGTATCATCATGGAATCAGTTAAACATAAGGAAGAATGTGCCAATCCTGAAAATAATCTTATATATAAAATTCTCGTGTCACAATGTTAGTTACCTAACTCCTCCGAAACGGCTTTAATGATTCTTACCAAATTTTATTCGCATATTCAGTAGGTCTGAGAATCGGCTACTATCTATTTTCCATACCCCTAAGTGATAAGGGTTGTCCACCCCAAACAAATAATTGGCAAAACAACGTTTGCCGGGGTCAGCTAGTAAAGTTATATAATTTGTAGTGCACTTAAGTTTTCTACTTTTGTTACGATACAGCTTACCCAAATGTACCTAAATAATGAGATATACAACAGTAGAAGGAGCAGCGAGATCAGTGGTGGCCCAGTGGTCACGGCCTCAACTTATGAGTTGTAGGGTCCTGGGTGTGAACCCAGGCAGGCGCTTTACTTTGTGTTAATAATTTCATCACCGCTGTTTTTAAAACGGTGAAGGAAAACATCGTGAGGAAACCGATATGTCCTATTTACCAACCCGAACTGAGCCCATGTGGTAGATAGCCCATTCCCTCTCGAAGAGAGGAGGCTTGTGTCCCAGCAGCGGGAATCTTACATGGCTGATCATGCTATTTCAGTAAGATATACCATGCAATCTCTAGACGGACCAATAACATTTCACAGCTTTTAAACTGTACCAACAAATCTCCACTTCTGAACAACTCTTTAACAAGACACCTGCTCCCAACAAATACAATAAATCCGAATTATTCCGAGTCATTTAAAACAAAATGGCAATACGGCACTGTATCAAATCTATACGGCTAACGATTCCACCCTTGTCGATATGATGGGGGTCCAAAAATAATTGTTTCCGGTATTCCTGATACGCGAGAATCGAGGGGGGTTTGATTTAAAAGCCTAGGTTAGGGTGGTTTTGGAGTATCCTCACGGTTACATAACTCTAAAGAGTACGCAGCGTCCCTTATTTATTGCGGGCGTGAAGTGGACACTGGTGTCCCATTTTTTTAAATTCTGGTTTAGTTCACTTAAACCTGTATGCTTGTAGGTACTCCGCTGATCACATTTTACATTCTACTTTTAGATAGATAGCAGAACTTCTTCGACATTAAAATCCTTAGGCTCTAATTTTTTGTCAAAATCATTCAATGACTAGGCTATATGATTTGACACTTCTCTCAAACATGACCATAGTCAGATAGTTTCCCTGTACAGGGCGGCAGGGACATCGACACGAAAACTTTTACCATGGATTCAATACATGATACTGAACACAACTGCGTTGAAATTTTTCGTCGATTACTTAAAAAAATATCTGATGTTTCATAGAAAAGTGCAATACCTACCTACGCGGTCAAAATGTATGGAACAGCAGATTTTTTTTAATAACTGGCTTAAAATTTCAACGCAGTAGGGTTCAAAATCACGTACTGAATCGATGGTAACAGTTTTCGCGTCAATATCCCTGCCACCCTGTATGAGATGAAAAACATGTTCATCAAGATTAATGCGGGATTCACCCACTGCGCGATAAACTTCTGACCTCAAGATAAACATTGTATGCCAGGCTACCTTTAAACAAATGAGCCAGCAATTCCGCTAATTATTAAAATTGAAATCGGAATCCGTATCCGAATGTTTTTCATGTCTGATGTAAATTGAGCACAGTATACGCAACAATTACAGATAATTGTGGTTTATTATGTTTGTTATTTCGATTCTGTTTAAATATTTCGTATACGTATACCCCACATTTTTAATGAAGACCTTTGTTATTGGTATCGTGTTTCGGTTGAAAAAACCTTTTGTTGTTAATGAGAATGTGATACGATGTGCTCTGTTCTGTAATTACAAATTGGAATGCTGTTTACGTAGGATTTCTCTGTGATTAAACTCGTGATTTTATTTTGAAAATATTTTCAGAGATGGAGCTAATGTTTTAGCCCGGATGGAACATGTACACATCTATACATTTTCAATTCCTAATGTTAATACGTTAACTGCGTGTGCCAACACAGTGGTGGTGGCATTACATTGCCCTTTTTACAGATTTACAAATTCTTTTGTAAGAAATAAATCACCGAAATGAACCAAAGAACCGGCCATAACTTGAGACGCAAATTTCAACAAAGCGTGTGACTGTAATAAAAGTAAAATTATGCAAATCGACCACCCTCTCTGCTTACCCCCCGCATGGTGGTAGTTTTATTGTAATCATTTACGGAGGGACGAATCTCTTTATGCGTCACCACGCTTCGCCCTGGCCCTTAGGGGCAGCATTTTTGACATTTCGCTTTATTTATAATAATAATGTTCACTTTTCAACCCCCTGAGTTAGGGCGGTTATTTTATCTCTTTTTTTTTCATAATTGGAAAATAGCACATTAAAAACTATGTTTTGACGTAGTACGCAGCTATGCGATCACGTATCCTAAATTAAAAAAAAAACTAGCCAAGTACGTGTGAGACCACTGAATTTATTCCAAATACAAACTTAACATTGTAGTTGAAAAACATGTTCAGATACAATCCAACTGCAAATATAAGTTTGTACACACAATATTGAGAGTATTACCATGTCATTTTAAGACCATAGACTTCTTTTAGGTTTTCCTGTAATCTATGGGTAAAGAAACAAACTCTGCATTTTTTTTTTTTAATTTTAGGTTGAGTAGTTTCGGAGTTAAGGGAGATTGGCAACTTTCATCTATTTTCTTAAATATCTTTAAAAGTGTTTGTTATAAAATTATAAAAAAAATATTTATGATATATGTTACACGGTACAGTCTCCAAAACTTAATTTTAAGATAGTTAATTGATTCAGGCGTGACCTTGCGGAAATCCATTATAAAATACAATAGACGTGGATATATTTAGTATTTAGTAACGGCGTGTTCGAGTTCGCAACAAGTCCATCGTCATCCTGAGGATGCCTCGTTGAGAGGTGAAACGTGTCGATTTATTTCCGGAGTTTTTATGGCTCTTTAGAAATAGCTAAGCGGAATAGGTTACTAAATATATCCACGTCTATTGTATTTTTTAAACTAATTTTTTTTCTTATTTGCGTGGGACAAAAGTGAACCCCATATTCAAAATTCTATTCACGAAAAATTATTGTGTTCAAATAGGGGTCTTCTACATTTTTCTCATGAATAAATGACAAGCATATAATACATAACATTCTCATGAAACAGGCTCCTTATTACACCACATTCATTGGCTTGAATACATCTCAATTACATACGTAATTTTGTCTATATAAATTGCCTACAGACTGCGAGGTAATTTTACTCTGTTATTGAAGCAGACGCTCAGCCATATTAAAATAATATGCATTTCACTAGGCGCTTGCTATTTGATGCTCATATTATGTTTGAGTAAATGAATGTAGAGAGAATAATCGTTTTATATATTTATATCATAAAGGAGATGTTTCATTTTCGGCCATAAAGTGTACGTTAATGAAAAAAAAAATATCCACGAATTGAGGAAAAATATTCTTTCATGTTTATTCCCCTGATTACTTCGGCACAAAAAATAATAGTTTAACAAATTATTGCCACATTCTATTCATCATGGCGTCGTCTTACTTGCATACTGCTTTCTTTCAGAAATCATGTTACATTTTAACGTAATAATATCACGTCGAGGTTATTTAAGTAAATTTGAAAGGCATGTTTTTCTGTACTATAATAAGAGAACTACAACACAACACACAATAACACAACATACAACTTTTTTGATTAATTAGAAAGTGTGATTAATCATAAAAAATACTGTTTTTGTGGATTGTAGATTTGTAGCTACTTCTGGACGAAAATGGCTAGCTGTCGATGGTCGTATTTCTCCTGACAAACGTCAAACATTTTCGGTTTTTATTTTGTGCCCAAAAAGTAGTAGATAATATGGGAAAAAACAGACTTTATTGTATTTAGGGGTTCATTTCCCAGGTTTTTTAAAGTGTAAATGTTATGGCCGGAGTCCTATACAGAAATAAAACGTCTCCTTTACTGACTTAGATCATACTAGCACTTTTCTTACCATCAATACTTTTGCACCTTCTAGCTATACATGTAGGTAGATCTAAACGTATTGGGCGAGTTCGAACTAGGGACGAGTATGAATTATACCGATATCATCAACTTCTAAATGTGCTCACAAACAGCGGAATAACCGCCTAGGTGCCCTTAGGCCCTTTGTACAGTGGGCTGCATCAATTGGGTGGTACCCCAGTTGTATTAAAATTTTAATACAAATGGGGTACCCAATTGATGCAGCCCACCGTACTCACGTTTTTCTTGCCGTGAAAAACTACGGTTTATTTGCCGTATGTAGGCACGGTCATCAGTGTTATATGGATCACTATAGAAGCTTGTTGATAGACACGTTTTTTCTACGGCGCGGTTTATACGGCGTTCCGTAAAGAAACCATGCCGTGTACAAAGGGCCTTACTGCTATTGCGCTGTCACTGTCAAATTGTTACTATAGACAGGCTGTTCAATTGTACCTTTTATGTTGACTTTTGCTATGCCGTGTAGCCCGTCTGAGAGCCCAAAACTTATCGCCGCCGTCTGTTTGTCGTCCATTGGCATCGTTTCTTCGTGTAGTAGGCGTTTGCCGATTCGCACGTGGTCGTACTCGTTTGACTTTTTATTGGACTCGATCCCGGACGAACCCCCAAAATTTGTAGTGTTGGGGATTCGAGAACCAATAAAAACAGTTGACTTGATGCTATGACCAAAGTTTATTTTCTATAGTTTTAAAATACACCGTTTCAACACCGTTCTCTCCCTATCCTCTCACACACCGTAGCCATATTGGTTCATTCAGACTCCCTCGTTCTCTCACTCACTCAGTCCTTCACTTACGTTTCTTTCCCTTTATTACTTCCGCATTCATTCCCACATAATATACCTAATATTAAAATTTTAGTACATGTAAGCAATCGACTATTGATAATACCAATGGCCGCTAATGTAGTTAGGTATAGACCTTATTATAACGACTACTGTTTTGTACCTACTGCTAAAATAACTGCCATAAACCTGGTTCCTTTTAAAAGGCTGACAACGGCTAAAGCGCGGTCACTGTTGGACTGCATAGAAAAGAAAGAGAAGCGCGATGACACAACGGTAGTAATTTATCGCAAAATAAACACCAATATCCATGACTAAAAAATTTTTATCACTTACGTTAATATGTTGCTTGTAAAATAAATATGACAAAAAATCAGAATGATTGCATGTATATTAATATGGTTTTTAATCGTTAAAAAAAATCGTAAATCAATAAATTTAAATACTAACAGCGCCTCCCTGTAAACGTCAAATTTGAATTCCAAAAGATCCTTGTACAGTCAGCTGCAGAGAAATCTCACCCCCTAGCAATGTATTTTACATTGCTAGGGGGTGAGATTTCTCTGCAGCTGACTGTACACACGGCTACACATCAAGCTATACATGTCCAGTTTCTGCTGATCTCGCATTGTATAGGATTTCCGTACAATGCGAGGTCAGCTTATACTGGAAACGTATAGCTTGATGTGTAGCCGTGTATACCAGTGAAGTATAGGATACCTATAATTACAAGATATTAAATTATCTTAGCTTAGGTATTGGCTGCAACTCTAACATAAACCTTATAAACCATGTTTTAATTTCTTGAAGGTGCAAATAAGCTAATTTTATCTATTTATTTTTACAAGGTAGTTTCTCAAATACATAGAGCTACTCGTAAAACTACATAAATAGGTACAAACAAATTGTACTAATTTTAATGTAGGGCGACAATCAATTTAGTTTCACGCGGTACACCTCTATTGTTTGAAGTTAAATTGCTCTCACGTCTTCAACTTTCGACGTCACAGCCGTAACGAACAACACGTGAACGAAAACAATACTACAATTTATATTAAACTGTTTTGTGATGTCACAGAAATATCGTTTCGATATCGGGTTTTTTAATTATTTATCGATAACCATTACAAGAGTTTACGTTTTTAAAGTTTAGTTAGGATTGCTTTGCAGTGTTGCCAGATATCTATGCCTATTCTGCAATTTATAAATATTGACACCAGTTTTTAGCTCTGATGATTTATGAAAAAAGTATTGCAACGTTTTGTTTTCTAAAAAATAGTGTTGGTTCGAATTGTAAACTTTTGCAATAACTCATGTTCGAAAAAGTAAAATCGTTATTTTTTGTTTCAAAAGCATTGGAAAAAACTTTTATTTTATAGCAAATGTAGGTAGGTTGTAAGCTGCAGATATTGAATCCAAAACTTCATAACGAATCCTCTATTATTTTTTTATATAAAAATATCTATGGTGCAGCCCAATCACTAGCATCAAAAGACCGAAGTATAATTTACACACTCTTCTATCTAATCACTACACATTACATCGTCTTCACATATAATGTATACAAAATATTGTAAAACATTTTAAAAGAATAACGGTGGAGTTTCTTGCCCATTCTTCTCCATACGAAAACTATCTTTTGGAATGGGCGACTAGAATAAATTATTTTTTTGTAAATTTTGACGTTTATCCTTTCAACTGTCATTAACGAGACACAATAGAATTTTAATTGTTATCCACCTCAATGAGGCGTCGTAACAGATGATGAGTTATAAGTGCCTTTCATGTGCCTAATTGAATTTTTTTTACTTTGATGTTATACAACCAAAGTTCCCCCCCTCCACCGCGTCTGTCTTATCTGTCTGAACGCGATAAACTCAAAAACTACCGAACAGATTCATACGGTTTTCAATAATGGATGGAGTGATTCATGAGGAAGGTATAATGTAATAAAACAACGTAATTAATTAAATTTTGTGTAAATTGGCTGAAATATGACGATGATTGTTGAAGATCTCGGAAAAAATCATGTTGACTGGGAGCTTTACTGGTGTACGCCGCGTAATAAAAAAATTTACCTATTACGGAAACCTGTAATTAATAAAAAAAAATACCAGGTGAACACATAGGGTACTTTTAATCCCGTTAGTACGTTCCCGTGGTATATTTTTCGACATCCATACAGGCGAAGCTGCGGACAAGAGCTAGTAAATTCTATACCTATAATTAAATAAGTTTTTACGTAATTTATTATTCAACACTTTTTAACACCTTTACTGAACTTGGTGTACAACTAGGTGTATTCCCCAACCTGTGTAACAATAAATAATTTCCCCATATTTTTGCAACAACCAACTCGCATCTCACAACGGCAAAGTTAAATTTCCCATCCATATTTCAAGCACATTGTCATCAGCAGCGACCTTAACACACGAACAATAGAATTCAAAATTGCTTGTATGCTAGGGTTGTTACCTCATGTCACATGTCCGGGAAAGTTTTAAATGGTCACCGTTGTGTGTGTGATGAGGTGTCGTGGGTAGTGACGGCCCTATTATTGCATGGTTACAGTTTGATTCGGGCGTTCGTGTGAACTTGTGGCCGTCGGACGCAGGTCTGATGTGGACCGTGTGGGTTGCCGTGGGAAAATTGACGAAGTTGTCCTTGAAGATTTTAGGGTATTGCCAAATGTTAAAAGTTCTATAATTGAGTGTTGTTGGGTATTATGGAAGAGGCTTTCGTCAAGTGATTAAGAATTTTGGTTTGTCAATTAAATTTAAGTTTTTAAATGAACTTTCATCGATTGTCTATCGAAACATAACTTGCCAGTCGAATAAAAATAAACGGTGCAATTAACCATAAGAAAACTTATTTTAATTGAACCAAATTAAAATACAAATTGAAACTCGTGTGACATGTAATTATTTTTTTTCTAATGACTAGAAGGTTCAGGTAACTGCCATTTTAAATCGCATTTCGCCGTAGCCAAATCTCACGTAATATACAAAATCCAAGACGAATTATACACGAACGAAATAAAAAGCAAAAAAAATTCACAACCCAGCATTTGGACTGTGTAAGCTGATAAAATTCGCGCACGGCACAGTTTTCAAAGCAAAAACGGGCGACACAGTCGGCTGATTACCTTCATTTTCTTGGGGCACGCATATACCCTGGGGGTTAGGAGGTGCCCCCCTCTATCCCGCACAATTTATTTCGCCTCATCAAAACGTCAACACGTTGACGTGTATTTTAGGGATTTTAATCGGGCGGTCCCGCACCCCGGGCGACGTCGCCCCTCTATGTAAATTGCTCGGCCCGTTTGCACGCGTAATTGTTTTCGTTGAGAATTGACACGTACCCCGTTTTAGTTTTGACGCATGTAACAAGGTGTTGTTGAAGCTTGCGGGCGCTGGGAACGGTGTTGCAGATTTGAGTCTACTGACCTGTTTTCAGCAAGCATCGGAATCAGTTTCCTCTCCTTCGCTAGATTTAAAATGTGATGGAAAATAAAATCTAAAAACTAAGTACTTACGTAATTACGAATTTTTTATTTAATAAGTTTTAATTTAGTTTGGAAAGAGACCTTATTGGATTTATAAATAAAAAAAAAAATTAATTCAGGCAAAACCCATATTACATAAAATAAAATTTCATTATCCTGCAACACACAATTGAACAAAACACAATAGAATAAAATTAAAATAGGTACATATTATGAAGATTCAGATATCACAGAATTCAAATTAAAATAAAATGTCAAATGCAATTAAAAAATGAGTAACACAAATTAGTATTATTAATGAATTAATATTAAATTAAAAATAATAATTTATACAAAGTGCATATAGTCCAATAAAGCACGCTAAAGAAGTTTTTTTTGCTATCAGAGAAATTCGTTAAGTGTTGTGCAATAGTCAATTATCTACACTGGTACACAACATGTAAAAAAACTCTGTCCGACCCGTGAAGCCGTTGTTGGAAATCGTATCGAGAGTCTGTTTATTTTCAAGAAAAAAGTAAAAAATAATCGACACTTTTTTTTTCAATGAGGAATTTTACAACGATATGACATGGGGTAGGGCGGACCTGTCGTTTTCTCGGGTGTCTACAAGTCATAACTTACGATTCCTGTTGAAAATTTTCAATTTCTTATAGATTTGCGGTAATTTTAGTACATACTAAAAGTGTGACTTTTAAATAGCAAAAGCTTTTTATTTTCAATAATACTATGATTTTTTATTACTTGTTACCCACGACGGAACGGTGACGGTATATGCGTTTGGGGTGAGAGGATGTTTGTACAAATCTATGTTGCGATTTTTCTCCAAAACTACTAGTCCGATTTTAACGCAGTTTTCAGTTATGGATTCAGGTTTAATTGGTGCATGTTCTTAGATAGATGTTACGGTGACAACTCACTAGGGGGCGCTGCAGCAAACATTGTTTGTGCAAATCCATGTTACCATTTTTCTCCAAAACTACTAGTCCGATTTTGATGCAGTTTTCAGTTATGGGTTCGGGTTTGATTGGTGCGTATTCTTAGATAGATGTTACGGTGACAACTCACCAGGGGGTGCTGCAGTAAACATTTGTTTGTGCAAAACCAAAACTACTAGTCCTGTTTTGATGCAGTTTGTGGTTGATTAGTGAGGGTTCTTAAATAGATGTTACGGTAGTAACCCACTAGAGGGCGCTGCAGTAATATATTTATATTAGTTACTACATATTAAAGACATTTAAATTTTATCCTTTTTTTCAATTACTTTTTAACAGACGTGGGTTTTGTCAAAAATTTTAATTTTGCTTTTCTCTTGTTGGTAATGTTATTGCAGTACCTATGTTCCCCTTTCGAATCGGACAGGTTTTTTTACATATTGTTTAGTTTCGAGTGCGTATTTTGATTTAGTCATAAATAATCTTCACAATAAGTTCCAAAACGCAATAACACAGGTGGTTGAAAACTAATAACCATTTCGTTGCCCCTTAACCCTGAACCACTGGTTGCCACTTCATTAATCACAAGCTATGCAAATCATGGTCACGTTTAACTGCCCCTTAAAACGCCACAACACTTGTAGTTACTGCCATGAAAATCTATTTACAAACCCACTGTTGCTAGTTTGAATACGGGTAGATATGTGGGCGATTAAGTTGAATGACAGTACATAATCTTGCTAAGCTTTTAAGTTGGGCGAAGGTAGGCTTCAACCTACAACATTCATAGTAACAGCCTGTTTCTACATAAGTCTGCTACATTTCTGTCTGTCATATTAATAGTTTTGGGAAGATTTAACGGAGGATACGTCAAAAATCTTAAGCAATCTTTCTGGGGTTCATAGATAGAGAAATATCCTGAAATTGAATTACATACTTTTTTTTTTCAAAACTGCAACCGCAAACACAATTTCAATGGTAGGTAAATATTGCAGGATTCTTTTTGTAGATGATAACGTGGCGCTATTTTTATTGAAGTGAAAACTTCTTTAGGCGCGTTGGGCATTTTTGAGATGGAAAAAAACAATTTAATTCACGGCACAGTTACCGACGCCTCATTTTTGTAAACGCGATTGTGCTCTTTATTTAGATAAGTTTACGGACCAATGTTCTATACAAGTATTTTTCTTCCACCAAAGCGATCTTGTTCAAGTTTTCACTTCTGTCGGCACTCCCGGAATGCCACTGTTTTTTTTTTCTTCTAAATATCTTGTATAGAACATTGGTCCGTAACCTTATCTAAACAAAGAGCACAATCGCGTTTGCTCAGCAGTGGGACAGTGTAGGCTAATTAAAAAAAATAAATATCTTGTAAGTATATTTTCGGGTAGGTAGTGACGTTTCTGTACCATGTGCTGCCAATCATTCGCATGAAATATTAAGCCTGTCAACAGGGTTGGTTACCCCAGCGTACCTCGGACGTAATCTTGTCCGTCAGTTACCGGATGTGTCGTATGCAGGTGGGATTTAGCTCAGATAGGGAATGTAAGATCCAGTTAGTACATTAAATGCAGTTTCTAGTACTAAATATCTAGGTACCTTCTGGTACAGAACAAGTAAAGATGATTCAGTAAAATAAAAAAGGTTGAAAATTAGGGTAAATTTTGGTACTTGTTTTTGCGAAAATATAAATTTGCCCATATCTTTTTATCGTGTTGACTAAGGACCTTGATTTTTATATACCTAATAGAGACTATAGACCTCAGTATTTGTTATAAATTTCAATTTGCTAGGTCGACTTGTTCTTGAGAAAATCGGTAGTAACACACGAACAGACGGACAAGAGTGTGATCTTATAAGGGTTCTGTTTTTTTAGTTTTTATGAATAAAAAAAAATACCTTTTCATGCATCTTCTCTTGCCCCATTATTCTAAATTGTTTCCTCGACAATAAGTCAACATCACTGACAGTCATTCACAAAGAGGTTGACAAAAAAGTCTTCGGAGATATGTCTGTTATGACTTAAATCTCTACTCATTACGTCAAAGTAAAATACTCTTATGTCTCTGTATACATAAAAAAATGTCCTCTTGATACATAAAAAAGCGAAATGTGAACGATATTTGATGAAGGATCTCTTTCAGAAAGCCATGTGACGCAGTACGTGACCTGAAGTACGTATGTGTCTGTGGTCGCTTTGACTCATCTCACAAAATATATCTGATCCTAATATTTATGAATCTGGGAGTTTATATGTTCCTCCGTTCTGTTTATGAATCGGAAAGACAGTTTGGTGAGTCGAATATAAAATCAGTAAAACTGTAGGTTCGTAGTGTTACTACTGTTACAATGTCTTAGCTAACGTCGTAGCTTTCTCTATGACTGCTATCATGTATTACAAAAAAGTTCTTATAAACTACAAAAACAATGGTTAGTTGACAGCTTTTTAACCGCATTTTGGAGACGTAACTTTTACTTAAGGCGACGATAACCGATTTTGTACTGAAGATCATGTCTAAACGAGTAGTGTTAATGATTTGGAAAAAATATATGTTAAATTAGATAATTTCTTAATAACTAACGCGGATTAAAAACTGAGAATCACGCAAAATCTATCTAGCGTATTTTTCTGAAACCTTCACCATTTTAAAAGATAATTTAATTATTGATTTTTAGTATACGTGTTTTATTAAAATACCTTTTGTTTTAAATTAATAATGCGTCTAATTTGGGACAGCGCTCTTTGCTGAGCGAGTCTTGTTACTGGCTGGACGTACGACGCGTTGCGTGAGCTCAGTACAGAACACGCAAGTTAACCACTCAAGGTCACTGGCATATATCTGCGTCTTAAGCTTTAGTTTCCTACGACAGCCGTGGTCGTGGCATTTGAAGTTACAGTATCAAAAGACGCTCTTTAGGGAAGCACACGAACTTACTTTCATGAATAACGTTTCAGTGACGTCATTTGACGGTAAATTGTGGACGCTATGTAGCGTTCCGCAGTCTTAGAAGATCTTAGCTTAACTTAGGTATGCTAAAACACCTCTCAAGTACGTTTGTTAAAAGCTAAAGTTTTCTATAGTAATAATCTGCTAGCATGCAAAATAACATGATGCAAGGAAGGAAGTCTTCTGTCAGGGTGTCAACATAGAATAAAAATAGTTTATAGACATTAAGTTCTTTTCAAACCTCGATACTCAAGTAAGCTTACCGTTTCATTCAAAGAAATACGCGGCGGGAAATAAAAGCAATTTTATTTATGCTCGTACATAATGCAGATGCCCAGCCTCTACCCAAAACAATACATTACTTATTCACAAGAAGAATCCACTAACACCACCCTACTTTCCAATTCCTTGCTCCAAAAACGATCCGGCACGATATAATTATCTTTGTGGGTGTAGTACATTAATTATTCAAAATATTTAGTGGCTATATTAGCTTGAGTGTAACGAGCAATGGATAGGGCCAGTGTGAAATGCTCTTTTCCCTGAGGTGTTACTAACCAAGTAGGTACAAGTGTAAGGGGAGTATTTCTGTACTCTGAATATGCAAATCAATGTGGATAATTGGTGGAAAGTTTCGGATTGGCGCAGTGCAATTTCAAGTTTTAGATTATTGCCCAAGTTTTAGAAGTGGCGGTTTTGAACTAGTGGCAATTTGAATTACAATGAAGTTGGATGACATATATTATAGGTCTTGGGTACCTTAAGAGGGTTTATCCTAAAAGTTGGCAACGTCGCGTCGTAAATAGCTGTCAAATATTTATGTACCTGTTTTGATTAATTTAGCAATATTACTGTATGGAATTAAGAAATGTGGCTAACTAGGGAACTAAAATATTCCCAATGCCTTTTCTACACCTAAAATGTTACAACATCAAATTCAGTGTTATAATTTTATTGCAATTACTACTCAGTAGTTTCGGAGATAAGGGGGAAATGGTCAATTTTCATCGATTTATTTTAAAATTATAAAAAATATACTTGAGACCTCACAGTAAACCCTTTTATTTGATATGTCACACGGTACGGATTGAAAACGTTTTTTTATAATTTTCTTATTTGCATCGAAAAAGAGACCCCATATTCAAAATTATACGTAACACGTCGTGCTTGACTCACAGCAATTGATATGTGTACCAAATTTCAATTTAATCGGTCCATTAGATTCGGAGCAAACTGTCTGTGACAGACGGACAGACAGACACACGAGTGATCCTATAAGGGTTCCGTTTATTCATACGAATATACGGAACCCTATAAACGCGAAATTAAAAAGTTTAAAGTTTTTCAATATTGTCTATTGCTAGAGTCATCGACTGAGAAGCTCGTGTTTAAGTAATAACAGCCGCACGGGTCGATCCACTAGGTTAAGCTACGCTTGCCGGGGTTGGTCCGTAGATGGATGACCATCTTTACATACCAAGACTCCTCCATGCCTCGGAAAGTATGTTAAGCCGTTGGTCTCGGCTGTTATTCGTGAATTTTTGACAGTCGATACGAGTCGTCAGAAGCCCGAAAGTCTGACACCAGTCTTACCAAGGGGTATTGTATTACCCAGTTACTGGGTTGTGGAGGTCAGATAGGCAGTCGCTCCCTGTAAAATACTGGTATTCAGCTGCATCCGGTTAGACTGGAAACCGACCCCAACATAGTTGGGAAAAGGCTCGGCAGATTGATTGCTAGAGTCACCGACAGTAAGAAAGTAATACTAAATAGATTCACAGTTCACTGGCATGGTTACTGGACTGTATTAGTTGCAGTGCTTAGACTTAGTTTACACTAGAGAGAATTCTGGTTCACTGACTCAGCTACATAAACCACTTTGCTAGTAACTACTCTATTTCTGATTCGTGATTTGAACGTAACATTTCTAAGTACGAATGATTTTCGACAAAATTTGTTGTGTAAGTGTTTTGTAGTCTGTAAGCTAAGTAATTTTAGTGAAGTGGCGAGTAAATGACTAAATTAAGGAGGCCACATGACACATTCTAGAAATAAGTGTCTTTACAAGTGAGACAGTGGTAAAAATAAAGTTTTTTTTGAAGTGAAAACTTCTTTAAGCGCGTTAGGCATTTTTGAGATGGGACTAAAACATTGATTTCGCGACACTGTAACGCAATTTCCCGACACCGTGGAGTAAAAGACATCAACGCGTTGATTACTGCGGTGACGATTTTTTCAAGTTTTCACTTCTGTCGGCACTCCTGGAGTGCCACTGTTTTTTTTTAAATGCTGGCAATGAATCAATCCCGCGCGGGATGGCTGATTGTGTCAACTAACTTGTATATATAGGTGCTCAAACTGACGAAATAGTCGCGTGACTTCCCGTTTTTGATTCAGTTTGATTAGTCCTTCATTACTAACAAAAAAAAACATTCCATATAGTTAATTGATTCAGGCGTGACCTTGCGGAAATCCAGTATAAAATACAATAAAAACCGCAATGCTACTCTGCGTTCAGCGCTCGGTGTGGCAACAGGCCGTGTTCAAGTTTGCGACAGTTCAATCGTCATCCTGAGAATGCCTCGTTGAGAGGTGAAACACGTGTCGATTTCTTTCAGGGTTTTTATTTATACTAAATATATCCAAGTCCATTGTATTTTTTAACATTCCAAAGTTAATATTTTAATCATAACACGCCAAAAAGCAGGAAAAATTAACTCAATTTATCCTTACCTGGTACAGAAACAAAACCACGGACGCGCCATTCTAAAGCGCCCCAACATTTAACTACATTAATCTATTCAACACTAATGACTTAATGGCGTTCTTCTGAAGATAACACAGTTAAGATCCTTGCCGTGTTGCTGCAGCAATTATGGCAATTTCTGTCTCCAGTCAGTTCACAATTACAGAACTAAAAACGGCTACGACGACTTGTCGACGCGACTATTAGTTGCACTTTTTGAATCCATGATAATTTTCTCGGGTTGTATCAAATTATTACTGTTTTATTTTCTAAGCATTAAGGCTGCGTTTCCATAAAAGATGTGCGTGCTAAACTGCTAAGCGGTGCGAGCATGCGTAGCGACGCTGTGAAACGGTGCGCAGATGTCTCTGCGAGGATGTGTAGCGGGCTTTTTTCAGATACGATTTCTTACTCGCGTCCATCCCTAACACACATCCCTCGCTTGATTTGTACATACAAAAATCTCGCACCGCTAAGCCGTTTCCACTGGAGCTGCGCTGAGCGAGGCTAGATAAATGAAGTGATTCTTTTGGTTCTTAACAAACACATCCCTCGCTACGCGTCCTCGCACATCTCTACGTAGCCTTATTGTTGGATGTCAATGTGGATTGGTGGTTTTTAGTCACCTGCCTTAGAGTGTTATCACACTGCTGACAATTTGCCGGCGTGTTTCCAGAGAGGCGATTTGTGAACGTGCTCTCCGCAGGTGCAAAGTGAGCCAACCGCGACTACGCGACATATACGCCACGTTTTCACAATATTGTACTCTCGCTTGTCTCCCACTCTCTTGTACACTCACATCAATCGCTCTCGTAACGCAAATGCGGTGAATACGTTGCACATACGTGGCTTACTCGCTACGCATACGCATCGAGCGCGTTAAACAATCGCTTCGCTGATAACTCGCTCGCAAATCGCCAGTGTGATAAGGCCCATAGTTATAGCCTAGTGATGTGACCGTAGGACTGCCAAGTCATAGGTCTCGTGTTCGAACCCAAGGCACGCCTCTGACTTTTCGGATTCATGTGCGTATTGTATAATTATCACTTGCTTCAAAACGGTGAAGGAAAACATCGTGTGGAAACCGGCATGCCTGAGAGATATTGCTCGACGGTATGTGAAACCAAGTCAGAGGCCCATGGGCGGCTTTAAAACTGGCACCGCGCTAGTCACTAACCACAAAAAAAAAGAAGAAGGAGGAGGTATTCGATGTATAAACACCAGGTATAGTCGACCTCGTAATTTGTTTTACCTTTTTGACAAATAATCCCAGTTTTGAAAATTTACTAAGGTTGAAAATACATAACTGTCACATAGACAACAAAGTCGACTGACTGTAGAGTCCGCGCCACCACTCAAGTCCGATAGACGCGGCGCTAGTTTAATGTCTATGTCATTGTATCAAATTGCATTTTTTTTTAAATGTAGTTCCACAATTTTCCGCCGGACTACAGTAATGGCGTGGACACTACGTATATTATGTCAGTTTTTTTTTATTATTTATGCTTTACATTGGTACATTAAACAGAAACTACAAACACGACAGGCAACTCGCAAATACAATTGTAAACCTTTGCATGCCTACGTAACGGTAAAATATGGAGAACTTTATTATAAAAACACCTATGTACAGACGCCAGCACATCAAGCTACTACAATCTGTCAAATATATTTAATAGATTTTCAACTTTATCGCTGATGTCTAAGGTTCAAAGTTGATTGGGAAAATTTGACAGTTTCGGGTAGCTTGATGTGCTGGCGTCTGTACTATACCCATTTTTGCAAAGAAATAAATGGTTTGATTTGATTTGAAAAAGGTAAAAAATAATTATTATTTTCACCTGATGTTGGCATGCGGGAGGAAGCAAACGCATGTTCCCTTCAAATTACATACTGTTATTTATTTGCATATGATTCCTCTCTTAGTTCTCTTTTTTAGACAATTGACAGAAGGTTCGTCCTTAAAGTGAGTGTATGTATATATACTTTGTAGGCAATATTTATTCCATGTACGAATCCCACAACCTTCAACACGGTATAAATGCCAATCGCTCCGCCATTTTACTAACATTCTCTCTCACTCTCATTACTTCGTGGTTTAAACAGCGATTAATCCAAACAACTTATTTCAATCCTCCAGAGACCTCTTTTACAACACGAGACTTTGGTTTAGATAGTTACCTACGTCACGGAACCCTGAAAAGTAGTTTACTGTAAGGTCTTTGATCTCAGCCGAAATTAAATCAGGTCCGAGTAATACTTCAAGTGAATTGCTTCGTACAAACGTAAAAGCAATACTTTTAGGTTAGTTTAGGGTATCTACTTCCACAGAATTTTGTTAGAAGAATTAAAAGTTATTTGCTACAATAATCATTCATTCATCCTATAACCATCCCACTATTGGGAATAAGGCCACCTCTTTAATTTCTAAGCTTGAAGTATTAAATAAATAAACAAATAAATCGTGCCTCCTCTCTGTGATAGTAATACAATGATATATAATAACCGAACACCAAAAGCATTATTACCCTAAAATACTCACTGGATATTTATATACAAGATAAAACCTTCCACAATCGCACAGAGGCAGAAAAATCCCGGCATTACTATTGAGACGGTTGATTCAAACATCCTGACGGGGCACTCAGTGTGCTGCAATGATGTAAAAGTAATGAGTGCGTGCTCTGCACAATCGTGAAAGTTATTTACCGGCTTATGTTCGGTACTATTTTTTGGCAATTTTGCTAAAATTTGTTAGGTTATAAGATAAAAAGAGTATGTTTACGCTCTTTCGATATAGTGATACAATGTTACAATACGACACAATTTAGATGTAGCTTGGGCAAAATTCGTAAAACCGATCACCATTCGAACTGAGTGTACCTTCAAACTCAGCAATCTTTGTTACTGCTTTAGGTGAAAATTATCTTTACGCAAACGAAACTTTGAAGTCATATTACCAAATACATTCGAAAAATTGAAATAAATAAAATTTTAAAATTTATGCTACATTTAAGTTATGTCGTACTGTACAGTACTTACCCTGCCGTTAAAAATATAACACGAATTACCAGTATAAAGTGACCCTTTCTAAGACTTGAAATGTCATGCCAACGCTCCTGTACTCACTATCGATTTTGGGCTTTGCTGAACACACGATCATTATCCTCAAACATTCATCCAATTGTTATTCACCATAAAACCTTCCACAATCGTGTAAAGGCAGAAATATCCCGTCATTTACTATGAGTCAAACATCTTGGCGGGACACTCGAGAGTCGCGGTGTGCTGCGAGTACATATAATGAGTGTGGAGCAATCATCACAATGAATGGGGAACGAGACGAGAAACGTCGCAGTATGAATGCCGCTCCTTCGCCGGCTCGGTGGCTCGCGGGGTGGCCATGGTTTTAAGGAAAATATAGTATGTTTAGGACCCTAGACTTGCTTAACATTATGTTTGGGTCGATTTATAGACTAATGTCTAATGTATAATGGCTGTTGTGATACAGGAACTTTTAATACAAGAGCCAGGGCTACGTAGATTCGCGGGAAAGTCCGAAAGGGATACCATGGCCCCTGGCAAAATACAGAACATACAGGCAACTGAAGGACCACGGGTGGGTTTTAGTCAGTAAGAGTCTGGACACGCCCTTTCGCTCCGCCCAGAGCGGGAGACGTTATTTGATAATTTTCCACCAAAAAAAAAAAAAAAATATGGCTACATAGATGTTTGTCTTGAAGTGAAAATAAATAAATTTTAAATTATTAAATGTTACTTTATTTCATATTTAAATTATATTTGATACTGAGCGACTGTTATTTTGACCTCCATAAGCCAAATCGATATCAAGAAATAATTGATACTATTGTACTTAAATTAGGATATGGTGCAATGAAAGTATCACGGTTATTCGATGTGCAAAATCCCTATTAATTAAATAAAATTATTCATCGTTTATAAAACTCAGAGAAACAATGAATATCATTTAATTTAAACGCTAAAACATTAAATCAAAACGCTTTATTACTTTATTTGTGGTTTTTATGACCGTAATATTTCAGTAGTTTTTAATACGTCGCCATTTCAAGTAATTAACATCTTGATAAAACGACCTTTTTAAAAAGTAATTACAACAGTCTGATTATAAAACGCGATCCTCAATTACCATATTAAAAGTTTCACATGAAATATGGCGTGTTGCCATTCCATGTTCCGATTTTCCCGTGAAGGAATATGAACTGAAAACATAATCTTGGAAATAAGCTTTATACATAGTAGCACAATGTTTTGGGTGACACTGGGCTAGAGTATAAAATATCGTACAACATGGATTTCAAAAGCACGGACACAAAAATCAACTTTTTTTTTGTTATAAATATTAGTAAACAATGATATCTGTCTTCGAAAGTGAATAAACCAAATAGGTTATATAGAAATACATCTTAAAATTTTATTTTTCTAATTAAAATTCAGTGCTATTCAAATTTAATTCAAAGCTTAATATTTTATCCCAACTCGACCTCACGGCAGAGTCACTCTACAATAGGACTTCTCTTTAATTTGTCTCGCACTCAACAGACTTTGAAAAGATATGACCCCAACGACTGTAAGAATGCTCTGTTTTCAAGTACCTACCTATGTGTGTGTGTCTGAAAAGTTGTGGAATTCAGACCAAAACGTACTTTGAATACCTTCCTGCTTTTTTTACAAATTAAAATGTGCTTTTGGGCATGCATTTTTAGAAAATACTGTAGGAAGTATGCGGATGTAATTCTTTATAGTAGGTATGTAACTGTTTTGTGTTCTTGTATTATTCACGATTATAATGGACTACATTTCTCGGTTGTTTTTGTCATCATTAAGGCTAAGCGTATGCTGAGACGCAGGTGACGCAGCACAGCACAGTACAGATTTTGCAGGGTAGGGCAGGCGAGGCAGACATAGGCCGCGAGCGCATGCTGCGACGCAGCTACACAGACACATTCGCGTCCTAGCTAGTACAATCTGTCATTGAAACAAAATTATGAATCAGTCGTAAAAAACAAGTGATGATCTGCACGCGTCGCGCGGAAATCTGTGCTGGCTCTACAACGAGACGCAGAGCAGGTCAGACACATGTCTACGTCGCACGTGCCTGCGCCGCAGCGTACGCAGCTGTCAGTACGTTCAAGCATTACAAAATCTGCTCTGCCCTGCGCTGCGTGAACCTGCGTCTCAGCATATGCTTAGCCTCATCAACCTTGGGACGACACATCTGTGGTATAATGAATGTGGAGTCTTTTCGAATCGTAATCAAACATTCACAACACAGCATTGTTTATTTTTCTTTCAAGGTCATCACAGACATTCTCGCAGCTAATAAAACTGTTAATAGGCCAGCATGCTATTCAACTTTATGTCTTTCGAGTACCAAAGAGACCCATTGTCATCTATTTCACCCCTACCCCCTTTTCAACCCTAGAACGACCTAGTTATGGCCACTACCCATTAACATCCTTCATGCTGTCTTACATGTCCTGTCTCAAAGGATTAACTAAAGGGTATGTAATGTTTTAATCAAGACGTTATAAAAAGCCTTCATGAAGAAAACGAAAAAAAATAATAAAACAAGTGCGTGTTAATAATAATTTTACACCTACGACCGTGATTTTCATTTCGCCGAAAACTTTTTTATACAAGGAAAAAACATTCCCTAGAGTAATTTACCTAATTAGGCCAACAAACAGAAGGAATTTAATGGGACCCGGTACTCAAAGGACGCTTCTCTAAATTATTTACATTTCTCTAGAGGGCCCGTCTTTACCATTCTGACCAGAATATGGAGAGTCCATTCTGTTCCGTATTTTTATTCTTTGTTTTGAATTATTATTTTTAAAAAGGTCCAACGTTTGTAAGCCGATGGTTTTCGTTGAATAGGACTCTGGTGTTTCTTTTTTGTTCATTAATTCATGTCGTAATGTTGTTTGTGGCTTTTTCGGGTGGTCGAACATTTGTTACATTGTTCGCGAGAGGTCGGATATGAATGGAAATGTAGGAAAAATATTTTTCGTACGGTCCTTGAGAAGGGCTCGCAATATTGTTGTAAATGTTTTATGTCAATTAAATATAAATACGGAGTTAGTAAATGTTTAGTGTTTTGTGTTTCGTGAGGATTTTTTCAGAGAGTAAGTTTTTTTTATTTTTTACTGGACGTAGGTATGGTGAAAAAAATTGAGAATATTGTAAAGATATAATAACAAATCCTATCTAGCTATGTCAGTTTCCACTTTTTTATCACTTTTATGTAATGATCGGAAAAACGATAGAGAAAGAGAATACAGTGACGTGTCTGGTCACCAGTGTCCGACCCATTAAAGCGAAGCAATATAATCAATTTATAGACAAATCCACCATAATATTGCATTTTGCCCCTACTGTTTTGAAATGGCGGCCATTTTAATTTTATTTATTTTGCAATATCTACCGATATCGAGGTCCTACACGCATTAAAGTTTCGTTCGACAGCCACAAAAGTAGGCAATAAGTTGACACTAAAAGATTTCTCAAAAACTTCCATTAAAACCTTTAAAAATACTTGAAACGTAAAAAGTATGAAAACATTTGGTTGTTCTTTTAAATTTTTAAGTGTTTAAAAAAAACAGACTGTAAACATGACTTTTTTTAAATGAACTCTGCAATTTTGCAAGAAAAATAAAATGTCTTATTATGATGGATTTGTCGATAAAATTGATCATATTGCTTCACCTGAACGGGTCGGACACCGGTGACCAAACACACTGTATAAGACAAGTCCCGTAAAATATACAAAGAAAACAACGTTTGTTATGAATCGTTAAACGAAACAAAATACCATCTCTCCTTCCATTTCTCCTACAAAAGCACCTAGTCTAGTACTCAAATATTCGTCAGCTGACTAAAATACTAACATAATCTGGTCTAGGATTTAGCTAGCGTCTTATCTTGCGTGGTTTCAGAGATTATGGCAGAGTCTCCTAGCCTGATCTTGTAAAGGCTTAATATGACAATGTCGGCTTTGTGCAGACTATTTTGTTGTGTGTAGGTACTTTACGTGGCATGCTGGTTTGGAATATCTGACTATTTTATTTATCTTTGCAAAATAATCTGACTGCGACAAAGCTCAACAGGAGGGTAATGTTTTTGTTTAGGCATTCAGTCATGTGTTTTTAGGTTTACATCATAAGTGTTTTACATAATTTGCTTATTTATTTCATTTTAGTATTTAATCCATCTATTATTCAAAATCATAAATTATTACGAAACAAAACAATACATTTTAAACATTAAAATAAACCATTCCACGCAAAAGGGATTATATTTTAATATAGGTAACACCAAAATGTAAACTTCATCATTTATTCAATGCTCCATCAAAATAGGCTTTGCATAAAATATTGCTGAATTACACAAATAATAAAACGCCAATAAAAATAAATTGAACTCAACTAATGTTATTTATTTTACTTTTCCAATTCAAATTGTTTAGCTTGCCAACGATTATTATCGCAGATTGTATTTTTGCTCTCGTAGAATTGGAAATTTTCTGATAAAATAAACTGGTTCATTCCCTATCTCAATTCCATGTAATTCTCTAGAAAATTGCAAAGTAAAATGTTTCTAAATTAATTTCTTTGAATTTAGTTTTTTCAATCCTGATAGTAAAGTGGTCGTATTAGTCGTATAGTATTTCGTATTAAGTTTTTTAGTGTCCGACCAAAACTGGTTTTTACGACCGAAACCGAAACCGAATTTCGGCAACACCGAAACCGAAACCGAATTTCGGCAACACCGAAACCGAAACTTCCTTACAGGGATCATATTTTGAGGGAAAAATAAAGAAAACGATCTAATCTATGTATTAGTTTGTTATAATGATTTTTTTTATGTTTGCTATCTACTCTTATGCTATAATATCACATAATAAAACTTACCGAATTCAAAGTAAATCACCAAAATCACACGAAAACTCACAACAAACAAAAAGAACTGCAAACACAAGCCAGTCACGACATGATTAGGCGCGTGGACGCGGCAAAATGCAGTCTTCGTCGCTTACTCGCTTGGATAGAATTTAACACGCTGAACATGACCGATCACAGCGCGTGAACTCCCGATTGCAGTTTCGGTTTCGGCCGTAGTTTTGGCAGGTTTGCCGCTGAAACCGAAACTAAGCCGAATCTCGCTTTTTTGGCGAAACTTGACTGAAACCGAAACCGAACTTTCGGTCGGACACTAAAGTTTTTTAATGTGGATAATATTTCAAAAACATTTTAAGTTTAAAAGTACATACATATCTACAAGTTGCCATGTGATGCATGTACACGTCCGTTCACTTTTATTCCCCACTTTTTCACAAGATCGAAACGAACGCTCTCTAGTTAAATATGAAATAGTTTTCCACTACCATCAGTATAGGAGAAAACGTGAACTCTCATCTTAGTATTCAGTCGGTGGCCGGTCCAGTCAAATGTCTACTTTTAAATACGCCCTCCGCAGACATTCGTCTCATACATACGAAATAAGTGACGCTCGCTCGACCCAGTTGGGTATCGTATACAACTGGACATATTAACGGTATGATGAAATTTTAATACTGTTTTTTTTTCTAAATGTTGAAAGATTTTGCGTGTAAACTTTGTTAGGGCCAAATTCATCTTGTTAAAATATGCTTTTTTGGACGGTGGAAAGTTTCCTCATGTCAGCGTTGTTGTCTCTGCGTTCAGCGCTTGGTGTAGCAACACGCCGTGTTCAGGTTCGCGACAAGTCAATCTTCATCCTGAGGATGCCTCGTTGAGAGGTGAAACGCATGTCGATTTCTTTCAGGGTTTTTTATAGCTCTTTAGAAATAGCTCAGCGGAACAGGTTACTAAATATACCCACGTCTATTGTATTTTTTCTCATGTCGTAAGTTACTTTGCCTCATAGGTGAGATCTCATAAAGCAGCTATATGGATCTGAGCACATTTATCATCTCCCTAGCCTTTTCCCAACTAGGTACGTTGGGGTCGGCTTCTAGTCTAACCGGATGCAACTGAATACCAGTATTTTTTTCTACATGGAGCGACTGCCTATCTGACCTCCACAACCCAGTTGTTACTGGGTAATACGATACCCCATGGCAAGACTGGATTTCAGACTTTCGGGACTTCGACTAACCCGTAACGACTGTCAAATATCTACAAATGACAGCCGGGACCAACGGCTTAACGAGCTTTCCGAGGCACGGAGGGATCTCGATATGTAATAGATGGTCACCCATACACGGGCTGACCTCGGCAAGCGTAGCTTAACCTTCAATCGACCCGTGCGGCTGTCATTATTTAGCCACGAGCCCCACTTATGAATCTAAGCACATTTTAGAACGAACAGTATATAAATAAAAACACCCTAATCTCTATATAACAACTACGAGATCATTCCGCAATTACATCAATGAAAACAATTCAAAATTTTCCAAAGAACTACCCAGTAAGTACATTACAATTTACGACATTCGTTTTTTGAAAACCGTTGCGCCACTTCAAACAACTGTGATGCTCTCAGCCTTTCTGCCATGAGCATAGAAAATGCTCCTCCACTACGCTTATAAATTTTTTATCAATCTTTTTGCGTCTCCCTAATTCTGTCCGAATGTGTATTCTGGTCAGTTGCTTTCTAAATATTACTCAGATGGTTCGTGTTTCATTTTTAGATTCGGCCTTGGGATTGGTTGTAGATTTTGGGTAGAGTAAAACTGTGTAGGTCATGTTTTGTGGTCGTGAGTGTTTTTGGTAAAGCTGCGGTTGAACTAAAAGCTTACTACATTTAAACTAAAATGTAAATGGACACTGAAGTCAAAAATAGACTTATATGTACTAAATAATAATACCTCTTTATCTATAGAAATAAATAAAATTTAAGCGTCTGTCTATAGTGTAAAAATAACAGCTTTTTACTAAATGCATACGAAAGTATATACGGTACACATAACAAAAAAAAAATTGTCTGTTTGTCTATTTGTTCCGGCTAATCTCCGAAACGGCTGAACCGACTTTATCGAGACTCACTGGCAGATAGCTGATATTATAAAGAGCAACTTAAAAGAAAATGAATTAGGGTCCACGTGGGCGTAGTCGCAAGCAGTCAACAAATATTTTTGTCCATTTTATACACCAACATTAAAACCGAAATGATGAAATTCACTCACTAGGGTTGGTTTACAAATCTTTCTAACCTCCAATTTAATCCGGCTAGTCGAAACCACACCTCGACAGAGTAGCGACTATTTCTTTAGCTCAAAGCGTTAGCGAGTGTCTCGTTAGTGTGATTTCAAATAGTCTCGCTCGCCCTGACCACTCCATGGACGCTTTTCAACTATTATACCCAAGTAGATTGCTCTGTACTGGCTCCGAGGAATTACCGGGTTTTTCGTTGATTTTTCTATGTGGTAATGTTTTGTTTTATATCTTCTGTGTAGATATTTTCGTGGTTGATTAGTCCTTCTTTCATACATTTCCGGTTGAATATCTGGAGCGTCTTAGAAACTACGTGGGGACTGCGCACTGTCTAACATCTCGATACGCGATAGTTTTATTTTAGACATACTTTAACAAGGTTCATTATCATCATTTCAGCCGAAAGTCGTCCACTGCTGGACATAGATCTCCCCCAAGCACCGCCACTTGGTGCGTGCCTTGGATTCGAACTTAACACCTATGACTTGGCAGTCCGACGGTCATACCACTAGGTTAGCACTGCTTATAATATAATAATATGATGATAGACAGACAAACTGCTGAACGTAGACCTCTCTAAGAGCCCTACAGTGAACGATGCTTATGAAAGTGTTGACATAAACACTACTTTTGGCAGAGAAATTGCTGATCACAGTATGACAACTTCAGAATGGCGGAGTTGCCAAAATCTCTGAGATTTTCCTGTTGTTCTGACTATATCCATAGCTAATACGAATTGAGTAGTCTTAATTTTTTGTGGCTTCGCAGAAAAAAAGAAACTTTGGTTAATTGCTTTTAATTATTCCGGAAATTAAACAGGAAATCGAGTGATTGAATAAGTTCTAAACAATTTAATAATAAAGTTACTCTTTAAGGAAAAAAATGGAAACAATTTGGTAAATGTTTAAATTTCGCTGATTTTGTTAAATAATAAAGCCGAAAGCATCGATACGGCTCGCATTGTGAGAAGGTTCCTGTCTCTACGCCCTAACCCCCGGCGGACCTCTATTTTTAATAGATTTTGAAATAGTTTTTTTTTCTGTTTATTTTAAGAAATATTTAAAAATGTAAATTAATAAGAAACTAGATGAATAAACGACATAATAATAATACCATTTATTTTAGGCGACACAGGCCTACGAACCGCGAATACCTTAACCTAAACACACATATTTTAATAATAGTTGCGCCCGCGGTTTCACCCGCGTAAGTCTCGATCCCGTGGGAATATCGGGATAAAAAGTATCCTATGTATTAATCCAGGTTATAAACTATCTATGTGCCAAATTCCATCTAAATCCGTTCAGTAGTTTTTGCGTGAAAGGGTAATAAACATCCATTCATCCTCACAAACTTTCGCGCTTATAATAATTTAGTAGGATAAACAAAACTTGAAAACTGGCAGTGAAATACCTCGAAGGTAATAATTATAATTCCAAAGCGATTCGTCATTTCTTACAACTAACGACTTCCCAAAAACCGGTCATGTAAACCTTCGAAAGAAAAACCTCTATTCAAATTCACCTGTCCCAACGGAACTCACCCATTACCTCAGTCACTTTCACAGTCATTAATCTAAACAAATGCACCCATTACAATTTATAACACCCCCGATGCTATCGGACGCCACTAACAAACAAAACTCGATTTATTACTTCCGCTCCCCCACCTCTGCCTCCCCTTACGGCTACTGCATGAATATCAATTATAGTGCATGCCTGAAAACTTTCCAGACGATTATATCTTGGGCATATGTCAAAATACGCATGTTTAGTCTGGATGACTGTGCAAGTTTATTTGCATTTTTTTTTTTTGCCACTTCAGGGGGCCAACTCTCTAAGTCCGTCAACAAAGATCCGGGCCCGTTCAAAAGTAGTTTGATAATTCGGAACTGGCATAACACATCGAGAGTAAGGACAACTGTCAAATCGTGTTGACATTGATTCTTAGGTCAGGCCCCAAACCAATCTTATATTCTAGGTGATACAGAGTAGAAAACGGACGTAACTTCGACCGAAACTACGGACTTCTACGAATTGCGTGCTTTTGGCAACTTTTCTCGACTCTCGACAGACTCACATCACATTTAGGATTATCAGTTCTGCTTTAACTACTGCATTGTTTTAGTAAATAAACAGTTTTTTTTTTTTTTTGATCTACTAACAACCGTTATTTCAATAGGTAACTAAATTAACTGAATGATACTGCACGACTAGCCGGCAGAGGGATTTTTGGATTTATTTTACAACTTAAGAAAAGGACACCTCAACTAAACTAACTTGTTTCAACTTTCAACTATAAGGCTGATTTCACAGCTGTCCGGGAGACCCGTACGGGCTCTCGGAACGGAGAAACCCGTGAGGTGCTAGAAAATTGTTTCACAGCGACGCGGATTGGTCCGTATGCGACCCGCTCCGGGTAGAGCCCGTACAACGTATCGTACTACTTCCTCGTTTCAGAGCACTGCAGGCGCTACCCGTACGGGTCTCCTGTGTGCAAGCGGCCCGTGCGGGTCTCCCAGAAAGCTGCGAAACTAGCCTTAGTCAGAAAGTTGAAACTAGTTGTTGCAACGACAACGCAACGACTGTCTTTTACAAGACAATTACTTTGTTAACCATTCCATAACATAACATCACGCCACTGGGCTACCACCACTGCTCTCAACTAAATAATATAAATGCGAGTAATTAAATTAAATCGTCACCATTAATTAGCAGCAGTCGATCGTACCGCACCAATAATAGACTAATTACTCTTTGAACGTCTGCCAGTATTCGTATAGAGACCGGTTGTAACATTATAGTGTGGCTAATTATAATTTAGGTTATTGATTAGTCATACTTGTATGGATGTTTCATTGTTTTGCTATATGTCATCAGGGTTCATTCAAACTCAAACTCAAAATTTATTATTAAAATTAAATAATTATTAAATTTATATTAAACATTTATTTCAATTAAACTAATAGCACAGGCACTTTTGTATTATCAAGGAGTATATTTGAATTGCTACGCCCCGCGGTTTTACTCGCATAAGTCTCGATTCCGTAGAAATATCGGGATAAGTCGAAGTCAAAGTCAATTCATTTTTTTCAAATAGGCCCATGTATGGCACTTTTGAACGTCAAAAATTACAAAATAATAAAATTGATTCTAGTCGCCCCTTCCAAAATGTAGTTTTCGTATGGAGAAGAATGGGCAAGAAACTCCACCGTTACTCTTTTAAAATGTTTTACAATTGTTTGTATATGTACGTAAATTTGTTAAATAATTATTATATGTGAAGACGATGCACCTAGAATAAAATTACTATACCACAATAGGTAAGAAGTATCCTATGTCCTAATCCAGATCATTTTCTACCCATTTGCCAAGTTTCATCCAAATCTGTTTAGCAGTTTTAGAGTGAAATCGTAACAAACAAACAAACTAACTTTCTATGCTGTGCTTATAATAGTTAGGATGTGAAAATATAGTTATCAGTAAGCAAATATCGTGTGATTTCTTGTGATAAACCAGAAGCATTATTTAGTGTTTATAAAATCTTGCATGTATATTTAAACTATTGATTAGTGCATGCTTTTAAGAGTATTTGCGGGAGCAGTGGCGGTGCAGTGGTAATGACTTACGAGATGTAGGACGTGGGTTCGAACCTAGCCAGTGTAAATAATTTCATCACCACTGCTCTCAAAACGGTGAAGGAAAACACCGTGAGGAAACCGGCATGTACCAGAACCAAAAATCCGAAGACATGTGATATATACCAACCCGCACTGGGCCCGCGTAGTAGATTACACTCTCTCTCAAAGAGAGGAAGCCTGTTTCCCAGCACTGAGAACATTAGCTGATTATGATGATTATCTGTGTTTAGTTGTTTTTCTATTTTATTAGATCTATCAGATATATCTGCAAATGTCGTGTGATTCCTTGTGATAAAGTAGAAACACCGTTTATAATACAGAGTATGACGCCTATGAAATATCTATAGGTTTATGGACTCAAAAAGGAAACGACATTTTATTCAAAAGGTCAACGTCCTATAATGTCTGAAGTCTTTATGGTAATTCCAGTTTTTTTTTTTATTCTGAAGAAAGATACAGTACTTTATTCTGAGATACCTACATCTCACTTTATCTTTGCCCCATAATTATATTTTGCATGTATCTTTGTTGCGTTTACGGATACAAAACTTACATGTAAAACCCACTCAGTTAGAATTAGTTGGTCGGGTAACAAAAAGTTTTGTGTTGTGTTTGATGTTACAGTAATGTTTCGTGTTACATGTTGTTTTTGAAACATTTCTAAAACAACCCAAAGTGTATCCGACCTTTATAAAATTATCTTAACTATTATGAGTCAGCTAAAACCTATTTCATCCCCATCCCCTTTCCATTTCAACCTTTTCCTTTTCAGAATAATAGATGGTCTGCCATAGATATGCAAATATAGATTGGAGATAACTCCAATCCTAGACTTAATTTTCAATATTAACTTTCTTAGCACAATCGCATATTCATTAGGAGCGGTCTTTTCCCCGAGTTATCAATTTACTCGGGTGTCGATTACAATCGGTATTCAATCGAGTACCGAGTTGAATCGATTCGCGAGTCGTTCGATTTAATTGAGCGTTGAATGAAAACTTTTTGAAGTTTGACACTTCTGTCTTTTCGATTGTCCCGGCTGAAAGCTCCTGTTTATTGAGTTTTAGAGTTATAAAATTGTTGAAAAGAAAAATAATTACGTTAATTACCTTTAGAGCCTGTGCCTCGCCACATTGGCGGTCACACGGGCGCTGCGGTGCCGTCACATTGTTACACCGTAGCGGCGCCGCGTCGCAAAGCGCATAAATTGTCATCAGTCAAATATCTGTGTTTTTGACGCCTCGTCTCGCGGGCTGCAAGTGCGGTGTACGTGCGGTGCGACGCCGGAACGCACCGTGTTGCATACCATGGATATTTGTATGTAGGACGCCGTAGCGACACCGCTCCGGCGCCGCGCCGCCGCCGCAACGCATCATATGCACACTATGCACAGGCTCTTTCTGATAATAATGTATTTTCTCCTGAAATAATAAAAACTTGAAGCGAAAATATAAAAAAACTACTCACATAAAAATACGGTGAAATTTTGTTCAGTTTTAATTTTAAGTTCTGATTTTTTATTTTCTTATTTTTATTTCTTATTTAATTTTAAGTCGATTTTTGATTTGTTTTAGTTTTGATTTTGTCTCGGACTTTTTGGAGGTGGGCGTTAATGACTGCGACACAGTATTATACTAATGCAGTTGTTATCGAACACAGAGTTTCTGTAAACTTGAGTTTTTTGTTTCAATAAACTTTTATATTTTTATTATAGGTCGGGCAGTTGACGTTAGAGATTTCGTTTTCTGGGAAATGATAAGAAATCTATTTTTTGAAGTAAAAATTTTTTTAGACGCCTTTGACATTTTTGAGATGGGACTAAACAATTGATTTCAAAACACTGTGACGACACCAGATTTTGATCATTAAAAAGACATCAACGCGTTGATTACCGCGGTGCCGATTTTTTTAAAGTTTTCACTTCTGTCGGCACTTCCGGAGTGCCACAATTTTTTTTAATTCTCATTTCTTAATACCTTCAAAGTATACAATAAAAAATAGAACCCACATAGATCTCCTGAATATTTTAGTAAAGTTTACACCCACGATTACCTACTCCTATTCAAGGGAACCTAAAACATACTTACGAAGGCCTTTATCACTCAACGAGAACGAGGCACAAAGCAATGTTTTAGAAGCACTTACTTTCAGGCAGGTGTTACACTTTTAGAATAAAATACACGTATCTCTAAAAGCAATTCTTGGAAACCAGTGTTTGAGTAATGTTGACCTTCAAAGATTTCTATAATTTATATAATTCGTAACTATAATTTTTATTCTGAGAAGCATGATATTGGATTATGTAGAAATTGTGAAATTGCTCTTATAAGAAAGCCTAGTGAAGTCAGATTGACTACCAACTTTAATTCAAATCACAACAGCCTTATGAAATGGTTATAATACGGCAAATTTAGGCAGTCTGTCAATCTGCATAACATTTCCCTAACTGTACACATGTCATTTTGTCAGTGTAGGTTTTGATAGCAAAGAACTGCATCTTTTGCGTTTTCAAAGTTTCTAGATACGGTCAATTAATTGTACCAGTAGAATACCAAAAGTTTGCTGTACCAGGTGGCGATTTCGTCACCTGCATCCGTCAAGGGGCTGATTCTACCCGTCATACTAAACCACTTTCGATATAGAACTTTCATTTATCCGATTCGTGAAAAAATAAAAAAAATACTATTTCGATGCATACATGAAAAGTTTTTGGAACGAAGTTCTTTAACGCGACTTATAAACTTTCAGAAATCGTCACGCTAAAAAGTGTTAATACTTGCGACTGTCTTCTTCTAATTCAAAGAGAAAGAGAGAGAGAGAGAGAGAAAGTGTGAATTTGATCAAAATGAAAATCCATGATGGCGGCCGCGAACATTTTCAAATTTTTCGTAATAGGTATTGTTTTCATAGTTTTGGAGGGTGCTAAAGCCGATAGTGATATTAAAATGTAAATCCAAGACAGCGGTTGATGTTCAATGTTCAAATTTTTCATCATGGGTATCGTTTTCATAGATTTCAAATATGCTAAAGTCGATAGTAAGGTCAAAATGTAAATCCAAGATGGCGGCTGCAAACATTTCGTTTTTGTTTTAAATCATACGTGAGAAGGAACTTCGTTCCTGACGGGGGGTCCCCCGACCGCAAACGTTTTTTTTTTCGAATCGGATATGAATTTCATAGCAAAATTTGTTTCGTATAATGGGTAGAATCACCCCCTTGACGGATGCAAGTGACTAATCACCATCCTGTATAATGACGCACCACAAATACGGCCTAACATGGATGAAATCTTGAATTGGTATGTCCTTTAATTTTAGGCGAGCATGACACAATGATAGTTCGAAATCGAAAGGGAGGAGTTCTGATAATATAACTAATAATACACACAAATACCAAAGGGTTCCGTTCTACATTATTTGATTATCAATATAATTGTCTAACGTTGAGCGAGGGATTCACAGAGTGGTGCGATAGTTTGACAACTTAATTTGATTATCTATACGTAAACAGAGGTATTTATTGATATGGGATAACATTTGATTCTGAATACCTGTGACTTTTGTCATGTGTTAACGATTAGCTTGTCTGTAGTGTCGTATTGTTTCTATCATATGACACTTGACTGTCAACTATGTAGTGACACTTCTCCACAATGTTGTAAGAGCAATAATAGAGCAAAATTAACTATGTTCCATTCAAGACCTAAAAGCTGGACCTAAGCCTGGAAGCTTATTATATATTTTTACGCACATGGTTTAGCTATGTGCGTAAAAATATATAATAAGCTTCCAAATTCAATTAATGACATAAAATAAATTAAAAAACAGTCTCCAAAAATACCTTATATTAAAATCATATAACACTCTGAAGGAATTATTTGACGATAAGTAAATCTTGACATTGAAATTCAGACCTGTACACAATATACACAGCACCTACAATCTTGACTTACTACCTACCTATGTTATAATGTGTTGTTTTATGATTGTTATTGTTATCGCTATTTGTTTTAATTTATTTTTTTTCTTATTTTTATTTATGAATGGAAATGATGACTAATTAATTGTTCTTGCCCTATCCTATATTATACCATGACATTAACTTTTAAAGTGAAACTTTTATTACATCATCTCAAACTTTTTCGTCTGTGTGTTGCATGTCGCGTAACGGTCGGCCGCGGAGTAGGGATAAAGTGAAAGGCGCTCGTCAGAGCAGCCAAGGCCAATATGGCGGCGCCTATAGAAGTTTCACTTTTATCGTGGTTTCATAAAACCACACAATCCTTTTTTTTTTTCATCATTTTAGTGTCACCATCAATTGCCTCATGTACCAACAAACCCCCGATCATATTTCCACTTGCATCCGAATACCCACAAGCTATCAAAACAAACCAAGTTATTAATCATCCGTCAGCAGAACTTGATCAATTAGCTCTTTATTAATTCAGAAATATACTGCGGTATCCTCCTTGTGAAGTAACGGTTCCCACCACAGTGTTATGCGAAGTTAAACGCTCGATTTGCATAGAAATTATATCGTCCGCTTGTTCATAGGAAATTTTCCTAATTAAAACGCCTTTGGTACAGGGATTTTGTTCCAATTAAAAGTTTGTTCGTAGTAGTCTGTCGGTCGAGTTGGTTGTACGGTATTGATAAATTTAGCGTGCTGTGGAGACTCAATCATTGGTGCTGTATTGATGATCTTTGTGGGAATATTAGGTGGAAGGACGCTGGGAGTTTTGATAAATCTTGCATACAGACGTTCCTTTGGGTGTGGGTGGGTGCATTACCATGACCTGTATAATAAAATTCGATCATCAGTAGACTTTCAATTTGAAGAGGTCGTGGCTAAGTATTAACAGCCGCATACATCGATCGATCAGGTTAAGCTACGCTTGCCATGGTTGGTCTGTGTATGGGAAACCATCTTTACATATGAAGATCCTGCCGTGCCTTGTTATAATAATAAAATAAATAAAAATCGTTTATTTTCAGGCGTCGACGGCTCATAGCGTGTTAGTAATCAGTACAAAATTAAAAACTATGTTAGTAGTAACACTTAAACACACATGAGTACAAAAATAAAAACACAAATACACAATAAAAATACAGGCAAGATTAGAGGAGGAAGATTCATCAAGTCCCATGTCTGACATGCAGTTTGATAAATCTATCCATCGTAGGCCCCTCCAGCCTTTCTGCAAACACCTTCAGAATGCTATTGCTGCTTCCCCTCAATCTGCGTATCACTGATGCCACTTTTTTGCACATGATCGCGAAATAATCATCAGTGTGCGCATCCGCGAACATCCCTGACGCACTACAGTAAGGTGGAAGCCTCAACAGCGCCCTGAAGGCGTTATTGTATTGAATGCGCAGTACGCTGTCTGCTTTTTGGGTATGGTTAGCCCACAGACTGCTGGTGTAAAATATTTGACAAAACGCCTTAAAAAGTGTTATTTTAACCGGTGCTGAACAACCAGCAAACCTGCGTGCTAGCATGTTTCCCCTCACAGCCAGCGCCCTGCGCTCCCTTTCCATGTCTAAGTCATCTTTTAGATCCTCGGTAACAATATGGCCCAAATATTTAAATTGTGACACCCTGTTCAAGGGTAAACCGTTCAGTTCTATGGGTGGGACATTTGAGGGACAATTATTTCTTCCTCTAAACACCAATAACTCACTTTTCGTAGGATTATACTTTAGCCCATGCTGTTCAGCGTATCTTTCACAGATAGTGAGTAACTTTCTGATTCCGTTTTATCCGTTTGATTTTTGACCGTTTTTACGGGTCGTCCAAATCCCGAAAGTCTGACAACCAGACTTACCTAGGGATATCGTGTTACCCAGTAACTGGGTTGTGGAGTTCAGATAAAATACTGGTATTCAGCTGCATCTGGTTAGACTGGAAGCCGATCCAAGCTTTTCCCAATATAGTTGGGAAAAGGCTAGGCAGATGATGATTGTAGACTTTCAATTTCATGATATAACAGGCTGAAAAGTTTCTTAATTTTTTAACAATGTTTTGTTTACTTAATTTGGCAACAAGGGTGAATGTGAAGGAATTAGACACAGTGCTTATACCTATGATTTTGGTAATATAACTCTGGCTCTGTTTCTTTTAAGTAAAGTAATTTGGAGGCACTACACAAATAGGTATTTTTTTTAGGTAACATTGTCTTTTATTTTTACAAAATAATATTTAGCCTCTGTAACAAACCCCAGCGTTGAAATTGCCAAAATATCTTTCAACCTGACGCCAACGCACAATAGGCTATTAGGCACATTAACTCGTCTTTTCAACGCTTTGAAACAAAGAGGTTATTCCGAAAAAAGCTATCCAAACAGCAATGACTTGACAAAGTTGTTAAATTGTAATTTTTTCGTCCCCTTGTGGGTTCTTTCAAAACCCACCTCGAATTTGGACAACGCCTAAGATACAACCTTTTGTTCCATAAATTCATTTTGGATGCCAACCCTGGATATACACTAATCATTGTTTAGGTAGTGACCCTATTAGATAGTAATAGTTAGGTACCGATCTTTATTAGGTCTCGATTCGGAATTCCTAAAGACGGAGACTGATTTGTAACGTTTGTTTGTAATGTATCGAGTTTTCGTAACGTATAACAGTACTCAGTGCCGCTCAATGCGAGCACCAGATCCTCCACTCGACTGTCGTCTGTTTCGTGAATTCCTTTGAAACGGAAATATGAGAAACGAAAATTTCATTGTGCTCGAAACGAGCGTTCGCCGCGTCTTGTGTATCGTCGTTTTGTAACTAAGCTTGCCTCGAATGATAATTACATACATTACAAACAAACGTTACAAGTCAGTCTCCACCTTAAAATGTGACTAAAAAACTCTAAAAGATGCTAAAACGGTTTATGTTCTCATTTTCTTTACTTTTCCAAATAGCTAAAAAGAAAATTGCTCTGTAAAGTTTTACAAGAATTGTAGCTTTATATTTAAAAATAAAGTGCTTTTTAGTTACTTATTTAATGGAGTTTCCTGCAGTAACCAATAGTTTTCCAGAGGTGGTGATTTGAAAATATTTTATCAATATTGCACTCTTTCGTTCAAGTTGGTGCCCATTCTAAACAGTGTCCCTCATGTCAGTATCACACTGTGTCAAGCTTCATCATCATCATCATCATTGGCAGCCTTGTTCCATGCACTGCTGAGTATAAGTCTCCTCCCTCTTGTGCCATGGTTTCCTAGTCTATGCAAGTCTCATCCAGGTCTTCCCCGCGATCTTCTGTAGGTCCCTCTTCTGTCAAGCTTTATAATTCGGTGTTATTCATTAATATTCCTCCAGACATGAAAGAGTGTCAGGTAACCGAAAAAGATGTCGATACATAGCCAGGAAGAAAGAGAGAGAGAGAGAGTCATCAATCTTAGCGGAGACCAGCCTTCAGCGCGGGAGATATTATAGTGCTCAAGTGTGTGCGTAGACTCAGGTGCTCTCTTCCCTCACTCTCATAGTCCGATGGAACAACAATCTAACTCGATCGGAGAGAGATCAGGTGCAAATCCAACAGGTTAACGTACTTTATGAGGCACCGGGGTATTATACTCTCTTCCAAACTCCAGGCCATTACTAAGAAATTCTGGGAAAACCCAAAAACACTTTGGTCGACCCGAGAATCGAACCCAAGACCCCACGCTCAGCAGTCGCGCTTGGGACCACGAGACCAACGGGGCAGTCAAACAATCTTTTCACTACTAAGCTAGTCGAAGAATACCAAACTGGAACCCCTATACAATGTTCCAAAGTTCCAACACATTTCTCTACCGCAACAGTAATATATTTGCTCAATAAATTAATTTGGACGTCAACCTCCCTGCCTACACCAATCTCTATTAAGGGACATGATAGCCACTTGGCCATTGTGGGTCTGTAAGTCAAGGTATATGATAAATTGCTTGACAATGTTGTGGTACTGTTCTTGAATGAAAGGGAAACTAAAGCGAAGATAAACTGATTGAACACCATAAAGTGGTGATAAATGGTAAAATGTTCATATTTCTGTAAGTAGGTTTGTACAAAGACTTTTACACGTCAAAAATAAATTATGTTTTATAACTAGATGAGTTCGATGTTGATCCGAGAAGAAAGAACGACACGAACTCAGAGGTCAGTCTCTTTCAGGCTGGTTTCACAGCTGTCCGGGAGACCCGCACAGTCCGCCCAGACCCGTACGGGTAGCGCCCGCAGTGCTCTGAAATGAGGGAATTAGTACGAAACCTTTGCTAGCGTTGTACGAGCTCTACCCAGAGCGGGTCGCGTACGGACCAATCCGCGTCACTGTGAAACAATGTTGTAGCGCTTCACGTGTGTTTCCGTTCCGGGAGCCCGTAGGAGCTGCCCGCACGGGTCTCCAGGACAGCTGTGAAACCAGCCTTAAAGTCCAGACATAATCTTGGTCAGATCATGTGGTGAGTGATTTGTTGTTGATTGTAAGGTTTTGAAAACACTTTTAATTTGAAAACACTATTTATTTTCATTTCTCGAGAGGAAAACTAGTTACAATGATTACAAAAATCTCTCTTTCAATCTGACTAAAAAAGAAAACTTTTTTTTTCTGAAAATTCTTTTACTGGCCAGTTTTACCACATAAAGCCTACTCTTATTACCCCAGATCTTAGACTAAAAATTGAGCAATCAAAGTGATTACATTCTAAATAAATTATCAGAATACCAGCAAAGAAAGGCCTTTATAAAGAATACAATGCGTGTCACGATTTAATGAAAAATAATAGTTATTGTTACGTTGCTAGAAGAACAGGCTTTTTTTCATTAAAGTTTTTTCAAGGTCGGTTCTTTCTACGAGAACAAGGCTAATGAAAATTTATCATGTACTCGTTTTTGAAAGTTATTTTAACTTCACGTGTATTTTATATTAAGACTATACAGATTTATAAACACAAAATAGCTTCTGCCTGCGGCTTGGTCCACGTGAAATTTCTTGTTTTAACTTACAATATATTCTAAGTATGACACTCGGCAACAGTGATTTCCAATAGTGAAAAAATTTCGAAATCGGATCAGTGGCTCAGAAGACTACCCCTTATATACAATCGTCAATCTCACAAATTTTACCGCTTTATAATATTATTATATTAAGACGCAGATATATGCCAGTGACCTTGAGTGCTTATCTTGCGTGTTCTGTACTGAACTCACGCAACGCGTCGTTTGTCCAGCCAGTAATAGGACTCGCCCACCAAGGAGCGCTGTCCCAAATTAAACGCATTTTTAATTTATTATACATAAAACAAAAGGTATTTAAAAAACAGGTATACTAAAAGATCAATAATTAAATTATCTTTAAAATGGTGAAGGTTTCAGAAAAATACGCTTTACAGATTTTGCGTGATTCTTGCTTTTTTATCCGCGTTGGACATAACTTTACAAATTAATTTCACCACATAATAAAAACATAAATCTAAAATATTCCTATACTATCTTATTAAAAAATGCTCTAATTTAATATACATTTTTTTTCATATCATTAACAATACTCGTAGAGACGTGATCTTCAGTATAAAATCATTAAAAGTCGGTTATCCTCATCTTAAGTACTTGCTTTTTTTTCATGGCGTCGTCCACGCAATCTGCTCTGCCCTGCGCTGCATGGACCTGCGTCTCAGCATACGCTTAGCGTCAACACTAATAAATAATAAAATGTACTACATATAAAACATACACACAATACTAATATTCCAAGTCATTAACATCCAGTACAGTCGACGACATAAATAAAAGCTAATCACTTGTTTATTACGAGTACAGTCGGATTCGCGTTTTCACTGCGAACTGAAATTAAAGGGATCGTGTGCACGTTGTGCGATAGTTTGCAGCGCATTATGGTTATTTGGGCTATAGAATGAGCGTTTATTAGAGTAAGAGACGTTACGTGATACAGTCATGATGATTTTAGTAGGTTAGGAACATTTTCTTGTTCAACATTTCAAGTTGGCAATTCAATATGGCACAGAGTTTTACAAATAAATCTGCTTTGTAGGACGAAGTCTCAGAGCGAATTTCACAAATGAAGCCTAACTCGATCAGCACTTCTAAACCGCGCTCAAGAGCTGTCAATGTCAATATTCCACAACACAATTTGACACTGACAGCTCTTGAACATGGTTTAGATGTGAACGCGTTTAGTTTCATTGGTGAAATTTGCCCTTACTCAATAATACATGTGTAAAAATTTATCCATTAAGCCATATGGCTGCGTAACAGATACTGTTTGGATTATCAAAACAACTATAAACTACATTTTTTTTTTTTTCTAAATCTTGTCTTTATAATTCCCGTTACACTATAAGGTAACCATAATATTGATAATCGCACTCCTGAGCCACAAGCGTTGCTTAGTTTGTGGCTCATCGAATTTCACAAAATTGTATTGTTACTTTTTGATTCATAAGCTTTATTATTACTTATAAAACAATATAAACAAGCAAAAAAAAAAATTACTTTTACAAACAACTTTTTTTTTCTTTGTAAATATTTTTCATTAATATTTTGACATAGGTTGAAGCAACAATAATAGTTGCACCATCTAAAAAGCGTTTAGACGATGCAAGTCATTTGTCGCTTCAATTTTAATTGCATGCCACTGGCAAGAAACTTACATCGTGTAAATGAGACTTTAATATTCACACAAAACTGAAATTCAACGTATTTTTTAGTCTACTGCTTAGAATAAAGTTTCAAATACACAACGAGATTGACATCATATTCCATAAATTGCAATAGACTCCCCCTGTGGTCTGCAAACTGTGCTGAAACTCGACGATAGTTCGCATCTGCTCACCCCCTAACGTTACAAGCTCGTATCATGACAGCCGCACTGAGTAAACACTATAAATTATGCAAATTATATATTTTATTACCTACAACACGCTCTCCCCCGATTGTTCGCACTTTGCAACTACAGATCCGTGGCAAGTTTGTGACATATCGTGTTATTGTTGAGGCCATAGAATAAACGATTATTTTAAGACGCTGACAAGAGCTATAACGCGTTCACTGTTGGACTGCATAGAAAAACAATAAATTACAACCCTTGTAATTTATGCTAAATATGAAGCAATTATCTATTTACTCAAAAATGAGTTAAGTACCTAATCAAAAATAAAATAACAACCAAGTTCTGCTTTCAAATAGGACGTTCTTGTTATCCTTCCTTAATATTATAAATGCGAAAGTAAGTTTGTTTGTTACGCCTTCACGCTAAAACGGCTGAACGGATTTGGATGAAATTTGGCACATATATAGATGATGCCCTGGAAAAGAACATAGGATACTTTTTTTTTTCCCACGGGATCGAGACTTATGCGGGTGATACCGCGGGGCGCAGCTAATTAATTAAAAATAAAATACCAACATTCGTTGATATTCAATACAGGATATTTTGGATTAGAACTCAAGGTTAGGTTTGTTTACTGTCAATTTGTATCGTATTTTTTTTTCGAAACGTATTTTGGTAACAACCAAGTTCTGAGAATACGGTCAAGATTAACTTTTTTTTTTCCGCTACCACAAATTATAGAGTTCGGAAAAAAAATATTAAGACAAGCCTTCTTTTAAACGTTTGCCTCTTGTCAATGCCTTAACCGCTCAGGCTCTGTCATTAAGGGCGAATTTCACCAATGAAACTGAACGCATTCAGCACATTTAAAACATGTTCAAGAGCTGTCGGTGTCAAAATTGTTTTGGAATATGTACACTGAGAGCTCTTGAACGCGCTTTAGAAGTGCAGATCGCATTAAATTTCATTGATGAAATAACGTCATTTTCATTCAATCAGGTGCATTTTTTTCATGTATTAATTTAACCTTCATAATCAGCCTATAATGTTCCCACTGCTGGGACACAGGCCTTCTCTCGATGAGAGGGAATGGCCCAGTGCGGGTTGGTAGATGTCACATCTTTTAGAATTTTCGGTTCTAGGACATGCCGGTTTCCTCACGATGTTTTCCTTTACCGTTTTTGAACAATGGTGGTGAGTTTATTTACACAAAGTACTATTTACTTTTGTGTAAATTTAACGTACCGTGATTCAAAACATTGTACGAGTGAATGTGTAATTATTGTATACAAATTATTATAGAAATAGCGTTATCAAGTAAATAAAGTACAAAATATGAATACTCTTTTTGAAACCCAATATTTAGCTCTCACGTACCTACTATGTAAGTACCTAGTTGAAATGATTTCAGCTCGATTCTAGTACGTAAAATTTTTCTCCCAAAATATTTTAATATCACTTCCATTGTTACCGAAACATTTTAGCTATACTTAGAATATACCCCCAGTGTATTGAGTAACTCACGTAAAAGAATAAATAAAAACATGTAATATTAAAAAACGCTTTCAGATGAATTCATGGTAACAACGTAATTTTGATATTCTAATGTATCGCTGTACTTCACGCCCATTCTTAATGCGATCTTGAGGTTATACTTTCGACTCAACAATTCCCCTACTAAGACTTGTTAGCTCATGTACTTTGCAGAATATTCATAGACCAGGGATCCTTTTAAAAGGGAGCGTTGAGTGGTTCGGTTAAGATCTACGTCGATATCGGGAATTAATTGTATAAAACGCAGTGTTGAGCGAGTGAACTCCAAGGCATCAAGAAGAAACCCTCATGAATATGGATTCATGTTAAAGTGTTCTCGGCTCTGTAAAAAGTTGAAGTTATTAAGTCGATGGCCATTAAATCGGAGGTCAAAGTACGTACAATTGCTGAATGGGGCCCCCGGAGATTTATCGGTTCCCTAATTGATAATTTATTACACTGACTCAAATGAATTTGAAATGAAAATGTAGACCTTTCAATACTTTGGCAGCGATAAATTAACAGAAAAATGTTGGGGATTCACTTAATTGTAAGTTAAAGAAACGTTTTGATACAAATGTTGGCACTTAGTAAGACAGATCTCTTCCCAGTTAATCAATCGTTTGTATTATTATTGATGTGTAATATCTTACCTTTCGCTTTCCTGCAATCTGTTGTGGCAGTGATTTCGTAAAAAGCGATGGAAGTGTGTAACAGGAAACCAGGGAAGCGCGCGCTATTTGGTTTGACCAATGAGCGCGCGCGGTGCTAGAGTTGGCCCTTAGAAACGACCTTGACGAAGCCCCGCCCCGCTAATGTTGCTTATTACCTTATTGTTGCTTATTTCCAAGGTGAGATGTCAGATGTTATTTATCTTGCTTATCTTATAGGCTTTGTCTAAACAAAGGCTCAATACGTAGATATTTTAGAGCAGAGGATTGCGTTTGATCAAGTTTTGGACGGTTGCCAAACGTTATCGAATTCATGTAAAGGATGGAAATTGAGGTGAGAAATGCAAGCACAACGTGTTTTCGTTTCTGAATGAATATTTTGTGTATTATAAGTTATAACCAATTTATGTACTGTTGTACCTTTATTATTTATAATTTATTTTGATATTTTCTTTCTTTTTTTTTTCTTTGTTCCTCTCAAACAGAGCACCTGCCATCTAATCTCTTCACAATCCTTGGTTGATTGGTAGAGAATGCCTAAGGCATTAAGTCCGCCTTTGTACCTTTTTTGAAGTGCAAAAAGTTTAAATATATAAATATTGAATAGAAACATAATAAATACTTAAATTGCCAGACCTTTTTAATACCTCTTTTATACCAGTTTTAAAATAACTTGGTTTATGTAGAGCCATAATCATGTCCACTTGTTGTGCTTACTTGAGTGTTTTTCATGACCGTGCTATATTAAATTTTATTAATCCAATTAATTAATTTGTTTTTCCACTCTACCAGCCCTTCCTTTTGAAATAATAGGAGATACCGTAACTCCAAACAAATGCTTTTTAAATGTAATTTAGATTTTCGTAACAAATCATCCAAACAAAGTGCGTACATCAACTCTTCACAAACTACTACCACTTATCAATAATTAGTTATAACCACTAACCACTTATTCATCAATTAGTGATAACCAATAATCACTTATTTTTCAATTAATTATAACCAATAAATACTTATTTTTCAATTAGTTATAACCAATAACCTCTTATTAATCAATATGTTCTTGTGGCTCCACATTAAAAGGCGAATATAAGGCATGGCCCCATTCTAAAATCTCAAGTCCCGTGTTTTCATATCAGAAGCTTATTAAAACTCACAACTTTCTGAATTTTATTAATTACTTAGAAATACTTGGAATATCGTTATTAATTACTTGAGAAGTTTAAATGCAAGGTATTTCGTTTTCATTCATATAATTATTTTCACTTTGTCGAGTTTCGAGTTGATGATTCATATTAATATCGCGAGAAAACAAAGAGTTTATACAGTCTGTTGTTTCTCGGAATTTGTGTAATAATAACCCGTTTAAAATCTTATATTACGTTACAGCTTTCTTAGAATTCTGGTATTGAATCAAGAACAATTTATTCTAAAAATAATATGGTAACAATTCAACTATGTAGAATATTAAAGCTTCCTTTAATGGAAATGTACCATTTTCTAGTGAATGAAAGTACCAAACAGAGAAATTAAGGATCACGTAAAAAATCTTCGCCACGACAAACAGTCAAGAAGCTTAAAAAACCTCCTTTGACAAAAGAAAACGCAAAATAGTGGAGCGGGGAAAAATGGACCCATGCCACAACAAACGATGGTAATTGGCGCCCGAATAAATTTCTATGACAAAGTGTTTGGGTTAATTACTAAAGGTCCAACGAAAATGGAGCAGTGCTTTGTAATCCCGTGGCGATGACAAATTTGCGAAATTGTTTCGGTTTTGTTAGGGTTCTGAGGTTCAAACCTTACTAATGAGCGTTGGTACGCCGCGACGACCGCCTATGGTTTTTACCTGTTTTTCGGTCGCATAACGCTGAACTTGATGGTATTTGGCTCTCTAATGATTAAGTATTCATTATGCTTTAAAAGGGTCTCACAATATGTTCGTGCATGTGGTCTTTTTAGGGAGCGTTTGTGGTTTTTGTTCTGAAAATAATTTGGCACATTTTGCTGTTGAATTTTAATCAATTAGAACCTGTATTCACTTATAATTGTTATGCCTGTTATAAGATAGACAACCATAATTAATGAGGAGTCAATTAATCAGTGTTTTATAATATTGCAAATGTACAAACTTTGCTATTTAATTTCACAACGATACCGAACTAAGACTTTGCCACAAACCTCGAACGACGGCACTAAAAATACACTGGTGGTTCAATTACCCCCGTTTCACCCGCAGCTACTTAAACCTCCTCTAACTATCCAGCTCACTAGCTTCCACAGCTTAAATAAATATCGACCTACAGAAGCAAATATCTACGCTGAATGAAATGTTGAGTTAAGGTGAGCTTACACGGGCAACTGAAATTGCTGAATTCTGGGCAATATTGGTCAAATATGACGTCATGACAACATCAAGTAGTTGACATCGTTGCCAACATGGAGCAATTCTTGATAGATAACGGTAGGTATCATCATTATAATCAGCCTAGGGACTGGGCCGTAATCCACCACGCGGGCCCAATGCGGGTTGGTGGATGTCAAAAATGTTTTCGAATTTTCGGTTCTAAGATATGCCGGTTTCCCCACGATGTTTTTCTTTACCCTATTGAGAGCAGTGATGATGAAATCCTCTCACAGAGAGGAGGCCTGTGTTCCAGCAGTGGGAACATTATAGGGTGATGATGATGAAATAAATTACACAAAGTAAAGCCTCTGCTTGGGTTCGAACCCACGACCTTATAACTCGGTAAGTCAGGCCACCACTGTTCTCACACCGGTAGTGACAATTTTTATTTGAATATTATATGGACAATTTAAATTAGGAGTCAAAGTGTGCTTAATAATAAATTTTACTGACAACATATTGAGTCTGACAACCAGTCTTACCAAGGGTATCGTATTACCCAGTTACTGGGTTGTGGAGGTCAGATAGGCAGTCGCTTCATGTAAAATACTGGTATTCAGCTGCATCCGGTTAGACTGGAAGCCGACCCCAATATAGTTGGGAAAAGGCTAGGCAGATTGATTGAACATATTGAGCGATATGTAGCAACTTAATCTTCTGGGTGAGCAATACGTCTATCAGTAAGCAATACAGATAAGTTACCTTATTGGTTATGTTCTTCAGAAAGGTCAGGTGCGTAGTACTCGTAACCGGCGTGCGTGTATGACCAAATGTATGAACGTAGACGAGGCAAAAGGAGTATGTAAGGATCATAGCAGTGGCGTTCTGTAGTTTCTGCCTACCCCCATGGGAAGAAGGGGTGAGTTTATGTATGTATACATCATTGAAGATATTTTTGGGAAAACTCCACTATATACAGGGTGGCAGGGACATCGACTCATGATTATTGCTGATTTAGAATCGTGTACTGAATCCATGGTAAAAGTTTTCGCGTCGATGTCCCTGCCACCCTGCCATGCTGTTAGAAGAAGTCAGGCAATAATTGTTGAAAACAAAAAATCTGTTGCACTCAGGGAGTGCCGACAGAAGTGAAAACTTGAACTTTAAAAAAATACTTCCAAAACCTTTAAAGTAAAAATACTTGCATAGAACATTGATCCGTAATTTAAATAAAGAGCACAATCGCGTTTATAAAAATGAGGTGTCGGTAACAGTGTCGCGAGTTTGTTTTTCCCTATCTCAAAAATGCCCAACGCGCCTAAACAAGTTTTCACTTCAAAAATTGAACGTGTAAATGCACCTTTAGGATCTTGCTTGGCTAGCCTTGGTTCTACCTTTTATAGTACTAATTTCCTCTGGTGTGGAAGACTAAAGGAATTTATCAACTTTTCTACGTGAGTTGAGACGGAACTAATTAATGTTTTCTGTTTTCATTGTATGAGGTTTGTCTATGTTGCTTGTTCGTTTTAGCAAAATTATGTTGAGGTGTTAGTTTTTTATTTTCAGGGTTCCGTACATCAAAAGAAACAAACGGAACCCTTATAGGATCACTCGTGTGTTTGTCCGTCTGTCATAGCCAATTTGCTCCGAATCTAATGGACCGATTAAGTTGAAATTTGGTACACATAGTATTTATTTCTGTGACCCAAATTTACGTTACATGTCCGTAACATGTAACGTAAAATGAATTTTGAATATGGGGTCACTTTTGGGGGAAAAACAAGATAATTTTCAAAAAAGTTATGCAATCTTTACCGTGTGACATATCAAATGAAAGGGCTTGTTACGAGGATCTCAATTATATATATTTTTTAATAATTTTAAAATAAATACATTTCAAGATATTTTAGAAAATATATGAAAATTTACTATTCCCTTATCTCCGAAACTACTGAGACTAAAATTTTGAAAAAATACCGAGAATGGATCTTTACCCATAGATTAGGTACAGGAAAACCTAAAGAAGTCCATGGTCTTAAAATAACGTGGTAAACCTCTCAATATTGTGCGTACAAAGTTGCATCTACATTTCAACTACAATGATAGATAAGTTTGTGTTTGGGATAAATTTATTCCAACTAACAGAGCCCTTCATTGTGCGTAGTTCGACACACACTTGGCCAGTTTTTTTATTAATTACCTACACCCAGTTATTTTATTCCTGAAGGTATTGTTTTGCTTTCTCGTTTATGTGGATTTTTTCTCAGTTTTTTTTGTAATTTTGGTTCCTTTTCACAGAGAGAAGGCTTGTGTCTCAACAGTGAGACAATTATAGGCCAGTTATGCTTTTTGCTTTTTTTGCGCACATTATTTCTTCGTAAAGTACACAATTTGAAAACAATCGTATTAAGTAAGTCCTAATACACGGTGATTTTTTTATTCAGTTTCACTTTCAGGAGGTTAAAGTCCTCATAATTATTAACAACTTTCACTATGGGAACAACCACGAAATAGCAAGAAAAAATACATCTGTTTCATACATTTTCATCGGGTAAATATTGTATTTTTGTATGAAACAACTAATTTTTTTTTTTAATATTTCAGAGTTAGTCTCAGTCAAAATTGCTCATAATCATGAGTACTGTCACGCCCTGAAAGGTTATCAGATTGAATAAAAAGTCACCGTGTATATTCAACGATGGCGTGCTTGTCACCTGCAACATTAAACATAATCCTTTTCTTTAGTAGGTATAATCGCAGATTTAATGGCCCCACAAACATTATATCACGTACAGTTTGCGGCACGGATTTACGTCGCGTCCTATCCCAGACACGTGACATGACGCCCGTCGATACTAATTAGATAAGGTTTTAGTTCCCGCCAGTTTTATGGCCCGAGAATTATACAACGTAATAAGTTCTGACCCTTAGTTTTACGGCTCGCAATTTTGATGTTAATCTAACTTTTGATCTGGTTACTAAAGTTAGTTTTTTTATTAGATTTTTGCGTTTGATGAAATGGATAGATTAGTGTTTATTTTTATTATTACTTTTTGTTTATGGTCATTTATGAATAACTAGTTGCGCCCCACGGTATCACCTGCATAAGTCTCGATTCCGTGGAAATATCGAGATAGAAAGTATTCTATGTTCTTTTCCACGTCATGGTCTACCCATATGCCAAATTTCATCCAAATCCGTTCAGTCGTTCACGCGTGATGCCGCGACCAAGGGAAATAGGGATTCATTTATATGTATATAGACATAGATTTGGCAATTATTTCGACATTATTATTCATTATAATAGATTCTTCCTAATATAATATGTATTTATAATTATGCATGTTTTAAAGTGATTAAACTTTGTTTTTCATTCATTAATTTTCATTGAGCTGATATCATCTGTGGTCAACCGATTACAAAGGGTTATCCTATAAATTGCAACACAAAGTTATTAATTTGCTTCAATGAGGTAGCATAAGCCAATAGGGATGATGACTGCAATTTTTTTTTTGTCTGTGACGTAGATTAGTCAAAAATATTGGACACATCATTTTTTCTTTTTTACGTAATCAACAGATTACGGCGATACATTGAGTTAAAATGTGCCATGACGTCACGAGTATGTAGATTTTATACTTACTTGTGACGTAGCGACCCCCACTCCCCAACTTTAATAGCTGTGCTGCTGGGGAGTTTGTTGCGCTCTCCTTCCCAGCTAAAGGCACTAGGAAGTGGTGAAGGCTGGACGTTTTTGGGGAACTGTCTTATGTAATTTTAACGTTCGAAAAGTGCTGATTCTCAGCCTAGTTTGAATAAATGACTATTGAATTTAGTTTTTTTTTAATTTAATGTGTTTCATCTAAGACATTTTTTATTAATATGATAAAGCAAAAAATACGTGTCTAATATTTTTTTTACTATCGGACTGACGGACTTTTTTTTTGTTTTACCCTGGCGTCATCCCTAAGGGCACGTGTTACTAATGTGACTACATGTGCTATTGCATCTTTTGAAAGAATAATGATGAGAAGGATTTAAAGGCGGTTACAGGCGTTTCCATACCGTGACTACCCAAAAGACCAATAACAAAATATCGTATTCGCTAACCTATTACTAGAATAGAGTAATAGAAATAGTAAATTGAATCTGGATGATAAATTGTATCGGTTACAAATAGGGTAGCAAATTGGATAGGAGAGATTATTAGGTACTGATTTACTCAAAATGGATTTATCAATACCGAAAATGATCCGTTTTTATTATGCCACGCATTTTTATCAGGGAGTAGCCACGTTATAAGTATTTTTTTTTTTTCATTTCTATAGATGTATAGATAGATACACCATTTATTTGGTGCGCTCAAAAGAAATAGCACAACACACAATAGCACAATAATTAAAAGATAACCAATTAAGTAGGTACTTACAGACAAACCATGTTGTTAATGTCCCTCGGCAAACCTCGTATTTCGTCATTCGTCGGATTTCTATCAATTGCCCTTTGCACTTGGTGCAGACCGGACGCTCTCAATCGACTTGGAAGTATATAGAGTTGTTAATATCTTTTAACTTAATGTAATTTATTTAAAAAATTGGAGGAAAGTCGCTAAAGTCGCAGGCACGACCGATAGGACAATAGTTTTACAGCTCTATATAGTTCTTAGGGGAATCAAAATAAAACAACAATAAACTACTTAGTTCTGAATTCAAATTATTATACTCGATAAACCTAATAATTGATGGACATGGAAATTAGCAGTCGTTTGTTTTCGGAAATCCGATGATACCCGAGGGGTATTAAGAAAATAGATTAACTGTACATGAATATGAAGAAAATACAAGGTGCCAATATACAAAAACAAAATTTATTATCTACACTAATATTATAAAGAGAAAAGATTTGTAATGAATAAACCAATCTCAGCGGAGACCAGCCTTCGGCGCGGGTATTATAGTGCACAAGCGTGTGCGCAGACACAGGTGCACTCTCTCTTCCCTCACCCTCATAGTCCGATGGGACGGCAATCCGACACGGCTGCAGAGAGATCAGGCGCATGACCAACGGCTTAACGTGTATTTTTCCTTCACTAATGTCAGTAATGTCCAAAGTAAACTCAGAAAGTAGATATGAATTAAAAATACATACTGGTACTTGCCTGGATTTGCGAGAACTTTACCACAGCTGGGCCATCACGACATTAAGTCAGTTAATACATACGAAACATTGTTCTGATTGTCCTTCGAGCTAGAGAGAACATGAAGCAGCTAATACAACGAAATCACGTATTACAACAAACATTGTAACACCAGACAGAGAGATTCAACCAACTCATAAACTAAAAATATTAATTTAATTAAAATTCCAAAACGCGGTGTAGTCTGCTAGCAATAACAATTAAACGCGAGCCAGACTGCACCCGGTTAACTGAATAAATTAAAGTATTCGCTGGACTGGCCTGTAAACTATTCTGTTTTACAACCTATGTGAATCTCTAGGCAATTCAGGCTATTTCTTGCAGGCTGCTCTTTTAGATATGTGCATCACAGAAAAATGTCTAAAAATCATCGACGTAAAGTCTGCAATAATTTTTTAAGTGAATACTTCTTTAAGCACGTTTTATATTTTTGAGATAGGACTAAACCATTGATTTCGCGACGCTGTAACGACACCAGCTTTTGACCATTAAAAAGACATCAACGCGTTGATTACCGCAGTGCCAATTTATTTTCAAGTTTTCACTTCTGTCGGCACTCCCGGAGTGCCACTGTTTTTTTTATGGTTGTGGATAGTTCAATTTTACTACCTATTGACAATCATGTATCTCGTCATTATTGATGCAACTAAATCATGTGAAGACTTAGATAACACAACACTACATTGTGTAATAAATAATATATTCAACACTTTTTTGACATTGAAAGAGGGACCAGCCATTGACATAAACCTACTCGGTTTATGTCAACCTGACCAAATGTGTTTAGCAACGAAATAACGCGTAACGGAAAAAGATGGCGTCAATAACCTACCTACCAATACAAAACGCCTTCGATCACCAAAACAATCAACAAATACACAACATTCCCATCGCACTCAGAACTCCATGGAAATTTCAAACACAATGGTCTCACAGAAGAGAAATGCCACTTACAAGGCCCTATAGTAGGGAAAGATTAATTTGTACCTCCGCCCGAGAAAAAGAAAAGTAATGACTGAGATACGGAGGGAGCTGTCATCTTTGTAATGTACACGGAATTCCCAGTTATTAAGCGTAAGAGAAAATATGAAAGGACACGTATTATTCGGTTCAGGGATGGATTTAGATACTCGTACGTTCTGGCTGGAATTTGAGTGCTATATCCTATACGCTTGTTTTACTTTGAAGCGGAATTTAATAGCGTTATAAACTTTTATAAAGAAGTAGATGTATATGATACTTTGTTTTTTGAAGTAAAAACTTCTTTAGGCGCGTTGGGCATTTTTGAGATGGGAAAAAACAATTGAACTCGCGACACCGTTACCAACACCTCATTTTTGTAAACGCGATTGTACTCTTTATTTATGTTATGTTACGGATCAATATTCCATGCAAGTATTTTTACTTAAAGGTTTTAGAAGTTTTTTTTTTCAAATTTTCGCTTCTGTCGGCACTACCGGAGTGCCACTGTTTTTTTTTTTAATGTAGAAAAGAGAATAATTTACACTTCTGCCTACCCTTTGGGGAAAACAAGCGTGATGTTATGGAATAGTTAACAAAGTAATTAATTGTCGTATAAAAGACAGTCGTTGTGTTGTCGATGCGACAACCAGTTTCAACTTTCTAACTAAGGCTGGTTTCACAGCTGTCCGGGAGACCCGCACGGGCCGCCCGCACACAGGAGACCCGTACGGGTAGCGCCCGCAGTGCTCTGAAACGAGGGAGTTAGTACGATATGGTTGCTAGCATTGTATGGGCACTACCCGGAGCGGGTCGCGTACGGACCAATCCGCGTTGCTGTGAAACAAGATTCTAACGCTTCACGTGTGTCTCCGTTCCGGGAGCCCATACGGGCAGCCCGCACGGGTTTCCCGGACCGCTGTAAAACCAGCCTACGACTCTTTGATAATTCAAAAGTATCAATAATGGTTTAATTGAAATGAATACGTTTGAGTTTGTCTTTTACAAATAAAACTTAATGATGTCGTTTTTGTATGTAGATGGATGGAATTAGCTTTAATAAACACCATAACAAATTACTAATAAGAACTTTTAAGGTAAGACTTTTATGTTTCATAGTAAGCGTTTTTATAAGCTACGGTTTTTAGCGTATATTAGGTATTCATTATGACACTAGCTTTTGTCCGAAGTTTCGCCCGCGTAAAGGTTGGAAATTATCCGTCGGTCTCTAAGGGTTGCTGCGTTATGTTAAATAGAATATACCCTTCCTCAAGAATTAGGCAGTGAAATGTAAAAAGTGGTAGTTCCAGAGATTAGCGCATTCAAACAAACAAACTCTTCAGATTTATTATATTAGTACAGATTCCACTTGTGAATTCAATACCTATGCAAAATAAAGCAGAAAACTGCAGTCCCAAATCCAGCCCTGCCCAAAGTGTACTATGATATCCATTAATGACGAAATATTATTAGATTTGTCACACAACTTATCCATTACGACATACTTAATGAGATATGTCGTAACTATTCCCACTGAAATCAATTAACTGATCCCTTTGACATGGAAAATACCGCTAGAGACTGTTATTCACAATATTTTAGTTCTGATGTATGCTTACCATGTTTGTTTTGTACTTTCAATGAGTATTTTATAGCAGAGGTTCAGTATAAGATCATGTCGCTGTAAATGTTTTTTTTTTTAAGTAAAATCTTCTTTAGACGCGTTGGGAATTTTTGAAATGGGAAAAAAAAATTGAACTTGCGACACCGTTACCGACACCTCATTTTTGTAAACGCAATTGTGCCTCTTTATTTATATTACGTTACAGATCAATGTTCCATGCAAGTATTTTTCTTCCACCAAGGCGATCTTGTTCAAGTTTTCACTTCTGTCGGCACTCTCCTTGAGTGATTTTTTTAAAGTGATTTGTTTATGCCCGGAGTTTGGATTTGTACCCGGTTGATGGAAATAGGCTCGCCCCCTATGTCATGGGACTTAAACATAACGGCGAAATGTGGGTGTACTATAGGTAGGTACACCTCAGCCCAACCCTTCAGGGAAATACAGGTGTTTATGTTACGTTTATTTATGACGTTTTTAATGGCTCTTATCTTCATCGTTATACGAAAGTTATTCTTAGAAAGGTCTTTTTTTTCATAGATCGCTAGCCTACTATTAGGCTAAGCGTATGCTGAAACGCAGGTGACGTATCACAGCACAGTACAGATTTTGCATGGTAGGGCAGGTGAGGCAGACAAGCCGCGAGCGGATGCTGCGACGCAGCTACACAGACACATTCGTGTCCTACCTGGTACAAACAATAGACGATTGCAACAAAATTATGAATCAGTGGTAAAAAATACGTGACGACCTGCACGCGTCGCGCAGAAATCTGTGCCGGCACTACAACTAGACGCAGTGCAGGACAGACATAGGTCTGCGTCGCACGTGCCTGCGCCGCAGCGTACGCAGCTCTCAGTACGTTCATGCATTACAAAACCTGCACTGCCAGCGCTGCATAGACCTGCGTCACCTGCGTCTCAGCATACGCTTAGCCTTGCTATTGAGACTCGAGAAATCTCCTATAAAACCAACTTCCATACCTTTACATCAGTTTTCACGATACCCAGCCAAATCTTTCGCAAAACCCGTTACTAAATCGACGGTTTGCAAACTACCTCTCGTAAACTCATGTGCGCCTAGTAAACTGATTCGTCGAGAGTTAGGTATGTAGAAGCAAATATACTAAAGCTCGCTACTGAACACAAGTTGCGAAGCTCGCCAAGTTTCATAATCGCGCAGAATTCGTCACGTGCCGGGACCCCAAGTTAATAACGGCCAAGTGTCGCCCCCGGGCTCTGCCTATTCTGTTATAATTGTGGAACAAAGGGGTCGACAGATGTGCAGGTTTGTGCGGAAAACTTTATCTGTTTCGCCGTGTCGATGGTGCTAAGATTCTTGTCGATATGTCTTAGTATTTGTTTGTAATTATCGCTAGAGGTATTTTGCAACTTGTTTCCCCTAATTGTCAACTGTTGAATTTGCTCCAACTTGGATACATTAGTATACATTTTCTGCTTTGATAACTAAATATCAGTGTATATTCATGTTTTGAATCATAGGCAAGAATATTATCGATTATGGTGTCGTATCTCAATTATCCACGGTATAAATATGTGTAGGCACTACTGCACCCTTGAATAACACGAAAGGTTAAATGTGTTGTATCTGATGTCTATAAAACCCACAAAATAAAGATTTTCAAACTCAAACCTCGAACATGTTTTTGGATATAAAAGAAAGATAATGTCGAAATAATGTCGGCGGTATTTCAACCCTTGTCTATTGTCAATCATCATTGAAATGGGTTATTCATAGCCAACCTTGAAATATAGGATTAAGGTTCTGTATCCTTCAATATAGCATTATAGGGTTTGTATTTCATATTTTCCAATACATTGAATTTTTCATGCGTACTTCTAAAATGAGAATGAAAAATGTTCTAGGTAGGTATCGTATCTTCTATGAAATTAAGTTTTTGTGTAGCTTAAAGCTGCCTGTCCACTGGAAACGAACGAAGCAGCGGAGCGGAGAAATGTGCCAATATTAACCAATAGAATCTAAACTCCGCTTCAGAGCTCCGCTCCTATTGGTTAAAATTGGCACATTTCTCCGCTCCGCTGCCTCGCTCCGCTCCAGTGGACAGGCAGCCTTAGTCGCTTAGAATGGATTTTATATTCAAAACTAGAATACATTCAAAAATTATAATAAAAAAAGACATTCTATGGAAAAATCATCATTAACCCCCCCCATTAGCCCTCCCCCCCCCTTACCCCTTACCCTTTATACCTTTATTTGGGGTCAGCGTTTTCTTCCATACTTCTTTCTTATACCTTTATTTGGGGTCAGCGTTTTCTTCCATACTTCTTTCTCTATTAGTCGTCATCTCGGGGTCCATATTCTTTAGACAAATAACACCGAAAATTCTCAAAGGCACTTCAACCACACATAGCAGACCATCAAAGGCATAATTGGGCAAAAAACAAAGCCCTCGGATCACATAAGAGTGATTTAAGGGCTACCTACATCATACGGCATACTTCGCGACCGCACTGAGCTCAAACGATTCCGTCTAGGCTCTTGAGTGACTGGTTTCCTCAAGTGAGAGAGCTCTTACCATTGAATTCTCAAGCGTCCAACATAACAAACGTCTTGTTATTTTATAGACTTTGATGTATGAATTATCAGAAGTAGTAAGTTTTTCTAATAATTCGGTTAGATACAATATTATAGATTGTTTGACTTTGCAATAGGTAAAGCGTTTGACATGCTTAAGAATTGTTACTCATAAAAATATTCTTTATTAGCCGTTGCCCGCGACATCGTCGACGATCCAGGATGAGTAGCCTATGTCTTAAAACAGGTCATCCGTTCAGCCGTTTTAGCGTGAAAGCGTAACAAACAAACATACAAACTCACTTGTTTTCCTGGAATAAGTTTGCCGTGTTTGATTTGTAACCATAATTTGAATTATACTCTTCGTTAACTGATTTATCTCTTAAAAATTTATTATATTCCTAGCTATGCACACCCCTTTATCTCTCATAAACACTCACCACATAAAACTCCGTTAATCCAAATATAAATTTTACTTAAACTTCTATCTCCTCCTCACAGAACCTACATCACTTTCCAAATCGATTAAAAGTCCCCGAAAACGCCTAAAGACTAAAATAATGCCCTCAACTTTGACCTCCAAAGTAAAATAGAAAGTACTAGGACAATAGTAGGTCGCAGGAGATTTACGATATTCACTGGCTCTTAGTAAGTATCCTCTTGTGACACTCTGCTCGCCTAGTAATTTTATCCGTTACGTCGAAAAGATTTTGCAAGATTTACTGTGGCGATATGTCTTCACTGATTTCGAGGATAGATGGTTATCTAGTTTTTCGTGTTCCGTATGTGTCACGACAAATTGAGGGAATCGGTGAAGATTTCAGAATTTGATGTCTGTGAATTAGTATCTGTCACTGTGATCCACATCGTTTCTTATTTTAGCAAGTAATTCAAAACAACATTATCAGTCATTAATGTGCAAACTTTACGAGTCACGAAGTTTTTAATAATTAAATAAGCTCTCCACTCCACATTCATAAATGATAATGAACTTCATGTAATAATGGACTTTCCATTTATCTGAGTACGTAAAATTGCGAAGCTCTGCAACGCTCTCATGAATTTTACTGCCATGTAATTTGTCAATTAAAACACAGCTTTTATCATCAGCCGGGAATGCCTCTCATTTCATTCCTGAATGCACAGCACATGGGGTACGACGAACCCATGCGTGCTTGCAAAACTCAACGCAACAACAGTTTCTTTTTTCAAAAAATGAACCCTCCAATGCAGTACACAAATCAACCGGCACTTTCGATTAGTACAATACACGGGGGCGATATGTTTCAACCGGGTTTCGGATCGATATCGGCAGCCGGATCAACCGTGTTGATTGGCTTTGGACTATCACCGTTCGCGACTAGTGTAAACCGGTTGTACGCTGCCGGCTCACATTGCTCGGTTTGATTTTCGTTTGCGAAAAAATTGGAAGCGGGTTTTTGAGGCGTTAGTTTGTACCTATGAATAAAGTGGTAGTGGGAGGTGGGGATATGTAATCCTGAAGATAGTAGAGGAAGTTGATGAAAATTGAGTTGGTTACCTGAAGGCAATTTTTCAAGCATTTACTTGACTAAAACCCATTAATTTTACTGTAATTCAGCACAACAGCCCATTTAACAATATCACTCAATAAAACTACTATATTCTACACGTTTTAACACCCTCTACTTAACAGCTGTACCCAAATTATCACAAAGCACTCCCTAATACACTCTGCCATAAATCTGTCATATAAACTCCACCTACTTAATCCTCGCATTTAAACATAAACTTTGTAATGGAAACTTCGCTTCTACCATTATAATTAACCTTAGAGAATCGGGAGGTACCTACAGCCGATCTTTGGAACACTATGAACACCTTTGGCGCTTCGCGAACGGGATTACACCGCTTTAAAATTCCCGAGACACTTCACACGATCTTAGCCTTCATACGTGGATAATGAGCTAGGTTTCGGCTGAAAGCGGGAAGCTTAATTTAGTTCATAAGCTTTATGCAAGACTGTATTTCTGACGTACAGCTATGAAGTGGTTCCATTAGGTTTGATTAAAAATTTAAATTTACTTAGGGTATCTGGTCTTATGATCCTGCGTGACATACCACACCACAAAGGACCAGACTTAGTCTTACAATTTGAAATTTCCTCTTTTCGTGTTTTTAGAGACTAACCTTGTGTCAGAGTTTTAAAGCCACCCATGAGCCTCTTACTTGTCTTCACATACCGTCGAGGAATATATCTTTCAGACATGCCAGTTTCCTCACGATGTTTTCCTTCACCGTTTTTGAAGCAAGTGATAATTATACAATACACACATGAATCCGAAAAGTCTGAGGTTGAAACGAAGCACTGCTTTTGCTAGCATGGCCGTCATTTCCTCAGAAAATGGTTTCCCTGAAGAAATATAGCACTGATCACACTACATACTCGTACTTGCATATTCTACTAACTCTAAAGTCTATTGAAAAGAGTTATCGAACTCGCTAGCCAGATGAGTAAGCCTAGCCACTGCATTTTCTCGCCACTGAATACTGCATTACATTGCCTACTCCGTCTAAAGATATTCTCGCTACTCGTTCGCTATAGCACCATACCCCGTCTTCCCCTTGCTCAGCTCACCCGAGGGCCTATTTGAGCGAATTCGAGCTCGCTAGCTAATTGAGTCGACTCTCCTGATTGTAGACTGAGAACAAAACTATAGTTTTATTTTTTCTTTAAGATTAGTTTATACAAAATGTGGCGAGAAACTGTCTGAGATGGTGTATCCAAAGACAAGTCAAAGTCAAATAATTTATTTCAAATAGGCCTTTGTATGGCACTTTTGAACGTCGAAATTTACAAAAAAAATAGAATTGATTCTAGTCGCCCCTTCCAAAAGGTAGTTTTCGTATGGAAAAGAATGTGCAAAAAACTCCACCGTTACTCTTCTAAAATTATTATGTCGCAACGTTTGTATATAATTATTAAGTTAGAGTTTTAATATTAGGATTGTTAAGTAACAGTACTTAACAATCATAATATTAAAACTCTCAAACACTCAACTTATCTATAAATTTTCTTATTATGTCACCACAACCACAATAAATAAGACAGACGATGAAACATATATTAACAAGTCTTGAGACTTTCTATGTTCTGAAAGGTGTTTAGCTATTACGTAATATGCAATACACAAAAATTTCCTATTCTTACAGGATCACAACAAAGATTTGCTTTGCATCTTTCTTGATCCTATTATTTTCTTAACATAAAGGAACCCACATCAGCATGCGCCCGACTACTCTTCCTACTACGGAAATTTCCAAAAGCTTTGACTCCAGACCCACATTAGATTCAAAGAAAATCGGACAATATATTTGACAGTTAAATAATAGAAAATAAAATCTATTTATAAATATAAGTACTTGTATACGTCACGTGTCTAGTTGACGAAGGGACGGACGGATGGATTGAGGAAGGACCAGTATCACAATGGGGATACGAACAGAAGGACCACGGAAAAAACCAAAAGTTTAATGGAACATGTTGCTATAGTTAGGTATACCGCGCCCTTAGGTATGTGCGCGGCGAGGCGGGGGCAGTGCAGGCCGCTAATTCGTCACCGCTCATGGCGTCCAGCCGCTCATTCGTCAACGCTGCCTTGCCACGCATTCCTAAAGCGTAAATTCCTATAGCAGAAGACCCGAAAGTTGTTTTAGCAATCAAGAATTCTATCTAGAATTATGTCCACAAGTTAACCTTTGGGTAAGGTCGTCGATCCAGTGTTTCCTCGGAGTGCTTGAAATAGACTTTAATCTTACATAGGCATGTTTTATTTTACACTGAAAGCTTCTTCAAAAGGAACTAGGTACATAAAAGATTTACTTATATGAGAATCTCACAAAATGGTAGTGAATTGATAATGAAAGTAATAAGTTGGAGAATGTTCTACTCCTTATTACATTTTTGTATAATGATATGCAGCATGTTCATCATCACAACATCGTGCCAGTAATTCCCAAAGAGTTCGGCAGTTATATATAAGTCCCATGTGGAAGAGGGCGAGCCTATTGTCATCAACTGAGAGCACAAATCCAGACTCCAGGTTGCGGTTTTGTCCGAAAGGGTTATCATTACCCCTGGCAATGCAGGCCACTGAAAGTACACGGGTGGGTTTTAGACAGTAAGAGTCTGACACGCCCTCCCGCTCCACCCAGAGCGGGAGAAGTTATTTGATAATTTCCCACCCAAAAAAAAAAGGCTGCTACAGAGAAATTCCTGATGGAAAAACCCAATAACCTTTTGCTGGACCTGGGAATCAAACCCAGGACCTCATGCTCAGCAGAAGCGCTTGCGACTGCTAAACCAACGAGGCAGCATGTTACTACATCATTACATGCTAGATACGTAAATTTTAAACGATTTACTGTCGCATTTTGTCCAGTTTTAACCCTAACTGAATCATATATATGCAGTAAACAGCAGCTGGAACAGAGCTAGGCATTACCAGATTCGATTACCATATGATAATATAATCGAGCACGGTCCACCGACAGCTTAGTCGTCTGATACGCAATCTGGTGTGTATTAGATCGAGACGGTTCCATCTCGACTGTAGGCGTTGTATTAATAGAACATCAACTAACGTGACTATGCTGTGTAAGCGCATTTGGTCTTACAAGCATCTACGTTGTCAAAGTTTAGTAATGGCAATAGGTTTACTCCGTATTACATGAATTTGAGTCGGACCTACGCTGTGCAAGAAACAGTGGTGGGGTTCGAACCCAGATAGGTGCTTTACTTTGTGGAAATTATTTCATCATCACCACTGCTCTCAAAACAGTGAAGGAAAACATCTTGAGGAAACCGGCATGTACTACAACCAAAAATTCGAAGACATGACATCTACCAACTCGCACAGCTTTTCGCTGAGCAATGACCTGTTCTTGCACAGATGCGACGCACAGCTTAATTTTTCTGGTTATTTGTTACAAAAGTAGTTAACTCTGCAATCGGCATTTTATTTTTGTTATGTTTTTGTTGTCTTAAGCCAATGTTGCAACAGTAATTACGCAATATTGTCTTTGGCATTATGGCCTTGACATCAACCAATGAATCAGTGTTATTAAGCTATGAACAACGATGTCAAACTTTTTTGGATTGAATACGAGGCTTTTGACTACTTTTGTATTTTGTGTATTTTATGTCTAGTTTTTTAAAATGTGCATGTTTCTATTCTTTATCACTGGGCCCGCGTGGTAGATTACAGCCCACTGCCTCTCACCGAAAGGAGTCTTGTGTCTCAGCAGTGGGAACATTATAGGCTAATTATGCCACGCTGTGCCTTCCGGTAGATACCACCACCCTGATTCCATAACACACAGTCACATTCCGGAGGATTTTGAAGGAAACTTGAAAAGAACCGTCTGCTCAACAATATTTATATATATATGTATGTATTTAATACAGTATATTGTATCTATATACATATTATTTTGCATCAATGACAACCCCATATTTATGTTCAGTCACTGTCTATTCCAAGGTTGCCTTGAAGAGATTGCAGAAAGCGATAAGGCCGCCCGTTGTATGTTTCGTAGTATAAAATTTATTGTTTGCAATAAGTTTATATGAATAATAACGCAATGAATGTTGTTAACTATCATAACGAAAGGCATTGCTGGCCTCCACTCCAGAATTTTTCACCTCGCCTCAGTTCTGTGTGCAATTTGTTCTCTTGAAACACAATAGACGTGGATATATTTAGTAACCTGTTCCGCTTAGCTATTTCTAAACAGCCATAAGAAACTATTGAAAGAAATCGATACGTATTTCACCTCTCAACGAGGCATCCTCAGGATGACGATTGACTTGTCGCGAACCCGAACACAGCATGTTGCCACACCGAGCGCTGAATGCAGAGAAGAAGGTTACTAAATATATCCATATCAATTTTTTCTAATGGATTTCCGCAAGGTCACGCCTGTATCAATTAACTTTCTTTTGAAATATTCACGAATATAATCGTCATAATATTTTCCTAAATCTAATATTGTTAGGAGTGTAACTACTCAATTTTCTTATACAGCGATGTAAAGGGTCCAGTATCAAATGCCGATAAACACATTCGGGGTCCGTTTATTGAGCGACGTGTAGGGTCACGGGTTCGATTCTCGTTTCAATTTGTTGGAACCGCTTTATGTTGGGTCCCCTGCCGAAGTCGCAGATTCATATAATTAAATTAGTTTCCTGTGGTTTTTGGGTAGAACTTTGTAGTTTGGGGAAAAATGGTTAGAATTAATGGGTTAAATATTTTGAGGTAATGTTACCTTTTTAGATCAAAGTAGGTAACCTAATGTGGGAATCGTGAGCCAAAAGGTACGTAATTGAACAAAAATATTTCAATATTGGTAGTACTGAGACTAAAGGGATTACTGATTGAAAGAAAAGTTTTACATAAAGCGGGTAGAAATTACAAAAAAAAAACCGGCCAAGTGCGTGTCGGACCACGCACAATGAAGGGTTCCGTAGTTGGGATGAATTTATCCCAAAAACAAACTTAACTTTGTAGTTGATAAACATGTTCTCCCATACGGAATGTATGGGAAAACGTGATTTTGCAACTGCAAAGTTAATTTGGTCGATTATTACTCGATAACTAGTAAAGCCTACTTATCTGTGATAGTTTTCCTTTAAATTTCGTTATATAAACTACTGCTGTGATTTTTTCACACATCCAAAACCAACCATTTAGCTGGCAGGGGGGGGGACACTTGACTCTAACAAAAATTAGCACTTTAAAGCTTAATATTTTGCAAATGGATCCCTGAATCCAAAAATAGTTTTCATAAACTCATAATGTTTTTGTAAGACCTTTTCAATGATACCCCACACTATGGGATAAAAAAATAAAAAACAAAACATCACCACTTTACGTGTATGGGAGGTACCCTAAAAAACATAATTTTGTTTTACCACTATGTCGGCGTAATTAATATGTATACCTATGTCAAATTACAGCTTTCTAGTACTAAGGGTCTCGGAGCTGGACCGCGGACAGACAGACAGACAGACAGACAGACGGACATGACGAAACTATAAGGGTTCCTTGTTTAATACGGAACCCTAAAAAACTGGCCAAATGCGTGTTGAACTACGCACAATGAAGGGTTCCGTAGTTGGGATGAATTTATCTCAAATACAAACTTAACATTGTAGTTGAAATACATGTTCTCCCATACATCGACATACGTCATGGTCAATTCTCCAGCTGCAAATGTAAGTTTGTAAACGCAAAACAAGATTTTTTTTATGTGATTATACTAAAAACTTTTCCGACTTTTTCTTTTACTTGTGCTGTGAGACCTTACTTTGTGCCAAATTTCATGATTACTCTAGGTCAACGGGAAGTACTCTGTAGGTTTTGATTTATTTGCGAGTATTAAAATATGTCGCATCAATGGCCGTATTTTTTTATTGCGTAGATTGACTTTTTTAGAGCTCTAAGGGACCATAGACCTACGTATTTGAAATTAATTTCAACTTGATACCTCAACGTGTTCTTCAGAAAAAGGGTCTTGACAGACTGTCGGACGCACAAGGAAGTGATCCTATATGGGTTCCGTATTTTTCCTTTTGAGGTACGGAACCCGAAAAAAAAGATTTTAATGTAATTAATTCTGTGGAACACATTTTGCTATGTTACATACGTAACCTTATCGTACTAGCTTGATAGTTATTATATAATTGTATCTAGCTTTTGCCCGCGGCTGAGCCCGCGTGGATGTCGGAAAATATCCCACGGGAACGTACTACCGGGATTCAAAGTACCGTAACCTTTATGTTAATCCAGGTAAATAATGTATTAATTCCGTAATACTTTGTTTTCATTTATAACTCCATTGATTTACGCGGCGCAGGCCTATCAAGCTCCGAGTCGGCGTGATTTTTTCCAACATCTTAACAACCATCATCATATTTCAACCAATTTATAAAAAACCTTAATGTATTATACATTTAAACCTTCCTCATGAATCAGTCCGTCCATTGGTGAAAACCGTATGAAAATCCGTTCGGTAGTTTTTGAGTTTATCGCGTTCAGACAAATAGACGTCTTATGTACTAAAGTGCAAGTTTAATCTCTTGAAATACAATAGACGTGGATATATTTAGTAACCTGTTCCGCTTAGCTATTTCTAAAGAGCCATAAAAACCCTGAAAGAAATCGACACGTATTTCATCTCTCAACGAGGCATCGCAGAGCTCTGCGTTCAGAGCTTGGTGGAGCAACACGTCGTGTTTGGGTTCGCGACAAGTCAATCGTAATCCCGAGGATGCCTCGTTGAGAGGTGAAACACGTGTCGATTTCTTTCAGGGTTTTTTATGGCTCTTTAGAAATAGCTAAGTGGAACAGATCGAAGTGGCGGTGCTTGGAGGAGGCCTATGTCCAACAGTGGACGTCTTTCGGCTGAAATGATGAAGCGGAACAGGTCACTAAATATATATCCACGTCTATTGTATTTTATAATAGATTTCCGCAAGGTCACGCCTGAATCAATTAACTATTTTAATCTCTTGTATATTCTCAATTTATATCGAAATGTCAAATCAGCAGTTCTTCGTTCTTCACACCCCTACATTGTTTACCTTATTAAAAGAAAATTCACCACTTGAATGCAACAGCGCAGCCAATAAAGCCTCGTCTAGATACAACTGTAATCAGCGCACAAAGATACAACTCCTCAGCAAACAAAGAAGCCAACATTAAGCTGAATACACACCGCTGCTAATCCGCTCCGGTTGTAAGTTGTAATGCGCCCGACCGCGTCGAAAAGTTGAGCTACACCCGCCCTCTTGATATTAAACCCGTTTAGTGCGGTTTATACTGGCTTTATTATATTAGCGCGTCGACGCTTCGCTGTGAATTCGGCGGTTTAATTAGAAACGTAGCGATATGAACGGTTAAGAGGTGAGAGTGAGCGCTGTGTGTACTCGGCGTTAAGTCTGCGGATTTGTTTAATGTACTGAAGGATTATTTGTGATATTCGGATTGTTGAGTCGATAGTTTGTGGGTTTGAGCTCAGAAATTAGGGTTTTTGTTTGAGCGTGAAGGTAAAAGTTAAGGTTTGGGGAATTTTGACGGGAGGGGTCACTGAACTCTTATTAATTTCAAATTAATATTAAAAGTTATGAGAACTGTGGTGGCCCAGTAGTAACGACCGCGACTTACAAGTTGTAGGTCGTAGGTTCGAATCCCGACAGGTGCTATACGTTCTTTGTGTAAATTATTTCATTACCCACCACTCTCAAAACAGTGAAGGAAAACAATTTGAGGAAGTTGGCATGTCCTAGAACCAAAAATTCGAAGACATTTGACGTCTACCAACCCGTGCAAGCCCGTGTGGTGGATTACGGCCCACTCCCTCTCACAAGAAAGGAGGCCTGTGTCCCAGCAGTGAGAACATTATAAGCTGATAATGCTTAAGTTTCGTTGATACACCTGTTTTTTATGACATTCATTTACCTGATGAACTCTATCGAATACTTTCGTGACAAAATCGTGGTCAAAAATAGTCGATATTCAACTGAAACATTAAATCCATATCACAACGTGACGCAATGATATTTACTTCCGCTACACAAAAGAACGAATCAGGATTCGTTGGAAAAGTTTTTTCCAATGGTTTTGCGTACCCCGTCTGGAATATTTATTTTATCTCCGAAGTCGCGAGCAGGTGAGGCATTTCACAAGAAAACCTTTTAATATGATTTACAAGTTTTAACGAAAAGGTTCCTAGCTACTTAGTGCCTTGAAAGCTTTCAATGTTTCTGTTGAATACTGTTTGAAAAGTACTTTTATACGTTTATTTTTTTTTTGCACTCGTTTCTCTGCTGAAGTCTGATAAATTGATATAAATGGTGATTGTGGGTTTAATGGATTGTACGATTTTGACCTGGCTGAGATTTTATGAGTTGGCGTTTCAGGAATTCAACAGGTCGTTAACGTCAATTACTTTGTAAAAAGCTGATCAAGATCTAGAAGTTATCATTAAAAAAAAAAAAAAATCATTTTGTATGAAAAGTTTTGTTTGACAGAATTTTGATGTACATTTTGAACGAATAATTAAATTACTAAAAATGTTGAAACACTTTACTTTTAGTGTTTGTGGCATAATGTTAAATCCTAGATTTTTTAAGAATGAAAATGAGTTTTCGATTTCATTCAGTTTACTTTGTTATTAACTCAAACGGCGCAAATATAATAACCTTATTGGTATATTTTTGAGCCGTTTGGGGTTGAAACACTAGGGCCGAGGGTTCATCGAGTATTTCGGGATATTGCCAAGCGGTTAGGCGACTCTTCACGTGACCAGAGAGCTGGCCAATTTTTAGGTCAAAGAATCAGCATTGGCATCCAACGAGACAACGCTGCCAGCCTTTTGTGTACTTTTCCCACTGACAGCGATGCGGGCGAATTTTTATACGCCCAGTGAGCTCGTCTTGTACATAATATAATAATATTATTTATATTTTTTAGTTAGATTGTACACAGGTTGGTATGCACATCGACGCGAAAACGGTTACCATGGATTCAGTACATATGTAGTTCAAAACTTACATTTTTCGTCGGTTATTAAAAAAATAAACAGCTGTTTCATAGAAAAGTGCACACGGTCAAAATGTATGGAACAGCAGATTAAAAAAAATAACCGATGAAAAATTTAAACGCAAAACCATGTACTGAATTCATGGTCAGTTTTCGCGTCGATGTCCCTGCCACCCTGTATTATATAAAAAAAATTGTCAACAAACGTAATGCTATAAATGTATGTAATGTATGTTTATTTTGTTAGCCCCTCAGTAAACATTGAAGTACTTGTGGGTCATGAAGAAAGATGTGTCGCCACTATTGTAAGGCAACTCGGCAAGACCCACACTGGCTCCTTAATAATAATAATATATATTTTAGTAATGTTTATACGTCCACTCACATAACGACTTTGTTTTCTTGTTCCAGGTACATAAAAATCTTCAATTCGCCCAGCGGTGTTCGATTTTATTGTCGAACGAATTAGGGTAACGTTTTAGTGTCGCGATTAATGTAGCCATAAAACCTATTGGTGTGGATTATGCTTAAAGATGGGTTTTATTGCATGTAAGTCAGTGGGTAGTTTGTTGCGTGGTCGTTCTATGAAAACTGTACTGAAAAAAATTATTACGTTCACTTATAAAGACTTAAGCTAGGGTCCTAGGACTGCGGTGGCCGCCACATAGCGTCCGCAATTTACCGTCGAATGACGTCACTGAAACGTTATTTATGAAAGTAAGTTTGTGTATCTCCCTAGAGTGTTTTTGACACCGTAAATAGTAATATTATTATGAAGGCCGTTATTTTACAGCCACCGCTGTTGTAAGAAAGAAACCCAAGCTTTAATTTAGGTCTTGATGTGTCACGTCGTGAATATTGCTTAAACCATCTTATAGAAGACGAAAGAAAAAGGTTTAAAAACACACATTACAAAAAATTACAAAAATACAAACATACAAAGTATTATAGTAAGTATTCAAGCTGTAGAAGTTTAAAAAATACCCTCAGGATGACGATTGACTTGTCGCGAACCCGAACATAGCGTGTTGCCACACCAAGCGCTGAGGTGAAACACGTGTCGATTTCTTGCAGGGGTTTTTATAGCTCTTTAGGAATAGTTTAACGGAACAGGTTACTAAATATTATATCTACGTCTATTGTATTTTATAATAGATTTCCGCAAGGTCACGCCTGAATCAATTAACTATCAGTAGAAGTTTGTCAATTTTGTCTATTGCTTGATGTCAGGGCCAGAGACCAAAGACAATTTACATTGCGTAATACTATAGATATTTCTCTAGATACATTTCCTGTAAAATTTCTTTTATTAAAAAAACTATGATAATTTGATATACTTTCTGGATTTACAAGAGAAATTAAGTTTAATAAAAACTAGGTATTACAAAAGCCATTGTTTTAAATTGGCAGACTGCTTCTACAGTAAGCCACACGTCGTTAGTAACACTTTGACCTTGAGCCAGTCTACCGTAGTAAGGAGTTTCGCTAGAATTAAGAACCTGGCAGGTCGATATAACCGCTCCGCTCCAGCGCAGTAATGGCCCGGCCAGCACCGCCTCGAAAAATTCCACCCGTTTGTGGCCAAGCGCCGTCAGCTAGACGACCGCTCGCTGCTGGTACGCCACCGGTGAGGTGACAGCTTGTTGTTCACGGCTGTCCACTATTCTGTATTGTCATCGTAAAATTTACTTTAATACATTTGATTTAAAATTCTAACTTGAATGACTAGTTATTTGCCGTGACGGAGTGGTGCTGTTATAATGAGTGATAAACTTTAATAGGCTGCGTTTCCACACCAGAGATGTGTGAGGTAGCTGAGCGGTGCGAGTACGCACAACGAAGCTATGAAACAATGTGAGCGATTCCAACAGAGATGTGCTAGGCTGCTGAGCTGTGCGAGGATGCACAGTGACACTGTGTAACAGTGCGCAGGTGAGCGGTGCGAGGATGTCTAGTGAGCTCTTTTTAGATGCGATTTCTCGCTTGCACACATCTCTCGCACCCATCCCTCGCTTGTTTTGTACGTACAAAAACCTAACTCCGCTAAGCCATTTCCACAGGAGCTGCGCTGAGCGAGTCTAAGTAAATGAAGTGATTCTATTGGTTCTTAACAAACACATCCCTCGCTAACATCCTCTCACATCCCTGGTGGAAAAGCAGCCTTATACTGCATTTGTTACCACTGTCGCGTAGTCTGCTGAAACCTACAGATAAACGGAAATTATATTTTCAAATAACTTATGTGCTTTCAAATAACTTAGCACCTACGTATAGAAGATTAGCTAGGTACTTAACGAAGAAATATTGTACCGTACGAAAAACACCAGCAAAAACTAAAGTAAAGATAAGTTCACATTAGTGCCGCTCGATTCAAAATCCGATAAATATCTGCACGAGCAATAGGTACTCAACAAAATATCCGCCGGCACAAATTACTTGAGAGTACAATACAAGCTGTTGAGATGTTTTCCCGGATACTCGTATATTATCTCGTTGTAGGCAATAGCCCCTAATGTGGTACATTACGAGAACTAATGTAAATGTGTTTGTGCGCCATTATTGCATGGCCAACCGTTTTACAGAGGGGCTGTTTTATAGACAAGCCAATGTAAGGGAAACTGATGTGCTGGGAACATTAAATAAAAAAATATCTGCTTTTCCTCATATCGGTAGATACAATATTTTCTTAGATTCACTTTTATAAAGACTGGGTTTTTGTTCAAATGCTATGTAAAAAAGTAAAAGCATTTTTATAATTTTTTGAATAATTTTCTCTTTTGTAGTTTTTTTTTTCAGCACATTTTCAAATTGCTTCGCATGTAATAAAACTTAACAAAGTGGTTCATACCTAACTGTTATTGATTTATGTAAAATTTTAAATTGTAAATTGCAAAAGTTGTTTAAAAAACTACAGCATTTATTTTCCAAAACTGACTTTTATAGCCAGTTTGCCACATAAACGATCTTAACGTTCTTATGGCTCTAACTTGAGCCTTCATAATCTTACCGAACATAAAATAAAATACATGTAATATTAACCTGCTTGTAACAAAATTTCAGTTACCTTTCTCATAACTATTAAACTTCTCAGTGATTCCGGTTATCGTATCCGAAATATCCGAACCAACGTGACCGCATATCCGCACCGTAACCGCAGCGGTTGTATCTAGCATAGCGTGCACTTGGCTTTAATTAACTAAATACTTAAGCTTGCAGAGGGGTCAATCCACAGATGTTAAGGTTACTAAAGTATGTATGTTTATGCCGCAATACAATAAGAGAAGTGCAGAAATTAATTTTAATGTACAGTTAAGGAAATTTATTGTCAGTAAGAGTCTGATACGACCCAGAGCGGGAGAAGTTATTTGATAATTACCCACCAAAAATGTCAAAAATTACAGTTGAGATTTGAAAATGAATATATATCCTACTTATTTAAAATTTTGCTGAGCCCGACAGGGTTCATAATTGTTTATATTTATTCATACTTTTACGACCTGTCATCATCATCTGCCTAGCCTTTTCCCAACTATGTTGGGGTCGGCTTCCAGTCTAACCGGATGCAGCTGAATACCAGTATTTTACATGGAGCGACTGCCTATCTGACCTCCACAACCTAGTTACTAGGTAACACGATACCCCTTGGTAAGAGTGGTTGTTAGACTTTTCGGGCTTCTAATTACCCGTAACAACTGTCAAAGATCTACATACATACTTTTACGACCTGTATTGTACAATAAGCATTGCAATAAAGATTAATTGAATTGAATATGCGGACAAAGTTGGTGGTCAGTGTGCATAAAAATTAAATTTCCTTACTTTACTCAGTTGAATAGTACCTGTTTGGAAACCTTACAGGCCTACAGTCCTTACTTTATGTCAATGTGGTGAAGGCACTAATGTTTGCAAGCCGCTTTTCAATCCAAATGATTGTAATTCTGTGAAACTTGCTGAGTGTGAGTCACAGACAGCTTATGTCAAGTTCCATAAACTGCATCATCTTAGACAGTGTGTGTGTTGGATCATTCGGTTCCCTACAAAATGGTTGAGCTGGATGGTGCTGATCCACGCGTCATGTTCGTGAACGGGCGCAGTCAGTTGCGGCTGGTCATCTCTTATCTGCCAGGGCTTATTTTTAATCTAATATTTTCAATTGCTTTTGATATTTTTTTTTTACATTGTTCTCACATATAGAAGCAACAAGAATAATGGACCCAGGATTTTCTAATGTCTATATTTAAAAGAGTGTCCTTTGAGTTTCCTGCCCGTTCTTCTCCATAGAAATCTACGTTTTGGAATGGGCAACTAGCTTCAACTTTCTGACGAACTGATCGACTCTTTGACAGTTCAAAAGTGCCTGTAAATGGTTTTGAGTTTTGACTAGCGGCTCGCCCCTGCTTCGCACGAGTGCAATGTGAGAACTATTGTAGTGACATGTGCTATATAAGTTAAATATAAATGTATTGTACCCATAAATAAACCTTTCAAAATAGATTCTCCAAATGGTGGTAAAAACAACTTCAAAATCCACTGTGGAGTTGTGGCCCATGACTACGGCTTACGAGTTGTATGTCCTAAGTTCGAAACGTAACAGACGTTTTACTTTGCGTAAATTGTTTCATTGCGCATGCTGCGGTCTCCTATAAGTGAAGGAGTACACCTATTTAATACCCGATGTTGCCCTTTAATTATGTGTCATGTATTGTGTACATCTTTTGTTGGAGATCCTAAATTAATAAATAAATAAATCAGCACTGCTCTCAAAACGGTGAAGGCAAACATCGTAAGGAAACCGGCATGTCCTAGAACGAAGACATGTGAAATCTGCCAACCCGCACCGGGCCCGCGTGGTGGATTACGGCCCACTCTCTCTCACAGAGAGGAGGCCTGTGTTCCCAGCAGTGGAAACATTATAGGCTGATTATAGTTTATAAAAACTAAACGGTCACACAGACAGACTCGAAACTTTGTTTTATACTATGTATAGATATAACAGCTAAGACTAACAACAATATTATTCATTATATTGAAACAACCAATTAAAATCTTAAATATAAAATTCTCGTGTCACAATGTTAGTTACCTTACTCCTCCGAAACGGCTTTACTGATTTTTACCAAATTTTATATGCATATTCAGTAAGTCTGAGAATCGGCTACTATCTATTTTTCATACCCCTAAGTGATAAGGGTTGTCCACCCCAAACAAATAATTGGCAAAACAACGTTTGCCGGGGTCAGCTAGTATTATATAAATTAAACTAAGGGTCAGTTGACATCGAAACGCGACGCGACGCGACGCGACGCTGCGCACACTTTAAACAAGTATCGAACTTATTTTCCTCACGAAAAGGTATAATTTCAGTACGAGCGTGAACGCGTGTCGAAGTACCCTGAGATGCGCGGTGCTGCGCAGTGCGTGTACCTTAGTTATTTATTTTATTTAACAGTAGTTAGGTACTTAGTAGTTGGGTACTTAGTTCGTAGTAAATAAATTCGATATTGTATCGGATCTTAAAAAAGTGCGCGTCGCGTCGCATCTCGGTGTGAGCTGACCCTTAACAATTTTATTTTTGCTTAGAGAAAACATAATACATACCACAATTTAGTATATGAAAGAAAGAAAGAAATAAAAATATAAATGATTTCAGTAATCAAACATGATTGAAGTAGATCCGTCGTCCTCTGATTACTTCTAATTCAGCTTCTACTGAAACTTCAATTAAGAGATGAAATTCCAGTTTCGTTTGAAATTATGTAAGGAAAACTTTGATGAAATTGAAAATACTGGATTACAGAAACTTTTTGTCGCATGTTTTACTGAAGCATTTTATCAAAATTGGTATATTTATGATAAGCTCCTTTAGGTTTTCAGATCTTATAGACTGTGCAGCTAAAAGAGACCTACCTTTAGGTACATATAGCAACTGAAGTGGTTTTAGTTGACCCAGTATTTCATTTAGATACATTCAGTTAAATGAGAGATGTACGCATGCCAGGATATTACTGTCTGCTGAAACATCGACTGGATGGTTTTCCAAAAAAAAATCCAGTAGGTTATTATCACCAGCATCATCATCATCATCAGCCTATAAATGTTCCCACTGCTGGAACACAGGCCTCCTCTCTATGAGAGGGAGTGGGCCGTAATCTACCACGCGGGCCCAGTACGGGTTGGTAGATGTCACATGTCTTCGTATTTTCGGTTCTTGGACATGCCGGTTGCTCACGATGTTTTCCTTCACCGTTTTGAAAGCAGTGGTAATGAAATAATTTACACAAAGTAAAGTGCCTGTCTGGGTTCGAACCTACGACCTACAACTCGTAAGTCGCGGCCGCTACCACCGGGCCACCACTGCTCTCAATATACCATTATTACCAGCATAACAATTTACAAATCAGTAATGTAATACGTACTTTTCTTTAGTTTTCAATGTACTGGGCACGTAATGAATGCCACTTTTCTCCGATAATAAGTCGACGTACTAAGTGCTCATTGTAATTGTAGACTTCAGTTTGCAATTGCACTAATCTAAGGAAAAATATGCACTTATGCAGCTAACAATGACCATGTTAAAAGGGTAGTTATCCACATGCAGTTGTTTTGTATGACGAACGCAACTATATTGACCGCAGCTGGTCGTCAGTATTGCAATAAATGTCAAATGTAAAGTTAACCTTGTGGAAGGTATGAAATAGTTTTTTAAAACATGAACATTAGGAGCTACAATAGCTCAGGATTCAGAATCAGACTGGCGAGCGAGAGATTGTATGTTCAAACTACGCTTGGCACACCATTGTATTAGCTTGGTTGGCGGGATGTAGGATAATTCCTACACCCTGCCTTGCACCACAAAACCAAACTGAATGCGTGTAACACTAATAGTAGATTCTTCACTGAGGGGATAAAGCAGTGTCTTAAAGTCACGGGCGCTATTTTGAATCCCGAACGCAACGAAGTATTCTAGAGCTCCCAAGCGTAGCAACGTAGCTCTGAGTTAACTCCTAAGCGAAGTCTTCTTTCTCTGTCATTTTCTAACAATTGACAGAAACAGAGCGACCTTACGTACTAGGTATTTATTTATCTACGTTTTGGCATATAGTCCCTCGAAGTTGAATGATAATAATTTTGATAAAAATCGTAAAGTTAGCCAAAAGTCTCAACATTAAATCAAGTCACTCCCATCACTCATCCCCAGCTCCACATCAATGTCTTCTAAACTCCAGTTAGCGAGAAAACTGCCACAAACTAAGAAAACATAAAAACTAAAATCGTCCGACAATTCTCCGAACTGTAGTTATTTTTTCAAAGTTTCACCCCTGAGATTTTTCACTTGTTTTCTTATTTTTTCAACTTAAAACTTCATTCTGCTAGAGGTAACTTGAACACTAAAACAACACTTGTTTATTCTCAACTTCGAACTAAGTTAGTTCGCCGAAAAAGCTACAAAATTAGGCACAACCTTTTTAATATTCATTGTTGATGGTGTAGTAACTCTATGAAATATTCGGAAAGATAATTAGTTTTGAAGTGAAAACAACAGGCGCGTTGGGAATTTTTGACATGGGAAAAATAATTGAACACGCGACACCGTTACCGACACCTCATTTTTATAAACGCGATTGTGCTCTTTATTTATATTAAGTTACGGATCAATGTTCTATGCAAGTATTTTTAAAAGTTATGGAAGTTTTTTTTATCTCGATTGTGCTCTTTATTTAGTTACGGACCAATGTTCTATACAAGTATTTTTCTTTCACCAAGGCGATCTTTTTCAAGTTTTCAGTTTTGTCGGCACTCCCGGAGTGCCAGTTTTTTTAAATTTTTATTGAAACACTTTTGAGTTTAAACTTTGTGATCCATAGGATTACCTTAGAAAGGGTTTATTTCAAAATCATGTTTTAGTTTTTATATACTGCTCAACTTATATACCAAAGCTGAATTTTTCATAAACAGAGCTTTTAACACCATTAAATTTTACATTTGAAATTGAAAAGATAAGAAAAGAGCTAAATTCTAGAAGTCCGTTCCTCCGTCCAGTTTTCCAAAAACGTTTTGCCTTTTTTTGTTTAGAAAGCTCTATATTTCCGAGTTCCTCTGACCGGCACTGAGGTAACTCCCCTTTTAAAGCCACCACTCTTCCATTATTGGGCATAAACTTGGCTCTTAAATTTCTCGAGCAAGTTGTTCAACTTTCCATGAGTCGGATGAGAGCCGCTCAATATAAAGTTTCCATTTTCCTTGTCAAATTCTACCACTCAGGAGCTCCCACCTTGCCTTAAGAAAGATTGATTATATTTGGAGTGATTCCGTATAATATCTGCTGTACTTTTTATGTTATTTTCGGTTGTCGCTGTGTTCGTTGGACACCTGCTTTTTTCGATCGTTTTTCATTGTTGTCACAAGTTTTAGTTAAATTGCGGTTAGGTACACCTGTGGCTTTGGATGTGAACTAGTGTAATAAATATATTGACAATACCGTGGACGAACATACGCCATGATAGAGACAGAGTCATCCTCTCTCTCTTTTTCTTTCTAGTTTCACTCCGTCATGGTGAGGAAATCAGATGTCAGTGGTTAAAGTTTGTCTTTTTTTTAACGCTCCCAAAAGTGTTTGCTCTTTAATGTTAGGTAGTTCTAGGTAAGCACGTGTAGAAGTAAGAATAATTACACAACACTTATACATAAGATTGTATGTAAAATCTTGTACTCATCATCATCTGCCTAGCTTTTTCCCAACTGTTTTGGGGTCGGCTTCCAATCTAACCGGATGCAGCTGAATACCAGTATTTTACATGGAGCGACTGCCTATCTGACCTCCACAACCTACTCGTAGTTACTAGGTAACACGATACCCCTTGGTAAGACTGGTTGTCAGACTTTTGGGCTTCTGACTACCCGTAATGACTGTCAAAGATCTACAAATGACAGCCGATACCAACGGCTTAGCGAATTTTCCGAGGCACGGAGGGGTCTTGGTATGTAAAGATGGTCACCCATCCACGGACCAACCCCAGGAAGCGTAGCTTAACCTGATGGATCTGCCTGTGCGGCTGTTATTACTTAGCCACAAGTCCCACGTAAAATCTTTTACTAATAGAAAAAAAAAAAAACGGAAATATTTTTCCCAAAAACGTTGAATCTACATACATATAGGTTTCAGATTCTATTCCTCCAACATTTTTGCTGTACTCGATTGAAATACTCAGATCTGTGAAGAGGGATGTTTTATACGCTACAATATTTGGCACGAGAGAAATATTGAAGATGTCGAAAGAATACGGGATGCAAACAAAATTCCGTCACGCATTCACCTCGGTTGTATTGTAAGCGGGATTTATGGATAAGCGATAGCGGGGCGGGAAAGGGATTTATAAATTCTGTCAGAAATTTTAGTGCCCTTGTTTTGTGGACACAATATCCAATATTCGTAGAACCAATAAAACAGGTAAGGCAAAAATGGTTTAGTTTTTTTTTTCAAAAACGGCTTGGTTATCTGGGCTGGACTTGCCGACTTCACAATACTATTTCAGAGTACTAAAAATATAAAATACGATGAGCAAACCGCTAACCCTTTAACTTTCCTCAAGCCATAAGCATAATACTCAAGCACCATTGGGAATCTCATTCACTCACTCATTGTGCGTACTGAAGGGTTTTTTCCGTAATTTTTCCTCATACTACAATGACCCGTAGATTTGTGCCTTCCTTGCGGTGCATTTAGGTTAGTTGCTTGTACCTCATAACCCCTTGAGACCTCCAAAGAGTTCAACATCCTTCACTGACTAACTTCCCCTTACGTGGCATAAAACTGTCTTTGGTTCGAACGATTCGTGTTTTGGAAAAATGTGCAGATCTTATTGAACTCTGGGGAACTTGTGATTTATTAATTTTATGGGGGTTGGGTTTGCATGAATAACTCAATTAATTATGTTGATTTGTGGATGTGAAGACACGGTTGGGAATTTTGCAAGCATTTAAGTTCGAGCAGTGGTGGACCAGTGATAACGGCTTAAGGGTCTTAGGTCGTGGGTTCGAACCCATGCATCACCACTGCTCTCAAAACGGTGAAGGAAAACATCGTGAGGAAACTGGCATGTCCTAGAACCAAAAACTCGAAGACATGTGACATCTACAAACCCGCACTAGGCCCGCTCCCTCTCGAAGAGAGGAGGCCTGTGTCCCAAAAGTGGAAACATTATTGGTTGATTAGGCTTTAGGTTTGCACAGAACAAGAAAGCCATAATTTTATAACGGCATGTCCATTACACTCACCATTAAAGTGTTAGGAAGAGTAGAAATCGAACGCAAAACTCAATTTAAGTCTACATTCAGCACCTCCCCGTTAAAATACATTAAATTACAATAACAACGTAACAAAGATTTATTTAAATCGCCTACACTTTAACCTAACCTTTACGTCAACGTAACTCGCTCGAGATAAATGTGGTCATACTTTACGCACCGCTTTTAAGGTGCAAAGAAACTCCCCCCGTTTGGGGGTGGAAAGAAATCTAGTCGCATACGAGATTCCCCCCCTGCCGGTAACATTTGAATGTGGTGTATTAGTGAATGGTTAGATTTATAGCTGCCGTAACGACAACCGTCCTACGATTTATGTTAGGGCGCGCTCTCTGTGTACGCAGCGGGTAGGTACGGACGTGGAATGTAGAAGCGTGGAAGAGTAATCTCATTAGTATGTGCATATTAGTAGCTATTTATCGATGTCCTCTTGTTGCTGTGCCGTTCTGTTGTACAAGGGCATTTCCCTCGCTTTTCCTGTTTACCAGTTTTATTTAATACGGCCCCTCTGTCTGGTCGGCCTCCCTAACCTCTTAGGTGAGCATTCATTTTATTTTTATTCAATTTACTGCTGTTCCTCGCTTTGTTATCGGCTGCATCGTAAATTTCTTGTTTATTGAAATCTTTTGTTGGGTTTCCTATTGTCTCTATTTTGTTTAAAGAAAATTTTATGGACACAGCATATCTGTACATGGTGGTTGCAAGCATACTCTTGGAAAATTGAATGTACAACTGTGTCCTTTTTTTTTTAATATTCTATACTATACTATCTCCCTCTACGTTGATTCCCGTTATGTCAATTCTTAAAAACCACGACAAAATTTAAATCACAACCACTTACAGTACAACTATGTTCTTAATGACCCTCGGCAAACCTCGTGTTTCGTTAGTCGTCAAATTTCTATCAGTTACCCTTTGCACTTGGTGCAGACCGGACGCTCTCGATCGACTTGGAAGTATATATAGAGTAGTTAATACTCTTTTAATGAATGTAATTAATTTTAAAAATGGTAAGAAAGCTGCTAAAGTCGCAGGCACGACAGATAGGAAAATAATTTTACAGCTCTATATAGTTCACATGAAAATCAAAACAAAACAACAATAAAGTACTTAGTCCTGAATTCAAAATTTACTATACAAGATAAATCTAATAATTGATTAGCATTCGTTTGTATTCAGACTTGCGATGATTCCCGAAGGCCATTAAGAAAATAGAAATACTGTACATTTCCTTTCACAGACTTCATTAATCCTAACCCCTACATTCTAAAAACCAAAGTACACACACCGAAGGTACAGTACATCTCGGTTAATGTTTTACGAATGTGTACTCTATCGCTGGCGGTCTTAAAACCGGTCCCCGGTACATTTCATGTCGTTCCGTGATTTATTTAACTCGATAATATTTTTTATTCAGTCCCTAAGAAGTGCTTACTAGAGACTTACGGGGATTATTTATTACGTAATTTATGGGTGTAAGTAATAAATGAACTAGTGATTTTTTTAGGTACGCAGAATTGGGGCATTGTCAAATATTCTGATATAATTATTGCCAAAACCATGCCTATACCTCTTACCGTACCCCTAGGCTCTTCCAATCCAAAATAAGGACCGTAAACTAGGCTGAGTTTCTTTATCTTCATGGTTGTCAGAAGCTGCAATAGTTGGTAATAATGGAGTTGTCTCCAATAGATGTTGTTGTAAGTCAGCCATCCATGTCTTCAATTAATTCTTTGATAGTTATGAAGTCTGTTATTTATGCCTATTTCTCAAGCCATTCATGACTCCGCTTTTCCTTATCCAATCTTCCTCACTTGTCTTATAGTAAGCTCGTAAATCTCGACAACAGGGGGCCAAGTCTACTATTTACGAATGTTGCTCTTGGTTTGGTGAGTTTCTGACAGATTTTCCATTCAAAGTTTGTCGAAACCTCACAATGGCGGGACCATAGCGACGATTTAAAATTAGTAGACTAAGGCCGTTTGTCCACCACCACCGTCAACAAAACGTCAACGACAAACTAGATTATTCGGACAGAACCTGACGTCCCGATAACGACAATCATTTGTCTACCGCGAACGAACTCGGTGGTTCGGTAGACAAAACAAAGCAGGGTGGATGGTATTATGTACTTAGACAAGATCAAACCTTTTCGTGTTTTGCCGGCACGACGGCCCGTCACAATCTCGGGCCAAGTTCTAACGATAAAGCTGCCGAACTACTCGAAAATTCGGGGGCCGGGATCCCGGCGCTCGGGTGATGGGCGTGCGGTGGACACTTGGCCATAGTAAGTGTATATATCGCTACATCGGCGCCATCATATCGTTTTCGTTGACGTTCCGTTGACATTGGCGGTAGACAAGCGCCTTAGGCCAGGGGTTCTAGACATCGGCCATGACTATTTTACTTTGGTATTTTCTTTTTCACTGGGCATTAGTCTGAATGTGGGTTTTGTGAATACTGCTTGTCTACCGAGCATTGACCTATCCAATATTGTACCATAGTATAATATTAACTATACAATACACCATACAAGATAATTTCCATTGCTATTATTATTAATAGTAATTAATTGCATAAAACGCAAGCGGTGACGGGCTGCGGTTTCGCTTAATTAAACAAAATTATGAACTGAAACCATTACATTAACTTTACACAACAAACTGTACCTACCTATAATTTCTCACAATTTTTTCTCTAGTTATAGAGGTCACCATTTTGGATCTGTCCATGTCGTTCTACAGCATGTGTCAAAAAGTTGTCGTCATATTTCTATGTTCTATGTTATGGGGTTTGGTTTCCGCACTTAGTCCGTCAGGTGGACCATTGTGCGTGGTCGTCATATTTAAGGGTGTGTTAACTTAATGTCGTGTCCTGCGTGTCCTGTGAGCTGCACGTTACAGGTACTGATGGACGATAGTAGTGGCGCCAAACATGTGGCCGAATTCTGGTCCGAGTTTATTTAGATTGCCATCGACACGCTAAAAAGAGCACCCCGACCCTTGCTCCCCCCCGTCCCTTGCACGACGATGCGCCAGCCCGTGTCGAAGCTGAGCATGTAGCTTAAAATTCCCCTGACAACAATAACTACGTTTGATCAAGCCTGTCCCATCTTGCTGTTCTCCCCCCAGCGACACCCTAAGCCAGTGTACCCCACAGGAGGTGCCCTTAGCGAGCGCTCGCCTAGTATATAAGTTTAGTTTACGCCCCTGGCTGGAGGCTTTAAGTTAATAGCTTACAGGATAGCTCGGTTAAGTAATCATGACCTCAGAGGTCAGCTACGAGATACCCACCCAAAAAAAAAATACTAAGAAGATCAGAAGAGGATGTGTTTTAGAATAGACAATCAAACTCAACAAGTTTCTCCAACGGACCATACATCGTAATAGCGAAAAAAAACTGTCCCATACAAACTTTAATTGCTTTCCAATGATTATAAGGATATATAATAAATTACCAAAATCATATAGGGAACTGCCAATCAATCGTTTTAAAACAGCGTTATTCAAACGGCTCAGAAAAATCTTTCTATTCTGTGAATGAGTAACTAAACTTTAAAGATTTACACTGACATTTTACTATTATAATTTGACAAAGGATTGACATTTTTATTCTTAATATAATAACTATGATGTATGTTCCAATTTTATCTACTTATTATTTAATTTTATGTAATTTTGCATGCTAGTTTTAGCGAATTGTTTTAGAACCTGTTAAAAAACCTGACCATCTGTAATGAACTACAAATTCTTGCAAATAAAATTTCATTTCATTTCTATACCTAATCGACCCAAATGTATGAGACGGCTGATAGATATTTTTTTCGCGATTATGATGTTAATCTCATGGAGAAAATTATTAACCCGCTAGGTACTTTAATAAAGTTAAAGTAGAGTTTGGAAAGTTCTAAACTTCAAATCCTCAATTTGAAAACCGGCTGTTAGAGCCTATGCACACGATGCGTTTTTGCTGCGGCGTTCTACATGCACAAATAACCATGGTATGCCACACGGTGTGTTCCGGCGTCACACCGCACGTACACCAGGCTTGCAGCCCGGGAAACGAGGCGGAGAGGGGTGTACGCGTTAGAACACCAGAGCGGCACCGCTCAGTTGTTTGTGCGTTGTCAAAAACACAGATGTTTGACAGGCAGACGCGGCGCCTTTGCGGCAACCTTTGTAACAACATTACCGCGCCGCCGCCGCGCCCGTGTGACCGCCAATACGGTGAAATCATTACGGTGCGGTGCCGCAACACATCGTGTGCACAGGCTCTTAGTAATTAGTACCTTTTTATCGTTGGGAATATTCACCTTCAAGAAATTTAAGACCTCTACAGTTTTCTCCATAATCCCTCGCCTTTCAACACAACATTAACCTTAAACCATTAAACACAGCACACAACATAACTTCCCGCTAAATAATGTGGTATGATTCACACCATTCCTAAAACATATACCGTTTAGTGGGTGTTAATATAGCCTATCATAAATGCAGGCGGTCGCGTAACAACAATCTAATAACTTCAAATGAAATAAGGGCCGGTTACGCGCGACGTTAAGTTGGGGTCAGACGGGTGAACTTTAAATGGGGAGTTCAAGCATGAAATGCTTAAATGTTTAGTTTTGAGAAAATTTTCAATCAAAGTATAATGGAGCCACTTAGATGTCCAAGTAAGACAATTCTACACAATTTTCAATTTTTTTTTAATTTATATTCAGTGTATTTTGTTTCATCGTGAGGAAACCTGGACTTGCGTGGTGGTCAATGCTCGTGTCTTCTCTGTATGAGAAGGGGCCTTTGCCCTGCAGTGGGACAATAATTAGCTGGTATTTTTTTTTTATTATTATTATATTCAGTAAATACCTTACGATAATCCATGCATGCATGGAAATAGAAATGAACCATTATTCAAGTGTACTCTCTGAAAAAGATATTGTTAATCAATCGTGCAACCTATCAACACCTAAACTCTCATAATGGATAGCCAGAATTGTCCAGTACTGATACTTTGGTAACGCATTTGCATTTACGCAACTTCACATTAATCGGATCCAATACTAGCAGAACTGGGCCGGTATGCATTTAAGTGGAAATTGCGGAAAAAAATCAAAGTTATTTTTGAAATAAATAGCGTAGAGTCATCTCAACAACTCTCCCTTGAATTTGTATTTATTTATATAATATAGGTATATATTATTGAAAATATGTATAATAAGTTTATAACCTTGTGTACCTACCTATTTCATTTATTGAATTAAACAATTATCATTGTGCCTCAAACAGAGCACCTGCCATCTAATTTCATTACCAACCTGACTGATAGAGAATGCCAAAGGCATTTAATCCTGCTTTGTATCTCCTTTCACTGTGAAAAGTTTAAATAAATCAATCAATCTGCCTAGCCTTTTCCCAACTATATTTGGGTCGGCTTCCAGTCTAACCGGATGCAGCTGAATACCAGTATTTTAAATAAATAAAGTGAACTATTACTGTCTGAACACGCCTCAACCGCTAACGTTCGCTTGCTGTTGGTCGAAATTTATTAACACGTCACCGGCGTAAATCGCCACCCTAACATGATTCAATCGCGACCATCAAGCATATATTTTGTGTGTTGGGGACTTTATTTTGCGTATTTTGTGATTTAAACAGTAAAGAAGTGGCAGAAATCGATTGAGGAAAAGACAACATACTAAGATAAAAACAAAAAAGTTTGTATAAGCATTACGAAAAGCAGCTTTAAAAAAAAATGAAAGTCGTGAAAAGAAAAAAACATACTTCACGACTTTCATTTTTTTTTTTTACACAACACGTAGCAAAACAGTTTTTTGCAGTAAAGACTAAAACTGAGAACTCAATCGTTTTTGTAAAAAGTCCTGACAGCAGTTATGGCGCAGTGGTAACGGCCGCGACTTACGAGTACCGTAGGTGAGTAGATTCGAACCCAGACAGGCGCTTAACTTTATATAAATTAGTTCATCACCACTGTTCTCAAAACGGTGAAAAAAAAGTATTGTGAGAAAACCAGAACCAAAAATTCGAAGACATGTGACATCAACCAACCCACACTGGGTTCGCGTGGTGGATAACGGCCCACTCCCTCTCATCGAGACGAGGCCTGTGTCCCAGCAGCGGGAACATTTTTACAGGCTGATTATAAATAAACAGTTCATTAAATAATTTATTGATTTTAGTTACATAAATTGAACACAGTTCAATCGATGTAGCCTTAAGTGATTAAAAAAATTGAAATATAATTAAAAATGTATAGAAATGAAGACATATTGACCTACTGCAAATTTTTCTGACACCATTGCAGATATCAAACACAACGTCTATGAAAACTAATACGTTATTAGTGGCTAAGACTAAACACATATTAAGCCTCGTTTAGCACAAGCCAGTGCAGCTCAACACATGTAATTACTGACATGCTTGCTATTTGGCTGGCGTCCAAAACTTATTGGTATCGCATTTCTGACCAATACCATTAGCAAGTACTCGTCGTAATGTTAATCACCGATTGCTATCGCTGTTGTATTTCCTCCATCATTGGTTCCGTTTCAGTTTGTATTGTGGCACGATACCGCAATGCCACAGTGTAATTAAAGTTCTATTTTCAATGGTATAAACCATTTAATCTTGATGGCATTTGATTCGATGTCGCTGATACAAATGTCTAATGAACACAATCACATCAGCTGTAATAACATCTACATCGTCTCAACCTAACTGCAGACTGATATCTAACTGCAGAAGACTGGGTGGCCCATAACCTCTAACTAGTTTGTCTCGCCATAATTATACGGCGGCTCTCATAAAACATAGGTCAATTGTACCTACATGTTTGTAGTTAGTCTGTGACTTACTATAATTTCAATTTAATTACCTTCCATTTTCTAAGTACAGATTAGGTTTATTTTCCTTCAGCAATATCAGTACTTGTCCCAGCGTAAATTACGCTAAGATAGTCAAACCAAGTCATCGATATCGAGTCGCCTTTAAGTTCATCTATCTCACTTTACTTAAGTCAAAAAGAGCGCCAAGTATCGGAAAGTTATTAAAACATCGCTGTAACAGGTGCTTCAAAGAAAAACTTGTCAAAAGGGATATTCGCGTTTAATACAATATTCCGTTTCAACCCCCGCCTACCCTTCTTAGTTCTCCTTGCCTCAGGCTATCAGTAAACCCTTCAGACGGGAATCCGAGATCTCTCGCCTAACTTAGATACAGTGATTTGCATAACATGAAAGTTACCATAGTAAATACTCGAGAGCTTCATTTTTAAATTACTTTTTATTTGTATTTGAAAGTCACGTCTTTGTATAAAAAGCACTTTGTAAAGTGATATTGACTTATCTTGAAATTATGTTCATCTTGTAACATAAGAAGAAATTGCTCATATTATATTTTATTCCATCATCTTGTGAAAAGTAAGTAAGACTTCAAAGTGCCTACCCACACCAATGATATGCAAGACTCTAAAGTCTAAATAAAAGTGTTTCCATGTCTCATTCATTTAGTCTGATCAAATCAAATTCTCCATAAAACGACGTAACATTTCTTCCCCTTGAAATCAGATGAAAATAACATAATTATACCGTAAATATTTACTTGCTAGGAAAAACAATATTCATGAAACTCGCCCACGATACTACCCACATTATACCTTCTCACCTAAATTGTAATGAACTCCAAAAGTAAGAGTTTGATAATTAAATTTATATTCGCTGGCTGTAAGATGAGTCCCTTTGTTTCATTAGACGATTTGTTTCCAACAATTTTGTACCGAAAGCGACGGGGGATGTGACGAGACACGGCCGATGTCCTTGAAACTTCCACATTTTTGAGGTAAAATTCCCTAAGTGAAGGAATTAAGGGCCGCGACGTGGTAATCTCATAATATTAGCTATATTTTTGGTGGGCTGCCACAAGGAGATATCTTAGGGCCTTCAGAATTTATGACTCTTGTTTTTATGCCTGTCCAAACACATTTACTACAGTTTTACGCGAAGTTTGTGAACATTTAGTTATGGTATATTTATTGCCAAATAACTGATACCCACATCAAATGAATTATTTCCACAGTTTTAATACAACATATTCCGTCTTTTTTTCTACCATCGATCAACTCGTCGATTCCAAGGCAAACCATTTAGTTAACTGATGTTAATATCAATAATCCACAAATGCCCACCCCCTACAATTTGTTTCGCGTTGACAGTGTTGCATATACAACAGCGAATATTAATCTACTAGAAACAATGAAAAAGACTAACCCAACGGATCCCCAATATTGAACAAATAACGTAAAAATATTCTATCACCTAAATATGATTGTTTCATCAGGACGACACTAATGTCACCTTTGTTTGTACTTTATACAAAAATACACACGAAAATAATATATTGTGTCAACTAAATAGAAAGGCTAAACTACATGTCATAGAAATTAGAGTCGCTTTGCTGTAAACGCTATTGTCTGAGCTTCTATTATTTTCTGGATATTAATATTATGTAGATTGTATTTGGATTATGGGCTTATCCACGGCGTTGCTACGTGTTCCTTTCAATCAAAAGGTAGAACAGTATCATGTAATTCACCAATTACTGAAGTAGCATGAATATTATAGTCACCTCGCTTCATTTCTTCATCTAAGTAAAGAGCTTCTTGTATTTTGCCATTTTAAGCGATTCAAAGCATTTTTGAGCTAATAAAGTTATGGAAAGCATCTGAAATTTCAACATCGTCACAATAATTTGCTATCATGCTTCAGATTTCTCGTTCCTTTGTCTCAGAAAATTCTTTATATCCTTTAATAAAAATCACATGTATCTGAACATATACCACATGCCATGGTCGAAGGATATAAAAAAATATACAAATGTTAGATACAAATCAGAAAGTAACTAGGCAGGAAATGGCGGGTTTAGGGTCATAAAATTCGTAGGTATACATACAAGCGGGCTGCTTTTTATAGTATGACCAAATCCTTCACTTTACCTCACTTGAAATAGTTTTCTTTACGTGTCACGTCCCTTTTGGTGTTAGCAAAAACTGGCTTACTCGTTTCAACTTGGAATATCTACGTTTCTTTGATTTTCTAGCCGGCTGAATGGTTCTACTCTAGTATTTCTAAAGTAGGGAATATGAAAAGTGGTTGGTTGGCAATTGCAAGCCCAAATGTCGACGATAAACATTTTTTTATTTTAGCCTACACTGTCCTACTGCTGAGCAAAGGCCTCCCCCAACTCCTTCCATGCATCTTTTTCCAGGGCCACCTCCATCTAACCCTTGTGGTACACGTATAGGTCGTCTCGCCACTTCTTCCTGGGCCGACCTTGGCACCTTGTGGAGACTATTGCCCAACGGTCATGATGCATGCGGCTAACATGACCCACCCAATCCCATTTTAGCTTGGCAGCCTTTTCATTTTAAAGAAATTTAAAGATTTTTTTTAAGGAAAATATTAAAACAGAATTAAATATTAAATGCTTTAGGGTGCGGTCAAATTGAGAGCTAAACAGCTAAACTAGCTGCTAGTAGCGATTTAATAGTTTAAGAAGAGCAAAATGGCGATATTATAATAGGTCACGTATTTAACGTGGTTGCTTCACCAAAACGAATAATAATACAAATAACACAACTAAATCTCAGTTCTCAGTTCGACCTCCAAGAATTCAACATAACCCTACACCCCACTAACAAATAAATATATTTATAACGTTTCATCGCGTGGTTTCTTTTGTCAATAGCAAAGTACACGCAAATTTCCAAGGTCGAATATTGAACGATGTGAAAAACTGGATTATCCTCGTAAAATGTGAAAAATAGTACACGAAGTCAAACAAACATCCATAATGTCTGTCCCACTGCGGCAAAAATTCGAAGATGTTTTGATTTTTTATATTTATCGTCTAGGTTCTGTGTCTGTAAACTATATTTAAGCTTTTTGAAGTGAAAACTTCTTTAGGCGCGTTGAGCATTTTTGAGATGGGAAAAAGCCATTGAAGTCGCGAAACCGTTACCGACACTTCATTTTTGTAAATGCGATTGTGCTCTTTATTTATATTACGTTACGGATCAATGTTCTATGCAAGTATTTTTACTTTAAAGGTTTTAGAACTTTTTAATTGTACTTGCGATTGTGCCCTTTATTTAGATAAGGTTACTGACCAATATTCTATACAAGTATTTTTCTTCCACCAAGGTGATCTTGTTCAAGTTTTCACTTCTGTCAGCACTCCCGGAGCGCCACTGTTTTTTTTAACAAATTATTCTGCTAGGCTAGTTTTAGTTTTGTTTTGAGGTTAATGTTTGACACACACCTCCGTTCCACTGTCTTAATATTATTTTATTATTTGCGTTAATGTGGCATTTTTCAAAGAAAACATTTCTCGACGTTTTATTCTTTGTAGCACTTGGATCAATCTTTACTATGAGTGACCCGAAAGTGACAAAAACAACACCCAAAGCTCTTAAACAAAATGTTGGTAAGAAGGTAAGTTGTAGGCTCTCTTAGCAGTCAAATACAAACGTCCATATTTTTTTCGTATCCACCCAACCGTGATGGTCCTGGAGACGGTTGGGCTATTACTTAACGATGAGAATGGCGGCGATTTATCTGCAAAGCTTTCATTGTAGGTGATGAATAGATGCTGTGCGCGTTATCGTTCATGTTTTTCTTCTAGTGGGCCAGGGGCTAGGGGTCAAGGATAATCCCCGTTTTGACACTTTTGAAGATTTGCGCAAATAAATTAGTTGGTTAATTCGTGGGTAGGGAGAAGATAGATTCGTGATATTATTTGGAGTCTTTGCGAATGGTAATAGGGACATGGATTGAATGATCTCGAGCGATAATGTTGCCATAGAAACCATTTGGCACGGAGCTTGGTAATCTCAATGTGTTTACGACTTAGCAATGAATTGATTGTGGCTTTAGGATAGGGATTCTGGAATTTGTGTGAATTAGTTAAATTTAGATATCGAGAGAACTGGAGAAGTCCGAAAGGTTACTCAAACAATAATAGCACTGTCAGATAAACTACATAAATTGGTAAATTGGAAATTCGACAAGTCAATAGACGCAAAAATCCACGAGGTTCATATCTTCATTATTTTATTTATATTGTCTGTATTTCTTTCTAAAAGTGATATACATCGCAAATAGAAGTATCTAACTCAACGACCTTCGACGGGTACGATCTCTTGCAAAATTCATTTATTTCGTTTTGATTTCTACACACAGATACATTGCGGTTTGTTGCTCGAAGCGAGCCGTCGTATGCTCCATTCAAGGAGAAATGGATTTCTGACAGAACAAAAGAATCGATAAAGATAGACTCTTGGTAAATGAAATAGTAGATAGGCTTCTTTGTGGAGGATTTCAAGAAAAATAGCTCTGGTTTTTGGAATCGAAATAATACGCGAGGAAAGTACTAAGTCTGGAGATGAAACTATTTTGATAACTGTTTGTACAATAGGTAATTTCATAAATGATGGACGTTAAATTGGCTTTTGTGTCATAACAGTATTTTGTATTTTTGGTTTTCATTTATTATTTTTGATAAATTGTACATAAAGAAATGTGTTCCTACGGATGTTTCTTCATTTTTAACCGACTTCCAAAAACGAGGAGGTTATATGTTCGTCGCGTATGTTTGTTTTTTTTTTATGTATGTCCACCGATTTGTCCGTCAATTGTGAACCGATTTTGAAAATTCTTTTCTGTTTGAAAGAGTATGCTCTCGAGGTGGTCCCATTTAAATTTTATTAACTATGCTTCGATAGTTTTTTAGTTAACTTCAATAATACGTACTTTTTCCCATTTAGTATGTGTGGATGATATGATAAGTTCTTGTCACTGTTATTTACATAGCAGGTAGTGGTTTTCCAATTTGTGTGGGGTAGGTACCACAACTAAAAAGTGAAAAATTAAAACTTTTTACAAAAAAAAAAACAACCAACTTCCAAAAAACACTACAAAGAGACCGACTTCCGTTGTTTTTTTTTTTTTTGTAAAAAGTTTTTTAATTTCTTTATCAGATTTATTTTGTAAAAAAAGAAATACGTTTTTCATTACCTACTTATCACATTATTCTTAAATCTTTAAAAACTGCATTGTCTCACCTCATGTATAATATCTCTTTGTCAAAAGCTACCAAGCTCCATCTTCATCCGGTCCTCTCCGTCTGATGCGATGTCGCTTGCCATTCAGAGGACCCATGGGGTCGCGAATTTGGCCCATTGCTCTACTGATTTAATTTCATTAACGAAATGAGGGTGTCTATTAGTACACCTCTGCCTAACTCTTCGGAGATTACAGGCGTGAGGTTATATAATGATATAACAGTATATTATTAAATTAGTTTTTATTTTTCAGTTTTTAGTTGTAGTAGCTACCCGACACAAATTCGAATACCACCACCTGCTATGTAAACAACAGTGACAGGAACTTAAGATATCATCCATATACTAAGTGGGAGAAAAATACGTATTATTGAACCCAACTCAAAAACCATCCAAGCAATGTTAATAAAATTTATATGGAACCATACGGAAAGAATCAGCTTTCAATCAAAAAAGAATCATCAAAATCGATTCACCCAGTCGAAAGTTCTGAGGTAACAAAAAAAAAAAAACAATCGATTTGAGAACCTCCTCCTTTTTTTGAAGTCGGTTAAAAATAGACATAAATAACCCCCAGAATAACAACATAAACACATTTGAAGACTGATAAACAATGACAGCGCAGACCTCACAAATCCACTCCGAGCCACAAGATTAATGCTCGTGACACTTGTACGCCTGTAATTCTGCCGACCTACATATGATATGCATGAAATGAGTAGTTCAAGTGATCCCCAGGTACGGCGGACGATTTCGCAGCCGGATTTAGACCGGGTGTACGTTTGCGACTGTGTCGTTTTTGGGTTGACTTGTCTGTTGAATTTGTATGTTTATGTGTTAATCATTCGCATAGGTAAAAAGGCACAACTTTTGCTAAGTATACAGAAAAAGTAAATTAAACGCAGTACTAAATTATACATACATAAGTATGTATAATTTAGTACTGCGTTTAACATCGATGCAAAAACTGTTACCATGGATCCAGTACCTACATGGTTCTGAACCCCCAAGCGTTAAAATTTTTTGGTCGGTTATTTGGAAAAAATCTCCTCTTCCATACATTTTGACCGCGTAGGTATTGCACTTTTCTATGAAACAGTTTTTTTTTTTATATAACTGACGAAAATTTTCAACGCTTGGGGGGTTCAGAACCATGTATTAAATCCATGGTATCTGTTTTCGCGTCGATGTCCCTGCCACAGTGAAGAATATAATGATGCCCCATCTGTACTTCATGCGAGGATGCAACATTGAAGTTTGGAACCAAAGAACCACTCTTAGAAGGTCGTAAAAGTGAGATTGTTTCAAGATATAAAGATTGCGAATTTCACCAACGAAACTGAATGCGATCATCTGTCAGTATCAATATTTCACAGAAAATAATAATAACACTCACAGCTCTGTGCTAATCGCGTTTAGTTTCATTGGTGAATTTCGCTCTTGTATTCAAATACAATCTTTATATCCATGAAATAATCTCACATAAAGGTATGTAAGGAGCGTAGCACATGGCGTTCTATAGCTTCTGCCTACCACACAATCACAACCATATTTTCAGTCTTCGTACAGTTGACTATATTTACTAGGTGATAATCACAAATTAAGCTGTGATACCATGGGATGATTTGAACAAGCACAGTATCATATCACATCAAAATCGAGTCGCACGAAAAAATCGCAACTCTTCATCAGCCTAAACAATATAACGTCAGTTGCGGATTTAGCAACGTCACAGTGACAAAGGAAAATGCGCTTCGAGTTATGACCCTCTCGGCTCCCTTTTGTTTGGCTAATGTCCTCATTCCTCCTTTTTTTTATTTTTCCCCCGTCCTGCCATTTTTATGCCCTTTTTTACGGGAAATAGGAGCAGGTGTCGAGTTCTGTGACGGCCACACTTTGTTTACGGCTTGAGTGTGTCCGTCTCAATTTTGCTTGAATTTTTTGAATCGCTTGTTTCAAATTTTTTTTTTTCTTTCTTTGTCTCATTATTTTAAAAAATGCTCGCAGTTGGTACCACTAAGTGTGTAGTGTCTAGGTTTTGATTAACGGGTGAGCTTTCTTTTTTGTCTTTCAACATTTTCCTTATTTTGGCTCTTTTGGCTTCTCATCGATACTTGAACAAAACGTGATTATTTAAATATACGAAAGATATTGCACGTTTTTTTGAGATTTCCTTCGATGCGGTAAATCATCTGTTATTCCAAACAAAAACGATTATGACAAATTTGTTTCATTTTGACAGTCAACAACATTCATTGCATTATTTACGTTGTTGAGCAGATTTTTTTTTCCAACTTATGAAGCAATGGATTGGCAATCTATTTCAAATCGAAACAAATAGTGATTGATCGTGTATTACGTAATTAGGGTACAGATTGCATTAAAGAGTATTAAAATTCAATACTAAAATCTGTTGCGCCACCAGATCAAATTCGACCGAAGAATAACATTGGCCCTAGGTGTGTTTTTATGAAATACTAGCTTCTATCAGCGGCTTCACCCGCGTGATATCTTCATAAATTAAAGTCTATGTTACTCAGTAACTACATATATAGCATTCTACTGATGAAAGAATTTTCTAAATCGGTCCAATAGTTTTTGTGTTTATTCATTACAAACAATAATAATACAGGTATACCCTAGCTTAAGAGGTAGTGAATATTATTCTTGTACAGATTTTGCAACTATAAATGTATTTTTTAAACCAAATATCACACTGTATTTTCAAACTCTGTATGTTTTTGGATAAATAAAGATTTTATTATTATTATTATACAAATATACAAAAATAAAAATATTTTCTCTTTAAAATATAAGTGTAGATGTACCTGTTCTAAACTCAAATTATTATACCATGAATGATATAATCGATAATATGCCGTTTAAAACCGTATTTCCGTGATGATGCCATAACAATTTGGTGGGGCACGTATAATCATTAATCTATTGTCCCATGGTGGCGCACGATGGGAAAACAATGGCGGTCTGCCCTAGGGGAGCCTATCGATATTCAATCAGGATAGTGAACGACCCAGCAGTTACGTGACGGCGATGGCAACAATTCTATTCACTATTGAAGGCATTTTACGATTTGATCGCAGTCGTTTTTTAGGCAAATAAAAAATGGATTGAATGGTGCATTGAAAAGGAAGGGCTCTAAGTAATAATTGTCGTACGGGTCGATCAATCAGATTAAGCTGCGCTTGCCGCGGTTGGTCCGTGGATGGGTGACTGTCTTTAGAAATAAAGAAAAACAAGTTTATTTGTCACATAAACACGTGCAAGAAGAAAACAATAAAATAAAACAATAGATTTAAATGTAATCACGAGCACAAAACAGAAATAAAGAAAGAAAGAAAAATATTTATTGAGACTCGCACAGGAAATCACAAATTAGACTAAACACCTTCATTAAAAACATTAATAAAAAAAAACAATAAAAAAACGGTAAAATTAAAAATAAAAGCAGAGAGTCCCGTACGAGGCCAAAAGGCTCCTATCTCAGCATGTGCTGCGACACTTAAAAAAATAATGAAAGAATATAATAAATAAGATATAAGAATATGATAAAATAATATACCTAGAAAATAAAAAATATGCGGCAGCTGCTGGCACGTCATGACTGTGACAAGAAGACTTCCACTCAGCATGATGCTGATTTTCAGTGGCCACCCGAAAAAGATGTACGGAAGCCAAATTAGCTTTAATTAATTAAATTTAAGATAACAAAATAAAATAAATAGTACTTAGAATGTAATGCTACTTTACAACCAATTATATGATTAACTAACATGCGTGTATTAAAAAATGTACCCACCCAAAACATAATTATCATTATACCTACAAGAATATTCAGTGTTTACAAACCAGGACCCTCCATGCCTCGGAAAGCACGTAAAGCCCGGCTGCCATTTGTAAATCTTTGACAGTTGCTACGGGTCGTCAGAAGCCAGAAAGTGTCGACAACCAATCTTACCTAGGGAATCGTGTTACACAGTAACTGGGTTGTGGAGGGCAGATAGGCAGTCGCTCCATGTAAAATACTAGAATTCAGCTGCATCCGGTTAGACTGGAAGCCGACCGCAATATTGGTTGGAAAAGGCTAGGCAGGTGAAGATGATGGTGGATTGAAAAGGTGGATCGAAAGGTTTCGGTGTAACTAAGGTAGTATTTGAAATCTATGGCACTTGGGCCCAATTCACGCATTTAAATTAAGCATTAAAATGGTTGTCCTTTTGACTGTTTTGCATAGTAATACCTACGTCTAAATATTTAGTGGGTGGTTTAATAATTAACAGGGCTTTGTGAATCTGGCCCTTAATCTTACTAACGAAATAGTTTCTGACAGTAAAGAAACATTGTAATCCAAAACTCTATCAAAGCCAGGCATATTTTTTTCATTCAATCCCAGAAAACCAAATCATTCAGACAAAAAAAAAGTACTATAAAAATTTCTCGCTACAAGTTGCTTGTACATCAAAACTTAACACAATGCACCTTGGAACGCAGACCGAAGCTCGTCATCGCTGCGATCGGTGCAAGATTGACCAACGCCAACGGAATACAAGGGCTCCTGGGAAATCTAGGCACTCCGTCTTGTAACCACCTAATAAGCGCTGCGCTGCAGTTTTGTTGCGATTGCATTCAAGGTATCGAGCTACAGCAGTAAGTAGTTGGGTTTTTGTACAGCTGCTGTGATTTTGCTGTTAGTTTTTCGTTTTTCCTTTGGATTTTGTGATCATATAGCGTATATCAAAATTTATTAGGTAAGATTTCCCTGGTCGGGCAAAGTGTTATTGGGTTTTCCATCTGGAATTTCTCAGTAGCAGCTCGGAGTCTGGATTTGTGCCCGATTGATGGCAATAAGCTCGCCCCATAGTTCATGGGACTTAAACATAACTGGCGAAATGTGGGTGTACTATAGGTACACCTCTGGTTAACCCTTCGAGAAAATACAGCCGTGATGTTATGTTATGTGTTATTAGGTTGGATTACTTTGTATCTAAGCAGTCAAACCAAGAGATTGTTCAGCGTTGTACTTTGGTCGTCCGGAGTCAGTTATTTGGTTCCTATATTTTGGTTCACAGTTATAAGGCTAAGCGTATGCTGAGACCAAGGTGATGCATCATAGCACAGTACAGGTTTTGCAGGGTAGGGCAGGCGAGGCAGACATAGGCCGCGAGAGCATGCTGCGACGCAGCTACACAGACACATTCGCGTCCTAGCTAGTACAAGCAATCTGTCATTGAAACAAAATTATGAATCAGTGGTAAAAAAACAAGTGACGAAATCTGCGCCGGCTCTACAACGAGACGCAGAGCAGGTCAGACATGTCTGCGTCGCACGGTCACGTGCCGGCGCCGCAGCGGACGTAGCTGTCGGTACGTTCATGCATTACAAAAAATCTCAGCCCTGCGCTGCGTAGAACTGCGTCACCTGTGTCTCATATTACGCTTAGCCTAAATGGTTGATATGGTATTTTAGCCCAGTCAATATGGACACAAAATGCAAATGTGTTTTTGTTAAATATGTTGTTAAGTCGCCTGAGAGTAGTTTATACCCAAGTACCTAAAAACGCGTCCATAAGGAATATTTTTCAAAAAAACTGAAACAAGTGCAAGAATTTCGCAGTTTTTCGAGCACTGTGGGAGTAGCACAAGGTTTTCAGGGTTGCACACTTGGTATAAATTACTCTCAAGGGACATATCAACATATAAAATAATCGTAGTTACATGTGCGTTTGCGATGTTTGATGTTGTTATTGACTGGGCTATTTACCACCTGAATAAAACAATGACTACGCCAACGCATATTTAAATTCAATATGGCGTGAGTTACAAAAAAATGTTTCATCAAAAAGCATTTTAATAAATCGAGCAGGCACTTCTCTGTAAAAATAATTCACATTTTACTATCTATTTTGGCGTTAAAAGACGATAATTTCGAAAAAATTATACGATGCAACAATAGCATAACAACAATAACGTACCAAATAACGACATATTAAAACAGTTGCCGTTCTTGAAGAGCGTTCATGATAAAAGTTGGCAACGTCGCAAATAGCTGTCAAATATTTACCTGTTTTGATTACTTTGGCAATATTACTGTATGGAAATATGAAATATCGCTAACTAATGCAATAATAATTGCAATTATAACACTGAATTTTGATGTTTTTTGTAACCGTTTTAAGTGTAAAAAAGGCATTTGGAAAGTTTCTACATACATACTTTTTTTTACATCTAAAACTAAAAATTTCACTAGTAAGCCATTTTCATACCCGCATACAATAATATTGCCAAATCAATCAAAACAGCGAAATATTTGACATATATATGCGACGTTGCCCACTTTCAGAATGCACGCTCTTAAAAGCAACATTTTATTCGTACTAGGTACTTAAAATGTTCCCGACATTTATAACGTAAAACAAAAATTTTCATAAAATAACACATACGTACAGCAGCGGAGTTGGCCCGAGGGTAGTTTGTACCAATAAACAATAATAAGGGAATGTTGCGAGAACGGAATTTAATTATTTCCAACAAGTTGGTGCTGCGCGGCGAAGTTGCCAGATTGAACCAAATATATTTTACGCAATGTCTACTAAATACGGTAATTTTGGGTAATTAAATTGAGTATAACTGCCTCGTTGGTCTAGTGGTCGCAAGCGCTACTGTTGAGCATAAGGTCCTGGGTTCGATTCCCGGGTCGGGCAAAGTGTTGTTGGGTTTTTCTATCTGAAATTTCTCAGTAGCAGCTCGGAGTCTGGATTTGTGCCCGGTTGATGGCAATAGGCTCGCCCCCTATTACATGGGACTCAAACATAACTAGCGAAATGTGGGTGTACCTGCTACAGGGATACCTCTGCCCAACCCTTCGGGGAAACAAGGCGTGATGTTATGTTATGTTATGTAAATTGAGTATTTGAAGTTGAAAACGACGGTATGATAATTAAGAGGAGTATGTTTAAGGCTTAGTAAACACTTGCCGCTGTTATTACATTCATGATGCGCGCTCCTTGATCCATATTTCTATCAATCTGCCTAGCCTTTTCCCAACTATGTTGTGGTCGGCTTCCAGTCTAATCAGATGCAGCTGAATACCGTATTTTACATGGAGCGACTGCCTATCTGACCTCCACAATCCAGTAACTGGGTAATACGATACCCTTGGTAAGACTGGTTATCAGACTTTCGGGCTTCTGACGACCCGTAACGATTGTCAAAGATCCACGAATGACAGCCCTGACCAATGGCTTAACGTGCTTCCCAAGGCACGGAGGAGTCTCGATAATGTTAAGATGATCACCCATCCACAGACCAACCTTTGCAAGTGTAGCTTAACCTGATGGATCCAACCGTGCGGCTGTTATTACTTAGCCACGAGCTCCTTGATCCATATTTCTACACATATTAACACACAACATCACGCCTTGTTTTCCCGATGGGTTGGGCAGAGGTGCACCTGTGGTAGGTTCTATACATATTATAAATTAAAATCGATTTTCGTGTCTGTCCATGACCGCGTTGTTCTTCTAATTAACGCAACGGATTTCGATGCGGTTTTCAGCATCATTTAGAGAATTTATTCCGAAAGTTTACTAAGTTTAAGTATAATACATTAATACTAAACTTATAAGTAATAAACAAATCTCCATGTTTTGTCAAGTTGTAAAAACCGTGCGATGCTAGGGGTGAGGCTTTTTTGAAGTGAAAACTTCTTTAGGCGCGTTGGGCATTTTTGAGATGGGAAAAAACAATTGAACTCGCAACACCGTTACCGACACCTTAATTTTGTAAACGCGATTGCGATCTTTATTTAGATAAGGTTACGGACCAATGTTCATTAGAAGTACTTTGCTTCCACCAAGGCGATTTTGTTCAAGTTTTCACTTCTGTCGGCACTCTCGGAGTACCACTATTTCATCAATAGTGGTAACTATTTCATTTTATTTTTCGTGTGGTTTGTGATTAACAAAGTTTTTTTGCCGTCCATGGACCTCTGACTTGGCTGCACATGCCATCAAGAAATATCTCTCAGACATGTTTCCTCACGATGTTTTCCTTCACCGTTTTTAAAGCAAGTGATAATTATACAATACGCACATGAATCCGAAAAGTCAGAGGTGCGTGCCTTAGGTTCGAACTCAAGATCTATGGCTAGGCAGTCCGACGGTCACATCACTAGGCTATCACTACTGGCGAGTCGCTATTATTATTATACATGCGAAAGTAACTCTGTCTGTCTGTAAACTTTTCACGATTGTTAACGGCTGAACGGATTTGGATGAAATTTTGTATAAGTACGGATGAAAAATGACCTGGGTTAGGACATGGCTATACTTGTTATCCTGGTAGTATGTTTCCGTGGCATAAATTCCGACCTTCATGCGGGCAACCCCGCAGGAAAAAGCTAGTGTTCATTTTAAGATCAAAATTGACGATACACTACAAGAATCGCTCAAAGAAGTACCCCCAACTAAAGATTTCAAAATCATGGACAAGAAAAACTACATTTTGTGCATCAGTTTGAACAGCAGTAACTGTTGTACTTAAATACAATGTCGCCCATCGGCATGTGACCGCCTGCATTTTTCTGAATGTTCATGAAAGATTATTGAAAAATAACTTCAAGGTCTATCTTATTTTATTTTTTAATATTTTAAATTTTCTTTTTTTCTTAATCCCTCCCTATTATTTTATGAACTTACACATGTGTTATTTTTTTAAATACGATTTTTTTTAGAAAAAAAAATGTTATCACCTCCGTTTTTTTTTGCATGGTTGACAAATTTTAATAAAAATGTTAGTTAATCCGATAAGATAACTCATAAGCTTTTAGAAATAAAAAACAGAATCCAAATCGAGCCAATAACATCGGACATTATGGCAAACGCTAATCAAAACATAAAAAATTGTATAACATGAAAAATATTAAAGATAGACACCCCCCCTTTGAAAGTTATTTTTCGATCATTTTTCATGAATATTCAGAAAAATTCGGGCGGTCACATGCCGATGGGCGACATTGTATATGCAAGTTCCCGATTTCATTTGACGATAAATCGGATTGAAAACGTTCACCATCCATAACCTCTTCCAAACAGATTTACTGAGCAGTTTCCTTCGATAAACGATAGTAATAGTCTTATACAAAGACTAAAATGGAAGATATGATTGGAAAAGGAAATGCATCCTGATTGGAAGATATCCAAATGTATAACAATTGAAGCCAAATTGCAGATTGCAATGAGTCTTTTTGTTCTAGAAAGTATGCGGATAGATCTTTGTCTTTTCTTTGTAAGTGGACCAGATTCTGAATTCTAAATTGAAGAGGTTAACTTGAATTTGCAGTAGCACTTAAGTTTCTAGTTTAATTAATTCTGTCGTGCTTTCACAAAATAATATAATTCTAATGAAAGATTTTATCAACGGTGTCATTAACTTTTATTTTCGCAATTTTATAGCCGAGTGCCGCTGAGTTTGAACCTTCATCATCTCGACGAATGGCCTTATTTCACTCCAACCAGGCCTCAATAATAAAGTTCCCCAAACCGGTATTAACGGCACTTGCCACTTGAAACCAATAAAGCTAAACGGTCCTGGCGACTTTCAACCGAATTCCATAGAAATCGGGCTTACATTTTTTATATTGCAAAGGGAACTTTTTATATTATCCCCCATCTTCATTCCTTACTTAAAGTCTTAGTTGAGTAGTAACATAACTTTTGTAAGAAGGGTACCAACTTGTGACATAATTTTGGCTGAGTTTCCAACTTTCCGGCCTACACGAAGGGTATAAGACTTTTATGAAGAGAGAACTGAGAATCTATAGATCATAATAAATTTTCAAGAGTGGCCGCATTTAGCTGGAGCCCTTATTTATCCACGTGGAAAAAAGTATTATAAATAATGATCGAAGTTTTTTTTTGTTTGGAGAGAAAGCACCATTCGGCCGGTTTTCGGGAAGTGGAAAGTTTCGGGTCTTAAGCCTCACTTTGCCCGTGTTTGGAATATATTTTGGGGTTGCATTAAAACTTATTTTTATCAAAAAAAACAATTCACGAAAGTATTACGGTTTCCAGCTTATGTTCGTAATCCGCAGGAATTTAATCACATTTTTAACTGAATCATTTTATTTATTTATTTTAAAGCAAGTACAGTAGGTTACACTACGTCAGTGGTAACAAACTACGCTAGGCCAGCTCAAGGCCAAAGTATGACTACCGACCGATAGTACCATTCATATTCCTTATTGATTTTCCTACAGGAATTTACAGACAAACTATGTTCTTAATGTCCCTCGGCAAACCTCGTGTTTAGTCAGTCGTCGGATTTCTATCAGTTGCCCGTTGCACTTGGTGCAGACCGGACGCTCTCAATCGACTTGGAAGTATATAGAGTTGTTAGCACGGCAGATAAGAAAATAGTTTTACAGCTCTTTATAGTTCATACAGAAATCAAAACAAAACAACAATAATGTACTTAGTTCCTAAATTATTAAACACGATAAATCTAATAATTGATGGACATGGAAATTAGGATTCGTTTTTATTCGGAAATTCGACGGTAGGTACCTTAAGGGACGTTAAGAAAATAGAAATACTTACATTTATTGATGCTTCATTAGATATAGTCTGAATGTCTTCCCGATATACTATCGGCATCTTTCGAATTTCTTTGATCGATACCTTCATCCATCGCTCAAAGAAACGCACACATCTCTACATTTATGCAACCCTAGATATTCATCGCTATTCTTACCATCGCTCATTTTAAATTTCACCCGTTTATTTCTGTTATTCTCACACAGAAAACCGTACATATACTTTTATGTTTTGACATAAAACATAAGTAGTAGTAATACGCGTGGTGGGTAAGTGCAAGATATTTTTCTTCGGGTAGGTAGATACATTCTTTTGCTGTAGCTCGCAATAGGGTTGTCGCGTTCTATTAAACTTTAGTGAAAATGTAATGGCGGCTTTAAAGATTGTATTCGGAATTGGATTCGTATTTTGTATGTGGGTTTTTAATGGTGATAGTTTTTGTTTTGTAATTTTAAAATAGTCTAAGGCTGGTTCTCTACTTCTGGGCAACAGATATAGCGCTACAAAGCTAGTTTAGCGCATGGCCAAAATAACCTAACTAACACCGCTATCTTGTTTAATTTGAAATGCATTTCACAAAAGAATTGCATTTTTTTTGCAACAGCGCCCCTTGTCAGCGTTATTCGAGTGACAAAAGATCCTTGTAGTATATTGTATGACATGTAGGTACATAATTTGACTGTTCCTTATGCACCATCTCCACAGTCGAGAAAAACGCGGCGATAGTCTCGCCGTGCCATCAAATTCAATAGAAACTCTACGAATCAATCTCCACAAACAGACAAAAATCTTAAAAACTATATTTTCGGCATCAGACTCTTTGCCACAGCTCGTATCAATTAATGTTTTTTCAAAAATTGTCAATGTATAGTTTTGACTTCGTTACTATTTTATTAGGTATATGTACAGAGTACCTGAAGATATATACAGAATGTTAATTATCGAAAGGCGTTCCCGTTATAGCCCGCAAGGTACCGACAGAAGTGAAAACTTGAACAAGTTCGCCTTGGTGGAAGAAAAATACTTGTATAGAACATTGGTCCGCAACCTTATCTAAATAAAGAGCACAATCGCGTTCACAAAAAATAATACTTCCGAATCCTTTAAAGTAAAAATACTTGCATAGAACATTGATCCGTAACGTAATATAAATAAAGAGCACAATCGCGTTTACAAAAATGAGGTGTCATCATGGTGTCGCGAAATCAATTGTTTAGTCCCATCTCAAAAATTCCCAACACGCCTAAAGAAGTTTTCACTTCAATAAACAAAAAATATTAAATTGAGACGTAAAAGAAACTCTGTACACACGCGCACTTGTCTTTCAACATAGAAAGACATGTGCGACAAGTGCGCATATACAGAGTGTTACATATCAATTTAATCCTTTTTATTCAATGTTTTCCGAGTTAACAAAGAAAACATCTGCCTGTATTTCTATTACATACGTACTCTACTTCTAAGAGATTGACGATTCAATCACGAGACAAGTCTTGATAAATTGTAATAATCTTGAATATGACAACCCTACGTTGGAATATTATAATATAACCCTTTCCTTGAGACGTGTACTTGTGGCGTTAATCAAAAAAGGCTATATAGTCCTTGACGACCGACATAGAGGGGGATTTATTTACTCTCATATTATATTACTTGTGTGTCGAATTTTTTGCGGTATTTCTGCTGGCGGAATTATTTAGGTACGTACTCAACTTATTATTATTTTATTCTATTTTATGGAAGGTGTTCTACTTTCACTACTGAGTAACTTCGAACAACCCATCATCATCTCATCTACCTAGCCTTTTCCCAACTATGTTGGGGTTTGGTTCCAATCTAACCGTATGCAGCTGAGTACAAGTATTTTACACGAAACGACTGCCTATCTGCCCTCCACAACCCAGTTACTGGGTAACACGATACCCCTTGGTGAGACTGGTTGTCAGAGTTTCAGGCTTCTGATGACCCGTAACAACTGTCAAAGATCTACAAATGACAGCCGGGACCAACGGCTTAACGTCCTTTCCGAGGCACGGAGGAGTCTTGGTATGTAGTATCATTATCCACGGACAAACACACGGAAATTTTTACTGTTAAGTTAAAATTTAAAAAACCCTGAGAAACATTTCCTCATTTCTCTTTCCTACTTCATCACCAGACCCTGTTCACCATCTATCTATAACCTATTTATTGAGACATTCCAATGAGCCCAAACACGATATCTGTGCTGTAGATTGGTAAGGGAGTTGGGTATCATACAATTTCCAGGTGATGCTGCAGTATCAGTTCAAGGTTACTATGTTCTTCTAATATCATTAAAGTAACAGAATACCAAATTTCAAATCGATTAGACCTGTGGAAGATACTCATATCCATGTATCAATTAAAAAAGAGCTGATAATCTTCAAACGGCTGAACTGATTTTGATTAAGAACAAACGGTGCCACAGACAGACACATACACAATAGTCAAACTCATGACACCCCTCTTTTTGCGTAGGGGGTTAAAAACTAAACAACTCCTAAACAAAACAAACTAAACAATTCCTTTTATTGTCGGTCTAGAGTAATTGCGGTAGACTGGTAGAAAATGCCTATGACATTAAGTCCGCGTCTGTTGTGTGCTTGGAGTATTAAATATTATAAGAGCCCATTTAGCTGACTAACACAATTTAGTCAGTTAAATGGGCTCTAATAATATTTATTTCCACATCCAAAACCCACAACACGGGTATCCATGAGAACACCGAGCGTTGTAACCGCGTACCGTCGGGACGCACAATCGATTCCTGATCGCAGAAATAACAATATAATTCAACTGCTCGCCCGACTATCTGTTCAACCCCACCTGATATCCCCCACCTCCCCTATCAGGCTTCCCGCGGGATACCGGGAAGTAAAAATAACGGGAAATGTATGAATTGTAGGCTTTTTAAAAAGGTTCTGTATTGGTTCTGTAGTTTTTTCAATTTTAGCAAAAAGAAAGGAAGAAAGAAAAATATTTTTTTGGAACACGCACAGATAATACAACAAACAAAAAAGAACATTAAAACTAACAAAAGAGTGAAAACAAAAAAGAGAAAAAAGAAAACATGTGCGAGGCAAAGAAGGGTCCAAATGTAAAAAAAAAATACGAAGTAACATTGGTTTGTTAATAATGGATAAATCACAGAATTTGAAATGAATACAAAAAACAGTGGCACTCCGGGAGTGCCGACAGAAGTGAAAACTTGAACAAGATCGCCTTGGTGAAAAAAATTCTTGTATAGAACATTGGTCCGTAACCTTCTCTACATTTAATAAAGAGCACAATCGAGTTTACAAAAAAAAAAAACCAGAACCTTTTAAAGTAAGAATACTTGCATGGAACATTGATCCGTAACGTAATATAAAAAAAAAGAGCACAATCGCGTTCACAAAAATGAGGTGTCGGTTACGGGTGTCGCGAGTTCAATTGTTTTTTCCCATCTCAAAAATGCCCAACGCGCCTAAAGAAGTTTTTTTTTTCACTTCAAAAATATCAATTAAACTTTCCTTTTCTTAGAAGCAACTCACTCAAATAAATACTTACGTTACGCAGGTAACAATCCACCAGAAAACTTCAAATATGAAATCATTTTAACAGAAACTCGTAAAAATCTCAACGAAAATCTATATTGTGTACCCGCTTTCCTTTCACAATATATTTTTAAGGCGGAACCCTAAAATTTGTGCAAGGGGAAAAATAGTAAAAGTTTGCGGAAGCCCATAACTCAACACGAAGACGTTACTCCGATACGGCAGTATGGCGGATGAATCTAAATGTTTAATCGGAAACTAAAATAAAAATGGAGTTAGAAGTTCGCTTTGACGAGGTGTATATTATTCAATGTTCATGTCTTCTCATTTGGTGGCCTTCCAAAGTATTTATTTTTGGAACGATCAGAAATCGTCACTCTAAAAAGTGTTAATTTAATACTTTCAACTGTCTTCTTCTAATTCTAAGAGAAAGAAAGAGAGACAGAACGTCAGCAGAAGAAAAACAAAAGAAAAGAGTAAAGTGATTACAGTGTCGTGGAATAAAATTGTACACATCGGCTCGAGTACACTGCACGCAGAGAGATTTAAAATGTGAACTTGGTCAAAATATAAATCAAAGATGGCGGCTGCAAAAATTTTCAAATGTTTCGTCATGGGTGTCGTTTTCATAGTTTTCGAGGGTGCTAAAGTCGATATAAGGTCAAAATGTAAATCCAAGATGGCGGCTGCAAAAATTTTGTTTTAAAATCATACGTGAGAAAGAACTTGGTTCCTTTTCTATAGATTCATCATAATATTATGTATTATGATTTGTGACCTTGTACAGGTATGAGGAACATGGTGTAAAGTTCGCTCATCTTCTATAGAAAAGGGAGGATCCTCCGACCAGACGGGTGTTGTGTCTGGTGGGCAATTGCCTGACAATTGATTTCGGGACGTTATATATTTATACTCGTCGCGTGGTAACCTCTGCTTGCGTGATATCAATGTGACACGTAATTCGAATGTGGCGTTGTAGATGCCGTCACAGCCCTATCGGGATTGCATCTAAATTCCGGGACACGTGGTGTAATCAATTCTCATTTCTTCATCAGAAAAACATTGATCATTAATCACCACGCTAGCTTACTAAGTGATGGTGGTTTCATACCTTTAAGTCGAAGTTTTTACCACATTTTCCTACACCATATTTTCCGGTTCTATAATAATTGCATGGGCTGAGCAGAGCCAAGCAACTGCCAAGCCCGCGGCGTTCACAAGCTCGCGCATTACAATACTACATTTCAAAACAACCAACATACATATCACACACTCCTACAACCATTCGCACATATTTACGTTACACTTCACAACGTGACGCATTCCCACAGGCCGTGAACAATCAAATCAAATGAAAATTAAATCGTGTACGGCACGAACACTGAGACTTAACATTAATTATTCATTAATCCAGCACCGTACAGAATTGATGATAGCACAACATGGCGACGGCTGTCTCGTATTGACGGATCGTATTTAATATGATTACTGTTATGTTTGGATTGCGTGACGTTTTTATTTCGGGTTAAAATCGTATTTTATTTTTATTTATATTCTGTTGTCAATAAAAGTTTGAAGCAGAATAAAGACGTCATCGCTTTTGCCAGTGTTCCATATGAATCTGTACCAAGTAAGTTAAGTACAACGATACAGTAATGTCAAATCATGAAATCATGGATTGAATGAAGAAATAAAAAATATTAATTTTATTTTTACAATAGAAACAATTGGGCTGAGGACATGCTAACTAAATTTTGCGATAGTTATTTCGTCATTGAAAAGAAAAGGAACAAGACGTTGAGTGAAAAAAAAACAGTGGCACTCCGGGAGTGCCCACAGAAGTGAAAACTTGAACAAGATCGCCTTAGTGGAAGAAAAATACGTATATGGAACATTGATCCGTAACGTAATATGAATAAAGAGCACAATCGCGCTTACAAAAATCACGTATCGGTAATGGTGTCGCGAGTTCAATTGTTTTTTCCTATCTCAAAAATACCCAACGCGTCTAAAGAAGTTTCACCTCAAAAATTTATAAATAATACCTTTATCTGTGTTATGTAAATTCTAATATAATTTGTGGCCTAAAATATTGACCAGTCACGTCACGAATCATATAACCTAATTCCCTATAAAACCTATAGTCATCGTTACATTGGCTACCTCCGTAAAGCCCTATTTCTACCACCTGTGCCCTAATTCCTTACAAAAAATCCATAAACATTAAGAAAGTTCCCCTCTTCGCTACATTATGCCGTCTCGCATGATTTAGTGAGTTATGCCCTCATCAATTCTGCGTTTACCTTCGGCAATCAATATTGATGCTCGGAGCAATCTGTTATAAAGCAATTATGGGATACTTATAGGATAATTACCTGTTTACGTGTTCTGTTTTCGTGTAAATACAAATATCCGTTATGCCTTTATTCTCTGAAGAGAATAATTATACACTTGATGATAATGTATTCTTGTATGTATATTATAATAAAACTCTCACAATAAGTATCTTTCTACTCATGTTACTCCTATACCTATAGGAAACTTAACAATGATATCCTAATTGTGTGAACGTCGGTCTGCCAATTCATAGGTCTCGAGTTCGAACCCAAGCCACACACCTCTATTTTTTCGAATTCGTGTGTGAATTGTATAATTATCACTTGTTTCTAAAACGGAAGGAGGTCTGAGAGGTATTTTTCGACAGCATGTGAAGCCCATGGCCCAGAGGCCGATGGGCAGCATAAAAATCTGACACCAGTACCCTAATTGCGTAACTTATTTTCGTAAACAATTTTGCCAAATTTGTTTCATTTTGACAGTTTAACAACATTCATTGTTTTTTACGTTGTTGAGCAGATTTTTTTTCCAACTTATGAAGCAATGGATTAGCAATCTGTTTCAAATCGAAACAAATTGTGATTGTGTTGTATTACGCAATTAGGGTACAGGTTAGTCACTAACCACACGAAAGGAGAAAAATAATACGAAAAGAATTCTGTAAATTCTTAAACTCTGCTGATGTAGGTACTAAATTGACTGCTACTATTCAAATTACAACTGTCATTCTTTGACAGTTTTTTATGAATTAATGGATAAATCACGGTAAATTAACGTATTAATGTGGTGTTAATGTCCTTAACAATTAATTTCCCCAACATTACCGAAGCATGTGAGAAAAATAACAAAATTATTATAATTTTCATAACTAGCGAAATGGGTGGCCACGGCTTCGGTCGTCGAGGTCCATGGTCCGTGGCCCGGTCTGCGGCTAATTGCTTGTTGCGACCAACTGCGCGATTCGTATCGGTGAACGTGCACGTCTTTCAAATTTTTTTCTCACATGTATAATTTCAACATGAATGATGTAACCAATATTTTGTATATTTTGATTTTAAAAGAGTTTCTTGCCCGTTCGTCTCCATAGGAACTTACTACGCTTTGGAATAGAGAACTAGCTTCATATTTCGGACTGACCGACCCCTTGACACTTCAAAAGTGCCTGTAATTGGTTTATTTGAAATAAATACTTGAGTTTTTTTAGTTTGAGCATGAATTATGCCAGTCTATACATATAATAAAATCGTAGTGAATTCAAAACTGTACATTGAATATTTTTGTAAAAAAAGTAATTTCTACGAGGTCTGGGATCGATTCTACTGGCGAAAATATTTTTTTTAGAATTTTTGTCTGTTAATCTATTTGTCTGTTTGTCTTTATGTATGTTTCAGCATGACGCAAATTCTACCGGACAGATTCTGTTAAAATGTTGCATAGATATTCCCTATAGGTTTGGTCAAACTGTAGGGTATAACATATCACGCTATTTGCTATGAGGGATGAGCAATATTACATTAAGTTGTATTTGTATGTTCTAGCATGACGCAAATTACACCGGATAGATTCTGTTAAAATTTTGCTAAGAAATTCCCTATAAGCCTAGTCAAACTGTAGGGTGTAAACTATCACGCTATTTGCTATGGGGGATGTGCAATATTATATTATGTCGTATTTGTATGTTCTAACATGACGCAAATTCTACCGGATAGATTCTGTTAAAATTTTGCTAAGATATTCCCTATAAGTCTGGTCAAACTGTAGGGTATAAACTATCACGCTATTTGCTATGGAGGGTGTACATTAGATCAGGATACTGTAGATGGTTATCGATTTCACTTTTTAAATGATTATCATCACGCTATACCTTTATAGAACTAAGCAGTCAATCATGAAATAAATAAGAACGGCTATTTTAGGTAACTTTCAGCGAAGCAATTAATTATGAATCTGGTTTCTATAGTTTACCTGGTCGCTTCAACCACTGGTCGTGGTTGTGACCATCTAGTGAGATCAAGATCCCTAAGTACTAAAGGTACATGATGTTATGTTTATGTTGCAGTTTTTCTAATGTGAATTTTCTTATTGTTCCAGGTGGATTTCCAATGAAATATTAATCGTCCCATGCGATAAGTATGCACCGTCATATCTTTTAATATTTTACTGTATTTAATTTCATACTAATAGTTACGAGTAGTTACAAAAATGTACAATGTTCATAACATCACTACAATCTTTTAGGTAAAGATTGAGTACCATAACTAATATTTATGTTCGTCTATAAATTCGTAAAACAAGTAATCTAAAAATTTCTCGAGAATACTCTGAATTTAAATTAAGTTTAGCCGAGTGTTTGGAAAATTATAAAGCCTCCGAATCACTTATCAAATGGAGTATTTATCTTTATTGCAGCTCTACTTACACTGTTTTAATCTTCCCTTGTTAGTCTGTTAATTCGTAGAGCTTCTTTTTATCCTACCATCTAATTATGGGTACCTAAGTACCTTTAAATCCATAAACACAATAGAAAACATCCCATAAATAAGTGTTCCAAAAATAATTTACAACAGCAATTTCAAAAACCAATCTTATTTCTCGAAAAATAAGGTCTGATTTCGCGCAATTCTTTTCACCGGTTGTATATTAAAAGTGCCGCATATTACACCAACTAATGGGTCCTCATTATGGCCAAATTAGTTTTATGGCCGCTGTAAACTCTATCGAGATAATACTGGCTGTAATCCACGCGGCGGCCATTTAAACTTACCATGCACATTGTACAGTCATGAGCATAAATATGTAAACGCTTAGCGAAATTAGAAAGCAATTTTCTCGTATTGATTCAAATGTTCAGATAGATATATGGTTTATTTGGTGCACATAAAAGTCATAGTACAACATACAAAAGCACATTAAATAATAACAAATTAACGACGAAACGACGATTAAATATTATATCTACATATCATTCTAGTTTATTTGTCTGAACAACACAATACAGTCTACCTACAATAGGTATCAATGGATTCATAAGAAATTAAAATTATTAATAGAAAACATTTAAAGGAATACCTACATAAACTCGAATGAAGAATATATTGAGAAAAACTTTTAAATTTCTAAAGTGTATAGTTTACCTCGTAATTGCTTTATCCCCCTAAGGTTGAATATAACTTTGACATGATAAAACGGCAAGGTTACTTAGTTACAATCTTTCAATTTACTGGGAATTATTTTTAAAAGACATAATCCATTAAGATTACAGTATACATATTTACGCTCGTGACTGTCTGTACTAGTTAAATGCACTGATACTGTTAATGATTAAAATGATAGTACAACTGCGTGCCAGGATTGCAGTTGGCAACATTAGACAGTATGTTTAAAATATGAAGCGAATATTTAGTTGATATTTTTGGCTCGAGAATTGATATAGGTTATGGAATATGATTATCTCAATTCTGTATAGTGCTGTGAGAAACAGCAAAGGATTAGATCTGTCAGATTTACAAACGAACTTTCAAATTATTGTAATTTGTAACGTGAAAAACGTGTGATGATCAAGATAATCTCCTGAACAGCATGTGATCATCAGGTTAATCTCCTGAACAGTGTGTGATGATCAGGTTAATCTCCTAAACAGCGTGTGATGATCAGGTTAATCTCCTGAACAACGTGTGATGATCAGGTTGATATTCTGAACAGCGTGAGATAATGAGGTTAATCTCCTAAACAGCGTGTGATCATCAGGTTCATCTCCTGAAAAGCGTGTGATGATCAGGTTAATCTCCTGATCAGCGTGTGATGATCAAGTTAATCTCTTTTTAATTTACAGGATGACTCTTAGGGTGAATTTCACCAATAAAACTGAACGTGATCAGCACATTTAATCCTGAAAAATTGTCAGTATAAATTTTTTCACAACACTGATAGCTCTGACAGTTTTTGAACAGGGTTAAAATGTTCTGATCGCTTTCAAATTCATTCATGAAATTCGCCCTTAATTATTACACAAAAACAACATTTACCGAGATCAGTTTTTGTTACTTTTAATGTTATGAGGATACATAACATTATATGGAAGCTTTGAACCCGTAATTTAATACATTTTCAGATATCACAACGCTCGTAACATTTTTCCACGTTTATTTTTAAGGTTTCTTTTCCTGCCCTCTAATTATTGCAACACATTTTGGGTTTCTTTAATTATGTTTTCATTAAGAAATAAGGCAGGATAAATCTTCGTTTAGCGGACGAACAAAAGGAGCACATAATCAGCCTATAATGTTCCCACTGCTGGGACACAGGCCTCCTCTCAGTAAGAGAGAGTGGGCCGTAATCCACCACGCGGGCCCAGTGCGGGTTGATAGATGTCACATGTCTTCGAATTTTTGGTTCTAGGACATGCTTGTTTCCTCACGATGTTTTCCGTCACCGTTTTGAGAGCAGTGGTGATGAAATAATTTACACAAAGTAAAGCGCCTGTCGGGGTTCGAACCTACCACGCTCTCTAGCAAAAGTTACATTGCTAATAAAATTTCCATTTTTAGGACGCTTTAAATGCACCCCCTCGATTATGACCACAAGGTGTAACTCACGGCAGTCAGAACCCTACGAAATAGACAAGGGTGGGTGCATAATATATGATAGATAATTTGATTACATTAGCGTGAAGACAGCAATATACGTGAAACTATTAGTATTACTCATAACATCACACCTTGTTTTCCCAAAGGATTGGGCAGAGGTGTACCTATAGTACACCCACATTTCGCCAGTTATGTTTGAGTCCCATGTAATAGGGAGCGAGCCTATTTCCATCAACCGGGCACAAATCTGGACCTTGGGCTGCTACCAAAAAAATCCGTATAGAAAAATCCAATAACACTGCCCAACCCGGGAATCGAACCCAGGCCCTCATGCTCAGTAGTAGCGCTTACGACCACTAGACCAACGAGTTTCTATTAGTTGTTAAATTAATTTATGTGTATTTTTTTCTGTAGCAAGGACCCAACAATACATTTTCCACTTTTTTCTTTTTTGTTTCTGGTTTCTGATAATAATCATAAATAATATTCATCATCTGCCTAGCCTTTTCCCAACAATGTTGCAGTCGTAACTGGATGCAGCTGAATACCAGTATTTTACATGGAACGACTGCCCCACAACCTATGTAGTTACTAAATAAGACGATACCCTTGGTAAGACTTTTGGGCTTCTTACTACCCGTAACGACTGCCAAAGATCTACAAATGACAGCCGGGACCAACGACTTAACGTGCTTTCCGAGGCACGGAGGGGTCTTGGTATGTAAAGATGGTCACCCATCCACGGACCAACCGCGGCAAGCGTAGCTTAACCTGATCGATCGACCCATGCGGCTGTTATTACTTAGCCACAAGCCACTCGTATCGATCATGAATAATATTCATAAAATAAATAAACAGACGTCCCAATCAACACAAAATAGGCTTTTCCCAAGCTGCGCCCCCCCCTCTTTGACCCCCTGTCCTACACTTGCTATCCAGCAAAAACCCTTAACTTTAAAAAAGATAATGCAAAGCAAGCGTGGCTATACCTTTTTACATACATACCCCAAAAGCGATAAACGCGTTCACACTTCACAGTACGGCTTCAACTCAGAACACAGTACAACCTAACCTTCACCGCTCCCCACAGACATTCACCCCGGCTCCAAGCTCCCCGCTGGTGTTACATTTCGCTGGGGTCCGAAAACCAACAAATTATTCCCCGCGGGCACAGCCGAACGTAATTACAGTAATTCGTTGGCGCAGTTTACTGTGCACGGGATTAGCAGATGGGGTAGGGTTACCTTGATTTAATCTAAAGGAGTGTGTTTCGTTGGAGTCGATTTTGTTACGTATTGGTGATTCCCGATAGATTGATGTTGGTGAAGGTTTGGAAGAGGTTTTTATCGGGGTACATGGTTGATTTGGTCTTGGTATTGTTGGTTTTTGTAACTTCTTTCTTTGGGGTTTTCATGACCCCATTTTTTTGTGGTATCCAAGGAATTATTATTCTAATTAATCTATGGATTTTTAAATCTTGCTCAATGATGTATTCTTATGCTGGGGCCGCATCGGCGTCTATCGTGACGAAGCTTCACACAATGATACGATACACGCAGATGTGACGTTCGGGCTGCATGGCACTTATCGCCCGGGTGGCGGTACGTCTAAGGGTTTTAGCGCACTAATTAGTGTGATGCGTGGTCGGACTAGCATTGTTAATTTTCACTGTTGTTTCCGGTATTCTTTTTAGTTTTCAATAAGTGCATGAAGAATAATAAACACACAAGTAAAAGTAATGTAAGTCATCGTCAATTGTCAAAACAACGCAGTGATTATCTCCTCTCTGGTCAAATGCCGTCTGGAACGACCATCTTGGATAATTGCACGATAAATCGTTGAAGTTATGAAAACGCTAATGTAACCACCGCATTAACGCGATAAGTTTTTAGCGAGCAAATCATACGAAGCTTCGGCATGCATTGCTTCGTCGCGATAGACGCAGATGCGGCCACAGCATTACTGCATTCATTCTGATGACCTGATCACTTGCTAAGATAACACTTAATCCTATGATGATTGGTGCGACATCCGAAAATAACGGATTTTTTTTTCCTTGTATTGTCGTACACACGAATCAATACTTATTAAAATACAATAGACGTAAATATATTTAGTTACCTATTTCGCTTAACTATTACTAAAGAGTCATAAAAAACCCTGTAAGTAATCGGCACATGTTTCACCTCTCAACGAGGCATCCTCAGGATTAAGATTGACTTGTCGCGAACCCGAACACGGCGTGTTGCCATGCAGAGTACCGGACGCAGAGCGGAATAGGTTACCAAATCTATTATATTTTATAGTGGATTTTTGCAAGGTCACGCCTGAATCAATTAATTATTAATACTTATTGTTAAAAGGTAATGTACTGTATACAATGCCGATCATTGAATAAAAAACTACCGATGTATGCCATGCTAAACTCCAAAATAAGCTTTTCGCATGTTTTGTGCAACCCATCTTTTCATAAACATTATAGTTTTGTCACCTACTTTGCAACACAGCAATTTTATAGCACCATCACATCTTGATACTTCAATTCAATTAGCTTTAACATCTAAACAAACACTTTAAAACCGCTATATTGTTTATTGCATCGTATTTTATAATCACATCGTAAAAAATCCCTCTTTCGCCCGTTTCCAAGCGGCCCTTAATCTTTGTCTTTAGAGAATTAACATTAATATCTTGTTAAATAGCTGTGAAATATTAATAAGATTATACGCGACCGTGGTCACTGACTTGAGATTGGTTTAAGAACCATCAAATTGGGATCTAATAATGTTACTGGCGAGAAATGTTTTTCTTTTACATGATTAAAAACGTAACGTAATTATTTTTCTCTGTTCTTCTTTTTAATACCGAGGACATTCACTTTTCTACTCTAAAGCTATCAACATCATCATCATCTACCCAGCCTTTTCCCAACTATTTCTCCTGTCGCTGTGTGTGTGTCAACTGTATAAAGCTATCAACATACAGTACAACTATGTTATTAATGTCCCTCGACAAACCTCGTGTTTCGTCAGTCGTCAGATTTCTATCAGTTGCCGTTTGCACTTGGTGCAGACCGAACGCTCTCAATCGACTTGAAAGTATACAGAGTTGTTAATACTCTTTTAACTTCACAACAGATATGAAAATAGTTTTACAACTATAGAGTTGCACTTAACTGACTACTGTTGACTGTACTTTATTGTTGTTGACAATAAAGTACTTAGTTCTGAATTAAAATTATTATACAAGATAAATCTAATAATTGATGGACATGGAAATTAGCATTCGTTTGTATTCGGAAATGCGATAATTCCCGAGGAACATTAGAAAAATAAAAATACAGTACGTAAAGGAAAAAACCAGAAAAGGTATGCGCTTCGGTAATGATCTTCACGTTTCCGAATTAGCACTAACGTGGCACCACGGAGTGAGGAGCTGAGTAATAACAACCGCATGGGTCGATCCATCAGGTTTAGTTACACTTGTCGGAGTTGATCCGTGGATGGGTGACCATCTTTACATACCAAGATTACTCCGTACCTTGGAAAGCACGTTAAGCTGTTGGTCCCGGCTGTCATACGTACTTTTTTGACAGTCGTTTCGGGTCGTCAGAAACCCGAATTCTGACAACCAGTCTTAAGGGGTATCGTATTACTCAGTTACTGGGTTATGGAGGTCAGATAAGCAATCGCTCCATGTAAAATACTGGTACTCAGCTGCATCCGGTTAAACTGGACGCCGACCCAACATATTTGGGCAAAAGCTAGGCAGATTGTTGTGCGCCACGGAGTAACCCCCTTCAGGGGTAAAGCTCCTAAGTTTTGTACTACTGTGCTTTGCAGTGGTCCACTTATCATTGTGCCTATGTTTTTTCTGTCGGTTGCTCACCGTCATCTGTCAGTTTGTATAGCAGAGTTTTTAATCTATGATTTCTAACCATTCATACATAAACTCACTCCTTCTTCCCATGGGGTGGGCAGAAACTACAGAATGCCAACTGCTACGATACTTACATACTCCTTTTGCCTCGTTTACGTTCATACATCTGGTCATACACGCACGCCGGTTGCGAGTATCACGCACCTGGCTTTTCTGAAGAACATCACCAATAAGGTTAGTATAAGTCCTCCTAGGGCGTCCCCGCCCGGCCTTACCATGTTAATACAAAATGGACAAGTAATTTCATGGTTGTGGCAACTTTATATTAGATCTCATCATTGCGTGAACTTCTTCAAAACTGTCCAAATCAGGCAATTTCATTTACCCACATTTACGTCACATTGTTTACATAAGTAATTTAGTTCAAAAAGATTAAGTTAACTTCTACATTATTAACTCAAGCAATAAACTCGCAACAAGATTACATGACAGCTTATAAAACTGCACTATAAACTTGTATAATAAACCCATTTTTATTAGTTCATGCACTCAAGTGAATGACGTACTTAATTTTTCCTCCCATTTCCTAAGAACGTAGAAATTTCTTCTTTTAATATCAGCTATTAATGCTTTATGAACGTCTCAAGGAAGCCTCAAAAATGCTCAGTAAAGTTAACCGATGTTAGTTCCTCTAGTAACAAGGTGGGGGAAATTTCCTTCGCTTGCAGTCGACTTTATTACAAGGTGCTTCACACGAGGTTGTGTGTCGCTGCGTTGAGGTTGGTGGTAATAATGTTGGAAAGATTATTAGATGAGAATATTGAATTATGCTTGTAAAACGTGCTGGTAATTTATTGGAATATTAGTTATTAGGAGGATAATCATATATCTATAAGTGATAGATGTAATATGTCAATGTACCTAATATGAATCATTTGTGAACTTCGGTATAATACATATTTTGTACATTTTATATAGAGTAAAAGATATACGATCTTTTCTTTTATATAATCTTGATATATGATAGTAATATACCCCTTAGAAAAAAAAAGTAAAAAGCTTTATTCAAAAAACACGGTACAATATATAAAAAAACGAGCAACAGATTACATAGGAGCCTTAGGTGCTAATTTTTTACAAATTCCCTGGACCCCACACTAGGATTCCCTGTTTCGTGGGGTCCAAGAAGCAGCTAGTTTTATTAATCTTACCATCATTTTAGATTTAATCAAAAGCAGCTCAAATGAACCGTAAAGATGAGTCCCAGGGAGTCCTTATCTTAATTCCTTAATATACTAAAAAAAACAACATTCCATATCAACTGTTCCACTTTCGCAGCGATACAAACGCGCATGTATACTAAACACCTTACATCAGGCGCTGTGAAATTTCATCTGACATCGTCGGCTGTATTATTAAAGAGAAAACTAGAGCGCGTAGCATCACCCTGTGTAATATTAGAGCGCATTGTCGCCGATCCTGCCTTTCTCATATTTCTTACGTCATTAAGTCAACGCGTATTGTCGTACTGTCGCAGCGACAGCGACAATATTACAAGTGTGTTTTAGCCGTTTTGTTAGCTGGGAAATTTGTAAATATTGTGCGTTCTTTTTAGCTGAAGTACCTTAATAATATAATTTATTGATTTAATTAAAACGTATTTTGCTTGTGGTTTACGGATGAAAATGGCTACACATTTTCATGATCTAACAAGCATTACGGCGGGGCAATATTTTATTTGACTTTCGTTTACTAATACAAATACATAAACAAATCATTATCTACGGCACACACAGTAACTTTGATAACACATTTTATCCTATACTATTAAATGAGCAATATTTGTATATCTTATATATAAAAATTCTCGTGTCACAATATTAGTTACCTTACTCCTCCGAAACGGCTTTACTGATTTTTACCAAAATTTATATGCATATTCAGTAGGTCTGAGAATCGGCTACTATCTATTTTTCATACCCCTAAGTGATAAGGGTTGTCCACCCCAAACAAATAATTGTCAAAACAACGTTTGCCAGGGTCAGCTAGTATTTATATATTTGTAATCACGGCTCTAACGATTTCAATGAAAGTTGCAATATAGGGGTTCACGGGGGTGAAAAATCGATCTAGCTAAGTCTCATATCTGGGAAAATTAGTTTTCTCGGTATTTTCATCCGAGCATATTTCGCTCGCCTAAAGCTTAAAACAAGATGGCTACCTTAGAATAATGACATGGCAGCATGGACTTGGTACCTACTATCACGGCAGCATGGAATTAGTTAGTACCTACTATCATGGCAGCATGGAATTAGTAAGTACCTACCATCATAGCAGCATGGAATTAGTAAGTACCTACTATCATGGCAGTATGGAATTAGTAAGTACCGAATATCATGGCAGCATGGAATAAGTAAGTGCCTACTATCATGGCAGCATGGAATTAGTAAATACCTACTATCATGGCAGCATGGAATTGGTAAGTACCTACTATCATGGCAGCATGGAATTAGTAAGTACCTACCATCATAGCAGCATGGAATTAGTAAGTACCTACTATCATGGCAGCATGGAATAAGTAAGTGCCTACTATCATGGCAGCATGGAATTAGTAAGTACCTACTATCATGGCAACTTGGAATTAGTATGTACTATCATGGGAGCACGAAAATAGCATGTACTATACGTGGAATTAGTATGAACTATGAGCATTCTCTAGTTTCACCCGAGCAGAGCTCGGTCAACCAGGTACTTAAAATTATGAATCTATCTTCCGCTATCAATGAGACCGATCCTCAAGACTTAAGGAGACTCCTTAGTAATACACCGTAGGTACTAGTGGTACGATGCCGTGGTAATGAGTTCACTGGGACGTATTTAAATAATATTGTCATATTTCTGTTTTTTTTTTCGTCCCTCTTACTTGGTATTTAAATATAACTAGTGAATTGTAGGTATACAATTGGTACACCTCTGCCTAACCTTTCGGAGATTACAGGCATGATGTTATGTCTATTATAACAAAATGTCAGAGGCTTGTGCAAATTCTAAATGGAAAAATCTAAACCATTTCTTAAGGCTAAACGTAAACTGAGACCCAGGTGACGTAGGTCCACACAGGGCAGAGCAAATTTTGTAATGTATGAACGTACTGACAGCTGCGTACGCTGCGGCGCAGGCACGTGCGACGCAGACATATGTCTGTCCTGCTCTGCGTCTCGTTGTAGAGCCAGCACAGATTTCTGCGTGACACGTGCAGATAGTCACTTGTTTTTTACCACTGATTCATAATTTTGTTTCAGGCAGATTTTTTGTACTAGCTAGGACGCGAATGTGTCTGTGTAGCTGCGTCGCAGCATGCGCTCGCGGCCTATGTCTGCCTCGCCTGCCCTACCCTGCAAAATCTGTACTGCGCTGTGCTGCGCCACCTGCGTCTCAGCATACGCTTAGCCATACACATGGAATCAAGGCACATAAAAAATCAGATATCAAAAATTTTCTCCAAATAAACAGCCTTCAAAATATTGTAATGAATGCGCTTCTAGATCAAAATAAGACACCCTAACTATACCCAGTGACCTAACAAAATCAGGTCAATGAAAGAATCTAGTTAACCCGCTCCCAATAGGTACCAAGTGTAGCATTACTTATTCAACGAACTTACATATAAACCATTCATTCACTCACTTACTTGCTCACATAAGATTCATTCGATTCCCTTTTGCCCTAAACCGCATACGTCTTAGATCGACGCGTTTAAATTACTCCTTTCAACCCTTTGCCACCCTCGTCGATACCTGAGCTTTTGAATACCGGGGCTTATAGGACGTTGTCACCTTTTTTCTACTTCTTTTGTTTTGAAGAAAAGCGTTCGGTATATTAAAGGTATAATTCCGTAGCCCGTAGACCACAGGCGGCAACTGCAGGCAACATGTCGCGTGACCTATTTCTATGAACGCCACGTGTTGCTAACTACAGACAGAAGGTATATTCTAGAAATTCATAGAAACCAGTCGTGTCGCGGCGACACTTCACCTCCTATGGTCGGCTACGGAATTATACCTTTAAGTTACCATTCCGCAGCCGACCGCAGGCGGCAACTGCTGGCGTCGTGTCGCCGTGACACGACTGGTTTCTATGAATTTCTATGAACGCGACGTGTGATGAACAAGAAATTCATAGACACCAGCCGTATCGCGGCAATATGACGCCTATAGTTGCCGCCTGCGGTCGGCAACTGAATAGTACCTTATGGAACTCTTTGATTAATATCTAGATAGAGGATAGTATCGCGCTGCAAAAGAACTAAAACAAACAGACCAAGTTTGTCATACTGGTGTGCGTATAGCTACGTCTTACACCCGCGCCACGTCGGCATCATTTTTCATTGTGGTGTCATTGAGTTTTTCTAGTGTGTGTGCGTGCATTTAGCGAATAACAGTTGAATGCAATTTTTTTCAACGAGTTCACAGCTTTGTCTGTCTCTGCCGGGGTCGCGATAAAGTCCGAAAGGGATACCGTGGCCCCTGGCAACATGCAGGCAACTGAAGGAACACAGGTGGGTTTTAGTCAGTAAGAGTCTGACATGCCCTTCCGCTCCGCCCAGAGCGAGAGAAGTTATTTGATAATTTCAAACGCAAAAAAAAGCTTTAACTGTCTATCTAGACATATTTATGTCTATGATGGAACTGTTCATAGAAAAAAAAATTAGTCATAGACAGAGTACATTAGTTACGAAAAGGAAAATGAAAATTGTTATCAAAACTGTTTTGAAACTTAGGAAAATTACTTTGGAGTGAAATATTGCTTAAATAGAGTGCCTTGCCTTGATAATTTTAATATGGTGGCAATTTGCGTCAAAACTTAAGTAGGTACCTACCTAATCCACCCTCAATCTAATCTCAAAAGCTAATATTAATGTTTCTATTCCCACAATTTTGAACCAAAATCCAATAGTACCTAAAGTAAAGCAATTTCAAAAATAAATGGCGAAGTAACACAAAACTAACATCATTAAATCACTCGGGTACATAAAGCGGCCCATTCACGCCATAAAGTGTGCCCGAAAAACCACAAATATATCGTGCATAGGTGAGTTTAAATTGTTACCTTTTCTAGCCGTCGGCGTTGCCTTACCACAAAATATAAATAAGCAGAAGTTTGACTTGAAACACGTGATAAGGAAGTCACATAAACTCGCTGAATAATAAATAGGGAAAGATAGAAATGAGTCTTGAAATTAATTTGACAATGTGGGGAAAAGATTCTATTTAGTCCGTCTTTCAGATAATAAAAAAATATTAGACACGTATTTTTTGCTTTATTATATTAATCAAAAATAACTTAGAAAACACGCATTAAAGTTGGGCAGTGGGGACTCGCTACGTCACAACGCAGTATTAAATCTAGCAAGGCGTGACGTCATGCCACATTTTAACTCAATATATCGCCGTAATCTTTTGATTACGTCAAAAAAGAAAAAATACGTGATCAATATTTTTTAATAATCTACAAGAGAGACAGAAAAAATTTTTGGACACAAGCCTATTGTTCGTTTCCTATGGAGAAGAGCCGGCAAGAAACTCCACGGTTATTCTTTTAAAAATAATTGGCTTTTACAATAATCAATAAATTGCATGCATGTATTTTATTTTGTTTCGAAATTTTTAGTTTGTTGTCTATGGTAAATTTTGTTTTGTTTTTTCTTTATTTTGTGTAATCACATTAATATTTGTATGTCATCAATGACAAAACATAGCGCAACATATAATTATTATATAAGACCTTGACCTTTTACCTATGTTTTACAAATAAATAATTCTATTCTATTCTATTCTAATATTTTCAAATAACAGTGTTAATAGGTATGGGAGGAATAGGTACGGATTTCAAACTTTTACCTTATTTTGTCTAATCCTAAATACAAATGCTGGGTCTTCTGTAGTGACCTATGGTATCGCGTCCTTTAACTCAATACTGCCGTATCTGAGCAAGAAAGCCTATCGGTGAGTTCTGTGTGTCCCGAAACAATATTTCTAAATAAAATACTTCCTTGAGGGACTTGAATTGTTATGTGGTACGTATGATAAGTAATAAGCGTTTTTAGTGCAAAAATTGGATGAACCCTTCATTAATTTAGGTTAAACAAAAAGTATACTATCTCAGTTTGTTTACCTAATTATGTCTAGTTGCTTTTAGATGTACGTAGTTTTTATAAAGAAAATCATTGAAAAATAGGATGGTTTAGTTAGATGCATAATTAATAGTCTGCTAACAGAAACTTGAGTTAGCATTTCGATAGCAATGGGCTGACAAATTCTACCACCCGCTACGTCCTATAACTTACAACCCCTAGAAGACGCGAATAAAAACGCTCCACCGCTCTCCGTATCGGCCGCATTATATTTAAGTGGGTAGTTTGTGAGAAAAACAGCGTATTGTTGTCGGAATTGAAAATAAACTCGCACCAACCCCCCACTTTGGGGATGTATAGCCCACCCCTGTATAATATTGGGCTTGAGGCCACAAAGTGTGAAATTACAGAAGGCCAATAATCCGGAATGGGAAGCTTACACAATAGGTTCTGCCACAAGTTTAAAGGAACAGTGAAAATTACCTTGAATAACCTTTCGGTCAAGGTCGCTTCAAGTAATATTTGATTTATAAAAACCTTTATTCCAAAACATTCCAATCCAATATTTAATAATTGATATTGTTTTAAGATTTAAAAAAAGTTACCAACTGCTCTTCGTGTCAGTTGAAATACATTTTGGGGATTCCAAAATGTTTAAACTTCTTTGAGAAGAAAACACTGCTGATAAAAAAAAAAAACAGTGGCACTCCGGGAGTGCTAACAGAAGTGAAAACTTGAACAAGATCGCTTTGGTAGAAAAAAAATACTTGTATAGAACATTGGTCTGTAACCTTATCTAAATAAAGAGCACAATCGCGTTTACAAAAAAATAACTTCTGGAAACCTTTAAAATAAAAATACTTGCATAGAACATTGATCCGTAACGTAGTATAAATAAAGAGCACAATCGCGTTTACAAAAATGAGGTGTCGGTAACAGTGTCGCGAGTTCAAAATTGTTTTTCCCATCTCAAAAATGCCCAACGCGCCTAAAGAAGTTTTCACTTCAAAAATCTCTAATTACCATTGCACAAAATTAACCTTCGATATCTGCTTATTTATTTTGTGGTAGTGTCGATGTTTTGCACCGTACCGATGTGTTTTACTCGCGTCTCGTATTTCCCAATTATTTTCGTCCATTGTTTGTTATTATTGGAGGCCTGATTGGGACGGGGACCAAAGGATACGGATACCCTTGTTGTATTAACCTTACTAATATTGATATTGTTGTAACCGTAATTTTATAGTTAATCAGTAACATAAAACTTGTATAATCATAGCTTTAGAATCGTAATATATATAAATTACGTGTCACATTGTTTGTCCGTGATGGACTCCTAAACTACTTAACCGATTTTAATCAAATTTGCACACCGAGTGCAATTTGATCCAACTTGAAAGATAGGATAGGTAGGGTAGGTAGGGCAGGTAGGGCAGGTAGGGCAGGTAGGGCAGGTAGGGCAGGTAGGGCAGGTAGGGCAGGTAGGGCAGGTAGGGCAGGTAGGGCAGGTAGGGCAGGTAGGGCAGGTAGGGCAGGTAGGGCAGGTAGGGCAGGTACGGCAGGTAGGGCAGGTAGGGCAGGTAGGGTAGGTAGGGTAGTAAGTGATAAAGATGGTCCACCCCAAACATTTATATGGCAAAACAACGTTTGCAGGGTCAGCTAGTATTATATATAATAAATATATTTTTTAAGCTTATATGTGCTGCATAAAAAACACGTCGATAATTGAAATGTCAAAGGAATGTAATTGTTTTTTAATTTCTCTATTAACAATCCAAATTCAATGTTTTCTCTACTCAAAACAATACAAAAAAAAAACACAAAGAACAAATACCAATCGACAAAAATAACGAACACACTTGATAAATTCTTCGAACCGTATTCATCAGTAGAATTGCTTGCGCTGCGCTTATTTAAAATAATCGAATCGATTCGATACGTACAATCGATAACAATCGAATCATTTCGATGCGATGCTGTGTACCTACCGAATGAAATCGCTCGCGTTACCTTCAGCGCCCGTTCTGTACCACGGAAGAGGGTTACCATGTATAAAGGTAGTTTCGGACATTCAATTGTGTCCGAGTTGGTATTAGTAAAAACACTTTACTACAACATAGAGTTGTGGAAGCAATGTATTGTAGATTTTTTCTGAACAGTGAGATAGATGTGGTGCGGCTGTTGCCGCTGTAAATAAATAATGGACGAAACTAATACAATTAGTTTTATTTTCTGTATTCTGAGTTGAAATAAGATCTGAATATTATAAAATGCATAAGGCGTCGTCCGCCATCGAATTTGAAGAGAAGAATTCGTCTATATTCGTTTTTAATACACTCGTGGCGCCCCTGACGGCGCGTAGGGTACCGGCTGGCGCAACGGCATTGCTCTGGTAAGTCCCGCTGTGCGCCACCTGGCGGCGGCAGGTCGTAACAAGATGCTTGAAACAAATCAATCATTGTCTTATTGAAAACATTATAATAAAGCTAGAACAGAACCTTTTTTTGTAGCTCTTGAATAATTTACGTATTACTTATCAAAAAAACCCCCTTGCCCGCCTTGTTGGTCTAGTGGTCGCAAGCGCTACTGCTGAGCATAAGGTCCTGGGTTCGATTTCCGGGTCGGGCAAAGTGTTATTGGGTTTTTCAATGTGAAATTTCTCAGTAGCAGCTCGGAGTCTGGATTTGTGCCTGGTTGATGGCAATAGGCTCGCCCCCTATTACAAGGGACTTAAACATAACTGACGAAATGTGGGTGTACCTGTTACAGGGACACCTCTGCCCAACCCTTTGTGGAAACAAAGCGTGATGTTATATTATGTTATCAAAAAAATCCAGATATCAAATAAAAACTGGCTTAACTTTTTTGGTTTATTTACATCCTATAAGAGAGATAGGTTTCAAGAACGATTCCTTAAAAGCATCATCAAAACCTTTAATCCCTCCGTATTTTTTTTTTACTATTAGCCATCCTCTTATCCCTGTTAAATTTTTTACAAGAACTCATTTCTCGTATCTCTCATTCGATTACGTTCCCGTCTCAATCCCCCACTTACATATAATTTAATCTGCCCACTTATAAGACTTCCCGTTTAAACCGGTGGCGTATCCACCCTAAGCCATCGATGGCAGAGAGTGCCTGCTCACTCAATCTGTCAATTAGCGTGCGTTACTTGGACTGTTACACGCTACGCTTTTATACGCTTTCACAATACACAGGTGTGGGGAGAAGGTATAGTTTATTAAAATATAAAAAGCTGCCAAGTGCGAGTCGGACTCGCCCATGAAAGGTTCTGTAGCAGCAAGTAACATTGAATGAAAGGTAAATTGCGGTTTACGATTTATGACGTATTAAAAAAAACTACTTGCTAGATCCCGTTTAAACTAATTTTCGGTGGAAGTTTACATAGTAATGTATATCATATATTTTTTTTAGTTTTATCATTCTCTTATTTTAGAAGTTACAGGGGGGGGGCACACATTTTACCACTTTGGAAGTGTCTCTCATGCAAATGATTCAGTTTAGAAAAAAATGGTACTAGAAACCTCAATATCATTTTTGAAGACCTATCCATAGATACCCCACACGTATGGTTTTGATTTTTTTTTTTTTTGAGTTTCAGTTCTATGAATGGGGAACCCCCAAAATGTATTGTTTTTTTCTATTTTTGTGTGAAAATTTTAATGCGGTTCACAGAATACATCTTTTATCAAGTTTCAACAGCATAGCTCTTATAGTTTCGGAAAAAAGTGGCTGTGACATACGGACGGACAGACAGACATAACGAATCCATAAGGATTCCGTTTTTTGCCATTTGGCTACGGAACCCCTTAAAATTGCCAGTCTATATTTACCTGTAGTACACAGCATAATCAGCCTATAATGTTTCCACTGCTGGGACACAGGCCTCCTCTCTTCGAGATCAGTGCGCTGTAATCTACCACGCAGGCCCGGTTGGTAGATGTCACATGTCTTCATTTTTTTGGTTCAAAGATATGCAGATTTCGAACGATATTTTCCTTCACCGTTTTGAGAGCAGTAGTGATGAAATAATTTACACAAAGTAAAGCGCCTGCCTGGGCTCGAACCCATGACCAACAAACCACTGATTACTACTACACAGTAGAGTTAAATACAGAATGCCAATTTTTTATGAGGGAACCTGATAACAAACCCTGGTTTTTAATTATGCAATTACTATCTCATCCCAAATAGTCTATCTCTCTAAATTCCCGACACATAATAGTTTAAGCATTTTTTAATTATTTTTTGCATTTAATTCTATTTTTGTTTCATATTGTTTAACTGATTATGTTTACATACTGTGTGGTGGGACCCTGGTGATCTGCGATATAGGTATTTCTAGTGCAGACATCAGTCTCTCACAAACAATTGTCTTAGTTTTTCAACCTTGTCTAAATTAAAGATGCCATTGTTTGTGTAGAGAAAATAAATTATTTGAAGTTGAATTGATTTTACTGACTTGTTTTATGCACTTTAGCAAGTGTTAAACACGTGTTGTGCACAAGCACAAGCAAGTGTTGACAGAAGTGAAAACTTGAACAAGATCGCCTTGGTGGAAGAAAAATACTTGTATAGAACATTGGTCCGTAACCTTATCTTAATAAAGAGCACAAAAACGTTTACAAAACAAAAAAAATACTTCCAAAACCTTTAAAGTAAAAATACTTGCATAGAACATTGATCCGTAACCTTATCTAAATAAAGAGCACAATCGCGTTTACAAAAATAAGATGTCGGTAACGGTGTCGCGAGTTCAATTGTTTTTTCCCATCTCAAAAATGCCCAACGCGCCTAAAGAAGTTTTCTCTTCAAAAATTGCGCACTCTAAAAATTTTACAGTTCGAGGCTGCTGACTACCGTTGAATCTATTTAAATATATATATTTGGGCTTATCGAACAGTTCACCTGAAAACAGCTCTGCAAAAACGGATGTTATTAAAAACGGGAAGGAAAAGAGTCTTTCGACTACAAAGCAGGCTTTTCCTCCTTTTCCCCGATAACTGCTTTTTAAATGATTTGCCTTGAAAGATAAGAACTCGCCTTTTTATTTTATTTTGAAAACCTTATTACTTGGTGATCTTGCATTGAAAAGAGTCTAGGACACCTTGCCTTTAGAACAAAAGAAAATGCATTTACAATACAATAAAAAACAAACCCTTTAATATACTTTGTTTGGAGTGGACCTTCTGTTCATTTTTACACTGCGGTAACCACGTGCCTTCAACAGTTCACGTATTGTGGTCGTCGTCAAGCATTTTCACACTGCACTTGTGCACTTCGTTAGGCTATTTCAACAGACGTTTAGTAACATCGTAGGCTAACACATGATGCTTGGCAGGTTAGGAGTTGGCAAACGTCTGGGACTAAAGTGAAATAGAATTCTGTATTGACACTTGAACATAGAGTAGTATTGACAATTTATTAAAGATTTGAAGCACGTAGCGAGCCCCCACTCCCCAACTTTAATGCGTTTTAAAAATAAAAAAATATATTATCTGACTGACGGACTAAATAGAATTTATTTTTGAAGTGAAAACTTCGTTGGGCATTTTCGAGATGGGAAAATACAATTGAACAGCTCGCGACACCGTTACCGGGACCTCATTTTTGTAAACGCGATTGTGCTCTTTATTTATATTATGTTACGGATCAATGTTCTATGCAAGTATTTTTACTTTAGAGGTTTTGGAAATAATTTTTTTTTGTAAACGCGATTGTGCTCTTTATTTAGATAAGGTTACGGACCAATGTTCTATACAAGTATTTTTCTTCCACCAAGGCGATCATATTCAAGTTTTCACTTCTGTCGGCACTCCCGGAGTGCACTGTTTTTTTACTCAGGCTTTATCCCTATTACAGCACATTCGCTTTCCATAATAATTGATTATCTTTATTTTTAGGGATACCTTAAAACACCAACAAAAGACTTTATAGCACATTTAAATGTTTAAATTATATTGCATTACACGTAATAACAAACCAAAAATCCACTTAATGTAATTCCCACTTGCATTAATTCACATCACACACTCATGAATCAAATTACACTTATGAAACCACTTCACGCAAAAACTACAACTCAAATCTAACGCTTAGTTTATTTTGGCTTCGTGAAACCTCGGAACTCGTCGGGACCCGGTTCGCTCGCCCGGAGGCATCAAATCACCGTACGAAGCTCCAACAGTTGGAGTTCGGCTCAGAATAGTTTCATTCAATTTGAGAATATTTGTACAACCGCTATCCAGTGTTTGGTATTTAAATATTTGGTCACTTAACGTGTGTGGGGAGCTAATTAAACGTTAAAATATATGAAAATGTTTGAATTCGTTCTGAGATTTTTATTTTATTTTGAATGCAGTAGAATAGTGATCCTGAATAAAAGCATGGATGGAATGTAGGCTTTCCTTCCGTGTATGAGTGGCTGTTCAATTAAATTAGTTGCTAAAGCTTGACTAGAGTTGTATTCAATGGAAATTCGTCACCTTATTTGATGAGATAAAAGAAAATAATAATGATATGGTAGAGGTACATGGAATGAATAAAATGGATTGTAACTAAAAATCCTACCAAAGTTCAATAATGTGTATGGGATGAGGGTTGCAGAATATTTAGTACCGTTTTTCCTTAATAAACTGCCAGAAGACTTACAAAGCGAATTAAATCAAATCAAAACGTTTCCTTACACAAAATTTCTACTAGTCTATGTAGGTATTAATGTAGGTACCCACAAATAATTATCATCATTTTAAAATTATTGTGTCATTGTAGTACGTAGGTAACATTTTTGTAAAATTTATTTGAACGGCTCGCCACACAACGATAAACCCTAAGAGGTTTTCGTTGTGAGTCCAAAACCAAAATGTAATGTAGGATAAGTGTTTTGGAAATAAATAAAAAATAAAAAAAAAACAGCATATTTTCGAATAATGAAAGAAACAGAATTATTCAAAGGTTTCCAAATAGTCTTCTGCCTACAGGATGTTATGATTATAAATAGAAAGTTATAAGAAAATAATAATTATATGGTGAAGGTCATGAAAATAAGATGGTTCGTAGCATTTTGACAGCATTTTCTTCGATTAAACGAAAGAAGAATCATTCAAAGGTTTCCAAAAACCCTTTTGCCTACATGATATTAAAATTATAAATAGAAACGTTCTATTAATAAGAACCTTTCAAAGGGCATAGACAAACTTTAGCAATAAGTAGATGCTAACTAAACCTTTACATCCCAAACTGCTGTAAATAAAGTTCTGAGTAATATTAAATCGTTTTCGGCTCTAAATGAAACTCAACAGTAATATGTTTGATCAAGAGATTGACTAACGCTCGGTTTCTGAATTGAGAATTTGAAGTTGAAAACTATTTTGTTAAGAGCGTGCATTCTGAAAGTGGGCAACGTAGCAATTAGCTGTCAAATATTTCGCTGTTTTAATTAATTTGGAAATACTAGTGTATGTGAAATATCGCTTTATAGCGAACTAAAATATTGATTATCCCACTGTGTCCCAGCAGTGCGAACATTATAGCCTGATTATGCAATGTGACACTATTTTGTATGCCTTCTAGCGGGACGTAGTATGGACAGCATGCAGAAAAAAAAAAAATCAGGGATACACCCACATAAAATTCACAACAGATTACAAATTCAATTAATTAATTGATTATAAATTATTACAACATTCTTACTAAACAATCAATATTACAACAAATTAATAGATAAGTATTATTTTAGCTGGAATATTAATTGCCATATACAAAGAAATAATTAACCTCGTATATGGCCCTCAATATCCCATTGTCAAATTTATATATTAAGTTCATAAAGGAGGCCTGCGACTTTCGCAAACATGCCGTGTGTGCCGGACACACTACACCAGCAAGGCAGACCCAGTATGCGAGGCGATCGGCGGCGGTGATCTCTCGCGTCCGGCACTGGTTCGGGCCATGGTACGGAGCGAGAGGAAATGGGAGGCCGTCACCTCCTTCTGCGAAGCAGTAATGCTCGCGAAGGAGGAGGCGGAACGCGTGAGGGAGAGGCAAATTTCGCGCCCTCCCGCCCCTAACCGCCGCAGGAGGAGACGCCTTGGGCGTCGGGAATCACAGGCAGATTTCCGGCCACCTTAGGCGTGGGCTTGCGGATAGTGAGCAATGGGTAGCTCGCAATCCGATAAGAACCAAGCCCGCGTCGACGGCGCGTTGTGTTCCACGTGCGCCTCAAAGAGATGTCAGCAGAATTGACGGAGTCCGCTAGGGCCAATGCCTGCCGGGGTTGCGAATAAGGGCCGAAAGGGAAATCATGGCCCACGGCAACATGGTAACTGAAGGAACACGGGTCAGTAAGAGTCTGACACGCCCTCCCGCTCCACCTAGAGCGGGAGAAGTTATTTGACAATTTCCCACCCAAAAAAAAAAAGACCTAGTATGCATCTGAATGCGTTGTTATATTGAACACGCAACGTGTTGTAAGCACACTGCGTGTATTTGTACCATTACTTAAAGTAAAGCCTGCAAAATTCAAAATTTATTTTCAAAAAACGTATGAAATTTTGAATTTCACGGGCCATAATTATGGAGGAATCACCTTAAGTAATGGAAAAGTAGACTCCGACAAATTCTCAACATCAAATTCTCAATTCAGAAACCGGGTGAATATTTGCAATCGGTACAACTTAACAAATAGGGTGTTTATGGGATCTAATTGAGATCCCTTTCTGCTCCCCCTTGTTCCATGGCATAGGTTTCATTAAGACGCTTATTGTTTAAACAGTAATTAATTTATGTTGGTGTTGGTAATTCGTGTTTGTCTTGGTGGTATCTGATATCTTGTTTTGGACGTGAATGTCTTAATAGCAGTAAAGTTATGTTCAAAATACTCATCCGGTTAAGCCTGTGTCCAATTTTTTTTTTTCCGTCTTGTATATTATTAAAAATATAGATCACGAATTTTTACTTTTTTGACGTAATCAAAAGATTACGGCGAGACATTGAGTTAAAATGTGACACTACGTCACGCCTTGCTAGATTTTATACTGAGTTGTGACGTAGTGATTGAATTTTTTATTAATATGATAAAGCAAAAAATACGTGTCTTATATTTTTTATTGTTTGAAAGACAGACTAAATCAAATTTTTTTTTTTTACCTAGGCAACTACCATAATGTGGTGTATCTTTGTTTCTTTTCCGTAAAATTCGACGCGCAGGTACTCATCGCTACGAGTTGCGTAGCCCGCTACGGCGTAGCTCGCAATGTGCTACGAACGTATTGTCTTCATGTGATGGTCGTGTTCGGAAGCCCTCAACACTACGAGCTACGACGCTCGCTACGGCGTAACTAGCACTGTGCTACGAACGTATGGTCTTCACACGGTTTGAGGCTTAATGTGAAAAAAACTACAACTTGTTATTAGTCAAATACATAACATCACACCTGTATTCCCAGAGGTTGGGCAGAGGTGTACTCGTAGTACACCCACATTTCGCAAGTTATGTTTAAGTCCCATGTAATAGAGGGTGAGCTTATTGCCATCAACCGGGCACCAAACTCCGGCCAACTAGTGAGAAAATATAGATAAATAATAAAAAGTTTATTTCGGAACAATAACACAAGACCAAATACAAGTAAAACGATGATAGCTGCAAAAGTATAAACTGTAGCGCAACTAACAACGCCCTTCTCCAGATACAAAATGGAATGATGTTCCGTGCAAAAAGTACTTAACAGGTAATTAATTTAATTAACTAAATTTAATTAATAATACATATTTATAAAAATAAACAGTACAGGATAATTGAATTGGGGTGTATTTTGACATTGAGTGAATGTGGTGAGTGTAGGGTATAGGGTGTGTATGTGGGTGACTGTTAATGAGGTGTGCGAGGGGAAAATAATAGTGCGTTTACTTAGTCAATATCATAGTGTATTTTAATATACCAGCTAAATGAATACGAAATTATGGACATATTTATTTTTGACTTTTAATTTTTATCACATTTATCCATAAACACACAAAAATTCATTCACCAAAAAAAAAACAATCTTATTTAATAGTCAACGAAGAGAACTCTGAATAAAAACTGACGTTTGGCCTCACCTCCCCTTAAATTACGTACGAGACAAGAATTTTGATGGCACGCCGAATTTCTACTCGGAATTAATGCAGGGGACCAGAAAAGGAAAAGAACTCATTACAAAATAGTACCTGTTCTTAACTTCAACTTGCTGGGTTGATAGTAAATGCAATGATTTGGTTGTAGGTAGCAGGAATACATGTGATCCTCATTTTTTTTTGGTTTGTTTTATTTTATCTGTAAAGCATTTGAACGAGGCTTTTTTTCTATTGATGTAAATGGAAGTCAGTTTTAAAATCTCTCTTCTGGCGGATGTTAGTCAATACTTATAAACAAACGAAATATAGAGATGCGTACATGAGAGATGAAGCCTTAACCTCTGGACCATCTCGCTATCAATCATAATGTTTTTAGGGTTCAGTACCTCAAAAGGAAAAAACGGAACCCTTGTAGGATCACTCGTGTGTCTGCCTGTTTGCCTGTCCGTCTGTCACAGCCAATTTACTCCGAATCTAATGGACTGGCCAAGTTGAAATTTTGTACACATATATATTTCTGTAATCCAAACACGTGCAAATAAATGAATCTTGAATATGGGGGTCACTTTTGGGGGGGCAAATAAGATTTTTTTTTTTATGAAAGGGCTTTTCGCGAAGATCTTAATTTTTTCTATTGATGTAAATCAAAGTCAGTTTTAGAATCTTTCTTCTGCCGTATTTTAGTCAATACTAATAAACCAACTAAATAGCTTGCAATATTTTTTTAAAGCAGAGTAGCCAGTAAGAAAAAAAATTGGAAGGTGACGTGGGAGACCCGGTTGAAAAGAAGTTTTTTTCGCTGAATACTATGTATTTATGCAGAGCCATTTAGTTTAAAAAACAAAAACTTTTGACACTTTAAAACTTGAGACCTTAAGGCTGGTTTCACAGCTGTCCAGGAGATCCGCATGAACCGCCCGCACACGAGAGACCCGTACGGGTAGCACCCGCAGTGCTCTGAAACGAGGGAGTTAGTACGATACGGTTGCTAGCGTTGTACGGGCTCTACCCGGAGCGGGTCGCATACGGGCCAATCCGCGTCCCTGTGAAACAATGTTCTAGCACCTCACGTGTATCTCCGTTCCGGGAGCCCGTACGGGCGGCCTGTGCGGGTTTCCCGGACTGCTGTGAAACCAACCTGAAACTGATTTTTTCGGACATTCCTACCGCAAGCCACGTTAAAGAACTTCGTTCCATAATGATGTAAAATAAGCTATTATAAATTACTATAAAAAACTAAACAACTATAAAAAAAAACAACCATTCATCATCGTCATCATTCATTCATTTTTACCGTATTTTTACACGCCTCTAAACTCATAGCTATGGTAACTTTCTCAGCAATTTCAAAGGACGTACGCAGCTGATGGTATAATTTGATGTATAAGATTTATTAAGATTTCCCTAAATTCTATTTCGATCACAGCCAATAAAATTTACCGAGAAAACGATACACACACACACACCCCCCACACATGCACACACCCCACCTACATACATACATTTACACCCAACACATTATCTCGTTGGTATATCCCATACAAGGCTCCGTTGATAATTAATTCGCTTAGCTTTCGCGTGTTAGAGGGAAAGGGGGGTGTAAAGGGGGGGGTGCGTCCATTTGTACCATCAATTATTCGTTTAGCGTCCGCCTGATTTATGTTGTTTCGCGCTTGACCTATTAATCGTGAGCTAGTTGCCGATTGTAGATTGTTTTCCAGACAAAAATTAATGACGAATAATGAATATGTCTGTTTAGAGTAGGTTAGATTCGGTGATTGATTCGGGGTGAAGTTTAGAGTGGGTGATTGGATCGTTTTTTTTTAAGTGGATTGATTAATTAAATCTTTTTTGAAGCTAAATCTGCTAAAAGAATATCGCTTTGAATAACTGACACGCCATAATTTACCTTTTAAAAGCAATTTCATCCTTCCAATTAAAACATCATTATCTATCACCTGATTTCTCATCAAAAGGCGTCTACTAAAAGCTACTCTCCGCAGTAAAACGGTAACCATCCGATAATTATTCATTTATTGTAACCCGGCCCGTTATTTACGACAGGCCGTTTAACGGTTGGCCGCTTCTACGAGCGACCGCTACGGTGCTACGCTGCTACACCGCTACGCCGTAGCCATTGAGTACGGTAATAAACTGAATTGAGATTAATTTTTTTGCGATCCTGACCTCTACGAATTGAATGATCAAAGTTTTTATGAGTGAGCCTAAAATTAAATTTTATTATGGATTCGGGAGTTATGTTTATGGATGGATATTAATCTAGCCTAAAGTATTCTGTGTTATGGTTCCTATTGATTTTATTTTAGAGGGATTTTTCAATTCCATAATTTATCACGTTTTCTATCTAGTAATCCAGTTTCTCTTTAAGTTCTTAAAAGTAAGCATTCAACAAGTGTTATTATTTTGTATACTGTTTCCCTCCATCCACATTAGTACTAAAATTCAAACTCAAACCATTTCAAAGTACTTCATAGAAATTCCCGTGTAGTGAAAACTTCTTTAGGCGCCTTGGGCATTTTTGAGATGAGAAAAAACAATTGAACTCACGACACCGTTACCGACACCTCATATTTGTAAACGCGATTGTGCTCTTTATTTATATTACGTTACGAATCAATGTTCTATGCAAGTATTTTTACTTTAAAGGTTTTTGAAGTCATCATCTGCCTAGCCTTTTCCCAACTATATTGGGGTCGGCTTCCAGTCTAACCGGATGCAGCTGAATACCAGTATTTTACATGGAGCGACTGCCTATCTGACCTCCACAACCTAGTGACTAGATAACACGATACCCCTTGGTAAGACTAAAGGTTTTTGAAGTATTTTTACTTTAAAGCATTTTATTTTGTAAACGCGATTGTGCTCTTTATTTAGATAAGGTTACGGACCAATGTTCTATACAAGTATTTTTCTTCCACCAAGGCGATCTTGTTCAAGCTTTCACTTCTGTCGGCACTTCCGGAGTGCCACTGGTTTTTTTTTTTCTAACAGAGTTCTGTGACCTAATATCCCATTTAAAAAGCCCCCATTCAGACATTTATTCAGCAATATTACTCCTACGCGGCAACTGGAACCGCACAGCGCTTAATTTAAGCGATTGGTGGCGTTATCAAGCGACCACAGACGAGTGCGCTCGCCGGAACTGGTTCACTTGGCTCTTATAGGCCCTATGGTACCGTCAGCAAAAGAGTTTAACATCTTGCGTACATAAAAAAACTATTTTGTCGACTGTAATTTGGGACTAAGCGTCTTTATAGGCCGCTCGAAGCCTCACAGTACTGAAAAGAAGTTGTTATCTTGCCTGGCTGCTTGCTTAAGAGTCCTCTTACATTTTTTTACAGAAATTTATGATTTTTGACTTTGTAATTTTCAGCAACAGTAAGATATTTTAATTAATAACGATGGTGCCATTTTTTCTTGTATGGAGTTACACATTCTTTTCAAGTGACTTGCTGAATTGACGCAGAATATATAGAGTACTATAATTTTATTTATGGTAAATTTGTCTTATTATATTGAGAAACGAAAACTAAAAAAACGCATTCATTGAATATAGAAGTTTAATATCTTATTAGTTTATATTCCAAATAACCAATTTTTTTTTTTAATAATGGACGCTGAATCAAAACATTTTTGCTTTTCTTTATGATTTTTGAAAATTCAAGGAATTTAAAGAAATTCTAGAACGTCAACTTAACTTTTAGTAATTTTAGCTTTTATTAGAATTGAATGGAACAATGTGAATTTGAGCGTCGAAGTTCCATCACTGACGGATTTTCTTGTAAACTAAGTTCATAAAATATTTATAGTAAATTACACGAAAAGGAAAATTAAAATGTGTAACTCCAACATAGAAGAAAGAGAATGGCACTATCGTTATTCATAATCAAATAATTAAAATATCTTACTGTTGCTGAACATTACAACGTCAAAAATCATGAATTTGCGTAAAAAGTGCAAACGTTTTTATTGCTTTCCGGGATATAAGCTATAAAGTGTATTCGAGTAAATTTCTAATTAATGTTATAGCATTCGGATGTTTTTATACTTACGACAATATGGTCTGAACAACTAAATAGTTGTAGTTATACCTTCACTTGTTTCTGTTTGGTTGACTGTACCAATAGGCTATAGAGTTGTTGACGTCACATACGCATCGGTAGTCGCCGTGTTTGCCGACTACCGATGCATATGTGACGATGCATAGTCATTGTCGCATAATGTTAAGTTTTTTCTTAGGATAAATTCAACCCAACTACGGAACCCTTCATTGTGCGTGGTCCGACACGATTTAAAAAAATAAAAATCACTTGCCCGCGGCTTCGCTCGCGTGCATGTCGGAAATTATCCCACAGGAACGTTCTACCAAGATAAAAAGTATCCTACGTTCTAACCCAGGTCATGGTTGTTTTCCAAATTTCACCGAAATCCGTTCAGCCGTTTTAACGTGAAAGCGTAACAAACAAACTCACTTTCGCTTTTATAATATTACAGTTAGGATAGCTAAGGAGGAGCAGCTCGTGGCTAAGTAATAACAGCCGCACGGGTCGATCCAACTGGTTAAGCTACGCTTGCCGGGGTTGGTCCGTGGATGGGTGACCATCTTTACATAGCGAGACTCCTCCGTGCCTCGGAAAGCACGTTAAGCCGTTGGTCCCGGCTGTCATTTGTAGATCTTTGACAGTTGTTACGGGTCGTCAGAAGCCCGGAAGTCTGACAACCAGTCTTACCAAGAGGTATCGTGTTACCCAGTACCTAACTGGGTTGTGGAGGTCAGATAGGCAGTCGCTCCATGTAAAATACTGGTATTGAGCTGCATCTAGTTAGACTGGAAGCTGACCCCAACATAGTTGGGAAAAGGCTAGGCAGATAATGAGTTATGATAGCTAAGCGGTAAAGTGTCATAAAGGTATAAAATCTGGAGCTACTCCATATCCAAAATTTAAAAAGTCTATTTATCTCCAAATGTAAAACACCATCATTAAGCTATTCCCACACCATACACAGACGCCACCCATGTCATGTGCAAATGTTTACCAAGTCTCGTATCAATGGGTCGAGTTCATTTGTATCGACCTAGGCCACGTTGTGAGCTAAGCCTAATTTCGGTAGGGCACATTTGAATGGCCTTACAATTGTTCGGTACACAGCGCGCCATACAATATGTTGATGTGTATTACGATATCATTATGTAGTTAGTTGTTGTTGGTTATGTGATAGTGAATGGGTTATTTTGTGTAGTACAAGTACAAGAAAAATAAAAGATGAAAAAAAAAACCTATCCCATCCGTGAGGGTATTGTTAGGTATCGTACTGAGAGTCTATTTATACGGTAATCTTTAGGAAAAAAGATTTAAAAAATCACCACATGCTTTTTCAATGGGGAATTTTACCGGGTTATTACACGGGGGGCCGTCGTTTAACGGATGTCTACCATAGTCATACCTTATCACCTCTGTCGAAAATTTTCAAAAAAATCATAATTTTAAATAGCAATAACTGTTTTTGCAACTATAATTTAGAAAAAAAAAACAGTGGCAACGTGGCTGAGTACCGACAGAAGTGAAAACTTTAAAAAAATCGGCACCACGGTAATCAACGCGTTGATGTCTTTTACTTCACGGTGTCGGTAAATTGTGTAATAGTGTCAAATCAATGGTTTAGTCCCATCTCAAAAATGCCCAACGCGCTTAAAGAAGTTTTCACTTCAAAAACCCTTTTGGTAATGTTATTGCAGTATCTTTGTACCCCTTTCGGATCGGATAAGTTTTTTTTACATATAGTCCTCTTCATTGTATCCGGCGAGTGACCCGGACAATTATTTTTTCCGTCGTGAGCTCTCTGATGATAAAATTAAATTAAATTAAAATGAAATTGTTTATTTCAATTACAAAAGGCATTTAGACCTTTTAAGCAAGGAATTGCTTGTGTTAGGAGACTCCGCGCTTCCACTTATCTTATGCAATTGAATGTAGACAATGTAAACATGCAGAAAAATTTAATAAATGGGTAACTTAAAATTATACAAAAATGAAAAAGTGAATGATTTGCAAATGAAAATGAGCGCTATGCATAGAAAAAGGGCCAAGTCGCGCGTTTACGTGTGATTATGTGTGAGTATGGGTGAGATGACAAGCAAAATCAAATTTCGTCTAATAGAAATAGTGTAGTGTGCATAAGGAAGTCGTCGTTAAGTAAGTATTACGTAGGTTTGAAACCAGGCATGCACTTTACTTTGTATAAATTACTTCATCATCACTGCTAACAAAACTGTGAATGAAAACGTCGTGATTAAATCGGCGTGTCTAGAACCAAAATTCGAAGACATGTAACATCCTCGAACCCGCACTCGCCCCCGTGGTGGATTACGGCACACTATTTCGTACTCCCTTCCGCAGAGAGGAGGCCTGTACCCTAGTAGTGGGATCATTATACTAGGGCTGATCAAAAAGTAATAATCGGTTATTTTTCTTTTTGCTCGGCGCCTATGGGTCCTAGCCTGATGTTAAATAGCCTGTAGCCTTCCTGAAGAATTGGGCTATCAAGTGCAAAAAGATTTTTTCAATTCCGACTAGTAGTTCCAGAGGTTAGCGCGTTCAAACATATAAAAAAACTCTTCAGCTTTATTATTAGTAGTATAGAAAATATGAACCGATTATCATTACTTTTGATCAGCAATGCATAAAGAAGCCGTATTAAATTATAAGGCATCTCGTTACCTTAGATTTTAAGCTGCATTTTCTATTGTCCTCAACAGCCACTGGCTAACAATCTCTCATTAATTTATAAATAAAAATAACTGACCTTTTTCTCGGTTTTGTTTGAGCTCCTAGTCTAACGAGATACGGTTTTATATCAACTCAGTTCCTTTGTAAAATCGATATTCTAAGCTTATATCGATTTCCAGACTCGCTGGTTTCTGGCTACCCGTAACGAGTATTTACATAACACGTAACGACAAGTATTTAGATGTACATATAGATAGCACTGGGAGCTCTAGATTCAACATATTCTTACTAGGCTCTCCATTGTTAAAAATTGACAACAAATACAGTAATTTGACGCAGTGTGTCAATTACCATGTTATATTTTACTCGACTGTCAAAGAATGACAGTTGTGGTTTGAATATATCTACGGGCAATTTAGGTTAGAAGTAAATTTGCTAAACAATTAATTTCCATCACACGAATTGACTAAACAAACAAACCTATCTGAAAGTAACTACCTAATATAAGTTCTGTAAGTTTCATACACATTTACAGAATATTTCCAGGCTATCACAACTTACATACTACTTATATAAACTCACGACTTCTTCCCATAGATCCCCAGGTAGAAACTACAGAACGCCACCTGCTACCATCCTTACATACCCCTTTTGCCTCGTTTACGTTCATACATCTGGTCATACACGCACGCCGGTTGCGATTACTACGCACCTGGCCTTTCTGAAGAACATCACCAATAAGGTCACTATATGTCGTTCTAGGACGTCCCCATCTCGGAGTTTCCACTTACATCTGCCTTGTAAGGATCTTTAGTTAAAGGCCCCCGAAACGATCTATTCCAACTGTGAACTTTTTCGTGATTGATACACATTAATGCCCAAATTGATCGTCTGTCTACCAAATGCAATTAAAGCGATTAAAAATATAACTAAAATACAAATTGATGGTAATTGATCGTTTCGGGGACTCCTTATAGCCTGTGCACACGATGCATTGCGGCAGCGGCGCAGTGCCGGAGCGGTGTCGCTGCGGCGTACTACATACAAATATCCATGGTATGCCACACGGTGCATTCCGGCGTCGCACGGCACGTACACCGGACTTGCAGTTCCGCGAGACGAGGCGGGGTGATACTGGAGCGGCACCACTCAGTTGTTCGTTGTCAAAACACAGATGTTTGACAGACGACAATTTACGCGCTTTGCGACGCGACGCCGCGTGTGACCGCCAATGCATCGTGTGCATAGGTTCTTATTAGTCACCTTTCATTCATCCTCTCACATACTTCATATCACAAAACTTCTCATATTTTTCTTCTGAACAAATGATTGCGTGACAATAAATCGTCACCAACCAAACTAAAACTCGACAGGTTGCCTCTCAATAACCATCCACTTAGCTTAAAAAACCAATCATAAAATACAAATAAATAATAATTCATTCCGTTCCAAGTTTATTCTGAAAATAAAAGCAAGTAGTTTTATTGTGATTGCTGAAGATCGTATCTATTTAAATTTATGTTCGTTGGTCGTGAATATATTTTCGGCGCTTCACAATGAATTTGTGGTATGTGGGTTAATGGGACATTTTGACTATCATAAAATTAGGGTTTTTTTATAGAATGATACTGATCCAGTATTATAACGAAATGCAGAGAAACTTAGTCAGTGGACTGGCTAAAGTTTTAATGTAATAATGTGTTCTGAAATGGGATTCTGCTCCGTGGTCAACGGCTTATTACATGCTGAATAATCTACGACTTTCGGTTAAAACTCTTTAATGAAAAACGAGAATGTAGTTTCTGGTTTAAAAGAAGACATAGTGACAAAAAATTTAAAGAGTATGCTTAGATGGTTTTGGTCACGTTGAGAGGATGAATTAAAGGCGACTTACAAGTGAGTAGAAACGGTGAAAGGGGACGCTCTAGAAGATCATATAGTGTCCTTATTGGTGATGTTCTTCAGAAAGGTCAGGGGCGTAGTACTCGCAACCGGATGTATGTAAGGATCATAGCAGGTGGCGTTCTGTAGTTTCAGCCTACCCCCATTGGGAAGAAGGCGTGATTTTACGTATGTATGTACGTAGAAGAAAAAAAAACTACCACAAACAAGATTTTTTTTCCATATAAGAACGAAAAGCTTTCTTTATTGTTTCCACGTGACAAAATTGCAAAGAAAAAACAAGTAAAAAATATATACATATTATTCTCAGACAACAAAGGCAGTTACAAAAATCTTAAAATTATGTTAGTGGCCTTAATAGGTACAGAAATAAAAATAGAAAATAATAAAATTTATCAATTCACATGCAGATTGATGAATCGTTTGAACACAGCCCCGTCCAACCTATCTGCTATAATTTTCAGGATGCTGTTGCTACTCCCCCGCACATTCGAGACTGACGCGGTTTTTTTCCACATAATTGCTTATAAATCATCTATACAGACTAGCTTCAACTCAAAAAAAACTCAAAACTCAAATAATTTATTTCAATTAAACCATTTACAGGCACTTTTGAATTGTCAAGGAATCGGTCAGTCAGAAATAGGTATGAAGCTAGTTGCCCATTCCAAAGCGTAGTAGGTACCTATGGAGAAGAACGGGCAAGAAACTCCACGGACACTCTTTTAAATAAAAAATTGTTACAAAATATTGGTTACATCATTCATGTTGAAATTATACATGTGAGAACAATGTAGAAAGACGTGCAGGTTAGAAGCGTCCGTAATAAAAAGATAAAAAAGAACAATTCAAAAAATTAAAAATAAGCCATGGCAGCTAAGAGATGACCAGTCCCAACTGACGGCGCCCGTTCACGAACATGACGCATGGATTAGCACCATTCAGATCAACCATTTTGAAGGGAGCTAAATGATCCAACATACGCGCCACCATCAGCGAAACATTTGAGTGAGCATGACATAATCACAGCCGCCAGGGCACATTCAAGTCAATGCAAGACATATTACCCGGTAAATGGTAACTCTTTAGTACATAGTGCTCACGTAGTGTGCTATGCAATTATATAATACAAAAGAGATTGAGTTTATACAATGCAATATTATACCTTGACCCACCAGTGACGCTGTAATCCGTCACAATACAGTTTTTGGCGCACAATGTTGAGGCGTAAAAACGTCACAACCAAATTAACGCGTGTTCGGCCCAGAATGGTTTACAGGCCGTAAAATAAAATAATGTCTATGCTTGCTTCAATAGACTGCTTGTAATAGGTAATTTATAAAGAGCGGTAAAGTGAGAGTAGGACTTGCACACGAAGGGTTCCATACCACCGTACAATATTTAACACTACTTTTTGTGCTAAATATTAAATGTCTACACGGCGTGTTGCCACACCGAGCGCTGAACACAGAGAACGCTGAACGCGCTCAGTGTGGCAACACGCCGTATTCGAGTTCGGCGACAAGTCAATCGTCATCCTGAGGATGCCTTGTCGAGAGGTGAAACACGTGTCGATTTCTTTCAGGGTTTTTTTATAGCTCTTTATAAATAGCTAAGTGGAACAGGTTACTAAATATATCCACGTCTATTGTATTTTATCATGGATTTCCGCAAAGTCACGCCTGAATCAGTTAATTTAAAAAACACCTTTTTTTGTATGGGGTCCACCATTATTATTTAACATTATTTTATTTTTTAAATTTGTTGTTATAACAGCAATCACACGCGTGAAAATTTCAAGTGTCTACCTATTAGGGTTCAAAAGATACAGTCTGGTGACAGACGGACGGACGGACCTTAGCCTTAGTCTCGTTGCCACCCTTTCGGACGGAACCCTCAAAATGCCTATCTAGAATCTCGTTTAGCTAAATGTGTTTCTAATAGTCTGGGCCTAAAGGAATTGAGCCTGTACCTTTCCTTTAAATAATGGCTCAGATATTTTATGAAACTTTATTGGATCTTTTGATCTTCGTATTCTTGGGGGAAACCTAATATGTAGCAAATCTTAATAATAATAAAATTGATCTCCTTTATTATATTTGCGATTTATTTTTTACTTCAACTAGGCATAGCTTTTTGAATTGAAAACTTCTTTAGGCGCGTTGGGCATTTTTGAGATGGGACTAAACAACAGGGCAGTTGCCTAGTTAAAAAAAAAAGATTCTTTTTAGTCCGTCTTTCAGATAATAAAAAATATTAGACACGTATTTTTTACTTTATCATATTAATCAAAAATAACTCAGAAAACACGCATTAAAGTTGGGGAGTGGGGGCTCGCTACGTCACAACGCAGTATAAAATCTAGCAAGGCATGACGTCATGCCACATTTTAACTCAATGTATTGCCGTAATCTTTTGATTACGTCAAAAAAACTGAAAGACAGACAAAAAAAAATTACACAGGAAACAGGCCTATTGATTTCACGACACTGTTACGACACCAGCTTTTGGCCATTAAAAAGACATCAACGCGCGATACATTATTTCCTGCACAATGAAATTATTCAAGTTTTCACTTCTGTCGGCACTCCCGGAGTACCACTGTTTTTTTTTACCGATAATATCATTTGCACTCTACAAATTACCATTGTAATACATTTTATACAATGTACTGCTAAAGCTATTTATCCCACATTTCAGCAAAATCAATCTGCATAGCCTTTTCCCAACTATATTGCGGTCCGCTTACAGTCTAACCAGATGCAGCTGAATAACAGTATTTTACATGGAGCGACTGCCTATTTAACCTCTGACTAGGACCCGTAACGACCGTCAAAGATCCACGAATGATAGCCGGGAAAAGTGCTTTCCGAGGCACGGTGGTGTCTTGGTATATAAAGATAGTCACCCATCCACGGACCAACCGTGGCAGGCGTAGCTTAACCTGATATCAGCAGAAGTGTATTAATGGACAAGAAAAAATCTAAAATCAGTAAATATAAATTACACCATTACGTAACAGCTAATAACACTCCAGTAATGTGCAAAATCATAAAGATACCAATCTAACAAACACAAAAATCTTAACAAGTCAATAAATAACAACACTCGGTTGATACAGGACGCACCTTAACCGTAAAATGGCGTTAAACCTGTCACAATATATCACCAGGGCGTAAGGGCCAGCACACAACCGCGTGACTGCGTAAAAACGCGTAAATTAACACTCGAGTAAATTACGCGCGCCGAACTTTGAACATGTTTTTACATGTTGTTTACGGGCGAATTATTTGGATTTGTTGTTGATTTGTTTTAAATGTTTTTTGATGTGTTTTCATTGCTGTTTAAGTGGTGTATGTGTTTTTGATTGAGATAGAATTGACGTGCTTTGATGGTAGGACTATAAAATCAATTTATCTACTCTCATAGCGTAATATTGAACTTCAAAACGAGTTTATATTGACATACTTTATAAACAGAATACCGAAATTTAAAAATAGAATCATATTATAACACTTTTTCTCTAACAAAATAATACTATAAAACAATTTTTTTTCTATTATGATACAGCGCTAATCCAAGAAGTTACCAAAGAGTTTCCATCAACTTTTGGCGGGGGACAGCAGCACCCGCTGTAGCGCATGTGCGGTGATGTGCTGGTGCAGGCGACATTCATTTGTTTTGTAGTACTTACTGAATTTCGTGGGATTTTTAAATTTATTCTTGATCTTTAACTTTGATTTTTTATTTAGTATTAGTTTCAATCCCAATGTTTGAGAGTAGATAAAGTAGTGTATGAAACTGCACATAACTAGGTATTAAAACATTCGTGTGATATTATAAAAAACCTCGCCTACGGCTCGGTTTTTAAACACACACTCAAGTTTTAATACCCCTTATTATGTAACAGTTTCGAGGAGCTCGTAGCTAAGTAACAACAGCCGCACGGGTCGATCGGTCAGGTTAAGCTACGCTTGCCGAGGTTGGTCCGTGGATGGGTGACCATCTTTACATACCGAGACTCCTCCGTGCCTCGGAAAGCACGTTAAGCCGTTGGTCCCGGCTGTCATTTGAAGATCTTTGACAGTTGTTACGGGTCGTCAGAAGCCCGAAAGTCTGACAACCAGTCTTACCAAGGGGTATCGTGTTACCCAGTAGCTAACTGGGTTGTGGAGGTCAGATAGGCAGTCGCTCCATGTAAAATACTGGTATTCAGCTGCATCCGGTTAGACTGGAAGCCGACCCCAACATAGTTGGGAAAAGGCTAGGCAGATGATGAATATGTAACAGTTTCATAAACTACTATCATTATACACGAGGTTGTACTTTTATTTTATGTTAATAATAGAAGTATTACCTGAGTTGTGGAGATAAAATACTGGTATCCGAACTGCGTCCGGTTAGACTGGAAACCGACCCTAACATAGTTAAGAAAAGTTACGCATGTGATGTCTGATCAAATCAATCTATTTGATCAGACTGCGTAACTTTATCATTATCTACAGTACCTATGCAAACAATAAAGCGCCGACCCACTTCTCACGAAATATTAGCATCGAACACAAAAACCCGACTTTTTGCCCTAACCTTCAAACCTTCGGTCGCCTCAAAAGGCCCGTTTCGGCACAATATAAATATGGACAGTACAGAAACTACGTAGTTAACGTTCGAAACGACACAGACGCGCTCATTGATTTTTTTTTTTTTTTTTTAGATAAATGGCTTCTCGCAGTTTTGACCACTAAGGTCGTGGCTGCTTAACCGGATTTTCCTGTGGGTGCCATAAGCTTCTACACTTAGAGCCTCCAGCCAGGAGCTTTTTGAACTATTCTAAATTAAAATTAAGCGAATGCTCGCTAAGGGCACCCCCTGTGGGGTACGGACCTCGGCTTAGGGCATCGCTGACGGGAGGACAACAAGAGGGGACAGGCTGGATCAAATTTATATTTATATCATGATTATTATTCGGGGTATTTAACCCTTAGCAAGTCGCGCGTCCCCCCGCGGAACTTAAGAAAAAATGCTACTATCTATTTTTACAAGTAAAACAGCTCCCAAGGAACCCGGGAAGGTATAATACATGCCGTGTTAATGGCTCTTTATTGACGAATTCTCCGTTTTTCCGAAGGCCTACCCAAAAATCAAAAGCACTTGAGATTAGATTGACATAATAAGTGTTTTAGGTAAACTTTGGCTGGCGTTCAAAAGGTAGCTACGTGCTCAGCTGCAACAACTGCTGGCACCTCGTTATCGAGCAAGGGTCGGGGGGGGGATTCGTTTACTCGGGGAGTAGATCGCGTACGTAAAGGACCTCGGCGGCGAGGTCGGAATGACGGGAGGCGTCTGTGTTTGTGCACTGTACTGGTGGCCCTATTCTGCTCCTGGAGGAGTGTAATGGGGTCATCTGGTTCGGAGAGTACATGCCTCGGACGGCGGATCTGACTGATTTGGGACGGGACATAATTGGCTGCCTCGACTATCAGAGGGTTCCGATGTCGAGGAGCGGACTCAAAGTGGCGCTTTGCCATGCATTTGAGGAACTGGTGGATCGTAGGGATCTTACAGTCGAGATGGAGGATCTCGTTTCTGACGTACCACGGGGCTCCCGTGGCCTTGTGAAGGAATCTGTTTTGGAGGGTCTGCATCCTATGGATGTGACGGGGTTTGGCGTGGGCGAAGACTGCTCCCGCATAGGTCATTATGGGACGGACACACGCTGTGTAGATACGCAATTTGCACTTTAGTGACAATTTGCTGCGTGAATTTAGGATACAGTGAAGCCTACCTAGAGCGAAAGCGGCTCGCGAACGAACCGTCTTTATGTGCTCTGAAAAGGAGAGACGGTGGTCTAAGATCACACCTAGGTACTTGGCTCGCTTCTCCCAAGGGATCGGCTTGCCGAACAGGGTGATCGTTCGGGGGGAGGGGGGGGTCTAGATCTCGGTTTCGAGAATGAAACCGCTTGACTTTTGTCGGGATTAACTTCGATCCTCCACCGTCTAAACCAGGCGCCAAGGTTACTGACGGCCCGTTGTAGATTTAGGAGAGACGAAGGGGCGTTGCCTTTACAGATGATCGCAGTGTCGTCTGCGAACAGAGCGAGCTGCGTCCCTCTGTGTCTGGGGATGTCGCTGGTGAACAGCGTGAACGCGAGGGGGGCTATCACTGAGCCCTGAGGGACTCCTGCCCTGATGGGGCGAGGGGAGGATAGGGCACCTTCGATACGGTAGCGGAAGGTGCGATTCGACAAGTAGTCTCGTAGGATGAGTACGAGACGATCCGGCACTCCGAGTTTGTATAGCTTATATACTAAGCCGTTGTGCCAGACTTTGTCGAAAGCTTTCGCTATATCGAAGAAGACTGCGCATGTCGGATAGCCGCGGGTGAGACCACCTTTGACCAGCTCGATTATGCGGTGGACCTGATGCACGCTAGAGTGCTGAGTTCTGAAGCCGAACTGCTCGTCGGGTATGAGGCCCTTAGTCTCGGCGTAGTCTCTGAGACGCTTATAAATAAGCCTCTCGTAGATTTTTCCGAGAACTTTGAGCAGACTGATTGGGCGGTAACTAGAGGGCTCGTTTTTAGGCTTGCCGGGCTTTGGGATACCTATGACCGTGGCCTCTTTCCACGTCTGGGGAAAGATGTTATTGCTTAGAGCACCATTGAAGATGGTGGTCAGTAGCATGATCAAGTGGGCTGGGAAGAGCTGGACCACCCTATTGGTGAGTCCGTCTGAACCGGGGGCTTTGCGCGTATGCAGACCCTTGATTATCTCGTGCACCTCATCTGGTTCGATGGGGGGCAGGGGAAAATCAGGGTCTTCAACGGGAGGAAGGGAGGCTCTACGTTCGACTTCGGCGTCGACCTCATCGAGGTGAGCTTTGTCTACTGGTAGGGTGCTGGGAGAGCATTGAGCTTCTAGACTGTCGGCTAGGCACTCGGCTTTGTCGATGTCGTCGAAGGCAATGGTTTTATCGGGGCGGACTAACGGGGGTACGGGGGCCGACTGGGGGGACCTGAGTTTCCTCTGGAGTTCCCAGAAGGCTAGATGAGAGGGCTAGAGCGATAAGATGGATAAGAGGATAGAGGGATAAGATGTTGAGCGATCTAGAGATCGCTCAACATCTTATCCCATCCCGCTTCACGCAGCTCCGCTATACGTGTCCTAACAGATCTCTGATAGTAGCGCATATGGGCTTTGTTGGCGGCACAGGGGAAGACGCTGTAGGCTCGAGTAGCCGCGTTCTTCTCAGTCATCAGGGCACGCACATCGTCGGGGAGATTCAAGTAACAGGGTTCTGTTGCTGGAACCTCCCTGGAGCATTCGCTCAGGACGGTCTGTACGTGCTCCGTGAGTGAGTCGATCGCGGCAGTCGTGTCAGCGACTGAGTCGAAATTGTCGGGGATCGAGTCTAGTAAGGGGGATGTGTTGGATTTCAGCTGAGTGCTTACTTTCCTCCAGTCCGTCACCTTTTTAGTGGGGAGGGGTTGGTCAGGGTCGGAGGGACCTATGCGGGAGGTGAGTTTAACGATTACCGGTCGGTGGTCAGAGGTAAGCTCGTACACCGTTTCTATTGAATCTAGTCTTAGATTAACGTTCTTAAGGAGCGTTACGTCGAGTACGTCAGGGGTATGACTGATGGTATGGGGATAATGAGTGGGACTCATCGGAGCGATGATGTCGAAGTTTAGGGAGGAGGAGAGGTCGAACAAGTGCCGACCTCTGGTGTTGGTGGTGGAGCTATTCCAAGAGGGATGTTTCGCATTGAGATCCCCCGCCAAGATGACGGAGTCACTCATGTTTAACAACAGTTGGATGTCGTCGGAGAGATTTTGGAAATTTTCCGAAGCGTTGGTAGTAATGGGAGGGATATAGACCGACACTAGAGTGATCGGTGCGTGACCGGTCATGCCCAGATGGCATGCTGATACTTCTAATCGTGTGAGGGGGGGAGGATCCATTGGGATGCAGTACAGATCCTTTTTGTAATAAATGAGGGTGCCGCCCCCATGACAACGCGTTCTATCGTTCCGAACGATACGATAGTTAGCTAAGGAGGGATTGCCTCTGTGGGGCTTTAGAAAAGTTTACTGGATGAGGAGGATATCTAGTTGATGAACGCGGAGGAAGTCCGCGATTTCATCTTTTTGTTGATTTAAGCCATTGGCATTGAAGGTGCCAAGCTTGAGGGATCGGGGTTTAAACCTAACCTGAGTGGTGTTAGACATGATGGGGGGTAGAGAAAGAGGTGAGGGCTTGCGTGATCTCGGGATACGCATTGAAGACGTTACGGATTGCCGCTAGGCTACCCGATTTCTTGGCTGTAGAGATGTCCAGGGCCATCTGCGTAGCCCTGGGGGAACAGAAAAGTTCGAACGCGGTGCTGATTACGTCAAAACGTTCGTCAACGGGTTTAATTGGGGCCACGGGAGTGGGAGCGGGGCGCGGGGGTTTTAGAGCGGTGGCGGGTTTCGCGGGGGGCGCAGAAAGACGCGCTCATTGATGCGCTCACTGACCCCAAAGCGATTGTCGCGGTGCTGTCAGTTGCGGGTGATGAGTGGTCGCCGCAATCTTTTTTAAAAATGGACCGTAGGTAATTATTTCAACAAATAGGCCCAGTTTCCATACTGTCCATATTTATACTATGGTTTCGGCGACCACTTGACATACGCCATTATACGCCTTGACATAAATAATCGTCCATTGTACACAACGAATGTAAATTCAAATGCTTTTCTTTTCATATCTTTACCTTTATTTATTGTCACTGATTGTAAGAAAGGTCTTTTTATTCTGACTTGAAAAGGTCGGAGAATTTAAATGGCGGAGTTTTTCCGAACTATTGTTGTCGCTTTTTATGAAGGTAATGTTTTAGCTTCAGGGTTTTTTTTCTTAGGGGAGAAGCTCGGTAAAATTCTTAAGCTCAATGTAAGGATCTGTACAAAAGTTGGTACGCTGGTTTTCAATGAATTTTTAATTGCAAATGGCTGAAAAATCATCGTTCTGTTTTTACAATTTACTCAAAATTACAATCATCGACGTAATTTTTGAGTTTTGAACCACCTTATCAAATAACCTACTGTATTTCTATTTTCTTAATGTCCCCCGGGAATCATCGCATTTCCGAATACAAACGAATGCTAATTTCCATGTCCATAAATTTTTAGATTTATCTAATTTGAATTCAGAACTAAGTACTTTGTTGTTTTGTTTTGATTTTTTGTGTGAACTATATAGAGCTGTAAAACTATTTGCCCAGCCTTCGACTACAACAGCTTTCCTACTATTTTTAAAATAAATTAAATTCAGTTAAAAGAGTATTAACAACTCTATATACTTCCAAGTCGATTGAGAGCGTCCGGTCTGCACCAAGTGTAAAGGGCTACTGATAGAAATCCAACGACTGACGAAACACGAGGTTTGCCGAGGGACATCAAGATCATATTTGTACTGTACGTGAGAGCCCGCTGAAATGCAAAGTGCAGGTGTACGTAGGTTTTCACGAAAGCATATTTTAGCATTTCGTGTAACCAGATCGGGCCTCTGTTGCACATAAATCATGAACTTCTCTCTAACTTCACGGTCCGTAAACACTTTTATAGACACACTATATTCTCATAACAGAGGGGCTTGTGGTTAAGTAATAACAGCCGCAGCGGTCGATCCATCAGGTTAAGCTACACTTGCAGCGGTTGGTCCGTGGATGGGTGACCATCTTTACATACCAAGACCGTGCCTCCTTGCCTCGAAAAGCACGTAAAGCTGGCTGTCATTTGTATAGATTTTTAAAGTGAAACTTTTATTACATCGTCTCAAACTTTTTCGTCTGTGTGTTGCATGTCGCGTGACGGTCGGCCGCGGAGTAGGGATAAAGTGAAAGGCGCTCGTCAGAACAGCCAAGGCCAATATGGCGGCGCCTACAGAAGTTTCACTTTTACCGTGGTTTCATAAAACCACACAATCCTTTTTGACAGTTGTTACGGGTTGTCAGAAGCTCGAAAAGTCTGACAACCAGTCTTACCAAGGGGTATCGTGTTACCTAGTAACTGGGTTGTGGAGGTCAGATAGTCGCTCCATGTAAAATACTGGAAATCAGCTGCATCCGGTTAGACTGGAAGCCGACTCCAACATAGTTGGTAAAAGACTAGGCAGATGATGACCATATTCTCATAACACTTTATTGTTTAAAATAAACGAATCATTGCAATAAAATAAAGAAACTGCCTCGGTAGTCTAATAGTCGCAAGCGCTACAGCTGAGCATGAGGTCCTGAGTTCGATTCCCGGGTCGGGCAAAGTGTTATTGAGTTTTTGCATCAAAAATTTCTCTGTAGCAGCCCGGAGTCTGGATTTGTGCCCGGCTGATGGCAATAGGCTCGCCCCCTTTACATGGGACTTAATCATAACTGGCGAAATGTGGGTATAGCTAGAAAAATATATAAAAAGATCACTTCAAACACTACCCACTGCATGTAAAACTCATATAAACTAAGTATGTAAATATACTCCAATTCTGTTCATGTTACAACGTCACACGCGCAGATAGCTCTTTTCATTAACCCGTCATTATATTAATTAACTTTATACTGTTTAATATACACGCAACTACATTATTAATTTAATAAAGAGTAGTTCTTTTGATTTATTTACACATAATATCACCCCTGTAATTCCTGAAGGTTTAGGCAGAGGTGTACCTACGAAATATCTACACACATTTCGCCAGTTATACACCGTGAAATTTGAATGACAGTTTTGCGAGAACAAACGCTGTTCAGACCATGGTCTACTTCCATTCTACAGAATCAAATAAAAAAAAAAAACATAATTGGGTTTAAAAAAAACACAAAGACAAAGTTTAAAATGTCAAGATTATCTACTGCTTACTAAATTTTCGTTTATGGAGGTACATTTCCGTGTTCTGCTGCTAATGCTGTGTCCCGTGCGTGGTGTCTGTGTTGTAGGGAGTAACGATAATCTTGAAATTTTAAACTTTGTCTTTTTTGTGTTTTTTTTTTTTTAAACCAATTAGGTATGTTTTTTTTTATTGGATGCTGTAGAATGGTAGTAGACCATGGTCTGAACAACGTTTGTTCTAGCAAAACTGTGATTCAAATTTCACGGTGTATTTAAGTTCAATGTAATAAGGGGCGAGCCCATTGCTATCAACCGGGCTGCTACTGAGAAATTTCTGGTGGAAAAACCCAATAAACCCAGGACCTCGTGCTCAGACTAGAATACCTTCTATATGACGAAGAGGGTAGGTGTCTCTCTTTCGTTAATATCAGCCATATTGTAACTACTGTGGGCATATTGTGGGTTGTGTTGGTTATTGCGCAATAGAAAAACCGTTTACAGTTCAGATCAAATTATAATAATTTACTATCAAATTTTCCACACAATTCTGTCTATTGCTATTGTCGGTAAGTCCTTTCGGTAGGAGTCAAGCTCGTCCCGCCATCTGCGTCTCGGCCTGCCGCGATGTCGTCGTGCGTTTAGTGGGACCCAATCAGTGGTTCTTTAGCCCATTTGTCATCTGACATGCGGCAGACATGTCCAGCCCAGTCCCTCTTAAGCTTAGCGGCTTTTTGGGTAACGTCTTTGACCTTGGTTTTGGCGCGCAGAGTTGTGTGCCTTATACGGTCTGAAATTTGAACCCCCAGTATACTGCGTTCCATGGCTAGCTGGCAAACCTCGAGTTTGGACCTCTGCTGAAGTGTCAAAGACGAGATTTGAGCACCATATGTGAAGAAGAGGGAGGCTTTTGCCCTGCTGTGGGACAGTACCGGCTAGTTAGATTAGATTACTAGACATAATTTTAATACTAGAAATAAAGATAAACTAGATCAACCATTTTTCAGGTTAAAATACCTTGTGACAATATTGCAATTAAATGAAAGAAAATTTAAAACTCATATAAAAAATACACTTTGTAAACAAGAATATTACAAATTAGAGGATTATATCCAAGATAAGAGTGCTTGGAAACATGCTGGTACTGCTTCCATAGGACAATTTAAAATCAAGACAAAATCAAACTGGTTGCTAATTTAATTGTAAAATTTATTACTTTGTGTTTTATGACATTGATTTTATATTCTGTGATTACTTCCTCACACACTGACTTATTAATTGTAAAATTTTAGGAAAATCGTCTACTTTTACAATGTTTGTAAATATGTGAGCACCATGTATCTATCACATATTAAATTATCTATCGTTGCTTCATTTTTAATTCTTTTTACCTATTGTGGTATAGTAATTTTATTCTAAGTGCATCGTCTTCACATAATTATAATAATTATTTAACAAATTTACGTACATATTCAAACAATTGTAAAACATTTTAAAAGAGTAACGGTGGAGTTTCTTGCCCATTCTTCTCTATACGAAAACTACCTTTTGGAAGGGGCGACTAGAATCAATTTTATTATTTTGTAATTTTTGACGTTCAAAAGTGCCATATATGGGCCTATTTGAAATAAATGATTTGACTTTGATCAAATTAATCACACTAGCGATTCACACACTGTATGTACACGACACGACTATTCGGAATACGCAACAGTTTCTAAACGTGTTCACTGCTTGACCGCCACCGATGAACTCTGCACAGCTCCGACCGGTCCGAGCGTTATGTTGTAGACTCTGTCGAACGCCGGCGGCGCTGGCGTACCGATTAATCAACTCAGTAACGTATTTCCAACATACAAATATACATTTTTGTCCCTTTTACTACAAGGATATCACTCAAACAAACATCCCATAGAACTGACTAACTATTCCTTTCCTTGCCTCGTTGTTACTGGACAAAAACTAATTTACCGTCACCGTACATCCGGTATTGTAGAATATAAACGATGTACTGTTTCACGGTAATAAATCATGATGGTTGCGGTTGAAGAAACCGAATGTAAATACGGCTAGATATGATTCGCGGACGCGAAGACTAACGTGGTTGAATCATTTGTTAGGGGATACAGTCGAGAACAGTGTCGTTTTGTTTTTTTGAAGTGAAAACTTCTTTAGGCGCATTGGGCATTTTTGAGACAGGACTAAACCATTGATTTCGCAACACCATGACAACACCTCATTTTTGTAAACGTGATTGTGCTCTTTATTCATATTACGTTACGGATCAATGTTCTATGCAAGTATTTTTACTTTAAAGGTTCTGGAAGTTTTTTTTTTTTTGTAAACGCGATTGTGCTCTTTATTTAGATAATGTTATGGACCAATGTTCTATACAAGTATTTTTCTTCCACCAAGGCAATCTTGTTCAAGTTTTCACTTCTGTCGGCACTCTTGAAGTCTCCACTCTTTTTTGTTTTTGAACGAATCTGGAGTTTCTGGTGACGTAATGAAAGTATTATTTCCAAAAAAAAATGTGTAGTACGATGCTTAATACGTTTTTCGTAATAGGTCTTGTCGGATATAAATTGGTACCTTGATAGTTAGATGGTTTTCGAACCCACCATAAGAAAAGATTTTCAAACAAGTCCCAAGGTTATAAGTCACTATAAAACCATTCATCTTTCTTACATGCACGTAAGCAAAAGTAAATCTTATTCTTGGATGGCTCTTTAAAATTTAAACATTATGCAGAAGTAGATAAAAAAACTATAGTACATTACTGTTGTAGCCTGCAACAGGGGTATTGATGGACGATCGTGAAAATGTGGGATGAGGCAAAGCCGAGGCACACATACTCGTACATGAGTCAATCAATGCCTGGTTGCGGCCAAAGCTTGTATAATACTTTTCTCAAATAATGCGCGGAAATTCAAACTAAGTAATTTAATTATACATTCCAGAATCAATGACGAACAACGATAATTTTTCACGGGCCAATATGTTCTCTGGTTTTTACTTTAAACAGCTCTATTTGCATTTTATTTAAATTTCAATTTGGCTTGTACACAACACACACTGCAAAATTGAATCATAACCATTCACAGCCCAACACTTTTGCACGTACATACATCTGCTAGCTCTGTAACTGTGCACCGCCTCAGTTCCGTAATATTGCCGTAACAAATGGCCTGTCGTTAGTTTAACGACGATATTAATCGTTGTTTTGTCTACTCTCGCCGACGAAACCAACGATTTATGTGTAGTTACAATAGTTACGATCGATGGTTCATAATCAGCCTATAATGTTCCCACTGCTGGGACACAGGCCTCCTCTCTGTTAGAGGGAGTGGGCCACAATCCACCACGCGGGTTCAGTGCGGGTTGTGTGATTATAAAATATAATGAACGTTGATATATTTAATAACCTGTTCCACTTAACTACTATTCCTAAAGAGCCATAAAAACTCTGTAAGAAATTGACACGTGTTTCACCTCTCAACGAGGCATCCTCAGGATGACGATTGACTTGGACGCAGAGACCTGTGTCCAGCGCTCGCTGTGGCAACACGCCGTGTTCGGGTTCACGACTAGTCAACCGTCAGCCTGAGGATGCCACGTTGAGGTGAAACTATCAATTTCTTACAGGGTTTTTTATGGCTCTTTAGGAATAGCTAAGCGGAACAGGTTACTAAATATATCCACGTCTATTGTATTTCATAATGGATTTCCGCAAGGTCCGCCTGAATCAATTAACTAGTATTCTACGTCCTAATCCAGGTGATATACCTAAAACCGAATCAACCCTCTCGAAGAAACTAAACGCTCTCCTCACAAAGTTCTCATTTAAGACCATAATCACAAAAGAAAAAAACTAAAGCAAAGTTGTCAATTGTAGAGCAAAGAGTTTGTGCTGTGCGCTGTGAACTTTTCAAGTGGCTATTTAACCTTTTAAGGACTGCTGTCGCCCGGAGGGGTCGGTTTCGCGCGCAACCGTTTAGGACCGGCGACGCCTCCGGGCGACAGCGCGCGTTGCCAATAGGCTACACCATTAAAATATTATTTTTGCGTAAAGTACGGAACTTAGTCGATTGCTAATATTTTTCCTACACTGCCAAGAATATTTGTAAGCCATAGACGATAAAAGTTACTAAAAACTTCGTGCCCAACACTATAAAAAAAAAATACGAAGGCGCCCTTTTTTACATTGATATTCTGTGGTTTATTGTCGTGACTTAGTGTTGTTGTTTTATTTATTGTGAGTTATTGTGATGGATTTTTCGTTTGAAACTTAGGTAAGTACATGAATAATGAAACAATAGTGGCTTGTGCAAGTTTTTGGCTAATCGTTTGTGTAAAACAATATAGTAAAAATGATTTCCGAGCCAATAAATTTTCAGGTTATTTCGCCTTACACATTTGCCATATAAATATATTATTGTTGACTGTTTTCCGATGAATTTGTGTCTATAAATGGTAATTATCTATGCAAAAACTAATTATAATTAATTATTTCATGCATTCAAAGCGTATTCATTTATTTTTATCCATTTTTCAAAGATTTTTCGAAGCATTTTGATGTGTAGGTAAAACGGGTCAAATTATCATGCCGAATTTTTATGAAATAATACTAGATTTGTTTTGTAACCATTAATGAATTAATCAAAAGGGTTATAAATAAGGAATGTGTGTACAGAAATTGATAAAACACTTCATTCTTGTTTACTTTCAAAAAAGATTCTAACTAGACTAGATAAATTTCCGGATAAAATGACCCGTCAAGGTCATCTTGGTATTTTACCAATTATCGTATCATATTTTTACGATTCATGGATAACAATTAGTCGAAGAAGGTATAGGTAATATTCTAGAAAGATTTAATACATGATATAATGCTCATTATAACTCGTATGATCTTTTCCAATATCACGAATTGGACTACGCGATTCAAAATGACAGCACCGCGCACTATGAAGTTTGAGTTAGAATATTATGGAAATATTGTATGTAAGACTAATAAGAAAAAAATCTAATTGGATTACTTGTGTATTCATGATATTATTACCAAAATTTTGCGTAAATCAATTCATTACTTTTGCCAGAAACTAACATAATACATTAACAAGTCGGCTTACGGCCAGTTCTCTATTTTCAATAGGATGTTTACAATAATAACTAAACGTATGAGTGTTATGGATATTATCATAAGTGGCCCCCGTTGTTCAAACACTCGAATCTGTTTACAGATTGTAAAATGACGCAATAGAAACGAAGCTACAGCAGTTTTTGTGTGAGAGGTCAACCCGTGTCAGATTACATCGCGATAAGCCGCACGTGTTTGTCCTTGACGGATGGTCGCACGCTTTTTTTGCAGTACTTAAAAGGTTAAAAAAAGAAGAAAGTTTCTTTCACGTTCTTTAGTACTATCTTCACTTTAAAAAGTCGTTTTCACAAAGCGCTCATTGGCGTGTGGCTGTGTTAATTGGCTCCATTTAAAAAATGCAGATGGTGTTATTCTTTTTTTGAATTTCAGAGGTAGTTTTGTCTTGTGCCAGTTTTGTTATTATGTACGGATTATTCCAAGGATGAGCAAATTGAGCACTCTATAGCTTTATGAGGGCGCCAAATGGTTCACTAGCGCCACTCCTTTAAAAAAAAAATATCTCGTGACTGAGAAGGAATTATGAATAACGGCTAGTAAGGACCCTCGGTAAGTGTGTCTAGAATTTTCTAATATCTTTTATAAAGTTTCAAATTGAGACACGAAGAAACAAAATACGATCTAGGGGAATGTGGCCGCTTTTCAGTAGATCGAATTTTGTTGCTTCGAAATAAATATCATGGTCAAATTTAAGAATGATTTTTTTCTGAAATTATAAAAGTATTTACGAAACCAGAGCAATGGTGGCCTAGTGGCAAAGGCCCCAACTTACGAATTGTTGTAAGTTTGAACCCAGACATGCACTTCACTTTGTGTAAATTATTTCATCACGACTGCTCTCAAAACGGTGAAGGAAAAGATCGTGAGGAAACCGGCATATCCTAGAACCAAAAAATGGTAGGAAAGCTGCTAAAGTCGCAGACCCGACAGATAGGAAAATAGTTTTACAGCTCTATATAGTTCACACGAAAATCAAAACAAAACACCAACAAAAATTCGAAGACATGTGGCATCTACCAACCCGCACTGCATGGGCCCACATGGTGGATTACGGCCCTCTCCCTCTCACCGAGAGGAGGCCTGTGTCCCAGCAGTGGGAACATTATAGGCTGATTCTAATATTTATGAAAATATCTGCCATAATCTTCAACCATAATTATTAATAGCTCAATTGTAGATCCTTGGAATATTCCTGATTAGTTTTTTAGGCGTAGACCAAACTTAAAAATAATTATGTCCCAAGAAATTAGGTCCTGTAGGGTCCCAAAAAAGTAATCCCCTAAAGTAAATTGAAATTAAAAAGATAATCCACTTTCACCTTTCTTTAACTTTTAAACAGACCGCCTCTAAGTTCAGGCTATAAGGATTAGACTTGTAATTAAACTGACGTCAAGTAAATCAAGTAATTAAAAACTTAACTTCATTTTTATTAATAATGGTTTTGAAATAACTATAAAGTAGCTAATGGTACATTTATATCACTCGTTTTATAAGCTTGTGTTTAATAATTGATGAAGTTGTATAAGCACGTTTTTAAAAATTCTGTTTTTTTGTATTAAGCGGTTTATGAAACGTTTATTTTACTGATAAAGCTTGCTACATATGACCAGACGTATACAAACTACAGAACGACACCGTCTACCATCCTTACATACTCCTTTTGCTTCATTTACGTTCATACATCTGGGGGTCATACAAGCCCGTCGCACCGCACTGTGGATCGAAAACAGGCTCTCGAAGACATAGGAGCTTAAATTTTTAAGTGTCGGTTTTTCGCTTGAAATGGCTTCTAATAGCCAATATCATAGGATACAATCTAGTAGGCAAAAATGCAACTTGTTTTCTTTTTGCAAAAAAAATGCATGGAGGTAATGCTTATATCTCCGGAACGGAGAGAATAGCCATAATATCCTTGCACATGGTAATGTAACTATTTATTTATGATTTTTTGAAATACTTGTTTTTTTTTTTCAGAAGAAGATTTTTTTCAAATAAATCCGCTCTATGTTTCATTCATCATCATCATCAGCCTATAAATGTTCCCACTGCTGGGACACAGGCCTCCTCTCTGTGAGAGGGAGTGGGCCGTAATCCACCACGCGGGCCCAGTGCGGGTTGGTAGATGTCACATGTCTTCGAATTTTCGGTTCTAGGACATGCCGGTTTCCTCACGATGTTTTCCTTCACCGTTTTGAGAGCAGTGGTGATGAAATAATTTACACAAAGTAAAGCGCCTGTCTGGGTTCGAACCTGCGACCTACAACACGTAAGTCGCGGCCGTTACCACTGGGCCACCACTGCTCTTAATGTTTCATTATATGTATTATATCAAACATCATTATAAAAATCATTAGCTCCATGCATTTTTTGCAAAAAAACTAAGTTGCCACTTTGCCTACTAGATTTTATCCTATGATATGTTTCTGCATAATATTGGCTATAGAAGTCATTTCAAGCAAAAAACCGACGTTAAAATTTCAGCTTCTATGTCTTGAAGAGACTTTTTTCGATCCATTGTGCGCCGGTACAAAATATTTCCATTGAAATCGATAATATTCAGCAAATATTTCCCTCCAACAACAACAGCGTATCACAGTCCGTGTCTCTTTCAAAAAGGCAGCGAAAAACCTTTCAAATCCATTAAAATTTCCGCGTATATTTCCTGTAAGCGCAACACACTCGTGTCTGTCGCTTGAGGCCCGCTTTGAACTCATGCCCGTGTCGGTGGGCAGAGCTGTCGCGTTTGTCGCGCTCGCGAGTCGTGTCGCGTGTAAATCACGCCCAGTCCTGACGCGGCCTTATTCTGACCTGAGGATTAAATGCCGTTAGGCTTGCGTCGAGTAGGTAACATTTTCCACAGTGTTTTATGCTTTTTAACGAATTTACAGCAATTTACCAGCCTTTGTATCAAATATGCTGCCTTTTTTCGGCTTTTCATCAAATATGCACTTACATATAGTTTTTGTTTTTTTTTGTGTTGCTTGTTCGAAAAACATTTAGTGGATGGTCAATTATTATTTTACTAAAGGATTTATGAAAGGGATGGACATACACATACAGTACAACTATGTTTAAAATGTCCCTCGGCAAACCTCGTGTTTCGTCATTCGTCGAATTTCCATCAGTTGCTTTTTGCACTTGCTGCAGACCGGACGTTCTCAATCGACTTGGAAGTATATAGAGTTGTTAGGACAGAAAAGCTGCTGAAGTCGCAGGCACGTCACATAGGAAAATAGTTTACAGCTCTATATAGTTCACACGAAAATCAAAACAAAACAACAATAAAGTACTTAGTTCTGAATTCAAATTATTACACAAGATAAATCTAATAATTGATGGACATGGAAATTAGCCTTCGTTTGTATTCGGAAATGCGATGATTCCTGAGGGCCATTAAGAAAATAGAAATACAGTACACATGTATCAGATTTATTATTCAATTAAAAAAACTCGCAGAATTTCGTTTTCATTATACCAATAAACCTAGCATGGCAAACAAGCGTAAAAGCGAACTTGAAAAAAAATCGGCACCGCGGTAATCAACGCGTTGATGTCTTTTATTCCACGCACTGCGGTAATCAAGGCGTTGATGTCTTTTACTCCACACACCGCGGTAATCAACGCGTTGATGTCTTTTTAATGTTCAAAAGCTGGTGTCGTCACAGAGTTGCGAAATCAATGGTTTAGTTAGTCCTATCTCAAAAATGCCCAACGCGCCTAAAGAAGTTTTCACTTCAAAAAACTGTGAGTAAACTGAATTAACGAATCCATCCCACGTCCTTATCTAGTCCTTTAAACACAACAGCAACCAATTACAATAGAAACAAGATAAAACAAATAAACAAACACAATAACAATGACTAATGCAATCGTACCCCGTTTATGGAACAAGTTTCAAATAAAACGGTCACTTGCTAGAGTACCTACACAGTTAGGCTCAACTCTGACGATAAAAACTTGTTACAATCTGATTAGACTTATAAAAGGACATTCGAGAAAGGATTTTTATCTAAAAACGAACGCTTTCTGAAGAAAAGTTGGTTAATTGCGTCTGTGAAACGATAAAATCTGTCGGATTTACTATTACGCACTTTGATTCGTGGAAAAAAGTTTCTTGTGAAGGCTTTTATTCTGAATTCTGAGACGGGATCATTCATTTTCGTCTAGAAATGTAATAAAAAATTTAGTATGAAAGAGATTTTATTACTAGTATTACGCTTGTCATTTTTCATGAGATATTTTTTCGTCGTTTTAAGGCGCGTATTGTAATAACTTTTTTGCAAGAATTTGACAAGGTGACATCATAAAACGCCATGTTTTCGATTCTAAAGTCACCTTGTCTGTAATCGTGGGTGGCGTAGTTTCTAAAGCAGCTTAATAAACAATTATAGATCAGAATATTCCTTTGAGAATACCTAAAACCACTCCTTCATTGCAAGGCATCGCTTTCAATTTAGTGTCGGTAACGAAAACTTACCGACCACTTTAAATAAGCTTAGATTCCACGACATCTAGAAGAGCTCATTTAGAATTACTAGGTTCACAATATATCTTATACTATTAAATGAGGAATATTTGATAAATAAATGTACTTATATTAATTTCAAATCACGTTCGCGAAAACGGCTCGTAAAGATTTCAATGAAAGTTGTATTACAGGGGTTTACGGGGGCGAAAAATCGATCTAGCTAGGTCTCATATCTGGGAAAATTAGTTTTCTCCTTATTTTCACCCGAGCAGAGCTCAGTTGCCCAAAGTTTAGAACAAGATGGCTACCTTAGAATAATGACGATGTTTCGTCAGTCGTCAGGACATTAAGAACATATCTGTATTGTACCTAAAATGTGGAGTGAAAACCATCTATCTGTATTTATCTGTACTTCACCTAAGATTTTTTCTTTTTTTCTTTCGCTCACTTGTTTTATAGGTATCTATACTGTTACTAAAGAGTGACCTCGTTGCTTTATATACAATATAGACAAAATAAAAAAAAACCTTACGTGAAATTAATATCCATAGACAAAGCACTTTTGGCACACTTGACGTCCTTCCTTTCCCAAGACGTCAACATATAAAAAGTAAATCACTGAATACATTTACATAATAAACAGACTATTCTATGTGCGATACAGAAGTTCGTTCCTTTGTCTTCTAATCCCTTAGCATAACAAATTGTACTGAAACAAAAACTCCCTTAAGATGTGAAAATTCGCAAATCGTCGACGTCGATAGCATCAAATCTTTGAAACTGGATGTAGTAAAGACAGAAGGGTAACTTGACACCGTCCTTAAAATAATTTTGGTCACAGAAAATTTTCTTATTGTTAGAACAGTATGAACGATTTTCGAATCAGTGTATTGTGATGACCTATATAATCCGAAATTATGATTATCATAAAACTGAGATTGCTGTATAATATTTCGCCAAATATACATGCCTATCCAGAAATCATTCATGGAGATACCTCCATCTAAATTCTAAAGTCTAACAAAATCCTTTTTTCTAATTGCTGTTATTTTCATTCTAACGAACATCAAATTTAAAGTAGTATGAATTAAGTCTATTTTAGAATGACTTGTACTATTGAAAAAGTCTTAATTTAAAAAAAAAACATAAAAATGTTTGAAGTTGTAGCGGAAAATGAACTTTATGCGTCGATTTTAAAGTGTGATTTTCAAAAAACACATTTGTTAAAATTTTTGGAAACAAAATCGCAAAACCCAGTATAGAAAAAAAAACAAATTAAACATCCTTCGTTTAAAAATATTTTACTACTACGTATTGCTGGAATTGTCGATTCGTCCACAAATAAATTGAATTCAAGCGAATCGCCTCAAGAAAAACTAATATTTATTAAAATGGTCGATTCGCCCGGATTCGGGCGAGTCCCCAATAAGCCGAATGAACGCTCTTAAATTTTTTATTCTTTTGTTGATTAGATGGATTGAACGACAAGATATGCATGTACGTGTATTTGCGTAAAGCTTGAAAAAAGTACGAGATGTAAGACAAAACAAATTGGCCTGTAACTATTATTTTCTTTTATACTTCTGTCCGCCTCCTGCTAACTGCCTCTCATTCGATACAAGTCGCCATCGTTCGTAGTTATACCACAGAATACCTACCACAGTTGAAACGACAAACTTTTAACATAACCATTATCACTGGCCCGCCCTTTGGAGTATCGTGTGGCACAAGTTGAACGTGGCAGCGGGATTTAATGTCTTCCGAATTTTTTTTTTTATGTGTGGAGAGAAAATAAAAGAAAAGAAAGAAAGAAAACACAAAGAACAAGTTGGGGTAAAATATGCGTCACATCCACGCAAAACGGCTATTGTTTAACATAATGCTGCGACCCTATGCGAGACAGAACTCCAGCGCTGGTTTTAGCGACAGCCGGCGTTGACGTTATGACGTCGATTGGTGTAGCATACAATGAGATATAAAAATAAAATAAATGTACAATAGAATTGATTTGATGGATTGAGAAAGTTGGGAGGCTGAACGGTTGTTTGTGCCATTGAATAATTACAGGAACTGCTTGAATGAAGAAAACGATAGTTCGAAAAGGGGCTCGCTGTATGCATTTATAGTCCGTGCAATCCACGACGACGCGCCCCACTCCGCGATTACTGTACTGTAAGCTGAACTCTAGTACGGCGCGGAGCGGAGTGGGGCGCGTCTTCGTGGATTGCGCGGACTATAAGTCAATGTCAAGTCATATACTATACAAATAAATGGCTTATAAAATCTACATCAATCATGTAAAATGAGCCTTTCGTGAAAAGTATCCTCCTAAAATATAATCAAACCTTTCACCAGCAGTTCTAAAACTTCTAAAAACCTAACGACCGAATACCTAATTCCTACGAAGAAAAATTCAAGGAATCACTCCCCGGCCTCATTACTTCACGTTCAGAACATATTGTCACATCATAAAAAAGAAGTTGGCACATTAAGGCCAGCCCGCGGCCGTGGAAGCCGAAAGTTTATTACTTGGGCCAAACTTTTCGAAGTCATTTCTTCAGGCGAAGATTTTTCTACGACGTCCCACGCCGTTTATTGCTTAAAATAAGTAATTTGAGAGGACGAATCTGCATAATGTTGCCAGTAGAAAAAAAAACCTATTTTATTTTTTTCCGAAGTTTAATGTAAACAGTTGGTTTGGGAATCAAGTTTTATCGCTGTGTGTGATGTAGTGACGTATTTGTATTGATGTTGTATTTTATCGAATCAAGGTTTTATTTTGTAACGGATCATTAAACCCGTTTGATTCTACAAACTTAGTAATAAAAATGTCCTTATTTTCGTCATAGAAAACTTTGAAAACACAAGCATTCTTTTTCTTTTCTTTTTAACCACAACGGGGAAGCTTTTGCCTTCTTCTCACTTGATGGTAAGTGATGATCAGGCCGAAGGTGGAAGCGAGCTTCACCCTGAATCTTCAACCACAGAGGAACTGGCTATCTTACCTCTACCTGCCGAAACACAGTGCTATTAACATTGTTGTCACGGTGATAGACTTAAGATAAGATGGTGGTAGCTAGCCAGGTGGACTAGGACAAGCCCTACCACCAACCAAACCGAGCAGAAAATTGCCCCCGCTTGAAATCGAACCCGGAACCTCTGGGTCTGAGACAAGTGGTTTTATCACTAGACCACTGATACGGCATTCATAGCAAATGTATAAAAATATATTGAAGAAATAAAAACATTGTTATTTTTATAACAGGTCGTTTATTTCTAGCTTCACATAATCCTTCTTATCACAAAATAGGGATGAAGACAATTTTTTTTTTGTCAGCCAGATAGATTATTAAAAAATATCGGACACGTATTTTTTTCTTTTTTGACGTAAACAAAAGATTACTGCAATACATTGAGTTAAAATGTGGCATGACGTCACGTCTTGCTAGATTTTATACTGAGTTGTGACGTAGCGAGCCCCCACTCCCCAACTTGAATGCGTGTTTTCTAAGTTATTTTTGATTAATATGGTAATGCAAAAAATACGTGTCTAATACTTTTTTATTATCTGAAAGACGGACTAAATAGAATTTCTTTTTTTTACCTAGGCATCATCCCTATTACTTACTTCAAAATATAAAAAAACTCGAACCACTCCCATCATTATAACAACAGAAAAGCTTCCTAAAACAAGTCACACTTGACAATTTTAATTCATTCACTTGAAACGTCCGTCTGTGTCGTAAGTGCGAATAAGTCCTTAAATTAAAAATCGTCGAGTGTGCTCTGCCCTTAATAAAGTTGACGTTTTATTTGAAAGAAGAGGGTCCAATGATTTTAATTTATGCCGGTCCGAATTGTCAGGAATGTCCAAAAAGATTACAGTTGACTGACGATTATTTTTGGGAGGAATAATAATTAGTCGCGGGAAGTGTTGCCTCGCCTTTTTTTGGCCTTGGTAAAGCCGTTGTTCTGCATTTTATTTTATTGGCAGAATTGTGAAGGAAATTTTTAGGATTTTCCTTATTGCGGTAAGGCTTCGATAAATGACTCTAGCTTAACTTAGGGTGCAGTAGATTTTAACGTAGTTTACATAATTCAAGTCAGTGATTTCAGTAAGTGTGAGTCAGGGCTTAAAATAATAATACTATAAGATCCCATGAGCTTAGATTAATAAGGATATCTTCGTTCTTATACATCTAAGTAATACATGAACTTAGGGTGCACTAGATTTTAACGTAGTATGCATAATTCAAGTCAGTGGTTTAATCAATGTGAGTAAGGATTTAAAATAATAATATTATAAGATCCCATGGGCTTAGATTAATAAGGATAGGTGGGCTTAGATTAATTAGTAAGGAAAGAGGTGGGCGCTAATGAAACTCAAACTCAAACTCAAACTCTTTATTGCATTCATGTGTACATTTAGTTGTTACATTTAAGTTAGTAAGTTCCAACACGAAACCCGGTTAGGGCACGGCAACATAATAGGTAGGTAGTAAATTGGAACAAAACAAGCATCCAGTCAGTAGGTACATGTACTGGATTGCAAGTTTGTTAAACAATGAAGTTTTGAGCTTAGATTAATAAGGATATCTTCGTTCTTATACATCTAAGTAATACATGAACTTAGGGTGCACTAGATTTTAACGTAGTATACATAATTCAAGTCAGTGGTTTAATCAATGTGAGTAAGGACTTAAAATAATGATATTTTAAGATCCCACGGGCTTAGATTAATAAGGATAGGTGGGCTTAGATTAATTAGTAAGGAAATGGGCGCTAATGAAGTTTTCAAGTTTTTTTTTTTACTTATGTAACTGTTAAAAAACACAAAAAAAAATATAAACCTGTTTTTGTTCCAATAAAATATTTTAAATATCTTCGCCCTTATACATCTAAATAAAAGGTGAACTCAAGGTGCACTAGATTTTAACGTAGTATGCAAAATTCAGAGAGAGAGCAGTGGTTGCCAAGTGGTACCAGCCCCGACTTAGGTCGTGGGTTCGAATTCAGGCAGGCGCTTTACTTTGTGTAAATTATTTCATCACCACTGCTCTCAAAAGGGTGAAGGAAAACACCGTGAGGAAACCGGCATGTCCTAGAACCGAAAATTTTAAGACATGTGACATCTACCAAGCCGCACTGAGCCCGCGTGCTAGATTACAGCCCACTCCCTCTCGAAGAGGGGAGGTCTGTGTCCTGTGTCCCAGCTGTGGGAACATTATAGGCTGATTATGCTATATTTAATTTAAGTCTGTGATTTAGTCAGCGTGAGTAAGGACTTAAAATAATACAAACAATACTTCCCATGCCGATCTCAGCTACAGTGACTATTTCTATTTCGCTGTCGTCGACTATTATACAGAGTAGGTAAAAAATCGTGGATCAAACGAAACAGCGCGATAGTTGGGGTTATTTGCAGTAAAAAATATCTCTGTGGCAGAGTCCCTAACTTGATCTCCTTAAAATTTAAGACTATTTGAGTGTTTTTTGTAAGAAAATACCTACCAAAATTTTTAATAATAGGCAATTACCTATTTTAAAACAATAAATGATGTTTAGTTGCTTCTAGGAAATGTATCATCACTACAAAAGTGCTTTTATTACAATGAGTACCATGATTTATGAGTATTGGCTCTTTTTTAAAAGTCTCACGAAAAATTATTTGTAAAATGTTCATATTTTTTTATTGCAAATAGCCCCAACTATCGCCCTGTTTCGTTTTATCCACGATTTTTTACCCATCTTGTATAGGTTACGACCATGTGCTCTGATATGGCTAATGTAACTTGTCTTGGCTGTGCTTAAAAACAAAATTTCAAAGCATTTTTCAAGTCCAAAATGAAACATTTATTATTCCACCATCAATTTCTTTCATATGAAAATGGGAACACACCTCATTTCACCGTTTTAAAGCTCTACACATTCCCCAAGGGACAAAGGGATGGGCCATAAATACCTATTACTCTTATTGCCTTTATTGGCACCGCTACACGTACATAAATAAACATATTTTGTATCTGTCTCATTTTTTATCCCTTCTGTCGTGTGTATCGCCCCTTATCGATGTAATAAAGTGATAAAAATAGATGTATGGGAAGAATTTCCATTCTCATTTTGGGTGTCGAAGGGAGTAATGACATGTATTATTGAGCTATGGAAATTCTGGGGGAATACATTATTACGATGTTTAAAAAGTGTTGAAGTTAGATTTTCTATCCTAGGATTCGTTTCCAGAGATCCTTGTAATTAATGCTGATTATTATTTAATAGTGCATACAAATTAGAAATTTCTTCCAGCAAACCTGTGACAAGAGAGTTGGATGAAAGATGTAGTCATAGTGTGCAGAAAGACAATACAGGAAAACTTCAATTAGACTATAAAGCTGTTAATTTTTTCCTTAAGCATCATTGATCTCATTAAAAAATACTTTCTAAAGGCTTTCAGTCTGTTAGACTTTTAACAAGGTTATATTGTCCTTGTTATATTTATTATAGAGAGGCCTTTGCCCAGCAGTGGGACAATAACGGCTATGTAATGTAAAATATTGTCCCAAGAAAACAAGATTTATTCCGTTCAACATATAACAACAACCAGTGGTATTTGTTTCATCTCATTCATTTTCTATTCCGAATGAATACCACTCTTTCAATAATTAAATTTAATGTGCGAACGAATACTAACAATTTGAATTTGGTACAGTTAGCTCAGTCAAACCAAATCAAATTAAATTTGTTTTCTAATATTTTATGTGATCGTAATAACGCATTGCTATCCAAATTCACTTCATTCCAATATTTTTACATAGGTAAGAGTAGTTTAAGTGAATCATTTTGCATTTTTTTTTTAACTGTTGGAAACAACCAATCAGAGTCGAGTGTGATTGGAATGTCTAAAATATTTTATTGTTTTGGTGGCATATACGTAAGTCAATGGAATAAAGTCCGTTTCTATTTTGATGATCTCATAATTATTATTTCTTTTGTGCATATAATAGAATTATTCATATTTGGATGATTTTGCAAAAAAAAAAAATTGCTGATAATATTAATCAGTAATTTTGCTATATAGGTGATGAATGACTAATTTGATTTTACAAAAAGTTGAGTTTCTGTGATATTTTACAATTGTTAGATTAAAAGTGATTTGTTTTTGTGAAAAATTTATCTGACGTAGTTATTATTAGATAGCTATATGTAAATAATTACGTACCTATCTAATAATAACTACGTCAGGTAAAATTTAATATAAATTGAGTTGAATTTCGAAAACATTTTGTAAATTTTTAGATTGTAAGTAAATTGTTCTTGTTTTGATGTTTTTGCAAAAATTATATATTATTATACAGGTACAAAGAGGAACTAAAATTATAATAAAGTTGGTTATTAGTCATTTTGTTATTGAACTAGACGTTTTCTAACAACTTTTTTTTTTTGAATTTACTGTTTTTTTTTTTACAAATACAAGGCACTTTTACTAACTGTACTTTATATCTCTTTGAACTTGTTTTGGTATTAGTTTAAACAATGGTATCCGTTCGGAATAGAAAATAAATATGAGTTGAAACAAATACCAGTGGTATTAGTTGTTGGTATTACAACGGAATAAATCGGAAACAAGTTTTTACCTAGTCACTACCCCGTGATTTCTATTCAGTCATACTCAAAGCATTTATTTCAATTGACAATTCCTATATTCCCGAAATCAGAAATTAGTCAGAATCAGTCGGTCAATCAGAACGATGAAGTTAGTTGCCCATTCCGAAGCGTAGTAGGTTCCTATGGAGAAGAACGGGCAAGAAACTCAATGGACACATTTATAATGAATCTACGACATCGTAACACCTTAACTACTCTTTTAATTACACTTACAAAGCCCCTACAAAACGAATAAAGACACAATACGAACTGCAACTAATACCCTCCGATCGTAAGCGACTAAGCGATAACAAAATGCAATAAAGACGAGAACAAGTATAAACTATCGAAATAACTGTTCTTAACTTAATAGACGCGTAACAAGACAAACAAATCAGCCCCGGACCGTTTGTAGATATCTCTCAACTTTGCCCGGGATAGCGCGGGACTCGTTAATCCCTAGTCCGTAGTCCGGTGAAGTAGTGATGGGGAAATGTTCAACTAGTTTTCGATAGTACAGTTTAATTGAGGATAGTTTTGATTTAATTTTGTCGATGACGAATTTCTAATTTTGATTCATATTCTTCAGGAAATCTCTAAATGACTCTCGTTTTAAAACTAACAGTTCTTGTCTATTACCCGTATAATTTTGTTGCTGAAGTACCTATACTCCATTTGAAATTAAAGATAAGACATTTACTAAACAAACCTTTTTTATAGTCCGTTTAACCGATTTTAACTTCTCTACCGTAGGCATAAGGATGACATTAAAAGCAAAAAAGTTGTTTCTGAACTGTTTTCTGCAGCTGCCATTTGTCATGCCACTAACGCAATAGAAGTCAAAATCGGTTGAACGAACTGCTGTAAACATTATAAGCTTAGGATCGTTTTTCCGATTCCTTCATCCCCTAACGAAGTCCGTCGGTAGTCCCGTACAATACCCATACAATATGTAAATAATCAATTTCTATTGTAAATGGCTTGTCGTTAATTACCTCACTTTTATTTACTTCTGGATTGATAACTGTAAGCCACCCAAACACAGAAATAAAATAAATAAAAAATGTGGAAAATTTCAAGTGCTTGCATTACAGTAGGTATTTGAATTTCATCATGAGTTTCACCTAACTACAATGATGCAAACCAATTCACAAATCAAACTTGCATCTCAAATTAATTCACCAATACCTTACTTCTAGTCACAGACGCTATTCGATCACAACAATCGACTGTCAACCGTCTCGACATCAGTCCCGCCACGTCACTACCCTACCCCAGGACAGCAAACAATACGAGCGGCAATTAATACAGCCATTATACTAACGAGCGCCCCACTATCCCGGATCGAGCGATTAGACAACGGGAAAAACTTGAGAGGTCCCCGCACTACGGAACGATGCTGCCTTGTGTTCATTGGATTGAGTACCTTTGGCTATGTTTACGGTCAAGTTAACTTGAATGGTAGGATCAGAAATATTTTTTTGGAGCCAAGAATGCAATGGGAATGGATGAGGTGGGTGTTTCGAATGTTAGATAGGTTCCTAAGTACAGTATTTCTACGTCCCTCGGGAATCATCGGATTTCCGAATACAAACGTATGCTAATTTCCATGTCCATCAATTATTAGATTTATCTTGTATAATAATTTGAATTCAGAACCAAGTATTTTATTGTTGTTTTGTTTTGATTTTCGTGTGAACTATATAGAGCTGTAAAACTATTTTCCTATCTATCGTGCCTGCGACTTTAGCAGCTTTTCTACTATTTGTAAAATAAATGTAAAAAAAGAGTATTAACAACTCTATATACTTCCAAGTCGATTGAGAGTGTCCGGTCTGCACCAAGCCAAAGGGCAACTGATAGAAATCCAATGACTGACGAAAAACGGGGTCTGCCGAGGGACATTAAGAACATATTTATACTGTACTCTATGTTTTTCAACGAGTATTTACATTATATACAGCGTACCTGTCAAATTGTGTAAAGTACTATAAAATATCTTTACAGACACCTTGTACTGCATAAAAAAATCCACATTCTACAATTTGACTAAAGCCACACAAGCAGTTTACTTACTTTGTATAGGTTACCGAGGCAGACTAAATTATTATCACTGTATTTTTGTACTAGCTTTCGCCAGCGGCTTCGCTTGCGTGATATCTTCATAAATTTAAGCCTATGTTAATTAGTGATAATGTAGCATTATAATGGTGAAAGAATTTTTTAAATGCGTCCAGGAGTTTTTGAGTTAATTCATTATAAACAAAAATACTTATCATTTATTTTTCTCTTTAAAATGTTAGTGTAGATAAGTGTTGTATTCTAAAACCCTTGATAAAAACATTCGACAATTTTTATACTATCGAAGCAACAACGCCTTAATTGCGAAATACTGGTAGATCCTTCTTTAAACGCTTTTTTAAGTCAGCAGCTCGTTAAAAAAACAGGATACATTATTTATTCTAAGATCAGACGAGAACAGCCAAGACTAAAGAACAAATGAGGCGAGTTTAAAAGTAAAATACCTACGCTTTGAACGAACAAGCTCGCCCGCCAAGCCTTTGCCTCGTAATTAACGGTACAATAATTAAAATACCATTCGTTCGACTTTGAAAAAAGAAGTCTAATCTTCAGCATATTCGTCTGGATGCCAAGCGAAGACTTTCAAGAGAATGTGTTAATTTTTTTTTTAAATTTTACAAGGAGGAAACGTTTGATGGAAAGCTAAACGTTATTAAAGCTCTCTGTCTGCGATGTTTTTATTAAGAATGGAGAATGTTATAAAGGTGGAGTGAATGAGGCGTTTTTCTTCTTGAACTTCAACTAAATTGACAATACATAAATTTTGTTACGTATTCAAAATAAATGAAACATAAATAATCTAGAAAAAACTGCCAAGTCAGACAATCGCTGTATGAAAACAGAATACTGGTGTTTGTAACAAAATAAAAAACAGTGGCACTCCGGGAGTGCCGACAGAAGTGAAAACTTGAACAAAATCGCCTTGGTGGAAGAAAAATACTTGTATAGAGTAACCTTATCTAAATAAAGAGCACAATGGCGTTTACAAAAAAAAAACTTCCAGAACCTTCAAAGTAAAAATACTTGCATAGGACATTGATCCGTAACGTATTATAAATAAAGAGCACAATCGCGTTTACAAACAACGGTAACGGTCGCGTTTGTCGGTAACGGTGTCGCGAGTTCAATTGTTTTTCCCATCTCAAAAATGCCCAACGCGCCTGAAGAAGTTTTCATTTCAAAAACAGCCTTAGCAACGCAGCCTTAGCTTTTCTTTTGTGTGAACATGAGTAAAGAGAGTAAAATTGAGAGTCACTAACACTTTGACAGACGTAACATCCTTATTATTTTTCCTCTCTCACCATTACTTCCAAGAGATCCACCCCAACATTCATTACTTCAAAAATCAACAGGAGATGCCAATTAATTGTAATAAGCTTTTCGTCTTTGAAACGCGTATAATCACGCTCGCGCTCGGGGTGTGCTTGTGAAATAGGGGGTCGTTCCCCTTCGGATCACGAAGGAGTGATCATAAAAAAACCACCCTTAAGTTCGCGTTCGAGAGACTTATTAGAGAAGTGCTTAATAGTGGGCAAATAGGGGTTTATACGGAGTGAAAGTTGGACCGGTTACGCGTGTTGTAGTAACGTCAATTTTGACGTGACAACGTCTTATAAATTGGTTTGCCGGGTGACACTTCAAGAAACTGCGTTACGCTCCGCTCACGTTATGCGCTCACAATGAGAGCGAGTGAGAGGCACGCGTCCCTTCCACTCGGGCATGGTTAGCCCGCCTAAGAGCGAGAGAGACAGACATAAAAAGTGAAAGGCACGCGTCCCTTCCACTCGAGCACAGTTAGCCCGCCTAAGAGCGAGAGAGACAGAGCGAGAGAGAGAGAGTGAGAGAGATAGGCATACACACCGGTTCATGTCTTGCGTCAAGTTATTGTATGTATATTTGTATATAAATACGTATGTATGTGTAAAGGTAAAAATAAAATTTTGTTAATATGAAATTCAGTGCGAGATTCTTTGTATAAATTAATGTTTTAAATATAATTCTTTGTATTAATAAATGTTTTAAATTGTTACTATTATTTCATCCTTCTTCCTACTATACGAATGAATATTCACATTAAAATTATTTTACCACTCAAAGTCGTTGTCACGTAAAACTTTCGCCCGTATACCGACTTTACAGGCAACCAATTTTTTGAAGTGAAAACTTCTTTAGGCGCGTTGGATTTTTTGAGATAGGAAAAAACAATTGAACTCGCGACACCGTTACCGACACTTCATTTTTGTTAACGCGATTGTGCACTTTATTTATATTACGTTACGGATCAACGTTCTATGCAAGTATTTTACTTTAAAGGTTATGGAAGTATTTTTTTTATTGTTCAAGTTTTCACTTCTGTTGGCACTCCCGGAGTGCAACTGTTTTTTTTTGTATGCCTAAGGTGTTGGAGGTGGCCCTGGAAAAGGACGCATGGATGGATTTGGGGAGGTTTTTACTCAGCAGTGGGATAGTTTAGAATGCACGGGCAGCTTGAAGCAGTCAGGTCGACTGCTTCAAACTGCTACTGCATAGTGAATTACAGTCTTCTATTTACATACATACATGGAACTGCTCGAGCAGATGCGACTGCGGGTGGTCGCAGCTTGAAGAAATCGATCCTGACTGCTTCAAGCTGTCCGTGTATAGCCGCTCTAAAAGCTTTTTTCTTCGTGTTTGGAACTCTCCACATTTTAGATGTCTTTATATCTAGCTGGCCCCCCTGAGCCACAGCGACGAAACCGGTGTAGACTGTTAGCTTGTTGAATGTACCTGTCTAATCAAACGAAATGATTGGATGTACCTTCGCCACAAAATCAGTAATAGCATTTAATTTCGGTTTCTATCAAGCTTCGTTATTCTATAGCTTAGAGAACTGTTTTTTTTTTTTTTTTGGATATATTCCTTCCAACATACTTTCCAAATTATTAATTTATTTTCACAAACCTTTGATACTGCAGTAGAAATTACATTTGAAAGCTCTTTTTTCTATCCAGCGGGGCCCTTTCAATCCTTATAGTACACCAAATTAAAGCATTTTCATCTATTTACAAAGTACGTTTACTTTGTTAATAGATTTTTTTAAATAAACATTGTGACTTTTCGGTGATAAAACGGACACTTTCTACCAATGTTTACACAGCAAATCATTTCATGTATTGCTATCGTTTAGCCATCAGCGTGCTCGCTCGTAATCTAGTACCCCTGTGTTTCCACAAGCAAGGTCTGAAGGGATTTAATGAAATTTAATTTTGCCGAGATTTTTCTTTTTCCTCGCCAATAAACTTTACGACCGGAAATTTACGGGTAAGCAAATGTTTAGAAATCGCTCCGTTGAATACTTTTCTTATAATGACGTCATTTTTTAATTACTACCCTCCGCTTTACTTGGTCCTAAGCGTCTTACAAGAAATTATGTGTTGTATTCAAAGTGATTTGAATTTTGAGGCGTTTTTTTTTTTATAATTAGCTTAATTAGAAAATAATCTGAAGGAAGCGCATGAAATTATTTTCGTATTTGAAACGCGTGCAATAAGAGGAATTTTGGAGTTTCTCTTTCATCTTTGGTTACTACTAAACAAAACCAAAATAATTTTCTGAGTAAATTATTCCAAGTAAGTGTCACTTTTGTCGTGATTTCTTTCATGTAACTAAAAAAAAGGTATTATTAATATCGAATTATAATATCCACTGTGAGGAGCTCGTGGCTAAATACTAACAGCCGCACAGGTCGATCCATCAGGTTAAGCTTCGCTTGCCGGGTTGGTCCGTGGATGGCTGACCATTTCTACATACCGACACTCTTCCATGCTTTGGAAAGCACGTTAAGCCGTTGGTCCCGGCTGTCATTCGTGGATCTTTGACAGTCGTTACGGGTTGTCAGAAGTCCGAAAGTCTGACAAACAGGGGACAAAGGGGTATCGTATTTCGTATATCCTCAAATACTAGAATCTTTGGAATTGGTCGTTCCAAACAGTAGGCTGCGACAAGGGCCGAGAGAGAGGCTGTTTAAAGTCCTGGTGGCCTGTACAAACCTGTAAGTTTGCACTAGTGGGGCGGGCAATAAAGATACTCAACAGCGTCTCTCTGCAAGTGGATATCTTTACATGCTCATTGGCGGAATTCCAGAGGGTGACACTTAACATATTGTCCTCTGTATGACTTGTGCCACACAGGGGACATTGTGACTACATTGCTGTATTGGGTTGAACCTGTTAAAACAAATGTAATTGTGAATAGTAAATAAATAAATAAGTATTACCTAATTACTGGGTTGTGGAGGTCAGATGGGCAGTCGCTCCATGTAAAATACTGGTATTCAGCTGCATCCGGTTAAGACTGGGAGCCGACCCCAACATAGTCGGGAAAAGGCTAAGCAGATTGATTGAATATCCACTGAGGCAACACTGTCAAGGTAGAAATCATTAGTACGGAGGCAGGTTGCAAGTAGGTACTTTGTAAAAGAAAAATTATAACATCGACACTTTATTCCTGAAAACACCCCGTGATCACAAACCTACGCACGTCTACACATATTCGCGCCACACTATATTCCGTGCCGCGACGCTCCCCGGGGACAATGGCGTCCGCGATTAATCCTTCACACAAACAACGCCACAATACTTGTAATTAATATCTCCATTTAACTAACGAGCGTCAATGTGGTGGTTACATACGTCTATCATTATCTGTATTATTGGTAGGTATGTGTGGCACGATACATACATACTAACAGGTGACATAATTATTTTACATGGAGCGACTGCCTATCTGACCTCCACAACCTAGTTCCTAGGTAACACGATACCCCTTGGTAAGACTGGTTGTCAGACTTTTTGGGCTTCTAACTACCCGTAACGACTGTCAAAGATCTACAAATGACAGCCGGGACCAACGGCTTAACGTGCTTTCCGAGGCACGGAGGGGTCTTGGTATGTAAAGATGGTCACCCATCCACAGACCAACCGCGGCAAGCGTAGCTTAACCTGATCGATCGACCCGTGCAGCTTGTTGTCACTTAGCCACAAACCCCTCCGGTGACATAATTATGGGGATGTTTAATTACAATACACGGTTAAAATAAATTAGCTATCAAAACTCCGCAGATATTATTACGATGAATATCGATATCTAAACAAGACAAACATCGACAACCAACAACACAACGATCAACATCGTGAGGAAACCGGCATGCTTGAGAGATATTTCTCGACGGTATGTGAGCCAAGTCAGAGGCCCATGGGTAGCTTTAAAACTCTGAAACCAGGTTAGTTACTAACCACACGAAAAAAAGAAGAAAAAAATAAAAAATAAAACGTGTGGCACTCGGGGACTGCCGCGGTAAAGCTATTGCATAGCATATGGAACCTCCATACTTCCTATTTGTCAACGCTACACTTAGGATGATGACGTGATGACATAAAACAAAAATTACGTTCCCATGACAACATCACGTTGTCATAGGAACCGTCATTACATGGTAGGCGGAGTGGGGGGTGTTAGGTTTTATTTTCGTTACGTTACGAAATTTCTTGATTCGGTCGCCGCGCTCAAAGCCCGCGATAAAAGCTATGCAATAGCTTAAAAGATTTTCTTGGGGTCAATGACTGCTGATAGTGTTTTACTTGACGTGTGAATTGATAAAATCTATTTTATCGTGTTGATATATCTATATCCTTCTGTAAAGTTTACACAAAAAAAAAATAAGCTGATATTTTAAGTGACTGCGGGCGGTTGATGACCCCAAAAAAAAAAACAACAAATTTATTCTTTTTTGTTTTATTGTGATTAAGTATCGATACCCATGACATCTCCGGAGTTCAGCTAGATAATTTTAATTTAACCCTGTAGAATTAACTATTTTTAATTATGTACACACGGCTACTATCAAGCTATACAATTCCGATATAAGCTGATTTCGTATTGTAAAGGATTTCCGTACAATAAGAGGTCAGATTATACTGGAAATGTGTGTACACCATGTGCATTACAGATATAAAAATGTAAAAAATATTACATAAGAGTGACAAAGTGGGCGGCCTTATCGCTAATCGCGATCTTTTAAAGACAACCTTTAGATGGATCTCCTCTCTCAATCACCTCAGTTGGCACTTCAAGATACCATAGCGTTTTACACACTAGGACACTAGAAATAGAAAGCTTATACACAATAGTGGGTCGATCGTGATTCAAAATGATAGGTACTGAGCCATAATTTTACAAATATAAATACCTACCTAACTAACTAGACAAATGTGTACACACGGCTACACATCAAGCAATACATTTCCAATATAAGCTGACCTCGCATTGTACGGAAATCCTATACAATGCGAGATCAGCATAAACTGGAAAATTCATAGCTTGATGTGTAGCCGTGTGTACTAATAGATACACCTCTGCCTAATCCTTCGTGGATCACAGGTGCGTGATGTTATGTTAAATATCAAGTGAATTTTTTATCAAGTTAACCGAAAATTTATCGGCGTTGACAACAATAACATACTAATATGTTATTTCTAGTACCCGTATATACTCGACATTTACGTCAGGTAGCCACCCAGTCCACCTACCCAACGTCAACGTATACAAACGATGACGTAATTGATTGGAAGTCGTCCGACCCCCGGGCAGCGCAGTCGAAAATTGATAAAGTTTCCAATGAAAACTCACTCGACGGAGCACAACTTTATATTGCCGAACTGATGCATCATTTTAATTTAATTTCTGAATAAATTACTCGTGTAAGTTGGCGAGCTTGTTTCTATTATGTTGCTGATCGATATAAGTTTTCCGTCCTAGGTTCGTTTATAATAATAAAACAGTAGTAACCTGTAGGCTTACGTTTCTGCAAGAGCCGCCCTAGACGTCGGGAACCGCAGGCCGATTCCCGGCCACTGTAGGCGCGAGCCTGCGGACGGTGAGCAATGGGTAGCTCGCCGTCCGATAAAGACTAGGCGCCCGGGTCGACGGCGCGTTGTGTTCCATGCTCACCTCAAAGAGATGTCTGCACATCTGGCCCGCTAGGGCCGATGCCTGCCCTAGTTGCGGTTTGTCCGAAAAGCTAACCATGGCCCCTGGCAATATACAGGTAACTGAAGGAACACGGATGGGTTTTAGTCAGTAAGAGTCTGACACGCCCTCCTGCTCCGCCCAGAGCGGGAGAAGTGTTTCTAGAGGCATGAGGAACAAGATGTAAGTAACGATTGGTGTCGGGAGGTCGTATGGTATGCTTACTCGTCGCGAGGTAAACACTGCTTGCGTGATGCAGGATTTGTGTGACGTCAAGTCTTTGATGCGTAGATTGCATATGGCGTTCTAGATGTCGCCACAGGTTCAGTAAGACCATAATTTGTATTGCAAACCAAAATAAACTTGTGCATTTCCTTACATTAATGTTTTTGGTTTTATGCAACGTGTTGGAACCGTATTGATCAGTGGAATAGTGTAGAAGTTCTCTCAGTCATTGTGTATCTAGACATACTTCGATCATTTATCGTTTTCCATCCTAGGTAAAGTATTTCTATTTTCTTCTTCGTCTCTCGGGTATCACCGCATTTCCGAATACAAACGAATGCTAATTTCCATGTCCATCAATTATTAGATTTATCGTGTATAATAATTTGAAAGCAGAACTAATACTTCATTGTTGTTTTGTTTTGATTTTCGTGTGAACTATATAAAGCTGTAAAACTTTTCCTATCTATCGTGCCTACAACTTTCCTCCCATTTTTTTAGTAAATTACATTAAGTTAAAAGAGTACTAACAACTCTATATACTTCCAAGTCGATTGAGAGCGTCCGGTCTGCACCAAATGCAAAAGGCAACTGATAGAAATCCGACAATTGACGAAACACGAAGTTTGCCGAGGGGCATTAAGAAAATAGAAATACAGTATGTATGTATATTGCTATGAATCTGGATTCAGCATCAATTTAATAAAAAGCCTATATTTCATAATTGTAACAAAACCTATTAAAACTAAGATATACATCGAATCCAAACCGTAGATACAAATCCCACGTTCACTGGTTACATTAAAGTTTCCAGGAACACAGTATAGTAAGTACCACACTAGTGATGCTAAACTGTTCCGGCCACGGTGGGACATCCCGGGTTATTGGCCCATCCCGGACTTAATCTAAATACACGCTACGGATATCTTTCCTCAACATCCCCCTTGAGAGAACCTTTAAAGCAAACATTTTTATTATAATTTATGTTACATTAAAAGCTGTATTTTGTTCAAGAAAAGTATTAATTAAAACGCTATCTTTTCTGTAACAAGCTTATAGTTTCTTAATGACTCTGTGTGAGTTTACGTTAACTAGGGATTGGAATTGGAAAACTAGTTTACTTATATTGAGGTTGTTCGTACTTCGTACAACATGTAAAAGAAACCCTTTCCGACCCGTGAGAGGTATCGTACTGAGAGTCTATTCCGGTGGTAAATATAAAGAAAAAAAAAATCGCCAATTTTTTTTTCAATGGTGTATCATGGAGTGCGGGCTGCCGTCGTTTAGCGGATGTCTACAAGTCATAATTTATGACCGCTGTTGAAAATTTGCTCATTTTTAATGAATTTGGGATAATTTTGGTACTAAAAATGTGTTTTTTTAAATAGCAATAACTTTTTCGGATCGGACTGGTTGCAAAGCTTCTATTGCGGGCTTTGAGCGCAGCGACCGAATCAAGAAATCCCGTAACGAAAAAAACCTAACACCCCCCACTCCGCCTACCATGTAATGACGGTTCCCATGACAACGTGATGTTGTCATGGGAACGTAATTTTTGTTTTATGTCATCACGTCATCATCCCAAGTGTAGCGTTGACAAATAGGAAGTATGGAGGTTACAAATGCTATGCAAAACATAACGCCTGTATTTCTCGAAGGGTTAGGCAGAGATGCAATTATAGTACACACATTTCGCCATTTATGTTTAAGTCCCATGAAATAGTGGGCGAGCCTATTGCCACCAACCTGGCACAAATCCAGACTGCTGAGAAATTCGAGATGAAAAACAAAACAGGTTTTTCATCTCGAATTTCTCACTTGCAATCACTAGACCAATGAGGCAGTAATTTATAACCAACTTGACTTTCCATATAATTTTTTTATTAGGAAGCTTCTCCGGTGCGCACACAACAACTTACCAAACTTTCATCACAATTGGTCGAGCCATTTACGAGTTTATACGATACTAACGCACGCCAATTTATTTTTATATACGAAAAACGTTGTTAAAACGAAACGAAATTCAATCCTACTTACATATTCAAAACTCCCAATCCCGCGAACTATATCGGTAAGCTCAACACTATTGCGTGGACTTTTCCCGGACATTTTCGACCGGCCCAGCTATGGGAATAAAAGTTAAACAAATGGACGGCGTACCGGCAAGTTTTAATAAGATTCTTGCGAGGTTTAGTACAGAAACTGTTCGCTGCGGCCGCTCGTGTGTAGCTGCTCTGAATTGTGATACGTTTTTCTCTCGTTTTTTATTATATTTCTCTTTCATGGCTTTTAATAACGCGTTTTAAAGTTTCGCAATAATGTTCGTTGTAATGAAAAAGTGGAAAATATTTAGCTTAAAGGGAGTTTAAAAGCGTAAATAGGTTACGGGTTTGAAAAAGTTTTAAGTAAATCGCTACAGTTTCAAATTTTAGTACCTTACGAAAATCAATATTCCGTATTTCTTGTTTTCCTAAGCCAATCTGGTTTAAAAAACTGTTGCACTCCGGGAGTGCCGACAGAAGTAAAAACTTGAACAAGATCAAGACTTGGCGGAAGAAAAATATTTGTATAGAACTTGCATAGAACATTGATCCGTAACAAAATATAAATAACGAGCACAATCGCATTTACAAAAATGAGGTGTGGGTAACAGTGTCGCGAGTTCAATTGTTTTTCTCATCTCTAAAATTCCCAACACGCCTAAAGAAGTTTTTACTTCAAAAATACAGTAACCTACATTATTTATAACCTTTATCACCTTTAATTACCAGTTCACGTCCCTCCCCGCCAATGTTCCGACCATTCCCAGAACATTGGCGACTTTTTGCGAGCCAGGTCGCGTCAGCAAATCCTTCAGGAGACCACTCACTTAATCCCAGGGCGGGTTTACCGAGGGTTGGGGTAAGGGAGATGGAACTAAGAAACTTTTCCTGCCACTTTGTACCCCGATTAGTGTTGCAAGGTATCCCAATATTTTCCGGCGTATCCCGGGATTTTGCTGACCCCTTTGTGTGTGGTGAATTATTATTGTATTACTTTTTTGGTGTGTTAGGTACTCAAAATAAAACAGTATCAACTGTCTCTCTGCTCAATTTAACTTTGTAATAGTCGTTTTAGAACTTGTTAACCTAATTGTGAAGTCGTAATTGATGTTATCCAAATTAAATAATTTACTTTCATAAATTGCTTACTTGTTCCTTTTAACTTATTATTTTGTATACCAAGTTACAACCTGAAAAAGTAAATTATTTATGAAAGTTGCAATCAATCAATAGATAAATAAGAGATACTAGCTTTATTAACAAGCTTAGATAAACAAGTTTTTTCAATTTTATAGAATTAGCAATAATTGCTTAACTGTACACTCCCTTAAAACCCGACCCAAATTAAATTGATCCCGGGAATTCCACCTGGCGTTCGACAACACTATCCTGCGACCTGTGAACAATGTCCGATGAGGTGACGTTTTTATAAGATCCCGACGGATATCTGCTCTTTATTTTTTCCGACACTTTCTCTCTGATTGTGTCGGAAACTTACGAGCTCGGAATTATGATGATTTTTATTTTAATACTTTTGTGGCATTTGACAGTTCATTGTAGATTTTTTGAGTGGCTCATAGTTGCCTTTTTTAGTAGTTAATTTGAAAAGTTTGTGCGCCATATTATTTATTAAGGGTAGTAAAAGTTATATCTTTTGAGGCTGACATTTCAACGAGCTAGGTACTAAGATTTTTAGGTAAGTTCTTAATTTACTTTTTTAGCACTAAAAAGTTCTGTAACTTTGTCATAATATTTCGCAATTCTAATTCAACGGTAAAAAGTCTTCAACAATTTTGTAAAGTTTATATCACACCTAAATCTACTAGAAAACTTGTCACATGAAATTGTTACTAATATGTAAGTACTAGGTACCCGATTTAAGCGAAGTCAGCCTTAAAATATTTTCCTTACTCGGAAAATATCCTTAAGGCAAATGAAAAGATTAGCTCAAAATTAACCTAAACTTCGACAGTTAATTTAATTACAGCCTAGATTGAAACTAGGTACTGATTCTAGCCAAAAATAACCGTTTTCTCTCTTAAAAACTTTGAAATTATCAAACGCTTATAATCTTTTATATTAAATTCTTTTCATAAAATACTTAATTAATCGAACTTCTTACAAACTCCAATTTCTAACTTTTTATTCTTTATTCTGTTGTTCTTTACGAGTTTAGTTTGTTTCTCGAGATTTTTTACGAGTAATTAAAATGAATGAATATTATTTAGAGGCGGAGAGGCCATTAAGAATTTGTTAGTGGTTGTTAAGATCTTTTTATATAGGCTAAGTTAAGTATTAATAGAGAAAAATTGTTCTTTGGGTTGTTGAAGACTTTGGAGCTTGAAAAATGATTAAATAATGCCGTAGGATTCTTTTACTTATAATGCCCCGCGGTTTCACCCGCATAAGTCTCGACCCGTGGGAATATCGGGATAAAAATTTTCTATATCCTAAACTAAGTCATGGTCTACTCATATGTCAAATTTCATCTAAATCCATTCAGCTATTTTAGCGTGAAAATGAAACAAACAAAGTCACTTTCGCATTTATAATATTAGTTAGGTATTATGATTACTATGGTTTTGCTTTTTAACCGACTTCCAAAAAGGAGGAGGTTATTATGTTCGTCGCGTATGTTTGTTTTTTTTTTATGTATGTCCACCGATTTCTCCGTCAGTTGTGGACCGATTTTGAAAATTATTTTTTTGTTTGAAAGGGTACTCTTGAATTGGTCCCATATAAATTTTATTAACTTTGCTTTGATAGTTTTTGAGTTAACTACAAAATACGTATTTTTTCCCACTTGCTATGTAGATGATATGATAAGTTTCTGTCACTGGTAGCAGGTAGTGGTATTCGAATGTGTGTGGGGTAGGTACCACAACTAAAAAGTGAAAAATAAAAACTTTTTGCAAAAAAAAACAACCGACCTCCAAAAAAAACACTACAAAGTTTAAAATAACTTTAATTTCGGAAGTCGGTGGCAAAAAACGAAAATACAAAACACAAGACACCGACTTCCGAAATTAAAGTTATTTTTCACTTTGTAGTGTTTTTTTGGAGGTCGGTTGTTTTTGTTTTGTAAAAAGTTTTTTATGATTGATTATTGCCTGGTGTTTTCTTTGTGTCAGTCTCAAGCAAAACACACATCGCTATAAAAGAAAAAACATCGCATTTACTTAATCGTTACCTGAATTTAATCAGGCAATAAATTCAAATTCAAAATATTTTATTTAACATAAACCTACAAAGGCACTTATGAAACGTCCGAAGCTAGGCGCACGGTTCCATTTGGTTGTGTCGGTAAGAAACTCCACATTTACTCTTATAAAAATAAATGGTTTCTACGTTTTTAAATTACAGTGTTAATATGTATGAGAGGACAGTGTAGTCCTATCAAACAAGTACCAGGTACTTAGCAAAATAGAAAATGGTCCACAAGTCTACAGCCTACAATAACACATTCACAAAATCTAAAAGAAAAGAATCTATATAAAAGATAAATAAAATAATAAAAATAAGGACCTATTTAAACCAAATCCAACATACTATAACTTTGACATCCTTTCTACTAGAAATAAGCCAAAACAACTAAACTAACTTAACTAAATTTTAAGCATTCAACCGTAACGACAAAACACCTCTACAAATTCTATAAAACTTGACCAGTTAGTAATACAAGTTAGATAATTTAATACCGAACAAGACCACGAAGTGCATTAACGTAAAGCCGTATGCACATCCACTAACGAGCTGGCCGAGCTAAACCGAATCTAACTTTAAACGATATTATAACGACATGGTGTAACTGTGCTGTATTTCTAAATCACTTGGAATGCACCTCTCTTATACTGGGGGGCGTAAAGGTGCGCTTACATGCACAACTTTTTTTTAGCAATAATTGCCCGGCAAATGTTGCGGGATGTAAGAAAGCAATCTAGTTTAATTCTGGAAAATTGTTTCTAGAATTGTTTGGCATATACCTATTACTTTTAATTGTTCCATTATATTCTCAAATGCCAATTAATGCATTACCTAGTTTTTTATTAAATAGTTCCACAATGCACAATATGTTGCGGCAAAAAGCACAGCTTCCTAAAAACAGCAATGTCCTACCAAGAAACTCAGTCGACGCCCATTGCAAAATGTGACAGGATACTCTCAACACCTGCTCAATATCTACCACCAAACGAGCATCTTCCCGTAGAGTCCAATTGTCCGTGGCCCACCTGGAAGTCTCTGAGCGGCCTTCGAACGGGAAGATGCAACTACAACCTCGACAGTACGGCAGCAGGGTGGAACTGTGGCGCTAACTATGTCCCAACTGCTATCCTACCCTTTGTGCGCCGACAATGACGTGGAAGAGGCGAAGTTTTGGACAAGCAAAATTTAATATACAGTCGTGCGATCGACACGACAAAAAAGAAAAGTCAATTGCTTGGTGATTCTAGATATGTCATATTTGACCAATATTGCTCAAAATTTAGCAATTGAATTTGTCCGTGTAACCTCACCTTTACACTGTGGGATATAATACTCAAAGACATACGGGCGTAGTTTGCGGGCGCTGCCGTCGCGTTAGGCAGAAGTTTTCAAATAATTTTGCGTTTATTGTAAGCAGGTATGTGTGAACTTTGTGCAGTAAGAATTTGAATAGGAAGTTTTAAAAGTTGTCTTGGAGAATATCATGTAGTTTTGTTTGTGATAAGCAATTTTATTGTGTTTTCAAAGCAAAAATAGGACACCATTCTTTTGGGTGTTTCTTTGTAAGTACTTTTTGAAGTAAGTTGTTACAACATAGGTTTCAGTCGTGAAACCAATTTAGAAATTATCTTTCAGGTACCTGTTAGCGATTTTGTTCTTGCAGGACAAATTTTCGCAAAAGACTTGAACACAATAGAATCCAAAAGCAATCACTAAGCAAGCAAAACGTATACGCCCACGTAATACACATTTAAATACCCGTATATCGCTGACCACTATCGAGCCAACACCGCACTATATCGGGTTTGTTCCCGCTCTAAATCCCGTCTATACATTGCCGCTTGGCCGCCCATAATTCTCGCCCGTACATTTTAACAGGCAGCCTTCCAAACCACAGAAGAGCCAGCAGGTGTTCTAGCAGAAATTGTTTCTACCCTCGAAATGTAAATATTAGTTAATTAACTGTAAACCGAGTCGGTCGCCTCGGCCCCGTTCACTTGTTTGACTTGGGATTCAAAGTTTAAAAACCTAGGATGGCTGGGGCCTATTTATATAGGCATTGCTTTTAAGAAATGTTGGTTAGGACTTTGTGACTATTTTGAGTCAAAGTAGATGGATTTTGTTGTTGTTTTAGTGTTATTGAAAGTTGACAATTTTAAATGGAAATAGTGTGGCTTTGAATATGAAAGATAAGCAGTTATACTTAAATTCCAATTGAAGTTATTTTCACTAACACAAATATCAATTAAATGTTAATGTAAATTAAATTGATTTCAGAGTGACCAGACATTTTAAAAGAGTAACGGTGGAGTTTCTTGCCCATTTCTTCTATTTACGAAAACTACCTTTTGGAAGGGGCGACTTAGAATCAATTCAATTTTTTTGTTGATTTTTGACTTTCAAAAGTGGCTTTTATGGGCCTTTTTGAAATAAATGATTTGACTTTGACTTTCTTACTCCTTTTGCTTCGTATACGTTCGTACATTTAGTTAATTTAATTTAATTACTTCTCTAACATAATTATGACTAGCAAAAGAAACAAACAATCCCCTGTCATAAGGTCCTTGATAAACATTAAACGATGAAGACAGGAATTCCAACAGCTTACAGACACACCCTTCTTATCCTTTCATCTTACAAAAACAGGTGTTGCTAAGCACAACGTACACACCCAGTATCTCATTAATATCAGAGTTGTATACCTATATATAATTTATTTACATTTTGCCCTTTAAGATTCATATTTCCTGACGGATATCTCGCGAGGCATCGTCCACAAAGTTATTTTGTTTCAAAGACTTCGCTCCAAGTTACTATTCGATCCTAAAAGTATATTCAGTTCGCAGAAGCTCGTGATTTTATCTACCGTAAGTACTTGTATTTGAATGTCAAATGATTTTTTTTAATATATTTTTTTTTCGCTTTACTTGAAAGTTGGACGATTCTGTAAATTCATGGAAAGCTACGACTGGAAAATTGTTTGTCATATCAGATTCATTAGTTGTCAATTTGGGTAAAAGAAGTATTCTAGAGGACACCGTCTGGCTCCAGTACTCGTAGTCTACTACATTCATTTTCTGTCTATTACCACATACTGGGAGAGCAGTGCAGCAGTAGGGTGGCCCAGTGAGAGCAGTTTTGGACCAGTGAGAGCAGTGGTGGCCCAGTGAGAGCTGTAGTAGTCCAGTGAGAGCAGTGGTGGCACAGTGAGAGCAGTTGTGGCCCAGTGAGAGCAGTAGTGGCCCAGTGAGAGCAGTGGTGGCCCAGTGAGAGCAGTAGTGGCCCAGTGAGAGCAGTAGTGGCCCAGTGAGAGCAGTGGTAACGGGCCCGACTTACGAGTTGTAGGTCGTGTATTCGAACCCAAGCAGGTGCTTTACTTTGTGTAAATAATTTCATTACCACTGCTGTCAAAATGGTAAAGGAAAACATCGTGAGGAAACCGGCATGTCCTAGAACCATAAATTCGAAGACAACTGACATCTACCAACCCGCACCGGGCCCGCGTGGTGGATTACGGCCCACTCCCTCTCACAGAGAGGAGGCCTGTGTCCCAGCAGTGGGAACATTATAGGCTGATTATACTTGTACTACCACATACTTTACTCAAACCAAAACAAAGTCTTATAGAATGTGTTCTAGTTACTGTATCAATACGTCTTTAACGTAGTACCTACGTATCAACAAATACCCAACATTATCGACCATATTCCTTTCAATTAAACCCCAATTTCTTTCAACACGTGTAAGCTTAACAAATATTTTCAGTACAAAAAACATACAAATTACTATAAACATGGTCTGGTACAGTACTAATAGGTACCAATTATTTTCTCTCGCTATGTATAACGCGTTTCAGGAATCTTGGCAATTTGTGTCCTATAATTGGGTGTCGAGCGATCAATGCATGAAATAATTTGTGCTGAAAGGCGTTGAGGCGTGGGAAGAGGGGAGATGAAGCTTATGTACCCATATACACGGTGTATCAGAAATGTTTGGTCAAATTTAAGGGTAGTACAGACATACGGTGGAGGTCTGCTCGGCTTGGGCGGAGCAACGCCGTGTCCTCGTAGAGGCAATCGGCGGCGGTGATCTCTCGCGTCCGGCCCTGGTTCAGGTCATGGTACGGAGCGAGAGGAAATGGCAGGCCGTCACCTCCTTCTGCGAAGCGGTAATGCTCGCGAAGGAGGAGGCGGAACGCGTGAGGGAGAGGCAAATTTCGCGCCCTCACACCCCTAACCGCCGCAGGAGGAGACGCCCGGGGCGGGAATCGCGAGCCGATTTCCGGCCACCGTAGGTGCGGGCTTGCGGACGGTGAGCAATGGGTAGCTTGCCGTCCGATAAGGACCAAGCCTGGGTCGACGGCGCGTTGTGTTCCACTCGCGCCTCAAAGAGATGTCAGCAGAATTGACGGGGTCCGCTAGGGCCAATGCCTGCCGGGGGTTCGAAGAAAACCGATAGGGACATCGTGGCCCCCGGCAACAGGGCAACCGAAGGAACACGGGTGGGTTTTAGTCAGTAAGAGACTGACACGCCCTTCCGCTCCGCCCAGAGCGGGAGAAGTTATTTGATAATTTCCCACCCAAAAAAAAAAAAGACAGAGATCAAACAGAAGAATTTTAGAAAGAAAATACGTTTATTTAAACACGTAAAGAACAAATTGAGGGAAAATATGCATCACATCCACCAAAACGGCCACCACTCAGTATAATGCTGCGACCTCATGCGAGACAGAGCCCCAGCGCTGGTTTTCAGCGATAGCCGGCGCTGACGTGATGACGTCAACCGGTGCAGCATATAATGAAATAAAAAATAAAATAAAAACAATACTTAGTCCTAAATGTTTGTTTTTTTTTCCGATGGGACCAACCATCCTGTTAACCACTTCTATGGTCTAGTGGTTAGACCACCTGTCTCAGACCCAGAGGTCCTAGGTTCGATTCCCAGCGGGGGCAATTTTCTGCTCGGTTTGGTTGATGATAAGGCTTGTTCTAAGTACGCCTGGCTAGCTACCACCATCTTATCAAAGTCTGTCGCCATTACAACAATTTTGACAGCATTGTTGTGTTTCGGCACTTGGAGGTAAGATAGCCAGTTCCTCTGTGATTGAGGATTTCGGATGAAGCTCGCTTCCACCTTCGGCCTGATCATCACTTACCATCAAGTGAGATGCAGGCCAAGAGCATCACCAATGAAGAAAAAAAAACCTAATCGTGACAAAAATAATCAGCTGTCCATTCACATTTGGTCCGAGTAGGTATTGAAATTTTGGATGAGACAGCTGATAGAAATTTTTCCGCGATTGCGATGTTGTTTGCGTCAAGAAAGTCGGTCTGTCCCACCCTTAAATATGACCAATCCTTTATTGAAAGGAACCATGGGCTAAGTTTTTCTTTTTAACTTTGGGAGAGATTCAGTACTCCAAATTGACCTCGAAACTGGCTCGAGGTAGTTGAGTCTAACTTCAACATACCCGAAACTAACATTTTATATAGTATCAGTAATCGATTTAACGTATAGGATAATATCAATAATCGTCAACTCACACTAAATTATGGGTTCGTCGATATAAACATATTAAATGTTAATAAGTTATCGACGAAATGGACGTTTTACAAAATTATTATCTCGCCCGATGATTCGACGGTACCGTGCGCTGTACGTAAATTTATTACACCGTAAATTGTGATATCTGCGCTTTAAATTATGTTTAATATTTTAGTTTGGCAATTTTTGACGGTAAAGCGCTTTATGAGCTGGATTTGGTTCCTGACTGTAAGCTTAATTATAATCTATATTATATAGTAATTATTTAAAGAGGTTTTGTGAGTTTATATGTAGGGGATAATCGGAACTACTGATCCGATTCCAAATTGTTTCAGTAATGGGAAGTATTACAGTATTAGAGTGCAATAGTATATTTTATGTTAAAACAAGAAATTTCTCGCGGAAGAAATCGGGCAATAGCAAGTTAATATTATAAAACCGGCCAAGTGCGTGTCGGACCACGCACAATGAAGAGTTCCGTAGTTGGGATGAATTTATCGCAAAAACAAACTTAACTTTGTAGTTGAAAAATATGTTCTCCCATACGGAATGTATGGGAAAACATGTTTTTGCAACTGCAAAGTTAAGTTGGTCGATTATTACTCGTTAACTTGTAAAGCCTACTTAGCTGTGATAGTTTTCCTTTTAATTTCGTTATATAAACTACTGTTGTGATTTTTTTCACACACCCAAAACCAACCATTTAGCCGGCAGGGGGGGAAGACACTTGACTCTAACAAAAATTTGCACTTTAAAGCTTAATATTTCGCAAACGGATCCCTAGATCCAAAAATTGGTTTTCACAAACTCACAATGTTTTTGGACCTTTCCAATGATACCCCTCATCATGGGTTAAAAAATTAAAAATAAAACATCACCACTTTACGTGTATGAGAGGTACCCTAAAAAAAAATGTTTTTCATAATTTTGTTTTACCACTTTATCGACGTAATTAATATGTATGCCTATGCCAAATTACAGCTTTGTAGTACAAAGGGTCTTGGAGCTAGACCGCGGACAGACAGACAGACAGACAGACGGACATGACGAAACTATAAGGGTTCCTTGTTTACTACGGAACCCTAAAAAGGAAAAATTGTTTGTTTTGTCCGCGCCTATCATCATGGATTGGGCTATCCAATGCAAAAAGAATTTTTCAAATCCGATTGGTAGTTCCGGAGATTACCCCCTACATACAAACAAACAAACATACAAACAAATTTTACCTCTTCATAATATACAGGGTGTAAGGGACAGCCCTCCGCAGACTGATGGGGTGAATTCAGTATATCATACTAAGATGACTAGTACATGGAATTATTTCAGGAACGTTATGGGCATCCAATAAACCTGATTTGTTTTATTACCTTACACGCAATGTATCGCTACCGTGGCAAAACGCACGTAGCGAACGGCAGCGCAGCGAGCTTTCGGACCCCGCGGCCCCTGAGAGCCGCGCTCGTAGTAGGTATGCGGTGTGGCGAGTTTGAAGAACTCTGTAGCTAGGATGTACAGCTGATTTCACGCGTCGTACGTTAGAGAATTTCAACATCCATTGCTGTTTATTTTTATTTTAGCTGTTTTGTTTACATTAATGGAGTACTGCGTACAGAGAATGTCATTTTACATTAAAATAAAGAAATAGTAACTGAAAAAACGATTTAAAAAAGATGGAGAATTTTTTTAGTGTAATATAATTCAAAAAAAGGAGCTGAATGCACCCTGTTAGTTTGCCACACAAAAGGAAAAATGACAAAAGATTTAGGCTAAAGAGTAATGTAGACTAAAAGTTCATTATAATAAGTACTTATTTTACTAATAACCCAAATTTTTTGGCTTCGCCGCAGTCCGGTAAAAAGCTTTCCTAGAGAAAATTTCCGATACAACATTTTCTACATCACCGTTGATACACGGTTTTCTCTTTTATAAGACTCCGAGCACAACTTACACAAGCACATAAATCAGTACATACAAAGGTATTAGTGTCGCCATCTACAAATACCTTATTAAAAAATCACGATTCGATCCATCAGGATAAGCTACGCTTGCCGGGGATGGTCCGTGAATGAGTGACCACGATGCACGAGACTCCTCCGTGCCTCGGAAAGCACGTTAAACCGTTGGTCCCGGCTATCATTCGTGGATCTTTGACAGTCGTTACGGGTCGTCGTCAAGGGATATCGTGTTACCCAGTTACTGGGTTGTGAAGGTCAGATAGACAGTCTCTCCATGTAAAATACGGTATTCAGTTGCATCCGGTTAGACTAGAAGCCGACCCCAACATAGTTGGGAAAAGGCTAGGCAGATTGATTGATTGACATTATCTGGCAGATACACTTCGTTTTTCAATAAACCGGAACTGAAAAGAGGTTTTGAACTAAACAAAGCTCCTCCAACTGTCGACTAGACTAACTTTGTTTGCAATTAATAGTTCAGTTTTTACATAAACATGATTAAATAAAAGAAACTCCAAATATTAATTAGCATAACCCAATTAAATTCAACCCCTTGCGGTGAACCATTAACTAATAAACGAAACTTCGAACTTCATGCCTTGTTCATCTTAATTTATTTATTTTTTCAACCATTTTACTTTGTTTACGAATGTTTACACGCAGTTTAAGCATGAAAGCATTTAAAAATAAAAAGTTATTTAATAAATCATAAAGGACTAATTGGCGCCCTTTGTTCTTTTTGTCTTTGCCAAGTCCTCTATTCGACTGCGTTTATTTTAGCCATCAGATTAAATTATAATAAACTCTTTTGTCTTTGATTGTAAGCCTGAACTATGCTATAACTATCATGGTTCATTTTCAATAGTCGATATGTCGGTCGATATACAGCATGCGGGGAATCCCCGCAGGCGAAGTAATATCAAATGAAACTCATAATCGATAACGCGGTCGGTACACCGTCTGCGGGGCATCCCCGTAAGGACGTAGCGACCAACGAAATTTATCGGTTGGTAAAAAGCGTGTGAATGCTCACACGCAATGAAAATAAGCTTTCAAAGCAACTGCCAAACGTGTGGTGCAGGGTCTCCGTATATCGCAATCGATCCCTATCGACTCATGAAAACGGTTTCCTGCATGCAGGCCCAATGGCATGCTTTACAGACATCTCCCGCACCCCGCATACGAGCCCTATCGACCAATAAAAATGAGCCGTTATGTTTTGTAATTAACCGCTGAAATATTTTATTCTTAGCAAAAAAGTTCCTTGCTACACCACCTTTCCTTTGTTACTTTTATTTAACTCAAGAAAAAAACATAAATTAATAAAACTATGAATAAATAAGAGTATAATAAACGCTGCAGAGTTAAATGCAGAGGTTCCTTGCCGCATTCTCGACAGATTCAATCAAGCCCTCGGCTTTTCTATATTAACATTATATTCCTGTACGTCGGTGGCAGGAAAACATTGCGGGTAGGAAATTACGTTTCCTACCGCTCGCTGTACCGATCAACAGGTGATGCAGAAGTTCTACTTTTCCCTACGAAAGCAGTGACCGATCACACAACAATGACTCTCCAAATACAGAACGTGTATCTTAAATACTGTATGATGGAACCGTTTTCCTAAGAAGCCAAACTTTTAGTGATAATCACCTTTGGTAACTTCAGAAGTTGTTGGATGCTGATCAGACACACACACATGTGAAAACGGAAATTTTCGACTTGTCGATGAATATTCCGAAAATTTCGGAACATTTTATGTAAAACAGGATTATGTTACGGAAAACAGAAAATAAAACAGTCGGTTCACTGTTCTTTGTTGTTTTTATTTAAGTATAATATTAATTAGGTGATTTCTTATTTACGCCTAAGTTATCAAAATACGGCAGTGCTTTTAGCACGATTTTAGTGATATTTAATTTTTGAAGTGAAAACTTCTTTAGGCGCGTTGAGCATTTTTGAGATGGGAAAAAACAATTAAACTCGCGACACCATTACCGACACCTCATTTTTGTAAACGCGATTGTGCTCTTTATTTATATTACATTACGGATCAATGTTCTATGCAAGTATTTTACTTTAAAGGATTCGGAGGTTTTTTTTTTTTGTAAACGCGTTTTGGCTCTTTATTTAGAAAAGGTTACGGACCAATGTTATATACAAGTTTTTTTCTTCCAACAAGGCGATCTTGTTCAAGTTTTCACTTCTGTCGGCACTCCTGGATTGCCACTGTTTTTTTTTTTAAATTAATCTACAAATTTTATCTTCAATCCGATTTTTTCACTGACTAGTGAAACTCTTCAGATAGCCAGACGTTTTCGTGGCTTTAAGTTTTCTACATAAAATTATCCAAAACCCATAACACGATTTCTTATAGCCGACCCTTATATAAACTTGTGTAATTGCGAACGGTTACGTACCCTTTTCGAAGGCGTTGTCCTTCTGCAACATCTTACTTATTGCGTGTACTTCCTGCGCCTCTGTTGTGAGTGTACCGCGAAAGGTCGGGGGTCCCCTAATTCACTGAGTAATTGCCGAGGCGACACGACGGGCGATGGGCTGACTCATGTTCCGGTATCTACAGGTGTGCTTTTAAGGAGCACTCTACAAAGCATCCTTTTGAATACAGACGGCTTTCTGAAAAACACATCTGATAAATAAATAATTTTAAAGAAAATATTGTCGCAATTAATTCAGTAAATTCGGTAGTTTATGATGGTAGGCCACAACGTCGAGTGCAATGTGTGCAGCGAGTTGTAATATTTGTATCTCTGTCTTAAAACACTGTACAGTTGCAGCGTGCAACATGAAATGTAAGACAACAATCTTTACCCAGCCTTATACAAGATCCTTCTATTCGCGTTGCATCCTTATTCGATGTGGCCTGATCTTCAAACCGTCGAAGGCCTCAAATCCCGAAGCCTCGAGCGCCACGCTTTGGATCACATCGTGAATTCTGATTCGGAAACTGTATATGCAAGAGTCGTGACTCGTACATTAAGAAAACATGTGCGTTCACCAAAATGGTAAGTATTATATAGCTATAGGGGTTTGACCTTCAAAAGAAAGTTTAATTCCAAACTGAACGTTTTTAGGGTTCCGTAGCCAACAAGAAATCTTTAAAGTTTCGCCATATCCGTTCGTCCGTCTGTCTGTCTGTCTGCGGCTTAGCTCAGAGACTTTTAGCACGTGAAAGCTGTATTTTGGCATGGTTAATCACGACGACAAGGTGGTAAAATAATATCTTGCTAATATTTTTTTATCAAATAATAATAACTTTGGGAATATCAATAAATAAGTAGCTTTCGTCGATCCGCCCGACTTTTGATTACGCACATCGTGATATAACCGAATCATAAAATGGCGGTGTATCGTGAAATAGCCAGGCAGATCACAATATCGCCATTTTTATTATCGGACCACGACATATTTATCGAAATTAAAAGGAAAACTATCACAGCTAAGTAAATTTCACAAGTTACGACCAACTTACATTTGCAGTTGGAATGAATGGGAAAACATACGTTTGAACTACAATGTTAAGTTTGTTTTTGGGATAAATTCATCCTCAACTACCGGAATCCTTCATTGTGCAAAGTCAGACACGCACTTGGCCGGTTTTAATTTTCATTTGAGCAATGTTGTATGGCTCCTCTTTTTTAAGTTATGATCCTGGTGTTAGGGTGTTCTGTCTTTGATGTTTGTGATGTTAATTAAAATTTTAATATGGGGAGTCTATTTAGGGGAAGCTTGGCGAAAATAAAAAATGCATTCTTTCCATTCTTTTCCTTTCATTGTTTTTTACAAATTTTGTCTTTGTCCAGTTCCAATGCGTTCTGTAGGTCCTCATGTTTAACTTAGTTAGCGACATTGTCATAGTCAGCCTATAATGTTCTCACTGCTGGGACATAGGCCTCCTTTCTGTGAGAGGGAATGGGCCATAATCCACCGCACAGACCCAGTGCGGGGGATGTCACATGTCTTTGAATGCTGTTTTCCTCACGATGTTTTCCTTCACCGTTTTGACGTAGCGACATTCAGTTATTAATAAACTCCTATAGAATATAAATAGGACCGTCGACTTGAATTAATCTAGTAAAGGATCTATAACAAGATTCGTCCTTGACGAGAGACCAATAGGAAATCGGATTTGTCGAGAGTTCCGATTGGGGATCTAGTTATTTGATTTATTAATCGTTTAGTGGACAAGTCTGAGCATGGAGGGTGGAGAGCCCTTGTCTTTATCCACTACCTTAGACACTCCAAATCGACTTTGCTGAATTGGTACTATTCTGTTACCTACTTATAGTTATATAGGGTGGCAGGGACATCGACGCGAAAACTGTTACCATGGATTCAGTACATGATTCTGAGCCTCCTTGCGTTTAAATTTTTCACCGATTTTTTTTTTAAATAACAACTGTTCTATCTATTTTGACCGCGTTCTATGAAATAGTTGTTTTTTTTTTAAATAACCGACGAAAAATTTCAACGAATAGGGGTGCAGAATTCAGGTAACTGTTTTCGCGTCGATGTCCCTGCCACCCTGTATAAGTACTATGTGATCTTGGCATTTTATTTTTAAAAGAGATCGGACAAAAATTAACCGATATTGGTATTTAAATTAGGGGTTTAATAATCAATCGAGCATTTCTGTTTCTCATTAATAGAAGACTATTATGTACACCATAAAAAACAATAAAATCTGCCCGGACTAAGGGATCTCGTACACTAGACGACCACGACCACGAACAGTGGGCGCAGTGACTTGGTAAACTATAAAAACCGATGTGAATCGCGCACTTGGTCGCAATGGCCAACCAGCCGCAGCCCATTCAATACGGCCATGATTGACCGGAGTTGTGGCCGTAGAGTCCGCGAGATCCTTTAATCATTAAATCTGACAGTCTCACTCAGATTCGTCATGATCATTACTTACAACATTACAACAGCAATGACATCAATCATTTCAATACCTTTTTTTTATATTCCAGCAGATTGCAAATACTACTCAAACAGACCACAAATCGCACGTTGTACAGTTCACATCACAAAAACGTCGTCCATATTCCTGGCACCGTTAATTCTCCTACACATATTTTATTCGTGGGTGATATTCACCCCGTGTCGCGACCGAGGCGTCGCGTCCACCGCCCGGGGGCTTTTTTCCCCCGACATTTTTGTCATGGATATTATTGAAATCAAAATAGCTCATGCCGGAGAAGGCCCCCATAAATTTTTCGTACCACAGCGGGCGTTCTGGTCTGTCCCAAATTTTGTTTGTGACTGTCAATTTTTATTCTTTGTGCCGTATTTTGTGTGGATTCTGAACTGTGTTGACGTCTATGTTGGCTGGGTGAAGTTTTTTTGTCGTATTTTTTAGTTGCTGACTTTCAATATTAACGGTATCATTGAAAGGTTTATTGTAACCCTGATTCCGTGAACTGAAATTCATTAAGGTTTTCCTTTTACTATGTATGTTAGGGACCATAGAACTATTCCATAGTCCAAATAAATGAAAATAATATAAAACCACCTCACCAAAAAAAAAATTGTTGACAATTTTAATTAAGTAATTATTACTTAATTAAAATTGTCAACAATTTTTTTTTTTTGCTCTACTTGGTAGCTCTTGGCCTGCATCTGACCTGATGGTAAATGATGATCAGGCCGAAGGTGGAAGCGAGTTTCACCCGGAATCCTCAACCACAGAAGAACTGGCTATCTTACCTCTAACTGCCGAAACACAACAATGATGTCAACATGGCGACAGACTTAAATAAGATGGTGGTAGCTAGCCAGGCGGACCTAAAACAAGCCATACCACTAACCAAACCGTGCAGAAAATTTTGCCCCCTCTGGGAATCGAACCTGACCTCTGGGTCTGAGACAGGTGGTCTAACCACTAGACCACAGCTGAGACGGTCAGAACTTACTATGTTTGTTAGAGACCATAGAACTATTCTGCAGACTCCAAAAATAAATGAAAATACCACGAATAAACAAACCCATCTCCAAAATTACTTTAATTAAAATTGTCTACTAAAATAATAATTTCGTCTGTTTACTTTGAAAAGCATCCGGGGTACAAAACAGTACTGACTCTTGGAGGGTGAAAGAGTTGAAAAGTTGGGACGGATGTAAATTAATGAAATTCTGCCACTACACAGTCGACGGCTCGGCTTACAAAGCCAGTGTCCGTACGAAGAGTTTGGGACTCAGAGCGTGGATGTAATGGATCGTATACAGAATTATTTTTGGAAAATTGATTCACTTTTATGCCTATTTTTCTTCAATCCGTATCAAAAGGTTCTAAAAGGAAATCAACCTAATAGCAAAACGACCAATAATCAAACGAAAATGATAATTCCAAACCAATGGGGTTATTGAAATAAATAATTTGACTTGACTGAATAGTACAGCGGAGATGTGCGGAGATGTCCGAAGCGGAGACGAGAAGAGATGTTTTTCAGCTAGGTTATATACACCGAAGCTGTGCGGAGATGCGTACTGACTAGACTAAAACGGAGATGTGTGTTGGCTAGAGCGGAGATGTGTGCTGGCTCGAGTGGAGATGTGTGTTGGCTAGAGCGGAACTAAGCTGCGTGCGGCGAGCGTTGGATGTTGATCGCTCACTGCCCGCCGCTCACATCTCTTCTCGTCTCTCCGATGCGCGCCGGAATTGCAAGCTGACAACGTGTCGCCAGCTTGCGAGGCACAGCTAACGTCTCCGCTTTCTACCGCCGCCCAGTTCAATCTCGGCGAGGCACAGCACACATCTCCGCTTCGATCGCGCCATACAAATATGAGACATCTCCGCTCAGTTGTATATCCACTGAAGCTGAGTAGAGACGAGATGTGTGAATATCGAAATTCTATTGGTTGTTTAAAACACTTCTCCTCTCCTCTCGTCTCGTTTACACTTTGGTGGAGTTTATTTTTAAATTGAACTTCATACAATTTCTTCCTATGTCAAGATGGATTGTCAGATGCTGTTTATTTTAAATTTTCGTCGCAGGAACGAAGTTTTATTTATCTCTATTGAGTTCTAATTCCTATCTACATAGTAAACGTTATTGGATGGCAAAGGGTATGCCTAGTATTAAGCTCAATATAAAACAGATTTGTGCCAAGCCCAGTATTAAGCCGTGGGTGTATATTGGCTCAATAGATTTCGGCCAAGGTTAAGAGATGTTTTTGGACACAAAAAAGGTGGGTACAGAAGGTTGTCTCCATAAAAAGAGCGAAACGGTACATAAACATTGACACGCGTCTGCATACAGAGCAAGCGCAAGTGATCTCGTGCGTTTCGTTCGAAATAGTTTCAGATCGCCGTACGTATCTGTACATACGTATATGTAAGCGTTTTTGCTCGTTTTAAGGAGCTGGCCTTCTGTATCAATCTTTTTTGTGTTGCAGGAATCGCGCCCACACTGACACGCAGCAGGCTGTGTGTTCATATTGGTATAAAGACTAACAAAATTACTGCCTATTGGATGAAATGTCAAAGTTCGTTGATCGTCTATGCCTACTTTCAAGATACAGTGTTAAGTTCAAATGCTCTTTCCCAACTTTGACTGGGTCTGTTTTTTCTATTCAATGTTCCTCGACTCCTTTGTTGAGGTCTTCGTTGATCCAGTTTTATCGACAAAGAAATCGACACGTGTTTCACCTCTCAACGAGGCATCCTCAGGATGACGATTGACTTGTCGCGAACCCGAACACGGCGTGTTGCCACACCGAGCGCTGAACGCAGAGCGTTCAATCGTCATCCTAAGGATATCTCGTTGAGAGGTGAAACATGTGTCGATTTCTTTCAGGGTTTTTTATAACTCTTTAGAAATAGCTAAGCGGAACAGGTTACTAAATATATCCACGTCTATTGTATTTTATAATGGATTTTCGCAAGGTCGCGCCTGAATCAATTAACTAGTCTATTAATATCATTTTCGTCCCTAAAAGTAGCGCATCCTGATTATTATAACTCTGTGTCCCGCTCCGTCGCCTCGCTCCACTTGCTACCATCAACTTCGTACCACTATAACTTGTACAAAACTGACCCACTGCAGATACTCGACATAGCTTTAATACACAAATAATTACTGGAGACAAGTTCTGAAGACTCGAGTGCCACTGCGCAAACTTTTAAAAATTTAAATACCAGCCAGTCGCCGAGTTCCTTTTTCGAGTTACTGCCAAAAGTGGGGCTTGACAGTTTAGGTTTATTTTTTTTAAATCGTGCTTTGAATAAAGAATGTTTTAATTACAATTTTAGTGCCTGGCTGGTTTGTTTATTCAAACTTTGTTGAGTTTATAAATGGAAGATGATAGAGTTACGACTGTGCTTGAGTTGGAAGTTGGAAAGTGTTGCAAGTTTTAAAATATGAGTTGATCTGACGTGACTACTTTACTCGGCGCGAAGTTTTGAAGTAGTGGCAGTGTAAAAATGGCTGGCTTGCGTAGTTTATCGCCTCACGTTTGCGTTTATTGCCAGCGATTATTATAAGAAACTGTTCCATTAGTTATTTTACTTCCACTTTTAACGTTTCTCAACTCCACTCCGGGAGCTAGAGCCAGGAGCTCGAGTTATCGTTCATTCATGTTCCTGGTTGAAAACAATCGCTTCTTAAAATGAAAAAGAAAATCGTATTTTGGACTTTTTGGGCAGATAAATTATCTATCACATTCCGCCATAAAGACAGATAAAAACTATTTTTAACAGAATTATTTTATCACAATAACCTTCCCTGATACTTTCTTTAAATATCATGAGAGCAATTACCACCCCCATTCTTTAAGCGCAAAGCCAAAAAATGCCTTTTAAAAAACCCATCATATTTCCTTAAAATTATTTCCCCATAACAGCAAGGGGTGGGTCTTACCACGAGCTAAATAATAATTCTCCCCCAGTGCCTGCCGAGCCCCCATTCGTGACGTCGTCGATTTGGCGTGCTCAATAAAAAATCCCCAATTTACGTTCACATAATAGGCACTGCGGATAATTCGCTACGGTCCCACATTGAATGCTTATAATAAAATAGTAAGCTTTTTAGGATTCCGTTGGTTGAGATTCAAAAGTCGATATAACTAAAAACGAAAAATATAACGAAAAATTTTAAAGCGTTATAGTGAATCTTCAGTGCTGTCCATAGGGTCCATCTGTTGAATGCATTTCACTGTTTATTGTCATGGATATTTTCAAAGCCATCGCTTTTACATTTGGCATGAGAGTGACTGTAAATATTTCTGCAGTATTAGCATAGACAACTGCGTTGGCTAAACTTTTGCGGTATTGAAGTGAAAACTTCTTTAGGCGCGCATTTTTGAGATGACAAAAAACAATTGAACTCGCGACAGTGTTACCGTTACCGACACCTGATTAAAAGTATTTCCTGAACAGTAAAATTGTTCTAGTTTTCACTTCTGTCCGCACTCCCGTAGTGCCACTGTGTTTTAGGCTATAACCACGCTTTGGTTCATTGCCTTTATTAGATACGGAACCTATACAAGCGAGTTTAACTCGTACTGGGCACTTTTTGAATACCCTGATGTTTTTAGGATTACGCGATCGTTTTAAGATTCGGTAACAAATAAGTAAATGACCTCAAAATGTTAAGGAATCTTTGTTAGCTTCACTGAAACGATATTCAAAACCATAAACGGGTGGATCCCAAGATGGTCGAGATTTTTCCAATGCAAAGAATAAAGAGGGTAAGATAAGAAAATTCCAGTATTAAGAGCGTTTATACAGAAAGTCAGCAACGTCGCAAATAGCTGTCAAATATTTCGCTGTTTTGATTTATTTGGCAATATTACTGTATGGAAATAAGACATATGGGCTAACTAGTGAACTAGAATATTAATAATAAATTGCAATTATAACACTAAATTTGATGTTGTAACCTTTTTAGGTGTAAAAAAGGCATTTGGAAAGTTTACAAATACTTTTTTTACATCAAAAATTTCATAATCAATATTTTAGTTCACTACTTAGCCATATTTCATACTAGCTGCGCCCCGCGGTTTCACCCGCATAAGTCTCGATCCCGTGGGGAAAAAAAAAAAGTATCCTATGTTCTTTTCCAGAGCATCATCTATATATGTGCCAAATTTCATCCAAATCCGTTCAGCCGTTTTAGCGTGAAGGCGTAACAAACAAACTTACTTTCGCATTTATAATATTAAGGATTTCCATACAGTAATATTGCCGATTGAAACTGTTGACGTCACAATGCACAACGCCTTCCTATTGACTGCCTTCGTGCAGTGCAGCTTGTCTGTGGCTGTGCTTACTGAACTTAGGCAGTTTCAAAAGGCACAAGACATTTCACGAAAAAAAATTACGCTCAATATAAAACATTTCATTCAGTTTCGTTTTCAGGTTTCATATTATACATTGATTGACGGGATTTTTTTTTGGAACTATTTTGATGATTATTTCGTTTCTGCTGCATTTAATAAATTTTTGAAGAATATAGAATTAGTCTCAATTAAATTATCTATACAATGGTATATAAATAAATAGGTTCTGTATACTAGCAGGAGTGTAACAATAAAAGCAGTTGCAGAAAGGAGGCAAAACAAATTTTTCGATCGCAGAGCACTCGAGTCGTGCAAAATGTGTTTACCAAAATGTAAACTCAACATGCGGTGGTTCAGAAAATTTTCCCTTTTGACTGTTCAATGCACCGTAATTAGAACAGGATGTTTACAGGCTACAACACAATATTTTATACTAATTAATATCCAATCACAACAACAGCTGCAATCACAAACTTTCTAAAACAATGAAACATTCTGTAATGAAGCGTAGAAACGCAACGATTAATTAGTAACTAATGATTATGCAATGTTCGTTTGAAGCCTGGAATCATAATTTATATGGTTCTCTTAATTAAATCAATCGGGCGTGTTTGTTATTCCGTATTAACTGTTAGTTTTATTAATATTTGCTGTTTTATGTTGGTAATCGATTTGTTGACTGTGTTAAGCGGGTTATAGTATTGAAAGTAAAATTGTGATGTTCGGACATTAATCTAGGTTATTATGTGTAGTCATGAGTAGAGTCTTAATTATTAAGGGATTTATGTATGTCTAGAACTCTTATGAATTTATGATAAATTTGAATGTGTTTCGTAATACCAAAAATGATGAATGAAAACTTAATATTTTTCCATTTTTTTTTTTTGGACATTTGTAACTTGATAATATAAACTATGCTTCTGCAGAAATAATATTATAAATATTGTTGTTTATAATACATAAAAAACAACATGAAGACATGACTGTCATTTACGCTTTAAAAATGTTAGAAATTAAATTCGTTTAAACTTTATTTTAGAAAAGTGTTTTGGAAAAAAAAGAGGTAGGAGCCTAAACACTGTCTAAATCCGAATAACAACATAATACGGTGGAAATATGCCCAAATTGCAAATGATTTAGGTATTACGTTTGTATGGACAATTCATGCGTCGCCGCGTTCTTAACCCACCGTTTACACCCATATTATACAAGTTTTGATACTTGTTTTTGACAAGTCTTGTAAAAGGCTCGTCAAAAACATGTCGTGTACAAAACGTACGTATCGTACATGTATTGACGTTGTTTCAGAATTTTATTATCAACTATTTTGTTCACTTTTTCGACATTTTTGACAAGTTTTTTGTTGTATACAAATAGTTTTACAACTTGTTTTAGGTGAAAACAAAACAAAAAAAGAACGTAGTAGAGACGGCGCATGATCTCGTATTTGTATTGGCAATTGCAAAATATTATGAATCACAAGTACCTCTCTCCTTTTACTATACACATTTTTACATACATACATACATAAACTCACGCCTTCTTCCCATGGGGGTAGGCAGAAACTACAGAACGCCACCTGCTACGATCCTTACATAGTCCTTTTGCCTCGTTTACGTTCATACATCTGGTCATACACGCACACCGGTTGCGAGTACTACGCACCTGGCCTTTCTGAAGAACATCACCAATAAGGTCAGTATATGTCCTCCTAGGGCGTCCCCGCCCGGCCTTTCCCTTTACATCAGCCTTGTAAATACATTTTGTTAGTCGCCTTTCATTCATTCTCTCAACATGCCCAAACCATCTCAGCATACCCTTTTCAATTTTTGTCACTACATCTTCTTTTAAATCACACCGCTGTCTTATCACATCATTCCTCAGCCTATCATTCATCTATACACATTTTTATCCACTTTTAAACAACGGCTTTACATATGCAAGTACTACTTTAACTAAACGTGGTTTTAAACCAAGCTTCAGCACTAACTACATCCACTGAACTCGTTAGTAGACATAAATGTCTTTGTATGTAAAATATAAAGACAATTACTTTTTTATTTCATGCAGTAATGTAGTATAACGTTGCAGACATTGTATAAGTTCCGAGTCTCCGTTGATCGCTTTCAGAGGATTAATATCTCCCCAGACTTCGATAAGTATGTAGAGTAGGTTCAGAGGGAAACTTTGTAGCAAATATGTACCTATAGAGAAAAATGTCGGAGGATTTTGTTACCTTTAGCTTATGCTTCGATCGATATACTTAAAATGTATACTCAACACTCTTGTAATGTATTCTTTATTGCATTCTATATGTATTACATAGATGATATAACAAAGTAAAAGATCAATATGGACCCTGTCGGGCACAGCAAAATTAGGAGAGAGGAAGAGGGCTAAGTAGCAGTTCAATCACACTAATGTTATAAAGTCGAAAGTTTGTGAGTGTGTGTGTATGTTTGTCTCTTCTTCACGCTCAAACGGCTCGACATATTTGGATGAAATTTAGCACACAGTTTATAACCTGGATTAATACATAGGATACTTTTCATCTCGATATTTCCACGGAATCGAGACTTATGTCGGTAAAACCGCGGGGCGCAGCTAGTATTATTATTAATTATAAGATGTGTACATGTCGCACCTTTAAAGTAAAACCGTTACTAAACGAAATTTTTTCATGAATTGAGCTATCATGCCATTCTATTTAAAATACGTGCTTTAGATAGATGGCATTGATAACTCAATTCATGAAAATTTTCATTTAGTAACGGTTTTACTTTAAAGGTGCGATGTGTGTGATGTGTACTCGAACATTTTATGTTATGTTATGTTCGATTTGATCGGACCGTAGAACGCAGAACGCATCCAGTGTGACAAGTGCCTTAATAGTACCTAATTCATTCGACAAAGTTGTCAATTTAAACAAAATGAAACAAGTTACCGAACCAATAGCACTATCAAACAGAAAGCTGTGGCTAAGAGAGCTCAGAAACAAGATGTGAAGCAATAAAACCGTCATCGGCATCATCTAAAGTAATAAATAAAATGCGTTTAGTGGCATTAAACGAAAACACCTTATAACTATAAAAACAAAAATAATAATGCTTATAATGACAAAAGGGCCCTCAGCTCAGCATAATTTCAGATGACAGCAAAAGGTATACCACCTGACGTTGAAACGTATGCCTTAATTTGTGATAGAAATACCAAACTTGAAAACGAAATACAGCTATGAGATGGCAATACCAGAATCTATTATGCACGAGCGTATTTAAAACTAGCTTATTAAAAAAAAAGTGATTTGTATGGGTCCTGTAATCTTTAATAAAATACCTCATCATCTGCCTAGCCTTTTCCCAACTATGTTGGGGTCGGCTTCCAGTCTAACCGGATGCAGCTGAATACCAGTATTTTACATGGAGCGACTGCCTATCTGACCTCCACAACCTAGTGACTAGGTAACACGATACCCCTTGGTAAGACTGGTTGTCAGACTTTTTGGGCTTCTAACTACCCGTAACGATTGTCAAAGATCTACAAATGACAGCCGGGACCAACGGCTTAACGTGCTTTCCGAGGCACGGAGGGGACTTGGTATGTAAAGATGGTCACCCATCCACGGACCAACCGCGGCAAGCGTAGCTTAACTTGATCGATCGACCCGTGCAGCTGTTATTACTTAGCCACAAGCCCCTTTAATAAAATACCTGACCAAATTAAAAACTTACCGTTGCAAAAATTTAAAAAACGTTTCACAGAATTACTTGTAGATAAATGTTATTATTCTGTGCAGGATTTCTTAAATGATAATTTTTTGTAATATATTATCTTTATTAATCTCTACTTTGTATTACATTTGCATGCTATAATAAGCTAGAATGTACGTGGATCCTATTATATTCTAAGCAAATAAAGACCTATTCTATTCAGGCTAACTTATTCAAAGCTCAAGAGTGTTAACTCGTTCTATAAACGCATGTAATACTTAGTGCAACAATTTGGCATACATCCATGCTGCTGCTTGACACTACAATTGTTTCAAAAAACTTTGAGCCAACAAGCGATCCTCGGCATTTTTCGTGGAATAAGGCGTAATGAAGACCAGCTGAAAGATAATATTAACAGAAGGTTTACAATTGAAATATTAATTTAAGATTGGATAAAATAAAAATTCTATCTTGAATTACGCTGAAATCATAAGTATTCACGAATGGAATTTGGAAAATAAATGATAATACAATCAAACTTGTAGTGCAGACATTTACCTGCCTACCCAAGTTTAGTGATTCTAACAGCCTTTCCACGTCAAAATGACATTTACTTACCACGCAGGCATAGTTCACTTGCATTTAAAGAAATAAGTGCCGAAGTGATTCGGTCTGGATAGTCAGTACCTACATTGTCGACCGTTGCTCAATTATAGCAAGCTACGGTATTTCTATTTTTTCTTAATGTCCCTCGGGTATCATCGGATTTCCGAATACAAATGCTAATCTCCATGTCCATCAATTATTAGATTTATCGTGTATAATAATTAAAATTTGAATTCAGAACTAAGTCTTGAGTTTTGAATTAAGTCAAAATCAGTTGAACGGACTGTATAAAAGGTTTATTTAAATGTCTAATCTTATTTCAAATATTGCTATATTTGAAATAAGATTTAGAACAACTATACTTAGTTCTTCTGTAAAACACAGTTGTAGTAGTACATAAACAAATAAAATATTTGGCACGGAAACAAAAACATCAAGATTTTGGCTCACCACCCTTTGTGGAAAGTATTAAGAGTGGAATTATGATAATGGAATTAATATTAGGGTCCGGAACGGAACAAATCTAAAGCCGGCGCGTTATGCGAATGTTACCGACAAAAATGGCACATTAATGTCTCGGATAAATTCCGGGGTTTTGTATTAGAACGTTTGGATACATTTTTTATTAATGGTTATATGATTTCGTTTGGCTTTTCGCCCTTTTTTTGGGAGTTCGGATGGTTGGTCTGTCAGCGGATTCGATATTGGATCTTTTAGCATAACTTGGAATCGTGTTATAGTTTTGAAGCAATATAGTTCTGGTTGTAGTACTTAAAATTTTGGTTTATTCCAGAAATCCCCACCGACAAATCTCCACCAGTGGGGACTGATATATTTTTCCAAAAATCCCCACTAGTTAAATAAACTCAGCCTTTTTTTTTCTAATATTCTAGTCGTTTTGCTAATCACCGGCCGCTGCCGCGGCACCGCTCGCTTCGCTTGCTCGGCTCGTGCGTAGTGGGTCACAGTTCGAACCTAACCTAACCATTTAACTAGTGGGGATTTCTGGAAAAAAATAACATTCCCCACTGATAGGGATTTGTCGGTGGGGATTTCTGAAAGAAACTAAAATTTCGTGTAACCTGTCGTGTTATTTTTTTCATATTCCACCAAATACTTGCTTTGACTCCACTTTTTAGTCTTTTCATGTTCATTTATTAACAACTAGCTGTTGGATAGGATGACGAAAAATATCCCACGGGTACGTACCACTGCGTTTAAAAGTACCCTAACACTGTTTGTTCACTGCCACCGTCAACAGGACGTCAACAAGAAACGAGATTATTCAAAACGAACGTGACGCCTCAGCGGTGGTGAGCGGTAGACACGTGACCATAGTAAATAAATGTATCGCTACTTCGGCGACGTCATCTCATTCTCGTTGATGGTAGCGGTGGATAATCAATGTATGTGTTAATCCAGGATATGAACTATCTGCGTGCCTTTCATCCAAATCCGTTCTGCCGTTTTTGCGGCAATCCGGAATATACATCCCGACAAACGGAAAAAAATTGTTTTCGGCATCAGACCCGTTTCTCCCACACCTCGTAGCAATTATTTTAAAAAAAAATTCAATGTTTATACAGTTTTGACCTCATTACTATTTTATTATATGTACAGATTCCAAAGCGTTTCATTATTAACCAGTGACGTAATAAGCTTTGATATTCACACGAGTAATGTGACCCCAATATAGTTGGGAAAAGGCTAAGCAGATTGATTTTGGTTCACACGAGTAGTGTATGACAAGGCAGACTGTGAAACTTATTACACAAAAAGCAAAATCCTATTTAAAATGAGGCAGCCTATTTGTAACCTTGTCGCAAAGTACACAACCTATTTCTCATTCCCAATAAATCCTATCTTAAAACAATCGGCACGCCAAACCAACCCCTTTACGAACACAGAAGCTTAAACGTTAATAAAAATAAACATAAAAAATGATTTTATTGTTGTATTTATAAGCTGTTATTGTGCTGTGACTGCGCTCGAAAGTGCCCATAAAGTGAACTCGGGATGTTTAACGGATCCAGTTGTACGATAGTCTTCGTCGACTGAGTTCTAGTGGTAGGATCAAGGTTTTGGATTATTGTGGTGATAATTGTTATGTTCTTTTATATTGTCGTAATTTATCAATCCATAATTTTAACCATAATATCATGGACGATTAAGACTTTATAATAAAGTGCTCATTCACATGAGCGGCACCCACTGCAGCCGTCGACACTCGTCGACAACACCCGCTGACGCGTCGATAGCAGAGGCAATTGTAGCCATCGATGCGTCGGCCGCTCCCGTCGATAAAGTGCCGCTCGTGTATTTGAGCACGTACTCACTCAGTTCAGATGCCTCTGCCGTCGACGCGTCGGCGGGTGCCGTCGACGAGTATCGACGGTTGCAGTTGCCTCTACCGTTGGCGCGTGCAGCTCGTGTGTTTCATCATCATCATCATTTCAGCCGAAATGATGGGCCTTATCAGAAGGCTAAAAGTCACCCAAAGGGCAATGGAGAGAGGGCTATGCTTGGAGTTTCCCTACGTGATCGAATCCGAAATGAAGAGATCCGTAGGAGGACCAAGGTAACAGACACAGCCCGAAGAATTGCTAACTCGTGTGTATGAGCACTAATTAAGCAAGTGTCAACTTAAATGCTAAATGTTTGTTCAACTTCTAATCAACTCAATTTCAAATTACTTGGAGTGTAAGTGTATTGTATGTGTAAAACACAACCGTGAATTTCAAAATCACCATCACCGTCATCGTAAGATAGAGGTTCCAAAATAGGCATAGATACGAATAAAAAAAACAGTGGCACTCCGGGAGTGCCGACAGAAGTGAAAACTTGAACAAGATTGCCTTGGTGGAAGAAAAATACTTGTATAGAACATTGGTCCGTAACCTTACCTAAATAAAGAGCACAATTGCGTTTACAAAAAAAAAAAACTTCCTAAACCTTTAAAGTAAAAATACTTGCATAGAACATTGATCCGTCACGTAATATAAATAAAGAGCACAATCGCGTTTACAAAAATGAGGTGTCGGTAACGGAGTCACGAGTTCAATTGTTTTTTCCCATCTCAAAAATGCCCAACGCGCTTAAAGAAGTTTTCACTTCAAAAATTATTTGCACTCTCTTGTAAACACAACATTATCGAATTATTTTACCTACATGATTACTACCTCGGTACCTCCATTATTCTTCTTCCCACCATCATCAACATCCACCATGTCCAACATACCCCTTTACAAATTGCCTGCAACTTCCGCACCGAATCCCGATCATAATACCAATGCCCAGTAATTAAGCCTAATTTAGACAGATGGACAACGTTTTACCCCAAATTGGATCTCACACACAGCAATTTGTGTTTCCAGTTAATTTTATTTGGGTGACGTTAACCGCAAAAGCCGGGTTTTTCCGCTAACCGGGACGTGTGCTCACGCCCGATGCCTGCAAATGGGTTGATTATACTTTTTCATGGCATTCGATAAGTTTATACTGATTGCGTTTTCTTTAGGCTTGTTTAACACTGGACTAAGTAGCGGTTTTGTGAAAACTGTTTGATTGCCAGAAACAATTTGATGAGAAATTTAAAAGAAAGCATAGGAATAACAGTGTAGTGGTGGTCCAGTGGTGACAGCCGCGAATTACGAGTTGTAGGTCGTAGGTTTGAACCCTGGCAGACACTTTACTTCATCACCACTGCTCTCAAAACGGTGAAGGAAAACATCGTGAGGAAACCGGCATGTCATAGAACTAAAAATTCGATGACATGTGACATCTACCAAACTAGGCCCGCGTGGTGGATTACGGTTCACTCCTTCTCACAGAGAGGACTGAGTCCCAGCAGTGGGAACATTATAGGCTGATTACACAGTTAACAATATTTGTAATTATTTTGCAAACTTCTAAGATTAAATCCATTAAGGAAAATTTAATTAGAAAATAACATCGTTAAAAAGCCTTCCTTAACCTGGGGGCTTTCCACAACGAAGACAAAGAATGGCTTACAGGTTAGATCAGGAGGCCACCTTTCATGGCAGTTAGTATTATTTTAATCTCTTTCCCACACTGAAGTAAGATTAAATTATACTGCTATAAGAGGTGTTAGCGGGGCCCTGATCTAACCTGTAAATCATTCTTTAGTAGATTAAGGTGCCAAGTATCCAATGTTCTTATCCTTATCTTTAACACCATAGAAGAAATCGAGTCTGTAAAGGATTATCCACACATATCAGAGCCGTGTCCGGGACGGGGACGGACCGTGTTCCGTCAAGCACTTTGCACACACACGTTTTTCTTGTCGTGCAAAAACTACGATTTATTCGCTGTGTGTATGCACGGTCGACAATGTTGTATAGATCACTTTAGAAACCTGTTGACAGACACGTTTTTTCCACGGCGCGGTTTATACGCCGTACCGTAAAGAAATCATGCCGTCTACGAGGCTCAAAAAAAATATCGATGTATACATTTTATAGAAACTCGTCCACACACGTCCATTTCTGGGCCGGCGACGGAACTTCAGTGCCTGCCTTATGTGTGCCACGTCCCGGACACGGCCCTGATATGTGTGGATAGACCTTTATCCAACAAGTAACAAGTAAGAACAACAATGTTATCTCCGCCACAGCCTAGTAACCAAGTGAGCAGCGACCCTAACAGTTAATTAGTTGACACAGTGTAGGTATATCGGTGTCTCAATTCGGAGTGGAGCGGGTCAACGTGGACCGAGCGGTCGCCCCGAGGGACTCGTTTGAATTGACATGTTACTAGCTTAGTGTTTGTGTTCTCAACAAATACACTGTTAAGATGGAAACATCTTGATTTTGTTAGCTCTTCTTTTGGAGGATATTGTGTGGTTTATATTGGCAGGAGATATGGGTTAAGGTCGTAACCTAGTGGGTGCTCAAAGACGAGCGTTGACATGACAACTTGAATTCATTAATGATGGATTGATCAAAAAAGACAACAGAAGGAAGGCAGGATGTAATAGTGTACAGGAAAATCTTTGCCCATCTACTGAACATAAAAACCTGTCATTTTTGATAGTCATGCAAAGACAAACTTTTATTATAATAGGGTTTATTCTAAAAGTTGGCAACGTCGTAAATAGCTGTCAAATATTTACCTGTTTTGATTCATTTAGCAATATCACTATTTTTGTATGGAATTAAAAAATGTGGCTAACTAGGGAACTAAAATATTGATTATGAAATGTAACAATTAATATTGTCATACCGAATATTTAGTTTTAGATGTAAAAAAAGTAATTGGAAACTTCAAATGTCTTTTTTACATCTAAAATGGTTACAACATCAAATTCAGTGTTATAATTGCAATTAATTTTTTTATTAATATTCTAGTTCGTTAGTTAGCCACATTTCTTATTTCTATACAATAATATTGCCAAATTAATCATAACAGCGAAATATTTAACATCTATTTGCGACGTTGCCCACTTTTAGAATAAACGCTCTTATTAAGTAAATTCATTTTGAAAAGAAAAACAATCATCAAGAATTACTTCATAACATGTTTGTTAAACATTAACCTTTTCTTTATCAAAACAAAAGAAAATAACAAGCTAAATCCAAAGCTTACTTGATGATATTTTCATTTTCTTTGAATTTATCATATAAAAAATAATAAAAAAGGCTTTTCTCAAACCGCCTGCGGTCACATATTTCATTACGACGACGCGCGGATATATTTCTCTTTGCTTTGCGTTTTTGTTCAGGCGTTTGTAAATCTGACACCTTAGAAACCATATTTTTTCGGTAATCCACGAGACGTTGACATGGATATTGTTTGGTATAAATACTGACTTATATAGCGGGTTTACACGCTATGATTCTTGAAAATATTTTATACGAAAGGGTAGAAAACGTGGACTCGGCTTTCAGTCGAAAGTGTTGTCAACGCTTTTCTGACTCGAAGAAAATCTGATACCCAACCACATAATCCACTCTTTATGTTCTTCAGAACTTTATAACGACTTATTATTTAGACAACGTAAACCCACGAAATTGTAACAACAAAACATCGCAACAACCTCACTCAAAATCATTTTCAAATCCAACAGCCAAGTGAATTACAAAACTAAGTGAACCGTGTACAAAAACCAGTGCAAAATAAAATAAAAACTTAAAATAGTAATGAAAAAATGCCAAAACCATGTATAGATCGGACAGGACGCTGACCCATATCGCGTAGTAAGTGCAAACATTTACGTTGCGCGTGAGTGTGTGCGTTCGTGAGACTGTCAGGTGGAGATGAGGCGGGGGGCGTCTGTGCCCCCGCGCCTCTTATCAGGAGATAAGGCGCCGTGGCTCCCAAGCAGCACCGTCTCGACAAACGTGGTCGACTCATCAGTGTGACCAGGTCGCTTGGACTTAAGCGGCCGCCGCCCGCCATGTTACATACACTGAACGCTCTCGCCGGCAAGATATCCCCTGGCGGTGGCGGCGGCCTAGACACAAATGCGAACAGACACACGCAGCCGAACAAGAACCACAAGACATCACCATCGTCGCCCTACAGCAAACCGAAGTAAGTGTAGTTTTTAAGTTCTCTTGTGCAATGTAGAAAAGTGTAGAGACTGTCATTATGAGTTTTCCAGAAGGTGCAGTGATGTTTTCAGAGGCATAGAGAAAGACTTTAATACAGTGAATTTGATCATAATCATAGTCCTTCGGCCTACACCAAAAGTGTCTTTATATATTGCCGTCTCGTTTTATTTCAATGAAAGTGACAAGGCAAGGCAGTACAAGATTTTGTGAAAAAAGGATTTAATATTTTCTTGCCTGAGCTGTGTATTAACATTGTAACAATAGCATTTGTGGCACTATGTAATAATGTGTTGATATCAGTTGTTATAATATTCCTTTGAATGCTATTTTATGCTATAAGACAATACACTTCAAAGATAAGGTGAAGTAACTTGTTTTCAGTAACAATATGATCGTCCTATCCTTAGCAGTTAGGTTTTAAGCCTTTCTTATCTGCAGTCATTACTGCTTCAATTCATATAAGTACGTCTCTTTGATCAAATGTGAATCTAACATTTGTTTGTGAACCTGTGTTTTAAGGGCTACAAAGTAAACTTAATGAATATTGGTAATGCTGTTCTGCTTTTTTAGCCATCATATCGTTACCTAACATTTCATCACCAGTTCTCCAAATTCTCACTCTAATGATCTACTTGCGTTTTGTATTCTTTTTTTTCTGCTTGTTACTTTTTCACTGGGTTCCCTTTTATTTTTAGTTTAACCTCTGTTGTCCCACTGGTGGACAAAATTCTTTCCTATATTTTTCTTTTAACTTTCAAAATCAAAAGTCATTTATTCAAACTAGAGTGAGAATCGGCGCTTTTTGAATGCCAAAATTACACGAGTCGGTCCCCCAAAACGCCCACCCTTCACCACTTTCTAGTGCTTTAACTGGGAAGAAGTGGCGCAACAAACTCCCCAGCAGCACAGCCGTCTGTTCAGGTAGAAGAACTTGATTCTATACAATAGTAGGTAAGTATTTAACATTACGAAACACAAAACATGGCATTAAATTATCCGCAATATCTCCATCATCCGTCATATCGTCAGCTAGCACATACCAATATACCAACAAAAACATTGTAAACTATACTCACGCAGAAATAAAACAAAATTCAAATTCAGAAGTCATTTATTCAAAGTATGCTGAGAATCAGCACTTTCCGAATGTCAAAATTACACAAGACAGTCCCCCAAAAACGCCCACCCTTCACCACTTCCTAGTGCTTTAGTTGGGAAGAAGAAGTGGCTCAAACTGCCCAGAAGCACAGCTGTTTGTCGGTTAGAAAAACTTGAATCTATACAATATAAAAAGATAAAGATAGAAATAAAAACTTAAACAGAACTTAATACCAAAAAAAAAGCATCCAGGCATGAAAGACGCACCCGCTTACATTCTTTTAGCAATTGATATTGTTTTGCACTGTTATGATTTGGGATCATTACAAAACGTGGTTGATAATAATTCGAAAGCGTAGGCAAATGCTTGTTAAAAAATTAGTAGATAGTGATATCAAATCATTCAGTACATTATAAAACTTATTATTTATTTGCAATCAAAAATATTAATTGATTTGAATCATACTTTAAGTAATTTTTTACTGGAACACGTTTTTAGCGATAATGAAGCGCCATTGGAACCTATTATTTAGAATACAGTGGTGATCCTGGTCGATCGAGATCTGCTCGGATGAAAATAGAAAAAACTAATTGTCCCCGATATGAGACCTAGCTAGATCGATTTTTCGCCTCCGTAAACCCCCTATATTGCAACTTTTATCGAAATCACGTTCTCGAAAACATATTTAATATATATAAATATTGCTCATTTAATAGTAAAGGATAGGATAGAAATTATCACAATAGCTTATTTTATTGGATGTTACAGTTACCTTTCGTACTTGCTAATTCTTGTGTGCATAGTTGTATCAGTTATATTATTAAATGGAAAATTAAATTTTTAAATTGTTACCATTTAAAGATTAACTTCTAGATGTGCGCGCATTACAGTTTTGCCCAAACCCTGATCTTTCTAAATAGCTTAGCTAGTCTTTTATCCTGTCGTTGTTTTTTTTTGGAGTCTCTAGTAATTTTGATGCTTCTCCAACCTCTGTAATATTTATATTTAGTTTATATTTAATTGTTAAGGTCAATTATTTGTGTTGAGGCTGCCCTTCACCAATCCACCTTTCGATTAATTTACTTCCATCAATATCTCAATTAGGCCATCATACTTTACCAAAATATTGGAGTTTCTCATTTATATATATTGCTGACCTGGCAAGAAAGTTCAGTGTTGCCATGTATTACAGATTTCAAACTTTGCTCAGTTAGATGTTGGCAAGCATTTCGACAGATTTGATGAATCGTTGGATCTTTGGATACACGATAAGTTTTATGACTATTTTAGTTTTCACTTGAGTGAGTTGTTGCCAAAACTAAACTGAGATGTCTAATATTCAGTTAATTTGAGATGAAGATCTTTACAAATTAGTCGTTCTAGTTTATGGCACTATTTTCAGTGTCATTCGTCATTATTCTTGGTTTTTTTTTCACTTTCAAAGTTAGACAGTTCTCCTTCTTCTAGTTTTTCTGTGGGTATTATAAAGATCTCAGCATCAGTTCCAAACATGTTTTAATCTTCCACATAGAATTATGGTTATCAGATTGGCTGACACTAAGATAACGTTGTTGACACATTTAGATAAAATTGTACTTGTTTATAATTTAAATTTAATTAATTTTTAATATTGTATATATTTTATAATTTAATTAATTCAACGCCCTTAATCGTTTAAATAGGTTACAACATTATTTGATGCGAGTGATTCAGATTTTTCCTCCTTCATACATTTTCATTCATCGGTCTGCATGTTGGATTCTCATTATTCTGTCCATACATTACTTTACCTACACATTATTGCTAATGAGTCAGTAGCAACTCTTTGTTGACAATTACTAATTCTGTAACACATTTCGTTTTGAGATTCAGCTAACAGATTGAACAGTTGGTCAATGGTGATTTTTGTGTATCCTGGTGATGCATTGAATTTGTATTTTTTTTTTCCTATAAATGATATATATTCATGGCAAACGTTTGTGATTGGTGAGTCCGAGAGAGTCATGCTTACTATCTATTTTCATTGATGTTTTATTTCAACTTTTTAGCACTCATCATTGTTAGATCAAATATTTTTATGTGTACCTTATTCATGTAACATGTTACACTCGGGAATACTGATTCATGTTACTTTGCTTTCAATTCCAAAGTTTTCATGAGTATAACAGTAAGTTGCTGCATAGCCGAAATGCGTGAGACGGATAATCCACTAGGCTAATTAGCTGCATCGGCCAGCTACAGCAGGTAATCTAAAGGATGATTTCCACCAAACGGCTCGCATCGCATCGGATCGGAATGGATTTTACAATATTTAAACGATAAATCGTGTACACAGTATTTAAAGTCTATATTACCAACCCGCGCACAACAGCTTGATCATTTTCAAAAATTAGAACATATCAACATGGTAGGAATGAAACTATTCGATTAGGCGCAGAAACAGATACGTTCGCAAGCGACGACGGTACGGAGCCAATCGTATGCGTCGACATCCTGCCAGACGCGATCGGCTGTCGCCGCATCCGTTCGTATCCTTTCCGATCCGATGTGATGCGAGCCGTTTGGTGGAAATCATCCTTTACGGATTTTGATGTAGCGCAGATGGTTCCAATTGGCGTATTCATCCTATCTACGGCAGCCAGATCTAATGTGTTCACCGCCTTAACATGGCAGCCAACAACCTCAATGAATATCAGTTTACCGAAGCATAAACCATGTATCTGCGTCACCTCCCATGATTTCACATCAGTGACGTCATTATCTTGAACTTTTCGCCCGTTCAAATTTGTAATCTATAACTTGTTCAAACACTATGACATCAGCATTGTACAGAAATAGACCATTCTCCTTAGCCCGACCTTTTTCGAAGCCCAATTGACTAAGGCTTAGGCTAAGTAAGAGCTCAAATAATATTGTTTCGGGTACCCATTTTTAGACTTAGGAATATTATGTTATTATTTCTAAACTTGTAAGATTGGGTTTTCTTTGTGGAGATATCCTTTAGTAGTTTTAGGCGTCTTTTGGATTAGGAAACCTTTCGTCGGTGGCTTTGCGATCAACTAGACCATTTAAATTATAGATCGTAAGTTATTTGGGTTTACGCAAAACTTTTATCTGTCTTTGTGGTTTCATAATGATAATTTTGCACGTGCTTTAGTGTATGTTTAAACCTTTAAGCATGCATACAACCGACAGTTAAGTTTAACAAACTCTAGTCACAAGCCCTCAATCAACTCAACTTATCACAGTCCACTACTACTACATAGGCCTCTCCCAAGCTGCGGCACAACACCTTGTCCTCTGCTTTCCACATTCAGTCCATCCCAGCCACTTTCTTAAGGTCGTCGGTCCATCTAGCTGGGGGGCATCCAACACTGCGCTTGCCGATACGCGGTCTCCACTCCAGAACTAATCTACTCCACCGGTCATCGGTCCTTTGACAAATATGGCCAGCCCACTGCCACTTCAGTTTGCTTACTCTGCAAGCTCTGTCGTTAAGGTGATATATTGAAAAAAATGGGCTTTTTCTTTATCGTGTAAGTTTCAAAGTATTTGGAATAGGGATTTCAAATTTTGGTGTATGATTTTTGACTATATGATCTAGTATCCGGAAAAAGGAATACACGATACAATGAAATTTTCTCGATACAAAAAATTTGCAAGGGTCTATCTATTTTTATCTTTTTTTGAGTATCATGGCGCAACGCTTATGAGTTATTCAATGGAATTTACTTTAAAACATAGAGAGTAAGCGTTTCGAGTTTTAAGAAAAGCAGTTTTTTTTTAAATAATACTTTTCATTTACAAAAGACGGCATCTCGTTTTGGCACATACGTTGTTTTATTCCGAGCAGACACACATTATCGTCATCTCTTCTTTCGCCTATCAAAAGTATTGTCATCACTCTCGTTCATTCATAGATCAGTCGCCCGATGGGGCTCATCGACGAAGAATCTATGTCACTTTTTTGCAAATCGGTGCGATCAAATTTACGTGATTTAAAGAATTTTGTTTACAGAAAAAGTTAGTACTTCAGCAAGTTAAAGTAATTATTGAATGCAATTAGTGTTGAATAGGTATTCAGACTGTGTGTGTGTGTATTCTTGTGAGTCCTGCGAACAATATAACATTATTTTTGTATTATGATTTCGTGGTGACATTTAAATTATTTATAAATATAGAAAGAAATATAAAATCAAAACTGAACAGTACCTGCAACGTTTGGAGTGCACAGGGCTATCAATGAACTCATTTTACAGGAATTCAATAGCAATAAGATGATGATAATAGTGAGTCGAATTCTCCACCTTCACTAAAGCACAACCAACACAATCTATTCCCGCTTTTTAATGTATTATTGTGTGAGCATTTTATTTTCTAAGAACATCTATTTTTATACCTACAACTTTTAATAATCTTTTATCTAAAGAAATAGGCTAAATAAAATTCGTTTTTAGGTTTTGAAATACGTCAACAGTACATCAATATGTCAAGTACTGTCACTACGAATCATAGATCACAAAAAAGAAATGGAGTCGCATTTGAATTGTAAAAAAGGAGAGTTTTTACCCGACTACGGCAAAATCAAAGGAGGGTTATGATTTTAACATGTATGTATGTAACAGGCTATCAAATGCAAAATAAAGTTCAAGTCAGACTAGTAGTTCCAGAGATTAACGCGTAAAAACAAACAAGAAAACAAACTCTTCAGCTTTATTATTAGGACTAGCCGCACTCCACGATTTCACCCGCATAAGTCCCAATCCCGTGGAATATCGGGATAAAAAGTATCCTATGTCCTAAAGTCTAAACCAATTTATCATCACTGTAATATTTTCAACACAATGTATTTTGTTATGAAATAAATTACTTATGATTATGACTTAACCAGGTCATGGTCTACCCTTTGCCAAATTTCAAATATTATTCCCTCAGAACTCTAAAAAAATCAAGCTTCTAAGTCAACGCAATAAAAAAATACGGCTCTTTATGTGACATATTTTGATAATCGCAAGTAAATCAAAAACTACAGGGTACTTCCAGTTGACCTAGAATTATGAAATTTTGGCAGGAAGCAAGGTCTCACAGCACAGGTAAAGGAAAAAGTCCGAACATTGATAATAATTTGTAGATTTATCACATTTTTTTTTTTTTTTGCGATTACAAACTTGCATTTGAAATTGGAGAATTGACCGTGACGTACCTATCGATGTATGGGAGAACATGTTTCTCAACTACCAAGTTAAGTTTTTTTTGGGATTAATTCATCCCAACTACGGAACCCTTCATTGTGCGTGGTCTGACACGCACGTGGCCAGTTTTTTTGTATGTTTGTTTGTTACGCTTTCATGCAAAAACGGCTGAGCGGATTTGGATAAAATTTCGCACATGGGTAGACCATGACCTGGGTATGTCCTACATAAGATACTTTTTATCCCGATATTCCCAATGGATCGAGACTTACGCGGGTGAAATCGCGGCATACAGCAAGTATTATACAGAATGTCTCAAACGTAGTGGTCCAAAGGCAAATGGGGTAAAGTAGAGGTGACCACCCATCATTTAAAAAAATTAAAGTTTCGATATTCTCAATAGTTCAGAAGATTTCACTAATTTAACCATTTACAAGAAACTTTACATTTTCATTTGGATTTTTCGGCCCTGTGGACAACATTTTCGACGTAGCGAGTTTAAATCGTAAGTACGAAAACATAGTGGGAAAATTGTTTAAAATGTTATATTTAAGATATTGTGACTATTTTTTATTGTGCTACTGTTTGTTTTTCCTTAAATAAATAAATAAATAAATCTGGCTTAAAGATGCCTTGATAGTGTAGGCTGGAAGATTACGTTCCTATTTACGTTTAGTGTGGCTCTGCAGCGCTTCAGATTTTATTTTTACTTATCTTTTCTAATTTTTCATTAAACTTTATCGAAACTTTCTAAGCCCAGATTTAAAAAAGTGCACATAGCACATAGCTTTAAAAGTACCTTAATTATTAATAGTTAGACTGGGAAAATTTTACAAAGATAGCTTAATGAAAACCTTTAAAAAAAATGGGTTTCATAACATGGTCGAACTACCCGCAAAACTTTATGCTCTAATTTTACCGAAACATCTCAGAAAAGCGTATTAAAATTTAACATATTTAAACGTGTTTGTGTTCCTTCGGTACATGTGTTTAATTATTAATTCTTTTTTTTTACTTTCGCTGTTGACCTTCGTAGGCCTTCACAACTTGTGTTGTCATTATCAAAAGCCATCATAGTCCATAATCTGCCTATAGGCATTGGGCATGGGCTTGTATCTACACTATCAAGACATCTTCCAGCCATTGAACTCGCTACGTCAAAAATTTTGTTCACAGGGTCGAAAAATCCAAATGAAAGTAAAAAGTTTCTTGAAAATGGTTAATTTTCTGAACTGTTGAGAATATCCTAACTTTTAAATTTTTAAACAATAGGTGGCCACCTCCACTTTACCCCATTTGCCTTTGGATCATTACGTTTGAGACAACCTGTATACAGGTTGGATTTTTGAGATGGGGCAATAAGGGCAACTACCATAACCGTTGTTGCTACAGGAAAACGGTCTTAGAAGACTGTCCTTAACTTTTTAAGACATTTTGATCTGCATTCACAGATTTCGAAAAAAATATTAGTCAGCAAGAAAATGGGCAGTTTTCACAAAAACTTTTTTTGATGCCAATCGAACCTGTTTCTTTTATGGAACAAAAAACTTAAGTGGCCAACTCAGAACCAAGTCAGAAATCGCAAAAAACTTTTCCCATACGTTTTGTGTGTGGGAATGTCACTCTGTAAATAATAAATATTTTTGCTGATAATTAAATATTTGTATTATTTGGCTACTCCATAGTTCGCAAAATTTCATAGACCGAGATAAATTATTGTTACTTAGCACGCGCTTTTTTCTTAGATATGTTTCTGTCTTTATCATGCACTTTTAGTATGACAGTTGTGCGACAGTGACAAGAATAATGCTTAGCCAAAGCCCATGCTAAGTAACTAACGTTTTCAAATTCCGGTCAGTTATTTCGTTAGTTCCACTTTTTGCTACTGGTTCAGATACGTTTGTGGCAGCGCGACGATGTGGCGGCCAACCATCGAATATAGAACCGCCACTCCCCGCGTGCGGGGGCAATAAGCCACGCCCACCAAACTACTATTTATTTTCAATATAGGCCCTTAACTCCGGTTCTTTTCCACTAATTTCATTTCTGATTTACAAGCCTTGATCTGCAAGAATCAGTATAGTGGTTATTGACGGTTGAAGCCTTTTTGCATTTACTCTGTAAATAGGAAGAATGTAACCATACATCATACTAAACAATTTTATCGAAAATCTAAACAATCGCCTTACATATTACGATATCACTCTTGAATGATATATGTGATAGCAGACATACACACATACATACAAGCACATACATGCGAACATACATACTTTGTTATCTAAGCATTTGTTTAAATGGCTGCTTGGTGGCAGTTAGTCATATACCTGTATGTTATAATGTCCTAGATTACAGCTATTTTGATCAAATTGTGTGTTTTGTGTATCATGAACTCATGAAGACATTTTTCGAGGTTGTTATGGCTTAACTTAAGTGATGAAATATGGATTATACTCAGCTTCGTCCTCGAGATTAGCATAAACACAATGTAGTAACACATACGGTGTTGCCTTTGCGCACTGAAAGTAAAAAGCTTTATACCTAAAACTAAAAAAAAGAAAGCGTTTTTTTTTTTTTTTTTGAAAATTTTTAGGTGAGGGTAGACCTATTTCGTTTGCTCGATACCTACCGTGTTCTATTGCTCATTCACAGTTCAGTGCTCTGCCGGAGCGTACGTAATTTTCTTAAATCATTATCAGTGTTGTTAAAGTTTTAAAAGTGTCATGGGAAAAGGAAAAGTAAACACGATTATGAATATATAACAAAAAAGTTAAAGAAATGGGAGAAGAAACTTCAGCGTGAGACAAGATCGACATCGCATTCCAGAGGTTAGTCAAGTGTCATAATTATATCGCGTAAAATCGTTATTATAATAACGTTGCATATCACATCAACGCCTAAACGTTGTCAGAAGTCGTTGCGGTTGACTTTTGGGGTTAACACTTCGGACTCGTAAACGTTATAAGTACCTATCTACTTAACTTATTTTGTTTTATATCACGTGCAAGGCTAATATTGCGATCAGTTATAAGAACTGTTACCTTATTAGTATACGTGAAGCTATACGGGTGATGCGGGCAGTCTTTGGGATTGTCACTTCACCGTAGATACTAAGCCGCACGCGGTACATTTCTATATCCATAGATACACCGGCCCACCTGCGTGCGCTTGTCTTATTGTTGTAAATTAATTATCCATAAGTCCGTTACATTTCAATAACAATGAGAATTGATTATCTTCTTGAATAACAAAAGAAATCTACACATTACAGAGGACACACCCTCTCCCCGATGTCGATACTACGACGAAGATTCTTTTGAGGAAGTAGTAGAATTGGAACCAGAATATCATGATGAGCCATCCATGAGCGCTGGGGATCACATTCCTTCGATCAGTGCCTTGGACCCGGTTCCCTCAACTAGCGCTGTAGACCCAATTCCATCCACAAGTACTTCACAACCACAGGTCCTTTCCTCGGAGACTGAAGTCCTTTGTGCAACTGACATACCTCCGAGCATCGAGCTGGACTCGAAAATTTAGAGATATTTGGTGAGGATCCGTCTGTGGAGAAGATCTACGGCAAAGAAATTCAGACCGACCTGGCTGTTCGGCTACAACATTTGGCTACTAAGGGCTTGTCCAGCGAACTTCGTAAGGAGTTGATAGAAAAATACTTACCTCCTAGTAATTGCAAGCTAATTGACTCGCCGGAACTTAATTTAGAAATAAAAGCAGCCATATCAGAAGTTATCTTAAAAAGAGATAAGGGTATTGAGATGAAACAAAAACAGTTAGGTTGTGCCATTTCATGCTTAAGTAATGCTATTACTCTTATGATTGCTAAAGAGAACAAGGACACAGAATTAATACAAATGATGATGGACACTATACGCCTTCTTTGTGACAATCAACACTCGGACTCGACACTCCGCCGGACCTTTATTTTACACAACTTAAAAAAGGAGATGAAAGAACAACTACAAAAAACAATCATTGACAAACATCTTTTCGGATCAGATTTAGCTGAAACATTAAAAATTGCAAAGACAATAACAAAAACAGGAGCAGAACTTAAATCAACCTTAAATCGGCCACCCATCAACCGAACGAAGACAGCGCCGCCTCCACCTCAATCGACGTTCCAACAACGGAATAATTTAAACTGGCGGGCTCCTCCCCCGAGTCGCAGGCAAATGGGGACTCAGAGGACGAGGGAACCTGCACAGAGAAATCCGCCCGCGAGCACCTCACGCGGGTCTTATCGAGGTCGGCATCAGACAACGCCCGCAACACGGGCGAGCTACCGCAGTCGTCGCTAGATGTTACCGGGGTAAGCTGTTATGCTGGTAGACTGGCACTGTTTTATGACACCTGGTCAGAACTAACTTCTGATCCGACTGTTCTTTCATGGATTTCTGGATATAAAATACCTTTTTCAGCTCATGTTATACAGCATACTACCCCCAATAAAAGAATCCACTCAACATCAGAAAAACAAAATTTCAAAAAATGTATTGACGAATTGTTATGCACTGGTGCTATCTATCATTGCAACCCTTGTGAAGGGCAGTTTCTATCAAGCATATTCTTGTTACCTAAGCCCAACGGTGAACATAGATTCATACTTAACTTAAAAAATCTTAATCAATTTATAGAAACACAACATTTTAAACTCGAAGATTTACGAACAGCAATTAAACTTGTATCGGAAAATAATTTCATGGGAACGGTAGATTTAAAAGACGCATATTTTTTAATAAAAATCCATGACGATTATAAAAAATATCTTAGATTCGAATTTGATAATGTTTTGTATGAATTTAATGTGTTACCGTTCGGCCTAAACACGGCACCTTTTGTATTTACTAAAATAATGAAACCGGTTGTCGGACTGCTCAGATCCTGCGGTTATATGTCTAGTATATATTTAGATGATTTGTTGCTTATTGGCAATTCTTACGATGTTTGTTTAGATAACATAGCGGTAACTCAGCGACTATTGTCAGCTTTAGGATTTATTATAAATAAAGATAAATGCAACTTATCGCCTACGACATCATGTAAATACCTTGGTTACATAATTGATACCAAAAAATTTCAAATCAGTTTACCTACAGAAAAATCTAATAAAATTAAAGTTAAATTACAAACTTTTAGAAGCATGTCACGATGTAAAATAAGAGATTTTGCAAGTTTAGTGGGTCTATTGTGTTCTGCTTGCCCTGCCGTCGAATACGGATGGCTATACACAAAAGATTTTGAAAGATGCAAATATTTAAACTTAAAAAATGACCCATCAAACTATGACAATTATATGAACATACCGTCATACTTATCGTCTGATATTGATTGGTGGTTTAATGCATTAGATAACCCTATTAGTAAAATTAAATATGATGAATACTGCCTGGAAATTTTTAGTGATGCTTCGACTACGGGGTGGGGCGCGGCGTGTGGGAAGGAGACAGCTAGTGGAGCATGGACAGTTGAAGAGCGATCATATCATATAAATTATTTAGAAATCGTTGCTGCCTTTTTTGGTTTAAAAGTTTTTGCCGTAACAATGAAAAGTTGTCAAATACTACTTCGCATTGACAACACTACGGCCATATCCTACATAAATCGGATGGGAGGCATACAATATCCCCATCTAACACGCATAACTAAAGAATTATGGGAATGGTGTCAATCTAGGAATATTATTGTGTATGCATCATACATTCGTTCGGCAGATAATACAATAGCCGACGCGGAATCACGTAGAATTCATCCAGATGTTGAGTGGGAATTGAGCGACTCAGTTTTTAACAATATTACAAACGTGTTTGGTTTCCCTGATGTAGACATTTTTGCAAGTCGTGTTAACAAAAAATGTCGTAACTATATATCCTGGTTCAGAGATCCTGACGCTATGGCCATAAATGCATTTACCTTATCATGGTCACAAATTTACTTTTACGCATTCCCTCCTTTTTCAATGGTCTTAAAAACGCTACGAAAAATTATTAAAGACAAAGCTACTGGTATTGTAGTGGTGCCCTTATGGCCCACCCAACCTTGGTACCCTCTATTCAGGAAACTTCTTGTATCATCTGTTTTGTATTTTGATCCAAATAAACAAACAATTTTATCACCTTCCAGCAACAACAATGCTCACCCTCGGTTTACCCTGGCTGCCGGTCTCTTGTCCGGGACTCGTTGCTGAGAAGAAATGTTCCATCATCTGCAATAGACATAATGTTGGCCTCCCTCTCCGGTACATCGATAAAACAATACGACACCTGTCTTAAGAAATGGTACAATTTTTGTTTATCTAAAAATAAGGATATTTTCGGGGCATCAATCAATGATGCGATTTTATTTCTAACAACATTATTTGATTCAGGAGCCCAATACGGGACTTTAAACAGTTGTCGATCGGCTTTAGCATTAATTCTGATTGAAAAAGTCAGCGATAGTGAAGTTATAAAACGCTTCTTTAAGGGTGTCTTTAGACTTCGTCCACCCTTACCGAAGTATAACACAACTTGGGATACGTCTAACGTCCTAAACATTTTGTCCTCTTGGTATCCTAATGATAGCTTGAGTTTAAATAATCTTTCACGTAAATTAGTCACTTTATTATCCTTGGTTACTGCACACCGAATGCAAACTTTAGCAAACATTTATATAAATAACATCCAAATTCATGCCGATAAGATAACTATTAAGATACCTGATATTATAAAAACTTCAAAGATAGGAACCGTGCAACCAAATCTTATTTTACCATTTTTTCGCGAAAAACCGGAAATCTGTCCAGTCCTGACCCTTTTGGCTTATCTAGACTCGACTAGTTCACTTCGTGGTAATATAAATAGTCTATTTATTGGTGTGAGGAAACCACATAAATTAGTTTCGGCACAAACATTGAGTCGGTGGGTTAAGACTACGCTAGGAGAATGTGGTATAGATATAGCTATCTTTACAGCTCACAGCACCCGACATGCTGCCACATCTAAAGCCCACAAACTAGGAATTAACTTAGAAACGATTAGAAAAACCGCGGGATGGAGCGGTTCGTCTCAGGTTTTTATGAAATTTTATAATAGAAATGTACAAATTACAGAGGAAGATGATTTATTTGCAAGATCAATATTAAACAATTGTAATAACAATTAAGTGATTATTATAAGTTTCATGATAATTTAGTATTTATGTTAGATATCCATCATTTCAGCCGAAAAACGTCCACTGCTGGACATAGGCTTTTATGTTAATTAAGTTAATTTCAACCGAGTTAGTTAAAATTCAATTGTAAGCAGAACTATTAATTTAATGAATTACTGTCTTAAACGAATGTCTATTACCTTATTTTAAATAACCATCAGTTATGATTTTAAACTCATACCTACTGATTAAAATTGATTGCCTTGTTACACAAAAGTGTTTCATTGATATTTCAGTAGCTCTCAAATTCTACATTGTGTTTATGCTAATCTCGAGGACGAAGCTGAGTATAATTTATGATTAAACGAACTTACCTGTACGTGAAGTTCGATCATAATTATACGATGGCTTCGTCCGAAGAGATTAGCAACCCACCCTCCCATATTATTATTTTTTTCCCCAAAAAATATATCCCCTGGCATTACCTGAAATATCAAAAACAGGATTCAAGGATCTAGGCTCTGAACTAAATGAGCAATAGAACACGGTAGGTATCGAGCAAACGAAATAGGTCTACCCTCACCTAAAAATTTTCAAAAAAAAAAAAAAAAACGCTTTCTTTTTTTTAGTTTTAGGTATAAAGCTTTTTACTTTCAGTGCGCAAAGGCAACACCGTATGTGTTACTACATTGTGTTTATGCTAATCTCTTCGGACGAAGCCATCGTATAATTATGATCGAACTTCACGTACAGGTAAGTTCGTTTAATCATAAATTATGGACGTTAATTCCACTGCTTTACGAAAGCCTCTTCCTCTCTTAAATTTATTCTATAAGTGGGTATCGTGGCTGTGTTTACTGACACTTATTACTTGTTAATTTCTATGGAAAATGGTATACTTTTACAATGTTTGTAAATAGTTGAGCAAAGCGCCATGTATTCATCACATAATAAGTTTATCTGTCATTGCTTCATTCAGGTATTATTCTTTTTACACGACTGCCCAAAAGGGAGTATAATGTTTTCAGGGTTCATGTATGTATGTATGTGAGTTTCTTTGTTCCACCATAATTTTTAAATGCCTAAACAGATTTGGATGTATAGGATATCGTTAGAATCCTTACAACATCCCAAGTGAACGAAAATTTTTTTTTAATTCTTTTTACCTATCTTGGTATAGTAATTTTATTGTAGGTGCATCGTCTTCATATATACCTAATTATATAATTCAAAATATTTTAAAACATTTGAAAAGAGTAACGGTGGAGTTTCTTGCCCATTCTTCTCCATACATTCAAAAATGCCTTTGATGTGCCTATTTGAAAGAAATGATTTGACTTTGACATAAATCCGAAACCAGAATTATGTCAAAGTCAATGGTATCTCTAGATCATAAAAATATCCATAAACATTTTCCTCATAACAAACTGCTCTCTCAAATGTTTCGGCGTTCGCTCCTGTAAAGACCTGTAAATCTTCAAGTAGAAATCATGAAATTGTCATCACATCACTCCATCCCCAATCTTATCTGGCTAGGTTATACAACTGTAAAATACTGACCTTCACAAAAAAAAAAACATTGGCATTCCGGGAGTGACTACAGAAGTGAAAACTTGAACAATTTATAAAAATTCTTCCAAAACCTTTAAAGTAAAAATACTTGCATAGAACATTGATCCGTAACGTAATTTAAATAAAGAGCACAATCGCGTTTACAAAAATTAGGTATCGGTAACGGTGTCGCGAGTTCAATTAATTGTTTTTTCCCATCTCAAAAATACCCAACGCGCCTAAAAAGTTTTCACTTCAGAAAACAAAATCCGGTTTTACGCCTGAAAAATAAGTAGCCTCGGTTGGCTTTTCATGACTAACCTTTCCAATCTTATTGGGAATTATTTGTTCGAGCCATTTGGGGTTGAAACACTAGAACCTTGGGGTCCGATGTGCCCACTGGGGTTCCAGTGCCTACTGGGTACGTATTTTTCCTGTTGACAGCGATGCGGACGAATTTTTTGATGTCCTATGGTTCTTTCATTCTTTACATACCGGATGATTTTTTTTACCGTCTCGAAATTTTTACAGGATGTTCTACCAATGAATATAAACAACTTTTACTATGGGAGGAACTCTGAAATCACAAAAAAAAATCTGTTGTTTATACAAAAGTTCAATACCTACTTGTTGACCAAAATGTATGAAACAGCTGATTATTTTTTTCGTGATTTCATAATTGCTCACATAGTGAAAGTTGTTTACATTCATGGGTAGAACACCCTGTAAAAATTTCGAGACGATAAAAAAAATCACCCAGTCTAAGCATGTACCATATATTACGTAAATATTACTTTTGGTAAATCTTAGACAACAGACCTCGCCAAAACAATATTCAACACTATTCTCATATGTCCCGTAAGACGTGCTCACTCTTCACCATACAGCATGGGGTGCAGAACCCATGGCTCACGTCCACAGAATAACGATAACTTGGTCACATATTGTGTGGCACGCTCATATGTGTGGGGCGTGCCAACTGTCACTGTGTTTGGTACATCACTCACGTCTCTTGAAGGATAGGTAGAAGTGTTATTGAGGGCTTTTGCTTTTGAGAGATTAAATTGTCTTTATATAAATAATTCTCCCGTACGTATGTTTGTCACCTAACTCCTCCTAAACGGTTAAACCGATTTGGATGAAATTTTAACCTACTTCAAAAAAAAAGGTTCTCAGTTCGTCGGTTTTTTTTTTTAAATGTATTTTCCCCGATTAGTCGAAGACGGCTGGACCGATTTTAAAATTATTTTTTGTTATACTTTCCAAGTTGGTTCCATTGTCATTTGGTCACGATCTGATGATGGTATCTTGGAGAAATCGAAGGAACTCTTCAAATATTATAGGCACATCTATAGCGATTTGGGTATTTTTGTTGAGCAGTTGACATTAGGCTATTGTAATTTAGATAAATTAGAATCCAACCCACTAAAAAGTTTTTTGTGTATATATAGTGGGTTCCTGGATGGTTTGAAAATACAATTGGACCCGGTAAGTGGCGCTGTTCGGACAGGACAACGTCTGTCGGGACCGCTAGACAGATTATATATTTGCAATGTTTATCATCAAATTCATCATTTTGTAGTGCATCAACCAGACCGTTAGATTTTGGCTGATTGAGAAGATAAAAGAAAGAAAGAAAAATATTTTATTTGGGACAAGCACAGGATATACAAACAGTAATAATAACCAAAAAGGAGCATCTAAAACTAACAAAAAATTTCAAATTACCAAAAGGAAAAAATAACAATAATAAACGATAATAATAAACTCAAACTCAAAACTCAAACTCAAATCATTTATTTCAATTAAACCATTTACAGGCACTTTTGAATTGTCAAGGAATCGGTCAGTCAGAAATAGGTATGAAGCTAGTTGCCCATTCCAAAGCGTAGTAGGTACCTATGGAGAAGAACGGGCAAGAAACTCCACGGACACTCTTTTAAATAAAAAAAATTGTTACAAAATATTGGTTACATCATTCATGTTGAAATTATACATGTGAGAAAAATGTAGAAAGACGTGCACATGAGAAGCGTCCGTAATAAAAAGATAAAAAAGAACAATTCAAAAAAATTAAAAATAAGCCCTGGCAGCTAAGAGATAACCAGTCCCAACTGACGGCGCCCGTTCACGAACATGACGCATGGATTAGCACCATTCAGCTCAACCATTTTGAAGGGAGCTAAATGATCCAACACACGCGCCACCATCAGCGAAACATTTGAGTGAGCATGACATACTCACAGCCGCCAGGGCACATTCAAGTCAATGCAAGACATATTACCCGGTAAATAGTAACTCTTTAGTACATAGTGCTCACATAGTGTGCTATGCAATTATATAATACAAAAGAGATTGAGTTTATACAATGCAAAGATGGTCTTACAATCTTCAGCAGCTCCAACAGTATTTGCAAATGTTAATCAATTAGTTGTGGTTGTGGAGCAGGACCAGCATTGAGCCAAGCATTTTTATTTACTTGGTAAGATAAAAAAATAAACATTTAAGTTCGTAATGTCAAAAACAAAATTAAAAAAAAAAGGGAAAGCAACTCTTCCAAATATTAAAATTTTAACTAGTGAGCCCAAGTGGCTGTGGAGCAGGACCAGCATTAAGCCAAGCATTTTTATCTACGATATAATCATCCAACTTATAATATGCTTGTCTACATAGTGTGCGTTTAATGCATGTTTTAAATTTCTTCTCATTTAGTTGAAGAATATCGAGTGGTATTTTATTATAACATTTTACACAGTACCCCATAAAAGAAGTGTGAACTTTAGACAATCTAAAACGTGGTTGATCTAATTTATTCCTATTTCTAGTGTTAAAATTATGCCTGTCACTTATCTTACTAAAAAGGTGTAGATTTTTTCGAACATACATAATGTTTTCATATATATACTGACAAGGTACCGTCATGATGTTAATTTTCTTGAACAATTCCCTTAGAGATTCGCGTCTGCGGAGGTTGTAGATGGCTCTGACGGCCCTCTTTTGCAGAATAAAGATAGAATCAATATCTGCAGCCCGTCCCCACAGCAAAATACCGTAAGACATGATGCTATGAAAATAACTAAAATAGACCAGTCTCGCGGTATCCACGTCTGTTAGTTGGCGGATTTTCCAAACAGCGTAAGCGGCTGAACTTAGCCGCCCTGCAAGTGATGTTAAGTGAGGACCCCACTGTAGTTTGGAGTCAAGCGTTATCCCCAGGAAAACTGTCTTTTCGACGAATTCTAGTGTCTCCTTATTCAATACAACGTGACATTCACTACTTCTAACATTCGGTAACGCGAATCTTATGCATTTAGTTTTCTTCTCATTTAATACCAAATTATTTACAGTAAACCAATTATGGACCGTAAGCATAGCGTTATTTACGTCGTCAAGCTCCTGTGCACGTCTGTCTACTTTAAAAATCAGTGATGTGTCATCAGCAAATAACACCATTTGTGGTCGATTTTTCAGTAAATTTGGTAAATCAATATGATAGTACTTCAACTTTAAAATATTTTGTTTCACATAACCCCTACCTACATATGGGCACTTATGAAACGTCAGAAGCTAGGTGCACGGTTCACGGTCTTTGGTTTTGAATTTTCGTTTTTTTGCTACAGACTTCCAAAATTAAAGTAATTTTTTACATAGTAGTATTTTTTTGGAAGTCAGTAGTCTTTTTTTCTTTTTTCGCTTTTTTGTTGTGGTACCTACCTACCCCACACAAATTCAAATACCACTGTGTGGCTGTGATTACTTAGCAAAGAGCTCCTCCGAGAGAATTGATATCCTGTCCATACAAGCCACTAATACATAGTTGAAATTAGAATTGTAGGTATATTATGTCAAATAATATATTATGTAGTAATGCAAGTATATTTTTTGATCAACAGTTAGTAACATCTACAAACTATTGATTTTGTTCATAACCATGATAATGCAACGAAGATTTTTTAACAAGTATATCGATTACTATCTACTTGTATCTTCATGTAATTTTAATATAGGTAATTAATGTCGAATCTACTAAACACAAAAATATACACATTAAGTTTTCCACTATTAAAATATTTTTATCAATGAGTAACTGAACTACTCCAACTTGCTTTTAATGTGAAATTAAGGGTCAAACTCAAACTCAAAGCATTTATTTCAATGAAACCATTAACAGGCACTTTTGAATCGTCAAAGAGTCTACCAGTTAGTCAGAAACTTAAAGCTAGATTACCATTCCAACACGTAGATCTCTATGGAGAAGAACGGGCAAGAAACTCCAAGGACACTCTTTTACATTATTCTTGTTGCTTCTATATGTGAGAACAATGTAAAAAAATAATTAAACACAATTCAAAATATGAGATTGAAAAAACACTATAAAGTGAAAAATAACTTTAATTTCGAAAGTCGGTGTCTTTGGTTTTGAATTTTCGTTTTTTGTCACAGAGTTCCGAAATTAAAGTTATTTTTCACCAGTATTTTTAGGAAGTCGGTTGTTTTTTTTGTTTTTTGTGAAAAGTTTTTATTTTTCACTTTTTAGTTGTGTACCACAACTAAAAAATGCCAAATGCTAATAAAATTTAGCCTTTTAGCCCACACAAATTCGAAAACCACTACCTGCTATGTAAATAACAGTGACAGGAACTTATCATATCATCCGCATACTAAGTGGGAAAAAGTACGTATTATTGAAGCTAACGCAAAAACTATCAAAGCGAAATTAATACAATTTATATGATACCACCTCGAGAGCATACCCTTTCAAACAAAAAAAGAATTTTCAAAATCGGTCAACAATTGACGGAGAAATCGGTGGACAAACATATAAAAAAAAAAAAACAAACATACGCGACGAACATATAATCTCCTCCTTTTTGGAAGTCGGTTAAAAATAAGGCCTGGCAGATAAGAGATGACCACTCTCAACTGACGGTGCCCGTTCACGAACATGACGCGTGGATCAGCACCATCCAGCTCAACCATTTTGTAGGGAACCAAATGATCACACACGCGCCACCATCAGCGAGACATTTCATCAGCGGGTCACCCATCTCACATAAACTGCCATTACACATTTTACATTGACATAATTGTTGGCATCAAATTCCATAACAAAATAGAATAGAAGGGTCATCCAACCAAGTTTGATATAAAGGGGTCACCGAACTGAACTATAGCTAATTTCGGTTTCACCTTTCGACAAAACAATCCTTTCAATTCGGCAATGTGTTTCTATATTATCGCTGACTATTATTACACAGACAGTTCTACGATAAAACTATGTATTTATGTACTCAAACAATGAGTACGTGGGGAGGCAGATGATAAAACATATTGAAACGATAAATCTAACCCTCGTTCTACTAATAATACCCCTTTAGTATCGTATCGATCGGTAGATTACGGTTAGATAACGTAGGTAACGAACTTGGAGGCTAACAGGGATAATGATATCAAAGGTTAAATACTTGGGGACGGGGTTAAATTGTATTATTAGAAAAGGCAGCTGGCGAGGTACTTTTTACAGCGATCGACATAATTAGGTGCGTGGTTGAAAGGTAAGGAAAATTTATTACCACTTTGCAGTGTGAGTTTATGGCTCCGCGCATACGGGCCACCGAACACAGCTACCGGTGGCTGGCGACAAGCTGGTTACTAGTAGTGATGTGCCGGATATCCGTATCCGCGGAGATCCGCGGATATCCGCGGATATCCGAGGGAGAAAAAAGATCTATATCCGTTACTTTTTGGCGGATCTTGATCGGATCTTTTATATTAATACATTTCATTACGTATACGTTATGATGAAAAAAGATCTGTATCCTGTATCTGTATACATTTCATTACGTATACGTAATAATCATTATCAGTCGCAATATCGATCGATCTATCAATTTACAATTAAATTATTAAATTAAATTTTATTTTATTTACGTATACGTAATGAAATGTATACAGATACAGGATACAGATCTTTTTTCTTCCTCGGATATCCGCGGATACGGATATCTGGCACATCACTAATTACTAGGTAACACGACTACACCATGATTCTGCATCACAACACCAATCGACCTAAATTGATAGATCGATCGATAATGCGACTGATAAAGATTATACATTGTCATACAAAGCAAAGGATTATGTGTTAAATCAAAGTTAATACTTATTTATAAATTTCATAATTACCCACACAAACAGTAATTAGTAAACTAGTAACCACACAACACTACTACTCACTGGTAGCCGTAAACTTCCCTTTAGAATGCAGTAACTATTCTGAAACTACTTCTCAGTTTGATCTCCAAAACCTTTTGAAAAATTTAAAGGACATCGCACTCCATTTTTGAAGTGGCAATTTAAGGTTCGGTCATAATTCAAATGAACCGCATAAAGTTGTCAAAACAAGTACAATTGTAACTGTTAAAATTTAAAACCCCCGACACAAACATTTCCTCATTTTTCATTCCAATAACCCCAAACACGATATCTGTGTTGTAAGTTGGTAAGGGAATTAGGTATCCTGAAAATTCCAAATGATGCTGCAGCATCAGTTCAAGGTTACTATGTTCTTCTAATATCATTGAAGTAACAGAATACCAAATTTCAAATCGATCAGATCTGTGGAAGATACTCACATCCATTCATCAACTAGAAAAGAGCTGATATTCTTCAAAAGGCTTAATCGATTTTGATAAAGCATGTCTAAGAACCATAGGTAAAAAACCTACTTTCAAATTTAAAAAAATAATCAAATCTGTTCACTCATTTAGGAACTACGGTGCCACAGACAGACACATACACACAGCGATCAAACTTATAACACCCCTCTTTTTACGTCAGGGGTAAAAACTGTCTCAGCACCAACAGAATTATAATCACTAGAATCATCAATACTACTCTCTAATTTAGAATAGACCTCAAATGCCATGATTTCTTGAAATAGTCATTCAATAGCGGAATATGATTACAGGGTTGTGTATTGATGATTTTAATGATAAATAATCAATAATTTTATTTCAATAAGTAAGTTTGTACAAACACTTTTACACATCAATCATATTTTAAAACCAGATGAGGTCGGTGTTTTCTATCTGACTACTCTGAGAAGAAAAGCCGAAACAAACTCAAGAGGTCACAGTCTCTTTTAAAGTCCGGACATAATCTTGGTCAAATCATGTGAAGACCATTTAGATAGGTAGGTGTCTGAAGTGGTCTTTTCAGGAAAGCACCACACAGATTGAGAGGGCTTGTCCAGTCAGTGCACGCATTTATCAGTTATCGTGCAGCTCAACTCAGAATTTGAGGAGCTCAACGATTCGACGAACAATACCAAAGAAAGGACATTTGGGTAGGCCACATAGATTACTCAAACTGCCAGACCATAATTAAAACTAACTGAGAAAAGATTTAAAACTCACAATAATTAAAATTATAAGTAAATATTCATGTCATTGCATACATAAAATTCATTAACAATGTGTATATAAAAACCCGGAAAAAATCTTGGTCAAAGCATTTCATTTGAGGACCATGTAAATTAGTGTCTGAAATGATCTTTTGAGGAAAGAACCATACAGATTTGAGTAGACCTGTCCAGTCATGTCATGTCAGCAATGATTATAATCATGTAAGTGAATCATATTTTGATAAACACACAACCTGACACTGACTTGCAAGTTACAAAAAACGTAAGATAATTTGAATTTCGCGGGCTATCCTGGCGCCGACAAAACATGAACACAGATAATTTACTGCAACGTTCTCCTAACAAAAATTATCATCACAACGTAGGGTACTCCAACAAAATATTAGGCACGTTGTACCTCACATTATAACTATAGCGTCATAACGTTAGTTCGCCCAGAGTGGCTGGTTGATCGAGTGTGATAAGTGATAAGGTGGCGTAATCGAGCGATGTTCGGCCTTATCAGTGATAACGGTGCCGACAAGTGCGTCGCACACACGCAAGAATGGTATTATGGATATTCTAGAATCATTCGGTACACACTTTTTTTAAATATTTCTCCTTTTTTTTCCTGATACTTTTTCTTGGATTCTTTTGATGTTTTCACTATAAAGGGTATTAAGAAACATAGTAATTCCTCTCAAATCTAAAGCGCCTGGCTTCTTGCTATTCAGATTGGTGATTTCGTGGTGGTTACCGAAGCATTACTTACGTATCTTCAATTTTGTAACCTATAAATTGCATGTTTTTATGTGATACAACTATTTAGAAGATGTCTTCTACACAAGTTTAGAAAATTTTAAATATTTTTCCTTTTTTCCTGATACTTTTTCTTGGATTCTTTTGATGTTTTCACTATAAAGGGTACTCAGAAACGTAGTAATGCGTCCCAAATCTTAAAACGCCTGGCTTCTTGCTATTCAGATTGGTGATTGCGTGGTGCACGGAAGCATTACTTACGTATCTTCAATTTTTTAACCCATAAATTGCATGTTATTATGTAATACAAGTATTTAGAAGATGTTTTCTATACAAGTTTAGAAGATAGTATAGTTAATGTATGTAGAATCCAATATTTTCAAGTTGTTACTATGTTATTAGTCATAATATCGATAACAAGATATGATAATATGTTATGCCCAAAGCTTTGATTAAAACCACGTTTGAAGATGAGGTTATAAAATCTAATGATTGTAATTACATAACATTTTTGGTTTAGTGAGTGTGTGATTGGCTTTCTGCGTGACGGGTTGTAGATTCGAACCCTGGTTACAGCAAATATTTTTGTGGTTTTGTTTTGATTTTCACAAAATTTAATGTTAGGGTTTTATATGAATCTTTCAACAAAACATGTCAGACTTGTATGAGGTACCTTATTTACCTATTTATAGTGACGAAATTTATTTGATAAGATCTTAAACATATTTGTTATCATGTTGTATTTATGTTTCCTTTTGTTATCTTTTGTATGTCATCATTAATTATTTCCTAGATGAGTTTAAAACAAAAATATTGCAATTTTCTGGCACATAATACTCGGTAGTTGTCAACCAAAATATGGTTGACATGGTAACAAAAAAGAAATTGGATAGTTGGTTGAAAGTATTTTATTAACCCTTAAATTAACCCACAAAGGCAAAAAGACATATTTTAATAAAGAGATATTTTTTGACGCCATGTGAAGCCAAGTCAGAGGCCCGTGGGCGGCTTTAAAACTCTGATACCAGGTTAGTCACTAACCCCACGAAAAAAAGATAAGAAAGGCTAAAATATATCTTTCAGCATGGGTTCATCTTTAATAATATTTCACTGGAACTATCTCTGCTATGTTGCAAGTATTCAGAATGTCAATTATTTCAACAAAGTTCCATCTATTCTAAGATGACCAAGAATTTTATAAAGAGATATTTTCTTAGAATTTTTTCAGTGTTTACCAATGTGTGAAAGATATGGAACACTGAAAGACTTGAAAATAATAGTTTTACAGGTTTTTAAGCTTTCAAAGTTGCTTTTATAAATTTGACTATGAATGAATTGATAATTAGTTTTCAATGTTAAAGAATGCTAAATCTTAAAGCCGATATTTTTTATTTATTTACTTAGTTATTCATTGATAGTTTCACGTGTAAATAGGTAATTATTTGCGCAACTAGTTTCGTAATGTAAATCCGGACTTAGCAATAAAACTAATTTCATAATAATGATTAAAAACTCCCTAATTAAGAAGGTTTATCCTAAAAGTTGGCAACGTCGTAAATAGCTGTCAAATATTTACCTGTTTTGATTAATTTAGCAATATTACTGTATGGAATTAAGAAATGTGGCTAACTAGGGAACTAAAATATTGATTATGAAATGCAATAATTAATATCGTAATACTGAATATTTAGTTTTAGATATAGAAAGTATTTGGAAACTTTCCAAATGCCATTTAAATTTTTATATCATCAAATTCTGTATTAAAATTGCAATTCATTATTAATATTCTAGGGCCACATTTCTTATTTCCATACAGTAATATTGCCAAATTAATCAAAACAGCGAAATATTTGACATCTATTTGCGACGTTGCCCACTTCCAGAATAAACGCTCTTAAGGTTCCGACATAAGAAAGAGAAATGGAATCTTTTATAACATCCCTTCTTTGTCCGTCTGTCAAAGAGGGTTTTCTCACGATCTCGAATTCAAATTTTTGTAATATCTTATCCTACTATAGAGTTTCGTTTCAGTAAACGCTACCAAACAACCGCCTGCTATTACCAACGTATTTAACCAGCCGCTTCTTGTTGTTACAGTGGGATGAACATGAACATCAACAACAACAACAGCACCAGCATAAACAATAACAACAATGACGAGAAGCCTGAAATGCCGGACCCCGACTACATCAAGGTAATATTATAGTAAAGTAGTTTCTTATTATTCTTGGTAACGTTGTGTCCTATTATGCTTTGAACTTGCGAGCAAAACTATGGAACCACCTACTTGTTACTTGTTCCGAGCGATTTAAAAAACTAAATAACAGATGAAAATTAATGAAAATGTTACCATTTTAAAGGTTATAACTGTAAACTTGAAATTCGTACCACATGCATTTAAATTAAACCCATATTTCAAGAGCTTTACTACTTTGAGTGGATCCATTGTCGTAAAAGGTCAAGGATCAAAAGTAGTGGAGATGTGTACCGGTCAACGTGTGATAGATAGATTTGAAACATGTCTTTTTACTTACTCCTCCACTCAAAGTAGGAAAGCTCTTGAAATGTGGGTTTATTTAAATGCATATGGCTTCTTATTATTCTTGGTAACGTTGTGTCCTGTTATGCTATGAAAAGGTTAGGTTAGTAGTAAAATTAGGTTATTTACTAAACTTGCGAGCAAAAGTATGTAATCACCTACTTGTTACTTGTTCCGAGCGATTTAAAAAACTAAATAACAGATGAAAATTAATGAAAATGCTACCATTTTAAAGGTTATAACTGTAAACTTGAAATTCGTACCACATGCATTTAAATTAAACCCATATTTCAAGAGCTTTCCTACTTTGAATGGATCCATTATCACTCAAGGTCAAAGGTCAAAAGTAGTGGAGATGTGTACCGGTCAACGTGTGATAGCCGACTGATTTGAAACATGTCTTTTTACTTCTCCACTCATACAGTTGTAATGTTGAATAGGGATGATACATGGGTAAAAAAAAGAAATTCTATTTAGTCAGTCAGTCAGATAATAAAAAAAATATTAGACACGTATTTTTTGCTTTATCATATTAATAAAAAATGACTTAGATAAAACGCATTGTGGGGGTTACTACGTCACAAGTATGTATAAAATCTACATACTCGTGACGTCATGGCATATTTCAACTCAATGTATCGCCTCAATCTTATGATAATGTAAAAAAAGAAAAAATACGCGTACCTGACGGACATAATATTTGAAGTGAAAACTTTTTTTTTCCAAGTTTTGACTTCCGTCGGCACTCCCTGAATGCCACTGTTTATTTTTTAATGTAGTCATCCTTATTCTCAGTTAAACTATTTTTAACTAGACATTCTCAAAAATATTATGGTTGGTTCTTGGAACCACCAAGAACCAACCATAATATTCCTGCTGATACTTATCAAAAACTTATAAGTAACAGAAAGTAAACATGCTTATGCAAACAACAACTTTACAAATATTCACGAAAATAATGTAATCTTCAGAATGAATCTAAGCATTTCGTGAGCACGTCAATGACCTCTTTCAGTGACCCACATACCTTTAGGCCTTATGATAACGGTAATCGCTCATGGGAACGCAAATGGTACATTAAGATGATTGAATATAACATAACATCACATCTTGTTGCTCGAAGTCCCATGTAATAGGGGGCGAGCCTATTGCCATCAACCGGGCACAAATCCGGACTTCGGGCTGCTACTGAGAAATTCCTGATGGGAAAACCCAATAACACTTTGCCCGACTTGGGAATCGAACCCAGGACCTCATGTTCAGCAGTAGCGCTTGCGACCACTAGACCACCGAAGCATGATGATAATTTTCATGAAAAATTATGAGAAGATGTTATTTTAATTCTTATTTAGTGTTATCAATCTACAGGATACATTTTAGTATATATCTATCGATTCGATAAGATCGGATTTTATTAAGATGTCTCCAAAATTACTGTTAAAATTGAAACCCAACCATTTTGTTTTTCAATTTTAACAGTAATTTACAGTACATGGTAACAATAAAAAGATTCAATGCCTTTTATTTTAAGTTTTCGTTGTTAATAATTATGTGATGGTAAAAACAGTGGCACTCCGGGAGTGCCGACAGAAGTGAAAACCTGAACAATTTAAAAAAATACTTCCAAAACCTTTAAAGTAAAATACTTGCATAGAACATTGATCCGTAACAGAATATAAATAAAGAGCACAATTGCGTTTACAAAACCTTTAATGTATAAATACTTACATAGAACATTGATCCGTAACGTAATATAAATAAAGAGCTCAATCGCGTTTACAAAAATGAGGTGTCGGTAACGATGTCGCGAGTTCAATTGTTTTTTCCCAACTCAAAAATGCCCAACGTGCCTTAAGAAGTTTTACTTCAAAAACCTAGGTAACATTAGGAAATTGCTAGTAATATTATATCTTTTAAATTAACCACCTCTGAGGTCTAGTGGTAAGACCACCTGTCTCAGACCCAGAGGCTCCGGGTTCGATTCCCAACGGGGGTAAAATTTTCTGCTCGGTTTGGTTGGTGGTATGGCTTGTTCTAAGTCCACCTGGATAGCTACCACCGTCCACCATCTTATCTAAGTCTGTCGCCATAACAACAATGTTAACAGCATTGTTGTGTTTCGGTAGTTAGAAGTAAGATAGCCAATTCCTCTGTGGTTGAGAATTCCGAGATCATCACTTACCATCAGGTAAGATGAAGGTCAAGAGCTTCCCCGTTGGGGCTTAAAAAATACAGTGGCACTCCGGGAGTGCCGACAGAAGTAAAAACTTGAACAAGATCGCCTTGGTGAAAGAAAAATACTTGTAAGAAAAATGCTTGTATAGCACATTGGTTCGTAACCTTATCTAAATAAAGAGCACAATCGCGTTTACAAAAAGAATTACTTCCAAAATCTTTAAAGTAAAAATACTTGCATAGAACATTGATCCGTAACGCAATATAAATAAAGAGCACAATCGCGTTTGCAAAAATGAGGTGTCGGTAACGGTGTCGCGAGTTCAATTGTTTTTTCCCATCTCAAAAATACCCAACTTGCCTAAGGAAGATTCCACTTAAAAAAAACTAGCTACCCGTATTAGTCCCTACCCTGTCAGGGTGTCAGATGACATATTATTCACATAACAACAAAAACTTAAAAGAAAGGAATTGAACCCTTTTTAATTTTCCAAACCTATTCTGTAAACCAGCAACGTTTCAACAAAGCCATCACAAAACCGTCAACTGCAACATTGAAAGCTATAATAGTCAGAACGGAACAAAACGCACTACCGACTCGAGTCGCATTTAATTCATTTCAATGTAAAGAAAATGAAGTTTGAAAATTTGCAAATGAAGTGATGCGCCAACGTAATTAAAAATGTTCCGCGTGGTTGCCTACAGAGCCGCTAGGTGGCAGCACCGCTCTGCTGCCAATTACATCCTCATGATTGCTTTTATGCACCGAGTACGCCAACCATGACTTATTGATTGTCCCCCATTAATTTGAAATTTATGTTGTTATTGCAAATATCGTGAGCAGCATAATTTATTTCTGTCAACAGCTTTCCAAGAACTAGAGAGCTTCATTTATTGTCTATTCAGGCATGTGGCAGACAATATAACTCAATGTAAGATTGTAAGCCTCACTGAATAAAACAACAGTGTTCTAATAATAGGTAGAACAATATTGTATTATGTATTATTTTAGTTTGTTTAGTATCGTACTTCATTTACCCAGGAACAAAGGGCACGCTTACCTTTAATAATAGGCAGACAACAAATCAAAATTGAATGTCGACCTAAATCAAACATACCTTATTCAACTGGTTTTATAATGTTCAAGCAATTTATTATTGCCTGGACTTGAAATATTATATTGAAGATCATTTTAAACTACATTGAAATGGTTCTATTACTTTTCTGGTAGCGTACATTATGTCTTATTTGAAATCTATATACCTTTTTTTTTTTTTTTGGGTGGGAAATCATCAAATAACTTCTCCCGCTCTGGGCGGAGCGGGAGGGCGTGTCAGACTCTTACTGACTAAAACCCACCCGTGTTCCTTCAGTTGCCGTGTTGCCAGGGGGCCACGATTTCCCTATCGGTTTTCTTCGAACCCCCGGCAGGCATTGGCCCTAGCGGACCCCGTCAATTCTGCTGACATCTCTTAGAGGTGCGCGTGGAACACAACGCGCCGTCGACCCGGGCTTGGTCCTTATCGGACGGCGAGCTACCCATTGCTCACCGTCCGCAAGCCCGCGCAGACGGTGGCCGGAAATCTTCACGTGATTCCCGACGCCCAGGGCGTCTCCTGCTGCGGCGGTTAGGGGCGCGAGGGCGCGAAATTTGCCTCTCCCTCACGCACTCCGTCTCCTCCTTCGCGAGCATTACTGCTTCGCAGAACGAGGTGACGGCCTGCCATTTCCTCTCGCTCCGTAGCATGGCCCGAATCAGGGCCGGACGCGAGAGATCACCGCCGCCGATCGCTTCCACGAGGACACGGCGATGCTCTGCCCAAGCCGGGCAGACCTCCACCGTATGCTCCACCGTGTCCTCCGGGCGATCCACACAGTGATGACACCCGGGCGTTTCCTCCCGCTTTATCCTGAACAGGTACCTCCCGAAACAGCCGTGTCCGGTGAGCACCTGTGTCAGGCGGAAGGTGAGGACGCCGTGGCGCCTCTCTAGCCACTCCTCAAAGAGGGGTCTTATCGCCGCAATTGTGGCGTGCCCAAAATCTATATACCTAGGAATAATAAACTGAAAAGTTTGTTTTTTACAAATACGGTCTGGAGGACTATAAACCAAATGACCCCTTTTGTCTCCTATGCAAATGTCAACAATTTTCGAGTCACTTGACATTTTTCTTTTTTAATTCATTTTAAAATATCAAATTACTCGAAAATTGTTGACATTGGCATTTAGTTATGACCCTCCTACATCTCCTTAAAACGTGTTACAGACATATAACCAATAACCCTTATATAGGAGAAGAGTCCTTTACCCAGAAGTGTGACAATGTCAGACCAATAAAATAATAGCGAGCATCATCATCATTGTAACAAAAAGCCAAACAAGCATAAGCCTTCCCCATGCTCCTTCAAAACGAAAGATTTTACGCTGCCAACTGATTCCTCTGACCTTTATTAAACCGCGTCGATCCAAATACCGCAAACCCCACAATATGTCTTAAAGTATATTCATCTCCTTCTAATACTTCCTTTCGTGTCCCAAATTCCAGATGTTCGTGGGCCAGGTGCCTCGGAGCATGGACGAGAACGACCTTCGTCAGATGTTCGAGGAGTTCGGCAGGGTGCACCAAATCAACGTGCTGAGGGACAAGATCACTGGAGCCAGCAAAGGTTTGTTGTTAAATGTTCTATGTAGACACGGGCGATAATAAAAACATTTGTAAAGGGAACGATTCTTCGTAAAAGATGCATACTTATTGATAGCGCCACAAGATTCTTTTTGCGCGTGGCCGAAATTGGAATTAACGCCGCCGCCGCCATCTTGTTCTTTCAATACATTTAATAGAATGTGCACAAATGTCTGTGAAAAATGTTTACAAACAGGCGCCCTTTCAACGTCATTTGAGCGCCAAAAGTTCCTTGTAGCAGATTTTCCGAACAGTTTTCTATTACTAAGCTAAGTTGCCAATAAACTAGATCTATGTTGACACACCTGTGGAGACATTATCATTTTGATAACTAATTTGAGGTGACCATGTAACAAAACACTCTGCTTCAATAATTAAGTCAGTTATCATTCATCGATTTAATTATTGAACTGAATGTTAAATTCCTCAGAATTTTCTTATTTCCAAAATAACACACTCGATTCTAGCTAACTTTCAATAAATATTAGTACCTGGTCGAACGAATTCTGCTCGGGTGAAAATAGAGAAAACTAGTTTTCTCAGATATGAAAACTAGCTAGATCGATTTTTTACCCCCGTAAACCTCTATAGTGCAACTTTCATCGAAGTCATTAGAGCCGTTTTCGAGAACGTGATTACAAATATCAAATATATACTTTTTGATAAACATCTAAAAAGTACTTTGACATTCATGAAACTCACAGAAATTAACAAATGAAAACTTATTTCGGTCTCATCGCAAATTAATTCTGGGTAAAACCAAAAATAGGACGAAACGAGACGATTTCGAAGATCCTTAAATAAGATCAAATACAAATGAACGTTCCCCGATTATATTTGAGTACAATATTCCGATACTTCAGTTGTGATGAAAATGAAATTAGAAATTGTTAATTTTAGTATCCGGAATATCGGAACTATACGTTCTGTAAGTTCCGATATTCCCGATACTAAAATTAACAATTTCTAATTTCATTGGCGGAACGTTTAATTGAACCATCTTTATTCAATTTTGATGAAGTTATGTTTAGATTAAAAGCTACTCGACGGAGTGAGATGTTTGAGGATATAACTGTGAACTGAAATAATGAATTAATTTTCCTCTGCATACCCCGAAGCCAGTTTGTTGGAGTTAACTTTGTTCGGGAAGTAGAATGGCGGTATTTTTGTCTGACTTTATCTCTTTTCTGGGCCAGTACTGTATTCTAGTGTTTGAAATTTCCAATTTTCTCTTGAATATATTAAATTATACGTTGGACCTTACTTCTGTAAATTATTTGAAATTCTTCTTTTCTCAAGTTGTCGTTGCGATTGTCATCTTATCTGGGCAGCGAAAAAATTAATAAGTATTTTTGAAACGTTACGAAACTTTCATCCCAAGAGAATAACGTTTCACCACGTCTAAATTAAACTTTGTTAATCCATCGTTTTAATATCTTTCAACGAATATAAAATATCAGTTGAAACTTGGTTTCAAAATTTCAACTATTTTAAATTCAAAACTTTTGTATTAAACTGTCAGTATTTAAATCCAAAAGTTTTCCTTTGTGCTTTCGTAATTATCAAACTTAGCAACTGTCGATCTTCATTATGTAATCTGAGATTGGTCGACACTTTGCTACATTTAACAAAGAGAAAGTTGAGGACAGAAGAAATGATATTTTGGGGCGACTACTTCAACAAAAACTTTTTAACTCCCAAAATATACAGTTAAGTAAAGTTCCTACTTGTCCACACTCAATCGTTATAGGCCTACCGCTTAACTGATACGTTTCTTGAGGTCGCTGCGCGGTGCAGGAGGGGTGACAGTTGTCACAAGTGGACGAATCACTGAGCTGTCGCATCACGTCCACATCACCGCGCAGCTACCTAAGGAAACGTCTTAGTTAAGCGGTTTGACTATAGTCAAATACACCTAAATATGGCATATAACGTTCAGTGTAATTTTCTTCTAGATTTCCTGAACAAATATCATTCCTTATGCGATATCGAGCCAGCCTACCGTAAAAATTACCGCAAATCAATCTCTGTAGCTTCTCTAAGCTCCTCTTAATCCCTAAAAAAGTTGTATAATCCTGCCACATACACGTCAGATTTATTCATACATTATGAAATCACATTATTTCCAAACGTTAAGTACCTTTCATCCCTAAATACACTCATGAAAATGTACAGCAAATAAAAAAAGGAATAATAAAAAATGTATTCTCGCTCCAATATGTGTTTTAAGCGAGTTGTCCCGTTTTCACGTCTCATTGTTTTGCCAACCAACAATAGGGTCAGGTCTCCCTGCACGTTATAATACATGTTGACATTTTTGTTTGTCCCATTATTAAAGTCTTTTGTGCCATAAACCCCCCTTTTCACTTGTCCACCTTGTGTCTTCTTTTGTTAGGTACTGCGGACAAGGTCTGCATAGTAGCAGCCTCGGTTGTTTAAAAAAGCTGTTTTTTATTGTTTTTTCCATGTTTTCTCCTTGTTTCATTTTTGATATCGTCACGTAATTAATGTTGCGTTTTATATTGTTTGTAAACAGTGAATATTGTCTCTCGTTTATATTTTGCTGAAAGAAGTTCACTTTACAATTTAATGAATATTTTATTCAATGAGAGTAAAATGTAAGTGAAAAAACTTATCAAAGAAGTGGCAAAATGTCAATGAAAATAACTTTTCAACAGCTCACTGTCAAATTTGTTGAACTCAACAAAACGTCAAATCTGACAATACAGCCCGTTTTTTTTTTTTCAGTAAAATTTTCTGCACTGAAAACCCTTCCACATCCGATACTCCAATAAAAGTATATTTTTCTTTAATGCCACTTTTATTACACTTCAAACAATACGCTATGTACATATATGTTCTTAATATGTAAATAGCGTTCGTGTCACAATTAACAGTTTATAACGCGAACTCGTTAGCAGAGGCACGCCATCCGCGTGTTAGTCTGACTGACGTACGTAAAATGGCCTGTCGATCAGTCAACAGAATTAGAATTGTGCAGTAACTACACTGTCGTTACAACTAATGTTAAAGTGGTTGCTTGCTACGTATTTGAATTTGAGACTTATTGGTCTTAGAATAGGTGATAATCTTGGTTAAAATATTGGAAAGTGTTTCGGCCTTTTGCTAGTCGACTGAAAATTTTGATGAGGACTCATGATAGTGTCGAATGTATTTATACATTAACACTACCTATCATATTAACACTGATGAAAAATAAGTACAATGTGAAATGATTGAAACCAATACATCAGTAAATCTAATATGTATTAAATATAGAAGAAAACTGTAGACATTTAGAACCTTATTAGACAAGCTACATCGCACCATACTGCGTTCAGCTTTGAAAGATCTGTGTTGAACTCAGCTTATGCAGCTCTTAAACAGCTTAGATTAAAGGCATTATTAAAAAAATAAAAATAAATAGAATGTCCTAAAATCTAAAACTAATAGAAAAGTGTGTTGTGAATTTATGTAAATAGTTAATTTGTTATAAAAAAAATCTAGGTTTTGTTTGTTAAGCTTGTGATGAGTGACATCTGTGCGTTCTAGAGCTTTTACTGATTTACAATGTTTTTATGTTTCACACTTCATTTCAGACAAATTCTTCCTGACTTCAACGTTACAGTTCGCAAATGTGTGCTTTGTAAATACACCTAGCTTTTTCATTTTTTGACATACGACATTATTGACATTAATTTGTAAAATTGTTTGTCCTCTTTTAAAAAAAAAAGTGTACATCAGTAAATAAATATTTTGTATAATTATCAACCCATACTCATATAGAAAGCCTGTTCATGATCGAAATTATTGACATTAATTTGTAATTTAAATATTTAATATACGTTTGGCTTCTTTAAAAAAAAGTGTAAAATAAATAAATATTTTGTATAATTATCAACCCACACTCACATATGGAAAGCTTGTTCATGATCGACATTATTGACATTAATTTGTAAATTAAATATTTAATATTTGTCCTCTATAAAAAAAAGTGTAGAAAATAAATATAATTACGAACCTTCACATATTGAAAGTCGGTTCGTGTTAAAGTTTAATTAGTAACTGTCAAATAACTGACGTTATTGGTTTACCAAAATATTATGACAGCCAACTTGAGTTCGTTCATCACGAGTTTTGACTCAAATTAAACAGGCTTTAAAGGAAAATTAAATGTAGTGCCTAAGTATAAAAGCAAGATTTTCTTGTCAAATAATTTAAAATCAATAAAATACTTGACATTTAGTAATTAACAAAAATAGGTTTTTGTCGTAGTTTTAACATAATTTGTTGTTGTTGTTTTTCTATGTATAGTTTGTCTGAAGTAAGGTGTGTCGTAGGCAACCCCCTGGGGGCCCACCACAAGCTCATAAAGCAATATTATTTTAATATTACTTCAGTGTGGGAAAGAGATGAAGCTCTACAGGACGTATAGGTCCATCTCTTTCTCCCACTGAAGTAATATTAAAATAATACTGCTTTTGAGCTGGTGGTAGGCCCCCTGTATGTTATGTGTATGTCATGTTATGTAAGTGTGCGCTTCTGTTACAGGGTGCTGTTTTGTGACGTTTTTCACTCGCAAAGCGGCGTTGAAAGCCCAAGACGCTTTGCACAATATCAAAACTTTGAGCGGGGTAAGTGCGTTTTATATGTTATAATTTTTATATGTTCACCTTATATGGCTTGGCGCATAATTTTATTTGGCATAATTTTGTATGGACTTAACCAATTGTATAATAAGTATACATTTTTGTAATGTACAATCTGTATAAAATTATACGCTCTGCCTTAACAGGAAATCAATGTGTTTAACAAAAAACAGATATTAAATTCGATGTTGCTGGTGTTAAGTTACTATTTTGTGGAATAATGTAATTTGTAATCGTATTAACGCATTGGTTTCCGATTCGTATATTTCTGTTATCCAATTAAATGTTGCGTGAAATTTATTAAAAGTTTAAACCATTATTTAAAGCAATTAAATTAATAATATTAAATGTAAACTATCAAACCTTGTTTGCGTATATATATATATATATATTCATACTATGTAATACTGAAACTACTATAAGCAATGTAAATATACAAATTATAAAAATTAACGCTACCCAGGTCTACAAGCCAGAGTATGCCTCGTAAGAACTATAAAGTACTGCGCTCGATTTCGTCCGCATGAAAATTCTTCTTATAACATAAAATATATCCTATGACTCTTGGCAATACTGTAGCTAGCTAGATGAGTTAAAGAATTTTCTAAATCGCATCAGAAGTTCCGAAGATTAGCCCCTACATACAAACTCACAAATTATACACTCTCTTTATCTACACTAAATAGTATGAAGAGAAAATATTAGTATTTTTGTTTGTAATGAATAAACTTAAACACTCCTGGACCGATTTGAAAAATTATTTCAGCAATGGATAGCTACATTATCAGCGAGTAACATAGGCTATATTTTATCCCCGTACTCTCACGAGAACGGGAACTACGCGGGTGAAATCTCGTGAAATCCGCTAGTCTTCTCTATAATATTAGAGACAAGATTTGCGTTTTTATTTGTAATAAATAAACTCAATAACTACTGGACCGATTTTTTAAATTCTTTCACCAGCAGAATGCTGTATTATCACTGAGTAATATAGGCTATAATTTATAAAGATATCACGCGGGTGAAAGCTAATAATAAGTATAAATTAAACGGCTATACAAAAGGCACATAATTATACCTTTGCTAGAAAGCTATATTTTTACCACATATAACAGCGGAACCTGAGTTATACACCTTCGTATCTAAACACAAAAGTCTACATTACCTTTCTCGATCATACTTCTCAATCTCTAAGCCCTACCCAGTGTCACATCTGTCCCAGGCTCACAGCCAACAAACAGATCAAGATAACAGTCAATAAGAATTAATAACATCATCAATGGAACCTGTTGCTGGTCAGGAAAGTTCCATAACAATCTTCGTTACAGCGAGGAAGGGGGGATGAACAAACATACAATTCGATACTCGCGATTGTTATCGAACACAATGGAATTACACACTTTCATCCTGTCTACTCATCCCCCCCTTTTTTGTAGGGCTGTCCGAGAAAAAAGTAGGAATTGAAAATGATTTGTACATTTCTAACGGCAATTTGAAAGATTTTGTAAAAAAACTACTATACTACTATTCTATGTATTCTACCATTCTATGCTAGTGTTGTAGTGTTTTATCATCTAAATACACCTGAAAAATACTGAAGAAGGTGAAAAGCAACTGTATCATATTTCTAAAACCACCTGTATAAATAATTAAGCATCACCCTACGACGCTACTGCTGCACCGCATATCCGCAACTCGAAAAAATATCCCACTAATCCGAAACGGAATGGAACAAAAATAGAATAGTGAGGATTCGTCTGTTTAGACAGCCCTATAGCCGTCTCGTCTTCATCTCGGTGATAATTCGATTCCATTATATTATCGGAGAGGTTTTTTCTCTCTCGATTGATTCTCGAAACGCTCGCGTTTTGATCGGAACGCCAGGTGAGGGCTGCTTCTCGAGATAGGAGAAACGACAATATTTGTATAGTATTTTGTTTCTTTGTCGTTATTTCGTGAGGGAAGTGTTGTTTTGTCATTTTGAGATGTTTGTCCTGTTACGGGGGTGTGTATGACTGTTTAAGCAATGTGTTATTACAATCACTTGAGGCTTTTCAATTTGGCTGTAAAACCGACAGTATGTAGGTTATTTTCTTGGTGAAGCAGGTACCTTTATGCAGCAGTAACTATTTTGAGGCAGGCCATTACGTTTGCTTATACCTACCATCTCAACATTAAAAGCTTGAAAACTATGCTAATAATCGTGATATTTAACCCTAGAAATGCATTATTTAAATTATTCTACTGTAAATAAAATATTACTAAACCTACAAAACCAACGACACTAAAAAACACTTAACCTGTCTGTCTCCAGACAATCTTAAAACAGTTTCAAAACCTAATCAAAAGAAAATACGACCAACCCACAATCTGAAATTCATTGGAAAACAAACATAAAAAAACTCCGCTCCAGATTTATCTCGCAAAATAACTCCAACACCAAGTCAATCGTATTCCTAGCACAGTTTATCCGCAACTCCGAACTAAATAAGAAGAGTCACAACAAGAAAATTACAACTGTGCCTCCCAACTGAGCGGAAGTGACGAAAGTTGCCGCGAACTATCCGCAGTTGGGCCTTAAATAAATAATAGCCGGGAGTATCCGAACTTTAAGTTCCGAATAATTTATTTCCCCTCACTACCTGAGGTTCGGGTCATAGGACGAATCGTAAATTATTGTAATCCAATGGTGCGTTTAATCTTGTTGCTATCGGTTATTTCGGATTGAGTATGGTGATTAAGATTGAAATTTCGAGATGAATAGTTGAGGTATAAAATCAGGTGTTTTGCGGTTTATTGTACTAATATAACTTTAAAGACGTACTGAACTATTGATAGCTAACGAGCAACCTGAGGGTCCTTAAAAAAGGTTGAAAGGAAGTCCATTCAAGAAGTGTTCAAAAACCTTAACAAGTACTAAAATATCGTGAATAAAAGTGCCTTCTCGCCTCTTTTCATAAGTAAAGATTACCTCTTCAAATAATTACCTGAAGTCGATAAATTATTTATGTAACACAAATTAAGTAGGACGTACTTAAGCCAGTAACCACCTTTGTTTTTATACAAACTATGCAGACTCACCCCCATAAGAACCCCTTTTAACCCCACAGTATAAACAAAGCTTTTATTGAAGCCACAGACGTGTCTAATCAAAATCATCAATACTTCAACCTTTGCGTATACAGAACCCTAAAGGGTTACTCACCCTCAAAAGCGTGTGTTCTACACGTTTTTCAGTTTTATTTAGCTAATAATGGAAATGGAAAGAAAATCTAAAGAGCGTGTATTTTCCTACTGAAAATAAAGTTAACACGAAAAAAATTTAAATAGGAATCAACTGTTTCAGTCCCTTGGAGTTCTGTGCTCGATAAAAAGTAAATAAAATCCATATTTCCAGGCGGGTAACTAACAACTGAGATACTTGCCTTACTTACTAACATAAAAAGAAAAGTATTTTATTTTAAATACTGTCGAACCTCGTATGTCTGTTTTGGTTTAAAAAAAAACCTTACTAACTAATGCGGCATGCGTTGCAATAATTCTTTTTTGTAAGGTACTCACGGCTACACATCAAGCTATACATTTCCAGTTTATGCTGATCTCGCATTGTGTAGGATTTCCGTACAATGCGAGGTCAGCTTATACTGGAAATGTAGCTTCAATGTTTAGCCGTGTCTACCTTCTCCGACGCGCACACAACAACTAACAAAAATTTCGACAACCGGTCGAGCTATTTTCGAGTTTTTGCGAGACTAACGCACGGCAATTGATATATACAGATAAACTACCCTTCAAAAGCACTACGTCATACATGCGGTTACCTCACCCCCGCTTACACCCCCTTGCCCTAAGTTCGGTTGCAGTAATGTCTTGGGCGACATTTTTGACATAGTTGTCCGCGACCGGCAGATGTGGCCGAAGCGACCGCGGGGCGAAAAGGTACCGGAGAATTCATGGAATTTTTCTTATTAATTTCGCATCGTGTAATAAGATAGTTATGTTGATTATTTTGTTAGTGATTATGTGCGAACAAGGGGATGTTTTAGAGGGCGGATTTTAGTAGCTGATTATAAAGACATGCTAATATTCCCCTTACTTTCATAGTTCCATAGACCATGTGCACATGTGTTACATGAACTTCGACTGACTTCGAATTGATGAAAAATATGTTGAATTTGTAATCCTATATGCTATTTGTACGGTGAACCCGCACATTTCGTAACATTAAGTAGGTCAAGCTGCATCAGCGTTTGCATACGCGCGATCATTTAGTAAACTGGCTAAGTAAAATAAATCAGTGATTTTACCACACTCAACACGGGCGGTTTAGTTTATCATTCCCGGGTTTCCATCATCACAAGTGTACAGAACTATCATTCGTACGCTTGCACGAAGTGTGCAGACTATTCCATCGTACATTTTCTCCGCCCCCGGGGCTTCCCACCACAAAGATTGGTTTAACAATTGTTGAGACGTTATGCCTCGTGTAGCACAATCAGCTGCGTTTTCTTCTGAGCTGACATTATTTAAAAGCACAAAAGTGGTATCAAAATGGATAATTATATTATCTTCTTTCATAATCTTTTAGTATATGTTATGTTTCATGACATAACAGTGATAGCCTAGTGGTGTGACCGTCAGACTGCCAAGTCATAGGTCTCGAGTTCGAACCCAAGGCACGCACCTCTGACTTTTGGGATTCATGTGCGTAATGTATAATTATCACTTGCTTCAAAAACGGTGAAGGAAAACATAGTGAGAAAACCGGCATGCCTGAGAGGTATTTCTCGTCTGCATGTGAAGCCAAGTCAGAGCCCATAAAAACTCTTACATCAGTTTAGTCACTAAGCACACGAAAAAAAAAAAGAAAGACGAAATAAAAGCAAGAAAGTTAATATTTTCCGAGGAAATTGATACAGATTTTTTTTCTATTCGGAAAACAATTTAACCAACCGTGGAGCGGTTTGTTCAACTTACCGTGTATATTGCTATTTTCCTTGATTCTTCTTCATGATAAAGCGATATCACGACACACCACACTGACCTAGAAATAACCTTTTACTTAACAAATCAATCAACCACAGAACGTATGAACACAATACAGATGAAGACAAAAAGGTCCAGTTAGCTTAAATGCATTATGAAAGGCTCCCAGCTAATGGTTCCAAAAGAAGCATAGATGCGCAGTTGTTTCATCTGCTGTAAAGTATAAGACACTAGTGCGTAATAAGTAGATACGGGTACCTTTCTGAAGAGACAATACGCGTAATATAACTTCAATTTCGAATTTCTGTCTTTGGTTTTGAATTTTAGTTTTTTGCCACTGACTTCCGAAACTAAAGTTATTTTTCACTTTGTAGTGTTTTTTGGAAGTCAGTTGTTTTTTTTTTTTTTGTAAAAGCTTTTTTTTTCACTTTAAAAAGAAAACTTACAGACGAATTGAGAACCTCCTCCTTCTGGAAGTCGGTTAAAAATTTATAAAAAATTTAATCCGCCTCTGTGGTCTAGTAGTTAGACCACTTATCTTAGAACCAGAGGTCCCGAGTTCAATTCCAAGTGGGAGCAAAATTTTCTGCTCGGTTGTGTTGACCCTACCAGGGCTTATTCTAAGTCCGCCTGGCTAGCAACTACCATCTTATCCAAGTCTGTCGCCATAACAACAATGTTACAGCATTGTTGTGTTTCGACAGTTCCTCTGTGGTTGAGGATTCCGGGTGAAGCTCGTTTCCACCTTCGGTCTGATCTTTACTTACTGTCAGGTGAGATACAGGCCAAGAGGTAGTGGTAAAAAAAACGCGATATTCATGCAATTTGGGTCGAAAATCCATATCAACATTTGTTGCTAGACTCAAGAATCTTTCTATTTCTTGCTTACCTGCGCCAAAAGTTTTTCTCACGAAGTTTGGTGATAAACGGTTAATTTTGGACGTTAATTTTCTGAAGTTTCTTGCTTCGTGACCTCCGTATACTCACAATATCTACCGGACATGTTTGACCGGGCCGGACACGGCCGAACTTTGATCGATAGCCCGGATTTATGATCCGGTTTCCCCCGTCTTAAGTAATTGACCGGCTCCATTAGTGGGGGAGTTGCCTTTCAGGGTTCCGTACGTTACATAGTTTGTGTTTTGATGTTTAGTTTATAGTGTGCTCCCGGTTTTAATAATTTCGCCTTTGTTGTGGTATTTAAAGAGGGGAAGGTTTAGATAGTTGAGGTCGGGTTAGGTTGTGTCTGAGAGGATGGGTAGGAACGGTGTAACCTCTTGATTTACTTCCGAAGTATGCCGAATGTAAAACATTATTTGTAGTAAGTAATATTCTGTATCGTACTCGTTTGTTTTAATAGGGAAAGTAGAGGATTTTTAAACACCGACGCAAAAAGGGGTGTTATAAGTTTGACCATTATGTGCCTGTCTATGGCACCGTAGCTCTTAAACGGGTGAACCGATTTAAATACGGTTTTTTTAGTTGAAAGCAGAATTTCTATCAATGGTTCTAAGACATGTTTTACCAAAATCGGTTTAGCAGTTTGAAGATTATCAGCTCTTGTCTAGTTGATGAATGGATGTGATTATCTTCCACAGATCTGATCGATTTGTAATTTGGTATTCTGTTACTTCAACGATATTAGAACTGATGCTGCAGTATCATCTGGAATTTGCAAGATACCCAACTCCTTTACCAACTTACAGCACAGCACAGGTATCATGTTTGGGCTCATTGGAATCATCTCAATGAATAGGTTATAGATAGATGGTGAACAGGGTCTGGTGATGGAATAGGAAAGAGAAAAGAGGAAATTTTCGTGTCGAGGGCTTACAAAAAATTACAGTTAAAATTGTACCTGTTTAATATGTAATGGTGCTTGCACAAGTCTGCGTGACACCGAATGGCTCGGATACTTGTGCTAATTCATCCCACATACGTTAATTGTGCTAACTTGTGCAAGTCCAATTTTGCGCAAGTATTTCGTAACATGTATGGTCTGCGTTAGGGTTACTTACAGGAACATCCCGATAATGCATTGGTCAGTGAAAGCCTCCATTCAGTCTAACGTACCATGAGGGTAGGCTTACCTGCCTGATTAATCAACGGTTCAAAGGCTTTGCTTTGAACGTATTGGTAAATATAACAAGCCTTGTAAGCTACCTGCTGCATCATATTTTTAGTTTAAAAGCAGCTGCGACCACTTTCAAGTTTACAAATTTGAATCAAAACGCTTTAGAAAGAAAAAACATTTATTTGCGGGAAACATGACAGAAAGGTTGGGGGAAGCATGCGTCACATCCACGCAAATCGGCTATGGCTCAGCATTATGCTGAAACCCTATGCAAGACAGAGCCCGAGCGCTGGTTTCCAGCGACAGCCGGCGCCGACGTAATGACGTCGACCGGTGCAGCAAACAAATATTAAGACGCTGTACCAGTACAGCATACCTAAAGAAAAATAATTGCTTAAAATTAAAATGTGATGCAATATACTAAATAGATACAAAAAGATAAAAAAGAAATAGACATACTTTATTCTATGTTACGAGAATATCATCCTCAAAAAACGTTTTACGTTTTATATAGTGGCAACATTTCGACGCGTCCTATTTGACGTGCACCCAACATGTACTAAGTTGTCATGTAAGAAATTACAAAATGGCCAATTATGTAATGTGTTATTATCATGCAAAAGTTGTGTCAGTGCTTTAAGAGAAGGCTTCACAAACCCGCAAGAATTCTATGAAGTATTTAAGGGGCAGAATATACATTAACGTACCCCATGAAGCTTTCAGGCGTTGCATTGGTAACACGAACGACAACTAAGCGATTGAATTGTTTCTAATGACTGGTTGGGGACTAAACTGCCTGAACGACATCGAAGATAGAGCGGGCACAGCGGCTTTATCTCAATAACATTTCTAGCTAGTTACATGATATATATTAGACCAGATTTTATCAGGCTTTCTAGAAAACGAACAGCTAATTCCTTTGTATTAGCTAACCTCTAAACACTATACTAACTATGAATTTGGCTTACGAAAGCAATCAATCTGCCTAGCCTTTTCCCAACTATGTTGGGGTCGGCTTCCTGTCTAACCAGATGCAGCTGAATACCAGTATTTTATATGGAGTCACTGCTTATCTGACCTCCACAACCCAGTTACTGGATAATACGACACCCCTTGGTGAGACTGGTTGTCAGACTTTCGGGCTTCTGACGACCCGTAACGACTGTCAAAAATCCACGAATGACAGCCGGGACCAACGGCTTAACGTGATTTCCGAAATACGGAGGAGTCTCGGTATGTAAAGATGGTCACCCATCTACTGACCAACCTCGGCAAGCGAAGCTTAACCTGATGGATCGACCCGTGCGGCTGTCACTATTTAGCCACGATCTCCTCACGAAAGCGTACCTATCTATACCCCGTTTGAAATAAGATTAGACATTTAACTAAACCTTTTTTACAGTCCGTTCAACCGATTTTGACTTCTATTGCGTTGGTGGCATGACAAATGACAGCTGCAGTAAACAGTTGGTTTATAACCACTTTTTTTGCTTTTAATGCCATCCTTATGCCTACGGTATAGAAGTCAAAATCGGTTGAACAGACTGTAAAAAAGGTTTGTTTAAATGTCTAATCTTATTTCAAACGGAGTATAAACCTTTAGAAGGTACATTTCAACCAAACCCACCTGCGAATCAGATCACGTTCCAAACTTAAATTCAACCTTAAGCCTCAACACACGAATCTCGAGCCCGCATCGTTTGCGCCGCACAAGACCACTTCGCGGTCCTAAGGTCCTGGTAATTACATAAGTAATCGCATAGGTGTAGTGGAACTCAATAAGGCGATTAGTACTCGCCTCACGTGTCGTGTAGACGGTCATAGTGATGGCGATTAAGCAATTTGCCGTCAGTCGATCCCGGAATCGAATGACGCCGTGTTAGTCGAATAGTAACGGTTCCTTCCTTGAAATGCGATTAGATGGAGAGATTGTAAGCGGAGATGTTAAGAGGGTTGAGATGTATTTTTGGTGTGGAAATGAAGATGGTAAAGGGTTTTTAGGAAACAGGAATGGTAGATAAAAGCTTCGTGCACTTATACTTGGTTGGTTTAGGTAGTTCACTAAACGTAAACAAAAACAGTGGCACTCCGGGAGTGCCGACAGAAGTGAAAACTTGAAAAGTAAAAATACTTGTATAGAACATTGATCCGTAACGTGATATAAATAAAGAGCACAATCACGATTACAAAAATGAGGTGTTGGTAACGGTGTCGCGAGTTCAATTGTTTTTCCCATCTCAAAAATGCCCAACGCGCCTAAAGAAGTTTTCACTTCCTAAACCACGTGACGAGAGAGCTGTCAAGTAACTGACTAAACGCAATACCTGTCACTTACTGAAGTGACAGGTATTGCGTTGGTAAATTAAAGAAGAAGAAAGTGTTGTTGGTAAATTAAAGAGTACAACTGTGACGTAGCCATGACAACTGTGTCATGGCTACGTCACAGTTGTACTCTTTAATTTACCAACATTATAATTCATTGGCGTTTAACTTGTTTTTTTGGGCTCTTTACAATAGACAGAATACAAAATATTATATCATTAAAAATCTAACAAAAAAAATGTGATAAACGATAAAGTTTAACATACAATAATAAAAGAGAAAACTGTCGTAAAAATCAAAAAAAAACATTTGGTTATAACGTATTTTTAAACAAGAAAGTGTCATCTATAAAACCCTTTTTACGATTTTTTACCTGTAGTTAATAACCTTAACCAAAGTAGTATATATGTCACGGCTAAAATATGAAGTGATGATCTTTTAGACAATAGCTATCACGGCAACAAGTGTTTTAAATAAAATAATAAAAAACCCTAGTAAAGAACATAAACCATAACTGATAAAAACCACGATCAGAAAAACCATGCTGTATAATACATTATTAGATACTGTAACAGGAAACAAAAGGCCTAATTCAGTCGAAGTGAAAGCAACATTGTAAGAACAGAATTTAATCAGAAGAAAAATAAGCGAGGCGGAGGAAATATATACAATATCCAATTTTCTTCCTCAGAAATCAGATGTAAAAGCCCCATTGTATAGACGTATAATAACAGAACAAATTATCTGTGATATCCAATTTCTTAAATTAATTTATCGCGAAGAGATCGTCGAGCCGACGATAATTGTAATACTTGAATGAAAAGTGTCAAAACGATCGCGATGGGATGGTGTTAAATTTTACGAGTTTGCTCCCCCCCCCCCCCGTATGGTAGAGAGTACAGATGTCTTCAATTCTTACGATAATATTGGATACTTTCCGTTTAATTCTATGATAAGGCTCACTCTGCGTTCAGCGCTCGGTGTGGCAACACACCGTGTTCGGGTCCGCGACAAGTCAAGATTGACTTGTCGTTAAGAGGCGAAATACGTGTCGATTACTTTCAGGATTTTTATGGCTCTTTAGAAATAGCACAAACAAGTAAGAAACTAGTTAACTAGTTAAGTTACAAACTATATCCACGTCTGTTGTATTTTTTTTAATCTGTATTTAAAAAAAAAATTAAATGGGATCTGCTTTGAAAAATATATTTTTTTAATCGTCTATTCTCCATTTGAAATAACATTAGATATTTAAACCATCTACCTTTCTTACAGTCCGTTCAACCGATTCTGACTTCCATACCGTAGGGATAAGGATGGCATTAAAGGCAAAAAAGTGGTTTCAATACCAACTGTTTACTGCACCTGTCATTTGTCATGCCACCAACGCAATAGAAGTCAAAATCGGTTGAACGGACTGTAAGAAAGGTAGTTTGTTTGAATATCTAATCTTATTTCAAATGGAATATAGATGATTTAAAAAAAAATTGTTCAAAGCAGACCACATTTGTTTTTTTTTTTTTTTTAAATATAGATTCCAAAAAATACAATAGACGTGGATATATTTAGTAACTTTTTCCGCTTAGCTATTTTTAAAGAGCCATAAAAAACCCTGAAAGAAGAAAGGTTTATTCAAACGTCTAATCTTATTTCAAATGCAGTTTAGTTTACAAAGCAAATAAGTTATAGGTTCATATCGTACTTCAACCTTTCATGTAATGCCATGTTCCCACTTTTCTTTCTCTTCTTTTGGTCTTTGGTTTATTCCGTTCTTTTGTAAAGAGGGATAGCTCAGCCATGCTGCATTCTTATTTTCCACCTTCACGAAGAATGCAATCTATTTGATGCTAAAATTTTACGAGTCGACTCCGGTTCGGGGAGAAAATTCAGATATCTCCGTGCGAACGATAATGACGTCATCGAGTCGACAAAACAGTTGTCGATGTAATATTGTGGCTAGGAACAATATTACTAGAGTATTGACTGGGTGACTCTCGGAATAAAATTTTATTTATTGAAACTAAACAGTATTCTGTAAAACTAACAGCCTAAATATGAAGTAACATAAATATCAGAAATACACAAGTATGTTTTCGATAGGCTAAATGAGCAATGGTCCATCAGTAGCCCCGATTTACGAGTTGTAGGTCGTAGGTTAGAACTCAAGTAGGCGCTTTACTTGGTGTAAATAATTTCATCACCACTGCTCTCAAAACGGTGAAGGAAAACATCGAGAGGAAACCGGCATGTCCTAGAACCAAAAATTCGTAGATATGTGACATCTATCAACTCGCACTGGGCCCGCGTGGTAGATTACAGACCACTCCCTCTCGAAAAGAGGAAATTTTTCAACAATATTTTCAATATGATGTCAATGGCTCAGTGAACGACTTGATCAGACAATAATTCTTCCCTAAAGTAATTTAATCCAAATCGAATGAAATTAGATTCCGCTTCACCGCACAGAAAAAAAAGATTAAGACACCAAACAAATAAAATCCGAGCTTCACACCGAACTCCACGCAATTACCTTCGAAAAAAACTTCCTAATCACGGAATCGGATTGATGGCTAAGAAAACTTTTTTAATTTAGTCCTGGAAAACAGGTGCGTACGAATTACCGGCTCCATTGTCGGACGATATGAGCAATTTTGTCGGAGTCAGCCAGAGATTAGCACGGGGGCCCTTAATCCCGAGTATCGGGTCGATGTGGCCCGTCATATTTCATAATACCGGGGGGCCGGTTAGGGTGAGCACTCATTGGACCGAGAAGAGCGGTTATTACGGCATGAAATGGACAGCTCATTAGTGGAGGTAATGGAAATGAAGGATATATGTATAAGTGTTTTAGTAACTCAAGCATATGTAGCTATGAAAATGTAGCTCTAATATGTAGAACGATATAACGTTATCGAGCAGATTTCAATCAAATGAATCTCAAGCTTTACTGAAGGATTTTTTTTTTATTCACAACAAGAAAGCTCTTGGCCTGCATCTCACCTGATGGTAAGTGATGATCAGGCCGAAAGTGGAAGCGAACTTCACCCGAAATCCTCAATCACAGAGGAACTTGCTACAATAGAACACAACAATGCTGTTAACATTGTTGTTATGGCGACAGACTTAGATAAGATGGTGGTAGCTAGCCAGGCGGACTTAGAACAAGCCCTACCACCAAACGAAACCGAGCAGAAAATTTTGCTCCCACTTTAAATCGAACCTCTGGTTCTGAGACAGTTGATCTAACCTCTAGATAACAGAGTTGTTTTAAATCTTTATCAATTTTTACTAACCCGCATTCTCACTTGGTTTACTCAATTCATGCTTTTGTGCAGCATGAAGGCGCATATTATTATTATGATATCGCCCGAGCCTTTTGGTAATGTAATAAAGGGTCGCTTATCTTCTCTTCACATTACAATGAACTCAGTGAAACCCTAGTGTACGAACAGCGTTACATGTTAACATTATGTTTCATTAAAATCTGTTCCAGTGTTTTTGTGTAGTCATGAACTTAGTAGATAATTGTTTGAGTATAATTTATCTTTATATATACCTACTAGCTGATACGCCAAACATTGTTTTGCCATATAAATGTTTGGGGTGGACCACCCTTATCACTTAGGGGTATGAAAGATAGATTACGACCGAATCTCAGACCTACCAAAATTACAAATAAAATTTCATAAAAATCGATCAAGCCGTTTCGGAGGAGTATGGCAACTAACATTGTGACACAAGAATTTTGTGTATAAATAGATATCGTCGTCAAAATTACGTCGTCATTTAAGTTCAGAAGATCACTTCTCGACTTACAATTTTACCGAATATCTAAATTTCTTATTTGTTATAATGATCAAGTTCCCAAAGAAGTGAAAGAAATTTAAATATGAATTTGTAACGGTTTTAACTGTCGGGACCCAGGAGAAATCATGAATTTAAATTATTTTCTTATACTTACTTATTTAAACCAAGGATGTAGTAACAAGTTTTAGTTCAAAGGTACAATTTAAAAAAAGAAATACCTTCCCTAGCGACACGTCATCTTCATAGAAATACATAGAAAGCAGTCGTATCGCGGCAACACGTCGCCTGCAGTTGCCGCCTGGGGTTGGTTACGGAATAGTATGTAATAGTCTTTGAGTGGTTAGCTTGCGTGTTCTGTACTGAGCTCACGCAACGTGTCGTACGTCCAGCCAGTAATTGGACTCACCCATTAAGGAGCGCTGTCCGAAATTAGATGCATTATTAATTTATTATCCATAAAAAAGGTATTTTAATAAAACACGTAACTATACTAAAAGATCTATAATTAAATTATCTTTGAAATGGTGGTTTCAGAAAAATACGCATATAGGTATATAGATTTTGCGTGAATCTCAGTTTTTTATCCGCGTTAGACATAACTTTACAAATTAATTTCACTATATAATATAAACGTAATCTAAAATATTCACATATTAAGTTATTAAGAAAATGCTCTAATTTAACATATATTTTTTCCAAATTATTAACACTACTCGTTTAGACGTGATCTTCAGTATAAAATCATTAAAAGTCAGTTATCGTCGCCTTAAATAAAAAATACCATCCCAGTTAACTTATAATGCCAATAGAATACACAGCCATGTGAGTGAAGCCGAAAACACAGTTAATTTGCTATATTAAGTAACTGTCACCTACTATGAAGACAAGAAGTCTTCATGGTTCTGAAACTTTTGCTCATAAAAATCAGGCGCCGTCCGCTCCCCTCTAACCACAGTCAATGTATCCGATACCTTAGTAGCCCGACCTTCTCCCGACTGTCTTTCACGATAATATCTATAGGGTGGGCCCCGGCGACCTCATGGACCCACGGACCCACGGGGGTCTTGTGGGCCCGTCCGATTCTTGATATGTTTATTAAGGACCCCGACTTGATTATGTTTATATGATATAGTTCGGTTGGTTTCTTACATCGACTACGTCCCTGCGTCTTGATTTGTGTTGATTCTGGATTTATCGGAAGTTGTAAATGGATATGTAGGTAAAAATTATTTGTATTTTTCAACTTTTTTTCAATGGGGAATTTTACCGGGTTATTTCATGAGGCACGGAAGGCCATTGTTTAGCGAGTGTCTACAAATCATAACTTATGACCCCTGTTGAAAATTTGGAAAAAAAAATTCATGGATTTGAGGAAATTTTGGTACAGAAAATGTGAATTTTAAATAGCAATAACTTTTTATTTTCAATAATAATAAGATACAATAGACGTGGATATATTTAGTAACCTGTTCCGCTTAGCTGTTTCTAAAGAGCCATAAAAAACTCGTGAAAGAAATCGACACGTGTTTCAACCTCTCAACGAGGCATCTTCATTATGACGATTGACTTGTCGCGAACCCGAACACGGCGTGTTGCCACACCGAGCGCTGAACGCAGAAATGGATTTCTGCAAGGTCACGCCTGTATAATAATAATAAGATTTTTTATTATTATTTTGTAATGTTTTTACAGAACCTATGCGCTCCTTTCGGATCGAATAGGGCTTTTTTTACACTCTCAACCGGCGTGCGTGTATGACCAGATGTATGAACGTAAACGAGGCAAAAGGAGTATGTAAGGATCGTAGCAGGTGGCGTTCTGTAGTATCTGCTTACCCCCATGGGAAGAAGGCGTGAGTTTATGCATATATGTATTGTATGTGATAAAACTGGCGTTGGTTATATCATTAGGTTGCCTATATCTGTCTATAGCAATGTGTGAATGAAACAAACAAAAAGCACACAATTAAGGGCTATAACCGATTACATAACCCAAATGGATACGGATTACGTGTTACAAAAAACGAACACACCATTGTTGTACTAGAAAAAAAATATGTATGGTCGACCTCGTAATTGAGTTAACACTTAAGACTAAAAAATACAAAAAACTGAAACTTCACTAAGGGCGATTTTCACCAATGAAACTGAATGCGTTCAACACATCTAAACCACGTTCAAGAGCTGTCAGTGTCAAAATTGTTATAGAATATTCGCACTTCGAGACATACTTCACTGGGACGCCATGACGGCGCAGTCAGGTCGCGTCGCCAACAAAATGTATAGTTGACTGCGTAACCAAGTGGACGCCAGGAGAGCCACCCACTATAGCTGCTATATAACGTCGCCAATGCGACCCGGTAAAATATGGCTCTAAGTTTGAAAATAGCTAACAATCACATAGAAAAATAAACCATGTCGTTTCATGACGTGCAATGTGACAGTCAACTTTAGGGTGATAAAGCGATTACGAGGTCGACTATACCTACATTACTAACAAATAAACTGCTGTAATATTTGGAATTTATTTATTTACTAGCTGCACCCCGCGGTTTCACCCGCAGAAGTCACGATCCCGTGGGAATATCGGGATAAAAAGTATTCTATGTGTTAATCCAGGTTATAAACTATTTCTGTACCAAATTTAGTCCAAATCCATTTAGCCGTTTGAGCGTGAAGAAGAGACAAACATACACACACACACTCACAAACATTCGCCTTTATAATATTAGTGTGATTAAGCATGGCAAACCAACGACATATTTACAAGCATAGTAACAATAGATAATCACGAAACTCAATACTTGAAAATACATTACATAAAGGCATACACAACATTCTGATTAAAAGGTGAACAATAATTCGATAAAAAAAAAAATATCATTAGAATATTAGCAACTCGCTGCGCCCCGCGGTCTCATCATAATAAGTCTCGATCCCGTGGGAATACCGCGATAAAAAGTATCCTATGTCCTAACCCAGGTCCTGGTCTACTCATGTGCCAAATTTCATCCAAATTCGTTCAGCTTTTTTAGCATGAAAGCGTAACAAACAAACAAACTCACTAACTCACTTTCACATTTATAGTATTAGTTAGGATAAGGATAACATTATTTTGATACATAATAAAATTACCAAATATGATTACATTATAAAATTAAAATAATACATTTCATCACATTGCATGAGAACAATACAAGCATACAAAATCACAATAAAATATTCGCACATAAAGGTAACAAAACCGAATAAGGAATAAAATAAAATAAATGTATTTAAAAGAAGTAATAAAACTTAAAAGAGAAAAAAAATATATCGACTTATTTCAAATTAAATTAAATTATTATTAAATTTTATTAGATTACATAACATAACATAACATCACGCCTTGTTTCCCCGAAGGGTTGGGCAGAGGCGAAATGTGGGTGTATTAGGTACACCCACATTTCGCCAGTTATGTTTGAGTCCCATGTAATAGGGGGCTAGCCTATTACCATCAACTGGGCACAAATCCAGACACCGGGCTGCTACTGAGAAATTCCAGATAGAAAAATCCAATAACACTTTGCCCGACCCCGGGAATCGAACCCAGGACCTCATGCTCAGCAGTAGCGCTTGCGACCACCAGACCAACGAGGCAGTTTATTAGATTATTAAATTAAAATTACGTTATTATTAAATTAGAATAAGTATAAGTACGCAGCTGATCACAGGTCAATTTTATTAACTTTATTTTTAACCTTTCGTATGTCGTAATTACAGAAACAATTAAAAAACCATTGTGTCTCGCGTGGATCCACGTTCGAATGTTTAATAGAAAAATGTTTCGAACCGTGACTCAGACTAGTATAAAAGACAAATAACTCACGAACAACGAAGAATTACAATAACAATAATACCCTCTGATATGAAAGACGATACATTATTTCGATTATTTTTCTGAATACGCAACACATTTGGGACACAATTTATTATAAAAGGCATTATTGTTACGACTCAATTACGTGGACCCTTTCAATTGGGCTCAGGAAACGTTTGCATGAACGATTTGCAATTTACGAAACGTGTGTAACTCATTATTCCTAGGGCTGTTATTAATTTTTAGGGTTCTGTACCTCATAAGGAAAAAATGGAACCCTTATAGGATCACTCGTTTGTCTGTCTGTCCGTCTGTCACAGCCAATTTGCTCCGAATCTAATGGACTTAATAAATTTTGAATATGGGGTCACTTTTCGCGGGCAAATTGAAAAATTTAAAAATAAAGTTTTGCAAACTGTACTGTGTAACATATAAAATGAAAAGGCTTATTGTGAGGATCTCAAATATTTTTTCATATAATTTAAAAAAAATACTTTTAAAGATATTTAAGAAAATTGATAAAAATTTGTACTTATTTCCGAAGATACAAAGCCTAAATTTTTTAAAAATATAGAATGTAGTTCTATACTTATAGATGGTAAATCTCCCAATATTATGTGTACAAACTTAGATTTGCAGATGGAATGTATGGGAGTTCATGTTTTTCAACTACAATGTTAAGTTTGTCCATGGGATAAATTCATCCTAACTACGGAACCCTTCATTGTACGTGGTCCAACATGCACTTGGCTGGTTTTTGTATCTGATATTAATTTTATAAAGATTTTTATTAAAAAAAATCACATTGGCACATAAACTCACGCCATATTAGTGTTTTAGGTAGGCAGAACTACGGAACGACATCTGCTATGATCTTTATAAACTCCCTATAAACTTACAAAATACTTCATCGAAAAAAATAACATAGTCAATCAATCAAGTAATTTTATTTTCAGATCATACAATCCAATTTGTTTGTATACACATCTTAAACACTAGTGTTAGTACATAATAATATTTGTAAAATTTTGGTCATCATCATCAGCCTATAGCAGTCCACTGCTGGACATAGGCCTCTCAAATTGCACGCCATTCAGCTCGATTCTCGGCAACTCTCATCCAGCTGCTACCAGCCACCCTGCGAAGATCGTCACTCCACCTAGCCTCAGGTCGTCCTACCTTACGTTTGCCAATTCGCGGTCTCCACTCAAGAACACGTATACCCCAACGGTCATCGGTTCTACGGCTGATATGGCCGGCCCACTGCCACTTGAGCTTGCTAATTCTGTGAGCTATGTCGATAAGTTTGGTTCTCTGCCGGATCACTTCGTTCCGGATTCGATCCCTCAGAGAGACTCCAAGCATAGCCCGCTCCATGGCTCGCTGAGCAACCTTAAATTTATGGACCAGCCGTACTGTGAGTGTCCACGTTTCGGCTCCGTAAGTCATAACAGGCAGGACGCACTGATTGAAGACCTTCGTTTTTAGCCTAAAAACTCGACGAATTTTGGTCATAATTACTAGTAATGCCAGATAATGCCAGGTAGATTTATGATACTATAGTATCATAAATCTCTTTGTAAAATACAATAGACGTGGATATATTTAATAACCTGTTCCGCTTAGCTATTTCTAAAGAGCCATAAAAAACTCCTGAAAGAAATCGACACGTGTTTCACCTCTCAACGAGGCATCCTCAGGATGATGATTGACTTGTCGCGAACCCGAACACGGCGTGTTGCCACACCAAGTTCTGAACGCAGAGTGAGTCTGCGAAATAGCTAATCGGAACAGGTTACTAAATATATCCACGTCTATTGTATTTTAGAATCATGAAGTTCACAACTTGCGCCAATATAAGTAGGTAATAAAGCTTCATAGTTCCACAAAAAACCACACACTAAATCAAACACACCCACATGAAAAGCCCTCAAAAAATAAAACTGTCAACCTCATTCCGAAGGCACTTAACAGCATTGAAACGAGTCCTCAACGCTTTGAACCCCACCTCAAAAGTTCCGTTTTCGACTCACAAAAACCCTCTCATTTCAATCTTCAGCCGTTACGAATGCTGTAGGAGTAGGTACGTAAAGAATTTGGAGCAATTTTCATCCTTCTACCAATTTATAAATTGGTACGAACGCACCCATAGCGACATCAAATCTTGGATTTTTTTAAATAACCGCACGTGTTAAGGCTCCGCTGGTGGGCGCAACGCGACGACGCAACGCGACGACGCAACGCGACTTTATAAAATAGGCCTCATCTCACAAGTCATAATCGCTAATTCCACGAAAGACTCGCTTTTGAATTGTACACATATTGAAAGAAAGAAAATAAAGAAAGAAAGAAAGAAAATAAAGAAAGAAATAAAAATCCGAATATGCGTTGTTGCCCGTGACTGTACCTACGTACAGTCGAATAAAGAGTTTGGTTTACATGTAAAAATATCCATGTTTCCGTTACACTGCCAATATTAATTTGTTATGTGTACGTAATAACTTTTTATGCGTCACACTTGCACTGTGATGGTCGCCTGTATACGTATACCAATCTGCTTGTTCGACCGTACACACGTATTGGTTATCAGAGTGAGTCCAGGCAAAATGATGTATTGCCGGATAAGACAATGTAGCGGAAAGGTATACCCTGTTCTACCCGGGTCGACCTTTCAATTTCCTTGATTGTGACCGAATCGAGGCGGGTTCGTCTTTACTTCTTTATCTTTAGTGATGATTTCTTATGGTTCGTACCTATACGGGTATGTAGTTGTTAGGGTGAACAAATTGGCATGATAAGGATGGGCCTCGGTTTCGATTAACACTTTTGTGGGAAATAATTTTGTAGTTGTTTGGGACTTTGGGTGACCAAATTGGCATGATAAGGCCGGGGACTCGGTTTCGATTAACACTTTTGTGAGATATAATTCGGTTAATTAGGGTTCCGAACCAAAATGGTAAAAAGGAACCCATGTATGGTGCGACTTAGTCTGTCTGTCCGTCTGTCTGTCACAGCTGGATATCTCAAGAATTACTTATGCTATCAAATTTAGAATGGTTTTAGATAAATAAGAAAGAAATAAAAATGTTTATATATTTTTTTCCAACAGAGACTGAACTGAGGTCTTAAAAATTCGAAATGGGACTACTAGAGCATGTGGAGAAGGAAAGTGGGGTGGGGGTGTGGGTGTGTATGAAAGAGCACTATTTTCACATACCCAAACTTTTTTTTTTAGTCTGCAGTTTTCGACTTGACGAAAAATGTAAAAAAATACTGTCCTCCCCTTGTCTCCGAAGTTTGCATAGAGAAATATCTGAAATGATTCTATGAGATAGAAGTTTATGTAAAGATTACAGGAAAAATAAAACGATGTCTCTAAATAGCACATTTTTTTAGAAATCATCAACAAAAATTACATTAGTTCCACTACCGGTCAAGAGATGGCGCTGACCTAAAACTGCAATGTTCTACATCGCACTGTGCAGTGTTAAAATTCTCTGACGAATATCGATGATGATGAATGATGATGAAATGATAAATTTCTCGCCGATGAAAATTTAAAATGAAACGGAACCCTCGGTGCGCGAGTCCAACTCGCTCTTGACCGGGTTTTTTTTTTATTAGGTACCTATCTACCTACCTACTCACTAATACGAAAAGTTCTGAAAAAAGAAACCAAAGAGAGAGAGAGAGAGAGATCTTAGAAAGTAGTTGTTATTCAGAAAGGTCAGGTGCGTAGTACTCGCAACCGGCGTGCGTGTATGACCAGATGTATGAACGTAAACGAAGCAAAACGAGTTTGTCAGGATCGTAACAGGTTTGAAGTTTCTGCCTGCCCCAATTGGAAGAAGGCGTGAATTTATATACCTATGTGTATACTTACACAAAGCTTTTGCAGGCACGAAAACAGACACGCCTAGAATTTTCTTAGAGGAATATTGCATTTTAAAAGCTTTACGTCGTCGCAATAAAAGTTTTAGTAAGAGCAATATCCGACTCCAAAATTTTAAGATCGTGGGATTACATTTTTGCAACTCTTCACTAAACCTAGAATTGTGAAACGAGACATTTTACTGGGTCGCGTAAATACAAAGGCGGTTACAACACAGACAGTAGCTGTTCTGTAACGCAGCCGCATCCGTATAAATAAAGCGTTACAACCACTATTACACCGTAGACATTTGAAAACTGTCTTTAATGTGATCGGCTTCGAAAGAAATTGTTTTAACAAAAACGACTGCAATACAGTTTATAACTACACTGCAGGTATTAAACTCGCCTGCGACGTAACGCACCTTGCGCTAATACTAAATAGTTTGCCTAACTGCGAGCAACTTGAAAGTAGCGCTCACCGGCCGCAGTTAGTCACAGCTCTAACCTAACCCATTTCACCCAGTTAACAATTTTTCGACGGTTTATAATCTAACGGAAATAATACTATGGGTGTCTACATTGAATCCATCTTTTCATTGCCGTATACAAACAAATGCGGCTGCACTACAAACCGCTGTGTTGCAGCTGGGTTTGGATGGACTATTACTGCTTTAAGCCATTCGCAACACTGTCTATGGGACATGGGTGTCTGCGTTGCATCCGCCTTTATATTTACGCTACCGGTTCACATGGTCCATGTCCTATCTATAGTAATACTAGTTGACCCCGGCCAACGTTGTTTTGCCAATTATTTGTTTGGGGTGGACAACCCTTATCACTTAGGGGTATGAAAAATAGATAGTAGCCGATTCTCAGACCTATTGAATATGCATATAAAATTTGGTAAAAATCAGTAAAGCCGTTTCGGAGGAGTAAGGTAACTAACATTGTGACACGAGAATTTTATATAAAAGACTAGCTGACCCTGGCAAACGTTATTTTGCCAATTATTTGTTTGGGGTGGACAACCCTTATCACTTAGGGGTATGAAAAATAGATAGTAGCCGATTCTCAGACCTATTGAATATGCATATAAAATTTGGTAAAAATCAGTAAAGCCGTTTCGGAGGACTAAGGTAACTAACACTGTGACACGAGAATTTTATATACAAGATTATAAATGCAAAAGTAACTCGTGTTTGTCTCAAAAAATAATTTAAAAGTCATTTATTCAAACTAGGCTGAGAATCAGCGCTTTTCGAACGTCAAAATTACATAAGACAGTCCCCCAAAACGCCCACCCTTCACCACTTCCTAGTGCTTTAGCTGGAAAGAAGAAGTGGTGCAACAAACTCCCCAGCGGCACAGCTGTCTGTTCAGTTAGAAAAATAAAGAAAATTTATTCTATACAATAGTATGCAAAATAATTTACATTACGCAACACAAAACATAATTTAAATTATAAATTATTAGCCATAATTTATGTCAGCTTAGCACACGCTAATGTACCTACCAACCAAAAAATATCGACATGTTTATCTGAAAATTTATTTTAACTTTTCACACTTGCAATTTGGTACGCGGGTAGGGCAGACCATGACCTGGGTTAGGACATAGGATACTTTTTATCCCAGTAGTACGATCCTGTGTAATGCATAAGCTAGTTTTCCCATATTTTCTCTAAGCTCCAAACTATCGTAGTTTTGGGTGGAAAAAAACATAAAACCAACATTTATTATTGATGACGCACTCTAATATCGTGACAATACCCAAAAGAGGTATGATTGATGATGAGACCAAATACTTGAACGATGGGGAATGGTGTAGATAATGTAGCTGGGAAAGTAGAGTTTCGACAAAACTAGTACGTTACACAAACTAGTATGAGTTTTTATTTTTAATTTTATTTTATTGTTGACATAATCTACTCATTACAATGTTTTTGTTATGAGTTGTATTGCAATTTGTGGTTAGCTAGCGACCTCGATAATTGATCATATTATTTTTTGCCTGAGCAACCAGCAGCAAGTTCGTCATGCTCCCTTAGATGTCGCTGCTTGCGGTAGCGTCGGGGGTCGGGTTGCCTCCTTCCCTCAAATATGGCGAGGGGGGTAATGGCTGATCTTTGAGTTATGCTCGTGGACGGGTGCTGCTTGGTCGTCTTGCTGATCATGGTTTTGTTATTGTTACTAGTAATTAACTGTTCATTTACCCCAATGGTCCTAGTTTATCATTTATAACTGCCAATTACAGCTTTATGTAAGCGGGCACGCCCTTTATGTCTGGAGGTTTTTATATAGATATTTAGTTCTTTTTACGTTTAGTTTTTTTTTTTTAAATATTGCTTGAGTTTAGTTCTCGATGTTTTTGGCTAGTATATTGGCGTGTGCTAGCTGGCATATGGCCTATAATTTATCATTTGAATTATGTTTTGTGTTGCATAATGTAAGTTATTTTGAACACTATTGTATAGAATCATTTTTCTAACTTGAACAGACAGCTGTGCTGCTGGGGAGTTTGTTGCGCCACTTCTTCTTCCCAGCTAAAGGCACTAGGAAGTGGTGAAGGGTGGGCGTTTTTGGGGGACTATTTTATGTAATTTTGACGTTCGAAAAGTGCTGATTCTCAGCCTAGTTTGAATAAATGACTTTTGAATTTTGAGTACAATGATCTTTCTTTTTCGTGTGGTTAGTGACTAACCTTTTTAAGCTATTGCATAGCTTTTATCGCGGGCTTTTAGCGCGGCGACCGAATCAAGAAATTTCGTAACGAAAAAAACCTAACACCCCCCACTACGCCTACCATGTATTGACGGATGATGACATAAAACAAAAATTACGTTCCGATGACAACATCTTTTGTTTTATGTCATCATCCGTCATCATCCCAAGTGTAGCGTTGACAAATAGGAAGTATGGAGGTTACAAATGCTATGCAATAGCTTTACCGCGGCAGTCCCCGAGTGCTACACGTTTTTTTTTTTGGTGGGATTTTATCAAATAACTTCTCCCGCTCTGGGTGGAGCGGGAGGGCGTGTCAGACTCTTACTGACTAAAACCCACTCATTTTCCTTCAGTGTCAGAGTTTTAAAGCCGCCCATGGGCCTCTAACTTAGCTTCACATGCCGTCGAGAAATATCTCTCGGGCACAGTTTCCTCGCGATGTTTTACTTACCGTTTTTGAAGCAAATGATAATTATACAATACGCACATGAATCTGGAAAGAGGTGCGTGCCTTGGGTTCGAACTCGAGACCTATGACTTGGCAGTTCGACGGTCACAACACTAGGCTATCACTGCTGTTAACTGGTGCTATGATAAATGTTAATTGATGGGTTCTGAATTTAGGTATTCTATAGTAGTGGTTGTCGGCAACATAATCGTTGAAACTATCCAAATTGTGCTGGCTCATTAAGTAAGCTTAGCTTTGCAATGTGACAACATTTTTGTACCTATTTCTTACTTCTGGAAACTTACATGTCCCTTTCTTCCATTCATAAAGTAGCAGATACACTCACACATACACTCTCACTTACACCCCAACATACACTCTCGCATACACTCTCTCATTCACTCTCACAGACACTCTCACATACAGACACACTACGCACAGGTATTCACACACGAATCACACTCTCACTAACATACTTGTTTTATTTGATACTAGCTGCGCCCCGTGATTTCACCCGCATAAGTCTCGATTCCGTTAGAATATCGAGATAAAAAGTATCCTATGTGTTATTCCAGGTTATAAACTATATGTGTGCCAAATTTCATCCAAATTCGTTTAGCCGTTTGAGCGTGAAGAAGAGACAAACATACACACACACACTCACAAACTTTCGCCATATTAGTTCGATTTTAAGTACCTACAGATTAAGATTATGCTGTACTATAGAAGAGCGGAGTCTCCTAACACAGGCATTGTTTGCTTAAAAGGAGGCTCTTTTTTGTAAACTGAAGCATAAATAAAAACATTTTATTTTATTTTTGAAGTGAAAACTTCTTTAGGCGCGTTGGGCATTTTTGAGATGGGACTAAACAATAGATTTCGCGATACTGTTACGACACCAGCTTTTGACCATTAAAAAGACATCAACGCGTGATACTTTATTTCCTGCACATTAATATTGTTCAAGTTTTCACTTCTGTCGGCACTCTCGGAGTGCCACTTTTTTTTTAATTATTCTTCTTCAGTAGTTTAGCCATATCATCGTTCACACAGTCCATCCATCGTTTCTTTGGTCTTCCCCTGCTCTTATAGCCATCGACATTCATACTTCTGGAAACTTATGAAAAGTTAAATTATTTTTCTAAGAATTTATTCCTCTTCTTCTTTTCGAAGAATTTGTTTAGTGATACGTTACTGACTTTTCAAGCTTTATCATTATATTATCAATCGACTTCTCAAAAAAATTGTGTATCTACTTCACATTATTTATTTTGTTGGCCCTCTTTTGGACCATTGGCTGCGTCATGTGTATATTTATTAGGGTAACTTATAAATAAATAAATATTTATACCGTCGTCAGAAAATGAATTTGGACCATTATCAAAACAGTTTACTATATTTTCCTCATTTTGAATTTGTTTTTGTTCATATTTGGAGTAACAGTAAAAGTTATTGTAACATAAACTTGTAAAATATTTACAATTGCTGGAATGGGAAATAATAATAACCTAAGCCAACATGCTTGACATAATTTAACAGATCCTACATTCCTACCCCCAATATACAGCGTTCCATGATTGGACACAAACGCTTCATACGTTCTGCACACAGACGTCATTCATGGTACATAGCCTTGTGTAACCCTCACAGTCATCGGGACGCATAGATCCGTTCGCATTCGCCTGGCTGCATGCAGGGACACCCTTTGCCGGCTAGAGTAATTGCTAGCCTCGAAACATGCGTCCATGCAATGTCAACTAAATACAGTCCGTGTATTTGTACCCAATGAAGGGTTAATAGGTACCTCCAGGCAGCCTGAGCTATAATAGCCACAGGCCAACAATATATTACCCTGCAACGCCAATATATCTCTCAAACAGAACGGCGATAGAGAATCCAATGTATGGAATTATCAATAATGTTCTGTCTATGTAGTATATAGGCACATACATTAGAAATTTACCGGTAGCATTAAGTCAGTTTGGCAGGATAATACAAATACATTCACTAAACGATATTAAACTTTGCACTTACAAAGTTAGAGTACAAAATCAAGTGGATAAAAACGGAATATTTTTCGCCACTCGATCCACGTGTGGCCGTCGCATTCCCTGGCCGGTGTATGATTGATGGCCGGCCTAGTGGGCCGGATAAGACAATGTACCGGAAGGAATGACCGGGCTGGTCCGGACGATGCACCGCCCGGGCACCGAATTATACCGCCACATTGGAAACTTCATACGGTTTATGGAACGAAATAACGAAGGGGGCGCAACTTGAATGCTTTATGTTTATTGTTAGCGGAAATTCGGAATTTTAGCATGAAAATATAGGATTTTTGTATGATTTCGTTTATTCTAGCTTTATAAAGTACGGTTCGAATGTCTACAAAAACGTATAAAAATCAAACCAAGATCATTACATAGACAACATTTTTGCAGTAGACGATGATAAACAGTACCTTGTCGACCGAGCTCTGCTAGGGTGAAAATAGATAAACATATCGTCCAGGTATACCAACGTTCTATCACATTCCCGAGGCTGTGGAAATAGAGACAATGTAACGCCCCCGTAAACCCCTAAATTGCAACTTTCATCGAAATCGTTAGAGCCGTTTTCCAGAACGTGATTCCAAATATATATACAAATATGGCCCATTTAATATTATAGGATAAAAATATTGCTCATTTAATAGTATAGATTAGGAAAACTTACCAACAAAAATAAAAACTTTTTACAAAAAAAAACAACCGACTTCAAAGAAAACACTACAAAGTGAAAAATAACTTTAATTTCGGAAGTCGGTTTTGAATTTTCGTTCTTTGGCACCGACTTCCAAAATTAAAGTTATTTTTCACTTTGTAGTGTTTTCTTTGAAGTCGGTTGTTTTTTTTTTTTGTAAAAAGTTTTTATTTTTCACTTTTTAGTTGTGATACCTACCCCACACAAATTCGAATACCACTACCTGCTATGTAAATAACAGTGACAGGAAGTTATCATAATATCATCCACATACTAAGTGAGGTAAAAATACGTATTATTGAAGCTAACTCAAAAACTACCCAAGTTAATAAAATTTATATGGGACCACCTCTGAAGTATGATCTACCAAACAAAAAAAGAATCATCAAAATCAATTTATAATTGACGGAGTAATCGCGTAACAAACATACAAAAAAAAAAAACATACAGTCGAATTGAGAACCTACTCCTTTTGGAAGTCGGTTAAAAACCTACACAAAGATAAAAGTATCAGATTCCCAATATTGTTCGAGTGACTAATTACCACCTACATTGAATTTTTCAATTAAGCTCGAATCCTGAGTGGGTTTACCTAATCGAATTAAAATTAATATACAATATTGCTGAATACAGAAAAATGGTTAATTAAATTTCTAATTACGCAGTAGCTGAATTTTAGATAGAAATTAAGGCTTGGGACGGACATTATTATAAGAGTGTGGGCGTACAAAAAGTACTTACGTTATACGTCGCAAATCGCTGTCAAATATTTACCTGTTTTAATTAATTTGGCAATATTACTGTGTTGAAATATGAAATATCGCTATCTAGTGAAATATTAATAATGAATTGAAATTATATCACTGAATTTGATGTTGTAACCATTTTAAGTGTAAAAGGGTATTTAGAAAGTTTCCAAATACTTTTTTTTACATCTAAAATTAAATATTCGGTGTTACGATATTTATTATTGCATTTCATAATCAATATTTTAGTTCACTAGTTAGCGATATTTCATATTTCCACACAGTATTGCCAAATTAATGAAAACAGCGAAATATTTGACAACTATTTGCGACGTTGCCAATTTTTAGTATGAACGCTCTAAACAGTAAAACGCTTGGAATTTCTTAAATTATTGTACCTTTACGCCTAAATGGGGGGGTGATTAAAATCTTATTTCATAATCAGCTTATAATGTTCCCATTGCTGGAACTCATGCCTCCTCTCGGTGAGAGGGAGTGGGCTGTAATCTACCACGCGGGCCCAGTGCGGGTTGGTAGATGTCACATGTCTTTGAATTTTTGGTTCTAGGACATGCCGGTTTCCTCACGATGTTTTCCTTCACTATTTTGAAAGAAAATCTTATTAGTATATCGGGACTCAACCGACTCCTTTAGCCATTACCAGACACAGGTTTTTGTTTCGTCCTCCGTGCACCTCACTTTCAGTAGTTTATATTACATTACATTACATAGCCGTTATTGTCCCACTGCTGGGCAAAGGCCTCCCTACTCTCTTTCCACCTCTCTCTGTCTAGAGCTTCCAAGGACCAATCTTTCTTAAAGGAGTCCAGCTCATCCCGCCATCTCCGTCTGGGCCTGCCGCGATGTCGTTTGCCATTAAGTGGGACCCACTGGGTCGTAAGTTTGGCCCATTGATCGTTTGACATGCGGCAGATGTGTCCAGCCCAATTCCATTTAAGCGTGGCAGCAGTAGTTTATATTATATATCCTTAATATTATAAATGCGAAAGTAAGTTTGTTTGTTACGCCTTCACGCTAAAACGGCTGAACGGATTTGGATGAAATTTGGCACATATATAGATGATGCCCTGGAAAAGAACATAGGATACTTTTTTTTTCACACGGGATCGAGACTTATGCGGGTGAAACCGCGGGGCGCAGCTAGTATATAATATATTGTTTCATAACACTATGATCCCTGCTATGTGAAATGATGTTAGTACCCAAAGTTTCTACATTTGTTCACTGCAGTGTTAATATTTTACGTTGTTAATGTAAGCTGCCCGTGTACCTTTGTTTCCAATTGATTCAGAAACAGAGAATTTAATACCCAAATGTTACAACACTTCCAACATAGTGCTGTGAGCCTGGTAGGTGTTTCGTATAGTATCTCACCGAAATGCTTGTTGCTTTACATTGAAATTCGAGCAATGGTCGCTCGTGTTTATAGTCTGTGTAATACGGTATACAGGGTGCGGATTTTGAACTAGGCTAGCTTGGACTAGGGTGTTATAATTTTGAGCCTGGAATTGCTTGACAAGAAAGTCTCTTGTAATCTGGACGTCGTATTCGTGTATATACGTATAGCGAGCAACACAATATAGATGACGTCTTATTTGGTCGTAATTATTTACTATACGTATAGCGAGCAACACAATATAGATGACGTCTTATTTGGTCGTAATTATTTACTATTTTTAAGCTAAATGACATACACAACGCATACATACACAACGCATACATACACACACACACATGCACACATACACACACACACACACACACATCACATGTAATTTTTATTTTTAATTATTTTATTAATTTTTTTAAATGGCTTTTCAGGGCATTATTAATGCGGACGAATTTTTTGATGCCCTATGATTATTTCCCCCCTCCCTTTTCATATACTTGTACATATTATTATTTTAAGTCTGATAGTTTTTAAATAATATAAATACGTGTGTGTAAATAAAGCAAACTATCATTTTTTTTAATTTATTTTTTATTACGCAACCTCACGCCATCTTTCCCCGAAGGGTTGTACTTTTAAATATGTATTTAAAAGTAGTGAATAATGTACCAATACAAAAGTACAATATACCTAACAATGTGCGCGTCAATAACAGACCTCCATCCTCTGGCTCCCGCACTGCCAAAATACACGTAAGCAAAACAAATTTTATTTACTACAAAATAAAAAGACAAGTTTCAAAGTCTGCAAAACTTTTTTATACTCTTTCCCTCAGCGACCATGCAAACAAAACACGCCCGTATTCTAAACCTTTCTTGCATCCACTACTTATGTGAGCCGAACCAAAAACATGATAACAAGACAACCGACTTTTATTATTCGTATCAACCCTACTTGAAACAACCTTGTTAAAAATAGAAACTGATGCATACTAACTCAAAAGGTCACAACGTAAAGGTAGTCCATTGTCTACCCACACCATATTTCTTTCCATCCATTCATACCAAAGACGTCTAGAATAATGAGTTTTTATTTCCGCGTGCAACAAAAAAATCTTTTCATTACTTTTATAAGAAACCCCTTTCTATTTACGGGCTACGACCATCGTTTCTTGGTAACAAGACTCACTTGAAGTTTGAATGAAATTCGTGGGGTTGAGAACTTGGTAGGTTAAAATGGGGTTTATTTTAGAGTGTTTTGAAGGTAGTTTGTTTTCTTCATAGTTTTAACAACTCACCTGATGACTCGAGCGAATTTACTAACATTGCACTTCAATTCAACAAAACTGCAGTTGATCAATTTTTAATTTTTTTTACTGTACCATTTTTAGGGTTCCGTAGCCAAATGGAAAAAACGGAACCCTTATGGATTCGTCATGTCTATCTGTCTGTCCGTCCGTATGTCACAGCCACTTTTTTCCGAAACCATAAGAACTATGCTGTTGAAACTTGGTAAGTAGATGTATTCTGTGAACCGCATTAAGATTTTTACACAAAAATAGAAAAAAAAAAAACAATACATTTTGGGGTTCTCCATACTTAAGAACTGAAACTCAAAAAAAATAATCATCTAACCCATACGTGTAGGGTATCTATGGATAGGTCTTCAAAAATGATATTGAGGTTTCTAATATAATTTTTTTCTAAACTAAACAGTTTGCGCGAGAGACACTTCCAAAGTGGTAAAATGTGTGTGTGTGTCCCTGTAACTTTTAAAATAAGAGAATGATGAAACTAAAAAAAAATATGATGTACATTACTATGTAAACTTCTACCGAAAATTGGTTTGAACGAGATCTAGTAAGTAGATAATGGTACGGAACCCTTCGTGCGCGAGTCCGACTCGCACTTGGCCGGGTTTTTCCTTAATTCATTAGAAGTCTGTTACATCCCTAATAATGAATAGTAGGAGATTATATCTCCTACTATAGCTTCTAACTATAGCTTCACACAGAGGAGCTCGTGGTTTAACAGCCGGACGGGTCGATCCATCAGGTTACGCTATGCTTGTCGGGGTTGGTCCATGTATGGGTGACCATCTTTACTGAGACTCCTCTGTGCCTCGAAAAGCACGTTAAGCTGTTGGTCCCGGCTGTCATCCGTGGATCTTTGACAGTCGTTACGGGTCGTCAGAAGCCCGAAACCTAATTGGGAAAAGGCTAGGCAGATTGATTGATGAAAATTAGCTTCACACACCTGAATTTAGCATTGTAATAAGATCACAGGGGAAATGACCGATCCTCCTGACACAAATGCCTCAGTTACCTCTCACGCTATCTACATCAAAATGTTCCACCCCAGTCTAATCCGGAGATTATACGACATTAACTACCTCTCCCCATTTATCTGCAAGATATCTAGCATAAAGTGAACTGAACATTCTGAGCCAAAGTTTTCGGTGAATATCCTGTAACTGTGACTTGTTCCCTAAATCAAATGCCACTTACTAAAGTTCGCCATAATGGCAGACGTGGCGGTATAGAATGCTTCACCAAGTTCTATATGAGGCGGACTTACTAAGATGGAAAAAAGCGTTGGAATATAAGAAGTTTTTTGCTGTGAAGATATGATATGGCTTGTTGTTCGGAGTTAAAAACTAGCGCAGAGTTCAACTACCTATACAAAGCATTAGCTAGACTGTTAACATAGTTTGTTGTTGTTTAGTTTTCAACCCCCGACGCAAAAAGTGGGGTGGGGTGTTATAAGTTTGATCGCTATGTGCACGTGTCTGTCTATGGCATCGTAGCTCTTAAACGGGTGAACCGATTTTAATGCGATTTTTTATTTGAAAGTAGGTTTTCTAGCGATAGTTCTCAGACAATCGGTTCAGTCGTTTGAAGATAATCAGCTCTTTTCTAGTTGATGAAAGGATGTGATCGTCTTTCAAAGTTCTGGTCAATTTGAAATTTGGTATTCTGTTAGGTACTTCAATGATATTAGAAGAACATAGTAACCTTGAACTGATGCTGCAGCATCACCTGGAATTTGCAGGATACCCAACTCCTTTACCAACTTATGGCACAGATATCGTGTTTGGGCTCCTTGGAATGGTCTCAATGAATAGGTTATAGATAGATGGTTAACAAGGTCTAGTGATGGAGTAGGAAAGAGAAATGAGGAAATGTTTGTGTCGGGGTTTTTTTTTAATTTTAACTGTTAAAATTATACTTGTTGTTCATTGTGATTCCGCTAATCGAAATGTCCTAGTTCGCTCCTCCTCATGACATGTTTGAGTTTTGTTTTACATTCTGAAAATTACATAAATACATTACAACAATGTGTCTTCCTCGCAAAAGTAACTACAGCTGCATCCCACAGTTTGAAAACTACAAGTTAAAATAGAACACAAACTCATACAGAAAATTGAAATATATAAAGTAAAGAACAATGCCAACCTCAATTTAAATCCGAAACTGTGCCACATTCAGTATATTTACTCACCCACAAACTTTACGACGCATTCTCTATTCTAATGAGTTAAGTCTTCACAACTAGTTGATATTACGTTCCGAGAACTTCGCGAAAGGAACTTCACTTGAATACTAGCCATTATTATCCTAACACGGGTTGAGGTAACCTCCTCGCAACCAACCACGTGAGACCCCAGGATATTGCAGAAAATCTTCCATCTTTACACAAACTTGTGGAACCGAAAGCGGCAGGGGAGGTCTGATGAAATTGGTCGGCTGCAATAATAGAGAAATGTCTGTATGACGTTACCATTGCATTCGATGCACGTATCGACGGATTGAAATCGTGGTATATCGGTTTGCAACGAGTTTTCGTACAATAGTAATAGATATTGAGATAGTTCTCGGGAATTATAAGCGAATTCCGAGTAACGGTTTCATTCGTATTCCCCTATTCGGGTTTGACAAAGAACCGTATTGCGAGTGGTCTTAAATCTGTTTCTACGTTATTGGACGGTGGAGTAGATAAAAGTTTTGCATAACTTTGTTCCGATACAAATTTATTTGAAAGTAGATTTATGTTCTGACGTATGAGAGATTTTAAATCTGAAATACTCGTATTTATATGTCTGGATTACAGTGGATTCTCCTCTTTATTTTAATCCCGGGAAATACTAAGGCGGACGCCTTTTCTGTTTTACAACTTGATCAATACCATATTTTCAAAAATTAAATTGCCATCGTGCTTAAAAGCATAATCAGCCTATAATGTTCCCACTGTTGGGACACAGGCCTTCTCTCTATGAGACGGAGTGGGTAAAGCCCACTCCCTCTCCACCACGCAAGCCCTGTGCGGATTGGTAGATGTCACATGTCTTCGAATTTTTGGTTCTAGGACATGCCGATTTCCTCACGATCTTTTCATTCACCGTTTTGAGAACAATGGTTATGAAATAAATTACACAAAATAATTCGCCTGCTGGGGTGCGAACCCACGACTTACAAGTCGGGGCCGTTACCACTGAGATACCACTGCTCTCAATTGCCATCTTCAAACATTTATTATTATATCAATTTATAGGCTCGTCATAAAAATACATGAAAACAACTCTGCTCTTATTATCAGTTTCCACCTACATACTTTACCTTCAGAATTCCAAGTTATATTTCCTGTTAAAGTCGTATGTTGTCAAGTTTTCGCTTTGTGACGCCTTTTGACATCCTCGTCAATTGAGTCGACTCCCACGTCGACGTACTTAAGAGCCTTTTGGCTCTTGACGCTTTTATCCTACGTAAAAATTATCCGCTTATAATAAGTTCGAAGGAAATTATTTGCTTATATTTTTGGCTAAGTAAAGCTCTTTCGTTGGGAATACTTGTAACACTAATCTTTGACCTTTCGGAAACGGTTTTTTTGAATATTTCTATATTAAGTACCTATATGTATTTATCAAAGATGTTAGGGAGCTTCGATTCCGATTTCGAAAGGTCGGAAATTCCGATTAATATTACACCTCCGACTCCGACTTCGGCTCTGATAATTTTGAATCAAAGTTATAAGATACCGAAGATCGAAACGCAGCGATGCATGTGACTAGAGCGTGTACAAATAACTTTTAACTTGTCGCCCGGTAATATTTTATACATGCTCGCGCTTCAGTCTCAGATTATTGTTTTGTGTATTTTAGACGCGTCACGTTAATTTATTAAATTAAGTTAAGAGCGGTGTATTAAGTAGTTTAATTGTTGTGACAAGTTAATTTCAATACGAAGCCAAAAAAATGTGTTATATGGACCATCACTCTTCTACCTTTGCCTCCGAGTCCGGCTGCGGTTCCGACTCTGACTCTGGCTGCGGTTCCGAATCCGATTCTGGCTGCGGTTCCGATTCCGACTCCGGCTGCGGTTCCGACTCCGACTCCGGCTTCGGTTCCAATTTCGACTCCGGTTCGACTCCGAAACCGGTTCCGACTCCGATCGATCAAATTTAAAACCTCCGACTCCAGTTCCGGTAAAACAACCTCCGTAACATCTCTATATAGAATGTGTTCGAGCATTAGCTGTTTAGTTCCTAGAGAAAAAAAACCACTTATCCTTTCTTAGGTGTCTTAAAGAGGTCCTTTAGGCGTCATAGGGATTATCTTTATGCGGTGGGAAGCAACATCTTTCTTTGTGCTACTACTTTTTCGTGATCTTTCTTCAGAAGCTTTCATAACTACGTAAAAGATAAAAATTACTAGGTACTAGGAAACGTTTTCAAACTATAATACTTACGATAATAAATTAGAGACGGCGGGATGAGCTGGACTCCTTTAAGAAAGATTGGTCCTTGGAAGCTCTGGACAGAGAGAGGTGGAAAGAGAGCAGGGAGGCCTTTGCCCAGCAGTGGGACAATAATGGCTAAAAAAAAAAAAAAAAAGAAGTGGGCACATTAAGCGCAGAACAGATGTGCTGATTTGGCCGAAAGGTTCGGGAGTGGCGACCGCGTACCAGAAGACGTAGCGTTCGAAGGTCTCCCACAAGGTGGACCAATGACATTGTGAAGGCCGCAGGAATCCACTCGATGCGGGAAGCACAGAACCGGTCGAAGTGGCGGTGCTTGGGGGAGGCCTATATCCAGCAGTGGACGTCTTTCGGCTGAAATGATGATGATGATGAAACGTGACGTTTATTTTGCTAATGTGATCAGCATTATTTTCTCATTCCTCAGACAGGAACTTAAAAACTCAGCACTCATGTTTGCTATTGGTTTTCCATCAGGCACTTAAAATAATTTACTCAAACATTTAAATTTACTTAGAAACGATTTACGTTAAAGGTTTTCAATTGAAATACAGCCAACCGCCGACCTAAATACCACATACGTTGAAACCAATACTAAGTTACATTTGCATATCAAACGGAGTCAGCGGGCGTAGCTCTAAGACATCTTATGTTCTAAGCACAGCATCCCTGGTTCCCTGGTTACAATATAACCCGCCACATATTAGACTTGAAGCTCGCGCCGAGGCTTTACAAACATTGCCGACGCTACCATCCGTGTTCGCCTTTTGTGCTGACCGTACATACGTCTGACGAGAAGGAGAATTTTTAGAATAGGGCATTTGTTAGGTGGGCCGCATGCAAGGATACTTTTGTTGTTGGATGATTGCGTGTGTCATGAGAGTTTTAAAAAGTGTTTTGTGTAAAAACGTGAAAATTATGTAAAACTAGCTGTTTCCCGCGACTTCTTCTGCGGTCCAATTTAAAAAGGAGTTTCTCCAGGTTATGGTGTCTCCGGGTTGTGGTGAAAGCGTAAAAAAAAAACAAACAAATAAATCCACTTTTGCATTTATAACATTAGTTAGAATTCCCCATGAGAAGACGGCGTGAGTTGTGTGTACACCTAAATAGTATAATTAATATACATCATGTTTCGTTTCTTTAAAAAAAATAAAGGTGAATCTAAACGATGATTGTCAGTAGTTAACTCATTTCCATAACGTTTGGTGAATGTAATTAAATATCTCTAAAATGAAGGAAAAGCTCATTAATTTGACCAACGCATGATTACGGAACAGTAGTTAAATTAATTTCTGACTCGATGCCCGCGTATGTAATTATTTGCAACAAACATTATCGAAAGTTCATCCGCCACGGTTGAATGCAGTCGTACCAACATTTACCTCATTGTAACACAAATGAAAAAGCACATATAAATTTAAAAAGACACAAATTCTCGCTTGTTTTTTCCGAACGGTGTACCTACAATGCCTACACCCACATTTTTGCGAGTTATGTTTAAATGCCTTTCAATAGGAGTCGAGTCTATTGCCATCAACCAGACACAAATCGGGCTACCGCTGAGAAATTCCTGAGAAAAAACCCAAACCCTTGCTGAACACAAAAATAATAATAATCCAAAAGCCAAGTAGGTACCTAAAACAGTTTCTTCCGCAACTATCGCCCAACTCGCCCGCTACTTTACCTAGGAACAATTCAGTATCCAGGTGTGTAAACCGCCTTGTTGACTAGATAGAAAGCCAAACAGTGCTGTCGTCTGGCCAGCAATATCTCCTTCAAGCAAGTCTCGAACATGGATATTAGAACGCGACTGAAGTTACAAAGCTGCTCTGTAAAGGTATCCGCGCGATTCCCGTTCAATGGAGATGTTTTCAATAAAACTGCTTCGTGAGCAAGCAGCCGAAATGCGCGCTTGAAGTTAATGATTTTAGAAGGTTGGTATTTTTGAGTTGGGATTAAAATTTTGGTTATAAATGTCTGTATTATGGTAGAGAATGTTAGCATAATAGCATAATCAGCCTATAATGTTCCCACTACTGGGACACAGGCCTCCTCTCTTCGAGAGGGAGTGGGCTGTAATCTACCACGCGGACCCAGTGCGGGTTGGTAGATGTCACATGTCCTCAAATTTTTTTTCCGTTTTGAGAGCAGTGGTGAAAAAATCCGGTACCACTGGTCTTATCGCATTCTAATGAATGTGAAATATCTCATTATAATCATTCAATAGAATGAACATGCAATTAATATTTACTCTAAACGCCAATTTACAGTAACAGAGGATTAGAATTTCATGTTTTGCTGTCATTAATAAAACTTGAATTAAATATTAGGTAAATTATATATGTCGGAGCGCCGAGCTCACAATCATCGTCAGAAGGGTAATTTTCAATTAAATTGTTCATTATTTAACTGTCTGTCTACTTCGTGGGCAAATGAAACGCGTGAAGTAATCAGTCTTACTAGAAAAGTCTACAAGTAACTTATAATCAACGCTTTTCTTAAGTTAATTAGAAGGGCGTAACGAGTCCGCGGGTCGCGCACAGTCGATCTCGCGGTCTCAATGGAACTGACTGCCTGATCCAGGCTCCTCTGATGCTAAACTCTTATCGTCTTAAAACGTTCTCACGAGAAAATGCAAGCCGACTCCCGGCCACGTTCGACGCAATCAGATTTACGTCGTCGCCTTTCATATCGGGAACAATTTAATATCAATAAGCTCTAAGCGCTAACAAAGACCACCATGGTCTTGAGAGTTAGACGAGGTGTGAACGACACCTTCGTCTCACGCTGATAAGAACTGGACGAGGTGTGAGTTGACATCATCGTCTCACGCCGACATATATAAAATATATTCAAATAATCAAATCGAAGCACTCATTTTTTAAGTGGTACTACAAATAGGCGTCTACCCTTTACCTTTCAGATCCATATCTTTACACTTTAGTCAAATACTTTCGGAACAGAACTATACATGAAAAACTGAACATTATTCCCCAAAAATGTTAATTCTGTCTCATCTACCAAGCTAGACTGATTACAGCGGTTTTGTCCCAAATGTGTCGTCAACCGAATGGACGTCCTTTTACATAAAAAAATCCAAAAAAAAAGACGACCCGGTAACTTTTTACCCGGGTCACCTCCGCCCGTTTATAATCACTTATCCACAAGTTAAACGTGTGATATTTCACGTGGAAATAATCAGAGAAAAACTCGTCTGATCCCTGTTTATTTTCGTCGGAGAACAAACTTGGGGGACAGAGACACTGCCCCCAAAAGTTAGAGGGTCGGAAAAAATCGGCCCCCGAACTAATGGAGCGTACGACGGGAATGAACTTTAAAACTTGCTTGCGTCGCTTCTGTGTCTGTAAGTCTGGCTGTTCATTGGACGATTTATATTATCGTGTTTAGTAGGTACTTATTGTTGACGCTTATGAATTGGGCAGGTTATGCAGAGTTTTATACTCGCGCACTAGATGGCACCACGACCAATTGTCGCAACGACCAGGTAAACTATAGAAACAGATACGAATCGCGAACTTGGTCGCAACGGCCACTAGATGGCCACAACTGGCCAGAGTCGTGGCTATCTAGTCCGCGAGAGATCAATTTTGAAGCATTTAATAATCTCTCTTGATTGAAATTAGTGGGTATGATGGTTCCTATAGATTTTTAGCTGCCAGTTTCATTGAATAAAAAATTCTAAATTAAAGTGACAATGAAACGAATATATCTTTATAAGACAGTTAATTGAATCAGGCGTGACCTTGCGGAAATCCATTATAAAATACAATAGACGGTAACTTGTTCCGCTTAGCTATTTCTAAACAGCCGTAAAAAAAAACCCTGAAAGAAATCGACACGTGTTTCACCTCTCAACTAGGCATCCTCAGGATGACGATTGACTTGTCGCAAACTCGAACATGACGTGTTGCCACACCGAGCACTGAACGCAGAGATTTAAACTTAACGATAGTGATAGTTATAATAATAATAATAATAACCCCACCGCCGTATCTCTACGTTGACGTCGTGGTGGGGCTTGCGCGCTCCGAACTCTAGGTCTGTGCCGGTAGAGTTTACTTTGCCGGAACAGGTCTAGGATGAGGAGCCAGACCAAGAGAGATACAAAAACCCGCAGGGCAGCTTGTGGCGAGCTGATGGGCAGTAGCGACCCCACGGACCCTATCTCCCGGAAGAAGTCTTGTTCCTCACCTCTGGCTTGCCTTCATTGGCCGGCTGGAGTGAACACTGACGAGGAACAGAGCTTCCATCTCATTCTTGCCTTAATTGGCTGGCTTAAGTGGAGATTCGCAAGAGCAAACGTGCTTGGAGGAAGGAAGTATTCCAGTAAGTGCTCGTAGGGATCTTGACCATCTTCCGGGCTCTGGGATTGTTCTGAAAGCCGTGGAATACCTCTCCACTCCTCTAGCACCTCAGGACATGTTGCCCCCTTGTCGCTACGACACTTTGTGTTAGCGACCGTTTTTGGGGGCCCATTATTGAGTGTGCAAGTCACCCCCTGCCATTTTATCCGTGTGCATTTAAAACATTGATCAGGCAGGGGCCATAGTCTTTCCATAGTCCTAGATAACCAGTTCACTTTAGCCATCCAAACCCATAACCCAATATCTTTGTTTCCATATCCTGCAATAGTCCTACACCAACCGGGGGTTGTCCTTGGATGCACTTACGTAGTGCGGATAGGGATAATCGTCGGTTGGTGCCTCATTTCATTAAAAATGTCTAACGGGCCTCTGCGAGTTGGCTTCGGCCCCTCGTACGCCTTCCAAAGGTCCGGGACCCCAGGGTCCCGAGAATAGTTAAAAACTAAAAATAAATAATAATAATAATACCATTTATTTCAGGCGACACAGGCCCATAGAAAAATACCTTAACCTAAACATACATATTTTAATATAACGAGAACTTGAAAAAACTTGTGTTATTAAATAGCTTAAAACTATGTTAGTAGCACTTCACTTCACTAGCTTGTCCTTGTGCTGTCCTGTGATATTTGTCCGCGGAAGCGACGGAACACCACGTCCTGCGGCCAAAAGTCCTCTTCCATGACGACGGGCAGAAAACAATTCGGTACTCGCACCACAAACGCCTTGAAGTTGACGTTGCGATGCGACTCCAGCAACTGCACCCTCGGCGTGTACCTGGTCTTCTGGCGCACGTACTCCACGATGTCCTCCGCCTTAGTGGTGTAGTGTAGGCGGGAGATGTACACCGGTGTATTCGGCTTTGCGGCACGCAAGCTTATTTCGGGCTCTGTAGGTGCTTTACCACAGCGGTTCTTGATCGGTCGCGATCGGCGCTTCCTCCTTTGCACTGTCACGAAACCCTCGCCATCAGATCTCTTTTCTGGCATAGGTTGCATACTTGAAGCGCTTGGGGCACTCGCGGTAACGCTAGCGAAATCCTTTTGTAACGGTTTCGTCCGGGCTTCAAACACTGGCTGCGGGACGGGGCGAGGAGCTCGGGCAGCGCTGCGTGGAGGAGCTGCGGTGACGGGTGCGGGGCTGAGGGGCACGCAGGCGGAACGCTCTGCAAGCTCAGCAAACGACGGATGCGCTGGCGACAAAACTGCTGACGCGGAATTTGACGACGATACATCGAGGCCAGCTCCGCGACACTTGTTTACGTTAGACGCATCGACTGATGACCTAGTTACCGCCACACTGTTGCGCAACTCACTAAATTCTTTGCGCAAATTGGAGACAGTGTTTTGGGATGCATCTAATTTCGCCAGAACATCCGCGAGGCGGGCCTTCAGAAAGACAATGTCCTTCAGAAGGCTCGTTACATCAACGTGGTCAAAGGTGACGGGAGGAAGCTTGTGTTATGGGTAATAGAACTACACACGAGAGGACTGTTTTAAATTCTACACAGATATTACGTAGACAATGAGATTTTTATGTAAATTCTTGCCAAATTTAGGTAATTCGATTTGCCGCAAATTTTTACGAAATCGAGGCACATTATTGAGATTCCTAATTTTCGAGTAAAAAACCCATACAGATGCATGCCACGTACACATTCCACGTTTCGTAATTGACCTGACTAGTAAAAATTTCTCCAGCCGACGACTTTAAGACTCGTCGTGAGAACATAAAATGCAACGAAAAGCACTGTGAATGACCCGCTTTATTATATAGCCTGTACTCGGCTTTCGGGCAAAATATCGGGTAAAAGTAACAATTTAAACTATATTTTCAGCAAAATTTGATGCTCCTTTATCGTTTTAAAACGATTTTTGACCTGATTTTCGAAGTTTTGTAGTAAAATTGTACTAAAACGAAATATTACAGTCGGAGACAAATCTTTCAGGAGATAAAAGTGTTCAGAGCTATGTAAAGTTTTTATAGGCTGTACGGAATTCTTCAGTATGATTATTTAGTTGTGGTATAAGGCACGACTGTTTGTCGAGGTTTTTTACATCTTTCCAAACGCATTTGGTAAAAGTTTTGGCAGCAACATCTTGTTGGTTTCTTTGGATTATTTGCTTAGACCTTTTTTTTGGTGGGAAATTATCAAACAACTTCTCCAGGCGATCCACACAGTGGTGACACCCGGGCGTTTCCTCCCGCCTTATCCTGAACAGGAACCTCCCAAAACAACCGTGTTCAGTACCTGCGTCAGGTGGAAGGTGAGGACGCCGTGGCGCCTCTCTAGCCACTCCTCAAAGAGGGATTTACTTTGGCCTGCAGGCACAAGTTCGTCTCCATAGCATGTCAGACCTCATGTATTACGCTGAGTGTGGGATCCTGGTCCGATCCCCGGGTCGGACAAAGTTATTGGGTTTTTCCATTAGGAAAGCACGATGCACGTTAAGCCATTATTGGCCCTGCTCCTGATCTCTCTCCGGTCGTGACGGATTGCCGTCCCATCAGACTATGAAAGTGAGGGAAGAGAGAGTGCACCTGTGTCTGAGCACACACGCCTGCACTATAATTATCTTTCGCGTCGAAGGCTGGTCTCTGTTGAAATTGGTCGCCATGGCCGAAATTCGGTCTGGAGGGCTATTATTATTATTATGTTTTATAAAATGAGTATTCATAAACGCCTAAATTCGTCAGAACTGTGGTGGCATCTATAACGCCACTACGAATCACATTGACGTCACGCAAAATCCTGCATCGCACATGCAGACTTTACCGCACGACGAGTATATATATGTCACCGTAAGATTGTGAGCACCGTTAGTTTATGATCTATCGGTATTATTTCCGTTAGATCATAATCTGTCGAAAAATTGTGAACTGGGTGAAATGGGTTAGGTTAGAACTGTGACCAACCGCGCGAGCCGAGCGAGCTGTGCCGCAGCAGCGACCGGCGAGCGAGAGCGCTACTTCCAAGTTGCTCGCAGCTAGGCAGGCTATTTAGTATTAACGCAAGGTGCGTTATGACGCAAGAAAGTTTTATACCAGTTCACAATTTGTCGGTTTCCCATGCATAGATTATAAACTATCGAAAAATAAATAGCGTTAAATTGTAAATGAATCGTCGCAGTTCACAATTTTTCGACAGTTTATTTATAATCTAACGGAAATAATACAGATCGATTATAAACTAACGTAGTTTATAATTCTACGGTGACATATGCAAATTCAAATTCTTTATTGCGAACTATGTAAGTGTACAACATTTTGAAGATGTTAACAATAGGTAGGTTCTTAGAACTTAGTTGCCTGTTAAGGCATTGCAATTAAATGGATATAAAAATTTAATAAAAAACATAAACATACTCAATATTTCAGTTATACATTTGTAATAAGAACCATCCTTACTCTAAAATTACTAATTTAATTTCGAGTATAATTATTTAACCTCAAAATGGATACTAATACCCAAATCGCTATCGCAATCGATCTTAAAGTCACTACCCCAATATCATAATCTAAAACTGTTTAATGAAACTACATATTAAAAATATTTCAGGGATAAGGAAAATAATATGCCACACCAAGATATTTTGTCTGTCATTTATATTTATTTGCCAACATCAAATTCAATATTCTACACCATACCATCACATCTCCTATTCCCCACATAATATCACAATTCAATCTGTATTCTAATATTTACCATGAAACTAACAGGTTACCTTAAGGGCCTATTTTGAAAATAAAGAGTAGTTTGATGGGCGTGGCTTATTGCCCCCGCACGCGGGGAGTGGCGGTTCTATATTCGATGGTTGGCCGCCACATCGTCGCGCTGCCACAAACGTATCTGAACCAGCAGCAAAAAGTGGAACTAACGAAATAACTGACCGGAATTTGAAAACGTTAGTTACTTAGCATAGGCTTTGGCTAAGCATTATTCTTGTCACTGTCGCACAACTGTCATACTAAAAGTGCATGATAAAGACGGAAACATATCTAAGAAAAAAGTGCGTGTTAAGTAACGATAATTTATCTCGATCTATGAAATTTTGCATATAGCGAACTATGGAGTAGACAAATAATACAAAATATTTAATTATCAGCAAAAATATTTATTGTTTACAGGGTGACATTCCCACGCACAAAATGTTTGGGAAAAGTTTTTTGCAATTTCTGACTTTTCTAGTAGGTACTCAAACCTCAGTTGGTCCACTAAAGTTTTCGTTCCATAAAAGAAACAGGATCGATTGGCATCAAAAAAAGTTTTTGTGAAAACTGCCCACTTTCTTGCTGACTGTAATATTTTTTCAAAATCTGTGAATGCAGATCAAAATGTCTCAAAAGTTAAAGACAGTCTTCTAAGACCGTTTTCCTGTAGCAACAACGGTTAAGGTAGTTGCCCTTATTGCCCCATCTCAAAAATCCACTTTGTAGATAGATTGTCTAAAACGTAGTGATCCAAAGGCAAATGGGGTAAAGTGGAGGTGCAGGTCACATAACATTTAAAATTTTTAAAGTTGAGATATTCTCAACAGTTTAGAAAATTTCGCATTTCAAGAAACTTTACACTTTCACTTGGATTTTTAGGCCCTGTGAACAACATTTTTGACGTAGCGATCAATGACTGAAAGATGTCTTGATACTGTAGATACAAGACTATACCCCATGCCCCATGCATAGGCAGATTATGATGGCTTTTGGTAATGACAATACAAGTTGTGAAGGCCTACGCATGTCAACAACGAAAGTAAAAAAAAAGAATTAAAAATAAAACACATGTACCGAAGGTCACGTCTCAATGTGTACAATTTAAATACTAAACGCATTTTAGAGATGTTTTGGTAAAATTAGAGCACAAAGTTTTTTCTCATTAAGCTATCTTTGTGAAATTTTCCTAGTCTAACTATTAATAATTAAGGTACTTTTTAAAGCTATGTGCACGTACCATCGGGGTAATGCATATCTAAGCAATTTGAAAACAAAATCCTGTGCAAATGACCCTTTTTTTCGTAGGTCTACCCATGTGCCAAATTTCATCTAAATCTGTTCAGCCGTTTTAGCGTGAAAGCGTAACAAAGAAATAAACTCACTTTCGCATTTATAGTATTAGTTGATAATTATGTATTAATAATTAATATAAACTTAATATTATGAAGGGAAAGCTAGTACTAATAATAAAGCTGAAGGGTTTGTTTGAACGCGTTAATCTCTGGAACTATTAGTCGGATTTGAATTTGATTTTACATTTGAAAGCCTGTTACATACATACATACATAGCATGTTAAAATCATAACCCTCCTCTGGTTTTGCCGTAGTCGGGTAAAAACTCCTTTTTTCACAATTCAAATGTGACTCCATATCTTTTTTGTGATCTATCATTCGTAGTGACAGTACTTGACATATTGATGTACTGTTGACGTATTTCAAACCTAAAAACGAATCATATAATTTAGCCTATTTCTTTAGACAAAAGATTATTATAAGTTGTAGGTATAAAAACAGATGTTCTTAGAAAATAAAATACTTACATAATAATACTTTACAAGGCGGGAATAGATTGTGTTGGTTGTGCTTTAGTGAAGGTGGAGAATTCGACTCACTATTATCATCATCTTATTGCTATTGAATTCCTATAAAATGAGTTCATTGATAGCCCTGTGCACTCCAAACCTTGCAGGTAATGTTCAGTTTTGGTTTTATATTTCTTCCTGTATTTATAAATTATTTAAATGTCACCACGAAATCATATAAAAAAAAATAATGTTATATTGTTCACATGACTCACAAGAATACACACACACGGTCTAAATACCTATTCAACACTAATTGCATTCAATAATTACTTTAACTTACTGAAGTACTAACTTTTTCTGTAAACAAAATTCTTTAGATCACGTAAATTTGATCGCACCGATTTGCAAAAAAATGACATAGATTCTTCGTCGATGAGCCCCATCGGGCGACTGATCTATGAATGAACGAGAGTGATGACAATACTTTTGATAGGCGAAAGAAGAGATGACGATAATGTGTGTCTGCTCGGAATAAAACAACGTATGTGCCAAAACGAAATACCGTCTTTTGTAAATGAAAAGTTTTATTTTAAAAAAAACTGCTTTTCTTAAAACTCGAAACTCTTACTCTCTATGTTTTAAAGTAAATTCCATTGAATAACTCATAAGCGTTGCGCCATGATACTCAAAAAAGATAAAAATAGATAGAACCTTTGCAATTTTTTTGTATCGAGAAAATTTCATTGTATCGTGTATTCCTTTTTCCGGATACTAGATCATATAGTCAAAAATTATACACCAAAATGTTAAATCCTTATTCCAAATACTTTAAAAGTTACACGATAAAGAAAAAGCCCATTTTTTTCAATATATCACCTTAATTTACAGTAGATTTTCAACCAATACCATGCCAATCTATCTTTTTACCGACACAACCACCAAGCACATCTTACCGTCACGAGCGCCAGACCCAGAAGGTCGTTATTACTCCCATTTTCACATATCAAATCTTTGGGTGTTGCCAGTACAATATCCAACAATTACGTATTAATAAATTGAAACCTAACACATTTTACATTACATTATATTAATTATCATTATTCATCCATTTGATATTTATATCATACTATTCTTATAATTTATATCACATTATAAAGTATCACAATCATTGAAATATTAAATAATTATTTTTCTTCAAGGAATTCTTTTATAGAGTAATATGTCTTTTTAATCAGGAAGTCTTTTAGCTTCCTTTTAAAAATACCGATTGAATGTTGGTTCTTAATGTCTATGGGTAACAACGTCCCGACATCAATCGTCGGACCCCCCTGACCCTTGCTCGAAAACGAGGTGCCAGCAGTTGATGCAGTTGAGCACGTAGCTTTAAATACCCCGCATAATAATCATGATGAAAATCTAACTTTGGTCCAGACTGTCCCTTCTTGCTATCCTCCCCCCAGCTACGCCCTAAGCCGAGGTTCGTACCCCACAGGGGGTGCCCTTAGCGAGCGTTCGCTTAATTTTAATTTAGAATACTTTTACCCCTGGCTGGAGGCTTGTAAGTAAGCAAGCTTAAGGCACCCACAGGAAAGTCCGGTTACGCAGCCATGACCTTAGTGGTCAAAACTGCGAGTTGCCCTAGTCAATAAAAAAAACAATCTTCGGGCAGTAGCCCACCAGACACGATACTCGTCTGGTCGAAGGACACTCCCTTTTCTATAGAAGACGAGTGAACTTTACAGTTCCGTTTAAGTGAGCTCTAAAATCGATATTCTCACTACAGAATTTCGAATAGTACTCGTATAAACCCAGTATCAAAAGAACCAATTGTTGATTGTTTTTCCTTTGAGAATATTTTAATCGAAGCTTGAAGTCGTCGATATAGCAGCTGAACTGTGTGAACTGGCTTTTTCATTTCCTTTTCGTTACTATAAAAGATTGTTAGAGTAACAACGTCGAATCGATTTCGTCTTTAGAACTCAGTTTAGTAAGATTTTATTCAGCATAAGTTTATAAAGATGGGTATTTCCAATTTGTTCAAGAGCTTCAAATGAGTTTTATATGAAAATCGCTAAGGAATTTTGAATGCTATTGGCATTCAAAGATTCTAGACAGACTTTTAGGTAAACGACAGCTGTTTCGATTCAAATGTAAAAAAACTCAACGGTAACAATCACAAACTTGCTATTTGTTAAAATAAATAGATTTTTTAAACTTTTCTTTGTTGTTGTTTAAAAATCTGTGAGGTTATGACTCGATTTAAATGTAGCAGTAACTGTCATCACTAAAAGTCTTATCCTAATCAAATAATTATACAATATGTAAAAAAACTCAACCCGAAAGGGGCACATTATAGGTACTGCAATAACATTACCAAAAATAAATATTATTATTGAAAACAAAAAAGTTATTGCTACTTAAAATTCACATTTTTTGTACCAAAATTATTCCAAATCCATTAAAAATTTGAAATTTTTCAACAGGGGTCATAAGTTAAGACTTAGACACCCTCCAAACGACGGCCGCCCGCGCCCTATGTAAATTACCCGGCAAAATTCCCCATTGAAAAAAAGGTGGCGGTTTTTTTTCTTAAACTCTCAATACAATACCTGAAAACACCCTCACGGACCGGACAGAGTTTTTTTTCTATTAAAAATTACATTTATTTTTACCAACAATTTATTCGTTGAAAGCTCAACTGTCAATTGAACCACAAAAATCTTTATCTCGTCAGCACATATCAACGCTGACATTTCGTCTGCGCCGATCGGAATTTTGACACGGTAACAATTAGGGTTATCGTGCCAGTCCGTTGAGTTCCAGGTGCCAACAAACTGACAAACTTTGCCCTACCAAATGCAATGCGTCGATGAACACTTTTAAAGAATTTTGCAGATACGTAATGACTGCATTCAGTATACCAATCTATGATCAAAGTGTGGCGACATCTACATTGCCACATGCGAACTACGCATCAAAAGACATGACGTCACACAAATCCTGCATCGCGTAATTAAAGTTCAACGCGCGAACACCATATTAATAACTTCCCCGAGATCAATCATTGGGCAGTTGCCTGCCAGACACGACACCCGTCTGATCGGGGGATCCTCACTTTTCTATAAAAGATGAGTGAACTTTACACCTTGTTCTTCATAACTCTTAAAAGTAAATTCCTACGTTTGTAATCTATTCGATATTCTCACATTATCCATAGACATGAACCAATGCAGAGCAGTGGTGGCCCAGTGGTAACGGCCGCGAAGTTGTAGGTCGTAGGTTCAAACCCAGACAGGCGCTTTACTTTGGGTAAATTATTTCATCACCACTGCTCTCAAAACGGTGAAGGAAAACATCGTGAGGAAACCGGCATGTCCTAGAACCGAAAATTCGAAGACATGTAACATCTACCAAACCGCACTGGGCCCGCGTGGTGGATTACGGCCCACTCCCTCTCACAGAGAGGAGGCCTGTGTCCCAGCAGTGGGAACATTTATAGGCTGATGATGATGATGATGAACCAAAGCCAAACTGCCTCATTGGTCTAGTGGTCGCAAATACTGCTGAGCATGAGGTCCTGATTTCGATTCTCAGGTCGGGTAAAGTGTTATTGGGCTTTTTCCATCAGGAATTTCTAGCAGCCCGGAGTTTAGATTCTCGCCCCCTATTACATGAGTCTTAACATAACTGGCGAAATGTGGGTGTTCTAAGGTCCACCTCTGCCTAACCCTTCGGGGAAACAGGCTGGTGTTATAATATATTATTAAATAAAGCCAATAGCAGTCCATTACTGATCATAGACCTCACTCAAGTAGCGCCACAACACCGTGTTCTCTACCTTTCACATCTATTCTATTCCAGCCGCTTCAGGCTGATTTCACAGCTGTCCGGGAGACCCGTGCGGGCCGCCCGTACGGGCTCCCGGAACGGAGACACACGTGAGGTCCTAGAACATTGTTTCACAGCGACGCGGATTGGTCCGTACGCAACCCGCTCCTGGTAGAGCCCGTACAACGCTAGCAACCGTATCGTACTAACTCCCTCGTTTCAGAGCACTGCGGACGCTACCCGTACGGGTCTTCCGTGTACGGGCGGCCCGTGCGGGTCTCCCGGACAGCTGTGAAACCAGCCTTAATGTCGTCTGACCATCTATAGATTTAGATATAATAACAATCCATTGATTAACTAAGAAAACATTGTCAATTGGATAATCATCAAAGTATATATCTAATCAATACATCGCTTAGTTCAAAACGTATCTTATATCCAACACAATATCTTGCGCTCGCCTTAATACTGTAACTATAACCTTTAAACTGGATATCAAGTTAAGCCAAGTTAGAGCCTTATAAAGTGCTGTAATAACTTGAAAACTGAGCAGGTTCGGTTCCTGGACAATCTCCCGAGAATCTAAACGTAATAGGTAGTTTCTTACTTAGTTTCTTGTATAGTAACCATAAAGTTTTAAAACTTTGTTTACCTAGTCAGAGGAATTTCTGTTAGACCCCTTCAAGCCTCGAAAAGCACGCTAAGGAGTTGGTCCTGGCTGTCATTCGTAGATCTTTGACAGTCGTTACGGGTCGTCAGAAGCCCGAAAGTCTGACAACCAGTCTTGCCAATGGGTATCGTGTTACCTAGTAGTAATCTATAGTAACTGGGTTGTGGAGGTCAGATAGGCACTCGCTCCATGTAAAATACTGGTATCCAGCTGCATCTGTTAGACTGGAAGCCGACCCCAATATAGTTGGGAAAAAGCTAGGCAGATAGATTGATAGGAGTTTCTGTTATCTGTGTAAAATTTCTGATTTAAATGTTGGTAGATATAAAAAAAAACTTGTAACAAACTAGGACGTTTACCGAAATGAAAAAATAAAAACAGTGTCACTCCGGGAGTGCCGACAGAAGCGAAAACTTGAACAATTTCATTGTGCAGGAAATACTTTTCTTTTTTGAAGTCGATAAAAAAAGGAAATGTCAATCATGTGGTTGTCATGTCTCAATGTTTGGAATGTCATTAATCCCAAAGAAAATGTACCGCGCGTTGATGTCTTTTTAATGGTCAAAAGCTGGTGTCGGTAACAGTGTCGCGAGTTCAATTGTTTTTCCTATCTCAAAAATGCCCAACGCGCCTAAAGAAGTTTTCACTTCAAAAATTGATTTTGAAAAAATGGCTCAGTAATTCAGTTTCGATTCTGTCACATTATAAGTAGGAAATCGATTGTCTATTCTCAAAAAAGGCAAATCTGATTACAAATACAAGTTAAAATACTGTAATGAGTGCAACAACCAAGAAAAAATACGAACAACTTATTAAACGTCAGCTCAACTCCTGGACAATTTCGCCTTCTAAAATTACTTCCAGCCTGTACACAAATCAATTATTTATTTCATCAATACAGTTTGTACGTCTCACCTGAACTCGTCTGAACTCCGTAACAAACGGCTCGGCAATGCCGACAAATGAAAACTTTCCGCCGAGGGAAATAACCAAAGTCATAACACCGACTTTGTTCGGTTGGTTGGGAAAATGAGAGGGTTTCTACAGAAGTTTTAGTTTACACAACACTCAAACTTACGCAATGTAGAAATAGCGGAAGAAAATCGAGAAAATCTTAAAGTTCATGGAGTTTCTCGATTCTAGTAGTCTACTTAAAATTGGTATTATTGACCATTACTTATAATCAGAACAGCTAACATGCAACTTGACCAGTGATTTAATACCAGAGGCACGCAATCTAAATTTGAACGATTTTAAAATTGAAAATACCCGTTTCGCAAATAATATTTATCTACTTAGTTTTAACAACTTTATTCTTATCTATAGATGATACCTACTAATTGTGCTTGTCGCGCAATAAACTTAACCAAAATGCAAAATAAAAATAGATGTGGTCCACAAACAGAAAATTTAATCATTTTTCACATCTAAAAGTGTTTTTTTTAAACCCATTTAATATATTATGTAATATAAAATTTTAATAATTTAGAATTTAAATATCATCTAAACTAATATTATAAAGAGAAAAGATTTGATTTTTGCATGTTTATATGTTTGTTTGTTTGTAATTAATAAACTCAAAAACTACTGGACCGATTTAAAAAAAAAAATCAGCTGTGTTGTTTGTGTTGTTCAGTTATTATTATCACTGAGTAACATAGGTTATAATTTATAAAGATATCACGCGGGCGAAGCCGCTGGCGGAAGCTAGTTTATCATGATACTGATGCAGATTTACATAATTATGGTTGAGTCAACAATGTTTCAATCCGCGACGGTAAGTCACCATGATTCAATGACGTAGTGATAATTTAAGAAGTGAGACTTCTGCAATATTTTATTCTTGTGGTTGGTACTCGTATAAGGGCCACGATACAATTTACTTGACAAGAAAACAAGGTCAAACTAGCCCTCGCAGGGAAAAACGGATGAGTTTCCGTCGGTTTTGTGTCGGTAACTTTGACTTTTTAGTTATTATACGCGCAAAACGGAAGAAAAAAAATGATGGATGTAAAATAAATTATATTTAAAAATAATTCAGAGTTTGTAAGTAACTTTCAAATAAAAAAACTGCCGAGTAGATTTTCGTTAAAATTTCTCTGCTGAGGAAATGTACCTGCCATACTTATTACCCGACAACAGCAAAGCCACAAGGAAGGATTATGATGTTTATCTCTTTTTTTCCTAACCCTTAAAATTCTCTCCCATGAAAACGTAACCAGTCAAACGTATATTTATGTATAAACTAGGTAATACGTTGCACTGCCTTTTTTTTTGCTAGGAACTTCTCCGGCGCGCACACAACACTTACCAAAATTTCATCACAATCGGTCGAGCCATTTTCGAGTATTTGCGAGACGCACGGCACTTGATTTTTAAACAATGTGTTGTTACAAAAACCCTTTTCGAGCCGAAAAGGGCACATAGGTACTGCAATAACATTACCAAAAAGTAATAGAAAACTTATAATTGGAAGTAAAAAGTTATTGCCAAAATTATCCAAATTCCATAAAAAATTGGTAAATTTTCAACGACGGCCAGCCGCGCCCCATATAGGTTAAATTTCCCCATTGAAAAAAAAGAGGCGTTTTTTTTTTTAGGAAATTACCACATCAATAAACTCTCAGTGTGATTCTTAACAACACCCTCACGGTTTTTGTTACACGCTGTATCATCGTCATCATCATCATTTCAGCCGAAAGACGTCCACAGCTGGACATAGGCCTCCCCCAAGCACCGCCACTTCGACCGATTCTGTGCTTTCCGCATCCAGCAGATTCCTGTTTTTGTTACACGCTGTCATCATCTGCCTAGCCTTTTCCCAACTATGTTGGGGTCGGCTTCCAGTCTAACCGGATGCAGCTGAATACCAGTATTTTACATGGAGCGACTGCCTATCTGACCTCCACAACCTAGTGACTAGGTAACACGATACCCCTTGGTAAGACTGGTTGTCAGACTTTTTGGGCTTCTAACTACCCGTAACGATTGTCAAAGATCTACAAATGACAGCCGGGACCAACGGCTTAACGTGCTTTCCGAGGCACGGAGGGGACTTGGTATGTAAAACCCATCAACCCATCGACGGACCAACCGCGGCAAGCGTAGCTTAACCTGATCGATCGACCCGTGCAGCTGATATTACTTAGCCACAAGCCCCTCTCACTTAGTCACAAGCTCTCTCTTTTTGTTACACGCTGTGTAGATAATAAATAACAGTATTATTTCATATTCACAATATTCATAGCCCTGTCAACTTTTAGAGAACCATCCTAAAGTCCCGCCTACTGCAAAGTTCCTATAAAAAGCTCAATCAATATGATTGCAGTCCTGACATCTCGGCAGTACATTTCAGTGTAGTTTATTTTCTGTACTCCACTCGTTTCCGCTCTGAACATCAGACATTCTATTTCTAAATATAGATTGTTCTGTGGGGCACTTCCTCGACTCCGTTTGTAGGTAAGTGCATTCCTATCTCCGGTTGGGAATTATCATTTACCTGTTTCAGTTTCTAGTTTGGTGAATATGTGTTAATGTTTTCACGCTAGTTTTTAGATCTCATATTTTCAGTGTTCATAAAAAAACAGTGGCACTCCGGAAGTGTCGATAGAAGTGAAAACGAACAATTTTATTGTGCAGGAAATACTTTTAATGAGGTGTCGGTAACGGTAACAGTGTCGCGAGTTCAATTGTTTTTTCCCATCTCAAAAATGCCCAACGCACCTAAAGAAGGTTTTAACTTCAAAAAAAAAGCGGCCAAGTGCGAGTCGTACTCGCCCGTGAAGGGTTCCGTAGCAGCAAGTAACATTGAATGAAAGGTAAATTGCGGTTTACGATTTATGACGTATAAAAAAAAAACTACTTGCTAGATCTCGTTCAAACCAATTTTCGGTGGAAGTTTACATGGTAATGTACATCATATATTTTTTTTAGTTTTATCATTCTCTTATTTTAGAAGTTACAGGGGGGGGGACACACATTTTACCACTTTGGAAGTGTCTCTCGCGCAAACTATTCAGTTTAGAAAAAAATGATATTAGAAACCTCAATATCATTTTTGAAGACCTATTCAAGGATACCCCACACGTATGGAACTGATGAAATTTTTTTTTTTGTGTTTCAGTTCTATGTACGGGGAACTCCAAAATTATTTGTATTTTTTTTATTTTTGTGTGAAAATCTTAATGCGGTTCACAGAATACATCTACTTACCAAGTTTCAACAGCATAGCTCTTATAGTTTCGGAAAAAAGTGGCTGTGACATACGGACGGACAGACAGACAGACAGACAGACATGACGAATCTATAAGGGTTCCGTTTTTTGCCATTTGGCAACGGAACCCTAAAAACCTACATCGCGCAAGCAGTGTTTACCGTGCGATCAGCATATAAATACCCGACATCGATCGTCGGGTAGAGTTGCCCACCAGACACAACACCAAGAATCATCCTCCCTTTCCTATAGAAGATGAGTGAACTTAACACCTTGTTCCTCATACCTCTAGATATATATCAGTTTTTTTTCAAATCTCTAAAACAGCAGCTTCTACCCAAACTAAGGGCCAACTCCACTTTAGAACTCATTAGAGACATGATGATCCCATTTATCAAAACGGACCCTACAGTTTAAGTCCTAACGAGAACTATATACACTCGCCACTTAAATTATAACGCGTCCCTTTACACTTGATGGTCCTCTAAAAAGCCTCTAATGGGCTCTTTTAATATGTTCACGACCTGCCTAAGGTAGTAAAATACTTAAGGATCACATGGATCACAGAACTACCTTCACCCCTAATTTTAAGGTCGGCGATTCACTGGTGAAGCGATGCGATAGCTTAGGGGTAATCACTGTCTGGTTCGGGTCGGCATGATCCGATAAAGCCGGTCGCCAAAATCGAATAAATGTAGACATTGAGACTTTCATCACCTTGGATGAGTCTATAAAGGTTTTATAATTGTGATTTAAATAAATAAATAATGTTTCGGGAAAAGCCGCTTGGCTTGGCTCGAATTGTTCCGAGCCGACCCGAACATGATTCAGCGAGCGTAGATGCCGGAATTCTAAAAAATGTAAGCACCCCTTATATTTTTTTTTAATAAGCTGTCACATCGTACATTTTTTTTTTTAATAGAATTATAGAATTAAACTTTTTATTTGGTTTTTGAAGTGTTTTACATGGTGTATGTGGGCAGTTAACTACATAGACAACACTTATATGCTCAATTAAATGCACATTGCATTTTTGCTCACTGTTTTTTGGAGTTGTTTTTATTTTGTTCGTAGCTGTGTTATAATTTGACTTATTGAAATCTTGTACAAACATACACATAACTCTTCTTTTTCTCATGGGGATTGGTAGACACTACAGATCGCCTGCAACGATCCTTAAAGACTGCTTTAAATCTTGCAAAATAGAAATTTGGCGAGAGTGCTCACCACGAAAGAAGGCTGGCGGAAAAGTGTGGAACTACATTTTTTTTAATGCAACACTAAAGCCGCGTCAAATGGACTTGGGGGCACGGACTCGACAAGTATTCACACATTTCGAATGAAGGTTAATTTAAAAGCAGATTGTAAAAGTAGTTAGTTACAAGTTAGTATAGCGCGGACATCACTAAATCGCTTCGCTTTGCCCGTGCAGCCCAATCCTAAGGGCACTGTAACCCGAGCAAATACAGAAAACTTGAACGATTATCGTAAACTGGAAGAGAATTCAACGGAACACTTATTGGAACGGAAATTTACAAAGGCCGTTAGTTTCGATCACTGTTTCTAAAGTTTTAGGATTTAACAGACGTAGGACGTATAGTGTGTGGTTTTATCGAAAAGTTGTATGGAGGGAATTACAGGTGACGTTTTTAGTATGGTTAGTTTGCCTATGGCAGTTGTCCCACCGCCGGCGATTTAACTGAAAATTAATTAGCGAGCAGCGATTGTATAGTTCCGATAGTTTTGTCGCTGGGCTATCAGCGAGTGTCGTGAGTGCGACGGGCGATTACTCGCACCACTCGCTTGTGGCGAAATTACCACTGTTTGGTCTCTCGGTGTAAGTTCTGACCGCCAAGCGAGCATCGCTGAGCAAGTATCGCTGAGCGAGTATTATCTTTGATAGCTCTTGTCGCTCTGCGACAAACTAGTGGAGCGAATGCTCGCCGGCGTTGTGAACAGTCAGCGATCAACTATTAATATATGCATCTCTTTTGTTTTATATCTATTGTACGTTTTTTGAGCGAGAAAATAGCCAATAGTTAGTGGAACAACTGCCTATAGTTAATAAATTTTTCTCCTTCTATCATTATCTAGAAGCTTGTGGCCAAGTAATAACAGCCGCACGGGTCGATCCATCAGGTTAAGCTATGCTTGCCGGAGTTATTCCGTGGATGGGTGACCATCTTTATATACCGATACTCCTCCGTGCTTCGGTAAGCATGTTGAGCTGGTCCCGGCTGTCATTCGTGGATCTTTGACAGTCGTTACGGGTCGTCAGAAGTCCGAAAATCTGACAACCAGTCTTACCAGTACTACCCAGTTACTGGAACATGGAGGTCAGATAGGCTGTCGTTCTATATAAAATACTGGTATTCAGCTGAATCCGGTTAGACTGGAAGTCGAACCCAACATACTTGAGAAAAGGCTAGGCAGATGGAAATTTTTGCAGATTGATGTCTATAATACAGGGTAACCCATTGCGATAATGTACTTATTTAATTCTTATCCTACCTTACCTTATTGGGATTATTAAGGGGAAGGCCCTTTAATGGTTGTGGTTAGTGTTTTTTTTATGATGCCGGGGTTTTTTGGTTCTCGAAACTCAAACTCAAAGCATTTATTTCAATTAAACCATTCTCCTTCTTCTCGTGTGGTTACTGACTAACCTGATGTCAGAGTTTTAAAGCCGCCCATGGGCTTCTGACTTGGCTTCACAAACCGTTGAGAAATATCTCTCAGGCATGCCGGTTTCCTCACGATGTTTTCCTTCACCGTTTTTGAAGCAAGTGATAATTATACAATACGCACATGAATCCGAAAAGTCAGAGGTGCGTGCCTTGGGTTCAAACTCGAGACCTATGAGTTGGGAGTCCGACGGTCACACCACTAGGCTATCACTGCTATTAAACCATTTACAGGCACTTTTGAATTGTCACGAGATTTACATTGACGGGAGTGTGGTACCTTATCGACGCTGTCAGACATAGTAATTTTATTTTGTTTAATGTCTTAAGCATTTTTCTTACTGCCAGCTTTGTCAATTTGTGTCATAGTACCACTCGAATTATACTTAAATCATAGTTAATTGATTCAGGCGTGTCCTTGTGGAAATCCATTATAAACGCTCTCTGCGTTCAGCGCTCGGTGTAGCAACACACCGTGTTCGGGTTCGCGACAAGTCAATCGTCATCTTAAGGATACCTCGTTGAGAGGTGAAACACGTGTCGATTTCTTTCAGGGTTTTTTTTATGACTCTTTAGAAATAGCTAAGCGGAACAGGTTACTAAATATATCCACGTCTATTGTACTTAAATCATGATTATTTTGTGGTTTTATTTCGCTTTTACCAGATAAGCAAATATGGGAATCGTATAATTTCCCTTCCTTTTTCAGCTCGGATGTTCTTTTCATCGAATGGAATGAAATGTTTATTTTTCCATTAATTATTTTCTTTTCCATTAAAACTAAAATAACATAACATGACGCCTGTAATCACCGAAGGGTTAAACAGAAGTGTACCTAATAGTACACCCACATTTCGCCAGTCATGTTTAAGTCGCCTAAGTAATTTCTGTTCTATGCTCGTGATTTATATGTACTTTGTGTTGTTCTCTGATTACTCTTGTCTTTTATGTATGCACGTGTTTCTGTGACAAATAAACCTATTTTTCTTTCTTTCTTTCTATGTAATAGGAGGTGAGCCTATTGCCATCAAGCGGGCACAAATTTTAAAACAAGAAATTCTAGACGGAAAAACTAAATTAAAACTAAAATACTGTACAACAATTTAGTACAAAAAGCATAATGAATTATTTAAAACAAAAACCTAGTAACTAGATTCAAACAACTGTTTTCATTGTTTCACTGGCTGGCGGCAAGCCGACGAATAAATCTTTATCTACATTAAAAACGACTTTAAAAAATTCAGCTCAACATAGGGCCGCCTAAAAGCGCTGTTCAAATTAACCCAAATGGTTTTTAAATATCCCTTTTTAAGCCACAAACGATATTATAGTCCATTCGGTTATTAAAATAAATGTTTTTTGCGTACGCAGTTTTATTTAGCACTAATTAGAAAATGTTTGTTGTTTGGTTTAAAAGGAAAAGCGTAACTAATGGCTCATTGAAATTAGTTAAGACGTCTGACTAATTAACGCAATCGGATTATTTGACTATAAATAAAAACTGACTATGGCCACAATTTTGCCTCTAACCAAATTTTGTAGGACATGTTTACTTAGTGTCGTGTTCTATGACCTCTACGACTAGCAAAGTCTAGCAGTCAGTCCCGAACTCGCTAGCCCGCGCGGAGACGCGTCTTTCGGCACCTCGCACGTGCGCCTAGCGAATATAAAAAGGCTTCATTTTTTTAATCAAATAAATTCACCAACAGACGAAATCCACCTTAGGAACACAACAATTTCATAAAATCGTTATAACTTTGCATCCAGGTGACGCATTCAGAAGCTGTTTTCAATTCAATTCATTTATTCACAAACAATTTACATTGTGTTTGAAATATTCTAATGACACAAAAAAAATACATTCATATGATAAATATAAAAATTACTTACAATAAAAAAAAATTCAAAGTCAACTCATTAAGAATTCAAGATTAGGAATAGAAAATGATTAAAAAATTATATATGTCGCCGCGAGAGCGTCTATTCGTAAAGATTATAACATAATCTTATGCGTAACTATTTATTATAATTGTTATTCACCATAAAGTCGTTGATCCTGCCATCTATGGTTACTGTGGAATACTGTTACAACCGTTAATATGCATGCTGCGAAATATTGTATGAACATCACTTGTGATTTTTTTTAAGGCCCCGGCAGTCAGGCCGGACGCGTTTCCAGTAGATTTTTTTTTAAGCAAAATTCATGGACATTGTTCCACCAGAATCGCGTCGTACCGTCGCGTCCCGACTTTCTCCGCGATTCTTTGAGGTTTCTTCACCATAATTGATTCCTTCCACAACAACGCCATTTGACATGGAAGTGTCAAATGGCGTGGAAGGCGACCGATTGCATCTATACTAATATTATAAAGAGGAAAGATTTGTATTTTTGTATGTACCGAATAAACTTAAAAACTACTAGACCGATTTGAAAAATTCTTTCAGCAATGGATAGCTACTTTATCAAAGTCAAAGTCAAATAATTTATTTCAATTAGGCACAAAAAGGCACTTTTGAACGTCAAAAACAAAAAATAGAATTGATTCTAGTCGCCCCTTCCAAAAGATAGTTTTCGTATGAAGAAAAATGGGCAAGAAACTCCACCGTTACTCTTTTAAAATGTTTTACAATATTTTGTATACATTAATTATATAATTATATGTGAAGACGATGCACCTGGAATAATATTACTATACCACAATAGGTAAAAATAATTAAAAATGAAGCAATGACAGAAAAAATAATAATTATGTAATGGATACATGGTGTTCACATATTTACAAGCATTGTAAAAGTAGCAGTATCAGCGAGTAACATAGGCAATATTTTATCCCCGTACTCCCACGGGAACGGGAACTACGCGGGTGAAACCGCGTGATGTCCGCTAGTATATAATAATTAAAAAGAAAAAAAACATTGCTTACTGCCATCCAAATTCAAAACTTCCCATTTTTTTCCTCCCGATATTTCGGGACAATGTCACAATGGTTTTAAGGGCCCCATAACGAGACGGCAACTTGAAAAAAGTCTGCAACAACGCGATCGTGACGTAGCAGAGACAAAGCTGCACTCATTGTAATTGCCGTGGCGTCGGTATTAGGGACTGAACCGCTGGCAATGAGAGGCTAGACGGTTTTAGGGGTCTGTGCGAAGGATAGAGGAACAGTTTTTTTGTAGAGGAGTATATCAGGAGATCGATATTGTCAGGGATGTTGGTGAAGACTCGTCCAACTAAGGCATAATTTGAATTGGCAATTTATTCATTCACATAATTAATGTTATTTATTTCAATGTAGTTTAATTACTGTAATTTATTATTTAATGTAAAAAAAATATTGAATCCTAGTTTATTGCATTATTGCTTTGTTTTCCTAAGAAAAAAAAAAAAAAAAAAAAAAAAAAAAGATATATATATGATTATATATATGTTTTTTTTGATAAATATTTTTTTTTTTTTTTTTTTTTTTTTTTTTTTAACATAATTTTAAATCAGCCATTATTAAAAATTAATTGCAGTCATAACAATGTAAAATTCAAATATATAGTGAATGTGGTGTTAGCCTTTAAGTAATTTATTATTTTTTATTTATTTCTATAACACTTAACCTATTACATTTTGGTTTTAGCCTCACAACGAAAACCTCTCAGGATTTATCTGTGTGCGGCGAGCCGTTCAAGAAAAAAAATATATTTTTACAAAAAAAAAACTTACATACTACAATGATGCTATGACATCTACATTTACACCAATATATTCAAATGTTGTCGAGTGGAGACGTGACGCACAGAAATGTCCGTAACGTGGTGTAACGAACTATACTCCATAGGTTTAGGTAGTTTTAAGGTAAACAAAAAAAAACACGTGACGAGATAGCTGTCAAGTAACCGACTAAACGTAATACCTGTCACTTCAGTTGTTATGCTACGTCACAGTTGAACTCTTCAATTTAGTAACGTTATACTTCACGAAGTATAAAAATCTGTCTATTGTAAACAATAGACAGATTACAAAATCTTATAAATCAGACAAAAGAAAATGTGCTCAAGCATCTACGAAAAGTAGTTGAGGAATAAACGATAAAGTTTAACATACATTAATAAAAGAGGAAACTATGGTAAAACACTAAAATAAATTTAATTTGGTTTTATTGTTTTTTTAACAAAAAAGTGTCATCTATAAAAACCCTTTTACGATTCGTTTACCTTTTTTTAACTACCTAAACCTATGGAGTATAGTGCTCAAAATGATTATGGGATACAGCTATTGCTACTTTTTTTATGCAGTTTTCGATAAAATTATAACCACCGCCGTTGAAATCAACACTAGTTCCTCTGGCGACATGTTGTTGACGACTTATCATGCGTAGATAGACAGCGTTGCTAAACAAAAGCTCCGCGCTAACTTTCAACATGTTGAGCAACATGTTGTGCAACATGTCGCGAGACAAATGTTGCCTAGTGGATACGACGCTTCAATATTACTTTGGTCGTCATTAAATAACACTAGTAACATAAAACTTTCAAACGCATCACAGAATCATAAGCCCTTATCTCAACTCGAACTTGCCCGTATATTTTTTACAACCCGAAATCCCCGAACCGTGTAATAAGCCTAAAAGGGGAGGGGTCCTCTTTGATTCGACTAGTAGGTACCTTTTAAATGCGGGTACTTGTTCACCTTTGTGGGGGACTTGCGATTTGGGTCCACTTTGACCCATCGCGACGTCCACAATGGTATTAAGTGGTCTCTTTGTTTTGTGGCCATTTTTTTCTTTTTTCTTTCCTTCTTTCCTACCTGTCAGTCTTTGCTGCTTTGATGTAAGGAAAATGACCGCTTCCGGATTATCGGGCAGTGTTTGAGAAAGATTTTCTGGTTGGATTGAAACGTTATTACTTTTGTTGGGTTCGATTTACTTGTGAACCTTTGTGTTTTGTTTCTTTATATGATAAGTCAGAGAGATTACTTTTGATATTGAATGAAATATTAAAAGTGTGTGCGGGTTTACCATTAGAAAATTGTTATTAAAACAAGTCTTTTTTGTTTTAAGAGCGTTTATCCTAAAAGTTGGCAACGTGGCAAATAGCTGTTAAATATTTACCTGTTTTTATTAATTTGGCAATATTACTACAGTAAAAATAAATAGCAAATAGTAAATTTCCATACATGGAAATTTGAAATATCGCTAACTAGTGAACTAAAATATTGTTTATTAAATGCAGTAATTAATATCGTAACATCGAATATTTAGTTTTAAATGAAAAAAAAAGTATTTAGATATTTTAAAAATTCCTTTTTTCATCTAAAACGGTTACAACATCAAATTCAGTGTTATAATTGCAATGTTCTCTAGTTAAATATTAAGTTAAATATTGTTAGTTTAATATTGCCAAATTAATCAAAACAGCGAAATATTTGACATCTATTTGCGAAGTTGCCCACTTTCAGAATAAACGCTCTATACTTCAATCAAAACTGTATTTTCTGATCCAAATAATCTACAACTTTAGACGCCACACGAAGATATTAATGTAAATTATAGCGCCTTAAATAATTAACTAATATCATAACGCTTCATTTGTGGTTTTTATTGACACTAAAATGAAAACGACAAAAATCTTCATTAAACAATTTATTTCACTCACAGAAGTTCACAAGAGGTAATGAAAATCCACATTCATCCAAAAATCATTTTCCGCGATGTATTTTAATTTAGTCTAGACATAAATTAGACAGTTAACTCCCCAAATGATGATTAAAACATACAAGAACTCATAATATTCATATAAAACTATCATAATAAAAAAGTGTTAAATACATTTTATTAGCCACAAATATTTTACTTTGGAGCACTGTGCCAAACATTTTGTTTAAATAGCTGTGCATTTTTGTCGGAACAGTTTCTTCTTAAATTTCATCGTATTGTGGTTTCTGAATCATAGACCACTCAATATATTCCTGAAATAATAATAATAATAGAATTTCGGCCATGGCGACCAATCTCAGCAGAGCGCACTAGTTGGTGCGCAGACACATGCAGGTGCACTCTCTCTTCCCTTAGTCTCATTGTCCAATGGGACGGCAATCCGACACGACCGGAGAGGGATCAGGCGCAGGGCCAACGGCTTAACGTGCTTTCCGAGGCACGGGGATATCACACCGCCAACTTCCAAGCTCCGGACTAAAAAATTCCTAGTGGAAAAACCCAATAACACGTTGCCCGACGTGGTAATCGCACCCAGAACCCCACACTCAGTAGTCACGATTGCTACTACGAGACCAACAGGGCAGTCCAAATAATCCCAGTCCTGAAATAATAAGGAGCGATCAAAGAACACGACATAGATCCATCAAATTAAAGTTTTAGGGCCAAAGAGCTTTGGTAAGTCGCAAGAGCTTTCAAAATTAAGACGCAGATATATGCCAGTGACATTGAGTGGTTAGCTTGTGTATTTTGTACTGGACTCACGCAACGCGTCGTACGTCCAGCCAGTAATAGGACTCGACCATCAAGGAACGCTGTCCCAAATAAAACGCATTTTTAATTTACTATACATAAAACAAAAGGTATTTTAATAAAACACGTATACTAAAAGATCAATAATTATATTATCTTAAAAATGGTGAAGGTTTCTAAAAAATATGCTTGATAGATTTTGCTTGATTCTCAGTTTTTTATCCGCTTTAGACATAACTTTACAAATAAATTTCACTATGTAATATAAACATAATCTAAAATATTCTTATATCAAGTTATTAAGAAAATGTTTTAATTTAACATTTATTTTTTTCCAAATCATTGATACAACTCGTTTAGACGTAATCTTTAGTATAAAATAATTAAAAGTCGGCTATCGTCTCCTTAAGACCATATTTTACAGTGACCAATAGTGGCTAATAATTGTAATATATGTATATAGTCAAACAGCTTTTCCCCGTTTTGTAGTAGTCACAATATTCTTCAAACAGTAACCAAGATATGACAAACGGCAAAAACATTCCACAATTCTTAACCGCGGAAGCAATACATTTCATACACTCATTGATAAAACGCGTAGGACGATTCAAAACATTCTCCTCCGCCACTTCGTGTGATTAATGTATAAATCATGCATATTACGTCTTAAAACACATTTTCTTTCAGCATACACATTTTAATTGATAAATTGGCTACGATTTATGTTACAAAAACACATTAGTGGCGGACGGAATGTGAGCCACGAGCCACGGCGTCGCGTCTGCTGCCGACGCGACGTTCGTCAACGTCGTCACCGTCACCTCAAACCACACGGCTTTACAATTCTGTCATAAAGTAAAATGGGTCTCTAAGCGTATATTCCCTTAGTGGGTTAGGCAAATAATTATCTTGACTTAGTAATAAATCATGCATATCTTCATATTTTAGCACATACTCCACAAATCAAGCATTTAGATTTCCTGTCCCGTGGTTTTCTCCATCTGTCTAGTCTTTTCTCAACTATGTTGGGGTCGGCTTCCAGTCTAACCGCATGCAGCTGAATACCAGTATTTTACATGGAGCGACTGCCTATCTGACCTCCACAACCCAGTTACTGGGTAACACGATACCATGGTTTTCTCTTGGTATGTAATTCTTGAACATGTCCGTAGCATCATAAGCCTACAGAAGAATCATATTTCCCTGCACCATTCTCCCTCACCATCTAATGAAGAAATCATTCACAGTTGTGTCATCTTCGGAGTTTGTCACTCATACCTACCATTCACATTCATTCATGCATTCAGTTATCTCAACCCGTAAAAGCAGATAATATTATGGGTCACTTGGTCAGAGATTTTCCTCGTAATTTGCAAAAATAACATAGAGACATAAGTGTGTGTGTACTATAAATTAATTTAGTTCGTCTAACGAGGCGGTCGTCTTGGCGGCTTGTCACACCTCATTTATTTTTAAACAGTGTCCGATGTGCGGATTACTACGGAGTTACCGACACGTTCTGTAGTGACGGGTGACGGGACTCTTAGGGCTGCTGCTTTAGAGAATACTCTGCAAGTAATTTGGTTGGGAAAAAATAATTGGTGTATGGACTGAGAACCCTCAAAATAGAAATACGTAGATACTTTGAAAGGCAAACCAAAAGTAAAACAAAATGTTTTTGTTATCTTTAAATACAAAATCAATTGCCGTACGCGTTAGTCTTGCAAAAACTCGAAAATGGTTCAACCGATTGTGATGAAACTTTGCCAAGTTGTTGTGTGCGGTGTGCGCGAGCAGGTTCCTAATTTAAAAAAAAGAACAAGGCATTGCAACGCATACCGGGTATTGGCTAGTATTTCATACATTAATTTTATGCAGTTAGGAGTTAAAATATACTTGTTTTGGGGCTGTCTCGCTTCTTCTCTTAGTAATAGTGTAGGACAAAACATAAGTCGTTAAAAAGTAATAACAAGTAGGTGTGTTTTTTTTTAAATCATACACCCTTGTTTTTCAATACACTTTTGACATTGGCAGAATAGTCGACATCGGCTTTACTTGCCATTTAATAAAAATTACACATATTCAAATTGAGCTTTTCAATTTCATGGTCGTTTATCAAAACGTCTGTAAAGTTTAACATACATATTTGATCAAAGTAATATCTTGACTGAGTAGATCGTCTTGTATGTTACAGCTCATTTATTTTTAATCACTGCTCGCCCTGTGCCGATTACTATCGACATTTAGTACCTACTGTGACGGCTGACAGTGGTAGGGTTGCCAGTACTGTTGCTAAACAGCATTATTAATTTTGTCATCTCTAGAGAAATAAAGAGCAGTGGTGACCCAGTGGTAACGGCCTCGACTTAAGAGTTGTAGGTCGTGGCTTCGCGCTTTACTTTTTGTAAATAATTTCATCACCACTGCTCTCTAAACGGTGAAGGAAAACATCGTGAGGAAACCGACACGGTCCTAGAACCAAAAAATCGAAGACACGTGACATCTACCAACCCGCACTGGGCCCGCGTGGTGGATTACGGCCCACTCCCTCTCAGAAAGGAGGTCTGTATCCCAGCAGTGAGAATATTTTAGGCTGACTATGAATAGAAAAAGTTACAACCCAAAATATGTAATCCTACATGACAGTATTTATGACATATAGTGAAAAGATTACATGACAATATATGTATAGATACATATTGAAAAGACACGGACAACTACAGCTATGTATGCCACGTGCTGCAGCTGAATTGGTCGCAGTAACCCCGACCAAATGGACTAGGTTAGGTTAGAAGTGTGACGTCTGTGACCAAAGGCGCGCGAGCCGAACGAGCGAAGCGAGCAGTGCTGCGGTAGCGGCCGGCGAGCGCTCCATCCAAGTTGGTCCCAGTAACTTGTCTATTTTGTATTTTTTCGACCCCGAAATAGTCATTATTTTAGGTTCACAAAAAGAAGCGCAACCAATCAATCTGCCTAGCCTTTTCCCAACTATGTTGAGGTTAGCTTCCAGTCTAACCGGATGCAGCTGAATACCAGTATTTCACATGGAGCGACTGCCTATCTCACCTCCACAACCCAGTAACTAGGTATCTAATACGATACCCCTTGGTAAGACTGGTTGTCAGACTTTCGGGCTTCTGACGACCCGTAACGACAAAGATCCACAAATAACAGCCGGGACCGAGGCACGTAGGAGTCTCAATATGTAGAAATGGTCACCCATCCACGGACTAACCCCGCCAAGCGTAGCTTAACCTAATGGATCGACCCGTGCGGCTGTTATTACTTAGACACGAGCTCCTCCGAGAAGCGCAATCATTGTTCATTAATATTTTAGGAGAGCAAAATGGGGATTATTCGAGGTTCGATTAAATACATGACTAAGATAAACATATCTTAGGCTTTTAGTATTCGGACATGAGTGTAACTCCCAAACATCTTGTTTGACATTAGGCAGTAAGAGGCTGTTAAACCCGTCGTCGCCTCCAAGAATTTATCTAACGCATACAATAAAACTTTTCAATTTGTAACTACAAATTGACTGTAAAACTCCACTGACTTTTACGGACTGTGAAATAGCAGACAGCTTAAGTTTATTTCAATATCAATAAAAACCGTTCTTTTATTGTTGTTGAAAACTTTTATTTTTCGATTGAAGATGCTAAACGGCTTTTGAGAAAAGTATTCTAGTAATGTTTTTTACTGTACAGTGGAAAATAGTAATGTTCTCTCGTACCCATTTAACTTTATGAAAAACAATCAAGCCGTGATACAAATAGTAAAACGGTACCATTCTGTGGCCGATCGTAGGCGACAGCAACAGGCGACGTGTCGTCGCGACATGACTGGTTTGTATGTATTTCTATGAAACCCGACGTGACGCTAGCAACAGAAGGTATTTAATAGAAATACGTAGAAACCAATCGTGTCGCGGCGGCTTGCTGCTGTCGCCTGCGGTCGGCTACGGCACGGTACCTTTTGGAGGAAGTGCTGCCGCAGGAGACGCCTTAGGCGTCGGGAATCGCAGGCCGATTCCCGGCCACCGTAGGCACAGACTTACGGACGGTGAGCAATGGGTAGCTCGCCGTCTGATAAAGACCAGACCCAGGTCGACGGCGCGTTGTATTCCACGCGCGCCTTAAAGAGATGTCAGCACAACTGAAGGGGTCCGCTAGGGCCGATACCGGGTTGCGGGTTTGTCCGAAAGGGTTACCGTGGCCCCTGGCAACATACAGGCAACTGAAGGAACACGGGTGGGTTTTAGTCAGTAAGAATCTGACACGCCCTCTCGGTCCGCCCAGAGCCGGAGAAGTTATTTGATAGTTTTCCACCCAAAAAAAAAAAAATTGGGGAAGTGAGTGGGAATCTGGTATTGGCTATTCAATAAACAGTTACATAAATCAAATAAACACAGGCTGTTTATTTCTTTCACTAATAGAAAAAAGTTGTCAAGATCTGAAGTCTGAGGAGCTCGTATCTAAGTAATAGCAGCCGCACGGGTCGATCCATAAGGTTAAGGTACGCTTCCCGGGATTGGTCTGTGGAGGGGTGACCATCTTTAAATACCGAGACTCCTCTGTGCCTCGAAAAGCCGTTAGTCCCGGCTGTCATTCGTGGATGTTTGACAGTCATTACGGGTCGTCAGAAGTCCGAAAGTCTGACAACTAGTCTTACCAAGGGTTATCGTATTACCCAGTTACTGGGTTGTGGAGGTCAGATAAAATACTGGTATTCAGCTGCATCCAGTTAGACTGGAAGCCGACCCCAACATAGTTGGGAAAAGGCTAGACAGTTTGATTGTCAAGATCTGATGTCCAATGAGTCTTACTCACAGATAGCTATTTTTAGTTAGCAATACATCATCATAACACTACAATGTGTCTGGCCGTTCTAAATCAAATGATTCAACTAATTAAATGGAAGACAACGTACGACTATCAGCTGTGACTCCCGCGCACACTGTAAAGGAGTTGCACACAGCAAACGCGATGTCGTGCGGCTATTTTGAAAACCAAAACAATACCGCAACTTTGTAGCAACCACACCTCGGTAAAGCATAGTAATCAGATGGGAGTGTGGAACTCCCAAGGGCAGGTCTAGCTGAGGGCGACCCAATGTAATTTGCGTTATTTTAATATGATCTGAATCTCCATTTTGTTGCAATTATTTGAATTTCGATGCAAAAAGATTCACATGAAGTTCTACGATTTCGCAATGCTACTTATTGGTTGCGCTCGTCTAGTGCTACCTTTACCATGTACTGAGCAGAAATTGATTAAATGATCAAAGTGCGTGTAGGCGATAAGGGTTTCCTTTTTAAGAGGTCACTTGATCTCTTTGTGTCTTCTTAAATAATGCTTAGGGGTTATTATTGTCTCGGAAATTCGAATAGATGGTTACATCCATGCGAGCGAAAAGTAAACCTGGGGCCTAAAGCTACAACTTTACAACCATTGGAATGATCTCGCCATTGTGAGTTATTGACAGATTTTGAATGGCAAATATCTCAAAAAGTCACACGGTTGTCGCGACATCTACATCGCCACATGCGAACTAAGCAATAAAGACCTGACGTCACACAAAATCCGACGTCACACAAAAACCGACATCACACAAAATCCGACGTCACACAAAATCTGACGTCACACAAAATCCGACATCACACAAAGTCCGACGTCACACAAAATCCGACGTCACACAAATCCGACGTCACACAAAATCCGACGTCACACAAAATCCGATGTCACACAAAATCTGACGTCACACAAAATCTGACGTCACACAAAATCCTGACGTCACACAAAAACCTGCATCGCGCAATTAGAGTTTACCGCGCGAACACCATATATATAATTCTTCTTTTCTTTACTTCTTCTTATAACTACTTACCTATTAATGATCATTGGATCAATAAATTGCATGCATGTATTTTATTTTGTTTCGAAATTTTTAGTTTGTTGTCTATGGTAAATTTTGTTTTTTCTTTATTTTGTGTATTCACAATTTGTATGTCATCAATGACAAAGCATAGCGCAACATATAATTATTATATAAGACCTTGACTTTTTACCTATGTTTTACAAATAAATAATTCTATTCTATTCTATTCTATTCCGACATCAACCGTTGGGCAGTTGCCCGCCAGACACGTCACCCGTTTGGTAGGAGGATCCTCCCTTTTCTACAGAGTATGAGTGAACTTTACATCCTGTTCCTCATGCTCTAAATGGTCATCTTGAGACTGAGAATCGTGAGGCGATTGAATACAGCCTACCTATATCTTTAAAAACTTAAAGCACTTTTTTACACAGAAAAAATTCAGTGCGTTGTCAACCCTATAGGCAGATGCCTTTCGCGTCTATCGGGAATTTATATTGAATGGAGGCAAATGGCAATAAACCTAGGATGGGCGACTGCTATCGAGAACTGTGACCTACACCTTAAATCTAGGACATTTCGAATGTCCATAGTTCATTGTAATTGCTTTTCTACAGTTGGTACCATTTTAGTGTTATCTTTTATGAGTAAGAGGTTGAAAACAAGATCTATTTTACGATTGAACGATATTTTAACTATATTTTTGGATTTTAAGATTTAGGTGCGTACTAATTCAGTTTATGGTTAGTTTTCTCACATAATACTTATTAACTTTACCATTAATAATTTTTATTTATTTAAGTCAGACACAGTGATCCATATTTCACGCAATCCACGAAGACGCGCCCCACTCCGCTCCGCGCCGTACTAGAGTTCAGCTTACAGTACAGTGATTGCGGAGTGGGGCGCTTCGTCGTGGATTGCACGGACTATAATGTTAGTATACTTAAAAATTATAATTACTACGTTTTCAGTTTTATTTCCGTTTTGCGAAAGTACAATCGAAAAACAACCGACCTCCAAAAAAAAACACTACAAAGTGAAAAATTAATTTCGGAACTCGGTGTCTTGGGTTTTCTATTTTAGTTTTTTGCCACCGACTTCCGAAATTAATTTTTCACTTTGTAGTGTTTTTTTTTTTGGAGGTCGGTTGTTTTTTTTTGTAAAAAGTTTTTATTTTTCACTTTTTAGTTGTGGTACCTACCCCACACACATTCGAATACCACTACCTGCTACCAGTGACAGAAACTTATCATATCATCTACATACTAAGTGGGAAAAAAATACGTTTTTTGTAGCTAACTCAAAAACTATCTAAGCAAAGTTAATAAAATTTATATGGGACCAATTCGAGAGCACACCCTTTTAATCAAAAAAATAATTTTCAAAATCGGTCCACAATTGACGGAGAAATCGGTGGACATACATAAAAAAAAAAAACAAACATACGTGACGAACATATAACCTCCTCCTTTTTGGAAGTCGGTTAAAAATACTGAATTATAAGAAGAACTCAACTATACTATTTATTTACTGGTTACATTATAGGATTCAAAATTCACAAATTAACGATGACTAATCCAGTGGTAATGGCCGCGAGTTTGTAGGTCGTAGGTTCAAACCTAGACAAACGCTTTACTTTCAAAGTGCTGCTCTCAAAACGGTGAAGAAAACATTGTGAGGACACCGACATGTCCTAAAACTAAAAATTCTAAGACATGTGACATCTACCAACCCGCACTGGGCCCGCGTGGTGGATTACGGCCCACTCCCTCTCGACTGAGAGGAGGCCTTTGTTCCAGCAGTGAGATTACTATAGACAGGCTGATTATGATAGCTCATACACACTAAAGCTACGGTTTACCAGTAGAGCGGTGGCCGTCACATAGCGTCCGCAATTTACCGGCACGTTATTTATGAAAGAAAGAAAAAACGTTTATTTGCGGTAAAAATGACGCAAGAAAAAAATATTACATTACAAAAATGAGAAAAAGTTGGGGGAAGCATGCGTCACATCCACGCAAATCGGCTATCGCTCAGCATTATGCCACGACCCTGTGCAAGACAGAGCCCCAGCGCTGGTTTCCAGCGACAGCCGGCGCCGACGTAATGACGTCGACCGGTGCAGCAAACAAATATTAAGACGCTGTACCAGTACAGCGTACTTAAAGAAAAATAATTTATTAGAGCGTTTTTATCACCGTAAAGTCAAACCCCGCTCTATAATTTTCATGACGGCCGCCGTTATGTAGCGGCCACCGCTCTTGTAGGAAACTGTAGCATATGCGGCTAGCCTATAAAGGCTTAAGGCCATCTCTGAAAACCTCTATGGGATTATTTTCCACCCCAACATCAGAAAACTTTGTGCAAAAAAACACAATATGGCGCGTGCTGAACTAAAAATTGATGCTTTCGAGTTTTTTAATATTCATGTTTCTGTGACACTTTGCTAGTTTTTAGGGTTCCGTATCTCAAAAGGAAAAAACGGAACCCCTATAGGATCACTCTTGTATCTGTCTGTCCGTCTATCACAGTCAATTTGCTCCGAATCTATTGGACCAATTTAGTTGAAATTTGAAACCCATATGATTTTGTGACCCAAACACAGACGTGTAACGTAAATAAATGAATTTTGATTATGGGGGTCGCTTCTCGGGGACAAATTGGAAAATATAAAAAAAGTTTTGCAAACTGTACCGTGTGACATATCAAATGAAAGGGCTTGTTGTGGATCAGATTTTTTTTAAAATCATTTTAAGATAAATAATTTTAGAGATATAAAAAAAAATATGAAAATTGACTATTACCCCCTTAGCTCCGAAACTATAGAGCCAATTTTTTTTTTAGTACCTACTGGAAATAGTTCTATACTTAAAGATTGCAGGAAAACCTGTAAGAAGACTATGGTCTTATTATAACATGATGAATCTCCCAATATTGTGCGTACTTACCTTTGCAGTTGGAATGTATGAGAGAACATGTTTTTCAACTACAATGTTGAAGTTTGTTCTTGGGATAAGTTCATCTCAACTACGGAACCCGTTATTTTGCGTGGTCCGATACGCTCTTGGCCGGTTTTTTTGTTTCATTTTCGTTGGCAATGCTGCCTGCCTTCTGGGCACGTCCGACAGTATGCAGGCTTTTTGTATATCAAGCATTTTTTTGAGAGGAAACGTATGATTTAAAAGTATGCGAGAACCTTTTTTATTTTAATAAAGTATTTGGGACTCTAGCATATTCGTCAGATGCTGAAGAACTGAAAAGAAAAACCGGCCAAGTGCGTGTCGGACCACGCACAATGAAGGGTTCCGTAGTTGGGATGAATTTATCCCAAAAACAAACTTAACTTTGTAATTAAAAAATATGTTCTCCCATACGGAATGTATGGGAAAACATGTTTTTGCAACTGCAAAGTTAAGTTGGTCAATTATTACTCGTTAACCTGTAGAGCCTACTTAGCTGTGATAGTTTTCCTTTTAATTTTGTTATATCAGCTACCTACTGTTGTGATTTTTTTCACACACCTAAAACCAACCATTTAGCCGGCAGGGGGGGGGAACACTTGACTCTAACAAAAATTAGCACTTTAAAGCTTAATATTTCGCAAACGAATCCCTGAATCCAAAATTGGTTCTCACAAACTCACAATGTTTTTAAAGGACATTTCCAATGATACCCCTCACCATGGGTTAAAAAAAAAAAAACATTACCACTTTACGTGTATGAGAGGTACCCTAAAAAAAAAATGTTTTTCATAATTCTACTTTGTCGACGTAATTAATATGTATACCTATGCTAAATTACAGCTTTCTAGTAAAAAGGGTCTTGGAGCTAGACCGCGGACAGACAGACAGACAGACGGACATGACGAAACTATAAGGGTTCCTTGTTTACTACGGAACCCTAAAAATGCAGGCTCAGTCTGCACTCAGCGCTCGGTGTGGCAACACGCCGTGTTCGAGTTCGCAACAAGTCCATCGTCATCCTGAAGATGCCTCGTTGAGAGGTGAAACACGTGTCCATTTATTTCAGGAGTTTTTTATAGCTCTTTAGAAATAGCTAAGCGGAACAGGTTACTAAATATATCCACGTCTATTGTATTTTATAATGGATTTCCGCAAGGTCACGCCTGAATCAATTAACTAGAAAAATATTAATAACAAAAAAAAATATTCGATAACTTTGATGCTTCATTCATTCGTACAGAGTTCATTCATACATTCATCCAACAACAAATTGATGAACATTGGCCGCCTTGTCTCACCCAACGGAAAATACACGTCGATTTTTAGCCCAAATATATTCGTGCTAACTACGTAATGAAGACGTAACCACGTAACACGCATATCATGCGCGTACGCCAATTCACGCGTCAAACGCCTATTCGAGACGAGCCAATCAAATACAATAACAGTGTTGTGTACAATCTAGTTTTCAAACATGTAAACATTACCTACTTGGACAAAAAAAAACAGACAAACGACAGAAGTGAAAACTTTAACAAGATCGCCTTGGTGGAAGAAAAATACTTGTATGGAACATTGGTCCGTAACCTTATCTAAATAAAGAGCACAATCGAGTTTACAAAAAAAAAACCAAACCTTTAAAGTAAAAATACATGCATAGAACATTGATCCGTAACGTAATATAAATAAAGAGCCCAATCGCGTTTACAAAAATGGGGTGTCGGTAACGGGATCGTGAGTTCAATTGTTTTTTCCCATCTTAAAAATGCCCAACGGGCCTTAAAAAGTTTCACTTCAATAAAAAAAAACAATGATAAGTAGGGACCGTTTCCAAGAAAATTCTAAAAAAAATACACCTACGTAGTTATACGTTACCCTATTCTACGTCTAATAGTTCTGCTAATAACTAAACAGTAAATAATGACGAATGGAAACTTTAAGCGTTTGTGACTGCCAATACTGTCCGCCATTACTTACTCAATAGCGAGTGTAGATGCATGTCACTTTATAAATAGCGTGATCGCTGATTGATCGCTCTAGGATTCTTCTTTCGGCGCCTCGGGACTATGTTGTTGCGATGTGAGCATATCTTTCTTTGTTTGAGGTATGTAGTGAATGTAGCTGTTTCATGAGCAAATCTGTGCGGATTATTTCCAGATTATGATGATTGCAAAAAAAATACAACCAATAACTCGAAAATCACGAATGTACAGCTGTACACTCATACTAGTAAACTTGGAACGGTTATTTTAAAATATCTGTTATTTCTATCTGTTACGATAAATACGCCTCACTCCTAATACATTTTCTTAGTTGTCAAGCCAATGCATCTACGAGGCCTTGTCCATAGGCGAGAAAATCGCGGCAATAGTCTCCCTGTGCTGTTAAACAGAGCTGTTATTTTGACCCAAACTTCGCAATATCAGTCTGAACTGAAGTCCAATGAAAGAGAAACGAACTATGATTAAAGAAAATAGACTGAATGGCATAAATTAAAATAGTATTTTCCATTACAAAAGGCGTCACAAATATCATTGAGCTAGTTCCATCAATCAAAACGGACACACTTCTCACTTCAAAAAAGTTGAAACGTAATCACGTTTTCTCGATGTCTTGATAGCTATCAATCGAATACAAAGTAAGTATCAATAAATCGCTAAACCATAAAATCACTTCTCGTTTCGATTGGTAGTAAATCACTTAATCAAAATAAACGATTAATTTATTTATACATCTATCCATCCGACGCCGAAGTATAGCTTACCGTCGGTTCGACGACGATCAACGATCAACCATTCGTAAAGGTTGCGATACTAGTAGTGATGCAACGAATACGAATACCGATTGTACTATTCGCCGAATACGAATAGGTACCTGATTCTACTAAAGCTGTACGCAATAATTAGTAGTTAAATAAGGTTTTTTGCGACAAACAATTCCTTTTTACTATCTGTATATTTCCATTTAGACAAAAACTAAAAGGTCACACAACTACTGGCCATCTGTGGATTTAACAAAAGATATGAAAGTTTTATGATTTTATAAATTAATATTTTTTTATTTTTTTAACAGTTTATATACACATATATAAACAGACAAGAAGAAACGAACAGAAAAATACGTACAAAGGTGATGCTTATTTCTAAAAAAATCTTTTCCAGGATACCTGCGATAGGAAAGTATCTTTGTATCTGTCAACCCGGTCGCAACGCAATATCTACATGGGATTTCCAGAAGATCACTAATGACGAATTTCATGAAAATATTCGGCAGTTATTGGGTTTTTTTATATGAAACTAGCTTTTGCCCGCGGCTTCGCACGCGCAATGGTCGGAAAATATCCCACAGGAACGTACTACCGATATTCAGAGTACTTATCAAATGTCCTAACCCAGGTCCCCATATCCAGCCCTATCCGTATACCATTCATCTAAATCTGTTCAGCCGTTACGGCATGAAAAGGTAACAAATAGATAGATAGGTAATAAATCTGTTTTAGGGTTCCGTATCTCAAAATGAAAAATGGAAACCCTTAAAGGATGACATCGTTGCCTGTCAAGACACTTTTTCTCAGAAACGCGTGGAAGTATCAAGTTGAAATAGATAGGTATTAAAAACTTAGGCTATGCGCGCACTACGGATTTTGATCGTTACGGATAATATTTCGTGTTGTTCTATCTCCTCTCAGGCTCATTTTCTACGAAATGTATAGAAAGTTTTTTGCAATTTTTGAATTTTCTCGTACTTGAGTACGAGAAAATTCAAAAATTCGCCCTCCGTTGGCCCGATATATTTTTTTGACGCTAGTAATAAGAAATAGGATCGACAGGCATCAAAAAAGTTATTGTGAAAATTACCCATGTTCTTGCTGACTGTACTATTTTTTCAAAATCTGTGAATGCAGATCAAAAAGTTAAGGACAGTCTCCTAAGACCGTTTTCTTGTAGCGACAACGGTTAAGGTACCTGCCCTTATTGCCCCATATCAACATCCACCCTGTATATGTTATGATTGACTACTTAGCTCCATAAAGGTATAGCGTGATGATAATGTTTTAAAAGGTTAAATCCGTAATTATCTGCAATATTCTAACCTTTTGGATAGTCTTTTTACAGTTTGCGGTAAACTATAGAAGAATACGAACATAATGCAATATTGCTCATCCCCCATAGCAAATAGCGTGATAATAATTTTTGAAAAGTCTATTGTGACGTTTCCATTATTTGACATAGATTATTTATACAAATTTTCAAGTTAATCAAGCCAAACAGTAAAATCCTCCCCTGTAAAAATAAATACCCCTTTTCACCCCGTCAGGGGTAGATTTTCAAAAAACCTTGATATACCTTTTTATTTGTTTTCAGTCTTAAGTATAAATACTGAGTTTTGAGTTAATCAGACCGCGCGTTAAAATTCTTCCATACAAACTATGATACCCCCCAATCCTCCCTTAGGGGGTAGTTTAGAAAAACTAAAAATGGCAAACTTTATAATTTACATAGATAAGTATTCGTGCCAAGTTTCAAGTTTATTAACTCAAGGAATAAAAATTTTCATACAAACAAAATCCCCCCTTTTCACCCCCTTAAAGGTCGATTTTCCAAAAACCCTTTCTTAGTGGATGCCTACGTCATATTATCTACCTGTGTGCCAAATTTCAGCCCAATCCGTTCAGTGGTTTGAGCTGTGCGTTGATATATCACCCAGTCAGTCAGTCAGTCAGTTTACCATTTTATATATACACACACACACAAGATTTCTCATTAGCAGCTCGGAGTCTGGATTTGTGCCCGGTTGACGGCAATAGGCTCGCCCCCTATTACATGGGACTTAAACATAACTGGCAAAAGGTGGGTGTACCTGCTACAGTAACACCTCTGCCCAACCCTTCGGGGAAACAAGGCGTGATATTATGTTAACTCCTTGACAACACTGAATTAGTGCGAAGACTAAAAAGGGTTAAACCTTTTGAGTTAGTTTAGTGTAGAGTAAATGAACTTAAACTGTAGTGCAAGTGCTGACTTTTACAAAGAACACGTGAATCAAGTATCTTCCCCTTAAATTATAGTGAATAAGAAAGACGTTATTGGATGACTTCTTAATTTTATAGTTACTTAGCAGTTTAAGTTATATTTAAATTACTTATTAGCTAGATTGCTAGATTATTGCTTATTTGCTAGATTGTAATGTGAATAAAGTATCACCAATTGTGAAACTTTATAAAGGGAAAAAGAAAATGTTATTCGGCGAATACGAATATTCGTATTCGTTGCTTCACTACATACTAGAGATATCAGACGGTTGATAGAGGTTGCAATAAATATCATATTATTTGTCAGAAACAAAATAATAACACGACACATCGTAATTTAATATTGAATTAGTGGAAGTGTTTGAATTTAACGGCTTGATAATAAATGGTGAAGAGTGATCTCTTATTTTCAATTAGTAATAGAAACTCGTGTACAGTGGTTATTATAATAACCAAAAAGTTATCTGTCAACTACTTTAATTGGCACTGTCTCAGTACCTAAAGCTGGCGTTAAAGCTGCCTAACTTGGTGTTTTTATGCGACCCATAGGCCTTTAACTTGGCTTCACATGCCGTCGACAAATATCTCTCAGGCATACCGGTTTCCTCACGATGTTTTCCTTCACTGTGACCTCTACCTAGTTCGTAGGGGAGAGTTTTTACTCTTAACTTGAAGAAGCCGATTACCAAAGCTCAAATCTTTCGTCACCATTCAGAATCGATACAGCCTTTAACACCAGCGGCATCTTGAACTACGTAACAGCTATTTTGAGACTCGACTGTTGTCGTAGTTTTTTTTAAACGGGCCAGTGCGTGTCGGACCACGCATAATGAAGTTCCGCACATGTTATTTTAAGGCCATAGACTTTCGTACAAAGCTCAAGTGGCTTCCCATACGTCTTCGCCGGAATGCTCATATCTTATTTCAGCTCTACAGTATTCTGTTCAATCCTAAAACCCCCTCTTATCTTAAAGAACGTTTCAAGTTCCTTCATGACACACATAATAGATATCTGAGGTCATCGGAAAATTTGAGACTAGAGATGCCGATGCATTCCACCGGCTTTTATGACAAATCTTTTAAGGTTCAAGCAGTAAGGTTATAGAATGCCTTGCCCGTGTCTATAAGGCGTGCTCAATCTTTGTCCACTTTTAAAATTTTGGTAAAAAAATACTTTCTCTCTCCTTAAACATCGTCATTACATATAGTTCCTTGCTCTTGTTTCATGTATATAATTTTATGTATATCTATCTAATGTATATTTATATAGGTAATTATATGCTTTATGTATCTGTGTATTCTGTTGTATATGTAAATGGTACACCACTGACTACCTGCAGTATTGTTTCTCCTTTTCCATTTAAATCCATCCAAAGGTTGTCTGTAAAAGATCGATTTTAGCGATAAGACCGCCCATTGTGTCACCCAATGTAAAATTTCTATATAATTTATTTATTTTTATTGTCTGTAATTTTTATGGTGTACATAATAAAGAATATTCTATCTATCTATCTATCTTATAGGTTTTCCTATAATCTATGGGTAAAGAACCATTATCTTCTTTTTTTTTTTACATAATAGCGCCATTGAGACCTACCTGACTGTTGTTCGTATACCTATACTCTACATAATATCTTCGATCATCAAACGTTAAGACCGTTAAAATCTCACTTGCAAGATATTGCAAACTTGCAAGCAAGCGTGAATACACACACATATCAATACAAATACACAATTGAAACAACAACAGTGTGACAACAGAACACGTCGCGATGAGCTCGACCAATGTTTACGAATAATTAAAATAGTTCGGGAATGTTTGCATACCTAACATATAAATTATTTGCGTGTTTATCAATGTGGGAGGAACAGAAGGTGCACTCTGTTTAAAGCATGTTGAAGAATGACAGACATAAAAAAAACAACCGACTTCCAAAAAACACTACAAAGTGAAAAATAACTTTAATTTCGGAAGTCGGTGTCTTTGGTTTTGAATGTTCGTTTTTTGTCACCGACTTCCGAAATTAAAGTTATTTTTCACTTTGTAGTGTTTTTTGGAAGTCGGTTGTTTTTTTTTTGTAGAAAGTTTTTATTTTTCACTTTTTAGTTATGGTACCTACCCCACACAAATTCGAAAACCACTACCTGCTATGTAAATAACAGTGACAGGAACTTATCATATCATCCACATACTAAGTGGGAAAAAGTACGTATTATTGAAGCTAACTCAAAAACTATTGAAGCAAAGTTAATAAAATTAATATGGTCCTCGAAAGCATACCCTTTCAAACAAAAAAAAACATACGCGACGAACATATAACCTCCTCTTTTTTGGAAGTCGGTTAAAAATAAAGAATTGGTATATAGCTCGGCGTCACTTTAATTAGGTGAGGGTATCTACTCCGAAGAGCCACAATGCGACTGTGAAACCACATCGCCAGCGATGGCTCACCTCTTTTCGTGCTCTCTATGTAATAACACCTGCACTCAAGGGCGTCGCCAAAGGGGGCAAAGGGGACAGCCGCCCCCTCCCCCCCCCCTAGAAGTTCAAAATTGTTTAATCTAATATAAGGCATTTTAATGTAAAGAAACTGCATCTATATCTATCTATACTTCTATACTTATCCTAATATTATGAAGAGGAAAGATTTGAATTTTTATATGTAAAGAATAAACTTAAAAGCTACTGGACTGATTTTAAAAACTCTTTCAGCAATGGATAGCTACATTATCAGCGAGTAACATAGGTTATATTTTATCACCGTACTCCCACGGGAACGGGAACTACGCGGGTGAAACCGCGTGACGTCCGCTAGTAATCTATAAAGCCAATTTCGTTCATTTGAACGACTTTTATTTAGGTTTTTAAAAACCCAAACTAATTAAACGTAACGTGTAATATCTCCTAAACGGAGTCTAATCCGAAGTCCGGGGACGTAATATTCGCTTCTATGTGTTGGTGGTAGACCATAATAATACCTATTAGGTTTCAGCTCTAGAGTTCAGAATAATTTTGGGAAAAACGACCCGAAAGGTCCGTTTTCAATCCATACATTGAAAATGGAAATTACTATTCTTCTCAGTTCCTATCGGAACTACCGAGTTGAAACTGATTTGTCAAAAATCAAATGTCCACCAGCATCGATTTTGGCCCCATTGTGCGCCATAGGGGTAAGGCTCGCACTAAAAGTGTAAAGCTTCATGTGCTCTTGACTTCAGTCCAAAATATACTTTTCCTGTCCTCTATGTAAACTTGCCCCCCCCCCCCCCCTACCCCCTAGACCATCAGCTGACGACGCCTTTGCCTCCATTATGGAAACCTTTGCGAGGCCAACGATAATACTTTCGAAGAGGTTGAATTCTGGGAAGCTTATTTGAAATATACTAATGGACTCATCAATACGACAAAGAAGAAGACAAATTGGCTTGTAGCGGTTACACCGCCACATACAAATTCGCATCATAGACACATGACGTCACACAAATCCTGCATCGCGCAATTACAGTTTACCGAGCGATCGACATACATACAAGATTTCAACTTCAAACCTATGGGCAGTTGCCCGCCAGACACAACACCCGTCTGGTCGGAGGATCCTCCCTTTTCTATGGTGGATGAGTGAACTTTACACCCTGTTCCTCATACCACTAAAGGCTGCAAAATTTCCTAATCGATTTTTTTTGGTGGAGGCATCATAACAATTCATTTGTTGCTTGTCATATTTTTATCAATAGGCCGTCGATGTGTAAAAAACTCAAAATGTATTGTTAGAAAGGAAATAGCATTGCTACTAGAAAGTTCTGGTTTAAAGAGTTAGGGTGCCAATGAAATTAGAATCAAACGACATTTTATTTCACAACATGTCTTAAAAAAGCCAACGCATCAAAAAATTCTAAAGTCATTTATTCAAATTAGGCTGAGAATCAACACTTCTATGTTATGGGGTTTGGTTTCCGAACTTAATCCGTCAAGTGGACCATTGTACGTGGGCCATGGCGGCCGTTGAATAAACACTCTTTTAACATCAAAATTACATGAGACAGTCCCCCAAAAACGCCCACCCTTCACCACTTCCAGTATCTACCATCCGGCGGTGATTACCACTTACCACCAAGTAAACCATCAGCTTATTTGGCAAAGCACAGCTTTTCAGTATGTGCAAGTTCACACCTATTCGTATAGACTGGACATTCTGTGGCCATAAATTGTTTAGTATCGGTGTTCAAAGCCGAATTAATGTCATCGGCCGATATGCTGTTAATCATTCTAATGGGGTTAACATTGTTTGCGCTCCGTGTCGATGCATGGACACTATGGACGTAGACAATTTTAGAATTGTATTTTTTGTTAAGGTAGCCAGCTTCTTATTGATCCTCTGTCTTGTAGTTCAGGCAGTGGTAATTCGTATTTCCTGACTAGATTCACTAAACATCTTCCGTAGAAGATATTTATCCCGACGACTCACTGTGCGTAATTCGACCCGCACTTAACCGATTTTTTTTTTCAGTCAAGATTGTTGTTTATTATTTATTTATTTAAACTACAATTATACAGAATAATCCAAGGCGATGTTATATAAGTCACAATTTCTACACTTTACAAAAAATTTAATGACCTGTAAGCATAATTCCAAAGAATTATCTAATAATATTACAATTTACAAAATGACAAAGTATATAATGACAGACCTTTTTCAATTATTATTTGTACCATTTGCATGAACCTCGGCAGATTTTGCCCAGATATAGACAGTCCATCTGGTCAGACTGAACTGATTTACTGTCTATCTGCCCAAAAAAATTCCTGCCTAAGGCTACCTGTCCACTGGAGCGGAGCTAGGCAGCAGAGCGGAGAAATGTGCCCAATATTACCCAAAAGAATCTAAACTCCGCTTCCAGAACTCCGCTCCTATTGGTTAATTTTGGCACTTTTCTCCGCTCCGCTGTCTCTCTCCGCTCCATTGGACAGGCAGCCTAATTAATAAGTTGTTGTAAAAATTATGTCAAAATATTAACAGTTTATTTTTCTTTTTTCTACAGATGCACCATCCTATTCAGATGAAGCCGGCTGACAGTGAAAACAGAAATGGTAAGTCATTTTCATTTATTTTTTTATTCATCACGGGGTAGCTCTTGGCCTGCATCTCATCTGATGGTAAGTGATGATCAGGCCGAAGGTGGAAGCGAGCTTTACCCGGAATCCTCGACCACAGAGGAACTGGCTATCTTACCTCTAACTGCCGAAACACAACAATGCTGTTAACATTGTTGTTATGGCGACAGACTTAGATAAGATGGTGGTAGCTAGCCAGGCGGACTTAGAACAAGCCCTACCACCAACAAACAGAGCAAAAATGTTTTCCCTTACTGAGAATCGAACCCGGACGTCTGGGTCTGAGACAGGTTGTTCAACCACTAGACCACAGAGGTGGTTTCATAAGACAATAATAGTTTTGATGATAGTTTTCAATTAAATACATGTGTTACTTACCTACTCTATCAAACAATTCGTTGCACAATTTCAGTCACCTGCAAAGTTTTTATCGAAGATTTTTTACTGAAGAATACCCAAAAAAAGTGTCTTCAATTCCTCGCAATATTGACCCCACTTTAGACGCTGAAAAAACGGCCCCTCAGGCGTCTAGGTACTGTTTGCACAACTCATTATAGAGTGCCAAGGTCGGTGACGAAGAAACTGTTTGATATTAGCTAACAAAATGGATGGTTAGATAGCAGTTTGAAGCCGAGATCTATAAAGGTTACTTAGTAGGTGCTTCAAGTGCTTTAGGTGGTCAAAAAATATACCTCTGGTATCAAAAAAAAGGATTGTGTGGTTTTTTGAAACTACGGTTAAAGTGAAACTTCTTTAGGCGCCGCCATATTGGCCTTGGCTGCTCTGACGAGCGCCTTTCACTTTATCCCTACTCTGCGGCGGACCGTCACGCGACATGCAACACACAGTCGAAAATGTTTGAGACGATGTAATAAAAGTTTCACTTTAAAAATACTTTAAATTAGTTCATGAAACTTTGAATAATAACTGAACTAACTATAAAGCAGATACCATGTTTTTTTATTATTTTGAATTACAATTATTTTCACCGTAAAAAAATTACCTAAACTATTGGCGCCTTGGAGCCTTCTCCCCGCCGATCGCGGAATGAGTGAGAGTGAGTGTCGCTCTCACTCAGTCCGCGATCGGCGTATCGTGGGAGGGGTAGAGAGTGAATTTGTACTGAGGTATTATGAACTCTGTTGCACACGATTAGGAACAAATAAAGTATAAATTTGTAAAGCACTTTTGTGATCAACTGGTTGGTGTCAGGAATGCATTCTCTCTGCGTCCGGAATTTAGTGTTGTTTTGAGAAAAAATCTTAGCTATCTTCATGTATTTTTGTCTTGTAATGTAAACCATTAATTAACCCCTGAAAACAGTCACCTAAAGAAAACCTCTGCAGAATTTTGTGGTATACTTGAGCCACTTTTCAAATTAGATATGACCGACTTCTCTAGCCTTCGATGTTAATGACTCACCTTAAGAAAACGACCTTCACGCTGAGATAATAGATTATGTATGCATCCCATAAATGATTGAAAAGGTCACCTCTATATGATCAAACATAAAATACATTTGGAGGTATTGAAGAAAATTAATTGTTAAGAAAATTTACACCCTACATCAAATTGCCGTGTTATATAGCCTTTTCATACAACTACAGAGCGTTCACTATAATTTGTCTCTTCCCGTCATGTTGGCATCATTGCTTGTCAAGCTATTTTGAACTCTATTGGTATTGAAACTAAGCTTGACAAGTAAAAGTGCCAATATGACAGCAAGGGACAAGTTATAGTGAACGGTCTGTAGACAGTTGTGTTTTGAATTTACGGTCAATTTAAGTTGACTGTCAATTTGCTTAACAATAAATTTTCCGGAGTTTACATAACTTAGTCAAGACATTTCACGTTGTAAAATCGTAAATTGACAAAACTGTGACATATGTCACGGTACTATGGTGATTCGCTCTAGTACAGTGCGTTTATCATAACTTGTCCCGTGACGCGATTGGTGGCACTGTTCTGTCAGTCGCCATTTTGAACTCTATTACTATTGGAACTAAGCTTGACAAGCAAAAGTGCCAACATGACAGCAAGGGACAAGTTATAGTGAACGGTCTGTAGTCTGAACCTTAATTCACAGCCGTATCTGTAAGTACATAGTGTTGACTTTGGCGGTATTTAGCTAAATATCGATAAGGCTAGTCTCAAGGACTGCATACGGAACGCTTGACAAATTGATTCAACAGTTGCCCACCGTAATAACGTTAAGGTTGGGCCACACTATACAGTTTCGATACGACAGTCAATGTTTGTTTTGAATACGCAATTACGAAGAAAAATTAAGTTAGTTCTATCAAGTTTCTTAAACAAATTTTATTTTCCAAACTTTCTTATCCGAATTAACATGTTTACGAAATCATGCTTGGTGCAACCCATTTTTTGTATTTATTTATCTCTAGTTGAAATAATTGCACTTTAACATTTAATAAATCACAAATCACGTTATAACAATATTTAATTAATAAAACTAAAAACGACTTCAAGCGTGTAAAACTTTCGTTCTCTCTTAATTAAACAACGTATCACAAACATTAACCTCACATAACACAATTTGTTCTTCAAAACGAACAACTCTTCACTCAGTTAAACAAACGACAGTACCCTACAAATATTTCACTGGAAGACAAACGTATAGAGTTACTCGCACCTGATATGTGTGAACGAGGCACGGAACCACGTGCGTGCTGTGTCATCGCTTATCCACTGCGTAGCGTAAAGCAGAGATTACACACGAGATAGTGATACGCACAACGGTGAACCTGACAGCTATAGGTAGCAGTTAAGGTCGCCATAAAGACAGTAGTGACTGTCAGACTGTCAGGAAACTTGAGGGTATTGTTCCTATACAGAATACTCGACTGCTTACATTTAACCTCAAATGCACGCACAGATACGCAACTTTGACTTATTTAGAATTTTCAGGGATTTTTGTTATTGTGTATTGTTATGCTTAATAATATTTAAAAACTTTGTGTATAGCAAGATTAGACTTTAAAAAACAGTATTTTTGATAGCAGTGATAGCCTAGTGGTATGACCGTTGGACTGCCAAGTCATAAATCTCGAGTTCGAACCCAAGGCATGACCTCTGACTTTTCGGATTAATGTGCGTATTGTATAATCATCATTTGCTTTAAATACGGTGAAGGAAAACATCGTGAGGAAACCCGTGGCATGTTTGAGCCATATTTCTTGACGGCATGTGAAGCCATGTCAGAGGCCCATGGGCGGCTTTTAAATTCTGACTTCAGGTTATTCACTAACTCCATATTTTTTTTCCCTTTCTTCGAGACGCGTATTGCATTCAATAGTGTGTCTTTAACTTTACAAAATCGGCACACAGTAACACGCGTGGGATCGATACATTATGATGTACCTACGCGTTTATGTAATGGCGTACTGTTTGACATTACTGACTGACTTACTCATAAACATACATCAAATCAATGAATGTTTGAAATGTTGAGAAGATTTTCTTTATTTGTTAAATAGTAGAGAAAAACGGTAATATATCTGAGGTTTGGTGCACACATGATTCTTTTTTATCTTGATATTTTGGGCATAAGGGATTGCTTTAAGAATCTTGACGTGAAAACGTTGGTCAATAATGTCAAAATGATTTTCCATTAAAGATTATAATCTCGGACCAAATAAAAACACAGTAAAAAAAAATCGGCACCGCGTTAATCAACGCATTGATGTCTTTTACTCCACGGTGTCGGTAAATTCCGTTACAGTGTCGCGAAGTCAATGGTTTAGTCCCATCTCAAAAATGCCCAACGCGCCTAAAGAAGTCTTCAAAAACAAAGTCATAACGCCGTCAACAGTGACATGAGGCCGGTTTCGTAAACATGTGTTTGCACTTAGTGAGGTGTAGTTTAATTGAAAATAATTGTAAATGTGTGCGTGTGAGAGTGCATGCACAGAGCGGAGGTGTAGTTTTGGCATGCTTCACTGTATTTTTCGCAGCGCTATGTCTTGGTTTTTTATTTGGTCTGCGATTGATAAGAAAATTCTGGATTCACTGAAAAATTTTAACGAAGATTTTCTGTCGACTATGCGCTTAAATTAATTTGTTTCACACCTACAAAGAATTCAGTTCTATTAAAAACTCTGAACATAAATCTCAAAACCGACGAATAAATATCAAATAAAATAAAATGAAATGAAACCGCTAGTATGCAAACAATAGTATGTCGGTGCTATTTATTATTAGCATTGGATGGATTAGTGCTATCCCAACATTAAATCGTGCGAGCCAATCAAGAGGCGCGCGCACCGCTGCGATGCAGTTTCTCTACCGACTTGAGTAAATGAGGAAAATCTCGGTAAAGACCTTGAATAGGTACTTGCTGTTGAGCGTGGTCAGAATTTATTGGGAACGTGTTGGGTATGATTTTATGTGCGGCACACAATAACCATTGATTTCGCGACACTGTGACGACACCAGCTTTTGACCATTAAAAAGACATCAACGCGTTGATTATCGCGGTGCGTGTAGTAATAGACATTAACGCGTTGATTACCGCGGTGCCAATTGTTTTTCAAGTTTTCACTTCTGTCGGCACTCCCGGAGTGGCATTTTTTTAATTTATATACTTGCATTCATAAAATACTGATATCCATGTTTACTGGTATTCAGCTGCATCCGGTTAGACTGGAAGCCAACCCCAACATAGTTAGAAAAAGGCTAAGCAGATGATGAAATTGTTTATAATAATACTAAATTCATTCATAATCAGCCTGTAATGTTCCCACTGCTGGGACATAGGCCTCTTCACGGTGAGAGGCAGTGGGCCGTAATCCACTGCGCAGTGCGGCTTGGTAGATCTCACATGTCTTCGAATTTTTGGTTCTAGGACATTTCCTCACGATGTTTTCCTTCACCGTTTTGAGAGCTGTGATCATGAAATAATTTACACAAAGTAAAGCGCCTGTCTGGGTTCGAACCTACGTCCAACAACTCGTAAGTCGCGGCCATTACCACTGGGCCACCACTTCTCTATCTATCTAATACTTTTAAACGAGCAATTCTTGTATATATGTACATATCCACATGTACATAATCTGAATCGCGGAAATGGCTCAAACGATTTTCATGAAATTTAGTATGCAGGGGGTTTCGGGGGCGATAAATCGATCTGGATAGGTTTCATTTTTAGAAAACTACCAAAAATAGAATCATCAGGTCATCCAGATATTATCTATAATACTAAGTGCATTTTTTTTATTTATTAAAGGCACCCCATGGTCTGCTAATATAATGTTTATCCGGGCTATTCTAATCTCTAATACTAATAGGTACTTACTGATATACGGTTAAACTATTGTTTAAAGCATTTCCTTAAGGAAGAATTTGTTAAATTAATACTACTTAATGTCCAATGATAAAGTTTCGTTTGTCGTTGAATAGTTTCAGACTTGTTTTGCGAATATGCTTCAGATTTTATTAAAGATATGGTACTCAATTTCATATATTAACTTGCCATGTATGATTCAAATAGGTACCGTACCTATCCCTACACGTCAAACCGAATCGTCCCACGAACACCTTAACCGTACCTATGCACACGTTAAAACACAGAGCACGTTCCGAGCACCACTCAATGTGGCTCCGTGACGATTTTTAGAGTCCTCAACTAGTTCGGTATTCCATCTATGTGACACAGTGTTCGCGAGAGTTGGGTGTTGAGGAGCTTGCAAATGAGTCGATTTTTTGTCGCGACTCGAATCACTTAATCGCTCGTGATTTGTTATATCCGGCGTCTTATGTAATCAGCTGATCTAAGATTGATAAAAAAACATTAACAGCTGTTTTATTCATCTTCTGTTTTGATTTGAGAGATCATTCTTGTTTATTTTTCTTTATCTGCGATGTAGCTTGTTTTTAACGCATTTGAGTTTTTAAACCTGTCAAATATACAGGGTCAAATTGAATTAGCAAGCAAAACTTAGTAAACGTGATGGATATCGATATCTAAACATAAAACAATTTTTTTTTTTATTAATTTCATGATTTTTTTTGTGTTAATATCCCCCGGCGAACTTCGTGTTTCGTCAGTTGTCGGTCGGATTTCTATCAGTTGCTCTTTGCACTTGGTGCAGACCGGACGCTCTCAATCGACTTGGAAGTATATAGAGTTGTTAATACTCTTTTAACTTAATTTGCAGGCACGACAGATAGGATAATAGTTTTACAGCTCTATATAGTTCACACGGAAATCAAAACAAAACAACAATAAAGTACTTAGTTCTGAATTCAAAATATTATACACGATAAATCTAATAATTGATGGACATGGAAATTAGCATTCGTTTATATTCGGAAATGCGATGATTCCCGAGGGACATTAAGAAAATAGAAATTACTGTAGTCACTTTATATATCACTTAAAAAATCAGTTTTTATAGTGTGTAAACTTCACAGACGTAATGGGTATCGATATCACAATACAAACAATTTTTTCTAACTGAACAGACAGCTGTGCTGCTGGGGAGTTTGTTGTGCCACTTCTTCCCAGCACTAGGAAGCGGTGAAGGGTGGGCGTTTTGGGGGACTGTCTTATGTAACTTTGACGTTCGAAAAGTGCTGATTCTCAGCCTAGTTTGAATAAATGACTTTTGAATTTGATTTTTTTTAAATTTTGTATTTGAATTTTTTTAAAAAACAGATTTTATCAACTCATACTTCAAGTAACAATACTAACTACGGTCATTGACCCTCCAAAAAAACTATAAATCGTTTTTAAAGTTTTTTCGTGACCTTAAAATGGAACTCGTCACCACCATCATCCAAAAATTTGCTGCAGCCCACGAACACAGACTTCACCGACATGTGAATGTCGAGGCAATTCAGCTGCTAGACAACACGGGCATAGTGCGTAGGCTAAAGAGAACTAAACCATTTGAGTTAGTGTAGTGTGTAAATAGTGAATTAATAATAAATAGTAACAATGCTGTGCTATACATGAACAAAGTGTTTTATCAATTATACCCTAAGAAAGTGCTACGAAATTGTTGTGTAAAAGTGCAAATTGACACTTAGGGGCCGTTCAAGTATTATATAAGCTGATTTATTACAATTATTTACCCCCCCTCCCCCTTGTCAGCAAAAGTAAGCAAAGCTCTTACCCCCCTCTTATGCTTACGTAAACATTGGTATATGCATTTTTCTTTTAATGTAAATATTCTATTTTTTATTGATTCATGAGTAATAGATTGACGGAAGAAAAGACAAGTGAATAGCACGCGGTAATTCCCCTACTCGGTTCTAAGCGAGTACTTAAACGTATTCATTATCTGAGGGAATCCCCGAATATGCGTTTCGACGCTGTGTGGGTTGTCATATGTGTAAAAAAGTAAATTATTACTGCTGACGTAATCATCATCTAGACCCTCCCCACCCCCATGTCATCAAAAATAAGCAAAGCATAGACCCCCCCCGCCCCCCTATAGTGCTGACGAATACTTGAACGGTCCCTTAGATATTACATAATTTATCTAGTAAAATATTAAGTTAGAATTAAATTACTTATTAGTCTATTGCTAGATTGTAATCAATTACTAAGAACGTCAATTCTTATTTATACAGAAAAAAAAAAGTTTTTATTTTATACCCATCACGTCTGCTGAGTTTCGCTTACTAATTTTGATTTGACCCTGGATATTAAAATTACTGTAATTAAGCAAAATATCTTTGTAACTGGCACTCGGAATGCATTAACAGAGGAAACAACGATACAAAACTAAACGCACAATGGACACTTTAGCATTTCAAAGTAATTTCTAAAACAAAACTACGCATCGTGTGCCCTCGGTCTTACATTTAGGCATCCATTGTGAAATGGCATGCATTCTATTTATTACTTGTGTTATGTACTGGCTACCTGTCAAAATAAACTTGACTCATATACCACGCTTCACATAATACTTGCATATAATTTTATATGTTCAAATAATGTATCTCAAATTATTGCACACTAATTTTATTGTAAGTACCCAAACTGTGTAGTAAAGACACTGAAAAGATTAGGCACGAGAAAACCTGAAAACGTCCCGATTTCCAAATCGATTAATTCTGACAGTTGTTGCATCTTTCATTCGATTTGCAAATCGATTATCGACACTCGGCCTCTAATCGACTTTTCGTTTTATTGTAGAAACTCTTAACCCTATTGTGCCGAGGACATTGACACTACATTTCAGCGTTAACACTGTCGCCCCAATAAAACGCGCGATTATCATTCGCGTAGGTGTCTTTACGACTCAACAATGTTAACTTGGAACACAATAGATGCGATGCAATTGAAAACCGTATGACGCGCAGGACGGAGCTCATTAGCCATTGAAGTGGGGGGAAGGGGGAGTTTAGGTGACACAACACCACGAGGAATGACTGATCGACCGTCAGAGCCGGCGCCCGCGCACCTCCGATAGTGTTCGCGTTTAGTTGTGAGTCGGCCGCGGATGAATGCAGACGTGATCGCGGCATGTGATGTGAATGTGTTGTGTAGTGCTAAGGATGCGTGGCGAGGCGGGCGGCGCGCGCGGCAAGGCGGGGGTTAGGACCAGCGGCAGCAACTATCCGCCCATCAGCGCCGCCTACTGGCTACCGCCGTCGAACCCAACCCCCTACCATGTACCAGGTTCGGTGTTAACCCCCCATTCACTAGTTTAACACGTGTATTGTTGTGTTGTACGCCTGTCGGATCGTCGTATCGTCTCCTTTATGCTCGGCTGGATTATCCTTGACATACAAGTGCTTCTATGAATGACGATGCAATTGTACTACTGATTTTTTGTACGTCGTCTGCAATTTTTTTCCCATTCGAAACGGAAAGCGTGTCTGACATTGACCGATATGCCGGCTGAAAAACAATACGTCTCCGCTGACGCAAGATATTATAACTCCGTGGAAATTAAGTGACATTTTGTATATTTTTTAATTTTCTTTATTTTTGTCTCGTTCCGAGAAAATTGGAACGGACGGTTAATGATTAGTTTCGTTAAAATTTTAAAACTCTATTCTTGTTTTAATTTTTTTTTAATTCAAATTAATGTACATGTAAATTCTTTAGACTGTCGGTATTACCACGTCTCTTGTGTTGTTTATTTTATTCAATGAAGAAAGCCGAGTCAAGTGGCGAGATACTTGAAATCGATTGGGAATTCCGTCATTCCTAATCGGTGTGGTAATTAACTCAGCTGGGAAACGCTAACAATACCTATGTCACACCACTATTTACGATCTTGGCGCAAACTGGCGAAGACAATGTTTTAGTAAATTTTCGCACAAATTCTTAGAATTGCCGCCATTTGTTGGAATACTAATCGATCGTCTCAAGGACGGTCTTTGCATTAACCGTGGGATTATCGAAATGGAACAAATAAACAAAGTTTCTAATGGTTATTTCATTGATTTCGTAAGAATCAGTTTACGCTTTTGACTCTTCATTAAACCTTTTATTTATATCTTCCAAAATTTCAAGTCGAATAATAATAGCTTGGCGATTTTCACTAACAAAATCTATGTCAAACGTGTCTTTAAATGTTTATTCATTAAACACAAGCATCACACAAGTTTGTACTACAATCGTGGTACCTACGAGACACCGAGTCATTCGCTTATGTATTCATAATGGGTAAAGTACCTACATACATAAATCATCTCTATGTACCTACTTACTTATAGGAAAACACTAAACCTCATTATAATTCTAAGACACAGAAATCGAATAAAGATCTGATTTACCACTACGATAGAACAGCAGACAGTAATGATGCCAATATCCCTAAATAATATTATAAATGCGAAAGTGAGTTTGTTTGCTACGCACGCTAAAACAGCTGAACGGATTTGGATAAAATTTAGCACATGGGTAGACCATGACCTGGAAAAGGATATAGGATAACTTTTATCCCGATGTTCTCTCGGAATCGAGACTTATGCGCGTGAAACCGAGGGGCACAACAAGTATTATCTATTTATCTTTGATACTACTAACTTAGGTACTGTTATTTCGACAAATCTTGATTTCTGACGTTTTCTTAGGCTGCCTTGTTATGATGGTACCCAACCTACACTTGAAGCATAACTTTAGTACTCAAGTAGTTATCTAGTGGCTTGTTCAAACCCTGGTTTTTCCTATGTTTCGTTACGCCACTGATACGTGGACGCTGCATGACATCGAGAAGAACATATAGACGTTCTGGAAATGTGGTGCTGGAGAAGAATGCTGGGGTATCGTGGATGGAGTTTCGCACCAACACCTCTATACGCCAAGGAGCATCCTCAAATACTTCGGACACGTCTCGAGGCGTGAGGGTGACTCTATAGAGCGTCGTGCAGGGTAGAGTGAAAGGCACTTGACCACAAAGACACTCCCCCATGAGATGAAATCCGCAGTGAGAAAGCCCATGTATGAGTGCACTAAAAACATCAAAAATCGGAGTAGTTGACGAGAAATCGTGAGGCGAATCACATCTGCCACTGGACAAGAAACTATATGAAGACCACGACCGCTCTGTCAAGAGTGCTATGAAGAATAGTGCTCTATGAAAGTAATTGTATCTCATTTCATTAAAAACGTCTAAGGGGCTTCTGCGAGTTGGCTTCGGCCCCTCGTAGGCCTTCCAAAGGTCCGGACGTAAAAAAATATAATAATAATACCATTTATTGCAGGCGACACAGGCCCATAGAAAAACACCTTAACCTAAACATACATATTCTAATATAAACAAAACTTGTGTTAATAAATAAGGCTTAGACTATGTTAGTAGTACTTCACTATGCACTAGCTTGACTTAGTGCCGTCTTGCCATCTAATAGTAGATGGTATACCACCAACCCTTCGGGGAAACAAGGCGTGATGTTATGTTATGTGGTATACCACCAATGGTAGAAAAGCTCTACAAGTTTCTCCATTGAATCACCACTCTCCTGTCCATATCCCAATATATTTGTGGTCGGCGTAACATATCCCTTTCTCCCATACTTCTCATTTAGTCCTCATCTCGGTAACCACCCCCTCTTTACCCATATCATCTTTCACACAGTCCATCCATAATTTTCATGGTTTTCCCTTACAGCCATCGATATTCATACTCAAAACTTTCCTCACGATATTTTCCTCATTCCTCCGCATCACATATAATTTTTACGTAATTTTAAAGCTAACAGTTTTAAAATTATAATAATAATATGTACAAGTATATAAAAAAGGGGGGGAGGGAAATCATAGGGCATCAAACGCTGTCAACAAAAAAAGTGACCAAAAGTCTGGCAGCAGTTTCTCATTAATAACCAAACGCTTTCAGGCAAAAAATTTAAACCTAAATTCACAAGCATTTCAATGAATGAGCACAATATTAAAAAAAACATTACTACTAAGTACTAAGCCTTAAATGGTATGCGCTAAAAACTGAAAAGCGAACCAATAAATATGCAAGAGCTAATCTCCAAACAAGAAAATCAAAATGTATATGTAACAGCTATGTACCAGCAAATCACATAACACTATTGTTAACCAAAGCCGTGTACTGAAATAAACATGTTTTGTTTCCTCCTTTTTGCATTATCCTCGTTCGAACATCGGACCATCAGGCCATGTCTAAAGTGAATGCGCGGTGTCTAGGGCGGTAGCGGTCGCGGTGGCGGGCGCGAGTATATGGCCACCAAAGATTTAAATCGTTAGATTCGCCCGGCCACGTCAAAAGATGGTCACGTTTTAGTTTCATTTTGAAACCTCTGACACACAATGTCGCAGTGACTTGACTTGGCTGTCATATAAGGGATGTAAAGTATTGTAAATTTTCGCGTACGGTGAGGGCAAATCTAACGAAATCTTTGGTAACTACAATGTACCGCCAGTTGTTGTAGCGGGCAGTAGAGGGTAGACGTGTTTCCAGAGTTTAAAACAATAGACGCTCGCTTTTTAGGTCGCTCAATCCTGCCACAGTATAAAGATGACCAGTAGGATCTTCAAATAGCCCTTTTTTTTAGATTTCGTGTAAACGCGTTTGTATTTGTGTGAGTTGAAATACTGTATGTTAATTCTACTGTGGTTCCGTCACACTAGGCGCCCGCCATTGTCACTTCAGAATGGACAAAGGGCAACGGCGGCGGTCCCATATGTTTGATACTTCGTGACTGCCTAAGCATCCGCGCAAGCTCCTCACCGTGAACCAAACCTCACGCGTTTTACCGACACGTACATTAATTACTCGTCTGTCAAATGTGAGGTTATATTTAACTTTCGGATAGAAGTAGCGGTGATTGAGATGCGGATGATGGATCTATGTACCATCTCGTGCTAGTACTAGAGAGTGATGATGTGGCGTGCTCTAGATGAAATGTCATTACCATGTATTTTGAGGTAGTCTAGACTGGGCAGTGTGTACTGAGAATGTTGTTTCAAGATGCATGTAACGCTGTGTGAAATTTCCGTGAAAATAAGGTTTTCTTTTGATGCGAGGCGGAAACTATCTTTTTTATCAAATAATAACACAACATTCAATGTTCTGGGATTAGTTTAGGCCCAATAAATCACTTTTATAGAGGTATGTGGAACAGGGTGTAAAGTTCGCTCATCTTCTATAGAAAATGGAGGATCCTCCAACCAGATGGGTGTCGTGTCTGGCGGGTAACTGCCAAACGATTGGTTTTTTTTTTCTGTTGGGCATCTCATAGCTGACCTCTGAGGCCATGACTATTTAAACGAGCAAACCTGTGGGTGCCTTAAGCTGCTATACTCAAAGCCTCCAGCCAGGGACTTATAAACTAGGTGAACGCTCGCTAAGGGCACCCCCTGTGGGGTACGAGCCTCGGCTTAGGGCGTTTACCAGAGGGAGGACATCAAAGATGGGACGGGCTGGATCAAAGTTTTGATCATGATTATTAATCGGGAATTTAAAGCTACGTACTCAGCTGCAACAACTGCTGGCACCTCGTTTTCGAGCAAGGGTCGGGGGGGAAACGATTGATGTCGGGAAGTTATATATATACTGATCACGCGGTAAACAATGCTTGCGCGATGCAGGATTTCGAGTGACGTCAGTGTGATGATGCGTAGTTTGCATATGGCGATGTAGATGTCGCCACACTTTCATAGCTTACTTATAATAAAGTTGTCCACAAAATTCGAATTATTTTCGCCGACTGGACTAGGATTCTTTTATACCTAGAATGTGCATACAGATAGAGCTCCTATATTTTTAACCATGGAATTTTCCTGTATCGTTTGAAGCAGGCATCTCCATATACAAACACACGGACTCGGGACAAAATATTATCTCTAGGAATATATCGTACAAATATTTTTTGAACTGCAGATCCAAAAAACTGAATATGCGCACTGCACCGGATGATTATTGACTTGATATATCCACATTTCACCAGCGATGTTTAAATCCCATATAATAGGATACGAGCAAATCAAACACAAATTCTGTATTCGGGCTGCTACTGAGAAAATTTCTAATAGCCCTTTGGAATACTCCCCGAGAATCGAACCCATGACACCACGCTCAGCAATCCCTATTGCTCACTACACTACTGAGGCAATCGCTTTCAAAGTTTAAAGCAATTTATAAGTCTTTGTAGACCAAAATTGAATTATACAGCTCAGAAATGTTCCGTTGATTGATCGGGTCAAGCGTCTGGATGCGTTCAGTTCGGTCATGTTTTATTGAATTCTTTCATCAAATCGTCTCGTGCGTGAAAGAATAATGTGAAGTGAAGTGGAGAATACTTTAGTATTACTTGAGGTGAAAACATGTGAAATCCAAAATGTATTTTTGAAGTGAAAACTCCTTGAGGTGCGTTGGGCATTTTTGAGATGGGAGTAAACCATTGATTTCGCGACCTGTTACCGACACCGTGGAGTAAAAGACATCAACGCGTTGATTACCGCGGTGCCGATTTTTTTTCAAGTTTTCACTTCTGTCGACGCTCCCGGAGTGCCACTGTTTTTTTTTTATTTCGCAGGCCGCTTTGAAGGAATCACCTTATGCAATGCTGAAGTAAAGTTAGACAAGTGGTCAACTTCAAATACTCAACTCAGAAACCGGGTGTCAATGCAGAAACGGTGGAGAAAACCAGTTTACAAAACAGTAAAACTCTTTCTTGAATAGGATCCTCAACTTCACCACGTTATATATAAATAAGGACTCAAAGTTCAATTGACCATCTTATCTTTACCAGGAGATCTTTTCTAGGCTAGCATTGGATCGAATGGAACTTAGAGTTTCTTGGTAACAAGATATCAATCGGCCTTTCCTACTTCTGACGCGGGGCTATTACTTATTCAGGCAGCAATAGCTCAATTGACTTTTCTCTGTTGCTTTCTCCAACTGTTGTAAAGGCATGTGACCTATCATTATGTACGTCTTCATGTCAGCGTTTTCTTGATTTAACTGATTTAGTTCTTCTGACTCCTGTAATACAGTTAATACTAGCGCTAAATACTGGAATTCAGCTGCATCTGGTTAGACTGGAAACCGACCCCAACAGTTGGGAAAAGGCTAGGCAGATTGATTGATTGAGTAGCGCAGGAGCCCGGGAACTCTTTAGGCTGGTTTCACAACTGTCCGGGAGACCCGTACGGGATCCCGAAACGGAGCCACACGTAAAGCGCTAGAACATTGTTTCACAGCAATGCAAATTGGTCTGTACGCGACCAGCTCCGGGTAGAGCCCGTACAACGCCACTAATAGACGTTCTTATAGACGTTCTTCTACTCCATCTTTTCAGAGCACTGCGGGCACTACCCGTACGGGTCTCCCGTGTACGGACGACCCGTACGGGTCTCCCGGACAGCTGTGAAACCGGCCATAATAATAATTATATACCTAATAATTAGGCACACGTCTACGTTTCTATGTTGTCAACGTTGTCATGCATCTACGCAGAGAAAACAAATTATTATGTATTTATTATAACCTTTTCCATACTTTCGTGAGACAATTCGATATTGCCATTTAATTTAAATTGCTAATTGATCTTTCAACCGTGACGTCATTCGCATTATTTGGCACGCAGTCTTCATTCGTTCCGAATCGACAACGCTTCGTAATCAATGAATTTGGTTACACAATCGTTACATTATACCTACTCGCTACGTAGTTGCATTTCAGGCGATTCATTGCATTTATCACGAATATACGTTGAAATAAAATCAGTAATGAAGCTAAATTTAAATAAAAGCCAGGATCCGCCTTCAACTACAATGGTAGAGGCGGTTTGTTAGAGAACTCGGTGGATTTTCAAGAACTTGACACGACACATATTGTAAGGTTTTTCTCTGTCCTCTCATACCTATTAACACTAATTTGAAAATATTGTAAAAACCATTCATTTTTAAAAGAGTAACCTGGAGTTTCTTGCCGGCTCTTCTCCATAGGACGCGACCAATTAGAATCGTGCACCTAGCTTCTGACGTTTCATAAGTGCCCTTGTAGGTTTATGTGAAATAAAATATTTTGAATTTAAGTTTGAACACTGGCAAATAGGACCCAGTTCCTGCCGTATCTGAAATTTATAGGAAGAATATAAATATTTCGATTCTTTGAAACTGATCACTATTAAATGCATAAATTGTTAATGGAAAGTTCAGATCGGCTCCAAATCATTCACTGCTGGAAATTATCTATGATTAATCCCTGTTTTCTTTGAGGATATTACAAGAATGCTTCGTATGGTTGTTAAGCGTGAAGATCGTTCTTTAATTTTCGTGTAGTGTCAAAGTTTTTATTCCGCCCAGGGAGACAATGTTATCTGTTCTGTTTGTTTTTATTTGTAGCGTGATGGTAATAAGGCTTTATCTGCCTCAATCCATCAGAATATCCACCTCCCTCATGTCTGAATCAAAACGCACGACGGTTTTCGTCAATCAGCACGCTTCCAAAACAACAGGCGATGTATCAACATCAGTAAACAGTCTGTATGACAATCACATTCCGACGCTGCGTGTTTGCATGTTCCGCCGTCTGTTGCTAAATAAATAAACAATGAACATCGAAAGAATCCTTCTGCGATGTAAACATTTTGATATTTGTAATGGCAGTAATGAGTGAAGCATTTGAATGACTGTGGTTGGACGTTGTCATGCTGATGTTGTGTAGTTTTGTTTGTTGTTAGTTTGGCATGTGTAACATCTCATCTACGTAGTCTTTAACTCTTGAGTTCTTTTTTTACCACCACCACAATAATGACACTGATGCCGCGATTGGCGTGGCCACCTACTAATCTCTACTCATCTTACATTTACAGTTTTTCTATTTTCTTAATGTCCCCCGGCAAAGTTCGTGTTTCGTCACTCGTCAGATTTCTATCAGTTGCCCTTTGCACTTGGTGCAGACCGGACGCTCTCAATCGACTTGGAAGTATATAGAGGTGTTAATACTCTTCTAATTAATGTAATTATTTTAAAAATGGCAGGAAAGTCGCTAAAGTCGCAGGCACGACAGATAGGAAAATAGTTTTACAGCTCTTTATAGTTCACACGGAAATCAAAACAAAACAACAATAAAGTACCTACTTAATTCCGAATTCAAATTATTACACACGATTAATCTAATAATTGATGGACATGGAAATTTGCATTCGTTTGTATTCGGAAATACGATGATTCCCGAGAGACATTACATTAACTCAAAAAGAAGATTATTTTACATTCCTGTCACTCTTGTTGTGATCATGAACGCAGCAACAAGATCACTGAAAATTGGAAATTCGTTTTCTTACTTCGATTTCTAATTCTACTCATAATTAAATTTTGATCAAAAGAAATAGTTATTATCGTTTTTCTATAACATTGTTTGTATGTAGTTGTAATAGTCGTAATAAAAACACTTACCTGCACCTGCTCCTATATTTTATAATAATAATAATCCATTGTTTAAATGAAATAAATAATAAAGGTTAGTTGACATCATTAAATAAAAGTAGGTACCCTGAAATATATAATTTGATAAGACCAAACTATTCACATTATTACCTACATAAGTCACATTATAAATAATTACAATCAACTTCATCAATTAAATACGAAATAATTAATCAAAATTAGTACAAATCGTAACTCAATCATTTTCCAATTCTCCAACGTCAACGTTAATGCAAAATGTTAATAATATGTTCCGTATTTAATTAATGTACTCATTATGTGAACCACAATGAAAGTAATGTCGGATCGTCAATGTAAAGCCGGTAATTCGTTAATTGAGTAATGGACGTAACTACTAATTAATTACAAATGTAGTCTAGTTGTGTAGGATGGCGAATTAATGCGCTTGTTATGTGTGTACTGAACCACAGATACACAGCGTTTCATATCTCAGTTAAAAAAAAAAAACGTGTGGCACTCGGGGACTGCCGCGGTAAAGCTATTGCATAGCATTTGTAACCTCCATACTTCCTATTTGTCAACGCTACACTTGGGATGATGACGTGATGACACAAAACAAAAATTACGTTCCCATGACAACATCACGATTTCATGGGAACCGTCATTACATGGTGGGCGGAGTGGGGGGTGTTAGGTTTTTTTCGTTACGGAATTTCTTGATTCGGTCGCTGCGCTCAAAGCCCGCGATAAAAGCTATGCAAAAGCTTAAAAAATTAAAAAAATATCAAGAAAACAAATTAATTTTGAATTTAATAACCACCTTCTTCATTTTTTCGTGTGGTTAGTGACTAACCTGGTGTTAGAGTTTAAAGCCGCCCATGGGACTTGCCTTCACATGCCGTCGAGAAATATTTCACAGGTATGCCGTTTCCTCATTTAGTCAATCATGTTTTATTTTAGAAGTTAGAACCTACTTGATAACCTAGTAATTATAAAATCACGTATAAAGACTGATTCAATAAATACCACCGTGCCGCTAGCTAATTAAAAATAATCTGTGATTTTACTACAAAGTACAAAGTGTATACTATATTAAAGAAGGACAAGTACTTGTTTAATTATTAATTTATTTATCCAAATATTATTCAAATATTACACTCTGTGGTGCGAGCGTTAAATCGACACTTTTCTGTCTTACTATATACATCGACGTTTTTACGCCTATCAAATCAGAATGGGTCGAGTGGGTGCGGACCCTTTTTCTCGACCCGGGATTCGAACACAGAACATGCTCAGCAGTAGCGCTTGCGAACACTAGACCAAAGAGGCAGTCATGTCTAGTTTTCAGTAGCTTCTAAACTAATATCAAAGTAGCTATGATGCGTATGGTGAAGGGTGGGCGTTTTTCGGGGACTGTCTTATGTAATTTTGACGTTCGAAAAGTGCTGATTCTCAGCTTAGTTTGAATAAATGACTTTTGAATTTTGAGTAGGTTCTTACTCTAGCAACTACTTAATCCTTCTGTCAGTTCAATTTAAAGTCATAAAGTAGTGCTTTGGCGTGTAAAAAACTGCACCAAAAAACATGTCCGATCCAATTTGCACCGAAGTTCCATCCGTTAACTATACACGGGAACACAGCCCATTTCCATTGTTAGACGATAAATTAGAAATCTCGGCAAGCGCTGGAATCGTTACAATTAGTCGGCGCTTCTAGTTTAGCAGTCATGGCACAGATTAAAGAGAATAGATGCATCACAGAGCGCTGCCGATTAAATACGACTAGGTAGGGTTGGCACGCAATCGGAAGCTTTTGTGGAAAAGTATAAAAATTTCGGTGCTTCAAAATTGAGCCCAGGTTGCAGAAAAATGGACAAGCATGAGTCTTGATTTAAAAAAAACAGTAGGGAGTGCCACTGTTTTTTTTTTTTTTACGGAGTGCCGACAGTATTGAAAACATGAAAAAAATCGGCACCGCGGTAATCAACGCGTTGATGTCTTTTTAATTGTCAAATGCAGGTGTCGTCACAGTGTCGCGAAATCAATGGTTTAGTCCCATCTCAAAAATGCCCAACGCGGCTAAAGACGTTTTCACTTCAAAAAACATAGATTAAACGCACGCCTCGTTGGTCTAGTGGTCGCAAGCGCTACTACTAAGCATGAGGTCCTGGATTCGATCTGGTCGGACAAAGTGTTATTGGGTTTTACCATCTGAAATTTCTCAGTAGCAACCCGAAGTCTGGATTTGTGCCCGGTTGATGGCAATAGGCTCGCCCCCTATTACATGGGACTTAAACATAACTGGCAAAATGTGACCCTAAGCCTGTTTTTGTGGGAATTAGGGAAAGTGACAAATCTTTTCTTTAAAACTTTACCTGTGGCTTCTACCTATGGTTGGATTTTTTACTACGACTGTAAATATGTGGACTAATGAAAGTTTGTACAATAATTGCGTAACTACTTTAGTGCAGGTTATTAGTCATTAATGTTTTCATAATAGTTGTGGTGTAATAAAAGTGATACAATAATTATGTAGAATTACCGGTAATGTAGGTATTTACACTTCATTAACAGGTTTTACAGAATACATTATTTTTTTTTTATTTAAGAAAAACATTTTTAATTAATAACATTCGTGGAATTGTTAATAACGTATTGAAATAAAAATAATTTTTTGGTCCATTATTACAAAATAAATTTTAGAAAATAATGATATTGTATGCTTATTGTAACTAGCATATTTACCATAGTATTAAAACAGTGGTCCCCAAACTAGGCAACGCCTGTATCTTGGGGGCCTGAGTTGCGTTATCTTAAATTTTAATTCGAAACATGTTTGCGTAAGCTTAAATTTAATTTTAGGAAATGTGGGACATCCTGTCATTTTTCCAAAGAATAAACTTTAAAATAAACATTTTATTTGTGTATGACAACCCTAACGCCGAACATAGTACCGGCTAACGCGACACATTGCACCAATTCGACATTTTACCGTGGTAAACTGTTACGTTTACATGGCTCGCTTAGTACGCATGATACATTCGCGCGTCAGTTCGCAACCGGCAATGTATGCAAACGTTAAACACACATCCGTTGTAGTAACATGCGAAGAATCGATAGAGGTGCGTAGTTGCCATTCGGAATTATTACCGAAGCTTTACAACGAATTCGGGGATTAACGCGAAAAAATGCAATTTCTGTTGAATGCTAACAACGATTTGGATTTTAATCACTTTTTCAATACAGACCTCGGTGAAGTCCAATTGTACGAGTTACAGGGATATTAAATTAAATTGCACGTGAAACATTTGTATTGTTTACGTTGTCTGTTTGTATTTTTTGTGTTGCATTTTTCCTTGTTATCATCATCTTTCTGCCTTGATACCATTTTTTGGAGTCTTCTTCCAGAAGTATTGATTTACTCCTTTGGCTTAGCAACCAAAACTAGAACCGCCGAAACCAGAGAATGCAACTCTGTTCGCAATGCAACCAGAGAATGCAATTCTTACTATGTCTTGGCCTCCGAAACCAGAGAATGCAACTCTGTTCGCAATGCAACCAGAGAATGCAATTCTTACTATGTCTTGGCCTCCGAAACCAGAGAATGCAACTCTGTTCGATCTATAAAATTCTCATCATTTTATTAGTTGTTCTTTCTCATAAGGTCTTTCATCCATCAATCCACAGCTTGGATAGGGTTATTTTATTCCTTGTATGATAATGCCAATAGGCCTGCGTCCAAAATTTTATTTTTTGTCCGACTTGTAGATTATAAAAAAATATTGAACACGTATTTTTTCTTTTTTGACGTTATCAAAAGATTACGGCGATACATTGAGTTAAAATGTGACATGACGTCATTTAATACTGCGTTGTGACGTTGCGAGCCCCATTCCCCAACTTTAATGCATGTTTTCTAAGTTATTTTTGATTAATATGATAAAGCAAAAAATACGTGTCTAATATTTTTTTATTATCTGAAAGACGGACTAAATAGAATTTCTTTTTTTACCTAGGCAACTACCCTATTCTTCTGATACAAATGACGGGAAGCTATGAGGTGGTCTAAAAGACCATACTGTAAAAAAAGTTAAAGCGTTAGTCACATCACAGGCGATGTTTGAACAATGGATCCATGTCGCAATGTTTGTTTTAGACCTTGTGTGTGTGTGTGAGCATTATCAGTGCCTGCATATGCATACACTTGAAGGTAAAATTATTATACTACTTGTAGACTCAAGTTTGTAATTTGTGTTTGAGGATTTCACATTTTTGATGCAGTTACATAATTAAGGTTGACCTAAGTACAAACTTGCACGAAATGGTGGAATATGTTAATTATCAGAAGAAGGTAGCATTTCGTCTATATCCATGACCATTATCAACCACAGATTTGACCATTATTGTTACCAACTCATACTTAACAGAGGAATGGCCAAACCCATACACCACTCGCTATATCAAATAAAAACCCGTTGTCATCAAAACTATTTATAAAAAGTGTAATACAAACAAAATGCTATAATACAGCGTAGCCATTGTGACCGTAACTTGACGCCACCCGACGACACGTTTGCGTAACGACAGACGACACTTGAACAAATATGAGTAGCTTTCTGATAATGGCTGCGTTATAATAAATAAAAGATAAAGAATATGATGAGGCTAGATCGTGATATGCATGTGCCATCATAGATGAACCCTTATCTGTAACAGTGGGTAGTTTAATTCTATTGTGTGAGTTGTGTTCTGGCGATGTAGTCAAATCACTAACTTCATTATGCAATTGTTATGGCTATCACGGTCAAAATAAGAACAGCGCTTCCACTCTAGATTTCAACCAGACCCTAAATCTGTTCAAAACAAACCACATAATGCAACATGCGATTGTACCTTTATACCAGGACCACCATACAGAAACCATAGCCGTTAAACGTCATGCTCATAATGAGGCACAACACTTGTTCAAATATGCGCTCGCACCGCCTAGTGATAACGATCACTAGATTACGGACATTACCGAGAAAGAAGGCGATGTGTGAACAACGGGATTAACGCGCCGTGACATTATTTTTGATAGTGATAGTTACTGTTTTCCTGTGAAATTGTAAATTGGATTAAGGATGGAATAAATTTTTTAGAGATGAGCCGCTGGAACACAGATACTGTCATATTTTTGTCATCTTTGTCGTAAGTCCGTACATATACGTAGATAATGTTGCTCTATCGTATTCAAAGATCTCTAATGAATAGACATATTAAATATTAAATCTGAAGAAGTCTCTTTAGATTTAATTTGTTCTTGTTAAAATTCAGGATCCTGAAACTCACGCCAAATAATTAATTAAATGTAAAAGACAATTATTTTAGTTGTAGTTGCTAAAGGGACCTGTCCATGCTCATTTGAACTTTAATAGAAAACATCACAAAGTACAAAATTAGCATTCACACAACATAACAACGCAGGTGTCTTTTCAGAATCACAATTCAAAAACTTCGCCGAATCCGGTCGCGTCAACCGTTCACTTCCCGTAACCGGAACCGTATCAAAAACTTGAAACATTACGGTTACGACATACGACGTATGTGGGGACTGATTCATGATACACTGAACGCAAACCGAATATAATATGAAGGTGGACATGCGAACACCTTCATATTTTATTCGGTTCGGGTGCAAATTAAACTTTTTATGACTGATTTTTTTATGTAAGGCATTCGATTAATAATACACTAAGCTTCAGATCAGCTAGGGCTTATCTTAGATACAGACGTCCATATTCTTAGAACCCAGCGCCGTCCTCATTACGTATCATCATCAGCATCCTGTAACTCAGGTGAACATTGATGAAAAAGAGCAATAATGCTCGGCGTACCCCAGGGATCTATCCTGCACCCGTCGCAAAATAACTCTCAAAAGAAAACAGTAAAAGTACGAACTTCATCCAGTTCAGAATTAACTCCACGAAGCATGTATCAGGGTTTAATTGTACAAAATCCACTTGAAACGGTGATCTACGCCGCGACGTGTGTATTTCTAAACTCACTAACGACCTTCTAAGCGTGGTCGGTTCAAACAGCCAAGTTTTAATTGAGTTGCAAAACAAAAGACGGGACGGATGCCACTGTCCTGCTCCCCCCTTAACACCCCCCCTTTTCGTTGTAAATGCGGATGTCTGTGACTTGAAGCTAGAGATTTACGATCCTAGGAACGTTGTCTGAATGCCTGTATGCAAGTGATGTGTGCCTAACAAAAAGTATGGAAAAGCAGAAGGTAATTTTAATGTGCCCGTGGAATATGTTAGAAGTTTAAGCAAGTTTGTTGGAGAGTTCTTTTATTTACTTAAAGTGGAATTAATAAAGTTATGCTACGTGCCGCGTGCTACGTGTGAGCTGTGACTTGTGATTAGAACGACTTTTTTAGTACGTCATTTTTAACCGACTTTAAAAAAGGAGGAGGTTCTCAGTTCGTCGGAATATATTTTTTTTAAATGTATTTTCCCCGATTACTCGAAGATGGTTGAACAATTTTAAAAATTTTTTTTTTTTGAAAGGTTATACTTTCAAGTTGGGCCCATTATCACTTGGTTACGATCTGATGATGAGATCTTGGAGAAATCGAGGAAACTCTTCCAATATTAAACGCACATTTGTAGCGATTTGGGTATTTTTGATAAGCAGTTGACACTAGGCTATTGTAACTTAGATAAATTACAAACAAACCCACTAAAAAGTGTAAAAAAAAAACTTTTTTACAAAAAATACAACCGACTTCCAAAATATAAAGTGAAAAATAACTTTAATTTCGGAAGTCGGTGTCAAAAACTAAAATACTGAAACAAAGACACCGACTTCCGAAATTAAAGTTATTTTTCACTTTGTAGTTGGAAGTCGGTTGTATTTTATGTAAAAAAAAAAAAAATTGTTAAGCAACAGACTATCTTGAAGTAGTTATTTTTGTAATGGCGTCGTTCTTGCGGGTGAGCTTTTAGTTAAAGTGTAAAATTATCACTCAGTCCTGATAACACCATAATCGTCCTTAATAAAGGACAATTTGTCAGTAATAAATAAAGAAGAAAAATCAACCACGTCGGTTGACACTTCTGGCAACGTATTTTTATTTGATTTTTTTATTATGATCCAGAACTTGACCTCAATCTCGCCCGATGGAAAACTTTTCTATACAGTGTCTTTATAATGGGCATATATCGAAATGATTATATGCTTAATTTTATCAACGGAAAAAATATTTTAAAAATTCTAAATATTTTAATATATATATTTTTTTTAAGTTTATAATTTAATCTTACGATAAGTTTAATGAGACTTAATAAAATATTTTATAAATTAATAGGTTTTATTATTTACACACACGTATTTACATTATTTAAAAACTATCATGCTTAAAATAATAATATGTTTAAAGTTACGTAATAGTTTTATCGAGAAATATTACAAAAACAGTTTTTTTTGCAAAAAACATGTTTATTTTCAATTGAGGGCACAATATAAAGCCTCATACTGTATGTAACCCTTAATATTTTTAAACTTCAACAGAAAAAATATGCAACTAAATAATCTTACGATTACACTCTTACTCGTGTTTGTTGTATAACAAATTTTGCTCATGACACTTCAACCTCTAAACGCGATAGCTACTAAAATAAAAACTTCGGAAATAGATGATACAGCAGGTATTAATATTTTTTCGCTTGCAAATAAAATACGATTCGACATAGTTTCCTGGAACAGCCCGCATGCAATGTGACGTCACCTGCATGCCTATGAGCTTGCATGACGCAAAATGTCCTAAGTACTAGTTACAACTTTATGGAATTTTGACGTTTACTATAAATTATTAGACTTTTATTTCTATGGCTTGCATATTATGGCGTTGGACGGCTTGTAAACGCCAAGAGAATTGTATGCAGTTACATTTTCTTAGAAATATTGCTCATTGTGTGCTTGCTGTTTTTCTGTTGGCCGTGATTCAATTACAAATTATGGTTTAAAAATAGTATTTTATGTGCTACTTGCTAAAACAATGTCCTGATGGGTTTACATTCACATTATCATCATTTTATCAACCCTATCCTAGTTACCTCCTAAATAGATACATAAAGCCAGAAAAACTTCTATATTTCCGAAGTTTTAAACCAATCGACTTCCAACCAATAATTTCATGCCCTCTTTAGAGCCAGACGAAACAAAACCCAAAAACTGTGAGCGCAAGTCACGCTTTTTTCGTCGATAAAACTATTTGTGCTTGCCGGTTGTCGCGGCCAGGCGTCGGGAGGCACGAAACGATCTCGAGATCATTATCAGTGGTGCTTCCGTTCTATCAGTTTACCTAGGAGGTAGCAGCAAGCTGGCAACGTGTACCTTGGTGTAGTGCTACGGGGTAAGATGAGCTGAGCTGAGCGGAGCTGTGCGTTGCTTTTTCTGAATATTTATTGTGTAGCAATTTTTGGAAGTTTTCTAGTAGCTATACAATTTGTAAAAAAAAACCTTGACCGATCCGAATGGAGCACATATGTATAACAATTTTTTTTTTTTTTTTTCAATAATAATTGTAAAAAAAGAAGTTATTGCTATTTAAAATTCTTATCTTTAAAATTACAAATTTTTCAACAGGGTTGATAAACTATGACTTGTAGACACCCGCTAAACAACGGCCGCTCGCGCCCCATGTAATAACCCGGTAAAATACCCCATCAAAAAAATTTAGCAAATATTTATTATTTTTTTCTTGTAAATTACCACATAAATAGACTCTCAGTACGATACCTAACAACACCCTCACGGGTCGTACACGGTTTTTTTTTTTTTACATGTTGTATTATTATTGCGGAATGTCTTAAATATGACCAAGATTTCCAGTTTTAAGTTTATTAATATGTAAATAAGTCGTGATATATTCGAAACCGCAAGCTTTATTTGCTTATGAAATAAGAACATGAGCTATTTACTTACGTATTTTAAAAGGAATGGTCGCTTTTCATCGCACAAGTAAAAACCCATGACGCAATATCGATAGCCCACCTTCTGATGGCAAACAAAATAAATAGAGTTACTTTGCGAGGTTTGAAATGTACACAAAGTCCTCTTAGCTCACGGTGAGACCATGTTTCAATAACCCAGCGATGCGCCTTATCAGACCACACTATTCGCAGAACCAACATGGCGGCCAAACCAAGTAATTTAATATCTGTCGATATCATAGAACTTGAGTGTTTTGTAAACTCTCGAGTAGTCGGTAAGGGCACCTCGGGCACTATTGTCTGGATTAAATTCCTTTAATATTGACGATTAAATAATATTATAATGGGTACGTAATATTTATAGTTCGGAGGTCGAATTTACTTCTTTGTTTAATCGCTGTTTAGGTAAGAAATAAAGCTTGTCCATTATTGCATTACCGTGTGCGTAAAATGCGGTAGTGGGGCGCTTCATTACAGAGTGAACAAGCTATACATACCTCGGGAATCATCGCATTTCCGAATACAAACGAATGCTAATTTCCATGTCCATCAATTATTAGATTTATCTTGTATAATAATTTTAATTCAGAACTAAGTACTTTATTGTTGTTTTGTTTTGATTTTCGTGTGAACTATATAGAGTTGTAAAACTATTTGCCTATCTGTCGTGCCTGCGACTTTAGCAGCTTTCCTACCATTTTTTAAATAAATTACTACTATATACTTAGAAGTCGATTGAGAGCGTCCGGTCTGCACCACCAAGTGCAAAGGGCAACTGATAGAAATCCGACGACTGACGAAATACGAGGTTTGCCGAGGGACATTAAGAACATATTTGGACTGTACATTTAAGTGTAACACTTGCGCAGTTTGAATTTCCAATAGATTCTAGATCTATTTTTAAGCCGAAAGGTACTTCTTCTTTTAGTTTGGTTAGTGGCTAACCTGGTATCAGAGTTTTAAAGCCGCCCATGGGCATCTGGCTTGGCTTTTCACATGCCGTCGAGAAATATCTCTCAGGCATGCCGGTTTCCTCACAATGTTTTTGAAAGGTACTAACTCTGACCCTTTCATTATTGGCAATAGGCTTAACTCGACTTGGAGCTTTAAAACTAGTAAAATAAAATCTGAATACAGCAAAATATGTTATTGTGGTCGACCAGAAAAACCATACATGAAACCGCCAACTACTCAGAGCATACAAAACAGCTTTTAAATTACACCAGCAGTGTCGAGTCGAAACCGCGGGAATATTTATTGGATGTTTTATAATTATATGGAAAAGTTGATGCCGCAAATAGTACAAATAGTTCATTTAAATAATGGTCTCTTCAAAGTTTAATTGTAAAAACTCACCATATTTTCCTGCACCGTTTTTGAAACAATTGATAATTATACAATACGCACATGAATCCGAAAAGTCAGAGGTGCGTGCTTTGGCACCAGCATGCCTGAGAGATATTTCTCGACGGCATGTGAAGTATTGTGAAGCCAAGTCAGAGGCCCATGGGCATCATAAAAACTGACACCAGGTTAGTCACTAACCACGCGAAAAAGAAAAGAAGAATTAAGGCTGGTTTCACAGCTGTCCGGGAGACCCGGACGGCTAGCGCCCGCAGTGCTCTGAAACGAGTTAGTACGATACGATATGTACGGGTTCTACCCGGAGCGGGTCGCTTACGGACCAATCCGCATCGCTGTGAAACAATGTTCTAGCACCTCACGTGTGTCTCCGTTCTGGGAGCCCGTACGGGCGGCCCGCACGAGTCTCCCGGACAGCTGTGAAACCAGCCTTAAATCACTGAAAACTTGAAAATGGATATTGTACTTATCATTATGAACAACTTTTTCTATCCGACCAACTCTAAAAATCGAGTTTATTTTTTATTTGAAAACTTCTTTAGGCGCGTTAGCCATTTTTCAGATGGGACTAAACCATTGATTTTGCGACACCTGTAACGCAATTTACCGACACCGTGGAGTAAAAGACATCAACGCGTTAATTATCACGTTGTGTGGAGTAAAAGCCAGCAAAGCGTTGATTACCGCGGTACCGATATTTTACTTCTCTGGTCACTCCCGGGTGCCAGTTTTTTTTTTTCTTATTATTACTATTCAATAGGTGGGGCTTGTGGCTAAGTAACAACAGCTGCACGGGTCGATCGATCAGGTTAAGTTACGCTTGCCGCGGTTGGTCTGTGGATGGGTGACCATCTTTACATACCAAGACCCCTCCGTGCCTCGGAAAGCACGTTAAGCCGTTGGTCCCGGCTGTCATTTGTAGATCTTTGACAGTCGTTACGGGTAGTTAGAAGCCCAAAAAGTCTGACAACCAGTCTTACCAAGGGGTATCGTGTTACCTAGTAACTAGGTTGTGGAGGTCAGATAGGCAGTCGCTCCATGTAAAATACTGGTATTCAGCTGCATCTGGTTAGACTGGAAGCCGACCCCAACATAGTTGGGAAAAGGCTAGGCAGATGATGATTACTATTCAATAGGTACCAGTATTTCATTACGTTATCCCATTCCATCGCTCGACTCGCCCATTAATTAGAACAAGGATGTTTCCTGCTACTTATAGGTTTAGTTAGCAGTGTTTAGTAGTTAGTATGTGGTCAACATTGTGATTTTTAAAACAGGAAAATGCTGCTTTTAACTGAAGACATACATGCAAAACATCACGCCAGTATACCCCGAAGGGTCCGGGGTACTACTGAGAAATTCTAGATGGACTTTTCTCGAACCCAGGATCTCATGCTCAGCAGTAGCCCTTGCGACCACTAAACCAACGTGGCAGTCTCTCTTTAACTTAAGAGTTATTCTTAATAGTCTTTGTAATAATAAAACAGCAACATTTCGACCTCCAAATAGTACACAAATACAATTTTAACAGTTCAAATTTTAAAAACCCCGGACACAAACGTTTCCTCATTTCTCTTTTCTACTCCATCACCAGACCCTGTTCACCATCTATCTATTCATTGAGACTTTTCCAATGAGCCTAAACACGATACCTGTGCTGTAAGTTGATAAGGGAGTTGGGTATCCTGAAAATTCCAGGTGATGCTGCAGCATCAGTATCAGTTCAAGGTTACTATGTTCTTCTAATATCATTAAAGTAACAGAATACCAAATTACAAATCGATCAGACCTGTGGAAGATGCTCACATCCATTCATCAACTAGAAAAGAGCTGATAATCTTCAAATGGCTGAACCGATTTTGATAAAACATGTCTAAGAACCATCGCTAGAAAACCTGGTTCCAAATTAAAAAAACTGCATTCAAATCGGTTCACCCGTTTAAGAGGTACGGTGCCACAGACAGACACATATTGCGATCAAAATTATAACACCCCTCTTTTTGAGTCAGGGGTTAAAAATAGATATTCTAGGGCCTAGAATTATTCAAGCAAATATTGTGATATCAACAACAACCGGATTTAGTTCGATACGGAAACTGTTTGAGCTGTAACACACACTTATTGTTCTGAATTCAAAGCCAGATTTAAATTTTGAGTAAAAGTTATTCAAATAAATTTCTTGAAAAGGTCATCATCATTATCATTGGCTGCTTTGTTCTACCCACTGAGGAGTATCGACCTCCTCCCTATTGTGCCATGCTTCCCTGGTCAGAGCGACTCTCATCCAAGTTTTGTCCCGCGATCTTCTGTAGGTCGTCCATTATTGTGAATGTGAGTGAGGACTATGTGGATATTATTATTATTTTTATTTCTCTGCTAGTTTTAATGATGGTCTGGCAGTTTGAGTAGTTTATGCGGCCTACCCAAATGTCCTTTCTTCGGTATTGTTCGTCGAGTTGAGCTCCACGATTACTAACAAATACTTGCAAGTTTCACTGACTGGACAGGTCCACTCAAATCTGTGTGGTTCTTTCCTCAAAAAACCATTTTTTTATTTTTAATATTTTTTTAATATGAGATATTAAAGTGATTCCGATATCCTATTTACAGAATAAACAATTTCATTTCACTTTATTTCCAAAGCCGTTGGTCTACCAACACTCCCTCTACCGTCTGATTCTAACATCGATACTGCAAATCGTTGCCTGCAACTGGCGCCACTAAATTCTCATACACGGGCGAGTTTCAGTAACAGTTTCAGTAACAATCTGAAAGGAAATCGTCGAAACTATTTGTCGTTGGATCTGCATACTTGCCGTTTACGGAAGAGTTCGCAATTGATGGCCGCCGCCGCGGGGGACTTTCGACTTTGATAAGACATTGTTTGGCTACGCAAACAGCGTTGCATAGCTCATATTTATTCCGTTTTGGCATGCAGTTTTTGCACGCTATTGCATCGAACGGAAAGATTTTTTGATAGGTAGAGTTATGATAAAAATTATGGTTGTGTGTTTAAAATTTTATTGTTCGATCGAACGGAATGCCTTAGTTACATCTAGAATCACAATACAAAAAAAAAAATTCAAAGGATCACAAAAAGAAACAAGATTTTGACCCATTAACAGTTTTGTTTTGTTGAAAAACCACATATATGGGATCATTTACCTATTCACTGGGCCACCACACTGCTCTCTCTTTACCTATAGGTAAAGTTACCAGTTACCAGTGGTATCTTTATCACTGCTCTCAAAACGGTGATGGAAACAATCGTGAGGAAACCGCCATCGCCATGTCCTAGAAGTCCTAAAACCAATAATTCGAAGACATGTGACATCCGCCAGCCCGCACTGGGCCCGCGTAGTGGAATATGGCCCACACCCTGTCACAGGGAGGAGGCCTGTGTCCCAACAGTAAGAACATCATAGGCTAATTATTTAGTAATCATTTGCTAGGAGGATAATCATGTCAAGTTACACAATCCACGTCCAGTCATCTATAGTTTGACCAATACCGCTATACCGCGCCTTAGGAAGGCGCGCGGCGAGACGGGGGAGCAGTGCAGGCCGCTAATTCGTCAAAGCTCTCGGCGTACGGCGTCCCGCCCGCCGCTCATTGGTCAACACTGCCCCCTGCCTCGCCGTGTATTCTTGAGGCGCGGTACAGTGGTATTGGTCAAACTATAATTATCATATCGCTAACTCTAGAGCCACATCATCCACTTTGGATGTTCACGTGATATACAGGCACAGTCCAGTAACATTTACATTGCCAACGGCGTTTTTTAAATATTTACGACTGCGATACAATAGGGGTATGCTGGGCTACAGTGGGCCACAATGGGGTAAGCCGGGCAATAGGGAAAGTCGGGTGAAGCGTGAAAACTTGATGGCGTTTCCAGCATTTGTCAGTTGTAGCTCGAAATTGGCGTTTAATAAAATATTTTTATGTTTATTTGAGTTTGCTTTTGCCTGACTTGCCCCAACAAGGTTGGTTTCATTTTTTCTGGTGACGTTGCATTTTTTTGCGAACGTTGGGGTTTTTTCGCTATTTGCGTTTGATACGAATCGAAATGTTGTACAGGTACGTACCTAATGTTGCAGAAGTTTACCTTATATTTATTTATCGATACCTTTTCTTATGTTCTTGTTTTCTTATTAACGTTAATCTTAAAAGTAATGTTGTCCTTATCAATAACATAAAAGGTTGTTATTTGATTTGAATTTGGATAGGTATTTTTATTAAATATAAAAAAATTGCTGTTGCTGTTGTTTTCTATTAATAAAAAATAATACGTAAATCAAGTAAAAAACCGTAGTAGTACCTCTCTTTCCAGTAACTAGAATTTTTTGCTTTACAATGAGATTATAATGTTGGTGAGTCTTCAAAGTAGATTATATTCTAAAATACTAAAGTTATTCATCGAATTCTAATGTCACGTTAAACTGCTCATACCGTAACGAACGGCTGGCCTGTTTTAGATGTGATAATTGCGACGTGTTAGCACTAGAGGCCGCGGTATCGTACTGGTGCTAATAACTACGACACGTATGTAGGTAATGTGTGTCTGTATTTCTATAAGTCCCGATTTATAGGTAAGTATTTGTATATTAGCTGTACATATACAATTATGTATGTAGGTGAATAGGTGTTTATTAGTTAGAGATGTACTGCACGAATTTGTATAAATCTAGAGTAACATTAGTCTGCGTTGACCGCCACATAGCGTCCACAATTGACCGATGAATGACGTCAATAAAACGTTATTTATCAACATTTTTCGTGTACTACGTTTACTACCTACTACAACCATAAAAACAAAAACAAAACACTACTGAACTCCCAAAAAACGAACTAAAAAGTAAAAAAACAAGTTGTATTAGTTATTCCGTATAAACAAAGCGAAAGGTCACTCGTTTACTCGCTGACTAAACAGATAAATAAAATTCTCATTGCTGTCGGAGGATCGTTGTGTCGTTATGTGGAACACTTTTTAATCTAAGAGGTCCATTTGAATTTATAGCCTTTGTCACTCGGGATGATGTAAGGATTCTAACGATACCCCATACATCCAAATCTGTTCTGGCATTTAAAAGTTATGATGGAACAAAGATACACTCCTTTTTGGGCAGTCGTGTGATAATTAGACAATTTTAAATTGCTGTTGAGGTCGGTTGAAAACCAGCCCTTATAGTCCAGCCATTTAAAACATCGTGGGTCGCAAAAAATTGCACTGTACTTCGAAATTTTCGGACTTCTTTCAGTTTTTTACTTATAACTTCTAAAAGGTGCATCACGCGGAAAGAGTTTTCATTGTATTTTCTAAGCATATAAAATTATGTAGAATTTAAGTGCAGCCGTAGTTCTGTAGGTTCAATAAAACTTGAAATACAGCACGACAAACGTTGGCCATAAAAAAACCTATAAGTGCACGTTTAGGCCAGAAAATGATTTAGCCTAGAGTTTTAGAAAATTGGCTGCGTCAGCCAATCATGTTCATCAAATGTCAGGATACACCAACCTGACTGCAACGTCACAAGTATAAGTCATGTGCCTTAAAATAAACTAGCTGCGCCCCGCGGTTTCACCCGCATAAGTCAAAATCCCGTAGGTATTTTGGGATGAAAAGTAATATATGTCCTAATCTAGATCATGGTCTACCTATGTGCCAAATTTCATCCAAATCCGTTCAGCCGTTTTAGCATAAAAGCGTACCAAACAAAGTAACTTTCGCATTTATAATATTATTATAGTTAGGATATAGTATATTAGTATAGTATATAATATATGATGTGTTTGTATAAACACAAACATACTTAATATACTTATAAATATTATACACAAGTATGTGTGTGTATAAGTTATTAAGTAAACCGAGAAGATCCTCCTTGGCATCGTCGCTATGTTCTAGCTTATATTAAAAGGACAAATATTCTACTCTACTGAATACGCAAATATTGTCATTTTGCACAACGTTCTATCGGAAACTGGCTGAAAAAGCATTCCTCTTCCGAAGGGGTTATTTGGAACTAAAAAACTTGTATGATTTTGTAGTTCTTCCTACCACTAGACCACAAACTAGTAGCTATTTTTGTTTTTTAAATGGTCGAATTAGGTTGTCATGAAAAAAAGGCAGTGGCAAACGGGAGTACCGACAGAAGTGAAAACTTGAACAAGATCGCCTTGGTGGAAGAAAAATACTTGCATAGAACATTGATCCGTAACATAATATAAATAAAGAGCACAATCGCTTTTACAAAAATGAGGTGTCGGTAACGGTGTCGCGAGCTCAATTGTTTTTCCCATCTCAAAAATTTCCAACGCACCTAAAGATGTTTTCACTTCAACAATTATTTAAAAGTGTCAACTTTTTTTCGGGAAAAACTGAACGTCCTTTTTCTATAGGATTTTTTTATGAACTATTGAAACTTTGATAGTACAACGTCTGTCCGGTCAACTATTTAGCTATAATTATCAATGTAGAGATAGGTCGTCTATGATACACACTCGATACGCAAGAGCTTCCTCGATTAATTTCTGTATTGTACATGTAATTTTATACCTGGTCTGGGAATTGCTTTGTTCCACTTAGAGCTGTTGATCCCGTTCAAAGGTAGACAAAGATTATGATCATAATATAATTATAGAAAACTGCTTGCATTGTATTTTTCCATATAGCTGAAATAAGTTTTCAAATACTACTTATGAAGCTACGCATTTTATCTTAAAAATAAAGAAAGAAAGAAAAAAAAGTTTATCTAGACACAGTTCGTGAAATACAAATAAAAAAGTCGCGCCTCACGGCTGCGCCAAAAAGGTTCATTTCAGCATTAATGCCAGACAGATGCTGTCTGACGCTGGTTTTCCAATTAACCTTTAAGGACAAGTGACAGGAAGTTCAAACAGTTTCAACATACGTAATACATGTTTTTAATACTTGTAAATAAATAAACTAGTAATCAAACAAATATAATTACAAAATCACAAAAATAACTTATATTATAGTAACGATGTTAACATATTTGCGGAAAATTTGCTGACTATATCCATTCTGCCCTTAAGGACCCCAACGTCAACTAAAAGCCTTATTGCTTTTAGGCTGTAACTAATTTATTATGACGTATATGCCATGTTTATACAATTATTAATCTGCAATCTTTGAAGAATTATGGAGAGTCAAAGTCGAAGTACAGACGCCAGCACATCAAGCTACCCGAAACTGTCAAATTTTCCCAATCAACTTTGAACCTTGTAATTCAGCTATAAAGTTGAAAATCTATTAAATAAATTTGACAGATTGTAGTAGCCTGATGTGCTGGCGTCTGTACTTCAGATGCGGTAATATAAAAAGTGGTAAATAAATATTCTTCTGCGATGACACATCGCCATGTTTTGGCACGCAAATATTAATATCCAAGTATGGTAGGTGCTAGGTGTAGGTGGTGGTGTGTTGATTAGAATCATGTCATAATTCGCCAACGTAACTACTTAAAATTTCATAAACAATAAGAGGGTGCATCGCACAGCTCATATTGGAGCCCACCACGTTACGTGTCGCAGTGTCTTTCAATTTTTAAGGAATGTTGCAAAGATTTGGTTATCACGTCAAGGACGCCATTTTAAACTCTTCGCCTCTAAACAATAACAGGGTTCATCTCCAAGCTCATATCGGAGCCTACCAGGTTACGTGTCGCAGTGTCTTTCAATTTAAGTTGACCCACATACAAGCGGCGGTTGCAGACAATCGATTACAACGAGCAATACGAGCAGTTGCATCTATGCACGCGATCGTTCGATTCTCGATTGTATGCCGATTAGCGATTATCGATAAGTATGCAGTTGTTTATACCGATGTTTAGTTTCTAGTATCGATATTATTGTGGTTGTTCAGATTGGATGTTGTTTTCTATTACCTTTAGAACCTTGAGTATTTGTTAGGAACTTGTTATGTTGTCATAGAGATATTTATGTACTAAGTAAGTACCTGAATATAGTTACTTAGGTTTCAATTGCTTCCCACGCCTGCATGGATTTTCCATTCGTAAAAGACGAGTTTCGGAAATTGCTAAATATGCATGAATGCAATCACATTGACTCATTCAAGATTATTGAATAATATTCAATGTTTTCTTGCAAATGTGCGAAATGGAGGAGCTCGTGGCTAAGTAATAACAGCCGCACGGGTCGATTCATCCGGTTAAGCTACGCTTGCCGGGGTTGGTCTGTGGATGGGTGACCATCTTTAAATACAGAGACTCCTCCGTGCCTCGGAAAGCACGCTAAGCCGTTGGTCCAGGCTGTCATTCGTGGATCTTTGACAGTCGTTACGGGTCGTCAGAAGCCCGAGAGTCTGACAACCAGTCTTACCAAGGGGTATCGTATTACCCAGTTACTGGGTTGTGGAGGTCAGATAGGCAGTCGCTCCATGTAAAATACTGGCATTCAGCTGCGTCCGGTTAGACTGGAAGCCGACCCCAATATAGTTGGGAAAAGGCTAGGCAGATTGATTTCTTGCAAATGTGTTAAATACTTATTTTTATTACATTATCCCCAATTTTTTTGACATTTTCGGGTCATTTAGTGATCCAAGATTTACAGAGTTATATACTAGATTTGTGACGTCATTACATCCTAAAGAATCGAAACATTAATCAAGCAATAACACATTTTATTACTGTTAAAATAGAGCACAAAATGATTCGTATCAGTTTAACAGGTGCCCTAATCTTCGTCCGCCATGAAGTTTTATATTTCAATGAAAATATTTTGTTATAAATAGTAACAACTTACTCTAAGAGTATTTCGGAATGTATAAAGTCGTAAAATTTGAATACCTACCATGAGATAATCAAATGTTTGTTAGAAACATAGAAGAAAATAATTTTATTTTGAATTCGTACATTTACAGAACATTATGTAGAAATGCGAATTTCACTCAAATGTCAGTCAATATATTGTCTAAACGTACATACATTTATATGACCCAAAAGCATAATTTTATTACAAAATATGACAAATAATCACGTCAAATTGTCGCTGCCAGTATTTAATTTCAACAAAACCGTGTACCTGTAATTTAAAGTGTACCTAATTACCTAACAAGACAGTTCATAATTGTACAACATTTAGCAATTGACATTTAGATGTACGGGGACACAATAGTGTGGTCTGATTTAATTAGTTACAACCAATCGGCTGTCTTTGTCGACCAGGCAGGTATTTTAAGAAGCAATTTGTCTGAAACGTATAATTAATACATATTAACAGACAATACCAATAATTCATAATAGTCTTAGAAGAAAATGGTGTGGAAATTAATGATGCAAAAAATTTCTTCTGGAGAATCATCGAAGACCCGGTATGCTTACCAAGATGATTTTAATTAATTGGACAGAAATTATTACCACAAAAGTGTTCTTGATACCTCCTTTAATGTTCCATTATTGTTCTAAGCTTAGCTTTCAAACTGTCACTTCCTACTACACTTTAAATTAAAATTCAGTATATTTCATTTCACATAAACCTACAATGGGCACTAATAAAACTTCGGTTGGTCGCTTCCTACGAACAAGACCCGGCAAAACCACTAACTTAAAAAATTATTAGCTTATATTTTTAAGCTATTGCATACTCGTAGCTTTTATCGCGGGCTTTGATCGCGGCGACCGAATCAAGAAATTCCGTAACGTAACGAAAATAAAACCTAACCCCCACTCCGCCTACCAAATGACGGTTCATCGGACATCGCGTTGTCATGGGAAACGTGATGTTGTCATGGGAACGTAATTTTTGTTTTATGTCATCACGTCATCATCCCAAGTGTAGCGTTGACAAATAGGATGTATGGAGGTTACAAATGCTATGCAATAGCTTTACCGCGGCAGTCCCCGAGTGCCACACGTTTTTTTTTTTTTTTTTCAAGTTACTCTGAAAGAACAGTCTAGGCCTGTCAATAATAGGTACTAGGTACTTAACAAAATAGAAAATGGTCAACAAATCGAAGCGTTTATGAGTCTGCATGAGTCTGCATGGCCTACAATGTTTTAAAGACCAACACAGTTTAAAAAGAACAAATTCTACCACAATATGAAGATAATACATTCTTTCAAATCTACTGAACAAACATGATACCATCAATAAAACTCAAAGTGAGCTCTCAAAATCTTTACAACTGAATACGTAACTCGACATCAAGTTATTGTCCATATTTTAGCATGTAAAGGAAAGGCTACACTATGACGTAAGTGCATGCCGATGAACCAGAAAAATAGCAAATCGATTGTCAAGTAAAGTAACGCGGCACGATAGCCTGGTGGCACGCCAATGTATTTGTGATAGGTGGTTCAACGATTATGCAACTGAAAATTGGGGACATAGACACAAAAGTTTATGAGGTCTTATGTTAAATGTTTAGGAGGATAGATATTGTTGGAACATGGAGACTAAATCAATCTGCCTAGCCTTTTCCCAACTATGTTGGGGTCGGCTTGCGGTCTAACTGGATGCAGCTGAATACCAGTATTTTACATGGAGTGACTGCCTATCTGACCTCCACAACCCCGATACCCCTTGGTAGGACTGGTTGTCAGACTTTCGGGTCTCTGACAACCTGTAACGGCTGTCAAAGATCCAAGAATGACATCCGGGACCAACGACTTAACGTGCTTTCTGAGGCACGGAGGAGTCTCGGTATATTAAGATGATCACCTATCCACGGAATAACCGTGGCAAGCTTAACCTGATCGATCGACCCGTGTGGCTGTTATTACTTAGCCACAAGCCTCTCCCATGTGGTGACTAAGTAAAAAACAATAACTTCAAACATATTCGTCACTACATATCAATTCTTTTATAATACAAAAAATGCCTACATGCTTTTACGTAGGCATGCTTTATGAAGTACATTTATATTGCTAACAGCCTACGATGCCTACTGGATTTTCATTCTGAACTTGAAAGACACTAGAGTCTGTTTTTAAGCCCACATGTTTGACAGGCATTCCTTATGAAAATAGTGTAGAACATAAATTTTACGTATCTTTTACGATTTCCGCGGCGCACGCCAATAAAGTTCCCAGTCAGTATGATTTTTTTTCGACATCTTCAACAATAATCGTCAAATTTCAGCCAATTTAGACAAAACTTTAATTAATTATACACTAAAACCTTCCACATGAATTACTCCGTCCAATGGTGAAAACCGTTTGAAAATCCGTTCAGTAGTTTTTGAGTTTATCGCGTTCAGACAGACAGACAATATGTAAGGATAAGGAATAAGGATGGTGAATAAATATAGTTATATTTCAAAAGCCTTTTTATTCTTTAAATGCATATTTTTGCTACTAGGAGTATGAACCTTCATTAATAGGATTTTTTAAAAGTTTCATAACAATGTTTACACTCTAAATTAAGGTTGCTCTATTACGATCATTTCTCCATTTTGTATTGAAATAAAAATATAATAATTTCGACTACTATATTTTTGAAGGGAGACTTCTTTAGGCGCGTTGGGCATTTTTGAGATGGGACTAAACCATTGATTTCGCGACACTGTAACGACACCAGCTTTTGACCATTGAAAAGACATCAACGCGTTGATTACCGCGGTGCGTGGAGTAAAAGACAACGGTTGATTACCGCGGTGCCGATTTTTTTTCAAGTTTTCACTTCTGTCGGCATTCCCGGAGTGCCACTGTTTTTTTTTTTTGTTATGAAATATAGTATTTAGGCCTCTAATATAGCAGAATACAGTAGGGTTGGCAACCCTACCTGTGCTAAGAAATTATCAGATACGTTACTAACAAGTCCTTCCAGTAACCACTATTGACATTTCCCTAACACGATTTGCTCTACTTAGACAAAGCCAAGTGGAAAATAAGTCGTGACCTTACCCACTGTAGTGCACGTTTATCCTTAGGGCAATGCGTGTGGTCTGCAGCCATTATGACAATAAGTGAGCCGAGATAAATTATTGTTATTTCGATTAGTCATGTATAAAGTAACATGTACATAATAGGTCTGTGACATTAATTGTTCTTCTAATTTAGTCACAGTATAATAAAGTAACAGTATTATATATCTCGGCAGTGACCTTAAAATAATTACGTACGGCCGCTCGGTACATAAACCTACCGCGTCCGAGCGTATCGGCCGCGTACTCGATACTGTTGCGACGTATTCTGAGATTTCGAAGCGCGTCGTTTCGGCCGTTTTCTATGAAGATATAATACTGTTACTTATTTATACTGTGACTTATTGTCTATGGTACAGTAAATATGGTTTGTGTGGATCTTATTGGCGTATTCAAAACTTCCGCATCATAAATGGTTGCCGAAGGATTGTTTTAGCAAGATGTGTCGTAGATAACCAAATTGCTTATCAAACGTGAAATTATACAATTTACACCTTTGGAATTGTTCGTAGAAGATAACGGTTTAGAGGTTAATGATTATGACAGTTAGAAGTTGTATTAAATCTTAAAAGTTGGAATGTTTAGAATGTAAAATGTTATTTTACAGTTAGGTTTTGCGAAGACCCCTTTATAGTCTCCTCAGGGAAGTGCCCTCACAGGCGTTGCTCAGAGGAGGTTTAGAGCCGGTCTTTTGAGAAGTAGCGATGAGTTCCATGTGCAGATGGGGACGACCGAGGTCGTTTTAGTGTTGTAATAATCCCACAGTACCTGGTCTTATCCCCAAAAATTAATACGTTATTTATTATGTTAATTTAAAAAAAAAATACAATAATATTTTAAAGGGGTTTAAAGTATTTAGCCACAGGGCCTATTGAAGGTTTCCTCCCGAAAATTTAAAAAAAAAAAAAACAAAACAAAAAGGTAACATAATTATTAGTGAGTGTATATAACAAAAAAGGTAACATAATTATTAGTGAGTGTGTATAACAAAAAAGGTAACATAATTATTAGTGAGTGTGTATGTGTGAGTATGTGTGTTATTGGTGTCCTATGGGTACACCTCTGCCTAACCCTTTGTGGATTACAGGCGTGATGTTATGTTATTATTCTGTACCTATGGATAATTTTCAGTGCCAGCATTTTACATTTCTAATTTTGACGTTTTAGTTATTTCACAAACTAAATATAAAATAATTTTGCGATATTTGACAACAAAATACCCAACTGGAAATGCTTCAAAATTGGCACCATTTGCAAAATATATCGAATTTATTACACGGTAATGTACGCTTTTTGACTGCGATAATTTTATGCTAGAATTTATTTCGGAGGTACAGTTACCGACATAAGTGTATGCAACGATAAAATTGAATTTGGATATTTTTATTTTTGTGCACAAAAATTTTCATACAGGCATTTTACGTGTTCGTAATAGCTCTTCGTTGGAAAAGCGTTTTGTTCTATCACAGAAGTGTCATTTTGTAAATAATTATGTATTATACAGTTATAATTGTTCCTAATGGGTTGCGTAAACCATAGAACCTTAGAAAGTAACTTTAACAAGTGTAATTACTGTAGTTTGCATACTAATTACCCCCATTAACTTTCTAAAGCAAAATCATTATTGTTTTTAAAGTGTTCTACTAACGGTAAATGGCCCTTTGACTGCTTATTATTTGAGGAAAACATAACATAACATCACGCCTTGTTACCTCGAAGGGTTGGGCAGATGTGTACCGAGAGTACACCCGCATTTCGCCAGTCTCATGTAATAGGGGGCGAGTCTATTGCCATCAACCGCGCATAAATCCAGGCTCCGGGCTACTACTGAGAAATTCCAGGTAGAAAAACTCAATAACACTTTGCCTGACCAGAGGAACGAACCCAGGACCTCATGCTCAGTGTAGCGCTTGCGACCACTAGACCAAAGAGACAGTAAACACTTGACCTTAATAAGGCATAGAAATATGTGTTGTCCTTTGTGGTTGGTTGTTTATCTTTTCATTACAAGGGCATAAAGCACTAAGTATTTTACGAGATAATAAAGTGTTAACCCCATCATTTTATTAGCGTGACACCCGTCAAAGTTTTAATAATAAATCTTAAGTGTCTGTGCAGCCATCTTTATTTTCTAGAAATAAAAGGAAGAAAAGAGTATGCTGAGATGGTTTGGTCATGTTGAGAGTGAAATAAGAACCATCCTGACTCTAAAATAACTAATTTAATTCCGAATATAATTATTTAACCTCAAAATATACTAATCCTCAAATGAATGTTAAAGTCGTTACCCCAATATCATAATCTAAAACTGTTTAATGAAACTACATATTTACAATATATCAGGGATAAGGAAAATAATACGAAACACCAAGATATTTGTTCAGTCATTTATATTTCTTTGCCAACATGAAATTCAATATTCTACACCATACCATCACATCTCCAATTCCCCACATAATATCACAATTCAATCAGTATTCTAATATTTACCATAAAACTAACAGGTTACCTCAATTTACAGTAGATCTCCAACTAATCCTATGCCAATCTATCTTTTTACCGACACAGCCACTAAGCACGTCTTACCGTCTCAAGCGCCTGACCTAGAAGGAAGGTTCCCGCGCTACTCTTGACACATCGAATCTTTGGGTGTTGCCAGTACAATATTCAACAATTACGTATGAATAAATTAAAACCTAAGAAAAGGATGAATGAAAGGCGACTAACAAAATATATTTTTAGGTCAAAGGCAAATGTGAGTGAAAACGCCGGAAGGAGACGCCCTAGAAAGACATATAGTGACCTTATTGGTGATGTTCTTCAGAAAGGTCAGGTGCGTAGTACTTACAACGCGTGTATAACCAGATGTATGAACGCAAACGAAACAAAAAAAGTGTGTAAAGATCGTAGCGGGGGGCGTTGTGTAGTGTCTGCCTACCTCCTGGGAAGAAAGGGTGAGTTTATGTATGTATGTGTATGTAAAAGAAAGCTGTGAAATGCGAAGGAAGGACGTAATTTATTAGGCAAAAGTCTATATTAGGTTTATGAATCAGGGGAAATTTTATTAAGAAAGTCCCAACCGACTCATGGTGACAAACATAATGACGTGGACTGTAGGTATATTTGAAATAACAACATAATTACAATATAACCTACTCTAGTAATTGAGGAAAATGAGTAAAGACTCACTACCGACATGTGACCAACATAAAACTTTGTTTACTTTTAATATTATTTGCGAAAATATTCTAGAGAAACGATTCTAAATTCTTGCACAATAATTGTTATATTTGGCTTAATATTTCTCACCAATTTGCGTTAACTCTTTAGCTGTAGACTGTACACATGAAGTAACAAACATTACAATCGACTCCTGCGCAGCTAGTTGGCATTACTGTGCTAATCGTAACAGAAGGCTGCGATGGGCTCTATATGTGTTTACTTGACGACAGTACTTAGGACGTAACGGTGTATGCTTGCATATGGGTGTCGGGCGAAAATGTGGGACAATGATGGTGGTAGGTGTTGCGAATATAGAACGTGTGAATTAATATGGTGTGATAATTTTGTTGTAAAGACGGAGGTAAATTAGTCAATTCTTGGAGCGTACAGTTTATTTCCGTAAATGGATTGCTTAATCTATTTGATTTTTGGATCGGATTCGATGGATTAAATTGATATTTATTTAATCATTCAACTTTAAGGATAACTTGACTGTATGTGGCTGTACTAAGTAGCCTTAGTCTACACTTTTCTCTTTATAATATTAAATGGTGTAGATTCACATAATAATATTATAAATAGAAAATATTTATATTTTTGTTTGTAATAAATAAACTCGAAAACTACTGGACCGATTTGAAAAATTCTTTCACCAGTGGAATGCTATATTATCACTAACTAACATAGGCTATAATTTATATAGATATCACGCGAAAGAAGCTGCTGGCGGAAGCCAGTATTTCCTATGTAAACAAGTCATACATTTATTGTAATGGTAATTAGACAAAACTCGTGATCCTCGTGGCTAGAAAATGTATTACTAAAGCACCTTGACAACAAGAGACTAATTTCATACAAAGTAGGTCTATTATGTAGATTAGTCTACCTCAAGTAGTAAGATAAAGGACTATTCAAGTACTGACCCATTGCTATACTAGAGTACCTACAATACAGGGTCAAAATAAATTACCTTGCGAAACTACGCGGACGTAAACAAAATCGATATCTAAACATGATCAAACAAAAAAATTAATAATTTAATGAGTTCTTTTTGGGGTCATCAACCGCAGTTAGTGCTTGAAATTTCTAAAAGAAAGAAAAATTGTTTATTGTGGACAAATAAAACGCACATTACCAAAAAAAATACATAAATAAAATACATACATACAAAGTAGCCAAAAGCCTCGTATTCAAGCAGTAGAAGTTTGACAATTTTATCTATTGCTTGATGTCAGGGCCAGGGACCAAAAGCAATTTACATTGCGTAATCTATGTTACTACACTGGCAAATGACAACAAACAAACAATCAAATTAAGCAAAATGCCGATATCTTCATTTTAACATTATAAAATAAAATAGATTTTCTCAACTCATACTTCAAGTAACAAAACTACAAGAGGTCGTAAAAAAAAACGCTTTTTTTTGTTTTTTAGGGTTCCGTAGCCAAATGGCAAAAAACGGAACCCTTATGGATTCGTCATGTCTGTCTGTCTGTCCGTCCGTATGTCACAGCCACTTTTTTCCGAAACTATAAGAGCTATGCTGTTGAAACTTGGTAAGTAGATGTATTCTGTAAACCGCATTAAGATTTTCACACAAAAATAGAAAAAAAAACAAATAATTTTGAAGTTCCCCATACTTAGAACTGAAACTCAAAAAAAATTTTTTCATCTATCCCATACGTGTGAGGTATCGATGAATAGGTTTGCGCGAGAGACACTTCCAAAGTGGTAAAATGTGTGTCCCCCCCCCCCGTAACTTCTAAAATAAGAGAATGATAAAACTAAAAAAAATATATGATGTACATTACCATGTAACCTTCCACCGAAAATTGGTTTGAACGAGATCTAACAAGTAGTTTTTTTTTTTTAATACGTCATAAATCGTAAACCGCAATTTACCTTTCATTCAATGTTACTTGCTGCTACGGAACCCTTCATGGGCGAGTACGACTCGCACTTGGCCGCTTTTTTTTATTTCTTTGTGATCCATACCCATCACGTCTGCAGAATTTTGCTAGCTAATTTAATTTGACCCTGTATAGTTAGGATTATGCTCAATGACTTTCATCCGGTTTCTGAATTGAAAAATTAAAGTTGAGAACTGGTCAAACTCTTTTGCAGCATTAGTTACGTACTTATCGTGATTCTTTTAATGTAGCCCGCGATATTCAAATTTATTACATTTTTTACAAAGTAATTTTGAATTTCGCGACCTTTCACTTTAAGTATTGCTAAAGTATAGTTTGACGAGTACTCAACTTTAAATTCTCAATTCAAAAACAGGCATACCGAACTCTTGTCATTCAAGAATATGTTGTAATATGTTCTTATGGTGATCGCCAAACCATCAGTAGAAGTCGCCATTTTGAAAACAATATCTTTGCCTACATTGTTATAATATTTTACCTGTATGATGCTAATATGATTAGTGATTGACAGCACACATAAAGCGAGAACGTTACTATATCGACTCGTGCGCGGACAGTTTGCAAGGCTACGCTAATCGCGACAGAAGGCCTGCGCTTGCGCATCGTACCGTATTATAGTTGGCTATGGATGGGTAATTTATTGAGCGTTGAATGGTAATGTAATATATTATGTTAGTAATTTTATATATTTATTACCTTTATTAAATATTTACTATTGAATGCTGGCGCGTCAACGTTATGAAACTAATTTCTAAAGCCAATAGTAAGATTTTGTTTAAATATTTTGCGTGCTTTAATGTAGGTCTTCTCATCGTTCTCCTGTGTTTCTTCATTCGTCCTGGATCTCAAACTTAGCCTAATTTAATGACTAAGATAGTTAACTCATCGTTTACAAATTTAATGACTAAGATAGTCAACTCATCGTTTACAAATACCTTCACACTTATATACATAATGTTATGTTTATATCTAGACAAGTAGGTAGCATGTGTACCTAATATACTTTATACTCAAGGTCAAAAAATTCCCGTTTATCAGTCTTCCGACGATTAGCAATACACACAAATTACAATACATAAATACAAGCAATGAGGTAATGGAACAAGTAAATGCAAAGGTCGCGCGCGCAAGAGAAATCGACGAAAAATTATAATTAGCACCTAATGCGACATTGTCACTAAGAATGATGTACATTGCTGTTTGAGTTTGTAAAAGAAATTCAAGTGGCCGTATCAAAATGATCGATGGATGTGTTAATGCAAGTTATTGTTGTAATTCGTTAGTTGTTTAGTTTGTAATAATTATATAACCTTGTAGTACCGTCTTTGCCTGTAACCTTCTGCATAAATAAGGTTGTGGATAAAGACAATATAGTGTTGGAATTTGAAGCGGAGGATTAATTGTTCTACGTGTCTTCTTTACTTGGTGAAATGATTCAATTGTAGCTGTTATACGTTATATTCTTTGACTATATACTACACTGTCCTCCCATACCTATTAACACTGTTATTTGAAAATATTGTAAAAGCCAATTATGTTTAAAAGAGTAACCGTGGAGTTTCTTGCCGGCCACAGAGTACTTTTACTAATTTTGCAGACTCATCTCCATAGGAAACGACCAATTGGAACCGTGCACCTAGCTTCTAACGTTTCATAAGTGCCCTTGTAGGTTTTTGTGAAATAAAACATTTTGATTTTGATATATTTATCTCAATTCTGGCATTGGCATTCCCAGTTACTGTCAACTGTTAGCCTGCATCATCCCACTGCTGGGCAAAGGGTTCTCCCCATAACTTCCAGCCCTTTCGATCCAAGGCTCATGAGGACCAATTGCAAGTTTTATTAAATACCGATCATACCAATATCAACCAACCAGTATCTTTAATATGATACAATTTAGAATGTAGGTAAATGAATACATAATAGTTTCATTTAACATCGATTCGTTTCAGCACATTATAGTTTCTCTTTTACATGAATTGTTTAAAATTCCATTTGACTATCTGTTTCAAAATTTAACTGATATTACGATTGTGTAATACGCAGCGCAAAATTTCATTTCAAATGTACATATTGAAAAACGTTTATAGTTTTGCCGAAAATATAATAATTATATACCATAGTACGACATGGTTTTCGGAAAACGAACCTAAAAACTCACCGAATGCATAACCTCCTCTTTTTTTTGAAGTGCGGTTAAAAATATAATTCCTTGGACAAAAAACTGTACCTACGTCCAATTTCGACTTAGGTCGTTTTTTTTTTTAATATGACTGCTGATAGCTAATTCGAAATTATCTTTCCGGTTTATGTGGTTATAAAGGTATTATAAAAATAATAAGTTTAATGAGTCAATGTTTCTACCAATTTTTCTTTTTACTAAATTGACAATTCGATAAAAATATTTTACAACAAGCAATTTATTTTTTTGCATCGTAGTTTACAGAAGGTTAATATTTCATTGAAAAAATTCTCTAAATCAAATTCCGGGACCGAGCGACGGAAAATATTTGCTTTTTTGTTTCAGTCGACTGGACGAGACGGGAATAGTAGCCACGTGGTTTGTAATGGTCAGGATCATTCTTCCTTTATATAAGGCACTAGGAAGTGGTGAAGGGTGGGCGTTTTTGGGGGACTGTCTTATGTAATTTTGACGTTCGAAAAGTGCTGATTCTCAGCCTAGTTTGAATAAATGACTTTTGTTTTTCGTTTTTTTTTTTGCATTTTGAATTATCGGTTACAAAACCGTATTTGTAAATCTGCATCTTTGTTTTCATAAAAATAAACATAACATAACACCTTGTTTACCCGAAGTTTTGGGCAGAGGTTATTGGCATTTTGCCAGTTATGTTTAAGTCCCATAATATGTAATATGGGGCAAGCCATCAACCGAGCAAAAATCCTGAGCTGCTAACGAGAAATTCCTTAATTGAAAAACTCATGCCCAACCTGGGACCACTCATGACCACTAGACCAACGAGGCAGTCGTAAAAGTAAAAACACCAATAATAATACCGGGCCAAGTAAATAAATATCATGTAAAGAGTACTACAATTATTGAGTATTATATCACAGGTAACAAGAATAGCATAATGAGTGCTTAAAGCGTAACCGATATTTAACGGTTGCCATCCCAAATCGAAACTAGACCGTCTGCCAAAATCCATTCATATTCATTCAACCATCACGAAGAACTCGAGTAACAAACATTTAAAACATACATTTCCTTTCGCAGACAGAAAAAGTAATAAAACAAAACAAATTGCTTCCTAAAAAGAGATTGAATATCCTTTTACTGCTATATCATTCAAATATTCAGCAGAACATCGATAAATCTTCCAGTCGATGCGAAAACGAACAAAAATAATAGTAAATAAATACGCTGACACCAAAAAAACGCAATTCGTAATGTTATTTTCATTCGCGTGCCGTATCTAAATTGTCCCGCTGATTTCCTGGAATATCGTCACCCTACACGCACACGTAATGCACGAGGGTGTAATAATTTACTAGTCACACACACAAACGTTAGTGCACGCACACAGGTGTAAGCATGGCTTAATATCGGCAATAACAGCAACTTTTCACCTCCCCCTACCCTCTGCGCTCTGTAATTTCCCCAGTCCCGAATTATAAGCTCATGAATCATGGGCATTGGAGCAAAATATATGACTGTAGAAGGCTCAGTTCATGCAGGGTGTGATAATGTAACATAAGCTTACAAAATGCGAAAACGCTGAATCAAACAAACCTCACACTGTATGCAATGTTGTCGATTTTTTTTTGGAAAGTACTTACAGTAATGAACCTGTTTTTTTTTTTGGTGTTTTCTATAAAAAAGGCGATGAAAATTTAAAGAATTTTGATATTTCTATTAATGTTTTGCATGAACTGCAGTTTGTAAGCCGTTTGGGTTAATAAAAGGACTATCGTGCAATTATTAGCTCAAGGGAATTAATTGGAAGCAATTCATTAAAACGTGCATTTTAGCCCTAGGGATACGATTAATATCGTAACGTCGGTTTTAGTTCATTCTTTATCGCGACGCAGTCAAGGACTGAGCCTTCTGTATCTACTTAATTTATGGTCACCGTATCGTTTTTCTCTGTGTGCGTGAAAATTGGTAAGGTTTATTTACAATGTCAGTTTTGAATCGACACTGTTATTTGGTGTTCGATAACTCTGTATAAAATTCGTTGCGTGTCGCTTGCGTTTTCGAGTCGATGCGCTTCGCTTTCATTTCGGCGGCCATCTTGTCGTTTCATTTTTTTTTTAAACTGTCTCTTTTTATTGTCGTTCTGAGTTCTGAGCAAATATAGAAACTTTTGAAGCGAAGTTTTCCTCGGAGAGAATAATAATCAGTGCAGGCCAGAGGTTATTTTTTACAAGCTTTATATTTACTTGCTTCGTTCGAATATTTCCGATTACTCTCTTGGTCATAAATTTTTCAAGGTCTTCCTGGCCGATCCGATTGAGCTGAAACTTGGCATACTTATTTACATTTCGGCTTCAATATTTCAGTAACTTATCATAAAGCTGCACAGGCTCGTTGATATCAAAGTGAAAGAGACGCCCGACGAAAGGTATGCTCTCTCTCTTTCTGAAAATTGCAAACGCTAGGCAGACAAACTTAAATTACTACTTGACACTTTAAAATCAATGTTTGTATTATTGTACCCACTTTATCTCAATGAGTCGAGGGTTCCCACGTCGCTGTAGGTAGCTAACAATCGACTAGGAATTCTCCCACGTCTAAACTGTTCGGTTTACATAATAGAATTCGAAGGAGATACATCAGCCCTATTCATTCACTAAATATAAAGTAACTACATAATTTATCTATCTAATGACTTTCGTTTTTACACAGGCTTTCCAAGTGATAAAAAATATTTGGACATGAATTTATAGTTCTCTATAAAACTTTAATTTAAAAAATCTATTAAATATCTAGCTTTCGCCAACGGCTTCACCCGTGTGATATCTTTATAAATTATAACTTAAGTTACTCAGTGATAATATAGCATTCTATTGGTGAAAGAATTTATAAAATCGGTCTAGTAGTTTTTAAGTTAAACCATAACAAACAAAAATACTAATATTTTCTCCTTAAAATATTAGTGTAGAAATAAATTACCCAGTTTACAAATTTACATCGCGAAAACGTAAATAAAATTTCCGTACCTTATTCCCCATTACTTGCCAACTATTTCCTCAACTTTATACCACAAAAATAGACGATTTTATCACAATAATATTCCCAAATAATTTTCCCGAGACCGTGGTTTTAATATTCTAAAAGCGGCGTCAACAGACATTTCTGTAGAATACGAGTTACAAATACGAAACGAACTATTATCGCCGGGCCGTTCGTCTGCCACTAAACAGAATGTGTTAGTGACAGTTTGCACGTAATACGTTGGCGGTTTTATTGGTGCTTCGATAGTATGAGTGCTAAGAGATGTGGTAATGGATTCCGGTGATATAATTTTGATTTTTGATGTGTTTGTTTTCTCCTTTTTGGCTTGAAGGCTTACTTAATGTTATTGAGATTGGATGTTTTGTTTGTGATTTGTAATGAATTATTTCGTGATCGTGAAACGAATAAAGAAGAAAAAATTAAAGACCATGCTAATAAAGAAAGAAAAAATGTTTATTCTGCACAAACTAAACGCACATTACAAAAAAAAAAAATAACGTAAATGTTTATCATACAGTTTTATCATTTAAATGTTTATTGTTCGTAAAAACATGACTTTCTAAACTTTGTTACTATAATCTCCAAATTCATTTATACTTACTGAAAGTCAAAACAAATATATCTTTTACCAAAATTAGACATAATTTTCTAACGCTATCCCATTTGTAACCTCACCTAAACTATTATAATACCTCTGTTATCTTAGGTAAGGTACAAAAAATCTTTCAAGAAATATATTTTCTGTCAGTTTTCATTTTATAATAATAACCTTTCGGTTCTTACTTTATCTCAGTATTAATTCCCCAAGGCTCTACATCTTTCGTAATTAGATTTTTATATCAAAACGAAAAGTATGATTGAGCTAAAAAGTTCTTTTCTTATTTCTAAGTTATGTTCAATTCAAAAATTTTCTTTGCCTAAGGCGTCATTTGATCTTTTCTGTCAGTATGACAGCAGAGTCGGCACTGCTTCTTTTTTTAGAAGCCTATTGCTCCGTCAGTCAAATATAAGTTTACAGATTTATTGAAGTGAAAACTTCTTTAGGTGCGTCGATCATTTTTGAGATGGAAAAAAACAATTGAACTCGCGATACCGTTACCGACACCACAAGACAAAGCAAAAATACGTGTTTAATATTTTTTTATTATCTGAAAGACGGACTAAATAGATTTTTTTTTACCTAGGCATCATACCTATTATTTCAAGGTCACTGCTTAGACATAATACTGTTACTTTATTATACTGTGTCCAAGCTCTTTCATTCGATATCAAATAAAGCTGCCTAATCAAACAGAATTCCGTCAAAACAACGTTCGTTCAATCAACAGTAACATGCTCCTATGATTTCTTACAAAACTTCCTTCCTCCCCTACAGGTAGAAACAAACAAAAAAGTAAATAACATTACTAAATCCTTATATTTCTTACATCTGTACAATGATCCTGGGTACACAGCTCCTATAAACTGCTCTCCGAAGTTTGTACGACTTACAGAACTTTTTCGAACAAACACAAAAACATTACTTGTGTTGACGACTGTACGGTCGTACATCGGCTTTATGAAAACTACACAATGTTCAGCCTGGAGAGTTACCTATAGAGTTAGATTTATTAACTCCAGATCTTATTGCTGATATTAATCTTTGTTACCTAGATTTAGAAAGCTGTAAAAGAAAGAGTATTGAAATTTGTAGTGAAATCTCACGTATACAAGCATAATCAGCCCATAATGTTCCCACTGCTGGGACACAGGCCTCCTCTCGGTGAGAAGGAGTGGGCCGTAATCCACCACACGGGCCCAGTGCGGGTTGGTAGATGTCACATGTCTTCGGATTTTTGGTTCTTGGACATCCCGGTTTCCTCACGATGTTTTCCTTGAGAGCAGTGGTGATGAAATCATTTACACAAAGTAAAGCGCCTGCCTGAGTTTGAACTACGAAAAAAAAAACGTGTGGCACTCGGGGACTGCCGCGGTAAAGCTATTGCATAGCATTTGTAACCTCCATACTTCCTATTTGTCAACGCTACACTTGGGATGATGACGTGATGACATAAAACAAAAATTACGTTCCCATGACAACATCGCGTTGTCATGGGAACCGTCATTACATGGTAGGCGGAGTGGGGGGTGTTAGGTTTTATTTTCGTTACGTTACGGGATTTCTTAATTCGGTCGCCGCGCTCAAAGCCCGCGATAATAGCTATGCAATAGCTTAATAAATAATAATATTTACTTGTAATACAAAGGTCTAGTTGAATAACCAGAAATGTTAACTTTCACTATATTCTATTTGAAATAAGATTAGACATTTAAACAAACCTTTTTTACAGTTCGTTCAACCGATTTTGACTTTTATACCGTAGGCATAAAGATGGCATTAAAAGCAAAAAAGTGGTTACAATACTAACTGTTTACTGCAGCTGCCATTTGTCATGCCACCAACGCAATAGAAGTCAAAATCGGTTGAACGAACTGTAAAAAGGTTTAGTTAAATGTCTAATCTTATTTCAAATGGAGTATACATATTCATCAGTTTTGCCCCATCTTGTGTAGCCCCCTTTCGCCCAGATGTAATCCCTCACGACACACCATGACGTGCGATGTCGACGGATCAAATTATACTAATATATTCATATATCATACGTGGACTTTAACACACAAACCATACAGAGACAGCCCGTTTAGTGTACTTTAGCTATTTTCATAGTGTAATGTCGTACGGTATTCTGTTGTGGGGAAATGCCGCCGACATTCAGACTATTTTTGTTTTGCAGAAAAGAGCTGTTCGATCAATTTATAAATTAAGTCCGAGACACTCTCTCAGAGATAAATTTAAGGAGATTAATATAATGACTGTGCCTTCTCAGTATATTTTTGATAATCTTTTATATGCCCATAAAAATATAAAATTGTTTAAAAAATACAGTGATATCCATAACATAAATACTAGGAACAAACACAAATTTGTTGTACCCACAACAAGGCTCAAAAAAATAGGTGGATCGTTCAGATGTCAATGTATACGCTTTTATAATAAACTTCCAAGCCACGTACAAGATCTAAGCCTTAATAAATTCAAATCATTCATTAAACGTAAGTTGTGCCAGAAAGCTTTTTATACCGTTAAAGATTACATTGAGGACAAAAAGGCTTGGGATTGAGCTGCTCCAATTATTATTTTTATTTTTTACTTTTGAAATTTGTTTTTTTTTTGCAAACTTTAAAATTATATACACAATGACATGAATATTTACTTTGTTAAGTATAACATTATTATTATTTTAATTGTTGTGAATGTGAGGACTATGTAGTTCATGTATATAGATTTATTTATTTTTTCTCAGTTAGTTTTTAATGATAATCTGGCAGTTTTGAGTACTTTATGCGGCCTACCTAAATGTCCTTTCTTTGGTATTGTTCGTCGCATCGTTGAGCTCCTTTTAAGTTCTGAGTTGAGCTGCACGATTACTGACAAATGCGTGCACTGACTGGACAGGTCCACTCAAATCTGTATGGTTCTTTCCTCAAAAGACCATTTCAGACACAAATCTACATGGTCCTCAAATGAAATGCTCTGACCAAGATCATTTCCGGTTTTTTTTTTTTTTTATATACACGTTGACATTAATGATTTTTATATACATATACAATGACGTGAATATTTACTTTTAAAGTATTATATTATTTTAATTATTGTGAATGTGAAGACTATATGGGTCATTCCTTTTGTTTTGTTGTTAATTTTTTCTCAGTTAGTTTTAATCATGGTCTGACAGTTTGAGTAATTTATGTGGCCTACACAAATGTCCTTTTTTTGGTATTGTTCGTCGAATCGTTGAGCTCCTTAAATTCTGAGTTGAGCTACACGATAACTGACAAATGCGTGCACTGACTGGACAGGCCCTCTCAATCTGTGTGGTGCTTTCCTATAAAGACCACTTCAGACACCAATCCACATGGCCTTCACATGATCTGACCAAGATTATGTCTGGACTTTAAAAGAGACTGTGACCTCTGAGTTTGTTTCGGCCTTTCTTCTCGGAGTAGTCAGATAGGAAACGCCGACTTCATCTAGTTTTTAAAATATGATTGACGTGTAAAAGTGTTTGTACAAACCTACTTACAGAAATAAAATCATTTATCATTTATCATTTATCATTTATCATAAAGATCACATTACAATGTTTTGAATGCACACGGTAAAGTTGTATATTTTCATTAAGACATTTTCTAACTAAAAATATCGTTGTTTTTCTATGTTTTCACGTTTGTTTTTATATGTAGGTACTGAAAAGTGTGTTAGAAGGTCGTTGTTTTTGTATTTAAATGTAACATTAAATATTGTGGCTCTATAAATGATTAAAGCAATTTTTTGTTCAGAATCTGGCCACGGTAACTCTGCATAAGTAAAAAAAACGGTGGAATTTGAAAATTTATAGACGGCAACAACATCTGTACTACGAAAAAGAATTTGATACTTTGTTTGTCTTTTTGTTTTTGATAGGTTATTTTGTTTATATTCTGATTTATTCCTGGTACAGAATAGTCACTTTAGCACGATGCAGTGTGGATTTGATACAGTTTTGTCATTGTATGGAGGTAGAGCATAGGTACCACATAGTCTATTACACATAATCTATTAGGCAAAAATCAAAAGGCAAAATATCAAAATCATTAGATCTACTTACACGTCATCTTTTCGATATCTTAACATCGTCGTTTTTAGTTAAGGACGACATCGTGCTGTTCCTTCATATCTTTGAATTTACAAATCATAAATTGTATAATAACTAGCGCACTCTATTTTTAATAGGTTTAACCATTTTTCTACTTTATTTTGTGAAAACAACTTTTATCGTAAGCAATCAAAGTAAAAAGCAAAGTAAATTGTTACCATATAAAAAACTTTTTGGGGTTGCCCATTCATTCCATTGTAGACTTAGCGAGGCCAGACTCTACCTACATAATTTTTAAACTAATAGATACCCATCGGCTATTTTCCCTTAATAAATAATATCTTACGAATGACTATTTACAAATCGTTTTACATTGCACGGGAAACAAAAAAAAAACAGTGGCACTCCGGGAGTGCCGACAGACGTGAAAACTTGAAAAAGATCGCCTTGGTGGAAGAAAAATACTTGTATAGAACATTGGTCCTTAACCTTGTCTAAACAAAGAGCACAATAGCGTTTACAAAAAAAAAATATACTTCCAAAACCTTTAAAGTAAAAATACTTGCATAGAACATTGATCCGTAACGTAGGTAATATAAATAAAGAGCACAATCGCGTTTACAAAAATTAGGTGTCGATAACGGTGTCGCGAGTTCAATTTTTTTTTCCCATCTCAAAAATGCCCAACGCGTCTAAAGAAGTTTTCACTTCAAAAACCAATTCCCCTCTACGAGAAGGCTTCGAAGTAAACGATTTATTGTTCCAATCTGCACAGCACAGATTAATAACTGTAGGATTTATAGTACAAGTTTCGAACACACTGGCAACACTACAGAAACCGTGCTGTCAACTGCACGACAACGCAGCATGGCAATACAATATCGCACTATGTGTCCGACATTGGATCTTAAACGGAATACTGCTTGGGATATTAATATTTGTGTGAGATCGGGTTTAGTCGGGTGTGTTCGTGGATGCTTGGGTAACTTCGGACTTTTAATTCTGGAAAAACATTGAGGATGATGGATCTGTTATACTATAAATTTATGCTGTTTATCCCAACTTCATAGGCAGAAACTACAGAACATCACGTGCTGCAATGCTGTATCTATAGGTACATCAAACTCAAAGCATTTATTTCATTTGAACTATTTACAGGCACTTTTGAATTGTCAAGGGGACGGTCAGTCAGAAAGATGAAGCTAGTTGCCCATTCCAAAGCGTAGTAGGCAGGTTTCTATGGAGAAGAACGGGCAAGAAACTCCACGGACACTCTTTTAAATCCTATTATTGTTACGAAATATTGGTTACATCATTCGTGTTGAAATTATACATGTGAGAACAATGTAAAAAAACGTGCATGTTAAAAGCGTTTGTAATAAATCAAAAATTAAAATAAATTAAAATAATCCGTGGCAGCTAAAAGATGACCAGTCGCTAGGTACTGACGCCGCCCGTTCACGACCATGACGCATGGATCAGCACCATTTAGCTCAACCAATTTGAAGGGAACTTAACAACCCATCACACACGCCACCACTAGCGAGACATTTGAGTGAGCATGACATAATCTCAGCCTCCAGGGTACATTCAAGTCAATGAAAGACGTACCCAGTAAATGGTAGCTTTATAGAAAGTACATGGTCACAGTGCTCATACATGTGCTATGCAGTCATCTATATCTATACATCAACATCTGCCTAGCCTTTTCCCAACTAAGTTGCGGGCAGCTTCCAGTCTAACCAGATGCAGCTGAATACCAGTTTTTTACAAGGAGCAACTGCCTATCTGACCTCCATAATTCAGTTAGTTACTGGGTAACACGATACCCCTTAGTAACTGGGTTACACTTTCGGGCTTCTGACGACCCGTAACAACTGTCAAAGATCTATAAATGACAGCCGGGACCAACGGCTTAACGTGCTTTCCGAGGCACGGAGGAGTCTCGGTATTCACAGATCCACGGAGCAACCCCGGCAAGCGTAGCTTAACCCGTTGGATAGACCCGTGCGTCTGTTATTACTTAGCCACGAGCTCCTCACGGGTCGCTTATATAATCTTATAGGTGCCAAATTGTTTAGTAGTAAAAAGTGTACAATTTTAGTTCGTCTTGTAGATTATTAAAAAATATTGAACTCGTATTTTTTTCTTTTTGACGTAATCAAAAGATTACGGCGACACATTGAGCTAAAATGTGATGGCATTTTTTTTTTTTGGGTGGGAAATTATCAAATAACTTCTCCCGCTCTGGGCGGAGCGTGTCAGACTCTTACTGACTAAAACCCACCCGTGTTCCTTCGGTTGCCCTGTTGGTGGCCACGATGTCCCTATCGGTTTTCTTCGAACCCCCGGCAGGCATTGGCCCTAGCGGACCCCGTCAATTCTGCTGACATCTCTTTGTGGCGCCGTCGACCCGGGAAAATGTGATGGCATGACGTCACGGCTTGCTAGATTTAATACGACGTTGTGACGTAGCATGCCCCCACTCCCCAACTTTAATGCGTGTTTTAAGTTATTTTTGATTAATATGATGAAGCAAAAAATACTTGTCTAATATATTTTTTTATTATCTGAAAGACGGACTAAATAGAATTTCTTTTTTTTTTCCTAAGCAGCTACCGTATTCAATTTTCCGTAACATTGTTCAAAAAGGGAAAGGGGTTATACCATGCGGGCGCAATTTTTGTTCGTCTTTTTACTATTGCGATGAGGGTACCTAATAAAACCTTTACACAGAGCAAAGTGCGTGTGTCTGTATTACAGACAGGTATTTCAGGCATTTCAAATTCTTTTTCAACTGTTTTTGATGAGTGTGGAACTTTATTACCTGCACGCATTGTGTTTTTTGAAGTGAAAACCTCTTTAAGCGCGTTGGGCATTTTTGAGATGGGAAAAAACAATTGAAATCGCCACACCTCATTTTTGTTAACGCGATTGTGCTCTTTATTTATATTACGTAACGGATCAATGTTCTATGCAAGTATTTTTACTTTAAAGGTTTCGGAAGTTTTTTTTTTTGTAAGCGCGATTGTCCTCTTTATTTAGATAAGGTTACGGACCAATGTTCTTTACAAGTATTTTTGCTTCCACCAAGGCGATCTTTTTCAAGTTTTCACTTCTGTCGGCACTTCCGGAGTGCCACTGTTTTTTTTTAAATGTTAAAAAATATCGCGAGATCCTTCCGTGCTTCTGAAAGCACGTTAAGCCTTTGGTCCGAGCTATCTATTCGTAGATCTTTCAGTCGTTTAAGACGCAGATATATGACAGTGACCTTGAATGGTTAGCTTGCGTGTTCTGTACTGAGTTCACGCAACGCCTCGTACGTCCAGCCAGTAATAGGACTCGCCCATCAAGGAGCGCTGTCCCAAATTAGACGCTTTATTAATTTATTACACGTAAAACAAAAGGTATTTTAATAAAACACGTATACTAAAAGACTGATCATTTAATTATCTTTAAAATATGAAGTTTTCAGAAAAATACGCTTGATAGATTTTGCGTCATTCTCAGTTTTTTATCCGCGTTAGGCATAACTTTACAAATTAATTTCATTATGTAATATAAACATAATCAAAAATATGCTTATATTAAAATATTAAGAAAGTGAAGTGTACAACACTAGCAGAGAATTATTAAAAGACGTGTTACAGTATTTACCGTTAGTTGAATTAGTTATAAGTTACAAAATAAAGCGAAAATGAGCTATATAATAAAACAACTATTTTTCACACTAATAACTACATTAATTTACAACACGTTATATCGTCACAAGAAGTACCTTGTGGTTACCGAGTCACCGAAGAACCAACTAAAGATGATTTGATAATCATAATGCCCACTAATAATAAATACTTAAAATGCATAATATGAATTTGAGCACTTATTTTACGCAGAATTCGATTTATAAACCGTTTCACACCCGTTAAAGGAGATGTTTCATTTTCGGCCATAAAGTGTACGTTAATGTAAAAAAAGGAAAAAATTCCACGAATTGAGGAAAAATATTCTTTCCTGTTTATTCCCCTGATTACTTCGGCACAAAAAATAACAGTTTAACAAATTATTGCGATATTCTATTCATCATGGCGTCGTCTTACTTGCATACTGCTTTCGTCCAGAAATCATGTTACATTTTAACATAATAATATCACGTAGATGTTATTTAAATAAATATGAAAGGAATGTATTTCTGTACTATATTAAGATAGCTATCTTATACAACTTTTTTGATTAATTAGAAAGTGTGATTCATCATAAAAATAAAAAACTGCTTTTGTAGATTGTAGATTTGTAGGTACTTCTGGACGAAAATGGCTAGCTGTCGATGGTCGTATTTCTCCTGACAAACGTCAAACATTTTCGGTTTTTATTTTGTGCCCAAAAAGTATTAGACATCATGGAAAAAAACAGTCTTTATTGTATTTAGTGGTTCGTTTCCCAGGTTTTCTAAAGTGTACATGTTATGGCCGGAGTGCCATACAAAAACGAAACGTCTCCTTTAAACTCAAACCAGCTACTGAAGTTGAATAATTATAACAAAATAACAAGAATTTACAACGAATCACGACACTATGTTTACAAATACGATGGGAAATACAAAAATATTTATTATAATACCAGTTTCTGATTGACCCATCTAAAACTATTTACTCACATTTACAACCGCGAACGATTTTCGCGTACAATAAATAGCATAAATCAGTGAATACGTTCGGAGATTTTCGGCGGAACCGAATGGATATTATCGCATAGCTGCCAAGGGGGCGTGGCAGTTGATTGATACGGCACAGTCGGACCGGTGTTTATGTTATTATCAATCTCGAATCCGACCCGGATGCCGGATGTCGGAGCCTGGACGTTACCGGACGCCGGATGTTGGACGTTGCGAACATTCGATGGGGTGTGGAAAAGTTTATGTGGGTGGCCGAGATTTAGTGTTATTTGCGGGAATTTCGGATGTTTTCAAATGTATTTTTGCGAGATTTTATAAAACTATGTGATGTGACTAACGCTAATTAGCTTTCAAATAGACATTTAGTGAAAAAGTTTTGAATGACACTGACGAGCTGAAATCGTTTGAAATGAAATATGAAGCGAAAATATTATATTCAAAATATTCAAAAATTCAAAGCTCTATCGAGGCTACACCTAATTAATAGTGATGGACTTTTAAACAGAATAGCGAAAAAAACAGCAACATTTTCATCTTAAAAAAAATTACAGGAAATCGGTGAAAGAAACTGAAACGGAAAACCGAAAACACGTGTTCCCCTCATAAAGAACAACGAAAATAAATCACTTAAACGATTCGCGCGTCGAAACAGCGCCGTGCAGATTGACACGCCACCGGCCTACATTAGTTCTGCACCGGCATTCGGGAACCGAACACTACACTGCTAAAAGACATCACTATTTATATAAAGACCAATTTTAAAAGACCTCTGACACCTGCTCTAAATACCAACATTTTAACAAGTAGTTCGATCACCGCAGCTCTACTTAAACTGGACGAGTTTTATTTTAAACTGCTAATGACTGATGCGTCATTTTTGCTTTTTTTAAAGTATTTAAAGACAATAGACGAGGACAGTTCATAAGTCTACCTAATGGAGTGTCCATTGCTGGTCTAACGGGTGATATCAAAGGTTTGTTCAGAATATATGAGGCAGTCGTTACAATAATTTATTATTACGGCGCATGTTTGTTTAGCAGCAAAATGGATTGAACGCGTGCGAATTCTGTTTATGTTCTGACAATTATTTGCGCATTTAATATAGTACGAGTGCGTAATGAAATGCGCTTTGCGATGTTCTGAACTAGATCTTCATGCCATTCCAAGCCAATTTATTTGTTTGAGCAACCAAAGTTTCTTGGTATATTCATTACGTTTCAATGTGTAATAATGTTGCTGCAATTACAACACTATAGAACATCGTTCGTTTAATTGTTAGCATTTTAGTGTAGTGAGCAAAAGACTAGAATAACTTATTGCTAATAATTTCGAAACATTCTTTTTCTGGTAATAAGGAATTAATGTTTCTTTTAAAACACTAACTAGAGGATTTAATTACTCTGTTTATAAGCCTAGAACTTTAAATGTACATTGTTGAGTCTTTATAATGTACACATATTGAAATGAGGGACTCATAATACTATGCTTAATTTTATCAAAGGAAAAAATATTTATTTTTATTTTTTATAGATACGTATTTAAGAAATGTTACGATTATTGTAAAAAATTATAAAAAACGAACTGATTTTTACATATAAAAACATGTTTTTTCACAACTTTCATTTTATGAGGACGCCTAATTACTTCCAATCATTATGGAGTTTGTTTCATAGTGATAGATCATTTTGTTCAAAAGTTACACCGTTTTGTTAAAAAATTCTATATTTTTTTTTATTCCGTCGATTAAATTAAGCATTCCCTCATTTCGATATGTGCACATTATTTAGACTCACGCTGTATAACACGCGTACCTCAATCCAGATGTTAGAATAATAATTTATCTTCATCGTAGAATTATGTTCATAGTGCATTTCGCATATCTGACCTTCTGATTTATTATGCAAGATTATTATAAGTCTAATTAATAGTCGCAAGCGCTACAGCTGAGCATGAGGTTCTGGGTTCGATTCCCGAGTCGAGCAAAGTGTTATTGAATTTTTCCATCTGGAATTTCTCAGAAGCAGCCCGCAGTCTGGATTTGTGCCCGGTTGATGGCAATAAGCTCTCACATATTACATGGGACTTAAACATAACTTGCAAAATGTGGGTTTAGGTACTATAATAGATACACCTCTGCCCAACACTTTTGGGAAACAAAGCGTGATGTTATGTTATTATTATTGATACTAATAGTGCTTCAGCATCCTTTGAAGACACTTGCTTTAAAACTTTTTAAGAAAATGACAGGAGTTGATGCTTTTGTTGAAATCATTGAAATCTCTGATGATTTGTCATTCAAGTACTTATCTAAACTAGAAAAGATTTGATTTTTTGTATGTTTCTGTGTTTGTGTCTTTCTAATGGATAAACTCAAAACCACTTAACCAATTTTTTAAATTCCTTCACCTATTGAACTATTTATTTAACAGTTTATGTACACACATATAGACAGACAAGAAAAAAGGAACAGAAAAATACGTACAAAGACCAACCACCAACCAACTAACCACCAATCAACCATCCAACCAACCAACCACCAACCAACCAACACCACCGATCAACTATACTCATTATCAGCGAGTAACATGAGCTATATTTTATCGACTTCTACGCGAACGCAGTCGCGGGCAGAAGCTAGTTTCTAATATAAAATTAATCCTGTTATAATATATATAAAACAAATAACCGGCACTCAAAATCGGTTGGCAATTGGCGATAATCGATTTAGCGATTTTAAATCGATTACAACCGTCATGCCAATAAAATTGGTGGGTGATTTTCGCCGATATACCTATTGCAACAATGTACGTCGCTAGGCTGTCGCATGCCAGTCATAGATAAGATGTCTCGTCAGTCAAACGTGTCGCTGCAAGCAGTTGGAAGCGCTTTTGGCAGCGCTGCAGATATTTCAGCGATCCCAGTATGGTGTAGTTACATCATTGTAAAGCTGAGGTTACATTAGTTGACTTTTTCCAGACAATGCGAAATGTGAATATTTGAAACATTTTTGTCTGTTTCGTTTCGCATTCGTCAAAAGATGATCGCTTTTTTTTTCGTTTTGACACCTCTGACGCACAGAATGTCGCAGAAACTTGACTTGATTATTGTAAAAAGTCCATATGGAGAACATTATGGATAAATACGATTGAAATCTTTGGTTTCTCGTGTCCGCAACACCGCCCCATTCAAACTTCAGCAGCTGGATCTAATGACTACTACAATAGAACCGTCATAGGAAAAAATAGCTTTCCAGATGGATTCTCTATCAAAACTTTCTTGTTACTGGTAAACAGGAACATGCTACTGGGAAGACCCAAGGTGGACTGATGACTTTGTGAAGGCCGCAGGAATCTGCTGGATGCGATAAGCACAGAACTGGTCGATGTGGCGGTGCTTGAGGGAGGCCTATGTCCAGCAGTGGACATCTTTCGGCTGAAATGATGATGATGAATCTCGTATGACTCAATACAGCAATATTTATAATGATCAGTACCCTAATTACGTAATACACGATCAATTACAATCTGTTTCGATTTGAAACAGATTTCTAATCCATTGTTTCATAAGTTGGAAAAAAAAAATCTGCTCGACAACGTAAATAACGCAATGAATGTTGTTGAACTGTCAAAATGAAACAAAGTTGTCATAATCGTTTACGAAAATAAGTTACTCAGTTAGGGTACAGGTTTCCAAGTTGTGTTGAAGTTCGCAATGTTGCAGATGAATCATGTGCGACGATTGTTTCACTTGTGAGAACGCGGCTTTGAAATGCGTCGATGCGAATCTATATAGTTTCGATTAGGCGTTGGGTAATCACTGCCGCTGCTCCACTAGTGGAACAATGCAATTTAAAGGGTCCGAATTTTTCCATTAAAAAGATGCCACTGTGTACTAAAACAGGTATAAGAGTTATGAGTAACAGGGGGCCTACCACAAGCTCATAAAGCAGTATTATTTTAATATTACTTGTGTAGGAAAGAGATGAAGCTCTATAGGACGTATAGCTCCATCTCTTTCTCTCACTGAAGTAATATTAAAATAATACTGCTTTTGAGCTGGTGGTAGGCCCCAGGGTGTAAAGTTCACTCATCTTCAATAAAAAAGGGAAGATCTTCCGACCAGAAGAGTGACGTGTCTGGCGGGCAACTATCCAACGATTGATGTAGTAAAGTTATATAGGTATGTGTAATGCTGATCGTGCGGTAAATCTGCGATTTGTGTGACGTCAGGTCTTTGATGTGCAGTTCGCATGTCAATTTCTAGATGTCGCCACACAGGTTTTGTTAAACTAGACAATCTGTTAAACCACTTGCACTTACTAAGCTTTACTTGTTGCTTCTTTGCTTTTTAATGAATCTCCGATTCTATCAAATTCGATTTTACCTTGTAGCGGTTACACCGCCACATACGAACTACGCATCAAAGACATGACGTCACACAAATCCTGCATCGCGCAGTTAGAGTTTACCGAACGATCGACATACATACAAGATTTCAACTTCAAACCGATGGGCAGTTGCCCGCCAGACACAACACCCTTCTGGTCGGAGGATCCTCCCTTTTCTATGGTGGATGAGTGAACTTTACACCCTGTTCCTCAAGCCCCTAAAACCTAATAACGAACGTTAGCCTACAAGAGTCTAACGTTCTCAGTACTACTGATAGGAAATTATTATTCTGATGGCAGAGCATTAAAAACAAATCAGCGTTTGTAATCTAAGATTTCCGTATGCCTAGCAGTATCTAAACGAAGTGACGATTAACTGCTAGAGTATAGATAAAAGAAACTATCACCCAGTGAAAGTTATGAACTTGTCAAACTCTACTTTGACATTAGTTAAGGTGAAGAGCGAAAGAGGTAACGGCTCCGACTTAGAAGTTGTAGGTGCTTTACTGCTCTCAAAACGGTGAAGGAAAACATCGTGAGGAAACCGGCATGTCCTAGAACCAAAAATTCGAAGACACGTAACATCTATCAACCCGCACTGGGCCCGCGTGGTGGATTACAGCCCACTCCCTCTCGAAGAGAGGAGGCCTGTGTCCCAGCAGTGGACATTATAGGCTGATGATACATGCCACGAAATTTAAAATATCTTTGCAAAAAACCTTAGAGATTTGGAACTGCGCGGGTTAGACATAAGAAATCACTCTTTGACATATACTCAACTTCAAGTTCTCAACCAGTACCCTAATTGCGTAATACAACACAATCACAATTTGTTTCGATTTGAAACAGATTTCTAATCCATTGCTTCATAAGTTGGAAAAAAAAATTGTTCAACAACGTATATAACGCAATGAATGTTGTTGAAATGTCAAAATGAAACAAATTTCGCGAAATTGTTTACGAAAATAAGTTACGCAATTAGGGTACAGGTGTTTGTCTTGTAAGAAGTGTTTTTTCTGCATCAACTATTTATTGTCAATATTGTATCGAGTTTACCAAGTCAATATGTATAGAGGATTCATGTGTGAATTTATAATAACGTTTGTATGCCCTATTGGCCGTACGCACACATGCTCAGGTCAAACTATGTTGCTACAGCGTCAAGTAATTAATTACAATTGTATTATAATTTTATTATGTTTGAGTAGCTATATGTATATAGACATGGCGCACACTATGCGACACGACATGCGACTGCCACGGCTCGACGACTAATCGGAACGTCTGGCTGGGGCCGACGTTATCATAAATATTATGTTCAAACCTCAACACAGTTAGCGTCGAGTTACACAGTCGCAACAAAAGTCGCACGCTCTCGCTACTTGTCGCAGCGTCTACGGTACACGCGCACACCCGACGACAGTCGCATGCTACAGGTCAGCGTCAGTCTTCGTAGGATAAGCACCAACACAAGAGCAACTAAAGAATCCACATTCAGTCACAAGATGAACAACACGACCGTCTTTCTGAAATACTCAAACAATATTATCGCTACGTGTCTAGTCACAGCGACAAGACGCGTCGGAACGTCAGTCTGGGGCCGACGTTACCATAAATATTATGTTCAAACCTCCACACAGCTAGCGTCGCGTTACACAGTCGCAACAAAAGTCGCAAGCTATCGCTACTTGTCGCAGCGTCTACGGTACACGCGCACACCCGACGACAGTCGCATGCGACAGGTCAGCGTCGGTCTTCATAGGATAAGCACCAACGCAAGTGCAACTAGAGGATCCACATTCACTCACAAGATGAACAACACGACCGTCTTTCTCAAATACTCAAACAAAATTATCGCTACCTGCACGACAGCTCTGTGTCTAGTCACAACGACAAGACGCAGATGCAAACGACAACTCTACATCTTGTTGCAGCGAAAAAACGCACAGTTTGCGCCAGCACTAAGTGTAGATGTAATTTTATTAGTGTTTTGTTTTGTTTTACGATGCATTGATTGATTAGTTATGCATGTTAGTGATGTTTTTTTACAAGGTCAGGTTTAAACCAGCAGCTATAGGTACTGTGAGCACTATTTGTAACGACTATCTTTATAAATTGTAGAAGGGCGCCTCCACCATTTGTGAGCAACTAACTTGGCTGCGGCACTCGGAATCGTGTGTAGTGTAATAAATTAAAGAAGCTTTTTTTTTTTTTTTAGAAAACCAACTGTATAAAGCAAAAGACAATATTACGCGACCGGCGCCAGGGGCTCAACTCGTTCTTTTTTTTACATTGACAAATGCACACCATATAAAAATCCTAATTTAAATATATAACGTTCGAATGTTCGGATACCATAGCGTTCTTGCCAGCCTGCATAATGTGTGAGGTTGAATTCCAATGATAAGTCCTCACAGTACCTACACGTCTTGTTGTTATTCAGTTTCTCAGTAAGACAAGACTTGTGGCTAAGTAATAACAGCTGCACGGGTTGATCGATCAGGTTAAGCTACGCTTGCCGCGGTCGGTCCGTGGATGGGTACCATCTTTACATACCAAGTCCCCTCCGTGCCTCGGAAAGCACGTAAAGCCGTTGGTCCCGGCTGTCATTTGTAGATCTTTGACAGTCGTTACGGGTAGTTAGAAGCCCAAAAAGTCTGACAACCAGTCTTACCAAGGGGTATCGTGTTACCTAGTCACTAGGTTGTGGAGGTCAGATAGGCAGTCGCTCCATGTAAAATACTGGTATTCAGCTGCATCCGGTTAGCCTAGAAGCCGACCCCAACATAGTTGGGAAAAAGGCTAGGCAGATGATGAGTAAGACAAGACACATGCTAAAGTCGGTACTGTTATAAAATAGGATATAAATGTTAAGAGCGTTTATTCTGAAAGTGGGCAACGTCGCAAATAGATATCAAATATTTCACTGTTTTGATTAATTTGGCAATATCACTGTATGGAAATAAGAAATGTGACTAACTAGCGAACTAGAATATTGATGAAGAAATGCAATAATTAATCACACTAATATTATAAATGCGAATGTTTGTGTGTGTGTGTGTATGTTTGTCTCTTCTTCACGCTCAAACGGCTGAACGGATTTGGATGAAATTTTGTACACAGATAGTTTATAACACATAGGATACTTTTTATCCCGATATTCCCACGGCATCGAGACTTCTGCGGGTAAAACCGCGGGGCGCAGCTGGTATCGTAATATACGTCATATCTCCCGGAGTGGCACAATTTTTTATTTTCGGTTAAATTTGGCACACGGGCAGACCATGACCTGGGTTAGAACATAGGATACTTTTTATCCCGGTAGTACGTACGTTCCTGTGGGATAATTTCCAACACTAAACAAGGGCGAAACCGCCGGCAAAAACTAGTTTGAGAATAAAATCTGTAACAATACAGATGTTTTTAGTGCTACATCGCCTGACGACTGAAGGACAGTATGGCTCCATTTACGTTCTTAGGTTTCATTCTAAACCTAGCACATTTCCCAGAAAATAATACAATTACGAATGGTCACCTAAAATAGTATTTTTATGTAGAATATTCATGTAACGTCTTTCATAGTAAGTTAAGAGGATTTATCCTAAAAGTTGGCAACGTCGTAAATAGCTGTCAAATATTTAACTGTTTTGATTAATTTAGCAATATTACTGTATGGAATTAAGAAATGTGGCTAACTAGGGAACTAAAATATTGATTATGAAATGCAACAATTAATATTTAGTTTTAGATGTAAAAAAAAGTATTTGGAAACTCTCCAAATGCATTTTTCACACCTAAAACGGTTACAACATCAAATTCAGTGTTATAATTGCAATTCATTATTAATTTCCAGTTCGCTAATTAGCCACATTTCATATTTCCATACAGTAATATTGCCAAATTAATCAAAACAGCGAATTATTGTAAATCTATTTGCGACGTTGCCCACTTTCAGAATAAACGCTCTTAAAAACTATCAACATTCGAAGAGATGTGTCGATCAAAGATTTCGACAACCAACTTTAGTAGCAGGTGCATTAACATAGCGTTTTTGCGATAAATCCTCGAAGTAAACAAATAGGTTTGTTCTCGGTGTACTTGTTTATAAGATTTATCTTATTTGTAAATACTCACTACAGTTTTTTGAAGAAAATTTAAAGATAATGGTCTTTGATCTCTCCGATGTGTGTTTACGTTCTGTGATAGTAATCATTCACAGTAGTTTATTAAAAAAGTACCTAACAGGAACATGTGTTTTTTGTTCAGAAATTGATGTAAACGCTTACATTAGTTATGTTCTAGGTAACAGTATTTCTATTTTCTTAAAGTCCCTCGGGAATCATCGCATTTCCGAATACAAACGAATGCTAATATCCATGTCCATCAATTATTAGATTTATCTTGTATAATAATTTGAATTCAGAACTAAGTATTGTTGTTTTGTTTTGATTTCCGTGTGAACTATATAGAGCTGTAAAACTATTTTCCTATTTGTCATACCTGCGACTTTAGCAGCTTTCTCACAATTTTTAAAATAAATTACATTAATTAAAAGAGTATTAATAACTCCATATACTTCCAAGTCGATTGAGAGCGTCCGGTCTGCACCAAGTGCAAAGGGCAACTGATAGAATTCCGACGTCTGACGGAACACGAGGTTTGCCGAGGGACATTGAACATATTTGTACTGTAACTATGTATTTACGTCTTCGTCAGGAATCTTTGTGGTTTTACTTCGAATCGTAATCGCTGTATACAGTTGTAAATGATGTCATTATTTTAATATCCTTTTTATTCTTTTTATGCTTACCCACGTGTTTGTAGTCACGAGTGGGAAATATTGCACAACAATAATATTATATAATTATAACCTTGAAGCAGGTAAGGTGAACTGCACGTCAATCAGAAGTAACACTTGAACTACGAATAGCCCTCTCCTGCTAAAAGACGTTGCGTTGTTACCCTGGACATGCAGTTGACTATACAGGTCGGGGCCACGAGTCGTGAGCACAGCTCGCGCATGTTACAATTTCGGCCAATGACAGTAGCCGAATGACACGCGAGAGGTCCAATAGACGACGAGCGTCGACTGACGAACCAATCGCGTGCAGCTCGGCGCCCCCCGGCTTCTTCATTCCGCCAAAAAGACCGAAATATTTACTTCTGCGCAGTATCAGTTTGTGCTCACGACTCATGCGTTGTACTGTACCACTTCGTACTAAATAGGATATCGGAATCACTTTTAAAAGTCAAATAAAATAACTTGTATAGAACATTGGTCCGTAACCTTATCTAAATAAAGAGCACAATCGCGTTTACAAAAAAAAAACTTCCAAAACCTTGAAAGTAAAAATACTTGCATAGAACATTGATCCGTAACGTTAATATAAATAAAGAGTACAATCAATCGCGTTTACAAAAATGAGATGTCGGTAACGGTGTCGCGAGTTAAATTGTTTTTTCCCATCTCAAAAATGCCCAACGCTCCTAAAGAAGTTTTCACTTTTCAAAAAAAGCAAGATGGAATCTATATTTCTCATATGCAACTATCCCTGAAAAGAAATGGCAAAACAAACTTTAGGGTCAAAGTCTCTTTTAAAGTCCAGACAAAAGTACGGATTGCCAGATACACATAATACAAAATATTGTATATTGTACACCATTATTCTCTCCATTAATTAATCCTTCTCAGCCTATTAATCATGAACTTATACAGATCTGTATCAGAGAGGTGTGGTCAAATTTAAGAGTGTGGTACAGACAATCAAACTAAACTTGGTTGGTATATTGGCGTGTGCTAGCTGACATATGGCTAATAATTTAAATTACGTTTTGTGTTGCGTAATGTAAATTATTTTGCATACTATTGTATGGAGTCAATTTTTTTTTTTTCTAACTGAACAGACAGCTGTGCTGCTGGGGAGTTCGTTGCGCCTCTTCTTCTTCCCAGCTAAAGCACTAGGTAGTGGTGAAGGGTGGGCATTTTATGGGACTGTCTTATGTATTTTTGACGTTCAAAAAGTGCTGATTCTCAGCCTAGTTTGAATAAATAACTTTTGAATTTGAAACAACTTTCTCCATTGGACCGACATTCTATTCGAGAAAAAAAAATCTGCTGTCCCGTACAAAACTTCAATACCTACTTGACCCAAATGTATGGAACGACAGATTTTTAAGCTATTGCATAGCTTTTATCGCGGGCTTTGAGCGCGGCGACCAAATCAAGAAATTCCGTAACGTAACGAAAATAAAACCTAACACCCCCCACTCCGCCTACTATGTAATGACGGTTCCCATGACAACGTGATGTTGTCATGGAGGTTACAAATGCTATACAATAGCTTTACCGCGGCAGTCCCCAAGTGCCACACGTTTTTTTTTCTATTACGATGTTGGTCCTATAGAGAAAGCTGTTCAGTTTGATCGTCTTTACCACACTCTTAAATTTGACCATAACCAATTAAAAATTCTCGTCATTTTTGTCAACTCGTTATTTTAGTGGCCCGACCGCGGCGCACTACAAGTCAATTATTGCACATCGCGTCCCAGACTTGATAGAAACTTCCTGCTGTACACCGCATGATTAACGTCGAGGTGAAATTCACCAGAATTTGTCCCTGAAACAACTGAAAAAAAAAAGTTCTATTATATTGGGTCTTCTAATATACACGAGATTTCTTAGCAACCTTCTTTTGTGGCCGTTTTTATCACATACAAAACAGCTTCAATATCTCCTTCTATCATAACTTTTTGCCGAACATTAAACAAGTATGTGTACTATATCAGTCAATTTTATATCACAAAAAATAAGACATCATCGAACAATTCATAGGAAAGCCCCTGTACTCACGTGCACTAGAATCGACACTATTCTAATGTCATCCACATTATCACCCAGTTATTTCTGTTAGTCTGTGACCGGCTCACGCTACAGCGTTTATTTTCAACGCTCAAGCCTAGTTTACCCTATGATGGACGATCACACCGGCCACAGTATATCTGTCATTCAAAATGCAGTCTGGATGAACTGAATTAAACTGAGTTTAATGTTGATGCAAGTTTTTAAACTGTGATCCACTGTAAATGTTTTGTCTTTAGAACTGTAAGCGATCTCGTACACTAGACGGCCATCGAATCACGACCGCGACCAAGTAAACTATAGAAACCGATACGAATCGCGCACTTGGTCGCAACGGCCAACTAACCGCATACCATACAATAACCACTATACTCCATTTGAAATAAGATTAGATATTTAAACAAACCTTTTTTACAGTCCGTTCAACCGATTTTGACTTTTATATCGTAGGTATAAGGATGGCATTATAAGAAAAAAGGGGTTACAATGCCAACTGTTTACTACAGCTGCCATTTGTCATGCCTCCAACGCAATAGAAGTCAAAATCGGTTGAACGGACTGTAAAAAAGGTCTGTTTAAATGTCTAATCTTATTTCAAATGGAGTATAGACGGCCAGGACTAGCCAGAGTCGTGGCCGTCTAGGGCGCGAGATACCTAAGTGTGTTTAAACAACTTAATAGGTCAAGAAACCACCTCTATGAGTGTTGAAATAAGACATAAATTAGCATAGAATGATAGCCCTAGGCTGGAATCAAGGAAAAATAAATGAACGTTGGTAACATGCTAACGTTTGTTCCATATTAGGAGAAATGATTATAATGATATGGAAATAAGGAGTATCTGTCGAGTTGATGAATTGATATTGATGACTCTATCACGGACAGTATTTCCAATTATGCAAGAGAAAAGGAGTTAGGGGATTTTTTTCAAATTAACTAGCTAAGATTCGAAACGCTTAATTCTAATTTAAAACAAATCCCTAGTAAATAATCAGCGAGAAATATTACAAAGCGTACATAATAATTATAATGAAATGCATATACGCAGGTAACTCACACACTGACTTATTATAAATCAGCGAGAAATATTACAAAGCGTACATAATAATTATAATGAAATGCATATACGCAGGTAACTCACACACTGACTTATTACAGGAAAATCATATACTTTTACAATGTTTTTAAATATATATGTGAGCACCATGTTTCTATCACATAATTAAATTATCTATCGTTGCCTCATTTTTAATTATTTTTACCTTTGTGGTATAGTAATTTTCTAGGTGCATCGTCTTTACATGTAATTAATGTATAAATAATATTTTTAAATATTTTAAAAGAGTAACGGTGGAGTTTTGAAGTGAAAACTTCTTTAGGCGCGTTGGGCATTTTTGAGATGGAAAAAAACAATTGAACTCGCGACACTGTTACCATTACCGACACCTCATTAAAAGTATTTCCTTCACAATAAAATTGTTCAAGTTTTTACATCTGTCGGCACTCCCGAAATGCCAATGTTTTTTTTTTGCCCAGTCTTCTTCACACAAAACTACGTTTTGGAAGGGGCAACTAGAGTCAATTGTATTTTTAATTTAAATGTAAATTTTGACGTTTAAAATTGCCTTTTATTTGCCTATGATCTTCTCACGGATTACTATCACTCACCCAATCCATCATAGCCCATTACCTTCAACATGGTGAGAGCTGACCCATTAGTTTCCATTCCACCATTCAGCCAGTGACCACGACATGTCACAATGTACAGCTCCATCCAATAAATCAGGTCGAATCGGAATGAACGCGAGCGGCGCTTTGTAAATCATTCGGAATAGTAATTAGAAATTTGCCGAAATTAATTTCTGTGACGTCACGTGACGCGTACGGAGAATTTTGATAAGTGGGCTTTGATGTTGTCAGGTGTTCCTGGATATTAGTCTGGATCTAGTTTATAGTTTGTGAGAATTTGAAGGAGTTTTGGGCTTTGACAAGGTTAGTCATATCAGAGAATTCTAAAGTAATTCTAAGTTTAACAACGCAGTTTAATTAGGTTCTGGTTATGATGGGGATGAAGGCACATCTTTAAACTTATGGACTTCGAAATTTACGAAAGGACCTATTACCATAAAGATAACAATATTCATAAATACTTTCATTTTCCTAAAATTCTTTAAGAGTCAGTCAATCAATCTGCCTATAGCCTTTTCCCAACCATGTTGGGGTCAGCTTCCAGTCTAACCAGATGCCAATATTTTATATGGAGCGACTGCCTATCTGACCTCCACAACCCAGTAACTGGGTAATACGATACCCCTTGGTAAGACTGGTTGTCAGACTTTCGGGCTTCTGACGATCCGTAACGACTGTCAAAGATTCACGAATGACAGCCGGGACCAACGGCTTAACATGCTTTCCGAGGCACGGTGGAGTCTCGGTATGTAATGATGGTTACCCATCCATGGAAGAACCTCGGCAAGCGTAGCTTAACCTGATAGCTATTACTTAGCCACGAGCTCCTCCCCTAAAACTCTTTAAGAGTATACTTATGAAAATGTAGCTTTGAATTTTAATAAATGTTACATCCAAACTTTGATTCTAAATCTTTTTAAAGTAACGATGTTTATTTGAAAATCAACCGAAGCAGAGAAGCATAAATCCACCTAAATCGCATTGCAACAGTCGTGGCAATGTCGTCTCAGGTCACTGCATCAGCATAAAAACGATTAGAATTATCTTACGGATTTCTATTGAGTGAGCAAAAAAAAGTACTGATACTGCCTTCTACTGCGATTCTTAGAAACTAATAGTGTATTTAGTGGTTTTCGGATGCTAAGAAACGCTACGGGAAAACGTTTACAAAATTTTATATTATTTTTTAATTTGATATTTTTTTTTTTTAATGTAATCTATTGACATGCCACCTTAATTGTAATTGCTTATTTGTGTTAATTTTGTACGCCATAAATATTGACAAAACATAGTGCTCATTTTTTTGACTTATACTATCTGTAACCATACCTATTATATGTTTAACTAAATAAATGATTGATTGATTGAAATCTAAAATAAAAGTTAGCGTTAATTTGGTTTAAGAAGAATTCAAGTGCTTGGAAAAGGGTTATTTTAAATTACATCCGGATCTTCCTAATGAAAGACTTTAACATCGTAATTTTAATATTCCAGTATTTTCTATTTTCATATAACTCGGTATTGTACACCCACATTTCGCCAGTTACGTTTAACACTTTCACTTCTTACAATGAATCTTCTTGTCAATACTAATGACCTGAGCTTGAGAAAACTCATTTTCAAAGTCCCATATAATAGGGGGCGAGCCTATTGCCACCAACCGGGCACAAATCCAGACTCCGGGCTGCTAATGAGAAATTCCTGTTGGAAAAACCCAATGATACTTTACCCTACCTAGAAATCGAACCCAGGACCTCATGGTCAGCAGTAGCGCTTGTGACCAATAGACTATAGTCTCAATACTTCTGACAGTAATAACAATAAAAAGTTTAAATATACAATTGAATTAAAACCAAAACATTCTAATTTCAAACTGTATTTAGTGTGTATTGTATGACGCAACGTTCTAAAACTAAATTATGTCGATATCTAAAACGGATTTTAGTCAGGCCAATATTAAATTTGTGGTCTAAATTCAATCGGACCGAACTGGAAGCATTGACAGGTCAGTTTGGTCGGCAATAACTTGGACAGCCATTTTGAATAAGTCATCTATTATTGGTGACACTGGGAAATAAATATTTCGACTTTCATGGAAACTGTATATTATTGGAACAAAGAAATGGTATTGTTATATTGGAAAATGAATTAATAAGGGCTTATTTTGCTTAAAGAATAGAAAAATCTAGGAAAAATTGTAAAAAATATGCATAAACAAAACAACAGATCGCCCTAAAAACTTGCTAACGCACTTTAATGCAACACAAAAACAAATATTAATTCAAGTTACCAAACGTTTTTCATAGAAAAGCAATTGAATTAACAGAATTTTCCGCAAGAATAGCACCCGTACGATTGTAAAGCTGAACACGTAGGGAGCTTTGCCGCACTCGGAATTAGAAACACTTACTTCTGGCTAAGTATCGTGGATTTCGAGTTTTAGATATTTTCGAAATGACGTCGGCAAGAAATGTTCTTTTTGTAAACGTGATACAAATAGATGGGATAAATCGAAACTAGAGCTTTAGATTAATAGGATAAAAACGAATGATAATGATCAAACTCAGAGCAAAGAAGAAACATACACACCCTTTTTTTAGGTGGGAAATTATCAAATAACTTCTCCCGCTCTAGGCGGAGCGGGAGGGTGTGTCAAACTCTTACTGCCTAAAACCCACCCGTGTTCTTTCGGTTGCCCTGTGCCATGGCCACGATCTCCCTATCGGTTTTCTTCGCACCCCTGGCAGGAGAAACATACACACCCGGTTTCTTGATTTTATAACTTGAAGTCGAGGACTTGTCATACTCTACTTTAGCATTACTAAAGGTCCGGTCAGGTTCTTCAATATAGCCCGTATATTCATACGCTTTCTGTAAATAAATTTGAATCACCTTAACTCCTTCAATATAGCCCGATATTCATACGTTTTCTGCAAATAAATTTTGATCACCTTGCGAAAAAGTTGATAATTAGACAAATTCTCAACTTCAAATTCCCAATTCAGAAACCCTGTGATAATCTTGACTGTTGTAAAAAAGTTTGATTACTTGAACCTAAAAATAGGAGCACCAACGGACAACCTAGACCTTCTTTTATATCTGTGAAATCTAAAATTAGACCGACGGTAAAAAAACCCAACACCCGTCTAAAAACGTTAACAATGTTTGCAAGAATAATAACCTTACTAAGACTTTGTTGAATTCCGATATAAATCTAAAAAGGAAAAGAATAATTAAACATTATCACCGTAACCGTTGCTTTATTGAAAGATAAGGAATTACTGTTTTAAGAGTTTTTCATTTGTAGGGATTTTTCTTTTGTAACTAGATTGGTTACGTTAGCTTATAATTTTAGATCCTTCATTTCGCCCTCGACTAAAGAGTCTTTGTTATCGCTATTGTTATATTTATGCCTGTTCAAGTTTAAGACTGTTTTAATTAATACCATTCTTTCTTTTTTTCAGGTAAGTTCTGCAATTCATCACACTGACACAATTACAAAGAAATTATCGTTCTTAAGGTAAGAATAGAGAATCCAAGCAAACAGCAGTTTAGGTATTCCTAATACTGGTAACTTTCATGAAACATCTTATTCATGACTTGACCATAATCTAATGCTGTTTTGTTAAACACATCGATTGCTCCTTGGAACTCTATATTCTCTTTGTCTTCTCCTAGACGAATAAAAACTTCTTCAATATTTTGGGAAGTGATTTCTAAATAGTTTTTATCTGTCCGTTGTTCGACACGGATTCCCTAGTCAGGCGCAGGTTATTGATCCTCTGCGCATGGTTTAATATTCAATGCGCGAACGCAACGACGGTGCGCGTCCGTTTGCTGCCCCGGCGCAGCTTGCTCCGAGTGAGAGTTTTGATTTTAGAACAATGGTAGTAAAAAAATGTTTGCGTAAAAAATCTGTGCTTTGCATTCCTGACTTTTTTGTATTTTTTCTACAGGAATTTTAAATAGCAAAACATGAGAACCTAGAAAAAATTGCATAAACGAATTTATTTTAATAATAATGTCCCATAACCAAGGAAATTAGAATGACAAATGACTAACACTTGAATAGAAAACGCATTAACATCTTGTCCTCAAAGCCCTAAGTGTAAACAGAAGTACCTTTAAGTTAGGAACTGGTGAAATCTAAGGTTTTGCCATGAATACATTACGCAGTTTCACTACTAACTTAAATATTAACAAAACTTCTCTAAAGCTAGATAGCCTACTGGTGTGACCGTCGGACTGCTAAGTCATAGGTTTCGAGCTCGAACCCAAGGCTCGCACCTCTTGACTTTTCGGATTTATGTGCGTATTGTATAATTATCATTTGCTTCAAAAACGGTGAAGGAAAACATCGTGCCAGAGAGATATTCTCGACGGCATGTGAAGAAATATCAGAGGCCCATAGGTGGCATAAAAACTCTGACACCAGGTTAGTCACCAACCACACGAAAAAGAAAAACTAAAAGCTAGAGAATACATATATACTGCAGCTACATCAATATACGCATTTTTAAGGAGAAACTTTGTGTTTTATCAAAGTGTTAAAATAATGATCAATCTAGTCCTTTTCGATAATCCACAAAATATTGACGACATTTGCATATATCATGCCTCAAAAGAGAAAAATTTCATCATCCAATTTGATCCTCCAAAACTTACATACCCATTACAATTTAATCCTAAATGGTAGGGAAAGTTGTATGACAAATGAAGGAAGCTTAACATTCTAGTTTCGGTACTAAAGCGATTAGTTATAGTGCGGCTACGGCAAACCTATTTTGCATTTGATCACGTTGATTGAGTTAAAGTGTGCCGATTAAGCCGTCTTCCAACGATCCAAACTGTTGGAATGTGAATTAGAATCCAATTTATACTATATACTGGTATTGTGTAGTACTGTATGTGGTAGAGGTTCTGATTGATCTGAAATAACTTCCGAAATCGCTTTTGTTTTGGTTAATGGAATTCTAAATTAATTTAGTGGAATGGAATTCAATGTTCAAGAAGTTTCTTACACTAATAACTTAATTAATGGACTTCATTCAGGTAACTAAGGTATAATTTGTAGATACGAAACTTTCTAAAGTCTACCTCAAATTGTAAATCCTTACTTGTAAGAGTAGTGAAACCGGCTCTAAGCTGAATGAACTTAGTTTGAAGTTATGAACAGCAAGTGCATACTAAGTAACGTTACTATAGATCGCAAGAATACATTTCATGTAAGACTGTCATTCCAAAATTTGCATCCAAACGTCTTGTTTCGTCTTATTGATGTGCCTTTTCTCTTTTCGATCTAATAGAATTAAGACTACTACTTTTTCTGCGATTATTTCCAGTCAATTTATGAAACCTACAACTCCGGACTTCTAAATCGAGCCTCCGCTCATTTCCTTGTAGAAAAGGGGTTAATGCAGTTTTGAAACCGACATACTGCAAGCCATCATTTTTTGCCGTCAGCATAGTTCCAAATTTAAATTTATGAACATTTAAAAAGATCCAAAGCTATTTTACGAAAAATGCAGTGTGATTTGATTGATTAATTAAGAGTCAGTCAGTGTATTTGAAGCTCCAAATGTATCACAATAATAAAATTCAGCAAACAGAAAATTAGTATCGACTTCCTTCCAAATAGACGGTATATGTAAATGTTGAACGATAAAAAAACAAAGGATATAGTGCCAAGTTCGTTGACATCGACGATGCCACTCATTCCGTATTCTCGTATAATCTTCGGAAGTGAAAAAAATGTTCATTTTAAAATTGTCCCTGACTTTTGACTCGGCGGCCATTTGTTAGCTAAAAAGTTTAAGGGCTATAGTAATGACTGTCGTAAGCTTGATATCGAAAGATTAGTAGATTAGATGTCGATATGACCGTGTTGGATTTATAAAGGTTATTTTGGCTACCTGAACTACGCTCAGATTTTATTTGTGTTAAATTATATGTAGGAAACATTGAATTTCAAGTGTTCCATATTACAATTGAGACAAATAAAGTTTTTTTATAGCCTTGTAATTTTGTATCAGGTATACGAGAATAATATAAACCCATGAATATCAATGACACCAGCAGAATAATAGATGAAGACTCGAACTACGAAAGTTTTATAACATTAAAACAAGAGGGATCGAAAGAGAAGACAATGAAGTTTCACTAATACAATTGAGATATCGTAATTTTTGGCTCTCGATTCTTTTAGCCTACCTAACAAGATGTCTGACGATACGATAGGTCATAAATAATCAGCCAGCTGGCACGCCAGGGCAGCTCTAATTTATATCGACTAGTTGTCAATCTGACACCTTTAGTAACGCGGGCCCAATTAATGTAATCATGGCTAATATTATCGGTAACAGATGAATGATTTGTTAGATTATTTAGTGCTAGTTTCAGTTGAATTGCTAGTTTATTAATTCTAACGGTATTAATGGCTGTACTATTTACCTACCTGTAATAGTTATTTTACATTTGAGAAAATCTGGTAGTTTTTTCTAATATTATCTCTGTCATGTATGTGATCAGTTGTTGTAAGTTTATCTATCTTCTATTATTTTATGAACTTCACTTCATTAACATAGCACAAATAACAGTTTTTGTATCCGTTTGTCTGTGTTCGTCTTTCATCCCTAACCATAACCATAATCTTTCGCAGCATGATGCTGAGACAGAAGCCTTTTTGCCTCTTACAGTACTTTGTTTTTATTTTCATTTTATGAGTGTAATGTTTAATTTGTTATCTCCTGTGCGAGTTCCAATAAATACATTTTCTTTCTTTTTCTCTTTCTTCATAGTTTCAGCTAGTAAACGCTTTCTTAAAACAAATATTGCTTCAAAGATACTTTCCTATAGGTATCTAAGTTTCAAACTCGGTAGCTTTAATAGAAGGAACTTGGGATACCACCAGACCTTCAAACTAGTAATCAGCAACATCAATAAAACTAATAGCTCCAACTGTCTTAAGTTACCCAAATCCACAGCAATTCCTCACTGAGAACTTTCCATCTTTGGCGAACGATACAAACAAATGGAGTAATGCCGAACTAACCAAAGGCTTTAATCTTAATTATTATCTCGCTCCAGTTTCAAGTTGGAGGAATCTGGGGACTGAGATGACTAGAGCTACAGATTGTCATAGTATGGTCCAATTCTTCTTCTTTAGGTTACTCTCGAGTTTGCATTCAAAGATTAAGTACCTACTAAACTCTCGGCTATTAGCGTTACTTCTTCACCAGTTACAGTTAATATTATGTTTATGACAACGTACATTGTTATTGCCGCTTCCATTACCAGCACTTAGTTTTTTGTTTCTAAATATTAAACCTCCTTTTAATACTTTTTCATTTAGGCGCCGTCATCTCCACGGACGATAGAATCGCAGCGATAGTCAGGCTGTGCCTTCAAATTATCGCCGTGTGGAGATTGATTCATAGAGTTTCTCGCAATTTTCTTGTCCGTGGAGATGCCTCGGCTTAGTTTTGTTCTGTATTACTTTCAAATCCCAAAATAATACAATTACGTGCTAACAACACTAACTCAAACCCCAAATTGCCAATAATTAACACCCCAACCAATAAAACCAAATAGTTCCACCAACTGTCTTGTTACCCGAAGCAATTTCTCAATCCCCAACTTTCGTTGTCGCAAACTTTCGAGCCCGTAAACGATACATACAAATGGCGCGGATTTCGGTCTCGCGGTAAGCCACGACCCGCGACTGATTCACGCTCGCGACTTGTCAATCCTAACTGGTAGGGCTGTCACCCAACGAAATTAATCACGGAACACCCCGCCAAGTTATATTGCACGTCAATACATAAGTTTCCCTCCCTTGCACACTCGAGGGGTGTGATGCAAGTGTAGCTTGACGTGACACGTTATAAATTATTGTTATAGCCGCCGAGAGCTTGATTAATTTTCCTTTTGACGTGTTTGATGAGAATACTGCGGTATTGGTTTTGAGGTCAATCGTGTTTGAAGAATGATATGATAGGATGATAATGTCATTTTAATAATAATGGACGGACCATTAGGTTATCTTTTGGTAAATGTCGGATGCAATTAGATAGGACGTGTTATCGAAATACAGCCTTGTGCCTTAGCTTCAATGTGTTATAAATAATATGAAAATGAGGTTGGCCGGTGAAAACTTATGATAGATGGCGCTAGTATAACTTTCACCTGTCAAGTTTGTGTTGTGTTTTGACTTATTGTTGACTGCGTTTTTTTTATAATATTGAAAGAACTGTTGTGAAAAAACATGTATTCGACATGGCGGTTAGGTGTGTTAAAAACTGAATTGAAGAAACGAGGTGCATCTTTACTAGGAAAGAAAGCAGACCTTGTCAAATCAAATCAAATGTTCCTTAGAAAATTCTTCTATTTTGATTAAAACTATGCTAGCACCACTATGACATTCACTTTAATGACGATTTTACGCCAGCTCGAAACGTCTCCGAAAATAATGTTTTGTTTCTTCTCTGTACCAACACTCTAAAATAAATAAACTTCCCTTTTCAATCAATCAACGCAACAGTTCACAGCTGCACATACGATATTCAATTTACTCTTTTTCAAAATAAAATAATAACAACATTTTGACAACCCTATAAAGAAGAACGCGGCTCGACGCGAAGTGCGCGGTACACGAATTAATTGCCTATTGATTGTAACGAGAGTCTTTGCCGATACGACCTACGACGTACTTTACGCCGACTAATTAAGAGCTTGTTTACGTAGTTTACGTTTTAGTGTATAAAACGTAGTGGGCTAAACGTACTGCCTCGTTGGTCTAATAGTTGCAAACGCTACTGCTGAGCATGAGGTTCCTGGGTTCGATTCTCGGGTCGGGCAAAGTGTTATTGGATTTTTCTATCTAGAATTTCTCAGTAGTAGCCCGGTTTAGATTTGTGCCCGGTTGATAGCAATAAGCTCACCCCGAATTAAATGGGACTTAAACATAGAAATATTATCATTCGCGGACGTAGTAGGAGCTTAGTTAAAGTCATAGCTAACCATGAAATTCAATTAATTTAATGCTAACTACAACAAAAATAGCGACACTCGTAGACCAAACAAGTAAACAAATATTATACAATTTATACTTTAGCGTACTTTTTAGCTCGTGGCTAAGTAATAACAGCCGCACGGAGCGATCCACCAGGTTAAGCTACGCTTGCCGGGGTTGGTCCGTGGATGGGTGACCATCTTTACATACCGAGACTCCTCCGTGCCTCGGAAAGCACGTTAAGCCGTTGGTCCCGGCTGTCATTCGTGGATCTTTGACAGTCGTTACGGGTCATCAGAAGCCCGAAAGTTTAACGAAGTTACCAAGGGGTATCGTGTTACCCAGTACCCAACTGGGTTATGGAACTCAGATAGGCAGTCGCGCCATGTAAAATGCTGTTATTCAGCTGCATCAGGATAGACTGGAAGCCAACCTCAACAAACTCGTAGTTGGAAAAAGGCTAGGCAGATAATAGTGATGATAAATTTTAGAATGGCGTTTGGAAATATTACTTATTTTAATAAGCACTATTATTGGTTTTAGTCCCATCCACGGACCAACCACGGCAAGCTTAGCTTAACCTGATCGATTGACCCGTACGGCTATTATTACTTTGTCAAAAGCGCCTCTTCCGGCTTCCGTATCCAAATCATTATGATTTACACTAAGCCCAGGCAATATTAACACTTAAGAACCTATAATACCTCACATTGCTTAGAATAATTCTCCGTTATATCGAAAATGCAATATAAAAAACTTTTTTACAAAAAACACAACCGACTTCCAAACTACAAAGTGAAAAATAACTTAATTTCGGAAGTCGGTGTCTTTGGGTCAGATCATTATTTTAGTTTTTTGACACCGACTTCCGAAATTAAGTTATTTTTCACTTTGTAGTTTGGAAGTCGGTTGTGTTTTTTGTAAAAAAGATTTTTCTCTTTTTAGTGGGTTGGTTTGTAATTTATCTAAGTTACAATAGCCTTATGTCAACTGTTCATCAAAAATACCCAAATCGCTATAGATGTGCCTTTAATATTTGAAGAGTTCCCTCGATTTCTCCAAGATCCCATCATCAGATCGTGACCAAATGACAATGGGACCAACTTGAAAGTATACCATTTCAAACAAAAAAAGAATTTTTCATATCGGTCCAGCCGTCTTCGAGTAATCGGGGAACATACATATATCCCGACGAATTGAGAACCTCCTCCTTTTTTTTGAAGTCGTTTAAAAACAACATCCTGTTACAAATTTAATTGTATTAAACGAAATGCCTGGCTAACTAAATACTTATTATATACTTGAATATATGTATGAAGCCCATACATCGCCAGGCGTTGTATTTCAAGAATGTTAGCACCTATGCGACACTGCTACCACTAAATGGTAGCTATTGTTCTACTTACAGATATGTCGCTGTCAACTATGGAATTTAGACATTTAGTAAACCGTCTGGAAGATAACTGACAAAAAAAATCGTGTTAAAATAAGAGTGTTTTATTTTTATTTTAAATACTGACATAAGTTACTCTTGGCTGTTTTGCTGTACCCAAATTGTTTATTAATCACAATTTCTCCGTTTTTGAAAAAATCCGAATATAAGTTTATTGAATGATTAACAAACAAACAAATCCTGTAGCTAGTATTTATTCTGGTCAGGTTTTTTTTTATTGTCCCTTGTGTGACATGTAATGACGCTAGTCCAACCCCTTTAAACCTTCCACCGGACACGTCTACCACAATAAAATTAATTACAAAATGCGCAATTAAATCCACAGTCCTCCCATGTCCGTTACCAATAAAAACGTAACCATAAAAAAAAACACCACGGCCATTTACATAATTCACCGATTTCACGAAACAGCTGCGACTTTTATATCAATCCCTGTACCTACACATTTGTGGTTTGAATGTGTTGTGTGTGTGCGATAAATATGTAGTGTGAGGTGTATGTGTGTCTGTTTAACTAATGTGGTATAAGCACACAGGAAATGTTCGCGTTGACAGGTAAAATGTGTGTGTGTGCTGTAAATATAAGGACATCATTCTTGTGTGGGTCACAGGGCTGATAAGCCGTATTTTGGGTATATTTCAGTGTGTAAATTGAAATAATACTGTTGGAACAGTTACTGGAAAGTGTGCTATCCTAAATTAAGTTTTATTGCCTACTAGCTAATGCCCGGCAGGCGTTGCAATTACCTTTTCATGGTCTTTCTCCGGCGCGCACACAACAACTTACCAAAGTTTCATCACAATCGGTCGAGACATTTTCGAGTTGCGAGACTAACGCACGGCAATTTTTTTTTAAATGTTACTTTTGTTGTTCAGTCTAATTATTCGTTCCATTTGATTTTCGGTTATGATCTAGGCTAGAAGCAATATTACCTACGTTACTTTTTAATCTTAGATAATTAAATATTAAAGGCATCATCGCCTTCTTTTGATTTGGTCATCTTTAAGCCCAACTTTCACAGACAGGCTAGGCAACCCTAGGCTAATGTCACATATATGCGACAACAATGCAATTTAGAGCAAATGCACTAAATATCCTTTCACAAGACGTGGACGCTTGCCGTACTTACCAGCCTCTTACTATTTTCACCTACTTACATAACCTTTCAGGCACGTTACCTGTACATTTCCGACATTTATATTGAGTAGAGTGACATCATACATAAACTTCTGTTATCTTTGTACTTCAAATCAACGTCAAAGTCACAACGAACGTTACACGTCTCAAAATTTAATTGAAAACTAAAGTTTGTGCGACACTGATACGAGTGTCATAACCGTCTTGTGCCAGCCCTATTCCGGTGTCACATATATGTGACAACAATGCATCTGTTATGCTGACTTCGCGCCTTGGAGCCGTTGATATGTCCCGGACACGGAGTAGAAAGGAATGGAGAGTTAATAATAGGTACACATTTTTCTCTGTTGACAAAGACGTATTCTGAAAACAGAAACGTTTGTCTGTGGATATTTGTGATTACCACACAATTCTGTATAGCGTTAGGGCAACAGGATCCAACCAAATTGATTCACTGTGATTGAAAATCGCAGAAATTAAAGGTATCGCGGCCCACATAGAATAATATTCACTTTTGTGTTTACATAATTAAATATTCAGTTGCGTCCTCCAAATTGAAAGGCATAAGTGAACAGTACGTTATTATTGCCGTTTTTATTAGCTGTCTTTTTAAAATACCTGGTTTGCTTAGCTGTTTATTAAATTCTCACAACTGCTTTTACAGTTCGGAAATAGATCACCCGCTCATTGTCACTCCATTTACTTATTAATCCATGGTCGTCCAAGAAGTGTACCTTTGTGTGTATGTCACGTTCTTCATTGTTTTGCGTCCGATTGTCTATGGGTCCGCCGAGGGATCGGTAGGGTACTATCGCGTTACAATTTCTGTGACACACTTAGAACTTAGTCCGGTGTGCTGTTGATAAGGAATTGTTATGTTTCGTGTTTGTAACGTTTCCAAGGACACTGTAAGGAAGGTGTAGGGCACTGTGAACCGATAAGCAAAATGTTAACAAATTAATTATAGATATTGGCTTTAAAAGTCACCTTACTGCCTTGCCACTAAATGCTTTAAGAGTATTTATTCTGAAAGTTGGCAACGTCGCAAATTGCTTTCAAATATTTACCTGTTTTGAATATGGTAATATTACTGTATGGAATTAAGAAATTTTGGCTAACTAGCGAACTAAAACATTGATTATGAAATGCAATAATTAATATCGTAACATCGAATATTTAGTTTAAGAAGCAAAAAAAAGTATTTGGAAACTTTCCAAATGCCTTTTTACACCTAAAACGATTACAACATCAAATTCAGTGTTATAATTGCAATTCATTATTCATATTCTAGTTCGCTAGTTAGCCACATTTCTTATTTCCATACAGTAATATTGCCAAATTAATAAAAACAGCGAAATATTTGACATCTATTTGCGACGTTGCCAACTTTCAGAATAAACGCTCTTAAGGATTAAACAACCTTCATTGTCTCTACTAACTCTGCTGTTTATCTTCCACGTTGCTGCTATGCTAATTATCTGTGCCCTAGTTTTTTATATTATCGGCTCACCCTTAAATCGTGCAAGTTATGACTATCATCAACTATACTTGCCATTGTGTCTTCATTATTGTTACTTTCATTATCAGATATACCACATCATTCGTTCGTCCCTCAACCTTCAGTCTTCTAATCAATGATCCTGGCTTTCTTATCCAAATCATGGTGCTGATAAACTTGAGCATTCATTTGTAACAGAACATCGAGCATTCGCCGAACTGAAACATTTGAAAAATTTGTCGAACTGAACAACGAACAGAGCCAAACATTTTTATTTATTTATTTATTTGATTTACACGGCTTAAGATACCAATTACATAAATCAAAGTATATTTAAGTACAAACAAACATAACACATAAACGAATAACAACAATTAAATACAATTATAATCACAAAAATGTAGGCACATAACCATTAAATTGTCGAATTTATCATCGAACAGATCACAGTCCGGGTTGGCTTCCACGAGCTTATTTAGTGCGGTCAACACGCGCGGTAGGGGAGACGCAGCACGGGCTGCTGTCCGACACGAAGGCACGCCTAGCAGTCGATGTTTTCTACCACGGAGATAATTATTCGGTGTGTATAGTCGAATCAGCTCATTATGGATATCAGGCGCATCCATCATACCCTTCCACACCTTGAGCATAACGCCTACCTGGCCACATGCCCTTCTGCTCTCCAGCGTATGATATCCCAGACACCCTAAGAGGAACTTGGTAGGATAGAGGTAGGGATAGTAACCGAGAGCTCTTCTGTAAAGAAAACGCAGGAATGCTTTTTGCACTTTTTCTAAAAGAAGTGCATACTTTGCTTCGTGCGGATTCCATACAGAAGAACTAGCTTCTAGCTTGGTTCGGACAAGTGTGCTGTATAAGAGCCTTATTACATGCTCGTTGTGAAAATCACGAGCATTTCGGAGAACAAACCCTAGCCTTTTAAAAGATTCTTTGGCAACTGTAGAAATGTGATCATGAAAAGTAAGCTTCTGGTCAAATGTGACACCCAAGTCCTTCATGTTCGTTGATCTAGTTATTTTAGTACCATTCATTTTGTATTCAAAATCAATCGGGTGTCGCATTCGACCAAAGGTCATTATATAACATTTGGAAGAATTGAACTCCATTTTTTTTTTTTTTTTTTTTTTACATAGAGCAAAACATCGCTACGAATATTTTCACGATCATTCCAGCGAATGCTCTGTCAAGGGGTGCAGGAGGCTTAGAAGGACGGCGGCGGAACAATAACAGAATGGCTCGGCTCAGCAAAAAGCTCGGAGCCAACTTTACTGTCTTTTCGCTAGAATGCTCGCTAGAACGCTCGCTAGAGTGCTCGCTAAAACGCTCCCGTTTATTTTTCTGTAATGTAACATCTACTACGTCACAGTCAACACTCTATGTATCCGTTTCACCAGTAATGGATTCCAAACGTGACAGTTGGTACAACCGATCGCTGCTCACAAGGAGCTCACGTTTCCTATTTATCATTAAACGTGTGCCTTTCCTTAATAAGTTTTCCTTCGCCGTATATAGCTGGTAATGAATTTTAGTATAGAACATAATTGTATACTTAGAAATCGTCACGTTCGTTACCTTGTGATGATTGGCCATCATGGGTCTATTTGCTGTGTTGTTATTAGTTTAAGGCTCCCGCAGACAGGCGCGACGCAACAATGCCCGCGATTCTGCTAGAATAACTTCCATAAAGATTTCATATAAATTGTTCTACTAGAGCATCGCGCCTGTCTGCAGGGTCCTTTATACTTCTGTACAGTATTTCTATCGGGAATCCTCGCATTTCCGAATACAAAAGAATGCTAATTTCCATGTCCATCAATTATTAGAATTGTTTTGTACAATAATTTGAATTCAAAACTAAGTACTTTAATCTTGTTTTGTTTTGATTTTCGTGTGAACTATATAGAGCTGTAAAACTATTTTCCTATTTGTCGTGCCTGCGACTTTAGCAGCTTTCTTACCATTTATTAAAATAAATTACATTAATTAAAAGAGTATTAACAACTCTATATACTTCCAAGTCGATTGAGAGCGTCCGGTGTGCACCAAGTGCAAAGGACAACAATACGAGGTTTGCCAAGGGACATTAAGAACATATTTGTTCTGTATTCTTCTGTTTTTGTTACTTCGGGAGAATCTTCGTGATAATCCGCTCTTCGTAAAGCTTGGCTAGTCAAGGACATCTGCTTAGTAATCTTGCTTTTGAATATAGGACCAAATCCCTGAACATAGTTCTTGTTCCATTCCCATGTCAAACAATCTCCTTGATATTTTTTCTAACCGATTCTATCGCTTGATAAGGATAACCCAATTTTAACAAAGGCCTTAAGAAACAATCCAAGGTAATGTCGATCAAGGGGACCGACCCGCATTTCTGTGTGAATATCTCAATACTGTCGGCCACATCGCTATCTGTTTCAAGATAAATATATTTACCTGAAAGCGGTGAAATATTCAAAGGGCCTCAACCCTTACTTACACTTTGGAACTGTAATTAATATTAAACTGTGATTTAACGTTGTAATTGTAATTTCTCTTTTGGTGAATAAGTGGGCGTTATATACAGTGTGAGTCTTTATAATGTGCATAATATATCGAAATGAGGAAATCTATGCTTAATTTTATGGACGGAAAATATATTTAAAAATCTTTTTTTTTATATACGTAATGGGCGTCTTATTGAGAAATTTTACGATGATTGTAAAAATTTGTGAAAAAAAAAACAGATGTTTGCTAAAATAAACATGTTAATTTAGTTTAATTTAGTGTAGTTTTTTTTTCCACAATTTTATGAGGACGCCTAATTACTTCCAATCATCATGGAGTTTATTTCATCGCGATAGATTATTAAGTTCAAAATTTACACCGATTTGTTTAAAAATTCCATAAAAAATATTTTTTAAAAACAAAAAATTGTTTTATTTTCTTTTTTGGAATTTTTAACTTGGTACGGGAGTAGAAATTATGGTGGATGTTTAAAACTTTTAACGGTGGGTGTTTACGATTGTTTTGAAGAGATTGTAATGTACTATTACCGCTATTCAATTACTGAATAATTATGGACAAAGCCCAAATTGACAAAATTCTTACTTGTACAGCAGCATCTGAAAATTTACTGTCCTGCCCATAACATTATCAGAAAATGGCTGTTTTCACACTGCAACGATACGCCATGGACATAATGAAATTATCGTCAGCTCGAACGACAACGATATCGGCCGACAATATCGGGACGATATCGGTATGTGACGAGATGTAACCAACAGCTTATGGTTATGCGGTATGCCACAGCAGCCTCGAATAGTCGCGTTGTGCCAGCAAAAGCTTACATCGCCACGCGATTCCAAAAGTGTATTCGAGGTAATAATGGCAGCAGTGAACAAGCGCACTATGTCGTCCACCGATATCGGCACGTCAAACAATGTCGTAGACGATACCGTTGACTACACCGACACAGTGTGAAAGCGATTAATAGTACCTAATTGTATGAAACTATCAGTCTGACGATATCGTGTCGTTATCGTCCAATGTGAAAACGGCCAATAGCATCCACTTCAATTGTATCAATTACATTTAAAAAAATCTGTAGATACCCTAATTGCGTTACTTATTTTCGTAAACGATCATGACAAATTTGTTTCATTTTGACAGTTTAACAACATCCATTGCATTATTTACGTTGTTGAGCAGATGTTTTTTACAACTTATGAAGCAATGGATTAGCAATCTGTTTCAAATAGAAACAGATTGTGATTGATCGTGTATTACGCAATTAGGGTACTAGTTGAGATTACGAGTATCTTTTAATCTAGTGCTCTAATTAGTATCTAGAGAAGATCTCTTAAATTATGAAACTGAATCGAATTAATTATTCTGAAACTGAATCGAATTAATTATTGAGCTATTCTTAAAGTCATGACGAAAAAGCCCTACCGGTATCCAACAACTGAACTCAAACTCAAACTCAAACTCTTTATTGCATTCATGTGTACATTTAGTTGTTACGTTTAAGTTAGTAAGTTCCAACACGAAACCCGGTTAGGGCACGGCAACATAATAGGTAGGTAGTAGATTGGAACAAAACAAGCATCCAGTCAGTAGGTACATGTACTGGATTGCAAGTTTGTTAAACAAATATAAATTTTCGATGATATTTCTAGTATTTATTTTATTTATAGTTATTTTAATTAATGTCATGAGGTTATTAAATTATTTTATTTTTATATATTAATTATTATATTTTATTGATTTGTATTAATTATTATATTCTAATAATTTTTATGTTTCATTAATTTGTATTAATTGTTATCTATATTTTATTTATTTATATTTTTTATTATTATAGCAATATTTTATTAATTTATTTTTGTTGTGTAGGTGTGTGCTTTTTTCCAATTCAACGACTGACTGAAATTTCAATGACTAGTAATTTTTTATGTATCCAATTTATTAATTATTTTATTCTAAGTATTCTGCGACCGAGTAAAAGCATTTTTGTGTTAAATATTCTTTTAATTTTTTGTTGAATTTATTGAATTCTGTTTCAGTTTTAATTTGGTCTGGTAGTTTGTTGAAGATTTTTACTGCCATATAATATGGGCTATGGTAAAGCATTTTGATCCGGGAGGGTGGAAGATATAATCTATTTTTATGGCGCGTGTTTAAGTTATGAAGGTCTTTAACTTTAGGAAAAATGTTGCTATTTTTAAATACAAATATGCAAAGGTCATGTATATACATAGATGGTAAAGTTAGTAGTTTTAAACTAACAAAATATGGCCTACAGCTTTTGGTATTATCAATATGGGCCAGTATTCTAACACATTTTTTTTGGATTATAAACACTTCGCTTGCATCGACGCTGTTCCCCCATAACATCACTCCATATCTTAGCCACGAGTTTGCGTAGGCGTAGTATGCAGATAGTGCTGTTTCTGTATCTGTGCTGTGCTTAAGTTGAAACAAGGCGTAGGTAAATTTAGACAATTTAGATTTCACTGTTTCTATATGCTTTTTCCAATTGAGATGTGTGTCTATGTTTATACCGAGTAAGTTGAATGTAGTTACTAACTCTATAGGGGTGTCATTAAAAATTACATTTGTACTTAGGGGGGGGGCTTTGTACGATCTGAATTGTATCATTTTGGTTTTTTTACAGTTGATTTCTAAATTGTGATCTTGTAACCAAAGTGTTATAGTCTGGAGAGTATTCTGTAAGATTTTATTTGGGTCACAATTTTTATCACATTTCACAAGTATGGAGATATCACTCTTCTCCGACTGTAAAGTACTTACGGTCCGTCAGCTTTATGTGCTTAAATCCACCCTTAGAAAGCACGCGGGCCTTCCTCCCCATATGACAAACAAACGCACGTACGTTCCACCAAATATACAACATAAGACCGCGTTCGCCAAACATCAATATTATATACTAAGTACCCATATCTATAAAAACATTAACAAACATCTCAATATTATAAATCTTAACTCAAATGCACTAAAATCTAAAGTAACAGAGTGGCTGCTCCTTAAGGATTACTCTTACACGGAGTCTTTACTCACCTTTCTTGTATAATACACACACACCTACACCCACACCTACACACACACACATACACTCACACCTACACACACACACCACTCACATACACTAACACACAACATACAATTTTACTCTATTATTACCATACAGTAGAATGACACAGTCCACTTGAGATATAAGTTTTTGTTGATTATTGACCGTAAACTACCTCTTATAATACAGGTATACCCTATCTTAAGAGGTAGTGAATATTATTCTTGTACAGATTTTGCAACAAACTATAAATGTATTTTCTAAACCAAATATCACACTATATTTTCAAACTGTATGTTTTTGGGTAAATAAAGATTTTATTTATTATTTTATTTAATTCCAAGTCTGTTGAGTAATAGTTAGGTACCTAAACATTTTTACACCTGTTACACCTGTAACATATTCCCTTACGTCTCTCATAATGATGCCTCCGAGCAGTCTCAAGCTCACATTACCAAAGTTTACTAACTATGAGAACAAAACAAAAATATACACAACATTAATTAATACCAAAACAACACGATGATCAAACAATAACAGTTGGACAATACAATAATGTGATAGGGAGGATACCCTTCAAATGTTAGCAGTGGAGATCAATAATGAACGTGTAACGGACACCTGGATACGAAGATCCCTTGTAAATCCCTCAGGCGAAATGTACCGATACATGTAGAACTTTAGTGGGGTGTTACAGTAGGTCTATTAATTGGAAAATGTTTTCCGCTCTGAAGAGTATCTGGTGTAAAAGGTGTTTTTGAGTTAAAACAGTAATTGTTTTTGGAAGCGCCATAATTAGAGAATGAAAAAACTTGTGATGGTTTTAGCAAGAACTGATCATTCTAGAGCCATGACAAAATGCATAACTACTCGTAAATATCTGTCTACTGTAGGCTGTAGGTACGTGTCTATGTCAGTACACCTGATACGCATAGTCTACTGTTGGACGTGGAGCTCTCCCAAGTTACGCCTAGAAACTCCATTTTTCATTATTTCTCCTCTAGTCTACACAACTGTCTTATCCAGCTGATGGATATATCTAGAATAATTTCACATTATACACGGTTAAGTAAAAATATAAAATGTACCCAATAACCCTGATATACACAGGGACCATTTTCAAGTAATTTAACATTTTATATTTTAAAATGTATGAAATATAAATGTTACGAATAACCTTGGTATACAGGATTAATGTTAATACGTCGGCAATACATTAAGAGTATGTAGGCGAGGTCATTTACAACCAAATAACGCCTTCTGACTTTAAAATATAAAATGTAAAATTACTCGAAAATAGTTGACATTGGCATAGGGGTCAACAGGGGTAATTTGGTTGCAAATGACCTCTCCTACATCCCCTTAACGGATTGCCGACGTATAACCAATAACCCTGTATAATGCATTTTATCGACTGCAACAATACCTACGTTAATATAATTTTCCAGTAATATTCACATAAAAGTAATAAAACGGCAACTAAAATGTGTCCACTGCGGTTATTGAAACGCGCGCGTTTACAAAATTTTTCACGCATATTAAATTCACGTCACGCGTTTTATGTTTTTGTCACGGAATTATATGAAGCAATTAGTGTATTTCATTTCACTGCTACCAAATTTATCTTCTGTTTTAACGTAAATTGTTTTTTTTTTCGTCACTTGTTAACACCGGTAGGTTTATTATTTTAAAAAAACGTGTGGCACTCGGGGACTGCCGCGATAAAGCTATTGCATAGCATTTGTAACCTCCATGACAACATCACGTTGTCATGGAGGTCACGTTGTCATCACGTTGTCATGGGAACCGTCATTACATGGTAGGCGGAGTGGGAGGTGTTAGGTTTTATTTTCGTTACGTTACGGAATTTCTTGATTCGGTCGCCGCGCTCAAAGCCCGCGATAAAAGCTATGCAATAGCTTAAAAATGATTTTGTAAGGAATATAATTTTTTGCAATTAAAAATATAAGACACTTCAATGATTACCGAAATTCCTACTTCTACCATAACATCCGAATTACATCGACTACAAAATAATGTGTGTCTCAAAAATTTGCACACAATGGGCACTTGTCAAAATGTAAACATCACTTGCGACAATACTTGTCTGTCATTATGTTTTCTATATAAATATCACTGATCATTGTGGTCGAGGCCATGAGAAAACTCACTTTCCTCTTGAAAATAAAACCAACAAGCAATTGTGTGTGTGAGAATGTTCAAACAAATGCCATGAAGTAGTGAGCAGAGTAAATATTACGAGAAACTAAAACAAAATGAATTTATTTGTGAACGCCAGTGCGAATCCCCTGAACACCGCTTTAATACTTTTAATTAAAAGGATGTGCCCCGTGGTGGCTCTCAGGAGTTTGTCAGAAAAAATAACAATTGAAAACGCAAGGCCACGGGGAAAGTACAGAATTGTGTGTTCGAGATAGTTTCTAAATTAAAAATTCCGTTACTAAAAATGTTGTTTGTGTCACATTTTAGGGAAATAGGAAGTTTTAATTGCATAATTTTATCCTGTGTTTAGAGGATACAATTTGTTCTGAACTTCGTATTTTGTCACATTAATATACGGCAAACAGAGTTGGTGCTGAAATCAAATTAATTCAAAGTAAATACTAAGATCAATTCTTCAGCTTTCCGTCTGCAAAATATGTAAATACAATTCTCAAGAGTCGAAGACTTTCTAATCTGTTACTCGACTCGACTCAAATATCTTTAAAAGCCGCTCCTAGAGCTTAATAATCAACTAATCCGCGCTCTCAACGGGTTTGTGTCAATAACAAACAAAATTCATGAATTTATTTCCATCTTCCCTCTCAAATTTGAACACCTTTTAATTCACACTTGACACTAGAGAGCAATGCAAACAATAAACACTGTCCATTAAATCTTGACACTTTGTGGCAGTCCTGCTTGTCAAGGCAAATGTCAATGGACTGTCAAATTCCATATTTGTTTATTTAATTATTTTTTTTTGGTGTACACCACAAAAACACTTAACAAAAAATAAATCAAACATTACAAAATATACAATAGGCGGCCTTATCGCTTTCTACACAAAATGGGGACTGTCGTTGGCGCAAACACTATAATATATAGTATGCAATATTCTAAAAAAGATATTACATAGATACACATAGACATATATCTATAATCCATAAAAATAAATAAAATTTGTGTCTGTTTGTAATGTTAAAATATATTTTTTATTAAATGCATAATTATGTAAGTATACACGGTACGTATAAAAATCAATTTTTAACATTTTTGTTTGTATGAAACGACTGGACCAACTTTGACGAGCCTTTCACTGGCAGTTGGCTGATTTTATTAGGGTACTTTTATTTTAGAAAATGACTTAAGTTTCCGCTCAAAAAAAAACACGGGTTACTTTATATCCCGGTAGTACGTTCCCGTGGGATGTTTTCCGACATCCACGCGGGCGAAGCTGCGGGCAACAGCTAGTCCTAAATAATAGAAGAGAGAAGTTCCATATTTAGCTGCGGGTCAAGATAAACTGGAAATGCTGTAAAAGCTGTTACGGTAGCTCCGTAAGTAAATTGACAGTGATTCTATCAAACTGTTCATTCGTACATTTATTTGTTCCGTTTTTAAAGGGGAACGTCCAGTGAATATTTTCAGCTTGAGTGTACTTAAGGTTGTGTTTGTGTGGTGTGTGATAAGCGGGTTGAGATTTTAGATGCTTTTCGTTCATATGTGCAGGAATCCTAAGTCCTAGTGAATCTCCAGTAATAGACGTGATAGCTAAATGTTAAAAAAATGCAACGTGTGTTTGTGGGGGTGTGTTTGTGTGTGTGTGGGGGGGGGTGTGTTGGGGTGTGTGTGTGTGTGTGTGTATGTAAGGATCGTAGCAGGTGGCGTTGTGTAGTTTCTGCCTATCCCCATAGCAAGATGGCGTAAGTTTATGTGTATGTATGTAATTAAATGTCTTCCTTATGCTACGATCCTTCTGTGGTAAAGAAACTGCCTACACTGCGCTTTTATATGAGAAAACCAATGAATCACGGGTTTTTTGTATATCTATCACTGTGTGTGTGGTATATCGCCACATTCGAACTACGCATCACACTGACGTCACGCGAAATCCTGCGATCCAGCATTTATATAACTTCACAACGTCAATCTTCGAGAGCAGTAGCCCACCAGACAACACCCGTCTGGTCGGAGGATCCTCCCTTTTCTATAGAGGATGAGTGAACTTTACACCCTGTTCCTCATACCTCTATATTTGATAGTCACAATTAGAGTCGTTCCAGTGAACAGTATTTCCTTCTATTATTTTAATCGTATACCTCCTCACCATGAAGAAAAACTATAAATAGGTACCTTATTGAAGTGAAAACTTCGTTAGGCGCGTTGGACATTTTTGAAATGGACTAAACTATTGATTTCGCGACACTGTAACGAAATTTACCGACACCGTGGAGTAAAAGACATCAACGCGTTGATTACCGCGGTGCGTGGAGTAAAAGATAATAACGCGTTGATTACCGCGGTGCCGATTTTTTTTCAAGTTTTCTCTTGAAAAAAACGCACCGCACTCCCGGAGTACCACTGTTATTTTTTAAAAACAACGCCTACCTACCATGATCTATTTAACGTCTCCCTCCTCCTCAGACACCCCCTTTTAATTTTATTCCACCGAACTTGCGGCAAGTAAACCCCAGGACTCGCACAACACTACCTGTCACCAGCACTATTGTTCACTCGCTCGTCGCTCCTCAACGCTCCGACGACAACTCGATCCCAAATTAAGCCTCACTCGATACCTGGAATTATCGGATACGAATCGATTCGACAGACTCCGCTCGCATCGTTGGCGATACCCAATATTGACTAGGGGTGGGTCGTTACGTGATTTTCGCGAAACGTAACGTAACTAGTGACTTCGAGGACGTCACCGGTTTTGAAAACTAGTGATTTTAGTAACTAGTTATTTTTCAAATTCTATTCGGTGATTTCGTTTCGCAAATAACTGTAATACTTCGAGTATTACAGTTATTTGCGAAACGAAAATATAAATGATTATCTACGTAATACGTTACATGTTAAGTTTTTGGACCGAATAAGTTTTGTAGTTAACATATCGTCGCTCGGCATCCAACGAAATGATTTTTTGACGAAAATCAGATTTTTGTTTTATTTCATTCTACACGTTCAAATACGTGATCCTGCATTTAAAAATATTTTTGCAGTAAACAGTTGGTTTGTAACCACTTTTTTTGCTTTTAATGCCATCCTTATGCCTACGGTATAGAAGTAAAAATCGATTGAACGGACTGTAAAAAAGGTTTGTTTAAATGTCTAATCTTATTTCAAACGGAGTATAGTTACAAAAATCACGTGTTTATGTGTGACTCGAAACTAGTTATTCGGTTACATGCCCCGTAGCCAGTTATTGTAACTAGTGACGTTAAATAACGCCCATGCCTAATATTGACACTTCATATTGAGCCGGCGACCGGTACGGACGAATGCACGGGTACGGTGTTTAAATGTGCAAATAAAATGTTGGGTGACTAAATATTGTGGTTGTCTTAGGTTATTTATAATGATTTCAATTAATTAATTATGCAAAAGAAGTCGGGTTTCAGTTTCCCATGTAATGTCAAAACGCCATTTTTTTCAAACGGACCTATTTTTTTTTCTAAGTTTGAGCTGAAATTAAAGCTAAACTCTACTGTTTAATCACAAAAATAAACAGATTCACAAGCTTTGACAACAGATTCAATTAAGCAGGCTTTCTGACACCAGGAGTTAAGGTGGATCCGGAAAGGTAGCCCGCGGAATTAAAAAATTAGAAAGAAAATAAAAATATTTTATTTGGGACACGCACAGGAAATATAATATTAAAACTAAGAAAATCATGAAAACAGTAGCAATTTCAGCAAATATCATTAAAATTTAAGAAATTGTGAAAACAAAAAAGAAGACTTGTGCGAGGCGAAAAAGGCTCCTATCTCAGCATTGAAAAAACAAATTCCGCAGCTCTGGTATTCTGATAGGGCCCGCTGTGATGTCCCCCCACGGACTCATCTACGAAAGATGTATTAATGATACTCATTAAGTAAATACACATTTGTTATGCTCAGGAATCATATTTTGATCAAGATACAACCCGACACTGACCGGCAAATTGCAAAAAAATTAAGAAAATTTGAATTTTGCGGGCTATCTTTGGGCACCTTAATCTAAAGGTATTCTGTATAACAAAGCAAGTGTTCATTTTCTCAAGTGTCTCTTACATAGTCACGCCAACGCCACTGATGCGCACAATAAAATTACGTATAAATAAATCCACTTACAACTTCAGATACATCGCACTATAATCTTGTTATCTCCAAAGTTTCACTACAGTGGATCATACGCTTACAATATTACAGGAACATAAAGCCGTATCTCATATATTAACAAAGAGATACGTTTCGCACAATCACATCTCGGGGTAATAATTCGATTTGCTCATTTGACTATAGACCGGGACGTCAGACATCACGGCAATCAGACAGTGGGAACGTACCTAACCTATTTGCGCAACGTTTCACAACACACAGACACCATGGAGTAAGAGCACCAGTGTCATACAGTCAAGTGAAATGGAAAGCGTTGACACAATCACAGTCTATTTGTTGTTTAATTTTCTCACGCGTTTTGTGTGTATCTGACACACAGATGGTTCAGCTGGCGAGCGAATGTTTCATTAATATTTTCCGACACATTTTGACAGGTGTCGTGTCAGAACTTGTTGACGTTTGTGATTAATATTGTTTGACTGTGTCTGAATGTTTACTTGTTAAATACTATTGGGTTATTGTTATAACTTTGCTAGATAATTATTGTCTAAATATTAGTCTTTTCAAAGCAAACAATATTTTGGTAGGTTGCTTATTGGATCAATGTCTTCTTCATCAAATTGTCTTATCTACATGTCTCATAATCGTATTCAATAATCGGTAGGAATTTTTTGCAAATGTTTTATGTTTTTAAGACGTTACGATCCTACGATAAACTTAATAGATACTTTAAAAAGGAATGTATTTTACAAACCAAGCTACAACATCTTAATAGGCGTGTGTATGTTTCAGTAGGTAGCTCCATTTACCGCGACTCGGAGACGCTATCTGACATCTCTGCGAAATTTCAGCCGAACGGACACAATGACAGCCCCATTGTACAACAAACGTCATATCTTACCCGTGATCGTGACGCTCATTGATTCAAATGATGTAAACAATTTGATGAGAATTTAGCGAGTGAATATCATCGTATCTTGAGATACGGCTTTGTTTGTGACGAAACCTTGGTGTTTTTTTTTTTATTGAAATCGTTTTTTGTGATGTTGACAAAAATAAATTTGTACCTATCCCAAGTTTTCTCAAAACAAAAAGGTATTATTTCTAAAATAATCGTTCCAAAGTAAACGCACTAATCTCTCGAACTACCAGTCGGATTTGTTTTTTTTTTAAGTGAAAACTTCTTTAAACGTGTTGGGCATTTTTGAAATGGGAGTAAACCATTGATTTCGTGACTTGTTACTGACACCGTGGAGTAACAGACATCAACGCGATGATTACCGCGGTGCGTGGAGTAAAAGACATCAACGCGTTGATTACCGCGGTGCCAATTTTTTCTCAAGTTTTCACTTCTGTTGGCACTCTCGGAGTGCCACTGTTTTTGCATTTGTTTAGTCTATGGTAAAACATGTATGATGTTAAACGAGTTGGGCCCGGTAGGTGGGCACGCCACGCGCCACTTGCCAATCGCGGCATCAGTGACATTTTTTAGGTCTTCCGAAGTGCAGTGTGTCGACATTTTGGACACTTCAGCATATGGGACATGGTTGCCCCAATTCTTGAGGAAGGTTCTACGATACTTAGGAGCCGAAGGAGCTCAATGAAAAATGTCTGAAAAAACTCTATACTCCATTTCAAATTAGACATTTAAACAAACATTTTTTGCAGTTCGTTCAACCGATTTTGACTTCTAATCCGTAGGCATAAGAATGGCATTAAAAGCAAAAAGTGGTTACAATACCAACTGTTTATTACAGCTGCCATTTGTCATGCCACCAATGTAATAGAAGTCAAAATCAGTTGTACGGACTGTAAAAAGGTTTATTTAAATGTCTAATCTTATTTCAAATTGACTATAAGTGAAAACAATGTTTTTACTTCGATGATCAGCAACAGCAAGATCCTTGAACCCCTGAAAAATAAAACCACAATTTAATTTTAATCAAACAAAACCTTATCCAGCCCGCGGCAATCAAACAAATTGTCGTCAGACGTACAAAAAAATAAAATTATATTACGTTTCACGTCGCCACGCTGACAAGAGTCGCATATTTTTTTATTCATCTGAAAATAATCCCCTTCCAAGTTTCTCGCGAGTAATATCGCTATTTATTGTATTATTCGCATTTCTTCTCGCATCAAAGAGCAACAAAAGGAACAACATAATATACTGAACAGGTACGACGTTTCAATTTGCGATGAAATTGCTCCATCGACTGAGTACATCGGTATTGGCAAAGCACTCCTCCGCCCCGCACACAGATATTTATACGAATTGCTTATAAAATAAAATGGCATATTTTTTTCGCGAGCTAAGCGCACCTTTGTTGGGTAACGTTCGCCTTTTATATACTTCTTCTAAGATCACAAAGTATGGTGGAATCGTCAAGCTTTTATTGATATTTAGTAATGAGGACACTTATTTACGAGTATTCGGATAATCACAAGAACTTGTTATGTATGGGAAAAATACAGAAAAATTTCCGTGAAACATTTTCAATTATGATTAATTCTGAACATTTCTCTCCGGATACAATTTGGTATAAATGGCGGCAGTCCTGACATTCATGAAACAAATATTTTTTGTATCACAGCCGGCATTCAATTCAATGTTATGCTTAATATTGCCATAATTTATGGCGAAATAATTTAATAACTTTGTCGGAATCCTTAAGCCATTCCAGCTGCGCGAGTAATTTCATCAGCCCCAGTCATATATTTCAATAAACACGTATTTTATTACTCGACATTTTAATCCCTTATCCGCACACATACGTACCATCAGCAAAAATGTTGGGTAAGCAGGTGATTAGCAAACACAGCACTATGCTGACAACATTCATCAGCGCTGTGCTGTGGGTCCCCCATAGCATAACATCATGCCGAGTGGAAGCCATGTCGTTGTTTTCTGATTACTCTTGTCTTTTATGTATGCACGTGTTTCTGTGACAAATAAACCTATTTTTCTTTCTTTTTTATCTTTCTTTCATTCTTTTCTTGCGTGCCAGATGATTTCAAAAACTTTTCAGTATACATTCACCTTGGGTTAACAAATCGTTGAAGTTAGCCCACGTTTGCACTGACGTAAAAATATCGCGGCAAGATTTTATAGCGCACTGAATTTCCAACTCTCGGTGTTGAGCCGAGCATTGAGAAGAGAATATACACTATTTAAACATAAATTGCGTAATTTTTTAATTGACAAAGATACAACACACACAACACACACGATCCAAGATTTTCTAAATAATTAGTGCCTACTACAATGTGTCACCATAATTGTTATTTTCTAAGATTTACTTTTTATGTGATGCCTAAGATTTTATTTTTTATTTTTAACTGCATGTTGATATAATTATTTTATGCCTATTAGGCAGGACATAATGGAACTGTAATTTACCTAACATCTGTATGTATAACCTATGCCCACAATAAAAAGATTTGATTTGAAAAAGCATCCCAGCGCGTCGAAAAAACATACTGTTGGATTTTCAACTCTCAGCGCTAAGCAGAGCGTTGAAAATTCAATGTGCGAGAAAAAAATAGCTCCTGTGAACCTGGGCTTGGTTGCCTGACTACTTATCTCTTTTGCTGACTGTACGTCAACCCTGCCACACCGAGCGAAGAGTGTTGTAATAATGAACAAACAATATTTCGATTGCGTTCCCCCCATTTTTGACGCTTACCACCCCTCTCAACCCGCTAAAGGTGCTTGTTCCCGAATTCAAATTTATTCAATTCGAGGCGCGATCGCTGTGGAAATGAAACGTCTCACGATAGTACACTTCCTTCTCTATTAGCATTTGATGCCGACACGTCATTGTTATAGTTGGGTGCACACGGAGGATCTATTTGCTGTTTTTTTCGAGTATTTTCCCACTTCTCCCCCCTTTCGCGAAGTTATTGACGCCTTGATGATCGTGATAAAAATGGTTTGAGTGCGCATATTTATTTTCTTGGCGTTTTCTTTGTGTTATTTGTTTTTTTTTACTTTCATTTTCTTTTACACGCGCATGGTTGGAGACTCTTATCACGTCGTGTTAAGTTAAATTGATAAAATTATTTTCTGTTATTTTTGTACAATGCAATTTAGAATTTTAATACTACAAGTAAGTATTATTAGGAGGCAATTTTAAACTACCAAAATGTAAACACTTAAAACAAACTTGGTTTAAAACAGTGTTATCACGATTTATGGATGCATTATGAGCCTCTACAAGTTACAATATATTACGGTATTTCTATTTTCTTAATGTCCCTCGGGAATCATCGCATTTCCGAATCCAAACGAATGCTAATTTTCATGTCCATCAATTATTAGATGTATCGTGTATAATAATTTGAATTCAGAACTTAATACTTTATTGTTGTTTTGTTTTGATTGCCATGTGAACTCTATAGAGCAGGAATTATTTTCCTATCTGACGTGCTTGCGACTTTAGCAGCTTTCCTCCTATTTTAAAAATAAAATTAAGTTAAAAGAGTATTAACAACTCTACATACTTCCAAGTCCATTGAGAACGTCCGGTCTGCACCAAGTGCCAAGGGCAACTGATAGAAATCCGACGACCGACGAAACACGAAGTTTGCCGAGGGACATTTTAGGAAAACAGAAATACTGTACTTGAGGGTGACCGGCACACCTTTAACCATTACCGTACCCCGTACCTTTATCAAGCTTGCTGTCTGGCAAAGCTTTTAACCACAGCATGATCTATTACGCACGGGTCGATCCATCAGGTTAAGTTACGCTTGCCGGGGTTGGTCCCTGGATGGGTGACCATCTTTACATACCGAGACTCCTCCTTGCCTCGGAAAACACGTTAAGCCGTTGATCCTTGGAATAATATCCGTTGTATAATAGTAATCCCGTTGGAAAAATACATTAATATTAAACTTACATATCATAAAGAAATCTCGATGTTTTGTCAAGTCGAAAAAAAGTCAAAGTCAAATAATTTATTTCAAGTAGGCACAAGAAGGCACTTTTGAACGTCAAAATTTACAAAAAATATAATTGATTCTAGTCGCCCCTTCCAAAAGGTATTTTTCGTATGGAGATGAATGGGCAAGAAACTCCACTTTACTCTTTTAAAATGTTTTACAATATTTAGTATAGTATTACATATATAGTATAGTATTATAGTATAGTATTACAATATTTATATTAGTATTTAATATAGTATATGAACATTTCATGAAATGGTTGATCATTTAATGATCAACCATTTCATGAAATGTTCAACCATTTCATGAAATAGAACATCGACCGCTGGCCACATCATGATGTGGTCTGGCCAGATTATTCAATACTCAACGTTTAACGACATGAACAGCTAAACGCACGACTACTTCGTGATGTGGTCAAACATTAGTGATCATATCGTAAAATAGTTAGATTGTCCACCGGTAGAGGCGTTGATATCGCTTTGTTTTTGTTGTGCATCATGGCGGCGGACGATAATTCGATTGAAAAAGCAATTATAAATATGCAAATGGAATAAAAGTACAGTTAAGTATCGTTAATATACCAAGCTACGTGACTTTTTTGAAATTCACTCGAAAAACGAGTGCAACCTTAAAAAACCATGGGGTTTGGAACGTATTTCACAGGTTAGTAACTATTCAAACCTTAGTAATTGTTATTTTTCTTCTGGAATGAAAACTATTTAAAAAAAAAAATTATCCATTGACCCAGATTACTAAAAGTTAATGAATGCCAGTAATATTTGCGTGGATACCGTACTTAATGATATGGCCAAACGTCGACTGACATATCATTAAACGTTGACGTTTGAACGATATGGTCAATTTTAGCTGGCCATTTCACGAAACACAACCATTTCATGAAATAGTCGATCATTTAATGAAATTATCAATTCTAAGATCTGGCCACGGCATATACATTAATTATATAATTATTTATGTGAAGACGATGCACCTGAAATAAGATTACTATACCACAAAACCTTGCGAAGTTAATATAAAAAAGCAAACATAAAAAAAAAACAAAAAGTCTGAATCAAAACATCAATACGTTTCCACTGAGCCTCAATTCTCATCATCGAACGATATTTCGAGCACAAGTCGCACGGAAATCACCATATCTTTGCACACACGAGCGACCAATGACAATGTAATGACAGACAGGATTCTCTTTTCACTCAATCGGCTTCCCTCTCAACATTTAAATTTTATTTTTTCTATCTTTTATTTACGATTTCTTCCCTTTGATGCCTCCACAAAGATTTTGTTGTAGATTAGGTAGACGATAAGTCCAACGAAATTGGCATTCTTTGCTTAATTGAATTTTGTTTCCATCCAAGAATTATTTAGAATGGCGCCAAAAGACGTAACTGTTTTTGGACAGAACACGACTTTTGTGACAATCTCCTAATTGCTGTCTATTCAACATTATTTTGGACACTTTTAGAGGCAATAATCTAACTACCCTAAATTAAATAAATTGCTTGGAACAAAACCTTTACGACCTGCAATCATGTAACATAATAATCTGCCTAAAAATATTCCAACACGCCAGCATGTTCCCAAAATTGTTTTTACATAATCCACGCGACGTTAGTCATAATCTCTCAATTTTCATTCGAGATACGGCGAAAATTGGGGCAATACAATTTAAAACTAATCATACAACATTCCATGCACCCCTCTTAGTTTTCATCGAGGGGGAGAGGGGTTCGGTTGAAAAGCTAGCGCACATAATGAAATCTCGTCAAATAAGTACAGTGAGCTAAATAAATGTGGTTGGGAGACACGCTGAGGTGAACAATACGAATCGCTGTGTTTGCTCCGTAATTTCAAAAGCCGTGGCCTTCCCGAATGCAGCCGTGAAGTATTTTGAGAATAGGGATGTTTTCAACTACGAGTTACGTCTGCGGATGCTCTGTAAATGGATCTCGCGGTGAAGTTTGTAGACAGAAAAAGTCGTGTCTCTTGTTGTATAATGCAGATTTTTTTTTTTTTGAGCTGACAATGTCCGTATGCAATTTGTTGGTTGCATTCGTTTTGCATACTCCTTAACTTGAGCTCGGTCTACCCTTTATACAGATTTTGCCTAAACATTGTTTTGTACTAAAACTTTGACGTAAAATGTGTAACTTTATGACATTTTACTAATTGGTGTGGGTCATTCCTGTTTGCTTTGTTTTTACTTTTTTCTCAGTTAATCATGTTATTGTTCGTCGAATCGTTGAGCTCTTTTAATTCAGTTGAGCTGCACGATAACTGACAAATGCGTGCACTAACTGGACAGGTCCTCTCAATCTGTGTGGTGCTTTCCTCAAAAGACCACTTCAGACACCAATCTACATGGTCTTCACATAATCTGACCAAGATTATGTCTGGACTTTAAAAGAGACTGGGACCTCTGAGTTTGTTTTGACGTTTCTTCTCAGAGTAGTCAAATAAGAAAAGCCGACCTCATCTAGTTTTTAAAATATGATTGACGTTTGATTGAGTTCAGTCCTTGTTTCACTACTCCTTTGAACTATCACTGTCAATTCTCTTATTAGCTAAATACTTAAATAGACAGCACAAATTCTATAATAAGTGCAAATTATACAACTAGTACAATTGTTTGCCAGAGGAAGTCGTACAAATTAAACAAACGATGTAACGGCCCGCGCCGGGGCGCGTTAATGAGTTTTGACAAATTTTCTAACTAGCAACATAATAAAGAGAAAATTAGTCCCGCCGACGCAATTGCCAGCTGCGAAAACTATTTTACTTGGCAAGTTGAGAAGAAAATCTTTGAGTTTTAACTGTTCTCTGTTGTAAATGGGAACGGGGTGCTGCCAATGTGTTTTTGTTTTAAGTGGCGAAAAGCTGAAGCGTGTAGGTACAAAAGCTGTTTTTGTCGATAATTTTCATATTGTGAAGTTTTCTGTCTGTAGTAGTTCTGATATACAGAATGACTTTGGAAGCAATTGTCAAAATTTAAAGGGGAATGTTCTACACATCCATCCAAATCGAATTTGCAAAAAAAAAGTTGACCCTGCCATATAAAGGTACCTATCTACATACCCGAATAGACCTTTGTATTTTTTTTAAAGAACGTTGAAATTTTTTTGCGAATTTGAGATTTGTTCCATACTTAAAAGTTGTTTATATTTGATCGGTATTACACCCCCTTAAATTTTGTCGATTGCTTTCAAATACACAATGTTAGTTATCTTACTCCTCCGAAACGGCTTTACTGATTTTTACCAAATTTTATATGCATATTCAGTAGGTCTGAGAATCGGCTACTATCTATTTTTCATACCCCTAAGTGATAAGGGTTGTCCACCCCAAACAAATAATTGGCAAAACAACGTTTGCCGGGGTCAGCTAGTTATCTATAAAAGATAGATAGAAAGCATTCCGGGTTAAGTAACCTGGAATACCACAAACCTAGGTGTTCTACTATTACTTCGACAGCTACTCAAACTTACGACTAGTTGTCGTGCTGGCCAGCTAACCTCACAATAGTATCTAACGGTGACACGTCGTAGTATCCACTGTTTACAAGCTAATAAACACTTATGTCGGTTTCACATTTCGCGTAGTCGTGAGGTCGACTGTGTTGGTCTTGTAGAAGCCTGTACTTACATGCTTGTGGAGTTAGTTTAAGCTCAGCAAGGTTGGGTGCAATAATCTTAATCTTTTTTAAAATTTTATATGCATCTCAAACCTCTTAATTATTGTTTACGGTAGATATCCGCTATTTGACCTCCCGCAACTTAATTACAAAGTGATACGTCATCCTCAGTTAGACCGATTGTCAGACTTTCGGACTTCCACACACCTGGAAACACCACTCATTCACGCTATGGAGATACAACAGCTCATCAATCAACCAGAAAAATCGACTTACGCATTAGTTGTTTAACGATTTTTTTTTTTATCAAGTATATTTTTTTATTTTTTTAGTAATTTATTTATTATTATCTCCTTTATTTCATTAAAATACTTATAAATCACATTTTTTATATAGAAACATTTAAAAAAAAAAAAAATAGTAGCACACCGGTATCGGGAACAGGGTCCAAGCTACCGGCGGTCAGGGCTCTAGAGAGAGGAACCTCCTCTTACCAAGTCGTATTATTCAGTAACTGGGTTGTGGGGGTCAGATAGGCAGTCGCTCCATGTAAAATACTGGTATTCAGCTGCATCTGGTTAGACTGGAAGCTGACCGCAATATAGTTGGGAAAAGGCTAGGCAGATTGATTTTTGTTTCAAGAAAAGTTACAGCTGCACGCGTAGCATGACCACCGTAGAAACGAGTTTAGTCGACGGAAGAATAGACAAAATGACAGATAAACAATCACAATCTGTCATTTTGTCTATTCTTCCGTCGACAAAACTCGTTTCTACGGTGGTCATGCTACGCGTGCTGACAATGCGAGCTGTGATCCAGTTGCCCAACGAGAACCTCTTTAGGTGTTGGTTAAGGCTCTTGGCGATTAAGCCATTGGCTATCACGACTTTATTTATTATTAAACTTTATTTCATTATTTACATATAAATTATATTTTTAAATAGTATTAGAATAAAATAATATAAAAACATTTAAAATATAAAAAATATTTATAATTATTATTATTTCGTTATTTAAATCACTTTGTATCTTTGTTTTGTAAGCGAACTACTAGTTTTTAAGTTCTCATGAGAAATAAAGCTCTTTAAACCCAACGATCCATCCCAGTATTCCTCTCCTTTCATCGACCCATCCCCTGTCGCGTTCTCTCATTTTTTTGTAGAAAAAAATAACCGGTCTTTAATATTTAAAAACGACAAGCTCCCTGAATTATTCTGGCTTTTTAATTTACCTCATCAAGCCAAGTGCAAAAGGTAATTGTTTTCAATGGGACCGTGCATAAATTAAAACGCGAAACAAGCTAACTGGAGCTACCCAATGTTGGTAGAGTGGCGTGCAAAAAATAAACCGAGAGGAGAGAGACGTTTAGTTTTTATTTTAATTATTTTATTTATCTTTTATATAGATTATTTTATATTTTGTCAATGTTTGTATATATAATAGACTGTAGATTTGAAGACCATTTTCGTTTATTCTGTTTCGTTTTTTGTTTCATACAAAAATGCAATATTTACCCGATGAAAATATATGAAACAGATGTATTTATTTTTTCTATTTCGTGGTTGATGCCATAGTGAAAGTTGTTTACAATCATCGAGTACTTTTACCTCCAGCACGCGTAGCATGACAACCATAGAAACGGGTTTTCTACGGGTTTTGTCGACGGAAGAATAGACAAAATGACAGATTGTGATTGTTTATCTGTCATTTTGTCTATTCTTCCGTCGACAAAACCCGTTTCTATTGTGGTCATGCTAAGCGTGCAAAAAGGTTAACAGTTAATCAAAAATCTATTGCACGCGAGTGTACTCTCGGCACCGCAAACACTACTAATTTGTGTACGACTCCGAACAGGAACGGAAACCACTAATTTGATGAATCTTAAAACAGTTCCAACTTTTGCGATACTGTTCACGAAAATGGTGAGATTCAGGAAGTGATGTAAATAATTATTAGCTTAAATTTTACTGAAAATTTTTGCTTTCGTAAAGTTGGGTTTTCTAAATTGAACCCAATTTTACCCTAATTGCGTAACACACTTTCAATCACAATCTGTATGATTTTGAAGGCTATTGCTAATCCATTGCCTCATATGTTCGAAAACATTTGTCTGCACAACAACGTAAATAACGCAATGAATGTCGTTGAACTGTCAAAATGAAAGCCATTGCTAATGTAAATGTGTTATGCAATTACCCTGCTGATCAAACTTCTTATTTGATTTCGATACAATGTTCCAATGATGTCATTCAACATTGCGACGGGAAAATCTTTTTCACTCCTCTTGCTCAAAAAGTCCGTCATTGTAACGTACCAGAGCGGGGAAAAAATAGCATATAATCTTGCTATAGGGGAAAAAGTTATTTTTTTTTGCTTTAACCGACGAGCTTACAAAAACGGAAAAGTAAATTCTTATGTAAAACTAGCTTTTTCCTGCGGCTTCGCTCGCATGAAACCCATGGAAACGTATTACCGCATACCGGGATAAAAAAATCCTTAAAAAATCTGATTGAACTAATTTTAATTTTTGTTTAAATAAAATAAACTACTTAATATTGTAATGGATTATTTTATTTTCTCGCAATCTAGTTAAAAGTAGAGTGACACACGGCGCCAAAACCCCAACCCTCTGTTTCTATTTACTCCCTCACTAAAGCTCGGGAGTCAAACTACCTCGATAGAATGTGTTATTTTAGCCCCTCGTATAACAATCTACTATTAATTTTACCATTCAATCAACGAGTAATATCTACATATATTGCCTCTCCTCTTCCAAGTTGCACCACATGTTACTTACCTGCTGTAACTTTTCTTGAAACAAAAATCAATCTGCCTAGCCTTTTCCCAACTATGTTGCGGTCAGCTTCCAGTCTAACCAGATGCAGCTGAATACCAGTATTTTACATGGAGCGACTGCCTATCTGACCTCCACAACCCAGTTACTGGATAATACGATACCCCTTGGTAAGACTTTCGGGCTTTTGACGACCCGTAACGACTGTCAAAAATTCACGAATGACTGCCGAGACCAATAGCTTAACTTGCTTTCCGAGGCACGAAGGAGTCTCGGTATGTAAAGATGGTCACCCATCCACGGACCAACCCCATGTTATTACTTTGCCACGAGCTCCTCGAGTTTTTTTGAAGCAAGTAAACCTTATTATACTGAACTGAGCACTTCAAGGTTAAAGTTAATGTTCCTACAATTTACACAAAACTACGACATTGAATAAATTGACCCAAAATGTTGAAAACCGAAACGGAAAGTGCTAAAAAGATAATACAACACAAAAAATATTTCACCTTGACTTATTCTCGCAATGACATAAGCACACAAAGTGGAGGATCTGTGTCAAAAGATAATATACACGCGGTCAAAACTAGGGATGTTCCTGACACACGATACCGATACCGAAACCGCGGATAATCCGGCAGTTTTTCACATCAGTATTTTTTTATCCGACAAAATTGCTAGTGAAGTTTAAACGGATGTGATTTCCATTGTTTGTTGCGAATATCGCGTCCATTTGACTAAATAATTACACATGATTGATTTTGTTTTGATGTCCGGTTAAAGTAAATTGATGTGGAAGTTTAAAAATTAGCTTTCATCTGATTTACTGAAATTCCGATTCAATTTGGAAACATGGTTAACTTTAGTGTAGGCAATCACATTATTTCATAGATACAAATTAGCCTAACATGTCATTAAGTCTCAAAGGTTAGTGTGTCTGTCTGTAGTGATTACGCCAACGCTCATCTCTATGAGAAAACGCTCAATTTTCTCAAACATTAAGATAATGTTTGCACAATTAAACTCTTCTTATCTTACAATCACACGGACAAAATTATACAGCATCTTATTTTTACGACTCTTGTACTTAAAAATCCGACTCCGGATCTTGAGTCGTAAAAATAAGATGCTGTATCGTCTCAACAAAAATCCGTGCTGACTAAAAGACGTGCTGGTAACAACACTAGCTCATAATTCGCAACTTAACGACTCCGTACGTGGCAACAGGCATACGCACTTTGAAGGGCATGAGTTACGAGCTTGGCGAGGATAATAGCTAGTAAAGTAGCCTGGACTAGCGGAATGTTGATAGTGTGGTCCCGGGTTAACGCGGTCTTTAGGTGAGATCGCGGCCAATAAAGTTAGAATAGGGCGGCGGTGTAAAAATGAGGTTTAATTGTGTCCTGTAGGTTAAGGCCCAGTTGCACGTTCATGGGTTAATAAAGAAAGAAAGAAAGAAAGAAAACTTGTTTATTCTGCACAAATAAAACGCACATTTAAAAAAACTAAACTTAAAATACACACAATACAAAAGTAGCCAAAAGCCTCGTATTCAATACAAAAAAAAAGTTAATACTAGTGTCTGGTTCTTTTTTTAAATACTATTTGACAAATTGCGAGATTCTTTGTTAACCCCCTCCAACCTTATTCTAGTATACCTATTACAGTCGAATCCTAGGTTAGTTGTTGTGATTGAGCTACCAATTAAAACATACAATAAATAGACATTGACATAAGTTTGAGTACCATAAGGCTGCCTGTCCACTGAAGCGTAGTGAGGCAGCGGAGCGGAGAAATGTGCCAATATTAACCAATAGAATCTAAACTCCGCTTCAGAGCTCTGCTTCTATTGGTTAATATTGGCACATTTCTCCGCTCCGCTGTCTCGTTTCGCTCCAGTAGACAAGCAGTCTAAAATAACGAAGAAGAAAGAAGTGTTAGTAGTTGTTAACTTGTAAGTAGTTACTATTGTGACTTTTCTATATTAATCTTGAGATCACAAACTTATTAATTAGTTCGTAATATCCAGGTTCCAAAAACTGAAAAGCTAAAGCTGTAAAACTTTGTCTCTATTATTATTATATCCTTTATTTCATTAAATTACTTTATAAATTATATTTTTAAATATAAGAATATAAAAAATATAGAAACATTCAAAAATGTAAAAAATAGTAGCCCACCGGTATCGGGAACAGGGTCCAAGCTACCGGCGGTCAGCGCTCCAGTGAGAAGAACCTCCCGACAATACGAGCTGTATCCAGGAGTACCGCTTTCTGAATCAAGCCCTTGATCCAGCTGCCCAACGAGAGCCTCCTTAGGTATTGGTCGAGGCTCTTGGCGATTAAGCCGTTGGCTGTCACGACTATTGGCACAATGATCGCTGAGTCCACATCCCACATGTCGACAACCTCGCGAGCCAAGTCAAAATACAGGTTTATTATTATTACCTATTATTACGGTAAAGTTAACTCCTTGGTGGTCTTCAGTTGGAACTACGAGTAAATTCAGATTTTTTTGATCATTGTGTCCAAGAGATTCTCAACGGTCTTCTACGTTATTTACAGTTCGTGCCACTAAAGATGAGACTTGACACACCACGTGATTTGACTTGCGCAGTAGACGATTTATTGGTCTCTTTAGCGGTATAAGATCTGTGCCGCACCCCGGGGCGTCATCGGGGTGGCGGAAAGAGCGCGGGAGGGGCAGTCATAAGTCTCATTTTTCGTAGCGCGTATTGTATTTGTACCTCTGATTGTCTTATTACATTCTCCATTAAAATTTAATTAATTAAAATAAATCCCGGCCTTCCGTATTGTGTAATAAAATGTTAATAGAGTATTACAATGAATACAATTCATTACAATCCTGTCAGGAGTTGAGCTCAGAGACAATACCCTGTTTGTTATTCACTATTGTACCTCAGAGCCGTTCTCTTAATAATTAATGATAATTATTACTTATTATACCTAATTGTTAAACTTGCACCTGGCTGTGGTTTTCATGTCAATAAAATTTTAGTGATAACGAATTGAAGTTAATAGACGTGTGGCATAAATATGACGTAATATGTAATATTATTTGTAATATTAAATAATATGTCTCATTTCAACAGAGGTCGAAAGAACTAATGAATATGAAGAACTTTGACTAAGGAAGGAACTGAAAATTAGAAATAAAATAAAAACTCTGCTATACAAATATTGATGCCCATTCAACCATGAGACAGCTGATTCTTACATTTCAACTTGTAATTATTTCAAATTTTTGAGCAGCGATATTTCGGATATGCTCTTTCATTCTAATTGACTAATTCTCACTCACTATTCCGCATAAATGCTCCCGCAAACAGGCGTGCCATGACAGTACGACGCATCTCTAGTAGCTCTAAAAACAACAAGTCTTAGTAATAACGATGTTCTAACTAATCGCGTCATCAAATATTCAAGGTTAAACTTAACTATGTAGAAAAACAATAAACCGTAACACTTTAGAACTAGTAAACTGTCAGTTTAAACGTCCATTAACTTGAATGTTCATTGTGAGGACGTCCTCCGGTCTAAGTGGCTACCATTACTCATATTATTAACAAACAGTTTTCAAGAATTTTAAAAGTCATTTGAAGGATCTTTTTGTTAAATATGTAGATAAGTTATGAAATTCTTGGAAGATGGCAGCCTTATTTATATGACGTGTCTAATTCGACTAAAAATTGAATTCAATATTAAAATGTAGTGCAAAAATATTTTTTTCAAATACAAAAAATATCATATATAATTTTTTTTGTTATGTTTTTGTAAAAGTTTTTTTTATCATTAAGTTAATATCGCATTACGTTCTAGATTGTTTCTCTCGTTTACTTAATACAAGTAGTAACCATTAGAACATAATTATTTTCTCTCAAAGTAAACTTTATAATTTCATGAGATAAACCTTATAGCAAAAACATATTAACAGCTGAAGGTAGAGATTTCATTTTTACAAAAAAAAAAATCTTGAACAATATTTACCTTTTGAAAAAATAGTTTTTGTTTTTGCAAAAAAATAGAATACCTTCTTGAACAATATTTATGAAACCCATAGTGAGGAGTTGATGGCAGACTCGACAGTCCTCGGAAGCACATTTCGAACGGAAGGATCAGAAAACACAAATAATGATCAAATCCAAAAACGTCACAATAGTTTTAACTAAATTAGAACCAGTTCTTATATAGGTATACATACATACATAAACTTACGCCTTCTACGATCCATACATACTCCTTTAGTTTCGTTTACGTTTAGATAAAGTTATACTGAAACGATACATTTATGGCCTCAGACCAAATAAAAAACCAAGACATAACGCTGTCTACAGTGACGTGAAGCCGGTTTCGTAAACATGTGTTCACTTAGTGAGGTGTAGTTTGATTGTACAGTACAAATATATGTTCCTCGTGTTTCGTCAGTCGTCGGATTTCTATCAGTTGTCCTTTGCACTTGGTGAAGACCGGACGCTCTCAATCGACTTGGAAGTATTTAGAGTTGTTAATACTCTTTTAACTTAATGTAATTTATTTAAAAAATGGGAGGAAAGCCGCTAAAGTCGCAGGCACGACAGATAGGAAAATAGTTTTACAGCTCTATATGGTTCACACGGAAATAAAAACAATAAAGTACTTAATTCTGTATTCAAATGGTTATACATGATAAATCTAATAACTGATGGACATGGAAATTAGCATTCGTTTGTATTTGGAAATCCGATGATACCCGAGGGACAAGAAAATAGAAATACCTACTGTACATGTTTGCGTATGAGCGTATATGCACAGAGCGGAGGTGTAGTTTTGGCATGCTTCACTGTATTGTTCGCAGCGCTATATCTTGGTTTTTTATTTGGTCTGAGTTGATGGCATAAGCCATAACCAGATTTCCGTAACACGAATGACATGACATGACAGGAATCCCCCGGAAATCGTTGGTAGTTTTCTCAAGCTGAACCTTTTGATTTATTTCCCTTCCCTAAAGGTCGTAAACGCCAATGAATCTACCGTACGACTATAAAAACGAACCCCGGTCATCGCAGGTATAGATGGGGGGGACTTTGCCCCCCCTCACAGTCAAGAGGTTATGTAAATTGTTTAACGAAGGATGCCGTTACCGGCTCGATGGCGCACTTAGAACATTAACATTTTAAAGCCTTATTTGCTCTAAGTACACAATTACTTGTGCATTTAAACAGATTACACTCTGCTTAAAGATTCACTTTAAATTATTCTAATTAGTTTGACTCTGTCGCTTTGCTGGAGTTTGTTTCAATTGTGAATAGTTGTTGTTTTGTCTTCTTCTTTAGCTCGGCGTTTCCTGGCCTATTAGCTGGTCCATTTTGCTTGTAGAAAGAGTGCTCGTTGAGACATTACTAGTAAAGGTCGAGTTCAAATAGTATCTTAGCATAAATTAACATTTCGAGTTAGGTTTGAATTGAAACATATGTATTTTCGGTTAAACGTAGGTAACAGATCTGACAACTCTACATTCCCTAAAAGATTTGCTAAACAATGTGGCACGCGTAGTAAATAGTTACACAGTTAAAGATGCTCCCCTTTATTTATAAACGTTGCTTAAAGTTAAGTATCATTAAATAATGTTTTACAATACATGTTTGATGTTTGAAATAGCGTTTACAAACAAACCCCGCTATGTCTAGGGTAAAGAAACAACACTTTTGGGTACGTTGGGCAAACAGGATACAGGAAACCAAGATTATCTCTCCTGAATTATGAAGATATGATACAGTTGACAACGTTGCACGCTTGAATCAGAGTCCATCAACTCAACCTATCGCAGTCAACTGCTGGGCAGTGCTGGGCATAGGTCTCTCCCAGGCTGCGCCACAACACCCTGTTCTCCGCCTTCCGCATCCAGTCTGCGCCACCTTTTTAAGGTCGTCGGTCCATCTAGCTTGGGGGAGTCCCACACCCCCTCCCATACCCGGTCTCCACTCCAGGACTCGTCTGTTCCACCGGCTGATCGGTCCTTTGACAAACATGGCCAGCCCACTTCAGCTAAATCAATGTATCCCTTCTTATGTACTTCTTATATAATACTCAAAACATTTATCTACTGAGTCGAACATTATTACCCACAACGTGTTCATACGAGCTGTCGTAAAATAATTCCCGTGTATATTAATATTAAATCCAAACACACATTGAATGGGGTGGAAAGCGCCAGGTATTAAGAGAAACATGCGGCATTACCAACGGAGTTTACACGTTCGTCTTGCAATGCTGCGAAACTGAAAATTAGGTGAACGATTAATCTATCTTTAAATATACGAGTATAAGGTCCCATTAAAATAGATGGACAAACTTTTAGAAATTCAGACCACCAAAATAGGAGAATGGTAAAAAAATAATAAGAAGAATAATGCGTTTTTTTACAATTACAAGAAAAAAAATACACTAAAAATGTTGGTTACTAATGTTGGTTCATTATTTTAGGTCAAAATAAAATCACTTTAATCAGTGTTTTTTTTTTTGCTTGATTTAGTTAGACGTACTGAACGCTGTGTTAAAAATTTGTCCATTTTAATGGGACCATATATATATAAAATCAATAGCCGGTTAGTCTTGCAAAAAGTTGAAAAAGCTAGACTGTTTTTTTTTTTTTGTTTTGTACTTGTCTTAGGAAAAATAAAACTTAGAGAAAACTCAAAGGAACAGCCGAAAAATCGAAAAAATCTAAATTTTTGTCTCACGTGGTTCAACCAAGTTCACCGGTTCATCTAATATTTTTATATTACTGCAAGAGGATGCGGTATAATTTTAAATCAATATTTTGGTGGCCAAACTACATAACGTTCTTTCTAGACCCCAATCCGTACTCAATATAAAAATCAATTATGTACGCTAAAATGCAATACATCATTAATGAAAAAGAGTTTCTTTGGTGTTGCTCCCAAAATTTATAATAAAATACCCGATGTTATAAGAAGTATGCCATTAAAAAAATTTAAAAAGTGTTTTCATAAATTATTAGTTGAGAAATGTTACTATGCCCTAGATGATTACCTAAATGATAGAACACTATAACTACTTACCTGTATTTTATTTTGTTTCGAAATTTTTAGTTTGTTGTCTATGGTAAATTTTGTTTTTTTTATTTTTTGTTATTTTGTGTAATCATATTAATATTTGTATGTCATCAATGACAAAACATAGCGCAACATATAATTATTATAAGACCTTGACTCTTTACCTATGTTTGACAAATAAATAATTCTATTCTATTCTATTCTATTCTATTCTAAAGTTACCCGCTTTTATCTCAAATTTAGCAGGAAATACATGTTGCAACAATAATGCCAAAAATCTTTAATTATTAGACTATCCTGATCTTCCTAAAAACATAAATAATAAATAAGTATGTTTATATTTATATTTAAATAAATATTTATTCCTCAATTCTCGCAATTGCACCTACCACTGTTTGTCTCTGCATCACCCAAAGGTTGACTGGTAGAAAATACCTATAGCATTAAGTCCGACTCTGTACATTTGTGTGCTTGAAGTATTAAATAAATAAATTGAAATCTAAAGGTTTCCTTACAACATTTAAACTTTTACAATACATTACTGTTAAAAAGGAATTTAAAATTCCACCAAGTTCACTTGGGGTGCGCCGCACTCAATCTTCCTCCACCAAAATCGACTTGGCATCAAAAATGTATGGTTACGAGGTATTGCATTATCGCCGACGATTGCGCGATTCCCCGTTTCGTTTTCTCGCACAATTTTCATGCTAATCTTGGTACGAGCGCGCTGATTTCGCTGGCATGAAATATTAGTAACCTGAATTAGGGTGGGTCTTTACTGCAACATGTATGGTGGCATTTCTCGCTTAGCGCCTTTCAAAATTTAATTGATTTATTGTGGCAGAATTTTCCTGAAAAGTTGACAGAAGAAATCGATTTAAAATACCAAAATACGAAGTCAGATACTGTAAAAGCAATGAGCATTATAAAAGACGAGACAATCCCACTAAAAATGACCTAAATATCCAAGTCAAAAGTGAAAATATAACATTTTCTGCACCATTCCTTACCAAAGTCCACTACGTCGTTCATCCCTCGCTCATTTCGCACTACAAACTGAAGTCTCGGTGCCTTTTCAATTTCGCCTCTCGCCTGCCTCACTGGGGGATTGAGAGGCCCCCAAATGTTGGATTTTACGCGTAATACTCCCCCACACCGTGCATTGTGTATCGCACTCCTTTGACGTCTGTCTGTGCAAACCGTAACGTGTGTTTGCAGTTTTTAATCGTGGTTCCTTGCGACCTCATTTTTATGCCGATTTTTTTTTACCTTATTTTCTGTCTTAGTGGACAGTTTGAACTGGTTTTTGTCACCTTTTTGTTGGTCGTCACCTCAACTGTTTTCTCAAAGTTTTCTGTTTTTGGGAATTGTGCCAGTATTTTCTTACGGATAAGCTCGCCCTTTTCCCGTGGGTGTCGTTAGAAGTAGTAAGTAATGGATTATGTCAGGTATAGACGGACCAACCCCGCGCCGGTGCCCGATCACTGATCCGCTTCGTAAGCTCGGCTTATGGTTTATCTCTACGTAATCGTTTGTTGAGATCGTTTATGGCGTAAAACTCATTTTTAGATTAAGACATGATACGAGTGAGTGTAGATCAGTTTTGCCACACTTTCTAATCTTTTACGCATGTAGATTCAGAATGCGACGGGACCGCGACAACCGCAACATGTTAATAAATAGTGAAACCTCAAATCTAGGTCAGGATCCCGTCGCCGCCTCCCCCACCCATACACTTATCAGAACCTCAAAGATTTAACAGCATCAAAAATTCGTATGCACCGAAACGGAAAATGCTTTATGACCGACGCCGTTCGGGGTCGAAAGTCGTAAATTTCCCAGTTAACCCCGCGGCCGCCGAGCGTCAAGAGTTCACAGAGTACATATTTCAGGATCACGCCTGGATTTCTGACGATAGTCTTGTGTACGACAATGCACTTCGATATTGTGCGATGCAAATTCGAACGTGATATGCGTCCGACAAGAGAGATTTTGTTCGTTTAGTTTCCATTGCTCTTTTTTGTTTGCTTGGAATGGTTGTGAGAATAACGCGTCGATTTAAGGCTACCTCTGGCTCTAGCGAGAGCGGACTGCCGAGCGTTTTAGCGCAACTGAAATCGGCTATCAACAAAATACGTGAACGCCGATAAATTCCTTAGTGCGCCTCGCGGTTGATTGCTCCTTTCCCATCTATTATGAAAACTAGGTCCAAGGTATCGTTGAATGTGCAAAGGAAACCTATTTCTTCTGTTACGTAAACATATCATTTGGTAATGGTCTCCGTGATAATAGCTGAACATTATTTAGCACTTAATGTGTGTCGTCACTGAATAGGCAATTTTTAACAGATTAAGGTTAAGCGTTTTTTTGTAACGTTTGTATTTATCTTTATGGATTGCTGCAGGTTTGTTGAGCTTTTGGAAAAAAATGTTGAGATGATTTATTTTACTGTCTTACAATGTAATACAGAAGAGGCGTAATTAATATTGTTATTTCCTCTGTTGGGACTTTCAAGGCTCCTCACAGGGACGCATTAACTAAACCATTAGGTGTTGAATTACGCGCAATTAAGGCTTATATTCGAATAACCAGCTTACCCAACTAAATACCTGATAATCAGTTGTTCCTTTCAAGCACGCTGCTCTTAGAATGTCGATTATTATCATATAACTAACATTATGCCTCTCTCTTTGCCAACAGAACGCAAGCTATTCGTGGGCATGTTAAACAAGAAGCTGTCTGAAAACGACGTGAGGTCACTGTTCGCTGGTCACGGCGCGATTGAAGAGTGCACCGTACTGCGCGACGCACAGGGCCAGAGCAAAGGCTGCGCCTTCGTCACCTTCGTGTCGAAGCAGGCGGCCATTGCTGCTATCAAGGTAAATATACCAGGGTGTATGAAGACATAGGAGCTCTATTCGTAAAAAAGGCTCTGAGGGACGCAAAGCTGCTATCAAGGTAAATGTACTAGGGTGTCATAAGTCCTAGGAGATGATAAATCGGTGATTGAAGAGTGCAAATTGCTACGCGACGCACAGGACCAGACCAAGGCTGCGCTTTCTTCAACTTCGTGTCGGAACAGGCGGCCATTACTGCTGTCAAGGTAAATGTACCAGGGTTTAATAAATTGTAAGAGCCGTTAGGATAATGGTTGAAGAGTGCGCTGTACTGCGTGAAGCACAAGGCCAAAGCGAGAGCTGCGCTTTCCTGTCGAAGGAAGCTGCCATTGCTGCTATCAAGGTAAATGTGCCAGGGTGTCAAGTCCCAGGAGATGGTAGAATGAAGAGAAGAGATGATTTGTCTGATGATGATAGTTGAAGAGTGCACCGTAATCAGGTCCAGAGCAAGGAGGCCGTTACTTTAGTATGTAAGCAGGCTGTTTTAGGAGCATGAGGAACAGGGTGTAAAGTTCACTCATCCACCATAGAACGAGGAGGATCCTCCGACCAGACGGGTGTTGTGTCTAGCGGGCAACTGCCCATCGGTTTGAATTCGGAATCTTGTATTATGTCGATCGCTTGGTAAACTCTAATTGTGCGATGCAGGATTTGTGTGACGTCATGGCTTTGATTTGTAGTTTGTATGTGGCGGTGTAACCGCTACACTGTCATTGCTGCTATTCAGGCAAATGTACCAGGTTGCTAGAAGATACAGGAGCTCTAAGCATAGAGGAGCTTTGAACGACGTACACGGCACAAGGCCTGTTATGTTTTTCGCATGAGATTTGGAATGAAAAACACAAGCGAAGAGTGATTCACAAGATGATGCAAAAATTCATAATAAATGTTATAACGTTGCACACAAATCGCTTTAATGAAATCATTTTATATTTAACAATTCGCCAAACATGGTAATGATAAGCAATATCTTCTTCAAGATTATAAATACAGATCTGTATCCAAAAATAAGTGATGTGTTTATTGTATTCTTTTTTGAATGCCAAATCTACTATACTACGTTGAACCTTCCATGCAAAGACTATAATTGTGTATTTTAATTGAGAAAAATAATTTTTAATCCGTAAATTCTGGAGAGACAGATATATATGGCATTTATGTAAATTAAAATAGCAAGCAATCAGTGTTTGAATATGTTACGAAAGCCTCTTTTGTCTGTGTCATCGATGCAAGCCTGTATAATCATGTTATTCTATTATCATTTTATTCTATTATCATTGTTTTTATAATTATTCAATCATTTTCTCAAATTAGTGCAACGACTTTTTCCAGGCTCTACACCACAGTCAAACTATGGAAGGTTGTTCAGCACCACTGGTCGTGAAATTTGCTGACACGCAGAAAGAGAAGGAACAAAAGAAACTTCAAGCAATGCAGGCGAGCCTATGGGGCCTAACGGCGCCTATAGCCCCAGCGACGTACCTCGCGTCAGAGGCGGCGCTGTCGCCAGCAACGCAGCTGCAACTGCTGCAGCAACTGCAAGCTGTTGGGTTGCAGCAACAACTGTTGCAAGGACAGGGCTCGCAGCTTTTGCAAGGTTAGTGTGTTTCATTTTTGAATTAAGAACGTTAACAGATTTTTCTAGTGTTGTTCTTTTTTAAATAATTAGCAGTGTAGGATAAGCGCTTTTTTCGGTTGTAGTCGCTTTTTGAATTTTTACCTCCCCCATGTTATTTTTGGTTACACTTATATTTTAATCTGAACGAGTTCTACGAATTACCCTGTAAGAATAGGCTTGTGTCAAAAAAAAATTTTTTGTCCGTCTTGTAGATTATTAAAAAATATTGAACACGTATTTTTTTCTTTTTTGACGTAATCAAAAGATTACGGCGATACATGGAGTTAAAATATGGCATGACGTCACACCTTGCTAGATTACTGCGTTGTGACGTAGCAAGCCCTCACTCCCCCAACTTTAATGCGTGTTTTCTAAATTATTTTTTATTAATATGATAAAGCGAAAAATATGTCTAAAATTTTTTTACTATCTGAAAGACGGACTAAATAGTTTTTTTTTTTACCTAAGCATCTATCCTATTGAATAGCCATGCAAATAATGAATCATACTTTAGATACGTTTATCTACAACCATCTGAAAACATGAAAGATAATATTTAGAAAAGAATTAATAGTAAGCTGTCCCGTAAAACATCACTTGTCACGGTCATAATACAAGATTATCATATTTTTATTCTTTGTAACCCACACGTGAGAGAATCAAGTGATTCGATATGTACATTGTGACATAATAAAATGCATTTAAACAAAACGTATGACATCAGCATACCTATTATTTGAAGGGTAAATAAGACTGGTTTCATTTTATCAAACCATGACGCAGTTTTTAATGATTCATTTAGACAAATGAACACTGTTTAATTAGTGGAACACTCGTTTTTTAATTTTATTTCCTTTCAACCTAATTTTACCTTATCCCTGGTGTTGCCTGTTGGGATAATTGTGGAGTTACTAGCCTGTGGTCTTAATTGGGTTAATAGTGTAGTGTTAATACTTTCGTTTTTATTGGGTATAATGTTACAAATGAAGGGAAACGTGATCCATTCATTATCTTTGCTTTTGTGGGGAAAATACAAAAGTAAATTATTTAATAGAACCATCGTTTCTCGTTGACGTCCCGTTCACGGTGCTGTGGACAAACAGTGTAAGACTGCTTTTGAGTACTCTTGGCAACACCACTCCCTGATCCCACCCAATTTGATTTTCTCCCATTTTATTTTTATTTACGCTACCCTTTTGTTGTTACATAGGTGTTAACTATCAGGATATGGGTTTCAATGGTGCAGGCCTGAGTGGGGGCACCGTGACCGGAGTGGGGTCCTTAGGTGGGGGTGCAGCCGACCAGCTTGGGGGTCTTTTAGCCCCCGTGTCGGTGCAGAACTTAGCTGCGCTTGCAGCGATGACGCAGCCACCGGTAGTGTCGCAAGCCGCTCCGATCCAACAAGCCAGCGCGCCACAACAAGCCGCGCCACCATTGTGTAAGTTGTTCTTTTTTTAATTTGCATAGAGTGCCAGTTGTTTTGTTTTTTCTTTTTTTTTTATTATTTGTAGTCTGATGTTGCGGAGGTTTTAAGTTTGATGTTTTAGTTTCATTAGGTAGCTGTAAGATAATTAGTGATAAAATCCATCGGCTAAATTGTAATGACTTCCTTTATTGATAGGTAATATAAACCTTATAGCTAAACTGTACAAGAAAGTGGGTCACTTATATTCATAAATATTTCTGTGTTACACGAACAATTTGTATCCCATACAATAATAATTATTTGTCCTCTCTTTTTTTCCTTACATAAAACCTCTTGATGCATAAATCTCTTAGTTTAAAAGATAAAAAAGGACAATTGTTTTAAATCAACTTGAAGGTTGTCACAAACCTTAACCTGCCTTCTTGCTCATCCAAGTTTATGGCAATATTAAATTCTCAAGTTAAATACTTAAATAAACATGATGCTGTTTACAACTATTACATCAGCATCAATAGTAACTATATATCTACCTTATTAATAAAAGAGACTGTCAAACTGTGATAATAGTATCAAAGAAAACTCGAATGCAATATTTCGATCATCTATCTCATCGTTTTCAACTCGATTCTCCCCCGTCCCCACTAAATGCACCCTTGTCCAAATTCAAAATTCGAACCCACATAAGTTTAAAGAAAAAAAACATGTACCGACCTTTTTGTCCGCAAACTTTCCTCTTTCAGATTTCGTTTCGACTTAGTAAAAAAAAACGTTAATTAACGATGAACATTTTTCACACTTCAGGTCTTCTCGGGAAGACTAACATCACAGGTAACAATGCAATAAAATAAAAAGAAATATTTTGTGTTTTTTTTTTGACATGGAATGACATTTTTAGCTTCTTAGATTTATGTGATAAATGATATCTAAGCCATTCGATTATTGCGTATAAATTTGACGTAAACATTTTATTTACCGATATCAAACGTTATTTTATACTGCAAACGAAATCATTCGTAAAATAAATAAATAAATAATACGTATAAAAATGAAGTCACGTATCCCAAGTATATTTATTTATAGACATGGAAAGTATATTTATTTTAATAATGTAGGTATATAATCATCAACCGTTACAATACATAAGGAAATTATTATTCCCAGCTAGTACGTTTTTTCCAGGGAATCGTAGGTACAAAAAATACATTTAATTTTAAAATATACAATACCAGTGGTTTTTGTGTATTTTTTAAATCGAAAACAATACAACACTGTCATAGATCGTTTTTTATATTCCACACGTTCTAGCATTTGCATAAATTATACTTTCAACGAAGTTAAAATGTATAGATACTTTATTGTTTTACCTTTACCTTGTGTAGCAGACTATTGTAAAATATGACGAACAGACTGGTTACCTGGCAGCCAAGGCTGCAGACTTTGTTCCTAGTATAATGGCTGAAATGCATCATTTGTCACATGAATCTAATACTCGCCTGGTATGATTCTATGTTGGCATTGTTTTATAGGTAGAATGGTCTACCAACGCTTGCTTTTTGCATAGGCTATGTAACCTTATGGATCGGTAAACTACGACGACTCGTGTTGAAGTAAATTAGTCGCATTTTCCCCCTCTGGGAATTCTGTAACGTTATTTTATAATAGGTTTTTTTGTTAATATAGAAGTAAATTACTATAATTTATGACCACATTTTCCTCTGATTGCGATTTTTTATCAAAATAACGGTCGTTTATGCATTTAACACCATGAAACATTAATTTTATTTGCATCACGTACATTCCGTTCACTATAACTTGTCCCTTGCCGTCATGTTGGTACCATTGCTTGTCAAGCTTAGTTTCAATAATAATTTAGTTCAAAATGGCGACTGGCAGAACAGTACTTAGTAACAACCACATGACTGGAAAATTCAGTGCTACCAATCGCGTCACGGCTCAAGTTATAATGAACGTACTGAAATTCAGCAATCGGAAATATTGTCGAATGTGTTGTAACTTTTTTTAATGCTGCTAATAGCAGCAGTATTTTTTTAAGCTGCCTTTGAACTTTTATCATTTAATAGCTGTCGCAATCATTAAATTTTTAACATGGGCGTAAGTTTTACTTTTTGAAAACTTGCCCTGTTTTAATACTTTGTAAATAGTGTAGTAAATAACTGCGACACAAAACAGTTTTTATGTATAATTAACACTTTTGATTGTCTCTGCATGAAAGTGCTAAAAAAACTATTTTAACTTTTTTTATGAGATTCGTGAGTGTTATGTTTATAATATTTTACTTTTTTGTATTTTCTTTGTGTGTATGATTACTAATATTGTATGACACTGTCTATGGCATGCAGTGTTTGTGTGTAGTTTGACATATTGTTTTTTTTTACTTATTTGGCAGTTTGGGCATCACGAGAATTATCTTTGCCTACACTCTTCTGTATGGTAGTTTTTGGTAGCTACTAATAACCCAACCATAAACAATATGAATTTAGGCAACAAACTTATGGACAAGGAAAATTTCAAAAGCTGCAAACAACAGTTTTACAAAGTTAACATGTTATGTTTTTGACGTTTTCAACGCAATCCTTTACCTACCAGTTTACGTTCAGAATAAATTAAGCTGCTCTAACATTACCGTATATTATGAGTAGCTACGATTCAACCATTAAACTAACATGAACACTTAGCTCGCGTAATTTGACGACGATTTACATTTTACAAGACATTAAGTATGCTTGTTTAAAGTTTAAATCTTTTACCAACTCCTTGGTTCTATGTGATGTTCGTTTGTCTTTTCATATCTTTGGGTTATTACTTTATTAGAGTTGTGGTTCGTTTTTTTGTTTTCTAAACCTCTCTTTTATTTATTGAATAGTTGACAATAGTAAAAGTTACGTAATGTAGAAATTCTGTAAATCTGTCACTCTCTAAATAGAAATAAATGAGCTGCGTAAAACGATACTCACAGTTGTCATTAATCACAAACCATCATCAACTGATGATGTCAGTCAGCTAATGGCAAACACTTTCCTATGAAAATAGAACTTTGACGAAAAAAATGCACGAGAAAGACGAGAAATGGCCATTGTACGAAAATGCAGACTTTCGAAAAAAAAGAATTTTGAAAATCGAAAACCAGTCTTTTGAAATCTAAAGCCTAGCATTCCTGACTAAAATGTCCCACTCACAAGTTTCCGTTTTAAATCGATTTACAAATTCAATTAAATATTTCAGGGTCAACGGCTGAGCCTCTAGGTTCGGCATACGCGGCACAATTTGGCACAGCATTCGCAGCAGCACCCTTAGGATCCGTACTAGGCTCTGCTGCCGCCGCAGCCGCTGGAAAGCAGGTTGAAGGTACGGGTAATCTTTATTTTGCTGGTAAGTGTATAATAAGCCAGCCTCTTTCAGGTGGCCTTAGGCCTGTTACCGAGGGTGTCGTAAAAGGCTTCTGGGGATGGTTCGAGTGGATTGAAAGCATCCTCTGGCGCGCTAGTAACATGTACCGAACCCATCTGTCAAGCGTGGTTAATAGCAGTACCAAGGAGAGGCTGTGAATTGGGAGAGCCATGTCTAGCATCGAATGTTTGCGGACTCATAAAATAAATCGTACATGCAAGAGCCTTGTATTATAGGCAAAAAGAATCAACAACTGATGGTCTTCCAACATCCACCAATATGGAACCTCGCTAGATAAATTTTTGGACACGTGCCAAACTTTGGCTAATCGCCAATTTCCTGTTCCAACCGTTAAAATCGGAATATTGCATTGTTTTTTTTATCTCTGCACTGGCTGATAACAAACCGATTAAAATCTGTTACTTTCTATCGTGAAGAGAACTCATTCGTTCATTTGGAGAGTTCCATTTTTAAACCACCGAAGGATTGGGTTGGTTTGGTGGTTCTGTATTCAAATCATAGATTGAAATAGAGCTGTGAGGTTACCAAATGTCAATAAATACATTTTGTTTCCTTCTTTCAAATGTCCACCGGATATTACCCCTTGGTCGATTTTTACAACTTCCACGAGAAGAAATTGGGTGATCTATTCTCGGTGGAAACGAAACAGCTGTTTTAAAGCGAAATCGACAAATTAAAGTCAGTGTCCAGTTACATTGTGAGTCACTGATTCTTAGGCAAACTGAATTGAAACGAAGAATAAATATTTTTCAACTTGGAACTTTCCTAAAATTCCTGAATGACTGTGGAGGAACTCGCTGTTTCTCAAGTCAGAACCCAGGCAAAAGTGTCGAAGATCTCAATTACCACTATTTCCCCTTTATTGTTTGCTGTCACTGTACTTCTAACTGGATTTTGCCCAACAGGTCCTGAAGGCGGGAACCTGTTCATATACCACCTGCCTCAGGAGTTCACCGACACGGACCTGGCGTCCACGTTCCTGCCGTTCGGCCACGTGATATCCGCCAAAGTGTTCATAGACAAACAGACGAACCTCTCAAAGTGCTTCGGCTTTGTCTCGTACGACAACGCTGCGTCCGCGCAGGCCGCCATACAGGCCATGAACGGTTTCCAAATAGGTACAAAGAGACTCAAAGTTCAATTGAAACGTTCTAAAGAACTATCGAGACCGTATTAAATATTCCAGAACTCGTTCCTAGTGAATTTACAAAAAAAAAAGTAAAAACAAACTTTGCTAAGAGGTTGTAAGATTCCGAACATATGTTGTGATGTATCCGGTGCACTTGACCTGACTTAGTTTGGTAAGGTACGTTCGTTACGGTGGAGTCCACCTGCACAGTTGTTAACTAAATAAGAATAACGTTAAGGTTTGTGTCAAAGGATTTATCGTTTCCAAAGTATTCCCCAAATTGTTTATTATTATAATTATTTTTTTCTTAACATTTAAGTTTTAGTCACATTAAGCATAAGTTGAAGGATCGATACATTTCGCACGCGCCAAAGAGCTGATGATTTTTGAATGAATATCATATCTACAGCAATTTATATGGCGAGAAAATTGTTTATTCATATACAAAGATGTATTTTTCATCATCCAAAGTTTCGGTCGGTACTGAAGTACCAAGTACCGATAAGTATTTGCGTAATACACCGTAAAGTTCGTTAGAACAATATAATTATTATTTGTTACAGTTATTTTTTCTTTTATTTTTATGTTACCAACTTGATAGTTAATTGTAAAATAATATAATTATTGTGGCCATTGTCAGTTTTGCAGTCAACTTTTTTCGTTTAAAATTTTAAGTGTTTAGATTAACGAAGTGATCTCAAAGTGATCAGTGTATTTATTGTTTACAAATACTTGTTGTCAAATAGTGTACTTAACATGGACCTGCTTGGACCGTGTCCACGTCTCGTCCGCAAACTACCTTCATATCGAGAAGATGTTTCAAGTATTTCTCAAATGAATTACGCTGAATATTTCAAATGAAAAGTTTCATAATTTTCTTCAACGTACATCAACTTTTCAGTGGATTATAATATATACCTAACTATGCACCTTTCCTATAAATAAGCTTAGTTATCACATAATGGTTTATACAAAGAAAAATTTAAATATAAGTTTACTATATAGTGTCAAATAAACAATAATTACTATAAGAACTAAGAACGTCTTCGTTTGAACGTTACAAAATTTACGCGCATTCAAGTAACTTTTCCATTTCATTACTTGAATTTCGAATAACAAATCGCACTACGTCGAATGAATTTCGAGTAAAGAATTCCGCTTCGTCGCATGAATTTCGAGTAACGAATTCTGCTACGTTACATGAATTTCGAGTAAAGAATTCAGTTACAATGCGTTATTCATGAAGTTTTCAATGAAATATTTGAAATATCTTCTCGAGCTTTACTTAACTACTATTGTGCTTGTTTTGTGTAATTAATGTAATACTTTACCACAGTTAACAACATTTATACAATTTTAACACATCGAACACTGGCCCTTTAGTCAAAAAATTTTGTTAGTATAAGTATTTAATTATAGAAATATTTTCGTATGTAAGTTTTGGTATTTCATTCATCTTCTTAAAATATGTTTCTATATAAAATACTGTTCGTCACTATTTACCTAATAGTCACTGGCACATTTTGATTGTTTTCATAATTTTGTAATATTTACGGATCATTAAAAATTTAAGTAACGGAAAAATACCAGATCACGTTAGGAATACCAATTACAAGATAAGTCAAAATGACAAAATTATTTTTTCATGAAATAAATTAAATTTATCCTTAAGTTTATACTTTGCTTACCTACTGCTTTACGTAAACCTCTAAGAAAGTTACAGTTAAAATATCTCGAACCAATCTACCAACGCTTTTTACGAAAATTTAAAAAATAAAATAAAATATTTATAAATATGTAAATAATGGTATTTTTCCGTGACATCGACCGTAAATATAAAAGGTTAACCTTCTAATTAGCTATTAAATTAAGTATTAATTACATTTATTTCTTGAATATGACCACATTTAATGTTAAAAAACGCTCAATAGGTGGAAAAATAAGGGATTTTTATTTACCACTGGGGGGAACACTGCGTAGTTTAAATAATTTTTTTCGTTACGAAAATATTTAAGGTTACATTTTCAATTGTTTTTAATTATTTTTGTTAATAACTTGTGCCAATGCGTTTGTTTCGGAAAAGAGCTACGACCAATCTTAAGTCAAAAAAATTGTGGATTTCTTTAGATATAATTAGTGATGTACAAAGTCAGTCTTGCATCAAGACGAAGTTAGCAAGACGCGAGACAAGACGAAAATATTATCTATTTATTTGTTCACAGATCAGACGGCTGTTTGTTACTCTGTCGGTTTTAATTATTGTTACTTTGCGCATCACTAATCATGATTTTTCTTCTAAAAGAACTAATGTAGAGAGAGCATCATTATTATAATAACTTAATTAAATTTAGTTGAGTATTATTATTATATTTAAAAAAAAAAGTTTATCAAAATGGGTCTATATTATTTAGTTTAATTTTAGTCAACGTTTTTGATGTCTAATGAAAGACAATATCTAGACTGAATAAGTTTCCTTTTTAGATGTTACAGCGATACAATCATTGTCTTGTGATTCCTTTTAGTAAGTTCATTAGTCGACACTGTAAACATCTTTTTTCTTCGTCTTGCAAATATTATTTTCTTGTTGTTAAGGTAAATAAATTATTATAAAGGCATGTACGTATTGTTAAAAAGTGGACATTGGGAATATTTATATAAGTAGTGTAAATGGAGCTACGATCCTGGACACGACCACTCGTTTAGCCTCATAAAAGTACGTCAATATCATTGCTGGGACTGTAATGTAGTGTTGCATTTGATTTTTCGTGACTTCTCTGTGTTGAGACTTCTGAAGCCTGTACATAGTAAGAAATACGTTGAAATAATCGCATTGCTTTTGCAGTTTCCAGTCCCACCAATAATGTTAGCGAGCCCCCAACGTGTGATTTATAGATAGACGTCAAAAATATTGTGAATAGAATTTTTTACCTACAATTTTCTAGGTGTTTGATGGGAAACCTAATTGTTGCTATTGCCTAAGTTTTGTACCTATAGTTTGACAGAGACTTCTGTTCCGCGCCTTTGGAAGCGAGGCGGGGGGCAGCGTTGACCAATGAGCGGCGGGACGCCGTGAGCGTTGACGAATGAGCGATCTGCACTGCTCCGTCTCGTGCGCAGGCAATAGCGGTCTCGGTCAAACTAAACCACTAAATGATTGGAAAAGCGTTTAGAGAACGAAGGCATTTTTATTTAAGAAAGGGTATTTTTGGTGACCGTCTGGTTACCGTCCGCTTGCTTCTATCGAGATTTGAACCGACATGTTACAATTTAGACCATGACCAATTAAAAAAAAATGTTTTACCTTTGAAGGCTCACCGATCTGCAAGAGCGTTTAAGTATTTACTTACAATAACCTACCTACGGCCGGTTCGAATGTCGATACGTCTTGACGATATAAGTCACAATGACATCTTGACGATATAAGTCACAATGTCGCCAGGAGCCTGTAATGTTACCGATGAAATGCCATAAGCTTAACTCCAAGCTCAATATTTTTCCTAAGCATTTTATATAAATGTCGCCTTTGATGCTTTCAAAATTTATTTACCTATTAAAACTAGTACCTATGTAAAATCCGAAAATGTAAATAAACAAAGACTATTTTTGTGAATTTCTTGCTGAGACCACCTTGGGCAAAAGTCCTCGCAAACTTAAAAAAACTAATGTCATTTTTTGTGACGGAAAGATTTAAAAAAAAGAATGTGGAGGATTGAAATGATCACTGAAGCGTCTCGTTAATTTTAAAACATAATTATGTTTTTTGTAGGTATGCCCAGATTCTTGAGATATCGATCATGAACTTGTAAGATGAAATTGAACCTAAACTTAACCGTGCACCTTAATGTGCACCTAGCCGACTTTAGAAGACTTATCAACTAGACATTATTATTGGACTAGACTTATAAGGCTTCAGGTGCACGACGCCGGAGCCGCACCGCATGAGTATACGAATGAATATCGCCCATGCGCCACACTACCGCCGAACCGCATGAGTATACGAATGAATATCGCCCATGCGCCGCACTACCGCCGCACCGCATGAGTATACGAATGAATATCGCCCATGCGCCGCACTACCGCTACATCGGCGCCGCGTAGATTTTACATTTTCATTCTGAGATGTTCTAAATTTTTTTCATCTTGCGGCTGGCTCCTCTACTGCTCCGGTGCGGCTCCGGCGTCATGTAGCTACAAGAAGCCAAAAGAATAAAGAAAACTAATTACCAACATACAAACGTTACTACCTATAACTTGACTCAAAATGACGAAAAGTTATTCAACCGAGTAGATATTTTGAAATTGACTTTACATTTGAAACATACAACAACAAAAAATACCTTCAGAATCTGGGTGCGTTATGCAATTTTTGAATTGTATTCTTTTTATAAAGGCAAGTCTAGCTTGATAGTTTGCATTGAGTCACGGTATGTGTAATACAGCCTATCTAAAAATGAAAGCAAGGAAATAAAAATTATTTTTACATTCTCGTGGCACCACACTAGATATAAAATTGGGAAAATTACAAAAGAACTGTTTTATACAAACACCCGTTTTGTTGATATGAATGTAAATAAATGTCAAGTTAAAAAAAAATGTGTTTGATTTTTCCGGTAAAGTTAATCATCATCATCATTTCAGCCGAAAGACGTCCACTGCTAAACATAGGCCTCCCCCAAGCACCTCCACTTCGACCGTTTCGTAAAGTTAATGTTTCTTAGAAAAGCGGTTACCCGTCATATCTAACGGCTGTTATAAAAATCTGTCATTTTCACATCAGTATTTGACATAGTAGGGCCCGCATTCCGAGTTACACCAAAAGTTATTATATCGCGAATCCGACCAAATTTAATAGTCACAAAATATAAGGGCTATTGAGTAATAATATTGTGATTATAAAATTTGGTCGGATTCGCGATATTATCACTTTTAACGTAACTCGCAATGCAGGGTAAAACGCTCTGTATTTGGACAGCCGTCATTATGTGACATTTACCGCTTTCTTAGAAAATCAAACCTTGCATAAACATGCATATCAGCCTATAATGTTCCCACTGCTGGGACACTTCTATGAGAGGCAGTGGGCCGTAATCCACCACGCGGGCCTTGTGCGGGTTGGTAGATGTCACATGTCTTCGAAGTTTTCCGTTCTCGGACATGCCGGTTTCATCGCGACAATTTCCTTCATCGTTTTGAAAGCTGTTTAATTTACAAAAAAAGTAAAGCGCCTGTCAGAATCAAACGTGCGGGCGATACGAGTAATACCGACCACATCGAAGCCACAACTCAACCACCAACGAGACCGAGCACTAGCGGCCATCGCAAACAACGATTTGTCTGTCTGCAAACACTAGCCACAACGTAACCACATCGCAACTGCAAGAAGTTGCAGCGACACTATTCACACATAGGTAACCACTTGCCTACATTTTGTCACTGCTATGTACTAGGTACATAGCAGTGACAAAATGTAGGCAAGTGGTTAGTCACTATGTACCTAGTGTGGTTGTGGTACGTGTGAGCGAGCCCTAAGTTTGTCGCTCTGAAACCAGTGTCTCGAATATAACACAGGGAAATACGGGTTGCCGGCTAATATTTGCACTGGATTAAAGATGACTGTATACTGAATTTACTAAATCGACAGCGACTCACAAAATGTTCCGCTACTCGTTTCCCAGCGGAATTCGTTTAGCGGTTTCACATAGTTATTTTCGGGTCGGAGGTGTGATTAGGTCCTTAATGCATACGCACCGCGACAATGACGCGAAACTAATGTGCTAGTGTGGAGAACAAGATTAACTGGACTACGACCGGAGCGACTGTGTAAGTAGCGCAGCGCAGCGGAACCACGGACGGGCTGTGGCGCGCGAGGGACGAGAGTTGGACGTGCCAAACTGCGTCACCGACGATATATTTCCCGTCCTTGGTTGCGACGTCGCCGTCCCGTCCGTGCACCCGTGACGTATATACCCTTTCGTATACATTTTCAATTAAACAATGTGTCCAAAAGTCCGGGTTAAAACACGTTAGGTATGCAGCGACCTTAAAGCTTAACGTATGCTAAAACGCAGGTGACGCAGCACAGCGCAGTTCAGATTTTACAGGGTAGGGCAGACGAGGCAGACATAGGCCGCGAGCGTATGCTGTGACGCAGCTACACAGACACGTTTGCGTCCTAGCTAGTACAAACAACAGACGATTGCAACAAAATTATGAATCAGTGGTGAAACACTTGACGACATGCACGCGTCGCGCAGAAATCTGTGCCGGCACTACAACGAGACGCAGAGCTGGACAGTCACACGTCTGCATCGCACTTGCCTGTGCATAGATGGCAAATAGTAGATTTACAGTATTAAACTTTTATATAGGCTGTTTTGAAATCCGAGTCTTCACGAATTCCAAATCCATTTGAGATAGGTAAACTGTGATAGGAACCATGGGAACCATTATGTATTTTTTCATGAAATGAGGAGTATTGACAGAATAATTTTCTTTACCAATAAGTAGTACCTACTAAAATTCGTACTTGCGTATTGCCTACAAAAATACGAATTTTGGCACGGGATCAATCATTTTGATGGAATGAAAAATAAAACATGCAACATTTACGTGATTAGATATCAAAATATATCGCATATCCGAGAATTGGGTCCCTTTTAATCTTGCTGCCTGCACTAAAATCAACACACCACTCAATAGAATTAGGATTGCTAAATTACGTCATAACAAAAAATATAAATAAATCTAGATAGACAGTCAAAGCTCAAAGTCCAAAGTCCCAACTGTTGGCCGCTTAATGCACTACAAAAGCACAATGACATAGCTCGATGACATAGGTGTCACGCACACCAGCATAACAAAGTTGGCCTGTTTTTTTTTAGTTCTTTTGGAGCGCAACACTATGTAGACATAACTAGCTGCGCTCCGCCATAGTATAAGGAGTTCCTAGTAGGCTATCTCCGGCCCAATCCCCGATATAATTGCCTACCATACTTGCCTGTCTCAGGGTTGTCACTTTTAGCTAAATTTTAGTTCAGTGCCTAGAAATTGGCAAGGGCCGGGAAGTTCTATTTTTTACTTATTTGTTGTCTGGGTTCAGGGTTTGTGAAGTCGGTTTTACCTAAACGATGATGTTCATAATAATGACAAAGTTATATTTGCGGTTTTTGAAAAAGTGCTTATACCTCAAAAACTGGTAACTATATCGCCTTCAAACCAATTTTCGTTGAAAGTGTTTTTTGACATCTACAGCATATATAATAATAATAATAAATAAAATTAATCATCATTTCAGCCGAAAGACGTCCACTGCTGGACATAGGCCTCCCCCAAGCACCGCCACTTCGACCGATTCTGTGCTTTCCGCATCCAGCGGATTCCTGCGGCCTTCACAAGGTCATCGGTCCATCTTGTGGGAGGCCTTCCAACGCTACGTCTTCCGGTACGTGGTCGCCACTCCAGAACCTTTCGACCCCATCGGCCATCCGTTCTGCGAGCAATGTGCCCTGCCCATTGCCACTTAAGTTTGGCAATTCTTCGGGCTATGTCGGTTACCTTGGTTCTCCTGCGGATCTCTTCATTTCTGATTCGATCACGTAGGGAAACTCCAAGCATAGCCCTCTCCATTGCCCTTTGGGTGACTTTTAGCCTTCTGATAAGGCCCATTGTGAGCGACCACGTTTCAGTACCATAGGTCATCACTGGCAACACGCACTGGTCAAAGACTTTCGTCTTGAGACACTGTGGTATGTGGGACGAAAAGATATTGCGTAGCTTCCCGAACGCTGCCCAGCCGAGTCGGATTCGACGATTGACCTCTTTCTCGAAGTTGGACCTACCTAGCTGGACAATTTGTCCTAGGTAAACATACTCGTCCACAACTTCGAGCGTAGCGTCTCCGATCTTCATGGGAGTGGGTGTCACATGGGCATTTGACATGACTTTTGTCTTGTCCATGTTCATTTTAAGACCCACTCTTTCGGAGGCTCTACTGAGGTCATCGAGCATTGTACTGAGTTTCTCCATGGTCTCAGCCATGATAACTATGTCGTCGGCAAACCGAAGGTTAGTGATATACTCGCCATTGATGTTGATGCCTAACCCTTTCCAATCCAGAACCTTGAAGACATCCTCCAGTGCAGCGGTGAACAGTTTCGGAGAGATAACGTCTCCCTGTCTCACACCTCGCTGCAGAAGGATAGGTTTCGAGGTCTGGTCCTGGAGTCGAACTGACATAGTGGCGTTTTTGTACAAACACTTTAGCACCTCGATGTACCGATAGTCAATCTGGCACCGTTGAAGAGACTGCAGCACAGCCCATGTCTCGATCGAATCGAAGGCTTTCTCGTAGTCCACAAACGCTAAGCAGAGAGGCTGGTTATACTCTTCGGTCTTCTGTATAACCTGCCGCAGCGTATGTATGTGGTCTACGGTGCTAAAGCCTTTACGGAATCCGGCTTGTTCGGGAGGCTGGAAGTCGTCAAACCTGCGCGCGAGACGGTTGGTGATAACTCTTGAAAACAGCTTGTAGACATGGCTCAGAAGTGTGATGGGCCTATAATTCTTAAGCAGGGCATTGTCGCCCTTTTTAAAGAAGAGTACCACCACACCTCTGTTCCATGCCTGTGGCGTTTGACCCTCGAGTATGACGGAATCGAAAAGCTTCTGGAGGGCCTTAAGAACAGGTTTTCCCCCGGCCTTCAGGAGTTCAGCCGTAATTCCGTCATCACCCGGCGCCTTGTTGTTTTTAAGTTGCTTCAGAGCCATCCTAATCTCGTACAAGCTGACGTCCGGGATGTCTTCGGTATAGTGTCGGGTCAATCTAGCTCTTGGGTCGTTTGCTAGATTCGTAACGGGGTTACTGGTTGACGTGTATAACTGTCCATAGAAACTCTCGATCTCTCTCAACAGCTCAGGTTTGGCGGTTATGATTCTGCCATTATTGGTCTTCAGTTTCGCAAGCTGGCTCTGTCCAATAGACAGATCTCTAGCAAATACCTTGGAGCCCTTATTCTGCTCTATTGCGTCCTTAATACGGTTCGTATTATAGAGTCGAAGGTCGCTTTTCAAGGACTTAGAGATCTGTCTATTGAGCCGCCGGTATTTAAGCGCATCGTCTGAAGACTGCAGAATCATCTCGCGCCTCTCCTCCATGAGCTGTAAAGTAGCATCAGAGAGCCTCTTGTTTCGATTTGTGCGACGGGTCTTGAAAAACTTGGACCCGACCGTATGGACAGTTTCCACGAACCCATCGTTATAATCGTCCACGGAGCTCCCTAGGCACTCGAAACGATTCTGAAGTTCGAGCTGAAAGCTCTCGGGGTTTTGGACTTGGATCGGTGCTGGGCGGAGCGTAGACTTCATCAGTCGAGATCTTTCCAGCTTGATATTCAAGTTCAATGTGCCTCTTACCATACGGTGATCACTTCCGGTTTTCACCGCGTTGATAACAGAGACATCATTGAATACTTGCCTCTTCGTCGACATAATGAAGTCAATCTCATTTTTTGTTGCACCATCAGGGCTCTGCCAGGTCCACTTTCTGTGCTCACGTTTTCTGAAGAAGGAATTCATCATAAAGAGGCCTTCCTTCTCCATAAAACTGGCCAGTAGGTGACCCCTGTGGTTTCGACGTCCAACTCCAAATTGCCCCACTCGCAGCTCATCATCGCTTCGTTTGCCCAGTTTCGCGTTGAAGTCCCCCATGACAACGGTGAAGTGAGTTTTAGAGCCATGCATGGCTCTGGAAATATCCTCATACATGGTCTCCACCTCATCGTCGGGGTGTGACGAGGTCGGGGCGTAAACCTGTACGACCTTCAGCGAATATCTTGCGGATATTCTGAGTATAAGGTACGCCACCCTGGTCGACACACTCTCGATCTTCACCACGTTGCTCACAAGGGACTTATGGACGATAAACCCGACACCACCTTGGGACTGCTGGTCGCCCTCCCGGAAATAGAGCAAGTTCCCGGATTTGAGGATTATCGAGTCCTCGCCCTCTCTTCGGACTTCAGATAACCCTACTATACCCCATCGTAACTTGCTCAATTCTTCCTCGAGTTCGATGATCTTTTCGTCGGTCCGGAGTGTACGCGTGTTGTATGTTGCCAGGTCCAGTTTCCGGTGGTTATGGTAGCCGGATCTCTTCCGGGGATTCTTCGCACCCCTTGCCTCACCGTGGCCTTGACCGCTACCGTAGCCAAGGGCCGGTGGGCCGCCGGGCACTAGGGGCCGTTTCTTTTTGGTGCTTTTCATTTTTGGGGGGGGGGGTATGCCATAATCGCCACGCTTGGCAGGCGGGTTGGCGATCGCAGTATGGTGTTAGAAATGCATAGAGAACGCTGCTGCCCATTCTCTAGTAAGTCCCTTAGTCGCCTTTTACGACACCCATGGGAAGAAATAGGGTAGTGCTATTCTTTAAGTCCGGCACCACACGGACCCTCCGGCACCACACGGACCTCCGGCACCACACGGACCCTTACCCGGACAATAAAATTAATAAATAAATAAAAATAAATATATTTTTATTAGATTTTTTACTCTCTTACTTGTTCTGATTCACAATTCGTCAAATAATTTGAAATTACGATTTTACAACTAAAACTTAACTGTGTAGTACTTAGTTACTTTACTATACCTACAATACTGAGAAATCGGTATGACTGAACGTAAACAAAGCATTAGTGGCATATCAATTGACAGATCAAAAGTAGGTAGGTAAGGTACCTAATACATTTTAGTGGAAAAGTAGGCCTGCCTACTTCGTCTATCTGATAGATAACTAATACAACAAAAAATAAGTAGGTATCTCATCATCAAGTAAAAATTATATGCTAGAATAAGTGACTTGGTTACCTTTCCTGTTCAGTAGGTAATCTGAACAGAGACAACTCTGGAATCGATGAATTATTTAGACACCCAAACACACAGCAATAATTTCTCCTGCGATTATCACTCATTTTTCATACATTTAGCGGTGCCGAAAAGCCGTGACGCACGAACCTTGTGCGGCGTTAGCCCCGACTGGCGCACTGTGAAACGGGTCGAGATTTTTTTTAAGTGTGCGTGCGGCGACGCATAGATACTATTGCGCACACATACAAGCCGCGCGCGGTGCGTTTGTATGAAGATAGCTTACTTCCCTCCTTTTAGTATGGCTCCGCAGTTTCACCCTCACAAGTCTCGATCCGGTGGAAACATCCAGATAAAATGTATCCTATGTGTTAATCCAAGTTATAAATTATCTGTGTGCCAAATTTCATCCAATTCCGTTCAGTAGGTTTTGCGTGAAAGAGTAACAAACATCCATCCATCCTCACAAACTTTCACATTTATAATATTAGTAGGATATAAATAGTCAAAGGTAAGTAAATAAAACTTCTTGTTTTCGTCCGCTAACACATTAAATAAAACACACAAAATACTAATAAATAAACAATTTATTAACCAAAACTAATCGTTCCCATACTTTTGAGCGGGTTTTTCCTTAAACAACTTGATTTCATCCTCTTTCTTGTCAGGCGTCGCATCTTGAGGTTCAAGAGCCGACTTCACAGATTTAATCAATCCTGTATTATCAGCGAGAGGTAAAATATCACATATGAGAGGGGATTCGACGCCTAGTATGTAGTGACAAGTCCTGGGTTCCAGTAAATAGAGGGACACTTGGGCAGGACTCGAGGAGTTCTCTAGGCATTTGAGTTTGACTTCGGTTTGTCTCGGCTTGCCGGTTTTGTCGCAAATGTCGCCGTTCGCGTAGAAGTGGGATACTGATGTGCGGTATTCTGGAAAGAGAGAATACATTTATTAGATTTATCGACACCCATGATATAAATCCTCTATAAAAGTTTCTGAAACAGTTAGCTTATTGCCAACATTAAAACAACCAGTGTCATAGTAATCATAATATCATCCAAACGAGTGTTATAATGTTGTGCTAAATTTCATTATGCAACTCCTTTGCTTTTTCGATCCCTTCCTTAGTTATCAAACAGCCACATTCTCACTACTCAATTCGAGGTATCTTTATGAATTACAAAAAAGAACATTTGTCATGCACGCGCGTTTCACTACCACAGCGCCGTAATTTTAAAAAAACTTATGGGTTATTCGATTTCACATCGTATCCCACCATTTTTGTTCGATATTAGTATTCAAAAAATTTATTACTTTGTTGTTTACAAAAATGAGTAATACAAGCTTTGATAACACACCACCAGATATTGTACAGCAAAGGAGATTTCTAACCAATTATTACCAGAAAAATCGAGAAAACAATATTGTACAACACCCTATGGTTTCAGAACCTTTTATAGAGGATTCATATCATGGGTGTAGGTGTTATAAAGTCTTGTTTGCGACTGTACATTGTGTACTTCAAAAGACTCATGTAATACTATTATCACAAGCCCAAATTCGTGTTTTAATACTCCTTATAATACAACAGATGCATAAATAACTAATATAGAGGTACGAGGAACAGGGTGTAAAATTCACTAATCCTCTATAGAAAAGGGAGGATCCTCCGACCAGACGGGTGTCATGTCTGGTGAGAAACTGCCCAACGATAAGTCGGAAGGTCGCATCATATACTCGACGCGCGGTAAACGCCGCTTGCGCGATGCAGGATTTGTGTGACGTCAAGTCTTTGATTCGTAGTTCGCATGTGGCGTTGTAGATAGCGCCACAGGTTTATCGTTAAATAATCTTATGAATCTTTGGTTAACATTTCATGAGTCGAGAGATTATAAAATTCCTGTGTACGTTAAAAATACATGCTTTTTTATCTAGGGCATCTCGCTGTTTTGACCACTAAGGTCTTGGCTGCTTAACCGGGCTTTCCTGTGGCTGCCTTAAGCTTCTACACTCAAAGCCTCCAGCCAGGGGAAAAAACTATTCTAAATTAAAACTAGGCGAGCGCTCGCTAAGGGCACCCCCTGTGGGGTACGAACCTCGGCTTAGGGCGTCGCTGGGGGGAGAACAGCAAGAAAGGACAGGCTGGATCAAACTTAGATTTTCATCTTGATTATTATACGAGGTACTTAAAGCTACGTGCTCAGCTGCAACAACTGCTGGCACCTCGTTTTCGAGCAAGGGTCGGGGGAGAGTATCATTTACTCGGGGACGCGGTCGCGATCGCGAAAGACCTCGGCGGTGAGGTCGGAATGACAGGTTTCTGTATTTGTGTACTGTAGTGGTGGCCCTATTCTTCTCCTGGAGGAGTGTTATGGGGTCATCTGGGTCGGAAAGGAAAAATACATGCACTAAGCACAATATATAGTCGTTCCACTTCACAAGCGTGCGTCATGTGAGCTTTGTATCAATGGCATAAGGTTTAAATTGTAATGATTGAAGCCGGCTCCTGAAATACAACCACTAAAGCTAAGTTAATTTTTACCCCTATACTCCTTAGCCATGTAAATGTATACATACCGACAGGCTTAGGCGCCTTTCCCTTGTTCTCCTTGATCCATTCCAGATGTGCGCGTTCATCGAACTTGCCCAACAACAACGTGGTCTTCTCTCCAGTGCGGTCCACGTGGTACTGAACCACGTGCTTGCCGTAACAGAACTCGTACTTCCACCAGCCCGTACCCTGGAATATAAAGGCAATGATTAAAAAAGTTCATAAAACACGAGCGAGCCTATAGGTGGTTTTATACCTGCGAGGCGTGGATGGGATGGGCGAGAATTGAAATTGCGCTTACCCTTTTACACCGAAAGATGTCCAGCGCTATACCGCACCGTCTCACAATGGCCAGCGCTGCCTCGCGCCGGCCGGCCAGCCGTATCTGGCGCTTCGGTCAGCCGAGAATATATTATGTAGAGATGTCTCGCGATGATCGGAGCGAGCCGGCGTGTGCCAGCGCGAGACATCGCGAGACAAAGCGAATCAGCGCTTGACGGAGAGAGACCGTGCGAGTTTTGTATATCCGTTTTACAAAGTAAATAAATACTCTATTCATATAGCAATAAAGTTCGATATTGTACCAACAAATATTTCACTTCTCGCTTCGCACATCCTCGCGCATCTAGACCTTTTACACCAAAGATGGGCAAGGCGTGGATAGAAATTTTGCCATACAAATTACAATTCTCGCCCATCCCAATCCACACCTCGCCTCGCCGGTGTAAACCACCTTTACAGTAGTCGCATATGATGTGTAACATCTGACATCTCGTACAAGTACCTACTATCAGGGTTGTAACGGATATCCGTATCCGCATCCGCAACTGCGGAGCATCCGCATAAATTTTGATATCCGCAAAACATCCGCATCCTCAACTTTTGATTTTAAAAGCTCCGCATCCTCATCCGCATCCTCATAATTTCTATGAGAATGTGACCCTACCTTGTTCGCACAAATAGTGGGTTTTTAAAAACTCGCGCCGAGCTAAATGGGCGGGCCGATAAGTGAGTTACGCGTTACTATTGGCTGAATTCGCAATGTCCTTGTCCTATGACAGATGATCGGCCGCACGTGGCACTGGTGGCACGACTGTGGTGTCACGTCACAATCTGAGTTAGCCGACGTTCACACGGACGTGATAAAATCGCAGCGATCTTTTTTTTCGTGCATTGTTTTTTCAACGCTCTGCTTAGCGCCGAGAGTTAAAAATCCAACAGTGTGTTTTTTCTACGCGCTGGGACGAGAGTGCGTCTCAGCGCATTGGATTCTCAACGTTCGGCTTAACACCAAGAGTTGAAAATCCAGTGCGCGATAAAATCCCGCCGAGATTATAATATTACTTCTGTGTTTACGTCGGCTTACTGGGTATAAAATCATTCGATTTTTTTTATCACCGCCACTGGCAAGTATCCCGAGCGAACAATTATTTTGTGGAGCAGGCCCTTATTTATGATGAACTTAGAAACCGCTTAGAAGGCGAAACGGCCTGCCAGTTACTTTTTATCAAATATAATTTACCTTTACTTAATTTTGAATATTAAAGTTGTGTATTTGACTCCACAATTTGAAATTTCAGTTACCAAATTTCATCATCATATATCATAATCAGCCTATAATGTTCCCACTGCTGGGACACAGGCCTCCTCTCGGTGAATATTAACAACTTTAATATTATTATTTTTTTTACCTACCAAATAATTACCTACAACCTATACAAATATAAATACTACAAAAAACAAGGGCTATGTTTAGTATGACATCTGCATCCGCACCCTCATCCGCATCCTCAATAAGGAATTTTCCAATATCCGTATCCTCATCCACATCCTCAAACCCGATTATCTCGATATCCTCATCCGCATCCTCATCCGTTATATGACATCCGTTACAACCCTGCCTACTATCATGGCAGCAAGTAACTAGTATGAACTATCCCATACAATTAAATGAGCATTCTCTATTTTCACCCGAGCAGAGCTCGGTTGACCAAATACTGTTAGTGAATCGTGAAGAATGAAGAAACTATACTCACCCCATTAAGACAGTTCTCTCCATTTAGGAACGCTCTAACCGGTGAATCGTCAGTAATGACAGACGCTGGTTTATCTGACAACTGTGGCTTACTATCCTCAACCAAGTCATCATCTTCATTCAATGGATGCAGCTCGAATTTAAGATGTGTTTCCCCATCCTGCAAATAGAAAGGATATGGAGTAAATGCTGCAATATGGCATACCAGGTTTAGAGCTGTCTATGCCAAATATGTTCCCAATAAGCTTTATTTATTTGTTGAGGAGCTTGTGGCGTGTCGATCCATCAAGTTAAGCTACGCTTGCCGGGGTTGGTCCGTGGATAGGTGACCATTTTTACTTACCGAGACTCCTCCGTGCCTCGGAAAGTACGTTAAGCCTTTGGTCTCGGCTATCATTCGAAGATCTTTGACAGTCGTTACGGGTCGTCAGACAACCACTCTTACCAAGGGGTATCATATTACCTAGTTACTGGGTTGTGGAGATCAGATAGGCAGTCGCTCCATGTAAAATACTGGTATTCTGCTGCATCCGGTTAAATGATAAATGATGAATGATTTGTTTTCTGGTTTTCTTTTAGAGTTTTAAATAAATAAGTCGTCGATTCTCCTCTGAAACTTTAATTTTTTAAACTTGGGGTCTAACCCGGTCACAATTATTCTTTGACTTGATCTACGCATCTCACCTAGTCACATACCACCAAGTAAAACATAGTTTTAAAAAAACCGGCCATGTGCGAGTCGGACTCGCACACGAAGGGTTCCGTACAACCGTACAATATTTAGCAAAAAAACGCTGAATAAAACGCGTTTCTTGTATGGAAACCCTCTTTAATTTTAAACTTTATTATCTTTATCGTTATAGCAGCAATAGAAATACACAATCTGTGAAAATTTCAACAGTCTACCTATTACGGTTCATGAGATATAGTTCGCTGACAGACAGACGGACGGCCAGATGTACAGTGGAGGCTTAATAATAGGATTCCGTTTGGCACCCTTCGGGTACGGAACCCTAAAAATTGAAATCCTTCCTCATAAAATCTCACAACGAAACCTGTGAATTACAAATACCCGAAAGTAACGAGAATATTTTACATACAGTACTTACCATTCTGAAAACGACGAACAACAAAGGCAAACAGTGCAAAAAAAAAACAAAAAGTTATTACCTTATCAATTTTCTCAACTTTCAACACAGCTAGTACGTCCTTAGGATTGTTATCCTGAATAACGCCAACAAAAATGTTAAATAAGCCTCTAAATACTACGCTACTAAATATGGACGCAGCCAGGATTATATAAGTAACAATTTTTTAAGTGAAAACTTCTTTAGGTGCGTTGGGCATTTTTGAGATGGGGAAAAACCAATTGAACTCGCGACACCGTTACCGACACCTTACTTTTGTAAACGCGATTGTGCTCTTTATTTTTATTACGTTACGGATCAATGTTCTATGCAAGTATGTTTACTTTAAAGGTTTTGGAAGTTTTTTTTTTTGTAATCGCGATGGTGCCCTTTATTTAGATAAGGTTACGGACCAATGTTCTATACAAGTATTTTTCTTCCACCAAGGCGATCTTGTTCAAGTTTTCACTTCTGTCGGCACTCCCGGAGTGCGACTGTTTTTTTTAACGATTTTATTTTATATTACTCATGAAATCCAGTCCTATCAATTTCCAATTTTACTGACAAAACTTACAGTAGGTAATTTTGAACCAGTTTCCATAGGTAAATTTTTACCCTACTGTCAGAGTTAATTTTTGTATTCATTTTTCTGTCCGAAATAAATGGTTAATAATTAATCATAATTGCAATAAGTCTTTTCGACGCTATTTAATACAACAGGTAATTTTTTACCCCACTAGATCATAATTTAGTCAGTAGGAAGTAGCCTACCATAGCAAATTATTTAGAACTATGTATTTTATTTTAATGTTTAAGGAAAAAGGGGGATACTTAATATATTTCCTGGCTATGCCCATGCTACAAAGTAAATGTGAATATAATGCACAAACTTGAAAAATAAAGCTCACACTAGAAAGAATAAAAATGGTAATTCTGAAGTGAAAAGTGAAAGAGCACACTCAAGTGACTATTATTAGCAAATACATTCGTTAAAAATAGCTAATTATAAAACAAAAGGAGCAAACTTTTTTCTAAATGCACTAATTCAATCTTTTGCAAAATCATAATAATGAATGATGTTAGTGCCAATGAATTTGAAATCTAATGTGACCAATTCAAAATTAAAATTTCAGTCAACATCTTATTTCTAAACCTTGTATTCTAAATTCAAACATTACCTACCTATATATAACAGACCCATAGAATTGGACTGAGCGTTAACCTCACAAAAGTGACCACAATCTAGAAAAAGACAAAGCGACTTGCGGTCTATACCTGCAGTATAGTCCGTGCAATCCACGAAGACGCGCCCCACTCCGCGATTACTGTACTGTAAGCTGAACTCTAGTGAAATGAAATTAAATTGTTTATTCTGTAAATAGGATATCGGAATCACTTTTACACGTCATATAAAAAAAATATTAAAAATAAGCTAGATGAGTACGGCGCGGAGCAGAATGGGGCGCGTCTTCGTGGATTGCACGGACTATACTACTAAAGTGACAACTACACCGCCAATTCGAAAAAAAGTTATGAATGTAAAAAAACAATAACCAGTTGGATAAAGACACTTACATATGATGAAACGGAGGCACTTTTAGAGCACATTAAGTAGCAGATACACTCACACATACACTTACACTCTGACATACACTCTCTCATTCACTCTCACAGACACCCTCACATACAGACACACAACGCACAAGTATTCACACTCGAATCACACACTCACTAACATACTTGTTTTTATTTGATATTTTAAGTACCTACGGATTTGTTTTAATAGATTAAGATTATGCTGCACTATGGAAGAGCGGAGTCTCCTAACACAGGCATTGTTTGCTTAAAATGAGACTCCAAACACGAAACCCTTTTTTGTAAACTGAAGCATAAATAAAAACATTTTAATGATAATTTAATTTTATAATTCGCTTTCTCTCTCGCACATTTCGGTCTTTTTCAAAGCACAACTTTTTTTTCCCCCCTATGATGTAATCTGTTAATCTATTGACATTCAGTATATTTTGTGTTGTTAGTCAAACTGCACAACTGAATACGGAACGCTCAGTCCATTCTCAATGTCTATGTAACAAATTAAACACAAAATAAAAATAAACTACAAATGTCACACTAGAATAAAAAATTAACTTACATTGCTCATCATCCTAATAGTCTGATGGTGGAACCTCAAACTATCGACTTCCATTTTCAAAAGACTCCTTGGCTTTTTCGGAGCATCGGCGACGGGTAGACAATCTATGATGTTCTCGCTCACGTCCTTTGGCCGAAACTGCGGATGTTCACAGAGTAAGGGAGATAGAATGATGATCTCATATTCGCAGGTTGCTGTCTCCTTGAAGGAGTAGACTTCGTGCTTGCCGTGGGTGTAGCAAACGTATAGGACTCTGGTTAGACGAGGTTTGCCGCTTAAGTCACAGACAGTACCTGAAAACCGAGAATATTTGTTTTAGTGTTAAGGCCAACGAGATGGACTTTGACTGGATGCGAAGTGCTGAAACTGGGCAGTGCGACATAATTTAAGAGAGGCTACAATAAAACGCACTTAATTATTGGAAAGAATACGATCAGCAGTAAATAATGTTGTAGCAATTTGTAATGTACGTGATAAAATTATCTATAGCAATTCTTATTGAACATGTAGGAATTTGTTTTTAGTGTAAATGTACAGGTTTATTGTCTAAAGGTGAGTCTACACCAGAGCATTTTGTCGAGCACTTCCATGTAATGTAACGTTCTTACAAATGGTACAATACAAGCAAAAGCTCAATTTAAAAAAACAATTCAAGTAAAGTAACGTTCTTGCGAATGCTCGACGCTGCGTTCGACGTAATGTTCACAGCGAGTGAGCATTTACCTGCAACATTTCTTTTTACCTTGCGTTCATTGTAACGACCAGCCCTCGGCCCGCGCACCTCACTCAAGTCGCCCGCGCTTTTGCCTTTGCACGATAAAATGTTACACCAATACACTCGTTGATATTTAAAATTATGTTGTAACAAAACATCGAGGGTCGTTTTCGGAGTGCAGCTCGATAAAATATAAAAACGGCGAATGCTCGCTGTTACAAGTAAATGCTCTTGTCTATACTCACTTTAACAGGTAGGTTTATTTTGATATAATTTTTAATTGTTATTTAATTCTTCTTTATTAACCAAACTATAACAGTCATACACTTACCATCATCAAGCACCATTTCTACAGACGGTAACTTAGCACCATCAACTTTAGTCATCCTGTAGGGCTCCTTAGTTTCCTGTGCTGCCTTTACATCCTCCTCCAACTTGGCATGCTTCTCTGAGCTCCAGTGGCCGAGGTAATACTCCTGGGTTTTTACTTGTTTACCTGAATTTTTTTTAAATTTAAGTCATAAGTCATAAGTCATTTATTCATTTGTTTAACATAGGTGTACAATAGTAATGGTATTTAAAGATAAAGTGTTCGCTATGTTATACCAGAGGGCGTACAAATGTTTGTAATTGAGTAATTATTGAATTAAATAAGTCTGAACAATAAAAAAACAATTATAAAAAACCACACATTTCATAATACAAATTAATTAATAATAAATAGCAATAGAAATCAATGTCAAAATAAAAAATAAAAATACAAATGTCAATACAGTGCATGACAACACACAGACTGAAAACAAATAATAAGGATATGTCATTAAACAATACTAAAGTTAACATACAAAAACTGATGTCAATAATACTAATGTAAAAAAAAAAAACAAAAACAAAAAACTTAAAAATGGGTAATAATAATTTAAAAACCATTGGAAAAATAAGAAACAAACAATATTCCTACTAGAATCAAACTAGACTCTAGTAAACCAGTGTTGACTGTAGACATTTAAGGGGCTTAACACATGTTATGGAAGATGTAGCGTTAAAAGGCCTCCCACAAGGCGGACCGATGACCTTGTGAAGGCCGCAGGAACCCGCTGGAAGCAAGGAACCGGTCAAAGTGGCGGTGCTTGGGGGAGGCCTATGTCCAGCAGTGGACGTCTTTCGGCTGATGATGATGATGATAAAACACGTTTCAGTCGGGTCGGCACATTCAATTTGGCAGTCTTTGTTGAAGAACAAAGCCGACCCGAAACAATTACATCTACCCTCGCTTAATAAGGTTCGGTTCGGGTCGGCACAATACGGTAGTTGCCTAGGTAAAAAAAAAAGAAATTCTATTTAGTCCGTCTTTCAGATAATAAAAAAATATTAGACACGTATTTTTTGCTTTATCATATAAAATAACTTAGAAAACACGCATTAAAGTTGGAGAATGGGGGCTCGCTACGTCACAACGCAGTATTAAATCTAGCAAGGCGTGACCTCATGCCACATTTTAACTTAATGTATCACCGTAATCTTTTGATTACGTCAAAAAAGAAAAAATACGTGTTCAATATTTTTTAATAATCTACAAGAACGCACAAAAAAGTTTTGGGACACAAGCCTATTCGAGGTATACGTACAAGCCGAGAGACTTTTTCCTGAACATTTATTTACATAAATATTTGATTCTGCCGACCGGCTATGCCGAATCATGACGACCCGAACATATGTTTAGCACCCCAAGTATAATTATGTTAATCCTGGAAACCCATTGCCCAAGGAAAAAACCAAAAACAAAATACATTTTAGTGAAATAGATACTGTACCCTCTTTAAACCCCAAAACACAAGCAATAATGTATATCCTAAGTCCTTATGTTAGGCAGTATTGAACACAAAACAAATGGATTTCAAATAACTGCTTTATCTTTAAATGGCTTGAACGATTTGCATGTTGATGGTTGCAAAAACAAGTATTGTACCTGAATACTTTGAAGTATGTAATGTATTTGAAATATATTATGTATGTAGTTATGAGAAAATATATTTCAACGGTTACCTTTGACAAAAATAGTGATATCACCATGTTGACTTCTTTTGACCACTGATTTTAAATGAACACAGACAAAAAAGTGTTTTATTTATTGAATACATAAAAAATATATTTAAAACATTTTTACTTCTATACTATTTAATATTTTAAGAGGTAACAGTTGTAGGTTTGTATGGAGGGGGGTAATCTTCGAAACTAAAGCTCCAACTGCGAAAATTCTTTCATATAAAGAAAGCTACAGTATTACCAAGTGTTATTAGTTATACAATATCGCCCATGGGCATGAAAGCATGAAAAATTCTCGAAAAATAACTTTTAAAAGAGGGAGTCTACCTTAACATTTTTTTTTTTGGAATTCCCCCTCTAGTTTTATGAACTTGCACTTGTGTTTTTTTAAAAACACTTTTAGAAAAAATGTTTTCACCTCCGTTTTTTTTTTTTGCATTGTCGACAAATTTTAATAAAATGTTAGTTAATCCGATAAAATAATTCATAAGCTTTTAGAAATAATAAACAGAATCCAAATCGAGCCAATAACATCGGAGATATGGCAAACGCATAAAAATTGAATATCATAAAAAATAAAGATAGATCCCCCTTTTAAAGTTATTTTTCGATCATTTTTCATGAACATTCAGAAAAATACGCGGACACATGCCGATGGGCGACATTGTATTATATCTTTGAAAAATTTTCACGAGCAGAAGCTAATTATTTATAATCAAGTAATACCTTCTCTCTCCTCGTGGTACTGTCTGATGTATCTTCCGTGACACACTTCATAGCTCCAGTAACTCTCTAGTCGGTACGAACATATCTTCTGTGAGAACAACGGTTTTAGAAGACTGATGGGAGATGGACCGTCATAATCTTCTATGTTCATAGACTCCTTGGGACGTAGCTCTGGTATACGGCATTCATAATTCTCTTTATTTGCTGTTGTCACTTTTAGGATCTCTTTCTTTGGTAGCTAATAGGAAGAGAACAAAAAAGGGTTTTAAGTCAATTAGCATAATCAGCTTATAATGTTCCCATTGCTGGGGTACAGGCCTCCTCTCTGTGAGAGGGAGTGAGCTATAAGCCACAACGCAGGCCCAGTGCGTGTTGGTAGATTTCACATATCTTCAAATTTTTGGTTCTAAGACATGCCCGTTTCCTGACGATGTTTTTCTTTCACCATATTGAAAGCAGTGGTGATGAAATAATTTTAAAAAAGTAAAGCGCTTGCCAGGGTTCGAACCTAGAACCTACAACTCGTAAGTCACGGCCGGTACCACTAGACCATCACTGCTCTCTACCAAGGTAGGTATCCATCTAATTAATGATCGATCTAAGTCATCTGAATCGGTCTCCTTCGAATGTCTTGGAATAGTTTTTCTGTAAAATCAACCATGTGGGCGGTACCGAGTTCATAACATCATGCCTTGTTTTCCCGAAGGGTTGGGCAGAGGTGTCCCTGTAGCAGGTACACCCACATTTCGCCAGTTATGTTTAAGTCCCATGTACCAACTAATACCACCCAAATCAAGGCCAATGCCACTGCTCTCTTAAGTCAATTAAATATTTTAAATGTGGTTGAATCAAAACATGAGGGGCTGAGGGAAGACAAGATAATTAGAAATAGTATTCTAAAACTTATTTGTCCCTCTTGCTTACAACCTCTACAATTCTATAAGCACTATAGTATTCTTGTTTTAGTCAGTACATTTTCAGCTTGGCAGACATGGAGTAATAATTTAAAGTTTTGGAGCACCAAAGAGTATATAGCCCTCTGACCTATTGATGCTAATTAAATCTGCCCCTAAGCTGCCCACTGACCTGATTCTCTGTGCCAAAATAATTAGTCGCAGGCACCTTTTAACAGCTTTTTCGACTGCCTTCTTTGTGTTTGGATAGAGTTAATATTATATGTAAATAATAGTCAGAACAGCTGAGCACTTTACCTACACTACACAACACTGCAGTAAAAACAAACATTCGTTTAAGCCCGTTTAAATTATATACTACTACGTGGTTCGCTAGTAGAATATCTTACCTCAAGTTTGTTAACTTCCCCGTCGGCTAAATGCTGAATATCCTGACTACCAGGCCAGTTGATCCCAAATAGTATGCTGTCATCAAATCCTCTAAAGTCGTGTTCTATATTCGATGCTACTGTGACAATACACATACACAGCACCCAAATACCACTCATTTTACACGTTTATCAGTCCATAATAAACGAAAACTTAAAAATAATCATTAGTTGCACTGAATAACCTACTGCACTTGCCAAACAAATTATATCATGTCTAATTTTGAAAGCCTAGGGACAGTTGGGATAAACACTAAATACTGTACTCTCGGATTTTGGTCGGGTAATTTCCTAAATGAGTTGGAGAGCTGTCATTTGTCAAACAATTTGGTCGCGTTCAGTGAGAATACATAAAATCTATTCTCTAGCTAGATGTCTGTAATAAAATCAGATTTTCATAATTTTCCACAATTTTCCGCTGGATTTCAGTGGTGGTACGGATTCTAGTTTTTTATTCTTATCGATATTATATTTAGCTGCCTGGAAGAATTAAATCAATTACCTTTTATTATTACAAGTGGCGACGATGATAATGAAAAAACCTTGTAATATAAAAAGACTCATATTTAGATCACAAACATATTTAAGTGTTTTATCTATGATCAGAAAACATAAAAAACTTGGGCGTTGTCGTTGAGAGTTGTCAAGTCAGCTGTCAAAGTCTCGTAAATTTTGTAAAAATGGCGTTCAGCTTTCCAGCCTTTTCCTATATTATTGCGTTAATAGTTGACGCATTCTTAATATTTTTCTCGATATTCCATGTTATTGCGTTCGACGAATTAAAAACTGACTATAAAAATCCAATTGACCAGTGCAATAGTCTAAACCCGGTGCGTATTTGTACCTTGGAGGTGCAACCAAAGTTCATTGGAGTTCAATCAAGTAACTAACCTATAATTTTCTATTTCAGTTGGTATTACCGGAGTACTTGCTGCATTTATTTATAAACGTGCTGTTTTTATTATCGGGAGAATGGTTTTCGCTGTTAATAAACATTCCATTGATCTTGTATCATCTGCACAGGTAAATATAATAAACATTTTTAGGTTATGTTTATGATAATCTAAGGACATTGTAGGACAAGGTCTTTACTTAAACAATGCAGAGACACCTTGAAATGGTATTTGCACTGAATACAAATAGAGAACTGTGGATAACAACATGTGTAGAATAACTGAGTAATCTTATTGAACCAACATTTAAGTACCTAGTCTAAATGTAATGAAATATTTTAGTTGTCCGTGGCTCGTCTTAGGAGCGGACTGGCGGAGTTTTAATTTCCAGATATAAATCCACGTACGACTTTCAATAAATACACAAAAAAAGAATCTGTTGTTGCTAAGCGCATAACTTCAGAACGGCTGGACCGACTTGGCAATTTTTTGTTTTAAAATGTTCAATAGTCTGAATCAAGTTCTTACGGAAAGAAAAAATTTGAAAGCAGCTATAAATAAGTATAACGTAGTATAGTAAAAAATATATTGCACATATTACACATGTAAAATATCATGAAATCTTGTTTCAATTAATTTAATGCGGATAATCCTAGTTTTCCTTATTGTATTCTGCAAAGCTAAAGTGATGAAATCCATAGTAAATTTAACTTTAGTTACAATAGATTATCAATTTTAAGGATCTTTATGATTTTCAACATGTATTAACATGATGTTAAAATCCTTACTCATTACAAATCTTTTATTGTACGTAATGCACAAAATGCTTTGTCATAGTGACAAAGTATCAAATAATAATTTGAAGGTCTTATACACTTACATTGAACTTTAGCCTCTTATGTAAAATACAACTTCCAAAATTGTTGTTACCAAAGATATTTTCAAGGATATATTGTAACTTTGGAACATGTAGTTTTCATAATAATCTTAACTCGAAACTTTTAAACTGAGTATTCTAGCTGCTAAGCCACAGCCTCTCCTACGACTAAGCTATTCAAAAAAGAAGATATAATTACTTATATATATAAATAATAATTGTTTCAGATACTACACTCGGCCAGTAATGTCAGGACCGGGACTGTATGACCCGACTAGCATTATGAATGCCGATGTGCTAACGGTCTGTCAGAGGGAAGGCTGGATCAAGCTTGCATTTTACTTGTTATCATTCTTTTTGTATCTCTACGGGTAAGGATTTTTAAATAACTATACAATGTGTCTTTATAATGTGCACATATCGAAATGAGGGAATCTATGCTTAATTTTATAGACAGCAAAACATCTAAATATATTTTTGATGAAATTTAAAACAAAAAGTTGTAATTTTTAAACTATATGATCTATCGCGATGAAACAAACTCCATAATAAGACGCCAAACAGAAAAAAATAAAAACAGTGGCACTCCGAGAGTGCCGACAGAAGTGAAAACTTGAACAAGATCGCCTTGGTGGAAGAAAAATACTTGTATAGAACATTGGTCCGTAACCTTAACTAAATAAAGAGCACTATCTCTTTTACAAATAAAAAATACTTCCAAAACCTTTAAAGTAAAAATACTTCCATAGAACAGTACGAATGTAAATAAATATAAATAAAAAACACAATCGCGTTTATAAAAATGAGGTGTCGGTAACGGTGTCGCGAGTTCAATTGTTTTTTCCCATTTCGAAAAAGAAAAAGAAGATTAGAGTAGATAGAAAATAGATTTAGAGAAGATTTCACATTAAAAAAAAGAGAATTTTAATATTTTTCCCGTCTATAAAATTAAGCATAGATTCTCCTTCATTTCGATATGTGGACATTATAAAGACTCGCACTGTATTTTCTAATAGTAAGGAAATACCAAAGAAATGATGGATGGACTGTGTGATAGATGATATAACTGAAAAGGGTGTGGGTGGTTGTATGAGAAATATGGAAGAAAAAGACATCAACCAACGCCAACCCCAAATAAATTGGGATAAAGGCAGAAGAATGATAATGATGTATTAATAAGTACCATCGGGGTAAATCATATTTAACCAATTTAAAAACAAAATCGCGTGCACACCACCCTCCTTTTTCATAGGTAAGCGATACTATAGCAGCCGAGCACTGCAAGCAAGAATAGTCCTTACAGTGTACAGATATGTGTTTCTTTGATAGTACATATAATTTCGCCAGTTATTTTAAGTCCCATGTAATAGGGGGTAAGCCTATTGGCACAAATCCAGACTCCTACTGAGAAATTCCAGATGGAAAAACCCAATAACACTTTTCCCGACCCGGGAATCGAACCCAAGTCCTTATGGTCAGCAAAATATCGTCATGTTTTCTAAACACCCATGTCTTCTGCCACCTTATACTAATTATGGATGGTAATCAATTCCTTTTATTATTCTTCTGGCATAAAGATCCTTTGTGCCAGGAACTCCAATTTATTCTAAATTTAATGTAATTCCATCCCAAGCCACATTTATCACCATTATAAAACAAGTAATAAACTTTTATAAACACTTGATAATGAGCTGCGCAAGGTTATGATTCTTTTTCTGAACAGCATAGATACTTTGTGACATTGTTTTATTCACAAAGATTTTAAAGCAATAAAAACAATGTTTTCAGAATGATAAGAAGTACATAACCATGTCCATAGAAGACAGAGTGAATTATGAAAAAAAGACAATACTTTTGAATAGTAATTTAAGTGCACAAATATTTTTCCCAGGATTTTATGAAGCACTCCTTTTCGGTCTAATACACTCAAAAAGCAGTCAAAGTGCAGTGGTGGCCCAGTGGTAACGATCGCGACTTACGAGTTATAAGTCGTAGGTTCGAACCCTTTTTTTTGGTGGGTAATTATCAAATAATTCTCCCGCTCTGGACGGGGCGGGAGGGCGTGTCAGACTCTAACTGACTAAAACCCACCCGTGGTCCTTCAGTTGCCATGTTGCCGGGGGCCACGGTATCCCTTTCGGACTTCCTCGCAACCACGGCAGGCATCGGCCCTAGTGGACCCCGTCAGTTCTGCTGACATCTCGTTGAGGCGCGCGTGGAACACAACGCGCCTAGCTTCGAACCTTGGCAGGCGCTTTAGTTTGTGTAACTTATTTCATCATCACTGCTCTCAAAACGGTGAAGGAAAACATCGTGAAGAAACCGGCATGTCTTAGAACCAAAAATTCGAAGACATGTGAGTCTACCAACACGCACTGGGCCCGCGTAGTGGATTATGGCCCACTCCCTCTCACGGAGAAGAGACCTGTGTCCCAGGCAGTGGAAACATTATAGGCTGATAATGCTAGACCCAAAAATCAATTTGCTAAGTCCCACTAAAACGTTTACCTATTATAGTTAGTTTATTATGTGATATAATGATGTTCCATAACTCAGTCTCCTCCATTTGTAAAGCAAGTTTACTCATTATTATTATTATTTAAAATGACCTTCAACAAAGGTCATTTAAATAATAAGTTTTCTCAAGGTCAGGGACAGTTAATGGGTAATTATTAGTCTTGACAAGAAGATTCATTGTAAGAGAACTGCGCACAAATCTTTTGTCTATAGACTACAAAAATAAATTTATTCTTAGGCAAAGCAACCATTTCAACATAGTTGACGTTTTAATTTTAAACTGTTTAAAAACAATGTATTGTTAAAATGAAAAGTAGGTAATGAACTAAGGTAAATTATGTTAATTTTATTGAATGTCAGTTACTGACTTGAAATAATCTGTAGTTTTGTTTATTTTTCTCGCCATAAGGAATTGTGTTGCTAAAGTCAGTTTTAATTTTAAAATATCCAAGATAATTCACCTATTTCATTCAAGGCAATGGCACGTAAATTTTTATCAGAGAGGCAACCGGATGGCGAGTGGTAATCTGGGTCTTGAAGTGATACCGAACCCCCCCGTACCGTCCGAATGGACCCCAAATGGACGGGGGCGAAGATATGGGGGATTGGTGCCTAAAATTTTTTTTTTTGACATTGCATTCAAATTTTAAGCTCTATTATATGCAAGGAATTTGTGAGTATCAATGCCCTCTGATTTTGATAAAATTAACGCTCATTTTCGGTGATAAATCATCGGTAAGGAGTTTAAGAATTGTATACTTTATTTCAATTATAACGATTTTGGGGTGTGGCAAGCAGATGGCATTGATACACACAAATGCCTTGCACCTATTAGAGCTTAAATTTTGAATGCCATGTCAAAGAAAAATTACGCCCCTATCCCCCATATCTCCGGCCCCGTCCATTTGGGGTCCATTCGGACGGTACGGGGGGGTTCGGTATCACTTCAATACCCAGATTACCACTCGCCATCCGGTTGCCTCTCCGGTAAAATATTACGTAAGACAAACTAATTTTTAGCCAATAATTTTCAGGTTCGATCCTAGTCTAAAGGTGCGTTTCCACTAAGGGGGAGATGAGTAGAGACTTGCAGGAATCTAGCAATCACACTAGTTGAAGTCGTCATCCCTTTTCTCGTCGTCTGTGATTGGTTAATTCTTGTCTTCGTTCATCTCTCCCTCAGTGGAAACATACCCAAACCCAGATGCAACTTTATGCCTATGTTAATAAGGTCTATATTAACCCCTTTTCTATTTGTTCCAGAATGATTGTCGTGCTAATCGCAGCATGAGATATTGAATACTTTTAGTCACTCGTTCCAATAAGTCATAATTAATTTATTGTTAGCCCGCGGTCGTATCGTGTATCAGATGAACAAGGAATGTTGTACAGTTGAGACTTCGCAGTATTTTGATAATTAAACATTATTGATTTAAGTTTTTTGTTTTATTTTGCATGCTGCTTCGGAGGTCACTGCTAAAATGCGAGAAAGATTTGCTAAAGTTCTATGATTAAGTACCTATATGATAATACCCAAGGACCGCGGAAGTAAGTACTCTATGACGGGGGGGCAACTTCTTTCGTCACCCCTTCCAACAACGAATTACTCCATGACGGGGGGCAAACTTCTTTGGTCACCCCCTTCCAAAAACGATTTAATGTACCTACCTACATATACTTTAAATTCCGTCAAAACAAAAAGCAAATCACGGTCGAAAATAGTACGTACCGTTCCGTTGCGCCATCGTAGGTTACTCATAGAATAGCGCAACGGGGCAACAACTAGACAAACAAGGCGACAGGAACAAAATTCTACACCTTTTCATTCTAAACCTTTACCAAGTACTTACCTGGTAAAATTGGAGGGAGCGCCCCATCCCCCCCCCCCCCGTTTTCTACACCTTTTCTTTCTAAATCGTCTTTACCAAGTAAGTAGTAAAAATTGGAGGGGTGCCCCCCGTTTGATTTTAGGGGGCGAATTTGGCCCCCTCTGCCCCCCACTTCCGCGGCCCCTGATTATACTTCAAATTGGGACCGACGCGGTGCATTATGCATCAATCAATCTGCTTCCTCATAGTCATCGTCATACTAATCATCGCCGTGTGAGCGGGGCCATACAGTCAACACCAACCGCACGCCCATCGGTAACAATTTGTCATTGATAACACGTTTATTACTTAGTACTAAGGGTGGTTTTCGTAGGTTCTTAACACGAATTAGTGCTGACCCAGCACACTAATTGCGTAACAAATTTTCAATCACAATCTGAAGGCTATTGCTAATCCATTGCTTCATATGTTCGAAAAATTTGTCTGCTCAACCACGTATATAACGCAATGAATGTTATTGAACTGTCAAAACTGTGAGTCACAATTACCCCGCTGCTTAGTCACGTAGTTTTCGGATGCGAAGCAATCTCTTGTTGAACGCGCTGTTTGATTTTCGACGCTCAGCTCGGCGCCGAAAGTTTATAATCCAACACCGCTCTTTTAGAGATATAATCGCCAGACAGCAACTCCAGATTGTTTTATCAGTCAGTCAAATCTAGGGTAATATTTAAAACCACAATCGACTGAGCCGAATTCGATAGGTACACTATGAAAGCATATGTTATTTTTTTTTAATCTCTAACTAGTGCGTCGCTCCCTTACTTCGCACGGTTTTTACGACTTATCAATACGTCGAGATTTCTGTATTCTACCCTCAGACCAAATAAAAAACTGCGAACAATACAGTGAAGCATACCAAAACTACACCTCCGCTCTGTGCATCACACGCACACATTTACAACCAATGCAACTACACCTCACTAAGTGCACATATGTTTACGAAACCGGCTTCACGTCACTGTTGACAGCGCTATCTTGGTTTTTTATTTGGTCTGAGATTATGTATATTATACACATAAACTTTCCAGAATAAATTCAAAATTATGGTAAAAACCGAATCAAAATCGGTTTCGTAGTTTAGAGAAACGACGGATACACAGACAGACACGGAAAACAAATTTGATTTACTTACAATATGTATAGATTATTAATTTGTCTAACCTTAATTATAAGATTGCAGTCTCAGATAAAAATTTAGAGCATCGAACTTGCTTGCATTGCATTGTTAATGCTGGCGAATATTAAGATTTAGATTAGAGTACGGTGTCAAAAACACGCTTGATAATATTTGTCTGGTTCAGATTTTAATACCTCTTCATTCAATTCCGAATCACGTTGTTGCACAAATAAAAATACATAAGCAATCGCAGAATTAAAACTTAGGTATGAATATTTCATCAGGCGCTATTGTCTGCTAAGAGGGCGTTTTTTTTTTTAGGTTGGGCATCTCGTAGTTGACCTCTGAGATCATGACTACTTAACCGGGCTAAACTAAGAGGGTGGTGCTGATACTTTCCTATTGACACCGTCTAAAGGCGACTCTAACAAAACAATTTCTAAGAAAATTTCAGTAGGTATAAAACAATATCCTGTGTCCAAAAATTTCTTTTTTGTCAGTCTTGTAGATTATTAAAAAATATTGAACACATATTTTTTTTTTTTGACGTAAACAAAATATTACGGCGACACATTGAGTTAAAATGTGGCATGACATCACTCCTTGCTAGATTAAATACTGCGTTGTGACGTAGCGAGCCCCCACTCCCCGACCGTATTTTTTAATTATGTTTGATTAATATGATGATAAAGCAAAAAATACGTGTCTAATATTTTTTATTATCTGAAAGACGGACTAAATAGAATTTCTTTTTCTTTATCTAGGCAACTACCTTATTACCGATGTCGCGTCGCGCCAGTCTGCATGAGGCTTAATGCACAGCCATATTGGGTGCACTGTTATCGGTCAATTAGAGTTTAGCCTGGTACAGACGCCAGCACATCAGGCTACTACAATCTGTCAAATTTATTTGATAGATTTTCAACTTTATCGCTGAAGTATAAGGTTCAAAGTTGATTGGGAAAATTTTACAGTTTCGGGTAGCTTGATGTGCTGGCGTCTGTACCTAAGTGCCTACGTGCATTGGTACGTGCACTTGGGCTCTGACCCTGGGCCTAGCACGTCCAGCACCATTAGCATTTTGGAGTATATTTGATCATAGCCTCATAAGGTCAATAAACTTCACGAGAATTAGTGGTAGCAGGGGCGTAGCTACCGCCGTTTCTGCCGTATCCATTATACGGGGCCCCCGGGCCACGGGGGCCCCCGACGTGCGTAAGCAAAAATAAATAAAAACTTCCCAAATTCATCATCAGCTATAAATGATTTAATAAATCAGTTTGGCGAAAAAAAGGCAAGGAGAGTGTATATTTAATTTGAATTGCTTGTAAAATTTTTGGAAAAGTGACAGATAGATAATTATGATGAATAAATATTTCTTTTAATTTAATGCAAACATTTTTTTTCTTTTGGAGATATCTTTACCCTTCATAAAGGCCCCCAAACAAATTTTTATACGGGGCCCCGCCAAGGCACGCTACGCCACTGAGTAGTAGGAGGACCTTTATTGTTAACAAACGTGCGTTTAGATAGTATCAGATTATAGGTAATATACAAGGTCAAATTTAATAGCTAGGGGAACTTCACCGAGGTGATGCGATAAATGCCCTATTTAACAATTCAGATAACTTTATCGATAATTACTTAGATAGATAGACAAACAAACAAACCACTAGATAAATCACTGAACCTGACTTGATTTCCGTACTACTTTTTCGGGTGACCACTGAAAGTCAGCACTGTGCTGTGGGTCCCTATAGCACAGCATCATGCTGAGTGGAAGCCTTCTTGTTACAGTCATGTCGCGCAGCTGCCGACTAATTTCTGTTTTACGCTCGTGATTTATTATGTACTTTTTGTTGTTTTCTGATTACTCTTGTCTTTTATGTATGCACGTGTTTCTGTGAAAAATAAACCTATTTTTAACCGACTTCAAAAAAGGAAGGAGGTTCTCAGTTCGTCGGATTTTTTTATTTTATTTTATTATGTGTGTTCCCCGATTACTCGAAGACGGCTGGACCGATTTGAAAAATATTTTTTTTGTTGGAAAGGGTATACTTTCAAGTTGGTCCCATTGTCATTTAGTCACAATCTGATGATGGGATTTTGGAGAAGTCGAGGGAACTCTTCAAATATTATAGGCACATCCATAGCGATTTGGGTATTTTTGATGAGCAGTTATTGTAACTTAGATAAATTTGTAATTTATCTAAGTTAACCAACCCACTAAAAAGTGAAAGAAAAAAACTTTTTTATAGAAAAATACATTATATTCTTTCTTTCTACATACCTACCTTGGTAATCGCAACAGCTCTTCGGGTTTATAAAAAAAATTACAACATCACGGGATAAAATAAAAGAGTCCTCTATGATAAATTTTCTGACACTAAAAATAGGAAGGTAAACAGGTAGATAATTAAATGAATAATAAATGTGACTATTATCCTAAAATAGAAAAACGGAAAAAAGTATTGATTAATAGGACAAGATCTATTATTCAACGAGCTTTTTATTTAAATTCATGTTTTACCATTCTTACCTACTAGCAATCGTTGACTCATGATTTTATCGTGAACATTTTCAAGACCATTTCTGTTTGATGAATGGAAATTGTTACTTGGCAGAAATATTCTTCAAAAATATATAGCAGTTCACTGCTGGGCATAAACTTCTGTACTTAATTGTACGCCATCTAACTGGATCCTTGGCAACTCTCAACTAGCTAGGGTTACCCCCGTCCAGCCCCGGATCTAGGGGGGGGGCAAGCCGGGGCCCGAACCCCGGGCGTCAACTTCAGGGGGCGACAAATTCAAGCGTAGCAGATAAGTGCACAACCCAGCACACCGCAACTTTGCAATACCTAAATGAGACGCGCATTTATAATCTTTCTATTATTTTTCTTTTTACTACAGTTTTGGCGCCCCTGTTGAATTGGCGCATTATCGATCGATACAATTTGATAAATATGCCAAAATTGTAATTTTAATAAATTTTAATTTCGCGGGCCTAACTTAGCGCATCCCCATAAAATATTGGCCCGACTGTGGTGTTAACCTTTTTTTGCAGTGACGACAGATTGGCAAATTAATGAATTTGACAATCTGTCGTCACTGCAAAAAATGGTCGTGGACGACAGTTAATCGTGTCGTCCTATAATGTGAACACCTCCATTTAAATACACAAGCCACAATGCAAACGACACGATAATCTGTCGTCACGACATAGTGGGAACGCGCCCTGAGGGGGATATCTAGAAACAATAAAAGTAAAGCGTTCGAACTTTTTTGCAAATGCCCGGCTTTTTGTTAGAACTTTTCAAATTTTATCATAGTATTCTTACACCCAGCTGCTACCAACCTCAGTGCCAAGACCGTCGCATCATCCTACGTTGACTTCTCAACTGTCCAGGTGAATGTTTTTTGCAGAATTCTGCCCATAGAATAGATAGATAGATCAGATAGAATATTCTTTATATCTATACTTAAATACCTTTAGATATATTTAAAGGTCAAACAACATAAACAACAAACAAAAACAAATAAACAAACAGACAAATATAGGACGAAAACAAGTAGGCACCTATAGGTATCTTCAGAACTGCAGTCGTTGTTTTATTATAGGGACATATAGTTCAATGCATGCTGATAAAATGGATGCAATAAGATGTAGGTTATCTATTTTGTTGCCAGTCAGACAATAATTTATCTGCGTAAAGGCTCTTTCAAACAGGCGCGACACGCGACGCGACACAAAGGCGTGCCTTTGTGTCGCGCTGGTCTGCACGAGCCTTAAGTCAGTAATTAAAGACCAGGCACTCCCAAAGACAATTTCCACGCAAACTCTGCCCCCATGCACCCCACCACTCCACTATGTGCTAAACGCTAACACATCAGCAATAAAGTTGAATATCCCGTGCGCTCTTTGATCGTGTTCGAGCACGGAACTAAATGTCGTAAAGTCTCAATTCTTATTTCGTTTATAACTAAAGTAATAATGATCTAGAGAAAAAATATCTTATATCTGTATAACAAACTATATTTTCTTACTGTCAAAATTATTTTAGACATAAAAGCCCAGTTCTGCCTACCCCTTCCGAAAGTACAGGCGTGATGCCAGGTAATATATTTCTGAATGTTTTTAATGCGTTTCCTTTGTTCACAGGTAGGTTACCTACGTCGTGCTATTTCTATAAAAACATAAAAAGTTGCACCTATTGTGCTGCTGTTAAGGGTACACTAGTCGGTCATTATTCCATACAAACGTAGTATGGTGATTACGCGTCTGTTTGACGGTGTACGTTCAAAACTAAACATTACTTCAATTTGTCTTGTCATTATCTAGCCCTGTATGGAAGCAGAATTGGGAAAAAATTATTGGTTTGGAAGTTATGAGCGTCGAAACTTCCATATTTCAACACTAATTTTAACTCATCTTTGGGCATAAATAAATAACTAAGGAAGTATGAAAATGACATAATAATGAAATGTAAACCGTACAGGGATAGATAATTTATTGAAAATTTTAATAATTTTATTTTGAGTGGATACAAAAAATACTGGATGTAATGTACATTACATCCAGTACTTTTCCATAATATATTTATACGCCCAAAGGTCTGTTCATGAAATTCTACGCGCTCGTTTTCATTATAAATCATCGTCTATTTCACTAAATAAATAAACAAATACTAGATAAATAAATAAGTAACTTTACTGAATAGCATGCATATTAGCGTCAACAATGAGTTCGAGCCGTCGACTAGTGAAACCTTAAGCCGACGTTCGTACGGACGTAATAAAATCGCGGCGAGATTTTATCGCGTACTGGATTTTCAACTCTCGGTGTTAAGCCAAGCGTTGAGAATCCAACGCGCTAGGACGCTCGTCCCAGCGCGTTGAACGTCCCACACTGTTGGATTTTCAACTCTCGGCGTTAAGCAGAGCGTTGAAAATCAAGTGGTACGAAAAAAATCGCCGCGATTTTATTACGTCCGTGAGAACGTCGGCTTAGACTTAAGATAAAGACCAATGAGTGCGTCTGCGCACTTTTTGGTCCTGAGCACAGGGCGTCTCTTTTCAATTTCATATCGATGGTGAGTGGTCAATTTTGAACTCATAGGTCGAGCTACATACGAGAGTGAATAATGGTGAATAGTTCTTTTATAAATGGAAATCGAACTAATCTTGTCTACCTAAACATATGTGAGTAAACAGGCAATGATAGCATTTCACCTAATTTAATAAAAAAAACAAATATTATCAGTTATCACGCATATCTATAAAAAAATGTAGAACATTAGAAATACCGGTTAATGGTCCGAATTAAAACGAGTATTTGATATCACATCGTATCAAAAACTAGACAGTATTCTTTGAAAGCCAGTGCAAATCAGAAGTCCCGCGAAATGTATTTACTAGGATATTTATTTGCAATTTTCGCGATACAAAATGTTCAGCCGGCGAATGTTTTGGGTCTCTTTCCTCACGTCGGAAAAAGTCACTATTTGGCATTTGAACAACTCTTGAAAGAGTTGGCGAGACGGGGGCACCAAGTAACCGTAGCTTCGTTCTTTCCTCAGAAGAACCCACCAGCCAACTATACTGATGTGAGCCTCCAAGATATAGCACAAGTGCGAAAAGAAGCGATAAGCTTACAAGTGTTTGAAAAATCGAATAAATTAATCAACAGTTTGGGTTTGAAGACGTTCGTGACTCAGATTTTCGCGTTTCAACCGCTCGGCGACATAGCTCTGAACATTTGCTCCGGACTCGTCCGACACTCGCCTTTAGCCAAAATATTGAAGAACAATTATGATATCATTTTAGTGGAAAACTTCAACAGTGATTGTGTGTTAGGCTTGCTTCACATTTACGGAATAAAAGCGCCAGTGATTTCTTTGGTATCGTGTCCAATGCTGCAGTGGTCATCTCATCGTGTCGGGTTGACGGATAACCCTTCTTATGTGCCAACAATAACATCAGCAACCAGTTCTATTACATTGTTCTCTGAAAGACTGGAAAATGCAGCAATGAACCTGTATTTTAAGCTGTGGTTCAGGTATTCGATACAGGTGAAAGAACGAGCGATTATTGAGAGGAAGTTTAAGAGAAAGATACCTGATTTAGATGTGCTGGCACGGAATGTGAGCATGATGTTGGTGAACACGTTCCATAGTTTGAATGGTGTGCGACCCCTGTTGCCAGGCGTTGTTGAAGTTGGAGGGATGCATGTTCAACGTGATAGCAGCCAGTCTATACCTCATGTGAGTACTTACATTTGATTTATTTGACATTTCATCATTACTATCGTCCTCACTACCCCATTCCAATTGATTTTTTAACACATCTATTCAAAAAGAGCTAGTTTATTCTTCGTAAACAGGAACCAAAATAGCTCTTTAATCCCTAGGGACTAAATGTGAATTGAATTTAGAATGTGGATATTGTTAGAAAAACTTCCAATCACCAAAGAGATCAATCAAGAACATTGTATGAACAAGTAACAGGCTGAATGATAAAATAAACCGCGAGCGAGCGAAATAAAAAAAATTAAAAAGAAAAGGCGCGAAAAGTATTCCGCCTTCGTCCGTAATTGTTTACTCAAATTCGGATTTTCATTTTATAAAAAATGAGTGTGTATTCCTCAAGTAGTGAGAATAAAATAAATAAACATAGGTACTAGTCTAAGTTGCACTTATTTTCTCATAGAGGGTGATAAAAGTAGAGTGTTCACCGCGGGAGCAACACTATTTTAAGCCCGAGAAGCACTCTCGCCTTTAAAATAGTTGTTTGCTCCCTAGGCAGACAATCTACCATTGTGTCGTTTTCGTTCATACATTGTCTTTCAGCCCTCATGTCTGTTTGCCCTTTTTACCTACCATGCCTAAACAGGGTCAAATAAAAGTAGCTAGCAAAACAGTCCAGAATCGATGGATATCGATACCTAAAAAAAAATTGATGTTTTTTTTGGGTCAATAACCGCTGGTAAGTATTGTTGTTACTGACTGTTCAGATTTATGGGCGTATTATATAATTATCACTTGCTTAAAAAACGGTGAAGGAAAACATCGTTAGGAAACCGGAAAAAAAATGCCTGCGAGATATTTCTCGATGGCGTGTGAAGCCAAGTCAGAGGCCCATGGGTGGCATAAAAACTCTGACACCAGCTCGCGTAGCATGACCACCGTAGAAACGAGTTTTGTCGACGGAAGAATAGACAAAATGACATGTTGTGATTGTTTATCTGTCATTTTCTCTATTCTTCCGTCGACAAAACTCGTTTCTACGGTGTTCATGCTACGCGTACAGGTTAATTACTAACCACAATAAAAAGAAAGAAGGAAGAAGCTGAGAAAATCTGGTCTTTTGCTTTATCGTGTTTCGGACCAATCGCGTCTGTGAAGCTTACACGAAAAAAATACTTTTTTTTTTTACTGATATTTCAAGTGACTACACTAACTGCGGTCAATGACCCCACAAAAAACATAATATTAATTTACTTTAAGTTTTATCATGTTTAGATATTATCGATAACCATCATATTATCTGCGGAGTTTTGCTTTTAGTTTAATTTGACCTTATATTTTAATTACTTCTTTATTTTTCCAAATCGCAGAAATGCTAAGCTGCATTTGCTCACAAGTTGACTAGGTATATATCAGCACTGATGTCTATGTTTTATGAGAGAAAATTAAAGATGTGAGTACATTTTCCTTTCCCCGACAAATAGTGAAAGTTAAGTCAGTCTAGTCTAGAATCTTAGAAATCTATTTACTTATAATAGCTTTTACAGATAGAGCGGTCGTCATGTGCTCGGTTCTTATAAACAAAATGTATCGTTTTGCTATTAAGCACGCTACCATTAGGTAGCATGCTACCATTAGGTACCATTAGGCTACCATTAGGTAGCATTTTTATTGCCAAACTGGAACTAGACATAGATTCGTAAGCTAATTTTACCTGTGACAGATGGGAGGGTCTGCTATGCAAAGCAGTGAGGTCTTTGCTTCATTATTGGTAAAGATTCTAAAGATACAAGAGTCTTAATGTTAAACCAGTAACGGTCCGTAAATTATAGGAATTAAGCGTTTGTAGTAGGTATTTCATTAGAAAGTAGTTCAGTTTCTGATGTGCTTTGTGTCTTTGACAAGTCGATGGCACGGGTGGCGCAGTGGGCTCCGTCGTGAGTTCTAATCCTGTAAAAATATGTAGGTAATTTAAAAAAATGTGTCAGCTTATAAGGAATGATTTGAATACAAATCACCAATCTCAAAACATAGTAGTAGGCACTAAATCCTTTTAAAAAAATGCATTGTTTCCTACTTAGAACGAAACAATATCGATTATAACCTGTACCTACCCCACCCTAATTGCGTAACTTATTTTCGTAAAAAATTATGCCTAATTTGTTTCATTTTGACAGTTCAACAATATTCATTGCGATAATGATGTTGTTGAGCAGATTTCTTTTTCCAACTTATGAAGCAATGGATTAGCAATCTGTTTCAAATCGAAACAAATTGTGATTGATCGTGCATTACGCAATTAGGGTACTGATCAATAAAAAAATATTGGTCTGAGATTATAATATTATTTCAGAGTTAATCGTCACTAAGGCACATTCTAGTATCATTTCTTGGTCTAAGATCTAGGTCATTGAGCCACGGCCCTAACCTTAGGTACCTACATACTACCTCGGTCTAGGTCTAGGTCGATCGAATATTTTCTAGATATCCATAGATACACGAACATTATTTCTACGGAATAATTGCGTAACACACGGTAAAAATGGCTTTCATTTTGACAGTTCAACAACATTGATTGCGTTATCCTTTCAACTGTCATTAACAAGACACAATAGAATTTTAATTGTTATCCACCTCAATGAGGCGTCGTAACAGATGATGAGTTAATTACGTTGCTGAGCAGACACATTTTTCGATCATTATGAAGCATTTACAGTATAAACTGATCTCCCATTGTACAGGATTTCCGTACAATGAGAGGTCAGTTTATATTGGAAATGTATAGCTTGATATTATACTGAAAAAGTATAGCATGATATTAGACTGGAAATGTATAGCTTGATATTATACTGGAAATGTATAGCCGTGTGTACCTACTTAGGTTATAAATACTTTTTTTTTGAGAATGTCATTGTAAATAAGATAAATTCGTCTGCTAATAGTCTCGAAACATCTAAGTCCTATACCTACATTCTTATCTGTATTTATTTTTCTTTCACTTTTTATCATAATCTTACATTAATGAACAACTAATACTTAATTGCAAAAATTTATCGGTACGTTACGTTATCTTACTATTTCATAACTAGTGCTGCCCGCAATTTCGCTTGTGTACCTAAAGCTCCGCGAACACGAGCAATTTATTATTGCTGGCAATTGTTGCTGCAACAATTTGTAAAACTTCTTTGGGCGCGTTGGGCATTTTTGAGATTGGGAAAAAACAATTGAAATCGCGACACCATTACCGACACCTCATTTTTGTAAACGCGGTTGTGCTCTTTATTTCTATAAAGTTACGGATCAATGTTCTATGCAAGTATTTTTACCTTAAAGGTTTGGAAGTATTTTTTTTTGTATAAGTACAATGTTTTGCTCTTTATTTATAAAGTTACGGACCAATGTTCTAAACAAGTATTTTTCTTCCACCAAGGTGATTTTGTTCAAGTTTTCACTTCTGTTGGCACTCCAGTACCCTAATTGCGTAACTTATTTTTGTAAACAATTTTGCCTAATTTGTTTCATTTTGACAGTTCAACAATATTCATTGCGTTATTTACGTTGTTGAGCAGATTTTTTATTCCAACTTATGAAGCAATGGATTAGCAATCTGTTTCAAATCGAAACAGATTGTGATTGTGTTGTATTACGCAATTAGGGTACCGAAGTGCCACATTTTTTTTTCTTGCCCTTATCCCAATTTATTTGTGGTCTGCGCAACATATTCCTTACTTTCATATTTCTCTACTAGCTTCTGCCCGCGACTTCGTTCTCGTGGAAGTCGTATTTCTCTATTAGTCGGTAGTCACCCCCTTTCTAGCCATATCATCTTTCATACAGTCCACCTATCGTTTCTTTGGTCTTCCCCTATTCTTGTAATCATCGACATATATACTCAAAACTTTCCTCACGACATTTTCCTCATTCCTCTGCATCACATGCCCATACCATGACAACCTATTTCTGCACAACTTTTCAGTCACCAGTGCTACTTTCAGACTTCCTCTTATGTTCCATTTGTTATTCTATCCATAGTTTGTAACACCACAAATCCCTCTTAGCAGCCAGCTAGCCTTTCATTCGTCCCTTTTGTGGGTCAACATTCTGACACATATGTATAGAGCAAAACTGCTCCAAGTCGCTCGATGCCGAGATTGTAGCAGCCGATCCGTACCCTAATTGCGTAATACAACACAATTTGTTTTGATTTGAAATAGATTGCTAATTCATTGCTTCATAAGTTGGAAAAAAGGATCTGCTCAACAACGTAAATAACGCAATGTTTTTTTTTTTTTTTTCCGTAATATAATAAAAAATTACTTCGATTTTTTAAATATTTTTTCTGTCGTTAAAATTAAGCATAGATTCCCTCTTTTCGATATGTGCACATTATGAAAAATCACACTGTAGATTTGCCCGCAACTTCGTCCGTGTGGAAATCGGAAAACTGCACAAATACCCTAAACCTAATCTCACGTTATGATGAGTATGATGACACAGTTCTGCTAGCTAACTTTTGCCAACATTTTTAAATCTAAGCACTTAATATTCTTCAAGAGGATCCCCTTGTTGGACTTGTTGACCTAATATACGATACAGAAGAAGATTGAGCTCGTGGCTAAGTAATAATAGCCGCAAGGGTCGATTCATCAGGTTAAGCTACGCTTACGCCGGGGTTGGAAAAGCTAGGCAGATTGATTGACGATACAGAAGAAGATTGTATGAAGGAGCTATATGTGCTAAAAACAGGGCAGCAACTAAGACGAGGGTAGAGATAGTGAAATTATATTTTACAACATCTAAAATCTAATACCTAAACGAGCAATTCTTGTAAATATGATATATATAATCTGAATCTCGGAAACGACTTCAACGATTTTCATGAAATTTAGTATGCAGGAGGTTTCGGGGGCGATAAATCGATCTAGCTAGGTTTCATTTTTAGAAAACTACCAAAAACCGAGTCAAGCTCGGTCATCCAGATATTATTATTCATATACTTCCGTGAGTTCTTTGTTTCTTACCAACTTATCAGCGGGAATAATTGATATAATTATTCTTGATTTCATTTATTCGTTAGGCTCTAATTATAATTAGTTGGGACTGCGAGCAGTACCGTTTAAACCAGGGTACAGTATACATCCCTGTTCCACAATGAGGGTTTTCTCTTTAATACTACTCGTGATCTTGGCCGTCCATAAAGTTCAGTCCGCGCGAATACTCGGTCTTTTTCCACACCCCGGAAAGAGCCACCAAATGGTTTTCGATCCATTAATGATAACACTAGCAGAAAGAGGACATGATGTTACCGTTGTTTCGTTCTTCCCCATCAAAGATCCACCAGCTAATTACACCATCGTCAGCCTCGCAGGTGTTGCTCCACTTGCAGTGGAAAGCTTCAATCTAATGGACTTAGATAGTCCGAACATGATCCTTAAATTTTTGGGGATTGGCAGAATTATCACCCACATTATGGAGTTCCAACCGCTAGCAGATCTAGCTATTGGCATATGCTCCAAAATCGTGGACTTCACTCCAGTAGCGGATGCCTTAAAGCAAAATTATGACGTTGTTCTAGTGGAAAATTTTAACAGTGACTGCATGCTCGGTCTGGCTCATGTTTACGGATTGAAAGCGCCATTCGTGTCGATGTCTGCGGTCACCATGATGGAATGGGGCCATGATCGCATAGGATTGACTGATAACCCATCCTATGTGCCAATTTTGAGCTGTGGGTTCACATCGAAGATGAACTTTCTCCAAAGATTAGAGAATGCTGTGATGAACATTTGCTACAAGCTTTGGTTCCGATACGGGATACAGATGAAAGAAAAGGAAATTATAGAGAAGCGGTTTGGAAGGAAGATTCCCGATCTGCAGGACTTGGCGAAAAATGTGAGCTTGACTTTGATAAACGCGTTCCACAGTTTAAGTGGCGTTCGTCCTCTACTGCCGGGGGTTGTTGAAGTTGGAGGGATGTTTTTGAACCAAAGCAGGAAATTTATACCGCAAGTAAGTACAGTGCAAAAATCAAAAGCTTAAACACATTAAGGTGCTGATAAACTTGAGCATTCTAACGAATGTTACATTACAGAAAAATAAACGGGAGCGTTTTAGTGAGCATTCTAGCGAGCATTCTAGCGAAAGGACAGTAACTTTACTTTGAGCTTGTATTGTAGATTGTAGACCTCCACTTCCATTTGACGTAACAGATTAGTTTGCCACCATCTTCTATTTTTCTTTTCTTTTTTTAATGTAACCCATTAGCACAAATGCAGCACACGTGACCGTCACGTCTGACATCTTCGTGAAGAATATTTTTTTGACGAGCATGGACTAGAGCGTTCGCTAGAAAGATCGTGAAAATTTTCGTAGCGATGTTTGGCTCCATGCTTGGCTCTATTCGTTGTTCAGTTCGACAAATTTTCGATGTTTTGTTACAAGTGAATGCTCAAGTTTATCAGCACTTTTAGATTATTTCATCGCATCAGTTCGTCTCGCGAAACCGAAGATAATAATAAAAATAACGTACCTATGTACACGTAACGTACGGAAGATCCTAGGCGATACGGCTTCGTTTTACGCCTCTACTTGATACACAACAAGGCAAAATTTATAAAAAAACTTGACTTTATGTCCTCTAGAGGGCGCCATATTGCATTTAATGTGACGCCACATTGCCTTTAGCCAGCGGACAAACAAGACGCTTCCAATGATACCTCATTTTTGTCCAATTATAATCGGCAGTTTAAAAGTTATGAGGTTACAGATGAACATACATACATACCGGTCAAAATCATAAACCCTCCTCTTTGTTTCGCCGTAGTCGGGTAAAAATTAACATTCACTCGAGTGAAACGTATGATATCAGCTTTAGAGATTTCGGTTTTTGGCGTTTCATTATTTTCCTATAAACAATATGTAAAAAAAACTCTGTCCAATCCGAAAGGAGCTCATATGTATTTACTGCAATAACATTACCTAAAAGTAATAAAAAAACCTATTACTATTGAAAATAAAAAAGTTATTGCCATTTAAAAATCACATTTTTAACCTTTTTACCACGTCGGAATATTTTTTTATTTGTATTTATGTTCCCCGATTACTCGAAGATGGCTGGACCTATTTGATAATTTCTTTTTTAGTTTGAAAGGGTTAACTTTCAAGTTGGTCCCATTGTCATTTGGTCACGATCTGATGATGGGATCATGGAGAAATCGAGGGAACTCTTCAAATATTATAGGCACATTTATAGCGATTTGGGTATTTTTGATGAGCAGTTGACATTAGGCTATTGTAACTTAAATAAACTACAAAAAAAAAAAAAAAAAACTTTTTTACAAAAAATACAACTGACTTCCAAACTACAAAGTGAAAAATAACTTTAATTTTCGAAGTCGGTATTTTTTTTTTTGTAAAAAAGTATTTTTAGTAAGTACCAAAAATACCCCAAATTCATTAAAATTAGCAAATTTTTAACAGGAGTCATAAGTTATGTTATAACTTGTAGACACCCGCTAAACGACGACCCCCGCCCCAAGTAATAAACCCATTCAAATTCGACATAGAAAAAAAAAAATTGATAATTTTATTTTTTTCTGATAATTTCCCCATAAATATACTCTCAGTACGATACCTAACAACATCCTCACGGATCGGACAAGGTTTTTTTACATGTTGTATAATACGCTATAACTTAACATTACCTGTTACATTACATAACAAATATAACAGAACTTGCGAGAAAATAACAAGATTATGCCACGTGTAGAATTTAAACGTAGGATAATCAGATTAATTTACAATAAATAAATACCTACCAGTATCTAAGTATTTATAAAATAATAAGCCGTATTTTGTTCGATGGGATTTTCCATCATAAATGATGATAAATGATTTTATTTCTATAAGTAGGTAGGTAGGTAGTAGCCAAGCGCTACTGCTGAGTATGAGGTCCTGGGTTCGATTCCCGGGTCGGGCAGTGTAATTGGGTTTTTCTATCTGAAATTTCTCAGTAGCAGCTCGGAGTCTGGATTTGTGCCCGGTTGATGGCAATAGGCTCGCCCCCTATTACATGGGACTTAAACATAACTGGCGAAATGTGGGTGTACCTGTTACAAGGACACCTCTGCCCAACCCTTCGGGGAAACAAGGCGTGATGTTATGTTATGTGTGTTAAGTAGGTTTGTAAAAACACTTTTACACGTCAATCATAATTTAAAGCTAGATGAGGTCGGCGTTTCCTAACTGACTACTCTGAGAAGAAAGGCCGAAACAAACTCAGAGGTCTGTCTCTTTTAAAGTCCAGACATAATCTTGGCCAGATCATGTGAAGGCCATGTGGATTGGTATCTGAAGTGGTCTTTTGAGGAAAGCACCACACAGATTGAGAGGGCCTGTCCAGTCAGTGCACGCATTTGTCAGTTATCGTGCAGCTCAACTCAGAATTTTAGGAGCTCAACGATTCTACGAACAATACCAAAAAAAAAGACATTTAGGTAGGCCACGTAAATTACTCAAACTGTCAGACCATGATTAGAACTTACTGAAAAAATAATAAAAAAACAAAACTAAAAGGAATGACCCACATAGTCTTTACATTCACAATAATTAAAATAATAAAATACTTTAAAAGTAAATATTCATGTCATTGTATAAATAAAATTCATTAATGTCAATGTGTATATAAAAACCCGGAAATAATCTTGGTCAGAGCATTTCATTTGAGGACCATGTAGATTTGTGTCTGAAATGGTCTTCTGAGGAAAGAACCATACAGATTTGAGTGGACCTGTCCAGTCAGTGCACGCATTTGTCAGTAATAGTGTAGCTCGACTCAGAACTTAAAAGGAGCTCAACGATTCGATGAACAATAGGTACCAAAGAAAGGACATTTGGGTAGGCCGCATAAAGTACGTACTAAAAATTGCCAGATTATCAATAGAACTGAGAAAAAATTAATAAATATATATATGACCCACATAGTCCTCACATTCACAATAATTAAAATAATAATAATATTATACTACCATGGGATGTATTTCCAAAAATCCTTCCTTTGTCAGTTGTTTGTTGTACTTTCTTAAAAAGAACAGCTGTTCCCTGCATTTTGTCGAGTTATGCGAAAATAAAAAAATCTAAAACCTGACTACTGAAAAATCAGCCTCTAAAAAGTAAGAAAATATTTCAGAGAGAAATCAAGAGATAGGTACAAAAATGGTCAAGGTAAAGCAATTTTGTAGGTTAAAGTGACGTCACATAACGGACGATTAGGCGCTTCCAATGATATCTCATTTGTCAAATTATGATCGTCAGTTTAGCAGTTATGAGGTAACAGATGAACATACATACCGGTTGAAATCATAACCCTTCTTTTTGCTTCGCCGTAGTCGGGTAAATATTATTTAGAGAACAGTTGATATTTTTTTCGCCATTTCAGCTTTGGTCCCATAGTAAAAGTTGTTGATAATGATGTGTAGTACAATGACCTCTGAAGAGGTTGTTATTGTTTTACCAATAACCCTGTTTATAGAAGAGGAACTCTTGCGCAAAAATTTAGAGCAGTGATAGTAGTGGTGTAACCGTCAGACTGCCAAGTCATAGGTCTCGAGTTCGAACCCAAGGCACCTCTGACTTTTCAGATTCATGTACGTATTGTATAATAATTACCACTTACTTCAAAAACGGTGAAGGAAAACATCGAGAGGAAATCTGCATTCCTTTTTTTTTTTTTGGGTGGGAAATCATCAAATAACTTCTCCCGCTCTGGGCGGAGCGGGAGGGCGTGTCAGACTCTTACTGACTAAAACCCACCCGTGTTCCTTCGGTTGCCTTGTTGCCGGGGGCCACGATTTCCCTATCGGTTTTCTTCGAACCCCCGGCAGGCATTGGCCCTAGCGGACCCCGTCAATTCTGCTGACATCTCTTTGAGGCGCGCGTGGAACACAACACGCCGTCGACCCGGGCTTGGTCCTTATCGGACGGCGAGCTACCCATTGCTCACCGTCCGCAAGCCCGCGCCTACGGTGGCCGGAAATCTTCCTGTGATTCCCGACGCCCAGGGCGTCTCCTCCTGCGGCGGTTAGGGACGCGAGGGCGCGAAATTTGCCTCTCCCTCACGCGCTCCGTCTCCTCCTTCGCGAGCATTACTGCTTCGCAGAACGAGGTGACGGCCTCCCATTTCCTCTCGCTCCGTAGCATGGCCCGAATCAGGGAAATCTGCATGCCTGAGAAATATTTCTCGACGGCATGTGAAGCGAAGTCAGAGGCCCATGGGCGACTTTATAACTCACACCTTAGTCACTAACCACACGAAGAGAAGATGCGCAAAATTCATGCTTCTCGACCATGATTTATGCTGTGCGTTGACTGTCAGCGAATGAATTATTGAATGAATGAAGGAATGTTTATTTGCTAAAAATAGTGCTTTACATTTCTTTATAGTCTACATTATTAGCTAGGTTTACATTCTTTAGTGAAATAAGACGCAAAGGAAGTACGTTGCTTAAGAACTCCACACTAGGACGAGCCTGTCTCGTGGAGTCCTTGGGTAGTATTGCCATATGAAAATGCGTATTACATATTTAATTATTGTATAAATCCAGAATCACATAAAAAAGTGTTATTAATAAATAGCAATCAAAACATTGTTTAAACTAAGAACAAAAATAAAAATAAGAATGAAATAAAGTACACGCCAAGAGCTTTCATATGACATAGGTTTCATCACTGTTGAACAATGTTGAAATAGTGGGTCCAGTGTTCATACAAAAGTGCCCATGGTCCTTTAGAAATTAAAACAGTAATAAAGATGGATAGCAGAATATTTTGAGCGAAATGTGCACTATGTGTAAGTGTGCGTGTGAGGGGGTGCGTGTGTGAGTGGGGGTGGGTGCGTGTGTGTATGTGTTGGTGTGTTACGTAATTACCCTTAAGAGAGACTCGAATTCATTGTAGGATTGGGCTAGCAGCCATTTGCGAACAATATTTTTGACAAGGCTAGTTCTTACTAGTATTAAGTACCTACATATAAGAGCAACCCCGGATCTAGGGGGGGGCAAGCCGGGTCCCGTGCCCCGGGCGCCAACTTCAGAGGGCGACAAATTCAAGCGTAGCAGACCACCACCCAGCACATAGCAACTTTGCAATAAATGAGACGCGCAGCACATTTATAATCTTTCTATGTTATTGTTATTTTTTACAACAGTTTTGGCGCCCCTGTTGAATTGGCGCATTATCGATCGATACAATTTGATTAATATGTTGCTGCCAAAATGTTCATTTTGAGAAAATTTTAATTTCGCAGGGGCAAAGTTAGCGTATCCCCATAAAAGATTGGAGGGGGGCGGCAGACGGCAGTTTTTGCCCCGCCTCAAAAAAAATCTAGATCCGGTGCTGTATAAGAGATAATTGAATCAAATAGTACTCTTTATTAAAATAAATTATTGAATGATTAATGTATGTACTTACCTACTCGTATGTAGGTACGTGACCTATGTCGCGTGATAAATAGTGGAAGAGTCTTTATCAATCTGTCCCTTGAAAACTTAAGTTCAATAACCCCACGATGGACTTACCTAATAGTTTTTTACCAAGTCGTATTTTCATTTAACTTTTAACTGTAAATCTATATATATCATAAAAGCGAGAGTAATTACTGGTTTGGCAATAAAATTAAGTTATTTTTTTTGCGGAAAAATTGATCGGTCAATGACACTGGTTTAGTAACTGTTTAAAAAAAAACAGTGGTACTCCGCGAGTGCCGACAGAAGTGAAAAAATAAAAATAATTGGCACCGCGGTAATAAACGCGTTGATGTCTTTTACTCCATGCACCGCGGTAATCAGTGCGTTGATGTCTTTTTAATAGTCAAAAGCTGGTGTCGTAACAGTGTCGCGAAATCAATGGTTTAGTCCCAACTCAAAAATGCCGAACACGCCTTAAGAAGTTTTCGTTTAAAAAAAAATTGTGGCACACCGGGAGTGCCGACAGAAGTGAAAACTTGAACAAGATTGCCTTGGTGGAAGAAAAATACTTGTATAGAACATTTATCTAAATAAAAAGTACAATCGCGTTTACAAAAATGAGGTGTCGGTAACGGTGTCGCGAGTTCAATAGTTTTTTCCCATCTCAAAAATTCCCAACGCGCCTAAAGAAGTTTTCACTTAAAAAAATGACAAAAGTGTGTAAAAAAAGCGATGCCAAATTCGAAATGACACATTTACGTGGTTTTCGCCTAGTGCTGTCACACTGTTTTTGAGATGCCAATTAGTAATGTTACTTGTGGTGTATTACCCTCAAAATATGAATAGTTCAGCGAAATAATTTTTTTATAAAGCAAACTCACTGACCCGGCAAACGTTTTTTTGTCATATAAACGTTTAGGGTGGACCACTTAGGGGTATGAAAAATTAATTACGACCGATTCTCAGACCTACCGAATATGTATACATATAAAATTTCATAAAAATCGATCAAGCCGTTTCGGAGAAGTATGGCAACTAACATTGTGACACGAGAATTTTATATACACCGTGAAATTTGAATCACAGTTTTGCTTATTAAACAAACGTTCGTCTACTACCATTTTAAAGCACCAAATTATGTTATCAAAACATACTAAACTAGGCGTTCTCAAATAAGTCTTATGTTACTCTTAACGTGTTCAAACAGTAACCGTAACATCAAAGTACTCATCGCGGTAGCGATATGGCATTCAAAAGAGTTATGATGAGCCCACGTGGACTGCAAGGATGTCCGGCCAATGCGGGCCGTTTGCAAATAAATCATTAGCCAATGACATGCAATCGTACTAATTTTATTAATTACATTGTAATCTAAATTTAAATTATGAAATTATTATTAGTATTTTTTTTTATTGCTAATTATTAAATGTGTACCTACTGCATGCTATAAGTATAACCAAGATGTAAATCTAAATATTTGCACGACTGAAATGCCGAATATAGTGAAACCCATAGACCTTAAGAACATATGTACCTATATTCTTGCAAATAAATATCATTCATTCATTCATTCACGAAGTTTCGTTCCGTCCATTTCTTTTGTTGACTGCCGCGGGCCGCTCGCGCCGCCCTGGCGGTAGCCAGCCAGTCTTCTGACATCACTCGAGCGGGCCACGCGTATGCATCCGATGTACTTACGTCACAGGCACGTATCGCGTGTTTTTTGTAAATTTATATACCTTTTCATTTGCTCATTGGCAATAAAAAACCAAAACAGAGCACTGCGAACAATAAAGTGAAGCATGCCAAAACTACACCTCCGCTCTGTGCTTACAGGCTCACATGCACTCATTTACAACGATTATAAAATTACAATCAAACTATACACCTCACTAAGTGCACACATGTTTACAAAACCGGCTTCACGTCACTGTTCAGTGCGCTTTTTTATCTGGTCTGAGGTTTAAGGTCCAGTAATCCAATTAGTCTTTGACTCATGAAAACAGCGATAAACATGGACAAACATGAAGTCACAACACATCTGGTCCAGTGAAATGTTCCGGGAACGTTTAGGTCGAGCGATAACCTCCTATAAATGGTGATTTTTAATTCACTGTTAACCTCTCAGAAGGTGAAAGTACTCATGATTAAAACATTTGTTTCATGCATTTTTATCGTAGAATATTGCATTTTGTATGTTTTTTTTTTCGATATTTTAGAGTTGGTCTTATAGTGAAAGTTCCTCATAATCTTGGTCCTTTCAAGCCTTGAAAGGTTAACAGCGAATTAAAAATCACCGTGTATACTAAAGACATGACATTTCATTGGTACGGTCAGGTTACGTCACATTACGTCAAATTTTCCGTGTTGTTGCCATTTCATAAAACTGTCAAAGAATGACAGTTGTGATTTGAATATAGGTACAGCTACAAATCAAGCTATACATTTCCAGTTTATGCTGATCTCGCATTGTATAGGATTTCCGTACAATGCGAGGTTAGCTAATACTGGAAATTTATAGCTTGATGTGTAGCCGTGGGACATTTTAAGTAAGTAAGTCAATACGATGAACAGTTAATTTCCCTTGCTTAACATGGATTAGGTACGTTCCCATCCCGATGAATTATTTATTTACTTAATAAGGTAACAAGTCCCAATACACTAATCACAAATACATTAAATTAATTACATCAATACAAAATAAGTAAATAAAAAACCGCTTCACTTCACTTTTACCGTGGTTCTTCACGGTAAAAGTGAAACTTCTATAGGCGCCGCCATATTGGCCTTGGCTGCTCTGACGAGCGCCTTTCACTTTATCCTTACTCCGCGGCCGACCGTCACGCGACATGCAACACACAGACGAAAAAGTTTGAGACGAAGTAATAAAAATTTCACTTTAATATAATACATAGTGGTGCTTTGTTTGCGAATAACCTGTTTTCCAATTATATTAAAAGTCTTACTAAATATGTCTGATCTTCAGATTCAAAGTACGAGCACCGTTTACTTCCGATATCCTAATTTAGTCATAACATATTCTGTCCTATTTCATGCATTTCAAGGCATTAAAAATGAATATGAACCCAAAGACATGAATTAAAACGAATTATTGGACGTGAATTTAACTCAATACCAAATTAAAATTTCCAGATAGACGATGTAAGTACTTATTTTCTGCTCGATTTGGTTGGTGGTAGGACTTGTTTCTAAGTCCGCCTGGCTAGCTACCACCATCTTATCTAAGTCTATCGCCATAACAACAATGTTAACAGCATTGTTGTGTTTCGGCAGTTCGAGGTAAGATAGCCAGTTCCTCTGTGGTCGAGGATTCCGGGTGAAGCTCGCTTCCACCTTCGGCCTTATCATCACTTACCATCAGCTAAGATGCAGGCCAAGAGGTTTGCCGTTGTGGTTAAGAAAAAAAACAACTTACATACAGCCAGTGTCTCGAATGAAAATTATCGCAAAAATAATGTTACAAACCCAACCCAACCCTTCAACCCAACCCTTCGGGGAAACAAGGCGTGATGTTATGTATGTATGTATGTATGTAATGTTACAAAATAAATTGTCAATTATAAAAAAAAACTACGAATAATAAAATTATTCGTAGTCGCAAAATGAATTGAAATGAATTGTCACGCGTGCGTAAACTGGCTGTGATTGATACCTAGTTGTATTTGTATGATTTGTCAACAGCGAAGCATCATACATGCGTTTAATTTTGACGCGTCGTCGATAATAATTATCGTTCCAGAAACTGGGCATTACAGAACTATCTATATATTATACTTAATAGAAAGAAGAAAGAAAGAAAATACATTTATTTAGCACAGACTAAAAAGCACACAATGATACAGGATGACTGGGACATCGACGCGAAAACTATTACCATGGATTCAGTAAGTACATAATTCTGAAACCCTGCGTCAAAATTTTTCGGCGGTTGTTTAAAAACCTACTGAACTTTTTACCTATTGAATTCATGGTAACAGTTTTCGCGTCGATGTCTCTGCTATCCTGTATACAGCAGATAAAAGAAAAAACTGTAAAGTACGATATAATAAATTAGCAGGAAAGTGCCTCACGCCTGCGCCAAAAAGGCCCAGTTCAACAAAAATTGCAGACTGGGCAGTAGGTTCTAACGTCCTTCTGACCTCCCGTAAGTAGTGCTCTTCTTCTTCTTCGTTTCGCTCTTGACAGAGCGGTCATGGTCACAATTAACTGTGTCCAATCGCAGGTATAGTCGTTGCCCGCCTCACGATCTCCCTCCATCTGGTTCTGTTACATGACAGTCTGGCGCATTCATTAACAGGGTCTCCAACCGCGGATTTTATTTGATCGGTCCACCTCATCCTTCCACTCTGCCCTGCACCACTAGACGCTCTATGGAATCATTATTCTGCCTGGAGGCATGATCAAAAAACTTCAGTATTCGAGACTGTACTAGTGCTGATAGACGCTGTTTGATGCTGAGTTCTTGGAGTATGGAGACGTTCTTCTCCAGCACCACTTTTCTAGAGCATCTACTTTTTTATTTTCCAGTTCTCGTAATGTCCACGTCTCAGCTGCGTACAGAAATATGGGGAATACAAGTGTACGGACGAGCCTGATCTTAGTGGCCTTAGTTATGTTGCGATTCCTCCATATTTTTTTTTTATTTTGTCCAGTTTTTTTTTTTAGTTTGTCCGTAAGTAGTGTAGGAATAGTTTAATTAAGTGGAGTATCAATGTTAACACCCATAATGACCCTATTCTCTAAAATTAGATCATTCCAATTCCATCTTTCTCGTGGACCGGACCGATCTGCGTGCGTACCTTACCGTGGTTTCCATACGAATGGTCCAACGCACCGAACGAATGGCCTTATACTTACCCGACCTTACCTACTGTTACACAGTTCACCATGACTTTGAACTAACTCATATTTAAATAGAGAAATAGTTTAAACGGAGGTCAACGAAGGTTATCGCAATATCCAAGAGTCATAATCTATAATATTAGTTGTATGAAAGACCACAAGATATAGGAGTTCAATGATAAGATACATAGGCCAATTACTTTAATACTGTCATGTCATGAAATACGCAGTTAATAGTTGAGGGGGCCATCATTATCAGTTTGACATAATTAAAAGTGTCACTCATATTTCTCGCTCGAGTTGCAATTCAGTTCCTGATAATTGATGTAATTATAATAATTATCTTAAGTAGTTTGTTTATGCTTCCAAGAGTGTCTTTGATTTTTTTGTATGTTTGTATATTTGTTTGTAATGAATAAACTCAAAAACTACTGGACCGATTTTAAAAATTCTTTCGCCAGTAATAATAATGCTATATTATTATCACTGAGTAACATAGGCTATAATTTATAAAGATATCACGCGGCCGAAGCCGCTGGCGAAAGCTAGTCTATACTATAATATTATAAAGAGAAAAGATTTTTTTGTTTGTTTGTTTGTACCGAATAGGTTCCGAAACTACGGGACCGATTTTAACCATTTTTTCACCAATAGAAAGCTAAATTATCAGGTACTTCCTGATAATTTAGCCTAGGCTAACATTTAAAAAAAATTAGAGATCCTTAAGAAAATTGCAATAATGTAACCCAAAGTAGCAAAGTTTTGACTATAAAATCTTATTTATTCCTTGAGTAATAAACTTAAAACTTGGCACAAAAAGTACCTACTAGGCTTGCATGAATTCACGATAGTATTCAGTCATTATGTTATGCTACTAATAGGATTTAGATGACACAGACAGATAGTTTATAACCTGAATTAACACATAGGATACTTTTTATCCCGGTAGTACGTTTCCATGGGACTATTTCCGACTTCCACGCGAGCTAAGCCGCGGGAAAAGCTAATGATTTATAAAATTTTACGCATAATTTATTTCAAGTACCTGGGCGACCAAGCTCTGGTGAAAATAGAGTAAACGAATTTTCCCAGATATATTGCAACTTTCATCGAAATCGTTAAAGCCGTTTTCGAGAACATGGTTACAAATATATACATATATACAAACAACAAGAATTAGCATTGCCATACAACATGGCAATGCTGCCAGCCTTTTGGGCACCTTTCCCACTGACAGCGATTCGGATGAATTTTTTGATGCCCAATGATTTGTTCCTATATTTTATTTTTTCCTCTGTATATAGTTAGTTTTATTTACTTGGACACTAATATTAAGGTATTAATGTTTAAACAATAATAAAAGTTTAACCTAGTAAAGAGAAAAAAAAAAAAGACAAACTTTGAGGAAGTATAGGATTAAACGACTTATTAGAATGTGTTTGGGGTACCTACCGCGTCCATACTGCGTTTAATAAAAACCAACAAAATTGGGTCGTTGACTAAACGAATTGGACTATCTGTAAAGAATTTTGAGCTATGGGCTTACATATTATTTCTTGAATTAGAAAATAATCAGGCCGCATAAACTTAATTCGTGTTTGATTCATATAAAATTATGAATGGCTCGTTGTATACTTGGCTACTTTCTTCAAACAAAACGTATCGATTGCACTCTAAACCGCAGTAACATTAACATTAACCTTGTCGTTTTCAAACACGCTACTATTTCTAATGCACATACTACTTACACCATCGTACCATCACCCAACAGAAAATGATGCTCTGAAAATAACACGCGGACGAACGCCTTCCGTATCAACACTACAGACAGTACCGGTTGAGCCGCGGCGCAGTGTGCAACGCTCGTTCACAATGCGGACTCTCTCTATAATACTACTCGCGATCTTCGCCGTCCATAATGTACAATCCGCGCGAATACTTGGCCTCTTTCCCCACACAGGGAAAAGCCACCAAATGGTTTTTGACCCACTATTGAAAACACTAGCAGAAAGAGGATATGATGTTACCGTTGTTTCGTTCTTCCCCATCAAAGATCCACCTGCGAATTATACCATCGTCAGCCTTGAAGGGATTGCTGCTCAAGGGTTGGAAACCATTGACTTATCGTTCTTCGATAGTCCAAGCAAGATTCTCAAAGTTTTAGGCATTGAGAAAATTATCAAGCAAATTAAAGAGTTTGAACCGCTAGCTGAACTGGCTCTGGGCGTATGCTCCAAAATTGTGGATTTCAATCCATTAGCGGATGTTTTGAAGAAAAGTTATGATGTTCTTCTAGTGGAAAATTTCAATAGTGACTGCATGCTTGGTCTTGCGCATATATACGGGTTAAAAGCGCCTTACATAGCGTTATCATCAAGCTCCTTGATGCAATGGAGCCCTGACCGGATAGGAGTGACGGATAACCCGTCATATGTGCCAATTGTGAGCTCCGAATTCACTTCGAAGATGACTTTCTTGCAAAGGTTGGAGAATACAGTGATGAACGTATATTATAAGATCTGGTATCGATACGCGATACAGTTGAAGGAAAAGGCGATTATTGAGAAGCGTTTTGGGCGGAGGATTCCCGATCTGCAGGACTTTGCGAGGAATATGAGCTTGAGTATGGTGAATACGTTCCACAGTATGAATGGTGTGCGTCCTCTGCTGCCGGGTGTTGTGGAAGTGGGTGGAATGCATTTGGACCATAGCAGGAAACCGATACCGCATGTAAGTACATGTAATTACATCGCTTGATCGACCATACTGCATACTTGTTTTCCGATTCGTCTCGCGTAACATGTGATCGACTATGAAATTATATATATACGACCGTAAAAACGTCATAACGTAGAAACGTATCACACTCATATTATTGGTTTTCATGAGCATTGTTCTTGAAATGGTATTTAAATGTTTCTAATTTACATGACAATATTAAAGGCTTGTATTGAATACTAGATAATATAAAATAGACTCTAATGACATACTTACCTTACATAATACTTTATATCTTGCCTTGAACAATCGACCCTGTTTACTTGAAATTGTTATGGTTTCTTTCAAGACAGTGGGTTGTTCAACACGGTTGTTTAGTACGATACACATAATATACTCTGTTTGACGTAATGAGGTCAGTCAATCAACGAAATGGACGTTTGCCAAGTGACAGATTTGAAGAAGTAAAAACATGAAAAAGAAAGTGATTGAGTGTAGCGAAACCACGCACTTTCAGAGTTGAAAGTAAACTTATTTTCTAATGATTACATATAAATCTATAGATAATGTATTCACAATATTCTTAAGAAGGTAGAAGGACAAAATAATGCGATGAATAAATTAACACAAAAACTATATTAATACTTACTTAATAAAAAAAAATGTGGTAGCACTCCGTGAGTGCTGACAGAAGTGAAAACTTGAATAAGATCGCCTTGGTGGAAGAAAAATACTTGTATAGAACATTGGTCCGTAACCTTATCTAAATAAAGAGCACAATCGCGTTTACAAAAATGAGGTTTCGTCATGGTGTCGCAAAATCAATGGTTTAGTCCCATCTCAAAAATGCCCAACGCGCCTAAAGAAGTTTTCACTTCAAAAATAAACATGCAGTCATGAAATAATAATAGGTAAGTAGTAGTCATATTTTTTCCGTCCCAGTGGTCTAAAAGACTAATCCTAGGTTTCATAGAATCGTGGGTTTGGATAGTTTAGAGACGCGCAAGGTCGCATTATTAATAAAATTTGCCGAATTCTTATTCATTATAGCTGATTTGATGGCATTCCTCATTTTATTAGGCCGTCATTAAAATATGAAACATCCGCTTATTATAAAAATTGATTATTAAAATTAGTTTTCTGTTAGACTTTTGTATAAATTTCGTTGTTTAAAGAAATGGAGAAAAATATGGAATACGTGCCTGCTTTCAAACTTGCAAATAGATGACAGAACAGACGTAGATAATATTAAGTTTTCAATAGTTAAGTTTCATAGTGATTATATCAATCGACTGTGGACCCAAAGTAGGCCGCTGTAAACACAATCTAGATAACGAAATGGGGTATTACTGACCTAACCGACACCCAGTGCAATTGCGATGATTCTGACCAAACCATGTCCCATAAATGTTGGAGTGTCCAAAGTGTACATACACCAGCACGCGTAGCATGACCACCGTAGAAAGAGGTTTTGTCGCCGGAAGAATAGACAAAATTACAGATAAACAATCACAATCTGTCATTTTGTCTACTCTTCCGTCGACAAAACCCGTTTCCACGGTGGTCATGCTACGCGTGCTGCACTTCTAAGGACCTAAATACGCCACTGATGCCGCGCTTGGCGTGGCCTACTGGGCCCAACACATCTAACATCCTACGTTACTAATACATATATTATTTAATTTGGACTACTGCAAATGGGCCATCCTGTGTTTCAATGGCGAGACTTTGATTACCGAAGTGTATTGCACTAGGAAGGTATTTAATTGAATTAGATCGCGATTACATAAATAACCCGCAATCATAATGCAGAAAATTTGCCTAGCCGTTTGTTAGGCAATCGCACAACGTTAAAAACAAACAAATCAAATGGAATAGATCTTTTTTAGATCTGAGGGGCTTGTGGCTAAGTAATAACAGCCGGATGGGTGACCATCTTTACATACCAAGACCCCTCCGTGCCTCGTAAAGCACGTTAAGGTCCTCACACACTGAAGATATTATAAAATATATATTTTATAATATCTTCAGTGTAATACGAGTAATATATATTACTCGTATCTTCGACATATCGCTCACCGTACAATTTATTTATTTACAATATATTTACAGCGTTTATTCTCAAAGTGTGCTTGGAGTCTCTCTGAGGGATCGAATCCGGAACGAAGTGATTCGGCAGAGAACCAAAGTTGTCGACATAGCTCACAGAATTAGCAAGCTCAAGTGGCAGTGGGCGTGCGCCACCGCCGGGTTCCCAGGTAATGGCGGGAGGGGTTCACATCGGCGTCGAGTCGACGATGAAGTATCTAGGACTCGTCCTCGACAGCCGGTGGAACTTCGTGGAGCATTTCCGACGTTTGGCTCCCAGACTGGACCGGGCCGGGGCTGCCTTGAGGCGGCTCCTGCCCAATCTGGGAGGTCCAAACGCCTCCTGCCGGAGGCTCTACGCGGGGGTCGTGCGGTCCATGGCCCTTTACGGGGCGCCGGTGTGGGCGCCTTCATTGAGGCGGCAGCCAGCCCGCCGGCTTAACGCGTCCCAAAGGGTCATGGCCATCCGGCTGGCCCGAGGATACCGCACGGTCTCCTGCGAGGCGGCGAGCCTCCTTGCCGGAGTACCGCCATGGGATCTGGAGGCAAAGGTCCTCGCGCACATTTGGGAGTGGCGCGAGGAGGCGAAACGCCGGGGCTTAACTCCGATGCCGCAAGAAGTTGCGGCACAGCGGACAGAGCTCCGGCGGGATCTCATGGCGGAATGGAGAGTGCGATTGTCGCAACCCAGCGCTGGGCACGCCGCAATTGCGGCGATAAGACCCCTCTTTGAGGAGTGGCTAGAGAGGCGCCACGGCGTCCTCACCTTCCGCCTGACACAGGTGCTCACCGGACACGGCTGTTTCGGGAGGTACCTGTTCAGGATAAAGCGGGAGGAAACGCCCGGGTGTCATCACTGTGTGGATCGCCCGGAGGACACGGTGGAGCATACGGTGGAGGTCTGCCCGGCTTGGGCGGAGCATCGCCGTGTCCTCGTGGAAGCGATCGGCGGCGGTGATCTCTCGCGTCCGGCCCTGATTCGGGCCATGCTACGGAGCGAGAGGAAATGGCAGGCCGTCACCTCGTTCTGCGAAGCAGTAATGCTCGCGAAGGAGGAGACGGAGCGCGTGAGGGAGAGGCAAATTTCGCGCCCTCGCGCCCCTAACCGCCGCAGCAGGAGACGCCCTGGGCGTCGGGAGTCACGAGACGATTTCCGGCCACCGTAGGCGCGGGCTTGCGGACGGTGAGCAATGGGTAGCTCGCCGTCCGATAAGGACCAAGCCCGGGTCGACGGCGCGTTGTGTTCCACGCGCGCCTCAAAGAGATGTCAGCAGAATTGACGGGGTCCGCTAGGGCCAATGCCTGCCGGGGGTTCGAAGAGAACCGATAGGGACATCGTGGCCCCCTGGCAACACGGCAACTGAAGGAACACGGGTGGGTTTTAGTCAGTAAGAGTCTGACACGCCCTCCCGCTCCGCCCAGAGCGGGAGAAGTTATTTGATGATTTCCCACCCAAAAAAAAAAAAAAAAGTGGCAGTGGGCCGGCTATATCAGCCGTAGAACCGATGACCGTTGGGGTATACGTGTTCTTGAGTGGAGACCGCGAATTGGCAAACGTAAGGTAGGACGCCCTCAGGCTAGGTGGAGTGACGATCTTAGAAGGGTGGCTGGTAGCAGCTGGATAAGAGTTGCCGAGAATCGAGCTGAATGGGGTGCAATTGGAGAGGCCTATGTCCAGCAGTGGACTGCTATAGGCTGATGATGATTCTCAAAGTGGGCAACGTCGCAAATAGATGTCAAATATTTCGCTGTTTTATTAATTTGGCAATATTACTGTAAGGAAATAAGTAATGTAGCTAACTAGCGAACTAGACTATTAATAAAATTTAATTGCAATTATAACACTGAATTTGATGTAGTAAGTTTTAGGAGTAAAAACCGACCAAGTGCGTGTCGGACCACGCACAATGAAGGGTTCCGTAGGTGGGTTGAATTTATCCCAAAAACAAACTTAACTTTGTAGTTGAAAAATATGTTCTCCCATACGGAATGTATGGGAAAACATGTTTTTGCAACTGCAAAGTGAAGTTGGTCGATTATTACTCGTTAACCTGTAGAGCCTACTTAGCTGTGATCGTTTTCCTTTTAACCAAAACCAACCATTTAGCCGGCAGGGGGGGGGGACACTTGACTCTAACAAAAATTAGCACTTTAAAGCTTAATATTTCGCAAACGAATCCCTGAATCCAAAAATGGTTTTCACAAACTCACAATATTTTTAAAGGACCTTTCCAATGATATGCCTCACCATGGGGTAAAAAAAAAAAAAAACATCACCACTTTACGTGTATGAGAGGTACCTTAAAAAAAAATGTTTTTTATAATTTTGTTTTACCACTTTGTCGACGTAATTAATATGTATACCTATGCCAAATTACAGCTTTCTAGTACTAAGGGTCTCGGAGCTAGACCGCGGACAGACAGACAGACGGACATGACGAAACTATAAGGGTTCCTTGTTTACTACGGAACCCTAAAAACGCATTTGGAAAGTTTCCAAATACTTTTTTTACATCTAAAACTAAATATTCGGTGTTACGAAATACGGTGCTATTACATTTCATAATCAATATTTTAGTTCCCTAGTTAGCCACATTTCAGTAATGTTGCTAAATTAATCAAAACAGGTAAATATTTGACAGCTATTTACAACGACGTTGCCAACTTTTAGGATAAACCCTCTTAATTGACCACCACACACAGTGAAGATAATATATATTTATATTTTACCTTAAAGGATTTTTATAGTATTGTTCGGTGTTTTCACCGAACACCTTAAGTTAGCAATATCGGCGTGACGCGTTGACCTAATTTTATATTACTTTTTACTTATTATTTTACATTAGGTCAGTGCACATTTGTCTACCGCGTTAGCCGGGTGTATTCATCAACATTTCAACATTCATTAACATAGTAACATTTTAACATTAAGAATAACTTGTGAGTGAGTAAATAAATAGTGTTAAACATAAACATTTGTTTCTCCCCAAAACACCGACACCTTGCTACGTACCCCGACATATTTTTGGTCCTTCGAGCCGGATTGGATCACGCGTCGCGTAATTTCGGAAATTCGGAATTTTGGTGTGCGAGGTCTGAACTATCGTAACAAACAACAGTGTGTGTACGTCGTGGGGCGGTCGGAGCGAACATTGAAGAACAGTGAAGTAGCAGCAAAGGCTGAGTACGAACAGCGGAGGATACAAGTAATAAATTTCCTTATTTTTAGTCAGTAAGGACTTGCAGTTAACATCCTATAACAATGTCGGAACTCATTGAAACGCAATCAATGATCTATGATAGCATCATAAAACTGAGCATTAACTTGAAGAAAGATAGTGCTGATAGGAAAACAATAGATTACTTTAAGCGCAAGCTTAACACTTTGGAGAGTTATTGGAACGATTTCCAAGTTAATCATGAGCGCATTGAGGGGGAGGTAAGTAAAACTGATCCTTATTTTACCGACCGAGAGTACGAGAAAACAAGATCGGTGTATGAGTCAACCAAGGCGTTGATCAACCAACAGTATCAGCTGCGGTTCATGAAAACAGGAAGCCTTACAACCGGTGAACAAACAACAGCTCGAGACAGATCACCATCGGCATCGAGTATGCGTGCAGAAGAAAAAACAGGTGACGAGGTGGGTCCAAGTTGCTCAAGACAGCTGAGCGACCGACCAGCTCAGAAGTTGAACATGGAGCCAAACAGTAAGCTAGACGATTTGTTGAAAAAACAGTATGCTAATTTTAAAGCCTTCGTGCGTACAACCGCAAACATAGATGTGGACTCTATCTCAGATAAGTGGGAATTTGAGGACGTATTGAGGTCACTACAGGCTAGATGGTCAGCTATCGACAGACTACATTGGGACATCGAGATTGAACTAGAGGGAGAGAACGAACAATACAACAACATGTACGATAAGTATGAGAAAATATTCAACAACCTGAAAAGGGCAATTAACACAAAAATGTGGTCAGTCGCACACAGGGAAAAATCAACACCGCAACTGGAGATACCGAACTTCAACGGGAACTACAACCAATGGGTATCGTTTAGAGACTTATTTATGGAAGTAGTACACAAGAACCCCTCGTTATCAAGCGGCCAAAAGATGCAGTATTTAAAGGGTAAAGTTCGTGGAGAAGCTGAGAAACTTATACAACATTTATCGATAAGCACCGATAACTATTCGGTGTGCTGGAAGATTCTCACCCATCGGTATGACAACAAAAAACTAATATTCTCGTCCCATATGAACATTTTGCTAGGCCTGCCAAACATACAACAGCAATCGTTACAGCAGATTAAACGAATGCATGACACCACGCTGGAATGTCTCAATGCCATCAAAAACTTAGGAGTTGACATCACATCGTGGGACCCAATGATCGTACACATTCTGGGTCAAAAGCTCGATACAGAAACATACACAGACTACATAGAGTCGCTGAAAAATTCGAAAGAACTACCGGCTCTGGCAGAGTTCTTAGAATTTTTGGAAACAAAATTTACATCCCTGGAAACAGTTCGCCGCAAGGATAGTGTACCCTCGAAGACTTCTCATCAAAACAATTATCCAAATCAAACATCTAAAAATAATTATAACAATTTTAACAACAAAAGCAACGGAAATAGAGCAGTTGCGAAATCGATGCACGTTTCAAACATAAAATGCCCTCTCTGCAATAACCAACACGGCATTTATAATTGCAAAACATATTTAAAAATGAGTGACGACCAAAGGCTAAAAACTGCAACCAAATTGCAACTTTGCACAAATTGTTTATTTAGCCATTTCGGCAATCAATGTACGTCGAACTTAACATGCCGAAAATGCCAAAATCAACATAACACCATTTTACATGACGCATTTGCGAAATTAGCGAATGCATCAACTCGGTCGTCAAGCGACAACAACGTGGAAAAACAAACCGCAAAGCGCAATGAACCCGTAACGGGCATCGTGAATGCTTCTCAAGATGAAAAGGCGGAGATATTGCTAGCTACTGCTCTGGTGAAGGTCAAAGGTGTGGATGGAACTTACCAAACCATGCGCGCCTTGATCGATCAAGGGTCCCAGATATCCTTAATAACTGAGGAAGCGGCTCAGATGTTAGGTATCAAGAGACGGCGATGCAAAGGAGTCATCTTCGGAGTGGGGCAAAAGGAAAACAGTTGTAAGGGGATGATAAGTATAGAATGTGCTTCTACATATAACAATTTTGAATTCGAGTCTGATATGCTCATCATGAACGAACTTATCAAAAATCTACCAAACCAAACATTCGCTAAACCAAATTGGACTTACATAAAAAACATTAATTTAGCTGACCCGGAATTCTACAAAAGTCGACCAGTTGACTTGCTTTTCGGGGCGGACGTTTATGCTAACATTATGCTAGGCGGGATTATAAAAGGAGAACAGGCCCAACAGCCGATGGCTCAACAAACACAGCTGGGATGGTTACTATGCGGTAACGTAACAACATACCAATGTAATGTGGTTCTAAATAACATCGAGGAGATACAGAAATTTTGGGAAGTTGAGGAAATTTTAGAAACATCAAACCTGTCGGTAGAAGATCAGGAATGTATGGACTTCTATACAGAAACAACAAGAAGAAACAGTCAGGGTCGCTATGAGGTGAGAGTTCCACTGAAAGAGGAATTGAAACAGCAATTGGGGACTTCCAAACCTATGGCTATTGCTCAGCTGAAGAATTTGGAACGCCGCTTAGAAAAACAACCAACTTTAGCTGAAAAATACAAGGATTTTATGAATGAATATGCTGCATTGAACCACATGAAACCGGAACAGAAAAACAGTAACATAACACTCGAATGCTTCTTACCTCACCACGGCGTGCAGAGAGAAGAATCGTCAACAACAAAGCTTCGTGTGGTATTCAACGCATCCGCCAAAACAACCACCAAATACAGCTTGAATGACGTCATGCTGAAAGGGCCCAATCTACAAAAAGATCTACAGGCGTTATTACTTCAATGGAGGCAATATCCCTTTGCCTTCACTGCCGACATCGAGAAGATGTACCGCCAAATCTTAGTTAACCCCATTGATCAACATTTACAGAAAATCGTTTGGCGTGAGTCATCAAAACAACCTATACAAGTGTATCAATTGAACACGGTAACATACGGGACAAAGGCTGCACCGTTTTTAGCAATTATGACCTTAAAACAGTTGGCAGCGGATGAGCGAGGCAAGTTTCCAGAAGCGGCTACGGTCCTGGAAAACAGTTTTTATATGGATGACCTGTTACATGGTTGCTTTAACATAGAACAAGGTAAACAGTCGATAAATGATTTAATTCAGCTCTTGAAATCAGGAGGCTTTAATCTTCGAAAGTGGTCATCGAACAGTCAGGAATTATTGGAGAACATACTATCAACAAGTCAAGAGGAATTCGTTTACAACTTTAAAAATGATGACATGTTGAAAACATTAGGTTTATGTTGGAACCCAAAAGGAGATCAATTTACATTCCGTTGCGACTTTTCCCAAACAACCTCAAAACCGACTAAAAGGAGCTTACTATCAGAAATATCAAAATTATATGACCCTCTTGGTTGGCTGACACCCCTATCCACGAAACTAAAATTATTATTTCAAAAGTTATGGAAACATGATCTACAGTGGGATGAAAAAGTCTCAGATGACATACATAATGAATGGGTCAAGTTGATTACGGAAATTGACAACATCAAACACTGTAAAATTCCTCGATGGATATTATGCAACGGGAATGACGTCATCGAACTGCACGGCTATTGTGACGCGTCCATCGAAGCATATGCGTGCGTGGTATACGCAAGAACAAAACATCAAAAAGAAACAGTAATCGTCGCAGCTAAATCAAAACTTATACCAAGTAAAAAGAGCGTAACATTACCACGAATGGAGCTTTGTGGTGCTTATCTACTATCTAAGCTCATCAACAAAATCAAACAGAGTATAAGTTGTCAATTAGAAATCTATGGATGGTGTGATTCTATGGTGGTCATAGGGTGGCTACAAGGCGATTCGGCACGTTGGAAACCTTTCGTGGCTAATAGAGTCAACGCTATAAAACAGATAATGCCGGCAAACTGCTGGCGATATGTGAAATCAGGAGACAACCCGGCCGACTGCGCCAGCCGAGGTTTAACAGCGCCCCAACTATTACACCACCCTTTATGGTGGAAGGGACCAGCATGGCTAGCGTCCTATGACGTAGAAAAGGAACAAAAACAGGCTATCTACCAAACAGAGGAAGAGATGAAAAAGATAAAATTAGTTAACATTATTCAAGACATTAGTAACAGTAATAGTATAATAGATAATTTATTATTACAACACAATTCATTTATAAAAATAACTCGTGTCTTGGCATGGGTAATGAGGGCATTGACGCCAAAGTCGCAACGTAAACATTTACCGAAGTACCTAACATTACTAGAACTGCAAAAAGTCAAATCAGCTATTATAAAACGAGTGCAAAGTACAGCATTTACGTCAGATATTGAAATATTAAACAAAAATGGTAATGTAGCAACAAACAGCAAATTATTGAATTTAAAACCATTCGTCGATAAAAACGGATTTCTCCGAGTGGGAGGACGTTTAAGAAACGCGAACATGAGCGACGAAATGAAACATCCTAAGATAATCCCTAACAAAAGTCGATTGGCGGAGTTACTCATAGAAGAAGCTCATCAGTTAACATTTCATGGAGGTCCTCGACTGACCTTAGCTGCTCTCAGACAACAATACTGGATAACAAGCGGATACAGTACAACCAAGAAACAGTTAAGAAATTGTGTAACTTGCCGGAAGTATGAAGCAAGGAAGCAATATCAATTGATGGGTGACCTTCCCGCAGCAAGAACCAACCCCGCTCCTCCATTCTACCACACTGGGGTGGACTACACAGGTTTTGTGAACATCAAGGCAAACAAGGGGAGAGGCGTGAGAACACTGAAAGGCTACGTGGCTGTATTCATATGCATGGTCACGAAAGCAGTTCACTTGGAATTGGTGTCTGACCTTACCAGTCCAGCATTCTTAGCTGCACTTAAGAGAATGGCAGCCCGGAGAGGAACACCACATAACATGTATAGTGATCAAGGAACCAATTTTATCGGAGCAAATAGGTTGCTGCAGGAGGAGTACAACCAATTACAACAAGTTTTCGGGAATAGTTGCCAGGCAGAAATCGCGGAAATGAACATACAATGGCATTTCAACGCTCCATCTTGGCCGAGCGCTGGCGGACTGTGGGAAAGAGCCGTCCGTAGTCTGAAATTCCACCTGAAAAGAGTGGTTGGTGAACAAAGATTAACGTTCGAAGAGTTCACCACTGTACTGACACAATTGGAAGCGTGTCTGAACTCAAGACCGTTATGTTCACTTACAGAAAACATTGAGGATCTGGATTATTTATCACCGGCACATTTTTTAACAGGCAGATCCGACTTAACAGTGATTGAGACAAAGGAGGATGCGAGAACAAGATGGCATTTAACAACCAACATTTTTAAACAGATTTGGCAAAAATGGAAGAATGAATATTTGAGCCAATTAACAGCGAGAGAAAAGTGGTCTAAGCCTCAGGAAAACTTAAAAATAGGCAATATGGTAGTAGTACATGAAGATAACATTCCAGCTGGACGGTGGATTATGGGCCGAGTTATAGATCTGCATCCCGGTAATGATGGCTATGTCAGAGTGGTGTCATTAAAAACGAAAAACGGCATCATAAAGCGACCAGTAGTGAAACTTTCGTTATTACCAGTAGAAATCAAAACAAACAACAAACAAAACAGTTCAACTGAAACAGATAGCTCAGCTGAACAGGGTTCTAGGACCCAGAATAACATAAAACGAACAAGAAAAACGACACCAGGAACGTTATCGTACGTCGCCATGGCATTAACCTTGTTTATGTCAATCTGCAGCGTTGCAAATTGCAGCTATAACATAACGTCATTAAACAATAACCAATCTTTCTACTTTGACCCAATCTCCAAAATTAGTTTAGTAAAAGACAGTTGGGTCCTAGTTGTATTCTATAATATGTCTCCGTATTGGGAAGGTATGCAGGCGTTTGAAAAAGTAACAGCATATCTCGACAAAACATGCAAAACAACAGGCAGCGAACAGTGTAACATGATAGTCCCTCAGCTGATCCATGAGTGTAATGAACTAAAATACTATAATGAACTTCTGATGACGCAACACGTAAGGGGACACTCCAGACGGCGGCGGGGACTTATCAATGCAGTTGGAAACATTGCAAATTCCCTATTCGGCGTATTAGACGAACAATTCGCGGAAAAATACAGCCGAGACATTAATATGATACAGCAAAATGAAAAACATTTAGCCGGTTTATGGAAGAACCAGACGTCGATTGTCGAATCAGAGTACAATTTGTTGAAAAGAACAGAGGAAATTATGGCAAAACAGCATAAAATAATTAATAAACACCTAATAACGTTGGATAACTTCTCAAACAAATTACAACGAGAGATAAATAACATATCCTTACTTCAAGAATTTACCATGACAGCCCTAACAGCCAGTAATTTACTGCATAACTTAAAAAGAACTCAAGACATTTTACTTGACATCTTAACCAATGTCCACCATGGACAGTTTAACATTCATCTGCTTACCCCTGAACAGCTCCAAAAGGAACTTAACATTATCTCTGGGCACTTATCCAATGATTTAACATTGCCTATTGAACCGCACGATATTCGAAAGCTATATTCTCTGATAAGTATTAAAGCACGAATAACTGAAGAATACTTCCTCTTCCAAATAACATTCCCACTTATCAGTAGAGACCGATATAAGTTGTACAAAATACATTCTGTACCACACCAGATGAACAACACTATGATAGAGTTCATCCCGTCATCAGAATACGTCGCTACGGATCTCAAAAGAGACTCGTACTTAACAATTACGTCGGGTGAACTTTCACTATGTAAACAAGAAGATGATAACTTTATTTGCGATTGGAAAAAGCCGATATACCATCTTAACAACGAGAACAACTTTTGTGATCTCGATCGAGACACAGATAAGTGCAAGGTACGAAGATCTAGATGTGAAAACAAATGGACATCACTAACAAACCCGTCACTATTCTTGTACCATTGCTGCAACATTTATGCCGTCAAAGTAATCTGCGGCGAACAGATAAACAAGATTCAACTAAGCAAAGCTGGTGTCATTTATTTAGAACCAGGTTGCCTGTTGAAGGGTCAGGATTTTACCCTGAATATTCAGAGTCAAAAGAAAAACAGAATTGACATGAGCCCGGACATTTTTATACCTGAGATGGATCAGTTAAACTTCATCATTAACAGCACTATGCCTTTCCAAAACGTACAAGACGTAACAGACTCAGGCGAGATGACATACGCCTTAAAAAAGCTACACAAACGCATCGATGACATGAAAAATACCCAAGTGGAAGTGGGAGAAACATTATCCACACATGACATCCATCAGTATGTAGTAAGCTACATCCTGGTCGGTGCGCTGGCGCTAGCGGCGGGAGCGCTGCTGTACAGAGGGCTGCGGCGCCGAGCGCGCCGCGCCCACATCACGTCGGACATGGAGCTTCAACCCACCAGTGTTAGTGATGTGAACGTTAATAGTGTTAGTGCGCGGCAAAACATGAGTGAACGTCAATCTAGTGCGACACATATTTATGGTGAATTAAACAAGACAATGATGAATAGGGCGTGTCCTCGCGTGCCTAGAAATCCTTTATGAACAATAAGCTCTTAATTTTAAGACAAATCATTTTCCTTTTGTTCTACTAACAGTTTAATCTTAAGTTGGCTTGGTTCACCTTGTAAACATTATCATCATGATCATTACATTTAGTAACTAACATAACATTGTGTCATCTCAGCATCCCTATCTTTCGTGCCCCGGAATATGTTCGGTGTTTTCACCGAACACCTTAAGTTAGCAATATCGGCGTGACGCGTTGACCTAATTTTATATTACTTTTTACTTATTATTTTACATTAGGTCAGTGCACATTTGTCTACCGCGTTAGCCGGGTGTATTCATCAACATTTCAACATTCATTAACATAGTAACATTTTAACATTAAGAATAACTTGTGAGTGAGTAAATAAATAGTGTTAAACATAAACATTTGTTTCTCCCCAAAACACCGACACCTTGCTACGTACCCCGACATATTTAATATAGGTATATTATCTTCAATGTGTGTGATGAGCTTTACGCCGTTGGTCCCGGCTGTCATTCGTGGATCTTTAACAGTCGTTACGGGTCGTCAGAAGCCCGAAAGTCTGACAACCAGTCTTACCAAGGGTTATCGTATTGCCCAATAACTGGGTTGTGGAGGTCCGATAGGCGGTCGCCCCATGTTAAATACTGGTATTCAGCTACGTCCAGTTAGACTTGACCCCAACATGCTTGGGAAAAGACTAGACAGATGATGAGATCTCTGAGTTTCATCGTCATCATTGGCAGCTTTATTCAAGGCATTGCTGAGTATCAGCCTCCTCGCTTTTGTGCCATGCTTCCCTGGTCTGCGAGTCTCATCCAGCTCCCCGCGGTCTTCTGTAAGTCATCCACCCACCTAGCCATTGGTCTGTCAACGCTTCGTACCGTATCTTGGCAACCATTCCATTAGGGCTTTGCTCCATCTGCCATCACCACATCTAGCCAATCTAGATCTGAGTTTAATGTTCACGAATATCCTGTAGGTAATTATTTTCTCATTTTCATGCATCATAGATTGCATTTACCTACCTACCTACATCCATAGATTTTTTTACTTGTAGTAGTAATTTGCCTGAAGTAATCAATCAATCTGCCTAGCCTTTTTCCCAACTATATTGGGGTCGGCTTCCAGTCTAACCGGATGCAGCTGAATACCAGTATTTTACATGGAGCGACTGCCTATCTGACCTCCACAACCCAGTTACTGGGTAATACGATACCCCTTGGCAAGACTGGTTGTCAGACTTTCGGGCTTCTGACGACCCGTAACGACTGTCAAAGTTCCACGAATGACAGCCGGGACCAACGGCTTAACGTGCTTTCCGAGGCACGGAGGAGTCTCGGTATGTAGAAATGGTCACCCATCCACGGACCAACCCCGGCAAGCGTAGCTTAACCTGACAGATCGACCCGAGCGGCTGTTAGTATTTAGCCACGAGCTCCTCAATTTGCCTGAAGTAATGACAACTCGAAATTTTGCTTGCATAGTCCAGTACCTAGGCATTATTTTTTCCGCATAACCTTTGACAATTCTAAAGTTTTTTATTTTCGCTGTATAACTTTATTGAATTGTTTGCTATGTACAAAAATGCTAACAGTTTTGAGTTATGCAATAGGTATAAAGTAGGTATTTTCTATCATAACAATAACATATTTAAATGAAAATACTTCACTGTTTCTTTATTAGTAGGTACTATCTAAACTTTATACCAACAGATAGGTACTGTGGAACAGTGGAAAACTGAAAATGTCCCAAAGCTCTTTCAACATTTTTTTTAGTTTTTCAAATCATTTCCTATAACCATATATATTCCATTTGAAATAAGATTAGACATTTAAACAAACCTTTTTTACAGTCCGTTCAACCGATTTTGACTTCTATACCGTAGGCATAAGGATGGCATTAAAAGCAAAAAAAGTGGTTACAATACCAATGTTTACTGCAGCTGCCATTTGTCATGCCACCAACGCAATAGAAGTCAAAATCGGTTGAACGAACTGTAAAAAAGGTTTGGTTAAATGTCTAATCTTATTTCAAACGGAGTATAGGGCCTTAGTTATACCTTACAACAAAAGTTCTAACAACTAAGTAATATGCTGCACGAGTAATTATATTTTTACTTTGCGATATGCGAAATATTTTGAAGAAATTAAGTCTAAACCAGTCTTAAAAATGTAAAAGAAAGTTAGATGCATTAATAATTTTTCATGTTATTCGTCAACGATTTTATGTTTATTATTTAAATCAAAACCTGTTTGCTGTGACGCTATACGCTATGAACTTGGTCTAAATTATATGAATAACATCAATACCTACATCCTGTATTCTATCTCTACTTCTTATAAATATCTTACCTTTCACCTAAGAGTGCCTATCATCACCATCGTCATAATTTCAGCCGAAAGACGTCCACTGCTGAACATAAGCCTAGCACCACCACTTCGACCGGTTCTGTACTTCCCACATCCAATGGTTTCCCGCGGCCTTCACAAGGTAATTAGTCCACCTTGAGGGAGGCCTTCCAACGCTACGTATTCCGGTACGCGGTCGCCACTCCAGAATCTTTCGACCCTATCGGCCATCTGTTCTGCGAGCAATGTGCCCTGCCCACTGCCACTCAAGTTTGGCAATTCTTCGGGCTATGTCGGTTATCCAGGTTCGACTGTAATTACAATATCATAACATAACATCACGCCTTGTTTCCCCGAAGGGTTGGGCAGAGGTGTCCCTGTAGCAGGTACACCCACATTTCGCCATGTAACGAGCCTATTGCCATCAACCGGGCACAAATCCAGACTCCTGGCTGCTACTGAGAAGTTTTAGATAGAAAAACCCAATAACACTGCCCGACCCAGGCATCGAACCCAGGACCTCATGCTCAGCAGTAGCGCTTGCGACCACTAGACCAACAAGACCAATTACAATATAATATAAAGGCTTGTGCAGACCAGCGCGATATCGCGGGCGCGACACTGGCGATATCGCGCTGGTCTGCACAAGCCTTAATATATTTATAATAACATTATAAAATAATTACAGTTATGTTAGAGCAAAGCCATAGTTACTCGTAATAGATAAATATAGCTTTTAACTGTGGTCATTCCATAAGAACTGTGCACTTTTCCTTAATAAATATTTGCCAAAGGCGTATGTCATTTTTCGGCCCATTTAACGTCTATCCGTTGTTATGTTGCTAGGTGAAATAAGGAAAACCAACAAACACAATTTGCATTAATAATATACGATTATTTCAAAGACAAGTTCGACTACGATTTGGGAGAGTAGAAATACAAAAATATTCCAAAGTGGACTTATTTTCATACTAGCTTTTGCCCGCAGCTTCGCCCGCGTGGTTGTAGAAAATTATCCTACGGGAACGTGCTACCGGGATTAATTAAAGTATCTTATGTCCTAACCCAGCACCCTAATTGCGTAACATACTATCAATCATAACCAGTACCCTAATTGCGTAACTTATTTTTGTAAACAATTTTGCCTATTTTTTTTTCATTTTGACAGTTCAACAACATTCATTCCGTTATTTACGTTGTTGAACAGATTTTTTTTTCTAATTTACGAAGCAATGGATTAGCAATCTGTTTCAAATCGAAACAGATTGTGATTGTATTGTATTACGCAATTAGGGTACTGCTTTCTAATTGCTTAAGTAACACATTTTCGTAAATGTCTAAGACTAATCTGTACCCTAATTGCGTAACTTATTTTCGTAAACGATTCGAACTTGGGCCTATCATGGATTTGAACGCACATGTCTTTTGGGGGGTAACTACTTAATGGAGCTGTGTGTGCAAGCCAAGAGATTTTTTCCTGAACATTTATTTACATATATTCAATTTTGCAGCCCGGCTGTGCCGAATCATGTCGACCCGTACTCTAATTGCGTAACTTATATTCGTAAACAATTTTGCCTTATTTGTTTCATTTTGACAGTTCAACAACATTCATTGCGTTATTTATGTTGTTGAGCAGATTTTTTTTTCCAACATATGAAGCAATGAATTAGCAATCTGTTTCAAATCGAAAAAGATATTATGATTGATCGTGTATTACGCAATTAGGGTACTGTTTTATTTTGACAGTTCAACAACATTCATTGCGTTATTTTCGTTGCTGAACAGATTCTTTTTTCGAACTTATGAAGCAATGGATTAGCAATCTGTTTCAAAATGATTCAGACTGTGATTAATCGCGTGTTACGCAATAAGGGTACAGATCTTGAGATCTTACGGTGCAATGCAAATTGATGTACTGCCAATGTGAAAATTACTGTGATTTTGCCTGATTACGCTGAATACTGTGCAGTACGCCGGTTGACCTGCGCAGCCACAACCTGCACAGGTAGACAGTATGTACCGTGTATGACCTACATTAGATTATGGGGTAAATAAAATGTCTGCTCTACTTTAACTCATTTGAACTAGATACTACTGACGTCCAATGGAAATTAGTGCATTCATAACAGCTAGCATTTTCAGGGCTTCTAAGCTACGTTTACGTACAGATCGACACAAAAGAGTCTGAAGTGGTGACATTCGGAACTAAATATTATACTTAAGTAATGCAGACCTACATATGATGATGGCACTACTTTGCCGACAAGTGCTAGTAGGTTTTGAGTCACCCACAAGCAGCGTTTTTAACAATTTTTTAAAATTGTTTTACTCATTTCCCATTCGAAGTCACCTATGTGCGATAGTGGCGCCCTCATTTCACACAGACTCTTTTATGTCGACCTGTACCCTAATTGCGTAATACACGATCAATCACAATTTGATTCGATTTGAAACAGATTGCTAATCCATTGATTCATAAGTTGGAAAAAAAATCTGCTCAACAACGTAAATAACGCAATGAATGTTGTTGAAATGTCAGAATGAAACAAATTAGTCATAATTGTTTACGAAAATAAGTTAGGTACGCAATTAGGGTACTGTACCCTAATTGCGCAATACACGATCAATCACAATTTGTTTCGATTTGAAACAGATTGCTAATCCATTGCTTCATAAGTTGGAAAAAAAATCTGCTAAACAACGTAAATAACGCAATGAATGTTGTTAATCGTTTACAAAAAAAATAATGTTGAATCACGAAATCAGATATTTACTATTTCTTAAATAGGTACTTAATTGTACACCATATAGTAAATACACATAATACTTACAAAAAATTCAACAAGTACGTGTACCAGAATGTCGTTTTTCGTTTCTAAAATATTCTGTCATTTTGCCAAACGTTTGTAAATAAAAAGGACAAGGTCATCTACATAACATTAATTTAAGTATTCTGAACACACGGTGAAAACCACAACTGTAAAGAATCTTGAGTAATGACATGGCATATTGAAAAACCGTCAAAGTGCGGGTCGGATCACGCACAATGATATGGGTTCCGTAGTTGAGATGAATTTATTCCAAAAACAAACTTAATATTGGTGCCGATTCTCTTGTCACAAATGCCTGTAAGCTAGACTAAAAATCACCAGCTGTCAAACGACGATTTCCCATTCTGAAAAAAAAAATCACGAGGTTGGGCAAACAAGTACCCACCACGTGAAGTCGCGATTGTCAAATTCGATTTAGTTGTGTCAAAATAATTTTTAAATTTAGAGAATTTATTTTGCAGAATAGTTTAAGATTCTCATAGCCAAAAGTAAGGAATGTTAGTGATAGTTTAGTTAGTTTTGTTCGGTGTACAAGGGAATCGGCACCATTGTAGTAAAAAAATATGTGTTCTCCCGTACAATCGATAAATGTCACGGTCAATTCTCCAACTGCAAATGTAAGTTTGTAATCGCAATTTTTTTATTTGATAAAACTACAAATGAACGATTTTTGGACTTTTTCCTTTACATGTGCTGTGACCTTGCTTCATGTCTTTCATGATTCTAGGTCAACGGAAAACACCCTGTAGGTTTTGATTTATTTGCGAGTATCAAAATATGTCGCATAAATGGCCGTATTTTTTTATTACGTTGACTTAGAAGCTTGTTTTTTTTAGAGATTTTAGAGACCGTAGACCTGCGTATTTGAAATTAATTTCAACTTGATACCTCCACGCGTTCCTGAGAAAAAGGGTCATGTCAGACTGACGACAGACAAACGGACAGACGGAGAATGAAGTTATCCTTTATAGGTTCTGTTTTTACCTTTTGAGGTACGGAACCATGAAAAGAAAAGGGTCATTGTTATTTATATCTTGTGGTAGGTACCCTTAAGTAAAGTGACTAACGAACTATCGGCAAAACAACACCTACCCATTGTTTAAATCTCATAATAACAATATGTTTAAACCATTAAATTTATTACCTAAACCATTACTATTGACTGAACTTTAATTTAGTTTAATTCTTTGGGAAAACTCATAAGTAATTCCTCATTAAGAATGACACAGAAACAGTCCCAACGGTCATAAACATAATTTTGGCTAAAAGTCGTTCCTTGCGCGATTATACAGGGTGGCAGGGACATCGACACGAAAACTGTTACTATGGATTCAGTACATGATTCTGAACCCCCTGCGTTGAAATTTTTCGTCGGTTATTTTTTTTTAAATCTGCTGTTTTATAGAAAAGTGCAATACTTACGCGGTCAAAATGTATGGAACAACAGGTTTTTTTTTTACATAACCGACGAAAAATTTCAACGCAGGTAGGGTTACCATTTAGAAATTTGAAAAGTCCAGACAAAAAGCCTAACATTTCAATAAAAGTTCGGACATTTCAGTCACAAAATAAACTTATTGTTTGTAAAGAAGATTAATATTTTGTTTTATGAATGAGAAATTAATAAATATTAAAGACTTATTTGGTATAAAGTACTTAAATAAGTTTTTTTACTCGTATTTCATCTAAGCCAAAAAATCCGGACAAATTAAAGAACCGGGCAAAGTCCGGACAAAAGTCTAGAAGCTTGGACATGTCCGGACAAATCCGGACGGATGGTAACCCTAAACGCAGGGGCATACAGAATCATGTACTGAATCCATGGTAACAGTTTTCGCGTCGATGTCATGCCACTCTGTAGACTCTATAGGTATTCATCAGGGAACGGCTCACACCACACCCACACCACAACGTCCGGTCCTGGGCTATCCACAATTGATTCCCAATTGGTCGGCATTATCATTCATATTGACATTCATTCATTATCAAGTTTGTCTAGTGAATTATCAATAGATACCCGTATCCTACCGTCAAAACCGTTTATAACGACTTCGCTTAAAATGACGTACCGGCGTTCTGTTTTCATAACATAGTTTTTGGTTATAGTGACTATCGACTATAACAACCGTGATCCAACGGTTCCTTCGGAAACGTTATAAACGGTTTCGACTGTATTTGTAATAGCTAAATATGCGTATTATATAAAAAATATTACATTTATATTATTTATAATATAAATGTAATATTTTTAAAACCCCCACCCTTCACCTATTCCTAGTTTTTGCTGAGAAGAAGTAGTGCAACAAAAGAACTTGATTACTTATCGATAATATTATAGTAAATACCTACGTACAAATAAGTAGAACTCGGGAATGGGGACTTTCATTAAGCAGGTCACATTAAATCGTTTCAAAATAAATTAAAATGTGTGCCAGATGGGTCAAGGAGGAAAGGTCGTTTGCATCTTTTGGCATAATGATAATGAATATTTAAACGGCTACGTGGTTTCTATAATAAAATAAATACTATACTTAATAATAATAGGATAAACATATACGAAAACATTATACCTAGTCTTTGACAAACCAGACGAATTCTATTATTATTGAGGAAAACCTATTGGAGACACGAAACACTTAAAATATAATAATAATGACACCAGAGAGGCAATAGAAACCAGACCAAAATTCTTGTCGAGCTGTCTTGACTGGACTACATTTAATAAAACCGGCCAAGTGCGTGTCGGACCACGCACAATGAAGGGTTTCGTAGTTGGGATGAATTTATCCCAAAAACAAACTTAACTTTGTAGTTGATAAACATGTTCTCCCATACGGAATGTATGGGAAAACATCCTTTTGCAACTGCAAAGTTAAGTTGGTCGATTATTACTCGTTAACTTGTAAAGCCTACTGCTATAGCTGTGATAGTTTTCTTTTTAATCTCGTTATATAAACTACTACTGTGATTTTATTCACACATATAAAACCAACCATTTAGCTGGCAGGGGGGGACACTTGATTCTAACAATAATGGTTTTGTTGTCAAGGGACAAAAAAAAATGGTACCCCAAACCATGGGATAAAACTTGAGAGATGTCAAGGGACACCCGGATGGAACGAAATTCCTTTCGATTAATTAGTGAAGGAAATGTATTTTTTTTTTTTTTAAGTTATAATAATATTTTTTTATTATTATAACAAAAAACCTGTATACACTCAACAAAAATAATCGTCGCGACACCACACTGTTCAATGCGAAATAGAAAGACGAAACGAAAATAACTGGCTTGCTTTCTATGAGAGAGAGAGAGAGAGAGACAGACAGAGAAACATGCGCACGCCGCACGGCTTACTACAACTATAGCAAAAAGTGTCGTTACAACTTTTGGTCTTAATTTTTTCCGTCTCGCCAGCCCCCTTTCGCAACGCGCGATAAGGAACTTCGTTCCAAAAAAAATCATCAGCACTTTATGTTTATGGGAGGTACGAGTAACCTAAAAAAAAAATGTTGTTCATAATTTTGTTTTACCGCTTTGTCGGCGTAATTAATATGTATACCTATGCCAAATTACAGCTTTCTAGTACTAAGGGTCTCGGAGCTCGACCGCGGACAGATAGACAGACAGACAGACAGATGGATATGACGAAACTATAAGGGTTCCTTGTTTACTACGGAACCCTAAAAAGGCATAGCGGTAGACCAACCGGCACCTCTCCAGCATTAGAAAAATAACGGCTAAGTAATAACAGTTAATGGTGCCGATGCCTTTGTTCACAAACTAAACTAAATTTAAGTTCAGTGCATCTTTTTCTTTCTATTTCATTAAGAAAAGGACAGAAGATAAATTTTAGTTTAGTCCTATCAAATTAATCAACGCTTGACGTAAATTGACGTAATTTTAGTGGGCAAGTTTTTAATCGCGCGCTGATTAATTTGACAGGACTAAACTAAAATTTATCTTTTGTCCTTTTCTTAATGAAATAGAAAGAAAAAGATGCACTGAACTTAAATTTAGTTAAGTTTGTGAACAAGGGAATCGGCACCATTGTGTACTAAATATTGGTGAAAAATTAAATTGCTACATTCAGTACTAGCTGCGTCTCGCGGTTTCACCCGCATAAGTCTCGATTCCATGGGAATATCGGGATAAAAAGTATCTTATATGTTAATCCAGGTTATAAGCTACATTCAGTAGTTTTTACGTGAAAGAGTAACAAACACCCATCCATCCATCCTCACAAACTTTCGCGTTTATAATCTCAGACCAACTTTTATTGGTCTGAGTTTATAATATCATCATCACAGTAGGATATTATATCTTCTTAATCTTAATATATAAGTATAAATTACGTGTCACGTTGTTTGTCCGCGATGGACTCCTAAAGTACTTAACCAATTTTAATCAAATTTGCACACCGTGTGCAGTTTGATCCAACTTGAAAGATAGGATAGCTCACATCTTAATTTAGGAAAAAAAAAAACCGGCCAAGTGCGTGTCGGACCACGCACAATGAAGGGTTCCGTACTTGGGATGAATTAATCCCAAAAACAAACTTAAATTTGTAGTTGAAAAATATGTTCTCCCATACGGAATGTATGGGAAAACATGTTTTTGCAACTGCAAAGTTAAGTTGGTCGATTATCACTCGTTAACTTGTAGAGTCTACTTAGCTGTGATAGTTTTCCTTTTAATTTCGTTATATAAATTACTGTTGTGATTTTTTTCACACACCCAAAACCAACCATTTAGCCGGCAGGGGGGGGGACACACTTGACTCTAACAAAAATTAGCACTTTAAAGCTTAATATTTTGCAAACGGATCCCTGAATCCAAAAATGGTTTACACAAACTCACAATGTTTTTAAAGGACCTTTCCAATGATACCCCTCACTATGGGTTAAAAAAAGAAAAAAATAACATCACCAATTTACGTGTATGAGAGGTACCCTAAAAAAAAATGATTTTCATAATTTTATTTTACCACTTTGTCGGCGTTTAAAATATATACCTATGCCAAATTACAGTTTTCTAGTACTAAGGGTCTCGGAGCTAGACCGCGGACAGACAGACAGACGGACATGACGAAACTATTAGGGTTCCTTGTTTACTACGAAACCCTAAAAAAGATATGAAGAAAAATTATGTTTTTATAAATTATGCATTTATTATATCCCGGTATTATGCCATAATTCCTAACAAAAAGTACTAGGCCTGCATGATTTTTGATGATAATCTCGGTAGGTAGGGTAAGTAAGGTAGGTAGGGTAGGTAGGGCAGGTAAGGCAGGTAGGGCAGGTAGGGCAGGTTGGGCAGGTAGGGCAGGTAGGGCAGGTAGGGCAGGTAGGGCAAGTAGGGCAGGTAGGGCAGGTAGGGCAGGTAGGGCAGGTAGGGCAGGTAGGGTAGGTAGGGTAGTAAGTGATAAAGATGGTCCACCCCAAACATTTATATGGCAAAACAACGTTTGCAGGGTCAGCTAGTTATATGTATTAAGTAGGATGTTAAATAACGTAAGGCATTCCCGTTAATAAAAATATTACCTACCACACTTATAAATAAATAAAAAACATTATTGGTTATATCTTATTTTGCATGTATGGACGCAATACTATTGCGGGTTAAAACGGCATACCTACTGTATTTATTGTTAATTAAATAACGGAAATAAGTATACGTTTATCGAAATAACGAAAGGGTTTTATTTTTGAAATGGAGTATATTAAAATATACATTATAGGTACCTACTTAAAATATTGTGATCCTAATATTAACTACCACCATAGGCCCTTCCTTGAAATCAAGTGACCCTAAAACCTGACACTTGGAAACAGTACCTACCTAAAGACAAACATCGCATATTCGCATCATTTTCATTATATCAAAAGTACCAGGGAGGCATACATTCTAGAAGCAATGAAAAGAATCCAAGATGTTCAGAAGGACAATTGAATAACGGATAATTTAGAAGCATTATGTTCATTACTGATAGTTGTAACTACGGATGTGATAGTTTACAACTGCACTAACTGCAGTGACTTGCAGGGTTTGTGAACACGAGTATGATACATGTGTGTCAACATTGGAATGAGTTCTGTTTCCATGTGTAATGCGGACATTCAGTCGTAACTCGTACACATGGCTAAACATCAAGCTATACATTTCCTGTATAAGCTGACCTCGCATCGTACAGAAATCCTATGCAATGCGAGATCAGCATAAACTGGAAATGTATAGCTTGATGTGTAGCCGTGTGTGGTGAGCAAGGGCGGATCTAGTGTCGGGTCATGGGGGTCATGACCCCCCCTTTTTTTGGGTGGGAAATTATCAAATAACTTCTCCCGCTCTGGGTGGAGCAGGAGGGCGTGTCAGACTCTTACTGACTAAAACCTACCCGTGTTCCTTCAGTTGCCATGTTGCCGGGCTTCGCAATCCCGGCAGGAATCGGCCCCAGCGGACCCTGTCAGTTCTGCTGACATCTCTTTGAGGTGCGCGTGGAACACAACATAACTTGAAGACACCCGCTAAACGACGGCCGCCCGCGTCCCATGTAATCACCCGGTAAAATTCCCCATTGAAAAAGAAATGTGACGATTTTTTTTTCTTTTTTCCGAAAAATTACCGCATAAATAGACTCTCAGTACGATAGCTAACTACACCCTCACAGATTGGACAGGTTTTTTTTTACATTTTGCATATGATATGATATGATTGAGGGTAGGGAGGCCTTTGCCCAGCAGTGGGACAATAACGGCTAAGAAAAAAAAAATGATATGATAAATTAATAATGCACAAATAAATGATTAAGATTATGACTCAAGCATCGCATCGACTATCGCCTTGGTGATGTAGGGTTGTAAGTGCCATATACATATAGCGTCAATCACGAAAAAATTATCAACTGCTCCATACAAAACTTCAATACCTACTCGACCCAAATGTATGGAATGGCTGAGTTTCGGTTTCGATTACTATTTTGGTGCTACGGAGAAAGTTAATCAGTTTGCTGGGGGCCTACCACCAGCTCAAAAGTAGTATTATTTTAATATTATTTCAGTGGGAGAAAGAGATGGAGCTGTACGTCCTGTAGAGCTTCATCTCTTTCCCACACTGAAGTAATATTAAAATAATACTGCTTCATGAGCTTGTGGTAGGCCCCCTGATCTGCAACTCTGTACAACACCTTTAAAATTTACTACACCTTTGAAAGAAAGAAAATAAATTTATTCGTCACAGAAACACGGTGCATACATAAAAGACAAAGAGTAATCTGAGAACAACACGAAGTTAGTCGGCAGCTGCGCGACATGACTGTGACAAGAAGGCTTCCACTCACAGCATGATGCAGTGCTATGGGGGACCCACAGCACAGTGCTGATTTTCAGTGGTCACCCAAAAAAAGATGTACGGAAATCAAGCCAGGTTCAGTGATTTGTCTGTTAAATAGATAGGTAACAAAATAAAATAAACAGTGCTTAGAATAAAAAACTTAAAAAAAAAAAACAACCGACCTCCAAAAAAAACACTACAAAGTGAAAAATAACTTTAATTTCGGAAGTCGGTGTCTTGTGTTTTGTATTTTCGTTTTTTGCCACCGACTTCCTAAATTAAAGTTATTTTTCACTTTGTAGTGTTTTTTTTGGAGGTCGGTAGTTTTTTTTTTGTAAAAAGTTTTTATTTTTCACTTTTTAGTTGTGGTACCTACCCCACACACATTCGAATACCACTACCTGATACCAGTGGCAGAAACTTATCATATCATCTACATAAGTGTGAAAAAATACGTATTTTATAGCTAACTCAAAAAATATCAAAGCAAAGTTAATACAATTTATATGGGACCAATTCGAGAGCACACCCTTTCAAATAAAAAAATAATTTTCAAAATCGGTCCACAATTGACGGAGAAATCGGTGGACATACATAAAAAAAAAAAACATACGCGACGAACATATAACCTCCTCCTTTTTGGAAGTCGGTTAAAAAGACAACTATAGATACGACGAATTATAAGAATAAATAATATCTTATTTATAAAATTCTCCTGTCAGAATGTTAGTCTTTACTCCTCCGAAACGGCTTTACTGATTTTTATCAAATTGTATATGCATATTCAGTAGGTCTGAGAATCGGCTACTATCTATTTTTCATACCCCTAAGTGATAAGGGTTGTCCACCCCAAACAAATAATTGGCAAAACAACGTTTGCCGGGGTCAGCTAGTAATAACATAAAAAAATATCCGCAGGCATCACCTACGTGCATAAATAATGTAGATACCTTTCTGGTAGGTACATCCTGTATAGCAGTTCATTAAAACGCCTTGAAACAAATTTAATAGGAAATTCAGTTTATCAGCTGCACCTACGCCTAGGACACACAATCGTCCAATTTGTAAATATAAATTCGGTCTTTTAATTGAACGGTAATCTATTAGGAACCTTCACGGTTCGCGGTGAAAACAATAAGAAGGCTAAAAGTGGGCCATGAAATTGGCGAAATAAGAAAATAACTACCTACATTTTATAACATTATGGGTTGATTTGCAATTTAGTTTCACTTTCTATAAAACGGCTCGGTGAAAGACAAGAAACTGGATAGTAAATCAACGCAAAGGTACGTCTCGGGCTTGGTGGCACTTGTAGTAACTTTCTGATTCCAAGATTTCTTTATATTTTTCCGTTATTATTTTATTTTATACTCGTGCCCCGCCCGCCCGGCACAATTTATAATGGCTGGACTACAAACTGAGTATAGAATTATTTGATTAATTAATATTAATATAAGATAAATAATTTAAGACTAATTAATATAAGATAAATATTTTAGAATTAATTAATATTAATATAAGATTAATAATTAAAATAGATTTAAGATTAATTAATATTAATGTCAGATTAATAAATATAAGAGTAATAATTAAAATAGATTTAATATTATATTTTAAATATTACAGTACCAGTCGCGCGCAGACTTATCTTGCACGCACTCTATAAAGCTTCATATTTCTGAATGACCGACTCCTTGACAATAATGGTGCCGATTCCCTTGTTCACAAACTAAACTAAATTTAAGTTCAGTGCATCTTTTTCTTTCTATTGCATTAAGAAAAGAACAGAAGATAAATTTTAGTTTAGTCCTGTCAAATTAATCAGCGCTTGACGTAAATTGACGTAATTGTAGCTGGCAACTTTTTAATCACGTCTAAACTTATATGGAGTAGTGACAGGCGCTGATTAATTTGACAGGACTAAACTAAAATTTATCTTCTGTCCTTTTCTTAATGAAATAGAAAGAAAAAGATACACTGAACTTAAATTTAGTTTAGTTTATGAACAAGGGAATCGGCACCATTGCTTTGAGTTTGAGTTTTAGCCGACATGTTTTTGACAAGACAATTAAAACTTGTATGGGTGTAAATGCGGGATAAGAAACATCGACAAATAGCTAAAGTACCTATCACCTCGCCCCCACAATGCTCCAGTTCCGTAACACTGTCATTAGGTAACCTACTGTTTATTTTTATCCCGTGACAATAGTCAACCATGGCCCACTTTCTGGTACGAATATAAATCAGCCTTCGACGATTACTAATGAAGTGATAAGATAACAAGATAATGATAGATAAAGTATAATAGGATGAGTTAATTTGGTGATAATATTTACATAATGCTGATAGGACACTGTTAACATTTATCTCAGGAAAATCAGAAAATGTTATCATAATTTAAGGCTCCCGCGACGCGACTCTAGTAGAACAATAATAACCTATGAAAACTTAATGGAAATTGTTCTACAAGAATCGCGATAGAGAGTGATATTAATAGCTAAAGCCAAGATGGCTGTAAACACGTATGTTGAGGTAAATTCGCTGCTGGGATTGCGTACGAACCAAATTCTGCGCCATTTTATTTTGCCCCGTGCGTCGGTCACCGAACACAATGTTGTCAGCATCAAAAATATTGCCAAATTAGCCCGTAAATTGATTCCTACGGTCTTAACCCCGTGCCGAACTAACCCCGACATACTCTACATCTTATCGCCTTTAAAAATTCTGCCGAGACGATCGTTAGCATTAATTCGACACTATAGCTAAATGTATAGAATAATCTACTTCTTAACGACCCATGAACCACATGCTAAAGTACATAAGGGCAGCTATTCCTTACATACAACGCGATGACCTACTTTGACCTGTGTAGACAATTGCTTGCCAAATTATGTTAGTGAGCGATAAGACGCATTTTAAGTAGGTAACAGAAAATCATTAACAAAATGACTATGAATATGGTACCTGCTTAAATTGTTTTGAAAAGGATATTTTACAACTTAAAATGGCAAATGTTTTTTTTTTTTGTAATTAAGTTTGTAAAACAATTTTACACGTCAATCATATTTTTAAAAACTAGATGAGGTCGGCGTTTCCTATCTGACTACTCTGAGAAGAAAGGCTTGAAACACTCAGAGGTCACAGTCTCTTTTAAAGTCTAGACATAATCTTGGTCAGTCTTTTTTAAAGATTATTTGAAACAAAACAAGACTACTCGGCTTTTATGTCTAAAATAATTATTGACAGTAAGAAAATATAGTTTATTATCCTGATATAAGATATTTTTTCTCTAGATCAATTATTACTTTAGTTATAAATGAAATAAGAATTGAGACTTACGACATTTAGTTCCGTGCTCGAACGTGCGACCAAAGAGCGCACGTGATAATATGAAACTTTATTTCCGATGTGTTTAGCGTTTAGCACATAGTGGAGTGGTAGGGTGCATGGGGACGGAGTTTGCGTGGAAATTGATTTTAGAGCGTTAGTTTAGTAACTGTGTCGCAGTTATTAGCGCCCACCCCAGCACGCGTAGCATGACCACCGTAGAAACGAGTTTTGTCGACGGAAGAGTAGACAAAATGACTGATAAACAATCACAATCTCTAATTTTGTCTATTCTTCCGTCGACAAAACTGTTTGACGAATTTGTTTTTATCGAATTTGTTTTTATCGAATTTGTTTTTATCGAATTTGTTTTTATCGAATTTGTTTTTATCGAATTTGTTTTTATCGACTTTGTTTTTATCGACTTTGTTTTTATCGACTTTGTTTTTATCGACTTTACTTTTATCGACTTTGCCGATAAAAACAAAGTCGATAAAAACAAAGTCGATAAAAACAAAGTCGATAAAAACAAAGTCGATAAAAACAAAGTCGATAAAAACAAATTCGATAAAACAAATTCGTCAAACAGTTTTGTCGACGGAAGAATAGACAAAATGAGAGATTGTGATTGTTTATCAGTCATTTTGTCTACTCTTCCGTCGACAAAACTCGTTTCTACGGTGGTCATGCTACGCGTGCTGGAGCTCTCTGCTCTCTCTCTCTCTCTATCTTGTTTTATCAAAACAATTTCACAAAAAAAAAAAACCTCATTTCATTAAAAACGTCTAAGGGGCCTCTGCGAGTTGGCTTCGGCCACTCGTACGCCTTCCAAAGGTCCGGGACCTTAGGGTCCCGAGAAATGTCAAAGACGTAAATAATAATAATATTCTCTATTTAAAATTGTCCAAGGGGCTTCTGCGAGTTGGCTTCGGCCCCTCGTACGCCTTCCAAAGGACCGGGACCCCATGGTCCCGAGATATGTAAACACATAGAAATAAATAATAATATATACATATAACCTTAGAGTATACTCTAAGCATATAACCGACTTCCAAACAACAAAGTGAAAAATTACTTTAATTTCGGAAGTCGGTGTCTTTGGATCAGTGTTTTAGTTTTTTGACACCGACTACCGAAATTAAAGTTATTTTTCACTTTGTAGTTTGGAAGTCGGTTATATTTTTTGTAAAAAAGTTTTTTTTTCACTTTTTAGTGGGTTGATTTGTAATTTATCTAAGTTACAATAGCCTTATGTCAACTGCTCATCAAAAATACCCAAATCGCTATAGATGTGCCTTTAATATTTAAAGAGTTCCCTCGATTTCTCCAAGATCCCATCATCAGATCGTGACCAAATGACAATGGGATCAACTTGAAAGTATACCCTTTCAAACAAAAAAGAATTTTTCAAATCAGTCCAGCCGTCTTCGAGTAATCAAGGAACATACATAAAAAAAAAATAAAAAAAATATCCCGACGAATTGAGAACCTCCTCCTTTTTTTTGAAGTCGGTTAAAAAATGTTTACCGACAACGCTCCTATGTCAATGTCATCCAGGCGCCAAAAGAGTCTTGTAGCACTCTAACTTCAACTTTCAGCCCGATTGGATTTTCCTCCCTTTCACAGAATCTCCTAGTATTTTGTTCCGCATTGGGTAACTATGACCAATGTTCTGTCCATGGACTTCAATAAAGCTTTATCAGGATAAATGATCAACCTAATAAATATATCGTTTAGACGCTGCATTACAAAAGAACACTTGGGGTCAAATGAATTGACAATCAATTGAATTCAATTTTGTTAATTAACTTGATGAAAATCTATAAGAATTGAGACACTTTAATCGGCTTCCAGTCTAACCGGATGCAGCTGAATATCAGTATTTTACATGGAGCGACTGCCTATCTGACCTCCACAACCCACTAACTGGGTAATACGATACCCCTTGGTAAGATCGGGACCAACGGTTTGACGTGCTTTCCGAGGCACGGAGGAGTCGCGGTATGTAAAGATGGTCACCCATCTACGGACCAACCTTTGCAACCGTAACTTAAGATGATGGATCGACCCATGCAGCTGTCATTACTTATCCTCGAGCTCATCCTCCTCCGTGGAGGCACTATTGCATTCCTTAAAAATTTCCTTCAATTTTTAATCCTTGTTACAGTATATCGAGCGATTCTTGAACGAGTCAGAACATGGAGTCGTCCTCTTCAGTTGGGGCTCGCTGATCAAAACCGCCTCTATTCCGAAGTACAAAGAGGACATTATCGTGAACGCCCTTTCTAAACTGAAGCAGAGGGTCATCTGGAAATATGAGACCAGTGATGAAGAGGGCACACTGACTGGAAATATTCTGAAAGTGAAGTGGATACCTCAGTATGAGTTGCTTCGTGAGTATTTCTCCTTATACACACATCTTAGAGAATCCAAGCATGCTTAGACAGTTTGGGCCATTAATTTATCATTCGTGATGCTAAATACAGCTTGCCACTGCACGTCGCTTGCCATTCCTGACTCTCTGTATATTTTGGCTGCTGAGAATAAAACTACAAACGTAGTATACAGGGAAGTTTTATAAAAATGTGGCTGTTATTGTAGTATATTGTGGTATCTTACGACTTCCACGCGAACGAAGTCACGGGCAGAAGCTATGTAGTATGAAATATATCATGGAGGCCGTTCAAGTATTCCGTGAATGAATGAATGAATGAAATGCACCGATCCCAGTGTGGTTTTACCAGACTCGATAAATCGAATGAACCCCAAGATTTGCACTAGCTCCTGTAGCCTCATGTTTCATGGGCTACAGAGGCCATTGTATATCAAGGAGTAGACCGGGTAGCGCGGTAATGGTAGGGAAGCCGTGACACACATAATATAGAATCCAAGCATGCTTAGAGAGTTTGGGCCATGGATTCATCATTCTTGAGGCTAAATACGGCTATTTACGGTAGATATAATTTCTATCGTGACGATTTTATCGTGGACGTCAACGTTCGTAAAATGTATGGAAATACGTGCAAGTTAATGTTATCGTGGGCGGAAATTTAAAAGGGTCTTCATATATATGTTACATACCGCTAAAACCCGAAATGCGGCTATACCTAGTTGGCTTTTAAACTTGCCTAAATGGACCCTGGCACTCGCCGACCGCTGCCGCAGCACTGATCGCTTCGCTGGCTCGGCTCTTGCGATGTGTTATGTGGTCACAGTTCTAACCTAACCTACCTTTCAGCCATTTTCATTTGCTACAGCTAAATTTAACCAACTGCTACCGGCCGCACCTATTATCCGTTTGAAATAAGATTAGACATTTAAACAAACCTTTTTTACAGTCCGTTCAACCGATTTTGACTTCTATACCGTAGGCATAAGGATGGCATTAAAAGCAAAAAAAATGGTTACAAACCAACTGTTTACTGCAGCTGCTATTTGTCATGCCACCAACGCAATAGAAGTCAAAATCGGTTGAACGGACTGTAAAAAAGGTTTAGTTAAATGTCTAATCTTATTTCAAACGGAGTATAGTTTTAGCCGTGACATATATATTTCCATAAATTTGACTTTCCTGTGGTATCGTGATGCCGTAATGTGGACGTGGACGTACACGATAATATCGTGACGTTAGAAATTATAAAAGCACAGTGGCTACGCGGATTAAATTCCTGCAGGGCACAATATTGGTATTTTTTTGGGGGTCTCAGATCTTCTTCTTTTCTTGTGGTTAGTAACTAAACTGGTGTCAGAGTTTTAAAGCCGCCCATGGGCCTTTGATTTAACTTCACATGCCGTCGAGAAATATCTCTCAGGCATGCCGGTTTCCTCACGATGTTTTCCTTCACCGTTTTTGAAGCAAGTGATAATTATACAATACGCACATGAATCCGAAAAGTCAGAGGTGCGTGCCTTGGGTCCGAACTCGAGACCTATGACTGTTGGGGGGATTCTCAGATAGAAGTTCGACTTTTGAATGTTCGTACAGAATCTTGCATGTGAGATTTTATTTATTCTACCTGTGTTGTCAGTTGTCACAGAGTAACAAATAGAACAGTGAACTAATCACGTGAATGACATTATCGTGCTGTGTCGTTGGTGTAATTTATACGTATCGTCTTCCATTATTATACCCACATACAGTAACGTCAGTAAACAACTTTACTTCCTACTATACGCTATTTATACTTAATTGAATATGCACTGTCACACACTCAGTAAATAATAGGGAAATGTAAAGGAAACAATTTGAAACAATAATGTTAGTATAACAATAGAGAATAGAAATACAGGGTGGCAGGGACATCGACGCGAAAACTGTTACCATGGATTCAGGAACCCCCTGCGTTGAATATTTTCGTCAGTTATTTAAAAAAAATCTGCTCCAAACGAAATGCACGATATCATCAAAGGTCTTAAAGCCCGTAAAGCCCTCGGACCAAATGGACTCACCAACAGGGTGGTTCAACTTTTCCCTGCCCATCTGATAATGCTCTTGACTACCATCTTCAATGGTGCCTTGAACAATAATATCTTTCCCCAGCCGTGGAAGAAGGCCACCGTCATCAGTATCCCTAAGCCCAGCAAGCCCAAATCCGCTGAGACCAAGGGCCTTATCCCCAACGAACAGTTCGGCTTTCAAACTCAGCACTCTAGCGTGCATCAGGCCCACCGTATAGTAGAACATATTAGCGCTGGTTTCCAACGCGGTCATATGACATGCGCAGTATTCTTCGATATTGCGAAAGCGTTCGACAAAGTCTGGCTCAACGGCTTATTATATACCTAAGCTTTACAAACTCGGTGTACTGGATCGTCTCGTGCTCATCTTACGAGACTATTTGTCGAATCGCGTCTTTCGATATGGCATAGAAGAGAGCCTTCTATGCCATCCTCCCCCGTCCTATTCGTGCAGGAGTCCCTCAGAGCTCCATACTAGCTCCCCTAATATTCACGCTGTTTACCAGCGATATCCTTAAAAGTTTGAAGGCGCAGTTGACTCTGTTCGCACACGATACGGCCATCTACTTTAGAGGTATAAGCTCTGATAGTATAGCCTGCACTATCTAACAAGCTATCAATAACCTTGGCGCTTGGTTTCGGATGTGGCGGATTGAAGTAAATCCCGACAAAAGTCAAGCGGTTCTCTTTACGAAACTGCGCATCAGACATAGAAATCCCCTTCCCCGACCAATCACCATGTTAGGCAAGCAGATCTCTTGGGAGAAGCGAGCCAAATATCTAGGTGTTGTTCTATACCACCATCTCTCTTTCGCAGAGCACATAACGCAGGCTCGCTAGCGAGCCGCTTTCACTCTCTGTAGACTCCATTCCGTCCTGAATGCAAGTAGCAAATTGTCACTTAAGTGCAAATTGCGGATCTACACAGCTTGCATTCGCCCAATCATGACCTATGCGGGTTCCATCTTTGCTCATGCAAAACCCCATCATATCCCTATGGAGGATTTGCATCCTATGATGCAAACCCTCCAAAACCGATTCCTCCGTAGGGCTACCCGTTCCCCCTGGTTCGTTAGGAACGAGAGCCTCCATCTCGATCTCAAAATCCTTACCATTCATCAGTTCCTTAAACGCGCTGCAAAGCGTTTCTTTGAATTCGCGACCAAACATCGCAGCCCCCTGGTTATGGAGGCCGCCAATAATATCCCAAGTAGAATCAGTAAGATCCGCCGTCCGAGGCATATTCTCACCGACCCAGACGATCCCGCTACCATCCATCAGGAGTCTAGTAGGAAAACGAGTACAGTGCACAAACACAGACGCTTCCTGTCATTCCGACCTCGCCGTCGAGGTCCTTTGTGATCGCAACCGAGACCCCGAGTAAATGATACTCCTCCCCGACCCTTGCTCGAAAACGAGGTGCCAGCAGTTGTTGCAGCTGAGCACGTAGCTTTAAATTCCCCGACGAATAATCATGATCAAAACTTTGATCCAGCCCGTCCCGTCTTTGATGTCCTCGCCCGGTAAACGCCCTAAGCCGAGGTTCGTACCCCACAGGAGGTGCCCTTAGCGAGCGTTCACCTATGCTATACCCTACAGAAAAAAAACAAAAAGAAAAGCTGTATTATGGTCTCCATCTTGTATAAGTAGGTACATCTATACATATAAGTATGTATACTTGATACATATAGGTATAGCTACTTGTTAGATATAATGTTGTGATCTATCTTAATAACAACAATAATTCGAAGAAGGAAGCAATCAAGATTAATAATGTACTTAGAATTAAATTAGAATTATGCTTATCATCACGCTTGCATGTGGTCAGATGTGATTATAAGTTTATCTGATCGTCATAACGTTATTAAATCCAAGAATTAAGATAACGCACATCATGATCTTAATGCAGAGGATGGGGAAAATCTAGTTTCTTGCAGAATCACGATGAAAAAACCTTTGAATAAAAAGATATTTTTTTATAAATGCCATCTCGCAGATCAATTTAGGACCAACCCGCATTGGGTCCGCGTGGTGGATTATGGCCAACTCCTTCTCACAGAGAGGAAGCTTGTGTCCCAGCAGTGGGAACATATAGACTGATTATAATTATCTTGAATTAGCTTATTTTAATCTAATTTAAATGTTAAATTTAAATAACGTAGTTTATTGGATAAGGATTAATATAATACCGGTCAAAATAGCTTCGGAAATAACAATGAAATTTTTATCAAATTCTGAAAGATAAAAATGGTTATTGTGTGTCATCCATAGAAGATAGACATATGCCATCGCGGAAAGGACATGTCCGGAAATGGTTTTTTATTATTCAATAATTCTAACCAGGATAAGTTAAATATATTTGGATAGACATCCGAAAAACTAGTGGTTTTAGCTTTAACAATTTTTTTTAAATACCTCCAATTTTGAAAAAAATCGTTTTTTATTTTAGTGTTAATTTACTCCTAAAACGAACGAACCTTTCCAATTATCCAAGTTATTAAAGTGAACACACCCCAAAAAATAGTAAACTTGTCAAAATTGACACATTACTGTCAACTGATTGACAGTACCTTGCGTTATTTGTCATATTTGACAAATGGATAGAATCATCAATGTAAACAAAACATTAATATAATCATATTATTTACAGTACCATTAGGAAATAAGATGAAATGGTATATTGTCAGTGTAGTATAAAATTATTCCTTCAAAACTGAAAGCACACTCTATAAGATTATGGCTACTTCGAATGTTCATGTGCAAGTTGCAATATTTTACCAACACCCCGTTTATCAAGAATGGCATGTTTCAGCATAGTCCACAGGTTGCTTAGCAGGAGTAAATGATAATAGTATCTACTGATCGAGAACATTTTTTAATTACGTAGGAGAATTCCTTATTGTGACTTAGAATCGAGATTGGAAGCGAATGAAAAGCCATTCGGCAATTAGGTATGCTAGGTATTTAAAAACTGAATTAATATGCTATAATTGGACGCAAGTGTTACAGTTTTGTTATGAAATAAAAGTTTTTTTAATTTTAAATATTCATTTATTAATTTTCTTCATTTTCAATGTCTTCTCTTATTAAAATACTGTCGAGAAACTGAGCAGGTGGAGATATATCATTTTGATGCCGAGCCCATCCAAGATACCAGACAATTGTCATTACATGAGCACAGCTTCCAACAGTCCTTTTCCCAATTATGCAACTGCAATAATACTCAGAAATGCAACTTTGCCAACTAGCCTCTGCCACTTTCAATAAAATGTATGTATAATACACTCTATTACTGATGTGGCGTGACTTTATTCGTCCTCTGATCAAAGCTGTCTCATGTGATAACGAAATGCCTGGAATGTTTATCAATTCTACATCTTCACTTACTTCTACAGTAAAAGTACCATTCGGCCGAATATGTTCCCCATAATAAGAGCGAGCCTGTTTAATTTGATAAATTCCTAAGCTAAATAAAACTAAATCTGACATGTCCATAGTGGGGAACATATTCAACTGTGGTATTTGACCATTTATCTGGACGAAACTGGCTCGGCGTCTATTAAGCTGATGCCCAATCACATGTTCAGCTAAAGTATTTGGCATGTTCATTCTCTGACTAGCTCTTTCCAGTATATTTTGGGCATCAGTACGGTCAGTCAAAACAGGATGGAAATGGTTTAAAATGGCTCCTGCTATTTTAAAATCATCCATAAGATTTCTAGACCCTATATTAAAATATTTATTTCGAAAGATTTTAAAATCCCGTTTAAACCGACCGTTTACAACTTCAATAACCCATCTGCACAGTGTCACTAGTCGTGATTTGTTGGCTTTCTCGGTCGATAATTGAGTTTCCCCTACACTTAGGGTCTCTGGTTTACACACAGTATATCCCAAAGATGTGAGCAATGGGATAGAATCTCTAAAACCGCGGTCAAGAATAAATACATCATTCTGTCTAAAATATTGCCTTAAATTGGAATTTTCATTCTGGAACAGCAGTCGCATAATTGTAGCATCAGATGTTGTGGCTGCGTATGGACCAAATATGTCTATAATGTGGCCATCGGTGGCCACCAGCAAAAAAGGCTTAACAAGATTTGCAAACTTATGTAAGCTATATGATTTTTTTTGGAACAGATAATTTGACGATTTCTGTAAGTATATATAGGTTCCATCGCATATAAGTATAGGGTTATTTTCTGCTGTTCCAAAAAGACCCTGTGGGATTAAAAGATTCCTACTGGACAGATTTGCTCGAGAAATATGAATGACACCTAAATGTATTGGTACATAAAATTCTTTCATGCAGTTACGTACCTTTTTCATATAGGTGCATGCTACAGATTTATTTATGCAGATTAATGATGCAATTCGTCTAATTGGCTCCCCAGTTCTTATTTTCATGAGGTATAGTCCTAAAGCTGTTTTTGGTTTTCGACACATGGCTGATAATTGATTACTAATACAGCTTAGTATTGTTAAAAAATTCAATACAGTCAAGCCTATCCAGTAACGACAAATCTGGTTGTTCATATTTTCCACATTTTCAAAATTAATAATGTTAGTTTTGTTTTTTCTTAATAAATCTAACATTTCTACAATATGACTCAGGGTAAATTGTGTTGTGAACTGAAATTCATTCAACAGTTCCCAATTATAAACACTTGCATGTTCTTCACATACTCGGGCATTCGGTGAGACATATAATTTATAGTCCATTAATATTTGTTTTTTAAGATAAATAGGTACTCTTAAACGTTCCACATTTGTACACTCAGGAACAAAACAATGATTTGCTGAATCCGGGGTTCGGCTGTAACCATCTAACTCAATATACCTGTTCTCATTTCGAACTACATTTTCAATATCAATTTCTGAACTGAGTGCACTTACAGGTTCAGCCACAGAGCTAGATCCACTTTCAACATTTTCAACAATCACTTGTGCCTGTCTTGGTGGTTCCATCACTTCGTGAATATTGTGATGAGCCCTTTGCCAGCAGGCATTACATGCTCGAGCATTAGAAGGGATCTGAAATTAAGTTTTCATTTATTGTGTGTTCCAGTAATCAGAGATATAATTATCAAGTGTGAATGAGTAAATATTTAATTGACTGCCTTGTTTATATAGTGGTTGCAAGCGCTACTGCTGAGCATGAGGTCTTGGGTTTGATTCCCGAGTCGGACAGTGTTATTAAGTTTTTCTATCTAGAATTTATCAGTAGCAGCCCGGAGTCTGGATTTGTGCCCTGTTGATGGCAATAGGCTTGCCCTCTATTATACGGGAACAAACATAACTGGCAAAATGTGGGTGTACCTGCTACAGGTACATCTCTGCCCAACCCTTCGGGGAAACAAGGCATGATGTGTTATGTGTTAATTTTCATTTACCTGACGGGGGTTGATGATGCTAGCTATATAAGCCTGCTCAGGATGACCATCAAGTAAGGGACGAGAGCGCCTGCCTGTTCTTCTTGAGATAGAAATGCCACAACAAACACATACTGATTGATGACCCAGCTGTCGGTCACCAATGTTGTGCTCGTTTCTGTTATTTATTTCTGTCAGTAAAAGGTTGATGCATTCTTGGCAAATGCGATCTCCATCAGTTATCTAAAAACAAAATAATTTGTTGAAAACACAATATCGTTTTTCTATATATTCTTAAGCAGTAGTACTGTTTAATCTTTTTTAGCAAAACCCCAGCTAGAAATTATTAAAAAAAACCTAACAATATAAGTTAAAGAATGCCTTACCTCTTGGGCAGTCCATTCTTCAATTATTGAGACTATCTCAGGGCTCATGCTTAAAGCGTCATATTCATACTGCTGAGTAGCGTGTATTGCTATGTTGCAATTCATGCAGTGAGCCATTACTGTAACAATAATCTGAAATGAAAATAGAAAAGGAAGTTAATGGTTGCTTAAGTGGCAAAGATTGTGCAAATAAAACCCGTATGGAGCTAAATAGAAATACAGAACAGTACTTACATACGGGGTTTTAAATTAGAATGCCGAAGTCCTAATCGCGTGCAATATCAAATTACCGTTATGAAAAAGCAAAGTCGTCAGGGTTAAAGGTTCATAAGCTACCAGTATCCTAATCATGTGCAAAATAGAAGAATCCGTTGTGTAAAAGCCAAGTCCGTAAAATCAGGTAAATCAAATAGAGGTAAGCACAAATTAAAATACGATAACACTGGATAACACAAAGGTAAGAGCGAAAGTGTGACGGATCAGACGGATGAATAAGGTTGAGGTCTGTCAATCAACACTTTATGTCATATTTGACAGATAATTCTATTCATCTGTCAAATATGACAGAGTGTGAAATGTCATAATTGACAGATGAATTGAATTATCTGTCAAATAAGACATTGTCAAAGTGTGTATTTGGGTTGCCATCAACAAATAAAATATATGTAGTAACATTAAATAGTTTATTATTTTTCTCTTAAATGGAGGGGTCTAAAAATATTATTTCAGTGGTTCCTAGTTCCATATTTTTGTCGCTTTCATTTATGTGTAGTTTGATGCTGGTTAGATTTTTCTCGGAATAAAAAACCAACCTCCATACAAAAAGCGGACATCTCCTTTTTGTTGAAGTTTTTAAGATGAACAATACCGTTTCTTTGAAGAAATTTTTTGAAGAAATGTTTCGTTTGAAGCAGATTTCATTTGTTGAGCCTTTCTCTTTCCTATCGAAATTTATTTGTTTCAGTTGTTACTGAAACAAATAAATTTCGATAGGAAAGAGAAAATACGGAATAACTAAGTTGGAAAATTTAAAATAAGTACTATTTAATTAAATAAGTTCGCCACTGGTTGTCCATGCGTCTGGTGTAGGCATAAATGTAAAAATATTTTTGTGCACTAATAACGGAACGGAACGAAACCGAAAATGCAAAAGGCACACAGCTGTACAATGACAACCGGTAATGACGACAAAAAATAAAGACAATAATAAAAGGGCGCTTACCTGATGGCAAGCCCAGTTCCGTAAGGAACAGGCAACTTGAATTTGAGAATCTAAGCACCTACTACGAAAATAATGTGGAATATTATTTTTTACTAGATCAACAATTATTTTTTCCAAAAGCTTTGCTGAACCTGTACCGTTTTCTAAAGATAAATTCATTTTAATGTTCGCAAAGATTCACTCGCATTCGGTACATTTGATCACGATAGTCATCCATAAATTCTATGTCGTTAAAATCATTAAAATCAGCATAATCGAAGATATTCATTGCAATTTATACATGAGAGAAAGCAATATGGCGACCGGCGAGGGTTAAACGCGTGTTAAACAGGGGGTTGTTGCTGTTTAAATTTAAACAACGTCTAAAGCATGTCTAACCCTAAACAACAGCTAAACATGGTTTTGTGGTATCACTTTTGCTAAACAATTGCTAAACACGTGTCTATGTTTTTTGTGGTAAGACTGTTACTGACTAAAACCCACCCATGTTCCTTCAGTTGCCATGTTGCCGGGGGCCACGATTTCCCTTTCGGCCTTATTCGCAACCCCGGCAGGCATTGGCCCTAGGGGACCCCGTCAATTCTGCTGACATCTCTTTGAGGCAAGGCGTGGAACACATTACATGTACTTTTTTCATTTCAAACAAATATTTATATTCCTTAAAAATTTGACTTAACGTACTGACTGTACCTGGTGCACGCGATACATCGCTATACAGCACGCGTAGCATGACCACCGTAGAAACGAGTTTTGTCGACGGAAGAATAGACAAAATGACAGATAAACAATCACAATCTGTCATTTTGTCTATTCTTCCGTCGACAAAACTCGTTTCTACGGTGGTCATGCTACGCGTGCAGGCAGTGAACGCAATGTAGTATATACAGGCACTGTATACAGGGAAGTTTTATAAAAATGTGGCTGTTATTGTAGTATATTGTGGTGTCTTACGACTTCCACGCGAACGAAGTCGCGGTCAGAAGCTAGTATAAAATATATCATGGTAAAATAAACTAATATGCAACATGAATCTAACCAAATAAAGGTATCGCTTTAGATTTCGTACAAAAACTATTTTCCCATAAAACTTCGTATTTTGACCTATGTTCTAACCGCTTGCATGCTTACGATTAATAACATTAAGCTTAATTCCCAGAAACTACCCTAAACCAATTGGCTATTTCTTTAGCCTTCCAAACTCAATAGTTCAACAAATATAACTTCTGACAGCCATTAATTAAGGTTTATTATACCCATGCGCGCAGGACTTTACGCAAGCTTTTTGTGACGGAAGGCACATGTGTGGCCCACACAACAAAAAAACAAAAACATTACCCAGACATCTAACAAGATTCATTGCTACAGAAAAAAATAAGAAGCCACCATAAATCTCCGGGCAACCCGCAACCCTGTCAAAGTTTTGTATCCCTTGAAACGAAACCCACTATTATCCAAACAAAAGTTTTACAGTGGTATCTACCTGTTTAGAGCAATAGCCCATCAAAAAAAGAACATAATGGGGCTGACTTTCGACCACCGTGTCTGTCCGCCAAGGCTTCGCTACCTATGTTTCACGCCAGACGCCAGAATTCGCTTAGCACTTATAAATAACATTCAAGAGTTTCTTCCTAACAGGAAGCTTTCTCAGGAACAAAATTGATATAAATAACCGCGCAGTTTAACGAGACGGAGAAGAGAAGACGTCATAATCGCTGCGTACGAATTCTATCTCGTAATGTGCATGTGCACATAAATTCAATGTCGTAAATGTGCATGTGCACATAAATTCAATGTTGTAAATGTGCATGTGCACATAAATAACGAGAACATATTAGTGTATTCACCTGCCAGTGACTCAGTACCGACCCGAGCCGGGTGCTTCATTCGGGTGGTTCTAGCCATGTGTCGGGTAACCCGACACATGGCTAGAAACAACGCAGGTACTTATTCCGAAAAAAACTTACCCTAAACGATACCCTACAAGAATAAAAGATGCGTGATTTTTCAGTAGTCGGGTTTTAGAACTTACTTTTTTGTAAAGTGCGTTTTGTTTGTGCAGAATAAACTATTTTTTTTTTCTAAAGTCAAAGTCAAAGTTTTTATTAATGCGATTTTTGGTGATACAACAGGGTCTTAAAAATATTTTATAGTGCTCAAAAATCTACCCTATAAAGGCATGCATTGTTAAATTACAATATTAGAAATTAAAATTTATCTAGTTAAAAATTTCATGAAACATAATGAACAATCAATAAAATCAATAATCAATAGAAATTAAAAACAAGATATATTCGATTGTAATAAATTTGTAGACATAACATAAATACATAAAATGGTCAAATTTTATCAACTAGGAATTCGTCAATGGTATAGTAGCATTTATCTATTAAAAATTTACTTGGTTTACGTTTAAATTGTGTCAAGTTTAAATCTTTTATGTCATTTGGTAGCTTATTAAAAAAATTGGAGCCATGCAAAGTATGTTCTTGTGCATAAGGGCGGTTTTAGAACTTCTTAGGCATAATTCATGGCGATATGTTGGTCTTATGGATCGATAGCTTTGTTCTGAAGCTTTTTTAAATAAATCACCGTTTTTATTATGTTAACGGCTGCTTAACCGGACTTTCCTGTATCTGCCTCAATAACATAAGGCCTCCAGCCACGGCATAAAACTTAAAAAGTAAACGACTACACGCTAAGAGCACCCCCTGTGGGTACCGCGGACCTCTGCTTAGGGCGTCGCTGGGGGAGGACAGCAAGGGACAGGCTGGATCGGATTTAGAATAAATTCATCGAACACGCACCTCTACCGTCACTACATTGTACAAAACAAATATGACGGATGTTATATCCTCTTTGGATACAGGTAACATCCGCCATATTGGGTAGCGGGAGCTTCTGTTTTTTTGCGGTCGTATTTTTGCAGAACATAAGTTGCATAATCAGCTTATAATGTTTCCACTGCTGGGACTAGGGTTGCCAGGCCCAAAAATAGAAAAGCCGGACACAGATTCATATTTAGCCAGACATTTCACCCTGAAAGCCTGACACACTGGTTTTTAAAAGAAAAAATGAAATATACTTTTATTTGTGTATTTATTACTGTTATTCATTTGAGACTTGTTCTTATTAAAGTAATTTGTATCTTCTTTACATTAAAAGTAATGGAAACAATCAATAATCAATTAATCAGGCATGTTTTGGCGGGACGGGGTTGACCAAAAGTCTAACAAAAGCCGGACAGCCCGGACTTGTGAATATTTGGTCAGACACGATTGTAAAAAGTCGGACACCTGGCAACCCTAGCTGAGACACTAGTCCTCCTTTCGGTGAGAGGGAGTGGGCGTTAATCCACCACATGGGCCCAGTGCGGGTTGGAAGATGTCACATTATGTCTTCGAATTTTTGGTTCTAGGACATGCCGGTTTCCACCGATTTGCATAACATACCTACTTAATAACGAAACTCTTCAATTTATTCACAGAACACAAAAAGATAGTCGCCTTTATCGGCCACGGAGGTCTTCTTGGCATGACGGAGGCGATATCAGCTGGTAAACCGATGCTCATCGTGCCATTCTATGGAGACCAGCCCCTGAACGGTGCTGCAGCCACGGCTGTCGGTCTTGGGAAGACCATATCTTATGCAGACCTGACGGAGACGACTTTGCTGGAAGGGTTACAGAGCGTGCTGAGTGCTGAGTGAGTACTAATTAATAATTATACAGCAAGACAAAGACTTCTTCTTAAGCAGAATTCAATAAATTCATAATTCAAAAGTCATTTATTCAAACTTACATAAGACAGTCCCCCAAAACACCCACCCTTCACCACTTCCCAGTGCCTTTAGCTGGGAAGAAGTCGGGCAACAAACTCCCCAGCAGCAAAAAAAACCGGTCAAGCGCGAGTCAGACCCGCACGCGAAGGGTTCCGTACCACCGTACAATATTTAGCAAAGAACGCCGAAAAAAACACGCAGAGAAAGCATCACCACGCTTGTTCAAGGCGGATTGGCGATTTCAGACTTATATTGATCCAGCAGATTTCCTTATCATATTTTCCTTCACCGATGACCAACCAAACTATGCAAAGTTTATTCAGGGTTCCGTACCCGAAGGGTGCCAAACGAACCCTATTACTAAACCTCCGCTGTCCAGCTGTTTGTCAGCGGGCTGTATCTCATGAACCGTAATAGACAGACAGTTGAAATTTTCACAGATTAAGTAGTTCTATTACCGCTATAAAAACAAATAATAAATATAATTAAAGTAAAAATTAAAGGGGGTAACTATACAAGAAACGTGTTTTTTTTGGGCGTTTCTACCATCATATCTACAAACCCGCACTGAGCCCGCGTGGTGGATTACAGCCCACTCCCTCTCGAAGAGAGGAGGCCTGTGTCCCAGCAGTGGGAACATTATAGGCTGATTACGCTTATGAAGTAGGTACCTACCAGATAGATAAGTCCATAAACAGTATAAAGTAAATCAATCTGCCTAACCTTTTCCCAACTATTTTGGGGTCGGCTTCCAGTCTAACCGGATACAGCCGAATACCAGTATTTTGCATGGAATGACTGCCTATCTGACCTCCACAACCCTATAACTGGGTAACACCCCAGCAAACATTTTTGTCATATAATCAAACATTTATATGACCTTGAGTATTATTAAAGTTATTTTACAGTAATTTTTTTAACTCTTTGCCATGTACCGGTGCATTATGTGTCCAAATAGTCATATACATGTTTTGTCGTATAATAATGTCATATAGACGTTATTTCGACATTTTTTTAATATCGTTATATAATAGCGTCTGCGACGATATCTATTAAACTTACTTATACAACTTTTCGTCGTGTAAACGTTTTCGTAGTATAAACGTCATAATACTGTCAATTTTGTCATATAATTACCTTTTAAACATCTGCTAAACGGATAATAATTGTTTACACGTAGTATTTGTAACCATTATATATAAGTCGAATAAGTATTACGAGTGCAACTTGTATACGTCCTAAAGTATCACAAACATGATATACGACCACTATTTAATTAATACTCATATTAAAGATTTATAATAACCTTGTATACAACTTCCACCATTTTGAAATCAAATTTATCGTATTTATTTACTGTTTGGTACAACATGGATCTAATTGTAAATCATTATTTGTAGATCATCTACGCATAATTGTAGATCATTGTGGGGTTTACCTAAAACAAAAGTATTATATATATAAAATAAAAACTCTTTGAACTAAGTTAGCAAGGCGTTTATTATTTTATTATTGATCCCTAAATCAACTATCATGGCGTACACATTTACAATGAACACGCAGTTTATAGGTCGGGAAGTTATATAGTTGTCATATGACGCAGTCACTTAATAAATTATTAATAAAAATATGTGAAAACATTAAAATTTTAAAGGCGCATAAAAATTTTGTTCCGAACTTATATCACATTAATCAGTAAACTTGATTGCACAATGGTTTACAACTGATGAAATGGTTTTATCATGTCAACTAATAAAGAAAAAAATGCAACATTAACTCAGCTGTCAAAAACACCACCAAATTAAAACGTAATAATCTGTTATAATTCGTTCAAGATAAGCATCATCTTTAAATAACAATAACACAACGATTACATTATATAAAAGTAATATTGTGTGGCATTACTCGACACGAAGTCGAATACACGCCGCGACAGCTATCATTACATGACATGTAGTCAAATCGCCGACGTGTATATGACTACTATGCGACTAAGTAGGTATTTTAATGACTGTTACACGAAACTCTTAGCGCTTTTAGTTGAATAAAATGGGCCCTAATGCCGTTGAGTAAACGTCCTTATGGCATTTATACGATTATATTAAACTAGCTTCTGCCCGCGACTTCGTCCGCGTGGAGTAGCTACTTTGGGCTAACGCTATCTTTAATCCGCGACTTCGTTTAAATAAAGGTGTTTTTTTTTTTTAATAATGCGTACCTATGTTAGCTATTTTAGGTACCTACATCACGCTTTAATCAGTAAGCCGACGTTCGCACGGACGTAATAAAATCGCAGCGGGATTTTATCGCGCACTGTATTTTCAACTCTCGGTGTTAAGCCGAGCGTTGAGAATCCAACGCGCTGGAACGCACTCTCGTCCCAGCTCGTTGAAAAAATACACTATTGGATTTTCAACTCTCGGCGCTAAACAGAGCGTTGAAAATCAAGAGCACGAAAAAAAGAACCAGATCTCGATAGGGCAACATATAGTTTCCCGTGCGAAAAACACTCTAGGCGTAAATCTATTCCTACGTGCTTAAATGTTTGGCCCTGGGCCTTATTAATTGTTACCCCAAACGATACCTTCACCGGAAATCGCGCGCAGTACTTGATCATTATTTTGCTGCGATGTTATTTTAAAACTGCGATATCTCCTAAGATTGAAATCGAATGATGTAAACGGCAATTTTGTTTTAAATTAAATACTTGTGATGAATAACGTATTTATTTGGATAAGGAGTAATGTCATGTTTATAAAAACACCTTCGTAAATAACGCATTACTTTTGAACAAATATGGTTAGAATAAAAAAGGTTAGAGTGAGCCAACCTTAAAAGATAGACATATGCTGTCGCGGACTTTTTTTTAGAACTTTTAAAGGGGAACAATTCTGTCATACATGATTTTTGCGAAACTTTAACTGTTTACGCAGCGCACGCAGCGGAAGCTCTCAAAAGGAAAAAATTAATCCCGATTTTGAAACATTCTTCATTGGTGCTCCGCTCCTATTGGTCTTAGCGTGATGATATATAGCCTATAGCTTTCCTCGATAAATGGGCTATCTAACACTGAAAGAATTTTTCAAATCGGATCTGTAGTTTCTGAGATTAGCGCGTTCAAGCAAACAAACAAACAAACTCTTCAGCTTTATATATTATAGTATAGATAGTATAGATATAGATAACATTAAGTTACCACCAAAACGTCTACTCAACGTCGTAAATGTTTGCTGGGACGATACCCCTTGGTAAGGGGTTTTTCCTTGAGGTACCCGATCCTTCAGGGACCCGTCCTTTAGAGCCCCGATCCTTGAGAACCCCGATAAATTTGATAAAATGCCAATGTCGTTTAAAGTATAATTGCCAACGAAAGTGTTAAACTAACAAAATTATTAATCAGTTGGAATTAAGTAATAACACAGTTGCTAATAAAGTAGCTCTTATTTCACCGCTTTTAGGTTCATAATGCAGCTTATAAAACATGCGTACGTTTTACTTTATTTTATTGTCTAAATACAGACATGTCCGGAATGCAATAACCATTTTCCACCCAATCTATTTCTTGTCAAATTATGATTCCGCTTAAGCCCTCCAGAAGGTCCTTCCCCCGACATCTTCGTGTGACACACTAAACTTTCTTATTATTTGCTTAGTGCTATTAGTAATTATTTCGCATGATTGAAAGAGATAGAAAAGTACTTATGCATGCGTAAAAGAGACAGATTTATTGGTATATTAACTGGCAGCGCCAGCTCTATGGTTTCATTATAACTAGTTAGTGGCCAGGTAGATTTTTTAACAATGGGTCCACTTTTCTGGCTCGTCTTTAGTATTTCTAGGGATTTAAAATATGGAATAACATAAAATTATATCAGTTTAACTCTAGACTAGGTTGCCTTAACCAAACAAACACATTATTTTATTAATGTACTTTGAAGCACTTTTTGTATCGATGGTACACTAGCATGATAATGGCAAAAATAACAAAAAAAAAATAATCAAATTTATCGGAGTTCTCAAGGATCGGGGCCCTAAAGGACGGGTCCCTCAAGGATCGGGTACCTTAAGGATGAACCCTTGGTAAGACTGGCTGTCGGACTTCTGACGACCCGTAACGGCTTCGCGTGCTTTCCGAGGCACAGAGGAATTTCAGTATGTAAAGATGATCACCCATCTATGGACCCACCCCGGCAAGCGTAGCTTAACCTGATGAATCGACCCGTGCGGATGTTATTACTTAGCCACGAGCTCCTCAGTACAAACAGTATTAAGTAAACAAACCGTTTAATCGTAATAGGTACCTATACTCCGTTTGAAATAAGATTAGACATTTAACTAAACGTTTTTTACAGTCCATTCAACCGATTTTGACTTCTATTGCGATGGCGGTATAACAAATGACAGCTGCAGTAAACAGTTGGTTTGTAACCACTTTTTTTGCTTTTAATGCCATCCTTATGCCTACGGTATAGAAGTCAAAATCGGTTGAACGGACTGTAAAAAAGGTTTGTTTAAATGTCTAATCTTATTTCAAACGGAGTATACGTACCTATAGGTATCTAACCTACATTATCATCGTGATCGCCTAATCAAACACGTAATAACCATCTGGTTTCCGACAAGGCTTAATATGCAAGACAAATATTCATATTTAAATAAAATATGAATGTTAACACTAATACATTATGTACAACGTGTAATTCGCATTTGTAAATAAATGATTTAATCTCCCTCTGTAAGGCCGTATTCTCGGCGGCAGCGGGCAGCGGGGCGGGCGGCGACAGCGGTGCGAGAGCGAGAGCGATCAAATGCTTAGTTTTAGACTGGCAGCGGTTTCCTGATTCGGTTTCCTGATCAGTACCCTAATTGCGTAATACAACACAATCTGATTCGATTTGAAACAGATTGCTAATCCATTGCTTCATAAGCTGGAAAAAAAAATCTGCTCAACAACGTAAATAACGCAATGAATCTTGTTGAACTGTCAAAATGAAACAAATTAGGCAAAATTGTTTACGCAAAATAAGTTACGCAATTAGGGTACAGTTCCATATAAAACTCGCCGCCCCGCTGCTCGCTGCCGCCGAGAATACGGCCTAATAAGGGTTGTAGGCATTCACTGCCTGCTCAAAGGGGAAAATTCGCTGTGAAAATACTTAGATAACAACCCACGTTCGCACGGACGTAAAACTATCGCGACGGGATTTTATCGCGCACTGGATTTTCAACTCTCAGTGTTATGCCGAGCGTTGAGAATTCAACTTCGAAAAAACACACTGTTGGATTCTCAACTCTAGGCGCTGAGCGTTGAAAATACGTACGGTCACACGGACCATGACGAAATTTCGACGGTCAATCTTCCTAAATAACTCGATTTGGATAGAAAAAACAGTCCTTCCAGCTTCCAAACTTCCAGTTGTTCATTGTTTCACCTACTTCCTTAATTTTTTATTTTTTTTATTCAATAGCTAGGCGAGCTAGAAAAAACACAGCATAAAATAAAATAATAAAGTTTAATAAAAAACTGTAACCCGACTACGGGAAAATAAAAATGATCTAAAAAGTACGAAACAAGCAAATATTTCAGACAGAAATCAAGACATAAGTACAAAACCGGCCAAGTGCGTGTCGGACCACGCACAATGAAGGGTTCCGTAGTTGGGATGAATTTATCCCAAAAACAAACTTAACTTTGTAGTTGAAAAATATGTTCTCCCATACGGAATGTATGGGAAAATATGTTTTTGCAACTGCAAAGTTAAGTTGGTCGATTATTACTCGTTAACTTGTAAAGCCAACTTAGCTGTGATAGTTTTCCTTTTAATTTCATTATATAAACTACTGTTGTGATTTTTTTCACATACCGAAAACCAACCATTTAGCCGGCAGGGGGGGGACACTTGACTCTAACAAAAATTAGCACTTTAAAACTTAATATTTCGCAAACGGATCCCTGAATCCAAAAATGGTTTACACAAACTCACATTGTTTTTGAAGGACCTTTCCAATGATACCCCTCACTATGGGTTAAAAAATAAAAACATCACTACTTTACGTGTATGAGAGGTACCCTAAAAAAAATGTTTTTCATAATTTTGTTTTACCACTTTGTTGGCGTAATTAATATGTATACCTATGCCAAATTACAGCTTTCTAGTACTAAGGGTCTCGGAGCTAGACCGCGGACAGACAGACAGACGGACATGAAGGGTTCCTTGTTTACTACGGAACCCTAAAAATGGTCAAGGTAAAGCCGTCGTTGCATGCCTGTATACCATGTTGGTACCAGGAACACCTACAAAATTATAATGGCATGCGACGACGGCTTTACCTTGACCATTTTTGTACCATCTTGATTTCTGTCTGAAATATTTGCTTGTTTCGTACTTTTTAGATCATTTTTATTTTCCCGTAGTCGGATTACAGTTTTTTATTAAACTTCTTTTTTTTTAAATACTTTTCCGTTTTTACACTTGATAAACGTAAATAAGAGTAATACAATAGTTCAGTAATTAACCTATTTTAAATTCCAATAGCAGTGCATAGTGGTTTGGACGAAACCGTAGAGCGATTTATTTCGACGCCAACACCATATGTCGATATCGAGCTTCGAAGAAATCCAAAATATAAATATTTCGTTGTACTTGTTTTTCTTCATAAGAGTGGAATTACAAATCGTTACTATTTATTAAGATTTGATTAACTGCACGTTGGTAACATCTTGCGATACTACGTAGCGCAGTCTCACTTTTGCTTGTTTTTAACGATTTAAACATATTTATTTACTTTGAAAATATAATATTATGTACATATTTGTAATGTGCTCGTCAAGACCTTTCTTTTGATACCAAACATGTCATGATCATCCCATTTTAATTTTCTTCGAGGTTATAAATTTACGTGTAAAGTCCACCAAATTAAATTTAGGGAAAAATTATATAGCCTATGTCACCCGGACCATTATTACGAATCTATTGATACCTCATTCATCAAAATCGGTTTAGCAGTTTAGGCGCTACGGTGGAACACACGTAAAAGCAAACATACATACATACATACAAACATACATACATACATACATAGACTGCTAAAATCATAACCCTTCCTTTTGGCTTTGCCGTAGTCGGGTAAAAAATACAAGATAACTTCGTACAAGCGTTCAGAATTTTTCGAATAAGTAAGTAACCCTAACAACGTAAAGGAGAAAATTGATCACATCGTTTAAACCTGCAATATGTCAGCCATGACAGATCATTATGGAAATGCACCTCATTTCCATTTGCTAGGTGTTGTAAATAATACCTTTATGAAACGAATAAATATATTGCGTCAGATTCATGCAGGCCACTATATCTACAGAATGACGGTTGAGTCACCTGCATCTGTCCTGGGGGGTGATTCTGTTCTACCCATACTAAACAACTTTCGCTAAGAAACTCATTTCAGATTCGTAAATAAAAACTTTTTTCATACACGCATCGAAATTGTCTACTGTTATATTGTTTTATTTTTTCACTAATCTTTTGTGAGTTTCTTAATGAAAGTTGTTTAGTATGACGAGTAGAATCACCCCTTTGACGGGTGCAGGTGACGCAACCGTCATCCTGTAGGTATATGAGCTTTGTTGCTATGAGATTCAGCGTAGCAACCACAAAGAAAATACAGTATTTGCCTAGGTAAAAAAAAAGAAATTCTATTTAGTCCGTCTTTCAGATAATAAAAAAAATATTAGACATGTATTTTTTGCTTTATCAATTTATCATATAAATCAAAAATAACTTAGAAAACACGTATTAAAGTTGGGGAGTAGGGGCTCGCTACGTCACAATGTCGTATTAAATCTAGCAAGCCGTGACGTCATGCCACATTTTAACTCAATGTATCGCCGTTATCTTTTGATTACGTCAAAAAATAAAAAAAAACTGTTCAATATTTTTTTGTAATCTAATAAAAGACAAACAAAAAAAATTCGGACAGGCCTATTCAAATGAAATAATGTTCCTGCATCGCTTCTTCAAAATTAGCACATAGAAAGACTATGAAAAAAGTTTAGCCTTATTTCCAAAGTATTGCTCAACAACTTTTCCTATTACATACTTATGTACCTTTATCTCGAGCAATAGACGGCCACGACCACGACCAGCACCCTTATTGCGTAATACACGATCAATCAAAATCTGAATCGTTTTGAAATAGATTGATAATCCATTCAAGTTCGAAAAAAAATCTGCTCAACAACGTAAATAACGCAATGAATGTTGTTGAACTGTCAAAATGAAACATATACTGAGTGATTTTTTTACCGTCTCGAAATTTTTACCATGAATGTAAACAACTTTCACTATGGGAGCAACTCTGAGATCACGAAAAAAAAATCAGCTGATTCATACATTTTGGTCAAGTAGGTATTGAACTTTTATATAAACAGCTGATTTTTTTTTCGTGATTTCAGAGTTGCTCCCATAGTGAAAGTTGTTTATATTCATGGGTAGAACACCCTGTAAAAATTTCGAGACGGTAAAAAAAATCATCCGTTATAGAATGAAGTTATGAAGCAATTATATTTTATAGCTGCACCCTAATTGCGTAACACACGATCAATCAAAATCTGTTTTCATTTTGACAGTTCAACAACGTACACATTGCGTTATTTACTTACGTTAAGTATTGAGCAGACAAATTTTTCTAACAAATGGAATAGAATATCCTTTAAAATGATTCAGAATTTCAGATTGTGATTGATCGTGTTTTACGCAATTAGGGTGCAGGCCCAAACCAAATAAAAACCAAGACATAGCGCTGTCAACAGTGACGTGAAGCCGGTTTCGTAAACATGTGTGCACTTTAAGTGTAGTTTATTTAATTTCATCATCATTGTAAATGGTTGTAGGTAAATGTGTGCGTGTGAGCGTGTATGCACAGAGCGGTAGTGCAGTTTTGGCATGCTTCACTGTTTTGTTCGCAGCGCTATACTGTGTCCAAATAATATTTTTCTTTCTTTCTTTCGATACTAATCGCGCACTTGGTCGCACGACAAACTAGCCGACCAAGTGCGCGATTCGTTTCGGTTAATTCTTTAAATAAAGACAGGCAGAAACAAAAGACGTTATTTCTTTGCATTTAGGTATTAAGACGCAGATATATGACAGTGACCTTGAATGGTTAGCTTGCGTGGTCTGTACTGAGCTCAAGCAACGCGTCGTACGTCCAGCCAGTAATAGCACTCGCCCATCAAGGAGCGCTGTCCCAAATTAGACGCATTATTAATTTATTACACGTAAAACGAAAGGTATTTTAATAAAACACGTATACTAAAAGATCAGTAATTTAATTATCTTTAAAATGTTGAAATTTTCAGAAAAATACGCTCGATAGATTTTGCGTCATTCTCAGTTTTTTATCCGCGTTAGACATAACTTTACAAATTAATTTCACTATGTAATATAAACATAATAAAAAATATGCCTATATTAAAATATTAAAAAAATACTCTAATTTAACATATATTTTTTCCAAATCACTAACACTACTCATTTAGACGTGATCTTCAGTATAAAATCATTAAAAGTCGGTTATCGTCCCCTTAATGAAGTGTTGCAGTCACGTTCTAGCGGTTAGACTTGTAAAGGAGAAGTTATAGGTAATCTGATTTCAATGTATGAGATCATCTTATTTGTGGTAGATAGTTACGTAAAGTATCATGGTAGGTAGAATATCATCGAATTCAAAAATAATAATCCTTTCACAGCCTACCTACATAAATTACGATTTCTTTTATAGACTGGGGAAATTACAATAATTTATTATTTCAAGTAGGTTAAAAAATATAATTATTATTCTTACTTAATTTTATATTTACAAATTAAATTTTATACTTCGCTTCCATGTTAATTGTTATTTGGTTCTGATTTCTTATAAAAACGACGGTTAAAATGTCTCGATTACCAACCACTTTTTTATTTAGATTCTTCTTTTTTTCCCTTATAAAACTTTAAGAGGAAAGTTATTAAGAAGAATTTCCATAAATTAAGAATAGTTTTTAATAAAGAATACTATTTAGAAGATCTGTGTTAGAAGTGTGAACAATATCTTATCCGAATAACGTATTTAAAAATAATTATCGTGGTCGTTTAGGAGTCATGCCAAAAATACTTTGTCGGAAATGGCACTTCGCCAAAATTATATATAAGTAGGTAATAAATGTCAGTGCTCCCTAAATAACTCTTTAGGTAGGTACTAGGTTATCCTAGGTATTAATAGTGGTTTCGAAATCTGTTTAGAATTATGTCATGAACATAATCAAGACCCTATCATCCTAAATAAGCACTTCCGACTATCATTTGTAGATCTTTGACAGTCGTTACGGGTAGTCAGAAGCCCGAAAGTCTGTCAACTAGTCTTGCCATGGAGTATCGTGTTCCCAGTAACTGGGTTGTGGAGGTCAGTACCCTAATTGCGTAACTTATTTTCTTAAACAATTTTGCCTAATTTGTTTCATTTAGATAGTTCAACAACATTCATTGCGTTATTTACATTGTTGAGCAGATTTTTTTTCCAACTTAATTAGCAATCTGTTTCAAATCGAAACAGATTGTGATTGTGTTGTATTATGCAATTAGGGTACGGATATCTATAGGCAGTTGCTCCATGTAACACACTGCTATTCAGCATACGTTTAGACTGGAAGTCGACCCCTACATAGTAGGGAAAAAGCTAGGCAGATTGATTTTATCTACCCACATTCAATATGAGAAAAACTGCGGAATGTCCGACCTGACAAAAGAAATTGTGAATAATTCCTGAAGAAGTAGGCACAGATATATAAGTTAGGTAATACATTCACCAACTGATAAAAGTTCTAGGTATAAGAAAAAAATCTAGATCGAAAGTAGGTCCTTACGCTTCGCTTTTGACCAGCTGGCGGATTAATTTAGTTAAGAGGATTTATCCTAAAAGTTGGCAACGTCGTAAATAGCTGCTGTCAAATATTTACCTGTTTTGATTAATTTAGCAATATTACTGTATGGAATTAAAAAGTGTGGCTAACTAGGGAACTAAATATTGATTATGTAAAGCAATTAATATCATAATACCGAATATTTAGTTTTAGATATAAAAAAAAGTATCTGGAAACTTTCCAAATGCCTTTTTTACACCTAAAGTTATTACAACATTAAATTCATAGTATTATAATTGCAATTCATTATTAATATTCTAAGGAACTAGTTAGCCGCATTTTTTATTTCCATACAGTAATATTGCCAAATTAATCAAACCAGCGAAATATTTGACATCTATTTGCGACGTTGCCCACTTTTAGAATAAACGCTCATAAAAAATAAACCCCAGGCTCGGAAAAGGTGAGCAATAATTATTTAGTTACCTACCTATGTACCTACTTACCTAGGTAATAATTGGATAGGTAATTTAGTACTCTTTTATAGGTAGGTACTTATTCGATTTTTTTTGTAGATAGACGATAACTCATGATGAAAAATACATGAAGTCTTTAAGCGACTGCTGCATGGTCGCCAGGGTCCAGGGTCACCTCTGTCGGGGACACAGTTGGCAACCTTGCAGCAGGCACTTTATTACTACAATGAAAAATAGAATGTAGCCATTCACGCGCTCAAAGCGTGGCCGTTTACATAAGCGACAGTTTCTATTTTCCAGCCACAAACAGCGTTATATTATTACGAGTTATTTTTAACACGGATTATAATAACTTTTAAAATTTATACTAAAGTAAAGACAATAAAATAGAAGGAATTAGGTGAAAAGACGAAACGAATAATGGTACCGATTCCCTTGTTCACAAACTAAACTAAATTTAAGTTGAGTGCATCTTTTTCTTCCTATTTCATTAAGAAAAGGACAGAAGATAAATTTTAGTTTAGTCCTGTCAAATTAATCAGCGCCTGTCACTACTCCATACAAATTTAGACGTGATTAAAAACTTGCCGACTAAAATTACGTCAATTTACGTCAAGCGCTGATTAATTTGACAGGACTTAACTAAAATTTATCTTCTGTCCTTTTCTTAATGAAATAGAAAGAAAAAGATGCACTGAACTTAAATTTAGTTTAGTCTGTGAACAAGAGAATCGGCACCATTGACCACATAACAATTATCTAATAAATTAATTCATCGGTAATTGTCATGCCATCGATAATTAACTCGTACATTAGCTCATTGAGATGGACGCAACTCATCAAATAAATTACTTAAAATTGCCCGATTAAATATAATAAAATATAATTATGATGTTTCTTGACAGTGCAAAATATGGGTACCTACTGTTCTTATGGAAGGTCTACATAACTATAGAACTTTTAAATAGTTTTTCTTATATTTTTTTCATTTATTTCACTATTCAAGCACTGACCCCAATATTAACCCTCCTTTTTCTTCTTCCAGGATGCGAGCGAGTGCGCGACGGGCTTCCAAAATCTGGCAAGATAGGCTAGCAGATCCCTTGGACACAGCAGTATACTGGGTCGAAAGGGTCATTCGATGGGGAGACCAGGACCCCCTGCATTCCACTGCCAGGGACCTGACCTTCATAGAATATAACTTACTAGATGTAGCAGCTGTGATCTTACTTGCTATCATAATTTTAATTTTAGTTCTAAGGATAGTTTTATACCAAATTCTGCGGCTACTGAGCGCCAGTATGAGTAATAATAAAAAGGAGAAGTTGCATTAGGAAATGTATTTGTGCTTTTTGGCTCGGCCTCAAATGCAATGAGTCTAAATATGACTCAACCTCGGTTTCAGGAATTGTACTGTTTACTTAGATATCAGCTCAGAATAGTTCTTACGCTAATGCAAGTTTATTATGCCACAAAGCGGTTTCTTTTTTTAAAGATGGCAACTTTAATTATTTCCACTTACTTTGAATTTGGAACTGTTGTTACCGACTTTGAACATAGGAACCGAACTAAGTAGGTACTCACGTACTAATGATGACACAAATTATATTGCAAGATAATAAAATGTACATTTTAATGCTGTTGCTGTAACTGTGTTGCGATGTCTGGTACAAATAAAATACCTAAGTACCTAAGCTATTTAATAATGGCGAAATGGAGACGGGCTTGTGATGAAATTTTCTGTTTCCTTCATTAGTCTTGTGTGAAAGGCCATCGAACCCAAGATTTTAGTACCTATCGCAATCGTGCTAGATCATAATGAGGAAATTTGCGTTAGACAAAATGGATCCTTGGCATCTTTTTTTCTTTTTTTTCTTCTTGGCACCTAGCACATTTTTTGTAAAATCTTTGACACAATGGACCGACTATAGTAACCTAAGGATACTTCTACCTACCCTCATGTACACACGGCTACACATCAAGTTATTCATTTCCAGTATAAGCTAACCTAGCATTTTACGGATATCCTAAACATTGCGAGATCATCTTAAGCTGGAAATGTATAGCTTAATATGCAGCCGTGTGCACATGACCGTACCTACTTATCTCAGAATTGGTACATTTTCTAAGGTAGGTAGGTAATTATTAAATAAAATAGTTCATGATCATCCCAAAAAGGGAAATAAGTAGAATAACAAAACAAAAACTCGTGTGATAACAAAGTGCCTAAAAACAGTTTTCATTCCTATTTTCCAATATCTATCTTAGATTCAGCTTAATTTGTTCCCTCAGTTCAAAAGGAAATTGTAAGTAAGTATACAATTTAAGAATAAAGAGCGTTTATTCTGAAAGTGGGCAACGTCGCAAATAGATGTCAACAATTTCACTGTTTTAATTAATTTGGCAATATTACTGAATGGAAATAAGAAATGTGACTAACTAGCGAACTAGAATATTATTAATGAATTGCAATTATAACACAGAATTTGATGTTGTAACCGTTTTAGGTGTAAAAAAATGCATTTGGAAAGTTACAAAATCTTATTTTTACGTCTAAAACTAAATATCCGGTGTTACGATATTAATTATTGCATTTCATAATCAATATTCAAGTTACCCACATTTCATGTTTCCATACAGTAATATTGCTACTAAATGCAGGTTAGGAGTGAGGCGTATTTATCGTAACAGGTAGAAATAACAGATATTTAAAAATAACAAATAACAATTGTTCTTATCAATACAACATATCTGTTACCTAAAATAACAGACCCTCAAAGACTGTTACCACGACTGTTTGCTGTTACTGATACTTCATCTTAGTCCCCACACAGCTGTTCTAAGGCTGTTACTTACATAAACACTAACACAAAGAAAGGTATATATCAAGGTTATCGATTTATCTCTCTTCCTCATTAAAGAATGACCCTTGCTAAAAAGAGAAACACCTATTATTTACTTCGAAATATGTTTACTTCTCACTCTTACTAAAGCGGTTAAACTACGCTAAAAAGAGAAGCACTTAGTATTTATTATCCCTAAAATACAGTTGGTGGTTTTACAGGAACAAACATTATCAAAAATGTGACTTCATAATTAGGTCGTATTACCTGTTACCTGTTACTGACCAATGTGACCATAACAAAAATACCATAATAATTTATATTCTCTATTTTTCTATAAGACAATTTGATTTGCAACCAAAAAAATTAGATTGCTTGCAAGATATGTCTGCACGCGGCTGAAATCGGAACTAATCGTATGCCACGCCGTGCCGTCTTGACGTTTATATAAAGAATTATTTAATTAATAAATATGAATAGAATAATTATTAAATAGGTATAATATTATATTTTAAATAATACATTAAAGATAGAATTAAGCACGCCACCAGTCGCGTGCAGACTTATCTTGTGCGTAGTCTAGTGATCGTATCCGAATGCTTTTATCTGTGGTTTAACGGAAAATTCCAAAATTTTCTACGAGTTTTTTTTGATAAACCATGATAGATTTAAACAATTTCATTGAGAGTAATTTGTCTGGTTTGTTTGTTATTGTTGACATCAAAAATACTTTAATTCTATATTATTTTCTTTGTGATGCAACCACAAAAATTATAGTAATCGTGTCCGGACGCCTTTTTTATCTTTGGTTTGACGTTTGATGGGATTGGTCGCAAAATGTTCTATGCATGTACGACTTTATTTAAATAAGTTTAGAGATGATATTCAATTAAAATTTAATTTGGCTGGTTTATTTGTTGACATTTTTAAAATTTTGAGTTTTTGAAATCTGATACGATTGCTTTTTTCACTTCTTTCTTTCTAACGAAAGGTGAACTGGTGAATGGTAATTTAAATTGTTTCGAAAACATTTCTAAGTGTTTACGGCGTATTAGTATTTAGTATTCATATTCGATTTATGTATATTATAGTTTTTAGTTTAGGTTTTATAGTTTAGAGGTTTTGGTTTTATAGTTTAGGAGTGATAATGTAATAGTGCAGTTATTTATTTAATTTAAGTTAAGTTGTGAATATTAAAAGGTTTAGGTAAGAAAAACAATGGCTAATATAAATAGAAGAGTTAGTGTTGTGTGGGACCATTTTGTGGATGTAGGTGTTCACTACGCGACCTGCAATATATGTAAAGCGAAATTATAAGGAAAGTGTTCAGTTTGGAATTTAATTTAAAATAATAATCAATCAATCTGCCTAGCCTTTTAAAACTATGTTGGGGTCGGTATATTTATAAATGAACGTAATTTACATCACCCCGTCATTCCTAGACAAAAGTTCAGATACGATTTTGAACTTTAAACGAAAAGAAACAAAGAAGATATTCAATTGAGATTTAAAAACGTATTTATCGTCGGTATAAAATAACAGGCTGTTATTTATGTATACGTATTTATCGTCCGTATGAAAATAACAGGCTGTTATTTAATAACAGATATTTGGATCTGTTATTTTTGTGTAACAGTAACAGTGATAACAGATATCGTGTTTAACCTGTTACAACCCATCTCTAATGCAGGTGATTATTTGACAGCTATTTGCAACGTTGCCAACTTTTAGGATAAACGCTCTTAACTTTTTCATATGACTGCAAGGGCATGTTTCATCATTCGCTGAGTTCGGTACCTAGTAACGGAGTCATTAGACTAACTAAATTATTATCTATAACATTATCTTAACTACTTATACCCTACATCCACCTACATAGGTAATATCGGTAAGTGTTGAAATCGGCCCATAATATTTAAGTAAACATTACAATAGATAGAGATAAAAAGATTACCCAAAAACCGAGGTGGATTGTGAGTACACACGGCTACACAGCAAGCTATACATTTCCAGTATAAGCTGATCACGCATCGTATGGAATCCTATAAAATGCGAGCAGTGTTGCCACCTTACTTTTTAAAGAGGGGCTACTTACGAAGCTGAAAAAGAGCTAGAAGGGCTTTTTTAGTGAATAATTATTGATTTTGTATAGCCCTTTAGAGAAAATCAATAATATTCACACAAAAAAACTTATACTGAAAATTATTTTAGGTAAGTACTCATACCATATATTAAAGGATTACATGATTAAAAATCAAAATCGTTCTCAGAAGAATCTGTTTCTTCAGTACTTGTAGCTTCAGCTATGGAAGTTGAGGGTTGTGGTTGATCGCGGATGTTAGAAAATTTGAAGAAGTATTTAGAGTATTGCTTCCACTCTTTTTTTATTACCTCATCAAGTTTGATTTAAATGTTTTAATCCCCATCTAATCGACGTCACTGTTTTTAGTTACATTTTATTGTGATTTTTTGTTTTTATAAGTTCATGAAACTGAAGACACGTTCTACATCAGCATTATGATAAAATAATCCTGATACGGATTATTCCCTGCTGGGTCTCTGTATTATAAGATAGTTGTCAATTTTTCTTAACAATTTATCAATTAAGGCTAGATTGCCCCTTTCGGGCTAGATCTAGCCCGAAAAGGGCTAAGGTGGCAACACTGAATGCGTGTTCAACTGGAAATGTATGTATAGTCTTGATGTGTAGCCGTGTGTACAGTGCGTTCATTGTAACTTCACCTGTAACGCGATTGGCAGCACTAAATTTTGCAGTCATGTGATTGGTAGTACTGTTCTCTCAGTCGCCATTTTGAACTCTATTTTTAAACGTATAAAAAAATCAGTGCTACCAATCGCGTCATGGGTCAACCATACCACCACTGAAGTCCCTTTGACGCGGCGCTAGTGTCTATGTCATTACATTATATTGCAATGTAGTTTCACAATTTTCCGCGGGCATTCAATCGTGGCGCGCATTCTAAGTTATTTGTTTGTCTATGTTCAAAATGTAAATTTAAATATATAAGTAGTTCCAAATAGTTCGTGTGCTGTGACAATCGGCAGGGTTTAGTTTAGATTATTATTAATTATTTTAAGACTAATAAAAACTATTACTACCTAACACTATTGTCTTACTGCTCCTGTCTTACATTACACCACACAGTGACATTTACAGAATCCAATTTCTCGCAACTTTACACAACTGTTTGACATTTCATTAAAAACCGATTTAGATTGTATAAAATTCTCTTGAGCAACTTGTTAATTAATCTATGTACTTAATTTCTACGTTTTTATTCGTAAGAAACGTCCCCCATGACAAATTCACTGCGTGTGATCGTTAACGCAAGAAAAAATACAAAGTTATCTGTGCGTGTGTCGAAATAGAGAACTACAAAAATGCAACGTAAGAAAACCGATTGCGGAAAAGGTGAATTTAAAAAGATAGAAACAAGATGATGACCTTTCTGTCTCCAATCCCACATAATGTCGAACTCTCGTAACCAATAGGTCAAATCCATTAAATTTTTACCCGACTGCGGCGAAAAGGAGGGTTATGTGTTTGACCTGTATGTATGTATGTACAGACGTCAGCACAGGCTACTACAATCTGTCAAATTTATTTAATAGATTTTCAACTTTATCGCTGAAGGATAAGGTTCGAAGTTGATTGGGAAAATTTGACAGTTTCGGGTAGCTTGATGTGCTGGCGTCTGTACGTTTCTATGTTCCCACGCAATAGGTCTTTATTGTTAAAAATTTAAGATGATGATATTGTTTATTATAGTATGAGTTACGAATTTCCTTTACAAGCAGCGCCATCTTAACTCGGAAAAGTGCGTTTACTTATTATTTTTAAAGAAATCAGTATTTTTCTAAGTGTCACAAAGTTAATTACCTATCTAAAGTTTTTTTACCAAAAAATTACTGTAGAAACATTAAAATAATTGAAAACTATGTATTTATGGATAAGATATTATTAAAAACAAATTACGTGTTCAATTTTTTATTTATTTTTAGTACAAAAGTTAATAACATTTTTAATAAGGGACGCATTCTATACACCATAGACACTGAGAATTAAATGCTTAGTTATGCCGATTGCCTGCGATAACTTGAGATTATAGATTGACTTACATAATAATGCATTCTTAATACAGTCATATTATTCATGACGCAGGCCTACCCCTTTTTTTGGATGAGAAATTATCAAATAACTTCTCCCGCTCTGGGCGGAGCGGAAGGGCGTGTCAGACTCTTACTGACTAAAACCCACCCGTGTTCCTTCAGTTGCCATATTGTACGGGTGAATTGAATTTCGAACATTTGAAGCTGATCAAAACAATGTTGTTGCGTTTAAACGAGCGCGCGTCAGGCGCCCAGGCGTAACAAGCAATCATTGTAATTTAAACCTTATATCAATGTCTACAAAAGTCAAACAACGCACACTCCTGACTTACAACACAACTACAGCATCTTTGGCCATAATAGGTCAACTCTTCTTTTATAGTTCAAAAGTTAAGCAACTCAAGCAAAGGCCACCCTGACATTACCCTGCAAAACGGGACAATATTTGAATTAAAAGTACATAAACAAATAAACCATTTTGTGGATTTACGAAAAAAAAAAACACCATTAATGGGGGCTATCGCGTATGAATTCGCCGCTAGAGGCGCTAGTGTAGCGTGAGGTTTCCGAAATGTCAAATGTCACTAAACGTTCACTGTTTGCGGGATCTTCTATCGGTAGATAATTTTAACATAATTTTTGTAAATTGATTATGCCATTCCTGATTAATATATGGCTTAAGATTTTAAGTAACGACTCAGGATCTAATTTGGTAGAACTCCAAGTGCATAGTAATTGTCTGCTTCATGCTTGCCAATTTTAAGAAAATTATATTGTAAATATTCATTTGATGTTTTAAAATGTATTAAAATAAACGTTATAATAAAGTTATGGGTACTTGGACATATATTCAAAACATATCAAATAAAAGTACTGACAGGACCTTACTCGTCAGTGGCGCCAACTGGTGACCACAAAAACGATAACCCCCATTAGTCATTTACAAAAGGACACAAACTGAAGATAGGTCTTTGACCAGACAACTATAGGTAAACAACGTGCCTGTGCACACACAAATTCAATATTAGTTCCCAATTTACTCTGCAGAATTCAGAAGCAAGATATTACAAGCATTCAGAGTATACCATACAGCACTTCTGTACATTATAGTGTTGTCCACTATAATGTACACAATTTTCCTATTGAGCTGTCTCAATTTGTAGTTTCTTTATCTTTATGGGCAATATTTTCACCATCTGTTGGCATAAGGAGAATTCCTCTTGCATCATCGCCGCAGCATCCTCACAGTTCGTACAAATATCTACAACAGCTTGATAGGAGTCAAAACTCTTTTGCACATTCCACAATTGTGAAGCTTTGTCTACTGCAACCTTCTTCATGCTGTTCCTACCAATGAACGCGTGAGCGCTGATTACAGGTCTGATTAATTCGAAATTCAATTTCGTTGGCATTATACCATTTTTATCCTTGCACGAGTTCAAGAATTGATCGTAGTTTTCGATGCTCTTCTCAGAAAGATTGTTGATTTTCTTCAATGCCTGTGGGGTTGGTTTTTCAGTTGATTTGTTGAGTTTTTCAAGTTTGATGTTAAGTATGTCTGAGTAAACTTCACCTAGTTCAAACCACAGTTGCCTGCAATACTGAAGGTAGTATGTAGGGTTGATTTCTTTTAGCAAGTCTTCAAGCATGTCAATTCGTCGCTTGTGCATTTTGGCGCGCCTTTCGTCATCTTCCACAAAGAAAGCAAGGTAGCTATAAGACTGGGAACTATCTTGTACAAGTTCTATGTAATCTGAGGCTAAGGTGTCAAGTTTGTAGTACTCTATGGCCTTGTTCAGCCAAGTCTGACAGTTCAAGAAGACTTCTCGTGCATCCTGGTAAGTGAGAAGGAACTTGTCTCCAATTTTGGTCTCATACTTTGAGACATCAATGTCTGAGAAGACTAGCTTGGTGATGTCACCTCCGCAGATGTTTTCATGGTCTTCTAATGTAAGATGTGACATGTCTGTAATAATAAGAAATGATATTTGGTTAATAATGGTAATTTTTTGAAAAGTTGAACAATTGTTTTGCAAAACTTGTTATTGTTAATGACAACAATTTAGACAATAAAATATGCGGCCGCGAATCATATTACAACATGACACTGACCTGCAAATTGCAAAAAACGTAAGAAATTTTTAATTTTGCGGGCTACCTTATGGGGGGTTTACACAGGTCGATTTTAGCCGTGCATCACCAATCGCTTGTAAAAATCGAATCGCCATCCCATTTACACCGGTCGACAAAAATCGCATGCCACTTGTTCATTTCCGAAGAAACAACGAATGCTTTTCATGCTGGGGCTACATTCGCGAACAAAACTTCGCGCGCTCTCTCTCGCATACCGCTCGACGTCTTACTGAGAAACAGAGAGCACGCGAAGTATAATAATAATAATAATAACCCCATCGCCGTATCTCTACGTTGACGTCGTGGTGGGGCTTGCGCGCTCCGAACTCTAGGTCTGTGCCGGTACAGTTTACTTTGCCGGAACGGGTCTGGGATGAGGAGCCAGACCAAAAGAGATACAAAAACCCGCAGGGCAGCGTGTGGCGAGCTGTTGGGCAGTAGCGACCCCACGGACCCTATCTCCCGGGAGAAGTCTTGTTCCTCACCTCTGGCTTGCCTTTATTGGCCGGCTGGAGTGAACACTGACGAGGAACGGCGCTCCCGCCTCATTCTTGCCTTAATTGGCCGGCTTGAGTGGAGATTCGCTAGAGCAAACGTGCTCGGAGGAAGGAAGTATTCCAGTAAGATGCTGGTAGGGATCTTGACCGTACTTCCGGGATTGTTCTGATAGCCGTGGAATACCTCTCCACTCCTCATAAGCACCTCAGGACGTGTTGCCCCCTTGTCGCTACGACACTATGTGCTAGCGACCATTTTCGGGGGCCCATTATTGAGTGTGCAAGTCACCCCCTGCCATTTTATCCGTGTGCATATAAAACATAGATCAGGCAGGGGCCATAGTCCTTCCATAGTTCCAGGTGACCAGTCCACTTTAGCAACCCAAACCCATAGTCCGATATCTTTGTTTCCATATCTTACAATAGCCCTACACCAACTGGGGGTTGTCCTTAGCTGCACTTGCATAGTGCGAACAGGGATAATCGTCGGCTGGTAGCTCATTTAATTAAAAACGTCTAAGGGGCCTCTGCGAGTTGGCTTCGGCTCCTCGTACGCCTTCCAAAGGTCCGGGACCCCTGGGTCCCGAGAAATGTCAAAGACGTAAATAATAATAATAATAAAATTTATTCAAATATAAAAATTGGTAAAAAAAACAGTACGAACGCGAACGCGACAGTGTAGCGTGCGTGTAGTGTAGCGTGTGTCATTGCACTCCAAAAACTGTATTGTATTATATTTTAAATCCGTTCAGTAGTTTTTCAGTTTATCACGTTCAGACAGCCAGACAGACGCGGCAGGGGACTTTGTTTTATATAATATGTAAGAATAAGGATATCTTACCTGTTATAGGTTCAGTTGACTCTTCAGAATCAGTCATGAGCCTTGCTTTAGATGAGGTCATAAGCAAGATACAATACTTGGCCCAGCACCTTGCTACATCAGCTGACCTGTGCTTGAATGTCTCTATCTTGGCCAGGAACACTTCATCATTGTTCTCAACCGACCCCAACTTCTCTTCATATTGTTCAAGGATAGTTGATGCAGCTGCCAAATGATGCCTTGATTGGAAAAACCCATTATGCTCAGCAAAGAACTGTGATAATGTTGCACAATTTAATGCCCAGTCTATAGGCTCGTAATCGTTGTATTGTAACTGCCTGCGTAAAGTAACATGACAATATACAGCTGATTTCAAGTTCTCCTTTAGTGAACCATATACTTGTGCCAAGTAGTAAAGAGTTAGTGTATGTGCTTTTTCTAGTAACATGATATCTCCCATAGGACTCTCCCCTGTTGGATACACAATTTGATCTATAGGCAACGGTAGCTGCATCGTACATTTAAAATTTTCATACAACTCTTTAGCATACAGTAAATATGTTTTAGCCTTATCCGGCGCATCACGATTTGACCACAATATGCCCAAGTTATTATAAACATTGATAAGTGTGATTATAATCTCTGGTTTTGACGAATTGGGTGTTAGCAGTTCCATAGCTTCTGATAGAATATTTTCACTAGATGTTAGCTCTTCAGTTTCCATGTCAATAATACCTATGTTTAGTAAAACGGTGCCTAGCATTGCGTGGAGCTTTATTTCATCCAAACTAGTAGAATTACTAAGTAATTTTTTCAAGCTGTCGCACATACCAACGAGTATTCCTTTAGCTTTGTATTTGGATATGTAAGGTTCGTTTTCCGGGTCATTTTTGCTGTCCTCATCGAGTAGTTTACGTATCTTACCGTAATTTTCCTTAAAATCGTTGAGAATCTCCTTCTCCGACATGTCTGAGCTCACAGTCATAGTTTTGTTATGGTGTTGAGAAAATACGAAATTATTTAATCAATATAACCTGCTGGCTTTTTTATTTCCACAGATCATTGAAAATCCGTTCGTATTTACTCACATACCTCACAACACACGTAGTTATATGAAAATTCTGATCAAATAATTCTTTTTTTTTTCGTTATTTGACGTTTCTTTTTCGTAGTTTCTTACTTTCTTGTAGAAACTCGATCATTCAGGCCAGCTTCATTTTTCAAGATCAAATTCGATGACGGAAAAGAAAAATGAATGAAAGTATTAAAGTGAAGTTTGAATGAAAACACCATCATGATTTCCGAACGAAACGATCCTGCCATCTGTCGGTGTAATAAATGAACTATAAATAAACTCAATCCTTGTGCTGTGTGACTCAAACTTGTGAACTTGAGCTTGCTAGCTATTGCTGTAGGTTTATTAGTCTTATAATCACAGACTACAATTTTATATAAAGTAATAATAATTCTTGTAATACCAGTCCACTTGAATCAAAACAGGAAACCTTTTTCCTATTGACTGGGAAAACCACTGATTTCTAACAAATGTATTATGTTTAGGTAACTGTAATGTATTATCTGAGTACCTACTGTATTTATAAAATGCTACTAGGTACACCACTGATTCCACGCTCAATCTCGAAGATGAATACCTAAAAGAGCCCACCCCACATTAATAATTTATGAAATAATTGGCATACTGCCCTAAGTACCCCATAGGATATATAATAAAGTAATAGATATTATGCATGCACCCAAATGTAATAGTAAAACTGCGCAGCGGCTTTTTAGCAACTGAAAATGATAAAAAGCATGTTAAAATAAAATAACACATTTATTTGCACTGTTTATTCTTATCATCAAGAACCTCATAATTTCATACACTACCCTCCAACAGGTGGGTACACAATCATTCATTTCATTCAGCATAATTCCCTTATTCAGAAACAAGTAACTAATTTTACAGCTTTATTATTTACATTGTACTGTTCAAAATGTCAAAATACAAAAGAAGGTTCTAAGTCAGTCCGTTTTATAAAATAGTGTTATAAAAACAAAAATTGGTATAGTTTTATGAATAAGGAAAAAACACCCTTATTGCTAATAACACCATAGTTAAGTAGTTACAAACAGTGCTTGCTACACATGGCCTTTGCCAATAATACATGTATTAGGAACCGGTTGGTGGTTCCGGGTCCTCCATAGACAGGGCTCGTGGAGGTGTGGTGTGGGCAGTTAGCTGGGAAAACACCTCCTTTTCACCCAAAGCTAACGGGTCAGGCTGGGTAGCAGGAGATGGACCAAACTCCATCATCGGAGAAGGTGACACTTGTCTGACAACCCCACCCCCTGCTGCCTCCTGTTCTTCCAGAAATCTGTCCATGTAATCGGTATGACCCGGGTGTACAGTGTATTTTTTTTTCTCCAAACGTGCTTTATTCGCAAAAATATCATGCCGTTCTGTCTTCTTCCATATGTAATAAAACTGAACCAATTCTCCAACTGACCGTGTCCGCACTTTGTACAGTCTGATTAAATGGAAGTCTTTGCCATGGGCTTTAAGACCATTTTCAAAGTTGCGACACTCTTCTTCTGACCAGAGGCTTGCTGCATGAGCTGGGGTTTGGGCAGAAATACGTCGCCGCCTCAATGCTTCCTCTACATTGTGACCACACTGCTGAAGCAGGTAAAGGGCTTCTTCATCATCTCGTAGCTGCCTCCCCCGAGGCACAGCATCTATCCCTGATCCTGAGTTCATTGCATCAATTTTCTTCATGTAGTCCTCTGTAACTTTTTCTTCTAGCGTACTTGGATTCCACAGTAATTTGTCCTCATTTTCATATGGTAGTACATCATCATAGCTACATAAACCTTCCGGTATTGCAGCTTGGTAGTCACTACCAACCATTATAGTCTTTTTCCAGTCATCCTCGTCTGGACTATAGTCATAATCATCTTCTTCTTCAGAAGGTGGTCTCGAGCCAGACCTAAGGCATCTTGTGGCTTCTGGACTAGCAGTCTCACTATATAATTGCTGTAATGCTGATTCCGGTTTCTCAATCTCCTCAGGCACCACTTCAGGGGCCTGCTCTGGTATGGGTTTGTCCATGGTTCTGTCGTATCCGTACAATGCTAGTAGTTCCTCCAAGGGCATATCACCTTCTCGCTGAAGGCTGTTGAGTTCGGCTTTAGGATCTTGCTGCTCTCCTGCCGCCAAAGCTTCTTCTTCGTCTAGTGTTCTCTCGTCATCAAAATCATTTACCATCATTTCAACAGAGGGCTCGAATAGAGACTTGTCGTTCCCCACGTCCATACTCGCATCGTGTTCGCTTACATTGGACACCAGCGCGCAATCTGACATGACTACTACGGTACCACACTATGGATATTTTATCACCAAAACATGATAAGTATTTAGTGTTATTATAATTAATTTACGTAATTTAACATTAAAATAAATAGAAAACATTACAATTATGACATATTAAGCGATTTTTTTGGAAATATACGAAGAACAAAACAAAAATATTTTGACACGACAGCCTAAGGCCGCATTCCGAGTTACGCTAAAAGTGATAATATCGCAAATCCGACCAAATTTAATAGTCACAAAATATAAGGGTTGTTGAGCAATAATTGTGACTATAAAATTTGGTCGGATTTGCGATATTATCACTTTTAGCGTAACTCGGAATGCAGGGTAGGTTTTATGAGTTCTGTCAGTGTCAAAGTATTTTTTTTCGTATCCAAACCAAACCCCAGTCTTTGTAGTAAAACTAATCAAGAATGGGGATAAAAACTGCCACTTAATTATCTTCACTCAGGAAAAATCCACATCTCTTTAATAAAATAAGTGATAGACATAATTTTAATACTAGAAATAAAGATAAACTAGATCAACCATTTTTCAGGTTATCTAAAGTACAGACGCCAGCACATCAAGCTACCCGAAACTGTCAAATTTTCCCAATCAACTTTGAACCTTAGACTTCAGCGATAAAGTTGAAAATCTATTAAATAAATTTGACAGATTGTAGTAGCTTGATGTGCTGGCGTCTGTACATACATCTTTTATGGGGTATGTACTATGTTAAATGTTACAACAAAATACCTTGTGACATATTGAAAATGTAAAATGTAAATGAAAGAAAATGTAAAACTCATATAATAAGTACACTTTGTAAACAAGCATATTACAAATTAGAGGATTATATCCAATACAAGAGTGCTTGGAAACATGCTGGTCCTGCTCCATAGGACAATTTAGAATCAAGACAAAATCAAACTGGTTGCCGATTTAATTGTAAAATTTATTAGGTACAGACGCCAGCACATCAAGCTACTACAATCTGTCAAATTTATTTAATAGATTTTCAACTTTATCTTTTATGTCTAAGGTTCGAAGTTGATTGGGAAAATTTGACAGTTTCGGGTAGCTTAATGTGCTGGCGTCTGTACTTTGTGTTTTATGACATTGATTTTACATTCTGTGATTACTTCCTTACACACTGACTTATTAATTGTAAAATTTTAGGAAAATCGTCTACTTTTACAATGTTTGTAAATATGTGAGCACCATGTATCTATCACATATTAAATTATCTATCGTTGCTTCATTTTTAATTCTTTTTACCTATTGTGGTATAGTAATTTTATTCTAGGTGCATCGTCTTCACATATAATAATTATTTAACAAATGTACGTACATATACAAACAATTGTAAAACATTTTAAAAGAGTAACGGTGGAGTTTCTTGCCCATTCTTCTCCATACGAAAACTACCTTTTGGAAGGGGCGACTAGAATCAATTTTATTATTTTGTAATTTTTGACGTTCAAAAGTGCCATACATGGGCCTATTTGAAATAAATGATTTGACTTTGACACTTGCTCACTTCAGATGGCGCTGATCTCCATCGTCATATAGTAATAGTAATAGTCCATTTATTTCTGAGAATATTGTTACAGAGATGTTACATGGTTTTTATAGTTCATAATATTCTGCCGTTTCCGGCGTACAAATACATTGTCAAGGTTTTGGTTAGTTTATTGGATTACAAATTAATTTTATTGAATTAAATAAATTAGGATAACATTCAAATTGCAAATTAGTAAAATAAATCAGCTATGGATTTGACAACTAGCCATAAACATACAGGTTGACTGGTAATTTGACGTTTTCCTTAGTCTCGTAGATTAACCAAAGTACTAATTCCATGGTAGTACGTCAATAACTAGTCACGTCAGTACTATTAGGTCTGTGGTCCTCGTCCCTGCCATGCTCTGTGGTCCCTGCCTGCCATATGTCAAACAAATGTCTGTCAAGTGGGGAAGTGTATAATTGTTATTTATAATTTTAAACCATTTTAAAATGATGTTTGATAGTTTTTCGATTTTAATATAGTACTTTGTGGTTTCTCCGCCTAATTCAATCACAATGTGGCGAACCCTATTCATATTGTTTGTGGCAATCGTCAAAGTAACGCACAGTTTTTCGGACATAGGAAAATGGGATTTACCGCTGGATGGGGTATGGATATTTTGCATTTCATAATAAGAAAGCTTACGATTAAAATACAGTATGGTATGACCTTCTTCCTTGTAATTATACGAACATAGTTTTGCTAGTATAAGTAGATGTTGTTAAGCGACAAATTAAACGTTTGGTATTGATATTTTTTCTGACTCATTGTTAATCCTTTTTTACTGAAATGCTCATTACCGTACATTTATTGCTAGATAGCTAGTTAAAAGGAGCAGGAATGTATGTTTTAGTAGTAATCATTTTTTACCTACATTTGAATTTCTAATAAAAGATATAACAAATTATACTCATAGGAAAAGTTACAGGAAAATTAATATGTAACTCAAAAAAGTTCCTGTGTATGTCATTAATAAACTAATGATGTTACTATGCTGACCCAAATAGATTCTTATATCAATTTATATCTGGAATTAAATTACCTACATAATTCGACTGTAGCAATTAACATTGTCGGATAACATTTTTGCGATTTTTAAATTTATAATTTATTCTAAGACCTTTAAAGCAATAATTTAAAAATCGCAAAAATGTAGATCCAACAATGTTAATTGCTACAGTCGAATTATTTAATCAAAAAGTTTTGCTTGCACTTGACAATATTGAACACAGAGCATTGTTTTATACATAACCCAGCAGTTACTGGGTTGTGGAGGTCAGATATGCAGTTATTCAAAATATGGGTAACAGCTGCATCCGGGTAGACTGGCAGCTGACTCCAACATAGTTAGCAGATTTTTTTTTTTAATACATAAAACACAATAGGGAAATGCTTCTATTGTGCCTAAAAATTTTGAAAGGTTCTCATTGAATACTATTTAAAATAACAAGAAAATAGGTTCAATAACAAGGATAAATATGAATAATTTTTTATTACTGTTTTTCAGGACAATTGTATGTTTACACTAGCTAAGTCACTATTTAAGGATTCTCAGCTCATTATAATGTGTAAGTATAATGTATTAGTATAAGTAATTTATTCTAAAAATGCTTTATCATCACTGCTTTCCTTAATTTATTGGCAAAAGTTCTAAAACATTACATGCTACATCCTTGTATTGAAATCACACCCTTATTAACTATTATTGCTTCTCTATAATAAAACAAAACACAAGGTTGCATGCATAACTAACAGGATGCATGCATCCTTTTTGAGAGCACTACATACCTACTTGACTGACAATATCTCAGCATTGAATTGTTCATCAACTCTACTCTTAATATAGTGAGGAAACCGGCATGTCCTAGAACCAAAAATTCGAAGATGTGTGATCCTTCAACCTGCACTGCAGGCCCTTAATTTGTTTCATTTGACAGTTCAACAACAGTCATTGCGTTATTTATGTTGTTGAGCAGATTTTTTTTTCCAATTTATTAAGCAATGGATTAGCAATCTGTTTCAAATCGAAACAGATTGTGGTTGTGTTGTATTACGCAATTAGGATATTGGTTATTTAGTACATTTAACATAAAAAATAAGTATTGAAAATATTCTCACTATCATAATGTATCAAAATCTTGATGTTGAGTTAACTGATAGTGATTTAATATCTTTGGCCGAGATATCTTTGGGGTTTACTTCCTTTCTGTGTTATTTCCTGTTGCGATGGTTCCTCAAAATAATAATAGACACAAAAAAGAGGTTTTGTGCCATGACCACATGATAGAAGTGAAAAATTACGATGGGAGCCAAGTATACACGATTCAGGGCCTAGTATACGCTAATCAGCGCCACCTACCAACTGGAGCCGAGTATACCCGAGTCAGCGTCACCGATCCGAGCGTGACGGTTCAATTTCGTTCACTGTTCAGAAAGAGCGCAAAGTACGTTAAATAAGTTTTTACTTCAAAAACCAAACTCAAAAATATTGATAATACAAATACAGTCAGTTCCTTTCCTTTTTATCATCAGAAATCTAGGTGCAATTACATCTAGTAGATACTTAAGTTTTGACATGCCTTTCTAAATATTTCTAACTAGCTTCTGCCCGCGACTTCGTCGGCGAGCCTATAACCTTCCTCAAGAACTAGGCTATCCAATGCAAAAATAACTTTTCAATTCCGACTGGTAGTTCCGGAGTTCCCCTACATACAAACTTACAAACAAAAAAATTTTACCTCTTTATAATATTCAGTTTAAATAACATTAACGAGGAGTAAACTGGCATCATTTACAAAGGACACTGGTCAAAAGTCGTTGGGGTTTGGTACAAATATCTACCACTAATAATACCTACATATGTCACTAAATAAGGCATTTATTAAATAAGGAGTAACTTATGCGGACACCCAAAAAATTAAATATTTGTCAGTGATACTGATAAGTTATAGCTACATAATTTTAGCCTTAATGCCTTCATCATAATCAGCCTATAATGTTCCCACTGCTGGGACATGGGACACAGGCCTCTCTTCGAGAGGGAGTGAGCTGTAATTCACCACGCGAGCCCAGTGCGGGTTGATAGATGTCACATGTCTTCGAATTTTTGGTTCTAGGACATGCCGGTTTCCTCACGTTGTTTTCCTTCACCGTTTTGTGAGCAGTGGTGATGAAATTATTTACACAAAGTAAAGGGCCTGCCTAGGTTCGAACTCACGACCTACAACTCGTAAATCGGGGCCGTTACCACTGAACCACCACTGATCTTCTTAACGGCTTAATTGATTTTAAATAAATAGTTATCACGAGATTTGTCTTGACCCCGCACGTGACATGTTCTCTCCCTGTATGGGGAGGCCTTGGCTCTATACTAAAACTAACAATCTGCCACTGTTGTTGCGAATATTCATTCATCATTAATTTCAGCCGAAAGACGTCCACTGCTGGACATAGGCCTCTCCCAAGCACCGCCACTTCGACTGGTTCTGTGCTTCCCGCGTCCAGCGGATTTCTTGCGAATACGGTTTAATTGAATACCAGTACATGTCAAATACTATCTTATCACTGGACATGAGTGTGTTATCAGATGCTTTTAAGATATAACAGTGTTATCAGGACTGTAGAACTTTATTATGATTCAGTTCTAATAGTTGAATGATGCTCTTTTGCGATTGCAATGCTAACGGCCACGCCATCATTTTCCGAAGGGCTTAGCAATGTTTTGTACCATATTTTAAAAACTCAAACATTAGGGCCAATATTAAAACTGTTGAGCTCATTAAGTTCTGAGTGGAGGTTCACTCAAATCCGTGTTCTTTCTTCAAAATACCATTTCAGACATTAATCTACACGGTCCTCACATGATCTGACCAAGATTATGTCTGGAGTTTAAAAGAGACTGTGACCTCTGAGTTTGTTTCATCGTTTCTTCACATAATAGTCGGACAGAAAACACCCGAAACACCAACCTCATCTAGTTTTTAGGGTTCCGCATGTCCGAATGAAAAAACGGAACCCTTATAGAATCACTCGTCTGTCTGTCCGTCTGTCACAGCCGATTTGCTCCGAATCTACTGGACTGATTATTATATTATTAGTTTGGATAAACCTTAGAAATAAAAACTTTTATCGTTTATTACCGTTACCGACACCTCAATAAAAGTGTTTCCTGCACAGTAAAATTGTTCAAGTTTTCACTTCTGTCGGCACTCCCGGAGTGCCACTGTCTTTTTTTTTTTACTTTTTGGTCAGTGTTTTCTAGCTGACTACTCCGAGTTGAAACACAGAAACAAATACGGAGGTTACTGTCTTTTTTAAAGTCCAGACATTATCGTGGTCAGATTACGTGAGGACCATGCAGATTAGCGTCTGAGATGGTCTTTTGAGGAAAATGCCACAAAGATTTGAGTGGACCTGTCCAGTCAGTGCACGCACGTCACACGTGGCAATAAAAGGCCTGTATCCAAATTTTTTTGTCCGTCTTGTAGATTATTAAAAAATATTGAACACGTATTTTTTCTTTTTTAACGTAATCAAAAGATTACGGCGACACATTGAGTTAAAATTTGGCATGACGTCACGTCTTGCTAGATTTCATAGTGCGTTGTGACGTAGCGAGCCCCCCACGCCCCAACTTTAATGCGTGTTTTCTAAGTTATTTTATATGATAAAGCAAAAAAAGTCATTTTTGATTAATATGACAAAGCAAAAAATACGTGTCTAATATTTTTCAATAATCTGAAAGACGGACTAAATAGAATTTCTTTCTTTTTACCTAGGCAACTACCCTATACGGCCGATATAACTTGGCAGTTCCGAACTTCGCGCAAAAGGCTGCGCAGTAACATTTTTTAGGAACCAATTGGTGACATTAGGCGAGTGTGAGTGAGAGAACATGCGCGAAAGTTCGTAGTGCCTATGTTCAGACCGGCCAAGTTATATCGACCGTATTGTACAGACGGTTACACATCAAGTCCAGTATAAGCTGACCTCGCATTGTACGGAAATCCTATACAATGCGAGATCAGTATTAACTGGAAATATTTTGCTTGATGTGTAGCCGTGTGTACATACTTACCTAGTTTATGCCTTAACCCTGAATTTTTCTCAGGACATTAAAATCAAAAATTGTTTTGTTTCAGTTAAATGTGAGATGGTGAATGTAACTGACATCACCGTTAATTATAAGTGGTTGAAGTCTAAATGTTCTCCAGACTATCTACATTATTTTGAGCAGGTATAGTTGAATACATAATAGCTACATTATCATCACCCCTTTTTCCCGAAGGGGTGATGATATAAAGTAATACTACAAATTAATACAGATGGTTTACTCCGCAAAATCATTTAAATAAAAATCGACTCTTGTTACGACATAATAAAGTGCAATTCAGGTCGCACAGCACTAATTACCTACAGTTATATTCACCTAGAAGTTGCCTCTCTTTCTATCGCGTAACTCTTATATCTTCTGACTATGTTACGTTCGGGATAATGAATAAAAGAATATTTTTTGTCCGTCTTGTAGATTATTAAAAAATATTGGACACGTATTTTTCTTTTTTTACGTTATCAAAAGATTACCGTGATACATTGAGTTAAAATGTGCCATGACGTCACGAGTATGTAGATTTTATACTTACTTGTGATGAAGCGACCCCCACTCCCCAACTTTAATGCGTTTTATCTAAGTAATTTTTTATTAATATGATAAAGCAAAAAATACGTGTCCAATATTTTTTTATTATCTGACTGACGGACTAAATAGTTTTTTTTTTTTTTTTTGACTCAGGCATCATCCCTATTTACCCGACAAGACGAGCCCGCCGAGTACTTGTAGATTCATACCTAAATACAATAAATACGGAGTGCTCCTTCTGTACTATTCTGTGGTAATACCCACATATCGCCAGTTTTATTGAAATTCAAGGGGTGAGCTTATTGTTAAAACCGGACACAAGTCTAGATTTTGGGCTGCGCTAACCATATATATAGCTAAGTAATGACTTTTTCCATATTGCTACGTTAGCAACAAAATTTCTAATAGATCTATAAAATAGTAAACGCAGTACATATCGTAACGTTAACTATTTTATGAGTTTTGAGTTTTATCGGAGGGCATAATTACGTATACGTCTTTACCACTTTATACATAGGAGGGAACAAAAACCTGAGGCCATATTATGATGAATTAATGCCCGTTTTCACCGACAACTAAGTGACACTTAAATGAATCCCTAAATAAAAGTGCATTGTTGAATTTTCAACTCTCAACGTTGAGCATAGCGTTGAAAATCCAACAGTGCACTTTATTCTGAAAGTTGGCAACGTCGCAAGTAGATGTCAAATATTTCGCTTTGGCAATATTACTGTATGGAAATATGAAATGTGGCTGTTAACTGTGAAGAAGAAGTAGAGCAACAATCTCCCCAGCAGCACAGCTGCCTGTTCAGTTAGAAGTGACTGTAATGTCTATACGATGTGACTCTTATACCATTGTAATAAGGTAAAAAACCCACCCGCCTTAAAAAACGCCTTTGTGGTCTAGTGGTTAAACCATCTGTTTCAGACCCAGAGGTCCTGGGTTCGATTCCCAGTGGGGCCAAAATTTTCTACTCGGTTTGGTTGGTGGTAGGCTTGTTCTAAGTCCGCCTGGCTAGCTACCACCATCTTATCTAAGTCTGTCGCCATAACAACATAAAAAATGTTAACAGCATTGTTGTTTCGGCAGTTCGAGGTAAGATAGCCAGTTCCTCTGTGGTTGAGGATTCCGGGTGAAGCTCGCTTCCACCTTCGGCCTGATCATTACTTACCATCAGCTGAGATGCAGGCTAAGAGTTTCCCGGCTGTGGAGATTTTTTTTTTCACAAATTGTAATTATGAATTTGCAATCGTGAAATGCAACATGTGAAATAGTAGGCGAGGAATTTAATCTTTTTATATAATTTTTCTAGCAAGTGGTATCCTGCACAGACAGGGTGGACCCGGCGATGACCGATGTTATCGCTAACAGCACACAGCTGTTAAAAGACGAGAAAGTGACGATCTCGTGTCAGCATCAGAATCAAATTATATTCCTTGACCCGGCACAGCCTGCAGTTACCAGCAAAGATGGAGTGACTACTGTATCGGTGAGTAACTTTCTGTTGTTAAGGTTAGCTAAAGGTCTCACAAGAGCAAATGATCAGACTAGGAACAAATGTCAGCAGGGTAAGCCAAGGGTGTAAGGACCAGGCCCGGGTCGATGGCGCGTTGTGTTCCACGTGCTCCTTAAAGAGATGGGGTTGCGGTTTTTTGTCCGAAAGGGTTACCGTGGCCCCTGGCAATACAGGCAACCGAAGGAACACGGGTGGGTTTTAGTCAAAGAGTCTGACACGCCCTCCCGCTCCGCCCAGAGCAGGAGAAGTTATTTGATAATTTCCCACCCAAAAAAAAAGGTGCTACAATGCACACATGTTCGTAACGGTACATTTGATTCGGTAATATTTGTTGAACACCAAAGCCGTCCTGATACAATTATTACACATATTGGGCTTTCATTCGCCTCGTGCCCATCGAACAAAAATTTATATTTATTTATACAACATGCCGCTACAATGGCGACATTAATTTAATACACGGGTAGGGCTAGTGGCCTGTAATCGTAAAAATTTAATAAGAATAAATCATTCGTTAGTTGAAAAATTAAAATTTTCAATCGCTCGCCGACATATGGATCTCCCTTTCCTTCAATTCACCATCTCTTTGCACGTTATTCGTTTTATTTTCATTGATGCGATGTTATGATCCGTGACCCCGGTAAATGACCTCTGCGCTACAGTTTTTAAGTACAGGTTGCACTAAGATGCCATTTTAGAAAATTTAAATTAGATCGATAAATAATAATATTTAATGAAATTAAAATATTTTCTTAAAAAGAAAACGCTAATCCGTATGCGTGTGTTAAATTAATGTCACCATTAAAGCGCCACTCTGTATATTATATTATATTATACATATTATAATATATATATATACACAAACATACATCATTTGTTACTCTTTCACGCAACAACTACTGAACGGATTTAGATGAAATTTGGCACACATAGTTTATAACCTGCATTAACACATAGCTTACTTTTATCCCATTCTTTACTTATTATTAAATTGAAAAGGGTATGCTGAGATGGGTTGGGCATGTTGAGAGGATGAATGAGAGGCGACTAACAAAATGTATTTACAAGGCTGATGTAAAGGGAAAGCCCGGGCGGGGACGCCCTAGGAGGACATATACTGACCTTATTGGTGATGTTCTTCAGAAAGGTCAGGTGCGTGCTAACTAGCGTGCTTGTATGACCAGATGTATGAACGTAAACGAGGCAAAAGGAGTATACAAGGATCGTAGCAGGTGGCGTTCTGTAGTTTCTGCCTACCCCCATTGGAAGAAGGCGTGAGTTTATTTATGTATGTATTCCCACGGGATCAAGACTTATGCGGGTGAAACCGCGGAGCGCTGCTAGTATCTACATATATTCGAGTTTGCCGCCCGGTTGTGCCGAATTATGTTGAGCCGAACATGTGTATAGCACCCCTCATGAAATTTTGCATGGCGTTAAGTTAGTACAAACATTTATATTGTGCTGTAAACAAGTCCCAAACATCATTATTAAAGCCTTTCATTTCCTTGAACTGAATACTTAAGACCGTTAATTCTGAAAGTGGGCAACGTTACAAATAGATGTCAAATATTTCGCTGTTTAGATTAAGAGCGTTCCGACCGTTTGCCTTTGTCTCTGTCTTTTTTTTTTTACGTGTAAAGAGTAAAGAAAATAACCACACTTGCACTTTTTCAATGTTTTTCGTTGTTATTTTCATCATATTGCTCTTAAATAAAAAACTAACGCGGACAAACGCTGGAGTTATCTATGAACTTTATTTTAGTAAATGAATCAAAACATAAATTTACTTATTTATATAAAAAGTAGCAAAATAGAGAAAAAAAATACTCGATAAGAGGTAACTTTGCGAATTTATTCTATCGAGCCAACTTTATCCAATCGTGTTTCCATCGCGGATGATCTCTAGTATATATCCCCAATAATACCAATTTATTTTCCTACATTTTTATTTAATTGTTTACTACTTCAAATAATAATAGAAACATGTTTGTGTGCATAAAAAGCTCGGTACCCTCTTAATTTGGCAATATTTACTGTATGGAAATAAGAAATATGGCTAACTAGCGAACTAGAATATTAATAATGAATTGCAATTATAACACTGAATTTGACGTTTTAACCGTTTTAGGTGTAAAAAACCGGCCAAGTGCGTGTCGGACCACGCACAATGAAGGGTTCCGTAGTTGGGATGAATTTATCCCAAAAACAAACTTAACTTTGTAGTTGAAAAATATGTTCTCCCATACGGAATGTATGGGAAAACATGTTTTTGCAACTGCAAAGTTAAGTTGGTCGATTATTACTCGTTAACCTGTAGAGCCTACTTAGCTGTGATTGATAGTTTTCCTTTTAATTTCGTTATATACTCGTAGACTACTGTTGTGATTTTTTTCACACACCCAAAACCAACCATTTAGCCGGCTGGGGGGGATATTCCCACGGGATTGAGACTTATGCGTGTGAAACCACGGGGCGCAGCTAGTAGGCTATAATTTATAAAGATATCACGCGAGTGAAGCTGCTGGCGGAAACTAGTACATAATAAAATAATATTATTACGTCTTTTTTTTCTTTTAGAAATCAGCACGACACACGTTATTGACAGTCGAATCGGAAGGCATATACATGTTAAAGATGACCTTGACTTCACCCAAGCAGTTCAATGCTGTGGCGAGCATAGAGATGCCGGCACCTTCCGGATACTTATCAGCTGCCATCTGGCCACTTTTACCGGTAAGTTCGGGTGAGATCGGATATTCGGAAAATAGCTATTGTTACTCGGAGGAGGATGACTCATAATCGGAAAGTGTAAAGGTACGGAGGCCTTTGCGGAAACGCAATTAATAAGTACTTGGGCGACCGAGCTCTGCTCTAGTGAAAATAGAGAATGCTCATTCAAACTCAAACCATTTACTTCAATTAAACCATTTACAGGCACTTTTGAACTGTCAAGGAATCAGTCAGTCAGAAAGATGAAGCTGTTGCCCATTCTAAAGCAGCGGCATTCTAAGCAGTGTATTAGGTAGGTAGGTACCTATGGAGAAAAACGGGCAAGAAACTCCACGGACACTCTTAAAAAAATGTTACAAAATATTGGTTACATCATTCATGTTGAAATTATACATGTGAGAACATCAAAATCATTTAATAGTATAGGATAGTTCATACTAATTCCATGTATAGTACATACTAATTCCATGCTGCCATGTCATTATTCTAAGGTAGCCATCTTGTTCTAAACTTTGGGCGACCGAGATCTGCTCGGGTGAAAATAGAGTAAACGAATTTTCCCAGATATGAGACCCCGTAAACAGCTCTAACGAGCTCTAACAAGAACCTTAGCAAGCACTGTGGCTAGTGAGATTGGCCTGTAGTTGCTCGTGTCGCTTAGGTCACCGGTTTTACTCTTAACAATTAGTACCACCACAGTCCTCATCATGTCTGCTGGCAAGTAAGCATGTCCTATACAAAATGTATAATGTCGTGGCCAGATCTTAGAATTGACCATTTCATGAAATGGCCAGCTGCAATTGGCCATATCGTTTAAATGTCAAAGTTTAATGATATCGTCGACCGTAGGTTCAATTGAGGTAAGGGACAAAATACCCAAAATGAGTTTAGTATACAGTTTTGTTCAGAATTTTTCGCTCTATCGAATGGTGAATTTAAAAAAATTCTAACTTAATAAAAACAGACCCGAAAAAGGTTTATAAGAAAAAAAGTTATGGGCGATTTAGTCCGAAAAAAAACTTTGTCGGCCTCTCCTGAAAAATCGTATTTTGTCCCTTACCTCAATTGAACCTACGGTCGACGATGTCAGTCGACGTTTCGCCATATGATTAATGTAGAGTATCCATGGTTTAAGGTGTAGTAAAAATAACCAAGTAACTGCGACCAACTTGGAAGTAGCGCTCGCCGACCGCTGCCGCGGCACCGCTCGCTACACTCGCTCGGCTCGCGCGGGTTTGGTCACAGTTCTAACCCAACCTAACCCATTTCGTCGGGGTTGCCACATTAGCGGCGTAATTTTTTTAATTTTTTTAAAACAAATTTTCAATGCTGTTGCATTTCACGCCGCGGCAGCGTCCGGCGAGCGCTACTTCCAAGTTGATCGCTTTCCATAATATCATATTTAGAAACCCAATAAAAGTCCATCGACTTTTTTTGCGTGGTCACCTTACTATGTTTGATTTGTTGTATGCCACCGCCATGATGCACAACAAAAATAAAGCGACATCGACGCCTCTACCGGTGCATAATTAATCTATTTTACGATATGGTCAGTAATGTTTGGCCACATCATGAAGTAATTGTGCGTTTAACTGGTCATATCGTCAAACGTTAAGTATTCAATGATCTAGCTAGGCCACATCTTGATGTGATCAGCGGTCGATGTTCATTTCATGAAATGATCAATTCTAAGATCTGCAGGCCTAACATGACACACGCGACATATATCCACTCTCGCGCGACAAATTTTTGTCTATTTCTGTAGTTTTATCGTTTTCTGACAGCTACGCCATACAAAATACTCGACTCGTTCTGTCAAACTTGATGTTTTGTCGACAAACCCTAACATGACACGTTATTTATCTCGATTTTTGACAGTTCAACACGATATAATCAGTCATTTTGTCGTATTTAGTCGTCGTCGATTTTGGAGACGATAAAGAGTAGACAAAAAGACAAAATTATGATACATAAAAAAACCGAAAAAAAGGTGGCAGATTCATAGTTTTTTTAAATGTGGGTGTACGCCTGTGTACTGTAGTGGAGGGAAGCACTATCACGTAGATGACTATTACTTTCAATAATAACCAGTCGCTTTGCCAATTATAGTGATTAAATAAATAAATTAATTAATTAACGAAATCTCTGTTACAATAATAAAATTCGATTTGAATTGCGATCGTCGGCCCATTTGTCATTTGTGGTGATTATCTAATGAGTATAGATGCCACTAATTTTAATTTCTGTCATTTTGTATTTTAATGTCAGCATGCCAAAGAAATCATTTAATTTTTATCAAAAAGTCGGTTAAATAAAAAACTAATCATAAATAATTAAATAAATAAATAATAATAATTAAGAGAGAGAGACGTTTATTCAATAAAGTACATAATTCCATGCATAAAATTGAATGAATGAAACAGAACTTCAAGCCGATGTTGCTATCATAAAAATAATTTGTTTTTAATAATTTGCAACATCGGTTTATCGTCGCGCGATAAAGGAGTGTCAAAGTGCCTTTTTCTAGTTTACTCGTCGTTTGCGGTCATGTTAGGGATTAGAATGACGTCAGAATCGTAGACAAATTATGATAAAACGAGAAAAAGAGCGTTCTCGCGCTTGTCATGTTAGCCCTGCTGGCCACGACATATATAACATAGCAAGAACTCTGGGCAGGTGGAAGCCGGCACGCTTTAGATGCTCAATGCTCCGGCTGTCATGACTTTCATGCATTTGATTTAAAATCCTAACTTTAATGACAAGTTATTTGCCGTGTCGGAGCGGTGCTGTTATAATGCGCAATATCCTTAAGAGTAGGCTCCCTAAATTGTATGTTAATTTGAATTAATATTCTGAAAAAGTCACGCATTCAATCAAAATGGAACTTTAGTATATGATTTATTAGATCTTTTTCTTTCCATATATTAGACAGTTACATAATTGGAATATTTTCGCTCGATTAATTTTTTATTCGAAAATCATTTCTTTTTGTAGATTATTATTTGAAACAAAAAAAACTTTTTTACAAAAAACACAACCGACTTCCAAACTACAAAGTGAAAAATAAATTTAATTTCGGAAGTCGGTGTCTTTTGGATCAGCTCAGTATTTTAGTTTTTTGACACCGACTTCCGAAATTAAAGTTATTTTCCACTTTGTAGTTTGGAAGTCGGTTGTGTTTTTTGTAAAAAAGTTTTTTTTTTCACTTTTTAGTGGGTTGGTTTGTAATTTATCTAAGTTACAATAGCCTTATGTCAACTGCTCATCAAAAATACCCAAATCGCTATAGATGTGCCTTTAATATTTGAAGAGTTCCCTCGATTTCTCCAAGATCCCATCATCAGATCGTGACCAAATGACAATGGGACCAACTTGAAAGTATACCCTTTCAAACAAAAAAAGAATTTTTCAAATCGGTCCAGCCGTCTTCGAGTATTCGGGAACATACATAAAAAAAAAAAAAAAAATATCCCGACGAATTGAGAACCTCCTCCTTTTTTTTGAAGTCGGTTAAAAACAAGATTACTCGGTTTTTATGTCTAAAATAATTATTGACAGTAAGAAAATATAGTTTATTATCCAGTTAAAAGATATTTTTTCTCTAGATCAATTATTAATTTAGTACACGAAATAAAAATTGAGACTTATGACATTTAGTTCGGTGCTCGAACACGACCAAAGAGCGCACGCGATATTCAACTTTATTACTGATGTATTAGCGTTTATCACATATTGGAGTGGTGGGGTGCATGGGGGCGGAGTTTGCGTGGAAATTGTCTTTAGAGTGCTTGGTCTTAATAATGCCACAGCGTAATATATTTTTTCTATCCTTGACTCTACGTCTATTTGTTCCCAGTTCTTCGGCGTAATGTGTGGCTTCTACACCTTGCTATGTACCGGTTGGCTGTTGGTGTGCTGGCTACAATGGCGCGACTTACTCCGCATACAGTACTGGATCGGAGCCCTAGCGCTCTTGGGCATGGTTGAGAGCGCCACTTACTATGGAGTTTACTCTTCTATCAATAGTTCTGGGTGAGTGTGTGTACTTATGGTTCTGAAAGCGTTAGTTGTGCATTGGCAATAGATTTCTGAAAACCTCGAGTCTAATTACTTACAGAGTTGAAAAAGAAATTCTGTACATTGGACAGAAATAATTGCTGGGAAACGACTTTTAAAATGGTATGAAAAATTGCTGTTAACGGTAGTGTGTAATGTAAATCACGCAAAAAATTGTGGTTATTTATGTATTCAACTATACAGGAGTTGTGGGGGTATTTAAAGTTATAACATAAAAAATTTGTTTTCGTGATATTTGATCTTCAATATTTCCGTAACTTGGGCTTGTGGCTAAGTAATAACAGCCGCACGGGGCGATCTATCAGGTTAAGCTATGCTTGCCGCGGTTGGTCCGTGGATGGGTGACCATCTTTACATACCAAGACCCCTCCGTGCCTCGGAAAGCACGTTAAGCCGTTGGTCCCGGTTGTCATTTGTAGATCTTTGACAGTTGTTAGGTACGGGTCGTCAGAAGCCCGAAAGTCTGACAACCAGTCTTACCAAGGGGTATCGTATTACCCAGTAACTGGGTTGTGGAGATCCGATAGGCAGTCGCTTCATGTAAAATACTGGTATTCAGCTGCATCCGGTTAGACTGGAAGTCGATCCTAACATAGTTGGGAAAAGGCTAGGCAGATAATGAATATCTCCGTAACCGCAAGGTTCCCAGGTAATAGGTATGATCCAGTTTAAAAAAATAACACAATGACGAGGACTGCAGGTGATTCCGGATTTCCGATTCGAAAACTGTTTTTTTACACCCGTTATAATTCAATGGTCAATCTTACTCATAAGTCTTGTCATAAGATTTTTTAATTTTCATACAAATCGACTCGTGTAACGTGGCTGTGGGTCGCAGTGCACGATCGAGCCAACGTTTTTATACTATGCGAAGCTATGTATGGCGCCTTTATGCACACAGAAATAAGGTTTAAAATACAATGATTAAATTTCGCTCATTTGAAATGCAATAATAACTCATACCCAATTTCAGGAGAGATACATAATATGCATAACAATAATTATGTGATAATGTTTTTCCTAAATTTTAGTTACTTATTTTACAGTTACTTCAATGCTGAAGTGTACATGTTTGCTGAATGGATATCTGTCGCTAAGAGGGCATTAGCGAGAATGCTAGTCATCATTGTATCCTTAGGATTCGGTATCGTCAAGTAAGTAATTCACATACAGTATTTCTATTTTCTTAATGTTCCTTGGGTATCATCGCTTTTCCGAATACAAACGAATGCATGTCCATCAATTATTAGATTTATCTTGTAAAATAATTTGAATTCATAACTAACTTTATTGTTGTTTTGTTTTGATTTTCGTGTGAACTATATAGAGCTGTAAAACTATTTTCCTATCTGTCGTGCCTGCGACTTTAGCGGCTTACCTACCATTTTTTAAATAAATTACATTAAATTAAAAGAGTATTAACAACTCTATATACTTCCAAGTCGATTGAGAGCGTCCGGTCTGCACCAAGTGCAAAGGGCAACTGGTAGAAATCCGACGACTGACGAAACACGAAGTTTGCCGAGGGACATTAAGAACATAGTTGTACTGTAAATACGAGTAGCGCTTAACTGACAAAAAAAATATTTCTGTTTTTGTCAATCGCTTGATGATGATATATTGGACGCACACGGCGCTAAATGATCTTTGCATAAAATGAGCCCACAAGCAGCACGTGTAGTGATGAACATTGCGCTCTGAACTGTGTTATTTTCACTTGAGCATTACAATGTTTAAACCTGTGGGCCTATCATGTTTGCTCTGATCGACAGCGCCCTACGCTCCCTATCCATGTCCTCATCATCGCGAAGGAGATCAGTGACTAAGGAGTTTATTTATAAACGTTGCTTAAAGTTAAGTGATGTTCAAACGTTAAAAATGTATGGTTAAACAGTCGCTAATCATTACTTAAGGTTCCACTAGTCGACGGCTAGAACTCGTTGGTGGCGTGACTAATATAAAGTTATTTATTTATTTAGTTTTATTTATTTAATATATATTTATCTTATCTTTATCTTTTTGTTTTTTTAGACAGCGGTGTGATTTAAAAGAAGATGTAGTGACAAAAATTGAAAAGGGTATGCTGAGATGGTTTGGGCATGTTGAGAGAATGAATGAAAGGCGACTAACAAAATGTATTTACAAGGCTGATGTAAAGGGAAAGGCCGGGCGGGGACGCCCTAGGAGTACATATACTGACCTTATTGGTGATGTTCTTCAGAAAGGCCAGGTGCGTAGTACTCGCAACCGGCGTGCGTGTATGACCAGATGTATGAACGTAAACGAGATAAAAGGACTATGTAAGGATCGTAGCAGGTGGCGTTCTGTAGTTTCTGCCTAACCCCATGGGAAGAAGGCGTGAGTTTATGTATGTGTGTGTATTTATCTAGTTTTTATTTATATATTTATTTAGTGAAATAGACGATGATTTACACCGAAAACGAGCGCGTAAAATTTCATGAACAGACCTTTGGACGTATAGATATTATGGAAAAACTACTGGATGTATCTACTCAAAATAAAATCATTTGAACTTTTAAATAAATTATCTATCCCTGTACGGTTTCTATTTTGCTATTTTCAAACTACATAAGTTATTTATTAACGCCCTAAGATGAGTTAAAATTATTGTTGAAATATGGAAATTTCGACGCTCATAACTTCCAAACCAATTTTTTATTTCCAATTCTGCTTCCATTACAATAATTACAAGAAAAATTGAAATAATGTTTAGTTTTTAACGTACACCGTCAAACAGACGCGTAATCACTATACTACGTTTGTATGGAAGAATGACCGACTAGTGTACCCTTAACTTTAAAATTCTGACACTAGGTTAGTCACTAACCACACGAAAAGAAGAAGACTGAAAAAATTAACATTAAAAATACAAAAGACGACAGACGTGAATATATTTAGTAACCTGTTCCGCTTAGCTATTTCTAAAGAGCCATAAAAAATCTCCTGAAAGAAATCGACACGTTTTACTGCACGTTTTTCGTTGTCCGCGCTCAGCGCTCGGTGTGGTAACACGTCGTGTTCGGGTTCGCTACAAGTCCATCGTCATTCTGAGGATGCCTCGTTGAGAGGTGAAAAACATGTCGATTTCTTTCAGGAGTTTTTATTGCTCTTTAGAAATAGCTAAGCGGAACAGGTTACTAAATATATCCACGTCTATTGTATTTTATAATGGATTTCCGCAAAATTAACTACGACAAAGTTTTTAACTCAAAAGCCCAATGCCAGGTTCCTGATCAAGCGAAGCGACACAGAATTTTTTCCTAACACAAACATTTTTTTTTTCCACCAGGCCTCGACTGGGTCCTGCATTACAACGAGTGGTAGGCACGGGTGTGTTGTGGGGCATCCTAGGCGGAATCAACGCTTGGCTGCGACTCCATCACAAGGCTAACGACTCCAATAGAGACCTGTTACTGTCAGAAGTACCGCTGTCACTGCTAGACAGTGCTATATGCTGGTGGGTGTTTGTCTCGCTCGCACACACTATGAGGACGCTGCAGCTGAGGAGGTAAGATAGATATTGTTTTCTATACAAATAAATGAAATTGAAGTGTCTGTTTGTAATGTCGAAATAACAGCTTTTTACTAAAAGCGTATGAAACTATATATATACGGTACTTGTAATTAGAACAAAAAGAACAATTTTTAAAGTTATTGTCTGTCTGTTTGTTTGTTCCGGCTAATAACCGGAACGCCTGGACCGACTTTGACGGGACTTTAGCAGCTAGACAATACACAACATGCAACTGTTATCCTGAGGGGCAATTCCTATAATTTTAATAACGTTTGCATTTTAATCTCTCAAGCTCATCGATCAACAATACCAACTAGATATCGGGTCGGCGCCAAAAAACCGTCTCGGCAAATTACAGCTCACTTGAAAGTTGAGCCCCTATTTTGTTTAGTTCGCTTGAAACACAGCCAATGTAACTACGTTTCACAATGCCGCAATGTTTATTCAAAAGTTGTAAAAATAATGCCCGAAAAAGCAATTTAACGGCTGGAGTTTCTTACTTTCGGTAAGTACATCTATTCTATGTTACATTTTAAGCTTTAAACTAACGAATAATATCAAATTTTAAACCACCGCTACAAATGTTTGGCCAAGGTTGGCCAATACACACGCAAACTTTTGTGTAACGGAACAGTAGATGTAAGGAGTAGATTTGTATTGCATTTTTTGTTAAAGTGAAAACTTCTTAACCGCTCAGGCGCTTTGGGCATTTTTGAAATGCGAAAAACAATTGAACTCGCGACACTGTTACCGTTACCGACACCTTATTAAAAGTGTTTCCTGCACAATAAAATTGTTCAAATTTTCAGTTCTGTCGGCACTCCCGGAGTACGACTGTTTTTTTTTTCATAATTTGTTACAAGAACTTTAAAATTGGTTAATGCTACTATTGTGTCTGTTTATTGGACTCATTAGATACTTAGCTTTCCTTTTTTTTATTTAAGATTTCCTAGCAATCCATTTAAGTGTGCAGAATGGATTTCGATTGTCGCCAGATAAAGAAGAGATGACTTTTATAAGCCAGCCAAAAACTCGGTTATATGTTCGGATCACTTGGACCAATCGGAAATATCCGGAAATACTAACCGACGTCGATTGGTATACTAACAAACATAAATGCTCAAAACATAAAAAAAAAAAACTAACCAACTAAACTTTCACGTTCATTTTATAAATTAGTGTTTAACGCGACTCCATGGTACCTCCTGTAGTAAAATTGGAAGAAGCAAAGACAAAATGATGTAACTCGCAAGGCAATAATTGGAAAAAGTACTTTATTTGTTGCGTGTTAAGGTTGATTTCACACTAAATGTTATTTTAAGTAACAGGAGTAATAATATTGCTTTGCTCGTTTTTTGTGACGAGTGATCGTAAGTATAACATAATATTTTGATGATTTGTGACTTTACTATTAGGTGCCATGGTTGTAATTAGGTTGAACTTAAAACTGTTTTAAAACTTTTATCTCAGTTCGTAAATAAACAAATGAAGATGTATAAGTATATATTCACGAGGACAGTATTTAGCTTTGATTTTGTACGTGACCCGTTATCTAGTTGGTATTGTTGATCGAAGCTCAAGCTGTCAAAAATTACCTCTAATTTTATGCAACAATTTTTGACAAGTTTTTGTCATTGATTTTCGCTGATACCGGGTTCATACGGTTCGATTTTTCTTTGAATTTGAAATTCAATTTGTTTGAAATTCTGTTCAGACGGTTCAAATCACTTTCGACTTAGCAGTTGATCAACTAAAATCTTACCGTGTAAACCCGGTGTCGGATGCGACTTAGGGATCTCGCGCCACAAGACAAGAAGGGATATCGTATGGTGTGCGTTGCGACCAAGTGTGCGATTCATACTGGTTTCTATAGTTTACCTGGTCGCTGCGACCACTGGTCGAGGTCGTGGCCGTCTTATGGTGATCCCTTATATTTGAATTTGAAAGTTTATTGAATACGAGAACTGGCCTTCTGTATAAATAATTAATTAACGTGTTGTTTGTATTGTTGCAGAAACAACATAAAGTTCTCGCTGTACAGACACTTCACAAACACGCTGATATTCGCAGTGATATCATCTGTAGTGTTCATGCTATACTCAATCAAGTCGTACAGAGTGCTTCCCTGTATTACCGTAAGTATTCATCTGTCAATCAATCTGCCTAGCTTCTTCCCAACTATGTTGGGGTCGGCTTCCAGTCTAACCGGATGCACCTGAATACCAGTATTTTACATGGAGCGACTGCCTATCTGACCTCCACAACCCAGTAACTGGGTAAAGGCTCGTTCAGACCAGCGCGACACGCGACGCGACACGTGTGTCGCGTCGCGTGTTGCGCTGGTCTGCACAAGCCTTAATACGGTACCCCTTGGTAAGACTGGTTGTCAGACTTTCGGACTTCTGACGACCTGTAACGACTGTCAAAGATCCAAGAATGACAGCCGGGACCAACGGCTTAACGTGCTTTCCGAGGCACGGAGGAGTCTCGGTATGTAGAAATGGTCACCCATCCACGGACCAACCCTAGCAAGCGTAGCTTAACCTGATGGATCGACCCGTGCGGCTGTTAGTACTTAGCCACAAGCTTCTCCTAAATATTCATCTGTTATTATTATAAATTAAAGTAAGAACCAAGCGAAGCAGGGTCGGGTCGCAAGTGGACGTTCTAACTTCTCCCGCTCTGGGCGGAGCTGGAGGGCGTGTCAGACTCTTACTGACTAAAACCCACCCGTGTTCCTTCAGTTGCCTATGCGTTGCCAGGAGACACGGTTTCCCTTTCGGACTTTTCCGCGACCCCATGGCTGAAGGCACCTCAAACCAGAATGATTATAAAATCTTTTCCTAACTGCGTTAGCCAAATGTTAGGGTTGGTCTTGACTTCTATTTCTGAAGATTGGTGTAACATAACATCACGCCAATAATTCTCGAAAGGTTAGGCAGAGGCGTACCTATGAGGTACACCCACATTTGTTTAAGTCCCATGTAATAAGGGGACGATCCTATTGCCATCCTTGCTCGATAACGAGGTGCCAGCAGTTGTTGCAGCTGAGCACGTAGTTTTAAATTCCCCGACTAATAATCATGATCAAAACTTTGATCTAGCCCATCCCATCCTTGATGTCCTCCCTCCGGTTGACGCCCTAAGCCGAGGTTCGTACCCCACAGGGGGTGCCCCTAGCGAGCGTTCACCTAGTTTTAATTAGCATAGTTGAATAACCCCTGGCTGGAGGTTTTAAGTGTAGTAGCTTAAGGCACCCATAGGAAAGCCCGGTTGAGTAGTCATGATCTCAGAGGTCAATTACGAGATGCCCTATAACATCGACCCGGGAATCGAACCCAGGACCTCATCCTCAGCAGCATCGCTTGCGACCACTAGAACCAACGAGGCAGTAGACTACCTCATGTTAAAATTGGTTTAACCTTTCGTAAAGTCGCCGTCAGATATATTGTAGCAGACACGGTGACCAAATACTTCTGAACAATTTAAAATGTCAATATGTTCCATACACTACAAGTTACCATTCATATCTAAACATTCATTACTTCATTAATATCTGAGCAGATGCTTGTCAATAATTTCTATACACACAACTAACCAAAAATATCTGAACACTTATAACGTCAAGTGTATCTACGCAGATAAACAATAAATAATGTAATGTATGGAACTTATTGACATTTTAAATTGTTCAGAAGTATTTGGTCACCTGTACATGAAGCGCGGAATATGGTCCGCGCGCGAGTGCGATAATAACGCGTAGATATACGCTCCGGCAGTCTACTGTAACTTATTTTGCAGTGTTGATCTACGTTCGACAGGCTTATAAAACACAAAAATTATATTATAACTAGATGAGGTCGATGGTTCCTATGCGACTAACACCTAAACAAACTCAGAGGTCAGTCTCTTCAATCTAAACATTATCTTGGTCAAATCATAAGGACCATGCATCTACGATGGTATTTTGAGGAAAAAACTACACAGATTTGAGTGGACCTATCCACTGTCCAGTCAGTGCATACATGTGTCAATAATCTTGTAGCTCAACTTAATTCAAAAATTCAAAAGTCATTTATTCAAACTAGGCTGAGAATCAGCACTTTTCGAACGTCAAAATTAAATAAGACAGTCCCCCAAAAACGCCCACCCTTCACCACTTCCTAGTGCCTTTAGCCGGAAAGAAGTGGCGCAACAAACTCCCCAGCAGCACAGCTGTCTGTTCAAGTTAGAAAAAAAAGATTCTATACAATAGCATGCAAAATAACTTACATTATGCAACTTAAAACTTGTATGTTTCCAGGACTGGAAGGAGGTGTGGATGGATGAGGCATACTGGCACATGCTGTTCGCCAGCGTGCTGACAGTCATCATGGTGCTGTGGAGACCGACGAACAATAACCAGCGATACGCCTTCACTCCCCTTCTTGACAATGCTGATGACGACGAAGGTACAGCAAACTATATTCTTAATGTCCCTCGGCAAACCCCGTGTTTCGTCAGTCGTCGGATTTCTATCAGTTGCCCTTTACACTTGGTGCAGACCGGACACTCTCAATCGACTTGGAAGTATATAAAGTTGTTAATACTCTTTTAACTTAAAGTAATTTATTTAAAAAATGGGAGGAAAGCTGCTAAAGTCGCAGGCACGACAGATAGGAAAATAGTTTTACAGCTCTATATAGTTCACATGGAAATCAAAACAAAACAACAATAAAGTACTTAGTTCTGAATTCAAATTATTATACAAGATAAATCGAATAATTGATGGACATGGAAATTAGCATTCGTTTGTATTCGGAAATCCGATGTAACCCGAGGGATATCAGGAAAATAAAATACTGTACAGAAGATTCACTCCGCAAAATCATTTAAATAAAAAGCTACTCTTGCTACGACACAATAAAGTGCAATTCAGGTCACACAGCGCTAATTACCAACAGTTATATTCACCTAGAAGTTGCCTCTCTTTCTATCGCGTAACTCTTGATATCTTCCGACTACGTTACGCTCACTGAATTGGCCCGACAAGACTAGCCCGCCGGTTATTTGCAGCTTCATATCTTAAATGTGGAGTGCGCTTCAATACTTATTTTACAGATGTTACAAAAAAATACCATATTGTGAAAAAAAAAAAAAAATCGGTGGAAAAATGGAGAGATTACAGGCTATTGAAGTTATTCTTCTGTCCTTGTCACGCAAACGATCTGTTCCGTTCCGAATGGTGCGAAGTTACTATGACGTTCCTGAGTTGTGACGTCAGATCGCAGCAGTGCTCTCTCTGTCTACTTTAAGAGTCTACCTCTGTTAAATCGAAAATACTGCAGCATTAATTTTAAAATAAATACATTTAATAAATATGTGTATATGTTTGACGAAAACACGATACCATAAAAATTTCTCTGTAGAAATATTACAAAGTTCCCTTCAAACCGAATAATAAACTGCTAGTATTAAAAAAATACTTCAAATTAGATCATGAAACTTTGCATAATAACTAAATATAAAGCAGATACTTAGTTTTAATATTTATAAAATTACCATTATTTTATTAAATATTTAATCACCGTAAAAAGAAATTACCTAAACTATCGGCGCCTTGGAGCCTTCTCCACGCCACTCAGTCCGCGAGCGCGATAAAGAGCGAATTTGAGCTCAGGTATAATGGACTCTTAAAACTCATACAACTTTGCCATTTTTAGAGATATTTAAGAAAAACAACAAAAAAAAAATACCCTTGCGCAATTTTTTTCTAGGTTTCGAAACTTACTATTTATTGCTTTTGTTCAATATACATTCTTCATTCACACGAAAACTACTATTTATCTTAACAGACGAGGAAGAACAATTCGTGAACGACGCATACGGCGTGAAAATGCGCGGCACGAACTCTTCTACCGACCAGGGCGACGCAAGAGACAGAGAACACGACCAAAACAACAGTTTGGACTCCGACCTACGCTGGGTGGAAGAAAACATTCCCACCAGCACATTACCTCTGCTTGACTCTGACGAAGAAATCATTAATACCAAGTTTGAAGTGTCCAAAATGCAGTAATTACTTATAGTTTGGTCCTGAGGGTTATAAATGATGTAGTTTGACCGACACCGCTGTTCAGAAACCTTAGTGTGGCGAGGTGGGGGGTAGCGTTGACCAATGAGAGGCCTACACTGCCCTCCGTGAGCCGCGCACATACCTAACGTCCGGAACAGTGGTATCGGTCAAACTAATAGCCTCGGAATTAGATGACTGCATGAATTCGAGTAAAGGATTTTGTGGTTGTGTTACGTGGACGTCAGTGAGATACTAAAAAGTTTACCAATAATTTTTAACTGTTTTTTTTTTGTCTATGTGATTTTTTCTAAAATAAATTATGTGATTTTCAGAGAAATTTTTACAAAATTTTTCATCAGAAAACACCATATTTAAAAGTAAGTGTTTTGTGTTAGTATAGAATAGTAACAAACTTAAAAAAGAAAAATAATCTTGAATACCGAATTAAATTGCTCTGATTTCTATTGTTCAAGAACACCAATATGAAATGTAATGTGTGAAAGTTGATTCGCAAATGTGGAAAAAGAAAACGTCAACGAAAGTTTTAAAACGCCGCTTTTATAGATTTAATTATTACACTAAAACTAAATGTTAAGAATCCGCTGGATGCGGCAAGCACAGAATCGGTCGAAGTGGCGGTGCTTGGGGGAGGGCTATGTCCAGCAGTGGACGTCTTTCGGCTGAAATGATGATGATGATGATGAAATGTAAAGAATATTCTAGACCTCATTTAATCATCTATCTGACGAGCCATGAATTCTCAAAAAATATTCGAAGGTACTCGTGAAATTTTTGATATTGCAAATGAAAGTAGGAATAGCATTATTTAAAATTCCGAACAAAAGAGGGTTTTCATAGAAATTCATGCCACCAGTAGGCGCCACTTTGATAAGAGGTCTTCGATGATTAATCACTACATAATATAAAACAAAGTCCCCCGCCGCGTCTGTCTATCTGAACGCGATAAACTCAAAAACGACCGAACGGATTTTTATTCGGTTTGCATAATGGACAGAGTGATTCATGAGGAAGGTATAGGATATTTAACATGACGCTACGACCCTTAGGAGCCGAGAAAGAAGACAAAAAGTCAGTGCGGGCGGACGATGCGACGCGGTGGGTCGAGGGAGTTTTATAAAAATGTAGCTGTTATTTAAGTATATTGTGTATAGGACTTCCACGCCAACGAACTCGCGGGCAGAAGCTATAAATATATGATGACGTTCATCATTCGTTTTTCATTCAGTTACGAATTTAAAAAAAATTGGCGTTTTGACACTTGACAGTTGCCCGGACCTGACGTCTCAGTGCTGCCACCTAGCAGACATCATTTCAGAAAACCCTCATTGTAGCTGCAAGACCAACACATCCGTCCCGTACAGCGGACGCTTCACTAATGTCTCTCGTGTGGGTCTTGGGGTCGCGGTCCCCAAAGTCGGAAACCGGTGTTTATAAGGAATTCATTCGGGGGGTCGAGCTCTGCCCCAGAGACGACCATCAAATTGAACAACTTTCTCTATGGAACCAACATCATAATCGCGAAAAAAAAAATCAGCCGTGCTATACATTTGGGTCGAGTATATATTAGTATGGAGCGTTCTGAGTTGTGTACGTCGCTCGTGTGGTTCATCTTTGTGTGTCTTTTTGAGTCAAGTTTGTGTGGGCATATATTAAGACGCTTTTTATGCGGCGGGTGTCGTTTAGTAAGGCCCGTACTCCACCAAAGCGTAGATGTCTGAAGCGGAGACGAGAAGAGATATTTTTCAGCTAGGGTGTATCCACCGAAGCTGTGCAGAGATGTGTACTGGCTAGACTGGAACGGAGATGTGTGTTGGCTAGAGCGGAACTGAGCTGCGTGCGGCGAGCGATGGAAGTTGATCGCTCACTGCAAGCAGCGCCGGCCCGAGAATTCCTGGCGCCCTAGGCGAAAGGCTAGAACGGCGCCCTTTTAAGAAAATTCGTGACAAAATAAAACAATATTCTTTCTTTTTCGTGCGGTTAGTGACTAACCTGGCGTCAGAGTTTTAAAGCCGTCCATGGGCCTCTGACTTGGCTTCACATGCCGTCGAGAAATATCCCTCAGGCGCGATCGGTACAGCGATCGCGGTGAAACTGTAATAGTCAAATCAATTTTGAACAAAACATTATAACATACAACAAGAGAAGCAATAAATTTGAATTTGCGATTTTTTTTACCAATGGATTGTCTCAACTCGCTTTTGATTTCCAGATGAACCGTACCGATGGTTTCGTAAATGTCGATGAGCGCATTTTGGTAAAAAAATGGGTAAAAAAAAAATTGGGAGTATTTTCAAATTGTAGATAAATAAAAAATTTATGTACAGTATTATTTTTTTATTTCGATCCGCCGATTGCCGCCCCCCTGATACGAGCGCCCTAGGCCGTCGCCTAGTTCGCCTATATGAACGGGCCGGCCCTGACTGCAAGCCGCTCACATCTCTTCCCGTCTCCGCTGCGCGCCTTCACCAGCTTGCGAGGCACAGCTCACATCTCCGCTTCGATCGCGCCATACAAATGATACATCTCCGCTCAGTGGTATTCACTGAAGCTGTGTGGGGACGAGATGTGTGAATAACGAAATTATATTGGTTGTTTAAACCACATCTCTCCTCTCGTCTCATCTCTGCTTTAATGGAATCCGGGCCTTAGTGTGGAGTTCTTTTGTTTGAGTTGGTCGCGTGTGGAGTGAGTGGAAGTTTTTAGTTCGAAAACCAAACTGCTCTTTGTTTCGACATAGTATTTGAGACTGATGTCTCGGTGGCAACCCGTGGTAACAATAAGTGTGACAAACCGCGCGAGCGCGGCGATCGTCACGACACCACGCGGACTATACTAATTATAATTATTATTTACTAGCTGCCCGCTCGGGTTGCGCACGGGTAGCACTAAGTACTTATCAACGGCGCTACCTACCTATTTACCTACATACCTACACCAACCTATCTACTCACACCTACCTAAAACCTTTCCACAATGATCTGGGATGTTCTCGAACATTCCAGAATGTTGTGGAATACTCTCGAATGTTCTGGAGTGTTCTAGAAATTTCTTGAGGGCGAAACTTCCAGCCCTTATATCTTCAAAAGCACGCCCTTCAGGTAAAAACGGGAACCTTCTTCATAACGGGTGATAGAGGGCTACCACACCATATAACTCCCATGATCGTACCGGCACTCGTTTCTGTGAGTTTTAGCGGCACGCACATTGTACAGACGCCAGCACATCAAGCTACCCGAAACTGTCAAATTTTCCCAATCAACTTTGAACCTTAAACTTCAGCGATAAAGTTGAAAATCTATTAAATAAATTTGACAGATTGTAGTAGCCTGATGTGCTGGCGTCTGTACACTTTCTTTTATAATATATATTGATTATGGTTTTCCTTTTTGCTGTTGACCATTCTGACAATGTTTGTAGTATCCATTACCTATTTAGAATTTTAGCATTAAGTCTGTCTGTACATATTTCATCATGATTATTATAACATTATAATGAACTATCATCTGGAGTTTCACTTGAAAACCCTACAAGCGATACAAAATCATTTTTCAAACTCAAACTATACAGGGTGGCAGGGACATCGACGCGAAAACTGTTACCATGGATTCAGTACATGATTCTGTACCCCCTGCGTTTAAATTAATCGTCAGTTTTATAAAAAATCGGCTGTTCCATACATTTTAACCGCGTAGCTATTGGACTTTTCTATGAAACCGCAGTTTTTTTTTAAATAATCGACGAAAAATGTCAACAGAGGGGGGTTCAGAATCATGTACTGAATCCATGGTAACAGTTTTTGCGTCGATGTCCCTGCCACCCTGTATATTTCAAATAAACCAATTACAGGCACTTTTGAACTGTCAAGGAATTGTTTCAGTCACTCTCTTATTTTAAAGCAATTGCAACTCCAGTCTTCTGTGGCACGTATGAATACCAATAGCGCCCCTAGACCTAGTGAAAGATCACTTTTTGCCAGTCGTAGTATTCTACCTTTAAGCTTCGTCAGCAATTTCAAACATAACGAGATCTCTGAATATTTTTGGACCTATAAGGCTCGTTGGATAGCTTGTTTAATGAGGATGTCATTATAATAATCTCTAATTGAGATAAACCGCGTTCCACAAATTAATTCAGTCATCTATTTCCAAGGTGTATGCACCATAAGAACTAAACGGACCATAGGATATAAAGTATTATGTAACTGTGATATGTGTTTTTGTTGCACTGACCTCTAAAGGTGGGTCTAGATCTGCACACGCGCACGAACCGTGCGATTCGCGTGCATCTCAGGAACATAGTATGGACACCTTTGGACATGTTCGCGAATTTAGCGAGTAGTTCGCGTGTAAGTATGTCTTCTCGCGGACACGAACTGTACGGTTCGCGTGCATCTTAGGAACATAGTATTGACACCTTTGGACATGTTCGCGAGCCGTTAGCGAATGGCTCGCGTGCAAGAGACAGTCAAAACACTCGTTCGCAAACACATCGCGTGCATGCCGTGTACTTGTGCTACCTCGGACGTGCTCAGTATTTGGAGACCGTTCGAGGCGAGGTGTGCACGGTTCGTGCGCGCCAGCTTCAATTGCGTAGGTGCGGATCCTTGCACGCGAACCGTTCGCAACATGCGCGCGCGCGTAGAATGATGTGTCCATAGCCATTCGAGGCGCCTAGATTGCACGGTTCGTGCACGTTTGCTGGTGTGGACCTGCCTTAACATTCCCATTGTGTTGGATCTAAAAAGCGTTGCACTAATTTAGCTATGAATGCAAAACCGCACTGACTGGGGTCGTATAGGAAAATGTCATGTCGATCAGTGCACGAAAGAGATACAGCTATACATAACGTATAACATCGTCCCTTTTTCACACTAGATCATTGATGCTGACACTTACTTTTCTCTGGCTTATCGGAGAGACAGGCTTATATAAGTTTATATTTTCTATTATTTAGTTTTTGACCTTATTAGACACTATAAAATGTTTGTGAAACTTTTTTTATCAGTTTGTTATACAACTCGATTCTTTTATAGAGCCGTGAAGAAATCACATAGCTTTGGATGTAAGGTTCTTAATTTATAAATAAAAAATCAAAATAGCTTTAAAACTTTTATTTATACATACACATTTAAATATATTTTGTTCTTTAGACACGATCTTTGGTATATAAAATATAATATTGGTATATGGCCACAATACATTACGTTAAAATGGAAGTTTAATAGAATTCAGTCGATACAGCATAAATGGAAAATCAGTAATACATTATAACAATAATTTAATATTTAAGATAGAAGAAACTATCACCTATAATTAAAATACTTTGTGCTCTCTTAAAAATGTAATGGAAAACTTTTATTGGAAATTATTATGAGATAATATCATTTTGTGTAATTTTTATTAAGATTTGTAGAGTTTATTATATGCCCACAGTTTATTTTTGAATACAACAATAGCCTAGGGAGGACATTATTACCCGACTGCGGCGAAGCCAAAAAAGGAGGGTTGTGTTTTTTGACCTAGTTCTTATTAGTAATGGACCTTTTTTGTATCTTTATTTAAACTAAGGTCTAGCATCAAACGCTACAGGCGCGGATTTGAAACCTATTGAGACCTTTAGGTGGAGGTCTGCCATGTACTTCTGACCCTCATTCTGCAGCTAAGTAGATATACCTACTAAAATAGATTTATATCTAATTTGCTGTCGTTTTCTGCATCCCCAGCCTACCCAGGTGATGACCTAATAACTACTAGAAAATAAATGTACCACCTTGAACATGCACCAGTTTGAACATCTATTGCAACCGAGCCCAGAACTGGTTTTCCCACCGGTTTTTTCATCATTGTGATTATTTATAGAACATTCACATCGTTATTCTTCACTACGCAGACCAAATATTACGACTATATACGAACTCAACAATCCCGTATATGAATGACGTCTAAATATCATTAGTATTCATTCGACGCTGTCGGTCCGCGGACGTACGCTCACGACGATGCACTTAAATATAAAATTAATAAAGATTCCTAATTTGGTATCTTATTCACTATTCAATTATCTAAGGACTTTACTCACTAGACTGTGACACGTTAACATAACGGGTAGATATGAGGCAAAATTTGTTAGTTATTTGAACTTATTTGTCTTGTGCAGAAAATAATTCGCTCTTGACTGGGACTTTTCAAATGATGCAATGATGTTACAGTCTAGTAATTAAAGAGAATAACTCTCTTAATTAAGTAATAATAATTTTCGCTACAAAAACGATACTTCTAATAGTATCTGCACATCGCACATTCGATTCATCGTCAAATATAAAATGACGTATCTATAATACAGAAAAATATGAGTACTTCCACTTTGCCCCACCAAGCCGCCACTGGTGGGGCAAAATGGAATGTCTAAAATTTTGCAGTGGAATCTGCCCCACTGGTTCGACTTGGTGGGACATATTCCACTAGTTTGAAATCTTGTGGATTCTGCCCCACTAGGGTTGGCACCTTAGAATTTGTGTAGGTGCTCGTATTTTATATTTTGCAGTGGAATCTGCCTCACTGGTTCGACTTGGTGTCGAATCAGTGGGGCAGATTCCACTGCAAAATTTTAGGCATTCCATTTTGCCCCACCAGTGGGGCGGCTTGGTGGGGCAAAGTGAAAGTACTCAAAAATATGTTTATGAATGAAATAAAGTCTTATTTAGTTATTATCGTAATAAAAATCGTAATCTTCTGGCTCGTCGGGTATTTGTGGCGGATCCTTGGGAATGTCGATACCTTCGGCGTCAAGTAACCGTACTTTTATGTCCATTGACAGTAAAGTTTCCAAGTCATTTTCGAAAGATTTGCTCGACATCTTTTCTTTAAGAAGAGCGTTGATGCCGTCCGTCCAGTAGTCGAATATCTGCTCATCGGGCGCGACAAAGTCTAAGGAAGTCACTTCAGCAGACTTGATGATAAGGGAGAATGCTAAATGAGGCGTTATTTTCCTCCCCCTCAAATCCTTCATGTGAGGACAGTCTTTGCCTATTATCACACACTTCATATCAGTGACGGGCAATTTGTTCCCAAGCTCCTCTAAAGTTGGGGTACTCTTTTCGTCACAGTCCCCATAATGGAGTACTTTATGATTTGGCGAGAGGCGAACGTACCAAAATTTATCCTTGATCCTTTGACCTCTGGCGGAATATTTCTTGAACCTCGTACCTCCGACTAACACGCCTAGCCTTTGCTGTTGAATGAGATCAATGATTTCTGGAGTAATTTTCTCTTTTAATTCAACAATAGGCCTTGCATGAGACTCCCACACTTCCCTGTTGTTCCTCTCTTGCTGCCAAAGCTGAGTTATTTCTGTATATGTCAATTGGTTTATCTTTTGTTTAAATTTGTCGAAGCCTTTTGGGGAAGATGATAGAGCCCTGCTTATTTGCTCCCGGACTACACTGGATACTTTGATGAAGTCCTCTGCGGTGGCTCTCATTTCCTTCCATGTTTTGTTCAGTAATACTATGCAAATGCAGAATAATTCTTCAAAAGGCCTGTCATGTGTGAAGAATAGTGGGTGGTAAGTCTGTCCTTGTTCACTTGGAGGATCACCAACTTTTAAAATGTCACACAGTAACTTCACCAACTCTACACTTGTCTTGCCAAAGGGACATTCATGTTCATCTGCTCTACAACTATTTTCTAAGACAATTTTTGTGTAGTCCTCTGAGTAGTTCCTTGCAAAGTACAGCATGCAGTCCAGGGCTAAAACTCCTGGAGGCACTTCATTAAAATCTTTTATTGGGTCAATCTCACATTTGAAGCCAAGTTTTTTGAAGTCCTTTGAGTAGGTTCCCATGGGACGCCTCATTGTGACTTCAATGTTAGGGTTGTTATCATTTTCAAAAGCAACTTTTCTCAGTTCTTTAATTTTTTCCTGAGATTCCTGCTCTTGGGCATCAGCCCTTTGTCTCATTCTAGGTTCTAAAAGACCCAGCATCAGAGTTTGTAGTACATACAGTTGGTGAGCTAATTCAGTCCCCAAACCTTGTTCTGAAGCATTCTTAGAAAACTCACTTGCTCCAATAAGGTTTTCATATATTACAGATCTTACTTGTTTGGAAGCTAATGTAGCGGCAATGGTTTTCCTCTTAGTCATATCAGCTTTAGAAAATATTGCATTTATAAGAGCTATAGCATTCTGTTGGATAATACTGTCTTGTTGAGTATTCTGTATATGTGATATGAGACTTGGAATGGTAATCTCTTTCTCCACATGAGAATTCTTTGAACTGTTAAGTACAATGTTCTCAAGAATTGATAAACAGCACTGTATCACTTTTGGATCTTGAGTACTTGCTTGGTTACTAACAAAACTGGCAACTTTATTAATAAATTGGTTTTCAAGAATATCCCAGAATATGACTCCGTGGTCCATGAGTTCGACAAACGTAACAAGAGCATATTTGAGCAGTTTCCCCTTGAACTTACCATTTTCAATGTTGTTTATGATCAGTGTCAAACCTTTCTTGTTGATAAATTCGAGTGCAAAGGTGAGATCACTGCTCAATACGGATAATTTGGAGAGGGCAGATACTTGGTCGACCTCGGAGCCATTGTTTATCTTTGCCAGGATATCCTGAACAGTTTTAGCTGGCGACAATTCCAGACGTAACACAGAGCCATTCTTTATTTCGTTTCGGTTTTTCTCCGTAATATAATTCTGGTTGTTGCTTTCGGAAAATTGTAGAGCGTAGTTTTCAGGGTCGGGGAGCCCCCACGGCTTGCAAAGAAGTTGAATGATACTCGATAAGGGCTGACTTTGATCGAATTCTATCAATTGCGGCACCTTGTCAGGAGCATTAAGCATCTCCACAGCGATCTTGAGGATTGTAGAATCCTTTTCTTTAGTTGCCGACGGCATTTTTATTGGTTTAGTAGACATTTATTGAACATTTGACACGAAACAATCACCACAACACACCACACCTCGCGAATTGAACGCCTAATTTTCCCGTAAGTTGACGACATCAAGCTGATAGCTGTCAAACAAAATTGACACTTGACAGTTTAATTTCGTTTACGTTTCGTTATTCATTGTCATCAACAGCCTTTCCTTACAACTAGAAATCAATGAATAATATTAGTTATCTTTTAGGTCTTTTGGATAATGAGGAACGAATAGGTGTCTTGTGTCTGCAGAACATTACCGGTTTTGACCGGGCTACCGTCTCGTCCTTGCATCTTGCTGATCTATCCATCATAGTTTCCACGCCTCAAAAAGTACTGTAACGGTAGATTTCGTGTTGCGTATCCTCGATTATCTCTTTGATTGATTTGTTCGAGTGTGGCTCGAAGCTCTGCTTTCGACATAGAGCCTAGTCCCTAATTTTATTTTATACTCCCAAATGTTAGGGTTTCGTAGCGCTGTCACCGGAATAGATGAGGCGCAGCTGCCAATGAAAGACTGGAGCTGGACTATGCTGAATAAAAACAATACTGATGCCGATTCTCTTGTTCACAAACTAAACTAAATTTAAGTTCAGTGCATCTTTTTCTTTCTATTTCATTAAGAAAAGGACAGAAGATTAATTTTAGTTTAGTCCTATCAAATTAATCAACAGAAAATAGAGATAAATAAACAGAAAATAGAGATTCCAACATGTTTTGTTGTGAATGTTTCGCCAGTGCAAACGCACAGTAAGGTTTCCTTTTGCAGACAGCCTCTCTCCTACCTACATATTCTAGATGTGTAAATCCCTATTTTGTTGAAGTTGTATCCTAGGAATAAGTAGGTACCTACCTAAGTTATCATAATTTACGACACTTGATAGTATGAGACGAAGTTGCTCGCGTATAGGTACCTAACATGGAATACGAATTGGAGTAACCCTGATGATACATACATTTCAATCTAGCTAATTAGGGCAATAATACGATCCTTGCTGATATACGATCTAGCAATAAAACTATAACTTATTCTTGCCCTAGTATTTAACAGCTTCATTAATACCAGTGTTCAGCTCACTTATCTACACGAGATCGGAAAGTAAACAAGACTTATTTAAACTAAAATGTCGGTTTTCTTTTATTTATTTATTTTTCTCCTGCTATTACATCCTGCGATTAGTTTTCGATGTGACCGGAGACCGTATGGGTCGAATACTCAAGCTTCAGAACCTGACGGGCGCTTCAAACTACACGTAATCGGCATCAGCAATAATGCCTATATTCCTGAACAACTTTATACAGGTAACGTTTGGAACTTACTAACCGTAAGTAAGTCGTTGAAACTCAAGTCCTCAAATATTAAAATTACTTTGCAAAGTCGTTTCGAAGGACCAGTTAGCCTTGTATATTTTTGTAAGCAAAATTATCCATTTTGGACTTAATTACCTACTTTGTAAGGCATTGGCAAACGCCCTTAGGCGAAGGGATACCCCCTTCGTCTTTCCATTCTCAGCAAACCGTTAGAGTCAACCATCAATCGTTGTCGACGTCACAATTAATGGAAACCATAATGGCATCTCCCAAATTGTGTCTAACCGTCTAAGTGATGATCTTATTGCAGTACAAATAACAGAAACAGATGGCCAGTCCCACTTCACGGGCTTTATGATATCTGCGGAGGGTGACGTCAAGCCAGACCCGCGGAATCCCAGGCGAGTAGTCTCACTGTACCCAGGCGAGTTGAGACCGCTAACTGCTACAACTGCAAAGTTTAGTGACAGGTGTCTCTACTCCGTTGAACAGGCTATGGGCTCCTATAAGACGTCTGTTGAGGTAAGTCATCATCATCACTGGTCTATCTTTTTCGAAATATGTACTTATTTAAGTTAGAATTGTCTTGTATCATAAGCGCCAATTGCACATAATCTCTCATAACTCAAGTTTACGACCACGGCGGCGGCGCTGTATCGCTCCGTGTAGATTGTCGCAAACAGGCCTGCCACTGGGCGCTTCACCGCCCGCGTGCAAAACTGACAATGCCGCCTCCTCTTTACCCTACTAGGCTTTTAGAGGAATTTGATGTCGGTTAAGTTGTTATGGAAGTGTATAAAAAAAATCAGTGACGTGCGTATCGAACCACGCACAATGAAGGGTTCTATCTGGTTCCCCTGTTACCCTCATAGAGATTACCTATCTAAGGGCCGATTATTCAATAATTGGATAACTTTTACCTGAAGAATAAATGTGACGTTTTGACAGATTCTCCAAACAATAACACTATCAAAATAACAAACTTATTCGTCGGATAAAAGATAACTGGCGATTGAAAAACCGGCTCTAAGTGGTTTGAACCTGCAAACGTTTACGTTAATGTTCTATATAGAACAACGTGTTCAATAAGGAGATTTCTATGTTTGCCGCCCCCTTGTTAGTGCCGCCCTTGTGCGGTGCACGCCCTGCACACCCGTTCCCAGCGGGCCTGGTCACAAATATCCTATGAAATGAGGGTAGATTTGGTTTTACTTTTGGCAAGCCATACCCATTCACATTATCATCTGTTACGAATAAGCGATTTTCTTACGAGAAAGGTAGATTTAAGCTCTGAAAAGTTTTTAAACAGGTTTATTGGCAAGCTCCGGACTCAGGCAACGGCTGCGTCACTCTACGCGCCATGGTGGCCATAAATGATGAAGTTTGGTACGAAGACGGAGCTCCTTTCACTCAGAAGGTGTGTGAGGACTTAAGGCAGCCTGATGATGTGACACCACAATTGAACTACGAGTGTGGCATCTGTGATGAAGCTAAATATGAGGTAAAGGGCCCATGGCTTTGGTGTAGGTACCATGTCACATTTTAATGTTGCACGATCCTGTTAAAACTGTGGTATCCAATGGTGGTAGCTTCTAGCTTGGCCGCCAATACTACTTGTACTTACATAATTAATTGATGCTGCAGTGTGCTTGAATTTATTTCTTGATTTTCGAGAAAAAATAATGTCGTTGCCTCTTCTAGTTGACTTTCACCGGGGTATGGTCCCGTAATACCCATCCTTACCTTTATCCCGAGAACGACTGGCTTCCAAAGTACAGCGATCTTGTTGGAGCTTCGCACAACCCGGAGTACATCCTTTGGATGCCGGGGACTCTCGCCACGGACGGATTTAGGGATCTGGCAGAACATGCCAATTCTAGCAATCTTGAAGCAGAAATTCGGGGAAAGGTAAGAAATTACGACGTTTCGTTTTGTCATGGGTTAATAATACTTGTGTGGGATTCTTTCCAGTATTCTTGTACCTAAATTTATGGGACTTTTCCAGATCGGTGATGGTGCCCGCACTCTTATAAAAGGCAAAGGGCATGGCTACCGCAAGATGACATTACCCACTTACTCTTTCTTCCGCGTGGATAAAGAAAACCACCTATTCTCTGCAGTCGTAGGGATTCATCCATCCCCTGACTGGTTCTTAGGAGTCACCAGGTTTGAACTATGCCAAGCGGATAACACATGGTTGGTTGAAAGGGAGCTTAACCTTTATCCGTGGGATGCTGGCACGGACAGTGGCGTGTCATATGAAGTAATCAATTGTCTTTTTGACCAGAATATACCTTGCCTTCTTGAGTTATCTGAAGAACTCACAATGATACCATTTTACTATTTCAGGCTGCTAATATCGTAACATATCCTCAAGACTCAGTAGCTCGTGTCGAAATGAGTTCTTATGATAAAAACTCTCCATTCTACGAGGTGGATATAAAAGACATGCATCCATTTGGAAAGTTCAGCATTAAGTTGATAAGGACCTATCACAGGGAATGTGAAGAAGTAACTACCGGTAAGTAGGTGGGACACTTCCGAAGCTTTAGGGTAGAATCAAAGTTGGTTAGACCAAAAAAGTTGAATTAATTGATCGCCTGTAAAACTTCATAATTCTTGGAAGAAGCTGTTCTCAATGCCAACAGTCTAAGATCTGATATATTTGTAGAAGAACCACCAGCAACAGAAGCTTCCGAATCTTCGGAAGAAGCAGCTGGGACGAGTGTGGAGGCTAAGCCGGAGCCTCCAGAGCCATCCAGGTATCAAACACAACTAGATAGCGCCGAGGACGGGCGGTGAGGCTTAGTTGATGATTAGTAGACTAGAACACACCATGTTTCATTGATCAAACTCACGTTCTAAAAGATATCTTAGTTGTATAAAATTTTCGAAATAAAGTTTACGCCTTTTAGCCTTCACCATGTCATCTCATGTTTTAGTTTTGTCCTTAGCTCTTGTATAAACCGATGAAATATTATTTTTAGGTGTTGATTGGATTTTTGGATTATATAAAATATTGCAATTTATTTGTTAGATAGGAGAAGGTAAAGCCCATGGCTAAGGAGGAGCGCAAAATTCTCCATCCTTTTTGAAAGTATGCTTTTGCCAATTCAACACGTATTATCTGCTGCAATAGGTAGGTAGTTGACAAAATACCTTTGTCCAAACAGCGAAGCTCCTCTAATAACCGACCCAGAATCTTCAGAAGACTGCCCAATGTCGCCATGGCAGGACTGGAGCGTGTGTGACGGAGAATGTGAGGAAGAGAAGGTGATAGGCTTTCGCTGGAGGGAGCGGTACCACCTGGTGGATGGAGTTCCTGTTGAGAAGTATGATCCTCATGTAAGTGTGAACTGTATTTAATAATGAGGCTGTATTTTATGTTCACCAAAGTTTTGATTTATTTTGGTCCTGCAATACGGGAAGGTCCTGATTTCAGGCATTCAATTCTCTTCTAAAACAATCGTCAGAAAAATGGTTTAAATCCACTTGTCGGTGTCCAAGTCGGTGTGGAGTTTCTTGCCCATTCTTCTCCATACGAAAACTACCTTTTGGAAGGGGCGACTAGAATCAATTCTATTTTTTGTTTTTGACGTTCAAAAGTGCCTTTTTGTGCCTAATTGATATAAATTATTTGACTTTGACTTTGACCAACAGCCCCCAACCGAATGGCAGATAGATAGGGCATAGTTTTATTACGGTGTCTTCGTCAGCATTCATATACAATGTCGCCCATAGGCATGTGACCGCCCGTATTTTTCTGAATATTATTCATAAAAAATTATCTTTAATATTTTTCATGTTATTAAAAAAAAATTGAGTAGTGTTTGCCATATCTCCGGTGTTATTGGCTCGATTTGGATTCTGTTTATTATTTCTAAAAGCTTATGAGTTATTTTTTCGGATTAACATTTTTTTCTAAAAAAAACCGTATTTATTAAAAAAACACAAGTGTAAGTCCATAAAATAACAGATTTCAAAAAAAGAACAATAAAAAAAATAAAAACAATGGCACTCCGGGAGCGCCGACAGAAGTGAAAACTTGAACAAGATCGCCTTGGTGAAAGAAAAATATTTGTATAGGACATTGGTCCGTAGCCTTATCTAAATAAAGAGCACAATTGCGTTTACAAAAATGAGGTGTCGTCACTCAAATCAATGGTTTAGTCCAATCTCAAAAATGCCCAACGCGCCTAAAGAAGTTTTCACTTCAAAAAAGAAATTAAGAAGAGAGACCGCCTTTTCAAATTAATTTTTCAAGAGTATTCAGAAAAACACGGGCGGTCACATGCCCATGGGCGACATTGTATAAATTCATCCATGAAGTTAGAGGCATCTTTATCACGCCCATGGGCCTCCGACTTGACTTCACTTGTCAGCTGTCCAGAAATATCTCTCAGGCATGCTGGTTTCCTCACGATGTTTTCCTTCACCGGTTTTGAAGCAAGGCTAATTATACAATACGCACAAGAATTCAAAAAGTCAAAGGGCCTTGGACAGACTTGGCAGTCCGTTGGTCCCACCGTTATGCTATCACTGCTGTATAACCTTAAACATGACCATAAAGTATTTTCAAGTAATTTGATGATTCTTCTTCACAGGCTAAACACCATCACAAAGTGAAAGAAGTATCCAAATTCTGCAAGACCCATTTCGATACATTCGAGAGAGAAGCCTGTGAAGATGAGTGCACCAATTCCGAAGAAGACGAAGAGGGTCTTACAGGTTCGTATTAATTTAATCCTAGTCTTCCCCTAACTATGCCGAAGGTCCTACACGGTGGGACTTTCACTACTCTGTTCTATCTATTCACTCTTAGGTAGTTTCCCCGAAGGTCCCGAACTTGGTGACACCATGGGCATACCCAGCTTTTGGCCCAGGGGGGGGCAAAACAGAAATTTCTAAAGGTGGGCACATGTTTTACCCTACATGTAGTGTCTAGGGGAAACACCTGCAGGAGATCGCGGGCGATCGCGGGTTACTGGAACACAAAGTAGTAAAAAAAAAACAGTGGCACTCCGGGAGTGCCAACAGAAGTGAATACTTGAACAAGATCGTCTTGGTGGAAAAAAAATACTTACATAGAACATTGGTTCTTAACATGATATAAATAAAGACCATAATCAATGGTTTAGTCCCATAAAATGCCCAACGCGCCTAAAGAAATTTTCACTTCAATAAATAAACTGTGTGCTTGCTTGTGCGTTCGCGTATTTTGCATGAAACAACAACATGACCGGCCAGGCATCACGGTTTTTTCTAAAATTAATACATAATATGCTTATTATTATTTGTAAAGTACCTAAGTCTTATCGTGGCTCTAACAACTTTTATCGACAACAATAGGTGCTTAGGCATATAAAATCCAGGGGGGCAACTGCCCTCCCCTGCCCCACCTGGGTACGCCCATGGAAGTTGGATTAAGTAGTGTTTTGAATGAATTTATTTCCTTTCAGTCGAACGTAGAGTCATGGCGCCAATAACGCCTGGAGGGAAGTGGAACTCGAAGCGAAGAGACGTGAAGACAAGAAACAATTTCCTGCATCGTTAAGAAAAAATACCTTTAATCCTCATTATTGAGTTGATAGTTCTGGGGGCCTACCACCAGCTCAAAAGCAGTATTATTTTAATATTACTTCAATGGGAGAAAGAGATAGAGCTATACGTCCTGTAGAGCTTCATCTCTTTTCCACACTGAAGTAATATTAAAATAACACTGCTTTATGAGCTGGTGGTAGGCCCCCTGTACCCTTATTGCGTAACTTAGTTTCGTAAACGATTATGCCTAATTTGTTTCATTTTGACAGTTCAACATCATTCATTGCGTTATTTACGTTGTTAAGCAGATTTTTTTTCCAACTTATGAAGCAATGGTTTAACAACTTAAATAACGCAATGAATGATGTTGAACTGTCAAAATGAAACAAATTAGGCATAATCGTTTACGAAAATAAGTTACGCAATTAGGGTACCTACTGTTTCAAATCGAAATAAATTGTGATTGATCGTGTATTACGCAATTAGGATACTGTTTACCATTATTCTTTAGAATGTATTTTTCACCTCAGCACCTAAAACAAGCAGGTTTTGCTGTGTAAAGACAGTGAGCATAATTCGATTTTGCTGCGAGCGTGAGACAAAGTCATTTTTTTTTTTTTTTTTAAATTCTGACAATAGGTCTGGGTCTACTCACAAAATTCGAAAGATTTAAACTTCACTTTGTTCTGTCACTTTCACTTCGATACGAAAAAAACGAGAGATAAAAACAAGTCGATTCTGTGTTTTAAATGTAAATTATTATATTTTATTCTAAATAATCGAATTATATTTTTTTATCAATTATAGATAATGTTGAAGAAATAAATACGAAGTTTATCATGTATCTACATAATTATTTATTGTTTTAACAATCTTTAATATTTTGGCAGATTACCGCGGGTGAAGTTTCAGAACGCATCTTTAAAAAATAGCGGGATATTTTTTTTAAATTGTTTTTATGTTTTGAGCTAGTCACAAAGTTCGATACACGTTGGTTATAATATAAAAATAAAAATGAATAAATACGAGTAAGTCCAGTGACGAAGTCTGCTATTTACCACCGGAAGAATTAAAGCAGCATGTAAAAAATGCAGAACTAAGTTCATATTTATATTCATATTTAAAGTTTCCTGCCTGAAAAGTCTTGCGAAAAATATCCGAGCAATGGAGACAATACAAAGGGTGCAAACACTTTTTCGGAAACTGTACTGTTATCGTACTTCATTGAATTATCACAAACGAGGCAACCATTGAATTATCACAAACGAGGCACCATTCAATGTTGAAAGCCACAATAAAGACAAAAGATGACGTCGTGTACATTGAAACCTATCCCAAACTTATTGCATTTTTGAAAAGAATGTCAGTGCAATAATTTTACTTTTAACTTTTAATTTTTTGATTTACTTTGTTTTACAAATATACATGTGGTTAAATGTTTACCGTGATGTATTTTTTTACCTTTAGATACTACAAATAATATATTTAATATGTTCTCGCTGCTGAGGTGAAAAGTTGTATGTGTTACACGAGACCAAAGTTATTTGCATCTCGTGTCTTTGAATCCTTCGCTTACTCGGGATTCAAAATCAACACTCGCAGCTAAAACCTACTTTGCTCTCTTGTTGCACAAATAACTATTTCCAGCTAAAATAGGGTTAATAAATAATCAAAAATACCATTGTTCCATAGTTTAATAGAGATTTTTTTTCCAATTTTCCTCCCTACTTATTCAATAACAGACGAGTGATGGTTATTATTGTAAAGCCGATAGTCAGCGCTTGAGTACTCCGAGACTCAATATCTCTGAGAATGATTGAAATCCGTTTCCAGTGAGCAAGAATCGACTTCTAGTGTTCGCCACATGAATTTTTCCAGGGATCCCAATGATTTTAGTCCCATTGTGTCAATGTATCTCTAGAACACTCCCCTAATATATCTAAAAAAATATCAACCTGTCCTGTTACGTCATGCTTTTAATACTTTTGCTTTATGCCAAAATATTAAAGACTACAATCGTCTGACAGCATATTCCAGCGCACTAATTAGTCTAAATTAAGTAATAAGCACGGGAGATGCAGCAGGACTATTAAACTAATTGTGAATGAACGGTTTAGTAACACGACGACCTGTGACCGTACGGCACCTATTTAAAGTACATTCATGAAGGAATAAAGGTGAAAATGCCTTTGAATTTTTTCGGTAAGTCTGGATTTTATTTAGATCTACTTTTGCAGTATTCTCTACATACTTGATAAAGTAGGTCAGCTCACAATATTTTGTAATACTATTTAGCAGTAGGTATCTACGCAGTCCATCACATTCACGTCTGCAAATAATAGACATCTAAGTTTACCGGCCACCTCGAAAAGATTTATCGCCTGCAGTAATAGTAGATTGTTATACGAGGGGATAAAAAAACCCATTCTATCGAGGTAGTGTCGGGGTAGTGCCAGAGCGAGGGAGTAAATAGAAACTGAGTTATAATGGGGTTTTAGCGCCACGTGTTACACACTCTACTTACTTTTCACTACGGTTGCGAGAAAATAAAATAATCCAATACAATATTAAATAGATAGTTTATTTTAATTTAAAAGAATTACAGTTCGTTGAATCTGAATTTTTAAGGAAGCTTTTTACCCCGGTATGCGGTAGTAAAAAGCTAGTTTTACATAAGAATAACTTTTTCGTTCGACTTTTTCTGTTTTGTAGGCTCGTTGGTAACAGATAAAAATTACTTTTTCCCCTAGAGCAAGATATGCTATTTTTTCCCCACTCTGGTACGCTACAATGACGGACTTTTTGAGCAAGAGGAGTAAAAACATCTTTTTTTTCGTAATGACTCCATCTTTACTAGTTGAAAAGGTATTTCCTAGAATGTGTGTGCTCCATCCATTATTATCCTTCAATGCTAAAGACTACTGACGATGTCGGATTGCCGAATATGGCAATGAGCCGAAACTAATAAAACCTTAGTTTTAGGTCCCTACCAGATCATAATTCTGATAGTGATTCTAAAAGCCTGCACGTGCAGTTATGAAAAGTGTGATCGACGACCTCTGGGAACCAACACGGATCCATTGCCACCCGACAACCGGTTCATGATAGACGTAGATGACATCAGAGACAACATGTACAACCCGAAGAAAGAATATACCGGTACGTGATTTGTAATTACTTGAGCCACTGTCACCTCCCGAATTGAACTACGGTCGAAAAAAGATGAGCAAAAAAAAAAACAGTGGCACTCCGGGAGTGCCAACAGAAGTGAAAACTTGAAAGAGATCGCCTTGGTGGAAGAAAAATACTTGTATAGAACATTGGTCCGTAACCTTATCTAAATAAAGAGCACAATCACGTTTAAAAAAAAATACTTCTAAAACCTTTAAAGTAAAAATACTTGCATAGAACATTGATCCTTAATTTAATATTAATAAAGAGCACAATCGCGTTTACAAAAATGAGGTGTTAGTAAAGGTGTCGCGAGTTCGTTTTTCCTATCTCAAAAATGCCTAACACGCCTAAAAAAGTTTTCACTTAAGTTAACCCTTTTGCTTTATAGTGCAATTATGTACACACGGCTACACATCAAGCTATACATTTCCAGTTTGTGCTGATCTCTCATTGCATATTAATTCCGTACAATGCGAGGTCAACTTATACTGGAAATGTATAGCTTGATGTGTAGCCGTGTATTCATATATTTACAGTTATGGCGTGACACTGATGCCTCAAATAAACGCACTCACATTGCAATAATTTGGGTGGATGTGTGAACATTTCATGAATGTCAAATTGCAGTGCAAGTCAGATACAGTCTGGTTTTTTTAACTATACCACTTGCATCATTTCATAGTTCGCCTATCTTCCCGAGACGGGATAACTCCCTTCATCGCGTTCACGATATCCCTTCAAGAGGATACAATGAAGAACAAGGACAACCCTAGGAAGCCTCTCCTCCTGAGTGCCGGGAAACTGGAACCTCTGCGTAATTCTAACAACACAAAGCTACTGCTCACCTGCGAAAATACGGTCATACAGTCCGATATCACGCCCAAGACTTCTGTTGAGGTGAGTCCTCAGGGAAACAATCAGCGTCACTGGCTAAAATTGACCAATGGCGATGATAAGCTCACATTAGACCAGGGGGCCTACCACCAGCTCAAAAACAGTATTATTTTAATATTACTTCAGTGGGAGAAAGAGATGGAACTATACGTCCTGTAGAGCTTCATCTCTTTCCCACACTGAAGTAATATTAAAATAATACTGCTTTATGAGCTTGTGGTAGGCCCCCTGTATCCTAATTGCGTAACTTATGTTCGTAAACAATTTTGCCTAATGTTTCATTTTGATAGTTCAACAACATTAATTGCGTTATTTACGTTGTTGTATTTTAAAATGTATGAAGTAAAAATAATTATAAAATGTGAAATTACGCGAATATTATTGACATTTGCATAGGAGTCGAGTCCTCCTAAATCTCCTTAATGTATTGCCGACGTATAACCATTAACCCTGTACATCAGGGTTATTCGTTACATTTTATATTTTTATTTCATACATTTTAAAATATAAAATTTTAAATTAGATACCTACTTGAAAATGGTTACGTATAACCATTCACCCGGTATAACAGGGTTATTGGGTACATTTTATATTTTTACTTCATACATTTAAAAAAGTCAAATTACTCGAAAGTGGTTGACATTGGCATAGGGGTCATCAGGGGTAATTTGGTTGCAAATGACCTCTCCTACATCCCCTTAACGGATTGCCGACGTATATACATTAACCCTGTTATAGTTACAATGCACAATGCTGCCTATGGGCATTAGACTGCCCGTGTTTTTCTGAATATTTATGAAAAATTACCGAAAATTAACTTTAAAAGGGGGCCTTTTTTTGTCGAAGTTGGGTTTTACTAAGTACTTACTTATAACTTTTCTATTTATTTGATTTTATACGTTAGGCAAAATGGACAGCGCCAAGGAAAGACAACAAATGTGTGACAATCTTTGCGGTGGTGGCTGTGAAGCCAGATGTTTGGTACAGCTATGAGGGGCCGTTGTCGAAACATATATGCGAGGATCGGAGGAAAGAAAACGATATGCCGCCGATGGAAAATCCCGACTGCCAAGTTTGTGAAGATGCGAGGTACAAGGTATGCAGGTGTCGTCGGAAAATTCACTCCAAAAAGGTCTTCTTTGAAATCAAACGCAGTCTGCGGTTTATATCGAAGTCCCGACCGTGGCAATGATTTATAGGTATGAAGAACAGAGTGCTAAGTTTCTCTATTCCATGGATAGTTTCATAAAAGTCCGCTTAAAAAAAAAAATGACTGTCGCGGTTCGTTTGGTAGCCGATTACTAACAACCAAGTTAAAATAAGTAATAAACGAATATTACACTATATTATGTGTGTAGTAATCAGGGATGTAACGGATATCCGTATCCGCATCCGCAACTGCGGAGCATCCGCATAAATTTTGATATCCGCAAAACATCCGCATCCTCAAGTTTTGATTTTAAAAGCTCCGCATCCTCATCCGCATCCTCATAATTTCTATGGGGATGTGGCCCTACCTACGTTGTTCGCTCAAATAGTCAATTTTATTATACTCGCTCCGATATAAATGTGCGGACCGAAGTGTGAGTGGCGCGTTTCTATTGCCTGAATTCGCAGTGTCCCTGTCCTATTACTAGTGATAGATGATTGGGCATGATGAGGTGTCAAAACACTACTATGCTATTTTTCATACGACATCTGCATCCGCACCCTCATCCGCATCCTCAATAAGGAATTTTCCAATATCCGTATCCTCATCCGCATCCTCAAACCCGATTATCTCGATATCCTCATCCGCATCCTCATCCGTTATACGACATCCGTTACAACCCTGGTAGTAATGAACAAAAATAACAAAGTAAGTAATATTAAAAATATGTGAAAAAAAACCGGTCAAGAGCGAGTCGGACTCGCGCACCACGGATTCCGTATCATTTTAAATCATCGGCGAGGCCTATATTCGTCAGAGAATTTTAACACTGCACACTGCGGTGTAGAATATTGCAGTTTTAGGTCAGCGCCATCTCTTGACCGATAGTGGAACTAATGTATTTTTTGTTAATGATTTCTGGAAAAGTGTGCTATTTAGAGACATCGTTTTATTTTCCTGTGATCATTACATAAACTTCTATCACATAGAATAATTTCAGATTTTTCTCTGAGCATACTTCGGAAATAAGGGGGGGAACGGTATTTTTTTTCCATTTTTCGTCACAAGTCTAAAAACTATGCAGCCAAAAAAAAAATGTTTTAAGAATGTGCAAGTAGCGCTCTTTCATATGATACCCCACATGCCCTAATAGCCCCACTTTGAATTTTTAAGACCACCGTTCAGTCACAGTTGCAAAAAAAAAAAAACATTTTTATTTCTTTCTTATTTGCAAAATAGTTGGGCAAACGACACCTAAAACTATTCCAAATTTCAAGTTGACAGCATTAGTAGTTCTTGAGATATCCAGCTGTGACAGACACACTGACTGAGTCGCATCATAAGAGTTCCTTTTGACCGTTTTGGTACGGAACCCTAATGATATTTTTTACTTTGAACTATCTGTCTGAAGTGTGCAAAGCGCGGGCTAAATTCCATTTTTTTTTAAATTTTTAGTTTTCCGACTGTCGACTGTCTGGCGCCATTTGGTGAAGCTAGAATAACTTAGGTATATTCCAATTTATCGATCAGTTTATAAAACTGTTATTTTTTCCAACAGTTGACATTCGAAGGCATGTGGTCCTACAACACGCATCCTACCATGTATCCCCCAGCCGAGCTGGTGGCAAGGTTCAGTGACATCGTGGGAGCCTCGCACAGCAAGGATTTCACTCTATTCAAGTACAATTTCCAAGCTAGGGAGGGTCTGAAGCTCCTGGCTGAACAAGGGAACACTACCAATTTGGAGGTCGAGATTTATCGGGAGGTAATAATGAACCCTATAAGACAGCTTAGACAGCTGCCTGTCTCTTGAATTTGTAGTCTTGGTTGCATTACTCACAAGAAGTGACAAAATCTCAAAGCAGCCAAAGCACCCCGGGGGGTCTACTCAGTGCCGGTCCTTGATCAGTGTAGAGCGAGATTGTCTTTCGGTGCCCATTGAACGACTTCCCCTTCACATAAATTCCACTTCGGTTTCATGTTATAAATTCCCCAGCTTTTATTGCAAATATCAACACTTATTGAATTTAAATTAATTTGGCTTTTTTCCTTGCCATCTGGCGCCTAGAGCGACCGCTCCACTCGCTCTACTGGTCTACTCTCTAAGTCCGTCAACAAAGATACGGGCCCGTCAATAAGTGATCGTCCGAAAATAATTGATCTGTCAAAACAAGTGTCAAATTTTATTTTTCGAACGAGCAAAAATATATCGGGAGTAGGGACAACTGTCAAATCGTGTTGCATTAATTATTAGTTTGGTCTCCGAACTAATCAGATATCCGTATAAAGAGTAGGAAATGCCCGTAACTTCGTCCAAAACTAAGGACCTCGTGATTAAGGAGTAGACCCCCAGTACTTATCACAGTACCTAACGTATCTTCATGTTTTACAGCTTGGAACCAACGTCAGAACTATAATAAAGGCTACAGCTCCACCAAACACATATATGAAGACCCTTTCCACCTTCAGAGCGAGCAGAAAGCATCACATGGTGTCCTTAGCCACTGCCATCGTGCCTTCTCCTGATTGGTTCCTTGGAGTCGCCAACTTAGAACTATGTGATGTCGAGACTAACGAGTGGGCCCAACAGGTCATCTTCAATTTGTATGCAATGGATGCTGGTACGGACAGTGGAAAGAAATTTGACGTACGTAAACCTTTCTATATTTTTTAACACGTGCAATGCCTGGAGGGTTCACCTAGTCGCATATGGGATGCCGGGAGCCCTCGCGGAGGGCTCATTTTAAATGTAGCTTTTTCTCAGCGAATACAGCTTTCTAAACCAAGAAAATAAAATCTGATGTATATTTTAACAAGATTTATTAGTATAAATGCGTTGGTTTTAAAAACTAAGCATTTTTATTAAAAAACTTGAGAGGTGTCAAGGGACACCCGGATGGAACGAAGTTCCTTTCGATTAATTAGTGAAGGAATTGTAATAAAATGAGTAAGTAAGTGAGTGCATACGCCACACACACAGCGTACACCGCAGCACCACACAATACCAAAATAGGGAATAATGCGGCGTTTTCCCATGATTTTAATGGAGCCAAAAGAGAGGTCTTTTTTTCCTGATTTCGGGGACCCCAAACTTGATAGGTCTACGACCTCTGGCTCCAAAGTTAAGACCCGTGAGGTGTGCAGGGGGTGTATCGGGATCAGGGGGTCGCGGGAGGATATCGAGGGGGGTTCGTTGGGAGGTTATATATAAGAGAGTTGTAAGATATACTTAATTACAGATATTGGGGGTCAAAAGAAAAGGGGGTCAAAAATGGAGTCTAAGGGGTCTAACTGAATGCAGGTTCTAGCTGAGAGGGAGGTACTAGGGGGGGGGGGGAATTTTATCAAAACTTTGATATTCCCAGCCGTTTTCGAGATATTAAAAAAAAAAGTGTCGTTTCAACTTTTGGTCTTAATTTTTCCGTCTAGCCCCCTTTCGCAACGCGCGATAAGGAACCACTAAAAGTGACAAGACCCTGAAAACACAATTTTATTTCGTTTTACAGTGTTTTATAACACGGTTTTAAACCTAATGCGGCGGTTACGATTTTAGCACAAACGTAATGCCGGTGACCCTTCCGGAGGGTTCACTTCCAATATGTATGGCAGCATGGTGTATGAGTTCCATGAAAAGGGGTGGAGTCGAAAGTGTTCACTCAGAATATTAGGTTCATCTTGTTAACGCCATACGCAGAGGCTTTCACCCGCAGACTCTAGCTAGATCTCGCTAATCAGAGCCTTTGAAGATAAGCAGTTAGCATATCCTGCAGATTAGATAAACAAAGAGTTATTTATAATATGTTGTGAAAATATGAATGTGCCCTAGTAAATCATGACCCCCACTTTATTTTAGGTACTTACTTAACTTTTTTTATTTGGAACCGGTTTGGAAATCCTCAAGGATGTTCTCCGTCCTGGGGCGGACGGAGAGGTTAATCAGACTTCTACTGACTAAAACCACCCCGTGTTCCCTCGCACACTTGCACCGGGGGCCATGGAGGCCTTCAACGCAGCCCCCGACTGGTGAGGTGCCCAGTGAAGTGTTTGACTCCCCCCGCGACGTCTAAGAGGGGCGCGCGTGGAATAATACGCGCTACCACCTCGGGTCATAGGGGGCGGAGGGACGTCCCCGAGTCTGCCTTCCCTCGACCCATTTAGGTGTGCCCGGTGCGTCTGCTGAGGGCCGGTAGAGCACTCGAAATCTGTCTTTCCCTTTCTGCTGCCTCCTTCTGCGACATGACATTTTCGCAGAAGATCAGAGCGTTAGGTACAGTCACAAGCAATAATATGTATACACTTAGCAAGTTTAAAAAGTGATTTGTACAAAATGACAACCAACACAATAGAATTCTGTGTTGATTGTCATTTTGTACAGTGTGAGTTTTTATAGTGTGCACATATCGAAATGAGGGAATGCAAATGAGGGAAATGCTTAATTTTATCAACGGAAAACTAAAAAAAAAAACTTATTTATTCTTTTTGGCGTCTTATTGTGACATTTTCGGATTATTGCAAAAATTTATTTAAAAAAAAAAACAGATTTTTGCTAAATAACTTGTTTATTTTCAATTGAGGGTAGTTTTTTTCAACATTTTATGAGGACGCCTAATTACTTCCAATCATTATGGAGTTTGTTTCATCGCGATAGATCATTTAGTTTAAAAGTTACACCGTTTTGATTTAAAAAAAATCTAAACTACATTTTTTTTTATAACATATTTTTTTCCGTCGATAAAAATAAGCATATATTCCCTCATTTCGATATGTGCACATTATAAAGACTCACACAGTATTGTTACGAATATAGTATTTTGAAACCCATGCCAATATTAAATAGATCTTAACTCAAAGTTGCAGTCATTATTCCATGAGAAAATCGCTTTTGAATTTTGGTAAGTGGATACATATTAGCGCTCGTGACTGTACCTTTTTTTTTTTTGTTTTTTTTTTTTTTGTTCCGGGGTGGAAAATCCTCATGGATGTCCTCCGCCCTGGGGCAGACGAAGGGGTCTGTCAGACTCCTAGCCTAACCTATCATCGGTACTTATGTTATAATTTTACAAGGATCTTTTGGTGCCTGAATGACGATGACAGGGCGGTCCGGGTTGGCATTTGATGGCGCCGTTAGTTCCTATTTTGGCCACGCCCCAAAAGATCCTTTTACAGCTGCGTTCTTTGTATTCTGTTTCAGTCATCAAATGAGGCGACGGCACCAGCTCAGCCGATTTCCTCCGCGAGCATAGACGCCGACATGCCCAAAGAAAATTTGAAACCGTTCGCAAGACTGGTCTTCCGTTTGATACGCACTTATTACAACCCCAACTGCACGATAGACACGGCTGTTACTGAAGATTCAGGTCCGTTCGGGGACCATTGTATCCAATACGCTACAAAGTCACCACACGACTTACAACTCCATTTGTATTCGCTGTAATCAATATTTTTGTTTGAAATTTTTTGCAGTCTATGGTCAGATAGATATTCTTGTCAAATAAATCGACTAAAAGCAAAAATATAAATGGGCAACACTATAAAAAAATGTTGAAAATGACATTCCCGCGCGGTCAAAATGACAGTAAAAAGTCACTCCCGGGATGCGCGCGTTCGCAGTAATAATTCGTTTTTTAATGGTTTTAGTGTGTAAATCGTCGGAAAGTGGTGATATTTTCATTTTGAAGTAAATATTACATCGTTTTAGATAATATTCGCACTAAATATCATTAGATTATACCTATTTTGACCCAACCAAAAAAAGTGTAAACAAACGTGAAGGAGAAAGTTCTCGTGAAAGTGAAAGTTGATATATTTTTTGAGTTTTCTGTATGGATCTGATCGGTAAGTATTTTATTTATTTTGTATACTAAATTTTTCAGAGTTTAAAAAAAAAAATCAAAAAAATACAAATAAAAAATATTTTTTTGGTACGGAGAAAGTTATGAAAGCACTAGAAATTCTAGATCAGCAAAAACCTAGATTTTTTGAATTTTTTTGAAAAATATTTTGTCTCTGAAAACGCTTTTATTAGATAACTTATCTATCCATAATGTACCCTGAAAAATTTCGTGTGAATTGGTACGGTAGTTTTATTAGAAATCGTAAAAACATTAGAACATAGAAAACACAAAAAAAACGGGTAATAAAGATTAGTAAACGTTGATAACAAAGACTGTAACCATTTACAATGTATCTCTAATCTATTCGAGTAGCAAAAAACATAAACAAAACACTTTAGACGTTATTATGAAACCCGATGCTTTTGTTTATTCAAGTGCGGTCGTAAATCTGTCACGGCGCAGACCACCCACCGCGCCTGAGCGGTTAAAATACCTATTATGAATTATAAATGAAGTCGCGGGATTGTCTGAAACTACTTAATAAATAATAAAGTACAGGCTGACCGTAAAAACTGAGCTTGCATAGCTGACAATAATAAGCTACTTCCAAAAACAGATCCAAAATACCTCTATTCGATCGTCCACGCACAATGGTCCACCTGACCTGACAGACTAAGGTCCGTATTACAGAATGGCACTCAATACTCAAGACTTATGCCATTTGATTGGTTGAAACTAGTTTTAAGTAATGCTTGAGTATTGAGTGACGTTCTGTAATACGGGCCACAGTATATCAAGCAGTGCAGATTTCAGGTTGCCATTGAACTTAAAAACTATAATTTATAAGAGCTCTTTTAAGTCAGGACTCAGAGCATTCCTATTGGACAAATGTCTGTATTCAATAGACGATGACATAACATATCCACGTTTATAAAAAACTGAAATTAAATGTGAGCCTCGTTTAAATGAAGGAAGTAGCTTGTGATGTTATTGTTTATTTTTGGAACGAAGTTCCTTATCACGCGTTGCGAAAGGGGGCTAGACGGAAAAAAATAAGACCAAAAGTTGTAACGACACTTTTTAGGGTTCCGTTGCCAAATGGCAAAAAACGGAACCCTTATAGATTCGTCATGTCTGTCTGTCTGTCTGTCTATCTGTCTGTCTGTCTGTCTGTCTGTCTGTCTGTCCGTCCGTATGTCACAGCCACTTTTTTCCGAAACTATAAGAGCTACGCTGTTGAAACTTGGTAAGTAGATGTATTCTGTGAACCGCATTAAGATTTTCACATAAAAATAGAAAAAAAACAAATAATTTTGGAGTTCCCCATACTTAGAACTGAAACTCATAAAAATTTTTTTCATCAATCCCATACGTGTGGGGTATCTATGGATAGGTCTTCAAAAATAATATTGAGGTTTCTAATATCATTTTTTTCTAAACTGAATAGTTTGCGCGAGAGACACTTCCAAAGTGGTAAAATGTGTGTCCCCCCCCCTGTAACTTCTAAAATAAGAGAATGATAAAAATAAAAAAAATATATGATGTACATTACCATGTAAACTTCCACCGAAAATTGGTTTGAACGAGATCTAACAAGTAGTTTTTTTTTAATACGTCATAAATCGTAAACCGCAATTTACCTTTCATTCAATGTTACTTGCTGCTACGGAACCCTTCATGGGCGAGTACGACTCGCACTTGGCCGGTTTTTTTAAGACCAAAAGTTGTAACGACACTTTTTTTTTTTAAATTTTAAATATCTCGGGAACAGCTGGGAATGTCAGTTTTGATAAAATGTCCCCCCCCCCTAGTATCATCCTCTCAGCTAGAACCTACATTCAGTTAGAGCCCTTAGACCCCATTTTTGACCCCCTTTTCTTTTGACCCCCAACATCTGTAATTAAGTATATCTTACAACTCTCTTATATATATAACCTGCCCCCGAACCCCCTCGAAATCCTCCCGCGACCCCCTGATCCCGATACACCCCCTGCACACCTCCCCCCTTTTAATATTTAAATATCTCGGAAACGGCTGGGAATATCAAAGTTTTGATAAAATTTCCCCCCCCCCCCCCCCTAGTAGCCTTCTCTCAGCTAGAACCTACATTCAGTTAGACCCCATTTTTGACCCCCTTTTCTTTTGACCCCCAATATCTGTAATTAAGTATATCTTACAACTCTCTTATACATATAACCTCCCCCGAACCCCCCCTCGATATCCTCCCGCGACCCCCTGATCCCGATACACCCCCTGCACATCTCACCCCCCCGGGTCTTAACTTTGGAGCCAGAGGTCGTAGACCTATCAAGTTTGGGGTCCCCGAAATCAGGAGAAAAAGACCTCTCTTTTGGCTCCATTAAAATCACGGGAAAACGCCGCATTATTTTGGTATTGTGTGGTGCTGCGGTGTACGCTGTGTGTGCGGCGTATGCACTCACTTACCTACTCATTTTATTACAATTCCTCACTTATTAATCGAAAGGAACTTCGTTCCATCCGGGTGTCCCTTGACACCTCTCAAGTTTTTTATTTTTATTGTATTGAATGTTTAATTTGTAATGTTATTGAATTTTTATTTTTTGTTATTTTCTATAATTTATTGTACTATGAACGTGTTAGTTTTAATAATTTGAATGAACGTGTTTTTATTTATTTATGATTTCATGTTTTAAACACAATGTGAATTGTTCCTGACATAAAGTTGAATTGAAAAGCGCGGAAACCAAACCACATACATAACATAGAACATAATAGAACCTCTATTCGTAGGTGCTTAAGAGTCACAATAGCAATTGAAAAGCGGCTGCTATAGTTGGACGGGTTGGACCTCCACCGCTGTTCCGCGCCTTAGGTACCTTTGTGCGCGGTTCCCGGGACGGCAACGCAGACTGCAAGCCGCTCATTTGCGCGGGCGCAGTGAGCGTTGACGCTCACTGCGCCCGCCCCCATCTCGCCGCGCATTCCTAAGTCCCGGCACAGCGGTGTCGGTCAAACTATAGCAGCTAAGTTTGGCTACTTGTCTGTACAGACGCCAGCACATCAAGCTACTACAATCTGTCAAATTTATTTAATAGATTTTCAACTTTATCGCTGATGTCTAAAGTTCAAAGTTGATTGGAAAAATTTGACAGTTTCGGGTAGCTTGATGTGCTGGCGTCTGTACGTCCCACACCACACTACCCTGATGTACTGGCTTGTATTCGGTATGGTATTGGGCATCATAAACTCCTATTGGTGAAAAACAGTAAGTAAGAGATGTGTGTAATCATCACCATAATTGCAGGAGGTGAAGGTGTAACCGAGGTAAACGGAGATGGTGATAATGGCGATGAGGGTGAGGATAAGAAAACTGAAAGTCGACAACCTTCTACACCAACAACCACCACAAGGTAGGTACAGATCAACTTCGATGAAGTGTAATGGTGGTGTATGGTTAGGGATGTAAGACGATAAAATCACCCTATTATAATAAGGTAAAAAAAAAACATGTGTGCAATTCACACGTGGTAGAAGTGAAACCTTAAAAAATTTAAAAAAAAAATTGTACGCGCACAAACACGTATTAACACACGTACAACGCTGAGGCCCAAGCAAACTCCCACTATGCCTTGGTAAACACGAGTGGAGGGAGGGGGTACGAAGCAGAGCACAAAGAGAACCACGAACATAAGAAACACTGTAAAAATGCTTCCTATCTCATTTTCTCCCACGTTAAATCTTATGAATTTATGTGTCTGTCTCTTTTTACTGTCGCTTTTTCGTTTCATCGACTTTCAAATTACAACGATGCTGAAGAAGTTTTCACTTAAAAAAAAAAAACATATTAAAACGTATCTAAACAGTTATACACACTAAAACACTACTACTACTTGGAAGTGAGTATGTTTGTGTGTATCATGTGTATGTCACTACTTCACTATTAACGGATAAATGGATTTGAATGTTTGCCAGAGATATAAGCAGTATTGGAACTTAAAAAAAAAACAGAAAACTGGGCTCGTGCGACTCATGCGTACTAAAATCCCTAAAACATAATTCTCAAGTCCAGAATTCAAGATACGAATCACACCATGTCATGCAAAGGACAGCACAAACTAAATTAAAACTTTATAAGTCGCCGGTAATTTTACCGTAATTTATATAAATTACCGTAAAATGACCAGCGTTTTCCGTAAAATACGTAATTTTGCAACCCTATGTATGGTGAGAAAGTAAGTATATTGAAGCATTTATATAGCGTTACAAGGTTCTAATGGCGCATGGCCAAAATCGGAACTAACGTCTCTATCTTGTTTCTTCACTATAACAGGGATGATGGCAAAAAAAGTTTTTTTTGTCCGTAAGCTAGATTAATAAATCATATTGGACATGTACAGACGCCAGCACTTCAAGCTACTACAATCTGTCAAGTTTATTTAATAGATTTTCAACTTTATCGCTGAAGTGTAGGGTTCAAAGTTGATTGGGAAAATTTGACAGTTTCGGGTAGCTTGATGTGCTGGCGTCTGTACTTTTTCTTTTTTTACACAATCAAAACATTACGGCGATACATTGAGTTAAAACGTGCCATGACGTCACGAGTATGTATATTATTATTACTTGTGACGTAGCGATGGGGTATCGTATTACCCAGTTACTGGGTTGTGGAGGTCAGATAGGCAGTCGCTCCATGTAAAATACTGGTATTCAGCTGCATCCGGTTAGATTGGAAGCCGACCCCAACACAGTTGGAAAAAGGCTAGGCAGATGATGATGACTTGTGACGTAGCGAGTTAGCGACCCCCATTCCTCAACTTTAATGCGCTAAATCAAAGTAAAGAAAGAAAGAAAATACGTTTATTTGCGGTAAACATTACGCAAAGAAAGATAAAAATAAATACTTATACAACAAATTGGGGAAAATAGGCGTGTGTGTATAATTATCATTTTTTGCAAAAAATACGTGTCTAATATATTTTTTTTATCTGACTGACTGACTAAATAGAATTACTTTTTTTTACCTAGGCATCATCCCTATTGCGCTAATCTTTATGCACAGCGCCATGTTACCATGATTCTGGCGCCAATCTTTGTAGCAGTGTAATTATAACCAGTCACCTTCAAACTCTTTTATTTCGAACAGTGAGGAGCCACCATCGGTAGACCCAGACTCGTCGCCTAAATGCCCCATGACTTCGTGGGAGGACTGGCAGGAGTGCGACGGCGAGTGCATTGATAACAAGCTGGATGGATACCAGATTCGGTTCCGGTATCATATCGGAGTAAGTCAATTGAGTACTTATGTAGGTTGTCATAATAAAATGTAAATTTATACGTATAATAATGACAGATTTACCATGTTATTGTAGGACCTTATAATAGACTTCATAAAATAATAATAATATAATTTTATTCGGACAACATTGATCCATTACATTTACATTTATAGGTTTAAAGGTTTTTGTGTTATCTATGAGTATAGAACCATTCTCTGTATTGAAAAAAAAAAATTAGTAGCTCAGTAGTTCCGGAGATAATGGAAGGGAATGGTCAATTTTCATCTATTTTCTTCAGATTTTTTTTTTAATTGAGATCCTCGCAACCAGCCATTTCATTTGATATGTCACACGGTACAGTTTACGAAACTTTTTTTAAATTTTCTACTTTGCCCTTCAAAAGTGACCCCCATATTAAAAAATTTATTTATTTTCGTTATGTCCGTGTTTGGGTTACAGAAATTGATATGTGTACCAAATTTCAACTTAATCGGTCCATTAAATTCGGAGAAAATTGGTTGTGACAGACGGACAGACAGACACACGAGTGATCCTATAAGGGTTCCGTTTTTTCCTTTTGAAGTACGGAACCCTAAAAAGGAATGTCCACTTTATTGAATCCTTAGAACCACTTTGTTGCCTTCTGGGAAATCTACCTACTGCTCCAATAAATTGATGTTTTGAGGGCATCTATAGGTACAGACGCCAGCACGTCAAGCTATCCGAAACTGTCAAATTTTCTCAATCAACTTTGAACCTTACTTTTCAGCGATAAAGTTGAAAATCTATTAAATAAATTTGACAGATTGTAGTAACTTGATGTGCTGGCGTCTGTACACGGGCCTTACATGACAAAATTACGGGACGCCTTTACGCCGATTTGGAATGACGACTAAGGCGTTGCATCCTGCTTCATTATCATCATCAACATTTCAACCGAAAGACCTCCAATGCTAGATAATTATAGGCCTCCCCCCATCATCGCCACATCGACCGGCGTGTGTTTCTCGGATCCAGCTTGGATAATCAGCCTATAAAGTTCCCACTGCTAGAACACTGACCTCATCTCTTCGAGAGGGAGTGGGCTGTAATCTACCACGCGGGCCCAGCGCGGGTTGGCGTAAATGTCACATGTAATCGAATTTTTGGTTCTAGGATATGCCGGTTTCCTCGCGATGTTTTCCTTCACCGTTATGAGAGCAGTGTTGATGAAAATTTTACATAAAGTAAAGCGCCTGGTTGGGTTCGAACTAACGACCTACAACTCGTAAGCCCCGTCTTACGAGTTGTAGGTCGTTAGTTCGAACCCGGCCACCACTGCTCTCCAGCACGCGTAGCATGAACACCGTAGAAACGAGTTTTGTCGACGGAAGAATAGACAAAATGACAGATAAACAATCACAATCTGTCATTTTGTCTATTCTTCCGTCGACAAAACTCGTTTCTACGCTGGTCATGCTACGCGTGCTGGATCCAGCTTAGCGCTTTCAAGGACACTGAACGAGACACAACAGAAGTTTTATTGTTATGACGTCTATGGGCGTTTAGTGTCCTAGAAAGCGTTAGTAGCTTGTCAAAAAGACGCCTATGTCCAATAATGAACTGCAAATGGCTGATAGTGATGCACATAGAATGGTCACTGGCCATTTGTATTTTGTGTAGATCTATTGTCGCCCTCTGCCTTCAACGATTCAGGTCTAACTGGTTTATTTAGCCCTGCCTTATTGACTGTTATCAATTGTTTTGTAGAATCCTGCGCCCGAGTGTTTGACGGAACCTCTCACTGAGACGCAAACTTGTGAAGAAGAATGTGAGGACGACCAACCAGAGGAAGAACCCAAGGAAGACGAAGAATACTAGTATATACCTACATAAATTACACCAAAATCTATAGAATAGAATAGAATAATTATTTATTTGCATAGAAAATAGGTACAAAAATGTAGATGTGTATGTATGTGGTATGTTACCGGAAAAATCAATAAAGATAGCTTAGAAATAATAATAATAATTGTGATTCATGGATCTTATCCCTTTCCTAGTCCTTATTGTTAAAGTTACATGCTCTGTGCCTATTGTTTAAGTATGGACAGTTGGCTCAATAAAACTGTTTCTAGGCAACTAACATTATTGACGAGTTAGAATGAGTTATTATGCGAATCATTTCAAGAAATATCTTTTCTAATGAACAACATTATATCTTGACGTAATACAGTAATACCTAGTCAAGTCTGTGTGTCTGTATCTGTACATTTATGTGCTTAAAAATAATACCTTTAGGCTCATCATAGAGTTAGAATATATTATTTTTCGAAAGATTGAATTTTAAAATTGGTGAAACGCGACGCCAAAATTGATCACAAGATTCATGTATGAGCTCGTTCCTTTATTTTATTTTTCATAGGCTTCATGTGTAAGTATGCATGAAGCCTATAAATATCGATGCCTGTGAATATTGATGAATTCACCGGGTTCTTTCCAAACAAATGCTTTTATTTATATTACCTATATTATAATTTTGTAGGCATTCATTAATTTTTAAATGCACAGGAAACTTGGTTTTCTTGGATTTCTGAACGTTTTTTTCATTACGTCATCTGGTGAATGAGACGTTCGTTCTTCGTTGTGAACAAGCGTTCGTTCGTCAATTCGTGATTCAATGGAGTAGTTTTATCAGGGTCAGGTTATATAGGATTCCGGAAAAACAATTCGTATTACATCTTTTTTATTATGCTTACAAAGTCTCCAAAGCCTGCGTACAAACGGTACATTAGTTGGGGCTTAAAAGGTGCATTGCTTTTGGAAGGAATTGGGCTTGCCGTATCCTACGGTCTTTGGTACAAGTTGAATACCGACAGAAGTAAGTACTGGTTTATTTCTGTACATTTTAACGTATGTATAACGTCGGGACAAAGAAATGTATGTTATGCACTGCCGCTTCACATATCCGGTGAGACGAAAATATCATTTGAAAAGTAAAAAAAAATCATAAATGTCAACATGTGTGTCTCAAATAATTGACAGGTCAAAAACCTTCATCAAGCCTGCATCTTTGTTTGTGTCTTTCGGAATAGTGCAAGTAGCCTCTGAGATGACTGACCAGTAGAGATTATTCATAATTCTGTGTCTATAATTACTTGAAGTTCATCTGCCATTTAAACAAATACGCGTTATTTTCATTCAAATTAATTATATTTTAATCTTAATAGATATTCCTCTCTTCCTTACATTTTAAAAATAAACAAACACACTAAGTTCTTCATACATAATTTCCAGATTTCCGTCTGTACATGTTCAAGAACCACAACTGGGTACTGGAAGGTTACTACGGACTTGGTGAGGCTATTACTGAGAATAAGATCAGAGACCTCGATCAGGCAGTTTGGAGAAACGAAGGCCAAATTTAAACAAGCGGTGAGATGTCTGTTGGTATTAAAGCCACTTTTTGGGTGGTGTCGTTTGGAACCCTCGGTTACGCACTGTTCAAGTTGGTCAAACCTGATGATGAACTTCTTAAGCAGGTCATTATTGAATTCCGTATTCGTTTATGTTGATTGTGGTCACTGATTGTTTAGCTAATAATCTTATTGATGGTTTTCTTGGGACTAATCTTTGCATGTGTTTTCAAATTGTGATTTTTATGTGGGGCTTGTGTGATGTTTCTGATTCTTTTCATAAATTTTGATTTAGACAAGTAGAAACTATACATACAAAGAGTTGATTTCATCGGTTCATCAGTGTGTGGCTAACCCCGCTGACTAATTTTCAAACTATATCAAACTACATCAGTGCCTCATTCCATTGATCATTCATGTTGAAATTGATTGAATATTTAGTTAATATATTCATCAAGTTTGATCCATTTTGATTCACCATCACTTGTTACTGAGTATATTTCACTGTTTAGCATTAGACTTGGGGCAATACAAATTAATGAGATTGGAGGGGGACAACAACAACAAGCAACAACCAAAGTCACCAAACTGACGAGTGGTTCAAATTATAATTTCTTTAAATTTCTAGGGCAAGTCATTGTCTTGCCATCCTCATGGTTCTGTGGTCTCTTCTGACATTGACAAGAAATGAAAATATTGTATCTATTTAATAAATATAATTGTTTATGTCAAATGTTTTCTTTGTTATAGTTTGACGCAGAATCAAAACATACAGATGCGAGAAAAGTGAGTCATCAAACTGTTAGTGTTTTAAAAGAAGCTGCAAATCAGAATTCAGAACTCAATAAAATAATTGACGATTTGTTAAAGAAGGGAAAATGAGTGACCGAAATACTGTTTTAGAAAGATTAAGTAGGCGGGATGCACAACGTTTAGAAAAACTACAAAAGGCTCATAAGGCAAGGGAAGAAGTAGATGCTTGTGATGAAAATGAAGATTTCTTTTCAGGCTCATTCAAAATCAAATCTGAATATGTTGAAGACTTGCTGATGCAAGTTCCAACACTAGAACTGAATGCATTACCTCCACACTTTGATAGCATAAAAAGAGAAGTAAACGAATTACAAAAATATGTTGTGACATCATCATTCTTCTTGAAGGAGTTCAATATGCGCAAATATTTGGGTATAGTACAGAATCTTCAGACAAAATGCTATGAATTAGAAGAGAGATATGTGCCCCGAAAAAAGTTTGGATTTTCAAAGAAAAAGCTTCCCAAGTCCCACACTGAGAAACAAGGCTCACTTGATGAAAATGATGCAGCACACAAAACAGACAGTAACAAATGGGATCAAAAACTGTTTGGTTTTGATTTACTGAAAAATAAGGTGTTAGTGCTCGAAAATGATGAGTTGTTCCAGAGGGATGTTGCTTTACGGAATCTTACGAACTGCACCATTGGCCTCAAGGGTGTTATGGGAACCTTGCATTTAACCAATCTTGACAACTGTATAGTGCTTTCCGGACCAGTGACTTCATCAGTATTTATGGAGAAATGTACAAATTGTAAGATTGTTACTGCGTGTCAACAGTTACGAATGCACACATCCAGTAATTGCGATATTTACTTACATGTGACAAGCAAGGGGATAGTTGAAGATTGTACTGAGATATGCACTGCTCCATACAATTTGTATTATGAAGACCTAGAGAAGCATTTCAATATGTCTGCTTTGGACCGGAATTCAAATAACTGGGATAGTTTGGACGATTTCAACTGGTTGGCTCCAGACATTCCTTCACCGAATTGGTCAGTTTTAAATGCAGAGCTTCGCATCAACAGTTGGGATGAATGGTGGTCACGGATTCCTTCCTAATAGTAGATAATAGCAAAACAAAATTTCTCTGCTATTTAAAGCTAATAATAATCCATACATAATAGGGTATAACATCTAACTAATTTAGTTACTGCAATTAATTTATGTATTATGGCCGATTTGATTCACAGCAGCTAGTCTTCGATTCACATACATTTTTACTAACCCCAATCAACATGTAAAACAAAGAGGGTAGGTGTTTATAGCCACACGAAAAAAGTGACAAGTTACGACTGGAGCCATTCGCGATTCAGCGCCGTATAAACGCGTTTCAGCGTCATCGACAGAGGCGTAGCGTGTATAGACGTGGGCGAAGTCGCATCAGCGAGGCCCCTTTTCTTTCGTTCCTAAAATCTACCCAATAGATCTATATTACCAAAAATGCTTTGACACGACATACCTACTCATGATAGTGAAAAAATATAAATGCACGGTGGGAGAATATTGAAAAGCATATACATTTGAAAAAAAGGATTGTGTGGTTTTATGAAACCACGGTAAAAGTGAAACTTCTATAGGCGCCGCCATATTGGCCTTGGCTGCTCTGACGAGCGCCTTTCACTTTATCCCTACTCCGCGGCCGACCGTCACGCGACATGCAACACACAGACGAAAAAGTTTGAGACGATGTAATAAAAGTTTTATTTTGTAACTTGCTTGATAATTTTTTTTACAAAAGTAATCATAGCTATTAATTCCTGACAAGTCTCATATTCCGTCAAACTAACGGTTGCGGTCTTTGAAGGTAGTTACAACGGCCTCGTAGTCACGCTTAAGAGGGGCTTCTTGTGAGGCTGACGTTCTTGTTCGAGCGTAAAAGTGATCAAATTAATTAATCATCTGTGGTAAAGTCTGGGGGCATCGCATTTAAAGGGGCCTCGCGAGGCCCCTTTAAGTGCGAGGCCGTGGGCGGGTCCCATTTCGCCCACGCCTAGCAACGCCGTGGGCGGGGGGCCATTTCGCCCACGCCTAGCAACGCCACTGGTCATCGACCAATTGGAGCATACTCAATTTAGTGTCACAGACCCGAGCCTGACGGTTCGCCTAAAGAAGTTTTCACTTCAGAAATCCAATGTTTTATACACAAATATTGGTTTGTGTGAAATGTAGATGGAGCGAAAATGTATCACTGTGTGAGCGGCCATAAATTACTAGCCACAATAATATTACGTAAGGAACTCATTTTGGAACGCAACACTTAAATGCAAAGAATGAGCTTTGATGTCTTCATTTTTAGAAACTGATTTTATTTTTACATCTAAAGGGGAGTAAAATAAAACATTTTATAAGAATTTTTTTAATTTAACTACTAGCCTTGCCTTGTTAGTCTTTTGACAAGTCTAATTCTGATCACAAGCAAATTATCGCAGTATGGAGATACAAAATCCGTCAGCGTAACATCTCTATTCATAGAAGTCTGCTAATTGCCTAGTATTATCATCTGACATTGCAGGCTATTCATCTTGGTTACCCTGGTACTCACATCCTGAGCCTTTCCTGATATTTACTCGATAAAATATCAAACACGCCTTGTATCTTTCTTCTGCGATAATAGCCATCCATGTAATGATTCAATAACTCTTTTTTTTTCTGATTTTAAAATTTTTAACAAACTATGTCAACCACAAATTATGTTAGGTGGACTGCTTATTTAATTCACTATATAATTTATAACATGAATAAATTTATTATTAGAAAAAGCTGTTTTATTTAATACAATCCTGTTCGGCGTCAACTCAGAATATCTTCTCAATCAATATCATCATAGTGGAACCTAGAACAGAAATATTATGTTCGTTTATTATTAAAAATGATAAAAATTATAAAAACAATAACCCCACTTCAACAAAAGCCAACTAAATAAATAAATCTGCCTAGCCTTTTCCCAACTATATTGGGGTCGGCTTCCAGTCTAACCGGATGCAGCTGAATACCAGTATTTTACATGGAGCGACTGCCTATCTGACCTCCACAACCCAGTTACTGGCTAATACGATACCCCTTGGTAAGACTGGTTGTCAGACTTTCGGGCTTCTGACGACCCGTAACGACTGTCAAAGATCCACGAATGACAGCCGGGACCAACGGCTTATCGTGCTTTCCGAGGCACGGAGGAGTCTCGGTATGTAGAAATGGTCACCCATCCACGGACCAATCCCGGCAAGCGAAAAGCCAACTAAATAAAAAGGTATAAATAAGACATCACAGACATAAAAATCCGGCCCCCCCCGACCCTTGCTCGAAAACGAGGTGCCAGCAGTTGTTGCAGCTGAGCACGTAGCTTGAAATACCCCGAATAATAATCATGATGTTAATATAAATTTGATCCAGCCTGTCCCCTCTTGCTGTCCTCCCGTCAGCGATGCCCTAAGCCGAGGTCCGTACCCCACAGGGGGTGCACTTAGCGAGCATTCGCTTAATTTTAATTTAGAATAGTTTAAAAAGCTCCTGGCTGGAGGCTCTAAATGTAGAAGCTTATGGCACCCACAGGAAAATCCGGTTAAGCAGCCACGACCTTAGTGGTCAAAACTGCGAGAAGCCACTTAAAAAAAAAAAAAAATCCGGAGTCGCACATAATCAGCACGCTTATCATCATAGTGTATTAGAGGTAGAGATGTGCCAGATCGTTAAAAAATGTGATCCGCGGATACGGATACGGATCATAAGGGCCTAGATCCGCGAATACGGATACGGATACGGATGATCTCAACTATCTTCAGGTTCAGCAGGAATTATTTATGATCCTCATCGTAACTGACTTTTGGGGGACAAAGCTGCCCAGTTACTCGTTTTGAAATACAATTTACCATTACCTACTCAATATTAATTATGACGTATATTTTTTTAAAGTTCTTGAAAGCAACATATTTTTAATTGATGTGTTAAATCTCAATATTATACTCTTTAAAATACAATAGACGTGGATATATTTAGTAACCTGTTTCGCTTAGCAAACGGCGTGTTGCCACACCGAGCGCAGGGGGCCTACCACAAGCTCAAAAGCAGTATTATTTTAATATTACTTCAGTGGGAGAAAGAGATGGAGCTATACGTCCTGTAGAGCTTCATCTCTTTCCCACACTGAAGTAATGTTAAAATAATACTGCTTCATGAGCTGGTGGTAGGCCCCCTGAGTGCAGCACTCAGCGCTCGGTGTGACAACACGCCGTGTTCGAGTTCGCAACAAGTCCATCGTCATCCTGAGGATGCCTCGTTGAGAGGTGAAACACGTGTCGATTTATTTCAGGAGTTTTTTATGGCTCTTTAGAAATAGCTAAGCGGAACAGGTTACTAAATATATCCACGTCTATTGTATTTTAAAATGGATTTCCGCAAGGTCGCGCCTGAATCAATTAACAGGTTTGATCTCACCACAAAGATAGTTTAATTACTACCTACCTTATAACTTAATTTACTGGTACTTACTCTACTTGAATTATATATATATATATTTTTTTACTAATTTGGGTTGAAGTTAATAGTATTTCATCTTTAAAATTTCATATACATACGTAATGAAATGTATTAATACAAAAGATTCGTTCAAGATCCGCCAAAAAGTAACGGATACGGATACAGATCTTTTTTCTCCCTCAGATATCCGCGGATACGGATATCCGGCAGATCACTAATTAGAGGTATATATGCTTAGTATGATTATAATAACTAAACTAAAAATTCTTCCGTCGACAAAACCCGTTTCTATTAAACTGCTATAAAGGTAGGGTACGAGGTGGTAGGCCCCCAGAGCTCTCAATCCCCTTGCGTGCCACTGCTTGCCTGGGAAACATCGTTCATATCTCCGCTAGAATCTATTTAAGTCCACTGAAGCTCAGTGGAGAGATGAGGAAGTAACGAAATTCTGCTGGTTCCTTAGTTTATTACTTATCTCTTCTATCTGCTCCCCTCCGTTTTGGTAGATTTCAGGCCTAATAATACTTCAAGACCATTACCTACGCCGTTATTCTCCGAAGGTTTTATTATTAATGCCCACTGAAGTAAAATATTTCTAAATGCTTATGTATTGGAGCTTAGAAAAATTCTCACTTTAGGCTGAGAAATTGACATTTTGCATCCGGTAAACATTTTGAGAAGTGGCCATTTTGCGACTGAGCCCTTTTTTTTTTTGGGTGGGAAATTATCAAATAACTTCTCCCGCTCTGGGTGGAGCGGGAGGGCGTGTCAGACTCTTACTGACTAAAACCCATCCGTGTTCCTTCGGTTGCCCTGTTGCCGGGGGCCACGATTTCCCTTTCGGCCCATATTCGCAGCCCCGGCAGGCGATTGAGCCCTGTCAACTAAAGAGAAACCTTTGACAGTATTATGAACGTTTATTCTGAAAGTGGGCAACGTCGCAAATAGATGTCAGATATTTCGCTGTTTTGATTAATTTGGCAATATTACTGTATGGAAATAAGAAATGTGGCTAACTAGTGAACTAGAATATTAATGAAGTGCAATTATAACACTGAATTTGATGTTGTAACCGTTTTAGGTGTAAAAAAGGCATTTAAAAGCTTCCAAATCCTTTTTTTACATCTAAAACGAAATATTCGGTGTTACGATATTTATTGCATTTCATAATCAATATTTTAGTTCCCTAGTTAGCCACATTTCTTAATTCTATACAGTAATATTGCCAAATTAATCAAAAGAGGTAAATATTTGACAGCTATTTAAGACGTTGCCAGATGTAAAATAATAAGAGTTTATCCCGATTTTTCTAACTGCGAGTCTGTCACCGTCAAAATATTACAGTTTTTAAAATAAGAATAATATGACAGCACTGCAAACGACACGAGTTGTGTAGACCGTACTAAGACGCGTCTATTTAAGTGTATTATCTATGGAGGCGTCGGCGGGGCGCTGAGGAGGTAACCGGGCGGGTGAACTTAAGACTGACAACCTAAGACTTTCTACAGCTCCAATCGCACAGTTAGAAAAAGTTAAATTATATCACAGATTAATATATTATGGTTCACTCCGCAAAATCATTTAAATAAAACACGACTCTTGCTATGACACAATAAAGTGCAATTCAGGTCGCACAGCGCTAATTACCTACATTCACCAAGAAGTTGCATCTCTTTCTATCGCGTAACTCTTATATCTTCTGACTCAGTTACGCTCACTGAATTGGCTCGACAAGACGAGCCCACCGCGTATTTGTAGCTTCATACATAAAATCAGAGCGGACCATGTGTATTCATCAGTAGTTATATCTAAAATAGAAACTCACAGCACGCAGTAAAAAAACCTTCCCTGCTACAATAGTCCCAATTACAAAGAGGATTAAATACAAAATGAAAGTCACTCAAACAATAAATAATAATTTATTTATCACTACATTGGAAAATATATAAAAATGTCAAGTTGTTAAAATCACAGTAATTTTGCAAACCGATACAAATCTTTAAAAGGAAGAGTTCCAGGAACATTTAGGTGGTTACAGTTAGGTGGCAACATTATTTCAATTGTATCTAATTTAAAAATAAATTGGCAACACTATAGCACTTATGTCAAATCCTACTCACTGCGCGGTATCTTCAACAAAAGCAAATAAGCAATCATTATGGACAGCTAGGTAGAGTTACATACATGTTTTACGCTAGCCCATATACCATCGTTTATTTAGTAGTTAGGAGTTGCCGCGTTGAGAACTGAATCGTCGGGCCATAAATCATTATTATTAGTCGGTCTTGCTCGCACTTAAGGAGCAGGTAGCAAACTATCGATAAAACACAAGACGTTATACATTCTTATTGCTACTGCAATTAATTAGGTATGGCCCGACGACTCAGTTCATAACACGAATACTATAGCTATTCCCATACATTGTTCAAAATATGTAGTTGTTAAGCGTACCAAATACTCACACAATAGTAGATTGATCATTTATGTACACACGGCTACATTTCTAGTTTATGCTGATCTCGCATTGTTCAGGATTTCCGTACAATGCGAGGTCAGCTTATACTGGAAATGTATAGCTTGATGTGTAGCCGTGTGTACGAACAAATCCGACACTAGTTATATAGCCACCATTTTGTTCCTGGAAAACAATTTAGAATACCTATGTACAAGTTAAAGAAGAGTTCAGTTTATATAAAAAATATGTATATACAATGACATAATGCTTGCTTGGTTAATAAAAATGTAATACTTTGAACAGCAAAATAATCAAGCAGTTTTCATTGATAAATTCTCAATAAACGAAACCACTTACATTATTTATTCTGTGGCGCTACTGACATAAAGTTAAAAACACAAACACGCCCCAGGGAATTATCTCTTGCACGCCATTTTAAACTCTATTTCAGTTGTAATTTTGTTAATTTTCCATCATCAATGAAAACTGTTCAAGCATTTTGCTGTTCATGTGCGCTGACCTTATGAACATAAGGATGATACACACAACTACTATTAATCTGAAAATGCCATGTATTTACTAAAACAAGGATAGCACAAGATATTATTTTTGAAGCCCGGCTTACACAGGAAACTGTATGCCACAAAAAAAAATTATAAATCCAATATTTTTTTAATGTCGAGTTTTTTTCTTCATAAAATTTTGAGATCATAAATAGGTATAATACTTGTGGCATGCATTTTTTTCAAATGATGTCCTTGTAAATTTCATAGCTTTCCACTTTATTAAATTATTACATAAATTTATGCATTATTTAATCATTTCCTTTATTGTTAAAAGATCAGCCTACATAAGATTATTGCTTTTAGGATATGACACTAATAAATTCATAATCTCTTTTAAACTTAGAATTAATAATGCGATATAATAAATATTAATGTATTTATGTAAATACGGATATCAACCGTAACAGATATAGACAGAAACGTAAGTATGGCGACAGCCCCGGATCTAGGGGGGGGCAAGTCCCGGCCCGTGCCCCGGGCGCCAACTTCAGAGGGCGACAAATTCAAGCGTAGCAGCCAAGTGCACCATCCAACACACAGCAACTTTGCAATAAATGAGACGCGTAGCACATTTATAATTTTTCACATTTTTTTTTACAACAGTTTTGGCGCCCCTGTTGAATTGGCGCATTATCGATCGATACAATTTGATTAATATATTGCTGGCAAAATTTTCATTTTGAGAAAATTATGATTTCGCGGGGGCTAACTTAGCGCATTCCCATAAAAGATTGGCGGGGGGCAGTTTTTGCCCCGCCTCAAAAATAATCTAGATCCGGGGCTGTATGGCGATAGGTAGATATATAATACACCCGCAAAATCATGGATTTGGCTCGAGGAACCAAACAATGTTCACTCAATTAGATTTCCATTGATTCAATGTTTAACAACAATTTCTTTGATAACTGAAAATATACGGGATTTAAGAATAAATTGTATCTCCATATAATTCGGATAGAAGTAAATGCAGTGTACCATGTTTTAAATATCCCAACTAAGTACATGAAAGCTCTTAGACTAAAAAACTTAATTACGCTGAAAAAATAATCTTTTTATACAAGTACGGAAGGATAACATGTATTATTAGAATTATATTTTTTATAGTGTATTGCTTGCATTGTAAGCTTAAATGCAATAGGTGCACCTTACATTTTTAATTTGCTACGTTCTTGCGACAAGATAAATGTATTAAAACGTGTCGTTATCGTGTCGTTTGTGATTTCCTGTGCGAGTCTCAATAAATACTTTTTCTTTCTTTCTTTCGTCTGAACGTAGCCTTATCTAGAGGTCAGTCCTTTCAATTTTTTTTTTTAAATACATAAACGTGTTGTCAGATTTTTGATAAAACAATTTTTGTATAACTAAGTGGGCGTATAAACTAAGAAAAGAAAAAAAATTAACAACCCTTACCTACCCCCCTCTCATCTAACACGACGAAAACAAAACACAATCCCTTCCCTCAAGCAACAATTTTTCGGCCGGCGTATTATAGATTATTTGTAATGAATTTGAATATTCTGTAGTAAGTATACGCAAAATAATCAGATGAAACGCCTCTATTCAATGTACTTAAGTATGATCGCTGTGTGAAAGTAGGTATATTATTCAACATTATTGTGTATGTCCGTGAATCTTACCGATGCTGGTGGGCTACAATTTTAAACGTTTTTATGTACTTGAACATAATAGGACTGCGTCCAAATTTTTTTTGTCCGTCTTGTAGATTATTAAAAAATATTGAACACGTATTTTTTTCTTTTTTGACGTAATCAAAAGATTACGACGATACATTGAGTTAAAATGTGGCATGACGTCACGCCTTGCAAGATTTAATACGACGTTCTGACGTAGCGATCCCCACTCCCCAACTTTAATTTTTTGATTAATATGATAAAGCAAAAAATTCGTGTCTAATATTTTTTTATTATCTGAAAGACGGACTGAATAGAATTTCTTTTTTTTTTACCTAAGCCCTATTATTATTTACAACCGAAAAAATTTGTGAAAAAGAGGCCAAGTTCGGTAAAAAAGGGACAGGACAATCCTGTCCCTTTTTTTTCCGAACTCAGCCAGTTGACACTATGTACATGGGTGCCAAAGTAATTCGAAAGGATAATAGGTTCTTCGTTTGTAACTGTTGAAACTTTAGCTGTGAAAACTTGCCAAGTTACATTATAAACTTTAGACTTTTTTTCAACTCTATAGAACTTAGCAGCCATTTAGATCTCAATTCTTTTTTCGGCGAAGTAGACAATCTCAAACATTGTGATCACAACCTTTACTCATCCCTACCATAAAAAGGGGGCTAGTCATGAAAACACAACCCGTATGAAAAATTTCAAGTCCCGTGCATACCGTTTGGTACTATTGTTCACAATAAACCCAATTCGGTTTTTTAGTTTTCCGATTTATTTCTTTTGTAGTACTCCAATAATAATAATATACCAATAACCTACCTTTATGCTAAATTTCGAGTTTCAACTTGATTTAGGGGATGGTCAAAACTCTCTCGAAATGGTTCGTGTAAGGGTTACCTTACACGGAGTACTTTCAAATGAACGTGGAATTGGCGTTGGCTATATTGTAAATTATCTCCGCAAGAAAATTGACTGACGCTAGTTTTACTATAACTACCAGTCAAAAATCTGTCAAATAAAATGTCATCTTGAGTTTTCAAATTAATATCAACTTTGAAAATATTTTTATTTTATAGTTTAACCTCGGTTAAATCTTTAGTTTATCAATTCTTAACATTTTAATAATCGTTTCGGAGGTGGTCTTTTCATGTTTTATATTTCACAGTTTCTTTCTTAAAATGTAATAAATTACGAAAATATTATTTACGCAAATTATATCTCAGTGCAGCCGAAAATTTGAGCGCAGTCCTCTCGTCTCAACAGAGCGACGGCGATCGATTTGTGAAACAAAAAATATATTTGAAGTTCCCGCAACGTGCGACAGAAGATGACTTCTTCCACGAACTAAGAACGTCGTAAGTGCTAAAACCTTGTAGTCCATCGATCACAAAAAAAAGGAATTTATAAAATGCCTGCAGAATTATTTTCGTCTTGTATTAATACTTTATTATTTTTTTATCCTATTAGTCATTAGCATAAGTACAAAGCGTAAATACGTGAAAATTAGCTATAACTTTGTGATGTTTTTTTATCGAGAAAATTTTAAATATTTTGTGTTTCTGTTCCACAAAAAGCTTAGAAATATCATGTAGTAAAACTCACATTATTATTATTTTATACCTAAGTCTTATCAATTTCATAAAAAAATTAATTGAAGATAAACAATTTTGCTTACTTCCCCCTCTTAAAATGTAATTCAAGATATTTTGTGATAATTTTTTGACTTCGTTATCCTTCACATCAAAAATATACATATAAATGTTATAAGCTTTATAATGTTTCATACTGTATTTAAATATGTTTACATCTATGAATTTTGTCATTGAATACGAGATTCTGTTTCTGGAACATTAATGTTTATAGTTGTAGTTTTTTTTAGATTTGATTTGGCATCTACCAAATTATATTAGAATATTGAACCAAAAGAGGATCTTAGAACCTTGTAGGGATAATAACAAATGTTTTTTTTGTCAATCTTGTAGATTATTAAAAAATATTGGACACGTATTTTTTCTTTTCTTACGTAATCAAAAGATTACGGCGATACATTGAGTTAAAATGTGGCATGACGTCACGCCTTGGTAGATTTTATAAATTTAATGCGTTTTATCTAACGCATTTTTTATTAATATAATAAAGCAAAAAATACGTGTCAAATATTTTTTATTATCGGACTGACGGACTAAATAGAATTTCTTTTTTTTACCCAGGCATCACCCCTATTTTCTATGTCTACTATTGTTAGTGATAAAATACTTTAACTTGAGCATAAGACAAAAAGCTTATCATTAAGCAATAATCATGTACCTATTTTACAGGAATGTTTCACATATTTATTAAGTACATACAAAATTTTACAAAATGTTTTACAATTTATTTTATTAATAGACGACCTTTAAGACGACACAGTTTAAAATATAGAATTTCTTACGAATCGCATGGCGGTAAAATAGGAAATATTTATCTTCAAAATCAGTCTTTTATTTTATATTTTTGTCTTATTTACCCAGAACGCTCTGGCTCAATTTTTTTTCCTAAATATGTTATTGTAATCATGAAATTAGTTAAAATAGTTATTTATGCTACAAGTGCAGAAAGTAGGTGATTTCCGATGAGTGTATAAGTCATCTTACATCTTGGCTGACGTACATAAATATAAACAATATTCTTCATCATCATCATCATCACCATCGTCATGACTTTGACCATCGTCATCGCCAACGTCATCGCCACTGACGTTATCGTCATTATCATCATCTAATTTGTAAAACTTTTCTCAAATTATAAAAACTCTTTGCGTCGGGCTGACGACGGAGATAAAAAGTAAAAAAAGCACTAGTCAAGAAAAGTGACACTTTCCGTCCAGTTTGGCTGCTTGGAAAATGCTCTTTAAAGAAGAATAAAGAATAAAAACTTTATTTGGAACAACTTAGTTTACAATTTACATAGGAAAACGAAGATAGCCACAAAAGTAAAAGTCAAAGTCTTTCGAGCACATGCAATGTAAAAAATGTTATTGTATATGTATTTCAACAGGATAAATATTTCCCATTTTGCCGTGAACGTTACAAAATAAAAGCACGTATCAAATATATCTAGCATTGCTAAATTACTGAACCACATTCGGCGATTTCGTCTTACGTGTAATGGCAAAATTATAGTCATACACGATTGTGACGTGTTTGAATCGATTAATTAGCGAAAGCGCCAGAAAAGACCGCGAATCTAAAATGTTCTTACGTTTTTTACAATTTTCAGGTCATTAACAGGTTCTATGTTGATTCCACGACCGTAATCAGATCGAATTTAAATCAGAAATAATAATTGAAATTATTTTTCTGCAAAGGAAAATTTAAATTAAATAAAAATGGTGAGCATAGTTGAGAAAAACATCTTTGAAAGTAGGTAAGTAATATACGATTTATTTTATTATAGTTGAGAATTTTTTTTTAGAAGTAGGTATATTCGATTAATCGTGATTCTATTCACAATTCGTTTTGGTTAAAATACAAAGTTTCATTTGGTGTACGTATATTGAGAAAGTAAGTTGTAGATAAATACCAAATACTTAATGCAGTGACAGCCAGGCGTGTATGTGTATATTTGTATCGTTTTATCAAGACTAACCGTAATTAATACAATTCAAATATTAAAAGATATTGGTGCCGATTCCCTTGTTCACAAACTAAACTAAATTTAAGTTCAGTGCATCTTTTTCTTTCTATTTCATAAAGAAAAGGACAGAAGATAAATTTTAGTTTAGTCCTGTCAAATTAATCAGCGCTTGACGTAAATTGACGTAATTTTAGTCGGCAAGTTTTTAATCACGTCTAAACTTGTATGGAGAGTGACAGGCGATGATTAATTTGACAGGACTAAACTAAAATTTATCTTCTGTCCTTTTCTTAATGAAATAGAAAGAAAAAGATGCACTGAACTTAAATTTAGTTTAGTTTGTGTACAAGGGAATCGGCACCATTATCTTTTGTTTGTGTAGAAACAGATGTTTTCTCCTCTTTTTCCTATTTTATTAACAGACTTCAAAAAAGGAAGAGGTTATAATGTTCGTTTAAATGCATTTACAAAATTTATATATTTTCGTCAATTGTGGACCGATTTTAAAAATTCTTTTTTCATTTGGTAGAGGAAATTTGCGCGGTGGTCCCATATAAATTTTATTAACTTTGCTTGTAAGGCAATTGCGCTCGTAAATGTGTGATAGGTAAACAGAACTACACATCAAGCTATACATTTCCAGTTTATGCTGATCTCGCATTGTATAGGATTTCCGTCCAACGCGAGGTCAGCTTAAACTGTATAGCTTGATGTGTAGCCGTGTGTACCCAATTATAAGTGAATGTTGCGAAAGGCTTATAGGTAGTGACATAAAAGCCACAGGTTAGATCTAGAGGTTAAATATAGAGTTGTAAAGCATCCGAAGGGCTATAACAGGCAGAGGCGGCTCTAGCCCAAGTAGCACCCGTGTGCAATCAATACTCTGGCATCCTGCAGCCTAGAGGGTGCCAGAGTATGCCACCCCGGGCCCCCAACAAGCTTCGTCCGCCACTGCTAGAGCATCTAGCAGTGGCGGACTAAGCTTGTTGGGGGCCCGGGATGGCAAAACTAAATGGGGCTCGCCCCGCCCAGGAATGAACGTTGAAATATTTTGCACACTGCCTCGAAAAGGTTAGGTTTTCTTTTGACCTGTTAGGTTCGGTTTTCTGTATCAATTACAGAATTTGAGGATTTGTCGACAGCAGAAAAGCTAGAGGATCAAAAGAATATAGGATGGTAGAGCGGGCGAAGCGAGCTTGAAAATGTTTATACACTACATTGTAAAAAATATATTTTGAATATTTATACAAAAACAGGAATTACTTTGTTGATCTATAGAGAATAGTTTGAAAATGTAGGACGTAAGAGCGAGCGTAGTGAGCTCGAAAAATGTAACACCCCGCCCCGGATAGGTTAGTTTTTCTTTTGACCATTCATACATAAATAGGAATTACATTGTCGATTTACGCAGAGAATTCTAAGAAAAAAGAGAATGTTGAGGTTGCAAAAGCGAGCAAAGTGAGCTCGAAATTTTAGCACCCTACGTTTATATTAAGCGTAGGGGCCCCCCAACTAAAAACTGCCTTTTTACTGAACATGTTTTGGTCTTGTTTGGGATTTGATTAAAAAGTTATCGCGAGCGGCGCTCGGCGCCCCTTAAAATCATGGGCCCGTGTGCGCTGCACACTCTGCACCATAGGTTAAGCCGCCTCTGATAATAGGGGTCACCAATTAGTTTTATTGGGGTCTGTTTAAAAATAATAATAAGACAGTCGCGGTCCGTTTGGTAGACGATTACTAGTAAGTAGCAACCAAGTTTAAAATATCAATTGTGAAATAAAACGAAAAGAAACATTTTTTAGTGAGTAGTAAAGAAATATTATGTAATGAACAAAAGTAACAAAGTAAGTAGTTATTATTATTGAGAAAATGACATTTTAAATTACTTTCAACTAACTGTCTCAAGTCAGGAGTAAAGTTGGTGCAAGATAAAACTCAAATATTTATTTTAATATTTTTAGATGAAGTTTTAGTTAAGTATAAATTTTACTGTTTACTTTTAAAGTCCGCACAAAATACGTCGCCGGACCCAGACCACCAATTGGTGACTCCTGGGCTAAGTATAGGGAACATTTAAGGATCAAAATGGAGTTTCAGTTACAAAGAAATCTAGATATTTTGTCATAATTTTAAACAGTCAAAAATTTTGCATCGATTCAAACACATCACAATTGTCCTATCTAATGAAACTAACCGAAGCTTATGGCTAAATATAACAAAGATTTAAATCGTTAGATTCGCCCTTCCGCGTCGAAAGAAGGTCACGTTTCCGTATCGTTGACAAATGACATTAGAATAGTATTGTCTCGCTCACTTATACTGAAAATAGTATCTGTCGTTTCATGCGGGATGTGTGAACTAAGTCTTCTCAGTATGGACATGGAGACTATTTTACACGCAATCGAAGTACGGTGAGGGCAAATCTAACGAATCTTTGAAGTAGAAGACTTAAGCTAGTCTCACCAGTTGGGTTTAGTGTGCGAGATGGTCCACTGCTGGTAAGTGTTGTTGGGGTCACATGGGACCAGGCCTAGCTGTCGCGAGTGAGGCTGGAGAGTGAGGCAGTAGTTGTGCAGGCGGTGGATTATGTGGTTGTGTTTTCGGTCGAAGCTGAAATAGATATATTAAGGACGTTTAGGAGACACACATTTACTTATTCAATTTTTAGAAGTGAAAACTTCTTTAGGTTTTACCCACACCGTGGATTAAAAGACATCAACGCGTTGATTACCGCGGTGCTGATTCTTTTTTCAAGTTTCCACTTCTGTCAGCACTCCCGGAGTGCCACTGTTTTTTAGCTAATTTGTTGCTTAATATTTGTTGATAAATAAATTATGCGCACAGCCATAAATACATAAACCCCCTTTTTGGGTTCCCTTCTATCTTAAACCTTCAAGGTAAGAACAGGCATTTTCTGGATACCATCGTAGAACTAATTCATCGCTTTCTATCAGGCGAGATCAGTTTCCAAGGAGTCTGTCCACGCTAAGTCTACATAAGTAAAAAAAAAACGGTGGAATTTGAAAATCTATAGATGGTAACACCATCCTGTCCTACGAAAAAAGAATTTGATACTTTGTTTGTCTTTTTGTTTTTGATAGGTTATTTTGTTTATATTCTGATTTATTCTTCGTAAAGATTAGTTACTTTAGCACGATGCAGTGTGGATTTGATACAGTTTTGTTATCGTATGGAGGTAGAGCATAGGTACACATAATCTATTATGTAAAAATCAAAAGGCAAAATATCTAAATTATTAGATCTACATAAAACCCCGAAACAGACATAACTGACTGATGTAAAAGTATACCATAAATAAAACTTTTTGGGGTTGCCCATTTATTCCATTGCAGACTTAGCGAGGCCAGACTCTAAATAAATTATGCGCACAGCCATATTACATAGACCTCATGTTGGGTTCCCTTCTAATTAAAACTCTCCACGTAAGAGTTTACAGGCAATTTCAGGGTACGCTTGTTCCATCGTATCTTAGCTTTCCATCAGGCAAGATCAGTTTCAAAGGAGGTATATCATAGGGAGAGCAATTAGTGATCTGGGACATACTGCTTTCTGTGCCGAATTTGGCCCGGAATAATTAGTACGATGTGTACGTTTTGTGTGTGTTTTTTACTGCACCATCTGTGCTAATAGGGCTTAATAGAAAAAATGCGACTAATTAGCGACTAAATTTGAGAGAAAACAGATCTTCGCTAGGTGCCCTAGCTTTTGAGATTCAATTGGGCCAAGTTGGGGAGATGCTCCCCAGATCAGCCACCTGTAAACCCTTATAACTTTTGAACCAGTGACCGACAAATTTCAACTATTTAGCGACAATTTTTTTGTGTTATCAAAATTATAATCCCTGATGGTGGCCATGCCAGTGTCAGTCACATGGCGTTTTTTACTCGATCTTTATACGGTACGAAACCCTTCGTGTTCCAATCCGATTTTTGTGGATTGTTGCGGTTTAGATTCTTGAAAGTAATTTCCTCAATAACACAGAACTTAGGACACTTACCTCCAAGGACCATCCACAGTCCCGAGCCTGCAGAAGGCTTGCTTCACACTGTCCACATCAGCTTCAAGGCACCGCTCTCCTACTCCTAACTGGCCGGCCTCGTTGAGGCGGAACAGTTGGCTGTTGCCAGACCCATGGCATGACGCAGTGCCTAGAAATTACGGAAGGAAAATATTTAACTGACCCTCTAAAAACTTAATGAGCTTCTAATGACTTCGATCAACACCTCAGGAGGCTCTCATTGCATGGCTGGGTCAAGGGCTTGATTCAAAAAGCAGTACTTCTAGACACGGCCCGCATAGTGAGAAGGTTCCTCTCTCTAGAGCCCTGCATGACCACAATAGAAACGGAGTTTGTCGACGGAAGAATAGACAAAATGACAGATAATCATTATCCGTCATTTTGTCTATTCTTCCGTCGACAAAATCCGTAGAAAACCCGTTTCTATGGTTTTCATGCTACGCGTGCTGACCACCGACAGCTTAAACCCTATTCCTGATGCCAATGGGCCACTACATTTTAATAAAAAAAAATGTGTAAAAATGCATAATTTTAAATATTTTATACAACAGGGTCAAATTAATTAACTAGCGATACTAAACATATCTAAATACGATAAATAAAACAAAAAATTTTTTTTTTTTGTTTTATCGTGTTTTTAAACTGACATTTCAAGTGACTACACTACCTGCGGTTGATGACCCCAAAAAAACTAATCAAAGTTTGTTCAAGTTTAAATATCACGTCCATCACGCCTGATGAGTTTCGCTAGGTACATCAATTTGACTCTGTACAATCGACAATAGAATTAAAAAAAAACAACTTACCTATATAAGCCGGGGCACCCTTCCCCATTGTATCAAGACAGACTCCAGTGGCCTTATTCTTCACCATGCCCCAGTAAATATTCTTCGGCAGCTTGGGGAACTTATCGTAGACATCGTAAGCAACATTCTCCATGAACCACTTGAAACTCTTGCACTTCAGACGGTCCTTCAAAGCGAGCTGGTCAGTTATGTCTCCCATGTCCAAATAACGGGCCATAGGTTCTCTAGTATAGAAATACTCCTTATGCTCATCATCGAACCAAGTTTCTATAACTCTCTTGTAGTTAATAGTAATCAGAGATCCCTTCCTGTTCTTCGCAAGGTTTCCGAAAGAGTAAGGCATGAACGCGCGGTAAACGTGTCCCACTCTTGAACAAGGCACCCATTCGATGCTTCCTCCACATTGCCAGATTTTAAAACTCAGCTCAAAGTTTTCTCCCCCCCAAACGAGCAGACCCGGATCGTAAGCTCCAATTTCAAGGAAATATTTCCTGTTGATAGCGAATAACCCTCCAGCGTGTGTAGGACTCTTGTAAGGTTCAGATTTGTGTTTGTGAAGGTTTGATTCTCTGTCGGGTACTTCGTTTTCTTTGTAGAGCATGCCCCATTCGAAGATGCCTCTGTAGTTCGTGCCGTGTTGGTAGACGGGCCGGTATTCGAAGGTACGGTGGTCGACGCCATCGATGACTGGGACTGTCATGGTTCTGTAGTCTCTGTATATGGGAGCAAGAAGGGGTGGCAGCCAGTTCAAGTTAACCTCACAGTGAGCATCAAGGAACACAATGACTTCACCGGTCGCCTCCTGCGCTCCTCGTGACCTTGTTCGAATGAGACCCTCGCGTTGAGCATTTCTTATAACGCGAACTTTCCCTTTCCATCTTTTCACGTAGTTGTCTAGGTTTGATTTTAAGTTCTCCTTGTCTGAGAAATCGTCCACCTACGGAAATAGAATTAATTGTGTAAGAATGGAGGAGATAACAAAATATTAACTACGTCATCTTGAGAATAAGTCGAGAAATTTATGATGAAAAAACATCTGACATCACACCTTGGTAATAATAATAAGCAACATTAAAGGGCGGGTCGTCAAGGTCGTTTCTGACGGACAACTCTAGCACCGTGCGCGCTCATTGGTCAAATCGAATAGCGCGCGCTTCCCCGGCTTCCTATTACACACTTCCGTTCCTTTTCACGAAATCACTCCCACAGATTTCCCGCTCCACAGATTGCAGGACAGCGAGCGGAAAGATGTTACACAGGTGAGGATAGTGGCGAGAAAGGCTCACCACGTAATCCCCACCGAGACATCTTTATATCTCTGGAATCCAGTAATGACTATTTTCGAGATTTGGCATAGCGTTACGACTATTTCTGGACCATTTTTTGGAATTGAAACCAAGTCGATATTCCCAGCCGTTTGCTTGCACTGAGGTGAGGATTTCTGGAGACGTTCACCCCACAGTCCTCACCAACTTATAGCTGTAACTTCGGAATCATAATGCGACTATTTTTTAACCTTGGTGACTATGACTATTCTTTGGCATCCTCAAAATTGATTTTCAAGAAGTTTTCAAATGTGAGGATTGTGTGGTGAAGGACACCTATGAAGCAATGGATTACCAATATCCATCAAAACTCTCTGATTGTGATTGAAAGCGTGTTACGCAATTAGGGTGCTGGGTTATAGGAAATATGTTTTTTTTTTTTTTTTGAAAGCCTTTCGTTTAATTAATTTCCCTAGTTTCTTTAACAAATAAGGAAGTGCGATGTCTTAGCGACGGTTATCAACATCGTCCATTAAAAATTAACAGCAGTTTCATTGGTCACAGCCACGTTTTAGCAATTAATGCCTAATTTTATCGAAACAAATTTACATAATAATGGTGATTTGATTACAATCACACAGTTAACGCTGTTCAAACTCGTAACATTTCGATAAAAGAGCTGAAAGTTGCTTGTTGAATTTGATACATTCATTGGTAAGTCGTATTACTGCAAATGTCTGAGTTTAATATTGGGTTTCGACTTGGTAGCTAACCCCATTGTATCTCCCAACACGCTTAGTATGACCACAATAGAAACGGGTTTTATCGACGGAAGAATAGACATAATGACAGATAAACAATCACAATCTGTCATTTTGTCTATTCTTCCGTCGACAAAACCCGTAGAAACCCGTTTCTATGGTTGTTATGCTACGTGTGCTGTACGCGTAATGTAGTAATAATTTAAAGATATTTTATTTATCACCAAGTAGGTAATACTGCATACTGCTGATATTATTGAAGTGAAAACTTCTTCAGGCGCGTTGGGCATTTTTGAGATGGGGAAAAACAATTGAACTCGCGACACCATTACCGACACCTCATTTTTGTAAACGCGATTGTGCTCTTAAATCGAAATGACCGGACAAATAAGAAGGCCGGACATAGTCCGGACGGGGGGCCAAAAAGCCGGACAAATCCGGACGTGTGGGTTACCTATATGGGACCAATCTGTACACTAATTGCGTAATACACGATCAAACAAAATCTGAATCATTTTGAAAAACATTGCTAATCCAATGCTTCATATGTTCGAAAAAAATATATCTGTAAATGACGCAATGAAAGATGTTTAGCTGTCAAAATGAAACAGATTAGTCTTAATCATTTACCGAAAATGTGTTACGCAATTAGATAGCTGGAAGTATATCCTTTCAAAAGAAAAAAGGATTTTCCAAATCTGTTTATTAATGGAGTTCTGAGAAAACAAATAAATAAAAAGTACTACCGAATAGAGAACCTCCTCCTTTTTTTGATGTCAGTTAAAAATGACGAACTTCCATACAAATTTTCATCCCCTATTTAATCCATTTAGAGGATGAATTATAAAAAAATATTTTTCCTAGTAGTCACCTTCGTTATACACCGTGACATTTTAGTCGTCTTTCAAAAGCAGCCCACTTCATGTATCCAATGACTACTATAGATTCTTAAAAAAAAGATTTATTGTGACAATTTTTTAATTGTTCCTAGAAGTATTTTATGTCGGGTACATTGAGTGGCCCTTTGTAAGACGGTCACGGTGTATATGGAACTCTTGCGCAAAATTTCATGCTTCTAGAGTCTACAAGCATGAAATTTTCAATAAGAGTTGCTTAGATCGATGGTCTAGCATCTAGACCATCGATCACTAAGTTCTAAACCCACAGTGGTATAGGCTATGCCTGTGCGTTGTCTGTCAGTGATTGAACGCATTTTAGAATTTTATTGTGTATATTTACGTGTTGCTTGAGAGTTATGTAGTTGTATGGTTCGTTTCACCATATTTGGATGTGGCGAAGAAGCTTAGATCAAGGAGTTCCAAAGGCTTCACATTGGACTAAAATTCAGGTGCATGGCAGTAATTAGAACCACACAAAATTTAATTTTGGCCAGTTAACAGAATCTCAATTTTAAGACCGTGTTAACTAAGTTAATTTCAGAATGACCAAATCTTTCGAAAAGATATTAAAGCAATATCAGTTGCAGTGAAAATTTTACTGTATTCCAAAGAATAAAAGTTCATTATTCAAGAGTGGATTCATTCTAAATGTGGTTACTATACGAACAGCGATACGTTGCGTAGATTGATTGATAAAAATGTTTGTTCAATGTTTTATTTTCAAAGTTTACGCGTAGTTATGTACGTACTGTGAATTTATTACGTTTTCCGTTATGTTATCGGCACGCCATGCTCTAATGGCAGCTTTACTCAATCGTGAAATTTTACCTATACTGGTGAAAATTGACACTTATAAATAGCCACGTAAAGGACACTACGCCCGCGTTCGTACTGCAGGAAAAATATCGCGGCGGGATTTTATCGCGCACTGGATTTTCAACTTTCGGTGTTGAGCCGAGCGCGGCGATTGATAAGAATCTTTATTTTCAGGCCTTGCAGTCACTTTAGTCAAATCGTTCCTTCGATCATTGTTGATCGAAGAATCGTTCATTTGGCGATTGGCGTATTATTTCACGTTTAGTAGCGTAGAAGAAAACTCATTTCAAAGAGTTAACAAAACAAGTAAGTATATTGTATTCGTAACAATTAAACGTCTGTTTATTTACCACTATTTTGTTATTTAGAAATAAGTGTAATAACTCTTTATATACTATTTGAAAAATGAGGGTAGTGTGCATCTTGTTGATAAAAAATTATGAGTGCAAAAATGATAAACGTCCTAATATTAATGAATTTTAAATGGTAAATTACAAAACATACCGCAAACTATTGATATAAATAGTCCACATTTGAAACCACAATAGATAGCGGTTTTCGGTTTTCTGACTTTTATCACATTTTTACAAATTACTTCGAAAATCGCAAATATCCGCAGCTGATTTTTGTTTTGATGTTATCATGAAGAGCTGGGCTACAAATCAAGATTAAATGGAAAGCGTGGGTAAAGTCTTGATGAAGCTAAAAAAAATTTTTTTAACATAACATAATAAACATATTAGTTGTTCTAAAATCTTCAGAAGATGAGCTTTTCAGAAATATATAATACTTTACATCTATTCCTACAAAATTTTACATTTAAATCACTTTGAAATCGATGAAGTGAACAGGCTTGACATGGTCGTTCGTCGAAAGAGTCGAAACTATGAACATAGTGGCACTATAAAAAAAACATTTTATATTTAACATAATTATATTATTTTTACATTACAATTTTGTTTGATCCATAAACTATTAAATAAAATTAAAAAAGTATGTCATTAGCGACATTGGTAAAAACTATTTTTGATATGACGTTGTTCTACCATTTTCCATAGTGCGTCGACCCGGGCCTGGTCCTATGGTGAAGGGTGGACGTTTTTGGGAGACTGTCTTATGTAATTTTGACGTTCGAAAAGTGCTGATTCTCAGCTTAGTTAGAATAAATGACTTTGAATTTTATCGGACAGCGAGCTACCCATTGTTCACCGTCCGCAAGCCCGCGCCTATGGTGGCCGGAAATCGGCCTGCGATTCCTGACGCCCAGGGTGTCTCCTACGGCGGTTAAGGGCGGGGAAATCCTCAAGGATGTTCTGGCAACTAGAATAAAATCTATTTTTTGTAAATTTTGACGTTCAAAAGTGCCTTTTATGTGCCTAATTGAAATAAATTATTTGACTTTTGACAACTCAATAAGTTAGCAAAGGAGACATATGTCATGACTTCATGAAATCATGACATTTGACACCTTTATCTTCTTCTTAATCACTATTGCTGATTGTAATGATTATAATTGAGTAAAGCCATATTTGTTACGACCGCGAATCATATTTAGATCAACATACAACATGATACTGACATGCAAATTGCAAAAAACGTAAGAAAATTTGAATTTCGCGGGCTACCCTGACGCTTCCCACTTAAGGGTCTGTTTCACAGTTTCAGAAAATTTTAAAATGGAATATTATTAAATTTTCTGCCAGATAATTATGTTAACCACAACTTGTCCAGCACGAAGGATTTTGTTTGAAAGTGTGTTGTACATTCCTAATCCATTGCTCCATAGGTTTGATTTTTTTTCTCCTCAACAACATAAATAACGCAATGAATATAGTTGAACTGTCCAAATGGAAGGCATTGCCATTGTCACGAAATTTCCCCGCAGGGATGGTAAAAAAAGCCGTTGTTATACAGGGTGGCAGGGACATCGACGCGAGAAATGTTACCATGGATTCAGTATATGATTCTGAATCTGAACCCAGTTTTTTTTTTTTATAATAACCGATATGCATCGGCTATTTTTAATTTCAACGCTGGGGCTTTAGAATCCTGTACTGAATCCATGTTAACAGTTTTCGCGTCGATGTCCCTGCCACCCTGTATTACGTTAAAAACTCACCAACACAACTTCATGGAGCACATTCGGTGGCGACCTGTCAATGACGGAGTGTACAGTTCTCATGAGGACCGAGAACCCTTCATTGTGGAACACGATGATGACGGACGTGCTCGGCAGCTCGACGGGGTAGTGCCAGTACTTGCACTCTTCTAGACGAGTGTCGGGAATCGATCTGAGGATGAAAGTACTCTATTAAGCTTGTGGCGGCATCTAGGACGGCACATGCGAAATCGCAACAAAATGACGTCACGCAAAATCCTGCATCGCGCAAGCAGCGTTATTCGCGCGATTAGCATATAGGTATACAACATCCTGACACCAACCGTCGGGGGCAGTAGCCTACCAAACACAGCACCCGTCTGGTCGAAGGATTCTCCCTGTTCTATGGCGTATGACGAACTTTCCACCCTGTTCCTCATATCTCTAGACGCTTCTAGGTCTTCTTTATACTGTTATATGTTGGGAGATAGTCTTCTATTTCCATATACACCGTGACATTTTAGTCGTCTTACAAAAGCAGGCCACTTCATGTATCCAATGACTACGACACATTCATTAAAAAAAAAAAATTGTAACAATTTTTTTATTGCTCCTGGCCCTTTGTAGAGACGACTAAAATGTCACGGTGTATTTAATTTTTTTCATTGGATACATGAAGTGGGCTGCTTTTGTGACACGACTAAAATGTCACGGACTCAAGGTGTATTGTCTAGATATAGGTTCTTACCTCTAAGAATGAGTATTGGAGGATTATTATTGAATCAGAGCCCTGGTTTAGATTTTACAGGAACTGGATAATCCATTACGAGTCCATGAGGGTTTTAACCCATGGCGATCAATTGTCATTTTATGAGTGTTACGAAATTACCCCGTAGGTTGGTGCCGAAGTTACCATCGCTAAAACTAGATAGCAGGTTATAGAGCGCAAGGCAATAAAAACATAATTGAAAGCAGGTATCTAACCGTTTAAGCCAACCTTCACACGGACGTAAAAATATCGCAGCGAGATTTTTTCGCACACTGGATTTTCAACGCTCTGCTTAGCACCGAGAGTTGAAATCCAACAGTGTTTTTTCGATGCGCTGAGATGCACTCCATTGAATTCTCAACGCTCAGCGAGAGTTGATACTAATTAATTAGCGGGAATAAAATTATCAGGATCTCTTAATAAGTATGGATTTGTTATTGTTAAAATAGTTAATAAAAATAATAAATCCGATAAAAAATTAAATGTGAAAAAGGGGCGAAAAGGAATTATATTTAAATTAATATTTAATCGTAATGTATTGTTAAATCAAGTGAGTGATAAAATCCTGCCGCTATTTTTACGTCCGTGCGAACGTGGGCTAACTTTTAATCAAAATTTTTTCACCAGAATTTTATCAGATCGTTGGATTTCGTACAGGATATGCCAAGGTCGCGCCGATTACACTATATGCTTGTGGTACATAATGGTACATAAATGTAATGTACCTACATTTAATCCATGTAATGTCAACTGTTGTGGTTTTTGTTGAATTGCATTATTCAGATCACACACACATACATGTACAAATACACACACCCATTCACCAACATCCCCACACACGCAGAAAGATGCACACACACTACTCACACGTCTATACCTGAAGTCGGAATCTGAGATAGTTATCAAATTTAGAAAACAAGCTTAATTTCATTCACGACTGGGTTCCAATTTTATAGCATTTTTTTTTATAATTTAGTATAATTGTCTCAGTTTACGAATTCAAGTACCTAATTATTATTTTTTTAATTCTCTAATTTTAGTTTTGTTATTGTACCTTCTTTGTTAAAATTCTGTTATTAACAGGCTTTGTATGTTATACACATAGTTATGGAAGAGGGAGATCTTCTGGCACAGGTATCTCCATACTTAAAAGAAGACCTTTACAATTTATTTTTTAAACCTGTTGAATATGAAATGAAATAAACTAAACTAAACTATATCACGGCAACTTACTGCGACAAATATATGAAGAGGTTTTCATTATTGCACGAGAAACATGAAAAATTTATTGGTACTTTTGTTTCAAATGAAACAAAAGGGGTTCAGAAAGTGCCATCGACGAAGACGCACCCCACTCCGCGATTATTGTTCTGTAAGCTGTACTTTAGTACGGAGCGGAGCGAGGTGGGGCGGTTTTGGTGGATGGCACTATCTAAACAGATTGGTAAAATGTAACAGAAATGAGCCGTACAATTGTATACAATTACGTTTCACCAATCAGCTTCCTAATTGCGTAACACACGATCAATCACAATCTGTTTCATTTTGACAGTTCAACCACGTTCATTGCGTTATTTACGTTGTTGAGCAAACGAATTTTTCAAACCTGTGACGCAATGGATTTGAATATCCTTAGCAGCCATAGTACTATTTGTATGAGGGGTTGTGCACTAGATCAGTACCATAATTGCGTAATACAACACAATCTGTTTCGATTTGAAACAGATTGCTAATCCATTGCTTCATAAGTTGGAAAAAAAAATCTGCTCAACAACTTAAATAACGCAATGAATGTTGTTGCACTGTCAAAACGAAACAAATTAGTTACAATCGTTTACGAAAATAAGTTACGCAATTAGTACCGATCTTTGTCCGTCCGAGTTTAGAACATTCCCAATTCGGATTCGGATCGGATGCAGTGCGAAAACGCTCTTACGCAATTCGGGTGTAGCTCTCAAAATTAAAATCGAATTAAAATGAAAACAGGCGCACGCACATATAGACGCGTGTCTGTGTGCGTGCGCCTGTTTTCATTCGTTTATACAGTCAGAGTATTTATGTTCTGTGATACAGTCAGTCTGTACCTATCATTTTTGTGACAAGTATACATTTGCTTTCTTTAAATAAATCATACCTATTCATAGCAATGTCGTTGGACGCAGCAATATTCATGCCGTATTCACTTTCCGACTCGGCGATATCGTTGGCCCTGTCTTGGGCCATGTGGTAAGGTTTACCTTCTTCTCCGGGGCCTTTTACTGTGTGTAAGTCTCTGGGTTCAAAGTTGCCGAGTTCTGAAACAATAATTAATTCGTTACATTTAAAAGAAAAGTCCTCAACTCACTGACTGACTCATCATTCATCAATCAACGCCCAGACCAGCCCGCCCGCGCCTCGTAGTCAGGGAATTAACTTTTCAGCAAATTGAAACCCTATGTCAATTTCTCGTGTTATAACTGTGTCGTGGTAATGGTTTTGCGGGTACCCGGCATGGCTAACGCCGGTAACCAGCCGGGTACCCGACAGCGCTGACATGCAGAAACGCAAGCGTGATCAATTTTGATAAAAAAGTGCTGTTAATAACGGATCAACCAGTGGTGAACCAGAAGATGGTTCAAAAAATTCTTCCGCATCGGAATTATTATTTAAGCTCGGCAAGGGTTGGAAGGGATTAGTAAGGAAGGGTTGTGGAGGTCAGATAGGCAGCCACTCCATATAAAATACTGATATTCACCTGCATCCCGTTAGACTGGTATCTAGCCGACCGCAAAATAGTTGGAAAAAAGCTAGGCAGATTGATTCAATGGTTGGAAGGGATACAAATCCCTACATGGTGGGAGAAAAAAGGAGCTATCCGATATTAGAAGAAGTTCCGGCTGAATCTTTATCAACATTTGCAAGTTCCATTTACAGCGAATGTCTGTTTTCTGAAGTAGGATTAATTTTTGATAAGAACAGAAGTCGACTTGATACCAGTCTTGCTGAAAAACTGGTGTTTTTATACCATTATTGGCAATTTTAAATTACAAATATTAAATAAAATAATACAACCAATAATAATAATTTTCCTTGTTTGTAAAAATGTTTTTTCAATTAATATTAGCCATTATTTTTCCTTCACTTTTATTATCCGGCATTATTACCCGTTACCAGGATGAATACTAAAAAAGTATAAGCCGGATCCGCCGGGTATCGGATCCAAACCGGGTACTCGTCCCATATCTAGACCAGCACCCTAATTGCGTAATACAACACAATCACAATTTGTTTCGATTTGAAAAAGATTTCTAATCCATTGCTTCATAAGTTGGAAAAAAAAATCTGCTCAACAACGTAAATAACGCAATGAATGTTGTTGAACTGTCAAGATGAAACAAATTTCGCGAAATTGTTTACGAAAATGAGTTACGCAATTAGGGTACAGAGGTGCCCCCCATACGGTCGATCACGATCGACCGGTCGATCGCGAAAGGTTTGAAGGTCGATCACCAAGGATAGCTAAAATTATCAGTGATCGATCTTAAAGCTTTTTGATAAAGAAAAAAGCTACTAACTGAAACATGAAGTTTAAACAAAGACTGCAGAAACTTCCCAACCCTGCTATTGCAACAAAACTCTGCTAGTTTCGTGACATATGAAGAAGGAGTGACAAAAATTCTCAACGAATTCGAACGACGCTTTGCAGATGTTAATAAAATTGAGAATATTATGTCAGTCATGTCGTACCTATTTATCTGCACGAACATACAACAAATCTCTTCTAGCAGTAGTGACTTGTTCAAAATGGAACGTACGGCACTTGAAGATGAAATGTTGAAGCTCATTTCAGATATCAATTTAAAAGCTAGAGCTGGCGACAGTAATCTTTTCTGGTCATCTATACCAGAAATGAAATATCCGTTAATAAAGCAAATAGCACTGCAAATAACTGCGTTCTTTGCATCGACATATCTGTGCGAGTCTGCATTTTCTAATATGAAAGTAATAAAATCAAAATATCGTACTCGTCTCACAAATGACCACCTGATAGCCTGCTTGCGTCTAGCTTTAACTGAGAATATTCCAAACTACGAACATTTTGCGGAAGACCACCATTGTCACGCTTCGACATCAGCATCACGATAATTTTTCGTATTGTACTTGCCACTAATATTTGAATTTCTTTTTGTAGTATTGGATGATTAAAAATTTTATGCAGATTAGACAATTTGCACCCAATGTAGTTTTACTTATGCAAATTTTTTTCTTGATAAATATTTGGTAGATTAAACGGTTAAAATGTCGATCTCTCAGTCATAAATTTTTGCTAGGTCGATTTCCTTGAAAAAGTATGGGCACCGCTGATCTAGACAGTTGTGATTTGAATATACGGACAATTTAAGTTAGTAGTCAATTTGACAACCTGACCATGCCTACAATGCTAAAAATTTTGAGAAGTACTTTAATGATGTAGACGAGGACTAAGGATTTTTTTTAATTCCCACGGGATAGAGAAGGGCGGACGAAGTCGCTGACAAAATGCTAGTGTTAAGAGCGTTTATCCTAAAAGTTAGTTAAACGTCGCAAATATCATTTCATACAGTCCATCCATCGTTTCTTTGGTCTTCTCGTACTCTTATAGCCATCGACATTCATACTCAAAACTTTCCTCACGACATTTTCCTCATTCCTCCGCATCACGTGCCCATACCATGACAACCGATTTCAGATCTAAGCAACATAAGTTTAATGATTTTAAGCAGCTTCGTCTAAGTCTTTATCGTGTTTGGAAAGCTTTAAAAAAAATTACTTCATCTCTGTCTTGCTTTCTCAGTTATAAAAAGATAGCAATGTTTATTTGAGTTAACCAGTGCTCAGAATTCAACAAAATTGTTATTAAACTAGATTTAGATTTAACAAACAATCATCACCATTGCTTAAAATCTAAATCTGGTTCAATAACTTTTTTTTTTTTACATTTTTGGGACAGCAATATGTACAGATGATGAGATACCAATTATATACATACTCTATCTACCTACGTATTAGGGATGTTACGGAGCTTCGGTTTCGATTCCGAAAGGTCGGAACTTCCGATTACTTTTACAGCTCCGATTCCGACTTTGGACCCGATCATTTTTAATCGGAGTTATTCCAAAGTTCGAAACGCAGCGATGCACGTGACTAGAGCGCGTACAGACGCCAGCACATCACGCTAGTACAATCTGTCAAATTTATTTAATATATTTTTCAACTTTATCGCTGAAGTATAAGGTTCAAAGTTGATTGGGAAAATTTGACAGTTTCGGGTAGCTTGATTTGCTGGCGTCTGTACAAACAACTTTTAACTCGTCGCCAGGGTAAAGTTTGTTTATTTTACACACGCTCGCGCTCGAAGTCTCAGTTTATTGTTTTATTTGTGGATGTTATCGCTAATATTTGACTGACTAGAGACTGAATTATATTTCTATCGTTTCATTAAGCCTTCCCCTAACACATCTTTTTCCAACATCCGCCTCCGATTCCGATCAATCAAATTTAAAACATCCTATTCCGGTTCCGGTTCTGATAAAACGAATTCCGTAACATCCCTGCTACGTATGCATATTTATACAGGGTGGTCGTCTGCGGGTGCAGCCGTCGACGACGCGTCTACCTACTAGGTACATATCTAAACAAAAGCATACCTAATAATAATAACTATTATTACACAGATTTAAAAAAATAAAGACAGGAAAGCAAAGACCCAGCTTACTCAACTTTTATATATGTAGGGATACAAGAACGAACGACGGATACCTATTACGAACGTTCGTTTTACACCTGGAATAACGAAAATAAAACTTTTATACACTGTGATATTTTCGTGACTAGGAAATCTTTCGAAAGAGCCCGATCGAAAGAGCTGCACGAGTAGCATGAAAACTATAGAAACAGGTTTTCTACGGGTTTTGTCGACGGAAGAACAGACAAAATGACAGATAAACAATCACAATCTGTCATTTTGTCTATTCTTTCGTCGACAAAACCCGTTTCTATTGTGATCATGGTAAGCGTGCTGGAAGTCATGGAGAAAGGCGTTTGCCCAGTATTAATTGGTAATGCAACGTATTCGTTTATATGGTAACGTATGGTAAATCGCGGCGACATTTTTTTCGTGTGTTCAAAATAATCGCACGATAAAAAGTCATCTTGCATAAACATGTACTGCTTGGGCGGATTTAGTGTTAATTGTGTTTAGTATGATAATTATTTATAATTTTTTGAGAAAATTGCGACTGTTGCAGAGTGCTCATACAGGGTGGCAGGGACATCAACGTGCAATCCGCTACCATGGATTCAGTACCTACATGATTCTGAAACATTTCAACGTAAGAGGGTCGTTGAAAGTTTTCGTTGGTTATTAGAAACTTTTTACAAAAAAAAAACAACCGACCTCCAAAAAAAAACACTACAAAGTGAAAAATAACTTTAATTTCGGAAGTCGGTGTCTTGGGTTTTGTATTTTCGTTTTTTGCCACCGACTTCCGAAATTAAAGTTATTTTTCACTTTGTAGTGTTTTGGAAGTCGGTTGTTTTTTTTTTGTAAAAGTTTTAATTTTTCACTTTTTAGTTGTGGTACCTACTCCACACACATTCGAATACCACTACGTGCTACCAGTGACAGAAACTTATCATATCATCTACATAATAAGTGGGAAAAAAAAATATATTTTGTAGCTAACTCAAAAACTATTCAAGCAAAGTTAATAAAATTTATATGGGACCAATTCAAGAGCACACCTTTTCAAACAAAAAAAAGAATTTTCAAAATCGGTCAACAATTGACGGAGAAATCGGTGGACATACATTAAAAAAAATAAAAAAACAAACATACGCGACGAACATATTATAACCTCCTCCTTTTTGGAAGTTGGTTAAAAAAGGAGCGAGCTTTACAGTAGTCGCATAAACAGTCGCAGTAGTCGTAATAAACAACATTAAAAGGGGTAGTCAAGGTCGTTTTTGACGGCCAACTCAACCACGCAGTGCACCGCGCGCGCTCTTTAGTCAAATCAAATAGCGCGTGCTTCCCCGGCTTCCTGTTACACACTTCCTTCCCTTTTCATGATATCACTTCCACATATTGCAGGAAAGGGAGAGGAAAGATGTTATACATAAAAAAAATGAACTTTTCTATGAAACAGCAATTTTTTTTGATAATTTTTATGCTTTAGGTATGGGTCTACTAGAATCATGTGCAGAATTCATGGTTAGTTTGAGGACACGCGTCGATGTCATTCATAGAAAATGTACCACACGGTACACTGTGGCAGCACGTCATGCATGCTAAATACATTTTTTTTTTACTGGTAATAATTTTTCATGTATCCAGGACGCTATACTATTGCGAGTTAGCGGGAACACCCTCCATTAGATGTTAACATACTGTTTAATAATAATAATATATGCCCGAATTTCTACAGTATGATAGGAATAATCATTTTGTGAAATTAAGTATAAATAAATAAATTATGTAAAACAAGCCAGCAATATTATTTAAATTTTGTCATTTGTTACTCTATGTTCTACCATTAATTTGCATAAATAAATTCTTTATATACTTTTAGGTGGAGACTGTTAAGACTGATAATGAATATAAAAATTTAAAAAACCCCGACAAACATTTCCTCATTTCTCTTTCCTATTCCATCACCAGACCCTGTTCACCCGTTTAAGAGCTACGGTGCCACAGACAAACATACATAGCGGTCAAACTTATGACACCCCTCTTTGTGCGTCGGGGGTTTAAAAAAGCATTGAAGTCTAGAACTTAAAAATTAGAATATCTTTTAGATTAACAAAAGGACTTTTCAGAGTGCTAGAATTTAAAATTTCTCAAAACAATTGTACACCTCTTTAGGGTTCTGTACCTCTATAGGAAAAACGGAACCCTAAAGGATTACTACATTGTCCGTTCATCTGGCTGTCGTCTGTCAAGACCTATTTTCTTAGGAACAGGTGTAGGTATCAAGTTGAAATTAATATCAAATATGTAGGTCTACAGTTCCTTGGAGCGCTAAAAAATCATGCTTCTAAGTCAAGAAAATAAAAAATACAGCCATTTATGCAACATATTTTGCTTCCCGATCACCTAGAATCATGAAATTTGTCAAGAAGCAAGGTGTCAAAGGACGAGTAAAGAAAAAGTCCATGTGCTATTTCAAACTTACCATTTGAAGTTAGAGAATTGACCGTGACATAAGCACCTATATCAATGTATGGAAGAACATACTTTTCAACTACAATGTTAAGTTTGTTCTTGGGATAAATTCATCCCAACTACGGAACCCTTCATTATGCATTGTCCGACACACACATGTCCGGTGTTTTAAATTATATTTTATTATTTAAATACAATTTTGAACTCATGAAATTCAATAAATATTGTTATCTTAAATGTGGTAGGTAACAATATGTGACATGAGAACGTTAAATTTACATTCCCACTAGTACATGATAGTCTATGTTAGCTACTGAAATACCTATTATTATCAGGATATAAATGCCTATTATTACCAGGGAGATAAAATTCAATACTTCAAGTCACTTAGTTTTTTTTTTTCACATGATGTTTGGGTTGGTGGGCTGGTTCGACGTGAAGCGGGAAAAGAGTTCCTGGAAGGACTTTGCCCAGCAGTTGGACAGTGAAGGCTAATAAAAAAAATGATATGATCTAATACTGGTATTCTGCTGGGTATGTTCTAATCTGATGATGATTTTAACATACATTAAGTATATTAAAAGTTTTTAATTGATTTTTATCAATGAGAAGTGATAGATAACTATCTAAGATTACATTTCAACGAATTTTGTTTAGAAGTTACTAATTATGTTGATTAGCTTCATGTAGAATCAAATAAATCAATCAACTAACTAAAGAACTGAAAAGAAATATTTACTGCTATGAAGTTTTTTAACACAATAAAACCATAATTAGTAGTTCCAACTATAATAGCAAGCAAATAAAAATGGAATGCCACAATAGTTTGCGACACAGCTGAGAATACAACGATAGGTACATAGAAATATACAGTGCACAAAACACGTACTGACGTAACAAAAACATTGTGAACTCTATGGCACTAACGCGCCGGGCTACGGGGCCACATAACAGTACTTATTCTTAACACCTATTAGCGCTGAAAAATAGCTTTTAAAAGTCAATAAATTTTGTTACCTGTCTTCAATGTCGGGTAAACATCAAGGTGGGACTTAAAAGATGCGGCATGCGAGTCCGAAATTAATCCGACATCGGATTCAGAGGCAACGTTATCCGTGGACCACTTTAGCAAAGCGTATAACAAAACTAATAGAATCACGCAGGCTGATGCCATACGGATGATCCGGCCCCTTCTCACATTTGTGATCCTCATTTTTCTTATTTATATTAGCACATAACAGCTGCAATTTTAAAATAAAAATATTTTTGGACGTGCCGAGAAAATCGTCGACGATCGACTCGCGGGTGACGTTTAAATGACAAATTGACAACGTCAACACGCTACGTTCCGTATTATACAGTTCACTTCATAATACGTGTACTTGGTTGTCATACATTTCTTTGTGATGAATGGTGATGGTGATGAATTATGCACGGCAATTTGCAATCGTTTTTCCTAAAACTATCTAAGCTAAAAATACTCGCTCTGAATGATAAATCAATTTCTGAATAAAAGTTAGGTTTGGGTTTGGGACGGTTCTACCTTTTTTTATGTTTCCGAACGAATGTTTTTTTCACTCGTGCAAGAGAGAGATAAACATAGGGCAGTGATGCCAGATGGGGGGAATCCCCCCAAATTTGAGGATTTTTTATAGTTATGGGGAACAATTTTTGTATTTGGAAAGAAAAAGCTGGGTTTGAAGGGAACTAGTAGGTTTTGAGTCATCCACAACCACAACACAAACAGTGTTTTCAACAATTTGTTTAAATTCTTTTACTCATTTCCCATTTGAAGTCACCTAAGTGCGATAGTAGCGCCTCATTTGTTCCAGACTCTTTTTTGCCAAGCTGTACGGACATGTTAGTAAATTGGCATTAGGAATTTTGTCGTTGCCTTTTTCTAATGCAGTTGTGGAAAGAGCCTTCTCCCAAGTAGCTATTATTAAAGACAAACTTCGAAACAGATTGGTCATTCACACTACCGAATCCATCTTGAGAATAAGATATACATTGTTAGAAGGATGTGTTCATTTTATTTGTGTCCTCTTGGGTCCCTTAACAAGAGCTCTTAGACAACTAATGGGTATTTGCGAATGGCATACCGGCTCCCACGGCATGGTCTTTAATATTATGAAAACGGAAATGTTAGTTTTTAGAGCAGCACGCTCAGCATGACCATAATAGAAATGGGTTTTGTCGACGGAAGAATAGACAAAATGACAGATAAACAATGACAATCTGTTATTTTCTCTATTCTTCCGTCGACATAACCCGTTTCTGTGGTTGTCATGCTACGCGTGCTGGTAAGGGACCGGAGACAGTCCCAGAATTTTTATTTATGGTTCACCAGTAAGGGTTGTACGAAAGTTTAGGTATATAAGCCACATCCTCACTGCCGACATAGAACGGGAAAGACGGGCGGTCTCAGTAAGGTGCAATATGCCAGCAGATTTTCTCGTTGTAGCACGTGTGTTAAAAAGACGTTGTTCCGTGCCTATTGCCTCTGTTAGTTGTAGACAAAATTTAAAAGATCGATACTGAGCACATGCGTGTCTACACCATGCGTGTGCAGTACAATGATGCCTACCGCATCGTAATGAAATTTCCACGGTACTGTAGCGCGTCGAGCATGTTCACTGAAGTGAAAGTGCCGGATTTTTATGCCGTTATTCGATCGCGTATAGCATTGTTTTCTAGCAGTTTTGCGTCGTTAGTGAGGATTGGAGCAGTCCGATCCACAGGTATTGGCTTGAAGTCCATCGGAGTGCCAGCAGACAATAAAGATTGTGTTATTTTGGTTTGTTTTTGTTAGATATTGGTGCCGATTCCCTTGTTCACAAACTAAACTAAATTTAAGTTCAGTGCATCTTTTTCTTTCTATTTCATTAAGAAAAGGACAGAAGATAAATTTTAGTTTAGTCCTGTCAAATTAATCAGCGCCTGTCAGTCTCCATACAAGTTTAGACGTGATTAAAAACTTGCCGACTAAAATTACGTCAATTTACGTCAGGCGCTGATTAATTTGACAGGACTAAACTAAAATTTATCTTCTGTCCTTTTCTTAATGAAATAGAAAGAAAAGGATGCACTGAACTTAAATTTAGTTTAGTTTGTGAACAAGGGAATTGGCACCAGTGATAATGTAATAATTTAATGAAATTTTATTTAATGACTACTCAGTTTTCATATAATTTATTTTGTGCCTGTATGGAATTTTGAATTTGAATTTTAATGTACAGACGCCAGCACATCAAGCTACCCGAAACTGTTAAATTTTCCCAATCAACTTTGAATCTTAAACATCAGAGATAAAGTTGAAAATCTATTAAATAAATTTGACAGATTGTAGCTTGATGTGCTGGCATCTGTACATATATTAATTTAATAATCTAATGAATTGTAATGTACTTATTTTGTTTTATTGATGTAACGAATTGTATGTATTTGTGATTAGTATATTGGGACTTGGTGCCTTATTAGTAAATAAATAAACGCAGTTCAAAGATACTAAAGAGACTTAACTCAGAAAAAATGTACGGAACTGCAAACGATGCGTGTGAGGATGTTGATTCAGTAATGCTGAAATTGAACATTTCAAATAAAAAAAATTGCCTTTTTTATGGGTTTTTTCTTCAAAACCTTAATTTTGGGGGGATTTTTCGGGAAGGTTGGAACACGAGACGGTCATTTGGCAACACTACAAGTTTGATAGTGACAGTACGACGATCCGTTAGATTTTGAATTTTTGAAATATTTTGAATGACTATTGACTTGTTTGTTTGTGAATTAAAATGATAATTGCGCTTGCGAACTCTAAAAAGTATTTTGTGTAAACAACAGTGAAAAACGGATACGGGATATATTTTGTTTACCGTGATATCAAATATATCAGAAGTCACAATGGAAAGAAGTATGAATGAACTTGCTTAGAATACTAGCTTATTAAAACTTGTTGAATTCACTAATTATTTATCATTAGATACCGACTATATTATGTTTATAAATTGGAAACAAGACCACATTCTGGTTTATCATATTTCATCTGCATACATCTGCATACATTCTACAGAAGTAGATATTTTTATTTGTGAGTCTCATAATTATTTGTATTACCATTACAGCACAAGCCTCTATTATGGAGAATTTCATAGGCGGCTGGAATGCGGCATTTCAAAACTATCCGTTGACAGCTCCAGACCTGAAGATACCTCATAAAGTGGTGGGAGCCCTGTTCCAATTATTTAATAGATTCGGAATTGATACTGATGCTGTACTTGCAGTAAGTAATTTTTTGATAATCTGTTTTTTTTTCTTTTCTTCGTCCATCCGCAATCAGCCCTCTAGCTATAATCAGATTGTTTGTGTCTTCACTGGCAGTTTGAGATTGGTCACATCCTGTGATGCGTCATCTCGTTATTAGATATTTTATTAGTGTTGATTAGATTGATGCTATTTGCTCTCTTTTAAGTCTGTAAGTAGTGTCTGAGGACTTGAGAAGTGTCACAGCAAGTTTATTTTTGTGTCGTTGGAGTCTTTCCTTTCAATTATTGTAGGATCTTTCTATAACCTCCTTGATAGTTGGGATTTGTAGGTACTCATGAACTTCAATGTTTTTTGTGAACCAAGGTGCACCACTCAAGGTTTTTAATGCTTATTTTGGAAGTGCTGTATTATCTCAATATTTGAGTGGCTTGCCGATCCCCAGAGCTCTATACCATATGTCCAAACAGGTTTAAGGATGCATTTGTAGATGAGAAGTTTATTTTCCAAGTTTAGTGATGACTGTCTGCCTATGAGTAAGTGAATGTCTCTTAGTTTCTGAAAATCAGTGGGTATACAAATTAAAATGTGTCATCTAGTCCCAGTGAGGCATCAAACTGAGTGGTGGAATCATAGCCCCGTCAACACAACATAAACATCGCAAACATGTAAGTAAATATTTATTTATTTAATAAAGAACACCAACAGTATATATGTTCAAAAATTGGATTAAAGAAAATCATTAAAATTAAGAAAGGTATTACTGCTAATGTATACACAAATTATAGGTGCACATAACATTTAAGGAATAACAACATTGGACAGAAACAGCTCATAAAATAAAAGTAAGATTTAAACATTTAAACAAAACTTCAACAAACAAAATACAACTGAATACAAATTAATTATTAGTAATTTATAAGTATTTCGAACAAATTCGCAAAGTAATAAAAATGGTGGTATAGTCATATACACCAAAATTAACCATGACGTTACTTTAATCGAACCTACAATACAGGATTCAGATAGCCTTCTCTTAATTTTAAACAATAAAGTAGCTATACTGGGGCTATATCGATCACCATCTTTTACCAATCTCACAAACTTTATTGCTGCATTAGACACTTTCCTTAAAACTATAAATACGTATCCAACTCTAATTATTACCGGAGACATAAACATAGACATATGTTGCACCACAAATAATAAACACCACGATTATTTATGTCTTATGGCTTCGTATGGTTTACTACCCGTTATAACCAAACCCACTAGACAAAAATCTTGTCTTGATCATATATTTGTCAAAAGCAATACCAAACCCAAAGGCATAGTATGCAAAAGCTCTATCACAGATCACGACTTAGTAATGGCTAACATCCCTCTCAAGCATAGCTGCACGAGACTCAATAAAAATCGCTGGGTACTTAAATTAAACGAGGACGATCTAGTCACTGATTTAGCCAAAGTAGATTGGACTGCCTCCCTTAACCAGCATTGTTTGGCCTCTGCCGCTGCATCCTTTACTGGAATTCTTGGAAACTTAATAGAAATACACACACACAAAGTTAAAATTCCCCGTAGTAAACGTAACATTCAGCCATGGATCACACCTGGTCTTATGAGATGCATAATCCACCGCGACAATCTACATCTATCATTAAGATCTGACCCCGAAAACGAGACAAAAAAAAATATCTTTCACCGTTATAAAAACTTCTGCAACAATCTATTACGGAAACTTAGGATTGAGTACGACAGTCAACAAATCCAGGAAAATCACAAAAACTCCCAAAAACTATGGCAAGTTCTAAAATCAATGTACGACTCCAGCGGCCAAAGGCACAACACATCCAATTTAGTCACAAGCTCATCTGATCCTATTGAGTCTCTCAACAAGTGCAACTCTTACTTCACATCTGTAGGTAAAAACCTGGCTGCTACTATACTGACAAGTCTATCAGAAACGCAGACATCTCTATCTAGCAAGTACTCACCACCAAAAACTTCGCCCTTCTCCTTCTTTCTACACCCCACTGACGAAATGGAAATCTCAAACTTCATCAATCAATTAAAAAATGACAGCTCCCCAGGTCCTGACAAAATCAGTGCAAGACTCATAAAAAAAACACAAAACTTGATTATAACACCTTTAACCCACTTGATAAACCTCAGCCTGGAAACCGGTGTATTTCCCGAACAGTGGAAGATTGCAGCAGTAAGCCCGATACATAAAAGTGGTGCCAAAGATAAACCTGAAAATTATAGACCAATAGCACTTCTCAGTATCTTATCAAAAATCCTGGAAAAAGTAGTAAACACCCGACTAGTAAATTTTCTTGAAAAACATAATCTCATTTCCGAAAGACAATTTGGTTTTAGAAAAGGCAAATCAACTGAAGATGCAGCTTCACTGCTTACTAACTCAATATCAGCAAATATAGAAAAGGGCGAGCGATGCTTGGCGGTCTTCTTAGACTTAGCTAAAGCCTTCGACACTATCTCATCAGATCTTCTTCTTAAAAAACTAGATGCAGTAGGGATAAAAGGAAAACCGCTTGAGTGGTTTCACAGCTATCTCACCAACCGCCGACAGTTTGTAAAATCAGGCGAACACTCAAGTGGTCAACTACCTATCGATTTTGGAGTTCCGCAGGGCAGCTTACTAGGCCCAACACTATTTTTAATATATATGAACGACTTATTGAACCTCTCTCTCTCAAATGCGGAACTAATTTCCTACGCAGACGACACGGTCATTGCGTTTCATGCCCGCACCTGGGAAGAGGTCTACAGTCTTGCAGAAGAAGGTTTAGCAGCGGTAGCGCAAACACTCAACTACAATCTACTTACTCTCAATTTAAAGAAAACTAAACTAATCACATTCTGCAAAACACATTCATCAAGCCCTCCTTGTAACCTAACATTAAAATTCCACACTTGTCAGAACGATACGAAAACCACACGGGAAGACTGCTCATGCGAATGTATTAACCGGACGTCTTCAATACGTTACTTAGGGCTTCTAATTGATGAAAACTTATCTTTTAAAGCGCACATTCAACTTCTTTCTGGCCGAGTAAGGAAACTAATACACATAGTTAAGAAATTGAGAGACCGTGCTCCAAAAGACATCCTGCGAATGGTTTATTTCACAATATGTCAGTCCATCATTCAATATGGCATATCAATTTGGGGCGGTGCAGGAAAAACGACAATGATTGAGCTCGAAAGAGCTCAAAGGGCTGTTATAAAAGTACTTTTAAAAAAACCATTTTTCTACCCCACTGACTCTCTGTACAAAGAGTTTCCAGTTCTCCGTGTCCGCCAACTGTTTATCCTCAACGCATGCCTACGCACACACAAAAAACTTAAAATCAGACCAGACTACCACTCATTAACTTCCAAACGCGTCTTCCACATTCCACTTCCAAGAGCCAACTCTCTCCTAGCCAGACGATGTCCCGCGTACCTACACACTTCTGTGTATAACAAGATCACCAGTCTCTTGCCTTCTGACTTAAAAGATCTCACCCTCTCTCCATATAAAAAAGTGATAAAAAAATGGCTCTTAGGTCTTTCATACGACGAATCCGAAAGCTTCCTCATAACTTAACTCACACTCGGAATCTCACTAACACGACAGACACACCCACATACCTACTCACTACACTCCACACGCACCCACACCTTTTATTATTATTATTTTTTATAGTGTATTATTCTTTAGTTTTACCTTTGACCAATACAAGTTCCTATCTTGTTCATTATAATTAAATTTAAGTTCTGTATTTTGTTTAAAACTAGTTATAAGCTTTATTTTTGATCTCATTCAAATTTTTATTTAGATTTCTTACAATTGTTTGCAATTAATTACCTATTTCCATAGCAACACTAGTGAAAAGATAAATAAATAGAATTATGTATCACAACTCAGGTCCCCAAGATACAGGCACCGCCTAGTTTGGGGACCACCGCTTTAACATAATGAATGTCACCAACAGTTACAGACAGAATTATCATGTACTAATTTTTAAGGTAATAATTGTAACAATGTTTAATAAATTTATTATTATTATTATAAATTTATTATAATTAAGGGGATGAACACAACATACAATTGTTTTATATGTTGTTAGGTTCCCTGAGAGTAGTTTACAAGTTTGCAACCTACAACCTACCTTGTGCTACTCCCATGGTGCTCGAAAAACTGCCGAATTCTACTAGTTACAGTTTTTTGAAAAATAGAGATACCTTAAGGACGCATCTTTAGGTATCTTTGTACTATATTTTTGAGAAGCAAGCTGAGCCCAACTCAAGCACTCTAGGTCTATTGGTTGCGAAGACACAGCTAGTCAAAGATGGGCCTATCAACAGACAGAGACTGAGCAAGCACAGCAATGTCTTAGCCAAGAACCGCCTAAACAGACAAGCGGATGTAATACGCCTACAGAGATGGCAAATCCTGAACTTGGACCAGAGACAATGAATTTCATTTAGTACTGAACCACATATTGTGAATGTTCAATGGAACATCACAAAAACAATCTCACATGAAGACCCCATCATCAGCTAGAAAGTCCACTGCAGATAAACGGAGAAAAAAAAAAGAAGGAGGATGGGCATTTTTTCCAAAAAGTGAAATAATTATCGTAGTCAATAAATCGTCGTAAATACAACATCCTATCACTGCTATGAACAATGCATACTTAACTGGATCATCATCTTCCTGCTCTTGTCTGTGGGGTTATGTTGTTCTTGTGGTATGTTAATTGGGGTGGGCCCAACACGTTTTCGAAACATCTATAGTGGCGGGTCAGACCAGAGAGAAATAAATATGAAATAATGATAAGAATCTGCCAGGCGTCCTGCAACGGCTCATTTTCTTCTTCAGGGGATGGACAGGGGAGAATCTCCAGTCAGCCGTCACTGTGTCATTCACTCCTATTTCTTTCATACCATTCTCATGCACATGCAATCCATTCATTTTTTCTTTGATCTTCTTCTATGTCTCCATCTGTCAACATAAAATAATATTGAACAGGATGATTTAAAACATATTTAAATTAGATTCTATGGTTCTAACATTTTCAGGCACCTCCCAACGAAGACCGCAACGAGAACACTATATACTACTGGGACCTGCTTCCTGTCATCAACATGACCCGTGTAATAAACCACTTGGTCTCCATAATGCCTCATCAAGGAGATATCATTAGCATCATACACTTCCTACAACCTACGGCAACTACGTCACATTCTATACTGTTGCTGCTGTTTAATCTGATGTTGTTCAATGAGGAGCAGTTGAGGAATATTGCTCCGCATGAAGAGGAACTGTTTGCGAAGACTGATCAGGTATGTTTAGCAAATATTTCTTATTTTCTTAATTGCTTGCTCACCTCTGCTCACCCTTTCGTAAAGGAACTGGCGTGATGTTATTGTGACATAGAAGACATGGTACTATTGTGGACACCCATTTCTGAATACCATAAGGACTATACTTGCTTGCAGCGGTCGGCCGCTATAGTAAAATGTTTACCTAAAAAAAAAAACCGGTTAAGAGCGAGTCGAACTCGCGCACTGAGGGTTCCGTAGTCCGTACCTACCCATTATACTGCCATAATAAAATTGGTGTCATTTTTATTGGTAAACAGATATGGGCAAATTTAGATTTTCGCGGAAACTTGTAAGTTTTCGCGAAAATCTAAATTTGCCCATATCTTTTACAGTGTTGACTCAGGACCTTGATTTTTATACACCTAATAGGGACTATAGACTTCACTATCTGGTATAAATTTCAACTTGCTAGGTCCACCTGTTCCTGAGAAAATCGGTGGTGACACATGGACAGACGGACAAGAGAGTCATCTTATAAGGGTTCTGTTTTTACCTTTTGAGGTACGGAACCCTAAAAAGGGGCGGTAAACAGCGGATGTGGTCAAGTGACTGAGATGGTAAATGGAAAATTGGTGGATGGAAAATTGCACCACCTCGCCCTGTATTCCCCGATGGTTTTGGTAGAGGTGTACATATAGTACACGCACAACAACAATTAAACACCAACTACAATTAAACAACAACAATTAAGCAACAACAACAACAATTAAACAACAACAATTAACAACAACAACAATTAAACAACAACAATTGTTTAGAATTTTGGATTTTAGTCAGTTAGAAGGTTCTCTAAGCATTTAATTTTTAAGAGAGCACTAGGTACTAATCAAGGTAATAAAAAAGGATAGAATTAACTGTTGTTATTTCTGAGTGAATTTAATTAGGTACATACAAGTCTTCTTTTTCTTGTGGTTAGTGACTAACCTGGTGTCAGAATTTGTATGCCGCCCATGGGCCTCTGACTTTGCTTTCAGGCATGTCAGTGTTGGAGGCGATCGGCGGCGGTGATCTCTTGCGTCCGGCTCTGATTCGGGCCATGGTACGGAGCGAGAGGAAATGGGAGGCCGTCACCTCCTTCTGCGAAGCAGTAATGCTCGCGAAGGAGGAGGCGGAACGCGTGAGGGAGAGGCAAATTTCGCGCCCTCGCGCCCCTAACCGCCGCAGGAGAAGACGCCCTGGGCGTCGGGAATCACAGGCAGATTTCCGGCCACCGTAGGCGCGGGCTTGCGGACGGTGAGCAATGGGTAGCTCGCCGTCCGATAAGGACCAGGCCCGGGTCGACGGCGCGTTGTGTTCCACGCGCGCCTCAAAGAGATGTCAGCAGAATTGACGGGGTCCGCTAGGGCCATGCTTGCCGGGGCTGCGAATATGGGCCGAAAGGGAAATCGTGGCCCCCCGGCAACATGGCAACTGAAGGAACACGGGTGGGTTTTAGTCAGTAAGAGTCTGACACGCCCTCCCGCTTCACCCAGAGTGGGAGAAGTTATTTGATAATTTCCCACCCAAAAAAAAGGCATGTCACGGAAACCCTCACGATGTTTTCCTATTCTTACATTGTTTTCAATACTTGCAAGCATGTTTCAGGTATTCAATAACAAGGAGGTCTTCAAAATACTAAATTGATTTTTGGATCATCACAGTGCTGAATCTTATATTGTGATGATTACAGGTGAAAGCTTTAGAAGAGAAGAAAAACAGGCTTCTTGAAATGCTCAATGAACAAGCTGTGGAAAAAGCAAAACGTGCAGGACACTTGGAAAAGGTATTGAACATATTTTATTTACTGCATGCTTACAATAAACGGGTTTTGTTGATGGAAGAATAGACAAAATTATGGATAAACAATCACAATATCTGTCATTTTGTCTATTCTTCCGTCGACAAAACCCGAAGAAAACCCGTTTCTATGGTTATCACGTGCTGTTCTGTAATATTCCTTACAGTAAATGTCTGGTAATCAAAACAGCAGTTTCACATTTTGTTACTAAACCATGAGCCAAGAGAAACGAATTTAATCTCATCTTCATCTACAGGGTTTATCAGAAAGGTGGGTGCGAATTTAAGGGGGTGATACAGACCAGTACCCTAATTGCGTAATACAACACAACTACAATCTATTTCGATTTGAAACAGATTGCTAATCCATTGCTTCATAAGTTGTAAAAAAAATCTGCTCAACAATGTAAATAACGCAATGAATGTTGTTGAACTGTCAATATGAAATCAATTAGACAAAATTGTTTACGAAAATAAGTTACGCAATTAGGATACAGGGATTTTACGGAAGTCGTTTTATCAGTAACGGAATCAGTGGTTTTAAATTTGATTGATCGGAATCGGAAACGGAATCGGAACCAGAACCGGACTCGAAGGTGAAAGTAGAAGAAAGATTTGTTAGGGGAAGGTTTAGTGAAACGATTGCAATATAATTCAGTCTCTTTAATCAGTCAAATATTAGCGATAATATCCACAAACAAAACAATAAACTGAGACTTCGAGCGCGAACGTGTATGAAATAAACTAAGCTGCAGGCCACGCTAGAGCTACTGCGGTGAGCGGGGGCGACCTGCGGGAGCGGGAGGAGTAAAGACGCTGCGTCTTGCCGCTGTAGTGTGCCAGTTGTGCCACGTTGAAGCGGCCGCGTGACACGTGGTTTTTATCTGCTATTATTGCGCGGGGTTTAAAATGAGTTTGTCTAAATTGGAACTTTCATGTTTAGAAGGAAGTATTTTTTTTGTACAGGATATATTACAAATAAAAATGGGGGTTCATGATTTAAACAAAAACAGGCATCTGTTTGGTGAATACCGTAGACTGTACGATGAATTACGCCAATATCCATTATAAACTCCTTCCATATTTCACTAATAAACTCCTCCGTATTTATGTTTTGCATCGCGGATAATTCAACAAAATTTAATAAATACGCAGGACGCGCGAACTCGTACTATTCCTCCGCTGCTCGCGGTCGCCTGACGCGCACGCCAGTCGCGCCAACATGGCGCTCTCCGTTCAACCCGTATTATTGTTTTTCCCGCTCATCGCAGACGCAAGACGCGTCGCGCCAGCGTGGCCTGCGACTAAAATTACACTGGCGGCGAGTTAAAAGTTGTTTGTAAGCGCTCTAGTCACGTGCATCGCTGCGTTTCGAACTCCGATTCAAAATTATCGGAACCGAAGTCGGAATCGGAGGTGTAAATTTAATCGGAAGTTTCGACCTTTCGGAACCGGAACCGAAGCTGCGTAATATTCCTGGTACAGACTATCAAACTGAATAACTTTTTCAGTGGGACCAACATCGTAATCAAGAAAAAAAAATATCAGCCATCCTATACATTTGGGTCGAGTAGGTAATGGAGGTGTGCATCTCCAACACCACATGTGAACTACGCATCAAAAGACCTGACGTCACATAAATCCTGCATCGCGCAAGCTGAGTTTACCGCGCGATCAGCATATAATTATACAGGGTAGCAGGGACATCGACGCGATAACTATTACCATGGATTCAGTACATGATTATGAAAACCCCTGCGTTGAAATTTTTCGTTGGTTACTTTTTAATCTGCTGTTTTGTAAATTTTGACCGCGTAGGTATGGCACTTTTCTATGGGGCCGTTCAAGTGTTACGTAAGCAGATTTATTACAATGATTTACCCCCGCCTCCCCCTTGTCAGCAAAAGTAAGCAAAAGTACCCCCCTCCCATGCTTGATTCATGAGCAGCTTTACTTTGTGTAAATTATTTCATCACCACTGCTCTCAAAACGGTGAAGGAAAACATCGTGAGGAAACCGGCATGTACTAGAACCGAAAATTCGAAGACATGTGACATTACCAACCCGCACTTGGCCCGCGTGGTGGATTACAGCCCTCTCACAGAGAGGAGGCCTGTGTCCCAGCAGTGGGAACATAGGCTGATGATGAGCAGCAGTTATAATTCTAACAAGTGTAAATTTTGACAAGTGAATAGCACGCGGTGATTCCCCTACTCGGTTCTAAGCGAGTACCTAAACGTATTCATTATTTGTGGGAATCCCCAAATATGTGTTTCGTTTTCAAGCATAGACAATGTGTGGGTTGCCATATGTGTAAAAAAAGTAAATAATTACCGTTGACGTAATCACCATCTAGACCCCCTATCCCCCATGTCATAAAAAATAAGCAAAACATAGACCCCCCCGCCCCCTATAGCGCTTACGTAATACTTGTACGGCCCCTATGACACAGGAGATTTTTTTTAATAACCGATCGACGTTTCGTATTCCCCTTTTTTCTTCTCGAAAACAGAGCCGATTCAATTATTTTTAACATTTCTTTTATGTTTAAAACTTTTCGAATTTGTCTGGTAGTCCTCTAATCACGGCGGTAAAAATAGGGCATTTTTATAATTTTTGGAGGGTCATATTTTCTTTACCAATTAGTTGCTGAAAAAAAGGAAATAACAGGGCCTGTTTACGGCAGACCTTGATTTTATGAAAATAAATGTTTGCTCTATAGGCATAATTCAGGAAGAAAAAAGGAGAAAACATTTGTATGGAAAATCGCCGGCTCTGTTCCCTCTTGATAAAAATAATACTATCCAGTTTTCTATCATTTATTTCAGCTTGACCATGACATAAAACAGTTTGAAGAAGAGTTAAAGCAAGAGAAAGAGATCCACGACGAAGAGAGACAAGAGTTAGACGCCATATTGAAGGAGAACCGGCAGATTGAGATACTGTTGGAACAGAAGAAGACTCACAGAGATGCGCTGGTGGCTGAGGCTGCGAGGAAAAGGGCACTGAGGTAAGAAGAAAAGAGAAATTATTTGTTCTCTTTGATATTCTTCGACAGAAGAGGAGGGAATGCTTGACAAAATTTCGCCAGTTATGTGGAAAGTTCCACGTGCGCCTGCAATAAGTTTTAAAATATCAGGCGGATATTATGTCGTGTAATAGTACATTATTGCAAAGGCCGTGAAATAGGCAATTGCAGGTCGAGTATTAGTTGGAAGGCCGAGCCGTAGGCGGACCCTTCACTAATACGAGACAGGCAATTGCCATTTCTGCCGAGGCATATATAGTGCTTTTCTCAAAAGAATGCAGGGAAATGAAACATACTTTTTATATTATACATTTAATTTAATTAATATTAAAAGTTACATTAGTCATATTGGGGCAATCACTAAAAGAAAATGAGTTATTGATTTCCCCGGTACATATATGTTTGTTTATTACGTATGTAAATAACAAATCAAGACGAATTTTCAGCTTTGCCGCCAATTTTTTATTCATCATCTGTGCCGAAAGGCAAACGCATTTATGGCTATGCAGCCACGTGAACGCAATTTGTACTAAGCAAAGAGACTTACTTTGGTATGCCAAGAATGATAAAAGAGATCCAATCAAAGAGTATTTAATAACCCCAGCACGCCGTTTCAGCGCTTTTTGAATTTGGAACATTACGCATTAGCAATGTTTTGCTGGAACGTTGAAATGTTCCAAATTAAAAAAAAACGCGCCTGCAATGGATTTGATTTTCTTTGACCGTAAATTCGATACTTCGCGTGTTCTTTTTTCGAAAATAATGACAATATTTTCATGCATGTTTGAGAAAATTCCATTGTAGATGTTAACTTAAGGAGGAGGTTCTAATTTTTTTTAAATAACTCCGTCATGTACAGACGGATTTGCAAAATTATTTTTTTGTTTGAAAGGGCATGTTCTCGAAGTAGTCCCATATAAATTGTATTAACTTTGCTTGGGTACTTTTCGAGTTAGCTTCAATAATACGTATTTTTCTCACTTAGTCTATATGGATGATGTTATATTCCTGTCACTGTTATTTACATAGCAGATAGTGGTATTCGAATTTGTGTGGGGTAAGTAACGGTGCTCAAAACGGTGAAGGAAAACATCGTGAGGAAACCGGCATGTCCTAGAACCGAAAATTCGAAGACATGTGACATCTACCAACCCGCACTGGGCCCGCGTGGTAGATTACGGCCCACTCCCTCTCACAGAGAGGAGGCCTGTGTCCCAGCAGTGGGAACATTTATAGGCTGATGATGAAGTAACACAACTAAAAAGAAAAAAAAACAACGTGAAAAATAACTTTATTTCGGAAGTCGGGTGGCAAAAACTAAAATTCAAACCCAAAGACACCGATTTCAGAAATAAACTTATTTTTCACTTTGTAGTGTTTTTTTTGGTTATTTTTTTTTGACATTGTGACATTTTATTTTGCATAAACTACACATTTATATCACACCGAATGTAGCCTAAATTACCCAACTAACAACTCACTAATCTAAAAAAAAATATAAAGAGAAACTATTTGTTTTTTTGTATGTTTGTTTGTTATGCTTTCACGCTAAAACGGCTTCTCCGATTTATATGAAATTTAGCACATGGGTAGACCATGACCTGGGTTGGGACATAGGATACTTTCCCGATATTCCCACGGGATCGAGACTTATGCGGATGAAACCGCGGGGCGCAGCTAGTTTAAATGCAGAATTTAGGTTATTTCTATCCTAATATCGATGTGCTCTTTGAATGCACAGGCCCCAACTAGCAAAAAAGTCCTATAATGAAAATTATAGGACTGCCAAGACTAATAAAACTCTTATACTAGCACTGGTAAATACTTCCATTCTTTTAATACCATTCCACAAGCTTTGATATACTCAAGATCACTTGTTCTTCTAACTTAGGCTTTTATTACAATACAGGATTAAGTTATAATTCTTGTAATACTCAAGATCACTTGATCTTATGACTAAGGTTTATAGTTCTCTACAAGATTAGGTTATAAGACAGTTGTAGGACATAAGTGCTTGTAGCAATACTAATAGTCTTTGTAAAATTTCTGCTCCTGTAGTAGCATTTAGTAAGAGTATAAGATTTAATGACATACTTAGGGGAGGACCTTAATAAGATCGTAAAAATATAGTCTTGCTCAGAATTACTATAAGAGTAAAAGCAATAAATTAGAGCGCTATGAGATCAATATAAGTTTATAATTAACATGGAGGCGAATAGTTCTTATAAAAATTAAAATAAGCGCTATTATGCTTATAATAGTCTTAACACGCTCTCAGTCAAAATCATTTTAAAAAATGGCGAATATTAGACAAATTATATTGTTATAAATTTATTAAAAACAATTGTGTAACGTTCAATTTTTCGAGGCGCTTTAAAAACTGTACATAAACATAGCATATTTTAACATTGAATATTATTTCCCAATTATTTCACACCCTATATTCACATTCTCACATACTATGCTACCATAAATAGTAATAAGTAACACTTATGATAAAAAATATTATTTAATTTCAACAATCACTCACGAAGCAAATACTAAACAAAAACACATAATTCAAGTTTTGGAAAATATACTAATTACGTTAGCTGCAATCGGAGGATTAAAAAAACCAAAAATGATTTAACTAAATTTAATTCCTAAACTAATATTTACAAACTTAAACCTATGAATGATGATTCTAGTTCGAAGTGGGAAATTAGAATGATCATCCTTACAATTTATTGAACAACCATAACTTGCGGAATCGATTGTCGTCATAGGTGCATCAGCGATTATAGAAACTAATAAGGTCAGCGCGAATGCAACATCAGCGACCTTCATCTCGTAGTAGCGCTATGTAATTAACTTCCGGAATCGATTGACGTTATGGGTGCATCAGCGATTATAGAAATTAATAAAGATGCAACATCAGCGACCTTGATATAGTAGCGCTATGTAATTCCTCCCCTCTTAGAACGGCGACTATTTTAGCACGTTGAGTGAAAATGTTGCCGGAAGTTCGTCAGGAGTTTCCTTCCTTTCCAGGGTTGCGGCTGATGGTTGCTGCCCCTTTTCCACAGTGTTAGTACATCTGCTTAGGTAGCGCCGAGTCATTGCGATGATAACGAGTACGCTTACACTCAATAGTACTCCATAGAATGGGATTGTAGTGTGATAAAGTGCGTCGGTCTGCACGTTCTCCAGTTGAACAGGATCCTGGATCATAATTTGGTACTGGGTGCTGTGTAGTCCTTGTAGATCAATAGAGTTCAGATTGACGTGGGTGGCTGTGGTGGCCTGTCTCTCGGCGTCGTATGGTATTTTCATTAACTTCAAGGGTTGGCCATTAATTTCGTCGTAAACGTTTGCAATGGTGAACTCTTCGGTTTTCAGATAACACCTAATAGGAATCGTAGCAAGATAACTACCCTGAAGCGATGTGTAGTCTTTCTGGTTACAGGTTAATTGTACCTTCGTTTCTTGAGGAAAGGATAGGACGTAATGTTGGTCATCGAGCTTCTCCATGGCTTCTCTTATCAAGGTGACTGTAATAAACTTGCAGGAGTCCTGTAGAACTTGGTTGGTGATTAACTCCTGGACGCAGTTAGCTTTGGTGCGAGTCTGGTGAGTAATATCTTTCTCGCAGAGGTACCAGTCTTTCAACTTCGGGCATTCAGCCTCTATATACGCATGTAACATCTCGTTAGTTGCAAGGAAAGGAAAGGGTGGAATAAGAGCTTGTGCGTGCTTATTATGTACCACGGAAAGTCTATAAAAATCGTAACTATTTTTACAAAAGATCGGAAATTTAAATACGAATACTATCTGGCTGTCTACATAATATGATCCCGGTTTTATAATGTCATAATAATCTCTAAGTTCTAGATTTAAAATTTGCTCTTCGGCGTAAATAGTCTTAAGTTTTCTTACCATTGACTCTAGTACTTCTACGTCTATCATGGAGTGGCGTGTACTACTCGCACGAACAAAAGCTAAACTATTTTCTATCCAAATTAGTTCCTGAGTTGAAGAGAGTTAATTTTATTCCGGTTTTGTGCTATCTGTGTAATTAGGCTATTATATTTAGATATCCAGTCTTTACTTATACTAATATGATCATTGAATTCGGTCACTAATTTCTTTTGATTACGTACTAAGATTTGAATTTCCTGATTGTACTTTACCGCATCCTCGTGATCTATTAAAGGGTTTTTTAAAAGTGGGACTCTAATTTGTATATAGGGAAGTTACCTCTGTGTAAGGTTTAATTCTATCTTGTTCTCTCTGTGTAAGGTTTAATTCTATCAGTTATACTCGTTTGCGATTCATCAAATACCTGGGCGTCCGTTGACACATTGTAATAAGTCGAGTCAGCGGTTAGACTCGGGTCAAAGTCACTGTTGTTATAATCAGTATAGTAATTTTTAATAGCAATCATATAATTGTGTTTTATTAAAATAGGTTTTTACTTTTATTAATTTATTAATCTTTTGTATAGATTCTTTTCTATTTTGTGAATGTGAGAACGCTGCAGGCTTAGTGGATGTAGACCTGTAGACTATTTTGTTAAGTACTTAGTAGGTACTTATTGAAAGACCTACACTGTCCTCTCATACCTAGTAACACTGTTATTTTAAAGTATTGTAAAAGCCAATTATTTTTAAAAGAGTAACCGTGCACCTAGCTTCTGACGTTTCATAAGTGCCCATGTAGGTTTATATGAAATAAAATACTTTGAATTTGAATTTCAATTTGTTACTTTGAGCGTTTTGGGTCTGAGGTGCCGCACGGAATATTTTCTGTGTACGGGAAGGCATGCGATATTGGGGCTCCTGATTAATAAAGTTAGGGTTAAACTTAAATGGTTGAGGTGGTGGTAGTTGGTTGAGTATGATTTCTAGCCAACTATCAGGTATGCCGTTGGAATTGATGGTACAAGCGGCAGAGCCTTTTATTTTATTTAAAATACCATTTAATAGGCATAAGTAGTTTAACTCGCTACCTGGGGTATTACTAACATACTGACTTACTGTTTGATCGCATATTTGAATAAACCTATTTAATATATTTGAATTTCTATCGAGCTCCAGGACCATACGGAGGGTCTTGAAAATTGTATCCGGGTCATGGGTCATATTTACGCTATCTATACTTCTAACTTCACTATCATTATTTAAATCTCTACTAATATCTATGGTACTCCAGCGAGCCGTACGAGATGCAGGCTCCCGGGAATTGGAATTTTTCGGATGAAAAATCTGGTAAGTTGGGTTGTATTAGGACTAAAGAGAAGCAACACAAGAACGATTCAAGTGTACTCACAAATTTTTCAGTTTTGGTTCTCTCGTGAATCGATGTCTGGATTCTCCTTCCGGAACTGCAGCTGGACCGTAGATTCGGATATTCGGCACCGGGGCTCGATAGCCACCCAGGCGATTCGCGTACGCGGATATCGATATTAGAAATCCCTAAAGCTCGCGAACCGGCCCGCGAATATCCTACCGACTGCGCCAATTACGTTAGCTGCAATCGGAGGATTAAAAAAACCAAAAATGATTTAACTAAATTTAATTCCTAAACTAATATTTACAAACTTAAACCTATGAATGATGATTCTAGTTCGAAGTGGGAAATTAGAATGATCATCCTTACAATTTATTGAACAACCATAACTTGCGGAATCGATTGTCGTCATAGGTGCATCAGCGATTATAGAAACTAATAAGGTCAGCGCGAATGCAACATCAGCGACCTTCATCTCGTAGTAGGGCTATGTAATTAACTTCCGGAATCGATTGACGTCATGGGTGCATCAGCGATTATAGAAATTAATAAGGATGCAACATCAGCGACCTTGATATAGTAGCGCTATTTAATTTACTGATAACCAACAACGAAGTACATTACTAGCACATTATAAACAAGAATTGTTTGGTAAGGAGCTTGTATCAGACGCTAATAAAACTTATCGTACTTATAAAGGTTGTGTGTCTATAATTGTAGGACACATTATACTTCTCTAATGCTATTACAAGTTCATCATAGGTACATTCTGTAAGTTGATTATACGATTGTAATAAAAACAAAATGCTATCCTATAAGTGTGTCCAAATCCAGGGTTGTAGCAAGCTATAAGTAACTTATAAGTGTTAAAAAAATTGTCTTGTAGATAGTTTTAGGCACATACGGGGGTCAGGGACATCGACGCGAAAACTGAAATCATGGATTCAGTACATGATTCTGAACACCCCTGCGTTGAAATTTTTCGTCGGTTATTAAAAAAAATCAACTGTTCCATACATTTTGACCGCGTAGGTATTGCACTTTTCTATGAAACAGCAGATAAAAAAAAAAAATAACCGATGGTAAATTTCAACGCTGGGGGGTTCAGAATCATTTACTGAATCCATGGTTTCAGTTTTCGCGTCAATGTCCCTGACACCCTGTATTTTGCTAGTTGGGGCGTCACCCAGATTAGAACTGAAACCCCCGAGGGTTTCAGTTCACTCAGATCTTTCACAGATGGTCTGAACAGGCCAGAAGACTTACTCAACTTCTGGAGGGAGGTGGGCTGGTTGGAATAACCACCGACGGCTGCCATGGCCCACGTACAATGGTCCACCTGAAAGACCAAGTGCGGAAACTAAACCCCATAACATAGAACATAGATACTAATATCAGTCTTCCACAATTTCCAGGGTATACGACGCCGAAGACATCAAGGCCCAGGCCGAACAGGCTACCCAGAACCTTCAAGAGTTGGAAGAGAAGCTGGACTCCCTCCGAGCCATACTGATGCAGAAAGAGAACAGCCTCAAGAACTTGCAGACCATTAAACCTAACTTGGATTCTGCAAATAACTTGCTGCATGAGATTATGAAGCTGTCTGAGAATTTGAAGTAAGTTATATAATATGTAAAAAAAAAAAAATGTCCGATCCGAAAGTGGCACATAGGTACTGCAATAAAATTACCAAAAAGTAATAAAATAAGATTGGAAATAAAAAGGTTATTGCTATTTAAAAATCACATTTTAGTACCGAAATTACCCCGAAATCCATTAAAAACTAGACTTGTAGACACCCGTTAAATGATGGCCGCCCGTGCCCCATGTAACCGCCCGGTAAAATCCCCCGTTGATAGAAAATGTGACGATTTTGTTTTGTTTTCGTGAAAAAGAAACAATCTGCCTAGCCTTTTCCCAATGATGTTGGGGTCGGCTTCCAATCTAACCGGATGCAGCTAAATACCAGTATTTTACATGGAGCGACTGCTTATCTGACCTCCACAACCCAGTAACTAGGTAATATGATACCCCTTGGTAAGACTGGTTGTCAGATTTTCGAGCTTCTGACGACCCGTAACGACTGTCAAAGATCTACAAATGACAGCCGGGACCAACGGCTTAACGTGCTTTCCAAGGCACGAAGGAGTCTCGGTATGTAGAAATGGTCACCCATCCACAGACAAACCCCGGCAAGCGTAGCTTAACCTGATGGATCGACCCGTGTGGCTGTTAGTTCTTAGCCACGAGCTTGTTTTACTGAAAATTACCACATAAATAGACTCTTAGTACGATACCTAACAACACCCTCACGAGTCGGACAGGGTTTTTTTACACTCTCAGGGGGGGGAGTTCAGGGTTTTTAGGGTTTTTTTAGGTTTTGAGTATGAATGTCGATGGCTTTAAGAGTAGGGGAAGACCAAAGAAACGATGGATGGACTGTGTGAAAGATGATATTGATAGTTGGTTAAGCTATTTTGGCTTGCTACATCTCTAAATGCAGTTGGGAACTAGTTAGCCACATTTCTTATTTCCATACAGTAATATTGCCAAATTAATCAAAATAGCGAAATATTTGACATCTATTTGCGACGCTGCCCACTTTCAGAATAAACGCTCTCAAGGTTTATAATCAAGTTATATGCAACTAGCTTTTGCCCGCGGCTTCGCCCGCGTGGATGTCGGAAATTATACCTCGGGAACGTATTACCGATACCGGTATTACATACAAGTAATAGCCGAGGCAAAGGTCACTGACTCCTACCGCTGCGCCCGCGTTGCCGTCAAGCATAATTATTTTGTTACACGTAATTTAGAATCTGTGATATCTTTTAAACCATTCATTTAAATGAAATGATGTCAAGGCAGATTTTAATCTAAATTAAGTGCTCAATTTAAGTAACATAGTGTTTTGGATAAGGATTAATAATAATATTATTAATCCTTATCTACTTATCCTTATACTATGTTACTTAAATTCCGAAGCTATTTTGATCGGTATTATATTATAATACCGATCAAAATAGCTTCGGAAATAACAATTAAAGACACGTTCGGCAGATAGTTGATGTTACAAGGAGTAACTAAGGCTGCTTTTATTTTAGAAAAAGAATTGGCGGGCGAAGTCGCGTAGTATTCAAATAGTATTAATTTCCTCCAGAGACTTCGAATCCGGCGACCTAGACTCAGACAGTAAGGAGGGCGAGCTGGACGTGCTCAACACGGAGCTCGGCGAGCTGTCAGCTCAACTGTCGGAGCTGCAGGGCGCCAGGGACGACGCTGCCAGAAATAGGAGCGAGAGCCAGGCCAAGAGGCAGCAGGACAGGACTGTGGCGCACAGGTTTGTTGGATACTTCCTTTATGGATTAAAACACACAACACACACAACACACACACACACCACACACACACCACACACACACACACAAACACACACACACGCACACACCCCAACACTCCCCCACACACAACACGCTACATACACAACACTGCTAGCACAGCTAGACTAGCTTTCTCCCGCGGTCTCGCTCCCGCATGAAGATGCCCAACTGGAACCGTAATTTTTAGGGTTCCGTACCCAGAGGGTGCTAACGGGACCCTATTACTAAGCCTCCGCTGTCGGTCTGTCTGTCAGCGAGCTATATCTCATGAACCGTAACAGGCAGACAGTTGAAATTTTCACAGATTGTGTATTTCTATTGCCGCTCTAACGACAAATAATAAAAAAACAATAAAAAAAAAAATAAGAAATGCAAGAAACGTGTTTCTTTCGGCATTTTTTGCCGAATGGTTCCGAAACACACAAACTTACGAAAAACTAAACCTAAAATATCAACAACGATACGAGATAAAAACACAAAATTGCAACTTATACAACTCAAGTAATCTAAGTAGATTTTTGAATGAAAAAAACTATCGATAAACGTCATAAAATAATTTTAGCTGCAATGGAAACTGAACCATACCACAGATAATATAATACTACGTACAGATACCCAATCCCATACAAAGAAATGAACCTCCCTAAAACTGGCTAATGAACTGGCTAATTTTTTTTCCTCCATTTTATTAACTGTGCACTGTAGTTTTAACGCCATCTAGGAGTCGACTTAGATACTTAAGATTATCTACATCGCACATCGCACAGTGCGTTCAAGGACAAGTGTAATAACAATACAACAACAACAGAGTTGGCGGAATAGTTTCATTTTTGTGAGTGAACTAGCAATTTTCACGCTGCAGCGAATGTCTCTTTAAGTGTTTTTTAGCATTTCAATGCTTTCTTAAATCTAGATTTTCTTCTCCTCGTTACCAAATCTACTATTGCTAAAACTGAAATCACGCCTTCTTCGTCCGAACTCAAATTGACAGTAAGCCGACGTACGCACGGACGTAATTAAATAGCGGCGACATTTATTGTACACTGGAATTTCAACGCTATGCTTAGCACCGAGAATTGAAAATCCAACAGAGTGTTTTTTCAACGCGCTGGGACAGGAGTGCGTCTCAACGCGTTAGATTCTCAACGCTCGGCTTAACACCGAGACTTGAAAATCCAGTGCGTAATAAAATCCCGCCGCGATTTTATTACGTCCGTGTGATTGTCGGCTAAATGTTTTTAGAAACATTAAATAAAAACCGGCCAAGTGCATGTCGAACCACGCACAATGAAGGGTTCCGTAGTTGGGATGAATTTATCCCAAGAACAAACTTAGCTTTGTAGTTGAAAAACATGTTCTCCCATACGGAATGTATGGGAGAACATATTTTTGCAACCGCAAAACCGCGTTGGTTGATTATTACTCGTTAATTTATAGAGCCTACTTAGCTGTGAATTGTGATAGATAGTTTTCCTTTTAATTTCGTTATAAATACTACTGCTAGGATTTTCGCAACGAAGTTTTGGAACGAAGTTCCTTATCGCGCGTTGTGCAAGGGGGCTAGACGGAAAAAATTAAGACCAAAAGTTGTAACGACACTTTTTTATTTTGGGGGGGGTGTGTCTGGGGATGTGTGTCTGAGGGTGTGTGTGGGGTTGTGTCTGAGGGCGTGTGTGGGGGTGTGTCTGGGGCTGTGTGTGGGGGTGTGTCTGGGGCTGTGTGTGGGGGTGTGTCTGGGGCTGTGTGTGGGGGTGTGTCTGGGGGTGTGTGGGGGTGTGTGTTAGGGTGTGTGTTAGGGTGTGTCTGGGGTTGTGTGGGGGTGTGTCTGAGGGTGAGTGTGGGGTGTCTGAGGGTGTGTGTGGGGTGTCTGAGGGTGTGTGTGGGGTTGTGTCTGAGGGTGTGTGTGGGGGTGTGTCTGGGTGTGTGGGGGTGTGTCTGAGGGTGTGTTTGGGGCTGTGTGTGGGGGTGTGTCTGGGGGTGTGTGTTAGGATGTGTCTGGGGTTGTGTGGGGGTGAGTGGGGGTGTGTCTGAGGGTGAGTGTGGGGTGTCTGAGGGTGTGTGGGGTGTCTGAGGGTGTGTGTGGGGTTGTGTCTGAGGGTGTGTGTGGGGGTGTGTCTGGGGGTGTGTGAGGGTGTGTCTGAGGGTGTGTGTGGGGGTGTCTGGGGCTGTGTGTGAGGGGTTGTGTTGGGGTGTGTCTGGGGGTGAGTGGGGGTGTGTTTGACGGTGTGTGTGGGGGTGTGTCAAAGGGTGTGTGGGGGTGTGTTTGGGGTTGTCTGAGGGTGTGTGTGGGTGTGTCTGAGGGTGCGTGTGGGGGTGTGTGGGGGTGTATATGTGTGTATGTGGGGGTGAGTCTGTGTGTTTGTGGGGGTGTCTCTGTGTGTGGGGGGTGTGGGCGTGTGTCTGTGTGTGTTCTTATGTTCGTGGTTCTCTTTACGCTCTGCTTCGTACCCCCTCCACTCGTGTTTACATAGTGGGAGTTTGCTTGGGCCTCAGCGTTGTACACACGGCTACACATCAAGCTATACATTTCCAGTTTATGCTGATCTCGTATTGTATAGGATTTCCGTACAATGCGAGGTCCGCTAAAACTGGAAATGTATAGCTTGATGTGTAGCCGTGTGTACGTGTGTTAATACGTGTTCGTGCGCGTACAAAAACATTATTTTTTTATTTTTGTAGGTTTCACTTCTACCACGTGTGAATTGCACACATGTTTTTTTAAATTTTACATATCTCGGAAACGGCTGGGAATATCAAAGTTTTGATAAAATTCCCCCCCCCCCCAGTACCCCGCTCTCAGCTTGAACCTACATTCAGTTAGACCCCTTAGACCCCATTTTTGACCCCCTTTTCTTTTGACCCCCAATATCTGTAATTAAGTATATCTTACAACTCTCTTATATATAACCTCCCCCCGAAGCCCCCCTCGATACACCCCCTGATCCCGATACAACCCCTGCACACCTCCCCCTTCCCTCCTCTTCCCCCTCCTCCGTGCCCCTTCAGGGTTACCTCACCCCCCCGGGTCTTAACTTTGGAGCCAGAGGTCGTAGACCTATCAAGTTTGGGGTCCCCGAAATCAGGAGAAAAAGACATCTCTTTTGGCTCCATTAAAATTACGGGAAAACGCCGCATTATTCCCTATTTTGGTATTGTGTGGAGCTGCGGTGTACGCTGTGTGTGTGGCGTATGCACTCACTTACCTACTCATTTTATTACAATTCCTTCACTAATTAATCAAAAGGAACTTCGTTCCATCCGGGTTTCCCTTGACACCTCCCAAGTTTTTTTTTTCACAAACACACAGACACACCCCCACATACACACACAGACACACCCCCACACGCACCCTCAGATACACCCCCACACACACCCTCAGACACACCCCCACACACACCCTCAGACACACCCCCACACACACACCTAGACACACCCTCAGACACATCCCCACACACACCCTCAGACACACACCCTCAGACACCCCCACACACACCCCAACACACAGCCCCAGACACACCCCCACACACACCCTCAGACACATCACCCCCACATACTATAATGCTTCCTATCTCATTTTCTCCCACGTGAAGTCTTATGAATTTATGTGTGTCTCTTTTATTGTCGCTTTTTCGTTTCATCGAGTTTCAAATCACATCGTTGTGATTAGTGCTAAAGAAGTTTTCACTTTAAAAAGAAAAAAAGTGTCGTTCCAACTTTTGGTCTTAATTTTTTCCGTCTAGCTCCCTTTCACAACGCGCGATAAGGAACTTCGTTCCAAAAACAGAATAAAATAAATATTTAAGGGGGCTATACAACAAACGTAATTTTTTGCCGTTTTTATAGATATTGGTACGGAACCCTTCGTGCGCGAGTCCGACTCGCATTTGGCCGGTTTTGATAGAAAGTTTTAGAAAGGTATCAGTAAAATGAAAAAATTATAATTAAATAGGTAGGTACTTGCCAAAAACATGTTAATAGATTTCTTTGAGTTATTATATTTCTATGTAAAGTAGGTAGGTAATATATTATTAAAAAAAAAACAATGGCACTCCGGGAGTGCCGACAGAAGTGAAAACTTAAAAAAGATCTTGGTGGAATAAAAATACTTGTATAGAACATTATCTTATCTAAATAAAGATCAAATTCGCGTTTAAAAAAAAAAACCATAACCTTTAAAGTAAAAATACTTTCATCGAACTTTGATCCGTAATTTTATATTAATAAAGAGCAGAATCGCGTTTACAAAAATGAGATATCGGTAACAGTGTCGCGAGTTCAATTGCTTTTCCCATCTCAAATATGCCCAACGCGCCTAAAGAAGTTTTCACTTCAAAAATTGTTTGATTTTCATTTTCCTACTAAATGTATAATAATAACAGATCATGTGATGACAAATTGAGTAAAACGCCATCTATTGCAAAGAGCTCTGAACAAAATGACTAACTTTATCATTCTATGAGTTCGATTTGAAGTAAAAGGTTTAATTTGCCTTTTTTTGTTGAAAATACATGATTTATGAGTTTAATTATATACATCAGCATTAAACAAGGAAGTTTTGATTTTTACTAATCTTACTTATGCCAAAATCTGCCGTTTATCGCTTTTTAGTGATTGTTAATTTCATCATTGTTACCTATGCTGCCATCTATGATTTTTTTATTTAAACTAATTATAATTTGTTCGAGTTGAGACCCCATGACCATACGTAATAAGGTTAAAGTTTTTAATCCCGAAGCTTGAAATCTCATCTCGTTGGCTTTATTATTAGGCTAATTAGTATAATTAATAGATTTGTATGTATTGATGATAGTGCTCTCCGAGAAGCTGAAGAGAAAGACAAGAAGCTACGCGAACGATCCAAGGAGGCGCTCCGACGTACTGAAGAGATCAAAGAGTTGACAACTAAGTATGAGGCGGAGAAGATCGCTGGATTTGAACAAATAGCCTTGATCAAGAATGAATTTACCAGCCAGGTAAGATAAAATATCGATACTGGAAATTTCAATTGTCGTAAAGGACATTGTATTCCCTGTCCTTTACGACATTTGAAATTTCGATATAATGATGATATTTTACTGACATGAGGAACAGGGTGTAAAGTTCACTTATCCACTATAGAAAAGGGAGGATCCTCCGACCAGACGGGTGTCGGTTGAATCTTGTATACAGTGAGATTCTTCATAATGTGCACATATCGAAATGAGGGAATCTATGCTTAATTTTAAAGACAGAATAAAAAAAAAAACTTTATATTTTTTTACTTTTTATGGATAAAAAAAAAATTGTAACAAAACTGTGTAACTTTTAAACTAAATCATCTATCGCGATGAAACAAACTATAATGATTGGAAGTAATTAGGCGTCCACATTAAATGAAAATTGAGAAAAAAGCTACCCTCAATTGAAAATTGAGAAAAAAAAACTACCCTCAATTGAAAATTAATAGTTTAAAAAACACTAGAAAACCACGCTTGAAACCTGATCGTTTTCAAAGTCCATTACGTGGCCTTTCTCACAAGTGCAAACACGACTATGGTACGATATTCCATCATGAATGCCAGTGCCTATCTTCCGGCTCCATCATCAGATCAGTTCGACAGTATTATAATTATTGTATTGTCATCAGAACTACATACAGCTGCCAATTTTCTTTACGCTACGACCCTTGGAAGATGGTTAAATTAGTTACCTTAGATTCCATTACATAGTTACATACAGGTCGACCTAATAAAAGCGTGTTAATAAACATGTTTTTTTAGCAAAAATCTGTATTTTTTTCATTAAATTTTAGAATAATTGTAAAATTAATAAATAAGATGCCAAAGAGAAGAAAAAAAAATCCGTCGATAAAGTTAAGCATAGATTCCCTCATTTCGATATGTGCACATTGTGAAGAATCACACTGTATATGTCGCTCGCTTGGTAAACTCTAATTGCGCGATGCAGGATTTGTGTGACGTCATGTCTTTGATGCATAGTTTGTATGTGGCGGTGTAACCGCTACAATATCATTGATTAGAAAATAGCATTTTCCCGCGGCTGGTCTTTACTACAGCACGTAAAATCTAATCAAAGAGGCAATTGGGTGGTGAATGGTAATCTGGGTATTGAAGTGATACCGAACTCCCCCGTACGACCCAAATGGACGGGGGTGGAGATATGGGGAATGGGGGCCTAACATTTTTTTTTTACATGCCATTCAAAATTTAAGCTCTTTGTATGTGCAAGGAATTTGTGTGTATCAATGCCATCCGGTTGCCACCCTCCAACATCGTCGTAATTGAAATAATGTGTATATAATTCTTGAAACTCCTTACCGATGATTTATCACCGAAAATGAGGATTAATTTTATCAAAACCAGAGGTCATAGATACACAGAAATTCCTTGCACATAATAGAGCTTAAATTTTGAACGCCTTGTTAAAAAAAAAAAAACTAGCTGTTCGGTTGCCTCTCCGATTAAATTTTGCTTTGAATAAGGAGGAAGGAGGAATGACGATTCCCGCTTTCCCATCCACTAGAGATTTGCGAGGATGCGTCGCGAGGAATGTCCGTAAAACTAACCAATAACAACGCTAGCTTAGCTCAAGCTATGACAGTGAAGCGATGTTATCGATTCGTTTCACACACATCCCTAGCTCCTCGCTCATCCCAAAAATAAACATCAGAATTTAATTATTAATGAGTTGGTAACTTAAAAATGTTGATTGTTATTTTTAGTCTAGGCATCGTTCACACCAAACGTATTGTCCGCCGCCGACTGTGAGTATGCTCACTGTCTGCCCCAGTGTGAACGTGGACTTAGTCTGCAGTACCTCACCAAGCCGCCAATACGCTACAGGCGCTTCAATCTAATACGCTGTTACGTTCGGCAACGTAGCCAATCCGCGTCCGCCGTGCATAGACGCGTAGTACAATAATCGGCCACCGAGAGTCAGCGACAACGCACCACGTAATAGCGTATAGTCGGTTCGGTGTGAACAAGAAGTTAAATATATATTGATAAGCGATAAACTGCGTAACGCGTGCTCACAGTCAGCGGCGGACAATACGTTTGGTGTGAACGATGCCTTAGTTTTGAAAAGCAACATAATACAGGGTGGCACGGACATCGACGCGAAAGCTCAATCGTAAACAATACAATCTGTTTCGATTTGAAACAGATTGGATTGTGTTGTATTACGCAATTAGGGGTACTGATTATGTAAGTTTACAGTTACTTAATCGGGTTACAATAGGTACAATGTCAAATTGAATTACCTGGCAATACTTCACACACGTGATTGGTATCGATATCACAATTTCTTATGATGAAAAGAATTGAAAAGTAACGTTTTTGGTTTTCAGATAAAAACCATGGATGAAATGTTGCAGAAGAAAGTAATGGAAGCTGCGAAGAAACTCGAAGAGAAACTGAAACACCGACACGGTTCACAGCCCAATTAACTTACTTAATTATTATTATCAATATTAAGAGGAGGCTCCCTAAATTGTATGTTAATTTGAATTAATATTCTGAAAAATTCACGCATACAATCAAAATGGAACTTATGATTTAATTAAATTAAATTCTTTATTACGAGTAACAATGAGACTCATACAATGTTAGTAACAATAAAATAAACTTACAACTATGTTAGTGATACAATTACAACAAAAATTATCTACACAAACACACTCAACACAAAGTAGTCACTGCTTCAGTATTCCAGCTGAGATACTGGAGCAACGACTTACAGTACAGCAGTCCAGCCTGTCAGCAATAACTCTCAGGATGCTGTTAGAACTGCCTCGCACCCTGCGCATCAAGGACGCGCATCTTTTACGCATTAACGCATAAAAGCAATCAACACGCATTTCCGCAAACATCCCTGATGCGCTACAGAAGCGAGTCAGCCCCATCAACACCCTGAAAGCATTATTATACTGCACGCGAAGGGCGCTGTACGATCTCTGCGTAAAATGTACCCACAGGCCACAGGTGTAAAACGAGGAACAGAAGGCTCTAAAAAGTGTTTTTTTAACCTCCGTAGAAGCACGCTTAAACCTGCGAGCAATCATATTCGCTCTGACCGACAGCGCCCTCCGCTCTCTCTCAATATCATCATCGTCTTTAAGGCTAGCGGACAAAACATGCCCAAGGTACTTGAATGAGTGTACTCTCGATAACGGTATACCATTCATCACTACTGGAGGTACCGTTTCTGGACATTTTCCACCAGCCCCAAACACCATCACGACACTCTTTTTCACATTATACAGTAGGCCATGAGCACTGGCGTACCTCTCACATACACTCACCAGTTTCCTCAGGCCACAGACTGAGGCACTGAGCAGCACCATGTCATCTGCATAGCTAATGTTGTTCACACATATGCCATCAATATAACATCCAACTCTGGTGCTACTCAGCTCCCCAATCAACTGGTCCATGTACAGGTTGAAGAGTGTAGGAGAACTGAGACGCCTCACACCTGACTCAAGACCATATGGACTCGAGTAGGCCCCGTCCCATCTAACACTATTGACTTGGTTCCCGTACCAAAACTTAAAAATATTTATGGCTTCAGGTGGTAGCTTTGCATCATTAAGCTTTTTCCAGAGAGTGTCATACGAAACCAGATCAAAAGCACTCGACAGGTCGAGGAAACAAGCGTAAACAGGAGTGCTGCGGCGTGTATAGTACTCCACAGCATGCTTAAAGCCCAATATAGCACTATCGGTAGACAACATTTAATGGATCTTTTTCATTCCTAATATAAGACAGTTACGTAATTGGAAAATTTTCGCTCGATTCTTTGTCTTTATAAAGATTATTTGAAACAAAAATAAGATTACTCGGCTTTTATGTCTAAAATAATTATTGACAGTAAGAAAATATAGTTTATTATTCAAATATAAGATATATTTTTTTCTATATAAATTATTACTTTAGTTATAAACGAAATAAGAATTGAGACTTACGACATTTAGTTCCGTGCTCGAACACGACCAAAGAGCGCACGCGATATTCAACTTTATTACCGATGTGTTAGCGTTTAGCACATAATGGAGTGGTGGGGTGCATGGGGGCGGAGTTTGCGTAGAAATTGTCTTTGGAATGCCTGGTCTTAATGACGTTCTTATGGTGCCACTTCACATCACTATTCGTGTTCGCGTATTCGTCTTATCGAATGCAGATCAAAATTACTCAAAAACTTAAGAACAGTCTCCTAAAACCGTTTTCTTGTAGCGTTAATGTACCTGTCTTTACTGCCCCATCTCAATTCACCCCGTATGTCACATTTTCATGTTTATAAGGTTATTTTTTCAATCTTACCCCGCGTCCAAACAAAAGCAATCGTCGCGCGAGTACGCGATCGTTTGTATGAAATATGACGGTATGTACACACGCGATTGATTGATTGGTCGCGCGATTATAATGTAATATTTGTACTCGCGTTACGATCGCTTTTGGTTAGGACGCGGCCTTTGGGTTTTAATTATTCATAATGTTGTACCTAATTAATCTATAAGTCTTCGAAATTAAGAAAATAAAACAAAATAAGTGATAAAAACGAGTTTTTATTGTTATTACGATTATGTTATGCTCTTGGTACGAGCACTGAAATCTTTATTTCCAGTGCTTGTGTTAGGATAAATGGGGCATACACGAACTGGCTCTGCATCTCGAGGGGTGTTAGACAGGGTTGTGTAGCGTCACCGTGGCTGTTCAACTTGTACATGGATAGTTGTCTGATAGATTTGAAAGAGGGTGAGTGCGGATTGAGGATGAAAGAGTTGCCTGTCAAATGTCTGACTGTGATGGATGAAGCATATAAGATGAAAGGTATGAATATAAATGTGAATAAGACGAAGGTCATGGTGTTTGAAAGAGGAGAGGATGTATCGGTGTTTGATGTGATAATAAATGATAAGAGTGTGGAGCAAGTGAGTTTATATATTTGGGGAGTCTGTTTACAAGGGATGGGAAGATTGATGGAGATGTGGAAAGGAGAGTAAACGCGGGACATAAAGTGAATGGTGCTGTACATGCGATTGTGACCAGCCAGTCAATATCTAAAAAGGCTTGACTGGCTGTTCACAATGGTGTTCTGGTGCCCACGCTTATGTATGGAAGTGAATGTTGGGTGTGGCAAAAACAACATGAAAATAGAATTAATGCTGTGGAAATGCGTTCCTTGCGAAGCATGTGTGGTCTGACTATGAATGATAGGCTGAGGAATGATGTGATAAGACAGCGGTGTGATTTAAAAGAAGATGTAGTGACAAACATTGAAAAGGGTATGTTGAGATGGTTTGGGCATGTTGAGAGGATGAATGAAAGGCGATTAACAAAATGTATTTACAAGGTTGATGTAAAGGGAAAGGCCGGGCGGGGACGCCCTAGGAGGACATATACTGACTTTATTGGTGATGTTCTTCAGAAACGTCAGGTGCGTAGTACTCGCAACCGGCGTGCGTGTACAGTGGCGGGGCAAGATCAAAATTTGATGTGAGCGAGGTATATTTCGCGAGGCCCTCAATTGCCGCAAGAAGACGAAAAAAAAAATACAGTTGAACAGTTGTCAAATTTTTAGGCAGGTATAGGTCGATTTATAGGATAGGCCATTCAAAAATATTGCGAGTATGTATACACCATTTTTAACCGACTTCCAAAAAGGAGGAGGTTATAAGTTCGTCGCGTATGTTTGTTTTTTTTTTTTTTTTTTTTATGTATGTCCACCGATTTCTCCGTCAATTGTGGACCGATTTTGAAAATTATTTTTTTGTTTGAAAGGGTGTGCTCTCGAATTGGTCCCATATAAATTTTATTAACTTTGCTTTGATAGTTTTTGAGTTAGCTACAAAATACGTATTTTTTTCCCACTTGCTATGTAGATGATATGATAAGTTTCTGTCACTGGTAGCAGGTAGTGGTATTCGAATGTGTGTGGGGTAGGTAACCTCCAAAAAAAACACTACAAAGTGAAAAATAACTTTAATTTCGGAAGTCGGTGTCTTGTGTTTTGTATTTTCGTTTTTTGCCACCGACTTCCGAAATTAAAGTTATTTTTCACTTTGTAGTGTTTTTTTTGGAGGTCGGTTTTTTTTTTTTGTAAAAAGTTTTTATTTTTCACTTTTTAGTTGTGGTACCACAACTAAAAAGTGAAAAATAAAAACTTTTTACAAAAAAAAAAAACCGACCTCCAAAAAAAACACTACAAAGTGAAAAATAACTTTAATTTCGGAAGTCGGTGGCAAAAAACGAAAATACAAAACACAAGACACCGACTTCCGAAATTAAAGTTATTTTTCACTTTGTAGTGTTTTTTTTGGAGGTCGGTTTTTTTTTTTTTCTATTCAGGGATCCGTCATAATATTAAGTTTTAACACGTTCAGTGCCGGGAAAGGTCCTGGAGAGCTCATGTCAATATATTTATCGTTTTAAGACGAATACAAATTTTTCGACGCGTTCACGGCTTTAATGTAATGCATAAACCTTCGAGATGCGAGGCCCCTCGGACCGCGAGGCCGTAGGCGGTGGCCCACGTCGCCCACGCCTTACGCCGCCTCTGTGCGTGTATGACCAGGTGTATGAACGTAAACGAAGCAAAAGGAGTATGTAAGGATCGTAGCAGGTGGCGTTCTGTAGTTTCTGCCTACCCCCATGGGAAGAAGGCGTGAGTTTATGTATGTATGTATGTGTACGATTATGTTGCATTGTCATAGGTACTGTGAGGACTTATTGGAATTCAACCTCACACATTATGCAGGCTGGCAAGAACGCTATGGTAGCCGAACATTCGAACGTTATATATTTAAATTAGGATTTTCATATGGTGTGCATTTGTCAATGTAAGAAAAACGAGTTGAGCCCATGGCGTCGGTCGCGTAATATTGTCTTTTGCTTTGTATTATTGATTTAAATATAATCTTGTGATCTCAAAAGTCCTTTAATTTAAACACAATACACGATCCCGAGTACCGCAGCCAAGTTAGTTGCTCACAATTGGTGGAGGCGCCTTTCGAAAGCTAGTTCCGGAGAGCTGAAGAAGACACGAGATCCACGCCGGAGATAGAAGCTAAGTGGTTTACGAAAGAATTGCACCATGTCACACGTACATTTCACAGGCACTGGTGCAGTTTGCTTCGAAGAATTCCTTATCCAATTTCGTATTGTGGCGGCCATAAATAAGTGGCCAGAGAATGATTTAGCGCTCATATTAGGAGCATACTTACAAGGTCCTGCTCTCGCGTATTTTAAATTGATATACAATGAAAATTTAGAGTTTAAAACAATTTGCGACCTATTAAAAGCTGAATTTCCAACTAGCATAGACTACGTGGAAAAATTTTATAACGCACGCCAAGAAGCCAATGAAGACGTAATTGCATTCTTCTATAAATTAGCATGAACGTACTCCAGAATTTATTAATGCGAATTAGAAGAGGCAAATATTTTTGGAAACTGTGATCCCTTCAGGAGGGAGGGGAAGTACTCTGTCTAGGTTGACACCAGCCTCGCTAACGGGGGCATAGCCCTTGCAAGGTGTGTCTAGTTGACACAATTGGTTCAACTTATGACTGAGGTCTCACAGTTTAGTCAGAGCTAACTGACATTCGATAAAGAGTGAGTCTTGTGAGGATAAAATGAGGTTTTGAGATTTTCCCTCTGGAGTATGGTCGTGAGTTTTTTAATGTTGTTGAGCGCTTACTTCTTGATCCTTCGTTCCCTCTGGCTCAATTATGTCCGATGGAGTTAAGGCTTAGGATGTTAGAGTTCATTTTCATAAACCCCCTCTGGGTAGATGTGAACTGTCACATCTGTTTGTTTGTTGTCAGAGGCTTGCTGTATCTTTTGCGGTGGTTTTGGTACAGTGAGGTTTAAACAGAAGTATGTTAATTTTTTGTGCACTGTTAGCACATATTGTCATTTAACTTGGCTGATACCTAACCTGGTATCAGGACTTTGCGATTCGTACGTTCTGACTTAAGCCTTCTCCTGCAAGAGAAAGACCTCACCTTGTATTTTAATTGCCATCGTTAGGTAACGTTTCTGTTAGGTATAGGCAGGAAGGGTACGATTGTTCGGATACTTTGAATAAAGGTCTCTGCCTGATCCCTTTATTCAAGTGGGGCGTAGCTCATGTGAGGACTTATTGGAATTCAACCTCACACATTATGCAGGCTGGCAAGAACGCTATGGTAGCCGAACATTCGAACGTTATATATTTAAATTAGGATTTTCATATGGTGTGCATTTGTCAATGTAAGAAAAACGAGTTGAGCCCATGGCGTCGGTCGCGTAATATTGTCTTTTGCTTTGTATTATTGATTTAAATATAATCTTGTGATCTCAAAAGTCCTTTAATTTAAACACAATACACGATCCCGAGTACCGCAGCCAAGTTAGTTGCTCACAGTACCGTCTAAAATTTTAAAATAGATGATTATTATTTCCTTTATTTAATTAAATTTAAATTATGTTTTTATATATCTATACTAATATATAAAGCTGAAGAGTTTGTTTGTTTGCTTGAACGCGCTAATCTCAGAAATTACAGATCCGATTTGAAAAATTCTTTCAGTGTTAGATAGCCCATTTATCGAGGTAGGCTATAGGCTATATATCATTACGCTAAGACCAATAGGAGCGGAGCACCAATGAAGAATGTTTCAAAATCGGGATTATTTTTTTCCTTTTGAGAGCTTCCGCTGCGTGCGCTGCGTAAACAGTTAAAGTTTCGCAAAAATCATGTATGACAGAATTGTTCCCCTTTAAAAGTTCTAAAAAAAAGTCCGCGACAGCATATCGCGGGTCTCAAACCATAGGGGCGTACATGCAAAAATGCGATTTTTCGTTTTTAATGCCATTGGATTCTACTATATGCGATACGTAACCTCAATTTTTCTTATAATTTAATATTAATTACTTTTGGAATTAATCACAAAACATTATTTATCGTAAGCTAAACAATCTGCAATTATTTTTAGGCCATATAGCCGTATAGTAGACGTAAGAGCAATGATTATTACTTTTTGGGGCAGTTTTAACGTGCCACAAAGACGTATGCACGTACGACCTTCAATTTTATTATGATCTAAGGGAATTGTGTCGGGCCATAGGGACTTATGCGCATCGACTGTCCATTTCAACATGATCCTGAAGATATTTAGTCATCATTTGCAGACGTATGTACACACATCTACACATTTTAGTATTGCTGTCTCAAGATTTCGTCAAAATATGGACGTAATAGTCATATCAAGAATACCCAACACGGTAATTCTGCAGTGAGCTGCCATATGGAGTAGACGTCAATTTTAATGCTGAATTAATTATCTTTCGTGGGTCCTATCGGCCATCTGTTCGCCCACTGCCACTTAAGTTTGGCAATTTTGCAGGCTATGTCGGTTACTTTGGTTCTCCTACAGATCTCTTCATTTCTGATTCGATCACGTAAGGAAACTCCAAGCATAGCTTACTCCTTTGCTCTTAGGATGATTTTCAGCCTTCTATTGAGGCCCATTTTGAGCGTCACGTTTCAGTGCCATAGGTCATCACTGGCAACACGCACTGGTCTAAGACTTTCGTCTTAAGACACTGTGGTATATGAAACGAGAAGATATAACGCAACTTCCCGAACGCTCCCCAGCCGAGTCGGACAACGGAGTCGGAGTCGACGATTGACCTCTTTCTCGAAGATCTTCATGAGCTGGCTCTCCCTAATATACAGATCTCTTGCAAAGAACTTGAAGCTCTTGTTCCACTCTTTATCGCGTCTTTAATACCGTCAGTATTAAAGCACCAAAGGTCGCTTTTCAAGAACTTACAGATCCATCCATTGAGCTACCGGTAGATGCACGCAACGTCTGAAGACTGCAGGATCATCTCACGTCTCTCCTCCATGAGCTGTAAAGTAGATTGAGAGAGCTTCTTGTTTCTATTTTTACGACGGGTCTTGAAAATCTTAGACCCAACCGTATGAACAGTTTTCACGAACCCATCGTTATAATCGTACATGGAGCTCCCTAAGCACTTGAAACGATTCTGAAGTTTGAGCTCTCGGGATTTTGGATTTGGATCTGTGCTGGACGGAGCGTAAACTTCATCAGTCGAGATCTTTCCAGCTTGATATTTAGATTCAATGTACTATTTGCAATTCTTACTATGCGGTGATCACTTCCGGTTTTCAGCGCATTGATGACAGAGACATTATTAAATGTTTGCTTCTTCGTCGACATAATGATGTATCTGTCTTCTTTCTTCTTCTTAGTTGCATCATACTTTCTGAAGAAGGGGTTTCTTATAAAGAGGCCTTCATTCTCTATAAAATTGGCCAGTAGGTGACCCCGGTGGTTCCGATGTCCAACTCCAAATTGACTCACTCGTAGTTCATAATTGTCACGTTTGCCCCAGTTTTGCATTGAAGTCCTCCATAACAACGGTGAAGTGAGTTTTAGAGGCAAACATGGCTCTGAAAATTTTCTCATACATGGTCTCCACCTCATCGTCGGGGTGTGACGAGGTCGGGGCTAAAACCTGTATTACCTTCAACGAATATCTTGCTAATATTCTGAGTATAAAGTACGCCACCCTGGTCGACACACTCCCTATCTTCAGCACGTTGCTTACAAAGGACTTATGAATGATAAACCCGACATCACCTTGAGACTGCTGATCGCCCCTCCCGGAAATACAGTAGGTTCCCGGATTTGAGGATTATCGAGTCCTCCCCCTCTCTTCGGACTTCAGATAACCCAAATATCCTATCGTAACCTGCTCAATTCTTCCTCGAGTTCGGTGATCTTCTCGTCCGTCCAAAGTTTACGGGTTTTGTGTGTTGCCACGGCCAATTTTCGGTGATTGTGATAATGTATCAATCAATAATGAGCTCAATTTTGTGTTTGTGTTTTTATATCATTTAAAATAATTTTGTTCAGATTTATGATTTTTTACATTTTTATATGCTTATTTTTTGTTCTTATTTTTATTCACACCGAAAAAAATTGTAATTACTACCATTTGTTCTTTTTTTTCTACATTGTAGAACAAAAATGGTCTATGGCTTCCACTTAGAATTCAAACACCTCTCAGTATTAATGACAAGCCGTATAAATAAAGCGTATAAATTATTAAAATCACAGAAATAACATTAATTTTGATGGTTTCTCATTCCTAAATTGCAATATTTTAAATCACCAACTAAGTTCAAATAAATATTGGTATAATTATTAATAATTTAAGGAAAAAAGTTTTACGTCCATAAATTCCAAGCATTTTTTGGGAAATTTTGATGGAGTTTTACCGTATTTCCGTCATGCCAAATAGACGTAAGAACTAAAAACTGGTGTTATAGAGGAAATACCTTAAAATCAAGCATCCCATATGAACTGAACTGTAAATATATGGCCACATGCAAAAACACAATAAGCTGGCTCAACCACAAAAAAAGTTATTCAGTTTTTTGTCTCTCCTGAAAAGTAACGGTTTTGTGGATACGCCCCTATGGTTTGAGACCCGCGATATGTCTATCTTTTAAGGTTGACTCACTCTAACCTTTTTTATGCTAACCAAATTTGTTCAAAAGTAATGCGTTATTTACGAAGGTGTTTTTATAAACATGACATTAATCCTTATCCAAATAAATACGTTATTCATCACAAGTATTTAATTTAAAACAAAATTGCCGTTTACATCATTCGATTTCAATAAATATCTTAGGAGATATCGCAGTTTTAAAATAACATCGCAGCAAAATAATGATCAAGTACTGCGCGCGATTTCCGGTGAAGGTATCGTTTGGGGTAACAATTAATAAGGCCCAGGGGCAAACATTTAAGCACGTAGGAATAGATTTACGCCAAGAGTGTTATTCGCACGGGCAACTATATGTTGCCCTATCGAGATCTGGTTCTTTTTTTCGTGCTCTTGATTTTCAACGATCTGTTTAGCGCCGAGAGTTGAAAATCCGCTGGGACGAGAGTGCGTTCCAGCGCGTTGGATTCTCAACGTTCGGCTTAACACCGAGAGTTGAAAATTCAGTGCGCGATAAAATCCCGCTGCGATTTTATTACGTCCGTGCGAACGTCGGCTTACTGATTAAAGCGTGATGTAGGTACCTAAAATAGCTCCTTAACATAGGTACGCATTATTAAAAAAAAATACACCTTTATTTAAACGAAGTCGCGGATTAAAGATAGCTTTAGCCCAAAGTAGCTACTCCACGCGGACGAAGTCGCGGGCGGAAGCTAGTTAGAATAAAAAAAACATTTAAAAAAATATAAAAAGTAGTAGCTCACAGGTATCGGGAACTGAGGAACCTCTTAACAATGCGATCCCTGTCCAGAAGTACCACTTTCTGAATCAAGCCCATAATCCAGCTACCCAACGAGAGCCTCCTAAGGTGTAGTTTATATGATGGTGCGAAACCCTCGGTGCGCGAGTTCGACTCGCTTTTGACCGGTTTTTATTTGTAAAATATGTTGTGTTGTGTGCCTTTCAGTCTGTGTTAAACAAATGTACCTAGTTTCTTTCTTAAAAAATAAGAAATAACCTTGCAAATATGAAATAATTAAATGCTTTATAAACATAGATTTTATAAAGCAGTTATGTCGCCAAGTTTCTTATCAATGATTTAAGAGGTCAGTAGACGATAACACCGTTTTATATCTAAGGGTCAGCGCAGACAGCAGCGGGGGCGTAGTGTTAACGGCACCGATTTACAGCTGTAAGTCGCGGGTTCGCACTTTACTTTTGAATCGAATGCAGTTATTGAGAAGACGGTCAAGTTTGTAGTAGTTTCGTCTACTATATGTTTTCTTCAGAAATATAGTATTTAGGCCTCTAATATAGCAGGATACTATATTATACATATTGGCAGGGACATCGACGAGAAAACTGTTACCTACTATGGATTCAGTACATGATTATGTAAATTGCTGCGTTGAAATTTTTCGTCATTTATTTATGAAAAATCTGCTACTCCATATATTTTGTCAACGCACTTTTCTATAAAACAGCAGATTTTAAAAAAACCGGCCAAGTGCGTGTCGGACCACGCACAATGAAGGGTTCCGTAGTTGGGATGTATTAATCCCAAAAACAAACTTAACTTTGTAGTTGAAAAATATGTTCTCCCATACGGAATGTATGGGAAAACATGTTTTTGCAACTGCAAAGTTAAGTTGGTCGATTATTACTCGTTAACTTGTAGAGCTTACTTAGCTGTGATAGTTTTCCTTTTAATTTCGTTATATAAACTACTGTTGTGATTTTTTTCACACACCCAAAACCAACCATTTAGCCGGCAGGGGGGGACACTTGACTCTAACAAAAATTAGCACTTTAAAGCTTAATATTTCGCAAACGGATCTCTGAATCCAAAAATGGTTTATACAAACTCACAATGTTTTTAAAGGACCTTTCCAATGATACTCCTCACTATGGGTTAAAAAAAGAAAAAAATAATAACATCACCACTTTACGTGTATGAGAGGTACCCTAAAAAAAAATGTTTTTCATAATTTTATTTTACCACTTTGTCGGCGTAGTTAAAATATATACCTATGCCAAATTACAGTTTTCTAGTACTAAGGGTCTCGGAGCTAGACCGCGGACAGACAGACAGATAGACAGACGGACATGACGAAACTATAAGGGTTCCTTGTTTACTACGGAACCCTAAAAAAATATCTATGGTAAATTTCAACGCAGGGGGTTCAGAATCATGTACTGAATCCATGGTAACAGTTTTCGCGTCGATGCTGCCCTGTATAGCAGGGTTGGCACCCTAGTCCCAGCAGTGGGAACATTATTATAGGCTGATTATGTTATATCCAAGGGTCAGCGCAATAAAAAAATAGTGAAATATAATAATAATAACAAATATTTTGTTTTATACTGCAATGTGTGTATTACAGTTACCTACTCTATTCATAATTTTGTAAGTACTTAATTATATATAATTTTTGACTGTATTAATGTTATTTTAATTCTAATTTGATTTAATTTTGATTATAATTTAATTTAATTATTATTTTAATGGTAATTTTGATCTGAATTTATTTATTTTTTGGTTTTTATTGTAATGTTGTTTTTCGAGTTTAATTCTACTAACATATTTTTGTAAGTTCTTATACTAACACAATATGGATATTTTTTCCGAAATAAATTATTTGAATTTGAATTTGAATTAAACTGATAAGTCCTGGAAGTGAAGAAAATTAAACAAAGAAGTAATAAAAAATAGTTTTTATTGTTTATAAGCATTACGATCATATTGCATTGTCACAGAGTATCATATTATTATCGTTGTATAATAGACTATTTAAAATCCGTGAAAATCTTAACAATATAAAGTGCTGTATTATAAACTGATATGTATAAGTATTTTTGTCAATAAAAAATATATTTACTACAATACTTGTAATATAATTATACAGTCTTTAACTCTGTATCATATTTCTCAGAGTAAAAATATAATTTCTTATTCATAATTAAAATATTTATAATATAAATCTTTGGAATAGCGTTCATGCTTTATTTTAGCAGTTACTAATGTCCGGCAGAGGCTTTCCCTTGCAGTGGTTCTTCCATCCGTACCAGGCCTCGAACTTGTGGCGTTTGTAGATTTTCTTGGCGCAAGTCGAAGCCAAGGTAATATCGTCTAACAGCATTTCTGCAAATTAAAAAAAGATTGTTGTTAGTAAAGATTTTACTTATGTAGTACTTAACTTGATTAAACTTTTTAAGGGGTATAAAACCCGTTTATGCTAGTTTCCGATGGACTTGAACTGCGTTCGCGACTTACATGTAAACCTAAACTTTGTGAAATAACTTTAACAACCACAAATGAAGTTTTATTTGTGCTTCGACTTCAATTCCTCTTCAAAACTTCAAAATTAAAATCATTTTATGACTCTTTTAATAGTACCATAGTAATGTAGTAATTCTGAAATCCAACTTTATTAACACAAGCATAAAGTAGATATTCGTTTATTTAGAATTAACATCAATTGGAAGCAAGGATTTGAATAGACTTTAGGGTCGACGCAGAACGGGCGAACAAATATCAACTCTGCAGACGTTGAAATAAAGTTGAAATATAAACATGGGCAATTCTCTAGAGTTGCAAAGACTATAGAGGGTACTCACGAGCACAAGTGACATTGCAGTCTTTTCCAGGAGTGCTAGTGTTACTACACCAGTATTTGTCGTTGATCTGGTACAAGCCGTAGTCTCGGGAACCGTTCTTGTTCACTCTGCCCATTTTGTCTGTTTTCCTGGCGCTCTCGTTATTAATTAGGCATACCCCTGTGGAAAATAATTGAGTTTTAAAAGACGTGAAATAACACAGTAGCCGTTAGTCCTGACACATACAGTGCCGAGAGCCACCCTGGAGGGTTCACTTTAGCGCAAACGTAATGCTGGTGACCCCCTGGAGGGTCCACAGGACGCCTGAAATTTTCTGAATATTCATGAAAAATGATGAAAAAATAACTTTAAAAGGGGGGTCTATCTTTAATATTTTTCATGTTATTCATTTTTTTATGTTTTGAGTAGCGTTTGCCATATCTCCGATGTTATTGGCTCGATTTGGATTCTGTGTATTATTTCTAAAAGCTTATGAGTTATTTTATCGGATTAACTAATATTTTTACTAAAAATTTGTCAACTATGCAAAAAAAAAAACGTAGTTGAAAACATTTTTTTCTAAAAAAAGTGTTTAAAAAAAAATAACATAAATTATGAGTTATTTTATCGGATTAACTAATATTTTTACTAAAAATTTGTTAACTATGCAAAAAAAAAACGTAGTTGAAAACATTTTTTTCTAAAAAAAGTGTTTAAAAAAAAATAACATAAATTGAACTTCATAAAATCATAGGGGATAGAATTTTTTTTTTTTTTTTATGAAAAAATTATACAAAAAAGTCAAGATAGGGATGGCGGTATGGCATATGAGCTCTATGAAAAGTGGTTGGACTCGATAGTGTTAATTTGCAGACCTTTGACAGTCGTTACGGGTAGTCAGAAGCCAGAAAGTCTGACAACCAGTCTTACTAAAGGAGTATCGTATTATTCAGTTACTGGGTTGTGGAGGTCAGCTAAGCAGTCGCTCCATGTAAAACAAAACAAAGAAAGAGAAAGAAAGAAAGAAAAAGAAAGAAAGAAAGAAAAAAAACCGGCCAAGTGCGTGTCGGACCACGCACAATGAAGGGTTCCGTAGTTGGGATGAATTTATCCCAAAAACAAACTTAACTTTGTAGTTGATAAACATATTCTCCCATACGGCATGTATGGGAAAACATGTTTTTACAACTGCAAAGTTAAGTTGGTCGATTATTACTCGATAACTAGTAAAATCTACTTAGCTGTGATAGTTTTTCTTTTAATTTCGTTATATAAGCTACTGCTGTGATTTTTTTCACACATCCAAAACCAACCATTTAGCTGGCAGGGGGGGGGGGGACACTTGACTCTAACAAAAATTAGTACTTTAAAGCTTAATATTTTGCAAACGAATCCCTGAATCCAAAAATGGTTTTCACAAACTCATGTTTTTGTAAGACCTTTCCAATGATACTCCACACTATGGGATAAAAATAAAACATCACCACTTTACGTGTATGGGAGGTACCCTAAAAAAAATGTTTTTCATAATTTTGTTTTACCACTTTGTCGGCGTAATTAATATGTATACCTATGTCAAATTACAGCTTTCTAGTACTAAGGGTCTCAGAGCTAGACCGCGGACAGACAGACAGACAGACAGACGGACATGACGAAACTATAAGGGTTCCTTGTTTACTACGGAACCCTAAAAAGAAAGAAAGAAATAAAGTTCCAAGAAAGTTGGGAAATGGCTAGACAAATGACGAGTACAAAATTACACATTGGTTTAGAAAAAGTAATACCGCGAGCATCGATCACTAATAAAGAACATTAGTGATCGATGAACGAGTGACCGAGAGAGTAAGAACAATGAAGGCAAAACAAGTTGCCTTGCCAAAACAAGATCCAGTTTGCGTTACTAAAGTGTTTTTTGGATCAAACTGGATCTGCATCCGGCTCTATCAATATTGCTTTACTAAGTACAGTTAATCCCCCTAACTAGGCAATACGACGGACATCATATCTATAGTATTATGCAATTATTTGATAGCTTTAATTATTAGTACGTACGATATTGTACATTAATTTGTTGTTTTTAGATTCCTTAAGAAGTTTTGATAGCAATATTGCACTTAATTAGGCACTTTTTTGACTGACAAAGCAACACAGATCTAAATAAAATAATTTAAAAACACCTAGGCGGCCATATTCTAACTTTAACTTAACAAAATTCAAAGAAAGTCAAGAAATTAATCGAAAATACTTACAATCCCTCATCTTATCTTCAGGGAAGCCTTGTCTCCTTAACTCATGGACCAGGTCACATTCTGTCGCAAAGTATTTCGCGTCACACAAGCAGATCGTCGCAAGCGCAACGAGAAATACCGTTAGCTTCTGCATGATTCCTTGTTCCGCACTACTTGTACGTACGAACACTGGACTGTGTATGAGGAAGATTCAGCAAGCTGTATTTATATATTATGATCTAGGTACGCTAAAATATGAGGGTGTGTGCGTGTGCGTTTACTGGGAGCAGGGGATTCCTTTTTATCAGAATACAAACAGTCGGGGTCACGGATGATATTCGTTGCGAAGCCATTTTATGTGAAGGTGTGTGCGAGTGCGTTGACTGGGAACAGGGGATTCCTTTTTATCAGAATACAAACAGTCAGGGTCACGGATGATATTCGTTGCGAAGCTATTATGTATAGGTATGTATATCACCAAGTTTACAAAGATGCGGATATCGAGGAAAAAGTTTTTATTCATGCAAAGTTACTGGAAAATAAATTAGATTTGTGTTGTTTTTTTAACGAATGATAACAACTGGTTTGGCTACTTTACCTACTTTGCGTTGCACTTATCTTTGAATGCAAAAAAATTGTTTAAAGTAAATAAGTGCCAATTATTTACTAGTTAATCCCACTTGAAATTATCGCACGAATTTCAAACAATGCATAGATAATGATGTAAGAAGGTCATGTACCAAGAAAAAAAAAACAAACATTAAAAAATTCAACTCTTGCTTAACTCACAATGTGGATGCAATATGATGATCTAACTGGTTTGTAAACTGTACTTTGTTTACCTTCCTAGGTAGTTTTTGCAGAGACAGCACAACAAACTTATTTGTTCATAGCAAAGCCTTTTTCAAGCATTGCCGCAACGATCGGTACTGTTTCCCGCATCCAGCTTATTCCGTCGACCTGCTACACCAGCTGCGCTGCACTGATCAGTCATGTACTTCCCCCATCCCGCGGATTTCCTCCGACCTACTACACCAGGCACGCTGCAAGCACAACAAACATATGGTCACTAAGCCTCTTCCAAGCATAGCCGCAACGATCGATACTGTGTTTCCCGCATCCAGCGGATTCCGTCGACCTGCTACACCAGCTGCGCTGCACCGATCAGTCATGTACTTCCCCCATCCCGCGGATTTCCTCCGACGTACTACACCAGGCGCGCTGCATCGACCAGTCTTGTGCTTCCTGCATTCAGCGGATTCCCACTTCCTACATCAGTACCCTAATTGCGTAATACATGATCAATCACATTCTGTTTCGATTTGAAACAGATTGCTAATCCATTGCTTCATAAGTTAGAAAAAAAAATGTGCTCAACAACGTAAATAACGCAATGAATGTTGTTGAACTGTCAAAATGAAACAAATTAGTCATAATCGTTTACGAAAATAAGTTACGAAATTAGGGTACTGGTCATCGGTCCACTGTAAAGGGGTTCTACTCTCGTAGCGCCATTCGCTTTTTCAGATTTAGATGCACACAACTGTCATGTCTTCTTTGATCCTAACTTCAACGCGTCCATTATTTCTCCTGACTTGTGTTGTGGAAACAATGATCACATTCGTCACCTCCTGCGAAGCGGTAATGCTCGCGAAGGAGGAGGCGGAACGCGTGAGGGAGAGGCAAATTTCGCGCCCTCACGCCCCTAACCGCCGCAGGAGGAGACGCCCGGGGCGGGAATCGCGAGCCGATTTCCGGCCACCGTAGGCGCGGGCTTGCGGACGGTGAGCAATGGGTAGCTCGCCGTCCGATAAGGACCAGGCCCGGGTCGACGGCGCGTTGTGTTCCACGCGCGCCTCAAAGAAATGTCAGCAGAATTGACGGGGTCCGCTAGGGCCAATGCTTGCCGGGGGTTCGAAGAAAACCGATAGGGAAATCGTGGCCCCCGGCAACAGGGCAACCGAAGGAACACGGGTGGGTTTTAGTCAGTAAGAGTCTGACACGTCCTCCCGCTCCGCCCAGAGCGGGAGAAGTTATTTGATAATTTCCCACCCAAAAAAAAAAAAAGTGAGGTAGGTACCCTGACTACCCAACTCCTAATATCTGACAATCGGTCTTTTCGATTAATTAACAGTACCTGGGCGACTGAGCTCTGCTCTGGTGAAAATAGCGAATGCTCATTTAATGGTATAGGATAGTTCACACTAATTCCTTGTACAGTACATACTAATTCCATGCTGCCATGTCGTTATTCATTAACTTGTTCTAAATTTTGGGCGACCGAGCTCCTATACCTAGATCGAGTTTTCGCCCCTGTAAACCCCTATATTTCAACTTTCATCGAAATCGTTAACTCGTTTAATTACAACATGACGCCTGTATTCTCCGAAGGGTTGGACAGAGGTGTATCTACAGTCGCTAGTTACGTTTAAGTCCCATGTAATAGAGGGCGAGCCTATTGCCATCAACCGGGCACAAATCCAGACTCCGGGCTGCTACTGAGAAATTCCAGATGGAAAACTCAATAACACTGCCCGATCCGGGATTCGAACCCGGGACCTCATGCTCAGCAGTAATGCGATTAATTAAATTGGCAATAAAAACTTGTTTATCTTTTGCAAAGTAGCTATTAACTGTTATCATTTCCACATCGTATTGCCAATAATAAACTAGGGATTTATTCCAAAGTCACCAAACGATAAGGCTGAACTGATTGATCGCAGCTAATAAATACTGCAATAAAATAATAATAAATAGGTAAACATTTCGTAATATAAAGGGTGGCAGGGACGTCGACGCGAAAACTGTTACCATGGATTCAGTACATGATTCTGACAAACTAAATTATTGCATTTCATAATTCATATTTTAGTTCTCCAGTTAGCCACATTTCTTATTTCCATATCAGTAATATTGCCAAATTAATGAAAACAGCGAGATATTTGACATCTATTTGCGACGTTGCCCACTTTCAGAATAAACGCTCTTATCGTCAGCTTAACAATTAGATATGGCACAGTCTATAAACCTTTACACTGTAGATATGGTATGAAACTAGGGTTGCCAGATGGTCGGGATTCGTCTGGATTCTCCCGACATTTTAAATGATCTCCAGACTCCCGACAAAACTCAATATCTCCAGAAAAACAGCTTCTCGGAAAGTTCTATCCGAAATGATAATGATGAATAATAATGATGACAAATTCTTTGGTAGGTAATAGAAATAGAACCTTATTATGGAATGTTTTCGATAGTGAGAAAATCCTTTTTTGCGTCGAAGTTGAACAGTTTTTAAAACGAGCTATTCGGAGCTATTCAATACTTGCAAGAACGCTATGATTTTTCTGAGAACTTTTTATATAAAAAAAACTCGTTGTATTGTCTCTAAAAGGTGCAAATTTATTTACGAGTGAAGAGCTATCCGTATTGCCCGACGTACTTAATAGTTAAGACGCAGATATATGACAGTGACCTTGAATGGTTAGCTTGCGTGTTCTGTACTGAGCTCACGCAACGCGTCGTACGTCCAGCCAGTAATAGGACTCGCCCATCAAGGAGCGCTGTCCCAAATTAGACGCATTATTAATTTATTACACGTAAAACAAAAAGTATTTTAATAAAACACGTCTACTTAAAAATCTGCAATTTAATTATCTTTAATATGGTAAAGTTTTTAGAAAAATACGCTTGATGGATTTTGCGTCATTCTCAGTTTTTTATCCGCGTTAGACATAACTTTACAAATTAATTTTACTATGTAATATAAACATAATCAAAAATATGCCTATATTAAAATATTAAAAAAATGATCTAATTTAATATATATTTTTTCCAAGTCACTAACACTACTCGTTCAGACGTCATCTTCAGTATAAAATCATTAAAAGTCAGCTATCGTCCCCTTAAACGATATTGACCAAGATGCCTTATAAACAGATTACTGTTGTCTTCGAAAAATATATCAACATCTTCCAAAAGCCTAGGACATGTCGAATGACAAAAGGGTATATTTAAAAAAAAATGCAAATATGTTTCCTGTAAGCAATGCTTACTGTAAAAGGGGAAATAGTTTGCTAAATAATTTCTATATTAAAGAGAGAAATCGTATGCCTTTGATTTAATAAAAGCTAGGTTATTATTTAGACTGAACTTTGAAGTATATTGTTTTAATTTTAAATCTTTTCTGAATAGGTAGGTACTCCTGAAGGATCCAAATTGGTGGACTCAGTAAAGTCCAATGGCAAATACATGTGGCAAACTAAAAATTAAGTGTAGGTACTTAAATTAGTTATTTGTCAACAATGTTGTCTTTTTGTAGCCTATTAAAAATAAATCCCGACAGCAATCCCAAAATCCCGACATTTTCAAGTTTTGTCCAGATATTTTAGTCTTCCGATCTGGCAACCCTATATGAAACGCTAACTTTATTTGGCAAAGCATAGTTAAAGTGTAATCTATGAATTTTGCCCTTAGACCTTCGCAGTCACAGCTATATAGCTGTGACTGCGAAGGTCTAAGGGCAAAATGTATAGATACCGGCGACCTGTCGGGTCTGACTGGATGCATTTATGGAAGGATTCATGGGCGCCGAGAAGGGGTGCAAGAGAGTGCACTTGCACTTCCCTGGGTTCAAAATAAAATGTAGGTGTAAAAATTACAGAAAGAAACTGTCGCGGTCCGTTTGGATGACGATTACTAGCAACCAAGATTAAAAGATCTTCAAGGACCTTTCGTATTTTTGTGTGTTCTTTGAAATCGATTATTTCGATCTGTAGTGTACCTACATAGTTCTATTACTCCTGAAAACATTTGCGGCTTCATGCGGCTTGTCGTCACGCGTCGTCCGTTGTTGTATCGACGGCAGAAAATACAAAGCGTGGGCTTCATTAAATTACTCAAGATTTCAAATTTTAGCCAGAAAAACTGTTTACTTAAAAGTCCGCACAAAATAGTTCGGCGGTTCGCCATTTGGTGACTCCTGCTCTAGACTATTATGCATTTAAAACTGAGTCATTTTGTATCGGGTAAGCACCCATTATGGATCCAACTACACTCATGAGTTGGTCTATTATTAGTTGTAAACTAGTAGAGCGAACTCAGCGATACTTGTCTTTTTCAGTAATTTAAAAATAAAATTGCACTATTCTAAGTACTTTTCAGTTATACAGGATGTTCTGCAATCGAAAGGAATCATGAACTGTCCCATAAAAAACTTCAATAATTACTACTTGACCCAAATCTATGGAACAGCTGATTATTTATTCCGGAGTACGATGTTGGTCCCATAGAGAAAGTTATTCACATTGATCGTTTATCCCACACTGTTAAAACATGAGCACACCTTTCTGATATATGCTGCATATTAAATAGGAAAGTTTTGGATGCCATTAACTTAAATAACTAATCCGAAAAACATTGGTGAAACGTTCTACGCGCGAAGATCCGTTGATCATGTGATCAACCCAAAATATGTAAATGTTTTAGCGGGGATTCCACGTGCTATATTTAGAACATTAAGTCGAGCACCGACCAGTCGAGATGTAGAATTGGTTATAAGGAATCGTGATCATCAAATGAATAATATCTGCCTGCTGTTGAAGCGCACGGGGACGCCCCTTCAACTTTGAACATGATAAAAAATTCGGTCAAGTGAGTGGCGGTCTAAGCGCTTGGGTTGCGTAATCATTGCGGTTATACGCGTAGGTACCTGTGTGTCTAGACCTAGAGTCTAGAGGTGTCTGAAGTCTAGGTACTTTAGACTACTATGTATTTAAAACTCAGTTATTTTGTCAGCATGTTCAAGTCATTTTATATCGGGTACCCATTATGGATCCAACTACACTCATGAGTTGGTCTATTATTAGTTGTAAATTAGTAGAGCGAAGTCAGCGATACTTGTCTTTTTCAGTTATTTAATCGTTTTTCTGCAATCGAAAGGAATCATGAGCGAGAGAGTCTAAATCAGTCGTCCCATACATTTGGGTCGAGTAGGTATTGAAGTTTTGTATGGGACAGTTGATAATTTTTTCCAGGGTTGTAACGGATGTCATATAACGGATGAGGATGCGGATGAGGATATCGAGATAATCGGGTTTGAGGATGCGGATGAGGATACGGATATTGGAAAATTCCTTATTGAGGATGCGGATGAGGATGCGGATGTCGTACAAAAATAGCCCTTGTTTTTTATAGTATTTATATTTGTATAGGCTACAACCTATACAGTAATCATTAGGTAGGTAAAAAAATTGAATATTTAAAGTTGTGAACTGAAATTTCAAATTGTGGAGTCAATTGCACAACTTTAATATTCAAAATTAAAAAAAACATATATTTAAAAATTGTAATATAAATTTAAATCAGATCAAGATGCGTAAAGGTAAATTATATTTGATAAAAAGCAATTTGCAGGCCTTTTCGCCTTCTAAGCGGTTTCTAAGTTCATCATAGATAAGGGCCTGCTCCATTAAATAATTGTTCGCTCGGGATACTTGCCAGTGGCGGAGATAAAAAAAAAAAACGAATGATTTTATACCGAGTAAGCCGACGTTCACACGGACGTAATAAAATCGCGGCGGGATTTTATCGCGCACTGGATTTTCAACTCTCGGTGTTAAGCCGAGCGTTGAGAATCAAACGCGCTGGGACGCACTCTCGTCCCAGCGCGTTGAAAAAACGCTGTTGGATTTACAACTCTCGGCGCTAAGCAGAGCGTGGAAAATCCAGTGCACGAAATAAAATCGCCGGGATTTTATAACGTCCGTGAACGTCGACTAACTTAAATTGTGACATGTGACACCGCAGTCGTGCCACCACTGCCACGTGCAGCCGATCGTTTGTCATAGGACAAGGACATTGCGAATTCAGCCAACAGGAACGCGTAACTCACTTATCGGCGCGCCCATTTAGCTCGGCGCGAGTTTTTAAAAATCCACTATTTGTGCGAACAAGGTAGTCACATCCACATAGAAATTATGAGGATGAGGATGCGGAGCTTTTAAAATCAAAAGTTGAGGATGCGGATGTTTTGCGGATATCAAAATGTATGCGGATGCTCCGCAGTTGCGGATGCGGATACGGATATCCGTTACATCCCTGATTTTTTCGCGATTACGATGTTGATTCCTTGGAGAAAGTTGTTCGGATTGATTTTCTGTGGGCGCAAGGGGTAAGGTGGGGCATCTGCCCCACCCGGTCCCTGACTCGAAGCAAAAAATTTGGTTGGAGAAATTCAAAATTACAGCTCGAAACAATGCAGTATCGATGAATCAAGCGCGCATGCGTAGTTATAGCGTTTTATCGAAAGAATTTCCTACTGCTTATCGGGTTAACTTACTTCTGTCTGTCCCACCCATAAAACAATGCTGGGTACGCCAATGTCTATACCACACTTTTTAGATACATGCTGTATACTTACCTACATAGGTATACTTAAGCCTGCGAGAAAACTACGGAACCCTAAAAAAACCGGCCAAGTGCATGTCGGACCACGCACAAAGTAGGGTTCCGTAGTTGGGATGAATTTATCCCAAGAACAAACTTAACTTTGTACTTAGTTGAAAAACATTTTCTTTCGTACGGGAATGTATGGGAGAACATGTTTTTACAAACGCAAATCTAAGTTTGTCGATTATTACTCGTTAACTTGTAAAGCCTACTCAGCTGTGATAGTTTTCCTTTTAAATTCGTTATATAAACGACTGTCCTGAATTTTTCACATATCTAGAACCAACCATTTAGCTGGCAGGGGGGGGACACTTGACTCCAACAAAAATTTGCAATTTAAAGCTTAATATTTCGCAAACGGATCTCTGAATTAAAAAATGGTTTTAATATACTCACAATGTTTTTGAAAGATCTTTCCAACGATACCCCACACTAAGGGATAGAAAAAAAACATCCCCACTTTACGTGTAGGGGAGGCACCTTAAAAAAATATTTTTCATAATTTTATTTTACCATTTTGTCGGCATGATTAATATGTAAACGCATGCCAAATTACAATTTTCTAGTACTAACAGTCTCGGAGCTAGACCGCGGACAGACAGACGTACATGGCGAAACTATAAGGGTTCCTTGTTGACTACGGAACCCTAAAAAGACAATGAAAGCAAACACAGTCTGTCTGCGTAGATTAGTCATACATAAGATGTTTTCGGATAATATAATTCAAGTAACGTACCTACCCACTGTGTTTTCTTGCTATGCGGTTACTGTTTGAATATGACTTGATATGTAGACTGTTTACTTTTTAGCGAGGTAGTTATTTGTTGCACCTATTTTTATCACGAGGTTAAGATTCGATTTTTTAGGATTCCGTACCTCAAAAGAAAAAACCGGAGCCGTTATAGGATCACTCCTGTGTCTGTCTGTCTGTCCGTCTGTCACAGCCAATTTGCTCCGAATCGAATGGAAAGATTAAGTAAAAATTTGGTACACATATGTATTTCTGTGACCCAAACACGGACGTGTAACGTAAATAAATGAATTTTGTATACGGGGTCACTTTTGGGGGCGAATAAGAAAATTAAAAAAGGTTTTGCTAACTGTACCGTATAACATATCAAATGAAAGGGCTTGGTGCGAGGATCTCAAATATTTTTTTAAAAATAATTTTAAAATAAATATTTTTAAAGATATTTAAGAAAATTGATGAAAATTCACTTTTCCCCCTTATCTCCGAAACTACAGAGACCAAAATTGAAAAAAAAAATATAGAGAATGGTTCTTTACTTACAGCGTACACGAAAACCTATAAAAAGTCTATGGTCTTAAAATACCATGGTAAATCTTTCAATGTTGTGCGTACAAATTTACATTTGCAGTTGGAATGTATGGGAGAACATGTTTTTCAACTATGATATTAAGTTTGATCTTGCGATAAATTCATCCTAACTACGGAACCCTTCATTGTGCGTAGTTCAACACGCACTTGGCCGGTTTTTTATTATCTTCCTTAATTACCAATCTAAAAAGACATTTTTGAATGAAGTGGCAAACAAGTCAATGACCCACCTGATATCACGTGATCATAGGGAACGGGCTGATGATGAGCTGAGTGACACCGGAGTAGGATGCTCGATCGATGGTCACTGTATCAACAGTATTAGTTATGCGGATGATATGGTGTTGCTCAGCCCATCAATAGCTGCGCTCAGAAAGCTGATGGGCATGTGTGAGGAGTATGCGAGAGTACACGGTCTCCTGTACAATGTACAGAAAAGCGAGCTCTTGGTTTTTCAAGCCAGGGGTTGTAAACTGGGGGAAGTGGCACCTGTGCTGCTTAACGCTGTCGCTCTTCGAAGAGTGAGAGAGTTTAAATACCTCGGCCATGTGGTCACCGAGGATTTGAAAGACGATGGAGACATAGAAAGGGAGAGGAGAGCGATGGCGGTCCGCTGTAACATTTTGGCACGCAGATTTGCGAGGTGTAGCTTAGGAGTAAAAATCACTTTATTTAAAGCATTCTGCCAAACTCTCTACACCTGCAATCTGTGGGTCAACTACACGCAGCGGGCCATCAGCGCTCTCCGAATTCAATATAATAACGCGTTCAGAGTGCTGGTGGGGCTCCCGCGCTGCTGTAGTGCGTCCGCGATGTTTGCGCACGCGCACACACACGGCTTTCACACTGTGCTGCGGCGCCGCATCGCTTCGCTGATGTTCCGCACGCGTGGGAGTGCCAACACTATTCTAAATGTGCTCAGTCACAAGCTGGACAGCCCCCTTCTGGGGCACTGGGTTCAAGCACAAGTGCGTGTGCCCAGGGCCCCAGTGGGCGGCAAATACATTTAAATCTTTAAATCTTTATTGGAACAAAAAAAACACATTTTACAAATTTATTGCGTACGTAAATAGCTACATTAGTTATAAACTGTGTCGCAGCTATTAACGCCCACCTCCAAGAGGGAGACGACAGTGTTCCAGATTCCAGAGATGAAAACACAGTAGAGGTTAATTAAAAAAGAACAATAGTAAAATAAAATAGTAAAAAATCAAAGTAGTAAAAATAAAATTTGTAAAAATAAAATTGTAAAAATTAAAAATGTAAAAAATTAAATCGGCAAGTGCTTATTGTTTTGCATGTGAGAGTGTTGTATGTGAGTGTAGTGTGTGTCTGTGGGGTGTAAGTACAGAGTGTGCTTGTGGAAACCCCCACGGGCACACTCTATGCTACGTGTATTTGGTGTGCATGTCTACGGAAGAAGGATCTTTAGGGTTTGTCAAAATTCTCCAATTCTTCGTATGTGAGAGTATGAAGCCATTGATTGATATTTTTTTTGCAATCCCGGAGAGTGCATGGATAAATAGCAAGCACTTTATTTACTCTATTATAAAGCACGGGACTGCAGAAACAGAACTGTCGGCGGACAATTTCTAATTTAATACCCGATGTCGGGCAGACTCTGTCAGTTCTACGTTTTTGTCTTCTAAACTCAGGGTCAAAAGACAGGTTTGAATGTTTCCGCAACACTGTACTTAGCACAAAAGAGTGCCTTACTGTAGGTAGCTTCCATAGCGTGTACAATTCCCTGGTAGGGAAGCGATAGGGTTTGAAGGCCATTACCTTAAGGATAGCCCTCTGCGCCCTCTCCAAACGCTGCAGTAGACACTTACCAGCACCACCCCAGGCCGAAATACAGTACGTTAGAATGGAATGGGCAAGAGCAAAGTACACAGTTCTCAGAGTAGAGAAATTGGCGGAGGTCCTTAGATTTTTAAAAACAAATATTAATTTTCTTACCCTAGAGACCTGTGAATTGACCTGCTCACTCCACGTCAACGTGCCGTTGACCCAAACTCCAAGATATTTTATTGAGTCCGTGCGCATAACTTCAGGACAGCCACAGGTGGCAGTCCTCATTGTATGGCACGCATGAGCCGTCAGACGGAAGGGTGACGCTGGCTGTGATGCTTTCCTTGGACTAAAAGTGATAAATCTTGTTTTATCCAGGTTGAGGGTGAGCAAATTCTGTGTGAGCCATCTCATAGTAACTCGCAAGGCTGACTCTGCCTGAAGCCGAGTTTCGTTCCAGTCACTGCCGCGAACCAGGATAACAGTGTCAACAGCGTAAGCAATTATTTTGGAATTTACTAAATCAAGTTTACAGAGCTCGTTTATGTAAATCAGGAAAAGGGACACGACACTGCCTTGTGGAACTCCGTAGGTGAGAAATGCTTCCTTACTGGTGTGGTCGTTTATCCTGATGATTTAAATTTAAATTATTTTAACTAATAATACAGGGTCAAGTTAAACATTTGCTGGCGAAACTTCACTGTTGTGATGGGCATCTAAACATGATAAAACAAAAAAATAATTATGGTTTTTTGTGGGGTCATTGACCACAGTTAGTGTAGTTAATAGAAATTTCACTTTGAAAAATCTAATTTTTTAACCGACTTCCAAAAAGGAGGAGGTTATATGTTCGTCGCGTATGTTTTTTTTTTTTTGTGGACCGATTTTGTAAATTCTTTTTTTGTTTGAAAGGGTGTGCTCTCGAATTGTTCCCATTTTCCCACTTAGTATGTAGATGATATGATAAGTTTCTGTCACTGGTAGCAGGTAGTGGTATTCGAATGTGTATGGGGTAGGTACCACAACTAAAAAGTGAAAAATAAAAACTAGTGATGCAACGAATACGAATACGAATATTCGTATTCGCTGAATAGTAGACATTTACCGAATATTCGTATTCGGCGAATACTAATACGAATATTTAAAAATTAATATGTTTGTACGCAAATCTAATTACTGGCAGACTTGGAAAACGCGCGTCGTCGGCACGTAAAAATACGACGTGTGCAAGGGCCTTAACCGCAACGACGACGCGACGGGGGACTCCCCGGCCATAGTTTATACAGTGCCGCGGCCCGGGTGTTTTATCATTACGAACCATGGATTGATTAATTCATTTATTCCTTTCATTTCATTTGTCAGTCGAAAGTACAAGTCAAGCAAGAGAGTATTGTTTTATTTATTTTCTGAGGTTGCTGAGAAGTGAAAGAAGTTAAAGTTGAATAGAAAATGTCTTCTAGTAAACGAGATCAAAGTGACATATGGAAACACTTCGTAACTTAGACGAACGTTAGTAATGGCTGCGTCTATGTAGTACTAGACTATTAGTCTTTTACTACCATGGCGAGATATTCGTATTCGCCGAATAGTAGGTTTGATATTCGTATTCGTATTCGTAAAAGTAGTATTCGTTGCATCACTAATAAAAACATTAATCATTACACATTAATCTTTAGCTATCCTTGAGATAAAATCAACTTTTTATTTAATGATTATACAATATCCTCATTACGTAAATCAAAGGCGAAATATACCATATTTTTGAGAGTACAAAAGTGATGCAACTATTAACAGTTGCTGTGACTGATGAAAACTGTACTTTTATAGTCAGATAAACTTAATCTTTCAATTGTTTTTTCAACCTTTCTCACAATTAGAAAAGTAATTAACAAAAAAAGGGATTTTTTCCGTGCACGGAGCCTTAATGACCATCGACGAAAAAGGGGTTTTGTAAATTTTCATGATACCTACCTATTATATGGCCGTATTTTCGCTGCAATTTTAATTAATTTTTTTTTTAGAAGTCCTATTTATATCAAAGTATTGAACAAAGCCTACAAATCTCAAATAAAACAAGCTTTGTATCACCATTTGGATAGTCCCGTTTCAAGCAAATGCCATTCGGTCTTCGAAACGCGCTTGCTACGTCCCAAAGATTAATGGACAAATTCATACAACGATTAACGCGAAGTGTGTATTAAGCTATTTAGATGATCTAATTATAAGATCTACAATTACTTTCAGTCAACATATACTTAAGAGAAGACTTAAGAGAAGTATTTATTAAACTGAGAGAATACAAGCTATGAGCCAAGCCAACAGAAATAAATGTAAATTATTGTGTTTATTTTGTACTAGCTGACCCGTGCCCACTTCGTTGGGCGGTAAACATTTTAACTTGTGATGAAATTATGAGTGTAGTTCGGTTAGTACTGAGTGCTATGATTTATTTCCTGATTGCCAAAAGGAGGGTTTTGTTTTTATTGCATATAAATCAGAAAGACGCTGCGCACGTTCAGCGCTAGATTCCCGAGCACGGGCCTGCGATGTTCTCGCGCTTTGGCTAGCGAGCCTCTGCGAGCGCTCAGCGCTAGACTCCCTATCCCTTGTTGCAGAGACATGCTACCTTAAAACACTGAGACGCTGCGCACGTTCAGCGCTAGATTCCCGAGCACGGGCCTGCGATGTTCTCGCGCTTTGGCTAGCGAGCCTCTGCGAGCGCTCAGCGCTAGACTCCCTATCCCTTGTTGCAGAGACATGCTACCTTAAAACACTGAGACGCTGCGCACGTTCAGCGCTAGATTCCCGAGCACGGGCCTGCGATGTTCTCACAGTTTGGCTAGCGAGCCGCTGCGAGCGCTCAGTGCTAGACTCCCTATCCCTTGTTGCAGAGACATGCTACCTTAAATCACTGAGACGCTGCGCACGTTCAGCGCTAGATTCCCGAGCACGGACCTGCTATGTTCTCCAACTTTGGTTAGCAAGCCGCTGTGAACGCTCGGAGCTAGATTCCCCAGCGCGTGCTTGCGAAATATTTTCTCTATTCCTCGAGAGGCGCTGATGATTTTCAAGAGCAGACTCTTCCGTACGGCGTACTCGAGCTGCTCTTGTCTCACCGCGATTCAGAAAAATGACGTAATTGCACAACGCCATCTATGGGTAAATGGATAAAACGTCCGTACAAAGCATGTTCTAGTGCGGTTCGAGAATAGAAGGCGGCATTTTGCGATTTAGTAATTTTATGTTATCTTCGAAACTATTTAACCAATTGACATACTGTTTTGGGCAAATCGTATTTCTATGATGTTCTTGTGATCATAATAATATTTTTTTCGATAAGGTTTAATATTTTGTTGTTTAAAAAATCGTCCAAAGGTAAGTACGTCGAAAAATACTTTTTAACACATAAAAGCTACTATATCTGCTAAAATATAAAAGATAGAAATATGGTGTCGCGGACGTTTTTGTAGAACTATTCAAAGCGGACCAGGTTGCCATTCATTATTTTCAATTATATACAACTGTTAAGGCAGCGCATGCAAATAACTCTGTTGTAAGAGCTATTTTTTTCCGCCTGGCTAGACAAAAATTGAGATAGTTTGGCTAATATGCATGATATCTTTATAATTTATAGCCTCACGAATAATGAGGCTTTCTACCAGTGAAATAATTTTTAAAATTGATTCATTACTTCCGGAGATTACCCCCTACATACAAACTTACAAACAAATGTTACCTCTTTATAATATTAGTATAGAAGAAATGTAAATTAATGTTAGAAACGAGTTTCTGACGGTATCAAAACAGACCCAGAGAAAATTTCTGCGGTATCAAAACAGACCCAGAGAAAATGTCTGCTATTGCAAACCACCAGGCGCCTAAAAACCTAATCAAAACCGCATCATGGTATCGGAGAGAGATCTTACTAACCTAACGAAGAAGAAAATAAGCAGGAAGTGGGAACGAGAGCAACAAGAAGCATTTATGAAATTAAAAAATGCCTTGACTACGTCATCAGTTTTAAAACTGGCAAGTGACGATTTACTCTTTGCTATCAAGACTGATGCCAGCCCAGGTTTAGTGCAGGGGGAGGGAGACAATGAGCACCCTGTTGAATACGCAAGTGGACTCTTAATACAAGCTGAACGCAATTACTGTGTCACAGAAAAAGAAGCACTAGCCATAGTATGGGCTATTTCAAGATTTCGTGGTTATATAGAAGGAACAAAGTTCATGCTTAACTATTACAGATCATCAATCGTTGAAATGGATAATGAATCTTAAAACACCTACTGGTCGCTTAGCTTGATGGGCACTACAGCTGCAACCATACGAGTTCAAAATCCAATGTACTCCAGTACCCTAATTGCGTAATACAACACAATCGTAATCTGTTTCGATTTGAAACAGATTGCTAATCCATTGCTTCATAAGTTAGAAAAAAAATCTGCTCAATAACGTAAATAACGCAATGAATGTTGTTGAACTGTCAAAATGAAACAAATTGTTTACGAAAATAAGTTACGCAATTAGGGTACTGGACGAACTAATGTAGTAGATACATTGTCTCGACCACCGTATGAGCAGCATGATGGAAAATGCATCATATGCAGCACAGAGTTAGATCTCCCTAGATACAATGAAAATAGTTAAGAGATGAACAAATTAAAGCAAACTATCATAAAAATATTAGAAGAAGGAAAATAAATACTAAGTTACATAGAATACATCAAGAAAGGGTACCTAGTGTATAAAGGTGTCCTGTATCTACATGCCAGAACAAGAAAACGACAGTGCAAAGTTAGTAGTTCCACGTCATAAAATACAAAACGTATTGAACGCTTACCATGACTCATCTACTGCTGATCATGTGGGAGTAGAAAGAACAGTGCAACGTTTAAAAAATATTTTATTGGACGGGAATACGAAAAGATGTTGACCTGTGTGTCAACATCCATTAGCAGGAGGTTCCTCTCTCTGGAGCCCTGACCGCCGCCGCCGGTAGCTTGGACCCTGCTCCCGATACCGGTGGGCTACTATTTTTTGTATTTTAAATGTTTTTTTCTTTAGTTTTTACAAAAATATTTAAAAATGTAAATCATATGTATGTATACTCCGTTTGAAATAAGATTAGACATTTAACTAAACCTTTTTTACAGTCCGTTCAACCGATTGTGACTTCTATTGCGATGGTGGTATGACAAATGGCAGCTGCAGTAAACAGTTGGTTTGTAACCACTTTTTTTGCTTTTAATGCCATCCTTATGCCTACGGTATAGAAGTCAAAATCGGTTGAACGGACTGTAAAAAAGGTTTGTTTAAATGTCTAATCTTATTTCAAACGGAGTGTAGACGAAATTAAGGAATAATAATAATAATATATGGGTAATTTCATCATCATTAAGTTTTTATCTCAATGGGCATGATTAGATAGCTTGGAAATTGAGGAAATCCTGATCAAGTACAATACCGCTTTTATAAGTACTTCTAGATAATATTTACACAAGTGGGTTTGAAATAATACCCACTCAGTTTATGCATGTTGATGTAGCGTGTATGCATGTTGTGTGGTTGCATGAAATGAACTACGATTTTTTCATATGTTGTTAGGTCCCCTGAGAGTAGTTTATATCCAAGTTTGCCACCCTGAAAACCTTGTATTACTCCCATTATGCTTGAAACACTGCGAAATTATGGCACTTGTTTCAGTTCTTTTGAAAAAATACACGCGAAATTCAAATTTTCTTTAGTTTTTTGCAATTGACAGGTCAGTGTCAGGTTGTATGGTGATTAAAATATGATTCGTGACTGTAACAAATATGGCTTTACAGAATTATAATCATTACAATCAGCAATACGAACATTTTAATTTCGCGGTCCCGGACCTATTATATATTTTTGCTACAATCTAAGCCCAACCCATGCACTCTAGGTCTAATGCTTGCGAACATACAGCTAGTCAAAGATGGATTTTTTTTTTCCAAAAAGTGAAAAGTTATCGATATATTATGATTTAGTGCTCCTCATAGCTGCATCTTGAGAGTGAGTAGGACTCGCGCCCTGACAGTTCCGCCTCAAAGCTGTCCTTGCTCGGTTGCCCGAATTTCTAAATCTGGATTGAAGGACAAACTTAACTTTTTAATTGAAAAATACAGACTAATGTTACTTCAAGACACGGCCTATGAATTTTTGATCCCAGATTGAAAAACAAACTCATCTTTGCAGTTCAAACATAACTATAAAGTACCTGGTCGACGGAGTTGTGCTCGGGTGAAAATAGACCATGCTCATTTAATAGTATAGGATAGTTTATACTACTCGTAATTCCATGCTGCCATGTCAGTATTAAAAGATAGCCATCTTTTTCTATTCTAAACTTTGGGCGACCGAGCTCTGCGTAGATAGTAAAGGGGCCCGTTTTAAAATATGTTGGGGACCCATTTTTATCTGACTGTAGCGAAGCCCAAAAGGATGGTATTTTGGACAAAATAGGCAAATAAAATAGCATCCTGAGTCGAGAGCTTAAGGGGGAGCGTCGGGGCAGACCGCGAAATTCAATTTTTTTACGTTTTTTGCATTTTGCAGGTCAGTGTCATGTTTTATGTTAATTCAAATATGATTCGCGGTCGTAACAAATATGGCTTTACTCAATAATAATCATTAGGATATTATATGCTATTTGAATTTGTACTGCTCTCTTGAGCAATTAAGTTTTTATTATTTATTACTATATATAAATTCATTTGCTGGTAATTTCTGCGGAAAATTGCGAAGGTGGTTATTTTATAAATTTAATATCCACACATTATGGCAACATTGTAAGTTATCTGTTTAATATTGAATACTAACTACGCAGTAGTGCTAATATGCAACGAGAATGTTTATACATCTAAGATTAGTGCCTCGTTGGTCTAGTGGTCGCAAGCGCTACTGCTGAGCAGGGCAGTGTTATTGGATTTTTCTATCTGAAATTTCTCAGTAGCAGCTCGGAGTCTGGATTTGTGTCCGGTTGATGGCAATAGGCTCGCCCCCTATTACATGGGACTTAAACATAACTGGCAAAATGAGGGTGTACCTGCTACAGGTACACCTCTGCCCAACCCTTCGGGGAAACAAGGCGTGATATTTATTTTTATTAGTTCTGTTTATCTTATACTCGACAACATATCTACTTCTGTGTTATGAAGACCCACTCCTTTTATAAGTGGCGTTTCACTATAGTGCAAAGGCATTCGCAACTCGGCAGTTGAGCAGTCGAGATTTAAAGTAATAAGTACAATTATAATTATTTTGCATTCTTTGGAACAGTGAGACGAAATTAACATTAGTTCAATCATTCCGGTAAGTAAAATACAGAAAATCAATAATTTCTAAGTATCTTCTCAAGATTATGATGCGCTTTAAAATTTTAATTTCTTACCTACCTATTTCATGCAACAACCACGTCAAACTTGCATTAAAGTTACTTTTTTATTTTAGTTATTTATTTGCGAAAAAAAGATATTAAAATTTTAAAATGTCATATCATTGCTAGTGTATAAAATTCTCCAGTTGTTAATCTTATAACTTTATATTGACAGTAAAAAAGGCAAAATGGCTAAAGTGCCAAAACTTTAAATCTCAGAAAAGAATTAAGGTTTTTTTGAACGAAAAAAAAATACATAAATTTTTATAATAGATTTTTTCTGGTAAACTTATATTCTCATAAATCATTATGTTTTTCCTGTTTAAATATAAATTAGATATTATTTCTATACGACACTTTTCTTTTGCGAGATAAGTGTCGCAATAGCAAAAAAAAAAAATTAAACAAGTTAAAGCAAGCAAAAATTGCTTATATCCAGAAAACTCGCGTATTACATTATCTACGCTTACTGTCAGCATTACAATTTTTTTTTAATCTCAGTTTTACACTTAATAATATAAAATTTATCTGCCTAGCCTTTTCCCAACTATGTTGGGGTCGGCTTCTAGTCTAACCGGATGCAGCTGAATACCAGTATTTGAAATAGAGTGACTGCCTATCTGACCTTCACAACCCTATAACTGGGTAATACGATACCCCTTGGTAAGAAAGTCCGAAAGTTTGACAACCAGGTCAGACTTTCGGGCTTGTGACGCCCCGTAACGACTGTCAAAGATCCACGAATGAGAGCCGGGATCAACGGGTTACCGAGCTTGCCGAAGCTCGGAGGAGTCTCGGTATGTAAAGATGGTCAAACAGCCATGGACCAACCCCTGCAAGCGTAGTTTAACCTTATTGTTTGACCCGTGCGGCTGTTATTTTTAACTGACTTCCAAAAAGGAGGAGGTTATATGTTCGTCGCGTATGTTTTTTTTTTGTTTTTTTTTTATGTATGTCCACCGATTTCTCCGTCAATTGTGGACCGATTTTGAAAATTATTTTTTTGTTTGAAAGCGTGTGCTCTGGAATTGGTCCCATATAAATTTTATTAACTTTGCTTGGATAGTTTTTGAGTTAGCTACAAAATACGTATTTTTTTCCCACTTAATATGTAGATGATATGATATGTTTCTGTCACTGGTAGCAGGTAGTGGTATTTAAATGTGTGTGGGGTAGGTACCACAACTAAAAAGTGAAAAATAAAAACTTTTTACAAAAAAAAAAACAACCGACCTCCAAAAAAAACACTACAAAGTGAAAAATAACTTTAATTTCGAAAGTCGGTGGCAAAAAACGAAAATACAAAATCCAAGACACCGACTTCCGAAATTAAAGTTATTTTTCACTTTGTAGTGTTTTTTTTGGAGGTCGGTTGTTTTTTTTTGTAAAAAGTTTTTTTGATACCAAAACCCGACGGATCAGCCCGTCCCATATTCAACCTAAAAGCATTGAACGAATTTGTAAATACCCAACCATTTCACTTAATAAACATGTATCGCATCACGGAGTTTCTGCAACCACAAGACTGGATGTGCAAAATAGACCTATTACAGGCATATTTCCACCTAAAAATTACAAAGTCACACAGGCGCTTCCTTCGCCTTGTATGCAACCAAGAACTGTTAGAGATGACCTGCCTGCCGTTCGGTTTGAGCACTGCTCCCAAAACCTTTTCAATACTAACGAATTGGGTTGCCCAAATATTACGAGAACGCTGGAACATTCGAATCATAGTGTATCTCGACGACTATATAATAGTACATCAAAATGTACACGTTCTTCGAGATCATGTCGAGCTCACATTAGACACCTTACAAAATCTTGGTTGGCAAGTAAATTTCGGGAAATCTGTTCTTTGTCCTCAAAAGAATATTACATATTTAGGAATATTGTGGAATCCCTGGGACAGTTTAAAATCCCTGCCAAAAGAAAAGATTTTCTCATTGGTCAAAAAAGTGAGTCAAATTCTCGAGCGAGGAATAATAACTCTAAAGGAATTGCAGAGAATAATAGGACTCTTGAACTTTGCCAGTTATGTTGTTCCGCGAGGCCGGCTCAATCACCGGCAAATATTAATATTCATGAACTCGCTACCCGACCTTTTATCGAAATCCTACCCACTACCACAAAATGTTCGAAAGGAACTGGAATGGTGGACTCTGAATTGTCAGTCATCAACACCTCTACATTACCCTCCGCCAGTAAACTTCCTGACAACAGATGCATCAAACCAGGGTTGGGGAGCACAACTAAACAATCTGGCTATATCAGGCTGTTGGTCGCAAGAGGAATAGGCACTGCACTGCAATCAAAAAGAAATGTTAGCCATATATCGCGCCCTTCGAGACAACGCTCAACTGCTCTGCAACAGCTCGATCCTGATACAATGCGACAACAGGACTGCTGTCAGTTATTTAAGGAACGAAGGAGGTACGAAATCATTACCACTAATAGAACTAACCTATCAAATTCTGAATTTATTGGACCAATTTTAAATACACTTCAGCATACACCATCTCCCAGGCAAGTTGTTGTACTTGCCTGGGAGATGGTGTATGCTGAAGTGCCGATCACCTGTCACGCTTTCGCTGACCTCCGGCCGGAGTGGCACCTAATGCCAGCCTGTACGGAAATAGTGTTTGCAAAGTGGGGAACCCCAATAATAGATTTGTTTGCCTCAGCGACAGCTCACGTAGTTTACAATTATGTATCCCGAGACCTAAGAGACCGACAAGCACTATTTCACGATGCATTCAGTGTCCCATGGAACTATCCACTCGCATGGGTGTTCCCACCTCCGTTCTTAATCCCAAAAGTTCTAACACACCTCAATCAATCAACAGGAATATTTTTAATAGTAGTACCTCGTTGGGAAAAGGTATTTTGGCGACAAATACAACTTGAATGACAAATAACTTGTCATTCAAGTTAGGATTTTAAATCAAATGTATTAAAGTCTATTTTACGTGTGACGGGCGAGCTGTACACTGTTCTGTGTATTATGTTTCTGTAATGCATCATATTTTCTTTACTAATTAATTGCTGAAAAAAAGGAAATGGGCGATCCACATAGACACGTCCCTGTCGGACGTGTCTATGTGGATCGCCCGGAGGACACGGTGGAGCATACGGTGGAGGTCTGCCCGGCTTGGGCGGAGCATCGCCGTGTCCGAGTGGAGGCGAGCGGCGGCGGTGATCTCTCGCGTCCGGCCCTGATTCGGGCCATGCTACGGAGCGAGAGGAAATGGGAGGCCGTCACCTCCTTCTGCGAAGCAGTAATGCTCGCGAAGGAGGAGACGGAGCGCGTGAGGGAGAGGCAAATTTCGCGCTCTCGCGCCCCTAACCGCCGCAGGAGGAGACGCCCTGGGCGTCGGGAATCGCAGGCAGATATCCGGCCACCGTAGGCGCGGGCTTGCGGACGGTGAGCAATGGGTAGCTCGCCGTCCGATAAGGACCAAGCCCGGGTCGACGGCGCGTTGTGTTCCACGCGCGCCTCTCAGAGATGTCAGCAGAATTGACGGGGTCCGCTAGGGCCAATACCTGCCGGGAGTTCGAAGAAAACCGATAGGGACATCGTGGCCCCTCTGGCAACACGGCAACAGAAGGAACACGGGTGGGTTTTAGTCAGTAAGAGTCTGACACGCCCTCCCGCTCCGCCCAGAGCGGGAGAAGTTATTTGATAATTTCCCAACCAAAAAAAAGGGACGTGTCTATACAGACATTGATTCTGTGGAAAAAGAAATGATTGCTCTAGAGGCATTATTCAGGAAGAAAACGGGAGAATATATTTGTATGGAGAATCGCAGGCCCTATTCCCTCTTAACTCTAATCTACAGAGAGTCACAACTCTCCTACTGAAACAAACTTCTGCTTTCTCCACCTTCTGTCTAATCTTCTGTTGTATGTATTTCTATCTATCTACAGTTTTCCCGAAAAGCATGCGCTTCGGCAATCATCGTCTATCTTCGGAAATACGGACGAGCGATGATGAGATGTAAGAGCTGCTACTACCATAGAAATACTTACAGTACAACTATGTTCTTAATGTTCCTCAGCAAACCTCGTGTTTCGTCAGTCGTCAGATTTCTATCAGTTATCCTTTGCACTTGGTGCAGACCGGACGCTCTCAATCGACTTGGAAGTATATAGAGCAGTAGCGAAGGCTGATTTTATGGAGGAGGTAAGCCGGAGCAGAAAAACAAAAAGAAAATCCGATATACTAGGTACTTTTCTATTATGACCTTCATGCAAATTAGTCAATTCCTACCAGTCCCGAACTCATAAAACAGCTACGAATATGTTTTTCAATCTGCACGTATTTTCAAAACTTAACCTTGAAAAGCATGCTTCTTCACAAAGTAATTGTCAAACGACATTCTAAAACTATGAATGCCGCCATCCTAATAAGATCGTACTAATTGGTTTTAAAAACCAAAACAAAACAACAATTGACAGTTTAGAAATGATGAAAAAAAAAAAAATGAATGAATGAATGTTTTGTTTTGATGGAAATTAGCATTCGTTTGTATTCGAAAATCCGATGATTCACGAGGGACATTAAGAAAAAAGTTGTACTGTCAAAACCTAAGCTTTGCTTCTGCCCCGAGTTACTCTGTGGCGCGACGTTCACGCTACTTCGAAGCTTTTTTTTTTAGGAAGGGCATCTCGTAGTTGACCTCTGAGATCATGACTACTTAACCGGGCTTTCCTGTAGGTGCCTTAAGCTACTACACTTAAAACCTCCAGCCAGGGGTTATTCAACTATGCTAATTAAAACTAGGTGAACGCTCGCTAAAGGCACCCCCTGTGGGGTACGAACCTGGGCTTAGGGCGTCAACCGGAGGGAGGACATCAAGGATGGGACAGGCTGGAATTACCGAAGCGCGAATTGCGCGAATTTGATATTATACAGTAATTATTGCTTATTATGATTATGTTGTTGTGTATGGTATATTATTGCCAATATTGCTATTTTTCAAGACATAGAATTAAACTGTTTTCGAGATAACGGTAATTTATGGAAATATAAGAAATGTATTGATAGAATACTGTAATATTGTTTCCATGGAGTTTCTTGTCCTTCTTCTCCATGAAGACCTAGTTTTGCGAACGGACAATTAGCTTTCTGATTAAATGCTGACAAGTCTAATTAAATAAATGTCTAGCCTTGTCTGTCTGTGGTTTAATTCATGAAATCCTTTCCCTATAAACATCTACATCAGAACTTTCATACATAGTAAATAACCAATAATCATTCTGACATTCAAAGCTTGCTAATTTGGGTAATCTTCTTTATATATATAATTCTTCTGTGAGTGTGTATGTCACTGAACTTCTCTCAAACGACTGGACCGATTTTGATGAATTTTTTTTTGTGTGTTCAAGGGGATCTGGGAATGGTTTAGATTCACAATCGAACCCGATAGGTGGCGGTATTCGGTCAGGACAACGTCTGTCAGGTCCGCTAGTACCTATATATACATTTACAGTGCTCACCACACATGACAAATTTGTGTGTGTGTGCAACCTCTCCCCTTCCGTTCATCGACTTTGTTTTTATCGACTTTGTTTTTATCGTTTTTGTTTTTATCGACTTTGTTTTATCGACTTTGTTTTTATCGACTTGTTTTTATCGACTTTGTTTTTATCGACTTTGTTTTATCGACTTTGTTTTATCGACTTTGTTTTATCGACTTTGTTTTATCGACTTTGATTTATCGACTTGTTTTTATCGACTTGTTTTATCAACTTTGTTTTACCAACTTTGTTTTATCGACTTTGTTTTTATCGACTTTGTTTTATCGACTTTGTTTTATCGACTTTGTTTTTATCGACTTTGTTTTATCGACATTGTTTTTATCGACTTGTTTTTATCGACTTATTTTTATCGACTTGTTTTATCGACTTGTTTTATCGACTTGTTCTTATCCACTTTGTTTTATCGACTTGTTTTTATCGACTTGTTTTATCGACTTGTTTTATCGACTTGCTTTTATCGACTTGTTTTATCGACTTTGTTTTATCGACTTTGTTTTTATCGACTTTGTTTTACCAACTTTGTTTTTATCGACTTTGTTTTATCGACTTTGTTTTATCGACTTTGTTTTATCGACTTTGATTTATCGACTTTGTTTTATTGACTTTGTTTTTATCGACTTTTTTTTATCGACTTGTTTTTATCGACTTGTTTTATCGACTTGTTTTATCGACTTTGTTTTATCGACTTTGTTTTATCGACTTTGATTTATCGACTTGTTTTATCGACTTTGATTTATCGACTTGTTTTATCGACTTGTTTTATCGACTTTGTTTTATCGACTTTGTTTTTATCGACTTTGTTTTTATCGACTTTGTTTTATCGACTTTGTTTTTATCGACTTTGTTTTTATCGACTTTGTTTTTATCGACTTTGTTTTTATCGACTTGTTTTTATCGACTTGTTTTATCGCCTTGTTTTTATCGACTTGTTTTATCGACTTGTTCTTATCGACTTTGTTTTATCGATTTTGTTTTTATCGACTTGTTTTTATCGACTTATTTTTATCGACTTATTTTATCGACTTGTTTTATCGACTTGCTTTTATCGACTTTGTTTTTATGGACTTGTTTTATCGCCTTGTTTTTATCGACTTGTTTTTATCGACTTGTTTTATCGACTTGTTTTATCGACTTGTTTTATCGACTTGTTCTTATCGACTTTGTTTTATCGACTTTGTTTTTATCGACTTGTTTTTATCGACTTATTTTTATCGACTTTGTTTTTATCGACTTTGTTTTTATCGACTTGTTTTATCGCCTTGTTTTTATCGACTTGTTTTATCGACTTGTTCTTATCGACTTTGTTTTATCGACTTTGTTTTTATCGACTTGTTTTTATCGACTTATTTTTATCGACTTATTTTATCGACTTGTTTTTATCGACTTTGTTTTATCGACTTTGTTTTTATCGACTTGTTTTTATTGACTTTGTTTTATCGACTTTGTTTTTATCGACTTGTTTTTATCGACTTGTTTTTATCGACTTTGTTTTTATCGACTTTGTTTTATCGACTTTGTTTTATCGACTTTGTTTTTATCGACTTTGTTTTATCGACTTTGTTTTATCGACTTTGTTTTTATCGACTTTGTTTTTATCGACTTGTTTTATCGCCTTGTTTTTATCGACTTTGTTTTATCGACTTTGTTTTATCGACTTTGATTTATCGACTTGTTTTATCGACTTTGATTTATCGACTTGTTTTATCGACTTGTTTTATCGACTTTGTTTAATCGACTTTGTTTTTATCGACTTTGTTTTATCGACATTGTTTTTATCGACTTTGTTTTTATCGACTTGTTTTTATCGACTTTGTTTTTATCGACTTTGTTTTCATCGACTTTGTTTTATCTACTTTGTTTTTATCGACTTTGTTTTATCGACTTTGTTTTATCGACTTTGTTGTTCTTATCGACTTATTTTTATCGACTTATTTTATCGACTTGTTTTATCGACTTGCTTTTATCGACTTGTTTTAACGACTTTGTTTTATCGACTTTGTTTTTATCGACTTTGTTTTATCGACTTTGTTTTTATCGACTTGTTTTATCGCCTTGTTTTTATCGACTTGTTTTTATCGACTTGTTTTATCGACTTGTTTTATCGACTTGTTTTATCGACTTGTTCTTATCGACTTTGTTTTATCGACTTTGTTTTTATCGACTTGTTTTTATCGACTTATTTTTATCGACTTTGTTTTTATCGACTTTGTTTTATCGACTTTGTTTTTATCGACTTGTTTTATCGCCTTGTTTTTATCGACTTGTTTTTATCGACTTGTTTTATCGACTTGTTTTATCGACTTGTTTTATCGACTTGTTCTTATCGACTTTGTTTTATCGACTTTGTTTTTATCGACTTGTTTTTATCGACTTATTTTTATCGACTTTGTTTTTATCGACTTTGTTTTATCGACTTTGTTTTTATCGACTTATTTTATCGACTTGTTTTATCGACTTGCTTTTATCGACTTGTTTTAACGACTTTGTTTTATTGACTTTGTTTTTATCGATTTGTTTTTATCGACTTGTTTTATCGACTTGTTTTTATCGACTTTGTTTTTATCGACTTTGTTTTCATCGACTTTGTTTTATCGACTTTGTTTTTATCGACTTTGTTTTTATCGACTTGTTTTTATCGACTTTGTTTTTATCGACTTTGTTTTCATCGACTTTGTTTTATCGACTTTGTTTTATCGACTTTGTTTTTATCGACTTTGTTTTATCGACTTTGTTTTATCGACTTTGTTTTTATCGACTTTGTTTTTATCGACTTTGTTTTTATCGACTTTGTTTTTATCGACTTGTTTTTATCGACTTGTTTTATCGCCTTGTTTTTATCGACTTGTTTTATCGACTTGTTCTTATCGACTTTGTTTTATCGATTTTGTTTTTATCGACTTGTTTTTATCGACTTATTTTTATCGACTTATTTTATCGACTTGTTTTATCGACTTGCTTTTATCGACTTTGTTTTTATCGACTTGTTTTATCGCCTTGTTTTTATCGACTTGTTTTTATCGACTTGTTTTATCGACTTGTTTTATCGATTTGTTTTATCGAATTGTTCTTATCGACTTTGTTTTATCGACTTTGTTTTTATCGACTTGTTTTTATCGACTTATTTTTATCGACTTTGTTTTTATCGACTTTGTTTTTATCGACTTGTTTTATCGCCTTGTTTTTATCGACTTGTTTTATCGACTTGTTCTTATCGACTTTGTTTTATCGACTTTGTTTTTATCGACTTTGTTTTATCGACTTTGTTTTATCGACTTTGTTTTTATCGACTTTGTTTTTATCGACTTTGTTTTTATCGACTTTGTTTTTATCGACTTGTTTTTATCGACTTGTTTTATCGCCTTGTTTTTATCGACTTGTTTTATCGACTTGTTCTTATCGACTTTGTTTTATCGATTTTGTTTTTATCGACTTGTTTTTATCGACTTATTTTTATCGACTTATTTTATCGACTTGTTTTATCGACTTGCTTTTATCGACTTTGTTTTTATCGACTTGTTTTATCGCCTTGTTTTTATCGACTTGTTTTTATCGACTTGTTTTATCGACTTGTTTTATCGATTTGTTTTATCGAATTGTTCTTATCGACTTTGTTTTATCGACTTTGTTTTTATCGACTTGTTTTTATCGACTTATTTTTATCGACTTTGTTTTTATCGACTTTGTTTTTATCGACTTGTTTTATCGCCTTGTTTTTATCGACTTGTTTTATCGACTTGTTCTTATCGACTTTGTTTTATCGACTTTGTTTTTATCGACTTGTTTTTATCGACTTATTTTATCGACTTGTTTTTATCGACTTTGTTTTATCGACTTTGTTTTTATCGACTTGTTTTTATTGACTTTGTTTTATCGACTTTGTTTTTATCGACTTGTTTTTATCGACTTATTTTTATCGACTTATTTTATCGACTTGTTTTTATCGACTTTGTTTTATCGCCTTGTTTTTATCGACTTGTTTTATCGACTTGTTCTTATCGACTTTGTTTTATCGACTTTGTTTTTATCGACTTGTTTTTATCGACTTATTTTTATCGACTTATTTTATCGACTTGTTTTTATCGACTTTGTTTTATCGACTTTGTTTTTATCGACTTGTTTTTATTGACTTTGTTTTATCGACTTTGTTTTTATCGACTTGTTTTTATCGACTTGTTTTTATCGACTTTGTTTTTATCGACTTTGTTTTATCGACTTTGTTTTATCGACTTTGTTTTTATCGACTTTGTTTTATCGACTTTGTTTTATCGACTTTGTTTTTATCGACTTTGTTTTTATCGACTTGTTTTATCGCCTTGTTTTTATCGACTTTGTTTTATCGACTTTGTTTTATCGACTTTGATTTATCGACTTGTTTTATCGACTTTGATTTATCGACTTGTTTTATCGACTTGTTTTATCGACTTTGTTTAATCGACTTTGTTTTTATCGACTTTGTTTTATCGACTTTGTTTTTATCGACTTTGTTTTTATCGACTTGTTTTTATCGACTTTGTTTTTATCGACTTTGTTTTCATCGACTTTGTTTTATCTACTTTGTTTTTATCGACTTTGTTTTATCGACTTGTTTTATCGACTTGTTCTTATCGACTTTGTTTTATCGACTTTGTTTTTATCGACTTGTTTTTATCGACTTATTTTTATCGACTTTGTTTTTATCGACTTTGTTTTATCGACTTTGTTTTTATCGACTTATTTTATCGACTTGTTTTATCGACTTGCTTTTATCGACTTGTTTTAACGACTTTGTTTTATCGACTTTGTTTTTATCGACTTGTTTTTATCGACTTGTTTTATCGACTTGTTTTTATCGACTTTGTTTTTATCGACTTGTTCTTATCGACTTTGTTTCATCGACTTTGTTTTATCGACTTTGTTTTTATCGACTTTGTTTTTATCGACTTGTTTTTATCGACTTTGTTTTTATCGACTTTGTTTTCATCGACTTTGTTTTATCGACTTTGTTTTTATCGACTTTGTTTTATCGACTTGTTCTTATCGACTTTGTTTTATCGACTTTGTTTTTATCGACTTGTTCTTATCGACTTATTTTTATCGACTTATTTTATCGACTTTGTTTTTATCGACTTGTTTTTTCGCCTTGTTTTTATCGACTTGTTTTATCGACTTGTTTTTATCGACTTTGTTTTATCGACTTTGTTTTATCGACTTTGATTTATCGACTTGTTTTATCGACTTTGATTTATCGACTTGTTTTATCGACTTGTTTTATCGACTTTGTTTAATCGACTTTGTTTTTATCGACTTTGTTTTATCGACTTTGTTTTTATCGACTTTGTTTTTATCGACTTGTTTTTATCGACTTTGTTTTTATCGACTTTGTTTTCATCGACTTTGTTTTATCTACTTTGTTTTTATCGACTTTGTTTTATCGACTTTGTTTTATCGACTTTGTTGTTCTTATCGACTTATTTTTATCGACTTATTTTATCGACTTGTTTTATCGACTTGCTTTTATCGACTTGTTTTAACGACTTTGTTTTATCGACTTTGTTTTTATCGACTTTGTTTTATCGACTTTGTTTTTATCGACTTGTTTTATCGCCTTGTTTTTATCGACTTGTTTTTATCGACTTGTTTTATCGACTTGTTTTATCGACTTGTTTTATCGACTTGTTCTTATCGACTTTGTTTTATCGACTTTGTTTTTATCGACTTGTTCTTATCGACTTTGTTTTATCGACTTTGTTTTTATCGACTTGTTCTTATCGACTTATTTTTATCGACTTATTTTATCGACTTGTTTTATCGACTTGCTTTTATCGACTTGTTTTAACGACTTTGTTTTATCGACTTTGTTTTTATCGACTTGTTTTTATCGACTTGTTTTATCGACTTTGTTTTACCAACTTTGTTTTTATCGACTTTGTTTTATCGACTTTGTTTTTATCGACTTTGTTTTATCGACTTTGTTTTTATCGACTTGTTTTATCGCCTTGTTTTTATCGACTTGTTTTTATCGACTTGTTTTATCGACTTGTTTTATCGACTTGTTTTATCGACTTGTTCTTATCGACTTTGTTTTATCGACTTTGTTTTTATCGACTTGTTTTTATCGACTTATTTTTATCGACTTTGTTTTTATCGACTTTGTTTTATCGACTTTGTTTTTATCGACTTATTTTATCGACTTGTTTTATCGACTTGCTTTTATCGACTTGTTTTAACGACTTTGTTTTATCGACTTTGTTTTTATCGACTTTGTTTTATCGACTTTGTTTTTATCCACTTGTTTTATCGCCTTGTTTTTATCGACTTGTTTTTATCGACTTTGTTTTTATCGACTTTGTTTTTATCGACTTTGTTTTTATCGACTTGTTCTTATCGACTTTGTTTTATCGACTTTGTTTTTATCTACTTGTTTTTATCGACTTATTTTTATCGACTTATTTTATCGACTTGTTTTATCGACTTGCTTTTATCGACTTTGTTTTTATCGACTTTGTTTTTATCGACTTTGTTTTATCGACTTTGTTTTTATCGACTTGTTTTATCGCCTTGTTTTTATCGACTTGTTTTTATCGACTTGTTTTATCGACTTGTTTTATCGACTTGTTTTATCGACTTGTTCTTATCGACTTTGTTTTATCGACTTTGTTTTTATCGACTTTGTTTTATCGACTTTGTTTTTATCGACTTATTTTATCGACTTGTTTTATCGACTTGCTTTTATCGACTTGTTTTAACGACTTTGTTTTATCGACTTTGTTTTTATCGACTTGTTTTTATCGACTTGTTTTATCGACTTGTTTTTATCGACTTTGTTTTTATCGACTTGTTCTTATCGACTTTGTTTCATCGACTTTGTTTTATCGACTTTGTTTTTATCGACTTTGTTTTTATCGACTTGTTTTTATCGACTTTGTTTTTATCGACTTTGTTTTCATCGACTTTGTTTTATCGACTTTGTTTTTATCGACTTTGTTTTATCGACTTGTTCTTATCGACTTTGTTTTATCGACTTTGTTTTTATCGACTTGTTCTTATCGACTTATTTTTATCGACTTATTTTATCGACTTTGTTTTTATCGACTTGTTTTATCGCCTTGTTTTTATCGACTTGTTTTATCGACTTGTTTTTATCGACTTTGTTTTATCGACTTTGTTTTATCGACTTTGATTTATCGACTTGTTTTATCGACTTTGATTTATCGACTTGTTTTATCGACTTGTTTTATCGACTTTGTTTAATCGACTTTGTTTTTATCGACTTTGTTTTATCGACTTTGTTTTTATCGACTTTGTTTTTATCGACTTGTTTTTATCGACTTTGTTTTTATCGACTTTGTTTTCATCGACTTTGTTTTATCTACTTTGTTTTTATCGACTTTGTTTTATCGACTTTGTTTTATCGACTTTGTTGTTCTTATCGACTTATTTTTATCGACTTATTTTATCGACTTGTTTTATCGACTTGCTTTTATCGACTTGTTTTAACGACTTTGTTTTATCGACTTTGTTTTTATCGACTTTGTTTTATCGACTTTGTTTTTATCGACTTGTTTTATCGCCTTGTTTTTATCGACTTGTTTTTATCGACTTGTTTTATCGACTTGTTTTATCGACTTGTTTTATCGACTTGTTCTTATCGACTTTGTTTTATCGACTTTGTTTTTATCGACTTGTTCTTATCGACTTTGTTTTATCGACTTTGTTTTTATCGACTTGTTCTTATCGACTTATTTTTATCGACTTATTTTATCGACTTGTTTTATCGACTTGCTTTTATCGACTTGTTTTAACGACTTTGTTTTATCGACTTTGTTTTTATCGACTTGTTTTTATCGACTTGTTTTATCGACTTTGTTTTACCAACTTTGTTTTTATCGACTTTGTTTTATCGACTTTGTTTTTATCGACTTTGTTTTATCGACTTTGTTTTTATCGACTTGTTTTATCGCCTTGTTTTTATCGACTTGTTTTTATCGACTTGTTTTATCGACTTGTTTTATCGACTTGTTTTATCGACTTGTTCTTATCGACTTTGTTTTATCGACTTTGTTTTTATCGACTTGTTTTTATCGACTTATTTTTATCGACTTTGTTTTTATCGACTTTGTTTTATCGACTTTGTTTTTATCGACTTATTTTATCGACTTGTTTTATCGACTTGCTTTTATCGACTTGTTTTAACGACTTTGTTTTATCGACTTTGTTTTTATCGACTTTGTTTTATCGACTTTGTTTTTATCCACTTGTTTTATCGCCTTGTTTTTATCGACTTGTTTTTATCGACTTTGTTTTTATCGACTTTGTTTTTATCGACTTTGTTTTTATCGACTTGTTCTTATCGACTTTGTTTTATCGACTTTGTTTTTATCTACTTGTTTTTATCGACTTATTTTTATCGACTTATTTTATCGACTTGTTTTATCGACTTGCTTTTATCGACTTTGTTTTTATCGACTTTGTTTTTATCGACTTTGTTTTATCGACTTTGTTTTTATCGACTTGTTTTATCGCCTTGTTTTTATCGACTTGTTTTTATCGACTTGTTTTATCGACTTGTTTTATCGACTTGTTTTATCGACTTGTTCTTATCGACTTTGTTTTATCGACTTTGTTTTTATCGACTTGTTTTTATCGACTTATTTTTATCGACATTGTTTTTATCGACTTTGTTTTATCGACTTTGTTTTTATCGACTTGTTTTATCGCCTTGTTTTTATCGACTTGTTTTATCGACTTGTTCTTATCGACTTTGTTTTATCGACTTTGTTTTTATCGACTTGTTCTTATCGACTTATTTTTATCGACTTATTTTATCGACTTGTTTTATCGACTTGCTTTTATCGACTTGTTTTAACGACTTTGTTTTATCGACTTTGTTTTTATCGACTTTGTTTTATCGACTTTGTTTTTATCGACTTGTTTTATCGCCTTGTTTTTATCGACTTGTTTTTATCGACTTGTTTTATCGACTTGTTTTATCGACTTGTTTTATCGACTTGTTCTTATCGACTTTGTTTTATCGACTTTGTTTTTATCGACTTGTTTTATCGCCTTGTTTTTATCGACTTGTTTTATCGACTTGTTCTTATCGACTTTGTTTTATCGACTTTGTTTTTATCGACTTTTTCTTATCGACTTATTTTTATCGACTTATTTTATCGACTTGTTTTATCGACTTGCTTTTATCGACTTGTTTTAACGACTTTGTTTTATCGACTTTGTTTTTATCGACTTGTTTTTATCGACTTGTTTTATCGACTTTGTTTTACCAACTTTGTTTTTATCGACTTTGTTTTATCGACTTTGTTTTTATCGACTTTGTTTTATCGACTTTGTTTTTATCGACTTGTTTTATCGCCTTGTTTTTATCGACTTGTTTTTATCGACTTGTTTTATCGACTTGTTTTATCGACTTGTTTTATCGACTTGTTCTTATCGACTTTGTTTTATCGACTTTGTTTTTATCGACTTGTTTTTATCGACTTATTTTTATCGACTTTGTTTTTATCGACTTTGTTTTATCGACTTTGTTTTTATCGACTTATTTTATCGACTTGTTTTATCGACTTGCTTTTATCGACTTGTTTTAACGACTTTGTTTTATTGACTTTGTTTTTATCGATTTGTTTTTATCGACTTGTTTTATCGACTTGTTTTTATCGACTTTGTTTTTATCGACTTTGTTTTCATCGACTTTGTTTTATCGACTTTGTTTTTATCGACTTTGTTTTTATCGACTTGTTTTTATCGACTTTGTTTTTATCGACTTTGTTTTCATCGACTTTGTTTTATCGACTTTGTTTTATCGACTTTGTTTTTATCGACTTTGTTTTATCGACTTTGTTTTATCGACTTTGTTTTTATCGACTTTGTTTTTATCGACTTTGTTTTTATCGACTTTGTTTTTATCGACTTGTTTTTATCGACTTGTTTTATCGCCTTGTTTTTATCGACTTGTTTTATCGACTTGTTCTTATCGACTTTGTTTTATCGATTTTGTTTTTATCGACTTGTTTTTATCGACTTATTTTTATCGACTTATTTTATCGACTTGTTTTATCGACTTGCTTTTATCGACTTTGTTTTTATCGACTTGTTTTATCGCCTTGTTTTTATCGACTTGTTTTTATCGACTTGTTTTATCGACTTGTTTTATCGATTTGTTTTATCGAATTGTTCTTATCGACTTTGTTTTATCGACTTTGTTTTTATCGACTTGTTTTTATCGACTTATTTTTATCGACTTTGTTTTTATCGACTTTGTTTTTATCGACTTGTTTTATCGCCTTGTTTTTATCGACTTGTTTTATCGACTTGTTCTTATCGACTTTGTTTTATCGACTTTGTTTTTATCGACTTGTTTTTATCGACTTATTTTATCGACTTGTTTTTATCGACTTTGTTTTATCGACTTTGTTTTTATCGACTTGTTTTTATTGACTTTGTTTTATCGACTTTGTTTTTATCGACTTGTTTTTATCGACTTTGTTTTTATCGACTTTGTTTTATCGACTTTGTTTTATCGACTTTGTTTTTATCGACTTTGTTTTATCGACTTTGTTTTATCGACTTTGTTTTATCGACTTTGTTTTTATCGACTTTGTTTTTATCGACTTGTTTTATCGCCTTGTTTTATCGACTTTGTTTTATCGACTTTGTTTTATCGACTTTGTTTAATCGACTTTGTTTTTATCGACTTTGTTTTATCGACTTTGTTTTTATCGACTTTGTTTTTATCGACTTGTTTTTATCGACTTTGTTTTTATCGACTTTGTTTTCATCGACTTTGTTTTATCTACTTTGTTTTTATCGACTTTGTTTTATCGACTTGTTTTATCGACTTGTTCTTATCGACTTTGTTTTATCGACTTTGTTTTTATCGACTTGTTTTTATCGACTTATTTTTATCGACTTTGTTTTTATCGACTTTGTTTTTATCGACTTGTTTTATCGCCTTGTTTTTATCGACTTGTTTTATCGACTTGTTCTTATCGACTTTGTTTTATCGACTTTGTTTTTATCGACTTGTTCTTATCGACTTATTTTTATCGACTTATTTTATCGACTTGTTTTATCGACTTGCTTTTATCGACTTGTTTTAACGACTTTGTTTTATCGACTTTGTTTTTATCGACTTTGTTTTATCGACTTTGTTTTTATCGACTTGTTTTATCGCCTTGTTTTTATCGACTTGTTTTTATCGACTTGTTTTATCGACTTGTTTTATCGACTTGTTTTATCGACTTGTTCTTATCGACTTTGTTTTATCGACTTTGTTTTTATCGACTTGTTTTTATCGACTTATTTTTATCGACTTTGTTTTTATCGACTTTGTTTTATTGACTTTGTTTTTATCGACTTATTTTATCGACTTGTTTTATCGACTTGCTTTTATCGACTTGTTTTAACGACTTTGTTTTATCGACTTTGTTTTTATCGATTTGTTTTTATCGACTTGTTTTATCGACCTGTTTTTATCGACTTTGTTTTTATCGACTTTGTTTTCATCGACTTTGTTTTATCGACTTTGTTTTTATCGACTTTGTTTTTATCGACTTGTTGTATCGACTTGTTTTATCGACTTGTTTTATCGACATTGTTTTATCGACTTTGTTTTATCGCCTTTGATTTATCGACTTGTTTTATCGACTTGTTTTATCGACTTTGTTTTATCGACTTTGTTTTTATCGACTTTGTTTTATCGACTTTGTTTTTATCGACTTGTTTTATCGCCTTGTTTTTATCGACTTTGTTTTTATCGACTTTGTTTTATCGACTTTGTTTTTATCGACTTTGTTTTTATCGAATTTGTTTTTATCGACTTTGTTTCATCGACTTTGTTTTATCGACTTATTTTATCGACTTGTTTTATCGACTTGCTTTTATCGACTTTGTTTTTATCGACTTTGTTTTTATCGACTTTGTTTTATCGACTTTGTTTTTATCGACTTGTTTTATCGCCTTGTTTTTATCGACTTGTTTTTATCGACTTGTTTTATCGACTTGTTTTATCGACTTGTTTTATCGACTTGTTCTTATCGACTTTGTTTTATCGACTTTGTTTTTATCGACTTGTTTTTATCGACTTATTTTTATCGACATTGTTTTTATCGACTTTGTTTTATCGACTTTGTTTTTATCGACTTGTTTTATCGCCTTGTTTTTATCGACTTGTTTTATCGACTTGTTCTTATCGACTTTGTTTTATCGACTTTGTTTTTATCGACTTGTTCTTATCGACTTATTTTTATCGACTTATTTTATCGACTTGTTTTATCGACTTGCTTTTATCGACTTGTTTTAACGACTTTGTTTTATCGACTTTGTTTTTATCGACTTTGTTTTATCGACTTTGTTTTTATCGACTTGTTTTATCGCCTTGTTTTTATCGACTTGTTTTTATCGACTTGTTTTATCGACTTGTTTTATCGACTTGTTTTATCGACTTGTTCTTATCGACTTTGTTTTATCGACTTTGTTTTTATCGACTTGTTTTATCGCCTTGTTTTTATCGACTTGTTTTATCGACTTGTTCTTATCGACTTTGTTTTATCGACTTTGTTTTTATCGACTTTTTCTTATCGACTTATTTTTATCGACTTATTTTATCGACTTGTTTTATCGACTTGCTTTTATCGACTTGTTTTAACGACTTTGTTTTATCGACTTTGTTTTTATCGACTTGTTTTTATCGACTTGTTTTATCGACTTTGTTTTACCAACTTTGTTTTTATCGACTTTGTTTTATCGACTTTGTTTTTATCGACTTTGTTTTATCGACTTTGTTTTTATCGACTTGTTTTATCGCCTTGTTTTTATCGACTTGTTTTTATCGACTTGTTTTATCGACTTGTTTTATCGACTTGTTTTATCGACTTGTTCTTATCGACTTTGTTTTATCGACTTTGTTTTTATCGACTTGTTTTTATCGACTTATTTTTATCGACTTTGTTTTTATCGACTTTGTTTTATCGACTTTGTTTTTATCGACTTATTTTATCGACTTGTTTTATCGACTTGCTTTTATCGACTTGTTTTAACGACTTTGTTTTATTGACTTTGTTTTTATCGATTTGTTTTTATCGACTTGTTTTATCGACTTGTTTTTATCGACTTTGTTTTTATCGACTTTGTTTTCATCGACTTTGTTTTATCGACTTTGTTTTTATCGACTTTGTTTTTATCGACTTGTTTTTATCGACTTTGTTTTTATCGACTTTGTTTTCATCGACTTTGTTTTATCGACTTTGTTTTATCGACTTTGTTTTTATCGACTTTGTTTTATCGACTTTGTTTTATCGACTTTGTTTTTATCGACTTTGTTTTTATCGACTTTGTTTTTATCGACTTTGTTTTTATCGACTTGTTTTTATCGACTTGTTTTATCGCCTTGTTTTTATCGACTTGTTTTATCGACTTGTTCTTATCGACTTTGTTTTATCGATTTTGTTTTTATCGACTTGTTTTTATCGACTTATTTTTATCGACTTATTTTATCGACTTGTTTTATCGACTTGCTTTTATCGACTTTGTTTTTATCGACTTGTTTTATCGCCTTGTTTTTATCGACTTGTTTTTATCGACTTGTTTTATCGACTTGTTTTATCGATTTGTTTTATCGAATTGTTCTTATCGACTTTGTTTTATCGACTTTGTTTTTATCGACTTGTTTTTATCGACTTATTTTTATCGACTTTGTTTTTATCGACTTTGTTTTTATCGACTTGTTTTATCGCCTTGTTTTTATCGACTTGTTTTATCGACTTGTTCTTATCGACTTTGTTTTATCGACTTTGTTTTTATCGACTTGTTTTTATCGACTTATTTTATCGACTTGTTTTTATCGACTTTGTTTTATCGACTTTGTTTTTATCGACTTGTTTTTATTGACTTTGTTTTATCGACTTTGTTTTTATCGACTTGTTTTTATCGACTTTGTTTTTATCGACTTTGTTTTATCGACTTTGTTTTATCGACTTTGTTTTTATCGACTTTGTTTTATCGACTTTGTTTTATCGACTTTGTTTTATCGACTTTGTTTTTATCGACTTTGTTTTTATCGACTTGTTTTATCGCCTTGTTTTATCGACTTTGTTTTATCGACTTTGTTTTATCGACTTTGTTTAATCGACTTTGTTTTTATCGACTTTGTTTTATCGACTTTGTTTTTATCGACTTTGTTTTTATCGACTTGTTTTTATCGACTTTGTTTTTATCGACTTTGTTTTCATCGACTTTGTTTTATCTACTTTGTTTTTATCGACTTTGTTTTATCGACTTGTTTTATCGACTTGTTCTTATCGACTTTGTTTTATCGACTTTGTTTTTATCGACTTGTTTTTATCGACTTATTTTTATCGACTTTGTTTTTATCGACTTTGTTTTTATCGACTTGTTTTATCGCCTTGTTTTTATCGACTTGTTTTATCGACTTGTTCTTATCGACTTTGTTTTATCGACTTTGTTTTTATCGACTTGTTCTTATCGACTTATTTTTATCGACTTATTTTATCGACTTGTTTTATCGACTTGCTTTTATCGACTTGTTTTAACGACTTTGTTTTATCGACTTTGTTTTTATCGACTTTGTTTTATCGACTTTGTTTTTATCGACTTGTTTTATCGCCTTGTTTTTATCGACTTGTTTTTATCGACTTGTTTTATCGACTTGTTTTATCGACTTGTTTTATCGACTTGTTCTTATCGACTTTGTTTTATCGACTTTGTTTTTATCGACTTGTTTTTATCGACTTATTTTTATCGACTTTGTTTTTATCGACTTTGTTTTATTGACTTTGTTTTTATCGACTTATTTTATCGACTTGTTTTATCGACTTGCTTTTATCGACTTGTTTTAACGACTTTGTTTTATCGACTTTGTTTTTATCGATTTGTTTTTATCGACTTGTTTTATCGACCTGTTTTTATCGACTTTGTTTTTATCGACTTTGTTTTCATCGACTTTGTTTTATCGACTTTGTTTTTATCGACTTTGTTTTTATCGACTTGTTGTATCGACTTGTTTTATCGACTTGTTTTATCGACATTGTTTTATCGACTTTGTTTTATCGCCTTTGATTTATCGACTTGTTTTATCGACTTGTTTTATCGACTTTGTTTTATCGACTTTGTTTTTATCGACTTTGTTTTATCGACTTTGTTTTTATCGACTTGTTTTATCGCCTTGTTTTTATCGACTTTGTTTTTATCGACTTTGTTTTATCGACTTTGTTTTTATCGACTTTGTTTTTATCGAATTTGTTTTTATCGACTTTGTTTCATCGACTTTGTTTTATCGACTTTGTTTTTATCGACTTTGTTTTTATTGACTTTGTTTTATCGACTTTGTTTTATCGACTTGTTTTATCGACTTGTTTTATCGACTTGTTCTTATCGACTTTGTTTTATTGACTTTGTTTTTATCGACTTGTTTTTATCGACTTATTTTTATCGACTTGTTTTATCGACTTGTTTTATCGACTTGCTTTTATCGACTTGTTTTTTCGACTTGTTTTATCGACTTGTTTTTATCGACTTGTTTTATCGACTTTGTTTTATCGACTTTGTTTTATCGACTTTGTTTTTATCGACTTGTTTTTATCGACTTGTTTTATCGACTTGTTTTATCGACTTGTTTTTATCGACTTGTTTAATCGACTGTTTGTTTTAACAAACAAACAAACAAACAAACAAACAAACATACATACAAACAAACAAAGAAACATGCAAACAAACAAACATACACACATAATACATATAAACAAACAAACATGCAAACAAACATACATACAAACAAACATACATACAAACATAAAAACAAACATACAAACAAACATACAAACAAACTAACAAACATACATACAAACATAAAAACAAACATACAAACAAACAAACAAACATACAAGGGTCGTTCTTCTTTTTAACCTACAAAAAGGTGTCTCCACCAGTCAGTGAAAAAAAAAACAAGGAAATTACCATTATTTTTTCTTAATTGTATTTCAACATGCACTGTACTATACACATAATGGCTGTGCACGACTAAATAACATATGTATTGAATAATTTCATTGTAAAAAGTACGTTACAAAGTTGTAAATCCGCGTGACAGAAGTGTATTCCATACAAATCACAGTGTCTCCCGCTACCTCGGCTTATCCATAATATTACGAAAAAATTATATGATGACACAAAACGTAAAAATTTCTTAAATCTCCCCAAATACCTATCATGTAATAGCAACCATTATTTTTTATCACTTTTAATAAAATATTCAAAATATCTCAAAAACTTGTCTCCTACTACCTGATGTTTTATTTTGTAAATTCTGTCACTTGGGTTGTCCTTCGAAATACGCGTTTGTGTCGCTCGTCTTTGTAGCCTGCAATTGGGAGTTTAGATCCCCTTCCTCCATTGGTACGATTTTCCCTCTGAGATCAAGAGACAGCACGTCAGTCGCCCGAAAGCTGTGATAGGAGGTGCGTGTGTTTATTCGGCTACTGCTTTGTCACGTAAGTAATTGATTCTAAATATAATTATTATTGTTTTTTTCGTTGTCTACTCTTACGTTATAAGAAATATTTTATTGTCAACGTGTAAATTATATATTCTATGTTAACTGTTAAATTTTAACACAACTTTTGTTTTTGCAACAAATTTTTACCCCTCCGTCACATGACAACTTCGTCACATGTTTATTGTGACGGAGTGGTAAAGTACGTGACGGAGGAGTAAAATAAACGATATTCATGTTCTATTAATGCTATATCCGAGAAATATTTAAATAAATACACTAGTTATTATGGTAATTATTCCTACGGAAATTGTTACAAATATTTTTTTATTTTCTCGTATGTTTAGGTACTTATTTTCAGATACCATCATGGCGAAAAAGAAGACATTAACACCAGCAGAAAGACAGCGGCGTTGTCGGGAAAAACGAAAAAACGACCCTGAGAAGGTAGCTGAAATAAATCGCAAGAATTTAGAAAGATACCATGCTTGAAAGAAGCTAGTGGCTGACATGAGCATCGAATCAAAAAGCGAATATGGCAAGAAGGAAATAAAAAAGAGGAAAGAAGAAAAAGATGCTTGTAGAGGAACTTTTAAACACGCTGGCTCCATCACCAATACCAGAAACCCCACGAATGACTCCATCTGCAACACCGACTCCCTCTGAAGTATCTACTCGTAGTTCAAGGGGAAGAAAGAAAGTGAACAGAGATAGAACAAAGTTATACAGAGATGGTATTAAGTTTCAAGAAAAAATAGACCAGTTAGAGAAGAAATTTCGAAAATATAAGAAGAGATTGCATAGAAAATCAAAAAAGATAGCAGCCGCAACAAAGATGAAAGCCATAGTCAGAATATAAAAAAGTACAGCGTTCTTTCTAATGCCATTCAAGTCCACTAAATGTTCACGGAATCTCTTGTTTTTGTGAACAATTCTGTTCTTGCCACGTTCCTAAAACTTATCGGCCTCTGCCTGAAACCCGACAACAACAAAATACTGTGGAAGAGTTCTTATCTAACGAAAAAGAAGTCAATATAATTCATGATGTGGATGATTCCACGCTCGCTGATATTACGAACGCAATTGGGATGCTCCGAAAAAGTTTTTACGATACTGTGTATAGCCCAGATGAATCATCCGATGAAGATCAGCCTTTGGTCACGCTTAAAACGAAAGATTCAACTGATCAAACTGCCGTCTGCGGTACTTCTTACTAAACACTCCAGCCTGAAGACATTCATCCAATGAATATAAAAGACGGAGTACACGTATTGGTTAAAGTACGAAGCGAGAGGAAAATCCAATACACTTACGCTGGAGTAGCAAAAAGTATCGTCGATGAAGAAGGCGATGTCTTGGTAATGTTCCTAAAAACAGTCGATGGTAGTGGAAGACTGTTTAAGTTGGTGGAGAATGACGTATCGGATGTTTTTTTTGATGATTTTATTAGTCTTACCGGCTCCGAATGTTATTAAAACAGGAAAGAGACAATATTTCCAGTTCGAAGAGCCACTGTCAATATTCGAAAAATAAGACTTTCAATCAGTGGCTTCGAAATTGAAATATTGTTTTGCTAGATTGTGCTATTGTTAATGTTGATTATTTTATTTTATGTTTTTGGGAATTTTAATTTATTGTCAAGTTAGACTAGATTTTTTATTTACTTAAGACGAGTGAGTAGTCATTTAATTTACTAAAATACGAATCTAATATTCTAAAGGTTCTCAAATGTGATTTTATGAATTATCTAAGTTTGATCTCATGTTATTTTATATGACAATGTTGAAGACTGATAAAGATTTATAACCAAATAAATGATTCTAGAAAAATAAACCTGTTTTATTCCAAAACGCAGACTGGTATCCCCTTGAATAACCACTCTGAAACATAAGTTACTACTCTGTCACGATGTTGTCTCCTGTTAGGAAAATTGTTTTGGTCGTTTATATATTTTCTTATGACTATTACAACATTGGAAAATTTATATTTATAATAGTTGATGATATTGCCGTCTGTGATATTCGTATTTATTTGTAAATGATAGTAAAAATTGATTTATAGCAAAAACATACTTTATATTAGCAGAAAATGTGACAGAGTGGTATAAGATCATGAATAAAACATATTTTATAAACACAAATGTATTATTTTAATATGTTTTCTAAAAGTTCCTTTAGTTAATTAATGTATTACAAAAGTACAAGTTATTTGACCAAGAGTATTCGATAGAATAAAATAAAAGATTTCATGACGGAGGTGTACATTTTTTTTGTCGAATCCATCTTTCAGGTCTTGAAAATCGTACAAAAATTTGTAAACTTCTCGGCCAACAACTTTTTCCGATAGAATAGATATTCTGCTATCAGAATATATATATACACTGACGAGAAAGCATTATATTTTTTTTTTCGAAACTGAGCGAATGTTTTATCAAGTTGTAGGTTAAAAAGAAGAACGACCCACAAACAAACATACATACATACAAACAAACATACATACAAACAAACATATACACTTAATACAAACAAACATACAAATAAACATACGACAATCAATGGCAACATACGTCTCTCAGCAGTTCCATAGCTTTGTTTTGCTGGGAACTGTACCGTAATTACTTGAACACCATCTGGGCCGATATCGATATGTACTTATGCAATGTTTTCTGCATATAATTTTTTCGTTTGGTTCTATAAAAGCGTGTTTTTTTTCAAATTCTTGCTTATTTTGTTAAATTAAAATTCTCTTTGGTATTGAAAAATTTGTTAATATTTGTTTTCGTTGAATCGGTTAAAGATAATTAGAAATTTTAACATACAGTTCTACTTTAGATTCTTCATGAAGGGCACACGTATTCAGCTCCCATGATAATACAATATGATGGTGCAAATCATAATGTTGTGTAATCTAAGCAAGCCTAGGTGGGTCCCCTATGCTGTTTCGAACGCCGCAGTTGCGACACACGCTGTTGCGGATTATTTTTCCACTGCCTCACAGGTTCGAAAGCTCATGGACTCGAATGAAGTAGTCGCGAAAGACGCTGTTTCGAAAAACATTTTCACTGCCTCATACGCTCGAATGCTTGTGATTTCGATTTATTTAGTCATAAAGTGTACAGAAAAATATTTAAGCAGTAATTGAATAAAATCAACAAATTCGGTGTCAACATCATCATTTAATATTGTTATTAACAAAGTAACAATCAAAAATATTAGTACCTCAACTGTACATTTTTTCTTTGAGTTCTTAACACAAAATCTAAGACTGATCTTTATAAAAAATTGTCTGGGTACCTAAGTGGTATTAATTATTAGTGGTATTAACTGAATGTGTTGCGTTTATTCTATGCATTATTATTATCTAGGCAGGAATGGGAAGCAAAACTGCACAATTATAAAACCTATAAATAGGTATATGACGCGAGACTCACGAATAGGTAAATAATTTTTGATGTACGATGTAAACAACAAACGTAAAACAGTACGTTAAAACCCGCAGGGCAGCATGTGGCGAGCTGTTGGGCAGTAGCGACCCCACGGACCCTATCTCCCGGGAGAAGTCTTGTTCCTCACCTCTGGCTTGCCTTTATTGGCCGACTGGAGTGAACACTGACGAGGAACGGAGCTCCCACCTTATTCTTGCCTTTATTGGTCGGCTTGAGTGAGATTCGCAAGAGCACACGTGCTCGGAGGAAGGAAGTATTCCAGTAAGATGCTGGTAGGGATCTTAACCGTACTTCCGGAATTGTCCTGATAGCCGTGGAATACCTCTCCACTCCTCACAAGCACATCAGGATATGTTGCCCCCTTGTCGCTACGACAGTTTGTGCTAGCGACCGTTTTCGGGGGCCCATTATTGAGTGTGCAAGTCACCTCTGCCATTTTATCCGTGTACATTTAAACATTGATCAGGCAGGGGCCATAGTCCTTTCATAGTTCCAGGTAACTAGCCCACTTTAGCCACCTAAACCTATAGTCCAATATCTTTGTTTCCATATCCTGCAATAGTCCTACACCAACCGGGGGTTGTCCTTAGGTGCACTTACATAGTGCGAACAGGGATAATCGTCGGTTGGTGCCTCAACACGGTTCGGCCTTTCGTAGGTACGCCTTCCAAAGGACCGGGATCCATAGTCCCGAGATTTGTTAAAATATTAAATGTTAATTTTATTACTTAGCCACGAGCTCCTCTACTTAATAATAAAGTACCTACACACTATACTTAATTAATAATAAGGGGCTGAACTCTATAACTCTATACCTAAAGTAATTAAGGAATCGAAATCACTTCCAACTTCTAAAAGGCTGTTAAGAACGCGGCGACGCATGAATTGTCCATACAAACGTAATACCTAAATCTTCAATTGGGGCATTTTTCCACCATATTATGCTGTTATTCGGATTTAGACAGTGTTTATCTAGGCTCCTACATCTTTTTTTTTTCCAGAAAACTTTTCTAAAATGAAGTTTAAACGAATTTAATTTCGCACATTTATACAGCGTAAATTACATGTCTTCATATTGTTTTTTCTGTATTATAAATAACAATATTTGTAATATTGTTTCTGCAGAAGCATAGCTTATATTCTCAAATTACAAATAATTGAAAAAAAAAAGGAAAAATATTAAATTTTCATTCATCATTTTTGGTATTACGGAACACATCCAAATTTATCATTAATTTTCGAAAGCTATCGCGTCAAGCAATAATTGTCAATGTGTGCGTGGTAGTATTGCTCACTATAGGCAATATATATATCGCTCCAACAGGCACTCACACTAGCGCAACGTGCTTTTAATTGAATTTTGCAAACATCTCGATTTGAAGTTGCGAGCCGTGTTCGCAGGCCTCTTAAAACACCACCTGAATAATGTGTGAATTGTAAGTTTTCTACCGTTTTTAGGGTTCCGTAGTAAACAAGGAACCCTTATAGTTTCGTCATGTCCGTCTGTCCGTCTGTCTGTCTGTATGTTTGTCCGCGGCTTAGCTCAGAGACGCTTAGTACTAGAAAGCTGTTATTTGGCATGGGTATACATATTAATTACGCCGACAAAGTGGTAAAACAAAATTATGAAAAACATTTTTTTTAGGGTACCTCCCCTACACGTAAAGTGGTAATGTTTTTTTTTTCTATCCCTTGGTGTGGGGCTTCAAAGGTCTTTCAAAAACATTGCGAGTATGATAAAACCATTTTTGAATTTATAGATCCGTTTGCGAAATATTAAGCTTTAAAGTGAAAATTTTTGTTAGAGTCAAGTGTGTCGGGCCCTGCCAGCTAAATGGTTGAAAAGGTTTTAGATACGTGAAAAATTCACGGCAGTAGTTTATATAACGAATTTAAAAGGAAAACTATCACAGCTGAGTAGGCTTTACAAGTTAACGAGTAATAGTCGACCAACTTAGATTTGCGGTTGTGAAAACATATTCTCCCATACATTCGGTATGAAATATTTTTTTTTTCAAATACAAAGTTAAGTTTGTTCTTCGGATAAATTCATCCCAACTAAGGAACCCTACATTGTGCGTGGTCCGACATGCACTTAGCCGGTTTTTTTATAACTTTATTTTAGTTTATTACCAAGCGAAACCGTCGCTTATCTTAATTATTATGTTTTTCCTCATAGGAGTGAATAATTTTATTATTTTTGAGTGAAATAAATGTTCTTAAACCGTACCGTAATAGTATTATAATGCGTACTTAATAATAGAATAGAGCGAAAAAAAATCTAACGAACTGTTCATCCTTACTATAATGTATAATAATAATATAATAAATAAAGATCTTAATCTATGTATATAAAATTCTCGTGTCACAGTGATAGTTGTTGCCATTATCTTTCGAAACAGCTTGATCGATTTTTATGAAAGTTTATATGTATATAGCGGACGTCACGCGGTTTCACACCCGTAGTTCCCGTTCCCGTGGTTACTCGGTGATATAGAATGTAGCTATCCATTGCTATAAGAATTTTTCAAATCGGTCCAGTAGTTTTTAAGTTTATTCGTTACATACAAAAATACAAACATACAAATCTTTCCTCTTTGTAATATTAGTATAGATAAAACAAAAGGTATTTCAATAAAGCAGGGTTGTAACGGATGTCATACAACGGATGAGGATGCGGATGAGGATATCGAGATAATCGGGTTTGAGGATGCGGATGAGGATACGGATATTGGAAAATTCCTTATTGAGGATGCGGATGAGGGTGCGGATGCAGATGTCGTACAAAAAATAGCCCTTGTTTTTTGTAGTATTTATATTTGTATAGGTTGTAGGTAATTATTTGGTAGGTAAAAAAAATTTAATATTAAAGTTGTTAATATTCACCGAGAGGAGGCCTGTGTCCCAGCAGTGGGAACATTATAGGCTGATTATGATATATGATGATGAAATTTGGTAACTGAAATTTCAAATTGTGGAGTCAAATGCACAACTTTAATATTCAAAATTAAGTAAAGGTAAATTATATTTGATAAAAAGTAACTGGCAGGCCGTTTCGCCTATTCAAACGCCTCCTGCCGGAGGCTCTATGCGGGGATCGTGCGGTCCATGGCCCTTTACGGGGCACCGGTGTGGGCGCGTTCATTGAGGCTGCGGCCAGCCCGCCGGTTGAACGCGTCCCAGAGGGTCATGGCCATCCGGCTGGCCCGAGGATACCGCACGGTCTCCTGCGAGGCGGCGAGCCTCCTTGCCGGATTACCGCCATGGGATCTGGAGGCAAAGGTCCTCGCGCACGTCTGGGAGTGGCGCGAGGAGGCGAAACGCCGGGGCTTAACCCCGATGCCGCAAGAAATTGCGGCACAGCGGACAGAGCTCCGGCGGGATCTCATGGCGTCATGGAGGGTGCGATTGTCGCAACCCCGCGCTGGGCACGCCACAATCGCGGCGATAAGACCCGTCTTTGAGGAGTGGCTGGAGAGACGCCACGGCGTTCTCACCTTCCGCCTGACGCAGGTCCTCACCGGACACGGCTGCTTCGGGAGGTTCCTGTTCAGGATAAGGCGGGAGGAAACACTCGGGTGTCACCATTGTGTGGATCGGCCTGAGGACACGGTGGAGCATACGGTGGAGGTCTGCCCGGCTTGGGCGGAGCAACGCCGTGTTCTCGTAGAGGCGATCGGCGGCGGTGATCTCTCGCATCCGGCCCTGGTTCAGGCCATGGTACGGAGCGAGAGGAAATGGCAGGCCGTCACCTCCTTCTGCGAAGCGGTAATGCTCGCGAATGAGGAGGCGGAACGCGTGAGGGAGAGGCAAATTTCGCGCCCTCACGCCCCTAACCGCCGCAGGAGGAGACGCCCGGGGCGGGAATCGCGAGCCGATTTCCGGCCACCGTAGGCGCGGGCTTGCGGACGGTGAGCAATGGGTAGCTCGCCGTCCGATAAGGACCAGGCCCGGGTCGACGGCGCGTTGTGTTCCACGCGCGCCTCAAAGAGATGTCAGCAGAATTGACGGGGTCCACTAGGGCCAATGCCTGCCGGGGGTTCGAAGAAAACCGATCGGGAAATCGTGGCCCCCGGCAACAGGGCAACCGAAGGAACACGGGTGGGTTTTAGTCAGTAAGAGTCTGACACGCCCTCCCGCTCCGCCCAGAGCGGGAGAAGTTATTTGATGATTTCCCACCCAAAAAAAAAAAAAAAGAAAAGGCCGTTTCGCCTTCTAAGCGGTTTCTAAGTTCATCGTAAATAAGGGCCTGCTCCACAAAATAATTGTTCGCTCGGGATACTTGCCAGTGGCGGTGATAAAAAAAATCGAATGATTTTATACCCAGTAAGCCGACGTAAACACAGAAGTAATATAATCTCGGCGGGATTTTATCGCGCACTGGATTTTCAACTCTCGGTGTTGAGCCGAACGTTGAGAATCCAATGCGCTGGGACGCACTCTCGTCCCAGCGCGTAGAAAAAACACTGTTGGATTTTTAACTCTCGGCGCTAAGCAGAGCGTTGAAAATCCAGTGCACGAAAAAAAAAATTGTTGCGATTTTATCACGTCCGTGTGAACGTCGGCTAACTCAGATTGTGACATGTGACACCACAGTCGTGCCACCAGTGCCACGTGCGGCCGATCATCTGTCATAGGACAAGGACATTGTGAATTCAGCCAATAGTAACGCGTAACTCACTTATCGGCCCGCCCATTTAGCTCGGCGCGAGTTTTTAAAAATCCACTATTTGTGCGAACAACGTAGGGTCACATCCTCATAGAAATTATGAGGATGCGGATGAGGATGCGGAGCTTTTAAAATCAAAAGTTGAGGATGCGGATGTTTTGCGGATATCAAAATTTATGCGGATGCTCCGCAGTTGCGGATGCGGATACGGATATCCGTTACATCCCTGCAATAAAGCACGTACAAGATATGGTTATTTATACTACAAGTGCGGAAAGTAGTTGATTTATCATCTTACGCACGTGTATCATACAACGTTTTACTATGCATTGCGAGAGGAAATAAAACTTTTTTACAAAAAATACAACCGACTACCAAACTACAAAGTGAAAAATAACTTTAATTTCGGAAATCGGTATCAAATAACTAAAATACTAATCCAAAAACACCGACTTCCGAAATTAAAGTTAGTTTTCACTTTGTAGTTTGGTAGTCGGTTGTATTTTTTGTAAAAAAAAATTTTTTTTTTCACTTTTTAGTGGGTTGGTTTGTAATTTATCTAAGTTACAATAGCCAAGTGTCAACTGCTCATTAAAAATACCCAAATCGCTGTAGATGTGCCTATAATATTTGAAGAGTTCCTTTGATTTCTCCCATCATCAGATCGTGGTTAAATGACAATGGGACCTACTTGAAAGTATAGCCTTTCAAATAAAAAAGAATGTGTCAAATCGGTTGTGACATTGACGTCTTGACTGACATATTTAAATGAATTAGGTATACTATGTACACTATTCATCATCATCATCGGTAACGCCAGCGTCATCGCCATTGCCATGACTTTGTTTTTGACTGATTTCGACTTTGTCTATGACTTTGACCATCGTCATCTCCATCGCCATGACTTTGACTGACTGACTTTGAGTTTGACCATCATCGACGCCATCGCCATCGACATCGTCATCGCCATCGTCATTGGCTTCGCCATCGTCATCATCATCATCGTCATCATCATCTAATTTGTAAAACTTTTCTCAAATAATAAAAACTCTGCGGCGGCGTTGGGCTGACGATACAGTTAAAAATAAAAAATAAACTGAAAAGTTAAAAGCACTAATACGAAAAGTGGCACTTTCCGCACAGTTTGGCTGTTTGGAAAACACTATTTTCGAGCACATGCATTGTAAAATAATTAAATTATCTTTAAAATGTTGAAGGTTTCAGAAAAATACGCTTGATAATTCTTACGCGATTCTCAGTTTTTAACCGACTTCCAAAAAGGAGGAGGTTATATGTTCGTCGCGTATGTTTGTTTTTTTTTCTTTTTTTTATGTATGTCCACCGATTTCTCCGTCAATTGTGGACCGATTTTGAAAATTCTTTTTTTGTTTGAAAGGGTGTGCTCTCGAATTGGTCCCATATAAATTTTATTAACTTTGCTTGGATAGTTTTTGAGTTAGCTACAAAATACGTATTTTTTTCCCACTTAGTATGTAGATGATATGATAAGTTTCTGTCACTGGTAGCAGGTAGTGGTATTCGAATGTGTGTGGGGTAGGTACTACAACTAAAAAGTGAAAAATAAAAACTTTTTACAAAAAAAAAAACAACCAACGTCCAAAAAAAAAACACTACAAAGTGAAAAATAACTTTAATTTCGGAAGTCGGTGGTAAAAAACGAAAATACAAAACCCAAGACACCGACTTCCGAAATTAAAGTTATTTTTCACAATGCAGTGTTTTTTTTTGGAGGTCGGTTGTTTTTTTTTGTAAAAAGTTTTTTATCCGCGTTAGACATGACTTTATAAATTAATTACACTATGTAATATAAACATAATTTAAAATATTCACAGATTAAGTTATTAAGAATATTCCTTAAATTAACATATTTTTATTCTAAACTAGCTGCGCCCCGCGGTTCCACCCGCGTAAGTCTCGATCCTGTGAGAATATCGGGATGAAAAGTATCCTATGTGTTAATCCAGGTTATAAACTATCTGTGCGCCAAATTTCATCCAAATTGGTCTAGCCGTTTAAACGTGAAGAAGAGATAAACATACACACACACAAACTTTCGCCTTTACAATATTAGTGTTATCAACACTACTCGTTTAGATGTGATCTTCAGTATAAAACCATTAAAACTCTGTTATTGTCGTGTCCTAAGCGACATCAACTTCAGAAATATCAAAAAAACATCGCTTTAAACCAAGGCTGCTCAACCCCAGGCCCGCGGGCCAGAAAGTGGCCCGCCAGCGTATTTGAATTTGCCCGCCAATAGTGGTCAGCTGGTCAGCGATTGTCTTTTTTTTAGAACAGATATCGGGATATCAAAGCAAATCGAAAAATATTTTGCCGTTTCCCATTCTGAATTCAATATCCAGCTAAAATAAAAGAAATCCAAAACCAAACTTCTCTGAAACAGTTTTGAAAATGGTCCTAAAAGAAGACTTTCCTGTATCTTGCTTTTCAGAATTTAAGCAGATTTTGTTCTACATTTTATTCTGTAAAAAATTGTTTTAGCTTTGTGAAAAACAAATACCGTATTTCAATGAAAACATAATTTCTGGCTTGATTTTACCATCGACCTGAGATTTGACGCTAAATATTCATAAATTGTAAGCACTACAAAAACCTCTTCAAAGGTCTCATTGAAGTTTTTATTAGATTATTAATAAACTGAGTAACTTAAAGTTTTGTTTCATTTTAATAGTTAGGTGTCGTGTCTACCACAATTGTAGGCAAGTTTTATTTACAAAAGATTGCTCGCCTGATATTTCGAAATCAAAATTTTGGCCCATCTTCAAAATTGGTTGAGCAGCCTTGCTTTAAACCATGAATAATGAAAAAAGCAAGAAAAGGAGAACATTCACCGCCTATACATTTTTGCCAAACAAAAAAATGTAATATTCCGTTAGACATGTTCTAACGAAATATTACATTTTTTATTACATTCTTCATCTAAAACATACTGAAAATAGTATTTTTCAAACTCGTATAACAGCGCAGGGAATGGCCCTATAGATTTGGTCCCATAGTGAAAAGTGAAGAGAATGACATGTTCTAACGGAATATGGCTTTTTTTTTGTTTAGCTGGCACTTTCATAATTTAGCCCAAAATGAATGATCTCCTTTGTAATGCTAAAGCGCAAAATAAGTGTTAAAGAGAACGTGCAAAAGCGCCATTTGCGCTTTTTAATTTTTTCCTTTCCAGTGACGATAATTATGATAACTCAATATCGGCCAAAATGGCGCTTTAACTTTTTTTACCTTTCTACTGTCGATATAATCCTTTAACTTTTTTAAGTATATCAAATATTGGTACCTTTCATTAATAATTTGAAAAAGTATGAAAATTAACTATCTAATAAACTTTTTGCAGATGTTTTTGACAAAGAAGTTAGTAGATTGTCTACAAGAGTAGAAAACTATTGACTATACTGATACTTCTACAGCTCAAGTACGATCGAACAAGAATAAAACTGAGAATGCTCTTAATCTAATATAGTAGGTACCGAATTGGCCTGAAAAAAGAAAGCTTCACCGCTGAAGAAAAGGGAATAATATTTATTTGCTGGTACCATAGTATCTTTGCATATAAATATCGAGAGCACAGCCAACGCCTACAGAACTAGACTGAGTAATTCCGTTCTCAAGAAAAGATCAACAGTTCAGTTCCTGATTGATAATTTCTTCCCGTTTCCAGTTGGGAATTTAACTTTGGCTGTGTTTCGGGAAGTAAATATTGATAAAAGCGTCGAGATACTCGACGATATAATTGACAAGTGGCAGGATATTACAGATTCTTACGAGGGCTCAAGTGACAGAGAAAGCGCTGGTGCTACGGAAGTACCAGAATCCCATACCTGGTTGTCGGAGTAAGTTGTCTGTAAAATCTAAAGATGAATTTTCTTTCCGATGTAGTGGATGCTATTCCTGTAGTTGGTCATGTCAAGGGAATCGTCCATCATGCAGCTGGAGATTCTGAAGGCGGGAACAGGGCCATGTCCCAAGCCAACAAATCTTCAGCAGTTATAGGCGCTGGTACTCTTGGAGCTGTCGCTGGTGGTCCTGTAGGAGCTGTAGCAGGTGCTGTGGGTGCTGTGGCCGTTGTTGCAGCGATAGACAGGGAAAGAAATACATAAAGAAAGAAAAATAGGTTTATTTGTCACAGAAACACGTGCATACATAATACAGTCTCCAGCACCCTAATTGCGTAACTCATTTTCGTAAACAATTATGCCTAATTTGTTTGATTTTGACGGTTCAACATCATTCACTGCGTTATTTACGTTGTTGAGCTGACTTTTTTTTCTACTTATGAGGCAATGGATTAGCAAACTGTTACAAATCGAAACAGATTGTGATTTTGTTATATTACGCAATTAGGGTACTGGTTGTCATTGCTAGCAAACTGGATTTTCCTATCATTTACTTTGTAAGTCAGCTGCATGTTCCTAATCATAATCATCATTTATTGCATTCATGAAGTTTAAAAGTTATTACAAGTTTAAATTGGTTTCATACATGAACCCTGCTAGGGCACAGCAATATGCATAGTTTAATGTGCTACAGTGTCACAATATTAAAACCACTGTGCTTAATCAATTACCTAATACTAATTTTACATGGTTATTAGATGTCCATCATTTCCTACACTAATAGTTGATTGTTTGAGATCATGGAACTTTGTTTTCTGTTGTTTAGTTGTATAAAAATATTACTAATATAGTTTGTAAGTAAATTGTCACTAACGATATGAGTCCATGTTACTTGAAAATAAATATTTTATTATTATTATTGTAAAAGACAAGAGTAATCAGAAAACAACAAAAAGGTACATAATAAATCCGGAGCATAAAACAGAAATTAGTCGGCAGCTGCACGTCACGACTGACAAGAAGGCTTCGACTCAGCATGATGCTGTGATATTGACATAGTAGGTAGATACTGCAGCGTCAATGAAAGGCGAGGGCGACACACTAACTTATTGAACAAGTTATCAATCTACCCACAACCATAGAAATATCATACCCGCAGTCGTGAGGGGCTTGTGGCTAAGTAATAACAGCTGCACGGGTCGATCGATCAGGTTAAGCTACCCTTGCCGCGGTTGGTCTGTGGATGGGTGACCATCTTTACATACCAAGTCCCCTCCGTGCCTCGGAAAGCACGTTAAGCCGTTGGTCCCGGCTGTCATTTGTAGATCTTTGACAGTCGTTACGGGTAGTTAGAAGCCCAAAAAGTCTGACAACCAGTCTTACCAAGGGGTATCGTGTTACCTAGTCACTAGGTTGTGGAGGTCAGATAGGCAGTCGCTCCATGTAAAATACTGGTATTCAGCTGCATCCGGTTAGACTGGAAGCCGACCCCAACATAGTTGGGAAAAGGCTAGGCAGATGATGATGAGTCGTGCCAACATCGGTACGTGACGGCGTCTACATCGACACATACGAACTACGCATTACAATGACGTCACGCGAAATCCTACATCGCGGAAGCAGTGTTTACCAGACACGACACCGGTCTGGTCGGAGGATCCTCGCTTTTCTATAGAAGATGTGTGAACTCTACACCCTGTTCCTCATACCTTTAAATTGGTGAACCCGAGTATAAACGTCAGCGCAGCCTTCGTGCAACTGCTTCATCGTGACGTCATCATCATCATACCCACTAGCTTTCGTGAGGCAAGTCACACAGCCAGCCAGCACCCACGGCTTCAACGGGTATCCTGACCACCAGCATGCAGTGGACGCGAATTTCTGGTCATCACCCTCGGTCTCGTCAGCAACCTTGGCACAGCACACTGCACTTTCAGCCGGTCCACAAGCAGAGCCCTTCAACCCTCTCCTGGTTGACGTCAGCATTCAGCCTTAACCCAGCGCTCTACCACATCCGAAGCATCGCCACCGATCATAATGCAGCGCCACCCCGACTCACTGCGGAATCACTGCAGACAGTTCCGACTCACCGCGACCTATGCGGCACCCGGTTCCAACGTACTGGAACCTCAACTGGCACTGGCAAGCATCACAAGATACAAGACACAGCCATCAGCATATATACGAAATGTAAAAAAACCATTAACCGATCCGAAAGAGTACTGCAATAACATGACCAAAAAGTAATTTTTTTTTTAAATTAATTGAAAATAAAAATAGTTATTGCTATATACATGTTCGAGTTAGTCGAACACTCAGCCAAAAATGGGCATGCGTTCGTTTTCACCTAAATGTGGGCCTGTTCGCGTTCAACTCATCAGAGACACCACGACAAAAAAAATAATACTTTTTTGATTATTTAATTTATTTATACAAAGGCTTACCAACTAAACACATACACAGCATTAACCCAAAGTCTCTGTCATAATGTAGATCTCGCATGTATCTAAATTACAGGAAAGCACGACACTATCAATTAGCATACTAGAACATTAAACACAAAACGCTCAATGCGCTTAAAAAGTTTAAAAACATCAAATAATACAGAATATAAAAAAAACCCTGTCCGATCCGAAAGGTACTGCAATAATATTATCAAAAAGTAATTATAAATCTTATTATTATGGAAAATAAAAAGTTATTGCCATATAAAAATCACATTTTTAGTACCAAAATTACCCCAAATCCATTAAAAATTAGCAAATTTTCAACAGGGGTCATATGTTATGACTTGTAGACACCCGTTAAATGACGCGCCATGTAAATAACCCGGTATAATATGCAATTGAAAAAAAAAAAAACTTTTTTCCTGAATATTATAATAATAAATTCATTTATTTCAGGCAAAAAATTAACACCCATGGCCAAACACAAATTAACAAATAAGATCAATAAAATAAAATAAATCAAACATCAGTTTAAATAAAATATATTACCACAAATAGACTAAGTACGATATCTAACAACACCCTCACGAATCGGACAGGGTTTTTTACATTTTAATAATAATAGTAAAATTTCAAATAATAATGAAACAATTTCAAAAATAATAATAATGTTGAATACAATGTTACGCTATAACTTACTAAAGCTGGGTTTTTTATAATAACGCTTTACATTTTATCAAATATATTTTTCTTAAAATAAATGTACATACACAATACAGTTTAAATTTTACATTTTTGTATAAAAACTATCCCAAATCCATTAATTTTGAAAAATTTTAACAGGGGTCATAAGTTATGACTTGTAGACACCCGCTAAACGACGGCCGTCCGCGCCCCATGTAATAACCCGGTAAAATTCCGTTCTTTGTTCTCTTTTCTCGAGAATTACCATTATTACGATACCTAGGTTAGGTATCGCATAGGGTTTTTTTTACATGTTGTGTAAACTTCACGACAAGACAGAGAATTCTCTGTCTACGGATCGAACACGCATGCCACCATCAGTGAGACATTTCATTGAGCACGACGCACACCCAACTGCCATGATTTTTCAAGTCAACATACATTATAATAACATAATAAACGGCTCCATGGTACGCACATTTACAAAATTGAAAAAATGCTTCTAAATTATAGTTTGCAATGTACAGATATTTGAAAGATGAATAAAATTTTGCTGCCAAAAAGAAAGAAAATGTGGAGTATTCAACAATTAAAACTTGATTAAATAAAAATAAACATTAAGGTTTTTTACTTAATCAAGTTTGGCGAGGTGCGAAGCCCCGACCCCGCTGGCCACGCCCACAGTGGGAAAAAATTGACTTTTTTTGTTCAAAAATCTGCCTACAACACAATTTTTGACGTATCGCTGTCATTTTTTTTATACACTCCTGAGATAACACACTTTCGTGTGTCACTGCCACTTTTCCAAAAACAAAATTTCTTTTAAATCCGGGAAATGAATCAAATTTTTTTGTGTATTCGCCATTTTGAATTTTTACAAACAGATAGTAAATTCATGACCAGGGACCTGAAAAACCCCTGGAAACTGATTTTTGCTAAAAATTTTTTTTTAGAAATTGTTTTTTGTTTCATTTCCCGATTTTTTGAGGTTATAGTATTGAATTTTAAGGAAAAGTGGCAGTGACACACCAAAGTGTGATATCTCCGGAGTGTATAAAAAAAAATGGTAGGGATACGTCAAAAATTGTGGTGAAGATACATTTTTGAACAAAAAAGGTCATTTTTTTCCCACTGTGGCGGCAGCGTGGCGACATACATCCCTTAGAACTGATCAGTCACGTAAGTTTAGTCATTTGAAATTGTACCGTAGTTATTGGTCTAATATGATTATGTTGTTGTGTATGGTATATATTCATATTCTTTTCCTTGTTATTTTATAATGTTTATATTATTTTTAAATAGACTTAACTGTTTTTGAGATAATGATAACTTATAGAAATGTAAGAAATGAGTTGATAGAATACTGTTATACTGTTTCCATGGAGTTTCTTGTCCTTCTTCTCCATGATGACCTAGTTTTGCGAACGGACAACTAGCTTTCTGATTAAATGCTGATAAGCATTTAGAAAAAATGTCTAATTATAGGTAGTCGCTTCATGTAAAATCATGTATTCAGCTGCATCCAGTTAGACTGGAAGCCGACCCTAACATAGTTGGGAAAGGTTAGTTAGATTGATTTGAAGTCTAATTTAACCTGCAACCTGTTTCTGTAACCTATTATGTCAATAAAGAATTAAGTACCTATCTTATCTTAATTAAATAAATGTCTTGTCTTGTCTTTTGTAGTTTACTTCATGAAATCCTTTCCCTCCAGAACATTCATAAGAACTTTCATACACAGTAAATAACCACTAATCATTCTGAGATTCAAAGCTTTAGCTATTTGGGTAATGGTTTCGATTTCCTTGTTCACAAACTAAACTAAATTTAAGTTTAGTGCATCTTTTTCTTTATATTTCATTAAGAAAAGTACAGAAGATAAATTTTAGTTTAGTCTTGTCAAATTAATCAGCGCCTGTCAGTCTCCATACAAGTTTAGACGTGATTAAAAACTTGCCAACTAAAATTACGTCAATTTACGTCAAGCGCTGATTAATTTGACAGGACTAAACTAAAATGTATCTTTTGTCCTTTTCTTAATGAAAAAGAAAGAAAAAGATGCACTGAACTTAAAGGAGATGTCCGCTTTTTGTATGGAGGTTGGTTTTTTATTCCGAGAAAAATCTAACCAGCATCAAACTACACATAAATGAAAGCGACAAAAATATGGAACTAGGAACCACTGAAATAATATTTTTAGACCCCTCCATTTAAGAGAAAAATAATAAACTATTTAATGTTACTACATATATTTTATTTGTTGATGGCAACCCAAATACACACTTTGACAATGTCTTATTTGACAGATAATTCAATTCATCTGTCAATTATGACATTTCACACTCTGTCATATTTGACAGATGAATAGAATTATCTGTCAAATATGACATAAAGTGTTGATTGACAGACCTCAACCTTATTCATCCGTCTGATCCGTCACACTTTCGCTCTTACCTTTGTGTTATCCAGTGTTATCGTATTTTAATTTGTGCTTACCTCTATTTGATTTACCTGATTTTACGGACTTGGCTTTTACACAACGGATTCTTCTATTTTGCACATGATTAGGATACTGGTAGCTTATGAACCTTTAACCCTGACGACTTTGCTTTTTCATAACGGTAATTTGATATTGCACGCGATTAGGACTTCGGCATTCTAATTTAAAACCCCGTATGTAAGTACTGTTCTGTATTTCTATTTAGCTCCATACGGGTTTTATTTGCACAATCTTTGCCACTTAAGCAACCATTAACTTCCTTTTCTATTTTCATTTCAGATTATTGTTACAGTAATGGCTCACTGCATGAATTGCAACATAGCAATACACGCTACTCAGCAGTATGAATATGACGCTTTAAGCATGAGCCCTGAGATAGTCTCAATAATTGAAGAATGGACTGCCCAAGAGGTAAGGCATTCTTTAACTTACATTGTTAGGTTTTTTTTAATAATTTCTAGCTGGGGTTTTGCTAAAAAAGATTAAACAGTACTACTGCTTAAGAATATATAGAAAAACGATATTGTGTTTTCAACAAATTATTTTGTTTTTAGATAACTGATGGAGATCGCATTTGCCAAGAATGCATCAACCTTTTACTGACAGAAATAAATAACAGAAACGAGCACAACATTGGTGACCGACAGCTGGGTCATCAATCAGTATGTGTTTGTTGTGGCATTTCTATCTCAAGAAGAACAGGCAGGCGCTCTCGTCCCTTACTTGATGGTCATCCTGAGCAGGCTTATATAGCTAGCATCATCAACCCCCGTCAGGTAAATGAAAATTAACACATAACACATCATGCCTTGTTTCCCCGAAGGGTTGGGCAGAGATGTACCTGTAGCAGGTACACCCACATTTTGCCAGTTATGTTTGTTCCCGTATAATAGAGGGCAAGCCTATTGCCATCAACAGGGCACAAATCCAGACTCCGGGCTGCTACTGATAAATTCTAGATAGAAAAACTTAATAACACTGTCCGACTCGGGAATCAAACCCAAGACCTCATGCTCAGCAGTAGCGCTTGCAACCACTATATAAACAAGGCAGTCAATTAAATATTTACTCATTCACACTTGATAATTATATCTCTGATTACTGGAACACACAATAAATGAAAACTTAATTTCAGATCCCTTCTAATGCTCGAGCATGTAATGCCTGCTGGCAAAGGGCTCATCACAATATTCACGAAGTGATGGAACCACCAAGACAGGCACAAGTGATTGTTGAAAATGTTGAAAGTGGATCTAGCTCTGTGGCTGAACCTGTAAGTGCACTCAGTTCAGAAATTGATATTGAAAATGTAGTTCGAAATGAGAACAGGTATATTGAGTTAGATGGTTACAGCCGAACCCCGGATTCAGCAAATCATTGTTTTGTTCCTGAGTGTACAAATGTGGAACGTTTAAGAGTACCTATTTATCTTAAAAAACAAATATTAATGGACTATAAATTATATGTCTCACCGAATGCCCGAGTATGTGAAGAACATGCAAGTGTTTATAATTGGGAACTGTTGAATGAATTTCAGTTCACAACACAATTTACCCTGAGTCATATTGTAGAAATGTTAGATTTATTAAGAAAAAACAAAACTAACATTATTAATTTTGAAAATGTGGAAAATATGAACAACCAGATTTGTCGTTACTGGACAGGCTTGACTGTATTGAATTTTTTAACAATACTAAGCTGTATTAGTAATCAATTATCAGCCATGTGTCGAAAACCAAAAACAGCTTTAGGACTATACCTCATGAAAATAAGAACTGGGGAGCCAATTAGACGAATTGCATCATTAATCTGCATAAATAAATCTGTAGCATGCACCTATATGAAAAAGGTACGTAACTGCATGAAAGAATTTTATGTACCAATACATTTAGGTGTCATTCATATTTCTCGAGCAAATCTGTCCAGTAGGAATCTTTTAATCCCACAGGGTCTTTTTGGAACAGCAGAAAATAACCCTATACTTATATGCGATGGAACCTATATATACTTACAGAAATCGTCAAATTATCTGTTCCAAAAAAAATCATATAGCTTACATAAGTTTGCAAATCTTGTTAAGCCTTTTTTGCTGGTGGCCACCGATGGCCACATTATAGACATATTTGGTCCATACGCAGCCACAACATCTGATGCTACAATTATGCGACTGCTGTTCCAGAATGAAAATTCCAATTTAAGGCAATATTTTAGACAGAATGATGTATTTATTCTTGACGGCGGTTTTAGAGATTCTATCCCATTGCTCACATCTTTGGGATATACTGTGTGTAAACCAGAGACCCTAAGTGTAGGGGAAACTCAATTATCGACCGAGAAAGCCAACAAATCACGACTAGTGACACTGTGCAGATGGGTTATTGAAGTTGTAAACGGTCGGTTTAAACGGGATTTTAAAATCTTTCGAAATAAATATTTTAATATAGGGTCTAGAAATCTTATGGATGATTTTAAAATAGCAGGAGCCATTTTAAACCATTTCCATCCTGTTTTGACTGACCGTACTGATGCCCAAAATATACTGGAAAGAGCTAGTCAGAGAATGAACATGCCAAATACTTTAGCTGAACATGTGATTGGGCATCAGCTTAATAGACGCCGAGCCAGTTTCGTCCAGATAAATGGTCAAATACCACAGTTGAATATGTTCCCCACTATGGACATGTCAGATTTAGTTTTATTTAGCTTAGGAATTTATCAAATTAAACAGGCTCGCTCTTATTATGGGGAACATATTCGGCCAAATGGTACTTTTACTGTAGAAGTAAGTGAAGATGTAGAATTGATAAACATTCCAGGCATTTCGTTATCACATGAGACAGCTTTGATCAGAGGACGAATAAAGTCACGCCACATCAGTAATAGAGTGTATTATACATACATTTTATTGAAAGTGGCAGAGGCTAGTTGGCAAAGTTGCATTTCTGAGTATTATTGCAGTTGCATAATTGGGAAAAGGACTGTTGGAAGCTGTGCTCATGTAATGACAATTGTCTGGTATCTTGGATGGGCTCGGCATCAAAATGATATATCTCCACCTGCTCAGTTTCTCGACAGTATTTTAATAAGAGAAGACATTGAAAATGAAGAAAATTAATAAATGAATATTTAAAATTAAAAAAACTTTTATTTCATAACAAAACTGTAACACTTGCGTCCAATTATAGCATATTAATTCAGTTTTTAAATACCTAGCATACCTAATTGCCGAATGGCTTTTCATTCGCTTCCAATCTCGATTCTAAGTCACAATAAGGAATTCTCCTACGTAATTAAAAAATGTTCTCGATCAGTAGATACTATTATCATTTACTCCTGCTAAGCAACCTGTGGACTATGCTGAAACATGCCATTCTTGATAAACGGGGTGTTGGTAAAATATTGCAACTTGCACATGAACATTCGAAGTAGCCATAATCTTATAGAGTGTGCTTTCAGTTTTGAAGGAATAATTTTATACTACACTGACAATATACCATTTCATCTTATTTCCTAATGGTACTGTAAATAATATGATTATATTAATGTTTTGTTTACATTGATGATTCTATCCATTTGTCAAATATGACAAATAACGCAAGGTACTGTCAATCAGTTGACAGTAATATGTGTCAATTTTGACAAGTTTACTATTTTTTGGGGTGTGTTCACTTTAATAACTTGGATAATTGGAAAGGTTCGTTCGTTTTAGGAGTAAATTAACACTAAAATAAAAAACGATTTTTTTCAAAATTGGAGGTATTTAAAAAAAATTGTTAAAGCTAAAACCACTAGTTTTTCGGATGTCTATCCAAATATATTTAACTTATCCTGGTTAGAATTATTGAATAATAAAAAACCATTTCCGGACATGTCCTTTAGTTTAGTTTGTGAACAAGGGAATCGGCACCAATATCTATACATGTCGCAGTAAGATAGTTGAAGCCGTGATATTGTTTTATCCCTCATATAACGTATCGTAATATAGTTATATAAAACCGGTTCATAACCGTCTTTCTAGGAATATAAATATGATACGAGCACGATCTAGTAATACAACTATCTTACTAGAGAGTGCGAGGTACTTCCCGCAGCATCGGTATTGACCTTGCGCGCGAATGAACGTCGAAATATATATAAGATTAGGTTTTGTTTTGACTATTGGTACTAAAATAGGACATACTATGTCGCACAGTAAAATTTAAAACAAAAGACGAATAGAGGTTGGTAGAGCTAGGGAAGCCAAAACTTTCTTTTGAACATTTATACAGGAATAGGAATTACTTTGTCAACCTATACAGAAAACTTAGAAAATGTAGGATACAAGAGTGAGCTCGAAAATTCTTAGCACCAGATGGGAGTAAAGTTTTCTTTTGAATATTTATACATATGTTAAATATGTATATATTAACAACTACAATTCTTCTTTTATCATCATCACGCCTTGAGAAAGAAATAGTTCGAACAGCAGGTGAAGGAATGTGCATATGACTAAAGATATGCAGGAGTGGTTGTAGGTTTTGTTGCCTCAGACCTTCATTTACAGCACAACCACATGATTGTGACTATTGAATTTTGTAGTAGGTCCGAAAATAAAAACATATCTAATACTAAAGTTAGGTTAGGTTGGGTACACGCAAATTTTCAGTATTTATATTGACCTCGCGTTGTACGGAAATCCTGTACAATGCGAGATCAGCATAAACTGGAAATGCATAGCTTGATGTGTAGCCGTGTGTATAATCGGCAAGGAAAGTTGATTAAAACCTCATACGAAATAAAAAACCGAGACAGAGCGGTTTCGTAAACATGTGTGCACTTAGTGAGGTGTAGTTTGATTGTAAATGGTTGTAAATGTGTGCGTGTGAGAGTATATGCACAGAGCGGAGGTGTAGTTTTGGCATGCTTCACTGTATTGTCTGCAGCGCTGTCTTGGTTTTTTATTTGATCTGAGATTAAAATACTTCGTTTTTTAGGGTTCCGTAGTAAACAAGGAACCCTTATAGTTTCGTCATGTCCCGTCTGTCTGTCCGCGGTCTAGCTCCGAGACCCTTAGTACTAGAAAGCTGTAATTTGGCATAGGTATACATGTTAATTATGCCGACAAAGTGGTAAAATAAAATTATGAAATACATTTTTTTTAGGGTACCTCCCATACACGTAAATTGGTGATGTTTTTTTTTTATCCCATGGTGTGGGGTATCATTGGAAAGGTCCTTCAAAGCCATTGTGAGTTTGTGAAAACCATTTTTCGATTCAGGAATTCGTTTGCAAAATATTAAGCTTTAAAGTGCAAATTTTTGTTAGAGTCAAGTGTCCCCCCCCTGCCAGCTAAATGGTTGGTTTTGGATGTGTGAAAAAAATCACAGCAGTAGTTTATAGAACGAAATTAAAAGAAAAACTATCATAGCTAAGTAGGCTCTACAAGTTAACGAGTAATAATCGACCAACTTAACTTTGCAGTTGCAAAAACATTTTTTCCCATACATTCCGTATGGGAGAATATATTTTTCAACTATAAAGTTAAGTTTGTTTTTCGGACAAATTCATCCCAACTACGGAACCCTTCATTGTGCGTGGTCCGACACGCACTTGGCCGGTTTTTTTATCAATGTTATTGAGAACGAATAAAAAAAAAACTTTTTTACAAAAATACAACCGACTTCCAAACTACAAAGTGAAATATAACTTTAATTTCGGAAGTCGGTGTCTTTGGATCAGTATTTTAGTTTTTTATTTAATCAAGTTTGGCGAGGTGCGAAGCCCTGACCCCGCTTCGCTGTATTGTACGCTTAATATCAACTGCTCAACAAAAATACCCAAATTGCTATAGATGTGCCTATAATATTTGAAGAGTTCCCTCGATTTCTCCAAGATCGCATCACAGATCGTGACCAAATGACAATGGGACCAACTTGAAATTATATCCTTTCAAGCAAAAAAATAATTTTTCAAATCGGTCCAGCCGGCTTCGAGTAATCGGGGAACATGCAAAAAAAAATTAAAAGAATATTCTAACGAAGTGAGAACCTCCTCCTTTTTTTGAAGTCGGTTAAAAATTATTTGATATTATAAACTCTTAGCTATATTTCATGACACTTGGAATGCTTGACGATTTATCGAATCAATTTGTTTGTATTTGGATGAAATATAAAAGTAACAATGGTGCCGATTCATTTGTTCACAAACTAAACTAAAATTAAGTTCTGTGCATCATTTTCTTTCTATTTCATTAAGAAAAGGACAAAAGATAAATTTTAGTTTAGTCCTGTCAAATTAATCATCGCCTGTCAGTCTCCATACAAGTTTAGACGTGATTAAAAACATGCCGACTAAAATTACGTCAATTTACGTCAAGCGCTGATTAATTTGACAGGACTAAACTAAAATTTATCTTCTGTCCTTTTCTTAATGAAATAGAAAGAAAAAGATGCACTGAACTTAAATTTAGTTTAGTTTGTGAACAAGGGAATCGGCACCAGTGTTAATTTACTTTTATTGTTGACCGTACCATCGGGGTAACGCATATTTAAGCATTTTGAAAACAAAATCGCGTGCACACGACCCTTTTTTTTCGTAGGTAAGCGATACTATAGCGCCCGAGCGCTGCAAGCAAGAATAGTCCTTACAGTGTACAGATATGCGTTTTTTCGATAGTATCTACCCTACGTAGGTTTGGCTACACAATAATATAGGTACCTACTAAGTACGTACTTAATACACACGGGTACACATCAAATTATACATTTCCAGTATAAGCTGACCTCGCATTGTACGGAAATCCTATACAATGTGTCATGATTTCCAAATATTAATAAGATTTACTGATTTTAAATACTAAATATAAAATTAAAAATATGTGATTTGCCTCAAATGATTTTTGTATAGTGTAGTTATGAAGTTTAAAAGTATCTCATTTTACAGTTCCGTAAAAGTACTGGTTTTTTAACGGAACAGAATTAGAAACATGATGTTTGGAGCGTCGCTTATTTTCTAAGGCAGTTCGATTTGAGCCTCGAAATCTAAGGCCTGAAACTGCGTTAAGCGGGCACCCGCTACGGGCACCCGTCGCGTGTCTACGCGCGTGGGCACGCGGATGGGCTCCGTGGGAACGCGACGGCCCCCGTTGCGGGTACCCGTCGCGGAGAACGGATTATTTTATTTACGCAGTGTCGCTAGTTCCATTTTAACGGTGTGAATGCACAGTCGTGTCGATGCAGAACTTAATATATTAGTACTACCTAGGCGACCGAGCTCTGCTCTGGTGAAAATAGAGAATGAGAATGCTCATTTAATAGTATAGGATTACATTGTAAAACCACTGGCGCCACGGCGCGTGCCCCCGCGCGGGCGTCCGTCGCACGGAGGCGGGACACGTGGCGCGAGCGCCGGACCCGCTTCCCCGCGACGGACGCCCGCGCGTGTCCCTGTAACGGAGCACTTTTGTATGGAACCGCGCGGACGTCCGCTTAACGCAGTTTCAGGCCTAAAGGATGTCTTCAAGGAGTCTAAAGTCTGTAACGTTATTATATTAAGTACCTAATTAAATAGTTTGTTAAATATTGCTAAAAGTGTAACCAAGTTTGTATGTGTGCAAGATTATAAACACAGAAATATTAGTAATGAAATGGTGTGATATGATCAAATGCAAGATCAGCATAAACTGGAAATGTATAGCTTGATGTGTAGCAATGTGTATGTTGTAGTGGTGAAGATGCGTCACATGCGCCGGGGAATCCCCGTTTATGCACAACAAACCGTGTAGGTATGTGAAGTCGTCGATAGAAATTAATTATTATCAGTAGTATGATTGCTGTTAGAGAGCACACACACTGGGTCCCTAAATCGGCTTATTGGTGATTCGCGCGAATTTACTCGCCCGAAACGGGTGAATCGACACTTTTAAATAATATTATTTTTTCTTGAGGCAATTCGCATGAAATAAATTTCTTTGTAGGCGAATTGAAAACTCCAGAAATCGATTAAAAAAATAACATTATTTAAAAGTGCTAAAGGCTTATAGGCCCTTGATTCGCACGAAATCATGGCTACTTTCTGATTTATTTTTTTGGTTTTATGTAGGTACATTGGCAAAAATACATCTGAAAAGTGGGTACCGTCTATGGAGATTTGTAACAATCAGGAGATTACGGACATTGCGTTAAACTTTGAGACAAATTGTTTATGGTACCGACCTATCTAAGTCTAAACTCAAAAATTCAAATTTAACCACTTAGTTTGTGACTATAAGATACGTGTGCGTACTCCCAGCGCAAAAGTTTCGAATTTAATTATTTCAGTTCAGTAGATCTTTAGTGACGTCGTGTAAATGTGTATGATAAATATAATATTGAATATGTGTGTCCACTGTCCAGCCATTTTTGAGATATTTGCGAGAAACACTTTCCGTCGGGGGAACGTTCTCCCGGGCGATTTTTTTCTTCAAAAAGTCACAAAAGAAAAAAAAAAAACAACATGTAGAGATTATAGTGAGAGGTAAATGTGTGTGCTTCAATGAAATTTGTGTATATTTTTAGTTTTATGTAAAGTACCTGGGCGACCGAGCTCTGCTCTGGTGAAAATAGAGAATGCTCATTGAATTGTATAGGATAGTACCTACTAATTCCATGCTGCCATGATAGTAGGTACTTACTAATTCCATGCTGCCATGATCATTATTCTAAGGTCAATAATGTCATGTCATTATTCATTATCTTGTTCTAAACTTTGGGCAACCGAGCTCTGGTCGGGTGGAAATACGGAGAAAACAAATTTTCCCAGATATGAGACTTAGCTAGATCGATTTTTCGCCCCAGTGCACCCATCATCATTATTGCAACTATCATTGAAATCGTTAGAGCCGATTTCGAGAACGTGAGTTAAGGTACAAATATTGCTCGTTTAATAGTTTAAGATATTTAAATTTTAAAATTATCTGCGATAAACAAGTGTGAATGCATCTTAAAGATACTTGAAGGGGATAAATACCAACTGGTTTTTATGCATCTTCACAATTCTTCTAATATCTGTGGTACCTACACAATCTTCAGTTTAACTTCTATACCTATATTGTGCGGTTGAACGTGACATCAAATCTTAAAAATCTTATGTTATCTTAAAAATCAAAATGAAGAAATTATTCATCATGTTATTGGTGTTAGTAGCTCATACTTTGTTTTCTGAAGCAAAATATTTTGAGACACACTGCGATTTAGTACAAGAACTCAGGAAGCAACAATTTCCTGAAGAGAAGATGGGCGATTGTAAGTATTTATGTACATATATCGAACTCGTAATTAGTTTACCAACTTAGACAACAATTTCTATAAAATTGAATCTTCAATATGGTTGAAAATATCTAATTGTCACCTATATAAATAGACCTTGTTAGGGTTCCGTACCCAAAGGTTGCCAAAGACTCCGCTGTCCGTCAGTCTGTCTGTCAGTGGGCTGTATCTCATGAACCGTAAGGCCTAAGGCCGTGTTCAGACGACACGCGCCGACCACGCACACGCGTTGTGCCCGCCTTGCACCCGCCGTCGGCTCGCGCAAAATCAGCGTATGGGTCCTCGCACCCGCTTATACTACTTAAAACACGCCATGCGACTACACTTGCAATTCGACACTAGCCGAAGCGCGGGCGCAAGGCGTACGGACGGGGTGGGTGCAACGCGTGTGCAGGGTGAGCGCGGGGCTGACGCAAGGCGGGCGCGTGGCGGGCGCGAGGCGTGTGCGGTTGGACTTCGATAAATGCAATTTGAGATCTATTAATGTGTCATAAGACTCAAATTATATACAAAACATTTCAAAGCGAGTTGGACGCGGGTGGTGACGCGCGTGGCGTGCGCTTAGCGGGCGCGTGTAGTCTGAACGCGCCCTTACTATCGAAGTCAGAGGGAAGCGGGGCGGCGCACGGCGGCAGTGCGTTCAAATGCACAGATTTATATGGAACTGGCCTCGAAGGCAGCGGCCGGCGTGGGTAGCGAGCTGTTTCATATAAAACTATGCCTTCCCGCGCCGCCGCCGCCTCCGCCCCGTTGCCCGCTGATTTCGAGACCGAGGCCTAATAGGTAGACAGTTGTTTTTTTTTTTCACGGTGTGTGTATTTCTATTGCCGCTATAAGAACAATTATTAATAATAAAATAAAATAAAAATTAAAGGGCCCATAAATGCCCCATTCAAGAAACGTGCTTTTTTTCGGCGTTTTTTTGCTCGACCTGAACAATTGTGGTAAGTATCTCTTGAATCGTAATAGGTAGATAAATTAAACGATGGTACAGAACCTTTCGTGTGCGAGACCGACTCGCACTTGGCCGGTTTTTGTTTTATGACGTGCAAATGACATTCAAGCTTAGGGTGATAAAGCAATTATGAGGTCGACTATACATTCAAAACGGAGATAAGTGTGCAAGCAGGTTAATAGTTTGGTTCAACAATTTCTTGCTTGCATACCAAAATCTGTATGTAGAGACTATGCAAATATTTTCTGGTCAGTTTGTGAATAACATTGTTCTTGTTGGAACGACTTGCAGTAGGAGCAAATTGGTAGAAATCGTCACGTATTCAAAAGCATTTATGCGACTTTCTCTGTAATATGTGTGAATTTGGTTAAAATGTAAATCCAAGATGCCGCTTGCGAAAGTTTTCTTTGCGTCATGGGTGTCGTTTTCATAGTTTTCGAGGGTGCTAAATTTGATAGTGAGGTCGAAATGTAAATCCTAGATGGCGGCTGGGAAGATTTTGTTTTTGTTTAAAATCATACGTAGAAGTAGAAGGAACTTCGTTCCTGACGGGGTCCTCCGACCGCACACGTTTTATTTTCTTGTGTGGGTCACCTCCAACTCAATCAATCTACCTAGCCTTTTCCCAACTATGTTGGGGTCGGCTTCCAGTCTAACCGGATGCACCTGAATACTAGAATATCAGTATTTTGGGTCACCTCCAACTGCAAGTCATAATTATTTTGATACCTTAGGTAAATTTTTGAAAGCCTACGTTAATTTGCTCTACTAGGCGTTTTTCGAGGAAAAATTAATGTATAAATAGGTTATGGTGCTGATTCCCTTGTTCACAAACTAAACTAAATTTAAGTTCAGTGCATCTTTTTCTTTCTATTTCATTAAGAAAAGGACAGAAAATAAATTTTAGTTTAGTCCTGTCAAATTAATCATCGCCTGTCACTTTCTATACAAGTTTAGACGTGATTAAAAACTTGCCGACTAAAATTACGACAATTTACGTCAAGCGCTGATTAATTTGACAGGACTAAACTAAAATTTATCTTCTGTCCTTTTCTTAATGAAATAGAAAGAAAAAGATGCACTGAACTTAAATTTAGTTTAGTTTGTGAACAAGGGAATCGGCACCAATGATTCGTTTATTTAAACTCCTCGTTTCCCACGTTTTCAATGAGAACGTAAAAAAAATACCTAACAGTGTGTAAAGCTGTTGGGTTTTTTTGGATTTTCACTATTTTAATTCTATAAATTTCCAGGGGTTTGCATAGACAGTGAGAGTTCTCACCATACGGACATCGTGGCTAAACCTAACAAGAATGGAACTTAAAAGATATAAGAAAATTTTAACTGATTTTTAAAATAAAAATGACTAACACAGAGATAGTACTTTCTGAGATTTATGCTATGCCACTTTATGTAGGCGTCTGGATTGAGAGCCCAAGTCATTTGTGCATAAAAGTTTTAATTCATGTTTAAGAAATTTATGGACCTTTGCTCAAGGTTTACTGTATATAACTTTCCTATAAGTCTCAATTTGTTTCGCAAGGATTAAAAAAATAGGCTCTTAGTCCAAATGCATATCCCAAAGTGTAAAGGTGTTGTGTTTTTTCTTTAGGATTTCTTCTACATTCCATCCATTTTCAGCAGTGCCGGCTTTAGCAATACCGGCCGCCTCGGGCGAGAGATTTCTGTGGCATCCCTCACTACTCTTGGAGAGTAAAAGGGCGAAAATTTTAGCTTTTGTTCTAGTTTGAGGAATAGAAAAATGCAGGATGCCAAAACGAGCGAAGCGAGCTCAAAAATTCCAGCACCTCTCCACGGAAAACTTAGGATTTCTTTTATGCAGAAAATTTTGAGAATTCAGACTTCAGAGAACGCAGGGTGCAAGAGCGAGCTCAAAATTTTTAGCTCCCCGCTGCGTCTTTTCTTTGGCCCATTTATATAAAAATAATACCTACCTAAACTTTGTCGACTTGTAGAGAAAAGTTAGAGAATAACATAACCCTATCTTTGCTGTCCCGCAACTGGGTAAAAAAGAGTTAAATAACACAAAAGATAGAGAAACAAAAGGCCAGTGGTTCGCGTTGGGCGCCCCTTCATGTCTGGCGCCTTGGGCGCCTCTTCATATCCGGCGCCCTGGGCGGTCGCTCAACCGCGCTCTACCCTAACGCCGCTACTGATTTTCAGGGGTATGCCTGATAGACAGTGAAAGTTCTCGTCACACGGACATCGTGGCTAAACCCAACAAGAATGGTTCGCGGGACCACGGCCTGTTCCAGATCAATGATAACCTGTGGTGCAGTAACACAACAGTGCCTGGAAAAGGATGCCGCGTCACTTGTGCTGGTAAGTTCAAATAGTTGAGAATCTACGTACTAACTTATACAGGGAGGTCCAAATAAGTGGGTCATAAAAAAATTATTAGATACTTACCTCATGCCTTAAAATTCCTCCATTTTGCACAAAGACAATCATGCATCATTAACGCCAATGATTTAATTAATTTTATTAACCGACTTCCAAAAAGGAGGAGGTTATATGTTCGTCGCGTATGTTTGTTTTTTTTTTTTTTTATGTGTCCACCGATTTCTCCGTCAATTGTGGACCGATTTTGATAATTCTTTTTTTGTTTGAAAGGGTGTGCTCTGGAATTGGTCCCATATAAATTTTATTAACTTTGCTTGGATAGTTTTTGAGTTAGCTGCAAAATACGTATTCCCACTTAGTATGTGGATGATATGGTAAGTTTCTGTCACTGGTAGCAGGTAGTGGTATTCGAATGTGTGTGGGGTAGGTACCACAACTAAAAAGTGAAAAATAAAAACTTTTTGCAAAAAAAAACAACCGACCTCCAAAAAAAAACACTACAAAGTGAAAAATAACTTTAATTTCGGAAGTCGGTGGCAAAAAACGAAAATTGTGTTTTGACCCAAGACACCGACTTCCGAAATTAAAGTTATTTTTCACCTTGTAGTGTTTTTTTTTGGAGGTCGGTTGTTTTTTTTTGCAAAAAGTTTTTTCAAACAACAAGTTAATGGAAGATTAGTTTTTAATGACAGCTTTAAAAGTTGAAGCTCGTTTCAGCAACTGGCCAAGTGTTGAAGTGTGGCACTTTTCTTACTGTCTCCATTAGGACGAATTAGACGCCTGATAAATAAGAGTATTGAGACTGCAGGACATCTACAAAATACTATCTTATTCTTGATCCACGCGGGAATGGAACCCACGATCCTTAGTTTAAAAGCAAAAAAAAGTATGTTAGACTCACCAGGATGAGGAGCTCGTAGCTAAGTAATAACAGCCACACGGGTCGATCCATCAGGTTAAACTACGTTTGCTGGGGTTGGTCCGTGGATGGGTGACCATCTATACATACCAAAACTCCTCCGTGGCTCGGAAAGCACGTTAAGCCGTTAGACCCGGCTGTCATTCGTGGATATTTGACAGTCGTTACGGGTCGTCAGAAGCCTGAAAGTTTGACATTTCAACTAGTCTTACCAACTGGGTTGTCTAGGTCAGATTGGCAGTCGCTCCATGTAAAATGTTAGACTGGAAGCCGACCCCAACATAGTTGGGAAAAGGCTAGGCAGATTGAGAAACTCACCGGGTCCTTGTAACCAACAATTAGATTAGGTACGTACAGTACAACTATGTTCTTAATGTTCCTCGGCAAACCCCGTGTTTCGTCGGTCGTCGGATTTCTATCAGTTGCTCTTTGCACTTGGTGCAGGCTGGACGCTCTCAATCGACTTAGAAGTATATAGAGTTGTTAATACTCTTTTAACTTTATGTAATTTATTTTAAAAATGGTAGGAAAGCTGCTAAACTCGCAGGCACGACAGATAGGAAAATAGTTTTACAACTCTATATAGTTCACACGAAAATCAAAACAAAACAACAATCAAGTATTTAGTTCTGAATTCAAATTATTCAAGATAAATCTAATAATTGATGGACATGGAAATTAGCATTCGTTTGTATTCGGAAATGTGATGATTCCCGAGGGACATTAAGAAAAAAGTAATATTGTAAAAATACTATTTTTTTTCAGATTTGGTGACTGACGATATCACGAAAGCGTCGATTTGCGCAAAGAAAATTTTCAGGCGCCAAGGATTCCTCGCTTGGCATGGATGGGAGAAACGCTGCCAACTGACATTACCTGATCTAAGTGACTGCTAGTGTAAAGACCGAAGACTATTTCATGTCTATCCGACACAATGCGAAGCCTTCATCATGTGCTTGCGAATACAGTTGTGATTTTTCGTCATTAATAATTAATAATATATGTATTTATAATATAATCCTATACTAAAAAACGAGCAATATTTGTAAATATCCTGTACTATCGAACGAGCAATATTTGTATATATACAGTATGTAACAAAAACCCTGTTGTTCCTTTTAGGAACGTATACGTTTACCTACAAGCACAACATTGATGAAATTATAATTTAAAAAAAAATAACATTGGCTAGTAGAGAGATCAAAATCAAATAAACTATTAAAATCGACACATTCAAAAAAATGTTTAGAGTATCTGATTTTACAAGTACATCTTTATTTCGCTAATTAAATAGCCTACGAGCTCGGCGGCTTTCTTTGATGCGACAGAAGATGCCGCCAAAAACTACCGCGGCCGCGTCGTCGGTACCACGTGCCTACCTAAGTACCTACCCTTTTACCCCGCCACCCGCCGCCCTGCGAATCACTTCCTTAGTCTCCCGCGCAACTTACTTTCGAACGGATGTTATTGTTGACCTACGTAGTGAGTGATTTGTGTTTTATTTACGTAAACGTTGACCATGTCTTATTCTCGTAGAATATTTTAACATGTTGATGTGTCTTGGGAAATGTGACTACAATTATGCAGAAGCACGCACTCTACCAAGAACGTTTTGCGAGTCTACCATTACCGTCGGCGATGGCATTCCAACGTTTGCACATACGTACGTACAATACTGGCAGTGTGCACGGACGAGACCAACATCGAGCTGACGCAGGCAGACCGAGGACTCGAGACAGGTTCCAACATGACGGCGCGCCGCCACACTTCTCCCGCCTTGTGAGAAGCTATTTAGATGCTGAATACGGAGAGAGATGGATTGGTCGTGGTAGACCCATCAATTGGCCCGCAAGATCACCTGATCTGACGCCTTTAGATTTCTTCCTCTGGGGCACTGTTAAGCAACAGGTGTTCAAAAAATTGTGTGATACGGAGGTCGAAATTCATTCACGCATAGTAGCAGCATTTGACCACATCAAGTCCGATACCTCCGTTCTGCGAAGCGTACGTGAGAATATTATTAGGCGTTGCAACAAATGTGTCGAGGTACAAGGTGGTCATATTGAACACCATCTCCGTGGCCGTCAAGTAGACATCATAATAAATTAATTAGTGATGCAACGAATACGAATACGAATATTCGTATTCGCCGAATAGTAGACATTTACCGAATATTCGTATTCGGCGAATACTAATACGAATATTTAAAAATTAATATGTTTGTACGCAAATCTAATTACTGGCAGACTTGGAAAACGCGCGTCGTCGGCACGTAAAAATACGACGTGTGCAAGGGCCTTAACCGCAACGACGACGCGACGGGGAACTCCCCGGCCATAGTTTATACAGTGCCGCGGCCCGGGAGTTTTCCTATCAATACGAACCATGGATTGATTGATTCATTCATTCCTTTCATTTCATTTGTCAGTCGAAAGCACAAGTCAAGCAAGAGAATATTGTTTTATTTAAGTGAAAACTTCTTTAGTATCGTTGTGATTTGAAAGTCGAAGAAACGAAAAAGCGACAGTAAAAAGAGATAAACATAAATTCATAAGATTTAACGTGGGAGAAAATGAGATAGGAAGCATTATACAGTGTTTCTTATGTTTGTGGTTCTCTGAAGCTGAAGAATTTGTTTGTTTGCTTGAACGCGCTAATCTCAGGTGATTTAAAAAAATATTTTAGTGTTAGATAGCCCATTTATTGAGGAAGGCTATGGGCTATACATCATCACGCTAAGACTAATAGGAGCTGAGCACCAATGAAGAATGTTTCAAAATCGGGGTTTTTATTTTTCCTTTTGAGAGCTTCCGCTGCGTGCGCTGCGTAAACGGTTAAAGTTTCGCAAAAATCATGTATGACAGAATTGTTTCCCTTTAAAAGTTCTAAAAAAAAAGTCCGCGACAGCATACATCACGCTTTTATCAGTAAAAGCGCACGGTTGGCGCAGTGGTTAAGCGATTGACTGCTGCGCTGCGTGTCGCGGGTTCGATTCCCGCACGGAACAAATATTTGTATGACCTACAAGTAGTTGTTCCGGGTCTGGCTGTTTGTGTATGTGAGTTTAAATGTTTGTAAACGACACAGGAGAAATTCCTAGTGTGGGGCAACGTGTTTAAAAAAAAAAAAAAAATGATCAAGGAAGTAGTTATATGGTCTGTATTTCTTTTGTATGAACAAAAGGTAGGATAGTAAGTCCTAAGTAACTTAGACGAACGTTAGTAATGGCTGCATCTATGTACTACTAGACTATTAGTCTTTTATTACCATGGCGAGATATTCGTATTCGTATTCGTATTCGCCGAATAGTAGGTTTGATATTCGTATTCGTATTCGTATTCGTAAAAGTAGTATTCGTTGCATCACTAATTAATGCATTAAATTAAAATGTAAGTAGGTACATAAGGATTTATGTGACAGACGTGGCGACTTTGTTTTTTTTAAATGTAAAAGTGTTAAATGTAATTTTAACAATTAATATCAATTGTGCATAAAGATACAGTGTAAACCAATATTTTCAAAGATTAATTCGTTAAAGTGATGTAATGACTGAACTGATGAACAACAGCTGACAAGGTCGCGAACTTGTGTAGAAAAATAGGTAGATATGCGGCGGGGGTGCACCGGCGCAGCGGCACCGATCAAAAAGAGTGGCGGGAATGTTTTTTACCTATTTCTGGTTTCGCGTCATCGCTTCATGCAGAATTGCAGAGGTAACAAATCAGTTAAACATTACAAATATTAACAATTAAATATTTATTTTAATTATTTTTGTTGAACAGTTTATTATAAATGACTTGCTTTATTACGTATGTATACCGATTCCTAAAACGTAGGTAGAAGGAACAACAGGGTTTTTGTTACATATTGTATTTTTATGTATATATTTGTAATCACGTTCTCGAAAACGGCTCTAACGATTTCGATGATAGCTGCAATATAGGGGTTGGGTGAAAAATCGATCTAGCTAGGTCTCATATCTGGGAAAATTAGTTTTCTCTATTTTCACAGCCTCGGGAATGTGATACAACGTTGGTATACCTAGACGATATGTATTTTTCTATTTTCACCCCAGCAGAGCACGGTCGACCAGTACCCTAATTGCGTAATACAACACAAACACAATCTGTTTCGATTCGAAACAGATTGCTAATCCATTGCTTCTAATTGGAAAAAAATCTGCTCAACAACATAAATAACGCAATGAATGTTGTTGAACTGTCAAAATGAAACAAATTAGGCATAATTGTTTACGAAAATAAGTTACGCAATTAAGGTACTTGTAGTGTATAGATAGATATATGTAAATAATACTGTCGTCTCGAGTGACGTACCACGCAGAGGTAGCGGGGAGTGGGGGATTCGGTGTCCGACCGCCGCAGTGTAAAGACGTGGTGCGTGCACTATATCGAGCCGATATTGGAGTAAGTAGACAAGGCCACTACATAAACTGGCGACGGAGAAAATAAACCGTAAGTAACTTTTTTTCATAATTATTCTTTAAGAAAAGATGGAGGGGTTATGTATGCATGATAATTGGTTATTGATATTGTCATCATCTCATCATCTGCCTAGCCTTTTCCCAACTATGTTGGGGTCGGATATTGTATAAACAATAAAACATTACTGAGGAATACACCCCATTACATAATTTCTTTCCCTGTTTAAGTTGGTATTTCGCGAAAGTGTCACCACTTTCCGACGATTTACACACAAAAAACCATTAAAAAACGAATTATTACAGCGAACGCGCGCATCCCGGGAGTGACGTTTGACTGTCATTTTGACCGGGCGGGAATGTCATCTTCAACATTTTTTTTTAAATGTTGCCCATTTATATTTTTGCTTTTAGTCGATTTATTTAACGGGAATATCTATCCGACCATAGACTAAAAAAAAAAAAAAAATCAGACAGAAATAACCATTACAACTAATACAAATAGAGATGTATCCCGCGTGGGTGTTTTGTATCCGAGCGGATACAACGGTCCCCTAACGAAGGTAGTTAAACTTCATTGTTTTCGGCACCACGAAATACCTTCTGCGTGAGTTATACGGGTGTAGATAACGATTGAACGAACAATAAAGAAATATATCGGTAGGAATACGAGTGAGTTGTTTAGTGCATTAAAAGAAAATTTGATTCGTTGTTTATTTTGCCATAAATGAATTCCAGAATGAGATTTAGTTTCACATATGTTATTATTCTGTACCTACAGATTATTTTTATCCCCTTTTTGGTATCAAATATATTATGATCACAATTTACATGTCATTAAAACCTTAGAACTATAAATGAAGTAAACAAATAAAACACACACATTTTTTATAAGTACAAATTACTCTATAAATATAAAAAGGAATAAACACATTTTTATTTTTAAAATTATTTCTTTAAAATGGAGTAGATATTAAAATATGGTATTCGGCTATTACTATAATCGGGTGAACTTAAGTCAGCTGGCGGTTTTTAAACTATTATCAAACATGTTTTGTATAGGGTTGCCAACCGTACATATAGTATTGTACTATATTTTGGATTTGCGTACTATAAACTGTTAAAGGAAAATATAGTTTGCAAAAATACTATATTTTCAATGATGGCATCTAATAAACAAATTCTTGATTAAACAAGAAATTTATGAAAGAAAAAATTGAGTATCAAAAAGATGACCTTTACTAAAATAATATTTTTTTGAAGTGTGTTTTATTTTTTAGCCTGGGTCAAAAATACTATATTTGACTGAAGAAATGTTGGCAACCCTAGTTTCGTAAAGTATTGGTATTTTGATTTCAGCACTGCCAGTAACAAGTACAAAATAACGATACAGCATTCAATTGCGATGTTTTAGTAAAGCATTCAATTGCGATAGTTTAGTAAAGGATTTAATTGCGATAATTTAGTAAAGCATTCAATTGCGATAGTTTAGTAAAGGATTTAATTGCGATAATTTAGTAAAGCATTAAATTGCGATGATTTAGTAAAGCATTAAATTGCGATAACTTTGGTAAAAGCATTAAATTGCGATCATTTAGTAAAGCATTCGATTGCGATAATTTAGTAAAGCATTAATTTGAGATGATTTAGTAAAGCATTAAATTGCGATAACCTTAGCAAAAGCATTAAATTGCGATTATTTTGAAAAGCATTAAATTGCGATTATTTTGAAAAGCATTAAATTGCGATTATTTTGAAAAGCATTAAATTGCGATTAAATTTAAAAAAGAAGCATTAAATTGCGATTATTTTAAAAAGCATTGAATTGCGAATAATTAGTATCCAACGTGTTTCATTGTTATCAGGTACCTACATGTGGACATGGCAACGTATACATTAGAAAAATTTGATTGTAATGGAGAGACTGGTTCAGTTTCGGTAAGATGGGAACGTTGGAAAAGAAGTTTAAATATTTATTTAGAAGCGGCGTCGGTCGATACCGAGCTAAAAAGAAGAGCGTGTTTATTACATTACGGAGGCCCAGAATTGCAAGAAATTTATTATAACATTCCGGGTGCTCACGCCACTGCAAATGAAGAAAACAAAGGAAAATTGTTTGAGATCGCTATTACCAAATTGGATGAGTATTTTGCTCCAAAGCAAAGTAAAGTTTTTGAGCGACATGTCTTCCGGCTAATTAGACAAGAAACAGATGAAAAATTTGAAAAATTTTTAGTTAGGTTAAGACAGCAAGCCACTAAATGTCAATTTTCCGATGCCGAAGAACACATTATTGATCAAATCACAGAGAAGTGTTCTTCAGACGAGTTAAGAAAGAAAATATTAAAAACAGGTGATTCCATGACGTTAAATGATATTATGGCAGAAGCAAAAGCGTTAGAAGTGGTAGATAGACAAATCGGAAATTTCAATCAAAAAATTAATGAAAATTTAGAAATAAATAAGATCAATACAAAATTAAATGATAATAGAAACCGGAAAAGAGATCCTTGTGGAAGATGTGGCAGTTTCAGACACCTCGCACGAGATCAAAACTGCCCCGCGAAAGGGAAGTCTTGTTTAAAATGCGGTATAATTGGACACTTCCAGAAACAATGTCGAACCAATCAAAAAAGAAAGTTACCAGTAGAACCAACAAAGAATATACATGCAAAAAGATATAAAGAATCCAATAATATCGAAGAAACAGCTAATATACAATCATGTAGTAAACAAGTTGACTATATTTTTAATGTTGAATGTGACGCGATGGTCACTTGTGACATAGGGGGAACAAATGTAGAAATGTTAATAGATTCCGGTTGCGACCATAACCTGATAACAGACAAAACTTGGGAAGTAATGAAGAAAAATAAAACAGAGATCAAAAGTCAAAGTCAAATCATTTATTTCAAATAGGCCCATGTATGGCACTTTTGAACGTCAAAAATTACAAAATAATAAAATTGATTCTAGTCGCCCCTTCCAAAAGGTAGTTTTCGTATGGAGAAGAATGGGCAAGAAACTCCACCGTTACTCTTTTAAAATGTTTTACAATATTGTTTGTATATGTACGTACATTTGTTAAATAATTATTATATGTGAAGACGATGCACCTAGAATAAAATTACTATACCACAATAGGTAAAAACAATTAAAAATGAAGCAACGAGAGATAATTTAATTTGTGATAGATACATGGTTCTCACATATTTACAAACATTGTAAAAGTAGATGATTTTCCTAAAATTTTACAATTAATAAGTCAGTGTGTAAGGAAGTAATTACAGAATGTAAAATCAATGTCATAAAACACAAAGTAATAAATTTTACAATTACATTAGCAACCAGTTTGATTTTGTCTTGATTCTAAATTGTCCTATGGAGCAGGACCAGCATGTTTCCAAGCACTCTTATCTTGGATATAATCCTCTAATTTGTAATATGCTTGTTTACAAAGTGTACTTTTTATATAAGTTTTAAATTTTCTTTCATTTAATTGCAATATGTCACAAGGTATTTTGTTGTAACATTTAACACAGTACCCCATAAAAGATGTATGTACTTTAGATAACCTGAAAAATGGTTGATCTAGTTTATCTTTATTTCTAGTATTAAAATTATGTCTATCACTTATTTTATTAAAGATCAAAACTTAAACCCAAACAAAAGCTTCATGGCCTATGGAAGTACAAAACCTTTGGAGTTACTAGGATCCTTTGAAGCTAATATTAATATTGGCAAGAAAACTCAGAAGGATACAACCTTTTACGTGATAGCAGATGGGACACGTAATTTGCTAGGAAGAATTACGGCAATGACTCTGGGCATATTACAAATAAATGTCGTCAATCAAGTTCAAGTAGAACCATTCCCAAAATTCAAAGATGTACTAGTGGAAATTCCGATTGACGACACCGTCAAACCGGTATCCCAACCTTATCGTAGAGTTCCCCTTCCCCTGGAAGAGAAAGTGGACAGAAAGATAAAAGAACTTCTTGAGAAGGATATAATAGAAGAAGTTAAAGGTCCCTCAAGCTGGGTGTCACCAATTGTCCCTATACTAAAAGATACTGGAGATGTCCGTTTGTGCGTAGATATGCGCAGGGCCAATGCAGCCATCAAGCGTGAAACCCATCCTTTACCAACGATGGACCAACTGTTGCATAAAGTTCGAGACGCCAAATTGTTCAGTAAATTAGATATCCAAGACGCATTTCATCATATTGAACTGCACCCTAACTCAAGGCATATTACAACCTTTATAACTAGAAGAGGACTTTATAGATATAAAAGGATGATGTTTGGGGTTACTTGCGCTCCAGAAGTGTTTCAAAAAACACTGGAAGCTATACTTTTAGAATGCGACGGCGTCATTAACTTTATTGATGATATACTCGTATACGGTAAGGACTTACAAGAACACGATGAGAGACTGCAGAAGGTGCTGGAAGTTCTAAAGCAACACAATGTTTGTCTGAAAAAAGAGAAATGTGAATATCGTCTCAACAAGGTACAGTTCCTCGGACATGAACTATCAGAACAGGGAGTGCGGCCATTGAAAAAATATATTTCAGCCATAAAGGAATTCAGGGCACCAACCAACGTATCAGAACTTCAGAGTTTTTTGGGTCTGGTGAACTATGTGGGAAAATGGATTCCCCATTTAGCCACAACTACGGAGCCCTTAAAAGAACTTTTGCGAGAAAAATCTGGGAGAAATGCCGATATAAAAGAACTGTGGGGTGAAAGACAACAAAATGCTTTTAATAAATTAAAAGCTGCCTTGGTTGATATACCTAATTTGGGATATTATAATCCGGAGGATAAAACTCTGGTGATAGCTGACGCTAGCCCAGTAGCTTTAGGCGCTGTGTTAGTACAGAGCAATGATATGGGTCATCGAATCATTGCCTTTGGTAATAAGACACTTACTCCGTGTGAGCGACGGTATTGCCAAACTGAAAAGGAAGCGTTGGCACTTGTTTGGGCGGTAGAGCATTTCCATATGTTCCTCTATGGAAAAGAATTTGAACTGGTGACAGACCATAAACCATTGGAGGTTATATTTGGTCCCAAGTCTAGGCCTTGTGCCCGTATAGAAAGATGGGTTCTGCGATTGCAATCTTACAAATTTCGAGTGAAATACAGCCCTGGAAAAAATAACATCGCAGACCCACTTTCACGGCTATGTAAATTATCTATAGGCTCATTTAATGCTGAGGAGAAAAGCTATATCCAAAATGTAGTGGAGCAGATGACACCAGCTGCAGTATCCTTACAAGAGATTATGGCAGAGTCTCTGAAGGATACTGAAATCCAAAAAGTTAGAGAAGGTCTTTATAATGGTAATTGGGATGACTCTGTTAAAACTTTTAAGATATTTCAGAACGAATTATGTTTTTACGAAGACATACTTTTAAGAGGTACAAAGATTGTAATTCCAGGGAATTTACGGCAGCGAGTTCTAAAAGCCGCCCATGAAGGTCACCCGGGGATCGTAGCTATGAAGTCCAGATTGAGGACCAAAGTGTGGTGGCCTAAATGTGACAAAGAGGCTGAAAATCTTTGTAAATCTTGTAAAGGATGTATTTTAGTATCCGCGCCAAGTCCACCCAATCCATTGAAGAGACGTGAGCTGCCTTCAGAACCTTGGGTGGACGTTGCAGTTGATCTTATGGGTCCCCTACCGAGTAACGACTATATTTTAGTGGTAGTAGACTATTTCTCCCGCTACAAGGAAATTAAAATATGCCGAATGATAACCAGTAATGAAATTATCACTCTCTTGAGTGATATTTTTTGTCGTCTTGGAAATCCTGCATCAATAACTGCAGATAACGGCAAGCAGTTTGTTAGCCAAGAATTCAAAAAATTTTGTGCAGGTCGGAACATAAAAATATTTAACACTGTTCCGTATTATCCCCAACAAAACGGAGAGGTGGAGAGACAAAATAGGGATATACTGAAGAGGCTGAAAATTTCCCAGGCCGAGAAGAAGAATTGGAGAGAAGCTCTACGGGATTACCTTGTCATGTACAATAGTACACCCCACACCGTCACTGGTAAAACTCCATCAGAATTATTCTTTCGGAGACAATTTAGAGATAAATTGCCAATGTTGCGTGACGTGACAAATAATCCCGAAGACCTAGAGATTAGAGACAGAGACAAGGAGCAGAAAGAAAAGGGGAAGGAATATACAGATAGGAAAAGACAAGCTATCAGCTGCGATTTGGACGTAGGTGACAAAGTTTACGTGAAAAATATGTCTAAAAATAATAAGTTAAGTTTGAATTTCGACCCTATTACCCATACTGTTGAATCCAATAATAATGGAGATATTGAATTAAGAAACGATGAAACAGGGCAACATATTAGAAGAAATATAGTTCATCTAAAAAAAGTAGAAGGCGAATGGCAAGTACTAAATCATGAATCAAGAGAAGAAGACCAGGAATAAATTAAACCGTGATTGTAAAGGTTGAATGAATAGACAACAAATAAATAATACTTCAAGCATTGTATTGTTTTATTTTATAAAATTCAATTAATTTAAAAAAAAAGGGAGAGATGTAGTGTATAGATAGATATATGTAAATAATACTGTCGTCTCGAGTGACGTACCACGCAGAGGTAGCGGGGAGTGGGGGATTCGGTGTCCGACCGCCGCAGTGTAAAGACGTGGTGCGTGCACTATATCGAGCCGATATTGGAGTAAGTAGACAAGGCCACTACAGTACTGATACTATATATATTTGTAATTACGTTTTCGAAAACGGCTCTACGATTTCGATGAAAGTTGCAATATAGGGGTACGGGGGCGAAAAATCGATCTAGCTAGGTCTCATATCTGGGAAAATTCGTTTTCTGTGTATTTTCAACCGAGCAAAGCTCGGGCGCCCAAAGTTTAGAACAAGATTAATGACATGGCAGCATGGAATTAGTAAATACCGACTATTATAGCAGCATGGAATTAGTATGTACTTTCCTTTAGTATTAAATGAGCATTCTCTATTTTCAAAACAGACCAGAGCTCGGTCGTCCAGGTACTATAATTTATTCACCAAAATAAGGACACGTACCTATTACAAAATTGAATATTTGACAATATAATACAGTAAATAATGGTAAGCCAAGTTTGTAACATACAAAGTTTGGGTCTATCTGCACCCGAAATAGGTTGTAAACCTGTTTTTCGGATTAAATTTAATCCACATAACTAAATTGTGAAAATTTAGTAGACATGTTTAAAAGTTGTAAACACTACTAGATTGCCGTGTAAGAATCTATGTGGAAAGTATGAGAAAAAAAAAACCGGCCAAGTACATGTCGGACCACGCACAATGTAGGGTACATTGTGCGTGGTCCGACATGTACTTGGCCGGTTTTTTTTTTCCGTAGTTGGGATGAATTTATCCGAAGAACAAACTTAACTTTGTAGTTGAAAAAAAAAAACACAGAATGTATGAGAGATTTTATTTTACCACTTTGTCAGTGTGATTAATATGTATACCCATGCCAAATTACAGCTTTCTAGTACTAAGCGTTTCTAAGCTAAGCCGCAGACAGACAGACAGACAGACGGACATGACGAAACTATAAGTATGACGAAACTATAAAAAGTAAGTGTGATGTAAGTGTGCGTGTGTGATGTAAGTGGGGGTGTGTGTATATGTGTATGTGCTTGTGTGAGTTATTGTGTTTGTGATGTGAATAGGATGTTTGTTAAATATGAGCGATTAATTAAACATTCCAGTTTCGCTCCCTGTTCTTGTTTTTTCATAAGCATACAAATTGGGGCCTGTGTACTCGTAAAGTTACCTTTAAGAAGTCAATAAGCTATTATCTGACCCAGCAGTACTTAAACTAGTAGAAGATGGAAACAGGGACTTTGGTAAGTGGTTAGCTTCGAAACCACTATAAGCTTAGTAGGGACAGTTATTAAACTATTAATCTAACTAAATGGATGGCATTGTCAGACCGATACGCTACACTGAACGCAGAACAAACAGAGCCTTTCTGCGAATAAGTGATTAATTATTCAAAATCCATTCGAAAATCGTGCCGTTTTAGTTTTAGTTACTCGAAGTGTAATTGGTTTGACATTATTTCCATTAAGGTACATTCAGTTACTAGAACTGAAATGCTTCAATTACCAAAAAAGTTGATTGGACTCACAGTCCCATGTGAGTGGTAAACACAACCTTGAAACCTGTCAAAATGTCTGATATGATGCTGACTGTCACAAAGTTGCAAAAGAAAAGTACCTATCCACAGTCATTATAATACTCGCAAAATGACAGAAGTATTATAGAAAGTGAGGAAGAAAGTCAATTGGCAACTGTGAGCAATCAAAAATAAAAAAAAGAAATAAAATTAAAATGGCGGTCGTAGTTCCACGCATGCGCGTGCCATCGACTCGTGTGGCTGTAGCACTGGCTGGCGGCAGTTCGTCGTTCGCTTCGCGTTGTGATGTTCGCGCTCGAATGGGAGGCGCGGGATGGGCGCGCGGCGAAGCGCGCGTTGCAGATGACTCGGACTTCGAAGCACTGAAGAAGCTTCTCGCCTCCGAAATAGGCTGGACCCTGGAGTACGAGAAGGAAGGCGTGAAAGTTTGGGCCGAGGATGCGGCACACGGCGCGCTCAGAACTGTCAAGGTGTGTTGTTGTATTTTAACTTGAAAACAAATAGTAAATCACTGTTTCTATGGGTACGTACAATCTGTGATTGTACACGAACGGTTTTGGTCTAGATTAGTCATTACTTATCATTGTTACAGTAATATTTTGTTACAGAAATTCATTTTGTATCTCAGAACGTGCTAACCTTGTAGTTAGTAGCAATAAAACCTGAAATATGAATATATAGGTAGGTAGGTATACCTGTACCCGGCTGCCCGCAGCTGCGTTGACAACTTTTTACTTTGTGACCACTTTAATATTCCGACAAGTTCCAGACATTCCTTTCGCAGATTTATTAACATAATCAGAAAAGTTTTGGCAACGGTTTCAACAGTCCTTAGTCTTAGCAAATGCTTTAAAAGTCGTCCTAAACGATACAACGTGAGAAAATTTATGAAAATTAAATTTCCACAATTTGAATATGCAATGCGGACGTTACCGAGATATTAAGGTTCACATTGTATAACACTCACTTGCAAAATAATTACAGGCAAGGTGTAGTTTGGTACTCTAGTTTCAATTTGTATTAAAATTACACCAAACACTATTTCAACGGTGGCTAATTAACGTCGACCTGATGAAAAGCCTTTCCGCTCAAAACATAGCTTTTCAAGCTACAAAACAAGATGCTTCAAGAATTCTATAAGATGCAAGGTCTTTTTACTGTTCTTCATCTCCTCTTGAATACTAATTTTTGGGTGTTCTCATTCAGACCATTGGTAGGTTTCTTATTTTCAGTAAATCTGTGTTCTTTTCTTTTATTCGTATTCTTAAAGTGTTAAATAAATAAATAATAGTACGTTACTACATTGATGGACGATTGTAAAAATGTGGGCCGAGGCGAAATCGAGGCACACATACGTGAGTCCATCAATGCCTGGTTGCGGCCAAGGCTTGTATAGTATTTCTCAAATGATGCGCGGAAATTCAATGTAAATTAATTATAAATTCCAGAATCAATGACGAACAGCGATATTTTTTCATGCGCCAATATGTTAATTTGTTTCTTCTTTACTTTAAAAAGCTCTATTTGCAAACCAAATCGAAACTTTAAATAAAATCTTTGATAAGTTACCTCCTTGGTTACCATGTGTTGCAGTAAAAAGTTCGTTTCATTTTTAAATAACACGACAGATAAGAGTTTTCATAGTAATTTATTCGGCCGGTAAACACGACAGATATGGATTTTCATACAAACATTTCCGGCCGGGCGTTCGCATATATATTCGACCAGTACAGAATTTTCGAGCAGTGGTGGCCCAGTGGTAAAGGCCGCGACTTACGAGTTGTAGGTCGTAGGTTCGAACCCAGACAGGCGCTTTACTTTGTGTAAATTATTTCATCACCACTGCTCTCAAAACGGTGAAGGAAAACATCGTGAGGAAACCGGCATGTCCTAGAACCGAAAATTCGAAGACATGTGACATCTACCAACCCGCACTGGGCCCGCGTGGTGGATTACGGCCCACTCCCTCTCACAGAGAGGAGGCCTGTGTCCCAGCAGTGGGAACATTTATAGGCTGATGATGATGATGATGACAGAATTTTCGATTTATCTCGGAGAAGACTGTCAAAATAATGCTGGAATTTCCAGGCATGTTTGAGAAAACATAGTTTAGTTACGATTATGTTATTTTTGACAAAATAAGGCCCTGTTCCGATCCATTCATTACTGTATCAGAAGTTTCAAATGAATGTGTTTCGTTTGCTAATCTAATTTATTAATATGGTAGATAACTAATTTCAACATTCTGTCCAGATTGTCCTTCAGCTTTTCAGTTTACGTTACTTGTTTGTTTAGGTCCAATTTGGCAATTAAGACTATGTTTGTTTATGTTTGTATGAGGATTATGTGTTTTAGGACTTTCGGAACTCTTAACGAAGGGTGTTTTTGGGGATTTGTATTTATTTATTTAAACTTTTCACACTCAAAAAGGCACAACATAACATAACATCACGCCTTGTTTCCCCGAAGGGTTGGGCAGAGGTGTCCCTGTAGCAGGTACACCCACATTTCGCCAGTTATGTTCAAGTTCCATGTAATAGGGGGCGAGCCTATTGCCATCAACCGGGTACAAATCCAGACTCCGAGCTGATACTGAGAAATTTCAGATAGAAAAACCCAATAACACTTTGCCCGACCCGAGAATCGAACCCAGGACCTCATGCTCAGCATTAGCGCTTGCGACCACTAGACCAACGAGGCAGTCAAAAAGATACAAAGGTGGACTTAATGCCTTAGGCATTCTCTACCAGTCAACCAAGGGTGGTGAAGAGATTTAAAAAAAAAACAGTGTCACTCCGAGAATGGCGACAGAAGTGGAAACTTGAACAAAATCGCCTTGGCGGAAGAAAAATACTTGTATAGAACATTGGTCCGTAATCTTATATAAATAAAGAGCACAATAGCGTTTACAAAAAAAAAATACTTCCAAAACCTTTAAAGTAAAATTCTTGCATAGAAAATTGATCCGTAACGTAATATAAATAAAGAGCACAATCGCGTTTGCAAAATGAGGTGTCGGTAACGGTGTCGCGAGTTCAATTGTTTTTTTCCATCTCAAACATTGCCAACGCGCCTAAAGAAGTTTTCACTTCAAAAATATATATCTCATAATGCATTATAGATAAGATAGGTACAGCAGTACATAAATACATAGTTTATAAACTTATAATGCATATTTACTATAATAAAGGTAAACCTATATTACATAAATACACATATTATACAGGGTGTGGCGTAAATAATCGATAACCCTGAAACTTTCGATCGGCCAGATTATTATCTATCATTTACCCCACTTATATCGTCAAATGCCCATGGATGACCGAACTAAACATGTTTTCTACGGAATTATGCAATTTTGGGCCCCTATATCGAAAAAATAATATACGAAATGTAAAAAAATAAGTGGGGTAAATGATAGATGATATTCTGGCCAATCGACAGTTTCAGGGTTATCCATTATTTATGCCATACCCTGTATAAGTTCAAGGGAGAGAGGTGTTGAGTTGACTCTACTCTATTTATTTTGAAAAAAACTGCTTTTAAAAAAGGGGAACCCATTTCCCCTTTAATTTTGAACTTTATTTTATTTTTCTCTAGTCTACCGTTTACGGTTCATGAGATACAGCCCGCTGACAGACAGACTGACGGACGGACGGATAGCGGAGGCTTAGTAATAGCTTTAGGTTCCATACGTCATCCTTCGGGTACAGAACTCTTTACATTATGAGTTTAAATTAACAAAATTAGCATTGGTGCCAATTCTCTTGTCACAAATGCCTCTAAACTAGACTAAAAATCACCAAAATTTAATTTATTCCTGTCAAACGACGATTTCCCATTCTGAAATAGAGTAAAGTGACACAACTTATCTATATTTTAGTTTGACAACACTTAAATGGCACTGAGGTAACCACAGACGTATAAAGAGTTATGTCTGTGAAGATAACAATTTAGTTAGAATGGCAATTTTGCTATTCTGAATTTGACGTTTTTCACTTAAAATTTAGATTTTGTAACTAAATCTGACTATTTATAATCGCGATTAAAAACGTGTGGAATAAAATTGGTTGTCATGAACTTTAAATTCACACCAACACCTCGATTTCAAGTGCAAAAACAGTACCGTATTTTTTTTTTCTTTTGCTTTTATCTCGAAAATGGTGTGTCCAATCACAAAAATAATGAAAATATCAACCCCCTTTATAAAACCGTTAAACCTTTTTTTTTTTTTGGTTTGGAACTTATCAAATAACTTCTCCCGCTCTGGGCGGAGCGGGAGGGCGTGTCAGACTCTTACTGACTAAAACCCACCCGTGTTCCTTCGGTTGCCCTGTTGCCGGGGGCCACGATGTCCCTATCGGTTTTCTTCGAACCCCCGGCAGGCACTGGCCCTAGCGGACCCCGTCAATTCTGCTGACATCTCTTTGAGGCGCGCGTGGAACACAACGCGCCGTCGACCCGGGCTTGGTCCTTATCGGAACCGTTAAACCCCCCTAACACTCAACATGTAGGTTATATTTTTTTTATTTTCCATTCAAAAAGTGAAAAATTCCATATTCACGTGGTAGGTATCCAAGTGGAGTCGCGATTGTCAAATTCGATTTAGATTTGTGTCAAAATTATATTTAAATTCAGATAATTTATTTTGCAGAATAGCTTTGAGATTTTCATAGTCAAAAGTAAGGAATTTTAGTGATAGTTTAGTTCGGTGTACAAGAGAATCGGCACCATTGATACTCTTTTTTCATTAAAATGGTCCTATGCATGTTGTTTTACAATGCAATAGATAACAAACATGGAAATTAGATAAGTGTTTGTAACATTGGATGATGCAAATGGATGAAGAGGTGGGATGTATGACGCACGCACCTGCTGTTTTAATAAATATATTTTTATTGGAGCTACGCTGTCTTTAAGGCTCCCGCAGACAGGACCGACGCGATTCTGGTGAAACAATTTCTATGAAAACTGCATAGAAATTGTTTCACCGGTGTCACTTCGCGCCTGTCTTTGGTAGCTTTTATATAGCCCTGTCTTTTCCTAAGCGAGTTGCTTGCATCGGACATGACAAGGCTATTTCCCCGACTCTTCAAAATGAAAATGCACTCCTCAAGTACCTATGTCATGTCGATAAAAATATATAATAAGTTACCGGAAGAAATAAGAAATATAAATAAATACAACATCTTTATTAATAAATTAAAATTATTTCTATTAAACAAAAGCTATTATAATGTGAATGAATACTTAAATGAAAGACTATAATTACAATAAATACATTCAATGTGTAAATTTATCATGAAGATTATTTAATTAAGCATAACATTACTATTAAATACACAATGACTAAATTATGAAATGCTATCTACTCGAATGAATCTATAAATTGTCTCAAATTGTGATATAAGTAAAACTTATCTCTTTATTGTAACCTTAAAATATGATCTCTTATTAAATGTTTGTAATAAAACTTATCTCTTTATTGTAACCTTAAAATATGATCTCTTATTAAATGTTTGTAATAAAACTTATCTCTTTATTGTAACCTTAAAATATGATCTCTTATTAAATGTTTGTAATAAAACTTATCTCTTTATTGTAACCTTAAAATATGATCTCTTATTAAATTTTTGTAATAATATTAAGTATTATTGTTATTGACTTTCATGCGAATGTGATAATTCAGTTTCCATGTATAGTTTTGTTTTAATTTTTAGTTTTCTGTTACTTAAGTATTAGCTATGTACCTATCTAGATCTAATAATGAATTTTGCTGTGCCCTGACAGGGTCTACAACGGCTCTTAGCTTTAAGCCTTTTGTTAACATCTTTTTTACCTTGTGGAATGCAAATAAATGAATATGAATATGAATTGCCTGAATTAGATTTATACATTTCAATTCTTTATGAGAGATAAATTACCTATGCAGCTTCTAGTACAGTTTTTCTATTTTCTTAATGTCTCGCGGGTATCATCGGATTTCCGAATACAAACGAATGGTAATTTCCATGTCCATCAATTAAGTATAAGATTTATCGTGTATAATAATTTGAATTCAGAACTAAGTACTTTATTGTTGTTTTGTTTTGATTTCCGTGTGAACTATATAGAGCTGTAAAACTATTTTCCTATTTGTTGTGCCTGCAATTTTAGCGGCTTTCCTCCCATTTTTAAAATAAATTACATTAAGTTAAAAAGAGTATTAAAAACTCTACTTATATACTTCCGAGTCGATTGCGAGCGTCTGGCCTACACCAAGTGCAAAGGGCAACTGATAGAAATTTAAGCGTATTATCTATGGATAGAAATCCGACGACTGACGAAACACGAGGTTTGCCGAGGGACATTAAAAACATAGTTTGTCTGTACATAAGTAACCCAACATTCTCTGAAAAGTCAGCTACATGTTTTATAGAAACATTCATATTTATAAAACCAAAATAATGGAAAACAGCGTCAGTTTTTCATGTAGATAAGTCACTGTTCCTGTCACAGGCATGCTCATATTCATGGGGTTTTTCACCCCCTACTATAGTACTGTTTCCCTTCTTTGTTACACATCTCGTTACCAAAATAGAATTGCACAAAAAATATCGATGTCGATATTTTTAAGCGATATTTATTATTTCGATATATCGATACCTATAAAATATCAAGTATCGAAAATGTATCAAATTCAATATATTTCCAATAGCAATATCGTTGTCGCCACTAAATTGAAACCGCTGGGAATCAGAGCCGTATACTTATTTTTTTCATTTTCCATTTTTAAGGTGATTTTAAGGTAGAAATGCAAGAAGTGGAAAAAAATATCGATATTTCGATATATCAATATATTTTTTCGATATGTGGCAATCGATATTGATATTTATTTTAAGTATCGACACGATATATATCGATACTTTTTGGCACTTAATGCATCCTTATAACAAGATCACTTGGATGTTGGATCCAAAGAAGCGTACCCTTTATGTTTCGTCGTAAACCTCCACGTTTTGTGTCTGTCTACTGCGGCATAACGTATCGTAATTTTATACCCTATTTTATAGCTTATGGCCACAATATCTATTTTATTGCCTCTTGGCACAATCGCTTGTTATTGTGTCTATCGGTTAGAAGTGATTCAGGATGAGCTTTATACAATCAATGTCGGTAAACTTACATCGAAACAGAACGTACCACGTTTCCATGAACGCGCGACGTTTTAATGCAACTCAACTCATATATGCATTTATTTCTACTAGTGGTCGCCCAGTGGTCGAAATTCGACCATAATTTATTTTAAAAAAAAAGTTAAAGTTAGTTGGTGGGTTGGTGGGGTTGGTTGGTGGTTGGTGGGTTAGTTGGTGGGTGGTTGGTGTTAGTTTAAGTTGTATAGTACAAACTAATTCCATGCTGCCATGTCATTATTCTAATGTTGCGGTCGCATCTGCGTCTATCGTGACGAAGCTTCGCACAGTGCACAGTGATACGATACACGCAGATATGACCAACTATTATCGGCTATCGTCGCGATCATTCGGGCTGCGTAGCACTTATCGCTCGGATACATAAAAGGATTTTATCACGCTAACGCTAATGTGACCACCGCATTAGCGCGATAACTTTTTAGCGAATAAAACATACGAAGCTTCGCCACGCATTGTTTCGTCACGATAGACGCAGATGCGGCCGCAGTATGAGGTAGCCATCTTGTGTCAAACAAATGGTAGTATGTGTAGGTAACGTGTTTTTCATTAATTTAATTGATTTCAAATGCATAATTATTATAAAAATATTAGCTTTCTGCACTCTTTCTCATATAAACTTTAACGGTACCAAACTTCACTCTTCCGTCCTGGTAATTTTCGTTAAAGGCTCATTCAAACAGGCGCGACTCGCGACGCGACACAAAGGCATTTCCAAGTACATGGTACATTAAGATATTAATATTAAAAAGTTTCACATATACTACCGTTACCGGTGACGATTGACTTGTCGCGAACCCGAACATTGCGTGTTGCTACACCGAGCGCTGAACGCAGAGACACCCGCGTTCAGCCGCGTTCTTTAGCCTACGCACTATGTCCGTGTTGTCTAACAGCTGGATTGCCTCGACATTCACATGTAGGTTTCAGTAAATGTTTGGATGATGGTGGTGACGAGTTCCATTTTAAGATCACAGTGGACCTTCTCGTCATTTCAAATGTACCATGGTGCATTTACAGCATCCCCGAGTACTTTATTTTGTAATTGTTGTATTATTTCAACGTTGCTTCCTTTAGTACAGCCTGGTACAACCCCAAAGTTGTATACCGTACGTCCAAATTAGCATAAGAGAATATGCTTGTTTAATATAATTTTATAATGTATTGATAAACAGGATTTCTGGAAGAAGTGGAGTTTTAATCGATTATGGTATTTTTGGGTTTCCAGTAAAAGAAAAGTAAGTTCAAAAACATACCCGACTACTGAAAAATAACGCTCTAAAAAGTATGAAACAAGAAAATATTTCAGACAGAAATCAAGACATGGGTACAAAAATGGTCAAGGTAAAGCCGTGGTCGCATGCCATTATAATTTTGTAGGTGTATAGGCATGCGACCACGGTAATTTTTTGTTTTTTTGTTTTTCACTTAATGTCCTCTAGAGGGCGCCATATTGCATATTTAATGTCTGTCTGTCTGTCTATAACCAGCGGACGATCAAGACGCTTCTAATGATCCTCATTTGTCAAATTATGATCGGTTGTTTAGAAGTTATGAGGTAACAGATGAACATATATATTTTGATTTAAAAGAGTGTCTGTGGAGTTTTTTGCCCATTCTTCTCCATAGGTACCTACTACGCTTTGGAATGGGCAACTAGCTTCATCTTTCTGACTGACCGACCCCTTGACAATTCAAAAGTGCCTGTTATTGGTTTATTTGAAATAAATGGTTTGAGTTTGAGTTCATACATACCGGTAAAAATCATAACCCTCCTTTTTGCTTCGCCGGAGTCGGGTAAAAATAGACATTCTCCAGCATTCTTGCTTCAGGGGTTCTTTCTATTGTCCTATTTCAGACACAATTCTTCTCATCGCGTTCTTTAATCGTTGTCCCTTTTCTATTTACAATGGCTCACAGAAAAACCCAATCAACTTTGCACGATATAAAGGTATTGTACTCAGTCGTGCCAACGATCAATAGAACAATGATTAAAAAATATAAGCTTTATAACATCGATAAACCATTATTTTCATTTAAACATCGGTTCATAGAAGCAATATAATGAAAGCTAACGTTAGATACTGAGTAAGCACAATATCTATACAGATTTTATGAGAGATAGCGAATTTTATATGTAGAGGGTAATCTTCGGAACCACAGCTCCTTTTGAAAAATTCTTTCACCATTTGAAAGGTACATTTTTCCAGATAGACTTGAGCTATATAATAGGTAAATTTGCAGTCGTGCAAAGCCGGGGCGGATCGCGAGTGGTTCATAAAACGTTAGTAATATACCGTAGAAAAGATTGTCCGGTAGCCCCTCGGGTTTTTGCCAAATGGATGGTAGATTTTTTATTATTCGACGTTGCGTTCTAGTCGCAGATCACTAAAAAAAGTCAAAGAGCTGAAAGGTTGGGGAGAGAACGCTGGTTTTAGGGATACGTACAATCATAATGTAAAATCATGTAAAGTACACAAAAACTAGACTACAGTTACAATAAACTCGTTAAACTAACAAATATGTTATTTAAAACAATGTATGTTCTCACATTTTATTCATAAATCCAAATGTGTGTAGATACAGACTAAGTTGGTGCCTTGAAACTGCTTGAAACCTTGTCTGATACATCATTTTAGGCGAAAGACGTCCACTGCTAGACATAGGCCTCCCACAAGGACCGCCACTTCGACCGGTTCTGTGCTTCCCGCATCCAGCGGATTCCTGCATCCTTCACAAAGTGATCGGTTCACCTTGTGGGAGGCCTTCCAACGCTACGTCTTCCGATACGCGGTCGTCACTCCAGAACCTGTCGGCCCCATCTGTAATCTGTTCTGTGAGCAATGTGCCCTGCCCACTGCCACTTAAGTTTGGCGATTCTTTGGGCTATGTCGTTTATGTTGGTTCTCCTGCGGATTTCTTCTTTTTTGATTTGTTCACGTAGGAAAACTCCAAGCATTGCCTTCTCTATTGCCCTTTGGATGACTTTTAGCCTTCTATAAAGGCCCATTGTGCGGTACCACAACTTGTCTGATACATAAATATAATAAAAAAACCTTTTGCATGCAAATAATTTCTCCAACTTTGGTTTAACATTTCATCTTTTTACGGGATGCTCTTTAAAACATTTTAGTTTTTATTCGCTTATAGCATTCCTATCATAACATTTATTTTTAAACACTGCAAGCTTTTCTCTAAAATAATTGTATTAGTTAGAGATTCCGGGCATATTTCTCGGTTCCGACAACTTCTCGAACTTGTGTGGAACAGTTGGAATAGCGTGGGTGAAGTTTGTCACAATCGTTTTGGATGGCGGTCGGATTTTTCACTTTAGACCGCGCGCACTTTGGCCACGAATTTGTATCGTACGTAAACCTATCCGTGGTCGTACGAATTGAGTGCGCACACTGAATTGGAGATGCCGCGAATAGTTGTTATAGCGAATAGTCGAATACCGATTAATTGCCATTTCCTATAGCAAATAGTCGAATACTCGCCATTATTGCTCGACATAAAAAAGGAATGTTAAAAAAAATAATTATATAGTTTATTTATTTTCTGAGGCAAGTTTGATTTATGAAAAAAAGCGCAACAGACTTGACCCCAATCGTGTATAATGTTCAGCATTATTGAAAAACTAGTTTTTCTGCACCACAATCGGCACCCCTTTTGGACTTTAAAAATATTAAACTATTAATTAAAAAACCTAACAAAATTACTGATTTTTGGCTAACTTTTTATATTATTATTTTTAGTTAAAAACTAAAAATAATAATAATACTAATTAGGTTGTTGACATGTGGAATGTGAGCTCGGCTGTCATTGTGCCGATTGTCGTAACGGCTAATGGCCTGACGGCCGAAAGGCTCGACCAACATCTCTCGAGGCTCTCGTTAGGTGGCTGGATCAAGCGCCTGATTCAGAAGGCAGTACTCCTCGATACGGCTCGCATTATGAGGAGGCTCCTGTCTCTGCAGCCCTAACCACCGGTAGCTTGGACCCTGCTCCCGACACCAGCGGACTTCTATTTTTTATATTTTTTAAATGTTTTTTATATCTTTTTAGAGAATGAAATATTTAAAAATGTAATTATATGTGAAAGAAAATAAATAAACGAAATAATAATACTAAGTGTGTTATGGTTTTAAAGATTAATAAGAGTTTAATTATTTTTAAGTCTAAAGTTTTTCTGTTCATTAAAAGTTTATTTTAAGTAGGGGACTACTTCGCAAAGCATCGAGATTATTATACAGAAGAAAAAAAGAAAGAAAATAAATTTATTTGATTCAGGTTAAGACACACTCGCTGCGTCCTCGTGGAGGCGATCGGCGGCGGTGATCTCTCGCGTCCAGCCCATGGTACGGAGCGAGAGGGCATGGGAGGCCATCACCTCCTTCTGGGAAGTAGTAATGCTCGCGAAGGAGGAGGCGGAACGTATGAAGGAGAGGCAAATTTCGCGCCCTGACGCCCCTAACTGTCGCAGGAGACGCCTTGGGCGTCGGGAATCCCAGGCCAATTCCCGGTCACCGTAGGCAAAGGCTTGCGGACGGTGAGCAATTGGTAGCTTGCCGTCTGATAAGGACCAGGCCCGGATCGACGGCGCGTTGTGTTCTACGCGCGCCTGAAAGAGATGTCAGCACAACTGACGGCGTCCGATAGGGCCGATGCCTGCCGGGGTCGCGAGAAAGTCGGGAAGGGATACCTTGGCCCCTGGCAACATACAGGCAACTGAAAGAAAGAAAGAAAGAAAGAAAATACATTTATTTAGCACAGACAAAAAGGCACACAACACAACATAATTATAACACAAGTAAAAGATAGAAATAAAAAAGGAAACAAAAAACTGTGTAAAATAATAAATTAACATGAAAGTTAGTGTGCCTCGCGGCTGCGCCAAATAGGCCCAGTTCAGCAAAAATGCCAGACAACTAGTGCCTGACGCTGGTTTTCAACTGGGCCTGAAATGTGAGGTGACGGATGGAAATCAGTTTTGTACTACAATGTGTGTGTGTATACATATATATAATAAATTAGTGTAATAATAATAACGAATATTCCAATACATTGTGTGAATAAAATAAAATTGTAAAACAACAAAACAAAAAGAAACTGACAAATAAATGAAACGGACTCATGTTATATCTTTCGAAACAAACAAAAACCTGTTTTAAACGTTACCAGGCTTCCACGTTCCAACAAATGTAATCTATTAAGCACTTGGGTACATATACATACAAATATCATATAATTGACACATTTAGTGTGACCATATCCAACTTCCTTGAAGGAACACGGGTGGGTCTTAGTCAGTAAAACACATAATATTCACACAAAAACAAATATCCTAGCTTTAGCCCGCGGCTTCGCCCGTGGGAACGTACTACCGAAATTAAAAGTGTGTTAATCCAGGTAAATAATTTGTTAATTCTGTAATATATTGTTATCATAAAACTATTGGTTAACGCGCCGCACGCGAGTAAAGCTCCCAGTCCCCATGATTTTTGCCAACATCTTCAACAATAATCGTCATATGTCAGCCAATTTACACAAAATCTCAAATGAAAAATACACTTAAACATTCTTCATGAATCACTCCGTCCATTGGTAAAAACTTTTTGAAAATCCGTTCGGTAGTTTTTGAGTTTATCGCGTTCAGACAGACAGACGCGGCGGGGGACTTTGTTTTATAATGTGTAGGATATAGGTTATGTAGATACGAGTACATCTATATTTATAAAATTCTCGTGTCACAGTGTTAGTTGCCGTACTCTTCCGAAACAGCTAAAACGATTTTATGAAATTTTTTACGTATATTCGGTGGGCTTGTGGCTAAGTAATAATAGCTGCACGGGTCGATCGATCAGGTTAAGCTACGCTTGCCGCGGTTAGTCTGTGGATGGGTGACCATCTTTACATACCAAGACCCCTCCGTGCCTCGGAAAGCACGTTAAGCCGTTGGTCCCGGCTGTCATTTGTAGATCTTTGACAGTCGTTACGGGTAGTTAGAAGCCCAAAAAAGTCTGACAACCAGTCTTGCCAAGGGGTATCGTGTTACCTAGGTACTGGGTTGTGGAGGTCAGATAGGCAGTCGCTCCATGTAAAATACGGTATTCAGCTGCATCCGGTTAGACTGGAAGCCGATTCCAACATAGTTGGGAAAAGGCTAGGCAGATGATGATTCGGTAGGTCTGAGAATCGGTCGTAATCTATTTTTCATACCCTTAAGTGATAAGGGTGGTCCACCCCAAAGATTTATATGGCAAAACAACGTTTGCCGGGTCAGCTAGTACTACATATATAACTATGTATAGGCAGGAGGGATTATGGTGGCTCTTGATCATTTTAGGTGTTAACGCGGCAAACAATGAAACACAAAATTAATTTTGTTGATACTGGAGAAAGGAAAATTGAACAATAATCTTTCTTTCTCTAACAAAGGGAGGAAAGCTGTGATAGCTTAACACTGACTTATAGCACAGTATAATTAAGTGTCAGTATTATATCTCATTGCTTGTCATTTTTTGGGGGGTATGCTATAATCGCCATGCTTGGCAAGCGGGTTGGCGGTCGCAGTATGGTGTTAAAAATGTATAGAGAACGCTGCTGCCCATTATCTAGTAAGTCCCTTAGTCGCCTTTTACGATACCCATGGGAAGAAATAGGGTAGTGCTATTCTTTAAGGCGGCACCTTGTGAAGGCCGCAGGAATCCGCTGGATGCGGAAAGCACAGAATCGGTCGAAGTGGAGGTGCTTGGGGGAGGCCTATGTCCAGCAGTGGACGTCTTTCGGCTGAAATGATGATGATGATTATATCTCGGCAGTCTACGGCCGCTCGGTAGATAAACCTTCCGCATCCGTGCGTAACTGCCGCGCACTCATGACTGTTGCGTACTGATACATTGAGATTTCGAAACGCGTCGTTTCGGCCATTTTCTATGAAGGCTACAATACTGTTACTTATTTATACTGTGCTAAGGGTAAAAAAACAAGTAAAATAATAAAACAGTTATGACATTATGATGGCTAACAGTTTAGAAGCCATCATCTGCCACGTCCTTTCCCTAGTATGTTGGGGTCGGCTTCCAGTGTAACCGGATGCAGCTGAATATATTTTACTTGGAGCGACTGCCTATCTGACCTCCACAACCCAGTTATTGGGTAATACGATACCCGTTGGTAACACTTTTGGGCTTCTGACAACCCGTAACGACTGTCAAGGATCCACGAATGATCGCTGGGACCAACGGTTTAACGTGCTTTGCGAGGCACTAAAGGGTTTCGGTATGTAAAGATGGTCACGGACCAACCATGCCAAGCGTAACTTAACTTGATTGATCGACCCGTGCGGCTGTTATTATTTAGCCAGCCCTGTGTTAAACTGAAGGGGCTCTCCAGTTTAACACAGGGCTCGGAAACGTTATTTAAAACAACGTTTTTAAAACGTTTCTAACAGTTCTCGTTCTTCTTTGTACAACATTTTGTTCGGAACGAAAACAAAATGTGAACGTTTTCAAAAACCGGTTTATTCCGCAGGACGCAGAAAGCATGAACTTGTTCGGTTAAATTGTACCTTATCGTCATTTCATTACATCATTGATTCCAATACGCTTGCCGCTTACGTATTAATTAGGGATGTGATGCGAGTTTCCTATCGATCAACCCAAAAAAAATTTTTTCAAAGTCAAAGTCAAATAATTTATTTAGATTAGGCACATAAAAGACACTTTTGAACGTCAAAATTTACAAAAACAAGAATTGATTCTAGTAGTGTTCTTCAAAAATGTTTTATAACGTTCCGTTCAAACGTAAACGAAACAAATCATTTTTTAGGAAATATACCGTTATCCGAGCCCTGGTTTAGCAGCCAAATCAATAAAAAGCTGTTGCTTTTTTCACTGAGATTTTGGTGGATATTTTTACTTTTCAACATAAGAAAATACGACAAATATGTAGCCATCTGGATGATTCTGTCGTTTACCTTACTAAGAAAATATCTAAGTACTAAAAACAGTAAACGAACCTTGAAATATGTACGCTGACATTGCTCACTCAAATGGCATGAAAGCACCTCTAATTTGCTAATCTATTTCAGGAGTTTAGAAGGGTAAGCGTGGCCCAATCGATACTGAAGGCCTCGAAGAAATTAGGAGCATTCATGCGAAAAGGATACATCAAACATCTTTTTTTCCTTAAGGCAGGAATACACATGCCAGTGGCTCACACGAAACTATGCAAGTAGCTTGCATGCCATTTATATACAAAAAGGAAAAAAATACAAGTAACCCATCAAAAAGCCACTATCGAACGTCAAAATTCACCAAATGGTTTCGTATGGAGAAGAATAGGAGCAACTCCGTAGTTATTCTTTTATTTATGAAGTGAAAACTTCTTTAGGCGTGTTGGGCATTTTTGAGATGGGACTAAACCATTGATTTCGCGATACTGTAACGACACCTCATTTTTGTAAACGCGATTGTGCTAATTATTTATATTAAGTTATGGATCAATGTTCTATGAAAATATTTTTAATTTAAAGGTTTTGGAAGTATTTTTGTAAATTGTTCAAGTTTTCACTTATATTTACATACTTAAGTACATAAACTCACGACTTCTTCCCACGGGGGTAGTCCGGGTAGTAAAGGGGTATGTAAAGATGGCGTTATGAAGTTTTTGAACCACAGACCGCCATCTTTACTTACCCCATTTGGAGAGTTTACGTTCATATACGCGCGCCGCGTACGCACCTAACCTTTCTGAAGAACATTCGCAATAAAGTCACCATGTCCTTCTAGGGCGTCACCTCAAGTCGTCTGTCAGCATTTCCACTCATATTTCCCTTATAAATTCCCTTTTCTAGTCGCCTTTCAGTAAAAAGAAAACAAAAAAACATAATTCCACAGCAAACTCCAGCGTAATTACTGCCGATGCCGTCATAATTTATTCATCGTGTTTTACTTGAGTTATGGGTGCATTACCATGGCGAGCCCGTAACCTCCCATAAGCTAGGACTATCCCTATTTCCACACGTCAACAGCATTAGTAAAAAACTTTACAATATTGAATTTTTCTAAAGTTACGAGAAAACTTTGAAACTAATCTTGGACTTACGTCCTTTACTGAATAATTTAGACTCGAAAGTTTTACGATCAACCCGGGATTAAACTGTGAAAACTTCACATCTTAATTTAATGTTCTTAGGGCTAATTCATGGTCGAATAGCCTGGCTAAAATTAACATTGAACTGGCAATCTGTTGAATAAATAAATCAGTGTTGCACGTACTAAAGCTCAAGTACTTAATTAAAATTCGGGACTGCATCAGACTTCAAGCATTGCTATGGTATGCTTGTGTAGAGTTGTTTTAAGGCGAAACTAAGCGACTTTTAATGATTTTATATTGAAGATCACGTCTAAACGAGTAGTGTTAATAATTTGGAAAGAATATATATGTAAAATTAGAGCATTTTCTTAATAACTTATGGTTTAAATTACATAGTGTAATTAATTTGTAAAGTTATATATCTAACGCGGATAAAAAACTGAGACTCACGCAAAAACTATCAAGCGTATTTTTTTTAACCTTAGCCATTTTAAAGATAATTTAATTATGTATCTTTTAGTATTTGTGCTTCATTAGAACACTTTTTGTTTTACGTATAATAAATTAATAATGCGTCTAATAGTCGTCTAGGGACAGCGCTCCTTGATGGGCGAGTCCTATTACTGGCTGGACGTACGACACGTTGTGCACGCAAGCAAACTACTCAAGGTCACTGATATATCGGCGTCTTAAGTTAAAAATGCGAAAGTAATAAAGAAAAAACTTTTTTACAAAAAATACAACTGACTTCCAAACTACAAAGTGAAAAATTACTTTAATTTCGGAAGTCGGTGTCTTTGGATCAGTATTTAAGTTTTTTGACACCGACTTCCGAAATTAAAGTAATTTTCCACTTTGTAGTTTGGAAGTCGGTTGTATTTATTATAAAAAACTTTATTTTTTCACTTTTTAGTGGGTTGACTTGTAATTTATCTAAGTTACAATAGCCTTATGTCAACTGCTCATCAAAAATACCCAAATCGCTATAGATGTGCCTTTAATATTTGAAGAGTTGCCTCGATTTCTCCAAGATTCCATTATCAGATCGTGATCAAATGACAATGGGACCAACTTGAAAGTATACTCTTTCAAACAAAAAAAGAATTTTTCAAATCGGTCCAGCCGTCTTCGAGTAATCGGGGAACATACATAAAAAAATAAAAAAAATATCCCGACGAATTGAGAACCTCCTCCTTTTTTTTGAAGTCGGTTAATAAAGGGATAGTTTACTTAAATAATTATTTATTTTTATGAAATTGAGGCTTTATTATCACATTATCACAGGAGTAATTGCGCAAAATAGGTACAGAAGAAGTAATAGATTTTTACTAAAGTAGTAATAGTACCGGTTAATTTATTTCAAGCAATAACCAGAAGATAATACGTATTTATACTTAACTTGAGATTTTCAGGTAATAACGAGATGATAGTGTATTTAAGTAAAATTAACAAAATACTGGTAGAGTCTAGCCACGTTAAGTCTGCAATGGCATAAATGGGCAACCCCAAAAGTTTTATAAATGGTAGATATACTTTTACATCAGTCAGTTATGTCAGTTTCGGGATTGTAAGTAGATTTAATGATTTTGATATTTTGCCTTTTGATTTTTGCATAATAGATTATGTGTAGTAGACTATGTCGTACAAACTTAAACTCAAAGCATTTATTTCAATTAAACCATTTATAGGCACTTTTGAACTGTCAAAGACTCGGTCAGTTAGTCAGAAAGTTGAAGCTAGTTGCCCATTCCGAAACGTAGATCTCTATGGAGAAGAACGGGCAAGAAACTCCAAGGCCACTCTTTTAAATATAGATATTACAAAATTCTGGGTACATTATTCTGGTTGCTTCTATATGTGAGAACAATGTACAAAAAATAATCAAAACAATTGAAAAATATAAGATTAAAAATAAGCCCTGGCAGATAAGAGATGACCAGTCTCAACTGACGGCGCCCGTTCACGAACATGACGCGTGGATCAGCACCATCCACCTACCTCTACCTATGCTCTACCTCCGTACGATGACAAAACTGTATCAAATCCACACTGCATCGTGCTAAAGTGACTATTCTTTACCAGGAATAAACTAGAATTTAAACAAAATAACCTAAAAGACAAACAAAGTATCAAATTCCTTTTTCGTAGTACAGGATGGTGTTGCCGTCTATAGATTTTCAAATTTCACAGTTTTTTTACCAATGCAGATTTAGCGTGGCCAGATTCTAGTTCAGTGCTACGCCGCGTATTTAGCGTACCAAAACAATGATACTTGGCTAAGTAAGAAGTTATGTTAGCCCAGTATCGTTCGGGTACGTATTTAGGTAAGTAATTAATTCAAAATAAGTATAATAGGTATTCATAGTGTCTGTTTACGTTTACATCAATACCGATTTTTAAAGTAATTGGAAAAACAATACTAAGTTAAGTAAGGCTAAGTTATGTTAGCCCAGGATCTTTCAGGTAGGTACGTATTCGGGTAACTTACTAGAAGTAGGTAAGCGTAGTCTTTGTTTTTAGGGTTCCATACTCCGCTGTCTGTCTGTTAGTGGGCTGTATCTCATGAACCGTGATAGATAGACAGTTACAATTTTTGAAGATTGTGTATTGCTATTGCCGCTATAACAAAAACAAAATAAAAAAATAGTGGCACTCCGGGAGTGCCGACAGAAGTGAAAACTTGAGAAATTTTATTGTGCAGGAAATAATTTATCGCGCGTTGATGTCTTTTTAATTGTCAAAAGCTGGTGTCGTAACAGTGTCGCGAAATCGATTGTTTATTCCCATCTCAAAAATGCCCAACGCGCCTAAAGAAGTTTTCACTTCAAAAATTATTATAATTAAAAAAAAAATAAAAAAACAATCAATCTGCCTAGCCTTTTCCCAACTATATTGGGGTCGGCTTCCAGTCTAACCGGATGCAGCTGAATACCAATATTTTACATGGAGCGACTGCCTATCTGACCTCCACAACCCAGTAACTGGGTAATACGATACCCCTTGGTAAGACTGGTTGTCAGACTTTCGGGCTTCTGACGATCCGTAACGACTGTTAAAGACCCACGAATGACAGCCGGGACCAACGGCTTAACGTGCTTTCCGAGGCACGGAGGAGTCTTGGTATCCAGAAATGGTCACCCATCCACGGACCAACCCCGGCAAGCGTAGCTTAACCTGACCGATCGACCCGAGCGGCTGTTAGTATTTAGCCACGAGCTCGATTTTTTTTTAAAATTTAAAGTAAAAATAGTAATTACATTTTTACTTGGCCTTCATTGCTGATAACTAAACATTATTTTCATACATAGTAGCAAACTGTTTTCACTTATAGTTTAAGAACAACGGATTTCCCGGTTTAGTGGTTAGTATAGATGTATTATTTATACATACATCTATGGTGGTCAGCGTAACCTGTGTCACATAGGCATCATCCAGCTGTTTCTATTCTTCAATATTTTTTAAAGTGAAAATTTCTTTAGGCGCGTTGGGCATTTTTGAGATGGGACTAAACCATTGATTTCGCGACACCATGACGACACCTCATTAACCGACTACCAAAAGGAGGAGGTTCTCAATTCGACTGTATGTTTTTTTTTTTGTATGTTTGTTACGCGATTACTCCGCCAATTATGAATTGATTTTAATGATTCTTTTTTTGTTTGGTAGATCATACTTCAGAGGTGGTCCCATATAAATTTTATAAACTTTGCTTGGGTAGTTTTTGAGTTAGCTTCAATAATACGTATTTTTTCCCACATAGTATGTGGATGATATTATGATAACTTCCTGTCACTGTTATTTACATAGCAGGTAGTGGTATTCGAATTTGTGTGGGGTAGGTACCACAACTAAAAAGTGAAAAATAAAAACTTTTTACAAAAAAAAACAACCGACTTCAAAAAAAAAACACTCATCATCTGCCTAGCCTTTTCCCAACTATGTTGGGGTCGGCTTCCAGTCTAACCGGATGCAGCTGAATACCAGTATTGTACATGGAGCGACTGCCTATCTGACCTCCACAACCTAGTGACTAGGTAACACGATACCCTTTGGTAAGACTGGTTGTCAGACTTTTTGGGCTTCTAACTACCCGTAACGACTGTCAAAGATCTACAAATGACAGCCGGGACCAACGGCTTAACGTGCTTTCCGAGGCACGGAGGGGACTTGGTATGTCAAGATGGTCACCCATCCACGGACCAACCGCGGCAAGCGTAGCTTAACCTGATCGATCGACCCGTGCAGCTGTTATTACTTAGCCACAAGCCCCTCAAAAAAAAGAACACTACAAAGTGAAAAATAACTTTAATTTCGGAAGTCGGTGACAAAGAACGAAAATTGAAAACTAAAGACACCGATTTCCGAAATTAAAGTTATTTTTCACTTTGTAGTGTTTTTTTTTGAAGTCGGTTGTTTTTTTTTTGTAAAAAGTTTTTTTATAACGCGATTATGCTCTTTATTTATATTAAGTTTCGGATCAATGGTGATGGTTCTATGTAAGTATTTTTACTTTAAAGGTTTCGGAAGTATTATTTTTTGCAAATGCGATTGTGCTCTTTATTTAGATAAGTAGTAAGTATTTTTCTTCCACCAAGGCGATCTTGTTCAAGTTTTCACTTCTGTCGGCACTCCCAGAGTGCCACCACTTTTTTTTTTGCTTATCCATATTGTTTTCCAGTAATCTTGATATTATCTGTCCATCATTTAGCTTGTCTGTCTCTTTTTTTTGCCATCCTGTGGTTGCCATTCCGTTATGATTTTCGTCCATTTTATCTTGCTGTTAGGGATGTGAGATTAATGGAAAAAACGATTAAAATCGATTTTTCTTCATTCACAATTAATCGATTTGTCAAAAATCGATTTAATTAAAATAAATAATCGATTTCTGTGAAAAAATCGTTTTTTTTGTATTATTTAAAAGTACATGCTTTTCATATTCCAATAATAAACCTAAGATATTAACAATTTATCAGATTAAAAATCAAATAAAATTAAATTAATAAAAAATAACCAATTCAAAACTAAAAATCAAAGGCAATGTTCCTTTAAAATTTCAAGATAAGGAATTAGGAAACCAAATAACATTATTGATACAAATTTTAGTACTATTAAACGTTTTATTTATTAGAATAAAAATGAATGAGCATCCCAACAAAATGACAAACTTATTGTCTCAAAAACTAAAATATAAATCAAATAAAAAAATATAGTCAAAAAAGATTATAAGAAAATAATAATCGATTTAAATAAAAATCGATTACTTTTTAACATCCCTTCTTGCTGTCCCTTGTCATGATTGTGTCCTGTCGATCGCCAGTTCAACTGTCTTATTTTTCTTTACTAAGTCTTCCACCTTTGTGTCAGATCAGTCACTGTTTAAGTTAACATCAGTAGTGTTTTTGAGGATTCTAAAAAATAATCTATTGCGAAAAAATTTGCATGTCGGAACACGCACTATGAAGGGTTCCGTAGTTGGGATGAATTTATTTATCTTAAAAACAAACTTCACATTGCAGTTGACAAATATGTTCTCCCATAAATACATATACGTCACGGTCAATTCTGTAACTGCAAATGTAAGTTTGTAACTGCATTTTTTTTTATATGATTAACTTACAAATTAATATTTTTTGGACTTTTTCCTTTACATGTGCTGTGAGACCTTGCTTCCTGCCAAATTTCATGTTTCTAGGTCAACGGGAAGTGCCCTGTAGGTTTTGATTTATTTGCGAGTATATGGCATAAAAAACGGTCATATATGTCGCATATATGGCTGTTTTTTATTACGTTGATTTAGAAGCTTGATTTTTTTAGAGTTCCAAGGGATTATAGACCTACGTATTTTGGTATTAATTTCAACTGGATACCGCCACGTGTTCCTGAGAACATGGGTCTTAACAGACTGACGGACGGACAACGAAGTGATTCTGTAAGGGGGAAACCTTACAGGATAACTTCGTTGTCCTTTTTAGGTACGGAACCCTAAAAAAGTAATTGGTATTTTCTTAATAAAAAATCAATTGGTATCTCGGGAAAGCTGTCTACTGTAACCAATAAATGGCGGTTTGACCCTTGTCACATTGACACTGACCTTTATATATCACGAATTCAGGGCGTCCCGAAATTACTTTTTGCACTAAGTCCAATAAGTGAGAGTGAGACTGACCGTGGCGAGTTCAAAGATCTCGATAACTTGAAGTAACTTTGTTGGAAAACAGACCTTTGAATTAATGTATTAGGTACGAGATTAGTCTGAAGGGAAGTTTGTTTATAAGCTTCAAAGATAACTTGAGGGATGCGGAAAATAATAACGAAAATTAAATTAATAATTTGTTTTGATTTTTATAGGTATTATGACGACCCAAACTGTTAATTAATCCCATCCAACCTTATTAAAATCTCTCCACTTGTTGGATATCTTTTTTTACATAATTTGTTCAAAACCGGCTGGCGGGTTCGAATCGGAACCGGAATGTTGAATGTGAACAATGGTGGCAAAATGAAAAACTGATGACTTTCCTTTGGTATCTTGATGTAATGTATTAACCATACATAATTGAAAGTAACTTGAACAATGATTGATGTGTACGTCCTCTTAAAATAAAATAAATGAATTAATTACAATGAGAGTAACAATGACTTTTGGCTCTTTTCCCGAGCCATCGACAATGACAGAGTCCATCCATAGAGTTTTACTCAAACTTCTCGGAAATAGTGTTGCAAGTAATGAATTAAGTTTCGACACAAAATACAGATAAAATATTATCAGATTATTGAATTCAGAACTTACAGCTAACAATTATTAAAAAATATGAAACATGTTAATTTGCGTTAGTAACATAATGATTAGGCTTATCACAGTTCTATCTACGAGCGAAATAAACGAATTCTGTTCTATTAGGTATATGAACTTGCGAATTTTTACTCTCCTTTGTCCATAGATAGATAGATAGATAGAATATTATTTATTATATACACCATAAAAATTACAGACATAAATTTAGAAATTTTACATTGAGTGACATAATGGGCGGTCTTATCGCTAAGAGCGATCTTTTACAGACAACCTTTTGATGGATTTAAATGGAAAAAAAGTAGATAATGGATATATAGTAAACAATTTTGCACTAGAGTATGCATATTCCAACTATCGATCGACATATTTTATGAAGCATTCATCATATTATACACAAAGTTAACACAAACGATTCCTACATAAATACACTTAATATCAATGTGCGCCACGTCCCACAGATTTATGACGGCCATAGATAAGGAAGCTTGTTTTATTTACGCCGCTTCTCTTATTTATGGTCCCCGTCCATTCCCGCGTTGGACATGTGCGGATACGCCATTAAAATCGGTTTATCGTTTCAGTTCCAGTGACACGATAAATTGCAAGCTCATAAACTCTTAAATCCCGACATGATAAAAATCACAATGAAAATCTATGTCATTCTGTTAAGTTGGTTTGAAAAGGTTATGGGATACAATTAACTCTTCTGGGCGACTGCTGGACCCAATCTTATCAAAAAGGTCCCATTTTGGGGTAACGTAACTTTGGAGATAGCTAATTTACAATTATACATACAATAAAAACGCCGGCCAAGTGCGTGTAGGACCAGGCACAATCAAGGGTTCCGTAGTTGGGATGAGTTTATCGCCAGAAAAAACTTAACATTGTAGTTAAAAAACATATTCTCCCATACATTCCAACTGCAAATGTATGTTTGTACGCACAATATTGAGAGGTTTATCATGTTATTTTAAGAAAATTGACTTCTTATAGGTTTTCCTATAATCTATAAGTAAAGAATCGTTGTATGTATTTTTTTCATAATTTTGGGCTCAGTAGTTTCGGAGATAAGGAGTGGTGGTCAATTTTCATCAATTTTTTAAATTATCTTTAAATGTATTTATTTTAAAATTATAAAATAAATATATTTGAGATCCTCAAAATACCTTTTAAAAAAAAGTTTTGCAAACTGTACTGCGTAACATATCAAAGGTATGTCACACGGTACTGTTTGCAAAACTTTTTTTTAATTTTCTTAATTGCCTCCTAAAAGTGACCCTCAAATTCAAAATTCATTTATTTACGGTACACTTCCGTATCTGGGTCACAGAAATAAATATGTGTACCAAATTTCAACTTAATCGGTCCATTAGATTCGGAGCAAATTGGCTGTGACAGATGGACAGACGACGCACGACTCCGCACGAGTGATCCTATAAGGGTTTCGTTTTTTGCTTTTGAGGTACGGCACCCTAAAAACACTGATAGCAGACCGGAGTCTGGATTTGTGCCCGGTTGATGTCAATAGGCTCGCCCTCATGTCATGGGACTTAAACATAACTGGCGAAATATGGGTGTATTATATTTGCACCTCTGCCCAATCCTCCGGGCAACCAAGGCGTGATATTATGTTATATCACAATAAAAAAGTATAGATTTTTTGTGCTGCCTAAAACTTAAGTAAAAACATTACCCTCCTTCTGGGGCAGTCGGGTAAAAAGTAAGGTTAGTACAGGTAAGGTAAGTAGTTAGTACTTGGTCAACCAAGCTCTGCTCGGGTGAAAATAGAGAATGTTCATTTAATAGTATAGGATAGTTCATACTAATCAATGTATAGTACCTACTTACTAATTCCATGCTGCCATGATAGTCGGTACTTACTAATTCCATGCTGCCATGTCATTATTCATTATCTTGTTCTACATTTTGGGTGACCGAGCTCTGTTCGGGTGAAAATACGGAGAAAATGAATTTTCCCAGATATGAGACCTAGCTAGATCGATTTTTCGCCCCCGTAAACCTCTATATTGCAACTTTCATCGAAATTGTTAGAGCCATTTTCCAGGATGTGATTACAAATATTGTTCGTTTAAAAGTATGGGATAACTTACAACAAAAAGAAAGTCATGTCTTGGAGCTAGACAAATACTACAGACTTAACAATCAAACAAGACATAAAATAAATCTATTTGCAAAAGACAAATAAAACTAAACCAATCTAAAATAAAAAAATGGTGGGGGTTTAAATAAGCTCAGACGAAAGCGCCAAGCAGGGTACAAGCTGGTGGATATAAAAGTTGAGCCGCCTGTGTTGATAGTTTTCATCATAAATTCATTACTAAAGCGTCTGTGGGGGAACTGGGGGAACTTGGGAAGTTAAGTCAAAGCCTGTTTAAACAATGCTCCACGGGTAGTTAATGTCGCAGCCAGCTGCTTCATCGTTAGGGTTGGCACAGGCTTGGCATCTATTCTGTAAAAATCTTACCGAGCAAACTTAGGAAATAAGTAATGTCATTCCAACTAATGCTATGTATTGACAGCTCACTTCTCTTAAGTTTTTACTCAAAATTCGTTCAAACTCGTTTTCAAAAGAATCATGTCCAGTCTTGACCTGAAAATTTTCTAACGCGTCTAGTGATGTAAAATATCTTAAAAAATGCATTTTTTTTTGCTTATTTCATATCGTTTAATTGAATTTTCAAATAAACCCAGGAAAAAAAATGTATGATTTTTTTATGGTATTATATTATGATGTGGAAAGAAAAATAAGTGTACAGTTGACAGGTTATGCTTAAAAAGAAACGCAACGTTATATGAATGACAGGCTGTCATTTGTTTGACGTTTTGCAGTCGTTCGTTTGCTCTTGTTGCGTATTGTACTGTGCGATTTTGGATTTTCTTATAACTTTACAACTTTTGCTTTTTCCACGGACTTCGATACCTACCTCTTACGATTACTTTGGCCTGTGTTATACGGATACCGATTTAGTGCTTTTTGATTTGGACCTAAGACATCGCTATTGTTGGAAAGCGTTATGGAGCCTTTTACGAGATTGCTTTGTATAAACTGTAACATATGTGTTAATACGCTTCGGCGCTATCGGGCCCTTCAGCTTGATAGCAGAGTCATCTCGCTAATTAGCACTTGGATATCTCCAGTAATAGTAAGTAAATAACAATCAAGTACCTACCTAACGATTTAGTATCCAGTCAACAGACGCTAGTGTAATGAATGTTTTATTAAAAATAATTTATATTCAGAAGTGGTATTTTAGTATATTTTTTCAAGTTACATGAAAAATAGAACTAGTACTACTAGAAATAGGTTACATGTAGATTTTCCCCATGTTTTAGCTAGTGTACTTTTAGACAGCTATTTAAAACAAAACATGTAAAAATATAAAATAAATATACAGGTACAGGGTCAATACTACGTGCACCTTATTATGATCCCCACAAAATGTTGAAATACTTGTCATGTAGTACCTATTTCTATAATTGTAACTTTTAATGGTGAGAAATAAACAATTTTTATTTTATTTTATAATTGATTTGTTTTTCAGATAACATGAAGATTACATTTGTGAAGCGTGCTTCGATGTATCCATGCAGACTATTAATGCTCAGTTTCATGGAAGCAATGAGTGTGATCCATCTGCTGGTTCATCTCGCCGTGGTCATGCTCAAGTATGCCTCGTTAGTGGTCGATCATTGCTCAATCGTCAAAGTGACCACATTCTCAAAGAAAACCCATCAAGCCTCACACTAAGGATGATCAACTTAATTCGAACTGCTGTAGCACCTTTTCAGGTTTGTATTTAAATATTTGAACTCATTTTAAATTGCATGCAATTTTTTCTTCAAATACCACGTTCTAGGCCATGACGTTACTAGAGAATGTGATACTTTTTTTTACCTTGGCATATCACTGCATTTATTACAAATATGTTTTTTTGTTGACAGATATTACAATCTAATCGTGTATGTCATGCCTGTTGGTTGCGATTTAAAAGAAAAGCTCTTTCAACACAGCAACAGGATGAGGAAAGAGGTTTAGACGGTGATGAGACTCTTCAAAGTGAAACAATTGAACAAGAAGTGGAACAGTATGTTGATCCAGTCCATGTTCCAGATATACAACCTTCCCTGCTCCTTGCAAGTACAGATGAGGTGCATGAAAGGGAATCATCTGTAGAATCTATTCCAGCTCCAGAGATTCATTCGCAACAATCTCAAACCCAACCAGTGAGAAATCAACAATCAAGTAACATAACATTACTTAATTATAAACGTGCTCCCAATACAGCATCTCATTGTGCATTTTATGGGTGTGAGAATGTAAATCTGCATATTGTGTCAGATGCACTGCGGGCTACCATTTTGTCCAACTACAATTTTTATATTCCCAAACTGGCTAGGGTATGCACAGACCATTTACATGGAAACAGTTGGGATTCCCTCTATGCCAGTGAAAACAGCATGAGCAATTTCACTGTTGAACAAGTTGAGCATGTTTTTTCCTTTGTTCAAAAATACAGGCAATTTCTCGATTTTTCAAGTATAGAATCAGTACAATAAATTGATGACCATTTATTTGGATTTTGGATGGGCTTAACAAAACCCAAATTCCTTAATTTATTAGAAGACCTTCCTCGACTGTTGGAAAAACACAGGGGTATATTAGGTCTAGCTGCTGTATTGATAAAGATGCGGACAGGCGATTCCGACTTAAGAATATCCACATTACTAGAAGTTCCTCGCACTACACTAGAGAGGTTAATGCAAACAGCACGAGAGATACTACTACAGGATTTTGTTCCATGTAACCTTGGAATAAACCATTTGACGAGAGAGCAATTGATAGAACACAATCTCATGATCCCAAATGGAATTTATAATGAAAATAACGAACAATGTATTGTCATGTGTGATGGAACATACATTTTTTTAAATAAAAGTAGTAATTATATGTTTCAAAAAGACACATATTCATTACACAAATACAGAAACCTGTTAAAGCCATTTTTAATAGTAGCTTGTGATGGTTACATTTTAGATTGTTTTGGCCCATACAAAGCTACCACATCTGATGCAGAAATAATGTCTTCTTTGTTCAGCAATGAAAATTCCCCACTGAGACGGTACTTTCAAAATAATGACATATTTATTTTAGACAGGGGATTCAGAGATAGCATCAGCTTATTAGAGCATTGTAATTATAAGGCCTATATGCCAGAGTCACTTTCGGAAGGCGAACACCAGTTAACCACCACCCAAGCAAATAGAAGTAGATGTGTAACTATATGCAGATGGGTGGTGGAGGTTATAAACGGATACTTTAAAAAGAGATTTTAGATTATTAAGGTTTGACCATTTTAATAAAACTGTACCAAATATGATGGCTTATTTCCAAATAGGTGCAAGTTTGATAAATAAGTTTGGTGTTCGCCTTCACAATAGAGCTGATGCTGCTCAAATTCTTGTTATAATAAATGAAAGGATGACCTTGGAAAATAACTTATCTAATATAGTTACAGAATATAATTTAAATCGCTGGGCATCCTTTTTTCAAAGCATTACAGCTGATAATGCTAATATTGAGTTCCCCCATCTAGAATTTAACGAATTAATATTATTCGCCTTGGGAACGTACCAAATTCGTCAAGCACGTTCATATTATGGTGAACACGTACGTTTCCATGGCGGATACAGAATAGAAGTTTGTGTAGACACTAATCGTATACCTGAGTTAGGCAGTGGGGAAAATTCACTTATAAAAGGGAAAATAAAATCAAGACACATCTCAAGACGTCAGTACTATGTGTACATTTTGATAGCAAATGGTATTAATGGACGAGAAGGCATTATTGAGTATTGCTGCAACTGCATTGTAGGACGTCGCACTGTAGGTTGTTGTGCGCATGTCATGACATTGGTGTGGTACTTAGGTTGGGCCAGGCATGAAACCAACATTGTGGCTCCAGCGGCATTTTTAGATGCAGTGGTTGTACGAGATGACATTGAATAAATAATAATAAATCAAATCCTGTTTTTATTTAATTTGCCTGTCCTCACCAATAACATATAGGTGGGCAGCTATACATTTATGTCGTTATGACCGAGAGGTTAACACCTCGCCTCTCATGCACGAGGCTGTGAGTTCAATTCCGGGTAAGTACCAATGTGTCTTTACCTGGTAGGTATACTTACTTTCTAAGTTTATCTTGGATATCAGTGAAGGAAAACATCGTGAGGAAACCTGAGAGCCAGTTCTGTTACTGAAAAAACGTTCGCATTCAAGTCGCAATCTGCTGAACTTATATAATAATAAAAGTCAGAAATCATCAACCCGTCTTGACCAAGTGTTGAGGTTAATACTCGTGCCTTCTCTCCGGTATGAGAAGAGGCCTTAGTCCAGAAGTGGGATAGTAATAGGCTGGTATTATTATTTACTCTATCCCCTTGTCTGTCCATCAGACTTAAGAGTTCGATGGCTAAAAACACCGCTATCAAGCCGACTCCTGGAGTCTGGTCCGCTTCGACGGCGACGACAGACTTTGACCGGTACTTAATTCAGTTAACTATACCTAAATTGCTAACTTGCACAAAGTGTAGTTATAGAAACCAAAGATGGCATAACATCACAAGTGAACTCTTCAAAACTCAATATCGGTGGGATATATTACAATAATGTAACTGCTGTTTGCGACCGCGCGCCGATTTGATGATATTACATTGAAGAGGGATTTATTTCTGAGTGATTGTAACTCTCAGCGATTAAACAATTTGATTATAATTATCGTACAGTTTTTGAGATTATAACAGCTGTCAATCAAACCATATCTGACAGCTGTTATACTTAACCTCAAAAACTTATTTACATAATAGCGTTTTTCCCTGGCCTCTAAATGAAAAGATGATAAGTTATTGTGTTATTATAAACAATAATTGTTTTTATACAACACTAGTTGTAGGCAGACGCGACCTGTAAAACGAATCAAGTGACAGGTCAATTAATATATGGAAAGTGGGCATGATTCTTTTGGTGAAATAAGCTGTCATACCATAATGCTAGGGATTGACAGCTCACTTCACCTAAGTTTTCACTCAAAACTCACTCAAACTCGTTTTAAAAACTTAGGTGAAGTAAGCTGTCATTCCACCTAATACTAGGGATTGACAGCTCACTTCACTGGTGTCTGAGAGTATGTCATGCTCACTCAAATGTCTTGCTGGTGGTAGCGTGTGTGTTGGATCATTAAGTTCACTTCAAAATGGTTGAGCTAAATGGTGCTGATTCTAGCGTCATGTTCGTGAACGGGCGCCGTCAGTAGGGACTGGTCATCTCTTAGCTGCCACGATTTATTTTAATTTTTTAACTGTCTTTGTTTTTATACTTTTATTACGGACGCTTTTAACGTGCAAGTCTTTTTACATTGTTCTCACATGTATAATTTCAACATGAAGGATGTTGTAACCAATATTTTGAAACAATATTATGATTTAAAAGAGTCTCCGTGAAGTTTCTTGCCCGTTCTTCTCCATAGGAACCTACTACGCTTTGGAATAGGCAACTAACTTCATCTCTCTGACTGACCGACCCCTTGACAATTCAAAAGTACCTGTAATTGGTTTATTTGAAATAAATGATTTGAGTTTGAGTTTTCACCTAAGTTTTCACTCAAAACTCGTTCAAACTCGTTTTCAAAACTTAGGTGAAATGAAATGAAATGAAATGAAATGAAATGAAATGAAATGAAATGAAATTGTTTATTCTGTAAATAGGATATCGGAATCACTTTTACACGTCATAATAAATGAGCTGTCATTCCACCTAATGCTAGGGATTTACAGCTCTGCTCACATTATAATTTGACAGTTTTCACGACGAGATTTTTCTGATGAAAGATCGGTTGGTGTTGATTTAGTGCTAGATAAGTATTATGATAAAAATAAACACAAATAGTTACAGATTGAGAAACAAGGTCAGTGAAAATAGGAGAACTAGTTATTATTATTAGTTTGTTTCTTTTTTACGAAGCAAAAACGAATCCGTCGCCATGTTTGTATCTTGCTTAGTAGGAAAGGTACAACGTAATCGTTTTTTGTACCTTTGCCTGCTTTGGTTTAAATAGGTCCTTATTTTTATTACTTTATTTATCTTATAGATTCTTTTTTTTAGATTTTGTGAATGTGAGAACGTTGTAGGCTGTAGACTTGTGGACCATTTTCTATTTTGCTAAGTACCTCATCATCATCATCATTTCAGCCGAAAAACGTCCACTGCTGGACATAGGCCTCCCCCAAGCACCGCCACTTCGACCGATTCTGTGCTTTCCGCATCCAGCGGATTCCTGCGGCCTTCACAAGGTCATCGGTCCATCTTGTGGGAGGCCTTCCAACGCTACGTCTTCCGGTACATGGTCGCCACTTCAGAATCTTTCGACCCCATCGGCCATCCGTTCTACGAGCAATATGCCCTGCCCATTGCCATTTGAGTTTGGCAATTCTTCGGGCTATGTCGGTTACCTTGGTAAGTACCTGGTACTTGTTAATAGGCCTACACTTTCCTCTCATACCACTGTAATTTTAAAAAATTGTAAAACCATTTGTTTTTAAAAGAGTAACCGTGGAGTTTCTTGCCGGCTCTTCTCCATAAGAAGCAACCAATTGGAACCGTGCACCTAGCTTCTGACGTTTCATAAGTGCCCTTGTAGGTTTATTGTGTGAAATAAAATATTTTGAATATGTATTTGAATTTGCCAATAAACGCATATTTCTTTATGCCGTTCTTTCTAGATAATGGTTACACTCAATGTGTATCTATAGTTAAAGGCAATATTAATATACCTATATAATCTATGAAATCTTCGGGTAACCCTGCATTGACATTCGAAATAGCTCGAGAAAATGCGAACAGTTCTTGAAATTCTGCCAATAAAGAACAGTCATTCAAATCACATCTTTGCAAAAGACATCGTCTGGAATAGAAAAGGATTTGTTGCTATGACAGCTCGGTTCAATCAAAATTAAACCCCCAAATTCCCAGGATTCCACCCCATTTTCCTTAACTGGTGACTCCGGTATTTAATGCCCCGTTTATAAGCGGCCGCCATTGTGAAGAAAGTTGGGAGTTATGTCGGGAAAACTGTAAGGAAAATAAAAAGTATCTCGCATTAGGAGGCGTTCATTAATTACGTGAGGTTATTTTGGCGATTTTTCGACCCTCCCTCCCCTTGGTGAGATTTCGCTCGATCCTCTCCCCCTCCTCCTAATCTCACGTGGGATTTTTCGAAATTGGAATCAGCTGGTACTTAATACACAGTGAAAGGAACTTCGTTCCAAACAGGTGTCCTGGTGGTGTGCCTTCCCCGCTAACTGTCGTAACTAGCAATTGATATGTGTTGTGGTGAGAATATTTTTTCCCTCAAACAAAATTCACGCAAAACAAAATACGTGATTATATTCTAAACGGTAAACGACACAGACACGACGATTAGAGAGAACTTTTTCAAAACAAAGTTCTGAACACGTAGGTAATGTCAGTGCAGATACGTCAGTTTGTGAGATACGACAGTTAGCGAGGAGAGCGACGATATTTTAGTGGAGAAACATGTTTTATTTAATTTAAGTTTTCTCGCAATTTTACACTGTCTCTTGAGGGGAAAATAATTACGTGATATTCGCCGAGACACCCTCTCCCCCATGTGAGATTGGGTGAGATTCGGCTCGACCCCATCCACCCCCTAAACGCCTCACGTAATTAATGAACGGCCCCTTACGAATAGCTACAGAACGAAATAGTTACTTTTAGTCATGAGTAGGTACACTATCTTTGATCGAATCATCGTTTAACATTAAGTTTGATAATTGTGTTCAAACCTCGTGGCTAAGTAATTACAGCCGCAGAATCGATCTATCTGGGTAAGTTACGCTTGCCGGGGTTGGTCCATGGATGGGTGTCCATCTTTACATACCGAAACTTCTCCGTGCCTTGTAAAGCATGTTAAGTCGTTGGTCCCGGCTGACATTCGTGGATCTTTAACAGTCGTTGCGTGTCGTCAGAAGCCCGAAAGTCTGACAACCAGTCTTACCAAGGGGTATCGTATTACCCAGTAACTCGGTTGTGGCGGTCAGATAGGCAGTCGCTCCATGTAAAATATTAGTATTCAGCTGCATCGGGTTAGACTGGAAACCGACCCCAATATATCGTTGAGACAAGGCTAGGCAGATTGATTGAATTGTGTTCAAAGGCTTATTCCTCCTTCACGAGCATTGTGCTCGTGAAGGAGGAAGAAGCTCGGTTTCCTGCAATTTAAATCAAAAACTTAAATAATCAAATATGTAGGAGTGATTTCGTGAAAATGGAGGGAAGTGTGTAACAGGAAGCCGGGGAAGCGCGCGCTATTTGATTTGACTAATGAGCGCGCGCGGTGCTAGAGTTGGCCCTAAGAAACGACCTTGACGAAGCCCCGCCCCTTTAATGTTGCTTATTACAGTTATTACCAAGGTAAGATGTCAGATGTTACACATCATGATATTATGTGGATACAGTAAGGCTCGTTAATTTTTTTTCCAAAAATTCAATATGTTTTAGGAGTTCATATCGAAAATTGTTCAGCATGACGAGTTCAATCACTCTTATTACACCGACGAATGACAAAATGGTCGCCCTTTGCGTCATTAATAAAAATAAAACCCCCAGTTCCTCGACTCCCACACCCCTAACGAGTGACGCCGGTGTTCAGCTACCTCATAGCTTTGAACAATAAAGTATGTTGGACAACGATAATGTATTACTCGCCTAGTGCTGAGACGGCATGACACAGCGTTCTTGTAAGGGGATTAATGTTGTATAAAACGTATGCCTGGGATTGTAAGTGTTGTGACGTAACAATCTTTAATATTGATCAACTACATAAGAGGATGGTCTGAGGCAAAAGAGGGGTTTATTGTGGCTCTCTGGTATCCCGCACCATCAATTGCGTATCACAGTTTTAATTATAATACGATGGATTTTGAAATAATTTGCTAATCTATTGGTTCATATGTTTGAAAAATTCTTCTGTTTTAAAGTGGGTAACGTGGCAAACAGATGTCAAATATTTCGCTGTTTAGATTAATTTGGCAATATTACTGTATAGAAATATTAAATATGGTTAACTAGTGAACTAAAACATTGATTATGAAATGCAATAATTTATACCGTAACACCGAATATTTAGTTTCAGATGTATTTTTTTTTTTAACTTTCCAAATGCGTTTTCATCCCATCTATTCGAAAAGGACGACTTGGTTCGCCTTTAAGTGCACCCAAAGGTGGTGTTTTCTTTAAGAAACTTTTAGCGGGCAGTAATGAATTTTTAATCCTCTTTATAAGTGCGCCGCAATTATCATTTCCGCGCACTTTTTGTGTTTGGAACATCTAAGTGTTCAGCGCTAAAGAAATCGAACGCAAATATTGTTTGAATAAAGACTGGCTGGTACGACGGCCCATAGTCGTGCCGCGGGCTGAATAAAAAAAAAAGAAATCAAATTAAAAACGCGCGAATTACAGCCCGTGTTTTCGAAAATTTTCACGGATTGTTAGAAATTCATGGTTTTGTTTTGAAAAATGAATTCTTCAAGTGACAGTGAAAGTATAGAATTAACTCCTGAAAGTATTAGAACTGACGCAAGAAATGTGATGGATAATCTATTACCTGCAAAATCGCGAGAGAAATATAAGTTTTTAGTTGTTTTATTATTAGATACTATTTTATTTCAATTTAGTTGTTACTCTATGTTTTATTAAATAATAATATTACAATAAAATATAAGGCGCCTTTTATTTTCTTATAGAGGGTGATGAAAAGTAGAGTGTATCTTTCGGGCGCAAAATATATTTTTGGCTCGGGCGACGTACTTTGAATCCCTCGCTACGTTTAGGATTCTACTAAAGAATCCCTCGCTGCGCTCGGGATTCAAAAAAGCGCCCTCGCCGTAAAAATATAATTTTGCTCCCTTATGATACAATCTGCTATTTTTACACCTATAACGGTTACAACATCAACTTCAGTGTCATAATTGCAATTCATTATTAATATTCTAGTTCACTAGTTAGCCATATCACATATTTCCATACAGTAATATTGCCAAATTAATCAAAACATGTAAGTATTTGACAGCTATTTGCGACGACGTTGCCAACATAGAATGAACGCTCTTAAGGGGACGATAACCGACTTTTAATGATTTTATACTGAAGATGACGTCTAAACGAGTAGTGTTAGTGATTTGGAAAAAAATTATGTTAAATTAAAGCATTTTCCTAATATTTTAATATAGACATATTTTTGATAATGTTTATATTACATAGTGAAATTAATTTGTAAAGTTATGTCTAACGCGGATAAAAAACTGAGAATGACGCAAAATCTATCGAGCGTATTTTTCTGAAAACTTCACCATTTTAAAGATAATAAAATTATTGATCTTTTAGTATACTTGTTTTATTAAAATACTTTTTGTTTTACGTGTAATAAATTAATAATGCGTCTAATTTGGGACAGCGCTCCTTGATGCGCGAGTCCTATTACTGGCTGGACATACGACGCGTTGTGTGAGCTCAGTACAGAACACGCAAGCTAACCATTCAAGGTCACTGTCATATATCTGCGTCTTAAATCACGCAATTATGTTGTTGAATTGACAAAATAAAAGGCTTTGCCACTGTAAGTGTTTTATAAGCAATTATCCCGCGCGCATACAAATAACCTTAGAAAAGGCGGTAACTAATTAATACTAGTGACCATACGTTTTTTTTTTTTGGGTGGGAAATTATCAAATAACCTGTCTCGCTCTGGGTGGAGCGGGAGGGTGTGTTTCAGACTCTTACTGACTAAAACCCACCCGTGTTTCTTCAGTTGCCTGTATGTTGCCAGGGGCCATGGTAACCCTTTCGGACAAACCCGTAACCCCGGCAGGCATCGGCCCTAGCAGACCCCTTCAGTTGTGCTTACATCTCTTTGAGGCGCGCGTGGAATACAACGCGCTGTCGACCCGGGCCTGGTCCTTATCTAACGGCGAGCTATCCATTGCTCACCGTCTGCAAGCCCGCGTCTACAGTGGCCGGGAATTGGCCTGGGATTCCCGACGCCCAGAGCGTCTCCTGCGGTGACAAGGGGCGTGAGGGTGCGAAATTTCCCTCTCCCTCATGCGTTCCACCTCCTCCTTCGCGAGCATTACCGCTTCGCAGAAGGAGATGACGGCTTCCCATGCCCTTTCGCTCCGTACCATGGCCTAGATCAGGGCTGGACGCGATAGATCACCGCCTCCACGAGGACACGGCGGTGCCACGTCCAAGCCGGGCAGAGCTCCACCGTATGTTCCACGTACCATTATATCGTCTTGATAACTGGCAGAACCTTTTTGGATCTGTCCAACGCGCAAATCGGCAGCAACAAAGTCCCTCGAGATGACTGGTAACCACAAATAAATACAGATGGGACACTCCGCAGTTTAGGTAGGTATGAAGCTACAAGTAGGTACGCGGCGGGCCCGTCTTGCTGGGCCTATTCAGTGAGTGTTACGTAGTCAGAAGTTCTAAGAGTTATGAGATAAAAAGAGAGGCAACTTCTAGGTGTATATAACTGTAGGTAATTAGCGCTGTGCGACCTGAATTGCACTTTAGTGTGTCATAGCAAGAGTCGCTTTTTAACAGACCTCAAAAAAAGGAGGAGGTTCTCAGTTCGTCAGTTTTTTTTCTTTTCTTTGTATTTATGTTCCCCGATTAAGAAATATTTTTTGTTTGAAGGGTATACTTTCAAATTGGTCCCATTGTCATTTGTGTTTACGATGTGATGATGGAATCTAGGAGAAATCGAGGGAACTCTTCAAATATTATGGGCACATCTATAGCGATTTGTAACTTAGACAAATTACAAACCCACCACTAAAAGTGAAAAAAAAAATACTTTAATTTAGGAAGTCGGTATCAAAAATTAGAATACTGATCCAAAGACACCGACTTCCGAAGTTATTTTTCACTTTGTAGTTTGGAAGTCGGTTGTATTTTTTGTAAAAAAGTTTTTTATTTACATGATTTTGCGGAGTGTCCCATCTGTATTTATCTGTGCCGATACTTCCAAACCTTACCAAATCAACCCCTCAAATGGAAGACCAGGGGGCCTACCACCAGCTCAAAAGCAGTATTATTTTATTATTACTTCAGTGGGAGAAAGAGATGGAGCTATACGTTCTGTAGAGCTTCATCTCTTTCCCACACTGAAGTAATATTAAAATAATACTGCTTTATGAGCTAGTGGTAGGCCCCTTGTATGCCTGTAATTTCTGTGGAACCAAAGGTGTGTTATTGCCACTAACTGTGAGTTTAACCCACAGTTCCCCATATCATCATCTGCCTAGTCTTTTCCCAACTATGTTGGGGTCGGCTTCCAGTCTAACCGGATGCAGCTGAAAACCAGTGTTTTACAAAGAGCGACTGCCTATCTGACCTCCACAACCCAGTTACTGGGTAATACGATACCCCTTGGTAAGACTGGTTGTCAGACTTTCGGGCTTCTGACGACCCGTAACGACTGTCAAAGATTCACGAATGACAGCCGGGACCAACGGCTTAACGTGCTTTCCGAGGCACGGAGGAGTCTCGGTATGTAAAGATGGTCACCCATCCACTAACCAACCCCGGCAAGCGTAGCTTAACCTGGTGGATCGACCAGTGCGGCTGTTATTACTTAGCCACGAGCGCCTCACACCCTATAATGTTATTCAAAATATACCCTACTTGCTACACTAACAGGGTAAAGTAGGATGTATCTACTTCACTTTATGAGTCGCTAAAAGCGTGTACTGGATCTCTGAGTGCTTTTATAATTTTATTATCGGCATCATTATATCAATATTGAATATGAGGCAATATTCTGTAAACATAAAATCAACATAAGATCACGCCTGTATTTTCATTGACTTGAATGTGCCCTGGCGGCTGTGAGTATGTCATGCTCACTCAGATGTTTCGCTGATAGTGGCGCCTGTGTTGGATCATTTAGCTCCCTTCAAAATGGTTGAGCTGAATGGTGCTACTGAACGGGCGCCATCAGTTAGGGCTGGTCATCTCTTAGCTGCCATGGCTTATTTGTAATTTATTTTAATTTTTGATTTTTTCTGTTTTATCTTTTTATTATGGACGCTTCTAATGTGCACGTCTTTCTACATTGTTCTCACATGTGCAATTTCAACGTGAATGATGTAACCAATATCTTGTTACAATAATTTTATTTAAAAGAGTGTCCGTGGAATTTCTTCCCGTTCTTCTCCATAGGTACCTACTACGCTTTGGAATGGGCAACTAGCTTCATCTTTCTGACTGACCGACTCCTTGACAATTCAAAAGTGCGTAAAAGGTTTAATTGAAATAAATGCTTTGAGTTTGATTCCCCGAAGGGTTGGTCAGAGACAGGGGATTCTGTAAAAATACCGCTAATTATTTTGTATACCGTTGCTAGCCATTCGTGCCCGGCGTTGCCCGTTTGAACTTTATGTCGCTTTCATGGTTTTAGCTGTTTTCAGGTTTCCATACTCAAAAGGTAAACCGGGACTCTATTACTAAAATTCCGCTGTCCGTCCGTCTGTCTGTCTGTCACCAGGCTGTATCTCATGAACCGTGATAGTTAGACAGTTGCAATTTTCACAGATGATGTATTTCTGTTGCCGCTATAACAAAAAATATTAAAATACAGAATAAAATAAACAATTAAGGGGGCTCCCATACAACAGACATGATTTTTTTGCCGTTTTTATAGATAACTAGCTGCGCCCCGCGGTTTCACCCGCAGAAGTCTTGATCCTGTGGGAATATCGGGTTAAAAATCGGTGTGCTATGTGTTAATCCAGGTTATAACCTATCTGTGTACCAAATTTTATCCAAATCCGTTCAGCCGTTTGAGCGTGAAGAAGAGACAAACATACACACACACACACACATACTCACAAACTTTCGCCTTTATAATACTAGTATGATACGTGATATGTGATGGTACGGACCCTTCGTGCGCGAGTCCGACTCGCACTTGGCTGGTTTTTTTCAAATATAAAAATACCATCCTCCGGTGTTTTTAGTAAAAATCTTTAATACAAACTTTGTCCTGTCGTGTGAAGCCAATAGCACGTTTAATTTAAAAAAAAGTTCGACTTAGTAAATCTTCTGTAACAAAACTGTGTGAGTTTCTTTCCTAAACTCGATGTACTTGTACTGATTATTTTAAAAATAAAAATTTTATACTAATGTGCTATTAATCGTTTGAAAACCAAATCAAGTGGTAAAGTCTGCACCTCGAATTTCACCCGCATCCATACAATTGAAACGGGAATACAGCAATGCAGCAATGCGGCTGCTGTCAAAATCGGTATAGGGGAAATATTTTCCAGGCGAACTCTTTCATAAACAGCTCTCCAGTACCCTCATTGCGTAATACAACAGAATCACAATCTGTTTCGATTTGAAAGAGATTGCTAATCCATTGCATCACAAGTTGAAAAAAAAAAATCTACTCAACAATGTAAATAACGCAATGAATGTTGTTGAACTGTCAAAATGAAACAAATTAGGCAAAATTGTTTACGAAAATAAGTTACGTAATTAGGGTACTGGTATTCAATCATAAAGAAAGAAAGAAAAATATTTTATTTGGGACACGCACAGGAAATACAAACAACAAAAAAAACAACCGACTTAAAAAAAAAACACTACAAAGTGAAAAATAACTTTTAATTTCGGAAGTCGGTGTTTTTGGTTTTCAATTTTCGTTCTTTATCACCGACTTCCGAAATTAAAGTTATTTTTCACTTTGTAGTGTTTTTTTTTTGAAGTCGGTTGTTTTTTTTTTTGTAAAAAGTTTTTATTTTTCACTTTTTAGTTGTGGTACCTACCCCACACAAATTCGAATACCACTACCTGCTATGTAAATAACAGTGACAGGAAGTTATCATAATATCATCCACATACTATGTGGGAAAAAATATGTATTATTGAAGCTAACTCAAAAACTACCCAAGTAAAGTTAATAAAATTTATATGGGACCACCTCTGAAGTAAGATCTACCAAACAAAAAAAAAACCATCAAAATCAATTCATAATTGACGGAGTAATCGCGTAACAAATATACAAAAAAAAAAAAAACATACAGTTGAATTGAGAACCTCCTCCTTTTGGAAGTCGGTTAAAAACGAGTACTTAAATAAAAGTAAAAAAAATTTTTTTTTCTTTTTTTTCAAACAAGTATTTAGCATTTTTTTTTTACATCATACCTACCTGTGTTTAGCTTAAATAGTTTTATCTTCTATATAAAACGTTCTTTTGAGCTCAAAAATTTTACATCTACACAGATGTATTATACTAGTGTATATTTCTAGGTAGATGTACTTTAAGCCGCTTTGCTTTACAGACACGCACACAATAATACCTAAGAGTCGTTTGAATGAAAAGCTTAGGCAAGGTGCCAGCGCTGACGTCACCGATCCTTTGTGTTAGGAGTAGTAGGTACGAGTCACGAGTAGACAGGTACAAGGTAAGTAAGTACCTTTGATAATGCAGTATTAGCAAGTTTTTAACCAACTTCCAAAAGGAGGAGGTTCTCAATTCGATTGTTTTTTTTTTTGTATGTTTGTTACGCGATTACTCCGTCAATTATGAATTGATTTTGATGATTCTTTTTTGTTTGGTAGATCATACTTCAGAGGTGGTCCCATATAAATTTTATTAACTTTGCTTGGGTAGTTTTTGAGTTAGCTTCAATAATACGTATTTTTTCGTCACTTAGTATGTGGATGATATGATAACTTCCTGTCACTGTTATTTACATAGCAGGTATTGGTATTCGAATTTGTGAGGTGTATCACAACTAAAAAGAAAAAATAAAAACTTTTTACAAAAAAAAAACAACCGACTTCAAAAAAACACTACAAAGTGAAAAATAACTTTAATTTCGGAAGTCGGTGACAAAGAACGAAAATTCAAAACCAAAGACACCGACTTCCGATATTAAAGTTATTTTTCACTTTGTAGTGTTTTTTTGAAGTCGGTTTCACCCATTCTTTTTAATGTAGTCACAATGACATGTTTTCATAAAATTAAGAATGTAGGTATGTGCCAATACGCGGATGATTTTGTTTTATTTTGTTCTTCTGGGAATCTTAGTCAAAGTCAACATCAATTTCAGGTAGCGTTAAATACATTCTGTGATATTCTGGATGATATGGGATTAGAATTATCGGCAAATAAGTCCAAAGTATGTATTTTCACGAGGGGATTTAGAAAATTAGAAATAAATTTAAAATTAAAGAGTCATAGTTTACAGTTAGTAGATAATTACAAATATTTGGGAGTGTGGTTAGACAGGTCGTTGCGTTGGAGTAAACACATCAACATGATAGCGGAGAAAGTGCAGAGGAGTCTCAATTTACTCAAAGTCTTGGCCGGTACTGCATGGGGCTTGCACCCTAAACATTTGAGACATATTTATATAGCGTTGATTAGAAGTCGTATAGACTATAGCAGTTTTCTATATGATGTAAGTGCAAAATGTCACCTAGACAAACTAAATAAGATTCAAAATCGGGCTTTGAGAATTATAGGAGGTTTTATTAAAACTACACCTATCCATGTTATGGAAAGTGAGCTCTGTGTAGTCCCGCTGTATTTACGGAGAAAATATTTAGGCTATAAGTTCTGTTTAAAATCTAAATCCATGGAAAATAATAATACTAATAATTTATTAGAGGAACTTAACACTCTTCGACAAAATAGTTACTGGATAAATAAAAAGATTCCACTGCTGGTTTCCTTATATGATGATGTGAAGGAAGAAAATATAGCATCATCATATCCCTTGCAGATGTTTACTCTGAGGACATGGATGACCAACATTAATATTCACGAAGTAATTATGTGGAACTTAGATGTAGTGAAATATTCTAAACAATCTTATGATAGCAATTTATTAAAATTTGAAGTTATTAGAGAGTTGCATCTAAAATACAATGATTGGTTTAGTATATTTACAGATGGGTCGAAGAGTGTGGAAGGTCGTGGAGCAGCCTTCTATGTACCTAGTGAGCCAATGAGTCGTGAAATTAACTGTTTTAAAATAGATAAGAATGCGTCCATTATGACGTTGGAGCTTATTGCGATCTTTGAAGCATTGTGTTATTGCAATAGTAGTCAACATAATAATATTGTTATTTGCACAGACAGCAAAAGTTCTTTACAACATTTAGCTCGATGCGCCTCTGGCCAAAGAGGTGTATCGATAGCTTATGATATTTTATCTAAGATCGATTTATTCATTGTAAAGGGTGTTAAATTAAGACTGCAATGGGTTCCGTATACAGGGCAATGAAAGGGCTGACATGCTGGCAAAGTATGCAGCTAAAAATGGAAAGGAAACTAATATAACGTTAGATTATGCAGAGGTTCTACCTAAATTTAAAAATAAGTGTTACAGTAATTGGAAGGAGTATTTTGATAAACGGTCATTGGAAAAAGGAATCTGGTATAAAACCATGCAGGGTCAGCCTTTTCGTGTGCCCTGGTTTATCAATAGTAATTTAAGTAGGAAATTGGTTGTTACTGCTCATAGACTCAGATCTGGACACATTCCATGTAATAAGTTTGCATTCATGATGAAAAAAATTAACTCGCCTAATTGTGTGGAGTGTGGAGTTTTGGAAGACTTACATCACTTATTGATGGACTGTGTTCGATATGAGTCTGATAGAAATGATGTGTTTGGCGCCTTGAGGTTGAACCGACTTGATTTAGGCACATTTCATAAAATTCTATCTCAACCAAATGGTGATGATGCGAAGAGTCTGTTCAGGTTTATGGCCCAAATGTAATCCATAGCAATGTGATTTGTTACTATTTGTTTAGGGTATGATGGGACTGTCATACGCATTGCGATTATAAAAGTCCCAAATTAAAATAGAATTAAAAAAAAAAAAAAAAAAAGTTTTTTAGCACCACTTTTTCACACGCATTTTAAGGCGATGGCATGGTTGTGTTGCACTTTCTAAGTAAAAAACTCTGAATTCTCTGTTAGGGACAGAGAATTCAGAGTATTTCTACTCAAAATCACGCGAATTTAAGGACCAGTTTTAGAAAATTAGGTACCTACTCAAGTATTCTGACGTTTTCTATTTTGTTATGTACCTGGTACTTGTTGAAAGACCTACACTGTCCTCCTATACCTAGTAACACTGTTATTTGAAAGTATTGTAAAAAGCCAATTATTTTTAAAAGAGTAACCATGAAGTTTCTTGCTGGCTCCTTTCCATAGGAAACGACCAACTGGGACCGTGCACCTAGCTTCTGACGTTTCATAAGTGCCCATCCTACATGGGCACTTATGAAACGTCAGAATCTAGGTTCAAATTATTTTATGTGAAACAAAATATAATTTGAACTGAATTTGACTGCCTCGTTGGTCTAGTGGTCGCAAGCGCTACTGCTGAGCATGAGGTCCTGGGTTCGATACCCTGGTCAGGCAAAGTGTTATTGGGTTTTTCCATGTGAAATTTCTCAGTAGCAGCTCGGAGTCTGGATTTGTGCCCGGTTGATGGCAATAGGCTCGCCCCCTATTACATGGGACTTAAACATAACTGGCGAAATGTGGGTGTACCTGCTACAGGGACACCTCTGCCCAACCCTTCGTGGAAACAAGGCGTGATGTTATGTTATGTAAAATAATTTGAATTTTGTTTTTATTTTTTTTTAATTCATCAGATTGGTAATCTCAGAAATCTGTCTGATCTATACTCCGTTTGAAATAAGATTAGACATTTAACTAAACCTTTTTTACAGTCCGTTCAACCGATTTTGACTTCTATTGCGTTGGTGGCATGACAAATGACAACTGCAGTAAACAGTTGGTTTGTAACCACTTTTTTTGCTTTTAATGCCATCCTTATGTCTACGGTATAGAAGTCAAAATCAGTTGAACGGACTGTAAAAAAGGTTTGTTTAAATATCTAATCTTATTTAAAATGGAGTATAGTGCAGGCTGAAGTGTCAGTACCTACTGATCAATGTTTAAGAACGCTCCGAGGTAACGATACATCATCTGCCTAGCCTTTTCCCAACTATGTTGGGGTCGGCTTCCAGTCTAACAGGATGCAACTGAATACCAGTATTTTACATGGAGCGACTGCCTATCTGACCTCCATAACCCAGTTACAGGGTAACACGATACCCCTTGGTAAGACTGGTTGTCAGACTTTCGGACTTCTAACAACTGTCAAAGATCTACAAATGACAGCCGGGACCAACGGATTAACGTGCTTTCCGGGGCACGGACGGGTCTTGGTATGTAAAGATGGTCACCCATCCAGGAAACAACCGCGGCAAGCGTAGCTTAACCTGATCGATCGACCCGTGCGGTTGTTATTACATAGCCACTAGTCCCCTACCGAGGAAACGATACGTAATTGTGAAATAATTGCGTCCGTTTGATATTTTGGTCCCTTTCTGCATCGTTATTACTTAACCTTTAGTTACACAATTAATATGTTAGATATTTTATCTACTCTCATAGCGTAATATTCGAATTTTGAACTTCAAAACGAGTTTATGTTGACTTACTTTATAAACAGAATACCGAAATTTAAAAATAGAATCATATTATAATACTTTTTCTCTAACAAAATAATACTATGAAACAATTTTTTTTTTCTGTTACGATACAGCGCTAATCCTAGAAGTTAATATCACCAAAGAGTTTCCATCAACTTTTGGCGGGAGACAGCAGCACCCGCTGTAGCGCATGTGCGGTGATGTGCTGGTGCAGGCGACATTCATTTGTTTTGTAGTACTTACTGAATTTTGTGCGATTTTTAAATTTATTCTTGATCTTTATCTTTGATCTTTTATTTAGTATTTGTTTCAATCCCAATGTTTGAGAGTAGATAAAGTAGTGTATGAAACTGCACATAACTAGGTACCTATTAAAACATTCGTACACACTCATGTTTTAATATCCCTTATTATGCAACAGTTTCATAAACTACTATTAGGATTCACTCTATAAACACGATTACTTTTAGTTCCAACCTTTCTATTACTTGTAGTAACCATTGATTTCGCGACACTATATCGACACCAGCTTTTGAGCATTAAAAAGACATCAACGTGTTGATTACCGCGGTGCCGATTTTTTTTCAAGTTTTCACTTCTGTCGGCACTTCCGGAGTGCCACTCCGTTTTTTTCATTTTACATTTTCAAAATGTGTATTTGTTTTAGTAATACGAAGAAAATATCTAAAAAAATATGAAAATACTAGCGGACCCGACAGACGTTGTCCTGTCCGAACAGCGCCACCTATCGGGTCCAATTGTATTTTCAAACCATCCAGGTATCCACTCAAATATACACACAAAATTTCATCCAAATGGGTCCAGCTGTTTAGGGGGAGTTAGGTAACACACGTACCGAAGAATTATATAATTATACTAGCGGACCCGACAGACGTTGTCCTGTCAAAACATTGTCCAGCGGACAAAATTGTGAATCTAAACCATTCCCAGATCCCCTTGAACACACACAAAAAATTTCATCAAAATCGGTCCAGTCGTTTGAGAGAAGTTCAGTGACATACACACTCACAGAAGAATTATATATATAAAGATTAGCACGCGAACCGCCCATTCTTCATTCCGCCCATCCCATCCAAAAGCGCCAGAAGCACGCGCGCCTTTAAAGTATCATTCTAGAATATTGCATTTTTATTCAGTTTACAGATTTACCGAATGAAGGTGGCGATTTGCAGATCTGCATCTGTCAAGGGGGTGATTCTACCCGTCATAACTAAACAACTTTCACCAGGAAACTCATACAACGTGTAACGTTAAATGCGCAAAACCTCAGACACTCCAACTGATTTTTAATTCAATTGACCTATTTCAGAGAGAAAAAAAATCATTAAAAAAAATGTAAAAGTTTTATGTGCTGTTTTAGTTCGTAAGATTCGTATTTGCATTGAAATAAAAGCTATTATTATCCCGCGTATGAGAAAATTTAAATTGGTGGACAACAATGTGTGTTTATTTACCTATTTTGGCGGGTTTGCGCATGTGATGGCTTGACCTATTAATAAATAGACACGGCAACGGCAACGTTTTTAATTAAGGTTTTTGAAAAATGTGACCTATATTTATTGGTTCAATTGATTCTGCTCGTTATTCTGATCAAACAATTTTCAGGTTTTGCGCATTTAACGTTACACGTTGTATACATTTGTGAAAAAAAAAAGAGTGGCACTCTGGGAGTGCCGACAGAAGTGAAAACTTGAAAAAAAATCGGCACCGCGGTAATCAACGTGTTAATGTCTTTTACTCCACGGTGTCGGTAACAGGTCGCGAAATCAACGGTTTAAGTCCCATCTCAAAAATGCCCAACGCGCATGAAGAAATTCGAGTTGCGTAATGTAATTTAGTACAACAATAAAACACTCGTTTGGATGATATTATGATTACTATGACACTGGTTGTTTTAATGTTGGCAATAAGCTAACTGTTTCAGAAACTTTTATAGAGGATTTATAGCATGGGTGTAGATAAAAGCTTTTAAAGTCCGTAATGGATGCATCGATGCAGAGTACAGACAAACTAGTCGATCAACGTTTTCCGCTTCTCTCTAACTATGCGTAATTGAGTCGCGGTTACTATTTACTAGGTATTTTGCTTGAATGGCGCGTCGGAAACTGATGGGGTGAATTTGCGTCTTGCTGTGAGATTTTCGTTGAAATTCTCAATTTACTGAACTCGTTTTTGAGATATAGGTAATAGAAGAAACTTCTATATCCTCGTGTAGTAATGATATGTTTTAGTTAGGTATCTGTATTATTTGTGCACGTAGGGTGATGCCTGCGGATATTTTTTTTTTTTTTTTGTATAGTTGTCTTATATTCTGAGCACCATTTATTTTGTTTTGTTACATGTTTTATAGGAGAATCACTGAACCTGACTTTATTTCCGTACATCTTTTCTTTTTTCGGGTGACCACTGAAAATCAGCGCTGTGCTGTGGGCACTGCATCATGCTGAGTGGAAGCCTTCTTGTCACAGTCATGTCGTGCAGCTGCCGTCTAAGTAATTTCTGTTTTATGCTCGTGATTTGTTATGTACTTTGTGTTGTTCTCTGATTACTCTTGTCTTTTATGTATGCACGTATTTCTGTGACAAATAAACTATTTTTCTTTCTTTCTTTCTTTTTTCAGAAGTTCAGCCTAAAGGCGATACGACAACCGACTTTTAATGAATTTATACTGAAGATCACGTCTAAACGAGTAGTGATAATGATTTGGAAAAAATATATGTTAAATTAGAACATTTTTTTAATAACTTAATATAAGAATATTTTAGATTATGTTTATATTACATAGTGGAATTAATTTGTAAAGTTATGTCTAACGTGGTTAAAAAACTGAGAATCACGCAAAATCTATCAAGCGTATTTTTTTAAACTTTCGCCATTTTAAAGATAATTTAATTATTGATCTTTCAGTATACGTGTTTTATTAAAATACTTTTTGTTTAATGTTGACTACGACAAGAATATTCAAAATCGGTCCACAATTGACAACAATATCGATGAATATATTATATTAAAATAAATACATACAGCCGAACATATATTATAACCTCCTCCTTTTTAAAGGCGGTTAAAAATAGGTTTACTCAATTAAGACATTAACACAAATTAATGTTGATCATAATCGAAGTTGGCCGCAAAACTGTTGACAGATTAATTTGATGAAAATCCTTGATAGATTACATAAGCCTATGTCCATCAAAGACCCTTCACCCATTATTCATAGAAGCCATTACAGTAATAAACCAATACTTACTAAAATAACTCAATAAATACTACAGAAACGTGTGATAAAAATGTAGTTAGTAAAGGAAACTTGGGTCGCAAGAAATAAGGTACTTTTTATATACTTACTGAAAGGTTTTCCTTCGGGATTGTACAATAGAATATTATTATATTATCTCTTTACATTGTTATGAAGTGGGACGTGTTACTTGGTCACGTAGGATGTGGGTTTAGGAGTTGAGTGCCTGAGGAGCCTCTTGCGGGTTGAGAAGTTTTCAAATGAGAAGTGCATTGGCTTGCTAGTGTCACGATAGCTGAGTAGCAAATTTTCAGATTAATTTCTGCAATATTTTAGTAACTTAAAAATCTTCTTTTCCTCAAACATGCTTTGAAATTCGAACATTATTTTGACAACATTCTTCGAGATAAAACGAAATTGCTGTACTGGTCAAACACAAGCGAGCGCCCAGCCAGCAATGTTACTATTAAAACTGATATCTGTCGTGTTATTTAAAAATGGAACGAACTTTTTACTTCAACACATGGTAACCAAGGAGGTAACTTACCAAAGATTTTATTTAAATTTCGAACTGGCTTAGCAAATAGAGCTGTTAAAGTAAAGAAGAAACAAATGAACATATTGGCGCGTGAAAAATTATCGTTGTTCGTCATTGATTCTGGAATTTATAATTAATTTACTAAGTTTGAATTTCCGCGCATTATTTGAGAAAAGTACTATACAAGCCTTGGCCGCAACCAGGCATTGATGGACTCACATATGTGTGTCTCGGCTATCGTCCATCAATGTACTAATTACTGGCTGCGACAGTAATGTACTATTGTTTTGTGTACCATGTTATCAAGTAACTTTTGACGATTTTGGTTCTGTGCTAGAGAGTGGTTCAATTCAAAATGTTTGGGAGGCTACTTTCTGGCTCCTGGCCATGTCTAGGTATTTGAGCATGTGAGATATTTGGTCTACAGCAAACGTCCTTAATGTCGAGAAAAAAGTAACTAATATGGTCTCAATACCTCTCAACTACCACTGCATAATATATGTAGTACCGCGACCGAGCTCTGCTCTGTTGAAAATAGAAAGTGCTCATTTAATAGTATAGGAAAGTACATACTAATTCCATGCTGCCATGATAGTACGTACTTACTAATTCCATGCTGCCATGTCATTATTCTAAGGTAGCCATCTTGTTCTAAACTTTGGGCGACCGAGCTCTGCTCGGGTGAAAATAGAAAGTGCTCATTTAATAGTATAGGAAAGTACATACTAATTCCATGCTGCCATGATAGTACGTACTTACTAACTCCATGCTGCCATGTCATTATTCTAAGGTAGCCATCTTGTTCTAAACTTTGGGCGACCGAGCTCTGCTCAGGTGAAAATACGAAGAATTTTCCCAGATATGAGACCTAGCTAGATATATTTTTCGCCCCCGTAAACCCCTATATTGCAACTTTCATTGAAATCGTTAGAGCCGTTTTCGAGAACGTGATTACAAATATATATATAAATATTGCTCATTTAATAGTATAGAATAAAACTCCTGTTTCTAATGAAGTATTTACTTGTATTCTTCTTCATTCTTTAACCGCCTCTGTGGTCTACTGGTAGGTAAGACCACCTGTCTCACACCTAGAGGATTCCGGGTGAAGCTCGCTTCCACCTTCGGCCTGATCATCACTTACCATCAGGTGAAATGCAGGCCAAGAGTTTCCCCGTTGTGGATAAAAAAGACTAACAACGTCTAGTACCCGTCTAGTCCCATTTAAAACTGTTAATAGTACCTCGGGACTGTCCTACGTTTCCTACCTAACATAAAAGCGCGAGCATAAAAGTTAGTTCGCAATAATTCCATAGAGTAAAGTCCACAGACTACCTATTTACCAAGTAGGTCATTCATAAACTCTAATAGACAATGCTACATTTGCTAAATTACTTCCAGCAGCGTATTGTACGGAAAATCTATAAACATTTATAAACTTCTTGTGTTGTTGGAGCTAGCATTTTCGTGTTTGAAATCGGCAAAAACGTTTTTCGCGAGATAATCTAGAAAATTCAAGATCAAATTCAAATTATTTTATTTCACATAAACCTACAAGCGCACTTATGAAACGTCAGAAGCTAGATGCACGGTTCCAATTGGTTGCTTCCTATGGAGAAGACCCGGCAGGAAACTCCACGGTTACTCTTTTCAAAATAAATGGTTTCTACAATGTTTTCAAATTACAGTGATATTAGGCATGAGAGGACAGTGTAGGCCTATCAAAAAGTACTAGGTAAATGGTCCACAAGTCTACAGCCTGCAACGTTCTCACATTCACAAAATCTAAAAGAAAAGAATCTATATAAAAGATAAACAAAATAATAAAAATAAGGACCTATTAAAACCAAATGACATGATTGCCACTACAACTGTAACAAATCTAATTTGATAAAAAAAATATAGAAAATTATAGACAAGAGTAAATTCTCGAAATTATAGTGAAAACCGCAACAAAATTCATTGCATAGTTTAGAAGAACAAAGCAGTCACACAGACAAACGCGAAAAACGGCTTTAATTTATAAATATGTACACCTACATCAATTAGTTTTGTATTTGAATCATAATTCATAATACTTCTCTCTCGGAATCTTTCTAGAACTCGCCTCTGAGATTATAGAGCCTTTTTTTTTTTGGGTTGTAAATTATCAAATAACTTCTCCCGCTCTGGGCGGAGCGGAAGGGCGTGTCAGACTCTTACTGACTAAAACCCACCCGTGTTCCTTCGGTTGCCCTGTTGCCGGGGGCCACGATTTCCCTATTGGTTTTCTTCGAACCCCCGGCAGGCATTGGCCCTAGCGGACCCCATCAATTCCCCATCTTTTTGAGGCAGATTATAGAGCCTCACATTATGTTATTGAAATAAAATATGGCGTTCTTTAACCGGCTCTAAACTCGAAGGAGATTTTCTGTACGACTCATCAGTTTGTTTTTGTTTTTCATTTACGTGTCGTCAAGCAAGCCACAGTAGGTTAGGTGTATTACAAATATATTTCTTTCAACTAAAACATTGTTTCATACATAAATTGAGGCAGCCCCAGTAAGTTAGAATAATAGTACTTGTGTCGGACCTGTCTCACTCTTCCCTTAGCTTTACAATGATGTGGTTAAAAATTTAATTTATAAAAATTTCATAATTCACCCATACTTTTACTAAAACTTATGTAATTATACGTCATTCGCGAGGTTTTTGCTGAAAATCAGCGCTGCGACCATAAGTTCGACCGAAGTCACGGCATTTCGCTGAGCAATGACCTATTCTTGCATAGATGCGACGCACAGCTTAATTGTTCTTGTTATTTGCGTCTTACAAAATTGATATTTTTCAACTCGGCAATCGGCATTTTGTTTATGTTTTGATTGTTTGTAACGCAACAGACGCAAGCAAAATTGTAAATTGTCTTTGGTCTCTGGCCCTGACACCAAGCAATAGACAAAATTTGACAAATTTTGATTAGTTTTTATGTTAAATACGAGGCTTTTGGCTAATTTCACGTTACAAGTTTTTTTTTGTAATGTGCGTTTAGTTTGTGCAGAATAAACAAATTTTCTTTTATTTTACTTTTTCTGTCTAATATCAGCTGTGACAAGCCAAGCTCTGTTTATATAAATAAAAACTATTCAACGAAATAGTTATTCTACAGATTGCTACTGATGTCCTGAATTCAAATTCCCAAATTAACTGACGAAAAGTAGTTACCGATTTTCTTTTAGTCAATTTCTTTGTAAGAATCTTTTTTGAATTGTGCCTGATGAATGAAAATGGGCTTGTCTGTGTTAAATATTCTTTTTACTCGACTGCCCCAAAAGGAGGGTAATGTTTTTTGAGAGTATGTATGTATGTCTATTTCTTTGGCACGCTTTGTAGTCTAAACGGCTTGATGGATTGACAAATACAAAAAACTTTTGGGGTAGCCTTTTTTTAAAAATAAATTACTACAGTGTTGGTATCAGGTAAAAGCTAGTAATGAGTCAATTCCAAATACAAATATACATATGTACAGGGTGGCAGGGACATCGACGCGAAAACTGAAACCATGGATTCAATACATGATTCTGAACCCCCTGCGGTGTAATTTTTCGTCGGTTATTTAAAAAAAATCTGCTGTTTCATAGAAAACAGCAATACCTACGCGGTCAAAATGTATGGAACAGCAGATTTTTTTAAAATAACCGACTCAAAATTTCAACGCAGTGGGGTTCAGAATCATGTACTGAGTCCATGGTTTCAGTTTTCGCGTCGATGTCCCCTGTCACCCCGTATATTAATAAAACTAAAACGCTTGAAAAATTAAAAACAAATTATAAAAAAAAAAACAAAAAACCTGACTTCAAAAACACAGGCGGAGACAAACAAAAGTTAAATCATATTTCAGGTTATTGGTTTGTCCTCGCCTGCAATACCTTACAAAAACAAAGTTAAATGCTTGTTTTTCTCTTTTCAGTTATGTGTTTTTGCAGTCGGGTTTTTTGTTTTTTTATGAATAGTTAAAAATAGAAAAGGAGAAACGATGCTGCTTTAAATATGTATAGACAACCGCACTCATATTGCGGTTTGGATTCCACGATAGTATATTCAACGGATCTGCCTTTAATTAACTCAACCGCAATCAAACCGAGGCCAGCTGTTCCAACTATCATATTTGGAGCGAAAAATGGAACGTACCGTCATGTACGTGCTCAGTAAATATGCAAATACTCACTTATATAAATAAAATTAATCAATCAATCTGCCTAGCTTTTTCCCGACTATGTTGGGGTCGGCTTCCAGTCTAACCGGATGCAGCTGAATACCAGTATTTTACATGGAGCGACTGCCTATCTGACCTCCACAACCCAGTAACTGGGTAATACGATACCCCTTGGTAAGACTGGTTGTCAGACTTTCGGGCTTCTGACGAAGCGTAACTATTATTATCATTAAAGTACCTGGGCCACTGAGCTCTGTTCTGGTGAAAATAGAGAATGCTCATTTAATAGTATAGGATAGTACCTACTAATTCCATAATGCCATGATAGTAGGTACTTATTAATTCCATGCTGCCATGATCATTATTCTAATGTCAATAATGTGATGTCATTATTCATTATCTTGTTCTAAACTTTGGACGACCGAGCTCTCTCTGGTGAAAATACGGAGAAAACTAATTTTTCCAGATATGAGACCTAGCTAGATCGATTTTTCGCCCCCGTGAACCCCTTGTAATTTTCATCAAAATCGTTAGAGTGTAAGTAGGTACAAATACATATACAAACAAATATATATACATACAAATGATATCATCATCTGCCTAGCCTTTTCCCAACTATGTTGGGGTCGGCTTCCAGTCTAACCGGATGCAGCTGAATACCAGTATTTTACATGGAGCGACTGCCTATCTGACCTCCACAACCTAGTGACTAGGTAACACGATACCCCTTGGTAAGACTGGTTGTCAGACTTTTTGGGCTTCTAACTACCCGTAACGACTGTCAAAGATCTACAAATGACAGCCGGGACCAACGGCTTAACGTACTTTCCGAGGCACGGAGGGAACTTGGTATGTAAAGATGGTCACCCATCCACGGACCAACCGCGGCAAGCGTAGCTTAACCTGATCGATCGACCCGTGCAGCTGTTATTACTTAGCCACAAGCCCCACAAATGATATCATAAAACATATTCAAGTCACGTTTTTCGATATTTTTATATAAGGGTTTTGGCAAAAGAATGAGTAGTAGCATAATTCTCTGGTCTTCAGCCATGATTGTTACCGTAGTAAAAATTTGGTCCTGTTTGCCAGTAGATTAACAAACTTCCATGAATTTTATTAAGTCTATGCAACAATCTACATAAGACCTAACGGGCTCAAGACAGGAGGTCAGGGCCTCAAGTCTGCTATTACAATAGTGTCAGAATGGTCTATCATTGATCTCATAATTGTTGATTTTGACAAGTTTGGTAATCTACTAATATAATGGCGTCATTATGACTTTCCGATGGTCAGCCACTGACACTCCATTGAACGAAATGGCGTTTATTGGTAATAACTTACATAATGACAAATGAATGACTGACTTAGGCGGCATCATTGGTCGTATTGTACGACAATGCCATTATAACACAATTTTATTACGAGACCATTGACCGACCAATGATCGACCATTATGAATTTAGCAGATTACGAACTTTTAGCAAAATGACAATGGGATCTTGTTGGAATGACGAATTTATAAAAATTGCAGACTTGGGCCCCTGTTTGCGAGTCAGTTTAGTTTGTCGTGAAGACTTCCCTCTCACTTATTCACTAAACTGTCTTCAAATTTATTCATACACGAGGCCAGTGAAAGGCCAGTGACTGGCCTGTCAACCGACTGACTCACAAATTGGCCTCGTGTTTAGAATCCATAATGTTCAGCCGGTCTATTTTTAACCGACTTCCAAAAAGGACGAGGTTATATGTTCGTAGCGTATGTTTTTTTTAATATTTCTTCCGATTTCTCCGTCAATTATGGACCGATTTTGTAAATTATTTTTTGTTTGAAAGGGTATGCTTTCGAGATGGTCCCATATAAATTTTATTAACTTTGCTTGAATAGTTTTTGTGTTAGCTTCAATAATACGTATTTTTTTCACTTAGTATGTGGATGATATGATAAGTTCCTGTGACTGTTATTCACATAGCAGGTTGTGGTATTCCAATTTGTGTGGGGTAGGTACCACAACTGAAAACTGAAAAATAAAAACTATAACACTAAAAATACTAACTAATTTTTTTTAAGTGAGCTGTCAAAAATTCACCGTAAAAACTTAGGTAAAGTGAGCTGGAAGAGTCATTTCACCTGATGATTACCTCATGATCACCTTAGGGATTGACACTATTAACAGCTCACTTCACCTATGTTTTCGCGGTGAGGTTTTTAGAGAATTTGTTGGTTAATGATGAATCAAATGGATAATCACCACCTTTCTTTCCCCAGGTGGTGGCAGAGTTTGAGGATGTGGAACCAGATGCCCTGTACGATGTCCTCCACGACCCGGAGTACCGCTCGGTGTGGGACACACACATGCTGGCGGCCGAGGACGCGGGCCACATCAATGTCAACAACGATGTCGGGTATTACGCCAGTGAGTATAGCTTGTTGATTGTTATCTCTATACTCTGTACGATGTCCTCCATGAGCCGGAGTACCGCTCGGTGTGGAAGACACAATACTGGTCGCCGAGGACGCGGGCAACATCAATGTCAACAACGATGTCGGGTATTACGCCAGTGAGTATAGCTTGGTGATTGTTATCTCTAGACTCTGCACGATGTCCTCCATGAGCCGGAGTACCGCTCGGTGTGGAACAAACAATACTGGTCGCCGAGGACGCGGGCAACATCAATGTCAGCAACGATATCGGGTATTACGCCAATGAGTATAGCTTGGTGATTGTTGTTTCTATACCCTGTACGATGTCCTCCATGAGCCGGAGTACCGCTCGGTGTAGAACACACAATACTGGTCACTGAGGACGCGGGCAACATCAGTGTCAACAACGATATCGGGTATTACGCCAATGAGTATAGCTTGGTGATTGTTGTTTCTATACCCTGTACGATGTCCTCCATGAGCCGGAGTACCGCTCGGTGTGGAAGACACAATACTGGTCGCCGAGGACGCGGGCCACATCAATGTCAACAACGATGTCGGGTATTACGCCAGTGAGTATAGCTTGGTGATTGTTATCTCTATATCTTGTTCGATGTCCTCCACGAGCCGGAGTACCGCTCGGTGTGGGACACACACATGCTGACGGCCGAGGACGCGGGCCACATCAATGTCAACAACGATATCGGGTATTACGCCAATGAGTATAGCTTGTTGATTGTTATCTCTATACTCTGTACGATGTCCTCCACGAGCCGGAGAACCGCTCGGTGTGGAACACACAATGCTGGTGGCTGAGGACGCGGGCCACATCAATGTCAACAACGATGTCGGGTATTACGCCAGTGAGTATAGCTTGGTGATTGTTGTTTCTATACCCTGTACGATGTCCTCCACGAGCCGGAGTACCGCTCGATCTGGAACACACAATGCTGGTGGCTGAGGACGCGGGCCACATCAATGTCAACAACGATATCGGGTATAACGCCAGTGAGTATAGCTTGGTTATTGTTATTTCCATACCCTGTACGATGTCTTCTACGAGCCGGAGTACCGCTCGGTGTAGGACACACACATGCTGGCGGCCGAGGACGCGGGCCACATCAATGTCAACAACGATGTCGGGTATTACGCCAGTGAGTATAGTTTGGTGATTGTTATTTCTATACCCTGTACGATGTCCTCCATGAGCCGGAGTACTGCTCGTTGTGGAACACACAATATTGGTTGCCGAGGACGCGGGCAACATCAATGTCAACAACGATGTCGGGTATTACGCCAGTGAGTATAGTTTGGTGATTGTTATCTCTATACCCTGTACGATGTCCTCCATGAGCCGGAGTACTGCTCGTTGTGGAACACACAATATTGGTTGCCGAGGACGCGGGCAACATCAATGTCAACAACGATGTCGGGTATTACGCCAGTGAGTATAGCTTGGTGATTGTTATTTCTATGCCCTGTACGATGTCCTCCATGAGCCGGAGTACCGCTCGGTGTGGAACAAACAATACTGGTCGCCGAGGACGCGGGCAACATCAATGTCAACAACGATATCGGGTATTACGCCAATGAGTATAGCTTGGTGATTGTTGTTTCTATACCCTGTACGATGTCCTCCATGAGCCGGAGTACCGCTCGGTGTGGAACACACAATACTGGTCGCCGAGGACGCAGGCCACATCAATGTCAACAACGATATCGGGTATAACGCCAATGAGTATAGCTTGGTGATTGTTATTTCTATACCCTGTACGATGTCCTCCACGAGCCGGAGTACTGCTTGGTGTGGAACACACAATGCTGGCGGCCGAGGACGTGGGCCAAATCATTGAGTATAGTGGTTATTTATTTTTATAACCAAAACTTGGTGATAGATTTGTCTACTGGCTTATATCAAGAGGTGAGATTAACTCGTCCTGTTCTAGTTTATACAACACAGCATTTGGGTAAATTATATTATTTGAAATATCAGACAGGACTAGCGTCAATAGTTTTATATGGGTAAACTATGACACTTATGAGGTTCTCAGAAAATTATAAGAATAGGTAACTGTTGTGTACCCAAACAAAACAAGTTGCCAAAGGCGATGTACTGTATAGCAAATTGTTTGTTGTGTCATGTGTCAGAGCTTACGGCATTTACTTTGAAGAATACGGTTTTCCTACGCTCGACTCCCACGTTCACGTAGTTGTGAAATGAGTTTAGAAACCTTTGTTACAGAACGCTGAGTTGATGTCAGAATCATTTCTAGTAGACGCACGCGTGTGTAAAAAGATGAAAAACAAAATTCTAAATTGAGAAAGTTCCTATAAAATTATTGAAGAACCCATAAAATAATGTGTTCAAAAATGTGTTCGTACTCTCATAAATTTTAATCGATACTTAAAGAAAAATGCTTATGTAACCAGTCTTACCAAGGGGTATCGTATTATCCAGTTACTGGGTTATGGAGGTCAGATAGGCAGTCGCTCCATGTAGAAAATTGGTTTTCAGCTGCATCCGGTTAGACTGGAAGCCGACCCCAACAGGCTAGAAAAGGCTAGGCAGATTGATTGATTGACATAAAGAAAAATGCTTTTGATTTTAAACGTTAGGTGTGTTTATCTTTTTGTTGTTCTCAAGTATATTAAGGCGACGCTAACCGATTTAAATGATTTTAAATCGGTTAGCGTCGCCGTCTAAAGATTACGTCTTAACGAGTAGTGTTAATGATTTGGAAAAAATATATGTTACATTAGAGCATTTTTTTAATAACTCATTGAAAGAATATTTGAGATTATTTTTATATTACAGTGAAGTTAATTTGTAAAGTTATGTCTAAACCGGATAAAAATCACTGAGAATTACGCAAAATTTATCAAGCGTATTTTTTTAAACTTTCACCATTTTAAAGAAATTTTATTATTGATCTTTTAGTATATGTGTTTTATTAAAATACCTTTTGTTTTATGTATAATAAATTAATTATGCGTCTAATTTGGGACAGCGCTCCTTGATGGGCGAGTCCTATTACTGGCTGGACGTACGACGCGTTGCGTGAGCTCAGTACAGAACACGAAAGCTAACCACTCAAGGTCACTGGCATATATCTGCGTCTTAAGCACAATAGGTGATCATCATCATCTACACCCCGACTTCACCCACTGCTGGCTATAGGCCTCAATTTTCTTGTGCCAATCCCCACGCTTCTGTGCTAGCCTCATCCAGGTTTTGCCAGCGATGGCCACAATGTCATCCGCCCATCTTGCCGCAATACGACCACCTCCTCACCCCGCCTCACACGTATCTCCTCACCTCGCCTCACACACTCACCTCCTCACCCCGCCTCACACACTCACCCCCTCACCCCGTCTCACACACTCACCTCGTCTTTACTGCGCCTTGCCAGGTGTCCTGCCCAACTCCATTTGAGTTCCATAATACGTTTTCCGATATCGATATCTTCGGATCTCGACGTTAAGAACTCAGTCCATTAGGCAGTTGTCCCACCGCCGGCGAGGAAGCGACTAACTATGGGCTATTTTCTTGCTCAAGATACGTACAATAGATATATATTCCGTGGCTCTTTGATCGCTGACTGTTCACACCGCTGGCGAGGACTCGCTCCACTAGTTTGCCGCTAAACAACAAGAGCTATCAAAGATAATACTCGCTCAGCGATACTTGCTTGGTGGTCAGAACTCAAGCCGAGAGACCAAACAGCGGAAATTTCGCCCCGAGCGAGTGGCACGTGTAATCGTCCGTCGCACTCGGACACTCGCTGATAGCCCAGCGACAAAACTATCGGAACTACACACTCGCTGCTCGCCAGCTCGTTTTCAGTTGCTAGCTCTACTTGCTACTCGATTATCGTCGGCGGTAGGACAACTGCCTTAGCACAATAGATACTGTTTGAAAAGGAGTTAACTAACTGAATAAAATAAAATAAAACTTTTTACAAAATAACAACCGACTTCCAAAAAACACTACAAAGTGAAAAATAAGTCGGTTGTTTTTTTTTGTAAAAAGTTTTTATTTTTCACTTTTTTGTTGTGGTACCTACCCCAACAAATTCGAAAACCACTACCAGCTATGTAAATAACAGTGACAGGAACTTATCATATCATCCACATACTAAGTGGGAAAAAGTACGTATTATTAAAGCAAACTCAAAAACTATCGAAGCAAAGTTAATAAAATTTATATGGGTGGTCCCATATAAATTTTATTATTATTACCTCGAGAGCATACCCTTTCAAACAAAAAGAATTTCCAAAATCGGTCCACAATTGACGGAGAAATCGGTGCACATACATAAAAAAAAAACAAAAAAAAACAAACATACGCTACGGTCGTAACAAACATACGGTAAGTCGGTTAAAAAACAAAAGACACACAAGTCCTCTTAGATTAAGATCAAAGAACCACTTAGCTTTGCACTGAACTAGAATAAATGGAATCAAAAGATAGAGAGTATTCTCTTCTAAAAGAGCTCATTAGTAGCTAGAACCATTAGGTAGTTTCAATTTCCATTTCCTACCATTTAACGTTTAAAAAGTCACTTAGAAAAACTAGCTCTTTTTAATTAACACTTGCTTCCTAACCTAGTATTTTACTGAACTTACGAGAAAATAATGAAGATAAATGCTTGCTCCTAACGTCAGACGCTCTTGAAACAATTATTTATAAATTGGCACTTAATAAAGGCACTCCTGCTGAGCCGGACTGGAGCAAGCGCTTGATTGATTTGAAATAAACCTCCCTGGAGGGAAGTGTTGAAGGCTTTTGTGAACATGTAGGTTTAATATGACACGGCTTAGAAGTTTCTTAAGAGCGTTTATTCTGAAAGTAGGCAACGTTGCAAGTAGATGTCAAATATTTCGCTGTTTTGATTAATTTGGCAATATTACTGTATGGAAATAAGAAATGTGGCTAACTAGTTCCCTTGAATATTAATAATGAATTGCAATTATAACACTGAATTTGATGTTGTGACAATTTTAGGTGTAAATAAGGCATTTTGAAAATTTCCAAATACTTTTTTTACATCTAAAACTAAATATTCGGTATTCATAATCAATATTTTAGTTCCCTAGTTAGCCATATTTCTTAATTCCATACAGTAATATTGCTAAATTAATCAAAACAGGTAAATATTTGACATCTATTTGCTACGTTGCCCACTTTTAGAATAAACGCTCTAATTAATTTGTATTTCTCATGGTGAGTGAGTCGTATTCTTTTTGAGGAATAAATGTCTTAAACCGTAATGAGTAGTTTGTTTTGCCATCGTCGGATAAGTTCCAATTAAATAATCTGGTAGACAATTTTTTCCCAAATTCGGTTTCCTTTTTAATTGTAAAACAGAACCCTAATTGTGTAATACACGATCAATCACAATCTGTTTCTATTTGAAACAGATTGCTAATCCATTGCTTCATAAGTTGGAAAAAAAAATTGCTCAACAACGTAAATAACGCAATGAATGTTGTTGAACTGTCAAAATGAAACAAATTTGTCATAATCGTTTATGAAAATAAGTTAAGTCCGAATATTTCAGCAAAGTCAGAATACCTTCCCTATAATAGCCTCATAAACGGTATCCCTCAGTTACTCCCTACGTGTAACTCATAAGAGCTCATATATCAGGCTCTTAAGAGCTGGATTAAGCTGCGTCTGAAATTGCGCTATTACCTTTTTTGATAGCCTTTTTATTATGTCTTTAGACGATTGAAGAACCTTTATGGAAGGTAAAAACTAGTTTTATTAATGACAGTAAACAATAAACTCGGTTCCGTAAGCTTAATTTATTTGCAGAAGGTTATATTACCTGTAAAGGAAGTAATTGAAATGGGTAAATAAATTGACTTAGAAAGATGAATAAAATATAGTGCCATAGCCGTTTTTAATACATTCTTAGTAATAACTGTGGTAATACCTACCAGTAACCTGTAATATATTGTAGTAGAGGTATCTATTCTGCTTAGTGGAATTACGTAGTAATAGTAATTATTATTCTTCTTTTTTTGTGAGCAGTGGTGGCTCAATGGGTGAGCAGTGGTGGCCCAATGGTAACAGCCGCGACTTACGAGTTGTAGGTCGTAGGTTCGAACCCAGGCAGGCGCTTTACTTTGTGTAAATTATTTCATCACCACTGCTCTCAAAACGGTGAAGGAAAACATTGTGAGGAAACCGGCATGTCCTAGAACCGAAAATTCGAAGACATGTGACATCTACCAACCCGCACTGGGCCCGCGTGGTGGATTACGGCCCACTCCCTCTCACAGAGAGGAGGCCTGTGTCCCTGCAGTGGGAACATTTATAGGCTGATGATGATGATGATTCTTCTTTTCGTGTGGCTAGTGACTAACCTGGTGTCAGAGTTTTAAAGCTGCTCATGGGCTTCTGACGTGACTTCTCATCATCATCTGCCTAGCCTTTTCCCAACCATGTTGGGGTCGGCTTCCAGTCTAACCGGGTGCAGCTGAATATCAGTGTTTTACATGGAGCGACTGCCTATCTGACCTCCACAACCTAGTAACTAGGTAACGCGATACCCCTTGGTAAGACTGGTTGTCAGACTTTTTTGGGCTTCTAACTACCCGTAACGACTGTCAAAGATCTACAAATGACAGCCGGGACCAACGGCTTAACGTGCTTTCCGAGGCACGGAGGGGTCTTGGTATGTAAAGATGGTCACCCATCCACATACCAACCGCGGCAAGCGTAGCTTAACCTGATCGATCGACCCGTGCAGCTGTTGTAACTTAGCCACACGTGACTTCTCATGCCGTCGAGATATATCTCTCAGGTGTGCCGGTTTCCTTACGATGTTTTCCTTCAACGTTTTTGAAGCAAATGATAATTAATTATACTGACTGCCTCGTTGGTCTAGTGTTAGCAAGCGCTACTGCTGAGCATGAGGTCCTGGGTTCGATTCCCGGGTCGGGCAAAGTGTTATTGGGTTTTCTATCTGAAATTTCTCAGTAGCAGCTCGGAGTCTGGATTTGTGCCCGGTTGGTGGCAATAGGCTCGCCCCTATTACATGGGACTTAAAACATAACTGGCGAAATGTGGGTGTACCTGCTACAGGGACACCTCTGTCCAACCCTTCGGGGAAACAAGGCGTGATGTTATGTGATAATTAATTAAACAATACGCACATGAATCCGAAAAGTCAGAGGTGCGTGCCTTGGGTTCGAACTCAAGACTTTTGACTTGGCAGTTTGACGGTCACACCGCTAGGCTATCACTGCCATGTAGTGCAATTGTTATTGGTGGAGACATTGACACGATACGAAGAATTGTGGGCTACCTATTTGTATTTTATATTTTTTTTCAAAAGTACCTTAGTATCAGTAAAGGCTACGGCAAACAGGCGCGACGGGACAGCGCGACGCGACTCTAACAAAACAATTTCTAAGAAAACTACACGATAGAACAATTACCGGTTTCCCGTCACGTGATAGGTTGTGCCAGTCTGCACGAGCCTTAACTAGTCACTGGGCAAATACTTCTTAGTAAACTAAGTACTACTACTGAGAAAAACTCAATTCAAGAATTCGTGGATTTTCTTTTCAATTTCAGTGAAACGCGCTAGTGTTTTGCTTACAGCAGAATTCCTAGAACCTACTAAAAATAAATAAAAAAAAAAACATGTGTGCAATTCATACGTGGTAGAAGTGAAACCTACAAAAATTTTGAAAAAAAAAAAAAAATTGCGTGCACAAACACGTATTAACACACGTACAACGCTGAGGCCCAAGCAAACTCCCACTATGCCTCGGTAAACACGAGTGGAGGGGGTACGAAGCAGAGCACAAAAAGAACCACGAACATAAGAAACACTGTATGATGCTTCCTATCTCATTTTCTCCCACGTTAAATCTTATGAATTTATGTGTCTGTCTCTTTTTACTGTCGCTTTTTCGTTTCATCGACTTTCAAATCACAACGATGCTAAAGAAGTTTTCACTTCAAAAAGTTTTATATTTTCGTCCACTGATTGCCAGCCGCTTGTATAATATCGTCAGTCCAGCGGGCAGCTGGTCTACCTCTCTTTCTGGAGCCTGATGGGCCCTTCCAAGATGTTAACCTGGCGGTCCATCTGTTATCTGTTAGTCTGGCTATGTGTCCAGCCCAAAGCCACTTAAGCTTTTTGCATTGAATCAGAGCGTCTGTAACTTGTCTTCTTTTGAATTATACTATGGGGTATTTTTTGAATTCTTTTGATTTTTAACATACTCCTTTCTATTCCTCTTTGACACGTCCTCATTTTTGCTTTCGCTTGATGTATGAACTTTCAAGTTTGGCTAGCGTATGTAGTGTATGCATTATGTAGAACCTACATACTTACAAAAAAACTAAAAAACGACATGCTCAAAATTGAACGCATCCTTTAATTTACTACACAGTTACCCTAAAAAGAACAGAAAAAACGCTACACAAAACTTATCGAAGCACATTTCTATACCAAATAACCTTTCATCGGTGAGTTTTACGTGCGGAACGACTCATAAAAAAAATAGATTCCCATAAAACGGACCGTTCGTAGAATCGCAGTTTTACCGCTAAATCACAAGGGAGCGTGTTAAAAAAAGCTTGTGTTTTATTCGCCTTCGGAATGCGAACGTGACACGTGTAAGAACGCACTAGATACTCTAATGCTGTGGCCACATCTGCGTCTACCGTGACAAAGCAATGCGTGCCGTAGCTTCGTATGTTTTACTCGCTGAAAAGTTATTGCGCTAATGGCGGCCAAGTGCGTGTCGGACTACGCACAATGAAGGGTTCCGTAGTTGAAATGAATTTATCCCAAAAACAAACTTAACTTTGTAGTTGAAAAATATGTTCTCCCATACGGAATGTATGGGAAAACATGTTTTTGCAATTGCAAAGTTAAGTTGGTCGATTATTACTCGTTAACCTGTAGAGTCTACTTAGCTGTGATAGTTTTCCTTTTAATTTTGTTATATAAACTACTGCTGTGATTTTTTTCACACATCCAAAACCAACCATTTAACTGGTAGGGGGGGGGGGACACTTGACTCTAACAAAAATTGGCACTTTAAAGCTTAATATTTCGTAAACGGATCCTTGAATCCAAAAGTGGTTTTCACAAACTCACAATGTTTTTAAAGGACCTTTCCAATGATAACTCACACCATGGGTTAAAAAAAACATCACCGCTTTACGTGTAGGAGAGGTACTCTAAAAAAAAATGTTTTTCATAATTTTGTTTTACCACTTTGTCGGCGTAATTAATATGTATAGCTATACCAAATTACAGCTTTCTAGTACTAAGGGTCTCGGAGCTAGATCGCCGAGAGACAGACAGACGGACAGACAGACAGACGGACATGACGAAACTATAAGGGTTCCTTGTTTACTACGGAACCCTAAAAAGCCAGAAAAAGTTCACCAAACACGTCAACTCACTGGCTGCTGATTTATCGGGGTCCGGAAGTATTGTATACACAAGACTGGAACAGTGTTCCAAGTTTAATAAAAAGATTCTTAGCAGAATGAGTGAGAATGGTCAATGGACAATTTCTCACTGCTACAAAGACCAAATGCAGAAGTAATTCGAACAAAGGAGCACCTAAATGTCTATGACAGATTGCTGTGATGAGCAGGATACAAAATAGAAAAAAAAAAATGCGGAGTTCACTAATATGAACTAATGCGGCTTCATAATTTTAATGAATTATCGTGCAATAATCCAAGATGCCTCTCCATTATTTTGACAGAGCGTCTACGCAGTCCGGAAACAACAGTCGAAATTACCAACGCTAGTCTGACCAAGCGCCACGCTTATTATGTACCGCCACCCGGGCGATAAGTGCTACGCAGCCCGAACTATCGCGACGATAACCGATAATGGTTGGTTATATCTGCGTGTATCGTATCACTGTGCGAAGTTTCGTCACGATAGACACAGATGTGGCCCCAGCATAAGCATGGCGGCTGACGATAGCGTTAAAATATTCCTTGCGAAGTGTGGAGAAGACGTTTGAAAAATGTGTGGCTGGATATGACAGAATCAATTTAACGTTTGAGAAGGCGAATGAGTTAGAAGTTCTCGCTGCACTTTGTGAGGAAATATTGTTGACTCGACTAAAACCTATTCTTCATATAATAAATGTGCTTTCTTTTCCGACTACAACTGAAAGAAAGAAAACAGTAAATTCGGCTCTCCTATTACATGGGCCTTACCATAGCTGGTGAAATGTGGGTTTACTATAAATATACCCCTGCCTAACCCATCGGTGAAACACGCATGACGTTATGTCAAACAAGCGTGACGTTATGTCAAACAGGCGTGACGTTATGTCAAACAGGCGTGACGTTATGTCAAATAGGCGTGTCCCTTTTTAACCGACTTCTCAATTCGACGGTTTTTTTTTGTATATTTGTTACGCGATTACTCTACCAATTATGAATTTTTTGAATGAATTTTTTTGTTTGGTAGGTCATACTTAAGAGGTGGTCCCATATAAATTTTATTAACTTTGCTTGGGTAGTTTTTGAGTTAGCTTCAATAATACGTATTTTTTCCCACTTAGAATGTGGATGATATGATAAGTTCTTGTCACTGTTATTAACATAGCAGGTAGTGGTATTCGAATTTGTGTGGGGTAGGTACCACAACTAAAGAGTGAAAATAACAAAACTTTTTACAAAAAAAAACACTACTAAGTGAAAAATAAATTTAATTTCGAAAGTTGGTGGCAAAAAACGAAAATTCAAAACCCATTTTTTTTTTTTAAGTTTTTTGTTAGTACTTTCGTAGCAATAATGAAATTTTTCTGTCCATTTTCCAATAGTATCAGAATGAATCCCATCATACTAACATTGAATGCAAAGAAAAAACCGTCTAAAAAGTCTATAATGCAAGTTCTAATGTATGCTACATTTATCCCAAATATTTCTGCGTAGCGCTACGGCGTAGCGTTCGTAGGCCACGTAGCCGTCTCCGGTATGCATTCCGTACAGTTATGAATGTTATATGAAATAGTTTATCACTATTGTCTACCGCGAATGACGTAAGCGTGTTAGTGATGTGAGGGTAGAATATGAATACTAGGAATTTAATAAAACATAAATGTGGAACATCTCTAGAAGTCATTCAATATTGTTTTTTTTTATTCCCATTCTGATGTTTATGGCAAAGATGATGTAGTGTGCCAAATAACAACTTGAATGCAATTTGTCTCTAAATAGTATAAAATTACTAGCTGACCCGGCAAACGTTGTTTTGCCATATAAATTATTTATGTTTGGGGTGGACCACCCTTATCACTTAGGGGTATGAAAAATAGATTACGACCGATTCTCAGACCTACCAAATATACGTATAAAATTTCATAAAAATCGATCAATTTTTTTCCTACTTAGTATATGGATGATATCTTAAGTTCCTGTCACTGGTAGCAGGTAGTGGTATTCGAATGTGTGTGGAGTAGGTACCACAACTAAAAAGTGAAAAATAAAAACTGTGGCAAAGTCGGTGGCAAAAAACGAAAATACAAAACCCAAGAAACCGACTTCCGAAATTAAAGTTATTTTTCATTTTGTAGTGTTTTTTTTTGGAAGTCTGTTGTTTTTTTTTGTAAAAAGTTTTTCACCAGAGCAGAGCTCGGTCACCCTGGTATTGATATATAGATAGACGATGGAACTACAAAATCATACATCGGTATCTTACAATTAAATCATGCCTCGGGAAGTTCCCAAATTCTCTTGGGACATACTTCGCATGTGAAACTACGTGATCTTCCCTAACTGTCGAAACTTATCAAGCGGTTTCCGCTCTATAAAGTTTTGTAACCGCTAGCGCAATAGTCTATATGGGTTAGTATGTTTAGTATGATTTAATATTTTACAGCTATGTTTAGTATTGATTTTGAAAATATTTTTGTAAAGGCATTGCTAAGTGCACTTGTATCGTCTACAATCTATTGAGTCAGATAAAACTGAACTCAGAAATAACTATTGTATGTAAAAAAAAATGTGGCACTCCGGGAGTGCTGACAGAAGTGAAAACTTGAACAAGATCGCCTTGGTGGAAGAAAAATACTTGTATATCTTATCTTAGTAAAGAGCACAATCGCGTTAACAAAAAAAAAAAAATAACTTCCGAAACCTTTAAAGTAAAAATACTTGCATAAAACATTGATCCGTAACGAAATATAAATAAAGAACACAATCGCGTTTACAAAAATAAGGTGTCTGTAACGGTGTCGCGAGTTCAATTGTTTTTCCCATCTCACGCGCCTAAAGCTGTTTTCACCTCAAAAACACGAGTCCCTCTGGTGTGAGTTGTTTTTTAAATCCATACTTTATATAATACTAGCGACCCGCCCCGGCTTCGCACGTGTATAAACCGGGTTATTATACATATAAACCTTCCTCTTCAATCACTCTATCTATTAAAAAAACCGCATCAAAATCCGTTGCGTAGTTTTAGAGATTTAAGCATACATAGGGATATAGGGACAGAGAAAGCGACTTTGTTTTATACTATGTAGTGATGTATGTGTTGGAAGAGCTCGTGGCTAAGTAATAACAGCCGCTCGAGTCGATCCATCAGGTTAAGCTACGCTTGCCGGGGTTGGTTCGTGGATGGGTGACCATCTTTACATACCGAGACTACTCCGTGCCTCGAAAAGCACGTTAAGCCGTTGGTCCCGGCTGTCATTCGTGGATCTTTGACAGTCGTTACGGGTCGTTAGAAGCTCGAAATTCTGATAACCAGTCTTACCAAGGGGTATCATATTACCCAGTGTAGCAAAAAATATTATGTCTTCTTGCCACTAGTCCAACGCCACGCGGGAATCGAACCCGGGGCGTTGTAAGGATAAGAAATGAAAAGTATGATTGCGGTAAAACAACACTGTATATAAAAAAAAAAAAAAACAGGAATTAGGGGATTAAGTAGCCAAAGGGTTTAGGACCATTGAAAAATGTAATTTAGGCGTTAGGCGATACGACGCGGATTTCCCGACAAATAGCTATTCGTCAAACACCGAGCCGTCGCAATGGGTAAGCACGCGTAACGAAAGAAGTCGTGAAGAAAATAATTCCCAGATTTTTTACATACGGTTAAATGGTGTATACTATGAACTAGAAATTTAAAAAGATTAAGGTTTTAAGATAACGTAACACGTGTCCTTCGGAAGATATATTAGTTTGAAAATGAGTGTGTGGTGAGGTTAAAGCCAAGAAATTACGCCCAAATGTTCATACTAGAAGAAGTATTTTTTTTGAATTTTGAAATACTATAATCTAAGAGTAACCAAAAAAACCAAAAACTACGTCCGCTGGAGGGTGGCTCTTCGCCGAGGACCGCTTACAGCCGTTCGCCGTCCCAGCGCCCGGCTAAGCACGATCGCGTAATCGTGCCAGGGACGCCTCGCCTGGACCGCTAACTCAGCCTGGGCCGCTAACTCGGCCTGGGTCGCTGACCGAACTCGGACGCCGAGGACCCTGGTGAGGAGTGCGACCGGCAGTCCGGCTCTGGCCCAGGGGGTGGGGCCGAAAATCGGCCTTTGTATCTGGATCTAAGATAAACCGCGTTTTAGTCCAGAAAGTAAGGCCAAATTATATAGGGGTTATACGACAGATAATTGGTATACTCACAAATGAATCAACAATTGGGTATTAGGGGACTATATCCCTGACTGCTCCCGAGAACTGCCACCATCAAGACGTGGAAATTTCACGCACAGCGAAACAATCAAATAGCTATATTCACAACTCAACGCTCTGCTGACGACTGACGGTTGTCAACCAAGAAAAAATTCAATATTTCTCTTCCATTGCAAAAATTTTGAATTCGTGTCAAAATGAAAAAAGAAAAAATAAGACGGCCTATGTTCGCGTAAAAAAGGTTTATAATGCAGTGTAATGCTGCACCAGGTACTGGGTTGTGGAGGTCAGATAGGCAGTCGTTCCATGTAAAATACTGGTATTCAGCTGCATCCGGTTAGACTGGAAGGCGACCCCAACATAGTTGGGAAAAGGCTAGGCAGAGATTTTATATAATATGTACAAGCAACTCGCCCCGGCTTCGCACGGGTAGCAGAGCATTACTACATTTGTATACCATATACCTACATACTGCCTCGTTGGTCTAGTGGTCGCAAGCGCTACTGCTGAGCATGAGGTCCTGAGTTCTATTCCCGGGTCGGGCAAAGTGTTATTGGGTTTTTCTATGTGAAATTTCTCAGTAGCAGCTCGGGAGTCTGGATTTGTGCCCAGTTGATGGCAATAGGCTCGCCCCCTATTACATGGGACTTAAACATAACTGGCGAAATGTGAGTGTACCTGCTACAGGGACACCTCTGCCCAACCCTTCGGGGAAACAAGGCGTGATGTTGTGTTATACCTAAATTTTTCTGTAGTAGTGTCGTTTAAAGCCTGTTGCGTCGATTATGTGGGTTAAGTTAAAATGTAACTGATGTTCATCCAACCTGGAGTATTTTACATCGTCATATTTCAGCCAATTTACACAAAACCTTACCAAATTATACACTTAAACTTTCCTCATGAATCACTCCGCCAATTGGTGAAAACCGAATTAAAATCCGTTCAGTAGTTTTTGAGTTTATCGCGTTCAGACAGACAGACGCGGCGGGGGACTTTTTTTATAATAATGTAGTGATATACAGGGTTATTGGTTATACGTCGGCAATCCGTTAAGGGGATGTAGGAGAGGTCATTTGCAACCAAATTACCCCTGATGACCCCTATAACAATGTCAACCATTTTATAGTTATAAACGCGTAAGTCACTCTGTCTGTCTGTTACATCTATGTTCTATGTTATAGGGTTTGGTTTCCGCACTTAGTCCGTAAAGTGGACCATTGTGCGTGGGCCATGGCGGCCGTTTGGTGGTTATTCCAACCACCCCACCTCCCTCCAAAAGCTAATTAAATGTCCTGGTCTGTTCAGAACATCTGTGTAGGATCTGGGTGACCCGAGGGTTTCTGTTGTAATCTGGGTGACGCCTGTGCATTCAAAGAGCACGTGCGTTACGGTTTCCTCAGCCTCCATGCACGCTCTGCACAGAGGACTGTCCGTTACGCCTATTGTGTGGAAGTGTTTGTTTAGCGAGCAGTGTCCCGTGATGGTCCCCGTCTGTTACCTTTTCACGCCTTATTAACGGCTGAACGGATTTGGATGCGAATAGACCATGACCTGGGTTACGACAGGGTACTTTTTATCCCGCTAGTAGTTCTCGTGGGATAATTTCCGACCCCCACGCGGGTGAAGCTTGGCGCAAAAAAGTCTCTTATAAAAATGATTTATTTACTATAAATTTTAAGGGTTCCGTACCCGAAGGGTGCCAAAGGGAAGCCTATTACTAAGCCTCCGCTGTTCGTCTGCTTGTCTGTCAGCGGGCTGTATCTCATGAACCGTAAAAGGTAGACAGTCGAAATTTTTAGATCCTTAATCTTTAATCCTTAATATTATAAATGCGAAAGTGAGTTTGTTTGTTACGCCTTCACGCTAAAACGGCTGAACGGATTTGGATGAAATTTGGCACATATATGGATGATACCCTGAAAAAGAACATAGGATACTTTTTTTTTTCCCAAGCGATCGAGACTTATGCGGGTGAAACCGCGGGGTGCAGCTAGTATTGTATATTTCTATTGCCGTTATAAATTAGTAAATTTTTATAAAGTTAACGATCTTCATTTACCAACCCGCACTGGACCCGCGTGGTGGATTACGACCCGCTCTCTCTCACAGAGAGGAGGCCTGTGTCCCAACAGTGGGAACATTTATAGGCTGATGTGATGAACGATCTTAATACGATACGGGACTCTTCGTGTCCGCCCGACTTGAACTCGCCCGATTTTTTAAGTTTGTCATAAGGCCTAATATAAAACCTAGTGTATTTACAATAAGAACCTATGGTTTATAATAAAACAAATATTTTATGAGGGCACCTTCCCTCTATGGGTTACAATAACAACAATTTGTAGCTGTAGTAGGAAATAAGGTAATTTTCGCTCGCAGTTGGTACTGTTTACTGGTCATTTATTCGTTCCAAAGCTCCCGGTTTTTATTGAAGCCCTCCAGTTATTTGGAACGCTGCCATATTCCGCCAAAAGGCGTCAAGGAACAATACATTATTGTGGTTATTGTGTTATCATTGTATTAAGACGCAGATATATGACAGTGACCTTGAATGGTTAGCTTGCGTGTTCTGTACTGAGCTCACGCAACGCGTCGTACGTTCAACCAGTAATAGGACTCACCCATCAAGGAGCGCTGTCCCAAATTAGACGCATTATTAATTTACTACACGTAAAACAAAAGGTATTTTAATAAAACACGTATACTAAACGATCAATAATTTATTTATCTTTAAAATGGTGAAATTTTCAGAAAATACGCCAGATAGATTTTGCGTCATTCTCAGTTTTTTATCCGCATTAGACATAACTTTACAAATTAATTTCACTATGTAATATAAACATAATCAAAAATATGCCTATATTAAAATATTAAAAAAATGCTCTAATTTAACATATATTTTTTCCAAATCACTAACACTACTCGTTTAGACGTCATCTTCAGTATAAAATCATTAAAAGTCAGTTATCGTCCCCTTAAGAGAAAAAATCACGTTAAAAATAATAATATTATATGATGATAAAATATTGAGTCAACTTGCAATAAAACAAAATAAAATCATTTAGGACAATGAGTGGTAAAAACAAGTAAAGCTAATAAAAGAGGCTCGTAGCTAAATAATAACAGCCGCACGGGTCGATCGCAGGTTAAGCTACGTTTGCCGAGGCCGCTCCGTGGATGGGTGACTATTCATTACATATCGAGACCCCTTCGTGCCTCAGAAAGCACGTTAAGCCGTTGGTCCCGGTTGTCATTTGCAGATCTTTGACAGTCGTTACGGGTAGTCAGAAGCCCAAAAAACTGACAACCAGTCTTACCAAGGCGTATTGTATTACCCAGTTACTGGGTTGTGGAAGTCAGATAGGCAGTCGCTTCATGTAAAACATTGATATTCAGCTGCATCTGGTTAGACTTGAAGCTGACCCCAACATAGTTGGGAAAAGGCTAGGCAGACTGATTGATGGGCTCGGGTAAACGGATTCAAAAATAAAATGTTACAACTATACTCCGTAGGTTTAGGTAGTAAAGGTAAACAAATAGTAAAAAAACTTTTTACAGAAAAAAAAAACAACCGACTTCCAAAAAACACTATAAAGTGAAAAATAACTTTAATTTCGGAAGTCGGTGTCTTTGGTTTTGAATTTTCGTTTTTTGTCACCGACTTCCGACGTTAAAGTTATTTTTCACTTTATAGTGTTTTTTGGAAGTAGGTAGTTTTTTTTTCTGTAAAATGTTTTTATTTTTCACTTTTTAGCTATGGTACCTACCCCACACAAATTCGAAAACCACTACCTGCTATGTAAATAACAGTGACAGGAACTTATCATATCATCCACATACTAAGTGGGAAAAAATACGTATTATTGAAGCTAACTCAAAAACTATTGAAGCAAAGTTAATAAAATTTATATGGAACCACCTCGAGAGCATACCCTTTCAAACAGAAAAAGAATTTTCAAAATCGGTCCACAATTGACGGAGAAATCGGTGGACATACATAAAAAAAAAACAAACATACGCGACGAACATATAACCTCCTCCTTTTTGGAAGTCGGTTAAAAAGGGTTTTTATGGATGACACTTTCTTGTTTAAAAACACGAATAAACCAAATTAAATTTATTTTAAATTTTACAACAGTTTCCTCGTTTATTAATGTATGTTACTCGTAAACTTGATGCTACTGCTTTACCACAATTGTTTTGTTAGATTTATAACAATAATATAATATTTTGTAATCTGTCTATTGTAAAGAGGCCAACCTCTAAACATCAACGAATTATAACGTTGCTAAATTGAACAGTACAACTGTGACGTGGCATGACAACTGAAGTGACAGGCATTATGTTTAATCGGTTATTTGACAGCTGTCTCGTCAAGTGTTTTTTTGCTAACGTTTATTGATCTACCTAAACCCACCTATACTCCATAGAGTATCGTATGATATGTGTTAAGAAATGAGAATTCCATGAAAAATGTACTCTACGAAAATCGATGTCGCAGTATATGTATAGAAAGATAGGGTTCCATTCATCCGAATTTACGATTTTTATGGGCAACCCAAACCTCAAACACTCTTCTTTATTTGCCTAATAAATAAAAGATCTCGAACATCTCGATTTCTAATTCATGAGACATGGAAACGAACTCATCGTTGAGCTGAGCCTTATTTTACTTAGCTCTTTGAATTGCTTAGGGGCAAATGAATTAAATTAAGATTAAGTTACTGAATAAATTGACTATTTCGTTGATCTAGTAGTCCGAAGTGATATGGCCTTTTTTTGGGTGAGAAATTATCAAATAACTTCTCCCGCTCTGGGCGGAGCGGGAGGGCGTGTCAAACTCTTACTGACTAAAACCCACCCGTGTTCCTTCGGTTGCCCTGTATGTTGCCAGAGGCCACGGTAACCCTTTCGGATAAACCCGCAACTCCGGCAGGCATCGGCCCTAGTGGATCCCTTCAGTTGTGCTGACATCTCTTTGAGGCGCGCGTGAAACACAACGCGCCGTCGACCCGGGCGCGGTCCTTATCCGGCAGCGAGCTACCCATTGCTCACCGTCCGCAAGCCTGCGATTCCCGACGCCTAGGGCGTCTCCTGCTGCGGTTAGGGGCGTGAGGGCGCGAAATTTTCCTCTCCCTCACGCGTTCCGCCTTCACCTTCGCGAGCATTACTGTTTCGCAAAAGGAGGTGACTCGCTCCGTACCATGGCCTGGACCAGGGCCGGACGTGAGAGATCACCGCTGCCGATCGCCTCCACGAGGACTCGGCGATGCTTCGCCCAAGCCGGGCAGATCTCCACCTTATGCTCCACCGTGTCCTCCGAGCGATCCACACAATGAAGTGAGACTGCCTGAGTGTACATAGAATCCTGAAGGCCTAGGACAAAGTGACATTCTATCAACGATAACTATGATGCATAAGTATAATCACCCTATAATGTTCCCACTGTTGGGACACAGCTCTCAGTGAGAGAGAGTGGGCCGTAATCCACCATGCGGGCCCAATGCGGGTTGGTAGATGTCACATGTCTTTGAATTTTTGATTTTAGGACATGCCGGTTTCCTCACACTGTTTTCCTTCACCGTTTTGAGAGCAGTGGTGATGAAATAAATTACACAAAATTAAAATCAAAAGTCATTTATTAAAATTAGGCTGAGAATCAGCACTATTCGAACGTCAAAATTACATAAGACAGCCCCCAAAACCGCCCTTCACCACTTTCTTAGTGCTTTAGCGGGAACAAGAAGTGGCGCAACAAACTCCCCCACTCAGTAATTTGCCTGCCTGGGTTCGGTTTTGTGCCAGATTAATGAAATAGGTTCGCCCCCAATTACAATAGGTAATATAATTGTATAACTGGCAAAATTCGGGTGTAGGTACCTACTTAATACATCTGCCTTTACCTTCGAGAATATAGGCATGATATTAAGTTTTGCTGAATATTATCTATTACGAAACCAGACAAAGTGGATATAACCAAATAAATAGGTCGAGGTGTTATACTGAGGTAGGTATTCCTCGCTTACCTCAACTCCGTTCGTCTGTTTGAATAGATAAGAGCCCTCTTTTTCGTAGAAAGATGTGGTTGGTTTTAAAAGATCGTTCTCTTGAGTCTTAAAAGATGTCTGAAAACCGGCGGTTTGAGGTGAGGAGACAATTATGCCGTCTTAAGTTTTTGCTCACGTGTGTTGTTTGTCTGCATTTTTAAGTGTTGGTTAGAATAAAAAAAAAATAAAAAAATAAAATTATGTTTATTTATCTCCACAAATTACATTTATATAAATCTTGACAGATATTGAGCATGCTAATAACATTTTTTTAAGTGTAAACTTCTTCAGGCGTGTTGGGCATTTTTAAGATAGGGACTAAACCATTAATTTCGCGACACCATGACGACACCTCATTTTTGTAAACGCGATTGTGCTCTTTATTTATATTACGTTACGGATCAATGTTCAATGCAAGTATTTTTACTTTAAAGGTTTTGTAAACGCGATTGTGCTCTTTATAACGTTACGGACCAAGGTTATGTACAAGTATTTTTCTTCCACCTAGGCGATCTTGTTCAAGTTTTCACTTCTGTCGGCACTCCCGGAGTGCCACTGCCATTTTTTTAAAGCAGTATTACAACTTTTAACTTGAAGTAGATATTTATACTGACTTCTTATAGGTGTCTTTCTATTTTCTGACACTGCAATGAACAGGTGCAGGTTTAACGAAATATGTGGCTTCTAAAATGTACATAGCTGGGAAAGTTAAAAGTTTGAGAGACTTAAACACAGAAACGCAACTATCCGTCACTTTCATTTGAAGTATTGCCTTTAAGCAACGTTTTTGGGCCTTTAACACCTGTTCTCGAAGAATACAGTTTCCCCAAAAGATTATTCCGTATGTTAAAATGGACGCGACTAGATCATGGTACGCAATTACTGTTGTGGTGATGTTGACCTTTTTCGCTAAATGGTATAAAACACACTCGGGTATGCTCAATTCAAAACTGAATAATCTTTTGGAGATAGTAAGTACAATCTTTTTGGAAGAAATTACATTTTCCTTATGTCTTATCGACCGCTGTTGGTTAAAATTCTACTCTCGTATTTGCGACATTACCGAAGCGTAGTTGAGCACCCACGGATTTCATACTTATGTAGGTATTCTATAAGAACGCAATTTTTTATATTTGGAATTTTTTTTAGACCTAAAGATTCTCGATTCTTGAGTGCACGAGATTTCAAAGAGACATTCTGAGACTTAAAAGACAAGTTAAACTAAAATCTTCTTAGAATATGGCAGTACGACGTGAAACATTTGTGTGAAGTGCGTACTTAATTTACACACACTTTACGTGGTGCAGTCTCCTATTAATCAAAATCACCTTAATCTCGACAAATTCATAAATCATCTCGCGAACTACAAAACTCCTCGACTACTTCGAAAAGCAAACTCAATTCTTGTAACAAAATTAATCGCCAACCATTCATTATCGCCACTCAGTTCATTTTCACACTTAGCTCGCGGCTGTACCTACCGTCTTATCGCCAATATAATAAATGATCGAACAAGCTCAAGTTTCTTCTCGTCTCCAACTTATGGCATTTCATTTCCCTCAGAACTTTGGTAATCATGATTTATATTCGAATAAGATGGGATTAAATTATTTACGCGGTGTTCCGCGTTGATGAATATTAATTGGCGTCGTAAACATGTGGTGTATTGCAAAAGTTTGGCTTCACTTCTGGCGGGTTTACGCAATAGAGGCTTAAGGTTCTTTCAAACAGGCGCGACACAAAGGCACCGCTCGTCGCGCGACTAGCGGTATCTTTGTACTCATTCACGTTAACTCGCGGGCGAGGTGGCGGGCGCGGTCACGAAATATCAAACATATGGCGTAATATCCAAGTGTTCACGTACGAAACGCACGTGCGGTCTAAGTAGCGGGCAAGGTAGCGAATAGCGCGTGCGGCGCGCTCGCGGCAATATTAAACGCGTGAGATCTTTGTGTGTGTTCACGTCGAACTAGCGGCGGAGCGCGCGATTTACTCGCGACGTTAGGTAAGTTCAACCAGTATGAACTTGTCGCTAAAAACGGTAGCACGTTTTCATCATGTCTTTCAATACAGAAGAGTTTATTAGTGCTGTTCAGGCTAGAACTCCGATTTGACAAAGTAACACTCGCGCAAACGCCTGGCGGCCAATGTGAACACGAACTCGCTACGTCTCCGCGCCCGCGCCCGCGCGTTCCTTCGTGAACAAGTACTTAGTGTCGCGTCGCGTGTCGCGCTGGTCTGCACAAGCCTTTAGTCATCATCTGCCTAGCCTTTTCCCAACTATGTTGGGGTCGGCTTCCAGTCTAACCGGATGCAGCTGAATACCAGTATTTTACATGGAGCGACTACCTATCTGACCTCCACAACCTAGTGACTAGGTAACACGATACCCCTGGGTAAGACTGATTGTCAGACTTTTTGGGCTTCTAACTACCCGTAACGACTGTCAAAGATCTACAAATGACAGCCGAGACCAACGGCTTAACGTGCTTTCCGAGGCACGGAGGGGACTTGGTATGTAAAGATGGTCACCCATCCACGGACCAACCCCGGCAAGCGTAGCTTAACCTGATCGATCGACCCGTGCAGCTGTTATTACTTAGCCACAAGCCCCTCTCACACGCCTGCACAAGCCTTTAGTATTAGGTTAAAACCAACTTTTAAGTCCAAAGACGTCGTCCCCATGGGTTATACTTCATTCTCTTCTTATTTTCGTGTGGTTAGTGACTAACCTAGTGTCAGAGAATTCACTAAGGATAAAGAATAGAGACCCATTTGAAATCCAGCGCCACCACATTTTAAAGGTACAATTCTGATCATAACGCTGCCTGTCCACTGGAGCGGAGCGGAGAAATGTGCCAATATTAAGGGGACGATAACCGACTTTTAATGATTTTATACTGAAGATGACGTCTAAACGAGCAGTGTTAGTGATTTGGAAAAAATATATGTTAAATTAGAGCATTTTCCTAATATTTTAATATAGGCATATTTTTAATTAAGTTCAATTACATGGTGAAATTAATTTGTAAAGTTATGTCTAACGCGGATAAAAAACTGAGAATGACGCAAAATCTATCGAGCGTATTTTTCTGAAAACTTCACTATTTTAAAGGTAATTAAATTATTGATCTTTTAGTATAATTGTTTTATTAAAATACTTTTTGTTTTACGTGTAATAAATTAATAATGCGTCTAATTTGGGACAGCGCTCCTTGATGGGCGAGTCCTATTATTGGCTGGACGTACGACGCGTTGCGTGAGCTCAGTACAGAACACGCAAGCTAACCATTCAAGGTCACTGTCATATTCTAAACTCCGCTTCAGAGCTCCGCTCATAATGGTTAATATTGGCACATTTCTCCGCTCCGCTGCCTCGCTCCGCTCCAGTGGACAAGCAGTAAAAAACAATATATTTTATTTCACATAAACCTACATGGGCACTTATGAAACGTCAGAAGCTAGGTGCACGGTTCCAATTGGTCGTTTCCTATGGAGAAGAGCTGGCAAGAAACTCCACAGTTACTCTTTTCAAAGTAAATGGTTTCTACAATGTTTTCAAATTACAGTGTTAATAGGTATGAGAGGACAGTGTAGGCCGATCAACAAGTACCAGGTAAAATAGAAAATGGTCCACAAGTCTACAGCCTATAACGTTCTCACATAAAAGATAAATAAAATAATAAAAATAAGGACCTATTTAAACCAAATGACATGATTGCCACTACAGCTGTGACAAATCTAATTTGATAAAAAAATATAGAAAATTGTAAGCCAGCTTTATGAGTTATGACAGACTGCAGTGACACTACTTGTTTCTATGTAACTCTATGAAAATGTTTCCATAAACAGCGATATTGAAGCCGCTGCGGTTTGCGGTCTGCGGTCGTCTTTGATATTGTAGGTATATTAAGTAGGTATTATCAAATTCATGTCATGCTTTTTTGGCCTCGAATTTGGAGGAGCTGGAAATAATTTACTATAGTTTAACATTCATTTAAGAGCGTTTACTCTGAAAGTGGGCAACGTCGCAAATAGATGTCAAATATTTCGCTGTTTTGATTAATTTGGCTATATTCCTGTATGGAAATAAGAAATGTGGCTAACTAGCGAACTAGAATATTAATAATGAACTGCAATCATAACACTGAAATTGATGTTGTAACCGTTTTAAAAAAGGCATTTGGAAAGTTTCCAAATACTTTTTTACATCTAATACTAAATATTCGGTGTTACGATATTAATTATTTCATTTCATAATCAATATTTTAGTTCTCTAGTTACCCACATTTCTTAATTCCATACAGTAATTTTGCCAAATTCATCAAAACAGGTAAATATTTGACAGCTATTTACGACGTTGCCAACTTTTAGGATAAACCCTCTTAACCAACTATTTAACAGCCAAATCTCATGTACAATCTTCTCTCGCTTTCTCCAATTCAATTGAAAAGAAATACGGCCAAACGAAGGTTTGTAGCCAAGACAATTTTATAGTGCCATAAACCATCTCATGAATCCCATGGAACGGTGAAACATAAAACCGTTTATATTTTTAATTATCGTTTCACTCGTTTTAATTTGTTTAAATGACTGTTTTTGTTTGTGATTAGATATCAGAATATCTTTTTTATTTGACTCAATAATTTTTACTAAGTAAGTATTTTTATTTGCATAAAAATATGGTAAATATAAAGGAGGTTACAGATATGTTAGTGCAGGACACATTCCGCCGTAATACAATAAACATGCAAAATATTTAAACCGTGGTCCACATTTTCACGATCGTCCATCAATGCCTGGTTGCGGCCAAGGCTTGTATAGTACTTTTCTCAAATAATACGCGGAAATTCAAACTAAGTAAATTAAGTATAAATTCAACAACAATGACGAACAACGATAATTTTTCACGCGCCAATATGTTCTAAAAGGAGATCTACCATTATATCTTCTAAAAGGAGATCTACCATTATGTCTCAAACGGAGAATTATGGACATGTGTATTCTCCCCATTCTCACATATGGTGCTCAAACCTGGTCTTTGACACTTCAGCAGAGGTCCAAGCTCGAGATTTGCCGGCGAGCCATGGAACGTAGTATACTGGGGGTTCGAATTTCGGACCGTATAAGGAACACAACACTGCATGCCAAAACCGAGGTCACGGACGTTACCCAGAAAGCCGCTAAGCTTAAGTGGGACTGGGCTGGACATGTCTGCCGCATGTCAGATGACAAATGGGCTAAAAGAACTACTGATTGGGTGCCACTAAACGCACGACGACATCACGGCAGGCCGAGACGAAGATGGTGGGACGAGCTTGACTCCTACCGAAAGGACTGGCCGATACTAGCAATAGACAGAGTTGTGTGGAAAGGGGAGAGGGAGGCCTTTGCCCTGCAGTGGGACAATACAGGCTAGTTACATTACATTACAATATGTTCATTTGTTTCTTCTTTAGGTACTTTAAACAACTCTATTTGCAAACGAAATAGAAATTTAAATAAAGTCAAATCGAAATCTTTGATAAGTTACCTCCTTGGTTGGTCGAAGTAAAACGTTCGTTCCATTTTTCGTTTCCGTCTAATTCTAAGTCTTCTGTTAGTAAGAATTACATACCATGCTATTTAGGTTGTATATTTATGAACTTTGTGTAAGCTAAATAAATGAATTTGAATTTTTAAATTACGCGACAGTTATTTTTCATAGTAATTTATTCGGCCACTAAAAATACAACAGATATGGATTTCCCAAATAACATTGCCGGCCGCCCGCTCGTATTTATTTGACCAGTACAGCATTTTCGATTTATCTCGAAAAAGGTTTTCAAAATAATGCTCGAATTTCTAAGCATGTTTGAGAAAAACTTATTAAGTACTTTTAGTTCAGAATAGATAACTTAGCCAATGATTGGGTGAGCTTATACAGCAGATATAAACTGCTGGGTGTGGTAAGAAGTCACGATACATTTAATACAAGATGAAGCACTTTGTAAACTTGTGGAGAACTGCTTCGCTTTACTGTAAACTTTTAACGAGCTGTCATAAATAGCTTCGTAATATATCCTTCTTAATGTATGTTACTTTATAGGTGAGGTTTACAATTGGTTTCTACCTTTATGGTAGAATTTTCTTGCATATTGGGTACGCTATGGTAGAAATTGCTTCTTCTTCTTAGCGTATCGGTGGCAAAAATTGAAAAAAAAAACAAAACAGTGGCACTCCGGGAGTGCCGACAGAAGTGAAAACTTGAACAAGATCGCCTTGGTGGAAGAAAAATATTTGTATAGAACATTGATTCGTAACCTTATCTAAATAAAGATCACAATCGTGTTTACAAAAAAAAAAATACTTCCAAAACCTTTAAAGTAAAAATACTTGCATAGAACATTGATCCGTAACTTAATATAAATAAAAAGCACAATCGCGTTTATAAAAATGAGGTGTCGGTAACAGTGTCGTAAGTTCAATTGTATTTTCCCATCTCAAAAATGCCCAACGCGCCTAAAGAAGTTTTCACTTCAAAAAAAGTCTGCCTAGCCTTTTCCCAACTATGTTGGGGTCGGCTTCCAATCTAACCGGATGCAGCTAAATACCAGTATTTTACATGGAGTGACCGCCTATCTGACCTAAACAACCAACAAAGAAAGAAAGAAAGAAAAATATTTATTTGGACACAGTTCGTGAAACACTAAATAAAAAAGTGAAAAATTAAATGAATTGAAATGAAATATGATTTGCCCAAAATTCAGCGACCTTCGCTGAATTTTCATTAAGTGCCTAGGTGACAGGGCAAATGAAACTAGCTATGTGTATATATAATATAGGTATATATTTTATTAAATATTTATATATGTATATTAAAGTTATAAGTTTATAACCTATTTATGTACTGTTTGTTGTTCCTACATTTTATTTCTAACGATATATTTTTAATAATTTTTTCTTTGTTCCTCTCAAACAGAGCACCTGCCATCTAATCTCTTCACCACCTGTGGTTGACTGGTAGAGAATGCCTGAGGCATTAAGTCCGCCTTTGTACCTTTTTGTGTGTGAAAAGTTTAAATAAATAAAAACTTGCTCACTTTCCTTCATTGTTTTCATCCCACGACCAATTTATTCGGATCAAAACAAAATAATGTGAATAACATTCTTTAGTTTGTCAGTCACCTTTAGCTTTATATACCTCTCACACAATCCATTTGATCTTCTATTTTGGTATAACTCTTTTATATCCTTATTCAAACTGAGAAGTTTGCTGCATGTTCCTATTTCTTCCACGAATAATCTAGATTCTATTTAACCTTCCTGTCAACTCTACATCAACCACCATTCATTTACTTTTCAGTACCTATACCTCGTATAAATAATATTGAAAACGAATAGGCACGTATTTCGTCCCTCGGGAATCATCGCATTTCCGAATACAAACGAATGCTAATTTCCATGTCCATCAATTATTAGATTTATCGTGTATAATAATTTGAATTCAGAACTAAGTACTTTATTGTTGTTTTGTTTTGATTTCCGCGTGTGAAATATATAGAGCTGTAAAACTATTTTCGTGTCTGCGACTTTAGAAGCTTTTGAAATAAATTACATTAAGTTAAAAGAGTATTAACAACTCTATATACTTTCAAGTCGATTGCGAGTGTCCGGTCTACACTAAGTACAAGGGGCAACTGATAGAAATCCGACGACTAACGAAACACGAAGTTTTCCGAGGGACATTAAGAAAATAATATGTTTGTGGCTGTCATTACGGCTTATAGGTTATTCGTATACATTTCGGATAGTCAAGCATTCCGGCGATCCATCTCTCGACGTCAAAATCGTGATGAAAATGTAGAGCGGGCAGCATACAACTTTGATGAAGCTAACGTGAACGAATGAATGTATGGTATGAGAATGGAAGTCTGTTAAACTTCACAAGTTGAAATATTTATAAGTGTGTGAATTAACACACGTGTATAGTGTGAATACTTAGTAAGGCTTTTCAGTTAGCTCTAGAGCGGTGCGAACAGTTCATGATTAAAGGGCTGTGGTTTGACCCTGGCTAGACACACCTAGGGATAGTAAGCACTGTAAAGTGATTAAGGTGGATCCGCAGTGGTAAGCCCACGAAATTTAAATTTTCTTACTGTATTTCAAACTTCGTGTTCGTCAGTTGTCGGATTTCTATCAGTTGCCCTTTGCACTTGGTGCAGACTGGACGCTTTCAATCGACTTGAAAGTATATAGAGTTGTTAATACTCTTTTAACTTAATGTAATTTATTTAAAGAATGGGAGGAAAGCCGCTAAAGTCGCAGGCATGACAATTAGGAAAATAGTTTTACAGCTCTATATACTTCACACGGAAATCAAAACAAAACAACAATAAAGTACTTAGTTCTGAATTCAAATTATTATACACGATAAATCTAATAATTGATGGACATTGAAATAAGCATTCGTTTGTGTTCGGAAATCCGATGATACCTGAGGGATATTAAGAAAATAGAAATACGGTACGTTTTTTGCAATTTGTAGGTCAGTCTCAGGTTGTATCTTATTCAAAATATGATTCGCGACAATAACATATATGTGTTTGTAGAATTATAATCATTAATACATCGTAAAATACATCTCCCTATACAGGATGAAATTTAAAACATGCGACAAATTGAAATGGGAGATTCAGTAACTGTTATCTAATCATTATAAATTGTTATTTCCGAAATATAAATTGTGAAAAAAAAATCGCGCGTGACGAGCGGTGCCTTTGTGTCGCGTCGCGTGTCGCGCTGGTCTGAACGAGCCTTAAATTGATACTTGAATTTTTTCGTTTGTTTTAAATTTATTTAATTTTACTGGAACGCCATAAAATCGTGTCTACGTGAAGACAATAATTTAGTTTGCACTATCTAAGACGATAATTACACGATTTTTTTTAGTCCATCTATCCAAAACTTTCGCGCTGGGCGTATATCAGTGTAGGAATTTATTGAAATTCGTCTTTATTCTATTGCATATTCTTTTAGATGCTCAAAGTCTCTAGATTGTGGGGGCTTGTGGCTAAGTGATAACAGCCGCACGGGTCGATCGTTCAGGTTAAGCTACGCTTGCCGCGGTTGGTACGTAGACGGGATCTTTACATATCAAGACCCTTTCGTGAGCACGTTTAATCTTATATTTTTCAATTGTTTTAATTATTTTTTGTACATTGTTCTCACGTATAGAAGCAACCAGAATAATGTACCCAGAATTTTGTAATATCTATATTTAAAAGAGTGGCCTTGGAGTTTCTTGCCCGTTCTTCTCCATAGAGATCTACGTTTTAGAATGGGCAACTAGCTTCAACTTTCTAACTAACTGACCGATTCTTTGACAGTTCAAAAGTGCCTATAAATGGTTTAATTGAAATAAATGCTTTGAGAGTTTGAGTTTGAGTTGAGCCGTTGGCTCTGGAATAAACAACGCGTCTGTCATACCTGTTTTCCAGATGTCCATAGGCAGCATTTTTAACAGTTACCAACCAATGGGAAGTCGGGCTGGTGTGCCATCAAATAAAAACAAACCTAGTGCGCTAAATTCTGGACTAGAATTAATTAGAGACCAGTTTTTTCCATAACAGAAAATTGTTACAACCCTTGTCCCAACAGATTTACTAACAGTTTAATTAATAAAACTTATGTTGTCCCCAGTGTCATGTCCGGCTCCCCTCAAGAACCGCGACTTCGTGCTACAGCGGTCGTGGCTGGACACTGGCTACGAGAAGATGATCCTCAACCACTCGGTCTTCCACAAGGACTACCCGCCGAGGAAGGGATATGTGAGGTATGTCATGTGGACTAACAGTGGGGTATTTGCTTAACACACACAATGGCTTGTTTGAATAGGTGGTAGGTCATTTGCTTGTACCTGTCACCGTAAGATTGTGAGAACCGTAAGTTTATAATCCATTGGTATTATTTCCGTTAGATTATAAACTGTCGAAAAATTGTGAACTGTGACAAATCATTTACGATTTAAAAAGCCGGCGACATGGCTCGCAACTACAAATCGAGATGTTTGCAAAATTCAATTCCAAGCACGTTGCGCTAGTGTGAGTGCCTGTCGGAGCGATATACACCTACAGTGAGCGATACTACCACGCACACATTGACAATTATTGCTTGACGCGATTGTACTACTAGCTTTCGAAAATTTATGATAAATTTAGATGTGTTCCGTAATACAAAAAATTATGAATAAAAACTTAATGTAACTAACTCATATACGGTGACATTACCTATGCGTCCCGGCACGATTCGTTTTTAGAAGTTAAAACTTCTTTAGGCGTGTTAGACATTTTTAAGATGGGAAAAAAATAATTGAACTCGCGACACCGTTACCGACACCTCATTGAAAGTATTTCCGGTACAATAAAATTGTTCAAGTTTTCACTTTTGTTTGCACTCTCGGAGTACCACTGTTTTTTCATTGGGAGACTCACTAAGTGACAAAATAACCTAGAAATAATAATAGTCATGTAGCTTGGCACCTATGTGAAAATTTAGTAGATCCATGCGTTGGTTCGCTGTGTGGCTTCGACTTTTTTTAGACTACGAAATAAAATCATCTTTTGGTGCCTCTCCAATATTCGGTATACTGTAGGTTATCACCCAATCTGAATACTTTTCGCCGTCTTTTGTAACGGGAACATAAGACGCTTCATTATTTTATTGGGATCGGAATAGGAGTTTTTGAGTTTTTACGAAAAAGAAAAACCGGCCAAGTGCGTGTTGGACAACTACGGAACCCCTCTTTGTGCAAGAAGGGTTCCGTAGTTCGGATGAATTTATCCCAAAAGAAACTTACCTTTGTAGTTGAAAAACATATTCTCCCATACGGAATGTTTGGGAAAATATGTTTTTGCAACTGGAAATATAAGGTTATTTCGTTATATAAACTATTGCTGTGATTTTTTTCATGTGTCCAAAATCAACCATTTAGCTGGCAGGGGGAACACACTAACGCATGAGGGAGAGGCAAAGTTCGCGCCCTCACGCCCCTAACCGCCCCAGGAGGAGACGCCCGGGGCGGGAATCGCGAGCCGATTTCCGGCCACCGTAGGCGCGGGCTTGCGGACGGTGAGCAATGGGTAGCTCGCCGTCCGATAAGGATCAAGCCCGGGTCGACGGCGCGTTGTGTTCCACGCGCGCCTCAAAGAGATGTCAGCAGAATTGACGGGGTCCGCTAGGGCCAGTGCCTGCCGGGGATTCAAAGAAAACCGATAGGGAAATCGTGGCCCCCGGCAACAGGGCAACCGAAGGAACACGGATGGGTTTTAGTCAGTAAGAGTCTGACACGTCCTCCCGCTCCACCCAGAGCGGGAGAAGTTATTTGATAATTTCCCACCCAAAAAAAAAGGGGGGGGACACTTTCTAACAAAAATTAGCACATTAAAGCTTAATATTTTGTAAACGGATTCCTGAATTCAAAAATAGTTTTCATATGCTCACAATGATTTTGAAGGACCTTTCCAACGATACCCAACACAATGGGATAGAAAAAAAAAGTCCCCGCTTTACGGGTAGCAGGGGAGGTACCCAAAAAAAAATTTTTATCACTTTATCCCAATGCCAAATTACAGCTTCCTAGTACTAAAAGTCTCGGAGCTAGACTGCGGACAGACAGACAGACATGGCGAAACTATAAGGGTTCCTTGTTTACTACGGAACCCTAAAAAGTACCAGATTCATTCTCTTAAATTAAATTAAATAAGATAAAAGAGCCTTTATTCTACTACTTTAATTTTTTTACATTTATATTACTAACTGCGCCCCGCGGTTTCACCCGCATAAGTCTCGATCCCGTGGGAAAAAAAAAAGTATCCTATGTTCTTTTCCAGGGCATCATCTATAAATGTGCCAAATTTCATCCAAATCCGTTCAGCCGTTTTAGCGTGAAGGCAAACAAACTTACTTTCGCATTTATAATATTAAGGATGATGTTTTCTCACGTCTCTAAGCAGTAGTCACCTCTTTGGCGTAGACCTACCCCATTTCTTTCCATTGATGATTAATTCACATATCTACATTAGATTCATTATCTTTCATATTTGGTGCACTTTCAGAGTTATTTCCGACTACAGCATGTCAGGAAATAACTCTTAAAGTGAATTTACCGGTGTGCGGAATGGCAATTGCAAACACATAGTCTACAGATGCATCGACATAAAAATGTAGGTATAAAATTGTTCCGATACTGAAAGTTAAAACTAGTTAGCCCACGTTCGCAATAAAATCGTGGCGTTTTTTTTTTTTTCGTGCACTTGATTTTTAACACTCTGCTTGGCGCCGAGGGTTGAAAATCTAACAGTGTGTTTTTTCAACGCGCTGGGACGAGAGTACGTCCCAGCGCGTTGGATTCCTAACGCTCGACTTAAGACGCAGATATATGCCAGTGATCTTGAGTGGTCAGCTTGCGTGTTCTGTACTGAGAACTGCAACGCGTCGTACGACCAGCCAGTAATAGGACTCGCCCATCTAGGAGCGCTGTCATAAAACAAAAGATATTTTAATAAAACACGTATACTAAAAGATCAATAATTAAATTATCTTTAAAATGGTGAAGGTTCCAGAAAAATACGCTTGATGGATTTTGCGTGATTCTTAGTTTTTTATCAGCGTTAGACATAACTTTACAAATTAATTTCACTATGACAAACATAATCTAATATAAGTATTATGAAAATGCTCTAATTTAACACATTTTTTTTTTCAAATTTTTAACTCTACTCGTTTAGACGTGATCTTCAGTATAAAATCATTAAAAGTCGGTGGTTATCGTCGCCTTAACACCGAGAGTTGAAAATGCAGTGCGCGATAAAATCCCGCCAAGATTTTATTACGTCCGCACGAACGTCGACTAACTGTTAAAATGTGAATTCACTTTTTTGTCACATTTTCAGCATGCCCCTTTCTGTTTGCCCCTGAACTTTTAAAATGTTTTTAAGTAGGCGAATATTACACCCAGAACTGACCCCAGTTAAAAATGTCCGGAGCAACTTTGGGACTCTTTGATCCGTAAAACGCAGAAACGGACACAGCCAGTGACCCGATTAAACAGGGTCAAAATGTCGGACCTAATTTTGGGCGATTAAGCAGGGACATACAATAGGTACACCCACCCAGTTCTACATAAGTTTCTGATAATGTCATTGTCACCAAGGATGACGTCACTTATCCAAAACTGTTGTTATCACAACCTACGTTGGTTAATTCATTCATGTTAAATTCGGTTACGAGTCACCTATCTGCGTAGGTAAATATCTTCCTATCTATCGATGTACTTAACCGTTTATCATTTCAAGCGCTTTCTATTGTTCTTTGATTTGCAAAGGTATATATTTTGGGATACATTATTAAAATGTAAGTACCTATATTCCATTTGAAATAAGATTAGATATTTAAACAAACCTTTTTTACAGTCCGTTCAACCGATTTTGACTTGTATATCGTAGGCATAAGGATGGCATTAAAAGCAAAAAAAGTGGCTACAATACAAATGTTTACTGCAGCTGCCATTTGTCATGCCACCAACGCAATAGAAGTCAAAATCGGTTGAACGAACTGTAAAAAAGGTTTAGTTAAATGTCTAATCTTATTTCAAACGGAGTATAAGTATATTTTATTAGTAGCTTTAATTATCTATCTTGGCCGTAGGTAATTTCTTAGAAATGGGATGTGAAGTTTACATATCGTCGGCGTAGGTGGAGAGCTAAATAACTGCGATTTTGGTCAAATTGACTTTTCACCATTTTCGTAACAACCAAATCATACCGCATAAATAAATCGCAATATTGTCCAAACAAGATTTTTTTTGTTATTTAGTTCTCCACCTACACCAACGATATGTAGAAAAAGCAAACTTTCCTCTATACAATGTCGCCCATCGGCATGTGCCCGCCCGAATTTTTCTGAATATTCATGAAAAATGATCGAAAAATAACTTTGAAAGCCTATCTTTAATATTTTTCATGTTATTATTTTTTTATATTTTGCGTAGCGTTTGCCATATATCCGATGTTATTGGCTTGATTTGGATTCTGTTTATTATTTCTAAAAGCATTTGAGTAATTTTATTGGATTAACTAATATTTTTTACTAAAATTTGTAAACTATGCAAAAAAAAAAACGGAGGTAAAAACATTTTTTTCTAAAAAAAAACTGTTTTTTTTTTTAAACACAAGTGTAAGTCCATAAAATCAAGGGGGATTTTGAAAAAAAAAAGTTATTTTTAGACAATTTTTGATGAACATTCAGAAAAATGCGAGAGGGCACGTGACGATGACATTGTATTAAACGCAAAACTCACCTAAGTATAGGAAAGAGGAACAAACGCTCAGGAAATCGAAAGATGGATACCACCGTTTACTTCCGCCACTTAAGTCAGCTCTTTTGTATTTTACAAAGGAAATAATTTCTCAAAAACGTTTTAGTAAGTGCTACAATTTCGCAGCACAATTACTCTTGACTGGGGATTCAACTTGAAATATGAAAATGTTGAAACATGTATTTAATTACTACCTGCTGGGTTTCACCGGCATAAGTCTCGATCCCGTCAGAATATCGGGATAAAAAGTATCTTATATTCTAATCCAGGTCTTGGTCTACCCATGTGTCAAATTTCATCGAAATCCGTTTAGCCGTTTTAGCGTGAAAGCGTAACAAACAAACAATCTCACTTTCGCATTTATAATATTACTAGCGGACGTCACGCGGTTTCACCCGCGTAGTTCCCGTTCCCGTGGGAGTACGGGAATAAAATATAGCCTATGTTACTCGCTGATAATGTAGCTATCCATTGCTGAAAGAATTTTTCAAATTGGTTCAGTAGTTTTTAAGTTTATTTGTTACATACAAAAATACAAATCTTTCCTCTTTATAATATTAGTATAGATATTGTATCTATAGTTAGGCTTGCCAGGCGAGTAGGTCTTAGAGATTGTCTTGGCTCAACCAAATTGATTTTGGCTGGAAAACTCGGCTAGTTTATAAAAGAAGACGGATCAGTTTTTCTTTTAAATTATGGATGATTGGAAAAGTTTTTGTTTGACGGTGCGAAAAGTTTGAGTTTTAGTTGGCACTTTGTAAATATTGGCGTGCTAATTTTATGAGCTTTTAAAGTTTTCTCATGAAATTCTGGTTCGAAAGTAGTTTGGAACTGTTCATTTAGATAAAGTTCGGGAGATGGGAACTAAGTTACTTAATTTGTAATTAACTGACACATTGTTTGCCTTTGTTTCGTTGTTAACTTTTATCTTAATTGATCACAAGCACTGTTTTTAAGGTTCCTTACGACCGAATGAAAAAACGGAACCCTTATAGGATCACTCGTATGTCTGTCTGTCTGTCACATCCAATTTGCTCCGAATCTACTGGATCAATTTAGTTGAAATTTGGTAGGTAGGTACCTACACATATGAATTTCTGTGACCCAAACACGGACGTGTAACCTAAATGGATTTCGAATATGGGGGCATTTTTGGGGGTTAATTGAAAAATTAATAAAAAAGTTTTGCAAACTGTGCCATGTGACATATCAAATGAAAGAGCTTATTTTGAGGATCAGATATTTTTTTTTAATAGTTTTAAAATTGATGAACTTTTTAAACTTAATTGATTAAAATTGACCACTGGAATTTTGAAAAAAATACTGAGCATCTTTACTTGTAAATTATGGTCTATTAAAATAACATCTAAAGGTAAATCTCTCAATATTGTGATTTCCGAAATTAAAATTATTTATCACTTTGTAGTTTGGAAGTCGGTTGTATTTTTTGTAAAAAAGTATTTTCACTTTTTAATGGGTTGGTTTGTAATTTATCTAAGTTACAATAGCCAATTGTCAACTGTTCATCAAAAATACCCAAATCGCTATAGATGTGCCTATAATATTTGAAGAGTTCCCTCGATTTCTCCAAGATCCCATTATTAGATCGTGACCAAATGACAATGGGACCAACTTGAAATTATACCCTTTCAAACAAAAAAAGAATTTTTCAAATCGCTCCAGCCGTTTTCGAGTAATCGGGGATTATACATTAAAAAAATATTCCGACGAATTGAGAACCTCCTCCTTTTTTTTAAAATTAGCCACGTTACAAAGTAACCTAATTAGCAATTACACTTAAAACGATTTCCTTGTATAAACTCAAACTTTACGTAACAAAATCTAGAATGACAGTTAATTTAATTCCCCTAATTTATCCCCTTGGAACCTGATCAAACATCCCAGCTGACTCGACCTTTACCTGAATAATAAAGTTAGCACAATTACCTTTAACGAACCTTTGGTCGCTTACATAGAGAAGTGGCAGAAAGAAGAAATAAATAATAATGCTTCTTTAGTTTTATTTGTTTAGTTTTATCGACGGAAAAAACATTTAAAAAACCTAAATGTTTTTTAAACAAAACGGTGTAACTTGTAAACTAAATGATCTATCGCAATGAAATAAACTCTAGAATGATTGGAAATAATTAGGCGTCCTCCTCGTTCTAAATTGTGGAAAAAAAACTACCCTCAATTGAAAATAAACATGTTTTTTAAGCAAAAAACTGTTTTTTTAAATAAATTTTTACAATAATCGTAAAACTTCTCAATAAGAAACATCGAAACTTAAAAAAAAAAGATTTTTAATATATTTTCCCTCATTTCGATATGTGCACATTATAAAAACTTACATCGTATATATAGGAGCTCGTCGAGCATTGTTTGTTTTTCCATTAGGAATTTCTCAGTAGCAGCCCGGAGTCTGGTTATGTGCCCGGTCGGTAGCTGCTGGCTCGCCCCATAACTGGGTAAAAGTGGGTTATCACATCTGCATATGTCTTGGGGAATTCAGCCACGTCTGTGTTTAAGAGCTAACAATTTACCTGTAAAGGTATGGTTTCGTAAGCAAGCGCTGAAAGGTCACACAATGACAGCTATCCATCAGTCACTTACAGAGCGTTTTTGGACACCTAAATGATCTGATAAACTTGAGCTTTCACTTTGGACAGAACATCGAGCATTCGCCGTTTTTAAATTTGTCGAACTGAGCAACGAACAGAGCGAAGCATAGACCCAAACATCGCTCCGAACATTTTCACGATTATTCTAGTCAACACTCGTCAAAAAATATTCTTCACGAAGATGTCAAACTTGACGGTCGCGTGTGGATGGTTCGGCTCGGCAAAAAGCTCGAAGCAAATTCACTGTCCTTTCGCTAGAATGCTTGCTGGAACGCTCGCTAGAATGCTCGCTAGAATGCTCGCTAAAACGCACCCGTTTATTTTTCTGTAATGTAACATTCGCTAGAATGCTCATGACAAGTGAATGCTGATGAAATGATAGATTTTCATCACGGCCGTCTTATTATGACGGCCACCGCTCTTCTTGATAACCGTAGCTTAACGAATCATTCCCGCAACCGTAGTGTAGGCGTAGAGTGGTTCTGTTTCATTAGTTTATTTGCACAATTTGCGGTCGCCACTCTAGTGATAAGATAATGTTATCTCGCGCGTCAATCCGTGACTGTGTATCAAGAGGCATGTTGATGCAAGGTTGCTTGCAATTTACGGCTTTTGTGCATCTGTATTATGAATAAAAGCTTCGTGATTACTTTTTCTCATTTCTAGGGCTTTTCTTTAGCTTATTCTGTAGGAGCCATAACAAGGTGCGACATAAATGAAGGTCGAATTCGTTGTGAACGAATATTTTTTAATAGGAGTGTGAAAGTGCCTGGGAATTATTGGAACAGATCATCATCTACCTAGCCTTTTCTCAACTATGTTGGGGTCGACTTCCAGTCTAACCACATGCAGCTGAATACCAGTATTTTACATCCACAGCCCAGTAACTGGGTAAAACGATCTCCCTTGGTAAGACTGGTTGTCAGACTTTCAGGCTTCTGACGACCCGTAATGACTGTCAAAGATCAACAGATCACAGCCGGGACCAACGGCTCAACGTGCTTTCCGCGGCACAGAGGAGTCTCGGTATGTAAAGATGGTCAAATCAAATCAAATCAAACTTTATTTGTGAACATAGGGGTACAGAAAGGTCTTAAAAAATATACATTTTAGCGTAATCTCAATGTTCTACCAATACAATTGGTATACAAATAATTTGTTATTTTAATAAATACTTATAACATGCAATGATAATAATCAAAAGAATTAATTAAGATTAAATAAATGACTTCAAAAGTCTAAGTCAATTTCTAATATAATATAATGTAGATAAATGTTAAAAGAATAAAATAAAATGTCAATAGCCGTTAATTTATAGTATCATTTAAAAAATCTTCTATGGAATAATAGGTCTTCTCTACTAGAAATAAAAATAATTTACTTTTAAATTGGCCAACATTTTCTACACTTCTTATGCATTTTGGTAATTTATTATAAATTTTTGGAGCCATTACAAAAATACTTTTCTTAAATAATGCGGTTCTAGATCCAACTAAATTTAACTGGTCACATCGACGCTGACTTGATACTCTAGAAAATCTATACATGTTATTTTTAACAAACATAGCTGTTTCATATATGTACAAGGAGGGCATAGTAAGGATTTTCATATTTTTAAAATAAGGCTTGCAACTGTCGGTGGTTCGCAGATTACAAATAGCTCTTATACATCTTTTTTGGCACTTAAATACCATATCTTTGCCTGTGGCATTACCCCAAAATATAATGCCGTATCTCAATGTTGAGGCGACTAGACCATGATATGCTGTTAAGACTGTTGTTCTATTTGCCGTTTTGCTTAACATATGCAAGGCATAGGAATACTGATTAAGTTTACTACATACTTTATCGATCTGTGTATGCCATTTTAACGTGTTTTCAATATTTAATCCAAGAAATTTTGTTACATTTGTCTCATTAATTATTTTGTCATTATATCTAATATTTAATGCTAAGTTATGATTTGGTCTTTGTTGGAATTTCATGATTACTGTCTTGTCTAAGTTTATTATTAAATTATTATTTTGCAGCCAATCTACGACCGATTTTATGTTAGAATTAATTTCCGTCTCTAAGGTGCTTAATTCGTCACTATTAAAAAGTAAAGTGCTATCGTCTGCAAACATTGTCATTGGGTAAGTTGATGCTGTCGGAAAGTCATTAATATAGATAATGAATAGGGGCGGCCCAAGTACACTACCCTGTGGGACTCCATATGATACAGTCCTTTGGCTAGATTTATACGTTATTTCGGTTTTTTTACATATTCTATTAACTATTGTTATTTGCTGCCTATTACGAAGATAAGATTCGATTAAATTAGATATGTTTCCTCTTATTCCGTATGCATTCAGTTTATGTATAAGTATGTTATGGTCAACACGGTCAAAAGCTTTTGACATGTCCATGTAAAGCGCTAGAGCTGGTAGCCTCTTATCCACTCTGCGGCTAACTATTTGTAAAAAGTCGTAAATGGCCATGTCAATAGATTTGTTCTTTCTAAAGCCTTTTTGGTTATCAACGAATAGCTTATTTTGTTCAAAGTATGTGTTAAGTGGTCACTCATCAACGGGTCAACCCCGGCAAGCGTAGCTTGACCTGATGGATCGACCCGTCCGGCTGATATTACTTAGCCACAAGGTCAAATTCGTAGTGACGAAAAGAATTAGTAAGAGTGTGAAAGTGTCTGGGAATTATAGGGACAGATACCGTTATCATTTCTGTCGCAATTTAACAAAAATTAACGATAATCCTATTAAGAATGCGGCGACGCATGAATTGTCCGCAACGTGCTTAGAATTGAATTTTGAAACATCTCGATTTGTAGTTGCGAGCTGTGTAGCCGGTCTCTTAATAAAATATTATAAACGTGAAAGTTTGTGAGAATGGATGGATGGATTTTTGTTACTCTTTCACGCAAAAAATGGATTTGGATGAAATTTGGCACACAGATAGCTTATAACCTGGATTAACACATAGAATACTTTTTATCCTGATATTCCCACGGGATCAAGACTTATGCGGTTGAAACCGCGGGGCGCTGCTAGTTAAAGATATTTTTCGGTTATGGCTGAAGATCGTAAAGCTGGTAAAAGTCATCTACGAGGCAGTATTTAGCAGTTAATTTTTCGGTTATGGCTGAAGGTCGTAAAGCTGGTAAAGGTCATCTACGAGGCAGTATTTAGCAGTTAATTTCATGGCATAAGTCCGAGCTGTTTTCTGAAATCCTCGTTTTACTATTCAGCAGTAGCAGTTGATGTGATGGCCCAGGTCCGAAGCCCAGTTGTTTTCTAAAACTCTTCGTCTAAAGGTACAATTCCGTAGCCGACGACGTGTTGCCGCGACAAGACTGGTTTTTATGTATTTCTATGAAACTGACGTATCGCGAACAACGGAAGGTATTTCATAGAAACCAGTCGTGTCGTGGCGCCAAGTCGTTTGCTGCTACCTCCTGATGTCGGATACGGAATAGTATACCTTTACCTTTTAATTATTATTATGTAATTGACTGCTTCGTTGGCCTAGTGGTCGCAAGCGCTACTGCTGAGCATGAGGTCCTGGGTTCGATCCCCGAGTCGGGCAAAGTGTTATTGGGTTTTTCTATCTGGAATTTCTCAGTAGCAGCCCGGAGTCTGGATTTGTGCCTGGTTGATGGCAATAGGCTCGCCCCCTATTACATGGGACTTAAACATAACTGGCGAAATGTGGGTGTACCTGCTACAGGTACACCTCTGCCCAACCCTTCGGGGAAACAAGGCGTGATGTTATGTATTATTATGTAATCTCCTCAAAATATATACAATTTGACATTGTTGAAAGTTATATTCAAAATGACGTGATTACTTTGTAAAATAATGTATCTGTATAACATCCATGCTCCTGTCAAAAAAATAAAGTTAAAACGCCCACCTGCACCATGGATGACAAGAGGCATACAGATGGCTATGCGACGTAGGGACCGTGCGTTCCGTAAATTTAAAAGGGATCGTATTGATGAGAACTGGACATTATTCAAGGCTGCAAGGAATAGATGCAATCAGATGATACGTAATGCTAAACGCCGCCACATTCTCGATACTATTAGTTCTTCTTCTTCTGCCGATATTTGGAAATTTCTTGGAACTCTTGGTATCGGCAAATCGCGACATTTAGACCTTCCTAATACAATTGACTTAGACGATCTCAACCGGCATTTCTCCACTATTTCTACCATGGATCGTCTAACCAAGCAACAAACTCTGTCTCTAATTTCTGGTCTAACGCGTCCTCATATTAATCCTTTCAGTTTCATTCCAGTTGAACCGGGAGAGATCAAAAAAATAATTCTATCCATCAAATCTAAAGCAGTGGGATGTGACAATATCACCCGTGGTATGATCGTTACTATTCTGGATCATCTCCTACCTGCGATTACCCATATTATAAATTTTTCCCTGTACACCGGAGTATTCCCTTTCCTGTGGCGCAAAGCCTATGTTCGTCCACTACCTAAGGTTTCCAATCCCTCTCTTCCTACCGATTTCCGTCCAATTTCTATCCTTCCGTTCCTATCCAAAGTGCTTGAGGCCTGTGTCCACAAACAATTCTCCAACTTTGTTCATCGAAACTCACTCATTAGCCCTCTTCAATCTGGGTTCAGGCCTGGGCACAGCACTACTTCCGCACTCCTTAAAGTGACTGGCGATATAAGGGCAGGACTGGAAGACACCAAAGTTACTGTTCTAGTATTGGTTGATTTCTCGAATGCCTTTAATACCGTCAGTCACGACATCCTGTTAGCCATTCTCTCATATCTTATGGTCTCTCCCGAAGCACTGGAATGGTTCTCCTCTTACCTTCAGGAACGTCAGCAGTCTATTCATGTTGGGGATTCTTCTTCATGCTGGTGTGATTTGGAAACTGGCGTTCCTCAAGGCGGTATACTTTCTCCTCTTTTGTTTTCTATTTTTATTAATCTTATAACTTCTGAACTTCAGTGTGCGTATCATCTGTATGCGGATGACTTGCAGTTGTACTGTCAGGGAAAGGTCGATGAATTACCTGACGCTATCGGCAAATTAAATAGGGACTTGATAGCCATAAAAACCTGGGCTGATAAATTTGGTGTAGCCGTAAACCCTATGAAGTGTCAGGCGATCATCATTGGTAGTCCTCGCAGTGTTAGCAAGTTGGATGGTACAACCTTGCCACCAGTTCTCTTCAATGGTTCGATAGTTCCTTTTAGCACTGACGTGAAGGACTTAGGCTTGCACATTGATAGCACCCTGAACTGGCGTACTCAAGTCGCTAAGGTAAGCCAGAAGGTTACTGGAATGCTGCGGGCTCTGTACCGTTTGAAAAATTTATTACCGTCGACTACGAAGACAATGCTTGTGCAGACCTTAATTTTCCCTATCATCGATTATGGAGATGTGTGCTACTATGACCTGAATGCAGATCTCCTCAACAAACTTGACCGTCTTCTCAATAACTGCATTCGATTCGTTTTCAATCTGCGTAAATATGATCATGTCTCTGCGCATCGTTCGCTTCTAAACTGGTTGCCCATACGCCAGCGTAGAGAGCAAAGGGCGCTGACCACCTTGTTTTCATTTCTTAACTCTCCGTCTTCCCCGAGTTATCTAGTCCCGCACTTTCAGTACATTTGCGACAACCACAATAGAAATCTACGTTCATCTCACAATCGTCTTCTTCAATGTCCCACCCACCGCACAGACTTCATTCACTCTTCCTTTTTCGTTCAGTCTATCTCTCTGTGGAATGCGCTCCCCCAGGAAATCAGGATGGCGACCAACCGATTATCTTTTAAAGTTAAAGTTCGCGAGCACATTCGCAGGAAGCTGGCAGTATCATCACAACGGTAATAATTTCCCATTGTTTGTCTTATTTGCTTTAGTAGTATTTTATATATATTTAATTTTGTTTATATTTATATATAATTGGAAATATATGTTTATGTATATCTTTATATTTAAATAAATATTTATTCCTCAATTCTCGCTATTGCACCTACCACTGTTTGTCTCTGCATCACCCAAAGGTTGACTGGTAGAAAATGCCTTTGGCATTAAGTCCGCCTCTGTACATTTGTGTGCTTGAAGTATTAAATAAATAAATAAAGTATTTTATTATTTTAAATATTGTGAATGTGAGGACTATGTGGATATTATTATTTTTATTTCTCAGCTAGTTTTAATGATGGTCTGGCAGTTGGAGTAGTTTATGCGGCCTACCCAAATGGCCTTTCTTTGGTATTGTTCATCGAGTTGAGCTCTACGATTACTGACAAATGCTTGCACTGACTGGACAGGTCCACTCAAATCTGTGTGGTTCTTTCCTCAAAAGACCATTTCAGACACTAATCTACATGGTCCTCATATGGCCTGACCAAGATTATGTCTGGACTTTAATAATTTTCGATAATTTTTCATGAGTATTAAAAAAAATGCGGGCGGGCACAAGCCTATGGGCGACATTGTATACCTATTTTCACAAGCATGTACACCTACCTATCTTACACCTCTACCAATCTTAGCTGGCAGACGGGCACGTAGTAACTCATAATTTCCTTTGTCAATACCGTTTAGAAGGTAAGACACATCCCAGGTTATAGGGAAATGAAAATGGCTTGTATCTATGTTCGGTACTCTTTAAAAGGTGAAAGAACTGTTTATAATATCGGAGGAGCTCGTAGCTAAGTACTAACAACCGCACGGGTTGATCCATCAGGTTAAGCTACGCTTGCCGAGGTTGGTACGTGGATGGGTGACGATTTCTACATGCCGAGACTCCTCCGTGCCTCGGAAAGCACGTCTCGGTTATCATTCGTGGATCTTTGACAGTCGTTACGGTTTGTCAGAAGCCCGAAAGTCTGACAACCAGTCTTACCAAGGGGCATCGTATTACCTAGTTACTGGGTTGTGGAGGTCAGATAGGTAGTCGCTCCATGTAAAATACTGATACTCAGCTGCATCCGGTTAGACTGGAAGCCGACTCCAACTTAGTTGGGAAAAGGCTAGGCAGATTGATTGAACTGTTTATATATCGCGTTTTTTTTTTCTCTGAAAAGTTAGAACCCTTAGAAAGATTGCTGAAGTTCTAAGTTGAAAATGATTTGATTTGGAAATAAAACATAATGAGGAAAGTTCCAAATGCGTAATACAGAATAGTTATGGTGGACATTTTAAATCATACTACTTAACTAAAATAGCTGTTCCTATACATGTCAAGATTGACTGCTTAGCTCCTTGTACATATAACGCAATGATATTCATAAAAACATAACATAAACATTTAGTTAGGCAGAGGTGTACCTATCTAGTATACCCACATTTCGCCAGTTATGTTTAAGTCCCATGTAATAAAATAAAATAGCAATGATGGCCTAGTGGTGTGACCGTCGGACTGCCAAGAAGATCTCGAGTTCGAACCCAAGGCACGCACCTGACTATTTGGATTCATGTGTGTATTGTATAATCACCTGCTTCAAAAATGGTGAAGGAAAACATCGTCAGGATACCTTTTTTTTTTTTTTTTTTTGGGTGGGAAATCATCAAATATTTTCTCCCGCTCTGGGCGGAGCGGGAGGGCGTGTCAGACTCTTACTGACTAAAACCCACCCGTGTTCCTTCAGTTGCCGTGTTGCCAGGGGGCCACGATTTCCCTATCGGTTTTCTTCGAACCCCCGGCAGGCATTGGCCCTAGCGGACCCCGTCAATTCTGCTGACATTTCTTTGAGGCGCGCGTGGAACACAACGCGCCGTCGACCCGGGCTTGGTCCTTATCGGACGGCGAGCTACCCATTGCTCACCGTCCGCAAGCCCGCGCCTACGGTGGCCGGAAATCCTCTCGTGACTCCCGACGCCCAGGGCGTCTCCTGCTGCGGCGGTTAGGGGCGCGAGGGCGCGAGATTTGCCTTTCCCTCACGCGTTCCGTCTCCTCCTTCGCGAGCATTACTGCTTCGCAGAACGAGGTGACGGCCTCCCATTTCCTCTCGCTCCGTAGCATGGCCCGAATCAGGGCCGGACGCGAGAGATCACCGCCGCCGATCGCTTCCACGAGGACACGGCGATGCTCTGCCCACGCCGGGCAGACCTCCACCGTATGCTCCACCGTGTCCTCCGGGCGATCCACACAGTGATGACACCCGGGCGTTTCCTCCCGCTTTATCCTGAACAGGTACCTCCCGAAACAGCCGTGTCCGGTGAGCACCTGTGTCAGGCGGAAGGTGAGGACGCCGTGGCGCCTCTCTAGCCACTTCTCAAAGAGGGGTCTTATCGCCGCAATTGTGGCGTGCCCAGCGCTGGGTTGCGACAATCGCACTTTCCATTCCGCCATGAAATCCCGCCGGAGCTCTGTCCGCTGTGCCGCGACTTCTTGCGGCATCGGAGTTAAGCCCCGGCGTTTCGCCTCCTCGCGCCACTCCCAAATGTGCGCGAGGACCTTTGCCTCCAGATCCCATGGCGGTACTCCGGCAAGGAGGCTCGCCGCCTCGCAGGAGACCGTGCGGTATCCTCGGGCCAGCCGGATGGCCATGACCCTTTGGGACGCGTTAAGCCGGCGGGCTGATCGTCAGGATGCCTGAGAGATATTTTTTGATGGCATGTGAAGCCTAGTCAGAGGCCCATGGGCGGCTTTAAAACTCTGGTAGCAGATTAGTTACTAACCACACCAAAAAGAAAAGACATGAATAAATCTGATATAAACACCACATTATGTGATACTCCATCACAGTACATTCCTTCCTTTAGAAATTCTAAGGTCTGTCGCCAGGTCGTTAAGCCTTTCCTTTCATTCTGTTTATTTAGGCCTTTGAACAATCTTAAATGCTAAAATGGGGCTCAGTCTCACTAGCGACGGAAACTTGACATCTTGGGAGCTTTCAGCAGCTTTTTGTAGACAATTTATTTAAGTGTTACTGTTTTAAACACGAAATCTTGAAAGAAAGGTAAAATGCTTATTCTTTTGCAAAAAAAAAGAAATGTAAGCTTCTTAAAAAATCTCGTCCTCTCTGAAAAGGCTTATATTCCTTTTTTAATGAAATCTCAGGAGGGTTACTGAGGAGTCGGCTTAAAGCTCCACTAATTAAGTAACTAAATGCTAATTAGTACCGGCATCGGGCTTAAAGGATGAATCAGATCAGATTTATCGTGAAAAATTGTTAGATTTTATTTTTTGATGTTGACTAGTAGATGGTAGCGATCACTTTTGAAACCTTGCATTATGATTTCCTTTATTTAATTATATAGGTACATATAAATTATGTTTCCAAACAATAAAAAAATAAAAACAGTGGCAATTCGGGTGTGGGTGTGCCGACAGAAGTGAAAACTTGAAAAAAAATACTTCCAACCCTTTAAGTAAAAATACTTGTATAGAACATTGATCCGTAACGTAATATAGATAAAAGCACAATCGCGTTTACAAAAATGAGGTGTCAGTAACGGTATCTCGAGGTCAATTGTTTTTCCCATCTCAAAAATGCCCAACGCGCCTAAAGAAGTTTTCACTTCAAAAAAAAAATTGTAGCCTACCCAGCCTAATACAAGCTACCGGTGGTTAGGGGTCCAGAGAGAGGAACCTCTTAACAATGTGTGCCGTGTCCAGAAGTACCGCTTTCTGAATCAATCCAGCTGCCCAAAGAGAGCCTCCTAAGGTGTTGGGTGTGTAATAGGACTCACCCGCGAAGGAGCGATGTCCCAAATTAGACGCATTATTAATTTATATACATAAAACAAAACGTATTTTATAAAAAAACGTGTATTAAAAGATAAATAATTAAATTATTTTTTAAATGGTGAAGATTTCAGAAAAAATACGCTTAATAGCTTTTGCGTGATTCTCAGTTTTTTATCCGCGTTAGACATAACTCAAAAATTAATTACACTATGTTTTATCTAAAATATTCACAGATTAAGTTATTAAGATAATGCTCTACATTTTTTCCAAATCATTAACACTACTCATTTAGATGTGATCTTCAGTATAAAATCATTAAAAGTCGTTTATTTTTCTCCTTAATATTCAAATACACGAAGAGAATGAGACATAAATAAATGGACCAAGAGGAAGTTATCTAAAAATGGATGCTCAATAACAGCAAAACTTTCATAGTATTTCATCTCATATTTTATCTAAAATATCTCTTACAGCAATATCGTAGTAGGTTGCGTTACGTCATCACGCTTACCTACCGACTTTGCTTAGAGACCGCTAAGTACGACAGCTTAGGAAAGTCACCCATTTACCGGCTCATGGCTCAGCTCTCGGTAAACTTCACCTCTGAAAGTGGTCTCGATAAACACTATTAGGAAGATCGAATTTCGTAGGAATTAAAGTAATGGGGCAATAATGATCATGGTGATCTCAGCTCTAAGTATATTTGATATTTTTATCCGACTTCCAAAAATGAGGAGGTTATACAGTGTGATTCTTTATAATGTGCACATCTCGAAATGAGGGAATCTATGCTTAATTTTATCGACGGAAAAAAAAAATGTTTTTTTAATCTTTTAATATAAAAATAAAATTTTGTTTGTTTTTTCGCTTTGGCATCTTATTGATAAATTTTACAATTATTGTAAAAATGGATGAAAGAAATACAGATTTTTGCTAAAACAACATGTTTATTTTCAATTGAGGGTAGTTTTATTCACAATTTTCATTTTATGAGGACGCCTAATTACTTCCAATCATTATGGAGTTCGTTTCATCGCGATAGATGATTTAGTTTAAAAGTTACACCGTTTTGTTACAATTTATTTTTTAATTCCAAAAAAAGTATAAAAAAATATTTCGATTTTTTTAAATATTTTTTCTGTTGTTAAAATTAAGCATAGATTCCCTCATTTCGATATGTGCACATTATGAAGAATCACACCGTATGTTCGTAGCGTATATGTTTTTTTTAAAGTAAAAACTTCTTTAGACGCGTTGGGAATTTTTGAGATGGGAGACTAAACCATTGATTTCGCGACACTGTTACGACACCAGCGTTTGACCATTAAAAAGTCATCAACGCGTTTATTACCGCGGTGCCGATTTTCTTTCAAGTTTTCACTTATGTCGGCACTCCCGGAGTGGCACTGTTTTATTTTTTATTAAGTACTTTTCATTTAAAGTAATCCGCTGTAATGAAATATCTCCTAGTAATTTTCGAAAATCGAATTGTTTTACCTATAAATTAAAAGTATTTACTTAATACAATCTCAAATATAAGTAGTTGAAATATAGGGTATTCAGATCATTTATCAGATCTGAATACCCTATATTTCGCAGTTCAACTATTCAAGTATCCCTATAACTATTCGACATTCAGAATCCTCTATTCAAAACGAATGTTATTTGTATTCAGAATTATCAATTCAAAGTGACTGTTGCATTCAGATCGAAATGAGACATCTATTCAAGATCGTTTATTTAGAATACTCCATTCGGAATGAAACTTCTACTATTGGGATTTTATTCTATGATGGTGTTTATTACCGCGAATTAGGTAAAGTTACATGTACCTATTTCCTTGGGATTTTATTCTATGATGGTGTATATTTATTACCGAGAGTTACCTATTAAGTATTTATAAGTTACATGTATTTCCTTCCCTTGCAGAGATAAAATTTAAATTAATGTGGTCTCTGAGTATGATACCAAATACCAACATCGTTTAAAAATCTTATTCATAATCAGTTGCTAAGCACGACTGATTGTTTACATAACAAACACATTCCCATTCCCGTAAAGGAAGCAGGTCGTATTCTTTTCCACCCATCGTGTGCCTTAGCTATAAAGTTATAATTATTCATTTACATCTGAAATCAGCATGTGATATTTCGATTAAACCAATATACCACATTCCAAATGAATAGGTTTACATTATGAGTACAGACATGAACAATAAAAAGTGTATAAAAATGTAAATGTACCCTGTCATAAAGAAGTTTTAAGTAATGTAGTAGTACCTACTGTTTAACTAATTAAGTTTAATATAATTTGACTTTTGGTGTGTAATAGGAACACATGCGTAGTACTTGTGAGTTTTATTTTTATTTGCTAAGTATAACTATTTGTCTGGTGTGTAGATAGGCTCGTGACTTTTATTTTGATATTTTATTAACAGGAGTGATAGAAATAAAAGAACTGAAATATAAATATAATAATCTTTCTTTAATCATGAATATGAGACAACCATACATAATTTGAATTGATAGTTTATTTACATTTTTTTATGCAATTTGCTTAAAATATCCTTAACACATTTATAAATATCATCATTAAATACATTCCCCACAACATGTTGGACACATATATTGGCACTACAATCACATGGTGAATTTGTGAATTCTTCCGCGTCAAAAACTTGTATTCGTATTATTTTACTACGATGACCAGTTGATGGTTTCTGTATATATGAGTATACAACATCACTTCTTCGTCTTTTATTATTGTTACTGTTGGTACTATTGCTGTAAGGTGGTGTGTCCTCAAATTGAAATGGTTGAAATGGTATTTCTCTCTCCAAATAGTTGACCACTTTTTGACGTAGGGCTTGTTCGGCAGGAATTGGTGAGTATGAAGAATTAGTGGGGAAAATATCGCTGGACATCTGAAACAAAGAGGTAGATATTAATTAAATGATACTTAAAAGACAAGTTTACGAAGACAAATGAACTATCCTAGAATAGATCCCTGTGAAAATATTAAAAATTAATTTATAAACATTTTAATATTTTTATTAATAAGTAATTTAAAATATTTTTTGATATTTTACTTACCAACATCGTAGAGCAGATAAGACAATTCGAATGTTTTTTTTTGGTATCTTGGATTGGTTTATATAGGTACCGATCCATTTTTTTTTGTCATTAAGGTTCATTTTAATTTCGTTTTTATGTATGTAAAGTAATCCGAAACTGATGGCTCCTCTTGTCTTCATATGGCTAGGAATTATTGACACGTGCACAAAGATACATTTCAGTCTACAGACGAGCGTTATAACCGCTGCGTTTTAAACGCTAGATTCTGACTTGTCATATCTCCACTAGGAGTTGCATGCGTGCAAACCGCAGCGTTTGCACCGTTGGCATCGAAAATATTCAGCAAAAAAAAAAAAAAAAAAACAACAACCATCAAACTTTTTTTTTCTATGTAAGTATGAAATTCCCTATTGTTGATTTAAGTAAGTACCTACATAAGATTCAAAATCGCTTATCATTCGTCTTATATAAACTTAAAACCGCTACGATTTGTACGCTCGTGTAGGCAATTGACGATTTTTGCAAGTATGCAGTTTTACAAATTTGGATTGAATGACGTGATTTTTAGGGCTATAAAAACGCATCGCAAATTAGTCTACGGCACAATTCCTCTCTGGAACGAATCCTCTCTGCAAGGAATCAACGCTCCGAGCTCCTAATCAAGCTACCTGTCTAAGCATCAATCAAGAATGTAAGTACCTATTCATAATCATATCTAACTATTGAATGGTCAGTCATGTATTAATTGATATATTCATGTATTAAAATGTTAACCGTCAATAGTTAGCAAGCTTAGCTCAGAGGCTGAGTGACGCTTTTCTATGCCGCAGGTTCGATTCCTGCACAGATCAAATGCTATGTATATTTTTAATTATTTATTAACATGGTTAGCACAGTGGCTGACTGATCGATTTTGTAAGCATTTTGTGTCTTGGATTCGATTCCTGCACAAAATCAAACGATATTTATATCTATTAATTATTTATCTTCGTCACGATCAGTTCCTTTTCAAAATGTAGGAATTATGAAGGAAATGGATTGATTGCAACACACTAATATAAAAAAAAATTTTTTTGTTCACAGGTCGAAACTACTTAACGAAGACCTTTTCCTCTCCAGCGATGACTCTGAACAAGAGACGAAGTCGAAGAGGAAGACAGAGGAAAGAAAAACGAAGCGGGAAAGGTCCAGCAAGTTGAGCGAAGCGTCAACAAGCGCAAAGAAATCGAAGCCGATCATTTCACCAGTAACACCGCCAGCTCGAGTTACAGCTGGTGAATTATTCGGTGAAGACAGTGATGTTGAAGAAAGCGTCATCCCAACACAGAGATCCCACAAAACTGGTAATATACCACCACTATATTCATATTTTACCAGAAGGATGGCCAAGGGATATTCTCGACAGATAAGTGAGACTAAAGAAGGAAAATATTATGTAGAAGTAAAAATTTACAATACGGAAGAAATAAAAAAAATAATGCCTATAAATAGATGGCGCTCGGCCATAACTACCATTAAGACAAAATTAGACGAAAATAAAGAATCTTGGGCCCACATAAAGGAGTTTGTTAAAGCAACTCAAAATGATTTTAAAAATTGTGCTATCACCCACATGGGTGCCTATGATTAACTAGGTGTCAGTCGATATTTGCTTATGTACTTATTACTTTAAATTGTATCTTCTTTTAATTTTTAATTGTATTTACCTACATACATAATATGTCTTTATTAATGCTATATTTTATAAATATGATGTTGTAGTTTAAATAAATATTATATGAGTAATCTTGGCATTGGTTTTCTTTTTTACAGTTACACACCTCAACAGCAAATCGAGATCTAGAAAGTCAATAACCTGTCATAAATGTAAAATTGAAATACCAGAAAATCAGTATTCCTATCATATGAGAACGAATATACACAAAGCAAATTGTTTATTGAATACCAAGTTCACAGATATTCATATTATTGCAACAGCATTCAAAAACAGATTAATGACATACAGATTGAATGTCACTCAGGAAGACGAGTACCTCGGTGTAGAGGCGTTCCTGGGTGATCATCTAATAAATATAACAGAATTGATAAATATGTCACTTAATGAACACAACTGCATAAAATTGAGTTTTGAATTGTTTGCCTATTTTATGTTATCAAAATCAGACGAACAACAATTAAAGTCGTTTAATACCAAATATGAAATTATATATAAGAACACTGATTTGAATGAATTATTAACCAAAGTAATAAATAAACTAAATAATAAATTAACCGAGTTCCAGCACTGTCAATCTGGTTGGACATTTGTTTCTATGAGTCATCTCGAAATTAATATAAACAAGTATTCCCCTATGAGAGGAGGGTCTTATATAGAACTGCCGTCAGCTATTAAACACACGAAAAGTTGTATAAATATTAAAAATAATGATAATTGTTGTTTACTATGGAGTATAGTTGCTGGATTATACCCAGCTAAAAATAATGTTTGCAGAACAAGTTCATACCCCCATTATACCTCTGTTTTAAATAGTGAGGGAATGTCATTTCCTCCTACGATAAATGATATTAAAACGTTAGAAAAAAAAAAATCCAACATCAGTTTGAACATATATGGTATACAAAATAATATTGTGACTGGACCTCTTTATATAACACTAAATAGAAGAAAAAATCATTTTAATTTACTTTATATCGAAAAGAAATCTATCGGACACTACTGTCTAATTAAAGATTTAATACGTCTAGTGCGACATCAAGTGACTCGTTCTAAAGGAAAACTTTATTTATGTGATGCATGTCTACAACTATTTAGTAACGAAAATAGACATAAGACTCATAACTGCTCTAAGATTTTGACTATATTACCTGAACATAATTCTGTACTAAAGTTCAAACATTACGAGAGGCAGCAAAAAATTAATTTCGTAATTTATGCTGATTTTGAATGTATGTTAATGTATAATGGAAGTAACTCTTTGAATACTCAGAAACTAAAAATGCACCAACCTTCATGTTTCGCTTATTATATTTGTTGCGCACATAATGATCAATTAAACAAGTATGTTACATATCGAGGTACAGATTGCGTGGAAATATTTGTTAAATATTTAATAAAAGACGTTAAATATATTCATAATATTTTAAGTAGTAAAAAGCCAATGACCCCATTATCAGCAGAACAAGAGATGGATTATCGAAATTCGACTACATGTCACATATGTAAACAATTATTATTGAATGATAAAGTCCGAGATCATGATCATATTACATCCGAGTATCGTGGGGCAGCGCACTCGCATTGTAATTTGATGTATAGAGTTTGTTCATTCATTCCTGTTGTCTTTCATAATATGTCTGGATATGACTCACATTTATTCATTGAAGAGTTAGCAAAGTATGAAGGTTCTATTAATATAATACCGAAAACTAAAGAAAAATACCTTTCAATAATAAAGTTAATAAATACAGAAAAAAACAATCAACCTATACAAATAAAGTTTATTGATTCCTTTCAGTTTCTTAGTTCTAGTCTAGATGCATTAAGTAAAAGTTTATCAGAAAACGATTTTTTAAACTTATCAAGAGAGTTTACTGATAAAAGAAAATTTGATTTAATGCGAAAAAAAAGGTGTTTATCCATATGACTATATTGATTCTTGGTCTAAATTTGATGAGACGAAACTTCCCTTAAAGTATCATTTTTATAACACTCTATGCGAAAAACATATAACTAATGAAGAATATTTACACGCTCAAACAGTTTGGAATATATTCGAAATAAAATCTCTTGGTGAATACACAGATTTATACATAAAATGTGATGTGCTTTTACTATGTGATATATTTGAACAATTTAGAAAAACAAGTTTACGTTACTATAAGTTGGATCCGGCTTATTATGTAACATCACCGAGCTTAAGTTGGGATGCAATGCTTCTATATACCGGCACTGAACTTGAGTTGATAAGTGATTTACAAATGTACGAGTTATTAGAAAAAGGAATTCGTGGTGGGCTAGCACAGTGTTCTCTACGTCATGCTGTAGCAAACAATAAATATTTACCGCATTTTAATGAGCTCGAACCAAGTAGTTATTTAATATATCTTGATTGTAATAATCTATATGGCTATGCTATGATGAAAAAACTTCCTATTAAAGAATTTAAGTTCTTGAGTCTGAAAGAAATGAGCAAGTTTGATGTAAATGATGTGTCAGATGATAATGATTATGGTTATATTTTGGAAGTAGACTTAAATTATCCAAATTATTTACATTACAAGCATAAAGACTTACCTTTTGCAGTGGAAAAAATAGTACCTCCTTATGGAAAATCATTAAAATTGGTTGCAAATCTCTATGATAAGCAAAAGTATGTAATTCATTATGTTCACTTGAAAGAATGTTTGAAAAAAGGTCTGATTTTAAAAAAGATTCATCGTATACTTAGCTTCAGGCAAGAATGCTTTCTCAAAAAATATATTGATCTGAATACTAGGCTTCGACAAAATTCCAAAACTGCTTTCGAGAAGGACTTTTTTAAATTATTGAATAATGCCATATTCGGAAAAACTATCGAAAATAAACGGAAGCAAGCCGATGTAAAATTAGTAACAAAATGGACAGATACCAGAAATAAAACAAATAAGCATCTTGGCGCTGAAAAATTGATATGTAAACCAAATTTAAAAAGAATATCAATTTTTTCAGAAAATTTCGTAGCTGTGGAATTGTACCGGGAAAAGGTCGTTTTAGATAGACCTATTTATATTGGATTTACCGTTTTGGAATATTCAAAGCAACATTTATACCAATTTAATTATGATGTTATTAAAAATAAATACGAAAACAATGCTGAGTTGTGCTATACAGATACTGATAGCCTATTATATTTAATTTATACAGATGATTTTTATCATGATATGCATGATGATCTTACCAAGTTTGATACCAGTAATTTTGGAATGAATAATCCATATCACATACCGCAACTTAATGCTAAAATTCCTGGATTATGGAAACATGAGGTTGGTGACGATTTAATTACAGAATTTACCGGTTTAAGAGCTAAATTATATGTTATAAACAGTGTGAAGACTGAAATTAAAAAAGCCAAAGGCGTTTCTAAGTATGTAACTTGTAACCTAAAATTGAATGATTACAACAATGTACTGCTGACAAATAAAGCGCATAGATGTAAAATGAATATGATAAAATCAATTAAACATGTTTTATACACTCAGCAAGTAGATAAACAAGTTTTAGAAAGAAACGATGACAAAGTTCAAGTATTACAGGATCAAATTCATACATTACCCTGGGGGCATTGTGATTCTATGTTTGTAGATTATTCCAGTGATGTGTAATCTGTTTACGTGTATTATTTTTATTATTAGTTTTTAACTTTAATAAGCTATTATTTCATAGTATTAAGTATGATTTAATTTGTTAATAAAGGTAATTACATCAAACTTTGTTTTATTTATTGATCCCTTTAAATATAAATACACATGTCATTTACATTTATCTTACATTTTCACAATGAAGTTCATCAAGCAACCACAGACTTTAGAAGTTAATAATATAAAATTAGAAAATCAAACACGTAAAGTGAAACATAGTGCACTCTTACCAGATACTATTAGATGTATAATATGCGGTCCATCTAACTGTGGGAAAACTAACATCATGCTTAATTTAATATTACATGAAAATGGTCTCAAGTTTAAGCATATTTACTTATACTCGAAGACGGCTTTCCAGCCAAAATATTGTTTTTTAAAACAAGTTATGAGTTACATACCAGGTGCTAACTTCTTTGTCTTCAATGATAATAAAGAAGTCATACACCCAAATGATGCTTTAACTAATGCAGTAATGATTTTTGATGATGTAGCATGCGAAAATCAAATCAATATTCGTAATTACTTTGCAATGGGGAGACATAAACAGATAGATTGTTTTTACTTATCACAAACCTATTCCAAAATACCTAAACAACTTATACGAGATAATGTAAATCTTTTAATTATCTTCAAACAAGACGAGATAAACTTAAAACATATATACAATGAGCACGTAAATACAGATATCGAATGGTTTCAATTTAAAAAACTTTGCTCTGCTATTTGGAAAGACAGATTTGACTTTTTGTTAATTAATAAAGATTGTCCTCTAAATGAAGGTAGATACAGACAAGGGTTTGACATATTTATATACTTTTAGAAAGTGTATATAAATACCAACTCATTGCAGAAAATATACCAATCGAAAACTGATATCTGTAAATATCGGATGGGTGATTATTTAAAAAAACATCATGCAGGTTAATATTAAAGAACAATTGATAAAGTCAGTCGATAGCATAAAAAATAAAATTAAAACAATGCAAAATGAAGAGGATACAGCTCATTTAAAATTTAAAAAGGTCTTTAAACCAATAACAGATCCTCTAGAAACAATAATTAAAGCGAATGATATAATTAAACCAACATTTGACATTTCAAGAGATGACAGTAACTCGCTTGAAAGATTTAGCTCATCAACAGATTATGTTCCAGAGTATGAAAGTTTTAAAGAATGTATAAAAATAGATTCAAATGAAGATTCTGAGTGTTATAAAGACGTTCTTTCAAAAAATCCTTTTAAAGATTCTAATGATACACTGATTTCACTAAATAAAGAAGATATGATGGAAATCTATGATAATATGAATGTCCCATTTGGGATACGTAGTGAAAATAAAAAACTGATGATGGGGAATAGCAAGGTTACGTTTTCTCTTGCAAATAAGACCTGTAAATCACCCAAAACAAATATAGTCACTATTGATAAAAGGCCCTATGAATTAACACCAGGACTAAAGGAACTTCTGGTACGCAGTAAACCTAACCTTAATTTGGTCACTGAACTAGATAAAATTGTCTATAAAGATATGCTTCATAATACACACGCGCACAAACGAGACTTTCATCCTAATGGTCAAATAAAAGGTGATAAAAGTTTAAAATATCGTCAAATTATTAAACCTTTGTTTTTGCAAAATAGTTATATTCAAGATGAAGGATATATGATGAAAACAAAAAGCGGTGGGTTTTTGCCTAAATTAAAAAAATATAAAAGTAATACCGATTACGTTTACTGGGATGATCCTAATGAACTAATTGAAAGGTTGAAACTTCTAATTGCTTCAAAAAATGCTGGCAATACTAATCATGGCAATGAGATTCTATCAATTATAGAAGAGTTAAAAGAAGCTGATATTATAAAAGACTAAAAACCTTTGGGATGTTCTCAGTTATCAAAGTTGTATGCAACATGAATGAACATAAACATATTTATTCTGTTCGTATGAATCAAACTGAAAGTAACATAAGTGTGGAACGTGTTGAGATTAAAAATACTACTGAAGAGCAAATCGAAAAACTTAAAGTTAATATTTGCATGCAAATAGAACAACTGAATAAACTGATTTCAATTTTAAACGATAAAGTAAGAAATCTTGAAAAAAATATTGTGTTGAAAGAAATTTCAGGAAAATTAAATAAGCATTATGAGCAAAGTAGATGTCATAAATGAAATTCATAAATGTGCTAGAGTTAACTTTCCAAGAAGACAGGTCATACTTAAAGATATCGACGATCTCTGGCAAGCAGATTTAATGGATATGCAAGCAATTTCAAAAGTGAATGGTGGTAACAAATATATACTAGCAATCATAGACACTTTTTCAAAATATGCTTGGACAGTTCCTTTGAAACAAAAAAATAAGCAAGAGGTGTCAAAAGTATTTGAAAGTCTTTTACTTCAAGGACGTGTTCCAAGAAATTTGCAAACTGATCTGGGAAAAGAGTTTTATAATAATAAATTCAAAAATATTGTTACAAAGTACAACATTAATCATTATTCAACGTATTCCACAAAAAAAGCCTCAATTGTTGAAAGATTAATAAGGACATTAAAAAATAAATTATACAAAGAATTTAGTCTTAACGGTAATTATAAGTGGATGAATGGAACGCTCAACAAAATTGTATGTGAATATAATAACACTACTCATAGAACTGTGGGACAACCTCCAGCTTCTATAAATCATGACAATAAAACAGACATACTGAAAAGATATATTCGTATGGCTGAATGTATGAAAAACAGTAAGTGTAGGAAGTTTAGTGTTGGTGATTTTGTAAGAATAAGTAAATACAAAGGATGTTTTGATAAAGGCTATCATCCTAATTGGTCAACAGAAATATTTAAGATAAAAATAATACAAGAAACTAATCCGCTAACTTACTTGATAGAAGATGCAAGATGTCGACCAATACTAGGAGCGTTTTATGCTCAAGAACTTCAAAAACCAGCCATCCTGATTTGTACTTAGTTGAAAAAGTATTGAAAAGAAAAGGGAATCAAGTATATGTGAAGTGGCTCGGACTTCCTACTAGCGAGAATAGCTGGATAGATAAAACAAATGTATTTTAAGTGAGCCAATCAAAAATTTGATCTAATATGTATTTAAGCAAATACACATATTTTTCTATTCATTACGTATTTGTTCTTAAAACAAAAAAGACCTGTATTTGTACTTATTTAATACGTTTCTATTACTTTGGAGAAAAATAAAGAAATAGCAATGAAAACAACACGAGTTATTACAGACAACAACAAAACAGTTTCATCTGCATTGAGCAAAAACATCAATAAAGTAAAAACAGGAGCTGGTTTTAAGAAAACTCTTAAAAAAATTGTTACCCATACTAAAAAGCACATTACAAAATTGAAACCATCATGTAAGAAAGCATTGATGGAATTAGCATACGCAGCAGCTAAAGAATTCGCATCAGATACACCAATCAAATTACCTAGGATTATACCAGTACCAAAAACTGGAGGATTTCTTCCTTTAGTACCAATATTTGCTGGATTATCCGCTGTTGGTAGTTTAGCAGGAGGTGCTGCCGGTATTTCAAAAGCAATTAATGCATATAAAACAGCTAAGAAGCAATTGCGTGAAGCACAACGACACAATAAGGAAATGGAGGCATTGTTCATTGGAAGAGGATTACATCTCAACCATTACAAAGACGGTTTAGGCATTTACTTAACAGAGAAAAAAAACTGAAATCTCGGCTACCCCTTAGAGCTTTAACCAATATTGATATAATGAAACACTCGAATAATATTCCATTCTTTCGAGGTGTGTTTATGAGAGATAAATTACCAGATAAAGTATTGCCGATAGAATGTGGAGTGATCAATCTTGACTCTTCTGAAAACTCTGGTACTCATTGGGTAGCCTATGGCAAGATAAATGATTACGTTGAATATTTTGACAGTTATGGTAACTTAAAACCTCCAAAAGAATTTATGAAATATGTTGGAAATAAAATTCACTATAATTATGAAAACGTTCAGCGTGATCACATGTATAATTGTGGACACTTGTGTTTAAAATTTCTTAAGTCATTTTGGAAAGACAATAAAGTAACATAGCAAATTGATGTTTTTATTAATATAAATGGATATCCTCGTAACGTAATTAGGACAAGTTATAAAAGTACATATCTTCATACTCTACACACATTCTTAGATTGCCTTTTTTTTTTTTTTTTGGGTGGGAAATCATCAAATAACTTCTCCCGCTCTGGGCGGAGCGGGAGAGCGTGTCAGACTCTTACTGACTAAAACCCACCCGTGTTCCTTCAGTTGCCGTGTTGCCAGGGGGCCACGATTTCCCTATCGGTTTTCTTCGAACCCCCGGCAGGCATTGGCCCTAGCGGACCCCGTCAATTCTGCTGACATCTCTTTGAGGCGCGCGTGGAACACAACGCGCCGTCGACCCGGGCTTGGTCCTTATCGGACGGCGAGCTACCCATTGCTCACCGTCCGCAAGCCCGCGCCTACGGTGGCCGGAAATCCTCTCGTGACTCCCGACGCCCAGGGCGTCTCCTGCTGCGGCGGTTAGGGGCGCGAGGGCGCGAAATTTGCCTTTCCCTCACGCGCTCCGTCTCCTCCTTCGCGAGCATTACTGCTTCGCAGAACGAGGTGACGGCCTGCCATTTCCTCTCGCTCCGTAGCATGGCCCGAATCAGGGCCGGACGCGAGAGATCACCGCCGCCGATCGCTTCCACGAGGACACGGCGATGCTCTGCCCAAGCCGGGCAGACCTCCACCGTATGCTCCACCGTGTCCTCCGGGCGATCCACACAGTGATGACACCCGGGCGTTTCCTCCCGCTTTATCCTGAACAGGTACCTCCCGAAACAGCCATGTCCGGTGAGCACCTGTGTCAGGCGGAAGGTGAGGACGCCGTGGCGCCTCTCTAGCCACTCCTCAAAGAGGGGTCTTATCGCCGCAATTGCGGCGTGCCCAGCGCTGGGTTGCGACAATCGCACTCTCCATTCCGCCATGAGATCCCGCCGGAGCTCTGTCCGCTGTGCCGCGACTTCTTGCGGCATCGGAGTTAAGCCCCGGCGTTTCGCCTCCTCGCGCCACTCCCAAATGTGCGCGAGGACCTTATTCTTAGATTGCCTGTGATGATAATCACTACTCACATTGAAAAGAATACTTGAGCTAAAATTTAATAATAGTAATACTACCTATTTTGTTTATAAATAGAAACAAGATGTTAGTTTTTAATAAAACGCCTATCGTGAGAAGAACATGTAATATTTCACTTCCTATAGCCAAAGAAGTCAGACGTGTCAACGCGATAAACATTAAAAGACAAATTAAAATTACTAAAGAGAATAAAAGATTTCTCACACATATTGGATTAAAATTAAAATAATAACAACATGCTTCAAATAACAGATTTAGTGCAACATGACAACTCTATTGAAAGTTATGAAATCCATAGCTACAATCCGTATAATACTAGTTTTAAAGAAAATGATGAAATCAGAATACCCATTCATCATCAAGATTTGTATGTATTGCCCTGCAATAGTTCCATTTTTATAGAAGGCTATGCAAGTGTTTCTACTAAAGATCCAGCAGGGAAAACAATAAAAAAAGATATTGATTTTATAAATAATCCAATTTCATATTTGTTTCAAGATATTAGGTATGAAATAAATGGTGTTGAAATCGATCGCAATAAAAATGTTGGTATTACAACAACCTTAAAATCGTATGCCTCTATGAACGAAGGTGAAAGTAAAGCTGCAGCAGTCTGGGGATGGAACTTAGGTGGTACGAAATTAAGAAACGGATATTTTAGTGTTATCGTGCCATTAAATAGAATACTGGGATTTGCAGAAGATTATAACAAAATAATAATCAATTGTAAACATGAACTTATATTACAACGAAGCAGCTCGGCATTGAACTGTGTGCTTCTAGACAAAAATGATAACGTAGAAATAGATATACAAAAAATACAATGGCGTGTGCCACATATTAAAGTTTCTGATCGTAATAAATTATTATTGCTTAAAAGCCTGGAGAGAGATCGTTCTATACAGATAGCATTTAGAAATTGGGATTTGTATGAATATCCATTACTACCAAAAACTACGAAACATTCCTGGTCAGTAAAGACAACTTCCCAGCTAGAAAAACCAAGATTTGTTATATTTGGTTTACAAACAGCTCGAAAAAATAACAAAACTAGAAGTTCTTCGATATTTGATCACTGCAATGTAAGCAATATTAAATTATATTTGAATGCTCAATACTATCCGTATGACTCACTTAATCCGAAATTTGATGAAGGTAAATATAGTATATTATATGAAATGTATGCTAATTTTCGTCAGTCGTATTACAACTTAGGCATTGATCCGTTGCTTAGCTTAAACCAGTTTAAAGAAATTGCTCCACTTTTTGTGATTGACTGTTCAAGACAAAACGATTCACTTAAAACTGGACCAGTTGACGTGCGATTAGAAATTGAATGCTCTGAAGATATTCAAGATAATACATCTGCCTATTGTTTAATAATAAACGATAGACTGTTCGAATACAAGCCGCTGAGTAATATTGTGAGAAAACTATCATGAATGTCATCGTAGATGTTCAAGGGTTTAAGAGTGAAGGAAACGAGTTTATTCCAAAAGAAATAGCAATAATGTACAAAGGGCATATACAAGTACTGTTGATAAAACCACCACGACCATTTTATGACTTGACGAGGAAAGAACGGTTACAAGTGACTTGGATTGAAAAAAACAGAGGAATAAACTGGAATGAAGGCTTTGTACCATATTTGAATTATAAAGCAAACTTTGCCAACTTTTTTAAAACTAAATCTATATTTACTAAAGGAAACGAAAAAGTGTTATGGTTAAAAGATATATTCCAAATTAATAATGTATACAATTTAGAAAGTAAAAACTGTCCAAGTTTGGTAACATTATATAACAATTATTCCGATTCATCTGACATTATAAGTTGTATGCATCATACCAATATATGTGCCTTAAAAAATGTATTTTGCCTGAATAAATGGTGTGAAGAAAATAAAGTGTTTTGTCAGTAAGATAAGAACTATCCTAGTTAACGTATGAATGATTAATTATAAAATGTTAAATCTACTTATAAATTGAAGTGTGAATCTCTAATCAATTAACTTACTTGTATTCTATTATTTATGTCAGTGAAAATGTTAATAATAGTAAGTAAGAAATGTATCATTACTTTTAAAAATGTATCTGATTAAAATGTACTTTATATTATTTTTGTAATTATGAAGAAATAAATATTTTAACTTGACCTACTTATCAGCTTTATTTCTTAAACACTAGCAATATTTAATATAACAGTTACCGCCATCAAAAGTTCATACTGAACAGCTTGTTATAATGAGCAGTTCATATTCTGTTCATTTACACACACGAACAAATGCTGTTGATGAATATGCCTACACTTCTACTATACAGGATTTTAATTTAAAAAATGTTATTGAATAGAGAATATTGTTAGTAGACCATTTTATGACTTGACGAAGAAAGAAGTGGCTTTGATTGAAAACAGAGACATAGTGAACATTTTGAATAATTAAATATATTATGGGGTTACAGAGGAATAAACTGAAATGATTAAGGGGTTACTTGAATAGTCATAGGAATACTCGAATGGTTACTAAATAAACGATCTTGAACAGATGTCTCATTTTTTGATCTGAATGCAACAGTCACTTGAATTTTTGATTCTGAATACAAATAACATTCGTTTTGAATAGAAGATTCTGAATGTCGCGTAGTCATAGGGATACTTGAATAGTTGAACTGCGAAATATAGGGTATTTAGATCTGATAAATGATCTGAATACCCTATATTTCAACTACTAATATACTTAAGAGTTCAGGTCACCATGATCATCATTACCTCATTACTTTACTTCCTATAAAAGTCGAACTTACTTTTCATTTGTTTCAGAATTAATAAAAAAAAAATGTAAAATATTTTGTTAAGGAGCTAAATGTTCTCTTACTCGTAACATGGTCTACTGCTGGGCTTCCTTCTTCTCTTTGAGATAAAAGCAGTAGCAATAAAGTTGAATTTTAAAAAGATTGCTCTAAAGCCCCCTATCACACACCCCCCCCCCCCTCGCCCCCTATTACATGGGACTTGAACATAACTGGCGAAATGTGGGTGTACCTGCTACAGGGACACCTTTGCCCAACCCTTCGGGGAAACAAGGCGTGATGTTATGTTATGCTCTAAAGTTGCTTTTCCCCTTCGCCATTATTTATTGTTCAGGTTGACAATAAGCTGCTACCAGCCAGCGGTTACCTTCACGACACGTAACGACAAATAACGACACGTTGGCTGTTATTGTCGACGATATACCAGCAAGAGTTTACCGCGACGACATTGAAAGAAAGAAAAAAACTTTTACAAAAGATTTTTTTTGTGGTACCCACCCCACACAAATTCGAATACCACTACCTGCTATGTAAATAACAGTGACAGGAACTTAAGAAATCAGCCATATACTAAGCGGAAAAAAATACATATTATTGAACCAAACTCAAAAACTATCCAAGCAAAGTTAATAAAATGTATATGGGACCACATGTAAAGCACCAGCTTTCAAAAAAAAAAAGAATCATCAAAATCGGTTCACCCAGTCGAAAGTTCTGAGGTAACAAACATAAAAAAACCACCTCCTTTTTTTAAGTCGGTTTAAAAAAAAAGAAAGAAAAAACGTTTATTTGCGGTAAATATGACGCAGAAAAATTTGTGCGACATAATATAACTAGTAACTGCGATACCTTGTTGACTGGTATTGTGGCAAAGCGGTGTGGCATTGAATGGGTGACATCCCTAAGCGCAGTGACGTCACTGCTTGCATTCTCGGATGAAATTCTAAAGTCGCTCCGGAAGCCTTCACTTCGTTCGTTCGTTTTCTAAATACAGCTTTTTGTTCGAAATTCTTTTTCAAAGCTATGCGACGGTTAAATTTAGCATTTTTCATTGCTATCTTGTTTCTTGATTCAAGGAGCTTCATTCTATCAAAGTGGTCGGTCAATAGAATGTTCGAGAGCTTTTTAAATTAAATAAAGCTACTTTTTAACCGAATTCAAAAAAGGAGGAGGTTCTCAGTTCATCGGGTTTTTTTAAGCTATTGCATAGCTTTTATCGCGGGCTTTGAGCGCGGCCATCAAATCAAGAAATTCCGTAACAAGAATAAAACCTAACACCCCCCACTCCGCCTACCATGTAATGACGGTTCCCATGACAACGTGATGTTGTCATGGGAACGTAATTTTTGTTTTATATCATCACGTCATCATCCCAAGTGTAGCGTTGACAAATAGGAAGTATGGAGGTAACAAATGCTAAGCTTTACTGCGGCAATCCCCGAGTGCCACACGTTTTTTTTAAGTATGTTCCCCGATTACTCGAAGACGGCTGGACCGATTTGAAAAAATCTTTTTTAGTTTGAAAGGGTATACTTTCAAGTTGTTCCCATTGTCATTTGGTCACGATCTGATGATGGGATCTTGGAGAAATCGAGGGAACTATTAGGCACATCTATAGCGATTTAGGTATTTTTTAAGAGCAGTTGACATTAGGCTATTGTAACTTAGATAAATTACAAACCAACCCACTAAAAAGTGAACAAAAAAACTTTTTTTACAAAAAATACAACCGATTTCCAAAGTGAAAAATAATTTTAATTTCGGAAATCGGTGTAAAAAAAAAATATCTAAAATACTGATCCAAAGACACCGACTTTATCTAACAAATAGAAAACCACCTTAGTTGTCAACAACTAAGGTGGTTCTCTATTTGTTGGATAAAGTATCTACACAGCCTACACTGAATATAATAGGGCTAATTACTTAGTTATTTAAAGTACTTACCTATAGTTTAAAATATAATTGGTTTAATTGATAGATAGGTTATCAACGAAACTAAGTTGAAAGAATTATTAAGGAGAAAGTTTTGAAACCATGTCATTTAGGATATAATTATATTAATTGGGGAAACGACACAAGGAGGTTAGCGAGAATAATGTTTTTTAGGGTTTTGTACCCGAAGGCTGTCAAATGAAACCCTATTACTAAGCCTCCGCTGTCCGTCCGTCTGTCTGTCAACGGGCTTTATCTCACAAACCGTAATAGATAGACAGTTGAAATCACAGATTGTGTAGTTTTATTGCCGCTAAAACACCAAATAATAAATTTTTATACATAAAGTTTCTTTTGTTTTATTTATCATTATTCATACATTATAAAGGTCTTGTAAACTACCTATATACAGAGGAAAAAATAAAATATAAGAACAAAGGGTTGGCCAATTTGGGCCAAGGCATTGCCATACAACGTGGCAATGCTGCCAGCCTTTTGGGCACCTTTCCCACCGACAGCGATTCGGATGAATTTTTTGATGCCCAATGATTTGTTCTTACATAAAGTTAATAATAAACCGCTGAACTGTCGATTTGCCTTTTGAAGTCGATCATCATCATAATCAGCTTATAATGTTCCCACTGCTGAGACACATGGCATGCCTCCTCTCTGTGAGAGGGAGTGGGCCGTAATCCACCACGCGGGCGCAGTGCGGGTTGGTAGATGTCACATGTCTTCGAATTTTTTGGTTCTAGGACATTCCGGTTTCCTCACGATGTTTTCCTTTACCGTTTTGAGAGCAACGTTAGAAGTCGATAACAATAAAAATTCTACTGTTTCGTTAGTGACAGTTAAACTCTTAAAGACTCATACAATAAAAACGTGTTTTTTTCGGCGTTTTTTTGCTCGATCTTAATACGCTACGGAACCCTTCGTGTGCGAGTTTGACTCGCAAACGGCAGGTTTAAAAAAAAAAAACAGTGGCTCTCCGGGAGTGCCGACAGAAGTGAAAACTTGAACAATTTAAAAAAAAATCCAAAACCTTTAAAGTAAAAATTTACAAAAATGAGGTGTCGGTAACGGTGTCGCGAGTTCAATTGTTTTTTCCCATCTCAAAAATGCCCAACGCGCCTAAAGAAGTTTTCACTTAAAAAAAAATATTACGTAGGAAGTTCTAGTTTCCCAAATATTCAAATCCGTTTAGCCGATACCCACGAAAGGGTTAACAGACAATTTTACATCTATTATTGAGGTGTTCAAAGGCTGGCAACAGGTTGAAAAAGAGACACCTGTTAGGTACCAGTTATTTCCTTAGTTAATTAAATCCGCCGCCTCGACGTGAATTCATTATATGAAGCCTTTAGTGAGATAATTAACACTTTTAAAATCTTTGTTTTGAAATTATGAACTTTTATTCATTTAGGTATTTAATACTTCAAGCACAGTAATGTACAAAGGCGGACTTACTGATTGGGAAGACCTGATTTGATCTAATAAAAATAAACGCGTGTTATAGCTCGTGAATAAGTAATAACAGCTGCACGGGTCGATCCATCAGGTTAAGCTACGCTTGCCCGGGTCGGTCCGTGGGTGGGTGGCCATCTTTATATACCGAGACTCTTCCGTGCCTCGGAAAGCACGTTAAGCCGTTGGTCCTGACAGTCATTTGTGGATCTTTGACAGTCGTCACGTGTCGTCAGAAGTCCGAAAGTCTGACAACTAGTCTTACCAAGGGGTATCGTGTTACCCATGCAGTTACTGGGTTGTGGAGGTTAGATAGGCAGTCGCTCCATGTAAAATACTGGTATTCTACTGCATCCAGTTAAACTGGAAGCCGACCTCAACATAGTTGGAAAAAGGATTGCTACTTTTTCTGATATATATCAATGACCTAACAGAAGTAACTGATCATCCCTGTATACTTTTTGCAGACGATGTGGCCGTAATTATCCCAAAAAATAAAGAAAACTATAATGAGGAAATAAATAGTACCGTAAGCAAAGTAATAACGTGGATGGAAAAGAATAACCTTAAGAGGCCGGCGACACGGCTCGCAACTACAAATCGTGATGTTTGCAAAATTCAATTCCAAGCACGTTGCGCTAGTGTGAGTGCCTGTCGGAGCGATATACACCTACAGTGAGCAATACTACCATGCACACATTGACAATTATTGCTTGACGCGATAGTACTACTAGCTTTCGAAAATTTATGATAAATTTGGATGTGTTCCGTAATACAAAAAATTATGAATGAAAACTTAATGTATTTCCATTTTTTTTTCATTAATTTGTAACTTGATAACATAAACTATGCTTCTGCAGAAAAAATATTACAAATATTGTTGTTTATAATACAGAAAAAACAATATGAAAACATGTCATTTACGCTGTAAAAATGTACGAAATGCAATTCGCTTACACTTCATTTAAAGGTAAGTTTTTGGAAATAAAAAGACGTAGGAGCCTAGATAAATACTGTCTCAATCCGAATATCAACATAATATGGTGGAAATATGCTCAAATTGCAAATGATTTATGTACTACGTTTGTATGGACTTTGTAACCATATTTATCTGCAAATAAATCTTTGACTTTGACTTTACCTAAGTATCACAATTACTTAACTGGGTAGTGGGTGTGTGTACCTATCTCATGATATTATGTAAAAAAAATCAGCTGTTTCCTACATTTATGCTCGCATAACTCGTCAAAATGTAGAGCACAGCTGATTTTTTTTCGCAATTTCATGTTTGGTCCCATATTAAAAGTTGTTCATAATGATGAGTAAAGTCACGTGTTAAATTTTGCGCACTGGATAAAAACTTACCCTGTATTTGTGTGTGGAATTTATTTCTTCAAGAAGAACCTGATTTTTAAAGAATGATAATTAGGTACTGGATGCAAATGGATACTTCTGTCTTTCTGCATGCGAATCCTTACCTACTTTATCCTCTTAAGGCGCAACTAGCCGATACTTTTTCCATACAAATTTCGGGGGGGTTTTACTCCACTGTTACACATTGTACATCCAAAGTAAAACATGGAATTGTTTTGTCTTATTATTAATTTTCTCTGTACAGAAGCAGAATAGTAAAAAAAATCAATTAAAAAGTTGTGAACCAACAAAGATTCGTTTTTCCTGTTAATTTAAACGCAACTTTGGGGGTAAATAAGTAATAAAAGAAGTATAAAATCTCCAAAACAAAGCTCGTTCCGACAAAGCTCAATTGTCGAAGATTATAATAAACTTTATTTGTAATTGATTTATGCAGTAGTTTTTTCATAAAACTCCACCTTCCAAAGGACTTTTAGTAATTTTTTACGCGCTCGTTTTACTAAAATCGTTCGAACGGTATTTGTGTGCGTGCGACCTAGAGTTTGTGCATACATAACCACTACGAGGCTTAAAACGAATTTCAGAAAGTGCATTGTACTATAAAAATTCTCTTATGTAGACCAGCGTCTATGAGTTCGATCCCGCGACTAGTTCAACCTTAAGAGGCCGTACAGCGGTACGATAGCACAAGTACTTAAAAAATAAAATTTGGTCGTGAGTGAGAAGGAATTATGAATAACGGCTAAAAAATAAGCAACAAAATTAGATCTAAAGAAAAGCGGCCGCATTCCTCCAAATCGTATTTTGTTGCTTTGTGTCTCAATATGAAACTTTATAAAAGGTATTAGAAAATTCTAGACACATTTACCGAGGGTTCGAACTTATTGGCTGTATATTCATAATTCCTTCTCAGTCACGAGATTTTATTTTTGAAGTGAAAACTTATTTAGGCACGTTGGGCATTTTCGAGATGGGAAAAAACAATTGAACTCGCGACACCGTTACCGACACCGCATTTTTGTAAACGCGATTGTGCTCTTATTTATATTACGTTATGGATCAATGTTCTATGCAAGTATTTTTACTTTATAGGTTTTGGAAGTATTTTGTTTTGTAAATGCAATTGTGCTCTTTATTTAGATAAGGTTACGAACCAATGTTCTATACAAATATTTTTCTTCCACCAAGGCGATCTTGTTCAAATTTTCACTTCTGTCGGCACTCCCGGAGTGCCACTGTTTTTTTTTTAAAGGAGTGGCGCTTATGTACCTTTGTAGGCCCTCTTAACCCTTTTCAAGTACACAGGTTACCAATTCATTAACCTACTAACTTCCCAATCATTGTACTCCTCAGAGCCGTGTCTTTGCTGACGGGGTTCGTGGTGCGGACTAGGTCTGGTGCGGGGAGCTGGCTCGGATACGTCTCAAGGTCAGACCCCAGAGGAGCCCTGCCTGCTTGGCTCGTTAACAGGTGCGTTGAAGTTTTTAATATACATTTATAATTACGGTCGTGCGTGCGGCGTATACAGGATAGATTTTTGAGATGGGGCAATAAGAGCAGGTATCTTAACCGTTGTTGCTATAAGAAAATGGTCTTAGGAGACTGTCCTTAACTTTGAGATATTTTGATCTGCATTTACAGATTTTGAAAAAAAAAACAATCTGTCTCCTAAGACCGTTTTCTTGTAGCTACAACGGTTAAGGTACCTGTCTTTACTGCCCCGTCTCAAAAATCCAGCCTGTATATGACCGGTGTATAAACGTAAACGAGGCAAAAGGAGTTAGGATATAAGTATTGTAGCAGGTGGCGTTCTGTAGGTTCTACCTAACTCATGAGAAAAGGAATGTAGGCAGTGCCTTATAGAAACTTAGATACTTATCTACGATATTTAATATCACGAAGGCATTGTAGGCAGAGGTATGGTAAAATCTCAAGTAATTGAAGGCGAGCCTAACGCCAACCTGCCACAAAGACTTTTTTTTTGGGTGGGAAATTATGCAATAACTTCTCTCGCTCTGGGCGGAGCGGGAGGGTGTGTCAGACTCTTACTGACTAAAACCCACCCGTGTTCCTTCAGTTACCTGTATGTTGCCAGGGGCCACGGTATCCCTTTCGAACTTTCCCGCAACCCCGGCAGGCATCGGCCCTAGCGGACCCAGTCAGTTCTGCTGACATCTCTTTGAGGCGCGCGTGGAACACAACGTGCCGTCGACCCGGGCCTGGTCCTTATCGGTTTGGCGAGCCACCCATTGCTCACCGTCCGCAAGCCCAAGACTACGGTGGCCAGAAATCGGCCTGCGATTCCCGACGGCCACGAAGACTCTGGACTGGTATTGAGATTTTTTTAATGGTAAAAATGGGTTATGTCGGTTACGAAGAATTGCCAAACTTAAATGGCAATGGGCAGGGCACATAGCTCGCAGAACAGATGGCCGATGGGGCCGAAAGGTTCTGGAGTGGCGACCGCGTACCGGCAAACGTAGCGTTGGAAGGCCTCCCACAAGGTGGATCGATGACCTTGTGAAGGCCGCAGGAATCCGCTGGATACAGGAAGCACTGAACCGGTTGAAGTGGCGGTGGACGTCTTTCAGCTGAAATGATGTAAACCCAAAACACTTTGCTCGAATACGGTTGACTGAGCACTCAGAGGGTCTACTCCCTAGGTCCGTCAACAAAGATACGGGCCCGGCCGAAATTAGTTGATTGGTCTAAACAAGTACTAAATTAAATTTTCAGACGGGCAATAATATATTGGAAGAAGGGACAACTGTCAAATCGTGTTGACATTCATTTAAAGTTTGGAAACCGTACTAATCTTATGTCCGTAAGTGATTCGGAGTAGTAAATGCCCGTAACTTTGGCCGAAATTAGTGATTTCGTGCTTAGGGAGTAGACACCCTTCTCTCGCGTCCGGCCCGGGTCCAGGCCATAGTACGGAGCGAAAGGGCATGGGAGGTCGTCACCTCCTTCTGCGAAGTAGTAATGCTCGTGAAGGAGGAGGCGGAACGTGTGAGGGAGAGGCAAATTTCGCGTCTTCACGCCCCTAGCCGCCGCAGGAGACACCCTGGGCGTCGGGAATAGCAGGCCGATTCCCGGCCACCGTAAGCGTGGACTTGCGGATAGTGAGCAATGGGTAGCTTGCCGTCCGATAAGGACCAGGCCCGGGTCGATGGTGTGTTGTGTTCCACGCACGCCTCAAAAAGATGTCAGCACAACTGACGGGGTCCGCTAGGGCCAATGCCTGCCAGGGTCGCGGGAAAATCCGAAAGGGATACCGTGGCCCTTGGCAACACAGGCAACTGAAGAAACATGGGTGGGTTTTAGTCAGTAAGAGTCTGACACGCCCTCCTGCTCCGCTCAGAGCGGGAGAAGTTATTTGATAATTTCCCTACAGAAAAAAAGGGAGTAGACACCTAACTGGTTCCCGTACGAAATAAATTTTTTTTTTTTTTTTTTTTTTCCTTGTCCTAGGGTTCAACAATAGGATGGACCCTAATCTTATTACAATCTAGCCTTATAAATAGACTAATAAGTAATTTAATTATAACCTAAACTATTAAATTGTCTTTACTAAGAATGTGTCCAATAGCACTTTTCTTATTGTCTCTATTAAGGCGAATACACTTCGTTCTTGTGTTTGTTTGGCACTTTTGTACTTTACACTATTCACTAACACTAAACACTAGCTCGAACGGTTTTGTTCTTTTTAGTCTTCTAACTATGTTTGTGTGGTCGAGAAGCTGGATTGTCTCGACATTCACATGCTGATGAAGTCTCTTTTCGTGAGCTTCTGCAAATTTCTGAATCACTCTTTCGACGAACTCAACTTTTAGGTCCCTGTGGAGGTCATCATTTCGTATGTACCAAGGTGCATTTACAATTTCCCTTAGCACTTTGTTCTGGAATCGTTGTATAATTAATATATTCGTCTGTTTGGTGCAGCCCCATAGCTGAATACCATAAGTCCATACTGGCATCAGGACTTGTCTGTATAGCAACAATTTGTTTTGCACGGATAGCATGGAGTTTCTTCCAAGCAGCCAATACATTCTTTTGAATCGGAGGTCAAGTTCATCTTTTTTCTTCTTGACGTGGGCTTTCCAGCGTAGCTTGGCGTCAAGGGTCATACCGAGATACTTGGCTGTATTCTCGTATGGGACTTGTTTGTTATTTATGTAAACTGGGAAATACTGTTGTTTTTTGTTGGTAAAATCTATGTGAACAGATTTGGATTCATTAAGTTTAATCTTCCATTTTTTGGTCCAGTCATAAACTTGATTTACAGCCATTTGAACCTTTTCTACTGCTTCTTCGTGGCTGTTTCCTACAGCCATTATGGCTGTATCATCAGCAAAGGTCCCAATTGTGTTTTGCTCTAATTCAGGAATATCGCAAGTGTATAGTAGGTACAGGACCGGACCTAACACACTTCCTTGCGGTACGCCAGCTGTAATTTCTTTCAGTTCTGAGTAGGCATCTTCTTGTCTTATTCTAAAGACTCTGTTCAGAATGTAGGATTCTAATATATCTGCAAACTGCTTTGGTAAGAGGCTCTTCAGTTTATGTATAAGGCCTTCATGCCATACTTTGTCAAATGCTTGCGCTACGTCTAGGAATACAGTAGAACATACTTTCTTGTCTTCAAGGGCGTTTTCTATTACATTTGTGATCCTATGCACTTGATCGATGGTAGAGTGTTTTTCTCGAAAACCAAATTGATGCTCTGGTATTATGTTTTTGCTACCTATTATTGATTTAAGCTGTTTGAGTAACAGCTTTTCAAATAGCTTGGACATGATTGGTAGCAAGGAAATAGGCCTATAAGATGATGTTTCGTGAGCCGGTTTCCCTGGCTTAGCTATCATTATTACTTCGGCCACCTTCCATAAGTCTGGTACATATTTAAGCCTTAGTGCGGCATTGATAAGGGTCGTTAACTTAACCAGACCCTTTCTTGGGAGGTTATGAAGTACTTCTCCTGTTATTAAATCGTAACCTGGTGATTTTCGTGTACTTATATTACGTTTTATTTCTAGTGCGACTTCTTTCGGTGTTACTAGTTTTATGGTAGCTTCATTTTCTGATGTCACCATATTAGCCAAAGTGTGATCTTCAATGATTTCCCCGTCGTTTGGTTGAAAGATATTTTCTAGGTGCTCTGCAAACCTCTTTGCTTTTTGCTCGTTAGTAACTGCCCATTGCCCATTTCCACATTTGATAGGTGGGATTTGGGTAATCGGCCTTTTCAGGTGCTTAGTAGCCTTCCAAAGGGAGTAATCTGTCCTTTGGTCGTTACTTAGGCTCTGAAGATAGGTTTCGGTTGAGTCGTCTTTAAAGTCTTGGATTAGTCTTTTTACTTTTTTTGTCAGATTATTTAGTTTTCGTTTGTCATCAGGGCACCTTGATTGATGCCACGTTTTTCTCTGCCTTCTTTTCTCCATAATGAGCTGCTTGATTTTGAGCGGGTATGTATTTCCCTTCGTCCTCTTGTTGAAGTATGGTGTATTTTCCCACGCTGCTTGTTGGATATGCATTATGAACTTTTCTACTTCGATGTTTAGATGTTCGGGTGTTTTTAATGGTATTCTAAGGTCTATTTTATCATCCAATCTGGTCTTGAAGCTCTCCCAGTCTGTACACTTATTAACAAGAGTGGGTCTGGTCTCTTTATACAAAATGTTCTCGCTAATTTCTAGGTAGATTGCTGAGTGATCTGAGTTCATATCATAGCTTTGTTCCGATTTCATATAACTGGTTGATAGACCCTTGGTTACAAAAAAGTCTATTAAGTCCGGAATTTTATTTGGGTCTGTTGGCCAATAGGTGGGCTTTCCAGTTGATATGATATCACATTTCAGCTCTTTTATGGCATTCAGTAGTTCTTTGCCTTTAGTAGTTGTTAGTCTGGAGCCCCAATACGTATTTTTAGCATTGAAGTCACCTCCTAAGATAAATCTACTTCCAAGGCGAGTTAGAAAGCTCATATAGTGGTCTTTTTAGGGTTCCGTTGCCAAATGGCAAAAAACGGAACCCTTATAGATTCGTCATGTCTGTCTGTCTGTCTGTCTATCTGTCTGTCTGTCTGTCTGTCTGTCTGTCTGTCTGTCTGTCTGTCTGTCCGTCCGTATGTCACAGCCACTTTTTTCCGAAACTATAAGAGCTACGCTTTTGAAACTTGGTAAGTAGATGTATTCTGTGAACCGCATTAAGATTTTCACATAAAAATAGAAAAAAAATAAACAATTTTGGAGTTCCCCATACTTAGAACTGAAACTCAAAAAATTTTTTTTCATCAATCCCATACGTGTGGGGTATCTATGGATAGGTCTTCAAAAATGATATTGAGGTTTCTAATATCATTTTTTTCTAAACTGAATAGTTTGCGCGAGAGACACTTCCAAAGTGGTAAAATGTGTGTCCCCCCCCCTGTAACTTCTAAAATAAGAGAATGATAAAACTAAAAAAAATATATGATGTACATTACCATGTAAACTTCCACCGAAAATTGGTTTGAACGAGATCGAACAACTAGTTTTTTTTTAATACGTCATAAATCGTAAACCGCAATTTACCTTTCATTCAATGTTACTTGCTGCTACGGAACCCTTTATGGGCGAGTACGACTCGCACTTGGCCGGTTTTTTTTATCACATACCGAGGTGGACAGTAAATGGCAGATACTGTTACAGGATATTTTTTTGTTTGTAGGCAAATCGCCACTGCTTGGATGTCTTTCTCTTCATATTTGAATTCCTCATAGTGCTGTAGGTTTTCTTTTACAATAATGGCACTACCGCCTCTTGCTGAATTATCTGGGTGAAGTGCATGATATACTTTGTACCCTTTAAACTTAATGTGAGATTGCTTTGTGAAGTGTGTCTCCGATATCAGGCACACATCAATTTTTTCTATGTCTAATACCACTTGTAACTCGTTCTGATGTTTTTGTAACCCATTTGAGTTCCACGCCATAAGTTTTAGCGTACTATTCATTTTTTTGGCTTAGAAGTAGCAGCTTTGTTGCTATTTTCAATTTTTTTCAATCTCTCGTCAAATGATGATATTAACTTTAAAATTTCATCCAATTTTTTGTCACTGTTCATTTCCACCACGGGCGCCTTGGATATGCCTGTTGTAGCTACTTGGGCAAATGACACGTTTTTTGTTATAGTTTTAAAAGTGTTTTGACTTCGTTTGTACTGGCTCGGGCCTTCGTCTCTTCCAGTAGGTGTATTTTGTTGAGGGGCAGTAGTATTGCCTTTTGATTTTTTGTTTCGAATCTGCTGTATTTCTTTGGCTACGATACATCCCCTGTAGTTAGCTGGATGTGGAGCTCCACAGTGGACGCACTTTGGCTTCTCTTCTTTGGATTTTAAATAAATATTTGTATTATAGCGGTTACACCGCCACATACGAACTACGCATCATAGACATGACGTCACACGAATCCTGCATCGCGCAGTTAGAGTTGACCGAGCGATCGACATATATACAAGATTTCAACTTTAAACCGATGCGCGATGGGCAGTTGCCCGCCAGACACAACACCCGTCTGGTCGGAGGATCTTCCCTTTTCTATGGTGGATGAGTGAACTTTACACCCTGTTCCTCATACCGCTAAAGTACGGTATTAACCTAGATATCTCGAATCTGGGTATTTGTGCATATTGCGAGATCTGTCTGCTGTAACCCCACACACGATACATGAGAAAATCCTAGGATTTTAACTGAATGGAAATACTAACCGATATTGGAAAATGCGAGCGCCGTGCGGAAGTGAATTTAAAATTAAATAAATAATCTGCAGTCGGTCTTGTCCCACCTGTTATGCCTTTTATTTCCCCTTTTATAAATAGTTTCCTATTGAATAATGAATCGCTAGCAAGCATAAGCAACCAATAAGTTCGTAAATCAAGGTGTTTTTGCTTTGATGTTTTTGAAGTGAAATCTTCTTTAGGCGCGTTGGGCATTTTTGAGATGGGAAAAAAACAATTGAACTTGCGACACCGTTACGGTACGACACAACTTAGATGTAGCATCGGCAAAATTCGTAAAACCGATCACCATCTGAACTAAGTGCGCCTTCAAAATCGCCGATCTTTATTACTGCTCTATACTCCATAGGTTTAGTTAGTTAAAAAAAGGTAAACAAATCGTAAAAAGGGTTTTTATAGATGACACTTTCTTGTTAAAAAAACAATAAAACCAAATTAAATTTATTTTAGTGTTTATCTATAGTTTCCTCTTTTATTAATGTATGTTAAACTTTATCGTTTATTCTTCACTACTTTTCGTAGATGTTACTGCTTGAGCACAATTTTTTTGTCTGATTTATAATATTTTGTAATCTGTCTATTGTAAAGAGCCCAATTTCTAAACGTCAACGAAATATAACGTTGCTAAATTGAAGAGTTCAACTGTGACGTAGCATAACAACTGAAGTGACAGGTATTACGTTTAGTCGGTTACTTGACAGCTGTCTCGTCACGTGGTTTTTTTGTTTACCTTTTTTTAACTACCTAAACCTATGGAGTATAGGTGAAAATGATTTTAACGCGTTTCTTGTAAAGTCATGTATTCAACTTTCGTAAAATTGAAATTATTGAACGCAAATTTTCAAATTGATGCACATCTAAGTTGTGTCGTACTGTACCGACACCTTATTTTTGTAAAAACGCGATTGTGCTCTTTATTTATATTACGTTATGGATCAATGTTCTATGCAAATATTTTTCTTCCACCAAGGCGATCTTGTTCAAGTTTTCACTTCTGTCGGCACTCCCGGAGTGCCACTGTTTTTTGGGAATGAATTAATTACTTAGCTGAAAGAGTATATAATTTTAGCCTGATAAATGGCAACAGACATGCCTTTTGTTTACATGGGATATCTAGCCAAGCTTGGGTGTAACACGCCTCTGCCAACGCCACCGGGCATAAATATGTTGATGAAAAGGTGGGATGATGCTGCTATCATCATTATATTCCTATCGTCATCCCCATCCTCATTTGACGTTCAAAAGTACCTTTTTAACCGACTTCAAAAAAAGGAGGAGGTTCTCAGTTCGTCGGAATATTTTTTATTGTTTTTATGTATTTTCCCCGATTACTCGAAGACTGCTGGACCGATTTGAAAAATTCTTTTTTTTTTTTAAAGGTTTTACTTTCAAGTTGGTTCCATTTGGTCACGATCTGATGATGGGATCTTGGAGAAATCGAGGGAACTCTTCAAATATTATAGGCATATCTATAGCGATTTGGGTATTTTTGATGAGCAGTTGACTTAGGCTATTGTAACTTAGATAAATTACAAACCGACCCATAAAAAGTGAAAAAAAAAAAATCGAAAGTCGGTGTCAAAAAACAAAAATACTGGTCCAAAGACACCGACTTCCGAAATTAAAGTTATTTTTTACTTTGTAGTTTGGAAGTCGGTTGTATTTTTTGTAAAAAGGTTTTTTATGTGCATATTTGAAATAAATTATTTGACTTTGACTTCATCTCTGAAGTTACCCCATTTCTAGCCATATCATCTTTCCATCCATCGTTTATTTGATCTTTCTTTATCTAGGAAATACATACCTGCCTAATATTGTTGAGCAGTGGTGGCCTAGTGGTAACGGCCGCGACTTTTAAGAGTCGTAGGTTGGTACTTTTTTTTTAGATAAATTATCAAATAACTTCTCCCGCTCTGGGCGGAGTGGGAGGGCGTGTCAGACTCTTACTGATTAAAACCCACCCGTGTTCTTTCAGTTGCCTGTATGTTGCCAGGGGCCACGGTAACTCTTTCGGATAAACCCGCAACCCCGGCAAGCATCGGCCCTAGCGAACCCCGTCAGTTGTGCTGACATCTCTTTGGGGGGCGCGTGGAACATAACGTGCCGTCGACCCGGCTATTCTGTAACCATCTCACCGTGTTATCTTAGGTGAAGTGAGTGTGGAGTGAGCTGTCAGTTGCTAAGGATTGACACTATTGGCAGCTCACTTCACCTAAGATATTACGGTGAGATTTTTACAGAATAGCACTACTGCTCCTTATCGGACGGCGAGTTACCCATTGCTGAGGACGCCGTGGCGCCTCTTTAGCCACTCCTCAAAGCCGCAATTATGGCGTGCCCTTAGGTTCAAACCCTGACTGACGCTTTACTCTGTGTAAATTATTTCCACGACTCTCAAAACGGTGAAGGAAAACATCGTGAGGAAACCGGCATGTCCTAGAACCAATTTTTTTTTTTTGATAATTTCGAAGCCATGACTGTTACATCCACCAACCCGCACTGGGCCCGCGTGGTTGATTACGGCCCACTGCCTCTCACAGAGAGGAGGCCTGTGTCCCAGCAGTGGGAACATTATAGACTGATTATGCTAAAATTGTCCTACTGCAAGGCAAAGGCTTCTTCTCATTCAGAAAAAGCACGAGCATTGATCACCACACTTGCTTAAGACTGGTTTCCTCACGATGTTTTCCTTCACCGATTCAGTGTTGGCCAAAATAAACTTAGAATATGAATTGAAAACGTCACTTTGGTACCTACCCGGATTTGAACCCACAACCTTGTGCATGTGAGGCTAGGCTTTACCCATTTGGCCATACATCATCTGCCTAGCCTTTTCCCAACTATGTTGGGGTCGGCTTCCAGTCTAACCGGATGCAGCTGAATACCAGTATTTTACATGGAGCGACTGCCTATCTGACCTCCACAATCTAGTTACTAGGCAACACGATACCCTTGGTAAGACTGGTTGTCAGACTTTTGGGCTTCTAACTACCCGTAACGACTGTCAATGATCTACAAATGACAGCCGGGATCAACGGCTTAACCTGCTTTCCAAGGCACGGAGGAGTCTCGGCATGTAGAAATGGTCACCCATCCACGGACCAACCTCGGCAAGTGTAGCTTAACCTGATGGATCGACCCGTGCGGCTGTTAGTACTTAGCCACGAGCCCCTCTCCTATACTCTGTCGGTCTGTCTGTTACCTTAACATGCCTTAACGGCTGAACTAAATGGATGAAATTTGACACACGAATAGACTATGACCTGGGCTATTATAGAATACCCATTTGGCCATACGACGATAATAATTTATGTAATTATCCAGGGTGACCGCACAACTAGCCCCGCGGCTGGTTCAACAGCTGCATGCAGCAGCTCGTCGCTACCCTGGATGGAAGGCGCTCACTGACCTGCCCTACCACAAGCCCTGGAGACACCCTGAACAGGTGCCGCCGCTAAGGATCTCACTAGCCGATGTAAGTATAAAATCGAATGGATTGAATCTACTATTGGTTCAATACGCAGTAGCCACGATAAACTTACGAAAACGTTAAACAATTTTGGACTTTAAACATTTAAACCGTAGATTTATTATTCAATGTCACCTAAAGGCAATGTGACCGCCCGTGTTTTTCTGAGTATTCATGACTATTATTTTTTTTTTTCGAAATTTAAATTTAAAAGGGGTCTATTTTTAATATTTTTCATGTTATTATTTTTTTTTTGTATAGCGTTTGCCATATCTCCGATGTTATTGGCTCGATTTGGATTCTGTTTATTATTTCTAAAAGCTTATGAGTTATTTTATCGGATTAACTAACATTTTTAATAAAAATTTGTCGACTATGACAAAAACATTTTTTCCTGAAAAAATCTGTATTTATTCAAAAAAACACAAGTGTAAGTAAGTATATAAAGTCATAAGAGACTTTGAAAAATAATACAAAAAAAAAATGCAAGAAAAAAAAAGATAGACCCCCCCTTTAAGAAAAAGAAAGTTAATTTTCGATAATTTTTCATGAATATTCAAAAAATGCCACACATGTCCATGGGCGGCATTGTATACTACGCTAGTAGCTAGTAACTAAATCTATGCATTACACTCATTCGTTGTCGCATTTTTGACGTGTATAATATGACAAGGTTCTAAGTATGGTAGGATTTGAAGTATAGAACTTTCAGAAAATAGTACTTAGTTTACATAATAATTTACCTACGTGAACGATTGAACTTGTGTGTTTGTCGTGAGTTCATAGATGAGTTCAAGCCCCTATTCGAAGCATTACTTTTTGATAGAATCTTACCAGTTTACTGTAATTGAAACAGTTCATTCTGAAAATGGTAGAGAGAAATCAACTTTGTCATTAAGTTATACTGCTTAGTTATTTCATAAATAATTATAAAGAATAAAAACTTTTTACAAAAAAAAAAACAACCGACCTCCAAAAAAAAAAAACACTACAAAGTGAAAAATAACTTTAAATTCGGAAGTCGGTGTCTTAGGTTTTGTATTTTCGTTTTTTGCCACCGATTTCCGAATTTAAAGTTATTTTTCACTTTGTAGTGTTTTTGTTTTGGAGGTCGGTTGTTTTTTTTTTGTAAAAAGTTTTTATTTTTCACTTTTTAGTTGTGGTACCTACCCCACACACATTCGAATACCACTACCTGCTACCAATGACAGAAACTTAACATATCGTCTACATACTAAGTGGGAAAAAAATACGTATTTTGTAACTAACTCAAAAACTATCCAAGCAAAGATAATAAAATTTATATGGGACCAATTCGAGAGCACACCCTTTCAAACAAAAAAAGAATTTTCAAAATCGGTTCACAATTGACGGAGAAATCGGTGGACATACATAAAAAAAAAAACAAACATACGCGACGAACATATAACCTCTTCCTTTTTGGAAGTCGGTTAACACTTTTTAGTTGTGGTACCTACCCCACACACATTCGAATACCACTACCTGCTACCAATGACAGAAACTTAACATATCATCTACATAATAAGTGGGAAAAAAATACGTATTTTGTAGCTAACTCAAAAACTATCCAAGCAAAGTTAATAAAATTTATATGGGACCAATTCGAGAGCACACCCTTTCAAACAAAAAAAGAATTTTCAAAATCGGTGCACAATTGACGGAGAAATCGGTGGACATACATAAAAAAATAAAAAAAAACAAACATACGCGACGAACATATTACCTCCTCCTTTTTGGAAGTCGGTTAAAAAGTGGTATTCCGGGAGTGCCGACAGAAGTGAAAACTTGAACAAGATCGCCTTGAACAGAAAAAAACTTGTATAGAACATTGGTCCGTAACCTTAAGTTAATAAAGAGCACAATCGCGTTTACAAAACCTTTAAAGTAAAAATACTTGCATAGAACATTGATTCGTAACTTAATATAAATAAAGAGCACAATCGCGTTTACAAAACCTTTAAAGTAAAAATACTTGCATAGAGCATTGATCCGTAACTTAATATAAATAAAGAGCACAATCGCGTTTATACAAATGTGGTGTCGTCACAGTGTCGCGAAATCAATGGCTTAGTCCCATCTCAAAAATACTCAACGCGCCTAAAGAAGTTTTCACTTCAATAATACACTATTCAATTACTACTTAGCATCTTATAGAGACCTAGTCAATAATTGAGTCACTAATAACATAATTTCGTTCCTCAAACATATTTAAAAGCCATTCTTAAATCAAAGCAAAATAAAAATAGCTAACCAATGAAATTACGTAAGCAATTACCATAGTAATTAAAACTTTTTCCGAAACAGAATGGGAACGAGAACAACTAATCTGTGACATTTTCGAGAAAAAAAGGAAAAAACTTTTAACGAGTCGAGAAGAAATCCTCTAACTTAATGCCATTTGTCTTTCATTTGGGAATAGAAGCAAAAGTAGCTAACTCACAAAGCTACCTCAGAAACGATGTTACAGTATTTTTATCTCGCGAAGCGACGCGCGCTTTACTTGTGGTAAACAAGTGTACAAATACGCTGTGATTGTGTGTGTAAGCGCAGAAGCTCACGGTACCGTCCGAGACAATGGTGAAGTCGGAAGTATGTGTGTATTATGCGCTGATGCTACTCGTTTTCACGCACACATTCACAGCGTGTTTGTACACTTGGTTACCACAAGTAAAACGCGCATCGCTTCGTGAGATAAAAATACTGTACATAAACATGAGACCTTTGAAAGGTTTTCGAATTATTTCCAAAGTTACTTCGGGCTCCCAAATCCCTTATTACCGATTATATTGTTTCTAACTTCACCCAATTGGATGTTTTTTAGGTAAATTGATGTGGATTCTCTTTTTCTACTTAAGTGTTTTATTTTGTTTGAACATGTCGACTGTACCTACAACTATTTTTCTTAGGAATTTTCTGGTAAAGTGGTTGAATATTTTGTGTTAGTCTGATGAGACACGACTGTACCTACTTACCTTTGCTCTACCTATAAGCATTGCTTTGTACACGGAGAAAATCGGAGATATTTTCACGCGTTTAAATCACGCCTTGTGTTCATTGGTATTAGACTTATAAGTATATTCCAGAAATCCCTACCGACAAATTCCCACCAGTGGGGATTGTTATTTTTTTTCCAGAAATTCCCACAAGTTAAAAGGTTAGGTTAGAACTGTGACCCCCTACGCACGAGCCGAGCGAGCGATCGAGCGGATCGAGTTTTATTTTTTTATTTGTGACACGTACGGGAAATTCAACATTAAAACTAAGAAAATTATAAAAACAATAACAAGTTCAGAGAAACATACAAAAAAAAAAGTAACCTTCGCGTAGATTGTTATACGAGGGGCTAAAATAACCCATTCTATCGAGGTAGTTTTCTCCCGAGCTTTAGCGAGGCAGTAAATAGAAACACCGAGTTATAATGGGTTTTAGCGCCGTGTGTTACACTGTACTTTTTACTACGATTGCGGGAAAATAAAATATCTAATAAAATATTAAATGGTTTATTTTATTAAAAAAATTATACAACTTGTTCAATCTGAATTTTTAAGGATACTTTTTATCCCGGTATGCGATAATACGTTTCCATGGGATAATTTTCGACCTCCACGCGAGCGTAGCCGCGGGATTAAGCTAGTTTTACATAAACGACTTTTTTCGTTTTTATAGGCCCTAGAACAAGATATGCTATTTTTTCCCCGCTCTGGTACAATGACGGACTTTTTGAGCAAGAGGAGTGAAAAAGATTTTTACAATTCCGATTTCTAGCAATTACCGCGTTCAAACAAAAAAACTTTTCAGCTTTATTGTACATACTTACTATCGGAGTCAGCTCTGCATATACAGATACATCGTCAGCTGACACTATGAAAAGTAATCACTGCAAATACAGAACTTTTAACAAACGAACTGAGTTCGATAGAGTTTTTGCAGCATAACACTGCTGATAAGCAAAAAGTTGGTACCTGCCACAGATTAATACAGAAGGAACACTCCGCAAAATCATTTAAATAAAAAGCGACTCTTGCTACGACACAATAAAATGCAATTCAGGTCGCACAGCACTTATGCCTTTTTTTTTGGGTGGGAAGTTATCAAATAACCTCTCCCGCTCTGGGCGGAGCGAGAGGGCGTGTCAGACTCTTACTGACTAAAACCCACCCGTGTTGCTTCAGTTGCCATGTTGCTAGGTTCCACGGTAACCCCGGCAAGCATCGGCCCTAGCGGACCCCGTCAGTTCTGCTGACATCACTTTGAGGCGCGCATGGAACACAACGCACCGTCGGTCCGGGCCTGGTCCTTATCGGCCGGCGAGCTACCCATTGCTCACCGTCCGCAAGCCCGCGCCTACGGCGGCCGGGAATCGGCCTGCGACTCCTGACGCCCGGGGCGTCTCCTGCGGCGATTAGGGGCGCGAGGGCGCGAACTTTGCCTCTCCCTCACGCGTTCCGTCTTCTCCTTCGCGAGCATTACTGCTTTGCAGAAGGAGGTGACGGCCTTCCATGCAACGCCAATTACCTACAGTTATATTCACCTGGAAGTTGCCTTTCTTTCTATCACGGAACTCTTAGATCTTCTGACTACGTTACACTCACTGAATTGGCCCGACAAGTCAAGCCCGCCGCATCCTTGTAGCTTCATACTTAAAATGCGGAGTGTCCCATCTGCATTCATCTATATAAACACGGCTACACATCAAGCTATACATTTCCAGTTTATGCTGATCTCGTATTGTATAGGATTTCCGTACAATGCGAGGTCAGCTTACACTGGAAATTTATAGCTTGATGTGTAGCCCTGTGTACCTACAGCAATATTATACATTCAGGTACTTTCAGTCGCTTGTTCGTAATTCGTAATAATGCCGTGACTCCAGAACATCATGCGCCATGAATTTATTAATATGCAAATGTTCCGTTCCACCATAAAATTACGAACACCTTTTCTTTTATAATATCACTGCCAGTAATACGTAAAATGCTTTTTTTAGGGTTCTGTAGGCCAGCGAGCCATGGAACGCAGTATACTGGGGGTTCGAATTTCGAAATTATAAGGAACACAACACTGCGCGCCAAAACAAAGGTCACGGACGTTACCCAGAAAGCCACTAAGCTTAAGTGGGACTGGGCCGGACATGTCTGCCGCATGTCAGATGACAAATGGGCTAAAAGAACCACTGATTGGGTCCCACTAAACGCACGACGACATCGCAGTAGGCCGAGACGAAGATGTCGGGACGAGCTTGACTCCTACCGAAAGGACTGGCCGACACTAGCAATGGACAGAATTGTGTGGAAAAGGGAGAGGGAGGCCTTTGCCCTGCAGTGGGACAATACAGGCTAGATAGATTAGATTAGATAGAGTTCTGTAACTCAAAAGGAAAAACGGAACCCTTATAAGATCACTTCGTTGTCCGTCTGTCTGTCTGTCAGACCCTTTTTCTCAGGAACGCGTGGAGGTATCAAGTTGAAATTTCTATCAAATACGTAGGTCTAGGTTCCTTTGGAGCTCTAAAATCAACCTTCTAAGTCAACGCGATAAAAAATACGGCCATTTATGCGATATAGTTTGAGACTCGCAAATAAATCAAAACCTATAGGGTACTGCTCGTTGACCTAGAATCATGAAATTTAGCAAGAAGCAAGGTATCACAGCACAAGTAAAGAAAACATTTGTAGTTTTATCACAGATTTTTTTTTTGCGATTATAAACTTACATTTGCAGTTGAACCGTGCTACCGTGGCGTATGGAAGAACATATTTTTCAACTACAATAATAAGTTTGTTTTTGGAATAAATTTATCCCAACTACGGAACCCTTCTTTGTGCGTGGTCCGACACGCACCTGGCCGGTTTTTTTTTATGGTGTTGGCATAATAGCACAAGGGTGAAAAAGTACGTAGGTGGCTACTCTACTTACAAATTGCGCAAGTGCGCAACTTTTGTACGTAAAGTAGCCTGGCTATAGGTACACGAGGCCAATTCTAGTTTGATAATTTCAATAAAAAATTTGATAATTTCATAATTCGAAATTCAAAAGTCATTTATTCAACTTAGGCTGAGAAACAACACTTTTCGAACGTCAAAATTACATAAGACAGTCCCCCAAAAACGCCCGCCCTTCACCACTTCACGACCACCACAGACCGTTGAATGGATTTTAGCATTTTTTTGCGGATTTTAGCAAACATAAATGAATGGAGTAATTCGTTTTCATGTGCACTACACTTCCATGGTATGTCCTTATGATCCCCTATGATCAAACATCAGTCTCGCGTAATTTTTCGGAAAACTTGTTGCGAATATTAGTGATCTTCAATGAATAATGAATTTATTTGAAAAATCCCTTTCAGCCACATGCAAAACAAAGAACTCGACTTTTCAAATCACAAATAGTTTTGTTTAAATTCTTGTTACCTTTCTCACAACAAATTAACAATTGATTAAAATCAGTCAATTTCATGCACCGCCCGTTAACAACCTGTTTATTAAAATACCAGAGCAAAGGTGCTAACCAGTTTTATCCTGGGAACCTACTACGCTTTGGAATGGACAACTAGCTTCATCTTTCTAACTGACCAACTCCTTGATAATTTACAATTGTCTGTAATTGGTTTAATTGTAACTACCTTTTACCCGCGACTTCGTCTGCGATTCAAGATAAAAAGTAGCTATGTTCTTCTCAAGGTCATGGTATATCAATGTGCCAAATTTTATCCAAATCTGTTCAGCCGTTTTAGCGTGAAAACGAAACAAATAAAAAAACTCACTTTCGCATGCTACGAGTTAGAGTATCAATGATAAAATCCTTTGCCAAAAATAAAAGATCGAGTAGTTTAAAAAAAAAGTTGCATTAAATAAATGTTCGCGTTTTAACTACCTTAAATAGTACATTATTGCAAAGGCCGGGAAATAGGCAATTGCAGGTCGAGTATGAGTTTGAAGGCCGAGCCGTAGACGAGGACTTCATTAATACGAGACAGGCAATTGCCATTTCCGCCGAGGCATATATAGTGCTTTTCTCAAAAGAATGCAGGGAAATAAAAGTACGGTAGTTAAATTTCCATAATTTTTCAAGTTAATGCCGTTTTTAACATGAACTTAACATGGAATAAATTGCCCATAAGATAGATGGCTTTTTAGTTTTAGTAATCTCATTAAAATACGCCAAAAATACACAGTTTGTAGAAAATGTTCACTTTATTCTCGTTTTTCCAAATCATAAAATTTTCATATACTTTCATGTATTTTTCTTTTGACTTCGCTGGAAGTAAGTTTTCCATTGCTAATTTGGGTTCTGATCTTAAATCTGGTGGAGTACAATCAATCTCCTGAACTCTCTGAACCGTTGGAACTCATTTTAATTATCTATTATGTATGTAAATCACGAATCAAGACGAATTTTCAGCTTTGCCGCCAATTTTCTATTTATCATCTGTGCCGAAAGGCAAACGCATTTAAGGCTATACAGCCACGTGAACGCAATTTGTATTATGCAAAGAGAACTTTGGTATGCCAAAAATGATAAAAGAGATCCAATCAAAGAGTATTTAATAACCCCAGCACGCCATTTTATACAACATTGCTGGAGCGTTGTAATGTTCCAAATTCAAAAAACGCGCCTGCAATGGATTTGATTTTCTTTGATTTTCGATACTTCGCGTGTTCTTTGTTCGAAAATAATGACAATATTTCCATGCATGTTTGAGAAAATAAATATTATAACCTTGGGTCTGCAGTAAACTGTACACATACATTCATTACTGTATTATTGTAGCTAATAAAAAGATCTAATCAAGTTTTATCACTGAAAAACAGATCAACAACGTCTTATCTTTGAAAGGCAGTGTTATGAAATCCAATTAATTGTGACCTACTCCCATCCTACTCCTTATTCTTTATTCGATACTTTAATAGATAAAAGAAAGTACTTAAAAAACAGTGGCATTCCGGGAGTGCCGACAGAAGTGAAAACTTGAACAAGATCGCCTTGGTGGAAGAAAAATACTTGTATAGAACATTGGTCCGTAACCTTATCTAAATAAAGAGCACAATCGCGTTTGCAAAAAAATGTATACATACTTTCAAAACCTTTAAGGTGGAAATATTTACATAGAACATTGATCCGTAACGTAATATAAATAAAGAGCACAATCGCGTTTACAAAAATGAGGTGTCGGTAATAGTGTCGCGAGTTCAATTGTTTTTTCTCCATCTCAAAAATGCCCAACGCGCCTAAAGAAGAAGTTTTCACTTCAAAAATTCCAGGTTGTTGATAACATAATAGTCAACAGTCAACCGCACATTAGTGGTAAACATTTGGCATTGACAAAGCCTTTATTTTGTAGCAAGAAGGGCGATTTGGCGAGGGGCTAGTGGCAAAGTAATAACAGCCGCACGGGTCGATCGATCAGGTTAAGCTACGCTTGCCGCAGTTGGTCCGTGGATGGGTGACCATCTTTACATACCGAGACACCTCCGTGCCTCGGAAAGCACGTTAAGCCGTTGGTCTCGGCTGTCATTTGTAGATCTTTGACAGTCGTTACGGGTAGTTAGAAGCCCAAAAGTCTGACAACCAGTCTTACCAAGGGGTATCGTGTTACCTAGTAACTAGGTTGTGGAGGTCAGATAGGCAGTCGCTCCATGTAAAATACTAGTATTCAGCTGCATCCGGTTAGACTGGAAGCCGACCCCAACATAATTGGGAAAAGGCTAGGCAGATGATGAAGGGCGATTTTCGTAGTGCAAGTTTTACTAAAACTGATATACTGTTCATTGTATTGTGCTTGTCTAATTTCTGGTCAAGAAAACGACCACCCATTCATTACTGTGGTTCCAATATAATCTTATCGTTTGGTAATGAATTTACAAATCCCACAACAAATTCTTAAATCATGTTCAGGAGAACATTTTTGCTGATGTTGCCACTAAATTAACATACTTCCTTTTCCATGTTCCAGTGTGTAGACCCCGACGCGCCACCGCCGCCAGAGGAACCAAAACCCGACACATCCAAAGGTAAACTGGAAGTGCCACATCCCAAAGAAATCGAGAGCCACAGCGTCGAAGACCTTGGAGACATATCCTCAGAATTCAGCGTGGAAGTAGAAGAAGACACTTTAGACCACGCTCAAGACCCAAAGAAGAAGGGAAAATTCTACAAACTGGTTAAGTCCATGAAAAATAGAAGGAAAAGTGTGCAAGTAGCGAAGAGTGCTGATAACCTTGCTGATAAGCCTTCGGAAGAACGGCACGAGAAGAAGAAGGGGTTTAAGTTTCATAGGAGGTTTAGCCTCAGTCGGGGGAGAGAGGATTGAGCTTAGACGCGTTGTGACTTAGAGAGTTAGAGGTAGTTTGAGGAAGTTGTTTGTAAACCACGTGGTTCATCATCATCATTTCAGCCCTACGTCCACTGTTGGACATAGACCTCTCCCAACACCGCCACTTCGACCGGTTCTGTGCTTCCCGCATCCAGCGGATTCCTAATTCCACGTGATTAGTATGACTTATTTGTGTCTAGCGAGCCATCTATACATTACGTTTACACGTTAAAGGGGACAGAGGGGGTAAAAAAAATGTGACAGTGGGGTGTGGGGGTTTGTGTTGTCACATAAACATCAACTGTAACAAAAAAAAAATCACCTCTAACAGTATTATTATAAGGTTTAATTTAAATTTGAAAGAAAAGAAAGATTTTTTTTTTAATGCAGAAAAATCTTAAAATAGTATTGTGTGTAATTGCAAAATATATGACGTAACACCAGGCATGGGGTGACACAAATGTGGGGGGGGGGCTCCAAAAATCATGAAATTCGTGTGACGTAATTTATGGATAACGCCATATGGTTTTACAGTAGAACCTCTGACTTGATGACAAAATTTATTAAAGTGGATTAATTTATTGCGACAGCAGAAAGTGCAGTATTGATTGTTTTCACGACGGCACTCTGGCGAAGTGTTGTAAGATAATGCAGTTCTACATCTCATTGTTAAAAAGGGAGCATACGAAGAGGTATCTCCAGTGTCATTCCGTCAGTGCCATCGTCAAATAATTAAAACTGCATGCAACCTGCTTTCTGTTCCTTCTTTTCAACGTTTGGCTTTTCTCAAACGGTGAGTACAAGCTTGAGCATTCCACTGTACTGTATATAACATTCGCGCGAATGTTAAATCATGTTTTCCCATGAATTAAACATTCGTACCTAGTCAATAATAAATAAATATAATAAATTCATTTATTTCAAGAAAAAAAATAACACCCATAGCCAAACACAAATAAAATAAAATACAATAAAATCAAATATCAATAAAAATAAAATGAAAATAAATTATGTTGAATCGAAACAAAAAAGAAATCAATCAAAAAAATGAAAGCAAAATAAAAAAAAACGTGTGGCACTCGGGGACTGCCGCGGTAAAGCTATTGCATAGCATTTGTAACCTCCATGAAAACATCACGTTGTCATGGGAACCGTCATTACATGGTAGGCGGAGTGGGGGGTGTTAGGTTTTATTTTCTTTACGTTACGGAATTTCTTGATTCGGTCGCCGCGCTCAAAGCCCGCGATAAAAGCTATGCAATAGCTTAAAAATAAAAACAAATAATATCAAAAATAAATGCATATTACATACAACAAACAGACAAAAAGGTACACTCACACAGTAACAATATGTCTGCTGCAGCATTGCCGGATATAAAGGCAATCCAGTCTGTTGGCAATCATCGCCAATGCCGTTGTAAACTATTGGACAGTCTATGGGATTGTTGGTCAGGTAGCAGGACTACTTCTAGGTGATATCAGATGTTTATTTTTGTTTAATTCTACCAGTTCACACGACAAAATTAAAAAGGAATGAACGTTCATCTGCTCCCATAATTTAAATTATAGATTTTTCGGTTGGCGAGCAAATAACAAATGAGTATAAAGGGCTATTGGTTATACGTCGGCAATCCGTATAGGAGAGGTCATTTGCAACCAAATGACCCCGGATGACCCCTATGCTAATGTCAACAATTTTCGAGTACTTTGACATTTTATTCTTTAACATGTTTGGAATAAAAATATAAAATGTCAAATGACTCGAAAATTGTTGGCATTTGCACAGGGGTCAAAAGGGGTCCTTTGGTTGTAAATGACCTCTATTACATCCCCTTATCGGACTGCCGACGTATACTCAATAACCCTTTATTTATGAGGGGAAGTTTGAAAGTGGCGCCAGTGACAAACACGTTTAAAAGAAATCGTTTGGCTATGAGCATGTGATGAGGAGGGAGGACGTTGGATAAATCAATAAATTTTTCACTTTTGGTTCATTTTGCGTTTAGACGTTTCACTTCGAGTGAAAGGCAAAAATGAAACAAAATTTAAGCGCCTGATATCGGTTTTAGTCATGTTAGACGTCACTGAGGAGTCGTCTCTTGAGGAAGCGATATAAAAGACTTTGTCAAAACCACGTGGTTCATATACAATCTCTCTGTTATTTAGGAAGTGATTGGTTCCCTTGAAATGCTAAAAAATACCGCAGTTTTTGATGCTATAATAATTCCACTCTCATTGATCTACGTATATTCCATTTGAAATAAGATTAGACATTTAGACAGACCTTTTTTACAGACCGTTCAACCGATTTTGACTTCTATACCGTAGGCATAAGGATGGCATTAAAAGCAAAAAAGTGGTTACAATACCAACTGTTTACTGCAGCTGCTATTTGTCATGCCACTATCGCAATAGAAGTCAAAATCGGTTGAACGGACTGTAAAAACGGTGTAGTTAAATGTCTAATCTTATTTCGAACGGAGTATAGCTATGTATAATTATTTTATGTATAGCGGACCTTGTTTTTGCTTTCCCACTTTTGACAACAATTCCTAGTTAATTGAAACTTCACTAAGGTTGAAAGTATCTAAAGGGGATCAGACACTATCACTAATAATGAAGTAATGTCATTACTACTGACAGTGTGGTGGTTGGAATGATGATGTGATCTAAATATTTTAAATATTGGAAGGAATGACAGTAATATTAAATGTCATTATTACTGATAGCGTCTGGACCCTTAAGCGATGCGAGCCATTTGATGTACAAAACAAATAGATCTTAGAGCCCGTTCCCACTTATCCGATCAGTCTTCTCGGTCAGTCTAAATAGACGGATGTGCCAGTGGTAGTACAATTTGTATGGAGCTGTTTACATTATGACTGATCCGGGAAAAAAGACTGATCCGAGTTATTTGACGGACGTTTTGCCACTGCGACGATCAGTCAAAACGCCCGGATCGGATGAGTGTGAACGAACGTTGCGTCAAGACTGAAGACGAGACCCCCTCCGCCTTAATTCGCCCATCAATGTTTCAAATGTCCCTGTTGCAAATCGGTCTAGAAGTATAGGATGCACCCAATGTTGTCTTCGTTTTCTACTTCTTTTTCGTCTCATTCGTCTCAAATACCACCACAATATAAGAACATCATCGTCGCTGTCCATCGCGTACGAAATACAAACGTAAACTGGAAGCGAGTCGAACCACCGACCATCCAGCAAAACGCACTGATCGGATATAATGTGAACACCCACATCCGGCGTCCGGTTTCAGGGCAAAAAGACTGATCTGATAAGTGGGAACGGACTCTTAAGGCTCCGCAAACAGGCGCGACACGAGAGCGGGACGCGACTCTAAAAAAAATAATCGAAATGATAGAACAATTACCGGTGTTGCGTCCCGCGACAACGAGCACGAGTCTGTATCGTTATATCACGTACAAGTATCATTCAACAATGGTGGCAAAACAAAAACAAGGTCGACTATCTACTGTAAATAATAAAAAAAATCTTATCGACATCTGTCTTCACTTAGACCTAATATTTATTTAGTCTGAGTGTCTTCACTAACCACTCCTTATCTACAGGGTCAAATTAAAATAGCTAGCAAAACTATGCAGATGTGATGGGTAATGACAATAATCCAAACATGATAAAAACAAAAAGAAATTAATTTGATGATTTTTTATGGGATTAATTTTTTTTTTTTTTTTTGTTAACTTCACTGACGTTATGAGCGTCAATATATAAACACGATGAAACAAAAGAAAACAGATTTTCTCAACTCGTACTTCAAATAACAATACTAAGGGCGCGTTCCCATTTTATAATAATTAATAATTTTATTGAATAATTCAAGCAACAAGACTCATAGTGTTAGTAACTTACCAAATACGTTAGTAAAACATTAACACAGAAACATTTTGTGACATCACTGCTGCAAGGTGACAGGCCCAGCCGATACCTTGCAGCAGTGGCTATGTCGTGACGATTAATTTATCGTTAGATGACTGTCGTCTCTAGCTGTTCCCATTATATCGACTGTTGTTTATCGTCGCTGTGTTGTCGAAATATTTTATCGTTGAACAACTGTCGTATCTAGCTGTTCCCATTGGATCCAGACGACATTTCGCAACAAGCGTCCGACTAGTACGCACAATAAGTCGTGACGTTTTTTGTAAATCGTTCTACGACTGTCGTGCTAACCGTTCCCATTAACTTGACAATCTATCGTCACTGCAAAAAAAAAAAGTCGTGGACGACAGTTTATCGTCTCGTCCTATATGTGAACACTTCCATATAAATACACAAGCTACGACGCTTTAATCGACACGATAATCTGTCGTCACGACATATTGAGAACGCGCCCTGTCAGCGGTCGTTAACCACCAAAAAAAATCAAATCATTTTTAGTTGTATCTTATCATGTTTAGCTATCGGTACCCATTACGTCAGTAGAGATTTGCTAGCTAATTTAATTTGACCCCGTATATGTCTGAAACCTACTTTAGTTTTTATTTTTCACGATAAAATCTTTTTAGGCTATTAGGGCATTTCATTTAGTTGCGTACAAACGTTCTATACTCAATTGTATTGTGCGTCTCGCCACGGCATTACCTATACCTACTTTTAATTCTTTCAAACGATCTCTTAAGGTACAATTCCGTAGCCGACTGCAGACGGCAACTGCAGGTGACGTGTCGCCGTGACACGACTGGTTTCTATGTATTTCTTTCAGATCAATTACAAAACCAAGACATAGCGCTGTCAACAGTGACGTGAAGCCGGTTTCGTAAACATGTGTGCACTTAGTGAGGTGTAGTTTGATTGTAGTTCAATTGTAAAAGTGTGCGTGTGAGCGTGTATGCACAGAGCGGAGGTATAGTTTTGGCATGCTTCACTTTATTGTACGCAGCGCTCTGTCTTTGTTTTTTATTTGGTCTGAGGTATTTCTATGAAGGCGACGTGTCACTAGACACGGAAGGTATTTCATAGAAATTCATAGAAACCTGTCGTGTTGCGGCGACACGCGTCGTCTGCAGTTGCCGCCTGCGGTCGGCTACGGAATTGTACCTTTACTTATTCATATTCTGACAGTTTTGTGTACATGGACAATGTGATTGTAGTCGAAGTGTTCCAAATAGTTTGGATGTACAAGAGTGTTTGTATTGGAACGCATAAAATAGACATATCCAGAAGCGCGCATAATGTGGAGCAGACTTGTAAGTACCCTATGTTTTAAATCTTTTATGTCAGAATGTATTAGAGCCATCAATGTTCCAGTGAGTGAGAAAGATAAAGCTATACAAAACGACTAGCGCCATTTCTTTTTGGCAACGGAATTATGGTGGCTTTTACACTTTTTAACAAGACAGACCCAAGTCATACTTACATTATGTGTTATGGTTAACATTTTATAATTCCAAGGTTTTAAATAGAATGTGTGTGTGACTTAAAATTGATTTTTTTAAAGAATTAAATGCTGTTTTATGAAAATAGATCCAGGAAAGTGTATTTTCAAATGTCGTTACGACTTGGTAGTAAAATTCAAATATTAGCTAATGTTCTTCAAATTCATACAAATACTTAGAATTATCTCGTAAAAATCCTTGCAATATTAAGGCTCGTGCAAACAGACGCGACACGACTCTAAAAAAACAATTTCTATGAAAACTTCACGGTAGAATCGGTGAACCGGTGTCGCGCCAGCCTGCACAAGGTTTTATACTAACTCTTTTAACCTGTCCACGCAAGAATAAATCCCGCCTAAAAATATACTTTGTCCGACAAATTTCCATCGTTTTTGGCGCGAGATACTGAGTGCACACACTTGTAGCGGCATTTATATCCCCACATGCGAACTACGCATCAAAGACATGACGTCACACAAATCCTGCATCGCGCAATTAAAATTTACCGCACGAAAACCATTTAATATAAATTCCCCGACATCAATCGTTGGGCAGTTGCCCGCTAGGCATGATCCCCGTCTGGTCGGAGGATCCTCCCTTTTATATGGTGGATGAGTGAACTTTTACAAATTGTTCCTCATACCGCTAAACACTTATTATGACGCTGAAATTGGGTTTTTTTTTTGTTGGTTCATCCAAAATGAAGGGCAAAGGTGAACCGTATATAGCTGCCCATACTATATTAAATAGTTACTTATTTTATTTCTCTGGTAAAGATAGTATTTTCCGATAATCGCGAGCAAAGCCGCGCTTATTCGCTAGTGTTCAAAGTCAAACTATGTTTAAAAACACAAGAGAGAGAATCTAAAGAAATCATGTTGTGTATAAAATGAGACGTTTTGTATAAATGTAAGACGTTGCTGTAGATGTTATAACAATAAGAATTTTAGATCTAGTTTGTACTAACTTCTCATTTCTCATGTTAAGGCGAAAGCGTCAGGGTAGCCCGCGAATTTCAAATTTTCTTACGTTTTTTTGCAATTTGCAATTCAGTAAGTTTGTATGTTGATCTAAATATGATTCGCGGCCGAATCAAACATTTATTTATTTTATAATTATTATCATAAAAATCATCAATACAACTCTCTAAGTTCATTGAATGACTATTTCATGAAACCATGACATTTGAGGCCAACTCTAACTTAAGAGCGTTTATTCTGGGCAACATCGCAAATATATCTCATATAATTCGCTGTTTTGATTAATTTGGCAATATTACTGTATGGAAATAAAAAATGTGGCTAACTAGCAAACTAGAATATTAATGAATTTCAATTATAACACTGAATTTGATGTTGTAACCGTTTTAGGTGTAAAAAAGGCATTTGGAAAGTTTTCAAATACTTTTCTACATCTAAAACTAAATATTCGGTGTTACGATATTAATTATTGCCTTTCATAATCAATATTTTAGTTCCCTACAACTATTTACGACGTCGTCAACTTTTAGGATAAACCCTCTTAAGGAGGTATATTGCTGATTCTAATAATTATAAATCTGTAAAGCCATATTTGTTACGGTCGCGAATGATATTTCAATCAACACACAACCTGACACTGACCTGTAAATTGCAAAAAAACGTATGAAAATTTGAAGTTCACGGACTGCAATAGCGCATCCCCCTTAAATGTAACTCTAACCTTCATATCGCTAATGTATGTGAACTTCGTTTAATTTTGGCAAAAGAATTTTAGAAGTTAAAATTGTGCTCTGTCTCGACCGCCTCCATCTATCTGCCACTGGGTGCAGTTTTTCTTCAATAGGAGTAATAATTAAATATAAAAAAATGATATATTCATAATCATCACATTCATAACCCCGAATAAACTCATCATACATGTTTTCTATTGTGATTTTTGTAATCGTAATTGAAGTATTATTAAAGCTATTCCAATTCTTATGTGCACCGGCTGAACTCAACTGAAATTAGTGCTATCTTTTACTATCATCATCAACTAGAACGAGATACTGGTAGATGCTGCATAGCAGAAGCATAATCAGCCTATAACGTTCTCACTGCTGGGATACAGGCCTCCTCTCTTCGAGAGGGAGTGGGCTGTAAACCACCACGTGGGCCCAATGCGGGTTGGTAGATGTCACAGTCATGTCTTCGAATTTTTGGTGCTAGGACATGCCGGTTTCCGCAAGATGTTTTCCTTCAACGTTTTGAGAGCACTGGTAATGAAATTATTTACTCAAAGTAATGCACCTGTCTGGGTTCGAACCCACGTCTTTTGTTTTTAGGTGGGAAATTATCAAATTAAAATTTATTTATTTGCGAGAATGTAGGTTTACAATGTATGATCTGAAAACTATAATGGCCCCTTAAATAACAAAAACCAAATAATTTCTCCCGTTCTGGGCGGAGCGGGAGGGCGTGTCAGACTCTTACTGACTAAAACCCACCTGTGTTCCTTCAGTTGCCTGTTATGTTGCAAGGGGGCCACGATGTCCCTATCGGTTTTATTCGAAACCCCGGCAGGCATCGGCTCTAGCGGACCCCGTCAATTCTGCTGACATCTCTTTGAGGCGCGCGTGGAACTGGACTGAACGTGGAACACTCGTAAGTCGGGGCTGTTATCACTGGGCCATCACTACTCTCTAGCCACCATGAGTCCTATTACATTTATTTACGGAAATTCATAATTTTTGACGCCGTAGTTTTCAGCAGCAGTAAAAGATATTTTAATTATTTGATTACAATAACGATAGTGCCGTTCTCTTCCTTGTAAGTTGGAGTTACACATTTTATGTTAAATAAATAGTTTACGAACTCAGTTTATAAGAAAAACCGTTGGCGATGGAACTTGGACGCTCAAATTCACATTGTATTTGCGTAAAAAATGTAATGGGACTTTTAATTCTTCTATGGAAATCTGAAAGTGAAATATTTAAGTCTTATTTTCTTCCATTTTTGTCTGGTCTTACCTTTGAAAAAGAGATAGCAAAACTAGAAGTTCTGTTCAGTTAAGTGCACATTAGATTAGGTACTTTTGTCTAATGATTGTGAAAATGCCTTCTATCTAAAAACAAACTTGTGCTAAATATTATTACTTCTTCACTTTCCGTTTTTTTGGTGTAGTTGACACATTATTTTTATGGAATATATTTATAGTGCCAAAATCACACTAGAATTTCCACTTTTTCCAATAAAAATGACTTGCGAATTTAATCACGTTTGTAATTGAATACAAATCGATATAAAAACTCGATAATGAAGTCAACAAAAGATTTTTTAGCTTGAATCGAGAGAATTCCGTCTTTGTATGAAAAAGATTAGCAATAACACAAAAGGCGGTTTTTTAGAACATTTCGATAGGCGTTCGGTTTTTGTGCGGTCAAGTTCAAGGGGACTGCGGTTTTAGTATCGAAGGAGAATTTGTCCTTGTTTGTGTTATGTAAATAAATAAATGAAAATGGGGTTTTGGTGTGATGCCTGATAATGTTGTTACATAAGGGTTCGGTCAAGGAAGTAATGGATTTCAGCAGGACCTAGACTCATTAAAATACCTTCCTCCCATTTCTGAAGACATGTAACTTTGTTTCGGCTAAATGAATAATATCAATACTTAATATTATCTAAGTTCTAAGTAACTATAAACCCATGTACAAAACCTTAACAAAATTTCACTTAGTTTGGTTCTTACCCTTTATACCATTTATATGTCCGGTTATAGCTGTGTATATGTCACAGCCAACTAGCATAATTAGTCGTTTAGTTAACAGCCTAGCCTTTGGAAGTAGAGCTCGCAGGCCGGTGCCGCAGCAAAGCTCGCTCCGCTCGCTCGGCTCGCGCGCGATTTGTCACAGTTCTAATCTGACCTAAACCATTTGATCGGGGTGCCCTGGCTTACATAGTTACTGTGACTAATTCGGGTCGCGCATGGTTGGTTACAGTTCCAACCTAACATAAATTGAATATAATTCAAGCCGCTAGTTAAATGGCGTCGTTTAGTAAAAAGGTTAGGCTGTTAACTGAAAGGCTAATTAAGCTATACTCCATTTGAAATAAAATTAGACATTTAACTAAACCTTTTTTACAGTCCGTTCAACCGATTTTAACTTCTATTGCGTTGGTGGCATGACAAATAGCAACTGCAGTAAACAGTTGGTATTGTAACCAGTTTTTTGCTTTTAATGCCATCCTTATGCCTACGGTATAGAAGTCAGAATCGGTTGAACGGACTGTAATAAAGGTTTGTTTAAATGTCTAATCTTATTTCAAATGGAGTATAGTTAGGTGCGACATATAGGTACATACCTATTTATCATCTGTACCTACTTCTTTGTACTGTACCTACCTTCATAATTATTTAATCTTTTAAACTGTTTAGAAAATTCCGCTTGGCTGTTATTACAATGTATATTTAACAAATTGCTGTATCGTGTACCTTTTAATATAAGTATCCTTCGTACTGTTCATACGTTTATGATGCGTGCCTTCAATCTTTATCTTTGTAATTCTATTGTATTTTATGTAAAGATATCATTTTCACTGTATCACTTTAAAAAGCATTAAGATGGTGGAGAAAAAGATATCGGTAGAGATTCTTACCTTTTCAAATTCCAAAGGGCTCCTTATCCGATTTGTATCTCAAATTAGGAATTCTGGAGATTGATCAAATAAAACGCAAGAATTGAATTTTGCTGGCACAAAAATCATATTTTAATCACACGACTGTTAAATGTAATTTTGTGCAACAGAAAAAAACAGAACAACAAAAGCCAGTTTTCAGCAGTTTTCTTACCTAATTTACAATGAAAATGATATCTAATAACTGTCAACGTTTTTGCGAAATGGATTTCCTCAATCAATTTGGCAAAAACTCTAATATTCTTAATGTAATTTTCTTCAATATAATCAATAGATTAAGTGTGGTGTATAATTTCTGGTGTTCTCTGATCTATGCTATAATGTATTTAAGTGCTCAATTTTGTGTAGTGGACTTGTTCTTTGGTAATGTCTTATTTCAATAGTGTTTTGTCATTTTGAGACCAGGGACAAATAAAAAAAAAAATGAAAATTGCATTCGAAATGTAACAGAGTTTTATAAAAATTAAATATGAAGTTTTTGTAATTATTTGGATTATAATCCAAAAAAAAAAAATACAATCATAGTACCCATAAAAATACAAACTTTCTCTGGATATAATTATTTCTTGAAAATTTCCGTGCATATTTAAATCATTCATTTCATTTCTTCAATAACAATTTATATTATGTCTGAATGTTATACAAGGTAATTTAAAAAAAATCTAAATAATAACTATACAAACACAAATAATTTAAATAATACCAATAAAAACACAAATAATTTAAGTAACAACAAGTTAAACACAAGATATAAAAAAATCTTATAGCTAAAATGTTTGCATAGGTACAAACTTCGAAAATGCATAATTTTCCAAGTTTAAAAAAACATGTTACAGATGACCTACTTACATAATTTAAATTGACGTCAAAAGGTATTTTTTTTTCCTTTCTCTAAAGTGTGGAAAATAAAAACGAAATAATCTCTATTTTCAATTCACTATTTGAATAAGACCTTATATTTTAATAATAATGTTTAATTAATAAATCTGAGTACCGATAAAAAAGAGTAGAACAATTTTAGTTTACAATAAAAAGTTTTTTTTTTAACATGTGTCATTTTCATCTAAATAGGGATTAAATTCAAGGTGATACAGCCTCAGACCAAATAAAAAACCAAGACACAGTGCTGTGAACAGTGACGTGAAGCCGGTTTTGTGAACATGTGTGCACTTAGTGAGGTGTAGTTTGATTGTAAATGGTTGTCTAGTAGTTTTGGCATGCTCCACTGTATTGTTGGCAGCGCTGTTTTTTTATTTATTTTTTATTTGGTCCGAGGATACAGTTTTACGAATAGAAAATATGTGTCATGTAAAGGCTTAGTTCACGATTGACGAAATACTTAAACGTTAACCACAAATGACACAAACAAACGCCTTCCGATCTGTTCTGTAAAAATCACTTCACCTAAGTTTTCACAAGAGATTTTTACAGAATATTCCGGGTGATGACTGGTGAGCACTTACCATCACGTACGCTGCCTGCTGGATGGCCACAAAATAATATAGGTCGGCGATTTATTCACCTGCATCCGTCATACTAAATTCGATTAAATCCGATCTGATTAAATCTGATTTAATTGTATTTAATCTGATTTAATCTGATTTAATCTGATTTTAATCTGATTTAATCTGATTTTAATCTGATTTAATCGAATTTAATCTGATTAAATCCGATTCTACCCTTCATATTAAGCAACTTTTGCATTGAAACTCTTATCCCACTCGGAGAAAAAAATAACAAATTACAGACTATTTCGATGCATAGTTTTTTTTAATGAATATTTTACGAGTTTCATAGTGAAAGTTCTTCACTATGACAGGTAGAATCACTCCCTTGACGCATGCAGGTGACTAAATCGCCATTTTGTTTACAAATTTTTAGAACAAAATTGCCAGGCGGTTTTGTTCAAATAAATTAAATTAGTCAACCGTGTATTCACGCCTTTGGTGCGAAAGTGTCACCTTGTAAAATAGTAATAAACACGTATTTTTAAATGATAGAAATAGTTACGAATTGGTGTCCCTATGACAATAAACAATGATTTAGACACTTAAAATTCAATTCTTGTTAAAATTTAACATTTTTTTTTCTACATTTATCACTTACTCTATCTTAATCTATATACAAAAAAAAATATCATATCTCTTAGCAAATTTTTAACTAAAAATGTAAACAAGTGTACGTCCTGTGATGCTTGGCTTATTAAAATAATTTATATATTTTTCCATCTCAATGTTTCTATATTGTTAATACTGCCCGGGAATCTCCAAATTCACTGTCAAAAATGGGCATTAATCGGGCAGTAGAATCTGGTAGCTTCACAATGATTTATCTTGTAAATAATATTATGTAGGTGATGAATAATTTATTCGCACTTTAGCCAGAGGTGTAGTACTTGACATGTATTTAAGTAAATATGTAATATTTTGATTAAAACACTCGAGACAAAGGATTATTTGTATTGTGGGTTCGTAAATGTGTGAAAATACATACAGATTTTTCTAACAGCAATACAGTCTGAAATCATAATATACCTATTTTGAATAATTTATAATCAAAAAGAAAGTAAAGCCATTGTTAATTTAACCTTGATTTTAATACAAAATTGTATTGTACAATAACTGGAAATAATACAGGGTGGCCAATTAGGAAGTATACAACTTTAAATTAAGATTATTTTTATTACAAACGAAAATTACTGGATAATTTTCTATAAATATATTATTCAGGCTTGGCAATTTTATATACGGTGAATAAGATCTGCCTAATCTGCTACTGTTTTATTCTTAAAAATGCGATCGTTTTTCATTGTGTTTTTCATTAAATTTTCGCATACTTTATTTGGTATCCCACTAACAAAGTCACAAATATTCTACTTTTCCTATTCAAGCCTGACCATGACACGTTCCTTTAGATAACCGCACAGAAAAAAAAAACAGGACGTGTCTCTCAATCCTGAGTGATCAAAATGGTATTCGCTACTCTTAATGATGTGATGGAAAATTTGGGTCGTTTTTAATTGGTTTAAGAATTTCAGGATCAAATTACTGAAAGTATTGCGATGGTCATGGTCTTATAGACTTTGCATATCGAATTTGCCGCATTTTAAATAAATTATAGACAACAAACAACTGCAAAATTTGGCGTCAAATCAGAATGGGGGCTAAAAAAAGTTGGATACATCCGAATTGGCCACCCGTTATATTTTTATTAAAACTTAGGTACCTATGTAAAATAAATGGAAAAATCTAGATAAAACAAATAAAATACGTTTAACTCCAGACGACAAAAAAAGACGAGTACTCGAATCCATTGAATTAACCTTTTTGTCAAATTTTTTTCGACAAATAGTTCTGCTTTTTATTCCTTCGCCTTTTTATTCGAAAAACGAACATTGTCGTGTCTAAAGTCTAAACCGACAAACTTATCTGTGCGGGTGGCGAAAACGAGAACTAAAACAGAATGTACTGGATTTGACAGATTTTTGACATCCTCCCTTTGCAAGCAGCGCCGCCTTGACACGCAGATACAAGTTTGTCAGTGTTTAATAAATATTGTTTTATTTGTAAATGACATTATGTACTGCACCTCAACAAATATTAAATAGTTATATATCACGCGTTGAGTGTTAGAATGTTTATAGTCATGTTACTGTTCCATTTGTTGAGCCAATTAGTTTTAATATAGAAAATATACATTATGGCGAAATAATGCTCGTTTTATTTGCATTGTTGCATAATTTGCTTGTATAACCTTTTGAGGGAAACCTTCAACCCTTGGTGGAACACTTTGATTCATATTTGATAATGTTTCGTGTGATTTATGTTTTTAACAATGTTGAACTAAGATAGTGAACAATAAAGTTAACATTATGAGCATAACCATAAAGGAGATGTCCGCTTTTTGTAGGGACGTTGGTTTTTTATTCCGAGAAAAATCTAACCAGCATCAAACTACATCTAAATAAAAACGATGAAATATGGAACTAGGAACCACTGAAATAATATTTTTAGACCCCTCCATTTATGAGAAAAATTATAAGCTATTTAAAAGTACAAAACATTTTATTTGTTGATGGCAACTATGACAAATAAGACATAAATTGACACATAATACTGTCATTACTGTCAATCAATTGACAGTGATGACAGTAACATGCGTCAATTTTGACAAGTTTACTATTTTATGGGGTGTGTTCACTATATTATCCTAGATAATTAGAATGGTTTGTTCGTTTTAGGAGTAAATTCTTACTAAAATAAAAAAGATTTTTCTCAAAATTGGAGGTCTTTAAAAATGTATGATATAGTTAGAACCACTAGTTTTTGGGAAGTCGATCCAAATATATTTAACTTATCCTGGTTAGAATTATTGAATAATAAAAAACCATTTTAGGACATGTCCTTTCAACATACTTTTTATGTATCGTGATGATGAACTGTAATTCTACCTTTGGGATTAGGTTGCTTTTTTTTTCGTAACTGAAATCGATTTAGTATGTGTTTGTTTTTCGATAGGTTTTCATTGGTAAAAGTAAAAGAAATATCGTGTCGATCATTTGATAATTATAATTTTATCGTTTAATGCCTTAACGATCTCTTCATTCTGAGTACGATGCGAAGGTTTTCTCCCTGTTCACCATATAATTCATAGGTACCTATATCAGAGACCATACAGATAGCATGATCAGCCACTGTTTCCACTGCTGCGACATAGGCGTTCTCTTTTCGAGAGGAAGTGGGTTGTAATCTACCACGCGGGCCCAGTGCTGGTTGGTAGATGTCACATGTCTTCGAATTTTTGGTTCTAGGACATGCCGGTTTCTTCACGATGTTTTCCTTCACCGTTTCGAGAGCAGTAGTGATGAAATTATTTATATAAAGAGCCTGCCTGGGGTCAAACCTACAACTAGGAAGTCGGGGCCGTTACCACTGGGCCACCACTGATCACACACAGATAGCGTTTAGCGGATTTGTGGTAAGGAGTGGAAAACGTTGCTGTGTGGTCGACTTCATATTGCTTCATCAATTTTGACAACAATTCAAAAATTCACTAAGGTCGAAACTATGTAACTGTCACTTAAATAGACTTTGTCGTTTTATGACGTGCAAGTGACATTCAACTTTAACGTGATAAACATAGAGTATAGTAATAGATTGTGATAACGCAGAAACAAGGTCGACTATACAAGTGTACTTTGACTTGAAAAGAGTCGATGATAATTCTTAGTCCTTCTGTGGAGTTTCCTGTAGCTATTATTTAAAGACTAGTGGAGAGTTAAAAAGAGGGTTTGTGTACACAACAGGAGTTAAAAATTACGACTGGAGCCGAGTATACGCGATTCAGCGTCGAGTTTACGCCATTTTAAGGCTACCTAAGCGTATGCTGAGACAAAGGTGACGCAACACAGCACAGTATAGATTTTGCAGGGTAGGGCAAGCGAGGCAGACATAGGCCGCGAGCGCATGCTGCGACGCAGCTACACAGACACATTTGCGTCCTAGCTAGTACAAACAATCTGTCATTGAAACAAAATTATGAATGAGTGACGATCTGCACGCGTCGCGCAGAAATCTGTGCCGGCTCTACAACGAGACGCAGAGCAGGTAAGACACGTCTGCATCGCACGTGCCTGCGCCGCCGTTTACGCAGCTGTCACTACGTTCATGTATAACAAAATCTGCTCTGCCCTGCGCTGCATGAACCTGCGTCACCTGCGTCTCAGCGTACGCTTAGCCTCAGCGTCACCGACTGGCTGGAGCCGAGTATACCCGATTCCACGGCACTGACCCGAGCGTGACGGTTTCGTTCACCGTTCAGAAAGAGCGCCAAGTGCCTAAAGAAGTTTTTACTTAAATAAACAAAAAATAAAAAATGCTTTCTAAACGCTATCATGAACACGTTATAAGTCACCTGCGTACGTCACTCGACATAGTTGTGTTATCGCTTTTGTATTAGGTACTATACATATTATTATATATACAGGGTGGGGGGTTTATAAAAGGATATTTAAATATCCGTGACAGGGGATGAAGGGCGATAACAGCCTCACAGGTCGCTCGAAGGTTAAGCTACGATTCCCGTAGTTTTTATTTTATTCAATAGGAACAACAAACAGCTACATTATGTAATATTACACACAGAAAAATATAAATAACATAAGTAATAATGTAGCCCACAGCGCTGTTCACAGATTACCATTAATAAAAAAAACCTTAAGTCACTAGGAGGTGAACTGTTCATGCATGTCAGTTACACTAATATTATAAAAACAGAAAAAAGAAGTATTATAAAACAACAACAAACAATTAGTCTGAGAGTTCAAGTGTCTCATATAAAAGGCTACGAAATCTTTTCAAAGAGCATGTAAATATGTCCATGTGTTCGAATGCTTCATTGTAGGTAGCTGCCATTCGCCGAACTGGTGAACGTAGACCAGTATTAGATCGGTAGGTACCTACTGCAAAGAGTTTGCCTGCACGCACCCGCCGTCTATGGACAGTTCTGGGAACTGCATAGCACAATACATTATTTAAATCTATACAGTCAAAATTGCCATTAACAATGTTATACAATGTCATTGCTTCTAATTGTTTACGTCTAGAGCTAAGTGTCAAAAGCTTGTATTTACTGAGCAACTGGTTATATTGTAGATAAGTTTTGTGACACCTGTAGTGCATTGCACGAAGAAATCTACGTTGGACGTTTTCTATCATGTCAATGTATTTGCCATAGTACGGGTTCCAGTTGGTTCTAGTTGGTTCGTGAATGGGTGACCATTCAATACTTATCGAGACCCCTCCGTGCCTCGGAAAGCACGTGAAACCTCTGATCCCAGCTGTCATTCGTAGTTCTTTGACAGTATGAATTGAACTGTCATGAAAACTGTGTCATTCCATCTGATTGACACTACTGACAGCTCATTTCGCCTACGTTTACACGGTGAAATTTTGACAGAATACACTGACGAGCAATATAAAAAACCGGTCAAGAGTGAGTCGCACTCGCGCACCGAGGGTTCCATATCATTTTAAATTTTCATCGGCGAGGCTTATATTAAAGAGAATTTTAACACTGCACACTGCGGTGTAGAATATTGCAGTTTTATGTCAGCGCCATCTCTTGACCGATAGTGGAACTTAATATAATTTTTGTTGCTGATTTCTGAAAAAGTGCTATTTAGAGACATCGTTTTATTTTTTCTGTAATCTTTACATAAACTTCTATCGCAGAATAATTTCAGATTTTTCTCTATGCAAACTTCTGAGATAAGTGGAGAGAGAACGGCATTTTTACATTTTTCGTCACAAGTCGAAAACTATGCATCCTCAAAAAAAAAGATTTTTTATTGAAGAATGTGTAAATAGCGTTCTTTCATATGATACCCCACATGTCCTAGTAGCCCCACTTCGAATTTTTAAGACTAAACGGGGGTACCTGTTGCAAAAAAAGAAACATTTTTTTCTTTCTTATTTGTAAAATAGTTGGGCAAACGTCATCTAAAACAATTCCAAATTTCAAGTTGATAGCATTAGCAGTTCTTGAGAAATTCAGCTGTGACAGACAGACAGACTGAGTCGCACCATAAGGGTTCCTTTTTACCATTTTGGTACGGAACCCTAAAAAGCCACTAACTTATCATGAAATATTTCTAAAACTACGCAAGATATCTTCTTGAAGGAAAAGCAACATTCAATACCGCATAAAAAACACCTATAAAACTGCGTTCAATTTTTTTTTACTTCATGTACAGACGCCAGCACATCAAGCTACTACAATCTGTCAAATTTATTTAATAGATTTTCAACTTTATCGCTGAACTGTAAGGTTCAAAGTTGATTGGGAAAATTTGACAGTTTCGGGTAGCTTGATGTGCTGGCGTCTGTACCTAACTTGTGTGGTTAGGAGATGTTTAGTTTTTTTGGCGTTTTGCAAGCGGCTTTTTATATTGCTCATCAGTGCAGACCTAAGACTTCACCTAAGTTTCCACAGTGAGATTTTGACAGAATACACCGGCTGTTCAAAAACTCAGCCTGTATGTAGGTATATAATGATGTTTGAATTCACACTTTTTGAAGAGTCAAATAAATAACCATCAAATACATTAGAATTATCGTAGTTCTAATGTATTTCACGGTTTATTTATTTTACTCTTTAAACATTATTGACTATTGTGCATAAGTGGGTTCTAACTCTAAGTAATCCCCTAATAAAAGATTGGGCTATCGCCACATTTAGTTGTTGAAGGAAATTGTGACCATTATCCAATTTCAAAAAAGGTTGTTCTCATTTCGATGCGCACGTACACACGACTACATAGGTATCAAACTATACATTTCCAGTTTAAGCTCCATATTTTCATTTTCAGGAAATCCTAAACAATGCAAGATCAGCTTTAACTGGAAATGTATAGATATGTAGCCGTGTGTATAGATGTGAAATGTATAGAAATGTATAGATGTGAGCCACCATTAAGTTTGAGTCGAACTATACCTATGTTGTTTTTGGAACGCGGCTTGCGGTAAGAGTTGATTTATAGAAATCATCACTTATGGGAAAAGCGTTTTGCTCCTTTCATGAGACTTTCTCTCTCTCTCTCTGTCTATTTCTATTATATACGAGTGTGTGTGTGAACTACGTTCCTGTGTTTTTTTTGGCTGACACGGTGGACTTCTCCTGGCTTCTGCGCTATGGGTCGTTGGATCAATTCCCGCATGTTTTAGTTAATGTGAGACAAAAAAGGAGGCAGCCTTTCGCCTTCAGCAGACGGTAAGTGATAACAAAGGTTATAATTATGTCTCATGTGCTTGTATATGCGTCATGTTCGTGAACGGGCGCTGTCAGTAGAGACTGGTTATCTCCTAGCTGCCACGGTTTATTTTAAATTACTTTAATTTTTGGATTGTTTTTGTTTTTATATTTTGATAACGGACGCTTCTAACGTGCACGTCTTTCTACATTTTTCTCACATGAATGATGTAACCCATATTTATAACAATATTTTGAAATAAGCTGTGTGTAAGCTGTGGTTACCTGTAATTGAGTGTACATTACAGGATAATGTATAATAACTAAGTTTTTATTATTGTAAAAGATAATTGTAATGTAACTCGTTGGTAATCCTTAAACAAATAAATAAAAGAGTGTCCGTGGAGTGTCTTGCCCGTTGTTCTCTATAGGAACCTACTACGCTTTGGAATGGGCTTCATCTCTCTGACTAACTGACCCCTTGACAATTTAAAAGTACCTGTAATTGGTTTATTTGACATAAATGCTTTGAGTTTTAAGTATGATTTTTAAGTTTGAGTTTGAGTTCAAAAGTCAAACTTTAACTCAAACTTAAAAGTTTGAGTATGAAGTTTTTAGTTTGAGTTGACTTTGTAATTACACTGCTCCCCGTACCCTTGAGTACTTCTCTGCACAAGCTCCTGAAAGAGCTCTAAACCAACAATCAATCAATCAATCACTTTATTTCTCTCTATATTATATAAATTATTTTACATTGGTCAGATTCGACAAAGATACACAATTTAGATGAGTATATACTGTGGGAGACTGGTGCCTAAGCTAGGCTCATGGCCTGTTTTTCAAGACACCAGGATCCCACCCCTTTACATTTTCATTTTAGGTATAAATTATTACTAAGCGCGCTGACAAAAATAAGAAAATAAGGATGTTATAATATATACATACATAAACTCACGCCTTCTTCCCATGGGGGTAGGCAGAAACTACAGAACGCCACCTGCTACGATCCTTACATGGTCCTTTTGCCTCGTTTACGTTCATACATCTGGTCATACACGCACGCCGGTTGCGAGTACTACGCACCTGGCCTTTTTGAAGAAGAATAAGGTCACCATATATTAAGCTACGCTTGTCGGGGTTGTTCCGTGAATGGGTGACCATTTTTAAATACCGAGACTCCTCCGTACCTCGGAAAGCACGTTAAGGCGTTGGTCCCGGCTGTCATTCGTGGATCTTTGACAGTCGTTACAGGTCGTCAGAAGCCCAAAAGTCCGACAAACAGTCTTACCAAGGGGCATCGTAATGCCCAGTTAGTGGGTTGTGGAGGTAAGATAGGCAGTCGCTCCATGTAACATACTGGTATTATTATTTTTAATTCATATTTTTTTTGGCACCTCTTTAGGTCACGAGCTATCTAATTATAAAAAAATATTTGGCCTAAATCATAAGGGGGAGGCGTGAAAAATTATTTGCTGTTACAATGTGTAGTAGTTAGCGACGAAAATATACCTTTACGAAATAGAAACCCCATTATTTTAATCAATCGTAAAATCAAGAGTCACCGCTCATAATTAATCTGCCATGTTTTTTTCGCAAACGATAGTCTGTGGAAAATCACAATTCGATCACTGATCAATTCAATTTCGATGTAATTAGCCCTCTGAAACCATTTGACCGATGACCTTCACATTGGATTGTCTCTGGTATTTTGCATTTATCTACGATCACACGCAGCACAGATTATATTCGCGCGCGGCACTCTACGGGTGATCGCGTTGTTCCCGCCGAAAAGTGTTCCATTTTCAAAAGTGACATTTCAAATAAAAAGTTTGTGTTTTGTTTTTGACTTCGTAAAATGAAAATAAATCTAGATGATGGGGTGAGATATATTTAATTTGAATAATTTAAGCATCAAATATTTTTATTAGGTACTAACGAAATGATTGAAATAATGAGGCTTCCTGTTGGAACTATTAATACCCCTTACAGTAATGTCTTTATAATTTATAATGGCTTCCAGTTCCCCAATTGCATAACACCTTTAAAGGAAGGAAAGAAGAAAATTATTATTAGAAGGAAATTTCTAATCCTTTGCTTCATATATTAAAAAAATTGTCAGTTCGACATCGTAAAAGGCGGTATTAATGTTGCTGTATTGTCTAAATGAAAGGCATTGTCCATATTATTTTAAATATCGCAGCATTATGCTGAGATCGAAAGCCGTTATCGAACCTTTTTGGCCTCGCAGAGATCGTTATTATTTTTGTTGTTAGTTTTTTTATAAATGCTCCTTTTTATTTAATTTTTTATTACTGTTTGTCTTTCTTGTGCGTCTCCCAAATAAAATGTTTTCTTTTCTTTCCTTCTTTCTTTCTCCTATAAGTGTGATACGCAATTACCTTTCATCATCTACATATAAATTACCTATTATTATCGATATAAATAAATGCTTTTTGTTGGTAAGCGCATAATTCGAGAACGGCTGGACCGATTTAGCTATTTATTGTTTTAAAATGTTCGTAATAGTCCGAATTCGGTATTTACGGAAAAAAAAAAGTAAAGTAGTAAAGTAAAGTTTCGGGAAAATTTGAAAATTCAGGAAAACTGTATGAGAATTTTCTATGGGAATTTTGTATGAATTATTGTAATTTGGACAGGCCAACGTCTGACAGGTCAGTTAGTTAGCAAATATAAAAATAACAGCTCCTAAATAATATTAATAATGTTATTTAGAAAGAAAGAAAAATAAGTTTATTTGTCACGAAACACGTGCATAAAAGAATATAACAATAAAATAATAGAAATAACCCAACATAAATACTATTTTATAATATATACAATAGCAAAAAAAACCTGTCCGATCCGAAAAGGGCACAGCAAAAACTAAAAAAAATCTTATTACTATTGAAAATAAAAAAGTTATTCCTATTTAAAATTCACATTTTTAGTACCGAAATTACTAAAAATCCATGAAAAATTTGAACATTTTCAACAAGACTATACTGCCCTGCTAAGCCCAAAGGCGGTATCTCAACCGGAGTATGGAGATATAAAAAACTTCTTAGTGGTTTTTTTAAATGTTTTAAGTTAGATAGCACTATTTCGCTTATACCATTAGATGGGAAATTGTTAAAGCTATTGAATGGTACAAAAAAAACGAAAAGGGCGTATCTCAGAGATACCGCCTTTGGGCTTAGCAGGGCAGTATAGGAGTCATAAATTATGACTTGTAGACACCCACTAAACAACGGCCGCTCGTGCCCCATGTAATAATGCGGTAAAATTCCCCACAGGGTTTCTTCACATGTTGTATATTTTACTATACATTATAAATTAAAGTACTATAGGTACATTATAAATTAAAGTCGCTTTTCGTGTTTGTCTGTCTGACCGCGTCGTTCTTCTAAACTATGCAACTGGTTTTGATGCGATCTTCACCATTATTTAGGGAATTTATTCCGGAAGGTTTATGTGTATATTGCGTTAATTTTAAACGAACATATAATCATGAAATCTCGATGTTTTTGTCAAGTTTTAAGAACCGGGATAGACAATTCATAATACACATAAAATCAGTACAAAATCTGTCATATTTTTATTAATCATCATCTGCCTTGCCTTTTTCCTACAATAGAGTCGTCTTCCAATCTGACCTCCACAACCCAGTAACAGGGTAACACGGTACCGCAATTTTTTTGTGTGGGATCAATAAAACCCACCCGTGTTCCTTCAGTTGCTTGTATGTTGCCAGGGGCCACGGTAACCCTTTCGGACTTTCCCGCGACCCCGGCAGGCATCGGCCCTAGCGGACCCCTTCAGTACACGGTACCCCTTGGTAAGACTGGGAAAGCTTGTCTACTCTGAAATGACGCGCCCCACTATTGCATTTTACGGACATGGTAACATAGTAGTGGGGCTATAGTCAGACTTCTAGGCTTCTGACTACCCGTACCACTGTCAAAGATTTACGAATGACAGCCGTAACCAACGGCTTAAGAGCGTTTATTCTGAAAGTGGGCATCGTCGCAAATAGATGTCAAATATTTCGCTGTTTTGATTAATTTGGCAATATCACTGTATGGAAATAAGAAATGTGGCTAACTGGCGAACTAGAATATTAATAATGAATTTCAATTAGGATATATAACACTGAATTTGATGTTGTAACCTTTTTATGTGTAAAAAAGACATTTGGAAAGTTTTAGTTCCCTAGTTAGCCACATTTCTTAGTTCCATACAGTAATATTGCCAAATTAATCAAAACAGGTAAATATTTGACAGCTATTTACGACGTTGCCAAGTTTTAAGATAAACCCTCTTAACGTGCTTTCCGAAGCACGGAGGTGTCTCGATACGTAATGAATGTTCACCCATCCACAAACGGACTGCCGCAAGCGTAGCTTAACCTTTGGTCGACCCGTGTGGGTATTATTATTTAGCCACGAGCCCCTCTTATATTTCAATTGATATCAGCCCTCAATAGGGATGATGCCTGGGTAAAAAAAGAAATTCTATTTAGTTCGTCAGTCAGATAATAAAAAAAATATTAGACACGTATTTTTTGATTTATCATATTAATAAAAAAATACTTAGATAAAACGCATTAAAGTTGGGGAGAAGAGGGTCGCTACGTCACAAATAAGTATAAAATGTACACACTCGTGACGTCATGGCACATTTTTACTCAATGTATCGCCGTAATCTTTTGATGACGTAAAAAAAGGAAAAAATACGTTTTCAATATTTTTTAGTAATCTACCAGACGGACCAAATTTTTTTTATCATCATCCCTGTTAATTGCCAAACAACTTAGACATCAACAAATTCCTATTACCGAGTGGATTGAATAAATAAAGTAATAAAATTACGTACCTACGTAAATATAAACGCGAAAGTTATAATTTTAATTGATTTATATTATTTATTATCACATCATTCTTTTTAGTCAATAATAATTTTATTTTAATATTTACAAATACTTAACAAAGCTGTATGTGACTGCATAGTTACGTTGAAGCTTTTATCCTGCGCGAAAGTAAACTCGTTGCTACGCGGCTACGGGTTGCTACGGGAGGCTACGGGAGCTACGGGCTACGACGGCCTACGTGTTTCCGGACCGGTTCCCATGCTACGCAATTTTATTATTATGTATACAAACCAACCATAGTTCAAAATACAAACCAAAAAATAAAAATAAATTAGTTACTAGCAAACAGTGATTATGAAGCCACATGAAATTGATTAAATGTTTATTATACAGGGTGTTTGGCAGAACGTTGAACATACGAAAATGATGGATAGGTGGGGTCATCTGCTACTTACTCAGCCCTAATTTATTGGCCTTGACCCCCTGGATATTTTTTTTAATGCAGGTTGAAATTAGGATTTAAGTATTTTTTACGTCTTTCTGTTATAAGAATCTGCCAATATTAAAGATTTTAAAAAAATGCCTGTTTTACCCATTTTTTAAATAAAATTACACTTTAACGTTAAGAAAGCTGTGAAACTAGAAGAAAGCAAAAAAAAAATTTTTGAATATCCAGGGTGCCAGGGCCAAATAAATTAGGGCTGAGTAAGTAGCAGATGACCCCACCTATCCACCATTTTCGAATGTTCAACGTTCTGCCAAATACCCTGTATTTTGACATTGTTTTAATTGTTTTTACTTTCTTACTTATCAATATAATTTTAGTTTAATAGATATAATAATAGAATATAAGTTTAAGAAATGAAAAGAATACTAAAAACACATTTCTAGAACGTCTTTGTATCAAAAGTCAATATTACATTTTTTTCGCGTGAATCTGAGTGGAACAAAAGAAATGATGTAATTTTTTATCCAGCTACAATTTAGAGATAAATTGATTTACCATACAAGTGTTTTTGTTAACAATTGATTGAGTAGTTCAATCAATGAAATGAAACATACCTATTATACATTATATACACACGCAAATGACCATTTAATAGGTTTAAATGCAATACGTCGTCTTTAACAAAAGAGGTCTTAATTGTCTCTTATGCGTGGGTATGCAGGCGAGGAGATCAGAAGATGTAAGTAAATTAAAGTCAATAATATCCGAATAATCACAAGTCTCTAATCACATTAAGGAATGAATAAAATGTAAACGATGTTCCCCCCAGTACTTGAGGCGCGAGCGCACATCAATCATCTCACTGCCCTTTTTATTTATTTTTGGGTAAAAAATTATCAAATAACTTCTCCCGCTCTGGGCGGAGCGGAAGGGCATGTCAGACTCTTACTGACTAAAACCCACCCGTGTTCCTTCAGTTGCCATATTGCCGGGGCCACGATCTCCCTTTCGGACTTCTTCGCAACCCCGGCAGGCATCGGCCCTAGCGGACCCCGTCAGTTCTGCTGCCATCTCTTTTGAGACGCGCGTGAAACATAACGCACCGTCGACCCGGGCTTGGTCCTTATCGGACGGCGATCTACCCATTGCTCCCGCGCCGCGCCTACGATGGCCAGATATCGACCTGCGATTTCCGACGCCCACGGCATCTCCTGCGGCGGTTAGGGGCGTGAGGGCGCGAAATTTTCCTCTCCCTCACGCGTTCCACCTCCTCCTTCGCGAGCATTACCGCCTCGTAGAAGGAGGTGATGGCCTCCTATTTCCTCTCGCTCCGTACCATGGCCTGAACCAGGGCCGGACGCGAGAGATCTCCACCGCCAATCGCCTCCATGAGACACGGCGATGCTCCGCCCAAGCCGGGCAGACCTCCACCGAATGCTCCACCGTGTCCCCCTGTAAGGGTAGTCACAATGTTTCCCAATATCTCAGTCGCCATTAATCAATGCCAGGCTCGATCCATCTGAATCCATCATTTTGATCTTGCTCTTTTTTTTGACAGCCAGCTTTCTCAGTACTCGGGGTTACGTCAAAATGACAGCTGTCATAATCGTTCAAAAATCAATTCCGTAAGTTTGATGTTGTAAAACTTTTAAATGCGCCGTCAGGTTCATTAATTAGTTGTATGCAAAAGAAATGCAAATACGGTAAATTGTATGACACATATGGAAAGAATATTATGAAAGATTTTTTTACTCAAAAGCCGTCGGGCATAGAGTTATTGGGTTTTTCTATCTGGAAGTTCTCAGTAGCAGTCCGAAGTCTGAATTTGTGCCCGATTGATGGCAATAGGCTCACTCCCTATTACATGAGACTTAAACATAACTGGCGAAATGTGGGTGTACTATAGATGACCTCTGTCCTACCCTTCTGGGGAACAAGGCATGTTGTTATGTTATGTTTTTTTTTTACTTATTCAACCATTATTCATTTTTTTTTCATATCCTGCACTGCCCAAAGTGTTTTTTTTTCTTAGACAACTATTTCTTTTCTATCCTGCACTGTCCCAGGTTTTTTAAACTTATTCGAACATATATTTTTTTCTAGCCTGCACTGCCCCAAGTTTTTTTTTAAATTACTCGACCATTTTTTTTCTTTTTAGCCTGCACTCTGGTCCAATTTTTTTAAACTTATTCGACCATTTTTATGTTTTTTTTCCTAGCCTGCACTGTCCCTCTCCTGGACAAAGGCCTCCCTCTAGTCCTACCATCTTTCGCGAGCGCGTTCTGCTTCCAATATTCATATTTTATTTTATTTTTTATTGAAATTATGAACATCAGTGGTTTCCAAAAAGCAGGCATTTCCTTGCCTGTCGTAATTTAGCTAAATATGTATTATTATGTCCCGCAGTTTCACCCGCATATGTCTCGATCCCGTGGGAATATCGGGATAAAAAGGTATTCTATGTCGTTCTCCAGGTCATGGTCTACCCATGAGCAAATTTCATCCAAATCCGTTTAGCCTTTTTAGCGTGAAAGCATAACAAACAAACAAACTCACTTCGCATTTATAATATTACTAGCTGCGCCCCGCGGTTTCACCCGCATAAGTCTCCTAAGTCTCCTAAGTCAGCCAAGTGCATGTCGGACCACGCACAATGAAGGGTTCCGTAGTTGTGATGAATTAATCCCAAAAACAAACTTAACTTTGTAGTTGAAAAATATGTTCTCCCATACGGAATGTATGGGAAAACATGTTTTTGTAACTGCAAAGTTAAGTTGGTCGATTATTACTCGTTAACTTGTAGAGCCTACTTAGCTGTGATATTTTCCTTTTAATTTCGTTATATAAACTACTGTTGTGATTTTTTTCACACACCCAAAACTAACCATTTAGCCGTCAGGGGGGGGACACTTGACTCTAACAAAAATTAACACTTTAAAGCTTAATATTTCGCAAACGAATCCCTGAATCCAAAAATGTTTTCAACAAACTCACAATGTTTTTAAAGGACCTTTCCAATAATACCCCTCACTATGGGTTAAAAAAGAAAAAAAATAACATCATCACTTTACGTGTATGAGAGGTACCCTAAAAAAAATGTTTTTCATAATTTTATTTTACCACTTTGTCGGCGTAATTAAAATATATACCTATGTCAAATTACAGTTTTCTAGTACTAAGGGTCTCGGAGCTAGACTGCGGACAGACAGACAGACAGACAGACGGACATGACGAAACTATAAGGGTTCCTTGTTTACTACGGAACCCTAAAAAGTATCCTATGTTCTTTTCCAGGGCATCATCTATATATGTGCCAAATTTCATCCAAATCCGTTCAGCCGTTTTAGCGTGAAGGCGTAACAAACAAACTTACTTTCGCATTTATAAAGGATTATACAATGTCGCCCATCGGCATGTGACCGCCCGCATTTTTCTGAATGTTCATGAAAGATTATTGAAAAATAACTTTAAAAGGGGGGTCTATCTTATTTTTTTTTTGTTTTCAATTTTTTTTTTCAATTTTTTTTTTCAAAATTCCTCCCTGTTATTTTATGAACTTCTTACACTTGTGTATTTTTTTTTAAATATGATTTTTTTTAGAAAAAAAATATGTTATCACCTCTATTATTTTTGCATGGTTGACAAATTTTAATAAAAATGTTAGTTAATCCGATAAAATAACTCATAAGCTTTTAGAAATAATAAACAGAATCCAAATCGAGCCAATAACATCGGAGATATGGCAAACGCTATTCAAAACATAAAAAATTGTATAACATGAAAAATATTAAAGATCGACCCCCCTTTGAAAGTTATTTTTCGATAATTTTTTATGAATATTCAGAAAAATTCGGGCGGTCACATGCCGATGGGCGACATTGTATATACTGGGTGGCAGGGAGAGATGCAATGGCAATGGGTAGCTCACCGTCCGATAAGGACCAAGCCCGGGTCGACGGCGCGTTGTGTTCCACGCGCGCCTCAAAGAGATGTCAGCAGCGTGTCCGTATGAATTGAGGAGCCATGTCTCATATTTAAACGCGGGTACTACCAATATTTAGTAGTAAATTAAGCGATTTTGTAGGCCCGATCCTGGAATTTGTAGTAAAACACTTTAAAAGATACACGACTTTTAAGGTGGCTCCTCAATTCAGACGTCTGAATTGAGGTGCCACCTTACAACTCTAAAACTAGCCGACGGATATTTTTGAAAATTTGGTAGGATTTAGTAGTACTTATGCGTAATCTCTACAAAAAAAATGGGTTTTGTACGGCTGAATTTGAGATAGCTACAATGTTTTGATTTTTCATAAAAATCCATAAATTTCACCGCGCTCTTTCTCGGAAAGTACTCAACCAATTACAACATATTTTTAGTATAATTAAAAAATAAAATGAAAAATCTACATAATTTCGCTAATACAACATATTTTATGTGGCTCCTCAATCCTGACGGTCTACAGAAAATAATATGTATGTAGCTACTAAAGTAGTTGATCAAATGGGATAACAATAGCACCAATATTTAGTAGAAATTTCTACTAAATATTGGCGTAATCCAACATTCTGTACAATCAGTATTTCAAAAGATATTAACAAAATAAACATTACATAAAAATCTAGTGTGGTACGAGAGCCCACGACCAAAACCATATCACATCGTTTTACGGTCAAAACCGTATAAAATCATTAGTTTAGATGATTCCTGAACCCAACTCGGTGGGAAGTAACGGTCAGAAACATCCCAGTTTTACGGAAGCCTATTTCTGCTATGTCAAAAAAAATAAGCAGACGGTTTCATCACAATATGCCTGGGGGCCTACCACCAACTCATAAAGCAGTATTATTTTAATATTACTTCAGTGTGGGAAAGAGATGAAGCTCTACAGATCGTATAGCTCCATCTCTTTCTCCCACTGAAGTAATATTAAAATAATACTGTTTATGAGCTGGTGGTAGGCCCCCTGATATTAAAAATGAGTTTTCGTAATTTTACTACAAAAAAGTTTGTTTTCAGACATTTTGCGTGTCACATGTGGACTGAGCGCATTTTCAAAAAATGACAAAAAATTTAACCTATCTATTTCATAGCAACCTGATTCAATTTTTTTTAATGTTTTCTATAGTTACTGAAAACCTGTTTTCAGAAATTTTTAATATCATATTATATAACTCCAAAAACAGAAATAACGTTTCGGAATCGCCCGGCTAACGCGCGGTGCTTGTTACGCTTACGACACTGATGATGAGTCCGACAGTAAAAAAAAAATATATTAATTTTATTTCAATAAACAGTTATTTTCAAACGTTATCCACGTTTCCTTTTGTCCAATTTATTTAAAAAAAAACCTTTCTATTTCAGTTTGATGGTTTCGGGTAAGCTCTTTATTAACTCATCATCTGTTACGACGCCTCATTGAGGTGGATAACAATTAAAATTCTATTGTGTCTCGTTAATGACAGTTGAAAGGTTAATCGTACGTAAAAACGATTTATTTTGAAAAATGATTTTTCGCATCAACTGACCAATGTTCACCTAAATACAAGATTTTCAGACGGGTTGCTATGGGTTTTATTTTTTGCCTTATTTCTAATTTTCTCAAATGGTCTTCTGGGTGTGACGCCAATACATTTACTGGTTTCAGAAAATTGTGTTTTCGGAATTTAAAATCTTTCGTTCAACTACATTCTGAAAATCAGACAGATTGCTATGAAACAGTTCGGTATTTTTTTACATAGGTATTTCAAATGCGCTTAGGTTAGACGTGACGCGGAAAATGTGTGAAATTTTTGATTTCAGAATCATCTGCAGTTGTAGCCACCAACATTCAAATTTTCTTACGTTTTTTGCAGTTTGTAGGTTGAATCATTAATACATCTCCCTGAGATAGATTTGTTCCATTAGAACATATTATGTCTTATGGAAAAGTTATTTTTGATCAAGATACAACCTGAGACTGACCTTTTTTTTTTTTTTTTTTTTTTTGGGTGGGAAATTATCAAATAACTTCTCCCGCTCTGGGCGGAGCGGGAGGGCGTGTCGGACTCTTACTGACTAAAACCCACCCGTGTTCCTTCGGTTGCCCTGTTGCCGGGGGCCACGATTTCCCGATCGGTTTTCTTCGAACCCCCGGCAGGCATTGGCCCTAGTGGGCCCCGTCAATTCTGCTGACATCTCTTTGAGGCGCGCGTGGAACACAACGCGCCGTCGACCCGGGCTTGGTCCTTATCGGACGGCGAGCTACCCATTGCTCACCGTCCGCAAGCCCGCGCCTACGGTGGCCGGAAATCGGCTCGCGATTCCCGCCCCGGGCGTCTCCTCCTGCGGCGGTTAGGGGCGTGAGGGCGCGAAATTTGCCTCTCCCTCACGCGTTCCGCCTCCTCCTTCGCAAGCATTACCGCTTCGCAGAAGGAGGTGACGGCCTGCCATTTCCTCTCGCTCCGTACCATGGCCTGGACCAGGGCCGGACGCGAGAGATCACCGCCGCCGATCGCCTCTACGAGAACACGGCGTTGCTCCGCCCAAGCCGGGCAGACCTCCACCGTATGCTCCACCGTGTCCTCAGGCCGATCCACACAATGGTGACACCCGGGTGTTTCCTCCCGCCTTATCCTGAACAGGAACCTCCCGAAGCAGCCGTGTCCGGTGAGGACCTGCGTCAGGCGGAAGGTGAGAACGCCGTGGCGTCTCTCCAGCCACTCCTCAAAGACGGGTCTTATCGCCGCGATTGTGGCGTGCCCAGCGCGGGGTTGCGACAATCGCACCCTCCATGACGCCATGAGATCCCGCCGGAGCTCTGTCCGCTGTGCCGCAATTTCTTGCGGCATCGGGGTTAAGCCCCGGCGTTTCGCCTCCTCGCGCCACTCCCAGACGTGCGCGAGGACCTTTGCCTCCAGATCCCATGGCGGTAATCCGGCAAGGAGGCTCGCCGCCTCGCAGGAGACCGTGCGGTATCCTCGGGCCAGCCGGATGGCCATGACCCTCTGGGACGCGTTCAACCGGCGGGCTGGCCGCAGCCTCAATGAACGCGCCCACACCGGTGCCCCGTAAAGGGCCATGGACCGCACGATCCCCGCATAGAGCCTCCGGCAGGAGGCGTTTGGATCCCCTAGATTGGGCAGGAGCCGCTTCAATGCAGCCCCGGCCCGCTCAAGTCTGGGAGCCAAACGTCGGAAATGTTCTACGAAGTTCCACCGGCTGTCGAGGACGAGTCCCAGATACTTCATCGTCGACTCGACACCGATGTGAACCCCTCCCGCCATTACCTGGGAACCCGACGGTGGCGCATTCCGAGGACCATGAAAACCCATGGCCTCAGACTTGTGCAGGGCCACCTCGAGTCCCAGCTGCCGGATCCTATCGACGATTGTCGCAACCCCGCGTGTCGCTAAATCGGCCGCCGCCTGGTACGACCCCCCCTGCGCCAGGACAAGCGTGTCGTCAGCGTAACAAACGACGCTGACGCCGCTAGGGAGGTCGGCGCGCAGCACCCAGTCGTATCCGATGTCCCACAGATGCGGCCCCAGGACCGAACCCTGTGGGACACCGCACGACATCTCTTGCCGGTTCCACTCTCCTTGGTGACCGGGGTAGATGACGGCCCTGTCCGTCAGATAGGCCTCGACCACACGACAGAGGTAGGTCGGCATCCGGTGATACCGGAGTGCCTCCCTTATGCAACTCCAGGGCAGGGTGTTGAAGGCATTGGCGATGTCTAGAGACACCGCCAAGACGACCCCACCCCGGGCCACAGCATCCCCCGTCGTGAGGGCCCGCACGCGCATGATGGCGTCCACCGTAGAGCGCCCCCTGCGGAAACCGAACTGGCTCTCCGCCAGATCCGGCCCCACTCGCACAACCTGAGACTGACCTGCCGTAATCTTTTGATTACGTAAAAGAAGAAAAAAAATACGTTACTAATCAGACAACTTTTCGATTGAGGTTGCTATGAGACAGATAGGTTAAATTTTTTGACATTTTGAAAATGCGCTCAGTCCACATTTGACACACAAAAATGTCTGAAAACAAACTTTTTCGTAATAAAATTACGAAACCTATGTACATTTTAAATATCAGACATATTGTGATGAAACCGACTGCTTGCTTATTTTTTTAAAGCAGAAATGGGCTCCCGTAAAACTGGGATGTTTCTGACCGGTACTTCCCATCGAATCGGTTCAGAATCATCTAAACTAACGATTTTGTACGGTTTTGACCGTTGAACGATGTGACATGGTTTTGGTCGTGGGCTCTTGTACCACACTAAATTGTTAAGGAATGTTTATTTTGTTAATATCTTTTGAAATACTGAATGTACAGAATGTTGGATTACGCCAATATTTAGTAGAAATTTCTACTAAATATTGGTGCTATTGTTATACGATTTGATCAACTACTTTAGTAGCTATGCACATTTATTTTCTACAGACCGTCAGGATTGAGGAGCCACATAAAATATGTTGTATTAGCGAAATTATGTAGATTTTTCATTTTATTTTTATACTACAAATTAGAACGTATTTACTACTAAATTATACTAAAAATATGTTGTAATTGGTTGAGTACTTTCCGAGAAACAGCGCGGTGAAATTTATGGATTTTTATGAAAAATCAAAACATTGTAGCTATCTCAAATTCAGCCGTACAAAACCCATTTTTTTTGTAGAGATTACGCATAAGTACTACTAAATCCTACCAAATTTTCAAAAATATCTGTCGGCTAGTTTTAGAGTTGTAAGGTGGCACCTCAATTCAGACATCTGAATTGAGGAGCCACCTTAAAAGTCGTGTATCTTTCAAAGTGTTTTACTACAAATTCCAGGATCGGGCCTACAAAATCGCTTAATTTACTACTAAATATTGGTAGTACCCGCGTTTAAATATGAGACATGGCTCCTCAATTCATACGGACACTCAGCAGCTAGGGCCAATGCCTGCCGGGGGTTCGAAGAAAATCGATAGGGAAATCATGGCCCCCGGCAATAGGGCAACCGAAGAAACACGGGTGGGCTTTAGTCAGTAAGAGTCTGACACGCCCTCTTGCTCCGCCCAGAGCGGGAGAAGTTATTTGATAATTCTACACCCAAAAATAATAAAATGACATCTGCTTCATAGAAAAGTGCAATAATACCTATGCGATCAAAATGTATGTAACAGCAGTTCAGAATCATGTACTGAATCCATGATAACAGTTTTCGTGTCAATGTCCCTGCCATCCCGTATAATTAGGATAGTTAGGATTTATATTAGTAACTTTATTATTTTATTTTCTTAGTTTGGTTTGATTTAAATGACGACTAATTATCTAGACAACATTGTAATGAGAATGTAACTTAAGATTATAATCTTAGTACCTAATCCATGATTTTCTCGTAATCGCATACACAATTAATGAACAATGTAATAATTAGTACAGACTAAACAGTTTGTGATGCACGAGTATATGTAGGTTACTTACCAAAGATTAAATTAATCTCAATCATCTAAGACAGCGGTCGGCAACCTTTTGGCACACAAGGGCCACAAGGTGGCAAAATAAACTAAAGGCGGGCCGCACTTGCGACATTAACCTTAGAAGCCCAATATACCTACGTATAGTTGGTACAGAAAAAATAAATATCCCATAGAAAAAATAAAAATGCTATTAAAAATTGTTAAAACACACGGAATTTAATTCGTACATGTAATACTTACATTATGTTTATATGTTTGGGCTTTATAGCTAGAAAAATAACCACCGTAAGTAAATCATTCAGAAATGAAAACTACAAAGTATGAAAGTACCTAAATGCGTAACTGATTTATACTCTTCTTCTCCATACGAAAACTACCTTTTGGAAGGGGCGACTAGAATCAATTCTATTTTTTGTAAATTTTGACGTTCAAAAGTGCCTTTTATAAGCTCAACTGTCATCAATGAGACACAATAGAATTTTAATTGTTGTCGATCTCCAGGAGAGCTCGTGACAGTCAAGGGGCTGCCTAATTGAAATAAATTATTTGACTTTGACAAATTCACGGGCCGCAAGTAAGACGTCTGCGGGCCGCGTGTTGCCGACCGCTGATCTAAGACATCTATGGAAGTGAGCATAAATTATATTCATGCATTGAAATGTGGTACTAACGCATGCAGATTCTTTGTCTCGAGAGCTGTCTTCTAATCTTGACGTTCGTATTTGTTCGCTGTTACTTAGTTCAACATTTTCCTAATTACAAAATAGGTTAAAAACTTAATGAATCAACAAGTAAACATCGCGATTGAGAATAGAGAGCTCATGGACGTAAGTGTGCACTAAGCAACGACATTTTTAATTTTTTGTAATTTTCCTGATCTCTGACAGGTACAGTTTAATTATTGAGTCAGTATGAATAAGGTAGTTGAATAATAGAACATAATTTTTGAAAGGATTGTTATAGGACTAAACCAACACCGTGTTGTAAACTGATGCATTGTTTGAACACTAGCTTTAACCCGCGAAATTTCGAGGATTAACATTTTTAGGGTTCCGTTAAAAAACGGAACCCTTATAGATTCGTCATGTCTGTCTGTCTGTCTGTCCGTCTGTCTGTCTGTCTGTCTGTCTGTCTGTCTGTCTGTCTGTCTGTCCGTCCGTATGTCACAGCCACTTTTTTCCGAAACTATAAGAGCTATGCTGTTGAAACTTGGTAAGTAGATGTATTCTATGAATCGCATTAAGATTTTCACACAAAAATAGAAAAAAAACAAATAATTTTGGAGTTCCCCATACTTAGAACTGAAACTCAAAATTTTTTTTTTCATCAATCCCATACGTGTGGGGTATCTATGGATAGGTCTTCAAAAATGATATTGAGGTTTCTAATATCATTTTTTTCTAAACTGAATAGTTTGTGCGAGAGACACTTCCAAAGTGGTAAAATGTGTGTCCCCCCGCCCTGTAACTTCTAAAATAAGAAAATGATAAAACTAAAAAAAATATATGATGTATGTTACTATTTAAACTTCCACCGAAAATTGGTTTGAACGAGATCTAGCAAGTAGTTTTTTTTAATACGTCATAAATCGTAAACTTATCGTTACTTGCTGCTACGGAACCCTTCATGGGCGAGTACGACTCGCACTTGGCCGCTTTTTTTATTTAACTATTCATATTTTTTACGGCACCTCTATAAGTCACGAGCTATCTTAATATAAAAAAATATTAAGCCTAGATTTTAAGAAAGAGGCGTAAAAATTGATTCACTGTTACAATGTACACAAAATAATATCTAATAATGGTGTTGACCCGCGCTGACAGTGCCCTTCAAGACGCCTTCAAAATCAATAATTTTTGATATTGTTTGAAACTGTCAGTAGGTATTCGTAGGACGATACCGCACCATTTATGACGTGTCTTACCTTAAAAATAGGTAAAAGATTTTCTTATAAAAAAAAACATTTACTTTAGCATTTTTGACACATAATGGTGCCAATTCCCTTGTTCACAAACTAAACTAAATTTAAGTTCAGTGCATCTTTTTCTTTCTATTTCATTAAGAAAAGGACAGAAGATAAATTTAAGTTTAGTCCTGTCAAATTAATCAGCGCCTGTCACTACTCCATACAAGTTTAGACGTGATTAAAAACTTGCCGACTAAAATTACGTCAATTTACGTCAAGCGCTGATTAATTTGACAGGACTAAACTAAAATTTATCTTCTGTCCTTTTTATAATGAAATAGAAAGAAAAAGATGCACTGAACTTAAATTTAGTTTAGTTTGTGAACAAGGGAATTGGCACCAATATATGACTATGTGTAGTGACGTTGTCGTTAATGTACTCGTATCGATCGCCATAATTATGTTTACGTTATTGTAACAGTAGACTAATACAACTGGCCCTTGGCTGTCGTGATCTAAGTTTTCGTCCAGTGCTTTGTGGTTTCTACAAGCTATCAAGTTTTTGTCCTAAGGACTTTTCTACTTTGGGAACCAAAGATGGAAATCGAAGAGGCAAATGATTTAAAATGATTACCAGCTTCAAATATTACCATTTTTGAGCAGTTATACCTCTCTTTAAAATTTCTATAAAAAATAAAAATCTGGAAGTTTTTGGGCGCATCCATAATTTGAAAACACGTATTTACACAGTTCGTGACCTTGTTAAAAAAACAGTGGTACTCCAGGAGCGCCGACAGAAGTGAAAACTTGAACAATTTTACTGTGCAGGAAATACTTTTCTTTTTTGAAGTCGGTAAAAAAGGGAAATGTCAATCATGTCGTTGTCATGTCTCAATGTTTGGAATGTCATTAATCCCAAAGAAAATGTATCGCGCGTTGATGTCTTTTTAATGGTCAAAAGCTGGTGTCGGTAACAGTGTCGCGAGTTCAATTGTTTTTCCCATCTCAAAAATGCCCAACGCGCCTAAAGAAGTTTTCACTTCAAAAAAAGCTTGTAAGAAAGTATCCACATTAAAACTAATATTTTTTAAATTAATGCAATTCGCTTACAGATGCCACCGAACTTGTCGGAGAGTCTTCTCCCGGAGACAAGTCCGCGGAAGCTGGAGAAGGCCAAGTCCTTGGAGTCATGTGCCAGTTACACCGCCCAGGACTGCAGCTGCGATGAAGCTAGCTACGGTATAGGTTATTACGCTGTCTATAACTTATAAATCTTGATTTTCAACTCTATAATCCTTATAGGATAGGGTACACAGTGAAAGAAGAAAGAAAGAAAGAAAAAACGTTTATTTGCGGTAAACATGACGCAAAAAATAATAATATTAGATTACAAAAATGAGAAAAAATTGGGGGAAGCATGCGTCACATCCACGCAAATCGGCTATCGCTCAGCATTATGCTACGACTCTATGCAAAACAGAGCCCAGCGCTGGTTTTCAGGGACAACCGGCGCCGACGTAATGACGTCGACCGGTGCAGCAAACAAATATTAAAACGCTGTACCAATACAGCGTACTTAAAGACATAATAATTTATTAAAATTAAAATGTGATGTGGTGTGAGCTGGCATGCGAGCGGACCTAGTCAGTTACTGAGGTGCAGCTACTCGCACCGTATGACCGCATCATACGAGTTACTGTCATGTGCGAGTGGGTCAGTTGCTCGCGTCCGAGTTACAACAACATTTTTTGTTTTTACTCGCCACTCGCCTTCCCCCACCACGCCACAAGCATCGGCTCGCACGCCGCTCGGTCGTCAACTTGCACGATTTTGCGAAATGACAGTAGCTCGTACGCTCGGGCCCACGCCATCGAACGAAGTATGCGAGTACACTGGTGCAGTAGCTGTCTACTGCGACGCCAGCAGTTTGTATTGGTGTGACCGAGCGAGGCGAATCGAGCTATTGTCATGCGAGTATACAGGCACAGTAGCTGCCTACTGTCACATCAGCTGCTCGCACTGCGTAAACATTTGCCTAAACTATCTTTAAATTAGTTCAGTTAGACCAACTTTGTTTGCGGTATGTCGACATTTTGAAATCTTCGTTATTTTTAATAGTGGGGCCATGAGCTAAAATCGAGGAAAATTTATAGGTACCTCCTTCTCCATTTACTCATTGCTCTGTTATTTTTTAGGGTTCCGTAGTAAACAAGGAACCCTTATAGTTTCGTCATGTCCGTCTGTCTGTCTGTCTGTCTGTCCGCGGTCTAGCTCCGAGACCCTTAGTACTAGAAAGTTGTAATTTGGCATAGGTATACATATAAATTACGCCGACAAAGTGGTAAAACAAAATTATGAAAAACATTTTTTTTAGGGTACCTCTCATACACGTAAAGTGGTAATGATTATTTTTTTACCCCATGGTGAGGGGAATCATTGGAAAGGTCCTTCAAAAATATTGCGAGTTTGTAAAAACCATTTTTGGATTCAGGGATTCGTTTGCGAAATATTAAGCTTTATAGTGCTAATTTTTGTTAGAGTCAAGTGTCCCCCCCCCCCCCTGCCGGCTAAATGGTTGATTTTAGGTGCGTGAAAAAAATCACAACAGTAGCTTATATAACGAAATTAAAAGAAAAACTATCACAGCTAAGTAGGCTCTACAGGTTAACGAGTAATAATCGACTAACTTAACTTTGCAGTTGCAAAAACATGTTTTCCCATACATTCCGTATGGGAGAACATATTTTTCAACTACAAAGTTAAGTTTGTTTTTGGGATAAATTCATCCCAACTACGGAACCCTTCATTGTGCGTGGTCCGACACTCACTTGGCCGGTTTTTAATGAGGCAGAATCCGTAATATTCAATATGAAAACGAGCGCAATTTTAACACAGACAGCACTACGCGGATTCCTCTCCTCATCTCCAATAACTAAATAGATTTTTTATTTTGTTTATTAATAAAGTTTTACCAATAGCTTCCTATTAGTGGTAATAATTAGCCTTGGATTTACACAGTCGCTAATTACAGGTTAAAATGTGATTACGGAAATAAAAAATATCATTGTTTTTATCATCTCTCCAGGAGACACAGTGTTCTCTTGCTTCATCGTGGCTCCGCACGTGGTCAGCGTGTGGCGAGGAACGTGGGGGCTAATGGACTCGAAGCCACAGCTGTTCCCTTTCGCACAGATATACCTGCTTGGCATCGTCATACACATCAGTTTTGCGATTCTCAGGTTAGTGTGTATTTCTTTCTTTTTGGTTGGGAAATTATCAAATAACTTCTCCGGCTCAGGGTGGAGCAGGAGGGCGTATCAGACTCTTACTGACTAAAACCCACCCGTGTTCCTTCAGTTACCTATATTGCCAGGGGCCACGGTAACCCTTCGGACAAACCCGCAACCCGGGCCCGGCCCTATCGGACCCCGTCAGTGTGATGACGATAGTGTGTATGCCTAAGAAATGCCCTTGAAAAACATTAATAATGTTGGAAAACTGTAAAAGTAAAAGAACAAAAACAAATTGACATCGTTAATTACAATGGAAGCGATGATATCGACGCTCATTTAAACATAAGAAATACATTGTTTCAGACTTATCTGTGACATGTTTTCAGTTTAGCTGACTTTGGTATTTCAATAAAACTCGTTAACATGCAAAAATAAAAGATATGCATGAAGTGGAATGTTAGTGTGAGTGAGCGTGTTTGGCGTTCGGGGTTTTTGCCATAAAAACAAACGTATCTTCCTCTTTGTTTACTTTGGATAATAGCCTTAAGGGTCCGTGCACGAAAAAACCCTTTTTCGTCAATAACTTATCTAATTATAAGAAAGCTTGAAATAATTGAAACATTAAGTCTGTGTTAGTATAAAAGTACAGTTTTCGTGGTACTAAACCATTCGTGTCAGTCACAGCACCTGTTAATAGTTGCATCACTTTTGCGCTCTCGAAAATATGGTTTATTTCGCCTTTAACTTACTTAATGAAGATATAGTGTCTTCATAAAATAAGTTTGATTTTATTTCAAGGATAGCTGAAGACTAATGTTTGATTTTTAATTTTCTTGATATGGTTTGCTAAATAATAGGAAAAAATACTTTACTGACAGGGTTTAAAAAAAATGATTATTACAACATTTTCTTTCTGCTATATTTTGTATGGAAGTTGAAAAAAGTGGTTCCCCTATGTAAAGGTAGACCATATAATGATGTTGATGACAATTTCAATTTTCAAAATCAAATGTAGTTTCTTCTAACGAAACGATCAAATATCAGTCTCACGTCAATTTTTGGAAAACTTGTTGCGAATTTTAGTGATTCCACGAATCCTTAATTTATTTGAAAAATCCCTTTCTTCTATGTACAAGACAAAAAATTCGACTTTTTAAGTCACAAATAATTTTGTTTAAATTCTGTTTCCCTTTCTCACAACTAATAAACAAAATTGATCAAAATCAGTCGATTTCGTGCACGGCCCCTTAAAGTAAGATTTTCTTTTATTATACCTATCATAAATATTCGTCACCGATATAACCTTTCAGCATTTTCTGCAGAGATTTCTCAGGATAGAAGCCTCTCAAAAACCCTTTTCATTTGAGTGACGGAATCTTCAACGCCACATGCAAACTACGCGTTACGCGTAGTTTGCGCGTGACAAGTCGGGTAGTAGCCCACCAGACAGAGGCGTCGACGTGGGCCACCGCCTACGGCCTCGCGGTCCGAGGGGCCTCGCACCTCGAAGGTTTATTTAAAAGCATTACATAAAAGCCGTGAAAGCGTCGAAAAAATTTTACTCGTCCTAAAACGACACGAGCCCTCCAACACGCGTAGCATGACCACCGTAGAAACGAGTTTTGTCGACGGAAGAGTAGACAAAATGACAGATAAACAATCACAATCTGTCATTTTGTCTATTCTTCCGTCGACAAAACTCGTTTCTACGGTGGTCATGCTACGCGTGCAGGAGGGTTCCCGGCACTAAACATGTTTTAAAGCGTAAACGGATCCTTGAATAGAAAAATGGTTTTCAGAGACCCGCAATATTTTTGAATGGCCTATCCTATAACTCGACCTATACCAACCATATAAAGTGTTTGAAAAGTTGATGCTTAATCAAATGTTACGTCACTTTAATAAAAATTCCATCTTTCATGAACAACAGTACGGTTTCACCAAAGGGCGTTGTACCACTGACGCCGGTGTCACCCTAATAAACAACATTTTTAATGCCTGGGAAGAAGCACATGATGCCATTGGAATCTTTTGCGACCTCTCGAAGGCGTTCGATTGCGTAAACCATGAAACACTTCTGCTGAAACTAGAACACTATGGGATTAGGAATACAGCTCTTGATTTACTAAGATCATACCTGAAAGATAGAAAGATTAAAGTTCAAGTGAACGGTGTAAACTCGTTGGGGTCTGAAATGGCAATGGGTGTTCCTCAAGGTTCGATATTGGGTCCATTCCTCTTTTTAGTTTACATTAACGATTTACCTCAATTACTTCAAAATCAACCGAAGATGGTGTTATTTGCAGATAACACATCATTGATCTTTAAAATAGATCGACGGTCACAAAATCTTGACGACGTGAATAACTCTATTCTTCAGGTCCAAGATTGGTTTACGGTAAATAATTTGGTACTAAATGAGAAAAAAACCAAGTGCATTAGATTTAAATTACCGAATGTTAAAAGTAGCGAATGTGACATCATATTGAATGGAGAATAACTGGAATTTATTAATCAAACAGTTTTCCTAGGAATCACGCTAGACGAGAAATTACAATGGGGACCTCATATAACATCTCTTGCGGGGCGGCTAAGCTCGGCCGCTTATGCTGTTAGAAAGATAAGACAGTTAACAGATGTAGAAACCGCGCGTTTGGTATATTTTAGCTACTTTCACAGCATTATGTTATATGGCATTTTACTGTGGGGTCGGACTGCTGACATTGAATCTGTCTTTATTTTACAAAAGAGGGCTGTCAGAGCCATTTATAACCTATGTCGTCGCGAATCTCTCAGGGAACTATTTAAAAAGATTAATATTATGACGGTACCTTGCCAATTCATCTATGAAAATATTATGTATGTAAGGAAAATCAGCATCTTTTTAAGAAAATAAGTGATAGACATAATTTTAATACTAGAAATAAAGATAAAATAGATCAACCATTTTTCAGATTATCCAAAGTACAAACATCTTTTATGGGGTACTGTGTAAAATGTTACAACAAAATACCTTGTGATATATTACAGTTAACTGAAAGAAAATTTAAAACTCATATTAAAAGTACTCTTTGTAAACAAGCATATTACAAATTAGAGGATTATATTCTAGATAAGAATGCTTGGAAACATGCTGGTCTAGCTCCATAGGACAATTTAGAGTATAGACAAAATCAAACTGGTTGCTAATTCAATTGTGTAATTAAATATTATAACATATTTTTTTTTTTTTGCATTCTGTGATTACTCACACACTGACTAATTAGTATCACCTGTAATTTTTTTAGGAATATCGTACCTACTTTTACAATGCTTATAAATATGTGAATACCATGTATCCATTACATAATTATTTTTTCTGTCATTGCTTCATTTTTAATTATTTTTACCTATTGTGGTATAATAATCTTATTCCAGGTGCATCGTCTTCACATATAATTAATGTATACAAAATATTGTAAAACATTTTTAAAAGAGTAACGGTGAAGTTTCTTGCCCATTCTTCTCCATACGAAAACTACCTTTTGGAAGGGGCGACTAGAATCAATTTTATTATTTTGTAATTTTTGACGTTCAAAAGTGCCATACATGGGCCTATTTGAAATAAATGATTTGACTTTGACTTTGACCAAAAAAAATTACAACTGTTTTCTTTTTCGTCTTCTTGCGTCACTAGAGGGCCTCGCGAAATGTATCTCGCTCACATCAAATTTTGATCTTGCCCGCCACTGCCGCCAGACACGACACCCGTCTGGTCGGAGGATCCTCCTTTTTAACCGACTTCCAAAAAACACTACAAAGTGAAAAATAACTTTAATTTCGGAAGTCGGTGACAAAAAACGAAAATTCAAAACCAAATAAACCGACTTCCGAAATTAAAGTTATTTTTCACTTTGTAGTGTTTTTTGGAAGTAGGTTGTTTTTTTTTTGTAAAAAGTTTTTCTATGGAGGATGAGTGAACTTTACATCCTGTTCCTCATACCTCTAAACATTATTTAGGTGACTAATTAACCGAGTCCGACCATATTGAGATTGTACGATTTGAATTCCCACAACGTGTAAATATAGATCTTTTTGGCTGTGATTGTTTTTTCGGGTATACACCAAAATAATTCAAATCTGGACCCTGTTCTTCTTCTATTCGTATAGTTAGTGACTAACCTGGTGTCAGAGTTTTAAAGCCGCCCATGGGCTTATCTTCACATGCCGTCGAGACATATCTCTCAGGCATGCCGGTTTCCTCACGATGTTTTCCTTCACCGTTTTTGAAACAAGTGATAAAATTTATACAATATGCAAATGAATCCGAAAAGTCAGAGGTGCGTGCCTTGGGTTCGAACTCGAGACCTATGACTTGGCAGTCTGACGGTCACACCACTAGGCTATCACTGCTGCTAAGCACCCTATTTAAGAGATTGTAACAGCGGGAGAAATGTTCTAAAATAGGAATGATGAATAAAAAAAATTTTGATGTCCGTCTTGTAGATTATTAAAAAATATTAGACACGTATGTTTTCAGTTTTTACGTTATCCCTGTAACTTCTAAAATAAGAGAATGATAAAACTAAAAAATATATGATGTAGGTACATTACCATGTAAACTTCCACCGAAAATTGGTTTGAACGAGATCTAGTAAGTAGTTTTTTTTAATACGTCATAAATCGTAAACCGCAATTTTCCTTTCATTCAATCAACTCAATTAAAGAACTTTTATACTATGTTACTTGCTGCTACGGAAACCTTCATGGGCGAGTCCGACTCGCACTTGGCCGCATTTTTATTAATATGATAAAGCAAAAAAATACGTGTCTAATATTTTTTTTATTATCTGAGTGACGGACTAAATAGAATTTCTTTTTTTTGACCCAGGCATTATACCTATTGTAAGGTATTCGTAAGTATGTATCAGAATACTTGTACTGACCCTATTGCCCCTACTACATGGGACTTAAACATAACTGGCGAAATGTGGGTGTACCTGCTACAGGGACACCTCTGCCCAACCCTTCGGGGAAACAAGGCGTGATGTTATGTAACTTGTACTGTTTTAAATACACTATATTACACAACGAGTATTCTCGTTCAAGGTTACAAGAAAACCATGTAACTGAAGTGAATGCTCCGAGCGTGCCGTCATAACAAGATTATAATACAAAGGTTGCATCAGAAAATCTTCAATGCATAAATTTATACATGCGTCTTGTTTACGTTGATATTGGTATTTTACAAGAATATTAGAGTTTTGCCCAGTAGTTTATTTTTTTGTATTTATTAAATGTTCTTTAGGGGCTTGTGGCTAAGTAATAACAGCTGCACGGGTCGATCGATCAGGTTAAGCTACGCTTGCCGCGGTTGGTCCGTGGATGGGTGAACATCTTTACATACCAAGTCCCGTCCGTGCCTCGGAAAGCACGTTAAGTCGTTGGTCCCGGCTGTCATTTGTAGATCTTTGACAGTCGTTACGGGTAGTTAGAAGCCAAAAACGTCTGACAACCAGTCTTACCAAGGGGTATCGTGTTACCTAGTCACTAGGTTGTGGAGGTCAGATAGGCAGTCGCTCCATGTAAAATACTGGTATTCAGCTGCATCCGGTTAGACTGGAAGCCGACCCCAACATAGTTGGGAAAAGGCTAGGCAGATGATGTTCTTTACATTTATTTAATGTTTTTACTAGCTTTTCATTCAGCGGCTTCGCCCGCGTGGATGTTGGAAATTATCCCACGGAAACGTATTACCGGGATAAACAGTATCCTATGTGTTAATTCAGGTTATAAACTATCTATGTGCCAAATTTCATCCAAATCCGTTCAGTAGTTTTTGCGTAAAAGAGTAACAAACATCCATCCATCCTCACAAACTTTCGCGTTTATAATATTAGTATGAAGTCATCATCTGCCTAGCCTTTTCCCAACTATGTTGGGGTCGGCTTCCAGTCTGACCGGATGCAGCTGAATACCAGTATTTTACATGGAGCGACTGTCTATCTGACCCCCACAACCTAGTGACTAGGTAACACGATACCCCTTGGTAAGACTGGTTGTCAGACTTTTTGGGCTTCTAACTACCCGTAACGACTGTCAAAGATCTACAAATGACAGCTGGGACCAACGGCTTAACGTGCTTTCCGAGGCATGGAGGGGACTTGGTATGTAAAGATGGTCATCCATCCACGGACCAACCGCGGCAAGCGTAGCTTAACCTGATCGATCGACCCGTGCAGCTGTTATTACTTAGCCACAAGCCCCTCTATTATAATAATATTAGTATGAAGTAGGATTAATAATTAATTTACGTTAGAGGAAAATAAAAACTCAAGAGAAAAACTAATTATCTTACCTTACATAAAAAGATCATTATTATTCTGAAACTTGTACAAATGAAACCCTGAAAAGATTCAAAATCATCGGCGTCATCGTCTTCGTTTGCACTCAATTACTTAAGTGCCTGTGGAAAACCAAATAGCAATCTATTTCGTGTCACTCCCACGCGTCATTGCTATGTTAGTTAGTACAACTATATTTGTTTTGCGCCAATCTGAGTGGTCTAGTATTACCAAATAAATTAAATTGCAACTTGTATGGTTTTTCTGTCTATCGCATGATTAGAGCTGCCGCACGGGTCGATCCATCAAGTTAAGCTATGCTTGCCGGGGTTGGTCCGTGGATGGGTGACCATCTTTACATACCGAGACTCCTTTATGCCTCGGAAAGCACGTCAAGCCGTTGGTCCCGGCTGTCGTTCGTAGATCTTCAGTTGTTACGGGTCGTCAGAAGCCTGAAAGTCTGACAACCAGCCTTACCAAGGGATATCGTAGAATTAGAATTAGAATTTCTTTATTTTGCATAAAATATGGTACATAAAACGTCTTAAATATAAGAAGTTCCACATATTTTGATTACTTACATGTTTCAACATGCAAAAAATATCTTATAATAAAATTATATGCAAAAACACTTCAATTGTTGTTACTATTTGATGAGGTAAAAAATTAAAATCCTTAAAATTATTTTAAGTATTTAATTATATTAGTATGTAATTAGTATTTAATTCTATAAGTATTTAATTATATCGTATTACCCAGTTACTGGGTTGTGGAGGTCAGATAGGCAGTCGCTCCATGTAAATTACTGGTATTCAGCTGCATCTGGTTAGACTGCAAGTCGACCCCAACATAGTTGGGAAAACGCTAGGCAGATTGATTGCATGATTAGAGCTGTTTTTTTAAATCTTTATAAAAATTTCTTTAGTTTCACGGACGGTCGCTACCTACCTACACCCACATAGTCAAATAATATTTCAGAATGTGTAAATCAAATGCCATTGGAAATATCCTTCTTTCAAAAGCTGAAACCTCTTTTTAAAAAGCTATGTTTCACGGCCATCCATGGGATTTTGAATTGGAACTTATATTGAACTGTTTTGCATTGTCGCAATTCTGCGTATTCCACTATGAAACGAATCTAAAGGCTTTTTGGATAACTTAATATTTTCTTTTTTGAACTTTTTTATGTGTCGCACAGAAAGTTATAAAACACATAAAATAATCAATTTTATTTATTTAACCATTTATGTACCCACATTATGTAAACAGACAAGACAAATAAACTAAAAAATCATGCTCTAAAAAGTATGAAAATATTTCAGACAGAAATCAAGACTTAGGTACAAAAATACTCAAGGTAAAGCCGTCGTCGCATGCCATTATAATTTTCTAGGTGTATAGGCATGCGACCACGGCTTTTCCTTATTTAAATTATTTTGCGTTTATAATTTCGTGATAAAGTATTTGCAGAGCAGCTTAAAATTTATTTGTTTGGGTTTTATTGTATAATTGATTTTAATTTTACAGCCGCGCCGTACTTTAATTATTTATTTAAAACTACAAGCACACAAATGTACAGAGGCAGACTTAATGCTATAAGCATTGTCTACTTTTGCTTGTTTTTAACAATTTAAACATATTGAACATATTGAATGAAATAACAATGTGTAATGTTTTTAAGTATCTATTAATTTGTAATTGTTAAAATTTTGTTTTATTTGTTAATGTAAATGTTTTGTTTAATTTATAATCAGAATATTTGTGCGCCGTTGACGGCAAGACATAGCGTTCATTTTTATTATTATTAACATCTGTACTTTTTTTGTTTACCTATGTTCTACAAATAAAAATTTTTGAATTTGAATTTGAATTTTAAGTATTTACTTTTTTAAGCTATTGCATAGCTTTTATCGCGGGCTTTGAGCGCGGCGACTGAATCAAGAAATTTCGTAACGTAACGAAAATAAAACCTAGCACCCCCCACTCCGCCTACCATGTAATGACGGTTCCCATGACAACGTGATGTTGTCATGGGAACGTAATTTTTGTTTTATATCATCACGTCATTATCCCAAGTGTAGCGTTGACAAATAGGAAGTATGGAGGTTACAAATGCTATGCAATAGCTTTACCGCGGCAGTCCCCGAGTCCCCGTTTTTTTTTTTTGTATGTCATCTCATAGCTGGCCTCTGAGGCCATGACTATTTAACCGAGCAAACCTGCGGGTGCCTTAAGCTGCTACACTCAAAGCCTCCAGCCAGGGTCTTACAAACTAAACTTATAAACTTGGTGAACGCTCGCTAAAGGCACCCCCTGTGGGGTACGAGCCTCGGCTTAGGGCGTTTACCAGAGGGAGGACATCAAAGATGGGACGGGCTGGGTTTATTTACTTAAACAATATGATATATATATACATATTTGTAATGTTCTCGTCAAGCCCTTTCATTTGATACCCAACATGGAACATTTTTTTTTAATTCATGACTTTATGTCTTCTAGAGGGCGCCATATTACATTTAATGTGACGTCACATAGCCCATAACTAGCAGATGATCATGACGCTTCCAATGATACCTCATTTGTCTAATTATGATCGGTAGTTAAGAAGTTATGAGATAACAGATGAACATACATACATACCGGTCAAAATCATAACCCTCCTTTTTGCTTCGCCGTAGTCGCGTTAAAAGAACAGAAAAGTACGTATAAAGATGATGCTTATTAATCTTTCATCTTTATCTTTATTGCAATCCATAATGTTCACATACAGGTGGTAGGGAAAAATAAATTGAAACAATTATGGACCCTGTCGGGCACAGTAAAAGTTGAAATAAGTAGGAGAGAGGAAGCTTATTACTAAATACTAGCTTTTTCCCGCAGCTTCGCTACCGTGGAAGTCCGAAATTATTCCATGGAAACGCACTACCTATTATAAACTTTATTTCTGCCTCATCCAAATCCTATTAGTAGCATAACATAATGACTGAATACTATCGTGAATTCATGCAAGCCTAGTACTTTTTGTTAGGTTACTGCTCAGAAATTGTACACAACATCTAATGATTGAAATACTATATTGAATTCATGCAAGCCTAGTACTTTTTGTGCCAAGTTTCAAGTTTAATAAGATTTTTCATACAAACTTTGCCCCCCGTTTTCACCCCCTTAGGGGTAGAATTTCGGAAAATCCTTTCTTATCGGATGCCTACGTCATACAAAGAATACACCCTCCAAGTTTCAGGTCTCTACGATCAACAGTTTAAGCTATACGTTGATCCGTCAGTCAGTCATTCAGGACAAAGCATTTTATATGTATAGATTTAAATTATGTCATATCCGTCTATTATTTTATATTTCTATATCACTTGCTTTTATGTGTTTTATTACTTTCTGTACGATGTCCAATAAATATTTTTCTTCTACTACCGTCGGATCTGAATATACCCAGCGTTCAGTCACGTCATACGCAGGAGTTCTGTAACACTAAAATATCAATCGCAGAACATAATATTCATATAAGTTTAACACTTTATTAACAAACCCGTACTTTAACAGGACAAGACTGCTATCCCGTTCAGCAGGAGCCTGGAGCAGCGCAGAAGGTGGTCCTGTATCCTGGGTGAGGGAGAGGATCCTGTCCCGAGTGTACACCTACATCTTTATCCTGAGTAATATCATGCACTGGCGAGGCGGCTTTGGGCTGTTCGATATGTCCGTGGATGCTTTACTGCCTGATATTAATGATCCTCATAGGTAAATACTTGCATTATTATGTTTTTTTTATTGGACCTTGAGTGGTTAGAATATCATTCTCATTTTTGTTTTTTTTTTTTTTTTCTATTATCAGGCCAGTGCTGATAGGTGTCATAACCCTGTTCTTCTACATCGCGATCATAATCCTGCGCTCCTCACGCAACCTGCTCGCGTCGCCATACTTCCTAGTCACCGATGGAAAAGAACCCACCTACATATTTTCTACTAGGTTTAAGATTTCTGTAAGTATTTTAAACCTTATTCTTTGAATAATATAGCTATTCTTCAGGTGTTTAACCGAATATTTGTCAGAGAGTTAGGCTCTTTCGATGTGAATTTCAAGCGCTTTAAAAACTACTGAGAAAACATTGCCTATTAAAAAAATTGGCCTCGCACACGAAGGGTTCCGTGTCCGAGTCAGTGTGTGAGTTCGTGCGAAGCGTAGGCCCCGTTGGGTCTTAGTGGGACTATCCCGCCTACATTTCCATACAAAGGGAAACAGCTCACTACACGTGCTTAGCCTATAGCTTAACCGTGAGCTGCTGAGGAGCAGCGCCTTAAAACCAGCGGTGTAATGACGGTTTTCATAAAAATTCACGCTACCAGTTGGCGCCACTTTGACAAGAGGTCTTCCATTTCGACAATGAATATAATCCCAGGTCCACACTCTCCAGGAGGCAAGGCGAGGGGTTCGAGCGCGAAAGTGTGGATGGCGCCCTCGCATCCTCTCGTCGTCTCGTCTCTCGCCTCACCTCGTGTGCGCTCCGTTCGGTGTCAGTTTTTTGACCGGAGTCAAAGGACGCGAGGCGCGACGTAGGGAAACGTTATCGAATAGAAAGTATCGAAACAAAAGTATCGATACTTCAAGGTATTGAATACTTTTCTTAGAGCAGTAAATAAATCAGTAAATAACGTCAGTTTAACTTCAGTAGGGCAGGACATGAAAAAACAAATGACAACGGTGAACGAGTGAGTGAATGAGTGATTGATTAGTGTAGTAAATGAATGAAGGAAAGGTTAGGAATTTAACTGTGAACGGAAGGAACGATTTGAAAATCAGCGCTGTGCTGTGGGTCCCCATAGCACAGCATCATGCTGAGTGGAAGCCTTCTTGTCACAGTCATGACGTGCCAGCAGCTGCCGTATATTTCTATTTTGTGCTCGTGATTATATTTAAATGTATTGTTTTATTTTATTGTATTGTTCTCTTTTTTTATGCATGTGTGTCTGTGACAATTAAACTTATTTTTCTTTCTTTCTATTTCGAGCAAAGATTGTTGTAATATTTTAGAAGGTTCAGAACGAGTGAACTAGATGGCGTTGCCATAACCATAAACTAATTAATTTCTAAGATTGCCCATATAAAACTTAATTTCTTATTCGATACGATACCTGCCAAAAAGCACTCATTGAGTAAAAGTATCGAATGCAAAGTATCGAGTACAAAAGTATCGGTATCGAATGGAAATGTACTCGATACCACAAAGTATAGATACTTTTTTCGTGTCCCTAGGCGCGAGGCGTGGCGAGAAACGAGAGTGTGGATGGGTAGCACTCGTTTAGCCTCCGCTTGCCGCGGCGCCTCGTGGGGCCGCCACGAGGCGCAGAGTGTGGACCCGGGGTAAAAATATGATGACGTTCATCATTCGTTTCATTCATTCATTCATCATTCAGTCAAGACTAAGGAAAATATGGGCGCTTTGACACTTTTGACTGGTGCACCTGACGTCTCCGTGCTGCCACTTATTGAAGGTCATTTCAGAAAACCCTCATTCCGTAACACACATAAAAAGGCAATTGATCGCAATGCCTTTAATTTTGACAGGCCAACCACATTCATTGCGTTACTTACACTGTTCAGATGAATTTTTCAAATCGATTTTTTTTTCCTTCATAACCCTCGGATTGTGATTAATAAAAAAAATAATAAAAATATTTTATTGACATATAAAAAAAAGACGTTACATTAATTTGAAGCCCTGACTCCTGAGCTAGGTGGTACCTGTGTTACAGGAATCAGTGTCTTCACCCGTTTTTTGAGTATAAACATTCTATGCTATAAAATTAAAAATATTAATAATAATGATTGAAAGTGTGTTACGTAATTACGGTGCTGTTTGTAAAATTTACACATTTTTTTATCAAATAAATAATGTAATCTTATTTTAAGATAATGAGGATTTTTTTTCGAATGATAATTAATCATTAGAATAACGATCCAAAAGTCGCGGAGGTAAATTGATTAATTTGTATCATTAATTCAGTTGAACTGGTGAGTAAGTCCTGCAAACGTAGCATGATAAGAAAATTGCTATAAATATCCCACAAAAAACAGGGGGACTGGGGGGGGGATTACCCATATTTCTGGCTGAAAACACAAGTACACTTGTACCTACCATACCTGTCACAGTCCTGTACCCTAATTGCGTAATGTAATACAATCACAATTTGTTTCGATTTGAAATAGATTGCTAATCCATTGCTTCATAAGTTGGAAAAAAATCTGCTCAACAACGTAAATAACGCAATGAATGTTGTTGAACTGTCACAATGAAACAAATTAGGCAAAATTGTTTACGAAAATAAGTTACGCAATTAGGGTACAGATTGATGCAAAATTGAAACGAGTAGTAATTTACAACATCGATCGCCTCAGCCCAAAGACATTAAATTATTTACAGCCTAACTCTAGTAATAGAGATCAACGGTCAATGCTGTTATAACACTTATGTCCGAATCAGTTAGGAAGTACGCAGTTACTGCCCTACTGATCGTGATTCGTTGAGCGACTGTCTTATTACCTTCACGGTCACTCTTACGAAGATCGCGAGGGCATAGATAAACGATTGCTATAGCCCAGATAAGTACTACATAACCTTAGGACGCCTGTATTCCCGAATCTTTTCGTGTGGTTAATGACTAACCTGGTGTCAAAGTTTTAAAGCCGCCCATGGGCCTCTGACTTGACTTCACATGCCGTCGAGACGTATCTCTCAGACATGCCTGTTTCCTCACGATGTTTTCCTTCACCGTTTTTGAAGCAAGTGATAATTATACAATACGCACATGAATTCGAAAAGTCAGAGGTGCGTGCCTTGGGTTCGAACTCTAGACCTATGACTTGGCAGTTCGACAGTCACACCACTATGCTATCACTGCTTCTGAATGAGACAGGCAAAGTTGTGTAGACCACCGCCCTATTGGTCATTTTAAAGTGAAACTTTTATTACATCGTCTCAAACTTTTTCGTCTGTGTGTTGAATGTCGCGTGACGGTCAGCCGCGGAGTAGGGATAAAGTGAAAGGCGCTCGTCAGAGCAGCCAAGGCCAATATGGCGGCGCCTATAGAAGTTTCACTTTTACCGTGGTTTCATAAAACCACACAATCCTTTTTTATTTGTTGGTTCTAAATCCAAATAAACCGAATAATATGGGCCCGACTCGAGAATCGAATTCAAGAACAACCGTCATCTAAATCGGACTCTATTTTAGTGGCATGAGGAACAGGGTGTAAAATTCACTCATCCACCATAGAAAAGGGAGGATCCTTCGACCAGACGGGTGTCGTGTCTGGCGGGCAACTGCCCATTGGTTTGAAGTCGGAATCTTGTATATAATGTCGATCGCTCGGTAAACTCTAATTGCGCGATGCAGGTTTTGTGTAACGTCATGTTGATGATGCACTATCATAGAAAGATAGAAAGATCGGTTTATTTGTCACAGAAACACGTGTATAGAAAAAAGACAAGAGTAATCAGAAAACAATAAAATAAAGTACACAATAAATCAAGAGCATAAAACAAAAAAAAGTCGGCAGCTGCACGACATGACTGTGACAAGAAGGCTTCCACTCAACATGATGTTGTGCTATGGGGACCCACAGCACAGCGTAGATTTTCAGTAGTCACCCGATAAAGAAGTACGGAAATCATGTCAGGTTCAATGATTTGTCTATTAATTAGGTAGGTAACAAATAAAATAAACAGTACTTAGAATATAAGACAGCTATACAACGAATTATATGAATAAATATTATTCATCATCTCATCTGCCTAGCCTTTTCCCAACTATGTTGGGGTCGGCTTCCAGTCTAACCGGATGCAGCTGAATACCAGTATTTTACATGGAGCGACTGCCTATCTGACCTCCACAACCTAGTTACTAGGTAACACGATACCCCTTGGTAAGACTGGTTGTCAGACTTTTTTGGGCTTCTAACTACCCGTAACGACTGTCAAAGATCTACAAATGACAGCCGGAACCTACGGCTTAACGTGCTTTCCGAGGCACGGAGGGGTCTTGGTATATAAAGATGGTCACCCATCCATAGACCAACCGCGCAAGCATAGCTTAACCTGATCGATCGACCCGTGCAGCTGTTGTTACTTAGCCACAAGCCCCTCTAAAATGAATAAATATTATTAAATAACATAAAAATCATCAATCATCGCGCTTGTCACCACTAGACGAACGAGGTAGTCTCGCGTATCATGTGAAGCATTGAGGTTGGCGGCAAATGCCGTGAAGTGGGACCCGAGCTACTTATAAACGGGTCAGTAATTAAAAGCGTATCCACTTTTAAATACCTAGGTCACTTTTTTTCCGCTGACCTGAAGGACTATGTCGATATAGAGAGGGAGCGCAGGGCACTTACCGTCCGGTGTAACGTGTTGGCCCGTAGATTTGCTCGATGTACGGACCTACTAAAAATCACTATTTTCAAGGCTTATTGCCAGAGTCTGTACACGAGCAATCTATGGGTCAATTACACCAAAAGATTGCTGGATGTCCTGCGCGTCCAGTACAACAATGGTTTCAGGATGTTGTTGGGACTTCCTCGCTACTGCAGCGCGTCGGAAATGTTTGCACAAACTTGTACGCGATTGTTCGCAAGAAAACTGTTTCACTACTGAGGAGAGACAGTCGCAACAGCATCCTGAGAACCGTAGCGGAGAGCTTCACCTCTTCAATTGTCAAGCAGTTTGTGCAGTGGATGATTGGTACTAACACTAGATAATAAGTTATTTTTATATTATGTAACTAATACACTATGGAAATTCCGAAATAAAAGTCAATATTATATTATAGAAAAGAAAATATTCACACAAAAACAAAGAACAGAAATAAACTGCATGACTTGTTGCAGTTTGGGTAATGAATAATGTTCAATTGAGTCTGTCCGTAACTCATTGTAACCACTCAACTGACTTTTAGTGAAACAAAGAAGAATTGAGCATTGCTCACATTGGCTGTATTTTGGCGATTTCACACTTCAGCCTGAGAAGTCATTTTTCTGCTCAAGATTGTGGTTAGATTTAAAGACCTGAGATGATTGCTTTGGCAAACAGCTCCTGATTGGGTCATACAATGATGATAAAGTAAGAAAAACTTTAAAGCTTATGAAAATTAGTTCAGTCCATTGAAGCTCATGTTTGGTTGCAACGGTCAATGATTACAGAAATCAGAAGTGGACACCAATGGAATGTACATACCAACTTCAATTGAGGAAACCAAATCTGCCAAACACAACACACCTTTGAAAAGGACGGTTACCATAATGAAGATAGTACCTAATGTAAACAAATTAAGCATAGTACTAAACATGATTGATTACTTGAGTGAGGCTTAAGAAATTACAATAGTAACCTACTAAGGCACTTTGCGTCATCATGCTAATAAGGAAGAGTGTTTTAAGGATTCGGAAGTTTCGATTGTTTCTACTAAGAATCGTTTTTGTCGTACAGGAATCTATACAACTGCAAGTCTATGATGTGCGTCATCAGACACAATCATCTAGATGCACTATTTAAGCTGGTTAAAGACCTCTTATCTCAAATAAACGATCCTAGCATCGACATTAGCTAGTAGCGTAGAATCATACGCACAAGCGTTGAGTCCCGAGCAAACACGGGTACGTCAAAGCGCGGGACGGGTGATAATGCAATTACTTGTAGTAATCTGTCGGTGCGTTGTGCCGGTGGGAGTCAGTCTGTCAGTCAGGCGCGTACAGGCACACGGCAGACATGCGCGGAAGCACTGCAGGGCTGGCCGATACGCTGGCGAGCGGCTCGCGCGCGCACGCAGCCTTGCTGGAGTGCGCCGACGCGCTCTTCGCGAGTTTGGTGGTCGCGCCCGCCGTCGTCACCTACTGGAAGTCCACTTGGACGCTCATGGACCTGTACGTGCTGCCCGAAGAGCCCGTGGGCAGCGCGGCCGCGTGTGCCGCCTTCGGACTGTGCTGTAACTTGTTGTTTTCGGTGTTCCAAACGCAACTGAGCAAACATCTGCGGCCGGAGCGGGGCAGGCTCACGTACTACACGGTGTCCCGGATGTGCACGGCGGTGGCGGGCGTGGCGTGCGTGGGCGCGTGGCGTGGCGTGTGGAACCTGTTGAACGAGTGCACGGGAGACAGTGCGCGCACGCTGCTGTCCACGACGGCGGCGGCGACGTTGTCGCTGGCGGCGTTGCGTGCACTGCGTAACATCTGCGCCGCGCCGTTTGCCGTCGCGGTCGACTCGCCGCAGGACTACTTCGATGTCCCCACTATGTTCCGTACGGTTGGTACCATTAAGAACTGCTCACTTTTTTACTGCATGCAAAATCTGCATGACCAGTTCACAAAATGAGAATTTCGATTCTATTTGGCCAGGTCAGTCAGGAATCCCAAATATGAAATTTGATTATTTCCGCTAAACGCTTCACCTATTCCCAATCAACTCCCCTGCTCCATTTACCCATATTCGTATAAGCATAACTCTGCCACAGTATAGGAGCATTTCCCCTTTATCATTAGGAAGTCTACCGCTAAAAATATGTGACAGACTGATAAATGGTGATTTAAAATGGTGAAGATATCTGTGCAAAATTGCCTAAAATACTGCCAATAGAACCTAAAAGGTACACATCATAGTTTTACGTAGTACCTATGTTATCGATACAAGGACCAGCGGGTCTAAAACGAACAGATTTAGCAATTCCTCTAAAAGCAATTCATTTTCTGTATTCCCAGCAATTCCTCTTTGACACATATTTTAGCTGATATTCAATTCAATTCATATATCAGAATCATATTTGGTGTAAATATTTCCGCGTGAAAAAATTAAAACCGTAATTTTACCGGATATTTTTTTCTTAGTTTTTATTAATTAAATGAGATTTTAATTTTTTTATTTCTACAGTTTAAATGTTATTTCGTTATAATACAAAACTGTCAAACAGATGAATTGCGTAATATGAATTGAACGCAGATAATATTATGAATTGTCAGTTTGTGACAGATTGTGTGATTCATAATATTATCATAAGATTCTGCCAAAACGGCCACTTAAGGCCCCCCTGGTCGATCATTTCCTAGAACCTCAAGCTTTCCTGCAAACCTACGGTTCATCAAACCCTCGAGTGTTTGAGTCTTACAAATAAACAGTTGCAGATTAGTCGAGTGCGTGCTTGACATACAGGATCAGCTGATCACTCATTCATTCTCGCGCGTGTTCGTTGATACGAGTAAGATAGAGTATGAGAGGTAATTAAAGTATTATTGTTTTGGAGCTTAGATTCATGTATTCACAAAGAATTGATATTCATTACACTCGTATTCATAAACGTTGCTTAAATTAAGGGTCCGAGCACGAAATCGACTGATTTTGATCAATTTTGTTAATTTGTTATGAGAAAGGGAAACAGAATTTAAACAAAATTATTTGTGATTTGAAAAGTCGAATTCTTTGTCTTGTACATAGCGGTAAGGGTACATTTTTCAAATAAATTAAGGATTCTTGGAAAATCGCTAAAATTCGCAACAAGTTTTCCAAAAATTGACGCGAGACTGACGTATGATCGTTTCGTTAGAAGAAACTACTTTTGATTTTGAAAATTGAAAAATATCATCAACATCATTATATGGTCTACTTGTACACACGGAATCCACTTTTTTCAATTTCCATACAAAATATAGCAGAAAAATAATGTTGAAATAGCCATTATTTTTTTAAACCCTGTCAGTAATGTATTTTTTCTTATTATTTAGCAAAACATATGAAAAAAATCAAACATTAATCTTCAGCCATCCCTGAAATAAAATCAAATTTGATTTTATGATTATACTATATCTTCATTAAGTAAATCAAAGGCGAAATAAACCACATTTTCGAGAGCGCAAAAGTGATGCAATTATTAACAGGTGCTGTAACTGACACGAATGGTTTAGCACCACGAAAATTGTACTTTTATACTTACACAGACTTAATGTTTCAATTATTTCAAGTTTTCTTACAATTAGATAAGTTATTGACGAAAAAGGGTTTTTTTCGTGCACGGACCCCTTAAACGTCAAAAATGTATGGTTAAAAAGACGCTTATCATTACTTAACTTTAAGACGCAAATATATGCCAGTGACCTTGAGTGGTAAGCTTGCGTGTTCTGTACTGAGCTCACGTAACGCGTCGTACGTTCAACCAGTAATAGGACTCGCCCATCAAGGAGCGCTGTGCCAAATTAGACGCATTATAAATTTATTATACACAAAACAAAAGGTATTTTAATAAAAAGCGTATACTAAAAAATTAAAAATTAAGTTATCTTTATAATGATGAAGGTTTCAGAAAAATCCGCTTGATAGATTTTGCGTGATTCTCAGTTTTTAATCCGCGTTAGACATAACTTTACAAATTAATTTCACTATGTAATAAAAACCTAATCCAAAACATGCCTATATTAAAATATTAAAAAAATACTCTAATTTAACATATATTTTTTCCAAATCACTAACACTACTCGTTTATATGTCATCTTCAGTATAAAATCATTAAAAGTCGGTTATCGTCGCCTTAAGTAACATTTATGAATCAAATGTAAGTTTAAACTTTATGGGTTAACTTCTGCAGTATTATGTTTCAAAGATATTACAAATGTAAATAATAATATAATAACAGCTTATTAATGTCCCACTGCAGGGCAAAAGCCTCTTCTCATACAGAGAAGGCACGAGCATTGATCACCACGCTTGCTCAAGACGGCGATTTTAGATATATATTATTTATAAGCCATGTTTTTCCTTCACCGAACTCAGAAACTACATATGAATTGAAAAAGTCACATTGGTACCTTCCCGGATTTAAGCCCACAACCTCGTGCAGAGTCGTGCATGAGAGGCGAGGCCTCAACCACTGGGCCATCACGACATCCATGACATTGCAAATGTGATTTCAGCAATAGGGTAGTTGCGTCGGTAAAAAAAGAAATTCTATTTAGTCCGTTTTTCAGATAATAAAAAAATATTAGATAGGTATTTTTTGCTTTAATCAAAAAACTTAGAAAACACGCATTAAAGTTGGGGAGTGGGGGCTCGCTACGTTACAACTCAGTATAAAATCTAGCAAGGCGTGACATCAAGCCACATTTTAACTCAATGTATCGCCGTAATCTTTTGATTACGTCAAAAAAGAAAAAATACGTGTCCAATATTTTTTAATAATCTACAAGATGGACAAAAAAATTTTTGGACACAGGCCTATTTCAATTTTGATTTCAATACGTCAAATCAAATCAAATCATTTATTTCTTTGCAAAAATGGGTATAGTACATAGGTGTTTTTATAATAAAGTTCTCCATATTTTACCGTCACGCAAAGGTTTACAATTCCAAATAAAAAATACAAATATGCAGATCATTGGAATTACAAAAAATTAAATAAAAATGTCAGTGTGGTCATAGCAATAAAAAATATAAAATAAGACTAAGTAAGCGAACCAATAATTATGTCAATCAGGGTAATAGTATGTCAATTAATTAGTGAATCATCATTAAGAAAATCGTCAATCGTATAATAAGTTTTCATAATTAAAAATTCGTTTAGCGCCCTTTTAAATTTTAATGTTGTCATATTTTTTATAATATTAGGTACTTTATTATATATGAGTGGGGCAATACCAAAAAAACTTTTTTGCAATAACGCGGTTTTACATTTAACTTGACATAATTGATTGATGTATTGTGTTCGTATTGGATCATCGTCATCATCAGCCTATAATGTTCTCACTGCTGAGACACATGCCTCCTCTCTGTGAGAGGGAGTGGGCCGTAATCCACCACGCAGGTCCAGTGCGGGTTGGTAGATGTCACATGTCTTCGAATTTGCGGTTCTAGGACATGCCGGTTTCCTCACGATGTTTTCCTTCACCGTTTTGAGAACAGTGGTGATGAAATAATTTACACAGAGTAAAGCGCCTGTCTGGGTACGAACCTACGACATACAACTATATCACTATATCACTGAGGGACAAAATAACGAATAAAAACATAAAGTACAAATTAAAGGAACATTTCTTAAAAAATACAATATTTAATATCTAATATATGATAAGTGAATGTAACTAAATGTTGTAAATAAATATAGTTAAATAGTAAATAAACATAATACCCAACAATATCATAGGTAAGTAACTACATATTACTAATACAATAACATACTTTTTAGGAACAACCTGTATCAATCTAAATCACATTCCTCCACTACTTTTTGTTTTAAGGACGGTCAGTAACTGTCACTACTTTTTGTTTTAAGGACGGTCACCGATATTCGCTCGTTAGTAATAGATAAATATTTCGCTTACTACCCTCGTTGTGTTTTTGTTATTGTCTCATTTTATATTTTTGTTTTAATTGTCTAAAACTCTAAATCATGTTGTCGATGATTTTGGTGCACGGTAAAACTCTAATGAGTTTATGTTTGCACCAACTTATTATGTATAAAGATATAAGTATACTACTGAATGAATATAAATAAATAAATAAATAATAATAAACTCGTAAGTCGCGGCCGTTACTACTGGGCCACCATTGCTCTCATATTTCAATACCTACGTAATTGAAAGGTATTTATTCTACAAAGTATGTTGATTTCCCTTTTGTCCCACGTTCTGAACACTACCTACCTCCTTAGTTTTAAAGTGAGGTCTTTCAAAGTCTTGTTATGCTTTTTGTGAAACGTATCAACTTACCTACCATACAATATCCTTTCATTTTGGTTTTGAGACAAAAGAAACAGATTTCTCCAATCTAAGAGAGCCGAGTGAACTGTAACTCAGGATCCTCCTAAATCAAACACCTTTCTTTATTTAAGACTAGTTTCTGCCGGAACTTCTACAAGAATTGGGCTATCCAACGGAAAAAGGATTTTTCAAAACCGACTGGTAGTTTCTGATATAACCCCTTACATACAAACAAAAAAATTTTACCTCTTTATAATATTATTATTATAAATTAAATTATATCTATTATATTATATTAGCATAGTATATGAGTATACAGCGTGGCGCTTTAATGGTGACATTAATTTAACACACGTATACGGATTAGCGTTTTCTTTTCATGAAGATATTTTAATTACATTAAACGTTATTATTAACCTGTGCAATCTGTACTTAATAACAATAGCGCAGAGGTAATTTAAAATAAAACGAAAAACGTGCAACGAAAAGGCGAATTGAAGGAAAGGGAGAGCTCTATGTCGGCGAGCGTTTATAAATTTTAATTTTTAACGAATAATTTTTTCTTATTAGATTTTATGATTACTGGTCACTGGGCACCCATGTGTTAAATTAATGTCGCTATTGTGGCGGCGAGTTGTAGATTGTGCATCTTATTAACCAGTGCCTGTATTAATGATGTTGAGATAAACAAAGATTTATGATTATGATTCCTGTATCCAATCCAGAGTCCAGAGAACTCACTGGATTAGAATCAGGAAACGGTTTATCCTATCCTTTACTATTAAACGAGCAATATTTGTATAAATAAATATATGTATATATATTTGTAATGACGTTCTCGAAAACGGCTCTAACGATTTCGATTTCGGTTTGCGGGGTTGAAAAATCGATCTAGCTAGGTCTCATATCTGGGAAAATTCGTTTTCACAGTATTTTCACCCGAGCAGAGCTCAGTCGCCCAAAGTTTAGAACAATATGGCTACCTTAGAATAATGACATGGCAGCATGGAATTAGTAAGTACCTACTATCATGGCAGCATGGAATTAGTATGAACTTTCCTATACTATGAGCATTCTCGATTTTCACCAGAGCAGAGCTCGGTTGCCCAAGGCCCAGGTACTTTACTTAAAATGATTTACGGAATGTATGGGGTTTCGGTGAGAGAGAAACATGATTATGTTATTTATTGTTAAATACTTATTCTTCTGTGTCTTTATTTTACACAATGAATAGTAAAAATGGTTTATCTTCCATTTTTATCCAAATAAACAAATACATTTACGTTTAGACATAACAATAGAAATAAGTGTAGAAAGTACACTATTACTTAGAACAAAGAAGTTTGCATCATCAGTGAATTAGATGTTTTTGAAAAATTATTGACAATATATTGTTTTTTTTTTTCATTCAATCTTCATAATTTAAATTCTTCACCGACAGTTTAACGTCTTGGGATAAAATTTACGCCAATGCCTTTTTCAGTCATTTGTTTCGTGATGCCATATTATTATTTTGATTTATTGATCTTTCATCATCATCATCATTAGCCTATAAATGTTCCCACTGCTGGGACGCAGGCCTCCTCTCTGTGAGAGGGAGTGGGCCGTAATCTACCACGCGGGCCCAGTGCGGGTTGGTAGATGTCACATGTCTTCGAATTTTTGGTTCTAGGACATGCCGGTTTCCTCACGATGTTTTCCTTCACCGTTTTGAGAGCAGTGGTGATGAAATAATTTACACAAAGTAAAGCGCCTGTCTAGGTACGAACCTACGACCTACAACTCGTAAGTCGCGGCCGTTAACATTGGGCCACCACTGCTATCTTTAGATAATATAATGTATTGATGGCCCTTTGGTTAAGGCCTTGCCTCTTAAGCACGTGGTTGTGGGTTCAAATCCAGGCAAGTACCAATGTGACTTTTTCAATTCATATGTACTTTCTGAGTTTATCTTGGACATTACTAACATCGGTGAAGGAAAATACATCGTGAGGAAACCTGGACTTATAGTTAATATAAGTCTGAAATCGCCAACTTGTCTTGAGCAAGCGTGGTGATCAATGCTCGTGCCTTCTCTGTATGAGAAGAGGCCGTTTCCCTGCAGTGGGACAATAACAGGCTGGTATTATATTATTATAGATAATATCACGTGAATAGGCATCTATTTTAGTACTAAGAAATAAAAGTTATAAAAATTAAAACCCAACTACGACAAAAAGTCAACTAAAAAGGTATAAATAAGACATCACAGACAGTGGAGTAAAAAATATCAACGCGTTGATTACCGCGGTGCGTCGAGTAAAAGACATCAACGCGTTGATTACCGCGGTGTGTGGTGTTTTATTTATTTGAAGATTACCAACGAGTTACATTACAATAATAAGAACTTAGTTATTATACATTATCCTGTAATGCACACTCAATTACAGGTAACCACCAGCTTACAAGTTTTAATTTTTATAACTTTTGTTTCCGTCCGTGTGGTGCCGGACTTAAAGAATAGCACTACCCTATTTCTTCCCATGGGTGTCGTAAAAGGCGACTAAGGGACTTACTAGAGAATGGGCAGCAGCGTTCTCTATGCATTTCTAACACCATACTGCGATCGCCAACCCGCCTGCCAAGCGTGGCGATTATGGCATACCCCCCCCCCAAAAATGAAAAGCACCAAAAAGAAACGGCCCCTAGTGCCCGGCGGCCCACCGGCCCTTGGCTACGGTAGCGGTCAAGGCCACGGTGAGGCAAGGGGTGCGAAGAATCCCCGGAAGAGATCCGGCTACCATAACCACCGGAAACTGGACCTGGCAACATACAACACGCGTACACTCCGGACCGACGAAAAGATCATCGAACTCGAGGAAGAATTGAGCAAGTTACGATGGGGTATAGTAGGGCTATCTGAAGTCCGAAGAGAGGGCGAGGACTCGATAATCCTCAAATCCGGGAACTTGCTCTATTTCCGGGAGGGCGACCAGCAGTCCCAAGGTGGTGTCGGGTTTATCGTCCATAAGTCCCTTGTGAGCAACGTGGTGAAGATCGAGAGTGTGTCGACCAGGGTGGCGTACCTTATACTCAGAATATCCGCAAGATATTCGCTGAAGGTCGTACAGGTTTACGCCCCGACCTCGTCACACCCCGACGATGAGGTGGAGACCATGTATGAGGATATTTCCAGAGCCATGCATGGCTCTAAAACTCACTTCACCGTTGTCATGGGGGACTTCAACGCGAAACTGGGCAAACGAAACGATGATGAGCTGCGAGTGGGGCAATTTGGAGTTGGACGTCGAAACCACAGGGGTCACCTACTGGCCAGTTTTATGGAGAAGGAAGGCCTCTTTATGATGAATTCCTTCTTCAGAAAACGTGAGCACAGAAAGTGGACCTGGCAGAGCCCTGATGGTGCAACAAAAAATGAGATTGACTTCATTATGTCGACGAAGAGGCAAGTATTCAATGATGTCTCTGTGATCAACGCGGTGAAAACCGGAAGTGATCACCGTATGGTAAGAGGCACATTGAACTTGAATATCAAGCTGGAAAGATCTCGACTGATGAAGTCTACGCTCCGCCCAGCACCGATCCAAGTCCAAAACCCCGAGAGCTTTCAGCTCGAACTTCAGAATCGTTTCGAGTGCCTAGGGAGCTCCGTGGACGATTATAACGATGGGTTCGTGGAAACTGTCCATACGGTCGGGTCCAAGTTTTTCAAGACCCGTCGTACAAATCGAAACAAGAGGCTCTCTGATGCTACTTTACAGCTCATGGAGGAGAGGCGCGAGATGATTCTGCAGTCTTCAGACGATGCGCTTAAATACCGGCGGCTCAATAGACAGATCTCTAAGTCCTTGAAAAGCGACCTTCGACTTTATAATACGAACCGTATTAAGGACGCAATAGAGCAGAATAAGGGCTCCAAGGTATTTGCTAGAGATCTGTCTATTGGACAGAGCCAGCTTGCGAAACTGAAGACCAATAATGGCAGAATCGTATCCGCCAAACCTGAGCTGTTGAGAGAGATCGAGAGTTTCTATGGACAGTTATACACGTCAACCAGTAACCCCGTTACGAATCTAGCAAACGACCCAAGAGCTAGATTGACCCGACACTATACCGAAGACATCCCGGACGTCAGCTTGTACGAGATTAGGATGGCTCTGAAGCAACTTAAAAACAACAAGGCGCCGGGTGATGACGGAATTACGGCTGAACTCCTGAAGGCCGGGGGAAAACCTGTTCTTAAGGCCCTCCAGAAGCTTTTCGATTCCGTCATACTCGAGGGTCAAACGCCACAGGCATGGAACAGAGGTGTGGTGGTACTCTTCTTTAAAAAGGGCGACAATGCCCTGCTTAAGAATTATAGGCCCATCACACTTCTGAGCCATGTCTACAAGCTGTTTTCAAGAGTTATCACGAACCGTCTCGCGCGCAGGTTTGACGACTTCCAGCCTCCCGAACAAGCCGGATTCCGTAAAGGCTTTAGCACCGTAGACCACATACATACGCTGCGGCAGGTTATACAGAAGACCGAAGAGTATAACCAGCCTCTCTGCTTAGCGTTTGTGGACTACGAGAAAGCCTTCGATTCGATCGAGACATGGGCTGTGCTGCAGTCTCTTCAACGGTGCCAGATCGACTATCGGTACATCGAGGTGCTAAAGTGTTTGTACAAAAACGCCACTATGTCAGTTCGACTCCAGGACCAGACCTCGAAACCTATCCTTCTGCAGCGAGGTGTGAGACAGGGAGACGTTATCTCTCCGAAACTGTTCACCGCTGCACTGGAGGATGTCTTCAAGGTTCTGGATTGGAAAGGGCTAGGCATCAACATCAATGGCGAGTATATCACTAACCTTCGGTTTGCCGACGACATAGTTATCATGGCTGAGACCATGGAGAAACTCAGTACAATGCTCGATGACCTCAGTAGAGCCTCCGAAAGAGTGGGTCTTAAAATGAACATGGACAAGACAAAAGTCATGTCAAATGCCCATGTGACACCCACTCCCATGAAGATCGGAGACGCTACGCTCGAAGTTGTGGACGAGTATGTTTACCTAGGACAAATTGTCCAGCTAGGTAGGTCCAACTTCGAGAAAGAGGTCAATCGTCGAATCCGACTCGGCTGGGCAGCGTTCGGGAAGCTACGCAATATCTTTTCGTCCCACATACCACAGTGTCTCAAGACGAAAGTCTTTGACCAGTGCGTGTTGCCAGTGATGACCTATGGTACTGAAACGTGGTCGCTCACAATGGGCCTTATCAGAAGGCTAAAAGTCACCCAAAGGGCAATGGAGAGGGCTATGCTTGGAGTTTCCCTACGTGATCGAATCAGAAATGAAGAGATCCGCAGGAGAACCAAGGTAACCGACATAGCCCGAAGAATTGCCAAACTTAAGTGGCAATGGGCAGGGCACATTGCTCGCAGAACGGATGGCCGATGGGGTCGAAAGGTTCTGGAGTGGCGACCACGTACCGGAAGACGTAGCGTTGGAAGGCCTCCCACAAGATGGACCGATGACCTTGTGAAGGCCGCAGGAATCCGCTGGATGCGGAAAGCACAGAATCGGTCGAAGTGGCGGTGCTTGGGGGAGGCCTATGTCCAGCAGTGGACGTCTTTCGGCTGAAATGATGATGATGAACTTTTGTTTAAATTATTTTGAGGTTATTATATATATTTATTTGAAATGTTGCATTGAAAATTTAAGCCCTTTCATTTGATCCCAACATGGCATCATATATTTTATTTTATTTTATGTTCATGACTTTATGGCCTCTAGAGGGCGCCATATTCAATTTAATGTAGCGTCACATAACTAGCGGACGATTAAAACGCTTCCAACGATACATCATTTGTCAAATTATGATGAGGAGTTTAGAAGGTATGAGAGAACCGATGAACACACTTACATACATACCAGTCAAAATCATAACCCTCTATTTTGCTTCGCCGTAGTCGGGTAAAAAGTAATGCTCTGCGCATCAGCTGATGTTAGTCAACACACTTTATGATTATGCTCATAATGATTACTTCAATGTTCACTATCTTAGTTCAACATTGTTAAACCATATTACCGTTGCTTGACTTTTATCTTATACACTGTATATTATAGTATTCTACATAATATTTACTTATTTTAATTTGGTATAATGCTCGATTGTTATATCCAAAACGGATAGCAACATGCGACCTAATTGGTGAACACAATAAAATAATGCCATTTATTACTCAACAGTACACGTCGTGTTTTCGGCAGTACCTAAGCTCTATGGATAATGTGTAAGCTTGTAGTTACCTTACAATTAGATAGGTATGAAGCTTACTCTGAGACAGAGATTCCCAATCTTTTAACAAACGCCCCCCCTGACTTTCTTTAAAAATCATTACGACTCCCGAATTAATTTGTTGACCTATGCAGGAAAAATTAAATGTAACAGCAAGCCAAATGAGCTCAATTTATTTACATCGTTTCGGATAGGTTAGAATCTAATTAATCCGAGAGGGTGTAAATATTTTTGATATTCATTTGAATGATCAAAAGAAAATCTGATCATTCAAATAGAAAGCTAGTGGCTAAGTAATAATAGTCGCACGATTCGATCGATCAGGTTAAGCTACGCTTGCCGCGGTTGGTCCGTGGATGGGTAACCATCTTTACATACCAAGACCTCTTCGTGCCTCGGAAAGCACGTTAAGCCGTTTGTTCCGGCTGTCATTTGTAGATCTTTGACAGTCGTTACGGGTAGTTAGAAGCCCAAAAGTCTGACAACCAGTCTTACCAAGTGGAGGTCAGATAGGCAGTCGCTCCATGTAAAATACTTGTATTCAGCTGCATCCGGTTAGACTGGAAGCCGACCCCAATATAGTTGGGTAAAGGCTAGGCAGATGATGAAACAGAAATAGGAGCTACCTCGTTGAGTTATGCAAAAAACATGAATCATGCTGATGATGATGTAACAGCGAGCAAAGCGAGCTCGAGATATTTTGCAAGATTTCACGGATAGGCTAGATGATTCTTTGACCATTCGAACAGAAAAGCTGAAGAGTTAAGAGAAATGTAGAATGTAAGAGCGAGCGAATAGAGCTCGGAAATTTAAGCATCCCGCTTCGGATACGTTTGGTGTTCTTCTGACCATTAATTAAGAAAAAGGAAAACTTATTTTGTCGACTTATGCAGAAACGCTTAAGAGCGTTTATTCTGAAAGTAGGCAACGTCGCAAATAAAAGTCAAATATTTCGCTGTTTTGATTAATTTGGCAATATTACTGTATGGAAATAAGAAATGTGGCTAACTAGTTCCCTAAAATTGCAATTATAACATTGAATTTGATGTTGTAAATTTTAGGTTTAAAAAAGGCATTTGGAAACTTTCCAAATACTTTTTTTATATAAAACTAAATATTCGGTATTACGATATTAATTATTACATTTCGTAATCAATATTTTAGTTCCCTAGTTAGCCACATTTCTTAATTCCATACAGGAATATTGCTAAATTTATCAAAACAGGTAAATATTTGACAGTTATTTACGACGTTGCCAACTTTTAGGATAAACCCTCTTATGCTCATTTTAAAGCAGCTGAGTATTAATTTAATCGATTAATACAGAATCGGTCGAAGTGGAGGTGCTTGGGGGAGGCCTATGTCCAGCAGTGGACGGCTTTCGGCTGAAATGATGATGATGATGATGAAGTATTATCAAAACTTTGGGTTTTCAAATCTAGCCTTAAACTTTTCTAATATAAAGAACAATAAAATGTATTATGGGCAACAGTTCCTTACACAAAAATTTTATCGATCCATGTAATTAGATTCAATGATTATTTCAAGCCCAATAAAACAAACTGAAATTACTCGGTAACAAAGTTGCAAAGAGACTTATGATGAATCTAATTTAAAAAGAAAGAAAAAACGTTTATTTGCGGTAAACATGACGCAAAAAAAATACATTACAAAAATGAGAAAAAGTTGGGGGAAGCATGCGTCACATCCACGCAAATCGGCTATCGCTCAGCATTATGCTACGACCCTGTGCAAGACAGAGCCCCAGCGCTGGTTTTCAGCGACAGCCGGCGCCGACGTAATAACGAAATTTCTTATTATCTTCTGGTTCGTACAACAATGAACAGCTCATTTGCCTATTGCGCCTATTGACTGCCACACGTAGATTGGTAGCAAATCTGCTATTTCAGTTCACAACCTGAAGCGGTGACAAGTGATCTGTAGGCATATATAGGTACCAGTTTTAATATACATGTCCATAAAAGATACGGCAGGTATATCTTTTTTTGTTGATATCTTCTAAAAATGTCTCTTTATTTTAAGTAGGTATATCCACAAGGTTACCATGTATAGCCTCTTATTAATGTTTAATGCTCTCACGTCACGTCCACACTCAGATTTTGACGGACTAAGATAACCATCGATTGGGTCCCACTAAACGCACGACGACATCGCGGTAGGCCGAGACGAAGATGGCGGGCGAGCTTGATTCCTACTGAAAGGACTGGCTAAAGGCAGAATTGTATGGAAAAGTCAAGGAGGGCCTTTGCCTTTCAGTGGGACAATACAGGCTAGTAAAATTAGACTAGCGACAAATCGGCTGCCAAAATCTGTGAGAGGACGTCAGATTTTGAAATCGCTAGCGAGTCGCCGGCGACTACAATCGTTGCTAGGTACCTAGAAAAACTTTTTACAATAAAAAACAACCAAATTCCAAAAAACCCCTACAAAGTGAAAAATAACTTTAATTTTGTAAGTCGGTGTCTTTGTTTTTATTTTTCACTGTTTTGTTGTGGTACCTACCCCACACAAATTCGAATACCACTACCTGCTACGTAAATAACAGTGACAGGAACTTAACATAATATTCACATACTAAGTGGGCAAAAATACGTATTATTGAAGCTAACTCAAAAACTATCCAAGTGAAGTTATTAAAATTTATATGGGACCACCTAGAGAGCATACCCTTTCAAACAAAGAAAGAATTTTCAAAATCGGTTCACAATTGACGGAGAAATCGGTGGACATTCATAAAAAACAAACATACGCTAATAACCTCCTCCGTTTTGGAAGTCGGGTAATAAAAGTAAGATTGCACACCAGCCTTAATCAAAATTTTCAATCAGCAAGGTACTGGTGCTCGTCATATCGTCACTTCAGGAAGCACTCAATTAAGTGTAAGAGTTGGTCTGTGATCTTTGATCTTCGGTCTGTGGTCTGGTTTGTCCATCTGTTTCCTAGGTAGCTTTGACGTACAACCATATCCAAGGTTAGAATGCGGAGCTGTAAACTCCTTATCATAGCGATTTCCTAAAGGACTATTGTGTCCAAATTGTAACGGGCTCCTAGTATGTCTACTAGCACAATAACCACAACGTCAGTGATTGCTGTATATTTTTCTATTATACCTGAATGGACGGTCAAATGGCAAATCCCATTTGCCATTTGACCGTCTATTCCATTTTATATTTTATGTTTTGTATTACTTTTGACTTTTTAGACGTTTCGTACGCCTGTAAACAAGGAGAGAAAATTAACAACCTCAGCATGCATTAATGAGGTTTTTCTGAAATGATGTCCACTAGGTGGCGGCACTGAGACATCAGCATTGCTATTCTGTAACCATCTCACCGTGTTATCTTAAGTGAAGTGAGCGTGGAGTGAACTGTCAGTGTCATCCCATCTGATGCTAGGGATGACCAAGCGTTACATTAAAAATCATAATCGAGATTTTCAAAACATTTTTATGCAAATTCTTTTGATCATTTTATATTATTTCAAAGCTAATATTTAAGTGTCTGAACATGACTATTTATGGTAGTTTTAAATAAAATAGCAAATTAATTCAGTCAGAAACTCAATATTGTTTTATTAAAAAAAAAACCTCTATGTACACACGGCTACACATCAAGCTATACATATCCAGTTTATGCTGATCTCGCATTCTAAAGGATTTCCAAATAATGCGAGGTCAGCTACTAGTCCCCTTATTTCAGGCTGAGGTGCGAGCGCGTTACACACGTACAGACGCCAGCACATCAAGCTACTACAATCTGTCAAATTTATTTAATAGATTTTCAACTTTATCGCTGATTTTTAAGGTTCAAAGTTGATTGGGAAAATTTGACAGTTTTGGGTAGCTTGATGTGCTGGCGTCTGTACATACCAGCACTTCAAGCCACTACAATCTGTCAAATTTATTTAAAAGATTTTCAACTTTATCGTTGAAATTTAAGGTTCAAAGTTGATTGGGAAAATTTGACAGTTTCGGGTAGCTTGATGTGCTGGAGTCTGTACAATAAATAAAATAAAACACACTAGCTACTAAAGGAAATGTGTCGTTTATTTAATCCATTTAATTGATTAAATAAACGACATCCCTTAACCCAATCGCGATGTGTTTTGAAGAAGCGAATCTAAAGTCGAGCCGACTGTCCGACGTTGTTATTTACCCAAATCTATTCAATAAGAAGAGATTCAGTGATCGAGTGCTAAAAGTGTGTAATTTAACCCCACACAAACTATGTGGGAACCTACCTAAACGATGTAATCATTTAGATAAAAGACACATAACATAAAATCACGCCTGTAATCCCCGAAGGGTTAGGCAGAGGTGTACCTATTATATAGTACACCCACATTTCGCCAGTTATGTTTAAGTCCCATGTAATAGGGGGTGAGCCTATTGTCATCAACCGGGCACAAAACCATACTCCGGGCTGCTATTGAAAAATTCCAGATGGAAAACCCGAACCGACCCGGGAATCGAACCCAGGACCTCATACTCAGCAGATAAAAAGACGTGCGGATTAAATGTACCTACCTAATATTTTATTGTAGACAAGACAACCTACCTACGGGTTGCCAATAATAAAATAATATTCATCAAAGGTATAAAATTCAACAGATGACATTCTTGCAGCGCGCGCACCAGCTCACTTCACCACGCTGAAGCGGTAAGAATCTCGTGAAGTGAATAAGTTCACGCCACGCTTGCGCGCTAGGCACTGTCCTCAGACAAAAAAAAAACAAAACAAAGCGCTGTCAACTGTGACGTGAGGCCGGTTTCGTAAACATGTGTGCACATAATGAGGTGTAGTTTGATTGTAGTTAAAATGGTTGTAAATGGGTGCGTGTGAGCGTAACTTATGCCGTGTATGAACAGAGCGGAGGTGCAGTTTTGACACGCCTCACGGTATTGTTCGCAGCGCTCTGTCTTGGTTTTTTATTTGGTCTGAGGCACTGTCATTATCACATTGAGGTGTTTTTGCTTACTAGGTACCTACTTGTATCGCGTCAGGTACCTATGCACACTAAATACCAACGTCTAATAATTACCTACAAATGTTTTATTGTAGATAGCTAGGTACCTACCTCCGTAACTAAACGATGCCAATAATAAAATAATATTCATCTAATCTTCATTTTATTAGGTATCATCATTACTAAGTTCAACCGACACACGCGCGAACCGGCTCACTCCACCTCGCCGTGGTGAAGTGTTGTTACCATGGCAACGAGAATCGAGTGGAGTGATCATTCTCACGCCGCCCGCGCGTGAAGTGCTGTTACCATGGTAACGAGAATCGCGTGGAGTGATGTTACTCACCCCGCGCATGCGCGGTTCCATCAATATCACAGTCTTTTTTTTAATTTTCCCGCGTAGGGGCCATGTCCCTAAGCCTATTCGTATTCAGAGACAATAATTATTAGTAAGTAGATAACTAATAATTTCAATGCTTTTAGACATTTCAATGTCTGAATCATAACGTTTTTGTACACTTAAAAAGACAGTTTATTGCCTACATTTTGTTTTCAATAATTAAACATTGTTTATTTTCTATGTATGTAACGCGTCACTTATGCGCACTCACAACATTATGAAAATGCAATACCAACGTACATTATGTAGGTACAGCTACTACGAAGCGTCTTCTCCAAGGTCTCCTCGTCGTCTGCGCATAGGTACTTACATTGTTTGTTAAAAATATTTATGAAAGAACCTATTGTCAGCTGATGACTTGAATGCAATTCGAAACCTAGCGTGATGAGATGCACTATTATAGGTACGATTTGTGTAGGTAAGATGTGCGGATTATAAATAACTACCTAGTATTTTACTTTACCTACTAAACGTTGCCAATAACAAAATAATATTCATCAAATCTTAATCATCATCGTATTATTAAGTACCTACTAAGTAAGACTGACACTTGTAGCGCGCGCACAGACCGGTGCTCACTCCACCGGAGTGCTGTTGCAAAGGTAACCATCGCATGGTTTCCATGGTAACCACCAGAATCAGGTGAAGTGTTCACGTTTATAATTTTCCCTCATTGACGGCCATGTTCATAAGCCTATTCGTATTCGAGTTCAGACACAATAATAAAATTATTAGTAAGTACCTATTTATTTCAATGCCTATAGATATTTCTATGTCTAAATCCAACCGTTTTTTTTATATATACCTTCATTTTGTTTTCAACAAATGGTTTTTACTTGAGATGTGAGATTGATCAACTTCAGAAAATTTGTACCTACTAAGCAAGTAGGTATTCAGTGATTGGTTTATTGTTCGTTTACCTAAATACATAATAGGTAAAAACCACATAGGTAGTAAAATCCCATCATCTAGATTGGTAGATAAACCACAGTACTTACAAGATACAAACCGTATATACCTAACATAAATATTACTAATAGGTACACACACAAATTGCCAACCACTCTTGCAAACAAGAAAATTTTAAATTATTTTAATAATTCATGTATTTATTTCTATATAACTTGTATGTATGTATTTTAAGGTGTTAAAATTACATTTGTTGCTGTAATCTAATTTAACTTTTCCTAGCTGTTTCACATTATGTCTATGTTTCATAGATGTAAATGGTGCTATCGCTATGTCTGTCATTCAACAGACTCTCCTGTTGCAGGTCTGCTGGATAAAATGTCTAATGATTTATGTATTTTACTTTATTAGTGTTTAGTGTGTACATATATAAATAAATAGAATTTATTCATTTGTATCACATCAAAAACTTTTGTGAATACATTTTTGCTACTGAGCCAGCGGCCTTCCAAGGTTATGTTTCTTGATGGAACAGAGGAACGGAGTGGCGTCGGATGTGTGTGTACTGCAGGCCACCACCGCTGGAAATAATGGTAAGCATTTATTACTATTTGATTTATTTAATACCTCTACTCATCCGAATACATTTTTTTAAATCATTTTCATTAAACTACTTAAAATCTAATTGTCATTATCATAAGTATGTATAGTGGTATGATTTATTTATAATACTCATTTCAATCAATCATTTTGAGTACAATGAGTTGCAACATTTCTTAGTTCCATGCTCCATGCTTATGTAAATGTTTATCAAAAATAGTGTGTGAAATAATGAATACCTACGTACCAGCATTGATGTGATCAAATCAAGTAGAGGCGGTGTTCCTTTAATGTCTTCAGTTCTTCAGGCATTACTTAGCAACTGCAGGTTGAATGGGCTCATCTGCTGAGAGGTAGATACTTGGTACTTGGAGGTGGTACTTGTTTTGAATGTGTGCCTATTCTTTTTTTTTAGTTAACTTATTTTGTCCTACTGCTGGGCAAAGGTCTCCCCTATACTACTCCAGTTTTCCATAAGTTGTGTGTTCGCCGGTCAATCGTTCCTGACGAACGAGTCCAAATTGTCACGCCGTCGCCTGCCTTTCTTAGACCTGCCTCGGTGACGACGCCCGTCTTCGAGCGAGCACCCACTGTATGTATACTTTTACCTTAAAATTATTATTATCACCAAGTTAACTAGATAGGTAGGTACTATTTTGCATACTTACCCGACTGACCACCACTCGTTCTTGCAAAGCTAACCATCAGACTGATGATCTAGTGTACAGAACTGTAACACAGGAATTAATATTATGGAGTTGAGGAACTCATTTCTTCATCATCATTTCAGCCGAAAAACGTCCACAGCTGGACGTAGGTCGCCACCCCAAGGACCGCCACTGTGCGGCGTCACAATCCGCGCCAAAACGTAGTTTTGAAATTTTTTAGAAAATCTTTGACTAGTACAGACGCCAGCACATCAAGCTACTACAATCTGTCAAATTTATTTAATAGATTTTCAACTTTATTGCTGAAAAATAAGGTTCAAAGTTGATTGGGAAAATTTGACAGTTTCGGGTAGCTTGATGTGCTGGCGTCTGTACATGTCAACATTATGTCATAATACTATCACTTTCACGATTACACATTAATAACTAACATCGCTGACAAACTAATTCAAAGTAGCTACTAGATTCTAACTTTCATTTGTTTTGTTGTTAGTTTTGGAACTCCAAATTACAGCAACACAATACAACAAGTTGCTGTAGGTAGGTACGTCTCGCCAAGGCTGCGTTGTTGGACGTAGCATCAGTGTTGCCACTTGCCAGATGAGGAAATTGAAAATGCAGCAGTGTTGCTTCAAAAACGCGGATTTTCAAAAAAATATGAATGAATTTCTTGTTTTTACAACGTTTTTTTTTTTTCGCTCAATTCACACGCTTAATGATATAATGACAATTAATAAATTATATTTATTAAAATATCTTTATATGACTAAACTTCATCAAAGCTTTATAATCTGTGGTGGTAATGTCTATGGTAAGTTTGTGGTTAGTACACACGGCTACATAACAAGTTACAATTTACCAATATAAGCTGACCTCTCATTGTACGGAAATCCTATAAAATACGAGATCATCATACATTGGAAATTTATAGCTTGTTATGTAGCCTTGTGTACCACAGACTACTCACAATAATTCTAACAAACTAATTCAAAGTATGTACCTAGGTACCTACTTTAATCAAGAATTAATTTGTAAAAGTGAAAAACTGCAGTTATTTTTGAAACTTGGAACGTCGCGGCGCGAGCTACCAGTGTTGCCAACAAGAATTATAAATTACTTTGACGTTGTTGAGATTTCTCGCCTTTTCATATCATTGGTATTTTGTTTCCATGAAACTTAGATTAGATTTGTAGCCTTATTCACGACTACGATTGCGTAGCTATATTTAAAAAGGTGGAGCAATCAAATAAAATAAATTACATCTACAGCTTGTAAAGACCACAAGTACGTGGCGAATTATGGAACTACATGAAATGAATACTGGATTTGACAGATGTTTGACATCATCCAGTAACGATTGGTGTTATTATAATTTAATTTTGTTGAATGTTCAAATAAAGGCTCCTTTAAACAGGTGCGACACGCGACGCGACAGAAAGACACCGCTCGTCACGCTACGAGCGGTGCCTTTGTGTCACGTCACGTGTCGCGCCTGTTTGAAGGAACCTTAATGGCTCCAACGCCTTCCGATAGCCGGATCAGACTATCGGATCCGACTGTCTGATGAAAAAAATCAGACGTGTATTCCCAGCCTTAATCGGTTGCTTTACATACATACAATATTCTGAAGCGAAATGTTGTTAGATCATTATCATAAGATGATATGCCTTTCCTCATCTTTTTCCTACACTGTGTGTAAGTTAAAGCAAGAAAGGTATACTTTACAGGCAATATTTCGCATTAAATTCGACCCGTGACGTATCGACTCAATGAGTCGACAGATCGTTCAAGGGGAAGTTCTAAAATTCCAAAATCTACACTTTAAGCTGGAAATAAACAAATGAAAGTCTTAATTTAGTAGGTAGCTACTTTGAATTAGTTTGTCAGCTCTAATAAACTAAAGTGTAATCGTGAAACTCGTGAAAGTATTATGTCATAATGTTGACATGTACTTACTGGTAAAAGTTTTTCAGTTTGGCAGTCCTTGGGGGAGGCGGCCTATGTCCAACAGTGGACGTTTTTCGACTGAAATGATGATGAAGAAATGAATTCCTCAACTCCACAATATTCCTGTGTTACAGTTCTGTGCACTAGATCATTAATCTGATGGTTAGCTTTGCAAGAACGAGTGGTGGTCAGTCAGGTAAGTATGCCAAAATAGTACCCATCTAGTTAACTTGGTGATAATAAAAAATTTAAGGTAAAAGTATAGGCTACGATCGTCACACAGTGGGTGCTCGCTCGAAGACGAGCGTCGTCACCGAGACAGGTCTAAGAAAAGCTGGCGACGGCGTGACAATTTGGACTCGTTCCTGACCGATTGGCCGGCGAACGCACAACTTATGGAAAACTGGAATAGTATGGGGAGACCTTTGCCCAGCAGTAGGACAAAATAAGTTACTTAACTAAAAAAAAGAATAGGCACACATTCAAAACAAGTGAATATTATTAATCTGAAAAGTATTCTACCTCTCAGCAGATGAGCCCATTCGACCCTGCAGTTGCTAAATAATGCCTTAAGAACTGAAGACATTAAAGGAACACCGCCTCTACTTGATTTGATCACATCAATGCTGGTATGTAGGTATTCATTATTTCACACACTATTTTTGATTAACTTTTACATTCAAAATGATTGATTGAAATGAGTATTATAAATAAATCATATCGCTATACATACTTAATGTAAGTACTACATTACTATACTGATGATAATGACAAATTAATTTTTAAGTGGTTCAAAAAAATTGATTACAAAATGTAGGTACTTGGATGAGTTGAGGAATGAAATAAATCAAATAGTAATAAATGCTTACCATTGATTCCAGCGGTGTTGGCCTGCAGTACACACACATCTGACACCACTCCGTTCCTCTGTTCCATCAAGAAGCAGAACTTTGGGAAGCCGCTGGCTCAGTAGCAAAAATGTATTTGCAAAGTTTTTGATGTGATACAAATGAATAAATTCTATTTATTTAACTATGTAGACACTAAACACTTTAATAAAGTAAAATATATTTAAAAAGATTAAGAAAAAAATATCATTAGACATTTTTTCCAGCAGACCTGCGACAGGAGAGTCTGTTGAATGACAGACATAGCACCATTTACATCTATGAGACATACCTACGCATAGTGTGAAACAGCTTGGAAAAGTTAAATTAGACTACAGTAACCTAAACATACATAATTTTAACACTTTAAAATACATACTCAAGTAATTTAGAAAAAAATACATGAATTATTTATTTAAAATTTCATAATTTAAAATTTTCTTGTTTGCAAGAGTGGTTGGCAATTTGTGTATATTAGTAATATTTATGTTATACGGTTTGTATCTTGTAAGTACCTACTTACTGTGGTTTATCTACCAATCTATATGATGGGATTTTACTACCTATGTGCTTTTTACCTATTATGTATTTAGGTAAACGAACAATAAACCAATCACTGAATACCTACTTGCTGAAGACTATATTTACTAAACTGACTTTTTAAATAATATGTAAAAAAACGGTTGGATTTAGATATTGAAAACATTGAAATAAATAGGTAGGTAAATAATTATTGTGTCTGAACTCGAATACGAATAAGCTTATGAACATGGGGATTCAATGAGGGAAAATTAAAAAAAAAACAATATAAAAGCGCGGCGTGAACACTTCATCCGATTCTAGTGGTTTCCATGGAAACCACGCGGTGGTTGCCTTGGCAACAGCACTCGGGTGGAGTGAGCACCAGTCTGTGCGCGCGCTACAAGCAGTGTTACCAACTTAGTGGATTTTCCACTAAAACTGGTGGTTTCGAACCCCCTTTTGGTGGCGAAATTTTGCTTTTAGTGGCTGATGGTTTTTCTAGTGGCTGATGGTTTTTCTAGTGGCTTAGTAAAATTCAGTTTAAATTACTGTAAATGCTATCACTCAACCACTAAGCCACTAAAACGTTACGAAATATATTATTTTTACTTCACATAATAAACGTTTTATTGATTTCTTTTCAATAATTCTTAACATAACTTTACAGTTTTTAACATAACTTTTAATTATTCTACTAATAATTCTACCAACTAATAACTATTTAAATAATAATTAATTTAAATATTATGTAATATATTTAATTTAAATATATTAATTAAAATTTTAACAATAATAATTAAATTATTTATTAATTTACCAAAGAATCATATAAATGTGAAACCGACGATGATAGTGCAGACAAAAATTCATCTGAAGAAGGTGAATTTTAAAACATCAGTTCAATTTTTACAGTTCTTGTTATTGAATAATTTGTATGTTCCTGGTTTTCATGATATTGTATGTTGATTTACTGATTTTGTATATTTTATTACGTAATAATAAATATTTTTTTTACAAATATAAGTACTTACTGTTTTCTTTTGTAAAAACTAAAAATTAGTGGACATTTTAGAGAGTAGTGGTGATTTTTGTTAGTGGTTTTCTGGTGGTTTTAGAAGTTGAATCTGGTGGAGAGCTAGTTTAACTGTTGGCAACACTGGCTACAAGTGTCAGTCTTACTTAGTAGGTAAAGTAAAATACTAGGTAGTTATTTATAATCCGCACATCTTACCTACACAAATCGTACCTATAATAGTGCATCTCATCACGCTAGGTTTCGAATTGCATTCAAGTCATCAGCTGACAATAGGTTCTTTCATATTTTTAACAAACAATGTAAGTACCTATGCGCAGACGACGAGGAGACCTTGGAGAAGACGCTTCGTAGTAGCTGTACCTACATAATGTACGTTGGTATTGCATTTTCATAATGTTGTGAGTGCGCATAAGTGACGCGTTACATACATAGAAAATAAACAATGTTTAATTATTGAAAACAAAATGTAGGCAATAAACTGTCTTTTTAAGTGTACAAAAACGTTATGATTCAGACATTGAAATGTCTAAAAGCATTGAAATTATTAGTTATCTACTTTCTAATAATTATTGTCTCTGAATACGAATAGGCTTAGGGACATGACCCCTACGCGGGAAAATTAAAAAAAAGACTGTGATATTGATGGAACCGCGCATGCGCGGGGTGAGTAACATCACTCCACGCGATTCTCGTTACCATGGTAACAGCACTTCACGCGCGAGCGGCGTGAGAATGATCACTCCACTCGATTCTCGTTGCCATGGTAACAACACTTCACCACGGCGAGGTGGAGTGAGCCGGTTCGCGCGTGTGTCGGTTGAACTTAGTAATGATGATACCTAATAAAATGAAGATTAGATGAATATTATTTTATTATTGGCATCGTTTAGTTACGGAGGTAGGTACCTAGCTATCTACAATAAAACATTTGTAGGTAATTATTGGACGTTGGTATTTAGTGTGCATAGGTACCTGACGCGATACAAGTAGGTACCTAGTAAGCAAAAACACCTCAATGTGATAATGACAGTGCCTCAGACCAAATAAAAAACCAAGACAGAGCGCTGCGAACAATACCGTGAGGCGTGTCAAAACTGCACCTCCGCTCTGTTCATACACGGCATAAGTTACGCTCACACGCACCCATTTACAACCATTTTAACTACAATCAAACTACACCTCATTATGTGCACACATGTTTACGAAACCGGCCTCACGTCACAGTTGACAGCGCTTTGTTTTGTTTTTTTTTTTGTCTGAGGACAGTGCCTAGCGCGCAAGCGTGGCGTGAACTTATTCACTTCACGAGATTCTTACCGCTTCAGCGTGGTGAAGTGAGCTGGTGCGCGCGCTGCAAGAATGTCATCTGTTGAATTTTGTACCTTTGATGAATATTATTTTATTATTGGCAACCCGTAGGTAGGTTGTCTTGTCTACAATAAAATATTAGGTAGGTACATTTAATCCGCACGTCTTTTTATCTGCTGAGTATGAGGTCCTGGGTTCGATTCCCGGGTCGGTTCGAGTTTTCCATCTGGAATTTTTCAATAGCAGCCCGGAGTCTGGTTTTGTGCCCGGTTGATGGCAATAGGCTCACCCCCTATTACATGGGACTTAAACATAACTGGCGAAATGTGGGTGTACTATATAATAGGTACACCTCTGCCTAACCCTTCGGGGATTACAGGCGTGATGTTATGTTATGTGTCTTTTATCTAAATGATTACATCGTTTAGGTAGGTTCCCACATAGTTTGTGTGGGGTTAAATTACACACTTTTAGCACTCGATCACTGAATCTCTTCTTATTGAATAGATTTGCGTAAATAACAACGTCGGACAGTCGCCTCGACTTTACTCTAGATTCGCTTCTTCAAAACACATCGCGATTGGGTTAAGGGATGTCGTTTATTTAATCAATTAAATGGATTAAATAAACGACACATTTCCTTTAGTAGCTAGTATGTTTTATTTTATTTATTGTACATGCGTAACGCGCTCGCGCCTCAGGCTAAAATAAGGGGACTAGTACTTAGAGGAAAAAAAATTGAATAAAACAAAATTGAGTTTCTGACTGAATATTTGTTTTGCTTTTTGCTATTTTATTTAAAACCACCATAAATAGTAATGTTCAGACACTTAAATACTAGCTTTGAAATAATATAAAATGATCCATAGAATTTGCATTAAAAAAAACAATTAAATCTCGATTATGATTGTTATTATAATGCTTGGTCAATCCCTAGCAGCAGTGAGATGACACTGACAGCTCACTTCACGCGAGTTTTCACGGTGAGATTTTTACAGAATCGACATGCAGGTCCGGACACCTGTCAAGTGTCAAAGCGCCTATACAGGGCGTCCCAAAATTATGGGACATGAAGGGAAAGTACCTTAAATATCGTAGATAGGGTATTTTGCTGAAAGAAGACTTTATGTTATTTTTAAAAGTTAGTAATTCTGCATTCAACGATTTTCAAAAAATTACTTGCCTCGTCTGGGAATCGAACCGACTTTAAATGTAAAAAAAAACACCCCTACTTTTATGATGCCAATCGAAAGAATGGCCAAAAAATAATAACTCTTCTTAAGTAACATAGTATTTTAAAAGAAAGGAACAGCGTGAAATTAATAATTTTAATCAAATTAAAAACAAACACGAAACTGCCGTAGTCAATTAAGTGGGTATTTTTTTGTAAATTAATTAATTAAATGCTCAAAATGTGCCTCTTGTCTTACGCAAATCGCCAATGTTTTAATGAGTCCGCTGCCTGTTGATTTTCTTATCATTTTATGGTGAATACTCGATATGATATGGCACAATTCTGTTTGTAACTCGCCCACGTTCTCGTATTGCTTTTTGTATAGTATATCTTTCACGTATCCCCAAAAGAAGAAATCTAATGGTGTAAGGTCCGGGGATCTGGCCGGCCATCTAATCGGTCCATTCGTACCAATCCAAGTAGGAAAACATTAATTTAGAAAATCTGCTGGTCTCCGACTATTATGAGCCGGATCAATAATATTGCAATCAATAACTTTCTTGAAATTTGACTCAAACATTTTACGTTGTTCGTTTCTTTTAAAAATACTATGTTACTTAAGAAGAGTTATTAGTTTTTGGTCATTCTTTCGATTGGCATCATAAAAGTAGGGGTGTTTTATTTTTACATTAAGTCGGTTCGATTCCCAGACGAGGCAAGTTATTTTTAGAAAATCTTTGAATGCAGAATTACTAACTTTTAAAAATAACAAAGTCTTCTTTCAGCAAAATACCCTATCTACGATATTTAAGGTACTTTCCCTTCATGTCCCATAATTTTGGGACGCCCTGTATTTTCTTTCGTCGTAACTGAATGATGAAAGTCATCATTTATTTTATATTCATTGTCGAAATGGAAGACCTCTTGTCAAAGTGGCGCCAACTGGAGGCGTTAATTTTCATTAAAACTTTCTGTTATAACCGAAGGGGGGGGTTGGAGATGGAATAACGCAACCGATACGAACAAGCTCATATATTGGACTGACGCAGCAATCTAAGAACTAGTCTACCCTACGTGTATATTAATTATAAATATATATGTACCCACATAACACTTTCATTACATCTGCATGTAAAATTCTATTCGATCTCAATGTAAATCTTATAAGTCCTTAAATCCTAAGCAGGAGGATGAATAGCAGGCCTACAGCGACTGCAGCAAAGGCTATACCTACAAAGTAAATTACATTTCATACGAAAACTTCTTTTTCATTGTATTAAATTTTTGGGAAAACTTTCATGTCGAAAAAAGCTGAAATAGTTACTTTTGTGCCTCAAACTGTACTAACTAAAGTAACTCTTAACTAAATTAGACTCAACAGAGACCAATTTCCTTATAAAAGCCGGGTCTCAGATTTTAGTTCACGCCAGTCGTATACCATAGCATCATCACCATTATAGCTCAACAGATGATGAGGGTACCCTCAACATCTGCCTAGCTATACACCGTGACATTTTAGTCGTCTTACAAAAGCAGCCCACTTCATGTATCCAATGATGCCGATTTTCTTGATACCGAACTAAACTATCATTAAAATTCCTTACTTTTGGCTATAAGAATCTTAAGGCTATTCTGCAAAAATATTTCTCTAAATTTTAAAATTATTTTGACACAACTAAAATCGAATTTGACAATCATGACTCCACGTGGTACTTATTTGCTCTATCTCGTGAATTTTTATAGAGGCGGAGGCGCGCACGGGGGGCAGCCTCGACGTGTATAAGGAATTTTTCACTTAAAAAAAAAACTACGTTAGTTATATTGAGTTTTAATGGTGTAAAGGCTTTATAAAGAGGGTCGAAATTTTAATTATTTTTGCGATAGAACACACCATTTTCGAAATACAAGCAAAATAAAAAAGATACAGTACTGTTTTTGCACCTGAAGTCGAAGTGTTGGTGTGAATTAGTTCACGACAGCAAATTTTATATCACACATCAACATTTTTGGTTAAAAACGTAAAATTCAGAATACAGGGTGGCAGGGACATCGACGCAAAAACTGAAACCATCAAAAAAAAAATCTGCTGTTTCATTGAAAAGTGCAATACCTACGCGGTCAAAATGTCATATACGCTCCGGCATCGGTCGCGAACGGTTGTGTGCTTGCGCTCTCCCGCTCTTGACTCATTGCTCTGAGTCATATATTCGTTGCATTACGTAACGATTTTCGTAGTCGCTCGACTACACCCGATCTCCGATCGTTTATCGATCGGGCACAGATCCAAAAAAAGGCCTTTTTCAAGGCTATCTTATTTCTTTAACAAGAGATTCTCGTCGGTAAATTCACCAGGCCCCTTCCGGGCAAAACCACAGTTTCGTGGTCACTCGGTGGATACCATACGGTGCCAACGAAGCCGAGTGGGGTGTTGACCCAACACACCCGCCGATCCCCTTCAGGGTAAGGCAGTGAATTGGCCGGGTCCCAGTGTTTGGCCTTGGGGGATCTCCTAGTCAACACGTGGTGACAGTTTTGCTTCCACAGCAACTCACCTAGCGTGGTCGGGTATCTTCATACCCTTCACACTAGACTGGTCAGGACCCCGTTGCACATTAAGATAGGCAACGGGCCAAATCAAGCTTAGGGCTCACCATTAGGCACTCATCCTCCCTGTCTTACCCGACAGGGAGGGATTGTACACATCCCCGGCATTCCCACCGGGGAGATAGGCTTAGTTAGGCCATTCCCTCCCCCCCCCCGCCATTATGGGCACCAAAAAGGTAGATCTCGAGCTTCTCTCGAAGAAATTAACCCTATTTCTCGAGTATATACTCGAATCGGAGCCCTCCCTCCGAGGTAAATACAAGGAGGAGCTCTCCTGCCTCTTGAGCATCTCAAGGGGCGAAAACCCCGACCAAGATGTCAGCGTCGCTACGTTCAGCGACGCTCTTGATACCCCTCCGAATGTAGAGTCGCCCAGACCCCCTCCCCCTCGTCGGAGTCAATGGACACCGACGCCCCCGCTGCTTCTTCAAAGCAACCCTCCTACCCTTCTGGCTCGGAGGAGGAAGACGAGCCAAAGTCCGCTGCTTCCTCTACCTCTTCCTCCCCCTCCGACGACGGCTTCATAGCCGTCCAAGGAAAGGGAAGAAAGAGGAAGAATAGGAAGCAGACCTCTGCGCAGGCCAGTAAGGTCGCCGCAATAGAGGACTCGGACTCCTCTTCATCCACCGTCACCATCAAACCAGCTGTGGTTAAACAGCGAGCTACCGTCGCGACTTGCGCTACCGTAGCTTCCCCCTCCCCCTCCACCGCCCCACCGATCTCGTTTACGTCCTCCGCGAAGGCCCCCCCCGCGCCCCTCGCCCCCCGTACCGCGTCATCCTCCGCAAAGGATGCCCCCGCGCCCTCTGCCTCCTCGTCCGCATCATCCACCGCGATGGATTGCTCCGCGCCCATTAGTTCCGGCCCTAAGAAGGTCGCGCCTCCACCTCCTGTCTTCATACAAGACAAGGAGAAGTGGACGGCTGTATCCAAGTGGTGTATGGAGATGAAAATCTCCTACACCAATGCCCGTTCTACCCAACAGGGTATCAAGGTTCTAGTCCCTACGTCGAAAGACTACAGGGACCTTACCAGAGTTCTGAGAGAGAGAGGTGTGTCATTCCACACCTACTCCCTCCCAGAAGATAGGCAGATCCGTGTGGTGATCAAAAAGATCCCCAAGGAAATCTCTCCCGCCGAAATTTTAGCCGACCTTCAGTCGCAAAATATCCCCGTAGATGAGGTGCACCGCATGCATCGTTCGCGCGGCAGGGAAGCATACGACATGGTATTAGTCGTGTGCTCCCCCACCGAGGGGCATCACCCCATATTCAATATAAAGACCTTGTGCAACCTCATGGGCTTCTCGATCGAGAAGCCCTGGAAGAACAGCGCGATCGGACAGTGTCACCGCTGTCAATTGTATGGCCATTCTCAAAAGAATTGCCATGCAAAACCCAGGTGCGTAAAGTGCCTGGGTGACCACGGTACCGCTGACTGCTCGCGTCCCAAAGACCGTAGCCAGTGCAACAGCCCGCCTAGTTGCGTGTTGTGCGGCCTCGAGGGCCACACAGCCAACTACCGCGGCTGCTCTAAAGCCCCTAAGGCTACATCCGGCAAGCTGACCAAACGTCTAGACGTGAGGCAGCAAAAACAGAGGGACTTCCATCCCCTCCCCTCCTCCCAGATTCCTGAGCGGCTAAGCCCTCAGAGGCCTAGTCCATGGACTATGCTCAATCACCAGCAGGCTTTCCCAGCCCTGGGTATTCCGCGCCCCCCCCCCCCTCACACCCCTCTCTATACAATGATGGACCCGCGAGTCCATCACCTCCCCCCTCCCCCCGGCTTCCGCGGCCCCTCTTTCGCGCCCTCTGCGCCCCCCGCGAAACCCGCCACCGCTCTAAAACCCCCGCGCCCCGCTCCCACTCCCGTGGCCCCAATTAAACCCGTGGACGATCGTTTCGACGTAATCAGTACCGCGTTCGAACTTTTCTGTTCCCCCAGGGCTACACAGATGGCCCTGGACATCTCTACAGCCCAGAAATCGGGTAGCCTAGCGGCAATCCGTAACGTCTTCAATGCGTATCCCGAGATCACGCAAGCCCTCACCTCTTTCTCTACCCCCCATCATGTCTAACACCACTCAGGCTAGGTTTAAACCCCGATCCCTCAAGCTTGGCACCTTCAATGCCAACGGCTTAAATCAACAAAAAGATGAAATCGCGGACTTCCTCCGCGTTCATCAACTAGATATCCTCCTCATCCAGGAAACTTTTCTAAAGCCCCACAGAGGCAATCCCTCCTTAGCTAACTATCGTATCGTTCGGAACGATAGAACGCGTTGTCATGGGGGCGGCACCCTCATTTATTACAAAAAGGATCTGTACTGCATCCCAATGGATCCTCCCCCCCTCTCACGATTAGAAGTATCAGCATGCCATCTGGGCATGACCGGTCACGCACCGATCACTATAGTGTCGGTCTATATCCCTCCCATTACTACCATCGCTTCGGAAAATTTCCAAAATCTCTCGGACGATATCCAACTGTTGTTAAACATGAGTGACTCCGTCATCTTGGCGGGGGATCTCAATGCGAAACATCCCTCTTGGAATAGCTCCACCACCAACACCAGAGGTCGGCACTTGTTCGACCTCTCCTCCTCCCTAAACTTCGACATCATCGCTCCGATGAGTCCCACTCACTATCCCCATGCCATCAGTCATACCCCTGACGTACTCGACGTAACGCTCCTTAAGAACGTTAATCTAAGACTAGATTCAATAGAAACGGTGTACGAGCTTACCTCTGACCACCGACCGGTAATCATCAAACTCACCTCCCGCACAGGTCCCTCCGACCCTGACCAACCCCTCCCCACTAAAAAGGTGACGGACTGGAGGAAAGTAAGCACTCAGCTGAAATCCAACACATCCCCCTTACTAGACTCGATCCCCGACAATTTCGACTCAGTCGCTGACACGACTGCCGCGATCGACTCACTCACGGAGCACGTACAGACCGTCCTGAGCGAATGCTCCAGGGAGGTTCCAGCAACAGAACCCTGTTACTTGAATCTCCCCGACGATGTGCGTGCCCTGATGACTGAGAAGAGCGCGGCTACTCGAGCCTACAGCGTCTTCCCCTGTGCCGCCAACAAAGCCCATATGCGCTACTATCAGAGATCTGTTAGGACACGTATAGCGGAGCTGCGTGAAGCGGGATGGGACAAGATGGTGAGCGAACTAGAGCCCTCTCATCTAGCCTTCTGGGAACTCCAGAGGAAACTCAGGTCCCCCCAGTCGGCCCCCGTTCCCCCGTTAGTCCGCCCCGATAAAACCATTGCCTTCGACGACATCGACAAAGCCGAGTGCCTAGCCGACAGTCTAGAAGCTCAATGCTCTCCCAGCACCCTACCAGTAGACAAAGCTCACCTCGACGAGGTCGACGCCGAAGTCGAACGTAGAGCCTCCCTTCCTCCCGTTGAAGACCCTGATTTTCCCCTGCCCCCCATCGAACCAGATGAGGTGCACGAGATAATCAAAGGTCTGCATACGCGCAAAGCCCCCGGTTCAGACGGACTCACCAATAGGGTGGTCCAGCTCTTCCCAGCCCACTTGATCATGCTACTGACCACCATCTTCAATGGTGCTCTAAGCAATAACATCTTTCCCCAGACGTGGAAAGAGGCCACGGTCATAGGTATCCCAAAGCCCGGCAAGCCTAAAAACGAGCCCTCTAGTTACCGCCCAATCAGTCTGCTCAAAGTTCTCGGTAAAATCTACGAGAGGCTTATTTATAAGCGTCTCAGAGACTACGCCGAGACTAAGGGCCTCATACCCGACGAGCAGTTCGGCTTCAGAACTCAGCACTCTAGCGTGCATCAGGTCCACCGCATAGTCGAGCTGGTCAAAGGTGGTCTCACCCGCGGCTATCCGACATGCGCAGTCTTCTTCGACATAGCGAAAGCTTTCGACAAAGTCTGGCACAACGGCTTAGTATACAAGCTATACAAACTCGGAGTGCCGGATCGTCTCGTACTCATCATACGAGACTACTTGTCGAATCGCACCTTCCGCTACCGTATCGAAGGTGCCCTATCCTCCCCTCGCCCCATAAGGGCAGGAGTCCCTCAGGGCTCAGTGATAGCCCCCCTCGCGTTCACGCTGTTCACCAGCGACATCCCCAGACACAGAGGGACGCAGCTCGCTCTGTTCGCAGACGACACTGCGATCACCTGCAAAGGCAACACCCCTTCGTCTCTCCTAAATCTACAACGGGCAGTCAATAACCTTGGCGCCTGGTTTAGACGGTGGAGGATCGAAGTTAATCCCGACAAAAGTCAAGCGGTTTCATTCTCGAAACCGAGATCTAGACCCCCCCCTCCCCCCCGAACGATCACCCTGTTCGGCAAGCCGATCCCTTGGGAGAAGCGAGCCAAGTACCTAGGTGTGATCTTAGACCACCGTCTCTCCTTTTCAGAGCACATAAAGACGGTTCGTTCGCGAGCCGCTTTCGCTCTAGGTAGGCTTCACTGTATCCTAAATTCACGCAGCAAATTGTCACTAAAGTGCAAATTGCGTATCTACACAGCGTGTGTCCGTCCCATAATGACCTATGCGGGAGCAGTCTTCGCCCACGCCAAACCCCGTCACATCCATAGGATGCAGTCCCTCCAAAACAGATTCCTTCACAAGGCCACGGGAGCCCCGTGGTACGTCAGAAACGAGATCCTCCATCTCGACTGTAAGATCCCTACGATCCACCAGTTCCTCAAACGCATGGCAAAGCGCCACTTTGAGTCCGCTCCTCGACATCGGAACCCTCTGATAGTCGAGGCAGCCAATTATGTCCCGTCCCAAATCAGTCAGATCCGCCGTCCGAGGCATGTACTTTCCGACCCAGATGACCCCATTACACTCCTCCAGGAGCAGAATAGGGCCACCAGTACAGTGCACAAACACAGACGCCTCCCGTCATTCCGACCTCGCCGCCGAGGTCCTTTACGTACGCGATCTACTCCCCGAGTAAACGAATCCCCCCCCCGACCCTTGCTCGATAACGAGGTGCCAGCAGTTGTTGCAGCTGAGCACGTAGCTTTAAATACCCCGAATAATAATCATGATATAAATACAAATTTGATCCAGCCTGTCCCCTCTTGCTGTCCTCCCGTCAGCGATGCCCTAAGCCGAGGTCCGTACCCCACAGGGGGTGCCCTTAGCGAGCATTCGCTTAATTTTAATTTAGAATAGTTGAAAAAGCTCCTGGCTGGAGGCTCTAAGTGTAGAAGCTTATGGCACCCACAGGAAAGTCCGGTTAAGCAGCCACGACCTTAGTGGTCAAAACTGCGAGAAGCCATTCAAAAAAAAAAAAAAAAAAAAAAAAAAAAAAGCGGTCAAAATGTATGGAACAGCTGATTTTTTTGTTAAATAACCGACGAAAAATTTCAACGCTGGGGTGTTCAGAATCATATACTGAATACATACATGGTTTCAGTTTTCGCGTCAATGTCCTTGCCATCCTGTATTTAGCAAAATTGACATTTTCACTAAACTAATAACTCAGTGCCATCTTAGTGCTGTCAAACTAAAATATAGTTAATTTGTGTCACTTTAGTCTATTTCAGAATGTGAAATCGTTGTTTGACAGGAATAAACAAAATTTTGGTGATTTTTAGTCTAGTTTAGAGGCATTTATGACAAGAGAATCGGCACCAATGACTACTAAACATTCATTTAAAAAAATATATATATATTTTGTAACAATTTTTTAATTGCTCCTAGAGGTATTTTATGTCGACTAAAATGTCACAGTGTATATCAATTTTTTTTAGTGAATGTTTAGTAGCATTGGATACATGAAGTGGGCTACTTTTGTAAAGCGGCTAAAATGTCACGGTGTTTAGCTGGCGTTTTCCCAACAATGCTGGGATCGGCTTCCAATCTTACCGAATGCAGCTAAATATTAGTATTTTACATGGACGGTTCCATGTACCGTAATATCATCCATTAATTTTCATTCATTTTGTATGAACCATCGCACATGGGCAGGGCAGATTGCTCGCAGAATGGATGGCCGATGGGGCCGAAAGGTTCTGGAGAGGCGACCGCGTACCGGAAGACGTAGCGTTGGAAGGCCTCCCACAAGATGACCTTGTGAAGGCCGCAGAAATCTGCTGGATGCGGAAAGCACAGAATCGGTCGAAGTGGCGGTGGTGGGGCGAGGCCTATATCCAGCAGTGGACGTCTTTCGGCTGAAATGATGATGATGATGATCGCACATTACAGGCGGGTCTTAGTTGTAAATACTATTCAAAACCTACAGCTATGTTAAAGTGTCTATTATTTACAGAACAGCCGAGAGACGATGTTGTACATCCTGGACTGCATCTTCTCTGTGGCGGTGGTGGGGTCTCTGGTGGTGTTCGTGTGGCGAGGCTCCTGGGCGCTGCAAGACATCTTCCTCTTCCCTGACGACCGGAGTAAATCGTGTTGGGCATCACTGGTGAGTTTTTTAAGGATTTTGATTTAAGCCCGAGTCTAGGCCTCCAAGGTTCTCCTTTCACGTATCCCACTACATCATCATCATCATGAGCCTATAATGATCCCACTGCTGGGACACAGGCCTCCTCTCTGTGAGAGGGAGTGGTCCGTAATCCACCACGCGGGCTCAGTGCGGGTTGCTAGATGTCACATGTCTTCGAATTTTCGGTTCTAGGACATGCCGGTTTTCTCACGATGTTTTCCTTCACCGTTTTGAGAGCAGTGGTGATGAAATAATTTACACAAAGTAAAGCGCCTGTCTGGGTTCGAACCTACGACCTACAACTCGTAAGTCGCGTCCGTTACCACTGGGCCCACTACATAACCACTGCATTTTGTTTACATATGGGAAACATAATTATGTAAACAAAATGCAACGGTTATCAAGATTCAAGAAAATTTCAGATTTTGATGAGTCCTCTTCTCATGACTTTTTATATCAGCATTGAAAAAAAATATCCGGCCAAGTGCATGTCGGACCACACACAATGAAGGGTCCCGCAGTTGGGATGACTTTATACCAAAAACAAACTTAACTTTGTATTTGAAAAACATGTTCTCCCATAGGTACATCGATATACGTCATGGTCAATTCTCGAACTGCAAGTGTAAGTTTGTAATCGCAAAAAAAAAATCTGTGATAAAACTGCAACTTAACGATTTTCGGACTTTTCCCTTTACTTGTTCTGTGAGACCTTGCTTCCTGCCAAATTTCATGATTCTAGGTCAACGGGAAGTACCCTTTAGGTTTTGATTTATTTGAGAAAACAGACGCGGCGACAGCCGATCGCGTCCGACAGGATGTCGACGCATACGATCGGTTCCGTACGGTCGCTTTCGAACGTATACCTACTTTCTGCGCTTGGTCAAATAGTTTTATTCCTACCGTGTTGAAATGTTCTAATTTTTGTAAATGGTTAAAGTTGACGTAATTGTTGGCTATTGCATTAGAAGAAGAAGAAAACAATCATAAAACCTCAGAATAATAACTAAAGCACATAAAACAGCCGAAAGGATCCGATCGGATACGACGACAGGCGAACGGAGCCGATCGCGCGTCGCAGCGTACTTTCGGCTACGATCGCGTGTCGCGGAAGACACCCGCGGTCAAGCTGCTGTGCGCAGCTTGGTAGGTAATATAGACATTAAATACTGAGTACACGATTTCATATCGTATAAAGATTGTAAAATCCATTCCGATCCGATGCGATGCGAGCTGTTTGGTGGAAATCATCCTTTAGGATGAAGAACCAGATGGAAAACTGTAGAAACTTCAATACTTAACTAAGGTCTGTATGTTCTAATATATTTACGCTTTGACTGTTGCAGTGTTATGACATTTCCGCTCTGTAATTTAAAACTATTTATAGTTGCCCTATAAGTTAAAAATAGATCTCCCCTACTTTTAGTAGGTTACGTACTTTCTTTGATTCCATTTCGACTCCCTTTAGGGTTTAACCGATTGTTCTGCATACATGAAACTCTAGTGTATGGTGTGACACTCAGAGAAAACGTAGGTGTGCGAGCAAATTCGCATCATTGAAATAACCCAGGCTTCAAAAATTCAAAATTCAAATTCAAAATTATTTATTTGCCTAAATAAGGTACAGAAGGTTGGTAAAATGTACAAAATTGTTCTCTTATTCTGTCTTTAATTTCGGCGTGCAAATTTAAAATAAAGTTACATTTTATTTAAACTTCTTATTGATCATAATCATGCAGTCATTAAACAGATAATCCCATTAAAATTGTATTAAGGTTGAACTAGTCGCGGGCTCGAACTCATTGGTGGGCTTGGTCAAAAAGCACGCTATCTCACCTGGCATCGTGTCCGACAGAGATAGTATCAGTGATGAACAGTTAGACGCTGGTCTATATGCACAAACTCATGTTCCCACGCACACAAACACCGTTCAGAACGATTTTAGTAAAACGAGCGCGTAAAAAATTACGAAAAGTCTTTTGGAAGGTGGAGTTTTATGAAAAAACTACTGCATAAATCAATTACGAATAAAGTTTATTATAATCTTCGACAATTGAGCTTTGTCGAAACGAGCTTTGTTTTGGAGATTTTATACTTCTTTTATTACTTATTTACTCCCAAAGTTGCGTTAAAATTAGCAGGAAAAACGAATCTTTGTTGGCTCATAACTTTTTAATTGCTTTTTTTTTACTATTCTGCTTCTGTACAGACAAAATTACTTAAGGCGCAACTAGCCGATACTTGTCTATATATACGTGTCTTGATACTTGTACTTGGTAAATGTCAAAATAATGAAAAAATAAAATAAAAATAACAAGTAAACATAAAATAAAATTTTAATCATAAATGTCAATAATAATCGTATCAATAATAATCACGTCAATAATGGGAGAGATTTGCCACACAACAATACCTGTCGCATCACCTGAAACTTCCTGACTTCTTCAACATTGTCATCCACAACGGCTGTATACAACACGTCACGGAATTAACGCACACCACCAAACACCCCAATTAGAATATTATGTTATAATCATAACACACTGAATTTTTATTATTACATATTTATTAAATTAGATAAAAAGATTGTACGAGAAAATTGTGGTCACATTACAAATCTACGCACGCACACAGTCGCGTACGTTTATGGGTCTAGCGTAATAGGTACTTCGTCCATTTTGGTTTATTTTGACTGTACAGTGGAAGTGTGACTGTAAATTACGTAGTTTTAATTATTTTTGGAATAAAAAATTACGTTTATTAAACATGACAGAAATCGATTCAGTAAATGATTCTGAACAAACTGCTTTCATAATATGCATTAATTCAATTACATATTGTATACATTTTATGGTCGAAGTTTTTTAAGAAATAGGTAACAAATAAAAATTTAATCTACAGAATACAAAGTCCAGACATCAAATCATTGTGAAATGTAGGCAGTAGTAGGTCTTAGAATTTAATACTTTTTATGTTATTTGTCTTAAGACGAATCGACATAAGTCTTTTAGTTCATAACTACTAAGTCCACGGATTTAGTCATTATTACTCTGCGGCACAGATTTTTATATTACGTAGAATACCTGTCAAAATTATCTACCTACTGAGACGAAATCGTAATTTTCTAGGAATGAAAGATACCTAAAGCCTAGCGGAACAGACACTATCAGTAATAATGACATTTAATATTACTGTCATTTCTTCCAACATTGACGTAAAACTATGAAAATAATACGATCACATCATCATTCCAATCACCACACTGTCAGTAGTACCTAATGACATTACTTGAATGTAATGTCTTTATTACTGTTAATGTCTAGTCTGCTGTAAGGTACACTATGTACAGTATTTCTATTTTCTTAAGACGCAGATACATGACAATGACCTTGAATGGTTAGCTTGCGTGTTCTGTACTGAGCTCACGCAATTCGTCGTACGTCCAGCCAGTAATAGGACTCGCACATCAAGGAGCGCTGTCCCAAATTAGACACATTATTAATTTATTACACGTAAAACAAAAGGTATTTTAACAAAACACGTATACTAAAAGATTAATAATTTAATTATCTTTAAAATGGTGACGTTTTTAGAAAAATACGCTTGATAGATTTTGCGTCATTCTCAGTTTTTTATCCGCGTTAGACATAACTTTAGAAATTAATTTCACTATGTAATATAAATATAATCAAAAATATGCCTATATTAAAATATTAAGAAAATGCTCTAATTTAACATATATTTTTTCCAAATCATTAACACTATTTGTTTAAACGTCATCTTCAGTAAAAAATCATTAAAAGTCAGCTATCGTCCCCTTAATGTCTAAATAATTAGATGTGCCATTACTAAGTACTAAAAATGTGTTGGTTGGAATGATGATGTGCATCATTCCAACCACCACAATGTTAGTAGTAATGACATTATTTGATTGTAATGTCATTATTACTGATATAGTGTCTGACCCACTTAAGTATTTGAAGTAGATCGAATAAAGATATTCAAAAGGTATTTCGCCCCTCTAATGTAACTATAAACAAAATCTGATGTAATTACATCAAATGATATGTTCTTGTGTAATCGGTTTATATCATTACCTGTAAATAGTTTCACTGAAAAAATAATCTAAAATTAAACAACAGTTTTGAAATGTTTTATGTTTATAAACGCTGTTTAAAGATGTCAAGGCATAAATTATGTAAGATTAGTTATGTATATAACTTATTTTAAGTTTATGATTTTTTGTTTATAATTATTTGACTTTGCTGTGTATTTTTCACGTTATTTTCCTCAATAAAATCACAAAGAAAATTAAATATCTTGTGATCAGTTTTTCTTAATGCTGTATTTGATAGGCTATTTTTTTCAATGAAAAAAAAAAGAAGCCACTCCTTCCGTTACCGCCTACTAGCTTCTTTTTTGCTAAAATTAGACATACCTATACTCCGTTTGAAATAAGATTAGTCATTTAAACAAACCTTTTTTACAGTCCGTTCAACCGATTTTGACTTCTATTGCGTAGGCATAAGGATGGCATTAAAAGCAAAAAAAGTGGTTACAAACCAACTGTTTACTGCAGCTGCCATTTGTCATGCCACCAACGCAATAGAAGTCAAAATCGATGCATTCAAATTTTAAAGAGACAATACACGTGAAGATATGTTAGCACGAGTAGGAATGTTCAGCGCACCAGCAAGTCAACCCACTCTACTAGCCTAGATGCCAGTAATTTTTTTTAAGGACGATAGTAAGGATGATGCCCGGGTAAAAAAAAAAAAAAAAACTATTTAGTCCGTTAGTCTGTTAATAAAAAAAAATTAGACACGTATTCTTTACTTTATCATATTAATAAAAAATTATTGCGATAAAACGCATTTTTGGGGAGTGGGAGTCTCTACGTCACAAGTATAAAATCTACATACTTGTGACGTCATGGCACATTTTAGCTCAATGTATCGCCGTAATCTTTTGACTACGTAAAAAAAGAAAAAATAGGGGTCAAATATTTGTTAATAATCTATTTGAGGGACAAAAAAGTTTTTTTTTTGTCATCATTCTTAAGACCTATTTTCAAAACCTCGATACAATAGAATTAGGCCCTTTGTTACCGTTTTTCTTGCCGTGAAAAACTACGGTTTATTTGTCGTGTCGTCAGTGTTGTACGGATCACTATGGAAGCTTATTGACAAACACGATTTTTCTACGGCGCGTTTTTTACGCCGTATCGTAAAAAAGCCGTGCCGTGCACAAAGGGCTTTAGTCTTCCCTTTTTACCTTACTACTTCTGATTAATTAAAAACTACCGTTTTTTTACTTCTTCTTTCTCAACTTAAAAGTTACACAACTCTCGTATTGGCACAGCTATTCAAGGTTCTTTCAATTGAGAGCTTATCCTTGACCTCCTTATACGTAACCTTCCTGACCTTTACTTTCCTCCTTTACGTTGTCTACCCGTCTTTCTTTTAATCTTCTCCCATGGACTTTTTTTAAAAAGTCTAAAATTTTCCGATTTTTCATATGGATGTCAACTTCTTGTTTTTTTGGTGTCTCTCATAGAAACTTAAGAGTCTTAATTTTTGAAATTAAGACTCTTTTACATTCTCTTGAATATCAAAATATTTCTAAACAAACGCCATAGTTACTAGATTCTGGTCACCCTAAGTCTGCAATGGAATAAATGGTCAACCCCAAAAAGTTTTATATATAGTATACTTTTACATCAGTCGGATATGTCAGTTTCGGAGTAAAAAGTAGATCTAATGATTTTGATATTTTGCCTTTTAATTTTTGCTTAAGTATTAGATTATTTGTAATAGACTATGTCGTACCTATGCTCTCCTCCATACGATGACGAAACTGTATCAAATCCATACTGCATCATGCTAAAGTGACTATTCTTTACCAGGAATAAATCAGAACATAAACAAAATAACCTATCAAAAACAAAAAGACGAATAAAGTATCAAATTCTTTTTTCGTAGGACAGGATGGTGTTGCCGTCTATAGATTTTCAAATTCCACCGTTTTTTTACTTATGCAGACTTAGGGTGGCCAGACTCTATCTTATAGAAAGCCCTAAAAAAACTGGTACATTTTCCGCATATAGGTTATAATGCGGCACTGAGTTAGTGACCACTTACGTGTACGCAATTGGGTCTTCCTCTCGTTGTCTTGCGTCCCCCAGCCGAGTTTGTAATAGCGTTGTATCGGATTTTAACTCCGCACGAATTAGGACGAACGGTTTTGTAAACAAATGTGTTACTTACGTTCTAGAACCCATCTTTCTGGATGTTTATATGAAAGACTAGTATAGGATATCTAACCACACGGTAAAAACTTAAAGTCAACTTGTGTAGGTAGGTGCCTACAGCGATGGATGTCTTCGACTGGATTTCATTTCGTTTTTCAATCTTGTGCGAGTGTGTAATGAATGTGATAGAATTGCAGAAAGAGGTATTGAAAATTATTTCTGTCTTCTAAAAAGCGTGAAACCAATTTATGAAAGTTCTTTTCTGTAAAAAAGTCGTTTTTATAATAGTAACGAATTTATGGGCCCTTGTCTATTTGAGTTAGTCTAGCCTAGCGGTGGCAAGTGCAACAAATAAATCAGAACACGATTAACTCTTGCGCTCCCATAAATAAATTGAAATGTATGTTTCTGACCCCGCATAAAAATTTTCATACATCAATTACCTTGGTAGGGAGTTAAGACGCAGATATATGACAGTAACCTTGAATGGTTAGCTTGCGTGTTCTGTACTGAGCTCACGCAACGCGTCGTACGTCCAGCCAGTAATAGGACTCACCCATCAAGGAGCGCTGTCCCAAATTAGACGCGTTATTAATTTATTACACGTAAAACAAAAGGTATTTTAATAAAACACGTATACTAAAAGATTAATAATTTAATTATCTTTAAAATGGTGAAGTTTTCAGAAAAATATGTTTGATAGATTTTGCGTCATTCTCAGTTTTTTATCCGCGTTAGACATAACTTTACAAATTAATTTCACTATGTTATATAAACATAATCAAAAATATGCCATATATTAAAATATTAAAAAAATGCTTTAATTTAACATATATTTTTTCCAAATCACTAACACTACTCGTTTAGACGTCATCTTCAGTTTAGAAACATGTATAAATCTCTATTTCCTGTCAAACATTGTATCGAACATTGACAGAAGATAGAGATTTCAACATGTTTTTATGTGAATCTTTCACCAGTGCAAACGCACAGTAACATTCGATATGTTAGGTTAATATTTTTGGTTGTTGTTGCTCTCAATGGTCTACACAATAAGGCTCACCTCCGTATTAAGGTCTACTCTGTTGATCAATAAAGCCAGCCACTTATGCACATCTCATGCACACACACGACCATACAGTTCAAGTGCAGAATTTTATCCGTAATTGAACCTCATAAGGTCCAAGACCACCTCCCAAGTTTATAAAAACCTCGTCCTTTACCAACTCGGTGACATTGAGCAAATTGAAGCACGTGGGTCGTTCAGCCAAAGAGAAATACGCGTTATTAGTAAACAGAACTGCGAAAGCATTTACTTCATTGCGAGTTCCTGAAACCGAACACATTTTGCACTTGCATACAAATTGGATAAATGCTCTTTCCGGACTATTTTTAGGACCAAGACGTCATTGTACTTTAGTTGTTGAGACTTGCAAACTAGCAGGCCTCCTAATGGTCCGGTACAATGAACGGTCAGGCATAATACCATAATCATAACCGGTCAGATTGGCGATCGCAGTATATTTAAATTAGCGAACAGGATGGCTGAACCTATTTGACATTCGACTTCTATTCCTTATGGGTCATGATGAGATGAGCAAATCATCAGATAATCTACGATTTCCTTAGTGAGCCTGAAGATTGAGTCTCGTTTATGAAATTAGCTTTAAAGTGAGGATAATGTAATTACACAGACGGTCACCTCATCATGCAGATGATTTCCTTGAGCGATGTTATCATGTTCTTGAAACTGTTTAATTTAATCAGAGAAATTGCATACATGCAGTCATCTCTGCTATCAACCTTGCTGACTTGATACTCTAGCTAGTATTAATCTCTAAAGTACCAATTGAAGTAGCAATACACAGGATTAGCAAAATCGATGAAGGTTATTTGGTTGAATTTCTTTGTCGAAGGCATTCGCCGGGGCACCGCCAGGAAACCTCTGTTCTCATATTAATCGTGATAAGTCAGATTTCGATATAGCTTTCGATATGACTGAATCGAAAATGCGAGAATTTTAATCATAATCATATAGTCGCTTTGAAAGTACCTATACTCCATTTGAAATTAGATTAAACATTTAAACAAACCTTTTTTACAATCCGTTCAACCGATTTTGACTTCTATACCGTAGGCATAAGGATGGCATTAAAAGCAAAAAAAGTGGTTACAATACCAATGTTTACTGCAGCTGCCATTTGTCATGCCACCAACGCAATAGAAGTCAAAATCGGTTGAACGAACTGTAAAAAAGGTTTAGTTAAATGTCTAATCTTATTTCAAACGGAGTTGGTATAGGTACATAAATAAAGGTGTTCACAAAATGTTGAGATCCCTGTACAATCTACCAATTAGATATGCAAACATTGAAGGTAAATTTTATTACAAGAAAACATCGAATGAAAATCAAAAGGTCAAATTAAAAAATTGGCAAAAAAATATAATTAAAAAAAACGTGTGGCACTCGGGGACTGTCGCGATAAAGCTATTGCATAGCATTTGTAACCTCCATACTTCCTATTTGTCAACGCTACACTTGGGATGATGACGTGATGAAATAAAACAAAAATTACGTTCCCATGACAACATCACGTTTTCATGGGAACCGTCATTACATGGTAGGCGGAGTGAGGGGTGTTAGGTTTTATTTTCGTTACGTTTACGGAATTTCTTGATTCGGTCGCCGCGCTCAAAGCCCGCGATAAACGCTATGGAATAGTTAAAAATTTTAGAATTTGAAACTAGCATAATAATAATAATAAAGAAATACACAATGTCAATATTTAAATCTAAGGATTAGGATAAATGTTCGATATATTTTTACTTAGAAAGGAGGCTCAGAGTGGAGCTCGTGGCTAAGTAATAACAGCCGCACGGGTCGATCCATCAGGTTAAGCTACGCTTGCTGGGGTTGGTCCGTGGATGGGCGACCATCTTTACATACTGAGGACTCCTCGATGCTTCGAAAAGCACGTTAAGCCGTTGGTGCCGGCTGTCATTTGTGGATCTTTGACAGTCGTTACGGGTCGTCAGAACCAGAAACCCGAAAGTCTAACAACCATTCTTACCAAGGGGTATCGTGTTACGCAGTTACTGGGTTGTGAAGGTCAGATAGGCAGTCTCTCCATGTAAAATACTGGTATTCAGTTGCATCCAGTTAGACTGGAATCCAACCCTAACATAGTTGGGAAAAGGCTAGGCAGATTTTTACTAAATTTTAAAGCCAAATACCAGCTATAGAATAAAGGCCAGTCACGTGTTTGTTTGAAGATACCTAGTTTGTTAATGAGTGCATTAGGTGCATAATGTATGTTGGTTTTACAACTATAAATGGGTCAATAGACTGGTCACGTCTAGTACTTTTCCAGACTGATAAGAATTTTTGTGAGTAAACTGTCTAATACGAGAACAAAACCTTTATTTATGTACTTTACTCCGTTTGAAATAAGATTAAACATTTAAACAAACCTTTTTTATAGTCCGTTCAACCGAATCTGACTTCTATACCGTAGGTATAAGGATGGCATTAAAAGCAAAAAAGTGGTTACAATACCAACTGTTTACTGCAGCTGCCATTTGTCATGCCACCAACGCAATAGAAGTCAAAATCGGTTGAACGAACTGTAAAAAAGGTTTAGTTAAATGTCTAATCTTATTTCAAACGGAGTTGGTATAGGTACATAAATAAAGGTGTTCACAAAATGTTGAGATCCCTGTACAATCTACCAATTAGATATGCAAACATTGAAGGTAAATTTTATTACAAGAAAACATCGAATGAAAATCAAAAGGTCAAATTAAAAAATTGGCAAAAAAATATAATTTAAAAAAACGTGTAGCACTCGGGGACTGCCGCGATAAAAGCTATTGCATAGCATTTGTAACCTCCATACTTCCTATTTGTCAACGCTACACTTGGGATAATGACGTGATGACATAAAACAAAAATTACGTTCCCATGACAACATCACGTTGTCATGGGAACCGTCATTACATGGTAGGCTGAGTGGGGGGTGTTAGGTTTTATTTTCGTTACGTTACGGAACTTCTTGATTCGGTCGCCGAGCTCAAAGCCCGCGATAAAAGCTACGCAATAGCTTAAAAATTTTAGAATTTGAAACTAGCATAATAATAATAATAAAGAAATACACAATGTCAATATTTAAATCTAAGGATTAGGATAAATGTTCGATATATTTTTACTTAGAAAGGAGGCTCAGAGAGGAGCTCGTGGCTAAGTAATAACAGCCGCACGGGTCGATCCATCAGGTTAAGCTACGCTTGCTGGGGTTGGTCCGTGGATGGGTGACCATCTTTACATACCGAGACTCCTCCGTGACTCGGAAAAAACGTTAAGCCGTTGATCCCAGCTGTCATCCCTGGATCTTTGACAGTCGTTACGGGTCGTCAGAACCAAAAACCCGAAAGTCTGACAACCAGTCTTACCAAGGGGTATCGTGTTACGCAGTTACTGGGTTGTGAAGGTCAGATAGGCAGTCTCTCCATTTAAAATACTGGTGTTCACTGCATCCCGTTAGACTGGAAGCCGACCCTAACATAGTTGGGAAAAGGCTAGGCAGAATTTTACTAAATTTTAAAGCCAAATACCAGCCAAAGAAGGAAGGCCAATCACGTGTTTGTTTGAAGATACCTAGTTTGTTAATGAGTGCATTAGGTGCATAATGTATGTTGGTTTTACAACTATAAATGGGTCAATAGACTGGTCACGTCTAGTACTTTTCCAGACTGATAAGAATTTTTGTGAGTAAACTGTCTAATACGAGAACAAAACCTTTATTTATGTACTATACTCCGTTTGAAATAAGATTAAACATTTAAACAAACCTTTTTTATAGTCCGTTCAACCGAATCTGACTTCTATACCGTAGGTATAAGGATGGCATTAAAAGCAAAAAAGTGGTTACAATACCAACTGTTTACTGCAGCTGCCATTTGTCATGCCACCAACGCAATAAAAGTCAAAATCGGTTGAACGGACAGTAAAAAGGGTTTAGTTAAATGTCTAATCTTATTTCAAACGGAGTATAGGTACTTTCAAAGCGACTATATGATTATGATTAAAATTCTCGCATTTCGATTCAGTCATATCGAAAGCTGTATCGAAATCTGATTTATCACGATTAATATGAGAACAGAGGTTTCCTGGCGGTGCCCCGGCGAATGCCTTCGACAAAGAAATTCAACCAAATAACCTTCGTCGATTTTTTATATTTTTGTTTTTTATATTTTTTTTTTCCCGAAACTTTTTCATTTCTAATTTGGGATTTGTATAACTTTTTAAATAGTGTCATTTGTAAGTGTTACTTAAAATAAGCATGCTAGATTCACATCTAGTAGATGTCAATCAGACATATTGTTTGTAGCTATTCTACTGCGTTATTTTGTGATTGTGCATCAGTTTTGTGAATTAAATAAAAAAAAAAAAAAAAAAAAAATATTGTGTGCATAAATTAAAGACATAACCTCACGCTTGGGTACAGTTATCTTATACCCGTTTTCACCGACAACTAAGTGACACTTAAATGAATCCCTAAATAAAAATGCATTGTTGGATTTTCAACTCTCAGCGTTGAGCCTAGCGTTGAAAATGCAACAGTGTACTTTTATTTAGGGATTCATTTAAGTGTCACTTAGTAAAGGTGAAAACGGGCATTAGACTCATAAAGGATCAATTAGTTAATGATATTTTGATATTCTTGCATATTGGCTAGCCAACAGTGTAACCATCAGTAGGTGAGTGAGGCAGGCGGCACATTTTAGGGGCGGAAAATTTGGAGCAGACTTTTCTTTTGTTTTGCGTCGGATTTCTGATCAATCTGCCTAGCTTTTTCCCAACTATGTTGGGGTCGGCTTCCAGTCTAACCGGATGCAGCTGAATACCAGTATTTTACATGGAGCGACTGCCTATCTAACCTCCACAACCCAGTAACTGGGTAATACGATACCCCTTGGTAAGACTGGTTGTTTTCGGGCTTTTGACGACCCGTAACGACTGTCAAAGATCCACGGATGACAGCCGGAACCAACGGCTTAACGTGCTTTTCGAGGCACGGAGGAGTCTCGGTATGTAAAGATGGTCACCCATCCACGGACCAACCCCGGCAAGCGTAGCTTTATCTGTCGGATCGTCGTGCGGCTGTTGTTACTTAGCCACGAGCTCCTCGGCGGATTTCTGATGTTTTGCAGAAATAAGTCTACAAGATATCTTTCCGATGACTTTCCCTCTTGCCTTTTATTGTACATGAGTATTAGCTCAAAAATATTCCCAAAAATATTTCTTGTGCAATTTCAACCAAATTTAAAAAGAATCTCGAAACTGATAGTTGTAGAGGTAAACGCAAGGAAATTGAACAGCCAGTATTCTTGGGAAATGTGTAAAGGCACCCAAACAGGCGTGACGCGACAGCGCGGTGCTACTCTTTTTTTTTTTTTGTTAGCCTATATTGTGACCCACTGCTGGGCAAAGGCCTCCCCTATTTCCTTCCAAACCTCTCTGCTTTGTGCGATTTCAGGCCATGTTGGCCCCGCAAACATAACTAGATCGTCACACCACCTTCGCCGCGGTCTACCTCGACGGCGTTGTCCTCCTTCAGGCGTCCAGTGAGTGACGATCTTTGCCCATCTCTCCGGGTGCATTCGTGCGACGTGGCCGGCCCACTCCCACTTCAGCCTGGCTGTTTTTCTCCAACATCCGCTACTTGAGTTATAGAGCGCAGGATGGCGTTTCTAACGTGGTCCGTTCGTTTGACACCTATTATGCTGCGCTCCATTGCCCGCTGGCAAATCTTGAGTTTGGACTTCTGTTGTTCAGTAAGTGACCAACTTTGCGCGACTCTAATAAAACAATTTCTAAGAAAACTTCACGGTAGAACAATTACCGGTGACGAGTCGCGCCAGTTTGCGGGAACCCTTTACTCCGCCATTACCATAAGGGGTTCAGACACTATCAGTAATAATGACATTAATATTACTGTCATTCCTTCCAACATTGACGTAAAACTATGAAAATATTATGATCACATCATTATTCCAATCACCACACTGTCAGTAGTACCTAATGACATTACTTGAAGTAATGTCATTACTACTGATAGTGTCTGGTCCACTATGAGGTACACTATGTAGGTACAGTATTTCTATTTTCTTAATGTCCCTCGGCAAACTTCGTGTTTCGTCAGGCGTCGGATTTCTATCAGTTGCCCTTTGCACTTGGTGCAGACCGGATGCTACCAATCGACTTGTAAGTATATAGGGTTGTTAATACTTTTTTAACTTAACGTAATTTATTTTAAAAATAGTAGGAAAGCTGCTAAAGTCGCAGGCACAACAGATAGGAAAATAGTTTTACAGCTCTATAAAGTTCACATGGAAATCAAAACAAAACAACAATAAAGTACTTAGTTCTGAATTAAAATTATTATACACGACAAATCTAATAATTGATGGACATGGAAATTAACATTCGTTTGTATTCGGAAATGCGATGATTCCCGTGGGACATTAAGAAAATAGAAATACTGTAGGTACACTTGTACAGAGCTCTCTCATTCATTGTGTTCTTCTTTAATACATTTGAAATCACGTATTGAATAAAAATCATCATTCTATTTCTAATCTATTTCCAAATGAAATCATCCATCATCCAAGCCAATAGCAGTCCAGTGCTGGAGATAGCTGCTTATTTACACACAGCATAATCAGCCTATAAAGTTCCCACTGCTGGGACACAGGCCTCCTCTCCTCGAGAGGGAGTGGGCTGTAATCTACCACGCGGGCCCAGTGCGGGTTGGTAGATGTTACAAGTCTTCGAATTTTTTGGTTCTAGGACGTGCCGGTTTCCTCAAGATGTTTTCCTTCACCGTTTTGAAAGTAGTGGTGATGAAATTATTTACACAAAGTAAAGCGTCTGCCAGGGTTCGAATCAACGGCCTACAACTCGTAAGCAGCACTCGCGAGCAGTGGTGGCCCAGTGGCGAGCAGTGGTGGCCCAGTGGCGAGCAGTGGTTGCCCAGTGGTAGCGGTCCCAATTTACGAATTGTTTACATACATATCAGCAAATTAATCGTGTTTGTCCTTTCAATAAACAAGCAAGAATATGATCAAACAAAAAAAAAAAAAATTATTTTACATAAACCTACAAGGGCACTTATGAAACGTCAGAAGCTAGGTGCACGGTTCCAATTGGTTGTTTCCTATGGAGAAGAGCCGGCAAGAAACTCCACGGTTACTCTTTAAAAAATAATTGACTTTTACAATATTTTCAAATAACAGTGTAAATAGGTATTGGAGGACAGTGTAGGTCTTTCAACAAGTACCAGATAGTTAACAAAATAGAAAATGGTTAACAAATCTATAGTTCACTAAGTCTACAGTACTCTCTGTTTTTCTGTTCAAAACCAGCTGATAAACTTAGTATTTCCTTCTCAATTCACCCCACTGTAAAGAAAGGGAAAGGTTCACAACATTGTAGGTAGGTAGTTTCTATTATTATATTATCAATAAAATTATCTTGTCTAAAATTAAATTTCCTCATTGACACTACTATCTCTCATCATTGTGCTTCGGGTCTTTCCACTCTTTGCCAAACAGAATCTTTATTTAAAGCGTTGTTTACAATTACTAAACTTAAGTTTACAATTAATAAACCATGTTTGCAATTTATATACTTATGTTTACAGAGCTTCGTCTGTAAACCTGAATTGGTCCGCTGACGACATTAGTTTTATAGCTTTTATGGTTATTAAAATATGGCTATTGATAAGGAAGTGTAAATTGGCTTAAATACGGGCGCCGTCGTTTACGGAATGTCTACTGATTAGTTAGATTTAGACGTCTTAACAACAATTTACGTATCCTTCCGGTGTTCATTGGTAGGTATAGCAACCTACACCACGTCTATCCAATTGTTAATTATTTAAGCTGCTTATATATCTTATTTGGGAGTGCCTTCGCTGCCGGCGTCGGCTCCTGAATTTGCTGCCGGCGTTGAGTTAAAAAAAAGCGAAAAGCGGGGTTGACAATTTGGCATATTGGAGTAGATAGGCAGGGTAGGCATAATTAAATAAACTTGTAATAAAGTATTATTTTTTCCAGTATTATATTTCCTTATTCAATTCAATTCAAATTCAAAATTCAAAAGTCATTTATTCAAACTAGGCTGAGAATCAGCACTTTTCGAACGTCAAAATTACATAAGACAGTCCCCCAAAACGCCCACCCTTCACCACTTCCTAGTGCCTTTAGCCGGGAAGAAGTGGCGCAACAAACTCCCCAGCAGCACAGCTGTCTGTTCAATGATTTCCATATTCCAGTAATCAAGTACTAAGTACCCAGAACCGAACTAGTTAGATTAGGTTAGATATTTTTACTCGCAAATAAAGGTTAGGATATGTTAGGTTAGAACTATAACCGCCTTTTTTTTTGCGTGTGAAATTATCAAATAACTTCTCCCGCTCTGGGCGGAGCGAGAGGGCGTGTCAGACTCTTACCGACTAAAACCCACCTGTGTTCCTTCGGTTGCCCTGTTGCCGGTCACGGTCTCCCTTTCGGTTTTCTTCGCAACTCCGGCCGTCATCGGCCCTAGCGGACTCTGTCAGTTCTGCTGACATCTCTTTGAGGCGCGCGTGGAACACAACGCACCATCGACCCGGGCCTAGTCCTTATCGGACGGCGAGCTACCCATTGCTCACCGTCCGCAAGCCCGCGCCTATGGTGGCCGGAAATCGGCCTGCGATTCCCGACACCCAGGTCGTCTCCTCCTGCGGCGGTTAGGGGCGTGAGGGCGCGAATTATCTGTGACCCCCTACGACTAGAATATATAGAAAACAGAACTTTAGTTAGGGTTAGTTAATTGGAGTTCTGGATACTGGAAGGGTTTCCATAAACGCCGCGCCGCCGGTGTCCATTATGGGGCAGTGCCGGCCACAGATTAAGTAACATCGGCTGCCGGCAAGCCGATGTTTTAAATCTGTTTTTAATCAGTAATGTCCCAATGGCGTTATTTTTGGGAGCCGGCGCCGGTAGCGGAGGCACTCCCATCTTATTTATACATACATACATAACATCACGCCTTGTTTCCCCGAAGGGTTGGGCAGAGGTGTCCCTGTAGCAGGTACACCCACATTTCGCCAGTTATGTTTAAGTCCCATGTAATAGGTCCCATCTAAACTAATAATTGTTTAAAGAGAAAAGATTAGATTTTTATTTACGCTTTCACGCTAAAACGGCTGAACGGATTTGGATGAAATTTGGCACATGGGTAGACCATGTCTTGGGTTGGGATATAAGTAACTTTTTATTCCGATATTTCCACGGGATCAAGACTTATTCGGGTGAAACCGCAGGTCGCAGATAGTTGTACCTACTGTTGAAATATTGCTGAGACTACAATTAATAAATAATAAATAAAAAAAGCCATTTATTCCATATTTCAGCGTTCCATTTTAGATGCTGTTAGTAGGGTATTAGTAAATTTACTTATTGTATACTGTGTTTGTTAGTCTTTTGTTGAAATATGGACCCCTTTTTGGGTAAAGGCCTCCTCCAGCTTTTTCCACGAATCCCTGTCCTTGCCTATAGTTATCCAGTCGTTTCCTGACACTTGGATAATGTCCTCTTTCCCTGTGGACCTTTCCATCGCGTACTTTCTATGGTCCACCTTTTATCAGTGTAACGTGTGATGTGTCCAGCCCACCTCCATTTTAGTCTGAGTGCATGTGTGAGAGCATCAGTTATTTTTGTTTTTTGTCTGATATGTTTATTCTTCACTTTGTCTATTTTCCTGAGCTTCAACATGCTTCTTTCCATAGCCGTTTGAGTACATTTAATTTTTTGTTCAACTTTGTTGGTATAAACCCAAGTCTGGCAGCCGTACAGTAAGCATGGTAAGAAACATGTATCAAATACTGTATTTTTTTAACAGAAAATGAATATTCTATTAAGGTAGGATAGACTTGTCACATCACAATCTATGCTGTATATTTATCCATCTCCATTTCTCCCCACAGATAGTCGGCTACGTGGTCGTGATAGTGACCTTCGCGCTGCAGGCCCCGGTCCGCTGGTCAGCGGCCAGGTTACATGGAGCACCGAGGCTCCTGCTCGCTGATGTGTACCACTTTGTGTCCTTCCTGGCGACCGTCAGCGTTTGGCGGGGGGTGTGGGGGCTGCTTGATATTTACTTCTTTCCTGGTAAGTTACGCAACCTGGTCACAGTTCTACGGGGTGGCAGGGACATCGACGCGAAAACTGAAACCATGGATTCAGTACATGATTCTGAACACCCCTGTGTTGAAATTTTTCGTCAGTTATTTTTAAAAAAATCAGCTGTTCCATACATTTTGACCGCGTAGGTATTGCACTTTTCTATGAAACAGCTGACCGACGAATAATTTCAACGTTTCAGAATCATCTGAATCCATGGTAACAGTTTTCCCGTCGATGTCCCTGCCACGCTGTATATAAATGAAGCCTTTCACGTAAAGGAGACATGATGAAAGTGGAAAGGTTACTTGAAACCTATCTACCTACTTACTCGAAACAATAAGGTCCACTGTCCATGATGGGTTTGCATGGCTTGGGTCTCCTTTTCGTACAAAAATCCATATAAGGATGTCTATAATGCTGGAAAAGCGCTTCGACCGCCATCAGCACAAAAATATCCCTTATATCGTTAACGTTATGAAGAGAACGAGCTTAAGCAATTAAAACGCAGATATATGACAGTGACCTTGAATGGTTAGCTTGCGTGTTCTGTACTGAGCTCACGCAACGCGTCGTACGTCCAGCCAGTAATAGGACTCGCCCATCAAGGAGCGCTGTCCCAAATTGAACGCATTATTAATTTATTACACGTAAAACAATACGTATTTTAATAAAACAAGTATACTAAAAGATCAATAATTTAATTATCTTTAAAATGGTGAAGTTTTCAGAAAAATACCCTTGATAGATTTTGCGTCATTCTCAGTTTTTTATCCGCGTTAGACATAACTTTACAAATTAATTTCACTATATAATATAAACATAATCAAAAATATGCTTATATTAAAATATTAAGAAAATGCTCTTATTTAACATATATTTTTTCCAAATCACTAACACTACTCCTTTAGACGTCATCTTCAGTATAAAATCATTAAAAGTCGGTTATCGTCCCCTTAATAGTAGATTGTTATACGAGGGGCTAAAATAACCCATTGTAACGAGGTAGTTTTACTCCCGAGCTTTAGCGAGGGAGTAAATAGAAACTGAGTTATAATGGGTTTTAGCGTCGTTCACTCTACTTTTCACTACGATAAGTAAGAAAATAAAATAATCCAATATAATATTAAATAGTTTATTTTATTTAAATGTACAATTTGTACAATTCTGGATATTTAAACGAGATGTTTTTTTCTGGCAACTTAATTTCAGTCATCTTTGAAGATGATCTACCTAGATGATAACATTTTCACTGTTGTAAATTATATTACGGTCACCAATTCAATTCGTAATTAGAGAAAAATTCTAAAGATTTCGCACCAATGCCTTTTTTTATTTCTTCTGTAGCCGCAACGCAATGCACACATTCTACCGAAAAGATAGCCGCATTTAGTTCCATTTTCAAAAATAAAACGTTCTTCTTTTTTTTGTTAACCAGTAATAAGTCGAGTCCATAATCATGATTATTCTACTTAAGAATAAAGACTTTTTCGTTTTTCAAGGCTCATTGGAACAGACAAAAATTAAAAAGAAATTACTTTTTCCCCTAGAGCAAGAAATGCTATTTTTTCCCCGCTTTGGTACTCTACTATGACGGCCTTTTTGAGCAAGAGGAGTGAAAAATGATTTTATCTGTTAGTGTAGCTTTGATAGCATATTTTATTGGGATATACAGTCAGTCAGTCTGCTACTTGAGAAAATTGGTTGCTCAATGTGAGGCGTATGCTCAAGTTCATGGCTTGGCATACAACACTAAGAAGTCAGAGATCATGGTCTTGAGGGTGGGGGTAAAAGTCTTGATGCAGTACCGCCTGTATTACTTTATGGTACACCTTTGCAGAGAATCTACAGATTTAAGTATCTTGGTCATATATTGACTCCCAACCTCAAAGACGATGATGACATTGAACGGGAGCGGAGGGCGTTGTCGGTTAGAGCGAACATGCTGGCTCGCAGGTTTTCACGATGCTCAGTCACGCTCTTTCAAGCCTACTGTACTAGTTTTTACACGTGCAGCCTGTGGGCTAGATATACGCAAAGATCGTATAGCGCTCTCCGCGTTCAATATAACAATGCGTTTAGGATACTGGTTGGGCTGCCCTATTTCTGTAGTGCATCAGGGATGTTCGCAGATGCGCTTGTAGATTACTTTTACGCAACAATGCGTAAAAGGTGCGCAACCCTGGTGTGCAGGGTGTGGGGCAGCTCCAACAGTGTCTTAAGCATGGTTGCGAGTCGCCTGGACTGTGAATACGTGGGTCACTGTTGTGCCCTCTCTCATGGGATGTCGCAGCGGTGACCAACCGTTATTTCTAGTTTTTGTTTAGTGTCTGTGCTTACTAACATAGTCGTTAGTTTTACTAACAATCTTGTTCAGTCTTGGTTACTCGAATAAAGAAAAATTCTATTCTATACTTAATTACATACAATATGTAAAAATGTCTGATCCCTATTCGATCCGAAAGGGGATCATAGGTACTGCAATAACATTACCAAAAAGTAGTAAAAAATCTAATTATTGTTGAAAATAAAAAAGTGATTGCTATTTAAAAATCACATTTTTAGTACCAATGTAACCCCAAATTTTCAACAGCGGTCATAAGTTATGATTTGTTAACACCCACTAAACGACGGCCGCCCGCGCCGGACAATCAAAACGCTACCTCATTTGTCAAATTATGATCAGTGTTTAGAAGTTATAAGGTAACAGATGAACATACATACCAGTCAAAATCATAACCCTCCTTTTTGCTTCGCCGTAGTCGGATAAAAACCCAATAACACTTTGTCCAACCTGGGATTCGAATCTAGGACCTCATGCTCAGCTGTAGCGCTTGCAACCACTAGACCAACGAGGCAGTCAAGTGTTATTACTTATCTTTAATATAATTACTGATCAAACCAATATACCTATTACAGAAACACCAAAGCTCAGCAACTGGAGTTCCCATATCGTGAGCTTCACACTCCTCATACTCCTGAACTGCTCCAACTCAGTCATCGTGCGAGGAGTCTACATTGATGCAGAGGAACCAGCAGGAGAATGCGTGGTCTTCCCCTGCCACTATCTCAGGCTCTTCTTCCACAAAGAACGAACCAAGAAGAGACATAGAAGAGCGTTACAAGCCGCTGCAGCCGCTGGAAGAAAGCCAGAAGATGCCAGTCTTCCTCTACAAATACCAGAAGAGAAGGTATAGCCGAAAGAAGGAAGACTCGTTCCAGATAAAGTTTGAAGTTGGAACTATTGTTGTATGATTAGAACCCCCAGTGATGCAGTGTTAGTTTCTGAAGTGATAAACGATTAGCTAGGGATGCAAGTACAAAGAGAAAATTTAAAGTGACTCCCAATGATCGTAATATATTGGGACGTACGCATAAGCAGCTATGAACTAATCTAATGTTAACCCTACTCTTGAGCATAACCATCTTCAAAGATAAGGCTACGATTGCAAAAGACGTAGCAGGAAAATTCGTAGCAAAACCCGTAGCACTGTAGCCGCGTAGCCTTGATAATAATTTTTTGTTTGTCTTAAAAGAGAAAGTCTTTGATAAAGGCGAAGTGTTCCGTTTTCACTCTGCCTATCTTAAAACTATGATGCATTATAGTATCTTTAGATTTTAAGTTAAAATTAATCTCGAACTCAGCGCTGTAACTCCGAACAAAAATGTTTTTTATTGTTGTACAAAATCTTGTTGTTTTTTCTACTGTTATGAAGAGTTGTCGGATTATAATGCCAATGATATATATCAATGTTTAAAATAAGCTGTACTTTAGTAGGTGCGCACACTAAACTGCGTAGATAAGAAATCTATTTAATAATATATTTTCCCAACTACTTCTTGGCTTTGCTATTTTCCTTTAAAATAAATATAACAGTGTGTGCACGCTCTTAAATAAAACTACCTCTTTCTTCATCTTCTTGTGTCTTTTAAGATTCTCCTTTTATCATTTTATACAATCATCTAATTATAATTTCTTTTTTTCCTATTAAGTAATACTTAAAAATACAACATCATTATTATTTTGTAAGTTACTAAATGTCTGTCATGTTTTGTGGTGATTGTCGTAACATTGTGAATCTAATTTTTCTGTAGAGTCTTCACTGCGTTTCACATAACAACCCTAAGCTTAATTTAAATAAGTATTCGTTCTAAGTCAAACTATTAAAGTCTTTACTAGTTTGTAAAAGCAAAATATGTAAATATGGTACAATAATGTTGTAAGCACTAAGTTATTGTAAGTAACTGTTGAACGATACATAATAAACGTATTGCTATTTTATCTGTTGTTTTATTAATAACTTTAGTTAATGAATTAAATCAATTACAACGATTTATTACGTCGAATGAAGGCGGTAGAGAATAAAGCGCGGTATGTAGCGCGATATCTCATTTTGTTTTGATAAAGGAGGTAAGTAGATCTCCGAGAACCATGCACAACCTCGATATTTGAAAAAGCATAGAAGAGAAAATGAAAAACTCCAGTTACTCAGGGTTTGAAAGCCAACGAAAAACAAGATTATAAAAGAAAGTCAAACTGTTTTCATTAGTTGTTTTCTTTGAGGTTGGCGGCAAACGCCGTGAAGTGGGACCCGAGCTACTAATAAACGGGTCAGTAATTAAAAGGGTATGCTCTTTTAAATACTTAGGTCACTTTCTTTCCGCTGACCTGAAGGACCATGTCGATATAGAGAGGGAGCGCAGGGCACTCGCCATCCGGTGCAACATGTTGACCCGTAGATTTGCTCGATGTACGGACCTAGTAAAAATCACTATTTTCAAGGCTTATTGCCAGAGTCTGTACACGAGCAATCTATGGGTCAATTACACCAAAAGGTCGCTGGATGTCCTGCGCGTCCAGTACAACAATGGTTTCAGGATGTTGTTGAGACTTCCTCGCTACTGCAGCGCTTCGGATATGTTTGCGAAAGCCCGTACTGACGGTTTCCATGCGATTGTTCGCAAAAAAACTGCTTCACTACTGAGAAGAGTGAGAGACAGTCACAACAGCATCCTGAGAACTGTAGCGGAGAGCTTTAGCTCTCCAATTGTAAAACAGTTTGTGCAGAGGGTGATTGGTACTAACACTAGATAGTAAGTTATTTTTATATTATGTTACTAACACACTATGGACTCTGTTCCGAAATAAAAATAAATATTATTATATTAAAAATAAATCAATAATTAGAACAGTATCTACTGAAGTGAAAACCACAATTTTTAAACACTATAAGAACATATGCAAAAATTTTTACTTAGATCTATAATTACAATTTTCTATTGTTACAACCAAAGAAATCGTTTTCGAAGAAATGTAAGAATTAGAATCTTTATAATCTGTTTTGATCTGACTAAAGCGATTGATACTGTGTTTATCCAACATAATTTAAATAAAGAAAGTTTACCTTACCATCATAATTAGGTAATGTTTTATTTTATTTTCGTAGAGTTATGAGCTATAAAAATGTTAATAAAGGTAAGTTTTCAGAACAGTAATCTTAACATTCTTATCTAACGCAAAGGGTTTTACGCAGGGCAGTATCTTGGGTCCAACCTCATTATCGCAATATGCACTGTGTTCCTCATGCTGCTATTTTCTAAAAATAGATCATTTAACTTAATCAAACGATCACCTTTTCGAAGAAATGTAAGAATTAGAATCTTTATAATCTGTTTTGACCAGACTAAAGCGATTGACACTGTGTTTATCCAACATAATTTAAATAAAGTTTACCTTACCATTAATCATAGTTAGGTAATGTTTTATTTTATTTTCGTAGAGTTATGGGCTATTAAAATGTTAAGGTCAGTTTTCAGAACAGTGATCTTAACTTTCTTAGCTAACGCAAAGGGTTTTACGCAGGGCAGTATCCTGGGTCCAACCTCACTATCGCAATACGAACTGTTCCATAAGCTGCTATTTCTAAAAATAGATCATTTAATTTAATGAATCAAAGACTTTTCTGTTGCATAGTTGTATTCTATGGAAGGAGTAAAACAAAAATATATCTAAAGTGGGTCTACTGAGACCTACTTTAATAGTCCCCAATCTAAGTGAAATTAAGCTCTCATATTCACCACAAGGTTTTGTCGAATCGTGTTTTTTATCAAATAAGATTATATCAATAGAATAACAGACATAATACCTAATTATCACATTCGATAAGTAAATAAAGATAAACAGCAATAAATTCCTCATTCACTTCATTAGTAACATTGCTACATTTTCATTGAAAAAACCGCAATCTCCATTCAATTAAAAACACTCAATCAATGAACTTTATTGAATTAAATGCTAGTACCACCAGTACATGCGAACTATCGCGCAATTATTCACAATTATTATAATTAATGAGACTCCGGTCGGCGAAAACAAAAATACTTCCCCGACGGTCTATTAATAACCCTTGGAAGAAAACCAGAGGTCGTTGCCCCTAATAAACCTTACGCATACGACCCTGCCACTGCAGTGACCCTTATTATGAAAGTGATAAGGTTGATAGTTCTGCAAAATGGACGTAAGTCTGCAGATTCATTGAGACGACAATAGTGATATGTTATCGCATAAGTTACATTTGTTTTATAGCAGATTCGTACGTCTGCTTTAGTTTTGCCTCTGGGTTCTCTTGCAGAACTTGAAAAAATTGGATTTAGTTGGCAAAGCGTAGCCCATTGAAGCTTTGGAGAGGAGAGGTACAGTTAGCATTATGTAAACGTAATGTGATGATTTAAAGAACTGGCGTATTGCTAATTGGTTTGGCCAGAACAGCTTTACTTAATTAGGCTTCGGAATCTAAAGACAGGAGACCAGGAAATTGTGACAAGATTCTTGAAAGAAGCCCATGTCCAGCGAGCAGGCATAAGTACGCCAAAGAAAGATTGCAATGGCTAGTTTAGTGGTCATTAGACTCTCCTTGATCAATAAAAGCAAGAAAGAAAGAAAGAAAAATGCGTTTATTGGCATTACAACAGAAAAATACACCTTAAAAACTATAAAAACAGAAAACAATGATTGATGATGGCCAAAAGGGCCTCAGCTCAGCATAATGTCAGATGACAACACGAAGTGAACTACTAACTGACTATGATTTTCACCTACAACCCACATAATGGCATTTGTGGAAAGTTAAGCTGCATACCAACACGTGCATACTCTAAAATGACATTTGTGTAACCACAAAAGGCACAACACTCGATATCGAAAATATTCCAAATGAATCCAGACCCTAATTACTCCGTATATTTCCACGAACGAACACACATATCGATTATCTTACATACACAGTGTACCTACCACGTCGCGGTTTATGTAGTAAATATTGTATTATTGATATTATTTACGATATTCCCTTTATCTGGAGACTATGCTCGCGCGCACAAAAGAGGTACCTAGACAATGTTTATGTTTGAACACATAATATGTAACTCACTGCTTTTGCTCACTGCTTTTGTATACACAAGTGTAGCACGTGGTCTGTTCGGTTCATACTATTTGTGCACGAGATCACATAAAATAAAGAAGAGATCGGCAATGGTTTGCAAAAAATTCCAGCGCTAGAAAGAGTGATGAATGTAGGTAAAACAAGAACGACAGTTGTATTGCTGACAAACGCGTGGCAGTAGACACAAATTGTGTATGAAGAGCACAATATAGAAAGAAGTAGTGGGCTAAAAGTGAAGCTAGGAACTAAATAAAAATAGTAACCTGTTTAACTGAAGTTACCTTTTTTGTTAAGAGGGATAAGACTGTTGATGATAATAAGATGAGCTGAGCTTCACAAAAGAAAATAACATCATCTTAGACAGAAGAAACGAAAGACAAAGTTACAAATTATGGAAAGGTTTTTCTACGGCGCGATGTCAAAAATGAAGAACACAAATGACACTTTGTATATTTGATTTTGGTTTTGTTGTATAGAAAGAGATACTTATGTCTATTCTTCGTAGAGTAGAGTAAAAGTACCTACAGACCGTTCACTATAGCTTCTCTCGTATGACGTGATTGGTAGCACTGAATTTTGCACTCAAGTGATTGGTAGTAGTTTTGTCAGTCGCCATTTTGAACTCTATTAGTATTGAATCTAAGACTGCAAAATTCGGTGCTACCAATGGCGTCACGGGACAAGTTATATGAGAACAGTGTGTAGTCATGCTAAAGGTGCTGATGAAGGTAGATGCCCATCCAGTTAAAAAACATCCGGAGTAAATAACGTTAAAGATTCACGTATAAATTAAATTTATTTTACAAAAAACGCTTTAATATTATTAAAATAACATTATAAAATAACCAATAGCACTATCAATACTAGAACCGTATGGTGAAGTCGGTGTATGCGATCTTGGCGACGTATTCCCAGTTGGTGAGGTCACACTTCTCTATCTTGCAGCCAGGAGACCCGGTGGTATTCAACCAGTTAATCCTGGAATCCGAGAAAAATATCAAAGTCAAAGTAATTTATTGCCAGAAACACGGTACATAAAGGATATTCATACATTTATAAATAAGTCTACATGTTATACCATTAACTGGTATACAAAACATACATAGACTGTTAAAATCATAACCCTACCTTTAGGCTTTACCGTAGTCGGGTAAAAATTTGCAGCAAACGATTGGGGAAGTTCGAATATAACTCGTATGCCGACTAGGGTGAAGATATTAAATTGATTTCATAAGTTTATTTAAAGTTTTACTTGGAACAAGGAAAAGGTTCAAGAATACCCATTTCTATAAATGCTACAACTGACCAAGTGTTTGATCAAAACTGATTGTGAACTTTTCAGGGGAACTATACTTAGTCCATCTATCTCTCTCTATCCCTAAAAAGTACGTTAGACCATCTGTATAAATAAAAAGTAGTAACCTACTTGAACAGACCTTTGTTTGAAAGTATGACCTAAAGTCACACCATAAAAAATGAAGCAGATGTCTAGATCAATAGTCACCCTATTTCTCTTAAAAGTTCTCTTCTTTGGCACTGATCTACGTGAATAACTATAGGTGGGTTTGTGTTTGACTTTGACTTGTTGCAGGCACTTATCACACTAGATTAATCACAAATAAGAACTAGACCGTCATCTTTGATCCTATCCAAATGATTTAATTGATATTATAGATAAACAGTACTTTCACTAATGATTTCAATGAAAATAAACATTACGAGAAATCAAATTTGTCGTTCATTAGAAATTAGGATAAAGATCATGAACAAGATAATCATCGTAGGGTATAAAAAAGTACCCTGAGGCACTCCGAACTACATTTGATGGTATTTTCGTTTGCGACTGCTGCAGAAGTCATCTTATGGAGCTTAAAATGAAGGATGGTTTTAAGTACTAATTAATCCGATTACATTTTTTGCTTCTTCGTCCTCAATCCTTCGAATGATGATGATCATACAGTGTCGAAACTTATAGCACTTTCAGTAAATACTAACATACGGTCCAGTTGTGCCTTTGTGCCTTGTATTTTGCCAACGATGGTGCCTTTCTTGGAGTTCTTCACCCAGCCGCCAACGCGAAGCTGTTCTGCTAACTCCTTACAAAACTTTGTGAAATAGCAACCTGATGGACAAACAGATCAATTAATTTGTTAACACAATATTACAAAGTGGGAAAGAAACTGTTTGTATAAAAGAAGCTTGCAAGCCCACCATTACGACAAAAACAGCTGGAAGCAGAGGATTCCATTATTCTTGATCTAACAACTGTTATCTAGCACAACAGACTAAGTACCTACGTACGGAATACATACACATACAGTCGGCCCCGTCAAGAGGATGCGTTTTTGACTCCTGTCAGTTTTATACTAACGAATATGTGTTTAGCGAATTTGATCCTTATTTGTATCAGAAATATAAAACCAGAAAAAAAAAACAGTCGCACTCCAGGAGCGCCGACAGAAGTGAAAACTTGAACAAGATCGCCTTGGTGGAAGAAAAATACTTGTTTATAACATTGGTCCGTAACCTTTTCTAAATAAAGAGCACAATCGCGTTTACAAAAAAAAAATACTTCCAAAACCTTTAAAGTAAAAATACTTGCATAGAACATTGATCCATAATGTAGTATAAATAAAGAGCACAATCGCGTTTATAAAAATAAGGTCTCGGTAACGGTGTCGCGAGTTCAATTGTTTTCTCCCATCTCAAAAATGTGAACGGGCCTATAGAAGGTTTGACTTAAAAAAAAAACCAACTGACAGGTTTCAGCAATGCATTGCCTCGGCGTCCAGACTGTTACGCTACCTATACAGGCTATAAAGTAAAGAAATCGCTTACAATATTTTAATGACCATTTTATAATATGAAAAATTAATTTATGGAGCTATAAATTACAAACATAATTATAATCCTATTGCCGATTCTGTTTAGATAGGCTGCTTCATTTTAAATTAATTATGACTTCATCATAAATCTAAATGTTAATTAATCTTTTGATCCTCATCATCAGAGATTAATAACATTTCGGGATATATAAATGAATGCTTAAGTAGTTTGATGAGCAAGAGCGGACCCATTATTTAAAATAAAACTTAGTAGAAGTAGGACTGACAACTGCCTCGTTGGTCTAGTGGTCGCAAGCGCTATTGTTGAGCATGAGGTCCCGAGTTCGATTCACCGGTCGGGAAAAGGGTTATTGGGCTTTCCATTAGGAATTTTCCAATAGCAGCCCGGAGTTTGAATTGTGCCCGGTTGAAGGCAATAGGCTCGCCCTTTGTTACATGGGACTTAAACATAATTGGCGAAATATGGGTAACTACTATGGGTACATTATATTATGTGTAGAAGTAGCCAAAAACTGTTAAGTAGGTTATTACGTAGGTAATATCGATATGAAGAAGAAGTGCTAGGACTATGTGAGCACGGTGAGCAATGGGTAGCTCGCCGTCCGATAAGGACCAAGCCCGGGTTGACGGCGCGCTGTGTTCCACGCGCGCCTCAAAGAGATGTCAGCAGAATTGACGGGATCCGCTAGGGCCAATGCCTGCCGGGGTTGCGAATAAGGGCCGAAAGGGAAATCGTGGCCCCCTGGCAACACGGCAACTGAAGGAACACGGGTAGGTTTTAGTCAGTAAGAGTCTGACACGCCCTCCCGCTCCACCCAGAGCGAGAGAAGTTATTTGATAATTTCCCACCCATAAAAAAAGGACTATGTGAGCAAACATAGTGAAACATGCATTTCGCCGTCGTGGCCGATTTCACATCCAAATCGCTCATTGACATCGACCTACATTAACTGTTCTAATTATAAACAGTTGACTGATTAGCTCTTTCTTTAGATCAGCTGTCGATGTACTGATTTAATCAATCTACCTAGCCTTTTCCCAGCTATAATGGAATCGGCTTCTAGTATAACCGGATGCAGCTGAATACCCGTAATTTAACTAGCGCGACTGCTTATCTGACCTCCTCAACCCAGTCACTGGGTAACACAATACCCCTTAGTAAGACTGGTTGTCAGACTTTTGGGCTTCTGACTACCCATAATGACTTTCAAAGATTGATTAACGATTGTTGATGTTCTGGTTCATTGAATATTTATTTGATCAAACAAATTTTATTTCGTAAAACTGAACTAAAAATGATTTTTAATAAAGAGGAGCTGCACTAAAAAGCCCCTTTTTTCTGGTCCGGTAAAAAAATCTTAGTAATACAGGGAATTGTACCTATAATAGGTATGATGCCTGGATTTAAAAAAAAAAAATCTATTTAGTTCGTCAGTCAGATAATAAAAAAATATTAGATATGTATTTTTTGCTTTATCATATTAATAAAAAATTACTTGATAAAACGCTTTTTTGGGGAGTGGGCGTTGCTACGTCACAAGTATGTATAAAATTTACATACTCGTGACGTCATGGCATATTTTAACTCAATTAATCGGCGTAATCTTTTGATAAAGTAAAAAAAAGAAAAAATACGTGTCCAATATTTTTTATTAAACTACATGACAGACAAAAAAAAAATTATGAAACTATTTATTTGAAGTCGTTTTTAAATTTTCAACCCTAAGTCCAACCATGAGGTAAGTATTTTAGTACAAAGATAGTAACAAAACTGCTGACCTTGAACCTGTCCGTAGACCTCAAATTCCACTGCAGCCAAAGCATTAGGATCATCAGCACCCATTACAGAAAATGCAAAACCTTTTAACTAATCACAATATTTAATAATTAAAACTATAAAAAACACGTTCACTGTATTGAAAAACGAGACTTCTTTTCAACGTACGGTATCGCGCCCAAACTATTGAAATCCGCCCGCCCAAGTGCCAATAGTTCGCCAGCTGCCCTAGTTTATCTACCCATATTTATTTATATGCAGATTCAAGTGCACGTACTACTTATGGTGATTGTAAAATACATATTTTATTTATTATGATGTTTCAATCAAAATCCTAATACTAACTAATTTTATAAAGGCGAAAGAGAGTTTGTTTGTTTGTTACCAGCACCGGCCCGAGAATTCCAGGCGCCCTAGGCGAAAGGCTGGAACAGCGCCCTTTTAAGAAAATTCGTGACAAAATAAAACAATTTTCTTTCTTTTTCGTGTGGTTAGTGACTAACCTGGTGTCAGTTTTAAGCCCATAGGCCTCTGACTTGGGTTCACATGCCGTCGAGAAATATCTCTTAGGCGCGATCGGTACAACGATCGCGGTCAAACTATAATAGTCAAATAAATTTTGAACAAAATATTTTACCACACAAAAAAAAAAAAATTTGCAATGGATTGGCCTCAACTCGCTTTTGATTTCCAGATGAACCGTACCGATGGTTTAGTAAATGTCTATGAGCGCATTTTGGTAGATAAATGGGTAAAAATTTTGGGAGTATTCTCCAGTTGTAAAAATAAATGTAATGTAGGTATTATTTTTTAATTTCGATGCCGCCGATTGCCGCCCCCCTAATACGAGTGCCCTAGGCCGTCGCCTAGTTCGCCTATATGAACGGGCCGGCCCTGTTTGTTACGCTTTCATGCTAAAACGCCTAAATGGATTTGGATGAAATTTGGCACATGAGAAGACCCTTATTGCGTAATACACGATCAATCACAATTTGTTTCGATTTGAAACATATTGCTAATCCATTGCTTCATAAGTTGGAATGAAAATCTGCTCAACAATGTAAATAACGCAATGAATATTGTTGAACCGTCAAAATGGAACAAATTTGTCAAAATCGTTTACGAAAATAAGTTAGGTAATTAGGGTACTGGCTTAGGACATAGGATACTTATTATGGTAGTACGTTCCCGTGGGATAATTTCGGAACTCCACGCGGGCGAAGCCGCGGGCAAAAGCTAGTATTAAATAATTATTATGATTGGGAAAGGCACCTAAGGTTGACCTTGACAGATGTTTTTAAATAAATAAAATATTTTATGACTATTTTATAAAATACAAGATAAAAAATAAAATAAAAATTGTTCATTGGTAAAACAAGTACAAATACACAATTTTTTTGTTGGATCCTATGTAAATGGATTGATCCTATTCAGATAATGCCTTTAATAGGAGAGACCGCTCTTCCATAGCAAGACGTGTTATTTATAAAGCAAAACATAAAATAATAATAATAAAATAATTTTTATTGACACAAATACAGCTTTTACAAACTTTGTTTGAAGCCCTGGCTCTGAGTCAGTGTCTTCGCCTATTTATGGTTAATTTCAACATATAATTTTTATTCCAAAACTACATAAATTAACATTAAATTAAATCAAATGTGTGTATGTGTGGGTGTGAGTACGTGTGTGAGTATAGTGAGTGAAAGTGCAGCCTGTAGGTGTGACTGAGAGCACATGAGTGTGAGGGTGTGTGTGTCAAGGTTTCAGAAGTGTTTCAGTATCATTGTATGAGAACAGATTTTGTTTAAGTTCCGCTGGATGCGGAAAGCACAGAATCGGTCGAAGTGGAGGTGCTTGGGGGAGGCCTATGTTCAGCAGTGGATGTCTTTCGGCTGAAATGATGATGATGATGATGATGAATTTGTTGGCACAGACTGACATGCTGTAGTAAGTGTTTTATCTAGATCTTACGAGCACCTGCAACATAATATAGTGGATTATCAGCGAGTTGCTGGTTTTACAGACAGAGAGAGAAGCCGATCACGTTCCTGTAGTTTATAACCACAGCCACCATCTTGAAAAACCATTGCCTTTAGGTGACAAAAATGGTAAGGTATACCTACTTTCGAGAAGGTAAAAGAGTACCTAACTCTGTTCCAAGGAATTCTACAAGGTAGGTACTTAAAATAGTAGGGAGTGCCGACAGAAGTGAAAACTTGAATAACTTAAAAAAAACACTTCCAAAACCTTTAAAGTAAAAATACTTGCATGGAACATTGATCCGTAACGTAATATAAATAAAGAGCACAATCGCGTTTACAAAAATGGGGTGTCGGTAACGGTGTCGCGAGTTCAATTGTTTTTTCGCATATCAGAAATGCCCAACGCGCCTAAAAAAGTTTTCACTTTAAAAATTGGTGATTTTTTTGCTGGTTTGTATACCTACCACTTTTATTTATAGTGTACACATTATGTACATTACGTTAAAATTAAAAAACGACTCCCTGGAACTAAATTACTATGTAAATGGCTTATTTTCAGACAACATAAATTCCTGTATCCATTCTATATTTTTGCCATGATAGTATCTCTCATCAATATACCAAAAAAATCTCATCATTAAATCCCCTGTAGCACAAAGCACCGGTCATTCAAGAAGGAAGCTCCCCCCTCAGGGCCAGGACCTGGAGTGGACAGTTCCGCAGGCAATTACAAATTATATGATTGTCCATTGATTGCACTAACAGTTTCCTAATAAACTGTGCCGGTGACGCTCAGGGAATGTGGGTGAAGGATTTAGTTTAGATGCGAGTGGGCCAACTGATTTTATTGTAGTAGGTAGATACTTTGTAATTTTTGGTACTTTCCTCTTAAGGCCAGTTTGGATGCTACCCTGCATTTTATTACATGATATTTTGAGTGGACCTGTCCGGTCAATGCACGCATTTATCAGTAGGTAATCGTGATGCTCAACTCAGAACTTAATGAGCTCAACGATTCGACGAACAATACCAAAGAAAAGACATTTGGGATATTTTCAATATTTATAGTCTGGACTTAAAAGAGATTTTGACCGCTTTTTTTTTTGGGTGAGAAGTTATCAAATAATTTCTCCCGTCCTGAGCGAAGCGGGAGGGCGTGTCAGACTCTTACTGACTAAAACCCACCCGTGTTCCTTCAGTTGCCATGTCGCCAGGGGCCACGGTATCCTTTTCGGACTTTCTCGCGACCCCGGCAGGCAGCGGCCCAACGGACCCCGTCAGTTGACATATCTTTGAGGCGCGCGTGGAACATAATGCGCCGTCGACCCGGGCCTGGTCCTTATCAGACGGCGAGCTACCCATTGCTCACCGTCCGCACGTCCGCGCCTACGGTGGCCGGGAATCGGCCTGCGATTCCTGACACCCAGGGCGTCTCCTGCGGTGGTTAGGGGCGTGAAAGCGCGAAATTTGCCTCTCCCTCACGCGTTCCGCCTCCTCCTTCGCGAGAATTACTGCTTCGCAGAAGGAGGTGACGGCTTCCCATGCCCTCTCGTTCCGTACCATGGCCTGGACCAGAGCCGGACGCAAGAGATCACCGCCGCCGATCGCCTCCACGAGGAAGATCTTGACCCCTAAGTATATTTCGCCATTTCTTCTGAGGGGTATGTACTCAGTTAGAATATGTCGACTCCATCTAGCTTATTATTTGAATAATAACGTGTAAAAGAGATTCCTATTCCTATTTACAGAATAAACAATAGCAGTGATAGCCTAGTGGTGTGACCGTCAGACTGTCAAGTCATAGGTATCGAGTTTAAACCGGCACGCACCTCTGACTTTTCGGATTCATGTGCGTACTGTATAATTATCACTTGCTTCAAAAACGGTGAAGGAAAACATCGTGAGGAAAATCGGCTTGCCTGAGAGATAATTCTCGACGGCATGTGAAGTTAAGTCAGAAGCCTATGGGCAGCTTTAAAACTCTGACACCAGGTTAGTCACTAACTACACGAAAAAATGAGGAATAAACAATTTCGTTTGATGACGAAACGCGTGATTTTGCCATGATAGAGGTACCTACGTACAGGCAATCCAATGATTGGTTGTAAGACACGAAGCCGCGCTCCACTCAGCGACCACTCAAAGTCAAATCATTTATTTCAAATAGGCCCATGTATGGCACTTTTGAACGTCAAAATTTACAAAATAATAAAATTGATTCTAGTCGCCCCTTCCAAAAGGTAGTTTTCGTATGGAGAAGAATGGGCAAGAAACTTCACCATTACTCTTTTAAAATGTGTTACAATTGTTTGTATAGGTACGTACATCAGTTAAATAACTATCTTGTTCATTATAATAAAATTTAAGTTCTGTGTTTTGTTTAAAACTAGTTCTAAGCTTTATTTTTGATCTCATTCAAATTTTAATTTAGATTTCTTACAATTGTTTGCAATTAATTACCTATTATGCCAATAAAGAATTTATTATAATTATTCTCAAAGTTAGCACTTTCCGTCCGTATTTATTCCCAACTTATCATCTGTACCAAGCCTGTGAGGTCCTCTCTGTCCGCCAATTGTTCATACTGCACACTGTCTTGACGCAGCATATGAGAGTGAACTTTGAAAAGCCAGCTATACCTTCCAGACGACGAAAACCTATACTCAGTACCGACAGATACATGTTTAAACACCCATTCGTTAATAGGTACTTCTGCTTCTTGGGTCCATACCTTTACAGCAGGATTGATAGAATCGTCGACATTCTTGCCTTAAATAGCAGAAGTTGTAAGCATAAAGTGTTTGAGTACATTCATAAGCTGACCTATGACGAAACTGAAAACCTATTAATTGTACCACACTAAGCATACTCACATACTCACCCTCCTACACACACTCACTCATCTACATTCGACACAAAAGGAGGTCTACTCCACACTCCACTTTACTTAATTTTTACTTTTTATTTTTTATTTTTACTTTATTTGCTACTAGTTGTTCGAAAAATAATGAAATATACATAACTACAACAAATTTAAACTTGTTAGCTTTTAAATGTATATTTTGGGAATGAGCGCTGTTGTCTGAGATACAGATATTTATTTATCTAGTTCAGGCACAGATGTCTTGTCGAATTTTTGTTATTATAAGATTCTTTAAGAAATGTTTATTTTTTATTTTTGATGTACTTGAATTTGAAATAAATAAATTATTATTATTATTATTTTTAAATGTCTTTGACATATCTCGGGACCCTGGGGTCCCGGACCTTTGGAAGGCGTACGAGGGGCCGAAGCCAACTCGCAGAAGCCCCTTAGACATTTTTGAGTATTGAGGCACCAACCGACGATTATCCCTGTTCGCACTATACAAGGGCACCCAAGGACAACCCCCGGTTGGTGTAGGACTATTGCAGAATATGGAAACAAAGATATTGGACTATGGGTTTGGGTGGCTTAAGTGGACTGGTTACCTGGAGCTATGGAAGAACTATGGCCCCTGCCTGATCAATGTTTAAATGTACACGGATAAAATGGCAGGGGGTGACTTGCACGCTCAATAATGGGCCCCCGAAAACGGTCGCTAGCACATAGTGTCGTAGCGACAAGGGGGCAACACGTCCTGAGGTGCTTATGAGGAGTGGAGAGGTATTCCACGGCTATCAGGACAATCCCGGAAGTACGGTCAAGATCCCTACCAGCATCTTACTGGAATACTTCCTTCCTCCGAGCACGTTTGCTCTTGCGAATCTCCACTCAAGCCGGCCAATTAAGGCAAGAATGAGGCGGGAGCTCTGTTCCTCGTCAGTGTTCACTCCAGCCGGCTAATAAAGGCAAGCCAGAGGTGAGGAACAAGACTTCTCCCGGGAGATAGGGTCCGTGGGGTCGCTACTGCCCAACAGCTCGCCACATGCTGCCCTGCGGGTTTTTGTATCTCTCTTGGTCTGGCTCCTATCCCAGACCCGTTCCGGCAAAGTAAACTCTACCGGTACAGGCCTAGAGTTTAGAGCGCGCAAGCCCCACCACGACGTCAACGTAGAGATACGACGGTGGGGTTATTATTATTATTATTTTTAAATGTCTTTGACATATCTCGGGACCCTGGGGTCCCGGACCTTTGGAAGGCGTACGAGGGGCCGAAGCCAACTCGCAGAGGCCCCTTAGACATTTTTGAGTATTGAGGCACCAACCGACGATTATCCCTGTTCGCACTATGCAAGGGCACCCAAGGACAACCCCCGGTTGGTGTAGGACTATTGCAGAATATGGAAACAAAGATATTGGACTATGGGTTTGGGTGGCTTAAGTGGACTGGTTACCTGGAGCTATGGAAGGACTATGGCCCCTGCCTGATCAATGTTTAAATGTACACGGATAAAATGGCAGGGGGTGACTTGCACGCTCAATAATGGGCCCCCGAAAATGGTCGCTAGCACATAGTGTCGTAGCGACAAGGGGGCAACACGTCCTGAGGTGCTTATGAGGAGTGGAGAGGTATTCCACGGCTATCAGGACAATCCCGGAAGTACGGTCAAGATCCCTACCAGCATCTTACTGGAATACTTCCTTCTTCCGAGCACGTTTGCTCTTGCGAATCTCCACTCAAGCCGGCCAATTAAGGCAAGAATGAGACGGGAGCTCTGTTCCTCGTCAGTGTTCACTCCAGCCGGCCAATAAAGGCAAGCCAGAGGTGAGGAACAAGACTTCTCCCGGGAGATAGGGTCCGTGGGGTCGCTACTGCCCAACAGCTCGCCACATGCTGCCCTGCGGGTTTTTGTATCTCTCTTGGTCTGGCTCCTAATCCCAGACCTGTTCCGGCAAAGTAAACTCTACCGGCACAGGCCTAGAGTTCGGAGCGCGCAAGCCCCACCACGACGTCAACGTAGAGATACGGCGGTGGGGTTATTATTATTATTATTATTCCCATAGCAACACCAGTGAAAAGATAAAATAATATTATGTATCACAACTCAGGTCCCCAAGATACAGGCACCGCCTAGTTTGGGGACCACCGCTTTAACATAATGAATGTCACCAACAGTTACAGAAAGAATTATTATGTACTAATTTTTAAGGTAATAATTGTAACAATGTTTAATAAATTGTATTATTATTTATTATTATATTATCTGTGAAGACGATGCACCTAGAATAAAATTACTATACCACAATAGGTAAAAAGAATTAAAAATGAAGCAACGACAGATAATTTAATATGTGATAGATACATCATGGTGCTTATATATTTACAAACATTGTAAAAGTAGACGATTTTACTAAAATTCCACTGTATTGTGTAGCTGTACTTTAGTACGGAGCGGAGTGGGGTGGGGCGCGTCTTCGTGGGTGGCACTATCTATAGAAGAAACGTTTCAGATAAAGGTTTCTCTTTTGTGGATTTGGCGTAGTGGTCTAACAGTTTTACAGTAGGAAGTGCTGATTGCGTCTATGAGGTTTTACATTATGTATAACTTAGTCAGGCCTCACATATTGAGGCCCTCCGTGGCGCCTCGGAAAGCACGTTAAGCCGTTGGTCCCGGCTGTCATTCGTAGATAGGTAATAGGTAAAACGGGCTGGTATCCGCAACTCTACGTCAAGCGCGTATTTTGCGTACGGGTGGGAAAATCGGTTATTCGATCCACCCAGCTCCTCAAAGAAGGCCAGCAACGCCTTGGTGTCACTGACAATCTCACGTAGGGTACCTGGGTTACCGAAGTACTTGGCCCTGTATGTGGCGACCACCGGGCAGTTTAACAGCACATGAGCTGCTGTCTCGTTGTCCTCCATGCAGGCTCTGCATAGCGGACTGTCTGTGACTCCTATGACAAAGAGGTGTTTATTAAATGACCCATGGCCAGTTACAGCTGCTGTAACTGTACGCAGCTGCTGTTTCGTTAGTCGGAGAAACCGTTTCGCAAGGCGGTCATCTATTAAAGGTAGTGCATTCGTAGATCTTTCACAGTCATTACGACTAGGTAGTTAGAAGCCACAATTCTGACAACCAGTCTTACCAAGGGGTATCGTGTTACCCAGTAACTGGGTTGTGGAGGACTGATAGGCAGTCTCTCCATGTAAAATACTGGTATTCAGCTGCATTCGCGCGGTTAGAGTGGAAGCCGACTCCAACATAGTTGAGAAAAGGCTAGGCAGATTGACTGAACTGAAATCTCCTCTCTGTCACCATGCAGGCCTAGTACGTGTTGGTGAATTTAACATGTCTCCGAATTGTTTGTTCTAGGACAAGCCGAGTTTCCCATGATGTTTTCTCTTATGTCCACGCAGTGGTGATGACAATAAATTGCACAGATGTATGTGGTATGTGGCCTTGGGTTCGAACCCACGAACTTACAACTCATAAGTCGTTTTTTTAACCAATGCGTTGCGTAGTGTTTGTTCTTATCTAGCTTCCATATCTATAAATATCGAGGCATCTTCATCTTTTCAAATCTTAATCTGATCCAGCCTGTCCCTTGCTGTCCACCCCCAGTGACGCCCTAAGCCGAGGTCCGTACCCCACAGGGGGTGCCCTTAGCGTGTAGTCGCTCAAGTTTTATGCCCTGGCTGGAGACCTTAATTTATTGAGGCAGCCACAGTAAAGTCCGGTTATGTAGCCGACAACCTCCTAGGTTGACCTGCAAGAGGCCATTCCAAAAATAAAATAAATATTTAAATCAATCGTCATTTATAATATAGAGCTTGAACGAATCTAATACCTTTAAACGAGCAATTCTTGTATATACAGTGTGAGTCTTCATAATGTGCACATATCGAAATGAGGGAGTCTATGCTTAATTTTATCGACGGAAAAAATGGTAATTTTTTTTTTTAGTTTAAAAAAAAAAAAAAAAATTTACAAAAAATTTTTTTTTTTAAAAATTTTTTTTTGCTCTCTTTTTATTATTATCTTATTTATAAATTTTACAATTAAAAATTGAAGAAAAAAATACAGATTTTTACTAAAAAAACATGTTTATTTTCAATTGAGGGTAGTTTTTTTCTCAATTTTAATTTTATGTGGACGGCTACTTACTTTCAATCATTATGGAGTTTGTTTCATCGCGATAGCTGATTCAGTTTAAAAGTTACACAGTTTTGTTACAATTTTTTTTTAATTTCATAAAAAGTATAAAAAACAATATTTAGATTTTTTAAATATTTTTTCTGTCGTTAAAATTAAGCATAGATTTCCTCATTTCGATATGTGCACATTATGAAGACTCACACTGTATGTATATGTCGGAGTTGGTTTTTAATTACAATTATTGGTAGTCAACAGAGTTTGGTATGATTTGTTTTTCTTATTATTCATTTATGTGATTATTACTATCAATTGTTGTCTAATAAATCAGACATAATTTATTAAGTACTCGGTGTATTCACTAATTGATTTTGGCAACTTATTTGATAATTGTAACCAATGGTTTTGTTCAAAACAATTAATGACATGTTACTTTAATTTTTAAATGATTTACGTTGTGAATTCACCATTGTTTATTTACGACAATTATTCTTGTATTATTTGATTACTTTATAATGTAAGTCTTATTAGAGTTACCACATTTTAGTGTTTTGTATCAAGTAAACACGTGACGCACTTCCGTGCGTCATCGGACAGAGTTGTCGTGGTGGGATTGCAAAGTGGGGGCATCGTTTTATAAAAGAGCGTGCACTCGGTATACACGTCAGTTATGACGCCTCGGGTAAGCAGAATCCAGGTTACACGCAGCTTACTCGAAAAAATAAGACTCTACAGATGCATACATTTGTTGTGTGGCGTGTGCTAGGTTAATATAGGCACGTCACACAACTGAATACAGACACCCACTACTGTACATGCATCCAAACACAACACGCACGGGCGCGATGCGGGTCGCGACGTGCGTCTACACTGAGCGGTGTTACACCACAACACTAGCCGCTCACACATACGCAACTGCTTACCCCTCAAACCGTAAACGGCTAGATCTGTAAGCGGGGCGAGGAGAGACTACATATTAGACCTGTAGGGCGTCGAGTCGGCATCCCTGTCACTGGTCGTTCTCGTTGGGCCTCCCCCAGGCAACTGGGGGTCTCACCTGGCGGGGACAGACCGCCGGTATGTCGTGAACAAAGCGGCGCTAGGAGCTAGCGTCGCGGCGCGCCTACAGAAATATTCAGAGCAACCATTTACATAGACGCATTTCGCTTCACGAAATGTGGTCATTTCTTTTAAGCCGTTCGAGGCAAACACAAGGAGGGGTCCATATTTATGGGCCAACGTGGGCGAAGGGCGAAGCCCTGACCCCGCTCGCCACGCCCCCTTGCGGAGGCGTCGCGACATCTCGAAGTACGAGTCAGTCGATCTTCAAATGCGAATCTATAAAGAGCCCCTGTTCCCGACAAAACTGTCGGTTTACCTAGTACAGCGCTGCTGTAAATTCACATAGCTGTATTGGCTTGCTGATAGCGAGCAATACACTTTGTTATTGTATTTGGATGGCTTGGCCACTATACGAACTATAAGACCTTGAAAGTCTGTTCGATTGTTACTACCTATTCACCTACTTTATCTTGTTACTAATTACCATTTGTATTGTGTTTTACCTTATATGTATAGTGTAACTAGTACCTACTATAATAAATACCCTGTAATTGTTTATACAGTCTTGTTTATCCCAATAAAATGGGAACTCCAAACCCTGACGAAATACCTCTCGGCACTCCTGATCCTACAAAATTCTATATAATCTGAATCTCGGAAACGGCTCAACGATTTTCATGAAATTTAGTATGCAAAGGGTTTCGGGGGCGATAAATAAATTTAGATCTAATGGGGAATATTTAATTGATCCTCTAAAAACTTATTGACTTATAATGATGAACGCTTTTTAAATGAATGAACCTCTACAAACATTTTGGGATTGTAATGATACAAACTAATTAAATGAGCCCCTTTTTATTTTTCTGATCTTTTGTCACAATTGGTTGCTTGATGTTCGATTCGGCACGGAAGCGTATCAAAGGGTTGCGAATAGCTATGCTGGCCACTTTTAGGGTGCAAAAAACTGATATTTCTTTTCGTCTGCCAAACGTTTTGGATAAAATTCATTATGATTTACAGGCCCCTCTTTTCCACTGGGCACTCTGGGCACGTGCCCAGGGCCCCGCGGATGACGGGGGCCCCGGCCTGCCCTCAAAAAAATCATTTTATGCTGCCGCCATTCCATTCTATACCCAATTCAATGACAAAATAATTGATTTGTAGTGCGATTTACAATAAGTTTCTAGCCCCAAACTTATGAAATATTAATGTTTCTTTTGTTGGTTTTGTATGATTTAATTAGGTCAACTATCAAAATATGTATAATAAAATAGGACCAAATGCGGCAATTACATTAAATAACTATCTAATTAGCATACCCACTAATTAAGTCGAAAAACTTATCCAGGGTAAACCAAATGTAAATACTTTGTATTTCGTGACAGAAATATTAATCTTTTTTAGCACATAATTTTTTCTATACCTACACAAATACACAAAGAATGAGTCTGTGTATGGACATTCTCCTTTACCCTTTGTCCTCCGTGACCCTTATGTGCCCAGGGCCTCCAAAAGGTTAAAGACGGCCCTGATGGTTTATTATTTAGACGAGGATGACTTGGTGAACAGTAGATGTACTTATGTAGCAAGAAATGCAAGTGAGGTGTTAGTTCATCCATCCACCAACTCGACATAGTATTACTTTATCTATGAGTCGTCTTTCACGCGAATTAATGGACTGAGTCCAAATAGGTATAGGTGATTAGGTATCCGATAGCTCTATGGTATACCTACGAAGTAAGTATGTATACTATTTAACCCAAACTACACTTTACCCAAAAACGAATCCGTCCACCGCGAGCTAAACTAAATTAGTTTTCAGTTATACTCCATTTGAAATAAGATTAGACATTTAACTAAACCCTTTTTACAGTCCGTTCAATCGATTTTGACTTCTATTGCGTTGGTGGCATGACAAATGGCAGCTGCAGTAAACAGTTGGTTAGTAACCACTTTTTTTGCTTTTAATGCCATCTTTATGCCTACGCAATAGAAGTCAAAATCGGTTGAACGGACTGTAAAAAAAGTTTAGTTAAATGTCTAATCTTATTTCAAACGGAGTATAGGTGTCTTTAAATACTTGTGTGTAGGGAAAGGATTTTATGAAGAAAAACACGTAAAGACAAGACTAGACATTTATTTCAATTAGGCTTGTCAATGACTAGGTATCGTTAATGAGAAAGCTAGTTACCCGTTCCAAATCTAGGTCATCATAGAGAAGAAGGGTAAGAAACTCTATGGAAGCTTGTTTTAAAGTATTTTATCAACACATTTTCACATTAGCATACTTATACGACCGTAGGTTCAATTGAGGTAAGGGACAAAATACCCAAAATGAGTTGAGTATACAGTTTTGTTCAACATTTTTCGCTCTATCGAATGGTGAATATGAAACAATTCTAACTTAAGAAAAACAGACCGAAAAAGGTTAATAAGAAAAAAAGTTATGGGCGATTTAGTCTGAAAAAAAAACTTTGTCGGCCTCTTCTGAAAAATCGTATTTTGTCCCTTACCTCAATTGAACTTACGTTCGACTATATTATTACTATCACATTAATCTCTTGGGTATTTGAGAATAGGTCTCTCAAAGATATAGCAAAAACATGAATATTCCCTGATTCGATTTACATACAAGACATAATACATATTATAACATACAGAAAAACAGTTATCAGCAATAATTAAGCTATGTGATCAATTAACTTACATGAACCATATAGGTAGTCCATCTTTCACCACAGTTAAATCAAAGAGTCTCAGAATTGACGGGTACTACCTATTTTTATAGTCTCCCAATCTTACTCAAGTCATAAATCATTCCCGCCATTTTAAACCAACCATAGGTGGTCATATATAAATGCTAATTATCTTCTCAACTAAGTAATAATTAACAAATCTTCAAGTAAATTCAAGTAGAACTATTTTAAAACTTAATAAGATTATATTGCAATTTAATTTGTATTTATTTGTAACATCTACTGGATGTTTCGAAAATAGTTTGAAACACCAATTTAACACCATGTTACTTTAAATTGCAATATAAAATCGTGATAAACATAATTATTACATATTAATTTATTGTACTGCTAATATATTTAACATTTGTTTTGATCTATCTATACCACAAATCATGACTTGTTCGAAAACTTAAGAATCGTTGTTTGTGAAACAGCCTTTTAAGTCACATTATTAAGTATTTATATTAAATACATCTGTCTATGAAATATCAATTAAAGAAATGCAAATCAAATAATTAAACCTTTTCTATTCAGAAAACATTAATTTACGTTAATTAAAATATTGTTGAAATGGAACGTTTCCATACGTCAATGTCATCTATCATTCTGACAGCTGACGTTCATACTGGGATAAATTCTTGTAAACAGTCATTATTGTGATCAATACGATTAGATATTAAAATCCTAAAATCTCCTATAAATAATGAATAATCTTACAAGTGCATACCTATACTCCGTTTGAAATAAGATTAGACATTTAAACAAACCTTTGTTACAGTCCGTTCAACCGATTCTGACTTCTATACCGTGAGTATAAGGATGGCATTAAAAGCAAAAAAGTGGTTACAATACCAACTGTTTACTGCAGCTGCCATTTATCATGCTCCCAACGCAATAAAAGTCAAAATCGATTGAACTGACTGTAAAAAGGGTTTAGTTAAATGTCTAATCTTATTTCAAACGGAGTATAGTTTATGGAAGGTATGTTGAAAATGAACACATATTAGTAATGACCAGAATTTATTAACTAAATTTACTGAGATACATAATCCACTACATTAAAAATATTATCTATCTTAAAAATACTTTAAATATTTTAACCTAAATTTTTCATTGGACTTAGCTTTGGTACAATTAAAAATTAACTAAACTTAGTGTTATTAAATCATACGGTAGTTTTAACGTATGATTTAATATTTTCGAGGTTTGGCTGTAAAGTGAGAAAGAAATTTATGAAATACAAATTGGTCTGATTCATTCCTTTTCAGATAGCAGTGCAATATTATGTGTATAAAAATTAACTTTTACTGATCTTGACGTTCCCCGCGAAATAAAACTGAAACACACACATGACCCGTCGAACTTATTAAAAATATATTTTAAATTAAAACAAAACTATTGTTTATCAAATTCCTTTCTTAATAGTATATGAAGGCAGGAAATTTAGTTTAACCTAATAAATTTATGGTTTTCCAGTGATGTTATGCTGAAATAATAATATGGTTACTAAGTACAGGTAAATTATTAAAAATATATTTTACATTAAAACAAAACTATTGTTTATCAAATTCCTTTCTTAATAATAGGTATATGACGATAGGTAATTTAATTTAACCTAATGAATATGTGGTTTTCCTGTGACGTTATCCTGAAATAATAACACGGCAACAACTATGGGTAATTTGTTAAAAATATATTTTAAATTGAAACAAATATCTAACTTAGGTAAATTGCGTTCATCGATGATTCATATCTACAGGAAAAGGATCCTATAAATACCGAATCCTGTAAAACGATCCTTCAGTCGACTGTAAAACGTCCCCAAATCAACCCAATTTATTCATAAGTCAATAATTGGTCCTGTTTCAAAATGGGTTGTGTTAATTCAAAAACGATAAGCCGTAAAACCTTATTAAAATTAGTTGAGAAGAGGAACGCAGTTACAATTATTCACGATGAACACCAAGAAATTTTGGACATGGATCTGAGTGGAACTGTACGTTTTTCTGCATCTACTGAAACCCTCCAAAGAAGCGAACGTGAAGCAGAACTTCTCTTCGAACACAGCCGCGTAGTTTTGTCAGACGAAACGGGCTCATGTATCCCTACTAACGCAAGCTACATCGACGGCTTTAAGAATCCTCAAGCTTACATCGCACTAAGGACTCCGTCTCTAAAAGGCTATAAGAGTCCTTTAGTAGTCCACTGCAGTGATGGATAACAGCGATCGATGGTGTTTTGTGCTAACAATTGCTACTACTTACATCAAAATGGGTAGTGGCGAGTCAAAAGCTTTAACTCGTAAGGGTTTAATTAAATTCATTGAAAATAGAAATGCGGCTAAATTAATTGTCCAAGAACACGAAGACTTAATAAACGAGAAAGAAGAAGGAACGTTTGGCGTTTCAATAGCAGCTGGGTACCTCGGTAACTACGAGTATCAAAATGAAAATGAAGGTCTAACATAGCTCCATATGATGTTAGTAAAACACACTACTTATAAGTGTGTTTTACTAACATCATATGGATCAAGGTCTGAAATAAAGTATTTTTATTTTTTATTTTATTTTTATTTAAATACCGGTACAATGAAAATATTAAATGCCTACAGTCTCCATTCATTTCTTCAGATTAATTCGTAGATTTATGATTAATATAAAGTTAATGTATGTTTAATGTAATATTAAGGTAATAAAATAAATATTTTGACGCATAATAATAACTTCTTCTTAAACAACATTTCTCTGATAAAAAAAAATCAATTTAAGAGCATAAGAAATAACATAATTTGAATTCTTTTTAATACTTCTAAATATTTTATTATGTGAACTACTTCTTATTCAAGAACTGGCAGCGACAAGAAGTCTCGCCCTCAGAATGTGACTTACTAGATTTCATCTTCATGGCACGTCTTTATAACAAATCGGCAGTGACGCCAGCGTCTCTGAAAGGCTATAAGAGTCCTATTGTAGTCCATTGCAGTGATGGATTACAGCGATCGATGGTGTTTTGTGCTAACAATTGGTGCTACATCAAAATGGGTAGTGGCGAGTCAAAAGCTTTAACTCGTAAGGGTTTAATTAAATTCATTGAAAATAGAAATGCGGCTAAATTAATTGTCCAAGAACACGAAGACTTAATAAACGAGTAAGAAGAAGGAACGTTTTTTCGCTTCAATAGCAGCTGGGTACTTCGAAAACTATCAAAATGAAAATGAAGGACTGTATTTTGATCACAGCCACGTCGTTCTCCAAAAAGAAAATGGCTCCCACACGTACATCAACGCGAGCTACATAGATAGTTTCGATTGTCAAGATGCATACATCACCACTAAGACACCTCTCTCACGGATGGCAATTTGTAACTTTTGGCGGATGGTGTGGGAACATCAATGCGAAACCATCGTGATGCTCAATACGTCGAAGACTAACGAGAAGATTCATAGGATTTCTTACTGGCACCCAGAGGAAAGATCGTCTCTTCAATGCGGAAAATTAAAGATTACGACGTCGAAAATTCACCTGGACCATCCAAATTTTGAAATCACGAAGCTCATTATTAAATGCCCACAGTCTCCATTCATTTTTTCAGATTAATTCGTAGATTTTTGATTAATGTAAAGATAATGTATGTGTAATGTAATATTAACGTAATGAAATAAATATTTTGACGCATAATAATGACTTCTTCTTAAACAACATTTCCCTGATAAAAAAAAACAAACGAGTAAGAAGAAGAAACGTTTTTTTGCTTCAATAGCAGCTGGGTACTTCGAAAACTATCAAAATGAAAATGAAGGACTGTATTTTGATCACAGCCACGTCGTTCTCCAAAAAGAAAATGGCTCCCACACATACATCAACGCGAGCTACATAGATAGTTTCGATTGTCAAGATGCATTCATCACCACTAAGACACCTCTCTCACGGATGGCAATTTGTAACTTTTGGCGGATGGTGTGGGAACATCAATGCGAAACCATCGTGATGCTCAATACGTCGAAAACTAACGAGAAGATTCATAGGATTCCTTACTGGCACACAGAGGAAGGATCGTCTCTTCAATGCAGAAAACTGAAGATTACGACGTCGATAATCCACCTGGACCATCCAAATTTTGAACTCACGAAGCTCATTATTAAATGCTCACAGTCTCCATTCATTTGTTCAGATTAATTCGTAGATTTTTGATTAATGTAAAGATAATGTATGTGTAATGTAATATTAACGTAATGAAATAAATATTTTGACGCATAATAATGACTTCTTCTTAAACAACATTTCCCTGATAAAAAAAATCAATTTAAGAGCATAAGTAATAACATAATTTGAATTCTTTTCAATACTTCTAAATATTTTATTTTGTGAACTACTTCTTATTCAAGAACTGGCAGCGACAAGAAGTCTTGCCCTCAGAATGTGACTTACTAGATGTCATCTTCATGGCACGTCTTTATAACAAATCGGCAGTGACGCCAGAGTCTCTGAAAGGCTATAAGAGTCCTATTGTAGTCCATTGCAGTGATGGATTACAGCGATCGATGGTGTTTTGTGCTAACAATTGGTGCTACATCGAAATGGGTAGTGGCGAGTCAAAAGCTTTAACTTGTAAGGGTTTAATTAAATTCATTGAAAATAGAAATGCGGCTAAATTAACTGTCCAAGAACACGAAGACTTAATAAACGAGAAAGAAGAAGGAACGTTTGGCGCTTCAATAGCAGCTAAGTACTTCGGTAACCATCAAAATGAAAATGAAGGACTATATTTTGATCACAGCCGCGTCGTTCTCCAAAAAGAAAATGGCTCCCACACGTACATCAACGCGAGCTACATAGATAGTTTCGATTGTCAAGATGCATACATCACCACTAAGACACCTCTCTCACGGATGGCAATTTGTAACTTTTGGCGGATGGTGTGGGAACATCAATGCGAAACCATCGTGATGCTCAATACGCCGAAGACTAACGAGAAGATTCATTGGATTCCTTATTGGCACCCAGAGGAAGGATCGTCTCTTCAATGCGGAAAATTGAAGATTACGACGTCGATAATTCACCTGGACCATCCATATTTTGAACTCACGAAGCTCATCGTCACCCATGAAGGTGGAGGTTCGTTGTACGTAAACCACTTTTCATACAATAATTGGCCAAAGGATCATATCCTGCCCGAAACAGTTTTCTGTGGTTTTCCTGTTTACTGTGCTCCAGAGAGGGGCACAGGCAAATGCCGGTACAGTGAAAATATTAAATGTCCACAGTCTCCATTCATTTGTTCAGATTAATTCGTAGATTATTTATTAAAAGATAATGTATGTGTAATGTAATATTAACGTAATAAAATAAATATTTTGACGCATAATAAAGACTTCTTCTTAAACAACATTTCCCTGGTGAAAAAATCAATTTAAGAGCATAAGAAATAACATATTTTGAACTCTTTTCAATACTTCTAAATATTTTATTATGTGAACTACTTCTTATTCAAGAACTGGCAGCGACAAGAAGTCTCGCCCTCAGAATGTGACTTACTAGATGTCATCTTCATGGCACGTCTTTATAACAAATCGGCAGTGACGCCAGAGTCTCTGAAAGGCTATAAGAGTCCTATTGTAGTCCATTGCAGTGATGGATTACAGCGATCGATGGTGTTTTGTGCTAACAATTGGTGCTACATCGAAATGGGTAGTGGCGAGTCAAAAGCTTTAACTCGTAAGGGTTTAATTAAATTCATTGAAAATAGAAATGCGGCTAAAGTAATTGTCCAAGAACACGAAGACTTAATAAACGAGAAAGAAGAAGGAACGTTTGGCGCTTCAATAGCAGCTGGGTACTTCGGTAACTATCAAAATGAAAATGAAGGACTGTATTTTGATCACAGCCACGTCGTTCTCCAAAACGAAAATGGCTCCCACACGTACATCAACGCGAGTTACATAGATAGTTTCGATTGTCAAGATGCATACATCACCACTAAGACACCTCTCTCACGGATGGCAATTTGTAACTTTTGGCGGATGGTGTGGGAACATCAATGCGAAACCATCGTGATGCTCAATACGTCGAAGACTAACGAGAAGATTCATAGGATTCCTTACTGGCACCCAGAGGAAAGATCGTCTCTTCAATGCGGAAAATTAAAGATTACTACGTCGATAATTCACCTGGACCATCCAAATTTTGTACTCACGAAGCTCATTATTAAATGCCAACAGTCTCCATTCATTTGTTCAGATTAATTCGTAGATTTTTGATTAATGTAAAGATAATGTATGTGTAATGTAATATTAACGTAATAAAATAAATATTTTGACGCATAATAATGACTTCTTCTTAAACAACATTTCCCTGATAAAAAAAATCAATTTAAGAGCATAAGAAATAACATATTTTGAATTCTTTTCAATACTTCTAAATATTTTATTATATGAACTACTTCTTATTCAAGAACTGGCAGCGACAAGAAGTCTCGCCCTCAGAATGTGACTTACTAGATTTCATCTTCATGGCACGTCTTTATAACAAATCGGCAGTGACGCCAGAGTCTCTGAAAGGCTATAAGAGTCCTATTGTAGTCCATTGCAGTGATGGATTACAGCGATCGATGGTGTTTTGTGCTAACAATTGGTGCTACATCAAAATGGGTAGTGGCGAGTCAAAAGCTTTAACTCGTAAGGGTTTAATTAAATTCATTGAAAATAGAAATGCGGCTAAATTAATTGTCCAAGAACACGAAGACTTAACAAACGAGTAAGAAGAAGAAACGTTTTTTTGCTTCAATAGCAGCTGGGTACTTCGAAAACTATCAAAATGAAAATGAAGGACTGTATTTTGATCACAGCCACGTCGTTCTCCAAAAAGAAAATGGCTCCCACACGTACATCAACGCGAGCTACATAGATAGTTTCGATTGTCAAGATGCATACATCACCACTAAGACACCTCTCTCACGGATGGCAATTTGTAACTTTTGGCGAATGGTGTGGGAACATCAATGCGAAACCATCGTGATGCTCAATACGTCGAAGACTAACGAGAAGATTCATAGGATTCCTTACTGACACACAGAGGAAGGATCGTCTCTTCAATGCAGAAAACTGAAGATTACGACGTCGATAATCCACCTGGACCATCCAAATTTTGAACTCACGAAGCTCATTATTAAATGCTCACAGTCTCCATTCATTTGTTCAGATTAATTCGTAGATTTTTGATTAATGTAAAGATAATGTATGTGTAATGTAATATTAACGTAATGAAATAAATATTTTGACGCATAATAATGACTTCTTCTTAAACAACATTTCCCTGATAAAAAAAATCAATTTAAGAGCATAAGTAATAACATAATTTGAATTCTTTTCAATACTTCTAAATATTTTATTTTGTGAACTACTTCTTATTCAAGAACTGGCAGCGACAAGAAGTCTTGCCCTCAGAATGTGACTTACTAGATGTCATCTTCATGGCACGTCTTTATAACAAATCGGCAGTGACGCCAGAGTCTCTGAAAGGCTATAAGAGTCCTATTGTAGTCCATTGCAGTGATGGATTACAGCGATCGATGGTGTTTTGTGCTAACAATTGGTGCTACATCGAAATGGGTAGTGGCGAGTCAAAAGCTTTAACTTGTAAGGGTTTAATTAAATTCATTGAAAATAGAAATGCGGCTAAATTAACTGTCCAAGAACACGAAGACTTAATAAACGAGAAAGAAGAAGGAACGTTTGGCGCTTCAATAGCAGCTAAGTACTTCGGTAACCATCAAAATGAAAATGAAGGACTATATTTTGATCACAGCCGCGTCGTTCTCCAAAAAGAAAATGGCTCCCACACGTACATCAACGCGAGCTACATAGATAGTTTCGATTGTCAAGATGCATACATCACCACTAAGACACCTCTCTCACGGATGGCAATTTGTAACTTTTGGCGGATGGTGTGGGAACATCAATGCGAAACCATCGTGATGCTCAATACGTCGAAGACTAACGAGAAGATTCATAGGATTCCTTACTGGCACCCAGAGGAAAGATCGTCTCTTCAATGCGGAAAATTGAAGATTACGACGTCGATAATTCACCTGGACCATCCAAATTTTGAACTCACGAAGCTCATCGTCACCCGTGAAGGTGGAGGTTCGTTGTACGTAAACCACTTTTCATACAATAATTGGCCAAAGGATCATATCCTGCCCGAAACAGTTTTCTGTGGTTTTCCTGTTTACTGTGCTCCGGAGAGGGGCACAGGCAATTGCCGGTACAGTGAAAATATTAAATGCCCACAGTCTCCATTCATTTTTTCAGATTAATTTGTAGATTTAAGATTAATGTAAAGATAATGTATGTGTAATGTAATATTAACGTAACAAAATAAATATTTTGACGCATAATAATGACTTCTTCTTAAACAACATTTCTCTGATAAAAAAATCAATTTAAGAGCATAAGAAATAACATAATTTGAATTCTTTTTAATACTTCTAAATATTTTATTATGTGAACTACTTCTTATTCAAGAACTGGCAGCGACAAGAAGTCTCGCCCTCAGAATGTGACTTACTAGATTTCATCTTCATGGCACGTCTTTATAACAAATCGGCAGTGACGCCAGAGTCTCTGAAAGGCTATAAGAGTCCTATAGTAGTCCATTGCAGTGATGGATTACAGCGATCGATGGTGTTTTGCGCTGTCGATATTATGTATATCGACTATTTTAGAGAAAGGTAAAGTAAATTTATATTTGTAATTCATATTTCATCACGAGCAGACGTATTTGTGAAGTGAAATTTACTTTGAAAAATCATTTTACAATTAATAAAATGACATCAACAGAAGAAGCAACTAGTGCGCACAGTGTCGAAAAAACTCCTGATAGCTCCTTACACAGTGATTTATCGAAGCAACTGCTAAAAGATGGAGTGGTGTATTACGAAAATTTACTTCTCGAAAATGATTTAATTACGAAAAAATCTTCTGATACACTATCCGAAGATACTATGTTATTAGGTAGAGATTTATACTTTATACATTTTATTTATACTATATTTGGATGCATTGAATGAGAAGAAGTTTATAAGTGATGAAGAGTTAATTCGTGCTCAAGAGGAGCGCCTAGAAGGAACTTTTAAAGCAGTAAAAGATGACTTAATTGATGATTATGTACCAGACGAAAAAAAAAGGAAAATGGCCGATTATATTCCCCTGGAATATAAAATTAAAGTTTTGAACTTAGCAAAAGCCCATCCTACATGGAAACTGGAAACACTACAAAAACATGGATGCGGTCATTTGAACAGAATGGATCATTTAAAGATATGGAAAAAGGACGTGGAACACGGTGGAACAAGATTTGATAAATTTCATGTCATCGATTTTTGGATATATGACCGTTTTTTCGAGATAAGAAGAAATTATGAACAAATCACAACGGGAAATCTACAACAATGGGCCTTAGCTGCTGCCAGTCAGTTTCCGGATCTCTAATTTAAAGCATCGGACGTGTGGGTAGCAAAATTTTAACAAAGACACAATATCCGACAACGGAAAATTATCAGATTTGTGTCAGAAAGAGAAACATACAGCACGGAAACAATTTTGTTCTCTGCAGAAATATTTCGTCTTCAAACAAAACTATTAATACCCAACTTTAATAGTGATTTTGTTATCAATACATATCAAACAGGTACATACATTTTTTCTTTGTAAACCAATTAGTATCTATTTCATTATTAAATTTATTTCAAATGAATCATAACACTTTTTTTCAGGATGTCAATACCAATCACATTTAAACAGAACACTAACAGAAAAAGGAAGTAAAACTGTTTTTGCTAATGTACAAAATATGAATAAGTTGTCACATACGTACACTGCACAATATAGCATCACATTATCTGGAAAATTTACGTTTACATTTAAGTTTACATCTGTTTACAAGAGCCCAAAGATGATTTCGCGCTCAGAATAAAACAAAATATAGAACAATACCCATGTAAAAAAATATAGGAATATTATTGTGACATCATCGAAATCAGGAAAACTGACCTCTACACTTTATCAAATGTTTCTGGAAAAATGTTTGGTGCCATATGTTCAAAAGAATAGGTTTGTTTTAATAATTGACTCATGGACAGGACAAACAAAACCAGAATTATATGATGAAATATTCCTAGATGAAGACAAAATGCCCACATGCACAACAAAAATTATACCTCCAAAATGTACTCCGTTAGTTCAACCATGTGACGTTTATTTCTATAGACAAGTAAAAAATGTCATAAAACGATTACAGAACACTGCTGATCTATTAGACAAAAATTAAGAAATTCATTCTCGTGAAGATTGCTTAAAAATCCATTCAATTGTTCAGCACCAATATTTCATGAAATGATACAATATGCCTGGTATGCCAGTGGACTCAGTGATACAAAAAAAAAATCACAAATGTAAATGAAGCTTGTTTTTCCTTAGACCGTTTGCAAACACATTGTAATTGTAGAAAACAGCATTTATTTGTTTTTCTTGGTGCAGAATTAGTATATTACACACCGAGGGAACTGAAGTAAGAAATCTCTCAGATCACATGTAATTTGTTGTTCACCGAGGCGAAGCCGAGGTCAACAAACATGTGATCTGAGGCTTTCTTATTAACTTCCCGAGGAGTGTATGCTATTTTTTTGCTCGACGAAGGCAAAAAGTGGCAACTTTGTTTAGCGCAGGAGGCCGAAAGTTGACGCTTTCTGCCCGTCGAGCAAAAAAAATAATTTATGTAGTTTATTTAATAAATTATTTATATAGTTTAGATAATAAACAATTAAAAAGAAAATAAGAAGTAAAAGAGAACAAGGAAAAAAAAGTTAATTCCACGTTGAAATACCTCTGGTGGTTCAGAGGTATCAGTTGAATTTCTGTCGTTGACACTCGATTCATGCCCTGAATAAACGGAAAAAAATATATATTTATGATTGCAAATTAATATTTTCATAAATGTCATGGAAAAATACTAGTCTCAACACTTATGATATTTTTAAAAGACATTTTACTTTTTAAATAAATAAAAAAAAAATATTCCGTGGACGTCCGTGTGATATATGTATGGAAAGTCCTTTTTGTTTTATTTCCTTTCGAAGATCACGGTCTAATTTAATGGAATTTAATTATAATTAGCAATAAACTAAAATCCACTTATTGTTTGTATATCTATATCTAGGTGAATAAGGCATGCTTTTTTGAATTTTCAATCTTTTTTTGATTACTAATGAAAAAAATGAAAAAAAAATATATATTTACCGTAACTCATCGATGTCGATTCATCCTAGATTTTTTCCTCCACCGCTCGAAGCGCTAAAAAAATTAACATGATATTAAAATGAGTTATATTGCTGACTTTCAGAAAAACAATAAAGAAAGAAGAATATATTTTCGATTACCAATGCAAGGAAAAAAAGCGAAATATTGAAAAATAAATATATATTTTCATAATGAGTTATATTACTATAGTCACATTGCTAGAGTTATATTACTATAGTACAGACGCCAGCACATCAAGCTACTACAATTTGTCAAATTTATTTAATAATTATTCAACTTTATCGCTGAACTGTAAGGTTCAAAGTTGATTGGGAAAATTTGACAGTTTCGGGTAGCTTCATGTGCTGGCGTCTGTACATTCATCATCATCATCATCAGTCTATAAATGTTCCCACTGCTGGGACACAGGCCTCCTCTCTCTGAGAGGGAGTGGGCCGTAATCCACCACGCGGGCCCAGTGCGGGTTGGTAGATGTCACATGTCTTCGAATTTTCGGTTCTAGGACATGCCGGTTTCCTCACGATGTTTTTCCTTCACCGTTTTGAGAGCAGTGGTGATGAAATAATTTTCACAAAGTAAAGCGCCTGCCTGGGTTCGAACCTACGACTTACAACTCGTAAGTCGCGGCCGTTACCACTGGGCCACCACTGCTCCTCAAATCGGTGTATAGTACATTACTGCAGTTATATTACTGACTTTTAAAGAAAACATGAAGAAAGAAGAATATATTTCCGTTAACAATACAGCAAAAAGAAAAAATAAAAATAAAAGTTTCGAAATATTTTTTAAAGACAATTAGTACTTACATGCGTTTTTGACGAGCGCAACGAGCACAACAATAACTAATAGTTTCTTGAACATCTTCCCAGAGCTCCCAAAACTAGAATGCGGTTTCCGCCCCAGTGGGTCGGCTTTTCTATGATTTATTGTTTTCAACATATATTCAGGTAAAGTCCACATGAACTATAAACAACTGCTAATTATGTTTTCAAATGGTCAACCACAATTGATAACAGCTTAACACATGTTATTTTACTGACGGTTTTCCCTAACAAATATTTTGCACGACTCATGATGCGAAGCATCAGAGAGTGCTTTACGATCGAAATATTTTTTAATATTATTAATATTATATTCCCCTCTTGATAACTAATAAATAAAGATACTATTTAAAAAAAAAAATTAAGATAGACACTTGTAATATTCGTTGTAAAGTAAAAGTAAAGTAAAGTAAAAATTTATTTGCATAGATTGCAAGTACAGTAAATAAGATGTAACAGTTAAAATATGGATGATCCTTGTACAATCTACCTTATATTAGGCATGCAACATTATATAACACAAGTGAATTAATATAAAATGAATAACAATTATGATATAGATAAACTGTTTTAAGGTAGCATTACACATGAACAATAGTCGGCACCAGGTACCTACATTTATTTAATAAAACTTTAATTTACATAATTATTTGTAATACAATAAACACAATATGAATTTTAAATAAACACAATAAGAATAAACTTAAATAAATTGAAACAATGTCATAATTAGGTAGGTATGTCAAAAAAAAAATTACATTAAATTATTCAGTACATAAGTCATTATCATTAAGAAAGTCGTTCACAGAATAATAACATTTTACAATTAATAATGAAGAAGATATTATCTTCGAAACTACAGATGGTTGATCCTTGCACAAAAATGTCATACAATCTTATCATTGGGTCTAAGGAATGCGGGGTATAAGCAATGCTCGTTTCAAACTTAAATAATATTACAATATTAATTCGTATTAACACCCAGTCATAGATAAATTATAAGGTTTTAATCTATAAATAGAAATAGACATGTATGGTTGTGAAATGAACATGAAGAACTTTTGTTAAATCCTTTATTAAAAAGTTGATGTGACGTTTTCATTTTTGTCGCTTTTCGTTGCTATGGTGATTAATAAGGAAAATTTGTAAAAATATTGATTAATTAAATTGTCGATAATAAATTTTGACGGAAGCGCGCAAAGCGCGTTAGATTTTCTGGTGTGTAATAAAATAAAGAATTTAATATGCAACTTTCTTTATTATCATTTTCTCAAATATTGTTTACTAGCTGCGCCCCGCGGTTTCACCCGCATAAGTCTCGATCCCGTGGGAAAAAAAAAAGTATCCTATGTTTTTTTCATCATCTATATATGTGCCAAATTTCATCCAAATCCGTTCAGCCGTTTTAGCGTGAAGGCGTAACAAACAAACTTACTTTCGCATTTATAATATTAAGGATGTTACAAAACATTCATAGCAGCAATTAATACATTCAGTCTCAAAAGTGTTAGAAAATATCTCCTAATTACTCCCTCATAAATCTACTTAATTAGAAAAAAAAAGACGCCATTCGGCCACACCCGAAATGGAAGGTAGATTTCATAGAATGAATTATCATCTTGTCTCAATAACTTTCGTTTGACATGGAAAATAATTTATTTTAACATACATAAGTAGGTTGTATTACACATTGCCTGAAAATGGTTCAATTGAACTCTTAACTTCAATAAAATAACTAATAATGGTCAAAAAGTCAACGTTATTTACGTCAAATTAGAAGTAGGTAATTTTGTGAGCTTTCACATAAATTTATCAAAAATCAGCAATCTTTTTGCTATTAAAAGTTATACATAAATGAAGTCATCGAAAATGTAATTTTTACTAATTTGATCATTTTGAAGAGCTACTATTTCTGAACTTATCGAAGGATTTCGCTCATTTTAAGGCTCATGCAAGCTAATTGTTTAAGAAATTTTTATACTACATTTCATTAGGATCTGTTGAGAATTCTCGATAGAATAACATTTATAAGTCAGTTGCACTACACATTGACTGAAAATGGTTAAATAGAACTCCAAGCGGTTGGTCGACTCTTCACGTGACCAAAGGGTTGGCCAATTTTTAGGCCAAAGAATTAGCATTGCCATACAACGTGGCAATGCTGCCAGCCTTTTGGGCACCTTTCCCACCGACAGCGATTCGGATGAATTTTTTGATGCCCAATGATTTGTTCCTATATTTTATTTTATTTTTTCCTCTGTATATAGTTAGTTCTATATAGTGCATTTAATTTAAATAAAAAGTTATTGAAAAATAAATAAATAGAACTCTTAACTTTGATAAAATAACTAAAAATGGTCAAAATGTCAATGTTATACGTCAAATTAAAGGTAATTTCATGAGCTTTTACATGAATTCATCAAAAATTAGCCATCTTTTTTCAATCAAAAATTATACATCAATGAAGTCACCGAAAACGTGATTTTCACTATTTTGATAATTTTTAAGAGCTGCCATTTCTAAACTTATTGATGGATTCCGCTCATCTTTGAACTCATTCAAGGTTATTATCCAAAGAATATGTGTAACAAACATCTAGATCCGTCAAGAACTGTAGACACAATCGCGGCAACATCCCGCGTTATATTATATATAATTTTTTTAACTAACGTTATTTTTGACCTTTACTCGACTAGTTAAGAGATATTACAACAAAATTCCGAGTAAATTCCGACATGAGGACCAATGCAAAAGATTGATTTCTATGAAATCTACCTAATAGTGAGTGCATCATTTTATTTCAAGTAATTTACAATGACAATTCTTAAAAGAAATACACGCCTAACGTAATAATATACCTTATTTCTAAGACTTAACACATTATCATTGCAAACTAATAAGAAAAAATTATACACGGAGCCTGATCGATTAAACCCTTTAAACATAACCCTTCATTATTTCATAATAAAAAGCATCCTATAGGTTCCTCTAAATCATAAAAATTCTTTAAATTTCCTAAAGTCCTAATACAGAATTTTTAATTAAGTAGCCCAAAATTACCTAAAGGCATTGTTAAAAACAGGATGCAAAACAAACTTCAGGATAAGTTTTACCTCATGAGTAATATAATAATCTAAATGTAGAATTAATTAGGTAATTGACGTCATTACTCACGTAATCGAAACAAATAGGAATGGTCTCTTCATTAATTAGTGTATAACGGCAATAAAGTATGATCACAACGAGCGATTTCGTTCCAAATTGGACTATTTAATAGGAAAATTAATAATTATCGTTGTTTTGTGACAATTGATGACGCAAATACCTGAAATTATATCAAATTGCACTTATTAAATTAAATAGGTTATTTGTATTATGTGTTTTTATGAAAATATGGTTTTACTTCCTACGCTTTATAGCCCATCGTTACGGACAAAAAAAAACTAGAAATACTGATGCTTTCTTAGTATTTAAACACCAAGACTAACCTTCTATTGCGATAAAATCAATCACCGATTCTAACAAACGATTCGTATACAGTCACGGCAATGTTTGGCCATCCAACGTCTCAAGGCTGCCTAAGTAGGCTTTTCCACCCTTGTTTAGTCCTAAGCTGTTTGCGTAAGTTCAATAAACTTCTTTCAGATAAGAAACCGTCTTATATACCTCTATGCACCTACGCCTAGTAGTCGTGTAGACTTATTAGTACCTATTCAGGTAAATCAGGTGCTTACTCAAGAGTAGGTAAATATTGTAATTTATACACTAATCTTAAAGGAGCTAAGATATATGTACATGGGGTGTCGATTCCCTTGTTCACAAACTAAACTAAATTTAAGTTCAGTGCATCTTTTTCTTTCTATTTCATAAGAATAGGACAGAAGATAAATTTTAGTTTAGTCCTGTCAAATTAATCACCGCTTGACGTAAATTGACGTAATTTTAGTCGGCAAGTTTTTAATCACGTCTAAACTTGTATGGAGAGTGACAGGCGCTGATTAATTTGACAGGACTAAACTAAAATTTATCTTCGGTCCTTTTCTTAATTAAATAGAAAGAAAAAGATGCACTGAACTTAAATTTAGTTTAGTTTGTGAACAAGGAAATCGGCACCATTATCTCAACTGCGGTCAGAAAATGGAGCGCAGGTCGTTCACCATAACTTCAAACTCGCGTTTCGCACTCTCATAGTCTGGCTGAACACGGTGAAGTTTAGGTACGTTCCACACGCCTACTAGGCATTGTTTTTAAGTCAAAGTCAAAGTCAAAGTCAAATCATTTATTTCAAATAGGCCCATGTATGGCACTTTTGAACGTCAAAAATTACAAAATAATAAAATTGATTCTAGTCGCCCCTTCCAAAAGGTAGTTTTCGTATGGAGAAGAATGGGCAAGAAACTCCACCGTTACTCTTTTAAAATGTTTTACAATATTGTTTGTATATGTACGTACATTTGTTAAATAATTATTATATGTGAAGACGATGCACCTAGAATAAAATTACTATACCACAATAGGTAAAAAAATTAAAAATGAAGCAACGATAGATAATTTAATTTGTGACAGATACATGGTTCTCACATATTTACAAACATTGTAAAAGTAGACGATTTTCCTAAAATGTTACAATTAATAAGTCAGTGTGTAAGGAAGTAATCACAGAATGTAAAATCAATGTCATACTTAAAACACAAAGTAATAAATTTTACAATTAAATTAGCAACCAGTTTGATTTTGTCTTGATTCTAAATTGTCCTATGGAGCAGGACCAGCATGTTTCCAAGCACTCTTATCTTGGATATAATCCTCTAATTTGTAATATGCTTGTTTATAAAGTGTACTTTTTATATGAGTTTTAAATTTTCTTTCATTTAATTGCAATATGTCACAAGGTATTTTGTTGTAACATTTATTAAATATAATGTCCCTACTGTTCTTCCATTACATTTGATTATTTTTCCACGAATTAAATACGATGTATTAGATATCTTAGTATCCTATATTGCTTGGTTATCTTTCAGAATTTTAATTCAAAGTTTGAAAAGCTATAGGTCATGATGTCTATTCGTAAATAATTTTGCACTAATATCTCCACAGTGAGAAATATATTCAATAGTTGTTAATTCACTCTAATAATTGCCAAATCAATTAATTAGCTGATGTTTCAGGGGGTACTACTCTGTGGGGAGTTTTCAGTATAACTAACTATACTCCATAGGTTTAGGTAGTTAAAAATAGGTAAACAAAAAAAACCACGTGACGAGACAGCTGTCAAGTAACCGACTAAACGTAATACCAGTCACTTTAGTTGTTATGCTACATCACAGTTAAACTCTTCAAATTAGCAACGTTATATTTCGTTGACGTTTAGAAATTGGGCTCTTTACAATAGACAGATTACAAAATCTTATAAATCAGACAAAAAAAATTGTGCTCAAGCAGTTACATCTACGAAAAGTAGTGAAGAATAAACGATAAAGTTTAACATACATTAATAAAAGAAGAAACTATAGATAAACACTAAAATAAATTTAATTTGGTTTTATTGTTTTTTTAACAAGAAAGTGTCATCTATAAAAACCTTTTTTACGATTTGTTTACCTTTTTTTAACTACCTAAACTTATGGAGTATAAACATAGTTCGAACAGATGAATCTGGTAATCCCCGTATAGAATACCGTAGAGATCATCAATCCCTTACGTAACCGAATCAGAATGTATAGTCAAGGAATATTATATTATCTGTGGTCAAGGTCATCGACTCGGGGTGGTCTTAGTTTTGAATTTAGTGTGACGTCACTAACACTTGCTTGAGTTCTCGCTTCCCGTACTGAAAAAATATTTCAGAACGGGTTCTAAGTCCATTAATTTTCAGATCACGTACATTCCTGTTTTCAACAATGATCTTTAAAACATTGCTCAATCCGGGACTACCGCGAATAAACTCCCGTTAAAATGTGTCTTACAATGGTATGGATGTAAGAACTAGCTGCTCTTTGATCTGGTGTACACTTAATTAATTATTTTAAAATAACCCTCATCAATTTTGTTATGTACAGACGCCAGCACATCAAGCTACCCAAAACTGTCAAATTTTCCCAATCAACTTTGAACCTTACACGTCAGCGATAAAGTTGAAAATCTATTAAATAAATTTGACAGATTGTAGTAGCTTGATGTGCTGGCGTCTGTACTTTATGACAACATTCATCATCATCATCATTTCAGCCGAAAGACGTCCACTGCTGGACATAGGCCTCCCCCAAGCACCGCCACTTCGACCGATTCTGTGCTTTCCGCATCCAGCGGATTCCTGCGGCCTTCACAAGGTCATCGGTCCATCTTGTGGGAGGCCTTCCAACGCTACGTCTTCCGGTACGCGGTCGCCACTCCAGAACCTTTCGACCCCATCGGCCATCCGTTCTGCGAGCAATGTGCCCTGCCCATTGCCACTTAAGTTTGGCAATTCTTCGGGCTATGTCGGTTACCTTGGTTCTCCTGCGGATCTCTTCATTTCTGATTCGATCACGTAGGGAAACTCCAAGCATAGCCCTCTCCATTGCCCTTTGGGTGACTTTTAGCCTTCTGATAAGGCCCATTGTGAGCGACCACGTTTCAGTACCATAGGTCATCACTGGCAACACGCACTGGTCAAAGACTTTCGTCTTGAGACACTGTGGTATGTGGGACGAAAAGATATTGCGTAGCTTCCCGAACGCTGCCCAGCCGAGTCGGATTCGACGATTGACCTCTTTCTCGAAGTTGGACCTACCTAGCTGGACAATTTGTCCTAGGTAAACATACTCGTCCACAACTTCGAGCGTAGCGTCTCCGATCTTCATGGGAGTGGGTGTCACATGGGCATTTGACATGACTTTTGTCTTGTCCATGTTCATTTTAAGACCCACTCTTTCGGAGGCTCTACTGAGGTCATCGAGCATTGTACTGAGTTTCTCCATGGTCTCAGCCATGATAACTATGTCGTCGGCAAACCGAAGGTTAGTGATATACTCGCCATTGATGTTGATGCCTAGCCCTTTCCAATCCAGAACCTTGAAGACATCCTCCAGTGCAGCGGTGAACAGTTTCGGAGAGATAACGTCTCCCTGTCTCACACCTCGCTGCAGAAGGATAGGTTTCGAGGTCTGGTCCTGGAGTCGAACTGACATAGTGGCGTTTTTGTACAAACACTTTAGCACCTCGATGTACCGATAGTCGATCTGGCACCGTTGAAGAGACTGCAGCACAGCCCATGTCTCGATCGAATCGAAGGCTTTCTCGTAGTCCACAAACGCTAAGCAGAGAGGCTGGTTATACTCTTCGGTCTTCTGTATAACCTGCCGCAGCGTATGTATGTGGTCTACGGTGCTAAAGCCTTTACGGAATCCGGCTTGTTCGGGAGGCTGGAAGTCGTCAAACCTGCGCGCGAGACGGTTCGTGATAACTCTTGAAAACAGCTTGTAGACATGGCTCAGAAGTGTGATGGGCCTATAATTCTTAAGCAGGGCATTGTCGCCCTTTTTAAAGAAGAGTACCACCACACCTCTGTTCCATGCCTGTGGCGTTTGACCCTCGAGTATGACGGAATCGAAAAGCTTCTGGAGGGCCTTAAGAACAGGTTTTCCCCCGGCCTTCAGGAGTTCAGCCGTAATTCCGTCATCACCCGGCGCCTTGTTGTTTTTAAGTTGCTTCAGAGCCATCCTAATCTCGTACAAGCTGACGTCCGGGATGTCTTCGGTATAGTGTCGGGTCAATCTAGCTCTTGGGTCGTTTGCTAGATTCGTAACGGGGTTACTGGTTGACGTGTATAACTGTCCATAGAAACTCTCGATCTCTCTCAACAGCAACATATATGACAACATTGGTCCCGCTAAAATTGCATGTTTTTGACAGCTGTCGGAGTAGAGGAATAACGGTGAATTACGATACTTTGAATCAGAGCAAATAATAAAAAGACTATAAGCAGTAAGTATTTTGAGTGTTTTCATTTAACCACACTAAATTTCACTAACTCCTGACAGTTTTTATTATATCTTGTATTGTTACTACGTAATGTTGCTTTGCTATTGTTTTATTTGCAGGCGTTTCAAACAACCTGGATTTCTTTAAATGCTGCTCTTTGATGAATACCTATATTATCATGCACATTATTTTGTTTATTATTTACCAATCAAATCTAAAATACAAGTTAAAAATTAATTTACGAGTCCAAAAGTATTTCATGAATTCGTTCAGAAACGTTCATATTTACTTGTATCCGAACGGTGCAGCTGTCAGTTGACAGTTGACACTGCTGACAGATCGAAACTTACAATTTTTTTTATACCACTTAAGTCGACCTTAAAGCCGAGACATAAAGTTCATTTTACTTTTTGAAGTAACTAAAATAAAATTGTAATTAAGTGCAATTTGTGATCATTCGCGAAGTTTGTAAAATCTGTAGTTTATTCATGATATTTCAGTAAATTCTGCGTAAAGTCCGGAAACTGACGCGCGAATTGTAATATCGAGTAACACTCGTGATTAAATTCCTGGAATAACTTGACTGTTTAAGATTCTGTTCGTGTTTAGACCCAGTGTTATTACGTTTCTAACTCAAAAACACCCTTTTTGTATTAGAATCTTCAGTAAAATGTCTGTCTGTGACAGTGGGGATTCGAAATTAGATGCAGCAGTAAACAGCTGGCTAAAACACGATAAGGTATGTGCTGGAATATTTCATGAATGTACGGAAAATGTAGAAGATGCTAAGATCGTTGTACGGCCTTGACTTGTCGCCTCTGGCCTCAGTTAGATTTATATTGTACAGTTCAAGTTAGATTAATGTCTTGTAAGACAAATTACAGTCAGGAATTGCCTCCTAAATGATAATATTATGATCTTTTAGAAGAAAATTATTGATATGTCATTGCAGATGAATTACTCAACATTATAAAGTATTTTATGACTTATTATTGCTTATTTTGCCCTATATTATCAAACTTTAAATTACAAAACTAACAAATAATTGTTAAAAATCGGTACAATAATTGTAAAAAAAATACCTACCTCTATATCGTCGACTGTAGGTTCAATTGAGGTAAGGGACAAAATACGATTTTTCAGGAGAGGCCGACAAAGTTTTTTTTTTCGGACTAAATCGCCCATAACTTTTTTTCTTATTAACTTTTTTCGGTCTGTTTTTCTTAAGTTAGAATTTTTCATATTCACCATTCGATAGAGCGAAAAATTCTGAACAAAACTGTATACTCAACTCATTTTGGGTATTTTGTCCCTTACCTCAATTCAACCTACGGTCGACGATATGTAACTTCATCATACAGTCTACAAACTGCCTGCATCCCTACAGGGGTAGGGAATTGCATTGGTCTATTTACTATAGTACTAGCCAGCTGCCCCTGCTTCGCAAGGTTTTTACGACATGACAAAACATCGAGATTTCTAATTATCTATAAGTTTAATATTAATGAATTAAAAACCTTCTAGAATACATACTCTAAATTATGTTGAAAACCTCATCAGAATCTGTTGCGTATTTTAGAAGAACAACACGGACATACTGACAAATGCGAGAAGTGACTTTGTTTTATAATATGTATATATTATTATACGATAATACAACCCAACATACTTGTGTATAATATCTATTGTAATGTGATAGTTACCTATCAATGAAAACTAGTAGGTATACGTAGGTAGGTATTCTTATGTAAATTTACTGACTCAGGTTATTGATAGAATGATACATATATATTTCATACATAAATATTAATTCCTCAGTTTATTCTTGAGAATCCATCTACCTACCTAGGAAGTATAGAATCTGCCTACAGATAGCTAATTTGTTAACATACCATCGCAGTAATGCATATCTAACCACTTTGAAAACAAAATCCCGTACACACAACCCCTTTTTTTCGTAGGTAAGCAATACTACAGCAGCCAAGCGCTGCAAGCAAGTATAGTCCTTACAGTGTACAGCGTACATACATAAACTAAATTCACTCCTTCTTCCAATGGGAGTAGGCAGAAACTACAGAACGCCACCTGCTACGATCCTTACATACTCGTTTAGGCTCATTTATGTTAATTAATTTAATTTTCAAAATGTTTATTATCGTTTCAGGCAAAATATCACTCCAAAATCACCAAGATAATTACAGCTTTCATGGGAGAGTTATTTTTATTCATGGAGTAAATACCTACTTATAAGGTTTTATTTAAATTTTTAGGCTTGAAAATATAGAATAGATTACTTATTTTTTATTATGTACCATCGAAGAAATGCAAGTCTATACACCGTAAGGACTATTTCTGCTTGCAGGGCTCTACCGATATAGTAACGCTTACCTACATCTCTATTGACATATCAGTGATCACTACAAAGTTATGAGATATATTGTTTACTTAACGTACTTACCTACATAAATATGTTTCTTATTTAATTTATTTACTTATTCAAAACATGACGGTGGACCAATTTAGTTTTCATAAGACTGATAATGATAACCCGTTAATAATATTATATCATTATCAGGTCATAAATCTTCTGGAGCCATAACATAAATCTTCAAATTAAATCAAACTTTTTACTTTATTATGAAAAACAAACAATTGTACAATGTATATTAAATCTAAAATCACAAAATAATTGGAAGTGGGTAAATGTACAATCCACAACATTTCCACAGATTACCGAAGTTAAAGATACAGTGAAGACACAAAGTTACAAAAACACAATGAAGAAGACAAGAAGAAAAAAGGAGGATGCACTTCTCTTAAACTAAAACAAATATTATTTGATTGTAATTATTATGAAAACAAACAACTATAAAAAATAAAAAAAACCGGCCAAGTGCGTGTCGGACCACGCACAATGAAGGGTTCCGTAGTTGGGATGAATTTATCCCAAAAACAAACTTTGTAGTTGAAAAATATGTTCTCCCATACGGAATGTATGGGAAAACATGTTTTTGCAACTGCAAAGTTAAGTTGGTCAATTATTACTCGTTAACCTGTAAAGCCTACTTAGCTGTGATAGTTTTCCTTTTAATTTCGTTATATAAACTACTGTTGTGATTTTTTTCACACACCCAAAACCAACCATTTAGCCGGCAGGGGGGGGGACACTTGACTCTAACAAAAATTAGCACTTTAAAGCTTAATATTTCGCAAACGAATCCCTGAATCCAAAAATGGTTTTCACAAACTCACAATATTTTTGAAGGACCTTTCCAATGATACCCCTCACCATGGGGTAAAAAAATAAAAAAATAAACATCACCACTTTACGTGTATGAGAGGTAACCAATTTTTCGGCGTAATTAATATGTATACCTATGCCAAATTACAGCTTTCTAGTACTAAGGGTCTCGGAGCTAGACCGCGGACAGACAGACAGACAGACGGACATGACGAAACTATAAGGGTTCCTTGTTTACTACGGAACCCTAAAAAGGCTACTCATCATTTAAATGCAGACTATTCACTAAACATTTCCGAAATTTTTGGCGATCTAAAGCGAATATATCCAAATGCACAAAATGTTTGTTATAAATTTTGACAAAGGTACATAAAAGGTCTTAAAAATATAGATTTTAGCATGATCTCAATGTTCTACCAATGCAATTGGTATACTAATCATTTGTTATATAATTTTAATAAGTACTTATAACATGCAATTATAATTAATCCAAAGAATTAATTAAGATCTGGATCTTCTGGAGCCATTACATAAATCTTCTGCAGCCATAACATAAATTCGTGTGTACCTGTTATGAAATCATGAAGTCATGCATGACTGATTAGAATAAAATAGAATACTGTAGGTACCTACGTACAAACTCCAAAGACATACTACTTAGGTATTAAATAGACGGTTTAATTCTAGGTACTAATATTAACCCTGATTACTTTGTGCAGAACCCAACAACCCGCAATGAAGTTCTCGACGACATCTCAAACGCGCGCTGGGACAAGTTGCGCGGCTGTATGCTACACCGCCTCAAGTTTGGCACAGCGGGGCTGCGCGCACGCATGGGCGCCGGCTACAAGGCTATGAACGACGTGGTTGTTCTGCAGACTGCACAGGTTTGTTTGATAGATTTTTTTTAGTTCAGCTGCCTGAATGTGGGCCTGTTTTATGACAATACTAGCTGTTGCCCGCGATTTCATCTGTGATCTAGGATGAAAAGTAACCTATGTCCTTCTCCAGGTCATGATCTATCCATGTGCTAAATTTCATCCAAATCCGTTTAGTCGTTTTAACCGACTTTTAATGATTTTATACTGAAAATCACGTCTAAACGAGTAGTGTTAATGATTTGGAAAAAATATAATGTTAAATTGTAGCATTTTCTTAATAACTTAACATAGGAATATTTTAGATTATGTTTATATTGGGTTTTAGGGGCTTGTGGCTAAGTAATAACAGCTGCACGGGTCGATCGATCAGGTTAAGCTACGCTTGCCGCGGTTGGTCCGTGGGTGGGTGACCATCTTTACATACCAAGTCCCCTCCGTGCCTCGGAAAGCACGTTAAGCCGTTGGTCCCGGCTGTCATTTGTAGATCTTTGACAGTCGTTACGGGTAGTTAGAAGCCCAAAAAGTCTGACAACCAGTCTTACCAAGGGGTACCGTGTTACCTAGTCTCTAGGTTGTGGAGGTCAGATAGGCAGTCGCTCCATGTAAAAAACAGGTATTCAGCTGCATCCGGTAAGACAGGAAGCCGACCCCAACATGGGAAAAGGCTAGGCAGATGATGATGTTTATATTATATAGTGAAATTAATTTGTAAAGTTATGTCTAACGCGGATAAAAAACTGAGAATCACGCAAAATATATCAAGCGTATTTTTCTGAAACCTTCACCATTTTAAAGATAATTTAATTATTGATCTTTTAGTATACGTGTTTTATTAAAATACCTTTTGTTTTACATATAATAAATTAATAATGCGTGTAATTTGGGACAGCGCTCCTTGATGGGCGACTCCTATTACTGGCTGGCCGCACGACGCGTTGCGTGAGCTTAGTACAGTACACGCAAGCTAACCACTCAAGGTCACTGCCATATATCTTCGTCTTAAGTTAGGATTCTCTAGTAGTAGTACTGGGTGCATAGGTGCACCTCTGCCTTCCCTGGGGGGATTCCAGCACGCGTAGCATGACCACCGTAGAAACGAGTTTTGTCGACGGAAGAGTAGACAAAATGACAGATAAACAATCACAATCTGTCATTTTGTCTATTCTTCCGTCGACAAAACTCATTTCTACGGTGGTCATGCTACGCGTGCAGGCGTGATTATAAATGTCGGGTAGCATCACATCATCATATCCTACAAATAAATATCTTTGTCTTTTATCACAACACCAGCAACCCGCCCCTGCATCACACGGTTTTACCACTTGACAAAACATCTGATTAAATACCTACATACACCACTCGAAGAATTGCCAAACTTAAGTGGCAGTGGGCAGGGCACATTGCTTGCAGAACAGATGGCCGATGGGGTCGAAAGGTTCTGGAGTGGCGACCGCGTACCGTAAGACGTAGCGTTGGAAGGCCGCCCACAAGGTGGACCAATGACCTTGTGAAAGCCGCAGGAATCCACTGGATGCGAGAAGCACAGAACCGGTCGAAGTGGCGGTGCTTGGGGGAGGCCTATGTCCAGCAGTGGACGTCTTTCGGCTGAAATGATGACGATGATTTAAGTATAATATTAATGTATAATACTCATAAACCTACCTGGAACTCAAGGCTAAGTAATAACAGCCGCACGAGTTGATCCATCAGGTTAAGCTACGCTTGCCAGGATTAGTCCGTGGATGGGCGACCATCTTTACATACCGAGACTCCTCCGTGCCTCGGAAAGCACGTTAAGCCTTTGGTCCCGGCTGTCATTCGTGGATCTTTGACAGTCGTTACGGGTCGTCAGAAGCCCGGAAGTCTGACAACCAGTCTTACCAAGGGGTATCTTATTACCCAGGTAATGAGTTGTGGAGGTCAGATAGGCAGTCGCTTCTTGTAAAGTACTGGTATTCAGCTGTATCCGGTTAGACTGGAAGCCGAACCCAACATAGGAAAAGGCTAGGCAGATTGATCTCTGTTCATTACTCTGGTATAATTTTAAACACCGATGATGGAGGTGTTTATATTTAGCATTAATTTATTACGGGCCAGATGGTTTCCGCACTCAAGACTGCGGGGCTAAAGTCGATGATACTCCAACATAACGCTACGTACGTTTCGGTGGGATGTGGGTAAGGGTAGGGATGCAAGAAGTTCCAAAAAGTATCCATATATATCGTACCGATATTTAAAATAAATATCAATATCGATTTCGATGTATCGAAAAAAATATATAGAAATATCGATATTTTTTGGTACTTCTTGCATACCTTAAAATCACCTTGAAAATGGAAAATGTAAAAAAAAACTTTCTATATGAACTTCTATTGTGATTTGTGTTTGTTTTTACTACGTTAGTATACTTATTAGTCCACTCACTTGTTGATATTTTCTTCTTTTTTTTTCGAACAAAGCAAGCAAAGTCACGCCACAGATAATAAAGAAAAGTCTACTTTTTTTACGGGTCTGGTTCCCAGCGGTTTTAGTCAGTGGCGACAATATTATGTTGCTATTGGAAATATATCGAATTTGATACATTTTCGATACTTGATATTTTATATCGATATATCGAACCCCTTGGTAAGACTGGTTGTCAGACTTTCGGGCTTCTGACGACCCGTAATGACTGTCAAAGATCCACGAATGACAGCCGGGACCAACGGCTTAACGTGCTTTCCGAGGCACGGAGGAGTCTCGGTATGTAGAAATGGTCACTCATTCACGGACCAATTCCAGCAAGCGTAGCTTAACCTGATGGATCGACCCGTGCGGCTGTTATTACTTAGCCACGAGCTCCTCTAGAGAAGAGTAATGAACAGAGATACGGGTAATATAAATAAGTAGTTTACTATACATCGCTACAGGAGGTGATTTAGTTTGATAACATATCTGTGAACTTGAACCTAACACTTGACCTTCCATGAAGATAATGTCTAAGTGACGTTGGAAGTCATTGTGTTTGGGGCATGTTTTCCCGAAAATTACTTATGACACGATGGTTTATTGCTGTTGCATATGGAGCGATTGCTTTTTAGAGGTATTAGGAACAGGGTGTAAAGTTCACTCATCCACCATAGAAAAAGGATGATCCTCCGACCAGACGGGTGTCGTATCTGGTGGGCAACTGCCCAACGATTGATTTCGGGGAAGTTATTTATATGGTGTTCGCGCGGTAAACTCTAATTGCGTGATGCAGGATTTGTGTGGCGTCAGGTCTTTAATGGTGGCCCAGTGGTAACGGCCGCGACTTACGAGTTGTAGGTCGTAGGTTCGAACCCAGACAGGCACTTTACTTTGTGTAAATTATTTCATCACCACTGCTCTCAAAACGGTGAAGGAAAACATCGTGAGGAAACCCGCATGTCCTAGAACCGAAAATTCGAAGACATGTGACATCTACCAACCCGCACTGGGCCCGCGTGGTAGATTACAGCCCACTCCCTCTCACAGACAGGAGGCCTGTGTCCCAGCAGTGGGAACATTTATAGACTGATGATGAGGTCTTTGATGATGCGTAGTCCGCTTGTGGCGATATAGATGCCGCCACAGTTTTTTGCTATGAAATCTTCTTCCTATCGTGTGTGTGTCGATGGCAATTTATATAGAGTCAGCCCAGAATTTGGCTACGAGTTTAGCACCATCAGTAGCGTCCATAGCATCGTGCAGGCAACAGGACACGCTGAACACGATATCAAGTGCCCCATTGTTTGCGGGACAGCACCATACACTCCAGTACCCTAATTGCGTAACTTATTTTCGTAAACGATAAAGACAAATTTGTTTCATTTTGACAGTTCAACAACATTCATTGCGTTATTTACGTTGTTGAGCAGATTTTTTTTCCAATTTATGAAGCAATGGATTAGCAATATGTTTCAAATCGAAACAAATTGTGATTGATCGTGCATTACGCAATTAGGGTACAGGGCGGAGTCATCTGTGAATCTCCACCTAAGTAGGTTTTTGTTTCTTCGACCTACCTGGGTTATTTTTTTTTTTGGGTGGGAAGTTATCCCACTCTGGGCGGAGCGGGAGGGCGTGTCAGACTCCTACTGATTAAAACCCACCAGTATTCCTTCAGTTGCCAGGGGCCACGGTATCCCTTTCGGACTTTCCCGCGACCTCGGCAGGCATCGGCCCTAGCAAACCCCGTCAGTTCTGCTGACATCTCTTTGAGGCGCGCGTGGAACACGACGCGCCGTCAACCCGGGCCTGGTCCTTATTTGAGCCTACCTAGGGCCTGAGTCTATTTAAAGACTTCCAGGTAAGGCAAGGCCCCAAGCCCGGGTCGACGGCGCGTTGTGTTCCACGCGCGCCTCGAAGAGATGTCAGCAGAATTGACGGGGTCCGCTAGGGCCAATGCCTGCCGGGGCTGCGAATATGGGCCGATAGGGAAATCGTGGCCCTCGGCAACATGGCAACTGAAGGAACACGGGTGGATTTTAGTCAGTAAGAGTCTGACACGCCCTTCCGCTTGACCCAGAGCGGGAGAAGTTATTTGAAAATTTCTCACAAAAAAAGGTAAGCCAAGGCAACTCATGTCCAGGTGGGAGATTTTTAGCAGGTGGAACGAATGGGTTGGGTAGGGAAGCACTGTCTCTTAGTATAAAATCATTCAAAGTAGCTTAGTGTCGCATTAACCATAGTTATCTACTACGTTATATTGGATTATATGTAACAGGAAATGCAATTGTATTAAATTCATCACGTTGACAATGATGGTAGTTTAAGATGTTAGATTAGTACAGTTTATGTGGCGATATTATCTTTTAATAAAACCTAATGATAAATCCAAAACCGGAACCATTTCGATTGTCTATTCTAAATTGAATGGTTTTCATAAGAGATCGTAGATACTTAAGTTAGGTACTTTATAAAATCTACTAATAGAATTGGAGGAAAAAAGAAATATTAAGAAGCAATAGGCAATTTTTTTTTTATTGACGACATCCTTGACACTTTGTAGAAACGTTTAAAGGAAATAGCACACATGTCAACTCGGAAAGGGATCGTCACCGTATCAACTCGAGCCGTTCAGTATTATTTGCATGAAACCCTACTGCAACGCACACTAATCGGAATCGTAACGTAATCGCCTCGCCTCGGGACAAGCTCACGAACCGCGATGCGATGCTGGTCAACTTGCAGTTTCCGCGCTTACGGCTCGTCGTCCCCGCGCTTACGACTCTCCGTACCCGAGCTTACGTCTTTTCGTCCACCCTTGCCCCTATCACCCCTCCCGCGGCCTGCCTGCAGCACACTACTGCCACGCGCGCTTACGGCGAGCAGTAAGCGCAGTGGCGCCTAGCCGTAGCCGAGTCGTAGTATCGGAGCTGCAGATCCGCTTTGGTAACGTGCTTACGTTAGGTTGACGCCTGTTAGACGGCGAGGCGAAAGGTGATACGGTGCCGATCCCTTTCCGAGTTGACATGTGTGCTATGACCTTAATTCTAATCGGCCATACCAACAAAAAATACTGTGCTCTAATTGGTACATTATTGTATATGAATTTGCCGCTCACCTTCTTACATCATTACTTCTCCCTTTGTTGTCGCCTTTTATGACGATATACTATACACGTTATCCCACAGCAACGTACTACCGATATAAAAATATCTTCTGTCCTCACCCAGGTCATAGTCTCCCAGGGTGTCAAATTCCGTTGAAATCTGTTCAACTGTTAAGACGTTGAAAAGGTAACAGACAGACATACAAAGTTACTTTCGAATTTATAATCCTTACTAATAATATTATAAATGCGAAAGTGAGTTTGTTTATTTGTTATGCTTTCACGCTAAAACTTTGGATGGTAAATTTGGATGAAATTTGGCACATGGGAAGGCCAGCAACAGTAGGATGACCGAGCAACAGCTAGTATAAATGAATGATGAAATGCACCGATCCCAGCGTAGTTTAACCAGTCTCGATAAATCGAATGAACCCCAAGATTTGCACAAGCCCCTGAAGCCTCATGTTTCATGGGGCTACAGAGGCTATTGCATATCAAGGAGTAGACCGGGTGGCGCGGTAATGGTAGGGAAGACGTGCCCTCAGGATATGGAAGGATTTGCGAGCCGTACCGATCGGATATGCATCCTTGGCAATTGGTATACCAATTGCCAAGGATGCATATCCGTATATAATATAGATTCACGTCGGAGACTCATGTTTTTCGAACAAAAAAAAAACGCATTTTGAACTAGGCAAATCCGATTTTTCGATATGAATCCTTTCGCTGCAGAAGGTTTTAATAGGACATGATCGTAGTCAGGTTCGCAAAGTTTTGCAAAGTCTATAAATTAGTCTTCTTTTGTTTTCAGGGTCTATGCTCATATTTGAAGAAGGTCAGCAATCCGAGCCAGATACAAAACGGAGTGGTGATCGGTTTTGATGGCAGATATAACAGCAAAAGGTGAGATATTTGTCTTGTCCATTGTATTAGAATGAAATCGATTAATCGACTAAACAATTAAATAAAAATCGATACTTACAACCGTCTCAGCTCTGCAGAGATTGAGCCCTGTATGCGCTGAGGTAGGCCGCGAATTAAAATTTTCTTAGGTCAGTGTTAGGTTGTATGTTGATCAATATATAATTAAAATAATAAAACTTATTGATACAACTGAGTTAGAATTTATCTAAAATGTTACGATTTCATAAAATAGTCATTTAATAGAGTAATTTGAACGAACGTAGAGATTTGTATTGATTATTTTAACGGTAAAAATACAAGCTGATAGTGACCTGCAAATTGCAAAAAACATAAGAAAGGTTGAATTTCGTGGACTACCCTGTAGTTACGATAATTCAGTTCCAAAATAACAAGCTTGTTGAAAGAAAGTAGGTCGATATGACTCAGGATAAGCAGTTATTAAAATAATCTCTTTGTAATAGAGTGCTCAGTGAAATCAACATTTACGTTCATCGATTATCTAATATTACTTTTTCGTGCTATCATGCAGCAACATTGATTATTAAACTGTGCATATAATAATAATCTTCTTTGACGTGACGTCACACAAAATTGGTCAGCGACCAATCAGCCGGACGACTATGTCATCAGACAGTCGGACACCACCAATGGGTGTGGGTCGCAAATTGTTATCAACCAGCAGTTGGTCTTATCGTGATGTCACTGCAGGTCAATTATAAACAAATATTTTTGAAAAAGAATTGGTAGAAGACTGTTTAAACTAAACTATTACAAACTGGTTAGTTTTTCCTCTCGATATAACCTATCGAGAATAAAAAGATTGATTAGTTATGTTTTGAGGTACCCCCTAAAACATCAGTCAACTAGTACACATGTAGAAACACCGGTGTCCATCGCCCCTCTATTTTTTGGGAGTATTTATTACTCACGACTGCGAATATGATTTAGTGAGAAGCCACACGTATGAGCGTGGAATCGGTTTGAACCGAGCTTTATGTCCATGCAATAAAAGCGAAAAAGAAGTCATTCACCTCGTTAAGATTCGAACGCGACTCTACACCGATCGGAAACGAATTTGCATCGAAGTGACAGAATTTATGTGATCGGCTCAAGCCGGTTCCTCGTCTATAAGTGTAGTCACACCTTAGGGAACATACCCATACTACGTGACCCATTCTGAGGGGGGAGGGGTGTTCAAAATACCACGCTTGGTCACAGGGGCGGCCGGGGGGGCTTAGGTTTTTGTCTTGTAGTCAATTTCCTCTAGGGAAATCTTGTGCTTTTTCGAGCAATATTCAAATATGACGCGCAGCGTTTAGCGCTTTTTAAACTCACAGGTAGCAACACTGACGTACATTATGCCGGGACGTCGGTCGGCTGATTGAAAACTCACTTGTTATTATAGATATATACGCACTCTAGGCGTCACGCTACTAGCGCTGTTAAAAAATTCAAAATTTAAAAGTCATTTATTCAAACTAGGCTGAGAATCAGCACTTTTCGAACGTCAAAATTACATAAGACAGTCCCCCAAAACGCCCACCCTTCACCACTTCCTAGTGCCTTTAGCTGGGAAGAAGAAGTGGCGCAAAAACTCCCCAGCAGCACAGCTGTCTGTTCAAGTTAGAAAAAATGATTCTATACAATAGTATGCAAAATGCATAATGTAAGTTCATTATGCAACACAAAACATAATTTAAATGATAAATTATTCGCCATATGTCAGCTAGCACACGCCAATATACCAACCAAAAACATCGAGAACTATACTCAAGCAGAAATAAAAAATAAAAACTAAACGTAAACAGAACTAAATACTCGTATCTAAATAAAAGTCTCCAGGCATAAAGGGCGTGCCCGCTTACATAAAGCTATTTAAAGCTATAATTGGAAGTTATTATAAATGATAAACGATAGATGAGACGATGAGAAACGATATGTTATTAATAAAGACGAATATGAGAACTATATTTATGAGTTACTACGTGAAAACTAGAGGGGGTCTTGGCATATACTACGGGTGGTCACCGAGGGGGGAAGGGATAATTTTTTTTTTAAATGTGTCACGTAGTATGGGTACGTTCCCTTATTTATGATCGGCTCACCTCAATTCTTCCTTTAGCTTGATGTCTTCGTAGATACTCTTAGATTGACGGAGTGTTCATCATCTTTCTACCCTTGTCCCATGTTATGGTCGGCGCAAGATGTTTTCGCTTTCCACTCTCCCCTGTCAACCGTCACGCTATCATTCACTCCCTTCTCTTTCAAATAATTCCTCACACAATCTATCCATAATTTTTTTGGCCTTCCTCTTCGTTTTATAACTTGCAAGTGAGCGATTAATTTGCATCCGCTTCTTACTTACAAAACGTGACGGAATTCCATCACATTTATTTTTATTATTTTCTAAATCTAAGCATAACTGTACTGTGCCTGCGGGCTGCGACTCCATTCGTTTAGAAGTTGGACAATAGCAAATCTAGAAATATATGGAAAATCCAAAAGTGCATGCCGCCTCATTTAGTCATAACGCTCATTCAAAAACAGAACAACTCAATTAATTGATGTTTCGCAAGCTACAATGTTTCCAAGTTTGACACTTGTTTGACGGGAAAAAAATTAAAACTATTTTGATGTTTTTTTTTTTTCGTTTCAACTGCATTAAATAAATTTTTGAAAAGTACAGAATTAATCTCCATTAAATTATCTATACACTGGTATATAATTTAAGTAGGTTCTATGTACTAGCAGGAGTGTAACAATAAAAATAGTTGCAGAAAGGAGGCAATACAAATTTTTCGAGTGCAGAGCACTCTCTAATACTTCGCATTATGATTCGTGCAAAAGTCAAAACTCACGAGACACGAGAGAAGTGGCTAGAAGACCTTGATAATGAAATAAGAAAAAACCTGAATATAGTATTACAATAGTGCAATGAAATAATCGGATTACTTGAGATTACTTTAATAAAATAGTTTTACGGAGTACAAACTTTGTCAGTGATGTTCACAGAGTAGAAAAAGAATCGTCAACATATAAAAAGGCGCGAAGTTTAAAACACAGTCACAGACTATAAATATTTCAACATATAGCATAACATCACGCCTTATGTACCCGAAGAGTTAGACAGTTACCTACTTATAGTACACCCATATTTCGCCAGTTACGTTTAAGTCCCATGTAATCCCCCCCAACCCCCCATCAACCGCGTATAAATCCAGACTCCGGGCTTCTACCAAGATGTTCCTCATAGAAAAACCCAATAACACTGCCCAACCTGGGAATCGAACTCATGACCTCATGGTCGGCAGTAGCGCTTGCGACCACTAGACCAACAAGGCAGCCAAAACCTGAACACATGTAAAAAAAACCCTGTCCGATCCAAAAGGGGCACATAGGTAATACTGCAATAACATTACCAAAAAGTTTTTTTTTAAATTATTATTGAAAATAAAAAAAGTTATTGCTATTTAAAATTCACATTTTTAGTACCAAAATTACCCCAAATTTATTTTAAAAAATAGAAAATTTTCAACAGGGGTCATATGTTATGACTTGTAAGGTCGACACCCGCTAAACGACAGCCGCCCGCGCCCTATATAATAACCCGGTAAAATTCCCAATAGATTTTTTTTCTTTTTTCCTTATAGTTTCCACATAAATATGTATACTCTCAGTACGATACCTAACAACACCCTCACGTATCGAACAGGTTTTTTTTTTACATATTGTATGTTTGTTATCATCATCTGCCTAGCCTTCCCAACTATGTTGGGGTCGGCTTCCAGTCTAACCGGATGCAGCTGAATACCAGTATTTTACATGGAGCGACTGCCTATCTGACCTCCACAACCTAGTTACTAGGTAACACGATACCCCTTGGTAAGACTGGTTGTCAGACTTTTTGGACTTCTAACTACCCGTAACGACTGTCAAAGATCTACAAATGACAGCCGGGACCAACGGCTTAACGTGCTTTCCGAGGCACGGAGGGGACTTGGTATGTAAAGATGGTCACCCATCCACAGACCAACCGCGGCAAGCGTAACTTAACCTGATCGATCGATTCGTGCAGCTGTTATTACTTAGCCACAAGCCCCTCTATATTGCGTTTTTTATGAACTCCAGTAAAATGTACACTTAGAACTTAGAACGTTGTTGAAGGATACCTACATAAGAATATCCTCTTGTAAAAGAACACTAATGGTAATGACACAATCACGACACGCTTTGTTTGGGCTAGCCTCCACTGAGCCAACGGTAATGTACCAAATGTACCGACTTCTATAGTGTTACGTGTTAGTAATTGTGTAAAATCAATGTCACATTGTGGTCTGTGCGGTAAATTGTGCATCATTGTCTACACTCGTTTTTTTACGGCACCACCTCTGACTACGATACGATGTCACATCAAATTTTTAAGCTATAGCATAGCTTTGGACCGATGACCTTGTGAGGGCCGCAGGAATCCGCTGGATGCGGAAAGCACAGAATCGGTCGAAGTGGCGGTGCTTGGGGGAGGCCTATGTTCAGCAGTGGACGTCTTTCGGCTGAAATGATGATAGCATAGCTTTTATCGCGGGCTTTGACCACGGCGACCGAATCAAAAAATTCCGTAACGAAAAAAACCTAACACCCCCCACTCCGCCTACCATGTAATGACGGTTCCCATGACAACGTGAAGCTGTCATGGGAAACGTGATGTCGTCATGGGAACGTAATTTTTGTCTTATGTCTTCACGTCATCATCCCAAGTGTAGCGTTGACAAATAGGAAGTATGGAGGTTACAAATGCTGTGCAATAGCTTTACCGCGGCAGTCCCCGAGTGCCACACGTTTTTTTTTTAAATTGGTGCTAAAATCAGTGCCGATTAAGGAAAATGCTAGAATTATTATGTCTTTATTTATTATATCAGTCTGTCGTAAATGACGTCACACAAGGCAAATAATGACAATGTGATACTATTTAAGCGAAAATATGTAGTACTCGTTTCAAGAAACTTATGACGGTTTTTGCTATTTTCGGTGTCATTAATTTTACTATTGACTTTGACCAAAAAAACTCCCAGTTTACTATTATTATTTTAGTTGTTTTACATTTCTCGAGACCCTGGGGTCCCGGACCTTTGGAAGGCGTACGAGGGACCGAAGCCAACTCGCAGAGGCCCCTTAGACAATTTTATATGGAATGAGGCACCAACCGACGATTATCCCTGTATGTACTATGCAAGTGCACCCAAGCACAACCCCCGGTTGGTGTAGAACTATTGCAGAATATGGAAACAAATCTATCGGACTATGGGTTTGGGTGGCTAAAGTGGACTGGTTACCTGGAACTATGGAAGAACTATGGCCCCTGCCTGATCAATGTTTAAATGTACACGGATAAAAATGGCAGGGGGTGACTTGTACACTCAATAATGGACCCCCGAAAACGGTCGCTAGCACAAAGTGTCGTAGCGACAAGGGGGCAACATGTCCTGAGGTGCTTGTGAGGAGTGGAGAGGTATTCCACGGCTATCAGGACAATCCCGGAAGTACAGTCAAGATCCCTACCAGCATCTTACTGGAATATTTCCTTCCTCCGAGCACGTTTGCTCTTGCGAATCTCCACTCAAGCCGGCCAATTAAGGCAAGAATGAGGTGGGAGCTCCGTTCCTCGTCAGTGTTCACTCCAGCCGGCCAATAAAGGCAAGCCAGAGGTGAGGAACAAGACTTCTCCCGGGAGATAGGGTCCGTGGGGTCGCAACTGCCCAACAGCTCGCCACATGCTGCCCTGCGGGTTTTTGTATCTCTCTTGGTCTGGCTCCTCATCCCAGACCTGTTCCGGCAAAGTAATCTCTACCGGCACAGACCTAGAGTTCGGAGCGCGCAAGCCCCACCACGACGTCAACGTATTATTAAAAGTCCCCCGCCGCATCTATCTGTCTGTCTGTCTGAACGCGATAAACTCAAAAACTACCGAACGGATTTTCAAACGGTTTTCACCAATGGACGGCTTGACGGAGTGATTCATGCGGAAGGTTTTAGTGTATAATTCATTAAGATTGACGATTATTGTTGAAGATGTCGGAAAAAATCATGCCGACTGGGAACTTTATTGGCGTGCGCCGCGGAAATTGTTAAAGTTACGTAAAATTTATGTTCTACAGTATTGTTCATCTTAAAAAGTTCAACAAAAAAGTCCGCGATGGCATATGTCTATCTTCTAAGGATGACCCACAATAGGTAACCATTTTTATCTTTCAGAATTTGATAAAAAAAAGGTTGTTATTTCCGAAGCTATTTTGACCGGTATTATATTAATCCTTAGCCAATAAACTATGTTATTTAAATTAAGCATTTAATTTAGATTAAAATATGCTTTGACATAATTTCATTTAAATAAATGGTTTAAAAGAAAGATATCACAGATTCAAAATTACGCGTAACAAAATAATTTTGGTTGACGGTAACGCGGGCGCAGTGTTAGGAGTCAATTACCTTTTCCTCGGCTATTAGGTATGTAATCCCGGTATCGGTAATACGGTCCCGTGGGATATTTCCCGACATCCACGCGGGCGAAGCCGCGGGCAAAAGCTAGTTTATATATAAAGATATCTACAAATGGTTCTCAGTCGACTATAATGTATAAGAGTATTTTATACCGACTTCCAAAAAGCAAGATGTTATATATTCGTCTGTATGTTTGTTTTTTTATGTATCTCCATCGATATTTTCGTAAATTGTGGACCGATTTTTTTTTTTTTTCATTTTGTAGAGGATCCTTGCACGGTGGTCCCATATAAACTTTATTAACCACAACACACAACTAAAAAGTGGAAAATAAAAACTTTTAACAAGAAAAAACAAACGATTGCCAAAAAAAAAAAAACACTAAAAAGTGAAAAATAACTATTCGGAAGTCGGTGGCAAAAAATGAAAATTCTAAACCAAAGACCGAAATTAAAGATATTTTTACTTAGTAATGTTTTGACTAATACTTTTCCTTGGACCGTCATCTCTGTATGACCTTATACAATTGTTTCCGAAACACCCTGTGTTTGTTCAGCGATTATTGATAGTTTAGAAGTTTTATTATTGACTAGCTGTCGCCCGCGGCTTCGTCCGCGTGGACTTTAATTATTTTTCTTAAATAAAAGTAAAGTCTACATTACACCTTATAATATCAGCTATCTGCCAGTGAAAGTCCTGTCAAAATCAGTCCAGCCATTTCGAAGATTAGTCGGCACAAACAAACAGACAAAAATTAAAAAAAATAATTTCATATGCATTTAGCAAAAAGCTGTTATTTTTACATTACAAACAGACACATTTTGTTTGGTATCTACTCTTAAACCAATAGACAATTTTTTTTTCTGTTAAACGTGTTTATAGTCCCAAACACCCCAACACCTTTCACTTCTCTACACTTACATAAAATTACGCGCATATACACACACACTGACACACAAACTCATTTTGTATTTTTTCAGTTTTCTTGTTTGTTTTAAGATCATTCATTGGTGCATCTTTTGGGCTAATATACAGGGTGTCAGGGACATCGACGCGAAAACTGAAACCATTGATTCAGTTCATGATTCTGAACCCCCCTGCGTTGAAATTTACCGTCGGTTATTTAAAAAAAAAATCTACTGTTTCATAGAAAAGTGCAATACCTACGCGGTCAAAATATATGGAACAGCTGATTTAAAAAAAAATAACCGACGAAAAATGTCAACGCAAGGGGGTTCAGAATCATGTACTGAATCCATGTTTTCAGTTTTCGCGTCGCTGTCCCTGTCCCTGCCACCCCGTATATATTATTGTCTGTTTTGAGGGGTCTGGCGCTGTATGCCGAGATACAGGGCTCGTCCTAGTCCGGCTATACTCCCAAGTACTAGCCTATAAGTATGTGTAATTCATTGTATAATTTTTGGTGAACTATAAACTATTTATTTATTATATTTGAATAGATAGGAATTTTTGGTTCACCATAAATAGGTCACCCTGTATAATAAATTTATACAGGGTGACCTATTTATTTACAGTCGAGCCACACAATGCAACAGTAACACTAGTCTTTTAATAACGTGGCGCTCGTCGGTATGCGAATATCAGTCATTATAAAAATTCTTGGAACTTGAGTAACCAGATAGCTGATATTGACTGAATGAATTCCTTTAAAATGCAACGGTAGATTACCTGATCGACGAGACGCAGTGTTGCCAACCCGTATGATAATTATGGGGGCGTACGATAATTTGGCCAATCGTACGATGTAAGAAAGAAAAGAAAGAAAATACATTTATTTATCACAGACCAAAAAAAGCACTCAATATAAATAAAAGCAGATAAAAAAAAAAATGAAAATCAAATAAAAAGTGTAAAGAACGATGTAAGAAATTAGCGGGGGGCAGCTTGATGTACACACGGCTACACATCAAGCTGCTTGATGTGTAGCCGTGTGATTGATTGAGTCGTTGATTGGCCAAATATAATGTACGATCATTTTGAGATTCGCAGATTTTTTTAAATGTTCCATTAACAAAACGTATTTGTCAAACAAAATAAAACGCAAAAAATTTCAAAAAAATGACAATGTCAACTGTCAAGTATGTCAACATCAACAAGTAAGTATCTCTCTCTCTTTCCCTCTCTAGTTGTTTTGTTATTTAAACAGCGAAAACACAAATTTATCAAATAAAAACTATGACAAAACATGTTTACGGTTTGTACTGCTCGCGCCACTACTGTTGAAACTTGGCATTATTATTCACTGTCTTTTGATAGCAATTTGAATTTATATTTTGAATATTAGGGTTTTTCTTTTTAGGGTTCCGTACCTTAAAAGGAAAAAACGGAACCCTTATAGGATCACTCGTGTGTCTGTCTGTCTGTCTGTCCGTCTGTCACAGCCAATTTACTCCGAATCTAATAGACCGATTAAGTTGAAATTTGGTACACATATGTATTTTGTGACCCAAACACGAATGTGTAACGTAAATTTAAAAAAATGAATATAGGGGTCACTTTTGGGGGCCAAACAAGAAAATTAAAAAAAAAAGTTTTGCTAACAGTACCGTGTGACATATCAAATGAAAGGACTTATTGCGAGGATCTTAAATATCTTTTTATATAATTTTAAAATAAACATTTTTAAAGATATTTAAGAAATTCAATGAAAATTGACCATTCCCCCCCCCCTCATCTCCGAAACTACTGGACCAAAAATTTTCAAAAAAATACGTAGTATGGCTCTTTACTCATAGATTACAGGAAAACCTATTAGAAGTCTATGGTCTTAAAATAACACGGTAAATCTCTCAATATTGTGCGTACAAACTTATATATCGTCGCTCGGCATCCAATAGGCCCATCTCTCTAGCTACTATAATATCAATATCAAAAGTATTTGACAGTCTGCTTAATACACAAATAAATAAAACTGTAAATGTTCATGACAGCTAATTCGGGTTTCGGCGTGGTTTCTCAACAGAAAGTGCAGTGTTGTGTCTTAAGCATACTATCACATACTATACTTGTACACAGCGTGGGACGCCGATTTATGCTAGCTTCCTCGACTTATTCAAGACTTGATCTGGTTGCTTATGACGTATTGTGGAGAAAGATGGAGAAGGATAGGTTGCCAATGGAGCTTAAAAACATTTTTAAATATTGGTACCTATGGTAACCAGATCAATAGTGTACGATGGGCTGGAACTTTTTCCAAGCCATACAGGTTGGAATGCGGGGTGAGGCAGGATTGGCGAGCTCAGCAGCACCAGAGTGGGTTGCTATACAGTGTGATTCTTCATAATGTGCACATATTGAAATGAGGGAATCTATGCTTAATTTTAACGACAGAAAAAATATTTTAAAAATCTAAATATTTTTTTATACTTTTATGGAATTAAAAAAAAAATGTAACAAAACTGTGTAACTTTTAAACTGAATCAGCTATCGTGATGAAACAAACTCCATAATGATTGGAAGTAAAATTGAAAAAAGAACCACCCTCAATCAAAAATAAACATGTTTTTTTAGTAAAAATCTGTATTTTTTTCATCAATTTTTACAATAATTGTAAAATTTATGAATAAGATGCCCAAGAGAATAAAAAAAAAACAAAAAAAAAATTTTTGACCATTTTTCCGTCGGTAAAATTAAGCATAGATTCCCTCATTTCGATATGTGCACATTATGAAGACACACTGTATAGATGGTATTTGTGTAAATAATATTAGCGTTGCAGACGATATGGTGCTTCTGAGCGCCAGCCAGTATCCCATAGACAAAAACTGTTAGTCGCAAAACTTTCTAAGTGACCTGGTAAAATAAGCTAAAGTTCATAAGTTTACTAACACAATGAGTTCTTGTTACTTGAATAAAGAAAATATATGGACGACTATTTTTTTTTGAACGACGTTTTCTAAAAATGAAACCTAGCTAGATCGATTTATCGCTCCCGAAACCCCCTGCATACTAAATTTCATAAAAATTCTTGGAGCCGTTTCAGAGATTCAGGTTATATAATATATATGTCACGGCTAAAACCCGAAGTGCGGCTACACCTAGTTTTAGCCGGCTACAACTAGGTGCGGCCGGTAGCAGTTGGTTAAATTTAGTTGTAGCAAATGAAAATGGTTGAAGAGTAGGTTAGGTTAGGTTAGAACTGTGACCACATAACACACCGCACGAGCCGAGCGAGCGAAGCGAGCGGTGCCGCGACAGCGGCCGGCGAGTGCCAGGGTCCATTTAGGCAAGTTTAACTAACTGCTACCGGCCGCACCTAGTTATAGCCGGCTAAATCTAGGTGTAGCCGCACTTCGGGTTTTAGCCGTAACATATACATATATACAAGAATTGCTCGTTTAAAGGTGTTAGATTTTTATTTTTTCTACACGTTCAAATAAGTGATCCTGCAATTAAAAAAAAAACGTAAAAAATTACACATTCGCGGTATTGGATGCCGAGCGACGATTTGCAGTTGGAATAAATGTTAAGTTTGTTCTTGGGATAAATAAATTCATCTCAACTACGGAACCCTTCATTGTGCGTAGTCCGACACGCACTTGGCCGGTTTTTTCTTTTGTACGATAATTTTGCCCGAAAATCGATAATTTCGACGTAAGAACTCGATAATTTGAACTTTTGGAGTTAGCAACACTGTTGAGACGTGACTGCAGACAGTGTAATAGGCCTCTGTGATTCATGGGATAGATATGCTAGGTCACTTATCACTGGTGGCTTAGCCTGATAACTTATCTAATCTAAACTTTATAAAGAGAAAAGATTTGATTTTTTGTATGTTTGTTTGTTTCGCTTTCATGGTAAAACGGCTGAACGGATTTGGCTGAAATTTGGCACATGGGTAGACCATGACCTGAGTTGGGACATAGGATACTTTTCATCTTGCAGAGTGATTTAAATTTTTCTCTTGGTCATAAAAGCGGCCAAGGGATTTTGTCACGAGTTAGCATCATAATTGTATGCATGTTTAAAACAACATGCTTTCAGCATTTGCATTTTCTTTTTAAAGTTATTTTACCTATAGATTGTTCTAGGTATCTAAAATACCTCGCATGATCCTGCGTTATATCGAAAATACTGCTGCATTAATTTTGAAACAAATATATGATAAAGTTGAGAATTAATGTCAAGAAAGAAAAGAAAGAAAAATGCGTTTATTGGCATTACAGCAGAAAAAATACACCTTATAACTATAAAAACAAAAAACAATGATTATAATGCCAAAAGGGCCTCAGCTCAGCATGTACTATGCAAGTACTATGTTTGACGAAACTATGATTCCATGAAGATTCCGCTGGTATAAAAAATACTTCAAATTAGATCAAGAAACGTTGCATAATAACTGAACTAACTATTAAGCAGATACCATGTTTTATTTTTATTACCATTTTATTTTCACCGTAAAAGAAATTACATAACTAAACTATCGGCGCTTTGGAGTTTTCTCCCCGCCGCTTGGTCTCGCTCTCAGTGGGCGGGCACGAAACCAGCGGCGAGGAGCGATGGCCGAGCGGGTGAGGTCCATATTAAGCTAAAAATCCGGAGAAGCTAGGCAACGTTCACACCTCAGACCTATATAAGGAAGTTCTACAGAACCTCATTGAAAACTCAAGGCATTCCTTAAGACTAGTTTAAAGCTATTTCATTAGCTGAAATCCTTGAGTCTTGTCATGTGTGAGGCTCTGTAAAACGGGCCTTAGTGACCGAATCAATAATTGAAGATGGTCAAATTACAAGGTCGTGTTTGGCGTCCATCTTCATCTTGGCACCAACAAAATAATTAATGCCAATAAGCCCCGTATCCTATCAATTGAAACCAGCCAGGAGACTGCATAACTGATTCTAGCTAGGTGCAGTCTTGTCCAATTGAATGCGTCTTCAATTCAATTGGTCCCGATTAATTTATACGTTACGTGTTACCAATTACTATTCGCTTCGTATAGAGTTTCGCGAATTTGCTTACGTTATTGCGTCTATGGTTTCTTTTGTAAAGACTATTTTTGGACCTGTCTAAAAAAAGAAATGCGCTGTTCCGTAGACGCAAAAAAGTTAACGGCAGTTACGTAATAGCAAGCAATCGGAAACTCTTGAGAGTGAGTTTTCTGTACGTCATATTTGTTTTGGTCCTGTACCCTAATTGCGTAATACAACACAATTACAATCTGTTTCGATTTGAAACAGATTGATAATCCATTGCTTCATAAGTTGGAAAAAAATCTGCTCAACAACGTAAATAACACAATGAATGTTGTTGAACTGTCAAAATGAAACAAATTAGGCAAAATTGTTTACGAATATAAGTTACGCAATTAGGGTACTGGTCGATAGTGAGAGCAGTGTTAGCCAAATTATTAGGATGCTTATAACAATGCTGATTTTTCACAATCCAGGGCATGATCTAGCAAGGCAGCTGCAAGGTATTTTCCAGAGCATGACAAAGTTGCTCTTAGCAAAATGGAATGACTGTAGGCAGTAGATGAACATGCGAGCAGTGGTGGCCTAGTGCTAACGGCCGCGACTTACGAGTTATAGGTCGTAGATTCAAACCCTGACAGGCGCTTTACTTTGTGTAAATTATTTCGTCACCACTGCTCTCAAAACGGTGAAGGAAAACATCGTGCGGAAACTGGCATGTTCTAGAACCAAAAATTCGACGATATGTGACATCTACCAACCCGCACTGAGCCCGCGTGGTGGATTACGGCCCGCTCCCTCAGAGGAGGCCGGTGTCCCAGCAGTGGGAACATTATAGGCTGATTATGAATATGAGTAGATTAACGTGGTACGTAGGGTGACACAGTGTTATTCAGCTATCCGTCACGACCTTCCTGCTTTTCCTTAGAAAATAAGTTTCGATTAAAATATTAAGCCACCACTACACCCTCTGAGAAACATCTCCGAAATTTCGCGTAGCTACAAGATTAACATTCATCTTTTTTTCTACAGGTTTGCAGAACTAACAGCGCAAGTATTCCTAACATCGTCTATCCCAGTACACATCTTCACAGAAGTATGCGCGACGCCGCTGGTTTCCTTCGGTACCATCCTATACAATGCGGTCGCCGGTGTCATGGTGACGGCCTCACACAACCCGAAGGAGGACAACGGATATAAAGTGTACTGGAGGAATGGATGCCAGATTATATCGCCACATGATGAGTATGTGCTGGAGGAGATTAAGCAGTGTTTGGAGTGAGTATTAATTGATTTTGCAAAGATTTATTTATTAAAACCGGCCAAGTGCAAGTGCCGTGCAAGTGTCGGACCACACGCAATGAAGGGTTAAGCTATCTGCGGTGATTCCCCAGTGGGTCGGGGTGGTAGGTTGTAGCTAGTAGGACAGATTCCACAGAATTTTTTTAAGCATTCCACTATGGGCATAGACCACTTAGGCACACACCTGGCTTGGTAGGGCAAAGTGGAATGTTTCGTTTTAAGGATTATTTTGTTGCGAGTTTTTCCAAAAAGGTTACCGTGGCCCCTGGCAACATACAGGCAACTGAAGGAACACGGGTGGGTTTTAGTCAGTAAGAGTCACGTGACACGCCCTGCCGCTCCGCCTAGAGCGGGAGAAGTTATATAATAATTTCCCAGCCAAAAAAAGGAGTATTTTTCTGTTGTAATGCCAATAAACGTATTTTTATTTCTTTTACTGGTCATCATACTTACAATAATCCATCATATTTTATCCTCCAGCATACCCGACGAACACTGGGACATCAAAGACATTCGCTCCAACCCCCTCCTCTCGGACTGCCAGGACGAGGTCACCAACAAGTACATGGAGACGATCATCAGTCTCAGTCCTGAGGTCTTGGAGGAGAACAAGAAGGCGGCTATTGATGTAGTGTACAGTGCCATGCATGGAGTGGGATATGAATATATTCTGAAGGCCTTTGCGACTGCTAATTTAAAGGTAAGGAAGACATTTTTTTTTTCTTTGCAGGCGATGGTTTAGTCAAGTTTTCAACCGACTTCCAAAGGAGGAGGTTCTCAATTCAACTGTATGTTTTTTTTTTTTGTATTTTTGTTACGCGATAACTCGGCCAATTATGAATTGATTTTAATGATTCTTTTTTTGTTTGGTAGGTAATACTTCAGAGGTGGTCCCATATAAATTTTAATAACTTTGCTTGGTTAGTTTTTGAGTTAGCTTCAATAATACGGATTTTTTCCCACTTATTATGTGGATGATATGTTAAGGTCCTCTCACTGTTAGTTACATAGCAAGTAGTGGTATTCGAATTTAAAAAGTGAAAGGTAAAAACTTTTTACAAAAAAAAAAACAACCGACTTCCAAAAAAACACTACAAAGTGAAAAATAACTTAAATTTCGGAAGTCGGTGGCAAAAAACGAAAATTCAATACCAAAGACACCGACTTCCGAAATTAAAGTTATTTTTCACTTTGTAGTGTTTTTTGGAAGTCACTTGTTTTTTTTTTTGTATAAAGTTTTTTAGCAGCTAGTCTCATATAAAACCAATTCACTCACAGGCACCAATCAGCGTAAAAGAACAGCAGGATCCGAACCCTGACTTCCCCACTGTAACATTCCCTAACCCTGAAGAGTTAGAATGTCTGAAGCTCAGTACAGAGCTGGCAGAGACGAAGAAAGTCAAGCTTGTGCTGGTCAACGATCCTGATGCTGACAGACTGGCCGTCGCCGAGTTTGATGACAGGTGAGCACCATATTTCCTGACTTCTGTTCTGTATCGGTACTTATTTTTTTACATATCTTTTTTTTTTAAATTTTTTTTTTGTAGGTTTTTATCGTAGCTGACCTGTGACGTCATGACTACTTAACCGGGCTATCCTGTGACTGCCTTAAGCTACTATACTTAAAGCCTCCAGCCAGGGGCGTAAACAAAACTTATGTACTAGGCGAGCGCTCGCTAAGGGCAAACCCCAGTGGGGTACGAACCTCTGCTTAGGGCGTCGCTAGGGGAAGACAGCAAGATGGGACAGGCTGGATCAAATATGGATAATTTATTATTAAACGGAGAATTTAAAGCTACAGGCTCAACTTCGACGCAGGCTGGCGCATCGGTGTCGAGCAAGGGTCAGGGGAGTATTATTTACTCGGGTTCGCGGTCGCGGAGGACCTCATCGGCGAGGTCGGAATATCGGTTGTTGGTACTTAGCGGTTCTTGTCATATTAGTACCGAGTACAGATAGTGCCATCCAAGAAGACGCGCATCACTCTTCTTCCTAAACGCTTACAGTACAAGAGTGCAATTTTCAACTAGTGCAGGGGTTCCCAACCTTTTTACATACGCGCCCCCCTAACTTTCTTTTAAAAGCACTACGCCCCTGAGTTAATTTGGCGACATAAACAGAAAAGCGTAAGAATGTAAAGCGAGCGAAAGTGAAGTCGAACATGTTTGCACCCCCTTGGATAGGTTACATTTTTTCTGATCGTTCCATCAGAAATAGAAGTTAATTTGTCGAGTTTATCAGAAAAACTCAAGAATTATGTGAATAGAGACCATAATGTAAGAGCGAGCAAAGCGAGCTAGAAAAATGTTGTACAATTTTGAATTCGATAAATTTTTATTTTGACCATTCATACAGAAAAAGGAGTTACTTTATCGACTTATGCAGAAAAGTAGAAGAATCAAGTACAATACATTCTCTTGATTCTTCAACTTTTCTGCATAAGTGGAAGAATGGAAGAGCGAGCAAAGTGAGCTCGAAAATTGTAGCACGCCGCGCCGCCTCGGATAGGTTCGGTTTTCCTTAATCCATTCATACAAAAGTAGAAAAACTTATTTTGTCGACTTATGCAGAAAAGCTGAAGCTCATTTTACAGTACCTACCTAAAATATTATGAAACTTTCGGGTTGACCCTAACCTTTTCTAAATCAAGAACGTATAAAATTTAATAAATCTATAGTAAGTTTATTATTAGAACCGCCGGCGCCCCCCCCCCCCCATTGGTCACTTTATGCCCCCCGAGGGGGCGCGACCCACGGGTTCGGAATCCCTGCCGCTAGTGTTTTAATATTGTCGATACACACTAATTACCTATGAGTGCCGTAATTCGTAATCTAACCATTTCAGCACAAATTCCTGGCACATCTTCACCGGTAACGAGATGGGAGCTCTCCTAGGCTGGTGGCTGTTAGACCAGTACTGCAAACGAGTGAACCACATGCCGGAGTCCGAGGTGTACATCATGGCCAGTATCGTGAGCTCCAAGATGTTGAGGGCCATAGTCAAGGGACGGGGCGAGTTTGTTGAAACTCTTACTGGGTTTAAGTGGATGGGTGAGTTTTTATTTAGTAACTTTTGTTATTTTGAGAGACATATTTTATCACACAGTTTTTTTTTTTTTGTGGGCTCTTCCAAAGCTTTGATAAATAGAGCAAAATGATCTAAGAAACTTTATTGGGAAGAAAACTAAAACTGCATTTTTAGATTTTCATGGAAGGGTTTTAGTAGTGCCTATTAAATATTTTACTGTTCTATTTTCTTACTGTGATTCTAGACTACGTTTTTAGTAGTCTTAAAATAATTATTAAAATTATGTTTTTTTTTTAATAAATCCAACGCAATCTCACGTAGTAGATTATGGTGAGGGAGGGGGTTGAACCATATCTCATTCATGACATATGACTCAGGCTGGCTGGACAAATCTTCAAAATAGCTCGCATTTAACTAGGCCAATAGGGCACTTTATGTGACGGCTAAACACCCTTATTTCAGAAATTGTGACACTACAGAATCTCAGATAATCGATCGAAAACGTGTCCAGCCAGCTTGAAAAACCAATTTTCGCTGGTCTCTCAATCTCGGTAACGAAAGTGATTTTGACGACTTTTTGCATATCAACGGGCGTCACATAAATTTATGACAGGCATCGAGCTAAAAGTTTTGTGATACGTACAGCGGTTTAGTAGAAAAAAGCAAAAATCTGTGTCCAGCCAGCTTGAATTTACGTATAAAACTTTTGGCTGGCACTTCCGAATCTCAATAACGGGAGCGTTTTCGAATATGGTTCCTTTACTAACATTTAGTGACGCAATGTGTGACAGTAATAACGTTTGATTTATGGCGTCACATGTAAGGGTTTACGAGAAATCAATAAAAACTTAATGTCCAGCTAGCCTGAGTTCAAGCTGGCTGGACACGTGTATCTCCGCTGCCTGATGATCTACGGCCTTCGAAACTTTCAAAATTTTGTGACGGGGACGATAACGATAACCTGAATTTGTGACGGAGAAACTTTGCATAGTTTCAAAGATATTGGTGCCGATTCTCTTGTCACAAATGCCTCTAAATTAAACTAAAAATCACCAAAATTTAGTTTATTCCTGTCAAACGACGATTTCCCATTCTGAAATAGACTAAAATGACACAACTATAAAAAAAAAAGTTTGACAGCACTAATATGGCACTGAGATATTAGTTTAGTGAAAATGGCAATTTTGTTATTCTGAATTTGACGTTTTTAACCTAAAATTTAGATTTTCTAACTAAATATGACTATTGTTAATCGCGACTAAAAACATGTGGAATAAAATTGGCTGTCATGAACTAAAATTCATACCAACACCTCGACTTCAGATGAAAAAACAGTACTGAATTTTTTTTTCTTTTGCTTATATCTCGAAAACGGTGTGTCTAATCGCAAAAATAATGAAAATTTCGACACCCTTAATACAACCCTTAAACCCCTAACACTCTACATATAGGTAATATTTTTTCTTATTTTCCATACAAAAAGTGAAAAATCCATATAAAACACATCGAGGCTGCCCCCCCTGCGCGCCTCCGGCTCTAAAAAGATTCACGTGGTTAGGTATCACGTGTGGAGTCGCGATTGTCAAATTCTATTTAGATAATTATGTCAAAATTATTTTTAAATATAGAGAATTTATTTTGCAGAATAGCTTTGAGATTCTCATAGTCAAAAGTAAGGAATTTTAGTGATAGTTTAGTTAGTTTAGTTCGGTGTACAAGAGAATCGGCACCATTGATCATTTAAATTTTCCCATACAAACACTGCAGTAGAGGTACCAATATTGTAGGTTTTATGTAGAACTAAGTATATTTTAAAGTGTTTTCTTTAATGGACGCACCAAGGGGGGAGGGGGGTTCAAAAATCGCCAAAATCAGCTTACGTAATTAATGAACGACCCCGAATTCATAAGAACTTCCAAAAGTTTTTATTTGCTATGAATGTTAGCTTTCAGGTTTTTGAAAAACTTCCTGGTTTAGCCAGATATTAAACCCTACCTGTTATTAAGTGATAATGCAAGCCTCTATATTTCATCGTTCATCATTTCAGCCGAAAGACGTCCACTGCTGGACATAGGCCTCCCCCAAGCACCGCCACTTCGACCGATTCTGTGTTTTCCCCATCCAGCGGATTCCTGCGGCCTTCACAAGGTCATCGGTCCATCCTGCCTCTATATTTATATCACTTTAAAAATTGGCAACACTTGTTAAAATACTCTATCGCAATATTATTATTATTACAGGCAACACCACACTTCTCTTGGCACAACAGAACAAGATGCCTCTATTCGCGTTTGAGGAAGCTATCGGCTATATGTGTGATCACCGAGTGCCGGAGAAAGATGGAGTCTCCGCTGCCGTGCAGGTAAAACTCAAACCGATAATTCAATTATACTGGTTGATTTATTCGATTATTCAATATCATTAATAGATTTGTCGATTATTTGATAACAGGCCTGTGTCAAAATTTTTTTTTTGAAAAAAATATTGAACACGTATTTTTTATTTTTTGACGTAATCAAAAGATTACGGAGATACATTGAAGTTAAAATGTGGCATGACGTCACGCCTTGCTAGATTGAATACTGCGTTGTGACGTAGCGAGCCCCCACTCCCCAACTTTAATGCGTGTTTTCTAAGTTACTTTTAATTAATATGATAAAGCAAAAAATACGTGTCTAATATTTTTTTTATTATCTGAAAGACAGACTAAATAGAATTTCTTTTTTTTTACCTAGGCAACTACTCTATTTCCTGGGTTTTCTTGCTAACGAATCGATATTTTTTCATCGTTATTCTGGATCGATAAAAAAATGTCAAAAGTCTCGGATTGCTCAAGCCGATATCAGTCGCTGCACTTTTGCCATTCCTCTCTGAATGAAACGTCTCAACTCAAATTGAATCAAAAATGAAAATTTTATTTATTATGGAAGCGATCCAACGATGCTGGATTTCGGCACTCGACATCTTTCACTCGCCTACCGAATAATCAAAAAATTTAATAAAAGGAGATTTTTGCATCATACATTATGTGTAATAGACTATATCGTACCTATGCTCTACCTCCATACGATGACAAAACTGTAAAAAATCCACACTGCATCGTGCTAAAGTGACTATTCTTTACCAGGAACAAATCAGAATAAGTATCAAAATTCTTTTTTCGTAGGACAGGATGGTGTTACCGTCTATAGATTTTCAAATTCAATTTTTTTTTTTTACTTATGCAGACTTAGCGTGGCCAGACTCTATAAGAATTACGCGTTAGAAAGAGAAGCATCTTCTAGGTGAATATATCTGTAGGTAATTATCGCTGTGCGACCTGAATTGCACTTTATCGTGTCGTAGCAAGAGTCGCTTTTTATTTAAATGATTTTGCATAGTGCATCGGTACTAATCAGTGACCATAGCTAATTTCTCTACAATATCTTTTTTTTTTTGACTGCCTCGTTAGTCTAGTGGTCGCAAGCGCTACTGCTGAGCATGAGGTCCTAGGTTCGATTCCCAGGACGGGCAAAGTGTTATTGGATTTTTCTATCTGGAATTTCTTAGTAGCATCTTGGAGTCTGGATTTGTGCCCAGTTGATGGCAATAGGCTCGCCCCCTATTACATGGCACTTAAACATAACTGGCGAAATGTGGGTGTCCCTACTACAGGTACACTGCTGCCCAACCCTTCGGGGAAACAAGGCGTGATGTTACGTTTATGTTATCACATATTTATTTCCATTACAGGTAGCCTCCTTAGCCTCGCACTTATACTGCACTGGATCTTCAGTCCTGAAACAGCTGCACGCGCTATACGCTCAATACGGATACCACGTGACTCACAACAACTACTATATTTGCCACGAACAGGCCATTATTCAGAGGATATTTAGGCGCATCAGGAACTACACTGGACCGGGAGAGGTGAGTAAATTTAATTTTATTAATAGCTGATGTTCGCGGTTTGAAAATGGCAGACACAAATGGTGGGCAGGGCACATTGCTCGCAGAACAGGTGACAGATGGGGCCGAAAGGTTCTGGAGTGGCGACCGCGTACTTGTAGACGTAGCGTTGGAAGGCCTCTGAGTCCCGGATCTAGGGGGGGGCAAGTCCCGGCCCGTGCCCCGGGCGCCAACTTCAAAGGGCGACAAATTCAAGCTTAGCAGACAAGTGCACCACACAACACACACACAGTTTTGTTTTTTTTTTTACTACAGTTTTGGCGCCTCTTTTGGATTGGCGCATTATCACTATCACTACATAGTATAAAACAAAGTCGGTTTTTCTGTCCCTATATCCCTATGTATGCTTAAATCTTTAAAACTCCGCAACGGATTTTGATGCGGTTTTTTTTAATAGATAGAGTGATTGAAAAGGAAGGTTTATATGTATAATAACCCGGTTTATACCCGTGCGAAGCCGGGGCGGGTCGCTAGTAGATCAATAAAATTTGATTAATATGTTGCTGGCAAAATTTTCATTTTGAGGAAATTTGAATTTCCCGGGCTAACTTAACGCATCCCCATAAAAAATTGGCGGCAGACCGCAGTTTTTGCCCCGCCTCAAAAAAAAAAAATACTAGATCCGGTGCTGGGCCTCTCTCACAAGGTGGAGCGATGACCTTGTGAAGGCCGCAGGAATCCGCTGGATGCGGGAAGCACAGAACCGGTTGAAGTGGCGGCGCTTGGGGGAGGCCTATGTCCAGCAGTGGACGTCTTTCGGCTGAAATGATGTTGGATCATGAGTGAAAATTATTCTATATCCTTCTCCAAGGCGTGTCAAAAGCCAAGCCAAGCCAAGCCTGAAACTGAAGCTGAATTGCGTTTCTGATCTTCAAAATTATTATGCCAAGACTCTTTCTAAAACGTGGAGTCACTATTCTTTGGGCCCTTTTTCTATTTCCTGCAGTCCCATCTCCATCATATTAAACGAGTATTCCGTTATTAAAGATTCGATTATTTATCTACAGTACCCCAAGAAAGTGGGTTCATGCGAGATCGTGTACATCAACGACTTGACTGCCGGCGTCAAGATGCCTGAGAATGTCAACGGAGAGGCTCATCTGAGTAAGTATACATTAAATTATTATTGAAGTGAAAACTTCTTAGGCGGGGCTTGTGGCTAAGTAATAACAGCTGCACGGGTCGATCGATCAGGTTAAGCTACGCTTGCCGCGGTTGGTCCGTGGATGGGTGACCATCTTTACATACCAAGTCCCCTCCGTGCCTCGGAAAGCACGTTAAGCCGTTGGTCCCGGCTGTCATTTGTAGATCTTTGATAGTCGTTACGGGTAGTTAGAAGCCCAAAAAGTCTGACAACCAGTCTTACCAAGGGGTATCGTGTTACCTAGTCACTAGGTTGTGGAGGTCAGATAGGCAGTCGCTCCATGTAAAATACTGGTATTCAGCTGCATCCGGTTAGACTGGAAGCCGACCCCAACATAGTTGGGAAAAGGCTAGGCAGATGATGATGAAAACTTCTTTAGGCGCGTTGGGCATTTTTGAGATGGGAAAAAACAATTGAACTCGCGACACCATTACCGACACCTCATTTTGTAAACGCGATTGTGCTCTTTATTTATATTACGTTACGGATCAATGTTCTATGCAAGTATTTTTACTTTAAAGGTTTTGGATTTTTATTTAATGTAAATGCGATTGTGCTCTTTATTTAGATAAGGTTATGGACCAATGTTCTATACAAGTATTTTTCTTCCACCAAGGCGATCATGTTCAAGCTTTCACTTCTGTTGGCACTCCCGGAGTGCCACTGTTTTTTTATTGCTGGGGCAGCGCCTAAGTCTATCGTGACGAAGCTTCGCACAGTGGTACGATACACGCAGATGTGACCAACCATTATCGGTTATCGTCGCGATAGTTCGGGCTGCGTAGCACTTATCGCCCGGGTGGTGGTACAAACGGCTACACATCAAGCTATACATTTCCAGTATAAGCTGACCTCGCATTGTACGGAAATCATAGACAATGCGAGATCAACATAAACTGGAAATGTGTAGCTTGATGTGTAACCGTGCGTACATCAAAGGGATTTAGCACACCAGCGTGGCCGGTTATTCTACGCCAATAATAATTAATCAATGAATTTGCATAAAATCCCCGCTCCACTTCAATAGACAGGGATTTGGGAACTAGTTTAAAAAATCATACAAAACCGGGAAGCGGGGAAGCGGAAAAATCCGGCCGTGGGGTATTGCAATCCGCTCAAATTACTCGTCACGTGAACTCGACCTAGCTCTGCACAGTCCGCAACTCCGCTCCGCATTACTCCCTCGCCCCGCTCCGCTGCCTCGCTCCGCGTCAATGGACAGGCAGCCTAAACAGCCACCCTAGGGTGGATACTCGAAAACGCGCGTCATCACTTTTGATTGTTCTTCCGACTTTTTACCCCAAGCTTCCTGCTGGAACTCATACGGGCATTCTAGACTCTTCAGTTGTAGTTGTAGAGTTCACTCCGGATAACTTTTTAAAAACTAGTTAGTAAGACAACAGAAGTTACCCCTTCAAATAACCAATTATTATTAGAGAATAATAAAAAGGTATCTTCTGGCAATATTTTACATAATAACAATAATAAAAAACCAAAAGGGGGGCAACATACTTTAAAATTATTCAATCAAAATATCCAAGGTTGCTCTTCCAAATTACTGGAAATAGAATTGTTTTTAGAAAATACCAAGTTTGATGTCATTTGTTTAACAGAACATTGGTTAAAAGATCATCAAGTAATGTCAATTCACTATGAAAATTATTGTGTAGTTAGCCATTTCAACCGAAAACGTATGATACATGGCGGGTCATTAATATTAGTAAAAAATTCGATTCAATCGAAAGAACGAAAAGACATCATAGGACTGTCTGTTGAACACACCATTGAATTGTCCTCTGTTGAGCTTGATAAGCATGTTATAGTATGCGTATACAGACCTCCAAGTTACCAGAATCTACCTATATTTGATTCTGTAATGGAAGATGTACTAAAGAAACTTAGTGCTAGTAGTAAGTCAATAATCATATGTGGTGATTTTAATATTAATTTATTAGAAAATAACTCGAACACTATACATATAAGTACACTACAAGTACACTATAAGTACAGTCATTATCACATTGAATGATAGGTAAATTACAAACGATTTCAGTTTCAAAGAAGTACTCGTATGTATGTATTTTTATAGGTATGCCTACTATCTTCGGCCAGTTTTTCTATCATGTTTCTCCTAATCTAAGTCGGTGGAGAAAATTGGAAGACAAATAATATACGAATTCCAATTGTCCGCCCCGTCTGAGGTGGATTCTCGGACATACCTTTCAAAGTATTTAATTTTTTGGGGTGGATAATCGGAATAACCCAGCATGGCGCGTGGTCGGACAAGCGTTGTTCATTTCGACTGTTAGACGCTCTGTCGAAATAATGGAGAGTCACCTTGGATAAATGCAGTTAAAATAATGAAGCCGCTAATATAACCACCGCATAACCGCTTCGGCATGCATTGCATTGAGAAATCAGCCCTTGGTCGTTCTAACAATTTTGAACAATCTGTTGTTCTGAATACAAACAACGACCTGACCCCGCTGAGGGTAGGTTTTAGCAAAGTAAACATTGAAAAACCACACAACATTTTACAAGGCTCCTCGGATGTCTCGGTGAATATACATGACGGCTAAACCGGGCAGCGTGAGGGCAAAATTCGTCACGTTAACAAAACATCTTATAGAAAAAAACTTGAAAACGTAATAGGTACTTATTAAATTAAGAATAATTCTACATTAGGTAGTGTAATACTTGCTAAAAAGTTTAGTTAGAATAATATCAAGTTTACTTTATCGCAAAAGAACTCTTGGCCCCTTAGCCCCCCCCCCCCCCCCTCCCGGATCCGCTACTGGTTCACTGTACTTATGCAAGTTGCCTACGCTAACCATGAAAGTTAATTAATTATTAACAAATGATTCTCTTTCTAGATGTCCTCGGCACTGGTTTGGATCAAGACTACACATCAGGCGAGATGATAATATTCCGGTGCGGCAACGGACTGACCGTTACTATCCGGACGAGCGGGACGGAACCCAAACTGAAGTACTACTCCGAGCTAGTGTGCGAAGCGCCCACTAGGAGGTAAGTACTCGGGAATCATCGTATTTCCGAATACAAACGGATGCTAATTTCCATGTCCATCAATTATTAGATTTATCGTGTGTTTTTCAGAACTAAGTACTTTATTGTTGTTTTGTTTTGATTTCCGTGTGAACTAATAGAGCTGTAAAACTATTTTCCTATCTGTCGTGCCTGCGACTTTAGCAGCTTTGCTACCATTTTTAAAATAAATTAACACATAACATAACATCACGCCTTGCTTCCCCGAAGGGTTAGGCAGAGGTGACCCTGTAGCAGGTACACCCACATTTCGCCAGTTATGTTTAAGTACAGATGTTCTATGTCACGAAGTCCGTTTGGCTATGAATGTTGTCAAGCGTGCACATGCACATTGTTTTTGTGTGCGTAACCACGAGAGCGCTCAGTGTCGATCGGGACACGGTCCGGATCAGTAGTGGTTTTTAGTTCGCGCCAAATTGTTTCACGGAGTAAGGTCAGCATGGCAACAAAACGAAGAAGAGTTGTCCATAGTGAGGTAATATTTATTTATACGTTTTCAATTAAAATGTTATACAAAGATACTTAATATAGCAATAGAAGTATTTATAAAATGAATGTTTTTTTGTGTTATAAAATGTTTATATTACTTAATTATTTTGATTACATTTTGTTTTAGGGTCGAAACATGATAGCTAGTGTTTATCATTTTCTGCGAGAAGAATATGAATTTACAAAATCATTAATGGAACTCAACTGTGATTTGTCTCATTTACGAGACATTACACGCCGTACAGCTGAAGCTACGGGTGTGAGCCAAAAAACAGTTCAAAGAATATTAAAAGAAGAGAAGGAATTGCCATCCACTTCATCAAAATTCACTTCACCTATGAAGAAAAGGAGAAAGCGAGATAATAAAGTGGATATAGATAATTTTACAGCCGATGTGATTCGCAGTACTGTACAAGATTTCCATATTGTCCATAAAGAAATTCCAACATTAGCTAAGTTAAGAACAGCATTGAATGAAAAAATCGGATTCGAAGGTTGTTTAGAAACTGTTCGCAAGTTACTGTTGAAATTAGGTTACAAGTGGCGCAAAACAGAGAACAACCGTAAAGTCTTGACGGAGCGTCATGATATACAAATGTGGCGTTTAAAATATTAAAAAAAAATAACAGAGTACCGCTCTCAAAGTCGGCCCATTGTCTACACCGATGAGAGCTACGTCCTTTCGACACACGTGCGAAACATCACCTGGGCAAAAAAAAAAGGAAAGAACTCCGTTTTAAAAAAAAATTAGCACAGGCACTCGCTTTATTTTAGTGCACGCGGGAACCAAGGATGGTTTTATTGAAAATGCTTCCTTGGTTTATAAGGCCAACTCAACAGCTGGTGATTATCATTCAAATATGAGCTATGTTCATCTGCCTAGCCTTTTCCCAACTATGTTGGGGTCGGCTTCCAGTCTAACCGGATGCAGCTGAATACCAGTATTTTACATGGAGCGACTGCCTATCTGACCTCCATAACCTAGTGACTAGGTAACACGATACCCCTTGGTAAGACTGGTTGTCAGACTTTTTTGGGCTTCTAACTACCCGTAACGACTGTCAAAGATCTACAAATGACAGCCGGGACCAACAGCTTAACGTGCTTTCCGAGGCACGGAGGGGACTTGGTATGTAAAGATGGTCACCCATCCACGGACCAACCGCGGCAAGCGTAGCTTAACCTGATCGATCGACCCGTGCAGCTGTTATTACTTAGCCACAAGCCCCTCAAATATGAGCTATGTTAACTATGTAAAATGGCTAAATGAAAAGTTGCTACCCAATTTACTTCCGCGCTCTGTAATGACAGATGTTGTGATAAGATGCATTGTCTAAGACAATGGTCTTAGACAATGCATCTTATCACAACACACGGGCTGAACGACTACCGACGCAATCTACAAAGAAAGCCGATATGCAGCAATGGCTCCGGGATAAGGGTATAGCATTTGATGAATCTCTTCTTAAATTGGAATTGTACGATACAATAAAGAAGTACAAAGACCAACACGTAATCTACAAGATTGACGATTTTATAAAAAGCAAGGGTTTTGATGTCTTACGGCTTCCCCCTTATCACCCAGAATTAAATGCGATTGAAAATATTTGGGGGATCGTTAAAAATTATGTCGCATCTAAAAATATCGAGCAAAACATGACGAATACGGAAAGACTGATCAATGAAAGTTTGGGCCAAGTTAGCAGTGAAACGTGGCAAAAAACTTGTGCTCATGTTGAAAAAATTGAAAAAGACTACTACTTGAAATATTTTGATCTCGATTTTGAATTTATAATCAATGTACAAGATGATTCTGACGACAGCAAAACGGAATCGGAAATCGAAAATTTATCTGATAGTGATTGAAAATACTGAATAGTCCTACTTGTTTCGTTTCCATTCTGTAACACCAATGCTTAATTAAATGCCTACATATTCTTAATATTTTTGTATTTATTGCAACCTAATCTAATTTATTTACAAAATGTATATACTTTTAAAACCAAAATTTTATTTAGATTATTAAATCTCGACTTGAATATATATCAGATTTTTTTGCTAACGTTACCTACTTTTACACACACAAGCGCGCTTGTCGGGATACGTCACTACTACAATCAAAGCCGAACGGACTTCGTGAAATAGAATATCTGTACCATGTAATAGGGGGCGAGCCTATTGCCATCAACCGGGCACGAATCCACGCTCCGGGCTGCTACTGAGAAATTCCAGATAGAAAAACCCAATAACACTTTGCTCGACCTGGGAATCGAACCCAGGACCTCATGCTCAGCAGTAGCGCTTGCGATCTCTAGACCAAAAGGCAGTCAAAAAAAAAACTTGTATAAAATTTAAATTATTTTATTATTATTTTTTTTCCTTTTTTGCAGCGAACAAGAATCCATGAACGCAAAACTGCAAGTGATTGTGAAGGAGTTTGTGGAAGAACTGCTGCAACCCAAAGAGAACGGTCTTCTAGGTTAAACTAAACAGTTAATACTATAACCAACAGATCCTCAAGTTTAACTGAACATGTTAAACAAGATAAGGACACGGAACATTCCAGATTTTTTATTTAAAAATATCATATTTATGAATCAAATTGATATAGAAAGAAAAAAAAATAAGTATTTGGGCACGCATAGGAAATACAACATTAAAACTAAAATTCCAGAAAAAAAAAATTGGAATAAAAAAAATGAAGACCTGTGCGAGGCCAAAAAGGCTCCTATCTCAGCATAATGATACGATATTCAAAAAAAAAATACCGCAGCGCTGGTATTCTGATAGGGCCCGCTGTGATACCACGGACACAAAATAAAATCCCAATAGAAGAGTAAAAAAATAAACAATAAAATATAATATTACATACAAAAGTTAGTGAAACCCGTATTTCTTACTATATTAATTATAAGATCAACCCACACCCCACGTTCCAACATTACTTGATATCCTACGTCAATTTTCCGTGTTATACTTATCATCACCGTATAATTATGAACTTCGTTACTCCATAATCTGTCGGTATATTTTTAAAGTGAAACTTTTATTACATCGTCTCAAACTTTTTCGTCTGTGTGTTGCATGTCGCGTGACGGTCGGCCGCGGAGTAGGGATAAAGTGAAAGGCGCTCGTCAGAGCAGCCAAGGCCAATATGGCGGCGCCTATAGAAGTTTCACTTTTACCGTGGTTTCATAAAACCACACAATCCTTTTTTGTTAAATTATAAACTGTCAAAAAATTGTGTGACCTGGATGTGAAATATGTATGTGTTATCGCTTCATTCTATTTAGATTTAAGATTCAAATCAATCGGAAAACGAGATTTCAAAAAGAATTCCATTTTTTTTTTTTTACTAAAGTAAGCTAGAGTCAAATAATCGATTCCTAGAATCGATTTGTGTAATTAAATTTACAATCGATCTTTTTGGAGATGAAATCGAAAAAAAAAATGCTGTTAGTTTTTTTTTTTAAATATACTATTTTGTATTTAATTTTTACTGTAAGTTACCAATTACTACATGGGTTATTATTATCAAGGTATCTAATATTATTATTTTTTATTTCAACAATCTTTGTAATCAAACACGTTTTATTAAATTAAGCAATTAGTAGTATTCAAATAAATAGACGATATATAATCTCATTTTTAAGCGTATTTCTGTAGAATTTGTAGAAAAAGAAAATGTTGCCAATAATCGCAAAAATAACGGAAACATCAAAAAACATTTTTTAAACGGATATAAACGATGAGAATATTTATTTGCTACCAAAGAAATTGTATTAAAAATCATTCCGAACTGTGTGTTTGTTTCCTAAAAAAATCATTTTAAATGATTTATTAAAAAAAAAAAGTGGCACTCCAGGAGTGCCGACAGAAGTGGAAACTTGAACAAGATCGCCTTGGTGGAAGAAAAATACTTGTATAGAACATTGGTCCGTAACCTTATCTAAATAAAGAGCACAACGTTTACAAAAAAATAATACTTCCAAAACCTTTTAAGTAAAAATACTTGCGTAGAACATTGATCCGTAACGTGATATAAATAAAGAGCACAATCGCGTTTACAAAAATGAGGTGTCGGTGTCCAATTGACTTTTCCCATCTCAAAAATGCCCAACGCGCCTAAAGAAGTTTTCATTAAAAAAAAAAAAAAAATTGTATCTCAACTATTCAATTAATTTTTTTACGAGTAGTAAAAAAAAAATGGCTGTATTCCAATAGGTAAGTACGAGTTGTTTAGAATATTCCGCCAGTAATGATAAAGGTACAATTCCGTAGCCGACCGCAAGCGACCACAGTGATGGAAAATGGAAACAATTCGACCTTCGATGCTGTATCAATCGTACTTTCATGATTTTTTTTTATTTATTTTTTTACAATTTATTATTATTTCTTTGAGAAGTACGAAAAATTTGAAATTGAGTAAATATTTTAGCTTTTTTTTAATACTAATTTATTTTTAAAAAAAACCTATTATTTAAAAAAATATGTTACACGTGTCGCCGCGACACGACTGATATCTTTGTATGAAGGCGACGTGTCGCTTAAAACCAGTCGTATCGTTACGACACATTGCCTGCAGTTGCCGCCTACGGTCGGCTACGGAATGGTACCTTAAACGATGATTATTTTGCAATATAAAGCCAAAAAGTGCTGATTTTGTTTGTTACGATAGGATACGATACGATAGATAAATAAAGGAAAATAAATAGTAATTGAGTATTAGTGAGACTTGATGTAGTAATGTATCTACAGTGCTACAAGCAGTGGCGGATTTACATATAATATTATCGAAAAAAGCACAAATATAACATGTTGAAATGATCACCTAACTGGGAAATACTTTCAAAAATTGTAAAGCTTGTGGTCAAGCTATATTGTAAATTGTTGTTCTATTTTCTATTAAGTTTAATAAATTAAGTTATGTATTTATTTAGACCTGTTCTGTTTTGATTGTGAGGCTAATAACCAGACCTATAGTTTGACCTTATAGTTTGACCTTACCGCTGTACCGCGCCTTAAGAATGCGCGCCGAGGCGGGGGGCGGGACACCGTGAGCGTTAACGAATAAGCGGCCTGCAGTCTGCACTGCCGTCCCGGGAGCCACACACATAATTAAGGCCCAGTACAGCGGTGAGGTCATACTATAAAAATAGGTTATGGGCCCACTGCTTAGGGTCAACGTACGGTCAAGAAAGTTTGCAAACACATGCGTTTTCCACATAGCGGGCGCATGTCACCTTTTCGAAGTGTCATTTTCATTCAAAATGTTGACATAATCGGAATAAGGTGCGGGTTATTCCATTTATCTACCCTAAGGTGGATACTCTGAAACGTATGACCGAGAATCCACTCTAAGCTTATAAATTCCAGTTATCCAATTAGGCCTAGGGTGAATTTTCGGACATATCTTTCCCAGTATCCTCCTTAGGGTGAATTTTTTGGGGTGGATAAACGGAATAACCCTAAGGTGCTAGTAAAAATAAACCTTGTGCTTCACCTTTTAATTAAATGACTGTATATTCCACATATTTTAGTCATAATCTGGGTATTTAGCCTATAAAACTTGTTCCTGTTAAACAGGTCTAATTTGCATTTAAAATTATATAATTTATTGTGTAATGTTACCAAATCATTAACACGACAATAAAACCATACAAAAAAGAGTTTTCCTTTTTTTATTATTAATAAATATTTCAATAACAATAGTTTTGTAAATATCAAACAATGATTTTAGAATTTAGTATATTAAATCTAAATAAACATGATAATAATACTAACAACGGACAAAAATACTTACAATTTTTAACATCAATGACGCGTTTAAAATATTCAATAGCAAAATATATCCTTTGACAGAAATGTTAATAAAAGATACAGCAAATATTTGAAGCACCATGTTTGAAATCCTAGCGACACCTAACTCTGGGGTTATACAGGGCCGGATTTAAAGGCGTCGAGGCCCTGGGGCAACCAAGAAGTGGAGGCTCCGATTTTTTTTTTTTTTAAGACGAACTTTTGGTCACAGTTTTCAGTCATTTATAAGCAGGGTGGATTTTTGAGGCGGGTAGTAAATAGGTACCTTAACCGTTGTACCTACAGATAAACCATCTGGGAGACTGCTTAACTTTTTGAAAAAAAAAATACAGTCAGTAAGGGAATGGGCAATATTCACAAAATCTTTTTTTCATGTCAATTGATCCTGTTTCATATAAGGATCAAAAACTGTCGGACCAACTGAAGTTTGAGTAGGTACTTAGAAAAGTCAGAAAACGCAAAAAAAAAAACATTTCCCATACATTTTGTAGGAAATGAGACCTCAAAGTTACTTTTTCATGATGGATAGACTGACGCTGAGCGCTGACATCGAAAAATCTTTTTAATTCGGTTTTTGAGATCACAGTAATTTAACGTAGGTATTTCATCACCAACCAACAACGTAGGACATAAAAGAAAATGAAAAAGGTGAAACTTTGTGAATGTAAACTTTTTTCTCTTTGATTGACACAAAGGATGTTTTTTTTTCCTATCTAAAAATACAAATTGTGGAGGCCCTTTTCTTGTGGAGGCCCGGGGCCAGAGCTTGTTGCCCTGCCCTAAATCCGGCCCTGGGGTTATACACGTGAAAATTTATATTGAATAACAACGTAAGGTAGTGTTACACGAATGGATAGAATAAAAAATGAGTAGGTATTTAAGAGGAAGGTCTGAAAGTGACACCGGTGACTGAAAAGTTCTGTGGCAATAGGTTGTCATAGTATGGGCATGTGATGCGGAGGAATGAGGAAACTGTCGTGAGGAAAGTTTTGAGTATGAATGTGGATGGCTACAAGAGTAGGGGAAGACCAAAGAAACGATGGTTGGACTGTGTGGAAGATGATATGGCTAGAAAGGAGGTGACTACCGAAATAATTACCGCATTTCCTTGAAACGCGCGGGCGGATTCCGCGGGCCCCGAGTGGCGCCAAGAGCCCTTGAGAGCCCTCGAGCGGAGAGACGCGCGACGGCGCGCAGCTACTCCGTAGTACTAGTTATAACTCTCCAGGCATCTGACCGCCAGCCAGCCGGACGCGGGGTAGTGCGACGTAGTGCGCAGAGCAGCACGGCGGCGACTGGAGCAGTCGCGCGCATGCTCTTGTAGTAACTTGAGGGCGCTCCGAGCACCGCGTGCGAATTTATTCTTATATTGACCGTATGTCAAGGTAGTTAAGGTTTATATTCAATTGTTTTCTTCAATTGTTGTCCGCCGCGCCTCCAGCGGTGTGAGCTGGGCCTAATGGAGAAGTCTGGCAGATAGCCCACTTGTTATTATGCGGTAAACATGGATTGCACGGACTACACATCCCCTTGATGGATTGCCGACGTATAACCATTAACCCCGTACATCAGAGTTATTGGGTACATTTTATATTGTTATAAGTGACGTAAAAAACTAGGTGAATAAAAATCTATTCTTTGCAAAGTGCTTGAAACCCCACATAAGTAAGTAAGGGCGATTTCTGCTTGAAGCACAAAAAATAATTTAATTTATATGATTTTAGGCTATAAACATCTTAAAAAAAAACAATCATAAACAAAGCAGTAACATGCCAAATGACGTCACATCATGGCCTCGACCGAAACGGACGTTTGAACTGTATAGTAGAAAATTGTTGGAGTTTTATATACTACTTGGGATTATACACCGTGAAATTTGAATCACAGTTTTGCTAGAACAAACGTTGTTTAGACCATAGTCTACTACCATTCTACAGCATCCAATAAAAAAAAACATCATAACTGGTTTTTGAAAAAACACAAAAAAAAACAAAGTTTAAAATGTCAAGATTATCGTTGCTCCCTACAACACAGACACCACGCACGGGACACAGCATTGTCTACAGGGAAATGTACCTCCATAAACGAAATTTAGTAAGCAGTAGATAATCTTGACATTTTAAACTTTTTCTTTTTTGTGTTTTTAAAAAAACATTTTTTAATTTTTTTATTGGATGCTGTAGAATGGTAGTAGACCATGGTCTGAATAACGTTTGTTCTAGCAAAACTTCACGGTGTATATACTACTGTCTTCTATTGATTTAATGAGAAAAAAACGAGCGGGCCTTACAGTAGTCGCATTTGATGTGTACCATCTGACATCTTACCTTGGCAATAACCAACATTAAGATAATAAAATAAGCAGCATTAAAGGGGCGGCGCTTCGTCAAAGTCGACTCTAACATCACGCGCTCATTGGTCAAATCAAAAAACGTTCGCTTCCCCGGCTTCCTGTTACACACTTCCGTCCCTTTTCACGAAATCACTCCCACAGATTGCAGAAAACAGAGAGGAAAAATGTTCCACATAAAAAAACGTGTATATTCCCTTTACTCTTCTTTTTCAAAACCTAATCACTTTCTTCTTCCGCTGCTTCTTTCGCTTTCTGTATCGCTAAAAGTTCAGCCTCCAAGCGCTCCTGCTCTAACCTCGCAGCTTCTATCTTGTTTAGCTCTATGAGGTTATCAAGTTCTGGGCTCAGGAGCACTGCCAGACCAGAAGTAAAAGGCACCTGAGTCAAAAAACAGAATTTATTAAAATACCCAGCCCTTTATACCGAGTATAAATTAAAATAACTGAAAAAGCGGACATTCAAGTCGTCATTATGAGCACGTTTTACTATGAGGCCAACCCTGAAATCATGAAATAAAAACAGCTTTTCCATACATTTTGTCGAGTTATGTCACAGATGAACACAAATGGTTCACTCCGCAAAATCATTTAAATAAAAAGCTACTCTTGCCAAGACACAATAAAGTGCAATTCAGGTCGCACAGCGCTAATTATCTACAGTTAAATTCACCTAGAAGTAACCTCTCTTTTATCGCGTAACTCGTAAATCTTCTGACTACTTTACACTCACTGAATTAAAAAATACAATAGACGTGGATATATTTAGTATCCTGTTCCGCTTAGCTATTTCTAAAGAGCTATAAATGGCGTGTTGCCACACCGAGATCGGATTCGCGACAAGTCAATCGTCATCCTGATGCCTCGTTGAGAAGTGAAACACGTGTCGATTTCTTTCAGGAGTTTTTTTATAGCTCTTTAGAAATAGGTAAGCGGAACAGGTTACTAAATATATCCACGTCTATTGTATTTTATAATGGATTTCCGCAAGGCCATGCTCAAAAAATTCATTAATTGATTCAGATCAATTAACTATCTACTCAGTGAATTGGCCCGACAAGACGGGCCCGCCGCGTACTTGTAGCTTCATACCTAGGAGTGAACCATCTGTATTCATCTGTGGTTAAGTAAACATAAATCCTGAACTAACTTATGTCCCGAACTGTGATACTGCAGTTTGGGACATAAGTAGGTAGAGTGCTCTTTTAGCGACCGAATGACATTGACAGACGAGGGGCGCGGTTGTTGGTAAACATTTTGTGAAATCGTCACAGAAATTTGTATTGACGAAACAACATGGCAGTATTAGTTCTGTTTTTACCCACCCACGCGCCAAAAATAACCTTTCTAGCGTTGTAAAATGTAGGCGAAGAAGAATAGCCAATTTTTTTTGACATTTGTCTGGCCCTGCTAAATGTATCATAGTATAATTTGCGATTATCCGTTGTAAGTAGTACAGTACGTTCATTATAACTTGACCAATAACGCAATTGGTAGCACTGATTTTTGCAGTCTCAGTTTCAATACTAGTAAAATTCAAAATGGCGCCTGGCACAACAGTACTACCAATCAGATGACTGCAAAATTCAGTGCTGCCAATCGCGTCACGGATCAAGTTATAATGAACGTACTGTAGTTCTGTGGTTATAAAATAAATTAAGTATACCCCTGCAAACACCGGTTTCGAGTATTCCCACTTGTCAATATGAGCCTCGAGGATTATGGAGTACGACGCGACTTTCGGAATTATCTCACCCAATAAGCTGCAAAGATAATAATTTTTGTTATTATGTGTAGTGACGCGAAGAGGAGTTCGTGGCTAAGTAATAACAGCCGCATCCATCAGGTTAAGCTACGCTTGCCAGAATTGGTCCGTGGATGGGTGACCATCTTTGCATACCGAGAGTCATCCGTGCCTCGGAAAGCACGTTAAGTCGTTGGTCCCAGCTGTCATTCGTGGATCTTTGACAGTCGTTACGGGTCGTCAGAAGCCCGAAAGTCTAACAACCAGTCTTACCAAGGGGTATCGTATTACCCAGTTACTGAGTTGTGGAGGTCAGATAGGAAGTCGCTCCATGTAAAATACTAGTATTCAGCTGCATCCGGTTAGACTGGAAGCCGACCCCAACATAGTAGTCAAATGAGGACACCCGCTTACCCGAAGGCCACGTAAAAAAGGCTTATTAAGAGGGCGTACAACGGTACAGACGCCAGCACATCAAGCTGCCCGAAACTGTCAAATTTTCCCAATCAACTTTGAACCTTACACATCAGCGATAAAGTTGAAAATCTATTAAATAAATTTAACAAATTGTAGTAGCTTGATGTGCTGGCGTCTGTACACTAGCGCCACTCCTTTAAAGAAATGTTATCTCGTGACTGAGAAGGAATTATGTATAACTGCTAATAAGGACCCTCGGTGTGTCTAGAATTTACTAATACCTTTTATAAAGTTTCATATTGAGACACGAAGCAACAAAAAAAGAGGCCACATTCCTCTAGATCTTATTATAGGCTTTATGGTATGCCACACAGGCTTAGAGTACACACAGGCTTCAGCTGTTTTATTTCTGGGTTCAAGCAAAATTCCGAATAATTATCGATTTCGAAATAAAAAAGTCGATGGTACGGACTTCTCTTTCCGAAGAAGTAGAAGCTACCGCGTCCCCCGCCAAAAGTGACAGACTTTTTTGTTCGGAATATTGCGCTTATGGCTTCTCTAGTATTATAATAAAATTATACTCTAAGCACTCTAACTTCCTCGTTGGTCTATTGGTCGCAAGCGCTACTGCTGAGCATGAGGTTCTGGGTTCGATTCCCGGGTCGGTGTTATTGGGTTTTTCTATCTGGAATTTCTCAGTAGCAGCCCGGAGTCTGGATTTGTGCCCGGTTGGTGGCAATAGGCTCGCCCCCTATTACATGGGATTTAAACATAACTCGCGAAATGTGGATGTACCTGCTACAAGGACACCTCTGCCCAACCCTTCGGGGAAACAAGGCGTGATGTTATGTTATACTCTAAGCACACAGGCAATCAAATCGTAATAATCGGCTTTAGTAACTCACTCATATAGCGGTATAACGGTGCTCTCGAGGAACTCTATCTCCAGATCAGGTATGAAGCACTTGTCCCTTTCCGTGGTTGGCGCTGGCATGTCGCCGCGCACCTTCTCCAGTTCACCTTGCTTGAAGAACTCCGTCAGCACTGCGGACTGTACCAGAAATAGCAGATAAAATATTACTTTCTTTTAAAATCACTACGCCTATTTTATCGACTCATGCAGAAAAGCTCATTTTATAGCACCTAAGTATTGTGAAACGTATGGGTTTTGGAATACTTAGGTACAATACCAAGAAAATAAAATGTTGGTAGCAAAAAAATATACAGGCTGTTTGGAATTTGGGTGTAAAGCCATAAGGGATGGAAGTTGACACCATTTAGAGCATTCTGAGCCATAGTCTGCGATTTTTTTTCGCGCGGTTTAGTTTCAGTATACGGCATTACAACGAGCGCGAATTTTCAATCGCTAATGCGTGTAAATACATAAGATATCATGTGTTACAGATATTGCAATAAAGATTTCGCGCGATTTTTAATCGCAATGCGTGCTAGTCTTAAGACGCACTTGCACCACAAATCGCGAAACACGTTCTTTTTCTTTTCGTGTGGTTAGTGACTACCCTGATGTCAGAGTTTTAAAGCCGCCCATGGGCCTCTCACTTGTCTTCACATACCGTCGACAAATATCTCTCAGGCATGCCGGTTTCCTCACGACGTTTTCCTTCACCGTTTTTGAAGCAAGTGATAAGTTTAGCACTAAACATTTAAGTATTTAAAACATCAAAATTTCAATCATTCTGTCTCTGTCTCACGGAGGGGCTCGTGGCTAAATAATGACAGCCTCACGGGTCGATCGAAGGTTTAGCTATGCTTGCCGAGGTCGGTCCGTGGATGGGTGACCATTCGTTACATATCGAGACCCCTCCGTGCCTCGGAAATCACGTTAAGCTGTTGGTCCCGGCTGTCATTTGTAGATCTTTGACAGTCGTTACGGGCAGTCGGAAGCCCGAAAGTATATCCAGTATTGTCATGGGGTATCGTATTACCCAGTGACTGTTTGTGGAGGTCAGATAAGTAGTCGCTACAATCAGTAAGACTGGAAGCCGCCGACCCCAATATACATAGTTGGGAAAAGGCTATAGGCAGATTCATCAAACTAGGCTGAGAATCAGCACTTTTCGAACGTCAAAATTACATAAGACAGCCCCCCAAAAACGCCCACACTTCATCCTTCATCCAGATGATTCTGTCTCTGTCCACTTCAAACGATTGTCAGAAATAGAACGATGTTTTAAATGCGTTTAGCGCTAAATGTATTCAGTGATTTGAGGTGCAGGTGGACCTGCATAGCTATTCACAACCATTCCATAGGTTTCCGTACCAAATCGAACATCAATCAATGTTTTCGAAGGAGACCTCTAAACGCTGTCCACAAATCCGAAACCCGAAAATGTTGACGACCGCTATTCTTGTCGTGGTCCGCGGTCAGAAACTTGGCAAATCAGATAACCAAAATGTGTCAAAAAAAAGTGTCTATATGCTGCACCGGTTGACGTCATCACGTCAGCGCCAGCTATCGCTGAAAACCAGCGCTGAGGCTTTGTCTCGCATGAGGTCGCAGCATTATGCAGAACGATGGATGTGACGCATATTTTCCCCCATTTGTTATTTACATGTTTTTTTATCTTTCTTTGCGTCATGTTTACCGCAAATAAACGAATTTTCTTTCTTCTTTCTTTTCTTTTTCATTTTCGATTCGGAAACCTGTCGAATGGTTAAAGACAGATCGGAACGGATGCGGAAGGTGGAGAATCGAGTGTCGTGGCGCAACTTGGAATAGACCTGTATCCAGTAGTGGCTGATGACGATTTATTGATGAATGTTCTTCATATTGACATAAAAAAATTTATATTCAAAATGACATGATTACTTTCTATTTACATATATATATTTTTTCTCTGTTAGTTTTAATGATGATCTGGCAGTTTGAGTAGTTTATGCGGCCTAAGTAGGTACCTAAATGTCCTTTCTTTGGTATTGTTCGTCGAGTTGAGCTCCTTAAGTTCTGAGTTGAGCTCCACGAGTACTGACAAATGCTTGCACTGACTGGACAGGTCCACTCAAATCTGTGTGGTTCTTTCCTCAAAAGACCATTTCATTTTGGAATCACTTTTATACGTCATATTAAAAATAAGCTAAATGAGTTCGGCGTTTCCTATCTGACTACTCCGAGAAGAAAGGCCGAAACAAACTCAGAGGTCGCAGTCTCTTTTAAAGTCCAGACATAATCTTGGTCAGGCCATATGAGGAACATGTAGATTAGTGTCTGAAATGGTTTTTTGAGGAAAGAACCACACAGATATGAGTGGACCTGTACAGTCAGTGCAAGCATTTTACATATTGAATAGAGTCAGCCAAGAATTTGGCTATGAGCTTGGCACCTTCAGTAGCGGTCATCAGCTCCTGTAGCATGCAGATAACAAAACAAATGAATGAATGTTGAACTAACAGCAGTCTTCTTCACCAAATCCCACTCCTTGATCTGATCGCTTAAGTCTGCAGCGTTCATCAGAAGACTTTGCAGCGCACTAAAATGAAGTTGGTTCCCAATCTGGAAGTCCATAGCTATTATCCGGTTTGTGTTCAAGTTCCTGCAAGAGCGAGTCTAATATAAATAGTTACGAAAAACCTTATTTTTGGCTTTGAATCAGCCCCGGATCTAGAATTTATTTGAGGCGGGGCAAAAACTGCAGTCTGCCGCCCCCCGCCAAATCTTTTATGGGAATACGCTAGGGTAGCCCGCGCAATTAAAATTTTGGCAGCAACATATTAATCAAATTGTATCGATCGATAAAATAATGCGCCAATCCAACAGGGGCGCCAAAACTGTTGTTGGCGCCAAAGATTATAAAATACTAGCGGACCCGACAGACGTTGTCCTGTCAAAACATTGTCCAGCGGACAAAATTGTGAATCTAAACCATTCCCAGATCCCCTTGAACACACACAAAAAATTTCATCAAAATCGGTCCAGTCGTTTGAGAGAAGTTCAGTGACATACACACTCACAGAAGAATTATATATATAAAGATGTGCTGCGCGTCTCATTTATTGCAAATTGCACTGTTGCGGTGTGCTGGGTGGTGCACTTGTCTGCTACGCTTGAATATGTCGCCCCCTGAAGTTTGCCCCCCTTAGATTCGGGGCTACTTTGAATAAGGTACTTATTTGATCTACAAGTAATAAATTAGTTCTTACTTTAAAGAAAAGACAATTTGTAAAGAAAACGTTTCTATTGTTGTCACGCCAAACGTTTTTTGTACAGAATGATGCGGACTCGCAAAGTTACTATCGTGCCACAGAATACATAATAGTACAAGAACCTACAGGAGAATCACTCCACAAAATCATTTAAATAAATAACCACTCTTGCCACGACACAATTAGGTTGCATACGGCACAGCGCCTTCAGTTATATTCACAAAGTTGCCTCTCTTTCTATCGCGTAACTCTGATTACGTTACACTCACTGAATTGGCCCGACAAGACGAGCCCGCTGCGTACTTGGAGCTTCATAGCGAAAATTCGGAGTGAACCATCTGTATTCATTTGTGATCTTACTTGAAATAACTAGCCAGGTCGGTTGCCAGGATATTATCCCGTAGCAGCATGATGGCTCTGTTGAATTCCGTTTGATCTAAGGACTCCAGAATGTCGCAGTTCTCCGTGTTTAGTATGCACATAGCCTGGGCGAGGTGGTGGCGCTCCATCACACTGCCCTCGCTGGAGTATAGGGCTGCTAAGTTCGTATCTGTAGGTTGGGCGAAAAAGTTGTTATATTTCTTGGTTAAATAAGTTACTAGATGCCCGCCCCGGCTTCGCACGGGTAGCACTAAGTACTTATCTACCCCTACCTATCCTACCTACATACCTATCTACCTATCCTACCTTTCCTAAGTACCTTCTCCTGACAATAACAAACAAGCAAAAAAAAAAGAATTTGTGAAATCGGTTCAGCCGTTCACGCGTGATGCAGTGATCAAGGGAAATAGGGATTCATTTTTATATATATAGGTACGAAGGAACGATCATTTTCGAGCCGAATCACGCACCAGCTAGAAGAAAACTGGTTTTATTTATTTAATCAACATGTAAAAAAACTGTCCGATCTGTGAGGGTGTTGTTAGGTATCGTATTGAGTCCTCATCAAGAAGCCGGAGCGCCCAGCGGACTCTCCGTCTGCTTATCGGCCCATTGTGCTGCTCGATGAGGTGGGCACGCTCTTTGAAAGAGTCATTGCAGACCGCCTCGTCGGGCAGCTGGTGCGAGTGGGGCCGGATCTGGCGGAGAGCCAGTTCGGTTTCCGCAGGGGGCGCTCTACGGTGGACGCCATCATGCGCGTGCGGGCCCTCACGACGGGGGATGCTGTGGCCCGGGGTGGGGTCGTCTTGGCGGTGTCTCTAGACATCGCCAATGCCTTCAACACCCTGCCCTGGAGTTGCATCAGGGAGGCACTCCGGTATCACCGGATGCCGACCTACCTCTGTCGTGTGGTCGAGGCCTATCTGACGGACAGGGCCGTCATCTACCCCGGTCACCAAGGAGAGTGGAACCGGCAAGAGATGTCGTGCGGTGTCCCACAGGGTTTGGTCCTGGGGCCGCATCTGTGGGACATCGGATACGACTGGGTGCTGCGCGCCGACCTCCCTAGCGGCGTCAGCGTCGTTTGTTACGCTGATGACACGCTTGTCCTGGCACAGGGGGGGTCGTACCAGGCGGCGGCCGATTTAGCGACACGCGGGGTTGCGACAATCGTCGATAGGATCCGGCAGCTGGGACTCGAGGTGGCCCTGCACAAGTCTGAGGCCATGGGTTTTCATGGTCCTCGGAATGCGCCACCATCGGGCTCCCAGGTAATGGCGGGAGGGGTTCACATCGGTGTCGAGTCGACGATGAAGTATCTGGGACTCGTCCTCGACAGCCGGTGGAACTTCGTTGAACACTTCCGACGTTTGGCTCCCAGACTGGACCGGGCCGGGGCTGCATTGAAGCGGCTCCTGCCCAATCAAGGGGACCCAAACGCCTCCTGCCGGAGGCTCTGTGCGGGGATCGTGCGGTCCATGGCCCTTTACGGGGCGCCGGTGTGGGCGCGTTCATTGAGGCTGCGGCCAGCCCACCGGTTGAACGCATCCCAGAGGGTCATGGCCATCCGGCTGGCCCGAGGATACCGCACGGTCTCCTGTAAGGCGGCGAGCCTCCTTGCCGGATTACCGCTATGGGATCTGGAGGCAAAGGTCCTCGCGCACGTCTGGGAGTGTCGCGAGGAGGCGAAACGCCGGGGCTTAACTCCGATGCCGCAGGAAATCGCGGCACAGCGGACAGAGCTCCGGCGGGATCTCATGGCGTCATGGAGAGTGCGATTGTCGCAACCCCGCGCTGGGCACGCCACAATTGCGGCGATAAGACCCCTCTTTGAGGAGTGGCTTGAGAGACGCCACGGCGTCCTCACCTTCCGCCTGACGCAGGTCCTCACCGGACACGGCTGCTTCGGGAGGTTCCTGTTCAGGATAAGGCGGGAGGAAACACCCGGGTGTCACCATTGTGTGGATCGGCCTGAGGACACGGTGGAGCATACGGTGGAGGTCTGCCCGGCTTGGGCGGAGCAACGCCGTGTCCTCGTAGAGGCGATCGGCGGCGGTGATCTCTCGCGTCCGGCCTTGGTTCAGGCCATGGTACGGAGCGAGAGGAAATGGCAGGCCGTCACCTCCTTCTGCGAAGCGGTAATGCTCGCGAAGGAGGAGGCGGAACGCGTGAGGGAGAGGCAAAGTTCGCGCCCTCACGCCCCTAACCGCCGCAGAAGGAGACGCCCGGGGCGGGAATCGCGAGCCGATTTCCGGCCACCGTAGGCGCGGGCTTGCGGACGGTGAGCAGTGGGTAGCTAGCCGTCCGATAAGGACCAAGCCCGGGTCGACGGCGCGTTGTGTTCCACGCGCGCCTCAAAGAGATGTCAGCAGAATTGACGGGGTCCGCTAGGGCCAATGCCTACCGGGGGTTCGAAGAAAACCGACATCGTGGCCCCCAGCAACAGGGCAACCGAAGGAACACGGGTGGGTTTTAGTCAGTAAGAGTTTGACACGCCCTCCCGCTCCGCCCAGAGCGGGAGAAGTTATTTGATAATTTCCCTCCCCAAAAAAAAAAAGGTATCGTATTGAGAATCTTAAGAAGTTTTAAGAATATCGAAAAAAAAAAAATCGACCATTTTTTTTCAATTGGGAATGTTCCCAGGTTTAATACATGGGGCGCGGGCGGCCGTTGTTTAGCGGGTGTCGACAAGTGATAGCTTATATTATGGGAGCCCACGATGCTAAATGGGGATTTACTCGAGCGTCATAGAGACCTACTGGGTTGCAAAGCTTAGATGATAAGAAGAAAAAAATGTTATTATACCTTTTCATCGGTGGGGGGAGCGGCTATAGATTTTCAAATATGTAAAAAAAATACTGTTGCATGAACATACTCGAGCGCGTCAGACATTGATACTATCAATGTCCTATGTATTTTTAATAATGTAGGTACGTATGTTAATCTGATCGTTTGCATGATATCCATCCTATGGGATAAACTTCAAAAAGCTCATGTTCCACCAGAACCAGAACCAGAATAATTTTTTTTGAACAGTCGCAGCAATGGTGACCTTGGCATACTCGTATTTAATTCGTTCAACAGTGTCACTGTTGAACGACATTGCTGCGACTGTTCGCCCCTTATTGCACTGATAACGGTCGCAATAATAACGGTCGTACTAATAACGGTCGCACTGATAACGGTGACACTATATAAGTGGGTTTCGACGGGCGACTAGTCTCAGTCTGCACTCAGCGCTCGGTGTGGCAACACGCCGTGTTCGAGTTCGCAACAAGTCCATCGTCATCCTGAGGATGCCTCGTTGAGAGGTGAAACACGTGTCGATTTATTTCAGGAGTTTTTAATGGCTCTTTAGAAATAGCTAAGCGGAACAGGTTACTAAACATATCCACGTCTATTGTATTTTATAATGGATTTCCGCAAGGTCACGCCTGAATCAATTAACTATCTAACCAATTTATACAACATTTTCAAAAAACTGAAAGTAACTCACGTCCGAGTATCTGGAAGCTGCTGGTAGTGCCGCGGTGGTCTATGTCATGCACCAATGCTGCCACCAGGAACATAAACCCTTGCAAGTCACTGCAACGAAATAGTAGATTGTTATACGAGGGGCTAAAATAACCCATTGTAACGAGGTAGTTTTACTCCCGAGCTGTAGCCAGGGAGTAAATAGAAACCGAGTTATAATGGGTTTTAGCGCCGTGTGTTACACTCTACTTTTCACTAAAATTGCGAAAAAATGAAATAATCCAACACAATATTAAATAGTTTATTTTATTTAAATATACAATTTGTACAATTCTGGATATTTAACGAGATGTTTTTTTTCGGCAACTTAATTTCAGTCCTCTGTGAAGATGTTCTCACTAAATGATGACATTTTCACTGTTGTAAATTATATTACGGTCACCAATTCAATTCGTAATTAAAGAAAAATTCTAAAGATTTCGCGCCAATGCCTTTTTTATTTCTTCTGTAGCCGCAACGCAATGCACGCATAGTTCCATTTTCAAAAATAAAATGTTCTTCTTTTTTTTGTGAACCAGTAATACAAAGTCGAGTCCAATCATGATTATTCTACATAAGAATAAAGAATTTTTCGTTTTTCAAGGCTCGTTGGAACAGACAAAAATTAAAAAGAAATCACTTTTTCCCCTAGAGGAAGAAATGCAATTTTTTCCCCGCTCTGGTACTCTACAATGACGGCCTTTTTGAGCAAGAGGAGTGAAAAGATTATTCTTACCATCGCATGTGAAATGGTGATGTAATGTCTCGCTGATGTTGGCGAGTGTTGAAAAAATGGTTGAGCTGAATGGTGCCAATCCATGTGTCAGGTTCATGAACGGGCGCCATCAGTTGGAACTATGCGTCTCTTAGCTGCCACAGCTTTTTTAAAATCTTTTTATTACAGACTCTTTAGACGTTCTGCATCGTTTACACATGTATGATTTCAACATTAGTGATGTACCTAACCAATATTTTGTTACCATATTTTGATTTAAAAGAGTGTCCGTGGAGTTTCTTGCCCGTTCTTCTCCATAGGTATGCAAGTCACACGTCCTGGAGGGCCACATTTCACAAAATTTTGAAATCAAATATTTACTTTCGTCCCTAATTCCACGTATCTTACTAATTTATTTAATCACATTTGTGAGGATGGAAGGATGTTTGTGACTCGGTCACGCAAAAACTACTGAACGGATTTGGATAAAATTTGGCACACAGATAGTTTATAGCCTGGATTAACACATAGGATACTTTTTATCCCGATATTCCCGCGGGTGAAACCACGGGGTGCAGCTAGTTTTCCATATTTGGAACCTCTTTATGCCGCGCCGGCAGAAATCAAACAAACAGATTATCATACATTGAATCACTTTTTATGTCGACGGTACAAGCTGAAAACAATAGAATTTTTTTATCAAATTTATCGAAATCGTGGCCCTCCGGGACGTGTCCTTGTAGAATTAGAGCCCTCAGGCACAAACCCATTACCACAGACGTGCGGTCAAATGTACCAATCTACTGCAAAAAGGTAGGTATAGTTTGACCCACACCGTGCTCTGTACCGCGCCTGGCTGCTCATTCTTCAACGCTCACGGCCCCCCACCCCCCACCTCGCCGCGCATTCCTAAGGCGCTTTGGAGGAGTGTCGTAGGTAGATAAAATAATACTCGGACTCCAGATTTGTACAGAATAATGAAGAATCATATTTATTTAAATAATGTTCCTGCTTATGTACTATTTACAACTATCAACTAACTAGTGAGACTACATATATTTACAAAAGGTTTGACCAATCAGATCACAGCACGTTGTTGACTGTTTGATCCGCACGGTGTCGCCATAGACGCGCGCGCACATCTCGTCGCGCTCTGACACCGCGGTTATAAATATATGTGACACACGCGCACCGGCATTCATCGAGGCGGCGTGGTCCAGTGATGGTGTGAGTGTAGTGCGCGCGTGCGGCAGTAGACAGGAGCGAAGCCCGGAGTACGTCTGGTGGCGTCGACAGTTCCTGTTCTGTGCTTCCTCTAACAGTTTCCCTGTTTCTGGTTCAGAGTGTCAAAAACGTGCTATGCCCAAAGTTCTTTTGAGAACTGGTGTGATCTAAGTTTCTTGGTATCAGAAGGTCAAAAACGTGGTGTGATGAGTGGTGGCTACAGTACTCCCCTTCAAGCGAAGCGTACCGGCAGCTTGATGGCACGGCCCGTGCGTGTTGTTTTGATGACAGCGGGCTGTGACGTCACGTTGGCCGTAGGTACTTGTTTTTGCTGCTTGGTAACAGTTGGAGTGGTACAGCTCTTGGTTTGCTTGGTAAAGGTAATGGTACTGTTCCTTGGTATGGTAATCTGGGTTGATGGTAAGGTATTGGTAAGTTCCGTGATGACATATGCAGGCTTCAATCGATCGATTGATATGTTGGTTTGCCGATTTGGTAGCTGAATGGAATATACCTTATCTGTTCGGCTTATTACTCGATAGGGGCCTTCGTATGGAGTCTGAAGTGGTTTTTTTACTGCGTCTGTTCTGATGAATACGTGACTGCACTTGCGTAAATCTTCATGCACGAACATATGTTTATCATTGCTGTGATGCTCTGTGATGGCTTGCGGCTTGTTTGCTTGAATAATATCACGTAGTTTTTCAACGTAAGTATAATCCATTGCAGGTGTGTGGGTGTTTGCAGAAAAAAATTCGCCGGGTAGACGTAAATTGTAACCGTAGGTAAGTTCGGCGGCGCTCACACCGGTGTCGGTGCGAAGTGCGGCTCGTAATCCAAGTAGCACTGTAGGTAACTCGTCGATCCATTTGCTTGAGTCGGAGATTTTGGTGCGTAATGCAGTTTTGAGGGAACGATGCCACCGTTCGACGATTCCATTGCTTTGAGGATGATAGGGGGTGTTGTGCGAGTTTTCTTGATTCCCATTTGCTTCATTAGGTTTTGAAACAGATGGCTCTCGAACTGGCGACCTTGGTCGCTTGTTAGTGTGGTCGGGCATCCAAATCTTGCTATCCAATGTTGATAGACGATATCGGCTATTCGATCAGCTGTTATTTCGTCGGTGGGTATTGCTTCGGGCCACTTCGTTAATCGGTCGATCATTGTTACTAAGTAACGGTAACCTTGAGCTGTTGTAGGTAGCGGTCCGACGATGTCGATGTGTATATGTTGAAAATACTCGCTTGGCGGGAAGGATGAGATGTTCGAGAAAGTGTGTCGCTGTATCTTGCTTTTCTGACAATGTACACAGGTTCGAGTCCAACGGCTGATGTCTGCGTTCATTGACGGCCAGAAATATTTTTGTGTTGTAAGTTTGCGAGTCGTGCGCGTACCGGGATGACTGATATTGTGCACGCTGTCAAAAACTTCTTGTCGGTATTTCAAAGGTATGTACGGACGTATATATGGAGTAGATGTTTCGCATAATAATTCGATGTCGGTGTTTGGTATCGTTATTTTCTTGAGAATGATGTCTGATTGTGATAATAATTTTTCAATGTTGCTGTCCTTTTCTTGCGCGCTGGATATGTCGTTATAGTTTATTGTAGATGGGCATGAGATTGTTTCTATGCGGCTGAGTGTGTCGGCGACGATATTTTGTTTACCGCTCACGTGCCTTATGTCGGTGGTGAATTCGCTGATAAACAAAAGTTGTCTCGTTCGCCTCGGTGTTTCTGAGTTTAAATTCGTCTTCGACATTACGAATGTTAGCGGCTTGTGATCGGTGAATATGATGAGATGACGTCCTTCGAATGTTTTTCGGAAATGTTTGACTGCCATGTAGATTGCGACTAGTTCACGATCGAAAGTAGAATACTTTTTCTGCGCGTCGGTGAATTTCTTGGAATAATAACCGAGCGGTTGCCATGTTTCGTTGATGTACTGTTGTAGTACGGCGCCAGCTGAGTTGTCGGATGCGTCGCAGAATAAGGCAAGTGTTACATGGTGCGATGGGTGAGCGAGGAGAGCTGCGTTTATTATGCTAGCTTTACATTGCTCGAATGTTTGAGTTGCTTCGTCAGTCCACGTGATTGGTGTTTTGTCTCTTTTCTTGACATTATGTAGGTATGCATTCAATGGTGCTTGTAGTGATGCAGCGTTAGGTATGTGATCGCGATAGAAGTTGATCATGCCGAGAAATCTTCTTAGTTCTTCGATTGTAGTCGGCTTTGGATAGTTGGTGATTGCTTGGATTTTATGCTCCGGAGGTTTAATGCCTTCTGTTGATACAGTGTATCCTAGGAACTGAACTTCTGGTTGGCCTAGGTTGCATTTGGCGGGGTTGATAGTGATACCGTTATCTTCTAATCTCTTTAGTACGCTGTGAAGGTGTTCTCGATGTTGAGCTTCGTTTTCGGATACTAGTAATAAATCGTCGATGAATGGGAAAACAAAATCCAATCCTCGTAGTACTTCATGGATGTACCGTTGAAACGTTTGTCCCGCGTTTTTCAAACCTGGGCACATACGTGGAAATTCGAATAATCCCATTGGAGTGATGATAGCTGTCTTCTCAATGTCTTCTTCTCTTACGCTCAGTTGTTGGTATGCACGGTTGAGGTCTATCGTGGAGAAGATGGTTTTTCCGGATAGATGATGAGTAAAATCTTTGATGCGTGGAACGGGGTATCGATCTGGTATGGTGATCGAGTTGAGTCGGCGATAGTCACCACAAACTCTAATATCGCCATTCTTCTTGGGTACGATGTGTAGAGGTGATGCCCACGGGCTTTTACTGGGTCTGCATAATCCTTGTTCGATCATGTTTTCAAATTCCTTCTTGACTATTTCGAAGCGATGCGGTGGGATTGGTCGGGCGCGACTGTATATCGGTTGACCTTGTGTTTCGATGAAATGTTGCACGTTGATGTTGGATTTTAATTTCATCGATGTTAACCTTGTTATGCCGGGGTATTGAGCTAGAATGTCGTGGTATGACTGCGACATGTCGATGCTGCGTACGGTAGGCACGTTTGATACTCGTATCGGGGCGTTTACCTTTAAGCTCGTAACACCGTCGATTAACCTTCTGTTTTTTAAATCGACGATGAGTTGATGATGCTTGAGGAAGTCGGTTCCGAGTATTGGCTTCGAAACGTCAGCTACGATGAATTTCCATTTGTACGGGCGTCGTAGATTAAAATCGAGGGATAATGTTTTCTCGCCGTACGTAGCTATAGTGGTGTTGTTCGCTGCGTACAGTTGAAATGGTAACGGCGTCGCTACTTGTCCCTTTTTCCTCGGTAGCACGGATATGTTTGCTCCAGTGTCGACTAAGAATGATAGTTTGGAGTTTCTATCGGTGATGTATAAGCGGTGGGATTTTTCTAGAACGCCGGTGTCCGCCTCTGCCAACGTCCTTTCTAGTTTTCCGCATTTTGCTTCTTGAATGAGCATGGCGATGTGCAGCGTCTAGCTTGCTCTTTGAAACGTCGGTGATAATAGCAGTATGGTGATGGCGATGTTGATCGATGGCGTGATCGTGATGTGTGACGGTGACGAGATGGATAGCGGCTGCGACGATGGTTGTCGTATGGAGGTCTCGCTTTTAGCTCCGCTATTTCTAGCGATAGTTTCCTGATCTCGTTGATGAGAAACTGCGTATCTGCTTGCGGTGTGGATGGTGGAGGTGGTGCGGGTGATTGCACGGCTGCGACTTCTGTTGATGCAGTCTGCTCCATCATTTTATCGGCGAGTAGCGCGAGTTCTTCGAGTGCTGTCTTTGTGCTGAATGATTCGCTGACTGCGAGAACTGAGCGTACGTGCGATGTAAGGTGGTTGGTCCACATGAGACGTAGGGTGGAGTCGGGAACTTTGTCTCTAGCAAGATTTCTCATGCGGCGGAGTAATTGGGTCGGCTTCTGATCTCCGAGTTCCATGTCCGATAGCAGCTTTTGGAACTGGCAGCTGTCTGATTCTTCATAAGCGGATATGAGTCTTTCCTTGATGGCTTTGTACTGACCCGTCTCTGGTGGGTTGTACAGTAGATCCACGATCTGCTCGATATCCTGTTTCTCCAGCTGTGCTATGACCATCTGGGCGAGCTGTGATTGGCCTTTCCTGAGATCGTTTGTTGCGGCTTCGAAGCTAATAAACCAGAGTCGTGGTCGATCGCGCCAGAATGGTGGAATGCGCATGGTGAGAGATATGCCGGCAGCTTCAGCCTTCGTGACGGTGTGTGAAGTCGATGGGTTTGACTGGTCTTCCGCTGGACTGGGATTTGGCATCTTGAAATATAATTATTCTTCGGCAGTTGAGTAGTTTTCTTCAGGTGTGTTTTGTCCGGGTGTGTTCTGTTCGGGGTCACCACTTTGGAGGAGTGTCGTAGGTAGATAAAATAATACTCGGACTCCAGATTTGTACAGAATAATGAAGAATCATATTTATTTAAATAATGTTCCTGCTTATGTACTATTTACAACTATCAACTAACTAGTGAGACTACATATATTTACAAAAGGTTTGACCAATCAGATCACAGCACGTTGTTGACTGTTTGATCCGCACGGTGTCGCCATAGACGCGCGCGCACATCTCGTCGCGCTCTGACACCGCGGTTATAAATATATGTGACACACGCGCACCAGCATTCATCGAGGCGGCGTGGTCCAGTGATGGTGTGAGTGTAGTGCGCGCGTGCGGCAGTAGACAGGAGCGAAGCCCGGAGTACGTCTGGTGGCGTCGACAGTTCCTGTTCTGTGCTTCCTCTAACAGTTTCCCTGTTTCTGGTTCAGAGTGTCAAAAACGTGCTATGCCCAAACTTCTTTTGAGAACTGGTGTGATCTAAGTTTCTTGGTATCAGAAGGTCAAAAACGTGGTGTGATGAGTGGTGGCTACAGCGCGTTACATCGGCAACGGTATCGATCTACAATAAAAGTTGATTACTTGAAGTATCCTTGTCCAATGAGCTTGAAGTTCACCATAGCAGCATAAGCCCACTGGGTCACGTTGAAGGCATGTATCCAGTTGTGGTAAGGCACGTCACGATAGCCCTTCTTCACGTACAGGATGAAGCGGGCCAGTTTCTCGGTCTTTATGTCGAACCTAGAGAGAAAGAAGAGAGATCTAGAAATGTGGTGCTGGAGAAGAATGCTTGGGGGCTTGGGGTATCATATACCAACTCCAAGAACTCGGCATCAAACAGCGTCTATCAGCACTAGTACAGTCTCAAATATTGAAGTTTATTTGTCATGTCTCCAGGCGGAATAATGACTCCATAGAGCGTCTAGTGGTGCAGGGCAGAGTGGAAGGTTATAGGCCACGCGGGAGGTCGCTGATGACGTGGACCGATCAAATTAAATCCGCGGTTGGAGGCCCTGTTAATGAATGCGCCAGACGGTCATGTAACAGAAGCAGATGGAGGGAGATCGTGAGGCGGGCAACGACTACACCTGCGATTGGACACAGTTCATTGTGACCACGACCGCTCTGTCAAGAGCGAAACGAAGAAGCAGAAGAAGAGAGAGAGAGAGTAACAGTTCTATAGATTCAGCTTTACCTTTTGGGAGGGCACGGTTTTCACTGCTGCTTTTGCATTCATCTGCCTAGCGTTTCCTAACTATGTTGGGGTCACCGGATGCAGCTGAACCAGTATTTTACATGGAGCGACTGCCTATCTGACCTCCACAACCCAGCAACTGGGTAATACGATACCCCTTGGTAAGACTGATTGTCAAAATTTCGGCCTTCTGACGACCCGTAACGACTGTCAAAGATCCACGAATTACAGAACCGGAACCAACGGCTTAAAACGTGTTTTCCGAGGCACGGAGGGGTCTCGGTATGTAAAGATGGTCACCCATCCACGGACCAACCGCTGCAAGCGTAGCTTTACCTGATTGCTCGACCCTTGCGACTGTTATTACTTAGCCACAAGCCCCCCTGTTGCTTTTGCATTAAGTATATCTAAAATACTTGAAAAATGTATGTGGAGTTGCCACTGGTCGCGAACCTGTGGTGTCTATAAGTAGAACTACGAAATAGGAGTATCTACGATCATACGCCTAGACGTCGGAATCGTACAAATTGGTTCAAAATCGACGTAGGTATATTACGACGTAGGTATATTACGACGTAGGTGTACAATTAGCAATATAATGTATTAGATGTAACAGTTATGATCCAACTCTAAGACCTACATGCGTCACTCTAACGCATGTAGGTCTTAGAGTGCGTCCATGCGTCACTCTAAGCGGAACTGGTCGAGCGAAACTCCCTAGTTGCGTGACCATGGTTTCGCAGTAATGTGCAGTATTGGTGTCCCATCCTAATAGCTCTTTATAGATCCCACTACAAGGAAACTTTTTTTTTTTGTTTGGGAAATTATCAAATAACTTCTCCCGCTCTGGACGGAGCGGGAGGGCGTGTCAGACTCTTACTGACTAAAGCTCACCCGTGTTCCTTCAGTTGCCCTGTTGCTGGGGGCCACGATCTCCCTTTAAGTTTTCTTCGCAAACCCGGCAGGGAAACTAACCTCCCTTCCATCCTTCATCCCTATCTATTGTCTTCTGTGATACGACTAGGGATACATACTTCTTATCAAATCCAAGATCTGAGAACATCTTCATGACATAGCACGGCAGTTCTCGAAGTGGCAGCGCTCGAGTGTTGAAGTGGAGGCTGGTTAGGTGAGGGTGATGGTGGAAAGTGGTGCAGGTCCTCAAACGAGCCACCTCATCATCCCCTACCTATATCATAATTTTATTTAGTTTGGTACTTATTTATTGGTACACAAACAGCGAGTTATGGAAAGGGTGTACTTGTATCTGAAAGGTGATGCAACAGTGGTCTAAAGTAGTCGATGTAGTTAACAACAGAATTTTCAATAAGCTAACTGCTCGCGTAGAATGACAACCATTGAAACGGGTTTTCTACGGGTTTTGTCTACGGAAGAATAGACAAAATTACAGATTGTGATTGTTTTCTGTCGACAAAAACCGTTTCTATTGTGGTTATGCTAAGAATGTTAAAGTGGCAGTAATGACCAGTGATCGGAGTAGGTAGAATGATTTTATGTACTCGCATCATGAATAGTCATAGAAATCATAATATGGATAAACCTTTTTTCCGGGGTTTCATTTTGGTACTTACGGGATTGAATCAAATATTGTTAAAGTAAGGATTTTTAAACTACTACATTAGAATGCGATAGATAAATATTTAAAATATATCACATAATTATATTGTTTTTATAGTGTACCTATCCTTTTCTTGGATTCTGATCACCTATATACTAGTAAAAAGACAGCAAAAGGGTTAAATATTTCTTAATCATATTGATGTATTCTTTATTCTACACATTACAACATTTAAAATTCCTTAAAAAAAGTCTTAATAATTTCAAAATCCCGGAATCCCGGGGCATATCCATTCTAATATATACGTGCCAGTGCATTGACCCCAAATCACTACCTACTCCGATCACTGGTAATGACTGTTGATGTAGCTATCTACATCAGAACAATCATAATGACCACTTCAGCTAGCTCCACTAAGGAACCCATGTTCTCTCTATGTTCATAACTCATGTTCTGTGTGGAGACTGGAGCCATGAATCGGCAAACGTAAGCGTTAAAGCAAGGTGAAACAACGATTTCCTTAACTTCTGCCTAGCCTTTTCTCAATTATCTTGAGGTCGGGTTCCAGTCTAACCGGATGCAGCTGAATACCAGTATTTTACTTGGAGCGACTGCCTATCTGACCTCTACAACCCAGCGGCGCGAGGCAGTAGAGCGGAGAAATGTGCTAATATTAACCAATAGGAGCGGAGCTCTGAAGCGGAGTTTAGATTCTATTGGTTAATATTGGCACATTTCTCCGCTCCGTTGCCTCACTCCGCTCCGGTGGACAGACAACCTAAGACTGTCAAACTTTTGGGCTTCTGACGGCCCGTAACTACTGTCAAAGATCTATCTACTAAATGACAGCCGGGACCAACATTAACGTGGTAGGGCTGTAACACATGGAGCCGCTGCGGTGCCGCTGTATTAGTCACCCTTGGATTTGAATGGACCTTTAGATAGGCAGTCGCTCTATGTAAACTACTGGCATTCAGCTGCATTCAGTTAAACTGGAAGACGACTCCAAAATAGTAGGGAATAGGCTAGGCAGATTGATTGGATTTGCATGAACCCTCACATGGTGCCGTCGCGGCAGCGGCGAGTTTTGGTACCGCGGTGGCCATGTGTGAACACTCGTATCGAAGGCACGGAGGGATCTTGGTATGTAAAGATGGTCACCCATCCAAGGACCAACGGCAAGCGTAGCTTAACCGGGACCCTAATTGCGTAATACAACACAATCACAATCTGTTTCGATTTGAAACAGATTGCTAATCTATTGCTTCATAAGTTGGAAAAAAAAACTGCTCAGCAACGTAAATAACGCAATGAATGTTGTTGAACTGTCAAAATTAAACAAATTTTTCATAATTGTTTACGAAAATAAGTTACGCAGTTAGGGTACTGTATAATAGCATCCACATTTCGGCAGTTATTTTCAAGTCCCATGTATAGGAGGCGCCAATTTGTAGTACGAAAAAGAATATCACCTACCTTCATATGATACATTATAAGTTCAGTGGCCAAGGCATTCCTGACGTGTTTCTCTTGAATCTTCTGATAGGTCACAGAATGAATAGTGCAGACGCCGCAGTAAATGCTGAAGGCTAATGCCATCTCCTCATCCATGCCGTCAAAATAAGGTTCCTCTACTTTGTTGATGACTTGGCACACTCCAATGATCCCTGTTTGCTCTCGAATTGGAAAGCATAGCAGATGTCTAGGTGGAAAATGATAAGGAAAGGATTTACGTATAGCAAAAATTCAAATTCAAAAGTCATTTATTCAAACTAGGCTGAGAATCAACACTTTTCGAACATCAAAATGACATAAATGACAGTCCCCTAAAACGTCCGCCCTTCACCACTTCCTAGTGCCTTTAGCTGGGAAGAAGAAGTGGCGCAACAAACTCCCCAGCAGCACAGCTGTCTGATCAAGTTAGAAAAAAATATTCTATAAAAAGTGAAATAAAACGATGAAGGTACTAAGGTAGGTATAATAGACCTCATAATTACTTTTTATCACTTTCGACAACAGGTCCCAGTCAATTGGAACTACACTCTAATTGCATTACCTGGTACGAGATCGACTAAACAACACGTATAATCAGACCATATAATGTTCCCACTGCTGGGACACAGGCCTCGTCTCTTCGAGAGAGAATGGACTGCAATCTACTACGCGGGGCCAAGGTGGGTTGGTAAATGTCACACGTCTTCGAATGTTTCATATCGGTTTCCTCACGATGTTTTCCTTCACCGTTTTGAGAGCAGTGGTGGTAAAATTATTTACACAAAGTAAAGCGCCTGTCTGGCGCTTGTAATTATTTGAAGCAAATTTACTTACTTGCAATCGACATCAGGCAGGCAATCAATGCTGGGGTTGTACAAGGGATGTTTTTTTGAATTTCTAGTGTTTATGAGCGTCCCTGTCTTAATGACCTCGCCAGATATTCCCATGTTCAAGGGGAAGCGACGTTCTGCTCCGTTGCCGTCCTAAAATATTTAATTTTAGCCTTCTGTGACGGTGTAAGAGGTCTATGGCCTATTTAAGGCTGTTCCGGTTCAGCCGAAGACCTGATAATAAAAATTAGCAAAGTAATAAGGATGAATACCGTAAGATCCTTGAGAGGCGAATAGGGCTGGTACAGCTCCATCTTATCCATATCGATCAGCATGATTACGCAGTGCTCAGCCTTGAGCAGATTCTTCGCTTGATCCATCGCCAAGTTCAGCAGGGTTTCTAATGACGCCACCTAGATTTGGGATAACCATACTCCATATAGGTATAGTTTGACCGAGATCGCTATACCGCGCCTTAGGTATGAGCGTGACGAGACGGAGGGACAGTGCAGGCCTCTCATTCGTCAACGCTCGAGGCGTCCCGCCACTCATTTGTCAACGCTGCCCCCGCCTCGCCGCGCATTCTGGAATTAAGCAGGGCTCACAACACAATAACCCAATAACCATACGTGAGGATGGGAAGAATACACACGTCGATGAGTCTTCTCTTGAGGGATAGAGGAAGATTGCCCTTCATTAGATATTTCATGGCCCAATTGCTCTTCCAGGCATTTTCGGTGCGTCTTGCAACTTTTTTGTTTTGTCAAGTACCTAAGTGGTGACGATTCTCTTGTCACAAATGCCTCTAAACTAGACTAAAAATCACCAAAATTTTGTTTATTCCTGTCAAACGACGATTTCTCATTCTGAAATAGACTAAAGTGACACAACTTTAACTATATTTTAGTTTGACAGCACTAAGATGGTACTGAGATATCAATCTAGTGAAATGGCAATTTTGCTATTCTGAATTTGATGTTTTTCACCTGAAATTTAGATTTTCTAAATAAATCTATTTTCAATTGCGACTAAAAACGTGTGGAATAAAATTGGTTGTCATAAACTTTAAATTCACACCAACACCTCGACTTCAGATGCAAAAACAGTACTGATATTTTTTTTGCTTATATCTCGAAAACGATGATACCAATCGCATTGAAAATTTCGACCCCCTTTATAAAACCCTTAAGCTCTACACACTCTACATGCAGGTAATATTTTTTCTTATTTTCCATACAAAAATTGAAAAAATCCATATAGAGCACGTCGAGGCTGCCCGCACTGCGCGCCTCCGGCTCTAAAAAGATTGATTTTGATGTGTCAAAGTTATTTTTAAATCTAGAGAATTCATTTCTTTGAGATTCTTATAGTCAAAAGTAAGGAATTTTAGTGATAGTTTAGTTAGTTCGGTGTACAAGAGAATCGCCACCAGTATCTACTTCTTTGTTAATCTACAAAAACACATACAAAAGGGAGACAAATAGAATAAATTTCTCCAAAATTGCTTACTTGAGAAAATAGTCTTTTAGCGATGCGTAGTAGTTGTTGGCATTTTAATTTTAAAGTGCACTCAAATTCAAGTTGGATCGCCTTCTTTAAAGTTGGCCAGACGAATCTAAAAAAACACAAAATATTTATAGTTCTGTTGGTCGTTAAAAAAATATTCTATTATTACCCGACTACGGCGAAGCAAAAACGAGGGTTATGATATGACCAGTATGTATGTTCATCTGTTTCCTCATAACTTCTAAACTACTCTATCTACTACCTCATAATTTGACAAATGAGGTACCTATCGTTGGAAGCATCTTCATCGTCCGCTGGTTCACATTAAATTGGCATGAACGATTTTTTTAATGAAAACTTCTTTAGGCGTTGGGCATTTTTGAGATGGGACTAAACCGTTGATTTCGCGATACTGTGACGACACCAGCGTTGATTACTACGGTGCATGGAGTAAAAGACATCAACGCGTTGATTTCCGCGGTGCCGATTTTTTTCAAGTTTCATAACCCTCCTTTTTGCTTCGCCGTAGTCTGTTAGTTCGTGTTGTAGAAATCAAGACAGGTACTTATTAAAATGGTCAATGTAAAGCCGTGGTCGCATGCCTGTACCTACACATACAAAAAAATAATAGTTGCATGCGATCACGGCTTTACCTTGTCCATTTTTGTACCTACCTATGTCTTGATTTCTGTCTGAAATATTTTCTTGTTTCATACTTTTTAGAGCGTGATTTTTCAGTAGGTACCTAGTCGGTATTTAGTTTTTGAACTTACTTCTTATTATCATAAGCGCTGTATAAGCTAAGGCCTCTTACATAATGTTCGGTTTAGCATAATTTTTTAGAAAGACTATTTGATGAAGTTACCTATGCGCTGGATAAGTTTTTCAAAGAAACTTATCAGCACGCGTACCGTGACAACCATAGAAACGGGCTTTCTACGGGTTTGTCGGCGGAAGAATAAACAAAATGACAGATAGTGCTTGAAAATCCTCTATAACTTGTTTCTACGGTGGTCATGCTACGCGTACAGCACGCGTAGCATGACCACCGTAGAAACGAGTTTTGTCGACGGAAGAATAGACAAAATGACAGATAAACAATCACAATCTGTCATTTTGTCTATTCTTCCGTCGACAAAACTCGTTTCTACGGTGGTCATGCTACGCGTGCTGGACGTAAAAATAGTCCAAAAAGTTCTAATGATTTTGACAACCAAAAGATTTAGTTTATATGTTACGGCATGTAATTGGCTCTATGTTTCTTAAATAACTGTTATCCATTTGTTATAGCTGTTGGTTCTCCTATAAATAAATAAATAACTTTGACTTAAGTTTGCAATGTACAAATTGTAAAGTAATAGTGTACTCATTGTTGAAGAACCTAATAATAAATAAATAAAACCCGAAGTGCGGCTATACCTAGTTTTAGCCGGCTACAACTAGGTGCGGCCGGTAGCAGTTGGTTAAACTTGCCTAAATGGACCCTGGCACTCGCCGGCCGCTACCGTGTCACCGCTCGCTTCGCTCGCTCGGCTCGTGTGGTGTGTTATGTGGTCACAGTTTCGAACATTTTTTTTTTGTCGGCGTGGAAATCCTTATGGATGTCCTCCGCCATGGGGTGGGCAAAGGGGACTGTCAGACTCTTACTGACTAAAACAACCCCGGTGTTCCCTCTCACACTTGCGTCAGGGGCTGCGAGTGCAAATGCGATTTCCGCTGCCCCGGTCTGGGCCCCCCAGACGAAATAGAAACTCCCCCCATTACGTCTTAGAGAGACGCGCGTGGAACACAAACGTGTCGCCATCTCGAGTCCTGTGTGATGGGGGCGACGGATGTCCCTGAGTCCGCCACCCCTGGACCCATTTAGGGGGGCTGGAAGAGGGTGTTATCTGCCCTCCGCCGACGCCCAGTGCGCCTGCTTCGGGACGGGAGAGCATTTGTGATCTCCCTTTTTCTTTCTGCAGCCTCCTTTTACGAGAAAACTGATTCGCAGAAGGATACCACCGTGTCTCGGGACTCTACACTGCCGACCATGGAACGACAGGTCATTCCTCACTTCTGAAACGAGGCCACGGCGCGGCTCCTCCCATGCAACACATTCGGCCAACGTATTTCACTGCTCTAACCTAACCTACCTTTCAGCCATTTTCATTTGCTACAACTAAATTTAACCAAATGCCGGCCACACCTAGTTGTAGCCGGCTAAAACTAGGTATAGCCACACTTCGGGTTGTAGGCGTGACATATAGTTTTCAATTGTTATGACATAGAACACAACATACTAGATAAGGCCCGTATTAAGGCTCTTACAAACATACGCGACACGCGCGTGGTAGCGCGTACTCGAAGGCCCGTACCTAAGTAGGTACGGGCCTTCGAGTCCGCACTACCACGCGCGTGTAGTAATGCTTGAGTCTTGAGTGAGGTTTTGTAATAAGTATTACAAAATCTCACTCAAGACTCAAGCATTACTTAGAACTAGTTTCAACCAATCAAAAGGCTTTAAACGACTTTAAGTACCTAATGCTTGAGTTTTGGGTGGGGTTCTGTAATAGGTACGGGCCTTCGAGTCCGCGCTACCACAGAAGTCCGGCAGAAAATTGTGGAACCTTCTTTAAAAAAATAATTAAATGACGTAGACACTAGCACCACATCAATAGGACTAAAGTAGTGGCGCGGACTTTGCATAGTTATTTTTGACATAACGTAGATGCGGCATTGGCGCTAATAGGCTATATAGCTATATAACAGATAGTACAGCTATAGCTATAGCTGTACAAGGTTCCTTTGGTGGGTGGCTGAAATCGGAACTATAGTTTGACCAAAACCGCTGTTCCGCGTCTTAGATATATTATGTGCGCGGCGAGACCGCCATCTTGTTTTTTCGAAAAATTTCACAAAACAAATTTCACAAATGATTTCCAACAGCGCCCTTGTGTCAACGTTATTCGAGCGCCAAGAGATCCTTGTTGAATAGGAAGAAGAATACGAAATACTACGTACATTGCACATTCGTGTATGGCTACCGGAACTTTGTCTTTCAACAGCTTTGGCGCCAGGACGCAGACGATCACAGTAAACGGTTTGCCCTCAATTGGCATCATTAATACGCGCTTCTTTGTGTTGTCTTTGGGCACGTGCTGTAATATTAACGAACGTCATTAATGGAATATGCTTTGGTTTCCTAGGAAAGCGGTTCCGTCATATTATAACAGCCGTCATAAAAATCTGCCATTTTTACCAGTATTTGACATAAGGCAAACCCCACTGCCCAAAGATTCAAATCGCTAGATTTGCCCTCGCCATACTTTGTCATAAGAAAAAGTGTCCCTAATGAGAAGCTGAGAGCTGACACATTAACAAATAGCATTTCCATGACAATCAATTAATAGTAGTTACTGCGTCATTATGTGTTAGAGGTGTGAAAAAGAATCAGAAATGCGACTATATTTTGACGCCTACCGTGTCAATCTAATATTTTAAATCTTTGCCACAGCCTTCACTTTTATGACAGCTGCCACTTTAAATGCAATGCCACCGCTCTTCTAGGAAACCGTAGCTTAAAAATGTAGTATAGTTGTACAAGGAACTTTTGAGGCGTGGCTTAAATCGGAACTAACGCCGCTATCTTGCTTTTCACATACAAATTACAAATGTTATCATCAGCGCCCTCCTGTCAATGTCAGTCAAGCGCCAAAAGATCCTTGTAATATAGCCCTTAGATGACAAGGCGATGACAGGTGGAGCAGAGAGCAAGAGTTGCCGAGAAATGATGGCAGGCCAACAGCTAGATGGATAGATGATACAAAAGGACCACGAGTATGAGACCGGTGCAGACCAGCACGCGAAGACCACCATAGAAACGGGAACGAAAGAATAGACAAAATGACAGATTGTGATTGTGAATCCGTTATTTTGTCTATTCTTCCATCGACAAAACCCGTTTCTATGGTGGTCATGCTAAGCGTGCAGGGAAGCATGGCAGAAGTGGTAGGAGACCTATATATACTTCTGACAATATACTTCTTCTTTTCAATGATGACGATATAAAATGATGATCGTCAATAAATTTCTATTTTATCAAACCAATTGGTACCCAATTTCGCGGAAAATTCGGTAGTTTAAACATCAATCAAGATCGTCAGTCGAAATGGCTCTAGAATTCGGGGGTTATAGTTTGATCGGGACCGGCTGTTCCACGCCTTAGGAATACGAGGCGGGGCGGGGGCAGCGTTGACGAATGAGCGGCCTGCATTGCCCTCCGTCTCGCCTATAGATGTAAGGCTGGTTTAAAACCAATTAAACCAATCCGTTTAAAACAAAAACAAAAAAAACGTTTAGAACCGAAATAAACCATTTTTTTCGATTTAAAACGGTTGGTGTTGATGACTATTTTTCTCTACATTTTCTTTATTTTATCGAGGTAGGGATATAACGGAGTACAGACGCCAGCACATCAAGCTACCCGAAACTAACAAATTTTCTCAATCAACTTTGAACCTTAGACATCAGCGATAAAGTTGAAAATCTATTAAATAAATTTGACAGATTGTAGTAGCTTGATGTGCTGGCGTCTGTACCTAAAAACTCTGTGTTGGTTATTTTATTTTTTTTCATAGTTTTCAAACGATATAAATAATCAGTTTGATTCGGTTTAAAACCAAACTCACACTCTCGCACTCTCGTTGACGTCGTCACTCGTGACTCGACGCAACGTTGCCAGCTCACCTACCCTACACACACATGCACCTACATAAACAGCCGCACGCGGCCGCCACGCCGCGCACACACGTACTTTAATTTTTTTAGACATGTTTTCAACCGTTTAAAACGATTTATTTGGGGTTTAAAACGGCAACATTTTATTTAAAACGTTTTAAATCGGTTGTTTTACATCTCGCCGCGCATATACCTAAAGGCGCGGAACAGCCGCTGTCTCGGTCAAACTATAGTTCAGTCAACGGCACATGGCACATCAGTGGGAACACTTGCATTATGACAGGCCCTTACTGCTGTGACATAAAGACGTTGTCAATGTCAAATTGTTACGTGCAATTGACTGTAGAGTCTGGCAAACGAAAGTAGTGACTGAAAAAGCGCGGCAAATTTAAAAAATATCAGCATGGCAACCCCAAAATTTGTATGACATACCTGGAATAACCTAATTTGATACTTCAGAATTATTTGTTTAAAATCATGCTATCTAATATGATCCAAATTAAAGAGATATTGCTTGACATTTCGAAAAATCAGTTTACTTCGACTGACTAAAAATACGTCTTTATGTAATAAGCAGCAATTAGAATTAAAAAAAAAAAAACAATACTCCATAATAATTGGTTACATTCACTACTATAATCAAAATCTGAATCTAAAACTCCATGTGTAAAGATTCATTAGAACCACTGTTTTGTCAATTTTGAGTTCGTAAATGATGTATCAAGATCACAACAAAACACCAACAACACTCCATCTTGTTTTGGCAAATAAAATTGAGGTTGACATTAGTATAGCATTGCCATATAAAAAACTTGCAAATAATTCGAGTGTCTACTTTCGTTTACCAGACTCTACATAACTATTTCAAAACTTACAGGCTGGATAAGGGCTTGGATATCCGGATTAATGGCTGTTAAGAGCTCCAGGCGATCCATTTTAGACTCCATTAGCTGAGTAAGTTGTGGAGATAACTGTGAGAAACAATCTTGAGTTAGCAAAGTTAACAACAAAGATGGTAAGGCCGGGATTAAGTAGGCTTTTCTGCAAAGCTGGTTAGGCTTCACTGTTATTTTTTGGTGGACTGAGCATCTAGGGGCAAGCAAAACCATTTTGGTACGCCTTATTTGGTTGGGTAGAACAGACTCCTAAGCCCAACTTTTGATCAGCACATAAAAGGTAAGTAACTAGGTGCCTACTTTGAAAATATTTCATGCTTTACATTGTGTCAGAAATGAAGAGATCCGCAAGAGAACCAAGGTAACCGACATAACCCGAAGAATTGCCAAACTTAAGTGGCAGTGGGCAGGGCACATTGCTCGTAGAACGAATGGCCGATGGGGTCGAAAGGTTCTGAAGTGGCGACCATGTCCCGGAAGACGTAGCGTTGGAAGGCCTCCCACAAGATGGACCGATGACCTTGTGAAGGCCGCAGGAATCCGCTGGAAGTGGAAAGCACAAAATCGGTCGAAGTGGCGGTGCTTGGGGGAGGCCTATGTCCAGCAGTGGACGTCTTTCGGCTGAAATGATGAATGATGATGATTGTGTCCCACTGCTGGGCAAAGGTCTCCTAAAACTCCCTGTCTTATGCGATCTCTGGCCATGTTGGCCTTGCAAACATTAACAGATCGTCACACCACATTCGCCGTGGTCTACCTCAACGGCGCGTGGCGATGTCCTCTCTCAGGCGTCCAGTGAGTGACGATCTTTGCCCATCTCTCCGGGTGCATTCGTGCTACGTGTCCTGCGCACTCCCACTTCAGCCTGGCTTTTTTTTCTCAAACATTCGCTACTTGAGTTATGGAGCGCACGCTGGTGTTTCGAACTCGATCTGTACTCTTGACACATTATACTGCGCTCCATTGCCCGTTGGCAAATCTTGAGTTTGAACTTCAGTTGCTCAGTAAGTGACCAACTCTGTCCACTGTAGGTTAAGACCAGGAATGTTACGAAACTTCGGTTCCGGTTCCGAAAGGTCGGAACTTCCGATTAATTTTACACCTCCGATTCCGACTTCGGTTATAATCATTTTGAAACGGATATACCGAAGTTCGAAACGCAGCGAAGCACATGACTAGAGCTCGTACAAACAAGTTTTAACTCGTCGCCAGTGTAATTTTTGTTTATTTTATACACGCTCGCTCTCGAAATCTCAGTTTATTGTTTTGTTTGTGAATGTTATCGCTAATATTTGACTGATTAGGGGATTAAAGAAACTGAATTATATTTCAATCGTTTCATTAAGCCTTCCCATAACATATCTTTCTTCTACTTCCACCTTCGACTCCGACTCCGGTATTGATTCCGGTTCCTGTTCTGATTCCGGTTCCAATTCCGATCAATCAAATTTAAAACCGGTTCCGGTTTCGGTAAAACTATCCGTAATATCTCTGGTTAAGACGGGCAGGATCCACATGTGGATGAGTTGTGTTTTTAGTGTTAGAGCAAAACTACCTTTCATGTGATATTTAAAGGCCCAGTAGGTCTTCCAAGCATTTTCGACTAGTCTTTCGACTTCCTTGTTTTGTCTATCCTTGAAAGACACAATCTGGCCCAAGTAGGTATGTATAGTTACTCATCGACATATTATAGCAACATAATTATATGTCCGTCTACCTCGACCCTACGTTTCGTGCTGTTGGTTATGAAGTTGTCTTGGATCTGTTCTTTGAAAGTCCAATCTCAAGACTTGCTGTGCTCAGATCTTGGAGCATTTCTTCAAGTTCTGTTATGAGGTGTTGCTTCAGCAAAGTGGAGGTTAGTTATCTGATGACCGCTAACATTTATGCCTCGAGACTGCCACGAATCAGGCAACTTGTTAAAAACCTCCCGCAGTGCGCTTGTGAATGGCTTAGGTGAGATTGGATTGCTTTAAAAAAAAGAACTCTAGCACTTAAAAAAATAAAATCATACGTTTATTTTCATTTTCTTTGGCAAAGGCATCGCGCCAACAACTTCCATGAAAGCCTCCTTACGATCACAATTCACAATTACTTGAAACACGAAGTCTGCATCACATTCTTCGCGTAGCTGCAACATGTTAATTTCACGTAAAGGGTAATCTGCAGTTTTGGCACGTTGGTGTCGTCATCGTTATTAGGTAGGAACACTAACTTGAATACGTTACAATAGCTCTATCGTACAGACGCCAGCACATCAAGCTACTTAATAGATTTTCAACTTGATCGCTAAAGAATAAGGTTTAAAGTTGTTCGAGAAAATTTGACAGTTTCGGGTAGCTTGATGTGCTGGCGTTTGTACGATAAGCGAGTACGAGCTCGTAATGTTAGACGTTACGTTCGTATTTTTTAAAGAGGACTGGACCAAAAGGTGCTTTTCGTTGGAGGGTCCAGTTTGATTATAAAGACCTCCGACAAAAATCTCTTAAATCTCATTTTTTAGGGTTCCGCAGTAAACAAGGAACCCTTATAGTTTCGTCATGTCCGTCTGTCTGTCTGTCTGTCTGTCCGCGGTCTAGCTCCGAGACCCTTAGTACTAGAAAGCTGTAATTTGGCATAGGTATACATATTAATTACGCCGACAAAGTGGTAAAACAAAATTATGAAAAACATTTTTTTTAGGGTACCTCTCATACACGTAAAATGGTGATGTTTTTATTTTTATTTTTTTAACCCATAGTGAGGAGTATCATTGGAAAGGTCCTTCAAAAATATTGTGAGTTTGCCAAAACCATTTTTGGATTCAAGGATCCGTTTGCGAAATATTAAGCTTTAAAGTGCTAATTTTTGTTAGAGTCAAGTGTCCCCCCCCCCTGCCGGCTAAATGGTTGGTTTTGGGTGTGTGAAAAAAATCACAACAGTAGTTTATATAACGAAATTAAAAGGAAAACTATCACAGCTAAGTTGACTTTACAAGTTAACGAGTAATAATCGACCAACTTAACTTTGCAGTTGCAAAAACATGTTTTCCCATACATTCCGTATGGGAGAACATATTTTTCAACTACAAAGTTAAGTTTGTTTTTGGGATAAATTCATCCCAACTACGGAACCCTTCATTGTGCGTGGTCCGACACGCACTTGGCCGGTTTTTTACACTTGGCAATCGAATGATTGTCAAAGATTTTCCTAAACTTCCTTTGAGTGGGTAAATTGAAAGAGCTTTATAACTACCAATTAAAATTGAATAGGTAACTAACGTTAGCTACGTACATACGTATTTATTTTGATTTGTATTGCGCTACATGTATCGTCTGTTAAATTCATTATCAAATCTAATATCTTTCCTGGGTCACTAAATTCAATGAGTCGTCGTTTTTGTTTCTCACTAAAGGCCATTTTTTTATTTTATAATTATGTATCGAACTCTGCCTGTTGAGATTCAGTTATTTTTTTTTTTTAAATAGTACTTGAGATTATTGACTGTAATTAGCCACAATATTACAGTGCAATAGTGCAATATTATTATTGTCATCACAGGTTGTCACGGAAATGGCGCAGTCAAAATTGGCATTTATGTTTACTTTTTTGCTGCTCCAAATAAACAGTCAGTAGAAAAATAGTCTAACACTCTTTATATGTCTATAATCTAGCCCCCCAGCCTAAGGTTGCCTGTCCACTGGAGCGGAGTAAAGCAGTGGAGCGGAGAAATGTGTCAATGGTGCCGATTCCCTTGTTCACAAACTAAACTAAATTTAAGTTCAGTGCATCTTTTTCTTTCTTTTTCATTAAGAAAAGGACAGAAGATACATTTTAGTTTAGTCCTGTCAAATTAATCAACGCTTGACGTAAATTGACGTGATTTTAGCTGGCAAGTTTTTAATCACGTCTAAACTTGTATGGAGACTGACAGGCGCTGATTAATTTGACAGGACTAAACTAAAATTTATCTTCTGTCCTTTTCTGAAATATAAAGAAAAAGATGCACTGAACTTAAATTTAGTTTAGTTTGTGAACAAGGGAATCGACACCATTATTAACCAATAGGAGCGGAGTTTAGATTCTATTGGTTTATATTGGCACAAATCTCCACTCCGCTGCTTCGCTACCTAGCGCCGCGCCCGTCGCCCGGCTCACGCCATCGCGCGCCGGCCATCCGAGAGTATAGAATGTAGCGATGTCTCGCGATGGTCGGAACGAGCCGGCACGTGCCAGCGCATGTCAGCGCGAGTCACCGCTTGATGGAGAGATACCGTACGGGTCCTCGAAGGCCGGTGCGAGATTTGTATATCCGTTTTACAAAAGAAATAAATGCTTTATACTTACAACAATAAAGTTCAATATTGTATTAACAAATATTTCAATTCTCGCCTTGCACATCCTCGCTTATCTAGACCTTTTACACCAAAGATGGGCAGGGCGTGGATAGAATTTTTTCCATATCTACACGTTTCTCGCCCGTCCCATCCACGCTACGCCTCGCCGGTGTAAAACCACCTATAGATGGTATCCTGCTTGCAGCCTTGGTTGGGGCGGTGGGCGGGATGATTGTGAATGGTGGCAGAGTGTAATATGCTCTCAGTTCTGCGCTGGTGGCTCACCATGGAATTAGTAGGTACATACGCCAGCACATCAAGCTACTACAAGCTGTCAAATTTATTTGATAGATTTTCAACTTTATCGCTGAAGTATAAGGTTCAAAGTTGATTGGTAAAATTTGACAGTTTCGGGTAGCTTGATGTGCTGGCGTCTGTACAGGTCGACTTTAAAAGAGTCTGACGTGGTGACATTTAAAAAATATGGTAGACTGTAATATTAAGATATATACTTCGTTGTACACCAGAACAGACATTACATAAAAATAATCAATAATCATCATTTTAAATGTACAAATGCAAACAAATCAACAAAGTAAAAATACAAATGATAAACATCCAATAACTTCGTGTGCAAATCGAAACGCGTTAGAATTTTATCTGTGCTGCGCATTGCATTCCAGAAAAAAAAACAGCTGATGACGGATGAGTGACGAATGATTATTTTGGTGGTGATTAATGAATTATTACTATCATAAATAGTTTTAAAATAACTTGGAAATGGCAGAAATACAAACACTCATCGAAATGGGATTTTCCAAAGAGCGAGCGTAAGTTTATACAAAATTTTTACTTGACATAAAAGTACTGCACCGAATCGGTACCTAACCTAAAATGTCCGTTAATTTCCTGGGTTTTAGGGAGAAAGCTCTGGCGGTGACCAGTTATAAGGGCGTGGAGCCTGCTATGGAGTGGTTGTTAGCACACGCTGACGACCCTGCAATGGACACGGCACCGACGATCGCAACTTCTACAAGCGCGGAAACTGTGCCGGCCCCCGTGCCTGAATCTTCCACGTCTTCCCAAGACCCGACGGACGCTGATCCCGAAGTTGAAGTGAAGTCTTTCAAATGCGACGTGTGTGGAAAGCTGCTCAAAAATCAGAATGAAATGGAGTACCATGCCGCCAAAACTGATCATAGTAGCTTCTCCGAGTCCACGGAAGAGAAGAAACCTTTGAGTGACGAGGAGAAGAGGGCTCAACTGATGTTGTTGGAAGAAAGAATGAAACAGAAACGAAAAGAGAGAGAGGAAAAAGAAAAGGTTTGTTGCTTTTGAGCTTTTTTGTTGCAATCAGTATTATATCTTATAGTATGAATTGACTAAGCTTTTAAAGTAAAATAACATTCTATTTTTATCTTTGAATCATGGATGCTAGTTTTGAGTTTGTTTATATTCTTAAAAAACAGTTGATCTTATGGATAGGATAAGCTATTTCAAGATCACACAAGTTATTATTTCGTTTAGTTATGATGTAAGCTAAAATTATAATGTTAGCTGTTCAGGGAATTCCGAACAAAATAAAATTTTGGTTTATCTCTCGTGTTTCTGGAGATTATGTTTCACTACAGATCATATTTTGTATAAATAATTTTTGTGGGCCATTTGTGTCAAAGTTTATCCACTCAAAGGGCTCAGGTTTCAGTCATTATGGTTCACTCCCTTTCCTAGAAAGGAGCCCTGTGTCCCAGCAGTGGGAATGTTATAGGATTTTCTGTTCTGTTATGGGGTTTGATTTCCGCACTTAGTCCTACAGGTGGACCATTTTGTGTGGGCCTTGGCGGCCGTTGTTGGTTGTTCCAACCTACCCACCTCCCTCCAGAAGTTAATTTAATCTCCTGGTCTGTTCAGAACATCTGTGAAAGATCTGGGTGACCTGAGGGTTTCTGTTCTAATCTGGGTGATGCCTGTGCATTCAAAGAGCATGTGTGCGACGGTTTCCTCAGCCTCCATGCGCGCCCTACACAAAGAACTGTCCGTTATGCCTATTGTCTGGAAGTGTTTGTTTAGCAAGCGAGCGTTTGTTTAGCAGTGTCCCGTGATGGTCCCCGTCACCACGCGCAGGCCGTTCCTATCCAGGCATAATAAACGCCTGGTTAGCCTGCTACCTAAGGATAACATAGCTTCCTTGGACTGCCTGCAGCCTGGTGTCGAGGTCCACCAGTTCTCCGCTTGTGGGTGGGTGAACTCCTGCACTCACCTGCATATTTGGTTGAAGGGGATTGGCACGATAGGCTCGGGTCCACAGACTGCCGTGCTGGATAGATTTTCTAGCAAGTTCATCAGCTGCGTCGTTATGTAGCGATCTGCTATGTCAATGTGTGTGCTTTTATCCATTGCAGTGTCAATATTATAGGGTTATTATGTCATTTGTGTTGAAGTATCAAATGTAATTTCTCAGCAACTTTCTACAGTGTCTTAGCATTCCCCCTTAATAATCCTATGCTTCAATTTCCAGTCTGAAGCATTAGAACGCGAACGCATTCGCATAAAGTCTGGCAAGGAGATGCAAGATGCCCGTCAGCGACTTCAAGAACAGGAGATGCAGAAGTTAGTGGAACAGCGGCGACGGGAGAAGATTGAGGACCAGAAGGCGAGGGAACGGGTGCGCGCGCAGATTGAATCTGATAAACAGGCGAGGAAGTAAGTTGACGATTTCTGTGCTTTTTGTTTATTTAGAAAATGGTGGCATGTTCAGAACAATGCTATTTAGGGGTAAGGTTAGTATAACTTGCAGCTGGAAATTACTTTCCATTTTTTCAAACTTCCTTTGAACATATCAGCTATATAATGAATGAAAACTTCTTTAGGTGCGTTGGGCATTTTTGAGATGGGACTAAACCATAGATTTCGCGACACCATGACGACACCTCATTTTTGTAAACGCGATTGTGCTCTTGATTTATATTACGTTACAGATCAATGTTCTATGCAAGTATTTTTACTTTAAAGGTTTTGTAAACGCGATTATGCTCTTTATTTATATAACTTTACGGATCAATGTTCTATGCAAGTATTTTTACTTTAAAGGTTTCGAAAGTACAATTTTTTGTAAACGCGATTGTGCTCATTATTTAGATAAGGTTACGGACCATTGTTCTATACAAGTGTTTTTCTTCCACCAAGGCGATCTTGGCAACTCCCGGAGTGCTAACACTTTTTTTATTTATTTATTTCATTAACAATTTTTACATTGTATCGAAATGTAATTAATTATAAATTAACACAACATGAAGACGTATAAATAAAAATAAAAAAGTACATGTTTATTATTAACCGACTTCAAAAAGAGGAGGTTACTCAATTCGACCGTATAATATATATTTTTTTATGTGTGTTCGCGGATAACTTCGTCGTTTATGAACCGATTTTGATGATTCTTTTTTTGCTGGAAAGGAAATATCCCAAGGGTGGTACCATGATAAGTAAACCAGGATCTGATGATGACATCCTAGAGAAATTGAGGGAACTCTTCAAATATTACAGGCAAACCTATAGCGATTTGGGTATTTTTTATAGTAACTCGTGCAGTTAGTTGCTCTTGAAAAGTACCATTTAGTTAAGTGGAACTGATGATGAAGACCACAAATAGCCAGCGGAACTACTCAATAATAAGTATTTCATGGGTTGCGAATCGATTACTTTAATATGGTTGCAATGCAATTTATGCTATAAAAACTTTTTTACAAAAAATACAACAGACTTCCAAACTACAAAGTGAAAAATAACTTTAATGTCAAAAAACTAAAATACTGATCTAAAGACACCGACTTCTGAAAGTAAAGTTATTTTTCACTTTGTAGTTTGGAAGTCGGTTGTATTTTTGTAAAAAAGTTTTATTCAAAATGGCAAATCCATGCCATCGCTATAGCACACTTGTCATATGCCTAGTTAAATATAATCAGTAGGCTATTATTTCCTTATATGTATAGAAATGTAAAAACTATTTGTGATACATCTATAATTTTTTTTTATTTATGCATTGGTCTTATATATTTTTAGGATAGGAATAAAAACATATGTAAATTATTTATTTTTATTTCAAAATCTTAATTAAAAAATGGTGTTACAGTGAAAAATAAAAACTCTGACATGTACTTTTATCATTTTGAATGTAAATTTTTTTTTTTTAATTTGTTTTATGTAAAAATGAAAAAACCAATAAAAATATGTGCGACGAAAAGTATTCGAAAAATATTCAAACAAAAATAGACGTACTCTCCGTTATCAGCGTGGAAGCGATTGCGCCGCGCGGCGACAGATCGCTTGTCCCGCCCAAACCCCGCAACTCCCATCCGTGAATCATCCGTGTATGAGTAGCTTAAAGTGTTATTGTACACGTCGATCACGACGTGCCACGGACGTGCTTTTAAAACAAATACTACGGCGTCCTGAAACGATTTCACCCACACGTACCCAGTACGTGATCGGCTGTTAAAGTGTGGTGTAGTAAAAAATGTCAAGTAACTGAAACCAACTTGGAAGTAGCTGTTGGTCACAGTTCTAATTTAACCTAACCCATTTGTTCGGGGTGCCACAAGCGACGTGAACAGCAACATAATACTGGCTACTGGAAAAGCTACGTGGGTCTTTCACGGACACGACCTACTGCGCGATCAAGAAGAGATGAGAAGTATATAATGCCCGATCCAGACTCGCGAGGCGCCTCCTAGAGGCTCTCGGCACGAGTCTTGGCGAGTGGAGGCTGCACGAGTGCTAGCAATCCACACTCTCGATTTATTCACTTGCCCGCTACGTCTACTACAAGATGGATGTGATTGAAGTGACTGCGTTAGCTACTTTATGTGCCTACCAATATTATAATGTATTGCGTCTGTATCACCTAAAGTGTAACACAAATCGTTACTCCACTCCGTCATTATAAAAAAAACGCGCGCGTCATTACTCTGCAGCAGTTACACCAAAGTGAGCGAGCGCGAGAGTGTGGATGATGGCCACACCCCTCGCGTCCTTTGACTCGCGGCCGAAAAACCGACACAAAACGGAGCGACAGCGAAGCGAGGCGAGGGAAGACGAGAGGACACGAGCGCACCGTCCACCCTTTCGTACTCGCGTACCCTCGTGTAGCCTCGTGGAGAGTCTGGATCGGGCATTAAACCCAAAACTTGTATGACTTTCCAGACTAGCAGCAGGCGGCCAGCCCCCCGTGGCGGCGGCCCCGGCGCCCGCGCCGCCGCCGCCCGTCACGAGCGCGGCGCCCAAGGTCACGTACGAGCAGGCGCGCATACAGATCCGGCTGCCCGACGGCAGGACTCTTGCGCACATCTTCGGGGCTAAGGAACAACTTGCTGCCGTCAGGTATGTTAACAAGCAGGCTGATTCCCGGCCACCGTAGGCGCGGGCTTGCGGACGGTGAGCAATGGGTAGCTCGCCGTCCGATAAGGACCAAACCCGGGTCGACGGCGCATTGTGTTCCACGCGCGCCTCAAAGAGATGTCAGCAGAACTGACGGGGTCCGCTAGGGCCGATGACTGCCGGGGTTGCGGTTAGGTCTGAAAGGGATACCGTGGCCCCTGGCAACATGGCGATTGAAGGAACACGGGTTGGTTTTAGTCAGTAAGAGTTTGACACGTCCTCCCTCTTCGCCCAGAGCGGGAGAAGTTATTTGATAATTTCCCAACAAAAAAAAAGGCACGCACCTCTGACTTTTCGGATTCACGTGCGTATTGTATAATTATCACTTGCTTCAAAAACGGTGAAGGAAAACATCGTGAGGAAACTGGTATGTCTGAGATATTTCTCGATGGCATGTGAAGCTAAGTCAGAGGCCCATGAGCGGCTTTATAACTCTGACACCAGGTTAGTCACTAACCACACGAAAAGAAGAAGAATTAAATATACTATTTAATTTTACATGTTTTGCTGGCCTCATATATTAATGTACAAAACACAAAATGTTTCAGACTATACCTTCAACTGAACGCAGCGGAGTACGCTCAAGAAGACAGCTTCAAGCTGATGACCACATTCCCGAAGAAGATATTCACCACAGAAGACTACGACAAGCCTTTGGATTTATTAGGTTTGTGCCTATTCCTTAATAAAATCAAAGAAAAGATAATTTGATTGTATGAAGAATGACAGAAAGATAACGGGGTGTCCTGTGTGAGCGACGAATACGACGCGACACGATGCAATGCGACGCGATGCTACACGCATGACAAATCATGGAGAAGTACAGTACACTTTTGTGGTGTCGTGTCTGGTCGCCCTCAACACAAGTACGCGTTTTGTCGCGTCTCGCCGCAGACTGCGATATAGGCTGCAAGCAGGGAATGCCGTTGAGTTGATCGCGTTCGTCGTGTTCGCAGCGTCGCGTCGCGTCGTATTCGTCGTTCACGCAGGACACCCCGTAAGGTTATAGCTGACAGGGGAGAATGGAAGAGAAAATCATTTTACGTCCTCCCCAAGTAAAGGATCTCGCGCACTAGACGGCCACAACTCCGGCCACTCGTGGCCGTCTAGTAGTATTGTATGGTGTGCGGCTAGAGTGTAAAACCGTAAAATTACCGTGGTATAATACGGTAAAAAATGTTATTTTACGTAATGTACGGTAAAAATATGGTAATTTTCGGTAAAAAACGTATTAAACATACTCATACAGTCATACCCACTAAAACACTACAAATACGGAAGTGAGTATGTTTGTGTGTATCATGTATATGTCACTACTTCACTATTAACGGATTTGAATGAAATTTGCCAGAGATATAAGCAGTATTGGAACTTAAAAAAGAAACAAAACTGGGCTCGTGCGACTCATGCGTACTAAAAATCCCTAAAACATAATTCTCAAGTCAAGAATTCAATCAGAAGAGAAGAAGAATCACACCATGTCATGATAATAATATCATACGGGGTGTCAGGGACATCGACGCGAAAACTGAAACCATGGATTCAGTGCATGATTCTGAACCCCCAGCGTTGAAATTTTTCGTCGGTTATTTAAAAAAAATCAGCTGTTTCATAGAAAAGTGCAATACCAACGCGGTCAAAATGTATGGAACAGCAGATTTTTTTTTTAATTACCGACGAAAAATTTCAACGCAGCGGGGTACAGAATTTCAGTTTCAGTTTTCCCTGACACTCTGTATAGCATATTACTGTATCTTCTAAATTACTACTTCATCGAAACTTTTGTCGTTATCACGATCACACATAACTACATCACATTACATAACAATGACACTAGAGTCAAAGTTCACTATACAACAAGAGATAAGAAAATGCGGAACATGGGTGTTATTAAATAGCACATCAATTTTAGAAAGAACGGCGGTTTTCAAATTGGAACTCGATTTTCTATAGTAAGGCGTAATTATTTTGTCGACCTTGGTTTCCATGTTAGGGATCTCGCGCTAGACGGCCACGACTTCGACTGGACGCACTGGCCGACCACGACCAGGTATACTATAGATACCAAAACGAATCGTGCTTTGCAATTTGGTGAATGGTGGGCCTTTTTGGGGGACTGTCTTATGTAATTTTGACGTTCGAAAAGTGCTGATTCTCAGCCTATACTCCATAGGTTTAGGTAGTTAAAAAAAGGTAAACAAATCGTAAAAAGAGTTTTTATAGATGACACTTTCTTGTTAAAAAAACAATAAAACCAAATTAAATTTATTTTAGTGTTTATCTATAGTTTCCTCTTTTATTAATGTATGTTAAACTTTCGTTTATTCTTCACTACTTTTCGTAGATGTAACAGACAAAAAAAATTGTGCTCAAGCACACAATTTTTTTTGTCTGATTTATAATATTTTGTAATCTGTCTATTGTAAAGAGCCCAATTTCTAAACGTCAACGAAATATAACGTTGCTAAATTGAAGAGTTCAACTGTGACGTAGCATAACAACTGAAGTGACAGGTATTACGTTTAGTCGGTTACTTGACAGCTGTCTCGTCACGTGGTTTTTTTTGTTTACCTTTTTTTAACTACCTAAACCTATGGAGTATAGTTTGAATAAATGATTTTTGAATTTTTTGAATTTCGTGCACTTGGTCGCAACGGCCAACTAGCCGCACACCATACAATATCCCTAGACGGCCACGACTGGCCGGAGTCGTGGACACAGTAGCAGCGTTAGGGTAGGGCGTGGTTGGGCGACCGCTTAGGGCGCCGGATATGAAGGGGCGCCCAACGGGAACCACCGGCCTTTTATTTCACTATCTTTTCTGTTATTTAACTCTTTTTTTTACCCGACTGTGGGACAGCAAAGACAGAGTTATGTTTTTCTCTAACTTTTCTGTACAATTCGACAAAGTTTAGGTACTATTTTTATATAAATGGGCCGAAGACGCAGCAGGGTGCTAAAAATTTTGAGCTTGCTCTTGCACCCTGTGTTCTCTGAAGTCTGAATTCTCAAACTTTTTTGCAAAAAAGTAATCCTAAGTTTTCCGTGCTGAAATCTTTTCGCCCCTCTGCTCGCCATGAGTAATGGGGCGCCACAGAAATCTCGCCCGGGGCGCCGGTATTGCTAAAACCGGCACTACGTGGACGTCTAGTGCGTGAGATTCCTTAATCTAGACTTCGAGCTGCTTCCAAATTATAGGAGAAAATAACAACCTACCGAATTCTTCACAAAATCCCTCTCTTCTTCAGCTGCGCTTGCGCCTCCAATTGTTAGTTAATTTTTTTAGTAACATAAAATAAAAATATTTATTGAAATTAAAGTTAACCTTATTAAATTAAGCAGATAAATAAATTTAATCTACAACATTTTATTTTTTACCTTTTTATTTTCAGGACTAGTACCGTCAGCAGTGATCATAGTGTCGCGAGGGCCGCAGTAAGACTCCAAATAACAATAAATTATAATTATTAATGGATATGCCGACTGTACTGGTGTGTGTATAAGTAATGTATGGGGTGGGGAGGCACAAGAAGTTCAATTTATTATATTAATTCTCAAAGAAGACTTGCTGGAAATAAAGTCTGTGTTGTGTATAAAATTGTTTAATTTTTTGGTCTAAATTAATATTGTAGTTCGTTCATTAGCGTCTCAAAACTTTGTACAAATAATTTTGTAGACAAGAAGACAAGACAAAAGTTTTTAAGCCACTCGGCTTAAAAACTTCCAGCGTTCATTCAATTCAAATGTCGAATTTGAATGTCGTATCGGTTATTATAATGCTATAAGCTACGTACTTAGTGATGGCGCTCAAAGCGTAAAAATATGAAATGAAATTGGGCATTACTCCTGTTACAAAGAACGCTATTTTATTTATAGGTTAGTCCAACAACAAATAAAAAGTTTACCATGAGCTCTCTAGATGGCGTTGTACCATTTGACCGTCCCGCTGAATCGCGGTGTTAAGATTTTCCTACGGTTAGTGACCTCCCGCGGGTTCGTTTCGTTGTTAATTGATATTGTATCAACGTGTACAGTCGCAGCCAGTAACGTGGCTCTATTGTACAATCGAGGACAACTGTAGGACTACTTCTGAAAGTGAAATAACTGTGAATAATTAGTGAGTGAAAGTTAAATAAGTTGAAGTGTTTTGTGCTCCGCCGCGAAGAAGCGCCTGGATTATTATCAAGCGCACTCTCACGCGCAGCTTCGACTTTCGACTTGGTCAGTTGCCTACAAAAGGCCTATTGACACTTTTTGGATTATCAACTCACCTGTCCCGGCCCACATCTGACCATCTCGGGCGCACAACAAGAGCTGTTACTGTTACTTCACTGGTCAAGTCAAAGTGAAATTTTGAAGTTTTGGAACTAACTACGAGGAGTGTAAAGAGGCGACATCTATGTGCAAATATGACTGGTTTATCGAATCAACGTTCCCGGTCGTTTGCGCAGGCTGTATTCTCATATGACGGCACTCAGGACTACGAACAAGTAGAGTATTTTCTGACTTCCGCTAGGAAGTACAAATCCATGAAGAACTTATTAGATATTGATGCACTGCGGAGTTTGCCCCACATTCTGAAAGACAATGCTGCCTCCTGGTGGAATGGAATTAAAGATAACATTGCCACTTGGAATGATTTTGAGACCGAATTGAGGAAAACCTTTGCACCGAAGAAACCGGGTTATGTTATCTTCCAAGAATTAGCTGCATTGAGACAGCAACCAGATGAACTTACTGAGAGATTTGTAGCCAAACAAAGAGCTCTTCTCATCCAGTTGAGTCCACCATTAACTGAAAGAGTACAATTGGACATGATGTATGGATTTTTGCACCCAAAAACCCAGGAACAAATTCCTCGAGAATGTATTGAAACGTTTGATGGCTTGTTGGAGGCGGCGAGAGCAATAGAACAGGAAAAGTTGAAAGATAAATCACAAACTACGAACTCTAATGAAAATCGTGCCGGCAGGAAAAGGGTGCGCTGTAATTTTTGTAGAAGTTTTGGCCACATGGCTGATGTATGCAGGAAGAAACAAAAATTGGAAGCAGAAGCTGCAGCGGGTACATCGATACAGAAGTCTGAATCACCTGATTCCCCGGAGCCGTCTTCGACATCAGTAACACCATCCTCACCTGGCGAGGAGTCCAAGAATGGTAGCTTTCTACTTGACATGAGACCTCTGCTAATGATGGAAATAAGCATTGGCACAGCGAAAGAGATGGCATTCGTAGATACCGGTGCCGATACAAGCATTGCATCCCATAAGCTTTATAGCTACTTGAAGAATATTGGCTTTCATTTTCAAGAGGAAAATACCACGATCACTTTGGCAGACGGGATCCGAAAACCGCAAGACGTCTTGACTGGCCGATTCCCAGTTAAACTCAAAGATCGTTGTATACTGACAAAGTTTATGGTGTTGCCTGAAGCTCGGAACTGTAAGACTTTGCTTGGTTGCGATTTCTTGGTCGACGCTAACATAGAGTTGAATTTGCCTCAGCTGGCATGGAGTTTTAATGACGAACCTGAAGTGTATTATGATTTGATTCAGGAAGGTTCTTAATACACTCCTATGAATTATGATTGACATTCCAAACAGTCTGTCTCTTCCTTTCCATTTTCTGTTGTTGATTTTAGGACTGCTGATTTTGTATTTTTTTGTCGTTTAAAAATTTTAATAACGTTAATTTGGTGTTTTATTGTATCTGGCCCGTCCGCTCACTACCCAATATTAATTATCAGTATCATAATAATTTATGATAGGTTATAGGCAATTAAATACAAATAACCACAAATAAAAAAAGTTCAATAAAAATAAATATACCTACAGTAGATATGTTACTAACGAAGGGCATTCCCGCTAACCCGCAATAGTATTTTGTTCAAAAAGGCAGGTGCGAAGTCACAATTTTTTATCTATTTTTTTAAAAATGAATCTGCTGTTTCATAGAAAAGTGCAATACATACGCGGTCAAAATGTATGGAACAGCTGATTTTTTTTAATAACCGACGAAAACGCTGGGGTTTCAGAATCATTTACTGAATCCATGGTAACCGTTTTCGCGTCGATGTCCCTGCCACGCTGTATTGCAAAATAATAAAACAAAGAAACACAGCTTACTTCTCTAACTAACAATAGGTAGGTAGTAGGCGTACCTGCCGCCCACACCGGCGCCCCGTAAAGGGCCATGGACCGCACGACCCCCGCGTAGAGCCTCCGGCAGGAGGCGTTTGGACCTCCCAGGTTGGGCAGGAGCCGCTTCAAGGCAGCCCCGGCCCGCCCAAAGGGTCATGGCCATCCGGCTGGCCCGAGGATACCGCACGGTCTCCTGCGAGGCGGCGAGCCTCCTTGCCGGAGTACCGCCATGGGATCTGGAGGCAAAGGTCCTCGCGCACATTTAGGAGTGGCGCGAGGAGGCGAAACGCCGGGGCTTAACTCCGATGCCGCAAGAAGTCGCGGCACAGCGGATAGAGCTCCGGCGGGATCTCATGGCGGAATGGAGAGTGCGATTGTCGCAACCCAGCGCTGGGCACGCCACAATTGCGGCGATAAGACCCCTCTTTGAGGAGTGGTTAGAGAGCCGCCACGGCGTCCTCACCTTCCGCCTGACACAGGTGCTCACCGGACACGGCTGTTTCGGGAGGTACCTGTTCAGGATAAAGCGGGAGGAAACGCCCGGCTGTCATCACTGTGTGGATCGCCCGGAGGACACGGTGGAGCATACGGTGGAGGTCTGCCCGGCTTGGGCAGAGCATCGCCGTGTCCTCGTGGAAGCGATCGGCGGCGGTGATCTCTCGCGTCCGGCCCTGATTCGGGCCATGCTACGGAGCGAGAGGAAATGGGAGGCCGTCACCTCGTTCTGCGAAGCAGTAATGCTCGCGAAGGAGGAGACGGAGCGCGTGAGGGAGAGGCAAATTTCGCGCCCTCGCGCCCCTAACCGCCGCAGGAGGAGACGCCCTGGGCGTCGGGAATCACGAGAAGATTTCCGGCCACCGTAGGCGCGGGCTTGCGGACGGTGAGCAATGGGTAGCTCGCCGTCCGATAAGGACCAAGACCGGGTCGACGGCGCGTTGTGTTCCACGCGCGCCTCAAAGAGATGTCAGCAGAATTGACGGGGTCCGCTAGGGCCAATGCCTGCCGGGGGTTCGAAGAAAACCGATAGGGACATCGTGGCCCCCTGGCAACACGGCAACTGAAGGAACACGGGTGGGGTTTAGTCAGTAAGAGTCTGACACGCCCTCCCGCTCCGCCCAGAGCGGGAGAAGTTATTTGATGATTTCCCACCCAAAAAAAAAAAAAAGGCGTACCTGCCTATACGTAGTATTTTAGCTAAGTCTGATCTGAAATGGCCATGGGTGAATTTCCGTATAATTTTATTATAGGTACCTTTAATATATCTAATAATTATTATATACAATTAATCGGGCATGTAATCAATTGCATTGAGTTATAAATGGCATCGGAAACGCGCATTTGTCACACGGTCACACAATGAGGTCCTATGACCTCATGGTAGGGGCTCCCCCCCAAAAGGGTTTTTAAGCAAGCATATACAGGGCGAAAAGTTGATAGCTGAGTAGGTGCGGCATGAAGAGAGAACACCGAAAATATATTTGAGAAGTTTCAGAGGCTCAGGCGCAAAACGTCTCTTTCGCAAAATGTCCCCTGGTCGTAAAACGTCTCTTTCGCAGAATGTCTCTTTCGCAAAATGTCGCGCCAGGGACTTAAGAATAAAATTTTGATTTTCAAAACAAAAAATCATTTATTAAAATTATAGTGCAATTATGATGTAAAAATTTTGGTACTTAAATTTACTTAAGTATGTATTCCAAATAAAAAAAAAAAATGATTTTTTGTTTTGAAAATCAAAATTTTATTCTTAAGTCCCTGGCGCGACATTTTGCGAAAGAGACATTCTGCGAAAGAGACATTCTGCGAAAGAGACATTTTACGACAGAGACATTCTGCGAAAGAGACGTTTTACGACCAGGGGACATTTTGCGAAAGAGACGTTTTGCGCCTGAGCCGTTTCAGATAGGAGCCCCGTGGTCAGGAGTCCACTTTCAGATTTCGTAATTGGGTCAAAACTAAAGTGATATTCAGAGCCTTTGATTTTGGTATGATCGTGTGCGTTAGGCCATGTGACTTAAATAGGCAAATCTGATGAAGAAATTGTGGGCTTTCCCTAAACCTGACGAGTTTGAAAACTCCGATTTGGGCAATTTTTAAAAGGATATTCAGGGCGAATAAAAGTTATTCTGTGTAATAGTGTAACCTATCCTGATACTGAATTATATAAATGTCTGACGGATTGGAGCCGTCCAGCCCGTCCCATCTTTGATGTCCTCCCTCCGGCAAACGCCCTAAGCCGAGGTTCGTACCTACCCCACAGGGGGTGCCCTTAGCGAGCGTTAACATGCTCCTGGCTGCTGGCTGGTTTGAGTTTAGCAGCTTAAGGCAACCACAGGATTGACATTGATTGGTTAAATAGTCATGACCTCAGAGGTCAGCTATGAGATGCCCTACAAAAAAAAAAGATGGAGCCTTTTGGCAAATATAACGAAATTTCATTGATTTAGGAGAGTACTTAAAAATGGTTATAATTTTGAATTTATCTCTAAATCAACGAATCGAATAGCTTTGATTGCTATTGAATTTAAATCTTACTCCTTTGTGAAGATTTTTTGGTATTCAGAAATGTGAAATTACCAAACACTTCTAATGATTCTAAGTTGAGTAGCATCAGAATACACCATAAACAGATTTGATTATTTCAAAGATTTACTATCACTATTAAATAATGTAACACTGCCATGAATGTGAATATAGTAGTAGACTGTTATACGAGGGGCTACAATAACCCATTCCATGAGGTAGTTTTACTCAGCGCCGGCCCGAGAATTCCTGGCGCCCTAGGCGAAAGGCTGGAACGGCGCCCTTTTATGAAAATTCGCGATAAAATAAAACTATGTTCTTTCTTTTTCGTGTGGTTAGTGTCCTGAATGCAGATCTCCTCGACAAACTTGACCGTCTTCTCAATAACTGCATTCGATTCGTTTTCAATCTGCGTAAATATGATCATGTCTCTGCGCATCGGTCGCTTCTAAAGAGGTTGCCCATACGCCAGCGCAGAGAGCAAAGGGCGCTGATCACCTTGTTTTCATTTCTTGACTCTCCCACTTCCCCTAATTATCTAGCCCCCCACTTTCAGTATATTTGTAACAACCACAATAAGAATCTACGGTCATCAAATAATCGCGTTCTTCAATGTCCCACTCACCGCACAGACTTCATTCACTCTTCCTTCTTCGTTCAGTCTATTTCTCTGTGGAATGCACTCCCCCTGGAAATCAGGATGGCAACCAACCGATTATCCTTTAAAGTTAAAGTTCGTGAGCACATTCGTAAGAAGCTGGCAGTATCATCACAACGCTAATGTTTTCCCATTGTTTGTCTTATTATTTTATTTAGTATATTCATGTATTTATGTGTATTTATTTGTGCTTATTTTATATATGTAATTAGGCCTATATATTATATTTATAGTTTGTAATAAGTATATGTGTGTGTGTATATGTGTGGGTTTTGAGTTATTTTTTTCCTCCATTTTCGTAATTGCACCTACCACAGTTTGTCTCTGCATCACCCAAAGGTTGACTGGTAGAAAATGCCTGTGGCATTAAGTCCGCCTCTGTACATTTCTGTGCTTGAAGTATTAAATAAATAAATAAATAACCTGGTGTCAGAGTTTTAAAGCCGCCCATGGGACTCTGACTTGGCTTCACATGCCGTCGAGAAATATCTCTCAGGCGCGATCGGTACAACGATCGCGGTTAAACTATAATATTCAATTCAATTTTGAACAAAACATTATAACATACAACAAGAGAAGCAATAAATTTGAAATCGCGATTTTTTTAGCAATGGAGCGAGTTGAGGCTATCAACTAAACTCGCTTTTGATTTCCAGATGAACCGTACCGATGGTTTCGTAAATGTCCATGAGCGCATTTTGGTGGAAAAATGGGTAAAAAATTGGGAGTATTTTCAAGTTGTAGGTAAACAAAAAAAAAATTCGATGCCGCCGATTGCCGCCCCCCTAATACGAGCGCCCTAGGCCGTCGCCTAGTTCGCCTATATGAACGGGCCGGCCCTGGTTTTACTCCCGAGCTTTAGCGAGGGAGTAAATAGAAACCAAGTTATAATGGGTTTTAGCGCCGTGTGTTACACTCTACTTTTGACTACGATTACGAGAAAATTAAATAATCCAATACATCATCATATAGTTTATTTTATTTAAAAAAACAGTGGCACTCCGGGAGTGCCGACAGAAGTGAAAACTTGAAAAAAAATTGGCGCCGCGGTAATCAACGCGTTGATGTCTTCTACTCCACGGTGTAAGTAAATTCCGTTACAGTGTCGCGAAATCAATGGTTTAGTCCCAGCTCAAAATGCCCAAAGCGCCTAAAGAAGTTTTCACTTAAAAAAATTATACAATTTGTTAAATCTGAATTTTTAAGGAATATTTTTATCCCGGTATGCGGTAATAAAAAGCTAGTTTTACATAAGAATAAAGACTTTTTCGTTTTTGTAGGCTCGTTGGTTACAGACAAAAATTACTTTGTCCCCTAGAGCAAGAAATGCTATTTTTCCCCGCTCTGGTACGCTACAATGACGAACTTTTTGAGCAAGAGGAGTGAAAAAATTATTATAACAGTAAGAACATCAGGTGATATGGCTTCTTATATGTATAAACATAGCATCAGTAAATACCCAAAATATCGTTTCCAAAATGTGACTGTTTCATTCATTAGCAGGATAAATGAACCCTTTAGGAGAATAACAATAACTATCTACCACATGAAGTTTACAATCCATAACATGGAATTCTTTATCAAGGCATATGCGCACTTCTTGCAGATATGACATGTCGTCTATGACGTAACATCCGACCATTGGGTTCTTCTTAGTTTTAGCTTTCACTGCATTAGCGACTTCCATAGGATCCAAGTATTTTGTATCAGAAGGGAATATGTTGGCGGCTTCAAGCATTTCCGACAGCGGGTATTTCTGGTTCAATTCGATGCTCTTGCTGAAGTATTTGAGCTGAGTGTTAAAAGGCTCAAAAACTGCCGCGCAGGTCCCATGCCGCCTCCATTCCCAGGTCCAGAAAGTGTAAGGCTTGTCTTCTGAAATTGAAGTCATTTAAAAGTTTTATTTTTATAAGGCCGTGCGCGTTTATGGGTTAGCTAAATAACTCGGAGTTAACAGCTAAGTCAGGGTTAATCCAAAGAGAATTATTGGATTAACCCCGAGTTAGGTGTTAACTCCCGATTTAGCTTTAACGCGCAAGTAAGCCTAAATATTAGAACAGAATAATTAATTTTGTTTGTTTACAAGACAACTACTTACAACAAAAAAAAATATTATGGTCTTGGAGTTAAGAGGCAGGCGACACGGCTCGCAACTACAAATCGAGATGTTTGCAAAATTCAATTCCAAGCATGTTGCGCTAGTGTGAGTGCCTGTCGGAGCGATATACACCTACAGTGAGCAATACTACCACACATACATTGACAATTATTGCTTGACGCGATAGTACTACTAGCTTTCGAAAATTTATGACAAATTTAGATGTGTTCCGTAATACAAAAAATTATGAATGAAAACCTAATATATTTCCATTTTTTTTTTCGATAATTTGTAACTTGATAACATAAACTATGCTTCAACGGAAACAATATTACAAATATTGTTGTTTATAATACAGAAAAAACAATATGAAAACATGTAATTTACTGTAAAAATGTACGAAATGCAATTCGCTTACATTTCATTTAAAGGTAAGTTTTTGGAAATAAAAAGACGTAGGAGCCCAGATAAATACTGTCTCAATCCGAATATCAACATAATATGATGGAAATATGCTCAAATTGGAAATGATTTATGTACTACGTTTGTATGGACAATGCATGCGTCGCCGCATTCTTAAGACTTAAGAAAAATACCGGTCTAGTGCGTGTCGGATCACGCACAATGAAGGGTTCCGTAGATGGGATGAATTTATCCCAAGAACAAACTTAACTTACCTAGTAGTTGATAAACATGTTCTCCCATACATCGAAATACGTCACTTATTCTCCAACTGCAAATGTAAATTTGTAATCGATTTTTTTTTTTCTTTTTTATGTAATGAAACTACAAATTAACGATTAATTGGAGTTTTTCCTTTACTTGTGCTGTGAGACCTTCCTTCCTGCCAAATTTCATGATTCTGGGTCAACGGAAAGTACCCTGTTGGTTTTGATTTATTTGCGAGTATCAAAATATGTCTCATAAATGACCGTATTTTTTATTGCCTTGACTTAGAAGCTTGATTTGATAGAGCAACAAGGGAACATAGATTTACGTATTTAATTTTAATTTCAACTTGATACCTCGATGCGCTCCTGAGAAAATGGGTCTTGTAAGACTGACGGACGGACAACGAAGTGATCCTATAAGGGTTCCGTTTTTTCCTTTTGAGGTACGGAACCCTAAAAACTAAAATAAAAGTAAGTTTTAACCTTTATATACTTGAATTTGTGCCTGCGATAAACCACCTTCAATAGATTTAATCTGTTCTGGATCAAAAGGCCATGTTTCATTGCAGAATTCAGTATAGTTCCCTCCCATTTTTCTTGGCCAAATCCCGTGAATAGTCCACCGGTTCTTTTCTTTAGGTAAAATACATCCACCCCCGGGATTCAAAACTAATTTGTAAAACAAGCATACAGTTACTGGCCACTCTTGGGACAGTACAATAAGGTCAAAATGAGTGTTGGATTCAATTGTCTCTACATCTTTGATTTTGGACTGATGAGCGTAATGTAAGCTGAAAACATGAAATCGGTTTTACTTATTATAGATCTAAAAGTTATAAAAACTAAAATAACTATGATAAAACGTCAACTAAAAAAAAAATCTGCTGTTTCATAGAAAAGTACCTACGCGGTCAAAATGTATGAGACAGCAGATAATTTTTTAAATGACCGACAAAAAAATTCAGGTTCAGAATCATGTACCTACTGAATCCATGGTAACAGTTTTCGCGTCGATGTCCCTGCTACTCTGTATCGTTACTCTTTAGTTGACACTCTTTAGTCTCGTTTGCAGACCAACCTCCCAGAATAGGAAGGAACATGAAGGTGCTGCTGGGGAGTTTGTTGCGCCACTTCATCCCAACTAAAGCACTAGGAAGTGTTGAAGGGTGGGCGTTTTTGGGGGACCGTCTTATGTAATTTTGACGTTCGAAAAGTGCTGATTCTCAGCCTAGTTTGAATAAATGACTTTTGAATTTGAAGGCGCTACCTATGCAGGACTTGAACTCGCGATGCATAGCACAAAAAGCGATTGATTAGGCTCAAAATATTTGCGCTACTTACCTTAGGAAAAGTATTACAAAAGGTAAAATTATTTTACACATTTTTCAGACAACTTGTTTCTTTTACGGTTCAAGAAATAATTAACGATTAAAATTTTGAGTATTTTATACTATGCTTCAACAATAGTCCATTCATTGGAAAACAATTATTATCTGCATAACTAACGAAACAATATTATCAATAGAAAGGTACTTCGACATGTAGATAAGTAAATTATTAAGGGTTCTTTAATGGAACATGAAACCCTTACAGAGGTTTTATTAATTGGAATTGCTGACATCTAATCGGGGTGACTTGCGCCCTAATTGCGTAACACACTTTCAGTCGCTAGTCGCAATCAGAGAGTTTTGAAGGACGTGCAGCCTGTAGACTAGATATACGCAAAGATCGTATAGCGCTCTCCGCGTTCAATATAACAATGCGTTTAGGATACTGGTGGGGCTGCCCCGTTTCTGTAGTGCATCAGGGATGTTCGCAGATGCTCATGTAGATTGCTTTTACGCAACAATGCGTAAAAGGTGCGCTTCCCTGGTGCGCAGGGTGTGGGGCAGGTTCAAGTGTCTTAAGCATGGTTGCGAGTCGCCTTTATTTTTTTTAAATTTTGTATTTTTGGGTGGGCAATTATCAAATTTCTCCCGCTCTGGGTGGAGCGGGAGGGCGTGTCAGACTCATACTGACTAAAACCCACCCGTGTTCTTTCAGTTGCCATGTTGCCGGGGGCCACGATTTCCCTTTCGGCCTTATTCGCAACCCCGGCAGAGTCGCCTGGACTGTGAATACGTGGGTCACTGTTGTGCCGTCTCTCATGGGATGTCGCAGCGGTGACCAACCGTTATTTCTTGTATTGTTTTCATTGTTTTTGTTTAGTGTCTATGCTTACTAACATAGTCGTAAGTTTTACTAACAATCCTTTTGAGTGTTGGTTACTCGAATAAAGAAAAATTCTATTCTAGAATAGAATAGAATTTTTCCATTGCTCATCCAATACAATAATGTTTTTAGGATGCTGTTGAAACGGCCCCGTTTTTGTAGCGCATTGGAGATGTTTGCTCAGAACCGAACTGACGGCTTCCGTGCAGTGATTCGCAAAAAAGTCGCATCACTGACAATGCGGGTCAGTGACAATAGCATCCTGAAAACAGTGGTGGAGAGCCCTTACTCCCCTTTTCTGAGGCACTATGTGGGGAGAATGGTCAGGTAGCATATTCCTTACTTTATCGTTCTCTGCACATCCTAACGCAGTCACCAGCTATTCCTATCCTTGTTTTGTGTACTACTAACACTAATGATAAGGTATTTTGTATTGTTGTCCGAACTGAATAAATAAATAATATTAAATAGGTTTGAAAAATATGGTCTTCTCAACTACGTAAATGACGCAATGAATTTGGGTGAACTCATAGGTAATTAATTATCTGCTTGCTGCAACTTTAATATGTGGAAAATACATGCAAAAGTTTCACAATAGTTCATAACTTGTAAGGAACCCGTGCCTCGAACATAACACGAGTCAGATTCGATTCGGCCTACTCTAGGTACCATGAAGGCAAGCGCACTTTACAGCCGCAACGGGCTGCAGCGCAACGCATTTTCAAACAAAAAAGTGCGGTGCGCGACCCGCCAGTAAAATACGAAAGTATATAATTTTTCCTCACTTCACTTAGCGACGCGCACTTATGGTAACCAATTGTATAAACACGCTGTAAATGTGTGCGTGAAGACGAGTAGCGTCTGCGCATAACACACACACGCACACACACACAAACTCACACTTCTTACTTCGCCATTGTTTCGGCGGAAGGTCCCGAGAGCTCCTGCGCTTACCAGACATTCACAGCGTGTTTGCACACTTGATAACCACAAGTAAAGCGCGCGTCGCTTTGTGAGATAAACTGTACCTAATGAAGGAGGATTTTTGCTGTGTTGTGTTGCGGTACGGCCCGCCCCAATCTACGCTAGCCTTTATTGCCTAATCAGTAAGTATCATACTCATTATCGTCAGCTCATACCTATTCTTATTACTTGCCTGCCCAAGAGTTAACAATCGTTACAAAAGTTATAAAAACAAAGTAGGTAGGAATAAGGTTGTTGGGCGACGACGCGACCCAGCCCGTCCCATCCTTGATGTCCTCCCTCCGGTTAACGCCCTAAGCCGAGGTTCGTACCCCACAGGGGGTGCCCTTAGCGAGCGTTTACCTAGTTTTAATTAGCATAGTTGAATAACCCCTGGCTCGAGGTTTTAAGTGTAGTAGCCCGGTTAAGTAGTCTTGATCTCAGAGGGTCAACTACGAGATGCCATAGCTAAAAAAAAAAAAAGCGACGACGCGACGCCACGCTGGAGAGAATCATGTAGCGGCAAAATCTATTCTAGCAAAGCGCCTTAGATGTCAAAACAATAATTATAGGGATGATGACAAAAAAAAAATTGTCATCATCCGAAAAAAAAAAATTATGTCCGTCAAGTATATTGTAAAAAATATTGGACACGTATTATTCATTTTTTTACGTAATCCTAAGATCACGGCGATACATTGAGTTAAAATGTGCCATGACGTCACTTGTATGTAGATTTTATACTTAGTTGTGACGTACCGACCCAACTTTAATGCGTTTTATCCAGGTCATTTTTTTATGAATATGATAAAGCAAAAAATACGTGTGTAATATTTTCTTATTATCTGACTGACGGACTAAATAGTTTTTTTTTTTATCCAGGCATCATGCCTATTCTTGCCATCACATTACCTATCACTAGATATTAAATAATGTAACACAGTCATAAATATAAAAAAAAAAATTATAACAGTAAGAACATGAGGTGTTATGGTTTCTTATAAATAAACATAAAACATAGTTTGCGAAATGTGACTGTTTCATGCATTAGCAGGATAAATGAACCCTTTAGGAGAATAACTATCTACCACACGACGTTTACAATCCATAACATTGAATTCTTTATCAAGGCATATGTGCACTTCCTGCAGATATGACACTTCATCTATGACGTAACATCCGACCATTGGGTTCTTCTTAGTTTTAGCTTTCACTGCATTAGCGACTTCCATAGGATCCAAGTATTTTGTATCAGAAGGGAATATGTTGGCAGCTTCAAGCATTTCCGACAGCGGGTATTTCTGGTTCCATTCGATGCTTTTGCTGAAGTATTTAAGCTGAGTGTTAAAAGGTTCAAAAATTGCGGCGCAGGTCCCATGCCTCCTCCATTCATGTGCCCAGAAAGTGTAGGGCGCGAGTTCTGAAATTGAAGTCAGTAAAAAGTTATTCTTTATATTATTGATTAGCTGTGCCCCGCGGTTTCATCCGCATAAGTCTCAATCCCGTGGGAATATCGAGATGAAAAGTATCCTATGTCCTTCTCCAGGTCATGGTGTACTCATGTGCCAAGTTTCATCTAAATCCGTTCAGCTGTTTTAGCGTGAAAGTGTAACAAACAAATAAATGAACAAACTCAATTTCGCATTTATATTAGGTACTGTTTTATAGTTAGGATATTATTGATGAATGAACTGTACATACTAAGAGCTGATGTCAACGAAACCGTTAAGCAACATGACAGTGAGTTTCTTGTTGTAATTTGCGGATACCTACGAGTATTTCCAACTCTGGGTCGCAAACGAGTAACCAATGAGAACTTTCTGATCAATATGGTTCTATGAGAACATTTTAATATGCAGAAGCCATACTGGGTATGTAATCACTAGGTAACTACAAATAAAACTAGTAAACATTAACACGATGACGGTAAAAAAAATACAAGTGAAAAGCGACATCCCTCAAGGTTCAATCCTCGGCCCTTTTTTGTTTCTAGTTTATATTAATGAACTTCTTTACATAATGGCTAACTTATCGGATACAATTATGTTCGCTGAAGACAGTTTTCTTAGTTTTAAATAAAATAGATAAAAAAGATACGGATGTCTTACATGTCAACGATAGCTGCTCTATCGAAATAGTTCGCAGCTAATAATACTAAATGTAGGTATTAAGTTCTTATCATGACCAGAAGTACCCTAAGTGGGTCTAAATCTAATACTTGATGGCAAGAAACTATTTAGATGCAATTACAAAAACTATATTTTTAGGTATTAGGTACTTTAGATTCAAAATACGTCATGCTCCCAACAACCCCATCACATGTTTTGATGAACATTCACGATGATGAACATTCGAAATTTAGTAATTCGTCATAGCAAACTTTCGAAGTTCCGTCATCGCGAGTATGAACTTACGCGACGCGGCAACGGCGCGGTGGCGGCGCGGCGTCGGCGTCTACTCACTAACTCATATAATTCGTACTTTAAACTTTATGAATAACATCGGTATTTTAAATTTCGAAGTTCAGAATGACAGTCACCAGTAGTGCTATTCTGTAACCATCTCACCGTGTTATCTTAGGTGAAGTGAGCTTGGAGTGAGCTGTCAGTTGCTAAGGATTGACACTATTGGCAGCTCACTTCACCTAAGATATCACGGTGAGATTTTTACAGAATAACACTACTGGTATTTGTTGAAAGGTACACTGTCCTCCCATACCTGCTAACACTGTTATTTGAAAAGAATGTCATACCTAACCAATTTTTTTAAAAGAGTAGGTAACCGTGGAGTTTTTTGCCCGCTCTTCTCCATAGGAAACAACCAACTGGAACCGTGTAATTAGCTTCTGACGTTTCATATGTGCCCATGTAAGTTTATGTGAAATAAAAAAAACAATTTTGATGTTGAATAATGTTTCAAAATCACCTTTGTATACTTCAGTTTCAGCTTGCATTAGATCAACTTCAATAGATTTAATCTGTTCTGGATCAAAAGCCCATGATTCATTGCAGTATTCAGGAAATTTCCCTCTAATTTTGCTTGGCCAAATCCCGTGTACAGTCCACCGATTCTTTTGTTTTGGTAAAATACATCCGCCTCCAGGATTCAAAATATATTTCCAAAACTTGCAAACAGTCACCGGCCACTCTTGTGACAGTACAATAACGTCAAAATTATTGTCGGATTCAATCATTTTCACATCTGCAATTTTGTACTGATGAGAGTGATGTAAACTGAAATCAAGTAGATAATGAGTTTTATTAATTAACGATTTAAAAGCAAATACTTCATTATTATGATTGCAAATTATCGAAAAAAAATGGAAAAATATTAAGTTTTCATTCATGGTATTACGGAACACATATATTTTCGAAAGCTAGTAGTGCTATCGAGTCAAGCAATAATTGTCAATGTCTGCGTGGTAGTATTGCTCACTGTAGGTGTATATCGCTCCGACAGGCACTCACACTAGCGCAACGTGCTTGGAATTGAAATTTGCAAACATCTTGTTTTGTAGTTGCGAGCCGTATCGCCGGCCTCTTAAGTTAGAATAATCCTAAATGTCATGATTTCATGAAATAGTCAATCAATAGGATTATATGACTAAATCATTGATTTCGCGACACTGTGACGGAATTTACTGACACCGTGAAGTAAAAGAGATCAACGCGTTGATTACCGCGGTGCCGATTTTTTTTTCAAGAGTTCACTTCTGTCCGCATCCTGGAGTGCCACTGTTTTTTTTATAATTTTCATGTTTTTTTTTTAATAAAACGGTGTACTTAACTTTTAAACTAAATGATCTATCGCGATGAAAGAAACTCCATAATGATTGGAAGTAATTAGGCGTCCTCATAAAATGAAAATTGTGGAAAAAAAACTACTCTCAATTAAAAATAAACATTTTTTTTAGCAAAAATCTGTTTTTTTTTTAAATTAATATTTACAACATTCGTAAAATTTCTCAATAAGACGCCAAAAAGAACAAAAAAAAAAAAACCGTCGATTAAATTAAGCATAGACTCCCCCTCATTTCGATATGTGCACATTTTAAAAACTACACTCTATACCTAATTATAAGATGGCGGAAAAGCTTATTGTATTTTTACTTTTAATTACCTACTCAATATATTTGCGCAACTTACCTTAGGTAAAGTATTATAACTGATAAACTTATTTCCCACATTTTTATTCGCAGACAACTTGTCCTCTTACGGTTCACTAGAGTTAACTATCAGAACTGAATTTTTATTTATTTCATAATATTATGCTTCATTCACGTCCATTAGAAAACAATAACATTATTATTTGCATAACTAATAATATTATCAACAGGTAGGTTTTCGGACATAGTAGATACGTTTTTTTTTAGGGTTCCGTTGTCAAACTTGAAACCCTCAAAGGTTATGTATGTGCTGAAAATTCAAGTGCTTGTGTTTATCTTTTGGGTATCGTATATATGTACTTACTGCCAACGGCACTCTTTTACTAGCTTACTCCATTGTATGTTACACGACTGTAATAGGTACCCTACCTATCCTGCGGCCCACCGATCCCAGCTCGTTCCATCCTTGATGTCCTCCCTCCGGTTGACGCCCTAAGCCGAGGTTCGTACCCCACAGGGGGTGCCCTTAGCGAGCGTTCACCTAGTTTTAATTAGCATAGTTGAATAACCCCTGGCTGGAGGTTTTAAGTGTAGTAGCTTAAGGCACCCACAGGGTAGTCATGATCTCAGAGGTCAACTACGAGATGCCCTACCTAAAAAAAAAGGCCCACCGATCTTACCAGTCTACCTACGTGGTTACTATATACTGTTTCGTTGCAAATAATAAAAAGTAGGTAAACTACTTTAGAGGTATGAGGAACAGGGTGTAAAGTTCACTCATACTCTATAGAAAAGGGAGGATCCTCTGACCACGGGTGTTGTGTCTGGCGGACAACTGCCCGATGGTTGATGTCTTATGTGTGTCGTTCGCGCGGTGAACACTAATTGCACGATGCAGGATTTGTGTGACGTCATGTCTTTTTGATGCGTAGTTCGTATGTAGCGGTGTAACCGCTACACTACAATAGTTTTGATGGTACGGAACCCTCGGTACACGAGTTCCACATGCACTTGGCTGGTGATTTCATAGATTTTTTTATCGGTTTTTGATTTCTCATGGAGCAAATTAAATAGATGTAACGAGACGTTACGATTTAGTTACAAAGGTACTATTAATACGTAACCAGTTAATCGTAACTCCTTTCGTAATGTTTTTAATGCATACCGAATTTAAACGTGACGTTCTACTAGTTAACACGCGGAATACTGTATGCCGCATACAGTATTCCGCGTGTTAGCTGGCTTTGTAGTCCTTGTAGACAAGGCTCGGATGTATTCATAAGTACTTGACGCAAAAACAACATTCGGTTTCGTTCGCATAAACCGTTTTACTTTCTGCGGTTGCTATTTGTTGCTATGAATAGTTTGAACATACTGAATGCAAAATGGATGTGGGTTTGCACACTCTCGGGCCAAGCGGCGTGATGCCATGGCTCACGGATTTAGCACTCACAGACAAAATGGCGGCGCGATGCTGTGGATTACGGTGCGCACGGAAAATCCGTGATTTAACGTCGCGCCAAAATTTGGATTAAAGAATCGACAATCGCGATCAAATCACGCCATTTGGCGCGATGTACTGACCGTGACTTTCTAGAAATTAATAAAGTTAAAGAAGGTGTAAGTAATCAAAAACTTATATTATTTAATCGAGGGAATGCCCTGCTTTAGCGTTTAAACTAGTATTTCATACTTTTGTAGGAGGCACTTAAAAATATCTATTCTTACCTAATGAGTATCATTATGAACCATTTACAAAGGACAAAGTACACTAAAAAGGTTGACAAAATTTCATTAATGTCACAAAAAAAAACCACTTTTAATATCAAATCTTGTAATTTCTAACTGCCTACGTATACCAGAAGGCTTTTAACTGTTCATAGATGTCATTAATCAAGCATTGGCAGGAAAGATGATTCCTTTCGAAACATCACAATGTTGGTATATCCGATCACAGTCAATAAGATTTAGTTCTTTATCAAAGCATAAGCGCATTTCCTCCAAGTATAGTACTCCATCTATTTCGTAACAGCAGACCATTGGGTTCTTGTTAGTTTTATCTTTGACAGCATTAACGAATTCCTCAGGAGTAAATTCTTTAGTATCGGAAGGGAATATTTTAGCTGCATTAAACATATCTAACAATGAATATGTCTGGTGCCATTCGATGCCTTTGCTAAAGTATTTGAACTGAGAGTTGAAATTTTCAAGTTCTGTAGCGCAGGTACCATGTTTCAGCCATTCATGTCCCCAGAAAATATAGGGGTCGGTTCCTGAAATTGAAATTAATTGTACGTAAATATCTTCTTTATCATTCTGATTTCTATATGTATACTATACCTAGGTAGCTATACTACGGCTTTTTTTGGGTGGGAAATTATCAATAATAACTTTTCCCGCTCTGGGCGGAGCGGCAGGGCGTGTCAGACTCTTACTGACTAAAACCCACCCGTGTTCCTTCAGTTGCCATGTAGCCGGGGCCACGATCTCCCTTTCGGACTTCTTCGCAACCCCGGCAGGCATCGGCCCTAGTGGACCCCGTCAGTTCTGCTGACATCTCTTTGAGGCGCGCGTGGAACACAACGCGCTGTCAATCCGGGCCTGGTCCTTATCGGACGGCGAGCTACTCATTGCTCACCGTCCGCAAGCCCGCGCCTACGGTGGCCGGAAATCGGCCTGCGATTCCCGACGCTCAGGGCGTTTCCTGCGGCGGTTAGGGGCGTGAGGGCGTGAAATTTGCCTTTCCTCTATCGCGAGCATTACTGCTTCGCAGAAGGAGGTGCCTTCCATGCCCTCTCGCTCAGTACCATGGCCTGAGCTGTATTATGGCTGCGGTTACGACTTTAGCAGTTACATTGGGTACCCTAAATGGTACTAGGGGAACCTTGTGCAACTGCGAAAGGCGTTGCTTAGGTTTTCTTTAGATCGAACACTATTAAATAAGCCTTTTGCAGTCCACTGCAGCTATCCCTACGTACACCTACGTATCTACGCCTTTCCTAAGTTATGCGTCAGAACACCCATTCTTAAGTACGCTATATTCTGGCTAGCTAGTCATTCAGAATGATTGCATGTTTATTAATATGGTTTTTTATCGTCGAAAGAATTTTTTTGAGGTATCTTCGTGATTTTTTTCTGTCGTTTCAAATTAGTTGTATTATGTTTTCAACACACTATTTAACTAGCATAATCCTGAAGAATATCATTTATTTTTCTGATTTTGTTTACTGCAGTGAATCGTTTATACTTTTAGGCATTATAAAACTTGCGTTTAGCTCCTGTAGCCCCGAGTTTTAATTATTTGATAGGCCGATTTGTATTGTCACCTTTGTATATATTGGTCCAAACCTCCTCCAGTTCACCTTCAATGGATTTAATCTGTTCTGGATCAAAAGCCCATGATTTGTTGCAAAATTTTGGATTAATTCGTTCCACTATGCTTGGCCAGATCCCGTGTACAGTCCACTGGTTCTTTTTATTAGGATAAACACATTCGCTTCCATTTAAATCATGAATCCAGTATTTGCAAATTGTCACAGGCCACTCTTGCGAGAAAACAAGAATGTCAAAATGATTATCTGGTTCACTGGTTTCTAAATCTACGATTTTGTATAGATGAGCATGATTTAAGCTGAAAATAAGTAGGGAAGTAATGGGTTTAGTATATTACCCATAACGGAAGTTCATCAATCACAATCTGTTTAATTTTGCCAGTTCAACAACATTCATTGCGTTATTTACGTTGTTGAGCAGATACATTTTTCGAATATTTAAAGCAATGAATTATCAATATCCTTCAAAATGATTCAGATTATGATTGATCGTGTGTTAGCAATTAGGGTATTGGTTTCATATTGTAACTCACCTAGTAAAGATAGGCGACTTACCTGGAAAATAATTAAAATTGATACACTTATTTTACACATTTTAATTTCTCAGTCAACTTGTATTGTTTCTTTTGCTGTTAGGGCTAGAGTTAACTTTAGTATTTTTAAAGTATGTTTATATGCTTCAACAATCATTACCTACATGAATATAAAACAATTTGAATTATCCGCATAACTCACTATTATCAACACAAGGGTATTCGGAATAAATTCATAGTGAACGTTTTTTAGAATTCCGAAGTCAAATGAGGAACCTTTGTTAACAGATTCACCATCTCTGTCTGCTATCCGTGTTTTTCTGTTATAGAAGACCCTAAATAGGTACTTCAAGTATTTACTCATCGACGTATAGCAACACATGCCCGTTTACTAACCTCGACCCTACATTTCGGGCTGTTCGTCATGACCGGTGTCTCTTGGATCTGTTCAATGAAAGTCCAACTTCAAGACTTGCTGTGCTCATATTTTGGAGCATTTCTTCGAGTTCTGAAGGTGATGTAGAGAATAGCACAACATTATCAGCAAAGCGGAGATTTGTTAGCTGGTGGCCGCTAAAATTTATACCTCGTGACTGCCACGAATCAGAGAACTTGTTAAAAACCTCCTGCAGTGCACTTGTGAACAGTTTAGGTGAGAGTGGTTCGCCTTGTTTGACACCTTTTTGTGTTTTGAAATTTGGGCCAGAAATTATGTAACTTGATGCTCGCAGAGCTACTTCGATATAATATGGTTTCAGTGAGGTCAATGTAGGTGTGCGTAACATTTTGCGACTCCAAGGCTCTCAAATGAATAAATGACTGATGGTCTATATTGTCGAATGCCTTGGTATAATCAACAAAAGCCAAGTAAAGCGGTTTGTTGAATTCATTACCTATATTTTTCTTTCACTTGATTGATAGTATGGAGATGATCGGTTGTGGAGAAGTGGGGACCATATCCAGGTTGTTCGGGAGGTTAGTGAAACTCAAGCGTCGGATCGATACGGTTCTCTATAACTTTATTAATCTAATATCTATAAATCATATAAATTAAAGTCGCTTTTGTGAGTTTGTGTGGCTACGGTGTTCTTCTAAACAACACACCGGATTTCGAGGCGGTTTTCGCAATCATTTAAAGAGTTTATTCCGGAAGGTTTATGTGTATCTCGATGTTTTGTCCCTTAACATTACAGAAATTCACAACTCTTCCCATAGTGGTAGTAGTGTTGGTAGTGGTAGTGGACCACCACCACCAGGTGGAAACGATCATCATCATCATCATCATCAGCCTATAAATGTTCCCACTGCTGGGACACAGGCCTCCTCTCTGTGAGAGGGAAACGATAGAACGACATAATGCCATGACTGTGCTACTACAATTCTTCTATATTTACTCTTTTTACTTCTTTCTGAAGTTATGACTTATATACACCTTGACATTTTAGTTGTTTTACAAAAGCAGCCCACTTCATGTATCCAATAACTACGAAACATTCATAAAAAAAGACATATTGTAACAATTTTTTTATTGTTCCTAGAAGTATTTTATGTCGGGTACCTACATTGAGTGGCCCTTTTTAAGACGACTAAAATATTACGGTGTATACTATACGACATCTACCTAGATTTGAACGTAAAAAAAGCACTATGCTGATCAGTAAGAGCCTTTTTGGTTTGGTTTTAGTAATTTTTATTTTTAAGTATACATCTATTAATTGTGTACTTTGATAAGATTCGTCATGTGGCGGTAAGTTTACTTTTTTTGCCGCCACTTTGTTACCAAAAATCAAATGCATGTAGGTACAGTATTTTATTTTCTTAATGTCCCTCGGGTATCATCGGATTTCCGAATACATACGAATGCTAATTTCCATGTCCATCAACTATTAGATTTATCGTGCATAATTATTTGAATTCAGAAAATAGTAATTCAGTACTTTATTGTTGTTTTGTTCTGATTTCCGTGTGAACTATATAGAGCTGTAAAACTATTTATCTACTTTCATAGCGTAATATTCGAATTATAAACTTCAAAACGAGTTTATATTGACATACTTTATAAACAGAATACCGAAATTTAAAAATAGAATCATATTATAACACTTTTTCTCTAACAAAATAATACTATAAATAAATAAATTCATTTATTTTCAGGTAAATAACACCCATTGACAAAGATAAATTAATAGAAAAACAATTATAAAACAATTTTTTTTCTGTTACGAATTTACGATACAGCGCTAATCCAAGAAGTTAATATCACCAAAGAGTTTCCACCAACTTTTGGCTGGGGATAGCAGCACCCACTGTAGCGCATGTGCGGTGATGTGCTGGTGCAGGCGACATTCATTTGTTTTGTAGTAATTACTGAATTTCGTGGGATTTTTAAATTTATTCTTGATCTTTAACTTTGATCTTTTATTTAGTATTTGTTTCAATCCCAATGTTTGAGAGTAGATAAAGTAGTGTATGAAACTGCACATTACTAGGTATTAAAACATTCGTGTGATACTATTAAAAACCTCGCCTACGGCTCGGTTTTTAAACACACACTCATGTTTTAATACCCCTTATTATGCAACAGTTTCATAAACTACTATTTCCTATCTGTCATGCCTGCGACTTTAGCGGCTTTCCTCCCATTTTTAAAATAAATTACAATAACTTAAAAGAGTATTTTAACAACTGTATATGCTTCCAAGTCGATTGAGAGCGTCCGGTCTGCACCACACCAAGTGCAAAGGGCAACTGATAGAAATCCGACGACTGACGAAACACGAGGTTTGCCGAGGGATATTAACAAGATAGTTTGTCTGTATGATGCTATGTTTATGCAGGTAATTAATGGTTGTGGCTTTAAAACTCAACTTTTTAAAATAATCCCTTTAATTTTCGATACCATTATCTGCTTTCAAGACTTCATTTAATTTTCTTATGCAGTCGCTGGAAAAAAGATTGGTTTCTTAGGAGGACAAGTGATAGGATCTAACGGTGGAACACAGTCAATAACATTGAGTTTTTTATCAAAGCATATGCGCACTTCATGCAAATATTTTTTGTCGTAACATCCGATCATTGGGTTTTTTTTTGTTTTAGCTTTCACTGCATTAGTGAATTGCTCAGGAGTATATTTTTTTGTATCTGAAGGGAACAGTTTAGCGTCGCTAAACATCTTAGACAGCGAATATTTCTTGTTCCATATGATGCCGTTGTTGAAGTAGTTGAACTGAGAGTTGAAAGGTTTAAGAACTGCAGAGCAGGTTCCATGTTTCAGCCACTCATGGGCCCAGAATACGTAGCGAGGGTTTTCTGGAAATGAAGTTTCTTTTAAAGTCCTTTCATTTTATGATCTTACGACAAGAAGAAAATGATTATTTGAGTGACACATAATATACAAATAATAGTGTGATTCTTTATAATGTGCACATATCGAAATGAATCTATGCTTGATTTTATCGACGGAAAAATATTTAAAAAATATCTAAATATTTTTATGTTTTTTTTTTTGTGACAAAACGGTGTAACTTTTAAACTAAATGATCTAACGCGATGAAACAAACTCCATAATGATTGGAAATAATTAGGTGTCCTCATTAAATGAAAATTGTGGAAAAAACTACCCTCAATTGAAAATAAACGTGTTTTTTTTTTGAATTTTTACAATTATCGTAAAATTTCTCAATAAGACGCCAAACGGAATCAAAAAAATAAAGTAAATAAAAATACCATAAAATTACTTTTATATATTTTTTCCGTCGGTAAAATTAAGCATAGATTACCTCATTTCGATATGTGCATATTATAAAGACTCACACTGTATAGAACAAGCTGATCACAGATTATATATTATTAGCTGCGCCCCGTGGTTTCACGCGCATAAGTCTCCACCCCGTGGGAATATAAGGATAAAAAGTATTTACGTCGTAACCCAGGTCCTGGTCTACTCATTTGAAAAATTTCATCCAAATCCGTTCAGCCGTTTTAGCGTGAAAGCGTAACAAACAAACAAACTCATTTTCGTATTCATTATATTAGATAAAGGATTATATTATAAGATATTATTTATAAAGTGTACCAACACAATCACCATACAACAGATGTTGACAGACGATGAATAAAAACACTGGGCCTTTAGTTTAGTTAGAAACCTTCTCATATTTTAGCCATATTACTAATCCCACAACCCATCTCTTGTAACGACATGGCTTTTAGGTTTATGTAGCAATACGGAGTGGTAGGGACATCGACGTGAAAACTGTTTACCATGGATTCAGTACATGATTCTGAAACCCCATGCGTTGAAATTTTTCGTCACTAAAAAAAATACGTGTTGCACTCGGGGACTGCCGCGGCAAAGCTATTGCATAGCATTTGTAACCTCCATGACAACATCACGTCATTACATGGTAGGCGGAGTGGGGGGTGTTAGGTTTTATTTTCGTTACGTTACGGAATTTCTTGATTCGGTCGCCGCGCTCAAAGCCCGCGATAAAAGCTATGCAATAGCTTAAAAAAATCTGCTGTTTCATAAAAAAGTGCAAATACCTATGTGGTTAAAATGTATGGAACGCTGACACACGAAAAATTTCAACGCAGGGGGGTTCAGAATCATGTACTGAGTCCCCTGTAGGTGAGGATTATATCCGGCTCTGGATCGAAATAGTGAATGGGTTGCAAACGATCGAGACTTACGGGGACCCCTAATTCAGTACCAGCATTGTTTATTGGTTCACTGCTAAAATAAATATTTGGTCTGAAGTAACTTAAGTTACCTTTACGGTTTTGGGTCCATGCTTGCTCCAGCTCCGCTTCAATGGATTTAATCTGTTTCGGATCAAAAATCCACGAATCATTACAAAATTCAGTATAATCCCCATTCAATTTCCTTGGCCAAATCCCGTGTAAAGTCCACCGGTTCTTGTCTTTAGGATAAGCACATTCGGTTCCATTTAAGTTGTTTATCCAGTCCTTGCAAACTGACACCGGCCAACTCTGGGTCAAGACAAGAATGTCAAATTTTTTGTGGTGGTCACTAGTTTCCATGCAAGTGTTCTGTTTTCCTCCATCTGCCAATTGATACTGATGGGCGTGATGTAGACTGTAAAATAAGGGTAGTAATAAAAGCCCGGAAAAAAAATCAAAAATGTGCATACTCAAAATATGAAATTTACTGCTATATCTAAATATAAATTTTCCGACAACTTATATCATCATCTGCCTAGCCTTTTCCCAACTATGTTGGGGTCGGCTTCCAGTCTAACCGGATGCAGCTGAATACCAGTATTTTACATGGAGCGACTGCCTATCTGACCTCCACAACCTAGTGACTAGGTAACATGATACCCCTTGGTAAGACTGGTTGTCAGACTTTTTAGGCTTCTAACTACCCGTAACGACTGTCAAAGATCTACAAATGACAGCCGAGACCAACGGCTTAACGTGCTTTCCGAGGCACGGAGGGGACTTGGTATGTAAAGATAGTCATCCATCCACGGACCAACCGCGGCAAGCGTACCTTAACCTGATCGATCGACCCGTGCAGCTGTTATTACTTAGCGACAAGCCCCTCGACAACTTATATGCGAATACAAATAAAGAAACGACCGAATAAAATACTGAAATGATCGAATAAAATACTGAAACGACCGAATAAAATACTGAAAATTCCGAAAAATCAATACAGAATTTGCTGACGTAATATTATGCAAACAAGCATAAGTACACCATTAATGCAAGTGAGCATGCAATATGCAGCAGGCATGGTTTCTGTCACGGCTCCGGCTACGCGGGCTCACACTCTAGGGGTAGGGCAGAGAAGACTACGCGACGTTGAGTCGGTTTTCTAGCGATTTGTTTCTGTCATTGGTTTGAATGAAAATGATTTACTCGTACTTATCAATGAAACATAGATACACATATCGAGAGTCTAGTATTAAGTATGTTATCTTCGAAACTATGTATTTTTGGAACATTTTTTCGAGGACTTTTTGTATTATTTTTACTTATAGCTATAAGCTTAAAGTTCTGGGACTTCAAAAGGAACACGTTGTAAATATAGTGTGAGTCTTTATAACGTGCATTGTGCACATATCGAAATGATGAATTAATTTTATCGACGGTAAAAATATTTAAAAAATCTAAATAATTCCACAAAACGATGTAACTTTTAAACTAAATGGTCTATGGCGATGAAACAAACTTCATAATGATTGGAAGTAATTAGACGTCCTCATAAAAAGGAAATTGTGGAAATAAAATTACCCTCAATTGAAAATAAACATGTTTTTTTAGCAAAAATCTGTTTTTTTTTCATAATTTTTTACAATAATGGTAAAATTTCTTAAGAACCATTAAGTACCTCTAAAAATATATATATATAATATTTTTTATATAATAATTATATTATATACTTATAATTTTTTTTTCGTCAATAATATTAAGTATAGATATGTGCACATAATAAAGACTCACAATAAATTTTTAACAATCCTTTCTTAGTTTCGTTAACTAAGCAACTTTTGTGCAAAATTTTATGCTTCTCTAGACAGCGGTTTATCCTATGCGTTGTCTGTCAGTGAATTTAAGATTTTTATTTAGTTGAGTGCCAACGGAACCCTATTATGTACTAAACACGCCGCGCCACCTGTCTGTCAAATAATTGATATTAACAATTTTATTTAATAAAATATTATAAAAACTTTGTTTCTTTATTTGTTTGTTACGTTTTCACACTAAAAGGGCTCAACAGATTTGGATGAAAATTGGCACATGGATAGACCATGACCTGTATTAATACCTAGGAATACTAGGATTTTTTATCCTGATATTCACACGGGATCGAGACTGGTGAAACCGCGGGGTGCAGCTAGTATTAATAATGGTACCTATTGTAACTCACCATATGAAAAGTATTGTAACTGATAAACCTTTTCCAAACATTTTAATGTTGAAGACAACTTTGCTGTTTTATGGTTCAAGAAAGATAACCTAGGATATGTTTGAGTGTTTGTATATGCTATAACAGTCACTTTTATAGAAAACAATTGGTATAATAAATTATTTGCATAACAAATATTATTATGTTTCAACTGTCTGTCACATACTTCTATTTTATGGCAAAATAATTCATTTAAGTATTTTTTAAACCTTCATATTGTTATGGGACTTAGAGACACATTAAATATGTATTTTATGGCGTGGCTATGTGCTACATAGTTCTATTATCAAAAAATATTTTACTTATTTTAAAACCGTAAGACATGACAGTTTTAATAATTATACTATCACTATAATATATGGTATCTATATACCAAAATAAATAAAACAAATATGGTCAGTAGTAGGTTTGACGAAGGGAAGGATTTGGCGGCAAAGCATAACCAGGGGGCCTACCACCAGCTCATAAACAGTATTATTTTAATATTACTTCAGTGAGAGAAAGAGATGAAGCTATACGACCTGTAGAACTTCATCTCTTTCCCACACTGAAGTAATATTAAAATAATACTGCTTTATGAGCTGGTGGTACGCCCCCTTACAAAACAAGTCGCCTATTCTGAAAGTGGGCAACGTCGCAAATACCTGGCTGTCAAATATTTACCTGTTTCGATAAATTTGGCAATATTACTGTATGGAAATATGAAATATGGCTATCTAGTGAACTGAAACATTGATTATGAAATGCAGTAATTAATATCGTAACACGGAATAATTAATTTTAGATGTAAAAAAAGTATTTGGATACTTTCCAAATACCTTTTTTACACCTAAAACGGTTACAACATCACATTAAGTGTTATCATTGCAATTTATTATTATTATTCTAGTTCACTAGTTAGCGATATTTCATATTTCCATACAGTAATATTGCCAAATTAATCAAAATGGGTAAATATTTGACAGCAATTTGTGCTATTGCCAACTTTTGGAATGAATTCTCTTATATCAAATAACTACTGGCTGCCACATTATGACCAGAAAAATAAACAATTATAACCATACTAATTGGCTCTAAGATTTATTACACTAGAAAAACGTAGTAAGGCGAAGGATTCTAGCTTCAACACTTAGCTATTAAACCATTTTGTGCTAAGAACATAAATTATCAGGCATTAGCAGGATAGACGACTCCTTTTGAAGAGTAACAATTTTCATCTACTGCAGGTTGTTCATTGAATTGTTTATTTTTACAACCTAGTTTAGATTATTGATCAAATGGCGGTGTTCAATGCCCAGGAAATGCTGAGTTGGCACCCTTTCAGGCATGCTGAGAATTTCTTGACTAAAAAACTCAGTAATGTCGTTATCGCGAGCTGGAATTGAAATCCGGGACCTCATGCTTCTTATCCGATAAGCTAAGTACCTATCCACTTTTAATCACTAGCAAAAAAAGCCAAAGTGCAGTTCCGATCGTCCGAAGGGAAGCCGAACGCCTCTCGTGTTCTGTGCTGCCAGCTGTCCAAGCTGAGTCAATTCTTTCCTAATCTTCTAAATATTAAATAAGTATTTATACCTACCTATGCCATCAACTTAGAAAATATTCGTCGAGGTCGGTTATCAAAGGCAGCCGGACAAAACCTCTACAGTAGAAAGAGACAGTAAGTAGGTAGGTAGAAACTAACAAGGTTTCAAAAATAATTTATAACAATGTTCACATTCCACTAATATGTCGCATACCTTTCTGTTGATATTGTTACCACTTATAGATAAGTATGCAGATAATTTAAATAGTTTTCTAGTACCTACTGTAAATTCTGTTGAAGGATAGTTATAAATAAAATTGGTAATAAGTAGGTAGTCGTATCTTTCTCGAACAGTAAACGCACCAAGTTGTCATTTGTGGATCTTTGACAGTTGTTACGGGTCGTCAGAAGTCCGAAAGTCTGTGACAACCAGCCTTACCAAAGGGGTATCGTATTACCCAGTAACTTGGTTGTGGAGGTCTGATAGGCAGTCGCTCCATGTAAAATACTAGTATTCAGTTTTTATCCGGTTAGACTGGAGGTCGACCCCAACATAGTTGAGAAAAAGCTCATATGACGAGATGAAGACATAATGAGTCAAATTTTAAAAATAACTGTAGAAGTAGGTAATCTCTTATTTTACCAAATAATAATATTATTCTCATTTTTTTTTAAATTTTTAAATCATTAAAAAACATTTAAAATATAAAAATAGTAGCCCATCGGCATCAGGAACAGGGTCCAAGCTGCCGGTGGTCAGGGCTCTAGAGAGAGGAGCCTCCTCACTATGCGTGCCGTGTCTAGGAGTACTGCTTTCTGAATCAAGCCCTTGACCCAGCCGCGCAGTGAGAGCCTCCTGAGGTGTTGGTCGAGACTCTTCGCTATTAGGCCATTAACCGTAACGATTATCGGTACAATGATTGCAGAGTCCACATCCCACATGTCGACAACCTCGTTCAAGTCAAGATACTTGATTTTTTTATCATTCTCAGCTTTTACGAGATTCTCGTCATGAGAGACAGCGATATCAACAATCATTGCACGGCGCTCTCGTCGATCTATCACCACAATATCAGGCTTATTAGCTACAATAGTCCTGTCAGTGATGATAGATCGATCCCAGTACAATGTGGCGTGACCATTCTCGAGAACTGGGTCGGGCACATTCGGATTCCACAAGGTTGTACTGCAAGGCAAGTTGCTGGTGGATAATCCTAGCCACTAGATTGTCTGTGCAAGTACTCGCCGTTAGCTAGACGAGAACAACCGGAAATAATATGTCGGATTGATTCACCGGGGCGGTGGCATGCCCGACAGATGTCAACTGTACCGTCCTTGACAATGTATTTACGGTAATTATTCGTCAGGATAACTTCATCCATAATCGCACAGACAAAACCGTCGGTTTCCCCGAAGAGGTCACCGAAGCGTAGCCAGGATACAGACGCCAGTCTACATCAGGCCCGTGCAGGGCCCGGAAAAAGCGTCCGTGTAGCTCTTTGCCCTGCCATACTTCCTTACGATCGTTAGTATCAAGTACTATATTATATTTATCAATACAAAAAGTAAAAACATATTTTTATCTTGTACGGACATATTATAATGGAAAATTATACTGGCTTTATATATCACTGGAGAAGCCATAAGCGCAATATTCCGAACAAAAAAGTCTGTCTGTTTGGCTGGGGACGCTATTGTTTTTTTTCGAGCCAGGAAAGAGAAGATCGTATCATCGATTTTTTTTTATCGATGTCGATAATCATTCGGAATTTTGCTTAAACCCAGAAATAAAACAGCTGATGCATAGAGAAGTTAAATTTTAATAATACTAATATAATAATAATATTCAATAAAAGTAAAAAAAATGTTATTGTACCAACAATTAATACATTTAAAAAACGTGTGCGGTCGGGGGACCCCCGTCAGGAACGAAGTTCTTTCTCACGTATGATTTAAAACAAAAACAAAATTTTTGCAGCCGCCATCTTGGATTTACATTTATTTTGACCTCATTATTTGCTTTAGCACCCTTGAAAATTATGAAAATAACACCCATGACGAAAAATGCAAACATTTTTGCAGCCATCATCTTGGATTATGATTTTAACTTTCTCTCTCTCTCTCTCTCTCGATCGAATTAGAAGAAGACAGTTGGAAGTATAAACGCTTTTTCATGTGACTTTTCTGCTAGTTTACTCCTACTGCAAGCCGCGTTAAAGAACTTCGTTCAAAAACAATTTTCTTAAACAACAAAAAATACGACATGTCAATTTCGGTTTCATACATGACCCCAACCCTACGGTAGTCTCGTTATCATTTTTGCTCGAAGACATAATCGCATGGCAAGTGCATGTCATAAATTGACATGCACGCTGATTTGACGTACATTTTCGTAATGTTAAAAAATATTTTGAACCTTATGAACATAAAAACTAAGTGTAGCGAGACATGGTGACGTCACAAAAGCAATGCGAGAAAAATACTCGATTCATGCCTTGTTTTATGTTGAATCATGGTTGAATCGAATGAAAAGTCAAAATGTATTATGAGGTTAGGATTTTGAATTTCACTGAAAACATGACTAGATATTTAAAAAAATACATATAGAAGGTTATTCCGTCTTTATTTAAGTTTGACGTATTTGAACGCTTTTTTACATGTTTTACATGTTAACAGCACAACTAGGCATTTTCACGGAGCACTGATGAGAACCCCGCGACTCGAAAACGATTAACGTTGTGCGTTCGAATCAATTTGAAAGTAGTTTTTATGACCGTGTTAGAGCATTTGCTCTTGTACTTTTACAGAAGGGGAAGTGTGCCTTTGGCAACAGAGAGAAGTGAAAAAAGGTAAAAAATAAATAAAAATAAATTGTCGGAACGGGAAGCTTTTGGCCTACATCTCACCTGATGGTAAGTGATGATAAGGCCGAAGGTGGAAGCGAGGTTCACCCGGAATCCTCACCCACAGAGGAACTGGCTATCTTACCTCTAACTGCCGAAACACAACAATGCTGTTAACATTGTTGATGTGGCGACAGACTTAGATAAGATGGTGGTAGCTAGCCAGGCGGACTTAAAATAAGCCCTACCACCAACCAAACCGAGGAGAAAATTTTGCCCCCACTGGGAATCGAAGCCGGAACCTCTGGGTCTGAGACAGGTGGTCTAACTACTACACCACAGAAGCGGCTAGTTTTATTTTATTCATCATGTTACTTTTGTTTATTATTGTCTTCTATCAAACGAGTTTTAAGATCTTCAAAAAATATACACATTTTGTAAGTTATATAATTCATAAAAAAATATTATGCCCTTTAATACATGTCTGCTTAATACTACTATTGCATTTCAAATACATATTTTTTTTTAAATTACGTTACACTGACTCACATATTTTTTACATGACTTATTTTGGAAACAGATGTGGTACGAGTTTTACATCAGAATATGCTTTAAATTTTTACAAACGTTAACTTAAACGTAGATAAGGTAGGACGCCCTCATGCACAGTATTAAATAAGGAACAGTATTATGTCTTCATAGAAAACGGCCGAAATGCCGCGCTTCGAAATCTCAGTGCAAGTATATCAGTACGCAAATTTCGTTTCGCAAGTGCGAGGCAGCTACGCATGGATGCGGAAGGTTTGTTTACCGAGCGGCCGTAGGTTATTATTTCAAAGACACTGCCGAGATATAATACTGTTACTTTATTATACTGTGCCTCAGGTTAGGTGGAGCGACGGCCTTTTCAGGGTGGCTGGTAGCAGCTGGATGAGAGTTGCCGAGAATTGAGTAGAATGGCGTGCAATTGGAGAGGCCTATGTGCAGCAGTGGACTGCTGAAAGCTGATCATAATGAAGCTTTGAATTTTAACAAAACAAAAATCTCAGTACCTACGTCGCAAATAGATGTCAAATATTTCGCTGTTTTGATTAATTTGGCAATATTACTGTATGGAAATATGAAATGTGGCTAACTAGTGAACTAGAATATTAATAATGAATTGCAATTATAACACTGAATTTGATGTTGTAACTTTAGGTGTAAAAAATGCATTTGGCAAGTTTCCAAATACTTTTTTTACATCTAAGACTAAATATTCGATGTAACAATATTATTTATTGCATTTCATAATCAATATTCTAGTTCGCTAGTTAGCCACCATTCTTATTTCCATACAAAAATATTTCAAAATTAATCAAAACAGGTAAATATTTGACAGCTATTTGCGACGTTGCCAACTTTTAGGATAAACGCTATTAATTCGTTTTCGCGCTCATACGATTGATATAGTTCATACAATCACAAGAGCGCGCGTCAAGTAACTCTTTAAGTCATTGACATAAGGTTTAAATCGCAATGAACGATGTGTGCTCGTGAAATGCAACTAGTATACTTTGTTTACAGTACCCGGCCGTAAATGTGACACCACAGACCGTCACAGAAGTATGAGGGCGAGATTTACAGTTCTTTACTAAGTATAGTAAGCGTTTCATACGAATATGAACCTTATTTTTAAGCCTCTAATGTTCATATACGTGTATTCACGCACACATTCATGGCAAGTTTGTACACTTAGTTACCACAAGTAAAGCGCGTGTCACTTCGTGAGATAAAATACTGTACTTCTTTATTTGAAAACATGACACATCCACCAATCCGCATTGGGCCCGCGTGGTGGTTTACGGCCCACTCCCTCTAATCGAGAGGAGGCCAGTGTCCCAGGTCCCAGCAGTGGCAACATTATAGGCTAATTATGTTATTGGGAGAAGCTACAACCATAATACAGCTTTGAATTGCTATGGATATTTTGTTGGTTTGGTCACTAATACAATTACTATTTATATTCTACAAAATGGCTCAGCCAGGCTGTCTGTTGGACGGCACGATATATTAGCTAGAAGCCTTACTCGGCCATTTTGTGTTGGACTATTAATAAACTTAAGAAAGAAAGAAAGTAAAGAAAAGAATAGAGATATAGCTAGATGACTTTGACTACATCCTGACAACTTAGTGCGTTATTGTACATAAAAAACTTATTTTAACTTAGATGACTGAAAAAAACTACTTATTGCACTGAATTAAGTACACAAGCTAATTTCTATCTAAAAACAAAATATTAAAAAAAAACTAAAATAAAGTTATATAAAATTACAAAGTTGAAATGACATATTAAATTTTGTAACAGATCTTTCAAATGAAAGAATTAAGAGGGTTTATCCTAGTAGTTGGCAACGTTATAAATAGCTATCAAATATTTACCTGTTTTGATTAATTTGGCAATATTTTTGTATGGAAATAAGAAATGTGGCTAACTAAGGAACTAAACTATTGATTATGAAATGCAATAATTAATATCATTACACCGAATATTTAGTTTTAGATATAAAAAAGTATTTGGAAACTTTCCAAATGCCTTTTTTACACCTAAAACGGTTACAACAACAAGTTATAATTGCAATTAATTGTTAATATTCTAGTTCGCTAGTTAGTCACATTTCTTATTTCCATACAGTAATATTGCCAAATTAATCAAAACGAAATATTTGATATCTATTTGCGACGTTGCCTACTTTCAGAATAAACGCTCTTAAAAGTATCAAAAAATTGTTTGAAAATTTATTAATAATTAATTTTCTTGAATTCAATTCATAAGGTTATTTCTTTAATGATGTCTGTTACAAAACTACAATGTGAACCATTGGATCCAGTTAACAAACTTATGTAGTTGCACCAGGTAACTCTTTGGTGGTGGTTCCTGGCCCTGAGACGGATAGATTATGCCTTTAGACGAATTACAGTTTGTAAGTAAACCATTTACTTCATGCTCGCCCTGACATTCCATAAGGTTCAGTTGCTTATCAAAGCATATACGCAGCTCTGTTAAATATTGTACCCCATCTTCAAATATACACGCGATAAACGGCCTTATATTAATCTTTGATACCACAGCACTGTTAAGATCTTCAGCTCTTAGTGCTGTCGTGTCTGATGGGACAATGTTGGCAGCGTTGAGCATATCATTCATGTGATATTTGTTCAAGAAATCGATGCCCTTGCTGAAATATTTCAGTTGGCTGTTGAAAGGTTCGATCATTGCTGCACAAGTCCCGTGTTTATTCCATTCATGGGCCCATAAGTCGTAGAGTTGAGTTTCTGGAAATATATAGAACATTATAAAGTATTTATAGATATATATTAACAATGTTTGTGTTGAATTTCCTCCTCTATTCACTGGTAATTAGTGACCAAAGTTCAAAGTTTTTATTAATGCGATTTTTGGTGATACAACAGGATCTTAAAAATATTTTATAGTAGCTCAAAAATCTACCCTATAAAGGTATGCGTTGTTAAATTACAATATTAGAAATTAAGTTAAAAATTACATGAAACATTATGAACAATCAATTAAATCAATAATCAATAGAAATTAAAAACAAGATATATTAGATTGTAATAAATTTGTAGACATATGAATATTACATTAAAACATAAATACATAAAATTGTCAGTCACATGAAATTTTATCAACTAGGAATTCGTCAATGGTATAGTAAGTAGCATTATTAATTTATTTAGTTTACGTTTAAATTGTGTCAAGTTTAAATCTTTTATGTCATTTGGTAGCCTATTAAATTTTTTTGGAGCCATGCAAAGTATGCTCTTGTGCATAAGGGCGGTTTTAGAACTTCTTAGGCATAATTCATGGCGATATGTTGGTCTTATGGATCGATAGCTTTGTTCTGAAGCTTTTTTAAATAAATCACCGTTTTTCTTTACGAACAAAACGGTCTCGTATATGTAAAGACAAGGTAACGTTAATAGTTTTAAGGAAATAAAATGCGGTTTGTAACTTTCGGTTGACTTAAGATTGCACTGATCGATACTTCAACACGTGACTTTACTAATCATTATGAACAACTTTTACTACGGGACCAAACCTGAAATCGCGAAAAAAAAATCAGTTCACACAAACATTTATGTTCGCATAACTCGTCAAAATGTAGGGAACAGCTGTTTTTTTTTTTCGTCACTCACTCTATACAACGTGTACATTAAATGCGCAAAACCTCAGACACTCCAACTGATTTTTAATTCAATTGACCTATTTTTTTTTTTTTTTTTTTACGCTACGATGCGAAAAAAATGCGCTTCCCTGGTGCGCCGGGTGCGGGCCAGCTCCAACAATATACTGCAGTGTATCGGGAGTAGACTAGATTGTTTGTGTATGAATCGCTGCTGCAAGCTTTCCACATCTGTGTTGAGCGTGTAGCAGGGATTCATTAAATGTGTTATGTTTACTAACATAGTTGTTAAGATATACTGTTACTAACATTTCTGAATCTTGTTACTTGTTAATTTAAATAAAATAAATAAATATTACAGAGAGAAAAAAAAAACAAGGTTTTATGTGCTGTTTTAGTTCGTAAGATTCGTATTTGCATTGAAATAAAAGCTATTATTATCTCGCGTATGAGAAAATTTAAATTGGTGGACAACAATTTGTGTTTGTTTACCTATTTTGGCGGGTTTGCGCATGTGATGGCTTGACCTATTAATAAATAGACACTGCAACGTTTTTAACGAAGATTTTTTGAAAAATGTGACCTATATTAATTAGTGGTTCAATTGATTCTGCTCGTTATTCTGATCAAACTATTTTTATGTTTTGCGCATTTAACGTTACACGTTGTATTTTCCTGTTGATAAATATTGCTACTGTGACTTCTAAGTTGACCTTAGACCATTCTAAGTGTTCACAAGTGATTACATTATCTGTGTGATTCATAATCAGTAACCAAGGATTGGTATTATCTGTATTTATTTAGCGGGTACTGAGTACCCATCATTATTTATCTAAACATTTATATGGTAATGGTTTAACACTAGCAGAGTAAACACAATAATTAAACAATGCTGTATAAAACTGAACTTGAAATGGTTAAAAAGGTATGATCATCTGCCTAGCCTTTTCCCAACTATGTTGGGGTCGGCTTCCAGTCTAACCGGATGCAGCTGAATACCAGTATTTTACATGGAGCGACTGCCTATCTGACCTCCACAACCTAGTTACTAGGTAACACGATACCCCTTGGTAAGACTGGTTGTGAGACTTTTTTGGGCTTCTAACTACCCGTAACGACTGTCAAAGATCTACAAATGACAGCCGGGACCGACGGCTTAACGTGCTTTCCGAGGCACGGAGGGGGTCTTGGTATGTAAAGATGGTCACCCATCCACAGACCAACCACTGCAAGCGTAGCTTAACCTGATCGATCGACCCGTGCAGCTGTTGTTACTTAGCCACAAGCCGCTACAAATGGTTAAAAAGGTATATTGTGTACTAGTTGCTGCCCGCGGCTTTGCCCGCGTTTAGCCTAAGTTACTGCTTATGGGCTCCCACACAAAAGTGCGAATTCGCATCGCATAGCAAAAATCTGCGAGCCCGGCCTAGGCCGTGCGCACTGCGAGCTCGCAGATTCTTGCAATGCGATGCGAATTCGCAGTTTTGTGTGGGAGCCCTATAACATCAGCTATCTGCCAGTGAAAGTCCCGTCAAAATCGATCCAGCGCTTTTGGAGATTTGCCGAAACAAACAGACAAAAAATAAAATGGTTGTAATAAATACCGTAATCCTACTTCATACTGATGCATATTATAACGCGAAAGTTTGTGAGGATGGATGGATGTTTGTTACTCCTTCACGCAAAAACGACAGAACGGATTTGGATGAAATTTGGCACATAGATAGTTTATAACCTGGATTAACACATAGGAACTTTTTATCCCGATATTGCCACGGGATCAAGAGTTATGCGGGTGAAACCGTGGGGCGCGGTTTGTATTTTCATATAAATTTGCATTTAGTAAAAAACTGTTATTCTGACATTACAAACGGACACTTCAATTTTATTTTGTATAGATATAGATATGGAGGAAACACTTGTGACTAAAAGAGTGATGCATTTAAATATTTGTGGATGGAGAGAGAAAGTAAGGCCAAAGAAAGGATGGATGGACTGTGTGAGGAATGATGTATGATTACAGTAGCAGATCCAGGGGGGCTAAGGGGCTCAACCCCAAAAGTATCTGAGTTCTTCCGTGAAAAATCTTTTAAAAACTTGATATTATTCTAATTAAACTTTTTTGCAAGCGTTTCACTACCTTTATTTTTATTTAAAAAAATTTGGGTGGGATATTATCAAATAACTTTTCCCGCTCTGGGCAGAGCGGGAAGGCGTGTCAGACTCTTACTAACTAAGACCCATCCGTGTTCCTTCAGTTGCCTGTATGTTGCCAGGGGCCACGGTAACCCTTTCGGACAAACCCGTAACTCATTGACTCAACGGCATTGGCATCAATTCCTGTATTTTTTTTTGGATTTTTATTAAATCAGAGTTCCATTTGTTAATTAAATTTGGCCCTGTATAGCACCTATTTTCTTTAAATTGAGATTTTGTTAAGTTCGTTCACCATAAAGGGTAACAGACTAAAACCCAAACAAATGCTGAATGCAGGCTGTTTTTAGGGTTCGGAGCCCGAAGGGTGCCAAACGGAACCCTATTACCTAAGCCGGCTGTATCTCATGAACCGTAATAGGTAGACAGTTGAAATTTTCACAGATTGAGTACAACTACTAATCCTTATCCTTACATATTATAAAACAAAGTCCCCCGCCGCGTCTGTCTGTCTGTCTGAACGCGATAAACTCAAAAACTACCGAACGGATTTTCAAACGGTTTTCACCAATGGACGGAGTGATTCATGCGGAAGGTTTTAGTGTATAATTCATTATGGTTTTGTGTAAATTGGCTGAAATATGACGATTATTGTTGAAGATGTCGGAAAAAATCATGCCGACTGGGAGTTTTACTGGCGTGCGCTGCGTTAACCGGAAAAGATACATCAAATTTATGTTCTACGGTATTGTTCATCTTAAAAACTTCAACAAAAAGTGTGCGATGGCTATCTTCTAAGGATGACCCACAATAACCATTTTTATCTTTCAGAATTTGATAAAAATTTAATTGTTATTTCCGAAGCTTTTTTGACTGGTAGGTATAGTATTAATACTTATCCAATAAAATATGTTCTTTAAATTGGGAATTTAATTTAGATTAAAATATGCCTTCATATCATATCATATCATTAAATGAATAGTTTAAAAGATATCACAGTTTCAAAATTACGCGTAGCAACGCGGGCGCAGCGGTAGGAGTCAATGACCTTTTCCTCGGTTTTTAGGTATAAAATCTCGGTAGTACGTTCCCGTCGGATATTTTCCGACATCCACGCGGGCGAAGCCGCGGGCAAAAGCTAGTAATAAAATAAAATAAAGTTAAAAATTAAGGGATATAACCCCATAAAATGAACAAAACAAGTTTTTTTTTTGCTAAATAAATAAATAAATATTGTATGGTGGTACCACCATACAATATTGGAGCCCTTCAGTTCGAGTCCGACTCGCACTTGGCGGGTTTTTTATATTAAAGATTTAATTTAGTGTGACTGCCTCGTTGGTCTAGTGGTCGAAGGCGCTACTGTTGAGCATGAGGTCCTGGGTTCGATTCCCGGGTCGGGCAAAGTGTTATTGGGTTTTTATATCTGAAATTTCTCAATAGCAGCCCGGAGTCTGGATTTGTGCCCGGTTGATGGCAATAGGTTCGCCCCCTATTACATGGGACTTAAACATAACTGGCGAAATGTGGGTGTACTACAGTTACACCTCTGCCCAACCCTTCGGGGAAACAAGGCGTGATGTTATTATGTTATTTGATTTTATTCAAGAACTAGCTTTTTCTCGCAGCGTAGCTCACATAGAAGTTGGAAATTATCCCATGGAAACGTACTACCAGGATAAAAATATCCTATGTGTTAATTCAAGTTATAAACTATCTGTCTGTGTCATCAAAATCCTATTAGTAGCAAAACATAATGACTGAATACTATCGTGAATTCATGCAAGCCTAGTACATTTTGTTAGTTTTGCTGCTCAGAAATTGTGTATGCACAACGTCTTATGATTCAAATACTATCTAGAATTCATGCAAGCCCAGTACTTTTTGTGCCAAGTTTCAAGTTTATTACTTAAGGAATAAGATTTTTCATACAAACGAAATCCCCCCCTTTTCGCCAATTTAAAGGTGGAATTTTCGAAAACCCCTTCTTAGTGCTCCCCTACATTATAAAAGGAAGCTGTGTGCAAAATTTCACGTTCCTAGTCCCAGTGGTTTCGGCTCTGCGTTGATATGTCAGTCAGTTTCTCCTTTTAATATTTTCGCTCGGCATCCAATACCGTGAATGTGATATTTTTGATGAAAATCATTTTTAAATGTATGAATTGTAGGATCATATATTTGAACATGTAGAATGCAATAAAACAAAAATGTCAGATTCGCGATATTGAATGCCATACGATCAATCTGCCTAACCTTTTCCCAACTATGTTGGGGTCGGCTTCCAGTCTAACCGGATGCAGCTGAATGCCAAACGATGATAATATAAAAATATTTTGCTGATAAGACTAGCTAAACATGAACAACATTACTTGCAGTGGGCAATTTTTGCAATTATAATAGAAATGTAGGTTGCTTACTTCAGCAATATATTACAACTTAAGTTGGAGATTATATTAGTATATAAAATTCTCGTGTCGCAATCTTAGTTACCTTATTCCTCCGAAACGGCTTTACTGATTTTTACCAAATTTATATGCATGTTCAGTAGGTCTGAGAATCGGCTACTATCTATTTTTCATACCCCTAAGTGATAAGGGTTGTCCACCCCAAACAAATAATTGGCAAAACAACGTTTGCCGGGGTCAGTTAGTTATATTATGAAACTAACAAAATAAACAATATTATTTGTCAACCTGCCAAAATATTATGACATGTGTACTCAGACCAAATAAAAAAACCAAGACATAGTGCTGTCAACGGTGACGTAAGGGTAGTTTCGTAAACATGTGTGCACTTAGTGAAGTGTAGTTTGATTGTAAATGTGAGCGCGTGAGCTTGTATGGACAGAGTGGAGGTGTAGTTTTGGCATGCTTCACTGTATTATTCGCAGCGCTATGTCTTAGTTTTTAATTTGGGTCAAGAATGTGTATTAAAAAAAAAAATATATAAGAAAATATTACCCTTCTCAATGTTGGTCCAAGCTTCTTCTAACTCACTTTCAATGGGTCTAACTTGCTCTGGATCAAAACGCCAGGTGCTGTTGCAGTCAAAAGGCCCTTTGGTTCCTTTTTTTGTAGGCCAAATTCCATGAACAGTCCACGAATCCGATTTCTTAGGAAAAGTGCAGTGGTGATTGGGTTTATTATGAGTCCAAACCTTACATCTGGTACTTGGCCATTCTTGAGTGAACATAAGGTAATCCCAATCTTTTTCTAGTGAATTAGGGTTTAAAGCATCTCGAAACAGTATGACGTGATGACTTCGATGTATCAGCATCGAAGCATAATCAAAGCTGGAAAAGTCCAAGGTTACTTATGTATGTTATTTTTGTTACTTTTACATTTTGGTTTGGAAACAGTAAAAAAGCTTACCATAAATAAAGTAAAAACGTTGAAATTAAGCTCTTGCTACACATTTTTATTGCTTTAGTAAATAGCTATCTTTGTTTTAGTTCCTGGTTCTTTTAATCACAGCATTAAACACGCATAAAAGTATGAAAATATTTTCTCATTATTTTCGTGATTCCTTGTCTGTCGTCTCTAGGCAAGGCAAGTCGATTTCGTTGATTGTCAAATAAGAATACTTTTGTTCATCCAAATTGTCAAATTTGAAGTTTAGGCTCACGTTTGGAAACTAAACTTTCTATTGTACTACGATTTTAAATCGACGGTACATATTTAACTTTTTTAAATATCATCTAATATCTAATTATCTAAATAACTGTGAAATTGTTAAAATAATATTTTAAACAACGAAGTCGTAATATAATAATCGTACATGCTGGTTTGATATAATTCCAACAGATGGCGTTAGCGTACGTAAGGTGCGTGAATTTATTGCAAACTGTCATGAAAATTCCTTTGAAGATTTATTACAATTTCTACTCTTTTTTTACTTTTTGGCTTAGTGATCCCAGTTTAAAATCAACACCACGATAGGCGATTCTTCTTTTTTGCACGGTCGTTACTAACTCAGTTAGGCTAGGCACAAACGAGCCACCGGCCACAGCCACCCCGGTAGCCCAGCGAAAAGCAGTTAACATAATGTTTTATCATACGTTTTGTATGGATTCGTCGCACACGTGTGGCCACTCAACACCGCAGCATGAGGCGACAGCCACCGGTGGTTGTGGCCGGGCACTCGTGTGCGCTTACCCTAAATTATCGTAAACTAAGTAAAAAAATAGAACACCTCAGATTCATTTAATTCCATTCCATTCATTCTATTCATTTTTCATTTGTTTTCCATTTTATTTCCATTCATTTCATTTCCATTTTCATTTTTTCCAATACGAAAACTACCTTTTGAAAGGGGCTAGAATCAATTCTATTTTTTGTAAATTTTGACGTTCAAAAGTGCCTTTTTGTGCCTAATTGAAATAAATTATTTGACTTTGAAAGGAGATTATGATTTAAGAAGATAGAAGAAGATCAGACATTCTTTCGACGCCTGATCTTCGTACCTAGAACTTTTTGAGCATGTTGATAATGGGACATTTTTGAAAATCATGGGTCTACCTAACGTAGATAGTAAGTATCACGCAAGAGCGCGCGCGCCTGTAATCTCCGCGGTAGACAGAAGTTAACATAACTATTAGTATCTAAGTATTTGTTAATACTAGGTAATGGTGCCGATTCCCTTGTTCACAAACTAAACTAAATTTAAGTTCAGTGCATCTTTTTCTTTCTATTTCATTAAGAAAAGGACAGAAGATACATTTTAGTTTAGTCCTGTCAAATTAATCAGCGCCTGTCACTCTCCATACAAGTTTAGACGTGATTAAAAACTTGCCGACTAAAATTACGTCAATTTACGTCAAGCGCTGATTAATTTGACAGGACTAAACTAAAATTTATCTTCTGTCCTTTTCTTAATGAAATAGAAAGAAAAAGATGCACTGAACTTAAATTTAGTTTAGTTTGTGCACAAGAGAATTGGCACCAGTACTTATTTCAATGATCTACACATTCTACACTCACATCATAGTATAAAGAGAGGAAGTACGCTATCTTCATACAAACGCACCGCGCGCGGCTTGTATGTGTGCGCGGCTTGTATCTATGCGTCGCCGCACGCACACTTAGCAAAATCTCGGCTGTTTTAGAGTGCGCCAGTCGGGGCTAACGCCGCACAAAGTTTGCGTGTCGCGGCTTTTCGGCACTGCTAAATGTATGAAAAATGAGTGATAATCGCAGGAGAAATTATTGCTGTGCGTTTGGGTGTCTAAATAATTCATCGATTCCAGAGTTGTCTCTGTTCAGATTACCTACTGAACAGAAAAAGTAACCAAGTCACTTATTCTAGCATATAATTTTTACTTGATGATGAGATACCTAAGTACTTATTTTTTGTTGTATTAGTTATATATCAGACAGACGAAGTAGGCAGGCCTACTTTCCCACTAAAATGTATTAGGTACCTACTTTTGATCTGTCAATTGATATGCCGCTAATGCTTTGTTTACGTTTAGTCATGCCGATTTCTCAGTATTGTAGGTATAGTAAAGTAACTAAGTACTTACAGTTATACCAGTTAGTTTTTATACCATCTTTTAAACCATGTTTTTAAGCAAATAAATATTATTCTATTCTAAAATCGTAATTTCAAATATTTGACGAATTGTGAATCAGATAAATAGAGCAAAGTTCGAATCGTAACCATTCGTAACAAAATATAAACCGCAAATATAACTTTGTCATTCATACAAACACTATGAACATCATCGTTTAGGGAAAACCGACCTCACAAACCCTGATCCCAGACAACACACAAGTAAAAACCGGCCAAGTGCGTGTCGGACCACGCACAATGAAGGGTTCCGTAGTTGGGATGAATTTATCCCAAGAACAAACTTACCTTTGTAGTTGAGAAACATGTTCTCCCATACATTTTGTATGGGAGAACATGTTTTTGCAACCGCAAATGTAAGTTGGTCGATTATTACTCGTTAACTTGTAAAGCCTACTTATTTTTCATGATTTTATTTTACCACTTTGTCGACGTGATTAATATGTACCTATACCCATGCCAAATTACAGCTTTCTAGTACTAAGCGTCTCTGAGCTAAGCCGCGGACGGACAGACAGACAGACAGACAGAGGGACATGACGAAACTATAAGGTTCCTTGTTTACTACGGAACCCTAAAAATAGAACTTCCCGGCCCTTGCCAATTTCTAGGTACTGAATTAAAATTTAGCTAAAAGTGACAACCCTGAGACAGGCAAGTATGGTAGGCAATTATATCGCGGATTGAGCCGGAGATAGCCTACTAGAACTCTTTATACTATGCTCACATTTATTCGTCAGTAACCACAGGGGTAATTCCCGTAATTTTTAAGCTCGTTCTCATTCTAATCTCATATGCAATCTGTCAAAAATACAATCAATTTACCAAAAAAATTAATAATCATTAAGTACTTAAATTAATTTATTTTGACCCTGTAGATGGCGAGTAGGTATTTTGACATCCATCGGATACAAAGCTAGACTCTGGCTTGGTGGAGCTGCTATTGAGAAATTCCTAAAAGAAAAACTCAATTTATAGATACTAAGCCAACGTTCGCACGCACGTACCTAATAAAATCCCGCGATGAAATCCCGCTGCGATTTTATTACGTCCGTGCGAATGTCGGCTAACACAGCTCAACTGCGGGACAGAACCAGCCCATCCTGAGTAGTAAGTAGTCGCAAAAAATAAATTAGTTGTGTTGTTTTGAACTATAAAAAAAGTGGTCCAGACATTTTGATGTCAGAATGTCTGACCACTTTATTTACGCGTTTTTTCGCTGTCAGTTGTACTAAATATTTGAAGTTAGGTATCAAATAGTAGCAAAAAGGTAGTACATTTTGGTATTTTGCAAACATTTCTATTGGTCATTGGTATTGTTTTTTTTTAATATTGGTGGGTAGGTATTGGTTGGTAGGGGTTCTGACGTTTACCGCACTACCGGTCACTAGACCAATAAAACACTCCGGGAATGCCGACAGAAGTGAAAACTTGAACAAGATCGTCTTGTTGGAAGAAAAATACTTTTATAGAACATTATTTTGTTTGTAACTTTATCTAAATAAAAACAACAATCGCGGTAGCAAAAAAAAAAAGGATTGTGTGGTTTTATGAAACCACGGTAAAAGTGAAACTTCTTATTGGCCTTGGCTGCTCTGACGAGCGCCTTTCACTTTATCCGTACTCCGCAGCCGACCGTCACGCGACATGCAACACTCAGACGAAAAAGTTTGAGACGACGTAATAAAAGTTTCACTTAAAAAAAAAATACTTTCAAAACCTTTAGAGTAAAAATACTTGCATAGAACATTGATCCGTAACGTAATATAAATAAAGAGCACAATCGCGTTTACAAAAATCAGGTGTCGGTAACGGTGTCGCGAGTTCAATTGATTTTTCCCATCGCAAAAATGCCCAACGCGCTTAAAGAAGTTCTCACTTCAAAAACAGTTAAAAAAAATAGGTCCCAAATACTTCCTCATTGCAGTATTATCTGGTCCCTCTGCCAAGCGGGCGGTGACCCAAGCTTTTTTTCACGATACCGTTCTTGACTAACCTCATTTCAAGTTTTTCTCCACCCGTCACTCGGTCCGATGCACCAATGAAAAAAGGCGATCGCGTGTTTTACGATACGGTGGGCAAGTATCCCCACATTACCACAGATGCATTATGGAGCTCGGCATGATCGTAATTAGTGGCGTGCGCGTGCGCCATCCGACGTCGGGCGACGAGCTAACTATCCTGGTGTTGCCAGGTGGTGAGTCTCAAATTGAGAAACCTGTTCCGGATTTTATATTAATTTTTATTATGGTTTATTTTTTACTACCAAAGATAATTAAACATTTTTTTTTTATGTTTCAGGATTCTTAGTGTATTTCTTTGGGGGCTCCTATTAGAAGCAGACGTGAGGATCTAGGTTTTCGTTCAATGGGGAGGGGGGAATGTTTCTCTTTGAGAGGTGTGACGGGGATTCTCAAGACAAAGCCTAATAAAAACTTTCGGCACCTATTTTCTAAAAACTCAAGAATGCGCCCCCTTTTCAAGGATAAGTACTACTTAACAATATCTTAGTAGTAGACTAGTAGGTAGTAATATACTGTATATACAAAACCTATATACAAAATAAAAATATAGGTTATAAAACTACGTTTAAATGAGGCCTATTATTAGATGGACACCCCGATACAGATACCATTGTTACCACAAACGAAATTGTCTTGGTTTCCCTCTGCTTAGACCTCACGAGTTCACTTACAGTATTAATTTCTAATTTCTTAATATCTCTCGGGTATCATCGAATTTCCGAATACAAACGAATGCAAATTTCCATGTCTATCAATTTTAGATTTATCGTATATAATAATTTGAATTCAGAACTAAGTACTTTATTATTGTTTTGTTTTGATTTTGATTTCTGTGTGAACTATATAGAGCTGTAATATTATTTTCCTATCTGTCGTGCTTGCGACTTTAGCAGCTTTCCTCCGATTTTTTAAGTAAATTACATTAAGTTAAAAGAGTAATATCAGCTCTAATTTTCTCTATATACTTTCAAGTCGAGAGAGCGTCCGGTCTGCACCAAATGCAAAGGGCAACTCATAGATAATACGGGGCAACTGATATAAATCCGACGACTGACGAAACACGAGGTTTGCCGAGGGACATTAAGAACATAGTTTGTCTGTAAAATATTTACCACATTCAAGGTGAATTGCTTATCCTAGCAACACTGCAAATATCCTAGACAAGATGATGGAAAAAAAAAGTAACAAATGCATTCTCGTCCACAATTATTTTCATTTGTATCACACAACAAGTAGCGAATCACGAAGTGGGTGGCTTGTAATTTTTTTTACTTTTAAAATTAATGTTTTCTCTTTATGGACTGCAGTTTTCGTGCTAAGCATTGTTATAATTTACAATATTACGACTGCTGAGCGTGAAGTCGGGTGATACCCAGGTTGAGTAAAGTGTTAGGCATTTGGTTTTTGACTAGGAATTACTCACCGGCAGTACGGAGTTTGAATTTATGGTCAGCTAGTAGTGGCAATGGGCTTGCTCCCTATTCCATGAGACTTAAACATAACTGGCAAAATGTAGGTGTAGTGTTAAGTAAACTTCTGCCTAGCACTTCGGAAAATACAAGCGTGATGAGGTTACTTAGATCCATTTAACAGAACATACGTGATTGGCTTTAAAAGGCTCATAAAATTTAGAATATTCCCACCTACATGTCATCTGTACACACGGCTACATCTGTACGGAAATCCTATACAATGCGAGATCAGCATAAACTGGAAATCAATAGCTTGATGTGTAGCCGTGTGTACCCTAATTGCGTAATACAACACAATTACAATCTGTTTCGATTTGAAACAGATTGCTAATCCATTGCTTCATAAGTTGGAAAAAAAAATCTGCTCAACAACGTAAATAACGCAATGAATGTAGTTGAACTGTCAAAATGAAACAAACTAGGCAAAATTGTTTACGTAAATAAATTACGCAATTATGGTACTGGTTTCCATATCTCCTGGATTCCTCCTATTTCTTCTACATTTATTTAATTGACAATTCAACTCTTCTCTAACGACCCCAATACTATCGATGACATCACTCGATTTCAAAAATTTCTAAAAAGAATTCTCTTGATCCGCTCGCGAGTTATTGCATAAGCATAATCAATTAATCAGCCTTTATGTTCCCACTTCTAGGACTTCTAGGCCTTCCTTTCTGTGAGAGGGAGTGGGCCGTAATCCACCACACGGGCCCAGTGCGGGTTGGTGGATGTCACAAGTCTTCGAATTTTTAGTTCTAGGCTATGTCAGTTTCCTCACGATGTTTTCCTTCACCGTTTTGAGAGCAGTGATGATGAAATAATTTGCACAAAGTAATGTGCTTGCTTGCACGACCTAGTAGTCGTAGGTCACGGCCGTACCACTGGGCCACCACCGCTCAAGTTAATGCGAACCGAGATAAATTAAATGGTTAGGGCACCTTGCTGGCTCAATGTCATGGGTTCGACGACTCGCGCCCGTGACCCTTGTAAGATAACTGCCTACCTATAGCATTAGTGCACCTACGCAATACAGCTCCGATTCAAGCGACAATTTTTCAATAAAAACCTTGTTTTGTGCGTAGTTTCAATCGATTGCAGATGTTTGTTGTTTCAAGAACTTCTTGTAGTTTGCTGATCCTTTTCTTTTTGAAGTGAAAACTTCTTTAGGCGCGTAGGGCATTTTTGAGATGGGAAAAAAACAATTGAACTCGCGACACCATTACCGACACCTCATTTTTGTAAACGCGATTGTGCTCTTTATTTAGATAAGGTTACGGATCAATGTTCTATACAAGTATTTTTCTTCCACCAAGGCGATCTTGTTCAAGTTTTCACTTCTGTCAGCACTCCCGGAGTGCCTGCCAATGTTTTTATAATCCTGTTGAAATTGGTAAACTATTCTAAAGACCATTCCTTGTAGCAAAATTAATTTTGTGAATGATCGCTCTAATTTTGTCACGAGAGTCGCAACATTATGCCCAAAGGTGTTCGTTCAGTGATCCTCATTAATTCCAAAGATAATCTAAATAAAATGTGCTACAAATGCATGCCTGAGTACTTTTTGCGATGGAACATCCGCTGGACAAGCAAGTTCAGTCATATTAAATAGCTGTTCCATCATTAGCGTCTGCTGGACTACGGCCTCTTTAATCACAAGCCATTTAACTTTTCTCTCGGCAACTCTGAATCCAGCTAACTTTATGCCACCTTGCGAAGATCGTCGCTCTGAACAAGCCTGAGGGCATCCTACCCTACGTTTGGCGTTTAGAGGTCACAGTCTGTTTACCTTTAGTAGATCATGGAACCCTCCTTTAGAGGTGTTAGATAAATTAAGTAAGTAGCTACTACATTTCGAGACAAAATTAAATATTTTATTCCAAAAAAATAAACAGAATTCGACCACTTTTGTGGTTAAACTGTAATTAATTCAATTCATTGGCCAAGTTTTGCATGTGTGAGATGAGGCGAAGACTATGTGAGGTCAAAAATTAAGTGAAAAGACTGCCGAGGGAACTGATACTAATGAACTGGCAAACTACAGGTTACAATTAAACTTAATAACAGAGAGAGATGCAGAGTTATCACAGGAAAAGGGTGATACTTCTTTCAGGGGGATTCTTAAGCAATTCAATCTTTGGGTTGTAAATATAGATAAAAAGGAAGGGCGGTACGTCTTCTGTTTGAAATAACATATCTAGTGCAATCACCAGTCCCTCTGGCAGGTGTAGAGACTGTGGCAATGCTGCTAGTGGTGCCGATTCCCTTGTTCACAAACTAAACTAAATTTAAGTTCAGTGTATCTTTTTCTTTCTATTTCATTAAGAAAAGGACAGAAGATAAATTTTAGTTCAGTCCTGTCAAATTAATCAGCGCTTGACGTAAATTGACGTAATTTTAGTAGGCACGTTTTTAATCACGTCTAAACTTGTATGGAGTAGTGACAGGCGCTGATTAATTTGACAGGACTAAACGAAAATTTATCTTCTGTCCTTTTCTTAATGAAATAGATAGAAAAAGATGCATTGAACTTATATTTAGTTTAGTTTGTGAACAAGGGAATCGGCACCATTAAGTTCTAGTGGTGGACTAAGCCTGTCGGGGGACCGAGGCGGTAAAACTAAATAGACAACGAATGAACGTCGAAACATTAAGCACGCTGTCTTAAAATTGTAAGGTTTTCTTTTGACTATTGATACAGAAATATAATATACTTTGTTGACAACAGAAAAGTTGGAGTATAAGACGAATAGAGGATGACAGAGCGAGCGAAGCGAGCTCGAAAAATTTTGCACCCCGCAATGTTAAAAGGTCCTTTTGATTATTTGTACATAAATAGGGGTTACTTTGTCAACTTACGGAGAGAAGTCTGAGAAAAAAGAGAATTTCGGTTGCAAGAGCGAGCGTAGTGAGCTCGAAAATTTTGATTAAAAAGTATTTCTCGAGTTTTGGGAGGCCCCCAGGACTCCCGCTCCTGGTCCACCTGGGGCGGACCGCACTTGCCCCTTGGTCCGCAAGTGGTTCTAGGTACTTACCTTTTTATTATTTCCTGGGGAAACCTTCAAAATTCCACTCCAGAATTCCCTCAGTGCAACGCCTGTTAGAGCACTTCCTTCCTTAGGGAGACTGTAGGTAAGGGGTCTCCCTGTTTGTGAGAGGCACGTTGAAGGTGGTTACTGTAATTTTTAATCGACTTCAAAAAAAGGAGGAGGTTCTCAATTCGACTGTTTTTTTTATTTTTGTTACCTCAGAACTTTCAACTGGGTGATTTTTTTTTCCTACTTAGTATATAGTAAGTAAGTAAGTAATCATTTTATTTACCAAAAACTTAGCCTAGGTAACATCAGTGTAGTTTAAACTATGGGATGGGTATGGCTATTACAATGAGTAAGCCCCTGCCCTTCAAACTAGGAAAATTCTGTATCTTGAAGGACAGTGTTCTTTAGTGGGATTGACACGTTTTACAAAATATTTATAATTGCGTAATAATTCTGATGTTAACAAATTAATTGAATGGATTTACTGGTTAATTGTGTGTGAGTGTGTTGCTATGGGGGTGTGTTATATGAATGATATCTTAAGTTCCTGTCACTGTTATTTACATAGCAGGTAGTGGTATTCAAATTTGTGTGGGATAGGTACTACAACTAAAAACTGAGAAATAAACCGAAAAATAACTTAAAGTTCGGAAGTTGGTGACAAAAAACGAAAATTCAAAACCAAAGACACCGACTACCGAAATTAAAGTTATTTTTTGCTTTGTAATGTTTTTTTTAACGAGCAGTGGTGGCCCAGAGGTAACAGCCGCGACTTACGTGTTGTAGGTCGTAGGTTCGAACCCAGACAGGCGCTTTACTTTGTGTTGATTATTTCATCACCACTGCTCTCAAAACGGTGAAGGAAAACATCGTGAGGAAACCGGCATGTCCTAGAACCGAAAATTCGAAGACATGTGACATCTACCAACCCGCACAGGGCCCGCGTGGTGGATTACGGCCCACTCCCTCTCACAGAGAGGAGGCCTGTGTCCCAGCAGTGGGAACATTTATAGGCTGATGATGATGATGATGATGACTGCAGGTTCTATCTGACCCTGCACTCGTAGATATCTTTTTAGCAGGATAACTGAAACAAACTGGATTCACACAGGATCCATTATACTCTGATTAGATTCCTTTACATAAGTTGGAAATGGTAAGGTCAATCGACGGAAAATAAGGATAGCTATTATTGAGCCACTCGACACGGTTGCAATCAGGAATTCAGATTATTCAGGATCCTTCTCCACGAAAGATAGTGGGTCATGAATTGAATAATGTAGCAACGGACTATTCACTTTATAATAAAAAAAAATTATTTCAATTACAAAAGGCATTTAGATACAATGATAATGGAGATCGCCTTTTAAGCAAGGAATTGCTTGTGTTAGGAGACTCCGCGCTTCCACTTATCATTATCTTATGCAATTGAATGTAGACAATGGTGCCGATTCCCTTGTTCACAAACTAAACTAAATTTAAGTTCAGTGCATCTTTTTCTTTCTATTTCATTAAGAAAAGGACAGAAGATAAATTTTAGTTTAGTCCTGTCAAATTAATCAGCGCTTGACGTAAATTGACCTAATTTTAGTCGGCAAGTTTTTAATCACGTCTAAACTTGTATGGAGAGTGACAGGCGCTGAGTAATTTGACAGAACTAAACTAAAATTTATCTTCTGTCCTTTTCTTAATGAAATAGAAAGAAAAAGATGCACTGAACTTAAATTTAGTTTAGTTTCTGAACAAGGGAATCGGCACCATTGTAAACATGCAGAACTAAAAATAAATGGGTAATTTAAAATTATACAAAAATGAAAGAGTGAATGATTTGTAAATGAGTGAGCGTTATGCATAGAAAAGGGCCAGGGAAAATGTTATATGCAAGTATTTTTACTTTAAAGGTTTTGGAAGTTTTTTTTTTGTAAACCCGATTTCTTGTGCTCTTTATTTAGATAAGGTTACGGACCAATGTTCTACACAAGTATTTTTCTTCCACCAAGGCGATCTTGTTAAGTTTTCACTTCTGTCGGCACTCCCGGAGTGCCATTTTTTTTTTGTTAGGTGGGTCAACTTTGGGAACTGTATACAGTTTAGTCGGTCTGTTCTGTAAAAATCTCCGCTCTCTAAGTTGTTGATATCAATATTATCAATCTTTGGTGGAATGACAGCTCACTTCAAAATCACTTCACCTACACTCGCGACAATCTAAAAAGCCCGATTTGACGTTTCGTACTCATTTGTGTAAATCAGACCAAATAAAAAACGAAGACATAGCGCTGTCAACAGTGACGTGAGGCCGGTTTCATTAACATGTGTACACTTAGTGAGGTGTAGTTTTGGCATGCTTCACTGTATTGTTCGTAGCGCTATGTCTTGGTTTTTTAATTGGTCTGAGACGTGTAATAAAACGATATGCCTCGAAAATCAGTTTTAAAGCAATGTAGATAAATCGTCGATTACAAACTCTCTAGATAAATCAATGTCTTGAGAATTGGTTTTTAAAGCAACTGTTTTTTTCCATCATTACTCAAAATATTTTTATAGCTGTCAAATCGGAGTTCATAGGTTGTCGTGAGATTTGCACAGAACAGTACCCTAATTGCTTAATACAAAACAATCACAATCTGTTTCGATTTGAAACAGATTGCTAATCCATTGCTTCATAAGTTGGAAAAAAAATCTACTCAACAACGTGAATAACGCAATGAATTTTGTTGAACTGTCAAAATGAAACAAATTAAGCATTATTGTTTACGAAAATAAGTTACGCAATTAGGGTACTGATCGGCAGATTTATCTAAACACTTTCTTATTTAATTAAAATGCTATAAAAAATACCATAAGTATAGAAACCTATATGAAACTTCCAAAAGGTAGGTATTTACTATTAGAAAATATATGTCAAGCCATCAGACCATGGCTTTTCTCGTTCATGTATATTATTAAACACAAGATAAATAATAATTATAGCACCATTAAACGTAATAAAAAGAAAAAGCTTATAATTAATACGGTTTTTAATTTTAAATTATAATACTTACCATAATTAAATTAACTTTAGTGCAGTGATTTACTGATGATAGACATTTTATTTGCATACAGAACTATTTGCTTGTGTTAATTATTTAAGTTATAGCTTGGAACGAGCGTGTATTTCGGGACATCGCCAAGCAGTTGGTCGACTCTTCACGTGACCAGAGGGCTGGCCAATTCTTAGGCCAAAGAATCAGCATTGCCACCCAACATGGCAACGCTGCTAGCCTTTTGGGCACTTTTTCCGTTGACAGCGATGCGGACGAATTTTTTGACGCCCAATAAGAATCAGCATTGCCATCCAACGTGACAACGCTGCCAGCCTTTTGGGCACTTTTCCCGCTGACAGCGATGCGGACGAATTTTTTGACGCCCAATAAGAATCAGCATTGCCATCCAACGTGACAACGCTGCCAGCCTTTTGGGCACTTTTCCCGCGGACAGCGATGCGGACGAATTTTTTGATGCCCAATGAGCTCATCTGTTTGTTTTTATTTTTTCCTTTACATACTTGTACATAATACATATATATATTAGTTAGTTATATATACATAGTATAAATATTCATAAACACCTTGGAAGTTAGTCATAATGGGGCTTGTGGCTAAGTAATAACGGGTTCCCTACTTGTTTTCGAAAGTTGACAGCCGCACGGGTCGATCGGTCAGGTTAAGCTACGCTTGCTACGGTTGGTCCGTGGATGGGTGAACATCTTTACATACCAAGACCCCTCTTTGCCTCGGAAAGTACGTTAAGCCGTTGGTCCCGGCAGTAATTTGTAGATCTTTTGACAGTTGTTACGGGTCGTCAGAAGCCCGAAAGTCGCTCCATCATCATCATCAGCCTATAATGTCATTGTTCCCACTGCTGGGACACAAGCCTCCTCTCTGTGAGAGGGAGTGGGCCGTAATCCACCACGCGGACCCAGTCCGGGTTCACATGTCTTCGAATTTTCAGTTCTAGGACATACCGGTTTCCTCACGATGTTTTCCTTCACCGTTTTGAGAGCAGTGGTGATGAAATAATTTACACAAAGTAAAGCGCCTGCCTGGGTTCGAAACTACGACCTTCGCTCCATGTAAATCATCAATTATCCTTAACTTAATAAATATTATGTTTTTCAAGAGTATGTTTCCCATTGAGGAATTTGCGAAAAGTATTCCGAGGAGGCTTGTTATGGGGTTGCGAATAAAACCGAAAGAGAAATCATGGCCCGCGGCAACATGGCAACTGAAGGAACACGGGTGCGTTTTAGTCTATAAGAGTTAGAGAGGAGAAGTTATTTGACAAATTACAAACCAAAAAAAAAAAAACTTTTTACAAAAAAAAAACAACCGACTTCAAAAAAACACTACAAAGTGAAAAATAACTTTAATTTCGGAAGTCGGTGTCTTTGGTTTTGAATTTTCGTTCTTTGTCACCGACTTCCGAAATTAAAGTTATTTTTCACTTTGTAGTGTTTTTTTGAAGTCGGTTGTTTTTTTTTTTGTAAAAAGTTTTTATTTTTCACTTTTTAGTTGTGATACACCTACCCCACACAAATTCGAATACCAATACCTGCTATGTAAATAACAGTGACAGTAACAGTGAGTACATCTTTACATACCAAGACCCCTCCGTGCCTCGGAAAGCACGTTAAGCCGTTGGTCCCGGCTGTCATTTGTAGATCTTTGACAGTCGTTACGGGTAGTTAGAAGCCCAAAAAGTCTGACAACCAGTCTTACCAAGGGGTATCGTATTACCTAGTCACTAGGTTGTGGAGGTCAGATAGGCAGTCGCTCCATGTAAAATACTGGTATTCAGCTGCATCCGGTTAGACTGGAAGCCGACCCCAACATAGTTGGGAAAAGGTTAGGCAGATGATGATGAAATAACAGTGACAGGAAGTGACGAAAAAATACGTATTATTGAAGGTACTAAGGTACTCAAAAACTACCCAAGCAAAGTTAATAAAATTTGTATGGGACCACCTCTGAAGTATGATCTACCAAACAAAAAAAGAATCATCAAAATCAATTCATAATTGACGGAGTAATCGCGTAACAAACATACAACAAAAAAAAAAAAAAAAAAACATACAATCGAATTGATAACCTCCTCCTTTTGGAAGTCGGTTAAAAATGCGGTAGCGCTTGCAATCACTAGACCTAACAAGGCAGTCAGATAGTTCGGAAGACTGTCACGACAACACATGTACCAGAAGCACTCAGCACGACTTGACACGAAAGGAGGAAATGAGCGTGCATTTGCTAACACGAAATGACGCGATCATTTCCGATCGTGCGACCCAGTTCCTTTCAGTATTACTATACTCCGTTTGAAATAAGATTAGACATTTAACTAAACCTTTTTTACAGTCCGTTCAACCGATTTTGACTTCTATTGCGATGGCGGCATGACAAATGACAGCTGCAGTAAACAGTTGGTTTGTAACCACTTTTTTTTGCTTTTAATGCCATCCTTATGCCTACGGTAAAGAAGTCAAAATCGGTTGAACGGACTGTAAAAAAGGTTTGTTTAAATGTCTAATCTTATTTCAAACGGAGTATAGACTACAGTTACAATAGACCTGCCAGACCGCCTGATTCTTCTTCTTCTCGTGTAGTTAGTGATTAACCTGGTGTCAGAGTTTTAAAGCCGCCCATGGGCCTCTGATTTGGCTTCACGTTCCGTCGAGAAATATCTCTCAGGCAGTTTCCTCACGATGTTTTCCTTTACCGTTTTTGAAGCAAGTGATACAATACGCACATGAATCCGAAAAGTCAGAGGTGCGTGCCTTGGGTTCGAACTCGAGACCTATGACTTGGCAGTCTGACGGTCACACCACTAGGCTATCACTGCTGACTCCGATAAAGATAGGGTAAGGGGGTTAAATAAACAGGATATCCAGATAATCTTTGAGAGGAAAAAGAGCTTTGTTGAAAGTACCAATCAATAAATTGGGTCACTATTGATCTCGAAAGTTCAATTGGGACATCTCCTCTCCTCCAAAATGATTGAAATTAAGGTTGATGGAGCAAACTTCAAAGATAGTAAGACACCATTCTCTTGCCCTTATTTTAATTTATTTGGGGCGGCGCCGGCGCAGCTATTTCTGAAGTGAAAACTTCTTTAGGCGCGTTGGGCATTTTGATAAGGGGAAAAACAATTGAACTCGCGACACCATTACCGACACCTCATTTTTGTAAACGCGTTTGTGCTTTTTACTTATATTACGTGACGGATCAACAATCAATCGGTTCTATGCAAGTATTTTTACTTTAAAGGTTTTGGAAGTATTTTTTTTTTGTAAACGTGATTGTGCTCTTTATTTATATAAATTTACGGACCAATGTTCTATACAAGTATTTTTCTTCCACCAAGGCGATCTTGTTCAAATTTTCACTTCTGTCGGCACTCTCGGAGTGCCACTGTTTTTTTTTTCATTGTCTTCCCAAAGATATTTAGTATCCATATAAATTTTAACACAGCTAACTATTTACATTAGGTACTAAATTAAAAGACTAACTAACTATCTGTATAAATAAAAATAATAAAAACAAAACGACAATTAGGCGTCGAAGTATTCGTCCGCATCGCTGTCATCCGGAAACGTGCCCAGAAGACTGGCAGCATTGCCACGTTGAATGGCAATGCTAATTCTTTGGCCAAAGAACGAGCCAGCCCTCTGGTCACGTGAATCCATATAAATTACTTTACAAGACGAATGCCCTATCATCCACGTCAATAAATAACTTCTGCGCGTCCCAGATTCACCTCAAAACCATAAACAATACAACTGCTCACAAGAATGCACACAACTCCCTTTAATAGCTCCAAGCTAGATCATTTTACAAACAGGCCATTGCTCTCGATCGCATTAAAAATTAATGCATTACTGCAAAAAATGGCGATCGCGCGTGCGTTTCCGGGCGAGTATGCGGTTGCAAAAACTGCGCGCGCGCCGATTGCTGCGCCGTGACGCGTTTTTCTTATTAATTAATGCTGTAAAGTGCGATGGGCACGCAAACGTCTTTGTTTTACAGCCAATTTACACTTGCCCTAGCCGGTTCTAGGCAGGCGCCGGTGGGCCCCGAGTGACGGCGTAATTGTCGACGGTTGAACGTCTTCTTTATGAAACACTTAGGAGGAATGATCCCTGACAGCGGCGGTAATTAGACGGATTTCTAGGCGTTAAGATGATTGGCAGAATGTTGTTTTAAGATTGCGTGTGTCAGGTTTCCTTTCGTCGAGTTTACGGTGAGGAGTAATTTGTTGCCGGTGAACGTTTTGTGATTTTTTTGTTGATCTTTTGAACAGAGAGAGGCAGGCAGGTAAAAGTTTAAGTTAAAGAAGCATTTTCTTTTACTTTTAGAAACTGCGTCTTTTTCTTGACAAGGCTACATTTTTATACGACTGCCCAAAAAGGAGTGTAATGTCTTTAGGCTTCGTGAGTTTCTTTGTGTCACCATAACTTTTAAATGCCTGAATAGATTTGAATGTATGGGGTATCGTTAAAATCCTTACATCATCCCGAATGACCTCGTAGATTTAAATTGTTCCACAGAACGACACAACGGTATTTACTGCAATGATAATTTTATTTATCTGTTTAGTCAGCGAGTAAATGAAGTAAGTGACCTTTCGTGTTCTATATACAGATTAACTAATATAACTTGTTTTTAGTTCGTTTTTTGTTTCAATAACATGAAAGGCTCTTTAGAAAAAACACATAATTAACTCGCAAAGTCAAGATCAATAAAAATCGCTCATTTTAGAATACGGACAGTGTGTACACTACTTTAGAATGGCAAATAGTTACACATCACTCTAACAAAAGAAAGCTTTACTAAAACGAATTGTTTATTATCTGTTCTATTTATTTTATTAATATGAAACAAGAAATAATTAATGGTTACAGTTAATGAGTTAATATTATATTCTAAGATGTACCTAATTAATCGCATTGTGTGCTGTTTTTCTATTTTGTTAAGAAACTAGTTTAGGAAGAGCTCGTGGCGAAGTATTAACAGCCGCACAGGTCGATCCATCAGGTTAAGCTACGCTTGACGGGGTTGGTCCGTGGATGGGTGACCATTTCTATATACCGAGAATCCTCTGTGCCTCCAAAAGCACGTTAAGCCGTTGGTCCCGGCTGTCATTCGTGGATCTTTGACAGTCGTAACGGGTCGTTAGAAGCCCGAAAGTCTGACAGCCAGTCTTACAAGGGGTATTGTATTACCCAGTTACTGGATTGTGGAGGTCAGATAGGCAGTCACTCCATGTAAAATACTGGTATTCAGTTGCATCCGGTTAGACTGGAAGCCGACCCCAATATAGTTGGGAAAAGGCTAGGCAGAATGATTGAAACTAGTGTTAGTTAGAAATGGGGTTCTGGGTAAATCCGTGGCTGGTAAGATGAGGAAAGGAAAGTCTCCTCCTTGTCTTTGTCTACTAATAGACCTCCCTGGCTCATCCCGTGGGTCCTTTTTGTCAAATTTTTATAAGTCTTATAAGAACTAAAAGGAAATATTGTACAGATTACGAAACAGTTACAGTTTTATATGAGTTTCATAGTAAAATAGCGAGAAACCGGGGTTTAAACGCAAACAGTTCGAAAAGGGGCGGGGCCACGCCAAGTTCATGGTCAGGCTTTTTTTAATGCGTTTGACAGCTGTCAGTTGAAGGGCTAAAACTTTTTTCCATCAGGAATTTCTCAGTTGAATCTCGGAGTCTGGATTTGTGCCCGGTTGATGGCAAAAGGCTTGCCCCCTATAACATCATTACACGGGACTCAAACATATTTTTTTTTTGTTGGTAAATTGGCGTGTGCTAGCTGACATAAAGCAAATAATTTAATTTTATGTTTTGTGTTAGGTAATGTAAATTATTTTGCATTAGTCCTATTGTATAGAATCAAGTTTTTCTAACTAATTAGACAGCTGTGCTGCTGGGGACTCTCTTGCATTACTTTTTCTTTCCAGCTAAAGCACTAGGAAGTGGTGAAGGGTGAGCATTTTTGGGAGACTGTCTTATGTAATTTTGACGTTCGAAAAGTGCTGATTCTCAGCCTAGTTTGAATAAATGACTTTTGAATTTGAATTAACTGTCGAAATGTAGATGACTACACCTCTATCTAACACTTCAGGGAAAAAGTCGTGACGTTATTGTATAAATGGTGTGGTTGGTATGAGGTGGTTCATCTGGAGCAGTAGTGATATCCAGATTTAGCAAAACTATTTTCATTTCTATTACATATTTTATTACCAATTTCAACAGTTTGATGGCCGACAAAAACTGAGAATCGAGCTTAGTGATTCGCGATTGAAGAGGTCTACCCTGCAGTAGATAGACGCCGAAATGCTGAGAACTCCAACTCCAACTGAATACTAATTTAATCCACCAATTAAATGAATCATCAAAACCATAAACAAACAACCGATAATAAAATCTATTTTTAAAAGTATAAGTACAATATCCTTTTCGCGCATCACTGGCTATAAGCGCGCAATTCAAATAAGGAATGTAGTTTAAAATAGCGATGCGTCGGCGCAAACGCACCCCGTGACGTCAGCAGGAATTCGACTCGGAAATGAGTCACAGACAAGTCGCCTGAGTTTGCCTGAGTCATAGAATGCGGTCCAAGACTTTGGTGCTTTTATACGACGCGAACTTTTTAAAATTGTTTTTTTTTCTTTGTCTATGATTGATGAATGATGTCAGTGGTTTTGTGGTTATGGTTTTTCTAGGTAATATTTTTAGATCCTTGTACTGTACAACACCTTTTCTTTCAAATTCTTCATTTGCCATAATTCTGCTGGCTCAGAAACTAATAAAAAAAATGCTCAGTCTAGCATAATCCATAGCTTCAGCTTCTGAGTATCTACAAGATCTCATGATATCGTGACTTTGCATACAGTTTCAGTCGATTTTCTCTTCCTGAACTCTGTGAACTCGGGTGTCCCCCAGTATCGTTAACTTAGTCCAGCTAAGAATCGAGTGATTTTAAAATTAGAAACAACACTAGGTATCGATAAAAAAAAAATCTTACGTTCTAAAAAGTTTTCATAACTTAATTCACCAGATTATCTTGAGCCTCCTCACCGGTTATTTATTGAGGACCAGTTCCATTTTGAGAGGTCATCCAAAACTGGTGACTGTCCAGGACAATGGACAATGTCTGTGACCATGTTTATACTGTTTTTGGATGGGTTTGCAAGATACTGAGCTATTGTTGCAGATCTTAAATCAAAATTATTATCGGTTTCGATTTTAACTGTGCCATTTTGTAAGAAAGGCTCTTACCCTGCAGAGGGACAACATACCAGTTTATATACAGAAATATTTCATTTATGGTCCTACATATGTTTGACCATAAAGAACTTGTGTCGATGCTTGGATTGCTTGGTTCAGTAGTGGAGGTCTTTCAACTGTGACGATGATGGAATTAAAACGCTGTTAATTAGGAGTTAAAGTTCATTCTAAAGTATTTAGGGGTATGAGGAACAGGGTGTAAAGTTCACTCATCCACCATAGAAAAGGGAGGATCCTCCGACCAGACTGGTGTTGTGTCTGGCGGGCAACTGCCCATCGGTTTGAAGTCGGAATCTTGTATATAATAAATATCGATAGCTCGGTAAACTCTAATTGCGCGATGGACTTTGATGTATGACGTCATGTCTATGATGCGTAGTTCGTATGTGGCGGTGTAACCGCTACAAGTACATACTAGATATTACATAATTTTCATACATATTTATACACACAAAAAAATAAAATTGAAGTATCTGTTTGCAATGTTAAAATTACAGTTTATATTATACTTTTTACTAAATGCATGTGAAAGTGTATACGCTACATATAAAATTATAGGGGGCCTAAAATGGCTGCTTTGCCAGAATCATTACTATGAATCACACAAACTGTCACAAACTGACAATTCGTAATACAAGGTGTCAGGGACATCGACGCGAAAACTGAAACCATGGATTCAGTACATGATTCACAACCCCCCTTTTTTTTTTTTTGGGTGGTAAATCATCAAATAACTTCTCCCGCTCTGGGCGGAGCGGGAGGGCGTGTCAGACTCTTACTGACTAAAACCCACCCGTGTTCCTTCGGTTGCCCTGTTGCCGGGGGCAACGATGTCCCTATCGGTTTTCTTCGAACCCCCGGCATTCATTGGCCCTAGCGGACCCCGTCAATTCTGCTGACATCTCTTTGATGCGCGCGTGGAACACAACGCGCCGTCGACCCGGGTTTGGTCGTTATCGGACGGCGAGCTACCCATTGCTCACCGTCCGCAAGCCCGCGCCTACGGGGGCCTAAAATGGCCGCTTTGGCAGAATCATACTATGAATCACACAAACTGTCACAAACTGACAATTCGTAATACAAGGTGTCAGGGACATCGACGCGAAAACTGAAACCATGGATTCAGTACATGATTCACAACCCCCTGCGTTGAAATTTTTCGTTGATTATTTAAAAAAACCAGATGTTTCATAGAAAAGTGCAATACCTACGCGGTCAAAATGTATGGAACAGCTTTTTTTTAAATAATCAACGAAAAATTTCAACGCACGGGGGTTCAGAATCATGTTCTGAATCCATGGTTTCAGTTTTCGCGTCGATGTTCCTACCACCTCGTAATTCTGCGTTCAATTCATATTACGCAATTCATTTTTGATCAAGATAGGTACAACCTGACCTTGACCTGCAAATTGCAAAAAACGGAAGAAAATTTGAATTTCGTAGGCTACAACACTGCGGATCTTCTTTCAGTTACCGTTTCTCATCTTCATCAGTTAGTTTAACAGAAACTACTTTGGACAGGTTTTTTTTCTTTTTTTAGCACTAATGTAAAGTGCTAACAAAGTCTGCTAAAACGTTTTCGTCAGAAATTATACGTTACGTCCAAACATCAAAACACTCATACATTCACATTCAGTACTAATGGCCGATTCCTATAATTTACGGACTGTTATTGGTTAAAATTAAGACTCTTGTATCTTTACCAATAATGAAGCAAAGACCTCACAGCTTTGCATAGTAGACCCTCCCATATGGAAGTAGATATCACATGTAAAATTAGCTTACGAATCCATTTGTATGCCCAGTTTGGCAATTAAAAATGCTACCATTGGTATGAAAACGGCCAAGTGCATGTCGGACCACGCACAATGAAGGGTTCCGTAGTTGGGATGAATTTATCCCAAAAACAAACTTAACTTTGTAGTTGAAAAATATGTTCTCCCATACGGAATGTATGGGAAAACATGTTTTTGCAACTGCAAAGTTAAGTTGGTCGATTATTACTCGTTAACCTGTAGAGCCTACTTAGCTGTGATAGTTTTCCTTTTAATTTCGTTATATAAACTACTGTTGTGATTTTTTCACACACCCAAAACCAACCATTTAGCCGGCAGGGGGGGGGACACTTGACTCTAACAAAAATTAGCACTTTAAAGCTTAATATTTCGCAAACGAATCCCTGAATCCAAAAATGGTTTTCACAAACTTCCAATATTTTTGAAGGACCTTTCCAATGATACCCCTCACCATGGGGTAAAAAAATAAAAAATAAACATCACCACTTTACGTGTATGAGAGGTACCCTAAAAAAAAATGTTTTTCATAATTTTGTTTTACCACTTTGTCGACGTAATTAATATGTATACTTATGCCAAATTACAGCTTTCTAGTACTAAGGGTCTCGGAGCTAGACCGCGGACAGACAGACAGACAGACAGACGGACCTGACGAAACTATAAGGGTTCCTTGTTTACTACGGAACCCTAAAAACGATTCGTTTTAGTTTATAGGAACCGAGCATAATACTAACACACTCGAACTTCGATCAATAATAGCACTCGAACATTAATTTAAATAAACAAACAAAGTATGTACAATCGGCCCCAAAAAGATCTACAGGAATTGAATTTGAAGAATTGACTATAGAATCAATTAGAAAGAAAGAATAAAGAAAAAGTATTTATTGAGACTCGCACAGGAAATCACAAATTAAACTAAACATCTTCATTAAGAACATTAATAAAAAAATAAAAAAAAACAATAAAAAATCTATTAAGTATTTTGTAAATTTTGACGTTCGAATGTGATAAACGATTGTAGAAAATTAAATGAAAGACAAAGTCAAAGTCAAATAATTTATTAAATAGGCCCTTTATTTGAAATAAATGATTATAATCTATAATTATTGTATCTATGTGAGTCACAAAACTTTTTACACATTGGGAACTTAATTATAGCTACACATTAATAATACAGTACTAGAGAACACAAAAATTCAAATTCAAATTGAAAATATTTTACAACATAACATCACGCCTGTAATCCTCAAAGGGTTAGGCAGAGATGTGAAAATATTTCATTTCGTATAAACATGATTTTTATTACAAAAGTGAACTTTGTACAACGTAAGACAAAATTTAGATTTTTTCGATTTTTCAATTTTTTTTTCCTAACCACATTATTAGTTAGCATTAGTATTGAGTAGAAAAAAACAAAACAAAAATCGGTCTAGCAATTTTCGAGTTTTTGCGAGACTACGCAAATACGACTACGCACGGCAATTAAGTTGTAGACAATCAAATGAATTCTTGTCGGTGTATAGACCTTTTTGAGGCTGACCGTACTACTATCTACTACATATGACTGTTTGCAAAGAGCAACGACTCTAGCCAATGATGCGAGCGACCATTATGCGGTGGAAAACAATATGAATGGTCTACACTAGCCAGTGGACGTGGTTTTGTCTGCGAATCAATAAGTTTTTAAAAGAAAATTGGTTTTTGGCTGGCATCAAATTTTCCTAGAAGAGGAAAATGTATATTATGTATACAGGGTGACATCGATGCGAAATTTTTTCGTCGGTTACTTAAAAAACAAAAACAGCTGTTCCATACATTTTGACCGCGTAGGTATTGCACTTTTCTATGAAACAGCAGATTATTTTTTTAAATAACCGACGAAAAATTTCAAAGCATAGGGATTCAGAATCATGTACTGAATCCATGGTAACAGTTTTCGCGTCGATATCCCTGCCACCCTGTATACTATGTCATTTTAATTTTATAATTACGATATTTTTCCACGCCTTCGTTGTCCTATTAGTAACTAGACAATTCAATTTTTATTTAAGGATTTTCTTAAGATTTTCCTGTAAATTGTCTTGCATCGTTTTTTTTGTCGCCGCGACCCTCATATAAGGAACTCAAACTCAAAGTATTTATTTAAAATAAACCAATCACAGGTACTTTTGAATTGGCAAGGGGTCAGTCAGTCAGAAAGATGAAGCTAGTTGCCCATCCCAAAGCGTAGTAGGTACCTATGGAGAAGAACGGGCAAGAAACTCCACGGACACTCTTTTAAATCATAATATTGTTACAAAATATTGGTAACATCATTCAAGTTGAAATTATACATCTGAGAACAATGTAGAAAAACGTGCACGTTAAAAGCGTCCGTAATAAAAGTATAAAAACAATTCAAATATTAAAATAAACCATGGCAGCCAAGAGATGGCCAGTCCCTACTGACGGTGCCCGTTCACGAACATGACGCACGGATCAGCACCATTTAGCTCCGATGTGAGTACATCTCACATAGGGAACTCATTCCCGATGTGAGATGTACTCACATCGGGAATGAGTTGGACTAGAACAGACAACGCTGGTCTGCAGTACCACTAAGCGACTACTTGCTTTTCTTCTGCCTGCCCAAGTTCTAAGTTATTAAAGTTAAATGAATTTCGTGATTTCGCCACCAACAAAAATATTAGCAGAGTGGATGGACTGACAAATTTACGGTAATTTTTATGTATATTTATTAGGTATTGTATGTTCAACCTTTTCAAGTTTTCAACTCCTAGATCAACATCATAAGCGTACTACTTGGAAGTTATTTTAGCTTTACACGTGTAGCCTACATTGAGTCTGGTTCTTGAAATTAGCGGAATAATAATCTGGGTTCAGTAAACAATAACACAGTATAATGAAGTAACAGTATTATATCTCGGCAGTGACTTTGAAATAATTACCTACGGCCTAGATAAGCCATCGGTGTCCGTGGGGCTACCGCGCACTCGATACTGTCGCGTACTGATATACACTGAGATTTCGAAGCGCGTCGTTTCGGCCGTTTTCTATGAAGATATAATACTGTTACTTATTTATACTGTGATAATAGCCTGACGGCTAAAGCGAACCATTCCGTTTACCTAATTTTACATTTTGAATTTCCGAGAATTGTTGAATAATTTTGTGACATGTAAACTGTTTAGACAGTATTTATAGAAGTATATTATGTGGTAATTTTTTAGGGGCGTGGACCAACATCGTAATTGCGAAAAAATAATCAGCTAATAATGTAATTTTGACGTTTGAAAAGTGCTGATTCTCAGCCCAGGTTGAATAAAATGCGTTTTGATTTCGAAAAACTTCAATATGGATTGGAATTTTGTATGGAACAGCTGATTATTTTTTCGCAATTTTGTATGGGAATAAAAAATTAAAAGGCATTTATTCAAACTAAGCTGAGAATCAGCACTTTTCGAACGTCAAATAACTTCTCCCGCTCTGGGAGGAGCGGGAGGGCGTATCAGACTCTTACTGACTAAAACCCACCCGTGTTCCTTCAGTTGCCTGTATCACCGCGCCGTCGACTCGGGCCTGGTCCTTATCGGACGGCAAGCTACCCATTGCTCACCGTCCGCAAGCCCGCGCCTACGGTGGCTGGGAATCGGCCTACGACTACCGACGCCCAGGGCGTCTCCTGCGGTGGTTAGGGACGTGAGGGCACAAAATTTGCCTCTCCCTCACGCGCTCCGCCTCCTCCTTCGCGAGCATTACTGCTTCGCAGAAGGAGGTGACGGCCTCCCATGCCCTCTTGCTCCATACCATGGCCTGAACCAGGGCTGGACGCGAGAGATCACCGCCGCCGATCGCCTCCACGAAGACACGGCGGTACTCCGCCCAAGCCGGGCAGACCTCCACCGTATGCTCCACCGTGTCCAAGTTTGAGGGCCTGGCACACATTTCTGATACACGCTGTAGAGTCGGTTATGGGGCTTTTGAGGCATTACATCGTAATGTAAATACTTAATACAAACGAAACGTCGTTTGTAGCCATGACGTTCAAAAATTTCAACTTGGCAGTTCTCCTCTACGTCAAGTAAAAGCAATGGAAAATCCCTTTGAATATCACAAGTTAGCTAAAATGAGCGAAACATGATTAACGCGTCCAAGAGACGCTAAATCGATAATGAGGGAAAAGGGAAACTATTCTCTTATCTAGAATCTGCATTACCTGAGAATAAAAAAAATAAAAAATCTACGAGTATACTCAACCCAATTCGGGGAATTAAGACTATGTTTATGTGTCTCCATTAGTAACTAGTCTGTCCGTGTGTCACTTTTTCACATCTAAACCATGAACCGATCTATTTGGAATTTGACAGATAGGTAAAATAAAAAGAAGTTTATTTCAATTACAAAGGGCATTTACGTACATGCTTTTGGAGATCACCTTTTAAGCGGTAGTTGCACAGGAAAAGAAACGAATTCTATTTAGTCCGTCTTTCAGATCATCATCATTCATCATTTCAGCCGAAAGACGTCCACTGCTGGACATAGGCCTCCCCCAAGCACCGCCACTTCGACCGATTCTGTGCTTTCCGCATCCAGCGGATTCCTGCGGCCTTCACAAGGTCATCGGTCCATCTTGTGGGAGGCCTTCCAACGCTACGTCTTCCGGTACGTGGTCGCCACTCCAGAACCTTTCGACCCCATCGGCCATCCGTTCTGCGAGCAATGTGCCCTGCCCATTGCCACTTAAGTTTGGCAATTCTTCGGGCTATGTCGGTTACCTTGGTTCTCCTGCGGATCTCTTCATTTCTGATTCGATCACGTAGGGAAACTCCAAGCATAGCCCTCTCCATTGCCCTTTGGGTGACTTTTAGCCTTCTGATAAGGCCCATTGTGAGCGACCACGTTTCAGTACCATAGGTCATCACTGGCAACACGCACTGGTCAAAGACTTTCGTCTTGAGACACTGTGGTATGTGGGACGAAAAGATATTGCGTAGCTTCCCGAACGCTGCCCAGCCGAGTCGGATTCGACGATTGACCTCTTTCTCGAAGTTGGACCTACCTAGCTGGACAATTTGTCCTAGGTAAACATACTCGTCCACAACTTCGAGCGTAGCGTCTCCGATCTTCATGGGAGTGGGTGTCACATGGGCATTTGACATGACTTTTGTCTTGTCCATGTTCATTTTAAGACCCACTCTTTCGGAGGCTCTACTGAGGTCATCGAGCATTGTACTGAGTTTCTCCATGGTCTCAGCCATGACAACTATGTCGTCGGCAAACCGAAGGTTAGTGATATACTCGCCATTGATGTTGATGCCTAGCCCTTTCCAATCCAGAACCTTGAAGACATCCTCCAGTGCAGCGGTGAACAGTTTCGGAGAGATAACGTCTCCCTGTCTCACACCTCGCTGCAGAAGGATAGGTTTCGAGGTCTGGTCCTGGAGTCGAACTGACATAGTGGCGTTTTTGTACAAACACTTTAGCACCTCGATGTACCGATAGTCGATCTGGCACCGTTGAAGAGACTGCAGCACAGCCCATGTCTCGATCGAATCGAAGGCTTTCTCGTAGTCCACAAACGCTAAGCAGAGAGGCTGGTTATACTCTTCGGTCTTCTGTATAACCTGCCTGCCTGTCTTTCAGATAATAAATAAATATTAGACACGTATTTTTTGCTTTATCATATTAATCAAAAATAACTTAGAAAACACGCATTAATGGGGGCTCGCTACGTCATATCATGCCACATTTTAACTCAATGTATCGCCGTAATCTTTTGATTACGTCAAAAAAGAAAAAATACGTGTACAATATTTTTAATATACTACAAGACGAACAAAAATTTTTTTTGGACACAGTCCTATTGCTCGTGTTAGGAGATTCCACGCTTCCACTTATCATTATCTACTAAGCAATTGAAATGTAAACAATGCAAACATACAAAACTAAAATAAATGAGTAAGTTTAAATTATACAAAGAGCACTGTAAATGAATGAAAAATGCGCGTATTCGTGTGATGTGTGTGTGTATGGGTGAGAATGTGAAAAGTGAGTGTGTGTAGAAGGTAGGTAGCCTGGCCCTTGGAGAAGGACATAGGCATCATGGATGTTAGTATAAAAAAATATGAAATGCAAAATAACGCAGACGAAATGGTCGGGGGACCCCCGTCAGGAACGAAGTTCTTTCTCACATATGATTTAAAACAATAACAAAATTTTGGCGGTCGCCATCTTGGATTTACATTCTGACCTCACTATCGGCTTTGCACCCTCGAAAACTATGAAAACGACACTCACGATGAAAAATTTGAAAATTTTCGCAGCCGCCATCTTGGATTTTCATTCTGACCTCACTATTGGCTTTTGCACCCTTGAAAACCATGAAAACGATACCCATGACGAAAAATTTGAAAATTTTCAGAGCTGCCATCTTGGATTTTTATTTTGACCAAATTAACACTTTCTTTCTCTCGGCATGCAGTGTACTCGGCTCGATGTATACAATTTTATCCCACAACACTGTAATTACTTTACTCTTTTCTTTTGTTTTTTTCTGCAGGTGTGCTCTCTCTCTTTCTTTCTCTTTAAATTAGAAGAAGACAGTCGCAAGTATTAACACTTTTTAGCGTGACGATTTCTGAAAGTTTATAAGCTGCGTTAAAGAACTTCGTTCTAAAAAGCTTTCTAGGAACATATGGAGACACTTAAGTATTCACAGAACTACAGCAGTGATAGCATAAAGTGGTGTGACCGTCAGACTGCCAAGTCATAGGTCTCGAGTTTGAACCCAAGGCACGCATCTCTGACTTTTCGGATTCATGTGCGTATTGTATAATTATCACTTGCTTCAAAAACGGTGAAGGAAAACATCGTGAGGAAACCGGCACGCCTGAGAGATATTTCTCGACAGCACGTGAAGTTAAGTCAGAGGTCCATGGGCGGCTTTAAAACTCTGACACCAGGTTAGTCATTAACCACACGAAAAAGGAAGAAGATTTACTTATGTAAGTAAGAAAGAAACTCTGTCTTTTTTTTTCTTTCATGTGGATATTTTTTACTTTCATCCTGGATATTTGTATTAAACTCAATAAAATACAAAATACACGCAGAAAAAGTTGTAGGGAACAGTACATGTAATTGAAAATGGAACGTTAATAACTCATTATCTGTTACGATGCCTCATTGAGGTGGATAACAATTAAAATTCTATTGTGTCTCGTTAGTGACAGTTGAAAGGAGAACCCGTGGACAACCTGACGCTTGTAACGATACCTCGTTTCTCAAATATGACGAGTAATTTAGGAGTTCAGACGGAACAGATGAGCATACATACATACTTAGCCTATTAAAATCGTAACTCTCCTTTAACTTTGCCGTAGTCAGGTAAAAAAGCTTTCCCCGAACCTTTCTTATGAACTATACAATCTGTATTTATTTATGAGAGACTAGAATTTACTGCGTCAGTAAGCATAGAGTCAAACGCAACAAAAAAAAAAAAAAGTAAAAGAAAAATAAAACGACTTCCCTATTCTTATACTGTATTCAAAAAAAGAATTCGCAACAATACTAACAGCCAGTGCTTGAGATTCTTCGAATAGAACGGTTGTGCTAACACGGACCACGGTCCAGCTCTAGTTTTTTTTTAAGAAACCCAACGACGCGTGACGCATCACTAATATTCTAGGTAACCTTTTGCAATAAACACGCCTTGATGTATTCCGTACAGATTTAATTAGGTTTGAAGTAATAAAGCATGGGACGATGGAATAAACGACCGCTTCTTCAGGCACACGTGGCTATCATAAAAACTCGTCATGAGCATAACCTCTTTAATTTTTTTATTCGGATGAAAAGTAACTGAAAGCGGTATAATTCTGCCTGAAAAGGGGGCAAAGTTTCTGCTTATAACAACATACTTATCGAATTTCCAAGCTTAATGATTATATGAAGAGTATTCCCTGTTTTAAACATAATGTAGAGGATTTCAGGTGTCCATAGAATCATCATCATTTCAGTTGAAAGACGTCTACTGCTGGACATAGGCCTCCCCCAAGCATCGCCACTTCGACCGATTCTATGCTTTCCGCATCCAGCGGATTCCTGCAGCCTTTACAAGGTCATCGTTCCATCTTGTGGGAGGCCTTCCAACGCTACGTCTTCCGGTGCGTAGTCGCTACTCCGGAACCTTTCGACCCCATCGGCCATCCGTTCTGCGAGCAATGTGCCCTGCCCATTGCCACTTAAGTTTGGCAATTCTTTGGGCTATGTCGGTTACCTTGGTCCTCCATAGAATAAAGGAGAATAATTAATTTGGAGAAAATATAGTTGTTCCAGACTTCCAGATATAACAGTTGGTAATGGTTTGTGTACAATCGATATTTTGCCAGTTGAGGGCATGCAAATTCATTTTAAATTAATCATATTTTAGTAAACATAATCTACAAATAAAAATTACTTATTATATATACTACACTACGAGTATATTGCATCATATCCGAGCAAGCTCCAACAGCATTCTGAAAGTAATAGCGGACCGGTTAGACGGTACTTTTCTTAGCCACTGGATCGCACTCCATGTGTCAATTTGATGTTGTTTGTTTTATTTTTAACCGACTTCCAAAAGGAGGAGGTTCTCAATTCGACTGTATGTTTTTTTTTGTATGTTTGTTACGCGATTACTCCGTCAATTATGAATTGATTGTGATGATTCTTTTTTTGTTTGGTAGATCATACTTCAGAGGTGGTTTCAAATAAATTTTATTAACTTTGCTTGGGTAGTTTTTGAGTTAGCTTCAATAATACGTATTTTTTCCTCACTTAGTATGTGGATGATATTATAACTTCCTGTCACTGTTATTTACATAGCAGGTAGTGGTATTCGAATTTGTGTGGGGTAGGTATCACAACTAAAAAGAGAAAAATAATTTTTTTTTACAAAAAAAAAAAACAATCGACTTCAAAAAAACACTACGAAGTGAAAAATAACTTTAATTTCGGAAGTCGGTGAAAGAACGAAATCAAATCAAGTCAAAGAACGAAAATTAAAAACCAAAGACACCGACTTCCGAAATTAAAGTAATTTTTCACTTTGTAGTGTTTTTTTGAAGTAGGTTGTTTTTTTTTGTGGTTTAATAACATAGTTCCTAAGTACTTACTAACACAAATATGGATAATTCTGTAATGGATAGTCTGAAATAAAGTTATTAATATAAACCCATACCTACATACTAAGAAATTCAGTGGGAGTGACACTTCTCAGGTTGAAAAGGTAACAAAAGAGTTAATGCATTGGTTGTATAGTGCTTACTATCTTTGCTTTTTAACCGACTTCCAAAAAGGAGGAGGTTATATGTTCGTCGCGTATGTTTTTTTTTTTTATTTATTTTTTTATGTATGTCCACCGATTTCTCCGTCAATTGTGGACCGATTTTGAAAATTCTTTTTTTGTTTGAAAGGATGTGCTCTCGAATTGGTCCCATATAAATTTTATTAACTTTGCTTGGATAGTTTTTCAGTTAGCTACAAAATACGTATTTTTTTCCCACTTAGTATGTAGATGATATGATAAGTTTCTGTCACTGGTAGCAGGTAGTGGTATTCGAATGTGTGTGGGGTAGATACCACAACTAAAAAGTGAAAAATAAAAACTTTTTACAAAAAAAAACAACCGACCTCCAAAAAAAACACTACAAAGTGAAAAATAACTTTAATTTCGGAAGTCGGTGGCAAAAAACGAAAATACAAAACCCAAGACACCGACTTCCGAAATTAAAGTTATTTTTCACTTTGTAGTGTTTTTTTTGGAGGTCGGTTGTTTTTTACGCTATCAATAGCTACTTACTTACTATGAGCTAGTCTATGGAAATGAAATAATGAACGCCGTGCGATGGCGCCTAACTGCATTGTCAAGCAAAAGCCATAGTAATGAACCTGTAGAAGAGTCTGGAAATTTAATAAAGCGAGATTTACGACAACGTTTTTATCTTGAAGACAAGCTGACGGGATTTCCCATCGGCAAACATGACGAACTTCCATCCCTTATTTTTAGGGGATAAATGTTCATAAATCTTTCCCTAGTGCTTAACTATTCACCTTCGTTAAACGAAACTTTTGTATAAATGTCATAGTTCTAGACCCGGCAGTATTGGCTGTGCGTTGTCTGTCAGTGAACAAATTAAAAAAAATAATAATAATAGACGTGGATATATTTAGTAACCTGTTCCGCTTCACTATTCCTAAAGAGCCATAAAAACCCTGTAAGAAATCGACACGTGTTTCACCTCTCAACGAGGCATCCTCAGGATGACAATTGACTTGTCGCAAATCCGAACACGGCGTGTTGCCACACCGAGCGCTGGTCGCATAGAATAAATTTCAATTTGTCTGCATATTGCCAATAACAAAAATGTAGGCCTCCACTATCAGGACACAGATTTAGTGTGATCCTTAAAAGTCTTTTTCCACATTCAATGAACATTTCACAGATAACATAAGACCGCAATAGAGCAGAAGATATTAGATCTAAATCTACAACAAAGGTGGAAGATATACTAAAGAATATATAAGACAGTTGAAATGGCGATGGACAGGACATTATGATAAGGGACAGCAGGATAAAATGTACGAAAAGAAAAAATCGGCCAAGTGCGTGTCGGACCACGCACAATGAAGGGTTCCGTAGTTGGGATGAATTTATCCCAAAAACAAACTTAACTTTGTAGTTGATAAACATGTTCTCCGATACGGAATGTATGAGAAAACATGTTTTTGCAACAGCAAAGTTAAGTTGGTCGATTATTACTCGATAACTATTAAAGCCTACTTAGCTGTGATAGTTTTTCTTTTAATTTCGTTATATAAACTACTGCTGTGATTTTTTCACACATCCAAAACCAACCATTTAGCTGGCAGGGGGGGGGGGGGCACTTGACTCTAACAAAAATATCAAAATTATCCGAGGGACAATCAGTACCCTAATAACGTATTACACGATCAATCACAATCTGTTTCGTTTTGAAACAGATGGCTAATCCATTGCTTCATAAGTTGGAAAAATAAATCTGCTCAACAACGTAAATAACGCAATGAATGTTGTTGAACTGTCAAAATGAAACAAATTTGTCATAATCGTTTATGATAATAAGTTACGTAATTAGGGTAATGGTCAAGAAAAGCGAAAAATAGAGAAGAATAGAAACAGCTGGAAACGGCTTGTTGTCGCAGGAGACGCTGACCACTAAACCAGGAAATCTGATGTGTTAGATTATAAGTTAAAGTTAGTTTGCCATGGTCAATCCGGGGATGGGTGACCATCTTAACATACCGCGACCCCTCCGTACCTCGGAAAGCACTTTAAGCAGTTGAGCTGTCATTCTTGGATCTTTGACAGTCGTTACAGGTCATCAGAAGCCCGAAATTCTGACAACCAGTCTTACCAAGGGGTATCGTGTTACCCAGTAACTGGGTTGTGGAGGTCAGATAGGCAGTCGCTCCATGTAAAATACTGGTATTCAGCTGCATCCGGTTAGACTTGAAGCCGACCCCAACAGTTGATTTTTAGATTTATATGTTAGAACAATTTGCTTCTATGTATACAATGTATAATGTAGTATTAGTATCACTCTTAAAAATAATACATAGATATCTAACCATGTGGGGGTACAATATGGCTCCCACGTCCTTAAAATAATTTAAATAACTTAGATCACTATGCAATGCTAAATTTTTAGTTAATTTTGGTTTCTAGCAATAATTACTTAGCAATTAAATAAAAAAAATTCTTAAGTACCGTTAATTTCTTCAATTTATTTTTAGCAAATACATTATACCGCTCGTGGTTATTTGTCGTGATATTCTAGGCTCCCCTCTTTGCTCTATGGTCTGGATCTAGGTTACACGCGCGGCTGTGACGTCACGATACATGCTAACAAGATACTGTGGCCAGACGTTTGCGTAGTTTGTGAGGATATTTTTTAAATTAAAATAGTGGAAGATTACGATAAAAAAAATATATATTGTTAGGTACATATTTTCATGAACGACGTAAGAAGAACATAAAAATTCAAAAGTCATTTATTCAAACTAGGCTGAGAATCAGCACTTTTCGAACGTCAAAATTACATAAGACAGTCCCCCAAAAACGCCCACCCTTCACCACTTCCTAGTGCCTTTAGCTGGGAAGAAGAAGTGGCGCAACAAACTCCCCAGCAGCACAGCTGTCCGTTCAAATTAGAAAAAAAAAAAGATTCTATACAAAATAACTTACATTATGCAAATTAAAAAACACAGTTTGGAAAAGATTTAAAACCATCTTCCTTTAGGATAACTTTCACCTTTCACCGTCGTAAATAGTTTACATAGATTAGTACCAAAGTTTTTGTTTAATTTTTACTTACTTAACTAGTAATTTTCATAAACCATGGTGCAAGTGCAAGAAGCAATTAAAAGAACATAAAAAAGCTCCTAAAAAATCTGAAGCAATATAATTAAATTCAATCGAGCTTTTTGCCCAGCAGTGGGACAGCATTAAAAAGTTATTAATGTTGTTATATGACATTACTAGCCCTTTAATATAATTTATCATTGACATGCTTGTAAAAATAAATTGTAATTGATTAATTAATTATTTATTAATAATACATTTAATTGACATTATTTACTCGAACGTGACTTTGCATTGTGTAAATTCAGACTAATTGCTAAAAACTAATATATTTGTACACCGATTTCATTGGTAGGACTTAAAGCTCGACTAAAATGTTTACAGACGCCAGCACTTCAAGCTACTCCAATCTGTCAAATTTATTTAATAGATTTTCAACATTATCGCTGAAGTGTAAGGTTCAAAGTTGATTGGGAAAATTTGACAGTTTCAGGTAGCTTGATGTGCTGGCGTCTGTACATAAGACCTTTATTGTAATACCTGTGTTCACGAATAAAGATTGATTGATTGATTAATTGAAAAAAATAAAAAAATACCCGACTGCAAAAACACATAACTGAAAAGAGAAAAACAAACATTACAATCGATATAATTATGGTATCGCAGGCCGGGACAAACCAATAAACCTAAAACATGGTGTAACTTTTGTTTGTATTTTTATTATTTTAATATACCCAGTGACACTCGCGCAATTAAGACGAATCTAACGACATATTATTCATCAAAATCGGTTCAGTCGTTTAGTAGTTATGAGGGAACATAGAGACGTACATACATACATACATACAGGTCAAACACCTCCTTGTTTGGCTTCGCCGCAGTCGGGTAAAAAGCACTTATTCGACAATACACAGTTGCTTCTCAATTTCAAATCGTAAAGATCTCACAATTAACTATCCCTATCTATTAGTCTTTATGTACAACTTGTTACCGACAATTAAGGAAATATTTAAATCGTCACGATTATTCAGAAACGTGACGTATCGACTCGTCACTTTACTACATTACTACGCACTTTGACAGCTTACTGACACATCTAGATTTATATTATTTAACTAGCTTTCTCTCGCGGCTTCGCCCACGTGGGTGTCGGAAAATATCCTATGTTAATCCAGGTTACAAACCACCTGTGTGCTAAATTTCGTCGAAATCCGTTCAGTCATTTTTGCGTGATTGAGTAACAAATATCTAAACATAAATAAAAACACATTTATCCTATACTATTAAATGAGTAATATTTTTTTTTTAGATTTGTGCCATTTATTTTCAAAATTTAATTGATTATTATGAATCTTAAATATAATACAATCCAACACTAAAAGGTTATATACAAGGTGTGTAAATAATTTATAACTATGTAATTTGATAAAAACAACAAAATTATATAGGTACTTACTATTTACAAACTAAAATATGGCGTCGAAATATTTTTAAATATATATTTAAATTTTATACATATATTTGTTTTCACGTTTTCGAAATCGGCTCTAACGATTTCGATGAAAGTTGCAATATAGGGGTTTACGGGGGCGAAAAATCTATCCAGCTAGGTCTTATATCTGGGAAAATCAGTTTTCTCTGTATTTTCACCCGAGCAGAGCTCGGTCGCCCAAAGTTTAGAACAAGATAATGAATAATGACATGAGAATAATGACATTAGAATAATGACACGGCAGTATGGAATTAGTAAGTACCTACTATCATGACAGCATGGAATTAGTAGGTACTATAACATGGCTTGGTATGAACTATCCTATACTATTAAATGAGCATTCTCTATTTTCAACAGAGCAGAGCTCGGTCGCCCAGGTACTTTAAATTATCGACGGGAATCTTTGAAACCTCAAAAATTATCCTGAATTTTCTCATACCAAAAAGGGACAGCTCCACTCCAATTTCGCTTCTTCGAAAACCCACAAATGTTACCCAATAAATAAACCGAACTAGATCATTAGTTGACTAATTCGTAATGTTTACATGAACTACCAACGGATTCGCGCGGTGTGCTGCGCATGAGTTTTTTGTACGAGAATGAACGGGACGGCCGGTGACGCCGAGTTTGACTTTATATTTAGCCATTTAGGTCATTGAACTTTGTTTAGCATTTAACATACACTTTTCAAGGCATCAATCATTGTGATATCTTAGATCAATCATGATCAAGAATAAGCATAATCATGGTATAACGTTCCCACTGCTGGGACAGAGGCCTCCTCACTGTGAAGAGGTGTGGGCCACGCGGGCCCAGTGCGGGTTGGTAGATGTCACATGTCTTCGAATTTTTGGTTCTAGGACATGCCGGTTTCCTCACGATGTTTTCCTTCACCGTTTTGAAAACAGCGGAGATGAAATTTATTTATTTATTTGGCACCTTAACGACTTGCTCAATTAAACATACACATAAAAAATCACATACAGTTATATAAGTATTGTGAACTCGTCAATTACAGAAGTGCACAGCACTAGCAGTGTATTAGTAATGAATACAGCACGCGTAGCATGACCACCGTAGAAACGGGTTTTGTCGACGGAAGAATAGACAAAATGACAGATAAACAATCACAATCTGTCATTTTGTCTATTCTCCCGTCGACAAAACTCGTTTCTATGGTGGTCATGAAACGCGTGCTGGAAGTTTTATTTATCGTTAGTTGAATTATTTACAAAATAAAAATAAAATAAAATCATCTGCCTAGCCTTTTCCCAACTATGTTGGGGTCGGCTTCCAGTCTAACCGGATGCAGCTGAATACCAGTATTTTACATGGAGCGACTGCCTATTTGACCTCCACAACCCAGTTACTAGGTAACACGATACCCTTGGTAAGACTGGTTGTCAGACTTTTTGGGCTTCTAACTACCCGTAACGACTGTCAAGGATCTACAAATGACAGCCGGGACCAACGGCTTAACGTGCTTTCCGAGGCACGGAGGGGTCTTGGTATGTAAAGATGGTCACCTATCCACAGACCAACCGCGGCAAGCATAGCTTAACCTGATCGATCGACCCGTGCAGCTGTTGTTACTTAGCCACAAGCAAAATAAAATAAAATTAAAATAGATATTAATTATGGATATTAATTATGAATTTTATTATGCTCACAACTACGATGAAATATTTAACTAAATGAGTTACACAAAGTAATTCAAAATTCAAAAGTCATTTATTCAAACTAGACTGAGAATCAGCACTTTTCGAACGTCAAAATTACATAAGACAGTCCCCCAAAACGCCCACCCTTCACCACTTCCTAGTGCCTTTAGCTGGGAAGAAGAAGTGGCGCAACAAACTCCCCAGCAGAAATTTCGTCTACTAGGGTCGGGGCCGTTATCACTGGGCCACCATTGCTCCACTGCAATGGTGATATCTACATGGAATATTAAGTCTTATTAACAAGGCATACAATTTCAATATCTTTAAATTATTATGTTGCTGTACGCGCGAAAGGAGCGAACGATTTGTGCCAAATTACGCGAAACGTGTTTAAAAAACCGGCCATGTGCGTTTCGGACCACGCAACAATGAAGGGTTTCATAGTTGGGATGAATTTATTCCAAAAACAAACTTAACTTTGTAGTTGATAAACATGTTCTCCCATACGACGGAATGTATGGGAAAACATGTTTTTGCAACTGCAAAGTTAAGTTGGTCGATTATTACTCGATAACTAGTAAAGCCTACTTAGCTGTGATAGTTTTCCTTTTAATTTCGTTATATAAGCTACCATCACCACTTTACGTGTATGGGAGGTACCCTAAAAAAATTGTTTTTCATAATTTTGTTTTACCACTTTGTCGGCGTAATTAATATGTATACTAGAAAGCTATACTTATGTCAAATTACAGCTTTCTAGTACTAAGGGTCTCGGAGCTAGACCGCGGACTCACAGACAGACAGACGGACATGACGAAACTATAAGGGTTTCTTGTTTACTACGGAACCCTAAAAACCGGCCATGTGCGTGTCGGACCACGCAACAATGAAGGGTTTCATAGTTGGAATGAATTTAGGAATTCCAAAAACAAACTTAACATTGTAGTTGAAAAACATATTCTTCGATAAAGTTAAAGTCAAATCATTTATTTCAAATAAGCCCATGTTTGGCACTTTCGAACGTCATAATTTACAAAATAATAAAATTGATTCTAGTCGCCCCTTCCAAAAGGTAGTTTTCGTATGGAGAAGAATGGGCAAGAAACTCCACCGTTACTCTTTTAAAAAGTTTTACAAGTCTTTGTATAGGTACGTACATTAGTTAAATAATTATTATATGTGAAGACGATACATCGATATACGACACGGTCAACTCTCCAACTGCAAATGTAAGTTTGTAATTGCAAAAAAAACAATTTTCGGACTTTTTACTTTACTTGTGCTGTGAGATCTTGCTTCCTGTAAGCCAAATTTCATGATTCTAGGTCAATGGGAAGTACCCTGTAGGTTTTGATTTATTTGCGAGTATCAAAATTTGTCACGTAAATGGCCGTATTTTTTTATTGCCTTGACTTAGAAGCTTGATTTTTTTTAGAGCTTCAGTTTCAATTTCAGCTTGATATTTCCACGTGTTCCTGAGAAAATGGGTCTTGACAGACTGACGGACGGACAACTGAGTGATTCTATAAGGGTTCCGTTTTTTTCCTTTTGAGGTACGGAACCCTAAAAAAACATTTTCTGAACTATGACTATTACGCCATCGAACATAAGGAAAATGAAGGCTAAAAGCTTGTAATAATTGGGATTTCGAGATTGTACTCTTTTTTTATCACCATCTTCTGATTTATCAATTCAAAGTGGTGTCATCGAAGATTCTCTGCAACTTTAGTTAATAAATAAATAAATAAATTTTTAGCTTTACTTTTTAGCAAGGCATAAGCCATTCTCGATCGATATCGTACCGAGTTTCATTCTTACATTGTTTGTCCACCGCACCGTGAACGAGTCATCAACGAGAAACGAGTTTACACGACCATAGTAAATGTACTGTCACTGGACAACGCCGCAGCCGAAGAACTTGCCAGAAGGGGGTCGAGTATGGCACCAGTGGGGCCTGAACCCATCGCGCCTCTCCCCTTCGGGTACCTACGCACTCTGGTAAGGAAACGAACCAGGGAACAACATCACAAACTATGGATGGACCACGGTGAGTGCAGGCAGGCCGAGGAAGCACTCCCTACAATCGACGGCCGCCTCACGAAACAGGTTCTCCGACTAACAAAACAGCAGCGTTACAGCAGCTGAAACCGGCCATGGGTCATTTAATAAACACATCTTTATCATAGGAGTCACAGACAGTCCGCTGTACAGAGCCTGCATGGAGGACGACGAGAGAGCAGCTCATGTGCTGTTAAACTGCCCAGTGGTCGCCACATACAGGGCAAAGTACTTCAGTAACCCAGGTACCCTACGTGAGATTATTAGTGACACCAAGGCGTTGCTGGCCTTTTTTGGGGAGCTGGGGTGGATCGAATAACCGATTTCCCTACCCAACGCAAAATACGCGCTTTGACGTGGAGTTACCAGTTAGATACCAGCCTATATTACCTATTTATTACCTTTTACCTTTTATGTACTGTCGCTACTTCGGCGTCCTCATTTCGTTCGCATTGACGTCCCGTTCCCGGTGCGGTGGACAAACGGCCTTAAGGACCTCCTTAAGATGCTGAAATACCCATTCACCAATAAAAAGGTACATATTTTCCACAAGGACGCAAGATATGGAAACCCTACTCCTAGAGCTGTGATCTACACGAGTCTATGTATGGGTTCGTCCATTAATCACGTGATGTTTTTTTACCATCTTTTTAACCCCCTTCTCCCCCTTAGTGATACGTGGTGAGGTTTTAGACTAACCGCCCCCCTCCTACCCAAAATCACGTGTATTTTTTAAGAACAAAGTATTAAAAAAACTAACTGAATATTTTATCTTTAGTATAATCGTTGCCTGGCAACGGCGTGTAGAGGTCGCGCGCCGCTTTTCGGTTTAGCCGAAAAAAATAATACACGTGATATCTCACTACACCCAACTCACTCACTCCCTCACTGGTCTGAGAACCAGTCTTACCAAGGGGTATCGTATTACCCAGTTACTGGGTTGTGGAGATCAGATAGGCAGTCGCTCTATGTAAAATACTGGTATTCAGCTACATCCGGCTATACTGGAAGCCGACCCAATATAGTTGGGAAAAGGCTAGGCAGATTGATTGATCTCACTACACCCTCTCCCCCTTGTGATATTTCGTGTTTTTTTTCAAACCCGGGACCCTTTCGAGGCTCACGTAATTAATAGATGTCCCCTATACAGCTAGAAAATACATAAAAGTGTGTTATTTGATCGGAATTGTACTCTGGGCGCTCAACGGGATGTTTGGTCGTCCTTCGCACGTCGTGCAGATTTATTTCCTTTATTATCTTACTTCGGACAGCCTAAGTGGCTAATGCGGATATCATCAAACTTCGGATTTGTGATCTTGTTTTTTTGACAGCATTGCTTGTCGTGCTATTGAGATCACTATTGCTAAACGCGACATGTGTTTGTTACCGGATGAAAGCCTGAAAAGTATGAAAACTTGTGTGGCTTTCTACCTGTCTGACTTTAGGGTATAAGAATTCTACCTTAATTTTTAGGGTTCCGTACCTCAAAAGGAAAAAACGGAACCCTTTTTTTTGGGTGGGAAATTATCAAATAACTTCTCCCGCTCTGGGCGGAGCGGGTGGGCGTGTCAGACTCTTACTGGCTAAAACTCACCCGTGTTCCTTCGGTTGCCATGTTGCCGGGGGCCACGATTTCCCTATCGGTTTTCTTCGAACCCCCGGCAGGCATTGGCCCTAGCGGACCCCGTCGATTCTGCTGACATCTCTTTGAGGCGCGCGTGGAACACAACGCGCCGTCGACCCGGGCTTGGTCCTTATCGGACAGCGAGCTACCCATTGCTCACCGTCCGCAAGTCCGCGCCTACGGTGGCCGGAAATCGGCTCGCGATTCCTGCCCCGGGCGTCTCCTCCTGCGGTGGTTAGGGGCTTGAGGGCGCGAAATTTGCCTCTCCCTCACGCGTTCCGCCACCTCCTTCGCGACCATTACCGCTTCGCAGAAGAAGGTGACGGCCTACCATTTAGTCTCGCTCCGTACCATGGCCTGAACCAGCGCCGGACGCGAGAAATCACCGCCGCCAATCGCCTCTACTAGGACACGGCGTTGCTCCGCCCAAGCCGGGCAGACCTCCACCGTATGCTCCACCGTGTCCTCAGGCCGATCCACACAATGGTGACACCCGGGCGTTTCCTCCCGCCTTATCCTGAACTGGAACCTTCCGAAGCAGCCGTGTCCGGTGAGGACCTGCGTCAGGCGGAAGGTGAGGACGCCGTGGCGCCTCTCAAACCACTCCTCAAAGAGGGGTCTTTTCGAAAACGGAACCCTTACAGGATGATTAAAAGAGTAACGGTGGAGTGTCTTGCCCATTCTTCTCCATACGAAAACTTCCTTTTGGAAGGGGCGACTAGAATCAATTCTATTATTTTGTAAATTTTGACGTTCAAAAGAGCCATGCAGTGCTATTTGAAATAAATGATTTGTCTTTGATCCCTTCGTTGTCCGTCCGTCAGTCGGTCAAGCCCCATTTTCTCAGAAACGCGTGTAGGTGTGAAGTTTAATTTAATATTAAATATGTTCCTTCGGAGTTCTAAAGAAATCAAGCTTGTAAGTCAACGCAATAAAAAAATACGGCCATTTATGTGACATATTTTGATACTCGCAAATAAATCAAATCATACAGGGTACTTCCCGTTGACCTAGAATCATGAAAGATAGTAAGCCAGCTCGTATAGCACTTGTAAAGGAAAAACACCGAAAAATTATAATTTGCAGTATCACATAAAAAAATGCGATTACCAGAACCAGTGTGGTTTTGATGAATTAGTGTTAAAATTAATATGAACAACATTGTCAAACTTTTTTGTATTGAATACGAGGCTTTTGGCTTATTTTGTACTGTATGTATTTCAGGTCTAGTTTTTAAAATGTGCGTTTTGTTTGTGCAGAATTAACAAGTTTTCTTTTATTTTGTTATTACAAACTTACATTTGCAGTTGGAGAATTGACCATGACAGATATCGATGTATGGGAGAACATGTTTCTCAACTACTAAGTTAAGTTTGTTCTTGGGATAAATTCATCCCAACTACGGAACCCTTCATTGTGCGGGGTCCGACATGCACTTGGCCGGTTTTTTAGGGTTCCGGACCTTAAAAGGAAAAACGGAACCCTTACCGGATCACTTTGTTGTCTGTCTGTCTGTCTGTCACGACCCTTTTCTCAGAAACGCGTGAAGGTATCAAGCTAAAATTCATATCAAATACTCAAGTCTACTGTTCCTTGGAGCTGTGAAAAAATCAAACTTCTAAGCCAACGCAATCAAAAGATACAGCCGCTTATGCTGCAAATTTTCGACACTAGCATGGGAATCGAAACCTACAGGGTACTTCCCGTGAACTTAGAATCTTGAAATTTGGTACAAAGCAACGTCTTATAGCACAAATAAAGGAAAAATTACGAAAAGCATATATTTTTAATTACATCATTTCATTTTTTTTTTAAATAATTTTAAACTTACTACCCCTTTCCTCATGAACGCGGTTTGTACGGAATCCGAGGTGCGCAACTCCGACTCGCACTTGGCCGGTTTTTTTTGTTATAAATGGTGTACAATAAAGTGTTTAATAAATGTATTAAATGATCCTTGTATTATTTGGTTGTGTAAATGGGCATACTCATCATCTTGCCCTTATCCCACAAAATTATTTAGGCCTTCCAATAAACGATGATTCAATTCATATAAGTAACCTTTTTCTAACAACAGTGACTGTGGTCTCGACTCGACTGACCTTGCGGCACATTAGTTCACATTACGATGAGCATATTCAAGGAAATAGGGAGCTAAGGAACGAAGTATTCAACGTTTAGCTAAATGGAATAATTAGGAGGATACAGAATACTTCTGAAATAATATAAGCTTAAGTTGTAGAATAATGATGGTTATAGAATACAAGGGCGTAGTTTATAATGGACGTATTATCCTATATCTACTATTAAACGAGAAATATTTGTATAAATAGGTACCTCCATCAGCGCCGACCCGAGAATTCCTGGCGCCCTAGGCGAAAGGCTGGAACGGCGCCCTTTTAAGAAAATTCGTGACAAAATAAAACTATGTTCTTTCTTTTTCGTGTGGTTAGTGACAAACCTGGTGTCAGAGTTTTAAAGCCGCCCATGGGCCTCTGACTTGGCTTCACATGCCGTCGAGAAATATCTCTCAGGCGTGATCGGTACGACGATCGCGGTCAAACTATAATAGTCAAATTAATTTTGAACAAAACATTATAACATACAACAAGAGAAGCAATAAGAAATCGCGATTTTTTTAGCAATGGAGTGAGTTGAGGCTATCAACTAAACTCGCTTTTGATTTCCTTACCGATGGTTTCGTAAATGTACATGAGCGCATTTTGGTAGAAAAATTGGGAGTATTTTCAAGTTGTAGGTAAATAAAAATTAATGTACAGTATTTTTTTTTTTAATTTCGATTGCGCCGATTGCCGCCCCCCAAATACGAGCGCCCTAGGCCGTCGCCTAGTTCGCCTATATGAACGGGCCGGCCCTGACCTACATTCATTGTTTTGTTCTAAACTTTAGGCAACCGAGTTCTGTTCGGGTAAAGATACGGAGAAAACGAATTTTCCCAGGTATAAGATCTACTTAGATTGATTTTTCGCCCCCGTAAACCCCTATATTGCAACTTTCATCGAAATCGTTAGAGCCGATTTCGAGAACATGAGTACAAATCTATATAGTAAACTAATATATAGACAAATATTGCTCGTTTAATATAGTATAGGATAGGATTCCGGCAACCGAGAGAATGCGGTTCTGACATCTGTCAGTTGGACAAGATTAGGAATTAATAAAGTTTAAATTCGTAAAACATATCGCTGTCCCCGGCGAATAAAACCGTAATCAGAAAAACCAAATTTTACAGGAAAAATAAAAACTGTTTTTTGTGAATATTTTAATAAATACAAATACCAAAAGAAAAGTGATTTTTTACATTCATTACAAAACACCTTAAAATTTCGTAACTTCTGAAATAACCGTTAGAAATGAATGAAAAAAAATTGACAGTGTAATCCGACCTCTAAATATCGAATATGCAATAAAGTTAAAACTATCGTAATAGCACATTACCATTTTATTCGCCGGGGACAGCGATGTATTCTTTTGTACTTAACTGACAGGTATCAAGCCCTAAGAACGGAATCCGTAATTTCCGCCGTAGTTACGCGCGTTTCAAACTCCTTGTTACTTACGGACATTTGATTAGTTCGGGGCCCAAACCAAAAATTTATGACATAACAATTTGACATTTGTCCCTACTATCGATAAGTATTTGCTTGCCCCAAAATTTTAATTGACACTTGTTTTGACGGATCAACTACTTTCGGTCGGGCAACAATTTTATTTTTTTGGTGGGAAATTATCAAACAACTTTTCCGCTGGGTGGAGCGGTGTTAGACTCTTACTGACTAAAATCCACCCATGTTCCTTCAGGTGCCCGTATTGCCAGGGGCCACGGTAACCCTTTCGGACAAAACCGCAACCAGAGCAGGGCATCAGCCCTATCAGACCCCGTCAGTTCTGCTGACATCTCTTTGAGGCGCGCGTGGAACACAACGCGCCGTCAATCCGGGCCTGGTCCTTATCGGACGGCGAGCTACCCATTGCTCACCGTCCGTAGGTCCGCGCCTACGGTGGCCGGCAATCGGCCTGCGACTCCCGACGCCCAGGGCGTCTCCTGCGGCGGTTAGGGGCGTGAACGCGCGAAATTTGCCCTTCCCTCACGCGCTCCGCCTCCTCCTTCGCGAGCACTACTGCTTTGTAGAAGGAGGTGACGGCCTCTCATGCCCTTTCACTCCGTACCATGGTCTGGACCAAGGCCGGACGAGAAAGATCCTCGCCGCCGATCGCCTCCACGAGGACACGGCGATGGAAGTAGACCCCTAAAAACGCATTCTCTCATCGGCCGGAGAGTAGGTAAGTAAACAAACTTCACACAGTCAGTAGGGATGACAACAATTTTTTTTGTGTCCATCAGGTAGATTATTAAAAAATATTGGACACGTATTTTTTTTTTACGTAATGTAAAGATTACGGCGATACATTGACTTAAAATGTGCCATGACGTCACGAGTATGAAGATTTTATACTTACTTGTCACGTAACAACCCCCACTCCCCAACTTTAATGCGTTTTATCTAAGTCATTTTTTATTAATATGATAAATCAAAAAATACGTGTCTAATCTTTTTTTATTATCTGACTGACGGACTAAATAGAACTTATTTTTTTACCCAGGCATCATCTTGTATACCTAATCATATCAATGGTTTTGCTAAAAGCTATCATTTTCATCAATCTTGGAATTTCCAAGGCTAGTCCTGTGGGCTAGTCTAACACATAGGAAATGAGTTACAAGTATTAAACTTATCATTCCTATTTTATACCTTAATTTTATAGTTCTGAGCAAGTTGTTTAAGAGCCTGAGGGAAATTGGTTGTTTTTCCGTGGGAGGCCTACAAAATGAAGTTTTGTTACCTATTTAATAGCTCTAGAACATAGATGGTCAGTGTATATAAAAGCCGGATTGGCATCCATTGCTCGGTTTGTAGGGAGAACGTTAATAAACTCAAGATAAATCTATCAATGGACAAACAAACTGGCCATGTACAAAACGCCGAAAAAAACACGTTTCTTGGGGGTTATAGCGGGAATAAAAATACACAATCTGTGAAAATTTCAACTGTCTACCTATTAAGGTTCATGAGATACAGCCCGCTGACAGACAGACGGACGGACGGATGGACCACGGAGGCTTAGTAATGGGATTCCGTTTGGCTGCTTTTAGGTAGGTATGGAATCCTAAAAATGTAGGAAAGATGCACACTAAAAGCTAGAAAAAATAAGGGATGCATTTGATGGTCTGGATAATAGCAATAGATTCAAACGTGACTTTGAAAACTTTTTTTTCGTGCAATGGAAACTTGTTTACACAGTTTCTTCCAGTTTCTTCGTAAGCTTTATAGGAAGCCTTCATACTCCGACCCTTGCTCGAAAACGAGGTGCCAGCAGTTGTTGCAGCTTTAAATACCCCGCATAATAATCATGATGAAAATCTAAGTTTGATCCAGCCTGTCCCTTCTTGCTGTCCTCCCCCAGCGATGCTCTAAGCCGAGGTTCATACCCCACAGGGGGTGCCCTTAGCGAGCCCTCGCTTAATTTTAATTTAGAATAGTTTATATGCTCTTGGCCCGAGGCTCTATATGTAGAAGCTTAAGGCACCCACAAGAAAGTCCGGATAAGCAGTCAAGATCTTAGTGGTCAAAACAGAGAGCTAAAAAAAAAAAAGAAGCCTTCATCTCACCTGATGGTAAGAAATGATCAGGCCGAAGGTGGAAGCGAGCTTCACCCGGAATTCTCAACCATGGCATGGCATGTGGCCAAGGGCGGCTTTATAACTCTGACACCAGGTTAGTCGCTAACCATACAAAAAGAAGAAGAATGCCTTTTAAAAACCGTTTTCTAGATGCCGAACATTTGCCACGAGCTCTAAGATTTTCGCAATTATCTTGTTTTTTAATTAATCACCGAAACGTATCAAATAAATATCAAATTAAATAGCCCGCCAAATTACTAGAGTACTGTCCATAGTCTGGTTGACACTCAGATACAGAAATAAATGTCTACCCTTTGTGCATCCGGACGAGTAGGATGGTAACAGCTAATGTCACAGTGTAGGCAGATGGCAGAATGTTTAACTTGTGTTATTTGTGAGAGCAGGACCTCTGCGTTACCTCCCGTAGACTGTGGTCGAAATGTGATTAAATGTTTTCGATTTTTCTCTCATCTCCTCTACCTCTCTTTCATCTCATCTTCCTTCACCTCCTCCTTCGTTGCCTCATCTTCCCTTTTCTCAAAGAATCTTTTTCGCCAGGACAGGTGTCAGGATACAAATTTGTTGAAATTAGTGATGTTCACTTGTTTTAATGATATATATTTGTTTTTGTAGCATATTTTTTCTTTTCACATCAATAATTCTCATTAGATCCGTTTATTTTCTTATATAAATAGACCTAATGAGAAAACAATCGTCACTAGATCTATCATCATCATCATCATCAATCATCATCGCCTATAATGATAACGAGGGTGGGCGCTGATACCTATATTTACAAGATATTAAGTTATCTTAGTTTAGGTATTGGCTGCAACTCGAACATACAACCTTACTTACCTTAAGGCCTATTTTCACTGTAAACCATGTTTTATATTACTTGAAGGTGCAAATAAACAATTTTTTTTTTATCATGTATCTGGCCAATGGATCTTCTGAGATTGAACCCTGTGTCATTTTGGTCGGTAAGAGTTCTACGTACTTTTTTGCTTTTGCCAGACACAAGACTAGGACAACCATGAGAAAAACCTACCTATAGTCATATGACAAATTAAGCATCAGAATTATTCCCACATGATTAATCGCATTTAACTATATTTCCAAAAGTTTAGACTTGGGGCATTATAAATTAGCTTCTCGTTTTATTTATCTAGTACTTGGTCAACCAAGCTCTGCTAGGGTGCAAATAGATAAACATATCGTCAAGGTATACCAATGTTGTATCACATTCCCGAGGCTCTGAAAATAGAGAAAATGACCTTTCGCAGATATGAGACCTAGCTAGATCGATTTTTCAGCCCCCTATATTGCAACTTTCATGGAAATCGTTAAAGTCGGTTTCGAGAATGTGATTACAAATACATATATATATATATATAGACACGAAACGAAACGCAAGCTTGTCGCTGGCGAGAGGACGTGATCTACCCACACCTAAAGCGCGCGCTTCTACAGAGTCGTGATGTTTTAAGGCCACGGCGAGGAGGGCATTCAGCCTCTGGTCGCATCGGAGTTAAGACGTCGCGGAACTGTTCTCGATTCGTGGTGCTCAGTTATTGTGTGAATTGTAATTTGTGATCATTGTGTTAATTTGTAATTTTAATAAACGCCGTCGCACCCCTGTGTGTATAATTTAGCTAGTGTGATTAATTTGATAGTAAATTATAATGTGATCTGAACTGCAAACGGTTTTACTATTGCGCATTAACCAACACTAACCACACTACGCCCACAGTAGTGAAAATATCGCTGATAATAACGAGAGTCACATACCCGTCTCCGACATATATACAAATATTGCTCATTTAACAGTACGGAATAATGTAACCTGATGCTCAGTACAGTACAGATGCAGTCGATGATAGTGCTCTTGCCTAGACCTAACCTAAACACTCGGAGGTTAGAGTTATCGGGAAATGTTGTGATCGTTTTGTCCTTCTGCCTCTTCCCTACATGCATGCAGCATCGTTTGACCTGCACGCTGCGTACATATAGACTGACTCTAAATATAGAAGTGAAGTGGCGAAGACCGCGGACCGGCCGCTCCTGTCGCGGATTTTAACTTTTTTTTTGTATGCGTTTGCGTAAAAACTGCGCATGACTGTATGTTTTGTGGTCGACGATATGTGCAGCAGTAGGCGTATGATTGCTCGCGATGTGTTAAGGCATTCAGTTTGTGGTGTTATTTAAATACTAACACCTTGTTAAAGGACAAATGCATTGGTGTTTTGTTTATTAAAATATAAAAACAAAAAACGAAAAAATATGATTAAAGGCCTTCAAACTAAAATTCTGTTATCAAAATCAAAACAAAAAATAATTTTGACAAAGAAAGCGGTGATGTTTTCCTAACCTATCCTACCACTAACAACATTATTCTGCACCACATGACGTCTAGCATCAGCCATATTGAATTCGTGTGACGTTATTGTCTACGCCTCAAGGACAGATTCTGCATCACGCATCGACACTTTATTTGGCCGCCATTTTGAATGTCCTGTGACATTCTAGGACACAATGTCCTTAAGGACAAATTCAACGACACCTAAATTGGTCAGTAGAGCGAGGTAACAATATACACATACACATTGTAACCTGTGGGATACAAAACTCTCCTTAGTTTGACTGCAGTCGGGTAAGATTTAACCAGATGCGAGTTTGAGCTTAGTCATTCAGTTTCTCAGTATTTGTTGTGCATCGTGTGTGGGTCGACGAACCATCGTAATGTAGGCATTTTCCTTGTTTACTTGCTCATAGAATATTTATAATTGTTGTAACTATGTATAATATTTGCAAGTGTACCTACTGGGCTGTAGTATTGTAGTAGTTATAGACGCGTGTATTTTTTTAAAATAGACAGTGCTCTGTTTTTTTGTGGTTGTCTATCATTGATACCTAAGGTTAGGTAAGACTTTTTATGAATATCTGACTAACTGACTGCTACATCAGCCAGAGACAAACGCGTCTCTACGAAAATTGGGGTAGTAGTAGTCATAGAAAGAAAGAAAGAAAAATAGGTTTGTCACAGAAATACGTGCAAACATAAAAGACAAGAGTAATCAGAGAACAACACAAAGTACATAAAAAATCACGAGCATAGAACAGAAATTACTTAGGCGGCAGCTGCACGACATGACTGTGACAAGAAGGCTTCCACTCAGCATGATGCAGTGCTATGGGGGACCCACAGCACAGCACTGATTTTCAGAGGTCACCCGAAAAAAAAAAAAAAAGATGTACGGAAATCAAGTCAGGTTCAGTGATTTTTCTATTAAACATGTAACAAAACAAAATAAATAGTGCTTAGAATATAAGACAACTATACAATAAATTATAAGAAACATAAAAACAGGCAGACAGTCCGCTGTGCAGAGCCTGCATGTGCTGCTAAACTGCCCGGTGGTCGCCACATACAGGGCAAACCGGCAAAGTAGGTACTTCGGTAACCCAGTTACCCTACGTGAGATTGCCAGTAACACCAAGGCGTTGCTGGCCTTCTTTGAGGAGCTGGGGTGGATCGAATAACCGATTTTCCCACCAGTACGCAAAATACGCGCTTTGACGTGGAGTGATGGATACTAGCCCGTATTACCTACCTATTATTCCTAGGTTTGACTAAATTAGTTTTTAAATAAATTCAAGGCAAAGGCACGTAAAATTTAATCGGAGAGGCAACCGGATGGCGAGTGGTAATTTGGGTCTTGAAGTGATACCGAACCCCTTCGTACCGTCCGAATGAACCCCAAATTTATGAGGGCGGAGATATGGGGGTTGGAGCAAAACGTATTTTTTTTGACATGGCATTAAAAATTTAAGTTAATAAGTGCAAGAAATTTTCAGTATCACTTCAAGACCCAGATTACCATTCGCCATCCGGTTGCCTCTCCGATAAAATTTTACGGGCCAATGCTTTAACTAGTAGTATTAAAATTAACCCTATAATCGTACCTAACTACCGAATTACCGACTACGAACGAAAAATCGTCAGATCAATCATTTTTTCGACGTCACCCAAGATTAGGGCGAGTCATGGTCTCACAAAAACCAGGCGACCAGTCAGGATCGGTAGTAATACTTATAAATGACGTAAAAAGTCTAGCCTTGATTCTAAGTTACTGGCCATTTTGTACAGATTCTTAGTTGGAATGATAAAAATGAGTTATCTATTCAAAAAGAGCTAGTTTATTTTTCGTAAACAGGGACTAAAATAGCTTTTTAATCCTTAGAACCAAACATCCATCCATCCTCACAAACTTTCGCGTTTATAATATTACACTATCTACACCCCGCGGTTTCACCCGCATAAGTCTCGATTCCGTGGGAATATCGGGATAAAAAGTATCTTATGTCATAATCCAGGTTATAAACTATCTGTGTCATCACTGTGTGGATCGCCCGGAGGACACGGTGGAGCATACGGTGGAGATCTGCCCGGCTTGGGCAGAGCATCGCCGTGTCCTCGTGGAAGCGATCGGCGGCGGTGACCTCTCGCGTCCGGCCCTGATTCGGGCCATGCTACGGAGCGAGAGGAAATGGGAGGCCGTCACCTCCTTCTGCGAAGCAGTAATGCTCGCGAAGGAGGAGACGGAGCGCGTAAGGGAGAGGCAAATTTCGCGCCCTCGCGCCCCTAACCACCGCAGGAGGAGACGCCCTGGGCGTCGGGAATCACAAGAAGATTTCCGGCCACCGTAGGCGCGGGCTTGCGGACGGTGAGCAATGGGTAGCTCGCCGTCCGATAAGGACCAAGCTGGGGTCGACGGCGCGTTGTGTTCCACGCGCGCCTCAAAGAGATGTCAGCAGAATTGACGGGGTCCGCTAGGGCCAATGCCTGCCGGGGGTTCGAAGAAAACCGATAGGCCGAACATGTTGAGCCAAAAAATACTTTGTTACACCTATAATAAGCATCATACCATGTATATTATCTACACATGTTTTTGCAAATAAACGAATCTGAATCTGAATCTGGAAATCGTGGCCCCCCTGGCAACACGGCAACTGAAGGAACACGGGTGGGTTTTAGTCAGTAAGAGTCTAACACGCCCTCCCGTTCCGCCCAGAGCGGGAGAAGTTATTTGATGATTTCCCACCCAAAAAAAAAAGGTTATAAACTATCTGTGTGCCAAATTTCATCCAAATCCGTTCAGCAGTTTTTGCGTGAACGAGTAACAAACATCCATCCATCCATCCTCACAAACTTTCGCATTTATAATATTAGTGGGATTAATATAAAATATAAAATAAAATAAATTATTAATTAATAAATAAGTAGGATAGGATAGTTAGTAGGATTTCTAAGTTAATTAGTTTGGACTCTTCCGAGTAAAAGTGCAGGAAATCAGTAAACTCATTAATTGGTCGTTCGTTCCTTCTCTGTATGAGTACCTAATGGGCTCTTGTCCTACAGTGGAACTGGCTAGTACAGTCAACACAGCAGTGACAAACAAAAGACACCCTTATTGCTACGAAATAATGGCATTGTCAATGTTAAATTGTAACCACTAATGTACTGTACAATTATTATGAAGATTGACCATTGACCAAGTTCCGAGTAAGTTGGCAAAAGTCAATGACTTCCAATTTCTCTGGCTACGATGTGTCGGCCATTGTGATTCGCACATGTAAATTATATCCGTCAATTGAGTTATATGGGTCACAATAATTTGAGGTTATAAAGTGGCGTGCTACTGGTCACTAAACGCGAAATCATTTTTTGTCATGTTTAAAGAAAAGTTACCCATCTTTTTAACCGACTTCCAAAAGGTCCTCCTTTTGAGAACCTCCTGGTTCTCAATTCAACTGTATGTTTTTATTTTTTTGTTTTTTTGTTACGCGATTACTCCGCCAATTATGAATTGATTTTAATGATTCTTTTTGTCGGTTACCTTGGTTCTCCTGCGGATCTCTTCATTTCAGATTCGATCACGTAGGGAAACTCCAAGCATAGCACTCTCCATTGCCCTTTGGGTGACTTTTAGCCTTCTGATAAGGCCCATTGGGAGCGACCACGTTTCAGTACCATAGGTCATCACTGGCAACACGCACTGGTAACCGACATAGCCCGAAGAATTGCCAAACTTAAGTGGCAATGAGCAGGGCACATTGCTCGCAGAACGGATGGCTGATGGGGTCGAAAGGTTCTGGAGTGGCGACTACGTACCGGAAGACGTAGCGTTGGAAGGCCTCCCACAAGATGGACTGATGACCTTGTGAAGGCCGCAGGAATCCGCTGGATGCGGAAAGCACATAATCGGTCGAAGTGGCGGTGCTTGGGGGAGGCCTATGTCCAGCAGTGGACGTCTTTCGGCTGAAATGATGATGATGATGATTCTTTTTTGTTTGGTAGGTCATATACTTCAGAGGTGGTCCCATATAATTTTTTATAACTTTGCTTGGGTAGTTTTTGAGTTAGCTTCAATAATACGTATTTTTTCCCACTTAGTATGTGGATGATATGTTAAGTTCCTGTCACTGTTATTTACATACCAGGTAGTGGTATTCGAATTTATGTGGGGTAAATACCACAGCTAAAAAGTGAAATATAAAAACTTTTCACACAAATACATAAAAAATAACGTTAATATTGGAAGTCGGTGGCAAAAAACGAAAATTCTAAACCAAAGACACAAACTTCCGAAATTAAAGTGATTTTTCACTTTGTAGTGTTTTTTTGGAAGTCGGTTGTTTTTTTTTTCTATTTTTTTAGTTGGGAAATGATCAAATAAGTAACTTCTCCCGCTCTGGGCGGAGCGAGAGGGCGTGTCAGACTCTTACTGACTAAAACCCACCCGTGTTCCTTCAGTTGCCATGTTGCCAGGGACCACGGTATCCCTTTCGGACTTTCCCGCGATCGAACTTTCCCACAAAGTTACCCATCTGGGATATGGGTTGAGCATGTTGTCCTTTGACTCCATTTCATTGGATTCGCTTAAAGCTTTGGTACCAAAGAAATAAAATTTGTAATTGACACTTCCCGTGACGCAAGGGCTGGCTTTTACCTTGGCCAGAGGCTCAGCATTGCCATACAACGTGGCAATGCCGCCAGTCTCTTGGGTACATTACCAGTCGACAGCGATGCGGAGGAATTTTTCGACGTCATGTTTTAGTTTGTTAATAGTTTTAATTAGGTTAGGATGTTGTATTTTTTGTTTTGTTTTATGGAAAAGATGTTATGGAGGATTGTGATTTTTTTTTTAAATCAATTTTCGCTGTTCACTGCCTTTACCAGGCACATATGAACTTCTAGCATCGTGCTTTATGTTTCGTTTGTGGTGATTTTTGTCCAGTCATTCTTGTGATGTTTGCCTTCACAGCAAATTCCCACACATAATCAGATTTAACCAAATATTTAGACGTAGTAGACTCGTAGATACTACAATGGTTCATTATTTACATAATAATATACAACTTCAATAAGCCTTGGAACGTACTAAATTAAATATTTTATATGAACGTCTATGTTTACTAACGGTTCTGCCCCGAAGACTAGTTTTTAGGGTTCCGTACCTCAAAAGGAAAAAACAGAACCATTATGGGATCACTCGTGTGTCTGTCTGTCCGTCTGTCACAGCCAATTTGCTCCGAATCTAATGGACCGATTAAGTTGAAATTTGGTACACATATGTATTTCTATATATGAATTTTGAATATGGGGGTCACTTTTGGGGGCAATAAGAAACTTAAAAAAAGTTTTGTTAACTGTACCGTGTGACATATCAAATGAAAGGGCTTATTGTGAGGATCTCAAGAATAATTTTTTATCATTTTCAAATCTAGAATTTTAGAGATATTTAAGAAAATAGAAGAAAATTTACCATTCTCCACCCTTGTCTCCGAAAATAGCGAAACTAAAATTTTGAAAAAAATAAGTACAGAAAATTGTTCTTCATTCATAGATTACAAGAAAACCTATAAGAAGTCAATGGTCTTAAAGTAACATGGTAAATCTCTCAATATTGTACGTACAAACTTAAATTTACAGTTGGAATGTATGGGAGAAAATGTATTTCAACTACAATGTTAAGTTTGTAATTGAAAAAAAAAAAACATTTCTACTACGGAACCCTTAATTATGCGTAGTCTGACACGCAGTTGGCCGCTTTTTTTTTTTGGGTAATCATAATATTTGTCTAGGAAGCAAAGAGTTTGGAGAGGTGTTGAGAAGGTCTACTACTAGAATACTTTACCGAGATTTTTGTACGTGATTAAGGGCGTATTATTTGCTGAATATAATGCTGTCTCATGTTTTCTCGTTCTGACGTACGGTGCCGAAACGTGGACACTGACAGTCGGACTGGTGCACAAATTCAAGGTCGCTCAGCGTGCTATGGAGCGGGCTATGTTCGGAGTTTCTCTGAAGGATAAAATCAGAAATGAAATTATCCGGAACAGAACCGGCCACCGGCTTGTGGCTAAGTAACAACAGCTGCACGGGTTGATCGATCAGGTTAAGCTACGCTTGCCGCGGTTGGTCTGTGGATGGGTGACCATCTTTACATACCAAGACCCCTCGGAAACCACGTTAAGCCGTTGGTCCCGGCTGTCATTTGTAGATCTTTGACAGCCGTTACGGATAGTTAGAAACCCAAAAAGTCTGACAACCAGTCTTACCAAGGGGTATCGTGTTACCTAGTAACTAGGTTGTGGAGGTCAGATAGGCAGTCGCTCCATGGAAAATACTGGTATTCAGCTGCATCCGGTCAGACTGGAAGCCGACCCCAACATAGTTAGGAAAAGGCTAGGCAGATGATGAGAACCGGAGTTACCGACATAGCTTGCAGAGTAAGCAAGCTGAAGTGGCAGTGGGCTGGCCATGTTCGTCGAAGGACCGATGGCTGGTGGAGCAGACGAGTCCTGGAGTGCCTATCTGGCCTCCACAACCCAATGACTATGTAATACGATACTTTCGGGATTCTGACAACGCGTAACGACTGTCAAAGATCCACGAATGGCAGCCTGGACCAACGGTTTAACGTGCTTTCCGAGGAACGGAGGAGTCTCGGTATTAAGAAATGGTCGCCTATCTACGGATCAACCCCAGCAAGCGTAGCTTAACCTGATGTATCGACTCGTGCTGCTATTAGTACTTAGCCACGAGCTCCTCCGCCCTGGCATGATCCTGGGCCTAAAATTTTAAAGAAGCCTGTTGGCCAAGGTCATTCGTATTATGACATCGTAGGTATACGTTAGATAGGAGGCGGAACGTGTGAGGGAGAGGCAAAATTGGCGCCCTCACGCCCTTAACTGCCACAGGAGGAGACGCCCTGGTCGTCGGGAATCGCAGGCCGATTTCCGGCCACCGTAGGCGCGGGCTTGCGGACGGTGAGCAATGGGTAGCTCGCCGTTCGATAAGGACCAAGCCCGGGTCGACGGCGCGTTGTGTTCCATGCGCGCCTCAAAGAGATGTCAGTAGAATTGACGGGGTCCGCTAGGGCCGATGCCTGCCGGGGGTGCGAAATATACCAAAAGGGAGATCGTGGCCCCTCGGCAACCGAAGGAAAACGGGTGGGTTTTAGTCAGTAAGAGTCTTACATGCTCTCCCGCTCTGCCCAGATCGGAAGAAGTTATTTGATAATTTCCCACCCAAAAAAAAGGTATACGTTAGATTAGGAATGAGCAAAAAGAACAATTTAAGTACTCCATGTTAATGTCGATACGGTCTGTTACTTCTAAAGTTGTAAAACTATAGCGGAAACATTAAATGATACCGGAAACACCGAAAATTTTTGTGACGTAAATTGGAAAAAGTACCTTCAAATTATGTCGACAACAGAACAAGCGTGTTGGACATAATGACATGTAGTAGTGAGGATTCTGCGCAATTTGTTCTTGGTTGGTTAATTTTTTGTCACATGTCATCATCATCATCATTTCAGCCGAAAGACGTCCACTGCTGGACATAGGCCTCCCCCAAGAACCGCCACTTCGACCGATTCTGTGCTTTCCGCATCCAGCGGATTCCTGCGGCCTTCACAAGGTCATCGGTCCATCTTGTGGGAGGCCTTCCAACGCTACGTCTTTCGGTACATGGTCGCCACTCCAGAACCTTTCGGCCCCATCGGCCATCCGTTCTGCGAGTAATGTGCCCTGCCCATTGCCACTTAAGTTTGCCATTTCCATCTACAAGAATCTAATCTCAATCTGTATTATAACAACATAAGAAAAATTTATATTTCAGTTAAAAAAAAAAAAAAATGAGTCCTCACTTATTCAATACTAGGATAAAAAGTCCTGTGTCCCAAGTCCATGGTTTACCCATGTGGCAAATTTCATCCAAATCTATTCGGCCGTTTTAGAAAGCATAACAAACAAAGAAACTCACGTTCGCATTTATGATAGGTATTATAATAATAATAATAACCCCACCGCCGTATCTCTACGTTGGCGTCGTGGTGGGGCTTGCGCGCTCCGAACTCTGGGTCTGTGCCGGTAGAGTTTACTTTGCCGGAACAGGTCTAGGATGAGGAGCCAGACCAAGAGAGATACAAAAAACCGCAAGGCAGCATGTGACGAGCTGTTGGGCAATAGCAACCCCACGGACCCTATCTCCCGGGAGAAGTCTTGTTTCTCACCTCTGGCTTGCCTTTATTGGCCGGCTGGAGTAAACACTGACGAGGAACAGAACTCCCGCCTCATTCTTGCCTTTTTTGGCCGGCTTGAGTGGAGACTCGCAAGAGCAAACGTGCTCGAAGGAAGGAAGTATTTCAGTAAGTGCTCGTAGGGATCTTGACCATCTTCCGGGCTCTGGGATTGTTCTGAAAGCCGTGGAATACCTCTCCACTCCTCATAAGCACCTCAGGACATGTTGCACATGCATACAGGGATAATCGTCGGTTGGTGCCTCATTCCATATAAAAGTGTCTAAGGGGCCTCTGCGAGTTGGCTTCGGCCCCTCGTACGCCTTTCAAAGGTCCGGGACCCCAGGGTCCCGAGAAATGTAAAACAACTGAAATAATAATAAACACTGACGAGGAACAGAAATCCCGCCTCATTCTTGCCTTAATTGGCCGGCTTGAGTGGAGATTCGCAAGAGCAAACGTGCTCGGAAGAAGGAAGTATTCCAGTAAGATGCTGGTAGGGATTTTGACCGTACTTCCGGGATTGTCCTGATAGCCGTGGAATACCTCTCCACTCCTCATAAGCACCTCAGGACATGTTGCCCCCTTGTCGCTACGACACTATGTGCTAGCGACCGTTTTCGGGGGCCCATTATTGAGCGTGCAAGTCACCCCCTGCCATTTTATCCGTGTACATTTAAACATTGATCAGGCAGGGGCCATAGTCCTTCCATAGCTCCAGGTAACCAGTCCACTTAAGCCACCCAAACCCATAGTCCAATATCTTTGTTTCCATATTCTGCAATAGTCCTACACCAACCGGGGGTTGTCCTTGGGTGCCCTTGCATAGTGCGATCAGGGATAATCGTCGGTTGGTGCCTCAATACTCAAAAATGTCTAAGGGGCCTCTGCGAGTTGGCTTCGGCCCCTCGTACGCCTTCCAAAGGTCCGGGACCCCAGGGTCCCGAGATATGTCAAAGACATTTAAAAATAATAATAAGGCGGTACTCCTGGACACGGCTCGCATCTCTCTGGAGCCCTGACCGCCGGTAGCTTGGACCCTGTTCCCGATACCGGTGGGCTACTATTTTTTATATTTTTAAATGTTTCTATATTTTTTATATTCTAATATTTAAAAATGTAATTTATAAGTATTTTAATGGAATAAAGGAAATAATAATAAAATTAATTTATTTGCAAACATAAGTGTCACTGTTACATGGAAGCTCTGCCTCCCGAACTAGGTAGTTAACCTGTATCTCAGGAGATAGTTCCCTTCCTTAATATATAATTCATTTTGCTTACATGCTAGGTGTAATACTAATTGTTACATTAATGCAAAAAAATACAATATGGTTAAAAAAAAAAAACGAAATTAGACAAAAATTAAAATATTATTGCCCAAGCGGTATGGTGTGTTGCGCATGATGGTGTGTTTTTGTATGTAATCGTAAGAATTACGATGTGTGTATGTGTTCGTAGTGCAGTCCTTTTATTTGTTTGGGTTAGTGGTGACAAGATTTTCTGTTTGCTCGTAATCTAATTTGCTGAGCTAGGTTAGTATATTCTTTCAGAAATTGTGGTTATTCAAATTCTGTGCATTTTTAATAGTAAGTTTGTTGTATATACGTGGTGCGGTGGAGTTGTAAATTAGTTACGATTTATTGGGTTCTCCGCATAATCCACAAATATGACTACACATTTTTCTGATAAGTATACCTACACTGTACAGCCTCACTTAAACGCAAATGTTTATGTATTATATTATAATCATTGACTTTATTTTACAGCCCATTCTTCCTTCCATTCTTTTGGTATGTGCCAATCTTGTTTCTTGGTCTTTAATCATGTTTTTCATCTACCTACCTTTCTTACCATCAGTTACCATACCATACTCCTTTGGATTGATATGAGTAAGCAAATCGTAAAAAGGTTTGTTGTAGATGACACTTGTTTAAAAATCATTTTTAAAATACGTTATAACCAAATTATATAGTCGTATAGATAGTTTCCTCTTTTTTTAAACTTTATCATTTATTCTTAAAGTACTCATCGTAGATGTAACTGTTTGAGCACAATTTTTTTGTTAGTTTTATAATAATGCCCATTATTGAGTGTGCAAGTCACCCCCTGCCATTTTATCCGTGTACATTTAAACATTGATCAGGCAGGGGCCATAGTCCTTCCATAGTTCCAGGTAACCAGTCCACTTTAGCTACCCAAACCCATAGTCCAATATCTTTGTTTCCATATCCTGCAATAGTCCTACACCAACCGGGGGTTGTCCTTGGGTGCCCTTGCATAGTGCGAACAGGGATAATCGTCGGTTGGTGCCTCAACACTTAAAAATGTCTAAGGGGCCTCTGTGAGTTGCCTTCGGCCCGTCGTACGCCTTCCAAAGGACCGGGATCCCATGGTCCCGAGATAAAACACATAAAAATAATATAATATTTTGTAATGTGTCTATTGTAAAGAGCCTTAAAAGACAGGTTCTCTAAACATCAACGAATTATAACGTTGCTAAATTGAAGTGTACAACTGTGACGTAGCATGACAACTGAAGTGACAGGTATTCTATTCTATTTTTAATAAATGGCAAGCAAAGCCGATGTCGACTATTCTGCCAATGTCGAAAGTGAGTTGGAAGAAGCAAGTGTGCATGATAAAAAGAAATTAAAAACAAATAAAATTCTTCGATTGATACAGTTGAACTCAAAAAAGTGACAGGTAAATTACGTTTAGTCGGTTACTTGACAGCTCTCTCGTCACGTGGTTTTTTTTTTGTTTACCTTTATATAACTACCTAAACCAACGGAGTATAGGTACTTCCATTTAGAAAATTACAGCAGCAGCCTCTTACAGTTACAGACAGATTACAGTTACAGATTGTGATTTATCAATTTCTATTAGGATTGAAAATTATCGTCATCAAAATGTGGGTGTGCCTCTGTTATCAGAACAACTTGATTATCTTTTCGAGGAGAACCGGAGTAAAGCTTTTGTCACCTTGATTGGAAGAAATCTAGATGAAATAAATAGTTTATAGCGAGCGGTTAACTTCAACTTTTAATTTTATATTATTTTATATCAATTTTATTTTGTTTCAATTTTATTTGTAAATGTGTATGCCTATTCTATGATGAGTCTATGTTCTTCATCATCATCATCATTTCAGCCGAAAGACGTCCACTGCTGGAAGTAGGTCTCCCCCAAGCACCGCCACTTCGACCGATTCTGTGCTTTCCGCATCCAGCGGATTCCTGCGACCTTCACAAGGTCATCGGCAATGGGCAGGGCAAATTGCTCGCAGAACGGATGGCCGATGCGGTCGAAAGGTTCTGGAGTGGCGACCGCGTACCGGAAGACATAGCGTTGGAAGGCCTCCCACAAGATGGACCGATGACCTTGTGAGTCTATGTTACTCGCATTAAATTATATGTTCTACAGCAAAAAGTTGTGAGATCTAATGTAAAACCAAGTCGGTTAATTCATTCAGTAACTATCTATGGGAGCATCTATTTAATAATTTTGTCATAAATTGTTACCTTTTGTACGTGTTATGTTTTTCAAATTCAAATCATTTAATTCGAGTAACATAAAATATACTCATAATAGAATAGGCATACACATTTACAAATAAAATTGAAATAAAAAATACAAAATTAAAATAAAATTGAAATAATATAAAATTCAATAAAAATAAAATTACAATCAAAATTACAATCAAAATTAAAACTCAAATTAAAATAAAAACAAGTAAGATTAGATTTGGTGAGATTTTTTTGTTGTGATGATAATATTGATCGGTCAAGTCTTACTTGCGAGATGTAATGCTAACCTTTGAATATTTTCTGTCTTATCTATACCTGATTTCTATGACTTACGAACCGGTTGGTTGGATTGTGGATTATATAAAAGTAATACTATGGTATGTTTGTCAATTTAAAAATACAATATGTAAGAAAAAACACTGTCCGCACCGAAAGAGGCACATGGTACTGCAATAACATTACCAAAAAGTTTACTTTATTTTTATTATTACTTATTCAAAGTTCAAAGTTTTTATTAATGCGATTTTTGGTGATACAACAGGGTCTTAAAAATATTTTATAGTGCTCAAAAATCTACCCTATAAAGGCATGCATTGTTAAATTACAATATTAGAAATTAAAATTAAGTTAAAAATTACATGAAACATAATGAACAATCAATAAAATCAATAATCAATAGAAATTAAAAACAAGATATATTAGATTGTAATAAATTTGTAGACATATGAATATTACATTAAAACATAAATACATAAAATGGTCAAATTTTATCAACTAGGAATTCGTCAATGGTAGAGTAGCATTTATCTATTAAAAATTTATTTAATTTACGTTTAAATTGTGTCAAGTTTAAATCTTTTATGTCATTTGGTAGCTTTTTAAAAAAATTTGGAGCCATGCAAAGTATGCTCTTGTGCATAAGGGCGGTTTTAGAATTTCTTAGGCATAATTCATGGCAATATGTTGGTCTTATGGATAAAAAATTAAAAAGTTATTGCTCTTTAAAATTCACAATTTTTAGTACCAAAATTGCCCCAAATCCATAAAAAATTAGAACATTTTCAACAAGGATCATAAGTTATGACTTGTAGACACCCGCTAAACTACGGCCGCCCGCGCCCCATGTACCTAATAATAAACTCGGTAAAATTTTCAATAAAAAAAAATGTGGCGATTTTTTTTTCTTTTTCCTGAAAATTTACACATAGTAAATAGACTCTCACCACGATACCTAACAACACCTTCACGGATCGAATAGGGTTTTTTTACATGTTATATAGTCTTACTAGTTAATTAGACAATTTTTACAAATTAAACCCTTCAAACCTTTATTATTTTTTACACTTTATTTACAGTTACATACAAAAGTAATTTATTAAATAGACACAGATGGCAACTGACACACTTCATAAACAAATTTTTGTTTAATTTATAAGATACCATATAGCTGATCACTGTCTCTTAAGATACAGGTCACCCTAGTTTAAGAGGCAGGGCTCACCCAATTTATATACAGACCTTGTGGTCACAGCATAATTATGTAATACCTGTCTTTACTTTTATGCCAACCAGTTGTAATCCATCTTTTACCTAATTTTTAACCATAACAACTACATAGTGTATTTTCGTCTGTAACCTATTTTGAAAATAAATAAATTTTATTATTTCCTTTATTTTATTTTAAAACATATTATTTACATTTTTAAATATTCTTATAAAAAATAAAAAAAAGGATTGTGTGGTTTTATGAAACCACGGTAAAAGTGAAACTTCTATAGACGCCGCCATATTGGCCTTGGCTGCTCTGACGAGCGCCTTTCACTTTATCCCTACTCCGTGGCCGACCGTCACGCGACATGCAACACACAGACGAAAAAGTTTGAGACGATGTAATAAATGTTTCACTTTAAAAACATTTAAAAATATAAAAATAGTCGCCCACCGGTTTCGGGAACAGGGTTCAAGCCACCGGTGGTCAGGGCTCCTGAGAGTTCCTCTCTCAGGACCCCGGACCACCGGTGGCTCCTGACAATGCAAGCCGTGTCCAGGAGTATCACTCTCTGGATCAATTATTTTATTATATTCCGTTTATTTATTTTATTTCACATGTGATTACATTTTTAAATATTTCATTTTCCAAAAAGATATAAAAAAACATATAATTTTTTTTTTTTAATTATTATTATTAATTAATTACCTTCAGAAAATTTTCAATCCATTCCAGAATTTACGACTGGTATGGCTTACTATTCGTTATTTGGTATAGGAACAGAACTTACCTTCCATTTTAGTTACACGTGTATGCCCTACTATAACCATTAGAATTCATTCACGTGTGCCAGATAAATTTCGCAAAACAAACTAATGGTTATCGCACTAAAGACATCGAACGCCGAATTTGTGTCATTGAGATTTCAGCTTATAGATTATGAAAGTACTGTAGGTAAGTAGTGATAAATTGATTTGTGTTTGTCTAGTAAAATGTTAAAGATAGATTTTAGATTTCCTGTGAACGGTTACATCTAAACTTGGATCTTTTATAAATCGCTCTCCCCGGCGAATAAAATAGTAATATGCTATTACGATAGTTTTAATTTAATTGCATATTCGATATTTAGAGGTCCGATTACACTGCCAATTTTTTTCTGTTACGAGATTTTAAGGTGTATTGTAATGAATATAAAAAATCACTTTTCTATTGGTATTTGAACAATTTCGCTATGTATTTATTAGTTAATAAGATATTCACAAAAACCTGTTTTTTATTTGTCCTGTAAAATATAGTTTTTATGATTACGATTTTATTCGCCGGGGACAGCGAAATTACCTTGAAATGTTTTTTCTTAACCTCTGCTGGTAAGCTCTTGGACTACATCTCACCTGATGGTAAGTGATGATCAGTCTGAAGGTGGAAGCGAGCTTCACCCGGAATCCTCAACCACAGAGGAACTGGCTATCTTACCTCTAACTGCCGAAACACAACAATGCTGTTAACATTGTTGTTATGGCGACTCGGTTATTGGTATGGTGAGTTGCTTCCAAAATCACCAATATTGCATCCAATCCACAGAATTCTAAACGTTCGTGAATTATTTTAGTCATGTTTGTATTTCTTCTGCTTCCGTGTGATTAGTGACTAACCTGGTGTCAGAGTTTTAAAGCCGCCCATGGGCCTCTGATTTCGCTTCACATGCCGTCGAAAAATATCTCTCAAGCATGCCGGTTTCCTCTCGATGTTTTCCTTCACCATTTTTGAAGCAAGTGATAATTATACAATACGCACATGAATCCGAAAAGTCAGAGGTGCGTGCCTTGGGTTCGAACTCAAGACCTATGACTTGGCAGTCTGATTGTCACACCAGTAGGCTATCACTACACTGTATCAGTCTGAAAACTGCACTCAATTGTTTCACTGGCATTTCAGGTTTAGATTGAGTACCTTACCTATACAGAATATTTACAAATGTAACTTATCATAACAAAGAAAAGGCGACTAACAAAATGTATTTACAAGGCAGATGTGAAGGGAAAGGCCGGGCGGGGACGCGCTAGGAGGACATTTACTGACCTTATTGGTGATGTTCTTCAGAAAGGCCAGGTGCGTAGTACTCGCAACTGGCGTGCGTGTATGACCAGATGTATGAACGTAAACGAGGCAAAAGGAGTATGTAAGGATCGTAGCAGGTGGCGTGTTGTAGTTTCTGCCTACCCCCATGGGAAGAAGGCGTGAGTTTATGTATGTACTCGTATGTTAATTTATCTTATGCCATATAAGTATTACAGATTATAGTTTTCCATTTTAGCACCTTTTGTAGAACACCCCTAGACAGATGGATCCCTGAAGATGATACATTGAAGATTGTAACAATATTTTGATTTAAAAGAGTCCGTGGAGTTTCTTGCCCATTGTTCTCCATAGGTACCTACTACGCTTTGGAATGGGCAACTAGCTTCATCTTTCTGACTGACCGACCCCTTGACAATTCAAAAGTACCTGTAATTGGTTTATTTGAAATAAATGCTTTGAGTTTTTTTTAGTTTTGATAGCATAACTTCACGCCAGTATACCTAGGGCTAGTCAGAGGTGCACCTATCATTAAGTATTTCATTTAAGCGGGAACCGAACCTGCAACTCAAAGCCAGCCTCTGCCGTCACAGCTATTCAGCAGATTGACGTCAACAGACCAATCAATGCCCTGTCAATATCTCTTCTTATTTTTCACAAACCCTTGCCTTTCAAAACGACAAAAGTCGTCCTCTCTCTGACTTTTATAGGCTATCTTTTTTTTTCAAAACCCCATGGTGACCCGATCGGGCGGTGGCCGTCGAACGAATTCATTGTGTTTGTGTGTGTGTCTGTGTGTGTGGACACACAATTGATTGCCTTTGTAGGCGTGACACTCCTTACAGGGAGCGACTAGAGTATTAATTGATGCTAGTTTTTTGGATGCGGTATTTTTGGATCGAGACTCCACAGAAATCAAGGGTTAAATATACATTATTTTCTTAACGGAATAGAACAAATAATTGGCATGCTGATAGCCTATTTGTTTTTTGGCAATGTGCGAAAGTAGGTAGGAATGTAATTACCGCAAGAAGATGGATTCTTAAAATACAGTGACCTATTGACCTGAATTGTCATGGTCCAAAAGTGTGATAAAATTATGTGTTTGACACTTTTGGACCGAGCTAAAGATATTTGCTTTTGCGGTTTTCTTGAATTTATAGAAATTAAATCTTTAAGTATTGACATTGTTTTCAAATAGGTATTTCATTTGTATTACAGTAAATTCCAATAGTTTATTTAAAGGAATGTGTAGGTAATTAAGAATATCTCGGTACAGATTTTGTAGACTTGGCATCTTTTCACTAGATCAAAATAAATGTATGCTGCCATTAACTGTAGTCAAAATAAATAAAACACCGAATCACAAGTACAACATATTTTATTTAAAATAATATTCTTCACATTTCTCAATGAGACAACACAAAATCTGATGCAATGTGCGTTTTTACGAAACAGTTTCAATAACAATATTATTTTTAAAAGCTTAAACAATTTACACAACTAAATGAATCCTACACAACGTTAGGCAATGGTAATAAGGTCAGTGTTCCTAAAACAATGCGGCAAGCGTCCGGGCGGAACAAAGAGCGATGCCGTATCGTATCATTACACTTGATTCATGCATCCTTGTCAAAAGTCGATGAACTTGTGCGCGAAATTGGCGAACGAGACTGGAGGCGCGCGTCGGATACCGAACGCGCACAGTACCGTCCTGCACGCGCTGTTCGCTATACATTGCTGTGTAGAAACTGCGACAGTTTCAAGTTGTTGACTGGACCCAGCATTGGATGTTGATTTCTTTGATTGCTGTGCTGCTAGTGAGGTGAAATCTCGCGTCGTGGTGCGTGGTTCGTCTCGAGCGCAAGGTCGAGTATACCGCCACTGCTATAAATATACGCAGACATGCAAAAATGTGATACATAAACATTTATGTGCCCTAATATGTGTGGCTATGCGAACGTTTGATTCGTCGTGAATAGTTGGGATTTGATTGGGAACGATGACATCTTCGTACATTCGGTACATTGTAGAGGTTATCAATTGTTTCCAAGCGCGTGGGTGGATATTTCATATTATACAACGTGTTTTTCAAAAATGTATAATTACTGTTTTTTTTTTTGTATAATTAACTAGGAGGACATATTGATTAGAAAATATGAATTTTGGTTGAAGTAATTGATTGACATTTTATATGGAAAACAAAAATTGCTAAAAGAAACACACGGTAACATTTTCGATTCTCAGAATCTTTCTTATTCCTTTTGAAAAAAACATGAAATCGAAAGTTATGGATCCTATTGTTTACCTCTGGTTCTCGCAGTAGTATCCTGCAAAATTCTTTTAAGTATCTTCTTAGAAAAAATAGAACAGAAAAAAATTATTAAAATTCTAAATGGGAAATACGTAAGAAGTAGCCATAAATCATAAAACATTTATTTATTTGCAAACATGGGTAAGAGATAGGTACATATATATTTTTCCTTATAATAAAGTTTTCCATATTTTACCATTACATGGGTAAGCAAATAGTGCAATAAAATTTAAAACTATCAATAATGTCAACTAAATTCAATAAATCATAATTCTAAAAATAATTTAAAATAAATCAATAATAACTAAATTAAATCGATGGTGGAAATTTCAAATGTCGTAAGGGACATTCTATTTGTCGTATTTTGTTCGTATTTGTATAGCGTCGAAATAATGATAGGTACATAATAACAATTAATTTCAGAATAATCAATATTAATTATGTTCAAAATAAAAATAACGAATGAATTTCCTAACATAGTAAATCAGATGTAGCAGGCCTAGCATCTTTCATTTAAATAATCATTAATATGATAATAACATTTCGCAACTAAAAATTCGTGTGTTTTGGTTTCTATGTATATCTTTAATTTCCATGATGTGTTAAGAATGCGGCGACGCATGAATTGTCCATACAAACGTAGTACATAAATCATTTGCAATTTGAGCATATTTCCGCCATATTATGTTGATATTCGGATTGAGACAGTATTTATCGAGGCTCCTACGTCTTTTTATTTCCAAAAACTTACCTTTAAATGAAGTGTAAGCGAATTGCATTCCGTACATTTTAACAGCGTAAATGACATGTTTTCATATTGTTTTTTCTGTATTATAAACAATAATATTTGTAATATTCTTTCCGCAGAAGCTTAGTTTATGTTATCAAGTTACAAATTATCGAAAAAAAAAAATGGAAATACATTAAGTTTTCATTCATAATTTTTTGTATTACGGAACACATCCAAATTTATCGTAAATTTTCGAAAGCTAGTAGTACTATCGCGTCAAGCAATAATTGTCAATGTGTGCGTGGTAGTATTGCTCACTGTAGATTTATATCGCTCCGACAGGCACTCACACTAGCGCAACGTGCTTGGAATTGAATTTTGCAAACATCTCGATTTGTAGTTGCGAGCCGTGTCGCCGGCCTCTTAAGGTAGTTTATTGTAAATTTTGTGTGCCATAGGTACCTAAAAGATTTTTATGGAAAATAGCTTTTTATGTGGTGTTGTACATAATTTATTTTTGTGTCGTAAACTCTTTGGGTGCATATTTGCTTTAACATAGCTTGCATTTGTGCATGTTTATGCTTTAGTAGACGTAATGATGTTAGTTACTTCTTAAGGGGACGATAACCGACTTTTAATGATTTTATACTGAAGATGACGTCTAAACGAGTAGTGTTAGTGATTTCAAAAAACAAAAGTTAAATTAAAGCATTTTTCTAATATTTTAATATAGACATATTTTTGATTATGTTTATATTACATAGTGAAATTAATTTGTAAAGTTATGTCTAACACGGATAAAAAACTGAGAATGACGCAAAATCTATCGAGCGTATTTTTCTGAAAACTTCACCATTTTAAAGATAATTAAATTATTAATCTTTTAGTATACGTGTTTTATTAAAATACTTTTTGTTTTACGTGTAATAAATTAATAATGCGTTTCATTTGAGACAGCGCTCCTTGATGGGCGAGTCCTATTACTGGCTGGACGTACGACGCTTTGCTTGAGCTCAGTACAGAACACGCAAGCTAACCATTCAAGGTCACTGTCATATATCTGCGTCTTAAGTAAGTAGTTATTTAGCGGTAGGCAAAAGCCGACCGCTGAATATGAGCCAACTAATAATAGCCACTACTTACTAAATTCTTAGTTCCACTTATTAGTCTTACTTAGTCAATTCTAAAAATATTTTGTAAATAGCCTAAGTACGTAGAACTACATTTAGGTCATTACTTCCTTTTACCACGTTTTGTACTGGCAAACAGGAAAAATTGTAGTACAATAGGCTAACACAGACTAACTAGTTTGAATGGGGACACAAAAATGTTGGGCCTCATTTTTTAATGGTTTTTAGTGAGACAGCTCTGGCGTTTGAACTAGATAGTTTTTATTTGTATTGTAAATGGAACATACACCTAATAGTTTTTATGAAATAGTTATTATATTTTTGATATACTCATTAGGTAATGGGGTGATATTTTGCTGACCTACAGGTTTCATTATTTTTTTAGGATTTGCCCCTCAAAACTAATTAATTAATTTATTCTCTGAATAACTCTTCGGGGTAAACAGCCTGGGGGCCTACCACCAGCTCCTAAAGCAGTATTATTTTAATATTACTTCAGTGTGGGAAAGAGATGAAGCTCTACAGGACGTATATATCCATCTCTTTCTCCCACTGAAGTATTATTAAAATAATACTGCTTTTGATCTGGTGGTAGGCCCCCAGGTATTATGTTATGTTATTAATTAATTTGGTGTTGTTATAATAAAATTATGTCAAATAATGACTGGAAAATCAATGGAACAGGGAACTGTTACCTTAAAGGAATCTAAGGTATGTTTTTTCCATTTAAAGAAAGACCTTTACCAGACTATGTCTACTAATTTTCTTTTTTGACGTAATCAAAAGATTACAGAATAGAATATATTTATTGTAAAACATGAGTATACATCAAATAATATGTGCAAAGTCTTAAAATAACAGGTAAATCTGCATGTTTTGCCATTTATGGCATACAAAACAACATATTTTTTGTTTAAATAAACCATTGAATTAAAATGTGCCATGACGTCACACCTTGCTAGATTTAATACTGCGTTGTGACGTAGCGAGCCCCCACTCCCCAACTTTAATGCGTGTTTTCTAAGTTATTTTTGATTAATATTATAAAGCAAAAAATTCGTGTCTAATATTTTTTTATTATCTGAAAGACGGACTAAATAGAAATTTTTTTTACCTAGGGAACTACCCTATTTAACATTCGCCGAAAAGATTATGGGCCTACTATGGGGTAACGAATTTCAAAAATACGGCCCCGGTTGCCTATCCGGGCCGTATTTATGAAAACGAATAGAATTTTGCTTATTGTAGGTACTTAGTAATTCTAGTGTTTTCTTAAAATGAATACTATTAATTTGTGAATTCAGAAAAAATGTTTCAATTACATGTAGCGCATACAAGTTGGCAAACATGTGTTGTAACATGGTGTCATCATCATCATTTCAGCCGAAAGGCGTCCACTGCTGGACATAGGCCTCCCCCAAGCACCGCCACTTCGACCGATTCTGTGCATTCCGCATCCAGCGGATTCCTGCGGCCTTCACAAGGTCATTCGTCCATCTTGTGGGAGGCCTTCCAACGCTACGTCTTCCGGTACGTGGTCACCACTCCCGAACCTTTCGACCCCATCGGCCATCCGTTCTGCGAGCAATGTGCCCTGCCCATTGCCACTTAAGTTTGGCAAATCTTCGGACTATGTCGGTTACTTTGGTTCTCCTGCGGATCTCTTCATTTCTGATTCGATCACGTAGGGAAACTCCAAGCATAGCAATATAATATAGTGTGAACAAGGCTATATGGAATACCGTATCTAATTATGTTAAGACATGTTTTGTTACCTTTATGTTTGAAGACTTGTTGTATACCTCCAATTTTTCTTCGACATTAGCGCCTTCTGGCATAATCTTCTCCTTTTTTTTTTGTAGGGGGAATCAGCCGTGACCACCAACGTTTTCTGGACGGGTGATCGCAGTACGGTGTTGTAGATTCTCTTGCCCTGAACCGTGACTTCCTCAGCTCTGCGAGATTAGGAAGCATCTGTGTTTTTTTTCTGTTGGAAAATAGTAGCTGACTGCAACATAATAATATTGTTAGATATTTCCAAGGCTCGTAATCTAAACCTCACAAGCATGAATCTCAATTTAAATCTGACTGAAATTATAATATTAATCTATACTCAAATCTTGTTTTATATGAAAATAGATTTATGTTTGGATTTCGTCCTAGAATATGAGCTGAAACTGAAAGTAAACGAAGTATTTACTTCAGAAGCTTTGTGTTAATTTAAGAAAATTAACTGTCAAGTAAATTGACTATCAATATAAATTGTTCGTATATTATTTATCTAGCAGCATATTAAATAAGATTTAATATTAAATAAAACTACAGTTTTATTTATTTGTAATAAATATATTTATATCGATACTGGAAATTTTAAATGTCGTAAGGGACAGGGAATACAATGTCCCTTACGACATTTGAAATTTCCAGTATTGATATCGTCGACCGTAGGTTCAATTGAGGTAAGGGACAAAATACCCAAAATGAGTTGAGTATACAGTTTTGTTCAGAATTTTTCGCTCTATCGAATGGTGAATATGAAAAAATTCTAACTTAAGAAAAACAGACCGAAAAAGGTTAATAAGAAAAAAGTTATGGGCGATTAATGCCCGTTTTCACCTTCACTAAGTGACACTTAAATGAATCCCTAAATAAAAGTGCATTGTTGAAATTTCAACTCTCAGGACTAAGCATAGTGTTGAAAATCCAACAGTGCACTTTTATTTAGGGATTCATTTAAGTATCACTTAGTGAAGATGAAAACGGGCATTAGTCCGAAAAAAAACTTTGTCGGCCTCTCCTGAAAAATCGTATTTTGTCCCTTACCTCAATTGAACCTACGGTCGACGATATATTTAATATAAAGTGTTCGTATAATTAAATTGCAACTGTCATTCTTTTAAAAATTATATGAATTGGCCATAACACGGTAAATTGGTGTCAATTTGCTTAACGATTTATTTCCGTGACTGACTCTAAACCTACTACAAAAACTGATTCACACTAAACTTGTGAGTGATTTGATTCTTTGTTCTAATCTGTTTCAGGTTTGAATTTGTCCCTTATCTCCGAAACTGCTGAGCTCGAAATTTTGAAAAAACTACAGAAAATTGTTAGGAAAACCTATAAGTCTACAGTCATAAAATAACATGGTAAATCTCTTAAGGGGACGATAACTGATTTTTAATTATTTTATACTAAAGATGACGTCTAAACGAGTAGTGTTAGTGATTTGGAAAAAATATATGTTAAATTAAAGCATTTTCTTAATATTTTAATATAGGCATATTTTTGATTATGTTTATATTACATAGTGAAATTAATTTGTAAAGTTATGTCTAACGCGGATAAAAAACTGAGAATGACGCAAAATCTATCAAGCGTATTCTAAAAACTTCACCATTTTAAAGATAATTAAATTATTGATCTTTTAGTATACGTGTTTTATTAAAATACTTTTTGTTTTACGTGTAATAAATTAATAATGCGTCTAATTTGGGACAGCGCTCCTTGATGGGCGAGTCCTATTACTGGTTGAACGTACGACGTGTTGCGTGAGCTCAGTACAGAACACGCAAGCTAACCATTCAAGGTCACTGTCATATATCTGCGTCTTAATATTGTGCATACAAACTTACATTTGCAGTTGAACATGTTTTTCAACTACAATGTTCTTGTTATTATTAAACGGCGCCTGCACGAATTAACAAGGAAGTAATTAAAATTAGATAACAAAATGTAGACATTAATAATGCATTAAAAAATACGGATGAACATCGATACAGTTATTTATTATGCCTTTTATGTGATATTAATTTAAATTTTAGGCGACAAAACAGATATGACCTATGTTTATATTAATATTAATTTCTGAAGAAGAATTTCTAATAACCCATAATGACACTTGAAATAAATCTAATTTCTTATAAGGTCTTAATATATTACTCAAATAAAAATAAAACGTACCATTTTAATCTTTAATCACATATAAATTTCTACCATCTCTTTATATCTTAGAAAGTATTTTGTATGTTCGCAAAAACTTAGGACTTTTCAAAATAAGAAGCGATTTCCAGAATATAAATACACGCAGTAGACATGAAATTGTGATACCCAAATTTAGATTAACTAAAACAAGCAAGTAATTGCCAAAGTCGGTTACAGAACTTAGCGATGGGAAGTTCAAAACCTACATCAAACGTGTTCTTATCAAGAAACCATATTATAAAATCAAAGACTACGTTGAAGACAAGGAAGTTTGGCAACAATTCCTACTGCACATGTGGCTTCCCTGGCACCTCATTAACGGCATAATTATGTAAGAGTCTATTAAATGCTGCCAAATTACCATGTTTATTAAAAAAAAATTTTTACATTCGTCCTTGACATATTCATCCTATTATTTGACATTAAATACCTACGATTTAATTTCAACTCTTTATTAGTGGTTTTTGTGGACATGATAATTATTCAGATTTATTACAATCCCTAATTGCGTTTAATAAAAATAGGTTTTTATTAATATATTTATCTTTTCTATAGATTATTTTCTATTTTGTGAATGTGAGAACGCTGTAGGCTTAGTGGACTGTAGATCTGTTGACCATTTTCTATTTTGTTAAGCCTGGTACTTATTGATAGACTTACACTGTCCTCCCATACCTAGTAACACTGTTATTTGAAAGTATTATAAAAGTCAATTATTTTTAAAAGAGTACCTAACCGTGGAGTTTCTTGCCGGCTCTTCTCCATAGAAAACGACCAATTGGAACCGTGCACCTAGCTTCTGACATTTCATAAGTGCCCATGTAGGTTTATATGAAATAAAATAAATATATTTTTTGAACTTTAAGCTGAATTTGGTAAATAAATATTTTATTCCTTCTCCTGAAAAATGTGAAAAACCGATTTGAAACTCAAAATAATAAAAAATTCTGGGAAAAAGATATAAACAAAATAACTAAGTACAAAAATATTGAAAATGGTTGTTTATCTAGTCCTGAAATAAATTTCAGCAGAAATCTAAAGGTCGGGAAAAAGGATAATAGGTACTGGAAAAAACTTAGTTAAAAAAATTAAAAATAAAGTTAACACACACACTTTTACGGCTTACAACATTTTGTGCAGAAAACTAACTAGGTATATAATATCTTTGGACTTACGAAAATAAATCAGTAGAGACAGGTTGGGTCAGGTTTGGTCAAATCAATTTACTCATTTTCTTTTTAAGGCTCCCGCAGACAGGCGCGACGTGACGAAGGAACGCGGCTCTGGTGAAACAATTTCTATGAAAAGTTCACGGAAATTGTTCCACCGGTGTCGCGTCGCGCCTGTCTGCGTGGGCCTTTACCAAAAGGTCTGTTTACCCCTTCTACATTTCTAGCGCGATGCTTGCAGTGCTGTGCTGTCACATGGCTCTTGAAATTATCTGGACGACACTATCATCATCTGTGAAATAATCAACATAACCAACACATATAAAAATAATTAGTTCAAAAACTAAAATATTTATCTGATTATTTTTCATTTATATAAACATAACATCACGCCTTGTTTCCCCGAAGGGCTGGGCAGAGGTGTACTTGTAGCAGGTACACCCACATTTCGCCAGTTATGTTTAAGTCCCATGTAATAGGTGGCGAGCCTATTGCCATCAACCGGGCACAAATCCAGACTCCGAGCTGCTACTGAGAAATTCCAGATAGAAAAACCCAATAACACTGCCCGACCCGGGAATTGAACCCATGACCTCATGCTCAGCAGTAGCGCTAGCGAACACTAGATCAACGAAGTAAGTAGTACTACAAACGTAAAACGTTTGTGAAAGAATTTTTTTTTTTTGTTTTACGTACTGCTACTTGCTGAAACTTTGAAAGCACTTATTTCAAGAAATATTTACCATAAAGCTAAAATACTGAAAATTTTAATAAACACAATCATTAAACCAGCTTTTTTCAATCAACAAACTAATTACTATCTATTATTATCTATTGTTGTTTTATCTCTCAGATACCAATCTACTCAATTTGGTCTAAATAATTTGAAAATATGTCTCCACATCAATAACCATTGATTTTTTATAGGCTATTTATTAGTACCTACCTGGTCGACCGAGCTCTGCTTGTGTGAAAATAGAGTACCAGTACCCTAATTGCGTAATACAACACAATCACAATCTGTTTCGATTTGAAACAGATTGCTAATCCACTGCTTCATAAGTTGGATAAAAATAAAATCTGCTCAACAACGTAAATAGCGCAATGAATGTTGTTGAAATGTCAAAATGAAACAAATTTCGCGAAATTGTTTACGAAAATTAGTTATGCAATTAGGGTACTGGTCGACAGACCTCTGCTCGGGTGAAAATAGATAAACATATCGTCCACGTATACTAACGTTGTATCACATTCTCGAAGCTGTGAAGCACAAATCAAATGATTTGTGCTTCATCGAAATCTTTAGACCTGTTTTCGAGAACGTGATGACAAATATATACTGTCAAACCGGTGTAAGTGAGAAATGGGTAAGCTAGAAAACTTTATAAATGAGAGTAATTGAAAAACATGTCCCGTCATTTTATCCCTCAAAAACCTTTATAAGTGAGAAATAGAAATTTCTATAAGAGAAAGTCGTTTTTCACTCGTAGACCTCCAAAACTGAGACTGCTCCTTGCCTGTACCTCTATAAGTGACAGTCAAACGTAATTTAACATCTGCTATTTATGACTCATTCTTAAATTTCGTAGAACTAACATTGTTTTTGTTACTCTCAACCTTTCCCAACCGGCTTGAACCTCTATAAGTGAGAAAGGCAACTCCTGTACCTTTATAAGCTCAAAACTCGAGTTAGTGAAATACCTTTAAGAGCGAAAAAGAGATCACGGTTCCTTGAACTCTCGCTTATCCAGGTTCGACTGTATAGAATAGAATAGAATAGGTCTTTATTTGCTTAGAATGTAGGTACATAAAAATAAGTTGTTAAATCATACATATAGGATCCATGTACATTCTGCCTTATTACAGCATGCAAATGTAATACAAAAGTAGAGGATAATAAAGATTATATATTACAAAAACTTATCATTTAAGAAATCCTGCACAGAATAATAACATTTATCTACAAGTAATTCTGTGAAACGTTTTTTAAATTTTTGCAACGGTAAGTTTTTAATTTGGTCAGGTATTTTATTAAAGATAACAGGAGCCATACAAATTACATTTTTTTTAAATAAGCTAAGCAAATATTGCTTATTTATTAGTATAGGGTTAATTATTATCTTTGTTTTCTTTCTTACCGCGGACCTACTCAAGTAAGCCGTACTAGAACCGGCCAGATTTTTTTTTATACTTATGACCTACGTTTTGTCGGACGTCTGCGTTGATACATTTGACCTCTACAACTTCAATTAGCCCCAGAAAAAAATCAGCCGCCGATTGTTTGCCGTCTGCGAACGCTCATATATTTGTGGATTATGTAAAATAAATAAATACAAAAAGTAAAAATGTTTATTTCAATTACAAAGTGCATTTACATACATGATTTGGAGATCACATTTTTAAGCAATTCTTGATTAATAAGCAAGAATTGCTTGTGTTAGGAGATTCCGCTCTTCCACTTAGCAATATCTATTTTAAAATTGAATGTAAACAATGTAACAAGAACAATTTTGGTAACAGTTAAAATTTAAAAAAAAAACCCGACACAAAGATTTTCTCACTTCTCTTTCCTACTCCATCACCAGACCCAGTTCACCATCTATCTATAACGTATTTATAGAGACCATTCCAATGAGCCCAAACACGATACCGGTGCTGTAAGTTGGTAGGGGAGTTGGGTATCAAGCAAATTCCAGGTGATGCTGCAACATCAGTTCAAGGTTACTATGTTCTTCTAATATCATTGAAGTAACAGAATACCAAATTTCAAATCAATCATACCTGTGGAAGATATTCAAATCCATTCTTCAACTAGAAAAAAGCTGATAATCTTCAAACGGCTGAACTGATTTTGATAAAACATGTCTAAGGACTAGCGCTATAAAATCTGCATGCAAATAAAAAAATCATATTCAAATCGGTTCACCCGTTTAAGAGCTATGGTGCCACAGACAGACATATAGCGGTCAAACTTACAACACCCCTCTTTTTGCGTCGGGGGACTCGGGGGTTAAAAATACCAAAATAAAAATAAATAGGTTAGTTTTAAATGATAGACAAAGCAAACTTTATACGAACGAGCGTTATAAAATAAATAAAATAAAATTCATTTATTTCAGGTTCTAGACCCATATAAAAATGCGCAGCAAAAATGCGTGTATTCGTGTGATAAATGCGAGTATGGGTGAGAGTGTCAGTGCCGGATTAAGCGAGCGAAGGGCCCGTAGCAAATTTTATCGAGTGGCCCTTAATCTGCTATGAGTTCTTATCTATAAAGTGGTAAAAAATTATAATTCGATACTCAACACGTTTTTTTGCCATCAACTTTTAGAAATATGTTAAAAAAAATATTACCGATTGTCTGACGTAGGTTGTCTTAGTTGGAAAAGGTGTAACGTATCACGTTTTTGTGACATCAAGTAAATTCATTACGCTCAGGCGGAGGTGGATTTGGATATGCGGGGCCCTCTTTTGCGCGGGGCCCGTAGCAATTGCTACTCTTGCTACGTGGTTAATCCGGCACTGGACAGTGTGTAAGTGTGAGGGTGTGTATAAGTTAAAATTAGCCTATTTAGTTCTACTATAGGATATAAGTTTAGGTGTGAGCTACGAATAACGAAAGTAATGTAAGTTAGCCTTTTTTTTTTTGGGGTGGGAAATTATCAAATAATTTCTCCCGCTCTGGGTGGAGCGGGAGGGCGTGTCAGACTCTTACTGACTAAAACCCACCCGTGTTCCTTCAGTTGCCATGTTGCCGGAGGGCCACGATTTCCCTATCGGCCCGTATTCGCAGCCCCGGCAGGCATTGGCCCTAGCGGACCCCGTCAATTCTGATGACATCTCTTTGAGGCGCGCGTGGAACACAACGCGCTGTCGACCTGGGCTTGGTCCTTATCGGACGGTGAGCTACCCATTGCTCACCGTCCGCAAGCCCGCGCCTACGGTGGCCGGAAATCTGCCTGTGATTCCCGATGCCCAGGGCGTCTCCTCTTGCGGTGGTTAGGGGCGCGAAGGCGCGAAATTTGCCTCTCCCTCACGCGCTCCGTCTCCTCCTTCGCGAGCATTACTGCTTCGTAGAAGGAGGTGACGGCCTCCCATATGTAAGTTAGCCCTGCGATGTACATTGGCATAATATTACTTCACAGTTAGCAATTTTGGCATTATCTTGCTGCTTACATAAATATCAAATTAATTGCATATAAAACTTGCCAGCATGAGTACTAAGTTCAGTTAGTCTTTTTTATTGTTTTTGGCGTCTGCTTTTATGGACTTTGGATACATTATTATATGTCGCAGTAAGATGGTTATAGCCGTGATATAGTTATATCCCTAGGGATATAGCTATATACCGTAACATAGTTATATGAAAGCGGTTCATAACTGTCTTATTGGGAATATAACTATGATACGAGTACGATTTAGTTATATAACTATTAGGGCACTCCGACCAAATAGGTTAGGTTAGGTAAAAACTGTGACTTTACTCCTCTAGACGGAGCCCACGGAGGCGGGCTGGCACCAGTTGGGGGCGGCGTTGAAGAGTGCTTAAGTGCCCCCATAGACCCCGGTGCAAGTGTGCGAGGGAACACGGGGTGGTGTTAGTCAGTACAAGTCTGACAGACCCCTCCATCCGTCCCAGGACAGAGGACATCCATGAGGTTTTCCACCCATTTACCGAAAAAAAAAATGGTTAGAACTGTGACTAACTACGTCGAAATTGAGGCACTCCGACAGTTACATATTACGGTTTATAGCTATATCCCTAGGGAAAAATAAAAACAGCTGTTCAATACATTTTGACCGCTTATGTATTGAACTTTTCTATGAAACAGCAGTTTTTAAAAAAAATAACCGATGAAAAATTTCAACGCAGGGGGTTCAGAATCATGTACTGAATCCATGGTAACAGTTTTCGCGTCGATGTCCCTGCCACCCTGTATAGGTACATATAGTTTGTAAATATAAGATGGACTTGAGAATATTTTACACAGCAGTCCGGATGCTTAACCTAGTATGAGATCTAGTGTCCAAAACCACAAAATAATTAAAAAAAATATTACAAAGATTCAGGAAGCTTAGCATCATAGTTAACGTTACAGACAGTAACGAAAGGCACAACAGTACATTTAAAATATAAACAAACATATTTGTAAACACAAAAGTAGATAACTGTCCAACACCTGATTTTGTAGGTACATTAATTAAGCTGACAGTGGTGTTTCGACAAGGTCGTATTGTACATATGTTATGTTACCATTTGCACAACGTTTTCAAATAGTCACCCATATTGGTTTTCGCTTATCGAACAAAACAAAAGCGACGTAGTGTAAAAAAAACACTGCAGTTTTTATTTAAACATGTGGAATCATCATCATCATTTCAGCCGAAAGACGTCCACTGCTGGACAAAGGCCTCCCCCAAGCACCGCCACTTCGATCGATTCTGTGCTTCTCGTATCCAGCAGATTCCTACGGCCTTCACAAGGTCAACGGTTCATCTTGTGAGAGGCCTTCCAACGCTACGTCTTCCGGTACGTGGTCGCCACTCCAGAACCTTTCGGCCCCATCGGCCATCCGTTCTGCGAGCAATGTGCCCTGCCCATTGCCATTTAAGTGAGTGCCACATGTGGAATGTTTAATACTAAATAATGCAGCAAAAAATAACAATTTAAAAAAGCTTTAGAACACTGAAAGTTTAGGCATAAAATTCAATATTGACTGACGTTGTCAAAAATGTTTCAGATTCACGTGCTGGAGTGTGAACAACGCTTTATATTTTACATATGAAAATGACACATACTTAGAACACATGTCAATTTTACAATCGAATATTATCATCTGCCTAGCCTTTTCCCAACTATGTTGGGGTCGGCTTCCAGTCTAACCGGATGCAGCTGAATACCAGTATTTTACATGGAGCGACTGCCTATCTGACCTCCACAACCTAGTTACTAGGTAACACAACCTAGTTAATAGGTACCTAGTAACACACGTTACTAGGTAACCCTTTGGTAAGACTGATTGTCAGACTTTTTTGGGCTTCTAACTACCCGTAACGACTGTCAAAGATCTACAAATGACAGCCGGGACCAACGGCTTAACGTGCTTTCCGAGGCACGGAGGGGTCTTGGTATGTAAAGATGATCACCCATCCACAGACCAACCGCGGCAAGCGTAGTTTAACCTGATCGATCGACCCGTGCAGCTGTTGTTACTTAGCCACAAGCCCCTTCTAAATCTCCCAATCGAATATTATATGAAACTATAAAGGTGAGTGTACACTAGAGCATTTGCTCGAGCATTTCTATGCAATGTAACATTCTTACGACTGGCACAATACAAGCAAAAGCTCAATTTAAAAAAGTAATGTAATGTATCGTTCCTGCGAATGCTCGACACGGTGTTTGAAGTAATGCTCTCGGCGAGTGAGCATTTACCTGTAACATTCCTTGCTATATTGTGTTAACTCGTCGTTGAATAGTAGGAACTTCTGGGGCCTTTTTTTTTTTTTGGGTGGGAATTCATCAAATAACTTCTCCCGCTCTGGGCAGAGCGGGAGGGCGTGTCAGACTCTTGCTGACTAAAACCCACCCGTGTTCCTTCAGTTGCCGTGTTGCCAGGGGGCCACGATTTCCCTATCGGTTTTCTTCAAACCCCCGGCAGGCATTGGCCCTAGCGGACCCCGTCAATTCTGCTGACATCTCTTTGAGGCGCGCGTGGAACACAACGCGCCGTCGACCCGGGCTTGGTCCTTATCGGACGGCGAGCTACCCATTGCTCACCGTCCGCAAGCCCGCGCCTACGGTGGCCGGAAATCTTCCTGTGATTCCCGACGCCCAGGGCGTCTCCTCCTGCGGCAACTTCTGGGGCCTAAGTCTGCAATCACAATTATCTAATTGTGATCTATATTTATTTTATTTTTAAAACAGTAAAGAGTACGTTAAATTTATTTTATTTATTATTATTAATTACAACGGTTATACACCAGTAACAGTAACTAATTAATTTCAAACTGTTATATAAATTACAATTTCATCTAGATAGGTAGGTACAGTATTAATATGAAATAAAAACAACAAAAAAAAAAAAACATTTTGTTAGGTTACAAATTATTAGAACAAAAAACTGTGCTGTGTTAATACTGTACTTATATTGACTCTGACTTTGTATTCAATTAATTCCTGCAACTTTAGCATTCTCTGAAATAGTCTAACCTATCCGAGGCGGGGAGCTAATATTTTCGAGCTCGCTTCGCTCGCTCTTGCATCCTCCATTCTCTTAATTCTCAAACTTTTATTTCTATTTCTGTATGAACGGTCAAAGAGAAACAAACCCTAACTTATTCGAAGCGGGATGCATAAAATTTCGAGCTCGTTTCGCTCGCTCTTATATCCTATATTCTCCATAGCGGCCCGATTATGATAAAGTGGCATTAAAGTTTAAAGATGTCTCTGTTTTTGGTCATGATTGCAATGTGGCGGGAAGAGAGAAAAAAAAATAAAAAAAAATATGAGAAACAGCTTTAATGAAATTGATCATAACTAAGCTCTGAAATTAGAAATACATTATATTTCTAAAAAAAGTTAGCAACTCTAACCCCACCTCCCCCCCGAAAAGAATTCCTGGCTACGGCCCTGCATGTCAGGGTTAAAGGGCACCAAAGGAAAAGCCTTTCGAAGGATTTCAATAATACGTTTATTATTCTTTTCTTTATATATTGGAAGGTGTGTTTCACTAATATAACGTGAGACGAGTGATCCCACATAAGGCTAAGAGAATAGTAGTACAGTCACTATGAGAAAGTAAGGATTTTAGTCAAGGACGGGCTCGATATTTGTGAGGTAGAATGAGAAAGACTATAGTGTTGAAGTAGGATGGATTTGTTTTTGCTATACTCCAACAGACGTTTGGGGCCGTTCAAGTATTACGTAAGCAGATTGATTACAATTATTTACCCCTCTCCCCCTTGTCAGCAAAATTAAGCAAAGCTCTTACCCCCTCCTCCCATGCTTACGTAAACATTGGTATATGCATTTTTCTTTTAATATAACTATTCTGTTTTTTTTATTGATTCATGAGCAGCAGTTATAATTCTTACAAGTGTAAATTTAGACAAGTGAATAGCACGCGGTAATTCCCCTACTCGGTTCTAAGCATGTACCTAAACGTATTCATTATTTGCGGGAATCCCCGAATATGTGTTTCGTTTTTAAGCATAGACAATCTGTGGGTTGCCATATGTGTAAAAAGTAAATAATTACTGCTGACGTAATCACCATCTAGACCCCCCCACCCCCCATGTCATCAAAAATAAGCAAAGCTAGACCCCCCCGCCCCCCTATAGTCAAATCAAATCAAATCAAATGTTTATTTGCCAGAAATACATTGTTTTGGTACATGTGAGATCTTATAACCTAAGTGTCATTGTATTCTGCCTGCAAGCAAGCGTTAATTTTTTATTAAGTTTACATTCATTCCTATTTTATTACTATTATTATTATATACTATTATCATGCATTTATTCACTATATTTATATTGTTCTAATTATAGGTAGGTATTAATTTTCAATTTTATGTTCCATATATTCCTTAAAACTATAAAAACAACACTTTAGAAGCCATTCTGTCAATTTTGTCTTGAATAATACTTGAACGGTCCCTTTGTGAATTAGATCACGTTTTTATTGTGTTTTAATTTAAATAATATTTGAAAATGATAATGATATTGTAGTCGGTCTGTGTAGTTGCTATCTAGAATGAGATTTGAATTCCTCGAAATAGAGCTAGTAACCTTGCCTTTGTACTTATAATTGCTAGCTGTTTTTTGAGTTTGAAATGTAATATCGTGGAATATGATATCTGGGTTACGTTTGTAAATTAGATCACTGGTTGGTATAGGAAAACGAAAATTGTGTGTTTTTAGTTAAATAAGCAAGCCTTCAGTGTCATTTAAATTAGTGCCTTATTCTCTATTTCGGTGCCATTAGGTGGAAAAACATGATTTTTAACGACTGTTTATGTGTTTAGGGTTCCGTACTTCAAAAAGAAAAACCGGAACCCTTATAGGATCACTCGTGTGTCTGTCTGTCTGTATGTCCGTCTGTCATAGCCAATTTGCTCCGAATCTAATGGACCAATTAAGTTGAAATTTGGTACACATATGTATCTCTATGACCCAAACACGAAAGTGTAATGTAAATAAATAAATTTTTAATACAGGGGTCACTTTTGAGGGGCAAACAAGAACATTAAAAAAAAGTTTTGCTAAAAGTACCGTGTGAATCAAATGAAAGGGCTTGTTGCGAGGATCTTAAAAATATTAATTATATAATTTAAAAATATACACTTTTAAAGATATTTAAGAAATTCGGTGAAAATTAACCATTATCCACCTTATCTCCGAAACTACTGGACTTTTTTCAATTTTGAAAAAAATACACAGTATGGCTCTTTACTCGTAGATTACAGGAAAACCTATAAGAAGTCTATGGTCTTAAAATAACATTGTAAATCTCTCAATATTGTGCGTACATTGGACCTGAACGTTAATATGATTAATTTGTGTTTATCATCTAGTAGGTAGGTAATCTAAAACGCTCTTTACAAACTCAATGCCTCTGACAAACTCCAGTCTACAAAACTTTAAAAATACATAAAAGGCAATGGCTTATCACGACAAAGCCAACAGCCTAGTTATCTGCGCCTGCGCAGGACACAAGGTCGTGGCCGCGACGACCGGCGACCGACGACCGACGGCGCGGCGGCGACGACCTGCAGGTAGGGTTATCATTTTCTGACATTTGCAAAAAAGTCCGGACATTTAAATTTTAATCTTTTTTTTCAGTAATATTTAAAAAAAAAATGAAAATCCCTTAAATCGAAAAGTCCGGAGAAATGAGAAGGCTGGACATAGTCCGGACGGGGGTCCAAAAAGTCGGACATGTCCGGAAAAATCAAACTCAAAGCATTTATTTCAATTAAACCATTTACAGACACTTTAGAATTGTCAAAGAGTCGGTCAGTTAGAAAGTTGAAGCTAGTTGCTCATTCCAAAACGTAGATCTCTATGGAGAAGAACGGGCAAGAAACTCCAAGGACACTCTTTAAAATATAGATATTACAAAATCCTGGGTAAATTATTCTTGTTGCTTCTATATGTGAGAACAATGTCCAAAAAACAATCAAAAGCAATTGCAAATACTAAGAGATGACCAGTCTCAACTGACGGCGCCCGTTCACGAACATGATGCGTGGATCAGCACCATCCAGCTCAACCAATCCGTACGGATGGTAGCCCTACCCGCAGGTAGCTCGACGCTACGTAGCCGCGCTGGTTGCAAACACGCCAGGAATCTCGTGCCTTCCGATAATTAACTTTTGATTTTACAACTTTTTGATCCACCGTGATATTGAGAAGGAAAATCTAGCGTTTGATGGGCTTTAGGTAATTTAGGCTTAGGACTCTCCATAAAACAGATTTTATGTAGAGAAGGGAATGAATTTAGACGGTATACATGCCAGCTTCAGTAATGTATGCTACATAATTTCGACGGCCCCCACGTATACTATCGAAATTACAAAAAAGCCATTTTCGTTTTATTGCACTAATAGCAAGTAGAGATTAAGATGTATGATTTTATATATAAAAATTATGTACTAATTTTATACCCTCAATTGCTTTTTAATTGAACAAAATCGAAATTGGCATATTCGGTAAAAAAGTAACCAGCAGTAACCAAGTAAACTATCGAATGCGTAATATTAGAAAAAGTTTAATAATTATCAAAAACTATAGTAGACAGTATGTACTCTGTTTAAATCTTTTTGCTCGTCATTTTACACGTGCAGCCTGTGGACTAGTTATAGTTTGCGTGCATATAGCGATCTACGAGTCCAGTATAATAACGCACTCAGGATACTGTTGGGGCTGCCATGGCGATGCAGCGCATCAAAGATGTTTGCGGAAAGGCATATAGATGGTTTTGCGGCCATCATACGTAGAAGAAGTGCCTCTCTGCTTGTTCGTCTTCGTGGCGGCACCAACACTATCTTGAGTTTATTCGCAGATAGATGGGAGTCTCCAATGCTGCGACATTGGATGAAACTCCACACTAATTAAAACTTGTATGTCTACTAACACTAGTTTATAAGGCCGTTGTTACTAACACTATGGGCGTAGCCTGAAATAAATGATATAATAATAATAATAAATAAAACGGTAAAATTTTCCACTTTAGATACATCGGTAATATAAAATTTTCGAATTTCATGTTCGACAAAAACCTAAATCTAAACTTAGAATCGCTCTCCTGTAAAGTAGAGGTTTTGCAGTTTCGATACTTTACGTGGTGGCCGTCGATTTATCGATGTATGGGACAACGTGATTCCTTGGTCCAATCTACTTCAAATTTTGCATAAAAGTACTAGGCTTGCATGAATTCAAGATAGAATTTCAATCATTATGTTATGGTATTGCGTTTTCATGGGATAATTTCCGATTTCCACGCGAGCTAAGCCGCGGGAAAAAGTTAGTATATAAAGAGAAAAGATTACATTTTTTGTATGTTTGTTTGTTACGCTTTTACGCTAAACGGCTGAACGGATATGGATGAAATTTGGCATATGAGTAGACCATATAATAGCCTTTTTATCCCGATATTGTCATAAATGTTCGAGACTTATTGCGGGTAAACCGCGGGGCGCAGCTAGTAACTGTATAATACGGTAGTTGTCTAGGTGAAAAAAAGAAATTCTATTTAGTCCGTCTTTTAGATAATAAAAAAATATTAGACACGTATTTTTTGCTTTTTCATATTAATCAAAAATAACTTATAAAACACGCATTAAAGTTGGGGAGTGGGGGCTCCCTACGTCACAACGCAGTATTAAATCTAGCAAGACGTGACGTCAGGCCACATTTTAACTCAATGTATCGCCGTAATCTTTTGATTACGTCAAACAAGAAAAAATACGTGTTCAATATTTTTTTAATAATCTACAAGACGGACAAAAAAATAGTTTTGGACACAGGCCCATTTAGACTAGTATTCTGACTTAATTTTTGACTAAATCAAAATTAAATAGGAGTGAGTAAATTCACAAACTGAATATTAATGTACCATTTACATTTTTTTATCAAAACATTATAATTTAGTCTAAAATACCAAGCTGAATCAATTCACATTACTATAGAAAACGCTAAATTCTTTGCAGATATTCCACAGAAACTAAATTTATTGATGAGACCTAAATTCCTAGCAACAAACAGCAATATAAATAAATAGCAATAGATCTTCTGAAAGCACTGATGTCCCAGTGGTAACGGACGCGACTTTCGAGGTTGTAGGTTCGAACTCTGACAGGCGCTTTACTTTGTGTAAATTATTTCATCACCACTGCTCTCAAAACGGTGAAGGAAAACATCGTGAGGAAACCGGCATGTCCTAGAAACAAAAATTAGAAGACATGTGACATCTACAAATCCGCACTGGGCCCGCGTGGTGGATTACTGCCCACTCCCTCTCACAGAGAGGAGGCCTGTGTCCCAGCAGTGGGAATATTATAGGCTGATTAGTTTCAACAATTGAGTCAATGAACCTGATTTATATTGTTAAATAAACAACAAAGACCTGGACTTAGTGCATCAGTAGAAATACCGATAAATAACATTAATAACAATAAATTATTGCTGTGATAATGTCAGTAAACTTATTTTAAAACAAACTAATGGTTTTTTTGCAGATGTATGATTTTAGAATCAGGGTGATAAATAAATGCAAGTAGGAAGATGCCCGTATAACCAGACGTAAATTGCGCAATCCTTTAAATAAAAAAGAAACCAGTTTGCTTATAAAAACGTTTAATATTAATTAGTATTCGCAATAGCTACCATTTCATAGAGCAAGATTCAAACCAAGAATATTTACAAACCAGTTTGCGTACATTTTTTTATAATTTTAGATTTGTGGAGCATTTTAATTGCTGTAACATTAAAATTGTGCTAACAATAAACTCGGAACTATTAGTGTATCAGGTTTTATTGCTTACCTTATATAAAACATAATAAAATAATAATAATAGCTTTAATAATCCACAGACTTAGCCAAGCGTCGCACATGCCCCCCCAATGCACATGCCATTTTAATGATTTAATACTGAAGATCACGTCTAAACGAGTAGTGTTAATGATTTGGAAAAACATGTATGTTCAATTAGAGCATTTTTTTAATAACCTAAAAAAGGAATAAGTATTTTAGATTATGTTTACATAGTAAAATTAATTTATAAAGTTATGTCTAGCGCGGATAAAAAACTGAGAATCACGCAAAATCTAAAAGTGTATTTTTCTAAAACCTTTAAAGTTTTAAAGATAATTTGATTATTGATCTTTTAGTATACGTGTTTTATTAAAATACCTTTTGTTTTACGTACAATGAATTAATAATGCGTCTAATTTGTGGTTCATTGATGGGCGAGTCCTATTACTGGCTGGACGTACGACGCGTTGGGTGAGCTCAGTACAGAACACGCAAGCTAACCATTCAAGGTCACTGGCATATATCTGCGTCTTAAGGGCCATGTCCATAACCCGCCTGCTGCGCGCCCTGAGGGGGACGTAGCGATTACCCCAGAAGCTTCGTAGTTAAAGTGGCCTATCCTGGAAAAAAATTACTAAATTGACACTGATGTTGGCTTAGTGAAACCTGCTGCGTTTTGCTTGTTTTTATATCAACACTAACGATCAAAATTAATAAAAATTGGTAATCAAACACTTTATATTGACAACCTACGTTGTTGCTAACCCAACAAACCTAAGGCAATACAGCTCTTAGTAATCTACAATATTCCAATAAAACGTTAACACTGACTTCTAAAATTATAGTCATACGAGATAAATAGTACCTCTAGGGAGTCTGTTATTGACCTGACCCCGAAAAGGACATTGGGGAAGGTCGGAGGGCGCCCCTCAGAGAGTGACAGTCGGGAGCGGGGCGGAGTGGATTTTTGTATTATTTCTAACCTCGAGACGCCCTCAAACAACTTCTGTAGACGGTTTTAAATCAAATCAGAGCGCTTTTCGTCTGGAGTCGTAGTTCAGCCTGTTGCTAGGCATTTGCGAGATAATCTGCCTGGGGCGGGTTTAGGTTATCGCTCTTAGTACAGCGTGCTAAAGACAAGTATCTACCTTCTTAATAGGTTGACTTTTTACAACAGCGCCTTTTCAGTTGACAACAGTATCGATATTTTCTTTGATAGTTTGCTAATATTTAAAAATAAAATTAATAAACTTGACCTGTAATCAGCAGCCTACTTAAACTTATTCTAATTTAATAATGTAATTTTAATATAATAATGTAATCAAATTTAATAATAACTTAATTTCATTTAGATTTAGTTTAAAACTAACGATTTATGTTTTATTTTATTCCATATTTAGGTTATGAGCGAGTATTTTATTGTGTTTTTTTTTGTGATGGTTTTTTGTTCTCATGCAATGTAACGAAGTGTTTATTTATTTATTTTTTTCAATCTATGCTTATTTCGTAATTTTATTATGTATCAAATTAATGTTAGTACTAATGTTTTGATGATTCAAAAAGTCGAATATTGTTCACCTTTTAATAAGAACGTTGTACTACGTAACACGTACTACGTACTGTTAATAAGAACGTTGTAAGAACTAAGCCTTTAAAATTACTCTTTCACACTAAAACGGCTGAACGGATTTGGATCAAATTTGGCACACGGTTAGACCTGGATAAGGACATAGGATACTTTTTATCCCGGGGGTACGTTCCGTGGGATAAATTCCGACATGCACGCGGGCGAAGCCGCTGGCGAAACCTAGTTTTAAATAAAAAGGTACATACTTTCATTTGTATACTTTATAAATGAGACTTAAATAGTTTTTTTTTATGTGGCGTAAGCAAATTCTAGTTGACTATACTCCGTTTGAAATAAGATTAGACATTTAAACAAACCTTTTTTACAGTCCGTTCAACCGATTTTGACTTCTATACCGTAGACATAAGGATGGCACTAAAAGCAAAAAAAGTGGTTACAAACCAACTGTTTACTGCAGTTGTCATTTATCATGCCACCAACGCAATAGAAGTCAAAATCGGTTGAACGGACTGTAAAAAAGGTTTAGTTAAACGTCTAATCTTATTTCAAACGGAGTATAAATGAATATAATCTTTAGACGATTTATAGTTACATTCCTTCTTGTATTAATTGCAAACAAAACATTTCGCTGTCCCCGGTGAATAAAATCGTAATCGTAAAATCCAAATTTTACAGGAAATAAAACCAGTTTTTAATGAATATCTTATTAACTAAATATACATAGCGGAATTGTTCAAATACCAAAAGAAAAGTGATTTTTTACATTAATTACAATACACCTTAAAATCTCGTAACTTTGAAATAACCGTAGGAAATGAATGAAAAAAATTGACAGTGTAATCGGACCTCTAAATATCGAATATGCAATCAAGTTAAAACTATCGTAATAGGACATTACCATTTTATTCGCCGGGGACCGGGATTTATGTAATGGACTTGAGTTTACTCGCTTGATTGACATGACGACAAAGTATAATAATATGATAAGCATAATCAGTCTATATAATATTCCCACTGCTGGGACAGAGGCCTCCTAACTTCGAGAGCGAGTGGGCTGTAGTAATCCACCACGCGGGCCCAGTGCGGGTTGGTAGATGTCACATCTCTTTGAATTTTTGGTTCTAGGACATGCCGGTTTCCTCACGATGTTTTACTTCGCCGTTTTTAGAGCAGTGGTGATGAAATTATTTAATTTAACACAAACTAAAGCGCCAAAAACATTCTCTCACAATAAATCCCAACTAAACAGCTAATTACGTTGCTAGACAGCGAATTAGCTATAAAATTAGTTAATGCAATGATAATAACGTCATATAGGATTTTCAAGGAGCTGCAAACGATTAAATTAGCATGGGAATAGTCATTGAATTATACATTGTGCATTCGCGTGGGTTTCACTATGAGCTAAGTTAAGGTACCCGACCGCAGGAGGCAACTGCAGGCGACGTGTCGCGGCGTCATGTCGCGGCGTTATGTCGCTGCAGTCATGATTCCGAACTCGACCGCAGGCGGCAACTGTAGGCGATATGTCGCGGCGTCATGTCGCGGCGTTATGTCGCTGCAGTCATGATTCTGAACCCGACCGCAGGCGGCAACTGTAGGCGACATGTCGCGGCGTCATGTAGCGGTAACACGACGCGGCGTGATGTCGCTGCAGTCATGATTCCGAACCCGACCGCAGGCGGCAACTGCCCGTATTCCAGTCGGTAGATAGAATATAGAAAAATTGACTATCGCTCGAGCGTTGGCGGCACTACTGGTCTGCGGTCGGGCTGCACGTGTCGCCTGTCACTCGCCCGTAGCTGCCAACAACGTGTCGCTAGCTACGGAAGGTATTTCATAGAAACAAGTCGTGTTGTGGCGACACGTCGCCTGTAGTTGCCTCCTGTGGTCGGGTACAGAATGGTACCTTTAGCTATTAGGTGTTTTCTTAGTAATGGAGAATTATTGGGTGTTGTGACGCAGTTTGGTAGAGGATAGAAAGTGTTAATAATGGTTGAGAAGATTGATAATTTATTAATAGGCAACTTCTTGTTTTCGTGTGGTTAGTGACCTGGAGTAACCTGATGTCAGATTTTTAAAGCCGCTCATGGGCCTCTGAGTTGGCTTCGAATGCCGTTGAGAAATATCTCTCAGGCATGCCTCACCTCACCGTTTTGGAAGCAAGTGATAATTATACAATACGCACATGAATCTGAAAAGTCAGAGGTGCGTGCCTTGGGTTCGAACTCAAGACCATAACTTGGCAGTACGACGGTCACACCACTAGAATATCACTGCTCTACCACAACTAGTAATAGATAACTAATATACAATGTCGCCCATCAGCATATGCCCGCCTGCATTTTTCTGAATGCTCATGAAAAATTATCAAAAAATTACTTTAAAATCTTGACTTATTTTTATTATTTTCATTTTTTTTTCTAAATCATATGATTTTATGAACTTACACTTGTTGTATGTTTTCACCTCCTTTTTTTTGCATAGTTGACAAATTTTAATAAAAATGTTAGTTTATCCGATAAAATAACTCATAAGCTTTTAGAAATAATGAACAGAATAGAAATCGAGCCAATAACATCGGAGACATTGGCAAAAGCTACACAAAACATAAAAAAATTAATAACATGAAAAATATTAAAGGTAGAGCCCCCCTTCAAATTAATTTTTCGATCATTTTTCATAAATATTCAGAAAAATTCGGGCGGTTACATGTCGATGGGCGACATTGTATAACTCACCTATGACTTGAATCCTAATACCGTCATCGAAAGCCAGTAATAAATGGCTAGAGGCAACGACAATACCAACACTAAGGCCAGCAAGTTTTAGCATGACCACAATAGAAACGGGTTCTATCAACAGAAGAATGGACAAAATGACAGATAAACAATCACTATCTGTCATTTCGTCTATTCTTCCGTCGACAAAACTCGTAGAAAACCCGTTTCTATGGTTGTCATGCTTCGTGTGCTGGTAGCCTAAGGGCAGGTCTAAGGTGCTTAGTCCAACATTAAGGGGGAAAATTGATGATCTGTTTTGGAACTAAGTTCCTTAACGCTGCTTGCGGTAGGAGTTGACTGGTAGAAATCGTCACGTAAGGTAAAAGCGTTATGCGACTTTCTCTCTCTCTCTCTGTCTGTTTCTTTTATATACTAGTGTGTGTGTGCGAGTATCGCGTAAGGTACTCCCTCACCTGAAGCATTTGCCTGTAATGTAACGTTCAGAGTCGAGTATTACGTCAGTGAGGCTGGAGAACCGAGCATTACAGTGCGCAACCTGTAATGATACAATTCGAGCATTACGTCAGTGTGGGAGGAAAACCGGGCATGACAGTACGCAACCTGTAATGATACAATTCGAGCATTACAGTGCGCAATGTTTGTAATAATATTGAATTGGAATGTTACATTGCAATCGAATGCTTTTCAGTCAGTGCAATGGGCAGTATTATAACGTAATGTTCAAAATCTAATCTTTACTGTTACATTACAGGTAAATGTTCGCGGTGAGGGAGCACTTTAACGGGGATCCTCCCGTTTTTAGGGTTCCGTTGCCAAATGGCAAAAAACGGAACCCTTATAGATTCGTCATGTCTGTCTGTCTGTCTGTCTGTCTGTCTGTCTGTCTGTCTGTCCGTCCGTCCGTCTGTCACAGCCACTTTTTTCCGAAACTATAAGAGCTACGCTGTTGAAACTTGGTAAGTAGATGTATTCTGTGAACCGCATTAAGATTTTCACATAAAAATAGAAAAAAAACAAATAATTTTGGAGTTCCCCATACTTAGAACTGAAACTCAAAAAAAAATTTTTCATCAATCCCATACGTGTGGGGTATCTATGGATAGGTCTTCAAAAATGACATTGAGGTTTCTAATATAATTTTTTTCTAAACTGAACAGTTTGCGCGAGAGACACTTCCAAAGTGGTAAAATGTGTGTCCCCCCCCTGTAACTTCTAAAATAAGAGAATGATAAATCTAAAAAAAATATATGATGTACATTACCATGTAAACTTCCACCGAAAATTGGTTTGAACGAGATCTAACAAGTAGTTTTTTTTTAATACGTCATAAATCGTAAACCACAATTTACCTTTCATTCAATGTTACTTGCTGCTACAGAACCCTTCATGGGCGAGTACGACTCGCGCTTGGCCGGTTTTTTTTGAAGTGAAAACTTCTTTAGATGCGTTGGGCATTTTTGAAATGGGAAAACAATTGAACTCGCGACACTGTTACCGACCTCATTTTTGTAAACGCGATTGTGCTCTTTATTTATATTACGTTACGGATCAACGTTCTATGCAAGTATTTTTACTTTTAAGGTTTTGGAAGTAGTTTTTTTTTTGTAAATGCGATTGTGCTCTTTATTTAGATAAGGTTACGGACCAATGTTCTATACAAGTATTTTTCCTACACCAAGACGATCTTGTTTAAGTTTTCACTTCTGTTGGCATTATCAGCATTGTCCATTGGTCGAAATTAAGAAGCTATTAGTAAAGTGTAATGTTAGAAATACAGATAGGTAAATAAAGTTCCAATCATGTACTGATTGTATTGTGCCAATATGTAGGTACATTATATAATACGTTCTAGTTCTAATAAAATATTCATTGGACGTGTGAATGCCCTCGTTCTCACTGATTACCGCTTTGATGATATTCAAATTCTGTCCCTAATAACGTCCGTGGACATAATATCGGCCATTTATTGTCGAGTACGCTGGACGGTTTTAATAAATTACGATAATTTTAAATTGTTAAGACGCAGATATATGACAGTGACCTTGAATGGTTAGCTTGCGTGTTCTGTACTGAGCTCACGCAACGCGTCGTACGCCCAGCCAGTAATAGAACTCGCCCATCAAGGAGCGCTGTCCCAAATTAGACGCATTATTAATTTATTACACGTAAAACAAAAGGTGTTTTAATAAAACACGTATACTAAAAGATTAATAATTTAATTGTCTTTAAAATGGTGAAGTTTTCAGAAAAATACGCTTAATAGAGTTTGCGTCATTCTCAGTTTTTTATTCGCGTTAGATATAACTTTACAAATTAATTTCACTATGTAATATAAACATAATCAAAAATATGCCTATATTCAAATATCAAGAAAATGCTCTAATTTAACATATATTTTTTCCAAATCACTGACACTACTCGTTTAGACGTTATCTTCAGTATAAAATCATTAAAAGTCGGTTATCGTCCCCTTAAACGTCTATTTATTTATGCGATAGATAATTTCAGTTTTAGGGCTAATTCCATGAATGAAAATGATCGCGATCAGCACATCTAAGCTGCATAATAACAGCTGTCAGTATCAATATTCCCCATAAATGATGAGGGGCTTGTGGCTAAGTAATAACAATCGCACGGGTCAATCGATCAGGTTAAGCTACGCTTGCCGCGGTCCGTAGTGACCATCTTTACATACCAAGACCCCTCCGTGCCTCGAAAAGCACGTTAAACCGTTGGTCCCGGCTGTCATTTGTAGATCTTTGACAGTCGTTACGGGTAGTTAGAAGCCCAAAAAATCTGACAACCAGTGTTACCAAGGGGTATCGTGTTACCTAGTAACTAGGTTGTGGAGATCAGATAGGCAGTCGCTCCATGTAAAATACTGGTATTCAGCTGCATCCGGTTAGACTGGAAGCCTACCCCAACATAGTTGGGAAAAGGCTAGGCAGATGATGAATGATGACATTGACAGCTCTTAAATGCGGTTTAGATGTGCTGATCGCTTTTAGTTTGATTGGTGAAATTCGCCCTTAGTAAAGTTTCAATTTACTGGAAATTGTCGTCAAAGGTATGCTCTTACGAGATGAGCTATAACCTGCCATAGCAGTTTTTAACAGCTGCAAATAACTAACGTAACATGATCCAACCAAAAACAGACGAAAAAAGTACTCAGAACTAAATGATCACAAAACGTAACGCGCGCTTTACTTGTGGTAACTAAGAGTGAACAAACACGCTGTGAATGTGTACATGAAGATGGGTAGCGTCAGCACGTACCTAAGACATACGCATCCGACTTCACCATTGTCTCGGGACGGTACCGAGAACTCCTGCGCTTATACACACATTCACAGCATGTTTGTACACTTGGTAACCACAAGTAAAGCGCGCGTCGCTTCGTGAGTTAAAAATACTATACTTAGTAATGTATCTTAGTAAAGTCTCAATTACTGGAAACAAAGTATTTAATAACTAAGTACCTCTAATAACTAAACGTTCTGCTCGGGTGAAAATAGGGAAAACGTGTTTTCCCAGATATGAGACCTAGCTAGATAAATTTTTCGCCCCCGTAAACCCCTATCTTGCAATTTTCATTGAAATCGTTAGAGCCGTTTTTGAGAACGTGATTACAAACATTGCTCATTTAACATTATAGGATATTATTAAGAACTGCCCCGTTGGTCTCGTGGTCGCAAGCGCTACTGTTGAGCGTGCAGTGTTTGTTTGTGCGGTTTGATTCCCTGGTCGAGCAAAGTATTGTGTGGATTTTCTATCTGAAATTTTTCAGTAGCAGCCCGGAGTCTGCATTTGTGCCCGGTTGATGGCAATAGGCTCGCCTCCTATTGCATGGGACTTGAACATAACTGGCGAAATGTGGGTGTACTGTAGATACACCTCTGCCTAACCATTTGGGGGTAATTTTTTTTTTCAATGGGGAATTTTACCGGGTTATGACATGGGGCGCGGGCGGCCGTCGTTTAACGAATGTCATAACTTATGACCCCTGTTGAAAATTTGCTAATTTTTAATGAATTTGAAGTAATTTTGGTAGTAAAAATGTGATTTTTAAATAGCAATAACTTTTCTATTTTAAATAATAATTAGATTTTTCATTACTTTTAGGTAATTTTGTTTCAGTACCTATGAGCCCCTTTCGGATCGGACAGTGTTTTTTTTTTTACAATTATTGCATACCCTGGGGGCCTACTACCAGCTCAAAAGCAGTATTATTTTGTGCATAGGGCAACTGATAGAAATCCGACTACTGGCGAAACACGAGGTTTGCCGAGGGAGATTAAGAACATATTTGTACTGTATATGTATGTTACGCAATTGCCCCGCAGGCCAAACCTGGGGGCCTACCACCAGCTGATAAAGCAGTATTATTTTAATATTACTTCAGTGGGAGAAAGAGACGGAGCTATACGTCCTGTAGAGCTTCATCTCTTTCCCACACTGAAGTAATATTAAAATAATACTGCTTTATGAGCTGGTGGTAGGCCCCCTGATTATGATAAACAGATGAATGGCATACTAGTCAGTTACCTATAAGCTTAACGGCTAAGCCCAGGCCTACCGTTTTGTTTTCCAAGGTCAATATTGAATAGGGGGTCCTATTCAATATTGACTTTGATTCTATGTTCAACCTTACTATTATTATTTTATGGCGAAATGTGCGTTGAAGGAACTATGGGAATAATTGAAGGGATTGATATTATTAACAACACCATTTTCATACATTGAATGTGCACTTTTATAATTTTTAGCGCGACGATATTATCGTGGACATCCACGTCCATAAAATATATGAAAAAAATATATAATTATAACATTTATTTTACATTCTGTGACTTACACACTGACTTATTAGTATTACTTTTTTTTTAGGAATATCGTGTAGGTGCTTACCTACTTTTACAATGCTTGTAACTATGTGAACACCATGTATCCATTACTTACACAATTATTTTTTCTATCATTGCTTCATTTTTAATTATTTTTACCTATTGTGGTATAGTAATCTTATTCCAGGTGCATCGACTTCACATGTAATTAATTAATTAATGTACACAAAATATTGTAAAACATTTTAAAAGAGTAGGTGGAGTTTCTTGCCCATTCTTCTCCATACGAAAACTACCTTTTGGAAGGGGCGACTAGAATCAATTCTATTTTTTTGTACATTTTGACGTTCAAAAGTGCCTTTTTGTGCCTAATTGAAATAATAGAGAAAAATTATTTGACCTTGAAAATACGAACACGTTATAAAGTTATCGTGGACGGAAATTTAAAAGTGTTTTCATAAATATTGCCATACATTAAATTGCCCTGTGTTATCATGATGCCGTGGACGTTTACAATAATATCGTCACGTTAGAAATTATAATAGCTACCCATCGTCGTCTAGTTAATTTAATATGACCTTGACCTTGTGTAACACGGGGACATGTAGTTTTATTCTAGCATCTGTAATCATACTGGCAATATAATTCCAATAGAGTTACGAGAAATTAATTCATAACTCATGGCAATGACCTACTTTGGGGCCCCAGATTTTAGCAGTCTATAACTTTATATTTAGTGACCCAAATGGCGTAGTGACGGAGCACTCGCCTTCAGGTCAAGGGCATGGGTACAAGTCCCGCATAGTAACAAGGAATTTGTGGGGCCATAAGACTGTTTAATTCTTTCGATAACTTTAGAAGAGTTTTTGCAAATTACTTTCAACCGGTGCTCGAGATATTGTAGTTTGTGTCTATGATTTCTGTTTCTAAGTATAGAGATATATCTATCTCTAAACTCTCTCTCTCTCTCTTTCTTTCTTTCTCTCTCTCTTTTTATTTAGGTATCTTTATGATTTTTGTTATTACTTTCGTGATAATTTACATCTTCTTTTTTCCTGCCGCTGTGCCATGAAACTAAATGTCGGCTCAAAATTTTGGCATCCATTCTCCCCTGTCAATTGTCACGCTATCATTGATTCCCTTTTGATTTCATATCATAGATACCTCACACAATAATAAGTAAGAGGGCAAAAAAAAAAAAATGTCCTTCAGGTAGATTATAAAAAAATATTGGACACGTATTTTTTCTTTTTTTACGTTATTAAAAGATTACGTCGATACATTGAGTTAAAATGTGCTATGATTTTAATGCGTTTTATTTAAGTCATTTTTTATTAATATGATAAAGCAAAAAATACGTGTCTAATATTTTTTTATTATCTGACTAACAGACTAAACAGATTTTTTTTTTTTGCCAGGCTTCTTCCCTATTCACCCTTCCTTTCTTTAGTCTTCTACATGACACCCCGATCTTAGATCCCAATTAACTTTTAACCCAATTAGCATGGCCATTCAACGTGGCAGTGCTGCCAGTCTTCTGGGCACGTTTCCGGATGACAGCGATGCGGACGAATACTTCGACGCCTAAGTGACCTTTTGTTTTTGTAGGTATTTATTTGTACAGTTAGTTAGTCTTTTAATTTAATACCTACTGTAAATAGTTGTGTTAAAAATTGTAAAAGTTATATCGCTGTCCCCGGCGAATAAAGTGGTAATGGGCTAATACGATAGTTTTAAATTTATTGCATATTTGATATTTAGAGGTCCGATCTGACAATTTTTTTCATTCATTTCCTACGGTTATTTTAGAAGTTACGAGATTTTAAGGTGTATTGTAATGAATGTAAAATCACTTTTTTTTGGTATTTGGACAATTCTAATATGTATATTAGTTAGTAAAATTTTCACAAAAAACGGTTTTTTATTTTTCGTGTAAAATTTGCTTTTTACGATTACGATTTTATTCGCCCCGGGGATAGCGATGTTACAAAAAAAGGTCATGATTAAAAACAAAAAATTTAACACATTTAGGATGATCAAAAAATAATTTCGAACTTAGTTACAAGAAGGTCACACAGTGTCGATAAAAATAAAATGACTGCTATTTCCTTATAATGTCTTGACCTTAATCATTTAGGCTCAATTTCGACCATACATAACACCAACGATGGTTTACGCAACAATTTTGCAGTAACGACCGCAATTCAACAGCTGTTCTTCAATGCCGGTTGTGCAACTAGTTGCTGGGTGTTGGTCGCCTAGCAACCGATGGTGAATCATGTGCCATAGTGGGCCATCAGTGATGCGATTTGCCATGAGTTTAGAGAGGCGTGGAGTTAATAGAGGCTGTTTCGGAACAGTATAATGTGCTTAGAGAATATTAGCGTGGTCATATTTTAAAATCTAGGTGTGGAAATAACCCAATGCTATAGAGTCTTAATGTTGGCACGCCATAAATGGTTGATAATTATGTTAATTAGAATTATTTTGAGAAGATTGATTTAGGCAAAATATACTTTTGTGTGATGGTCTGTCAGTAGTCAGAATGGTATAAATAAAAGACATGCAAACTTTTTATATTGGTAGGTGTTGGTGCAGTGGTAGTATGCGTGAGGGTGTGTGTGAGTGAGGATGTTTGTGAGTGGGGGTGTGTGTGTGAGTGAGGGTGTGTATTAAGTGCTTGGACTAGTTCAGCTTTAAGTTTCCACATTTTTTTCAGTTGCATCATATGATAGAGATTTCAAGCAATCCGTAAATTTTGAGCGGTGGTTGGGTAGACTGTTGAGTCACACCAAAAATGGAGAACCAGTATTTGTGCTTCCGATAATGATAAATGAGGCAATGGATGAGAGAATATAGATAGTTCTTGGACTTATTATTTGGATAAAAACATTGATCAGAAAATCAAAGCTACCTATCACCAGAAATTCCAAAAAAATAAATACTTAATCCGAACCTCATCTATGCAAATCAAACCTGTGTCCTCTTCAAATGCCCTCGCGAGCATTGTGAATATATCAAATAAATATAAAAGGTATGTGTTCTAAATCAGGGACAGACAGACGTTTTTATAGTTATAGAGCAGTAGGTTTGGCTCCCCTTCGTCTTTTAGAAACAAATAATGTCAAGAGTATAAGTGCTCATACAGATTTGTTTGAAAAAATGCGTGAAGGGTCCAGAAATGAGGTTCTAATGGCAAATACTTTTGGGGAGTTCTTTTATTGGCATTTTGGCAATAGGACGATTGAATAAAGGCTCTATTGTTGCTGTAATAATGATGTTGATAGACGAAATAATGGGAGTATTACCTGTATGTAGTGACTTAAATGCTTAGAAATAAATATTAGAAGACTGTAATGAAATCTACTAGATTTAAGTAATAGGTATTATTTTTAATTCATATTCTTTATGGCACATCTTTAGATCATGAGCTATCCGAATAATATGAAAAAATATTTAAGACTAGGCTCTTAAGGGGTGGTCGTGAAAATTGATTTGCTGTCACAATGTATAATAGATAAGCTTTGATCTCGCTACCTAAAAAAATTTTGCAATCGTTGAATTAATAAGAAAAGTTAATCATTACCTTCTTAATAATTTATTGATTGAGAAATATCACGTTTTTCCAATTAAAAAGAAATACTCGGCAGCGATAAAGAAATAACGCTAATTAATGAATGAGAACGAAATTTAACAAATGTTTTGTTTCACTTGCTGGTATGTGAAACTATTAATTGCAATTAATCGCATAAATATTTTTATTACAATAGCTATTTTCTAGAAAGCTTTGTTTAGGAGACTAGTACAGTGAAGAGCTCAGCGTTTCTGTGTTGCTGGGCTCTTCAATACCATTTCGATTTTATAAAAAAAATTGTGAGAGTTGATAGATTTTACAGTGTTACTTAAAAAAGATTGCAAAGACTACAAAATAAATACTTTTTAAAATGTTGTTTATTTAACGCAAGTGGCGAGCGTGTTGTCTACTTTTTTTTTGCCCACAGGTTTTCCCGCCATAGGAAAATTTGACAGCTGTCACAAAATTGACATGACACATAATTTTAAATATTTCAAAGCTAGGTGCTCGCAATCTGTAAAGTTTAGCCAAAATTTGATTTTGTTTTAATTTAATGTTAATTTAATTCTGATTTGATGTTGTTTTAATTTTGTTTTGTTTGTAATTTAATTTAATTTTGATTTTAATCTTGATTTTAATTTAATTTTTGGTTTTGTTGTAATTTTCTTTTCGATTTTAGTTCTATTAACATATTTTTGTAAGTTCTTATACACACATCATGTCGATGTGTTGATGTGTGATGTAGGGATATTTTGTATAAAGTTCTTTTACTCAAAAAATACTGGCCGGTTTGAAGACTAGAAAACTTCCATAGATAAATAAATCCATAGATTCTTGTTAGATGTATTATCACAATATGGATGTCTTTTTGAAATAAATTATTTGAATTTGAAAAAGTATATAGTAATTCCATGCGTTTATAATCTAATTTAGATCTAGATTTGTCTAAAAATGTGAATAACTTCAGCTTAACTCAAAACTGTTTAAAAATTAATACTTTTCTGCATGGCGCAAGACAGTAACAGTTGGTTCAGTTGGTTCAGTCGAGTTGGTTACAAATATTGGTGATCGAATGACAATTAGAAGGCCCATTTTTTACCGCAGTTTATTTGTAATTCATAGAGTGAACTACCGCCGGAACTAGCCGTGCAGGGTACTAAGAATTATTAGTGTGACGTGGGCCAACTGACCTATGGTTACTAGAATTGAAACCAATAAATCAAAACTGTCAAGTTGATTCAACTCGGAATCGAATTCGATTCGATTCTGAACTCGACGGAGAACCGGATACTGAATACGGATTTGTAAGGAAATACCTATATTAATACATAATAATAGGTGTAAACAAGACTGCAATACTAGTAAATAACAATTGTTAAAAAATTAAAATTTTTGATGCACGCATTGATGGTCCTGGGTTCGATTCGCAGGTTGGGCAAAGTGTTATTGGGTTTTTCTAAATTGAATTTCTCGTTAGCAGTCCGAAGTCCGAATTTGTGCCCGGTTGATGGCAATAGGCTCGCCCCCTATTACATGGGACTTAAACATAACTGGCGAAATGTGGGGGTACACCTCTGCCCAACCCTTCGGGGAAACAAGGCGTCATGTTATTAAAGTGTCATTCTGACTCACACAAAAATGTAAAATGATTAGGTCATCAGTTTTATTGTAAACAGTCAAATTCTCAGAAATTCTAGTTAGTATTCTAGTACAGTTCAGTGTTTATTTTAAAACCTAAAATTCCTTTTAGTTACATTGACGAATCATTCGATTCGAAATAAACTTTTTTAGGTTTATTTATTTTCCTGTAGTTTATCTTTAATGAATTCAGCTTTATGAAGGAAAATACTAGAGTTTAACTTGTTGTTTAAAACAGTTTCAATCGCTTATATTAGTTTTATTTAAGTCTTTAACTAAAATTGAATAATCATGTACAATACGGTAGTTGTATAGGTAAAAAAAGAAATTCTATTTAGTCCGTCTTTCAGATAATAAAAAAATATTAGACACGTATTTTTTGCTTTATTTTATTAATCAAAAATAACTTAGAAAACACGCATTAAAGTTGGGGCCCAACTTTAATGCGTGTTTTTTAAGTTTTTTTACTTTTTAACTAGCATCGTCTCTACCTACCACAAATCCTTTATGGAAGGCTTTGGAATAATCATGAATTGGCCATGTTTAAATCGTAATGGGATAGGGGCGATCCTATTGCTATTAGGGACGTCCGTATTGGTGATCTAAAGACGTGTAAATCGTGTTTTTAAATTGTTAAGGGGTGGATTATCCGTGATTATCTTTTTTTTCTGAAAAACGTTTTTAAACAGATAGGCAGTAAAATACTGGTATTCAGCTGCATCCGGTTAGACTGGAAGCTGACCCCAATATAGTTGGGAAAAGGCTGATGATGATGCCTTCCTAAAAAAATGCTTACTGCAGGATGACGTGGGTTTAATAAAATGGTGAAGATTGACTCCTAATGCGGATCTTAGCAACCGCTTCATTTTTTAAACAAGACGTCTACTGAATTTGAACACTTGTATTTCTCAAAATGCTTTTGCTTTTGAAAAACTTATGTAGCACTGAAAATCGGTGGTTTATTAAATTAAACTGAATGTTATCATTTCACCAACATTTAACATTACTTAATCGTGTTTACCATTCAGAGATTATACCATACGATGCTTGTTTGATCGAACTTATGAAGACATTATCACCAGTAATGATACTAATAAAAAAATAATCATTATTGTGAGACGGAGATATTTTCCGTCCTTTTTCAGTTGATACGCCCCCTATTTAACATTCATCGTGCATGCAAAATGCGAAGCAATTATTTATATAGGTATGAGCCAAGCTAAGTTCCAGAATTTTCAACGTGAGTGTCATACGAGTCTGATATTTTCTTATTTTTATGACGCTTGCCAGAAAATGGTGGCACGTAATTTAAAATATATATATATATATATATATATGAGATATAGTCGTGCTTATACTTGCCAATTATTTTGTCTGGTTTACAAGGTTATGATAAAAACTTAGGCGCACAAGATCGATAATACCGTTAGGCCGCACGCACTCTGGATGCGTTTTCGTACGAATTTCACTCGTGCGTATACGTACGAATACGCACGAATGATCCCGACAAGTACAAAGGGAGCGTGCAGACTGGATGCGACTCCGTACATATAGTTCTGACGTCCGAAAACAATCCTAACTTGTTGGAACTTGTTCTATTTGACGGAGAAAAACGTATCCCTTGTGCGCACTCAATTCGTACGACCATGGTCAAGTACGTACGAATGAAATTCGTACGAAAACGCATCCAAAGTGCGCGCGGCCTTAGTCTTTTATTCGCAAAACGTCCCTAGAGCCCGTGGTCATGGTACGGACTTAACTTAAGGCGACGATAACTGACTTTTAATGATTTTATACTGAAGATCACATCTAAACGAGTAGTGTTAATGATTTGGAAAAAATATGTGTAAAATAAGAGCATTTTTTCAATAACTTAATCTGTGAATATTTAAGATTATGTTTATTTTACATAGTGAAATTAATTTGTAAAGTTATGTCTAACGCGGATAATAAATTGAGAATCACGCAAAATCTATCAAGCGTATTGTTCTGAAACCTTCACCATTTTAAAGATAATTTAATTATGTATCATTGTTTTATTAGAATACCTTTTGTTTTACTTAACCTTATGCAACGTTTATAAATAAGGGGCCAATGTTGTCCAGAAACATGAACATAATACTCATTACACGTATTAGGTCTCGATAAAGACACAGTATAATAAACTAACAGTATTATGTCTCGGCAGTGACTTTAAAATTATTACCTACGGCCACTCGGTAGATAAACCTTCTGCGTTCATGCGTAACTGCCGCGCACTCGATACTGTTGCGTACTGATATACACTGCGATTTCGAAGCGCGTCGTTTTGGCCGTTTTCTATGAAGAAATTTAATACTGTTACTTATTTGTACTGTGATAAAGAATTTATGTATGTATAGAATTTAGCCATTTACTGTATAACGATGGCAAAAAATATCCTTTCAGACCGTAAGTAGTTATTATTCTAATAAGGTTCCATTCAAAGTAACTATATACAATGACTTGTATTTTTAATCAAATACTTTGTTTTGATATTTAGAATGTCGAATTAACTAATTAACATGTTTTTGTATTGTTTGTATGCTGTGAAAAAAGTGTTGCTAAAAAAGATATCAACCCTATCAATTACTAAAATGATTGTTTTCACGATTCTGCTTAAAGCCCTATACTTATATTTTTTTAATAATCAGCTGTCTCATCTTTTTATTTTCGTGTGTTTAGTGAGAATTAGTGACTAACCTGGTGTCAGAGTTTTTTTGTGCCTCTGCTTCACATGCCATCGAGAAATATATCTCAGGCATGCCGGTCGCCACGGCGTCCTTACCTTCCGCCTGACGCAGGTCCTCACCGGACACGGTTGTTTCGGGAGGTTCCTGTTCAGGATAAGGTGGGAGGAAACGCCCGGGTGTCACTATTGTGTGGATCCCCCGGAGGACATGGTGGAGGTCTGCCCGGCTTGGGCGGAGCATCGCCGAGTCCTCGTGGAGGCTCGCGGCGTTGATCTCTCGCATCCAGCCCTGGTCCGGGCCATGGTACGGAGCGAGAGGGCATGGGAGGCCGTCACAAGAAGGATCTGCGAAGCAGTAATACTCGCGAAGGAGAAGGCGGAACGCGTGAGGGAGAGGCAAATTTCGTGCCCTCACGCCCCTAACCACCGCAGGAGACGCCCTGGGCGTCGGGAATCTCAGGCCGATTCCCGGCCACCGTAGGCGCGGGCTTGCGGACGGTGAGCGATGGGTAGCTCGCCGTTCGATAAGGACCAGGCCCGAGTCGACGGCGCGTTGTGTTCCACGCGCGCTTCACAGAGATGTCAGCACAATTGAAGGGGTCCGATAGGGCCGATGCCTGCCGGGATTGCGGGTTTGTCTGAAAGGGTAACCGTGACCCCTGGCAAAATACAGGCAACTGAAGGAACACGGGTGGGTTTTAGTCAGTAAGAATCTGTCATGCCGTCCCGCTTCGCCCAGAGCGGGAGAAGTTCTTTGTTAATAAAAGCAAAAAAAAGCATGGTTTCTTACGAAGTTTTACTTCATCGTTTTTGAAGCAAACCCATACAAAACTTCAATAGGTAATCGACCCAAGTGTATGGGACAGATTATTATATTTTCGCGGTTACGATATTGGTCCTATGGAGAAAGTTGTTCAGTTTGATGATCTCTATACCACACGCGGTGCTCCTGACCAAACCATGCCCTATATCGATGGACTTACGGCATCCAATTGTGGGGCGTTACCAGCAAAACAATAAAAAAGAGTTCTGTGGTGAATTTGTAGTGAAGAAAAAAATAAACGCAAAAATAAAATCAGTCTTTTGATGAACACTAATGAAAGAAGAGTTATCTAGTGCTCGATGACGTCACAAGCGCGTATCAGGGGAATGACAGATAAACGGTTGGTAGGTATAGGTCATATCAACTGTTATCACCAGTTGTAAGAAATGATTAAGGTGAAAGAAGTGGGGTAAGGGCAGCACGGAGTGGTTGCGTGCTGCCTCGAAGATGTGCCAGGAATTTTTTAAATTCCTGACAAAAAAGTCAGGATATTTTATTTTTTTAATCTTTCTTTTTCGGGTCTTTATTTAAGTAATAAATTTAAAAAAATCCTTTAATGTCGATAAATCCGAACAAATGAATAGATTTGTGTGGGGGCCTACCACCAACTCAAACGCAGTATTATTTTAATATTACTTCAGTGGGAGAAAAAGATGGAGCTATACGTCCTGTAGAGCTATATCTCTTTCCCATACTGAAGTAATATTAAAATAATACTGCTTTATGAGCTTGTGGTAGGCCCCCTGGCGTAACTCTTCGTCAGAATTCTATGCAGAGTTCAGCTTTTTCAAGGCACTGAGCAAGGTATTACCTACTTATGTAAGTTTGTTTCTCTAGCTTGAAAAAAACGGCTCATTTAACTGATCTAATTATTTATCTAAAAATATTACTTATTATATATAAATATATATAATTATAAATAATGTATTTCTTTTTTTATCAAAAAGATATAGGTATACTAAAAATATCTAGTATACCACATAGAACTGCTATTCTGGGCAAAAAAGTTTTTGGAATAGCATCTAAAATTTACAATAAAATACCTGTGGACATTTTAAGCACCAAGGAACTCCCACTATTCAAATATAAATTGCGTAATTTTTTAATTGACAAAGCTACTACACGATCCAAGATTTTCTTAATATTAGTGCCTACTACAATCTGTCACCATACACCTAATTGTTATTTTGTAAGGTTTGCTTTAAGAATTTTTTTATACTACATGTTGACATTATTATTGTATGCATATAAGGACATAATGGAACTGTAATTTACCTAACATCTGTCTGTATAACCTATGCCCACAATAAAAAGATTTGATTTGATATAAGTTAACAAAAAACTGTCTTTTACTAATCTAAACAAGTTTGTTTTTGAAGGTTATAGGCATATCAAGAGCGAAAATAATATCACTATGGTAAACATTGCTAAAAATAAAATGATAAGGAGCGTGGTTTGGGCGTCTACGTCATAACATGGCGGTGTGGTGCGAGAGGCGCTCTTCAACACTCTTGCACTGTTTTGTGACGTCGTGATTCATAAGCCATCGCCCCAATATGAAGGTAAAGTATGCTAACGTGAGTTTTAGAAGGTACGACAAAGAAAATATTATGTAATTATTGATTCTTATTTTAATTATTGATTGGTGAAAAATTAAAGCGTGCTATTTTTGGAAACGAGAAAAACAGAGTTTTTTTTCAGATTTTCCTAAAAATGGTCCTTTTGTCCGCCAGATAAAGCAATAAAATAACATTTAAAGGAACGATTGAAATTGTTTGCTGTTTTTTCTTACGTGAACTATTTATAAAGCAAACAGACACAAAAATTCGAGCAGTGGCAAAGCGAAGCTCTGTTTGATACCATAGCGACGTTTGTGCCCTTAAAATTAGCTCAATATCAGAAAACGTATCACAACATAAAGTGCTTCAACATAATATAATACGTAGAATTCAAATTATTCAGAGCCCTAGTACATTGATTTTGTTAGCTAAAAAATCTTAGTAGTAGGTATTTTCTTTGAAACAGTCTAGACCAGTGGTTCCCAAACTATGGCGACCCACTGGAGGGTCACGAGCGAATATTGGGTGGACCTTGAAAAATTGATATGCAGCTACGATTAATACCATAACACACACACATAATATAACATCACGCCTTGTTTCCCCGAAGGGTTGGGCAGAGGTACACCCAAATTACGCAGCACATTATGCAGCTATGATTAATATTAAAACTAAATACCGAAATAAATTGGACGCATTTGACGTAGGTAACTAAAATTGAGGTTGATGCTAAAGCTATAATAACAAAAACACATAAAAATAACATCACGCCTGTAATCCCCGAAGGGTTAGGCAGAGGTGTACCCATAGTACACCCACATTTCGCCAGTTATGTTTAAGTCGAATGTAATAGGGGGCGAGCCTATTGCCATCTACCGGACACAAATCTAGTCTCCGGGCTGCTACTGAGAAATCCCAGATGGAAAACCCAATAACACTTTGCCCGACCCGGGAATCGAACCCAGGACCTCACACTCAGCAGTAGCGGTTGCGACCACTAGACCAACGAGGCAGTCAGAATAACAAAAAACAAAATGGAAACAAATACATCCTTCTCATTGTAGATTGTAACTGAATGTTTTTTTCTTATTTGAACATTCCTTCATTCATATAGTTAAGCACGCTCCTTTTTTACCATGACAGTCAAGAGGTGAGTCCCGAATTTGATAGTTTTTGTTCGGTGGGTCGCGGTCCAGTCAACTTTGGGAATCACTGCTCTAGACGAATAAATTAGTTACTTGAGCGAGCATCTAGTCTGCAATAATATTAAAGCCACCTGCCTATTTTATGTCTAACTTTAATCTAGGTTTGTGTTATGTAAAGATTAATATTATACTGACCTACATTGAGCCCCATTTCAGCAGTAGATTATTTCAGTTATAAAAGAGCTTTTTGCTTGAAAAATTATAAAAACATTTATGGAAAATATTAGTTCACGAAACTGATATTTTTCATAAATGTTTTTATAATTTTTGGCATATCATCCAATATACACTGATCAATATTTAGACTTTGGTGCCTACAAGAGAAATCCATTTTACAGTGACTAAATTCCTTTGAAAAGGACCTTTCTTAATTTTTACGCGACGTTGAATGATTGCATGACATTTATGTCCTAAAAGATATTTATTTACCTTTTATATCCTAAAAAAGACCAAAAGGACCAGTCATCTAGGGTATTAAAATATCAGAGACTGGTTTTTCTTTTGTTGAACTAAACATTGTCTAAAATTGTATCTAACTTTATTGAAACCTAATTGAAAATCAATTAAGACCACGTCCATATTGGGCAACATAACATTGACTGCAAAAATCGCCCGTAATTTTGTCATTTTTTTATTTGCTTGTTGAACTGGATCCAAAACTACCCTCACTAACCAAAATGACGGATAATTAAAGTAGCGTACCTTTGTTCTTGTATTGGATCTAACATATTAGTAGAATTTTAATCAAGTCCCAAAATGCTGGCTTCTGTAGCTGTTCTAATAGATGCAACTTTCTCTGCTAATCATATTATTATAAGGTGTTGATTTCTATCAAACATTATTCCAATTAGCTTACTCAGCCTATAGTGTTCTCGTTTCTGGGACAAAGGTCTCCTCTACGTGAGAGGGAGCGGGCATGTAATTCCCCAACCTGGCCCCGTGCTGATCTAGCATTATTATTACAATTACTACCTCTATGTTGTTTACAAAGTAATGATAAGGATAGAATAAATGAGCAAACTTGTTTTTTATTTAATTAATAAAAAATAATTATTTAACAATAATAAAGTTGTGTTACTGTTAAACAATTACCCTGCCTACCATTTCATCATAGTCCAAATTGTTGCTCAACTGTCAGACAACATATTGCCCAACATTTTGTCGCTCAGTTACGTTAGTACTGTTATTTATTCTGTGGCTCAGTGTTAACTTAGCTTTGTTGGTACCTATTGGAGCGTGAATTTGTAACTTGTAAGAATTCTTGGCGTGACTTGAAAATGGTACTAATTAGTAATTAGCAATAGCTAGCACTAGTAGAAATAGCAATTTAATTAAAAGTTGTATAGAAAGGATGCTATGGTTCTGTTACCTAACATGTTAAGTTGTTTAGGTTTTTTAGTTGGAAATTTTATTTTTACTTGAGAAGATTTTATTTTAAAAATATCAAGAGGATCTGTATATTTTTTAAAAGCTCTTTTCTTTTTTCTGTAATTGTAAATTGCAATTTGTAAGCTCGTGACGATGAAGTTATTTTTTGGTCCTTTTCGGACAAAAAGACCAAAACGTTTGGACAAATTGTTTTCGGGAAAACCTACTCCATGTTCAAGAAAACAGTTTGGTTTTCAAATTAGAATTGATTCGAGCCTTGTTTATATATTCCTTATTTCCCATTTTTTTAAAGGCCTACTTAATTAGTAAACGATCAGTACAAGTATTTTTAACGCTTCCATTTTTCTTTTAGCATCATAATTAACAAAGTAGTTAAGTGGTTCAGAAAAAATGTGCGGACACCTAATCATAACTATGTATCCGATAATAATGACAGATGTATCCACACTTCAAAATGGCGGTAATATAAATATTTTACAACTGAAGACAGACTGGTAAAAAATAACAAAAGAATCCGTGAGTGTTTTTTGTTCCAAGTTCAATTTAGGAACATAATTTCATAGACAAATTGAAAATAATAGATGAACAGACGTCATTGGATTTATGATGCGCAAGGATTATATTTTTAAAAGAGGTCGCAATTGTTGGTTCTGATAAGAAAACTGAAAAGCTGCTAAAATTATTTATGAATGAAAATTCAACCTTGAATTTATTATGTACATATCAATACAATTTGTCATAGTCAAGAAAATAAGAGCTGATTGATAAAAAATCTGATGGATACATAATGTGTTATTGAATGTATCACTTATTGTCGAGAAATGATTGAATTCCAGTTTTAATCATAATGAAAATATCTCATAAATTACTCGTTTGTATTCATTTAACTGTTTATTATAATCAATGTAAAACTTAACATATTAAAACAAAAAAATATCGAATGTCGTCTTTACGGAATATCTTATAAGATCTTAATTTTCTTGATCCTAAAACCATTTCCACGAAAATTATCCAATTAGAAACTTAAAATTAAAAAAAAAAGAAAGTTTAACAAGTTCTCTTCATCTGCCCGCTGTTAGTGCTAAAAAGGACACATCGAAAAAGAAAAAATAATATCTGAAAACCGTTGCCTAGCAACACGACAACAAGTTACCAGAAAAAGTAACATTTTGTAAGTAATTGGACAAGAATACAATAATTGTGTCAAAAGATCTGTATCCGACGAAGAAAATTGTTGCCTAGTAACAAGATCAACGATTAAAAGTATCAATATGCAACAGAACAAGAACCATCGAATACCCACAATAATGAAACTTAGAACCAACATTTGTTCTTAAAACCATTGACTCATTCCAAGCCATAAGTTCAAGAAACTTATCGTATCAGAGCATGCCTGAGTCATTAGTTAAGTTTGTCGCTACTCACTACATAGACATGTCTAGATAGTAATTCTGACGTCTACCTTTGTCGCCATTGGTCAAGGTTGGGAGGCCTAACAGAAATGTTGCTAGAATAAATGAAGGCAAGCTCGAGAAGGTTGTGCGAATTTAATGGTAATTTAAATTGAACTTCGAGAAAATGTGACTAATGTACCAATTTCAGAGTGAGGTCTATATGAAGGTTAAACGTCTGAAGGGCAGATAAAGATTTTATTAAGCTCGAAGCTTGAAAGAAAACCCTAAAATTCACTACAAATGATGTTACGTTTTTTGCAGTGTCTTCGGAAAGCGCATGTTCAGTGGCTCAGACGGGTTAGCTCCAAGAACAATAAAATTATAATTTTCTAGAAGTATCGTGCGAGGATTGCGTAGGCAATCTAATAAGTATACGTTAACTAGAGACAGTACCAAAGCAACTCGATTGCGTTTCACTTTAATTTGAAATCTTACACGATAAATTCTTTGTGTTCACTTCAACAATTAGACGCATTCCTGTGAGTCATCCACCCGAGACTCGTATTTTTATTGGCTGTTTGCATTATTATATCTTGACAAAGATATATTTACGCGAAACTGCACGCAATCGGATCTCTATGGAACGGTACATACAGTCGAATTTTGCACTGACGCGGTTTTCGCAAACCTATCGCTGTGGGGCCGACTCGCACTCGAAAGTAAAGCAATAAACGTTTCGAAATCACCTTGGTAGAGACGACGCCGGTGGAAACTATACGCGTCCATCTGACGTCACGCGAAATTCGACTAGCAAACTTTAAGTGTAATTATTGTAAAACGAAATGAGTAAGCCATCCATCGCTTAGCAGCAGTCCCAGCTCCTCGCAGCCAGTCCGGCCGGAGTATCCTCGCAGAAGCTACTTAAACACATTTTTCATCAAAACTTCTCATTTTAGTCCTGACCACACTTTTGTGACATCCTCTGAAAAATTGCTCATCTTAACACACTGAACGAACACAGGCCATAAGTCGTACAGGAAAACGGCGTGGCGCCGGTTGGCGGCTGCTGTCGAAAAACATGCGAAAACCAGTTTGAACTGCTTTTGTTCATATCTTTCGGTGGGGAGTTCGATGACCAATGCAAATGTACGTGCGATTTTAGGTGCGAGGGTGGTGCGAGGGAGGGGCGAGGCGAGGGTGCGGCGGGGAGTGCAGCCTGCAGCGGTCGACAACCGGCGCCGTGATTAACGGGTGACTCACCGCAGCCTTTGTCTCCTCACAGCACGGCTACTCACCTCCTCGCCTGGCCACGTGCTCCGCACCACGTGTCGACACTTCCGACGTGCCCGATGACTACCGCCGACACGGTAAGTGTACTCCAACAAGCGCCTGGAACCATCATCACCAGAGCACCTGATGAAGTACAATGGGCGTGCGGCGGCTGGGCTCCTGGGCGGGGTGGCAGGCTGATGCGGTGGCGGCGGCCGCGCGCGCTACTTCAGGTACCTGACTCGTGAGCACAGCCCGGCGCCGGAGTAGCGCGCGCTGCCGCCGCCTGCTCCTATTTATAGCGCGAGTGAGCCGGAGAGCGTGCGTCTCGGCAGGCGGCCGGGAGTCGACTGCAGCTTGGGGCCGGCGCCGCGGCCCCCGCGCGTCCCCAGACGTCAGCTGACCGCGGCTGCACCGGCCCTGACATTGGCGGGCGCGCCGGCGCGGGGGGCGAGGTCGCTGACCCCGCCCGCGGAAGCCTCCTCGCGAATCTGACGCGACGCGACGCCCCGCGCCCCTCCGCCCCCGCCACCACGCTCTCACATTCACCAAGTTTGGCTGTTGAATGATTTTCGACTTACTGGAAGCTGGGATTAGTTCAGAGCCCTTTTTGTTAGCTGCTTTGTTCCATACCCTGAGGAGCTGATTCGAAGTACTTCTTGGAGCAAGAAACAGCTGACGCTCTCCATGATGACAGTTACATATAGTTATTATATCAGATTACTCAGACTTACAAAGATTAATATTGTCGTCATAATATGTTTGTAAAGGTCTTCACTCTTTAGTCACAACAACGTGCTCACAGTTATTCTGGGTAGCCAGTGGACACACTGCACAGTGACTGGACCAGAAACATGATACACTGGAGGAAAGTAACCACTCACTGTATTGCCCGTACTACAGTGTTATTGTAAACTCAAAATATAACAGTGTCTTTTAAAGGAACGCCCTCCCTTATGATCTTGGACTTTTTCAGGAGTCCGGGCAACTGGTCTGGCCTCTTCAGACAGGTGACCTTTTTGGAACACTAGCTAGCTTACCACGAGTGAAACGAGTGAATGGTATTAATCTTCAGAATATTCGCAGGACAGCTTCTGTGAATATCCTGAAAAACTTAAGATCTTATTGGAAAGATTTCAATCTTCAAAGGAAAAGGTTCCCAACTTCTTTCTTCATCTCTTATCTAATCCTCCTCTTCTAGGCAGCCCTTATCATCTATCTACGTTCAAGTTATAGCTTGCCATATCCGTGTCTCGTGGCCTTATTTTTAAATCGTACTAGACTTGTACTCAATAATTAGCTAATACTAGTTAATTCATTGTTTTTCTTTCCTTTTTGCCGATGTCACGTAAAGGTGGAAAATCATATAGATAAGTTATCACAGCTTATCAGCCTGATATCTTAATTCGCTAGTTGTAAAAATGATCTGGACATTTTTACGCTGTTGTACTATAGATTACTTGCTAAAACAGAAGAACACACCTTTTTGATAATATTTTGCGCCTGTACCTATCTTTCAAAAGAGTTGGCACAGTTGTGTATTTCAGAATTCACCAGTAGTGTTCAAGTCCCGGTCCGAGGTGTCATACGAAGAAAACTTGTTGCCATTAACGGGGCACAAATCCAGGGTTTGGAAATTCTTATTGAAAATTCTAATGACACTGTCAGACCTGGGGCCCCAAACCAGAACCCCACTGTCCCACCTTTGACCACAAGACCAACGATCGAGTCAATTGGTAATGTAAATTATTAAGACGATCGTTGCAATGAATTTCCTACAGCACCAAGTTTAGATAAATATTACATTATCATCATCTAAGAAGGCTGGAGCCTGGAGAAGGTGAAGGAAAACATCGTGAGAAAAACCGGCATGTCATAGAAACAAAAAAATCGAAAACACGTGACATCAAGCAACCCGAACTGGGCTCGCGTGGTGGATTAAGGCCCACTCCATTTCACAGAGACGAGGCCTGTGTCCCGGCAGTGGAAACATTATAGGCTGATTATGCATAAAAAGGTTGGATGTTTATTGTCACTTCAAGCCGTGTGCCAGATGGGATTTCCCATCGTCATAAATGAAAACCTTCCACACAAACTTTCATCCCTTAGTTTATCCCTTAATAAAAAACTTTAACTGTAACTGCTAGCCTGTATCATCCCATTACCTGGGCAAAGGCAGAGGCCTTTGCCCAGGTAATGGGATGATATAGGCTAGCTCTGCTGCTGCAAGCACTGGCTTGGATGTCATAGGGCTCTCCCTATGGCATCCAAGCCAGTGCTTGCGATCCAGTGCTAATGTGAACCACTGTTCGTTTGTCATGTCCAGCTGGTCCCCGCCATCTTTTACGGGGTCTGCCGCGACGCCTTCTAGCTGTCTCAGGGCTCCACATCCGCAATAAGTAGCAGTGATAACCAAGTGGTGTGACCCCAACCCGTCCCATCTTTGATGTCCTCCCTCCGGCTGACGCTCTAAGCCGAGGTTCATAACCCCACAGGGGGTGCCCTTAGCGAGCGTTCACCTAGTTTTAATTAGCATAGTTTTACAACCCCTGGCTGGTGGTTTTAAGTGTAGCAGCTTAAGGCACCCACAGGAAAGCCCCGTTAAGTAGTCATGATTTCAGAGGTCAACTACGAGATGATCTACCTAAAATAAAAAAATACAAAAGTGGTGTGGCAGTCGGACTGCTAAGTCATAGGTCTCGAGTTCGAACCCAAGGCAAGCACCTCTGAATTTTCAGATTCATGTGCGTATTTTATAATTATCACTTGCTTCAAAAACGGTGAAGGAAAACATCGTGAGGAAACTGGCATGTCTAAGAGATATTTCTCCACGGCATTTGAAGCCAAGTCAGTGGCCCATGGGTGGCATAAAAACTCTGATACCGGGTTAGTCACTAACCATATGAAAAAGAAAGAAGAAGGGCTCCACGTAGTGGTTATTTTGGCCCACAATTAATTGGGCATGCGGCAGACGTGGCAACCCAGTCCCACTTCAACTTTGCGGCTTTTTGAGCAACGTCAGTAATCTGTGTTTTAAAACGCGGTGTGATGTTGCGAATATGGTTTGGTGGCTTAAAACGGCCGCTTTGGCAGAATCATTTTATGATAATATTACGAATCACACAAACTGACAATACATAATATTATCTGCGTTCATTTAATATTACGCAATTCATCTGTTTGACAGTTTTGTATTTTAATGAAATAACATTTAAGAGCGTTTATACTGAAAGTTGACAACGTCGCAAATATGTAGCTGTCAAATATTTCGATGTTTTGATTAATTTGGCAATATTACTGTATGGAAATAAGAAATATGGCTAACTAGTGAACTAGAATAATAATAATGAATTGCAATTCATCATCATCATCATCAGCCTATAATGTTCCCACTGCTGGGACACAGGCCTCCTCTCTGTGAGAGGGAGTGGGCCGTGATCCACTACGCGGGCCTAGTGCGGGTTGGTAGATGTCACATGTCTTCGAATTTTCGGTTCTAGGACATGCCGGTTTCCTCACGATGTTTTCCTTCACCGTTTTGAGAGCAGTGGTGATGAAATAATTTACACAAAGTAAAGCGCCTGTCTGGATTCGAACCTACGACCTACAACTCGTAAGTCGCGGCCGTTACCACTGGGCCACCACTGCTCTCAGTCAATGCAATTATAACACTGAATTTGATGTTGTAACCGTTTTAGGTGTAAAAAAGGCATTTGGAAAATTTCCAAATACTTTTTTACATCTAAAACCAAATATTCTGTGTTACGACATAAATTATTTCATAAATCAATATTTTAGTTCACTAGTTAGCCATATTTCTTATTTCTATACAGTAATATTGCTAAATTAATCGAAACAGCGAAATATTTGACAGCTATTTGCGACGTTGCCCAGTTTCTGTATAAACTGTAGAAATGAAAAATAAAAATCTCATTTGAAAAAAAAAATACTGTAATACTCGTAAAAATATCGGGTAAAATTACGGTCTTAACTTTTCATACGGCAATATTTACACCAATTATGATTCTGATATGAATTGAATTGAATATGATTCAGCAAAAATTTGTGTTACCATAGAGGAATTGCTGGGAATTCAGAAAATTTATTGCTTTAAGAGGAATTGCTTATTGTGGCCGTTTTAGGCCCCCTGGTAATTTGACGTCTAGAATACTGCGCACCATCTCACGTTGGCAAACCTTGAGTTTGGACTTTGAATATTTGAACAAGATTTGGTCTGGGATCCATAGGTCAAAATGGGAAGAATGCACATGTCCATAATTTTTCGCTTGAGTGACAAAGGAAGGTTTCCTTTTATCAGCTCTATCATGGACTAGTAGTTGACGCCTTAACGGAATGAATTTTCAAAAATCCGTGCCCGCTTTTGTTATATTTTAAGGCATTCTTGTACCAGATTTCATGCTTCTTCTTCTTCTTCGGTTAAGGCTGTGCGTCGTCTATCAGTGAGTGTTTTATTATATTATATTAAGTAGATGAAAGGCATAGATCCCAGTACACATGAATATTTTTTGTCTGGAGCCATGCAAATATGCAATAAACGTTGGGATTGAAAGATGGTACCGAGGTGGATCATCTACAATGTTAATTCCTTCAAAAATCGTATTCGAGCAGTGAGGGGAAGGCGATGATTGTGTAAAATCAACAAAAGCAGAAAAAAGAAATACAAAAAAAAAACTGGTACTCCGGGAGTGCCGACAGAAGTAAAAACTTTAACAAGATCGCCTTGATGGAAGAAAAATACTTATAGAACATTGGTCCATAACCTTATCTAAATAAAGAGCACAATCGCTTTAACAAAAATGAGGTGTCGGTAACGGTGTCGCGAGTTCAATTGTTTTTTCCCATCTCAAAAATGCCCAACGCGCCTAAACAAGTTTTCACTTAAAAAACAGGTGCATAATAGAGATTACCTACAGCTAAACAAGAAGTACCTATGGAAAGAGAAGAGATGCTAATGCAATGCGCTGATGCCTTGTTCCAATTTATGGATATCCCAACCAAAATTACAAATGCTAAAGTGAGTTTGTTTGTTACGTTTTCACGCTAAAACGGCTGAACGGATTTAGATGAAATTTGGCACATAGGTAGACCATGACCTAGGTTAGGAGATAGGATACTTTTTATCCCGATATTTCCACAAGATCGAGACTTATGTGGGTGAAACTGCGGGGCGCAGCCAGTCTTATTTCGAGCCTAATTTCGTCATTCACATGCCGTGGGCGTATATAACAGCTATGTATGTAAATAGACATAGATATACGAGTACGTACAGTAATGATTCATAATAACCGTATTTTACACATAATTATCAGTAATTATTTATGATTATCATCATGTTTTATAAACATGTAGGCGTGTTGTCAGCCAAATTATTTTAATAAGAGATAATGTTTGGCTACACGTGGATCCAGTTTTATTGCCAATCTATGTTTTTTTAATTTCTTAATTAATTGTTTAAATGTGACAGATGATTAATTTAAAAAACCCGGCCAAGTCCGAGTCAGATTTTACGGCCCTCTATTTCTTCATTTTTGTAGAAAAAATAAAAACTAAAATTAAATTTGTACTTTACTCGATAAGCTCTAGATAACGACAGGGTAAGATTTTTTTTCTAAATCAATAGTTTATTGTATGGCCCTTTAAAAAAGATAAATAAGGGGTATTCATTTTTTACTTTAAATAATTTTTATTATTTTTTGTTATAGCGACAATAGAAATACAACACAATCTGTGAAAAATTCAACTGTCTACTTATTACGGTTCATGAGATACAGCCCGCTGACAGACAGACGGACAGACAGACGAACGGACGGACAGCGGATGGTTAGTAATAGGGTTCCATAACCCTTGAAAAATTACCCTCGACATGGTCGAGGTCTAGGACGGATCTTGCTTTTGGCCAAAGGATTAGCATTGATATTCAAGGTGGCAATGCTGCAAGACTTGAATCTTTAGGGGACGGGCAAAAAACACTCCAAATTCTACTACTAGACCATTGTGACAGAAAGCAAACAGGAATCGAAGGAAATAATCACCACCCAGTTGAATAGTGCATATAATGACAATAACGAATTGGAAGCAATTTAATTCTTTGCAGAGACCCCTAGAGCTGATCTCATAAAAAAACAGTTGCACTCCGGGAGTGCCGACAGAAGTGAAAACTTGAACAATTTTACTGTGCAGGAAATACTTTTAATGAGGTGTCGGTAACGGTGTCGCGAGTTCAATTATTTTTTCCCATCTCAAAATACCCAACGCGCCTAAAGAAGTTTTCACTTCAAAAACTACTTCCAAAACCTTTAAAGTAAAAATATTTGCATAAAACACTGATCCGTAACGTAATATAAATAAAAAGCACAATCGCGTTTACAAAAATGAGGTGTCAGTAACGGTGTCGCGAGTTCAATTGTTTGTTCCCATCTCAAAAATGCCCAACGCGCCTAAAGATGCTTTCACTTTAAAAAAAACAAAAGGCTGATTCGGACAAATTTCAAGCAGTAAAACCGTCAAATAAAACCAAGTCCATCAACTCAACCATTAGCATTAAAACTTCTTCACAACTGCACCTTCTAACTGCAACTGAACTGGCTTAACCCCATAGTAAATAGACCGTATAAATAAAGTAAACAGATATTTTAATTGGCAAGTAATCACGATGAATAATTGGCATTCAATGCTGCCATATAGTGCCGGCAGTTTACTATTTGAAAAAATGCTGATTACCAGACCAGAACAATTCGTGCGCAGCGTAGTCTCAATTAAAATCAATGTTCCTTTTGAAATTGGTCGTGGGCTGATGCACTTATCTGTAGTTTTGCTATTTGCTATTAAATTAAGTAGATAAAGCGGAAACTATTTTTAAAGTTACCTAGCATTAGCTTAAATCGGCAGGAGTTCCATGTACCTTTTAGATCCTGGGTTCCGAACCTGGGGGAAATTACCCCCGCGGGGGTAAATCAGCTATTCTGTGGGGGTGACAAAGAACCTAATAATTAAGACCTAATCTGACCAAAGCTGGTGCCGAATTTACTGTTAATAGCTAACAGAGCTTTACTAAAAATAATTATGAGTACCCTTTGCCACCACCTATAGATGTGAGAATGGTTTACACTGAAAACCACTACAACACAAACATAACACATGACACAAGAACATGACTTAACATGCGCTTTAAGCGAAACTAAACCTTACATAAAAACTTTTGAATGCAAAACAATACCAACCATCACACTAACTATACGTATTTTTACTTAATTCATTGTTTATATTTAAATATAAATTACGTAAGAAAAAGCTTGTATTATTGATAAAATTTTAAGGTCAGGGTAAAAATCAGTTTTCCTAATAAGTCACAGGGGGTAACAATATTGAAAAGGTTAGGAACCACTGTTTTAGATGGTATCACAGGCTTCAACGACCGGCGACAGTGCTTCCTTACCCAAACCTTTCGTTCCACCTCCTGAAGATCTTCCACCTAGACATGAGCTGCCTTTGGTAACCTGGAAGTCTTTAGACAGTCTCCATTTAGATTGCCATCAGCACGCTAAGAAGACTGGCTTCCAAAATCTCGTAAAATTTGAGAGTTTACTGTAGAGAATACACGGTGTAGGACATCGATGCACAAACGGTTACCTTATTCAACACATGATTCTAGACCCGGTGCATAGAAAATTTTCGTCAGTAAACCGTCAAAATTTATAATAATAATTATAGAGGCTGGCAGGGATATCGAGGCGAAAACTGTTACCATGGATTCAGTACAAGATTCTGAACACCCCGTTGAAATTTATTGTCGGTTATAAAAATAATAGGCTGTTTCATAGAAAAGTGCAATACCTACGCGGTCAAAACGAGAAAATTTTCAACGCTTTTCCACGGTTCAGAATCATGTACTGAATCCATGGTAACAGTTTTCGCATCGATGTCCCTGCCAACCTGTATATTTTTATTTTAGATCCATAATAAACAATAATTCATTCATTATTCATTTATTAATAATTCATTTATGAAACAGCTGATTGTTTTTAATAATCGATGAAACATTTTAACTTTTGTGGATCTAGAATCAGGTACTGACTTTGATGCCCCTCTCTAACTCCCTGTATAAGACACCTCTAAACCCTAAATATACCTATAATAAGTATTTTAAAAATTCCCTTTTTGTTGTGGCTTTTGACCTGTAGTGGGGATAGTCACATAGCTACCCGCGAAATTTCGTACACCTGAAAATTGGTGGAAAATAAAAAATTGGTCTTTATAACCGCGGTTTCGCGGAAAGCAGGACCAATTTTTTATGTGTTCGATATCCTTCCATCCAAACAATAAAGCTATCAGCTTTAAGCTCAACACACACACAAGGCGGATGCGTGTCGGGTGCGGGTCGGGACGGCAGTACGGTGGGCTTATTTATGTTGTAATTCCTTGTATTATATGGATGTCAGCACACGAAACGCGTGCGCGGGTTGGGTGCGGAGCGGGTCGGGAGCGGGAGCCGCGCACGCGTTTCGTGTGCTGATATATACGTATATGTCGTGGCCAGATCTTAGAATAGAATAGAATAGAATAGAATTATTTATTTGTCAAACATAGGTAAAGAGTCAAGGTCTTATAATAATTATATGTTGCGCTATGTTTTGTCATTGATGACATACAAATATTAATATGATTACACAAAATAACAAAAAATAAAAAAAACAAAATTTACCATAGACAACAAACTAAAAATTTCGAAACAAAATAAAATACAGGTAAGTAGTTATAGTGTTCTATCATTTAGGTAATCATCTAGGGCATAATAACATTTCTCAACTAATAATTTATGAAAACACTTTTTAATTTTTTTAATGGCATACTTCTTATAACATCGGGTATTTTATTATAAATTTTGGGAGCAACACCAAAGAAACTCTTTTTCATTAATGATGTATTGCATTTTAACGTACATAATTGATTTTTATATTGAGTACGGATTGGGGTCTTCTTAACTGCTGACAATTTAGTAAATAAATGTGGATTTGATTTTACAAACAATGCAGTTTCCAGTATATATATAGCTGGTAACGTTAAAATCTTAAATTTCTTAAAGTAGGGAACGCAGCTGTCTGTTGGTTTTAAATTACACATGGATCGTACACATCTTTTTTGCATCCTGAATATAACTTCCCTGTTTGTTGACTGCCCCCAAAAATAACACCATACCGTAGAATAGAGACTACAAGTCCATGATAAGCTGTTAGTAGGGTCTCAGTATTTACTCTCTTGGACAGTTGGAACAGTAGATACGAAGATTTACTCAGTCGCTTAGAAATTTCCTCTAGGTGAGGTTTCCAGGTTAATTTGTGGTCTACAGTTACACCTAAGAATTGAAAAATGATTTGAATTGATCATTTCATGAAATGATCGACCATTTCATGAAATGGTTTCATTTCATGAAATAGAACATCAACCGGTGGCCACATCATGATGTGGTCTGGCCAGATCATTGAATACTCAACGGTTGACGATATGCACAGTTAAATGCATGACTACTTCATGATGTGGCCAAACATTAGTGATCATATCGTAAAATAGTTAGATTATCCATCGGTAGAGGCGTTGATGTCGCTTTGTTTTTGTTGTGCATCATGGCGGCGGACGATAATTCGATTGGAAAAGCAATTCTAAATATGCAAATGGAAGATAAAAGTGCAAAAAAGTATCATTATTATACCAAGCTATGTGACTTTAATGAAAGTCACTCGATAAACGACCGAAACGTTAAAAAACCATGGAGTTTGGAACGTATTTCACAGGTTAGTATTTAAATATTCAAATCTTATTTTTCATCGCGAATGAAAGCTATTTAAAATGTTTTATTTATCCATTGACCTAGATTACTAAAAGCTAATCAATGCCAGTAATATTTGCATGGATACCCTACTTAATGATATGGCCAAACGTCGACTGACATATCATTAAACATTGACGTTTAAACGATATGATCAATTTTAGCTGGCCAGTTCATGAAACACAACCATTTCATGAAATGGTCGATCTTTTCATGAAATGATCAATTCTAAGATCTGGCCACGACATATACAAGCCCGCCGTACTGCCGTGCCATCCCGACCCGCGGGACACGCACCCGCTTTGTGTGTGTGTTGAGCTTTAACGTCGGCCCTCGATGGCATTGCCCTGTAGGACGTGTCAGAGACCTTGCGAGCCTGGGGTGTAGGGAGGTGACATAGGCTGACGTCAGGGCGGTCAGGGCAACCACGGCAAGCTTGAGTACTAACAGAAAATAAAATAACTGTCCCGAGATACAATTAAATTAATAGGGAGAGTTTGAAGATTGTAATGTCGTCTTTTCCTCCGGTGTTCAGTTGAGAATAGACCACACCCTGTTTTAAAAACTCCTGGACGGGTGTCATGTCAGTCTCTCTCTCCATAGAAACCTTGGGACAATTTATTTGAGTAGGTAATATAAAACTGTAAGAGTATCTATGAACTGTATCGCTGTACGAACAGCGATTACCGATCCTTCTTTTAGTGCGGTCTGCTTTAATTTTTGTAAGGTTCGTATTTAACAGTAATCGTGATTTAGCAGTGGTAGCCTAGTGGTGTGACCGTGGGACTGCCGAGTCATAGGTCTCGAGCTCGAACCCAAGACACGCACCTCTGACTTCGTATGCATGTGCGTATTGTATAATTATCACTTGCTTCAAAAACGGTGAAGGAAAACGTCGTGAGGAATCACTGCTAGAGAGATATTTCTCGACGGCATTTATGAAGCCTAGTCAGAGGCCCATGGGCGGCATAAAAACTCTGACACCAGGTTAGTACCCAAATGAAAAATAAACAAGGACAGTGATCGTTTACCGAATGGAACATACTTTTATGGCCTAAACGATTTTTTCCCAGCTAAAGGCACTAGGAAGTGGTGAAGGGTGGGCGTTTTGGGGGACTGTCTTATGTAATTTTGACGTTCGAAAAGTGCTGATTCTCAGCCTAGTTTGAATAAATGACTTTTGAATATTGAATTTTTTTTGAATTTTGAATTTTGTGCTGTTTTGAGTGTTTGTGCTTGTATTTTTTTTTTGGAAAGGGCTCTCAGCTGTCAAGAGAAATTCATAAGACAAGTGTGGAGTAACGTATTGGGAAAAATTACCCTTTTAAGGATAAAAATAAAGATAAAGAAAATTCAAAAGAAAAACACGTCTATTTGCGGTAAACATGACGCAAAGAAAGAACACAAAAAATAACAAGTTGGGGGAAAATATTCGTCACATCCACGCAAAACGGCCATCGCTCAGCATAATTCACAAATGAGGCGTATGATAAGAAGTTAGATAAAAAGTTCCATGAGTAATAAAATTATCTCCAGTTTCTAAATTCACAATCTACATAGTAAGCGAAGACGTCTTTCCAATCCCAAGTAGTGTGTCACCTTATGAAGGGCGCGGGGCGAACCTCTGGGTTCACATTGACGAGACAATGCCTCTGAGGGCGCTCCGTTGACCTCAACGTTTCTTTCAACCCCAGCCGGAGTGCGCAGACCTTTGGGTAGGGCTTACACTTTTGATTTTTTTGAGAAGAAGGTCCTGTAGAAAGTCTGCTTACTTAATTTCTATAATCCACGTCTACCACCTGTCTTGGAAATTAATGTCGCCAAGGCTCAAAGTGACTTTATCTATTTATTTAAACTTTTCACACTCAAAAAGATACAAAGGCGGACTTAATGTCTTAGGCATTCTCTACTAGTCAACCAAGAGTGGTGAAGAGATTGGATGGCAGGTGCTCTGTTTGAGAGGAACTAAGAAAAAAATTATTAAAAATATGTCATTAGAAATAAAATAACAGTACATAAATAGGTTATAACTTATAATACACATACATACATATTTTTATATAATATACATATATTTATTTTATATATATACATATTTACAAATTCAAGGAAGAGAGGTATTGAGATGACTCTATTTATTTTGAAGAAAACTCTGCAATTTCCGCTTAAATGCATACCGACTGTTGGCCGTCCTGATATCAAAAGGAAGCACATTCCATAGAAGAATGGACTGAATATGAATTTATCTCTAGTATGAAGTTTGGAACCTGGCAAGCATAATCATCATAAAATGTTCCTACTCCTGGAGCACAGGCCTCCTCACTGTGCGAGGGAGTGGGCCGGATATCAACTGTCTTCGAATTTTTAATTCGAGGACATACCGGTTTCCTCACGATATTTCTTTCATCTTTGTGAGAGCAATGGTGATGAAATAATTTACACAAAGTGTCTGTTTGGGGTCGATGGTTTGAACCTACGACCTTCAACTCGCGAATCGCGGCCGTTTCCACTGGGCCACCACTGCTTTGCTACCTGGTAAATATTTTTTATACTTGATTATTCTTACTAAGCTTATCTTCGATGTTTATACTGTGGTAAGGGTTACAGGAATCAGGAAAGTTGAATTTATTTACCTACTTAGTTTGAAATCGTCAACCCACACAGTGCAAAGTTGCTCATTGCAGATCAACTCGTTTTCTCTATGTTTGAGAAGAGGTCTTACAATCAGGGACTAGAAATGAGTTCAAAATAGCGTTATGTATAGTTACAAGTAACGATAATTTCTACCGTTCCACTCGGATCGTAACTAAATAAGTAGTTAAAGATTTCGTTCCGATCTTCTTTTTTTTTTCGTGTGGTTAGTGACTAACCAGAGTAGTGCTATTCTGTAACCATCTCACCGTGTTAGCTTAGGTGAAGTGAGCGTGGAGTGAGCTGTCAGTTGCTAAGGATTGACACTATTGGCAGCTCACTTCACCTAAGATATCACGGTGAGATTTTTACAGAATAGCACTACTGGTGTCAGAGTTTTAAAGCCGCCCATGAGCCTCTGACTTGGCTTCACATACCGTCGAGAAATATCTCTCAGACAGTTTCCTCACGATGTTTTCCTTCACCGTTTTTGAAGCAAGTAATAATTTTACAATACACACATGATTCCGAAAAGTCAGAGCCTTGGATTCGAACTCGAGAACTATAACTTGGCAGTCTGACGGTCACACCACTAGGCTATCACTGCTTAGATTTCGTTCCGATAGATTTTCGTTATATTGCCTAGAAATTATTTTGTAAATGGTTACTGGAGTTATACATAACGCTATTATGTAACGTTATTGTAACGCTATTTCGAGGCTGATAAATTGTTATGATTCAAAATTAGTTGACATGAACTTAGCTAGAAAAAAACGGCTGGTCGCTCCCCCTTTGCCCTTAGATAATTCATAGATAATGTCTAAGAAAAACATGGCAACCCTAACTTTAATATTTGTTTTTATTCTAGTTGAATAATGAACGCTATTCCTTTTGTTTGTCGAGAGTTATCGGCATTATTTGGCAGGACAACAATTTGTATAAAAGGGTTCGTTGTGACCTCTGTGTGTGTTGGAGAGGGAGAGGGACGATAAGGATAAGCGTATGCTGAGACGCAGGTGATGCAGAGAAGAGCAGATTTTGTAATACATGAACGTACAGACAGCTGCGTACGCTGCGGCGCAGACACTTGCGACGCGTGTCTGACCTGCTCTGCGTCTCGTTGTAGAGCCGGCACAGATTTCTGCGCTACACGTGCAGATCGTCACTTGTTTTTTACCACTGATTCATAATTTTGTTTCAATGAAAGATTGTACTAGCTAGGACGCGAATGTGTCTGTGTAGCTGCGTCGCAGCATACGCTCGCGGCCTATGTCTGCCTCGCCTGCCGTACCCTGCAAAATCTGTACTGTGCTGTGCTGCGTCACCTGCGTCTCAGCATACCCTTAGCCTATAAAAGTGAGTTATTTGAACACAGTTTAAGAGGGCTTATACAAAAATTTTGCAACGGCGCAAATCGATGTCAAATATTTTGCTGTTTTGATTAATTTGGCAATATTACTGTATGGAAATATTAAATGTGGCTAACTAGCGAACTAGAATATTAATAATGAATTGCAATTATAACACTAAATTTGATGTTGTAACTGTTTTAGGTGTAAAAGAGGCATTTGGAAAGTTTCCAAATACTTTTTTTAAATCTAAAACTAAATATTCAGTGTTACGATATTAATTATTGCATTTTATAATCAATATTTTAGTTCACTAGTTAGCTACATTTCATATTTCCATACAGTAATATTGCCAAATTAATCAAAACAAGTCAATATTTGACAGCTATTTGCGACGTTGCCAAATTTTTGTATAAGCCCTCGTAACAAATAGGATGCAAGTGTCTTTCGCGCAAATGTCCTGCTACCTAATAAATACTTAGTCATAATAATACCTTACTGTACCGGTATCCCCTCTAGGGTGCTGAAGGTTAGATGAAAGTGAATTCATGGGAATGCTGATATTTAGTCTCGAAACTTACCTACTCATACTCACCCTTTTAGAGACAGACTGGGTTTCACAGTGTGCATGTTTTCCAATTGAATCGTAATCCTTTAAGCAATTATACATCATAAAAGATTTTTTTTACTACCTTCTCAACGTATACTATCACACACACATTCACACTCACCCTCACACACCAAAATACACACTCACCTACACACACTGACTTATTCACTCTCGTCCACACTCCACAACTCATTTAAGTGTAATCGATCAATTTCTCTATTTAAAATGACTGTATATCAATACTATTCTGTAAGATTTAACAAAATTGTAAATGTTGGCTAAAATTTTTTCAGTCTATTATCAGAGAGGTTTGGCGCTGTATGCCGAGATACAGGTTTTTCACCTAGTTCGGCTGCAGATGCTCCTATGTTGTATTATTTTCATTATAGCCTACAAATTTATTTTTACGCAATATGGTTGTTATGTAGTGTTAATATTTTTTGGTGTCAATAAATAAATTAAATTTCATTAAATCTGTTTAGACCGACTTCTTGATAGGTAGTTCAAAAGTATTCTGTAAATGGTATGTGTGGGACGCCCCTCAGCTAGATGGACTGACGACCTTAAAAAGGTGGCTAGGACAGACTGGATGCTGAAGGTGGAGCAGCCTGGGAAAGGCCTATGTCCAGCAGTGGACTGATATAGACTGAGTTCAAATGGTTTTATTGAGATAAATGCTTTGCCTTTAACGACATCAAGTAATCAATCAGTACATTTGGCTGAGAGCTTCCATTGCTGAAAATAAAGTCAACACAAAAGTAAAAGAATCACGTAGTATGGAGTGTGGGACATTATTAAACCTTTATTACAGACCACAGAGAATCCATACAGTACAATAGTGTTAGTAAAGAGACTTAACACGGTCAGCCAGGAGGCCGGAGGGCTCCCCTCCAGCGATCCAGGAGGGGAGCCCTCCTGGAGGGTTCACTCAAGTCGCCGGCAGATCTCGCGGAGGGCTCATTTTAAATGTCGATTTTTCTGAGCGTATTCAGCATTATAAAGTGTGAAAATAAAATCAGTTATATATTTTAACAAAATTTATTCATAAACGCGTTGTTTTTTCAAAAAAATATCTAAGGTCAGAAGGTCCGTCGTTCAGGGGTGGAAAACCATTTTCACGATTACAAATATTTAGTAAAAATATTTATTTAAAAAAATTTAAAACACGAGGATGAGTTTAAAAATCGAGGTTTTTCATGGTTTCTTATCAAAATGGTAAAAAAGAACATTTACTTGTGGTGCAACTTCGTTTGTCTGTCCGTTATTCTGTCACAGTTGCTTATTTCAGGAACTACTCTGATTTAAGGTGTCTTGGAATTAGAGCGAGCGATTACATTTTATTTTTTATTATTTCACGTCCTCATCCCATTAGTACATAAAAATACCCCCAGAGATATTAATTATAGCGACAAGAACTCCTTTTTTTGTGTGGGAATTTATCAAATAACTTTTCCCATTCTGGGCGGAGCAGGAAGGCGTGTCAGACTCTTACTGACTAAAACCCACCCGTGTTCCTTCAGTTGCGGTATTCTTCGCAACCCCGGCAGGCATCGGCCCTAGTGGACCCCGTCAATTCTGCTGACATCTCTTTGAGGCGCGCCGTCGACCCGGGCCTGGTCCTTATCGGGCGGCGAGCTACACATTGCTCACCGTTCGCAAGCTCGCGCCTACGGCGGCCGGAAATCAGCGCGACAAGGCCCCCTGAAAACACTATTTTACTTCGTTGTATAGTGTTTTAAAAACCGTTTTCAAACCTAATGTCATACTCTTGACAGAATGAAATATTCGCCTTTTACAATCCCCACGAGAACAGAAGTTTGGTAGTTTCCTGCAAAGGGAACCTCAAACTTGGGAATTTGGTTCACTGCAAATAACCCATGGTTAATGTACCTTGGTAACTTTGTTAGCCTATAGGCAAACAGATGTGTTTAGTGTAACCGAAGTTGTCTATAACATAACATGTTAGTCTTTACTTAGCGAAGGTTTTGTATTGTACAGTATTTCTATTTTCTTAATGTCCCTCGGCAAACTTTGTGTTTCGTCAGTCGTCGGATTTCTACCAGTTGCCCTTTGCACTTGTTGCAGACCGGATGCTCTCAATCGAATTGGAAGTATATAGAGTTATTAATACTCTTTTAACTTAATGTAATTTATTTTAAAAATGAGAGGAAAGCTGCTAAAGTTGCAGGCACGACGGATAGGAAAATAGTTTTACGGCTCTATATAGTTCACACGGAAATCAAAACAAAACAACAATAAAGTACTTAGTTCTGAATTCAAATTATTATACACGAAAAATATAATAATTGATGAACATGGAAATTAGCATTCGTTTGTATTCGGAAATGCGATGATTCCCGAGGGACATTAAGAAAATAGAAATACTGTAGCATACTGTAGTTATATACCTATGACTGAAGGTTATTAATTAAATACGTTGATTTTTGTTAAAAATAATTTAAATTAAGTCAAGCATAATCAGCCTATAATGTTCAGCTGCTGGGACACAGGCCTCCGCTCTGTGAGAGGGAGTGAGCCGTATCCACCACGCGGGCCCAGTTGCGGGTTGGATAGATGTCACATGTCTTCGAATTTTTGGTTCTAGGACATGCGGTTTCCTCACGATGTTTTCCTTCACCGTTTTGAGAGGTGATGAAATAATTTACACAAAGTAAAACAACTGTCAGGGTTCGAACCTATGACCTACAACTCGTAAGTCGCGGTGTCGTTACAAACAATTGCATAATTAATACCATTTCAGGGTTAAGTGTTTTTAAAGAGTAGGTACCTATTTGTGCAAGTCACATTTTTGCAATTACTTTACCTATCTAGATTAAAATATAGTCCATATTAGATTCACAATTAAGAAAGATCGCTGCACAAGAGCAAAACGACTATTAAAATAATATCTTTAGAAAGTGTGCACTAATGCAGAGTTGCACTTTCCAGAGTTTTTCAAACCAAACATTCGGTTAATTGGAAATCGTGCTGCAATAACCACAACACAGACATTTTATTAAGCAAACAATTTGTTTTCTATTATGTTGTTATTAAAAACGTCACGCCGACAATCACTGAAAGGGTTAGCAGAAGTTTTGAGACGTTCGTATCCATACCTTTAATAATTTAAGAGAGATTTGAGCACCCTCCACTTCACAAGTGGAAGATGTAAATACTATGACGAAAGTGTCAGGGTAGCCCGCAAAATTCAAATTTTCTTACGTTTTTTGCAATTTGCAGGTCAGTATCAGGTTGTAATATAACATAACATAATATCACGCCTTGTTTCCCCGAAGGGTTGGGCAGAGGTGTCCCTGTAGCAGATTCACCCACACTTCGCCAGTTATGTTTAAGTCCCATGTAAAAGGGGGCGAGCCTATTGCTATCAACCGGGCACAAATCCAAACTCCGAGCTGCTACTTAGAAATTTCAGATAGAAAAACCCAATAACACTACCCGACCCTGGAATCAAACCCAGGACCTCATGCTCAGCAGTAGCGCTTGCGACCACTAGACCAACGAGGCAGTCAATGGTGTCGATTCCCTTGTTTACAAACTAAACTAAATTTAAGTTCAGTGCATCTTTTTCTTTCATTTTCATTAAGAAAAGGACAGAAGATAAATTTTAGTTTAGTTCTGTCAAATTAATCAGCGCCTGTCACTACTCCATACAAGTTTAGACGTGATTAAAAACTTGCCAACTAAAATTACGTAAATTTACGTCAAGCGCTGATTAATGTGACAGGACTAAACTAAAATTTTTCTTCTGTCCTTTTCTTAATGAAATAGAAAGAAAAAGATGCACTGAACTTAAATTTAGTTTAGTTTGTGAACAAGGGAATCGGCACCAGTATCAGGTTGTATGTTGATCTAAATATAATTCGCAGCCGTATCAAATATTTTTTTATGGAAATATAATCATAAAAATAATCAAAACAACTCTGTAAGTTCATATTACCCTATTTAATGACTATTTCATGAAATCATGACATTTGAGGCCAATTCGGAGTTGTATTGCTGGTTCTAGTGGTTATAATTCTGTAAAGCCATATTTGTCACGGTCGCGAATCATATTTTAATCACCATACAACCTGACACTGGTCTGCAAATTGCATAAAACGTAAGAAAATTTTAATTTCGCCAGCTGTCTTAGCGCATCCCCTTTAGAAGATGGACATATAACAATATAATTACCACTTCATCATTATCATCAGTTGACCAGCTACGAACTCTTTCGTCAAATGTGCTAGTCCCAATTCTCGAAAACGGCTCTAACGATTTCGATGAAAGTTGCAATAGGGGTTTACGGGGGCGAAAAATCAATCTAGCTAGGTCTCATATCTGGGAAAATTCGTTTTTTCCGTATTTTCACCCGAGCTGAGCTCGGTCGCCCAAAGTTTAAAACAAGTTTAATGACATGACAGCATGGAATTAGTAAGTACCTTCTATCATGGCAGCATGGAATTAGTAAGTACTTACTATCATGGCAGCATGGAATTAGTATGTACTATTCTCTATTTTCACCAGAGCAGAGCTCGGTCGCCCAGGTACTTATCTCCAAAATGAGTAAGATTATTTTCTTTCATGATAACGCAAATTTTTATTAGATAAAATGGATTGTTGTTTGTAATCTTTACCGCTGTGTGAGGTTAGGTACAGCTGACGTGATAAAATGGATGAAAAATAGCGTTTTCGTTAAGAACACTTGGTTTTATCGACCACACCTATGTTAATTAGGTACCTACATCAATGTTTTGCAAACAAAAATAGACCTCCGGACTTTGGCACTGAAGTTGGTCTAAGGTGCAAATGGGTGCTGGTGACCCCGACTCTTGTTATATCTGCTCGTGTCCCAGTCAATGCTGTTCAATTTGGATGTCTCCTAAACCTCATTATCGGAGCTAAGGAACGTCTACCTTATGGAAAGTGGTTACCTGCTGTACCTACCTTAAGAGCGTTTATTCTGAAAGTGGGCAACGTCGCAAATAGATATCAACAATTTCACTTTTTTGATTAATTTGGCAATATTACTGTATGGAAATAAGAAATGTGGCTAACTAGCGAACTAGAATATTGATAATGAATTGCAATTATGACACTGAATTTGATTTTGTAACCGTTTTAGGTGTAAAAAGGCATTTGGAAAGTTTCCAAATCCTTTTTTTACGTCTAAAACTAAATATCCGGTGTTACGATATTAATTATTGCATTTCATAATCAACTTTCTAGTTCGCTAGTTAGCCACATTTCATATTTCCATACAGTAATATTGCCAAATTAATCAAAGCAGGTAAATATTTGACAGCTATTTGCGACGTTGCCAACTTCTGGATAAACGCTCTTAAAGATTTGTTTAGCTGTCACTACTAGGCACTCTGCGAAAATTGTGATCTCTGTGATCTAGTGGTTAGACTACTTGTCACAGACCCAAAGGTCCCACTGGGGGAAAAAATTCTGCTCGCTTTGGTTGGTGGTAGGGCTTGTTCTAAGTCCACCTGGCTAGCTACCACCATTGTATCTAAGTTTGTTGCCATAACAACGATGTTAACAGCATTGTTGTGTTTCGGCAGTTAGAGGTAAGGTAAGTCAGTTCCTCTGTGGTTGAGGATTCCTGGTGAAGCTCGTGTCCACCTTCAGCCTGATCATCACTTTTCGTCAGGTGAGATGCAGGCCAAGAGCTTCGACGTTGTTTACCGCCACCCTTGAATAATAGCCATTCTGCTTGGAGTCAGGAGTATGGAGTAGAAGTTGTTCGGATGAATTCAAAGGCTAAGTTAACACATCAGTAATAAAGTTGAATATCGCGTGCACTCTTTAGTTGTATTCGAGCACAGAACTTAATGTCATAATCATAAGTCTCAATTCTTATTTCGTTACAAAATAACTAAAGTAATAATTGGTATAGAGAAAAAATATCTTATATTTGGATAATAAACTATATTTTCTTACCGTCAGTAATTATTTTAGGCATAAAAGTCGAGTAATCTTGTTTCAGTTTCAAATAATCTTTAAAACAGACATGATTTTCAAATAAAAAATTAAGCGAGCGAAAATGTTCCAATTACGTAACTGTCTTATATTCGGAAAGAAAAAGATCCAATAAATCATATACTAAAGTTCCATTTTGATTGAATGCGTGACTTTTTCAGAATATTAATGCAAATTAACGTACAATTTAGGGAGCCTCTTCTTAACAGAGATGAATCGAAACTAGTGTCTACGTGACTATTAGAGGATGTTATGATTATAAACCTTGGCCAATATGTTTATTGAAGATCGTGCTGATCTATCTAACATTTATAGCCTCCCTCGGCTATCAACACGAAACACAAGCATTATTTTATATACACACGTTCTCAAACAAGGTCAGGTTTAAAAAATATATATTTAGTTATGTATAAAGGCTTGTATGTAAATAAAAAAGTGGTTCAAAACGGCAAGACCTTGGGGCCACTGAGTTCATTGGCCAGTGACGTCAGGCAATTAAAGTGATAATGCCCAACGTTTATACGGCTAATGAGAAATGATAAAATGATTTACTACACGTGTTTGCCGGGGAGAAAAAACAAGTTTTAGGGTTTGAGGTACAAAACGGTGAAGGAACACATCGATAGGAAACCGGCATGTCCTAGAACCAACAATTCAAAGACATGTGCCATCCACCAACCCGCACTGAGCCTGCGTGGTGGATTATGGCCCACTCCCTCTCACAGAGAGGAGGCCTGTGTCCCAGCAGTGGCCAGTGGCAGTCAACATTATAGGCTAATTATGCAAGTGTTTGTTGGTAGCCATGGACTTAGAAGATAATCATTATGCTTGCAGAACTGCCTTTAGGGCCCGATCGCATGTACCACAACCACACCATAACGAGACCACGTGGACGGCGCTAAATTGTATGAAAATGAATAGTCTATTCACACGGACCACAGTTGGCCGTCAAAATCAACCGCGTGGACGATATACACCGACGTCGTAGCCACAGTGCAACAACGTTGCGTCGACGCGACGACACTGTCACAGCCAGTCTATCGTCTGCAAACACTGGCCATAATGTAACCACATCGCAACCACAAACACAACTGCAAGAAGTTGCAACGACGCTGTTTACACGTAACCACTGCTTGCCCAAATTTTATTGCTGTGTTGTGGTGTAGTTGTGGTTAATTTAACCGGCCTATAAACATACTACAATTGGATATAGCGATAAGCAACTACAGAAAAGAATAGCGGAGAGTAAAATAGCTCTTTTCACCATGATTTGCAGACGGTGTTGCTAACTGCAGGCAGAACAAAATAGAGGTCCAGTCTGATTTTTGGCGGAAAATTTATGAGGCCCACTTGCGCGTTCATGTTATCCTAAATAACTCGGGAGTTAAGACGCAGATATATGACAGTAACCTTGAATGCTTAGCTTGCGTGTTCTGTACTGAGCTCACGCAACGCGTCGTATGTACAGCCAGTAATAGGACTCGCCCATCAAGGAGCGCTGTCCCAAATTAGACGCATTATTAATTTATTACACGTAAAACAAAAGGTATTTTAATAAAGCACGTATACTAAAAGATCAGTAATTTAATTATCTTTAAAATGGTGAAGTTTTCTGAAAAATACGCTTGATGGATTTTGCGTCATTCTTAGTTTTTTATCCGCGTTAGACATAACTTTACAAATTAATTTCACTATGTAATATAAACATAATCAAAAATATGCCTATATTAAAATATTAAGGAAGTGCTCTAATTTAACATATATTTCTATCTAATTTCCAAATCACTAACACTACTCGTTTAGACGTCATCTTCAGTATTAAATCGTTAAAAGTCAGCTATCGTCCCCTTAACAGCTACTTCAGGGTTAATTAAATAATTCATCTTGCGTCGACAAGATTTTGAGGTAAACCTAGAGTTAAACTTCTAAATATTTAACCCACCGCTGTGGGAGGGTTAAGTCGCTAAACTCTGGGTTAGCGTAAGTAATCACACTAATATTATAAAGGTGAAAGTTTGTGAGTGTGTATGTTTGTCTCTTCTTCACGCTCAAACGGGTGGATCAATTTGGATGAAATTTGGCACACAGATAGTTTATAACCTTATTGATTAACACATAGGATACTTTTCATCCCGATATTCCCACAGGATCGAGACTTATGCGGGTGAAACCGCGAGGCGCAGCTAGTGTGATAACTTATGTTGTATTTTTATTATTCGACGTTAGAGTAAGTGAAAATTCGGTATTCATGAACTCATTTAAAAATAAATACAAATTATAAAAAAAACTTAAAACGTATTTTTCCTTATCTAATAATAAGTAAATTCTTTATTCACAAAAAAAATAAACTTTGATAATACAGAAAGGTAAGCAAACTTAAGTATAATTATACAAAAGTGAGGTCGAAAGTCCAAGAAGAAATGTACCCTACCCAAACTAGGAAAATCCTGTATCTTGGGCGGCAGTATCTTCGCGTAGATACAATAAGGTCGAGCGATTATTATGAGCATACAAGTTGATTTAGAGTTAGAGAATTGTCAAAGATAAGATTATGTACTAGTGAAAAGAAAGAAAAAAACAAAATAAAATAATAAGAAGTTGGTAAGTGCAGATGTGTATTTGGTGGTTGGTGATGAATGTAATTATGTAAGTTGTGTGTGTTTGTGTGTGTGAGGGTGTGTGTGTGTATCTGACGTTTTCATCAATCAATAAACTAAATATCCATGGTAACCACATAGGTACAATACGATTAAAATGAAATGTCATGTTATAAAATTCAAAGACAAGAAAGTATTACGTATCGTAATGTAGTGTAAGACATGGGTAGAATACAATTTCCTTTTATTGTTCGTTTCATTCATTATTGGACGGATTACTTATCAGGGCACAGACATTGGAATTTTATGTTTCGGCGATTGAACTGCAAATTTAGGGATGATCATATTCATCGATGGTGAATAAACATCGATGTTTAGCTGGAAAACATCGATGTGTTGACTTCGATATCATCGACACATCGATGTTATAAGAATACAATATTGAAATGTCAGTTATTCTTTTATTGGATGTGCTAGGTTCAACTACCAATTTAGATAGTCATTGGATGACTATCAAGTTCAACTATTTTCCACTAGATAACACTGATCAACGTAACCGGAGTAAGCTGTACGAGTAGTTATTTCTTTGCATTTCTCAAGGGATAAAAAAAAAATACTGTCATCTTCAATTCAACGCTCGCTCGCGTCATTCTTGATGAGAGTTAGGTGTTGTGTTGTGAATGAACTTGTAAACCGGCAGCGAATTTTTCTTACTATTGATTTTGTAAATAATGAAACTTTATATAGACAGTTCATGTTGATGCATGACATATCGATGTTTTTCAATCGATATTTATCGTACATCGATACTTTTGATTCGATGTTAACATCGATGTTTTTCTAATATCGATCATCCCTAATTGCTATGTTCCCAACTCAAAAAACACTAATGCAGGTTAACTAACCTGGTGTTACTTTTTAGTGGCGCAGCGCGTATTGTGAGTTAAAATGTTAAGTGCTTAACTCCGAGTTTACAAACTCTACATTTATTTATTTAATCCGACTAAACGTGCAAGTGGGCCAGAAAAAAACCTATCTATAGTATCTCTAGGTTAGTTTCAATAACATCAATCACTTTTCTAAGAATTTCTGAAGTATGTATTCTATTCTATCCCAATTCAAATAGACCTTAGTGTAGGTAGGGTTGCCATAAATGCTGAAACGCTTACCGGGGGATATTTGGAATAGAAATAGGGTTCTAAACGATGGATAATTAAAAAAACTCGATGAATATTCAGTGGCGAGGCAAGACGATGTAGGCAAGATACATTTTGCGAAGTCCTCTGTGTGAATTTCTTTTCGGAGAGGTCGGCTTTTGCTTTTGAAATCTTAAATTTTTTGGCGCAAACGTAAGTCCGTCTAAGTATCTTAAGACAACCGTGATTTTTCAAAAAGGACCGTGAATGCAATAGCGAGCGAAGCGAGCTTGAAAATGTTGTCTCCACGAATAGGCTAGGTTTTCTTTTGACCATTCATACAAAAGTAGGAGTTACTTTGACGACTTATGAAGAAAAGTATTTGAATTAAGAGAACATAAAGTTCTAGAGCGAGCGAAGCGAGTTCGAAAATTTTAGCATCTCGGAAAGGTTAGGTTGGTACGAATGACTTCATGATCAAATTAATAAACGCGCCCTAACTTCGAAACTGGGACACTACGCTTTAAACCGGGACGCTACGCTACTAACCGGGAAAATACATATCTAGATGTACCGGGACATATGGCAGCCCTACCTTGGTGACACAGCTATGACGCAAATTGAAAAGTACTTTTTTTAATTAAACAAACTTTGAAAAGCACCTTTATAAATTCTTCATTGTAATAGAATAAATAGTAAGGCTTAACTTTTAAATTATTCTTTCATAAGCAGGCCGTTGTATCACAAGGTGTCTTAACTTGGACGGAATGGTCGTAAAAATAATTGCCAAAAAAACCCAGCAGAACTTTAACTGTTCCCTTATGTATGTATGCTATAGGACGTTAAAATTACAATGATTGACTGACTTTGCGTCCTAAAGTATTTATATCTCACAAAGCAACGCGCGCTTTACTTGTGGTTACCAACTGAACAAACACGCTGTAAGCGCAGAAGCTCTCGGTACCGTCCGAGGCAATGGCGAAGTCGGAAGTGTGTGTGCGTGTGTGTTATGTGGGCTGAAGCTATCACGCACACGCTGTGTTTGTACACGTCTTGGTTACCATAAGTAAAGCGCGCGTCGCTTCGTGAGATAAAATATTGTAACGATTATACGTTTAAAATGGATAAAAGTAATTAAGGTAATCTTAACAATATTAACCTTAAATATTTGGAATTTTTTCCCTCTAATATCTACTGGATTTGTAAAGAAAATAGATTAATTTATTTAAGAGCAAAGATGCTCTGCCTCTGACCGTGGGCTTGTCGATTGTAGCGAAAAGTAAAACCACAATATTTTGATAATAACTCATTTAATGCATTACATTTATACACATAAAATATTTACAACTTCATAAATTTATTCATTCATTATAATTATTCATTTGTACATTATAAAATAAAATTATATAAACAATACAAAAAATTATCTATATATAACCTAGGTCGTCAATTTTCTAACTAGTTATAAGTAATACACTGAGCAGGGATATTGAAATGAGAGACATAATTTGAAATGGTAACAGAAGCAATAAAAAAAAATCGCTACAAGTAGATATAAAATTTAATTATTGCTGGACATTATACAGTTAAAGCAATGGCACGTTTAATTTAATCGGAGAGGCAACCGGATGGCGAGTGGTAATCTGGGTCTTGAAGTGATACCGAACCCCTCCGTACCGTCCGAATGGGCCCCAAATGGACGGGGGCGGAGATATGGGGGATCGGGGCCTAACATTTTTTTTTGACGTGGCTTTCAAAATTTAAGCTCTATTATGTGCAAGAAATTTCTGTGTATCAATACCCACTGGTTTTGATAAAATTAACCCTCATTTTCGGTGATAAATCCTCGGTAAGGAGTTTCAAGAATTATATACATTATTTCAATAATAACGATGTTGGAGGTGGCAACCGGATGGCATTGATACACATAAAATATCTTGCACATAACAGAGCTTAAATTTTGAAGGTATGTCAAAAAAAATATTAGGCCCCCATCCCCCAAATCTCCGTCTCCGTCCATTTGGGGTCCATTCAGACGGTATGGGGGGGTTCAGTATCACTTCAATACCCAGATAACTACTCGCCATCCGGTTGCCTCTCCGATAAAAATTTACGTGCCATTGCTTTAACTATTACGGGTAATCAGAAGTCTGACAACCAGTCTTACCTAGAGGTATCGTGTTACCCAGTAACTGGGTTGTGGAGATCAGATAGGCAGTCGCTCCATGTAAAATACAGGTATTCAGCTGCATCCGGTTAGACTGGAAGTCGAACCCAACATGGTTGGGAAAAGGCTAGCCAGGTATAAATCTAATCCTCGTGGAGGCGATCGGCGGCGGTGATCTCTCGCGTCCAGCCCTGACTCGGGCCATGGTACGGAGCGAGAGGAAATGGGAGGCCGTCACCACCTTCTACGAAGCAGTAATGCTCGCGAAGCAGGAGGCGGAACGCGTGAGGGAGAGGCAAAATTCGTGCCCTCACGCCCCTCACCGCCGCAGGAGGAGACGCCCTGGGCGTCGGGAATCGCGAGCCGATTTCCGGCCACCGTAGGCGCGGGCTTGCGGACGGTGAGCAATGGGTAGCTCGACGTCCGATAAGGACCAGGCCCGGGTCGACGGCGCGTTGTGTTCCACGCGCGCTTCATAGAGATGTCAGCAGAATTGACGGGGTCCGCTAGGGCCGATGCCTGCCGGGGTTGCGAATAAAACCGAAAGGGAAATCGTGGCCCCCGGCAACATGGCAACTGAAGGAACACGGGTGGGTTTTAGTGAGTAAGAGTCTGAGTCCCAGAGCGGGAGAAGTTATTTGATAATATACCAACCAAAAAAAGGCACAAGTGTAATCCTGTGAATAAATTTAGAATTTTTGACAGTTTTTCCATACAAGAACTGTCACGTGGCAATTCTAATCCATGAATAAAACATATCAGAAGGCCAATTCCCATATTTAAAAACTATAAAAATCTAATTACAGACCGTTAACTATACTATATTAATTTACATTCAATTATTTATTTAGAGTATTATTATTATGTTACCTAATTGTATTAATTGATCTCGTCATTACTAAAATAGTTTTAAGAGAGTGTAATATGTACTAACAAAATATGGACAAAAATTAAATCAATTTTATTTAATTTATTTTAAAACTTGTCCCTTGCCGTCATGTTGGTACCATTGCTTGTCAAGCTTAGTTTCAATACTAATAGAATTCAAAATGGCGACTGACAGAACAGTGCTACCAATCGCATCACGGGACAAATTATAATAAACGCAGTAGGTACATTTGACAGATTGACACTAAGATTAGAATCCCAACGTTCTAAAAATACGGTGATTGCCCCATCTGGCTTTGGTAAAACCTGCCCTTAGTGTTAATCACTCCCGCATCTTTTATTTACACCATCCTAGCTAATCATAGATTTAGATTACTATTTCACATTTTTCTAATTCCATCCAATTCATTGTGGTGAGGAGCAAAATGGCGTCGCTACTAGAGAGAACGCGGTTACGTCCTAATAGCATTCTGAAGATGTTAGTGGACAAATTTGACTCGCCGATAATTATGAATCACTTTATGCAGGTGTTGGTTAGGCAGGAGTGATTCATTACATTCGGTGAATGTATGTAAATGTTGTTTGTACTTATACTCCGTTTGAAATAAGATTAGACATTTAAACAAACCTTTTTTACAGTCCGTTCAACCGATTTTGACTTCTATACCATAGGCATAAGGATGGCATTAAAAGCAAAAAAAGTGGTTACAAACCAACTGTTTACTGCAGCTGTCATTTGTCATGCCGCCATCGCAATAGAAGTCAAAATCGGTTGAACGGACTGTAAAAAAGGTTTAGTTGAATGTCTAATCTTATTTCAAACGAAGTATAGTTATAATTGTAACACACTAACATGGTTTAGTAATTTTTTTTTGTACCTAACCTAATGTTAGTTACATATGGATAATTGTTGTTTAAGTCAATAAACTAATTTAATTGTCCAATCTCTCGTTAAATATTCCTTCTCTGCATAGTTTGTTTACATACACAAACGAAAAAAATATTTTGTAAAATTGTATTTACCTAGTTATTTACAAATTACAGCTAATATTAAAATGTTATATACTTAGTCTAAATATTAATATTATAAAAGTAAACTTTAAATTACCTTTAAAATGTAATAATAAAACTATTTTAATCTTATTTTGTTCTTAGTCTTAACAGAAATATTTCATTGCATTTATCATTCTACAGAATAGGTAGGTATATCATTATTATATTATTTAAAAGTAAAAACACTAGATTCGTATTAAGTTTTTCGTGAAACACAGTATCTATTATTATATTTATTGATATTCGATAGCAAAAATTATATTTTATATAAAATTATTTCTTGTCAGATACATTGGAATATTAATACTATTTTAGAATATTACGCAGTTTTTTTTCAAATAACGCCATCTAGCGACTCCAGGTGCAAATAATTTGCCATTACATACCATATTGCAAAATGGCGGTCAAAATGGACTCTTATAAAGTTAACCATAAATAAATTTGACATAACTGATGACCGTTTCATTATTATATCATATTTTCACATTATTAACAAACATTGAAATTGGATATATTTTTTTTTAAATAATATCATAATTAACATTATTTTAAAGAGGTATTTATTGAGTGTTGCCATTACCTTGAGGCTAAAAAGGACAACACAACCGGAACAATGTTGCCATGCGTAAAATACAGCTAACATACATACCTACCTACATTATATTATTATTTTTAACGCTTAATATTATTAAAACACACTATTTCAATATCGTCTGCAGAAAATAAGTACAGTACAGACAAACTATGTTCTTAATGTCCCTCGGCAAACCTCGTGTTTCGTCAGTCGTCGGATTTCTATCAGTTGCCCTTTGCACTTGATGCACCAAGTGCAAAGGGCAAGCGTCCGGTCTGCAGACCGGACGCTCTCAATCGACTTGGAAGTATATAGAGTTGTTAATGCTCTTTTAACTTAACGTAATTTATTTAAAAAATGGGAGGAAAGCCGCTAATGTCGCAGGCACGACAAATAGGAAAATAGTTTTACAGCTTTATATAGTTCACACGGAAATCAAAACAAAACAACAATAAAGTATTTAGTTCTGAATTCAAATCATTATACACGATAAATCTAATAATTGATGGACAAGGAAATTAGCATTCGTTTGTATTCGGAAATCCGATGATACCTGAGGGACATTAAGAAAATGGAAATACTGTAGAATATATAATCCTCGTAGAATACATAATGAAACATGCAATAATATTGGGCAGCAGCGCTTAGTTTTTGGGCAAAAGCTAACATGCCTTTTCTGTATAATAACAAAAACCATCATTAGCCCATAAAATAAGAATTTCATAAGTTCAATTCTCTCATAAAAAAATACATTTTAAAATTTAATAATCATTTGAGGACATTCAATAAAAAATAAAAAAAAATAAAAACGAGCAAGTCTTGGCTGACAGTACCAACCTCTTGTAAAATGGGTTGGTAGACCATCTGACTGACAACTGCACCGCGCGCGTTCATTGGTCAAATCAAATAGCGCGCGCTTCCCCGGCTTCTTGTTACACACTTCCGTCCCTTTTCACGAAATCATAGATTGCAAGAAAGCGAGAGGAAAAATACACTTCAAAACACTACTTAGTCGATTGTCACTCGGGCGAAATACCGCCTCTGTATCATTAAAAGTACACACAGATTCTGGAATACATTCAATTGTCATGAAACTCTCCTATAAATTAAGTCTTGTGATAGCTAAAACACAGTCACTGAATCATTGATATTTAGGCTTGTGCCCCACCGCTCACTACGCTGGTAGCGTTACCTGCATTTGATAGTAGAACTTGTTGTATTTGTAGTACTTGACACACAAGCTTTTTAGCGACGCCGACGCCGCGTGCTATATATTTTCGCCCGCGCACCGCATGCTGTGTACAAACGGGTAAATTGGTATATAAGGTCAGTTTTTGAACAGAGAACGGTTTTAAAACTGCATTCGAGGATTTTTTTTTGGGAAAATGGAACATAGTTGTAGAGTAGGTGCACGATTTAATAACGCTGCTAATCAATATTTTACGCGGCAACCACGCAACGTCCACGCAGCGTATACGCAGCTCACACTTACCTGTGTTTATCCTATAGCAGTGCGCGCGCGGCGCTACTGTTGGGGCGGCGCGCGGCGGGGGCGCGGCGTCAGCGTGCCGGCGGAGCTGCGCCCGCGCCCCACCAGCGCAGGCACGCCGCGTCCACGCAGCGTGCACGCGCCGCACGCCGTGATACCTCTTCTAGCACCTCCTAAGGGATAAATGTTGTGTCAGGAATGGTTCTTTTAAACCCGACTCTCCAGACAACAAGGGCTTTAGTTTGTTGATGCGTCAGGCAAGAAAACAAGTCCATAATGAGCCTACATATTGTATTCATTTAGTAGAACAAAAATAAACACCATGCAATAAAAATAAAATCTGAATAAACCTAAATATTTTATCCTAAAATTTTTGTTTCACGCAAAAATCTGATCAATCACTTAACTAGGTCCATAAAATCTACAAAAAACAGAACAACAACGCACCTGTTTCTTCAGCACAATATGCTTGCCCTTCCAATACTTCATGAGTCCTCGTTCTTGCAACGTGGATACTATATCCGAGGAAGCGATAGCCAGGTCTTTGCTAAGGTCCCTGATGCAGAGGGTAGGTCCTGGGGCTGAGCACAGCCGCTTCAGTAAAGCCTCTTTCCAGTAGGACCGGTAGGATATCAGACCAAGGTCTGACAGTGGAGTTTCTGGAGACCCAACCTTGCCTTCTTCTTTGGTGAGGAGGTAACCTGGTGGAAGAATGGGATTGCTTTAAGCTGGCGTTCTACATTTTTTTCGTTTTGATTTTTTGAAGTTAAAACTTCTTTAGGTGCGTTGGGCATTTTTGAGGTGGGACTAAACCATTGATTTCGCGACACTGTGACGACACCAGCGTTGATGTCTTTTTAATGGTCAAAAGGACCATTAAAAAGACATCAACGTGTTGATTACCGCGGTGCATGGAGTAAAAGACACCAATGCGTTGATAAACGCGGTGCGTGGAGTAAAAGACACCAATGCGTTGATAACCGCGGTGCGTGGAGTAAAAGACATCAACGCGTTGATAACCGCGGTGCGTGGAGTAAAATACATCAACGCGTTGATAACCGCGGTGCGTGGAGTAAAAGACATCAACGCGTTGATAACCACGGTGCGTGGAGTAAAAGATATCAACGCGTTGATTACAGTGGTGCCGATTTTTTTTTCAAGTTTTCACTTCTTTCGGCACTCCCGGATTTTTTTTTTTTTTTAAGTGAAAACTTCTTTAGCATCGTTGTGATTTGAAAGTCGATGAAACGAAAAAGCGACAGTAAAAAGAGACAGACACATAAATTCATAAGATTTAACGTGGGAGAAAATGAGATAGGAAGCATTATACAGTGTTTCTTATGTTCGTGGTTCTCTTTGTGCTCTGCTTCGTACCCCCACTCGTGTTTACCAAGGCATAGTGGGAGTTTGCTTGGGCCTCAGCGTTGTACGTGTGTTAATACGTATTTGTGCGCGTACAAAATTTTGTTTTTAAATTTTTGAAGGTTTCACTTCTACCACGTGTGAATTGCACCCATGTTTTTTTTTATTATTTCTCAACTCATGGTGAGCGAGGTGATCGATGATGGAGCACGATTACCTAGAAGTAACCTATTCACTTTCGATTTGAAGATATTTATCGTGCAGGAAGCAAAAGGAGGTTCGAACCCAGACAGGCGCTTTACTTTGTGTAAATTATTTCATCACCACTGCTCTCAAAACGGTGAAGGAAAACATTGTGAGGAAACCGGCATGTCCTAGAACCGAAAATTCGAAGACATGTGACATGTACCAACCCGCACTGGGCCCGTGAGGTTGATTACGGCCCATTCCCTCTTACAGAGAGGAGGCCTGTGTCCCAGTAGTGGCAACATTATTAAGCTGATTATGCTAAGCAAAAACCTGACTACTGAGAAATCACGCTCTAAAAAGTATGAAATAAGAAAATATTTCAGACAAAAATCAAGACATAGGTATAAAAATGGTCAAGGTAAAGCCGTGGTCGCATGCCATTATAATGTTGTAGGTGTACAGGTATGGTGTCCTCTAGAGGGCGCCATATTGCATTTAATGTGACGTCATATAGCCCATAACCAGCGGATGATCAAGACGCTTCCAATGATACCTGATTTGTCAAATTATGATCGGTAGTTTAGAAGTTATGAGGTGTGTTTTTGCAGTCGTTTTTTTTAAATAATTAGGTATCCAAAAACATGAAGTAGTTCCTTCAGGATAGGAGAGTAACTTCAGTGGGTAACAGTGAGTTAAAAATAAATCTTCAAGTTATTTAATAAGTTAGGTTCAAGAAGTAGTGGTTATTATGACTCGATGTTAATACATACATTGCGAGTTTGGAACTTTAACCCTCCGTTGCTACTTGCTACGGCTTCATACAATATTTCTGTGTGACCCTTCACTGACATCTTTATTATTTCTGTAGGGGGTTACGTACTAACTGAGTAGGTACTTATGTTTTTTTAATGCGAATTAGATTGTCTAACGGAATGTGAGATTCGCCCGGTCGGCGCGCAGCACCCAGTCATATCCGATGTCCCACAGATGCAGCCCCAGGACCGATCCCTGTGGAACACCGCACGACATCTCTCCACCACCGCACATCACCTCTCAACGAGGCATCCTTAGGATGATGATTGACAGCACGCACTCTGCGTTCAGCGCTCTGTGTAGCAACACGCCGTGTTCGGGTTCGCGACAAGTCAATTGTCACACATGTCGATTTCATTCAGGAGGTTTTTATGGCTCTTTAAAAATAGCTAAGCGGAACAGGTTACTGCTTTATTAGTTGTTTGTCTAAGGTTCTAAACTAATATTATAACGAAGAAAAGATTTGAATTTTTATGTTTGTTTGTTTGTAATGGATAAACTCAAAAACTAATAAACCAATTTAAAAAATTCTTTCACCTTTAAAAAGCTACATTATCAGCGAGTAACATGGGCTATATTTTATCGACTTCCACGCGAATGAAGTCGCAAGCAGAAGTTAGTTCGTAGATAAAATTATTTTAAACAGGTTGAATTTTTAAGTCGTTATGTCGGAATCGTTCCGGGGAAAGTAATTACGTGTAAATTAGCAATATTTAAGGATTTTAATTCTGACAGTTTCCATATCGAATAAATATTGATTTCATCATCATCATCAGCCCATAAATGTTCCCACTGCTGGCACATAGGCCTCCTCTCTGTGAGAGGGAGTGGGCTGTAATCCACCACGAGGACCCAGTGCGGGTTGGTAGATATCACATGTCTTCGAATTTTCGGTTCTAGGACATGCCGATGTCCTCACGATGTTTTCCTTCACCGTTTTGAGAGCAGTGATGATGAAATAATTTACACAAAGTAAAGCGCCTGTCTGGGTTCGAACCTACGACCTACAACTCGTAAGTCGCGGCCGTTACCACTGGGCCACCACTGCTCTCAATATTGATTTAAAATATTGAAATTACCGAAATCCTAATTAAATGAATAAATGCGAAAGTGAGTTTGTTTATTTCGCTTTCAAGCTAAAACAGCTGAACGGATTTGGATGAAATTTGGCACACGGGTAGACCATGACTTGGGTTAGGACATAGGATACTTTTTATCCTGATATTCCCATTGGATCGAGACTTATGCGGGTGAAACCGCGGGGCGCAGCTAGTAGTGGATTAAAACCAAATTCACGAATGAACACGAAATGAAAATAATGGACGAAATGACAAATTTATTGTAGGCCGTAGGGAGCAATGGTCACACCATTTACAAAATTAGCTTTGACGAACCTTTCCCATTAAAATAACCAGCTTAACTAAATTAATCTAGTCAATTAAAACAAAAGACTTTTGACAGCTAACCCTCAAATGATACAGGGCTTTCAAAAATATGTAGAAATACTTTCCAACTAGCTTTTGGCAGTGGCTTCGCTCGCGTGTATGTCGGAAATTATCCTACGCGAACGGGATAAAAAGATATCCTACCGGGATAAAATTCAAAAGTCATTTATTCAAACTAGGCTGAGAATCCGCACTTTTCGAACGTCAAAATTACATAAGACAGTCCCCCAAAAACGCCCACCCTTCACCACTTCCTAGTGCCTTTAGCTGGGAAGAAGAAGTGGCGCAACAAACTCCCCAGCAGCACAGCTGTCTGTTCAAGTTAGAAAAAAAAAATGATTCTATACAATAGTATGCAAAATTATTATGCAACACAAAACATTATTTTAATTAAGTATAAATTATTGGCCATATGTCAGCTAGCACACGGCTAAAAAGTATCCTATGTATTAATCCAGTATCCTAATTGCGTAATATACGATCAATTACAATTTGTTTCGATTTGAAACAGATTGCTAATCCATTGCTTCATAAGTTGGAAAAAAAAAATCTGCTCAACTACGTTCATTTTGACAGTTCGACGCAATGAATATTGTCGAACTGTCAAAATGAAACAAATTGGTCATAATTGTTTACGAAAATAAGTTACGCAATTAGGGTACTGGAAAACTATCTGTGTGACAAATTTTATCCAAATCAGTTCAGTAGTTTTTGCGTGAAATAATTTTGTCTTTATAACCGACTTTAAAAAAGGAGGAGGTATGTATGTTCATCGATATTTTCGTCAATTGTGGACCGATTTTGAAATTTTCTTTTAGTATAAATGTTATTACCTTAGCTTGGGTAGTTTTTGAGTTAGCTTCAATAATACGATTTTTTTTCCCACTTAGTCTACGTGGATGATGTTATAATAACTTCCTGTCACTGTTATTTACATAGCAGGTAGTGATATTTGAATTTGTGTGGGGTAGGTACTACAACGAAAAAGTGAAAAATAAAAACTTTACACAAAAAAAAAGAAACACTACAAATTGAAAATTAACTTTAATTTCGGAAGTCGGTGGCAAATAATGAAAATATAAACCAAAGACATAAGTTTTTTTTTTTTGTAAATAGTGGCACTCTGGCGGTGCCGACAAAAGTGAAAACTTCAACAAGATCGCCTTGGTGGAAGAAAAATACTTGTATAGAACATTGGTCCGTACTCTTATCTAAACAAAGAGCACAATCGCGTTTATAAAAAAATACTTCCAAAACCTTTAAAGTAAAAATACTTGCATAGAACATTGATCCGTAACTTAATATAAAAAATGAGGTGTCGGTAACGGTGTCGCGAGTTCAATTGTTTTTTCCCATCTCAAAAATACCCAACGCGCCTAAAGAAGTTTTCACTTTAAAAATAATAATATTCACAATTACATCCATTCCCTTTAGGCTCATAAAATTCAAACTGGTTTTATAACATGATTAGTAATCACACTCAAAGTTATTCGATTCAAATTTTCTGGGAGCAACATTAATATTCCACCGCTAATTTACAGTTTCAGAATTCAAATTGAGACACATTTGAAGTTGTCGGTCAAACTTCATGAATAAAATATTTTACCGATTAATATTCGCGTTACTGCAATCAACGGGTTTACACCTAAAACAATGATGAAGCCACCTATGGAAATACCTCGCGTCTACAATCTGACAGGGGCGGGCAGGGCTGTCGGACCAGCGTAAATCGAATCATTTGTTAGTGTCGGGAAGCGTTTTGTGAATTCATAGCCTGCTTTGTAAAGGGTAAATATAATATGAAATGGATTTCGGGCATTTCAGGTCGGAATTAGAGTGGGGCCTGTCAGTTACCTGAATAATTTGTTCTTGATTGTTTTGTTGCTGTTATATTAATTAATTAGGATTTAGGTAATTTCTAAGCAATTTGTTATAATTATTGGTATTTTGAATTATTCGATAAAATGTTAATAATAGGTTAGTCTGAATTTAAAAATTAAGTGTCTAGCCATTCAAATATAATCCATCTAAACGACACAATTCATCTAAAAAAAAAAACTCGATTGAAAATTGCCAAAAAACGTTTGCACCAAAACAGCTTATACTAGGTTAGTTATGTTACACATGGCAACCCTATTCACGTCTCACGGTGGGCCCTGTCGCCCCCATCACCCCCGTCCTCTGGCTAGACCCGAGGGGGGGTGGGGAGTCTAGACGGCAGACCGATCCATACTGCAGTGCATCGATCGAGGTCGGGTCGACGGCCGCGTCGCGACGCCCCCTCCCCGTAGGGGTTTGGGGGACAAAACAAACCCGCAGTTGGAGGGTTTATCACGTTGACCGCACAGGTGGTGTTATAGGTTTGCGATTTGTAAGAATTAAGCATCGGTAGTGTTGACATGGGAGTGTAGCCTGGAACGCTATGGAATTTAATGGAACGGTTTGGTGTACACCTCGTATTTTTAGCCAGTTTGGTTCAACAGCGTGGCTGCGTGGGCTATGAAAGTGTACAACTTACTATTACCAATAAAAGGAGCAACTGTAAACATAAATCGGTGTTTCGAGGAATCAGGAATGAGTTAACCATCTTCTAATAAAAAATAAGGAACTTTAGTTGTAATCTTTTACACCGAATATAATTTTATTCGTCCCCATAATGTTACTTACAACAAAAATTACATTTACAACTGAATGTAACACTTATAGAAGCTTCAAAGGCTTCTAAAAATATGACATTCCTCCATAGACAAATAGCCGTATAAACCAATCATCTGGTGCCACGGTAATGACGGGCAATGCCACTATGACATTGACATTCGCACTGAACTATTCCACGCGCATCGCTGAGGGCAATTTGTATGACTTTTTGCGTTATTTAAAGGTTAAGCCCTTGTGAATTATGTCCGTCTAGCTAGGGTTGGTACAAAGTTAATGCGGTGTCACTTTAATGGGATATTTTTGAGGTATGACAGCAATAATAATGAGATGTTTGTTGTCGGGGGTTGCATAATGATGTTATTTTTCTGTTTATTGTTTGTCTGGTACAACCTTTTCAAGTTTCAGCATTCTTATGCTAATCTCTGAAGGTCCTTTTGTTTTACGCAAAATAATAATGGCTCTTTCTTTCGGAATTTTGTTTTCAGTGGCGGTGTAGGGTTAATTTTTAAGTTATTTAATAGGTAATGTATTTTTAGGGTTCCGTACGTCCGAATGAAAAAACGTGTCTGTTGCTAAGAAGGATGCCTTCATCATATCGGCTGATAATAATAAGATGAAGGCATCTTACTTATTCTATTTTAAAAAGGCTGTTCTTAATTTATTAAATATAAAAGCTTATTACACAGTCAATGAGTATCTGGATGACAAGTTATAATTTTTTGACATTTAAATTTTTTTGTTCGATATTTTTAATTTGTTAATTAATTAAATGATTATTAAAAATTGAATTTTAATGTTTTTATGTAATGAAATGAAATGAAATGAAATGAAATTGTTTATTCTGTAAATAGGATATCGGAATCACTTTTACACGTCATATAAAAAAATATTAAAAATAAGCTAGATGAGTTCGGCTTTTCCTATCTGACTACTCTGAGAAGAAAGGCTGAAAGAAACTCAGAGGTCGCAGTCTCTTTTAAAGTCCAGACATAATCTTGGTCAGGCCATATGAGGACCATGTAGATTAGTGTCTGAAAAGGTCTTTTGAGGAAAGAACCACACAGATTTGAGTGGACCTGTCCAGTCAGTGCAAGCATTTGTCAGTAATCGTGGAGCTCAACTTAGAACTTAAGGAGCTCAACTCGACGAGCAATACCAAAGAAAGGACATTTGGGTAGGCCGCAAAAACTACTCAAACTGCCAGACCATCACTAAAACTAGAAGAGAAATAAAAATAATATCCACATAGTCCTCACATTCACAATAGTTAAAATAATATAATACTTTACAAAGTAATCATGTCATTTTGATTATATTTTCCAACAATTCCAACAATGTCAACGTTTTATAAAACTGGTATATGTTGATTTTACATAATAATTAAAATGTCTAGTTCTATGGTTTTATCACAAGGCTTAGCAGAGCGAGCAGTTCAATCCCAAGCTTTTCTATCTTCTAAATAATCTGAAATTGTATAGTACCCTTTTCTACAAAGTTTGGTTTTAATACAGATTTTAAATCGTTTAATGGGTAAGTTTCGAATGTCAATGGGGAGTTTGTTGTAAAAGCGTATACCGTATGACCCATGAATGAGTTGCCTACTTTGTGGAGACGTGTGCGATGTACAGCAAGGTTGTGTTTATTCCTGGTATTTAAACTATGAATATCGGACATTTTCTTAAAATTTGATATATTTTTGTGTACATACAATAGGTTTTCAAAAATATATTGTGAGGCTACAGTCAGAATATTTATTTCTTTGAATTTTTCTCTAAGGGAATCTCTTGGACCTAGGTTGTAAATGGCTCGAACAGCCCTTTTCTGTAGAACAAAGATAGTATTAATGTCCGCACAGGTTCCCCAGAGAAGAATCCCATATGACATAAGACTATGAAAATAACTAAAATAAACAATTCTGGCTGTATCCACGTCAGTTATCTGTCTAATTTTTTTAACAGCATAGGCGGCCGAACTTAGCCTTCCTGACAATTTTTCTATGTGTGGGCCCCATTGTAATTTACCATCAATAGTGATTCCAAGAAAAACTGTCGACTCAACAGGGTCCAATTCTGTTCCATTAACCTGAACATTGGTAGATAGCTGCCTGATATTTGGCATTGAAAATTTAATGAGTTTAGTTTTTTTTTCGTTCAGGAGAAGATTATTTACATTAAACCAATGCACAACTTTAGATAGTGCATCATTAACTTGTTCAAAGTTGACTAACTGACGTTTGATTTTAAAAATGAGGGAAGTATCATCTGCGAATAATACGATCTTGTGATTATCCCTTATGTGATAGGGCAAGTCATTTATATAAATTAGAAATAAAAAAGGACCAAGAATTGAACCCTGCGGAACGCCCATGGTGACCGCAGATCCTGCAGATCTCTTGCCATTAACATCGACCCTCTGAATTCTGTTGTTCAGATAAGAAGTCAGAAGGTCAAGAGCCTTGTCCCTCATACCATAGTGGTACAGTTTCCTGATGAGTGTATCATGATGTACGCAATCGAAGGCCTTGGACAAGTCGCAGAAAATGCCAAGAGCATCTTGCGACTCCTCCCAGGCCTCGAATATGTTCTTTAGTAATTCCACGCCCGCATCTGTAGTTGAACGACCCTTTGTAAAACCAAACTGTTTCAGATGAAGTAAATTATGTGCATTGAAATGTCCCAACATTTGTTTTAAAATTAATTTTTCAAAGATTTTGCTCAATGTGGGTAATATCGAAATAGGCCGAAAATTAGTAGGATCAGTTGTGCTGCCAGATTTGAACAGTGGAATCACTTTGCTAAGTTTCATCAGATCAGGAAATACACCAGTTGCAATACAAGAGTTAAAAACAATTGCTAAGAAGGGTGAAATAACATCAATTATTGAGGACACGGTATGTACTGATAATCCCCAAAGGTCAGCAGTTTTTTTTACATCAAGATTTTTAAAAGATTCTATAATGTCTTTAGCAGTAATAATTGTGAATTCAAAAAGTTTGTCACATTCTGGTACACATTCTTTAAGTATTGAGTAAGCAGAAGTGGAGGACGACGATGACAGAGTTTTGGTTGTTAGAATGGAAATATTAGTAAAGAAATTTTCAAACTCAGTTGCCACCTCCACGTCTGCCTTAATATCTACATCATTGATTTTTAGATGGAAGTCACGATTCCGTACTGTCGTTCTTCCCGTTTCTGAATTAATAATATTCCAAGTTGTTTTAATTTTATTTCCAGAAGATTTTATTTTATTTTTAATGTTTATGGCTTTTGCTGAGGAACAGGCTCTTTTAAAAGTTTTAGAATATTTCCTAACAAATTCTTTAAAAGTTTCATCATGGTTACATGTTTTTTCATGATACAATTCAAATAACCTCTGCCTACTTTTGTAAATACCTGGTGTTGCCCAATCACTAAATAGAACGCGGTCACAAACAGGCAATGTTTTTGAGGTGAAAATCTTATTAAACTCACAATTAATGAGGTTAAATAGTAAAGTGTAAGCTTGATCCGGGTCATCATGATAAGGCAAACCCGGTAGTTTTTCCATTAAATTATTTTTAAATTGTTATTTTAAGTGTTAAGTGTTATTTTTTAATTTAATGTATTGTATGATAAATAATGATAATTGAATGAAATAACAATGAGTAATGTTTTTTAAGTATCTATTAATTTGTAATTGTTAAAATTTTGTTTTATTTGTTAATGTAAATGTTTTGTTTAATTTATTACTAATTAATTTATAATCAGAATATTTGTGCGCCGTTGACGGCAAGACATAGCGTTCATTTTTATTATTATTAACATCTGTACTTTTTTGTTTACCTATGTTCTACAAATAAAAATATTTGAATTTGAATTTAAACTTGGAAAACTTTAAAAGGTACAAGTCAATCAATCAATCTGCCTAGCCTTTTCCCAACTATGTTGGGGTCGGCTTCCAGTCTAACCGGATGCAGCTGAATACCAGTATTTTACATGGAACTACTGCCTATCTGACCTCCACAACCCAGTAACTGGGTAATACGATACCCCTTGGTAAGACTGGTTGTCAGAATTTCGGGCTTCTGACGACCCGTAACGACTGTCAAAGATCCACGAATGACAGCCGGGACCAACTGCTTAACGTGCTTTCCGAGGCACGGAGGAGTCTCGATATGTAAAGATGGTCACCCATCCACGGACCAACCGCGGCAAGCGTAGCTTAACCTGGTGGATCGCCCCGTGCGGCTGTTATTACTTAGCCACGAGCTCCTCACAAAGGTACAAATTTAAGGTACAAGTAAATTTTTTTTTTGTCCTGTAAATTTTTGGTGAAAATACTTCGGATTTTTGAATAATACTTGGTAAAAAACCCGACCCCCAAGCGTATCAACAGTCGCACTTATCGACATTTGTACAGACAGAGCCGCATTCTATAAGCCAAAGAGCCGCGGCTTGCCGACCACTGGTCTAGTGGTTGCAAGCGCTACAGCTGAGCATGAGGTCCCGGTTTCGATTCCCAGGTCGAGCAAAGTGTTATTGGGTTTCCCATCTGGAATATCTCAGTAGCAACCCGGAGTCTAGATTTGTGCCCGGTTGATGGCAATAGGCTGGCCCCCTATTACAATGGGACTTGAACATAACTGGCGAAAACCCTTCGTGTATTACAGGAGTAATGTTATGAATGTGTTATGATTAAAGATCGGATATTCGGATGCATATTTACCTAAAGTTAATATTTGGCTAAGAAATTATGGAAGTGGCTTCTTAATAAATAAAAAAATTAATATATATCCAGGAATTCCATAACAACCGGGAATGCACAACTAATCAGATACATGGTATGGAAATGACTTATCAGACCTCTTATGAAAGTTACTTTTGCAGTGTTAACATAAAAATGTATATACCCACTAAACATTTTTTTACGAAACTCAAGACACCGAGTTGTTTGTCGCTATGTGCTATGCCAATTTGGCAACCTACTTTACAACATTAGCTAGCATTTCTATAGATAAAAAGTACTCAATTTATCAATTCCAGAGTCGCGAGATTCTTGCGATCGATACAAAAGTGCATTCCATATTAGCCAACACCTGAACGTTAATAAATATAATACATTCGATTCTATATTCACAACTCTTAAAGTTGATCCGGGAATCCCGGGATTTTTTCGATACAAAAGTGCTTTCTATAATAGCCAACACCTCAACTTTAGGTAAATATGCATCCGAATATCCGATCTCTAGTAATTATATCGTAACTTACTGAAGTCTATGAGCAGTCTGCCGTATCCTTGTCTTTGGTAGGGAGGCAGCGTCAGTATGCAAGACACGTTGTAGTTCAGGAACGAGTTTTTTTCCTGTAACAATAAAAATAAACAAACTTAAGTATCTTTTAGAAGAAAAAGGCTCCGCACAGGCGCGACGCGACTCTAGTAGAGAAATTTCTATGAAATTTTCATGAGCTTTAGAGGCTGATTTACAGTATTTCATTCCAGCCTTATCAGAAGGCTAAAAGTCACCCAAAGGGCAATGGAGAGGGCTATGCTTGGAGTTTCCCTACGTGATCGAATCAGAAATGAAGAGATCCGCAGGAGAACCAAGGTAACCGACATAGCCCGAAGAATTGCCAAACTTAAGTGGCAATGGGCACATTGCTCGCAGAACGGATGGCCGATGGGGTCGAAAGGTTCTGGAGTGGCGACCGCGTACCGGAAGACGTAGCGTTGGAAGGCCTCCCACAAGATGGGATGATGAGATGGGAGATGTAGGTATAGGTATATATATATATATCCTTATATTTAAATAAATATTTATTCCACAATTTTCGATATTGCACCTACCACTGTTTGTCTCTGCATCACCCAAAGGTTGACTGGTAGAAAATACCTATGGCATTAAGTCCGCCACTGTACATGTATGTGCTTAAAGTATTAAATAAATAAGATGGACCGATGACCTTGTGAAGGCCGCAGGAATCCGCTGGATGCGGAAAGCACAGAATCGGTCGAAGTGGCGGTGCTTGGGGGAGGCCTATGTCCAGCAGTGGACGTCTTTCAGCTGAAATGATGATGATGATGATTCCATCGGCAGCATTGGAATTCCGTGACACTGGATGGATAGTCGATACAAGAAGGATGAATTTAAACTCTTTTAAATGCTCTATTCAAATTTAGCTCTTACTGAATGCTGGATTGAATTGAAGCATTGATATTAAGAGCGTAATAACGCGTGTAATTGGTATATATATAAGAGACCATACCTGTTAACTTTAATATTTATTGTACTATACAGTGTGAGTCTTCATAATGTGCACATATCGAAATGAGGGAGTCTATGCTTAATTTTATCGACGGAAAAAATGGTATTTTTTTTTTTTAGTTTAAAAAAAAAAAAAAAATTTTACAAAAAAATTTTTTTTAAAAAAATTTTTTTTTGCTCTCTTTTTATTATTATCTTATTTATAAATTTTACAATTAAAAATTGAAGAAAAAAATACAGATTTTTACTAAAAAAACATGTTTATTTTCAATTGAGGGTAGTTTTTTTCTCAATTTTAATTTTATGTGGACGGCTACTTACTTTCAATCATTATGGAGTTTGTTTCATCGCGATAGCTGATTCAGTTTAAAAGTTACACAGTTTTGTTACAATTTTTTTTTTAATTTCATAAAAAGTATAAAAAACAATATTTAGATTTTTTAAATATTTTTTCTGTCGTTAAAATTAAGCATAGATTTCCTCATTTCGATATGTGCACATTATGAAGACTCACACTGTATATGTGCTGTTGGCGTACCTATTTTAAATAAATAAGAGCATTTATACTGAAAGTGTGCAACGTCGCAAATAACTGTCAAATATTTCTAGAACTTTATGTTCTCTTAATTCAAATACTTTTCTTCATAAGTCGTCAAAGTAACTCCTATTTTTGTATGAATGGTCAAAAGAAAACCTAGCCTATTCGTGGAGACAACATTTTCAAGCTCGCTTTGTTCGCTATTGCATCCAAGGTCCTTTTTGAAAAATCACGAGCGTATTCTGAAAGTGGGCAACGTCGCAAATAGATGTCAAATATTTCGCTGTTTTGATTAATTAGACAATATTGCGGTTTGGAAATAAGAAATATGGCGAGTCAACTGGGCTCGAAAATAATAACAGATATTTCAATCCCGATTACGGTGAATTGTACGGTCAGCCAGAAAATCGACATCTAAACTAATATTATAAAGACAAAAGATATAATTTTTTGTATGTTTGTTTGTTACGCTTTCACGCTAAAACGGCTGAACGGATTTGGATGAAATTTGGCACATGGGTAGACAGGACATGGGTAGTTAGGACACAGGATACTTTTTATCTCGATATTCCCACGGGATCGAGACTTATGCGGGTGACACCGCAGGGCGCAGCAAGTTTTATAATAAACCATTACGAATTTAATTTTTTATTCCGAAGATTTTGGTTTTTATTTACATACAAAGAAAAAGAAAGAAGAAAGAAAGAAAATAAATTTATATGACACAGGTTAAGGCACACAGTTTTCAAAAACAAAAAAAAAAACGGAAAAACAAAGAAAGCTTAAAACAGTATTGTGTGCCTCACGGCTGCGACAAATAGGCCCAGTACAGCATAAATGCCAGACAACTAAAACATAGTAACGCCTATTTCAATTATTATGATACCTATACAGGGTGGCAGGGACATCGACGCGAAAACTGTTACCATGGATTCAGTACATGATTCTAAACCCCCTGCGTTGAAAAATTTCGACAGTTATTAAAAAAGATCTACTGTTCCATACATTTTGACCGCGTAGGTATTGCATTTTTCTATGAAACAGCAGGTTTAGAATCATGTACTGAATCCATGGTAACAGTTTTCGCGTCGATGTCCCTGCCACCCTGTATAGGTATCATAATAATTGAAATAGGCGTTACTATATTTTCCTGCTTTGTATGTAAATAAAAACGAAAATCTTCGGAATAAAAATTTTATTTCGTAATGGTTTATTATAAAACTTGCTGCGCCCTGCGGTTTCACCCGCATAAGTCTCGATCCCGTGGGAATATCGGGATAAAAAGTATCCTGGGTCCTAACTACCCATGTCCTGTCTACCCATGTGCCAAATTTCATCCAAATCCGTTCAGCCGTTTTAGCGTGAAAGCATAACAAACAAACAAACATACAAAAAATTATATCTTTTGTCTTTATAATATTAGTTTAGATCCTGTTATCATCTGCCTAGCCTTTTCCCAACTATGTTGGGGTCGGCTTCCAGTCTAACCGGATGCAGTTAAATACCAGTATTTTACATGGAGCGACTGCCTATCTGACTTCCACAACCTAGTTACTAGGTAATACGATACCTCTTGGTAAGACTGGTTGTCAGACATTTGGGCTTCTGACTACCCGTAACGACTGTCAAAGATCTACAAATGACAGCCGGGACCAACGGCTTAACGTGCTTTCCGAGGCACGGAGGGGACTTGGTATGTAAAGATGGTTACCTATCCACGGACCAACCGTGGCAAGCGTAGCTTAACCTGGTCGATCGACCTGTGCGGCTGTTGTTACTTAGCCACAAGCCACCCTGTATAACTAGTTTTTAAATCACTGACCTGATAGTCCCAATTCTATCTTATGAACTAAGTGGGTAGTTTGAGTTTATACGAGAGATGATTAAAAAGTCTTCGAGTGTTTTGCAAGTTCAGAATGATACATATTCTAATCTATTCAGTGAAAACTAAGAAAGACTACAGGTGCGTACTGACGGAGGCAAAGACACGTCATTGTTCTGCCTTTACATTCAAATAGGTTTTTATTAAAAAACACCGTTTAAAAATAAATGTTGTTGACGTACGCCGTGACGCACAGACGTACGGAACGGTTGTGTCTATGGCATGTCAATCAACCTGCCTAGTTTTTTCCCAATCATGTTGGGGTCGGCTTCCAGTCTAACCGGATGCAGCTGAATACCAGTATTTTACATAGAGCGACTGCCTATTTGACCTCCACAACCTAGGAACTGGGTAATACGATAACCTTTGGTAAGATTGGTTGTCCCGTAACGACTGTCAAAGATTCACGAATGACAGCCGGGACCAACGGCTTAACGTGCTTTCCGAGGCACGGCGGAGTCTCAGTATGTAAAGATGGTCACCCATTCACGGACCAACTCCGGCAAGCGTAGCTAAACCTGATAGATTTATCCGTGCGGTTGTGTCTGGCATGTGCGTTTGTTAAAACAGTCTTATGGCCAACGATATTTTTTTAAGCCAAAAATTTGGTTTTTTGAATGAGCGGAATGTATACGAGAAGTTTCTGTGAATTAGAAATAGTATAAACATTTTTTTAGCGTTTGGAATTTTGTTTGTAGTAAAATTTGCACATAGTGGGTATTTTACAGGTATGTTAAGAATAACAAATAAGCGCCTTTTAATAAAACTAGTTTTTGCTTTCGTTAACGTGGACTTCATAAACAGACATTATTTTGAAAAATTATCTCGCAGGAACGTACTACAATATTTTTGGCTCAGTAGTTTCAGAGATAAGGAGGGTGGAAAAGGTCAGTTTTCATCTATTTTCTTACAGTTACTTACTATAACCGAGTTACTGGGTAATACGATGGGTGTCAGACTTTCGGGCTTCTGACGACCCGTAACGAATGTCAAAGATCCACGAATGACAGCCGGGGCCAATGGCTTAACGTGCTTTCCGAGGCACGGAGGGGTCGCGGTATGTAAAGATGGTCACCCATTCACGGACCAGCCCCGGCAAGCGTAGCTTAACCTGATGGATCAACCCATGCGGCTGTTATTACTTAGCCACGAGCTCCTCAATACATTCATATTAAACATAAAATTAATAAAGAAATCTCAATGTTTAATCGAGTCGTAAAAACGTGGAAAGTAGGGGCACCCTGCTAGTTAAAAGTAATAATCAAGATACTGGTGCCAATTCCCTTGTTCACAAACTAAACTAAATTTAAGTTCAGTGCATCTTTTTTTTTCTATTTCATTAAGAAAAGGACAGAAGATAAATTTTAGTTTAGTCCTGTCAAATTAATCAGCGCCTGTCACTACTCCATACAAGATTAGACGTGATTAAAACTTGCCTAAAATTACGTCAATTTACGTCAAGCGCTGATTAATTTGACAGGACTAAACTAAAATTTTATCTTCTGTCCTTTTCATAATGAAATAGAAAGAAAAGGATGCACTGAACTTAAATTTAGTTTAGTTTGTGAACAAGGGAATCGGCACCGTTATCAGTATTAAATCCTATTTAACTCTAAAACAGTCTACGTAAACAGGTTTAAAATAACTTCTTCCGAACTACGCAAATACTAACGAAATCAGAGCCAGACGTACGATAACTAATGCACATTTTAAGTTTAAACTTTAAGGTATCACCTTAAATCTAGACAAAACATTCTCTGTCTGCAGCTTCAGGTCGACGAACTTTAGGGGTAGGCAGGGGGAAGGGGGGACGCGTCGCTTCCCGAAACATTAAAAATAAAGCCTGACCTCTGTGTAAATATTATAAGCTTCTTAGGAAATAAGATGGCGAAGGACATTGAGAGGATTATGGTCATGTGTTTGGCGTGGCAATATGTCAGTTAAATAATTTTGAAAATAAGTATAATTTTAACAGTTAAAATTTAAAAAACCCCGATACAATCATTTCCTCATTTCTCTTTTCTACTCCATCACCAGACCCTGTTCTCCATCTATCTATAACCTATTCATTGAGACCATTCCAATGAGCCCAAACACGATACCTGTGCTGTAAGTTGGTAAGGGAGTTGGGTATCCTGCAAATTCCAGTTCAAGGTTACTATGTTTTTCTAATATCATTGAAGTAACAGAATACCAAATTTAAAATCGATCATCAACTAGAACAGCGCTGATAATCTTCAAACGGCTGATTTTGATAAAACATGTCTAAGAACCATCGCTAGAAAACCTGCTTTAAATTTTAAAAAGACCGCATTCAGATCGGTTCACCCGTTTAAGAGCTACGGTGCCACAGACATACACATAGCGGTCAAACTTATAAAACCCCTCTTTTTGCATTGGGGGTTAAAAAAAATGTGCAGTTGAATAAGGGATGTGGAACAGATTAGTAGATGTGACTGAGAGCTTAGTGTGATGTGCCCACGATTCGTTGAAAGAGTGCAAAGGCCTATCTTCGTAACATAATCGACAACTACACACATAACATCACGCCTTGTTTCCCCGAAGGGTTGGGCAGAGGTGTACCTGTAGTAGGTACACCCACATTTCGCCAGTTATGTTTAAGTCCCATGTAATAGGGGGCGAGCCTATTGCCATCAACCGGGCACAAATCTAGACTCCGGGCTGCTACTGAGAAATTCTAGACAGAAAAACCCAATAACACTTTGCCCGACCCGGGGATCGAACCCAGGACCTCATGCTCAGTAGTAGCGCTTTGCGACCACTGGACAACTAATAAAAGTATAATCTACTAGGTCCATGTCTAGACAGTGATAGTCTGACGGTCACACCACTAGGGTCTGCCGTCGAACTGCCAAGTCATAGGTCTCGAGTTCGAACCCAAGGCACGCACCTCTGACTTTTCAGATTCATGTGCGTATTGTACAATTATCACTTACTTCTAAAACGGTGAAGGAAAACAGAGGTCCATGAACGGCATAAAAACTCTGACACCAGGCTAATCTTCGTGACTAGCCTGGTGTCAGAGTTAGAGATAAACGAAAAAGTAAGTTTAAAAATAAAAACTAAAACCCGACCACGAAAAATCACACTCTAAAAAGTATGAAACAAGAAAATATTTCAGACAGAAATCAAGACATATGGTACAAAGATGGTCAAGGTAAAGCCGTGGTCGCATGCCTGTACACCTACAATTTTTTTTATGTTCAAGACTTTTATGTCCTCCAGAGGGCGCCATATTGCATTTAATGAGACGTCTCATAGCATATAACCAGCGGACGATCAAGACGCTTCCAATGATACCTTATTTGTCAAATTATGATCGGCAGTTTAGAAGTTATGAGGTAACAGATGAACATACATAAATACAGGTCAAAATCATAACCCTCCTTTTTGTTTCGCCGTAGTCGGGTAAAAAAAAGATTGATACTAACTTCACAGATTGATGATCTGACCAAGGTAGCCATAGTCAGCCCGTTGAAGCGAGACCATTTTTTTCACGTGTGATTCCCATAGATATCTCGAAAGACATAATTTTTCAATTCTTAGCAATGTAAAATATTTCCGAGTTTTAACATAAACAGCGAATACCAAGTTATTCTTTCTGATTTATATTGTTCAGCGAGCTGCAAACACTTAGCAACAATTTAAAAAAAATCTTAAAATGGTAAAAAGAACACGTGGCTCATCCAAGTGTAAGGAAGGGCACATTTATCAATAAACTTTGTTTTATTTTATTTATTAGCGAAAAAATATAGCGACACATTACATTTTATACTAATAAATAAAAAAATACGGCCAAATGTGTAACCAACAACATTTTCCACGGAATACAAATAAAAACATACTACGCCTATGCTTATGCATGGCTTAGTTACGGCATAATAATGTGGGGAAATAGTACAGATGCACCTACACTGTTTACAATTCAAAAGAAATTCGTCCGTATCCTAGTTAATATACAACAAATAGATAGCTGCAAACCCCATTTTATAAACCTGAACATTTTAACTCTGCCTTGTATATATATACTTGAAATATGTAAATTCGCTCATAAATACCCACACTTTTACACTAAACGAGAAGACATACAAACAAGATACACACTCCGATACAAAACACGACTAAACTTACCAAAATCCCGCCTAAAAATACATTCAACAAGTCCTCTAGTTATGTCAATAAAAATATATAACAAATTACCTGAATCAATCAGAAAAGAAAAAAAACTCCATCTATTCACAAATAAATTAAAAAATCTATTATTAAGTAAATGTTACTACAGTGTACAAGAATATTTAAATGAAAATCTCTAAAACTCAAATAAAATACACAATAAATGTGTTTTTTAGAATAAATTAGATTATAAGATAAACAATAAGTCCTCATCTCTACTTTATTTCTTTTGCTGTGCTCAACAGGGTCCACGATTATTTCTTTTCAAATGTTTACCACCTAAGCACATACATTGTGGAATGCAATAAAGTATTGAGTATTGAAAAAAAAACGTGTGGCACCCGGGGACTGCCGCGGTAAAGCTATTGCATAGCATTTGTAACCTCCATGAAAACATCACGTTGTCATGGGAACCGTCATTACATGGTAGACGGAGTGGGGGGTGTCAGGTTTTACTTTCGTTACGTTACGGAATTTCTTGATTCGGTCGCCGCTCTCAAAGCCCGCGATAAAAGCTATGCAATAGCTTAAAAATCAATCTTTACAAACCATGCTATTATTTAAAAATAAAACTTACAAACTACAATAATTGTTACAATATTTGTGCTAAAGATCACAGCAAACGTTTCAATATTTTTTAATATTGATGTTATGACCATCTTTCATTACTTATTACTTGCATTTAAATTATAAGCAATGAAAAACCAGGCGCAATCCTTAACTAATATTATAAATGTAAAACTGAGTTTGTTTGTTTGTTACGCTTTAACGCTAAAACGGCTGAACGGACTTTGAATGAAATTTTGCACATGGGTAGACCATAACTAGGGTAAGGGCATAGGATGTTTTTTATTTCAATATTCCCACGGGATCGAGACTTATGCGGGTGAAACCGCGGTGAGCAGCTAGTACAATGATAATTAAAATTCTGTTCAATGTTTTAATTCCGGCTGATTTTAATAAGCAAAATGTTATTAAGGGGTGTATTTTTGTAGTAAGTTCATATCCTAGCTATACTGGGAGATTTAAAAAAACAGTGGCACTCCAGGAGTACAAACAAAAGTGAAAACTTGAAAAAAAAAATCGGCACTGCGGTAATCAACGCGTTGATGTCTTTTACTCAACGGTGTCGGTAAATTGCGTTAGTGTCGCGAAATCAATGGTTTAGTACCATTTCAAAAATGCCCAACGCGCCTTAAAAAGTTTTCACTATGTAATTTTAATTTTCTCCAAAAATGGAGCTCAAGGTTTTTTTTACCAATTTGTTGATACTAGATTAGATACCGCTATTGAAATTGAATCTCAAAAAAATCACCCTGTTTCTAAATCCAAAGCCAGCCAGTCGTTAACACGGTAAAAATTCATAAAGAACATATTCAAATCAGCCAACCAAGCCAAGCGTAATTAATTCCGAATTTTCAGCTTCCCTTTACAAATCTCCCATTACCATTCAAATTCCTAATAAAATTTCATGTAAAAACATCAGTGGCGGTCCCATACGTGTCTGGTCTGTAATGAATTCTCACAATATAATGGCGGGTACCGCGGCGGCTACCGTCGTCTAGACGTCTGCAGTTCTGCAGCCGCCTGTTTACATCGCTAAATTGTCACTCGGAACCAGGGCTGTGCGTGGTAACAATAGGGTATTTGACAACTATCAAAAACAGTGTGATAGTTAATTGATTCAAGCGTGACCTTGCGGAAATCCATTATAAAATACAATAGACGTGGATATATTTAGTAACCTGTTCCGCTTAGCTATTCCTAAAAAAACCCAGAAAGAAATCGACACGTGTTACACCTCTCAACGAGGCATCCTCAGGATGACGATTGACTTATCGCGAACCCGAACAAGGCGTGTTGCCACACCAAGCGCTGGACGCAGAGTTAGTCTCCTCGTATACGGCAGAGTCAGCCATCTAGTATAAGTTTTTAAACTTATACTAGATGGCTCTGTCTGTATTAATTTACAGCGAAAGGAACTTCGTTCTAACCAAGTGTCCCACGATACCTGCCGACATTTTATTTCTAGGTTTCGTAAAGTCAAATAATTTCAATTTTCCGAAGCCCAAAATGAAAATGTAGGTACGATGCGATGGTTTGTTGTGCATCGTGCACGAAAGGGTTATGTGCGGATAAATTGTATGCCAAACGTAACTCTTTCATAAAGGCAGAAACCTGTTATGCTTTCTTTGAGGCTCTGTTCATGCATACTGTGATCCTGTAAGGATAATTTATCCCACCAACCCTGGGCAGTAAACCCTACTGATACGACTACAATTAATGAAGGGAAAAAAAACTTTTTACAAAAAAAAAAAACAATCGATTTAAAAAAAAAAACACTACAAAGTGAAAAATAACTTTAATTTCGAAAGTCGGTGTCTTTGGTTTCCAATTTTCGTTCTTTGTCACCGACTTCCGAAATTATATTTTTCACTTTTTAGTTGTGGTAGCTACCCACACAAATTCGAATACCACTACCTGCTATGTAAATAACAGTGACAGGAAGTTACCATATCATCCACATACTAAGTGGGAAAAAATACGTATTATTGAAGCTAACTCAAAAACTACCCAAGCAAAGTTAATAAAATTTATATGGGACCACCTCTGAAGCATGATCTACCAAACAAAAAAAAACATCAAAATCAATTCATAATTGGCGGAGTAATCGCGTAACAAACATACAAAAAAAAAGGATTGAGTGGTTTTATGAAACCACGGTAAAAGTGAAACTTCTATAGGCGCCGCCATATTGGCCTTGGCTGCTCAGACGAGCGCCTTTCACTTTATCCCTACTCCGCGGCCGACCGTCACGCGACATGCAACACACAGACGAAAAAGTTTGAGACGATGTAATAAAAGTTTCACTTTAAAAAAACATACAGTCGAATTGAGAACCTCCTCCTTTTGGAAGTCTGTTAAAAATCTATAAATTGCACTAACTACTATACTATACTACAACTATACTTTTTTCTTTCTTTCAAATCAGCCGCCAATATTTGAACGACATGTAACCATAACCTATCGCCACATTCGATTGATGATTGATACATATGATTTTTTACCATTATTGCTGATCTTTTACCTATAAATGCTGGTTAAAACTTAAATGGTTTCTTTTACAAAATTAATTATGTATGTTGACTTGAAAGAGCATGGCAGTTGAGAGTATGTCATGCTCACTTAAATGTCTCGCTGGTGGTGGCGAGTGTGTTGGATCATTCGGTTCCCTACAAAATGGTTGAGCTGGATGGTGCTGATCCACGCGTCATGTTCGTGAACGGGCGCCGTCAGTTGAGATTGGTCATCTCTTATCTACCAGGGCTTATTTTTAATCTTATATTTTCAATTGCTTTTGATTATTTTTTGTGCATTGTTCTCACATATAGAAGCAACAAGAATAATGTACTCAGTATTTTGTAATATCTATATGTCGGATCCGGTCATTAGTACGGACACGAAACGAATCGCAAGCGCTCCACTGGCGACATCAAGTGATCTACCCACACCAAAAAGCTCGCTTTTACAGAGTCGTGATGTTTTAAGGCCACGGCGAGGAGGATTCAGCCCCGGATAGCATCGGAATTAAGACGTCGCGGAACTATTCTCGATTCGTGGTGCTCAGTTATTGTGTTAATTGTAATTTGTGATCATTATGTTAATTTGTGATTGTAATAAACGCCGTCGCACCCAGTGTGTGTATAATTTAGCTGAGCTTAGTGATTAATTTGATAGTAAATTATAATGTGATCTGAACTGAAAACGGTTTTTCTATTGCGTATTAACCAACACTACCCACACTACGCCCACAGTAGTTAAACTATCGCTGATAATAACGAAAGAGTCACATAGTCGTCTCCGACATATATTTTAAAGAGTGTCCTTGGAGTTTCTTGCCCGTTCTTCTCCATAGAGATCTACGTTTTGGAATGGGCAACTAGCTTCAACTTTCTGACTAACTGACCGACTCTTTAACAATTCAAAAGTGCTATTTAATGGTTTAATTGAAATAAATGCTTTGAGTTTGTTAGAGGAATAGAGATTATTATAACAAAGTAAAAATCACCGGTTTGATAAAAACCGGCCAAGTGCGAGTCTGGCTCGCACACGAAGAGTTTCATACCACCGCACAATATTCAGCAAAAAACGCCGAAAAACACTTTTAACTTTTCTTGTATGGGAATCTCCTTTAATTTTTATTATTTGTTCTTATAACGGTAATAGATGCACAATCTGTGAAAATTTCTAATGTATACCTATTACGGTTCATGAAATACAGCCCGTTGACAGACAGATGGACGGATGGACGGACGGACAGGGGAGGCTTAGTAATAGGGTTTCGTTTAGCACCCATCGGGTACGGAACCCTAAAAATAACTAGCAAGTTTTTTTTTCTTTTGTGTGTGTGTAGAGTCTAACCTGGTGTCAGTTTTAAAGCCGCCCATGGACCCCTGACTTGGCTTCATAGGCCGTCGAGAAATATCTCTCAGGCATGCCAGTTTCCTCACGATGTTTTCCTTCACCGTTTTTGAAGCAAGTGATAATTATACAATACGCACATGAATCCGAAAAGTTAGAGGTGCGTGCCTTGGGTTCAAACTCGAGACCTATGACTTGGCAGTCCGACGGTCACACCACTAGGCTATCACTGCACTAGCTTGATAAAAGACACTAGCTTTGATCACCACGCTAGCACAATGCATCATCATCAACATTGTCTTCCGGGCTGGCCGCAGCCTGTCTTCTTGTTACATACATCTTTATCAAATGCTAGCATATAGCAGTGATAGCCTTGTGGTGCTGCCAAGTCATAGGGTGATCACCAGTGATCGGAGTAGGTAGATTGATTTGGGGTCAATGAACTATCAATGTCAATGTGTATCAATGTCTCCGGGATTCCAGGATTTTGAAATTATTAAGATTTTTTTAAGGAATTTCAAATGTTGTAATGTGTAGAATAAAGAATACATCAATATGAATAAGATATGTTTAACCCTTTTGCTATACAGTGTGAGTCTTCATAATGTGCACATATCGAAATGAGGAAATCTATGCTTAATTTTAACGACAGAAAAAATATTTAAAAAATCTAAATATTGTTTTTTATACTTTTTATGAAATTAAAAAAAAATTGTAACAAAACTGTGTAACTTTTAAACTGAATCAGCTATCGCGATGAAACAAACTCCATAATGATTGAAAGTAAGTAGCCGTCCACATAAAATTAAAATTGAGAAAAAAACTACCCTCAATTGAAAATAAACATGTTTTTTTAGTAAAAATCTGTATTTTTTTCTTCAATTTTTAATTGTAAAATTTATAAATAAGATAATAATAAAAAGAGAGCAAAAAAAAATTTTTAAAAAAAAAATTTTTTTGTAAAATTTTTTTTTTCTTTTTAAAACTAAAAAAAAAAATTACCATTTTTTCCGTCGATAAAATTAAGCATAGACTCCCTCATTTCGATATGTGCACATTATGAAGACTCACACTGTATATCAACAGAATCCGCGCTGCATAGCGTGGTTTCTAAAATTGAATGCGCAGTGGACCACAAATGCTCAGCACTGGCCGCCTTCATTCACATCGAGGGCGCCTTTGACAAGACCATGTTCAACAGTATATACACGGCCCTCGACAGACACAGCATAGACTCGACCCTGAGTGGCTGGATTACCAACATGCTCAAATTGAGAGCTGTACAAGTCACAGTAAATGACACTACGAGGGCCATCGTTGCGAAGGGTTGCCCGCAAGGGGGCGTCCTCTCGCCGCTCCTATGGAACCTGGTAGTAGACAGCCTCATAAAAACACTCAACGACAAAGGTTACTTCACCGTGGGCTACGCCGATGACTTAACAATAATAATAAGCGGCACCCATGAAAACACTCTATGCAACCTTATGCGACAAGCTCTAAAAATAGTAGAGGAATGGTGCAACAAGTACGAACTCTCAGTGAACCCTACAAAAACCGAACTGACTCTTTACAAAAAAGAGAAAACTGACGACACTACAACTACCACGATTCTTCGGAACATGCCTAAGCCTATCAACTGAAACCAAATACCTGGGCATCTTTTTGGATAAACAGCTGAACTGGGCAAAACATACCAACTACATCACTACAAAAGCCAGCATATCCCTGTGGCAGTGCAAACGACTGCTTGGCAGGAACTGGGGGATTAGCCCCAAGGTTACCTACTGGTTATACACCACAGTCATCCGACCAATTATCACATACGGCTCACTGGTCTGGTGGCCCAGGACAGACCTGAGCACAGCCCAAAGAGATCTCGAAAAACTGCAACGGTTTGCTTGTGTTGCGATCACTAGCAGTATGAGAACTGCACCCACTGCTGCCCTACAGGCAATGCTTGGGCTGCCACCTCTGCACCTTATCGTGCGGGAGGAGGCGACCCTGGCTGCCTTTAGGCTACATTTATCAGGAACCCTAAGCAAAGACTCCAGAGTTAGGCATACTCGCATAAAGGAGGATGCGATCAAACAACGGCCAATGATGGCATCACCCTGCGACAAAGCCCCAAAAACACATCACTTTCAAAGGCACTACAGCATAATACTCACAGAAGAACAGTGTGAATACTCAGGCCCGAAAGAGTTGAGAGTATACACCGACGGATCGAAGACCGACTCTGGTACCGGGGTCGGAGTTTTCTCACACGACCTCAACATTAATATATCCAGACCATTGGGCATGTTCAACACCGTCTATCAGGCGGAGTGTGTGGGCATCATACAAGCGGTCCACGCCCTGGAAGCCAGGAGGGTTACGGACACCCACATACGTATACTCTCCGACAGTGCCTCAGTTCTCCAATCCTTACGCAAAAAATATATTACCTCGAAGCTAATACTAGAATGTCACAACGCACTAGAACATACAACGGTATCTAGCCGCAACACGGTGACACTACAATGGATAAAAGGGCACAGCGGATCGCTAGGTAACGACGCAGCTGACGAACTTGCTAGACGAGGATCCGGCACGGCAGTATGTGGACCCGAGCCTATCGTACCCATCCCCTTCAATCAAATACGCAGATGGCTACAGGAGTTCACCCACACACAAGCGGGGAACTGGTGGACCTCGACACCGGGCTGCAGGCAGTCTAAGGAAGCTTTGCCATCCTTGGATAGCAGGCTAACTAGGCGCTTATTACGCCTGGATAGGAACGGCCTGCGCCTGGTGACGGGGACCATCACGGGACATTGCTCGCTAAATAGACACTTCCACACAATAGGCATAACGGACAGTCCTCTGTGCAGGGCGTGCATGGAGGCTGAAGAAACCGTAGCGCATGTGCTCTTTGAATGCACATGCGTCACCCAGATTAGAACAGAAACCCTCGGGTCACCCAGATCCTACACAGATGTTCTGAACAGACTAGGAGATTTAATTAGCTTCTGGAGGGAGGTGGGCTGGTTGGAATAACCACCAAACGGCCGCCATGGCCCACGCACAATGGTCCACTTTACGGACTAAGTGCGGAAACCAAACCCTATAACATAGAACCCTTTTGCTATATTTTTAATAGTATATAGGGTGTCAGGGACATCGACGCGAAAACTGAAACCATCGATTCAGTACATGATTCTGAATCCCCCTGCGTTGAAACTTTTCCACGGTTATTTAAAAAAAATCTGCTGTTCCATACATTTTGACCGCGTAGGTATTGCACTTTTCTATGAAACAGCAGATTTTTTTTTTTAATAACCGATGAAAAATTTCAACGCATCCTGCACCCACAAACAATTTCCCTAACGACCTGTAGATTTTCAAATTCTACCGTTTTTAGGGTTTCGTACCAAAATGGTAAAAAGGAACACTTATGGTGCGACTCAGTCTGTCTGTCCGTCTGTCTGTCACAGCTGGATGTCTCAAGAACTATTAATGCTATCAACTTGAAATTTGGAATAGTTTTAGATGACGTTTGCCCAACTATTTTCAAAATAAGAGAAAAATAAAAACGTATATATTTTATTAGCAACAGGCACTGAACGGGGGTCTTAAAAATTCAAAGTGGGGCTACTAGGCCATGGGGGTATCATATGAAAGAGCGCTATTTGCACATTCTCTAACATTTTTTTATGGCCGCATAGTTTTCGACTTGTGATGAAAAAAATGCCGTACCCTTATCTCTGAAGTTTGCATAGAGAAAAATCTGAAATTAATCTAAGTGATAGAAGGTTATTGTAAAGATTACAGAAAAAATCATCAATAAAAATTACATTAGTTCTACTGTCTGTCAAGAGATGGCGCTGACCGAAAACTGCAATATTCTACACTTCTCTAACGAATATAGGCCTCGCCGATGAAAATTTAAAATGATACGGAACCCTCGGTGCGCGAGTCCGACTCGTTCTTGACCGGTTTTTTACTTATGCAGACTTAGCGTGGCCAGACTCTACTAGCTGACAGACACAATCCTTTATGCGCTTTTTCAAACACCTACATGGTGACTAAGAGCAAGCTGTGACTTCCTAAGAACATAAGCCTTATCAAAAGAAGAAGCATTGCAGGAGGCCAGGGGGCCTAAAACGGCCACATTAAGCAATTCCTCTAAAAACAATTCATTTTCTGAATTCCCAGCAATTCCTCTATGGTGACACATATTATAATTCAATTCATATCAGAATCATATTTGGTGTAAATATTGCCGCATGAAAAAAATGCAAACCGTAATTTTACCGGATAATTTTTTCTGCACAGTTTTTATTAATCAAATTGTATAGAATCATTTTTTTTCTAACTTGAACAGACAGCTGTGCTGCTGGGGAGTTTGTTGCGCCACTTCTTCTTCCCAGCTAAAGCACTAGGAAGTGGTGAAGGGTGGGCGTTTTGGGGGACTGTCTTATGTAATTTTGATGTTCGAAAAGTGCTGATTCTCAGCCCAGTTTGAATAAATGACTTTTGAATTTTGAATTTGAAATGACATTTTTATTTTTTATTTCTATAGTTTATTTCATTATAATACAAAACTGTCAAACAGATGAATTGCGTAATATGAATTGAGCGTGGATAATATTATGAATAAAATTGTCAGTTTGTGTTTGTGTCAAAGCGGTTGTTTTAGACCTCCAGCTCTGCTGTACCAACAATCACATGACAGGTGCTCAGTTTACGACCACTACATCCCTCAACCGTTCTACCTTCAACCCAGACAAATCCAACCCCCCAAAATCCAGCGAGCCACTAAAAACGCACAAACTCTGTCTAGCCGGCTATACGCCGCGTATCCGGATGCTAAGGGCGTTCACCCCGGACAGACGTCTGGGTCTTAAGTCTATGTATACGTTTAAGATGCGAATTTTACAGTACCGTGTTACGATCGATCAGGGTGTCTACGACCCCGACGTAGGGGGAGGGGGGAGTTGTGAAGTTTTACCTTTTGACCGTCGGGTTGAGTGGATTTTTTGTGGTGAATAGTGCGATTAATGAGGTGGTATATATAGGTGCTGAAGTACAGAATAAATCGGCTAATTTATTTTATTTCTTACTAGCTAATGCATGCATTGTAATGTTTTTCTTTTTTTTTTGTTAGGAACCTTCTCCGGCGCACACAATAACTTACCAAAGTTTCATTATCACAATCAGTCGAGACGTTTTCGAGTTTTTGCGAGACTAACGCACGGCAATTGATTATATATATATAGAAGATAGATAGATAGACTGGATATCTGAGAAATGCTCATATTTTTTTACAATATCAGATAATTAGACAGGAAAAGGTTATTTGAAGACTATAAAGATTATTTGAAAAATGTTTTATACTAGCTGCGTCCCACGGTTTCACCCGCATAAGTCTCGATCCCGTGGGAATATCGGGATAAAAAGCATCCTATGTCCTAATCCAGGGTATGGTCTACCTGTATGCCAAATATCATTGAAATCTGTTCAGCCGTTAAGACGTGAAAGTGTAACAAGCAAACAAACTCACTTTCGCAATTTTTTCCTTTATTAGTTTTGGGGTTTTTATCTAAATAGATATGTCAGCCCCATCGTGCCTTTTACCATTGTAACATCATCAATTATACACATATACGAAACACTTTGTGATAATGATAAAGATAGAAGTCACCGATGAAGCACAGTTATTAAATGACATAAATTTTTGGCACCTTCTGAAGTTGGTTGGGATAAAATTGATTGTATTAATCCCACGTTAAGCCTATTCAAGTCTAATTCTCTCAAAAGTGACTATTCGAATTTATAATAAAAGTTAGCATTCTACAATTAGGCAATAAAACCACTACTGTCCTCACACGCATAAAATCCGCAAATAAAAAAAACATAAAACACAAAAAAGTTTCAAACTAAAATAATAGCGGAAACGCAACTACAAACCCTGCTATATATCAAAACTTTTATACTAAACAATATAACGCAATAATACTTCCGACTACAGTAAAAAAAAACATAGCACCAGTAAAAGCAACATAAAACATTCATTTATCTCTATAGAGACGGAGCTCTCGACTCTACTACGCCGTAGACTGTCTACGAGCTACGTCACGTAGTTTACGTCGAGTGCTACGACGCTACGCCTGGCGTAGACAGCTGTACGTAGCTTTGCATTTCGTGAAACACGCCTTGCATTTAAAATTCAGCTGTATTACAATTACGCTAAGGTTTATTTTGTATTGTATTTGTTGGTATGAATTTTTAATACGCTACGGCGGAGTGTCAAAGTTAATGAAAATATTTATACACAGTCACATTTACGGTTTTAGTGATTTCCGTGCTAATTTTAAAATGGCGTTCATGATTTGATTAAATGTAATGGGATAAATATTGATGATTACTTGAGAAGGCAATTAATTTAGTTAATTACTAACTTAAATTATGAAAGAATGACATGACATTTTATGTGACACTTTGGCGTTTGCTAAATTGTCCTAAAATGGAGAAAAAGTTTTCAAAAAAACTTTATACTTTAATAGCTTTTACTTTAAGCTTCACCTGCGTTGTCGGAAATTATCCCAAGAAAACGTAGTGCCGGGATAAGAGTATGTCCTAACCTAGGTCATTGTCTACCCATATGTCAAATTTCATCAAAACCCGTTCAGCTGTTTTAGCGTGAAAGCATAGTAAACAAACTTACTTTCGCATTTATAATATTATTTAGGATGTGTGTACTATTTTTAGGTACTGATTTTCATTTACAATGTAGGCAACATTCCATTATTTTAAAGACCCGTCAAAAAAGACGTAACAAAGGTTAAAAACTCCGGCCAAGTGCGAGTTGGACTCGTACACGAAGGGTTCTGTACCGTATTAAGATCGAATAAAAATCACCCTTATTATACCCCCGTTTTTTATGTTGTTATAACGGCAGTAGAAATACACAATCTGTGTCAAAATGTCAACTGTCTACCTATTACGGTTCATGAGATATAGCCCTTGTTGCAGTCCCGTACTAACCTAACAAGATCTACATTGTGTTCAACTGTATTAATCGAAGAATTTTATTTGTTTTTATTACTATTTTTTTTGTCATGCACACTTATTTTTCCTGCTTACTTGAGATATTGGAGGAATAGTCGACAGACAGACAGACAGACAGACGGACGGACGGTCGGACAGCGGAGGCTTAGTAATAGGGTTCCGTTTTGTACTGAAAGTGTATACTGTAAACAGGACATTTTACCCAAATGTCCTTTCTTCGGTATTGTTCGTCGAGTTGAGCTCCTTAAGTTCTGAGTTGAGCTCCACGATTACTGACAAATGCTTGCACTGACTGGACAAGTCCACTGAAATCTGTGTGGTTTTTTCCTCAAAAGACCATTTCAGACACTAATCTACATGGTCCTCATCTGACCAAGATTATGACTGGACTTTAAAAGAGACTGTGACCTCTGAGTTTGTTTCGGCCTTTCTTCTCAGAGTAGTCAAATAGGAAACGCCGAATTCATCTAGCTTATTTTTAATATGACGTGTAAAAGTGATTCCGATAAACTACAGAATATTTTTTTTAATTTCATTTCATTTCACTCTTCGGTTACGGAACCCTAAAAGCGCACCGCCAATCAAAATTCTGTAACAAACTAATCCATTTCCATCATGATACAAAAAAAAAACCTGTCATAACGGACAAGTAGAGCAACATAGAGCAATATAGAGTCAGTTAGAGCACTCCATTCTTTTAATATTCGACCCCCGGACTATAGCTCTCTGTAGAGGTGTCTGTCTGTCTGGCATTTGCAAAGGGAGAATTAAATTTTTGATTTGAATCGAAAATAGAGATGGGATGTATCGGTAGAGGTGGGATTTTTAACCGACTTCCAAAAAGAAGGAGGTTATATGTTCGTAGAAAAGAAAACGTATTATTGAAATACGTATTTTTTTCCCCACTTAGTATGTGGATGATATGATAAGTTCTCGTCACTGTTATTTATATAGCAGGTAGTGGTATCTGAATTTGTGCGGGGTAGGTACCACAACTAAAAAAGTGAAAAATAAAAACTTAAAAAAAAAAGAACCTACTTACAAAAAAACACCACAAAGCCATAAATAACTTTAATTTTGGAAGTCGGTGTCTTTGGTTTTAAATAATCGTTTTTTTTTTTGGAAATCGGTCGATTTCTTTTTTTAAAAGTTTTTCAGTTCACAATTTATTTGCCAAATATGTAAACAAACACGAGTTTTAGGAAAAACAACTGTTATGTCTACACGTAAGGTTCAGTTTGCACTACAACTTCATACTTTTTTATGACTTTTTCAACAGCACTAGTCGGTCTAAAATGAACTTTATTTGCACTCGCATTAAGTTGATGTTTGTTTAAGTGAAAATAACATCAATTGGAAAAAAGGTTATAAAATAGACCTTACATACATACACAAACTCACGTCTTCTTCCCATCTGATTATTGTTCTCATCTGTTTCCTATCTGACTACTCTGAGAAGAAAGGCCGAAACAAACTCAGACATCGCAGTCTCTTTTAAAGTCCAGACATAATCTTGGTCAGGCCATATGAGGACCATGTAGATTAGTGACTGAAATGGTCTTTTGAGGAAAGAACCACACAGATTTGAGTGGACCTGTCTGGTCAGTGCAAGCATTTGTCAGTAATCGTGGAGATCAACTCAGAACTTAAGGAGCTCAACTCGACGAACAATACCAACAAACTACTCAAACTGCCAGACCATCATTAAAACTAGCTGCGAAATAAAATGAAGTCGGTAATAATAATCATATCCACATAGTCCTCACATTCACAATAATTAAAATAATATAATACTTTATAAAGTAATCATGTCATTTTGTATATAATTTTAAACAATGTCATTTGTTTATAAAACTGGTATATTTTGATAATTTTACGTAATAATTAAAATGTCAAGTTTTATGGTTTTATCACAAGGCTTAGCAGAGCGAGCAGTTCAATCCCAAGCTTTTTATCTTCTAAGTAATTTGAAATTTTATAGTACAGCATTTAAATCGTTTAAGTAAGTTTCGAATGTCAATGGGAAGTTAGTTGCTGCTCCAGCTTGCTTGTACAGTGTGTTGCCTATAGGGAAGTTGTGCAAGATTGCACAAAATGATTGCTCATGCAGGCTTGAAACTGATTATGATTGATTAATTATTGTTTCGATATGAGACATAACAGAGATAAAAAAAAAAAAAACAGTGGCACTCCGGGAACGCCGACAGAAGTGAAAACTAGAACAATTTTATTGTGCAGGATATACTTTTAATGAGGTGTCGGTAACGGTGTCGCGAGTTCAACTGTTTTTTCCCATCTCTAAAATGCCAAAGTTACATACAATGACGAAAAAGATGATACAAGTTTTTTTTATCTAAATCTCTTTTGATTTTATTCGCTATCTGTAAAAGCAAAATAAGTTTAAGTTTTTGCGAGAAGATAATATAAATAATAATAGAATAATAATTTATTTAGGAACATAGAGGTTTTGTAGTACATGAGGGACTTATAAAGATGGATGAAAGATAATTAGATTATTTTTCTCTCTAGATTGCAGTTTGTTTAGTTATTTTGTTTGTTGATTTTGTTAATATAATATCTCAAGTTTATATATATGTTGTGGCCAAATCTTAGAATTGATCATTTCATTAAATGATCAACCATTTCATAAAATGGTTGCATTTCATGAAATAGAACATCGACCGCTGGCCACATCATGATGTGGTCTGGCCAGATCATTGAATACTCAACGTTTGACGATATGAACACTTAAACGCACGACTAGTTCATGATGTGGCCAAACGTTAGTGATCATATCGTAAAATAGTTAGATTATCCACCGGTAGAGGCGTTGATGTCGCTTTGTTTTTGTTGTGCATCATGGCAGCGGACGATAATTCGATTGAAAAAGCAATTATAAACATGGAAATAGAAGATAAAAGTGCAGTGAAGTATCGTTATTATACCAAGCTACGTGACTTTTTTGAAATTCACTAGAAAAACGAGCACAACCTTAAAAAACCATGGACTTGGAACGTATTTCACAGGTTAGTATTTAACCATTCAAATCTTAGTAATTGTTATTTTTCTTCTGGAATGAAAGCTATTTAAAATGTTTTTAAATAAATAAAAATAAGCTATTTAAAATGTTTTTAAATAATTAAATTTATCCATTGAACCCAGATTACTAAAAATTTATGAATGCCAGTAATATTTGCATGGATACCCTACTTAATGATATGGCCAAACGTCGTCTAACATATCATTAAACGTTAACGTTTGAACGATATGGTCTATTTTAGCTGGCCTTTTCATGAAACACAACCATTTCATGAAATAGTCGATCATTTCATGAAATTATCAATTCTAAGATCTGGCCACGACATATATATTTTAAAACTGTATTTTACCTACCCTACTTATGTAGGTATGTGAGTCACTTTTTAGTTTGTAAATAGTTCTCAACGCCTTGGGATTCTATTCTGTAATGTTGGGCATGAAAACTTGAATAAATAAATAAAATAGAAGACCGAATACGAAAAATTAAGTCGGAAAAAACAGTGGCACTCCGGGAGTACCGACAGAAGTGAAAACTTGAACAATTTAAAAAAATACTTCTAAAACCTTTAAAGTAAAAATACTTGCATAGAAGAACATTGATCCGTAACGTAATATAAATAAAGAGCACAATCGCGTTTACAAAAATGAGGTGTCGGTAACGGTGTCGCGAGTTCAATTGTTTTTTCCCATCAAACATGCCCAACGTGCTTAAATAAGTTTTCACTTCACAAAAATCCTGCGTTGAAATAAAAAGAGTTCGTAGTAGACAAAAGAGATCCATTTTTTTTTTCGATAGCATAATATAAACGACAGTAGCTCTTTGATTGAAAATTACTATCCCTAAATTAATTTCCACACAAAGACCCTACACCATGAATGAAATCATGTAGACAAACTACCTAACCAAAACATTAACTACCCACAAAACATTAATAATCAAGTTTCTAATTTTCACGTATGGAAGTACCCACACTCGCACAAAGAGGGCTGCATTTTGGAGGCGTGGCTCCTTCCCCCCAGGTCGTTGACCTCACAGCTGACGCCGACCCTGAATGGCGGGCATAGTACGAGGGAATAGTATACTATAGCGGTAGTACTATTAAGCAATCAATGTTACTATTTTCTACATAATTATGGTTTTTCTCGCTCATGTTTTGTGTTTGAGGAAATTGGGAAATATTCGTTTGATGTTTTGATAATGTGGGTAGGGAGTTGAATGTAATGCGTCGAGTATTTTGCAATTTTATTGTTTCATAACTGGAAGATCTCAGACCAAATAAAAAACTAAGATATATCAACAGTAACGTGAAGCCGGTTTTGTAAACATGTGTGCATTTAGTGAGGTGTAGTTTCATTGTAAATGGTTGTAAATGTGTGCGAGTGAGCGTGTATGCACAGAGAAAACGAATTTTTTGTCATCATACCTATTCGCAACATCCGATAAAGGCTTCATCTTCGAGTCTAGTTTATAATTTTTATTGGTAATTAAATGAAATTATTAGGTAGGTGACATGTATTTGTGTGGAACTAATTTAATCCTGTGTAACTTGTTATTATTTGTGTTTTATTGTTATTATTTAAATTATTTGTGTTTTATTGTTATTATTTAAATTATTTGTGTTTTATTCTTATTAATTAAATTATTTGTATTTCATTGTTATTATTTAAATTATTGTGTTTTATTGTTATTATTTAATTATATTTTTTTTAATTATCTTTGTAAAACATTCAGACACAATGTAAATTGTTATTGAATAAATGAAATGAAATTAAATCTTCAACTGCGGCTTCAAATCAGATTATCGTAAAACGGAGGCTTTATCGTAGATTTAAGCAATACAACGCGCGGATTTAGCAAGAGATAGGTAAGTTCTATATGTCTGTCTGGCAGGAAATGTATGGATTATTTGAGTTCTGTCTGAGCGCAAATGGATCCTGTTTAGTTATGTTGATTGATCCAGGAACTGTTTAATAGCATTTTCTTAGAAAAGGATCATTTTTTTTTAATAGCATGAGGGAACAGGGTGTAAAGTTCACTCATCCATCATAGAAAAGGGAGGATCCTCCGACCAGACGGGTGTTCTATCTGGCGGGCAACTGCCCAACGGTTTGAAGTTGAAATCTTGTATATATGTCGATCGCTCGGTAAACTCTAATTGCGCGATGCAGGATTTGTGTGACGTCATGTCTATGATGCGTAGTTCGTATGTGGCGGTGTAACCGCTACATATTTACTAAAACTTTATACACAAGTAAAAGAATACTGAACAAAGGCGGACTTAATGCCTGAAGCATTTTCTACCAGTCAACCTTAGGGTGATGCAGAGACAAAACATGGCAGGTGCAACATAATTGACGGACGGTCAACGAAGTTATCCAATAAGGGTTCCGTTTTTCCTTTTTATGTACGGAACCCTAAAAATATACAATTAGTACGAGTACAGTTACCATGGATTCAGTACATGGTTCTGAAAACCCCTGCGTTGAAATTTTTCGTCGGTTATAAAAAAAAATCTGCTGTTTCATAGAAAAGTGCAATACCTATGCGGTCAAAATGTATGGAATAGCTGTTTTTATTTTAAATTACCTACGAAAAATTTCAACGCATCGGGGTTCAGAACCATGTACTGAATCCATGGTAATCATTTTCGCGTCGATGTCCCTGCTACTCTTAGAGGCGACGAACAAAAAAAAAAAAACTATTCGGTCAAGCTATTTTCGAGTTTTTGCGAGACTAACGGATTTTTATATCCTTGCATCCTTGCATATTATAAAATAAAGTCCCCCGATGCGTTTGTCTATCTGTTTGTGACAAACTTAAAAACGATCAAACGGATTTTCACCAATAAACGGAGAGATTCATGAGTAAGGTTTAAATGTATAATTCATTAAAATTTTGTGTAAATTGACTGAAATACGATTATTGTTGAAGAAGTCGGAAAATTCATGCTGACTGGGAACTTTACTGGCGTGCGCCGCTTAAACCGTAAGCTATACATAAAATTAATGTTCTACAGGATTGTACATCTTAAAAAGTTCAACAAAACATTCCGTGATAGCATAATATACAGGGTTATTGGTAAAACACCAACAACCTCTTAAGGGGTCATTATACTCATCATTATGAACAACTTTTACTGTGGACCAAAACTGAAATCGTGAAAACAAAATCAGCTGTTCCCTACGTTTTGACGAGTTATGCGAACATAAATGTAGGAAACAGCTGATTTTGTTTTCACGATTTCAGGTTGGTTCCACAGTAAAAGTTGTCCAAAATACTGAATACAATGACCCCATAAGAGGTTTTTGGTGTTTTACCAATAATCCTGTATATCTCTTCTAAGGATTTGATAAAAATTTCATTGTTATTTCCGAAGCTATTTTGACCGGTATTTTATTAATCCTTATCCAATAAAATATGTTATTTAAATTGGAAATTTTATTTAGATTAAAATATGCCTTGTCATCATATCATTTAAATGAAAACTTTAAAAGAAATCATAGATTCAAAATTGCGCGTAACAAAATAATTATGGTTGACGGGCGGCGCAGCGGCGGCGGCCGGCGGCACTATGACAGGGTCAATGACCTTTTCCTCCACTATTAGGTATGAGATCATTGCTTCGCTTCCTTCTAATCCCGGTAGTACATTCCCGTGGAATATTTTCCGACATCCACGCGAGCGAAAGCTAGTACATAGATAAAACAAAGTCATCTTTCGTGTCTGTCTGTGTGACCGCGTTATTCTTCTAAACTACACAACGGATTTTGATGCAGTTTTCAATATCATTTGGAGAATTTATGAATATTAAAACGTTAATTTCGTATAACTTTAAGTTAACCAAGTTACAACAACCAGTTACAACAGAAAAATAATACATTCCTTTTCTCCATTCCATCCACTTTACAAGGGCCGATACTTCATGCATGCCATTTTTATTATTATAAGCTCGTCTTGCCCCACTGCAGGGCAAAGGCCACTACGACTGGTTTCTATGAATTTCTATGAAATACCTTCCGTAGCTAGCGCCACGTCGTTGGCAGCTACGGGCGAGTGACAGGCAACACGTGCAGCCCGACCGCAGACCAGTAGTGCCGCCAACGCTCGAGCGATAGTCACGTTTTTCTATCTTCTATCTACCGACTCGAATACGGGCAGTTGCCGCCTGCGGTCGGTTTCGGAATCATGACTGCAGCGACATGAGGCCGCGACGTGTTGCCGCGACATGACGCCGCAACACGTCGCCTACAGTTGTCTCCAACGGTCGGGTTCGGAATCATGACTGCAGCGTCACGACATGACGCCGCGACACGTCGCCTACAGTTGCCTCCTGCGGTCGGATTCGGAATCATGCCTGCAGCGTCATGACGCTGCAACATGTTGCCGCGACATGACGCCGCGATACGTCGCCTACAGTTGCCTCCTGCGGTCGGGTTCGGAATCATGACTGAGCGTCATGACGCTGCAACATGTTGCCGAGACATGACGCCGCGACACGTCGCCTACAGTTGCCTCCTGCGGTCGGGTTCGGAATCATGACTGCAGCGTCATGACGTTGCAACATGTTGCCGCGACACGTCGCCTACAGTTGCCGCCTGCGGTCGGGTTCGGAATCATGACTGCAGCGTCATGACGCTGCAACATGTTGCCGCGACACGTCGCCTGCAGTTGCCTCCTGCGGTCGGGTAGGGAATGGTACCTTTAATGTCTCCTGTACTGTGCATGTAAAAAATACATTTTAGGTGCCTAAGCCTTACATTCCTCGACTGTAAAATGGAAACGAGACTACCCAGGATGAGTTAAACGTCCTAAATTTTCGTTGACTTTAAATTTACTTTTATAATAAAACTAAAACTTACCTTATTAAAATACCCGACAATATGGCAGCCCTCATGGTCGGCATTTGACATGATGTAGAATAGGAACGGCTCAAGAGCGTTGTACAGCGTCTTTTGCTTCAAGCTTCACGGAAAAAACCGGCCAAGTGCGAGTCGGACTCGCACACAATATTACATTTACTATTTAGCAAAAAAAAAAACAGTGTCACTCCGGGAATACCGACAGAAATGCAAACTTGAACAAAGTCGCCTTGGTGGAAGAAAAATACTGGTATAGAACATTGGTTCGTAACCTTATCTAAATAAAGAGCAAAATAACGTTTACAAAAAAAAAAAAAATACTTCCAATTGATCCGTAACGTAATATAAATAAAGAGCACAATCGTGTATACAAAAATGAGGTGTCGGTAACGGTGTCGCGAGTTCAATTGTTTTTTTTATTATTATTTATTTTTTAAAACTTTATGCACAAGTAAAAATACTGTACAAAGGCGGACTTAATGCCTAAAGGCATTTTCTACCAGTCAACCTTAGGGTGATGCAGAGACAAAATTAAATTAATTTCTTGTATGGGGGGTCCTCATACAAGAAATATCCTTTAATTTCTTTCTAACTATATTTTATATTTATTATTATTATTTGTTGTTATAGCGGCAATAGAAATACATAATCTATGAAAACTTCAACTGTCTACCTATTACGGTTCATGAGATACAGCCCGCTGACAGACGGACGGACAGCGGAGGCTTAGTAATAAAGTTCCGTTTAGCACCCTTCGAGTACGGAACCCTAAAAAAGTGATTCTAATTGCTGTTCTCATTATGTTACTAGTCGGTAAAATTAATGTCTCATGTACTGTGCACGTAAAAATTACCTTTAAGATGCCTAACCTTTACATTCCTCGACTGTACAATGGTAACGAGACTACCCAGGATGCATTAGAATCTTCGTTGACTTTAACTTTACTTTTATAATAAAACTAATACTTGCACCCCTCATGGTCGGCATTAGTCTATACGTAGAATAGGAACGGTTCAACATCGCAGTACAGCGTCTTGGGGACCGTTCAAGTATTACGTAAGCACTATAGGGGGGCGGGGGGTCTATGCTTTGCTTATTTTTGATGACATGTGGGGTGGGGGGTCTAGATGGTGATTACGTCAGCAGTAATTATTTACTTTTTTACACATATGGCAACCCACACATTGTCTATGCTTGAAAACGAAACGCATATTCGGGGATTCCCACAAATAATGAATACGTTTAGGTACTCGCTTAGAACCGAGTAGGGTAATTACCGCGTGCTATTCACTTGTCTAAATTTACACTTGTTAGAATTATAACTGCTGCTCATGAATCAATAAAAAAAAGCAGGATACTTACATTAAAAGAAAAATGCATATACCAATGTTTACGTAAGCATGGGAGGGGGGGGTAAGAGCTTTGCTTACTTTTGCTGACAAGGGGGAGGCGGGGGTAAATAATTGTAATAAATCTGCTTACGTAATAATTGAACGGCCCCTTGTGGTCGAGGAAGACCTTCGCTAGTAAGCACAGTTGCTTCTCGGAACAACTCGACTTGGCAAATGTACAGTATGAAAAGCTTAAGCCACCTTTTCTGATTGCTGTCTTGCATTCAAAATGTTAGCAATACTTAGTCGGAAAAATTACACGTAAAAAAATATCTAAATGTGCTGAACCTTTTCATTCCTCAACTGTACGTTGTAACTGATTTACCCAAGATGTGCCAAACATCCTGAAGTCATGAGCAAAATAAACTGTTTTAAATTTAAATAACTAAAAGGGGCTTGTGGCTAAGTAACAATAGCTGCACGGGTCGATCGATCAGGTTAAGCTACGCTTGCCACGGTTGATCTGTGGATGGGTGACCATCTTTACATACCAAGACCCCTCCGTGCCTCGGAAAGCACGTTAAGCCGTTGGTCCCGGCTGTCATTTGTAGATCTTTGACAGTCGTTACGGGTAGTTAGAAGCCCAAAAAGTCTGACAACCAGTCTTACCAAGGGGTACCGTGTTACCTAGTAACTAGGTTGTGGAGGTTAGACAGGCAGTCGCTCCATGTAAAATACTGGTATTCAGCTGCATCCAGTTAGACTGGAAGACCTCAACATAGTTGGGAAAAGGCAGATGATGAAATTTAAATAACTAAAACTCACCTTACTAAAATACCCGACAATATGGGATCCCTCATGGTCAGCATTCGTCATGACGTAAAATAGGAACGGCTCAACATCGTAGTACAGCGTCTTGTGGTCGAGGAAGAACTTCGCCAGTAAGCACAGCTGTTGGCAATACTGCTTGTGTTTGCGGCCATCCACTTGCCAAACGCTTAAGTTTTCTTTTCTGTAGACCTGTGAAAGAGGTGATTGTTAGTATTCAAGGCAATGGCACGTAAAATTTAATCGGAGAGGCAACCGGATGGCGAGTGGTAATCTGGTTCTTGAAGTGATACCGAACCCCCCCGTACCGTCCGAATGGACCCCAAATAGACGGGGGCGAAGATATGGGGATCGGGGCCTAACATTTTTTTTGACGTGGCATTAATAATTTAAGCTCTATTATGTGCAAGGAATTTGTGTGTATCAATGCTCTCTGGTTTTGATAAAATTAACCCTCATTTTCGGTGATAAATCATCGGTAAGGAGTTTCAAGAATTAAATACATTATTTCAATTATAACGATGTTGGGGGGTGGCAACCGGATGGCATTGATACACACAAATTTTTTGCACATAATATAATAGAGATTAAATTTTGAAAGCCATGTAAAAAAATAGGCCCCCATCCCCCATATCTCCGCCCCCGTCCATTTGGGGTTCATTCGGACGGTACGGGGGAATTCAGTATCACTTCATGACCCAGATTACCACTCGCCATCCGGTTGCCTCTCCGATAAAATTCTACGTGCAATTGCTTTAACTAAAAGAGGTGATTGTTAGGTAGTATTGTGGCAGGTTCAAATTACGTGTTGAGGGAGTTGTTGAAGTTATTATACGTAAATTTTGGAAATCTATGGTATTTTTGAAGTGAAAACTTCTTTTATTTTTCTAACTGAACAGACAGCTGTGCTGCTGGGGAGTTTTTTGCGCCACTTCTTCTTCCCAGCTAAAGGCACTAGGAAGTGGTGAAGGGTGGGCGTTTTGGGAGACTGTCTTATGTAATTTTGACGTTCGAAAAGTGCTGATTCTCAGCCTAGTTTGAATAAATTACTTTTGAATTTTAGGCGCGTTGAGCGATTTTTGGTAAGCTGAACGCCCGAGGTGAAACACGTGTCGATTTCTTTCAGGAGTTTTTTATGGCTCTTTAGAAATAGCTAAGCGGAACAGGTTACTAAATATATCCACGTCTATTGTAGTTTATAATAGATTTCCGCAAGGTCACGCCTGAATCAATTAACTATACTGTGTGCCACACAAGTTTAAGTCTATTTTTCAAATCTTTATTCTGAGTTGTGGCGGGTGCTGCTCTAGTAAATGGACCTTTAATAAATTCACAAACAGCGTGTAGATAATTTTTAGCTTACCTCATCGCCCGGCGGATGTCTCCAAACGCACTTGACCTTATGCCTCTGGGCTCCCGTCGCACTCTTGTGATGGTTGAGACAGAACTCGCACACGAACAGACGAGGTACACGCGACGCGTCGCCCGGGTAAGGCGACTGGTACCAAACCTCCATCATGAATTTGCCCATTACTACGTATCTGAAACAAAGTTTTTTTTTTTTAATACTGTTAGATTTCAATTTATTCATACGTAATTGTTGGATATTGTACTGGCAACACCCAAAGATTCGATATGTCACAATGAGGAAATAACGGGCCTTCTGAGTCTGGCGCTCGTGACGGTAAGATGTGCTTAGTGGATGTGTCGGTAAAAAGATAGATTGGCATGGTATTGGTTGGAGATTTACTGTAAATTAAAGTAACCTATTAGTTTAATGGTAAATATTAGAATACGATTAAATAGTAATATTATGTGGGGAATAGGAGATGTGATGGTATGGTGTAGAATATTGAAATTGATGTTGGCAAAGAAATATAAATGACTGACAAAATATCTTGGTGTTGCATATTATTTTCCTTATCCCTGAAATATTATGAATATGTAGTTTTATTAAATAGTTTTAGATTATGATATTGGGGTAACGACTTTAATATTCATTTGGGTATTAGTATCTATTTTGAGGTTAAATAATTATATTCGGAATTAAATTAGTTATTTTAGAGTAAGGATATTGCAATACAATGTCGTCCATGCGCCCGCATTTTTCTGAATATTCATGAAAAATTATTGACAAATAACTTTAAAAGGGGGGTCTATCTTAACGTTTTTTTTTTTCATTTATTTATTTATTTTTCTTTTTTCAAAATCCCTCTATGATTTTATGAAAAATGTTTTCACCTCCGTTTTTTTGTATAGTCTACAAATTTTAATAAAACTTTTAGTTAATCCGATAAAATAACTCATAAGCTTTTAGAAATAATAAACAGAATCTAAATCGAGCCAATAACATCGGAGATATGGCAAACGCTACTCAAAACATAAAAAATTGAATAACATGAAAATATTTATTTATTTATTATTTATTTATTTATGTAGGCAAACCAACTAAATACACACACAGACATTCAAAGTATATAACATTTACAAATACAATAGCATTGCATGCATCTAAATTAAAGGTAAGCACAGCATTTTATTTAGATCTCACTAGACAATATCAATTAATGTAAAGATGGATAACAATGTAATTAGAACTAATATCAATAATGTTTAAACACAGACCCCTCCTATTAAAGTTACTTTTCGATAATTTTCCATGAATATTCAGAAAAATACGGGCGGGCACATGCCGATGGGCGACATTGTATACAGTCAAACCTGAGTAAGTGAGAACTGGGTAAATGAGAAAACTATAAATGAGAGTAATTTGGATGAAATTTGGCACATGGGTGACCATGACCTGGGTTAGGACTTAGGATACCGCGGGGCGCAGCTGGTTTATTATAAACTAGCTTCCGCCAGCGGCTTCGCCCGTGTGATATCTTTGCCTTGAATTTGTGACTGTGACAAGAAGACTTCCACTCAGCATGATGCTGTGCTATGGGGGACCCACAGGACAGCGCTGATTTTCAGTAGTCACCCGAAAAAGAAGTACGGAAATCATGTCAGGTTCAGTGATTTGTATAATAAATAGGTAGGTAACAAACTAAAATAAACAGTACTTAGAATCTAATACAGCGAATTATATATCTTATATATAAAATTCTCGTGTCACAATGTTAGTTACCTTACTCCTCCGAAACGGATTTACTGATTTTTACCAAATTTTATATGCATATTCAGTAGGTCTGAGAATCGGCTACTATCTATTTTTCATACCCCTAAGTGATAAGGGTTGTCCACCCCAAACAAATAATTGGTAAAACAACGTTTGCCGGGGTCAGCTAGTTATGTATAAATATTATTAAATAACATAAAAATTAATCACCGTGCGTGCATAAATAATGTACCTTACTATAACATATTATTATTACACGGGGACATACAAAGCATTCTACTGGTGAAAGAATTTTTAATATCGGTCCAGTAGTTTTTGAGTTTATTCATTACAAACAAAGATAGATACAAATAAAAAAAATCAAATCTTTTCTCTTTATAATATTTATTAAGATTATATTTTAAAATAACATACCTCGTGCCCTTATCAGTAGGTATATCCCCAAGTTCCTCTTCTATCTTGATGGCCGCCAAAGCCTGTGCTTCTCTGAACAACCTCAGGTCATAATCTGGTGCAAACCCTTCTAGTATAGGCTCCCGATCGTCCGAGATCTCTTCGTTACCTGACGCGGCGAGCTTCTCCCGTAACTCTTGGCTGCCTTTCCATTTTGAACGCATGTCCTGGGGAATAGGGTTTATTTTTAGTAAAAACAAATAAAGTTGTTGCAAATTTGGAAGTTACTAAAATTGCAGGAGCTCAGATACTTTATCCCCCTTATTTTAGTGGAATGTACACAATAGGACTATGTCCAAAATATTTTTTTTTATCCGTCTTGTAGATTATAAAAAATATTAAACACGTATTTTTTCTTTTTAGGCATAATCAAAAGATTACAGCGATACATTGAGTTTAAATGTGGCGTGACGTTACGCCTTGCTAGATTTAATAGTGAGTTGTGACGTAGCGAGCCCCCACTCCCCAACTTTAATGCGTGTTTTCTAAGTTATTTTTGATTAATATGATAAAGCAAAAAATACGTGTCTAAATTTTTTTTATTATCTGAAAGACGGACTAAATAGATTTTCTTTTTTTTACCTAGGCAACTACCCTATTAATTGTGGCGTGTGGCACAATCGTGTGTGTGATTTATTTAACCAAGTTCAAATTGTTGAATACTCCAATAGATAATAATGATTTTCTTTCTTTTTGGTAGTAAAATTCTATTAATCTCTCAAATACATTGCAAACTACAGTTTTGTACAATTTAGGAGCATTTTTTAAATTTTTGTAAATGTGAGTACCATGGAGCCGTTTATTATGTTATTAACTTATTATCTGGTACGATGCCTCATTGAGGTGGAAGTTGAAAGGTTAAGGCCGCATTCCGAGTTACGCTAAAAGTGATAATATCGTGAATCCAAACAAATTTAATAGTCACAAAATATAAGGGTTATTGAGTATTAATTGTGACTTTGGACTTTGGTTGGATTCGCGATATTATCACTTTTGGCGTAAGTCGGAATGCGGCCTAAGATGTATGTTGACTTGTAAGAGCATGGCAGTTGAGAGTATGTCATGCTCACTTAAATGTCTCGCTGATGGTAGCGAGTGTATTGGATCATTCGGTTCCCTACAAAATGGTTGAGCTGGATGGTGCTGATCCACGCGTCATGTTCATGAACGGGCACCGTCAGTTGAGACTGGTCATCTCTAATTTGCGAGAGTTTATTTTTAATCTTATATTTTAAATTACTTTTCATTCATTTTTGTACATCGTTCTCACATGTAGAAGCAACAAAATAATGTACCCAGGATTTTGAGATATCTATATTTAAAGAGAGATCTACGTTTTGGAATGGGCAACCTGACCGACTCTTTGACAGTTAAAAAGTGCCTGTAAATGGTTTAATTGAAGTAAATGGTTTGAGTTAGAGTTTGTCGCGCAACATACCTTGACTTTGAGCTGGTAAGCCCTCTGCTCCAGCGTGGGCATGGCCCGTGGCCGCTGGTGCAGCTGGTGCAGCGCGCGGCGCCGGGCGGCGGCGGCGGCGGCGCGCTCCTCGCCGGCCGCCACGCACCACGCGCCCGTCACGTTGTGGTACAGCGGGCACGCGTCCCACGTCATGTGCTTGTTGGACTTGCCGCCTGGGAACGAGTGCGAGCGATATCATAGTCGATTATTCACCGCGGGGATAAGGCAGTGTCTTATGTCATGGGAACTAGTTTGAATCCCGAGTGCTAAGAAGGATTTTAGTTCCAAGTCCTGATCGAAGCGAGGGCGTTATGTAAGACTAGAATCCTGAATGCAGCGAGAAATACAAACTTGACGAAGCCACCTTTATCTCCGAGGAGAATACTCTATTTTTTACACCTTCTGCGAGTTAATAAAAAGCAATTCGGTTTTTTTAAGATTTTTTTGTAAAATCTCCAAAATTCAAATCTCATTAATTCATTATTAACCAGCGGGTTATTAAGAAATCCAGCATAAAATTACTACCCAGCTAGCCCCAGGACTATTATGAACTACTTTAGATTAGGTTTTCAACAGCTACCTTTTTTTTTTTTGGGTGGGGAATTATCAAATAACTTCTCCCGCTCTGGGCAGAGCGGGAGGACATGTCAGACTCTTACTGACTAAAACCCACCCGTGTTCCTTCAGTTGCCGTGTTGCCAGGGGGGCCACGATTTCCCTATCGGTTTTCTTCGAACCCCCGGTTCAACTGTTACCTTGAATTCAGTACATGATTCTGAATCCCCTGCGTTGAAATTTTTCGTCGGTTATTTAAAAAAACCGGCCCAGTGCATTTCGGACTACGCAAAATGAAAGAAATTTATCCCAAATACAAACTTAACATTGTAGTTGAAATACATGTTCTCCTATATATTCCAACTGCAAGTATAAGTTTGTACGCACAATATTGATAGATTTACCATGTTATTTTAAGACCATAGACTTCTTATAGGTTTCCTGTAATATTTGAGTGAAGAACCATTCTCTGTATTATTTACAAAATTTTAAGCTCAGTAGTTTCGGAGATAAGGAGGGGAATGGTCGATTTTCATCTATTTTCTTAAATATCTTTAAATTCATTTATTTTAAAAATATTAAAAAAAACTTTTGTTTTTAATTTTCTTATTGGCCCCCCAAAAGTGATATTTAAAATTCATTTATTTACGTTACAAGTCCGTGTTTGGGTCACAAAAATACATATTATGTGAATCAAATTTCAACTTAATTGGTCCATTAAGAATCGGAGCAAATTGGTTGTGACAGACTGACATATAGTAGACAAACGAGTGATCCTATTATGGTTCCGTTTTATTCTTTTTGAGGTACGGAACCCTAAAAATCTGCTGTTTCATAGAAAAGTGCAATACCTACAGGTCAAAATGTATGTAACAGCTGATTTTAACGCAGGTGGGTCAGAATCATGTACTGAATCCATGGTAAGAGTTTTCGCGTCGATGTATAATTTACCATCCTGTATAATTTTAAATTATCCTGCAGGACGTGATATGTAAAAACTTATTTTTCAATATCCGCGCGGACGGAAGCGTGGGCAAAAGTTAGATTAACATACTGATTTGATTATGGCTACGTCCATCAATGGATCATTTACCAAGATGTCCGCTAGAGTCACAGCCACGTACAGGACATCGTTGTCGCGCCGGTTCCTGAGGGGAGGGGAGTACTACGGGAGACCGCGCGGGGGGGGCGCGGCCTCTGATTGGCTTCTTCATATCTTTGCTGTTGCTTGTACTGTTGCTCGTGCTGTTGCTTCTGGAAAATCATTTTGTTGGTTTAGTTTTAATGTTAGGTTAGTGTTTTTTTTTTTAATTCAGTGTTATAGTTTGACCAATACCGCTGTACCGCGCCTTAGGAATACGCGGCGAGGCGGGGGGCAGTGTTGACCAATGAGCGGCGGGCGGGACGCCGTGCGCCGAGAGCTTTGACGAAATAGCGGCCTGCACTGCTCCCCCGTCTCGCCACGCGCCTTCCTAAGGCGCGGTACAGCGGTATTGGTCAAACTATATCTGCAGTTAAGAGCTTATTAAAAAAATTGATTCAAAGGCGAATAAGAACATTATGTACGTAATTTAATTATTAACAGTGGCGTATTTGCGCTATGGCCAAGAAGGCTATGGCAGCAGCCTTATTTTCTTTATGCAAGCACTACTTATCTTCTAGCCGCCCAGTATTTTCTATATCTGTATGTATGGTTAAAAAAAATGAGGCGGAGTGATAAAATGTTCGAGCTCGCTTCGCTCGCTCTTGCGTCCTAAATTCTCTTAAGCTTTTATGAATAAGTCGACATAGTAACTTCTATATTATGTGTATAAATGGTCAACAGAAAATCTAAACTAACTTGTAGTATAATTATGTTGTGTTGTGTGCCTTTTAGTCTGTGCTAAATAAATGTATTTTCTTACATTCTTTAATCTATCAAAGGTGTTAACATTTTAGGGCTTGCTCCGCTCACTCTTGAATCCTAAATTAATTTAATTCTCAAGCTTTTATGCAGAACTTCGCAAATAAACTTCTCTATTTGAATGAATGGTCAAGAGAAAATCGAATTCATCTCGCTTCGCTCGTTCTTGCATCGCTCGTTCTCGCATATTATTGTAAAATCACCGTCAAACCACAATCGCGATTTTTTCTTTTCTTTTTGTTAAATTACAGGACATACCTTATTTGTGAAAAACGCCACTCATTCAATTCATTTAATTTTGTGAACATAGGGTACAAATTATACAGATGTTTTACAAATATAATGTCGGTCCATATTACGTCCCGTCAGAAGACATACAAAATTGTTTATGTAGATATCACATTAACAAAATAAAAATATAAAGTCAAGGTAATTTACATGTCACAATGTCATGCCAAACAATAATAGTTACTAATAATAATAAAATGTCAATAAATTAAGACATAAACAAATAGGTCACACACTCGTCACAATTTCGTTTATAATAGTAAATTAATTTTTTTTTAAAAAACAGTGGCACTCCGGGAGTACCGACAGAAGTGAAAACTTGAACAAGATCGCCTTGGTGGAAGAAAAATACTTGTATAGAACATTGATCCGTTACCTTATCTAAATAAAGAGCACAATCACGTTTACAAAAAAAAAAATACTTCCAAAACCTTTAAAAGTAAAAATACTTGCATGAGAACATTGATCCGTAACATAATATAAGTAAATAAAGAGCACAATCGCATTTACAAAAATGAGGTGTCGGTAACGGTGTCGCGAGTTCAATTGTTTTTTCCCATATCAAAAATGCCCAACGCGCCTAAAGAAGTTTTCACTTCAAAAATGTACATAAACAATAATTATCATTACCTCAGGGGAGCAAAATATCAGCAAAAAAAAATCTCTGATAAAAACTCAGTCACACTGATTATTAAGTGTTCTGTCTGTTTATTATGGGTGCAGCCATACAGACCGCTGTTGCCTCAGTGTCGTTTTAAAAATGGTCATAATGAACGTCTACCGGACTGTCTGGTACTCTCTACATAAAATAATTGATTTTATTTCTGTACTTTGGAAATGTCCCTAAAAGATCTTATCATTATAGATGGATTCACACGTACATTAGTAACTTAGCAACAAATAGCTACAACAGGTTTTATTTATTTTACATTACATTAGTTAATGACAAACACATTATTTAAGTACAATAAAAAGTATACAACCACTCGACAGTCACACGCTCATCTCACAATACTCCTCGTCATATTTATTATTTTATACCAACTTATATTAACAATATCTTTTAGTAATTACACAACTGCTCAGAAAGGAGTGAACCTCTTAGATTAAAAAGTGTTCCACACAACGACACAACGGTCCCCCGACTGCAATGATAATTTCATTTATCTGTTTAGTCAGCGAGTAAACGAGTGACCTTTCGCTTTGTATATACAGATTAACTAATACAACTTGTTTATTACTTTTTAGTTCGTTTTTGGCAGGGCAGTTGTGTTTTTAATTTTCTTTTTTTTTTACACATACAATCATAAAATTGGGTACATGAAACTAGACCAAATTTGATGAAATTGATCAAGATTAGGATTATATTGACAAGATCTTCCATTCATCCGCGAACACACCACAGTCAGGCTTAGCGTCCAAGAGTGTTGGGCGTAGAATGTCTGCGAGGGACAGAAGAAATTAAATCCCCGAAACTTATGATATTCAAGGAAATGGCACGTAAAATTTAATCGGAGAGGCAACCGGATGGCGAGTGGTAATCTGGGTCTTGAAGTGATACCGAACCCCCCCGTACCGTCCGAATGGGCCCCAAATGGACGAGAGCAGAGATATGGGGGAGGGGGAGCAAAACATTTTTTTTTGTCTTTGCATTTAAAATTTAAGCTCTAATCATTGGAAGGAATGTGTGTATCAATGCCATCTGGTTTTGATAAAATTTACCCTCATTTTCGGTGGTAAATCATCGGTAAGGAGTTTCAAGGATTATACAGCGTAAGACATTATTTCAATTATAACGATGTTGGGGAGGCAATATTTTAAAATTATTTAAATAGGGTATAAATTTCAAAGCAACCGCATTTCCATCAGATAGCCCCGTCAATAATAAAGATTTCTCCCCCCCCCATATCTCCGCCCCCGTCCATTTGGGGTCCATTCGGACGGAACGGGGGGGTTCGGTAACACTTCAAGACCCAGATTACCACTCGCCATCCGGTTGCCTCTCTGCTACAATTTTACGTGCCATTGCTTTAACTATTAAGGTATTACCAATAAAGGCAAAGGTATTTAAAAAAAATTGTTGTGGAGGTTTCAGGAGACCAGCGAGGACTAGCGAGGCGGCACGTTTCTAAAACCAACCCGTAGCTAGAATCAATTATATTTTCTAGTACATTTTGACGTTCATATGCTTTTTGTGTCTAATTGAAATAAATTATTTGACTTTGAGACACCATAGTTGGTAACAGAACTTACGTCTTATCATTGCTCTTATCATCGACATCTGAGTCAGTATCAGTGTTGGTCCGTCGTGACGCGGTCGCCATTCTCGACACCCGTGCGGCAAGTGCCCTCGTCAGCTTTCTTGGCATAGTGGCTACTGCTGAGTCACCGGAATCGCCGCTTTTTGATGCCTGATCGCGTATTTCCTGCTGTAATGTTGAAAAAAACATTTTAGTTAAAAAATCTATCATACCTTCTTATTTATTCAATAAGAGTTCAACGGTCACAAGGACTCATTAAGATTGATAACAATTAAAATTCTATTGTGTCTCATTAATGACCATTTAAAGGATAAGTGAGCTAATTATTGGTGTAAAATTTTCTGTATTTGCTTTTAATAATGCAGGGATAAATAAACATTTTGGAAATTATATTTTTTATGACAAGTCACAAGTTACACAATAAGGGTTACATGTTACCTATTAAATAAAGATGAATATTTAGAAAGATGTTTTAAAATAGTAGAATAATAAAAACAATACAAAACTAAATATTACCAAGAAATAGTATGGACTGTTTTATGTCTCGGACACTTACTTATTCATTACCTTACTTGCCATCACAAGACAACGTTACCCCAATTTAATAACATTAATTTTAAAGTAATCAAGTAAAGTAAGGCACTATCTTTTAAACTTCATTCATAATTTAGTTTCCAATTTATGTGATTTGTCACTTTATGGCCTACAACATAAAGCTTAGTTTTCAATATTTTATTGTCATTTTCAATTGTAATTCTGAAACCAACTTAATGCATTCAAGGACACCGAACGAGACACAACAGTAGTTTTATTGATGGGTGTTTAGTGTCCCTTGAAGTGTTCATTAACGCTGACACATAGTTGATATATTAATTAATTTAAGTGGAAATAATCTACAGAAACAAGGATACGGATATACTCTACATTAGTGAATACAAACCTTAGTAGCACTTGATGGCGGTTTAGTCTTCCCAGTCTTCAACTGCTCCTTCTTAGGAGACGGTTCACTGTCACTATCTGAAGAAACGGACTCAACTGATGACTGACTGGAAGTACAGGATGATGCACTCTTTTCCTCAATAGACTTCTTTGGAGGTGGCCCGCTAGGTCTGTTCACACTTTTACGTTTAGCGTTAGAATCTGATTTAGAATTAGAATCATCATTGTCAGCGCTGTTGTTACGTGTAGTTGCAGGTGAAGTATCTTTTTCATCACTTGATTTTCTAGAACTGCGTTTAGGTCTTGGTGATTCTTTCGGAGATTTTGTTGTAGAAGATTTACTTTCAGATTCAGATTCAGAACTGTTGTCAGGTGAGAATATACTCTTTTTCTTTAAAGCTCCCGTATCTGCTTTTGGCTGTGCTTTTGGTATTGTTTTTGGAATGGGCTTAGGTGTTTTTGCTCCAGAAGACATTCTTTGGACAGTTTTTCCTCTAGCAAGGACCGCAGCAGCAGATTTGGGTTTTGCTGAGACCCGTCTTCGGAGTGGTGCTGGTTTTGGGCTTGTGGGTTTAGGTGTGTCATCATCACTTGAAGACGATACTTTAGCTTTTGAAGGTCTCCTTGGTTTTGGTTCTTCATTCTTTTTTACTTCTTCTATTTTTTGTGGGGATTTCGGTGCAGGTGTATTGTTGGTGGTGGTAGTCGCTGGGGTGTCTGAGGTTGAGGATTCGGAGTCAGAGCTGCTAGAGGCAGACCCTGAGCTAGTGGAGGTGCTTCCACTACTGCTTGAATCCGAAGAAGAGCCTGAGCTGCTGTCCGTACTACTGTTGCTTACCTTGAATTTAGAAAGAGGTTTTAATACTTTTAATGTAACAACCTCATTTAAAAATAATTCTACCTCTATTAGTACTCATTAAATACAGCCTTTTGGTGTAATGGGCTGGAAATTGGCCAGTATGAGTATCACAAATACAGCTTAAAGGTTATAATCCTAAACAATAACTCATTTAAATAGAGCTATATTTGATTAGCTCATAAGAGGCTGATTTGATAAGTATTGCCCCCAAAAAAGATTTTTAACATACACACAAGCTTCTAGTTAGCAGCAAAAGGTAATTTGGTGAAGTTTACTGTGTCTCTTTACTCATAAATATGTAAAACTTTCGATACAAATTGTTACTTACATCCAGGTTCGTCATTTTGGTGTTTTGTGTTTTCCAATGAATGTATTCACGTAATTTTTTGGCACTACAGTAAATCTAACAACGTGACTGTTTATTTAACACTTCATTATTTGTGAAATAACGACTCTATTCATTTATTTACGAATATTAGAATGATAAATGATAGTGTTTGTAACTTTTGACAACTATCTAGAACCACAGATTAATAATGTATAGCTAGAACATTAGACGTCACGACAGCACGCCACAGAGTAAAAAAATATTTTCTGTCTATATTCTATAGTTTGGCGTTGCTAGTCTATAAATACAAATACAAAATACAAAATAGTTTATTGTGCCAAATAGAAAATTACATTACATTTTAACGTGTTTGGAGCCTCCTTTTAGGCAAACAATGCCTGTGTTAGAAGGCTCCGCTCTTTCACAACATTGTACACTGTACATTGTACAATATTGTAACATAAATAAACTTTCACTTTTTGTTCTATGGTATCAGGTCGAATGTGCAAAATCATTTAGTAAGCAAGCAGTATATCTACTCTCTTGTGAGAGTTAAGTAGACACTAAATAAGCCAAGGTTAAAAAAGGTTAAAAATACAAGAATGGAAGCTGGTTCTAAACTGGTTCAAAAGCCTAGTGTCACGGTTAAGTGTTATAAGAAAAGACAAGTGAATTTATGGCGGGAATTTATTCAGTTGATCTCGCAAGATGTGTAGGTAGGTTGAAATAAAAAACATCGAAACTTAGTTTTGTAATAATGGAAATATAAAAATGATACATAGAAATGTTTGAAACACTACTTCAGTCTGCATTTGCGAGAATCGGAAAGAACGCACATTATGAAAAAGTAAGTAGGTAGGTACCTAAAGCAGACTGGTATGTATGTGCAAGAAATTAAAATCAATAGCTTTATTTGTATATATTTATTCCATTATCAGCTTTAATCATATCAGATGCTTTTTCAGCGATCATAATCGTAGGTGCATTTAAATTCCCGCTTGTAATCGAAGGCATAATGCTGGCGTCTACAACTCGAAGACCTGCCACTCCTCTGACCCGTAACCTTTCGTCAACTACCCCTTTGCCTTCAGGGCCCATTGCACAAGTCCCTGAAGGATGCCACTGTGTCGTTGCAATATTTAACACAAAACATTTCCAATACTCATGGCTACCGAAACGCAGCGACTTGCACTGAGGTACCTTCAAGTCAACCACTTCTGCTTTTATACTTCTAAAATATGGCGTATTTATCACACTAATGTAGTCTTCCACATAACGAGCGTGGTTTTCTACATCGTTTTTGTTGGAATAATATCCATTAAAAATGAGAGGACTTATGTCGGGGTTACTACTCCTTAGTCTTATTTTTCCTTTTGATTCTGGATGAAGTAGAGACAACATTTGAAATAAAAGCCGTCTATCTTTGTTGGCTTCCATCAGTGCGAAGCATATTTCATCGTCTAGGCGAAATACGTATGAACACATTAATGATGTTATGGGAGAATAAGCTGGGAGGGGAAATGCATTTGATTGGTAGTCAGGGTACGTTTGAGTTTTGTTGACAGTCACATGTCCCATAATACAAGGCGAAGGATACTTATCAATATTCGATAAAAGATCAATATTTTCGATAGCTGATGAACGATCCTTCTCGGTGGCAATAGCGACCATTACTATAGGATGGTCTTCCAAATTACTGCCGACGCCCGGTGAATCCAGTAACACGTCGATGCCCAACTTCTCTAAATGATTTCTTGGCCCTACACCTGACAACATCAACATTTGCGGGCTATTTATGGCACCAGCTGATAAAATAACTTCTCTTCTAGCAAATACATTTATAATTTTCTTATTCGGTAGTTTAATTTGTACTCCGATAGCCTTTCTATTACGATTGAATAATATTTTTCTAGCTAAAGTCCTTTTTAATACAAAGAGGTTTTTGCGATCTTTAACAGGCCCGAGAAAAGCCATGGCCGTGTGCTGTCGGAGGTTGTTATCGACTGTAAATGCAGGCATGACATATCCCAGCTGATCATCGCCGTTGCAATCTAAAAGCATATTGTGTCCGTTTTCCTGGAAGGCTTGTAGATACTTCTGCGTTCTCTTCTTCCACAGTGGTCTTGTTACTCCTAACTCCCCTCTAGTATTGTGAAAATCGCTCAAATTGCTTCCCATGATGTCATTGGCTTGGAGACGTTCGCTTTTCTTAAAGTAATACATGACTGTATCCCAGTCCCAGCCTTGGTTGCCTAGTTCCACCCAGTGGTCAAAGTCCCGCTTGTTACCTCTCACATAGAACATGTAGTTGGCCCCGCTGGATCCACCAAGCATCTTGCCTCTAGTTAGGTGGACACTCTTCATCTGATGTCCTTGACTAGAGTATCCATCGTTTACGGTGTAATAGTTCCAGTCAGCATCGGAATAATCGACTAATAGGAAAAATCCGGGATACTGTAACGAGATGATAATATATAAGTATCACATATCGAAATGAGGGAATCTATGCTTAATTTAGACAAAGGAAAAAATAATTGCCGCCCCCGCAGAATAAACGCGTAGGTAAGCTATTGCGGCGATTTTGATGTTAATCCTTGACATAAATTTTATTTATTGACATCAGTTTTTGTATGTTAACTTTAGTATTGTTTAATGACATATCCTTATTATTTGTTTTCAGTCTGTGTGTTGTCATGCACTGTATTGACATTTGTATTTTTATTTTTTATTTTGACATTGATTTCTATTGCTATTTATTATTAATTAATTTGTATTATGAAATGTGTGGTTTTTTATAATTGTTTTTTTATTGTTCAGACTTATTTAATTCAATAATTACTCAATTACAAACATTTGTACGCCCTCTGGTATAACATAGCGAACACTTTATCTTTAAATACCATTACTATTGTACACCTATGTTAAACAAATGAATAAATGACTTATGACTTATGACTTATCAATATTCAGTATGTATTATAGGTCAAAATACATCACCTCAATTTTACACATGCGCGTTTATTCTGCGGGGGCGGCGAATTGTATAAATTTATTTTAAAGATACGTAATGGGAGCATTTTATTTTACGATTACTGTAAAAATTGATGAAAAATAAAGTTTAATAAAAAACTGTAACCCGACTACGGGAAAATAAAAATGATCTAAAGAGTACGAAACAAGCAAATATTTCAGACAGAAATCAAGACATAGGTACAAAAATGGTCAAGGTAAAGCCGTCGTCGCATGCCATTATAATTTTGAAGGTATTCCTGGCACCCACATGGCATACAGGCATGCGACTACGGCTTTACCTTGACCATTTTTGTACCTATGTCTTGATTTCTGTCTGAAATATTTGCTTGTTTCGTACTTTTTAGATCATTTTTATTTTTCCGTAGTCGGGTTACAGTTTTTTATTAAAACTTTATTTTTTATTTATACTTTTCCGTTTTTACACTTGCTAAACGTTACGACAACGTAAATAAGAGTAATGCAATAGGTCAGTAATTAACCTATTTTAAATTCCAATAGCAGTGCATAGTGCTTTAGACGAAACCATCGCGCGATTTATTTCGACGCCAACACCATACTCAGAAAGTTTTGCGACTAGAATCTGGCAAACGAAAGCGTTACCTGAGAAAACGCGGCAAATTAAAAAAAAATACATCCATGACAGTCAAGACACCGTCACACCAAACGGAGCCATTAAAAACAAAAAAAAATATAATAAATACAGAAAATACTCAAGTATCAAAACATTTAACTAGAGGAATAGATAGTACCTAATACCACATAAAGACTTATTGAATTTGCCGCGTTTTCTCAGGTCACGCTTTCGTTTGCCAGACTTTAACAGTTTTTGTCTATAGGCTAGACTGGACAATGGCTAGTTTTGATGTCGATTAAAACTATGACTATTTATAAAACACAACATTCTAAATTTGAATTTCCGTCCATATTTTTTTACGAGCAAAATCGAAATACTTTGTCTCACTGAAAATTGAATTTACAACGAGAACATTTTCACGCGATGATTTTGTACGATTTCAAATGTCGACTAAAACCAGAAGAATCATTTGAAAGACTTCGAATGGTATTCATAAACAAAAGCCCTTCTAAAGCGACTGTTTTCCACTGGTTCAACGAATTTAAGCGTGGTTAAGTAACTTAGGCGGACGAAGAAAGAAGTGGCCGTCATAGGGTTATGACGGCAGTTACATAAGAAAACGTGCTTGCTGTAGAAAATTAATTTTAAGAGAATAGGCGAATTACATATGAAGAGATTCAGCATATATTACTGCAGATTGGATCGGGAAGTGTGCATAAAATTCTACACGGGCATCTTCGGGCAAGGAAGATAGTTTCACGCTAGGTACCGCACAATCTAATGCAGGCTCAGAAGGAGGTTCGGGTAGAATGGTGTCGAGACATGATAGCAAAATTTGAAGCAGTTCAGCAACGACAATAATCCTGTCCACTTGGTTATGCCTGTGCAAGTACTCGCCGTTAGCCAGACGAGAACAACCAGAGATAATATGTCTGATGAACTCACCCGGACGGTGGTATGCCCCACACACGTCAACCATCCCATACTTCTTAATATATCTCCGGTAGTTATTCGTCAACATAACTTCGTCCATAATTGCACAGATGAAACTTTCAGTTTCCCCGAAAAGGTCACCAAAACGTACCTAACCAGGATTATTATATTTAATTTTCCAATTGTAAATCTCGGGAGTATGTATCCCGGTCTTTTGAAAGGCGTACGAGGGGCCGAAGCCAACTCGCAGAGGCCCCTTAGACAAATTTAAATGGAATGAGCCACCAACCGACGATTATCCCCGTACGCACTATGCAAGTGCACAAAAGGATAATCCCCGGTTGGTGTTGGACTATTGCAGTACATGGAAACAAAACATTGGACAATGGGTTTCGCTGGTTATAGTGTATTGGTTACCAATAACTATGGTAGGACTTATGATCCCTGCCTGACCAATGATATATAATATACTATACACGGATAAGATGCAGGGGGTGACTTGCACACTCAATAATGTGCCCCGAAAACTGTCGCTAGCATATAGTGACGTAGCGACAAGGGGCCAACATGTCCTAAGGTGCTTGAGGAGTGGAGAGGTATTCCACGGCTTTCAGAACAATCCCAGAGTCCGGAAGATGGTTAAGATCCCTACGAGCACTTACTGGAATACTTCCTTCCTCCGAGCACGTTTGCTCTTGCGAATCTCCATTCAAGCTGGCCAATTAAGAATGAGGTGGGAGCTCCGTTCCTTGTCAATGTTCACTCCAGCCAGCCAATAAAGGCAAGCCAGAGGTGAGGAACAAGACTTCTCCCGGGAGATAGGGTCCGTGGGGTCACTACTGCCCAACAGCTCGCCACATGCTGCCCTGTGGGTTTTTGTATCTCTCTTGGTCTGGCTCCTCATCCCAGACCTGTTCCGACAAAGTAGAGTTTACTTTGCCGGAACAGGTCAGGACCGGCACAGACCTAGAGTTCGCAACGCGCAAGCCCAACCACGACGTCAACGTAGAGATACGGCGGTGGGGTTATTATTATTATTTATTTTAAAAATATTTGCGCGTGTTTAATTAAGGGGGAAGCGTCAGGGTAGCCCGCGAAATTCAAATTTTCTTACGTTTTTTGCATTTTGCAGGTCAGTGTAAGGTTTTATGTTGATTAAAATATGATTCGCGGTTGTAAAAAATATGGATTGAGTAACAATTATAATCATTACAATCAGCAATACAACTCCTTAAGTTAGCAAAGGTGTCAAATGTCATGATTTCATGAAATCATGTCATTTGACACCTTTATCTTCTTCTTAATCACTATTGCTGACTGTAATGATTATAATTGAGTAAAGCCATATTTGTTACGACCGCGAATCATATTTTAATCAACATAAAACCTGACACTGACCTGCAAAATGCAAAAAACGTAAGAAAATTTGAATTTCGCGGGCTACCCTGACACTTTCCCTTTAAATGTGTGCGTGTGAGCGTGTATGCACAGAGAGGAGTTGTAGTTTTGGCATGCTTCACTGTATTGTTCGCAGTATTGTGTCTTGGTTTTTATCTTTCAATAATAATTAATATTTCGTTAATTTCATTCTAACGTAATTATATCCTTCTTCCGTACTCTTATTCAAAATTTCAAGATCGATAAAACAGGAAATTCCTTGAATATAAAGTTTTTGGAATTTGAAATTACAATACCTATGCTGGTACGTCTCCTAGCTAACAGCTCATTATGATTTTATTATTATTTTAATTGCTAAAGACCATCTTATGAATCATAATTAAGTAATACCGAAATACGGATCTAAGGAATGAGTGCAGTATAACTTGTTTTGTTACAATTAGGTTACCTGCACAAATAAACTTGTTTGATGCATCTATACTAATAATATTATAATATAATAATATTATTCCTTTATTAATGAAGAGTTTGTTTGTTTGCTTGAACGCGCTTATCTTAGGAACTCAATCAATCAATCAATAATTTATTTTGTTAAGGGGACGATAGCTGACTTTTAATGATTTTATACTGAAGATGACGTCTAAACGAGTAGTGCTAGTGATTTGGAAAAAATATATGTTAAACTAAAGCATTTTTTTAATATTTTAATATAAGCATATTTTTGATTATGTTTATATTACATAGTGAAATTAATTTGCAAAGTTATGTCTAACGCGGATAAAAAACTGAGAATGACGCAAAATCCATCAAGCGTATTTTCCTGAAAACTACACTATTTTAAAGATAATTAAATTACTGATTTTTTTGTATACGTGTTTTATTAAAATACCTTTTGTTTTACGTGTAATAAATTAATAATGCGTCTAATTTGGGACAGCGCTCCTTGATGGGCGAGTCCTATCACTGGCTGAACGTACGACGCGTTGCGTGAGCTCAGTACAGAACACGCAAGCTAACCATTCAAGGTCACTGTCATATATCTGCGTCTTAAACATAGGTATGGTTACAGATAGTATAATCTAAAATATGCGCACTATGTTTTGCCAATATTTATGGCGTACAAAATTAACACAAATAATTAATTACAATTAAGGTGGCATGTCAATAGATTACATTAAAAGAAATAATAATATCAATTTAAAACAACATGTCAGTTATGTAAACAGGTCATACAATTTTAGACAAATAAAAACATTCATACTTAGTCAATAAATAAAATCATAAGTGTCTAATTAGCAAGTCGGAATCTTCATACCTCTGTTTATCAGTAGTAAACTCAGTGATGGAGTAGTAACATCTATCTAAAAGGAATTTAAACAAATATTTCTTAAAGGATCCCAGACACTCTGCTTTTCTAATAGCTTCTGGTATACTATTATATATTTTTGGGGCCATACCTAACACACTTTTGCCGAAAAATGCGGTTTTATGAGAGGTAACATGAATGGTATTCTGATAACGGCGAGAGCGCAGCTTTTCAAATAAATGCAGGTTACAACGAACAAACACTCCCATTTCATAAATGTACATAGATGGTAAAGTGAGCAAACTAAGTTCCTTAAACAATGGCTTACAACTATCAATCGATTGTAATTTCGTAAACGATCGCAAGCATTTCTTCTGAGCTTTAAAAGCAATATCTCTGTCAGTGGAGTTACCCCAGAAAATGATTCCGTACCTAATGCCAGAAGCCACATAAGCATTATAAGCTATTCGTACTGTAATGCGGTTAACCGTTTTTGATAGTTTGTACAGAGCATACGCAAATTGACTAAGCTTCTTTGACAAAGCGTCGATATGATGCTTCCAAGTCAGATGACTATCCATGTAAAGGCCCAGAAATTTTGTGATGTCACTTTCAGAGATTATTACGTTACCATATTTATATTTAGTTTCGGTTTATTTGTTCTTTGATAAAATGTCATTATTTTAGTCTTGTTAAGATTTATTTTTAGATTATTATTAACTAACCAATTTATTATATTTTTAAGATCGTCATTTATGTCATTTTCAAGTATATTAATGTCATTATTAGAGAATAAAATAGTGCTGTCATCAGCAAATAAGACCATCTGGTGCTTACTGACCTTGGGCATATCATTTATATAAATGTTAAATAATGCAGGGCCAAGAATGCTACCTTGGGGAACACCATAAGTAGTTTTCCTAGGACGTGACATGTATGTACTTTCAACTTTCGAGCTCGCACATAGCCTATCAAGCGCTGTGATTTGAGTGCAATTAGAGAGATAAGATTGTAATAGGTTTAATGCAGTTCCTCTAATCCCGTAGCGCTCTAATTTGTTTAGCAGTATGCCATGATCTACATGGTCGAATGCTTTAGACATATCCATAAACAAAGGCGCCACTGGAATTCTAGCATCAACACTAGAAACAATTTCCTTGATCACGTTATAAATCGCCATATTAATGGATTTACCTTTCCTGAATACAAACTGTTCTCTGACTATGACATCATGCTTTTCGAAAAACGACGAAAGGCTATTGTATATCACCTTTTCTATAATTTTGGAAGAAATGGGAATAAGTGCTATCGGTCTATAATTACCCATGATACTTTTATCATCTTTTTTATGAATAGGTTTAATAACAGTAATTTTTAATTTGTCCGGGAAATGACCATGTTCAATGCACAGATTGATAATGTAACTCATAGCAGGTCCTATTAATGGCGCTACATATTTGACCACTTTTGTAATGATGCCATCATATCCATGGCTATTGGTATTATTTAAAGAGCAAATTATAGCCACTATGTCTGCTGGTACTGTAGGAGGAATAAATATGGAGTTACAATTTGTCTCAATGTTTGTATTGGAAGGAGTAGAATTATTCGGTTGAATTTCGTCTATAAAATAGTCATTAAAAGCTTGTGCAATTAGTCGAGGTTTATGTATTTTATTGTCATTTATTGTTACATATTCAGGTATATTTTCTCTAGGATAGTTAATCTTATTTTTATTGATAATGCTCCAAGTTGCTTTAGATTTATTCCTGGCCGAATTAATGTGAAAGTCATTCTGAGATTTTTGGGTCAGTGCAATTATTTTCTTTAAACGAGCTATATATTGCTTTAATAAAAGTTTATTTTTTGAAGTAGGGGCTCGCCTGTATTGCCATAACATTTCTCTTTTACGCTTACTACTGAGCCTAATTCCCTTGGAAATCCAGTTAGATTTTTTACGCAGTGAGATTCTTACTTTCCTTAAAGGGAAACAGAGGTCATAAAAAAGCATAAATAGGTCATAGAAACAGTTGAATGCTTCCTCAGGATTGACGTGTAGATAGACTTCATTAAAACTAAGATAATGAAGAGAATCAATGAATTTAGTTAGGTTTTCTTGGCAATAGTCGCGCTTCAGTGCATACCAATGCTTATGTTCTATGTTCTATGTTATGGGGTTTTGTTTCCGCACTTAGTCCGTCAGGTGGACCATTGTGCGTGGGCCATGGCGGCCGTTTGGTGGTTATTTCAACCAGCCCACCTCCCTCCAGAAGTTAATCAAAACTCCTGGTTTTTTCAGAACATCTGTAAACGATCTGGGTGACCCGAGGGTTTCTGTTCTAATCTGGGTGACGCCTGTGCATTCGAAGAGCACGTGCGCGACGGTTTCCTCAGCCTCCATGCATGCCCTGCACAGAGGGCTGTCCGTTATGCCTATTGTGTGGAAGTGCTTGTTTAGCGAGCAGTGTCCCGTGATGGTTCCCGTCACCAGGCGCAGGCCGTTCCTGTCCAGGCGTAATAAACGCCTGGTTAGCCTGCTATCCAGGGATGGCATAGCTTCCTTGGACTGCCTGTAGCCCGGTGTCGAGGTCCACCAGTACTCCGCTTGTGTGAGGGTGAACTCCTGTAGCCACCTGCGTATTTGGTTGAACGGGATTGGTACGATAGGTTCGGGTCCACAGACTGCGTACCAATGCTTAATGGAACAAGTTTATTTCACAGGGCATTTGATCACTTGGGCTGTATGATCAGATAGCGCAAGATCAAGCACTGCACACTTACTACCTCTGATATTATGAACGATATTGTCTATGCATTTACCACTAGTTAATCGTGTTGGCTGATGAATTCCAATTTTTAAGTCATAGGTTAAAAGGAGAGTTTGAAAATTATTAAATGGTTTTGATTGTGTCAAAGTGTCTATATTAAAATCACCACAAAGAACCACTTTTTTAAAATCACCGAGGCTACACATTCGTAAGATACCATCCAAGTTAGCAAAAAATAGTTCTAAACAGTCATTCTTAATTTTGGGTGGTCTGTAGATGCAAATCACTATTAAATTATGTACTATTAATTCTATTGCGCAGCATTCAAGGACGTTAGCTACATAGAATTTACTTATATCAATGATTTTATATTTATGCATACGATTTATAAGGATGCAAGAACCACCACGCCTAGTATTCCGCATTGAAAACGTAGCTAATTCATAGTTAGGGATAGATAGATGGAACTGATCTCCGTTTACCATATTGTGTTCAGTGAAGCATAATAAGTCAATGTTTTGTCCCTTGTCCCATAATTCTTCTAAATGGAGAGTAATTAGGTCCGACTTACCAATCAAGCCATTAACATTTTGATGGAAGATATTTACGTATTTATACACGAAAACAATTGCTACTACCAGCTTTAGGCACTTTGTCCATACACATAGACAAGTCACAGTTAATAATATTGTCATCAGGAATGTCACTAGTTTGAGCTGATTTATCACAGGCAGAAATAACAACGTCGCCAGGCATGTTACAAGTTTGAGTTGATTGGTCGGATGTTAGCTTAGTGAGAACTCGATTTTGCGCAATATAAGTCACAAATTTAGTTTTGAAATCAATATGTAATATTTCTTTCAGTAAGTATCTACAAATATTAACAGTAAGATGGTGTTGTCTTCGTGGTACAGATTGACTATATCCCATATTCACAAATAGACCATTATATTTATTACATACATGGCGTAGCGAACTATTCAAGCTCCGTTCATTTAAATGATTGTTGTAAGGGACTTCTGATACAATAATATTGGCATGTTTAATACTTTTAAACCAAACACCGAGGTCAATTTGAAAATCCAGAGGATTGGTATCGTTAGTACCTGTCAGTATAATAACATAGTCATTTTTTGTAAGAGAATCAAAGTTAAAAGAATTGATTAAGACATCTGTTGTTTTTGCGCCAGGTTTCCAGAAGCATAATACTTGAAATTCATTGCCCAGCAGGGCTTGCAAGGTGTATCGAATATTTCGCCCTTGGTCATCACCTAAAACAATGACCGTCTTCCGTTGCACAGGTGTGGTTTTGTGGGTTGACGTCGTCTTTACGGTGGTTAGAGTACATTCTCGTGAAAGAGTACTAGCGCTTGAGTTCAAATTATTTACAGGTCCTGCGGTTAAGATAGCTGCTGATGCTGCAGTCTCTTCTGGCAGCATATTATTGATAGCAGGAGACTCATTGACAGGAGTATCCAAATCACATTTGTCAGTTACTGGGGATACTGCAACGTTTTGTGTAGGGGACGAAGTTATTAGGGTTGCTCTGTTTTCGTCGTACATGGATAGCCTTTTCTTCTTTCTATTTGATCTGGTTTTCGATAAATCTGAGCAATCTATTTTCTTATATACTTCTATAACTTTCAAATACTTAGCTAATTCGTTTTTTAGGTTGCTAATTTCGTCATGTAACTTGTCTATTTCATTAGTCGCAGTTATAAGATTGTTTGTTAATGTCAACCTTAAATCGCAAGTCTTCACAACAGGATTTGTGCGTATTAATAGAGGTGTCCGGCAAACTTAACATTGTTGAGTCAAATATCGTTGTGTTAGATAGTTCATGGAATGATATAATAGATCGCCTCATACGGAACGTTACATTCTGCTGCTCATTATTTTCCATTATAATAATATTATTATGTTACGTATACAAGGGAATGCAGAGAATTGTGCGCCGAGAAAGGTTTAAAGAACACAAAAAGTGTTAAGTTGTATGTTGGGACGGAACTCGAGACATCGAGCGTACGAGGTCGCCGTCGTATCCACTACACCACCTTGCTGTTAAGAGAGAGCGTTGAAATAAATGGTGTGTTTTTAGTCGTTTGTATAAATTAAACGATCGTTATGACGATAATTTGAAGATGTAGATAATTTTACCGCGACCGCCAGTTTTATTTAATTCTCACAAACACACTTTATTTTGAAAATAAATTATTGTTTCACTTATATTTAATGATATTTTCACTGCAATTGTATTATTTAAACGTTAATTGCTCGTAGTCTTAGATGTAAACATCTGTTGTGTCACTTCATTTAAAAGAAGTATTTTATGCACTATACTTCCACGTAACACTCAGATATCAATAATACTTGTTATTTACACTATTATATTTACATTTGAAAATATATTTCTTGTTTAAATGCGATTTAAATATTTTTTACGATATAAATACTCAGAGATGATGTTGTGCGTGGCACTAGCGCCATCTAACCCCTAACCCTAACCCCATCTAACTACTGGTCCGATTTGAAGAATTATTTCAGTGTTTGATAGCCCATTTATCGAGGAAGGCTATAGGCTATATATCATCACGCTAAGACCAATAGGAGCGGAGCACCAAAGTAACTATTCTACGCGGACGAAGTCGCGGGCAGAAGCTAGTACAAGATCAATTTTTGAAGTGAAAACTTCTTTAGGCGCGTTGGGCATTTTTGAGATGGGAAAAAACAATTGAACTCGCGACACCGTTACCGACACCTCATTTTTGTAAACGCGATTGTGTTCTTTATTTATATGTTATGGATCAATGTTCAATGCAAGTGTTTTTACTTTAAAGGTTTTGGAAGTTTTCTTTTTGGTAACCGTGATTGTGCTCTTTATTTTGATAAGGTTACGGACCAATGTTCTATACCTACAAGTATTCTTTCTTCCACCAAGGCGATTTTGTTCAAGTTTTCACTTCTTTCGGCACTCCCGGAATGCCACTGTTTTTTATTTTATTTGATACAATTTGCATTCTAAAAAAAACTTGATTCTGCGGAGTTCTTATCGTCTACACATTAGGTTGCATCATCGGTTTTTTTTTGTAGGTGGCAATTGTTGCATACCTTAGCTGATGTTGGTGGATTCCCCCCAGCCTCTATAAGAAGCACTTTCCAATCGGAGATCTCTGTGAGTCTGTTCGCAAGCACACAGCCTGCTGACCCAGCGCCTATTATTATGAAGTCAAAAACTTGACCATCTGAAAACAAATAAATACTCACATAATCAAATAATTTAGGGAAGAACTCATTGGGCGTAAAAAAATTCGTCCGCATCGCTGTTAGCGGGAAAAGTGCCCAAAAGGCTGGCAGCATTGCCACGTTGGATGGCAATGCTGATTCTCTGGCCTGAAAATTGGCCAGCCTTCTGGTCACCTGAAGAGTCAACCAACCGCTGAGCGATGTCCCGAAATATTCGATGAGCACTCGGACCCCACGGCCCTAGTGTTTCAACTCCAAACGGCTCAAAAATATAGCTGACCAATAAGGTTTTTATATTTGCGCCGTTTGAGGTTTACTGCACCTGCTGCAGCCGCCTCGGCACAGCCCGCATTGAGACGTTGCCAATAGACGAGCCTTAAGATTAGAATATTGCAAATAGTTTCAGATTTAACCTTTTAAATTATTATCATTACTGTGAGGGATTTATTCATTAAAATATACTCAAGAACAAAGTTAATGCTTTTATTCGACACAACTGTCATATCGTATCTAAGGAAAAAGACAAACGACTTGCGGTGTCAGATGGTACTGTATGGCCAGTACTCACACTCCTCTTCACGGCATCGTCGTGGTCTTCAGGAGTTCAGGAAACTCCTAAGCCGCTCCGCAATTTCAACAGCCATTTAATTGGGAGAGATAGCTTATGGCAAACATTATGTCGGGTCGAGTTGCCACTGCTAGATACATGAGTGTACCAATTAAATTTTTGTAGGGCAGATTGTCCCTTTCATCTCTTCTTCCTTTTTCTAGTTAAGACCTGGTTCAGTTTGATTTCATCTCCCTTGTAGGTAACATCTATCCCTATTAGCCGTTTAGGTGTACCCAAGTCTTTTAACTCAAATTTCGTATTTAAGAGGTCTTTGATTTCTTGGAGCTTTCTAGGACACGAATAGGCAATTAACAAATCGTCGACATAGATAATTATTATAATGTTAACTCCTCTTTTCTCTAGTAAGTATAGACATGGGTCAGCTTCCGATGCTTTGAAACCTATGTTCTTTAACTCTGTGTCTAGTTTCTTGTACCATTGCCTCCCTGCCTGTTTGAGTGCATATAAAGCTTTTATGAGATGACAAACTTTCCCTTTGGGATTGTTTTTTATGTCTTTTAGCATACTCATTGTTTTGTTGTACAAAGTTAAATTTTCTTGTTGACTTTCTTCAACCATGATTTCAGTCAGATATTCTTCTAAATAGTCAGGATACTTCATTACAATTTTTTCTTCTAGTTCACCATTCAGGTACGCTGTTGTAACGTCCATCTGGTTCAACTTCAAGCCTTCTTCCATGGCTATTCCTACAACAGATCTAATTGAACTCAGTCTAGCTACGGGAGCGTATGTTTCGTTGTAGTCAACGCGTGGTCGTTGAGTGAAGCCCCGTGCTACAAGTCTGGCTTTCTTTGTGATACTGTTGTCAGGTCCTATTTTGTTTCTTAGAACCATTTTGTAGTCCACTTCTTTCATGTCTTTGTTCTTCTTTTCTATTTTCCAAGTTCCATTCTTAACATGTGCTCTAATCTCGGCTTTAATAGCATCATGCCAGTATGTATCATCTTCATTCTAATCGGATATGCAGGATATCTCCGAGAGTAGGTGACTTTCTTCAGTCTGGTCCAGTATAAAATCTCTGGTCCACGCGGGCGGACGCCTTTCTCTTTGCGGCCTCTCATTTTCAGGTATTTCTACAACATCTGATGCATCGTCGTAAGACTCTATTTCTTCTACCGAAGAAACTTCATCTTCTTGCTCGTTGGCATTTTCTGACGTATTTTTCTCTGTTATTTCAATTTCTATTGGTTGTACCCTTTTATTTTTCGTGTCATTGTTTTTAATTTTGTTTTCTTTTTCAGGTATCTGAGATTGTTCCTTTTCGTTAATAAGTTTATCATAGATCTGACTTTCTTCTTCGAAGTACATCTTGTCTATGAATTTTATGTCCCTGCTTATTACTACGTCATCTTCTTCCGGTATGTACACTCGGTAAGCCTTTGAGGTCATCGAGTAACCCATAAATACGCCTTCTTTGGCATTCTGGGTCAGTTTGCCTCTTTTGTTCTTTTTCAAAACAAAAGTCTTCCTGGCAAACACGTGAAGATGATGTCCACATGGTATTCGGCCTAGCCATTTCTTGAACGGTGTTTCGCCATTCAGTGCTTTGGAAGGGCTACGATTTATAAGGTAGTTTGCGGTTGCTACCGCTTCCGCCCAGAGCTTTTTAGGTGCTTTGGCCTCGATTAATAGACATCTGGCTTTGTCTACCAAGGATCTGTTCTTCCTCTCGCTAATCCCATTTTGTTGAGGGGTGTAAACTGTGGTCAACCTTCTTTGGATGCCATGCGATTTGAGAAAGTCATCGAATTCCTTGTTGCGGTATTCTGTACCATTGTCGGTCTGCAGGTTTTTTATTTTCTTGTTATGGAACGTCTCAACTTCATTTTTATATTCTTTGAAAATGTTGAATACGTCAATTTTTCTTTTAATAAAATAGACGTGACAATAACGACTATAATCGTCTGTAAAAGTAACATAGTACTTTGATCCTGCTAGTGTATCGCATTCAAAAGGTCCACAAACGTCGCTATGGATTATTTCCAGGTTATCAGTTGTGTATAGATCATTATGTCTTAGAAACGGTTATCTGGATAATTTACCCTTGATGCAGGTCTCACATGTTCCCATGTCTTCATCGTTTAAGTTTAAGCCATACATGAGATTATCCTTAGCCATCTCCTTTAAGTCTCTTTCGTTTATGTGGCCGAGTTTGCGATGCCATTCCATAATGTCACTAGCATTTTTTGGTGTGTAATTTGCAGTCTCTTTTCGTCTAGATTCAAAGTAGTAAAGCCCATCTCTCTTTCGAGCAGTCAGTGTGATTTCGCCGGTCTTTTCTACGACGTAGGCCTTTTCTTTTCCAAAAACAACCTTATTTCCTCTGTCCGTTATCTTTGCGACGGATAAAAGGTTTACTGAAATATCGGGAATATACAGGGTGTCATTGAAATTGTAGCCATGTTTATCGGTGCTGATTTCAACTCTTCCTTTACCTTGAATTCTACTAGTGTATTTGACTGACGCCAACTTTAGGGTGCCTTTTTCAGGGGTCATGGTAGAAAACATCGATTCGTCACCGCACATGTGTGATGAGCAGCCGCTATCTAGACACCAGACATTTTCATTGGCATCTGAATTTACGGTGCTCAGACAAACGTTATAATTGTATTTGCTTCCGTTGTCTTTTTCATTTGTGTTTTTCTTCTTGCCCTAACATGTCTCGATAGTGTGGCCTTTCTTTTTACAGCTCTTGCAGTACAACCTTAGCTTGTTTTTCTTGGTATGATATGCTTCTGAGCTTTCAGGCTGTTCATTTCCACTCCTTGCTTGGTATTCTTCCAGAATCTTTACTTTCAGATCTTCAGGATTGGGCAGGGTGTCTCGAGATTCAATGGCTATTCTAAAGTTCTCAAAAGTTGTCGGCAAACTGTAGAGAAGCATTATGCTAAGCAGTTCTGGAGGTACCTTTATATCCATATCTGCGAGTTTGTCTACGATGTCCATGAAGTTATTTATGTGGTCACGAATATCTTCTCCTGTAGTCATTCGCTTTAGAACCAATTGTTTTAGTAAGGTAGCTTTCCTTGCAGGCCCAGTGCTTTGGTAAGTAGCTTTTAACTTGTCCCATACAGCTTTAGATGTCGCGCAGACTTTAATTTGTTTTAATTCAGACGGTGACAATAAATGTAGGATTTCAGCCCTTGCCTTCAAGTCCTCTTTGTTGAACGCCGATCTCGCCGCCGCATCCGTAGCTGGTGGTAACGTTTTCTCGCTGCTTACGATATCCCAAAAGTCATTTTTAATCAGGACCGCTTGTGCTTGCAAACACCACGTATCATAATTTGACTTGGTCAAAGGTTCTATATTGCGATAAGTCGTAGTTGATGCCATTTTTCATACTTGCAAACAACCACGCTCTGCTACCAATTTGTGAGGGATTTATTCATTAAAATGTACTCATGAACAAAGTTAATGCTTTTATTCGACACAACTGTTATATCGTATCTAAGGAAAAAGACAAACGACTTGCGGTGTCAGATGGTACTGTATGGCCAGTACTCACAATTACGCTACATCTTTAAGGGGCAAAGCAATCAATCATGACATTTTGCAGAGTGGATTTTTGAAATGGGGCAGGTAAGGGCCGTAAATATAAAAACTTTTAACAAAAAAAAAAAAAAACTGACTTCCAAAAAAAAAAAACTACAAAGTAAAAAATAACTTTAATTTCGGAAGTCGGTGTCTTAGGTTTTGTATTTTCGTTTTTTGCCACCGACTTCCGAAATTAAATTAATTATATGGGACCACATGGGAAGCACCAGCTTTCAAATAAAAATTAATCATCAAAATCGGTTCACCCAGTCGAAAGTTCTGAGGTAACAAACATTAAAAAACAATCGAATTGAGAACCTCCACCTTTTTTTGAAGTCGGTTAAAAATAATACTTTGTAGAACATACACAGAAAAACATGAAGTTAAGGCCTCTTCTATCATTTAAGGCTATAATACAAATAAATTGTGTTGACAATCTACTGTTAGATTATTGTTGTTGCTAACAATCTGTAAGAATGCACATCAGTCAGTGTCATCATCAGTGTTGTGCTAATATGTAGTATGTGCAGGAATGTAGGCGTTTATTAATTCACTAAAACGAAAATCTTCGCAAGGCTGAAGGCTACGGGTATCGTCATCAGGACAAGCTGCTACTCACACGGATAACTGTAAATCACTCGCCCCGCGTCATCAGTCTTGATTCTCTGTATATTTTAGCTACCGAGACCACAGCTAAAAACGCACTATACTCGTACAAGGAAGATTTAAGGCTCAGCAAACAGGCGTGACGCGATTCTAATAAAACAATTTCTAAGGCATCGTCCTAATAGAACGCGAATCATCGCGCGAGTAAGCGATGCGACCATCGCGTGTTCGCGTGATGGCAAAAACTGGGTGTCCTATCATTGCGCGAATTGGCGACACGAGCGAGCGAGCGACCGTGGACTAAGGCAGTGGCACGGTCGATACCAACAACCATGGACGTCAGTCATTTCAATTAGGACACCTATTCGAATTCAATATGTTTGATCGCGCGTTAGTACGAGTTAAATTCGCGCGAACCTACGATGATGGCGCATTCGCGTTCTATTAGGACGATGCCTAAGAAAACTTCACGGTAGAACAATTACCGGTATCGAGTCGCGCGACAAGTTGCGCCAGTTTGCACGAGCATTTACAAAAATGTGTCTGTTATTTTAGTTTAGTTTTAGTAGTGGGCAGACAATTGTTTTAAATATTAGTAGAAACGATTAATACGAACCTGTGACATGTGCTTGAGGTGGAAAATCACTAGCATCCATGTCTAGTAATGCTAGTGAATTGAAAAACATCTGCATCAAGTTGAGAAACGGTCGCACTGTCCGCGGGTTGAACATAGACAGGATTTGTGTTAAAATATTCATCCTGGGAACAGAAAAAAAGGATTTTATAACCACGGAATTTCGTATTAAAATTATTACACGTAAAGTTTGTTCTAAAGAACCATTTCATTGGTGCCGATTCCCTTGTTCACAAATTAAACTAAATTTAAGTTCAGTGTATCTTTTTCTTTCTATTTCATTAAGAAAAGGACAGAGGATAAATTTTAGTTTAGTCCTGTCAAATTAATCAGCGCCTGTCACTCTCCATACAAGTTTAGACGTGATTAAAAACTTGCCGACTAAAATTACGTCAATTTACGTCAAGCGCTGAATTTGACAGGACTAAACTAAAATTTATCTTCTGTCCTTTTTTTAATGGAATAGAAAGAAAAAAATGCACTGAACTTAAATTTAGTTTAGTTTGTGAATAAGGGAATCGGTACCACTGTATGATTAAAACAAAAACTAAGTTTCGCGGCCACCATCTTGGCCAGTTACAGTTACAGTTTGACCTCACTATCGACTTTCATCATTTTAGTCGAAAGATGTCCACAGCTGGACATAGGCTTCCCCCAAGCACCTCCACTTCGACCGATTCTGTGCTTTCCGCATCCAGCGGATTCCTACGGCCTTCACATCGGGCATCGGTCCATCTTGTGGGAGGCCTTCCAACGCTACGTCTTCCGGTATGCGTTCGCCACTCCAGAACCATGCGGCCCCATCGGCCATCCGTTCTGCGAGCAATGTGCCCTGCCCATTGCCACTTAAGTTTTTCAATTCTTCGGGCTATGTTGGTTACCTTGGTTCTCCTGCGAATCTCTTCATTTTTGATTCGATCACGTAGGGAAACTCCAATCATAGCCCTCTCCATTGCCATTTGGGTGAATTTTAAAAGATTCAGTCAGAGCCATCGTGGCGGGATACTTCAGCTCTGTTTTCAACCACTTTGGTAAAAATGTAGCTACATTTTCGATGGATACCCACTAGATGCAGTATGAGAGTAGCACTAAATAATAAATATCGAAAAAAATACCTTTTTTGGAAAAAAAATGCCCATCTTCGCAACCAATACCTAGGCCTAGACTGCTTGGGCAAAAATATACAACAAAGATACCTTAAACGCGTCCTAAAGGTATATTTTTCTTTAAAATTGAAACAAGTGCCAGAATTTCGCAGTTTTTCGATCACCATTGAGTAGCACAAGGTTTTCGGGGTAGCAAACTTGGGTATAAACTACTCTCAGGGGACCTAAAAAACTGGGCACGCCACAATTGCGGCGATAAGTCTCCTCTAGAGAGGCGCCATGGCGTCCTCACCTTCCGCCTGACGCAGGTTCTCACCGGACACGGCTGTTTCGGGAGGTTCCTGTTCAGGATAAGGCGGGAGGAAACGCCCGAGTGTCATCATTGTGTGGATCGCCCGGAGGACACGGTGGAGCATACGGTGGAGGTCTACCCGGCTTGGGCGGAACATCGCCGTGTCCTCGTGGAGGCGATCGGCGGCAGGGATCTCTCGCGTCCGGCCCTGGTTCAGGCCATGGTACGGAGCGAGAGGGCATGGGAGGCCGTCACCTCCTTCACCAGAGCGGGAGAAGTTATTTGATAAAATCCCTCCCAAAAAAAATAAAAAATGGTACCTAATAACATATTTAAAAAAGCAGCCAAGTGCGAGTCGGACTCGCATACGAAGGGTTCCGTACCATCGTAGAATATTTAGCAAATAAATGAAGAATATTATTAGATTTTTATCTTAAATTCTAAAAACCGCAAAGAAAAATTTGTATTTCATAATGATACAATAAATTACAAAGTTATTTTTTGCAGTTGCAGAAAATCACCTATATTTAAATAAAATACTTCATGAATCGGCGTTTTTATTATTTGTTGATTATAAACAGTATAATTTTACATGATATACAGAAGTTTCACATTCCTAACTTGTTTAGTTGTTGAGATAGAGCTCGTACAAGAATGTTCCAAAACTGACAACTTTTACGGCTCCGTATTTCTAGATTTTTGATCAAAATAAATATACATATATATTTTTGTTCTCTACTCGACGAGCTTAGACAATGATACCCCACATCCCAGGATTAGATATTTTTTCAAAATCAATAGATTTTTGTATGGAGACCCACTTTAATTACTTTATCAAATTTTTTGTTATAGCGGAAGGGGGGGGGGGGATTTAATGGGGCTCCCATACAACAAACGTGATTTTTTTGTCATTTTTATACTTCGTGCGCGAGTCCGACTCGCAATTGGCCGGTTTTTTGTACCACGTTAATTTATGTTCATTTACTTACCTATTGTTCAATTCAAAACCTGAGAGCAAATTACCTACATCAAGATAAAATTAATAATTAACATAATTATTTAAATTATCATAATAATATAGGTTATTTTTATCACGTAGGTAGTTCAGAATCCAGATATGGACAAATAATGGATTAATCATTTTATTGTTAATTAGCTTCTGTCCGCGGCTTCACCCGCATGGTGGTCGGAAATTATCGCACGGGAACGTATTACTGGGTTAAAAAGTATCCTATGTCTTAATCCAGTACCCTAATTGCGTAATACACGATCAACCACAATTTGTTTCGATTTGAAACAGATTGCTAATCCATTGCTTCATAAGTTGGAAAAAAATATCTGCTCAAGAACGTTAATAATGCAATGAATGTTATTGAACTGTCAAAATAAAATATAGTCATAATCGTTTAAAATTCAAAAGTCATTTATTCAAACTAGGCTGAGAATCAACACTTTTCGAACGTCAAAATTACATAAGACCGTCCCCCAAAAACGCCCACCCTTCACCACTTCCTAGTGCCTTTAGCTGGGAAGAAGAAGTGGCGCATCAAACTCCCCAGCAGCACAGCTGTCTGTTCAAGTTTACGAAAATAAGTTACGCAATAAAGGTACAGGTATCTGGTACTATCTATGTGCCAAATTTCATTAAAATTCCTTCAGCCGTTTTTGCGTGGTTGAGTAACAAACATCCTTACATGTAAACTTTCACATTTATAATATTTTTACTAGCTGTTGCCTGCGACTTCGTCTGTGATTCAGGATGAAAAGCCTATGTCCTTCCTAACAACCTAAACCATGACAAGGAAGTCATGATTTACCCATGTGCTAAATAGTTTTAGCGTGATAGCATAACAAACATTAAACAAACTCACTTTTAGTTAAGTAACTAATATGATTGCTCGTAGCCATATTTTTTTATCTCATTAAAATGAGCAAAAAAGAAACAATCAACGCGTTGATGTCTTTTACTCCACGGTGTCGGTAAATTCACACGGTGTTGTTAAAATAGAGAATGCTAATTTTATAGTCAGTCTAAATTTCCCAGATAAGTATGAGACCTAGCTAGATCGACTTTTCGCCCCATAAACTTATATATTGCAACTTTCATCGAAATCGTTAGAGCCGTTTTCGAGAACGTGATTACAAATAATATATAAATATTCAAACATTGCTTATTTAACATTATAGGATACAATTAGTAATAGAGGTGTGTCCTACGACACACTTCTATTAGAAATAAAATCGTATCACCACGACAAAACAGCATCTCTATGGCATTTGACGCAGCCTTAACGGCTGCGTCAAATAGGTAGGCACATACTAAATAAGTTTTCACTTTTTGTTTATTTTGTATTTCGTGTTTCATTCAATAAATGTTATTCTTTGTTTCTTTCTTTCTAAAAATTAAAACTGTTAGCCTGGGAAAAGTTTCCAAATATCGTCATTTTTAACTGACTTTCAAAAGGAGGAGCTTCTCAATTCGACTACGTTTTAATTTTGCTTGGGTAGTTTTGAGCTAGCTTCAATAATACGTATTTTCTCCCACCTAGTATTTGGATAATATGATAAGTTCCTGTTACTGTTATTTACATAACAGGTAGTGGTATGCGAATTTGTGTGGAGTAGGTACCACAACTAAAAAGCGAAAAAAAAAAACCGAAGACACCGACTTCCGAAATTAAAGTTATTTTTCACTTCGTAGTGTTTTTTGGAAGTCGGTTGTGCTGCATCACATGCCCATACCATAACAACCTATTGTCACACAACTTTTCAGTCACCTGTGTCACTTTTAGACTTCCTCTTATGTACCTACTCTTTTCTTGTTCCATCTGGAAAAGTAACGTTGGTCTGGTAAAGACCTTGTCTTGCATAATGTGATGTATAACATAATCAGCATATAATGTTCCCACTGCAGGGACACAGGCCTCCTCTCTTTGACAGTGAGTGGGCTGTTATCTACGACGCGGGCCCAGTGTATGTTGGTAGAATTCACATGTCTTCGAATTTTTGGTTCTAGGATATACCGGTTTCCTCACGATGTTTTTCTTCACCGTTTTGAGAGCAGTGGTGATGAAATTATTTACACAAAGTAATGCGCCTGCCTGGGTTCGAACTAGTGATGTGCTGGGTATCCGTATCCGTATCCGCGGATATCCGAGGGAGAAAAAAGATCTGAATCCGTATCCATTACTTTTTAGCAGATCTTGAACGGATCTTTTATATTAATACATTATATTACGTATGTGAAATTTTAAAGATAATTATGTAGCAATTAAATACTGTTAACTTCAATCCAAATTATTAAAAAAAAATATTTATTATAAATTCAAGTAGAGTAAGTACCAGTAAATTAAGTTATAAGGTTGTAATTAAACTATCTTTGTAGTGAGATCAAACCTCTAATATTTGTGCTATGCTAATTGAAATAATTATGTGAGTTAACACATCAATTAAAACTATATTATATAATTAATATTGAGTAATGGTAAACGTAAAGACTTGTAATTGGCTTTCTGTCGACTATTGTTTTCTTTCTGTTGTTTTTTTTTTTAGCTGTAAGTCTTCCATGCTGTAATAAATAAATAAATTGTATTTCAAAAAGAGTAACTTGGCAGCTTTGTCCTCCAAAAGTTAGTTACGATGAAGATCATAAATAATTCCTGCTGAACCTGAAGAAAGTTGAGATCCGTATCCGTATTCGCGGATCTAGACCCGTATGATCCGTATCCGTATCCGCGGATCACATTTTTTAACGATCCGGCACATCACTAGTTCGAACCCATGACCTACAATTCGTAAGTCGGGGATGTTACCACTATTGCTCTATGTCATGTTTGATTATAACAATTAACTGTGTAATAAAAGGTCTTACCTTTCTTTCTTATCCACCAGCGGTTTTCAAAAATTTCACCACAAAACTATAATTTACGTTTTCTTAAAATAGCTCGGTTACTCGGTAACTTTATATAGCTTCTGCTACTGACCACCGCAACCAATCAATCAGTCTTAGATTTTCTAAAACCAAAAACTTTGACCCATTAATATTAATGCTAAGAGGACTGATTCCCACGAACTACAATACACAAACTGAGTAGCCATGTCCCATATAAACATATAAATAATTATTATTTGTGGAACTGCCGGAAACCCGTTTACACTCGTCTCATCACAAGTGACCTTTGCAATAGCTTGAAAAAAACCGCACTGAGGGTTCCGTATCATTTAAAATTTTCATCGGCGAGGCTTATATTCATCAGAAAATTTTAACACTGCACACTGCGGTGTAGAATATTGCAGTTTTAGGTCAGCGCCATCTCTTGACCGATAGTGAAATTAATGTCATTTTTGTTGATGATTTCTGAAAGAGTGTGTTATTTAGAGACATCGTTTTATTTTTCCTGTAATTTTTACATAAACTTCTATCACATAGAATAATTTCAGATTTTTCTATATGCAAACTTCGGAGATAAGGGGGGAACGGTATTCATATCATCACAAATCACATAGTATTCTATGTGGCCTAAAAAAAAAAGAAAAAGGTTTGAGAATGTGTAAACAGCGCTTTTTCATATTTTCCCCACGTGCCCTAGTAGCTCCATTTCGAATTTTCAAGAACCCCGTTCAGCCCCTGTTGCAAAAAAATTTAAACATTTTTATTTCTTTCTTATTTCCAAAATAGTTGGGCAAACATCATCTAAAACTATTCCAAATTTCAAGTTGATAGAATTAGTAGTTCTTGAGATATCCAGCTGTGACAGACAGGCGGACAGACAGACTGATTTGCACCATAAGGGTTTCTATTCACTATTTTGGTACGGAACCTTAAAAAGCAACTGTCGTCATGAATGCCAAAAAACTTTATAAAAATTCTTCGTAATTGGTTCCGTAAAATAAATTAGTTATCTATTATTAGATTTATTAGCTTTCATCTATTATTCATGACGTAAGTATTACAAACTTACGAACCTGTTATTACGCAGTCTCTATAAAACTATTTTTTATACCCTAACTAGATGACCCCGTGAACCGTTAAGATTTCGGCTGTTCCTTTGGGTTTTTCCTAAACCACCCCAGTAAGAGGCGAACAAAACAAAACAAAAATCAAATCGGGCTTTTCAAGTTTTTGCGAGACTAATGCACGGCAATTGATTTTATTTACACAATGTGGCTCATGGGCATGTGACCGCTCGTATTTTTCTGAACATTCATGAAAAATTATCGAAAATTAAATTTAAAAGGGGGTATAAATTTAGGGGGGATAAATTTTAATACAAAATGTTAGTTAATCCGATAGAATAACTCATAAGCTTTTAGAAATAATAAACAGAATCCAAATCGAGCCAACAACATCGGAGATATGGCAAAAAATGTAAAGCAAGGTCACAAACGCTACTCAAAAATTAAAAATTGAATAACATGAAAAATTTTGAAGATAGACTCCCCTTTTAAAGTTAATTTTCAGAAAAAAAAAAACATGAACGTTCAGAAAAATACAGGCGGTCCATGCACATGGGTGACATTGTATATGTCACCGTATAATTATGAACTTCGTTAGTTTATAATCTATCGGTATTATTTCCGTTAAATTATAAACTGTCGAAAAATTGTGAACTGCAACGAACCATTTACAATTTAACGCATTATTTTTCGCTGGTTTATAATCTTTCCATGGGAAACCGACAAATTGTGAGCTGGTATCAAACTTGCTTGCTACGTAACGCACCTTGCGCTAATATTAAATAGCCTGCCTGGCTGCGAGCAACTTGGAAGTAGCGCTCGCCGGCCGCTGCCGCGGCCCCGCTCGCTTCGCTCGCTCGGCTCGCGCGCGGTTGGTCACAGTTCTAACCTAACCCATTTCACCCAGTTCACAATTTTTCGACAGTTTACAATCTAACGGAAATAATTCCGACAGATTATAAACTAACGGTTCTCACAATCTTACTGTGACATATAAGATAGATATAATCATTTAACTCATCATCTGTTACGACGCCTCATTGAGGTGGATAACAATTAAAATTCTATTGTGTCTCGTTAATGACAGTTGAAAAGATAATAGTAGGAATTAGGGATTGCATAATATTTTGTAGGCCTATATAATTATCTATTGTGCACCAATCTGGATGTTCAGAAAAGTATATTTATTCTATCTGTCTATCTACCAACTTGCAGCGGTCCGTTGAATTTTTTAATGACCGTAACTATGAATAGTTATTGAGGGCTTGTGGCTAAGTAACAACAGCTGCACTGGTCGATCGATCAGGTTAAGCTACGCTTGCCACGGTTGGTCTGTGGATGGGTGACCATCTTTACATACCAAGACCCCTCCGTGCCTCAGAAAGCAGGTTAAGCCGTTGGTCCCGGCTGTCATTTGTAGATCTTTGACAGTCGTTACGGGTTGTTAGAAGCCCAAAAATTCTGACAACCAGTCTTACCAAGCGGTATCGTGTTATCTAGTAACTAGGTTGTGGAGATCAGATATGCAGTCGCTCCATGTAAAATACTGGTATTCAGCTGCATCCGGTTAGACTGGAAGCCGACCCTAACATAGTTGGGAAAAGGCTAGGCAGATGAACTATGAATAGTTATTGTTTTATTTTATCTGTCTGTGTAGAATTTAGTGCCTGCGTGGTTTAGCACTAACTTCTGGGTTGGTTGATTTGGGATTATTTTAGACTGGTGATAGTTTGGTTGTTGGTTTACGACCACTGGTTTAATGATACGAAGTAATATATTTTAAAGGCTATATATATTTCGATATATTAACTATTCGATATTAAGAACGTTCGATTTATACTGGTCGTTCAATTGATATTCGGTTATTTGGCATTCGATTTGGCATAGTACAGATGCCAGCACATCAAGCTACTACAATCTGTCAAATTTATTTAATAGTTTTTTAACTTTATCGCTGATGTCTAAGGTTCAAAGTTGATTGGGACAATTTGACAGTTTCGGGTAGCTTGATGTGCTGGCGTCTGTACACCCATCCTATAGTTCTGTACTATAGGCAACGCAGCCCTTTCCTTTTTTACCCGCACTACAGTCACATTTTGGAATCCTGGGAGAAGTCTCAGGATGCAATTGGCATTTTCTTTGACTTCTCAAAAGCATTTGACTGCGTTGACCACAATGCACTAATCTGTAAATTACACCACAACGGAATACGTGAACAAGTTGTTGAACTTGTTCTCGGAGCGACGTCCTCGGGGTCTTTTCTCAAGTCTGCTCTAGTTAGGATGAAGATGTGATTACTTGAACTCACACACTGACTTATTAGTATTATTTGTTAAAATTTTAGGAATATCGTATACTTTTACAATGTTTATAAATATGTGAGCATCAATCGAGTGAGTATCTATCACACATAATTAATTTATATGTCATTGCTTCATTTTTAGGGTTCCGTAGTAAACAGGGAACCCTTATAGTTTCGTCATGTCCGTCTGTCTGTCTGTCTGTCTGTCTGTCAGCGGTCTAGCTCCGAGACCCTTAGTACTAGAAAACTGTAATTTGGCATAGGTATATATTTTAATTACGCCGACAAAGTGGTAAAATAAAATTATGAAAAATATTTTTTTTTAGGGTACCTCTCATACACGTAAAGTGGTGATGTTATTTTTTTCTTTTTTTAACCCATAGTGAGGGGTATCATTGGAAAGGTCCTTCAAAAATATTGTGAGTTTGTGTAAACCATTTTTGGATTCAGGGATCCGTTTGTGAAATATTAAGCTTTAAAGTGCTAATTTTTGTTAGAGTCAAGTGTCCACCCCCCTGCCGGCTAAATGGTTGATTTTAGGTATGTGAAAAAAATCACAACAGTAGTTTATATAACGAAATTAAAAGAAAAACTATCACAGCTAAGTAGGCTCTGCAAGTTAACGAGTAATAATCGACCAATTTAACTTTGCAGTTGCAAAAACATGTTTTTCCATACATTCCGTATGGGAGAACATATTTTTCAACTACAAAGATAAGTTTGTTTTTGGGATTAATTCATCCCAACTACGGAACCCTTCATTGTGCGTGGTCCGACACGCACTTAGCCGGTTTTTTTTTACCTTTTGTGGTATAGTAATCTTATTCCATCGTCCGTAAAAACTCCATTGCGTGCTCAATACGTAAATAAAACTATAGACCGCATTGATGCGAAAAAGTTTTTTTGGTATGGCACCTAAAGTGTTTAATAAAATTCGTGATGACATAAAAAACATGACATTATATAAGTTTAAAAAAGCTCTTATTAAATTATTAATTGACAAAAGTTATTATACTGTAGACGAATTTTTGAACGACCAATTATTATAATGATGCATTTTTTATATATTTTTTTTACTTTTTGATAATAAGTACTATGACTATTTATTGTATTTAATGTTTCTTTTTTATCCTTTTCTTTTCTTGTATTTAATTAATTTAAAATACAATTTTTTCTAATGACATAATCTAATGACACCTAAGTAACGGGTCACTTCTAAATTTGTATGTCTTAATTATGACAAAATACCCCTATTTATGAAAACACCTATGTTTCACAAATAAACTGATTGATTGATTGATCGTCTTCACATATAATTAATGTATACAAAATATTGTAAAACATTTTAAAAGAGTAACGGTGGAGTTTCTTGCCCATTCTTAACATAAACATAACATCACGCCTTGTTTCCCCGAAGGATTGGGCAGAGGTGTCCCTGTAGCAGGTACACCCACATTTCCCATGTAATAGGGGGCTAGCCTTTTGCCCATTCTTCTCCATGCAAAAACTAGCTTTTGGAAGGGGCGACTAGAATCAATTCTATTTATGTAAATTTTCATGTTCTAAAGTGCCTTTTATGTGCCTAATTGAAATAAATTATTTGACTTTGAAGGACGCGCCTCAAGGTTAAATTCTTGGCCCATTCTTAATTCTAGTTTATAGTAATGACCTTCCTTACATGATGGCAACGTATCGGATATAATTCTATTTAAGTAAAAGTTGCTTAAGTAAAAGTCTCTTGGATCTGAGAAATATCCATTGTAAATTAGTGTTTTCTCTTTAGGGTTCTTACTCTTTCGTTTAATCTGACCTCTAGATTACAGCAGTAAGCACAAGCAAGCAGCAAGCACTAAGCTAACTCGCACAAATAATATTGTTATCCAAGTCGATTATTGCAGGACAATGTTTGTCAACCAATTTGTTTTATAATGAAATTATTGTTGAAGTACTGAGGTTTGGTAATCTGGATAAGTCTTGGATCTGTTTTGTAGTGCGATATGTACTATATTGTAGTTAGGTTGAATTTATCTAAATCAGCATATCTATTGTCATTATCTGGTACTGTAGAAATACCCCTTTTAGCAGTAATAGCGACAGGTATGAGAGGATGGTCTTAGAAGTTTTGATTAACATTTGGATATTTTAAAACTACTTCAATTTACAGCCAGACCCGGAACAACTACTTGTAGGTCATACAAATATTTGTGTTCCGTGCGTGAATCGAAACCGTGACACGCAGCGCAGCAGTCAATCGCTTAACCACTGCCAACTTCGAAAAGATCGCTTTCCCGTATAAAAGCTTTGACAATACGCCATAAATAACGTAATCTTGACCTGTTTAGAGCAACGGGAGAATCAAACAAGTAATACATAGTTTAGATGAAAACAAAATTATTAAAAGCTAAATTGATTACAATAAATAAATTAAATTACCTAGAATAAATTAGATTAGATGTGATTTTATGTTTGATAATTTTTAAATAAGATTATTTTAATATTTGATTTTATACTAGAAACACTCATTAAATGGCAAGTGATGCAGAAAAGCCTCCTATATACTTCTTGGCAGATTACGTGGCACATGGAATAACACCCTACTGAGCAAATCGGGACAGTTAAGAGAGTCTGTTACCAGCTTCTTAAGGAAAACCAAGTCTAGCATATTCCTGCGTTTCTCCAGCGACACCATCTTAAAATACTTCAGTTTCTATTGGTACGAGTTGAGTTTTTTCCCATATTGCTTTTATAGGTGAGATGCCATAAGAACCGTTTTTGCAGTCGTTCGATGCGCTTGATGTGGATCTTATACTCAGGTTACCAGATCACACTGCAATACTCAAGATGGCTTCTAACGAGTGAGTTGTACATAATTTTTTTAATGCTAGGTTTTTTGGAGTTCTTACACTCTCTCATAACGAAGCCGTTTTTAATATAGTTTTGTCAATGTGTTCTACAAAACTTAGCTTTTTATCAAGCTGAATGCCTAGGTCTCGAACAGTTTCGAATTCCTCAAGCCGCTCACTATTCAATTTATAGACTGACTGCATGATATTCTTTTTTTTGTGAATTTGTTATGATGGCATTTTTTTTATTCAAAGACATTTTGTTGTGCATACACCACATAGTCAGCTTGTTTAAATCGCTTTGAAATAGTACTGAGTCCGCAGGATTTTTTATAATCTTTATGGCTTTGAGGTCATCAGCGAATAAGAATATATTCGAGTTCGAGAAGTATTTGTATATATTATTTATAAAAAGAATGAATATATGCGGACCCAAATGAGATCCCTGAGGAATTCCCGACGTTGCAATGTACGAATCTGAAGAGCAGCCTTTTACCACAACCTTGAGCATCCGTCCAGACAGATATGATTCGAACTAATTTAAGAGGGGGTCCGATACGCCATTCATTTCAAGCTTCTTGACGAGTATGCCATGGTCTACCGTGTCAAAAGTCTTGCTGAAGTCGGTGTAGACTGCATCAACCTGGACACGCAAATCAAGAGCTTCAACAATGCGTTCAACATAAGTCACCAAATTGGTAGCTGTTGATTTCCCCTTCTTAAATCCATATTGGCTATCTATTATTAACTATGATAAATGTCTAGACAGCACAGGGCAATATCCTATTAATTAGATATTTAAATTAAGTATTGGTATACAAAATAAGTAGTTGGCATTCTATGAAAGGTCAAATTTATTTTTAATAATAACTGTTAGCCGGAATAGGAAATGGCTATTTACATTCTGCAAGGGCAGTCTTCTTATAAGACCATGTTAATTCATATTTTTAACTAGGTATTTCCCTCGGTTTTTTTTACCACTGCTTCATGTATCCAGATAAAAAGTATTATTTGTGTCAATTTGGAATAATATAGGTGTCTTTGAGCCTTCATTAAAATCAGTAAAGCCGTTCATCCAAACCCACACACATACATACTTTTACTGTGGTTTTACGGTCTATTCATCAACTCAGCCCATTGCAGTCCCCTGCTGGACATAAGTCTTTCCCAAACTGCGCCGCAACACGCTGTCCTACGTCTTCCGCATCTAGTCTGTCCCAGCCAACTTTTAAGACGACCGGCGTCGTCATTATAATATTAGTGGGAATTAATATCTACTAGTACCTGGTCGACCAAGATCTGCTCGGTTGAAAATAGATAAACATATCCTCCAGGTATACTAACGTTGTATCACATTCTCGAGGCTGTAAAAAAGTAAAGATTTTCCCAGATATGAGACCCAGCTAGATCGATTTTTCGCCACCGTAAACCCCTTTTTTAACCGACTTCCAAAAAGGAGGAGGTTATATGTTCGTCGCGTATGTTTGTTTTTTTTTTTTTTTATGTATGTCCACCGATTTCTCCGTCAATTGTGGACCGATTTTGAAAATTCTTTTTTTGTTTGAAAGGGTGTGCTCTCTTCTGAATCCATTTTGGCTATCGTTAAATATATTAAATGTTTCGCAGGAATACAGGCGAGTCGACATAGCGGTTTCAATTATTTATTTTTAATTTATGCAAAAGGGCTATGGAGCGATAATTATTGCAGTCAGTCTGAGAATCTTTTTTGTGGATTGGTTTGATTACTGAGATCTTTAGTAAATTGGGGACAGTTTGTTCAGTGAAGGATTGGTTTATTAAAGAAGAAAGTGGTATGGCTAGTTCCTTTACGTATTTTCTAATTAATTAGGGTGGGAGTTCATCAAAACCATGGCGTCTATTGTTTTTAAGAATGTGGCGACGCATGAATTGTCCATACAAACGTAGTACATAAATCATTTGCAATTTGAGCATATTTCCACCATATTATGTTGATATTCGGATTGAGACAGTATTTATCTAGGCTCCTATGTCTTTTTATTTCCAAGAACTTACCTTTAAATGAAGTGTAAGCGAATTACATTTCGTACATTTTTACAGCGTAAATGACATGTTTTCATATTGTTTTTTCTGTATTATAAACAACAATATTTGTAATATTGTTTCCGCAGAAACATAGTTTATGTTATCAAGTTACAAATTATCGAGAAAAAAATGGAAATACATTAAGTTACCATTCATAATTTTTTGTATTTTTGTATACATCCAAATTTATCATAAATTTTCGAAAGCTAGTAGTACTATCGCATCAAGCAATAATTGTCAATGTGTGCGTGGTAGTATTGCTCACTGTAGGTGTATATCGCTCCGACAGACACTCACACTAGCGCAACGTGCTTGGAATTGAGTTTTGCAAACATCTCGATTTGTAGTTGCGAGCCGTATCGCCAGCCTCTTAAGGTTTCTTATAATTGTTTGTAGGCATCTACAGGTTTGACAAATATAGAGTTATCATTTTTTGTATTATCTGGTCGACCGGTTAGATTGCTGGATTTTCCTCTAACTGACTTAAATAAGTCGTTGAAGGCGTTTGCGACAGGGTTTTCCGTTAACGTACTTTGTACATTTAGCTTGCTATTTTTTTTAGTTCTTTTGGCTGTTTTGTTTGTGCGTTCTTTAATTATTTACCACATCGTTTTGGAAATATTGGAGCTATGTTGTATTCTTTTTATATTTTAGATTGTTTTCGATTTAGAAACTGCTTTTTAAAAACTAGTTTTTAGTATTTTTGTAATATTTTAACAAGAAAGGCAGAAACTACAGAACACCACCTGCTACGATCCTTACATAGTCCATTTGCCTCGTTTGCGAGTACTACGCACCTGGCCTTTCTGAAGAACATCACCAATAAGGTCAGTATATGTCCTCCTAGGGCGTCCCCGCCCGGCCTTTCCCTTTACATCAGCCTTGTAAATACATTTTGTTAGTCGCCTTTCATTCATCCTCTCAATATGCCCAAACCATCTCAGCATACCCTTTTCAATTTTTGTCACTACATCTTCTCTTAAATCACACTGCTGTCTTACTACTGCTGTCTGATTATGTAAGGATCGTAGCAGGTGGCGTTCTGTAGTTTCTGCCTACCCCTATGGGAAGAAGGCGTGAGTTTATGTATGTATGTGTGTATGTTTAAAAAGAAAGGGCTTCATTTTGTGATAGAAATGTTTTAAGTAGACGTTTGTTCTGGCAAGACACTTTTAAACCAGTAGTTAGCCACGACTTCTTGGTTTTGTTCTTAATTTTTGTTTTTGTTGTTGGAATACAGGCATTTAATATACTTACTATTATTGTGTGAAGAGATTCATAGTTTGAGTTTACGTCCTTGTTATCTGAAAATATTGATCGCCAATTTATTTTAGTTAATTGCGTCTTGAAGTTTTCCAAAATCAAAATCAAAATATTTTATTTCACATAAACCTACATGGGCACTTATGAAACGTCAGAAGCTAGGTGCACGGTTCCAATTGGTCGTTTCCTATGGAGAAGAGCCGGCAAGAAACTCCACGGTTACTCTTTTAAAAATAATTGGCTTTTACAATACTTTCATATAACAAGTTTCTAGGTATGGGAGGACAGTGCATGTCTTTCAATAAGTACCAAGTACTTAACAAAATAGAAAATGGTCAACAGGTCTACAATCCACTAAGCCTACAGCGTTCTCACATTCACAAAATATGTAGAAAAGAATCTATACAAAAAATAAATAAATTAATATAAGTAAAAAAAACCTATTTTAATAAAACGCAATTATATGATTGCTGTTACAACTGTAATCAATCTGAGTAATTATCATGTCCACAAAAGTCACTAAAAAAAAGTTGAAATTAAATCGTAGGTATATAATGTCAAATAATAGAATAATAAATATGTCAAGGACGAATGTAAAAACAAAAAAAAAATAAAGATTTAAATAAACATGGTAATTTGGGAGCAGTTAATAGACTCTTACTTATTTATGCCGTTAATGAGGTACCAGGGAAGCTACATGTGCAGAAGGAATTAATGCCAAACTTCCTTATCTTCAACATAGTCTTTAATTTTATAATATGCTTTCTTGATAAGGACACGTTTGATGTGGGTTTTGAACTTCCCATCGCTAAGTTCTGTCACAGACTTTGGCAACTTGTTATAAAAGCGGATACTGTTTATAAGAAATGACTTGCTTGTTTTAGTTAATCTAAATTTGGGTATCACAATTTCATGTCGACTACGTGTATTTATATTATGGAAATCGCTTCTTATTTTGAAAAGTCTTAAGTTTTTGCGAACATACATAATACTTTCTAAGATATAAAGTGAAGGCAAAGTCAGTATATCAATTTCTTTAAATTTGTCTCTAAGGGACTCGCGAGGGCCCATTTTATAGATCGCGCGGATTGCCCTCTTTTGTAAAATGAAAATTGAATCTACGTCAGCTGCCGATCCCCACAGCAAGACACCATAAGACATAATACTGTGGAAATAAGCAAAGTATACTAACCTAGCTGTGGCTATATCAGTCAACTGCCTTATTTTTCTTACTGCATATGCAGCTGAACTTAATCTACCTGAAAGAGTTCTAATATGAGCGCCCCATTGTAATTTTGAATCTAAAGTAATTCCTAAGAATAAAGTTTCCGTTATTGCATCTAGGTTTTTGCCATCAAGTTTTAGATTTAGACCTACTTGAGGTACATTTGGTAATGAGAACCTAATACATTTCGTTTTGTTCGCATTAAGTAAAAGATTATTAGCTGCGAACCATTTTGAAAGTACAGCCAGACTATCGTTAACATGTAATACATCTGTATCTTTCCTGTCTATTTTAAAAATAAGAGACGTTCCATATTGTTTTCATTAAATATTATTTTAGTTATAAACCACGTTTGTTGCAATGTTTTATTGGGGACCAATATTGTTATTCCCTTGTGATCAGAAAGTCCAAAGTCTTCAACAGAACCCTTAAAGTTTTTTAATTTAAAGTTAATAGATACTAAATCTATACATGTGACACTTGTTTTGCTGATTCTAGTAGGTTCGTTAATATTTTGGTCGAAGTTATGGCTAGTCATAGTATTAAGTAAAGCTGTAGAGCTATTTGAATTTTCTAATATGTTGATATTGAAGTCTCCTCCAGTAATAATATTCTTTTTACTGTCTTTGATAGTTAGTAATTGTAAAAGTTTTTTGAGAGAACTATAAAATACATCTGTCTCTCTGTTTTTCTGAGGCGAATATATAACTACAATGATAAATAACATTTTTCTCATTTTTCTGGACTATTTCTGTTGCACACACTTCGAATACAAACTCCACAGTCAACGAAGTTATGTTATGGTGCCGATTCCCTTGTTCACAAACTAAACTAAATTTAAGTTCAGTGCATCTTTTTCTTTCTATTTCATTAATAAAAGGACAAAAGAATTAATCAGCGCCTGTCAGTACTCCATACAAGTTTAGACGTGATTAAAAAGAATTTACGTCAAGCGCTGATTAATTTGACAGGACTAAACTAAAATTTATCTTCTGTCCTTTTCTTAATGAAATAGAAAGAAAAAGATGCACTGAACTTAAATTTAGTTTAGTTTGTGAACAAGGGAATTGGCACCATTGTCGCTCTAAGGTTTCGATGTTTACTTGTATAAAAATGCACACGCCTCCACCTTCGTATTTTTCCTGTTGTAACAGGAAGCCGTTTTATATCCGTTTTGGTGTAGTAGTTCAATTTTCTTTTCTGTCATCCAAGTTTCCGTCAGACATATAGCATGAAGGTTTTTTCTTTCTTCAGTGACTGATTGTAGCAAATGATTTTTATTTTTAAGACTGCGTATATTTTGGTATGGAATTTCAAAGTTACAACAATGTTCAGTTTGCCTATTATTGTAGCTCTGGGTCGGGGAAGGCGGCATAACTGTATTACTTAGCGTTATGTTTTTGATGGTTTGTTGGTCGTTGTATTCCTGGAATTCTTTGCAAAATGGTTTGTTGGTTTTTATGTTTTGTGGTATTATAGACCATCCTTCTCTTTGATTTCGTCTTCTCTGCAGAGATTCTTTATCAAGAAAACCTGACACAGATAAGCCTAGACTTTTTAAATCACATCTCAGATTAAAACCATAAAGTCATCGATAAGGAAAAAGAGTGCATAGGAGCTTTAAACGGTGCTCTCCGTAATCCTTCAGAAGCAACAGAAAGTCTTTACATAGAATAGGTATATAATCGAAGGTAAATAAAAATAAAAAACGTAAAAAATATTTTAATGTTTCTACAAAAGATAACTTACTACTCTACAAAATATACAAGATTCTTTAATCACATAAAACTTTAAACCTAAACGCGCTTCGTAAACAAAAACTGATTGATTCCTTTAATGTAAACAGGCATATATTCATCCCAGTTAATTTTCGAGGGGTCGCAGGGGAACTGATGTCTATCTTCATCTGATAATGAGGCATGTAATGCCCGCGTATGGTCTGCCTTCATCTCCCAGGAGTTTTTTGTGAAGAATTCCAGGATATCACGACCGGCGATCACTTTGGACTGCATTTTCATGTACCTAAGGATTAAGGAGTGTAGTTTCAGTTGACTGCCATGCCAGTTGACATGCATAGACAATGTATTTACTAATCTATCTTAACTATAATAATTATTATAAATTCGGAAGAGCAGTGGTGGCCCAGTGGTAACGGCCGCGACTTACTAGTTGTAGGTCGTAGGTTTGAACCCAGACAGGCGCTTTACTTTGTGTAAATTATTTCATCACCACTGCTCTCAAAACGGTGAAGGAAAACATCGTGAGGAAATCGGCATGTCCTAGAACCGGAAATTCGAAGACGTGTGACATCTACCAACCCGCACTGGGTCCGCGTGGTGGATTACGGCCCACTCCCTCTCACAGAGAGGAGGCCTGTGTCCCAGCAGTGAGAACATTTATAGGCTGATGATGATGATGATAAATTCGAAAATGAGTTTGTTTGTTACGCTTTCACGCTCAAACGGCTGAACGGATTTAGATGAAATTTGGCACATAAGTAGACCAGTACCCTAATTGCGTAATGCAACACAACCACAATCTGTTTCGATTTGAAACAGATTGCTAATCCATTGTTTCATAAGTTGGAAAATCAAATCTGCTTAACAACGTAAATAACGCAATGAATGTTGTTGAACTGTCAAAATGAAACAAATTTGGCAAAATTGTTTACGAAAATAAGTTACGCAATTAGGGTACAGGACTTGAGTTACATAGAATACTTTGTATCCCGATATTCCCACGGAATCGAGACTTGTGTGGGTGAAACCGCGGGGCGCAGCTAGTACTAATAATAAAGCCGTTGAGTTTGTTTATTTTTGTTGTGTACTCCAGTTGGGTTTGAATTTGATAGCTCAATTCTTAAGACCAGGCACTCCAAAGACTATTTTCACGCAAACTCCGCCCCAATGCACCCCACCACTCCACTATGTGCTAAACGCTAACACATCAGTGATAAATTTGAATATCGCGTGCGCTCTTTGGTCGTGTTCAAGCACGGAACTTAATGTCGTAAGTCTCAATTCTTATTTCGTTTATAACTAAAGTAATAATTGATCTAGAGAATAAATATCTTATAAGTGGATAATAAACTATATTTTCTTACTGTCAATAATGATTTTAGATATAAAAGCCGAGTAATCTTGTGTTTGTTTCAAATAATCTTTAAAAAACCGGCCAAGTGCGTGTCGGACTACGCACAATGAAGGGTTCCGTAGTTGGAATGAATTTATCCCAAAAACAAACTTAATTTTGTAGTTGATAAACATGTTCTCCCATACAAAATGTATGGGAAAATATGTTTTTGCAACTGCAAAGTTAAGTTGGTCGATTATTACTCGTTAACTTGTAAAGCCTTTATAGTGGCATGAGGAACAGGGTATAAAGTTCACTCATCCACCATAGAAAAGGGAGGATCCTCCGACCAGACGGGTGTTGTGTCTGGCGGGCAACTGCCCATCGGTTTGAAGTTGAAATCTTGTACGTATGTCGATCGCTCGGTAAACTCTAACTGCGCGATGCAGGATTTGTGTGACGTTGCGTAGTTCGTATGTGGCGGTGTAACCGCTACAAGCCTACTTAGATGTGATAGTTTCCCTTTTAATTTCGTTATATAAACTACTACTGTGATTTTTTTCACACATCCAAACCAACCATTTAGCTGGCAGGGGGGGACACACTTGACTCTAACAAAAATTAGCACTTTAAAGCTTAATATTTTGCAAACGGATCTCTGAATCCAAAAATGGTTATCCCAAACTCGCAATGTTTTTGAAGGAACTTTCCAATGACACCCCACACCATGGGATAAAAAAAACATCACCATTTTATGTGTATGGGAGGTACCCTAAAAAAATGTGTTTCATAATTTTGCTTTACCACTTTGTCGGCGTAATTAATATGTCCACCTATGCCAAATTACAGCTAAACCGCGGACAGACAGACATACAGGCAGACAGACGGACATGACGAAACTATAAGGGTTCCTTGTTTACTACGAAACCCTAAAAAGACATGATTTTCGAATAAAAATGGATCGAGCGAAAATATTCCAATTACGTAACTGTCTTATATTCGGAAAGAAAAAGATCCAATAAATCAAATACTAAAGTTCCATTTTGATTGTATGCGTGACTTTTTCAGAATATTAATGCAAATTAACATACAATTTAGGGAGCCTCCTCTTAGAGGGTTAAAGGCTGTTTAATATCACGCAATGACCCTTAGGAGCCGAGCAAAATAAAATAAATAAGTCAGAAAGAACATTAATCGAAAACGAAGTAATAGCGACAGGGGCCGAGGTCCTGAGGGGGAGGGGGGATTGGAAGGTGTCACGACTTCCACGCGAACGAAGTCGCGGGCTGAAGTTAGTTTACAACATATAATAAAATCGTAGTGAAGTCAAAACTGTACATTGAAAAAAAGTAATTGCTACGAGGTCTGGGATCGATTCTAATGCCGAAAATGTTGTTTTTAGAATTTTTGTCTGTTTGTCTCAATGTATGTTCCAGCACGCACATATACTACCGGATAGATTCTGTTCAAATTTTGCATAGATATTCCCTATGAGTCTGTTCAGTCATCATCATCATCATATCAGCCGAAAGACGTCCACTGCTGGACCTAGGCCTCCCCCAAGCACCTCCACTTCGACCTATTCTGTGCTTTCCGCATCCAGCGGATTCCTGCGGCCTTCACAAGGTCATCGGTCCATCTCGTGGGAGGTCTTCCAACGCTACATCTTCCGTTACGCGGTCGCCACTCCAGAACCTTTCGGCCCCATCGGCCATCCGTTCTGCGAACAATGTGCCCTGCCCATTGCCACTTAAGTATGGCAATTCTTCGGGCTATGTCGGTTACCTTGGTTCTCCTGCGGATCTCTTCATTTTTTCATTTCTGATTCGATCACGTAGGGAAACTCCAAGCATAGCCATCTCCATTGCCCTTCGGGTCTTTGTTCAGTCTGTAGTCTTAAATTATTACGCTATTTGCGAAATGAATCTGTTTATCTGTTTGTTTGAATATATGTTTCAGCTTGACGCAAATTCTACCGGACAGATTCTATTAAAATTTTGAATAGATATTCACTATAGATCTGTACCCTTATTGATGTGCATCTGGACTGACGGCCCATTATTTTTTTCTTGCGAATTATGTTGCAATTTATAGGGAAATTAGTTAGAAATAGTAAAAACTTAAAGCAAAGGGCCATAAATTTCTTAAACGTGAATTAAAACTTTTATGAACAAATGACTTGGGCTCTCAATCCAGACGCTTGCATAAAATGGCATAGCATAAATCTCAGAAAGTACTATCTCTGTGTTAATAATTTTTATTTTAGAAATTAGTTAAGATTTTATTTGGAGCATTAGAACCGTAAGGGTTGTCCTTGTAATTTATGTGAAACGATAATAGTAGTTTAAGAAACTGTTGCGTATTAAAACATGAGTGTGTGTTTAAAAACCGAGCCGTAGGCGAGGTTTTTAATATTACACGAATGTTTTAATACCTAGCTATGTGCAGTTTCATACACTACTTTATCTACTCTCAAACATTGGGATTGAAACAAATACTAAATAAAAGATCAAAGTTAAAGATCAAGAATAAATTTAAAAATCCCACGAAATTCAGTAAGTACCACAAAACAAATGAATGTCGCCTGCACCAGCACATCACCGCACATGCGCTACAGCGGGTGCTGCTGTCCCCCGCTAAAAGTTGATGGAAACTCTTTGGTGATTTCAACTTCTTGGATTAGCGCTGTATCGTAACAGAAAAAAAATTGTTTTATAGTATTATTTTGTTAGAAAAAAAGTGTTATAATATGATTATATTTTTAAATTTCGGTATTCTGTTTATAAAGTATGTCAATATAAACTCGTTTTGAAGTTCATAATTCGAATATTACGCTATGAGAGTAGATAAAGTTTTTTGTGCAGTTAGCGCTGTATAGCCTGTATATCAGCTAGTTAGTACAATATTTAGATCTTTTTAGGGTTCCGTACCTCAAAAGGAAAAAAAACAGAACCCTTATAGGATCACTCGTGTGGCTGGCTGGGTGTCTGTCTGTCTGTCTGTCACAGCCAATTTGCTCCGAATCTAATGGACCGATAAAGTTGAAAGGAGATGTCCGCTTTTTGTAAGGACGTTGGTTTTTTGTCAAACTACATCCTAAATAAAAACGACAAAAATATGGAACTAGGAACCACTGAAATAATACTTTTAGACCCATCCATATAAGAGAAAAATTATAAACTATTAAAAGTACATATATTTTATTTGTTGATGGCAACTATGACAAATATGATATAAATTGACACATGGTACTATCATTACTGTCAATCAATTGACAGTGATATTATTATTATTTATTTATTTCATCATCATCATCATCATCAGCCTATAAATGTTCCCACTGCTGGGACACAGGCCTCCTCTCTGTGAGAGGGAGTGGGCCGTAATCCACCACGCGGGCCCAGTGCGGGTTGGTAGATGTCACATGTCTTCGAATGTTTGGTTCTAGGACATGCCGGTTTCCTCACGATGTTTTCCTTCACCGTTTTGAGAGCAGTGGTGATGAAATAATTTACACAAAGTAAAGCGCCTGTCTGGGTTCGAACCTACGACCTACAACTCGTAAGTCGCGGCCGTTACCACTGGGCCACCACTGCTCTATTTATTTCATTAACAATTTTTACATTGTATGGAAATGTAACTATAAACTAACACAACATGAAGACATTTAAATTAAAAAGTACATAATAATAACATGATAGTAACATGTGTCAATTTTGACAAGTTTACTATATATTGGGGTGTGTTCGTTATATTATCCTAGATAATTAGAAAGGTTTGTTCGTTTTAGGAGTAAATTCTCACTAACATAAAAAACGATTTTTCTCAAAAATGGAGGTCTTTAAAAATTTATGATATAGTTAGAACCACTAGTTTTTGGGATGTCTATCCAAATATACTTACCCTGGTTAGAATGATTGAATAATAAAAAAACATTTTTGGACATATCCTTTAGTACACATATCGACGGTTAAAAGAAAATAGGGTCTAAGCTACAAAAACTGAAATGTTCAGGAGAGCCGTTCAAAGTTTTAAATTTTTGAAAAACTGACGTATTTTTACTGGCATAAACTGCCATAAACGCCAAAACAGTCATCGTAGATCCATGGGACTCAGTAAGCGCATTCGAAAGAGCGGAAAATTTTACATAGGATGGCATATACAGGGTGTTCGGCAGAACGTTGAATATACGAAAATAGTGGATAGGTGGGGTCATCTGCTATTTACTCAGCCCTAATTTATTTGGCCCTGGCGCCCTGGATATTAAAAAATTTTTTTTTTGCTTTCTTCTAGTTTCACAACTTTCTTAACTTTAAAGTGTAATTTTTATTTAAAAAATGGGTAAAACAGGCATTTTTTTTTAAATCCTTAATATCCTTAATATTGGCAGATTCTTATAACAGAAAGATGTAAAAAATACTTAAATCCTAATTTCAACCTGCGTTAAAAAAAAAAACCAGGGGTCTAGGGCCAAATAAATTAGGGCTGAGTAAGTAGCAGATGACCCCACCTATCCACCATTTTCGTATGTTCAACGTTCTGCCAAACACCCTGTATAACTCATTTTTGACCAAAATGTCGCTTATGCCTACTTCCTTTTTATCGTCGATATGTATTTCTGTGATCCAAACACGGACGTATAACGTAAACAAATGAATTACAGATATAACAAAAGGCCACAAAAATAGGAAGACATATAGACTTACATGGGTTGCTTCCCTGTTGCTCGTAGAAATAAGTCTGCTAAGTAGGCAGGCGTTGTTTGAAGCAAAAATGTTAACATATATAGAATAAATTTGTTTTCAGTAAATGTGAGAGTTATTCGCGGACCGTCTAGAAAACAGAAAATTGAATGTTTTTGATTCACAATCAAGCTATTACAATAGGCAGAAAACAACACTACACTATTGCTATGCTACCCCAGCTACACTGCGTAGCAAACCCAAATGGGATACCGCTACGCCAGCTACGTCACGTAGCAAATGCAAACGTGAGACAGACACCGCTACGACGCGTAGCAATCGCAAACGAGACACCCCGCTTCACCAGCTACGCTGCGTAGGAAACAAGAACGGGATATCGGTACGTCAGCTACGCTGCGTAGCAAACGAGAGCGGGACGCCTCTACGTCGTAGTTATAGATACTTTTAATTCTTTCAACATGAATTTTACTATACTCCGTTTGAAATAAGATTAGACATTTAAACAAACCTTTTTTACAGTCCGTTCAACCGATTTTGACTTCTATTGCGTAGGCATAAGGATGGCATTAAAAGAAAAAAAACTGGTTACAAACCAACTGTTTACTGCAGCTGCCATTTGTCATGCCACCAACGCAATAGAAGTCAAAATCGGTTGAACGGACTGTAAAAAAGGTTTAGTTAGATGTCTAATCTTATTTCAAATGGAGTATAGTTCTTCGTTAGTAAACGCATCATTCAGGATCATTGCATTCGCACACCATCATGTTCATTATCATAAGCCTATACACATCACTGCTGGATATAGGCCTCTTCAATGGTACATTCTAAAATAATAATATCTATAACTATGCATCTATACCAATATAAATCATATAATAAAATCGTAGCAAAGTCAAACTGTACATTGAATATTTAAAAAAAAGTAATTACTACTAGGTCTGGGAACGATTCTAATGCCAAAAATATAGTTTTGAGTATTTTTGTCTGTTTGTCTCAATGTATATTCCAGCACGCACATTACTACCAGATAGATTCTGTTCAAATTTTGCATAGATATTCCCTATGAGTCTGTTCAGTTTGTAGTCTTTAAATTCTTACTTTATTCGCTGTGGGGAGTGAGCGATATTGCATTATGTTTGTATTCCTCTATAATTTACCACAAATTTGTGAAGAGTCGAGCCAAACGGTTACAACATTGCAGATAATTACAGATTTAACCATTTAAATGATTATCATAACGCTATACTATATTTTTCGTAAAATTGCGGGCAGAAACTAGTTAATAATAATTAGATAGCCAAGAAAACTTGAACTTACCAAATACATTTTTAGACTGCGCTCTTTTCAAGTAATCAAATAAATTTCTGAGTGTAATAGGATTGCAGGAACTTGTGCAGCTGTTGTAAACAGCGACATTGTTAGAACTGAAACATTGAAGTGTTTTATAACAATGAATTTTATTTTATATTATTAATTATGATGTACGTAATGTATCAAAAACAAAATAAATTGTTTCTGATAAATAAATGGGTATTCGTTACGGTTTACGTTCCGTTCACAGATCCATCGTGACTATTCGTTAAATACAGCTTGTATCAGATAGGTGTGGTTATTTTTAAATGGTGTGGTAATACTTCTATCTGTTAAACACCAGACTTTATTTTTGAAGCTACTTCACACCTAACAAAACTCAGTCACACAAAATGTTCGACAGGACCTAACCATTTGGCGAGCGACAACGATAGCGCGAGCTAGCGGTGCACAGTAGCGCCATCTAGTGACTTTATTGTAAAACGTTTTAGAGAATTCTGAAACTTATTTTCAGAATTCGTTTCGTCCAGATCGGTTGTAAAATACGACCTGTAGAGGATTACCAACAAACTGACACACGAAAGCAAATTTTGCGAGACTTGAAGCAGGGACGATTCGCTCGCTCAGTCAATAATCAGCTGTCCAATACACAACTATTCAATACCTATTCGACCCAAGTGTATGGGACAGCTGATAATATTTTCGCAATAACTATGTTGGTCCAATGGAGAAAGTTATTTAATTTGATGGTTTGTACCATACTTTTAAATATGACCACCGACTTCCGAAATTAAAGTTATTTTTCACTTTGTAGTGTTTTTTTTTTTGGAAGTCGGTTGATTGTTTTTGTAAAAAGTTTTTATTTTTCAGTTTTTAGTTATGGTACCTACCCCACACAAATTCACATACCACTACCTGCTATGTAAATAACAGTGACAGGAACTCATATCATCCATATACTAAGTGGGAAAAAAATACGTATTATTGAGCCCAACTCAAAAACCATCCAAGCAAAGTTAATAACATTTATATGGCAGCAGTCTCTCGGCTGAAATGATGATGAACCTACCTACAACTCCTTGCAGCAGCTACAATGGTGAGATTAGTCACATAATCTACTGGTATCAGGTCTAGCACATTGTTACTATTGCCAAGTAATACCCTAATACCACCCTTCATGATTCCAGCCAATATACCGGTGGCAGCTGTCAAGTTGTCCACCCATCCTTCTAGGGGCTCTCTTAACGATGCTGTTACTGGAAATTAACAGAAAAAAGACAAAGAAAAGTTATTTATTCTGCACTAACAAGACGCACATTACAATAAAAGACATTTAAAATATACAAAGTAGCCAAAAGCCTCGTATTCAACCTATAAAAGTTCAAAGTTTGATGGTTTTTCTTTAATTTAACGGACTTTTAATGCTACTTTTATATTATTTATTTTTTAATTATACCTATACCTAAATACAATATACCATGATAGATACATAGATATATTTATATTTTTCTTTCTTTCTTTCTTTTAGATTAAGTATGCTAAAAAGAAGAAAAAATGGTGATAGCAATGACGTCTTTTTATCTTTCTGAAAAGCGGAATGAAGTTAAGTAATAATAATATGTGTCAAGAACGGGAAGGTATATTCCTTGAGGTTTTTAGAGGCAATAATCGTACCCCAAATTATTCCCCGCTGCCGCGGTATCGCTCGCTCTGCTCGCTCAGCTCACGCATGGTTGCTCACAGTTCTAACATAACCTAACCCATTTGGTCGGGGTGCCCTAGCTTAGTTACTGCGACCAACTTTGGGAAAAGGCCAGAAAGCACAAAAAAATTTAAGAGGCATATTTATTTAAAAAAAACGAACATCTTAAAAGATCAAGAGGAGCAATAAAATATATCCTGTATTTAAAAAAAAATGGCTAAGTGTGTGTTAGACCACGCACAATAAAGGGTTCCGTAGTTGGAATGAATTTATCCCAAAAACAAACTTAACATTGTGGTTGAAAAACATGTTCTCCCGTACATCGATATACGTCACAATAAATTCTCCAACTGCATAATGTAAGTTTTAATAGCAAAAAAAAAAAACGTGATGAAACTACAAATTACCGATTTTCAGACTTTTTCTTTACTTGTGCTCTGAGACCTTGCTTCTTGCCAAATTTCATGATTTTAGGTCAACGGGTAGTAACATAGTACTTTCCGTTGACCTAGAATCATGAAAAATTTAAAATAGTTTTTAATTAGGCTTTGATTTATTTGCGAGTATCAAAATATGTTGCATAAATGGCCGTATTTTTTTATTGCGTTGACTTAGCAGCTTGATTTTCTTAAGAGCTCCAAAGGACCATAATAGACTAACGTATTTGGTATTAATTTCAACTTGATACCTCCACGCGTTTCTGTGAAAAAGGGTATTGACAGACTGACAGGCAGACAGACGAATAACGAAGTGATCCTATAAGGGGTCCGTTTTTTTCTTTTGAGGTACGGAACCCTAAAAAAGAAATTAAAAAGCTTACCGACTGCAGGCCTGATGATAACTGTGGGGATATTTCCTTTATTTTCGGCTACGTAAGTTTCTGATAGCGCTTTTGCGAACGTGTAAGTGTTTGGTAGATGTTCTGAAAATGATAAATGATTTTATTTCTGTAAGTAGCTCTACTCTGAAAAGAAAGGCCAAAACAAACTCAGAGGTCACAGTCTCTTTTAAAGTCCAGACTTAATCTTAGTCAGATCATGTGAAGGCCATGTGGATTGGTGTCTGAAGTGGTCTTTAGAGGAAAGCACCACACAGATTGAGAGGGCCTGTCCAGTCATTGCACGCATTTATCAGTTATCATACAGCTCAACTCAGAATTTAAGGAGCTCAACGATTCGACGAACAATACCAAAAAAAGGACATTTGTGTAGGCCACATAAATTACTCAAACTGTCAGACCATGATTAGAACTAACTGAGAAAAAATTAAAAACAAAAAGGAATGACCCATATAGTGTTCACATTCACAATAATTCAAATAATATAATACTTTAAAAGTAAGTATTCATGTCATTGTATAAATAAAATTCATTATTGTCAATGTGTATATTAAAAAAAAACCCGGAAATAATCTTGGTCAGAGAAAAAAAAAAACAAAAAAAAAGCGTTTTGAAGTGTCCTATTATTTTTCTGATCTGTCTTTCAGAAGAGTCCATCTGAGGCACGTCCGGTGCATCTTTGGCAGTGAGGCCGAGAGATCTATAAACAAAACTTAGCACGTACTTTGGCAAAGCGTTATTCGTCACTATCGCACAATTGTCAAATTGTCCGATCTCTAGACAGGAACATGTTTAAGTAGGTAACGTTTATAGATCTCGGCTTTAATCCCAGTACTAGGTACAGACAAACTATGTTCTTAATGTCCCTCGGCAAACCTCGTGTTTCGTTAGTCTTCGGATTTCTGTCAGCTGCCCTTTGCACTTGGTGCAGACCGGACGCTCTCAATCGACTTGGACGTATATAGAGTTGTTAATACTATTTTAACTTAATGTAATTTATTAAAAAAATCGGAGGAAAGCCGCTAAAGTCGCAGGCACAACAGATAGGAAAATAGTTTTACAGCTCTATACAGTTCACATGGAAATCAAAACCAAACAACAATAAAGTACTCAGTTCTGAATTCAAATTATTATACACGATAAATCTAATAATTAATGGACATGGAAATTAACAATCGTATGTATTCGGAAATCCGATGTTAGCCGAGGGACAATAGAAATACCTAGTACTTTTACCATGGAATTTCCTATTATTTTCAAAAGTATCTACTTATATAGTTCGTTCCAATAAGAGATAAGACGAAATGGAAAATGTATAAAACTTACTGAGTAAGGCCTTAATTTCTTTTTTGTCATGGTTTGACTGTTCCAGAATTTTCTGCACTTCACTGAGTTCAACCGGCGGTGGGTACACCTTCTCTTCTAGTATCTGTTTGTCTGTGTTACAGTAAGCCGTGGAAACGTGGACGAACGCCTGAAAGCACGAGCAATATTATAGCTTTTACTTACCTATTGCATTGAGGAGGCTATTTTGTTAATTAATATATTATGTATTTATTAATTTTCCTGCACTGTGAATGTAGTAAAGAAATTCTTATTGCTTTTGAACTTTAGGCAAATATATTAAGCAAAAATATTCTTACCGTCCTTATACTATTTGTACCTACTGATGTTAAATTAGATTAATTACCAAATGTTTTAAGACGAGCGCTAATCCTGCCGACAAACTGTCACGCAGTTTGGCAGGTTTATAAAATGTTATCCACTTGATAACATTTGGTCCAATTTTTTTTTATTATAAAAAAATAACAAATATCAATTTGCGATCACGATTTATTCCCAAGCGTACGTATGTACAGGGTGTCTCAAACGTAATGGCCTAAATAGGCAAATAGGATAATGCGGAGGTGGCCAAGTATCATTTAAAAAATTTAAAGTTGGGATTTTCTCAACAGTTCAAAAAATGTCGCAAGTTTAATCATTTTCAAGAAATTTTACCCCTTCACTTGGATTGTTTGACCCTGTGAACAAAGTTCGAAAACTTTGTTCACACGTAGCGAGTTCAACTCTGGCTTGTCTTGATAGTGTAGGTACGGTGGGCTGCATCAATTGGGTACCCCAGTTGTATTAAATTTTTAATACAACTGAGGTACCCAATTGATGCAGCCCACTGTACATAATTATGTTCCTATTTATGTTCAGTGTGGCTCTGCACGCTTCAGATTTTGTTTTTACTTGTCGTTTCTAACTTATTATTAATCTTTAGCGAAACTTACTCGGTAGTACCTATATTTTTTTTAAATCTAGGCTTAGAAAGTTTCGATAAAGTTTTTAAATGATAGGTGGCCACCTACGTTTTACCCTATTTGGCTTTGGACCACTACGTTTGAGACACCCTGTACCCTAATTGCGAATAACTTATTTTCGAAAACGATTATGACTAATTTGTTTCATTTTGACAGTTCAACAACATTCATTGCGTTATTTACGTTGTTGAACAGATTTTTATTCCAACATGGCATGGAAGAATAGATTAGCAATCTGTTTCAAATCGAAATAAATTGTGATTGATCGTGCATTACGCAATTACGATATTGGAAAGGTCCATTTTATCAGTTATGGCTGATAATTAGTTATGCACAAATTGCCTATGTTTTTCGATGTTATTAGCAATCAATTCACCTTGATGTTCTTCATACGCTGACATAGATTTAGCATATATTTGGTTCCTATAAAATTTGTGTTCACGGCGACTTTTAGTTCTTCATCAAACTTTATGGATGCTGCTACGTGAAATGCTACGGACACCTGAAAATATGATAATAATATTATGTTGATAGTAAGTCGAAAATACGTAATAATCGGGGGACATGACTGAGTATACAACATAATGCTCGACCAGAATAGTACCTACACCCGTATTTATAAACAAGCAATTACTTGCTTCTAAGTAATTACTTAATGAAGTCATTACTTGAGGATAGAATGCTTCATTGGAAAATCTTATTCTATAGTCGAGTAAAGTACCTTACTTAACATCTATAATACCGTAGAGATACCGTATAGATAATTATCGTATTACCACGATCTATCACCTAACAACAAAGGCTTGTAAGAGTGCTCTGGTTGAATGGCTCCTTAGGATTATAATGCAACTGAGGAATTACTAACTCATCCAAAATAGTCCATCCCTCTAACTTCCCGACACATAATAGTTCAAGCATTTTTTTTTTGTATTCTGTTCTTTTTCATTTCTCATACTCGGAAAGTAGTGTTTGTTTGATCCAAGTAGCGGGTGGAAGACGCTGATCCCCACCCTTGGGCAGGAAAGACTCATAGTAATAGCTTCCCTCTCTAGGGCGGGAATTACTTTAAAAAATAGAATTAAATTTGGTTAGGTAGTCGGCTACGAAATGAAAAGTAGAGTGTTTAACACGGGTGAAAGTCATCAACTCCTACTCGGACTATAGCCGCCCTCGCTGCGCTCGAAAGTCTAATTACCTCGTATGGGAATTGATTCCTTTCGACCCTTGTATAATAATCTACTATTTTTTTTTTATATTGTTTAAATTTCTGAGTCTATAATAGATTCTTAAGTTATGCCCTATCCCTTCACATTTACTAACTAACTGATTATGTTTACATACCGTGTGGTGGGACACTGGTGATCTGCGATACAGGTATTCCTAGTGCAGACACCAGTCTGTCACAAACTATTTTCACAGTTTTTCAAGTCTGTCTAAATTATAAAATGCCATTGTTTGTGAAGAGAAAATAAAAATTATTTGAATTTGAATTAACTATACATTGAATTAGTTTGAACTATCCCAGTGGTCGGCAAACCGCGGCTCGCGAGCCGCACGCGGCTCTTACGCCCATAGAGTGCGGCTCTGTATAAATGTCGATGAGTGCGAGGTAAATACGCATTCCCGTCATTCCGACCTCACCGCCGAGGTCCTTTGCGATCGCGATCGATTCCCCGAGTAAATGAAACTCCGCCCCGACCCTTGCTCGAAAACGAGGTGCCAGCAGTTGTTGCAGCCGAGCACGTAACTTTAAATACCCCGCCTAATAATCATGATGGAAATATAATTTTGATCCAGCCTGTCCCTTCTTGCTGTCCTCCCCTTAACGATGCCCTAAGCCGAGGTTCGTACCCCACAGGGGGTGCCCTTAGCGAGCATTCGCTTAATTTTAATTTAGAATAAGTTAAATAGCTCCTGGCTGGAGGCTCTAAGTGTAGAAGCTTATGGCACCCACAGGAAAATCCAGTTAAGCAGCCAGGACCTTAGTGGTCAAAACTGCGAGATGGCCGTACAAAAAAAAAAGATAAATACGCGTGGGGGTCGGGGTTTTGGTCGTGTGCGTTACTCCAGCCAGATAATGTCGAAAATCGTTATCTAAGTGCAATGGATAATTAGACATATAGCTTCTGTAATTGGTAAGCAGATTTTTTAATTTGGTAAGCTGATCGTTTTTTAATTATTTTATAAAAACAGTTCCGGCTGGAGTAACGTTACCGCAGCTGGATCTTTTGTTTTCTACCGGGTATGTTGAAAATAAATGTTATCTAAATAGATTAAAGTTCAAGTGAACGGCGTAAACTCGTTGGGGTCTGAAATGGCAATGGGTGTTCATCAAGGTTCGATATTGGGTCCATTCCTCTTTTTAGTTTACATTAACGATTTACCCCAATTACTTCAAAATCAACCGAAGATGGTGTTGTTTATAAATGACACATCATTGATCTTTAAAATAGATTGACGGTCACAAAATCTTGACGACGTGAATAACTCTATTCTTCAGGTCCAAGATTGGTTTACGGTAAATAATTTGGTACTAAATGAGAAAAAAACCAAATACATTATATTTAAATTACCGAATGTTAGAAGTAGCGAATGTGACATCATATTGAATGGAGAAAAACTGGAATTTATTAATCAAACAGTTTTCCTAGGAATCACGCTAGATGAGAAATTACAATGGGGACCTCATATAACATCTCTTGCGGGGCGGCTAAGCTCGGCCGCTTATGCTGTTAGAAAGATAAGACAGTTAACAGATGTAGAAACCGCGCGTTTGGTATATTTTAGCTACTTTCACAGCATTATGTCATATGGCATATTACTGTGGGGTCGGGCTGCTGACATTGAATCCATCTTTATTTTACAAAAGAGGGCTGTCAGAGCCATTTATAATCTATGTCGTCGCTAATCTCTCAGGGAACTATTTAAAAAGATTAATATTATGACGGTACCTTGCCAATTCATCTATGAAAATATTATGTATGTAAGGAAAAATCTGCAACTTTTTAAGAAAATAAGTGATAGACATAATTTTAATACTAGAAATTAAAATAAAATTGATCAACCATTTTTCAGATTATCCAAAGTACAAACATCTTTTATGGGGTACTGTGTTAAATGTTACAACAAAATACCTTGTGATATATTACAGTTAACTGAAAGAAAATTTAAAACTCATATTAAAAGTACTCTTTGTAAACAAGCATATTACAAATTAGAGGATTATATTCTAGATAAGAATGCTTGGAAGCATGCTGGTCTAGCTCCAAAGGACAATTTAGAGTCTAGACAAAATCAAACTGGTTGCCAATTTAATTGTGTAATTAAATATTATAACATTTTTTTTTTCACATTCTGTGATTACTCACACACTGACTAATTAGTATCACTTGTAATTTTTTTAGGAATATCGTATAGGTACCTACTTTTACAATGCTTGTAAATATGTGAACACCATGTATCCATTACATAATTATTATTTTTTCTGTCATTGCTTCATTTTAAATTATTTTTACCTATTGTGGTATAGTAATTTTATTCTAGGTGCATCGTCTTCACATATAATTAATGTATACAAAATATTGTAAAACATTTTAAAAGAGAAACGGTGGAATTTCTTGCCCATTCTTCTCCATACGAAAACTACCTTTTGGAAGGGGCGACTAGAATCAATTCTATTTTTTGTTTTTGACGTTCAAAAGTGCCTTTTTGTGCCTAATTGAAATAAATTATTTGACTTTGACTTTAAATAATTAGATATCAATTTGAAATAAATGTTACAACTTAATTTGTATTTGTATTTACTATGGTTGCGAAGATATTTAAAATCCTGCTGCGGTAACGTTTGCACGATTGCTGCATCTCAGAGTTGACTAAACGGATGATTATAATTTTTGTACAGGACATCTGGCTAAGTAGTCATAATTTGTTACGCAATAAAAAAATCCACAATAATCCACCGTTTTGAAGTTATTTTAGTAAATAGAAATATGCTTTAATAGGTCCTAACACTTCCAATAAGTGCTCCAAAGACTAACTTGAAACGTTATTATATAGGTATAAATACTGTCTATAAATGGTACTGAAGTTTCATTAGTATTCCATACGTTATTAAAAAGTTATGATGAAACTTCCTTTTGTTACGGCTACGGTGCGCAACTGAGTTTGTGATGACCGATTGACTGAGTTGCCTGTAGTAGTGGTAACTGAATCTTATATCAATAATCAAATATATACATACAATTACGGTGGCGGAAAATCGATCTAGCTAGGTCTCATATCTGGAAAAATTAATTTTCTCTATTTTCACCCGAGTAGAACTCGGTCACCTAGGTACTAATTTATTATATTACTTACCTTCTGTAAAAGTGTTTCTTCGTCTTTCGTTGAAATACCAAAGTTAGGTAGATGTAAGTCACCAGAAATTGGTATTACTTTATTAAAATCATCTGGCCGTTCTTCTTTTAGTCTTGAGAAAAGCTGAAAAAATAAAGACGATTTGCTTTATATACAAAGATACAGACAAACTGTGTCCTTAATGTCCCTCGGCAAACCTCGTGTTTCGTCAGTTGTCGGGTTTCTATCAGTTACCCTTTGCATTTGGTGCAGACCGGACACTCTCAATCGACTTGGAAGTATGTAGAGTTGTTAATACTCTTTTAACTCAATGTAATTTATTTTAAAAATTGTAGGAAAGCCGCTAAAGTCACAGGCACGACAGACAGGAAAATAGTTTTACAGCTCTATGTAGTTCACACGGAAATCAAAACAAAACAACAATAAAGTACTTAGTTCTGAATTCAAATTATTATACACGTTAAATCTAATAATTGATGGACATGGAAATTAGCATTCGTTTGTATTCGGAAATCCGATGATACCCGAGGGACATTAAGAAAATAGTAATGTACGACGGCGCGGGCGCAGAAAGTGGCGCCGCCTAGGTTTGTTACGAAGTTACTGGAACTACCGAAAAAGTCGGTCTGTGCACAGAACATAATACCCTAAAAATCCATGGGAGTGATTTCTTGAAAAGCGACGGAAGTGTGTAATAGGAAACCGGGGAAGCGCGCGCTATCTTCTTTGACCAATGAGCGCGCTGTGCTAGAGTTGGCCGTCAGATGGTACACATAGCGTCAGTATGTGCTAGCCCCTCAAGTTTTAAAAGATTACACTGCTACAACATTGAATTCGTAACGAATAATCCAAAGAATACTTCAAAAATAATTCATTGTTTCGACTTGGATACGAACCATCGCACCACCGAACGTCGTCATACTCATACCGGCAGTTTGACGAACTACCCAACGAGCCCATATGATTTGCGATGAAATTGTTATCTAGTATCATCCGAGTCACTTTATCTTTAGGTCTCTGTCTAATCGATAGATGTTATAATTTGAGGGTATCCATTAACGTTTTCTTTATAAAATTAATCCACACCCTCAAGTTATAACTACAACGTTTGATGTATACGTTCACTTAAAACTATTGTTTATTTCTAGCGTTTCCTATTTTATCGTTTGCGTTAATAGGATGTCACTTGTCTATGTCTAGGGACCCGTTTGTGTCAGTTGGCAAAATTATGTATATTATGAAAACTGTTAATTATTAAATCAAATTGTAAAATACAAATCTTTGTAGTAAAATAAGATCAAAGTTTTGTTAAATAATAGCAATAATAAATATTATTAAATTTTGATTAAATTATTTTATTTTTCTGGATTTTTTATGTATTTATAAATATTACTCGTTACTATTAGTTCTTAGCTCACTTTTATTCTTGCTATATATAAATGAGTTACCACGCAACATTGAACACCCAATGGTCTTATTCGCTGACGACAGCACCGCACTAGTTAAATGTACAGACATCAATAAATACGAACAGGACATTAATCATACTCTTAAAGACATTGTAAATTGGCTTGACGAAAATAATTTAGTAATTAACCTGCAAAAAACGAATGTAATTCATTTTTATCAACGCACATCGGTACCAAATGTAAATATAGAATGTAATAACAGTAATATAGACCAAGTACAAGTAGCAAAATTTTTAGGTATACTTATAGACAGTCAGTTGACTTGGAAACCCCAAGCAGAAGAGGTTTGTAAAAAATTGAGCGTATCCGCGTATGTTTTATATAATTTGGCGAAAAAGGTCAACATCTCAACAACAGTAGTTGCATATCATGGCCTGGTCGCGTCTACTTTAAGATACGGAATAATATTTTGGGGAAACTGTACTTTACGAGAACAGGTGTTCAAGGCCCAGAAACGTTGTTTAAGGGCAATACTTAATATGAAAGTGACAAATAGTTGCGTTCCTGTGTTTAAGTCCCTCAAACTATTAACTTTCCCGGCTATGTACATTTTAGAAGTCGCAATTTTCGTTAAATGTAACATAAACATGTTCACTGCAGTGTCAAAAGATAGAAAGAGACTTATAAGAAGTCAGTATAAATACCTACTTCATGTTGAGAGCTGTAATACCGCATTGCAAAAAAAAAGTATTATTAGTATGGGCCCAATAATCACTACATAGTATAAAACAAAGTCGCTTTCTCTGTCCCTATATCCCTATGTATGCTTAAATCTTTAAAACTACGCAACGGATTTTGATGCAGTTTTTTTTAATAGATAGAGTGATTGAAGAGGAAGGTTTATATGTATAATAACCCGGTTTATACCCGGGCGAAACCGGGGCGGGTCGCTAGTATACAATAAAATAACTAATATAATTAAAAATGACACAATTCAAAACTTTAACAACAAATTGACATCATTATTAATTGTAAAATGTTATTATTCTGTGAACGACTTTCTTAATGATAATGACTTATGTACTGAATAATTTAATGTAATTTTTTTTTGACATACTTACCTCATTATGACATTGTTTCAATTTATTTAAGTTTATTCCTATTGTGTTTATTTAAAATTCCTATTGTGTTTATTGTATTACAAATAGTTATGTAAATTAAAGTTTTATTAAATGAATGTAGGTACCTGGTGCCGACTATTGTTCATGTGTAATGCTACCTTAAAACAGTTTATCTATATCATAATTGCTATTCATTTTATATTAATTCACTCGTGTTATATAATGTTGCATGCCTAATATAAGGTAGATTGTACAAGGATCACCCATATTTTAACTGTTACATCTTATTTACTGTACCTGCAATCTATGCAAATAAATTTTTACTTTTACTTTACTTTACTTTACTAAAATAAAATAGAAAAATATTGAAAAAAATAATGATATAATGAATGACAAAAAAAGCACATTCCGTGCCTAGGATTAGAACCTTCTATGTTATGCACGGCAAGTGGTCTTCTAACCTCCGGTCTATTTAGACGATGAATAACGTGCAATCTCTCAACCTCATAGCTGATGACTCGGACCTATTCTGTAGTTCACAAAGAATGAATTATTTGTAACAAGATACAAAATTTAATTATAATTATAAGTTAATAATAAATTAGGATAAGTTTAAGATAAGTACGCTATCGCAACAGGTTACCCTGTAATGATAGAAGTAAGTTGGAAATAAATAAAAACTTTTTGTAAATGTTAACCCTATTCACTAAAACAATACATTAAATTATAAAAAATGTTTTTGAAAAATATTAAAAGCAACTTGTAGTCCGTGAGCCAGCAACAGGTTTTTCGGACCAATTTCCTCTCAAGCGATAACTCGTGAAATGCTTCAGAGAGTTGTATTAAACAGCATGGTGAACGTCAGCTGCCACTCCGTGGGTGGGTGGGGCAGCGGCAGCTTCTCAATCACGTAAAAAAAATTGTTTTCAGTCATTTCCTCCCGACTGAAAATTTGTTAAATGATAGTTAACGCAATTATTTGAAGATAAAAAGTCAGCTGGCCGTACCGTGGTGTATTATGTCAGCTGGTCACACGAACATGCAAAAAAAAATTTTTCGTTTAGTGATGTCCTCTCACTAGAATATGTGTCAGATGATAGTGTACATGCTATTTTGAATAAATAAAAACGTCAGCTGGCTCTATGTTGGTGGAAAGGTCGTCAGCTGATGCAGTGAAAGGTGGAACATGGGAGCCAGGCGTGAGCGCCGATCGCTTATTTAAATACGTCAGCTGATGGGTTTTCCACCAACATAGAGCCAGCTGACGTTTTTATTTATTCAAAATTGCATGTAAACTATCATCTGACACGTTTTCAAGTAAGGGGAAATGATATAAGTACAGTTTTTTTTGCATGTTCGTGTGATCACTGCACTAGTAACATACTACGCGTACGCCTACGCATGGCTCAAATACGGTGTCATCTTATGGGGCAAAGGCACTGACGCGCCCACACTATTTACCCTACAAAAAAAACTAATTAGAATCTTAGTAAATAGTGAAGTCACCGATAGCTGTAAACCCTATTTTCAGGAATTAAATATTTTATCCCTACCCTGTCTCTATATTTTTGAAGTCTGTAAGTTCGTGCGTAAGTACCCAGAATTCTTTACAAAAAGAGAGGACATACAAACGAAAATTATTTTAAGACACAAAAATAGACTCAACTTACCAAAATCGCGACTAAAAATGCACTCCAATAGTACCTTTGTAATGTCTATAAAAATTTATAATAAGTTGCCCGAAATAATAAAGAATTTAAATAAATATAACATCTTTATCAATAAATTGAAGCATTTCCTTGTAAAAAAATCCTACTATAGTATAAGTGAATACTTAAATGATAAATTATAGGTAACTTCATACTATCCATTTTTATCTACAAATACTCACTATTAAAGATACGCCTACCTACTCTTATAACGAAAAATATATAAAGTAAAAAAAAAAAACATTCAATAAATAACTTAACTTAGGGATAATAAATATTAATTACGTAATAAACAATAATAAGTAAACAAACAATAATGAATAATTTAAAAAATAAATGGTTATTATAATGTTACTAATAAATAAACGTATATAATTTATAAAATAATAATATTAATTCGTAAATTGAATTCTGTATTACTAAATATACAACTTACTAACTACTTAACTAATAATACAATTGTTACATTAAACGACCAGTGCTCTTCCTCCTCTCTCCTACTTGATCTATGCTGTGCCCGACAGGGTCCATAATTGTGACTAATATAATTATTTCCCTACCAACTTTATACATTATTAAATTAAATTCTTTATTACGAGTAACAATGAGACTCATACAATGTTAGTAACAATAAAATAAACTTACAACTATGTTAGTGATACAATTACAACAAAAATTATCTACACAAACACACTCAACAAAGTAGTCACTGCTTCAGTATTCCAGCTGAGATACTGGAGCAACGACTTACAGTACAGCAGTCCAGCCTGTCAGCAATAACTCTCAGGATGCTGTTAGAACTGCCTCGCACCACCATTATGATACGCAATAAAGAATTTGAGATTTGAGACCAGCTGACGTATAATCCACCACGGTACGGCCATCTGACTTCTTTTTATCTTCGAATAATTGCGTTAACTATCATTTAACAAATTTTCAGTCGGGAGGAAATGATTAAAAACAATTATTTTTTTACGTGATTGAGAGGCTGCCGCTGCCCCACCCACCTGCGGAGCGGCAGCTGACGTGTACTCTCTGAAGCATTTCACGAGTTATCGCTTGAGAGGAAATGGCTGACAAAATATACTATCTGGCTCACGGACTATTGGACCTATCATGGATTTGAACGCACGTGTTTTTTAGAGGGGTAACTACATAATGAAGCCGTGTGTACCAACCCATTTTCCGAGAGGTTGGTACTGGCAGCCAAGATGTCAGATGTTACACTTCATATATGATTAGCAGAGATCGGAGTAGGTAGATTGATTTGGGGTCAATGAACTGGCACATATATATTAGTATGGATATGCCTCCGGGATTCCGGGATTTTGAAATTATTAAGATTTTTGTAATGTGTAGAATAAAGAATACATCAATATGAATAAGAAATGTTTAACCCTTTTTCTGTCTTTTTAATAGTATATTAAAGGTGATCGGACTCCAAGAAAAGGATAGGCATACTATAAAAACAATATGATAATATAATATATTTTAAATGTTTATCGATCGCATTCTATAAATTTCTAATGTAGTAGTTTAAAAATCCTTACTTTAACAATATTTGATTCAATCCCGTAAGTACCAAAATGAAGTCCCGGAAAAATGGCTTATCCATGTTCTGATTTCTATGACTATTCATGATGCGAGTACGTAAAATCAGTCTACCTACTCCGATCACTGGTGATTAGTGTAAAACTCGCTTGTTTATTATTTTATTTAGTACCGTCCTAGTAGTGTTATTTAGTAGTTTACTTACCGGTTTATTAATGATCTCTTTAATCCTTTGCTCAGCATTTTTGCCTTTTTTGTCTCGTATCAAAACATAAACGTTATCAATGTCTTTGCAACTGTACAGAAGCTTCTCGAGAAACACCTGAAAATAAATAAAAGTGGAAAACTAAACTTGCTCTGAAATCCATATTTGGTTACCTACCATTATCGTTATTCATATATGGTTTGCATCCCATGGTATTAGCACAGTTTAAATAAGTAACAGTATTATGTCTCGTTCTTCGAAATCTCAGTGTATATCACGTACGCAACAGTCTCGAGTGCACAGCAATTATGCACGGGCGCGCAAGGTTTATCTACCGAGCGACCGCAGGTAATTATTTCAAGGGCAATGCGCTGAGACATAATACTGTTACTTTAATATACTGTGGTATAAGGTAGATAATCTTTGGATTTTCCCTATATTTAGATACACATTATTTATTACCTATACATATCCCACCTTCCAGTGGTCGCACCCTTGCGCCGAACACAAACAGTCGTTTAAAAAGACGAATTAATATTTCGTGATATTGTCTACCACACAATAAAAAGAAGTCTTTTATCTGTATAAATAATAAATAAAATACATTATTTATTCATATTTTTTTAATTGTACTAAATAGTTAAAAAGTATATGAAAACGCAAATTTTTACTCATACGACACAAAAAAACGTTATAAATCAACATAATAACAAAAAAAATCATTGATAGACTTAATATAATTATCATCGACATCAATTAACCTTATTATCAACGACACCATGATATAGGAATTCTAAAATCACTTTATTTTGTTTACGTTTCCGTCATGATACGTCTGTCAAAATATGATGACAAAGGCACGTTATCGTTGCTGCCACTAAAGTCACTGTCCAATTCAATACACTCTTCCTGTGCTGCCGAGTATTGAATTGGATTGTTCTCTTCGTCTAAAACATCATCACAGTCTTCATCTTCTGTTTCCACGTCCTCTAGTTCGAAGTTTTCGTAACTCATTATCTACAAAAATCAGTGCAGCATATTAATAAATATACACATCCTGACGAATAATTATCGGAAATACATTGTCAAGGACGGTACGGTTGACATCTGTCGGGCATGCCACCGCCCCGGTGAATCAATCCGACATATTATTTCCGGTTGTTCTCGTCAAGCTAACGGCGAGTACTTGCACAGACACAATCTAGTAGCTAGGATTATCCACCAGCAACTTGCCTTGCAGTACAACCTTGTGGAATCTGAAGTACCATACTACAGGTATATGCCCGACCCAGTTCTCGAGAATGGTCACGCCACATTGTACTGGGATCGATCTATCATCACTGACAGGACTATTGTAGCTAATAAGCCTGATATTGTGGTGATAGATCGACGAGAGCGCCGTGCAATGATTGTTGATATCGCTGTCCCTCATGACGAGAATCTCGTAAAAGCTGAGAAAGAAAAAAAAACAAGTATCTTGACTTAGCACACGAGGTTGTCGACATGTGGGATGTGTACTCTGTAATCATTGTACCGATAATCGTTACGGTTAATGGCCTAATAGCGAAGAGCCTCGACCAACACCTCAGGAGGCTCTCATTGCGCGGCTGGGTCAAGGGCTTGATTCAGAAAGCAGTACTCCTAGACACGGCACGCATAGTGAGGAGGTTCCTCTCTCTAGAGCCCTGACCACCGGCAGCTTGGACCCTGTTCCTGATGCCGATGGGCCACTGTTTTTTATATTTTTAAATGTTTTTTATAAAAATATTTAAAAATGTATTAAATATGTAAAAAAAAATGAATAAATAAAATATACATATTACATAATTTACGTAAAATAAAACAATTTTCTAAGTAGTATGATACAAAAACCAGAAATACTTACCCTGGTTTTAATTTCATTTCGAGGAATTTTCTTGTACACAACAGGTCGCGCGCGGAATCTGGGACCGCAAACACAAATAAAGAAGCACTTGCGTTTGCGACCAAAGTCATAGGGGTACTGAGGAACAGTATGTCACCCCTCCGAAGATATCACCGAAGTGCAACCTTCTATTATTCATAGTTTGTGCAAAATTACTAAAATAAGTTCGCTGCGGACTCAGAGACCGCGCGCGACCACTGGAAGTTTAAGTACTCTTAGTTTATATCAATATCTATGCCACGCTGGACTCTTTAAGGACTATCTTGTATCACTACGAATAAAAAAAAATTGAATTCAAATAGGAACTTACTTTTCCAAGGAACCCAGTGACACCTGTCATAAATATGGACTTTCCCGCGTAAAAGTCGGCCACCGATGCGTAGGCGGATGTTTGTTCTGCAGTTTCCATTACTCTTTCGACATCAGTTGTTTCACTGAAACCTGAATAAAATAAAATAATCCAATTTTAATCATAATGTAGTTACACAGCTCTTAGCTGCAGCAGTGATATGATAGCGGTGTGACCGTCGGACTGCCAAGTCATAGGTCTCGAGTTCAAACCCAAGGCACGCACCTCTGACTTTTCGGATTCATGTGCGTATTGTATAATTAACACTTGCTTCAAAAACGGTGAAGGAAAAGATCGTGAGGAAACCGGCATGCCTGAGAGTGTTTCTCAACGGTTTGTGAAGCCAAGTCAGAGGCCCGTGGGCGGCATTAAAACTCTGTCCCCAGGTTAGTCACTAACCACACGAAAAATAATAAAACAGCTAAGTACTAGCTACTACAACAATCTTTTGGTATGTAGCCAAAATCGGGATTAACGCCGCCATCTTCTTTTTGCAATACATTTCACAAAACAATAGCACAAATGTTTACCAACAGCGCCACCTTGAAAACGTCATTCGAGCGCCAAAAGAACCTTGTAGCTCCTGACAGTGCGTTATTTTATCTTGCCGTGACGCGATTGTTAGCACCGAATTTTGCAGTCTCAATGCTAAAGGCGCATACACGGGCTGCTTGAGCAGTCAACAGCTTGACGCTGCCATTGATAACTGCTGCAGCAGTCAGTTTCAACTGCTAGATCAGTCAGAATTAAATCAGTAGTGAGCGAGAGGTGCGCGCGACGCGGAGGTGGGATGAAGAGCGCGGGCGGAGGAGATAGCAGCGTAACAGCAGTCGACAGCTCGAGAAGTCAGTGTATGTCTTTTTTTTTTGCGTGGAAATTTATCAAATTACTTCTCCCGCTCTGGGTGGAGCGGAAGGGCGTGTCAGACTCTTACTGACTAAAACCCAACCATGTTCCTTCAGTTGCCTGTATGTTGCCAGGAGCCACGGTAATCCTTTCGGACATACCCTTAACCCCGGCAGGTATCTGCCCTAGCGGACCCCTTCAGTTGTGCTGACATCTCTTTGAGGCACGCGTGGAACATAACGCGCCGTCGACCCGGGCCTGGTCCTTATCGGATGGCAAGCTACCCATTGCTCACCGTTCGCAAACCCGCGCCTACGATGGCAAGGATTCGGCCTGCGATTCTCGACGCCTAGGGCGTCTCCTGCGGTGGTTAGGAGCGTGAGGATGCGAAATTTGCCTCTGCCTTACGCATTCGCGTCCTCCTTCGCGAGCATTACTGTGTCACAGAAGGAGGTGACGGCCTCCCATGCCCTCTCGCTCCGTACCATGGCCTGGACCAGGGAGTCAGTGTATGCCTGGCAACTGCTTGGCCGCACGATGAAATTTCATCTTGCTGCTAACCGCCTGGAGCAACTGCTCTAGTTGTTCCATATACGTTTGTAAATAGAAGACTGTAATTCACTATGCAGTTGCAGCTTGAAGCAGTCGATTCTGACTGCTTCACGATGCTCGTGTATGTCCGCTCTAATAGAGTTCAAAATAGCGCCTGATAGAACAGTACTACCAACCATATGACTGCAAAATTCAGTGCTGCCAATCGCGTCACAGGACCAAGATAGATGAACGAATGGTAGTTTTGATTGTGCTGACCTCTACGATTCTGTAGCAGTCTCATTTTGGTTGTGCTCGCGTTGGCAACAATATCGTCCCCCCATCTCGCCAATCCCGAAGTTTTAAAACAGCTAATCACATGACTGTTGATCCACTTATGTCTCTTTTTAATGTCCAAAAATAAGGTTTTATTAGACAAAGATAACACTGTGTTCATTTTAAATTACAGTTGTGTAATCGCGTCTAAACTATGCGAAGATCATAATACTAGTACCTATTTAAACGAGAAGCCATTTATTATATCTTTAAGGATGTTATTTATAATACTTATAAAAAAGCTTTAAATAAATTAAAACATACTTTGGTATAAAATTAGGTAGGTACTTAAGAACGCGGCGACGCATGAATTATCCATACAAACGTAATACCTAAATCATTTGCAATTTGGGCATATTTCCACCATATTATGTTGTTAGTCGGATTTAGACAGTGTTTGTCTAAGCTTCCACACCTTTTTTTTTTCCAAAAAACTGTTCCAAAGTGAAGTTTAAACGAATTTAATTTCGCACATTTTTACAGCGTTAATGACATGTCTTCATATTGTTTTTTTTGTATTATAAACAACAATATTTATAATATTGTTTCTGCAGAAGCATAGCTTATATTATCAAGTTACAAATTATCATCGAAAAAATAATGGAAAAATATTAAGTTTTCATTCATAATTTTTGGTATTACGGAACACATCCAAATTTATCATTAATTTTTGAAAGCTAGTAGTGCTATCGCGTCAAGAAATAATTGCCAATGTGTGCGTGGTAGTATTGCTCACTGCAGGTGTATATCGCTCCAACAGGCACTCACACTAGCGCAACGTGCTTGGAATTGAATTTTGCAAACATCTGGATTTGTAGTTGCGAGCCGTGTTTGCAGGCCTCTTAAGTACTTAATTGTAACGCAGATTGTATTATCACGATATTTCCTTAATTATGTGTGCTTGCTTACAATTATTGTAAATCGCACAAAAACTGGCAAATCCCATTGTTTTGTAACAACACAATGGACAATAAAGATGAGAGAGATGTTTATCATCATATTTAAGTAATCTGGCTTTGATACAATCACAATAACAGGCAATAATAGGGCCAACGAAACCACATCCAAATAAAAAAAAAATTAAGTCACACATCCCCAGCTTTTTTGTTCAGCGATTATTTATAGTTAAAATTCTCACTTGAGTTCAATTTTTTTTAATACTATGTTTCTCTTTGTGTGTCGCATTTTTTTTTTTAAATTATGTATCCTTAAAATATGGTCTATGATCAATAAAAATACTGTCTTATCCAAAGCGAGAAAACTTAGATCAAAGAGAAAATTTTTGCTCGACATTTATTCCCGATTAACAGTGATAAAAAAAGAAGTATGACAATGACTCCAAAGTAGTTCTTGAAACTGTCAGGGATACTTAGCTTTTCAAAACAATACAAATAAAAGGTACTTTTCGGGACATTATTTGGTGTAATTGGAGTTCAATTGAGGTAGGTAAGGTGCGGACGGTAAGCAATGGGTAGCTCGCCGTCCGATAAGGACCAAGCCCGGGTCGACGGCGCGTTGTGTTCCACGCGCGCCTCGAAGAGATGTCAGCAGAATTGACGGGGTCCGCTAGGGCCAATGCCTGCCGGGGGTTCGAAGAAAACCGATAGGCACATCGTGGCCCCCGGCAATAGGGCAACCGAAGGAACACGGGTGGGTTTTAGTCCGTAAGAGTCTGACACGCCCTTCCGCTCCGCCCAGAGCGGGAGAAGTTATTTGATAATATACCACACAATAAAAATAAGTAGGTAAGGTAGGTATCTTATGCATGTTAACAGCTTATGCCGAGTGGTACAGCATTGTTCAGCGTATATGTTTGCAGATGACTTGTGCATTATTCGCTTCGGTTTTAACATAGACGACATCTATCAGCGAGTTCAGAAAGATACAGATAGACGCTGTTGTTAAATGGTCGCATGACAATGGCATTATATTAAACGCTGATAAAACTAAATTAATGTTAATTCATTCGCCATATTTGCGACAACATGGTGCGACTCCAGCTTTATTTACCCATGATTATATGTGCCACCATAATAACTTACTGGACTGTAAATGTAGACCTATTGCAAGAGTTGACTGTGTAACTTACCTTGGTATGATAATAGATGAGAACTTTTCTTGGTCCCAACACATAGACTATATTTGTAGTAAATTAAGAATATTATTAAGTAAAATGTAGGGGAGACTGGGTACAGTTGAAACAATTTTGCTTTGAACGCTCATAGCACAGCCATTTTGAAACATAACAAACAACAAAACACATTAAATTAAAGAATAGACTTTTGTCTTCAAATACATCTCAGAATTAGAGGCTCAACTGCCATATTTACTAAATAGGAAGAGTTTAATAAAATAATGTGCCACTGTTTCAACCGTACCCATACCAGGGGCGGTTGAAACAGCGATAGGGGTCAGTTGAAACATAAACAAATAAGTAATAAAATCAGTTTCTTTATTCATAATCAACAAGAAATAGTTAAATTCTAGTATGGCACCATTTCTACCAGTCTTAATAATTGTTTCGAATATAAAAAGAGCTCTTCTGCTCCTGTTTAAACTAACAAACTAAGTAACAAGAATCCGCACAGCGGATCAAATATTTTGACACTTTAAATTCCTGGTCAGGGGTAAATACTCGGTTGTGGGCTACATACTCCATACTAACATCAGCCTGGTTACCTTCCTGGATCGCTGCATCTCTTTTTTTCTTGTATCGCAGAAGAGAAGAATGGTGAACTCCGTACATCTCTGCAGTTTTTCGTAAAGAAGTCCCTTTTTTGACTTCTTCATACGCATTTTCGTACTGAGTTATATCACACTCGCTTCTTGAAGTTTTTTTGATACGTTGTCTGGGCATCTAGAACGAAAAAAGCAACGGTTATCATTGTTTCAATCGTACCCACAATAATTGCTTCATCCGTCCCCATACCCCTCAACTGCTAATAAAACAAACATAGCGTCGAAACAAAACAACATAAACAAAAATGAATCACGGTTTTCGAACCTTCAAAATCTAACAATAAAACAGAAAATCACTCAAAATGCAAATGCTAATATTAACAAAGTAATTTGAAAAAGAAAACAATAAAAAATACTTACTTTTTGTCGAAAAAATATAATAGGGTCTCCTGGAAATGTACAGAGCGAGCGAAGTGCAACGCGTCACTGTGATTCATGTCCGGACTCGCCGGCCGCGTCTCTCTCCCCTTGTACCCCTCACCACACCGCTAATAGTTTACGAGTTATTAGCGTTGGTTTAACCGTACCCTGCTGCAACCGTACCCAGTCTCCCCTACCACCTAAGCTTTAAGGTTCCTATTAACGTATTAAGATGTATTTACATGTCATTAGTAGATTCTATTATGAGTTATGCTCTTGACAGCTTTAGATTAACATTCAAAACTAACTTGGATAAATTAGAAGCTCTTCAAATTCGATTCTTGAAACTACTTGTTACTCAAAAAAAACTTTTTACAAAAAAAAAAAAACAACCGACCGAAAAAAAACACTACAAAGTGAAAAATAACTTTAATTTCGGAAGTCGGTGGCAAAAAACGAAAATACAAAACCCAAGACACCGACTTCCGAAATTAAAGTTATTTTTCACTTTGTAGTGTTTTTTTTTTGAAGGTCGGTTGTTTTTTTTTTTTTGTAAAAAGTTTTTATTTTTCACTTTTTATTTGTGGTACCTACCCCATACACATTCGAATACCACTACCTGTCACCAGTGACAGAAACTTATCATATCATCTACATACTAAGTGGGAAAAAAATACGTATTTTGTAGCTAACTCAAAAACTATCCAAGCAAAGTTAATAAAATTTATATGGGACCAATTCGAGAGGACACCCTATCAAAAAAAAAAAGAATTTTCAAAATCGGTCCACAATTGACGGAGAAATCGTTGGACATACATAAAAAAAAAACAAACATACGCGACGAATATATAACTTCCTCCTTTTTGGAAGTCGGTTAAAAACTAAAAACAGTTGTAAAGGAGATTATAGGAAACTATTTAAAATATGTAAAATTCTACCGATTAGTTACAAACATAAGTATATTTTAGCGGTTAACCACCATGATATCCAAGAGCATAACCTAACTCGTGTAATCAACAACCATAACACACGATCTATGGCTGCTGGCAAATTTAATGTACCCAGAGTCACTAATTACTATGGTGACCGAACCCTAACAAAATGAATACCATATCTATTGAACAGTCTGCCAGCAGACATAAGGAGTGAATTGAACAAAAATCGTTTTAAAAATAAGTTAATTTTTTTTTATTTAAAAACATGTTAAACACGTAATATAAATAATTAATTAGTTTTAAGTACAAAATTATTGAATGTATAGACTCACCGACCCCACAGTCAAACCACTACTACGGTTTTGTGGTTTACCATATTATGTGAATAAATATAAATAGCGTAATAGCGTAGCGTGCTCGGGCCGCCGCTGTTCCTTATTTATATAAACATCCTATGTAACATCATGAGTATCGAAGGTGCCCACATTTTCTCTTATGCTGACGATACAGCAATTGTTTTCTCGGGAGAAACATGGGACAGCGTCGGTCGCATCGCCGAACATGGTCCGTCTACAGTAGGTACCTGGCTCGATCAGAACCTTTTAACTTTGAATATTTCAAAGACCAATTACATCTGCTTTTCTATATTTAATCGTGCCCAACCATCACAAGATCTTCAGATTAAAATCCATACCTGCTCCAGCTCTACTAACACCACCTGCTCTTGTTTAAAAATCTTCAAAGTATCCAGTACTAAATACCTCGGTGTTATGCTTGATCAAAGGCTATCGTGGCACTTGCACCTAGAACTAATAATGAACAGAGTGAGGAAATTGATTTGGACTTTTAAATCTCTTCGACATGTGGCTACTAAGGATCTTATCCAGCAAATTTATGTCTCCCTGGGTCAATCTATACTTACGTATTGTTTGCCAATCTGGGGCGGAGCATCTAAAATAAAGTTTTTGGAGCTGGAGAGGGCACAGAGAGCTTTACTAAAAGTCATGTACTTCAAACCGATTAGATTCCCCACGGAAAGTTTATACTTAACCTCAAACCTTTTGTCTGTTAGGAAACTCTATGTCCTGCAGATTACATTAAAAAAAACTCAAATCTCTTCCCAACATTACTTCCAAAACACATTCTAGGAGAAAGAATAAAGTAGCTGAAGATTGTCCAGTGAATACTACATTTGCTACAAGGCAATTTATTAAACAATCCCCCCGTATATATAACGCTCTCAATGAACAATGTGCCATCTACTCTATGACATACCACGACTGCAAAAAAACACTAACTGAATAGCTCAAGAGCAAACGTTACGAAGAAATCGAAGATATCCTACACAAGATCACATAACTAAGAAACACATATAATTTGTACACATATACACACCACACACCCCCACGGTACACAAACCACATTTATCTTACACACATCCCCACTACATCCCGACACCCACACAAGCACACAGACACACACACACGCACACAAACGAACCCACAAACATATCCTACACCCAGTGCCCTTACTAATATAATAATGGGTTATAAAATGTTAATTAGTTTAAATGAATCTTTTGGCTTTTGGCTTATTTCTCACACATTTGTAGAATTATTGTGAACTGGAGGAGCGGAACCACCTAATACAAGCAAATCTATGCTTAAAAGGTGACTCCAAACCTAACATAGTTATTTACTGAAGTGACGAAATAAACATTTTTATTTTTAAATAAATGATGATGATGATGATAACACCACCATTTTTCCGGGATATATTACGGCATCGGCCGGCGAGCGCTACATCCAAATTGGTCGGAGTTATTTGGCTATTTAGTATTTTGACCGTAAAATAGGAATTATATGAGGTTCACAAAAAGTGACGCATTTATAGTAGAGTGTTCAATAATGTTTTTGGAAAAGAAAAATTGGAATTATTTGAGACAATATTAAAAACTAGTGACTTACCATAAGCCCACGCTCTCAGCTCATGGCTAAGTATTAACAGACGCAAGGGTCGATCTATCAGGTTAAGCTATGTTTGCCGGGGTTCAAATTCAAATTCAAATTAAATGTTGCGATTCGTAGCCAATACGCAAACTCTTTAAGCAACCAGCGTTGTAAGACTGCCTTAGTGAGAAAGAGCGTATTAGGCATGGCACCGCGCATTTACAATAAATTGTCAATGTCATAAAAAATTTGAATAGGTACTACACAATTTTAAAAAAAACCTGATTGCCTCGTTGGTCTAGTAGTCGAAAGCGCTACTGTTGAGTATGAGATCCTGGGTTCGATTACCGGGTCGGGCAAAGTGTTATTGGGTTTTTCTATCTGAAATTTCTCAGTAGCAGCTCGGAGTCTGGATTTGTGCCCGGTTGATGGCAATAGGCTCGCCCCCTATTACATGGGACTTAAACATAACTGACGAAATGTGGGTGTACCTGCAACAGGGACACCTCTGCCCAACCCTTCCGGGAAGCAAGGCGTGATGTTATGATGTAAAAAAAACCCTGTTATTAATTGAAAAATTGTATTATACGACTGATGAATTTTTGAATGATAAATTAATATAGATTTATTTATTTATTTGACTGGAGAAACAATTTTTGGCTTTGAAACAATTTGGGGGCTTGTGGCTAAGTAATGACAGCCGCACGGGTCGATCTATCAGGTTAAGCTACGCTTGCCGCGGTTGGTCCGTGGATGGGTGACCCTCTTTACATACCAAGACCCCTCCGTGCCTCGGAAAGCACGTTAAGCCGTTGGTCTCAGCTGTCAATTGTAGATCTTTGACAGTTGTTACGGGTCGTCAGAAGCCCGAAAGTCTGACAACCAAGTCTTACCAAGGGATATCGTATTACCCAGTAACTGGGTTGTGGAGGTCCGATAGGCAGTCGCTCCATGTAAAATACTGGTATTCAGCTGCATCCGGTTAGATTGGAAGCCGACCCCAACATAGTTGGGAAAAGGCTAGGCAGATGATGACTCGAGAAACAATTTTTAGTTGAATATTGTGACTAATTGTAATTTATGATTATTTATTTATGCATTGACTGTAGAAATTATTCCATATTGCTCTTAATTCTCATGCAACCATATTTGTACGCCTCTTGGCATGTCATAGCGACCTATGAACTTTAATATAAGAACTGTATTTTCTACCTATGTTACGCAAATAAAAAATGATTTGATTTGATTTTGATTCGATGGGTGACCATCTATATATACCGAGACTCCTCCATGCCTCGGAAAGCACGTTAAGCCGTTGGTCCCGGCTGTCATTCGTGGATCTTCGACAGTCGTTACGGATCGCTAGAAGCCCGAAAGTTTAACAACCAGTCTTACTAAGAGAAGAGATATCGTGTTACTCAGTTACTGGGTTGTGAAGGTCAAATGGACAGTCGCTCCATGTATAATGCAGCTGGATCTGGTTAGACTGGAAGCCTACCTCAACATAGTTGGAAAAAGACAAGGCAGATTATTTGACTTACAATAAGCCCATAGGAGTATCTTGTGCAATGGCTGCAACACGGCCTAGCTATCCTACATATTGACCAAGATGTAAGGTTTGTAGAGTTAGACCAGGACTTCCCAACCGGTGGGGCGTGCTCCTCTAGTGGGGCGTAGAGAGATCTTAAGGGGGACACGAAGTTTTCGGATATTTAAATTTAATTTGGCCATCATTGTTTATGATTTAAAACACTCACACACAGATTTAGTCACGCCACCTATACTCCATTTGAAATAAGATTACACATTTAAATAAACCTTTTTACAGTCCGTTCAACCGATTTTGACTTCTATACCGTAGGCATAAGGATGGCATTAAAAGCAAAAAAAGTGTTTACAAACCAACTGTTTACTGCAGCTGTCATTTGTCATGCCGCCATCGCAATAGAAGTCAAAATCGGTTGAACGGACTGTAAAAAAGGTTTAGTTAAATGTCTAATCTTATTTCAAACGGAGTATAGTTTCCTTGGGATTTTCAGCATTAGTGCAGATTAAGGCTAAGCAGCGAAATCGTCTTGCAGTCGATAATGATGAGCTGATTCGACTATACACACCGAATAATTATCTCCGTGGTAGAAAACATCGACTGCTTGGCGTGCCTTCGTGTCGGACAGCAGCCCGTGCTGCGTCCCCTACCGCGCGTGTTGACCGCACTAAATAAGCTCGTGGAAGCCAACCCGGACTGTGATCTGTTCGATGATAAATTCGACAATTTAATGGTTATGTTCCTACATTTTTGTGATAATAATTGTATTTAATTGTTGTTATTCGTTTATGTGTTATGTTTGTACTTAAATATACTTTGATTTATGTAATTGGTATCTTAAGCCGTGTAAATCAAATAAATAAATAAAAATAAAAATAAAATAAATGATTTGATGATAGCTCTTTCAAAAACTGAACCAGATATCGACAAACTGGTTCAAAAAATGCAGGCGCAAACATCGCGTTAATAAAATAATTATGACTATTTTACATTTGAGTTAGTAAGTAACACCAAATAAATAATTGATTTAATTTTCCTGTGAAATAAATGTCGTTAAATAATTTGTTTTTATTAAAGCAATGAAGAAAATATAGGGGGGCATGAAAATATTTTTTATTTATTTATTTATTTATTAATTAAAAAACCAACTTATACTAACAGTTTGCACCACACATACAAGTTATAGGTCAATATTTATCAGTAATTATAATTACACTTACAATCATAAAATTAGATTAAATTACATAAAAATAGACAAAATTTATTGAAATTAAATGAAATTAGTCAAGATTCGGCAAAATTAGATTAAATTAGACAAAATTAGATAAGATTAGATAAAATAAGATATAATTGGGGTAAAAAAAAAACAAAAAAATTGGAATAAAATTATTAATAATTATAAACATTAATTTTTTCACTCTGAGATTGTACTGGGAGTGGCAATAGATTCCAAGTATCGAGTAGCAGTGTTCAGGAATCTCAGTTCAGTACTCGCGAAGACATCTGAGGATTCGTCATACAGCAAAATGTTGTTAATATGAGTTAGCGCTAGGTACAATGGACTGGTCTTGAGGGTTATGGTACTGGTTTGAGGTATTGAGAATAGAGGACGCTGGCGAGGGCGTAGTGTGTGTCTAATGGGTAGTGGGATGTTAAAGCAGATGTGCTGTAGTAAAAAGGAATTGAAATGGGTACCACGAATTAGCCGGATGAAATATTTGACAAGACCAAGATTTCTCCTTACTTCTAAACTTTGGTAGCCCACCATACCTAGCACAAATGGTGTAGGGTACATATACGGGTAATATCCATACAGTTTTAAGTATAGGTAGCGAACAAAAGACTTTTGAACCTTTTCGATGACTAGTGTATACACTTTTTCATGGGGGTTCCAGATTGCACAGTTAGTCTCTAGCAAACTGCGGATGAAGGAGTTGTAAAGTATCGTTAGGGCTTGACGATTTGTGAAAATTTTGGCCTGCCGCAAGACAAAACCTAAGTTTTTACGGGACTTGTTGCAGGTCTGTAGTATGTGCTGGTTAAATGTAATCTGTGGATCAAACTGAGCACCCAGATCGCGTACGGTTAAAACACGTTTCAGGGGCTCATTGTTCAAAGTGTATATGTTGTGTATGGGTTGTGTGTTTTTCGAGTAGGTCATGACCGCGCATTTACTAATGTTTAGTTTGAGGTTGTTTACCGTGCTCCAAGTGTGAATGTTGTCAATGTCGAGTTGAAGTGTGGCCGTATCACTAGAGTCAGCCACTGGAAGAGCAACTTTGACATCATCAGCATACATTAAGACTGTGGAGTGTTTTACGTATGAGGGAAGATCGTTAACTACTATTAGAAAAAGAAGGGGCCCAAGGTTAGTGCCCTGCCCTATGCCAGAAGTGACCGAGTAGCGCTCCGAAATGGCATTATTGTATGTTACAAATTGCTTGCGGTCGTGCAGATAGTTCGCGAAGAATTTAAGCGATGACACAGAGAAACCCGCTAACGCCAGTTTACTTAGAAGTATGTCGTTATCAACCCGGTCAAACGCCTTCTGGAAGTCAAAATACGCTACATCAATCTGCTTTTTGTTGTTAACATTTTTGGCTAAGAGTGTAGTAATATTTAATAAATTAGACGTGGTTGAGCGATTTGGAAGGAATCCGTGTTGCTCTTCCGCAAACCAACGTTGCAGCTTATTAAATATTTTCTTATAGAGTACCGATTCGAATACTTTGCCAAATATGGATAAAACAGCTATTGGCCTGTAATTTTTTATGTCACTTTTTGGGCCGCTTTTATGTACCGGTAGTACTTTAGATGTTTTCCACTCCGTTGGATATATGTTCGTCGTAATAGACAGGTTGAAAATAAACTGCAAAGGCAGTTTGAAAATATCGCAGCAGTCCTTAACCAAGTACTGTGGAATTCCATCTGGACCTTGAGTAGATTTTGGAGGAAGCCGAGTCATAGCACCACGAACTTCAGATTCGTGAATGTAATCAATATTAACCAGATGGGACATACTCATATTATCTATATTATTAGGAGAGGCATTCGCAGCAGCGATAGCATGCTCAGGATCTAATGATGGTAACTTTGATAGGAAAACACTACTAAAATATTTTGAAAACGCATCTGCCACCTGCGCTGGCGACATGTCACCAAAGGTAGCCTGCTCATTATTTTTCCTGTTACTTTTCACGTAGGCCCAGAAGGTTTTGGGGTCACATTTTATATTTGACTGAATACGATTAGTGTAAGTAGCAAAATCTGAATCCGTACTTCTCTTTAATAAGCGCCTATAGTAGGTAAAGAATGCATAATGCAGTTGGTTATTATTATTCTGTTTGTAGAGCTTGTGATAATAGCTTTTAAGGTTGTTTAGTTCAATAGAAGTAGACGTAAACCATTTGGGGTAATTCCGTCGCAATGTTTTTATAATTTTTAAAGGAACTGTTTGAGAAACAATATCGTTAATTAATTCATAAAAGGTCTTAACAGCAACGTTAACATCATCACATAAATACACGGGCTCCCAGTCTAGACCAGCCAGTTCAGAGTATAACACTAAAAAGTCTGCCTTACGGTAGTTACGCTCTAAAGTTATACGTGTGGTCGAGTCATTAGCGGAGTAGGTTTTATTGACGTTCAAACTTGCGTACGGTGTGTTAATATTGATAGAAATATCTAACGGCTTATGATGTATTTCAGGCGAGACAATGCCTGAACATGCTGAAACTGAGATTCCCGCCACACATGAGTTAACCAAAATCAAATCCAACATTCTGCCAAGATCATTTAAAATTATGTTTTCTTGTATTAAATTACATTCAGAAAGAAACAATTCAAAGTCATCACGTATGGTTACCCTAGCGGAATGAAGGTTAAAATCACCCAATACAACCAGTGGCAGTTTGTTATTGTCATGCATAATCCTTCTTATACAATTAAAAAAAGAATAATATTTAGCATCAGGTACATTAGGTGCCAAGTAAACAACACAGCAAGCAAAGCGTAATCGACCTTTGGTAACTACTGCACATATTATTTCGTCGCACTGTTCAGGCTTACAATCCAAACGTGTGAGTGAGTAGGGCGCGCGCGCGGCCAGAAGCACGCCGCCGCCGCCGCGTCCCACACGGTCACACCGCAGCACGGCGTATTCTGGCGGGAACACCTCAGAGTCAAATACGCTGTCATCGAGCCTGGTTTCTGTTAAGGCTAATAAATTGCTTGGGAAGGTGTGTAGTAAATTTTTGGTTTCCGAACGTCTTGATTTCAATCCCCGGACATTCTGGTAAAAAATCATATCCAGCTTTTTAGTTTTCCTCACGAAAAAATGATTCTCTGGATTCATTACGTTCGGTCTTCTTCTTCGCATTCCGGTAGGTGAACCATTCCTGGAGTGAGGTATTTGTTGGCCAATTGTCGGGTGACATATAGAAGTCAAACAGCTGCAAGGGGACTCCCATTATGAAACAGTTATGTCTGGAGTGCTCGGGATCAGGCTTTTTTATGGAGAAGGTCACGATGTTTGGGTGTTTTTTGTGTAAGTAAGAACGAATATTCTCCACAGATACGTCTGGATGGAAATTCCAAGCATGAATGTACTTAACAGGCTCCAGGGTTTTTAAATCAATATCGGCAGCACCAGTCGCGCGTATGACAGATCGACGAGGGCGTGCTTGAGTTTTCCCCATCGTAAATATTCTTGTGCTGTACGTGTTTGTGGGGGGAGGCTCGCTATTTATCTGTGGTCGCGCCACTGTATTGTAGGCAGATGATGGTGATGAGAGAGGGTTCGGCATTTGCAGAGACGAAGCTAAGCGATCTGGTACATCGAAGGATAAGTTCTGCCCATTATTATGCAGCAAATTTTGTTGCGTGTGTGAAGATTTTTTACTGCCAATTATTTGCTTTTCAATGACATCAATGCGTTGTTTTTGGACCATCATTTCACAGTCAAAGTTTTTCATCTCCAGGTCAGCTATACGCTTTGTATTTTCAACACACTGCAGTTGCAGTGTGGCTTGCGCGTTAGAAGCGACATCCAAGGTCACCAACAGTTCGTCAACGTCGGTCCGAAGGATGTTATATTTGCTATTCAGATTGTTTATAGAACATTTTATTTCTTTGATATCTTCAGCCACATTATTTATAGAGGTTTCTTGATTAAGGTATCTAGCCACACTTTCCTCGCGGAACGCACGTAACTCCAAAAGAACAGTTTCAAGAGTGCATTCATTTAGCGCTGAGCCGTGTGCATTTGGGCAACGAGTGCTTGGCTGAGTAGCAGGTAATAACGGAGTTTTATTATTATTACGCCTTACTGTTACATTATCTGCGTCAACAGCATCTGCATCTGAGCGCTGGGATAACATTGGGCTTGCTGGTGTGGCAGAATTTATTGCTTTTGGTCTTTTACAGCGACATTCATGACATACCCAGCTTGATTTTTGTTTGGCAGTCATATGTATGAATTGATTTTGACGAACATTAGCGCACTCCAAATCATACGAACACTTACAATTAGTACAGGCTAGGAATAGGCTATCTTTTAATATTTGTTTACAACCAGCACACTCTGACGGCATCTTGCGGGGAAAGGTGACAACACCAACAAACTAAAATTGACAAAGGTTGTAGATCGTAGGTCGATAAGTTGGTACAGCAATTATATTGTAGGTGGCAGGCCGCAGATCATTTAGTTAGTTCACCATAATTGTCGTAGATGGCGCTAATAACCTGCCTTTAGATCTGAGGTTTGCGCACTGTCATTGTCTTTGAGCTAGAATAACAAAAAGTAGCCAATACACACAAAAAGTACTTGCGCATAGTGCGACGCGAACCCAGGGAGTACTGCGCGGTAGTCGGCGCACGATTTAATCTGCTATTCTGTGTTGAAATTAGTTGATGAAATTGATAATCGTTTTCGGGTTGGGTTTAGAAAGTTCGTTAATTCATTTTTTTAGATTTGAATTTGCTTGACCTTTGAACACATAGATTGGATTTTTTTTTTCCACACTAGTTTTGAGTTATTTTTTTAGTTATTCACTTAACTGATAGTTTGTCCACAGTAGTTTGTTTATAGTTCATACTATTTCTGAAGCACTAACACAGAACGCAGTCTCAGTTTTGCTATGATTAGCACACCGGTGTATAACACTTTCTTACTTTGTTATTTGCAGTAGTTAAGTTGAGATAACACTATCACTAGTTGTTCGAACTTTTACAATTACATTAATGAGAAAATCAGGAATATATAACTGAGTTTAATATTTTTAAGAGAAATTAATAGCGGAGCACAATGTTTACATGACGACCAGCGCCATCTGCCTTATAACCTTTATAACCTTTATAACCTTATTTGCATGGTGCCCCCATTAGACCTTGTAAAGCTAGGGGCTTGGCTTTACATAAGTTCTGATAACGTTTTAATAGTGCAAGCGTTATGTAAGTTTTGGCAACCTACTTTACAAGAAATATTTCTGGTGGGATTTCATTTCTTTTTATTGCAGTTACCCCCGCACCTCATTTTAAGTATGTTGGAAGGTGAAAGTTGCAGATTTCTAAACTTTTTTGTTGATTGTATGCAAATCCTAGCCTGCATATACCAAATTTCAGCTTTCTAGGACTCCGGGAAGTGCCTTTTAGGTTTTGATGAGTGAGTGAGTCAGTGAATCAGCGACGAAATCGATTTATATTAGGTATTAGTAAAATCTAAAGTATAAAATCTAGACAAATGAAACTTTTGTGTTTTATAAGTCTGCTAACCTCATCTTATTCTGAGAATTTGAGCTCTCTAACATTATCTAGGCTGTAGAGCTATCAGGGTTTGAAAATATGATGAAACGCCTCGAAAAAAGGTAGGTAGTGCTCCTCTGTTTTTTGTTTTTGGCTATCTTGGCGGTATTAATAATTATTGTAAATACGAAAGTAACTCTATCTGTCTGTCACATTTTTACGTCTTAACGACTGAACAAATTTTGATGAGAGCATTTAAGCACAAACTATATAAATGGCTAAATATACAAAATATCTATTCTATTAAAGAATTTATAGAACAATATGCACCAACAACTGTATAATATTATGTGATGTAACGCATGCCGACAAGGTTGTATGAATGTATAGCAAAACATGTAAGCACTAATTTTAATGTAACATCTGTAATACCATGTTTTAATGCAAATAAAAATGATTTGATTTGTTAAAATTTGGCACACAGGTAGACCATGAGCTGGGTTTAGTCATAGGAAACTTTTTATCCCGAAAGTATATTCCCGTGAGATCGTTTTCGTGATCCTCCATGAATGGGCTCAATCGGGACTTTGTAATAAAAGATTTAGTGGACGTATTAAAATAGGTGTAATACCATAATTTACATGTACAACGTATATGGAAGACAGTACAAAGAAATGCCCGTAGTGGAGCGCGTCTGTGAGTTGAGTGGTGTAGCGGCCGCGCAGCGGGTGTTGATAGCGGGTTCGGTATCCCGAGACCACGCACTTTCCCCGCAGTTAATCATGCGCATATGTGTTGCGCCAACACTCCATGTGAACGAAGCTGCGGACAAAAGCTATAAACATATACCTAAGTCTGTTTTGATGGTCAATAGAATTATAAAATAAGAGGTTAACGCCTCCTCCTCCGCCTTCTTCCAATAAAGACGTAAAAATATTAAAATATTTAGATCACATTATCATTCCAACCACCACATTGTCAGTAAAATTGATAGTGATAGTAGTACTGATAGTAGGTACTGATAATGATAGTAGTACTGTTAGTACTGACATAGTATAAAGAGAAGTAGTAAGTTGTCTTCATAGAAACGCACCGCACGCGGCTTGTATGTGTGGGGCCATAGTATCTATGCGTCGCACGCACACTTAACAAAATCTCGACCGGTTTCTTACGAGAAACGGGTCGAGTCGTTCCATCGTTCGGGTCGGGTCGGGTCGGGGCGTTTCTGTGAAGATAGCTTACTACCTCTCTTTATACTATGGTACTGATAGTGATAGTAGTACTGATAGTACTAGTAGTACTGATAGTGATAGTAGTAGTGATAGTAGTACTAATAGTGATAGTAGTAGTGATAGTAGTACTAATAGTGCTGATAGTGATAGTAGTACTATCAGTACTAGATAGTAGTACTAATAGTTGTAATAGTAGTACTGATAGTGTCTGGTCCGCTTTACTTCCCGTAAAAAGATGACAATCGATCCTATTGCTATAAATCGTTCCTTATCCAAGAACCGTTCCCTCCCGTAGTCACTGGAAGGTACACATGGCTACACATTAAGCTATACATATCCAGTGTAAGCTGATCTCGCATTGTATAGGGTTTCCGTATAATGCGAAGTCAGCGTAAACCAATGATTTCGCAACACCATGACGACACCTCATTTTTGTAAACGCGATTGTGCTCTTTATTAATATTACATTACGGATCAATGTTCTATGCAAGTATTTTTACTTTAAAGATTTCGGAACTATTATTTTTTGTAAATGCGATTGTGCTCTTTATTTAGATAAGGTTACGGACCAATGTTTTATACAAGTATTTTTCTTTCACCAAGGCGATCTTGTTCAAGTTTTCACTTCTGTCGGCACCCCGGAGTGCTACCACTTTTTTTTACCGTGGTCCCTTCGAGAAACACAATGCTGCCGAATTAAAATTGTACCTAATTCAGATCATAAAAAAAAGATCATAAAATCATAAAAGATCATATAAAAAGGAATTATTCATAATTAAGAATATAAATAAAGAATCACTGGATGAAAAAAATCACGTAACTAAAAAAATATAAATATACGTTGTTCAACAAAAACCTTGTAGCATCATCTCTTCAATAGTGTATTTATTAGTTTAATTTATCGTAGTTTCTCAAGGGCACTGTCGTACAATAATAAATGTTGAGTTGTGTCGTTAGTCAATGTAATCCGTTTTGATCGTTCTGCAGATGTATTTTTTAAAAATCTTGTCTGATTACTGTTGTCGGTTCTTTTTTATAATAATATTTAATAGCCGTATTATTAAATGTTAATCGTATTTTTATTGATTGCTTTTTAAATAATCTTTGAGAGAAATCCTTCCGCAACATTAATTGTGCGGTGCTTATACCAAAAATACTTATCATGTTAATATCTATTTTGGATCGCAACCAATTTTTAATAGTTATTTTTAAATTTCCGCATATTGAAAACTTCCACGGCACAATCAGAAATGAATATACGCTTCAATACGGTACAACCGTATAGCGAGATACTATTCATCTTTCTAGCTTTGATTTACAAAAACTCCTGAGTTTAGCATTTTGCCATACACATCTTCCCCAATGGTTGAGGTTGTTATAACCTCACGCACAGTAGGAAGTAAGTGATGGGCGTTGAATCAACGAACTAGTTGAATCAACCGTTGATCTCCTGTCAACATATTAACGTTAACTGTTTATGAATCAACTATTCTCCATTTGAAATAAGATTAGACATTTAGACAAACCTTTTTTACAGTCCATTCAACCAATTTTGACTTCTATTGCGTAGGTATAAGGATGGCATTAAAAGCAAAAAAAGTGGTTACAAACCAACTGTTTACTGCAGCTGCCATTTGTCGTGCCACCAACGCAATAGAAGTCAAAATCGGTTGAACGGACTGTAAAAAAGGTTTAGTTAAATGTCTAATCTTATTTCAAATGGAGTATAGTTCAATTCGTCAACGACGTTTATGAATTTGACTATTATTTTTATTATTCAGCTAAATTCGAGAACGCAAACGGAACGAACTGAGCAAATTAAAAAACTTCAGTTGAAAATGTTATCATACATTGCGAGCGTCGGTTATGTCATAGAATTTAAATTGAACTCTAAAGTAACGCAAGAAAGAGTTGATTTTTGAAAAAGTATGACGATATTGGTGGACTGGCGCGCGCCGCTCGTTTGTTTACGTTTAGAAACGAAGTTCGCTTTCGTCAACTAAGTAAAGTAGAACCATCAATGAAACGTTTCATAATTGAATCAAAATGTTTCAAAATTAGCATTACATCAGGTCAGTAGATGTAGTTCAGAGACTAGTTCAACTCGTTGAACGTCACGGCGTTGAATAAAAACCGTTGAATGAATTAACGGTTTACTTTGTAAGTTAAAATAGCGTTTATTGTACATATTTTATAATCACAATGTACAAATGATGGTCCCCACTGTGGTAGCTGTGATTTTACCATTTGAAGTATAATATTGTATATAAGTTCTTTTTTATCGGGCATTAAAAATATATATTAAAGGTTTAACATTTGTACTTCAACGGAGCTATTATATATATTATATTCTACCTGCGACGCGCAGATCGAACCAAATCTATGTGCCATTCCCTGCGCTGTTATACGAGTTTGAAAAATACTGTTTTCAGTATGTTTTTGATAAAAGAATAACAGTAATTTAATTATAGTAATAAACTTTTAAGCAAGTAAACATTACAGTTATTATCTTTTACTGTGCTAGTTTCACAGTAAAAGAACAGAACTGTAATGTTGATTGGTATAAAAAGTTATTACTATACCTTATAGATTACTATTATTCTTTTAACTAAAACATACTGAAAACAGTATTTTTAAAACTCATATAACAGTGCAGGGAATGGCCCTACAGATTTGGTCCCATAGTGAAAAGTGAAGAGAATAACATGTTCTAACGGAATATAACTTTTTTTTATTTGGCCGGCACTTTCCTAATTTAGCCCAAAATGAATGATTTCCTTTGTGCTATAGAATTGACGTTCAATAATTCCTTCTGCATATGTAACCATGTGTGTAGAAGGAATTATTATTAGAAATTATTTATTACTATCGGGATTATTTATTAACTGCTCCCAAATTACTATGTCTTCTATGACATAATCTAACAATGATATGATATTAAGTATATCTTATTGTAACTTCAATTCTTCATAACTGGCTTTTGTGGACATGGATATATTCCATCAGATTTTGTAATAGTTGCATAAAATAAACATGTCATTTGGTTTAAATAGTTTTTTTTTTTATTCTTTTTTTAAGATTTTCTTCATATTTTGTGAATGTGAGAACATTGTATGCCCAGTAGACTCATAGATGTTTCGATTTGTTGACCATTTTCTATTTTATTAAATATTTGTCGACAGGCATACCACCCCTACACTGTCCTCTCATACCTTTATATTAACAGTGTGATTTGACAACATTGTTAAACAAAATTATGTTTAAAAGAGTAGCCATGGAGTTTCTGAATGGCTCTTCTCCATAGGAAACGACCAATTGGAATCGTGCACCTAACTTCTGACGTTTCAAAAGTGGGTTTATGTGAAATAAAATATTTTAAATTTTGAACTGTAACTCGGGCACCTTTTACTGTTTATGATTGAGCAGTATTATGATGGAACCGTCTTTCATGCGCATCTCCACTCGCTGCGTTCTGCCCGTTAGGTAACTCTTAAACCGACCTGTTGTCTGGCTATCAAATCCGTAATACGCCAGTTTGGACAACAATAAAGAAATATTAATTGAGTCGAAGGCTCGCGAGTAGTCGAGCAGCACCAAAATAGATCCCTCACCACGGTCCCGGGCCTCAAGGATATTACCTAAAACGTCTGCTAAGGCAGTCGTGGTTCCGCGACCCTTTCTGAAACCCGACTGCCAGTGCCGGTTTTAGTACTACCAGCGCCCTGGGCGAGATTTCTACGGCGCCCCCTAACTGCAATTCAAACCCATACGAAAAAAGGCGAAGGATAATAATGAAATAACCATTTATGAAAAGAAATAAACACTTATTAAAAAAACTAATAAAATTTTACTTTTCTAGCCTTTCTATCGGCGAACTCTTTTATTAAGTTATCAAAGTCGATGTTTTCAGCAATTTCATTTTCGATTGACAAAGTTGCCAAGTTTGTCAATCTAGATTGAGATATTGTCGATCGCAGATAGGTTTTTATCAGCTTAAGCTTAGAAAAACTCCTCTCTCCACTAGCAACCGTTACGGGAATAGTTAATCCCATCAAAAACATAAATGTGAAAATGGGAGCCAAATTCCATAAATATGGTTGTCGACTTCGCCGACAAAAGAATTGAAATCTAAATGGGTGCCAAGTTCTGTAGATAATCCTGAAATTTATTTATAAGAACATGCAACTTTCTAAAATAAAATTAAAACACAAATTCTTGTTTTTTCTGCTATAACAATGTTTGCTATTTAAAAATATAACTTCTTAAATTTGAACAGTCGAATTATTTACACAAAGCACTTAGGATAAATTGAAGCTCAAGATTTGACTTGGCTAGTTTTTACATACAAGTTATCTTATATTTGGCTAATCAATTTATCATCTTTATATTTGTCTACAGTGTCGCGGTGCAAAAGAACTAAAACAAACAGGGTAACTTTTTATGCTGGTGTGCATTACAGCTACGTCTTACACTCGCGCCACGTCATTGTGCTGTAATTTTACTTTTTTAGTGTGCGTGCATTAAGCGGCTAACAGTTGGACGCTATTTTTTTATCGAGTTTACAGCTTTGACTGTCTACCTAGGCATATTTAATTATTATTATTTAATTTTAAGTAGGCACTCAACATCAAATAAGTAATTCATGATGTGCTTAACTGTAAGAAATTTGTACACTAGTCTATAAGTTTATTGCATGTATCTCATATCTTTGTATCGGTGTACTTAATTGTTGGTGAGCCAAATAAATAAAGTAAAATATTCATATCTTTGTTCTTTATGTTATGCGCAAGTTACTGTTTCTTATTGTAACTGTTTACAGCTTTGACTGTCTACCTAGGCGTATTTATATATTTGTTCTTTATGTTATGCGCAAGTTACTGTTTCTTATTGTAACTGTAAGGTCAAAATATCTTCTTTCTCTAAAATTTCAGCTTGCTGGTAAAAACTAGCCAAGTCAAATCTTGAGCTTCAATTTATCCTAAGTGCTTTGTGTAAATAATTCGACTGTTCAAATTTAAGAAGTTATATTTTTAAATAGCAAACATTGTTATAGCAGAAAAAACAAGAATTTGTGTTTTAATTTTATTTTAGAAAGTTGCATGTTCTTATAAATAAATTTCAGGATTATCTACAGAACTTGGCACCCATTTAGATTTCAATTCTTTTGTCGGCGAAGTCGACAACCATATTTATGGAATTTGGCTCCCATTTTCACATTTATGTTTTTGATGGGATATCATTACTTTTTGTAAAGAAATTATTATTATTCGTCAATCAAACGTGATCTATTAAATTCTTTTTGTAAATATGCGTAGCAATATTGTGTAAGAATGTAGGTATTTCTTTCGTAACAATTGTTACAATTTTCCGCAATGATGTCAGATCGCTGAGCCGGCGCGGCAAGTATTATTATTAAAAAAAACGTATGCAGTCGGGGAGCCTCATGTCGTATGGCATTTTACTGTGGGGTCGGGCTGCTGACATTGAATCCATCTTTATTTTGCAAAAGAGAGCTATCAGAGCCATTTATAATCTACGTCGCCGCGAATCTCTCAGGAAACTTTTTAAAAGGATTAATATTATGACGGTACCTTGCCAATTCATTTATGAAAATATTATGTATGTGAGGAAAATCCACATCTCTTTAATAAAATAAGTGATAGACATAATTTTAATACTAGAAATAAAGATAAACTAGATCAACCATTTTTTAGATTATCTTAAGTACATTGTATACATCTTTTATGGGGTACTGTGTTAAATGTTACAACAAAATACCTTGTGACATTTAGCAATTAAATGAAAGAAAATTTAAAACTCATATTAAAAATACACTTTGTAAACAAGCATATTACAAATTAGAGGATTATATCCAAGATAAGAGTGCTTGGAAACATGCTGGTCCTGCTCCATAGGACAATTTAGAATCAAGACAAAATCAAAATGTTTGCTAATTTAATTGTAAAATTTATTACTTTGTGTTTTATGACATTGATTTTACATTCTGTGATTACTTCCTCACACACTAACTTATTAATTGTAAAATTTTAGGAAAATCGTCTACTTTTACAATGTTTGTAAATATGTGAGCACCATGTATCTATCACATATTAAATTATCTGTCGTTGTTTCATTTTTAATTCTTTTTACCTATTGTGGTATAGTAATTTTATTCTAGGTGCACCGTCTTCACATATAATTATTATTTAACAAATGTACGTACATATACAAACAATTGTAAAACATTTTAAAAGAGTAACGGTGGAGTTTCTTGCCCATTCTTCTCCATACGAAAACTACCTTTTGGAAGGGGCGAATAGAATCAATTTTATTATTTTGTAATTTTTGACGTTCAAAAGTGCCATACATGGGCCTATTTGAAATTAATGATTTGACTTTGACTTTGACCCCGTCAGGAACAAAGTTCCTTCTCACGTATGATTTAATTATTTAATTTTTGCAGCCGCCCCTTTTTTTTTAAGTATCTTCTCCCGCTCTGGGCGGAGCGGGAGGGCGTATCAGACTCTTACTGACTAAAACCCACCCGTGTTCCTTCGGTTGCCCTGTTGCCGGGGGCCACGATGTCCCTATCGGTTTTCTGCGAACCCCCGGCAGGCATTGGCCCTAGCGGATCCCGTCATTTCTGCTGACATCTCTTTGAGGCGCGCGTGGAACACAACGCGCCGTCGACCCGGGCTTGGTCCTTATCGGACGGCGAGCTACCCATTGCTCACCGTTCGCAAGCTCGCGCCTACGGTGGCCGGAAATCGGCTCGCGATTCCCGCCCCGGGCGTCTCCTCCTGCAGCGGTTAGGGGCGTGAGGGCGCGAACTTTGCCTCTACCTCACGCGTTCCGCCTCCTCCTTCGCGAGCATTACCGCTTCGCAGAAGGAGGTGACGGCCTGCCATTTCCTCTCGCTCCGTACCATGGCCTGAACCAGGGCCGGACGCGAGAGATCACCGCCGCCGTTGCAGCCGCCCCTTGGATTTACATTTTGACTTCACTATGGACTTAACTATTCGTAAGTTTATATTAAAAATTAAACGACAATAGTCCCTAAAACAATAGTCATACGATCTACCAATTCAAAAACGTCTCAAGCATAGTACCAACCTACCAACTACCTTGAACATACCGACCTGAGGTTTGTAACAACGTTTTTCGAGATCAGAGAATGAATGAAATGAATTCACTGCCGCCTAACATTAGGGACCAAGATTTTGACACGTGACACATCAGTTGACTCGACGGGGTGTTTTGAATTCAGTCATGAAATTCAGGAATTTACATCAACTTTTGGCATTCGAATCAAAAATGTATAGTTAGCTGTCAAATTATAAGACGCTGGAGATCAGCGCCATCTGAAGTGAGCAAGTGGCAGTTTTTAACCCCATTTGAATATTTGTCGTCATAACTGTCATTTTCATAGTTTTCGGGAGATAGTGCTGATATCGAATTAGATGGACATTCTGGATTTTAAGATGGCGGCTATTCCAAATAATAATAATATTGTAGATCAATTGTCATAGACATCAATTTCATGCCAATTGTAAACTTGATAATCAAAATCCGTAAAAAAACGGACCTCTTAATTTCGTCAAGTTCGTCTGTCCGTGCGTCCGGATGTCATACAGTCATTTAACATGGAGACTATTTACACTCTATCGATGAACATTTTGAAAAAGGTGTATTTTTTGCACCGTTAAACAATGGTGTAGTGAAATTACGATAAACATAATAGTGGGGGTGGCATTCTCCATACTTACATATAACCGAGAGATGAAAAAAATCTATGAATATAAAGCGTGTATTGTTGGATCTCATAATTAAAATGTTAAGATGTTTCTAAGTGACTTTGCTTTTGAAGTCAATAATTTTTGAGATACAGTTTATTTTCGGTTACAACCGCAGAATTAACTTTGTTTGTTATAGTTTTTTCGAGAAATACAAACTTATTTTTACAGTCGATAAAATTGATACTATGCAATGTTTATGCGTAAATATTCATCCCAATTACGGAACCCTTCACTGTGCGTAGTCCGACATACACTTGGGCAGTTTTTTTAAATTTCGTTTTGAAACTACCTCAAAAATAAACAATTTCTATTACTCGAGTAAGATTATCCTATTAAAAACAAATACTATCAAACTCATACAACTAAAAAAAAATGATTGTTGGTTTTATGAAACCACGGTAAAAGTGAAACTTTACACGGTCAGCTGCTGCGAACTATAGGCGCCGCCATATCGGCCTTGGCTGCTCTGACGATCGCCTTTCACTTTATCCCTACTCCGCGGCCGACCGACACGCGACATGCAACACACAGACGAAAAAGTTTGAGACGATGTAATAAAAGTTTCAATTTAAAAATATAGACGTCATTTAAAAGTGTTTGCGGAATACCTACCTAATTTATATAATTAATTTAACATCATTCACAAACAAAATTTTCTTAAGCCTACCTAAAAAATGTATACTAGGCATTCTATATCAGAAAGTATCAAAAATAAAATCCACAGTAAATAATTGTCCAATAAATTAAAAATAATTTTGAACAACGTTCCGAATTTAAATTCAAATAAATAGAAACAATTCGGCGCGAAATTCAATAAATGAGGTAAGTATCTATCCTCGTTCTATGTGTTGACTCGTTTTATATTGAATGTCCTAAAAACGATTAAACACTAGAAAAGTATAAATAATTATTTTAAACAATGTTTATTGTATTTAATGCTTAAAACAATTTTATTTTAATTTTCAAGTATAGATTTCAGACATTCGACATAATTATAAATTAATCGAGACAATCAAAATTGAAAAAAAAAAAAACGTTTGGCATAATCGTTTTCGCACATCATTACAATAAAAAAAAAAACAATGATCGACAATTTTTAACACAAATTGAGTAGTAGTAATGAATATTACGTATTATTGAACATGTGTTCGTATAATAAGTAAAGATCTGGGCATTTTCTAGTTACTTATAATATTTTTAATCACATTTGTCACATTTAAAGATATGTGTATGTGTGTTAATTGTGAAAAGTTAAAATGTAAACACGCACGATTGGCGCGAATCTTCGACTTTTGATATCAAAAACTTCATTACTACTACTTATTTAACTTGAAAAATGGATGAATTCGTCAAATAATTAAATGTTGTAATAGTCGCTGTCCTTATGGTGGAGTTTGGATGTTCGCAATCCCCAATTTTTATGTTTTTTAGCCTCGACCTCGACTGTCATCAAAATGGCGATTATCGCATTTACAGACTTGAATTTTATAAAGGTAAATTAATAATCTTGCGCGCTAAATATGAAAGATTTAATGGCATAAACATTATTTTAGCCAACTCTCTTAATTAAAGATGAATAATCTCATTGGCAGCAGCATTTTCAGTGCTTCGATAGGAAGGTTTACTTTAACAAATAACACAATAATACCTAAATACTAAAAACATTTTATTTCTCATAGAATTTAAAACGGCTTCAGCTTCATTCTCATAAAAAAGCAGCGTAGGTACGGTAGATGTTAGATGTACGCTTTCCCACAAAACAGTAATAAGCAATGATGATCTCTTAAACAATTTGTCCTATTTTGCTCACTTATCAATAATTATGTACACTAAGTCCTGCTGCTCACATGTCACGATTTGATTCTGGCCCTAACCAGATTATTGTTTTGATCTATTATGGGTAAATCTTTTACACTCTAGGGTGGCTCTGTTTTTATCATCACTTGCTTGCCTATAAACATCTCTGGTAGCAGCCTCTCTCAGTAAGCATGACAAACTTTATCCAAATGTATACCTAACCTAGAAAGTAAGAAAATACTCTTATTGTTGTTTATTTACTTTTGTATAATAATTATATCACTCATAGTAATTCTGCCATTTTAAAAACACTAACCTGATGACTTCTGTGACTTGCAGTTGACATGCCACATACATAACATAATATGCTTAGATTTTGCTGAGCAAGTAATACTTGGGATAGAGTTGTAGATAATATAATCAATAATGTCAAGTCTTGCAATAACACATGTCATCGTCATACCTGAAAAAGGTAAAAAAATTCAGTGTATTTACTCATGCTATATAATTACATCATACTATAGACATTTACAGCTGACGACGCGCGACGTACCCCTGACTGAACATAGGCCTTCTACTAATAGGCTGCTAAAATCAATGAGGTTATACAATACGACGGTGTTTATAAATATTTAGAGAACATAATAAACTTACCCAGGGCCATGGAAAGATAAGCAATAGTTCCTCTGGCTTCAATTTAAATTGACAGCATTAAATCGTAACGTAATATAAGTATAAAGTAAATACGGAAAAATAAATTCAAATCAACGTAAAACAAACAGCCAACAATGCCATTGATCTGACAGATTATTTTTGACAGTTTGACATTATGCATGGTGTCAGTGTTACCAGGTTTAATTATTTTGGTAATCGATTGACGAAATCGATTGGGTGATTATCAGTGATCGGAGTAGGTCGATTGATTTTACGTACTCGCATCATGAATAGTCATAGAAATCATAACATGGATAAGCCTTTTTTCCGGGATTTCATTTTGGTACTTACGGGATTGAATCAAATATTGTTAAAGTAAGGATTTTTAAACTACTACATTGGAAATTTATAGAATGCGATAGATAAATATTTAAAATATATTATATTGTTTTATAGTATATCTATCCTTTTCTTGGAGTCCGATCACCTATATACTATTAAACAGACAGCAAAAGGGTTGAACATTTCTTATTCATATTGATGTATTCTTTATTCTACACATTACAACATTTGAAATTCCTTAAAAAATCTTAATAATTTCAAAATCCCGGAATCCCGGAGGCGTATCCATACTAATATACGTGCCAGTTCATTGACCTCAAATCAATCTACTTACTCTGATCACTGGTAGTTTATAAAATAACATTACTGCCTCGAAACGCTTTTAAGTTGTTGAGTATATTCAGACCATATAATATTTTATTTATTGTAAAATCATAGTTTTACAGTATTTGAGTATAATAAATAGCATTTAAAACATACTCGTGTAGTGGATACTCCACCTACTCCATGTGGGTTAGTATCGATATTTTCAATCGATTACAAATTATTTTATTGGAATAGTCTGTCATCTGGCAACATTCAGGTTAAGATTGAATGGCGGATGTAGTTCTTTATTAAGTATCAACAAAGTAAATATTTATTAGGTTCTCTAATGCTAGAAGAAATAAATTTTGATAAAACGACTTGAAAAAAATACGACATAATTTTTGATAAATAAGCTTTGACACAGTATCATACCATGGGCCTGCTTTCGGGAAATCTCTTTTCAACTTTCTAGGTCACCCGGAAATGGGTTAAATGTTTTTGATGTCTAGTGACAGGGTCGTTGATAAAAATGCCGATTTTTATACGTTAATATCTCAATAACCGTTTGAGTTTTATTTATGAAATTTGGAGTTCTAGTTAATCTAAGGGGTTTTTATAAATAAACCAAATTTCATGAGTCTATGTTACATAGATTTTGAGTTATTAAGGGGTCAAAAGTGGCTCCAAATGGTTCGTGTAATATAACACACTGCAGCCGTGTCTTGCCTAGTACTTGGCTCGACACGCTGCCGCGTGTCTAGATAATATTCGTAATGCTATCCAAACATTTGGATATAGTTCTTGTAAGTTGCGGTCTTTGATAAAATTTAAAACAAAAACAGGAGTAACCACTTTCTGATCAGGCAAAAACGATTTCAGACTTACGAGTTCATCGCACAACATACATCCATCTATATCTGATTTGGAATTTACATTTAATTTTAATTGAAGATCACTACAGAGTTTGATAAGGTCGTGTTTTTCTGGAATCTGTTTTAAATTGTACAAAAAAGACCAAGATTCCGAGTACTCACATAACTGTTCAAATCTTTCGTTGAGTGAAGTTAACGTCGTGTCCAAAAGACAGTTGAAAAATTCAACCTCAAATTTTTTTTCTGGAGAAGTTATAGGCTCATCTTGGGCAGTTTCACCAGCTTGGCGCTTAACACGTCGAATTCTTGTTGTCGCTCTAAACACAGGTTCTATTTCTAACTCTTCAGCCAATCCCTTCGCAGTTAAAATGGCGCTTTTGAAGCCCGTATTTCTATATTCTTCCAAGAAATTGCAGCATTTTTTCAACATGTCTGTGCATTTACCGAGATCCATGTCTGTTGATTGTAGAGATTTACTAACGACATTAATTTGAAAAAGTATGTCATACCAGACAACCAATGAAACTATGAAGCCGAAATCTTTTAGCTGTTCGGCTAGTGTAGTAGCCTCATGAGAGACTTGAACATCAGTTTGCTGAGTTTCAATAGCCAAAGTGATTAAAGCGTCATGGACGGCGCTAATTTGATAACGGACTGCTTTAACACTGCCTATTCTTGCTTCCCAACGCGTGTCACTGAGTTTTTTTATAGTGTACAATCCCAAGTGATCGGTCAGAATTTTCCATCGATGAACAGTAGCTGAAAACAACGTAAACAACCTCTGAAGTACTCCAAACAAAGTGACAGATTTTACAGATGACTTAGCGGCATCGCATAGAACGAGATTGTAGCTATGACAGCCACACGGTACATATACAGCTAAAGGATTTATGTCCAGAATTCTCCTTTGAACTCCAATATTTTTTCCTTTCATGTTTGCTCCGTTGTCATAGCCCTGACCTCTACAATCGTTCAATTCCAGTCCGTATTTATTTAAAATATCAATAATAACTTCAGTCAGCCTTTCACCAGTCGACTCATTAACAGGTATAAATTCTATGAAATGCTCTTTTACTGATATTTTATCGACATCTGATGATAAATCAACAAATCGTATTGTCAGTGAAAGCTGTTCTATATGACTAATGTCCGGAGTACAGTCAGCTATAATAGAATAATATTTCGATTTCTTTGCACGTGATATGATTTCTGACTTCACTTTTTCACCCATCAGCTCTATTAATTCATTTTGAATGTCTTTTCCGCAGTAGTGGTCAGAAACATCACCCTTTACAGCTAATCGCAAGTGCTCCTCCATAACTGGATCAAATTTGGCTAGTAGTTGTACTAAACCCAAGAACTTTCCATTATTTGGCGAATATAGTTTGTCGGAAGTACCTCTAAACGCCATATTGTTTTCAGCTAAATACAGTGTAATATGCATTAATCTAGACAAAATATTATTCCACCTTGTAGTTTCCTTTCTGATCAAATGTTGCTCTTGACAATCTATTGTTTTCCCCGTTTTTAATCTTAGTTCAGCCTCAATCCATGAGAGGTAAAACTTCTTATGAAAAGTGCTACTTTCATGAACTTTTAACATTTCTGATAAGTGTTTCCAGTCGTTATATCCTTCAGATGCTAAATTCGACGTTGAGCTGCTATCAAATAGCCGGCAACAAAAACAGTAAACTCGATTTTTAGAAACTGAGTATATTAACCAACGACGCTGAATTATTTCATTGTTTGCAAGTTTTTTGGTAAAATGAGAATTTGAGAAATGTCGCCCTGTATCATTCTTTGGATAATTATCAATGTGAGTTTGCACTGGGCCATTAGTTATTATATGATCAATAATTTTGCTATTTCGAGTGAGTGGCCAAGTGGCTGGATCCGATATATTTGGAACAAGAGAACTAACGTCATCTAGAATTTGTATTTGTTGTACATCACCAATAGTGTCATCCTGAGCAGCATCTGTAATTGTAACACAACTTGTCTCCTCACTTCGGGAAACTTCGTCCACAATCTCTTCAACAGCTAACTGATCTGACTTGTCAGACAGAGACTCCACTACCGATGCATTCGCTTGTATTTCAGATGTAGATGCCACATTAAGGTCTTGATTTTTTGTTGTGATATATTTGCCTATATTCATGAACTTTTTTGTTTTTTCAAATTCCTTCTCTTTTTCTGCTTTTCGTTTTCTATATTTTGACCCAGATGGTTTTCTTTTGAAAGGGTCAACGTGTTCAGACATTTTGTACTAATCAAATCTGCAACAAATTAAATCTGCGTAAGTCCGATCATTTCTATAAATTAATTAAATATAACGCTATTGAGTGAGGACGACCAAAAACGCTTTATATTCAGGAAAGCGTTAGCATACACGTGAACTACGATCGAAAAATCTAGGTAAGGTAATATTGTCATGGCAGCGGAATAATTGTGAAATGTTATATTTAAAAGCTTGTGTTACGTGATAGTGCTTAGATTTGTATGAAAAAAATTACGATCATCCACTCGTTCCCGAAAAAATGACTTCTATGTACAGTCAGATGCAAAAGTCGGTGGACACTTTTCACCTTTAACACAAAGGCTTACGAATGAACAGTGTTCATCCACTTTTACACTTGACCGTACCTCCTCGACATTCATTTATTATCTCCGTGTTAAAATTTCATCAACATTATATAGTCAGTTCCAGAGATATTTTATAATATATAATTTACTTTAAATAGATTACCCCACTTCAAACATAACATAAAAAAACAAACAAATGTTACCTCTTTAGTATAATAAGTAAAGATAGTTAAAATAAAATTGTACTTACCTAATTAGTGAAATAATCCGTCATAAAGCAAATACCTACTTAAACACTATTTGCATTTCAACTTTTTGGATAAAACCTATGTCACTCTGTAGTCGGCGACAAAAAGTAAAAAACATGCACTTCGTAACTTAGCGTGGAACGCCTGATTACTGCGTCTGTTTGTTTTAAAATATGTAATTGCGATAACTGTTTTGAAGTGCGTGCACCGATTGAATGAATAAGAATGAGCTGTGTTCCGCTCCATCAAAAATAACGCCAACTCTTTTGAACTAAAATGTTAAAAAGAGATAGATAATGTGTTTCTCTGTGGTCGGGGATTCCCAGTAAAATGAACTGTATGTATGTAGTGCTCCGACCGAACGGATTGAGCACTGCGTTCCATTCTAGTGTTGCCAACACATCGTTTTTTTTTTTTCGCTTACAGAGATGGGAATATAAAGGGGCGCCGCTTAACGGCGCCCCTTAAAGTCCGGCGCCCCTGGGCGGTCGCCCAACCGCGCCCTACCCTAACGCCGGTACTGCCGACTGCAGTTCGGGCAACATACCATGCGCCTCGAGAAAATCGGAAACTTGCAGATACACCACTCTTTCCAACACCTTGGATAAGCATGGCAGTATGCTTATGGGACACTGCCATGCTTATCCAAGCAATAAGATGTTGAGTTATATAAAGATTTACGATTATCTTCTTTTCGTGTGGTTAGTGACTAACCTGGTGTCACAGTTTTAAAGCCGCCCATGGACCTCTGACTTGATTTCACATGCCGTCGAGAAATATCTCTCAGGTGGTTTTTAACTGAAGGGGTCCGCTAGGACCGATGCCTGCCGGGGTTGCGGGTTTGTCCGAAAGGGTTACCGTGGCCCCTGGCAACATACAGGCAACTGAAGGAACACGGGTGGGTTTTAGTCAGTAAGTCTGACCCTCTCGCTCCACCCAGAGCGGGAGAAGTTATTTGATAATTTCCCACCCAAAAAAATATATATATAAAAGGCATGCCGGTTTCCTCACGATGTTTTACGATTATGATTACTGCCATTACAAATCAATAATAAAAAATAATAAATAAAATTACATACGTTTTTGGTCACCACAAACACGTACCTATTTGTTTTACTCAAAACTATTCTTCTATCTCTAAGTATACTATTTAGATGGCACACACACTACTGTCTCTGAGTATATACACTGCAAGAATGTAAATATTTATATGTTCGATCGCTTTTATAGACTTTGTGTCTTTGCACGAAAAAGAAAAAACACACGAAAAAGAAGTTTGTGACAATGCTTAGTCACCTACTGCAGCTGCTATTTCTTTAAAATAAGGGGAATGCGCTAATGTAGCACTGACATCAATTAATAATTTGTTGTTTTTTAAATTCTGCAATTGGCTTGGTTTAAGTACATAAACGAAAGAAAATAATTGTACTTAAATAAATTATGGTCATCCTTGACAAAAAAAAAACATGTGAACTCATCAGACTACTACTATAATTTACTTTCTGGAGACATGTTCATTCAATTCTTATTAAAACAATCACAAAGAGCGAAAACTCTTACGAACCGTGGTATAGGTACATGGCGGCCGTGGAACAGGGGGCCTACCACCAGCTCATAAAGCAGTATTATTTTAATATTACTTCAGTGTGGGAAAGAGATGAAGCTCTACAGGTCGTATAGCTCCATCTCTTTCTCCCACTGAAGTAATATTAAAATAATACTGTTTATGAGCTGGTGGTAGGCCCCCTGTTAAATGAATGGATATAGGTAGCTAACATAATATCTATGGGTTTCACTATTTTCTGCATTTCAGCCCTGCAAATATTTAGATTTTACATCTTGGTTATACGTATAGCATGCTGTACACATTTAGTAACATAAAAATACAAATAATAATTTCACAATTTAAATTTAGATTACAACGCAATTAATAAAATTTAAATTAAATACAGTTCTAATCTATAAATAACGATCAATATTAATGATATCATGTCAATAAAAAATAGCAAGATTAATGAAAATGTTTCAATATTATTTAAGTAATGTCAATCTGTAGATGTCATAATAATTATAATAAATAAGTTTTACATTTTACACTCAAAATATTCATTGATGGAATAAAAACATCTCTCACAAAACCAGTTATATAGCTTTCTATTAAATTCTAAATCAGTAGCACTTCTAAATTCTTCGGCTAACTGGTTATACATTTTCACGGCCATATAAAATTTTTGTTGCAGACTTTTAGTCTATTACGCGCGATTACTAGTGGCTGTTGTGCTATTTTCCTCTTTGACATAGCCTTTTCATCTTTTTCAAAAAGCGAGTAGTTGTTTCTTACAAATTTCAAATACATATAAAGACGGCCCATAAGGGGTCAAGGACACTTCTCTGTGGTACACCACAGTAGTTTGCTAAATACGGTGACCCAACCTAAAGGTTTTCTGGGTGTTAGTTTCGAAAAACATTTTTTTAATCTCCGTGCATTGTTGTCGGCCTCTTAAGTAGCTTTCGAACCAACTATAAGCAACGCCTCGTTTACCATATTGCTCAAGTTTACGCAACAAGGTTTCATGACATACCATATCAAACGCCTTACTCATATCCAAAAATGCTACTGGGATTTCTTTTTTATTGAAAGCATCCATAATTTTTTACTAGTTTAAAACATGGCAAAGTTGTAGATTTTTGCTTAACGAAACCATTCTGTTGATTACATAAGAGTACGGGGATAAAATATAACCTATGTTACTTGCTAATAATGTAGCTATCTATTGCTGAAATAATTTTTCAAATCGGTCCAGTAGTTTTTAAGTTTACTCGTTACATACAAAAATATAAAATACAAATCTTTCCTCTTTATAATATTAGTATAGAAGTATATATATAGATATCAGTAGGATATCTTTTATTATTATAGTACATTATTTTTATCAGAGCTTGCGGCTTGTGGCTAAGTAACAACAGCTGCACGGGTCGATCGATCAGGTTAAGCTACGCTTGCCGCGGTTGGTCTGTGGATGGGTGACCATCTTTACATACCAAGACCCCTCTGTGCCTCGGAAAGCACGTTAAGCCGTTGGTCCCGGCTGTCATTTGTAGATCTTTGACAGTCGTTACGGGTAGTTAGAAGCCCAAAAAAGTCTGACAACCAGTCTTACCAAGGGGTATCGTGTTACCTAGTACTAACTAGGTTGTGGAGGTCAGATAGGCAGTCGCTCCATGTAAAATACTGGTATCCAGCTGCATCTGGTTAGACTGGAAGCCGACCCCAACATAGTTGAGAAAAGGCTAAGTAGCTGATGATTATCTTTATCAGAGCTCGTTGGGATCGCTCCACGTCTAGAAAATTTTTCGCTGCACCTCCCCAAATAGGGATGCAAAATAACAAGACAGACTGCACCAAAGCCATGTAGATCTCATTAAGAACATTTTTTGGGGGAGTCTCGTTTACTGGTAATATTTTGGAACAACATATCGAAGTGTTTTAAAGATCCAGCTTAATCTCCTAACCCTATTTGAGACCTGTTCTAGATGTGGATACCAGGATAACCGCTGATCGACTATCACGCTTATATATTTAGTCTGCATTACTTGTTTAATGCATGAACAATTACAGTATCTGTTATTGGTATCTCCACATGTGTGTATTCTTAAATTGAGATCCTCGCTTGGTTGACTACTTTTGTTAATACTAAAGCAAATGTAATTGGTTTTTGATGTATTTAAAGTGAGCAGGTTATAATTTAGCCAATTGGCTACTTGTGCCATACCCATCTCTGCTTTGAGTTTCACATCTTGCCAGGAGTTCCCAGAGAAGACAACAGCGGTAAAATCGGCGTATGAAATTTTTTTTGCATTACTGATATGCATGTTGCAAGAATCATTTAAATATACCAGAAATAGTGTAGGGCCCAGTACGCTGCCCTGGGGAACGCCGTATGTGATCTCAGCATCACTACTGGTCAGTTCACCCACCTTAACCCTTTGTTTCCTAGACGAGAGATAGTCTGAGAAAAGCTCGTTTTTTTTTTTGTATTTTTCTAAAAATGAAACCTATTTATATCAGTTTATCGCCCCCGAAACCCCTGCTTAATACTTAATTTCATGAAACTTGTTGGAGCCGTTTCCGAGATTCAGATTATATAAATATATACAAGAATTGCTCGTTTCAAGGTATTACTAGATTCCGTCAATATGATATTATCTGTGTCTGGAAAAGTTGATAAGTTGAGCACGAAATCATCAAAATTATAATAAATACCTACTCCTTATGTTTTGGGAAATAATAGTGAGATTATTCTTGTTAATTTGTATGTGTCTGCCAAGCTCTGAAATCCCGCATACATACTAATTCCATGCTGCTATGATAGTAGGTACTTACTAATTCCATGCTGCCATGATAGTAGGTTCATACTAGTTCCATGCTGCCATGATAGTAGGTACTTACTAATTCCATGCTGCCATGTCATTATTCTCATGTCATTATTCATTATCTTGTTCTAAACTTTGGGCGACCGAGCTCTGATTGGGTAAAAACAAATTTTACAGAGAAAATGAATTTTCCCAGATATGAGGCCTAGCTAGATCGATTTTTGATATTGCAACTTTCATCTAAATCGTTAGAGCTGTTTTCCAGAACGTGATTACAAATATACACACATCAAAACTGTCTAGGGATCAAGTACGTTTTAGAGTATCGCCGCAATTGAGGATTATTATTTTAATTTTTTTGGATCGTTATTGATTATTTTGAGTGAATTTCACTATTTGATTAAAGAATTTTCTTTTAATTTTGATTAAGAATAGAAAAACAACTGTCAATCAGAATTCCTATAAAAGTGTGTATAGCGTTTTTGCAAAACCATTTCAATTTCTGTATCGGAACTGAAATTCCTCATCTACATAAATGCATATTATTTGCCGATGATATATCTATTATAGTGACATCTAACAAAAAACTGACTGCCTCGTTGGTCTAGTGGTCGCAAGCGCTACTGCTGAGCATGAGGTCCTGGGTTCGATTCCCGGGTCGGGCAAAGTGTTATTGGGTTTTTCTATCTGGAATTTCTCAGTAGCAGCCCGGAGTCTGAATTTGTGCCCGGTTGATGGCAATAGGCTCGCCCCCTATTACATGGGACTTAAACATAACTGGCGAAATGTGGGTGTACCTGCTACAGGGACACCTCTGCCTAACCCTTCGGGGAAACAAGGCGTGATGTTATGTTATGTTATGTTATGCTAACAAAAAACATAATACCATTTTAGACCATGAGCTTGACATTAATAATACAATTGACAAATTACTACATTGGCTTGAAATTAACCATTTGAAGATAAATTTAGACAAATCCGTTTATATCCAATTCAATCAATCAAATAATTATAAAAATGACATTAAACCCGATTAATAAAATCAAAGAAGGTAACGCATACAAGATTCTTAGGCGTAATAATCGATAAAGACATTAATTGGAAAGAACACGTAGGCAATGTTGGCACTAAAACTAATAAATTTGTAGACGCACTAAAACAAGTTAAAAATTATAAAACTGCTGTAATGTCATATCATGCGTACGTTGAATTGCTACTACGAAATGGCCTTGTAATGTGGAGTAACAGCACCGATGTCTGAAGGGCGTTCATCGCTCAAAAAAACCAGCCAAGTGCGTGTCGTACCACGCACAATGAAGGGTTCCGTAGTTGGAATGAATTTATCCCAAAAACAAAACTTAACTTTGTAGTTGATAAACATGTTCTCCCATACGGAATGTATGGGAAAACATGTTTTTGCGACTGCAAAGTTGGTCGATTATTACTCGATAACTAATAAAGCCTACTTAGCTGTGATAGTTTTCCTTTTAATTTCGTTATATATACTACTGCTGTGATTTTTTTCACATACCCAAAACCAACCATTTAGCTGGCAGGGGGGGGGACTCTAACAATAATTAGCACTTTAAAGCTTAATATTTTGCAAACGGATCCCTGAATCCAAAAATGGTTTTCACAAACTCATAATGTTTTTGTAAGACCTTTCCAATGATACCTCACACTATGGGATACAAAAATAAAGGTACCCTAAAAAAAAAATGTTTTTCATAATTTTGTTTTACCACTTTGTTGACGTAATTAATATGTATACCTATGTCAAATTACAGCTTTCTAGTACTAAGGGTCTCGGAGCTAGACCGCGGACAGACAGACAGACAGACAGACAGACGGACATGACGAAATTATAAGGGTTCCTTGTTTACTACGGAACCCTAAAAAGAGCACGTGTTCAATTTGTGGTCTTACACCTAACGACTCATGCCAGTCAATATTTAAGAAACTTGGTTTGTTACCGTTACCTTTACATTTACGAAATATGTGTGTTTTTAATTAAAAATAAACAATTATACTGCAAATTATGTTAATCCTAGGAACAGACGAGATCCTCATAAATTAGTGTTAAATGATAAAATTTACCTAAACTAGCTAAATACAATAATAACTGCTTAGCAATGTGTGTGTGCATCTATAACAAAATGCCAAGGCACTTCAAAACATTAAATAGGTACAAGATTATTTAAAATTAAGTTTTATGAATGGTTACTGGAATGTAGTTTTTATAGTTTAAAAGAATTTTTTGATAAAAATATTAATGTTTTTAAAAATGTTGATGGTCGATGCCTTCCTCACCTAACTTTATAATTTTGCATGTGTTAAGGTTTCAATTTATTAATACGTAATTGTTGGATATTGTACTGGCAACACCCAAAGATTTGATATGTGAAAATGGGAGTAATAACGACCTTCTGGGTCTGGCGCTCGTGACGGTAAGATGTGCTTAGTGGATGTGTCGGCAAAAAGATAGATTGGCATGGTATTGGTTGGAGATTTACTGTAAATTAAAGTAACCTATTAGTTTAATGGTAAATATTAGAATACGATTAAATAGTGATATTATGTGGGGAATAGGAGATGTGATGGTATGGTGTAGAATATTGAATTTGATGTTGGCAAAGAAATATAAATGACTGACAAAATATCTTGGTGTTGCATATTATTTTCCTTATCCCTGAAATATTATGAATATGTAGTTTTATTAAACAGTTTTAGATGATATTGGGGTAACGACTTTAATATTCATTTGGGTATTAGTTTCTATTTTGAGGTTAAATAATTATATTCAGAATTAAATTAGTTATTTTAGAGTAAGGATGGTTCTTATTACACATGCTGTTTTATTTCTGAAAAGCTCGTGGCTAAGTAATAACAGCCGCACGGTTCGATCCATCAGGTTAAGCTACGCTTTCCGGGATTGGTCCGTGGATGGGTGATCAACTTTACATGTCGAAACTCCTCCGTGCCTCGGAAAGCACGTTAAGCCGTTGGTCTCGGTTGTCATTCGTGGATCTTTGACCGTCGTTACGGGTCGTCAGAAGTCCGAAAGTCTGACATCCAGTCTTACCAGGGGGTATCGTTTTACCCAGTTACTGGGTTGTGGAGGTCAGATAGGCAGTCGCTCCATGTAAAATACACCAGTATTTTCAGCTGCATCTGGTTAGACTGGAAGCCGACCCCAATATAGTTAGAAAAAGGCTAAGCAGATTGATTGTCTTGATTTCTGTCTCAAATATTTTCTTGTTTCATACTTTTTAGAGCGTGATTTTTCAGTAGTCTGGTTTTAGTTTTTGAACTTACTTTTTACTGACCGAGCGAGCGTAGCGAGCGAAGCGTCTCTGGATCAAGTCTGGCAAAATTTGCTTTCGTGTGTTAGTTTGTACGTATTCCTCTACAGGTCGTATTTTACAACCGATCTGGACAAAATTTGGTGTACAGGTACCCCGACGACAAAAAATTACAAAAAATTTGTCAATTTTTTGTAATTTTTTGTCGTCGGGGATTTTTTATTGGAGGAGTACTTTCTCCAAAATGGGGCAAAAAGGGGGGCTACTGGAAATCTCCGGCTTTTGAGATCCAATTTCAATGGTTTTTTTTATTTGAAAGATAGTAAACTCTATGTTGGTCCCAAAAAAAAAAATTGGTGAAGATCTTCGGCATGATGAGTAGAATAGCTTCTCAAAATGCAGTAAATTGCTCACTGTTTATTAAAACCTATTAGTTAATATTTCTAGCCTGCCAAAAAATTTTTACTCATAATTTTTCTGGTTTTTAGGGTTCTGTAGTCATCAAGGAACCAATATAGTTTCGCCATGTCCGTCTGTCTGTCTACCCGTGGCTTAGCTCAGAGAATCTTAGTACTAAAAAGCTGTAATTTGGCATGCGTACATTAAACACGCCGGCCGACAAAGTGGTAAATTAAAATCATGTTTTTAGGTTACCTCCCCTTCCTACACGTAAAGTGGGGATGATTTTCAATGTTGTGTGGGTGTGTGAAAACAATTTTTTGACTCAGGAATCCGTTTGCGAAATATTAAGCTTTAAGTGCAAATTTTTGTTAGAGTCAAGTGTTGTCCCCCCCCCTTTTTTTTTGGGTGGGAAATTATCAAATAACTTCTCCCGCTCTGGGAGGAGCGGGAGGGCGTGTCAGACTATTACTGAATAAAACCCACCCGTGTTCCTTCAGTTGCCATGTTGCCGGGGGGCCACGATTTCCCTTTCAGCCCTTATTCGCAGCGCTGCGGCGGTTAGGGGCGTGAAGGCACGAAATTTGCCTCTCAAAACAACCGTGTCCGGTAAGGAACTGCGTCAGGCAGAAGGTGAGGACGCCGTGGCGCCTCTCTAGCCACTCCTCAAAGAGGGGACTTATCGCCGCAATTGTGGCATGCCCAGCACTGAGTTGCGACAATCGCACTCTCCATGACGCCATGAGATCCTGCCGGAGCTCTGTCCGCTGTGCCGTGATTTCTCGCGGCAGCAGCCCCGGCGTTTCGCCTCCTCGCGCCACTCCCAAATGTGCGCGAGGACTTTTTCCAATGATATCTTTCACTTAATAACGTCCTGTAAAACAAATACATCCCAACAGTAGGCTGCTGAGTCGCAGGTGCTATTCTGACGGGTGCTCTAAGTGGACTACTTCCATTGGAACTATTTAAGCTGTGTTTGCATCAACCGACTTTGTCAGTTTGCTATTCATCCACTACGGTAGGTTAACAAGCTACACTACTTGGTTGCATGTAAAAAGTAAGGAGAATCCTGCTGATACATTATCAAGAGTGTTCTCTTTGGTTCACTGAAGGGAGACAACACTAGTTTGTGGTGGTGTGGTCCGATCTTTCTTTGTGAACCGACTTCAAGTTGGTTGATAATAAATACTAATGAAATGGAGTATATATTAATCCATTTGAACTATTTAAGTACGATGTACTTGCAATCGGTTTCTTTCCGACTTTGCTAATATTTAGGTGCAGGCACTATCCGGTGCTTTTGTGTGGTCAACAGCCGTTAGACGTAGTCTTAAAGGACCTAATCCCAAACCATAGTAACTAATACCATGTTATAAGGAAACGAGGGCAGGTAAGATCAAGTTCAATACTTAATTTATAAAATGTTAAGTGATAGTTGTTGTTAAATATTTACATCATCAAATGCAATTCATATCCACCATACCCATTTGGATAACAAAGAATTAATACGTTTTTTTAAATTTATTTATATTTCTTGGATTTGATTTGATTTGGGGTAGTGTATATATTTAAAAAATGTGCTTACTAAATTAAATGCACCAACTGACGGACCACACAACAACAAACAATTTATGTTGCTATACATCTATTAGTAGGCACTGGATTTAAGACTTGCTTGACCAACGGTATCAGTTTTAGGCATAAAAAACAGAGTCTAAAGTTCACTCATCCTCTTTAAAAAAGGGAGGATTCTCCGACCAAACGGGTGTCGTGTCTGGAGGGCAACTGCCCAACGTTTGAAGTCGGAAAGTTATATATATGTCGCTCGCATGGTAAACTCTAATTGCGCGATGCAGGATTTTTTGTGACATCAGGATTTTGTGTAACGTCAGGATTTTATGTGACGTCAGGATTTTGCGAGACGTCAAGATTTTATGTGACGTCAGGATTTTGTGTGACGTCAGGATTTTGTGTGACATCAGGATTTTGTGTGACGTCAGGATTTTGTGTGACGTCAAGATTTTATGTGACGTCAGTATTTTGTGTGACGTCAGGATTTTGTGTGACGTCAAGATTTTATGTGACGTCAGGATTTTGTGTGACGTCAGGATTATGTGTGTCGTCAGGTCTTTGATGCGTAGTTCATGTGGTGATGTAGATGCCGTCACAAGTTATTTGTTAATTTAAACTTCTAAGCAAATTCTTCGAAGGATTTTTTTTTTCCAAATGATAACTTCGTTCTATTTATAGTACTTTTAGCAATATATGATTTGTAATCCTATAGCCCAACTTGCTTGCCCCTTTAATTGGAAGGATAGGTATAATTTAATGCAACCTCCAAATATCAGAATAGAACTTTTGCGATTGCAACCACGTACGTACGTACGTACGGAGGGGCTAGTCGAAGGGATAGATGAAAATAATGAAATACTATCATCGCCCGTGGAATAGGCTGTGGTTTCTACTGTTCGAATCTAGGACTGCTCCTAAAGGTCATTATCTGACGTTTCACTAGTGTGTATGATCACTAGTACTTTCAATCTGCCAAGCCTTTTCCCAACTATGTTGGGGTCGGCTTCCAGTTTAACCGGATGCAGCTGAATACCGTTTTTTACATGGAGTGACTGCTTATCTGACCTCCACAACCCAAGTAACTGGATAATACGATACCCCTTGGTTAGACTGGTTGTCAGACTTTTCGGCTTCTGACGACCCGTAACGATTGTCAAAGATCTACGAATGACAGCCGGGACCAACGGCTTAACGTGCTTTTCGAGGCATGGAGGAGTCTCGGTATGTTAAGATGGTCACCCATCCACAGACCAACCCCGGCAAGCGCAGCTTAACCTGACGGATCGGACTTAGCCATGAGCTCAATACTCAATATCTTTATAGCTTTATCATAATGTGTACTTAGGTCCTCTCGATATGATTACTAGTACTTTAGTGGTACTTAAATCATATAAGAAATCCGAAACATCCCCAAAACAGACAACGAGTCAAAGGAGGATCTTTGCAGCCTAGTTCTCAATATGGGGACGTCATTAAATATCGATATTGAAAGCTCCAAAATAAAAGACATTTATCGATTAAAATCAAAAGATAATTCTTACCCAATAATTGTAGATTTCACCACAGTTGTCACAAAAGACAAAGTCATTAGTGGAGTCAAAAATTTCAATAAATCAAAGCCAAAAGGAAATAAACTCAATACTTCACATCTTAAAATACTTTCTCCAATAAAACCGGTATATGTCTCTGAGTGTCTTACACACAGAGCGCAAAAACTATATTACCAGGCTAGATCCTTTCAGCGGAGTCATGACTACCAATTCTGCTGGACTGCATATGGTATTGTGTACCTTCGAAAAAAGGTCAATGAGCCGCAAATTTGAATATCTTCGGAGTCTGATATTGAGAAACTAAAGTGTACCGAGTGACTAGTCTTGGAAGTTTTTTCTTCATCATTGTTTAGTTTTAAGCTCTTTGTTATGCATGCCCCAAACTTTTTACTTTTATATTACTATAAGTCTATTTCTAAAACACTATACATAATACACTTTACACATACACATTACTTAACTCTTTTTAAGATGTCTAATGTATCCAAGAATAAATTTAATAAGTACCGCTATTGTCACCATAGTTTTGATAAGTTGACCCATAATTATTATATCAGCTGCCATTGTTACTTTGACCAAAATCTTTTTATGAATCATTTTTAGTGACTTAAATAATTTATCAAACGAAATTGACAATTGTACTGTCTCTAAAGTCTCTATCTGCGATCTAGACAACTGTCATAAATTAATTTCCTTTTCGCCTAGCAAACGTTTGACTGTACTCACGCAAAACATTCGTAGCATAAATTGCAATCTACCGGGACTTGAATTATTACTATCTAGGTTAAAAATTGAATGTGATATAATAGTTCTCACAGAATGCTGGTTACTAAAAACAAGTGTTATACCTAATATACCTGGTTTCAAATCGTTCTCTTCTAAAGGTAATTTTAAACAAAATGACGGCGTTATTATTTAATATAGAGATCATATTGACCTAACGTTTGAGGAACCATCCTTTCAAGAAGGAAACTGTCTTGTGTCTCGGCTAGGCAAGGACATGGCAATTGTTTCGATATACCGATCTCCCTCTTATAAAAACACTGATCCATTTCTAGACTCATTACATGAAACACTTTTAAAAGTAGAGGGACTAAATAACGTCATGTTGATAGGAGATATAAATATTCCTATTAATCACACGAAAATCGATCAAACCGGTGAGAAATATTTAAATCTGACAGCCTCTCATGGACTACTACCTGCACATACAGAAGTAACCCGTAGAGTGAGTGGTACTTGTCTTGACCATGTTTTGCTAAAAAGTTCTTACTGTATACATACAATGATTCCTCAAACTACCTTAACTGACCATTATCCTGTGCTAGTTTGTGTTTTTTTTTGTGTTTTAGTTTATCTTAAACTACCTCGAACGTTTACAAACTCAACGTACAGTTTAATAAATAATGAAAACTTATCTCAAGACATACTAAAAATTGATCTAACCCTAATATACCAGTCTAAAGATCCAGAATATTCTATCAACTACCTAACATCCACGATACAGAGTGCAATAAATAAAAACACTGAAATTATTGCAACATCAAGGCGTAAAAAGATCATCAAACACTGGATAACTGCTGGGTTGTTGAGGTGCATGAGAAATAGGGACAGGCTACACAAAAAATTTAATTCATCACCAGATAATGAAGTACTAAAACTTACATATACACAGTACAGAAATTTCTGTAATGTTATTTTAAAGAAAGTAAAACGTGCATATGAGAAATCTGAGGTCGAAAAATCTAAAAATGATCCTTTTCGGATAATTTTTTTTATTTTTCGATTTCTTCAGAAACTTGGAGTCAGAGGAACGCAGCTACAACTTTTCCAGAGCTATCTGTCCGAGCGGAAACAGAGTGTTCGAATAGGTAGTCATGTAAGCGTTGATCTCCCGGTCTCTTTTGGCATTCCTCAGGGCAGCATTTTAGGTCCAACCCTCTTTCTCATATATATTAATGATCTCACAAGTATTATCATTCCCAAAGGCGATATCATTTCATATGCTGATGACACAGCTCTCCTCTTTTCCGCCGATACATGGGACGAGGCTTTCAATGCTGCGCAAACTGGATTTAACATTATTAATAACTGGCTTCGACGTCACCTTTTGACTCTAAATACTGATAAAACTAAATTTCTGACTTTCAGTATTCGTCAACCGTCACTAATTAGGAGTAACTACAGTATAGTGTCTCATCAGTGCTCACTGGGTACAAATTGCTCGTGCGAAACAATAGAACATGTCACCATCAAATATTTAGGTGTTTTGATAGACAGTAATCTCAGCTTTAAAGACCATATAAAACTACTTAGTGCTCGAGTCAGAAAGCTCATATATGTCTTCAAGAAGCTAAGACATGTTGTGGATGCAATATTATTAAAACAAATTTACTTTGCCCTATGCCAGTCTGTCATAACGTATTGCATCTCATCCTGGGGAGGAGCTCCTAAAACTATTATAAAACCTATTGAGATTGCGCAACCCGCTATCCTAAAGATCTGCACGTTTAAGCCACGCTTATTTTCAACAAATTTATTGTACCAATACTGTGAAGTACTTACAGTCCGTCAGCTCTTCCTACTTACTACCGTTCTAAGGCAACATAAAGATATGAACTATGACTCTAACCATAAACGTAGGCGCAGGGATCGAATAGTGTGTACTCGTAAACACCAACCACATACATCTTTCATCAGAAGATTTTTTATATTTTTGGGACCCTATATCTATAGTAAAATTAACTCGCACTTACATATTTATTCTCTTAATAAAACTCAGTGTAAAAATAAGGTCAAAGCGTACTTTTTGACACTATCTTATGAAGAGACAGAAAAACTTTTAATCGTACCAGAGTAACCAGGTTTCCTTTAATCATACATCTTAAAAGATTTATTTTACTTTTTTACTAACTTCTCAACGTATACTATCACACACACATTCACATTCACTCTCGCACACCAAAATACACACTCACCGACTTACTCACTCTCGTCCACACTCCACAACTCATGTAAGTGTAATCAATCAATTTCTCTATTTAAAAATACTGTATATCAATACTAGTCTGTAAGATTTAACAAAATTGTAAATGTTGGCAAAAAAAAATCCAGTCCATTATCAGAGAGGTTTGGCGCTGTATGCCGAGATACAGGTTTTTCACCTAGTTCGGCTGCAGATGCTCCTATGTTGTATTATTTTCATTATAGCCTACAAATTTATTTTAAGGAATATGGTTGTTATGTAGTGTTAATATTTTTGGTGTCAATAAATAAATAAATAAAATGTTCTTTTTTCATTTAATTTCCATACACCGCTAAAATAACAGAACCGTCTCTGTGGTCTAGTGTTAGACCACCTGTCTCAGACCCAGAGGTCCCGGGTTCGATTACTAGTCGGAGCAAAATTTTTTGCTCGGTTTGGTTGATGGTAGGACTTGGTAAGGCTTGTTCTAAATCCGCCTGGCTAGCTACCCCACTCTTATCTAAGTCTGTCGCCATAACAACAATTTTAACAGCACTATTGTGTTTCGTTCCACTTTCGGCCTGATCATCAGTTACCATCAAGTGAGATGCAGGCCAAGAGGACCGCTGTAGCGGAAAAAAAAACAACATAAAATAAGCACATTTTCTCGAAAATATCGTCGAACGAAGTCCAAAGACGACCGAAAATAAATATTTATTAAATGTATGTATAATTTATTAAATTAATAATTAATTAAAAGTCTGTACAGTATAAGTTAGCGTGGAACACAGTAAGATAATGATGACTAGTCGTTGCTGACGTGGCGTGGCGTGACACGTGGTCACGTCGTCACGTCGTCACGCCGCGGTCACGTGAGCACGAGCACGAGCAGCACGACCGCGAAGCCCGCCACCAGGCACACGATGAGGCTCACCTTTTTCTGTAAACAAGAAACTGACACTAATATCGTATCCACTAGTATTGCATCCACTAGTATCGATCGTATCTACTAGTATCGTATCTACTAGTATTGCATCCCCTAGTGTCGCATCCCCTAGTATCGAATCTACTAGTATCGTATCTACTAGTATCGTATCTACTAGTATCGTATCTACTAGTATCGTATCTACTAGTGTCGTATCTACTACTATCGTATCTACTAGTATCGTATCTACTAGTATCGTATCTACTAGTGTCGTATCTACTAGTGTCGTATCTACTAGTATCGTATCTACTAGTATCGTATCTACTAGTATCACATCCCCTAGTAGGTATTGCATCCACTAATATCGCATTCAATAATTGCACTTTACTGCATAGTCTAATGCCGCAATATTTTGCTATGTTTGCATATTAAGAGGTTTCTCGAAGTTCCTTCATTTATTTCAATTACCTAGCAACAACCTCATCAATTTGAATAAAACACTTTGTAATTCGGTATTATTGATGACTAGCTTTTGCCTGTGGCTTCACCCGCATGGAGTTCGGAAATTATCCCACGGAAACGTACTACCGGGATAAAAAGTATCTTATGTGTTAACTCAGGTTATAAACTATTTGTGCACTAAATTTCATCCAAATACTATTAGGCCTCTGCCTCGAATTTTGCGGGCAGCGGAGCGGTGGCGGCAGCGGCGCGAGAGCGGTACGTTCAAATGCATAGATTTATATGTAACTGGCCCCGAAAGCAGCGGCGTGGGGAGCGAGCGGTTCCATATAAAACTATGCATTGCCGCGCCGCCGCCGCCGCCGCCCCGCTGCCCGCAAGGTTCGAGGCAGAGGCCTTAGTAGCATTATACTAATTATTGAAATGAGTTTTTCCGCATTCAACAACTATACGTCATATTTCAGCCAATATACACAAAACCTTAAAGAATTGTACACCTAAACTCAAGAATCGCTCCGTTCATTGGTGAAAACTGTATGAAAGTTTGGTAGTTTTTGAGTTTATCGCGTTCAGACAGACAGACAGACGCGGACTGGACTTTGTTTTATCTAATACCTTTAAACGAGCAATTCTTAAATATATATATATATATTTATATGTATATAAATATATAATCTGAATCTTGGAAACGGCTACAAGGATTTTCATGAAATTTAGTATGCAGGGGGTTTCGGGAGCGATACATTGATCTAGCTAGGTTTCATTTTTAGAAAACGTCGTTAAAAAAAAACCGGGCAAAACTCGGTCATCCAGATATTAATAATAATTACTGATTCAATACATGCAAACTTGGTTGCATAAAAAGTTCTTGATGGTGCAGTCAGGGGCTACAACAAGTTGTTCATGAGGCCTCCTGTGGTTGCGTATAGCACAGTCGGCATTACCTTCCGCGCCTTGGTGCGGCTGACGGTGCCCTTGAGCAGCTCCGTGCCACCGGTGCCGACGTGCTCGGTGGCCTGCAGCGCGTAGTACTCCACGCTGTCCACCTGGTCTTGCTGGAACATACAAAAACCGCCATTACTAGTCTCGCTTGTGAACAGCATCCTTTTTCATTTCATTAAGGAAATGGTCCGTAAATAGAAATAGGAATTCCCAGGAATTAATAATTATGGAAAGTCAATAACAAGTTGCAAGTAAAGTAAACGCGATTCATTTTCAATGGAAAGATATTTGTGGCGGCATTTACATTGCCACATGCGAAATACGCATCACACTGACGTCACGAAAAATCCTGCATCGTGCAAGCAGAGTTTACCGTGCGACTAGCATATTATATACAACGTCCCAACATCAATTGTTGGGCAGTTACCCACTAGACACAACTCCCGTCTGGTTGGAGGATCCCCCCTTTTCTTTAGAGGATGAGTGATTTTTACATCCTGTTCCTCATACCTCAAACATGGACATCTTCGTGCAACTACTTCAGAGTGATGTCATCATCATCACTTCCTCAAGCTTTCGAGCCACGAGTTACATAGCCAGCTAGCACACATGGCTTCAACGGGTATCCTGACCACCAGCATGCAGCGGACACGCATACCTGGTCATCACCCTCAGCCTCATCAGCAACCTTGGCACAGCACACTGCACTTTCGGCCGGTCCACAACAGAGCCCTTTAACCCTCTTCTGGTCAACGCCAGCAGTCAGCCTCAACCCGGCGCTGTAACACATCCAGGACTCATTGGGAAATCATCGCTGATGCTATGCTGCAACGGTTCCGACTCACTGGAACCTCAACTGGCCCTGGCAAGCATCGCAAGATACATGACTCAGCCCACTATCGACCTCCGGTCTCCGGAGGGGAGTGATGTGGCAGTATCTACCAACTCCTGTGTCGGAGGATCCTCCCCTTTCTCTAGAGGATGAGTGAACTTAACACTGTTCCTAATGCCTCTATATATTTATGTTGCTAGGAATTTCATTAAAAACATCGTTTTACTGGTGATTGTATTAGCGCCGAACTGGTCAATTAGCACCGAGCTAATTACGGAACAACCACCAGCTGACCGCGTTGTCCGTGACCTATGTTATGTAACACTTAAATACTAAAACACCGTTAGTTGTCTTCATCCGGTGAAATTAGAAGACTTGGTAGCGCGGCTAAGTTGTATGAATACTTGACGTATTCCCCATTGGGTACCCGCTTAAACGGCACCTGAGTGAATGGCACCTGAGGTATTCAACATACAGCACCTATCGATATTTTTCGCAGGTGCTATTAGTGGAATAATTTGTTATTTAAAATTTTATTCCAGAAATGGCACCTACGGATCAGTACGTACTAGTGTTGAGACGTTTATTGTTTTTATGACGTATTTCTTTCTTTCTTTAATCATTTTAATTTTAAACATTTGCGTTGTGGTATTTTCATAGTAGTTTACAGAATGTCTTTTACTTCAGTCTGCCTCTTGGCATAAGCTTCCTCTAACAACTTCCACTGTTTCCTATTTCTCGCAATTCTTCTCCAATTTGGACCCGCTTTGAGCTTTAAGACATTCCCATAACTGCCATCAAATTCACGCACACTTACGATCCTGAAGAATCTCTGCATCATTCTGTTATCCTTCTCACTTGTTTTCTACTATGTAATTTGTGTGGAATTGATAGGTACGGGGTCCGCTGACCCAAACAATTTCACAAATCTGGAAAAAACTAAGACCAATCTAAGAGGCATACTATTCAGGACTCAGGAGTGAATTCCTGTGGAATCGTATGGTATTACGGCGACATTGAACGTCATCATAACGGAAAACTCACCCGAAGAGATATAAATATGTCACCTGATCATTTAAATAAATGATCATGCGGTGTACCTATGATGAACTTGCTTTATCTTCTTAGTGCCTACCTAGTCTGAAAACCACTGAACGCTACGTGATGGTTCATAGTTTAGGAGATTTATTAACTTCATATTTTTTGTCAGTTTTTAACAGACTTCCAAAAAGGAGGAGGTTATATGTTCGTCGCGTATGTTTGCTTTTTTTTTTTTTATGTATGTCCACCAATTTCTCCGTCAATTATGGACCGATTTTGAAAATTCTTTTTTTGTTTATAAGAATATGCTCTCAAATTAGTCCCATATAAATTTTATTAATTTTGCTTGGGTAGTTTTTGAGTTAGCTACAAAATACGTATTTTTCTCTCAGTATGTAGATGATACGATAAGTTCCTGTTACTGGTAGTAGGTAGTGGTATTCGAATGTGTGTGGGGTAGGTACCACAACTAAAAAGTGAAAAATAAAAACTTTTTACAAAAAAAAAACAACCGACCTCCAAAAAAAAAACACTACAAAGTGAAAAATAACTTTAATTTCGGAAGTCGGTGGCAAAAAACAAAAATACAAAACCCAAGACACTGACTTCCGAAATTAAAGTTATTTTTCACTTTGTAGTGTTTTTTTTTTTTTTGGAGGCCGGTTGTATTTTTTTTTGTAAAAAGTTTTTTTATTAAATTACTCTTTTCTTTAATGACTGAAGTAAGGGCTACGAATCTACGATTAACAAAAATACTGCCTGGCATGAGTAGGAAAGATAAAAAAATCTAAAACATATTTTTATAGTAAAATTCTTTTTCATGTTTTCTTTTTCAGGTTTCTATGGCAGCGTCCAAATAGCGCCCGTAAAAAAAAAATTCACAGTTACCTATAATGAGATACTGTTTTTTTTTTCAATACATTATTTGTCTAGAGTTTGAAAATTGACCATTGTAATGTTTATTAGATTAAATTCGAGGTGAGAGCCTGGTGATCCGTCACACAGGGTATCCTAGTATGGACGCCAATCTCTCGCAAAGGATCATATTTTATGCATTTTTGTCAAGCGCTATAATTTTTGTCTCTTTTATAACTAAGTGTGAACCTTTGTGAAGAGAGAAATAAAGATTATTACTATTACTGTCAGCGTGCAGCATGTCACAGCTGGGCAAACCGGCAAAGCCTCCTCAATGTCTCCCAGTGTGTCGTGTTGTTGTCGTGAGAGAGTGTGGTGTGTGTATGCACCTGTGCCGCGACGAGGTGCGCGAGCTGCGAGAACAAGTCCCGCACGTCACGCAGCGCGGCCTCAACACGCGTGAGCTCCTCGTGACGCGCCTCCACGTCGCGCAGCGCACGCCGCGCCTCCGCCGTCTCGGCGCGCACGTTGTCCACAAACAACGAGATGTTCTTAGTGTCCAACAGCGCCTGGCACTCCTCGTCCGACACCGACAGGTTCGCTGCAACAAGACGCGCGCGTCAGAGAGCGCCGGAGCGCGTGAGTCAGCGCTTGGAGGTCACGACGGCCGACGACCCCGCGTACTACTCAGCGAATTAAACTGATGCAGCCATTCAACTTGTACACTAATGACTGTTTCAAAACAAGTACAATTAGGAACCGTTTCGTAACTACTGCTAATGTACACTTTTCAGATTCTTGGATTATTGACCTGACTTGATTCATTTGTTGGTAGTCTCAATGACAAGGGCAGCACTATCGACCTACATATAAATACACATAAGTATTATATAAATGTTCGGATCGCAAACGGTTACTAACAACATAAAATATTAGTTTACCTACTTGTATTATTGCTTTTTAGGGTTCCGCACTTCAAAAGGAAAAAAAGGAACCCCTATAGGTTTACTCGTGTGTCTGTCTGTCCGTCTATCACAGCCAATTTGCTCCGAATCTAATAGATCGATTAAGTTGAAATTTGGTACACATAATTATGTATTTCTGTGACCCAAACCCTGACGTTTTACGTAAATAAATGAATTTAAATATTCAAAATTCATTTATTTATCGGGTCACTTTTGGGGACAAACAAAAAAAAAAAAAAAAGTTTTGCTAACTATAACATGTGACTGTCAAATGAAAGGACTTATTGCGAGGATTTCAATTTTTTTTTTTTATAATTTTAAAATAAACACATTAAAGATATTCAAGAAAATAGATAAAAATTGACCCTTATCTCCGAAACTACTGGACCTAAATGTTTGAAAAATATACATAGTATGGCTCTTTACTCATAGATTACAGGAAACCTATTAGAAGTCTATGGTCTTAAAAGAACATGGTAAATCTCTCAATATTGTCCGTACAAACTTACATTTGCAGTTGGAATGTATGGGAGAACATGTATTTCAACTACAATGTTAAGTTTATATTTGTGATAAATTCATCACAACTACAGAACCCTTCATTGTACGTAGTCTGACACGCACTTGACCGGTTTTTTTTAATATTTAAACTGCCTTTTTGGTATCGTGGCTACTGCTGAGCTTGAGGTACTGGGTTCGATTCCTAGCTCGAGCAAAGTGTTATTGGGTTTTCCATAAGTATGGTGAACGGCTTGCAAATCGACAGTGTATGTGTCCGTTGTAACACATGTTGTCGTACAACAACAACTACCAACAATAACAACAATTACAACTAACAACGACAACACAACACAACTTATATGTATACCTACATACAAATAAATAAATGATTTCTTTCTTTCTTTCTTTACAATCGTTATTTCTTTCTTGTGTTGTGGGTTGTGAAATTGAATCTCGGCGAAGTAGTTCCCTAAGCGGCTCAGCTCACTCCGTGCGGCATCCGCTTGAGCTCAATTAGTAAATGCGCGCATGGCGACACGACACGCTGTCCGCCTCACTCATATTATTATAAGGAAATATTAAATCAAGCTCAGCTGGCTCCTCGAAGGAACCGTGACCAAGTGACCAGCTACATTATAAGTGCGTGACGGACCACGCACAATCAAGGGTTCCGTAGTTGGGATGAATTTTTCCCATGAAGAACAAACTTAACATTGTAATTGAAAAACATACTCTCCCATATATTCCAACTGCAAATTTAATGTAACTTTGTATGCACAATATTGAGAGAATCGCCATGTTGTTTTAAAACCATTGACTTCTTATAGATTTTCCTATAATCTTAATCTGTAAGTACAGACCTATTTTCTGTATTTTTTTCAAAATTGTCGGGTCTGTAGTTTCGGAGATAAGGGTCATCTATTTTCTTAAGTAACTATTAAACAATAAATTTTAAAATTAAAAAGAAATAATTTGAGGCCCTCACAGTAAACGCTTTCATTTGATATGTCTCACAGTACAGTTAGGTATTTTTTAAATTTTTTTGTTTGCCCCCAAAAGTGACCCCAATATTCAAAATTTATTTATTTACGTTATACGACCGTGTTTGGATCATATACAGAGAACAAACACACGAGTGCTCCTGTTTGGGTTCCGTTTTTTGCATTCGGACGTACGGAACCCTAAAAAAAACATTAATTAACGAAACAAGTCTCATAAATGGCGGTAGGTGTAAAATAGTAGGTATAAATCTATTGAAAAACAATAAATAATAAGAAAAAATATTGAATCCACAAATGACAAAACAGTGCAAAACAGCAGGAAGGGTAGGGAAGTGGTAATATGACGGCCATATTAGCTGTAGAACCGATGACTGTTGGGTTAGACGTGTTCTCGAATTGGTGAACGTAAAGTAGGACGCCTTCAGGCTAGCTGGATATCTAGTGTGATCACGAGTCCGCACCGGATCTTCACAGGGTTAGCAACTGAATGAGAGTAGCCGAGAATCGAGCGATTAGAGATGAGGCCTATGTTCCACAGAGAACTGATATGTTCTGTATATTCGAACCGGTTTCATTTGAATCAATGGTATGGTGGCCGATTTTCTAGTTTCCGACCAAAACTAGGTCAGTTCCTTTTGAGCAATTATGGAGGATTTTGGGAGTGTGAGAATTGGCATGATTCTCATCGACGCGAAAACTGTTACCATGGATTCAGTACTTGATTCTGAAAAATGTCAACCCAGGGGGCGTTGAAATTTTTCACATATTAAAAAAAATCTGTAGTTCCGTACATTTTGACTGCATAGGTATTGGACTTTTCTATGAAAACGCAGATTTTTTTTTATAACCGACGTAAAATTTCAATGCAGAGTCATGTACTGAATCCATGGTAAAAGTTTTCGCGTCGATGTCCCTGCCACCCTGTATAGTTTAGAGCGAGAGATACTTACTGAGGTGTATCTGCTGCTGCAGCAGACTGAGCTGCGTGGCCCGCACGGCGTCTAGTGCGGCGTGGTGGCGCGAGAGCGCGTCGGCGTATAGGCGGCGCGCGGCGGCGTACTGCAGGCGGGCGATGCGCGCGCTGGCGTCGTTGCGCGTGCTCAGCCGCGTTTCAAACTGGCGCAGCGCACCGCCCACTTTCAGGCCGGTGGCGTTGGACGCCGTCACCGCCGCGTCCAGCTGCTCCTGCAAATCTGCGCCCACACTGTATTATAGAGGGATTTACTTATAACTTTTGATGTACAGAAAATGGAACAATCTATTTGTGATACAGGCAAAAATATTCATATTTCCACTAGCATAGCATAGGTGATCAGCCTATAATGTTCCCACTGCTGGAACACAGTCCTCTTCTCAGTGACAGGGAGTGGGCCGTAATCCACGTGCCCAGTGCGGGTTGGTAGATGTCACATGTCTTCGAATTTTCGGTTCTAGGACATACCGGTGTCCTCACGATGTTTTCCTTCACCGTTTTGAGAGCAGTGGTGATGAAATAATTTACACAAAGTAAAGCGCCTGCCTAGGTTCGAACCTACGACGTAAGTCGCAGCCTTTACTGGGCCACCACTGCTCGCCACTGTAATCTCCACTGTATTTCCACTACACTACTGCCCATATTCATTTTTTTTGTATGCGTTATTACTTTTTAAGCGGATTGGCATACTTTTGGCAGTGATGTAAAATAATTAACTACTCATCACACTCACAAAGTTTTTTAAAACAGTTGCAAGTAAGCTATTTGTATTGCCAAAGATGTACTTAGGTTGACTGTACGTATCCAAATTGAATCTGTGAGTGTAATCGTCTAGGCTTGCCCTCGTCCAAGTCTGATAGGTAGGCTGTTTCTTACTTTCTATTTTGAATGAAGGGACCACTTGTTTACATAATTTTTCACTGCGCCTTTACTCTAGATAGAGGCGTGTACATGGACTTATTAATAAGTCCACGGGCGTGTATAGTATTTATATTTTCTTAATGTCCTTCGGGAACCATCGCATTTCCGAATACAAACGAATGCTAATTTCCATGTTCATCAATTATTAGATTTATCGTGTATAATAATTTGAATTCAGAACTAAATACTATATTGTTGTTTTGTTTTGATTTCAATGTGAACTATATAGAGCTGTAAAACTATTTTCCTATCTGTCGTGCCTGAGATTTTAGCAGTTTTCCTACCAATTTTAAAATAAATTATATTAAGTGAGTATTAACAACTCTATATACTTCCAAGTCGATTGAGAGCGTCCGGTCTGCACCAAGTGTAAAGGGCAGATAGAAATCTAACGACTGACGAAACACGAAGTTTTGCCGACATTAAGAAAATAGATATACTATACGCACGAACAAACAAGAACATGGTGAACACGAACATCGAACACTTTGTTCGCATGTGCGTACCTCTAACGAACATCAAACACTGTGTTCGTCAAAAATGTTCGTGGCGAATCCATGGGTATTAAAGAGAGTTGAGCGCAAACACAACTCGAGCTGTGTTCGTCTGGTGTTCGTGTTCGCTTTGCTAATTTACGACTACGTACGAACAAAATGATCCGTGTTCGATCGATGTTCGTGTTTGCCATGTTTTGTTCGTTCGTGCGTACACGCCTGATAAATCATCGGTTCGAGGAGCGACGCGATGCAATTCGGTAGTGCAGTGAGTTGAGTTTAATATTATGTTATAACGTATATGTACTTTGGATAAAATAAGGAACACTTGTCGCAGTTGTCGTTTTGATTGAAAGCATTATGCAATGGCGAGCACGGTGCACGGTGCATTGGTTATTTGCGAAGGCCAGCACGGACTGCTTTAGGGCAATAGTAAGAAAAAGAGTTGTCTCCCTGATGCGCCGCGTGCGGGGCAGCACCAACAGCCTTCTGAATGTTATTTTGGGAAGGGTTGATTGTCCGGTAGATATTTTTACAATGCTTGTAAATATGTGAGCACCATGTATCCATCACATTATTATTTTTTCTATAATTGCTTCATTTTTAATTCTTTTTACGTATTGTGGTATGGTAATCTTATTCCAGGTGCATCGTCTTCACATATAATTATATATTTAATGTATACAAAATAATTGTAAAACATTTTAAAAGAGTAACGGTGGAGTTTCTTGCCCATTCTTCTCCATACGAAAACTACTTTTTGGAAGGGGCGACTAGAATCAATTATATTTTTTTGTAAATATGACGTTCAAAAATGTCTTTTATGTGCCTAATTGAAATACATTATTTGACTTGACTTGGTCGTACTTACTTTTGTTGGTGTGGAAGGTGGGGTCAGCATGCAGGCGCCGCATCAGTTGCGTGTTGTTGTCAAGCTCGTGGATCCAGCCGTGCATGCGCTCTACCTGCAACACACGCACCATGCATGACGTCATTACTCAGTACTCACTCAGCACAGTGTACAGTGAGAAGAAGGTAAGGCGGGATCTATGTAGGCAACAGTAGGCATGTTCCTAATGTTGTACAATCAATCTACTTAGCCTTTTCGCAATTATTTTGGGGTCGGCTTCCAATCTAACCGGATGCAGTTGAATACCAATATTTTACATGGAACGATTGCCTATCAGACCTCTACAACACAGTTACTTGGTAACACGATACCCCTTGGTAAGACTGGTTGTCAGACTTTTCGGGGTCTGAGTACCCGTAACGACTGTCAAAGATTCTAAGAATGACAGTCCGGACCAACGGCTTCCTAATGTTGTAATATATATCATTATATTTGAACATTGTAAGTACTAGTGTAGCAATAAGTGCATTACTCAAGAACAGTGATTGTCAGCTGTAATAGTTTTACGTTGCAGCAGCCGGGTCAAGGATGTAATCTGCGATAATGTCGCGAGCTCTATGTAAATAAACAATACCAATACTTATGCATATAATAGAAGTGCGCGCAGTAAACGCGTCTCTCAGTAACAAATCATTTACATACATAGGAATATTAATATTTTTTGGTGTAGGATTACAGTAGCGACTGCAATCAAGCGTGGATGTGGTCATCATGAGTGCTAACAAGTAATAATAAATATATTACGTAAGCAGTAAGCATGGTCTGTGTGGAACTATTCCGCAAGTGTGTCATGATCATGATTGTGAGTGATAAATGATTGTCCTGGCGGCACAACACCGGTGCGGCGAGGCTGCGGCATTAATTAGCAGGGTCGCTAATGAACAGAACGAGCGGGTCGTTAATGTCGCACATAGCTCATAATGAAGCGGCGCGCGCCACACACTAGCTAACACTATATACATACCTCCAGGAAGATATCCTGTATGTGCTGCTCGTGTTCGGTGGTGGGTTCGGGCACACTCGGCTCCACCGTGTCGTAGTACACGCCGCCCGCTGTGCCGCGCGCCAGCTGCAACCATAACACAATACCTCAACATGTGCACTAACACAGCACTTGCACAATCGTATCTTGATCACTGACCAGCCTTGCTCACTCACTGGTCATCGTCAACCAGCTTTGAGCTCGACAGAGGAGTCACACATCTTCCACACAGCCACACCTAGTGCAACAGTGGTTTGTTTACCAAGGTGACGTCACAGTAGGCGCACACACTCGCTCAGATAACCCACTGTCCGAGAATACCACCGGGCTTGTGTCTCCTCTCGTCTCGCGTGACTTACATGGCGCAGCTCGGCGAGGCGGTCCTTGCTCCTCATGGTGCCGGCGCTGCTGCCTGGTCGCCGTCGAGCGGAGCGGAGCGAGGAGGTGCGCTCGTGACGGTATCTAATCGCTTACTGATAACGTCGCTGATATCACGCGCACACCGCACTCCTCACTAAGGTCACTACACCCGCGCGTTATTGAGACTCATGCGGGGGCTCCGCACCGCGCCTGCGCAAGCACTGAAACTAACCAGCTGAGAGATCCACTTCACTACTTATTTAGTTAGACTAGCTGTTACACCTGACTAAATCGTCGCTTCAATGTCGATGACTCTAAAACTACCGTAACAAACACGCTTGCAAGTTACAGTTGTTCAGTGCAAACTATAATGTAAACGTGATTTACGTCTAATAACACAGTTGAACATGTTGGATATGTACGACACGGTATTAATGTTAGCAGCTGATCGCGCGGGCACTCGCGGGACGTTAGCGCTGCGTCACACTGCCATGCCGCGACCGGCGCGGGCGCACATTCGCCGTGTGTTTGCGTCGCACATTAGCGCTCAGTCAGCACATGGTAATGGTACGATGGCGGCCACACATTACCACACCAAGTACCATACACACGCGCATCGAAATCTGACCATGCTGAATGTGAAACAGCTGACGCGCACTTGTTACTGAACTGACTAAATACCTAAAACAAGCAATTTTTTTTTTATTCGAGTTCCGCTTGGGAATCGTGCGCTGCTTTCTCTATCCTCAGACTGCCAGCAACTATTGAGCGTTTTTTGGGCAAAAGCCCAAACTCGACTTCAGTTGACGAAGCCGATGATGATGACGCAGTACTGATGATTGATTGACTGTTTGAAATGATTGCTCAGTTTCTTTCTGTTGCTGGTAATCACTAAGTACTGCGTCATCATAATAAGAAAAATTAAAGAAAATACTTTTATTTGCGGTAAACATGACGCAAAGAAAGAACAAAACACGAAAATAACAATTTAGGGGAAAATATACGTCACATCCACGCAAAACGGCCATCGCTCAGCATAATGCTGTGACCCTATGCGAGACAGCCTCAGCGCTCGTTTTCAGCGACAGCCGGCGTTGACGTGATTATCATCGCTGTCGTCAATATTAAATTCAAATTCAAATTCAATCGTTTTATTTCGGACTAAAGGATCCATATAGTGTTAGTAAAAACTTAGCCTATATTAGTAAACACAATAATTTAAAAAACAATCATCATTAATTGGCTACATGGACATGTGCACGCACATGTCTGCTAGCCCAGAGCCTGATAAATGGTCCATCAACCTTGTCCGCCAGTGTAGCTAAAATACTGTTAGGGCTACCCCTGAATCGCCGCAACATCGATGCACACCGCTTGTGCATGATGGCATGAAAGTCATCTATTCGCGCTTCCGCAAACATGCCCGATGCACTGCAAAACCGAGGCAGCCCCAACAATATCCTCAGCGCATTATTATATTGCACAAATCAAAGATTAAAGTCGAGACTTTCCAAATCTTCACTGTGAGTTAGTATTGACTAGCTCATAATGAAGATTCAGAAACTGGCGACTACAAATGGCACTCTTTGATATAAAAAGCCAAGAAATATTCATGTTATATCTTTGGTGATAAAATGGTGTAAAAAAAAGCGGCCAAGTGCGAGTCGTACTCGCCCATGAAGGGTTCCGTAGCAGCAAGTAACATTGAATGAAAGTTAAATTGCGGTTTACGATTTATGACGTATTAAAAAAAAACTACTTGCTAGATCTCGTTTAAACCAATTTTCGGTGGAAGTTTACATAGTAATGTACATCATATATTTTTTTAGTTTTATCATTCTCTTATTTTAGAAGTTACAGGGGGGGGACACACATTTTACCACTTTGGAAGTGTCTCTCGCGCAAACTATTCAGTTTAGAAAAAAATAATAGTAGAAACCTCAATATCATTTTTGAAGACCTATCCATAGATACCCCACACGTATGGGATTGATGAAATTTTTTTTTTTTGAATTTCAGTTCTAAGTATTGGGAACTCCAAAATTATTTGTTTTTTTTCTATTTTTGTGTGAAAATCTTGATGCGGTTTACAGAATACATCTACTTACCAAGTTTCAACAGCATAGCTCTTATAGTTTGGGAAAAAAGTGGCTGTGACATACGGACGGACAGACAGACAGACAGACAGACATGACGAATCTATAAGGGTTCCGTTTTTTGCCATTTGGCAACGACACCCTAAAAAGGTCCAAAAACTGCAGTACCGATACAATATTTTATTTTACGACGACAGAATTCATAAAGTTTTTCGTTAGGGTATTGGCGGGAAAATCTACAGATAAATTATAATAGTCATAATGTCACTATGACATTGACAGCGATGATGATGTTGTTGTTACATATGTAAATAATATAATTCTCCACCTTGAATACATATATATAAGTATGATAAGATAAGAAGTAAGATTAGTTAGGATTATTATGAACGTGTACTAAAAGGCCCACTTGCGCGTTCATAGGTTAGCTAAATAACTCGGAGTTATAACAGCTAAATAACTCAGGGTTAGGTAATCCAAAGAGAATTATTGGATTAACCCTGAGTTAGCTGTTATCTCCAAATTAGCTGTTAACGCGAAAGTGGGCCTGAATTTAGCTCTTTAGATCTCATTCATAATGAAGACAGAAATTAGTGATGAAAAAGTTCCATATATACATACATACTTAGATAATGGTGCCGATTCCCTTGTTCACAATCTAAACTAAATTTAAGTTCAGTGCATCTTTTTCTTTCTATTTCATTAAGAAAAGGACAGAAGATAAATTTTAGTTTAGTCCTGTCAAATTAATCAGCGCTTGACGTAAATTGACGTAATTTTAGTAGGCAAGTTTTTAATCACGTCTAAACTTGTATGGAGAGTGACAGACGCTGATTAATTTGACAGGACTAAACTAAAATTTATCTTCTGTCCTTTTCTTAATGAAATAGAAAGAAAAAGATGCACTGAACTTAAATTTAGTTTAGTTTGTGAACAAGGGAATCGGCACCAATATTTGTAACTTTTTAAAGTGATTGTATATTAAAGAAGATATAACCTACCTTTATATATTCCACCCAAAGCCGACTCCAATATAGTTGCGAAAAGGCTACGCAGATAACCTTTAAGTTTGGAAGGGTATAAGTCTTGAAGTGGGTCCATATAAATTTGGTCAAGTTCTGATGAGTGGTTTTTGAGTTAGCGTCAATAAATACCACGTAGTGTATGTTGATGATGTAATATAATATATAATAAACTATTACTTACATAATTATACAAGTAAGGTACAGGCACCGAATAAGGACCATTTAATTTTAAATTACTATAAAGCACGTTAAGCCGTTGGTCCCGGCTGTCATTCGTGGATCTTTGACAGTCGTTACGGGTCGTCAGAAGCCCGAAAGTGTGACAACCAGTCTTACCAAGGGTATCGTATTACCCAGTTACTGGGTTGTGGAGGTCAGATAGGCAGTCGCTCCATGTAAAATACTGGTATTCAGCTGCATCTGGTTAGACTGGAAGCCGACCCCAACATAGTTGGGAAAAGGCTAGGCAGATTGATTGAATTTTAAATTACTATAAATTAAATAAATAAAGGAGTAAAAAACTGGTTTAAATATTTAAAGTGTTTATTACTGAAACATTTTAAATAAACACAATTTTTTTTTGTATTTGTATAAATAGTTCTTTTTTTTGTGGTATTATTTTTTATATTTTGCAACAGAGAAAAATATTTCTTTTTTAAACGTAGGCAATGGGCCATCTTAAGGAACCTAGTACCCCAAGAAAGCCTGTTATGAATTAAGGAATAATCAAGACTAGCAATTTCTTAAATTAAATATGTTTAATATGCAGTTTTATTAAAAAATTTGCTTTTTAAGTTAATTCATCAGTAAAAGTTTGGACTTGGGCCTTCGTATGTCTATACAGTGTGAGTCTTCATAATGTGCACATATCGAAATGAGGAAATCTATGCTTAATTTTAACGACAGAAAAAATATTTAAAAAATCTAAATATTGTTTTTTATACTTTTTATGAAATTAAAAAAAAAATTGTAACAAAACTGTGTAACTTTTAAACTGAATCAGCTATCGCGATGAAACAAACTCCATAATGATTGAAAGTAAGTAGCCGTCCACATAAAATTAAAATTGAGAAAAAAACTACCCTCAATTGAAAATAAACATGTTTTTTTAGTAAAAATCTGTATTTTTTTCTTCAATTTTTAATTGTAAAATTTATAAATAAGATAATAATAAAAAGAGAGCAAAAAAAAATTTTTTTAAAAAAATTTTTTTTGTAAAATTTTTTTTTTTTTTTAAACTAAAAAAAAAAATTACCATTTTTTCCGTCGATAAAATTAAGCATAGACTCCCTCATTTCGATATGTGCACATTATGAAGACTCACACTGTAGAAACTTGACATGGCTCAAATAAAAAAATTACGCTTTAGTAATGGCACATATTTTGAGATGGTTTATTCCCAAAGTACTCCATTCTTTTGTTCTAATAAAAAGTGAAAAATAAAAAAATTACAAAAAAAAAACAACCGACCTCCAAAAAAAAACACTACAAAGTGAAAAATAACTTTAATTTCGGAAGTCGGTGTCTTGGGTTTTGTATTTTCGTTTTTTGCCACCGACTTCCGAAATTAAAGTTATTTTTCACTTTGTAGTATTTTTTTTGGAGGTCGGTTGTTATTTTTTGTAAAAAGTTTTTATTTTTCACTTTTTAGTTGTGGTACCTACCCCACACACATTCGAATACCACTACCTGCTACCAGTGACAGAAACTTATCATATCATCTACATACTAAGTGGGGAAAAAAAAAACGTATTTTGTAGCTAACTCAAAAACTATCCAAGCAAAGTTAATAAAATTTATATGGGACCAATTCCAGAGCACACCCTTTCAAACAAAAAAAGAATTTTCGAAATCGGTCCACAATTGACGGAGAAATCGGTGGACATACATAAAAAAAAAAAACAAACATACGCGACGAACATATAACCTCCTCCTTTTTGGAAGTCGGTTAAAAAGATAAAAATCTCATACATTAATTCTCAAGTTACTCCAAGGAATTATTATTATTTAAAAATACTTTTTATTTTGTTCCCAATTTGCTCCATAATAGGTATCTAGAATTGTTCTCAAAGTACTCCACCGATTATTAGTTATCAATTCTCAAACTGCTCCATTTACATAATCCTTATCCTTATATCCTTAATATTATAAATGCGAAAGTAAGTTTGTTTGTTACGCCTTCACGCTAAAACGGCTGAACGGATTTGGATGAAATTTGGCACATATATAGATGATGCCTTGAAAAAGAACATAGGATACTTTTATTTTTTTTCCACGGGATCGAGACTTATGCGGGTGAAACCGCGGGGTGCAGCTAGTTACCTATAAAATACATAGGTATATTTCATTACAGTCAGTCACTGTTGAGTCGACAGTTTTTCTTGGAATTACTATTGATGGTAAATTACAATGGGGCCCACACATAGAAAAATTGTCAGGGAGGCTAAGTTCGGCCGCCTATGCTGTTAAAAAAATTAGACAGATAACTGACGTGGATACAGCCAGAATTGTTTATTTTAGTTATTTTCATAGTCTTATGTCATATGGGATTCTTCTCTGGGGAACCTGTGCGGACATTAATACTATCTTTGTTCTACAGAAAAGGGCTGTTCGAGCCATTTACAACCTAGGTCCAAGAGATTCCCTTAAAGAAAAATTCAAAGAAATAAATATTCTGACTGTAGCCTCACAATATATTTTTGAAAACCTATTGTATGTACACAAAAATATATCAAATTTTAAGAAAATGTCCGATATTCATAGTTTAAATACCAGGAATAAACACAACCTTGCTGTACATCGCACACGTCTCCACAAAGTAGGCAACTCATTCATGGGTCAATGTATACGCTTTTACAACAAACTCCCCATTGAAATTCGAAACTTACCCATTAAACGATTTAAAATCTGTATTAAAACCAAACTTTGTAGAAAAGGGTACTATACAATTTCAGATTATTTAGAAGATAAAAAAGCTTGGGATTGAACTGCTCGCTCTGCTAAGCCTTGTGATAAAACCATAGAACTAGACATTTTAATTATTATGTAAAATCAACATATACCAGTTTTATAAAACGTTGACATTGTTGGAAAATATAATCAAAATGACATGATTACTTTGTAAAGTATTATATTATTTTAACTATTGTGAATGTGAGGACTATGTGGATATTATTTTTATTTTTATTTCTCTTCTAGTTTTAGTGATGGTCTGGCAGTTTGAGTAGTTTTTGCGGCCTACCCAAATGTCCTTTCTTTGGTATTGCTCGTCGAGTTGAGCTCCTTAAGTTCTAAGTTGAGCTCCACGATTACTGACAAATGCTTGCACTGACTGGACAGGTCCACTCAAATCTGTGTGGTTCTTTCCTCAAAAGACCTTTTCAGACACTAATCTACATGGTCCTCATATGGCCTGACCAAGATTATGTCTGGACTTTAAAAGAGACTGCGACCTCTGAGTTTGTTTCGGCCGTTCTTCTCAGAGTAGTCAGATAGGAAAAGCCGAACTCATCTAGCTTATTTTTAATATTTTTTTATATGACGTGTAAAAGTGATTCCGATATCCTATTTACAGAATAAACAATTTCATTTCATTTCATTTCATTTCAAAAATTCTTAAAAGAAAAATTAAAGTTTAGCATAGGTACTTAACTCCTTTGTTCGTAAACAAATAATATTAATAAATTTCTCTAAAAGGAACATTTTCAAATAAAGTTATTTTTCACTTTGTAGTGTTTTTTTGGATGTCTCGGTGATTTTTTTATTTTTTTGTTGGTTTGAACTCTTTTTTTTTAATCATATCATGGATTCAAATCAGATTTGGAATCAAATAGGAATGATTCATTTTCTATTAGTTAAACTACCTAATAAAGAACCTTGATTGCTAATATGATTCAATTAGAAATTGAATCATATTAGCAATCAAGGTTCCTATTCTAATTACATTTTTGAATTGATTCTTAGAAGAGATTGTATTAATTGTTTCTAATAGTCGAAAGACATGCAAGCGATTATAATTGATTTATTTGTGACTTATTTAAGTTGTGTAATAATTCATTAATAGTCATCTAGACTCACGAACCTACGTAGCTACTTATAAAGTTTATTGTAATGAGTGTAGAGGGAAATTGGCCCGCAGGGCAACGGCACCAGTAGATACCTATCGGGTCACAATGCTAGGTTTTTTTCAAATTTGTTTTTTTTCCACTTTTATGTGGAAATTGTGGGGAAAAGGTACCGTTGCGGCGGCGCCCGCCGTGCGAATTATAGAAAAGTACAAATGTTTTATTACTTCATCAAATTACCTAAGTAGGTACTTATAAGTAGTATATTTTGTTTTTATATTTTATACAGATTATTTTCTATTTAGATTAAAGATTTGTTGACCATTTGCTATTTTGTTAAGTACCCGGTACTTGTTGAAAGGCCTACACTGTCATATTTTAATACTGTTATTTGAAAATAATTATGTAGGTATAATAATTTATTGTAAAACCTAATTATTTTTAAAAGAGTAACCTTGCCGGCTCTTCTCCATCCCTATGAAACCATGAATTGAAACCGTGCACCTAGCTTCTCACCTTCTGACGTTTCATAAGTGCCCAAGTAGGTTTATGTGAAATAAAATTTTTGATTTTATTGAACAAATCGTGCTTACGACAAGTTACAATGTGTCAATGAAAAGGAAAACTGCGTTGTTTTGATACAGCGCCACCTGTGAGTGACTGCGCACACTAACAAGCAGAGCATGGCGCTTGCATGTGCGTCACGTCGCGCACTTCGTGCCTCTCGCTGCCGCACACAGAGGGCGCTCACCACTCCCCTGGCAATCAAAACGGCGCAAGTTCTGTTTGTCACTGTAGCTTGCAGGGAACTAAATATTAAATACAGACTTGTCACATGCTGTGCTCGAAACCTATTAGGCAACCTTGCGACATTGAGACCTTCGAGTGTAAGTGCATTATAATATTTATCATTCTGTAATAGCATCACTTTCACTTTATTTTTTTTAATAATTAAGTTTAATCGAGCGCTGCCTTATCATTCGAAATGTATTTTTTTTCTTTCTCCTTCTTTGTGCTTTATCAGTGAACTATGATTTTGTATTCACTTTATACCTACACTTCGTTCACGCAAGTGACTTGTGAGAGACAATTTTCAGCCCTGAAACGCATTGGAATGGGACTTCGCTCTCTACTGGGGCAAGAACTCTTTCAAATTCAAAGCATTTATTTCAAATAAACCAATTTTTAAAGGCACTTTTGAATTTCTTTAAGTTATAATACATAGTTAGACAAAGAGCCTCGCAGACTTTTTGTGGGTAATGATGAGTATTATAAACATGTAGTACCATAGATAATAAGAAATATTTCTATGTGTAGTACAATATTTTATGTACCATCAATAGTTTTCGCAGCGCATTCCAAATAATGACTTTTATAGGCAAATTTTTGATACTTTCGGTTACATTAATGCAATTTTTGCAATAGGTACACCCATGTTACTCGCTGATAATGTAGTTTTTCTATACGTGAAATAATTTTTACAAACAAACAAACATACAAATATATGTATAAACATACAAAAATCAAATATTTTCTCGTTAGTTTAGAAGTTTAGTTTAGCTGCGCTCCGCAGTTTCACCCGGATAAGTCTCGATCTCGTGGGAATTTAAAAATAAAAAGTATTCTATGTCTTAACCCAAGTAATGATCTACTCATGTGCCAAATTTCATCTAAATCCGTTCAGCCGTTTTAGCGTGAAAGCGTAACAAACAAACTCACTTTCGCATTTATAATATTAGTTAAGATTAGGATTGGAACTATATTTACCTAATAATAAATATCTTTGATAATCAATAATTTGTATATTTCATTATTTTCCGATACTATACCATCTACCATTATCCAGTCGCGGGCCCCGGGCTTGTGGGGAGCCGGGCCCCACCAGCCCAGTTCGACCCTGTGTAAAGTTTGACCTTGTAGATTTAGGGGCTTGGTTCTACATTATGTTACTGTCTGTATTTCCTGTGCGTGTCCCAAATAAAATATTTTTCTTTCTTTCTTTCTTTAACCGACTTCCAAAAGGAGGAGGTTATATACCTATTCGCAGCGTGTGTTTGTTTTTTGTTATGTATGTCCACCGATTTTTCCGTCAATTGTGGACCGAGTTAGATTTTTTTTTTGTTTGAAAGCTTGTTTGAAAATGCTTTCGAGGTGGTCCCATATAAATTTTATTAACTTTTCTTGGATAGTTTCTGAGTTAGCTTCTATTGAAGCTAACTCACGCATCACGCATTTTTTCTCACTTAGAATGTGGATGATGTGATAAGTTCCTGTGACTGTTATTTACATAGAAGGTGGTGGTATTCGAATTTGTGTGGGGTAGGTACCACAACTAAAAAGTGAAAAATAAAAACTTTTAAACAAAAAAAAAAAACAACCAACTTCCAAAAAAAAATACTACAAAGTGAAAAATAACTAGTTTCGGAAGTCGGTGGCAAAAAACGAAAATTCAAAACCAAAGACACCGACTTCCGAAATTATAGTGATTTTAATTTTGTAGTGTTTTTTGGAAGTCGGTTGTTTTTTTTCTCTCTTTCCTTTCTTTCTTTCTTGTCTTTCTTTCTTTCTTTACGTACATGTTAAAGTCATAACCCTTACTTCTAGCATAGTCAGGTAAAAAGGGTATTTCTTGCACACCAGCAGTTAATTTCTTCATACCCGTACATAGTAATCTAGCTTCCATAACAAATGGAAATAGATAGGGTAAATTCGTTAGAGATGGCCGTACGGGAGAGTTGGCCAATCAGTATATTTTGCTCATTTATTCACAAGGTGGCGCTGTATTTGAATTAAACTTCGTCACACTTCGTGTGCCACCACGAACAATATCCAAACAAAAAATTGCGCAAAAATAAGTAAAAAAGTAAGTAAATTGGCCTTAATTGAATTTAGTACTTGTGAAATTTTGTAGTAGGTTCTTATACCATCCGGAAATACTAGTATTTTTATTACTTATTTGTATTTTTGGGAGTGTATTGTGTTTGGTGTTTTCTTCGTTTTAACATCAAAATGGGAACATCATAATTGTAATTCGTAAGTTTAAAAATTGAGGTGGCCATCTTACCCGGACAAAAAGGAGAGATGACCATAATAAGGGCTGTCAAAAAAATAGAAAGAAGTTCTGAAAGTAATACCAGTAAGGAGAAACCAATATTATGTGATACATCTGGTGAAGAAGACGCAGAAGATGAAGCTGATAATTGTGCTGGATGTAGCGAAAAATATTATAAAACCCATCTCATGAAGATTGGCTTCAATGTTCGATCTTTAATCTGTACCCCACATGAGAATTGTACACCTTTTGATGATATGAGCTCTAAATGTGGACAGAAAAATAAAAAGGAGCTCCAGCAAGCAGAAATCAAAGAAAAGGCATAAGGCAGAGGCAAATCTAGTACCGGCCATCTGTCCCGTACCACTACGGCCATCACTACCGTATGTACCGGGTGAGACGGCCAGTGATGTTTTTTTTTAAATATTTTTTTTATGGATGTTCCTCACATTATAAAAATATCTTTATACTGATTTTCTAAAGACTGATAGTTGCTGATTTTCATAAAAATAAAAGTCTAATTGTGATCTTAATATTTTCAGTTTTATTTAACCCTAAAAAACTATGGCCATCTCTAACGAATTTAGAGGTAGAGAGAGGTACCTATTATCCGTAAGAAATACAGACTAGTACCTCCCTTTAAGGGGGTTGGAGGGTGAAAATTAAATCAATCTTATTTTTTTGGTGTTGATGTGCAATTCTTTTTTTTTTTTTACCGCTTCGCAGAAGGAGGTGACGGCCTGCCATTTCCTCTCGCTCCGTACCATGGCCTGAACCAGGGCCGGATGCAATTCTTAGCCTGCATACCAAATTTCAGCTTTCTAGGACTTGAAAGTGCCCTAGAGGTTTTGATGAGTGAGTTAGTACTTAGACTGTGAGTGAGTCAGTCAGTGCCGAAATCGACGTATTTTAGGTTTTAATTAAATCGAAAGAAAAAAATCCGAGTGGGAATTGATGACTTTCACCCGTGTTAAACACTCTACTTTTCATTTCGAATATAAGGAAAGTAAAAAGTTGTAGTTTTTCTAAAATATGAATTGATAATAACATGAGTATTCTAGTAGATACTAATTAGTCTTTTTTTATATTTTAAATATGGAACACACACACCGCGTCACCGTCGCGGGTCGTTCCGCTTAGGTCTTTTTTAAATTCACACTGGCTGTTTATACAATGACAAGACTGCAGCATTTTTTTTTAATCAGTATTTTTCTATAACGGGGGTATTACACCATCATATCTACGATCACAGATCCATGATCAAAGACATAACTAAATTGTAAAATAGACATAACATGGGTAATTTGTGAGCTTCGTAGATAGGTACATATATGATATAATGTGATAGTGTAATATCCCCAAGGGGGATATACCCATAATAAATGTATATTTTATAATTCCATTATATCTTCGATCACAGATCCATGACCACAGACTCGACAGTGTAAGTAAAAAATTTCGTAGCTCACTACCTAACCAAATTTCGTTCTATTTTTAAAATTCATTCCCGCCCTAGAGAGGGAAGCAATTACTATGAGTCTTTCCCGCCCAAGGGTTTGGTTCAGAGTCTTCCACCCGCTACTTGGATCAAACAAACACTACTTTCCGAGTATGAGAAATGTAAAAAAAAAGTTTTTATGCTATGAATGTCGGTGTTTAGAATCAAACTCAAAGCATTTATTTCAATTAAACCAATTACTTACAGACACTTCTGAATTGTCAAGGGGTCGGTCAGTTAGAAAGATGAAGCCAGTTGCCCATTCCAAAGCGTATTAGATGAACATATGGAGAAGAACGGACAAGAAACTCCACGGACACTCTTTTAATCAAGAATATAGATTAATCTATTTTTAAGAAATCAGGTTCTCTTATACATATTGAGATGCGACAGTCATTATGTTTATTTCCTTAAATTTATCCCTCAATAAATGCCTACAACTTAGATTAATTGGCCGAATGGCCCGTTTCTGCAGAATGTCGGCTGTATTTCCCTTCATCAAAATACCGTACGACATTAAATGTAAATAACTAAAATATACTAGTCGAGCTGTGTTTCTACATCAGTCAAATTACGGATTTTATAGGCCCCAGCTTCGATCAACATGGTATTGTTGATCGAAGGGCTGCATAGACTGCAGAGCTTAGCCGCTGCGATAATTTGGTTATATGTGGGCCGCACTGTAGCTTCGAGTCCAAAGAAACAGGTACCTACCCAAAAACATAGTGGTGCCCTCTAGATCCAATTCCACCCCTTTTACTAGTACACTGGTTCGCACCTGCTTAACGTTTGGTGGTTTGGTGTCAGAAATCTTATAAATTAAGTATACATTTTAATATTTCTCGTTTAACAGTAAATTAATAACACTAAACCAATGCACTATTTTAGAGAGAGCGTTATTTACATCATCAGTAACTGTGTGTTGCCGTTTAAATAACACTGTTTCTTGATAGTTTTTTATTAGGTAAGGTAGGCAAGGCAACGAGAAATAAAAAAGGGCCAATACTTGAGCCCTGCAGAACTCTCATAGTGAAAATAGAACCCGGAGATCGCTTGCCGTTAACGTCCACTCTTTGGATCCTGTTATCCAAATATAAAATGAGGAGGAAAAGCGATCCAAGGCAGTGTTTCTAACACCATAGTGATGCAAGTTCCCGACCAATCTCTCATGAGAAGCACACTCGAAAGCCTAGACAAGTTACAAAAAATACCTAGGGTATCATATGACTTCTCCCAGGCCTCAAAAATTATGTGCAAAAAGCTTCGTCGGTAGTTGAGCAAATCCTTGTGAAACCGAACTGTTCAATAACTGTCTAATAATGATTGTTTATTAAAATGTCTTTGCAATTGATCTAGCAGTTTTTTTTTCAAACATTTTACTTCTGGTGGGAAGCACAAAAAAGTGGGGTCATTTAATTTCCCATACTTTTTCTCCTATTCGAACAGCCCAGACTGCAATTTGTTTTTTGTTTTTATCATTTTTATTTCTGTTGTTTAGTTAAGTGATGTCGCCACGGACCTCGGCGATAACTTGGAGATAGATGACTGGTGTCATTGAATAAAACTCGCAACTCATAAGTTTAATGTAAATGAAACCACTCGTAATGTCTATGATGTTTTATTGTAACATATAGATAGTTTTCTACACATCCACCTTACATAGTCGTCGCGTGGTGCGCTAACTGATATGAGCTCTGTACAGCGGCGGCGGCATCGCGCCTCGCTCCCACATAAATAAAATTCACGTAATAATATATAAACTTAGCCTAGAGCGGGCGCAGCGGCCCGCACGTACATCTATATACACGCTAACACTAGTCTGTACACCGCGGCCGCGCCCGCGCACTATTTACAACGAGAGGATATGTGTCAGGAACGGCACGCGCGGCCCGCGTCATTCGCGTGGAGGGGCGCGCGCCAGCAGCGCTAGAGGCTGCAGCGCCGCCGCGTGAAGCGCGTGCGCGTGCGCGTGCGGCGCATGCGAGTGCGGCGCGTGCGAGTGCGGAGCGTGCGCATGCGGCGCCAGCGACACGCCGCCCAGCCCGGTGCCACCCATGCCGGCGCCCAGCCCGCTCTCGCCCGCTGGCGGGTTGATGCGCTTCTCTTTCTGGCGCCGGTTACAGAACCAAACGCGCACCACCTCCTTCTCCATGCAGAGCGCATCGGCCAGCGCGGCGATCTCTTCGCTGGTGGGTTTGGGGTTGTGCAGGAAGGCCTTCTCGAGCGCCACGCGCACGCCCGACTCGATGGAGGTGCGCTTCTTGCGGCGCCGGCCCACGGCCTCGGCCAGCCCCGCACCCAGCGCCGCGCCTGCGCCGCCCGCCGCGCCGCCACCCGCCAGCGACGAGTCCGCGTCCTCCAGCCACTTCTGCAGCAGTGGCTTTAGCTTGCACATGTTCTTGAAACTCAAGTTTAGCGCTTCGAACCGCGATATCGTGGTCTGTGAAAAGTCGTTGCCGTACAGCTTGCCCATCGCGAGCCCGACGTCACCCTGCGTGAAGCCTGCGGAAGAAAACAATCATATTCTATAATGCCAATTATATTCTGTAATCATCATAGAGAACAGCTCGTGACTTTGCTGGAGTCCAAGTCGGTGAATGCTCTGAATCCGGTAGGAGGACTCACCGAGTTTGATGCGTCTCTGCTTGAAGGTTTTGGCGAAGTGTTCCAACTCCTCGAGGTCTGCGGTATCGTCGGCGGTGGGCTCGAGCGCGCGCGGTTTGTGAGCGTGCGCGTGCAGCGGCGTGTGCGCGTGCGTGTGTTGTGGCGAGCGCGCGCGGCCCGAGCCCGTGAGCGGCGTGAGGAAGGCGCCGGTGCCGGGCGGCGTGCGGCGCGGCGACGGCGACCGGCCGTCTGCAGCACGACACAATAATTATAATCACGGAGCTTATCATTATGACGCATTGGCAATAAGCTTAAGTCCTGATCATGAACTGCCCTGCTGACACGTAGTGTGTTAGCAGGGCAGTTATTTCAGTGAGTGGAGAGTAGTGCACGAACCTTGTATATACTTGTAAGGGGGTGACGTACCAGTGGAGGAGGGCGGGGCATGGGGCGCGCCGGCGCGGGCCTGCAGCTGCTGCAGCTGCTGCGCGGCCGCCTGCGCCACCGCCTGCTGCACCTGTCACACACATCATACGTTACTACTGCTTCACCAACAGTCCAGCACCTTATATTCAGTGAACACACCAGTTTTCGCAGAACAATCGTGCGAACATTTGAAAGCTGTATAGAGTTATGCTGTATCTCACCTGTGTGTGTAGTAGTAGGGAGTGCGCGCCGTGCTGTGTGAGCAGGAGGTGCTGCAGTTGCGCCAGCGCATTACCAGCGCCTGCCGCGTTCTGTGTACAACATAACAGGTTAGTTGATTTGTCGCAGTCGAAGCAGTTTTCGACACAACAGGCTGAAACCGTGCTGTAGCACAGAACGATGAGAAATCAGCCTCCCCACCAAGATGTCCTGCTGGTTTCCAACCATGTAGATAGACAGTCACCATCAATATTGATTGACCTTACAACACCTTTGATGGCGAGATAGAAACCTTCAGTGTGTGCAATCCGATCTGGACTTAGATACATTTATTTTATTTTATTGCAGAATAGGCCTGCTCTGACCTCGATCTCACCTGATGAAAAATGATGGATGAGATCTATGATGGAACGAGCATTCCCAGAAGATGCCTTGAGATGATTTGTTGCAAACCACGCGATCGTGCCACGCCAAATTTCTTAAATGTTGAAAGGCAAGGAGTTGGCGGGCCGGGGGCCGTGTATGTCTTTTCTGTAGGTACTCTAGCCACAAATTAAGTGTGTTTGTAACCGCATGGTCGGAAACGATGACGGTACTCCGCAACCAGCCTCCCGGCAAGGTCACTTCGTTGGGAGGCTGGTTCCTCACCGTGCGGCGTGTGGCACATGAAGGTTTGGGTACTCACGAAGACGGCGGCGGTGGCGGCGGCGGCGCTGGCGACGTGTGGCGGGTGCGCAGGGTGCGCAGGGTGTGAGGGGTGCGAGGGGTGCGGCAGTGGCGCGGAGGGTGCGCGCGGCGGCGACGGCGGCCGCTCGTCGCCGCTGATCTCGCCGTCGCCGCTCGCCGAGCCGTCTGCACGCAACACACATGATACACATACATATATGAAATAAATAAGGAAATATAATGTTTAATTAATTTAGAGCGATACTTCTTGGAGTACGTGGAAAGAGCAATGAGACGGTGCTCAGTTTTTGCATTTAATTAATGTACCTACACAAAATACTGTAAAATATTTTTGAAAGAGTTTACGGTGGAGTTTCTTGCCCATTCTTCTCCTTACGATACTACAATTTGAAAGGGGCGAATAGAATCAATTATAATTTTCTGTAAATTTTAACGTTCACCTTTGCCTATTTGAAATAAATGATTTGACTTTGTCTTTGACTTCGCATTCAAGTTCAAATAGCCTTTATTAAATCATTTTGCACATATTTTAGACATCGGTAATTGTGTTTGTTTTGCTTTCCAGCATAGATGCTCAGATTAATCCTACCTAAACGCTGAATGAGTCATTCAACAATAACAATAGTCAGTTACACGTTCTTTTGGTGGTTTCAGAAAACTTAAGTACCGTTTTTACGGAATACAGTCGTATAGTATATATATAGACAACTTGTGGTCAACGCTCGCAAGAGACACAACGAGGAGGCAACCAGGGAATACGGATATGTTTACAACACTTACAATATTATTGTACATTATCGGGTCTATTAACATGGGCTAGTGGCGCCGGAAATTGTATGTAGATGTGCGTCGTATGTCATCGCGCTGACGTGTCACCTCCCTCCCCGACACCATGCCATTTTCTTCCAAAACTTTCGCAGATTAACAAACTAGATAATGTGAAAAAAGTTACGTGTTTGCACTGTTCCGGACCAACCTTATTTTGCAGGCTACTTACTACCTAGACATGATCTAGGCAATGGAACGTCATCGATTATATTAGCACACCTTTACAGCGTTTAGCTCAGTAACACAAATATATATTTTTTATCAATTTCTCAGGAGTGTGTCCCTCTGCGAGTCAAAGCGTCATATAAGTAAATGGTTATTCCTTTGTGCGGAACACGTTGCTTAGTGATATAAAACACATCTGTGTACTATTGTTACTGCTGGATCACACAAAAAGCATGCACGCGCGGTGCACAATGTCGTCGGAGCGTCTCGTGTGCCGCAGTCAGCTCATAAAGGGGTGAGCGAGCATTAGCAGCGCGTGCGCTTTCTTTGAAAGGGTTGAAGAAGGTGCGTAGAGTTTTTTTGCGTGGTGTGTGCGTCGCACGGGTACCGAACCCTCTCTCGGAGATGAGACACGGGACAGGTGCCGCTGAGCCGCGGGGGCACTTTCTAACGATTACACCAAGTTCTCAATAAAGGAAAGTAAAAAGAACCTAACTTAAAGAACGTTTATAGGGCGATGGACTGTTCAAATAATTAATGAGATTACCTATTGAATAGATAGCTGTCGGAGTGAACGGACACGGGCGCCCGGGCTACGCGGCTGTATGCTCACATACTTTGATAACCGTAACATGGTGTAGTTAGTTATGTTGCTAATTAAACTAAGCTAATTACACGTCGAGATATGATCTACGCAGGTACTACGCCCGCGCGTAAATTAACTATACTAATGAGAATTTTACTCATTGCATATTAATGTGAACCGGATAATGTATACAACTTAAACGATGTGTTGGATTTCTGAGAGAGTGAACAGCTCGGCCAGTTGAGGATACAAACACCCGATAGAAGATGTGAAAAGCGGAAACTATGTATAGCGTTCAACGTTGTGATCCATAGTGTTTAGCATGCAACATGTAAGCAGATGAGGTGAGCTTGAATTGACTGCGGTTAGTGAGGACGTCACCAATTGAACAAATCTATATATATACTAATATATAAGGCTGAAGAGTTTGTTTGTTTGCTTGAACGCGCTAATCTCAGGAAACACTGGTCCGATTTGAAAAATTATTTCATTGTTAGATAGCCCATTTATCGAGGAAGGCTATCGGCTATATATCATCACGCTAAGACCAATAGGAGCGGAGCACCAAAGTAACTATTCTACGCGGACAAAGTTGCAGGCAGAAGCTAGGTAAATATATTTTTGTAACACCTAACTACTTATTGTGCTGTTTACCATAACTTTTATTGCGAAATTCAGTAAATTATCTATTTTTTGTTGTGTTCGATAGTTTGTGGAGTCCGAACAATTTTTATTTTATTTCGGCCGGTAAAGAAAAAAAAACTTTTTTTTTTTGTCGATTCATTGTTTACCGGCAAAAGTAAATGAAATGCAGTGCCCATCTTTTAATCCTTATAATAATATTTAAAAGTTTAAACTTAAATCACACATTACTATGTACGTTTCTCTACAACACAATTATTAATAAATCTGATGATAGATGCGATAAAAAGTATTTTCAAAGTTACTTTTAGTTGTTTTAAATAACAATAGATTTTCTCTAAGTAAGTAGGTAAATTGAAAGTATTGATTTTCGGCCATGACTCGGCCACCAAAAATAGGCGAAAACCAAAAACAAAATGCGGTTGTTTATAACATGACGTCAGCTATAAGACCCGTCTTTGAGGAGTGGCTGGAGAGACGCCACGGCGTTCTCACCTTCCGCCTGACGCAGGTCCTCACCGGACACGGCTGCTTCGGGAGGTTCCTGTTCAGGATAAGGCGGGAGGAAACACCCGGGTGTCACCATTGTGTGGATCGGCCTGAGGACACGGTGGAGCATACGGTGGAGGTCTGCCCGGCTTGGGCGGAGCAACGCCGTGTTCTCGTAGAGGCGATCGGCGGCGGTGATCTCTCGCGTCCGGCCCTGGTTCAGGCCATGGTACGGAGCGAGAGGAAATGGCAGGCCGTCACCTCCTTCTGCGAAGCGGTAATGCTCGCGAAGGAGGAGGCGGAACGCGTGAGGGAGAGGCAAATTTCGCGCTCTCACGCCCCTAACCGCCGCAGGAGGAGACGCCCGGGGCGGGAATCGCGAGCCGATTTCCGGCCACCGTAGGCGCGGGCTTGCGGACGGTGAGCAATGGGTAGCTCGCTGTCCGATAAGGACCAAGCCCGGGTCGACGGCGCGTTGTGTTCCACGCGCGCCTCAAAGAGATGTCAGCAGAATTGAAGGGGTCTACTAGGGCCAATGCCTGCCGGGGGTTCGAAGAAAACCGATCGGGAAATCGTGGCCCCCGGCAACAGGGCAACCGAAGGAACACGGGTGGGTTTTAGTCAGTAAGAGTCTGACACGCCCTCCCGCTCCGCCCAGAGCGGGAGAAGTTATTTGATAATTTCCCACCCAAAAAAATAAAAAAAAGCTATTTGGACAGGGTTGTCGCAGAAGTGGTTGCTCGTTGATGGTAATTCGGTAATATAATGTATTGTTGAGTGTAAGAGCTGATACTGACCGTGGCTGGGCGGCGGCGACGGCGACTTGATGAGCTCGCCTGACTCCTCTGTAACAGAAAAAACACGCTCTTAGAACATTGTCCGCAGACACAGTGACGACTATTTATATAATAAAAAATTCAATATAAAGTAGGTACTGTAAATGGAAGATAAAGAAATCACAAGATGAGTGGAAAACGCCTGGAAGAGCTACTGGTCCATAAAGGAATTATTCAAGGGTGAGTTGCCTATGGCACTGAAACACTGATAAAAACTGATAAAAGTTCGTACGAACAAGAAATAAACAGTGCTCTTCAAAGAACTATAGAGTGGCTAGAGGCTAATAATTTAAAAGTTAATATTAATAAAACAAAATTTATGCAATTTCATACCTATCGATCAAAACCGCAGGCCCTAAATATATCTTATAAAGGGGTCGCCCTGGTAGAAACTGACTCTGTCAAGTTTCTTGGAATAAATTTAGATAAATTTTGCTCGTGGAAAAATCATATAAACGACATTTGTGTTAAATAAATAATTTTATATACCCTTTGAGGCGTATTAGCTGCGAGGTATCTAGAAATGCTGCAATAACGGCTTTCCATGGCTATATAACCTCCACTCTAAGGTATGGTATTATCCTGTGGGGTCGTTGTGTGGAGATCGATCAAGCATTCGTAATGCAAAAAAAGTGTCTAAGAGCTATATTTGGGTTGAAGCAAATAGAGTCATGTCGTCCATTCTTTAGGAAATATAAAATACTAACTCTGCCATGTATTTATATATTAGAATCCTGTATATTTGTTTTCAAACATAAGATACTTTTTCAGCAAGCGACAAGCTACTATGCCCCACGATCTATGTATACTAATAAGTTATTGCAACCGAGGACGAATCTCACATTTACAGGTAAAAACAGCTATATTATGTGCATAAAATTGTATAATAAAATACCAAATTCCATTAAAACGCTACCATTTTCTAGATTTAAAAGTAATTTGACGAGGTTTTTAATTGAAAAATGCTTTTATAGTGTACATGAGTTTTTAGATTATAAATTGTAAGTTTTGTAAATTGCATGGTCTTTCTAAATTGTTACTTATTATTATTGTTATTGTGTGGCGAATCTCTCCTATTATTGACATGGTTATTATTGACACGATTATTATTGACATTTATGATTAACATTCCATTTTATTATTACTTGTCATTTTTTTAATTTTTTTCATTATGTTGACATTTATTTAATTCAATACTTAATACAATTTTAATGGGATTATCTGTTTAATGACTGCATGATTATAATCAATAATAAATTTAAATAAAATGTAACTTATTTTATATTTGCACGCCGAAATTAATGGCAGAATAAGAGAACAATTTGTACATTTTACCAACCTTCTGTACCTTATTTAGGCAAATAAATGATTTTGATTTTTTTTTTTTTTTTTAACGCAGGCTCATGGACATGTGTATTCTTCCCGTCTTAACCTATGGTGCACAGACTTGGTCTTTGACTAACATCCAGAAGTCCAAACTCAAGGTCTGCCAACGAGCAATGGAGCGCAGTATACTAGGAGTTAAATTAACGGATCGTGTTCGAAACACAATACTGCGCTCCAAAACAAAAGTAGCTGGCGTAGCTCAAAAAGCTGCCCAACTTAAATGGGACTGGGCAGGACATGTCTGCCGACAAACTGTGGGCCCAAATAGCACATGACTGGTGCCCTGAGATGGTGAGGCGTTGTCGCGGCAGACTACATAGGAGTACCTAAGTTCCGTCAAAACTGATGGAGAACGCGCAGGCTCGCGAAAGGTGGAAGGAGTGGAAGGAGGCCTTTGCCCAGGAGCGGGACAGCGTAGGCTATTAAAAAAAAAAAACGTGTGGCACTCGGAGACTGCCGCGGTAAAGCTTATTGCATAGCATTTGTAACCTCCATACTTCCTATTTGTCAACGCTACACTTGAGATGATGACGTGATGACATAAAACAAAAATTACGTTCCCATGACAACATCACGTTGTCATGAGTATCGTCATTACATGGTAGGCGGAGTGGGGGGTGTTAGGTATTTTTCGTTTCGGAATTTCTTGATTCGGTCGCCGCGCTCAAAGCCCGCGATAAAAGCTATGCAATAGCTTAAAAACTGTGAGTTGATGTAATATTAGTGCAGGGGCATATGACCCTGCAAAGTGGTACCGTGGTGTCAGTATATTTGAGTCGTCAATGCAAAAAGTTTCTAGTAGTTGTTTAAGTCGACGCAAGAAGTACTTAGTAGCAGATCATGTCGATGCAAGAAGTACCTAGTAGTAGTTTATGTCAACGCAATAAGTAGAAGTCAAACATAAATTGTTCTCTAATTCATTTACACGTTTTACAACTGCAAATCATACATTATTATGATAAGCCTATACTGTTCCTCTGCAGGGCAAAATCTTCCTTTTCAATTTACCAGGTCTACTGCGATTGCACTTTAAACTCCAGCAAAGTGCGAGTCGGACTCGCGCACCGAGGGTTTCATTCCTTAGAAGGCAAAATATTTTTCCATTACGGTCCACAAGATACATTTAACTATTCATAATACGGCCAATTTTTCAATCTTCAGTTATATCGTTGAATAATCGTCGCGAAAACGTAAGAAAAGTGATATTTGGAGACATTTAAAAAACTAATCGTCAATTGAATCAAAAACATCCATGTTTTCAACGGTACAAGAGCACGAAAACACGCAGAGGCAAAGCATATTAAAACCCCAAACAAAACAAACGTTAAAACATTATTTATTCCCTAGAACAAGGTACTAACTGAGGCTTGAAGAGACAGCTAACTTTATTCCTCAGTTACAGGCTTTAATCGTCAGATACTTACTATCTGACTATTGAAAATCCAGAATCATGGTATTAATCGATTCTTTATCTGGTAATTTAAAAATTGATCCTTAAACAAATAAATCTTCGTAAACTCATTTGCAAGATAAATGTCCATTGTTTTATTTGGGACCACAAAATTTTTGTTTGTAAAGAGTTTTTGCTCGATTTCTAAAAAAACCGTGCAAATTATACGAAAACCATGTCTCTAACTAATACATCGTTTTTATTTTTCGAATATTATTCATTTATTGCTCCATCAACTCTAATATTAGTTTATTGTTGCAATTAAATTAGGTAACAATATTTTTTAATAGTGGTAAAAAAAGTAATTGGGAACTTTAGAAATGCCTTTTTAACACCTAAAACGGTTACAACATCAAATTTAATGTTTTTTAATTGCAATTCATTGTTAATATTCTAGTTCACTAGTTAGCGATATTTTATATTTACAGTAATATTGCCAAATTAATCAAAACAGGTGAATATTTGACAGCTATTTGCTATGTTGCTAACTTTTACAATAAACGCTCTTAAAGCAATTGGTATTTTGTTTTAGGATTTTTGTAATAAAGCCATTTTGAAACTGTTAACGATGCACGGTTTAGGTTAAGTACAAGTAATAATATCGTAAATGAGGCATAGAAGTAGCGAGTGAGGACTAGATCTGCGGTAAGAACACGATAACAAGCGACGAGCTCGCTAAGACGGTAACACCTTGTCCCAAACACGCAGGCCATCGCAATGTACGCGCGGTTTAGGATCAGCTCATTAGCGACCGAATTAATGTAATTAATAGGATCAGTGCGAGGCGTCAGGGCACACACGACACGCCGGACAACGTAATACGAAGCCACAGATACACGGGCTCATCAAATTACAAGTAATGCTGATTAATGAGCGGATTAGATACCTCGCTTGATGTCATCCGCAGTCGGTAATACTGCCACGTCGACGGAACTAGCACACGCTCGCATTGTGTCAAGAACAAAAATATTTTAAAACATGGATGACTGAAACGCAGGCGCTCCGGCGCTGCGAATATTAGTTTCTCGTAGACGCTCTACGAGATTGCTACGCAATTGCTACGACATGATAAATGCTAGTGGTAAATGATTTGTATATGAAATATATACGGCGCTTGTGTGTACGTCAGTACATGTGGGTACACACGTTGGTAGTGTCGTGTGTGGTGTGCGTGGGAACACCGGCTACCTGCCGGTAATCCACGCATCACCTCTCCGGCTCAACGCAAGGATAAAAAAGGATTTGCGTCGACACAATTGTTCATTTATTCAAATATATACGCGAATTCATAAAAGATGTATCCTTTGTTAAAAAAAAGCCTCATATGCTGTAAAAAGTGCGCTTGCATTGAGACGTCATCGTCAGTTTTTTGTGAAGCTGTCACAAAAGGGTGCAATCGCAGAAACGAGCAGAGTATCGGATGGAAATATTCACAAAATACGTAAAAAGCGCCAGTTGTGTGTTTTTTGCGCGGTTGGATTAGTTTTTTAGGCGTCGCACCGGCGCCGACTGCTGAGGAGCAGAACGGAGCTGAGGGAGTGGAGCGGAGCGTGATGAGTAAGAGTGAGTGATGGTGATTTATTTATTTATTTTGTTAGGGAAAACAAACAATTGTACAATGTATATTAAATCTAAAATTACAAAAGAATTGGAAGTGGGTAAATGTACAGTCCACGACGTTTCCATAGATTACCAAGGATAAGGATACAGTGAAGACACAAAGTTACAAAAACACAAAGAAGAAGACAAGAAGAAAAAAGGAGGATGCACTTCTCTTAAACTAAAACAAATATTATTTGATTATAATTATTACGAAATCAAACAATTATAACAAAAAAAAAAACAAAAGAAAAAAAAGAGGTACACATCACGCAAATGCAGACTATTCACTAAACATTTCCTAAATTTTTGGCGATCTAAAGCAAATATATCCAATTGCACAAAATGTTTGTTATAAATTTTGGCTAGTCTATAGAGCTCGTTCACCCACGTTAGTACGACAAGGTGTCGTGACAAAAAGCGGGTAAACGCGTGCCTCTCGACGTTCTGGGTACAACATAAAATATATTATTGACTAATTCTGAGCAGTCAATCTTGTTATGCAACAGATCATGAAGCATCATGGCTTGAAGCAACAGACGCCTGGATTCCAAGGTTAGGAGGTTGTACTTTTGTAGAGACTCAGTGTATGAAACTCGTTCCATACGACATCTAAACTGCATTGTCTTTAAGAATTTGCGCTGAACTTTTTCTATAGCATGATTATATTTAGCATAGTATGGATCCCATGATGGCACATGACGCGCTCGCGTGCGATACACTCCGTGAACACTGCAGCGACTACTTAACAACTATTATTCATTTAGATGAAGTTTTTTTTCATCTCATACATAAAGTTAATCAATACAGCGATCAGAAACAGCTATTGGTTGATTACGTATTTTGATAGTTTCTACTTAAGCGCCGCACCCCTCCGCTGTGGCGGCCAGTCGGCACATGAACATGGCCGGTTTTTGCAGTTTTACATTTAATTAGTGATCTTGAACTATCATGATATTCTTTAAATGCTGCTACTATTTTAATTGTTAATTGCTAAAAGCAATTACGGTTAAGATCTGCAGAGGAACGACCTGTATATCTGTTTAATGAATTAAAAGTATTGTATTTCAAATTTAGTGTGTTAGAAAATATATCGCGAGTGGGTTGGCTAAAAAATTCCTGGTTTTGTGAAAATTCAAAATTCAATAAGGACTTATTTTTTTTTTTTAATTGCACTCTTTCGTTTCATGATTTATAAATTTGTTTTAATAAGAAATGTTTTTCTTAAAAAGCACTATATCCATTGATATATCACATATGGCTATTTGGCGCCAAGAACATTCCTAAACTTAGGTGGCTCTAGTCACCTATCTACGTCTGAATTGACTAACAATTGGCAAAAGGCGAAATAGTAACATAGGTTCTCCTTGAAAAGCTCTTTCAATTGATGTATATCTTGTAATGTTTAAAAACAGCTTACTGATAGGTACTACTATAATAATGTTGACTTTTTAAGTGACAAATTTTGAATTTTACTGTTGATTTGATTTTATTATGACATATTTTGTCTGTAACTAATATTGACTACTTTTTGTACTGACTCTAATTGTATATTTAATTATTGACTATTATTATATATTTTTGCACTCGACTCTAATTTTATATAAGAAACTGTCATTAATAATTAATTTATAATTGCCAATTTAATTAATAACATATAAATATTTTGTACGCCGAGTGAGGCAAAACATGTTAGACCGGTAAAACTATTTTTCATATTCATGTATCATGTTACACATGTTTGAACAAATAAATTTATCTTAATCTTAAAAAAAAGTCATTTATGAATTTTTAATTAATCACAGTCTGACCAGGATTTTTTTAGCCTACTCGCGATAAATTTTCTAATATACTAAATTTGATTTTAAATACTTTCATCTATTATACAAATGGGTGCAGGTCGTTCTTCTGCGGATCCTATGCTATTACCAAAGTTCGGTCCTGTTCCAAAAAGAACACTTTTTGAAGAATAGTGACTAATATTAGCCATTTCTTTAGGTGATTATATAATTGCTTTTTGTTTTTTTTGAAGTGAAAACTTCTTTAGGCGCGTTGGGCATTGGAAAAAACAATTGAACTCGCGACACGGTTACCGACACCTAATTTTTGTAAACACGATTGTGCTCTTTATTTATATTGAATGTTCTATGCAAGTATTTTTACTTTAAAGGTTTCGGAAGTATTTTTTTAAATTGTTCAAGTTTTCACTTCTGTTTTTTTAACAAAATCTGTTTATTTTCAAACATTTCATCATTATAAATGTTAAATATTCTGTTCAGTTAGTTTGTTGATGGACTTGTGCGGAGTTGTGCGGAACTAGTACTGTGTTCAAAACTATTCCTGTGTGTGACACGATCGTTTTAATGAGAGCATTATATGGTCAGACCAACGCGATATAAATTGAAGTAAGCTGTTTCTAGTTATGTATGCAGACATGGAGCTAATGTGCGATCGATGAAATGCTCACACGAACAAATATATATGAACGTAAAGTTCGTAACTACTACTTAACGACGCACTCTTGACCTTAATTCAATTCAATTAATTTATATAAATTACCAATCAATCCGCCTAGCCTTTTCCCAACTAAATTGGGGTCGGCTTCCAGTCTAACCGGATGCAGCTGAATACCAGTATTTTACATGGAGCGACTGCCTATCTGACCTCCACAACCCAGTAACTGGGTAATACGATACCCCTTGGTAAGATTGGTTGTCAGACTTTTGGGCTTCTGACGACTCGTAACGACTGTCAAAGATCCACGAATGACAGCCGAGACCAACAGATAACGTGCTTTCCGAGTCTCGGTATGTGGAAATGGTCACCCATCCACGGACCAACCCCGGCAAGCGTAGCTTAACCTGACAGATTTACCCGAGCGGCTGATAGTACTTAGCCACGAGCTTATATAAATTATATAGTACATATTATTGAATAAATAATTTGGTTCAGATTCAAACGCACAAGTAGGTGTACAACATCAAACGTGTTGCAACTTGTGCAGTTATCAATTGCTATCAGTAGGTACCTATGTCAAGCTCCCGTATCAGGTTGTATGTAAATATCCTTACCTACCATATTATTTACATTCGTGTTACATTAATTACCATAAGATCTACCAACAGAGCGTTTAAAAAAAAAGTAAAAAAACAGTGCACTCCGGGAGTGCCGACAGAAGTGAAAACTTGAAAAAAGTCGGTACCAACGCGTTGATGTCTTTTTAATGATCAAAAGCTGGTGTCGTTACAGTTACAGTGTCGCGAAAACAACGGTTTAGTCTCATCTCAAAAATACCCAACGCGCCTAAAGAAGCTTTTACTTCAAAATCTTTACAAAAATAAAATGACTGAAATCCTACAAGAAATTAGTTCCGAATCGACTACAAAAACGACCAATCTTATTTTTACGATTTTTGCGACTCTTTGCTTACAAGAAAAAGTGCAACACAACATATTACATTACATCTAAAAAAAATGTATCATTAAAAAAAAACCTAATGTTCATTAAGATTTAAATTCAAATAAAAGTTAACATCTTTAAAAGTTTTCATAATTAACATAAAATATCAAGAAAACATCGATATTGATATCAATGAATCGAATTCGATACCGGAGAACTCTTTTAGAAGACATGTAGAATTCGAAACAAAAAAAAAATGCCATAAAAGCTTTGGGAACAACGTTAGATACTTGATCAATAGTTTAGAAACCTGAAAACAACTCACGGTAGCGCGCGGAGCAGTAGGCGCGCGTGTCGGCGCGGACGCATGCGGACAGCACCATGCTGCGTGTGCGGCGGCAGTCGAGACAGTGTACGAGCGATGTACGCACGGAGAGCGCGCGGTCGCGGGTCGGCACTCCACGGCACACTGCGCGCACTGTGCAGCCCGCAGCCAGCGCCGCGACCCGCCGCGCACCCCTCCCCCGACCCGCGACCCCCGCTCAACCCTCAACCGTCGAATTAAACATTTTAAACTTTTTATACGAATCCGTTTCTTTTTCCGCCCTTTAGTGAATTTTTTTCGCGCGATCTCGCCATTATTTCGATTACCTGAGATGAATTTTTTTTTCGCTTTCGCCGAACGGATCGAGCGCGATGCGCGTTTAAAAGCTGTTTAATTTTTTAGGAAAAGGGGAGCGACGGGTTCGGCTAACCGATGCGCGAATTCCGATATCGGGTTCGATTGAAAAAAATACTGAGGCCGGGTTGAGCAGCGTGTGCCGTGGACCCACGACTCGTTACGACGCTATTATCAAAACAAAATAATACGAACGTTCTCTCCGTATCTAGTGAACATCTACATAGAAGTCACCGCACCGCGTCGCGACTCTAAAAGTCCGAACACAACAATCCACAACTTATTGTGTTAATCATCTTGCTCTTTGTTTGTCTCTATAACTTTTATATTATAGATCTAATACTCGATTAAACGATTGGTTGGAAATCGAATAAAACAACGAAATAGATCAAAAGATATGTTTAAAAGTTTAGACAACAAAGACGGGAAGTATTTGTAATATGCTGTGTTGTGTACACAGTGTTTGGTAAGCATTGAGAAAGATATCGTTTGAGATGAAAGGCCAGTTCCTGTTTGATGTGAATCTGATGGAATAGCAAGTGTGGCGGGCGCGACTGACCGCCACCCCCGCCACCTCCTCACAGACCCCCGTACAGACCTGCGCACCGACACACACGGCGCACTCGACCTCTATAACACCTTAACATCATCTGATATTTAATTCCAGTCATTAATTAGTGTCAGTGTGTCCTGTACTCCTGTATATAATCACCTAACAACGGTCGACGGTCCTCCTGCATGTCGCAGGAGTCAAGGAGGCAATTCATTGTTTAGTTTAATTTAAAGTCTGTCTGTCATTGCTACAGCAATTCGTCCTTGACAATATCATCCTAATTATTTAACATTGTATACCTACAATTTAATTTCAACTCTTTATTAGTGCGTTTAATTAAAATAGATTTTTATTTTTATTAATTAATTTATCTTTTATGTAGATTCTTTTCTAATTTTTAAATGTGAGAACGCTGTAGGGTTAGTGGATTGTAGATCTGTTGACCATTTTCTATTTTGTTAAGTACCTGGTACTTGTTGAAAGACACTGTCCTCCCATACCTATTAACACTGTAATGTCAAAATATTGTAAAAGCCAATTACAGTTTCTTGCCGGCTCTTCTCCATAGGAAATAACCAATTGGAACCGTGCACCTAGCTTCTGACGTTTCATAAGTGCCCATTTTGGTTTATGTGAAAAATATTTTGAATTTTAATTTGAATAGTGTAACAGCAATATGCATAGAGTTTCAAACTCGATGTATCGCTGTATAGGAGTGCGCGGCGGTGGCGCGTCTACCACGCGCTAGTGCGGTGCTTTGTGATGCTAATGTGCGCAAACAGCGGCCGATGAAACTTTAATTCAGGTTCCTCTGACCCCGGCGACTCCCGCCCCCCTCACCACCCACACGCCACCCCCTCACCCCCCTCGCTCATGCATCTCTATCCAAAGAATGCATTTACGTAATGTGGGCACTGTTTGTTTAGGCGCCGACATATTGCTACTTTGAATAAGAAATTCGCCTCCTTTGTAGAACTCTTCGTATTTTAAAACTGAATAAAGTGTGTTTACTTTAACGGTAACCGCTCCTCGAGTGTTATTTCGGGAGTATTTGTTTGAACAGTTTAAGACGGTTACAAATGCCACAATGTGGATTTTGTTTTGTTTTTTTTTTTTTCAAAAACGATCTCGTAAATTATTACAAATCTTATAATGATACATACCACAATAGAAAACACATCTTCAACAATATTTTTTTTTACGATTTATATATTTAACTATTCATAATGTCATCATAATTGTTTCGTAGTTCACGCGACATCAGCTGGTCAAATGTACTACGAGCGTGTCGTAGCGGTGCTACGCGGCCCGTAGCGACTGACCGGCTCGTAGCAGGCTCGTAGCGGGGGCGTAGCGGGCCGACCCTTCGTGTTTTACCATTCTTATGGGTTTTTTATGAACACTGATTTCTATATTTGTGCAGTTTTATGACGTGTCAACCCTCATACCTTTAGATATTTAATTAAAGATTGGTAGTGTAAGGGTTGTGAGGGTCGCGGGGGGCGAGGCGGGTCGCGAGGGGTGGAGGGCCCGTCGTGTAGAGTGGCCGGCGTCGTGTCGGACACGAGAGGGTGTTGGGTATACACTTATTGTAGTTATCGGATAACATCTTTATTTTATTAATCTCATTTCGTATAAAATGTTTTGCTCCGTTCTCGTCGGAACACGCGGTGAGCTGTAAACGTAACATCTCAATTTTCAACGAAACATCGACGCACTAGTGTTCTCCTGCTACTTGCAAAGAACATTAGCGATACATTTAGTTCACACGTTTTGATCATATTTAATGAAATAGAAATAATTTATTTGCTTATAATTTAGGAGGGAATTTTGAAATATTACTAAACTCCATAGGTTTAGGTAGTTAAATAAAGGTAAACAAAAAAAACCACGTGACGAGACAGCTGTCATGTAACCGACTAAATGTAATACCTATCACTTCAGTTATCATGCTACGTCACTGTTGTACTCTTCAATTTAGCAACGTTATATTTCGTTGACGTTTAGAAATTGGGCTCTTTACAATAGACAGATTACAAAATATTATAAATCAGACAAAAACATTGTGCTCAAGCAGATACATCTACGAAAAGTAGTTGAAGAATAAACGATGAAGTTTAACATACATTAATAAAAGAGGAAACTATAGTAAAACACTAAAATAAATTTAATTTGGTTTTATCGTATTTAAACAAGAAAGTGTCATCTATAAAAACCATTTTTACGATTTGTTTACCTTTTTTTAACTACCTAAACCTATGGAGTATAGACATCGATGTTGGTAATTTAGTTCAAGCACGGTACAGTCGGTGCGGGGAGGCTGGCTCCATTAGTAGTGAGGGAGACCGGAGGTCGCCGCCATGTTGGATTAGCGCACTATTTGCATTTACAATTGCGCTGTTTCACGCGTGTTAGCTAGAAAGGGGTGCGCTATGCTTGTCGCTCTCTGCCGCTTGACTAACCGTATACTGCTGTGAGAGAACATAGGAGAGGCAATTTTAAACTGTACATGTTGTTGTTACGGACTGTGACTAAACTGAGATCCGTCACGGACGCACAAGGCATAATTGACATAATAATGTGATGTAAGGGAGGACAGAAGGTTCCTTATTAGTAAAAAAAACTGACTTTTTATTCGTTTCTTTTAAACATGCTTCATCTATACTCCATTTGAAATAAGATTAGACATTTAACTAAACCTTTTTTACAGTCCGTTCAACCGATTTTGACTTCTATTGCGATGGCGGCATGACAAATGGCAGCTGCAGTAAACAGTTGGTATTGTAACCACTTTTTTGCTTTTAATGTCATCCTTATACGCAGGGTATAAAAGTCAAAATCGGTTGAGCGGACGGTAAAAAGGTTTGTTTAAATGTCTAATCTTATTTCAAATGGAGTATACTAGCATTGAGGAGCTCGTGGCTAAGTAATAACAACCGCACAGGTCGATCTATCAGGTTAAAGTACGCTTGCTGGGGTTGGTCACTTGATGGGTGACCATCTTTACATACCGAGACCCCTCCGTGCTTCGGAAAGCACGTTGAGCCGTTGGTCTGAGCTGTCATTCGTGGATCTTTGACAGTTGTTACGGGTCGTCAGAAGCCCGAAAGTCTGACAACCAGTCTTACTAAGGGGTATCGTATTATCCAGTAACTGGGATGTGGAGGTCAGATAGGCAGTCGCTCCATGTAAAATACTAGTATTCAGCTGGATACGGTTAGACTGGAAGCCGACCCCAACATAGTTGGGAAAAGGCTAGGCAGATTGATTAAGGCAGGTTGTTTTTTAATTTTATTTTATTTTAAGGATTAATTTTATACTTTTTGCTATGCCCTACAGGGTTCGTAATTGTACCGTAGCTTAAGACCATTTTAACACCTTTATAAAACATTATGGAATGCAAATAAAGATATGAATATGAAAGGTCATTTGGATAGGCTGCATAAAGTACTCAAACTGCCAGACCATCATTAAAATTAACTGAGATAGAAAAAAAAAGTGATCCAAATCATTTTCATATTCACAATAATTATAAAGTTATATAATACTTTACAAAGTAATCATGTCATTTTGTAAATACTAACTGGCTGTCCTGTCAGGCTGTGAATACATCGTTCAACTATTTAGTACCTACCTATAGTCAGGGAAATATATTTTTTACCAAATTGACACATTATATGAAGCCGTGCCATAGTGCCATTTTTTACGACTGCCAAAGAATGACAGTGATTTGAATATACGAACGATTTATAGTCAATTTGCAAAGCAAAGTGATTAACATCTCCTTAAATTTAATGAGTCGCTTCAGTGAGGCTGTGTGTCGCGTGCCAGTGATTGTGGCGCTAATCAATAGCCGTGCAGCTGCAGCATCCCCCTCTCACCCCGCCCGCCTCTCACGCGCCCCCTCCACCCCTCCCGAACCTCCGCTCCGGACGAACTATCTCGCAGTAATAGCTAATGAGTGCTTCGCGACACGCACTCCTCAACAAGTGCACATTGACGAGCTCCCGCCGAACGAACATAATATCAATGTGCGTTTGTGAGACACTGTCACTGACATTTGATAAAATGTTATCGCTCCTAAAATCTCTCTAATTCAAATGAAGTGCGAGAAAAAACCGTTTCCTTCATTGCAAAACTTGGGGGTGTTCTTTTGTGTAAATTACGCTAAGATTGTGTAAAACAAATTTTAATATACCTACTTATCTCAAAATCATTTACATTAGATATATAACTTGATATGATAGCGTTGGAAGGCTTCCTACAAGATGGACCGATGACCTTGTGAAGGCCGCAGGAATCCGCTGGATGCGGAAAGCACAGAATCGGTCGAAGTGGAGGTGCTTGGGGGCGCCTATGTCCAGCAGTGGACGTCTTTCGAAATGATGATGATGATAACTTGATAAGTTCTACTTAGATAGTTGTCAATTTAAAAAATAAACTCACAAATAATTTTTTTAGAATTTATGGTGTGATTGGACGATAAACAGCATCAATTTAGCTTTAAGAGCATTTATTCTGAAAGCAGACAACGTCGCAAATAGATGTCAAATGTTTCGCTGTTTTGATTAATTTGGCAATATTACTGTATGGAAATAAGAAATGTGGCTAACTAGTTCCCTAGAATATTAATAATGAATTGCAATTAAAACACTGAATGTGATTTTAAGAAAGGCATTTGGATAGTTTCCAAATACTTTTATTACATCTAAAACTAAATATTCAGTATTATGATATTATTTATTGCATTTCATAATCAATATTTCAGTTCCCTAGTTAGCCACATTTCTCGATTCCATACAGTAATATTGCTAAATTAATTAAAACAGGTAAATATTTGACAGCTATTTACGACGTTGCTAACTTTTAGGATAAACCCTCTTAAACAATAATACTTAAGGTCTAAAATACTAGCGATACGACACAGAACATATAAAGGTTCAGTGAGAAGCGCTGAGCTGTATGTAAATAGGTAGCTAAATGGCGCATATGTCACAGGAGGCAGTGATTTACATACGCGACCCGCCGTATGTAAATCACTATGTAAATGTGCTCGACGTCGGGATTGGTCGGCAGTTGGCGCCACCACCCTTTACCTATCAGATAGCGACGCTAAAAAACGAACTGATTTGTTTACGCAAGGCGCCCCGGTGGGGTTCGGGGGGCGCGGGGTGTGAAAGGGTTAAGGGCGGCCGCACACGGCGCGTGATTTACGAGCGGCGCGAGCGGCTGTCATTTGTAAATTATTCCGTCGCGCGACAATATCGGTGACGGGTTTAATTTAAACCAGCATGATATATGATGCACAGCCCGCGCGCGACAATCACCCTCATTACAATTTTATATATAAAAGCCAGCATGACGCTCTTGTTCCATTTACATAATGATATTGAATTGTACCTACGTTTTTGTTTAAGGTATATAAAATGGGAACTGTTACTTTACTACTATACTTTTAGTAGGTTAGATTGTTTTGTTTTAAATGAACTATAACCCTAATTTCGCTCAGTCGAATAGACGAAACGTCCGGACAAGGCTGGGAACTAAAACTATCAATGTTAAATAACGAGTGTTTTAATTGAGTTTATTAACATATACTGGTGACCGCATGGCTGCGATCTACAGATGTGCAGGTGATATGTTAAAACATCGAGATTTCTGTGCTATCTAAGTTATATAGAGCATCATTATTACTTCAATCATTATGTACCAATACATTTGCAATTCGATAATCGCTTTCTGCAATCTCTTTCATCTGGTGAATGCATTATTTTGAATAGTTTGCAGACAGAAAGAGTTGTGCTGCAAAAAATACAATAGTGAAATCGAAATCTACAGCAGCAGGCGCGTGGCGAGGGTGCGCGGGCGCAGGCGGCGGCGCGGGGAGCGGGGGGCACTGAGGCACGCGTCACAACCCTTTAGCGGCAGTTAACTCTATTTAATTTAACAATCCGATGATGCGGGGGTCGTGGGGTCGAGGTGGCGCGGGGGCGCGGGTGTCGCGTGCCCGTGATATCGTAAGTTCGGGAGCTGCATGCATGCGGGCGCCGCGGCTCGTTACTTACGCTTTAATCATTTATATCGCGGCCAAATAAACATTATAAATTGCTTTAATCACGTTTAATGGCCGTTCTAGTCGTTTATCAATAGTAATGGTGAGAGAACAGCAGTGGAGGCTGGAGCCTCCGTGTCCAATGAGAGAAGCGAAATGACTCAGTATGAGCCACACTAATGCACGGTCGCTCACATACCTCTAACACTCTACCAAGCAAAGTTGTATTTCGTAAATACATAGTTGACAGTTTTGCCAATGCCATTAGATCTGAAGTACTTAAGCACTTCTGATACGAAGGTGATATTTATAAGGACCAATAATGGAACATTAAAAAAAAAACAGTGGCCCTCCGGGAGTGCCGACAGAAGTGAAAATTTGAAAAAAAATCGGCTTCGCGGTAATCAACGCGTTGATGTCTTTTACTCCACGGTGTCGGTAAATTCCGTTACAGTGTCGCGAACTCAATGGTTTAGTCCTAGCTCAAAAATGCCCAACGCGCCTAAAGAAGTTTTCACTTTAAAAAAAAACCGGCCAAGTGCGTGTTGGACCACGCATAATGAAGGGTTCCGTAGCTAGAATGAACGTATCCCAAAAAAAACTTACACGGTCAATTTTACAATTGCAAATGCAAGTTACTAATCGCAAAAAAAAATATAAAACTACAAATGAACGATTTTCGGAATTAGAATTTTTTTTTCCTTTACTTGTGCTGTAAGGACCTTGCTTCTTGCCAAATTTCATGATTCTAGGTCAATGGGAAGTATCATAAAGGTTTTGATTTATTTGAGAGTATCAAAATATGTCGCATAAATGGTAGTATTTTTTTATTGCGTTGACTAAGGAGCTTGATTTTTTTAGAGCTCCAAGAAACTTTCAACTTGATACCTCCACGCGTTCCTGAGAAAAAGGGTCTTAACTGACTGACAGGTCAGGTTTTGAATTTCTTACGAGATTAGTTTTCGATTTAATTTTGTTCAAAAACGCATCTTTTTTACAAAAATAATGACGGATACACTTGCTTGTGCTCGGGTAATAAGATAAACACACGACATACCTACTGACTCTATCAAATTTATCTGATGGAAAGGTATAAGAACCCTGTCCAGGTTAAATTCTTACGCAATCCACTAAAAAGAATTAGTACCACATTCGTCTGTATTTAAAAGGTCTAAACTTTATATCGACGGTTGAAAAGCTAATTGATCTAAGCGACATTTTGTAAAACTTGCAGGAGGACGATTCATAGTTATTTTTATTTATTTTTTAAATCATAAAAAAGCAATTATTTGATAGACTTATATTTATTTAAAACAATCAATCATAATAAGATATTATTATGATTAAAAAAAAAAACTAATTCTATCAATTAGCCTTTCAACCGTCGATATCTTATCAGTTTTTCCAACAATTATTGCAAATAAAATTTCATTTCATTTAAATAATATTATTAATTTGTAATTGAAAAATCATCGACAAAATTGAGGTTTTAAAACTAACCTTAATTCAATCAATCTGCCTAGCCTCTTTTCAACTATGTTGGAGTCGACTTCCAGTCTAACCGGATGCAGCTGAATACCAGTATTTTACATGGAGCGACTGTCCTGACCTCCACAACCCAGTAACTGGGTAATACGATACCCCTTGGTAAGACTGGTTGTCAGACTTTCGGGCTTCTGACGACCCGTAACGACTGTCAAACATCCACGAATGATAGCCAAGACCAACGGCTTAACGTGCTTTCTGAGGCACGGAAGAGTCTCGGTATGTAAAACTGGTCACCCATCCACGGACCAACCCCGGCAAGCGTAGCTTAACCGGATGAATCGACCCGTGTGGCTGTTATTACTTAGCCACGAGCTCCTCAATTAACCTCAATTGTCAAATCAAAAACATCTTTAAGGTGATTGTAATAAGGATTTCGGGTTTAAGTATTCACATAAAAGTCAAAGAAGTCGGTTTGTATGTGCACTGCAAATTGGCATTTACAGGCGACACCAATATATACTAGGATACTGCATCAATTGCTGTAGTTTGGTATTTCTTCGATGTCACATCATATTTGTGCTGCCACTTGTGTATGCCTTTCACAAATGATCACATATACCTATTTGCCGTCATCTTGACAGATATCAATGGATGAGTCATGAAATCAGATATTACTGCCGAGCTGTTCATAGTTATATATTACTGCTGTACGCATTCTGATCCATATATTGCAGTAAAAACTTTTAGGCGCGTTGGGCATTTTTGAGATGGGACTAAACCATTGATTTCGCGACACCATGACGACACCTCATTTTTGTAAACGCGATTGTGCTCTTTATTTATATTACATTACAGATCAATGTTATATGCAAGTATTTTTACTTTAAAGGTTTTTAAATGCGATTGTGCTCTTTATTTATATCGCATTACGGACCAATGTCCTATGAAAGTATTTTTACTTTAAAGGTTTCGGAAGTATTATTTTTTGTAAATGCGATTGTGCTCTTTATTTAGATAAGGTTACGGACCAAAGTATTTTTCTTCTACCAAGGCGATCTTATTCAAGTTTTCATTTCTGTCGGCACTCCCGGAGTGCCACCACTTTTTTTTTAGAACATATTGTACATGTTGCGGCCGGGGCCCATGTTAGTTACATTTGAATGAGAACTTTAATCATAGGATGTACAGTCACAATGTGCGGAGGTAGGTATTGTGTCCTGTGAGAGGACATCGCAGTGCGTGCGGGTGACAGCGCTATAGGGTTGAAGATCAAAGCACGCCACCGCCGGAGGGAGCGTCCTCCTCGCAAATTTAATATCAACCGCGTTTGTAGAGCACTGGCTCGCATCAGGCAATGTTTGTGTTCAGTGGCGCGGCTCATCGACTGCATTCCTCCGAGCTAGCGCAGTTCCGGGGCCCGAGGTACGTATCGTACACTGTACCTACATAGTGAACCATTGCTTTGAAAATGACCCGTGGAACGTAATAAACTTGTAAAATAAATGATTATTTTATAACCAAATCCTAAAATTGAAAGAGAAGGTTTGTGAAGTTGTTTGTTATGTATATGTCACCGTAAAATTATAAACTTCGTCAGTTTATAATCTATCGGTATTATTTCCGTTAGATTACAAACTGTCGAAAAATTGTGAACTGCGACGAATCATTTACGATTTAACGCATTATTTTTCGATAGTTTATATTGTATCCATGAGAAACGAGCGTAGTAAGCGCTGCCGCTACCGCGGCAGCGCTTACTACGCTCGCTCGACTCACGAGGTTGGTCACAGTTCTAACCTAACCTAACCCATATCACCCAGTTCACAATTTTTCGACAGATTATGATCTAACGGAAATAATACCGATAGATTGTAAACTAACGGTGCTCACAATCTTACGGTGACATATATAAATATATAGGGTGTATCGACGCGAAAACTGTTACCATGGATTCAGTGGTGAAAAATTTAAACGCAGGGGGCGTTGAAATTTTTCGTCGGTTATTTAAAAAAATAACAGCTGTTTCATAGAAAAGTGCAATACCTACGCGGTCAAAATGTATGGAACAGAAGATTTTTTTTTATAACCGACGAAAAATTTCAGAATCATGTACGGAATCCATGGTACCAGTTTTCGCGTCGATGTCCCTGCCACCCTGTATAATCTCAATCACGTATAAATGGGTGAACTGCAGGCATAAAGTACATTATTATGGCCTCCATGCAGGATACGAGTGAAATCACTAGAAGAAATTATTTAAATCTGTATATACGAGTTTAATTAAATCGTGGCGAAGTCGCGGCCAGACACTAGATTTTAATATTTTGACGATACAAAAATAATGATCAATAATTGTAAGAAGTAAATACAGAAAGCATTGCTTCCCATTTTTGTCGCCGTTTTATGACTCCAATTCTATCGTATGTTTGTGATTGAATAGAACGCAAGTTATCAGTGTCAGTCATCTGACAGTTGTTGACAGTGGGCGGACAGCGGGTCGGCGCGGGCGCAAGCACAATTTGTGTTAATCCTGATTAGTATTTTACACAAAAAATATAAGTTGGGGGACACATACCTACCAGTCTTTAATTTTTTTTTTAAATAAAGTAGGCAGGTAATTGTATTAAATGTTCCAAAAATAAAATACATATCAATCCTCACAATTATCTCCGGAAATAAAAAAGCGTAACGTGCGAGTCGGACTCGCACGCGAAGGGTTCCGTACCAACGCGTAAAATATTTAAATATAAATTATTTTATTATAATAAATATATATTATATTAAAATATTATTTTTTTGTTATTTGTTATAGCGGCCATAGAAGTACCCACACTCTGTGAAAATTTCAAGTGTCTACGTTATTATGGTTTAAAAGATACAGCCAACAATATATGTATTGAGTATTGATTCCTGTGACAGACGGATGGACGAACAGCGGAGCCTTAGTAAGAGGGTCCCGTTGGTATACTTTCGGTAAGGAATCCAAAAAAGAATCATCCTCGGTGTACACACTGAATTGGAGGATTCTTTTTTAGGGTTCCGTAGTAAACAAGGAACCCTTATAGTTTCGTCATGTCCGTCTGTCTGTCTGTCCGCGGTCTAGCTCCGAGACACTTAGTACTAGAAAATTGTAATTCGGCATAGATATACATATTAATTACGCCAACAAAGTGGTAAAACAAAATTATGAAAAACATTTTTTTTTAGGGTACCTCTCATACACGTAAAGTGGTAATGTTTATTTTTTTATTTTTTTACCCCATAGTGAGGGGTATCATTGGAAAGGTCCTTCAAAAATATTATGAGTTTGTGAAAACCATTTTTGGATTCAGGGATTCGTTTGCGAAATATTTAGCTTTAAAGTGCTAATTTTTGTTAGAGTCAAGTGTCCCCCCCCCTGCCGGCTAAATGGTTGATTTTGGGTGTGTGAAAAAAATCACAACAGTAGCTGATATAACGAAATTAAAAGGAAAACTATCACAACTAAGTAGGCTTTACAGGTTAACGAGTAATAATCGACCAACTTAACTTTGCAGTTGCAAAAACTTGTTTTCCCATACATTCCGTATGGGAGAACATATTTTTCAACTTTAAAGTTAAGTTTGTTTTTGGGATAAATTCATCCCAACTACGGAACCCTTCATTGTGCGTGGTCCGACACGCACTTGGCCGGTTTTTTTTATTTGAAAGAGCTCTTTCGGTGCGGGCTCATATTTGATATAGAGAGTAGAACAAAAGTCCCCAATGCACGTTAGCATAACATAATATGTATATCACCGCGATGGCTGCAATCGCTTGTTTTTAGTATGTGTACTCAGTATTAGTGAAAACTTGTAATTGGCGTTTCTTTACTAATGGTTTTACTATCGATATCTAGGATCTCCGAATTTCTGAAGAAATGATGTGAAAGGAATAAATAAGAAGCCGAATCCCATTTTTTCTTCGAGTTCTTAAACAGTTTCACACGTAACATTATTAGGTATTCAGTGCATGGGCGACCGCGCCCTGCTCGGGTGAAATAGAAAAAAATACAAATTTTCCCAGATATGAGACCTAGCTAGATCGATTTTCCGCCCCCGTAAGTAAACGCCTATGTTGCAACTTTGATCGAAATCGTTAGAGTCATTTTCGTGAACGTCATTAAAAATATATTTACATATTACTCATTTTTTTGATTTTGAAACTGGTTTTTACTTTTGTCAAAAGTCATTTTTTACCCGACTACGGCAAAGCCAAAAGGAAGGGTTATGATTTTAGCAGTCTATGTATGTATGTTTTTATTATGACATTTTTAAGTCTGCAAAAAAGTTGCGTGTCTTTTTTGTTGATTTCTAAAATGTTCCACGCAAGTAATAGAGTGCGCGCCACAAAAGTAGGCCTGTGGAAAAATTTGGAACTAATTTTTTTTTATTGCAAAGGGATGCAATGACATAGACACTAACGCCGCACTGTGGGTCGAAAAAGTGCTCTCGAAGACATAGGACCTTAAATTTAAAGTGTTGGTTTTTGCTTGAAATAGCTTCTAATAGCCAATATTAGGCATAAATGTATCAGAAGATACAATCTGGTTCGCAAATTGGCAACTTATATTTAAAAAAAAAAACAGTGGCACAACAGGTGCCGACAGAAGTGAAAAATTGAAAAAAAAATCGGCACCGCGGTATTCAACGCATTGATGTCTTTTACTCCACGGTGTCGGTTAACTCGGTAACAGTATCGCGAAATCAAAGGTTCCCATCTCAAAAATGCCCAACGCGCCTAAAGAAGTTTTCACTTCATAAATGTATCTAAAGAGCTAATACTTATTTCTCCGGAACGGAGAGAATAACCATAATATCCTTGCATGAGGTGATGTAATTATTTAATTATAATTTTTTGACATACTTCATATAACGAGATTTTGTGCCGGCACAAAAATCATGATATTGGAAAAAAACCGATACTTTAAAATTTAAGCTCCTATGTCTTCGAGAGCCTTTATTCGATCCACAGTGCGCCGCGTCAAAAGAATTTCTGGTTTTCTAGTTTCAAACTGAAGTACTCATTTTACGTTTCTTCCTGATAGGCTGATGATGGCTTGTCCTAAAGTCTAAGTAGCAAAGCCTGTGTGTGCTTAAAGCATGGAAATAAACTGTATTGTGATGGTAATATTACATTTTTAACCGACTTCCAAAAAGGAAGAGGTTCTATGTTCGTAGCGTATGTATTTTCTTTTTTCTTTTTTATATATATCCACCGTTTTCTCCGTATCGACCGATTTTGAAAATTCAATTTTTTTTTAAAGGTTTCTCGAGTGGGTTTAAGGGCTGCCGAGATCTGCGTGCCCACTTAGTATGTGGATGATATGATAAGTTCCTGTCATTGTTATTTACATAGCATGTAGTGGTATGCGAATTTGTGTGGAGTAGGTACAACAGCTAAAAAGTGAAAAATAAAAACTTTTCACAAAAAAAAAAACAACCGACAAACACTACAAAGTGCAAAATAACTTTAATTTTGGAAGTCGTTGGCAAAACACGAAAATTCATAACCAAAGACCGACTTCCGAAATTAAAGTTAATAATCACTTTGTAGTGTTTTTTTTGGAAGTCGGGTTTTTTTTTTGTAAAAAGTTCTTTTCAAACATGCTTGGAAGTTCGAGCATTATTTTGACAACCTTCTTCGAGATAAATCGAAAATGCTGTACTGTTCAAATACTTGTGAGTAGGCAGCCGGCAACGTGACCATGAAAATACGTATCTGTCGTGTTTAGCGGCCAAATAAATCACTATGAAAACTCATATCGCCATGTTTAAAAAAAAATTACGAACTTTTTGCTCCGACACATGGCAACCAAGGAGGTAACTTAGCAACGATTTTATTTAAATTTCGATTGTAGTAAAAAAGATGCAAATGAATATAAAGGCGTGTGAAAAATTATCGTTGTTCGTCATTGATTCTGGAATTTATAATTAATTTAATTAGTTTGAATTTCCACGCATTATTTGAGAAAAGTACTATACTAGGTTTGGCCGTAACCAGGCACTGATGGACTTAAGTATTTATGTGCCTCGGCTTCGGCTCGGCCCACATTTCCACGACCGTCCATCAATGCCCGATTTGCCTGCAGCGGCAGTAATGTACTTACTATTATAATAAGCATTGTAAAGTGTAACACACAGTATTCTGCATTGAGTTGCCATCGGTCCCGATAAAGCCGGACAGTGTTACGCTTTTTGACCTCTTGTCCGGGTCAATTTGACTGCGTCCGGCCCGTCCGGCTTTTGTTCGACTTTTTATTATCTTTTATAGGCCAGCAATGGACGGAACAAAGAAACAGACTAAAATCGGAAACGGACTAAAATTGCAAAAAATTTAATTGTGGAATTTAAGACATGTAACTGCAAAATGTTTTATGATGAAATTATAAAGGTGGTTGAGCTTATAAAGTACGTTTCTACCAAAATAAAATATGAAAATAATAATACCGACTAAAACTTAAAAAAAAAGTGTTTTATTTGAACGTCCCAAAAGTTCGGCCTTTTTAACGGGTAATTCCGGTTTTCTAATTTTTAGAGATGGCAACACTATCTGCACTGTCTTCACAATATGAATCAATTACAATTAATTGTTAAGACTGCGTTCAATCTCGATTCAGATTCAAAGTTGAAACTGTTGTAATGACTTTCTCTTTCAATTTACAATGAACCCTGAGCGTTCACAACCAGTGCATCCAGTACTTGTTCGGAATTTCTTTCTTATCTACGAAGTAAGTAACAAAAGAGCCCATGGTTGCTATTTTGAATTTAATTAACATTACTTGTTGTCATGATATAATTAAAAGAAATTACTAAGGTATACAAGACAATGTAGGGTAGAGGTTTACTATAATAAACCATCTTGATTCTTTACACAATAGATAATAATTAGCATTTTTCTTGTTTTTGCTAATGCTAGAGTTTTGTTTGTACTACGCCACGCCACCATATGGCACGCCAATGTTATTGCTAGGTGCGTGTTTGTCGGTGTTGATGCGTTGCAAGAGGAATTAATATTTTCAAGGTAACACTACAGCAAACAGTACCCCTGAACAATTGCGTCTGCGATAACAGACGAGCTCCATCGTTCTTAACATATTTTTGTACTTATTTTTTTATGAATTTGAAGTATTGTCATAATTGCCCAACATTGCAGATTATTGCAACCACTAACGACGAAATTTTTCGTCAGTACTGCTGACTACGACCCGACGCGACGGCAGTACAGCATCAACGGTATGCGACGTGCTTACCGTGTACCGACCAGCCGCCAAACTCAAAGCATTTATTTCAATTAAACCATTTGTAGGTACTTTTGAACTGTCAAAGAATCGGTCAGTTAGTCAGAAAGTTGAAGCTAGTTGCCTATTCCAAAACGTAGATCTCTATAGAGAAGAACGGGCAAGAAACTCCAAGGACACTCTTTAAAATATAGATATTACAAAATTCTGGGTACATTATTCTGGTTGCTTCTATATGTGAGAACAATGTACAAAAAATAATCAAACTAATGCTATAAAATGTTATACAAAGAACTACTCGTTAAAAGTGAAATGTTATCCTTTCCCAATAATATGTACACGGCGCTACATACGCGCACGTGTGCGAAGGGTTGCTGCGGGGCATGCACGGTACGCGGGGGGCGCGGGGGACTGCTGCGCGCGCGCACAATGCAACCCTTCGCCATTGTGTCGCGGGTCACCCTTCACCGTTTCACTTTTCACGTGGCGCGGAACAGATTGCGGCAGTTTTTTATTCAGTTTCCGTTAGGCAGGTTCGAGGGTCGCGGGGGGTCGCGGGGCGGGGCGGGGCGTTTTTTAGCGCTCGCCCCGCCCCGCGGCTCGTTTGCATACGGTCCTCCTCCCTCCTCCCCCTCCCCCTCCCGCGCCGCTCCTCTCGCACGCTGCACCGCGCACATGACGGAGACCGCCACACGCCGCTCACTCTAAAGTCTCGACAGTCCGTAGAACAGTGCATTGAACTAATCAACAATAGCTATGTAGGACATGATGTCTGCCATACCTGTCTGACCCTGCTACCCAAAACTAACATTGTGTGCGATAAAGCTAAGATAAGATAATTCTTTATTGACAAGATAAGTTACAAAAATTTGTTTGAAGCCTCTGACTCCTGAACTAGGTGTACCTGTATGTCAGGAATCAGCGCCCTCTCCCATTTTATTTGGCTTAGATACTAATGTCAACATAAATAGACAAACATAAGTGCTACAAAATACAATTTTAAAGCGATAAAAACAAAATAAAATATACAAAAACAAAAAAGTATGAAAAAATATAAAAAATATTCTAAAGTTATTATATCGTGCTCTGTGTGTATAGGCGGTGTGTACGTATGTGTGTGGGAACATAAAGAACATAGTCATAAAGATACATAGGTACGTAAAACTTAGATAGAATCCCGTTCTATGCTATAAAACTTATGACTGAGCTGATCCCAAACCAACTGTGATACAGTAACAAAAAACAATTCAGTAATAACATTGGTAAATCGAAACTAAAAAAATAATCACCGAGATCAGACTGCATATAAAATAGTTATGAAAATGCAATCGAGAGAGAGTGGTAAATTCTATTGTAAACTGCTATCATTCTTAAAAAGCGTAAAGGCCTATTCAGACCTAAGCGGTATTCGCTACCGTCTGCGGCAGAGAAAACCCAGTGGGTATGCGGTAATATTACTGTTCAGACCTAAGCGGTATTCGCTACCGTCGCTCTAGTCGCGGTACTTGATACTAAATACCTGAGCGAAACCCGCGCGGTATGTACCTCTACCAGCGGCAGCGAATATCGCTCAGGTCGCTCTAGCCGCGGTACTTGATACTAAATACCTGAGCGAAACCCGCGCGGTATGAACCCTCTACCCACAGCGGCAGCGAATATCGCTCAGGTTTGAATAGGCCTTTAATTTGGTGTTCGTGCAATTATAAAAGATAATTATCTATATATAGAAATAAGCAGCCTGATATGTCCCAAAAAACCCGTAGGTAATTTAATTTTCGTACAATCATGAATAAAATACGGTGACATATCACGCGAGTGGACTCGTGGAGTCATGGCGCCCGCGCTCATTGCCGCGTCATTCACAGTTATTGTACTACCACTAATGTTTGTTCATTTGTGAATCCGAGTTTGTCTTACTATATATAGTTCTAGTATGTTCTATTTACAACACGATACGTACGGATAGACTACATAAGAAAATAAAATTTAGGTACGATTTAGATTTTGTAAGGAAAGTAGATCCTAAAAAAAAATACAAAAAAAAAACAACCGACTTCCGTGGCAAAAAACGAAAATTCAAAACCGAAAACACCGACTTCCGAAATTAAAGTTATTTTACACTTTGTAGTGTTTTTTCTAGAAGTCGGTAATTTTTTTGTATTTTTTTTTTCACTTTTTAATTGTGGTACCCCACACAAATTCGAATTCCACTACCTGCTATGTAAATAACAGTGACAGGAAGTTATTATAACATTATCCACATAGACTAAGTGGGAAAAATACGTATTATTGAAGCTAACTAAGTTAATAATAAAATTTGTATGGAACCACCGCACAAGCTTGCTCTACCAAATGAAAAAGAATTTTCATTTCGGTCCACAATTGACGAAAAAATCGACGGACATACAAAAAAAAATATATTTAGATGAACATAGAACCTCCTCTTTTTTGGAGGTCGGATAAAAGGCATCACACGCATTTATGCTAAGCTACCTACCTCTGCAATTTTGGAACGAATATATGCCAGTGACCTTGAGTGGTTAGCCTGCGTGTTCTGTGCTGAGCTCACGCAACGCGTCGTACGTCCAGCCAGTAATAGGACTCGCCCATCAAGGAGCGCTGTCCCAAATAAGACGCATTATTAATTTATTATACATATAACAAAAGGTATTTTAACAAAACAAGTATACTAAAAGATCAATAATTAAATTATCTTTAAAATGGTGAAGGTTTTAGAAAAATACACTCGATAGGTTTTGCGTGATCCTCAGTTTTTTATCTGCATTAGACAAAACTTTACAAATTCACACACACAATCAAACATAATCTAAAAATTCCTATAATAAGTTATTAAGAAAATACTCTAATTTAGCGTATATTTTTTCCAAATCATTAACACTTCTCGTTTAAACGTGATCTTCAGTATGAAATCATCAAAAGTCGGTTATCCTCGCCTTAATGCACGTTATATTCTGTACACGTGGCAAATGCGAGATAGATTAAAAAAAAAGTGTAACATTTTAACCGTTATGACATTTTTTTTTTTCAATTTAGTTACTCTGATACTCACAAACGTTGTTAATTTATTTCATTGTGTCTGTTATTTTATTATTTTAATATATAGAAAAAATTGCTTCGTTTTTTTTTCTAATTTGAAGACATGTTATGTAAGTACTTACCTATGTTGCTCCAGAGTCTAGTAGTATTATCCAGGGAGAATGCAGAGGAATATGTGTGTATGGAATGAACGCCGGTTGAAATTGAGTAGGGAGGTAATGCTAAGTAAAAGTGCAGGCAAGACTTAGACCTTTGTCCTTTCAAAATCTCTGACATTATAATAAATACTGCAACCGTTATCGGTGATGGTAGACTCGTTGGTATCATGGTGTCAGCACAGAGAGCTGGCTGCAGCGTTTTTAAGAGTAAGTAGGAAGAGGAATCAGTTCATAAAGTGTACAATCAATCAATCTACCTAGCTAGCCTTTTCCCAACTATGTTGGGGTCCTCTTCCAGTCTAACCGGATGCAGCTGAATACCAGTTTTTTACATGGAACGACTGCCTATCTGACCTCCACAACCGAGCAACTGGGTAATACGATACCCTTTGTTAAGACTGGTTGTTAGATTTTCGAGCTTCTGACGTCCCGTAACGACTGTCAAAGATCCACGAATGACAGCCGGGACCAAGGACCAAGGAGGAGTCTGGATATGTAAAGATGGTCACCTATCTAAGAACCAACCCCGGCAAGCATAGCTTAGCCGTACGGCTGTTATTACTTAGCCACGAGCTCCTTAAAGTCCATGAAGTGTACACGGGAAGGAAAACATGCGAGGAGCACATCAGCCATGCCTACTGCGGAGTGACAACTTGAGCAAAAGGGTTGCGTCACGTTAGAGTGTTCTAGAGCCCACAGTGAGTGGGTCACTGGGGCGCTAATGAGCGATTGTAAACCCGCCGAATGCAGCCGATTCACACTTTTTTGGTAAAAACCGTTATTTTGCACATAAATCTCACCCTTCCAAGTTTGAAATTTCAATATCCCGTCTAACAATAGGTGCGTTAGCATCGCGTTTTTTTTTTATAATCGTGGATTTTTTTAAATGTGGGGTAATGCATTTTTTATTATAAAACATCGCAGCAGCGGAGACGTTATTCCTTCCCACGGCCGGGAAATGGGTCAGGCATTGTTCCGCTCTTCGTTTTTGCGCTAAAAAAGAGATTTCGCCGCGACGCGGGGACCTGTCGGCTCCCGCCGCGCACCCCGTACCCCTCTGACACACATTTTTAGGGTAAAAAATGTAAAAATTACGACGCAGCTTGCGATCGAGTTTTCTCAGGAGTATGTACCGAACGGTTTTTTATTCGCCGATAAATCTAATAGCGGCTTGTAGTACAGGAGGCTGGAGCCTGAAGGGTTGCGTGGCGCGGCGTGGTGCGATGCGGCCGTGCGGCGCGGCGGGACATCTGTCGCGACGACGATTACAACATTTCAAATAAATTTCAACGACGCTGGAGGGTAGAGCACACCGTGCCGGGGGGTGAGGGGGGGAGTGCTCGCGCTCGGGGGCGGCCGGCAATAAAATGATTAGGTAAACAAAACGAAGGCTGCGGGCTGTTTACAGTGCAGGCGCGCGGCGCGGGCGTGAGCGGGGGGGTAGGGGGGAAAAGGGGGATTCGGACGGGGTCGCGAGGGTCGCGCCGAGATTACCTCCGTTTTAACGCGCGAAAGATTTCAAAGGCGGCCGGCCACTTCACAAATAATCCATCAACATCTCGTCGCGACCCTTTAAAAGGCCACTCGGCCCGAAGAGGGCGCAAATTCGATTCCGCCGTAGATTGAAGTGCATATTCAGCTAACGAGGTTTGCTCCCCCCTTCCCCTCCAATACTCGGACCACACACAATATTGTCCGGTGCCCGGCCGGCACCTGTCCGGTGAGTACGGTCCATTACCTGTCACCAAGGGCACGTGTGAAGTTGCTTTACATTTTATTCTATACGTAATACGTGTTCTTAATTGTATGTTTTACGAAACTCCCTCAGTAGTACTATGAGGGGACAACATTTAGGTTCAGAAATACTGTACAGTATTTCTGAACCTAAATGTTGTTCCTTGTAGAGTGGACATAATGGATTGACCTACCGCCTCCGTTGTCACTCATGACATAAGATGCTCAAGTAGATGCAATCAATAGCTGATAAAAACCACCCATGGTCAAAGCAAGCAGGCGACTGTTCAAGAAGCCGACACTCTCTATTATGTAGTACGCGAATCACACGAATGTTTTACTAAGTAAACTTAGAGCAATAGTCGTAACACGTTGTCTTTATCAACGCAAAGGAGTGTACAGACTGACATGACTGATGTCACTTGCAGAGAGAGATGGCTCTTAAGTTAGCCAGGGATCGAGGAACACGCGCTGGTTCTGGTAACATCTCCGTCAGATTACAGCAGCGCGCACGTGTACAGTGCTGCGCGTGACACTGTAGTACATAGCATGTCGGCGGCAAACGTATGACGTGAACATCCTATCTCCGCTACGAGTACTTCCTGCCTACAAACACACAAGGCAGCCAGACACCTGCGTCATCAATAATTCCGAGCTTCATTATGCTTTATGATGCGCCGTCATACAAATTATTGAAAGCCCATACATATCGGATGACTCGCGTGTGAGCTAACGGTGCACTACCCCCTCCGCTCGCCCCGCCTAGCCTCACACCGCACCGCGGTAATTAAACCGTTGAATACTTTGTATTATTGTTTTAACAAAATACAATAACAGAAACAGCGCAACTTTAATGTCGACAGACAGTGGGTCACAGTGTCTGCTACGATGACACCAGAACTAAGCTGAACAGATGTGAATGTGGCTGATGCTTCTCATTACAATGTTACCTTTCTGGTAACTCTTCTATGAGTCAATTGGCGATTTTTTGACCGATAAGAATTTAAATTGATAATGGTGCCGATTCCCTTGTTCACAAACTAAACTAAATTTAAGTTCAGTGCATCTTTTTCTTTCTATTTCATTAAGAATAGGACAGAAGATAAATTTTAGTTTAGTCCTGTCAAATTAATCAGCGCCTGTCACTACTCCATACAAGTTTAGACGTGATTAAAAACTTGCCTACTAAAATTACGTCATTTTACGTCAAGCGCTGATTAATTTGACAGGACTAAACTAAAATTTATCTTCTGTCCTTTTCTTAATGAAATAGAAAGAAAAAGATGCACTGAACTTAAAAGTTTAATTTGTGAACAAGGGAATCGGCACCAGTGTCTACTGTGATGATACCAGAACTAAGCTGTAAGCTGATGTGTCAACATGACTTGTTCTATACATAAACTTCACTTCAATTAATTATGGGCAGTTCTAGGGAGAATAAGCATGACTAGGAAGTACTTTGAGAGTAGAAGCTTCATTGTAATGGCAAAAGCACCCACTGCAGCCAACAACCCGCCGGTCGAGAGTGCTGGTGATGGTAATGTTTCCTCTGAAGCGGTCATGGGGTCAGTGGTCAGTAGCGCTGCAGGTCAATCCGCCACATGCGTGTTAGACACGTCTATCAACACCTGACTTACTTCTACAGTTCATCCTGCCATTCAACTGTTAACACAGTAATCTTCATCAAATTGTTTGTAAGATCTTCACAATACTCTATTGTTAAGTATCCGCTCGTTGTTGTATGATCCACACTCGAGGGCTTCCTCCAATAACCTTCCGGCCTCGACCTGCGCACGCGTCGCCCGCGCGGCATTGCCCGGGGCAGGCGATGCGGCGCGGCGCGACTGTCCACCACTGTCGCAATTACGTGCGACCACCACGCGCGCCGATCTTATCGACGCACTGTCACACGAGGATGACAACGATATGGCATGAATTATATTTGTAAACCCGTTTGATGATATACTGCAGGCATACTTAAGGCGACGATTACAGACTTTTAATGATTTCATACTGAAGATGACGTCTAAACGAGTAGTGTTCATGATTTGTAAAAAATATATGTTATATTAAAGCATTTTTTAAATATTTTTATATAGGCATATTTTGGATTATGTTTTTATTACATAGTGAAATCTTATATATAAAATTCTCGTGTCACAATGTTAGTTACCTTACTCCTCCGAAACGGCTTTACTGATTTTTACCAAATTTTATATGCATATTCAGTAGGTCTGAGAATCGGCTACTATCTATTTTTCATACCCTTAAGTGATAAGGGTTGTCCACCCCAAACAAATAATTGGCAAAACAACGTTTGCCGGGGTCAGCTACTTAATTTGTAAAATTATGTCTAAAGCAAAATCTATCAAGCGTATTTTTCTGAAACCTTCATTATTTTAAAGATAATGTTATTATTTATACTTTAGTATACGCGTGTTATTAAAATACCTTTTGTTTTATGTATAATAAATTAATAATGCGTCTAATTTGGGATAGCGCTCCTTGATGGGCGATTCCTATTACTGACTGGGCGTACGACGCGTTGCGTGAGCTCAGTACAGAACGCTCAAGGTCACTGTCATATATCTGCGTCTTAATGCAACTGTGTATTGTATACAAGTACGTCGCCTGTTGGCTCGCTGCACTAACCTTTCTTTCAGCAGAAAACTGTACAGTATCACTTGAGTGGTAACGCAGTAACTATGCGGTGGGTACCTGGCTTAGCTACAGCTGTGAACCTGGTCATGCACACTTCAACCTAAATTTATTCGCAACTAGCTTCGTGCACGGCGTCACCGTTGCTCGCCTGGGTTAATATAAATCTTTACTATGACGATGATGAAGTAGCCGTAAAGCATTTTGAGATGAATTCAAATAAGAGATAGATTTTAACTCATTTGAAGCAATTTAGATATAGTATACACGGTGGAAAGGACTTCATAGCGAAAACTTTCACCATGGGTTCAGCACATGATTCAATGCAATGAAATTAACTGTCAGTTTAAAAAAAAAAAACAGCTAACAGAAACAGTCGAAGCGAAGTCGAAGGTTCTAGATGTGATCTTTTCGCAAAACTTTAAAGAGTAGCAGGGGTAGGTAACGACTCTACACATAGATACGAAATAGAACTGGTGACTTAAGTATTAGATGTAAAATAATATGTGAGTTTGATTGTTCTATATTAAGGATAAACTGATGAAATTAATGTAGTTCATACCAACGTCAAAACTAAGATAGCTATTGTTGTCAGGAAGACAGTAGAGGCTGCGCGGGCGCTGCTGACAATGCGCCGGTGAACAGTAATCGAATCATAATCGTTAATCGCACGAGCTCGAATAATCGGGCCGCGGCCGTCGACCGCGATTATTAATCGAGAGACGATGCGCGGGCGCCGGGCGGGGGCACGGGGGCGCGCGGGGAGAGGCCGCAGTCACGAGCGCGCCACGAATGCCCAATATCCGAGATTTGAATACTAGATAATTAATATCGCTTTATTAGCGGTGGAAATATCGATTTATGAAGATATTATCCTCTTTGTGGATGCCGGCCGCGCGCCCGCGCCGCGCGGATGCCGCGTCAATCAATGACTGTCGGTAAGAGTTCCTGCACTGTTCACTCGTGTGTCCGCACAGTCTGTGTCGGACACTGCGCACATGTCCGATGTCACAGTCGCGCCACAGTTGCGTGCGACGCCCGCGTCTCGGCGATAGCATCGATCCCTTGCTAATGGCGACGACGCGACGATGCGCGCGCGCACCCCGATCTTATCGACACCCGCTTAATGGATATTTTGTGACGAATTACGGAATCATTAGCGCATGCTTACCTAATGGTTATTTTATTGTTTTTCTTAAGAGAGGTTGTTCAGTACAATATTTGCAACCGAACAGCTCAGCACTTTTGCCTGCGTGAATGCATGTATCGCAGCTATTTATCATTCAGTACGTATTCGGATACCAATCGCGTAACTCAAACCAAACCAAATCAAACCATCTCAGTGCTAATTTAGCTTAGATTTACCATTTAGTATATATAATAACCAGTATCCAATATAACCTTGAAGCCATATTACTTCGTATCATTAAACCAGTCTAATACTATAACAAATCGACTAAATATCAACCAACTCAGAAGTTAGTGCTAAACCAAGCAGGCACTACTTTCTACAGAGGTTATTATAAATGATCTAATTTTTGCCGGACTGACAAGCAAAAGGGGAGGCATCCTCTCCTCAAGAAATGCTGTCAATGGTGCCGATTCTCTTGTGCACAAACTAAACTAAATTTAAGTTCAGTGCATCTTTTTCTTTCTATTTCATTAAGAAAAGGATGAAGATAAATTTTAGTTTAGTCCTGTCAAATTAATCAGCTCTTGACGTAAATTGACGTAATTTTAGTAGGCAAGTTTTTAATCACGTCTAAACTTCTATGGAGTAGTGACAGGCGCTGATTAATTTGACAGGACTAAACTAAAATTTATCTTCTGTCCTTTTCTTAATGAAATAGAAAGAAAAAGATGCACTGAACTTAAATTTAGTTTAGTTTGTGAACAAGGGAATCGGCACCAGTGTATACCTGTTCACTAAAATTATTACAATTAGAAAATAAACAGCGCTATCTTAAATAAAATATACAACGTGTAGGTTCGTATTTGCAAGTTTGGTAGGTATTATACTTCTGTCCATAGGTATCGGTATCGGTATCGGTGCGTGTGCGCAGGTCCGCGCAGTCGCGGCGCTAGACAGAGCGCGCTTTGTCCGCGGCTTACTTTAATTTGTTATCTTAATTTATTAATCGGCGCGCGGTCGTCGCCCCCTCCTCCCTCCGATACTCAGTAGTGCTGACATCACGCGGAGCACAAAAACCTGCGCGTACGCACCGCTTACTCAATACTTGTTTTCTGTTTATGAGAGCAGCCCTCTATCGGATAGCCGCGCGGAACACAGCGGTCACTAAGCTCAACACAATGTAGTAACGCAGCAACAATTGTGTAAGTAAATACCTATTATAAACATATCTTTTTATGAGTGTTTGCTTACGTCGGAAAGCTGCAAAATGCATTGTTTTAAATTCCACAATCCTGGAAAAGATTGTGATCAACGGCTGTCTTCAACCCCGTGTGTTACATATGAAGACGACACAGCTTGCCTGAAGTGCCTGTACTGAACGGAAAGTACAGACTATACGGTTTAAAAGTAAAATTAGTAAATGATACATTTATGACCGATTCCAATAATTTACGGACCGTTATCGTTAATATTAAAACTTGTATATTTATCAATAATGAAGCAAAGAAATCTCATAGCTTTGAATAATAGACCCTCCTATTTGAAAGTATTTAGCTATCACAAATCTATTTATATGCAAAGTTTGGCAAAAAGGAGATGCTATAATTGGTAAGTAAAACGATTCATTTTTAACCGACTTCCAAAAAGGAGGAGGTTATATATTCGTAGCGTATGTTTGTTTTTTTTTCTTTTTATGTATGTCCGCCGATTTCTCCGTCATTTGTGGACCGATTTTAAAAAATATTTTTTGTTTGAAAGGGTATACTCTGAAGTCGGTCCCATATAAATTTTATTAACTTTGCTTGGATGGTTTTTGAGTTAGCTACAATAATACGTATTTTTTTCTCACTCAGTATGTAGATGATATGATAAGTTCCTGTCACTGATAGCAGGTAGTAGTATTCGAATGTGTGTGGGGTAGGTACCACAACTAAAAAGTGAAAAAAAAACTTTTTACTAAAAAATAACAACCGACTTCCAAAAAAAACACAACTAAGTGAAAAATAACTTTAATTTCGGAAGTCGGTGGCAAAAAACTAAAATACAAAACCAAAGACACCGACTTCCGAAATTAAAGTTATTTTTCACTTTGTTGTGTTTTTTTTGGAAGTCGGTTGTTTTTTTTTGTAAAAAGTTTTTTATTTATAGGAACCGAGCATTATTAAATAGGTAATATCATTCCAGTCAATTGTAACTAATTGTAAAGCTCGTGTATTGATGGTCACAACATGTCTCCCACATCATGAGCCCCGAGCCCCGTGTTGTGCTCACAAACAAAGAACGCTGCGCGCGCGCCTATTACCGACATGAGTCTGCGTTTCACAACTAACCAATATTTTATCTCAATTATCTCCTGTAATAGAGTTTTGTGTGGCCGATGTGAATATCTTGTTAGAAATCATTCTCGGCCGCACTTTATTGGATTATGTCGACGAGATAACGTACCAATAAGAGTTACGGGTATTTTTACGAGAGTAATAAACAGAGTTGAATGAGTAGTGCAACAAGTGTTAATGTTCTGGGAGCGAGTGTTCTCACGACGCACGCCGAGCGACACAATGCGGTTTTTATCACGACATGCTCGTACGAACGGTGTAGTTCACGTTCAATGTCACAACGGGGCACATGTCACACTGTTTGCAACATCACCGTCACACACTAGACTTGGAAATAAATCAATTTTCCAAAGATTTTTATCTATTTCAGATATTAAAAAAATATTGACTAAAATTTTTAAGCTATTGCATAGCTTTTATCGCGGGCTTTGAGCGTGGCGACCGAATCAAGAAATTCCGTAACGTAACGAAAATAAAACCTAACACCCCCCACTCCGCCTACCATGTAATGACGGTTCCCATGATAACGTGAGGTTACAAATGCTATGCAATAGCTTTACCGCGGCAGTCCCCGAGTGCCACACGATTTTTATTTTTTAAAGGATTATATTCCGACATATTTTATATTTACACATTTTATATAAGTAAAAGCAATGATCTAATTGGATCATGCATTCATACAGACACACATGGCTCGTGCGCGCGTTGATGTCGTTTGTAGGGAGCTGCGCGCGCGCACCTCGCGGTAGGACCGCAGCTACTTTTGTCATTCTAACTGGCACAATATTTGAGCGTCAGCTATTAGAACTACGAGTGACGCTACTCGGATTGTCTATCGTGCAAAACTAAAGATGTAAACAACATTAATACGTAGTTTATATCAACACCAATAACAGAGCTACAGCAAAAGTAAATTAATAAAGTTATGGGCACACTAAAAGTAATGAGTGTGTAGCTATCGGCGTGTGTTGTGCCGTTGTGTGCAAACGACAAACACAGCGCCAAGCGGAACTAACAAGCGCCACTGCGAACAACACCACTGCATGCAGTTACAGTCACTTCTGCAGCTAATAATACGCGCGATTATATTAAATATTACTTCTTAGCTTTAAAACTTTAATTGGTAATTGAAAAACCTCCCAGATTCAGAAGAAATACAAGGTGTTTGGTAGAACGTTGAACATACAAAAATGGTGGATAGGTGGGGTCGTCTGCTACTTACTCAGCTCTAATTTATTTGGCCCTGGCCCCCTGGATATATTTTAATTTTTTTTTTCTTTCTTCTAGTTTCACCACTTTCTTAACTTTTAAGTGTATTTTTTATTAAAAATGGGTAAAACACATTAAAGATTTTTGAAAAAACAATAATATTTACTATTTTTTTTTTGAATCATTCTTATAAAATCATTGCTTTATTCAGATGTTAGCTAGAAAATAGTTATGAGTCCTCAAACTTACAGAAAAGATGTAAAAAATACTTAAATCTTATTTTCAACTTGCATTAAAAAAAAATATCCAGGGGGCCAGGGCCAAATAAATTAGGGCTGAGTAAGTAGCAGATGACCCCACCTATCCACCATTTTCGTATGTTCAACGTTCTGCCAAACACCCTGTATATATTTTCGACAAACGCCTCTGTGCTCACTTTACTTCTTTCCATCCACGATTTCTTTGAATTGCCTCTTGTCTTACAGTTACCAACATTAAATATTTTTATATTTCTTCTCGATCCATTGAATACTTGGATGTTTAGTAGGCACAGACTGAGTTGTATTGCGTTTTGTATCGTTTTCTCTCAGCGCATAGACGCAGCGACCACCGTCATAATATGGTGCAACACGGGATTCATTACTAATAAAAATAACAACATTGTAAGTGATATAAATAACAAGTGCTCACAATGCAGTACCTACACAGCACAGCAGCTTCACACATGCACGTGTATGTAACGGTATGATGTAACCTGCACTTGTTGCAGTTAACACAATTAGAGCGATGGCGACAGTGTGCGGTGATTACCGCGCTCACCCGCCGCGCACGAGATAAGCAGGCGCCTGCTATGAGTATCTACTGACAGGTGGGCACATTACAGAATAATAGGACACATTACAGAATACGTCACAATCATTGATTGTATTCTGTAGGATATGGTAAGAACGTTCTTTTTAATTGTAGTTGCCCGGCTGCTGCCAGCGGGAAGCGTTGAGAGTGCTACTTAATTAGATGTATATTATAATAGCGAGTGTAGTGCCGCTTCTATTCAAATCTCAACACGAATCCCCCTTCCCCCGCTTCCCCCTCGGTGCAAGGCGTGTGTTTGTTTGTTTATCACACCGTCATTACGTTTAATTAGCGGTCGGCGTGTCCGCTGTAATCATCGCGTCCACAGCAGCGAGCCGTGCGCCGCGCAAGCGCACACACACAGCTGCGCCCGTGACGATGCATACTGACCCCTTCACTTGCTGCGTAAGGTGTAAAATCGCGTGGCAACGCGGTGGGAAGCGATTGTTTAGCAGAAACAATGGCGCGGATTAGAGCTCTCAGAACGATCATTTGAATGCAAAATGCGGGAATAATTAACAGCCAGCTTCATTCTAATTGACACGTGTCAAATGTAGAGATGCACAACACCGCGCCGTCGCGCGTCATACCCGCCAAGCCGCCAGCCTAATAACCGGCAGCGTGACCTTTGCGTCCGAAACATTGTTCGCGAGTGAACGTTAATTGATAGTTAATGACAGTCGCGTTCAAATGTCATCGATCAATAAACAAACAGACATTAGCGGTGGAGCGCGTGCTCGCCGAGTATTGGCGCGTGTGGGCAACCACCAGCAGCCCGCCATGACAGAGTAGTAGTCTGTGCCGTGATGGGCTAAGTACCGCAGTACACAACAAGCAGTGGGTACAGGCGAACAGCAGCACACCCGTCAAGCGACGCTGTTGTAGCTCGTCTGTGGTTTTGGCGATGAGACGGTATATAATTACATACTAAGTTATTAGATATAGGCCGGTTCGTGACGTATAGGTACTATGCGCACGCACATGTCTGCAGGGGGCGCGGACTTGCAGCGTCGTCCGGCGCCGGCACAGCCATACACACGTAAAAAGAACAGCTCGCTGACTAATCCCACGACTGTGCAACACTGTGACCACAGGACAGAGTATCTCCAGAAGGTATGCTGCACTAGGTGTCATGGTTACAACCTCACACATACAGACGCACTCGCACTTCACCTCTAATTGTTATCATGGACGTGTCTTCGTGCCTGGTTATGTGTATGTGTGTATAGTTGGCCATATCGTTGAGTGGGTGTTCTGCGGCTAGCTGTATGACGGTGGCGCCACTCGCGGCATCGGGTGCGCCGCGGGGTTGCGCGCGCGCCTCTCGGTGCGCTCCATGCAAATCGGCGCATACCTCATGCTGTCGGCACGCCGCGTGGTGCTGCTCTGAGTACCAGCACGTACTTATGGTATTAAAGTCTTTATTATAATGATGCTGCTAATCATTACAGGTTGATGTACAACTGAGCAGGGATGTGACACTACGAACATCACTGCTTGTCACCGTTACACGATGGCTGTTTGTATTGATGTCTGTGTATAACAAAATTATTATACCAGTGAATATCTTGGCGTAGATGTGCTTGTAAATAACATCAGTTGAACACAACCTGTACGCCACAGTGCGAGAGCAGGGCCGCGCGTGCGCAAATCAGTGATATTGTCGCCAGCTGTCAAACCTGTCGCGATACTGAAAAATATAATACGCACATAAATCAAAATGTGTTGAAAACAATTGCGTGCGCACAGACTATCCCCCTTCCCTCTCCTGCAGCCTCACCCGCCCGTCTGTCCCTCCGACGGTGCTCACACGCACACCAGCACATAGGCAAGCACCGTAGGTTCACTTGTAGCAAGAGCGTGTGATTCACTTCATTACTTCGTTTTATCTTGATATAGTGGATCTCTGCACAAGTACACGATAGGTCGAAGGACACTGAGTGAATATCACATGCCTTTTACTACAAAAGCCCTGCAGTGGTGAGCTAGAAATGCTGAACATCTTTAAAACTGTCAAATCCAAGTACATATATGCATAGACATAGTAAAAATTATGACAATGCATAGATATACAATGATCATAAAGGGATTGACTCCCGCGTGTGATGATCGTGATGGTGTGGAACTTCTTGCGAGATGTCAACTAACTAGAACCCACTCGCAATCCATTTAGCGCTATATGATATTTTTGATACAAACAGAAAAGGATGTGCCCGTAACAAGAGGGTTTCTGATTGAATTCTTACAAGAAGATCTAGTATCGTGAGACTAGTCTCATAATTTTCTAACTTGATTGAATTTTTACTACTTCTATTAGATTCCAGTCCATATCTTTCTAGATGAGAAAGAGGAACCGGAATCTCATAAAAATAGTCTAATTAGAAATCACTGGGTTACGGAATACCATCAATGTTTAATATTAAGTACGAACTTTTGAGATCTTTTGCGTAGATGTCATAGTGTCTTATCTAACGACCCTGTTTGTAAGACAAGTGGTCACTCAACACGGAATGTGAAAATGAGACATGACGACGTGATAGAAGACCAGCGGCGCAGGCAGACGTGAGACTAGATTCTAGTCTCATAATTTTCTAACTTGATTGAATTTTTGCTATTTCTATTAGATTCCAGTTCATCTCTTTCTAGAGGAGAAAGAGGAACCGGAATCTCATAATAAATAGTCTTATTAAAAATCACTGAGTTACGGAATACCATCAATGTTTAATATTAAGTACGAACTTTTGAGATCTTTTGCGTAGGTGTCATAGTGTCTTGTTTAACGACCCTGTTCGTAAGACAAGTGGTCACTCAACACGGAATGTGATAATGAGACATGACGACGTGATAGAAGACCAGCGGCGCAGGCACACGTGAGACTAGATTCTAGTCTCATAATTTTCTAACTTGATTGAATTTTTACTATTTCTATTAGATTCCAGTTCATATCTTTCTAGAGGAGAAAGAGGAACCGGAATCTCATAAAAATAGTCTAATTAGAAATCACTGGGTTACGGAATACCATACCAATATTTAATATTAATTAAATACAAACTTTTGAGAGTATTTGCATAGGTGTCATAGTGTCTTGTCTAACGACCCTGTTCGTAAGACAAGTGGTCACTCAACACGGAATGTGATAATGAGACGTGACGACGTGACGTGTAATAGAAGAGCAGGAGCAGGCACAGACAGACACACCAGCGGTAAGTGATCGTAATGAGCGGCGGTCGCCGGTTCGGATCCCGGGCCGTGCACGCGCCGACGGTTCCCACGCCAGTATTAAATCAAATGACCAACAAATTGGAAGTTCTGGGAAGCGGCGGCCGCGCACCGCCGGACTCTGTGACCACACCACACACGAACAAGACGATCGTGTCACTACACCAAACTATGTTCAGATAGGAGTAATTCAGCAATAAAGAGAAATTATTAATTTTCAGCTTCATGGAACATCTCTGAAAATCGTGACAGTCGCGTTACAATCTAACAAATAAAAGTAATTCGGTAACGAGGCGGTGCAGTGTTGCACAACAGTCGCGAGCCGGCGCGGTGCGGAGCCGCGGTGGTGGCGGTCACTATCACAAGCGATCTAAAACTAAAATAAAACGGTTTCTTAAAGTTTTTGTATGCGTTATGCGGAACAGCGGCGCGGGTCGAAAGTGAAATCGTGTGTCAAAGCGGGGCGCATCACAAAAATGGCCACTTGATTGGGTTTTTACGGGTGGATTGGCGAGACCGCTAGGAATTCGACGCCGGGATGCAGGGGGGCGAGCGGGGCGAGGGGGTTACTGAGGGACTTCGGCACAATTTAAAATTCAGAGCGGAATAAACACTCGCCCCCGGAATGCGCGGCCGCTGCCAACACAGCGCACAGCACGCATCGCTACTCTCAGTTCACTAGCGAGCGAGTGCGACCTCCCTACGTACTCACTACTAACTTGTAAACCGAAAAACGATAATAGTTTTGTAAAATGTGATCAGTTTGAACTTGAACACAGTACAAAACCTGTTTACCGTGTTGATTGCACTTCACAGGCTTTAACAAGATTACAAGAAGGAGTAACTTGAAGAAACATCACACTGAACAACATTAGCACTACGACTGTTGGCACCACAGATAGAACAGCTCTTTGTACAGTACAAATATGTTCTTAATGTCCCTCGGCAAACCTCGTGTTTCGTCAGTCGTCGGATTTCTAATTTTCTATCAGTTGCCCTTTGCACTTGGTGCACACCGGACGCTCTCAATCGACTTCGAAGTTGATAATACTATTTTGTTGATAACTTAATGTAATTTACTTTAAAAATGGTAGGAAAGCTGCTAAAGTCGCAGACACGATAGATAGGAAAATAGTTTTACAGTTCTATTAGTTCAAACGAAAATCAAAACAAAACAACAATAAAGTACTTAGTTCTGAATTAAAATTATTTTATAAGTGAAATCTAATAATTGATGGACATGGAAAATAGCATTCGTTTGTATTCGGAAATGCGATGATTCCCGAGAGACATTAAGAAAATAGAAATACAGTATAAGGAGTTAAGGACTGACAGCAACAGCCTATGTGAGGCGTCTCACAATATCGCGTAGCAGTATTCTACGCCAAAATTCACATAGCGTAAACATAGTGCCCACCATTACTTATTATAGTGAGATTACAGTTGCGTAGTATTACAACAATGAACATAAAGTGTACTCGTCTGATACCAAGTGAAATGAACTCGTAAAATATAATGAAGCGTGTGTAAATTAGGCGGCGCGTGTGATGTCCGCACTGAGTGCACGCGCCACGCGGCGGGATATGCGACGAAGGTCACAGTATACAACATTGTACTACTGTATCACAACTGTAGCAAGGTAGCTGTAACGTTGCTTGACGCTGTGAAGCACAACGTAGAGGCCTCGAACAGCACTAGTGAGACAGTATGCAGATCATATCCAACCAGTGATGCCATTGCTACGGCAATTGCCGTGTTATACGGCAATTGGGGCTTAAAAAAACACGGTACACGGCAGAACATTCACTGCTGTATATAAGACACGGCAATCTCTGATGCCCATAATTAATAAATTAAAAAATAAGCTGTAATAATGGCGAATGCTTCCGACTATGATTGGGCAATTGAATTGAAAAAAACGGATGTAATAAAAGTCGATGTCTTTTGGTCACAAATATTGACCAGCTGCAGCTGAATGAAACTAGTGAAAATCTGGCCAAATTTGTACTAAATGTCTTATCTCCGCCCCATGCCAATTGCGAGAGAATTTTTAGTAGCGTAAATATTATAAAAACGAAATCTTTTAACAAAATGATCACATCCACTATAAACAATATATTGCTCGCCAAACAATACTTTCAGTCTAAAGAAAATTGCACAAATTTTAAGCCAACTAAAGAAATGCTAAACTACAAAAGAAGAAATAAATATAAGTGACATTAGATATTTATATTATGATGGTTCTAATTCTAATGAATAAAACAGCAATTTGTATTTATTTTTGTTTCTTTAATCCTTGAATTATGGACAGTAGAGCTAAATATATGATTTAAGAAAATGTGCGAATGAGACACGACAATTTCTCAAATTTTGCCTCAAAACACGGCAATTCGACATCCAAAACACGGCAGTAATTTTTTTTTAATGGTAACCCTGTATCCAACGTTACATGCCGTCGATCTGATCCACAGATGGGAGGTGGATGAGGTGAATGCATCAGACAGCGTGAGTGTTGGCTTGGACACCCAACTTTATGGTAGCAGATATGCCTTTAACGTTACATACACAACTCAATCTGCCTAGCCTTTTCCCAATTATATTGGGGTCGGCTTCCAGTCTAACCGGATGCAACTGAATACCAGTATTTTACATGGAGCGACTGCCTATCTGACCTCCATAACCCAGTAACTGGGTAATACGATACCCTTGGTAAGACTGGTTGTCAGACTTTCGGGCTTCTGACGACCCGTAACGACTGTCAAAGATCCACGAATGACAGCCGGGACCAACGGCTTAACGTGCTTTCCGAGGCACGGAGGAGTCTCGGTATGTAGAAATGGTCACCCATCCACGGACCAACCCCGGCAAGCGTAGCTTAACCTGACATAGATCCGAGCGGCTGTTAGTATTTAGCCACGATCTACATTTACATGTATTTATACACAACTGTGGAGTATATTTTACTATACTTGATAGAACCGTTATAGATATATGCAAACAGAGTAGGGCTACCATAGCAGACGCGATGACAGTATTCTTTGTCTACATAAATCGAAAACAGCATTAATGCACAAGTGTTTTCTGTATGGCCCCTAAAATTTTCAATAAACTCCAAAATAGTTGGAAGGAGCTTAATGTCCGTCAGTTAAAAAATAAATTAAAGATACTGCTAGAAGGGAAAGCATACTGCAGTATTCTAGAATTTCTTAATGACAACATCTAATACCGTGTAGTAACCAATATTATCAATATTTGACATAATCTACATAAAGCAACATATTATTGCTATGATGATAATTTTAATTGACATTTAATAATTGTTACATAACATTACTATTACATTTACTATTTTGATTGACATTTACTATTTTTGTTCTTATGTCATCTAATAATTTATCCAATAACTTTTATTACTGACATTTAAATATTTGTACGCCACTAAGGCCAAACATGACTGATCTTAAACTATAATGTAATTTAATAACTTGCAAGCTCTGTATGTGTATGTTTCCACAAATAAATAATCTTTAATCTACGCACGCGACGTACGTTAAGTACGTACAATACTATCTGTTCCAATAGTTCCAATCGAAGAATAGAGGATCATGGTTAGATAGGAGATGGTTTGCAGAATTCCGGTGTCTGCTAATTTAATTACAAAAACTGCTTTTACCATTCAGTGATTATAACGTGGACCTTAGACCGAAAAGTAATTGAATGAAGGGATAGCAGTTGGCAGTTGTAAATGTCAGTACCAATTAGTAGAGTTTTGTCTGACAAAAGTATAAAGATAAAATATATTTTGTCCATCAGGTATATTATACAATTTTAAAATTGATACACTTTAAACCACGATTATACTCAACTGCCAAACTATATGCCGAATGTAAGGTTATGACTGTGAGACAATTATATATTTTAAAAACAGTACTTCGAAGGCATTCGCTACTACCGCTGGACGATAAAACCAATAAAAAGCGCTCCGGTGCAGTTGTTTGCCCAGGAGTACCTTGCAGAACAGCTTCCGCTAGTAGACAATTTGACGCAGTAAGCTCGAGACTCTATAATACGGTCAACAAAACCATCAACATTTATAGCTTAACTAAACGAGAGGTTAAACAGAAACTAAGTAATTGGTTGCAAACTTTAGATTATGCTCAGACTGAGATGCTTTTAACAATAAAAAAGTAAAACAAATTTTTTGTCGATGTGAAGGTATATGTTTATTTATTTCTATTTTTATTTTTATTTTAAATTTGTAGTTTTAGATAATGTAGATACTGTAATAGAATTTAAATTTTTAATTTTATTTTATTTAATTTCTCATGTATGTTTCCAAATTTTAATTTTTAGTTTAATTTATTTACTATTAAATGTTGGAAGTCAATTCGTAGGCTACAAGGTTGTGTCTATATAAGTCCTGTGTAGAACCACTAACTCCCAAAATACAAGCCTGACTTAGTTTGGGAGTTGGTATATCATTAATACTTGCTGCTGTACAACCATCAAACACCTTAAAAATTGTACTTCATAGATTAAGTTTTTGTTGTACTTTGAGAGTGAAATAAATTTATTATTATAAATTTAAAAAAAAAAAAAAAAAAATTATTAAAAAATATTGGACACGTATTTTCATTTTTTTACGTTATCAAAAGATTACGGCGATACATTGAGTTAAAATGTGCCATGACGTCACGAATATATAGATTTCATACTTACTTGTGACTAGTTGTGACGTACCGACCCCACTCCCCAACTTTAACACGTTTTATCTAAGTAATTTTTTAATAATATGATAAAGCAAAAAAATACGTGTCTAATATTTTTTTATTATCTGACTGACGGACTTAATATAATAATAATAATAATTTATTTAGGAAAATAAAGGTTTTGTAGTACATGAGGGACTTATAAAGTATACATTATTAATTACATGGTGTAAGTACAATTAATTGTTGGGTGAATCGCTGCTCTCCTAGCTAGATCACTGAGTAATCTGTATTTAGGAGAGACAGTTTCGACTCCCAAATTGAGTATCACAAAAAATATGTCATCATCATCATCATCATTTCAGCCGAAAGACGTCCACTGCTGGACATAGGCCTCCCCCAAGCACCGCCACTTCGACCGATTCTGTGCTTTCCGCATCCAGCGGATTCCTGCGGCCTTCACAAGGTCATCGGTCCATCTTGTGGGAGGCCTTCCAACGCTACGTCTTCCGGTACGTGGTCGCCACTCCAGAACCTTTCGACCCCATCGGCCATCCGTTCTGCGAGCAATGTGCCCTGCCCATTGCCACTTAAGTTTGGCAATTCTTCGGGCTATGTCGGTTACCTTGGTTCTCCTGCGGATCTCTTCATTTCTGATTCGATCACGTAGGGAAACTCCAAGCATAGCCCTCTCCATTGCCCTTTGGGTGACTTTTAGCCTTCTGATAAGGCCCATTGTGAGCGACCACGTTTCAGTACCATAGGTCATCACTGGCAACACGCACTGGTCAAAGACTTTCGTCTTGAGACACTGTGGTATGTGGGACGAAAAGATATTGCGTAGCTTCCCGAACGCTGCCCAGCCGAGTCGGATTCGACGATTGACCTCTTTCTCGAAGTTGGACCTACCTAGCTGGACAATTTGTCCTAGGTAAACATACTCGTCCACAACTTCGAGCGTAGCGTCTCCGATCTTCATGGGAGTGGGTGTCACATGGGCATTTGACATGACTTTTGTCTTGTCCATGTTCATTTTAAGACCCACTCTTTCGGAGGCTCTACTGAGGTCATCGAGCATTGTACTGAGTTTCTCCATGGTCTCAGCCATGACAACTATGTCGTCGGCAAACCGAAGGTTAGTGATATACTCGCCATTGATGTTGATGCCTAGCCCTTTCCAATCCAGAACCTTGAAGACATCCTCCAGTGCAGCGGTGAACAGTTTCGGAGAGATAACGTCTCCCTGTCTCACACCTCGCTGCAGAAGGATAGGTTTCGAGGTCTGGTCCTGAAGTCGAACTGACATAGTGGCGTTTTTGTACAAACACTTTAGCACCTCGATGTACCGATAGTCGATCTGGCACCGTTGAAGAGACTGCAGCACAGCCCATGTCTCGATCGAATCGAAGGCTTTCTCGTAGTCCACAAACGCTAAGCAGAGAGGCTGGTTATACTCTTCGGTCTTCTGTATAACCTGCCGCAGCGTATGTATGTGGTCTACGGTGCTAAAGCCTTTACGGAATCCGGCTTGTTCGGGAGGCTGGAAGTCGTCAAACCTGCGCGCGAGACGGTTCGTGATAACTCTTGAAAACAGCTTGTAGACATGGCTCAGAAGTGTGATGGGCCTATAATTCTTAAGCAGGGCATTGTCGCCCTTTTTAAAGAAGAGTACCACCACACCTCTGTTCCATGCCTGTGGCGTTTGACCCTCGAGTATGACGGAATCGAAAAGCTTCTGGAGGGCCTTAAGAACAGGTTTTCCCCCGGCCTTCAGGAGTTCAGCCGTAATTCCGTCATCACCCGGCGCCTTGTTGTTTTTAAGTTGCTTCAGAGCCATCCTAATCTCGTACAAGCTGACGTCCGGGATGTCTTCGGTATAGTGTCGGGTCAATCTAGCTCTTGGGTCGTTTGCTAGATTCGTAACGGGGTTACTGGTTGACGTGTATAACTGTCCATAGAAACTCTCGATTTCTCTCAACAGCTCAGGTTTGGCGGATACGACTCTGCCATTATTGGTCTTCAGTTTCGCAAGCTGACTCTGTCCAATAGACAGATCTCTAGCAAATACCTTGGAGCCCTTATTCTGCTCTATTGCGTCCTTAATACGGTTCGTATTATAGAGTCGAAGGTCGCTTTTCAAGGACTTAGAGATCTGTCTATTGAGCCGCCGGTATTTAAGCGCATCGTCTGAAGACTGCAGAATCATCTCGCGCCTCTCCTCCATGAGCTGTAAAGTAGCATCAGAGAGCCTCTTGTTTCGATTTGTACGACGGGTCTTGAAAAACTTGGACCCGACCGTATGGACAGTTTCCACGAACCCATCGTTATAATCGTCCACGGAGCTCCCTAGGCACTCGAAACGATTCTGAAAAAATATGTAATGTTTTTAAAATAGAATTTCTTTTTTTTTTTGTCAAGCATCATCCCTATTGGCATTGGTATAAATAATACATTCTGGTACTGATGATCCAATAAGAACAAAAACAATTAAAATAATCCCATAACAATTGACCTAGTCGGGAGTGACTGTGAGGATGAGGAGAACAAGAAAAGTGGCAAGTGTGGCAACAACACTACACCTCGACAGACCACGGCATGTTGACAGTTATAGATTAAACTTATACAAGTTAAAGTGACAGTGCTCACACTCAGTTGCCCTCGGATATCTACGGTTTATTATAATATTTTTTATCTACTCTCATAGCATAATATTCGAATTATAAACTTCAAAACGAGTTTATATTGACATACTTTATAAACGCAATACCGAAATTTAAAAATAGAATCATATTATAACACTTTTTCTCTAACAAAATAATTCTATAATTATTTTTTTCTATTACGATACAGAGCTAATAATCCAAGAAGTTAATATCACCAAGGAGTTTCCATCAACTTTTGTAGTGGAACGTTAAGTGGGGGCCAGCAGCACTCGCTGTCTAGGGCATGTGCTGGTGCAGGCGACATTCATATGTTTTGTAGTATTGAATTTCGTGGGACTGTTAAATTTATTCTTGATTTTTAACTTTGATCTTTTATTTAGTACGTATATTAGGCTCAATCCCAATGTATGAGAGTAGATAAAGTAGTGTATAAAACTGCACATAACTAGGTATTAAAACACTCGTGTGATACTGTTAAAAACCTTATCACACGAGTGTTTTAATACCCCTCATTATGCAACAGTTTTATAAACTACTATTATTTTTATTTTCTGTAAATAGGTTTGTAGAAACACTTTCACACGTTAATAATATTTTAAAAACTAGATGAGGTCGGCGTTTCCTATCTGACTACTCTGAGAAGAAAGGCCGACACAAACTCAGAGGTCATAGTCTCTTTTAAAGTCCAGACATAATCTTGGTCAGATCATGCAAAGATCATGACTGTAGATTGTTGTCTGAAAAAGTCTTTTGAGGAAAGAACCACACAGATGGAGTGGACCTATCCAGTCAATGCACGCGTTTGTCAGTAATCGTACAGCTCAACTCAGAACTTAAGGAGCTGAACTAAAGCTGCTTATTTGATCAAATTTTGTCTAGTTTTATTGTATTTACTCAATTTTATTTGATTACTTGTTTTGACCGATAACTTGTAATGTGTGGTACAAACTGAAAAGTTGTTTATTAATAAATAAATCTTAATGAGCTTGTCACCAGCTCCTACAGACCCTAGAGAAAATTGTGACACACACATGCGCTCGGCTGCATTGCACCGGCTTATCGATTGCGATACTGAGCAACGCCAATTATGCTCGGAACACATTACACTAAGCATTATTATGATAATTAATTAAATTATAATCGGCCCACGTCTAGAAATTCGTTATTTACTTACCGTCTCTAACAGTGAAGTAAATTAAAGTTAATAAACTATGTATACTCGCTCGTCGCTGCTTGTAAATCGCGTCGCTTTCCTAGATTGGTTTAAGGCGTCACGCATTACGTCCGCAGATTTACAATTATATTATATTAATTTTATCAAGTACAAGCTGTGGATTAGCATGTGTCGAGTCCCCCCTTACCCCGCCTCCTTGGCAGTAAGACTACTCGTGCGGTGGCGGCGCATTCGGAGCGGAACTTCGGCCACTATGTGAGCTCATTACCGCGCGCCGGATAATTGAAAATGGCGAGCTCATTATAATATTTAGACAATTATTCATAGACGTAATTTATTCCCAGTGTGCTGCTTACACGTCGGCTAATTACTGCGGCGGGCATGCGCGGGTCAGTTATAATGAATTCTCTCAGTTTGGGTGCGTGAGCGCATCGAGAGTCGCGGTGCTAACCTATGGGACGTTCTGGCACACATCTTTTCTTGGAGGACTGCTCTAGCTAAAGCCAGTATATATGTGAAACTAACTAATAACAGAAATGTAAGCTATGACGTCACAGCACTTGACGCCAAAGGCGGCGGCGCGGCGGCGGGCGACGGGCTAGAGGATTTGGGCGAAGTGTTTTACATGACATTATGCTAATAGGAGCGATGCGGCTTCCGCAGTAAGCCGTGAACTGAACCTACACTACACTCTATGATTCATCGTCTTTCACTGGTGATTTACTTTACTAGGTACCTGGATGATTTAACGATTGCATCATTAATTAATACACAACATTATTAAAATAAAATATTAATAATTGATAGAGCAGATAAAATAAATATTTTCAATTATTGGACTAGCCTCCACACTGTATATTGTTGCCCACTGTTCTATATTGGTGTCTACTTATGGATTATCCATGCAAGTGCTTGTCAAAAATAAATCGTGTTCATTTAGAACAAGCACGATTTGACAAGGACGATGTTATGGAGAGCGAGTGAACTACATATTAACAGCGCGTAAGGGAGGGCTATGATTTGAAGACTGGAAGTCTTCAAAGACAGCACTGGCTGAATAAGAATAGCACCGGTGAGACTCATCACACGCATTACAATAATATTATGAATTAGTTGTGTCTGGTGTAGGTTGAGTTACTCACATTAGGATACCGCCGTAAAGCAGGCGTATTTAACGCGCTGCCCGCTTAGTCGCTGCAGCGCTGTCTGGCTACCACTCTAATTGGCGTCTTATCACACGCAGCGCTGGACGGCTATCGGCGCATCTGCACACACTGTATCCGTATTAATTTAATGTTACAACAATTAGCCAGCGAGGCCCATTGCAGCGCCCGCCACAATACGTGGCACTTACTGAGCATACCCTTCGCAATCATATTCTTGCTACGAGAAGTAGAAAATAAAACTTTCCGCAAGTTGTTTTTCCACAATAGTTAAAAAGATCTATAGTTCTGCAAGAAACGAAGACCGCTTGTATTCAATGAGATAAACTAAGTACCTATTAAAGGACATGGCTCTAAATCTAAAGGTCATCTTACTGATCTCATCATACTACACTGATATGTAAATTAAACAACAACTTTATACTCGTTGCAATCTGTTATGTTTAAAACAAAAGGCTCAGCGTAAGGACGAATAGAACTAACTTGATATCAATAAATACGTATTTTTATTTCACTCTATCTCAATACATATTCAGTCTATAATGTTCCCACTGCTCGGACGCAGGCCTCTCGGCCAAAGGAAGTGGGCTGTAATCCACCTCGCGGGCCCAGTGTGGGTAAGCAGATGTCACATGTCTTCGACTTTTTGGTTCTAGGACATGCTGGTATCCTCCCGATGTTTTCCTTCACCGTTTTGAGAGCAGTGGTTAAGAAATAATTTACACAAAGTAAAGCGTCTGTCTGGGTTCGAACCTACGACCTACAACTCGTAAGTCACGGCCGTTACCACTGGGCCATCACTGCTCTATTCTAAATCTTTAGTATTATTTCAAAGCTAATTAATTTATTTCAAAACAACTAAGAAGTCAGCCTGCGCAAATGTTTACGACAACGTAAGTATTGCATCAGTCCGGTCACGGTGACCGTCCGAATGAGTTACCGAGCTGTCGAATTCGTTGGTGATATACGAGAGTTGTGACCGGCGCGATAGCCGGCCAGCGGCGCGTCCCTCGGGTGACGTTACAAACAGACGGACAGCGCTAAGAGCATGTTTATGACAGCCGCCCGGCACGGGTAAGTCCCGTTAGCAGGGACGACTCCGGACAGACACCGGGGATGTGCCGGGAACATGCCACAGACACGGACGACGAAACTAACGAAGTGTTGCGACTAATAGTTGTAGAAGCAACAGTATCGCCGAAATAGATCACAACCGAAATGTATCCATGACTCTCACATGTGATGATTTGTTACCAAGGAGCTGAAAGAGACAGAAAGAGAAACACACGTAGCATGCTTCTGATGCGTCTGGAGTTGTGTATGTTTACCTGTGGGCGGTAGCCGGCACATGCCGCCGGGATCCGTCGCTGCTCATTCCAAGTGTCACGCGATGACACCTACGCGATGGAAGCGGCAAATTGAGCCGCCTTCCCCTCACATACTTGAGCTTTAGAACAAATCAAGGATATCCTTCCACTGCCCTTGCCTGCGCTGTCCATAAGTGACGCGACACGTCAGCAGGAAACATACGCGACATCACAATGAGCCGGACCGATCATAACGTGCTTTATATTTATTTTCATTCTATGTTTTATTTTATGGACATGACCCTATTGTTATAACGCGATTGGTAGCAGCCGGTGCGTATTACAATAATTCAAAAGTAATTTGTACGAAACAATATGACTGCAGTCGATCGAAAGTATTACCATGCGTGGATGTTAACGACATTGGTTTGTTACGTGCCTTTGCCACGAAATATCTCGCGTATAAAAATGTAGCGCACCGTGATCGGATCACGTCCACTCATTAAACTCATCTGCGGGGAAGGAGGGGGGAGGGGGAACGAGGAGGGGAGCGGAGTATAGTGAAACAGCACAAAACAAAAGTACTGAAGGTAGACTTTGAAAACGGCATACATGGAAACGGGTAGTAGTGAGTAGTCATAGAACAGTCGAGGATAGATCAGTCTTCAGTGTATTGGTTTAGTGTTGATATTCTTTAGTGAGTGGGTTTTCTGTGGCTCGTAGTGGTGTGCAGCGACCTTGACCCGCGCGGCACGCACGTCGGACGCGGCGCGCGCAGGTGCACGCGGGCACGCGTCGCAAATATCAACACATGTCACTCACCCCCGATATATCGGTCCCGTTACTCCGACCACTTAATTGCACACACTTCGCTAACTATTACGCAACTCGTTTGTTTAAATGCGAGATAAACTTTATGTCTCGAGCTACTGACGCAATGACGGCGGTAACTTGTCCACGTCGAGGCGGATCGTAGTTTATTACCGGCAGACAGTCCGCACTCAATACACTTGTACCTAGCTCTGCACAACGATATACGATGGTCAGTCAGTTGTGCCGACTGGTGCCAGTCACTTGCCTGGCGATCTCGGTGATCGATTAGTCATTACAAAAACAAGAAAGTTCTTTAGACAACTCTAATGCCGATTAAAATCCTTCGACTCGTTGTGAAGTTTTCTACATTATGTCCTCCCTCGTCATACCGCAGCCTAGCTACCCTTCTGCATTGATTAACATCTTAACCTTGATAACGATTGCAAAGTTAGTCAGAATCAGGATGTTCAAGACTGGGACTGATCCTAGAGTTCGACTGAGTCAATTTCTTTACAAAAATAAGGAATTTGAAAAATGTAGTACTTATAATGTAAGAGCAGCTAGTAATATTCGTACAGGCATCTCCGTGGAATTTATCGGCTCATGTGATAGTGCGTCTGAATGCGCACGCGCATGGCGGGCGCGTGGGAGCGGCGCGTCATTTGAATGTAAGTATTCTAATGGAGGGCATTACGCGCCAGCTGATTGATTCCCGCACACGAAACCTATTGCCTGCAGCATGCAGCCGACGTTACCCACACCGACCCATTGTACTGTGAGACAACGGTACCGATAGAACGCAGGTCTAGCACTCCGCGGTGTACTCAAACGATGATCAAACTGCAATCAGTGAGCCGAGGTAACAGCGACCATTAAATTTTTTATCCTATCTTTTGGGACTCGTTCATTTATCACGGTGTAACGGCAGATATAATCTGTTGACTGATCTGGATCGATCTCACGCACAGAGCCATTCAATTTAGATAACAGTGCAGCGGAACTGCAAATGATAGTCGAACTCACTCTATGCATTATTATACATTCCATAAAAAGATGGCGATGGCAAAATGTTCTTTGTAACCGCGATTGAGTGATGAATGATAAAGAACAGTTTAATATTTGTTGCCATCGCTAAGTAATTGGAAGAGCACGAGTACATTGTGAAGCCTTATTGTCCAAAAAAAGTAATTGCAAAGTATCGAGTGGTTCATGTTGAGTGATCTCCTAAAGCGTTCGGTCCGCTATGCAGCGCGATGAATGTGCTGCGTGTCGGGAGTGGCTAGCGGGACCCTAACGTCCGTGCAGGTGCCAGTAACGGGACCTCGCGAAAGGTCACCCTCCCCCGCCCCGCCACCATCGCCCCTCGCCCTTCATGCATAATGTTATGTGGATCAAGTATAATCCACTCGGCGCGCGACCCCGCGACTCTCGCGATCTATATACAGGTACTTAAACTTTGACAAGTGTCCGAGTGCCTCGAGTCCTCACTTTAAAACACATTACGTGTCGCGAGCGCCCACTGCACTAGGTGTCCCGCATGGGCCCCAGCCCGGCCCCGTTGTGTCGGCGGACGGCTCGCACTTGGTTCGATGCATTTTTAAAGGGATTCGCGTGAAAGTTCTCCTCGTTTATTGAGTTTTAAAAAAACGCTCCCCAGTTTTTAGCGCACATTGCATAATGAGGGGATTATTAAAACATGCAATGGGCGCTGGGCCTGGCCATTCAGACGGTGCTTTCTTTTACGACGCTCATTGTATAGCGACGGTACGACGACGGGTCGACCGGACCGCTCTAGACGGATAACGGCGCACACTAACGTTTGTGCGATTTTTACTTTTGTATTGTTTTATTGTATTTTTTAACGCTTCCTTCGACGGTCGAGCAATAAATTAGAAAGTCGCGGCCACTTTTTGTCACAAACCAAATGATTTTTTACAACGACCGCTTTCTCCGATACGACGACGAATGTAATTGCTTTAAAATTTCCCTAATTTGTAAAAAAATATATAATAACGTTTACTTACAAAGAGTAAAAAATTAAAATTACCGTAAAATGTGTATTGAAAGAGGCAAGCGTCACCTTCTGGCGGGTCAGTTTTGTATTTTAACAATGAATTATTCTTAAAAAACATATTACATTAGAGTCTGTTATGATTTTATGAAGTTAGTTGTTAACAAAACAAATATTTAGTGCCATTGTTCTGGCCGGGCATGCTGATCTGACTTTTAGGTACCGAGGGGGGAGGGGTTGAGGGTAGGGAGCTGTGAACTCATTGGTTATTGTGAATGTGTACCAATCAGTATGTTTACGACCACGTTAGCAGGAGGTCGGCAGCCAGGAGCTGAGCGGTCAGGAGTCAGGACAACCTGGTGGCCGTGTGAGGAACCTGTCACCTTTGTGACTGTGTCTGTCGACCCAAGACGCGTGGAGGAGACGCTGCCATCAGTTGCAGAGTGCAATAAAGCAATGAACTTATGAGTAATGGGACTCACCAGTGTCCATGTTGTCGGGTGTAGCGATGAATGGTGCGCGCGCGCAGCTCAGTCGGTGAATGTCACCCCCACCCCCGACACCCCCGGGCTAGACCAGTCTAGGGCACATACATTATTCACCCCGCGATTAGCGCAAAAACTCTAAATGTCAGGTGATTTCCCCGCGGGGTGTGGGGGGTGTGTAACGGTACCTGTACCGCTGGGGTGGCGTGACCTTTTACACCCGTGTGCGCAAGCGCATGTGTGTATACGCCGGTAACGGGGACGGATCCACTGTGTGACCTTCTGTCCTACTGCTCATATAATTATTTCTGTTTTTATGTAAAAACAGTGGTGATCTGATACCCTTTAGCGACGTAGTGATGGTCACTGCGATCTGCATTACTGTACCATCGGGGTAACGCATATCTAACCACTTTGAAAACAAAATCCCGTGCACACGACCCTTTTTTTCGTAGGTAAGCGTTACTATAGCGGCCAAGCGCTGCAAGCAAGAATAGTCCTTACAGTGTACAGATATACGTTTTTTCGATAGTACATAAAAAACTCAAAAGAAAACTCAAAACTCGAAGCATTTATTTCAATTAAACCATTGCACTTTTGAATTGTCAAGGGGTCGGTCAGTCAGAAAGACGAAGCTAGTTGCCCATTCCAAAGCGTAGTAGGCTCCTATGGAGAAGAACGGGCAAGAAACTCCACGGACACTCTTTTAAATCATAATATTGTTACAAAATATTGGTTACATCATTCTATCGTACTTATTGTAACAATAATCAGACCGCTCATTAAAATTCTGCCAAACAAACTTTGACACCCCCTAATTCTTCTTTAGGGGGTAGTTTAGAAAAACTAAAAAGGGCAAACTTTATAATTTATATAGATAAGTATTCGTGCCAAGTTTCAAGTTTATTAACTCAAGGAATAAGATTTTTCATACAAACAAAATTTTTACCCCCTTAAAGGTCGAATTTCCAAAAATCCCGTCTTAGCGGACGTCTACGAACTATAAACTACCTCCCTGCCAAATTTTGTCTTTACGTCAAGCGGTATTCGATATTTCGTGATGAGTGAGTGAGTGACCTTTCGCTTTTATATATATAGATAGCATACAGATTATTAAAATTTGTTAACGACTATTACTAGTCTGTCTATTAGTTTCCTTATATTGTTGCATACAATATAAGGAAACTAATAGACAGACTACAGTACAGTGCAGGTGCATAAAAAGATCGCATTGTAGGCTTATAGAAACCGTTTCCCAAAACATTATTGGTTGAAGACTGTTGGTGTACTGAGACTTGCTTGTCTATCGATCGTCACATATTGAATGTACTACTTTAACGTAAATACAATATGTAAAAAAACCCTGTCCTATCTGAAAAAAAGTTTTAAAAAAACAGTGGCACTCCGGGAGTGCCGACAGAAGTGAAAACTTGAAAAAAAATCAGCACCGCGGTAATCAACGCGTTGATGTCTTTTTAATAGTCAAAAGCTGGTGTCGTAACAGTCTCGCGAAATCAATGGTTTAGTCCCATCTCAAAAATGCCCAACGCACCTAAAGAAGTATTCACTCAAAAAAAATATTATTATAGAAAATAAAAAGTTATTGCTATTTAAAATTCATATTTTTAGTACCAAAATTACCCAAAATCCATTAAAAATTTGCAAATTTTCAACAGGGGTCGTAGTTTATAACTTGTAGACATCCGCTAAACGACGGCCCCCGGGGGCGCCCCATGTATTAATCCGGTAAAATTCCCCTTGAATTTTTTAAAAAAATTTTTTTCTTTTTTCCTGAAATTAACCACATAAATATATTCTCAGTACGATACTTAACACCCTCACGGATCGGACAGAGTTTTTTTTACGTTTTGTATAACAGAATATATCTAATTAATAAGTGCCAGACGCGCTTCTTGTCACTATCTTAGCTAATCTCAAAATCACATAGTCTACTCATAAAGCCGCAGATCCGCCGACTGATAACTTTTTATTTCGCGTCAACCTGACGTTATCGCGTACATCGCGTGACGTCATCATCGCTCTCTCAACATTCAAGTTCATAAAACGCATAGTTTTTTGTGTATTTCAAGACAAACAATGTTTGAATGACTCTCGGATTACTAACTATATGCAAATCATGTAATTAGTCCGCGGACGTAGCCGTGATTACAATAATGTGCATAATTAACTAATAAACGTGCTCTTAGTTATAAATCTTACAGCAGCTCAATGTCACGGTCAATGTTCTTCTTCTAATAACTCTAATAGATGGCGCGAAGGGTGCCCGTAGTGCCCGTGCCATCGCACCGTATGTTTTCAAACTATATGTAACGGATAATGCTAAAAAAGCAGGTCGTATTTTCAAAGTGAATTTATTACAATAGTAGCGAGTCTCTTTTTTATCGAATAACTAATGGAATTTGTATATAAATGAACGTGCTCCGTGCAAATAAGTCGTTTACCGTGTGAATCGTAACTTTCACTGAAAGGTTATGGGGATCCATCGATCAAGTCTCCCGGGCGGACAATTTTGTTAGTTTCTCGGAAATTTTTAATGCGGGAATATTGTAATGGTATAATTTACGGGCGCACGCAGATCGTAGATTACGACGCGTCTAAGAGGCGGCGCGCACTACACAACGCACGACGAAAAATTCCGCGGCCGTGCGAGCTGATGTGAACCTTAAGGGCATGATCAAAAGGTGGGGTCTGCCCCGGGTGCGCCGCTCACAAAGGATTTGCATACGTTAATTTTGCGGAGATTTTTTGCTAAGAAGCTTTTTGTATAACTTTCCAGAGAGTTATCAATCACAGCACACGGGACCACGGGGACACACAATGCACTGACTACCTGTAAACACCACAGAATGCTCCGGACTCCCGGACCCGTGCAGATAGATAATAGCGTATTAATGTATTACTTTTAGACTTCGGTGAAATGTCGTAAAAGTATCGATTACTCTTCAACGGTCTGTTTTAGCTGAACATAGGAGTGTAATAAAGACTTAACATAAACAGCTACTAATTCTATTGAGCACATTGTGTCTGTGCCTGTAACATAAAGATATTATTAAAAATTTAATAATTTATATTAAATATTTTAATATAAATAAAACTATTTAAAAAATCTACATATAAATATTTTTTATGGTTTATTAATTTTATTTTAAATTTATTTTACATATATATATTTTAGTGTTAATTTTAAATTATTTAAATAATAATAGAGCCCACAGACTCTTCACTTGACATTAGGACGTGGAATACAGTTGGACGGTAAGGTCAGCGCAACACCTGCGCACGCGCAGTTTCGCGTATTTATAGCGTACCTGTTACTATATCACACACTTATTAGTACCTAGTGTAAATAGTTAGTGGTGTTAAATATTGTAAAAAAAAATATTAAAATTAGTTTAGATAATTATAATATTATTTTCGATAAGGGAAAAGCGTTTACAAGACACACTTTATTAAAACTCAAACGTTATTAGATCGTGCACGCTATTTTAGCGCACAACTTACAATAGCGTCCGTTATTTATTATAGCGCACTCGCATCACTGTGTTGCTTGTGTGAGCTCGTGTCGTATGAGAGACAAGCGACACGAGCGCTGCGACAAGCGGTGACAGGGGGTTGATGAGTCTGTAATTTACTAATGTTAATGATGGCCAATATCCGCGCATTTGAGATTGAAAAATATCTAGGTATAAGTTATCACAAAAAAAAATAGTTTTCATTCTATAAGACTTGAACTTCTACAAATATATACCCACATAAAGAAAGAAACACCGAAACGATATTTACCTGTTTTGATAAATTTGGCAATATGAAATATCGCTAACTAATGAACTAGAATATTAAAAAACTAGCTTTCGCCAGCGGCTTCGCCTGCGTGATATCTTTATAAATTATTGCCTATGTTACTCAGTGATAATATAGCATTATATTGGTGAACGAATTTTTAAAATCGGTCCAGCAGTTTTGAGTTTATTCATTACAAACAAACATTCAACTAAATAGTACAAAAAAGTAAATTAAAAAAATCGAATCTTTTCTCTTTGTAATATTATTATATTAGTTTAGATGAATTGCAATTATAACACTGAATATGATGTTGTCCTTTTAAGTGTAATAAAGGCATTTAGAAAGTCTCCAAATACTTTTTTGCATCTAAAACTAAATATTTGGTGTTACGATATTAATTATTTCATTTTGTATTCAATATTTTAGTTCACTAGTTAGCCATATTTCTTATTTCCATACAGTAGTATTGTTAAATTAATCAAAACAGCGAAATATTTGACATCTATTTTCGACGTGGTCTACTTTCAGAATGCACGCTATTATGATTGTGAAGGAAAGAAACTATTTTATAACATTATTAAAGTCAAAGCTTTTTTAATAATGTTTTGCCATTCGGTCAAAATAATATTATTTCGCAGTCAGGTTCCATTTTGTAACTCAAATAGTTTATGGTCTGCATCACGCGTTGCCTCACAATCACAACTGTTCTGTCACTCAACACATTCTACATCTTTCACATTTTAATTGTACAAGAAACATGTTTAATAACTGCATCTATTTAATTTGTTCTTATTGTAATTAATGATATGACTGAAGAAACTCCGTCCAATAAAATTAACAAAGTAAAAGAGTTTAATCTAGCCAGTGTCATGGGAATCTTGAAAAAAAAACAGGGGCACTCCGGGAGTGCCGGCAGAAGTGAAAACTTGAATAAAAAAATCGGCACCTCAGTAATCAATGCGTTGATGTCTTTTACTCCACGGTGTCGGTAAATTGCGTTACAGTGTCGCGAAATCAATGGTTTAGTCCCATCTTAAAATGCCCAATGCGTCTAAAGAAGTTTTCACTTTAAAAACATTAAATGTCTGTAGCGGCAAGGCATATGATACGAATTGCAAAGGGATCAGCTAATAAATTCTCTACATTGACCAAACATATATTTTTTGCACCAACTGACCACTGACCAGGTAGGAGTGAACGCGTTCTTATCTACAAGCTTTTAAAATTTTTCATTTCATCGTTCAAAATGGTTTTATGCAGCACAAAACCCAGTAATAGAAATCTGACGCTTTCATTGAACCGGTAAGTGAGCATACTGGAATTTATTTAGTTTGTAGTCATCGAATATACGGTAAAAAGTATACAGACGACGTCAACACATTAGCAGTTTGAGAACAATGGATGCGCCAGGCATCTGCGCAGACGCGCTGAGCGAACATCATTGTGAATTTCTCATTAGCATGGCGGAGACGTACCAACACACAGGTAATAGTTTAATAGCTGATGTATATTAATGTGGCATCTCCCACGTTTACTTATTTATTAAGTGCGCGTACGGTACAGCAGCTGACAGGCGATTTACATAGCTAGCAGAGTCACCTACAATTAGCATAAATGTAAGTTAGCCGGGCGTGTTGCGTTGGGCAGAAGGCAAAATTAATATGAAAGCGGGCGGCACCACCACCCCCCGCCAGTTCCGGGGCGATGCGATGTTAAGCCATGCGATGTTAGGCAAAAGGTGCACTCAGAAACGTGAGCTGTTTGTGCAGATGATGCACCAGATAGGCATTATAACGTTTATCTACACCTATGCTATAAAACCTCTATAAAAGTTTCTGAAACAGTTAGCTTATTGGCAACATTTTAACAGCCAGTGTCATAGTAACCATTACGTCATCCAAACGAGTGTTATAATGTTGTACTCAATTTCATTACGCAACTCGTTTCAATGTTCAAACGGGGGACAGCAGCACCCGCTGCACGCATGTGTGTTTGTGAAGTGCTGCTGCAGGCGACATACATATGTGGACTTGTACTGAATTTCGTGGGAATTTCTTTGTTCTTGAATTACAAACACCCAATGGTTTCAGAACCTTTTATAGAGGATTCATAAATTATGGGTGTAGATAAAGTCTTGAATGCAACTGTTATAATTAGGTATTAAAACACTCATGTGGTACACCCACATTCGTGTTTTAATACCCCTTGCTATACAACAGTTGCATAAATAACTATTAAGTAATCTATTTTTAAATTAATGGCTTCAAAGATCAATTTTTGGAAATACATATTGGAAAACTATAATAATCTAAATCATACTAATAATGTAAATGCATTACTAGTAAAGAGATGATAATATAGAGTAGTGATGTCAGAGCTGGGAGCAAATGCACAGCGCACGTAGCGCGCCTCGTTAATATCGCCATTAGCATCCGAGCATTGTGGCCGATAGATCCTAATGCACGTTTTGCAATAAATCTCGACTATAAAAAATCGTATTCACGTCTCACCGGCGCGGGCGGCGACAAAAACTAATGGAAATAGAAAGAAATATGCAAGCGATTGTTCGGCAGACGAGCTGAGGGAAAAAATACAGGCAGATGCGCGCGCGCAGGTAGACGACGACGCATGCAAATACGTGGACCAATGATGTTTTGTGCGTTATGTGAAATTATTATTGATCGTAAATCGCCGCGAATAGTTGGGTACGCTCCACGTTCGCTTCCCAGGCAGCCGAGTGCCGGCAGTGGCAGCGTTATACCACAGGCATCTACAGGTAGGTAGGTACCTGCAGACGTGTCCATATTGAGGAGCTGGAGAAGTTTTTCCGTTCTCCAGCTGTGAAGCCGTACACGGCTCATGCAAATGAACGATTAATTAGTAATCAGTGAGTAGGCTTCGCGCACACTGCGCGTCTGCGGCGCTCGCGCATCGCTACAGACAGGGTAGCGTTTATTCTGCAACGGCGCAAATAGATTTCAAACATTTCGATGTTTTGATTAATTTGGCAATATTACTGTATGGAAAATAAGAAATGTGGCTAACTAGCAAACTAGAAAATTAATAATGAATTGCAATTATAACACTGAATTTGATGTTGTAACCATTTTAGATATAAAAATGTATTTGGAAAGTTTCCAAATACTTTTTTTTACATCTAAAACTAAATATTCGGTGTTACAATATTAATTATTGCATTTTATTATCAATATTTTAGTTCCCTAGTTAGTCACATTTCTTATTTCCATACAGCAATATTGCCAAAATTCTAGCCAACGACGGATAAAGAATGACAGTTGTCATTCAAACATACAAACAATTTAAAATGATAGTCGATTTGCAAAACCGTTTGTTTCGAATTTGGTGCGTCGCGGACTCGCGGTTTCATCGAGTTTAATTTTATAAATGCTTAAAATTCATCGTAATTATCGAGTTAATATTACATGACGGTAGGTCTAAGTCCAATATCTACTTCTAAACTCTTTTTAAATCATACTACAACTAAACAACATGATACAGCTGGACCACGCAATGTCAACTTTTTCTTTTTTTTTTTTTTCTTGTACATTAACCAGTTGTCAGAGTTTTAAAGCCACCCATGGGCCTCTGACTTGGCTTCACATGCCGTCGAGAAATATATCTCTCAGGCATGCCGGTTTCCTCACGTTGTTTTTCTTCACCGTTTTTGAAGCAAGTGATAATTATACAATACGGACATGAATCCGAAAAGTCAGAGGTGCGTGCCTTGGGTTCGAACTTGACTAGGCAATCCGACGGTTACACCACTAGGCTATCACTGCTTTATGTCAACTTACAACTACAACAACTTACTTTCCCGGGATTCGGGAAAAATCTTCAGTAAGGTGAAAATAAGCTTTATTTAAGATGTGTAAAGGCTATTTTTAACGAAACTTGCAATTATCAAATTTTCGGCATTTTCACGTAAAATCCAGCAATAAATAATCTAACTTTAATTCATGTATTCGAATTATATTTACGATCCAACTAACCGTTGTATCAAATAATTGAATACATTACGTTTTGTCAATAAGTATATATTTTACTTTTTTATGCAACATCCACAATTTTTTTTAGTCAACAAAAAAACTATATATAAAGCTTATTTTCAACTTACTGAAGATTTTTCCCGAATCCCGGGAAAAACAATATAGTCGTAAGGAAGTCTCCACTTTCTGTCTCTATTTTCCGAAGTTTAGGCAAATATAGTCAGCCTATTCCGATCACTGATTATACCACATAGACAAGGCGTCGCTCGGACTGAACCTTCTGCGTCTTGGTCTGTGGCCGCGCCCTGTCAGTGTGGCACTTGGCATGTTATCATTCGCGGCTGTATTTGCATATTACCTTTACAGTCACAAAGAATGTGCTGCTAAAAACTAGTGGCGCGTCTTCGGTCAACGGTAAAACGCCTTATAAGAGACTAACTGTTGTTGACATGTGCACCACGGAATTACCTTATGTTATGTCCAACTCACACTAATTCTTCAACATTCCTATCTTACAGTGAACTGACAGCTCTACGTGTGAATTAAGGATGATTTCCACCAAACGACTCGCATCGCACTGGATCGGAACGGTTTTTACAATCTTTAAACTATATTAAATCGTGTACACAGTATTTAAAGTCTATATTAACAAGCCGCGCACAGTAGTTTGACCGCGGACGTCTTCCGCGACACGCGATCCTAGCCGAAAGTATGCTGCGACGCGCGATCAGCTCCGTTCGCCTGTCGTCGTATCCGATCGGATCCTTTTGGCTGTTTTATATTCTTCTTCTTCTAATGCAATAGCCAACAATACTACGTCAACTACAACCATTTTTTCGTCAACACGATAGGAATGAAACTGTTTAACTAAGCATAGAAAATAAAACGTTTGCAAGTGACTGTAAGGAGCCGAAAGTATGCGTCGACATCCTGCCGGACGCGATCGGCTGTCGCCGCGTCCGTTCGTATCCTTTCCGATCCGATGCGATGCGAGCCGTTTGGTGGAAATCATCCTTAATATATACCAGGCACAACCGGGAATAACAAATGTATTGTTTTTAATGGCTTTGACAAGGATATTGAAACGATGACATAAATATAATAATCACCTGTTTATTTAAATGAAAGCGATAACATTATGGACGAGGTGCATAATAATGAAATACTTAGCTGAATTTGGTGCGCGAGTATCACTAATCAGAAGGCAATCGCGCGCGCAGCCGACGTCATGATCGCGCGACATATTGACGAATAGATGGTGCAGTGTAACCGTACTTTTAACACAATAACATTATGTAATAGACGACGCTACAGAGCTGACATGTAACATGCAACGTGTACTGCAACCACAAGTGCAACTCATTAGCACGGGAACTGCACAGTGCAAGACATAGCACGCTTGAACGAACTGACATAATATTTTAATGAGAGAAAATGTCACCATATTATTATAACCCGACTGTCTCAGAAGGAGGGTGATGTATGTTCATGCGATTGGTTCGCATCATCAATAATGCCACACTTCAAATATTAAAATTTGTAAAACATGAAATAAATCTCAGCCGTACGTTTAATGTCTGTTTAATGTCTGAACAGCGCATCATGTATGACAGTCAGCGACATACAGAGGTGATTGATCTAAATACTACATTCAAATACATTGGTATTCGCTTTTCACACGTTTCTATCGACTAATGCGAGTGTTGTGGCGAGCATACTAAGCGGAACACCTTAGAATATTGTAATGTCTGGAGTATTTTAAGAAAATCTTAATCCTTAATATTATAAATGCGAAAGTAAGTTTGTTTGTTACGCCTTCACGCTAAAACGGCTGAACGGATTTGAATGAAATTTGGCACATATATAGATGATGCCCTGGAAAAGAACATAGGATACTTTTTTTTTCCCACGGGATCGAGACTTATGCGGGTGAAACCGCGGGGCGCAGCTAGCAATATTATAAATGCGAAAGTTTGTGACGATGGATGGATGTTTGTTACTCTTTCACGCAAAACCTACTGAACGGATTTGAATGAAATTTGGCACACAGATAGTTTATAACCTAGATTAACATATAGAATACTTTTTATCCCGATATTCCCACGGGATCGAGACTTATGCGGGTGAAACCGCGGGGCACAACTAGTAATAAATATGGTTCACTTACTCGTGTGCTCAAGGAGCTGCGTTACATGTACATAGGTAAATTGAAAAAGTGTAGTGTGAAGTAGCACTAGTGTTTAATATGGTGGCGATCAGAAGGGGCTCGGCGCCGGCGCAGGCGTCGATATGGTCATGGAGCCGTGGGAGGCTGCAGGCGGCTGCGAGCGACACTTAATGACGAGCTACTAATAGGGAGAGCGTGAACCTGACACCGCGTTTTTATCGTCTTCAGGTAATATTCAACGCTAAGTAAAAACTGTGTCGTATGTACAGACAAACATCGGCACAATCCTTCCGCTATTGAAAACCTGCTCGAAGCTAATTAGAGAAGAATATTCTGAGAATATTTTAACAATTTAAATGAGTAACGGTGTAACAATGCTAATTAATAACTAGAGTGTAATTAGCAACGATTTGAATGAGAAGCAAGAATACACGCGTTTGCTTTTATTGTAACGGTTACTTAATAACTTCAACTTATTTATAACAACGTAACTTTAACATCCGACTCTGTTTACCGACGCTATTCATCCATTCGCTTTCAATAGGTATGTTACTTGTCAGTATATTGATCTGTGAATAATTTCGTCGATAAGTTCCTTGGTGAAAACATAATCAGCTTATAAAGTTCCCACTGCTGGGACACAGGCCTCCTCTCTGTGAGAGGGAGACACAGGTGGTGACAGCAAGTCATGTCAATTTCTTGCTAAGTTACAACGAATGTGAACGATTGTGGTGTATGTGAACGAATCCATTGAAATGAGTATTATTTATTTTATGTTAGTGCTGTTCCTAATATTATTTTTGTTTTATCTGAATTATTTATTTATTTATTTGCTCTCATGCTCATCACACATTTTACAACATATTACTGTCGGTTTTTGTACATGAAGCCTGTCAGGGCACTGCAAAGCACAATGTTGGTTTGCTGTTGAGTTTGTGAACAATAAAACACATTTCAGAAATAAAATAAAAATATATGTCTAGAAGTCGATATGATCTCCAATTAACAGTAACAAACAATATACAATCAAACACACACATTTAGATGCCTAACCCAAGCCATCAGCGTCTTTGAACATTCTCCTATTAATTTCAAACGGCCCAGTAAAAAAGTCAGCCACTAGTGTCGCTATGCAGATTAGCAACTGAAGTTTCAACACGGACATAAAAAACTTTAAGGCATTGTTTCATTAAAATCCTGGTGATTATCATAAATGGAGCAGTTCGTAGTTTGAAGGCCGTTACGTAACAAATAATATTAAAATAAGGTGCAGCGGCGCATCTAACCGCGGCCACATTATGCTAATTATAATTATTAATGTAACACAAGCAATATTATGCTAATCGTGTACTTAATGTTATAGAAGCAATTAAAAAGCGCGTTAACCTCTGGTGTACCGCGCTGCAGCGCCACAGAGGCACGCAGCCATTGACGACGCGGCGTCAATGAGTCGCTCAGGGATGTCTCCGCATGCGGAGGAGACCGGGGGGCGAACATGACGAAACAACAAGTGTTGATTCCTTTAAAACAACTCTGGACACAGATGGGATATAAACCATGAACCATACTTTCACCCAAATACTGGAATACATTTTGGGATGTATATTATTAACGAGAACAGAGGTTTTACAGTCATTATTGAAAAAAAGAGAAGAGATCCGTAGGAGAACCAAGATGTGGCAGTGGGCAGAGCACTTTGCTCGCAGAACAGATGGCCGATGGAGCCGAAAGGTTCTGGAATGGCGATCGCGTACCGGAAGAAATAGCGTTGGAAGGCCCCAAGGTGGATCGAAGACCTGGTGAAGGCCGCAGGAATCTTCTGGATGCGGAGAGCACAAAACCGGTCGAAGTGGCGGTGCTTGGGGGAGGCCTATGTCCAGCAGTGGACGTCTACTGGCTGAAATTATGATGAAAAGAAAAACTATTGCAAGATTATCAAGATTATTGGCAGCCCTATCCACGAAGCGTCTGCCAAAACCGCGTGGTTCATAATATGCATGTATGCAACATTATTATAATTAGCTTACAAGTTTCGTTCATGATATTAACATTAGACGGATTACAGAGGTATGATAACGTTGTCTTATCTAACGTGCACTTGTTAGGAACATTGTTGCGTATCATAACTTTGTTATAAAGAGACGTTGATGAATGTCGGACCACTGAACTACATAACTACCTATGTATTGTAGTTACTGACGTGGACGGAGGGGCTTGTAGCAGAGATAACAGCTGCACGGGTCGATCTTAGCCGCAGTTGGTCCGTGGATATGACCATCTTTACATACCAAGACCCCTCCGTGCCTTGGAAAGCACGTTAAGCCGTTGGTCCCGGCTATCATTCCTGGATCTTTGACAGTCGTCACGGGTCGTCAGAAGCCCGAAATTCTGATAACCAGTCTTACCAAGAGGTATCGTATTACCCAGTAACTAGGTTGTGGAGGACAGATAGGCAGTCGTTCCATGTAAAATACTGGTATTCAGCTGCATATGGTTAGACAGGAATCAGACACTAACAAAGTTGGGAAAAGGCTAGGCAGATGAGGATAGTAGTTACTGACATAACTCGGCACTGGGAGTGCTGCAGCAGTGTAGTATACTACCCGATCAACATTAGAGAAGAGTAGAGAGCACTCTACTTACTTTATTTTTCGTGTAGTTAGTGACTAACCTGTTATCAGAATTTTTATGCCGCCCATGGGCCTCTGACTTGACTTCACATGCCGTCGAGAAATATCTCTCAGACATGCCGGTTTCCTCACGATGTTTTCCTTCACCGTTTTTGAAGCAAGTGATTATTAATACGCACATGAATCCGAAAAGTCAGAGGTACGTGCCTTGGGTTCGAACTCGAGACCTATGACATGACAGTCCGCCGGTTACACCACTAGGATATCACTGCTGTTATATTCTATTTACTGACAGGTGACAACAAGTGATTTACAAGAATTAAATACTTTTCACGAGATGACTTTTACGATTAGTTGCGCTTTCCTAGAATTTGATTAGAATATGACAATTTTCCAATCATTATTAGGTGTGAGACTGCCTCGTTGGTCTAGTGGTTGCAAGCGCTACTGCTGAGTATGAGGTCTTGGGTTCGATTCCCGGGTCGGGCAAAGTGTTATTAGGTTTTTCCATCTGGAATTTCTCAGTAGCAATCCGGAGTCTGGATTTGTGCCCGATTGATGGCAATATTACATGGGATTTTAACATAACTGGCGAAATGTGGGTGAACTATAGGTACACCTCTGCCTAACCCTCAGGGGATTACAGGCGTGATGTTATGTTATGTTATTAGGTGTGGGAGATACCTATACAGGGTTGCGATTTAGTTACCTACATCCAACAAGGGGGTGATTCTACCTGTCATACTGAACAACTTTCGCTATGAAAGGCATATGCGATTCGTAAAAAAAAAGCAGTGGTACTCCAGGAGTGCCGATAGAAAGGAAAACTTGCAAAAAAAAAATCGGCACCGCGGTAATCAACGCGTTGATGTCTTTTACTCCACGCACCACGGTAACAAACAAGCTGATGTCTTTTTAATAGTCAAAGCTGGTGTCGTAACAGTGTCGTGAAATCAATGGTTTAGTCCCATCTCAACTAAAGAAGTTTTCACTTTAAAAAAAAACAAGCATCGAAATTGTATGTCTACTGTTATTAGGAATTTGTTATTTATTCCCCGAGTCGGATATGAGTTTCATATGGCGAAAGTTGTTCAGTATGACGGGTAGAATCACCCCTTGACGGATGCAGGTGACTAAATCGCCACCCTGTATACTTTTCATACCGTTTCAGCAAAGCTAGAGTTAGTTGTCCCCTGTTTAGTAGACAGAAGGCAGTTAGGAGCTACAACTAAAAAACTATTACCTACTCTATGCTAACACGGCACTCCTGCGCAGCAAAGTGATGACATCTTAAAACTTCACTAAGTAGTAAGGTGACAAATTCACAATATGCTCTTTATGATGATCTGTTAAGACGCAGATATATTCTAGTGACCTTGAGTGGTTAGCTTGCGTGTTCTGTACCGAGCTCACGCAATGCGTCGTGCGATCAGCCAGTAATAGGACTCGCCCATCAAGGAGCGCTGTTCCAAATTAGACGCATTATTAATTTATTATTCAAAAAACAAAAGATATTTTAATTTAATATACGCATAATTAAATTATCTTTAAAATGGTGAAGGTTTCAAACAAATACGCTTGGTAGATTTCGTGTGATTCTCAGTTTTTTATCCGCATTAGACATAACTTGACAAATTAATTTCACTATGTAATATAAACAGAATCTAAAATATTCCTACATTAAGTTATTAAGAAAATGCTCTAATTTAACATATATTTTTTCTAATTCATTAACACTACTCGTTTAGACGTGATCTTCAGTATAAAATCATTAAAAGACGGTTATCGTTGCCTTAAAACACAGTTACAAAAATGACTGCACAAACCAGTAATAGTGTAATAATGCAAGAAATATAATACAATAATGAATCTACTAAAACACAGTATCGTGCGCCGTGCGCAGTGCGTACGCGCCGCTCATAATGAGCGTTGTTTATAAACTTCATAAAGTAACGCACTATTACCCTCTCCATAATATTAATATGTTGAACGCAACATTAATAATTACATTTTGGACGTAAATACTAAACAGTGCTGGACAAGCCCAATATCTGACTAAAGGAAGATTTATACAGCGACTGAATCTTTATAGTACACTGAATCCTTAATTAGCATTGCACTGCAACACTGGTCATAGCGTATTTATTTAAATAACTTTTTAAAAAGACAGTGGCACTCCGGGAGGGCTGACAGAAGCGAAAACTTGAAAAAAAATCGCCACCGCGGTAATCAACGCGTTGATGTCTTTTACTCCACGGTGTCGGTAACAGGCCGCGAAATCAGTTTTAGTCCCATCTCAAAAATGCCCAACGTGCCTAAAGAAGTTTTCACTTAAAAATTTTGCAACTTGTTAAATTACTGCGCATACGATTTACTATGGTAACAGCCCTATGCCAATTCTTCGAACTAAATCAAATAAAAATGTTCCATATCAGTGGAATAAATCACAAAGTTTCTCAAGTCTGTGATCAATTTGAAATCTTAATACAACTTGTATAATTAAGTTTGAATAAATATAACCAATAACCGTTACGAGCGTGGGTTCTTTCTAAACCGATTTGGTTGTCCAGTCCAGTCCTGCGTATCCTAACTAGCGTGGCTACAGTTAGCTAAATAAGGTGCTGAACAAAAACGCGTGTATTTTCATTAAGTTGCCATAACGGACGGGATCTAAAATGTATGGGCACAGTGCAGTTATCACTTTGAAGCGATTTAAAAAAAACATGGAAACTCCTGCTCCGTGTAATCCTTTTTTTTAAAGTGAAAACTTCTTTAAGCGCGTTGGGCATTTTAGAGATGGGGCTAAACCATTGATTTCGCAACACTGTGACGATACCAGCTTTTGATAATTAATAGACATCAACGCGTTGATTACCGCGGTGTCGATTTTTTTTTCAAGTTTTCACTTCTGTCGGCACTCCCGGAGTGCCACTATTTTTTTTTCAAGTTTTCACTTCTGTCGGCACTCCCGGAGAGCCACTGTTTTTTTTGGGTGGGAAATTATCAAATAACTTCTCCCGCTATGGGCGGAGCAGGAGGGCGTGTCAGACTCTTACTGACTAAAACCCACCTGTGTTCCTTCAGTTGCCTATATGTTGCCAGGGGCCACAGTATCCCTTTCGGACTTTCCCGCGACCTCGGCAGGCATCAGCTCTAGCGGACCCCGTCCAAGTCTGCTCTGCGTTGTTATAGATAATTCTGAAGGAAATACCAGGATGGGGCATGGAGAAGTATTATCAGGCAGGCACTGACATTAGCAGGTTGCGTGTGGGCCAGGCCGTGGCTTCCACTCGCCGAAAAACCGCGCGTGCGTGCCCGCCTGCGCCGGTAATAGCCGGGCGGCCCAGCCGTGAGCTTCGCGACAACCAGCGGCTCGTAATAAGCCGTGTAATATCAACATTGACAACTACAATACGATTGTGCGCCACAATCCCTCCTATCCACGAATCTAACTCTCCAATGATATCACACAGCGGGGTAACGCTTTTTTTCCAAATCATAAGATTAACCTCAAATATTGACCTGCTTAATATTTTTACTGGTTAAGATTGATTTATTCGCATTTACCGCGAATGATATGATACGTTTTTCTTATTAAGTTTCAGTCATATAAGTCCATACCTACCTACATATCGTCGCTCGGCATCCAATACCGCTGATGAGACATTTTTTACGAAAATCATTTTTAAATGCAGGATCACATATTTGAACGTGTAGAACTACGAATAATGAAAGTATTATTCGTAGGTCTAGAATAAAACAATAATAATCTGATTTTCGTAAAAAAATCACATTCGTGGTATTAGATGCCGAGCGACGATATGTAGGTATGGACTTATACTACTGAAACTTAATAAGAGTAAAGACTTAATAAGTGCTAGCGTAAGGTTGAAGTACAGCAGCTCAGTGCGTCGTCACCGGCATGCACGCGCCGCTCAACAAGCGAGTGTACTGCACAAGCTCTTGGCGGGTTGTGCAGAGACGACTGGCATCATGGAGATGTGTGTCCGCTTTCGAGTGATTAAATTTACATAGGAAATTACAGCAAGCTATGTCGAGCAGCCACTGAGCTCAGGAATCCACGCGCGCCGGCCATTCATACTTCGTTTAGCATTTATAGCAGTTTGCCATTTTTGATGAAGATATTTAGTAAACATGTGAATATATCAAATGGTTTTCTGACGGTTTAACCAGAGTAACGAACTCTGATCCACGAATGGTTCATTAAAACCCGAGTGTTGCACAGCAAGAGGTGCCCACAGCACGAACTTTGAAACTCGCGAAATCTTGTGCAACAGACAGGTGGACTCAAGCAAATGGAAGCATGTCTACTTGCAAATGCAAATGCCCTGCTTGTGATCCCTCGATATCTATGCAAACTGCTGACGTAACAAGCTTGGTTTGCGCAAGTCGTCTTCTATTGGAAGTGCTTCAGGTATGACAGTGACGCAACATTTAATTGTGAACCGTTTCGGACGAGAAGCGTCTCGTCGTGATCGACCGAGCTCGTACGTGCGCGGGACTCCGGCGGCTCGCTGGGACGCGGCCCGGCCCGGCTGTGACGTCACGGCATATGCTACACTAACACGCGACTTGGACATTTCCTCGGGTTTAGTCGAACCCTTCATCGGTGCATCGGCAGAATGGTGGTGGAAAATATGGTGAAGGACAACCAGAAGGGCCAATATAAATTTTGCGAAAAATACATAAATAACTCTTTTGTTTGATAACAATTTACACCACAACCGCGAGTCTATATAAGAAAAGCAGAACCCCTTTACAACGTTGACGCATGGATATCTAGGTACCTACTGGAGCAATGAGTACGGTTCCCATACGCACGAAAAACCAGTAGTCGTGTATCGTAGAATAACAAACTGGTCTATAATTTGATATAATTTGTGAACACAGGGCGGCAGCGGACAGAGGTCGGAAGCTGCTGCGTCACGCGACGTGGGATCCGATCGCGTCGCCATCATGCGACCACCGATTACACAAGCACTGTCTACCGTGCCGCTACTCAATGTGTCTGGTGTCGGAAGAACGACTGTATATGCACATTGGTACGATGTGATGCATACGTAAAAATGAGAGTGCGTATGACAATTAAGAATTCCAGTAAACGAAATCGAATGCCTTTTACGGCAGTCGGTAACAGCAGTCGTTTGTCAGCAGCACTCAGCGGAGGTAATAAAGCGAATCTCTGAATAAAGCGCCGATAAAGAGGATATTGTCACACAAAAACTGTAGAATTACGAGCATGGAGTGTGACAGATGGAAAATCTCGATGTCATCGCCGGAGTTTTTGTTGCTACAGATTTGAATAATGGTGTGATAGTACATAGCACAGGGGGAGAGGCAGAAGGCCAACCAATTACAACTCGCGATGAAGGAAACATTCTGTTCGGTGTATAGCTTTGCGTGCAGCGGAACAGTCGTGAACTTGACTGCTCAAACGCGCTTCACTGATGTGCTTGTCATGTAACAACAGTGCTTGTGTGAGTTGTTGGTCGCACGTTGTATGAGTTGGAGCTTTTGTGCTGATCTGGGTAGTGAGTACGGTACGGGTCCGGCGCGGGCGCGGGACGGCACGCACAATGCGCGGTGAGCTCCGTGACGCACGCGCATCACAAAAACGCGTCCCCGCCCCCCGCGCGCCCCCGTCCCCGCCGCCACACGCTTTTTACCTGCCGGCCCATTCATCCCGTAATTAACGCGAATAAAAAACGAAGTTAGACGAAAATTAGAAATGTTTCGGTGTCGCCGCGCGGCCGCACAAAAACCGATTCAGCTGTGAATTTATATTAATTTAATTATGTCGTCGTTTTGTCTCGCCGTGTGACGACGCGGCGGCGCGGCGGCGCGGCCAATCGACTACCGTTCGGCGCCTGCGCAGCGCCCGCGCCCGTGGGATACTATACTACCGGAGGAAGCCATAACTTTCACGAGACTCACGTGTTGGTGCCGACACACGACACACGTAGCGGAGTATTCCACCCGCGCACTAATATTATAATAAGTAAGAGTGGTACATACCGTTCAGGTCGAGCACCATCTGTGTGTTGAAGTAATGGCTAACGTCACCGCGACCCGACACTGAAACAACAAAACACTGCTTAGTTATGGCATTTAATCATAGACAACAATAATTTGATATAAAATTATCACATAATCCAAATTTTGACCATCATCCGAGACCTGGTCGAGGTCTAAACAGGTCAGGTAAACATGGCACAAAAGTGAGGAAGCCTATACATTATAGTCAGCAGTATGTGGAACAAGGCTGCCAATAAAGTTGATGGTGAATACATATTTTAGCCCCAGTGTGTGTAGAGTCCCTCGTTTTTCCTTAATAATGTTGCCATAATATTAATGTAGTTCAAAATGTTGCCTTAGTAACTCGTAAGGTTATGCAAAAATGATTTATTTTAAGATATAAGAAGATACCAAGAATAAGTGTATTGCTTTAAAGACAAGTACCTTGTACTGATGAGAGTAACTAATAAAAATACCGAAGGAACAGCTACCCTGACCTAAGAGGTTTATAAAATCGTGCCACGTGCCAGTGAAACCCACGTGTCACTGAATGTAACCAATTGAACAGTTTTTATGAAAGCAATGGACCAATCACAGACGCCTGAACCGAAACCTGCAGATTTTCTTTAAACGTGAAGGTGTCATTGTGATGTGTAATGTGACAGATTTAGATATTTATGTGCGGAATGCCCACGAGGGGCAAGGTCGCGACTGTTGACTGTCACACAATGGGTCGGAGCTGACCGGTGGCCGGTGGACTGGACGCCCTACAGACACAGTCCCACACACCCACGCATTCAATTGTCAGTGCGTTGCAGGCCGCGGGTGCAAGGCGCGCAGGCGCAGCTGCCCGCGCCACCGTCGCGAACAAAGCACGCATTGTGCACTGACCGTTGTAAAATCAGCGCCATTATAATGATGATTGTGCGCCAAACGAGTGGGCGGCCGGCTCCGGCGCACGTAGCTAATATAACACACGTACGCGGTACCGTACCGACTTCGACCCGGCCGACCCACCTCCGCCAAATTATTGCTGTAATATACATTCTAAATTGTGGCACTACTCGCCGGACTACCGGGCAACACCAATTACTAATAATTGAATATTAAATTGGTAGCCTTATTTTTTGATAAAACAATAATGGGCTATATTTATGGTTAGAACTATTTTGGAGATCCACAATAAATAACATAATATCGACGAATAATTTGGATCCAGCCCGTCTACTTTACTGTCTCATTTTCATGTGTCCGATTCGAATAATTAAGCTTAAAGCTTTTGCCATGAACAGCAAGGTATTGTTCAGCAGATTGATTTTCAAGTTGTTGATTGAGTCCGTTACTGGTTTTAACATTCTGAATGTACACTCTGTACATTACGCGCCACGAAAAATGAGACTTGACCGCGCCTCCCGCGCTCTTTCTGCCGCCCCGATGACACCCCGGCTAGACCTCATGCCGCTAAAGAGACCATCAGAGAGAATCATCTACTGCGCAAGTCAAACCACGTGGTATGTCAAGTCTCATCTTTAGTCGCACGTATTGTAACGTGCATTACATTGTGTTTTAGTTAATGCAACTTTTTCCTTCACGACTTGACACGGTTTGAACGTCTACTTATTTGAAATGAAAAGATAATATTTAAATAGTTGCTCATTCATTAAGATATTTACATAAAAAGTGGTAAGTTTTGACAATTTAATCGAGCATTGTTATAAAAAGCAAGTGGTCGCGAAATGTTAACAAGTTCTACACCATAGCAAGAAACCGCTACATGTATGTATGTGTGTGTGTCGTGGGGACACTCGGTATAATGATGCAGTAATTGCGTCGTTAGCGAGGAAGAGAGGGGGGTGTGGGGCGGTGATAGAGATCGGTGCGCGCGCGCATACATCGCAACCGACTGCGGATTGAGTTATACTGGAACACAAGCTGATCTAAATTACGAGTAGATTCGACCTGGCTTGTCTGAGGGACATAAAGCACTCAATGAGGAGACAAATCGTTACGAGAAGTAGAAGCTCATTCACATTACAAGATTACCTAGCAAACGGTTAATCGTTTGTGATCCGAGATGCCAGCTACCTCGGAGGCTGGACATTGCTACTTTTAGTTGGTCGTCAGTTAGATTAGCTGTTCATGATTTGGTAACAGCTGTTATGGTTTTGTACACACATAACAAAACATAACCCCAGTATTCCCCGAAGGTTTGGACTGAGGTGTACCATTTATTACACCCACATTTTGCCAGTTATGTTTAAGTTCCATGTAATAGAATATAACACAACATAATTCATAATTTAAATTATTTTGCACACTATTGTATGAAATCAATTTTTTCTAACTGAACAGATAGCTGTGCTGCTGGGGAGTTTGTTGCGCCACTTCTTCTTCCCAGCTAAAGCACTAGGAAGTGGTGAAGGGTGGACATTTTGGGGGACTGTCTTATGTAATTTTGACGTTGAAAAGTGCTAAATCTCAGCACTCAATTTGAATTTAAATAGGGGGTGAAATGGTTTTCAAGTCTAAGTATGTAACTAGCTCATGCATCCATTCAACACCGTTTAAGTTTAAAGACATTAAAAACAATGATTACTATAAAAACACTGATCAAATTAATTGTCTCACAAAATTTGCGGGAAGGGTAAGTAGAATACATGACGTGACTCGCATGACACGACTCCCTACAGACTGCTTGCATTATTTGTTAAAAATATTAGCCGAACAGAATCTTTCACGACGTGGTGCGCGTGATGACGAGGGGGCGTCACTCGTGCGGACACGACGCATGGCAGGAGACGCGTCTGCATGAGGACACAGCACAGGACAACTACTAACTGTAGGTACCGCTCATCAAATGAACCGTTCATATAACTACCTACTGTACTGTAGGTAACCTCAAATTGTCTCGAATTGGAAAGTAATGAGCGAAATTACCGATTGCAATTTGGAGTACCGCTCACCATTCATAGTTTGGAAGCTTACGGCCGCTTCTGTCCAAACAAACATTTTCCTCTCCAAGAGATTTAAAGATAGGATCACATTAACCGGAGAGTATAAACGAGGTGCGGGCCGGACGCCACCGGCCCAGCCCGTGGGTCGGTTTCCATTTAAAGTGGGGTCAGTGCGTCCGCCATCGCTCACGGGACGCGCAGTAAATCGCGCGCGTGAATTACTGCCCCGCGCTGCGCAGCGTCCCGCGTCCCGCGTCCCCGAACACCGCGGGACTGTCCCCGGGGACTGCCTGTGCTGCGCTACTCCATAAATCGTCCCCATTTGGCTAACCCGCGAATCAAAGAAAGGTAATTCACAATGTTTAAATCCAATTTGAAAGGAACGAGGGCGGCCGACCCCATCGCACTTTCAATATTATTGTAATCCAACAAGCTATTAATATACCGCCGACCGGCAGACGATATCAAAGAAATAACTTAACCCAAGTGTTGGGGTTGAACTCAAGTTATAACGCTGAATAATAAAAATAGCTAAATCGCTTCAAATACAGTCCTCCGTTCGAGGAGGGGAGAAAGGCCTCGGAGCAGAAACTTGAAATGATATGCGTCGATAACAAGTACTGCGACACTTGTCATTACACGTGTTGACCGGCACAGGACATCCTGTAGGACTGCAGGGCATGCATCGCGCACCGACGGCGGCTCCAGTTCCAAAGTTAATCAAAATTTTGTGGAGCCATTATCGGTATTCTCAGGTACTGAGATAATACTGCTGACTAAGTTAGACCCGTGAAGGTAATTCATCGGAAAAGTTCACCTGATCGAAGGGCTTTTACACACATTAGAGCGCAGGTGTCGTATTCCGTATCCAGACAAGCACGTGACCACACACTATTCACCACCTCGCCACGCAGCAACCCTCAGGAGAGTGAAACGAGAAGTATATACATAGTTTAGTAGATAACTAAACAATAGACGACCGTTATACAACGAGATTCAGATTCAGATTCGTTTATTTGCGAAAACATGTGTAGATAATATACATGGTATGATGCTTATCATAGGTGTAACAAAGTATTTTTTGGCTCAACATGTTTGACTATGGCTGGTGTACAAATTTGGTCGAAAGACAATAGGATTTTAAAATTAAGATAGGTACAATGAACAATAATATAAATAAATCAACAATTAACAATAATATTAAATTAAATAACGTCAATAGTCATGATTCAAAATAAATAGATTAGATTCAGTCAGTGTCTTCAGAGGGATTTATCATTTAAAAATTCATTAACATTATAATAAGCTTTTTCTGTCAGTATTTTTTTAAATGTTTTCTTAAACTGGTCTATATTTAATTTCTTAACACAGGGATATTATTGTAAATTATTGGCGCTCTGCATACAACGCTTTTATACAGTAGCGCTGTAACTTACAATAAACAAGTAATTATGTAGTTGTCAAAACTGTTCGCAGAACCAACGCCAGCGAGTGATTACTGATGCAAATAGCGGTAATGAGAAGCGGCGGTTACAATCGCTAATGCAAGCGTTAATAAAATGCAAAAATTAGTTAATGGACAGCCGCGGGTTTCACTGCATCAATCACGGAGCGCAATAACGACAGAAAAACTGTACAGCGACGGTAATGGCGGCTGAACTGAATACAAGGCTGCGCCGGCGCACTCACACCTGCGTGGTACGTGGACACAGCAATCAATTGGTACTAAAGGCTTACTGACAATATGAATCAAACGATACTTGTAGACGACTATTTAAAAGGTACGACAGTTGTTCGGGACTGCTCTATTTTATGAAATGCATATATTAGTATTGCCGCGCACACCTATTATATGCTGCGTACGCGCATCGTGCAGTTTCTAAGAAGCAGCAGTTTGGAGCGCATCAATATGTGTTTATAATGATCACGCGAATGTGCGCCTGATTTGGCAACCGCCGCCGCCCGTCGCCGCCGGGACAAGAACACGTATTTTAATTGTACATATCACACTTATGGATGAGAACAATGAGTTTATCAAAGTAACCAGTGATAGCCTAGTGGTGTGACCGTCAGACTGCCAAGTCTGACGGTCTCGAGTTCCCCCACCTCTGAGTTTTCGGATTCATATGCGTATTGTATAATTATCACTTGCTTCAAAAACGGTGAAGGAAAACATCGTGAGGAAACCGGCTTGCATGAGAAATATTTCTCGATGGCATTTGAAGCCAAGTCAGAGGCCCATGGGCGGCTTTAAAACTCTGACTCCAGGTTAGTCACTAACCACACAAAAACAAGAAGATCAAAATAACAACGAGAAAGTTCAAACAATCCTACACAATCAAAACATTACAGGCAGAAGATCTATACTCCGTTTGAAATAAGATTAGACATTTAAACAAACCTTTTTTACAGTCCGTTCAACCGATTTTGACTTTTATACCGTAGGCATAAGGATGGCATTAAAAGCAAAAAAAGTGGTTACAAACCAACTGTTTACTGCAGCTGTCATTTGTCATGCCGCCATCGCAATAGAAGTCAAAATCGGTTGAACGGACTGTAAAAAAGGTTTAGTTAAATGTCTAATCTTATTTCAAACGGAGTATAGTTGCACTTTAACAACAGCTGCACGGGTCGATCGATCAAGTTAAGCTACGCTTGCCGCGGTTGGACTGTAGATGGGTGACCATCTTTACATACCAAGACCCCTCCGTGCCTCGGAAAGTACGTTAAGCCGTTGGTCCCGGCTGTCATTTGTAGATCTTTGACAGTCGTTACGGGTAGTTAGAAGCCCAAAAAGTCTGACAACCAGTCTTACCAAGGGGTATCGTGTTACCTAGTAACTAGGTTGTGGAGGTCAGATAGGCAGTCGCTCCATGTAAAATACTGGTATTCAACTGCATCCGGTTAGACTAGAAGCCGACCCCAACATAGTTGGAAAAGGCTAGGCAGATGATTATATTTTGTAACCATATTTTGGTTTAAAAGAGTGTCCGCGGAGTTTCTTGCCCGTTCTTCTCCATAGCTACGCTTTGGAAGCGGCAACTAGCTTCATCTTGCTGACTGACCGACCCCTTGACAATTCAAAAGTGCCTGTAATTGGTTTATTTGAAATAAATGTTTTGAGTTTGAATTTGCTTCGATATCGTATGACAACTAGCGAGGAGCTAGTGATAAAATGATGGCTAAATAACAAGACCCTTCAGATGTTGAACAGAGCTGTACTGCCTAACAGTAACGTCGGTCCAGATTTAAACTAAGACAAACACCCGATTTCTGAACGGAAAATTTCGCGGGCTTTAAAGGAATTGAAGGAATCACCCTAGGTAATACCAAAGTAGAGTTTGACAAGTTTTCAACCTTAAATTCTCAATTCAGAAACCGGTAGTAAGCTTTGAAAGCAAAACTTATGGGTAACTTCATCATAATCAGCTTATAATGTTCCCACTGCTGGGACACATGCCTCCTCTCGGTGAGAGGGAGTGGGTTGTAATCCACCACGCAGGCCCAGTGCGGGTTGGTAAATGTCACATGTCTTCGAATTTTTTGGTTCTAGGACATGCCGGTTTCCTCACGATGTTTTCCTTCACCGTTTTGAGAGCAGTGGTGATGAAATTAAATACATAAACAAAGTAAAGCGCCTGCCTGGATTCGAACCTATGACCTAACAACTCGTAAGTCGGGGCCGTTACCACTGAGCCACCACTGCTCAGCTCTGCTGTAGGTAACTTAAGATAAACTATTGTAATGTTAACAAAACTCCCTCATAAATCCTAATCTTAATAACATAACACATACATAACATCACGCCTTGTTTCCCCGAAGGAAAAAAAAAAAAAAAAAACAAATAATAAAAAAATAAAAAAATATTATAATATAAATGAGTTTGTTAGTTACGCTTTCACGCTAAAACGGCTCAACGGATTTAGATGAAATTTGACACATGAGTAGACCATGACCTTGATTAGGACATAGCATACATTTTATCCCGATATTTCCACGGGATCGAGATTTATCAAAATCAAAAGTCATTTATCCAAACTAGGCTGAGCATCAGCACTTTTCCAACGTCAAAATTACATAAGACAGTCCCCCAAAACGCACGCCCTTCACCACTTCCTAGTGCCTTTAGCTGGGAAGAAGAAGTGATGCAACAAACTCCCCAGCAGGTGCGCTTATGTGGGTGAAACCGTGGGCCACAGCTAGTGGCAAAATAAATGATGTGTATGGCATACCTCTGGGGAGAACAAGTGCGATGTTATTTTTACTGTATTATGTGCTAACCGCTTCAGAGATAGGTATTTTTGCTATCACCACGCTTGGCAAAAGCTATGGATCACAGCATATACAATACCACGAGAAGATCCATTCTCTTCTCGTTTACTTGTTTTGAGATAATTACAGAAAAACGAAAGAAGAAGATATGTTAATGTACAGTACAGATCGGTAATTGGTGAAGGACGAAACTTATTGGTAGATTAAGCTTCTCCAGAGCAGCAGCACATCAACAGTAGAACAGAGACATGCAGAGCAACTAGCCAGTCATGAGTGACAGTGAAACTGATGAGTGTCCACAATCAACGGCTCATGAATGGTGCGTGACGTCACGGATCGATGTCGTCACAATAAGTCGCATGTATCGGAGGATAACGCGCGGGTCGATGACCGCGGCCGGTTAATTGCGCCCCCCTCCCGCGCCCCCCACGGCTCGCCCCCGCCCCCGCCGTCGCCGAACAGATGAGACCTTCGTGTTAAGAACAACATTTGGCCCACATCGCTGGCCCACTTCGGCATCGATCCGCCTCACAAGTTCACACACGTCACTGATAACACGACACTGCACGATACTACAGCTGTACTAGGTGTACAGATGAACACACAACCTTATGCCTCCTTCATTTTTGTGCATGCCAGACCATCTTAATTTATTATGTCTACAATTATACAATAGTCACGGTCAGACAGCACCGTCCCCTCCGTGGCAATAAAACAGAATTTATATGAAGAGACGCGCAACAAGTTGCATTTAAGAATGCGGCGACGCATGAATTGTCCATACAAACGTAGTACATAAATCATTTGCAATTTGAGCATATTTCCACCATATTATGTTGATATTCGGATTGAAACAGTATTTATCTAGGCTCCTACGTCTTTTTATTTCCAAAAACTTACCTTTAAATGAAGTGTAAGCGAATTGCATTTCGTACATTTTTACAGTATAAATGACATGTTTTCATACTGTTTTTTTCTGTATTATAAACAACAATTTTTGTAATATTGTTTCCGCAGAAGCATTGTTTATGTTATCAAGTTACAAATTATCGAAAAAAAAATGGAAATACATTAAGTTTTCATTCATCATTTTGTGATAATTTCGTGTTACGGAACACATCTAAATTTATCACATATTTTCGAAAGCTAGTAGTACTATCGCGTCAAGCAATAATTGTCAATGTGTGCGTGGTAGTATTGCTTACTGTAGGTGTATATCGCTCCGACAGGCATTCACACTAGCGCAACGTGCTTGGAATTGAATTTTGCAAACATCTCGATTTGTAGTTGCGAGCCGTGTCGCCGGCTTCTTAAAGCCTTACGGTAGCACGTCCATCTTCCCCGTTACCTCATTAAATAATATGTGATGATACCTTTATTCAAAATATGAGAAGTGAGACAACACAGTAAAGAGATGATTAACATGCTGTAATCCGTAATAATTTGGGTAACTTTCTAAGGCGCCGCTGCTAATTAATATGTAAAATGCGCTTTGTTTAAACGGAAACAGAACATAACTCGTACCTCTTATTAATTCTATCGGTAACTTCAAGAAGTTAAGTTAATCTCCCGATGCCACCACTCAACAATCTCGAGCAGAAGGGTTACATCTCTTATAGACAGAGATACAGATCAACACGTATAGCATGGCAACCATAGAAACGGGTTTTGTCGACGGAAGAATAGACAAAATGACAGATTGTGATTGTTTATGTGTGACTTTGTCTATTCTCTCGTCGACAAAACCCGTTTCTGTAGTGATGATGCTAAGCGTGCTGATCTAGTTGGCACATCCAAATGTGTGAAAATGTTTGCGGTGTCTACGGCTTAGACGAACATTGCCGTAGATTCGAGATCAAGGTAAAGAGCAAGTCCGATTCGTCGTAGATTTGAAAAGACGACTTTTACGAGTATTATACCTATTTAAAACTAAAAAAAATAATTTTTAGTTTTTTTTTTAAAGTGAAAACTTCTTTAGGCGCGTAGAGCATTTTTGAGATGGGAAAAAACAATTGAACTCGCGACACCGTCACCAACACCTCATTTTTGTAAACGCGATTGTGCTCTTTATTTATATTACGTTACGGATCAATGTTCTATGCAAGTATTTTTACTTTAAAGGTTTTGTAAGTATTTTTTTTAATTGTTCAAGTTTTCACTTCTGACGGCACTCCCGGAGTGCCACTGTTTTTTTTTTTTTAGAATACTTTTCAAAGAATTTAGAATCTTATCCTCATTTTTGTTGATTTTTTTTTCCAGTCACTGATCGAAGAGAAAGTCTTTGTCTAGACAGAAAGCCTTGAAAATAACAACCCAATCACACAGCAAGTCACCTTGAGTTCGGCGTTCATCAGTCTTGCTTCTTGTATGTCACATGGTGGAGTAGTCTTTCTGCTCTTGTTTGCAGTGCGGACGACGCAAAGTTACGATGTTCGGAAGTGTGCCCAAGAGGCGTGCACTTTTAACTTTAAGCTGAGTTATGACAGCGCCGCGCGCCGCACTTGTGCTGACTTTACAACATCATAAAACAACAATTAGGCGTCCTCGCCGACTGGATGCGTTCAGTGCGTTCTGGCGTGTGTTGTGCGTCGTGCGTCAAGCGCCGCTCCACCGCGCAGACTTAACGAATAGATAAGTAGGTAGTTACTCTAATTACGCCTTCAACTCATTTGTAACCTAACTGTGGTCGGGATTGAAGTTGCTCCGAAGTACAAGTGAATTCAATAACAACGCTCCCCTTAAGTAAGACCCAGTAAGTGAGGGATGCTGGTATCATTTCTACAAGGTTTCAATAATCAATTAATGTAACTATCTTAAAAGTCTAATGATCTCTAGACTGACCTTCTCCAAAGTATACATTTATTTAAAATTAGATTTAAATTTTTTTAATTGCTATTATCTAAGTTCGAGTTCTACGCCTGAATAAAAGACATCAACGAGATACTGTTTATTAAATTAAAATATTTTTTCTCAAACTTGCATCAATTCGAACATTATTTTAATAACCTTCTTCGAGATAAATCGAAATTGCTGTACTGGTGAAAAACAAGCGAGCGCCCAGCCGGCAATGTTACTATGAAAATCCATATCTGTCGTGTTATTTGAAAATGGAACTAACTTTTTAACCGACTTCCAAAAAGGAGGAGGTTATATGTTCGTCGCGAATGTTTTTTTTTTTTTTTTTTTATGTATGTCCACCGATTTCTCCGTCAATTGTGGACCGATTTTGAAAATTATTTTTTTGTTTGAAAGGGTGTGCTCTCGAATTGGTCCCATATAAATTTTATTAACTTTGCTTGGATAGTTTTTGAGTTAGCTACAAAATACGTATTTTTTTCCCACTTAGTATGTAGATGATATGATAAGTTTCTGTCACTGGTAGCAGGTAGTGGTATTCGAATGTGTATGGGGTAGGTACCACAACTAAAAAGTGAAAAATAAAAACTTTTTACAAAAAAAAAACAACCGACCTCCAAAAAAACACTACAAAGTGAAAAATAACTTTAATTTCGGAAGTCGATGGCAAAAAATGAAAATACAAAACCCAAGACACCGACTTCCGAAATTAAAGTTATTTTTCACTTTGTAGTGTTTTTTTGGAGGTCGGTTGTTTTTTTTTTTTACTTCAATACATGGCAACCAAGGAGGTAACTTAGCAAAGATTATGTTTAAATTTCGAACTGGCTTAGCAAATAGAGCTATTAAAAGTAAAGAAGAAACAAATGAACATATAGGCGCGTGAAAATTTTCTTTGTTCGTCATTGATTCTGAAATTTATAATTAATTTACTCAGTTTGAATTTCCGCGCATTGTTTGAGAAAAGTACTATACAAGCCTTGGCCACAACCAGGCATTGATGGACTCACATATGTGTGTCTCGACTATGCCTCGGCCCACATTTTCACGATACTCAAAACTTTATTGCATTCCACAATGTATGTGCTTAGGTGGTAAACATTTGAAAAGAAACAATCGTGGACCCTGTTGGGCACAGCAAAAGAAATATAGTAGAGATGAGGACTTATTGTTTATCTTATAATCTAATTTATTCTAAAATAGTAGTTTATGAAACTGTTGCATTATTAGGGGGTATTAAAACATGAGTGTGTGTTTAAAAACCGAGCCGTAGGCAAGGTTTTTAATAGTATCACACGAATGTTTTAATACCTGGTAATGTGCAGTTTCATACACTACTTTATCTACTCTCAAACATTGGGATTGAAACAAATACTAAATAAAAGATCAAAGTTAAAGATCAAGAATAAATTAAAAAATCCCACGAAATTCAGTAAGTACTACAAAACAAATGAATGTCGCCTGCACCAGCACATCACCGCACATGCGCTACAGCGGGTGCTGCTGTCCCCCGCCAAAAGTTGGTGGAAACTCTTTGGTGATATTAACTTCTTGGATTAGCGCTGTATCGTAACAGAAAAAAAAATTGTTTTATAGTATTATTTTGTTAGAGAAAAAGTGTTATAATATGATTCTATTTTTAAATTTCGGTATTCTGTTTATAAAGTATGTCAATATAAACTCGTTTTGAAGTTCATAATTCGAATATTATGCTATGAGAGTAGATAAAAACATTTATTGTGTATTTTATATGAGTTTTAGAGATTTATCATTTAAATATTCATGTACACTGTAATAACATTTAATTAATAATAGATTTTTTAATTTACTCGTGAATAGATGGAGTTTCTTTTTCTTTTCTGATTGATTCAGGTAATTTGTTATATATTTTTATTGACATAACTAGAGGACTTGTTGAATATATTTTTAGGCGGGATTTTGGTAAGTTTAGTCGTGTTTTGTATCGGAGTGTGTATCTTGTTTGTATGTCTTCTCGTTTAGTGTAAACAATGCCCTAATTGCTGGCCGCGACAGTAACGTACTATTAATTCTAGTAATTTCTGACGGCAAACTATCATACATATATAAGCAAGCAGTAGTAAGTAAATTATCCTCGATTGACTAGGCAAGTTGTAAAGTGGGTGTTTTAGTTAGCCAGAAGTCGGCGTGTCAATATTAATTAACGCGAAACACAGGTGCTGTTGCGGCGCCAGCATTGTGTTATGAATACATACATACATACATAACATCACGCCTTATTTCCCCGAAGGGTTGGGCAGAGGTGTCCCTGTAGCAGGTACACCCACATTTCGCCAGTTATGGTTAAGTCCCATGTAATAGGGGGCGAGCCTATTGCCATCAACAGGGCACAAATCCAGACTCCGAGCTGCTACTGAGAAATTTCAGATAGAAAAACCAAATAACACTTTGCCCGACCCGGGAATCGAACCCAGGACCTCATGCTCAGCAGTAGCGCTTGCGACCACTAGACCAACCTAGAATATCATAGACAATTAGATATACTAGAGTTAGACGCAGTGTGTGTGACCACTAGCTCTGGGCACAGTGGGCACAAGGACATTTTTTTGAAGTGAAAACTTCTTTAGCATCGTTGTGATTTGAAACTCGATGAAACGAAAAAGCGACAGTAAAAAGAGACAGACACAAATTCATAAGATTTAACGTGGGAGAAAATGAGATAGGAAGAATTATACAGTGTTTCTTATGTTCGTGGTTCTCTTTGTGCTCTGCTTCGTACCCCCTACACTCATTCTCATTATCTTGAATTGAAGCCAAAATTTTTGAAGGTTTCACTTCTACCTCGTGTGAATTGCACACATGTTTTCTTTTTTTTTTGTATTGCCTCTCTCATGTCAACCTAGGAGGTTATCAGCTGCTTAACCGGACTTTCCTGTGGGTGCCTCAATAAAGCCAAGGCATGAAACTTACAAACTAAGCGGACTACACGAAAAGAGGCCTCCTGTGGGATACGGGCCTCGGCTTAGGGCGTCGCTGGCGGAGGACAGCAAGGGACAGATTGGATCGGAATAAGGCACAACGTAGTGCTGAATATGCCACTTTTATGTCAATACTGACACGTCAGCGTTCGTCTATAATAACTAGAGATCGGATATTCGGATGCATATTTACCTAAAGTTAATATTTTGCTCAGAAATGATGGAAGTGGCTTCTTAATAAATAAAAAATTAACATAAATCCCGGAATTCCATAACATCCGGTCAATGCACAACTATTCGGATACATGGTATGGAAATGATTTATCAGCCCTCTTATGAAGGTTACTTTTGCGGTGTTAACATAAAAATTTATATATACTAAACATTTTTTTTACGAAACTGAAGACACCAATTTGTTTGTCGCTATGTGCTATGCCACTTTGGCAACCTACTTTACAACATTAGCTAGCATTTCTATAGATAAAAGTACTAAATTTATCAATTCCAGAGTCGCGAGATTTTTACGATCGATACAAAAGTGCCAACACCTGAACGTTAGCAAATATAATAACATTCGATTCTATAATCACAACTCTTAAAGTCGATCCGGGAATCTCGGGATTTTTTCGATACAAAAGTGCATTCCATAATAGCAAACACCTACACTTTAGGTAAATATGCATCCGATTATCCGATCACTGATAGGTAATAACATACAAATATTATGCATCGATAAAAGTATAATAATTAGCTCGAAACACTTCAGTCTGAAATACAACAGCGGAGAAACAGTGTGTTTACATAATCATCGCATGTTACACACAGATTTATATTAAAGATAAATGTATTTCGTGTTTTTAAAATAATTGCATTATTAATTTAAAGAATATATTATTATAATAAGTTGGTCGCGTCATTCTAATTATTAGCTGGTTGTTAGCAGGTGTACCCCCTTTCCCCCTCAACCTACCTACTCTCCCCGCAAGTTTCTACACTTGTTTATTTTATGATTATAATTGTGTTAATCAACATACATACATTATTAATTTAATGTGCAGTCTTGTATGTTTAGCTTATTAGTGGTATAGCTGGCACATGACCTTGTTCCAGCCACAACGGAGTTCACTATATCTAAAGCTGGGTCTCCTGCGCGTGTTTTTTTGAAACATTACACAAAAACCTTACACATAAACATTTGTTTTCATACTGTCTCCTGCGTATTAAAACATTTTTAGATTACATCTACACATTTTTTGTAGATGTCGTGATGAGTTCCGACGAGGAAGACGTACTTAAAAGTATCTCTATTCCAATCCATTGTCTTATTCTCAATTTATTACAACTATTCACAAGACAATATAACCTCAAAACCTGTGATGAATGTCAGTGACAGACGTCCGCGGTGCGCGCAGTGGTTGAAAATGAAACAAACCCTTCCCCTCTTCACCTGCGCGGGGAATATTTTCTATACAGCTCGGAAAAAAAAAAACATCGTGAATGCATACAGAAATGTGTATGACTACGCCTATTTGTTTCGATGTTTTTGTGTAATGCTCCAAAAAATCACGCACAGACACGGCTTAAGAGATTCACAATGAGATATGCATGTAACATCAACTAATGAATATGCTATAGGTATCTATAGGTGCTAATTATCAAACAGTATTGTAACTGATCACAATATTATCAACTTAACAAATTTATTTAACATCATCTGCCTAGCCTGTTCCCAACTATGTTGGGGTTGACTTCCAGTCTAACCGGGTGCAGCTGAATACCAGTATTTTACATGGAGTGACTGCCTATCTGACCGCCACAACCCAGTTACTGGTTAACACGATACCCCTTGGTGAGACTAGTTGTCAGAATTTCGGGCTTCTGACGACTCGTAACAACTGTCAAAGAACTACAAATGACAGCCGGGACCAACGGCTTAACGTGCTTTCCGAGGCATTTGTGTGGTCTTGGTATATAAAGATGGTCACCCATCCACGTACCACCACGCGTAGCTTAACCAGATCAATCTATTATAACTTAGCCACAAGCCTCTCACATTAACCATATTTATTTAACCAATTCTTAACTAATATTTTAGATGCGAAAGTGAGTTTGTTTGTTTGTTACGCTTTCACGCTAAAACGGCTGAACGGATTTGGATGAAATTTGGCACATGGGTAGACCATGACCTGGGATAGGACATAGGATACTTTTTATCCCGATATTCCCACGGGATCGAGACTTATACGGGTGAAACTGAGGAGCGAAGCTAGTTATCTGTATTTTTCAATGTGCCAAGCAAGCACTAAGCACTGGTCAGTGCAAAAACTGTTGTTTACTCTATCCAGTAATGGTTGCTTCTCTTTTCTGTACGTTTCAGGTTTCAACTCTTCTTTCTGTTTTCAATCATTTTGTGTATATTTCATTGTATGATAATAATGTTAAGTGTTAGATTTATGAGATGACGTAACTGAACAAACATTTCTCTTTCTCTGCTCTATACGTTGTAGGACCGGTTTTTTAATCATCAGCTAACTTTTATCCGACGAATAAGTCTGTCATTTTTATGGACAATCTGTCAAAACGTCACATTTATTCATCAGGTAAAAGTTATCTAATGATTATAAAATCGGCCCTTATTGAGGTATTTGACTTGTTCTGAAAAAAGTGGCCAATTCAAGAACTTTCCTTGAAGTGGCTACTTTATCAGTCAAGATATTTAAAAAAGGTTGCTTTGAAATGTGGTGTTAAAGCATAATCTTTGTAATGATGAGAGAATAATAAAGAATTATTATTTTAATAATAAATATTATCTAATCAGCCAATATTGCTCTGATTCAAGATCAAATAAACTTTAAATTACATTTCTATCCACGAGACAAAAATATCGCACGACAGAATAATCAGGTGTAGGCACAAAAGCATAGTAAATATGGATGTCTGATCCACATACCGGTGCGGCAAAAATACATAACATTACCGGATCTACGGCGTGTGACGGGAATGACGCGGATCTCGGTAAACCCTGACGCTGATCACACCTTGATACGACACGGAACATTGCTATAATAATATCTACAAATCGAATTTATTTATTCTGAGAAGAATCTTCAAAACGTCAGTAACGAAACTGTTTAGAATCCTGAGTGCAACAAAATCAAAATCAAAATATTATATTTCACATAAACCTACAAGGGCACTTATGGAACATCAGAAGCTAGGTGCACGGTTCCAATTGGTCGCTTCCTATGGAGAAGAGCCGGCAAGAAACTCCACGGTTACTCTTTTCAAAATAAATTGTTTCTACTATGTTTTCAAATTACAGTGTTAATAGGTATGGGAGGACAGTGTAGGCCTTTCAACAAGTACCAGGTACAACAACAACAATTATTACACAGCAACAATTGGTACAACAACAATTTAGATATATTTTTATTCCATCATCTGCCTAGCCTTTTCCCAACTATATTGGGGTCGGCTTCCATTGAATACCAGTATTTTACATTGAGCGACTGTCTATCTGACCTCCACAACCCAGTTACTGGGTAATACGATACCCCTTGGTAAGACTGGTTGTCAGACTTTCGGGCTTTTGACGACCCGTAACGACTGTCCACGATTAACGTGCTTTCCGAGGCACGGAGGGTTCTCAGTATGTAAAAATGGTCACCCATCCGCGGACCGACCGCTGCAAGCGTAGCTAAACCTGATCAATCGACCCGTGCGGCTGTCATTACTTAGCCACGGGTATGCTGTGCCCTAACAGGGTATATAACTGTACTTTAGCATTAAGCCTTATGTAACATCTTTTATACACATTATGGTAGGCAAAAAAAAACATGTATCGCGCGTTGATGTCTTTTTAATGGTCAAAAGCTGGTGTCGGTAACAGTGTCGCGAGTTCAATTGTTTTTTCCATCTCAAAAATGCCCAACGCGGCTAAATAAGTTTTCACTACAATAAATGAAATGAAATGGAAAATGATACCTAAATTAGTACGATGATGACATTTTGGGCTTATAACGTGGAGACAGTGGCGGGCATAGCTACAGATTGTTTCTAGGGAACACGGAATAACTGAAAATGACTTTGGGGGTAACCAACTTTGTTCCCGCTTTCTCAGTTCAATTTCTTTACCCGACTGCGGCGGAGCCCAAAAGAGGGTAATGTTTTCATATCTATTTTACGTTCTGTCTAATCTTAAAAAAGATTTATAAGGTGTTTTTTGCTGTAATGCCAATAAACGAATTTTTCTTTCTTTATTTCTTTCTTTATAAAAGAGAATTTATTTCATCCCTATTGTTAATGAAAGAAAAAAAAATATTCTGTGAAAGTTTAAATATTATACTTTGTGTCATTTTCCGTTTTTCCGCCTGCTCTAAAAACTATGTATTTTCTTTTTTTGTTTCTATTAACTTTAAATAAAGAATGAGTTCAATCTTCTTCAAACCTGATGGTAGTAAAACATTCAAATATAATGTTAATAAATAATAATGACTTGCGTCAGTGAAAGTTTGTCACTTGTGGTTCTCAAGATGTCTAGATTACTCGAAAACATTTGTTGAAAATTAATAAAATATTATTACCACACTAATACTTTTTTTGTTGCATAGCTTTATATCATAAACCCTTCACTGTATGTTACATTCAAGTACCAAAATCCTCGAAAAATTCATAAAAGGAAATTTTATGAATTTTTACCTACTGTGACCAAATTGTGACAAATTACTACAGTAGCGTATGAAATTAAATAGATTTTTACTACTTAAAAGACACGGGTAATGGTAGCTATTTGAAAAGTAATTTAATTTTCTATAGACTATATTGAACCAACCCAAACCAACCTGAAGAATACCGTGACAATACAACTCGGTGAATCCTGGGGAGAATATTTAACTGCCTTGGAGCCCCAACCAAATTAATTAGAAAAGAAAATAGGAGGACTACCTAGTACTTGAAGAATACTGTAAGAACTTTATTTTTAATTTGCCTACAACAATATAGAACGGTGTCTTTTGCATGGCTGCAAAAATTTGTAAAAAACTATCTAAAAGCTAAATGACGTAGCTTTCAAGAAAAAAGTTATAAATTTTCTAGCAGATAAAGCTTATTATAATTTATTTAAATGAGTTTTTTGATGAGAGATTTTCATCATGTTTTACTAATTTATTATTTTAATGATCTATTTTATAATGACACTAGCTGACCCAGCAAACGTTGTTTTGCCATATAGTTTGGCGTGGACCACCCTTATCACTTAGGGGTATAAAATATAGATTACGACCGATTCTCAGACCTACTGAATATACAAATAAAATTTCATAAAAATCGATCATGCCGTTTCGGAGGAGTATGGCAACTAACACTGTGACACCAGAATTTTATATATAGAAGATTTTTAAATAATTAGACTCGGATTGACATACTTTATTTTATTAACATTTGATGATCTGTTTTTATCTCTACTTTTAATTAAAATAGGTTTTTTATTTTTATTAACTTATTTATCTTTTCTATAGATTATTTTCTATTTTGTGAACGACCAATTGGAACCGTGCACCTAGCTTCTGACGTTTCATAAGTGCCCATGTAGGTTTATGTGTTATTTTTTATTTTTAACGTCTTTTGCATGCTGACAATTTGTGTAATGATTATATTATCTTAAGAGGCCGGCGACACGGCTCACAACTCCAAATCGAGATGTTTGCAAAATTCAGTTCCAAGCACGTTGTGCTAGTGTGAGTGCCTGTCGGAGCGATATACACCTACAGTGAGCAATACTACCACGCACACATTGACAATTATTGCTTGACGCGATAGTACTACTAGCTTTCGAAAATTTATTATAAATTTAGATGTGTTCCGTAATGCAAAAAATTATGAATGAACACTTAATGTATTTCCATTTTTTTTTTTTTTCGATAATTTGTAACTTGATAACATAAACTATGCTTCTGCGGAAACAATATTACAAATATTGTTGTTTATAATACAGAAAAAACAATATGAAAACATGTCATTTACGCTGTAAAAATGTACGAAATGCAATTCGTTTCCACTCCATTTAAAGGTAAGTTTTTGGAAATAAAAAGAGTTAGGAGCCTAGATAAATATTGTCTCAATCCGAATATCAATATGATATGGTGGAAATATGCTCAAATTGCAAATGATTTATGTACTACGTTTGTATGGATAATTCATGCGTCGCCGCATTCTTAAATGTGCCTAATAAATTTTCGTTCCTACTGTTGTTCTATACAGCCTACAGACCGGTCCCAGCTCGCTTCGGTTCGTGGGGTGACCGTGTAAACCGGAGCTAAGAGGATTATTGATGACGCGTCTTCACGGGGCAGTTATACCTGCTATACTTTACATTTATATCTGGAAAATACACTTATTTGCTCATTAAATATATTTTATCATATATTGTAGCTGGCCTAAGAGGAGCCAGCTCAAACAATAATCATTATAAAGATAATTCAATACTTCCGAGTCGAATTTGTTTACCGGTAATTACCCGTTCGATTTAATCAAGTGCTGGGTGCAGACATATCCGTTTTAAATAGTTTACCTTACAATGTAGTCGATTATATTAATTTGTTCCTTTATGTTTTATAGATAATGTTAATTGAACATTCATTTGTTGTTTACGCAGAAAACTTACGCTATTACAATTATTACAACACTAGCTTTGTCGACGATGTCGGAAATTATTCCACGAGAATATACTACCGAGATAAAAAGTATTTTAAATGTTAATCCAAGTCATAAACTATCCGTGCGCCAAATTTCATCCAAATCCGTTCAGCCGTTATAGCGTGATTGAATTATAAACACTCAAACATACAAACTTTCACACTGAAGTAACCCACTTAGAGCACCCGTCCGAATAGCACCTGCGACTCAGCAGCCTACTGCTGGGATGTATTTGTTTTACAGGACGTTATTAAATGAAAGATATCGATAAAACAAATTTCGTATGTACGTATGTATGTGTAATTAATAAACATTCTAGTGTTTTTTATCGATATCTTTCATTTAATAACGTCTTGTAAAACAAATGCATCCCAGCAGTAGGCTGCTGAGTCGCAGGTGCTATTCGGACGTGTGCTCTAAGTGGACTGCTTCTTCACACGAAGTTATAATACATATATAACATAGTAGGATAACTAACAGATTCATCGTTTTATTTGTTAAACATAACGTTATAAAATTTGATCTATCATTAAATTTTACTTAAAGAAGGTATTCACCTCTCTCTACATTAGTTATTATGATTAAATAGATATTGGTGCCGATTCCCTTGTTCACAAACTAAACTAAATTTAAGTTCAGTGCATCTTTTTCTTTCTATTTCATTAAGAAAAGGACAGAAGATAAATTTTAGTTTAGTCCTGTCAAATTAATCAGCGCCTGTCACTACTCCATACCTACAAGTTTAGACGTGACTAAAAACTTGCCTACTAAAATTACGTCAATTTACGTCAAGGGCTGATTAATTTGACAGGACTAAACTAAAATTTATCTTCTGTCCTTTTTCTTAATGAAATAGAAAGAAAAAGATGCACTGAACTTAAATTTAGTTTAGTTTGTGAACAAGGGAATCGGCACCATTGTAGTTCAAATGTATAATTACATAGTAGATACCTGGTTGATGGGTGAAAATATAAATAAACATATCGTCAAGGTATACCAACGTTGTATCACATTCCCGAGGCTGTGAAAATAGAGAAAACGAATTTTCCCAGATATGAGACCTAGCTAGATCGATTTTTCGCCCCCGTAACCCTTATATTGCAACTTTCATCAACATTCAAAATTCAAAAGTCATTTATTCAAATTAGGCTGAGAACCAGCACTTTTCGAACGTCAAAATTACATAAGACAGTCCCCCAAAAACGCCCACCCTTCACCACTTCCTAGTGCCTTTAGCTGGGAAGAAGAAGTGGCGCAACAAACTCCCCAGCAGCACAGCTGTCTGTTCAAGTTAGAAAAAAATAAAAATGACTCTATACAATAGTATGCAAAATTATTATGCAACACAAAACATTATTTTAATTAAGTATAAATTATTGGCCATATGTTAGCTAGCACACGCCGATATACCAACCAAAAACATCGAGAACTATACTCAAGCAGAATTAAAAAATAAAAACTAAACGTAAAAAGAACTAAATATCTAAATAAAAGCCTCCAGGCATAAAGGGCGTGCCCGCTTACATAAAGCTGTAAATTGGAAGTTATAAATGATAAACTAGGACCATCGAGGACTACTACAACTAGGATCTACTACAACTAGGATCATCAAAATCGTTAGAGCCGATTTCGAGAACAAAGCTCGTTTAATAGTATAGGATTTAAAACACATGCAAATCTCTTTGTAATCGGGGAGTTGTCTTATTGATATGAAAATCATCTCACTGTTTGGGCTTATTTCTTGATTTAATCATAATGATTGGTCTTCTACAATTAATTTACATAACATCACGCCTCGTTTCCCCGAAGGGTTGGGCAGAGGTATCCCTGTAGAAGGTACACCCACATTTCGCCAGTTATGTTTAAGTCCCATGTAATAGGGGGCGAGCCTATGGCCATCAACCGAGCACAAATCCAGACTCCGAGCTGCTACTGAGAAATTTCTGATAGAAAAACCCAATAACACTTTGCCCGACCCGGGAATCGAACCCAGGACCTCATGCTCAGCAGTAACGCTTGCGACCACTAGACCAACCAGGCAGTCTACAATTAATGTTCCTACTATTCCTTACTTAGAGCCTACATGACACTTACCTATATAAGTCATGATGATCGACAATGCACTTATGACTTAGTTCTGTTGAAAATTACCAGTGAAAATGTACAAATTATATTAATAGAGGAGCTAATTCCAACTATGGTTGCAAAAAAAACAGTGGCACTCCGGGAGTGCCGACAAAAGTGAAAACTTGAAAAAAAATCGGAACCGCGGTAATCAAAGCGTTGATGTCTTTTACTCCACGGTGTCGGTAAACTCGGTAACAGTGTCGCGAAATCAATGGTTTAGTCCCATCTCAAAAATGCCCAACGCGCTTAAAGAAGTTTTCACTTCGAAAATAGGTTTGATATAATGGATAGTACCTACTTGAGAGTCTGAACAATGGTGCTGTGGCATATGACTAAACATATTAAATGACCTTTATAAAGCATTATAACAACACTTATAATGCTAAGACAGTGGATTTCGAGAACGAAAAAAATCGTTTGAGCAAAAAATGTACGTACCTACCTAACTAGTCGACTGCACACAGTGCAAACCTGTGCTGCAATTCTCCCTTGGATTTGAAAATAAAGCCGAAGAATTTGTTGATAGTCCAATTTTTGAGGAAGGTTAGGCTATTTAACATTACGCTATGACCCTTAGGAGTCAAGCAAAAAGAAAAAAAGTCAGAACGAACAAAGCAAAAACGAAGTAATTTTAAATAATCCGATTTATTTTAAATTTAACGTCGGGTGAAACCACGGGGCACAGCTAGTTATAAATAAAATTAATGTTGGACCCCATATTATTGAGCACAATGTATCAAAAAATAAAACGCAGTGGTCAGTAATCGAGGGACTTAAACCAAAAGCGAAAAAGAAAGGAAAGAATCCAATCAAATGCGATCGTTATGTCGAAAACACAGTGTTTGTGATGGCGGGCAATTTGGGCGACAGGTGCGCGTGTTGCGTGCGCCGTGCCAAAGTTCACCGCGCTCCCATGCGCGCGCGCAGCTCGCTCCGCTCCGCACACTCCGCTCCGCGCGAGCGACGCGGCCGACACGTATTATTACACTCGTAAACAACGCGTGACTCCATCACCCGCTAATTCACTTACGTAGATGACATTATTACAACCGAATTACACCTCGGAGCGACTCCGCGCGCATTTTACATCGATTACATTCCGGTGATTTGATGCCGTTTCGATCGTAATTTTAATATAATTCGTGGGGAGAGCGATAAAAACGCCATTAGTGTATTGTCTAGCGTTCGGGGAAAGATGAAGAAATTAGTGATGATTGTTCTCGCTGATGATTTACTTTGTGTGGTGGTGTCGAGAAAATCTTTGCGCATGGTGTGATATTAAGATGTTGTCGTAAACATGTCTTGTCGATGTAATCGTAAACACTATCAGCGAATGATTTGCTAATATAATGTTATTACGATAAAGCTGGTTATCGATGTGATCGAGCAGGGTGCGCCCAGTGGCATGGTCGGTGGTACGAGGGCGCGACGTGTTGACTCATTATTATCTAATATAAAACAAATCAGTTACTGCAGGTGGACGGCACTCGACGGAGTACAACGTGTCACACGATTTTGTTCCGAGCGAGAGAGCGGAGCGGTGCGGGCGCAAGGTGACAAAAGGCTCGCATAAAGAGAGTTAATATTATTTGCGGAGGGAGTGCAGGCTCCCGGGGGACAACCCTTGCCTGACCCCGCTAAATCACAATACGCCACCTGACCCCACATAAGTTTCGATAAGGGATTATAGTCGTATTACTTGCTCGCAGTTATTTATACGAGATGTGCACCTCAACGTCTTTTGTTACCCGACACTAGTCAAACTGTTTGTTTGGGGTCTCTTTAAACATTTCTAGAGCAGTTTTAATTTACTATTATACAACTTACTTCTAAGGAATGTCAATGAATGTAATAAACTAAGGTTGTTTAAAGTAATTGTTTTATAAGAAGTAATTAAAATGGCAGGCAAGAAGAATACTTAGCTTCTAATCACGATATAAATTATTTGAATAACCTAATTAGATATAATTAGTTTTCTTTTCTAATAATTAATTACCTAGGTATAGTTAGTTATCAACATTATAAACTTTATAGGTTTATTATTCGATGTAGGTAATTTAGCATTCGTGATAACTTCTATAAAATTAAAATGTACTTTTATATTGACAAAATGTATTTGAAGAAAACTTATTTTTTATTATTATTTTAGAACGAAGAAACTGACACCAAAAAATTAAATACTAAACTCCTTAGTTTAACATTCATTTGTGAGTACGTAAAAATCCTAAAATTATTATTTTTAACGAGATTTAAAGTTTTTATCGACACAATTTATTATAATCAAAATGTAAATGACAGATAACAGAGTCTAAATTGAAATTTAGTTAAACTGGAACATCTAGTACTTACAAAACTTGTAGTACAGATACAATAATTGTCTCCAGGTGTAAAAAAAACATTTTTTTTTGGCAGAACCTAAGTAGCACTTTTATAGCGCTAATGGTGCACGCGATCAATTGAATGCATTTAATTTTATATTAAAGTATATTGAAATGATTTCAATAATATAATTACTTTTTTAAATATGTGAAATGTGAAGATCCCAGTCAGTATATTAATTATAAAGCTTACCATAGACATCGTTGTGATTTTCCTGTGAGTACGCAACGCCTTGCGATTTTAAGAACATCACTAATCACAATGTATTATTCAGATAAGGATTAATTTGGTAGTAGGGTATTCCTTACTTGTGAGTGAACGAATTTAAACGAACATTAGCGTCGATAAAAAAACGATCGAATAATAAACACTAACGAATTCTTATTCAACCATTAAACGACAAGTATCGCACTTAACAGTTGCGTACGCGCATTACAAATGCGCCTATCCCGCGTTAGGCGCAAAGTGAACGAGTTACAATGACTTGACTGAGGTTTGGTATCGGGTCCAATTTGTATAGCGAGTACGACTCCCGGGTCACAACAATGTGCCCCCGACGTGACCCCCGAGACCCGCGCACGTGGATCGGCACCGCGTATCAAAGGCTCAAGAATTAGATGCCTGACTTTATGAATGGGAGCCGCGACACAATGGCTGGCGGAGCGTTGGGGAGCACTGTTTGTTTACTCTCCGGTGGTCGCGGGCACACTACACACTGGGGCACTGGCGGTCGCCGGTCGCGGCTGGTCTACTGACCGTGTCGCTGCTGGTCGCTGGCGGGCCGCGGGTGCGGCGGCGGCCAGGCGGGTAGCTCGCGCAGGCGCATGGAGCAGTCGAGCGGCTGGTCGCGCAGGGCCAGCGCGGGCATGGCGCGGCCGCGGCCGCCGGTCCTGGGTCGCGCCGTCTCTTCGAAGCGAGCGTCCGCCCACCGAGCGCGTCCGTGAGACACTGCCGTGCGAGCGCCGCTTTTTTCCGACGGTTTTTTTCGCGGGGGCGGGGCGAGGCGGCCGGCCAATGGCGGCTCGGCCCCCCCGCCCGCGGCCGCCGCCCCCGCGCCTCTACTCTTATTTACGTGCCGTATATTAAAAGGGTTTTCCGCGTGCCGTTATGGATTTTCCTCGGCGTCGTATGTAAAGCGGGCGCGGGCGTCGCTCGCCCGGCGTCCCGCGCTCTGGAATGTCGCTCAGCTCACAATGTTCATCCTCAACAAAAACTTGCTTCAGTCGTCCATTCATTTCGTCGGCGGCTCCGGTTTTTGTCATGTTTAAGTTTGGGTTTCTCAAGGTTCACTGATTTAAATTAGAAGGCACGACTGGCGTGCCACCCAGCGCGTGCATCGCGTCGTGCTCAGCTGGCAGAGTCTGAGCGGCGTCACTCGTGGGTACTCGTCTAGGAGTACGTTGGCGTAGGTAGGTAATGAGTGTTTGTTGTTACGTCACGGGCGGCGGGGTCACTGACCGCGGGTCAGACGAAGTCTGAACTTGAACCTCCCGCTCGCTAATTAACATGTCACACCATGCCACGCAGGAGAGCGGCAGAGTCTGAGCTTCATGACACTTGCAGACATCGACGTCACATACTAACCGCGAACGTTAGAATATATTCACTGAACTATCTACCAGCCCTATTTTACTCACACAGCATTCCTTATAATAATTTTTCCTATTAATAATAATATCATTCCCTAATACGGTCATTAATAAATTAATGCCTAGCCATCTGTACCATATAACCTTTTTTTCTGACGTTCTGTTCAATTTGGTATTCTGAAAGTAGGCAACGTCTCAAATAGATGTCAAATATTTCGCTGTTTTGATTAATTTGGCAATATTACTGTATGGAAATATGAATGTAGCTAACTAGCAAACTACAATATTAATAATGAATTGCAATTATAACACTGAATTTGATGTTGTAACCGTTTTAGGTGTAAAAAAGGCATTTGGAATCTTTCCAAATACTTTTTTACATCTAAAACTAAATATTCAGTGCTACGATATTAATATTCGCCTTTCATAATCAATATTTTAGTTCCCTAGTTAGCCACATTTCTTAATTCCATACAAGAATATTGCCAAATTAATCAAAACAGGTAAATATTTGACAGCTATTTACGACGTTGCCAACTTTTAGGATAAACCCTCTTAAAGTATTAGAAACTATCGTATCGTATAATATCATAGTAGGTAGGTATATTAATACAAATGTTGGAATCTTGAACACTGAAATATCTGGTAAGTTTGCCTGCTGTAATGAGGGAACTGACCAAATACGTATAAGTTAGCTACAAGTTACACATTCCATAAGAAAAAGACTACATTCTGTCAAAGTTACGTGAATCAAATACCATGTAGCTCTACTAAAATGTAACAGTACCTAAGTATTATATTACAATAATTCAAAATTTATAATGTTAATTAAAATTGTAATTGCTTACTTCATAATCAATTAAGAAGATATTGAGGATGATGATATTAAAATAAAAGTTATTAACCATTCATGTTGAGATATCAGTCGTATTATCTAATAATTACAAGTCTTTCATTTATTAATGAAAAGAATCTGATAATTTTATTTTAACTTTCATACTTTGAACTCAGGATATTGAAGAGATGATGGTCAGAGAGTGCCAAAAGTTAAGACCTGCTGTTCGTCTCTTGTGTGTTGATCAGTAGTTGGTCAGACAACAAAGACTCGGCGTGTTAGAATTACAATTATTAATTTTGACATTAAATTATTTTGACATAGATTTTTTTAAACTTTTTGACATTTTAATAATTCCTCATTTAAGTCTGACATAATTCGAGTATTGGATAATAATTATGTAATTGTTTCAATTATTTTTCTACTTTAATACCATAATTATGCATGTTTCTCTAATATTTTTTTAGGAAATTTTTAATGTATTATCCTCAGTTAGATTTGCACACCATATTTGTACGCCTCCTGGCATAACATAGCTCTCTTTCACCAAACATAAGATCTGTATTTCTTTATTTACTTACCTATGTTAACAAATAAATAAAAATAAAATAAATAAATAAGTGTTTAGCGTGTAGAACGTGTGGACAGGTGCCTTCGACTGCTCCACAAGTGCAAGTAGGTAATGACGATTTCATTACATTATTAGCTTCAATGTCGATTACTCTGATTACCATAATTTAGTTGCATCCACTTGAGTATTGCATAAACAATTAATTGGTTTTAAATATTTTGGATCATCATCATCATCATCATCAGCCTATAATGTTCCCACTGCTGGGACACAGGCCTCCTCTCTGTGAGAGGGAGTGGGCCGTAATCCACCACGCGGGCCCAGTGCGGGTTGGTAGATGTCACATATCTTCGAATTTTCGGTTCTAGGACATGCCGGTTTCCTCACGATGTTTTCCTTCACCGTTTTGAGAGCAGTGGTGATGAAATAATTTACACAAAGTAAAGCGCCTGTCTGGGTTCGAACCTACGACCTACAACTCGTAAGTCGCGGCCGTTACCACTGGGCCACCACTGCTCTCAATATTTTGGATAGACTCATTAAATTAAATTCGTGTACTTCTATCGTTGAATACATTTATATATAACATAATAGTAGTTTATGAAACTGTTGCATAATAAGGGGTATTAAAACATGAGTGTGTGTTTAAAAACCGAGCCATAGGCGAGGTTTTTAATAGTATCACACGAATGTTTTGTACCCTCTGTACCCTCTGTATTAAGGCGTCGCTGGGAGGAGGAAACAAAGACGGGACGGGCTGATCAAAGTTTTGATCATGATTATTAATCGGGGAATTTAAAGCTACGTGCATACTTCAACTTAACCTTTGTAACATTTTATAGCCATATTAGTAGTATAACTTTTCTGCGATTATTTGTTCCGGGACTCGGAAGTAGAATAAAATTAAAAAGTAGAGGGTTTTTATTGCGAAGCTTATAATATTTTAAGGGTTTTCTAAGTTTCAGAAGTAGGTAGAGGAATTGACTAATAATTGTTATAAAGTTGCTCCGGAGAGGTTTCAGTACAAAATTGTGAAATACATATAACCAGGTGGGCAGGATTATCGATTTTGACTAGATAGAAACTAGGTAAATCAAGTAATCCTTGTAACTCCTCAAATAAAATCTTTAAAAACAACAAACAAGCGCAATGTTTACAAGAAATAGGGTCGTTGACCTCAAGTTCCGCGAAGTGTCACTTCAGCAGACACAAGGGCATCAAGTGCTCTGTGAGCTGTGGTCATTGCAGCACCACATTTTGACATTACATCTTACGAACATTTTCGTCGAAACTTACAGTTTTTAAGGATCTTAAATTTGGTCAGGAAAACCTAACTTTTTACGTATCAAACAGATAGAGATAGAAAATTGTTGATTATCTGTGTAGGTACAAATTAAAATGTCATTAGTGGATATGATTATTTTGACACTTATGATATTTAGAGCGCAAAAACGGTGCATTCGTACTTACCAATGTTTTTTTTTTTTTGATATTCCACCATTGTAAATATTCTAGAAGTTGCAACATTTGTCCAAAAAATGCAATCCTATTTATAAAACTGTCTCAAATACGTGCTCAATACCAAAAAAAAAATATGCACCAGGAAATGTAAGACAGCCTGTTGAGAATATATAAGTGGACTCCTTAAAACAACAAAAAAACACGAGCTTCAAGAAGAAATTATCACATTTTCTAATGCATAAATGCTATTGCATAACTGTAAATGAATTTCTTAATGACAATAATATTAAATACTAGCTTCTTCCCGCGACTTCGTTCGCGTGGAAGTCGATAAAACACCGCCCATGTAACTCGCTGATAATGTAACTTTCTATAGGTGAATGAATTTTTTCTTAATCTAATCTCTTTATAATATTAATAATTTAGATTGTAAAACTAATAAGATTGTTGACAAGATAATATTAGTTTAAATAAATTGACTAAGTACTTAATTATCAAATGAATGTGTAAGTTCTTGCTGTATATTGTGTAATTTGTTTATTGGATATAATATAAATTAATCTAAACTAAATAACTTATTAATTTATAAGGGTTCTGAATTTAATTTTAATTTTATTATACCTTCTGCAACCAGATATTTTTACACCGCTGGCATACCATGGAGAGTAAACTGAATTGTTACTGAAGACCAATTCGCTATCCCGGCGACTAAAATGGTAATGGTGCCGATTCCCTTGTTCACAAACTAAACTAAATTTAAGTTCAGTGCATCTTTTTCTTTCTATTTCATTAAGAAAAGGACAGAAGATAAATTTTAGTTTAGTACTGTCAAATTAATCAGCGCTTGACGTAAATTGACGTAATTTTAGTCGGCAAGTTATTAATCACGTCTAAACTTGTATGGAGAGTGACAGGCGCTGATTAATTTGACAGGACTAAACTAAAATTTATCCTCTGTCCTTTTCTTAATGAAATAGAAAGAAAAAGATGCACTGAACTTAAATTTAGTTTAGTTTGTGAACAAGGGAATCGGCACCAATGTGCTATTATGATAGTTATAACGTTATTGCATATTCAATATTTAGAGGTCCGATTACACTTTGTCAATTTTTTCATTCATTTCCTACGGTTATTTCAGAAGTTACGAGATTTTAAGGTGTATTGTAATGAATGTAAAAAATCATTTTTCTTTTGGTATTTGAACAATTCCGCTATGTACATTAGTTAATAAGATATTCACAAAAAACTGTTTTTATTTTTCCGTAAAATTTAGTTTTTACGATTACGATTTTATTCGCCGGGGACAGCGAATTAATGTATGTAGAGTACCTACTTATGTTTAACAAATAAATGTTTTATTAATTAATTCATTCATTCTTTTAAAATATTACCTACAGTAACAACATAACATTTTCACAAAACTGATAAGTCACAACAATAACTCCAAAGTCGTTAACTTCCCACTAGTACCTGTGTGGACATAGTAGGTACCTACCAGGTGGTCTGAAAAGATGGCATAATATTTAAAAAAACGGCACTCCGAGAGTGCCGACAGAAGTGAAAACTTGAACAAGATCGCCTTGGTGGATGAAAATCAACGCGTTGATGTCTTTTACTCCATGCACCGCAGTAATCAACGCGTTGATGTCTTTTTAATGGTTAAAAGCTGGTGTCGTCACAGTGTCGCGAAATCAATGGTTTAGTCCCATCTCAAAAATGCCCAACGCGCCTAAAGAAGTTTTCACTTCAAAAAGACGATAAGCTCTGCCAGCACGCGTAGCATGACCACCGTAGAAACAAGTTTTGTCGATGGAAGAATAGACAAAATGACAGATAAACAATCACAATCTGTCATTTTGTCCAATCACAATCTGTCATGACCACCGTGGAAACGAGTTTTGTCGACGGAAGAATAGACAAAATGACAGATTGTGATTGTTTATCTGTCATTTTGTCTATTCTTCCGTCGACAAATCTCGTTTCTACGGTGGTCATGCTACGCGTGCAAGAATAATAACAGACTTGATCTCAAAACAGTAGTATTGTAAATATATCAATTAATGACAAAGGTATGTCAGTACACCGGTCACCGACACCTCAAATTAACGTAACACATTACAATACATTAACATCACCTATTTGACCCGAACCCTCCATATTACTGTTACTATTCCACACTATTGTGCTCGAGTGTGCCTGACGCCTGCCGCCTGACCCTCGGCTCGTGCTGAGTACTCCCGTGCCGCATGCCTCGCGATCCTACCACTCAGCAATAGGGGTTGGAGTAGACCAACTCCTAAAAACGAGCATACGCAATAAGTTAAGGTAACAGTTCAGTGTTTTTTGTAAGTTACGTGGTGCTTCTGCGCCCCATATTGTGCTGTTTGGTGTGCGTTTGTCACAACAGCGGGATGTGGGTCACGGTGACGTCATCTCGCTGACATCTGCCGCCCCCGCACCTGGACCATGTCGACCCTATCTCTCTTGCCGCCCGCACCCCGCACCCCACGCGTCACCCGCACACAACGCATGCAGATTTATAACCCCGAAATGCGAAAAACACGGATAGAGATACAAAAGAAACGACACAACACTTAAACTTTTTAAGTGAAAACTTCTTTAGGCGCGTTGGGCATTTTTGAGATGGGGAAAAACAATTGAACTCACGACACTGTTACCGACACCTCATTTTTATAAACGCGATTGTGCTCTTTATTTATATGACGTTACGGAGGGTTCTATGCAAGTATTTTTACTTTAAAGGTTTTGGAAGTATTTTTTTAAATTGTTCATGTTTTCATTTTTGTCGGCACCCCCGGAGTGCCACTGTTTTTTTAAAGTCGCGTTTTACCATAACCATAAACGAATGGTAAATACATTTGTTTTAAAAGATTAGAGAAGAACCGCGGGCTGAAGCGAATGCAGTCAAACGCAAGCCTCCTCAAAAGAATAAGAGAAAGTACCTACCTCAGATATTCTAACAGCTAAAATCAGTTAATAAGTTAAAATACCAAAATACTGCAAAAGGCCAATTCTAACAAAAAGTCCCATTTTTTACTTGGTAGACACAAAAGGCCCAAAATTACGGTACAAGTACAACCTCTGTAAGTAGTTTATAAAAAAAACCCAAATAATTGTCGGTTATAAACAGTTTTTGTCAAAATACGACGCAACTGTTAGTTTTTGTGAGTAAAAAAGCTTTTTAATGTTTATTGTATTTATCGAAATGTTTGTTTCTTTTGTATCTAGTACCTATTAAACTATTACTGTACAATCTATTTAGTAATAATTGGTTTTTAAACCTTTCTATTTGCACAAATTTAGATTTACTATCTAATCTAGAAACGTCGGAAATACAGCTTGGCGATAATGATCTTAATTATTTTGTCGCCATTACTAATTCATCAAGATATAACTTTTGTTTTAGGTAAGTATAACTTAGTACATTAATAACACAGCTGATATTATTTAACACAATTTGATAAGCTTTCTTATCTTCTTTATTCAACGGATATACAGATTTGTATTATTACCTTTTCATAACTAACAAAAAATAATCTGAATTATTTTGAAAGATATTGTTCATCCATTGCTTTATATGTTCGAAAAATTTCTCTGCTCAACAACGTAAATAACGCAATGAATGTTGTTGAACTGTCAAAATGAAACAGATTGTGATTGATCGTATATTACGCAATTAGGGTACTGATAAACATAATACGAACTCTGTCTTTAATATCTCCTGTCTTGTCCATACAACAGAACTACCAAAAAAAAACTACCAATAAAACTACCAAAAAAAACTACTAATAAAAATACTACGAATAAATATCTTTGTCTTTACCATAGAAACGGAAAAGCATCCAGTACTCTATATCTATGTCTAATATTAGAACCACACGTCAGATGCGCTTTAATCTCGTGAAGCATGCAGCGGGCAACGGGTGCAGACTGTGCATAGGTCCTGCGGGCAGCGGCTGCCCGTCGCCCGCCGGCAGTGCCCGCTGACGACTTCATCAGTCCGCTTGTCAAGGTGTCCTTAATTATCGCGCTACTGACAAAAACCGTAACAGCAGGAGTCGAAAAGAGGACGAGTGCTCAAACGCTATAGTTTTTAACCGACTTTTTGTTTTTTGTATGTTTGTTACGCGATTACTCCGCCAATTATGAATTGATTTTGATGATTATTTTTCTGTTTAGTAGGTCATAATTCAGAGGTATATATATAAATGTTATTAACTTTGCTTGGGTAGTTTTTGAGTTACCTTCAATAATACGCATTTTTTCCTACTTAGTATGTGGATGATATGATAAGTTCCTGTCACTGTTATTAATTTGTGTGGGTATCACAAATACCACAACTAAAATGTAAAAAATATTTTTTTGTGTGTTTTGTGCCACCGACTTCCGATATTAAAGTTATTTTTCACATTGTAGTGTTTTTTTTGGAAGTCAGTTTTTCTTTCTTTTGTAAACCTTTTTTGTCATTACATGGTTAGCACAGTTTGTGACGTAACGGTGATACTATCCATGTAATTTATTATCGAAATTTTACGTATTTTGACTTACTTTTAAAGTAGCATTCATGAATGTAAGTCGATGATTTTTAAATGAACGTAGTAAATGTTTTCTTAGTTTGGAAGAAATGACTAGGGTAAACCAGGCAAACGTGCCCCATTCGGATACGTGCCCCACTCGCGAAACTCAGTGATGCATTTTAAATTTGGCGCTTATTTGATCCTAGTTGGTCAGTAACCCAAGTATGGCCGCGATGTAAACAACACTGTGCTGGTTTTCATTTAGTTTGAGTGAGAAAAAGTGATTAAAAGGTTTGTATGACTACATGAATTTGTTTTATATCTATTTTCACGTTGATTAAAAGTATTTGCTCGACATTATTTCGTGTTTTTAAAGTTTTTATCGAAAACTAACCTCATTTAACTTTTGTTTGCCTATAATTACGTTTCGTTTTTCGTAACAAAAATCAGAATTACTTAAGTGGGGCACATTACACTGTACATCGTCCAATGCGCCCCGATTTTTTTCGGCTAATGTGCCCCATTTAGAGATTATTCCTGAGTTCTTATTTTGATTTGTTTCTAATATATTTTTTTTATTAGGAAATGGGAAAGGTTAAAGCTGTTGATCCAAGAAAATGGACAGAAGAAAATATGCAGAAGGCGGTGGAGGATGTAACAAATAAGAAAATGGGGGTAAATGAAGCGAGTCGTTTATATGAAATTTGTTTGCAGTGTTCTGGCTGGTTACATGAAGACTGTACAAGTTATGGAGAGAAATGCAACAACTGCGGTACCAAAGAAACAGGGAAAGGGAAAGGAAAAAGAACCTCTAAATGAGAGGTTTTGCTGGGGCACATAAGACGGATCTATCCTTGTAATGTGCCCCACCCTAAGTTTCACAAAATTGTTGATCTCAGTTATTTTTAATTATATTTTAGAAGATTTTTTAGTTTTTGTTATGCCAATTGAGTCAGAGGTTAAGACTGATTACTTGAATAAACATGTTCTGAACAAAAAATGATTTTTATTTCGAGTTTTCGAATAGTGGGGCACGTTTGCCTGGTTTACCCTAGTAACAATACCTACTTAATTATATATTACTACTTTTATATATATTATTAGCTAAACATTACATTTTGAATTCTTAAATTTCATTCAATGGTGCCGATTCCCTTGTTTACAAACTATACTAAATTTAAGTTCAGTGCATCTTTTTCTTTCTATTTCATTAAGAAAAGGACAGAAGATAAATTTTAGTTTAGTCCTGTCAAATTAATCAGCGCTTGACGTAAATTGACGTAATTTTAGTTGGCAAGTTTTTAATCACGTCTAAACTTGTATGGAGACTGACAGGCGCTGATTAATTTGACAGGACTAAATTAAAATTTATCTTCTGTCCTTTTCTTAATGAAATTGAAAGAAAAAGATGCACTGAACTTAAATTTAGTTTAGTTTGTGAACAAAAGAATCGACACCACTGTATCCAAAGTTTTCATGTTTTTAACGCTCCAGGCACTCCATTGACTATATGAATCAGTTTGCTAGTATCAAAAAAAACATCAGTTGGCTATCTATATATTATTTATAATATTATAAATGTGAAAGTTTGTATTTTTATGTATTTGTTACTCAATCACGCAAAAACGGCTGAACGGATTTGGATGAAATTTAGCACACATATAGTTTAACCTAAATTACAGAATACTTTTTATCCCAGTAGTACATTTCCTTGGGATAATTTCCGACCTACACGCGGGGAAAGTCGCGGCCGAAAGCTAGTACGTTAATATATTAAGTAACAGGTTAACAAGAATGGTAGGTTATATTGTGACTGAGTCATAATAATAGGTCACTCATTAATAAAACACCAAACGACATGTTGTCGAGCTACCCGACAGAGGATCATTCACTTGTAGTGTGCCTACGGGTGTTTTTTATCGAAAGAAATAACTACGAATACAAACAAATAACAATTACAGGGCTGACACAATTATTTCGTGTTTAAAAAAAAAAATAAGCACTATTTTAACCATTTTGAACGCTAACATAGGGTAAAGTTGCTTAAATCGTACTTGTTCCAAATAAGTACATGTGCTTTGTTGTGTTAATTGCAAGACGATCTCGTATAGTACGATTAAGGCAATATAATCTTAAATCGTACTTTTGAATTTATTTTATTTAGTTTTTTTTTTTCTCAATAAGACGATTATTGAAGTGAAAACTTCTTTAGCATCATTGTGATTTGAAAGTCGATGAAACAAAAAAGCGACAGTAAAAAGAGACAGACACATAAGTTCATAAGATTTAACGTGGGAGAAAATGAGATAGGAAGCATTATACAGTGTTTCTTATGTTCATGGTTCTCTTTGTGCTCTGCTTCGTTCCCCCTCCACTCGTGTTTACCAAGGCATAGTAGGAGTTTGCTTCGGCATCAGCGTTGTACGTATGTTAAAACGTGTTTGTGCGTGTACAATTTTTTTTTTTTTTAATTTTTTGAATGTTTCACTTCTACCACGTGTGAATAGCACACATTTTTTTTTTTGTTCGGAGAATGAACAAAGTTTTTATTTTCAGTAGTTTTATTATTTGTTTTGCTTGTATTATTCCAACAATAACAATTTTCTCTTAACGGGGACGATTTAGGCAAGTTACCCCCACAAGATGGACCGATGACCTTGTGAAGGCCGCAGGAATCCGCTGTATGCGGAAAGCACAGAATCGGTCGAAGTGGCGGTGCTTGGGGGAGGCCTATGTCCAGCAGTGGACGTCTTTCAGCTGAAATGATGACCCTAATATGCTACGGAGCCACAAGTCAAATGAAGAAGTAAGTGTCAAAGGGAGAGGGATGTCCCTAAGTGAGATAATACTGGATGAATATAATTATATGTACTCGCATTAAGTAAATAACTTTATTATGAAGGTACGAATTTAACTCGTAAGTACGTATGCGTCGCAAATGGCGTAGTGTCTGCACCCAGAGTCGCGTTACTTCCTTCCTATCTACAATTTATCGCTCTCTGTTGTCAAAAAAATACAACAAATCAGAAACATCATAAATTCTACGAGTGTACTTTTATCGACAGACTATGAGCATTTCAAACATATGGCAGGAGGTTGTCTGCATCATAATATGACATTATTGTGATTGACACGACTGCCGGATGCGCCTGCGCATTCGCTACTAAAGCTCACTGTGAAATGACCTCAAACCTCGCTCAAGAGACCGGACGTCTCAGTAGTTTTTTTTTTTTAACTGTTGCTTCTCGTAGTTTTGACCACTAAGGTCTTGGCTACTTAACCAGATTTTCCTGTGGGTGCCTTAAGCTACTACACTTAGAGCCTCAAGCCAGGAGCAAAACTATTCTAAATTAAAGTTAAGCGAACGCTCGCTAGGGGCACCCCCTGTGGGGTACGAAACTCGGCTTAGGGCGTCGCTGGGGGGAGGACAGCAAGAAGGGACAGGCTGGATCAAACCTAGATTTTCATCATGATTATTAGGCGGGGTATTCAGTAGGAATTGAACAGATTTTTTTTAAAGTAACTACCCACCTATTGTACTACCGACTTTAGGTATTTATTTTTGTTTACTGTTATGTTTGTTTATAGCATTAGCATATGCATAATCAGCCTATAATATTCCCACTGCTGGGACACAGGCCTCCTCTCTGAGAAGGAGTGGGCAGCAATCCGCAATTGTATAGAATCATTTTTTTTCTAACTTGAACAGACAGCTGTGCTGCTGGGGAGTTTGTTGCGCCACTTCTTCATCCCAGCTAAAGCACTAGGAAGTGGTGAAGGGTGGGCGTTTTTGGGAGACTGTCTTATGTAATTTTGACGTTCGAATAGTGCCGATTCACAGCCTAGTTTGAATAAATGACTTCTGAATTTGAATCCACCACGCGCACCCGGTACGGGTTAGTAGACGTCACATGTTTTCGAATTTTTGGTTCTAGAACATCCCAGTTTCCTCACGATGTATTCCTTCACCGTTTTGAGAGCAGTGGTGATGAAATAATTTACACAAAGTAAAGCGCCTGCCTGGGTTTGAACTCGTAAGTCACGGCCGTTACCAATGGACCACCATTTCTTCATATTGGTGTACAATAAAAAATACTCTACTCCATTCACATCTTGACTGAGTTCGGACCTTCGAAAATTAAGCACACTAATTTGAGTATATCTTTACCTCTATCAATGGAAAAGAGTATGACTGATATTAAAAACAAGACAAGATACGAAATACCTTGATTAGAGAAAAGACAAAAGTTATGGATGAATAGACCAACAAAAGTGGAGATGGACAGGCCACATGAGAAGAGGTATTCAAGACAAGTGACAGTTGAGACAGAATGGTACTCCAGAGTAGTGATGTAACGAATGTCATATTTTGGACATTCGCGAATGCGAATGCGAATATCTGCTGTCAACATTCGCGAATGCGAATACGAATATTCAGTTTTTGTTTAAATTTGGCGCCATTTGTCTATGGCTTGGTGACTTTAGCGGCAGTCCCGTTCGAACGAAGTGCGTTCCGTCTGTTTTTTGTTCAGAGAATAGCCGAGTTAAGACGCAGATATATGACAGTGACCTTGAATGGTTAGCTTGCGTGTTCTGTACTGAGCTCACGCAACGCTTCATGCGACCAGCCAGTAATAGGACTCGCCCATCAAGGAGCGCTGTCCCAAATTAGACGCATTATTAATTTATTACACGTTAAACAAAAAGTATTTTAATAAAACACGTATACTAAAAGATTAATAATTAAATTATCTTTAAAATGATGAAGTTTTCAGAAAAATACGCTTGATGAATTTTGCGTCATTCTCAGTTTTTTATACGCGTTAGACATAACTTTACAAATTAATTTCACTATGTAATATAAATATAATCAAAAATATGCCTATATAAAAATATTAAAAAAATGCTTTAATTTAACATATATTTTTTCCAAATAACTGACACTGCTCGTTTAGACGTCATCTTCAGTACAAAATCGTTAAAAATCAGCTATCGTCCCCTTAATACAAACGCATCCGGTTGAAGTGTCATTCCGCTCGCGCCGGTGTTTTCGTAAACAAAACAAGTGAATTTTGAGGATACAGTGTGAATATTAATAGTAAATAAATAAATGATACCAAATGATAAAGAGAAGACTGATAATGTGATTACGAGGTTAAGTTACTTTTTATTGCATTAAAAAACATAAGAAATTAATGTAATTGGATTTTCTTATATTAACCAACTATTATTACCTACTTTAAAAAAGTATACACGCAAAAACATTCGCAAAAACATACGCAATAATTTTGCAAATGCGAATGCGAATATGCAAAAATATGCGAATATTCGCGAATGCGAATGCGAATGCGAATATTCGTTACATCACTACTCCAGAGACAGCAAAAGGAAAAGGGAAGACAATATAAAAGATAGGAAGAAGAATTAAAGCTTACAGCAGATCAAAATTTGAGAAGACTTGCGAGAGATAGGACTCTGTGGAAGTTGTTAGAGGCGACCTTTGCCAAAAGACACACTGAACTAAGAGACATTTTGTAAACTATTGAGAAAATACAACGCAAAGATGTTCAGAATAAAAAGGTCTCATTATTATTAATTCACTTCAGACAACATACAAGCAAGCATAGTAATTATACCTACCAACTATGTGTATATGTAAGCACAGTATTTCTATTTTCTTAATGTCCCTCGGGTATAATCGGATTTCCAAATACAAACGAATGCTAATTTTCATGTCCATCAATCATTAAATTTATCGAATATAACAATTTAAATTCAGAACTAAGTACTTTATTGTTGTTTTATTTTGATTTCCATGTGAACTATATAGAGCTGTAAATCTATTTTCCTATCTGTCATGCCTGCGACTTTAGCGGCTTTCCTCCCATTTTTTAAATTAATTACATTAAGTAAAGAGAGTATTAGAGGAGGGGCTTGTGGCTAAGTAACAACAGCTGCACAGGTCGATCGATTAGGTTAAGCTACGCTTGCCGCGGTTGATCTGTGGATGGGTGACCATCTTTACATACCAAGACCCCTCCGTGCCTCGAAAAGCACGTTAAGCCGTTGGTCTCGGCTGTCATTTGTAGATCTTTGACAGTCGTTACGGGTAGTTAGAAGCCCGAAAAGTCTGACAACCAGTCTTACCAAGGGGTATCGTGTTACCTAGTAACTAGGTTGTGGAGATCAGATAGGCAGTCGCTCCATGTAAAATACTGATATTCAGCTGCATCCGGTTAGACTGGAAGCCGACCCCAACATGGTTGAGAAAAGGCTAGGCAGATGATGAAGTTAAGAGAGTATTAACAACTCTTTATACTTCCAAGTCGATTGAAAACGTCCGGTCTACACCATCACCAAGTGCAAATGCCAATTGCTAGAAAAATCCGACAACTGACGAAACACGAAGTTTGCCGAGGGACATTAAGAAAATAGAGATACAGTAACTACCAGACATTAAGTTTAAGTTAATAAATAGAAGTTCAGACAAGCAGATTAGTGGTGGGTCTTATGAGGGGCGCGGTGCGCCGGGCGGGGGAGCATCCATCAAACAGATTTGATTGTTATCTCCTCCACAAGCAGCTATTGTATCCAAGTACTGTGCTTCTTAGAACACATAATACCATGTTCCTTTCAAAGTTCAAACATAATTGAAACACGTGTCTTGCACACAGGTAGCTCATTAATAAAAGCACAAGTTATTAAGTTATTGAACAAAACTAACAGCTCGAAATATGTCTCTGTATAAAATCGTGGATCAAACGAAACAGGGCGATAGTTGGGGTTATTTGCAGTAAAAAAATATAAATATTTTACAAATAATTTTTCGTGACACTTAAAAGATATTTTAATAAATGCCAATACTCATAAATAAAAGCACTTTTGTAGTGATGATACATTTCCTAGAAGCAACTTAACACTATTTATTGTTTTAACATAGGCAATTGCCTATTATAAAAATTTGTCCAAAAAAACCACTCAAATAGTCATAACTTCTAGACACAGAGATAGTTTTTACTGCAAATAACCCCAACTATCACCCTGTTTTGTTTGATCCACGATTTTTACCCAACCTGTATATACAGGGCGTCCCAAAATTATGGGACATGAAGGGAAAGTACCTTAAATATCGTAGATAGGGTATTTTGCTGAAAGAAGACTTTATGTTATTTTTAAAAGTTAGTAATTCTGCATTCAAAGATTTTCTAAAAATTACTTGCCTCGTCTGGGAATCGAACCGACTTAAATGTAAAAAAAACATCCCTACTTTTATGAAACCAATCGAAAGAATGGCCAAAAAATAATAACTCTTCTTAAGTAACATAGTATTTTAAAAGAAAGGAACAGCGTGAAATTAATCATTTTAATCAAATTAAAAACATACATGAAACTGCCGTAGTCAATTAAGTGGGTATTTTTTTGTAAATTAAATAATTAAATGCTCAAAATGTGATCCCTCTTATCTTACGCAAATCGCCAATCTTTTAATGAGTCCGCTGCCTGTTGATTTTCTTACCATTTTATGGTGAATACTCGATATGATATGGCACAATCCTGTTTGTAACTCGCCCACGTTCTCGTATCGCTTTTTGTATAACATATCTTTCATGTATCCCCAAAAGAAGAAATCTAATGGTATAAGGTCCGGGGATCTGGCCGGCCATCTAATCGGTCCATTCGTACCGTACTACTCGTACCAGACAAGAGGGATCACATTTTGAGCATTTAATTAATTAATTTACAAAAAAATACCCACTTAATTGACTACGGCAGTTTCATGTATGTTTTTAATTTGATTAAAATAATTAATTTCACGCTGATCCTTTCTTTTAAAATACTATGTTACTTAAGAAGAGTTATTATTTTTTGGACATTCTTTCGATTGGTATCATAAAAGTAGGGGTGTTTTTTTTTACATTTAAGTCGGTTTGATTCCCAGACGAGGCAAGTAATTTTTAGAAAATCTTTGAATGCAGAATTACTAACTTTTAAAAATAACATAAAGTCTTCTTTCAGCAAAATACCGTATCTACGATATTTAAGGTACTTTCCCTTCATGTCCCATAATTTTGGGACGCCCTGTATAGAGGCATATCTCGAGCGATAGGCCTCTGTTTCAATAATCTTGTCTCTGAATTTAAACAAATTTCATTCATGTAAAAAGAAATTATTAAAAAAAAACAAAAGTTTCACCAAAAATTTCAGGTTAGTGGTTTGTCCCCGCCTGCAATACCAAAATCTTATAGATTATAATGCTTGTTTTTCTCTTTTCAGTTATGAGTTTTTGCAGTCCGGTTTTTTTGTTTTTTTTAATCATTTGTTTTATTTCAAACTTTTTAGTTTTATTAATATATATATATATATGCATTTGGAATTGACTCATTACTAACTTTTATTTGATACCAATAATGTTGCTTTGTTTAAACCAACCCCTCCCTTTTTTTGTATTTGCAGATGAAATATATAAATATTTTATAGCCTATGTCACTCCCATTATTAAGACGAACCTAACGACACCTCATTTGTTAAAATCCATCAAGCCGTTTAAGCTACAGGGCGTGCCAAAGAAATACATACAAACATACTCTCGAAAAACATTACCCTCCTTCTGGGGCAGTCGGGTAAAAATAGGAATAAATTCATTCTTTCCACCATATTTTATAAGTAACTATTAGTTATTATATTATGTCTAGGACACTGTCTTCAATAATAATTGATCTATACCTGCCTACTTCAGATAAAGTAATAGGTCTCTACTTTTGAAAGGCAATTTGTTAACAAGTTAACATGATAATAAAAAGCCGCGACTCCCTCTCTTCACTAGCTACCCTTTCACTTTAAGACCCCACAGACTCCACAACGCACAATATTAAGACCCCTACAGACCTGCCGACATGTCACAACACACAATATTAAAGGACACTTATCTTTACATTATTCTGCCTATGTCGAAATGTTGACTATTGAATTGAATTCTTACAATGTCACAATCAGATGTTGTGTGGAATTGTGTGGCTGTTATTTTGTTTAACAATACTTTCATATTGAAGGTTATATAAGGTTGAGGATCGTATCGATTCGAATTGTCTGGTAACTATCCTATTTGTGTTAATAGGACTCTAGTGAATTTAATTCTGAATTATTAACATTTCATCGTATAGAACGAATACAAGTGTGGGGTGACAATAAAAAAGATAGTCTTATACATACCTAATATAAATTTGCATTCAGATTTAAAAAACCGGCCAAGTATGTGTCGGATCACGCACAATCAAGGATTCCGTCGTTGAGATGAATTTCTTTTTAGTTGAAAAACATGTTCTCTGATAAATCGATAAGTATACGCCACGGTAAATTCTCTAACTGCAAATGTAAGATTGTATCACAAAAAAAAAAATGTAGATGATAAAACAAGAATTTTTTAATTTTCGGATTTTTCCTTTACTTGTGCTGTGAGACCTTCCTTCTTGCCAAACTTCATGATTCTAGGTCTACGGGAAGTACCCTGTAGGTTTTGATTTACTAGCTAGTATAAAAAATCTCGCATAAATGGCTGTATTTTTTTAGTGCGTTGACTTGGAAGCTTGAGTTTTTAGAGCACCAACGGGCCGTAGACTTACGCATTTGATATTAATTCCAACTCGATACCAGGGGGCCTACCACCAGCTCAAAAGCAGTATTATTTTAATATTACTTCAGTGGGAGAAAGAGATGGAGCTATACGTCCTATAGAGCTTCATCTCTTTATATTCCCCTCTCCTCCGGACCTCTGAGCAGTTCAGACGTGTTACTAAAGAGACCACATACCTACCTATTTATTAAATTATTTAATTCAAAAATCTAAAAATTAAATCAGTGTTTAAAATTAGGAGTGCAGAAACATATAAGAGATCGCCGCGCCAGAGAATCGGCTACGTCCAACAGAGCTGCGCGTGAGTCACAAAAATAATCATAGATTACTACTAATAACCCCGCCCCCGTGCGTAAACCACCACGCTGACACTTTCATTTTTATTAATGAACTCTGCACTTACAAGGGTGTGTGCGTCTAATATTGACCATACGCAGACAGAATCGGACATATTTGCATGAGGAAGATAGACAGAGATCAAGTTATACTGGACGGAAAGCTATTTTGTTTCGATTCGTCGATAGCGCCCACACTTACTTGAGCCACCATTACTTATAAGAAGCTCTGCGTGTTCTTATCTCTTCGCAAAGCTGGGCGCCTGGTACTTTTTGAGAAATATAAATATTCTCCGCAAATATTATGCCCCTTCAACACTCGCCGCCACCGCCTTTTCCTAAAGCTCAGATGCTGCAAACGCCGATCTTCAGCACGCCACAGCCTGCTCTATACACACCTCATAGCTCATCAGAACCAAGTTTAAATGTAAACCTGGACTCACCAAACCATAATATTTCCCCTGCCATTGCCTTCCGCAATGCGAAACGCTTACGCCTAGAAGGTGACGAGGAATATAGCCTGTCTGTGACTATGTTAGAGATAAAAGAAATGTTTCGCGAGTTCAAACAACAGCAAGAGGAAAAGTATATTAAGCTGTATTCTATGGTGAACGAAATCCGGGACACTGTTGACCTTATGGCTGCTAAATTCAACGAAATAAGTTCACGAGTTGAGCTACTGGAAACCGAGCGCAAGGAAAACCTGTCTTACATCCATAAGTTGGAAGTAAAACTCGAAAATTTTGAGCAGAGTTCTAGATCCTCCTGCATAGAGATACGCAATATCCCAGTGGTTAAATCTGAGACAAAGACCTCCTTATTGAAAACTGTCACTGATACGGGAAATCTCATCAATTTAAAAATTCAAGCTTATGAAATTAAAGATGTTTTCCGTGTTCAAACAAAAGATCCGGCTAACAAAACCATAATAGTCGATTTTACTTCAGTCCTACGTAAGGACGAATTTTTGGAAAACTTCCGTAAGCACAACAGGAACTCTTTCAAGTTGACAACGGAGCACCTTAAAATCAGTGGCCCTACCAAACCAATCTTCGTCTCTGAAAATCTAATTGCCCGGAAAAAAAGACTATATTTCTTGGCACGTGAAGCGGCTAAGTCCAACGACTACAAATTTTGCTGGATTAAGCATGGCAAGATCTTTGTACGCGAGAGAGAAGGATACAAGCACTTTGAAATTAAGACTGATGCTAACCTTTCTGCCATCGTGAAGTCTGTATGACTATACCCACTTTCTGATAACCTAAACATATTACCCACTTTGCTGTTTATTTTTTATTACTGGTTTCTGTTTCACCAGTTTTTTATTTATTATTATCGCTTGTATATCTCTATGTTTACATTATTTAGCTTAATTTTGTTCACTAACAATGTATTGTACACTATCTCATTACTCGACACACAACTTCATTATTGCACTCAAGAAGTATCACTACATCTCATACACCGCAAGTTTTATAATCATAAGACACAGAGTTTTGCTCTTAACTGTAAAAGAGTATTACCCAACCTTGAAGCATCCTTAAACAAAACTACGTCTATTCAAAATAAATTTAAATCCATGCACTTCTCTGACATAAGCCTTGACCTGAACCTACAAGTACTTTCACTTTTTCGTTTTTATAATCATATTACATTACCTAAATGTAATTAATACCGAAATCGAAAAACTTTCTGTCTCAGAATGTTTCGTCTGCTCTCCGGAGTACAGTGCCAAGTTTCTTGGGAAACCAGAGCATACACTTAAAATCCTACATCTCAATATTCGTAGCATTAAGTGTAACTTTGATAAACTGTTATTATTATTAGGTAGATTGAGTTACACACTGGATGTTATTTTGCTGTCTGAATGTTGGCTGAGCAAATGTCCAAATGTTCCCCCTTTAACAGGCTACAATACATGTACCACTTCTTTTAAAAACCAGAATGATGGAGTAGTTGCTTATGTCAGAAAGGATTTGCAATACTCATTTGAAACTCCCTCAGTTAATGATTCAAGCTGTCTGTTACTGAAATTCTCTGATAAGGTTGCAGTTGTTGCGGTATACAGATCACCCTCGTTTAAAGACCCAAATCCATTTCTAAGCAGTCTAGATATGTTGCTCCACCAGTTAGGGAAATTCAAAACTATCTCTCTTATCGGAGACATAAATATCAACATTGCACCGACGAGTGTAGACCCAAATTGTGATGAATATCTAAATATTACTGCATCACATGCTATGCTTCCCGCACATTCATTTCCCACCAGGCTTGCTAATTGTCTTGACCATGTCCTGCTGAAGTCGACACACACTGCTACAACCTTGGTGCTAGAATGCGACATAACAGATCATTATCCGGTTATCCTTTTTTGCAGTCCTAATATTACAACAAATACATCAAAAGTTTCAGTCACAAAAATTGATATTGCAAAAGTGAAATCTGACTTCGAGAACACAGATTTATCTAAAATACTAAACTCCAATGACCCAAACTTTGCTGCCGAAGCTATCGTATCTCTTCTATCTTCTTCCATTAATCTGCATACAAGTTCTTCGGTCATTCCTAGTAGAAGACGCATCCTTAAACCTTGGATTACCCCTGGCCTTCTCAAATGTGTCCGCCAAAGAGATAAATTACATAAAATGTCCAAAAAACACCCAGAAAATGACACTCATAAAACTATTTATCTTCGCTATCGGACATTCTGCAATAATTTATTAAAAAAGGTTAAACGGGAATATGAAAAGTCAGAGTTTCAGAGGGCCGGGAAGAATCCTAGGGCAACCTGGAAGGTCATCAGGGAAATGTCTTATATGGACAAGGGTAAAACATTTTCTTCCGAGTTATTGAAATGTGAGGAAGACCCTCTTCTCTCTGTAAATATGGTAAACCGTTACTTTGCGAATGTGGGCAGTACCCTCGCATCTAAGTTTTCTAATTCTTCATCACATAATAACTGCTCAGACTTTCACTTGTCGCCCCAGGTAGCAAACTCTTCCACGACAGCCCCGTTGGAATCGATGGTCATGTGTGATGTTGATGACGCCGAAGTTGAAAGCATCATTCTGGCTCTTAAAGATGAATGTGCTGTCGGTTGGGATGGAATCCCTTCCACAGTTATCAAGGCCACAAAAGTTACTATTATCCCTCTCCTTGTCCACATTTTTAATCTCTCCCTATCCTCTGGTATTTTTCCCGATGTTTTCAAAACTGCCATAGTCCACCCTATTCACAAGGGAGGAGACAGGGATCTTGTTTCGAACTACAGGCCTATATCCGTCCTTACAACCATCTCGAAAATCTTTGAGAAAGTTATCAACGCGAGGCTTGTGAAATTCCTCACTAAATTCAACATCTTGGCCGAAAATCAATACGGTTTCAGAGCGGGAAAATCAACAGAAGACGCTACTCTGGAGCTCACAAATACTATAGTCGAACACCTCAATAATAAGCAGAAGCCTCTTGGTGTTTTCCTGGATCTTTCGAAGGCTTTCGACACCGTTTCTGTCCCCAGATTGATTGACAAGATGGAAAAAATCGGCGTTCGTGGCATTGCCCTCGAAATCTTTCGTAGCTACACTTCCGGGCGAAAACAAGTAGTAAAGGTTGGGTCATTCATCAGTAGTGAGGAAAATTTGACTTTTGGGGTTCCCCAGGGCAGTGTCCTAGGACCAACCCTCTTCCTCATATATGTCAATGAGCTGTGTCAGTTATCTCTCCCGAATACAAAAATTATTACATATGCGGATGACACAGCTCTAGTAATCCATGGCAAGGACTGGTCTGAGACTCGTGAGAGGGCAGAATTGGCTCTGAGAATGGTTATGATGTGGTTAGCCTCAAATCTGCTCACGCTCAATATCTCTAAGACCAGGTTCATCTCTTTTACTCCGAGTATTATTAGTCAACCACCACTGTCGTTTAAGATCAGGGCCCATGTATGCACAGTGGCCAACACCTGTAGTTGTGACCAAATAGAACGCTCTGACAACATCAAGTATCTTGGGGTTATATTGGACAGTCTCTTGTCGTGGAAAAAACAGGTTAATTCTGTTCTGGTTCGAGTCAGGAGATTGATTTATTTATTTAAAAAACTTCGAGCGGCTGCTGATTTTCAATCCCTAAAAATGGTATACTTTGCCCTCGCTCAATCAGTTCTCAGTTACTGCATAACTACATGGGGGGGAACCCACAAGACAACCATGTTGCGGCTAGAGAGGGCTCAAAGAGCAGTTTTGAAAGTACTGGCAAAAAAACCTATTAGATTTCCAACTTCTGAACTGTACTCACTTTGGGAGGTCCTCACAGTGAGACAGTTGTTCGTCCTACAAACTGTTTTTAAGAAACACCTGCTTCTCCCTTACGACCCTCAACCCCTAACAAAGAAGCGACGTGCCGACAGAGTCTGTAAGACTGAGCGCTACAGGTTAGCGTTGGTTGGTCGCCACTTCAACCATATCAGCTGTAAACTTTATAATGACATAAATACAAAATGTAATATTTACCCTATGACTAAAAGTCTATTGAAGAGAAAAGTGACTGACTGGCTTGAATCCTTGTCTTATGAAGAAACTGAGCAACTTGTGGCATCATAATCACGGTAAACATACACACACACACCCATACACAAATACACACACATACACATTTCACCCCACGTCCACTCTACATACTTATACTACATATTAACTTCCACATAGAGTATATTCTCTTTTTATTCAATTCTTTTTTATTTATTTTTTGTAATTATTTAATTAACTTTCTTTGGGAAGTCTGGAACAATGTCTTTGTGTATATAATTTTAAGAGTTGGGCGTTGATGGCTGCGCCACAGTATTTTACTTTTGTGGCTATCTTCGTTTTCCTATGTAAATTGTAAACTTAAGTTGTTCCAAATAAAGCTTTTATTCTTTATTCTTTATTCTTTTATATTAAAATAATACTGCTTTATGAACTTGTGGTAGGCCCCCTGCACGCGTTCCTGAGAAAAAGGGTGATGGACGGACAACGAAGTGATCCTATAAGGGTTCCGTTTTTTCCTTTTGAAGTACGGAACCCTAAAACTTGAAACAGCTTTTACTTTACTAGACTTCAAAGCAAAAATTTGATTTCAAATCAACTTCAAAACGAATAATATCGTTCTGGTTGCTGCAAAGAGTGGCGTTCTCCGAGCCCCTAATGTTATGCCCCACGTGTTGAGGTAATGAAATCAATTTACTGCGACCCTGCACGACGGACATATTTGTGGGTGACAGCCAGGTAAACGAGTTCGATTCCCGATCACTTGAGTTTGAACCGAGGTGTGCTTAGGGTTCAAGTTGAACCGTTATCTGTGCAGTATAAAGTAACGATGAAGTGGGCTAGTTTGGCGCAGCTCCAAGTTAGCCAGGCGGGCAGTAAGTAATGACTACAACCCACAGGCTACTGCTAACTACTGCTCTGGTCTACGGTAAATAGTAGCTCGAAAACAGTCCAATGCAATCACTATATACTATAAATTATACTATATGCATAATAGTTATTTATGCAACTGTTGTATAATAAGGGATATTAAAACTCGGCATTGCCTCGTATGATAATAGTATCACACGAGTGTTTTAATACCTAATTATGTACAGTTGCATACAAGACTTTATCTACACCCATGATGTGAATCCTCTATAAAAGGTTCTGAAACCATAGGGTACTTAGTACAATATTGTTTTCTTGACTTTTCTGGAAATAATTGATTAGAAATTTCCTTTGCTGCATTAGAAATATTTGGTGGTGTGTTATCAAAGCTTGTATCACTCATTTTTGTTAACAACAAAGTATTTTTTTGCAATACCAATATCGAACAAAAATGGCGGGATACGACGTGAATTCGAATAACATATAAGTTTTTATTTTTATTTTACTACGACGCTGTGGTAGTGAAACGCACATGCATGACAATATTCTTTTTTTAATTCGAATTCATAGTACAACATTATAACACTCGTTTGGATGATATTATGGTTACTATGTCACTGGTAGTTTTAATATTGGCAATGAGCTAACTGTTTCAGAAATTTTTATACAGGATTTAAAGCATGGGTATAGATAATAGTAGTTTATGAAACTGTTGCATAATAAGGGGTATTAAAACATGAGTGTACGGCTCGGTTTTTAATAGTATCACACGAATGTTTTAATACCTAGTTATGTGCAGTTTCATACACTACTTTATCTACTCTCAAACATTGGAATTGAAACAAATACTAAATAAAAGATCAAAGTTAAAGATCAAGAATAAATTTAAAAATCCCACGAAATTCAGTAAGTACTACAAAACAAATGAATGTCGCCTGCACCAGCACATCACCGCACATGCGCTACAGCGGGTGCTGCTGTCCCCCGCCAAAAGTTGATGGAAACTCTTTGGTGATATTAACTTCTTGGATTAGCGCTGTTTCGTAACAGAAAAATAATTGTTTTATAGTATTATTTTGTTAGAGAAAAAGTGTTATAATATGATTCTATTTTAAAATTTCGGTATTCTGTCTATAAAGTATGTCAATATAAACTCGTTTTGAAGTTCATAATTCGAATATTACGCTATGAGAGTAGATAAAGTAATTTATAATACTTTATGCACAGTGGTGGAACATAAGGTGAACTTACTTTCATCCACGAGCAAATCAAGCGTTATTCTGATATTGAATTTATAGGAGTTGAAGACAATCAAGCTACCATTTCAACAATAGCCTTGATGTGTTTATTTTGGAGATATTAGTTACATTACAGCCGATCCGCCCGGGCATGCCCGTGGTGGCACGTAGCTGCGATATGTCCAGAGCTGCATTATTAATGTCCCGCGAACTGCCTGCGACTGCCGCTTGCCTGCCGGTTGTATTGACTCGCTAATATTTGACTAAACCCCCAGTCCCCAATAACTCGTGCTTTACCAACATAATTAATGTTGTTATTCATTTATTTTCTGACTTTTTCTTTTAATGCCGCTCTTTGGGGGATATGAGCCGGGAGCGATATTGAAAATATAGTACCAATGAATACGTAGAGATTTATACTGTTACGTTTAGGATGGATGTAATTTAGTTAATGGTGCGTCTGACTGCCTAAATTTGCATAGGTATTGATATATAATGAACACACAGTCAAAATACAGAAGAGCTATGGATCGATTGTTTTAAAAATTTAATTAAAAAATGGCTAGATAAACTATCTACGAAATAAAAGCTCATAAATTGGTGCTCAAAAATAAATATTACTAGTAGTTTTTATTAAGGTTACGCTAGTCGGTCATTCTTCCATATAAATGTAGTATGGTGATTACTCGTCTGTTCGATGATGTCAAAGCTAAAAATAAAATCAATTTATCTTGTCATTACCTAGTCCTGTATGGAAGCAGAATTGGGAAAAAAAAATTGTTTTGAAGTTATGAGCGTCGAAACTTCCAAAATTCCACACTAAACACTAATTTTAGCTTATCTTTGGGCGTAAATAAATAAATTATGTAGTATTAAAATGGTAAAATAGAAACCATACAGGGATAGATAATTTGTTCAAAAATTCAAATAATTTTATTTTGAGTAGCTACTTCCAGTAGTTTTCCCATAGTATCTATACGCCCAAAGGTCTGTTCATGAAATTTTACGCGCTCGTTTTCTTTATAAATCATCATCTATTTCACTAAATAAATAAATACGAACTAGATAAATAAATACTAAATAAATAAATACATAACTATACTAAATAGTATGCATATATATGATGAGCAAAATTGGGCTGCGTGTTCCATCCTTCACCTTAAGGTATCATCAACCTCTGTATGTTCCCTCTGTGCGGTGCATATATCGACAAAACTCTTATATGATAAGAGCTAGCAAGGCATACAACTCGATGTGTCAAAGTGTTGATGATCTTGATTTATTCTCCACCAGTGTTCCTAAACTTAAAATAATACTATGTAAAAAGTTCTTTGAAGATCACTAAAACCTGTTTAGTCTATTCTTAATTCCGAGTCTATGAATAATACTTTTCTTATTCGTAGTCCGAGTACTTATTTACTCTTACTTTAGCTTGCCTGTCTGCTGTTTCTTGTGCTACCCTAATATTGTCAGGGAAAACTTTTAATTAGCCTTCTTTCACTAACTATCAACTATTTGTATCCTAGCTGTAAGTTTTCTTAAGAAATTAAATAAAATAAAAATAAAAAATATTAGCCACGCCACCAACGAGTTCAAGTCGTCGAGTAGTGCAACCTTAAGAGCTAACAGGGAGGTAGTTTCTATATCTTTCGAAATAACAAGTTCGGTTATATCGATGTCACATATTATGTAAGTTTGTGTAGCACAGATTGTAGAGGTAGGTCGTATTATCTATAACACGCTGTTGCTTCAACTATGCAGTGAATTAGCACAATATAAGTCATCATCATCTGCCTAGCCTTTTCCCAACTATGTTGGGGTCGGCTTCCAGTCTAACCGGATGCAGCTGAATACCAGTATTTTACATGGAGCGACTGCCTATCTGACCTCCACAACCTAGTGACTAGGTAACACGATACCCCTTGGTAAGACTGGTTGTCAAACTTTTTGGGCTTCTAACTACCCGTAACGACTGTCAAAGATCTACAAATGACAGCCGGGACCAACGGCTTAACGTGCTTTCCGAGGCACGGAGGGGACTTGGTATGTAAAGATGGTCACCCATCCACGGACCAACCGCGGCAAGCGTAGCTTAACCTGATCGATCGACCCGTGCAGCTGTTATTACTTAATAATTAATAATAAGTAATTAATAATAATAATAAGGAGATAATAATAATATAATCGTTAATATATAAAAAGGTGCCCATTTACATTAGTAACTTAATAGACCACAATTGATTATTTGCCTGAACTAGGTTAAACTTGCACTGCAGGCTAGGAAATGCATAAATACTTAATGTAATAAATAAAAAATGAGTATAAACTAAAAGTAAATAAAATAGCATGTTATCGCTTCTATTTGCAGATAACAAGTAGCTCTTCTGTCTGTGTGTAAGTGATGGTTAATTTAAGGATTTTTTTGCAGTGAAAACTTCTTTAGGCGTGTTGGGCATTTTTGAAATGGGAAAAAACAATTGAACTCGCAACACCATTACCGACACCTCATTTTTGTAAACGCGATTGTGCTCTTTATTTATATTACGTTACGGATCAATGTTCTATGCAAGTATTTCCTTCACAATTAAATTGTTCAAGTTTTCACTTTTGTCGGCACTCCCGGAGTGCCACTGTTTTTCTTTACAGCTAAACTAATTTAATTTATAAGTAGATACTAAGTTTTCTATTTAATCTATTGTACAGAAATGGGCCTAAAAATCTTTCCGTATCTTAATTTGAACAGTACTTAGCTATACTCAGCACGTCGTTGCTATTTATTTTATATTAATTCACTCGTGTTATAATAATGTTGCAAGCCTAATATAAGGTAGATTGTACAAGGATCACCCATACTTTAACTGTCACATCTTATTTACTGTACCTACCTGTAATCTAGCAAATAAATTTTTACTTTACTTCACGTCGCGGGCTTACGTTCTGTCACAAACGAAGAAGTTAGGCAAGTATCTACGACAGCCACTTCGCAATATGTCAGTTTCATAATTTCGACATCACTTTACAAAATGCTAACAATTTACTAAGCAGACATAATGAATAGATTACGTTAAGTAACCGCTACAGTTTATTGAAATATATTCAGTTTAGCAACCCACTGGAGTTTTTTTGAGTCATATTAGACCCACCGGCACATGCCCAGTAGCAGTGTTGCCAGCTCATTTAATTGATATATTTAACATTATTGTGTTTATAATACAGACTTGCTTCACGTTTCTGATTCAATGTATAATATCTGTCGGGTCACACCGCAGTTCCACTACAAGTATACATAACTATAGTGATCGTTGAATTTAATATTGTAATAAAATTTAATCAGTCATAGACCGTTGAATATAAATGTTGCAATTCATTGTGAATTCAGAATAATATATTATTGATTTATGGGCAATGCAGTTTATGGAACATAAAGCTCAAATGTTGAAAGTTTTCGTTATTAAAGCTCCAACAAAATTAATAAGTTACTGTTTACGAAACTTAACTTTCAGATCAACAATGTGAAAATGGATAGTCATTGGCATTCAGCAATTTTACAGAAAGATGTGGCGACGTCACGTGGGTGTAAAGTACAACTTTTTAAAAGATACTTAGAAAAGCTAATTGAAAAGTTAATTGGTTATTGTAACGTAGTACATACAGTAAACTTTTCCTTACAAATGCCTTATTTGGTTTACAAACAACTTTTCACTGTATCTCATACAGATCCGTACAGCACGTCTACAGTACGAATGACACTTTCGTCATGGTTTGACACATCCTGTGGAAGCACAGACACTCATCTGGTCCAAGTGCTGTAGCTTCTCCTTCTGCTAGAGTCATGAACACTGTATGAGAAGTCTGCAAGTCGTCAAATAGCTCACGAAAGGAAAAAAAAAGTGGTAGCACTCTGGGAATGCTGACAGAAGTGAAAACTTGAACAAGATCGCCTTGGTGAAAGAAAAATACTTGTATAGAACATTGGTCCGTAACCTTATCTAAATAAAGAGCACAATTGCGTTTACAAAACCTTTAAAGTAAAAATACTTGCACGGAACAGTGATCCGTAACGTAACATAAATAAAGAGCACAATCGCATTTACAAAAATGAGGTGTCGTGACAGTGTCGCGAAATCAATGGTTTAGTCCCATCTCAAAAATGCCCAACGCGCCTAAAGAAGTTTTCACTTCAAAATTGCTGGGGTCGCTGTCGCCCGATAGGTACAATGAAGAGAACCATATAATTATGAGAAGTTGAGAACGAGTCAGAGATGGAAAAGGGTTGACATCAGGAATTATGATACCAAAGTCAACAAGGTAAAACTTTCTCGATGCTGGGCGTAGCTATGTCGCTTTATCTGAGGTAGTTCACATAGTGCTACAGCCATGACGTCACAGTGTGCTGACGTACCTGTGATGACGGAGGGCCTGCGCACCGTCTGCGGTGGGCAGGACGCCGACTGGAGCAGCCGCTGCAGCCGCGACGCCGGGTACACCAGCCATGACGTCGGCTCCCGTCGTCTCTGCAACAAAACAACGTTAGTTAGTACTTTGATGAAATGAGATTGTTTATTCTATAAATAGGATTTCGGAATCATTTTTACACGTCATATTAAACACATTTCATGGCATTTCCTACCTGACTACTGAGAACTCTTTTCCAGACAAAATCTTGGTCTGATCATATGAGGACCATGTAGATCAGTGTCAGTGAAATTGTCTTTTGAGGAAAGAACTAAACAGATTTGAGTGAAACAGTCCAGTCAGTGCAAGCATTTGTCAGTAATCGTGTAGCTCAACTCAGGAAGCTCAACGACTCGACGAACAATACCAAAGAAAGGACATTTGGGTAGGCCGCATAAAGTACTGAAAGTACCAAGCTATCTTTAACGAATAAAAAAGAAAATTTAAAATGTAAAATGGTATAAAATGACGATTTAGCAAAATAGTTAAAATGTCAAGTTTTTGAGCAGTGGAGGCCCACTGGTGTCGGCCCCGACTTACGAGTGTAGGTCTTGAGTTCGAACCCAGACAGACAGCCACTTTATTTTATGTACTTAATTTTATCACCACTGCTCTCAAAACGGTGAAGGAAAAAATAGTGAGAAAACCGGCATGTCCTAGAACCAAAAATTCGAAGACGTGTAACATCCAGCCGTACTGGACCCGCGTAGTGGATTATGGCCCACTCCCTGACAGGAGGCCTGTGTCCCAGCAGTGGGAACGTTATAGGCTGATTATGTTTATGCAAGTTTGACGGTTTTATAACAAGGCTTAGCAGAGCGAGCAGCTCAATCAACAGCTCTTTTGTCTACTAAATAATCAGCAATTTTATAGCGTCCTTTGCAGCTTTGATAAAAAGTTTGGTTTTAATACAGCTTTTAAATCGTTTAATGGGTAAGTTTCTAATGTCAATGGGAAGTTTGTTGTAAAAGTGTAAACATTAATCCATGAACGAGTTGCCTACTCTGTGGAGGCGAGTAGGTACGATGTACATACAACAAGATTGAGTTTATTCCTGGTATTTAAACTTTCAATATCTACTAAACTATCAATACTATTTAAACTATCGTGCACCTAGCTTCTGACGTTTCATAAGTGCCCATGTAGGTATATGTGAAATAAAATATTTTGTTAATTTTTTTTTTAATTTCGGGCTTTTTCTCACAGTCAGAATTTCTTTGAATATTTATTCGTATTTTTCTCTCTTTTTAACCGACTTCTAAAAAAGGAGGAGGTTCTTAATTCATTTGTTTTTTTTTTTATGTTTGTTACCTCAGAATTTTGGACTGGGTGAACCGATTTTGATGATTCTTTTTTATTTCAATTTGATCCTGTTCTGGCATCCATAAGAAAACCATACAAGTCTTAAATTTGCATTAAGTATGTGTGCGACAAATGGACGAATAACTCCAAAAAAATTGTCATTTTACATGGCAGGCACAATTACAGGGCAGGTAGTGGTATTCGAATTTGTATCACAACTAAAAAGTAAAAATAAAAACTTTTTATAAAAAAAAAAACAAACGACTTCCAAAAAAACACTACAAACTTTAATTTCGGAAATCGGTGGCAAAAAACGAAAATTCAAAACCAAACACCTACTTCTGAAATTAAAGTTATTTTTCACTTTGTAGTGTTCTTTTGGAAGTCGGTTGTTTTTTTTGTAAAAAGTTTTTTCTGTAAAACAAAGATAGTATTAATGTCCGCACAGGTTCCCCAGAGAAGAATCCCATATTACATAAGACTACGAAATTCTAAAATAAACAATTCTGGCTGTATCTACATCAGTTATCTGTCGATTTTTTTAGCAGCATAGGCACCCGAACTAAGCCTTCCTGGCAATTTTCTATGTAATTTACCGTCAATGGAAACTATCGACTCGACAGGGTCGATACAAATACAAGGGTAATATTCATAGAAAACCACTTCAATTTTAAAAGAAAGAAAAAAATATATTTATGCTATTTTAGACCATCAAAACTTCGTATTCACCGAAGGTATCCATAATATCCGTAGAATAATATCCATAATATCCGAATCCAAATAGGTAAAGGAAGGTAGGAAAGTTTTGTTTTCAGTGTACGTATACTCCATTTGAAATAAGATTAGACATTTAAACAAACCTTTTTTACAGTCCGTTCAACCGATTTTGACTTCAATTGCGTCGGTGGCATGACAAATGGCAGCTGCAGTATACAGTTGGTATTGTAACCACTTTTTTGCTTTTAATGCCATCCTTATGCTTAGGGTATAGAAGTAAAACTCGGTTGAACGGACTGTAATAAAGATTTGTTTAAATGTGTAATCTTATTTCAAATGGAGTTTAGTTGTAGTTCATGAATCAATATTCTGGATATTTATTTAATTCAGCCTGTCGTCTCTGATAGTCAACAATTAAATCCTAAACCGTATTCCGTTAAAATTTTAACAGACAGTCGCATTGTTATAATCTCATAAATCAAGTCTTCAGCCGAAACATGTCACAGATTAAGGTCACGTGACAAAAAATATGTCCATGTTTGTGTGTGACGTGGTGCGCGCGCGCAACCCTTCCGCACAGGTGGCGTTAGAAGACGCAAAAACCCTTAGAAAAACACAAGGACGCGCGTGCCAACACAAAAAACGAACAACCCTTTGTCCCCGAGTTCTATTGCACGTTTTTATTATACGGCAATTATGTGGCTATCTAACGCCGACCCTCTTACCGGAACTAATTAGCTGTTAGATTCCCACGGTGTTTTATTGTAACTTGTTTAATTTTATAACTATAACTCTGACGCTAACCCTTTTATAAAGAGGGTTGAGAGAACGACTCGGGCGGCTCCCGGCTAGATACATAATTTAACAGGCTCAAAGCGGTACATAACGCGAGCCTTCCCTTCAGAGGAATCAAAATATAAAGCAGTGTAAAGTACATAAGTAGCGGGTGTAGAGTGTAGGCGTCGCGACGGAGGCGGTGCTCCATCTCGCTCGGTAATGTATTCACGTTTCCCGAGCCGCTCATTTTTTATCGCAGTCGCGCGGCGCATTAGAATTTCCAGGCGAGAAAATCTCACGCACACCGCGGCCTGTCCCGCGGACCATGCAACTTACAACCTTGTGACGATGACGTATGGTGTAAACTTCTTTGGATGGTTTTCTTTGTGTGCGGGGGGTGGACGGAGGTTCGCGGGAAGGGGGCGGGAGGTTCGCTACATTGTAAATTCGCGCGGGGAAATGCGGGCGGGTTGACGCGGCGGGGGAGACGCGGTGGCTACGTGTGGGGGGATGAGGGAGGGGGGCGCGTGTGCGGCTCGATAAGGAGCGTCCTCCGCGTCTTCCGACGCCTAACACCGAGCACCGGCGACGCTCCGCCAGACCCGCACTATCAGCATTGTAAATATGGTAATCGGTGATTTTAAATTCAAGTCTATGAGCATATTGTTAACATTGAACCTGTGAACGTATTCTATCGCACATTTTAGTACAGTCTACGACAGTCGAAACACGCTGGGTGGGCTAATTGGAGAAAACCAATTTTATAATTAGCTTTCCCTATTTTTGCGTATACTGCAGTAAAAAATAAACGATAGAGCGTGTGTCAGTTTATGCTTACATTCTTAACTCTTTATACAAGAAGTCAACATTGGCACTAAACTACATACCTTGTTCTAAATCGATGTCGGATACTCAGACCTATCCAGTAGTTCAAAGATCTTAGTTCGTCATAAACGCTATACTAAAGCATGAACAGAGGTTACTGTTTTTTTTTTTTTTTGCTTATGTTTTTGCATGTCCCTATCAAATACTGCTTGTTAATCATTCCGGTACAGATGCACAAAGTGGCCCCTCCAGTGGAGCGCGCTGGGTCATGCTCGCCATGCCTGGCTCAGCACGATACGCAATCGACAGCGGACACTCTCGCGCTCGACTGCTTTCATAAGCTCCGGAAACTTCACTATCTAAATACTCATACATGTTAAGATGATTTGTTTTGTTTTCCTTCACGAACAAGAAAATTGGTAATGAAATGAAATTGTTTATTCTGTAAATAGGATATTGAAAACACTTTTTTATACGCATATCAAAAAAAATTAAAATAAGCTAGGTGAAGTCGGCGTTTCCTATCTGACTACTCTGAGAAGAAAGGTCGAAACAAACTCTGAGGTCGCAGTCTCTTTTAAAGTCCAGACATAATCTTGGTCAGGCCATATGAGGACCATGTAGTATCTGAAGTGGTCTTTTGAGGAAAGAACCACACAGATTTGAGTGGACCTGTCCAGTCAGTGCAAGCATTTGTCTGTAATCGTGGAGCTCAACTCAGAACTGGAAAAGCGTGGAACCATGTTACGCATTTATCATAATGTATTGATTTCCACGAACATCAAACCATTATTTTAACAATAATCTGGAGATAAGAGAAAATACCTATTTATCCGATAGGCGGTGTTTGATTGAATTGTATTGAGACTTGTTTTATGCGATTTTTGTACTTGTTATTGGTAGGTACTTGGAGAGATGGAAGCATGAGTGTGTTTTATTCAAGCAATATGTAGATATAACTTTACAAACTAAGCCTCAATTTGTTTCTAAATAATTTATTTATTAGATGCTTACATAATCAGCCTATAATGTCCCCACTGCTGGGACACAGGCCACCTCTCTTCGAGAGGGAGTGGGCTATAATCTACCACGTCACATGTCTTCGAAATTTTGTTTATAAAACATGCCGGTCACGTTGTTTTCCTTCACCGTTTTGAGAGCAGTGGTGATGAAATTATTTACACAAAGTGAAGCGTCTGCCTGGGTTCGAACCCACGACCTACAACTTGTAAGTCGTGGCCATTACCGCTGGGCCACCACACCATTTATCAGATACCAGCCAGTAAATGCAGTTTGAATAGTGTGTAAATACGGATAAACATAGCCATCTTATCACTTTTTTGTAGTTCGATTTTTTTTATATTAAAGTCATTTATCTACAAAAAGAAATCTAATCACTACAATGTTAAATGTACCCAGCTTTTATTTTTGTTTAGTGTGCTACTATGACTGAATTAAAACACACATCTAACACATTAGTTGACAGTGTATGTAATTACCGAAGATTAGGTTGGAACTGAATGTCAATTAGCTGCAACATTCACGACGTAACAACGATTTAACCACAACACCACATATTGTTTTTAAACAAAGCCATTTCATCAATGAAAAGGCAGATACTTACTTGAAATTCTGTTCACATCCCAAAACGTCGAAGTAAAATAAAAACGACCTATTGTTATATTTTTATTTTTTGACATTGAAAAGCTGAAACAGAGCTGTGACTCCGAACATGAGACTAATATAACTTAGTATAGAGCTTACTATAGTAGTTCTATACGTAACCTAACAGCCTCTACGTAGATAGATACTCGCGTGGCGCCATCTGCCGAGCTCCTAAAAAGACATGCCGTGAATCTTAACATGCCCTCTACATAGACCATTCTGCAGTCTTCAGAGAGCGAACTACCCAATTATGTACCTATAAAGGAAATATTCAGGCAGCGTCCCCGCGCCCGTTCTAAAGCACTTTCGGGTCAATTTGAGAGGCTGCCGCTTCCACTAATGTTGGCACATTGTCTTCAATCTGAATAGAAATAAGAAAGTTCTTTTAAACACGTATTTTTTCTATTTTACTTTGTGTTGAAAAGTAATGAACGCAAAACAGAGACGGCTCGTCATTTGAAAGTTGTATGATATTAAACAAAGCCGCGCGCCGTCCAACTTGAATCGTCCTCTCCTGCCCTCCCCCCACACATATACCCCCTACTACCCCCCGCCCTACCCGTGAGCCTCCATCCTCCTTATCTTTTGAAATGTTATTTAACGGGACATTTTGTTTGTTGGGCTCGAGACTCGAGACCATCAATATAAATACAGTTCAGGAAGGATTATCTCTTTTGAGTTCTGATCGCCTGGTAACGTAAACATAGGAGCTGTTTTTAATCGCCATGTCTATTATAGGTTCATTTACATACTTGCTTATACATAGAGCTTATATAATCGCCAGTCTAGTGCCATTTTCAGATAAATCGGAAAAAAAATATGTCTAAAACGTTCCTTATCAAGGTCGTAGGGACACAACCGAGTGATATAACATTGACATTCAGTGGCGATATTTTCCTCATTCCCAAATTTATCCGTCTTGCAACCTTCTTCTTTCGTGACATATTCATAAATCTGTGTTTATTATTGTTACAATGTATCTTTATTACTTTTGAGTAAGGTGACGTAAGACGTGAAGTAAGACTATGCTTTAAACAGCTGCTTTTAAAACGAACAATCACAGAACATACATATAAGTATTTTTTTTTTTCAAACATGCTTGGAAATTCGAACAATAATTTGCCAACTTTCTTCGAGATTAATCGAAAATGCTGTACTGGTTGAATACATGCGAGCGCCCGGCCGGCAAAGTTTGTATGAAAATCCATATCTGTCGTGTTTAGCGGCCGAATAAATTATTATGAAAACTCATAACTGTCGTGTTATTTGAAAATAGAACGACATATGGCAACTAAGGAGGTAACTTATCAAAGAATTTATTTAAATTTCGATTTGGCTTGCAAATCGAAATTTGACTTAAAAAAAGAAACAAATGAACATATTGGCACGTGGAAAATTGTTGTTCGACATTGATTCTGGAATTTATTAATTTACTTAGTTTGAATTTCCGCGCATTATTTGAGAAAAGTACTATACAAGTCTTGGTCGCAACCAGGCATTGATGGACACACGATCTTCCATCAATGCCTCAGTTGCAGACCGCGACAGTAATGTAGATACTCTGCGTTCAGCGCTTGGTCTGGCAACACGCCGCCGCGCCGTGTTCGGGTTCGCGACAAGTCAACCGTCATCATGAGGATGCCACGTTGAGAGGTGAAACACGTGTCGATTTCTTTCAGGGTTTTTTATGGTTCTTTAAAAATAGCTAAGCGGAACAAGTTACTAAATATATCCACGTCCATTGTAATTTTTTAGGTACTATTTGGCACCTATCGATATACCTAGTCAAATTAGGAAACTTCGTTGGATGCTTGATAATATCAAAATTTATTAGGCAACGATCTTTATTAAATCATTACCTGATATTACATCTAATAAATCAACAGATCATTAAGTTGACATAAGGATTGAACACTGATACATACGCATATGCTTTACACAGAAAAGTGAAATACAAACAATCACGCAATCGTCATGTTAATCCAACTTTCTGACACTTGTGACACTCGTCACTCAAGTCATCACCACCACTTTCTATAAATTTAATATATGCACAAAGAACGTGCGGACGGTTATATAATTATCGTCATTTTGCCATTTATTTCGTTCAATGATATCATCATCTTCCTGTCCTTGTCCCATGTCACTTGGGGTCGGCGCAACACGTTTTCTTTTTCCACTCTCCTCTGTCAACCGTCACACTATCATTCACTCCCTTCTCTTTCATATCATTTCTCACACAATCCTTCCATCTTTTCTTTGGTCTTCCTCTCCCGCTCCATCCATCAACATTTATATTCATCACTCTTTTAGTCACATGCGTTTCTTCTCTCCTCATCACATGCCCATACCAGCCCAAACGATTTCTTTTCTACTTTTCTGTCACTGGCGCCACTTTTAAACTTCCCCTTATATACTCATTTCTTACTTTAGCTATTTCATTCAATGATACGAGTAATGTTGGTTAAAAACTGATGAATATACTAGATTGCAAAGATATCTACCACCCGTGATGCTTCACCCTCCCCCCCCCCCTAGATCCCCTAAACGCCTGAGAATAAATGATGACCTAAACATAGAACATGACTAGAGAGAGGCACATGGAACATTTATTAGAGCTTTCTAAGCTCCTGGAATATCCTTAATAATTGTTTAAATGGATTGTAAAAATTTAATATTCAATCAATCTGTCTAGCCTTTTCCCAACTATGTGGGGTCGAACCAGTCTATCCGGATGCAGCTGAATACCAGTATTTTACATGGAGCGACTGCCTATCTGACCTCCATAACCCAGTTACTGGGTAGCTGGTTAATATTAGTTGTCAGACTTTCGGGTTTCTGACGACCTGTAAAGACTGTCAAAGATCCAAGAATGACAGCCAGGATCAATGGCTTAAGGTTCTTTTCGAGGCACGGAGGGGTCTCGGTATGTTAAGATGATCACCCATCCACAGACTGACCGCGGCAAGCGTAGCTTATCCTGATCGAGCCCCGCCGGATTTATAACCTTATTATAGCCGAGTTATTAAAAATTTCCAGGATCGATTTTTAATAATAGTATGAACCACATACAATTATTAACTTCGCATTATAATATTATTGTGATAGGAATCTAAAAGACACGTGTTTTCATAACAAAGTGTTATCGAAACGCTGTAAAAACATACAAGACAAAAAACTAAGTGATTTAAATAATATGTACATAATAATATCGACTTATTTTGATAAGATACGCGCTGTCTACAAGCAATGTCACTTATATTTATTGCTTGGTTATCTAACAAACGGGAAAGTTGCAAGACAATGATAAAACATAACGATACATAATGTTACAATTAAAAATAATGCACTAAACAATTTCCGACTTCTGTAAAACCTGGTCTATTGGGAAAATCGTAAACGCTCGCAATGTGAATACTTCCACAGTATTTACTTTGCAAATATGCCTCATCATTAGCGTGATAATGTATTCACTTATCCCACGAAACACATTTCATGTAAAGTACGTTGCCAAGACCCACAACGCTTTCATTATTAAAAAGTTATCAGTGGGCCTAAAACGACCACGTTAAGCGATTCCTCTAAAAACAATTCATTTTCTGAATTCCCAGCAATTCCTCTATGGTGACACATATTATAGTTGAATCATATTAAATTTAATTAATATCAGAATCATATTTGGTGTAAATATTGCCGCATGAAAAAATGAAGATCGTGATTTTACCAGATAATTTTTCTTTACAGTTATTATTAATCAAATTAAATTTTTATTTTTATTTCCACAGTTTAAATGTTATTTCATTTTAATACAAAACTGTCAAACAGATGAATTGCGTAATATGAATTGAACGCAGATAATATTATGAACTGTCAGTTTGTGATTTTTAATATGATTAATAATATTATCATATTAAGATTCTCCCAAAGCGGCCGTTTAAGGCCCCCTGATCATGTAGAGCTAAGTCCCTAACTCTACAAAACTTGCATCTTGGTCAAAATGTACGGCTTGGCCGTTTTGCGACCGTCACACAAGCACTTCTATGGCCGTATGGTCAGAAATTAAGTGCAATAGTTCAATGGAATGGTCAACCCATACATTTTGACCAAGATGTAAGGTTTGTTGAGTACTTATTTAGGTTAGAAGTTAGGTGGGAAGCGGAGCGGGGAATTGATCTCTTGCCGCTGCCCGCTCAAATTACTCGTCGCGTGAACTCGACCTAACAATAGACAGACACAGTCCGCAACTCATACTCCGCAACTCCCTCGCTCCGCGTCAATGGATAGGCACCTTTTTTTTTTGGGTCGGAAATTATCAAAATAACTTCTCCCGCTCTAGGTGGAGCGGGAGGGCGTGTCAGACTCTTACTGACTAAAACCCACCCGTGTTCCTTCGGTTGCCCTTTGCCGGGGGTCACGATTTCCCTTTCGGCCCATATTCGGAGCCCTGGCAGGCATTGGCCCTAGCGGACCCCGTCAATTCTGCTGACATCTCTTTGAGGCGCGCGTGGAACACAACGCGCCGTCGAAAGGGCTTGGTCCTTATCGATGGATAGGCAGCCTAAAGATTAGTAATTAAGAATATATGATTGTACTCTAAAATCAGTAATCCAAAGGTAAGTAAGTAGCGATAAATAAATAAGTATATTTAATTCCCTCTCCGTCGCTCTCGAGCTGAGAAATAGTTAATGGAGTGTGAAACATAGCGGCGCATGCTTTGACTGGTCCATACGGCTATACATAGCCCATACGTGAGAGATCTAAGCATCCACTCTGCGAGATCAGTGTAATGTGTTAAACTTTCAGTTAAGCTCAGTAAACACGCCGAACGAGCTCGATTAAATATTTAACCTTTGTTTAAAATGTGTGCTACGAAACATGACCGACTTTACTAAATTACAGCGGTTCAATTAATCACTAGCAAAGGCTCTAAGGTAAAAAATACGTGTGCGGTCGGGGGACCCCCGACAGGAACGAAGTTCCTTCTCACGTGTGTTAAAACAAAACAACATTTTCGCAGCTGCCCTCTTAGATCTACATTTGACCTCACTACTGGCTTAAGCACTCTTGAAAACTATGAAAACGACACCCATGATAAAAAATTATAAAATTTTCACAGCTGCCATCTTGGATTTACATTTTGACTAAATTCACACTTTCTCTCTCTCTCTCTCTCTATCGAATTAGAAGAAGACAGTCGCAAGTATGAATGCTTTTTCGCGTGACGATTTCTGCTAGTTTACTCCTACTGTAAGCCGCGTTAAAGAACTTCGTTCCAAAAGGTATCTGACACAAAGTATCTTAGGCTTCTCATCATCTGCCTAGCCTTTTCCCAACTATGTTGGAGTCGGCTTCCAGTCTAACTGGATGCAGCTGAATACCAGTATTTTACATGGAGCGACTGCCTATCTGAACTCCACAACCTAGTGACTAGGTAACACGATACCCCTTGGTAAGACTGGTTGTCAGACTTTTGGGCTTCTAACTACCCGTAACGACTGTCAAAGATCTACAAATTATAGCTGGGACCAACGGCTTAACGTGCTTTCCGAGGCACGGAGGGGACTTGGTATGTAAAGATGGTCACCCATCCATGGACCAACCGCGGCAAGCGTAGCTTAACCTGATCGACCGACCCGTACAGCTGTTATCACTTAGCCACAAGCTCCTATCTTAGGCTTTTATAAGTCAATTTTAAAGTTTATCACTAGTTTTATTGAATGCAATGATAATGCACATAATTACGGACATGTGACACCAGCAAAACTGTTACTAGGTACTTTTTAACCGACTTCCAAAAAGGAGGAGGTTATATATGTTCGTCGCGTATGTTTGTTTTTTTTTTATGTATGTCCACCGTTTTCTCCTTCAATTGTGGACCGATTGTGAAAATTCTTTTTTTGTTTGAAAGGGTGTGCTCTCGAATTGGTTCCATATAAATTTTATTAACTTTGCTTGGATAGTTTTTGAGTTAGCTACAAAATACGTATTTTTTTCCCATTTAGTATGTAGATGATATGATAAGTTTCTGTCACTGGTAGCAGGTAGTGGTATTCGAATGTGTGTGGGGTAGGTACCACAACTAAAAAGTGAAAAATAAAAACTTAAAAATAAAGTGAAAAATAACTTTAATTTCGGAAGTCGGTGGCAAAAAACGAAAATACAAAATTTTTCACTTTGTAGTGTTTTTTTTAGAAGTTGGATGTTTTTATTTGTAAAAAGTATTTATTTTCTTGAAGCACAGCTGAATCAGCCGCATATCAGATCATATTAAATGACTACTATAGTTTCGATACACTATGTAGAGATATTTTAGAACCACCTTTCTCTATAATTATGCACTTATCATTCAAGATAGTAAGATACTATGCATATGTATTACAAGCGGCTTGCAGGGAGTCCCACTCGCGCGCAGCTTGCTTAAACGTCGATAAATTGAGTTTAAATACCTCTTACCGTTGTGCCGAGCCCGCGGGGCAACACTAGTGTGAGGATAATTAATAACAAATGCGGCATGTGCATGCAGGCGAGGTCAAGGACAGCCCAAGTGGAGCGATTAACTGCCTGCAAAGGTCACTCGTCGTATAACGGGACCCGCTGCGCCTGCGCCGGCCCCCCCGCCTCCCCCCTCGCCGGCCGCCGCCACTCATTCACACGACATGTTAGTGTTTTGTGTGAGACAGTTAAGTGGAGCAATTGGTGAAACAGCCTTCTTTATAACGACATGCTACAAATTGTAGTCTATATACCTAAATTGTGCCATTTCAGGTTATTAATTTTTCGCGAATTTAACTGGCGTACAGAGTATATGGCAGGGATGGCGAACCTCTTTACATCTACGCGTTATTTTTTCCAAATACTTATTGAATGTTGCCATGACATGCTAACAAAACATCTTGACTTAATGACTCCTGGAAAAATATATATATAACTAGCTGCGCCCCGCGTTTTCACCCGCATAAGTCTCAATCCCGTGGGAAAAAAATAAATAAGTATCCTATGTTCTTTTCCAGGGCATCATCTATATATGTGCCAAATTTCATCCAAATCCGTTCAGTCGTTTTAGCGTGAAGGCGTAACAAACAAACTTACTTTCGCATTTATAATATTAAGGATTACTTTCACAATTCACAATAATTAACATTCTTTGGGAAGTCTGGAACAATGTCTTTGTGTATATAATTTTAAGAGTTGGGCGTTGATGGCTGCGCCACAGTATTTTACTTTTGTGGTATCTTCGTTTTCCTATGTAAATTGTAAACTTAAGTTGTTCCAAATAAAGCTTTTATTCTTTCTACTTTCACAATTCACAATAATACCTTTATTATTATACAGTAATGTTAATATTTATTTAAATTAAAGAACAAATTAGTCCGACTTCTGCTGTTGCAAACTAGATGACTAAAGTACTTAAACTCCTGAAATGATGCCGTGCCCGAATAATTTGGTTACGTGCCACCAATGGCACGCGTGATTTCTGATAAAAGTGTGTAATCGCATAAAATCGATGACTGATTTACACTACACTACATGTACAGAAACCCACCAATCACCTTGTTGTATTCCAGCCGAAGAAGCTTTTTAAAAAACACGCGCAGTGCGTGTCGGACCATGCCCAATGAAGGGTTCCGTAGTTGAGACGAATATTTCCCAAAAACAAACCGAACATCGTGGTTGAAAAACATGTTCTCCCATACATCGATATACGTCACGGTCAATTCTCCAACTGCAAATGTAAGTTAGTATCGTAAAAAAAAATGTGTGTATAAAACTACAAATTGACTATTTTCTGACTTTTTCCTTTACATGTGCTGTGAGACCTTGCTTCCTGCCAAATATCATGATTATAGGTCAACAAGAAGTACCCTATAGGTTTTGATTTATTTGCGAGTATCAAAATATGTCGCATAAATAGCCATATTTTTTTATTACTTTGACTTAGAAGCTTCACTTTTTAGAGCTCCAAGGGACCATAGACCTACGAATTTGATATTAATTTCAACTTGATACCTTCACACGTTCCTGAGAAAAAGGGTCTTGACTGGCTGACAGACAGACGGACGGAGAACGAAGTGATCCTATAAAGGTTCTGTTTTTTTTTTTTTGAGGTACGGATCCCTAAAAACCATAATATCAAGCAAGCGCTGGACTATGATAAGGATACCTTTGGTCGTATAAGAGATTCTAAGGCCATGAACAACTTGCGCTGAACGTTAAAATACAATAGGACTATGAAACTTCATCCTGCCTCCATCAATCAATGCATCTCTTTTTTTATTACCGCTTCAGCATCAGTAACAGCCGTGGGAACACAAGTACTAAACCGAGCTGGGCGATCAGTGCGGAGTATGTCAAATTGTGACTGTTAAAGGCAATGTCTGCGGTTTATATTGCACTGAGTTTTTGTTCCGGTGATAAGAGGTAATGCCGACCAAATCGAGGACATGCAGAAGACCCACTCCAACGTTTGGTCACCAAAATGGCGGTAATGAAACAGTCTCCTAGCGTATCTCGTGGTATTCTTCTTCTTAAGATTGTTCAACATAGTCCTCAAATCAAGCGGTGCGTATTTTTAACAGGTTACCATTGGACTTTTTTTTATTTTTTTATTCTTTATTAATAAGGGGTTTTTATCCACACGGATACGTCAACCCCATTGTACCTTATACTCTATTTACACACAACTATACACTTGTAATTATATTATATTTAGTATATTATTATATAAATATATAAATACTATAAAAAAATAAAATATAAAAGAGAACCACTGCCCAGACTTCTGCATTAAACCACAAATTATGCGTTTAGTTTTTTTACCCGACTACGGCAAAGCCAAAAGAAGGGTTATGATTTTAGCAGTCTATGTTTATATGTTTGTATGTTTGTATGTATGTATGTATGTATGTTTGCTTTTACGTGTGTTCCACCATAGCGCCTAAACTACTGAACCGATTTTGATGAATGAGGTATCAATAGATTCGTAATAATGGTCCGGGTGACATAGGCTATATAAATTTTCCCTAAATTTAATATGGTGGATTTTACACGTAAATTTCTAACCTCGAAAAAAATTAAAATGATATGATCATGACATGTTTGGTACCAAAAGAAAGGTCTTGACGAGCACATTACAAATATGTAAATAATGTTATACTTTCAAAGTAATTAAATATGTTTAAATTGTTAAAAACAAGCAAAAGTGAGACTGTGCTACGTTGTATCGCAAGATGATACCAACGTGCAGTTAATCAAATCTTAATAAATAAAAACGGTTTGTAATTCCATCCTCAATTCCTCTATGAAGAAAAACAAGTACACACGGCTACACATCAAGCTATACATTTCCAGTTTAAGCTGATCTGGCATTGTAAAGGATTTCCGTACAATGCGAGGTCAACTAATACTGGAAATTTATAGCTTGATGTGTAGCACTGTGTACAACGAAACATTAATATTTATACACGGGGCACTCAGAAAATTTTGCAATAGGTAATAAAAAAAAATATACTACAGGTTATATTTTATTTATTAAATCTTTTCAAATAACTCTCCATTGGCGTCTATACACAGTTTCATGCGTCTTAACCAATTTTCATTACACATTTTCCAGTCCACATCAGACACCTCTTTAATCCCTGTTTTCCCTTGAGTTGATTTTTTATTTTGGGGAACAAAAATGACAAATCCATGATTCATCACCCGTAATGAAATCGTAAACGCGCCGAGAGGAGCCTGCTTCAAATTTTGCTATCATGTCTCGGCACCATTCTACCCGAACCTCCTTCTGCGTTAGATTGTGTGGTAATCAGCGTGAAACTATCTTCTTTACCTGAAGATGCCCATGTAGAATTTCATGTACACTTCCCGATCCAATCTGCAGTATATGCTGAATCTCTTCATATGTAATTCGCCTATTCACTTAAATTTAATTTTTCACAGCCAGCACGTTTTCTTATGTAACAGCCGTCATAGCCCTATGACGGCCACTTCTTTCTTCGTCCGCCAAAGTTACAACGCTAAAAACTTGTACTTGACCACGCTTAAATTCGTTGAACCAGCGGAAAACAGTCGCTTTAGAAGGGCTTTTGTCTATGAACATCATTCGAAGTCTTTCAAATGATTCTTTTGGTTTTAGTCGACATTTGAAATCGTACAAAATCATTGCGCGAAAATGTTCTCGTTGTAAATTCAATTTTCAGTGAGACGTTGCGCGCGGCGTTGTTGTAACGTTTAGTAAGTGTAAAAACGGAAAAGTATAAAATAAAAAATAAAGTTTAATAAAAAACTGTAACCCGACCACGGGAAAATAAAAATGATCTAAAAGTACGAAACAAGCAAATATTTCAGACAGAAATCAAGACATAGGTACAAAAATGGTCAAGGTAAAGCCGTCGTCGCATGCCATTATAATTTTGTAGGTGTTCCTGGCACCCACATGGTATACAGGCATGCGACCACGGCTTTACCTTGACCATTTTTGTACCTATGTCTTGATTTCTGTCTGAAATATTTGCTTGTTTCGTACTTTTTAGATCATTTTTATTTTCCCGTGGTCGGGTTACAGTTTTTTATTAAACTTTATTTTTTATTTCTGATTTAGGGTATGCCAAAATATTTTTAATTAGTCCAACATCCCACATGTTCAGTTTAAACTCCCTAGCCAAAGATTCCCTTTCATTCCTGTTCTTAGCACATTCCATCAGCAAATGTTGCACATCTTCAATTTAACCACATGTCTCACCACTGGACTTAAAAACTACAATTTATAAGAGCTCATTTAAGTCAAGACTCAGAGCGTTCCTATTGGAGAAATGTCTAAATTCAATAGACGATGACATATCCATGTTTATAAAAATTTGATATTATTTAATGTGAGACTCGGTAATATTAGTATAAAGGAAGTAGCTTGTAATGTTATTGTTTTTTTTTTAAATTGAATTGAATGTTTAATTTGTAATGTTATTGAATTTTTATTTTTAATTATTTTCTATAATTTATTGCACTCATCATCTGCCTAGCCTTTTCCCAACTATGTTGGGGTCGGCTTCCAGTCTAACCGGATGCAGCTGAATACCAGTATTTTACATGGAGCGACTGCCTATCTGCAGTGGCGTGCACACAGTTTTAAGACAGGGTAGGCAGAAAATTTTACTCACCAAAAATACTGCACGTTGGTTTTGGTTCGTCGCGTCGTCTTGTCGATTGATGATTAAACGCGTCTCTATACGATTTTTTCCAAAGGTGTGATATTTAAGGGAAGCTTCTAAGTGTTTTTCAGATTGTTCATGTTTTCTCGCGGCGGTAGGAAAATTATGAATATCAGCGTAACCGGTGTCGTTCCAGACGGTTTTATTATTTGAAAATAGTAGACAAACGAAACAAAATAACCGATTAGGTACTGTGTATGCAACCTGTCAGCCAATGATATGAATCATATTGTTTTTTATTGAATTTACGATTGACTTTACCTTTAATTTGTATTAATTGCAAATCCGGTGTACCACGACCTATCTCGATAACTTGTTTTTTTTTTCACCGAAATATAGTTTTGAAAACGCATCATGTTTTATTTTCTCAATACACACACCATCTGAACAACTTTCACAGACAATATTATCCATTTTACACTAATAACAACAATCAAATTCTAATTACCTGATAGCGTATTCACAAACACAACGCACGTCAAACAATATGGCAACTATAGTAAAACGGGCAATAAAGGGTAAAAAAGGTTATACGACAAAAAATTATGGTCATCTAAATGTATAAAATTCAATGAAACAACGTTATTTCCTAAAATATTTGCATTGCATAGCTAACTTTCCTTCGGTAATGTTCGGTACGAGTCGTAATTTTTCGTCTTAGCTGTATAGAATAACTACAAATAGACACTGGCTTTTCTTGCAGTTGTGTGCGTGATTTTTGTCATTGTGTGTCAGCAAAGCCCGCGTAGCTATAGGAACGCACACACATTAAATACGACTTACCACGAGAGCACACATAAAAACATTCAGAGACGAATAGTTTGTGTCTTTACCGTGGCAGAGGCGAGGCGGCGCTAGTGCAGCGCGAATCGAGATGATGCGAAATTCGAATGATGATACCACCGGCACTCGATAGGTGGAGCTGATTTATGATTTGTTTTGTTTATTGATAAAATAATATTAGATCTATTATCAGAACTAGGGTAGGCAGTGTCTTTCTGTCTTTATGAAACGCACGCCACTGCCTATCTGACCTCCACAACCTAGTGACTAAGTAACACGATACCCCTTGGTAAGACTGGTTGTCAGACTTTTTGGGCTTCTAACTACCCGTAACGACTGTCAAAGATCTACAAATGACAGCCGGGACCAACGGCTTAACGTGCTTTCCGAGGCACGGAGGGGACTTGGTATGTAAAGATGGTCACCCATCCACGTACCAACCGCGGCAAGCGTAGCTTAACCTGATCGATCGACCCGTGCAACTGTTATTACTTAGCCACAAGCCCCTCTATAATTTATTGCACTATGAATGTGTTAGTTTTATAATTTTAATGAACGTGTTATTATTTATTTATGATTTCAAACACAATGTAAATTGTTCCTGGAATAAAATTGAATTCTGAACTCGAGCCAAATTTTTTGGTATATGACGCTACAATGAATAACTACTTACTTATTCAGGAATTTCTTAGTAGCAGCCAAAAGTGTGGATTTCTGCCCGGTTTATGGCAATAGGCTCGGCCTCTATTACATAGGACTAAAAAACTAACTAATGTGGCTCGCAAGCTTTAATGACATCATTCGTCAGGCTCTTGTCACCGCCGGGGTGCCAGCTGTTTTAGAACCCAATGGCTTAGCACGCGACCTTGGGAAGAGACCAGACGGAATGACCATAATGCCTTGGAAGTTGGGTAGGCCTTCAAATCAAATCAGTTTATTGCAAACATGTTGTACAGAGGTTGGAATAAGGTTAATTAGTTTCAAACATGCACCCTGTAAGGGCACTGCAAAACAAAACAAAATAAAATAAAATTAATAAATTACATTTCATTACATTATAAAACATGCTTCAAATCAAAAGAATAGAATAATTATTGTTATTTTTCATTGTAGTTATAGAATTATATTACCTATATTATTTATTATGAGTAATAATGAATAAGAATAAATTAAACAAAATATTAAATTAATTAATACAAAATAAATTAAATATGTTGGTATGAATACAAACAATCAAGTCGATGGTCAGCTATTTATGTCATTATTTTTTATTTATTTATTTAAAAAATTAAATTAAACTTTTTCTTCAAAAAACTCTTGCAATGTGTAGTAGCATTTCTGGTTCAAATAAGTGAACAATTTTGTTTTAAATAAATTGTTCATTTTTATTTCTTTTAAAGGCTTTGGGAGTTTATTAAAAATCTTTGGTGTGGGATGCAACCTGTGTCGACACCCTTGCGCCATCCCATCTTCTTAGCACTGCGGGCTGTGCCGGGGCGGCTGCTGCAGGTGCAGAAAACCTCAAACGGCGCAAATATAGCAACCTTACTGGTAGCTATATTATTGAGCCGTTTGGAGTTGAAACACTAGGGTCCGAGTGCTCACAGAGTATTTCGAGACATCGCCAAGCGGTTGGTTGACTCTTCACGTGACCAGAGTGCTGGCCAATTCGTAGGCTAAAGAATCAACATTGCCATCCAACGTGGCAACGCTGCCAGCCTTTTGGGCACTTTTTGACGCCCAATGAGATCTTCCCTTTATTTTTTTCTTTACATACTTGTACATAATATATATAATAGTTAGTTGTACATACATAGTATTAATAATTTACTCATTTAGAATCAGAAACATATTATTAAAGACTGAATGAAAGCGAAAGAAACTAAAGTGCATGTACCTAACCTACTATAGGTTTCTATGTTCTATGTTATGGGGTTTGGTTTCCGCACTTAGTCCGTCAGGTGGACCATTGTGCGTGGGCCATAGCGGCCGTTTGGTGGTTATTCCAACCAGCCCACCTCCCTCCAGAAGTTAATTAAAACTCCTGGTCTGTTCAGAACGTCAGTGAAAGATCTGGGTGACCCGAGGGTTTCTGTTCTAATCTTAGTAACACCTGTGCATTCGAAGAGTACTTGCGCGACGGTTTCCTCAGCCTCCAAGCACGCCCTGCACAGAGGACTGTCCGTTATGCCTATTGTGTGGAAGTGTTTGTTTAGCAAGCAGTGACCCATGATGATCCCCGTCATCAGGCGCAGGCTATTCCTGTCAAGGCCTTAATAAATGCCTCGTTAGCCTGCTATCAAGGATGGCATTGCTTCCTTAGACTGCCTGCAGCCCAAGGGGAGAATTGGTGGACCTCGGTCCACCAATTCTCCGCTTGGGTTTGGGTGAACTCCTGTAGCCACCTGCGTATTTAGTTGAAGGGAATTGGCACGATAGGCTCGGGTCCACAGACTGCTGTGCTAGATCCTCTTCTAGCAAGTTCGTCAGCTGCGTCGTTACCCAGCGATCCGCTGTGTCCCTTTATCTACTATAGGCCTCTTTAGGGAACACAGGCGTGTTATGTTATGTGCTCTGTAGTTATTTATTGCATAACAAAGAGAAGGATGCTGTTTCTCGTCTTTTAGCAAAATATCTAAGTCACATTTGAAGATACACGCGAGTTGCGATTGCATGCATTGTTGTAATTTATTATATAACATGTAAAAAAAAACCTGTCCGATCCGTGAGTGTTATTAAGTATCATATTGAGAGTATATTTATGTGGAAATTTTCAGGAAAAAAGAAAAAAAACCATTTTTTACGAAAAATGTGAATTTTAAATAGCAAAAACTTTTTATTTTCAATAATATTTTTTTTTTACTTTTTGGTAATGTTAACTTTTTTATTTTTAAAAATTTTTTTTTTTACTTGTTGCTAATGTTATTGTAGTACCTATGTGCCCCTTTCAGTTCGGACAGGGATTTTTTACATATTGTAGATCTGCAGTCATATTTTCATGTGAGCTTTTCATCAAGCATTACAATAACTGCAACTTCTGTTCTATCTGCCCTCGTCCCCGTGTTGCCAATCAGTCGGCTGCGCAAGCGCTAATCGCGTTTAATTGCTCGTCTCTGCGCGGCGAGGTCGCGGCGCGGCTCGTCCGCGTCCAGCGCTTTATGATGCGCCCGTGCATCGCTATAAACCGCGCTTGTTAACCACTCTGTACCTAGGAGGAGTAGGCTTTAGATCATTCTGCATTTTTGGGTCATGAATCTTTACAACTTAAACCGTCCTTGTCGGTGATAGGAATATTGGAACACTGCGTTTACAGATCGGCAATCCCTTTTCTTGTAACGTTTGTGGTGTATCTGTTGTAACGCTTTGGAAATCAAATACAATATTGTTTAAAATAAAAAAACTTTTTACAAAAAAAACAACCGACTTCAAAAAAAAACACTACAAAGTGAAAAGTAACTTTAATTTCGAAAGTCGGTGTCTTTGGTTTTCAATTTTCGTTCTTTGTCACCGACTTCCGAAATTAAAGTTATTTTTCACTTTGTAGTGTTTTTTTTTGAAGTCGGTTTTTTTTTTTTGTAAAAAGTTTTTATTTTTCACTTTTTAGTTATGGCACCTACCCCACACAAATTCGAATACCACTACCTGCTATGTAAATAACAGTGACAGGAAGTTATCATAATATCATCCACATACTATGTGGGAAAAAATACGTATTATTGAAGCTAACTCAAAAACTACCCAAGCAAAGTTAATAAAATTTATATGGGACTACCTCTGAAGTATGATCTACCAAACAAAAAAAGAATCATCAAAATCAATTAATAATTGGCGGAGTAATCGCGTAACAAACATACAAAAAAAAAAAAAAACATACAGTCGAATTGAGAACCTCCTCCTTTTGGAAGTCAGTTAAAAACTCATAACAAGTAGTGCTATCAACCAATGACAGCATAATACCAATGGACCTTACACCCATTGATCGGAGATACCCGTCAGCTCCCACAGTGCAGTGTTGGCACCGCATGACGCGTCCCATACCAATGACGTGTGTTTCACTTACGGAGATCGGCGGTGATAGCGGACGATACACTAAGTTCCGTGATACGATCAGCGCAGGGTCACCCACCAGGATCCTTTGTAACGTGCTGTATCTGGTAGAAAACTGTTTATCTCTTCGTCAACATAATGTCTACAGGTGCTTTATTTTTGAAAACCATACCAAATCTATCGTTGCACCGACTTACTGGTCTTTAGTATTGTGTCATACATTTTGACCAAGATGTAAGGTTTGTAGAGTTAGGCCTTGCAGATTCAGAGGCTTGGCTTTAAATTAGATCTAGGAGCCTAAAAAAGTTGCGTCGGTGGTGCGACGAATAGCGTCCTAAAGATGATTGGCGAGACAACCCATACTGTTCTGTCCAGTAGGTTCACTGAACTCCATGTGTTGCGAGACTGATGAGCCTACTGTGCAGGGGTAGACGGTGTGTCTACTTTCTTCTTTTTACTTTTAATTACTAACATTATTTGTAAGCGATTATTGTTACTAACAACCTTGCCTTGCCTATTAAATTTTTTGTCTAAAATAAATGATTTTTATTTTATTTTTCTTATTTAAAACAGCCGATATGGCAGAATCATACCTAATATGATGATATTATGAATCACATAAACTGTCACAAACTGACAATTCATAATATTATCTGCTTTCAATTCATATTACGCATAATCTGTTTGACAGTTTTGTGTTATAATGAAATAACATTTAAACTGTAGAAATAAAAAATAAAAATCTCATTTGATTAATGAAAACTATAAAGAAAATTATCCAGTAAAATTACCGTCTTCATTTTTTCATGCGGCAATATTTACACTAAATATGATTCTAATATGAATTAAATTTAATACGATTCAGCTATAATATGTGTCACCATAGAGGAATTGCTGGGAATTCAGAAAATGATTTGCTTTTAGAGGAATTGCTTAATGTGGCCGTTTTAGACCTGCTGATAACTTTTTGACAGAGAAAGCATTTTGTGAGTCTTGGCAACCTACTTTACATGAAATGTTTTTGTGGTTAGTTTTTTCTGCTTATGTAGATCTATCAGTGACCCGCATTGCATGAGGCCTGCACCTGTACGGAGGGGATGATTGTGTATTATTCTTTTTGCAGTTCGCTCGGCTCTGCTACGTCCAATGTGCGGCAGGCCTTAGCCAGCAGTCTAGTGGTCGATATGTATGTGTGGCGCGTGTGACTGACAATGGTCGTCGCGACGCTTCGGGGAAGGAAGCGCTGCCGGCCACCTGCGCCGGAGCACGCCCCACATACCAAGAAGAATGAGGCGATGCTAATCGATAAATCACAATATTTCTAATAACTTCGTCATTAATATGCGCCTCCCGTGCCGCACCATGTTCCTACAGCCGCGTGATTGACGAGCAGTGCTTCCACTTACACTTATTATACTCACTTACTTACTACTAAGTAAGTTCCCATGAAATATTTGTTTAATGTTGCCGACGTTACTGTGAATTTATTGTTCTACGATGCTAATGATGTTTACTTTGTTTAAATACCATGTGGTATGAGTAATCATAAGGCTTATCTGATGGACATTTGAAATTCAAACACCACAACTATGTAGGTAAACTTCTGCGAACTGCAGTAAATAGCGGCTGAGATAAACTTTGTTAATTACAGTATTTCTATTTTATTCATATCCTTCGGCAAACTTCGTGTTTCGTCAGTCGTAGGATTTCTATCAATTGCCCTTTGCATTTGGTGCAGATCGGACGCTCCCAATCGACTTGGAAGTAAATACAGTTGTAAAAACTCTTTTAATTTAATTTATTTTAAAATTGAGACGAAATCTGCTAAAGTTGCAGGCACGACAGATAGGAAAATAGTTTTACAACTCTATATAGTTCACACGGAAATCAAAACAAAATAACAATAAAGTACTTAGTTCTGAATTCAAATTAAACACGATAGATAAATCTAATAATTGATGGACATGGAAATAAGCATTCGTTTGTATTCGAAAATGCGATGATTCCCGAGGGACATTAAGAAAGTAGAAATACTGTATCTACTTCTTTGTAATGTGTGCAGAAATCATCACTAACTACTTTAAAGAGATTGTTTCTTGCCTAGATTATTCAAGATAAGCCGTTTTTATGTAAATGCATCAGGAACCAAAAATAAATCAAGCCACCTGCGTTTATCTATTTCCTATAAGTCAGTATTGTGTAACAGTTTAGAATGTAAGTCAACGCTCACATTACGTTAAGTAGCTCGCTGCATACATACTAAATGTCTGCCTGTTCTCCGAACTGTGCTCGTAAACTGAGCATATACCTGGTGACGTGAGCCTCGGCCGGGAGTGTAACCGCGCTATTGGTCGGGGCGTGCAATTGCCACATCTACATAATGTCACCGTGGCATATAATTGGCAGCACCGCGCTGATTGGTAGGCAGTGCTCCGGAGCATCCGTAGTTAGTTCCCATTGTTAGAACTTCCTAGGCATGAATATGAATACTAATAAGACAGTCTTTGTTACCTAACTTGGCCATGTGTGATGTAAGACAGAATATATGAAGGATTTATTTATTTATCTTTACCACCATTTGGAAGATCTGCATTTCATATGATGGTAAATGGTGATCAGGCCGAAGGTGGAAGCGAGCTTCACCCGTAATCTTCAACTAATTGCCGAAACACAACAATGCTGTTAACATTGTTGGTATGGCGACAGACTTAGATAAGATGGTGGTAGCTAGCCAGACGGACTTAGAGCAAGCCCTACCACCAATCGAACCGAACAAAAAATTTTGCCGAATCCGCGACCTCTGAGTCTGAGACAGGTGGTCTAACCACTAAACCACAGAGGCGGTTAGGTTAGGATATGTACATACATTATACGTAGTACACAAAGGAGTACACCTCTGGCTAACCCTTCTCGAATTACTAGCGTGATGTTGTGAAGAGGTTGGCCCAAACTACAACTTTCTTCAAGTTATACTTAACCAAATATGTTCTATATGCTGTGACATAGTGAATGAGCGTATTATCAAAACCACACTCTCACACGTAAGGTTACCATATCTCTGGATTTGTCCTGAGATCCTACATTTAGGCTCCTGACAGGATTTTGCGATTTTTTATAAAATACTTCAGATGTTTTTATTGGACAGTTACAATCAACATAAAAAAAAAAAAAAAAAAAAAAATATTTTATTTCACATAAACCTACAAGGGCACTTATGAAACGTCAGAAGCTAGGTGCACGGTTCCAATTGGTCGCTTCCTATGGAGAAGAGCCGGCAAGAAACTCCACGGTTACTCTTTTCAAAATAAATTGTTTCTACAATGTTTTCAAATTACAGTGTTAATAGGTATGGGAGGACAGTGTAGGCCTATCAACAAGTACTAGGTACTTAGTAAAATAGAAAATGGTCCACAAGTCTACAGCCTACAACGTTCTCACATTCACAAAATCTAAAAGAAAAGAATCTATATAAAAGATAAACAAAAATAATAAAAATAAGGACCTATTTAAACCAAATGACATGATTGCCTAGTGGCATGATACAGCTGTAGTCAGCTGTAACAAATCTAATTTGATTCAAAAAAAAAAAAACAGAAAATTGTAGGTATATTATGTCAAATACTGAAAAGATTATGTCAATGAAGTAGGTAAAAAAAAAAAAAAGTAAAATACAATAATCATCGTAATTTGGGAGCATTTAATAGACATTTACATTGTTATACCGTTAATGAGGTACCAGGGAAGCCACATGTGCAGAAGGAATTATTGCCACACTTCCTTGTCTTCAACGTAAACACAACTATGATCTTTGGGTAGTATCACAACCCACTTTGGTATTAAGAATTAACTTTTATTATATGAATTGAACAAAATAATAAGTGAAGAAAGTTTTTAAATCCTTGAAGCTTCTAATATTGCCGTCATTATACATCTTTGAGGTGGCAGTGTTTGTTAAGACAAACCCACAGCTTTTCAAAATAAGAGCCCCAGCTGATCCACGGTTAATAAAAAAGGTTTCGAACATTCTTTGTGTTGAAAATTATTTATCGAATGGCTCCAGTTATTTTCAATAAAATTGTATTCATTTGATTTGAGTGAATTGAACAAAAAGGGCGGGCAGTGAAGTGCTCATGATTTGTTTTTTTGTCACATACATAATTGTAATTTTTTTGCGACAACGTGCTTTTCTATGCAAATCAAGCTATTTGTCAGGACTTTTTAATTTTCCATATGGTATCCCTACTCACACGTGACAGTGTCAAGAGTGTGACATTAGATCGATGTGTGGAACACGGAGACCTCGTGGATTCGGCGGGTTTTTCCCAGTGATCAGATTGACCGGCTGTGTTCTACAGATAATGTCAACTTATACTGGTAATCATCCTAATATCACAATAACGAACTAGACATTGATCTTGAGTGTTGTTTTGAAAACACTTTTGATATTGATTTGTTACCAAGCATCATCTAAATTATGTTGACAAATGTAATAAGTCTCTTGATGAAATTGAGGTGACATTAAAATTTTCTCAGCGGCTCTTGTTTTGTCCATGTTGCTACATAGAGCCTGTAGAGAGAGGTTCATCTCATACATTTTGTATGAGACATCAAATCTGCGATGTTAGTTACTAGTGGTTGAGAAAATGTCACTTCAATATAAGTCCTCCAGACCGTATTTTGGCTATGGCGGTCAATCTCAACGGAGACCAGCTTTCGGCGTGGGAGATATTATAGTGCAGGCGTGTGTGCGCAGACACAAGTGCACTCTCTCTTCCCTCACTCTCATACTCCGATGGGACGGCAATCCGACAAGACCGGAGAGAGATCAGGCGCATGACCAACGGCTTAAAGTGCTTTCCGAGGCACGGGGGTATCACACCGCCAACCTCCAAAAAAAACTCAATAAGACTTTGTTCAACCTGGGAATCGAACCCAAGACCGCTCAACAGTCGTGCTTGCCAATACGAGACCAACGGGGCAGTTGCTGTCACGTCAATACCGACGTATGATATATGCAATTACATACTAATGTTGCATAGAATGTGCAAATGCATGCCGTTACAAATATTGAAATTGTAGCTATCATTGCAAACGCGATTAGTAGGTATTTTACATAATGATATGATTTGTACTTATTTATATGCAACCAATGTTTCTTATTCTAAATTAGTAAATTATCTAAACTATGTATAATATACAACTAACTATTATATGTATTATGTGCAAGTATGTCAATCAATCTGGCAAGCCTTTTCCCAACAATGTTGAGGTCGGCTTCCAGTCTAACCGAATGCAGCTGAATACCAGTATTTGACATGGAGCGACTACCTATCTGACCTCCACAACCCAGTAACTGGGTAATACGATACCCCTTGGTAAGACTGATTGTCAGACTTTCGGGCTTCTGACGACCCGTAACGACTGTCAAAGATCCACGAATGACAGCCGGGACCAACGGTTTAACGTACTTTCCGAGGCACGAGTCTCGATATGTAAAGATGGTCACCCATTCATGGACCAACCCCGGTAACCGTAGCTTAACCTGGTGGATCGACCCGTACGGCTGTTATTACTTAGCTACGAGCTCCTATTATGTACTAGTATGTAAAGTAAAAACTAAAAATAAAGGTAAGAGCTCATTGGGCGTCAAGAAATTTATCTGCATCGCTGTCAGCGGGAAAAGTGCTCAAAAGGGTAGCAGCGTTGCAAACTGTTATTCCATTAAACTTATTTGATACATTCTTGAAGAATTTGTAGTACTTAGTCATAGTGGCTAATCGGTAAAAGTCATTAAAAACAATACAGGGCGGCAGGGATTTTCGACTCGAAAACTGTTACCATGGATTCAATACATGATTCTGAACCTGCGTTGAAATTTTCCGTCGGTAATTTTTTTTTTTTAATCTGCTGTTTCATAGAAAAGTGCAATACCTACGCGGTCAAAATGTATGGAACAGCAGATTTTTTTTAAAATAACCGACGAAAGATTTCAACATCATGTCCTGAATCCATGGTAACAGTTTTCGCGTCGATGTCCCTGCCACCCTGCATACGATCAGGTCTACCATCAAAGTTAACCAACAAGGAGAGTAACTTACTTATCCACGGGGTGTGTTCCCACATATCAATCGCAGTAGGTATGGTCGATCTAATCGATCACCGAACGTTCAAGCCAGTTAAGATTGGTCGAGCCATATTTGCCCTCCTGAACAGGTGTCCCCATACAATTAACATAATTAATTAATTAGTAAAGCTCATTGTCCCATAAAGTACGGACGCAATAAACACTTTGGTCTACTTCCTGGCAGATAATCGTAATATTATCATAATAGGCTTAATAATTCAGGTACCTGTATGAATCACTGCCTCGCGGTGCGCGGTGCGCATGCACCTCACGAGCTGCGCAGCTGTGCGGCGCGCGCGCAGCATTACAAACACACCACCACAACCACACATCTAACACACAAGCTAAACACAACCCTATGATCTCAAAAATAAGACTTAAATCTGCCTTTAAAGACTCTACCGCTGGGTATTTCGGTCTCGATATTAAAGTTTACGTACCTACATTGTACTGGAGGTGTATTTAGTTTGTTCTCGATAAGTCTCCTCAGATTAAACGCAGACGAGACATGAATATGAAACAGATCTCACCAATTGTTTTTGCAAACGATTTCATTTGAAATACATTAACAATTTTATAATGGGCTCATTATAAAGTAGGGTTGTCGTCAACTTTGCGTCTTGTTAGGAAAATCTTATTACAGTATCAACTTCATAGTTTTTCAAATACCTATGAGTAGTCATTTATGTTACAAAATGAATGTTGTGCGTCAAAACATTTAATTGCAATTTGGCGTAGCAGTAGGCCTACGTAGGCGTAGAGCTTCGTTGTTCTGCGTAGCTAAATCTTATAACTTTGACAATATGAGCAAAAGTTGTGACAAATGATGATGTACTGAATATTAAAGGTAAATTTTACTCACACGTAAAAATCATAAGTAGACTTTTAAATTCAACTGTAAATTTTTTATTATTAATATTTCCAAACCTAGGCAATAGGCAGCCCTACGTAACTAGAGTCAAATGTTTGCATTACCGATACTAAGAACCACCACATAAATCATAGGGTGTCGAATATTAACACCACTCGTTATAGCCAACAATCGGACAGCGACGATCCGACGCGATCCGATGCGACGCCGTGTTTGGCGCAGCGCCAGTCGACGCGACCAAGCGCAACTAGGTGCGATTAGGCGCGATAACAGAGGCTCAAACGAATCCGCGTAAATTACGCGAGTGCCGTGTTGTGTGCACATTCGCTTTCATTACGGATAAACAGTGTAACAACTCAATCTAGAACTCGTCACGAATGATAAGTTGTGAGATCTATGAACCAAACGTGTGAGTGGAATATTGAACCGTTCTGAAGAAAAACATAAGTAACTTCACACTCAATCAATCAGCCTAGCCTTTTCCCAACTATGATTGGGGTCGGCTTCCAGTCTAACCGGATGCAGCTGAATACCAGTATTTTACATGGAGCGACTGCTTGTCTGACCTCCCCAACCCAGTAACTGGGTAATACGATACCCCTTGATAAGACTGATTGTTAAACTTTCGGGCTTCTGACGACCCGTAACAAATCCATAAATAACAGCCGGTACCAAGGTTTAACATACTTTTCGAGACACAGAGGAGTCTCGATATGTAAAGATGGTCACTCATCCACGGACCAACCCCGGCAAGCATAGCTTAACCTGGTAGATCGACCCGTGCGGCTGTTATTACTTAGCCACGAGCTTCTGTCATAAGTAACTTCACAATTGTTGTAAATTAAAGGATAAGTAGACACAGATATAGTTATCATTAATATGGAATATGTTTTGGCAAAGTACGGTTACCTAGTTATGTGTTTATGAAAACAGCAAAACTGCAAAATCTTTCTACTTAGGTATCAGAGTTTTCGCGCACCGCGAGGCATTTTACTGGTTTTAAATCACAGTCCGTTTCTTTCCAGCTAATTCAAGTTTTGACCTGAGCAATTTGACCTCCTTTATTGTTAATATTTGGAAGTTTGCAACAGGTACTCTCGCCCCGCGTTCCGTACGACGCGCTGCGCCTGCGCTGATGCTCGATATAGCGGGGTATGGTAATATTTCGCGCGCTCGTGCGCCGCCGAGCGTTTTAATTATATCATATCGAGCGCAAAGGATCTATGTTGCCGATACATAGTGTAGCCGTGCAGTAGTACAACTGAAATCAATATAACTTGATGGCAGAGTTGAACTCGCATGACATTATTTTCAGTCTGTTCAAGATTTTGTAAACGCAAATATTCTTCCAAAAATAGATGCTGGTGAGCGAAAGAGCAGTGGTGGCCCAGCGGTAACAGCCCCGACTTACGAGTTGTAGGTAGTGGGTTCGAACCCAGGCAGGCGCTTTACTTTGTGTATTTAATTTCATCACCACTGCTCTCAAAACGGTGAAGGAAAACATCGTGTGGAAACGGACATGTCTTAGAACCAAAAATTCGAAGACATGTGACATCTACCAACCCGCACTGGGCCCACGTGGTAGATTACAGCCCACTCCCTCTCACAGAGGAGGCCTGTGTCCTAGCAGTGGGAACATTATAAGCCAATTATGATAATGATGAGCGAAAGAGGAGCAGAATCTTAAAGTCTAAAAAAAACATAAGCGGGAGTGTTGAACAAAAACAACAACATTAAAAATATTTTTGAGCTCACATTATACCTACCTATAGGCACCGTGCCTAGTTTCTCTTACCATTGCAGAACGTACCGTAGTTCTCCCTCTGTGTAGGCTACGCTGTGTCCTGCCAACCGATATCGTCGGCCGCTCCGATAAATCACGTGCGCGGCTTCATAATTTAATGCACTTCCCAAAACTGACTCATGCACTAGATAACCTTATCACAGCGTACGATGCGAACAAGAGAACTACTATATCATACGGAACATGGCCTTTTGTTTAACAAGCCACATTACCTGTGAAACGCCTCACAGCGGCCAGAGATGAGACAAAAGAGTACACATATTTTACGTATAATCCTTGTTTTAGTGACGGTATTATGAATTTTACTCAGTACCAAGTTATTTATCACTTACAGCCAAATGGTGATTCAGGCAAAATTCTGCCAGAATGGTTTAGCATACAGTAACAATAAAACATACAGCATACAACAACAATAGAAGGTGTGAGGCAGTGAGACCCATTGTCCCCAAAATTGTTCTCTGCAGAGTTGGAAAATATCTTCCGTAAATTAAACTGGGATGAGTACGGCATCAATATAAAAGGGTCAAAACTGCACAAACTAAGATTCGCCGATGACCCTGTACTACTTGAAGAACATCCTGATAATCTTGAATACCTATGTGATAAATAATTTGAACGAAAAAAGCATGAAAGTCGGACTAAAAATTAATACCATCAAGAGCAAAATAATGATAAACACCACAAAATTCAACATAAGAACTAAAGGCGATTCTCTAGAATACGTAGAAGACTACATCTACTTGGATTAAGTCATCTCCATAGAAGATCAAATGACGAAAGAAATTAACCTCAGTATAGCAAAAGGTTGGAACAAATACTGGTCGATAAAGGAGATAGTGAAGTCCAAAAACTTAAGTATGTCAATAAAAACAAAAATATTCAACACCTGCATATTACCTAATATATAGATGCAAAACCTGAACCCTAACAAAAGCATTGAAAGAAAAACTTGCCATAGCACAGAGAGCAATAGAGAGGAGTATGACCGGTTATAAAAGTCATGATCCAAGGACAATGGCAAAACTCCTCGACATACTCATGCGAATCGATCAACAGAAGTGGAGATGGTCAGGACATATGATGCGCGATGGGGAAGTGGAGCAAGAGAGTCACAGAATGGTACCCAAGGGACAGCAAAGGAAGACAAGGAAGACGAGGAACATAACACATAAGGTAGAACTGCGAAATAAAATTGACAGCAGGACCAAATTGGAGAAGGGGTTGCTCAAGACAAGCAACAGTGGATTTCCACTGTTGCTTGTCTTGAGCAACGATTTCGTTGGAAGAGGCCTTTGTCAATAGGCACGCTGAATTAAGAGTAAGTTTAAGTGAAAATGTCAGTATTTCGGAATAAAGAAAGAAGAAAGAATAATAGATTTATTTGTTACAGAAACACGTGCATACAAAGACAAGAGTAGGAAAGCAGGAAACAAAATAGGTATAACTTAGTACACATTCAGACATGAGTATAAAACAGATCCAGTCGGCAGCTGCACATCATGACTGTGACAAGAAGGCTTAAGAAGGGCTTTATTATTAACAACAGAACCAGATCAAATAGAAAGGTTACAAAAACTTCTCAAAAATTAAGCAACGTGTGAATCCACACATGCATATATCACAATCTAGATGCTTCAGTGTGTCACAGCAGACGTGTCGCGACTATCGCGCCACCATCGCTCGCACGTTTGTGCCAGACGGCTGGTAGCCCGCTATAGTTGCTGATGGCTGCTGATAGCCAATCACAGTTCCCACGCATCACGCCTATCTCGCAGGTGTCACGCCGTGAGAATGAATATTCATGGAGATAGCAGGAGAAAGTAGCACGTCATTCCGTCACGTCATCGGCGTCAGCTCTTCTAAGCACATGATTTCACAGCTTACATCAGCAACAACAGCAACAGCTGCTAAAGCATGAGCTCCTATGTAGAAAATCATGCAAGCGTAGCTTTTGACGGCGCGTTTTGTTCCACGCGCGCCTCAAAGAGATGTCAGAAGAATTGACGGGGTCCGCTAGGGCCAATGCCTGCCGGGGGTTCGAAGAAAACCGATAGGGACATCGTGGCCCCCTGGCAACATGGCAACTAAAGGAACACGGGTGGGTTTTAGTCAGTAAGAGTCTGACGCGCTCCGCCCAGAGCGGGAGAAGTTATTTGATAATTTCCCACCCAAAAAAAAACTGTAACACTTAGCTAGAAATTGCTTGCTTGATAAATAAACCTTTTGAATTGAATTTCTAGAAGCCCAGTTTTAAATATTTTCTGTTTTCCTTTTATCGACTCACGAAGTCTTTGTTACCATAGAACTGCATGATTTATTTGTATATCTCATATATTAAGTGAACTGTTTTGTGTTCTTTAGAGAGAATAAAATTCTTTAAACCAAAAATGGTAGGTTATGTTATAAGACCGTTTCCTGGACGCGGTTCTGATTCTGTTACTTTTTAAATTAAATTCTTTGTCCTCCTCTATATAATTATTATAATTATTATTTTAACGGGCTTTCAAAAAAGGTTTAAAACCTACATTCAAAACGAAGGCTTCAAAAAAATCTTCAAAGCAGTGAGGGAATCCGTTTGTGACGTCAGAGCGCAACTGGTGTCCCCCGGTCGAGACCGATGCTCCGCCGAACAGTCACAGATAGCCGAGATAACAACACGTCGCTAGTACAGATAGCTAGTTACCGTTAGTACGTAGTAGTACGGGGCATGTGAGTACAAGGCGTGCACATCAACACGCGCGCACTTGACGCGAGGCAGTGAAAATAACATCAAGTTTAGAAAACAACAGTCATGTGAAATGTGTTAGTTGGTGAGTTTATAAACTCCCAATTAAACCATTTACAGGCACTTTTGAATTGTCAAGGAATCGGTCAGTCAGAAATATGAAGCTAGTTGCCCATTCCAAAGCGTAGTAGGTAGGTACTTATGGAGAAGAACGGGCAAGAAACTCCACGGACACTCTTTTAAATGAAAACTTGTTACAAAATATTGGTTACATCATTCATGTTGAAATTATACATGTGAGAACAATGTAGAAAAACTTGCACGTTAGAAGCGTCCGTAATAAAAAGATAAAACATAAAACAATTAAAATAAATTTAAAAGCCATGGCAACTAAGGGATGACCAGTCCCAACTGATGACGCCCGTTCACAAACATGACGTATGACTTAGCACCATTCAGGTCAACCATTTTGAAGATATAAATGATCCAACACACGCGCCACCATCTGCGAAACATCTGAGTGAGCATGGCATACTCACAGCCGCCAGGGCACATTCAAGTCAATACAAGACATATTATCCGGTAAATGGTAAATCTTGCTCACACCTGTGCTAATCAATGTGTTTATAATCAATAAATAAATAACAACAGTGTAACAATAATAGCCATTTCGCCGTTTCGTATTTATTATCCAACGTTATGATCAGGTGTGAGAATCGAACCAAATGGCCTCCAACGAAAAAGCTTCAACAGTAATATCTTCGCACAACAGCCTTAAGAAAAAGCTTTAAACAAATTCACAAGCGTAATTAACATTAGTATGCCTAATGGCATGAGGTGATAATGACTACAATCACCTCCGAATCGTTCCATGTTAGGATGCTGCAGATACAGCCGGCGAGAAAAACGCGGGTGAAGCACACGTCCCGGCCATTAAATGTGTTGCAGGCAAAGATGGCGGGTGTCAGTTCTGGACCGACACAAAACGGGAGTGTTTGCATTAACAGGGTTAATTTTCGTGAACGTTTCGCTTTTTGTCGCGCGGCGAGCGGGCAGCGGTGAGCGGTGAGCGGTGAGCGGCAAGCGACGACGCGTCATTAAAAGTGTTTCGCTGTTCATCCGGTTTTTATCACGTCGTTAACATATGTGATGGTCGCACGCGGCTTATGTAAACAATTAATGCTATTTCACGAATTTCAACGTGTTTAAGTGTTTTTGACTTTTTAATGTGCTTAATTTTTTATTAAAATTAATGATCGATGCGCAGACGCAGGCACACCTGCGCAGGTTGACAATTATACCCCTCTCCCCTGCCTCCCTGTACACCCGACGTTGTATTCAAATCTGTGGCGGAGGTAACCGCCATTTTACTGGCAAAGTGTTCGTATGTGTGGGCGCAGTACAAACACGCTACACGTCACAAGTCACACACGCCACGCGTCACACTCGCCAGCACAGCTCTAAGTGGTTAGAATATGCAGCGAGCGAATTAAGCGAAATGCTAATGAGAAACGCACGTCTTAATTATCGTGCGATATTGTATCGAGATCGAATTTCTCTGTGTTCTCCACGTTATTACTCGCATTAAAGTTATATGAGTGCATTACCTGCACTTTATCGACGCACACCAGATTCCAGATTACTTTACGCTTTATTTATAGTTATTTATGTAACTGTTTTTTAATACCTAATTATAACAGTTTCATACAAGACTTTATCTACACCCATGATATGAATCCTCTATAAAAGTTTCTGAAACCATTGGGTGTTTGTAATTCAAGATCAAGAATAAAGAAATTCCCACGAAATTCAGTACAAGTCCACGTATGTATATCGTCTGCAGCAGCACATCACACACAAATGCGTGCAGCGGGTGCTGCTGTCCCCCGTTTGAACATTGAAACGAGTTGCGTAATGAAATTTAGTACAACATTATAACACTCGTTTGGATGATGTAATGGTTATTATGACACTGGCTGTTATAATGTTGCCAATAAGCCAACTGTTTCAGAAACTTTTATAGAGGTTTTATAGCATGGGTGTAGATAAAAATAATTACTTGTAATAATGTGTGCGTATTTTGAGTCAAATTCTCGTGTTATATAAAACTCAATATTCAGTGAGTCGTAACGAGTTGTCTAATTAGTTGCGCGGGCGCAAGTTGCCCTTTCACATTATTGATGTTAATGGGTGTTTTAGGGAAAGGTCAAGCCCTGCTGTGCGTTGTCCAGTGTCCGGTGTCCGGCTGTCCGGTGTCGTGTCCGGCTGACGAGCGACGTTTTCCCGCTAATTGTTGCTTACATGTATTGTTATTTTGTTATTTTACGACAAGTCCCCCAGTACATGCCACAATGTGTATTTAGGAGAAAGTATTAACTAGGCTATATATCATTTTTTAATTATTATAATAGGGATGATGCCGGGGTAAAAAAAAGAAATTCTATTTAGTCCATCAGTCAGATAATAAAAAAATAGTAGATACGTAGTTTTTGGTTTATCATATTAATAAAAAATTACTTAGATAAAACACATTAAAGTTGGGGAGTGGGGGTCGCTACGTCACAAGTAATTATAAAATATACATACTCGTGACGAAGCAAAAATACGTGTCTAATATTTTTTTATTATCTAACTAACGGACTAAAGAGAATTTCTTTTTTATTGACCTAGGCACCATCCTTATTCTTGAATAAGGTTATAGGCTCCCGGACGAAGTCGCAAGCAGAGACTAATAGATTTATACAACCACAGCAAAAGTCTAACAATATTATGTAAATGCTCAGTTAATCGAGGTGTCGGTGCCGGCGTAACTCGCCCGCGGCACTGGGCGGCGCGCGCGCAGCCTGACGTCTTCATGCACGATGCGATAATGCGATCAGACCAGTAGCCTTAGCCCACATGCTCCAGGGCATCTGATGGTCTGACCACCAGTAGCGAGCTAACCAGCGAGAGGATGGTTAAATTATTATGTTCCAAGAATAAGTATAAACATTACATATACATGCTGTTATCAAGTTAAAGCGATGCAAATGTAGGGTATTTTAAAGTTTAGTTTTTTAACCCCATAAAAAAGAGTATGGTATCGAACTATCGAAGGCATTTAACAGTGTTCTCCTCACACATAAGTATTCTGCGAACAATAGACCTGAGGAGCTGTTCTGCTCATTACACCAAAGATCCTCATCAGATCTTTCTTAAATGTTTATGAGACAAACTTAAAGTTAACCTTTCAAATAAAAATGTACCATCGATATCGGATCTAATAAGGCGGAGATATCTAGTAGCCCCCTTTTTGCCCCTTTTTCGAGAAAGTACCCCTCCAATCAAAAATCTCCGACGACGAAAAATTTATGTTAAGTCGTAAAACCTGTATTACAAGTTTTGTCCAGATCAGTTGTAAAATACGACCTATAGAGGAGTACCAACAAAGTGACACATGAAAGCAAATTTTGCCAGACTTGAAGCAGAGATGATTCGCTCGCTCGGTCGTATGCGTAACCCCAGCAAAATGTTGCGGCTTAGAAAAATGAGAGTATTACAGATAATTAGTTCATAGTTAGTTGCAATTTGTTCAAGTATAGCAAAATTTGTTCAAGATGTATTTTCGAAGTTATTCGAGAAAAACTGATTTTCCTGGAGTAACGTTACCCCAGCAAAATGTTTTTCAAAAAAGGCATTTAGCCTGGAACCAAGTACAGCAGAAATTTTGCTATACTTGAACAAATTGCAACTAACTATGAACTAATTATCAGTAATACTCTCATTTTTCTAAGCCGCAATATTTTGCTGGGGTTACGCATACCGCTCGGTCAGTTAAAAGTTTAATATTATGAATAAAGTTCTCACATGATTACTACATTGAATGTTAAGTTAAATCTTACTTAAGTTGAAATATTAAATGCAGACCTTGTATAATTAATGACTTAATTACCGTAACCGATGCTTCATTTACATGTTTCTAACAAAAACTAGTATCTCTTGACATAAAACTAATTGAATTATAAAAAGCAGTCAATAATCGATAGATTAGACGGCGTTTAACGACGCGGGCAGATGTGGTGCGGGGGTGAGGGGCGGGGGCGAAGGGGGCGACTGCGACCATTACTCGCGATTTCACGCGCATCTGTCGCGACTAAACGCAAATGTTTCACAAACTGTGAATCTACAACATTGATGTTAGAAACTAACTGCAATATAAAACTCCAAGAATAGATGTAGTGTTTCTTATTTTGCTTTGACGGTAAAATTACAACTGTAGAACGGATGATACCTCAATTAAAATACAAAACTATACTCCGTTTGAAATAAGATTAGACATTTAACTAAACCTTTTTTACAGTCCGTTCAACCGATTTTGACTTCTATTGCGATAGCGGCATGACAAATGGCAGCTGCAGTAAACAGTTGGTATTGTAACCACTTTTTTGCTTTTAATGCCATCCTTACACCTACGGCTTAGAAGTCAAAATCGGTTGAACGGGCTGTAAAAAAGGTTTGTTTAAATGTTTAATCTTATTTCAAATGGAGTATAGGTAAATTGTAAAAGCGATGAGCTGGTAAAGTGGACGGCTAGTGCTAGCCCAACAGGAACTGTGCTTACCCCTCTACATGCCACGCATGATGTTTTATTAGTAGTTCAGTATGTACCAATATTGGCTCATGTAGTCTCATTGTTAATTATCATTACAATCTTGTAGCTAGTGGCACGGTGGTATTTATTGAATCAGTCTATATATGTGATTATAATTGTTAGGTTATCAAGTAGGTACTAACTTCTAAAATATTTAAAAAAAACATGATTGACTAAAAAAACACTCCGCAAGTGCCGACAGTAGTGGAAACTTGAAAAAAAATCGCCACCACGGTAATCAACGCGTTGATGTCTTTTACTCCACGGTGTCGGTAACAGGTCGCGAAATCAATGGTTTAGTCCCATCTCAAAAATGCCCAACGCGCCTAAAGATGTTTTCAATTCAATAAACATTAGGTATTTCAAAGAATACAGAACTAGGTAGGAACAACACGATTAAAAGATTAAAGTTTTTTAACCGACTTCCAAAGGATCTCAATTCGACTTTATGTTTTTTTTTAAATGTTTGTTACGCGATTACTCCGCCAATTATGAATTGATTTTGATGATTCTTTTTTTGTTTGGTAGGTCATACTTCAGAAGTGGTCCCATATAGATTTTATAAACTTTGCGTGAGTAGTTTTTGAGTTAGCTTTAATAATACGTATTTTTCCCACTTAGTATGTGGATGATAAGTTCCTGCCACTGTTATTTACATAGCAGGTAGTGGTTTTCGGATTTGTATGGGGTAGGTATCACAACTAAAAAGTGAAAAATTAAAAACTTTTTCCAAAAAAAACACTACAAATTGAAAAATAACTTTAATTTCGGAAGTCGGTGGCAAACAACGAAAATTCAAAACAAAAGATACCGACTTCCGAAATTAAAGTTATTTTTCAATTTGTAGTGTATTTTTTCGATTTATTTTTTATTTTTTAGTATGTTTTCTTTTGCTTGACTGTACAAATGGCACTGAATTGGTAGTAAAGCATCAGGCATTATTTTTCAGGTCGAGTGGACGCGGACTCGTCTCATGGCTCATTACTACAGTGGGTAGGTTACAGTAGGTACAGCCATTACTGACGACCATCTATCAAACGTGTCGATGTTTTACCTGCCACGCTTTCGTTCATATTCCCCACTACAAACTCTATGATTGGACTATTAATTTCGAAGATATATTATCAATGTTTCATGTGTATTATGGCGAAAACCTCTATGTGTAACAAACATATAAAGTTACTAGCTGCGCCCCGCGGTTTCACCCGCATAAGTCTCGATCCCGTGGGAAAAAAAAAAGTATCCTATGTTCTTTTCCAGGGCATCATCTATATATGTGCCAAATTTCATCCAAATCCGTTCAGCCGTTTTAGCGTGAAGGCGTAACAAACAAACTTACTTTCGCATTTATAATATTAAGGATTGTTTCCATTGCGTCATCATATCGTGATCGTTGTGGGCAAGGAATGGGCTCAAGTTTGTGTTATCAGCAAGGCCATCACGAGGCGGTCAATTAACACATGCCCTGATGCCCTGATGCTGACGGCTGATGCCCACTGACTGAACATTTACATACATCGCGTCAGTGAGTCATCAGTCGGCGGAGGGAGCTCTATCGCGACAATCTCACAATCGTTGAGCTCCGGTGCCGTATCTTACATCGACGAGACACCCAGCAGCGGGCTGCAGAAGGACAGGGAGAGCAGCTTAGTGATACATGCAAAGGAATTGTCCTTTTGTATTGGCAATTAGCACATAAACAATGCACTAATTATTTCCAACTCGTGAAGGCTCTATAATTTTTTATTTTTTTTATTTCTGCTTTTATGTTGTGTGCTTTTTGGTCTGTGCTAAATAAATGTGTTTTATTTCTTTTCTTCCTTTTTATTTACTTTCTTGTCTTTCTTTCTTTTCTTTCTTTTCTTTCTTTTCTTTCTTTTCTTTCTTTTCTTTCTTTTCTTTCTTTTCTTTCTTTTCTTTCTTTTCTTTCTTTTCTTTCTTTTCTTTCTTTTCTTTCTTTTCTTTCTTTTCTTTCTTTTCTTTATAATTGTATGAACCTTCAAGTGAGATATTACCATCTTTTCCAGCTAGAAAAAATTGGTCAAACTTGAAGATGGGAATAGAAATCATCCAAAGAAGAAAAAGTTTTCATCATAATGCACAGTTCTCTCTTTGTTTGGGCCAATGTCCACGTTAAAGAGAAAGGATATTGTTTTGATGAAGTTGTAGAAAGCCTACACAGTCATGTGTCAGCGGCGATGATCTCTGATGATGAGCGAGAGGGCATAGAAGGCCGTCACCTCCTTCTGCGAGGCAAATTTCGCCCCTTACCGCCGCAGAAGACGCCCTAGGCGTCGGGAATCGCAAGCCGATTACCGGCCACCGTAGGCGCGGGCTTACGGACGGTGAGCAATGGGTAGCTCGCCGTCCTATAAGGATCAGTACCCTAATTGCGTAATACAACACAACCACAATCTGTTTCGATTTGAAACAGATTGCTAATCCATTGCTTCAAAAGATGGAAAAAAAAATCTGCTCAAAAACTTAAATAACTCAATGAATATTGTTGAACTGTCAAAATGAAACAATTTTGGCAAAATTGTTTACGAAAATAAGTTACGCAATTAGGGTACAGGTCCGGATCGACGGCGCGTTGTGTTCCACGCGCACCTCAATCAGATGTCAGCAGAACTGACGGGATCCGCTAGGGCCGATGCCTGCCGGGGTTGCGAAGAAGTCTGAAAGGGAGATCGTGGCCTCCGGCAACATGGCAACTGAAGGAACCCGGGTGGGTTTTAGTCAGAGTCTGACACGCCCTCCGCCCAGAGCGGGAGAAGTTATTTGATAATTTCCCACACAAAAAAAAATTCATGTGTCTCTCCGCTTAGGTACTTCTACTGTACCAACACTTTTTGTCTTTCCATCTCGCGTGTAGACAGGACAAACCCTTCTGCGTATCCCTGTATCGTGAGATCCGGTGTGGTTGTCGCAGTGTCGTCGGTACGGTCGCGCTCCGCTACACGCAACATGGCGGCGCCAATTAACGCCATAACAACCGTACTTGTGCATGATCCTCAGATTATGACGTCCGCTGTCACGTACACTGCGAATCAAACGATTGTTGCCGAGTGTTCGCGAACGATGCCGAAGTCGTAAATAAGCCTATGAGCGAAGTTTTAGTGGTCTAATTAGTTCAATAAACCGCAAGACAGATCGCCGGCGCATTGACTGCAACACCTTGTTTTAATTACTCAAAGTTGTTCGAAACTAATGTACTGGTACTTAGATACACTAATCAACTCTAAAAGCCTATTTAAAGTATCAAAATATTAACACAGTATAAGAAAACATGAAAATCATAAAACCTATAAGTAAGTCCATTCACGTTCACTGCTGCTAATTGAATTCTTCATACGAATGGTTGTTACTCGTTATGGAATATTAGTAGGTGGTGACCATTGTCACGGAAAATGCATTAATGATCGTGTGTTGAAATAGTGTCGAAGAACTAAGAAAATATTGCTGCTCATCCTGGTCTGCAAACATTTCCTTACACCTGTTCCCTAATTACGTAACTTTTCGTAAGCAATTATGACGAATTTTTTTCATTTTGTTAGTTCAACAACATTCATTGCGTTATTTACGTTGTTGAGCAGACTTTCTTTTCCAACTTATAAAGCTATGAATTAGCAATCTGTTTCAAATCGAAACAGATTTGTGATTGATCGTGTATTACGTAATTAGGGTACTGGTGTGCTCTTAGTTATCAAGCAACTCATTCTTTGCAAAAAATCTCACGGTACATAAACGAAAGACATATTAATTGCATAAATTGGTAGAAATAATGACCCATCGTGTAATTCTAAATGATGTATCTTTTCAAACGCAGAGCACATTTCCTGCTGGTAAGCCCGCCGACTTCAAAGTATACTTAATGCCCAAGTGTCGCCTGCTCTAATTACAGCTCAAATATAAAACTCATCCATATTCGTAGCGGCGCCTTCGGCAATTGTCGGCGTCTTTCGCAATTGCCGTGCGCCGGCGCATCACATGGACTGCTTTTTTATCCGACGGAATTAATTCAGTTTAGTGGACACTGGTAGTAGGGACGATAGATATGAGTAAACGAATTTCGTGTGGGAAAAGTCTGAAGTCAAAACTTCCATCTTTTAATTTAGCTTAAGTTTGTTTTCAAAACAAATCATTCATTTTGCTTCAATATGGATAGGTACCATACCTACCTTCACAGTGTGTATCAATTGCTTCAAAATCGGTGAAGGAAAACAATCTGCCTAGCCTTTTCCCAACAATCTTGGGATCAGCTTCCAGTCTTACCGGATGCAGCTGAATACCAGTATTTTACATGGAGCGACTTCCTATCTGACCTCCACAACACACTAACTAGGTAATACGATACCTCTTGGTACTTTCCGGCTTCTGTCGACCCGTAATGACCGTCAAAGATCCACGAATGACAACCGGGACCAACGGCTTAACGTGCTTTCCGAGGCACCATCTATGGAGCAACTCCGGCAAGCGTAGCTTAACCTGATGTATCGACCCTTGTGGCTGTTAGTACTTAGCGACGAGCTCTTCCCAAGGAAAACATCGTGAGGAAACCGGCATGCCTGAGAGATATTTCTCGACGGTATGTGAAGCCAAGTCAGAGGCCCATGAGCGGCTTTAAAACTCTGACACCAGGTTAGTCACTAACCACACAAGAAGAAGAAGAAGATGTGCAAATATCTATTATACCTATTACATTCATTTCGTTTATATCGTTAAGGGTACTCTGGTAAAATTTTATGTATGCATGTATCCAATTCAGAGTTCCGCGAGAACCTGACGCGGATTTAAATCCATCCCATAAAAGTTCGTTATATCAAATCTTAAAATTTATAGTGTTGTAACCCTGTCCGTAGGTCGCGCATGCACCGTGACACTCGTGACGTCACCGGCCACCACATCACTCACACTCTAATGCGGAGTTACTCAACATTTTGACAAGTCACCGTCGCCGGCGTCGGTCCGAGATCGCGAACTAGTTTCATCTCAGAAGGAACAACCAGATTCGTTTAAACAAACACTTCCTGTTCACAAAGCAACTCGAAACAGTTTGAATTATACCTAAGAGTTGTTTTATAGGACACGAAGATGAGATCTTTTTTTTTTTTCATCATTGATACTATCCATACTTGGGCCTTATAGAAATAGAAACGATAATCGAAAGATTCAATAAACATATCCAGGTAAAAAATTGAAAATTAAAAAAAAACACAATTCAAAAGTAATTTATTCAAACTAGGCTGAGAATCAGCACTTTTCGAACGTCAAAATTACATAAGATAGTCTCCCAAAACGCCCACCTTTCACCACTTCCTAGTGTCTTAAAAGTAGTAAAACAGGCTCGTATTTCGACTTCAACTACTTTTCCAACGCTGTTTTTCGATACTTAGCAGTTGTGATGCAATAGTTAGCTGCGCATCATCAGGCATTGTTGCTGCGGCGACGCAATTACGCGCGCAATGCAACAATACCACGTCACATCGGCGCGCGGGCATTGTATGCAAATCTCCGACACCTTCGCGCCTGCATCTATTACAACAAATATTTCATCGATTGACCAGACAAATCGGCTCGCTTGTTATCGTCACTCAAGACGAAAAACAACGTCAGATTTTTTAACTGGATTTTATGTCCCGCCGTAGTTAAACAATGAAATGTTTTCAGTTGTCTCGGGTGAGATCTATCTAGCTACACTTTTAGACGCCATTTTGTGTCCCACTCGTAACTTATCATTTTCGCTAGCAGCGCCCATTATGACGCTAGAATAAATATTGATAAAATGTGTTTTAAAATTCATTTTGGATGAATGTGAGGTTGGTTGCGCACGCGCAGTTCCGTGCCAATTACAGCATCGGGCATCAGATAGCGCTAACAAGACGATGCGTATCTGTCGCCTGCGCACCGGCAGCGACGCAGCGACCACACCGCGCAAAATTCAAATTCCGATACCAAACGCTAAACTCCCCCGCGACATAAATCTCTCGAACACAACCATAAAATGCACCTTATGTTTAAAACAGTAAAATTGGAAATTGCTCGAGAGTTTGAGTACAGTCACTTTGCATGATGAACGCGGTGGCGTGAATTACGCGGCCACAGGTCGTTATTGTGAAACCAACACAACTTTGTCGCTGTTACCACGCAAACTATACTGTATTTTCTTAACCATAAGGATGTTGGTGCTGTAGAAGTAAAGCTGGTGGGTAGGACAGAGCATTGTAGCAACGGCGGAATATTTCACGCAGATGGCACGATAGAGCGCGATTGTGCGCGGGCGCAGCGATAGCGCTATCACTGACATACAGCAGGAAGGACAAACGAACGCTATGAATCAACGCGACAGCCGCCACACAAATAACTAGAGCTTTGTTCTGGATTCCGTAACAATGGGTGCGATATCCAGCGTAGTGAAGTCTGCTGGCTAAATGGCTGAAGTGGACATCGATCTTTAAAGTTGGCTACGTAGGATTAGTGACAGTTTTCGACATATCGATGCCATCCTGTGGTGTCGGGAAACGTTGTGTCTTGTCAGACGGTTGTGTATTAAAAAAGCTCTAAATATTCATAAAACTGGAAGTCAACACCAACATCTTTGGTCTTCGTATGATAATGAGGGACGGCACCCCCGCTGTGCTAGGCATAATCAGGCACAGTTAGCTGAGGTCAGCTGGTCAGCACTCAGGCGCTGCCGGAGCCTGCGACGGGAGGCGGCGTCTTTGAATAATTCGCGGATGATTCTGCTAGATTTATGGCGTATAACCATAGAGCAGCGCCGCCGCCGACAATTAAATAATTTGCGTATGCGCGCCCGCACACACACACACGCACGGACGCAGATGCACACACGCACGTGCTCAGGCGCCTCTTATTGTGATTTGTGTGTTTAAAGCCGTCGTTTAATAATCACGTGGTCGATTATAAGAACAATAACGTTGCGTTGGTAACCCACAATTTGGTGGCCGTTGCGTTTCGGCGGCGGTTCCCTTTGACATAATTTATTGGTGGAATTAGAAGAAACTGGACAAAAAATATGCAGTGAGGAAATACACAGGAAGAGTGAAATTAAGTTAATAGGTGTTTAATGATATGTTTTAGAGGTGGTTGTGACTCTACTGGTGACTTGGAATATATTTGGTTATTATTCCTCATTCGGAATAATTGTTGTAACAGGTAAGATAAGATGTAATTTATTTCTGAGTAAGTGGTACATTAAGATCTTAATATTAATACAAAATTTCACATATATACTACCGTTGCCGGTGTAGAAATATTTAAATTAAAGTACAATTTATTACGTAATAATTCAGTCTGCACTCAGCGCTCGGTGTGGCAACACGCCGTGTTCGAGTTCGCAACAAGTCCATCGTCATCCTGAGGATGCCTCATTGAGAGGTGAAACACGTGTCGATTTATTTCAGGAGTTTTTTATGGCTATTTAGAAATAGCTAAGCGGAATAGGTTACTAAACATATTCACGTCTCTTGTATTTTATAATGGATTTCCGCAAGGTCACGCCTGAATCAATTAACTACTTAATAATTATAAATTTGTTTGAAATGAAAATAGTTAATTTTGAATCCAATGTCAATATTTATTTTTTTTAATTATTATTATTTATGAGTTAAATGTCAAAATATATCAATCATAATAATGTCAAAGATCAAAAAAAAAGTCAATAAACACACAAAATATTGATAAATTTTAAACAGTTGTCTAAAGTGAAAGTCGAATCAAAGATAATCCTCAGTAGTTAAGATACGTTACCTAGGCAAACAGATTGGAGTTGGAAACTAAGTTTTACGTGATGATAGTGAAAGGGCGGTCATCATATCTCTGATTACAGGGACCAGCATAATTTGTACCCTTTTGTTTTAGAAAGTGGCTCACCACTACCATCGCCAATCACATTCACTTATAATCTCACTGCTGCAAGAAACTGTTAAATTGTCGTTTTGATCACCGATTAAGATAATACGTATTGTGGGAGAATGGCGTCAATTTATAAGTGGTTTTGTGAAGACAAGTGGGAACAGTCGATCGACAAAAACCCACAGTAATTAGTGCGTGTTTCCCGCGGGTGCGGCGCGGCTGCGCGGCGGGTGAGGGTCGGCTGCGGCGCGGGCGTGGAGCTGCACTCTGATTGTATAATTGCACGGCGATCAATAAAATTGTTGGTGATGGTTGGTTGCCGTGAGAACAGTCACCATTCACCATTACACCCTGCGTCACCACGACCACACATTTATCTTTTTATATTCTTGTTACAATTCCATCATTTCAGTAAGGGCTAAAGGCATTAATGTCAACATTATTATGTGTTGAATATCTATTAAAAGTTAAAGTCACTATTACCTGGTAAGTAATTTTTCATCAGTTTGATATTGACATTTATCAAGGATGCGCGGGCGCATGTGTCTCGGCGACGGAAACGACTTGTTGTCAGTTGTAATTAATTGATACACGACAAAGTAGAACGTCTGTATTAGTACTTACTCACATAATTTACGTCAACATTATAGTTAATTACTTCAAATAAAAAAACAACAGTGTTAGATTATTATAATTATGTAATTCGTTTCAGTAGCTTGCAAAATCAACAAGAACTCGACAACGTTACTTTACAGGCACCCCTTATGGTCATTTGTTTTGAATGACGCCGGAATGAATTGATTAGGTGTGAAGTGTGAACATCATTGTGTTACACATTGATTGAGAGACACTGCCGCGGCAGCACAGCACAGTCGCGCGAGTCGGAGGCGGCGCGGTGAACGACCGTCAGCAGCCGTTACCGATCGCAGCCGATATTATTTAAAGCGCTCCAATCTCGCTCCTTATTACCGGACGATGGGCCGATAATGCGCCGCGCGCCGGCCGCCGCCCGGCCGCCGGACGGCGCGGCTGCTCCGGTCCGGCACACCACGCGGTAATCCCGCGCTTATCGCAGATGAGTTACGATTACTAAATTGGCGAGCGGAGAAGGGCGAGATCGGCTTTCTAATAAATTTAGTTGGAATTACAGGCGCATCTCCTGCGATGGGCTCTAATCGCGATCGAAACAGATATTCCGTTGAAAATTGTTATTCCAATAAGCGGCGGTTACCATTTACTTAATTGGAAAACTCGTAAGTACAGGCACGGGACGGTAACATGCACTTTGTGTTCGACCGGGCTCGGCTCAATAACAGCGCAGCGCGGGCGACCACCGCGCGTCATACAGATTAGTGCACGACATAAACTAGTTCATAGTCATCTTCGGTGCTTAGAGTCAATAACTCAACTTGTAAATATACCTACGTATATATGACCAACAGGAATTAGGGAGACTTCGGAAAATCCGTGTATACTATGTATACGCCAATTTGCCAGAGAGAAGATTTGCCGTTGATGAGCCACAGCGATCCGGAGAATACGCAAAGTTCACAGATTATCACAAAGTTAAAATACCCAGTTCCTAAATATTATCCACTTACATGACAATTGTGAACCAGCATAGGTACCTACTGTTGGATCATTCGGTTCCCTTCAAAATGGTTGAGCTGGATGGTGCTGATCCACGCGTCATGTTCGTGAACGGGCGCCGTCAGTTGAGACTGGTCATTTCTTATCTGCCAGGGCTTATTTTTAATCTTATATTCTCAATTGCTTTTGATTATTTTTTATACATTGTTCTCACATATAGAAGCAACAAGAATAATGTACCCAGGATTTTGTAATATCTATATTTAAAAGAGTGTCCTTGGAGTTTCTCGCCCGTTCTTCTCCATAGAGATCTACGTTTTGGAATGGTCAACTAGCTTCAACTTTCTGACTAACTGACTAACTCTTTGACAATTCAAAAGTACCTGTAAATGGTTTAACTGAAATATATGCTTTGAGTTTGAGTTTTGAGTTTGAGCAGCTGTTGCTGTTGCTGCTGATGTAAGCTGTGAAATCATGTGCTTAGGAGAGCTGACGCCAATGACGTGACGGAATGACGTGCTACTTTCTCCTGCTATCTCCATGACAGTTGTGAACCAGCTTACCTACTGTGGGATCATTCGGTTCCCTTCAAAATGGTTGAGTTGGATGTTGCTGATCCACGCGTCATGTTCGTGAACGGGCGCCGTCAGTTGACTGGTCATCTCTTATCTGCCAGGGCTTATTTTTAATCTTACATTTTCAATTGCTTTTGATTATTTTTTGTACATTGTTCTCACATTATAGAAGCAACAAGAATAATGTATCCAGGATTTTGTAATATCTATATTTAAAAGAGTGTCCTTAGAGTTTCTTGCCCGTTCTTTTCCATACAGATCTACGTTTTGGAATGGGCAACTAGCTTCAACTTTCTGACTAACTGACCGACTTTTTGACAGTTCAAAAGTGCCTGTAAATGATTTAATTGAAATAAATGCTTTGAGTTTACTGCGGGTTGTGTGTAATTGGAGCAGAGCAACTAGTACCTCAACAATGTGTAACCCTCCAACAAAAACGTAAACAGCAGGTATTTAGAGTCAGCGATTGAAAAAAATCTAGCCTATTATAAAGTCTTATGTTATGACCACACTTTCTAACTATCGATCACATGATTGAACGAACTAACTTCTACAGTAATCTACACTTGACGATCCAACTATAAAGTAAATAACTGGACTTATAAGCACAGCCCAGAGCTGCCTGTTTGATGCCCACTTACCCTATTCATAATATAATGGTAACCAGCTATCAACGATGCTCCAATTTGACTCGAGTTGATACCATGCACGTTCTAACAAGCTAGGTAAATCTTATTTATAATCTAGATAGACATAAGTAAAGTGGATTCTGAACTTGGTCATTATCTCGGAAGCCTGATGAATTCTAATTCTTATTAGAATTTACAGACATAAACTAATTTGAAGTTTAGTAAGTTGAATAAGATCCATCACGGGTCTGGCTCATGGGTCTTTTAAAAAAAGAACTCAGTAGATTCACATCTTGAAATCAGGATCCAATGAGAAAATAATCGTCACTAGATCCAATATGGATCTGGCCAATGGATCTTCTGAGATTGAACTCAAACTCAAAACATTTATTTGAAATAAACCAATTGCAGATACTTTTGAATTGTCAAGGGGTCGGTCAGTCAGAAAGATGAAGCTAGTTGCCCATTTCAAAGCTATAGAGGTTCCTATGGAGAAGAAAGGGCAAGAAACTCCACGCTACCTAAACTTCAAACTTATTTCGACGGCCACCACGTAAAGTATCGAAACTGCAAAACCTCTACTTTACAGGAGAGCGATTCTAAGTTAAGATTTAGATTTTTGTCGAACTTGAAATTCGAAAATTTTATATTACCGATGTATCTAAAGTGGAAAATTTGACCGTTTTATACTGTCTACTATAGTTTTTGATAATTATTATACTTTTTCTAATATTACAGATTCAATAGTTTACTTGGTTACTGCTGGTTACTTTTTACCGAATATGCCAATTTCGATTTTGTTCAATTGAAAAACAATTGAGGGTATAAAAATTAAGTACATAATTTTTATATAAAATCATACATCTTTATCTCTACTTGCTATTAGTGCAATAAAACGAAAATGGCTTTTTTGTAATTTCGATAGTATACGTGGGGGCCGTCGATTTATGTGCTGAATGTTCTCATAATCTTGACTTTCTTGTTGGTTCTGTTAGTCGTAAGTACGTCTACCGAGTGGTGTTATTGGGTTTTTCCATGAGGAATGTTTCAGTAGCAACCATACAAAGTAAACTTGCGTCTCATGAGACTGGTCATCTCTTATCTACCAGGGCTTATTTTTAATCTTATATTTTCAATAGCTTTTGATTATTTTTTGTACATTGTTCTCACTTAAAGAAGCAACAAGAATAATATACCCAGGATTTTGTAATATCTATATTTAAAAGAGTGTCCTTGGAGTTTTTTGCCCGTTCTTCTCTAAAGAAGTTTTGGAATGGGCAACTAGCTTCAACTTTCTGACTAACTGACCGACTCTTTGACAATTCAAAAGTGCCTGTAAATGATTTAATTGAAATAAATGCTTGAGTTTGAGTTTGCAGCAACTGCAACACGAAATACTGCAATTGAGTTCAGCCATTTATTAGCACAAGCTGTGGTAGTGCTGTATATAACTACATACATAATAATTAGGTATATATCAGGCTCGGTTTATCTCATTGCAAATAGTAAACGGTTGGTTTTCTGAATCACTGCGCAACCATGTGGAATGAATAATAATCTCAACTTTACAACTTCTTTGTAGTTCCCATTTAAAGAGAAATAAACACTGCTGGAATACTTATGTATTAGATTACCATTATAAATCTTAAATGTGGCAACTGAGTGGCACCTAAGTACAATAAAGTCATTTGTAACTACGGAGTTTGTATTCTGACTACAAAGAATTATTGATAATCATGGTAAAACGTATTCGGAATATGATAATAGGCTTTGAAAGTTTTGGACTACTTGGCTATGTATTTAGCACTAACTGGTTTAGGAATAAAGTTGAAAACATGTCTTTTTCGTCATAATTATCTGCTAAAAAAGCAGAACAAAATTAAACCACCGCAAAATAACTGATTCTGGAACTATGTTTCTTCTCTCCAAAAGTCAACGAATATGTTTTTTTTTTTTTATAAACAATTGTAATATGAATGCTCTAATCTTGACATGTTAAATTTTCTTATTTTTTTTTAAATTTCTTCATTTATTTAAAAAAAAAAAAAAAGAGATCCTGTACCCACCTATTTATATGTGCATGCTGTGGTCTCCTGTAATTGAAGGAGCACACGTAAGAGAATCCTTTTTATATTATGATTTATATTGTATATGGAAAAAAATAAAATGAAATAAAAAACAAACAAATAAGTAAATGGAGATCCTTAATAAAAAATATAAAAAAATAAACTACGGATAAAAAAGGGCGTGGTGTCGATCTGTATCGAATTCCATTGGTATTCTTAAAAGAATTATTATTAATTGGATTCTACGCTGTTAGTCAATATTCCTATAAACAATAAATATTCACCGCCAATAAGTGTTGCACGCAACTCGCACATCTTATAAGAACACACACTCGTGAGCGCTAATGGACGCAGACGTCGCAACACGTTAATATCTCGTCGTCCTACATACAGAGTACAGGCAGTAGGTGCACTACATACACATGTCCAACGAAAGAACAATACCGATACAACCTGAGTCTCTAAAAATTAACATAACATTTGAACACCACGCGTTGTCATAGTAGTTTATTGGAATAGGATTCTTAAAAGTCAAATTATTAAGATAAAAGTCAAATATACAAGTGAAGATAAGTATAAATATAAATATAGCTGTACCTCGACAGAAAACTATTCGATCTGGTCGCGAGACCATTACCTTTGCCACAACTGCAAGTCGTACTAACCTTGGTAGCACCGCACCCATGAATCGACTAATGAGAAATTATAATAAAATCGCTACACGAACCAATAGTATCGACATCTTTTCTAACCCTTTTCGTCAATTCCGTACGAGACTTTTAACCAGCACGAAGTCTCAAAACCTCTGTGCGGCACAAGCCGCCTATTAATAAAATTGTATCCACTTCCATTTCCTTCTTCATAGGTCTTTTTTTGTTATTTAGTTAAATATTTCATCGTAGTTGTGAACATAATTCATAATTAATATCCATAATTAATATCTATTTTCATTTTATTTTATTTTTATTGTGTCCATAATTCAACTAACGATAAATAAAACTTCCTGCATTCATTAAATTCTCTGCTAGTGCTGTGCACTTCTGTAAGTGACGAATCCACAATACTTATATAACTGTATGTGATTTTTGTATGTGTATGTTTAAGTGAGCAAGTCGTTGAGGTGCCAAATAAATAAATAAATAAGTGTAATTTTATTTAAAAAAAATATACTTCAGTTTAATTATTATGGTGATACACTCTATGACACTTGTTTCTATGAACAGATTTTGAACATCTGTGTCTGAACTAGATATAAAATATCTGTATTTCAGATATCAGCGCTCTCCCCTGTTGTAACTTAGCAAATAACTTTGTTTGATCTCTATACCCATCTTATAAAACACATCATTTTTTATTAAAAAGTAAGACAAAAATAAAAAGAAGTGACAAAAAGAAGGGGAATAATCTTAAAATAATAAGTAGTGATGGCCTCCGATGAGTACTCTGTAAATGATACAAGTCAATACAAATCAAACGAACAACAAAAAAAATATATATATCTAAAATTATATAAATAAAGAAAAGTCGGACGATCACCGTCAAAATAGTAACCAATCATAAAATAAATAAATACGATTCGGTATCACAAAATCTAAAATTAGTACTACTATATATTAGAAATAAGAAACTGTTTTATATAATAAGTCACTTGAAATAGATAGGTAAAGATACTGTTACTATTATAATAGATAGACATTAATATGGATTTGTATTAAGTAGAGATATGTATAGAAACTGCAAATCCACAAGAAATAAAAGGCTTTTTTATTTATCACAAAATATCAGTCATGTCAAAACTTACAAATTCATTAATTTATTTAACATGTATCTTGTAGCATTGCGTAGCCCGTAGAGTTTTTTATTTTATACCGTAGTGCGTAACGTGTATCGTAGCTCGTATCGTATAGCATTCTGTAGCGCGTAGCGTTACTTGTGCCGTAGCACGTACGCGTATCATATCTAGTGATGTTCAAATCCGCTAGAAACTATAGACGTGTTATAGACTATAAAATATATTTTTCTAGCGCGTTATTTTATACGCTATCATTATAATACGTTGTTACAAAACTCGGCCGCAGTCGGAACGCGGAGACGTTATCATTTTATTTGCTAACACGCTAGATGGACTTAATGTTGCGCGGTGAATGTTATCTCACAACACGCTGTACACGAAAGAATATAATATTTTTCTCATAAAGCGTTAGAAATCAACGAACTTTTAGGTGAAAAGTGTTAAATTTTTTATTGTCTAACTAAATCTATTTCTAATCGCGATTAAAAACGTGTGGAATAAAATTGGTTTTCATGAACTTTAAATTCACACCAACACCTCAGACTATAAAACTTTATTGCTATCCCGTTCTGGCTCCGCTGTGCACGTTTAGACTTTTAGACATTTAGTTTGTTGAAGTAATATATTTCTAGCGCGAAGTCGTAGTCGATCTAGCAAACGCTAGATGCTTTGTACACATATCGTGCTTTGTTTTGGCGCTATACGTTTTATTAACCACCACTAATCGTATCACTATATAGCGCGTAGTGTATACTAGCTTCTGCCCGCGACTTCGTTCACGTGGAAGTTGTAAGACACCACAATATACTAACATAACAGCCACATTAGGGTACAGTATGAAGCGTATCGTAGAATGTTACGTGAAGTCTTAGTAAGCCTTCTGTACCTTCGTTGTGCAGTGGTTAATATCTTAATAGTTGGCAAGTAAATCAGAGCTGGTTATGTGGTTGTCAGTTACGCGATTAGGAACAACTTCCGGCTGCCATAACCGCATTACAAACTACAAACTTTATCATTTGCACCCTCCCGCTGCCCCACACTTCGCGTCTCGTAATTAATATTGATCGCACAAACTATTGTTTTAAGTACAGACAGGATGCGACAGGTTTGAGTGCAAGTTTGTGAGAGGGCAGAGGTGCGCGGATTCACCGACGAGGTATATTCCTTCTGCGTAATTGGCAGAAGTCAGACGGTATTGCAATCGACTCTTTAAGAATAAACTGAAGACTTCTAACTGAGAAAAATATAGATAGATACATAAATTAAGAGTAGGGGAGACTGGGTACAGTTGAAACAATTTTGCTTTGAACGCTCGTAGCACAGCCATTTTGAAACATAACAAACAACAAAACACATAAAATGAGAGAATAGACTTTTGTCTTCAAATACATCTCAGAATTAGAGGCTCAACTGCCATATTTACTAGATAGGAAGAGTTTAAAAAAATAATTTGCCACTGTTTCAACCGTACCCATACCAGGGGCGGTTGAAACAGCGATGGGGGTCAGTTGAAACATAAACAAATAAGTAATAAAAATCAGTTTCTTTATTCATAATCAACAAGAAATAGTTAAATTCTAGAATGGCACCATTTCTATCAGTTTCAATAATTGTTTCGAACATAAAAAGAGCTCTTCTGCTCCGGTTTAAACTAACAAACTAAGTAACAAGAATCCGCACAGCGGATCAAATATTTTGACAGTTTAAATTCCTGGTCAGGGGTAAATACTCGGTTGTGGGCTACATACCCTATACTAACATCAGCCTGGCTACCTTCTTCGATCGCTGCATCTCTTTTTTTCTTGTATCGCAGAAGAGAAGAATGGTGAACTCCGTACATCTCTGCAGCTTTTCGTAAAGAAGTCCCTTTTTTGACTTCTTCATACGCATTTTCGTACTGAGTTATATCACACTCGCCTCTTGAAGTTTTTTTGATACGTTGTCTGGGCATATAGAACGGAAAAAGCAACGGTTATCATTGTTTCAAGCGTACCCACAATAATTGCTTCATCCGTCCCCATACCCCTCAACTGCTAATAAAACAAATATAGCGTCGAAACAAAACAACATAAATAAAAACGAATCACGGTTTTCGAACCTTCAAAATCTAACAATAAAACAGAAAATCACTCAAATTGCAAATGCTAATATCAACAAAGTAATTTGAAAAAGAAAACTTTAGGAAATACTTACTTTTTGTCGAAAAAATATAATAGGGTCCCCTGGAAATGTACAGAGCGTGCGAAGTGCAACGCGTCACTGTGATTCATGTCCGGACTCGCCGGCCGCGTCTCTCTCCCCTTGTACCCCTCACCACACCGCTAATAGTTTGCGAGTTATTAGCGTTGGTTTAACCGTACCCTGCTGCAACCGTACCCAGTCTCCCCTAATTTATTGACATTTAATAATAATAATATGACAATACAAATAGTGTGACATGCTTTATTAATTTACTTTGACATCTGTATAATTTTATTTTATTTTAATTTGGATCAATATTTTTATTTAATTTATCTGATTGTTGAACCTATGTCATGTATTTCAATAGGCCTGTGTCCAAATTTTTGTTTTTTAGTCCGTCTTTCAGATAATAAAAAAATATTGGACACGTATTTTTTCTTATTTGACGTAATCAATAGATTACGGCGTTACATTGAGTTAAAATGTGGCATGACGTCACTCCTTGCTAGATTTTATACGACGTTGTGTCGTAGCGAGCCCCCACTCCGCAACTTTAATGAGTGTTTTCTCAGTTATTTTTGATTAATATGATAAAGCAAAAAATACGTGTCTAATATTTTTTTACTACCTGAAAGGCGGACCAAATAGAATTTCTTTTTTTTTTACCTAGGAAACTATCCTATTCATCTGACAATTTTTATTTTTTGAGTGTAATATTTTTGTAATGTTATTTTAATAATTATTTAATGAGATTAATAATGATGTAAATATTTGCACACCATAATAGGTAATGATACAGAGTACTTTATATTTATTTGTAACATCTGTTTATACCTACCTGTATTGAGCAAATAAATAATTTGATTTGATTCGTTTTTTTTTTTTTAAATAAGTGGATATTCATGAAAAGTCTCGCTTTTCAAAGCATACTGCCAAACCGTCTACACGTGCAACTTGTGGGTGAAATATATTCAGAGAGCCTACACCGTCCTGCGCGTACAGTATAATAATGGATTTAGGATGTTGATGGGGCTTCCGCGCTTCGGCAGCGCTTCGCAGATGTTCGCGGAAGCGCGTGTTGTCGATTTTTATGAGGAAGAGAACAGCGTCAATAATGGGTAGGTTGCGCGGAATAGTCCATTTATAAGGCACTGGGTACGGAGGCACGTGCCAGCGTGTGTTGGGCCACGTCAGTTTTAGTTGTTTTAGTTTGTAAAAGTTTACTAACATAGTTTTTAAGTCATTATTACTCTAACACTATATGGATTGTGTGTACTTGTATCATCATCATCATCATCAGCAGCCTATAAATGTTCCCACTGCTGGGACACAGGCCTCCTCTCTGTGAGAGGGAGTGGGCCGTAATCCACCACGCGGGCCCAGTGCGGGTTGGTAGATGTCACATGTCTTCGAATTTTCGGTTCTAGGACATGCCGGTTTCCTCACGATGTTTTCCTTCACCGTTTTGAGAACAGCACTTGTATGTGTAGTCCGAAATAAAGAATATATGGGCTAAATAATGCAGTAATAGATTGTGTTTGCTGTGCCTCTGTCAATTTCGGTCGGTGCAGGCTAACTTTTCTATCTAAACAAATTAAATCTCGGTTTCTAATAGTCTGAGTTGTTTATTGTTGTTTATTTTTATAAGTTGTGTTTTTTATGGTACGTGTGGTCTGCTATAAAGTTTTTTTTTAAATCCTTTATTTTATTTTCAAAACATTAACATTATTTATTTAGTTGTTACGGGTCGTCAGAAGCCCGAAAGTCTGACAATCAGTCTTACCAAAGGTATCGTTTTACCCAGTTACTGGGTTGTGGAGGTCAGATAGGCAGTTGCTCCATGTAAAATACTGGTATTCAGATGCATCCGGGTAGACTGGAAGCTGACCCCAACATAGTTGGGAAAAAGCTAAAAAGATTGATTGATTTCATTTTCAATACAATCGTTGTTTACATTTTAAATATTTTATAAAAACATTTCATTTTTATAAAACATTTTTTTTTTATCCTATCTCGGGACCATGGATCTCGGTCCTTTGAAAGGCGTACGAGGGACCGAAGTCAACTTGCAGAGGCCCCTTAGACAAACATAAATGGAATGAGGCACCAACCGACGATTATCCCTGTTTGTTATTACAATCAGTGGGACGTTAATAAGTAAAAACTTTTTTCAAAAAAAAAAAAACCGACTTCCAAAAAAAATACTACAAAGTGAAAAATAACTTTAATTTTGGAAGTCAGTGTCTTTGGTTTGAAATTTTTGTTTTTTGCCTCCGACTTCCGAAATTAAAGTTATTTTTCACTTTGTAGTGTTTTATTCTGGCAGTCGGTTATTTTTTTTTTGTAAAAAAATTTTTTTTCACTTTTTTGCTGTGGTAATGTAATTATAAATGACAGGATATTATCATATTCACATACGAGTGGAAAAAAAATGTATTATTGAAGCTTACTCAAAAACAATCCAAACAAAGTTAATAAAATTTATATGAGACCACCTCGAGAGCATAACCCTTTCAAACAAAAAAGAATTTTCAAAATCAGTCCATGATTGTCGGAGAAATCGATGGACATACGTAAAAAACAAAAATAAAAAAACATACATACGCTACGAACATATTATCGTTGGCGTAGGTGGAGAACTAAATAACAAAAAAAACTTGTTTGGAGAAAATTGCGATTTATTTATGCGGCATGATTTGGGTGTTACGAAAATGGTGAAAAGTCAATTTGACCAAAATCGCAGATACGCCGACGATATAACCTCCTCCTTTTTGGAAGTCGGTTAAAAATTAAGTAGGTAATACTAGTATCTAGTGCGTGCCACTGGGAATATTGTTCTCAAGATAAATATCAAGCGAAATGTCATGGGGGCTCAGCAGCAATCCATCTAAATTATTCAAATGCAAAGATGAGCCGTAAACAATTGTCGCTTGTCGGTAATGTGTTTATAATGCGCAGGCACAGGCGGTGGCGGCGCGTGGCGCGCGATCATTTCCGATTTCACACGAACATAGCCGAACGGCCGGCACCCGCGCACGCGCATCACCTACAGCGACGCAACATTCATATGGGGTAAATTGAAACGAATTGGAAATTAATATAAATGTGAGTGCTGAAGACAATTTCAATTTGTTTTTATTATTGAGTTATCAACATATTATTATTAAGCTTCAAATGTGAATGAAATTACTGATTCGCAGGACACACAAGTACCATCGAAGAAACCCATACCTATACACCGTAAGGACTATTTTTTTTTTTAAACTATAAAAACAGAAAACAATGATTATAATGCCAAAAGGGTCTCAGCTCAGCATAATGTCAGATGACAACACAAAGTGTACCACCTGACGCTGATTTTCAGCTGCTTGCTGATTTTTATATTTCTGCTTGCAGCGCTCGGCCAATGTAGTAACGGTTACCTACGAAAAAAAAGGGTCGTGTGCACGGGATTTTGTTTTCGATTTGCTTAGGTATGGGTTTCTTCGATGGTACCTACTCCATTCTCTTTGATGTTCTGTGTCAGTAACGCATAATAATAAATCGTTCTGCGAAATGCGCTGTCTGAAATAATATCAGTTTGATTGAGCCGGGTCATAATAAGAGAAAAACCTAATTACATTGAAGATAAATTCCTCTTGAATAAAGTCTAGGAATCGAGGATTGAGTCTCAATCGATAAACATATCTGAGACGGTCGTAAAGCTGTTAATGTGCAAGTACCGTGTATTACGACGCGGAGGGGTGCGGTGCGGTGCGGTGCGGTGCGGCGGCGAGCGACGCACACACACACCGCGCCTGACGAATGCGGAGCGCGGAACTAATGCCGCGATCTGCGCGCGCGCATTATACCGCATTTACACTTTATTACGGCGCGCGCGACTTTTATTTAATTTTTAACGTGCTCCGAGTGGCGACCGTGGGACCCGTAATGACGATTCACATCGACACTAACCAAGAAACAAATAACTCTACAGGTAACTATCTAATCATTTCTCAAAACACTTTAAATTACCTGTACCTACAGGTACATAATTAGTGTACATAGTTTTCGGGTTTCCCATGGCTGAGCTGTGACAGGCAAGTTTTATAGATTGATGTGTTTTTGTAAGTAGTCACGACAATAAGAACGAGCACTTAACACACAAAAAACATGTTTTAAAGCAAATCGTCAGTTTATGGTGTGACTGTGGAGAACACACATTAATGTTCTTAAAAACTCTTCACGATCGAAGCATAATTTTCGTCTCAATGGAAAGATTACTCAAAGCACGCACTTCTGACTATTCGGATCCATGTGCGTATTGTATAATTATCACTTGTTTCAAAAACGGTGAAGGAAAAACATCGTAAGGAAACGGCATACCTGAGAGATATTTCTCGACGGCATGTGAAGTGTGAAGCCAAGTCAGAGGCCCATGGGCAGCATAAAAACTCTGACACCAGGTAAGTCATTAAACCACACGAAAAATAAAGAGAATGGAAAGGTTCAAGCAAATCACTACAGACCATGATTATTCTTTTACAATTTACTCGCACACAAATGAACAGCATTCCTTATCAGCCTTCGATTGTAGGTACAGACCTAGAATGGGCCGGTAAGATGAAAGTTCTTCTTCATATCACTCTTGACAGACCGGTCGTGGTCTTCATGTAGTTTCTTGTCCAGGGGCTGATGTGATTCTCCTCACGATTTCTCGCCATCTACTCCGATTTTTGGTGTTTTTTGTGCACTCGTACACGGGTTCGCCCACTGCGGATTTAATTTGGTTAGTCTATCTCATGGGTGAGCGTCCCCGTGGTCTAGTGCCCTCCACTCTACCCTGCATGACAAAGCGCTCTATAGAGTCACCCTCACGCCTCGAGACGTGTCCGAAGTATTTGAGGATGCGCGTTTGGACCAGAACAGAAAGACGCTTTGTGACGCTAAGTTCTTGTCGTATAGAGGTGTTGATGCGAAACTCCATCCATGATACCCCAAGCATTCTTCTCCAGCAATACATTTCCAGAACGTCTATCTTTTTTCCTATGTCACGTATCGTCATCTTTACGTATTTTTCTTTAAATGTGTTGTGTAAAAGTACATAAATTAATTAATTAATCTAGGTAACTTGTATTTAATGTCAACTTGTTTTTGTGTCGTGTTTTGTATGTTGATTGTCTTGTTTGTCTGTGTCTGGTGTTTTATAAATAAATAAATGTCAAATAAAAATAACTAGTGAACATTGTGTCGTCATCTGTACAATACATACAATAAAAATAAATAAAGTTTGAGTGTCTGTTTGTAATGTCAAAATAACAGCTTTTTACTCAATGCAGTCCTAATGCATGCATCTTAATTGTTGTTGCAGTATTTTTTTATTTAATTAGCATTGTGTAGGACAAAATTTAATATTTTCACACCATAAGTAAAGGTAGAATGTAAAGGGGCCATTATAGTTTTAAGATCATACATTTCAAACCTACATTCTCGCAAATAAATGAATTTGAATTTGCATGTGAAAGTACGACGTACTTATAAAAAAAAAACAATTTTTAAATTTTTTGTTTTTCTATCTGTTTGTTCCAGCTAATCTCCGAAACGTCTAGACTGATTTTGTCGGGCGGATACTGATGTTATAAGGAGTAACTTATACTCCGTTTGAAATAAGATTAGACATTTAACTAAACCTTTTTTACAGTCCGTTCAACCGATTTGGACTCCTATTGCGATGGCGGCATAACAAATGACAGCTGCAGTAAATAGTTGGTTTGTAACCACTTTTTTTGCTTTTAATGCCATCCTTATGCCTACGCAATAGAAGTCAAAATCGGTTGAACGGACTGTAAAAAAGGTTTGTTTAAATGTCTAATCTTATTTCTAACGGGGTATAGTTACTTTTATTTTAGAAAAAAAATTAGAGTCCACGCGGTCAAAGCCGCGAGCGTCAGCTAGTAATAAGTTATAACGTTCTAAGCTCTACCCACGCATTTGCTGCAATAAAAAAGGTCCAATTGATATCATAGTGCAGACTAAACGCGCCCTTGTAAAAGGGTAGAACATAAACAGTGGCGACAAACTCGCTGAATGCAATAATTACAGGGCTTTTAATTACCTCGCTATGTCGTATTGTGGCCACCTGTGTTACTTCTAATTACTACTTAATTATGGCCGAGAACTTTGTCTACTCCTGAAATATGGCTTAACGCATTGCATTCAATAACTTTGTCATTCTTATAATCCTAACTCAATATACTATCCTTCCTTAATATTATAAATGCGAAAGTAAGTTTGTTTGTTACGCCTTCACGCTAAAACGGCTGAACGGCTTTGGATGAAATTTGGCACATATATAGATGATGCCCTGAAAAAGAACATAGGATACTTTTTTTTCCACGGGGTCGAGACTTATGCGGGTGATACCGCGGGGCACAGCTAGTTGTTTATAATTATTTTTATTGTTCGTTTAAGTACTCTTTACAAATAATTGCATTCTAAAAGTTCTGGTTTCGATTTATGTTCCATCAGTCACGAATATTAAAGCTTACCCATAATAACCACTGTTAAGGGTGGATGTACATTTTGGCCAAAATGTACATTCACCCTTAACAAACGTCACGTAAGGCCGCCATACTATGATAAGTTACAGGAACTGCCTCGTTGATCTAGTGATCGCAAGCGCTACTGCTGAGCATGAAGTCCTTGGTTCGATTCCCGGGTCGGGCAAAGTGTTATTGTGTTTTTCTATCTAGAATTTCTCAGTAGCAGCCTGGAGTCTGGATTTGTGCCCGGCTGATGGCAATAGGCTCGCCCCCTATTACATGGGACTTAAACATAACTGGCGAAATGTGGGTGTGCCTACTACAGGTACACCTCTGCCCAACCCTTCGGGGAAATAAGGCGTGATGTTATGTTAAGTTAAAGGAAGTTGCTGAAGTGGTTGTTGTTGTTGTTACAGCCCTAACCTATCATATACCTAGTATGATAGATAAATATATAAATAAGTTCAGGATGTCCCATACGACCTAAGGTTACAGGCGGACGGTAGACAGGATTTCTAGGTTCGGAAAGGGTACACTCACTGCCAGTCCCGTAGACTTACGAGATTGGTCAGAGATGGCTAAAGGTGTCTTGGCCACAGTGAGGGGTAATGGGACAAGAATATAAAATTCAAATCTCATTTATTGACAATATGTTACAGCATATATACTACAATTTCTTAACACACAATTATATACATTCTTTGTATTTTATACGTGAGAGATGCAACCAAATCAATATTGTAACTGGGCCGCGCGTGAGCCGGGCCGAATGCTGAGTCAATGTCCAAAGGTCACATTGAACAACCACCTTGGAACCACGAATAATCCAAAAGTATTTTATAAAAACTTATACTGCCTCGTTGGTCTAGTGGTCGCAAGCGCTATTGCTGAGCATGAGATCCTGGGTTCGATTCCCGGGTCGGGCAAAGTGTTATTGGGTTTTTCTATGTGAAATTTCTCAGTAGCAGCTCGGAGTCTGGATTTGTGCCCGGTTGATGGCAATAGGCTCGCCCCCTATTACATGGGACTTAAACATAACTGGCGAAATATGGGTGTATCTGCTACAGGGACACCTCTGCCCAACCCTTCGGGGAAACAAGGCGTGATGTTATGTTATTTTATAAAAACCTGTTCAAAAGGATCATTACAAGATCACTAGAGATCCCCTTTCAAAATAAATGTTTTACAATCCACCTGCTGTCAAAACACGTCACCCCTTCAGCCACTAAAGAGTTTTAAACATCGTCACGTGTCACGTCCGGTCCCGTCCCGAGCCGGCCCGGGCCGTACCTCGCCTACTTATAACCATTTAACACCTCGTTCAGACGGAAGGGTGCGCGACACCCCTTTCTTAAGCAATCCTGACATGGAATAGAAAATAACAGAAGGGTAAAATGTTTCCTATAGGTACCTACTACTACTATAATTATGTTTATGTGCCCAAAAAAACACATAGGTAAACCTACATGGGCAACATCAGGAGCAGGTGCACAGTTTCAATTGGTCGTTTTCTATGAGGAAGAGCCGGCAGGAAATTCCACGGTTACTCTTTTAAAAATAATTGGCGTTATCAAAATGTCTAAATTACACTGTTAATAGGTATGGGAAGACAGTGTAGGTCTATCAATAAGCTTACCAGGTACGTAACAAAAAAGAAAATGGTTAAAAAAAACAGCGGCACTCCGGGAGTGCCGACAGAAGAGAAAACTTGAAAAAAAATTGGCACCGCGGTAATCAACGCGTTGATGTCTTTTTAATGGTCAAAAGCTGGTGTCGTAACAGTGTCAGTGCCAGCACATCAAGCTACCCGAAACTGTCAAAGTTTCCCAATCAACTTTAAACCTTATACTTTAGCGATAAAGTTGAAAATCTATTAAAGAAATTTGACAGATTGTAGTAGCTTGTCGTGCTCGCGTCTGTACAAATACGGTATACTTATGTATTGCGTATAATTTTTACCTGACGACAGTAAAGTTATCTTATTCATAATATTGAATTGAGATTCTTAATTTTGGATTAAAATGAAAGCGCTACAAAAATCTATGTCAGTGCTGCGAATGCTACGAGATTAACATAAATCTACTGCCACAGCATTGCTGTCTATGGGTGTACATGCTTCTTTTCATGAATTGCGTTTAGTGAACCTTCTTAGCCTACCTTCTTGGTACGTTCAAGAAGGGTAGGTATGTCACAAGGGCCATGCAGTGTTTTATGATTGTTATCTGGGCCACAATATGCCGCGCGTCGTAATGGACATGGTGATGGATGGCCGTGCATGGCCGCGCGCGTTTACACCACCGGGCGACTGGATCGGGTTCTGATTGATTGTCTCAGGGGGTGACTCTGCTTACTTCCACGAATATAAATATGATAACTTACTTCGTTTGCGTAGGCTCCCTGGACAAACAGGGAATTACTTTAGAATTCTACGTTTGGCAATTCTAGCACTACGTTTTTACCTTTTTAACCGACTTTCAAAAAGGAAAGAAAGAAAGAAAAAGTATTTATTGAGACTCGCACAGGAAATCACAAATTAAACTAAAACATAAAAAACAACCGACTTCCAAAAACACTACAAAGTGAAAAATAACTTTAATTTCGGAAGTCAGTGGCAAAAAACGAAAATTGAAAACCAAAGACACAGATTTCCGAAATTAAAGTTATTTTTCTTTTTGTAATGTTTTTTTTTTTTTTGGAACTCGGTTTATTTTTGTATTTTTTTTTTTAAATTTATGTTTCATAAAAACTCTTAAACTATCAAGATCTTTAAACAAATTCACAAGAGCAATTTAGACGTGAAAATAAGTGACAAAGATTCGTAAAAATGTCAGTGTCTCTCGAAATCAAATCTTATTTCGATCTTTATAAATCCAGTACTTAATTAAGTGGTATTTTTTTAAAGTCAGTTATTCTCCAGACATATCCCACTATTAAACAATTTAAGTACCTATGTATATTTTATTCGAATGCAGTTTCTATAAGGGATCCATAATTAAATATTTAAAAGCTCTTACAGTGAAAATCAATTAGAGCTGGCGGGACTTGTTTTAAATGATACGTATACATGTAATTTGTCGATGTGGGTGGTACAGTGGTGCCCACTACTGTGGTAGGTAGATACAGTAGGTAGGTACCCGCCGGAGATATGGTACATCGAGTTTAAGAATAAGTTCGTCTTTGTCTCGCATCGCCTCTCTCACTCATACTTGTGTGACAGTCTCGCGTCATCTATGTCATTCATAATTGTGTGACAGTCTCGCGTCATCTATGTAATTCATACTTGTGTGACAGTCTCGCGTCATCTATGTCATTCATACTTGTGTGACAGTCTCATATCGTCTATGTCATTCATACTTGTGTGACAGTCTCACACCGTCTCTGTGACTCATACTTGTATGACAGTCTCGGGTCGTCTATGTCATTCATACTTGTGTAACAGTCTCACGTCGTCTATGTCATTCATACTTGTGTGACAGTCTCGCGTAGTCTCTGTCACATATACTTGTGTGATAGTCTCGCGTCGTCTAAGTCACATATACTTGTGTGACAGTTTCGCGTCGTCTATGTCACTTATACTTGTGTAACAGTTTCATGTTGTCAATGTCATTTATACTTGTGTGACAGTCTCACAGCGTCTTTCTCACTCATACTTGTGTGACAGTCTCGCCTCGTCTTTGTCACACATACTTGTGTGACAGTGTCACGTAATCTGTATCACTACTTGTGACAGTCTCGCGTTGTCTCTATTTACTCATACTTGTGTGACAGTCTCGCGTCATCTATGTCATTCATAATTGTGTGACAGTCTCGCATCATCTATGTCATTCATACTTGTGTGACAGTCTCGCGTCATCTATGTCATTCATACTTGTGTGACAGTCTCATGTCGTCTATGTCATTCATATTTGTGTGACAGTCTCACACCGTCTCTGTGACTTGTATGACAGTCTCGGGTCGTCTATGTCATTCATACTTGTGTAACAGTCTCACGTCGTCTATGTCATTCATACTTGTGTGACAGTCTCATGTCATCTATGTCATTCATACTTGTGTGACAGTCTCGCGTCGTCTATGTCACATATACTTGTGTGACAGTCTCGCGTCGTCTATGTCACTTATACTTGTGTAACAGTTTCATGTTGTCAATGTCATTTATACTTGTGTGACAGTCTCACAGCGTCTTTCTCACTCATACTTGTGTGACAGTCTCGCCTCGTCTTTGTCACACATACTTGTGTGACAGTGTCACGTCGTCTCTATCACTAATACTTGGGTGATAGTCTCACGTCGTCTATGTCACATATACTTGTGTGACAGTCTCGCGTCGTCTATGTCACTTATACTTGTGTAACAGTTTCATGTTGTCAATGTCATTTATACTTGTGTGACAGTCTCACAGCGTCTTTCTCACTCATACTTATGTGACAGTCTCACCTCGTCTATGTCATTCGTACTTGTGTGACAGTCTCACGTCATCTCTGTCACTAATACTTGTGTAACAGTGTCATGTCGTCAATGTCATTTATACTTGTGTGATAATCTCGCATCGTCTCTATTACTCATACTTGTGTGACAATCTCGCATCGTCTGTCTCACATATACTTGTGTGACAGTCTCGGGTATCTCTCTCACATATACTTGTGTGACAGTCTCGCGTCGTCTCTGTCACTAATACTTGTGTGACAGTCTCGCGTCATCTCTGTCACTCATACTTGTGTGACAGTCTTTTTCTAAAGCTCGATGTGTCATATTAACTCCCGGCAGCGGTGACGTGGCACAGGGGTGCTATGACGTGCACAGTGGTACTGTGACGTGGTACAATGGTGGTGTGACGTGGTACAGTCGTCCTGTGACGTGCAACAGTGGTGCTGTGACGTGATACAGTGGTTCTGTAACGTGATACAGTGGTACTGTGACGTGGTACAGTGGTACTGTGACGTGGTACAGTGGTGGTGTGACGTGTTGCAGTTGTGATGTAGTATAAAAATGGCGCACGTTTGTGATTGAAAAGTCATTATCAATGAGGCCAGATGTTTTTATGTTGAGATTTTTCGTTGGCGACCTGGGAATAAGATGTGTGGTGCAATTTCGAATGTGGTACCCAGTGGGAAGAATATCAACACGCTGCTGAAACTTTATATTAATTGCAGATCTAGACTTCAGAGAAGCGTGAACGGGAGCTTTACTTTCCTTTGCTTTTGCTTATACGTATAGTTTTCACATAAAAAATATATCTTGATTCTTCGGGGCTCCATGGCTACAGATGTAGGCTTTTGCATTGCTTTCCATCAAAACTGTCACTGATCGTTCTTGAGTAAGTATTCTTCTAGTTTATTCGGCTTTGTAATAAAAATGTTTAGTCTAAGACTCTTCTTCCGTAGAAAGCTAATAAGAAAGTTTAAAAGATTGCAAACTTTAAGATACTTCTGGAACATATTATTCCTAGGTGATGATCAAGCGAGTCCTAATCGCGTAATTACGCGAACCGTTTCATCTATTCGACACATAGAGAGGACATACAGAAGGCTAACATCTCTACGAGAGATAAGGAACAAAAATACATGATAGTAGGTAAGTACTACATAGTAGTGCAGTCAAACTGTGCCAAGAATGATAAGAAAAGCGAAACGCTATAAAATTAAGAAGTGATATTTTCCACTCACATGCTACTCGAAAAAACTATCATAATATCTTTGGATATTCTACAAAAGGACGTTAATCTTACTAGTAGATAAGGCAGGGCGCAGGTTGTAAGAAAATGCTTTCTGTGATATCTATTCTCTAGCGCAAAGGATTCTAGTAGAACCCGCTTAAAACGATTTCTCGCATAATAAATACGTCATTTTACGTCAGTCCCTAAAACTTGAGACATGTTCTCATACATTTCTTAACGCTTAATACGATTCGTCATCCCGTTTAATACGCCTACATACGCACGCGTGTTGTCTCTCGAAAGTTTTTGATAACAAACCAAAAATCAAACACAGTTAATATGGGTACGAAATTAGATCATACTATGTATGTGTATTACGTTTTATTTTTCACTATCCCCTCACCCCCTATCCCGTATAAGACGCTTTCTCGCTTGAGACGCGTTTTTAGTTGCGTCCCTGTGAAATCGTAATAAAAAAAATATGTTCCATTGAGCCACAAAGCCCATGGGTCTGGACTTACGGTCCAAGTCCCTTGTACGTTGCAGGGCATAAGCTGTAAGAAAACTGCTTTCTGTGATATCTATTCTCTAGCGCAAAGAGTTTCAATTTGCAACGAATAATATGTTCTAAACAGCCACAAAGCCTATGGACTGGACTTTCGGTCCACGTTCCTTGTATGTAGTGTAAGTGTTCGCGACCCCGCGACCTGCGCTGCGCAGGCACATGCGTGCGCGATGCTATCGCGTAACGTCTCTACTACCCGCCATTACACGGCTGATAACAGTGATAACCACACATACAAACACTAATCAACACTTTTACTAAAAGCTAACTAGATACGAATCAGATTAAATTTTATTGTGGCATTTTTTTTTTTTTGCAATGTATAAAGAAACACGTTAAATTAACGTAGAGGAGAGGGATTTTAATTTCATTGTTGTAGAAAAGAACCACAACTTCCACACTAACTTCCACTTCACACTCACACTTTCACACTTTCTTTCGTTTTGAACTTTTTTAAATTAGTATCTAATGGACGCATAACTTTGCATTGACGTGTGTATCTTTATTTCTGGGTACGTCTTTCATTGACTTGAATGTGTCCTGGCGGCTGAGAGTATGTCATGCTCACTCAAATGTCTCACTGATAGTGGCGTGTGTGTTGGATCATTAAGTTCCCTTCAAAATGGTTGAGCTAAATGGTGCTGATCCATGCGTCATGTTCGTGAACGGGCGCCGTCAGTAGGGACTGGTCATCTCTTAGCTGCCACGGTTTATTTTAATTTATTTAAATTTTTGAATTGTTATTATATTTTTATTACGTGCACGTCTTTCTATATTGTTCTCACATGTATAAATAAGTTCAACACAAATGATGTAATCAATATTTTGTAACAACATTTTGATTTAAAAGAGTGTTCGTGAAGTTTCTTGCCCGTTCTTCTCCATAGGTACCTACTACGCTTTGGAATGGGCAACTAGCTTCATCTTTCTTACTGACCGACCCCTTGACAATTCAAAAGTACCTGTAATTGGTTTATTTGAAATAAATGCTTTGAGTTTGAGTACCTGGGCGAATATTCTCTGCTCTGGTGAAAATAGAGAATGCTCATTTAATAGTATACGATAGTTCATACTAACTCCATGCTGCCATGTCATTATTCTAAGGTAGCCATCATGTTCTAAGCTTCGGGCGACCGAGCTTTGCTCGGGTGAAAATTGAGAAAACGAATTTTCCCAGATATGAGATCTATAGAGCTAGATCGATTTTTTTTTTTTTTTTTTTTCGATTTTGAAAACCCTATATTGCAACTTTCATCGAAATCGTTAAAGCCGATTTCGAGAACGTAATTACAAATATGTATATAGATACTCAAATTGTTACCCAGTACCTAACTGAGTTGTGGAGGTCAGATAGGCAGTCGCTTCATATAAAATACTGGTATTCAGCTGCATCCGATTAAACTGGAAGCCGACCCCAACATAGTTGGGAAAAGGCTAAGCAGATGATGATGATGATACTCAAATATGGCTCATTTAATTGTATTAGTCTTTATTATGTTGATCTGCGATGCTAAGATAGCCCGCGAAATAAAAAAATTCTTACGTTTTTTGCAATTTGCAGGCGAGTGTCAGGTTGTATGATGACTAAAATATACCGACCGCGACCGTAACAAATATGACTTTACAGAATTATAACCATAAAAATACAACTCTCCAAGTTCATATTATTGAATGACTATTTCATGAAATTATGAAATTTGAGGCCAGTTCTAACTTAAGGAGTTGTATTGCTATAAATACATATTTGATACGGCCGCGAATCATATTTTGATCAACATACAATCTTATGTTGACCTGCAAATTGCAAAAAACGTAAGAAATTTTGAATTTTGCGGGCTATCTTAGCGCATCCCCCTTAAGTGTACATTTAATTTAGGTATATTTGATTAACAAAACTAAAGAATACCGAAAAGCCACTTTTATTATTATAATTGTAACCCTTCATTTAACGTCAGGTATTTCGTTTTTCCGCATCTACATAATTTAATAATAAACAATGTAAAAAACGTATGCAAATATTTCTTCGACAAAAAAGCATCCCACACTTGACGTAAACAAAACTATAGACAACACTTCTATCATTAACAATTCAAATAGCTTAGAAAAACCTCGTTATGCATACAAAGAGCTACCTACTGCCATCAATTATATGCCTACATAGCTGCTAATATGTCAATAAGTAAAACATACGCCATGGCGCGCCATCAATTTTCCATCGAACAGTTTTTCTATGGGGCTCCATGTTTAACTAATCGATGGTAATGGAGGCAAGCTAGAGGGCTACCTGCCCTCATTTGAATAGGAGTCGTGAACACCTGGCTGTGAGGCTACGGACGAAGAATTGTTACTGCTTTGTAAGCTGTTTTATTTTTGTATTAGAATGGAAATATAGGCAGAGGCAAATCATTTATTTTAATTTGACTGTTATACCATATATAGAGGTGTTGAAAGTCTAGAAAAATTATACAGGGTGTTTGGCAGAACGTTGAACATACGAAAATGGTGGATAGGTGGGGTCATCTGCTACTTACTCAGCCCTAATTTATTTGGCCCTGGCGCCCTGGATATTAAAAAAAAATTTTTTTTTTTTGCTTTCTTCTGGTTTCACAACTTTCTTAACTTTAAAGTGTAATTTTTATTTAAAAAATGGGTAAAACAGGCATTTTTTTTTAAATCTTTTATATTGGCAGATTCTTATAACAGAAAGATGTAAAAAATACTTAAATCCTAATTTCAACCTGCATTAAAAAAAAATATCCAGGGCACCAGGGCCAAATAAATTAGGGCTGAGTAAGTAGCAGATGACCCCACCTATCCACCATTTTCGTATGTTCAACGTTCTGCCAAACATTCTGTATATAAAATAAAAATTAGCCATTTTATAATAGCGTTTTCTACGAATAATGGAAATGAAACGGCGTTCTTATTTTAAAGAATTCCAGATTTACCTATGTATTAGCATGAAATCTATTTATTTATTCATTCCCATTCAAGAGTTTCACTTTTAACGAAAGTAAGCGCTAAGAAAAGATATTTTTTAATTTCTCCCATTAATATTACACCTACATGAATTCCATCGATTATTTGTTCCATTCCATTATTTGTTGTTGTAATAAATGTGACTAGAAATTGCAGGGTATATTTTTTTTAAACGGTATCTTAGGTACCTAAGTACTTTGGGATATTGTATATATTTTTTAGGTTTTTTTTTTTTGTAGGAACCGGTCATTAATGTACAATACCTAAGGATTATACTTCTGAAATCATCACACAATTTTGCAGTACTTCCTCTTTAACCCCATCAATATTCTGCCCAAGTCACATGGCACATGCAAAAACAGGAAATATTAAATTGTGTTGATTCCTTTCACGTCTCCAACCATTTGTGAGTGCTAAGTGTTATAATTATAAGCAAGGGTGTTTTTATTAATATTTATAAACATTTGCATGTTTTATTGTGTATGATTAGATACACGGCTTGGCTGACATGGCGACCTCTAATAGGAGTACACACGGCTACACATCAATCTAAAAATTTCCAGTATAAACTGACCTCGCATTGTACGGAAATCTTATACAATGCGAGATCAACATAAACTGGACATTATAGCTTGATGTGTAGCCCTGTGTACTCTGTGAAGTGTGACACTCGAATTGGTACGAACTAAGGGCAAAAGCTACAAGATGGCTGTCCGACCCGTAATGATGTATGGAGCGGAGTACTGGACAACAGCAAAAACGCACGAACAGCAATTGCACACAGCTAAAATGAACATGCTGCGCTGGGCGAGCAGTGTAACGCGTCTGGACAGAATATGTATTAAGCACGTGAGAGGAACTTTCGGAGTGGCCCCAATGACGGATAAACTAAAAGAAAGCAGGCTAGATGGTGCGGCCACGTAATGAGAAGAGGTGACAGTTTCTCAATAAAAACAGCAGTGAATATCCCTACAAAACGCCTGGGAAGAGGAAGACGCTGCGCTACATGGTGGTCCAGTACCGAGAGGGAGACAAAAGCGCAGAACCTAACTCCAATGACAACCCAGAATAGAGCGTCCTGGCGTTGCTGTAAAACCCGACCCTAGATAGAACTGGGACTAACGGATGGAGGAAGAAGATTAAATACTCGCCTCGTCATTATGCTGCCTGCCTAGTCTTTTCCCAACTATACAGTCTAACCGGATGCAGCTGAATACCAGTATTTTACATGGAGCAACTGCCTATCTGACCTCCACAACTTAATAACTGGGTAATATGATACTGGTAAGACTGGTTGTCAGACTTTCGGGCTTCTGACGACCCGTAACGACTGTCAAAGATCCACGAATGATAGCCGGGACAAAAGGCTTAACGTGCTTTCCGAACTCTCTCATTTCTTTCTGTAAAAATGGTCACTCATCCACGGGATCGCCCCGTGCGGTTGTTAGTACTTAGCCACGGGCGCCTCGTCATTATGTTAAATATGTTTAATTCTAAAGGGTATTGAACCTATGACCTCTGTATTCGCAGTCAACGCCTCCGCAGTTGAGATACAGTCACTTCATTATTGAAACCTCTTGAAATTCTCACAGCATCGCAAGAACACAATAATATGAGAATGATGACAGCAAAACATCACAACATTATAAAAACGGCGGCTGCTCGAGTTCGAGACAATACGTTTTTATTTCATGATCCGATGTGACGTGAGCAAAAACTTATGACCAGCAGTCGTGAACACACTCCCAATTATTAAGTATTTATTCGATTTTGTTGAAACTGACCGAATAATTGGAACTATAATGTTAACACAAATACTTTACGTTCTTACTTGAAGCAGAAAGTGTGAAAACGATCACCTGTCAGTCACAGTGCGGTAATTAATACTTTGCATTCTAATAGGCATCGACTGTGGAAAAAGCTAATCAATAACCATCGAGTTAATAATTGCTTAATATTGCGAGCATTGCCGTTACTGTGTCTCATCTACATAAGTGTACATACTAAACTGTATATATATCTGTGTTATGTAGGCATGTGTTGTGTGGTGCAAACTTTAATGGCCGCTGATTAGCATTTGTCGCGATTTGTCGCGACGCGTTCGTTCGCACCAATCGTGCGCGACCTGCGCCGACGCACGCTAGTGGGAGACATTTGCATACAAACCGAATGTGACGAGAATATTACACGAAAGAGCGATAGATATGTGAGATTAGATTGTGCTGATTTAAAGCAAAGACATTTGAATTGATTTAACTGATAATCCAATGTGAACAAGGAATATAAATCATTATTTATAGAAGCTAGACATGTTATGTGAACAATAAATCTGAATAATGTTTCCTCTCGTGCTCTTGCATTAATTTGCAGGTGTTACTGACAATGTATACCTATTACCTGATGCTGCGTCGGCACATGCGTAGGTGCATCTATGGCTAGTGTGGTATCTGTTCGTCTGTCACCAGCGCGTGAGGCGTGCGCGCACACTCGCGCATGCGCATTAGCATTAGATAGTGCGCGCTAGAGCGGAGGACGCGGGGCGGGGCGCCGGGGGCGTGTTCTCGCCTCGCGATTGGCCGCCGCATGCAAATGCGCCGCGCCGCCTGCGCGCGCGCAATCACGGCCGCTGCCATCGTGGACCCACCATTGTTTCCGAAGCAAAAACTGGCGAACTTGCCCGAGCTCGTTTGTCGGGAACACGCGCGAGCAAAAACTAAGGAATGCGCATAACAAGAAACTGCAAAAAAGGCCGGACGACGGCGACGCGGCGCTTTTTACTTGCGATTTATGTCCCCGCGAGTCCTCTCATCGTTCTCCTCCCCTCCCCCTGCCTCCCCCCGGAGGAGCGAGCGAGCGCACGCGCAGCTCCCACTCCTGTTAGTTATCCTAACATCGTTTAGCCTGTCGTCACTCGGCCGCATTTTCCCGACGGCGCAAAAACGCCCCGGCCGGGTACTGAACCCGGCGCGTTTAAATTGCACAGCTCTTAGAGCATGTGAGCACAGTCAATTGGCAACAGGGCCATTACTTTTAAATCACATTTACATTGAATGCGCTACGACGGCACTCCGCGCCGCCATGCCGGCCGTCGGGATGCTACGCTCAATTAAAATACGACAATAAATTAACGGACGCAAGTACGTGACCGAGCGATTTGTTACATTATCGCGTTCTGCAGCTAATGTATAAAAATATAGACAAACACAAACTAATGGTATAGTATTACGGTCTGAACTCCATTGTCTCGTGCCGCTACCTAATCGTCAGTGCACTCCGATCGTTGCGGGCCGGGTCAATGGAGCTATTTCGTTCCACAGTGCAATTCCGTAGCGGCGAGGATTCCTAGATTAGTGCAGTAAGCAAATTGTTCGGCGTTGAGTGCGGAGAGTGGCCGGGTGCAGCGCGCACTGGCCGACCGCCAGCACATTTATCTTGTATTGGCTTCACTTGTACATTTGTAACACAATAATTATTATTTACATTGGCCAGTGTACACAAACCGTTCATTTTGATTCCTGGTCGTTCAGCAACAATTCCCCGGTGCCAGCAGTAATATTGTTGTGTAAACTTGATTAACTTTAGTATTACTGGACGGTATTGTGGTGTTTGCGTAGGTTTGAATTGTAAATAGCGTATAATTGTTAGATGAATAATAAAATATACGAGATTTTACCCTGAACTTTTATGGTAGGTAAGGAAGGTAGTCTTACAAGTTTATCTTGAGTCATATGAGCCAGTCACAGTTAACTAATGGAAATTACTGAATATGTTAACACGATTTACGTCATGTGATCACATCAATCCACTTAAATCATAAAAATTGCTTTGTAAGAATTACATTTACCAACCTAATATGCAATTATGTATTCAATAACATTTTATCCTCTATCCTCTTGATACAGAATTATAAACCTTGTATCGGGCATTACCCACTAAGATAACTGATTACCTAACACAAAAAATGCCACAAGAATATTACTCTAACTAAACAGACAACAAGTACAATTTTAACAGTTAACATTTAAAAAACCCCTGACACAAATATTTACTCATTTCTTTTTCCTACTCCATCACCAGACCCTGTTCACCATCTATCTATAACCTATTCATTGAGACCATTCCAATAAGCCCAAACACTATACCTGTGCTGTAAGTTGGTAAGGGAGTTAGGTATCCTGCAAATTCCAAGTGATGCTGCAACATCAATTCAAGGCTACTATTTTCTTTTAATATCATTGAAGTAACAGAATACCAAATTTCAAATCGATCAAACCAGTGGAAGATACGCACATCCATTCATCAACTAGAAAAAAGCTGATAATCTTCAAACGGCTAAACCCATTTTGATAAAACATGTCTAGAACTGCATTCAAATCGGTCCACTCGTTTAAGAGCTACGGTGCCACAGACAGACACACACACAGCGGTCAAACTTATAACACCCTTCTTTTTGCGTCAGAGGTTTAAAAGTCTCTACCATCTCAAATCAATGTATCTACCTACCTAGAACAGATGAACACCGAACATTGCAGCAGTTCTTGCGATAGCTTAGTAATAAGTTGCCATCAATGCACCTTATTAAAATGCAGGCGATGTCGCGGTGGACCATTAGACCACAAGGCTTGCAATAAAACATAACCATACCTTCACTACAGACATTGACAAATAAGTAGAAATAAAATTATTTGAGTATTTATTTCAAATACAAGATGACCACAAGAATCCCATTCCTGGTGAAGGATTTTCACTGCAGAGGCTCCTTGTCACTAATTTGTTTGGCCAGTAACGTGTTGCGTCGCTGTGAGAGGCTGAAAAAATTCAGCTACATACAGTATTGGTACTAGATACCTAAATGCTTCATCTGAGGTGACTGGTCATAGCAGCCAGTGCAGGTCCAGCCAGACCTCTCGCGCCTGTATAAATAACGTTCATTACGCGTCTCATCTGAACGCATTAGAATCCTTCCGAGTACGCATTCGTATTCAATTATGCGCCTGCGCAAAAACTAGTCGCGCATTTGAATGACGCGCGCTTGGTCTCGTTACCGCCGCGTCCCCGCGCCGCTCCCGCCCCGCAGCCGCGCCGCCGCCGCCCCGCGCCCGCGCCCAATTTACAAATAACACGCGGGGAACGTCCGGCCGCGCAAAAACTGACCGCACTCCTCCCCGTGCATATGAATGGAGCAATTTTTTGCGCCCGCGCCGCAGCGCTAAGATGTCGCCATGTCAATCACTGCACTTGCTGGACGACTGATTGTTGATCCAACTATGATAAACCGAAGGACCAGAACCGGTCGGTGTAGCAATTCTTCGGGGAGTGGTAGCTAATGTAACGATACAATTATAATCAAATCCTTCCTAATACTTCACCTTACATGCTCACTATTTTTTTGTCCGATGTCTATATCAATATTTCCTCAGCAAATGCCTGAAAGGTTGCAACTGGGAAGCAGGTTTAGGAGGAGCATAAAAGCTTTTTACTGCCACAATAACAGTCAGGTAAAGATCACAATTTGAGCATGATTCGTGTACTTTACCTAGACCCAGATCATGTTTGTAAATCATTTTAATTAATCACCTCAGTCTTCAGTCTGCACCTGGTCAATTCTGCCACCAACTTGCACCTGTACCCCAGTTGTCTTCATCAGCAAGCCTTCAAATTCTAGCCAAAGCTATGTACATTGACTGATTTATATTCTCCACTTTCTGACTGCTCCAATGTTTATAGCCTTTTTCGATAGAAAAGGTGAGTCCATTGTGACTTCCCTTTATTGATTGAGCCGTATTGACTAGTCTAGTACTTTGGATAACTGTTTTAATTTGCTTTACTTAATTAAAATGCAAAGGTCTGCACCAAACAAACAAATACCACTTTCATAAAATATTGAATTTAACATGTAGATGGTACTTTTAATTACTAGAGCTCTCTAAAGTTTTTATTTCTCTAATGAGAACACTTTAAAAAAATCTTAATTAGTGTCTTATTTATTGGCACAGCTGCACACACTATTGTTGTTAAGACATTATTTTTAACCGACTTCCAAAAGGAGGAGGTTCTCAATTCGACTGTATGTTGTTTTTTTTTTGTATGTTTGTTACGCGATTACTCCGCCAATTATGAATTGATTTTGATGATTCTTTTTTGTTTGGTAGATCATACTTTAGAGGTGGTCCCATATAAATTTTATTAACTTTGCTTGGGTAGTTTTTGAGTTAGCTTCAATAATACGTATTTTTTCCCACATAGTATGTGGATGATATTATGATAACTTCGTGTCACTGTTATTTACATAGCAGGTAGTGGTATTCGAATTTGTGTGGGGTAGGTACCACAACTAAAAAGTGAAAAATAAAAACTTTTTACAAAAAAAAAAACAACCGACTTCAAAAAAAAAACACTACAAAGTGAAAAATAACTTTAATTTCGGAAGTCGGTGACAAAGAACGAAAATTGAAAACCAAAGACACCGACTTCCGAAATTAAAGTTATTTTTCACTTTGTAGTGTTTTTTTTTCACCTTTTATTTTGTCATTTGTATTTTGTGTTTGAACTGTATCCAAATAGACCATATTCTTCTTCTTTATTCTTTCTTCTTCAGCCAATCAACACGTTATATGTGCTCTTCAAATGTCATAGTCTTATACCTAGTTAATAGACTTTTTTTCCTTGGGGTGTCATAGATTTCTTAAAAGTCCCATTCCAGCTGACACCCTTGAGCTGCCCGGTTTATTACCAATCCCGGCGCAAGCTCCTCTTCGTAACAGCGTCAACGTAGCGGCCCGGCGGTCGGCGACAGCAGATCGTCTGATTATGTAACAAGCTCGGATTCACCGCCGCTCGTTTTTACCGCGCTGCCGACGACGCATGGAAAATGCAACAGATTATCTCTCTCAACCTGCCACTGCAGCCGCAGCCTTCTGATATGAATTTATAATCGCAGCATTGTTTTTAATTTCACTGTCATTTCGTACGCCTCTCGTACGATCACATTCGACGTTTTTGCTCCAAGTAATCGATGTACCGATCCATTCAATTAGTTAAATGGATTCTGTGGAAACAATGTTCACTTATACGATGTATTAACTCTCTCTCCATATCCTACAGTGTATGATAATGCCAGTTTTAGTGACACGCCAGCATGCACGGGCACGCACGGTGATAGCGGCACTAGCATAGTTAATGCTGTATGTGCATAAGAAGTTACCATTTATGTTAATAGACCTGTTTTATATACCAGAGAAGAAGGCAAGAAATATAAACATTGCACATATAAACTTGGCATGCAACAGACAAAATTATTTTTATTACACTTAAGGTTTTTCCCGTTAGCAATATTACAGGCATCATAAACCATTTCCTAGTCAAGCACTGTGAGTGCTTTCTAATAGATGAGTGTCAGTGCCTGATTCTGAACCCAATTGAATAGGTACATAGTAAATTACTAACTTGTTGTTCCTAATTTACACTTTGTCAGAAGATTTAATGACAGGTTTTAATTCCATCTTTTGGCAACCATTGGTTTAGATTCCTTGAACAATCACACCTGCTAAACACTGAAGTTTCCACTATAAGATGAGCTTGAACACATTGGAACTCATCTGCAAAATTAAAGGCTTTAGATGTGTAGCTACAGTTAGAAGCATATAGGTACATTATAACAACACAAAGTTTCACTCTTCTCTGGAACAAAACATTATTTCGACAAGCCCCAGGGGAGCACCTTCCAATCGCGAGACAAAGTACCGAGCGCCGTGACGTAAGCCAACGAAAAAAACTATAACTAGAGATTCTAAAAGCTCATAATTAAATAGTAGTTTATTTAATTTCTGATATTTGTCACCCTCTTTCCTTCAGTTTAGAATAGAATTCGTGTTTTCTCTTGGCCTTCTTAGATTAATTATTGTTACCTGCTATTACGTAGACCTGTAGCTCTATAATACCGATTTTCTCAAAGATCTTTGAGAAAGCCCTTTTTATTCGGATTTATAATTACTTTGAAAAATATAACATTTTTTGCAAGGGACAAATGGGTTTTAGGAAGACAACAACCATTATTATGGCCATATAAAATATTCTTAAAAAAATGCATTACAACATGGATAATAGAAAACCAGTAGGTAATGGCGATGTTTTTGGATATAACCAGTGCATTTGACTATGTGGACCATAACTATTAACTAAGTTCTATAGATACGGCATCAGAGGTAACGTGCCTATTCTCATACAATCCTATTTGAAGGATAGAGAACAAATTACTCAGATTATTCAAGTGGATATTAAGTCTCAAAACTGAAGTAGTATACTTGTCTAGCTCCTGGGTTCTTTGTAACGGTGTTCCGCAGGGTTCTGTGGTGGGACCTTTGCTATTCATTTGCTACAGAAAATACTTTCCCGAAGTAATCAAGCAGCAAATGTCCCCAGATATTCCTTATTGACATTTATTTCATTTTATTATTGTATACGACATTGTGATTATTTAATACCTATTTGTTTATGTGCCGTCTTAATGTATTGACATAATTATTATTAACTGTTAGTGTTTGCCATGAAGTTGTGTCATGTACTTAACTTACCTATTGACTTTATTTTGTTAATGTGACATTCGATTAACTTAACAATTTTATATGCCTTCTGGCGGGACGTAGTATGGTAGTATGGACCAACATTTCTATAAATAACATCTATATAATGTTACCCTATGTTCACAAAATGAATAAATGAATTTGAATTACCAGCCGAACTCAACCATAAGCTAACTTTAATTGATATAATATATGATTTTAATTAGCGATGGATATCGGCGCATGGTGCGTGGCGGCGCGTCACCGGCGCGAGCGCGGCTGCCGTACGTCAGCCTCTCGTGTCTGATATACATCGCAAGCACGCGCGACCGACAACCAGGGAGTTATGATGATGCAGGCGGCTCCTAAAGGAATATACCAGAGTGTGCTAAGGTACCATTAGGTATCAATGTCCCTACAGATTGGAAATCTTCTGCCTCACTCTGGCAAAGTGATCAGAAAAAAGACAAAAAAAAAAACGTGTGGCACTCGGGGACTGCCGCGGTAAAGCTATTACATAGCATTTGTAACCTCCATACTTTCTATTTGTCAACGCTACACTTGGGATGATAACGTGATGACATAAAACAAAAATTACGTTCCCATGACAACATCACGTTGTCATGGGAACCGTCATTACATGGTAGGTGGAGAAAAAACCTAACACCCCCCGTGTTAGGTTTTTTTCGTTACGGAATTTCTTGATTCGGTCGCCGCGCTCAAAGCCCGCGAAAAAAGTTATGCAATAGCTTAAAAACAAACTGATATTGCCTTCAATATAAGAATTTTACATTGAACACCCTTCTGGTCTCAGTCCAGCAAAGTTGCTAAATAGGTACCATATTCTTTTTTTATCTCCTAGATACGATCCTTAGGTCAGGAATAGTCAGGACAGATTGCAAACTGCGACTTCCACCAGGAAGGAAGGATACCTAACTAACAAAAGTCAAGAAAACTGTTAAGTGTTTTTTTAACCGACTTCCAAAAGGAGGAGGTTCTCAATTCGACTGTACGTTGTTTTTTTTTTTGTATGTTTGTTACGCGATTACTCCGTCAATTATGAATTGATTTTGATGGTTCTTTTTTTGTTTGATAGATCATACTTCAGAGGTAGTCCCATATAAATTTTATTAACTTTGCTTGGGTAGTTTTTTAGTTAGCTTCAATAATACGTATTTTTTCCTCACTTAGTATGTGGATGATATTATGATAACTTCCTGTCACTGTTATTTACATAGCAGGTAGTGCTATTCGAATTTGTGTGGGGTAGGTATCACAACTAAAAAGTGAAAAAATAAAAACTTTTTACAAAAAAATGAAAAACAACCGACTTCAAAAAAAACACTACAAAGTGAAAAATAACTTTAATTTCGGAAGTCGGTGACAAAGAACGAAAATTAAAAACCAAAGACACCGACTTCCGAAATTAAAGTTATTTTTCACTTTGTAGTGTTTTTTTTGAAGTCGGTTGTTTTTCTTTATTTGTAAAAAGTTTTTATTAATAGATTCAAGTTGATTTTTCTCTGTAGCATATCTTCTATATAGAAGAGTGGCATTTAAGAATATACATTTCAAGAATGCCCATAAATAGAGTAATTGAAATGAACGACTTGGACGTTACCTTTGAAGTTATTCGACATGGAGACACATAATTATTCAGTGTGCAGCTTGTTACAATTTATTACAAGTTTAATTCGCACACATTCAGTTAAGTATTTCCTTGTAATGAAGGTTTCCGTTTCGCTACTTATGTGTACAGTCTACTGCACGTCCAAGGTAGCATTTGACTTTGTCTTTTTCGTCTTTACTTCGTAGCATTAAGGGCGGTTTTCGTAGTTGGTAACATTACTGGCTAGCAGTTGATTGTACCTATCCTGTTTACTCAAGTATGTGTCGACACTACATATGCTAATGCTGGCGGTTCTCACGCGTTTCTATATAGAGCTATGCAGGGTAGCGGCAAGTTTTACAGTCGCGTACTATGACATGCAGCGACAGCTGAACATTAATTAAGTTTTCCGAGTGATCTGTTTCTAACATTCTTGTTTCTATCGTGTTTGTGATATCTGATGTGGGAAGTAGCATAATACTTACTTACTCAATTATAATTATATGAAAACATATCACTTTTTTTTTTTTTCGCCATGCGGATTTTTACGGGTCGTCAGAAGCCCGAAAGTCTGACAAAGGGTATCGTATTACCTAGTTACTTACTGGGTTGTGGAGGTCAGATAGGCAGTTGCTCCATATATAATACTCCGTTTAGACTGGAAGCCGAACCCAATATAGTTGGGAAAAGGCTAGGCAGATTGATTGTGGATTATTAAAAATATTGGACACATATTTTTTTCTTTTTTACGTAATCAAAAGATTACGGCGATGCATTGAGTTAAAATGTGTCATGACGTCACACTTAGTTGTGACATAGCGAGCCCCACTCCCCAACCTTAATGCGTTTTGTAATTTTTTATTAATATGATATTATAGGTAAAGTAAAAAGTACGTCTCTATTTTTTTTATTATCCTACTGACAGACTAATTAGAATCATTTTTTTTATCAAGGCATCATCCTTATTGCAAGTAATATACAGTCAGATAATGTTTTATTTAGACACTGCGTTTGAAGAGTCATAGCCTCTTCCAACAAAGAATGTGAGAGGTTCTATGTTTGGATATTTGTATGTTTCGATGTTCGTTACTCAATCACGCAAAAACGGCTGAACGGATTTGGATATAATTTGGCACACCGATAGTTTATAACCTGGATTAACTTATAGAATACTTTTTATCCCGGTAGTACATTTCCGTAAGATAATTTCTGACCTCTACGAGGGCAAAGTCGCGGGCAACAGCAGTAAATTATGTATTTAACTAAGCAGCTATCCCAAATTACCATGAGCTCGTTATCTCCTCATCCCGCCCGCGCTCAGTATATTTCTAGCAGAAATCTGATAAATATGTGTACATTTTCATAATTTTCACGTGGCGGTAGTTAGCACGGTTCGTGACCGGCCCGTATCGCGATCGGTCCGGCGCGGGCGGCGCGGCGCTGCGCCCGCGCATAACTCGCGATCATTATTGCGATACAACCACACTGACTTATTGATTCCACCTTCAATTAGAGCCCCGGTGCGCGGGAGGCCCCTATCTATCGGAGGGCTTCCTTATAAATTGCAATAAAGAAAATTAACAGTTTATTAAAAACTATAAGTGCACACCGCTGGTACACGTTCCCCTTATAAGATTCTTATTAAACAAATTCTACGCCGCAGCGATCAATATAAATGCAAACTTAATAGAAGTTTATTCGTTTCGTGTTATTTCTTGGCAACGTACCGTGTAACCAAACTTGAACAAAGAACGATGTAACATTTAAAAGAATGTAGATAAGCGAGGAGACATTTTACATAGTATATCAAACTATAATTCAAGTTGAAGCCGATCGCTATCTTGTCTATGAATTAACGAGCCAGAGTGTCGCGTTTATTTATAAACAGTGAATATTCAGCTGGACGCGGTTAATAGTTCATAATAAATTTATCGTGAGCGGTTTGATCGCGATGTGCCGAAACGCGCTGCGTGTGGCGTAGTGGTGGCGGCGCGGGAGCGTGGCGGCTGTGGATGCGCGGGCGCAGGTGCGCGCTAAATGTCACGGCGAGTAAGGCGCGCGGGACACTTCACACACTACATTATACTGTGCCGAAGGACTACTTCTAAAGAAAAACTTAAGTCCAAATCTAACCCGACCACTGCTAATTCAACAATGGTGCAAATAAATTTCAATGTCCAATCCATGCACTTCTTGTCTAACTTGATGCTTAAGTATTCAATTTTGTCAATAGAAGAGAATTTAGCAAATGGCAACTTTCGTGCGTGACCATTTACTGAAACAGTTTCATTCCAGGCTGCATGTATTTGTAATTGTTTATTTTATTTGTACCTATTAATTATGATATGATATTATTGTCACACTTTTTTGAAGCAGTCCTTCTGCCCTACTCTCCCCTGCGTATTCTTTGGCGCTAACGGGACTCCTGCGCACACTGATGAGCATTTTTTCCACCATTTCTCCTTGAACTTGAACTTTCGTCGCAAGTGGAAGAAAGTAGCGAAATTACTATTATTGCAAATATCAAGGCAATTTGAAGAGACTTTCTTTGTATTATTTTGCACCTTGATGGCAGGAGTCGGTTATTAAACGTTTTAAATTTTATTTTTAAATTTAATTTTAAAGTATTTAATAGGTCATCGAAATTGTAACGTTATTCGTTTTGTTACCTATCAATTAAAAGTCAAACGGCTTACAGCATGTTTACAGATAGTAAAAATATAACCGCTTTTACTAAGTATTTGAGAGTCGGCTATAGGAAATCGTGTTATGGGTTTTGGATAAGTTTATATAGAAAACTTAAAGTACATACATACATAACATCACGCCTTGTTTCCCCGAAGGGTTGGGCAGAGGTGTCCCTGTAGCAGGTACACCCACATTTCGCCAGTTATGTTTAAGTCCCATGTAATAGGGGGCGAGCCCATTGCCATCAACCGGGCACAAATCCAGACTCCGGGCTGCTACCGAGAAATTTTAGATAGAAAAACCCAATAACACTTTGCCCGACCCGGGAATCGAACCCAGGACCTCATGCTCAGAAGTAGCGCTTGCGACTACTAGACCAACGAGGCAGTCAGAAAACTTAAAGTAGTACCTATGAAAAATCGTCTGGCTAGCTAAAGAATTTCACCAGCCAGTGTAAAAATAAGATTGAGGATAACCTTGCAGATGATAGTGGGGAAAAAAAAAACACAAGTAGGTATCGTGCAAAAAACAATATTGTCCTTTTCGTGTGGTTAGTGACTAACCTGGTGTCAGAGTTTTAAAGCCGCCCATGGGCCTCTGACTTGAGTAATATCTCTCAGGCCTGCCAGTTTCCTCGCGATGTTTTCCTTCACCGTTTTTGAAGCAAGTGATAATTATACAATACGCACATGAATCCGAAAAGTCAGAGGTGCGTGCCTTGGGTTCGAACTCGAGACTTGCAAAAAGCACTTACAATCTGAAGTAGGTTAATTTTGTTATTCCGTGCTCAACAAGTGAACTGATTTACGGGCAGCAAAGGACCCCTTCCTTTGCTGCCCGTTCCTAAAACAATGTGGTTGACGTCACAGTCGTCTTGCAGTTGTTTAAATCTGCCTCAACTCTAGTAAAAACCTTTAAGAAACAGGTCGGTGAAAAACTAAAAAAGAAACAAACGACTCTATCCACTATTATAAATCAGACCTTTCTATTGAGCCCAGCTAAAGAATTATCTATACACAGACAAACAATTCGATAAGTGATGGATACGATAAATTACTCAAAACTCTTTTAAATCTAAAACTGATCGCCTTGTAACTAAAATTGAACAAGTTGGGCAGTCATGCTAATTACTAGACAACGGGTTTTATGCATTTACATATTTGCATATGCAAATGCATATAACTCTCTAATTACAGCGTTAATGCATATTTTATCCTTTGTTCCCAATCGTGCATATTTCGTTTAGTAGCGGACTGCGGGAGGTGCGTATAGGGAGTCTACTCCAAATTCACTGGTCCATACCCTGTCTAAACAGGTATCTCCTAAACCTCCTCCTCCTGTCTAAAAATGGCGACAAATTTTTAATTTTTTCCAATGACTTCAGTTGACGTAGAGAGGTCGTTTTCGGCATACAAATGAATACCGGGTGACAAACGTCACTTAACTCTCGAAAATTTGGAAAAATACTTAATTATTTATTGCCACAAAAACTATGCATAATTTAATTTTAAGATTATTTCGCTGTTTTTATACGTTCTAATTAAAATATATAAAAATAAAAACGGTTTTTTGATTATTCATTTTGCATATTTCGGCCTTTTTTTGTGCATATTTGCATGCATATTGTGGCACTTTGTAATGCATATAATTCGTGTCTACTAATTACCAATGAACGTATAGTAAACTCACCCAGTACTCGTGAATGTACGGAGTCATCATGTAGTGTGGCCAGCTTGAGAGTGCCGCCATTCACTATCGCATGCTCTGCTAACAATCCTAATACAGTGTTGTCAATGCAAGTTCACACTAAACTTCCGAAATTATTTTGTTGAATTTAGCTTTAAATTTAAATCCTCCGCTTTTATAATAAAACCATCAACAAACAATTTAACTATCAATCTTAGAGAAATAAATGTCTTCGATGTTTTGTCGAGTTGTGTGATCGCGGGTGGATGCGCGGGCGCAAAGGGTAGCGCGCATGGACGCACGGACACAGGCACGCACGGACGCACGGTGCGCTTTCACAGCGACTGAGCGGCCGCGCGGAACTGCGCGCGCAACGTTACATTATCACTTCAACGAATTAAAGATAATATGCCCAATGTTATCGTTACTGCTTATTGTAGTGCTTATCGTATATACTGTCAAGTTTTCCCAAGGGTTCAAAATAGTTTATTATTTTCTTAACTTCCTGATAATCATGCAGGCATGACATGTCGTGAGGTTAGTTTTGAGTATGAACGACTGAACGTGGATGGCTTCTACAATAGGAGAAGAGTAAAGAAACGATAAATGAACTGAGCTAAAAGAGATCTAAGAGAAATAGACATGTTCCGCCGGCGGCGATGATAAATAAAAAAAAACAGTGGCACTCTGGGAGTGCCGACAAAAGTGAAAACTTGAACAAGATCGTCTTGGTGGAAGAAAAATACTTGTATAGAACATTGGTCCGTAACCTAATCTAAATAAAGAGCACAATCGCGTTTACAAAACCTTTAAAGTAAAATACTTGCCTAGAACATTGATTCGTAACCTTATCTAAATAAAGAGCACAACCGCGTTTACAAAACCTTTAAAGTTAAAATACTTGCATAGAACATTGATCCGTAACATAATATAAATAAATAGCACAATCGCGTTTACAAAAATAAGGTGTCGTTAGTATCGCGAAATCAATGGTTTAGTCCCATCTCAAAAATGTCCAACGCGCCTAAAGAAGTTTTCACTTCAATAAATAAATAAATAATCAAATTTTATTTAGGTACCTAACTTTACAAACTTCTACAATATTCAATCTAACATAGAGGCCTCCTTTGAAGTATAAAAAATACCTGTGCTAGAAGACTCCGCTCTTCTAAAACTAGAAACAATAATAATGTAGGAGTGTACATAAAATGAAATTCAACTTATATCTAGGAAAGTGTGTGTGTGTGTCCGTTTGTGCGTGTCGGGGTGTGTATATGTGTTGGGGTGTGTATATGTGTTGGGGTGTGTGTATGTGTGTGCGAGAGAAAGTGTTACCTATTGTCAAATTATCGCATGATGCTTTTTAAAAGAGTTTCAATGTCGTCATAGCTCTTGTTGATGCTAAAGAAAATGAAAAACTAATACGATGTGCCAATATGGAACTTTCTTTATTTGAAAACGAAACCATAAAAATTCTATAAAAGTACTTCAACAGCTATCACATCACAACACATGTGATCCTACAGTCTATTAATACAACATATATTTACCTACCAACCTATTTGTAATCAATAATCCTAGATACACGCATTACTCATTCGAATCCAACTCATCCATATTTAAAACGATACATTTCGATTGACTGATACAGATCAAACAGAAAGCTGCAATATCTCACAGATGTGGAGACAAATTGAGCCAATAAATAAACAAATTAAAACATTGATATTAATTGAGAGCGGTCACCCTCAATTATGCGTCAGATCGACACTTAATTAGATAATGGTCGCCAGTATGAGGTAAATTGTGTCCCGTCGTGCTGGTCGGCGGGATGGGTTATGCCACGGCCGAGCCACAGCGAGCTACGACGAGCTACGACGAGCTACGACGAGCCACGACGAGCCACGACGAGCCAGGCTGAGCCGGGACACAGCGCATAACAATATCGCAAACAAATATAACGGTGAAGAAAAACGCGGCTAGCGTGCGTGCGGCCACCCGGCCGCGACCCTGCGCGCTGCGACACACCACACATATTATATTATTATCGATAAATATGCGCCATTTCCACTCGATAAACACCGTCGATAATAAACGATATAGTGTTCTTTCAATTTTACATTAATCAATTTCTATCGTTCTAGTAATTGCTGATTCAAACGATGATAGCCACAGTTTTAGTTCTTTACGATCCGTGTTTGAACTTATCTGCGATCATCGACGTATGTTTCACTAATAGAAAACTAATCTTATATCTGTAACGGTGATTTTATCGACGTGACCTTCAAGTTTACTTATGTCTGTCTCTATGAATATTAGTTGTCCTAACAGCAATAACGTGTAATATGATTGTAGAACAGTGTCGAGGTTGTTAATGCGACGGCATCGACAGTATCGCTGCGCGTACGTCACATCACTACGGCTGGCTCGCTAGACGGCGCGCGACGCGGGGCAGTGATACAAAAACCATCAAACTACCTCCAATTACAGTAGCAACTAGTTTTTAAGTCGCGAGAACTTTCTTCCATTTCCATATTCATTACAAAGAAAGGGTGAAATTATACTTGCTTGCCATGAATATGCTAACGGCTGCGTGCTAAATGTTAAAGTTGAATAACACTACATCAGCGCGGCGAGGCGCGGGTGCGTTGCATGCGCGTCGTGTGCGCGCTGACGGACGCGGGATCGTGCGCCTCGGACGGGCCGGATTAAACATTCGCACTACTTATAGAAAGTAATCTACATATTAATTATACTGACTGCTTCAACAACAACCATGAAAAACTATAATTAACCGAGTTCTGCGTGTTTGAATAATCGTTACATTTCATGTTGAGCGGTCGACACTAATGTTCTTTGGGAACTGCTGCTCAAGTATTTATGTTAACATAAAAAGCTTCGCCGTGTGGAAGCGATGGGTACGAGCTGTAGCGATTGAGGAATAATTGAATGTTCTTTTGTGAACGTTTTAAATAAAAATTTATAACTGCGTTCATGGAAGTTCACAAACAAGGGCAAGCAAATAAGTTCGCCCGCTCGCTCGCTGCCCGCACTGAGAGTAGCGAGGTGTGTTTGTCGGAGTCACTCGGAGTTAGCCTGGCCTGAGGGGCTACGTATTGCACCTTTAACAAACTTCTATTGTGTTTGCGCGTTCCGAAGTCGCCAGGTCGAGGGGGTGAGTCTGGCCCGCGGGGGTTGGGGGGTCAAGTAATGATACATTCGCACGCCGAAGTGAGGCGCGAGGTAATAATGAGTTATGTACGTGATCCAATTATTTGGGCGCGCGCTCATTACGCGCTAAGTGTGAAATATGGCCGGCTTTATTACTAGCATCGCTGACTTCTTGCCACCCCGGGGGTGGGCCGCGGGCCCCGGGCCCCGCGGGGGGCATCTGCAGCGCTGCAACTGTGCTCCACTAAATCATAATAATGTAAGGTGCGGAGCGAATACGGGTCGTGAAAGGAGTTGCGACTATTTTTACGTGATATATGGGAAGGAGGAGGCGCCACCCACCGTCCCGCGTGGAGTCCACAACTACGTTACTCGGATCACGAGAATTTTCATTTTGTAAGTATGAAATGTGCTGGTGTTGATATATTATGACGACGTTGAGTTGTGAAGCTACATAAGTTTGACAGTTTTCGTGTTTTATGAATCTTTATCGATGCAGCATCCAATACCATCATGAATCATGCCCTTAATTGTATAAGAATGTTGATAACAGTTTTTGACATTAGAAGAATGTCACTTAAAATTAGGCATTATTGGTGCATCAGTGTTAATAAAACAGGTCATTAAACACAATGGGAGCTAGTGCAAGCTCCGCCACCCGGCTGCAGCTCGGCGGTCACTGATACGGCCGCGATGGCGTCCTGAGCACCACTTCGTCCATAAATCGAACAAACACATTAGTTGGAGGCGATACTTTAAAGATTTGCCGTCGGTGTGCAGCGAGGGGGGGTGAGGCCGAACTCGCCGGAGTTATTCCATTAATTAAACCCGGCGGGCCCCGCGACCCACCCCGTGGGCCCTGCCGGCCCCGGGCCCCCGCCCGCCGCGCAAAAACAAAGCAAGCAATAACGAGCGCAGGGCTGCCACACTCACTACTTCACAACTATGTCGATTTATGATAACTGTTTAAAAGTAAGAACATTCTTTCCGAACAATTAGTTATTATTTGTTATTTTATAAGTTCACAACTATTTAGTAACGACTGAAGTTATCGGTGCAAGTATTTTGATGTCTTTTGCGAATACGAGGTAATATTAATGTCAACATTTAAAGAAATTATTTATATGATCCCATTTGACGTGGGCTATCTGGGTAATTTTAATTTTATTTTTACCTGCTACAAAATATACTTACGTTATGATCCGATGCTTAATTTATTTTTAACCAACTTCCAAAAAGGAGGAGTTTATATGTTCGTAGCGTATGTTTTATTTTTATTTTTTTAATTTATGTCCACTGATTTCTCCGGCAATTATGGACCGATTTTTTTAATTCTCTTTTTTTTTTAAAGGGGGTGCTCTCAAGATGGTCCCATATAAATTTTATTAACTTTGCTTGGATAGTTTTTGAGTTGGCTTCAATAATACGTAATTTTTTCCCACTTAGTATGTGGATGATATGATAAGTTCATGTCACTGTTATTTACATAGCAGGTAGTGGTATTCGAATTTGTGTGAGGTAGGATCACAACTGAAAACTGAAAAATAAAAACTTAAAAAAAACAACCGACTTCAAAAAATAACACTACAAAGCGAAAAATAACTTTAATATCGGAAATCGGTGTCTTTGGTTTTGAATTTTTGTTTTTTGTAAAAAAAGAAATTTAAGCTATTGCATAGCTTTTATCGCAGGCTTTGAGCGCGGCGACCGAATCAAGAAATTCCGTAACGTAACGAAAATAAAACCTAACACCCACCACTCCGCCTACCATGTAATGACGGTGACGGTAACGTGATGTTGTCATGGGAACGTAATTTTTGTTTTATGTCATCACGTCATCATCCCAAGTGTAGCGTTGACAAATAGGAAGTATGGAGGTTACAAATGCTATGCAATAGCTTTACCGCGGCAGTCCCCGAGTGCCACACGTTTTTTTTTAATCTAGGTTTTTATTAATGCAATCGTTTTCTATGGCCTTTGCTTGCCCTGATGATTTTTGGACTGCTAACCCTACCCACCACAGCCGATAAGTACCCCTATTAAACGGAAACTTGATATCAAGATAATTATCGCAATTTAACACTGCGACATTTGTATTTACAAAAACGTGCTCACCATCAATCACTCACGTAGACTTGCAAATTAAAATGAAATACCAACTGTTACAGGCAACATTTGCACATTATTAGCAGACATGGCAAAAAAAGTTTGGAAAATATTTGGGCCCCATACCTTCGCACTTAGGTCACTTCGAATGCGAAATCAATCAATCAGCCTAGCCTTTTCCCAACTATGTTGGGGTCGGCTTCCAGTCTAAACAGATGCAGCTGAATATCAGTATTTTACATGGAGCGACTGCCTATCTGACCTCCACAACCCAGTAACTGGGTAATACGATACCACTTGGTAAGACTGGTTGTCAGACTTTCGGGCTTCTGACGACCCGTAACGACTGTCAAAGATCTACAAATGACAGCCGGGACCAAGGGCTTAACGTGCTTTCCGAGGCACGGAGGAGTCTCGGTATGTAAAGATGGTCACCCATCTACGGACCAACCCCGGCAAACGTAGCTTAACCTGAATGATCGACCCGTGCGGCTGTTATTACTTAGCCACGAGCTCCTCGTCACTTCGAATGGGAAATGAGTAATAGAATTTAAACAAATTGTTAAAAACGCTGCTTGAGGGTGACTCAAAACCTACTACCACTTGCCGGCAAAGTAGTGCCATCAATAGGTCTCCATTACTTAAGTAAAATATTTAGTTCCGAATGTCACCACGTCAAACTCTTTTATGTCGACCTGCACGCGAAGTATGACAACCATAGAAACGGGTTTTCTACGGGTTTTGTCGACGGAAGAATAGACAAAATGACAGATTATGATTGTTTATCTGTCACTTTGTCTATTCTTCCGTCGACAAAACCCATTTCTATTGTGATCATGCTAAGCATGCTGTAAGGTACTAAGAAACTTGTTCTCAATATTGAAGAGAAAAGTAAATAATAATGTTGTATGCTGATATATGTAGGTATTCTATTGATCATACAAATTGATAGATTTATCTATTCAACATATTTGGATAACCTTGCTCTTTAATAAAAAAGGGGCTTGATGCTAAGAAATAACAGTCGCACGGTTCGATCGATCAGGTTAAGCTACACTTGCCGCGGTTGGGCCGTGGATGGATGACCATCTTTACATACCAAGACCTCTTCCTGCCTCGGAAAGCACGTTGAGCCGTTGGTCCTAGCTGTCCTTCGTAGATCTTTGACTGTCGTTACGGGTCGTCAGAAGCCCGAAAGTATGACAACCAATCTTACCAAGGGGTATCGTATTACCCAGTACCTTGGTTGTGGAGGTCAGATAGGCAGTTGCCTTATGTAAAATACTGGTATTCAGGTACATCATCCGGTGTCCAAATTGAAATTAACATTTTACACACCCAGGCGTACTGCACACATTTAAAACCTCATTTCATACAGTCCACTAATTTTGCTGAGAAGTTTTTATATTTCTACAGTTTTAACACATTTATGTACTCTAAATTGCTGTCAGGTTAATATATCTCTTCAAATAAAAATGTCTGGATGACTGGATGTTTTCTAAAAATTAAACCTATACTCCATTTTAAATAAGATTAGACATTTAAACAAACCTTTTTTACAGTCCATTCAACCGATTTTGACTTCTTTTGCGTTGATGGCATGACAAATGGCAGCTGCAGTAAACAATTGGTATTGTAACCACTTTTTTGCTTTTATTGCCATCCTTATACATACGTTATAGAAGTCAGAATTGGTTGAACGGACTGTAAATAAAAAATAAAGTTTAATAAAAAACTGTAACCCGACCACGTTAAAATAAAAATGATCTAAAAAGTACGAAACAAGGAAATATTTCAGACAGAAATCAAGACATAGGTACAAAAATGGTCAAGGTAAAGCCGTGGTCGCATGCCTGTATACCATGTGGGTGCCAGGAACACTTACAAAATTATAATGGCATGCGACGACGGCTTTACCTTGACCATTTTTGTACCTATGTCTTGATTTCTGTCTGAAATATTTCCTTGTTTCGTACTTTTTAGATCATTTTTATTTTAACGTGGTCGGGTTACAGTTTTTTATTAAACTTTATTTTTTATTTTATACTTTTCCGTTTTTACACTTGCTAAACGTTACAACAACGTAAATAAGAGTAATTCAATAGGTCAGTAATTAACCTATTTTAAATTCCAATAGCAGTGCATAGTGCTTTAGACGAAACCATAGCGCGATTTATTTCGACGCCAACACCATACTCAGAAAGTTTTGCGACTAACAGTTTTTGTCTATGGGACACTGGCTAGTTTTGATGTCGATTAATTAAAACTATGACTATTTATTTAAAAAATAAAACACAATATTCCAAATTCGAAATTCCCGCCACATTTTTTTACGAGCAAAATCAAAATACTCTGTCTCACTGAAAATTGAATTTACAACGAGAACATTTTCGCGCGATGATTTTGTACGATTTCAAATGTCGACTAAAACCAGAAGAATCATTTGAAACACTTCGAATGATGTTCATAGACAAAAGCCCTTCTAAAGCGACTGTTTTCCGCTGGTTCAACGAATTTAAGCGTGGTCAAGTAACTTTGGCGGACGAAGAAAGAAGTGGCCGTCATAGGGCTATGACGGCTGTTACATAAGAAAACGTGCTGGCTGTGAAAAATAAAATTTAAGAGAATAGGCGAATCACATATGAAGAGATTCAGCATATACTGCAGGTTGGATCGGGAAGTGTACATGAAATTCTACACGGGCATCTTCAGGTAAGGAAGATAGTTTCACGCTGGTTACCACACAATCTAACGCAGAAGGAGGTTCGGGTAGAATAGTGCCGAGACATGATAGCAAAATTTGAAGCAGGCTCGTCTCGGCGCGTTTACGATTTCATTACGGGTGATGAATCATGGATTTGTCATTTTTGTTCCCCAAAATAAAAAATCAACTCAAGGGAAAACAGCGATTAAAGAGGTGTCTGGTGTGGACTGGAAAATGTGTAATGAAAATTGGTTAAGACGCATGAAACTGTGTATAGACGCCAATGGAGAGTTATTTGAAAAGATTTAATAAATAAAATATAACCTGTAGTATATATTTTTTTATTACCTATCGCAAAATTTTCTGAGTGCCCCGTGTATAAATATTAATATTTCGTTGTACACAGTGCTACACATCAAGCTATAAATTTCCAGTATTAGCTGACCTCGCATTGTACGGAAATCCTTTACAATGCCAGATCAGCTTAAACTGGAAATGCATAGCTTGATGTGTAGCCGTGTGTACTTGTTTTTCTTCATAGAGGAATTGAGGATGGAATTACAAACCGTTACTATTTATTAAGATTTGTTTAACTGCACGTTGGTATCATCTTGCGATACACCGTAGCACAGTCTCACTTTTGCTTGTTTTTAACAAATTAAACATATTTATTTACTTTGAAAGTATAACATTATTTACATATTTGTAATGTGCTTGTCAAGACCTTTCTTTTGGTACCAAACATGTCATGATCATATCATTTTAATTTTTTTCGAGGTTAGAAATTTACGTGTAAAATCCACCATATTAAATTTAGGGAAAATTTATATAGCCTATGTCACCCGGACTATTATTACAAATCTATTGATACCTCATTCATCAAAATCGGTTCAGTAGTTTAGGCGCTATGGTGGAACACACGTAAAAGCAAACATACATACATACATACAAACATACAAACATATAAACATACATACATAGACTGCTAAAATCATAACCCTTCCTTTTGGCTTTGCCTTAGTCGGGTAAAAAGGTTTGTTTAAATTTCTAATCTTATTTCAAATGAAGTATAGCTATATCGATTCATCGCCCCCGAAAGCCCCTGCATACTAAATTTCATGAAAATCATCATAATCTGGTTAGACTGGAGGCCGACCTCAACATGGTTGGGAGAAAGTTAGGCAGATAGATGATCTGTAATAAAAGAACAAAGAATAATTTCACCTCTCTTTCCGTAGGTAATTTAAATACAAATTACGTTCACATTTACAATAAGCACAACCCTGAGACAGTGAGTCGGGGGTGTGGGGGTCGCACGCTCTTAGAATAAAACATTATTCATAAATAGGATATTACGGCAGGTGGCGCTGCACCGCCCGCCCTGGCGACCGCCCGCCCGCCCTGCACTGACGTACTGCTCAACACATTATATTACAGGTTTTAATGCGACTACTTGTAATTTAATATTGAATTGCTGAACAATGTTACTTATTTTTATTTGTCTTGAATAAAACTTAACTTACATTGTTATGATGTTTAGTCACGAGTGTAGTTTATCAAATACTTATTGTAAATTGTAATTTTCGAAATAGGTAAGTTGATATCTGCAATTTTTATGAAGCATGATAGTCACGGTCACTGACTGTGATAGATACAACTGACACTGACCTGCAAATTGCAAAAAACGTTACAAAATTTGAATTGCGCATGCTACCAACTGCGGATCCACCCCAACAAAAAAGTCCCTACCTACGGCCATTCTGACTGACAATGATGGTGATTTTTGAGACATTCCTGAAGTTACCTACTACAATTCAAACAGTGGTCTACGTGACTCAATACGTATACCATCAGCAAAAAGCTACAAAAACAAATATATTCGCATCTGCATATAAAATCACGCGAGTTCTAAGAATCTACTAAGTAAGTAAGGAAAATCGGCATCCGACGAGTTTCGTGGAGAATCCACTGTATGCAGTGTATTCAGTGTGAATGCCAAACATTTCTCACATTCATTACTGACTTTCGAAATGAAAACACTTTTACTTACTGATTAAATTAACTTACTTATATCGAACTATTTCTTTAATGCTCATATTTCAACAATTAGGTACCTATTTGGATGAAGAATACATTTTGTTATGTTGGGAAACTCACTCATAAAGGTACATTTAAAGATAATTTGCTTATTGATAAAAAATAAAGGCATTTAGATACAATTATAATGGAGATCACCTTTTAAGCAAGGAATTGCTTGTGTTAGGAGACTCCGCGCTTCCACCTATCATTATTTTATGCAATTGAATGTAGACAATGTAAACATGCAGAAAAATTAAATAAATGGGTAACTTAAAATTATACAAAAATGAAAAAGTGAATGATTTGCATTGATAGAAATAATTAAATAAAAAATCATCAATTTTCAAATAATTTATGTCAACAGTTATTATATTTTCCTTACAAGTCGCTAGCTATTCAATTCATCTGCATCTCTGTCCTTATACGTCGGACGGCGTTTAAATACAAACAATGCATACATACATAATTCAGTACGATTATATTAGCCAATTGCGATGCGGGCGCCCGCGGGAGACGCACAACTATGCGCGCGCAGGGTATGACACAGCGCGGCTTTGCATAAACAGTGCGTTTGAATGCTCGCGTAATGGTCGTGGTGACGTAATGCACAGAAAAACACACTCATATGGAAATTATTGCTAACTTGTGATCGTACATATAATGTAAATTCATGCGGTGTATGATAATAATAATATTACATTTTGAACTGATTGAAGCTTGAATGGTTTTTCGTAGCCAAGGACCAAACATTTAACTATACAACAAAGTTAAATTCTATCTTTTAGCCGTTTCATTATGATGTATTATTTAGATAGGGTGTTCTAACCCACATGAAGAAAAAAGAATACAACAATAATGTCTTAAGAGCGTGCATTCTAAAAGTTGGCAACGACGCAAATAGCTGTCAAATATTTACCTGTTTTTATTAATTTGTATAGAAATATGAAAATATCGCAGTATAATTGAAAGTTTCCAAATACATTTTTTTACTTCTAAAACTACGAGTAAATATTCAGTAGTCAATATTAATTATATATTTCCAAATTAAGCATCATTCAGATATTCGTAGCGATGTGCTGCGGACGCTGCGGACGAGTAGAATACGTCCTATGATAGTTCTATCGTCATGGATGATGAGAATATGATCATAACAATAAATCTAAAAAAACACCGTTATTGTTTTGCTATTCTTATAGTCGACTGACATTCGAAACTATTTGAGTTTGAGTGGCCGCCTTTATAATGTAATTAACAAAACATGTAATATTTTTCCTCTTCCAAAATACAAGTGTAAGACCGTAGTAAGCGAATATCTTCAGGGTCTTACTTACGATGACACTGAAAGACTGTTTGCTAGGAATTCATAAATAATAAGCGCTAAAACCCACACACAAACGCACACAAACCCACGCACACGCAAACGCACACACACACCCACACACACACACCCCCACACACACACCCCAACACACACACACGCAAACGCACCCCAACATACATGCACACGCAAACGCACCCCAACACACACACCCGAACACACCCCAACACTACACACTCCCTTGTTTGTACAGACACACTCACACACACATTCACGTATTTACTTGCATGCCTTAATATAAAAGTAAAGAAATTATTTTTCAATCTAATTACATTCAATTCAATTTTTTATTATTTTAATACTTAAAATGAGCGTAACTCAATTTGTACAAGGACTATTTTTGTATCGTTATATTGAAAAGAATAGTAAACCATGATTGTAGGAGGAAGGCGCCGATGTCTGTCACACAGTTAATACTAGCACAAACATCGTCGTTAACTCTATCTTTAAAATGCTCTTAACTCTGTATATTGTGTTTTTGTTTAGGATAGAATAGTTGTATCAAACTTTATTGTTAATAAATATTATATATACATTTAAAAAGCAGTTCTATGTATAATTTCATTCATTCGAAACTGTAATGGGAAATGACATACAACGTGTTATGATGGTGACGTGGTTTCACACGATTTGCGTTCATATCATATTGCCATCGTTAACATATTATGTATTAAGAATAGTAAATAGTAACTAGGAACTTAAATGAAATAGGTTTCTTTCGGGAAAAGTTTAATTTACAAAAGTTATTAATACCTAGAGATTGATACAAACATTACGGTCGGCTCTCTTTTCAATAAGGCTTTAATCATCAATACAAATACATCCACAAATCTTCTTCTTTCTCCTCACTCTAAAACTTTAACGAAAACCATGTTTAAAAGTATCCTAATTAATAAGCATTGTTGAAATCAATCAATATTTGGTGTGATCTGTACGCACAGCGCATTGGCAGGCAGTGGCGGGCATGCGCGGGCGCATGCAGCCGACGTTTAAGGGCATCTGTGCCGTGGGAAACGCGTGAGACCATACCGCCACATACCGCCTCCGCACACACACGCTTCTCACACGACCACCATAATATCACGAGTTCTCATAACATTGGTTATTTTCTACCAAATTGGGAGAAGTCTGGCTTTACTGACAAGCAATGTACGTGGCATTATGATGAAGTGTCGCGTCTGCGCAGCACGGTAATTAGCAGAATGTCATTGCAAATTTTTAACATTCACGTGACGCCGACTGTCGTGATACGTATCTTAGCGCATTAATATTAATACTCATACACACACACGTGCATGGCTCTCATATAAACCATATGCGATACCTAGATTAATGGCTAACATTTACATGTCGCGCGCTTTTTGCAGCTGATTTATTCCTTCGCTAGATATTGAATATTAAACAATTACACCGTCACTCAAGGTTTATTATGTTTGCTTTATGTCCCAAGAATATTAATTGCATATAAGTGAGAATAAATACTGAGTAGGCAAGCAAGTACCATCGCACGCAAATCCCGAAGTTTTTATATCTTGTGATGAAGAAATGCATAATGTAAATTTATCGCTCAAGTTAACGCTATTAGAAAATAAATTCAAACCCCTGCATGCAATATAAGTACATACACATTTAAAATAGTCAGTTATGAAACTTTATCCATAAACCAATTTATATAAACCGTTAATCATTTTGAACTCATTACAGGAAACATTAGAAAAGTTGATTGTATAGATCTAGTGAATGTATTGAACAAATCGATATCCAAGTATTCTTAATAAATCACGAGATCTCAGAACAAGATCTGAGAGGGCCCCGATAGCTTGACATATTCGCTACTCAAACCAGTTGTTTAGTAAAAACTCCTTAATTGACTTTTGCAGATAACACTATCAAAGCAAAAAGTTTAATGGGAAATATCGGTTCAATCTTATATTATGAAGGTACTGAACCTCTCCGACGAATGACGGCTGCATTCCAGTAGTCGACACAGTGTCGTGTCGTGTATCCGTACACGAACATTGTAAGCAGGTATCTCGATGGGCGTGTCGGCGGTGACACGGTGTCCACTGTGTGAGTTAATCGCAGGCTGTATTTCAACGTCAGAGGCGCGGTCACGTTGGTCGGGGATTCAGATTAAGATAAAATTATTATGGAAATGTGTGGTAAGGTAGCTTTTCTTCTGATATAATTAAAAAACCGGCCAAGTGCGTGTCGGACCACGCACAATGAAGGGTTCCGTAGTTGGGATGAATTTATCCCAAAAACAAACTTAACTTTGTAGTTGATAAACATATTCTCCCATACCGAATGTATGGGAAAACATGTTTTTGCAAAGTTAAGTTGGTCGATTATTACTCGATAACTAGTAAAGTCTACTTAGCTGTGATAGTTTTCCTTTTAATTTCGTTATATAAACTACTGCTGTGATTTTTTTCACACATCCAAAACCAACCATTTAGCTGGCAGGGGGGGGGGGCCACTTGACTCTAACAAAAATTAGCACTTTAAAGCTTAATATTTTGCAAACGAATCCCTGAATCCAAAAATGGTTTTCACAAACTCATAATATTTTTGTAAGACCTTTCCAATGATATCCCACACTATGGAATAAAAAAATAAAAAATAAAACATCACCACTTTACGTGTATGGGAGGTACCCTAAAAAAAATGTTTTTTATAATTTTGTTTTACCACTTTGTCGGCGTAATTAATATGTATATCTATGTCAAATTACAGCTTTCTAGTACTAAGGGTCTCGGAGCTAGACCGCGGACAGACAGACAGACAGACAGACGGACATGACGAAACTATAAGGGTTCCTTGTTTACTATGGAACCCTAAAAGGCTGTTAGCTTTCGGCGATTTTTGATCCTTTAGGCCTACACATGTGTTGTTGTGTGAGTAGCTGAATGTCCAGTTCCTAGCGTGTGACCTGGCACCGGCGCCGCGGTTTCCCGGTACCCGTTAACAGATATGATTGACAGACGAAGAAAAAATCTAATTCATTAGCAAGTGTGCGCAACACGGAGAATGTAGCCGGCACTAGGAATGAGATCGTTTGTTCCGCGACAAAAACGTCGCATGCCGCGACACACATAGAATAATTATCTAAGCGCTCTATTAATATTTATAGCGCACTCTTAGCGTCCACTTCAATAATTATTTGACGTTTGAGTACGTCTGCCCTGAGAGCCGGGCTAAGGACCACTGATTGCAGATCTACATTCCATGGCGTTCACTGCTTCATATTCAAACTCTGATGTTACACGTCAAAACCCATCTTCTCATATCATTTGAAATCTCCGATGGTGCTCTAAATCGGTACTCTAAAGATCTTTCATCATAAATCTTTTGATTGATTTTAATTTACGAATGTTAACTATCCTCTCGAGAATTTACAAGAAAAACATTACCCTCTTTCTGGGGTATTCGGGTAAAAAGAGACATATTACATATTTTGCCTCTCAACCTCACAGCAGAACACAATCATAGTGCGCCAAGCAGTAGATTGTCTACGTCTACACTCCTGGTGGTCGACTGGCGCCGCTCAATGGACGTCCAAGTATGTCATTCATGTGGGCTGGCCGGCGCGGCGGCAACGTCGCGCGTGGTTCAAGGAACCGCGGCGTTTCCCGCGCAAGCGCTGGGAACCTCGACCATTACCCGCGCGAGCGCCGCCCGCGCCTCGACGCCGCGTTTTTACACCCCACCTGCAGCCAACCTATACACATGCATGAGACGGTCAAACACCATTTGTCACGTGCGACTCTTGGGAAAATATTGAAACGTTTCCTACTAGATTTATTATGTTATAATGTCACTATTTATTACATACTGTCGTAACGGTCCATGTTCGATGTGAAGCTGCTTTCTAAGCATTAGTCTGTATAATTTATATCATTCAAACGGACTGTTATTTGGGAGCAATTTACTAAATTACGAGCAACTTGTTAGGATTAACGTGGGATGTTAGAAGCGACTGGGAGCTGCTCATTAATCAAGCTCTGTATTCAAATTACTATAATTTGGGTCGATGTGGGGCGAGTTGAACTAAATGGTTTGCTATTCAGCCATCGATTAGCATACCTCGGTCTGCATGTTGGCTTAATTCCACCGACCGTCTGGAGACTGTTTAGGTTTACTGTGATTTAATAATAATAATATTTAAAAAACGTCGTTTTATATATTTTCGTATTCGTTTTTCGTATTACCGTTTTCGGGGGCCCATTATTGAGTGTGCAAGTCACCCCCTGCTATTGTATACGAGTGCATATAAAACATTGATCAGGCAGGGGCCATAGTCCTTCCATAGTTCCAGGTGACCAGTCCACTTTAGCTACCCAAACCCATAGTCTAATATCTTTGTTTCCATATCTTACAATAGTCCTACACCAACCGGGGTTTGTCCTTGGCTGCACTTGCATAGTGCGAACAGGGATAATCGTCAGTTGGTACCTCATTTCATTAAAAACGTCTACTTGTATGCTTTTCAAAGGTCCGGGACCCCAGGGTCTCGAGATATGTAAAATAGGAAAAAAATATGTTTACTTAAATAATTTATTTACATACGTATTTACAAAATAGGGCTTTAAACTAGAGGTTGGTTTATAATAATTGGATTTAACACTACCGAACGTTCGTGATCAGTAATTACTAGTTAGTATCTAGAATAATAAAGCTGTTCAACAGAACAATTTTATTAATTGGCCTGTTTTAAGGTTATTACAAGTGTATTTAGTGTCAATAGGTTTTGATAAACGATACTTTAATTAAGCAACATTAGCCCAAACACTAGATCTGGATCGTGTTGTTTTCGTATGTTGATTATTTATGGATCATTAAAGGGATAAATACCAGTACTTAGATGTTCAAGTGTATGATTGTGTAACATTGTAAACAGACATGAGACCAATATCATTTGAAGACGTCGCATAAGTCTTGAGTATCTTCCTAATGCGTTTTTAATAACGCCTCCTCTACGGACCGAAGGACCACACAATGCAAAATCACTTCTCGGCTTTATTAAACAGGGATTGAATTCGTTTGGAAGAGGAACGAGGTCTAAAGAATTACTCTATTAATGAAGGTGTTACCGAATTTAACTATTGTGTTTATGCCGCGGTGATAATTGTTACAAATTAAGCTTAATCGATGCGCGCGCGCAGGGATAGCTCCGGGCCGCGCCATTACGCGCGGTGCCGCAAGCTGCCGTCCGGTGCCGTCCGGTGCCGTCCGGTGCCGTGCGTGCGTCTTTGAATTCAAGCCGCTATTAGTATAAAATTATACTATTAGCTGTATTATCGGCTGATGGTCCATTTTAATTATACAGACATGTTTTGTATAAATTATGATGGATGTTCTACGATTTGGGAGTTTTTTTTTAAAGTTGGAGTGTAACTGACGTTATTTCTAAGTATGGCTAAGTAATAACAGCCGCACGGGTCTATCGATCAGGTTAAGCTACGCTTGCCACGGTTGGTTCGTGGATGGGTACCAAGAACCCTCCGTGCCTCGGAAAGCACGTTAAGCCGTTGATCCCGGCTGTCATTTGTAGATCTTTGACAGTCGTTACGGGTATTTAGAAGCCCGGAAGTCTGACAACCAGTCTTACCAAGGGGTATCGTGTTACCTAATAACTAGGTTGTGGAGGTCAGATAGGCAGTCGCTCCGTGTAAAATACTGGTATTCAGCTGCATCCGGTTAGACTGGAAATCGACCCCAACATAGTTGGGAAAAGGCTAGGCAGATTGATTTTTGCTCTCAAAACGGTGATGGAAAACATCGTGAGGAAACCAACATGTCCTAGAACCAAAAATTCGAAGACATGTGACATCTACTAAACCGCACTGGGCCCGCGTGGTGGATTACAGCCCACTCCTATGTCCCAGCAGTGGGAACATTATAGGCTGATTATGCACTAGTGCTCAATGAGAGTATTTTGTATAACGATTCATAGTATAGTGTGTCACTGGCCTAAAAAAACTACCAAATATGTCGAAGGTCACCTTTATCCAGCACTGGAGTAGTATTTCCAAATGTGTTGATAAAAACAACATTAAAGTCACCTAGCCCCTCTTGCCACAGCAATGGGGTGGGGTAACATCTCGATGTTTATCGTAACCCGAGCGCAACACTTTCGTCATCAATCATGGCGCGCCGACGGCTGACACGGCGTCACCGCATCACAGCGCTAAATGTACGTCGCTTATGATGTTCTATTTGTGACGACACATACATTATGGTGACAACCTATGGGGACTGAACTGGGCGTAGGTATGTAGCACTATTAATGCTAACCTGATCGATCGATCCGTGCGGCTGTTATTGCTTAGCCACAAGCCCCACTCAGAGAGCAGTAGTGATTAAATTATTTACACAAAGTAAAGCGCCTGCTTTGGTTCGAACCCACGACCTACCTCTCGTAAGTCGGGGCCGTTACCACTGCGCCACCACAGCTCTTCTTTAGCTCTACTGATACAACCTTAAATCTGCAAAAATGCTACTATTTCCTGAAAAACTGAATACTCAAGCTTCTGTTTTATCGGGAATGATCCGTAATAGGACCTAAGCTGTTACCATTTTAGTGAGAGGTGAGACACTAAAATCGAATCTCTAAAATACTCATAGCGTATTCAGCTAACACTCTGTGCCTTTATTCCTAATCAGTCAATTATTTTTGCCCGAAACTTGTAAACTTAGTAGAGTAGTATCTACAAGTAGGTAACAAATTCCGGAAAAAATTTAACAATTTAAAAATACCTCTCATTATCACCATCATCGCCATCAAGATATTTTATTTCACATAAACCTACATGGGCACTTATGAAACGTCAGAAGCTAGGTGCACGGTTCCAATTGGTCGCTTCCCATAGAGAAGAGCCGGCAAGAAACTCCACGGTTACTCTTTTCAAAATAAATTGTTTCTACAATGTTTTCAAATTACAGTGTTAATGGGTATGGGAGGACAGTGTAGGCCTATCAACAACTACCAGGTACTTAGTAAAATAGAAAATGGTCCACAAGTCTACAGCCTACAACGTTCTCACATTCACAAAATCTAAAAGAAAATAATCTACATAAAAGATAAACAAAATAATAAAAATTTAACCTATTTAAACCAAATGACATGATTGCCACATAGTCAAATATGTTTACTCCTGAGTTTTAATCTCCTCCAAGCATCGCCACAACGACCGAACATCTTTAAACAAAACGTTCTAAATAACAAACACAATGTGGCAGCATTTGAGAACAAGGTCAAAGTTAATGTGTCCCAACAAAAAATGGAGCAATTTTTGTCGCTTAATCCAGAGGCGAACCGCGAGCGGCAAGCGGAGGCATTCCAAATATGAGTAGCGATGATATTTAAATGACCGGCGGCGGCAGCGCGGGCGCATCGCTTTGACACACCGCGCCCCGAACGCGACGCATTCCATGCGTCCGCGCGTCCGCAACGACCTGCTGTTTTGCGTTGCCGACCTGTCTATCGGGGACGTGCTCGTGTTTTGATGAGAGGAATTCTAACTCATTTGAATTTGTCGCCTATACATTGTTTCTGAGGATCGCATTTTTTTATACGACTTTTTAAATTGGTGTAAAATTAATGTTCTTAACTTAAAGTGATCCTGCTTATGAATTTATTAACAGTAAGCGCTGATTTACTGACTTTTGGCGGAGTGGGTTGCGTTAAGGAATGTTTAAGGAACTGTAAAACTGCACTACTGTTTTATCTGACCCTCTATTTCTATTTTCATTTAGCCCTAGAGTGATTACAGCGTTAGATGAAACATTATGCAGTACAAGACAGCCTTTAGCAATTATGTTAATTGATAAAAAAACTTTTCTACTTCCTTTCATCAGCCCGACTCTACAAGCGGCTATTCTTGGTGTCAACTAATTGACTCACATGGCTATCTTTATCTACTGTTATGGACAAATTGTATGTAGATTCGAACCGTGCCAAACCAATTTACACCTTATAGGCGTTCACGATTCAGTGCTGATGATTGAGGACTAACTGAATGCTAATTTGCAATATTGCTTTCAGTTTGTTATTTACTGCAGCTCCCAATTCAGAAAAAACAGTGGCACTCCGGGAGTGCCGACAGAAGTGAAAACTTGAAAAAAAATCGGCACCGCGGTAATCGCGTTGATGTCTGTTTAATGGTCAAAAGCTGGTGTCGTAACAGTGTCGCGAAATCAATGGTTTAGTCCCATCGCAAAAATGCCCAACGAGCCTAAAGAAGTTTTCACTTCAATAATACATTTTAGGAAAAAACGAGACCGCGTGGAAATCAGTTATAATTAGATCTTTCCGATTAATGTAGTCCTGAGTCGACACTTCCTTTTACCTCTCTCTGAACAAGGAGACTGGTGCGTGAAAGGAAGCAGCTCCCGGCTAAGCAACTTATTCACACCTTAGCGGGGTATGCGCGTGCGCACACCAACTGTAATGACGCTAACGTTAGCGCGCATGAAGCCATTTGGACGATACTGCACTGAATGGAGTCCAACCCGCTCCTAACAAGGGCACATCGTTTGAATGCGTCACTTTTTGCCGCCGAGGAGCCAACATGCGAGCCGAATGTTCCGAGCCAGTTTTTGGTCAGTTTGTTTCAATAAAATATTCATTGTATGCAAGTTATCTGAGTGCATAAATTCATATTAATGTATGGAAGGTATGAAGTTTTTAGCATAAAGTAACTCATTTATATTTCATGGTCGGGTTTGTGTGACATAAGATAAATCTGATGATAAATTGCTGGGTTGAGGTGAATTAATTAGTTTAATAAAAACTCACCTGTTATGGACAGATTCAGTTTTAACACTTTTTCTTATTTCATGAGTATACACTTGTACATTATGCTCTATAATTTTAGAGCTACTTGTGCGGCTTTTTCTGTATGGTTTGGTTAATAACACATTATATTGCGATCATTGCGTTTCTAGTAAGTAAAGGAACATTGAAGACACATTATTATGTAAGCTTACGGAACTTAGGGCGGGAGCAGTGGTGATCCAGTGGTAACGGCCCCGACTTACGAGTGGTCGTGCAGGCAGGCAATTTACTTTGTGTAAATAATTTAATCGTCACTGCTCTCAAAACGGTGAAAGAAAACATCGTGAGGAAACCGGCATGTCCTAGAAACAAAAATTCGAAGACATGTGACATCTACCAACCCGCACTGGGCCCGCGTGGTGGTACAGCCCACTCCCTCTCGAAGAGATGAGGCCTGTGTCCCAACAGTGGGAACATTATAGGCTGATTATGGACGTGACTTAAGTAACATAATATGTGTATGTGTTTTTAAGACTCAGAGCACGATGGCAATGCACTGTTCACAAAAGTATACAAACTCAACTTTACCTTAAATATCTGAATACAAACAGAAACTAAACCGACTTGGCGACGTTCAAGTGATGGAAATAACTTGTAGTTGTAGACTACAAATTATTCCCATCGCTTGAACGTCGCCGTCGAATCGTCGGTGCAAAATGGCAGTCAATTATAATGATTCAACATCGCAACCCCTGCTGTAACGAAGCATATTTAAATGCTCGTCGGTGACATATTCGTATGAGCGTCCGCGATGAAATGTTAATTCTGAGCTGACGAGAGAGCGGGGCGCGCGGGGTGCGGCGAGTGGTGTGCGCGCGCGCCTCTCGCAGCTCCCACGCCGCGGGCACGCCGCGCTTGCGCAAAAACAAGCGCCGCGCCAACACATGCGCCAACGCACACCATGCAGTAGTACAGCTACAGAGGCTCCTCAGAATACTGACTATGGTACACGACAATCACTGCCAAAAGAAGAAGCTCAGAACTTCTTGGGTTTCGAAGATATCCACTGCACTTGCTCGTGATAGGTTATTTATACTATGTACGTCAAGATTCCAAAAATATGCAAGCTCCGACATTTTGATCGGTCATGTCTTCAACCTTACGGAATAAAAACGGAAAAAATTAAGGATTCTCTATGATCAACCACTCACTTCAGAATTCTGACAATGGGTCTTCATTTCTATGCTTCTCATCACATCGTGCTGAAAAAATCCGTCATTCTTGCATGTTCTTTAACGCATCGAATATGGGACATTTCTAAGCTCTGTGCCCTATTTTGGGCAGCAGCAGAGATCTTACTTCTCAACAAAAACAGTGTGAAATCATTAGTGTGTCATTTCTAAAGACGCAGCCGACATGTCCTGCTGTGCTGCGGCGCGAGGCGGCGCGGTGCGGGGCGCGGGCGGTATTCGCGCGTCTGCCCCGTGCATACAGATGCGACGTAATTGTCGCGCGCAAAAACTAAACGCATGATAATCGAGGAAATGCCACCTGAACCGGACGCCGCCGGTTTGCCTGCACTGATTGTCGCCGGACCGGTGCGCTGAGAAAGCGGACTTATGCAATGCTGTGTTATGTCCGACTGGAATATTATAATTGGGGCTGGTCTATGAGAAAGGTGCGGTCTGCGAACGTCTCCAGTTTTAATTATGATTTGTTGTGAGTCTTCTTTTGCGATTAGAGGTGGAAGTTTCTACAGATAGATACTTACTTGTTTTATAAAACATTGTGCAAGATGTGGAGTTACTCTATGCGTATTTTTAACCGACTTCCAAAAGGAGGAGGTTCTCAATTCGGCTGTATGTTGTTTTTTTTTTGTATGTTTGTTACGCGATTACTCCGTCATTTTTGAATTGATTTTGATGGTTCTTTTTTGTTTGGTAGATCATACTTCAGAGGTGGTCCCATATAAATTTTATTAACTTTGCTTGGGTAATTTTTGAGTTAGCTTCAATAATACGTATTTTTGCCTCACTTAATATGTGGATGATATTATGATAACTTCCTGTCACTGTTATTTACATAGCAGGTAGTGGTATTCGAATTTGTGTGGGGTAGGTATCACAACTAAAAAGTGAAAAATAAAAACTTTTAACAAAAAAAAAACAACCGACTTCAAGAAAAAACACTAGTAAAAAGTGAATAATAACTTTAATTTCGGAAGTCGGTGACAAAGAACGAAAATTAAAAACCAAAGACACCGACTTCCGAAATTAAAGTTATTTTTCACTTTGTAGTGTTTTTTTTTGAAGTCGGTTGTTTTTACAATAGTACACCATCTGCTTCCAGCATTGCAGCAAAATATGCTTTTAGTAAAAGTGATGGTTGTTTTGAACTACTAAAGCCGGATTTATATTACTGTGTTGTGTCGTGTCGTGATGCCTTCTGACGCAGTGTTAGCCAATCAAAACTCGTTGTGATTTGGCGTAGTCCTGAACAGATTCGTTTGATTGGTGTATCCCGCATCACGACACAACACGACACAGTAATTTGTGTCGGTAATTTTCAGCGAAATAGCAAACTATGTTTTTTTTTTTTTTTCTATGTTTAGTAGTTGACCTAGAGCTGTAAAATTTCTGGCCTGTAACATAGTTGCGGAGGGAAACTGATCTTCTAAGATACAGGTAATAACCTAGTTTAGAGGTCAGGGTTTCAATGTATTACTACCTAGCATAAGCCTCTCAATGTATGTACTTCTACTATACCATTGTTATTTTATTTTAGGCTTAGTTCAATAAAGATTTTATTTATTTATTATTATTGCTGAGGAAGATTTACAAGCTATCTATACTCCGTTTGAAATAAGATTAGACATTTAACTAAACCTTTTTTACAGTCCGTTCAACCGATTTTGACTTCTATTGCGATGGCGGCATGACAAATGACAGCTGCAGTAAACAGTTGGTTTGTAACCACTTTTTTTACTTTTAATGCCATCCTTATGCCTACGGTATAGAAGTCAAAATCGGTTGAACGGACTGTAAAAAAGGTTTGTTTAAATGTCTAATCTTATTTCAAACGGAGTATAGATGATGGTAAAATCTTGTAGTAAGCACCCTCGGCTAAGTTATTGAATCAAGTATTCTCTCTTTGTGTTGTCTTGGGTGAACGGATCAGAGGCATCGCAGCAAATATTTAGTTTTTAGAAATCGATTAAATTCTTGCAGTTCCAACTTGAACATTCCTTACATACTTAAATTACCAGTACTGACATACCAAAGTGGTATTACGTTTCTTTCTTGTTCACCGAAGATATAAGAACTGCTATAAGCTGCAACAACAACCTTCCCCGAGCACTTCCTGAGAACAGTGGCTGATTTCATCGGCAACATTCCCGACATAACTTCTCTATGCATCATTACCCTCGTTTTTTCAATAACCCGCAAATTTTAGATCAATTGTCCGCGTATTCATGAGGACTCGGATGCGCGCACGCAAGTTTTTTGTCTCCCCCCCTCCCCCTCCCACGTAGCATCCAATCAGCGGCGTTTTAATTGCCGTAATCACCGTCTTGTCATTTGCCTCCGAGTGATTTAAAGCCGGTGACTTTTTGTCCGTGATGCTCTGCCGTAACATCAATGGCTTCGTCGGAAACGTTTCTGTGTTGCATAAATTAACCATTCACATTCATTCAAACGTGAGATTTCGTTGAAGATAAAGTGCCACCGATTATATCTGATCAAGTATTTCGTGTAAGAAATATGTATCGATTGTGACGCGCTGGTAATTATCGAGTTTTACTTACGACTATGTCAGTAAAACAACTTTTGTAACAATATATCACGTTCTTCACTTTTTAGTTAGAAGTCTGACTTTTCGTTCAAATGGTTCCAAGTTCCGTTGCTGTTAAATTACATTGAATTGTGCAGTAAGAAAATCCAAAACTGGAGTTGAGATTGGAATTGAGTCTAAAGGATTTTCGGCAGGAAAAAACTTAAGGGTGCTAAGAATAAGAATCCGATATCAAACTAGAAACCTAATTGCCACAAGACCGTTGTCAGTTGGTGTAAACTGCGCCAGCGCACATTGAGAGCAACCGCTAGATCGTGAATCGGCTTTTATAAATAATATTTGAGTAAACTCTGATCAATTTAGCATTGTTACATACCACGTTACCTTGACCATCAATATGTACCGTATCACGATGACATACAGTTTAGTTTGGATTGTTTCAGGTGCAGTATTGTTGAGCATGAGCTTGCGCAATAAAGGAGTGGATCTTCTCACGCGGCTGCGCGGGCGCAGCGGAGGCCGGAGTATTGTAATTGCCTGTGGTCTCTACTACCATAAAGCATGTGTTTTGAACTTGAATATTGCTATTGCAGGCCGGACGCGGATTGTAAGTAGTAGGTAGGTGTAACACAATAATATTGTATTCATAATATTGATATCTTTTGGTAATGATATCTTATTAGATTTATACATTTATCATGGTTGTGATCTTCGCAAATGACACAACCTCGGCGCTATAAATAAAGTAATATGACATCACATGTAGTTTACATTAGAAAATAGATAAGTAAGCACAAAACCTGAACTAATAACTCGTGTATTTAATTTCAGTGGTTGGCGGCGCAACAGGCAGTAAGTTACAGTGTTGCGCCTGCGCAGGCGGTCGACCGCTGATAATCTAGTTAAATTTATTTATTGAGGCCCGCGGGCATCCTCGCGGCCCCACGCCGTTCATTACCAGCACTTCAAAAAGTGCAACAAAACATGAGAAAGTGCTACGAAAAATAAAGCCGAGCACAATTATTTTATAAACAAGATCGACATGACGAAAACAGAGTTGAGATTTTTTAAACAATAAAAAATGTTAGAACAATGAGCCTGGCATGACTGTGATCGCTGATTTCATTAACAAAATTAACATAAGTAATTAGTTTGCTATCGGTCCGATCAACCGATAGGATGTGATATGCGTCCTACATCGAGTTCGATTGAACCGACTCCGGCGCCACCGTATCGTCAGATAAGTGAACATATCGCGCGATGTGTATCAAATCCCACGATATCCGATCTGCGGCGACTACACAACTGAATATGTTAAAATATGTAACGTGATGTGTTTTAATAGCGATAAGGAATAGTATCAGGGCTGTTTACTGAACATAGCCTCTATTGCACAGATTTTTACGTAATTTGCAAAAATCTCCGTTATCCGTACCTTCCTACTTATTTCAAAAGTAGTTTCCGTCAGCGGCTTCACCCGCGTGGTAGCCTATGTTACTCAGTGATAATATAGCATTTTACTGGTGAAAGAATTTTTTAAATCGGTCCAGGAGTTTTTGAGTTTATTATTTACAAACAAACTTACAAAAAATCAATTTTTTTCTTTTATAATATTATTATTGTTACTAGTTTCTGCCCGCGACTTCTTCCGCGAGCCTATAACCTACCTCAAGAATTGGGCTATCCAATGAAAAAAAAGTTTTTCAAATTCGACTGGCAGTTCCGGAGATTACCCCTCGATATAAACTTACGAACATATAAACAAACAAATTTTATCTTTTTATAATATTTTTATTATATTATAGTTTAGAAAAAGCTTTAGTCCTACAATACAAAGCTGTTTTTTCCTAACTTGCTTCACTAAACTCGACTACCCACCTCAAAATTTAGGTATTTACCTTTTTCTCTCAAACTCTTGGATTAGAGTTCAATTTAATTTCGAGTTAGGTACATTTCTAGAATTATTTCTAGCGCAGATTTTTGTCCAGTTCCCAGATTTATGAAGCTGAACAGCATGCAACCCTGCAGCTGCGCGTTTTATGAATATCGGTGCGTCCTCGCCGCGGGCTGTGGGTCAGCTATCGCGATGCGCGCGCGCACGCCGGCCGCGCCTCATAACACGCCACGTGATTTACCGCACCGAACCGCATCGTCCCGCACCGCTTCGCCACGACACTGTTATCTAACGCCTGTCACTGCGGCTATTACTTACCAACAATATTGGGGAGCTCGATCTTCATTTATGGCTATATTTTTTAGTTCAGTTTGGAATATAGCCAGGTATCTTAAGGCTAGGTTCTTCATTTGCTGTGTGAAGTGCTCATCATCAAACCACCAACCTACTCCTGTCATCATCATCAGCATATAGTAGTCCACTGCTGGACATAGCCCTCTCCAATTGCACGCCATTCAGCTCGATTCTCGGCAACTCTCTTCCAGCTGCTACCAGTCACCCTGTGAAGGTCATCGCTCCACCTAGCCTGAGGGCATCCTACCTTACGTTTTCCAAATCGTGGTCTCCACTCAAGAACACGTCTACCTCGTCATCGGTTCTACGGCTTATACAGGGTGGCAGGGACTTCGACGCGAAAACTGTTACCATGGATTCACTACATGATTCTGGACCCCCCTGCGTTGAAATTTTTCGTAGGTTATTTTTTTTTTAATCTGTTGTTCCATACATTTTGACCACGTAGGTACTGCACTTTTCCATGAAACAGCTGATTTTAAAAAAACAGTGCCGACAGAAGTGAAAACTTGAAAAAAAATCGGCATCACGGTAATCAACGTGTTAATGTCTTTTTAATGATCAAAAGCTGGTGTCATCACAGTGTCGCGAAATCAATGGTTTAGTCCCATCTCAAAAATGCCCAACGCGCCTAATAAAGTTTTCACTTCAAAAATAACCGACGAAAAATTTCAACGCAGGGGGGTTTAGAATCATGTGCTGAATCCATGGTAACAATTTTCGCGTCGATGTCCCTGCCACCCTGTATGACCAGCACATTGCCACTTCAGCTTGCTTTTCTCTGAGCTATGTCGACAACTTTGGTTCTCGGCCGGATCACCTCGTTCCGATTTCGAGCCCTCAGAAAATATACTCCTGTAGTGGTGAAGTAAGTAGATATGTATGTAGTCTTCTAATATTTACGAAAAATTATAAAATCAAAATGCTAAAAATCTCATATTTACAAAAGTTCCGGAAACAACAATCTTTGTAACATATCTTGTCAGATTTACCTTTACCGATACTCACGTCATCTATTGACGCTTACCGCACAATTGAAACAATTTACCTCAATCATATTATATAGTTAATCGCTATCTATTAGTAATAAATCAGTGACACAGCTAATCGTTTAGCTGGAGGGCTGTAATCCTTGTGTTAATACATATTCATACGCTTCGAGTGGAGACATGGAAGAGTCAAGTGTTTTGTCGACGCGCAGTAAACCGCAAGGAATCGGTCACATTTTGTGTACATCTCGATAACGAAGAAATTCTACTATTCATGTAGGTAACATTTGCACATATTACCTATAAAGTTTGAGAGGTTTGGGAGGAGTTACAGGTTGTAAAATATTTCTTTCTTTTCTTTCCTTTCTTTCTTTTCTTTCTTTCCTTTCTTTCTTTCTTTATTTCTTTGTTGATGAGGAGCTTGTGGCTAAGTAATAATAGCCGCACGGATCAATCCATCAGGTTAAGCTACGCTTGCCGGGATTGGTCTGTGGATGGGTGACCATATTTACATATCGAGACTCCTCCGTGCCTTGGAATGCACGTTAAGCCGTTAGTCCCGGCTGTCATTCGTGAATCTTTGACAGTCGTTACGGGTCGTCAGAAGCCCGAAAGTCTGACAACCAGTCTTACCAAGGGGTATCGTATTACCCAGTTACTGGGTTATGGAGGTCAGATAGGCAGTCGTTCCATGTAAAATACTGGTATTCAGCTGCATCCGGTTAGACTGGAAGCCGACCCCAACATATTTGGAAAAAGGCTAGGCAGATTGATTGAGAGTTATAGTTTACTCGTTCCTCTCACGAGGTTCTCCTCAACCTGTGGGTTACCGTCTCTCTTCTGGGTGCAGTTAAAAGTAATAGATGGATTTTAACAGATGAATCAATTGCAATATTAATAAGATTCAATATAAGTAGAGTTTATTGATTATTTAACAGTGGACGTTAAGTTTTTGATAGAAATTCCTTGTTCATGACTTGAATATGTGTACAAATTGTTGCATATACCTTGTAACAATAAATGAAATAATATTGACACAAGTATAAATGAAGCACTTACTATTCATCCTTCGAAAACAAACGGACGGATGGGCATACCTAATAGTGCAAAGTAAGACGTAGTGTGAAGGGCCTACAGTCAGCACCTTTTACAACATCTAAATAAATCTAAAAACACTTACAAAACCCATAAACTTTACATAACTTAATTTAACATACATCAACAACGTAACATTCGTAACATCGTGAAGAAACCGGCACGCCTGAGAGATATTTCTCGACGGCATGTGAAGCCAAATCAGAGGCCATGGGCAGCATAAAAACTCTGACACCAGGTCAGTCACTAACCACACATAATTAAAAAAAGACGTACTGTACAAATCTATTTTATACAAAAATCAATCTGCCTAACCTTTTCCCAACTATATTGGGGTCGGCTTCCAGTCTAACCGGATGCAGCTGAATACCAGTATTTTACATGGAGCGACTGCCTATCTGACCTCCACAACCCAGTTACTGGGTAATACGATACCTCTTGGTAAGATTGGCTTCTGACAATCTGTAACGACTGTCAAAGATCCACGAATGACAGCCGGGACCAACGGCTTAACGTGCTTTCCGAAGCACGGAGGAGTCTCGATATGTAAAAATATATTTTATACAATTAATTGAAATTACTCAACTTGTTAAACATAGCCATGATCGTGACTTATCTAGAGTTGCACATAACACAGTATTTGGTAAATTTTAATGTGGCTAATGTAAGTTGCTTGTTGTAAAAGCAAATATTACGTATTTCATTATATCAGTGTACAGAACGATAATAAGGTTATCTGCACAAACACGGGGATTATCAACAACTCAGTTCGCTGAATAGGGAGTGTCCGGCGAAGGAAATTAACTGATGATAAAGAAAAATGCAAGAGAGCACGTCTCTTATTTATTAAGTAGGTAACTGTTACAAACGATTCTTACATACATGGGTTCATACATTTAAAAACCATTAAAAAATATATATCTCCACAAATTACATTCTTTCACTAGACGAGCTTCTTCCCGCGACTTCGTTCGCGTGGAAGTCGATAAAATACAGCCCATGTTACTCGCTGATAATTTAGTTTTAATTTTTGAAATGAATACTTCTTTAAGCGCGTTGGGCATTTTTGAGATAGGAAAAAACAATTGAACTAGCGACACCGTTACCGACACCTCATTTTTGTAAACGCGATTGTGCTCGTTATTTATATTAAGTTACGGATCAATGTTCTATACAAGTAATTTTCTTTCACCAAGGCGATCTTATTCAAGTTTTCACTTCTGTCGGCACTCCCGGAGTGCCAGTTTTTTTTTTTAAATATTTCTTGTAAGGGTGTTTTACGTAAATAATCGTGACTTTGTCGAATTGTTTAAAAAAAAAAAACGAAAATATTCAAAAATAATTCAAATGCCATTTAATTCTTTGATTTGATATGGTGTCGGCGCATCACATAGGGGGAGTTCCCCTAGTGACGGACACTTAAGGTTTTTTGGCGATAAATAAAAATAATACCTAAGATATCTTACTTTAATTATGAATTAATTAAGTTAAAAATATTTAAAATCAATATAAATGAACAAAAAAGGTAACTTCTGCGTAATTATTATAAGAACTACAGTCAAACTTGTGCTAATGATTTTTAAATCACATAAAGTGGCACCTAGTACCGGACACACCAATTCTGAAACCCCTAAAGCCGGACAACATACGTAAATGTATTGCAGCTATTGCATATGCAGGTATCATAATATTCTGGAATATCAGCACAGGCTTCTTGAGCCCATGCGTGACAGCTGCAGCACTGGATCCAATTTTCGTCATGGTCCTCTTAATTAGTTTCTTTGTTAGAGCCTTTTTTTTAAACTTTCCTGGTCCCATCCACCTTTCTCTTTTATCTCTACCATGCTTATTTTCGCTGCAATCTGCTATCCTCTGAAATAATATATGACAATAATTATAAAAAAGTATGAAATAGACACGAAAAACCAACATAATCACTGTCCGGTGTTAAGGGACAACTTTTTGTCCGGTACCAGGGGACAGTCGATTCTAAAAAATAATGTTTATATTATAAAACCTCTTAGACAACAAACAAAAACTATTAGGTATTTATAAAAATAAGGAACATGACATCAAGCAACGATTACCATAAACACTTAATCACAAAAACTTAGCAGTAACACTCACTTTGATATTATCCGATACAGTATTTCTCCGCCAAATACAGCATTCGACGGCTCCCAGCTTGTCCTTGTGTGAGACTGGCGATCCGCGTTCCGTGTGCGTGTATTGCTGCGCCCCCGCACCCCTTTCACTATAACTTCGAACAGAAAGCGTTTCGACCTGCTGAGATAGTAGTTGTGTCCGGCGCTAGGTGCCGTCCGGCGTTAGGGGGACTCCCCCTACGCGGACGATTCACTGCGGGGAAGCGCGGGGTCCACTACGGGCATTTCATTGTACCTATATTTCCATACGTTGCTCATGTGAATTACGGTATTACACCTATTCTAATACAGTCCACTAATCTTTTATTATAAAGTCCCGATTGAGCCCATTCAGTGGTCTTATTAATACACTAGAGTTATGGGTTATCAAAAGGAATACATTGTATATAAACATGGCTGTCATCATCTTCATCCACTGCTGCATAGGCTTCTCTTTGCTTGCGCCAATCCCCTGGTGCCAGCCTCATCCTGCTCATCATGCTTGCAGTTCATACAAACTGAGGTGTTCTGGTTCACCTACATTTTACCAGCAGTTACGTTACAAGCCTCATGTTTATATGGGGAGAAAACCTTTTGCTATTAACCGGGTAAAAATTCAGACTCAGCTCTGCTACTGAATCTCATATTGGAATGACCCAATAAAATTCCTAGTTTATTTCATTTAGATTGTTCTGGGGTCAACCCAGTAGCACATTCTGGCCAGTAGTACCCACTACTTGAACAACGAGACGGCTTATTGTTTGATTTGCACGAATTTACTTTAGTTAATCTTGAGGCAATTCGCACAATTTTATGCAGTAAAGTTAAGGAAAAAGTATACTAACTTTACCGCATACAATTTAAAATGTGCCTAATACTTATTTCTGAAGTTGTCGATTCGCCCACAAATAATTTAACTTTGTGCGAATCGCCTCAAGAAAAAACAGTGGCACTCCGGGAGTGCCGTCAGAAGTGAAAACTTGAAAAAAAATCGGCACCGCGGTAATCAACGCTTTGATGTCTTCCACGGTGTCGGTAAATTGCGTTACAGTGTCGATCAATGGTATAGTCCTATCTCAAAAATGCCCAACGCGCCTAAAGGAGTTTTCACTTCAAAAATAAAATTATTTAAATGCGTCGATCCGCCCGTTTCGGGCGAGTAAATTCGTGCATTATACATTTTGTTGTACCTATATTCAGAATACTAAGCATAATTTTAATCCTAAATATGTTTCGTACCATTCAATATACTCAATAAACTGCATAATGTCAAGTAGACATCGTCAAGACAGCCATAACACAGATAAATCAGCTCCAACATAAACTAAACTAGTAACTAACTGACCGAGTATGGAGTTATCGACAACATGCGACCCGCCAGTGAATATTAAATCACAGACAACTTACACAATACAGCGGACACGGTAATGTCAGAGTGTCGTCATTCTCGACCTAATTGTACCGCTTGCATGTCAAGTCTCAAATAATTCCACAAAAACAACTAATCATGTTTGATTATGCATACGTAATGTAGTCAAATGATAGGTTACGAGCAACAACCCGAAATATGTGCGTGTTGGTTGCCGTATCGCACGGTCGCGGTCGCCGGTCCCTGGTCTCCGGTCGTCGGTCGCAAAAACAGGCTATCATTTGTAGCGCTCACCTGCACATTACTATTGCGCAACTAATATTAAAGAATATTCTGCATCGGTTATATTTATCCCGGGCCCTGGATGTGAAAGCATTGATTAATATTGTAATGAGCACGACGAATAACTTCCTCCGTACCAACAAACGATGGCTAAACTTCAACACTATTCATCGCCGGTTAAGTTATCAACAATTTGAAGAATCTCATACAAATCTATCAATGGATGACGTCCATATTGAAGCTACAGTGTTACTGTATTGTCGTAAGCTTATATGTGGTCGCGGCAGCGGTCAGTAATTGTGTATAGTTTGAGATAATGGCGGCGCGGCGGTCGCGGGTGCAATTATTTTGATCCGTCCGGTCCGGGGCGGGAGCGCCGTGATTTGCGTACGCGCATTATGCGCTGGCCCTTAATAACACGTTCACGAGCGATGCGCCCGCGCAGGCCCCTGTCCCCTAAATTACACTATTGTTGTAATGCAACATTGTTATACACATTATCGCTCGACACAAATGTGATGACGTCGGCTTAATGACTCTATAACTATCAGGTGTCACCTGTTGTCCGGTGTCATGGGGACTTCATTGAGCCATTGTAAGAAAGAAATACACCGTAACACCATATTATTAGTAGGTAACGTTCTCGTCAAGTTTTTTAAGAATTCTTCTATATCAATAGTTTTATTCCTAACAACATAATAATTTTGGTGTATACTCCGTTTGAAATAAGATTAGACATTTAAGCAAACCTTTTTTACAGTCCGTTCAACCGATTTTGACTTCTATTGCGTAGGCATAAGAATGGCATTAAAAGCAAAAAAAATGGTTACAAACCAACTGTTTACTGCAGCTGCCATTTGTCATGCCACCAACGCAATAGAAGTCAAAATCGGTTGAACGGACTGTAAAAAGGTTTAGTTAAATGTCTAAACTTATTTCAAATGGATGGATTGGTTTGTAACCTATCGTTACGCTGTAGAGTTGGTATTCCTAAATGAAATTAGCGTTACCACTAATACGGCGTATGTAAAGATCTTGATCTTTAGGTCTATGTATCTTCGTCAAGACGTTCATCCATCTAGGTATTACCAAACTCCCGTTCTCTTCGAAAGTCTCAACGTTCAAACTGTCGAAAGCAATGAAAGTGCAGTTCCCAGCGAGCACAGGAAGCGCCCAATTTGATTACGTAGCAAAACAATAGGTAACATTATCTATACACATGTAACGTAATAGGATAATATGTAAAGCCACGATACTGGTCATTATGCAATCTACGACGTACCGCCACGCAGTAACAAACAACAGAAAATTCAAAACATAAGAATATTTAATTATTGTGAAACCATGATGGTCAAGTTTTCGACCTTGGCACCCATGAAAACCACAAACCAGGGGTATCTGAAAGCACATTGGGGCTGCGTGGAACCGTGAAGAGGACACGGAAAAAAGTAGGCTTTCCATATTAAGCAGCAGTAGGTGATTCCAAACGACTAATTGACGAAAGTTGTACAAAAAATGGTACATGAAAATTCACACGTCTTGCCGAGTCTAATCCACATCGAAGGGTCGCTTCTCGAAGTTGTGAAGGAGTATGTCTATATAGGGCAAGCCATTTAGCTCGGTAGATATAACTTTGAGAAAGAAGCCTACAGAAGAATCCAGTTGGGTTAGGTAGCGTTTGGGAAACTTCCTCAAGACTTAGGTCTTCAACCAGTGCGTTCTGCCCGTTATGACATAATAAGGTACTGAAACGTGGATACTGACAGTCGAACTGGTCCACAAATTCAAGGTCGCTCAGCGCGCTATGGAGCGGGCTATGCTCGAAGTTTCTTTTTAGGATAAGATCAGAAATGAAATTATCCGGAAAAAACCGGAGTTACAAACAGAAGTGGCAGTGGGCTGGCCATGTTTGTCGAAGGACCGATGGCCGGTGGAGCAGACGAGTCCTGGAGCGGAGACCGCGTATCGGCAAGCGAGGTGTAGGACGCCCCCCAGTTAGATGGACCGACGACCTTAAAAAGATGACTGGGACAAACTATATGTGGAAGGCGGAGGACAGGGTGTTGTGGTGCAGCCTGGTAGTCCTATGTCCAGAAGAAGATTGCGATAGGGTGAGTTTATTGAGGTGATTCCTGGCTAAAAGATGATGATAATGACGCAAAAGTTGAAATGAAAAGAATAATTGACCTGAGATAGCTTTTACTGTATATAACTTTGGAGTGGTGGGCCAGGAAGAGTGTTGGTGGAAAGTGTTGATGTGAATGATTGAAGACAGTTTTGTACGTAGTGGCTATACTGCATCTATCTGTATTGTGGCACAGTTTAGTTTAAACGAGCTGCGTCTGAGCATCGCTCACCGATAGAGTTGCGTCTAAATTGTAATTGCATCCTAATTGGTGGCTATTCTTAGCTTGCCAGAAATGGAGCAATGAATTTGACAATGTACGACGTAGGTACGAGAATTTTGTTTTCAAGACATTTGCCACTTGAGCACGGTCATTTCTGTAAAATGAGTGTCACCAGGACTTCATTAAGTAGCGTAAGCCTGAACCATATTATCGTCAAATCAAGGCAAAATTATCTGATTGGTTTAGTCTCATTGTTTTTCTAAAAGATTATCCCATTCCGCGCGTCGGCGTGTATCAAGTGTTACAAGATAATACCTTATCATTACATCTCCTGTCCTGTACTTAGGCCGCATCAGGTAATCAGCTGATCCCAGCAGGAAGCGGCTCTGACGTAATGCCACAATATCTCTAATTAGTATGATCTGAGGCGTCGGCTGATTGGATTCAGTTTAATAAGCATAAAGCACACGCGGTGCGCGCGCGCATCTAACCACAGGCCCGCGCAGGAGATGTAATAGGCCGCGGGTATACAACGTGGAGTTCAGAAGGTCTAGTCTCTAAACTTATTACAATATAGTGCCGTGACACTGGTAACTCATCTGAGGACCAGAGACAAAGCGATCAATGATAACAAAGATGGAAGAAATATAAAAAAATATGGACTTGTTAACTTATAGATAGAAATATTAGCTTATAGATTACATTTTGATAACTTTTTTTTTCTTTCTGTCCTTGTCTAGTATTTCACGTTTTATTTAAATTGTCCCACACAAAAATCCATCCATCTTTTCTTGGTTGTCCCACTTCATCCATCAACAATGATATAGTCATCCTCACTAGATATATGTATTCCAATCGTACGGTTATCTACCAAGTTTTCTAACATTGACGCCTTTTTAGGGTTCCGTAGTAAACAAGGAACCCTTATAGTTTCGTCATGTCCGTCTGTCTGTCTGTCTGTCTGTCCGCGGTCTAGCTCCGAGACCCTTAGTACTAGAAAGCTGTAATTTGGCATAGGTATACATATTAATTACGTCAACAAAGTGGTAAAACAAAATTATGAAAAACATTTTTTTTTTTAGGGTATCTCTCATACACGTAAAGTGGTGATGTTTATTTTTTTATTTTTTTACCCCATGGTGAGGGGTATCATTGGAAAGGTCCTTCAAAAATATTGCGAGTTTGTCAAAACCATTTTTGGATTCAGGGATTCGTTTGCGAAATATTAAGCTTTAAAGTGCTAATTTTTGTTAGAGTCAAGTGTCCCCCCCCTGCCGGCTAAATGGTTGGTTTTGGGTGTGTGAAAAAAATCACTACAGTAGTTTATATAACGAAATTTAAAGAAAAACTATCACAGCTAAGTAGGCTCTACAAGTTAACGAGTAATAATCGACCAACTTAAACTAAAACATGTTTTCCCATACATTCCGTATGGGAGAACATATTTTTCAACTACAAAGTTAAGTTTGTTTTTGGGATAAATTCATCCCAACTACGGAACCCTTCATTGTGCGTGGTCCGACACGCACTTGGCCAGTTTTTTTCAAACCTTTCATTTAACTACTAATTTAAAAAAAAAACCATTTCTGTCCCATTCCACCCATTGACCTCAACATTTTCACCTCCAATTAGATTTCACTAAGTAGCATCCAGTGAGCTAAGGTATCAGTGTACTTTCTATCCATATTACTTACTGTCTTGAACTCAAGTGGTTCCTCTGTGCCACGTTCTCCAATGCCTGAGCAGGTAGTACAGTAAAGCGGTGACGTAATGAGGCGGCCATTGTTTTACGAAACCTTTGAGCCGTTTGCGTGGACTACTTCAAGAGTGAGTCTGTAGATGAGACTGACTGTTCTTCTGGGAAAAATCTATTGGTAAATGAACGTAATAATACCTACTCGTTCTACTTTTAATCATATTAGGTTAGTTTCTCATTTTTCCAATGTTCTTCCCTTTTCTTCTTCAAATGTGAGTTAAGTGATTTCTGCATTATTAGATACTTCGGATTCATTGTGACCGTCTTGAAGCAAGACAGCTCTTTTGAATCCAGTTCACTTAAGATTTATTTATTTTGATTCCAGTAAACTGTTAGTCCTAACTGTGGCATAATAAACGCGAAAGTTTGTGAGGATGGATGGATGGATGTTTGTCACTCTTTCACGCAAAAACTGCTAAACTGAATTAGATGAAATTTGACACACAGATAGTTTATAATCTGGATTAAGACATAGGATACTTTTTATCCCGATATTCCTACGAGATCGAGACTTAGTCAGGTGAAACCGCAGGGCGCTGCTAGTGTTACATAAAAATGGTAAGTGCTTGATAAATACATACATTCTTTGAAATAAATCTTCCCCTTTTAACCGTTTACCTGACCATAAAGTTAATTATGAAAAATCCTTGTTCACTTTTAACTTGTTGGTGTAGAACCGTAGACTTCACAACTGGTGCAACGCATCTGCAAATATTCAGATGGTATTGTAATCTGTGTATAAGATCAGTATAATCTTTCGATCGGCCATCAACGTATGTATGTGTGCGCATCGCTGCGCATGTGCGGCGGGCTGCGCGCGCGCTGTGATTAATATGATTATTTGATTGTTTAATCACGGGGGCACGCAAACCTCCGATATGGAGCCGGCACCGGCAGCGAGCGGCGCGTGGGGTTGTGGACCTACCTGTACTGTATTAATATTTTCTTAATGTCCCTCGGCATACTTCGTGTGTTTCGTCAGTTGTCAGATGTCTATCAGTTGCCCTTTGCACTTGTTGCAGACCGGACGCTCTCAATCGACTTGGAAATATATAGAGTTGTTAATACTCTGTAATTTATTAAACAAATGGGAGGATTTTTCTTTTTTAGGTAGGGCGTCTCGTAGTTGACCTCTGAGATCATGACTACTTAACCGGGCTTTCCTGTGGGTGCCTTAAGCTACTACACTTAAAACCTCCAGCCAGGGGTTATTCAACTATGCTAATTAAAACTAGGTGAATGCTCGCTCTGTGGGGTAAGAACCTCGGCTTAGGGCGTCAACCGGAGGGAGGACATCAAGGATGGGACGGGCTGGACAAATGGGAGGAAAGCTGCTAAAGTTACAGGCGCGACATATAGGAAAATAGTTTTACAGCTCTATATGTATATAGTTCACACGGAAATCAAAATAAAACAACAATAAAGTACTTAGTTCTGAATTCAAATTATTAAACACGAATAATCTAATAATTGATGGACATGGAATTAGCATTCGTTTGTATTTGGAAATACGATGATTCCCGAGGGACATTAAGAAAATAGAAATACTGTACAAATAATTGAGTTTGAGAGTCAGATGAGCTTTTTGTAGCGTATAGGTATAGAAATGGCATAGCCTTTCAACTAATATTAACTCAATCAATCTGCCCTGCCTTTTTCCCAACTATGTTAGGGTCAGCTTCTAGTCTAACCGAATACAGCTGAATACCTGTTTTTTACATCGACCTACTGCTTATCTGACCTCCACAACCCAGTAACTGGGTAATACGATACCCCTTGGTAAGACTGGTTGTCAGACTTTCGGGCTTCTGACGACCCGTAACGACTGTCAAAGATCCACAAATGACAGCCGGGACAAACGGCTTAACGTGATTTTCGAGGCACGGAAGAGTCTCGGTTTGTAAAGATGGTCACCCATCCACGGACCAACCCCGGCAAGCGTAGCTTAACCTGATGGATCGACCCGTGCAGCTGTTATTACTTAGCTACGAGCTCCTAACTAATATTAACTAAAGGTATATTAACGGTGAAGGAAAACATCGTGACCCCAAGAAATATTTCTCGACGGCATGTGAAGTCAAATCAGAGGCCTATGGGCAGCATAAAACTCTGACATCAGGTTAGTCACTAACCACACGAAAAATAAAAGAAAGAACTTATAGACTTTGAAATAATAAAGTGATTTCTTCAAAGGTAAAACAAAACTGGGTGCAGTTACCAACAACACAGTCAAAAGCTTTTAACCGACTTCCAAAAAGGAGGTGGTTATATGTTCGTCGCGTATGTTTGTTTTTTTTCTTGTTTTTTTTTATGTATGTCCACCGATTGTGGACCGACTTTGAAAATTATTTTTTTGTTTGAAAGGGTATGCTCTCGAGGTGGTTCCATATAAATTTTATTAACTTGGCTTTGACAGTTTTTGAGTTAGCTTCAATAATACGTACTTTTTCCCACTTAGTATGTGGATGATATGATAAGTTCCTGTCACTGTTATTTACATAGCAGGTTAGTGGTTTTCGAATTTGTGTGGGGTAGGTACCACAACAAAAAAAAACTTTTTACAAAAAAAAAACAACGGACTTAAAAAAAAAACACTATAAAGTGAAAAATAACTTTAATTTCGGAAGTCGGTGGCAAAAAACGAAAATACAAAACCCAAGACACCGACTTCCGAAATTAAAGTTATTTTTCACTTTATAGTGTTTTTTTTTTGAAGTCGGTTGTTTTTTTTTTGTAAAAAGTTTTTTAAAAGTTGGATTTAGCTTCGAAGAGGAAGAGAAAATCCCAAGCAAGTGGAATGATATATTTTCTTAGACATTAGTTTGAAGCTCTAGTCCTGTCAGGAGTAATTCATTTAGAGCTAGCGGTTAGAAATACTCCGCCGAGCTGGCGCGATGGCGCTCCGATACAAAAAATACAAATACTTAAGTAATTCCAATCAATTAATAGTAACGTAGGGCTGCGCAAAAACGCGGGATCCGCGATAAGGCCGGGAATACGGCGAGAATCCCGGACACGCGGCGCGGCATCCCGGAGCCAGCGCGCTTCCCGGTACCGGCCCACCACGCAGCAAGAGTACAGCCAAATTAGTTTATTGCTACAATTAATTAATTAACAGGATCATTGCAAATCGTTCTTAATAAAGCTTCCCATTCAAATGACTGCGCAGACTCTTGACTGAAAGCTCATTATTGCTAGCGTTAGAAACTTTGTAGACTTGTAGCAGAACGGTTTATGTACTCCTGGGACTTTCCAAGATTGAATTAGTTAATTCGACAAATCTGTCAGTTATTTAATTTGAAAAACACCTTTAGTCAGTACCTACAAGAACAGTAACACAGCCTTCTGCCCATTGTGTTACTGTTCACCGTGATGTGGCATGTGTGCGGGTGGGCCGCTGCTCAACATGCGCCCGCGCCGCTCGCAACCATCGACACATGCGCGTCCGTAGACACCGCACGCTCAAGACCCGGCACCACAGTGCTACAGCCCCAAAACGTAAGTAATGCAGTTACTACATCTATTCATAAATTGACTCATAATTAATGGATGTATTCAATGAATTCAATACAAAACATTGTTATGAATTTCATGATCTTATAAATGGATGGCGACCTAACAATTAATAAGTAGATTGGCACATATGGCTGTGCCGAAAAAACCTAATTATAATCGTTGAGACAATGGCCAAGAATTAAATATAACGCGCTGTATCCATTCCTAGAGGCGGTTAATCGCTTTGAACCAATAAAAGTATAAGTTAATTGATAATAGTGGGCCAGCGCGCGCGCCGCTCGCCGCGTAGTGACGCGTACGCAACTAATAACGCTGTCCAACTGTGATCAATGATCGATAATAGCCGGGGCCCGGGGGAGCTGTCAGTGTTATTAGTTAAATGATTGTTTGTATTTAAATCAATTGGGAGATATTGAGAAGCTTTATGAGACAGTCGGTATTATTTGGGAAGGTTTACATATAGTAGCTAATACAATTGTTTAATAGGATCAGCAAAAAAAACCGGCCAAGTGCGTGTCGGACCACGCACAATGAAGGGTTCCGTAGTTGGGATGAATTTATCCCAAAAACAAACTTAACTTTGTAGTTGATAAACGTGTTCTCCCATACGGAATGTATGGGAAAACATGTTTTTGCAACTGCAAAGTTAAGTTGGTCGATAATTACTCGTTAACTTGTAGAGCCTATTTAGCTGTGATAGTTTTCCTTTTAATTTCGTTATATAAACTACTGCTGAGATTTTTTTCACACATCCATAACCAACCATTTAGCTGGCAGGGGGGGGGACACTTGACTCTAACAAAAATTAGCACTTTAAAGCTTAATATTTCGCAAATGGATCTCTGAATCCAAAAATCGTTTTCACAAACTTACAATGTTTTTAAAGGACCTTTCCAATGATACCCCACATCATGGAATAAAAAAAAATAAAAAAAAAACATCACCACTTTACGTGTATGGGAGGTACCCTAAAAAAAAATGTTTGTCTCATAATTTTGTTTTACCACTTTGTCGACGTAATTAATATGTATACCTGTACCAAATTACAGCTTTCTAGCACTAATGGTCTCGGAGCTAGACCGCGGACAGACAGACAGACAGACAGACGGACATGGTTCTGTTATGTTGTGCATGAAAATTTAAATAAATAAATAAATAAATGACGAAACTATAAGGGTTCCTTGTTTACTACGGAACCCTAAAAAGGACATAATATTAATTTGAATTTTTCTGAATCTAATAGTAACATGGTACATCTAAAACCCGTGCTTTGTGACGTTTCCTTAATGTTCATTGAAATCCCATCAAAATGTCGCGTTCAGGTGGGTGGCCCCACAGTCTCCGGGAACCAGGTGTCCACAAAAACTGAACAATGCGTCAGTGGACCACGATAAGAAGCGATCATCGTCCATTGATGGCAAATACCAGGAAATTACAGGTATTTACCATTTAGCGGTATATCTCCCCGCGGTAGGTTGATCCCGCCGACGAAGTCCACTCGATGGTCATTAATATTCGCACATTGCAAATGATTCTACAACGATTGAGAGTAAAAAGTGTGATTGCTTATAAGTGATTAATTCGACCCTTAAGAGCGTTGTTTAAATGTTAATTGTATAGCTTCACTGAGGACTCACTCGTTCTCACACATCAATTCAATTTCCTGGGTGGTCAATTAGCAGCTTACTGGATGAGTTTCAAGATATGGATTCCCTTCGCAGTGAGCAGCAGTCTACCACTAAATTTTTTATATGTGCTGAGCTATGACTCGTTTTATTTTGTGAACCACGTGGATCTGAAAGCCCTTGGTTCATATTCATATTTATTTGCATTCCATAATGTGCATAGGTGTTACAATTTATGGCTTAAAGCTAAGGTACAATTAGGGACCCTGTAGGGCACAGCTAAAGGTATAAACTTAATTCTTAAAATACAAATACAATTAAAATAAAATTCAAATTAAAAAAAAAACAAAAAAGAAACAAGTTAAAACATAATAATTATTATAATATTTATCCATGTCCATTAATGTATTTATACGACTAACTATGTATGGTGTCTGTTTGTATTAAATCAATTTTTTTGTCATGTATGTATTCGTTTATTGTGTAGTATGCTTTTTTACCTTGCCTACTTACCTATTGTGTATTGTTTTATAAATCAGTAGTTATAAAAATTAATTTAGCAGAACAATCATTTTAACCGCCTCAGTAGTCTAGTGGTTAGACCACCTGTCCAATTTTACTCCCACTGGTAATTGAACCTGGGACATCTGGGTCTGAACCCAGAGGTCGGGGGTTCGATTCCCAGTGGGATCAAAAATTTCTGCTCGGTTTGGTTGGTGGCAGGGCTTGTTCTAAGTCCGCCTGGCTAACTACCACCATCTTATCTATCGCCATAACAACAATGTTAACAGCATTGTTGTGTTTCGGCAGTTAGAGGTAACAAAGCCAGTTCCTCTGTAGTTGAGATTTTCGGGTGAAGCTCGCTTCCACCTTCGGTCTGATCATCACTTACCATCAGGTGAGATGCAGGCCAAGAGATACCAAGCTGTGATAAAAAAAAAACTGTAGCAACACTCACATCATAATCTATAGGATCATAAGCAACTTTTGAGCCTAAGTAAGTATATCCACTATCTCTGGTTGTTTAATAATAATCGTATATGGAAGTTAAAGAAATAAACGACATAGAATTATCTTTATCACACTCTTTTCACACCTAAACCGACGTAATACACTCAATCATAAATTTTTTCACTCAAAGTTAGAACCATTCACATCGAACCACCCTTTGATCAAAATACGTCCACGTTTTGATGAAGCTGATAACTAACCCTCGCTAACCAGCGGGACATTAATGAATTAATTGAAAACATAAACAAGGGACATTTGGGTACCGGCAGAACGATAGGCTGCCCATAGGGGTCGCCACTTGACAGAATTAAAAAGCCATAATGTGCCCATGAATGTCACCAGGTAGTTAGTTAAATCAATGGGGTCTTACGAAGGGGGGACGATAGGAATCGTCAAATTAGTTAAAAGTTCCTTAAACGGCATAATGTGTAGTTTAGTATTCAATTAGTAATTTTGTGACAGCTATTACGTGGAGATAGGAATCAGTTACTTAACGAAAGATTAATGATCAGTGAAGGTTTTAAATGGAGTGAGTGTAGTTTTATTTAAGTACCATAGAGTTATAATTTTGTTGTAAGTCAAACGAACTAAATTAACACACTTAAGAATTTTAAGTTTTGTACTCGTCAAACTCTACTTTTGGGGAAGCTCTTGGCCTGCATCTCACCTGATGGTAAGTGATGATCAGGCCGAAGGTGGAAGCGAGTTTCACCCGGAATCCTCAATCACGGAGAAACTGACTGGAACCTCTAACTGCCGAAACACATCCATGCTGTCAAAATTGTTGTCATGGCGACAGATTTAGATAAGATGGTGGTAGCAGGCCAGGCGGACTTAAAAAAAGCCCTACCACCAACCAAAACCACTGGTAATTTCTTCAATGAAGCCCGCGAAATTCAAAATTTCTTTGCAAAACACGTAAAAAATTTACAATTTACTTAGTTCTCAACTTTAAATTCTCAATTCCCGGTTGCAGTAAGAGTAAGTATTATGAAATCCATTTAATTACTTGCAATATATTTACATTTTTGGCCCATTGTTTTAGTCATTACGTTTCCGTGGCATATACCAATAAAGATTGATCCCCACAACCCAAACGCTCGCATACATATCAATTGTGCATCGTTTACCAATCAACCGGCGCGGGCGCAGCGCCATCAAGCGCATCAGATAAGCGCACAGCTGATGACCAGCATCTCTTCCATCAACGTCGGAGCAATGGAAACAGATGAGCATCGGCAGGGTTATGTGACAGGCCGGTATTAGGGCTTTGTGCGTCAGAGCTTACTGTGGTCAAGTATAAACAGCGTGTCTAAAACGGCCACATTTAGCAATTCCTCTAAAAGCAATTCATTTTCTGAATTCCCAGCAATTCTTCTATGGTGAATTGGTGACACATATTTTAGCTGAATCGTATTCAATTCAATTCATATCAGAATCATATTTGGTGTAAATATTGCCAAATGAAAAAATTAAGACCGTAATTTTACCGGTTATTTTTTCTTGCCCCCTATTACATGGGACTTAAACATAACTGGCGAAATGTGGATTTACCTGCTACAGGGACACCTCTGCCCAACCCTTCGGGGAAACAAGGCGTGATGTTATGTTATGTAATTTTTCTTCACAGTTTTCATTAATCAAATGAGATTCAGTTTTTTTTTATTTCTACAGTTTAAATGTTATTTCATTGTAATACAAAACTGTCAAACAGATGAATTGCGTAATTTGAACGCAGATAATATTATGAATTGTCAGTTTGTGACAGTTTGTGTGATTCATAATGTTATCATATTATTATGATTCTACCAAAGCGGCTGTTTTAGGCCCCCTGATGTAATTTAATTGAATTTAAACTTATAGGTAACATCGTATAATTTTTCGATTCGTTTGTTGTAGGATAGGGTTGCCAACCGTTCAGTTTTCTCAGGACATGTCCTGCTTTTTGGGATGTCCTGGATAGTTTTTAAGTAATATCATGGATTTTTCAAGCACCCTGGTAAAGTCCTGTATTTTAAATGTTGCGCCTTCAATCTTACGTTTATCTAAAAATAAAGATGTATGGGATAATAAATGCTTGTTGTCGCTTTCTCACTACAATTTTCGCGCACTAGAGTTTTATTGAACGTGTTATCATTGCGTGTTACTATTAACTACTTGCACTTATACTGCATCCTGTTTTTAATCCGAAATGTCCTGGTATCTTCACCTTCTAATCATGGTTTTCAAAAATTGGGGATGGCAACCCTATTTTAGGTAAGATTGTTGTAATCAAAACAAATACTTGATAGGTAATTACAGAAATTCTATAAATCTTGTTAAGTAGATTTAGCAGGTACCTAATAAATAAAATACAATAACAAAATTTTGTTTTATTGCAGGCAAAATGTCCATAAATAAAAAATAGAATAAATAGCAAATAGTAAAAAAACTTTTTACAAAAAAAAACAACCGACTTCTAAAAAAAACACTTTTAGTTGTGATACCTACCCCACACAAATTCGAAAACCACTACCTGCTATGTAAATAACAGTGACAGGAAGTTATCACAATATCATCCACATACTAAGCGAGGTAAAAATACGTATTATTGAAGCTAACTCAAAAACTACCCAAGTAAAGTTAATAAAATTTATATGGGACCACCTCTGAAGTATGATCTACAAAACAAAAAAGAATCATCAAAATCAATTCATAATTGACGGAGTAATCGCGTAACAAAAAAAAAAAAAAACAGTCGAATTGAGAACCTCCTCCTTTTGGAAGTCGGTTAAAAACATTAAAAATTAAAACATGGAGGTTTGTATGGGTACCTACCCATAGTCTTCCAAAAACGTTTTCGTCAAAATTTGTTCTCACTTAGGTGAACAGAAATCCAGTGCACAAATATGGGGCTTGCTAAATTGCACGAGACAACCCTCAAAATGCTGTTACTGCAGGAACATCTCAAACTTTGCCTAAAAAACGCGACCCTCGACCTCATCGTGGCGTAAAAATCCGGATCCTCGCTTCGGCAAAAATGCTCGAGGCACTGCATAATATTAGCACAGTTTTTAGTAAGAAGTTAGTGCAATTTTATACCTACTTAAGGAGATAATTAAATAAATAATTTATAAGTACGTCAACGATTATAAATACTACTATAATCGTCGACAACTATAGACCTACTTAGCAATTATGATATCGTTTTATTTTGAATCTAGTTGAACTATTGAGTAAAAAATGGAAGTATGTTTAATGAATTTTAATGAAATTTCCAAGTATTCTTGAACTTTCTTAAGTGTGTCTATTGTTGAGAAAAGTAATTTTAAATTATACCTATTTATATAAGTAGTTGAAGTCTTTAATTTCATAGGTTATACCATACACTGCACATTAAGAGCGTGCATTTTGAAAGTGGGCAACGTTGCAAATAGCTGTCAAATATTTACCTGTTATGTTTAATTTGGCAATATTACTGTATGGAAATAAGAATTATCGCTAACTAGTGAACTAAAATATTGATTATGAAATGCAAATAGTTAACGAACTTAATCAAAATAGATATCTAAATATTTGACAGCTATTTGCAACTTTGCCAACTTTTAGAATAAACGCTCTTAATGAGGTCCAAATGTGAAAATTATTAGCAGCATTCTGACCGATGTCAGAACGATTTATTGCGATTCTCAGTAAGGAGATGAAACGCTTTGGCAAGCCGATGAGGTCCCACGGCCTACTCATAGTACATAACTATAAAAGACATACATTAAACTTCTCAACACTACATTTAACCGCTATTACCATCTTAACGATCAGTGTCGCAACTCAAATAACAATCAGAGGCATCCGCTAATTTATGTAACCTTATTAAACTAATTAACCCAAACAATGGAGTATGCATTAATCCGCTGCAATTTACATTGAATAAAACATCGGGATGCTGAAACATCTAGTATTACCATTACCAATCAGGTGCGAGGATTTTGAACTAGGAAGTCTGCGCGGGCCAATGGCGAGGCGGCAGAGTGCGCGCGCGCCGCCTCGGCCGCCCGGCACGCCCCCCTCCCCCCACCCAGGCGGTATCTAGCCGTCTAGTTTTAGCCTCAACTATACATGCATGTATTTGAGTAAAACGATGCTTGTTTACTGAGAAACTGTGATGCTGCAACCGTAACGTTACGACAGACTATTTGGTAATCTATACTCCATTTGAAATAAGATTAGACATTTAAACAAACCTTTTTACAGTCCTTTCGACTGATTTTAACTTTTGTACTGTAGGCATAAGGATGGCATTAAAAGCAAAAAAGTGGATACAATACCAACTGTTTACTGCAGCTGCCATTTGTCATACCACTAATGCAATAGAAGTCAAAATCGGTGGAACGGACTGTAAAAAAGGTTTATTTAAATGTCTAATCTTATTTCAAATTGAGTATAGATGGCTTATAGTTTTAGTACCTGGGCGACTGAGCTCTGCTCTGGTGAAAATAGAGAATGCTCATTTAATAGTATAGGAAAGTTCATACTAATCCATGTATAGTACCTACCTACTTATGCCATGCTGCTATGATAGTGGGTACTTACTAATTCCATGCTGTCATGTCATTTTTCTCATGTCATTGTTCATTATCTTGTTCTAAACTTTGGGTGACCGAGCTCTGCTCGGGTGAAAATACGGAGAAAACGAATCTTCCCAGATATGAGACCTAGCTAGATCGATTTGTCGCCCCCGTAAACTATATTGCAACTTTCATCAAAATTTTTAGAGCCGATTTCGAGAACGTGAGTACAAATCTATATATACAAACAAATATAAATACAAATATTGCTCGTTTAATTGTGTATCGAAATTCATTTCGATTCACATTTCTTTTATTTAGATATTTAGTTCTGTTTACGTTTAGTTTTTATTTCTGCTTGAGTATAGTTCTCGATGTTTTTGGTTGGTATATTGGCGTGTGCTAGCTGACATATGGTATCATTTAAATTATGTTTTATGTTGCGTAATGTAAGTTATTTTGCATACTATTGTATAGAATCATTTTTCTAACTTGAACAGACAACTGTGCTGCTGGGGAGTTTGTTGCGCCACTTCTTCTTCCCAGCTAAAGGCACTAGGAAGTGGTGAAGGGTGGGCGTTTTTGGGGGACTGTCTTATGTAATTTTGACGTTCGAAAAGTGCTGATTCTCAGCCTAGTTTGAATAAATGACTTTTGAATTTTGAATTTGAATTTTAACTGATATCAAGCACAATCCAATTCTTTGCCTTAACAACATCACGTCATCTTGAAAGCAAAACTCGAATCATCATCTGCCTAGCCTGTTCCCAACTATATTGGGGTCGGATTCTAGTCTAACCGGATGCAGCTGAATATCAGTATTTTACATGAAGCAGCTGCCAATCTAACCTCTACAACCTAGTTACTGGGTAACACGATACCCCTTGGTAAAACTGAATGTCAGACTTTTGGGTTTCTAACTACCCGTAACGACAGTCGAAGATCTTTATACAAATGACAGCCGGGACCAACAGCTTAACGTGCTTACCAAGGCACGAACAGATCGCTATATGTAATGGATGGTCACCCATCCATGGACCGACCTCGGCAACCATACCTTAACGTTCGAAAACAAAACTCGAATGCCAAAATAAAATATCGCAACAATAATTTATTGACGAGATGCATCGATGTATTTGAATAAAACATGCCAAAATATCTTATAATCTTAATATATTTCAAATCTAATATGAATCTTTAAATTACGTGTAGACTTATAAGTAAACCAATTATTCACAACATTGTACTTCATTATCATCAACTAATTATCATCAAAATGGACAGCGAACAATACAACCTGTACAAAAATTCGCGATGCAGCGATACCGCGGTATCAATCATCGCATAATACCGCTAATTGTTGATACCTGTCGGTGATTCCGACATGGTTGGGCCAATTTGTACCCCAGCACCTGTGCCCATGGGCTGGTATGCTAATGCGGCGCCCCCTCGCGATCGGACCCGACACGTGCCGTGATAATTACTGATAACACTCACGAACGCTTTGTTACTATCATGATACGTTTAAATGCGCATTCCTTGACAGAGATCTTGACGTAAATATGAGTGATGCATCGCGGGATGATGACTATCTTTCTGCAAGAGCGACACGATCTTGATATGTAGATGTTTGTAACAGTTATAATTGTAATTCAAGATGATTGATGAGCTAACTTTTAGTTCTTAACATTTTAATCGAGTTTCATCGTCAGACTCACAAAAATGTAAAAACATCGTCGTGTTTCAACAAAATATGAAGTGAAATGCCTACTTGATGCTCTGTAGTGCTATTCTGTAAAAATCTCACCGTGATATCTGAGGTGAAGTGAACTGCCAATAGTATCAATCCTTAGCAACTGACAGCTTACTCCACGCTCACTTCACCTAAGATAACACGGTGAGATGGTTACAGAATAGCACTACTGCTGCCAATCGAATGCTGTTCTTAAAACCTTATCAGATAATATTGAGCTTTTAATTATATGTTAATAATACAAGACAAATCAGCAGAGCCTTCAAATACTACAAAACATTCCCCAGACTGTTGTATGGCTTTTTTTTTAAGGCATATATAAATTACCTACGTTAATTTTCATACTTTTATTAGAAATAGCGATGATGCCTGGTTAAAAAAAAGAAATTATATTTAGTCCGTCAGTCAGATAATAAAAAATATTAGACACGTATTTTTTGCTTTATCATATTAATAAAAAATAAAAAAAAATGCGTTGTGGTACCTACCCCATACACATTCGAATATCACTACCTGCTGCCAGTGACAGGAACTTATCATATCATCTACATACTAAGTGGGAAAAAATACGTATTATTGTGGCTAATTCAAGAACTATCCAAGCAAAGTTAATAAAATTATATGGGACCAACTTGAGAGCATACCCGTTCAAAAAAAAAAATTCAAAATCGGTCCACAAATGACGGAGAAATCGGCGGACATACATAAAAAAAAACATACGCTACGAACATATAACCCCTCCTCCTCCTTTTTGGAAGTCGATTAAAAAATACTTGGATAAAACACATTAAAGTTGGGGAGTGGGGATCGCTACGTCACAAGTAAGTATAAAATCTACATACTCGTTTCATGGCACAATTTAACTCACTGTATCGCCGTAATCTTTTGATTGCGTAAAATAAGAAAAAATACGTGTCCAAATGTTTATTGTCATCATCCCCTGTTCCATAGGTATTCATTAACTAAGGACCCCTTATCAATAGGAATTTTAGTTTGTGGATAATATTTTACGAATTTTCGCTCAAGGGCCCGCGGACCATTGATACAACAGATATGACGGTATCTACGCCCTTGAAAACAGTTAAACGTATTCGAAACTTGTAGTATCTCCTTACTACTTGAGTACCTGTAGTACTCCTGAAACCTGAAGTATCCCAAACACACAAGCTGTGGTACTCGAAGCACTGGAACAAATCATACGTTCTGAAGTTTACAGCGCCGAAGTGAGAATCAAGATTCTCAAGAGATTTCAAGTGAGCAAACCAAGAGACAGACAGTGAACACGGTAACAAACCTGTACGTAGACGATTTTAGGCTGACTGTCCACTGGAGCGCAGAGGAGAGGAGCTGTGCCAATATTAACCAATGGAATTGCATAAAACCTCCGCTCCGCTTAAATGGACAGGGATTTGCGATTTGTTTAAAAATCATGCAAAACTGGGAAGCGGAAAAAATCCGGCCGCGGGATATTGTCTTGTATGCGATTGTATTGTCTTGGAGATGATGTAGACATGGAGAGGGAGCGCAGGGCATTGTCAGTCCGGGCGAACATGCTGGCCCGCAGATTCGCTCGATGTACAGACGCGGTGAAAGTAACTTTATTACTCAGCGAGCCTGTGGTTCAGATATACCCAAAGGGCTTACAATTCTCTGCGCATCCAGTTTAACAATGCTTTCAGGGCGCTGCGCTGTTACGTCTGCCACGCTTCTGCAGTGCGTCAACAATGTTCGCTGAGTCGCGCGCAAACAAACGGCTTACATGCCACTTGGCGCAAAAAGACAGCCTTACTGCTAAGCAAATTGCGTGGGAGCAGTAACAGCACCCTGAATGTAGTAGGCAATAAGCTAGACAGCCCACTGGAGCCTCACCCAGAGGACCAAGTCTCTCTTAATTATTAGGTACTAACATAGTTTTTAAGTTCATACTAACAATATAAATGTAAATGTAATGGATCAATGTTGTCTGAATAAATACATTATATTATTATTATTGCAGCCCGCTCAAAAAACGCGTCGCGTGAACTCTGCCTAGCTCCTCATAGTCCGCAACTCCGCTGGATTACTCCCTTGCTCCGCTCCGCGTCAATGGACAGGCAGCCTTAATCTCCGCCAGCAAACATTTGACAGATAACCTTATTACAATGCATGCCTATGAAGGACATGTGTTGGTCCCCGAAGGCTGCGAAGAAAGAGTATCTTTCAGTTGAAAGGCTGAAATCACTCGCAGAATAAGGCCTCCTCTTCTGGTTTAATCAGAGCGCAATCAATATTCACATCCACTGAGGAGCTTGTGGCTAAGTAATAACAACCGCACGGATCAACTTGCCGAGGTTGGTCCATGGATGGGTGACCATCTTTACACACTAAGACTCCTCCGTGCCTCGGAAAGCACGTTAAGCCGTTGGTCTCGGCTGTCATTCGTGAACTCAACTCAAACTCAACTCAACTCAAAACATTTATTTCAATTAAACCATTTACAGGCACTTTTGAATTGTCAAGGAATCGGTCAGTCAGAAATAGGTATGAAGCTAGTTGCCCATTCCAAAGCGTAGTAGGTACCTATGGAGAAGAACGGGCAAGAAACTCCACGGACACTCTTTTAAATAAAAAATTGTTACAAAATATTGGTTACATCATTCATGTTGAAATTATACATGTGAGAACAATGTAGAAAGACGTGCACATGAGAAGCGTCCGTAATAAAAAGATAAAAAAGAACAATTCAAAAATAAATTAAAAATAAGCCCTGGCAGCTAAGAGATGACCAGTCCCAACTGACGGCGCCCGTTCACGAACATGACGCATGGATTAGCACCATTCAGCTCAACCATTTTGAAGGGAGCTAAATGATCCAACACACGCGCCACCATCAGCGAAACATTTGAGTGAGCATGACATACTCACAGCCGCCAGGGCACATTCAAGTCAATGCAAGACATATTACCCGGTAAATGGTAACTCTTTAGTACATAGTGCTCACATAGTGTGCTATGCAATTATATGAATCTTGACAATTATGTGAATCTTTGACAGTCGTTACGGGTCGTCAGAAGCCCGAAAGTCTGACAACCAGTCTTACCAAGGGGTATCGTATTACCCAGTTACTAGGTTGTGGAGGTCAGATAGGTAGTTTGTGCCATCTAAAATACTGGTATTCAGCTGCATCCGATTAGACTGGAACCCGATCCCAACTTAGTTGGGAAAAGGCTAGGCAGATTGATTGATTGAACATTCACATCCCAACTGCAACAGTATTTACATTGCGTTATGTAAGTATATTAAAGCAAACGAAAACCGGTCAAGTGCGAGTCCGACTCGCACACGAAGGCGTTCCGTACCGTATTAAAAGATCGAGCAATAAACGCCGTAAAAAAACACGTTTCATGCATGGGGGACGCCTATTAATTACTAACTTTATTTAATTTTTATTAATAAGTACACATCTGTGCAAATTGCAACTATCTACCTATCACGGTTCATCAGATACAAGCAGCTGACAGACAGACGGACGAAACAGCAGAGGCTTAGTACTCCTCCGTATCAAAACGTCCTAAAAGCAAATCGTCCTATTAGCAAAACGACCCATAATCAAAACGACACTTTAGCTAAATGTCCTATTAGCAAATCGTCCTATGAGCAAATGGTCCTACACACTTGAGGCTTAGCACACTACGGGTACGGAACCCTAAAAAGCAAGCAAGAAACTTTGGTCTTTCCCCTCCATCTCCTGGTCCATACTCGGGCAGTTAGTGCGGCGATGTGTCACGAGTGATAGCTGGAGCATTCGCGATGTGTCAGCGGACACATTAGTGTCTCCGGCTATATCCGACCGATAGGTGGACTTATGAAGTATAGCCCGCTAGTGCTGGCACTGCTCCTAATGACTTAGTCTTTAAGAATAGTGGGACTTACGAATACATGCATTGTTGTAACTTTGTAAGGTTTATGAAACCATTTTAAGTGAACTTTCCAGAATTTGACCGAATTGTTGGTTAAGGGCCCGTGCACGAAATCGACTGATTTTGATTAATTTTGTTCATTAGTTTTGAGAAAGGTAAACAGAATTTAAACAAAATTATTTGTGATTTGAAAAATCGAATTCTTTGTCTTGTACATAGCGGAAAAGGAATTTTCAAATAAATTAAGGATTCGTGGAAAATCACAAAATTCTCAATAAGTTTTCCAAAAATTGACCCGAGACTGACGCTTGATCGTTTCGTTAGAAGAAACTACTTTTGATTTTGAAAATTAAAAAATATTATCAACATCGTAAAGAAAAAAAAGTTGAAATAACCATTTTTTTTAAATCCTGTCAGTAATGTATTTTTTCCTATTATTTAGCAAACCATATCAAGAAATTTAAAAATCACACATTAGTCTTTAGCTATCCTTGAAATAAAAAATATTTTATGATTATAAGTAAGTAAGTAAATCAAAGGCGAAACCATATTTTCGAGAGCGCAAAAGAGATGCAACTATTAACAGGTGCTGTGACTGACACGAATGGTTTAACACCACGAAAACTGTACTTTTATTACACAGACTTAATGTCTCAATTATTTCAAGTCTTCTTACAATTAGATACCTAAGTCTGTTATTGACGAAAAAGGATTTTTTCATACACGGACCCTTTACTAAACCCGGAGTTCGCATAACCAAAATCTCGCAGTAGATATTGAGAGTCCAAGTACCAACTGAGTAGGTTTTCACACAGTTCTATTTGTATTCAGTCTCTCAGGGCATGAAATAAATAAAAATAAATTAGTCTTTACGGTCACGTGCAGAGATTACCTTTGACAGACCAAGTTAACTTCAATATCGAAACAACTTGCAAGTTTTATGGGATCCAACTATTGTTTACTGTAAAAGGAACATGGCAATTATTTCTGAAATAAAGCAGTAAAAGCTAAGGTTTATAAGAGCTTAACTGTCACTAGTAAGATACAATAGAATTTTTATTGTTATCGACTTCTAAATGGACTGTTGAGCGGATTATCACAATTTATAGTAATTCAAAGTTTCATATACTTAGGTGTAGGAATTCGTGCCTCTTTAAGTTGTCTTGTTATGTTTTAATCAACAAACCGGCTTCTAAAACTGGGTTATTATTTAAAGCCAAATTATTGCATAATTTTTTTAGGGTTCCGTACTACAAAAGGAAAAAACGGAACCCTTATAGGATCACATCGTTGTCCGTCCGTCAGTCTGTCAAGACCCTTTTTATCAGGAACGCGTAGAGGTACCAAGTTGAAAATAATATCAAATACGTAGGTCTATGTTCCCTTGGAGTTCTAAAATAATCAAGCTTCTAAGTCAAGGCAATGAAAAAATACGGCCATTTATGCGACATATTTTGATTCTCGCAAATAAATCAAAACCTACAGGGCACTTCCCGTTGACCTAGAATCATGAAATTTGGCAGGAAGCAAGGTCTCACAGCACATATAAAGGAAAAGTCCGAAAATTGATAATTTGTAGCTTAACACGTAAAGAATATTTTTTTGCGATTACAAAGTTACATTTCGTCGCTCCGCATCCAATACCGCGAATGTGACATTTTTTACGATTTTTTTTTCAATGCAGGATCACTTATTTGAACGCGTAGAATGAAACACTTCCTCTCTCCTTAAACATCATCATTACATATAGTTCTTTGCTCTTGTTTCATGTTTATAATTTTATGTAGGTATATCTGTTATTTATCTAATATATATATAAATATTTATAAAGGTAGGGTAAGGGCTTTATGTATCTGTGTATCTGTTGTATATGTAAATGGTACACCACTGACTACCTGCAGTATTGTCTCTCCTTTTCCATTTAAATCCATCCAAAGGTTGTCTGTAAAAGATCGCTTTTAGCGATAAGACCGCCCATTGTGTCACCCAATGTAAAATTTCTAAATTAATGTCTGTAATTTTTATGGTGTACATAATAAAGAATATTCTATCTATCTATCTATCTATAAAACAAAAATTTTCGTATCAGATTTTCGTTTTGCATTTGGAGACATTTGCAGTTGGAGAATTGACCGTGACGTATATCGATGTATGGGAAAACATGTTTCTCAACTACTAAGTTAAGTTTGTTCTTAGGATAAAATTAAAAATTAAATTAAATTTATTTATTGACTTAGACAACAATAATCCATATGTTAGTTAGTTAGATACAAAAAGAAAACTTAAAACTATGTTAGTGTGTTACAATTATAACTATACACCGTTTGAAATAAGATTAGACATTTAAACAAACCTTTTTTACAGTCCATTCAACCGATTTTGACTTCTACACCGTAGGTATAAGGATGGCATTAAAAGCAAAAAAAGTGGTTACAAACCAACTGTTTACTGCAGCTGCCATTTGTCATGCGACCAACGCAATAGAAGTCAAAATCGGTTGAACGGACTGTAAAAAAGGTTTAGTTAAATGTCTAATCTTATTTCAAACGGAGTATAAGTACAAACAATATTTACATACATTCACCGAATGTAATGAATCACTCCGGCCTAACCAACACCTGCATGAAGTGATTCATTATCGGTGAGTCAAATTTGTCCACTTATAACATCTTTAGAATGCTGTTAGGACTTGACCGCGTTCTCTTTAGCAGCGACGCCGTTTTTCTCCTCACCATTGCGTGGAATTCATCCCAACTACGGAACCCTCCATTGTGCGTGGTCCGACACGCATTCGACCAGATTTTTTTAAATTATGTATCCTAAATTTAAGTCAACACTTTTCTTCTTTTCGTGTGGTTAATAACTAACCTGGTATCAGAGTTCTTATGCCGCCCATGTCCTTCTGACTTGGCTTCACATACCGTTCAGAAATATCTCGCTAAACTGTATAAAGTACACTATTTCATAAACGTCCAAACACACACAGATAAATAAACAAGACATCCACATAATTATGAGTAATCTAAACCTATTAAAATAATAAGTATCTACCTGCACAAAATAATCAATGAGGAAGTACGTTTCCTCAAGTTTCCTGTGGTTTATCATAATATTCATCGCCGAACCACACAATGCAATAGATAGATCACTTATGCGCGATAGCGTTGAGTCTTGTACATGAATTAGCCTAATTACTTGATAGCATCGGCACTTGTTCTACATCCTTCATTTGTTCTTTGTTTGTCTAGAACCTATCGGTCATGTTAACTTGATATTATCGCTTCTAAGAAAATTAATTGAGTCTCTTCAGACACGCCTTAATCTCTAATGTTTTATTGCGTTATTCTAGTTATTTATTTTACTCAAAAATGCATGTAATGTGGTCATTATTTTGACAACCTTGTTTGAGCAAAGTCGACCTTGCCGTTCTGTTTCAAGGAGCGGCCGACAAAGTTTTGCTGGTCGCTCTAACAGGCCGGCAAAACATTGCCGGCCGCTATTTTGACGTTTCAACGTTTTAAAAAATCAAATGCAAAAAGATTTTATTTAAAACACAGCTGTTTGTATTTATAGAGATAGGTACAAAAGGATTTTATTCCATATTTGGCTGTGTAGTTCCAACTACCATTGTTAAAAAAAAAAACAAAGAAGTAACAAAAGCACCGTTCAGCGAAAATTTTATTTTTATTTAGTGACTTTTTTGCTAAAAATGAGCTCTCAAAGCGAAAATTATTCCGATTCAATGTGTTTAACACCGCCAGACATTAAAGATGAAGCTAAATTAGTGGTTGAAAATTTAATACCGCGAAACTCAAAGGAAAAATATAAGCTTGCATATGAAAAATTTGTGCAGAGGAAAATCAGTAGGAAATCTAAATCTTTACTTGCTGGTTTTATTTAGATTAGGTACTTGCATTTTTGAGTAAAGCACTATACAAGCCTTGGCCCACTATGACTGCTTCGCTGGTCACGCTATGATTGCCTCGAGCTAGCCTAGCTACGCTCTAGGCCTTCCAGCTTGGCCATTATTGCAGCCCTTGCTGTCCTCGCTGTAAAGGCCTCGACCTACGGCCTCGGCCTTTATCTCAGCTCGTCCATCAAGTGCTGCACGCTGACCGCGCTGTGTCGGCCTGGAGCTGCGCTACGCTGCGCTGTCGGCCATCATCAGCGCGACCAGCAAAGTAGTCATTATAGACCGCGGCAGTAATGTACTATATCTACACCCATGCTATAAATCCTCTATAAAAGTTTCTGAAACTGTTCGCTTATTGCCAACATTAAAACAGCCAGTGTCATTGTAACCATAATATCATCCAAATGAGTGTTATAATGTTGTACTAAATTTCATTATGCAACTCGTTTCAACGTTCAAGCGGGGGATAGCAGCACCCGCTGCACGCGTGTGCGTTGATGTGCTGGTGCAGGCGACTTCGGAATCTTTTATAGTGGATTCATATCATGGGTGTAGATAAAGTCTTATATGCAACTGTTCATAATTATGTATTAAAACACTCGTGTGATAAACCCAAATTCGTGTTTTAATACCCCTTATTATACAACAGTTGCATAAATAACTATTAACGAATTAGAATAAGTGTTACAATTCTGTTTATGATACTGATTATATAGGGAATTTTAACACCAATTTGTTCATTCAATTCAACTGAAATATCAAATTGAAACGTGCTTATATCAAATTACGTAGAAACACACAATTTTCCAAGATTGTACCTATCTTGTTATTGTGACTTTGTTTGACTGCAAATATTTCTAAATTGCGAGAAATATTTTAATCTAACAATGACTTTTCCTCACAGGTTAGTTCATTATCTTTCAGGAGTTACATATTTGCAATTGCAGTTTAAAAAAAAATCCAAACGAAACACACCAAAAACACTTACAGTACAAATAAATATGTTCTTAATGTCCCTCGGCAAACCTTGTGTTTCGTCAGTCGTCGGATTTCTATAAGTTGCCTTTTGCACTTGGTGCAGATCGGACGCTCCCAATTGACTTGTAAGTATATAGAGTTGTTAATACTCTTTTAATTAATGTAATTTATTTAAAAAATGGGAGGAAAGCCGCTAAAGTCGCAGGCACGACAGATAGGAAAATAGTTTTACAGCTCTATATAGTTCACACGGAAATCAAAACAAAACAAAAATAAAGTACTTAGTTCTGAATTCAAATTATTATAGACGATAAATCTAATAATTGATGGACATGGAAATTAGCATTCGTTTGTATTCGGAAATCCGATGATACCCGAGAGACATTAAGAAAGTAGACCGACTTTAAGTAACTGTAATCTTCATATTATTGAAGATTCTTTTATCTTACTATTTTGGCAATACATAACAGAATGATAATTTGATGAGTCCTACTCTGAGCATACATAAGGTTCAGAATCAAGCCCAGACTAGACATAAGATATTTGTTCTTCAATTACTAAATAAACTCATTACAACCTGTTACCACTAACCCGTCATATTCTCGCAATCTCCTAACTATGCACAAATATGTCTAAACTGTGAGAACTATTTCTTTGCACAGACAATTATTTTTTCTCGGTACCTAGTCAATTATCGTTGGGACACACATCCTGGAGCATAGTTTCATGCTCTTCATTAACATTGCGAACGACTTATTTAATTAAATTGAAGTGAATAACAATGATGTGGCAATGGGCAGGGCACATTGCTCGCAGAACGGATGGCCGATGGGGCCGAAAGGTTCTGGAGTGGCGACCGCGTATCGGAAGACGTAAAGTGGGAAGGCCTCCCACAAGATGGACCGCTGACCTTGTGAAGGCCGCCGGAATCCGCTGGATGCGGGAAGCACAGAATCGGTCGAAGTGGCGGTGCTTGGGGGAGGCCTATGTCCAGTAGTGGACGTCTTTCGGCTGAAATGATGAATGATGAATTTTTATGGTGTACATAATAAAGAATATTCTATCTATCAATGGGCAGGGCACATTGCTCACAGAACAGATGGCCGATGGGGCCGAAAGGTTCTAGAGTAGCGACCGCATACTGGACGACGTAGCGTTGGAAGGCCTCCCACAAGATGGACCGATGACCTTGTGAAGGCCGCAGGAATCCGCTGGATGCGGAAAGCACAGAACCGGTCGAAGTGGCGGTGCTTGGGGGAGGCCTATGTCCAGCAGTGGACGATGATGATTATCGACTGATTGTGATGTCTTAATGACTATTATTGCTATACTGAATCTAACATTAGGTACCTAATATTTGTTAATATCAAAGTTTGGTTTGGGGGACTTCAACTTATATGGCCGATTCTTATAATTTACGGACCGTTATTGGTTATAATTAAGACTCTTGTATCTTTACCAAAAATGAAGCAAAGACGTCATAGCTTTGCATAGTAGACCCTCCCATATGGAAGTAGCTGTCACAGGAAAAATTAGCTTACGAATCTATTTATATGCCCAGTTTGGCAATAAAAAGGCTACCATCAAACGTGTCCTTATCAAGAAAGCATATTATAGAATTAAAGACTACGTTGAAGACAAGGAAGTTTGGCAATAATTCCTTCTGCACATGTGGCTTCCCTGGTACCTACCTCATTAACAGTAAATGATGTAAGAGTCTATTAACTACTCCCAAATTACTATGTTTATATAATATATCACAAGTAAAATTAGCTTACGAATCTATTTATATGCTCAGTTTGGCAAAAAAAAGAATAATTTGAATTTTTTTTTAGAATAAAATAATTTGATTTAATTTATAGAAATCGAGAATTAGATGAGTTAAGTGTTTCTTATTTGGTTAAAAATTAAGTATATATAAGATTTTCACCTTTGAGATGGAAAGAAGAAAGATTCATAATGATGATAATGCACCTATAGGTACCTAAAACTCGAAATGTCTTATTTTTTAAGTGAAAACTTCTTTAGGCTCGTTGGGCATTTTTGAGATGGGACTAAACCATTGATTTCGCGACACTGTGATGACACCAGCTTTTGAACATTAAAAAGACATCAACGCGTTGATTACCGAGGTGCCGATTTTTTTTCAAGTTTTCTCTTTTGTCGGCACTCCTGGAGTGCCACTGTATTTTATTTATTAGGGAAAAAAAACAGTTACATGTTAAGGCGATACAATAAGATTCATAAGATAAATAGTTAAACATATAACCCACACTATTGTCCACGGATTAATCAAATAAGTGAAAAACGGAAGCTGATTTGAAGAATATTGTAAAAAATATTTGAATTCAGTGCTAATTTAAAATTTTGACGCCAATGAAATTATAGAGTTTTCAATTTTTATTTAAAAAAAAATGCCTATGTCCATGAAGTGTGCTTTATAAGTTTCCACAAGGCGTCGAAGAAGTACTCGAACCCCGACATTGGTCTTACACGAATTCACGTGGAATAGGTGGGGCACACGAGTCCCACATCTGATTACATTTCTGGGTACCTAACGTGTAACATACATTATTTGTAATTTCAGTGCAGTCAAATATATTGTGGCACAAACCATGCAGCATCATTGCATTCAAAAGTATTCGTCTAGATTGTATATAGACTTAGAATGTGTGTAGGGAATCGTCGAATGGTAACGCTTGTAGTTCACGCCATGCAAGAATTTTTGAAGTGAAAACTTCTTTAGGCGCGTTGGGCATTTTTGAGATGGGACTAAACCAATGATTTCGCGGAAATTCGGTAACAGTGTCGCGAAATCATTGGTTAAACCAATGATTTCGCGACACTGTTACCGAATTTACCGACACCGTAGAGTAAAAGACATCAACGCGTTGATTACTGCTGTGCGTGGAGTAAAAGACATCAACGCGTTGATTACCGCGGTGCCGATTTTTTCAAGTTTTCACTTCTGTCGGCACTCCCGGAGTGCCACTGTTTTTTCTGTATTATTTCCAATTTGCTAGTGTATTTAAGATAATATGGATTCCAATGGTATAAGCTGGCAAGATTAGTCTAGGGTAGAGCAATCAAGACAGGGTTAGCCAGTTCTGCCCTAAAAAAACGGTTGATCCAAATACATTACCTATCAATAAATTATTTACTTACAATATCCACATATCTAAATAATAATTCTTCACAATAACTGTCGACCTATATTTCGCAAATCACCAAGAACCGCGTATCACTAAACAAACATAGCTTCGCTAAGAATTCGTGTTAAACTCGCGAAATTCTATCAAAATCAATATTCACGTGGATATTACAGAGTTATCGTTGAATAAACATGGCGATAACGTCAGGTGCTTGTTTGTGCTTCGAAAAATAAAAAAATGTGGGTCAGCGACGCACCTGTGACTATTATATGAACGACAACCTGCCACAAGCTGTGGAAGGCGGACGGAAGGACCAAGTTACTTGGTTGAAGAGATAGTTTTTTTAGCAAAACTGCTATTTAGCAAGATCATCATCATTATCATCATGATAAATGTATATTTGTCTCAACACCCGGACGTGTCAATCAATCGCCTTCGGACCGAAGTGGGCCGCTGCACGCACAATCTAGCAAAATGGGTTATAAATAGATCCCACCGATGCCCAGTGCGAATGCGGTGCTCCTGACCCCACCAAGTCCCATTTATGCTGGAGTGTCCACTAATGTAACCCGGTCTGTCAAGAACTAGGTACCTATTAGTAGATAAGTATTGATTAACCCTTTCATTACTTAATAATTATTTGTTAAAGGAAAATATTGAGCAAGGTTCAGGAATTGCAACCACAAAGTAGGAAAATGATTGGACTATCTCATTGTTGAATATTTAAATTTAATTAATCACAATTTTATTTTGGGTTTTTTATCTGTTAAATAAGGACTAGAATTATGTCTGAAATAAATAAATTAATTAATTAAATTGGTCTAGTGGTTGCAAGAGCTACAACTGAGCATGATTCAAGATTCAAGATGATTTATTTGTGGAAACATAAATAAGTACACATACAGAGCTTGCAAGTTATTAAATTACATTATAGTTTAAGATCAGTCATGTTTGGCCTTAGTGGCGTACAAATATTTAAATGTCAGTAATAACAATGATTGAATAAAGTATTAGATTACATAAGAACAAAAATAGTAAATGTTAATTTTGAAAACAAATGTTAATTATGGTCATTGTTACGTAACAATGGTTAAATTTCAATCAAAATTATCATCATAGCAATAATATGTTGCTTTATGTAGATTATGTCAAAGATGTATTGATAAATATTGGTTTACTACAAGGTATTAGATTTATTTATTTATTTGGCACCTCAACGACTTACTCACATAAACATACACATACAAAAATCACATACAGTTTTATAGGTATTGTGAACTCGTCATTTACAGAAGTGCACAGCACTAATTAGATGTTTTCATTAAGAAATTTTTGAATACTGTAGTATGCATGAGGTGCTGGGTTCGATTCCCAGGTCGAGCAAAGTGTTATTGGGTTTTTCTATCTGGAATTTCTCAGTAGCAGCCCGGAGTATGGATTTGTGCCCGGTTGATGGCAATAGGCTCGCCCCCTATTACATGGGACTTGAACATAACTGGCGAAATTTGGGTGCACTATACAGGGTGGCAGAGACATCGACGCGAAAACGGTTACCATGGATTCAGTACATGATTCTGAAACCCTGCGTTGAAATTTTTCGTCGGTTATTTAAAAAATAATCTGCTGTTTCATAGAAAAGTGCAATACCTACGCGGTCAAAATGTATGGAACAGCTGTTTTTTAAAAAAATAACCGACGAAAAATTTCAACGTAGGGGTTTCAGAATCATGTACTGAATCCATGGTAACAGTTTTCGTCTATATCCCTGCCACCCTGTTTAGGTACAGCCGATCGTTCGAAGGACCACAACCAGATAGAACTGGTAAAGTTCACTGATTCATTACGCAAGACAGATTAATATGACGAAATAATAATCAAAGTGATTTATGAATTGTAATGATTATTCCACGGTATTTTAACATGATCAGTTTGGTGAAATTTTGATAACGTTTCCGCTGTTTTCTAATAGATAACGTATCGCATCGAGTTCGGAGCTAATTTATTCATTCGATAGATTTATCGGAAGTGGGTCACGTGAGGTTGGCGCCACGGCGAGTTGTAAATAAATAGGTGCGGTGCATACCGACCGATACGTAGAAGATTATACACTTGTGATTCATTCATCACCTCATTTTATAATATTTATAAATAGTTGAATAGATAAGGACTAATGTGCTGGAATTACGATGATACGAAGGGTCAAATAAAGGTCAACTGAGTGACAATTACAAGTCCATATTATTAAGCCGTAGTGGTCTGAAACCGTTAAGTTTTTGCCTTTCAAAAACGGATTGTAACGACGACAATAAGCTCAGGGGAACGTCTTGTATAACTAAACTAGTCGTGTCGCTAACTACGAATCGAGTGATGATGATGAAGGTGGCAGGGACATCAACTCAACTCCATGCTCATGCTCATGCTCCTTTCTTATTTAATTTTTATTTTTTAATTCTGTCTGTATTTCCTGTGCGTATCCCAAATAAAATATTTTTCTTTCTTTTTCTTTCTTTCTTCCTTTCAACTCCTGCCGGGGTTGCGAAGAAGTCAGAAAGGGAGATCATGGCCTCCGGCAAAATGGCAACTGAAGGAACACGGGTGGGTTTTCGTCAGTAAGATTCTGACGCTCCGCCCAGAGCGGGAGAAGTTACAACTCACAAACTGTAACCATGAATTCAGACTTGATTCTAGACCCCCCCCTTTAGCGTAGACATTTTGTATCGGTTATCAAAAAATAACTGCTGTTTCATAGAAAAGTGCAAAACCTACACGGTCAAAATGTATGGAACAGCAATTTTTTTCAAATAACCAAAAAATAAAATCGACCCAGGGGGGTTCAGAATCATGTAAATCCATGGTATCAGGTTGCCCCTTGATGTCCCTACCAACCTATATAGAAATAACTAGATCATACATTCGATGGCAAGATAAGTGGATGGCTAATTTGAACTTATCGAAAATACCTACCTACTTATATGGACGAAAAAGAATACAGAGGTGTAAAGAGGTTATGACCAGCAGTGAGTTGAAAAAGGCTGTGACTGACGATCAGAATGAGGTCCTTCTCTTTATTTTTCGTGTGATTAGTGACTAACCTGGTGTCAGAGTTTTCATGCCACCCATGGGCCTCTGACTTGGCTTCACATGCCGTCGAGAAATATCATTCAGGATGTCGGTTTCCTCACGATGTTTTTTTAAATGAGGTAAACGACAAATTCTTAAAGTCAATGTGAAAATCGAAAGTATTATCAATAATAGCGATAATTCATACTTTATGTACCTAGATGACTTCGTTAAAACATTTGTCACTGTAGTAAGGAAACACGTTTTTACTGTTAAGTATGAGTAATCGATATTTCTAACGTTATCAATACAATCAGCATTTAAATATTCATATTTAAATCAACTCATAGGTCGACTCATTCAATTCCTGAAAGTTTCAAGTGTATGTAAATGATAATATTAAAATGAATTGAATTCTTTAGGTATTACCGGTTATATTTTAGTGATTTACGGCGTATTTAGTCCTAGGTTACGGAAAATATTTTTAACACTCATCTTTTATAGACGAGCCACTGACCCATATGAACACTTAGATTTACTATATCTATGATAGAACTATTTACAAACAAAAAAAAACAGAAAAAAATCAAGGAAACCTCCTTTCGGGAGGTAAAGTCTGACCACGCTACAGTACAGACTAATTTGACAGGTGCAAATGTCAAACTCCAAATTGAAAAAACAAACAACAATCACTTGATATGTCAAATTAGTCCCTGGGACTAAAAAAAAGGATTCTGTGGTTTTATGAAACCACGGTAAAAGTGAAACTTCTATAGGCGCCGCCATATTGGCCTTGGCTGCTCTGTCGAGCGCCTTTCGCTTTATCCCTACTCCGCGGCCGACCGTCACGCAACTTGCAACACACAGACGAAAAAGTTTGAGACGATGTAATAAAAGTTTCACTTTAAAAACGAATTTTAAGTTTGCATAAGTAAAAAACGGTGGAATTTGAAACTTTATAGATGGCAACACCATCCTGCACTTACAACCCCGAGACTGACATAACTGACTGATGTAAAAATATACCATGTCTAAAACTTTTTGGGGTTGCCCATTTATTGCAGACTTTCGTTTCTATCTACATACCTACTTAATTTAACAAAATATTATGACATGTGTGTCGCAATTCTGATGCGACGAGTTTGCATGCGTGATCCGGACGCGTTGGAACATCTAGGTATTTCTTGACGTAGGTAATAATTATAAGTTAAATACATGTAATCAGGTCGACAGTAGCGGCACCTGTCCCAATTTACATTATAACGTGACATAATACATTTTAGCTGCACTTCCAGTAATTTATAAGGACATGTTAATGTAAGACGATATCATTTGCATACTATTTTGACATTTGCATGCCTGCCGTTCATAATTTACAGGGATATTAATTACAAAATATTATTAATTGACTTCAAAATTGAATTATGTCATGAAATAATGAGCAAGGTTATTTTGCATAATTTGGCTGAAATTTAAATATGAAAGTTAACGATCTTATCACTGTCCTTTGCTGAATAATCTTGAAAAGATATACCTACGAAACATATAATTACTAGCAATTGCCCGCGACTTCTCCAGGTCATGGTCTACCCATGTGCCAAATTTCATCCAAATCGGTTCAGCCGTTTTAGCGTGAAAGCGTAACAAACAAACGCACTTTCGCATTTACAATATTAATATAGGTAAGTTAGAATTTCATCAGCCCACATTTAGAATGATAGATAGAAGATACATAGAAATGAAATGAAATGAAATTGTTTATTCTGTTAATATAATATCGGAATCACTTTTACACGTCATATAATACGGTCGACAAAATAATCAACAATAATAGATAATTGCCAATCACTTATTATTGTGCAAATTAGTTATTATAAAATCCATTAGAAAAACGAACACTTTATTCAATATTCATGAACGGTTCATAATTTCTGAATGTTTGCCTAAATTAATTAACATTTAAAGATGGCGATTAATTAATACAACGACGTAATAACTTGGCATTAACTGAACGTTGATAGCTGGTCGAATAGTGCATAAAACATTATGGCGCAATAATTATTGGGCCCGCTCTGTGGTTCAGGTTCGATTCTTAATTCAGTTCTAACGGACGATTTCTAAAGAAATTTTAATGAAAATGGGAAAAATTTCTCGTAGTACTTATGTTTTTGATCATAATATGTAAAAGCATGCGTATAAGTAATGCCATGAAACCTATACCTATTTATATGTATTTGTAAATGATGACGTATATTGTATGTAAACAATATTATCTGTATGAGACTTATTTAGAAGTACTTAGTTTTATCACAGAGTAGAACAAACAGCAAGAAAAAATTAGAAAATTTTCGCAACCGCCATCTTGGATTTTCATTTTGACCAAACTCACACTTTCTCTCTCTAAAGTATGAATTAGAAGATAGTCGCAAGTATGAACGCTTTTTCGCATAACAATTTCTGCCAGTTGACTCCTACTGCAAGCCGCGTTCCAAAAAATGCTCATTTGCATATCTCTGCTCATACCAAAGACCTCAATCTTCTTTAACTTAAATAACTATTTATTACTATCCACCACCAGAGAACCCAAAAGTCCTACCTGACTCAAATCCATTGGCACGGGTCAGCAGTCTCCTGCAGTAAAAACGGGTTTGTATCCAAACAGGTCCACTACTGTCACTCGTCACAGGAGTCACAATGTTTAGTCACAGTCACTCTCTGCCCGGCACACAGGTGTGGTTGTGTGGGCGACACAGCGCGTGGTGACGGTGCGCACTCCTGCGCATCACAACTAGCACGTAAACTGTCACACACATGACGCGCGCGCAGGATGCTTGCCAAACTTTCCTATCTATTAACGTTTGCAGCAATGAGGTAAACGGCTCCTTCCGACTGCGTATTTACGTTTTGTTAACTAAATTAAAATGTATGAGGAGGTAATGATATGCTATGAATATGTATAGCGTTTTTTTTTTTTGCCTGTTAATTACGTCGATTTAAGCAATAATTGATGTTTGTGCATATTTCCTATATCCTGACGTTTTCCCGGTTTTTTGTAGTCCGCGGCGTTTATGAAATGGTCCGAGCTCTATCTAAACAATATTAAAAAGAGAAAAGATTAGATTTTTTGTATGTTCGTATGTTTGGATGTTTGTTTGTTTGTTACGCTTTCACGCTAAAACGGCCGAACGGATTTGGATGAAATTTGGCACATGGGTAGACCATAACCTAGGTTAGGACATGGAATACTTTTTATATCGATATTCTTACGAGATCGAGACTTATGCGGGTGATACCGCGAGACGCAGCTAGTAATACATATATATTGTCTTTTATTTTATCTTTTATACATGATATTGCAATAATTTTAAATTGTTAAATAGACTATTGAGATATATAAGAATACTACCTACCTACTTTTATTTATTATGCACATCATATCTTCAATTACCTTATAATCTCCAAACAATATTGGTAACCGATAATTTTAATCAAATTTACAACACTACTATAAAAATATTACTACTGTAATTATACCAATCATTGTGGCTCAGCATTTACAGCAATTAAAATCATCATCTGTCCAGCCGTTTCCCAACTAATTATGTTCAAGTCGGCTTCCAGTCTAACCGAATGCAGCTAAATACCAGTATTTTACTGGGTAACACGATACCCCTTGGTAAGACTGGATGTCAGACTTTCGGGCTTCTGAAGACCCGTAACGACTGTCAAAGATCTACGAATGACAGCCGAGACCAACGGCTTAACGTGCTTTCCGAGGCACGGCGAGTACTCGATATGTAATGTAATGGTCGGCCATCCATTACATATCCACGAACTGACATTGGCAAGTGTGACCTTAACCTTCGATCAACCAGTGCATCTGTTATTACTGAGCCACAAGCAATTACAGAAATTAACAAAATATTTTTTTTCAGGTAACGTAAAGTTTACGTGCTATGGAGCTGAAGATAGCCAATGTTTGCTCGATCGATAAGCGCGAGTATCGAGAAAGTTATCGTAAAGTTATCGCGAGCAAACAGCTTGAAAGCGGCGCACGCATCAACTGAGCGCTCATTATCATACAAGTGCCAACCATCACCTGGACACAGACAGGACGTGGTAGATATTTGGGTCGGTCAGACACCTTTCAGCAATGATTTTATCAGGGCATATCATAAGTAAGATAAAAGCTAGGAACCAAGGTTCCTAGCCTTAGATCTCTTTCAGATTTTTTAGATCTCTTTCAGAATTTTTAGATCTCTTTCAGATTTTTAGATCTCCTTCAGATCTCTTAGATCACCTTCAGATTTCTTAGACCTCCTTCAGATCTCTTTCAGATCTTTTAGATCTCCTTCAGATCTATAGAAGAAAAAACACTTACGTAGTCGAACCAAGTATTTGGTAAAAGGTCAGATTAAGATCATCAAATAAGATGAGAAGACTTGGTTCTATCAAATATAACAATAAATTTTATCAGGAGCATTTAGAATTTTAGGAGAAATTATATAGAAACTACTAGCATATATAATGTTTCCACTCCTGGGACACAGGCCTCCTCTCTGTGAGAGGGAGTGGGCCGTAATCCACCACGCGGGCCCAGTGCGGGTTGGTAGATATCACATGTCTTCGTTTTGGTTCTAGGACATGCCGATTTCCTCACGATGTTTTCCTTCGCCGTTTTGAGAGCAGTGGTGATGAAGTTATTTATATAAAAAAGCGGCTGTCAGGGTTCGAACCTACGTCCTACAACTCGTAAGTCACGGCCGTTACCACTGGGCCACCACTGCTCTCCACTAGAAAGTCTCTATAGAAACTACTGATAGGCAGTAAAGTTATACCCATACCGTTAGTCTTCAAATGGTTGTTTTCCCAAAGATTACAAGACTCAGTCATTTATTTAACCGCAAAATAGACGATCATGAATTATTTTAGTTTGACACAAGACACCACGCGCCACCGAGCACCACTACTGAGCATGAGGTTTGATTCCCGGGTTCGAAAAATGTTATCGAATTTTTCCATTAGGAATTTCTCAGTAGCAGCCCAGAGTATAGATTTGTGCCCGGTTGATGGCAATAGGCTCGCCCCCTATTACATGGGACTTACACATAACTGGCGAAATGTGGGTGTACTATAGGTACACCTCTGCCTAACCCTTCGGGGAATACAGGCGTGATGTTATGCTATGTTTTACACAAGACCTGACCTAAGACTAGGTATATGCTATTGCTATCGATCTGTACTATCTATCTCTGCCTAACCCACAACCGATAACAGTCAATCAATCTGCCTAGCGTTTTCCCAACTATATTGGGATCGGCTTCCAGTCTAACCGGATGCAGCTGATTCTGATTCTGGGTACCCCTTGGTAAGACTGGTTGTCACTTTCGGGCTTCTGACGACCCGTAACGACTGTCAAAGATCCACGAATGACAGCCGGGACCAACGGCTTAACGTGCTTTCTGAGGCACGGAGGGGTCTCGGTATGTAAAGATGGTCACCCATCCACAGACTAACTTCGGCAAGCGTAGCATAACCGGATGAATCGACCCGTGCGGCTGTTATTACTTAGCCACGAGCTCCCCATGAGCAAACGATAAATAATGATAGTTTAATCGATACTGGTGCCGATTCCCTTGTTCACAAATTAAACTAAATTTAAGTTCATTGCATTATTTCTTTCTATTTTATTAAGAAAAGGACAGAAGATAAATTTTAGTTTAGTCCTGTCAAATTAATCAGCGCCTTGACAGAACTTATATGGAGTAGTGACCTACTCCATACAAGTTTAGACGCGATTAAAAACTTACCTACTAAAATTACGTCAATTTACGTCAAGCGCTGATTAATTTGACAGGACTAAACTAAAACTATCTTCTGTCCTTTTTGTAATGAAATAGAAAGAAAAAGATGCACTGAACTTAAATTTAGTTTAGTTTGTGAACAAGGGAATCGGCACCAATGTCTTGCAAATCCTTCGCGTTCTGAGTGCGGTACATATTCATGAAGTATTTGCCGGCGGCAGTAGGACCGCGCCATCAACCGATAGCGCGCGCAAATATTTACTTGCCTCCATTACACGTTATTGTCACAATATTAATAAGTGCTAATTGTTCAACACCTGAGCTCATGTTTTAATCTAATAAGTATATGCTTAGGGAAAATACCTTTATATATTAATTTATTAATGACCAATTCAGAAATGAAGAGATCCGCAAGAGAACCAAGGTAACCGACATAGCCCGAAGAATTGCCAAACTTAAGTGGCAATGGGCAGAGCACATTGCTCGTAGAACGGATAGCCGATGGGGTCGAAAGGTTCTGGAGTGGTGATCACGTACCGGAAGACGTAGCGTTGGAAGGCCTCCCACAAGATGGACCGATGACCTTGTGAAGGCCGCAGGAATCCGCTGGATGCGGGAAGCCCAGAATCGGTCGAAGTGGCGGTGCTTGGGGGAGGCCTATGTCCAACAGTGTACGTCTTTCGGCTAAAATGATGATGATGATGATGAATGACCAATTCCTATAATGTACGGACCGTTTTCGGTTAATATTAAGACTCTTGTATCTTTACCAATAATGAAGCAAAGACCTCATAGCTTTGCATAGTAGACCCTCCCATATGGAAGTAGATATCACAGGTAAAATTAGCTTACGAATCTATTTATATGTCCAATTCGTCAATAAAAAGGCTACCATCAAACGTGTTACAATCAAGAAAGCATATTTTAAAATTAAAGACTACGTTGAAGACAAGGAAGTTTGGCAATAATTCCTTCTGCACACGTGGCTTCCCTGGTACCTCATTAACAGCAAATGATGTGTCTATTAACTGCTCCCAAATTACTTTGTTTATTTTTTCACATGCTTCCTTGACATAATCATCCTATTGTTTGACATTATATATAACTACAATTTAATTTCACCTCTTTATTTGTGGCTTTTGTGGACATGATAATTATTCAGATTTGTTACAGTTGTAATAGCAATCATTTCGTTTCGTTTAATTAATTTATCTTATCTTTTCTATTTTGTGAGAACGCTGTCAGCTTAGTGGACTGTAGATTTGTTGACCATTTTCTATTTTGTTAAGTACCTGGTACTTGTAGAAAGACCTACACTTGCCTCTCATACTATTAGCACTGTTATTTGAAAATATTATAAAAGCCAATTATTTTTAAAAGCGTAACCATGGAGTTTCTTGCCGCTCTTCTCCATAGGAAGCGACCAATTGGAACCGTGCACCTAGCTTCTGACGTCTCATAATTGCCCATGTAGGTTTTATGTTTTTTTTTAACCTTTGTTAAGTAAAACGATTCGTTTTAGTTCATAGGAACCGAGTATAAGTAGAGTAGATAAGTAGAGTAAAAGCAGTGGTGACCCAGTGGTAACGGCCGCGACTTACGAGTTACGTCATAGGTTCGAACTCAGACAGGCGCTTTACTTTGTGTAAATTATTTCATCACCACTGCTCTCAAACCGGTGAAAGAAAACATCGTAAGGAAACCGGCATGTCCTAGAACCAAAAATTCGAAGACATGTGACATCTACCAACCCGCACTGGGCCCGCGTGGTGGATTGCAGCCCACTCCTCTCACAGAGAGGAGGCCTGTGTCCCAGCAGTGGGAACATTATAGGCTGATTATGAGTATAAATAAGAAGATAGGTACTTAGGTTTTCCCCGATAACATTTTTCAAAAGCAAATTGTCATATTTACTGTTCGTCTGAGCAAGAGTTCTATTGACTACATAAAAAGAGTAGTGATAGCCTAGTGGTGTGACCGTCAGACTGCCAAGGTCTCGAGTTCGAACCCAAGGCACGCACCTCTGACTTTTCGGATTCATGTGCGTATTGTATAATTATCACTTGCTTCAAAAACGGTGACGGAAAACATCGTGAGGTCGAGAAATATATCTCAGGCCGGTTTGGCCTGAGATATATTTCTCGACGGCATGTGAAGTCAAGTCAGAGGTCCATGGGCGGCTTTAAAATTCTGACACCAGGTTAGTCACTAACCACAAGAAAAGAAGAAGATCGAAAAATCGAAAATATCTAATGTATCATCGTAGTCAAACAACATTCTGGTAATTTTACCTCCTCATAATTTGATAACAACATAATCGACCAAGAATCCTCTACATTCCCACGCCACATTCCAAAACTTGGGAGAGAACAAAAACAAAACGCATGGTCAAAGTAAACGTCTAATTGTAACATGCACAATTACCAACTGGTAATGTTGGATGATCTGTTCAAAAAGTATTTGATGAAAATGTAAACAAATAGCCAATGCACTTGTCTCCCACGGGCACGAGGCACGGGCCCCGGCTTGCCCCCCCCCCCCTCCCTAGATCCGGGGCTGTCCGTAACCAACCGTAGGAGGCAACTGCAGGCGACGTGTTGCGGCGTCATGTCGCGGAAACACGTCGCGGCCCCGACCGCAGGCGGCAACTGCCCGTATTCCAGTCGGCAGACAGAAGGTAGAAAAACGTGACTATCGCTCGAGCGTTGGCGGCACTACTGGTCTGCAGTCGGGCTGCACGTGTTGCCTGTCACTCGCCCAACGACGCGTCGCTAGCTACGGAAGGTATTTCATAGAAATTCATAGAAACCAGTCGTGTCGCCGCGACACGTCGCCTGCAGTTGCCTCCTGCGGTCGAGTACGGAATGGTACCTTTACAATTTATTAATGTTATTCCAACAATAATTCTTGGAAAAAGTGGTGAGATAAAGTTGAAACCTTCTAAAAACAGATGAACGTGCTACTAATTCCCTTTAATGGGTGATTGCGTAAGAATTTAACCTCAACAGGGTTTGTTTACACTTTCTTTCGATACTTTTCGAGCAGACTTTACACACATGTTGGCTGGCTGCGCTGCATTTGCCCGGCGGTTGAGGCTGGGTGATGTGAGGAGGTCCCGACTCGTCCTGCAACAAGATGATGTGACGTGTGAACTGCTGCGTCATGTAGGCGGCGCTAGTAACCGCCGCTACTACTCGCTCGCGAGTACTGTGGGAACTTACTCTAATCACAGGGTTGCCACAGTAACGAGATGTCGCCTTTTTGTAAGGCGTTTTTTGTATCGCGACAATTAGGGAGATCATTTTGTGTTTTCGCTAGGGCGGGGTTGCGGGTTTTGTCCGAAAGGGTTACCGTGGCCCCTGGCAACATACAGGCAACTGAAGGAACACGGGTGGGTTTTAGTCAGTAAGAGTCTGACAAGCCCTCCCGCTCCGCCCAGAGCGGGAGAAGTTATTTGAAAATATCACAACCAAAAAAAAATAATTGGCGATGGTTTTAAATCAAGTACTGCAATCATCATTTCGTTTCGGGACTTCAGAAAACGATGGTATACGATTTTAGTCCTAATTTCCTATTTACAGGTTAGTAGCAGTTAGTACCTATATTACTAGACCATTTTCTATTTTTTAAGTACCTGGTACTTGCTGAGAGGCCTACACTGTCTTCTCATACTTACGAGTATTAACACTGTAATTTGAAAACGTTGTAAAAGCTATTTGTTTTTAAAAGAGTAACCGTGGTGTTTCTTGCGGGCTCTTCTCCATAGAAAACGACCAATTGGAACCGTGCACCTAGCTTCTGACATTTCATAGGTGCCCATGTAAAATATTTTGATTTTGATTATTTTCATCTCAAACAAACCCAACGTTTCGATAGTGGATTTTGTTGGATATGTAAATCAACTCACACAAGGACGATTTTTAATATACAAAAAATAGTGTCTATGGAGTTTCTTGCCTGTTATTCTCCATAGGACCTTACTACGATTTGGAATGGGCAACTAGCTTCATCTTTCTGAATAACGACTCCTTGACAATTCAAAAGTGCTTGTAAATAGTTTAATAGAAACAAATGCTTGAAGTTTTTTATTTTGACCATAATGAGGCATAGTAAAGCATCTTTTATCAAACATAACAAAACTGTGTAACTTTTAAACTGAAACAGCTATCGCGATGAAACAAACTCCATAATGATTGGAAGTAAGTAGGCATCCACATAAAATTAAAATTGAGAAAAAAACTACCCTCAATTAAAAATAAACATGTTTTTTTTAGTAAAAATCTGTATATTTTTCATCAATTTTTACAATAATTGTAAAATTTATAAATAAGATGCCCAAGAGAATAAAAAAAAATTTTTGATACAAAAAAAAAAAAAATTGACCATTTTTTCCGTCGATAAAATTAAGCATAGATTCCCTCATTTCGATATGTGCACATTATGAAGACTCACACTGTATACAAGCCTTGACTGCAACCAGGCATTGATGGAGTGACATATATGACAATCGTCCATCAATGCCTTTGTTGCAGGCCGCAACAGTAATGTACTATGATTTATAAGCACAACTCTGACTAAAACAATGACACACGCTGCGAAGCTTTTTGTGTATAAATGTGCCGATGTTAGTAAGTAGAAGTACGCGGTAATTGTTAGGGGCGGCGCCGGTACGCACGGTTTGCGTTAATCACTCCCGGTTTATACACGGCACGGGGAACCATGACGGTTTTGAGTGATCTAGATTGAGCCGTTTATAGATTTTAATTGACTTACTATTGATACAAGTCAATTAAAATCTATAAAAGGCTCGACTCAATTAAAATCTATAAATCATTTATAGGCACTTTTGAATTGTCTCGGTTTCACCGTTTTAAGAGCAGTGGTGATAAAATTAAATACACAAAGTAAAGCGCCTGCCTGGGTTCAAACTCACGACCTACAAACTCGTAATTCGGGGCCAATACCACTGGGCCACCACTGCTCCTATACTGGGTGGCAGGGGCATCGACGCAAAAACTGTTACCGTGGATTCAGTACATGATTCTGAACCCCAAGCGTTGAAATTTTTCGTCAGTTATTTTTTTTTTTAAAGCAGCTGTTCCATACATTTTGATCGCGTAGGTATTGCACTTTTCTATAAAACAGTAGATTTTTTTTAATAACCGACGAAAAATGTCAACGCCCCATGCGTTCAGAATCATGTACTGAATACATGGTAACCGTTTTCGCGTCGATGTTCCTGCCACCCTGTAAATGACAGGTAATGACTAATACTGACAGGTTTACTCATAATAGGTAGACCTTTATGCCATGTAGACCCGACACAGTTTAACAAAGCCATCATCGATAGATTACAATTCATGGCGAACTATCCGGCTGCAGCCGGGGTGCAGGGCGCGATGACAAATTTATCGCGCGCCGCGACAATAAAACGCGCTCGTAAAAATATTACTACATAGTACCTACACCCTTCCTCCCCCCTACTGCACCCCTGACCGCCCCCACCCTCCCGAGGAACCCCCGCGCCCCCTCGGAGGATCCCGCGAGAAATAACACACTTTGTCTTAGAGAGAATCGCGTTCAATCGCGACTTACAGGTTGGAAGAAGCGATGCTATTGATATGGTAAGTTTACCGGTATCCAACCCCTTTGGAGGGAATACAATGTCTCCCATCGGCATGAGCCCGCCCGTATTTTATCAATATTCATGTTTTTTTTTTTTCGAAAAATAACTTTAAAAGGCCCCCCCCGTCTATCTTTAATATTTTCTATGTTATTCAAGTTTTATGTTTTGAGTAACGTTTGCCATATCTCCGATGTTATTGGCTCGATTTGGATTCTGATTATTTCTAAAAGTTTATGAATTATTTTATCGGATTAACGTAACATTTTTATTAAAATTTGTCGACTATGCACCAAAAAAATCGAGGTGAAAACCTTTTTTTTCTAATAAAAAACTGTGTTTTAAAAAAAACACAAGTTACGTCAAGATAGACCCCCTTTTAAAGTTATTTTTCGATAAATTTTCATTAATATTCAGAAAAATGCGGGCGGGCACATGCCGATGGGCGACATTGTATAAATTTAACAGATGCTTATTTATGTGTTTCTTACTAAGTAAGAGAAAACTATAACAGCTATAATCTATCACTGCCCTACACCACTGACAGTTATTTCCTTTTAAATATATCTTGTTAAGGTTGAACTAGTCGCGGGCTCGAACTCATTGGTGGGCTTGGTCAAAAACCACGCTATCTCACCTGGCATCGTGTCCGACAGAGATAGTATCAGTGATGAGCAGTTAGACGCTGGTCTACATGCACAAACTCTAGTTCGCACGCACACAAACACCGTTCAGAACGATTTTAGTAAAACGAGTGCGTAAAAAATTACGAAAAGTCCTTTGGAAGGTGGAGTTTTATGAAAAAACTACTACATAAATCAATTACGAATAAAGTTTATTATAATCTTCGACAATTGAGCTTTGTCGGAACGAGCTTTGTTTTGGAGACTTTATACTTCTTTTATTACTTATTTACTCCCAAAGTTGCGTTAAAATTAGCAGGAAAAACGAATTTTTGTTGGATCATAACTTTTTAATTGCTTTTTTTTTACTATTCTGCTTCTGTACAGACAAAATTAATAATAAGACAATACGATTTCATGTTTTACTTTGGATGTACAATATGTAACAGTGGAGTAAAACCTCCCCGAAATTTGAATGGAAAAAGTGTCGACTAGTTGCGCCTTAACCCCCGACGCAAAAAGAGGGGTGTTAATCAACTAGAAAAGAGCTGATAATCTTCAAACGGCTGCACCGAGTTTGATAAAACATGTATAAGAACCGTCGCTAGAAAACCTGCTTTCAAATAAAAAAACCGCATTCAAATCGGTTCACCCGTTTAAGAGCTACGGAGCCACAGACAGACACAAATAGCGGTCAAATTTAGAATGGATGTGAGTATCTTCCACAGGTCTGATCGATTTGAAATTTGGTATTCTGTTACTCCAATGATATTAGAAGAACATAGTAACCTTGAACTGAGGCTGCAGCATCGCCTGGAATTTGCACGATACCCAAATCCCTTATCAACTTACAGCACAGCTATCGTGTTTGGGCTCATTGGAATGATCTCAATGAATAGGTTATAGATAGATGCTGAACAGAGTCTGGTGATGGAGTAGGAAAGAGAAATGAGGAAATGTTGAGGTCGGGGTTTTTTTAAAATTTTTGTTGTTATTATTATTTCCTTTATTCCATTAAAATACTTATAAATTACATTTTTAAATATTAGAATATAAAAAATATAGAAGCATTTAAAAATATAAAAAATAGTAGCCCACCGGTATCGGGAACAGGGTCCAAGCTACCGGCGGTCAGGGTTCCAGAGAGAGGAACCTCCTAACAATGCGAGCCGTGTCCAGTTTATTATTATTATTATTTATTTATTTCTAAAACACTTAACCTATTACATTTTCGTTTTAGCCTCACAACGAAAACCTCTCAGGGTTTATCTGTGTGCGGCGAGCCGTTCAAGAAAAAATATATTTTTTTACAGAAAAAAATTGAACTTGTAACAACATCGCAACAATCGATTGTCACTTGATAATGTCCTTAGCGAGCTTTTGCGGCATATTTACACTGTAGAGGACTGTGGAAACAAAAAAACTAAATAGGCCTGTGTCCAATTTTTTTTTGTCAGTCTTGTAGATTATTAAAAAATATTGGACATGTATTTTTTCTTTTTTGACGTAATTAAAAGATTACGGCGATACATTGAGTTAAAATATGGCATGACGTCACGCCTTGCTAGATTTTATACTGAGTTGTGACGTAGCGAGCCCCCACTCCTCAACTTTAATGCGTGTTTTCTAATTTATTTTTGATTAATATGATAAAACAAAAAATACGTGTCTAATATTTTTTTTATTATCTGAAAGACGGACTAAATAGAACCTCGTTGTTTTTTTTTCAGATCATTTTATCCATTTTGTGATCCAGATTTTAAGAAATACCGCATCGCCCTGTTCCCGCTCTGAAGTCCGGCACGTAAAGTTCGGCGCGTTATGATATGATATCGTGGTGAGCGGGATCCGGCGGCTCTCGCGGATCTGCCGGCTCTGACCGCCGCCATCGAGCCCGCTTTACTGTGATTGAACCAATACAACACTAACTGGCATTTGATCTGCTATTGCTCGTATTTTTTCCCAAATAACTACGAATAAACTTGTGTACCTAACTGCTCCGGTTTCTCCCAATCTTCTGTCTTGTCTTCGATTGTGAATGCAGCAGCCTCCAGTCGTCACCTCCTCGCCATCTGTCGATTGAAAAAGTAATAAACTGTATTATTGCAAAGCAAATGTTTTATTCAGGAACCTCTTCCTTGGGATGCGGAGGTAAAAACGGCGCGATAACATCATACCGAACATTGTAGGGACGGACAAGGCCTGGATATCATTCCTAGATAGCTGATAATGATTGCTTGTTGAATGAATCAAGCACCATACAAGTTCTCAATGAAAACTAAATACTGATATTAGAAAAACTTCGCACAAACGTCTGATATTATAATAGTTTTTCTCATGAATCAGCCTTCATAAGACCATAATATACTCATACAGAATGGTCCAAATAGTGACGTCATATAAAAAAATATTTCTCATTCCCGTCGAAATTTGTACAGGAAGATTTTTTTAAATTATTGAATGTAAAAATTTCTACTCACTCGAACGAAAATTCCGCCTTTATGATAAAAAAAATTGTATCGTGAATTAATAATGGAAAGATTTTTATTTTATGTCTAAAAAAATATTCCATAACATTTTTTTATTTTATTTATTTAATTCAGTTCGGACAATAATATGGTCCAATTTTTTAGTAAAATACCTTATCACTAATGTTAGTAGTACACAAAACAAGGATAGGAATAGCTGGTGACTGCGTTAGGATGTGCAGAGAACGATGAAGCAAGGAATATACTACCTGACCATTCTCCCCACATACTGCCTCAGAACTGTTTTTGATAACAATGAAAATTGCAAAAAACTAATATGAAAAAGCCGTGTAAAAATAAAGATAGAATTTTTTTAAATCAATTCCGGTAAAAAATTTGAGAAATTAAAAAAAAATATATATAACACTAAACTATCAAGAATCGTGGAACAATGTAGGTAACATGGGGTATTTTCGGATACCACTGGGCATGAGAAATCAATTTTTTTATGACGTCATGTAGTTGGACCACCGTGTATAAATATTTCAACTGCAATATTAGCATTACCAACCGCTGTGTTCGACGCTGTTTAGTGTTTTATATCGCGCTACATTGTAGGTAATCATTGTAATGTGTCAATAAATAAACATCGATGATTTACAAATGATATGTGTCACCTTTTTCTCCCCTTCACGGGCCGAATACGAAGAGAAAAGATGAGGCGTTTTGAAAAACAACAATTGCTTGTTGAAGTCCCCACACAGATACTCCATAAACCTTTTTGTAAAATTAAACTTAATTTACTAATCAATCTACATCAAGTATGTAAAATCACAACAATCAATCTGTCTAGCCTTTTCTCAACTATGTTGGGGTCGGCTACCAGTCTAACTGGATGCATCTGACCTCCACAACCCAGTTACTAGGTAATACGATACCCCTTGGTAGGACTGGTTGTCAGAATTTCGGGCTTCTTTCTGACTACTCGTTACGACTGTCAAAAATCCACGAATGACAGCCGGGACCAACGGCTTAAGAGCGTTTATTCTAAAAGTGGGCAACGTCGCAAATAAATGTCAAATATTTCGCTGTTTTGATTAATTTGGCAATATTACTGTATGGAAATAAGAAATGTGGCGAACTAGAATATTAATAATGAATTGCAATTATAACACTGAAACTAATGTTGTAACCGTTTTAGGTGTAAAAAAGGCATTTGGAAAGTTTCCAAATACTTTTTTACATCTAAAACTAAATATTCGGTGTTACGATATTAATTAGGTATTGCATTTCATAATCAATATTTTAGTTCCCTGGTTAGCCACATTTCTTAATTCCATACAATAACTTTGCCAAATTAATCAAAACAGGTAAATATTTGACAATTATTTACGACGTTGCCAACTTTTAGGATAAACCCTCTTAATCTACATTAAGTATGTAAAATTACAACATCACTTCAATAATGGATTTCATTTTGAATAGTATCCTGAAGGCTGTGGCGGCAGATACTTCCTCCGACATAATAAGGCAATTTGTGCCAAGACTTATACCATAGTTAGACCATTACCATTCCTCGTTGTGTCTAGATGTTGGGTGGTCTTCCCACAAATTTGTCTTTAGTTTTAAGTTACTAACAATAGTGGTTTAATTGCTAATATGTTACTAATAATTTATGGATCTTTTTGTTATCAGAAATAAAATTATTTTATTTAATAATGTAATGTAATACTAATAACTAAGTGTTGTTCGGCTCGGCGGCCGCGTGCAGAACGCTGGTCGCTGGTCGCACGGCCGCCGTTCGCTGTCTTTACGACCATATTTATAGCGCGCTCGGACACTTGGCCGTTTTTTACGATAAACATAAAAGCTGCCGTGAAAGATTTACGCCAAATATATTCCGGCTAATGCTGATTGCGCGTTTCATTGTACTAATGTTATTGCTACGATTTATTGACAAATTACCTAAATGTTCATGTAGATTATATTGTTTGGGCTCATAAATCATACACAGTTTTGGGTCAGGTTACTTCATACTTCATGACTATTCGACTGATTACATGAGTATGTTACATAAATCTACTGCCATCATAATTTATTTTGGTGAATTTTGGTATTCTAAAAGAAAGAATAATATTTTATTTGGGACACGAACAGGAAATACAAACAGTAATAAAAAATAAAATAAGAAAGGAGCATTTTAAACTAACAAACTAAAAAAATAAATAACGACCTGTGCGAGGCCAAAAAGGCTCCTATTTCAGCATAATGCTGCGATATTTAAAAAAATAAATTAAAAAAACGGTATTCTGCAGCGCTAGTATTCTGATAGGGCCGCTGTATTCTACGGTAGGAAACTTAAGACTGTCTGAAATCTGTTTGTCTGTTTTTTATAATCCTATACTATTAAATGAGCAATATATATATAATCACGTTCTCGAAAACGGCTATAACGATTTCGATGACAGTTGCAATATAGGGGTTTACGGAGGCGAAAAATCGATCTAGCCAGGTCTTATATCTGGGAAAATTCATTTTCTCCGTATTTTCACCCGAGCAGAGCTCGGTCGCCCAAAGTTTAGAATAAAATGGCTACCTTAGAATAATGACATGGCAGCATGGAATTAGTAAGTACCTACTATCATGGCAGCATGGAATTAGTATGTACTTTCCTATACTATTAAATGAGCATTTTCTATTTTCACCAGAGCAGAGCTCGGTCGTCCAGGTACTGACAGGCCTGATACGCCTTATTAACCGATACTTCAATTTTTTTCTGAGTATAGGTAGTAATATGATTGTATTGTAATATCCGATATAGCCTGCAGTGGGTACTATTACCGAACGATTGTGTCCTCATAAGCTGGCGGTCGATCAATTTTTTGATAGTGTCAGTCGCGGCGACAAGTCATTTCTTACGACAACATTTGATTTGAGTCCCCGCAAATTCAATTTGTGGCACAATGCCGCTAAAAGTGAGCTCGCCGTCGCCATACATACATACACACTTACATACATAGACGATGGAGGCGCGAGGCGCGAGCAAATGGAAAGCAAACTGAAGCCCAAATAAATATTCGCTTTAGCAACAATCGAGCTCGCAACTCACACAATTACGGCGGAATGGAAAACCTTAGATAAATAAAATCGGAAGCGGTGAGGGTAAGGGGCGCGGGTCGCGGGGGGAACGGGGGAGGTTTTTTCGCAAGAACAGAAAAAGCGAAGGCAGCAAACACAAACATCGGGCGAATGTAGCGAATTTCCAAAGTCCATTCGGTTTATTGACAGCGGAGGGGCCGAAACCGAATTCAAATCCCCGCCCGCCGCGATTTACAATAAATTTCAAGCGGAGAATATGTTTGCAATATGTCGGAGGTAGGGCTTCGCCCCTTGCTGCCGCTCTCGAGACCAATTACTTTGCCCTTTCGCCCTCTCGCGGTGCCTCGGGTGCCGCTACTTTAAACACTGCGTGTATGCAGCCAGTTGTTTACAACGTAATCGCATGTCGAGACCCTCTCGGCTTTGAATTTTCATTCAATTCTTTGAATGGCGCTCAAATCATGTGAATATCCAATTTTCTCGGCGAACAATTTATTGTGAAAATGTTTTATCTTTATTTATAGGCTGTTTTGAATTATGGTCGCGGCAGATAAAGTAGTTTATGATGTTATGAATGAACACAAAGATTAGGTATGTGTTTATGTTTACTCTTGAACATTTTTTTTTTCTATGTTATTGATTTGAAGGTATTGGTGTTGATTCCCTTGTTCACAAACTAAACTAAATTTAAGTTCAGTGCATCCTTTTCTTTCTATTTCATTAAGAAAAGGACAGAAGATAAATTTTAGTTTAGTCCTGTCAAATTAATCAGCGCTTGACGTAAATTGACGCAATTTCAGTCGGCAAGTTTTTAATCACGTCTAAACTTGTATGGAGTAGTGACAGGCGCTGATTAATTTGACAGGACTAAACTAAAATTTATGTTCTGTCCTTTTCTTAATGAAATAGAAAGAAAAAGATGCACTGAACTTAAATTTAGTTTAGTTTGTGAACAAGGGAATCGGCACCAATAATAACCTATTCACTGCATCGACATATCATTGAGCACAGAATCAGCGCAATTAACTGTCAGATTTATAATGCTAGCCACACACGTTACGTGTGTTGGAAGAAATTTGCGCAAATCCCTAAGCTTGTGATTTTCAATTTTCGATTCCAAGCTTGTGCAAATTTGAGTTTGCGCAAATTTGCTTGAGCATGTGAGTTCAAGTTTCAGTAGATTTTTTGTATCAACAATGAAAGTACTTACAATACACCTAGATGGTCACTAAACAGAAATAATATCGTTACAAGCAAACTTACGCAAGCCTAAATTTGCGTAAGCCTAAATTTGTTATGTGTGGCTACCAACTTTGCAAAAAGGGTTGAAATCTTTCATCGCATCGAGTCATATCTTTCTTAGACAATAATTGTTTCAACCGAGCAGTTACACGCGCCTCTCTCGCACTCGACCCCGGCAGAAATGAAGAAATAAAAACAAAACATGATAGAGTCATAAAAAGTGAGGAAATCGTTATAACAGAGCGGGTAGAGTCACGGGTAAAGCGGGCAGGGGCGACACTCGTGTAGAGATGGATAACAAGTAGAGATATGCAAGGGAACATGACAGATTATCAATATTTAAGAACCTTTTTAACTTTTTAAATATAAAAATTCTTCTATAAATTTCACGGTTTTATGGGTTATCGGAAGCAGTGGTGCCCCATTTGTAGGTCGTAAATTATTTCATCACCACTGCTCTCAAAACGATGAAGGAAAACATCGTGAGGATACCGGTATGTCCTAGAACCAAAAAAATCGAAGACATGTGACATCTACCAACCGGCACTGGGCCCGCGTGGTGGGTTACAGCCCACTCCCTCTCACAGAGAGGAGGCCTGTGTCCCAGCAGTGGGAACATTATAGGCTGATTATGCTATTCTTATGCTATGAGCAATCATGATTTATTGAATGAATCATAGCAATAAAAAGCATAAATAGCATAAATTATTAAATTCATCCCAACTTCAAAAAAATATTCAACCTGCATTTTTTTTCGGCATTGCTTCTCAAACATTAATTTTAAATTAAAATCTACAGTACAATCAATGTAATTTAAACTTTATTTTATTAAGTTTAAATTACATTGATTGTACTGTAGATTTTAATTTAAAATTAATGTTTGAGAAGCAATGCCGAAAAAAAATGCAGGTTGAATATTTTTTTGAAGTTGGGATGAATTTAATAATTTATGCTATTTATGCTTTTTATTGCTATGATTCATAAAGACAACATGGAGCGGCAGATATATTCATGACTACTCGATACGGTGGAGCAATAAACCGCCCCCGACCCCCGGGACTACACTAACTCATACAGATCGGAAATATTGATGTATTCATACCAAACTATTTGGGGTTTTAATCCGACTGTACGTTGTATTTATTTCATAAGAGTTTCAAAAGATGAGAAATTATAACTTATTGATTTGTTATTATGTTTCATTCGAACAATGCTAATGCAGGTTGCAGACCAAGAGCTAAGCTATGACGAAGCTATACTAAGCTAAGCTAGCTAAGCTAAGCTAAGATAGCTAAAAATATGTCCTGTGCACACCAAAAACTCGAAAGCTCAGTCAGTTTTGCGAAGTTCAAAGGAAGTGCGGAGCTTAGCTCGCGTAGCTGTGCATCGGCAAACACAACTAACTTAGCTGCGCATATTTTAGTTACCTCACATAGCTTAGCTTGCAGCATAGTTTGCAGTCTGCACACAAGTATGAAAAACTGCGTCAGCCATACGAGCTAAGCTAAACTAACTTAGCTTAGCTCTTGGTCTGCAACCCGCATTACACATGCCTGAGAGATATTTTTCGATGGCATGTGAAGCCAAATCAGAGGCCTATGGGTGGCTTTAAAACTCTGGTACTCTAATTGCGTAATGCACGATCAATCAAAATTTGTTTCGATTTGAAACAGATTGCTAATCCATTGCTTCATAAGTTCGAAAAAAAATCTGCTCAACAACCTAAATAACGCAATGAATGTTGTTGAACTGTCAAAATTAAACAAAGTTTTCATAATCGTTTACGAAAATAAGTTACGCAATTAGGTTAGTTAGTCACTAAACACACGAATAGAAGAAGTGCTAACCCTGATTGATTTAAGTAAGTAAAGTAGGTAAGTAATCGGTCTGCTCAACTATACAATAAAATAAACAGACATATTAACTTATACACAAAAAAAAAATATGAATGTAAAAAAACAATAACCAGTTGGATAAAAACGGAATAGTTAATTGTGAGGAGTTTTTGTGAGAGTGTGTTGCTGTGGGGTTAAACTGGTCTGATGATGTGTATGTGTGTGTGTGTGTGATTTCTTTATTGGAATAAATATTTTTTAACAAAAGACAGTGAGGCCCTGACTCCTGCGCTAGGTATAGCACCTGTGTTACAGGAGCCAGTGTCTTCTTCCAATCACATAAGTCGATTTTTATGCAATAAGAATTAATCTTAAACATACAAATAATAGAAATGAAAATAAAAAAGAAAATTATAAACATGTAAAACGTCACTAACGTGGAGTGATTTATAAGAGTTTGGTGTATCTGTTGAGGAAGTGAAGTGAAAAATTTGGTATTTTAGTCGATAATTCGTAGAATAAATGAGTTCCTCTGTATCGCAATAGTTTAGATTTAAGAACGAATCTAACAATTTTCTTTTTAATAATGATGAAAGTTTCGTTGCATCATAATTGCATTCCACCCCACAGTAAACAAAGCCGCGCGATTAACGACTCGGCGCCGACAGTTGCAAAGTTTCCCAACTACGCTTAGTGGCCGCTGCGAGCGAGCGACGGACAGCAGCATAGCCTCATTACATCGCGGGCGGAATTCCACTCTTTATTTATGAAATAAAAATGAAAACATTTCTGCGGAGAGCTGACGAATGGCCGTCCCCCCTTGCACCCCCACTCCTCCCCAGCCACCCCCACCCTGTCCACTAAGGGTAGGACTGGGATGCCACGACACGGCTACCCACCTTATAGTAATATGACAGCTGTGTGGTTTTCAAATTACCTATGCTACGGAATTCGTAGCATAGGTAATGACGCTACGACACTCCGTAGCATAGATATTCTAATGCGCTACGATATTTAGTTTTCTATGCTACGCTACGAACTGTTTTGGCTACGCGCTTTCGTAGTAAGGTCGTGATAAACTATTATTTATTTTGTAAATCGGTTGTAAATAATACGTCGTATTATAATATTTTTGAGCTAGAAGAGGTTTTCAATTTTAAAAAAACAGTGGCACTCCGGAAGTGCCGACAGAAGTGAAAACTTGAAAAAAATCGGCACCGCGGTAATCAACGCGTTGATATCTTTTACTCCACGATGTCGGTAAATTGCGTTACAGTGTCGCGAAATCAATAGTTTAGTCCCATCTCAAAAATGCTCAACGCGCCTAAAGAAGATTTCTCTTAAAAAAACGTGTGGCACTCGGGGACTGCCGCGGTAAAGCTATTGCATAGCATTTGTAACCTCCATACTTCCTATTTGTCAACGCTACACTTGGGATAACGACGTGATGACATAAAACAAAAATTACGTTCCCATGACAACATCACGTTTCCCATGACAATATCACGTTGTCATGGGAACCGTCATTACATAGTAGGCGGAGTGGGGGGTGTTAGGTTTTATTTTCGTTACGTCACGGAATTTCTTGATTCGGTCGCCGCGCTCAAAGCTCGCGATAAAAGCTATGCAATAGCTTAAAAATTTAAGAGTTTGAAACTAAATAACACAGTTGCACAAAGGTTTCCCCACTTCTTGTCTGGGTTGTAGGTTTAAAACCTGCCATGTAAGTACCAAGGAGACTTTTGGATCTATAGACAACACGATTAAAATGAAGGATATATAGTTAGGAATATTTATTATTTTTCCAGAAATATTATGAACACTGCACAAGTTGACAATAGCACAAATCCGATACTTTAAAAGCAGCGGCGGAAACAATAACAGAACTGAAACGTTATCTAAACTTAAGTATTATTGTTGCTTCAGAATTCTGCTGGTTTTGACCTCACAGTTTAGTTCGCGTGAGGTCCTTGGGTTTGATTCAGAAGCTATTTATCAAGGTTAGCTAATCTAGGAAGGCTTTTTTGGCTGGAAATGTGATCAATTAAAATGACTAAACTCGTTCAGCTTAGCGCAGTACACAGACTATGGGAAAAAAAATTGTGGACCGATTTATAATTTTTAGTCATTGCAGCCATCGAAAAAACCACCGTAGGCGCGGGCTTGCGGACGGTGAGCAATGGGTATCTCGCCGTCCGATAAGGACCAGGCCCGGGTCGACGGCGCGTTGTGTTCCACGTGCGCCTCTAAGAGATGTCAGCAGTACTGACGGGGTCTACTAGTGCCGATGCCTGCTGGGGTTGCAGGGAAGTCGGAAAGGGTTACCATGGCAACATACAGGCAACTGAAGGAACACGTGTGGGTTTTATTCTGTAAGAGTCTGACACGCCCTCTCCGCCCAGAGCAAGAGAAGTTATTTGATAATTTCCCAACAAAAAAAAAAGCCATCGAAAGAATTATAAGCGATCGTTTGAAATTAATTTTATCTAAAATCGCAATGAAGTCTTTACTCCAATAAACATCAATGGCTAACTCGTGAAGCCTCATACCTACCTAGGTACTCTTGACCGTCTCATAGGTACTTGTGCAAGGCGTCCATTTTCCAATTAAACATAACACATGTAATTACAGCTAAGTTTAATTCCCGCCGGGGCCGCGGGGTGCCGGGGGTGGGGCTCGGGTCGCGGGGGGAGGAGACCGGAAAGATTTTTCAATTACCAACTTTGTGCCGTTCGCTCCAATCTCAGATTGTAGAGTAGTTTCGCGGTACAGAGGCGACGGGTGATTAGTGAATAAGTAATGGTTTGTTTAAGCCTGTGACGTTTTGAATACTAAGGCCCACATACGCGTTCATAGGTTAGCTAAATAATTATAATTTATAATAATTTTATATTCACTCCTCTTGCTCAAAAAGTCCGTCATTGTAGCGTACCAGAGCGGGGATAAAAAAGCATTTCTTGCTCTAGGGGAAAAAGTAATTTTTATCTGTAACCAACGAGCCTACAAAAACGAAAAAGTCTTTATTCTTATGTAAAACTAGCACTTTCTACCGCATATCGGGATAAAAAGTTTCTGTAAAAATTCAGATTGAACAAATTGTATATTTTTTAAATAAAATAAACTATTTAATATTGTATTGAATTATTTTATTTTCTCGCAATCGTAGTGAAAAGTAGAGTGTAACACACGGCGCTAAAACCCATTATAACGCGGTTTCTATTTACTCCCTCGCTAAAGCTCGGGAGGTAAAACTACCTCGATAGAATGGGTTATTTTAGCCCCTCGTATAACAATCTACTATTATTGACACCAAAAATATTAACACTATTTAACAATCATATTGCGTAAAAATAAAGGACAATGCCTGAAATTGGCTTCTTTTATTTTTCCCGCGGCCGTCTACCAAACCTTTTTTTCTAGTACAGAATAGTGTAACAAACGAAACTTATTTGACATGCATATCTCTAAACTCAGTCCGAAATGAGATATAAGAGTTAGAAGTTTGGATGAATTTATTAGCTTAGTTCTTTGACTCCTAGGTGCAAGGTTACAGTTACCACAAAATAGATAGCCGCTGAATGCTTTTGGACATTTGAATATTCGGTACACACCCTCGAGAAAAAAAAAGTGGTGGCACTCCGGGAGTGCCGACAGAAGTGAAAACTTGAACAAGATTGCCTTGGTGGAAGAAAAATACTTGTATAGAACATTGGTTCGTAACTTTATCGAAATAAAGAGCACAATCGCGTTTACAAAAACATACTTCCAAAACCTTTAAAGTAAAAATACTTGCATAGAACATTGATCTGTAACGTAATATAAATAAAGATCACAATTGCGTTTACAAAAATGAGGTGTCGGTAACGGTGTCGCGAGATCAATTGTTTTTTCCCCATCTCAAAAATGCCCAACGCACCTCAAGAAGATTTCACTTCAAAAAAGACACCATCTTCCATACTAAAATCGGCATTGTCCTTTGTAGGCTATAATGAAAATAATACAACATGAGCATCTGCAGCCGAACTAAGGGAAAAGTGTTTAATTTTCAAAATATATTCGTCTTAGCGAGTCAATGGCAATCCATTAGAGACAGTGTTAGGGCACCTTGCTTAATTAAGCCCTGCGACTTCCATGAAGCACGAACTAACATGGCTGTTAGGCGTCCTTTTGGTTTTGTTGAAACTCGTATATATTTATGCGACGAGTGTGTGTCAGGTGGAGGAAAATGAATAACGACTATAAATACTGCAATTATTAATATACTGTATTGAGACTTTCACAATGGTTTTTAATGAGACAATAATTATATTAACTAATTCCACCATTCCGTCCACCACTATGACAATTTAAAATTGTTCGCACGCACTTCACCTCACTTAGCACGTTTCCCGGCGGTACTGTCCGCCGAGAATTAGATCCTCATGCCGCCTTCGCTAGACGGCGTTGGCAGATCAATGAACAGACAGCTTTTCTCTAAGTAACACATCCATATCCTTACATATTATAAAACAAAGTACCCGCCGCGTCTGTCTGTCTGTCTGTCTGAACGCGATAAACTCAAAAACGACTAAACCGATTTTCAAACGGTATTCACCAATGGACGGAGTAATTCTTGCGGAAGGTTTTAGTGTATAATTAATTAAGGTTTTGTGTAAATTGGCTGAAATATGACGATTATTGCCGAAGATGTCGGAAAAATCATGCCGATTGGGAGCTTTAATGGCGTGCGCCGCATAAACCGTTACAGATACATCAAATTTATGTTCTACAGGATTGAAGATAAAAGTTCAACAAAAAAGTTCGCGATGGCCTACATTAAGCATTTTTATCTTTCAGAATTTGATAAAAATTCCATTGTTATTTCTGAAGTTATTTTGACCAGTATCATATTAATCCTTATCCAATAAAATATTTTATTTAAATTGGGCATTTAATTGAGATTGAAATATGCCTTGACATCATATAATTTTTAAACGAATAGATTAAAAGATATTATAGATTCGAAATTACGCGTAATAAAATAATTATGGTTGGAGCGCAGCGGTAAGAGTTAATAACCTTTTCCTGGACTATTAGGTATGTAATCCCGGTACTGCCTGGTAGTACGTTCCCGTGCGATATTTTCCGACATCCACGCGGACGAAGCCGCGGGCAAAAGCTTGTAGATAAATAAAGACTGTTTAATATTTGTTTTTATTTTCTGTTTCTTTGTCAGTCTGTCTCATTAGCCATTGGTCAATGTTTTATTCCCTTAAAACCAACATTGCTATTCTCCTCAAAATTTAAGAAACGTTACTAATACAGCAGGTTGCACATAAAATTAATCTTCAGGTAAACGTTTTTAAACTAGCTCTCCCTACTCTGTGCTCTGTGGAATTCTTAATATCAGTGCGCGCTAACTACGGCCGTATAATATTGGCTGTTGGGCGGCTGCCTCCCCCCTCCCCCCAACCTGCCAGCCCGCCCTGCACCCCCGCCCGCCCTCGCTGTCGCGGCGCGTGCACTGACTTAGGCTGGACCCACATGCAAGATGCAACTTGCATTTTAGAATACTCAAAGACTATCGAGGTCAGATGGCAAAGTTTAATTTGATATGTAACATAAATAAAATATAATAAAAAATGCCTTTTATTTCATGCAGTACAAAAAATAATATTTTTTTTACAAGTGTTATGTATGTAAATACAATGTAGTGATTTAAAAAAAAGATTGTAACATTCGTTATTGTTATCATTTCATAAATCAAATCAAATCATTTATTACTTTGCAGACATGGGTAATTATTACATTGATGTTTTATTAAGAAAGTCCTCCATGTTCTACCGTCACATGGGCATGCAAATCAGGTTAATTTACACAAATTTAAAGACATTATAAATTTAAATAACAAGTAGGAAATTTTAACAATACATAATAAAAATTAATGTCAAATCGTTCAAATTACAGTAAATGTAATAATAATAATTAATTAGTAATTATCATAACATTTTTTATTTGATTTATAGTTTCTTATAGTAATTAAAATATAATAATAAATGCAAATTACATGCCTTTAAATATGTAGTAATATTGATTGATTTGAATTTTTCAAATATGCTTATTTATTCAAGTTCATCGAAGGAGCGTTCATGTTTTCGGAAAACTTATGCATACAACTAAACCGGATAAAATGTTCAAATTGAAATTCAATTTAAAATATTTAATTTGACATAAACCTATGTGGCACCTATGAAACGTCAGAAGCTAGGTGCACGGTTCCAATTGGTCGTTTCCTATAGAAAACAGCCGGCAAGAAACTACACGGTCACTCTTTTAAAAAAAACAGTGGCACTCCGGGAGTGCCGACAGAAGTGAAAACTTGAACAAGATTGCCTTGGTGGAAGAAAAATACTTGTATAGAATATTGATCCGTAAAATTATCTAAATAAAGAGCACAATCGCGTTTACAAAAAAAAAACTTCCAAAACCTATAAAGTAAAAATACTTGTATAGAACATTGATCCGTAACAAAATATAAATAAAGAGCACAATTGCGTTTACAAAAATGAGGTGTCGGTAACGGTGTCGCGAGTTCAATAGTTTTTTCCCATCTCAAAAATGCCTAACGCGCCTCAAGAAGTTTTCAGTTCAATAATTGGCTTTTACAATACTTTCAAATTACTGGTATGGGAGGACAGTGTAGACCTGTCACCAAGTACTAATAATAATATAATCACGTAGATAATTAAAATTTAATCTAAATTATTGCAATTATTCAAAGGTTGATTCCTTTTTTCAAAAAGAACAGCTGCACAGGAAAAAAACAACCGAATCAAATAACAAGGCCTTTCAACACCTAAGTATTTTTTAAATCAATTTCTCCAATTCCGGGCCAGTGAGCGCTGGTCGCGCGGCTGCCGGCAGCCTAACGTCCACTAACGATTACACGCCGAAGTAAACGCTACTTTTAAATTGGATTCCGGCAACTAGGGCCTTTTGTTCAACGCCACAAAGGAGCGTTTGAAGCCGAATTATTGCGACGCGCCGTACTTGCCTCGCTGCCTCGCTGCCTCCACAATGCAACCGTGTGAGATTGTGATTAAAGCACAAATAATACGAATACCTCATAATAATGTAATGTACAGTGATAGCCTAGTGGTGTGACCATCAGACTGCCAAGTCATAGGTCTCGAGTTCGAACCCAAGGCACGCACCTCTGACTTTTCGGATTCATGTGTGTTTTGTATAATTTTCGACTAAAATGTCACGGTGTGTATCAATTTTGAAGTGAAAACTTCTTTAGGCGCGTTGGCCATTTTTGTGATGGGACTAAACCATTGATTTCGCGACACTGTAATGCAATTTAACGACACTGTGGAGTAAAAGACATCAACGCGTTGATTACCGCTGTTTTTTTTTAATGAATGTTTGATAGTTATTGGATACATGAAGTGGACTGCTTTTGTCAGACGACTAAAATGTCACGGTGTATATCTTCTGACTACGTTACGCTCACTGAATTGGCCCGACGAGACGGGCCTGCCGCGTACTTGTAGCTTCATGCCTAAAATGCGGAATGCACCTTTTTTTTTTTGGGGTGGGAAATTATTAAATAATTTCTCCCGCTCTGGGCGGAGCGGGAGGGCGTGTCAGACTTTTACTGACTAAAACCCACCCGTGTTCCTTCGGTTGCCCTGTTGCCGCGGGCCACGATTTCCCCATCGGTTTTCTTCGAACAGGCATTGGCCCTAGCGGACCCCGTCAATTCTGCTGACATCTCTTTGACGCGCGCGTGGAACACAACGCGCCGTCGACCCGGGCTTGGTCCTTATCGGACGGCGAGCTACCTATTGCTCACCGTCCGCAAGCCCGCGCCTACGGTGACCGGAAATCGGCTCGCGATTCCCGCCCCGGATGCGGAATGCACCTTGTGTACTATTCTGTACCACTATTAATATTTTTCCCACAGTCCAGTTTTACGATAAGCTCGCACTGTTTACAATGAAATATATTTCGAATTATCACAATGATAAACTCTTAAAACCAACGCGTACAATCGCATGTTTTCTGAATCTCAGAGGGTAACATTCGTGTTAATGAAACAATATTAACAATTAAATCCTTAAAGTGCAGTAAAGCGTACATAAACGCCGGTCCAATATCGGAACGGCGTTAAACAGATAATAAAGAAGGACATTTAATAAAGCGATGGAACGGACCGGCATCGTCCGGCACGGGGCGACACCGGACGGCCACACCGTCTCTGTAAAATGTACTTGAATTTATTATTATTGCGGTTTATGAAAGATTTAACTTGTGTAGCGTTGCCGGCAACCAGCGACCGGCGGCCGGCGACCAGCGGCGTCGTAAACACGGCCATGTTGCTAATATTAACGATCGGCGATGACCATAGCTCCGTCATTTAATTGACCTCGGGATCATGGGAAATGGGACTTCAAGCTTGTTTTCCAGAAATTAAGACGTTATTGTAAAGTAATTAAGCTTTAGAACTCTCCTAAAAGAGTTTTATTAAGGTAAGTATAATAATAATTGAAGTTTTACGCGTTAGTAATAAAGATAATAATTTTCAAAATTTTATTTTGGTTCCGTATCCGTATAAAGTACCTTTAGCAGACTGTACCTACTATCGTAAAAATAATCCCTGGTAAAATGATATTAAAAAACAAAAATGCCACATTGATAAATAGATATAAAAAATTTGCATCTAAATACCTATTGTGCATCATTCATCTCACTCAGTGGCGACGCACCCCGCCAGTGTGGGGCAGTGCATACATTACGCATGTTGCTCGATCGATAGCGCACGGTATCGCACGGTCGCACCCCAGTACGAACTATTTGCATAAGCTGATGAGATGCATTCATTATGTGCCGACCCTCCCCCGCGCCTGGTCGATATGTGCACACGTTTGGGGAGACACTCGCAAGAATCGCACGTTTTTGGGATTTGATTAACAAATGTGATTTTCGCAACTATGGGAATAGATGATGTTTTTGTGTTTGGGCGATATAAGCTCACACGTCGATACCTACCAACCTTGTTCGTTTTCCCAGCTATGAGCTAGAATTGCTCTATATATATGGATATTGTAAGCTGTTTGTTATTTACACAATAAATATGTTAAAATAATTCTACAGAATTTACAGAATTATCAGTATATTTGTTTAAGCTATCCATGTTGTTTTTAAGAACTCATATTCTTATAGGTAGGTTTAGGAGCTCGTGGCTAAGTACTAACAGCCGCACGGGTCGATCCACCAGGTTAAGCTACGCTTGCCAGGGTTGGTCCGTGGATGGGTGACCATTTCTACATACCGAGACTCCTCCGTGCCTCGGAAAGCACGTTAAGCCGTTGGTCCCGACTGTCATTCGTGGATCTTTGACAGTCGTTACGAGTCGTCAGAAGCCCAAAAGTCTGTCAACGAGTCTTACCAAGGGGTATCGTATTACCTAGTTACTGGGTTGTGGAGGTCAGATAGGCAGTCGCTCCATGTAAAATACTGGTATTCCGCTGCATCCGGTTAGACTGGAAGCCGACCTTAACATAGTTGGGAAAAGGCTAGGCAGATTGATTTTGATTCTTACAGGTATAAAATAATACGATAAGAAACAAAAACGAATCACAATATGCCAATAGTACATTACTGTCGCGGCCTGCAACAGGGGCAGTGATGGACGATCGTGAAAATATGGCCACACAAACGTGAGTCCATCAATGCCTGGTTGCGGCCAAGGCTTGTATGGTACTTTTCTCAAACAATGCGCGGAAATTCAAACTAAGTAAATTAACTATAAATTCCAGAACGAATGACGAACAACGACCATTTTTCACGCGCCAATCTGTTAATTTGTTTTTTCTTCAATTTAAACAGCTCTATTTGCAAGCCAAATCGAAATTTAAATAAAATCTTTGATAAGTTACCTCCTTAGTTGCCATGTGTCGAAGTAAAAAGTTTGTTCCATTTTTAAATAATACCACAGATCGGTAGAAGATACAAATGAGTACAAATAAGATATTTGAAAGAAGGTTGTCAAAATAATGATCGAATTTTTTTTATCGATTTTTTCTCAAACATGCCCCTTTTGCAGGCCGCGGGAGTAATGTAGTATTAAAACTGATCAAAAATCGCATTAAAAACTTCACGTCAAATGAAGTTTACTCCTTGTTTAAAAAAAAAAAAAAAAAAAAAAAAAAAAAAAAAAAAAAAAAAAAAAAAAAAAAAAACAGTTACTTATTAGTGAAACCGACTGCATTGCAAAGGAAGACGACGATAACCGACTTTTAATTATTTTATACTAAAGATCACGTCTAGACGAGTAGTGTTAATGATTTCGAAAAAATATACAGTGTGAGTCTTTAACAATGTGCTCATATCGAAATGGGGAATCTCTGCTTAATTTTATCGACGAAAAAAGTAGTTAAAAAAATCTTTTTTTAATTTTTATTTTAAAGTTACTTACATTATAATGGGGTCTTATTGAGAAATTTTACGATTATTGTAAAAAAAATACGAAAAAAAAAACATGTTTATTTTCATGGAGTTTGTTTAATCGCGAAAGATCGTTTAGTTTCAAATTAAAACCGTTTTGTTTACACTGGTGTCAAAGTAGCGAACAAAATTTTAAAAATTCCATAAAGAATATTTAGTGTTTTTTAAATCTTTTTTCCGTCGATAAAATTTAGCATAGATTCCCTCATTTCAATATGTGCACATTATAAAGACTTAAATTAGAGCATTTTCTTAATAACTTCATGTTTGTATTACATAGTGAAATTAATTTGTAAAGTTATGTCTAAAGCGGATAAAAAACTGAGAATCAAGCAAAATCTATAAAGTATATTTTTCAGAAACGTTCACCATTTTAAAGATAATTTAACTATTGATCTTTTAGTATACGTGTTTTATTAAAATGCTTTTTGTTTTATGTATAATAAATTAATAATGCGTCTAATTTAGGTCAGCGGTCCTTGATGGGCGAGTCCTATTACTGGCTGGACGTGCAACTTGTTGCGTAAGCTCAGTACAGAACACGCAAGCTAACCACTCAAGGTCACTGTCATATACCTGCGTCTTAATAAGATAATACCAATTTAATATTTAAATTCGAAATGACTAATCTAAATCTTAATAAAGAATTGTGGTTTGTTTGGCCGAAACATGATAAACGAACCAAAAGTCGTTGAAAAAAGATAATAAAAAGCGGCCAAGTGCGAGTCGTACTCGCCCATGAAGGATTCCGTAGCAGCAAGTAACGATAAGTTTACGATTTATGACGTATTAAAAAAAAACTACTTGCTAGATCTCGTTCAAACCAATTTTCGGTGGAAGTTTACATAGTAATGTACATCATATATTTTTTTTAGTTTTATTATTCTCTTATTTTAGAAGTTACAGGGGGGGGGGACACATTTCACCACTTTGGAAGTGTCTCTCGCACAAACTATTCAGTTTAGAAAAAAATGATATTAGAAACCTCAATATCATTTTTGAAGACCTATTCATAGATACCCCACACGTATGGGATTGATGATAATTTTTTTTTGAGTTTCAGTTCTAAGTATGGGGAACTCCAAAATTATTTGTTTTTTTTCTAGTTTTGTGTGAAAATCTTAATGCGGTTCACAGAATACATCTACTTACCAAGTTTCAACAGCATAGCTCTTATAGTTTCGGAAAAAAGTGGCTGTGACATACGGACGGACAGACAGACAGACAGACAGACATGACGAATCTATAAGGGTTCCGTTTTTTAACGGAACCCTAAAAACCAATTGAAATCTCAACCTGTCTCACATTGCTCACGTGGAGATAAACAAAGCATCTTTGGTACTACACACCTCACACTACATCCCTCGACACACGACCCCAGTGCCGCGACCCCCGCACCTCGCACCCGCCCCCTGCCCCCCGGCAAGTAATTAAGCCTCTCGCGACACTTAACAGCTCGTTACGGTAGGTCCGGCCTGTGCTTGTGCATTTATGCATCTGTGCTTGTGCGACTGTCCTTGTATGCCTGGACGGCCACTCAATATAAATGGACGCTTGGCTCTAGGGCCGCGTCAAGAGCTCATTGAATCGATGTGATACATTTTGAAGCTCATTCAGGTGATATAAGAGGACGAAGTTCTTTGTAATCTATTCTGGGTCAGTAATCGTTTTTAATCTGGATGTGAAATAAATTGCTCACGAATGAATAACGAATTCAAAAACAATTCAATTGAAAATAACAGTGGCCCTCCGGGAGTGCCGACAGAAGTGAAAACTTGAAAAAAAACTTCCAAAACCTTTAAAGTAAAAATACTTGCATAGAACATTGATCCGTAATATAAATAAAGAGCACAATCGCGTTTACAAAAATTAGGTGTCGGTAACGGTGTCGCGAGTTCAATTGTTTTTTCCCATCTCCAAAATGCCCAACGCGCCTAAAAATGTTTTCACTTCAAAAGATCATAAAGTTGCGTGATATTTAGGTTTAAAAGTATCAACATTCAATTATGTGCTCCGTCAATGGAAAAAATACTTTTGTAACTCATTTTTGCGGTAAATAAATGGAGGAAAATAGTTGCAGGCAGTCCACTTATTACTATATTTAGCGTATCATAGGGAACTATCTACGAATTGAATAATATTTGGGCAACGCTCTCCGACACTAACGATAACATCGCATCAGCACCAAAATATATTCACTCAAATACTTCCATGCATAGTAGCAAAATATCTGTTTATTAATGCAAGACGTAATTATAATCAAATGTGCAATACGGATGATGCCTGGGTCAAAAAAAAAGAAATTCTATTTAGTCCGTCAGTCAGATAATTAAAAATATTAGACACGTATTTTTTGCTTTATTATTATTATTATTTATTATACTTTATTTATCGGACAACAACGATCCAGCGTGTTAGTAAACAATAAAATAACTTATTACTAGTTTTAGTACAGTACAATAGAGAGAAGAAGATATAATAATTATTAGTATTGTGAAAAGGACACCCCCAAATTAACAATAAACAAATTAACAATTAATTTATTTTTATCACATTAATAAAAAAATACTTGGATAAAACGCATTAAAGTTGGGAAGTGGGGGTCAGTACGTCACAAGTATAAAATCTACATAATCGTGACGTCATGACATTTTAACTCAATGTATCGCCGTAATCTTTTGATAACGTATAAAAAGAAAAAATATGTGTCCAATATTTTTTCACTCATTGTTCCGTCATTGTAGCGTACCAGAGCGGGGAAAAAATTGCATATCTTGCTCTAGAGGAAAAAGTAATTTTTCTCTGTAACCAACGAGCCTACAAAAACGAACGTCTTTATTCTTATGTAAAACTAGCTTTTTACTACCGCATACCGGGATGAAAGTTTCCTTAAAAATTCAGATTGAACAAATTGTATATTTTTAAATAAAATAAACTATTTAATATTGTATTGGATTATTTTATTTTCTCGCAATCCTAGTGAAAAGTAGAGTGTAACACGCGGCGCTAAAACCCATTATAACTCGGTTTCTATTTAATCCCTCGCTAAAGCTCGATAGTAAAACTACCTCGTTAGAATGGGTTATTTTAGCCCCTAGTACAACAATCTACTGTAAATAATCTACCTGATGGACAAAAAATACATTTTTAGTCATCATCCCTATATTATAAAGAGAAACTAAACTGTCACAGTCAATCGTTGTATTCGTTGTATCTTAAAGTTCAAATTCTTGTCAACCGTCATAGGTTCCGAAACGAGTTCTATATCACAACTGCGGTTCTATCTTTATCACAAACTTCAATCACGTAGTTACCGAAGTAAGGATCATTGAATCAATTTAGGTGGCAGGTGGGGGACGGTGGGGACAGGGGGATGCAGGGGTGGCTCATAATTAGGCTGGAGGATTAGCCTCCAGCGAGGAAATTAACTTGAAACTGGATGGCTTCCGGCCCGGGGACCCTATTTTAGAGGCTCGCAGACAATCGCCGGCGCCATTACCGTGCCAATTAAGACAGGTATTCGATTGGCTCCGTTCAACTGATTGAAAATATTTCGTGTGGCGGGAGCCGAGTTTATTGCATTCTGAGATTTAGGATTTGCACTAGCTTCGTGTTGAGATAGTATACTGGTCGAGATCGTAGTTTTGGGTTTGTTGTATTGAAAGGTTAGGGATTAGTTCCGAATTTACGTTTCGATGGATAAACTTCTCAAATTTTTGTTTTCTTATAAGAATGAGCACATTTTTCATTAATTAATCAAAATAGACTTCGTTATATTTTAATCGGCATGATACGACAGCAAGAAAAAACTATTATTTTATTATTCAGTACATGGGCGACCGAGCTCTGCTCTGGTGAAAATAGAGAATGCTCATTTAATAGTAGGTAATTACTTATTCCATGCTGCCATTATCATTATTCTAATGTCATTATTGTCATGTCATTATTCATTATCTTGTTCTAAACTTTGGGCGACCGAGCTCTGCTCGGGTGAAAATACGGAGAAAATAAACTTTCCCAGATATGAGACCTAGCTAGATCGATTTTTCGCTCCCTTACGGAGCACCCCCGGGGGTACCCCTATATTGCAACTTTCATCGAAATCGTTAGAGCCGATTTCGAGAACGTGAGCACAAATCTATATACAAACAAATATATATACAAATATTCCTCGTTTTATAGTATAAGATAAGTAATTTATAATATAAACCAAATGCCTTGAATTTTACCAGCATTGATTTACTGTCAATTACTAAAATTAATGTTAGTAAACCTACATCGACTCTATGAATATCCAATTTAGTTCTATTTTCACTGTGTGTATATTTTGATAATTCAATGAAGCATGCTAAATAAATCATTGCAAGCGTTCGTCTGTGCCCAAACGAACATGTTCATTGTTAATTACATAAATTATGGGCGCATTTCTAAGAAATTTCTTTTCGATTCCTTTTGCTACTTTATATTTATTTCGTTTTAAATAGAGCAGAGCAGTCATATCATACAAAGGTCAAGTTTTTTTTACTAAAGTTATAATATAAAACAGTTGATGTACCATTAAGTTATGCCACAGATTAATACAGATCGGACACTCCGCAGTTTAGGTATGAAGCTATAAGTACGCGGCGAGCCCGTCTTGTCGGGCCAGTCAAAATAAAAAAGGCCTGTGTCCAATTTTTTTTTTCGGTCTTGTAGATTATTAAAAAATATTGAACACGTATTTTTTTCTTTTTTGACGTAATCAAAAGATTACGGCGATACATTGAGTTAAAATGTGGCATGACGTCACGCCTCGCTGGATTTAATACTGAGTTGTGACGAGCCCGCACTCCCCAACTTTAATGCGTGTTTTCTAAGTTATTTTTGATTAATATGATAAAGTAAAAAATACGTGTCTAATATTTTTTTATTATCTGAAAGACAGACTAAATAAAATGTTACCTAGGCAACTACCGTATTCAGTGAGTGTAACGTAGACAGAAGATATAAGAGTTACGCGATAGAAAGAGAGGCAACTTCTAGGTGAATATAACTGTAGGTAATTAGCGCTGTGCAACCTAAATTACACTTTATTATGGCGTGGCAAGAGTCGCTTTTTATTTAAATTATTTTGCGGGATGAACCATATGTGGTAATGCACATAAAATATGCTAGTTTTACCGGTCTACTAGACTAATTAATGAATCCAAATGAACTTTAAGTTAACTCTCACCATATTGACACGATCCACATGAGCTGAGCTGATATTTCTTTTACAAAAACCAGTAGGCATTTCAATACAGACAAAGAATGCCGTATTTTTTACTATTTCAACTTGTGCGCACAATAATTATGAAAAGAATAAACAGCTTAATAAGGTAATGATTAATATATATGTTACTTTACAAAATCAAGACAAGTGCGAGTTAAACTCGTGTGGTGAGGGTTCCGTACGATAAATATGTTGTATTTTTTATCCCAAGAACAAACTTAACATTTTAGTTGAAAAACATGTTCTCCCATTACATTTATCATACATTCCAACTGCAAATGTAAAATTGAACTCGCAATATTGAGAAACTAGTTGCGCCCCGCGATTTCACCGCAGAAGTCTCGATCCCGTAGGAATATCGGGATAAAAAGTATTCTATGTGTTAATCCAGGTTATAAGCTATCTGTGTGCTAAATTTCATCCAAATCCGTTTAGCCGTTTGAGCGTGAAGAAGAGACAAACATACACAAACACACAGCCACTCACAAACTTTCGCCTTTATAATATTAGTGTGATTTACTCTGTTACTTTAAGACCATAGACTTCATATAGGTTTTCCTGTAATCTATAAGTAAAGACCATTCCCAGTATAATTTTTTTCAAAATTTTAGACTCAGTAGTTTCCGAAACTAAGATAAGGTTAGAAACGGTAAATTTTCATCACTTTTCTTAAATAGGTATCTTTAAAAGTACTTATTTTAATATTATAAAAAAGTGAGATCCTCACAACAAGCCCTTTCATGATATGTCACACTTTTTTTTGCCCCGAAATGTGACCGCCATATTCAAAATTCATTTATTTACGTTACATGTCCGTGTTTGGGTCACAGAAATTTATTTGAATACCAAATTTCAATTAAGTTCGTCCAGTCGATTCGGAACAATTTGGCTGTGACAGACGGACAGACAGCCAGACAACCAGACACTCGAGCGATTCTTTATGGGTTCCGTCTTTTCATTCAGACGTACAGAACCCTAAAAAATGGAAAGGTTACCGATTTAAGAAATTAATCATTTGGCTCAGGTTTATTATTTATTTTGAAAATAATAAAGCTTGGTATATAGCATAGCCGTCAAAGTGTAGTTAAGTTATAGCCGTCGTTTTAAACTTACAATGTAGCTTCGTACCTAGATTTGGTGAAATTGCCAGTAAATAACTAAATAACCTCGTAAAATAAGGTACGGTACGACACAACTTAGATGTAGCTTCGGCAAAATTCGTAAAACCGATCACCATCCGAACTGAATTCGCCTTCAAAATCATCAATCTTTCTTACTGGTTTAAGTGAAAATGATCTTTACGCAAACGCAATAACTTTTAAAGTCATATGGTTATATGACTTTACAAGTTATTGCATAGTTAATTGATTCAGGCGCGACCTTGCGGAAATCCATTATAAAATACAATAAACGTGGATGTATTTAGTAACCTGTTCGGCTTAACTATTTCTAAAGAACCATAAAAAACCCTGAAAGAAATCGACACGTGTTTCACCTCTCAACGAGGCATCCTCAGGATGACGGTTGACTTGTCGCGAACCCGAACACGGCGTGTTGTCACACCGAGCGCTGAACTAATTATAAATAATATAATATCAATTTTCAAATTCATGCTACGTCTAAGTTGTGTCGTACTGTAAACTAAAGTATCGCAGGAAGAAAGCGGAACGGATACAGCTATTAATAAGTAAAAATGGCATAATTAATTGGTGTCTGAAGTCAATTAAAAAATAACTCTCGCGAGTGTGGTGGCATGGCCCGCAGTCATCGTTCTTTTTCAATGTCAAAATTCTACGCGTTTAATTGCTAATAGTAAACTTTTCGAGTGCTTTTAAATCTAATTGATTATTTCAACTCAGGTTAACACAGTCCACTGCCTGACACGCTACAGGCGATGCAATATTGGGGCTAATTTATCCTATCCTATACTATTAAATGAATAATATTTTGTATATATATTTGTAGTAATTATATTTTATTTATTTATTCAAAATCTGTATTTACAATAAAATACATAAAATCTGCCAAACTGCATGACAGTTTGTCGGCAGTTGTTCTCGTCTAGCAATGGATTAAAAAATTTGAATTTTGAAAATTTATGTGCTAAAAACTTAATTATGCTATGTAAACCATAAAATAATATACCTACAATCGAGATAAAAATCTCACAATTTTATAAAAAGGCATTATAGCAGACGTGAGATTTGTTACAGACATAGCTATGGACACCAAAAGAGTTTTACAAAAACATTATCTATCATTATAGATAATGTTTTTGTAAAACTCTTTTAAATTGGTCCTTAGACTTGACATGCGATATCAGTTTTGGGGGTAGCTCATTTACTAACGTTGGTACTACGTACCTTCTTGTGCGCTTACCAAAATCGAAAACGACTCTAACGATTTCGATGAAAGTGGCAATATAGGGGTTTACGGGGGTGAAACATCGATCTAGCTAGGCCACATATCTGGGAAAAATTAGTCTTCGCTATTTTCACGGCCTCGGGAATGTGATACAACGTTGGTATACCTGGATGATATGTTTATCTATTTTCACCCGAGCAGAGCTCGGCCAACCAGGTACCAATATTTGTAATCACGTTCTCGAAAACGGCTCTACGATTTCGATGAAAGTGGCAATTTTGGGGTTTACAGGGGCGAAAAATCGATCTAGCTAGGTTTCATTTCTGGTAAAAGTCGTTTTCTCTATTTTTACCAGCACAGAGCTCGGTCGCCCAGAGGGCCTAAAACGGCCGCTTTAGCAGAATCATAATAATATGATAATGTTATGGTTATGAATCACACAAACTGTCACAAACTGACAATTCATAAATTAACTGCGTTCAATTCATATTACGCAATTCATCTGCTTGACAGTTTTGTTTTATTATGAAATAACATTTTAACTGTAGAAATAAAAAATATAAAAATCTCATTTGATTAATAAAAACTATAAAGAAAAATTTTCCGGTAAAATTACGGTCTTCATTTTTTTCATGCAGCAATATTTACACCAAATATGATTCTAAAATGAATTGAATATGATTCAGCTAAAATGTGTCACCATAGAGGAATTGCTTTTAATTTGAATATAATAAATCACCATACTGTTGCACATTCAGAAGCAATATGTCAATACGAACGTAACTTATGTCTAGTACAATGAGAGTCGTCGTTCGACGCGGGCACGGAGTGCGGGGCGAGGGGGTGGCCGGTGCAGCCCGTTACCATGGCGACCGCCCCCGTCTAATCAATTGCAGAAATATGTACGAGCTATAACCAGCGTAACGTGGCCTCTCCCCCCGCCCGCTGTGCATTGTAAGTACCGCGACGCGAGAGTGACAGAATGCGCTGCCATAGGTCCCGTTATGGCAGCCGTTTTGCACAGGAGAGCTCGACGACACACACTTGGGAGGCGAAGAAAAGATGTATAGAGAACAAGTATCGACACTATTACGTCTAACTAGACGACTGTACGCGAGTGAGCTTTGATGCTAATATACGAAGCGGAGAGGGTAAAATAAAATATTAAATGCAGCTTCATATAACGGACTTACATTCGGATTTAACTAATAATTTATCTATCCTTTGTCTTCTGTATCAAACAAAGATAATTTAGATGCAAATGGAATGATATTCAAATAAATATTTATATTCCTTAGATCATGCTACGAACCTTGGCTTAACATTCGGGAACTCGTAGCCCGTAGCGCCCACCGGCTGCGCTACGCCGTAGACGCCGTAGCACGCTCCGCCCTGGAAAATTAATGAGCCTCCATAAATATCTGCTGACGTTTAATTACAATAATAACTGTTTCTGTTTCTTTGTCAGAATAGTAGTAATACATTGTTATAATACAGTTATTAATTTGTTTTACGATAAAATTGGTGGGTATAAAACCAACAAATAAAATAATTGAATAGCGTAATAAACCATGGGATTATAAAGTTTAATGTTGTCATTTTGCGATGTTATCTGCCTTCATTGTGCAAAGCTTACATTTTTTTTTTTTTTTACGTAGAAATAAAAATACTTACATAACTTACCTTTTAAACGACGAACTAAAGTGATAAAACATTGTCTATGGCACAATGGAAAATCATATATTTATATACCATTGTCAATGTATCTTATCACTAAGTAATATAAATCATGTACAAAACATACATATGTAATCTTATATATAAAATTCTCGTGTTACAATGTTAGTTACCTTACTCCTCCGAAACGGCTTTACTGATTTTTACCAAATTTTATATGCATATTCAGAAGGTCTGAGAATCGGCTACTATCTATTTTTCATACCCCTAAGTGATAAGGGTTGTCCACCTCAAACAAATAATTGGCAAAACAACGTTTGCCGGGGTCAGCTAGTAGTAATGTATAATTCAAATACATAATTACCTCCATTGTCTTAAGATCTTCATCAAACCGTCAAGCTTGCAACCAACCTGTTGTTTTATCTAGTCCTTGCCAAGTTGTCCTTCGAAGCCATTTTGCTTCACTATGAGAGGACGATAACCTTCAACTACTCATTGACATCTTTTTGTGCTCCAGTCAACAAGAATATTGAGTCATAGTTTTCGTAATATTTCGATGCCTAAAAATACAAAGTAAAATAAATAGTAATATAGAAATCTATTAGAATGTCAGTATAATTATGCATTCATTGGTAAAATATATAATATACAGTGTGATTCTTCATAATGTGCACATATCGAAATGAGGGAATCTATGCTTAATTTTAACGACAGAAAAGATGGTCACCCATCCACGGACCAACCGCGGCAAGCGTAGCTTAACCTGATCGATCGACCCGTGCAGCTGTTATTACTCAGCCACAAGCCCCATTTATATAATACTTAATACTTAATATCCCATGTATATTAATACTTTTTATGGAACTAAAAAAAATTTTAAAAAAACGGTGTAACTTTTAAACTAAATGATCTATCGCGATGAAACAAATTCCATAATGATTGTAAGTAATTAGGCGTCCACATAAAATGAAAATTAAAGAAAAAAACTACCCTCAAATGAAAATAAACATGTTTTTTTAGCAAAAATCTGTAATTTTACAATAATTGTAAAATTTATAAATAAGATGCCAAAGAGAAGAATATTTTTTTATAAGAATTTTTTTTTAAATATTTTTCTTTCGATAAAATTAAGCAGTTTCCCTCATTTCGATATGTGCACATTATGAAGAATCACACTGTATAATTTCTATCTACCTACTCTAATATAAGTATCTTCCTTTACCAAATTAATAATACTTTATCTACTTTACACATAACATAACATCATGCCTTGTTTCCCCGAAGGGTTGGGCAGAGATGTTCCTGTAGCAGGTACACCCACATTTCGCCAGTTATGTTTAAGTCCCATGTAATAGGGGCGAGCCTATTGCCATCAACTGGGCACAAATCCAGACTTCGAGCTGCTACTGAGAAATTTCAGATAGAAAAACCCAATAACACTTTGCCCGACCTGGGAATCGAACCCAGGACCTCATGCTCAGCAGTAGCGCTTGCGACCACTAGACCAACGAGGCAGTCTACCGAGGGTGTTTATCTACTTTAATCTAATTATATATCTCACATAATCTAGTTTTAAAATAATATACCCAAATAGTTAAATCATTGAAAATATTGTCTTAATTTTCTTTAGCTTCTAATAAATGGATTGTTGTCTTCTTTTTAAATGTTTGATGTAAATAGATGGCCTGAAACACAGGTTTTCATAAACCTAGATCAGGCTGGTCTAGATTACAGTTAGAATTAAGTTTTCCTCGATCGTAATTAATGTAAGTAAATCATAATTTTATTTTATACTGTTTTTTTTTTACAGAATAGTTTAGTCTTGATACCTACCTGTAACTTCTTCAGCTCATCTGTAACTATGCCGACAGCCATCGCCTCAAGAAACATGAGTGCACGTTTCAATTTGCAATTGATTGAGTTGTACCTTTGGACAAAGAGACTACATATGAATCATCGTGCTCACGTTTTACAAACTACATTTAGGAAATTACATTTTGTTCTAGAGTAAAGCTTTTAAAATATTCAACCGCCTCTGTGGTTTTTTGACAAATTTTCTGCTCGGTTTGGTTGGTGGCAGGGCTTGTTCTAAGTCCGCCTGGCTAGCTACCACCATCTTATCTAAGTCTGTCGCCATAACAACAATGTTAACAGCATTGTTGTGTTTCGGTAGTTAGAGGTAGCCAGTTCCTCTGTGGTTGAGGATTCCGGGTGAAGCTCGCTTCCACCTTCAGTCTGATCATCACTTACCATCAGGTGAGATGAAGGCCAAGAGTTTCCTAGTTTAAAAATATAAATAACCAAATCCAGAACACGTTGTGTAATTACTTGATAATTAGTCAAATCCATTGGGATAATTGCTTTACATTTTTTTGAGATTTTTGCTATTAAAAACTGTTACCTTCTATTAGAGATCTTGCAGGCGTTAGCTAAAATTAATGTGACTACAATTCAAAATAATACCGACGCTCATGTTAATGCCCTTGGAGCAAAACAAAATAAGCGCAGACTACCTACAATTAACATAAATATGAGTGCATATGACAGCGAGAGGTCCGTCTCGGAGGGTCCCTCCCTTACCCTCTCTCCCCGTGTATAATTACACCACCCCGCTGCACTCCGCTTAACACATTTCTCATATTCCTCGGCGATTATTGACAATCGCCGCCACCTGCCCGTGAAGGCTGAGATTAACATCGTTTATTGGCGCAGAATTAATCGTTTGTTTAATCTGCGGTCGGCGGACCAAGAAATTAATTATAGTAATTATATTTGTGGCGCCTCCGGAGCAGTCTCTAAGAGGTCAGCGATTCATTCTATAACTATACGAGTCCAGTTGAAAGTGAGCAGTCATTACGTTAATTGCCCTAAAGTTATTTATCGATACTTTTATTACTCCAATAAACAAGGTTGTCCAGAGAACTAATGTCGACACAAAAATTCATAGTTCACGAATCACGACCCTCGCCCCTTAAAAATAACTCTAAAAAAGGCGAGTACACTCCATTATGTGATTTAAAAATGATATTCAAAATCGCTATTAGGGCCAAAACGAGCGTGGCCGCTATTCTATTACCGACCCTTGCTGGAATAAATTCCATCGAAGCGCAATAATAATAAAAAAATGTCGAGAGCTTGTCGCGTGCAAAAGACGTGCGGTCACGCGGTCCTCCCTGCAGCCCGACACCCTCCCCCCCCCCGCCGCCGGGTGCTCACACTCCCCACCTCACCCCCTGCCTCACCCCGCGGCCTCCTCTGACTCGCACCCTCACAGCCACCCCCGCACGAATATAATATGCATTATGCGAAATCCGTAACTCTTATGTCGGGTCCGGAGAATACCTTAAACAGGCAGACTATCAATCGACAATCAACTTTACACCCTTGTTTCAGAGTTCAAAGTCAGTTTGGCAGCGAGGCTGATAGGACTTTTAAGCGATGGTAGGTGGTGCGGTTTCCTTAGGGCGGGCAAGGCCTGCACTCTCCAGATAACGCTGGGTATTAATCATAGTATTATCGGCCGGTGGCGGCGTCTTTGTTATGACACCGCGTTATTGCAGTTTTTTCTCTATCTACCCTCGAGGAGCCGATAAACGACTCGAGAGTGAATTTTCCGGGACAGATGTTTTAGTAATCCAAGGAGAGATAGCGCGCATAACGTTACAATAAAACATTCACTATTATGAGCATGACGTCACTCGGTAGGGTCCCGCCCGGTCGCGCCGCGCTCACGTTTATTAAGTCATAAAATCCAAAAACCTTATAAAATGGAGCATGAATTGTATATAACCAATATTATAAAGTTTTATTTTATTGATCAATGTAATAGACGCTGCGTTTAGACATAAATATTGATGGCCAGCAGGAAATTTTAATCACGATGAAACGAGAAAAACAAAGAGCTATATTTTCACAATCCCAAAAGAAAACCTAGACTCTAGATTTTGTTTAATGTCTTTAAAAAAACAATGGCACTCCGGGAGTGCCGACAGAAGTGAAAACTTGAACAAGATCGCCTTGGTGGAATAAAAATACGTGTATAGAACAATTGGTCCGTAACCTTATCTAAATAAAGAGCACAATCGCGTTTACAATAAAAAATACTTCCGAAACCTTTAAAGTAAAAATACTTGCATAGAACATTGATCCGTAACGTTATATAAATAAAGAGCACAATCGCGTTTACAAGATCTTTAAAGTAAAAATACTTCCATAGAACATAGATCCGTAAAGAAATATAAATAAAGAGCACAATCACGTTCACAAAAATGAGGTGTCGTCACAGTGTCACGAAATCAATGGTTTAGTCCCATCTCAAAAATGTCCAACGCGCCTAAAGAAGTTTTCACTTCAAAAACGCCATTTCACACTGACGTGAAAATTATGAACCATTTAACGGTTACAATAGCCGGTTACCATCATTCACTCGCTTCCAGTCAGTGGCTTCACTGAGATAGTGAACGTTCTTCAGAGAAACTCTCAATAGGGCACAAGATGACTGGCTCAATTGGAGCTTAAATATCAAGGGACAGGACGAAGGGACGCAACAATTTGTGTATGATTAATGACTGCGTCAGTCGGGCCCAGAAATCTGGGAGGCCCGCGGGACCGCTTCAAACTATAAAAGTTTTCACGCACGCCGCACCAGGAAAAGGTTTCCGTATGAGAACGATCGTTTTGAAACCACTCGCGAATATTTGATTTTGAATGGCGGATATAAGATTTATTGTTCCCGAGGGTGAAGAGTTGAGAATGCACATCGTTTCTTTCTTGCCTTATTTTAATACTCACTTTTGCTTGTAGCTAGTAGAACCCAGTTGAATAGAATTCTGAAACTTAGTTTCAGATTCCTGAATAATAGCTGAGATGATTATACATCAATTTGTACAAATGCAAAACCATTCAAAGTACAGTTTACATTACTTGTTACTATGTAATAGTTGAACATGCATGCATGATCAGCCTATAATATTTCCACTGCTGGGACACAGGCCTCCTCTCTGTGAGAAGGAGTGGGCCGTAATCCACCACGCGGGCCCAGGGCGGTTTGGTAGATATCACATGTCTTCGAAGTTTTAAATCTAGGACATGCCGGTTTCTTCACGATGTTTTCCTTCACCGTTTTGAGAGCAATGGTGATGAAATAATTTACACAAAGTAAAGTGAAGTAAGATGTGAATTAGTTTTTTATAAAATGTGTGTGTCGAAATATGGATTTTTTCTGAATTAAATGATTATATATATTATTATATTATTAAAGCACTTGTCAGGGTTCGAACTTACAACCTACAAACTCGTAAGTCGCGGCCATTACCACTGGGCTACCACTAATCCAATCGTTGAACAAACATTCTTAAAATTAAACATCCCGAATATAAAATAACGGCTCAAACACGCGATAACTTCCCAATTCACACACTCACACACTCATCTAGTGTATATGAGAGTGTGTGTGTGCAGTAGGATCATTTTTCACGTTTCATGAAGCGGCGGGCGTGGGGCAGTGGATTAAAATACATTTCGCTAGTCGTTGGTGATGGATGGCCTCTCGGAGGGAAAGGGTTGCTACCCTCGCCCCTCACCCCTCTCCCGCGTCCACCCCTGGCTGCCGTTATAAATGGGCACAGTAGCTAGTTCGTATGTATATGAGTGGAGTTTTATTGTTCAATTCTTTTGTTGAGGCAAATTAAGAGTTGGTCGGAAAGAGTTTGTTTCACGATTGAAGTTGTGCTTAGACTAAAAGATTACCAAAAATGTTTAAAAGATGTTTTGTCCGTCTTGTAGATTATTCAAAAATATTGAACACGTATTTTTTTCTTTTTTGACGTAATCAAAAGATTACGGCGATACATTGAGTTAAAATGTGACATGACGACACGCCTTGCTAGATTTTATACTGCGTTGTGACGTAGCGAGCCCCCACTCCCCAACTTTAATGCGTGTTTTATAAGTTATTTTTGATTAATATAATAAAGTAAAAAATACGTGTCTAATATTTTTTTATTATCTGAAAGATGAACTAAATAGAATTTCTTTTTTTACCTAGGCAAATACCGTATAGCCTAACACACTTACAGAGGCAATGGCTTTCATTTTGACAATTTAACAATATTCATTGCGTTATTAACGTTGTTGAACAGACAAATTTTTCGAACATATGAAACAATGAATTAGCAATATCCTTCAAAATCATTCATTTTGTGATTGAAAGTGTGTTTACCTAACACACTTTCAATCACAAAATGAATGATTTTACGAAATTAGGATGCTGGTTCGAATTGTATGTAAACGGTCCTATGGGTATTGTGTCTGGCATTTTAACAAATTCAAAGCGTCCTAAGTTTTTATAGGTCTAGGCATTAACCATTCATTTTCTTTTGACAAAGCTGTAAGGGGTCTAATAGGGATGATGATAAAAATATATTTTTTATCAGTCAGGTGGATTATAAAAAATATTGGATACATATTTTTCTTTTATACGTTATGATAAGATTACGGAAATAAATTGAGTTAAAATGTGCCATGACGTCACGAGTATGTAGATTTTATATTGTGACGTAGCGACCCGCACTCTCCAATCGAAGTCATTTTTTATTAATATGTTAAAACAAAAAATACGTATCTAATATTTTTTTATTATCTGACTGACGGACTCAATAGAATTTCTTTTTTTTTGTCAGGCATCATTCCTATTATCACCACCTTTTAAAAACTACGGAAACTAATAAAATCTTTTGTCAAGCACAAAGCCGTTGACCAGATAGACATGATTGATGTGTAAGTGTTGATAGACCAGCTCGTAAACAAAGCCATATCACACCAACGCATTCCGCCGGCCAATAAGGAAAACGTATCAAAGTTAAACCCAATTGCGTAACAAAATGTATCCGCTTACTAACGTTAAAATGTCATGTCTTTCCCGAAATCAACACTGTAACATGAAACGTCTCTGAAAATAATTTCAGGCAAATAAAGCTAAGTGAACGCAAATACGAGAAAACGGGAATATTTGCGTTATATCGTGTTTTGGGGATAAAACGTCGGGTGATGCTTCCGATGTTTACCAGACGTAAGGCACGCGGGTGACAAAACACACCCGGCGTGGGAAACGCTGCGTTTTTTTAATCTAAGCTTTTGCATGACATCTGTCTAAAGTTGAACCAAAAATCGCACCACTGGATTTCAACAATGATTGCATTCGTTAATTTGCGGGTAAATAAAAAACAATAATGCATTACTGTTGCGGACAGCAATTAGGGCATTGATGGACGATCATGAAAATGTGGGCCGAGGCGAAGTCGAGGCACACATACGTGAGTCCATCTATGCCTGATTGCGGCCAAGGCTTGTATATTACTTTTCTCAAATAATGCGCGGAAATTTAAACTGAGTAAATGAATTATAAATTCCAGAATCATTGACGAACAACGATAATTTGTCACGCGCCAGTATATTAATTTGTTTCTTCTTTACTGTATACAGCTCTATTTGCAAGCCAAATAAAAAAAAAAAAAGAAAAGTCTTTGATAAGTTACCTCCTTGGTTGCCATGTGTTGATGTAAAGAGTGCGTTCCATTTTTAAATAAAACGACAGATATGGATTTTCATAGTAACATTGCCGGCCGCCTAGGTACTCGCCTGTTTTTGACCAGTACAGCAATTTCGATTTATCTCGAAGAAGGTTGTCAAATAATGTTCGAATTTCCAAGCATGTTTGAGAAAATTATATAACTTAATCACATTTAATTTCCGTTGAGTTTGTCATTGCCTCTCTAAAAGCTCACTCGAATTAGTTCGTCGTAGTGCGTTGCTCGAAGCTGGCGATGCGGCGAGCCTGAGCGGTCGCGCCGGATATTTCATTTCCTACTTTAACCGCGCTTAATGCGCCCATATCGCCGATATTACTGTTAATGGCCACAATTATCCAATATTTACACGATATTCTTTCGCAAATATTTAGTTTGGACGGTTGGTAATCGTTTTGTTATGGCTGTTCAACTTAGACATTGGCGTAAGCACAACTTTTCTTGTAGTCTTCCGGGTATAGGCAATTTATTCAACATTTATCTGTATAAAATACAATAGACGTGGATATACACGGCATGGTTCCACACCGAGCGCTGAAAGCAGAGTCAATGCTCGAGTTCGTTCAGTGCTCGGTGTAGAAACACGCCGTGTTCGAGTTCGCGACAAGTCAATCGTCATTCTGAGGATGCCTCGTGAGAGGTGAAACACGTGTCAATTTCTTTCTGGGTTTTTTATGGCTCTTTAGAAATAGCTAAGCGGAGCAGGTTACTAAATATATCCACGTCTATTATATTTTATAATGGATTTCCGCAAGGTCACGCCTGAATCAATTAACTATTTATCTCTATTCTAATTTGTGAGCCATAAATTGCTGAATAATGCCAAATAGCTTTCACAACTTATAGGCTCTATTTTACGAATCAAGAGGTGACTTTACAAAAGTGGTCTTCCGGCAGTATTGCACTTGACAAATATACTATCTCTACATAAAACTGAGCATCAGGAATGTAATGAATCTACAAAGCATCTTAGCACCCTGCGTGCATCTCCTACTTTTAACGAGCTGTTCCGTTAGCAATGTACAAGGTAGATGCAAGCTTGCTAATGTTACAATTGCACACATGCATCATATCGTTTCTGCACCTACTTGCTAGCAGTCCTACCCAGGCACCCTGCACATAGATCACAGTATACAAAGGCACGTCGTGCGTCACGGCAACACGACACCACGGCACGTCGCACATTAGCTGATTGTCTGCCAACACCTCACATATTTGCGCACACGCCTTCTTCCGAGCTTTTACGTAAACTACCCACTTTTATGGCGATTAATTTTATCGCAACTATGTAATGGTGGACTCGTTTCCTTGTGCCAATATTTTTACCTACACGATAATTTTTACGAACCGATTTTAAGTACCTTTGATGATTTGAACACTGAAACACTTATTCTCATATTTTACTCAGTTGCCATCCATATCTTGATTCAAGCATTTGGTACATAGGTACCTACTTATAGCAACTTTTTAATTCATTCATTATCAACAGAGCAACAATAATGTAAGCTAATTCATTGTCGAAATACAAACACCTTTAAATTCCTTTCAGAGCTCGTAACTCTTGCCAAAATCTAAAACTCACAACAAAGGTCGCGTGTTCATAATAAATCACCGAAGATAACAAAAACCAGCACCAGGTGTGCGCTCGACACATGATTTTAAAACTTGATTTTATAACACTCCAAAATAATGTAGGAGCGAAAAAACGTGTCAAATGCTAACGTCGCGTGGCACCAACTAACGCATGATGCTAAAAAACAGCTGCAACCGAAAAGGGTTGCGGAAGGGTTACAACCCCTCACAGTGAAAACAACCCTTATTTTTTAGCAACACGTGCCTGTCAAATCGAGACATGGTAAGAACCCTTTGTATGCAAAGCGCCAATAAAAAGCCCCGGAGCGTGCATGCGCGTTCTGATTTTAAACTGATTTGAATATAGAACATTTACATAGCCGGTGCGGAGGGCTCCCATTGGCCGGCGATTTGCGTACGGTCTTGCGCAATGCGAACCTACGCAAGTTTTTTAAAGTGTCATTTTTAGGAGCGTAGCATTTGATTCGCTGCCGCGATATGATGCCATGTCGTACATATGATAGGTACTTATGTAAATTAGTTTGCATATTGTCTCGCTCTGTGCCATTGTGTGCGCATTTTACAAGGGTTATAATAAATGCTGATAGGACGAGGAGGGGACTCTAGTTATTTTGCATAGCGATCCTTATATTTAAAGTGTTCGACTATTGTATGAATAAGTTTTAACATTTTAAAAGATTGATCGTTGTTTTCTTTTTCAAATAAGAATGTAGTTAAATGAATCGTCGTAGGTAATTATTTGGTTCGTTTGGGTAATTCGATACAAATCAACAAGTCAGTAGTTTATTTTATAAAATGGTTTAACTTATTAAAAGTAGAGTGCGGGAGTTAGTATATAATTTATGATATGTAAATTCCAAGATGTAAAGGAACAGCACGATGTCGTCCTTTAACCAAAAACGACAATGTTTACAAGATATCCAAAAGTTGACGTGTAAGTAGATCTAATGATTTTGATATTTTGCCTTTTGATTTTTGCCTAATAAATTATGTGTAATAGACTATGTCGATGTCGTACCTATGCTCCAACTCCATACTATGACAAAACTGTATCACATCCACACTGCATCATGCTAAAGTGACCATTCTTTACCAGGAATAAATCAGAATATAAACAAAATAACCTATCAAAAACAAAAAGACAAACAAAGTATCAAATTCTTTTTTCGTAGGACAGATGGTGTTGCCGTTTATAGATTATCAAATCCCAATGTTTTATTACTTATGCAGACTTAAGCGTGGCTAGACTTTATTAGTTAGGAATGTTAGAATTACAGAATTACAGATGTTAAGTTATGTTACTACCTAGACTTAGTTTTAATTTACTGTCTTCGAGACATTGAGCTTTACCATCTTACTTCCTTGGAAAAATATTAATAATCCTCGTTCTCCCCCAGACATTATCAAGACACTAACAACGGAACTTTTAATAGGTACACCTACCGGCTACTCGTATAAAATGAACAATTTTCATTGGAGCTACGTGAGGTACCTACGTAGTTGGTAACAAACACTGGCCCTGGGCAAACATCACAACTTCATGTAGCAGGACTATGAGACTCATTAGAGGGGACAGCGCCCTTTGTAGCACAATCAGGGCCCGCCAGGGGGCGCCATTATCGAATTGTTTAAAATAACGAGGGACCAGTCGTTTGTGTTGCCAGTTAGTCGTGCGCGTACATATATTACGATAGGACATTTTTTATTTTCATCTCAGAGAAATACAAAATATTCGGATATTTTGAAGAGAGTCTCAGAAATGAAGAGGAACTTCATCTGAATGATGTAGAAAACAATGAGAAAATGAATTACTTACGGAATAACAAATTACAAGATCGGAAAAAATGCGAAGACTTGGTTGCACAAAAGATGAAATGATCTCTGAAGAGAGAATTAGGTATGTAAAATTTTACCTTTAACTCTATATAGAGAAGAAACCACCCATTTAATATACCATAACAAGCTGAAAGGTGAGATTAAAACCTAGTCCACCCAAATTATCTCTAGGTACATTTTTAATACCGAAAGCAAAACCTCTCTACAACACAATAGCTGCCCACTTCAATTCCAATTAAATTCCGAATCAGAGTTCTAACGATCCAGTGAACAGGTGAACATGTGCCTACATACAGGAAGAACAGAATAGCTGCAACATAAAGGAGCCCTCCACACACATCGTTACGGCCTGTTTACACGGCCCAAAGATCACAAAAAACGGACCATTTGGTAATTAAATTGTGCCCCGAGGCAAGGTACCGCAAACTTTAAGAGCAAACAGCGGCCGCTCCTATAAAATGTTGCTACTCTATCAAATTGCTCGTCAGTTGTGTACCAAATTGTTGATATAGCTAGATGGCTACTGTTACAGTTATACGTGGAATTTTTGTATGTTTAATGTTTTGTTATTGTTTTTTGACATGGCAAAAACGAAATGGGATTATTAACCCTGTATTAGATGCCTTCTGAAAAATAATTTTCCTCAGAAGCTTTGTACAAAGACTAAAACTCTGTTAATTTTGGCTAAGCAATGCCATCAATATTTGAATTTATATTAAACAAAATATTGAAAGTAAGTATAAAACATAACTTTAGAAAAGTAGGTAGGTACTCATCGAAGAGAAGAAAGTTATCCGAAAGCCGTAACAAAAGCCATACATTTTTGTAAAGACGTCGCGTCCAAGAAGAATCGCGAGTAAAATTTGAGTGTAAACAGAATTCCCGTTATTATGAGTCGTCCAGGCTGGGGTGCGCACAATGGCAGGGGGACAGACTGACAGGCCTATTTGTTGTCACAGCGCACATGGAACTAAACACGCCGTTTTGCAATTCATAGAAATAACAGATGAGGGAAGAATTTTAGAGTTAAATGGCATTTTCAATATCATGTCATAAAACTTTTGTATTATGGATTGTGTACCTAGGTTCTTAATCTACCTTTTTAATAATAAAAGGTTAGGAAATAAAACATATGATGATGATGTGATGATAGTTGCAGGTGTTTTTAAATAAATGAAAGAGTCGAGCTTTTTTTTGAGCTAGCTAGCTAAATAGGTAACTAACTAGCAGTACCAACAGCTAAATTTTTCATTCATAATAAGCCTTATTTTGTCTTATTTTTTGTTAAAATCTCGTTGCACCGTCACAGCAGTCACAACAAGAACAGGTGCCTCTTTTGCTTACATTATACACAACACGGACCAAAGCATTTTGTCAGAAAATAATAATAGGGACTGACAATACGCAAAGCTCTCAATAGGCATAATTTCGATAAATATGAAAACAGATACCAGTAGAACTGTCTAAACTAAAGTAGGTAGATGGTGTGTGAACCTTATATTAAAATCTCCCATTTGCGTTCGATACATCAAACGTAAAGGTCAATGTGATATGCATCGCAGTCGGTGGGGTATATAGATATAATAATTTAACAGGTAGCCTAAATAGACTATTGGAACACTTTATACGCGTAGTTCCAAACAACTGTTTAGAAAATGTTTACTGACAACAGCTGAAACTATAAGGAGACATACTTGGTCCATCTCTGTCCAAAGTTAATGAGATTAAATACTACATTTAAATTTGCTCTAAATGCAAGTAGGTACCATGTTCAACAGTATTTAGCAATTAATAAAATCATCACACGAGCGACTGCGCAATAACATTATTTATTAATAGCGATTCTGAATAGCGAAAAATTAAGTGCATCCTTTCTTTGTCCTTGAACTCAAAAGGTTGCAGTTCACAAGCTGCCACTCGGACGTTCTCAGCTTTAAGGTCCATTATCGCTATAAAACTAGAGTACAGTTAGCTGGGTAAATTATCATTAAATAGGAGAAAGTACTTGGTAGGCAATGGAGTGTTCAGCCCACGCAAAAAATAGTGTAAAGGTAAAATGTGTTCATAGTTAGCACGTAAAGGGCACTGGGCTTGTGAGACTGACAAGCTTGTCACTCTACTACTTAGGTACCTCTGACCGTATAATTAATTAAGAGCGTTTATCATAAAAATTGGCAACATCGCAAATAGCTGTCAAATATTTACCTGTATCGATCCATTTGGCAATATTACGGAATATTTATGGAAATATGGAATGTGGCTAACTAGTGAACTAAAATATTGATTACGAAATGCAATAATTAATATCGTAACACCGAATATTTAGTTTTAGATGTAAATAAAGTATTTGGAAACTTTCGAAATGCCTTTTTTACACCTAAAACGGTTACAATATCAAATTCACTGTTATAATTGCAATTCATTATTAATATTCTAGTTCGCTAGTTAGCCACATTTTATATTTCCATACAGTAATATTGACAAATTAATCTAAACAGTGAAATATTTGACATCTATTTGCGACGTTGCTCACTTTCAGAATAAAGGACTAATTTCAGCACACTAGCCATATTTTATACGTTGCATATTAGCGTGCGTTTTATAGAACATTTTAATATTTAGGTGGTCAATAAATTGCAAATAATTCTGAAAGCATTCCTCGCCGTCAGATCAACGCTCGCGTGTGGGAGCGCGTTTCTGTACTCTGACAGCTTTCGCGCTCAGACCACGCCTGTTCCAACGCCTTTAACAATTTTACACCAATAACTATCAAACACTTTGCATTTAAACACGCGTGCATTTTCACACTATCTATTTATCTTGAAGTTTAATCAGAATTCAGATAATAGAACTCCTGCAATCGATGCACAACACACCTTAACGTAAGTAATTATCTAGACATACGTACATTAAGGTGCGTTTATAAAAGTAATATTATTGTGGATGTGGAAGTCTTGAATTTAGTTATAAGAGGTACCTTTTAACTAATTATAGTTGCAACAACCTACATTGCAACTTGTAAATATTTAACATCGGTGCAAAAAATACGAATAAAACTATTGATTATACAAATCCGTGTCATGGTTGCATTTGTGTTCATAATTAAACATCGTTAACTGGTAATTAATGGAAACATCACAATCGGACGTCTAATTAGATAAAGCGGTGGAGTTTTTCCCTTCGAGGAGGTCGTTTTAATTCCAACTAAAGTTATAATTAAAAGTTCCTATTCACGAATATTACCTTTTTCAACAAATTCTTTACGGTCCTTGTAGTTAACATTCCATTTCTCTAGAAATGTTCGAGAAACAGTAATTAGCTAAAAAGAATAATTCCTACTCCGCCATAACTAATTTGCATTCCGGATAGCATGTCAATTCTAGCTAAATCCTGGCAAAAAATCTTCGTTATCGTTAAATAAGTGTTTCTTAACGGCTACAAAATTTAAATTATGTTAAAGTCAACCGTTTAAAAAAAGCAATTTTGAATAAAAGGAACATGAAAAATTCCCGAAGCAGGGAGCTGCCGCCATCTACCGGCCATTGTCGTCTTGTGATCGTGCCGCATAATCACTTGAAAAATTTGCCTCTGCGATCAATTTGCGCCCATTACCAGCAGGTCAGAGTTCGACGCCTGACGATCCTAATATGTACACTTTTAAACTTCCCCTAACAGTCCGAAACCGGCCTTGTTCCAGAGTCCATAAGATTGATAATGCAGATTATTGGCCAGTACTCACATCAATAAAACTCAACTACAAGCTAAAGAAATATGAATTTTATGGAGAAGCAGTTAAAGCTGAAAATACTTTAGAGTCGGTGTTTTCTTTGATGGTAGTGATACAAGGCGAATTCGGCGGCGCCTCAGCATAAGTATGCTAATTCAGGCAATTGGGAGCTCGCTCGGTCGGCGGCATACTGATGATGTTAGAGGATAAGACAGCCTCGACCTGCGGCGCGCCGGGAGGGTCACACGCGACGGCTTAGGCGCTCAATGTCATGATTCAATTGTATCCGTTTATGTGCCTGACCATTTGTTGATTAGCTATGACGACATATTGCTTATAACAATTTATGCCATGCATTAGATAGATAGGTATGATTCGCGCATTCGTTTTAATTGGTTAGTTAATACGAGATCGTTTTGTTAAAGAATACCTATAAATTACTTTTATCTACACCCATGCTATAAAACCTCTATGAAAGTTTCTGAAACAGCTTATTGGCAACATTATAATAGCCAGTATCATAGTAACCATTACATCATCCAAACGAGTGTTATAATGTTGTACTAAATTTCACTATGCAACTCGTTTCAACGTTCAAACGGGGGACAACAGCACCCGCTGCACGCATGTGTGTGTGATGTGCTGCTGCAGGCGACATTCATACGTGCAGTTGTACTGAATTTCGTGGGAATTTCTTTATTCTTGATCTTGAATTACAAAAACCCAATGGTTTCAGAAACTTTTATAGAAGATTCACATCATGGGTGTAGATAAAGACTTGTATGCAACTGTTATAATTAGGTATTAAAACACTCATGTGATACTATTATCACACCCTCATTCGTGTTTTAATACCCCTTATTATACAACAGTTGCATAAATAACTATTATAGACACCATGACATGATGTAATCTTAGTAGGCTACGAAAAAAAACAGAGTATATATCAGTCTTTAAGTTTGCAGTCACGTGTATTTCATCAGTCTTTACCTACTTAGAGATCTGCTGCTGGGTGTCTGGGGTTCATCGGCTAATAAGGTCATCGATTCAAAGTGTTTATTGAATATCGATGTGAGCCGTTCCATTTACTAAGTAGACCTACTTCAAGTAACCCTCTTTGCAATCCCTACAATCTGCAGTCTTCAAACACCTTTTAACGACGCCCACAATTTGTAATCGGTAGAATAGTAAGCTGTATTCAAACTATAAACTTAAAGCATTGATTCACATGAGTCTGCCTGTACCCACCAATCGCATTACTTGAATGGTTTAAAAAATACTGCATTCATAATGGCCACCGATAATTTTTATGACAGTAATTTTCTCTTTGATAGGTACCTGTTTTGCAAGTCCATTAACCGTTGTGTTAATTGTGACATTAAGATAGATGACGAAGATTACCAGAGTTGATGCTTACAAACTCGTTATCGTATTCCTTGTTTAGACTTTAACTCCTCGGCAATTGCTTTGAGCTGCTTATAAAAGGGGATGCAATGGTAAAGACATGTTGAAATTACTCTCCCAACATTAAGTATTGAGCCACATCAAGTTGCAACATTGCAGGGAATCCCAACTAAGATTCCGTAACATAAGGACTCCAAATGAACCAATTGTTTTTTATTAAGTACGTAAATGTTACAATCCCATAAATCAAATCAAAAGTCATTTATTAAAATTAGGCTGAGAATCAGCACTTTTTGAACGTCAATGTTAAAGTTGGCAACAATGGACTGTCGAAGGTCTTGAAAGAATCTATCAAATATTATTAAAAGCAGCTAACGAACCAAAACTTTCGTATACTAAAATTACCCTAAACATTCATCCCGCTTGACCATGATCAATAGAATTCCTAAGTGGTGCATCCCTTTTTTGTCACAGCCATCATCTGAACTAGTCGAACCGCTCCAAATCGGAATGCTGCTACTGTTTTGTTGCGTTCCATCTTTGTACCGTTAAATTTGAATTCGCGAGGCGACTGTGCGCGCGCGCGGGGCAATCTGCGCCGGCCGGTATGCGCATGCGCGTTGTCGCCGACTGATGGATGACAGGTGACGTCGGCGCCGCAAAGGACCAGGGCCGGCTCAAATAAATATAATCTAGAAACAGACCAGGAATGTTACATGACTTTAATTAGTCTACTTCAAAGAAGTACTGCGACATTAATGGGTGATCTCAAATTGTATGTTCTAGGATATAACGTGTTGTGTTAAAAAAATATTGTAGGTACCTAATTGTCATCATAGATTAGTCACACATCCTGCATTTTATCCCGTAGACGATACTTGGCATATTTATTGCTTGTTTAAAAATAAACGTATGCTGATCATAAAACTTGGCGCCTATTCTAATTTATACACCCAATGATCTCATTTATCAACTTTTTCGATAGCAGGTGTAGAGGAAACGATAACCAAAAACTACGACGTTTCCTAGAATCGTGTGGTAGCCCTATCTGTTCGGAACTCATTAGACATTCGCGGGCTGGCCGGCCGGGTCTCGTCAGATCTTGCGGTGCTCACAAAGCTGCCGCCCGCAGCCACCGCATCTTACACACCGCCACATTTAGCGTAATTCCGACTGTAGCGTAATACGTCGATACCAAATGATAAATCATTAGTATGGTAAGCATTACATGATATAATAAATTGTTACATTACAGTAACCCTTTTAAATTTCTAGGCACGTAGCGCAGTTAGGTAAGACAAAAGTTATAAAATCAACTTTTCTTTAAAAACCAACTACATTTCTGAAACGGACACTCTTCGTAGGGCGCGTAGTATTGTAAATAAAAATTTAAACAATGCTTTGTTACACGGCCCATATTAAAATTAGAGAAGAAACAAAAGGACCGAAAAATTATCCGTGAGAGCGTCACAAACATTATTTTATATCCTTCCAGGAAACCTACTAATCTACATATACAAAATTTCCTTTATAAATATGATTGAGTTACTAAAACCAGACTTTATCGACGTCAGAACCATGTAATGTGCCTATAATTAAAAGTAAGGTATGGTACTCATAAGGTCATGAAATAAACTAGCGTAGCCGTGCCGCCCGTGGATCGGTCGGACGAAGGGGGGCGAGGGACGGAGGGGTTGGAGTATTCCGAGAAATTGCGCGTGCGCATCTCAACGATCATAAATCGCTGAGAGGAATTTGGATATAGATAGCACCAGAACGTAACTTGGCTGGGACGAAATATGTAATGAGAGGTTTCATATCGATTTTGCGTTTTGTTGGGCTATAAGGATTTGGTAAACCATGCCATGACTTGTAGGCTTTTGTATTTTTTCTTTTTTTGTGGAAAATTATCAAATAACATCTCCCGCTCTGAACGGAGCGGGAGGGCGTGTCAGACTCGTACTGACTAAAAACCCGTGTTCCTTCAGTTGCCTATGTGTTGCCAGGGGCCACGGTATACCTTTGGGACTTTCCCGCGACCCAGGACTAGCGGACCCGGTCAGTTGTGCTGACATCTCTTTGAGGTGCGTGTGGAACACAACGCGCCGTCGACCCGGGCTTGGTCCTTATCGGACGGCAAGCTACCCATTGCTCACCATCCGCAAGCCCACGCCTACGGTGGCCGGGATGACTTGTAGGCCTGCTATAATTATCTACGGTATCATTCAGTCAAAAGGTCTCTACGCGTGACAAATCTTTAGTAAATATGTCGAGGATACCATGGGTAGATCATGATCTTTCACTACGATATAAACTACATGAAAGAAGATGAAGTATTAACTTAATTTGACTCTAGGAATATAGACTGAGGAAGATAAAAAAAGCAGAAATAACAACCGAGATTTGAAAATAAAAAACTTTTTACAAAAAAAAAACAACCGACTTCAAAAAGATACTACAAAGTGAAAAATAACTTTAATTTCGGAAGTCGGTGTCTTTGGTTTTGAATTTTCGTTCTTTGTCACCGACTTCCGAAATTAAAGTTATTTTTCACTTTGTAGTGTTTTTTTTAGGTCGGTTGTTTTTTTTTGTCAAAAGTTTTTATTTTTCACTTTTTAGTTGTGATACACCTACCCCACACAAATTCGAATACCAATACCTGCTACGTAAATAACAGTGACAGGAAGTTATCATATCATCCACATACTAATTGACGAAAAAATACGTATTATTGAAGCTAACTCGAAAACTACCCACGCAAAGTTAATAAAATTTATATGGGACCACCTCTGAAGTATGATCTACCAAACATAAAAAGAATCATCAAAATCAATTAATAATTGACGGAGTAATCGCGCAACAAACATACATAAAAAAACATACAATCGAATTGAGAACCTCCTCCTTTTGGAAGTCGGTTAAAAATAAACAATGGAACCTGAACATATGGATACTTATCTCCAATGAAATCCGCCGAAACGCATCAGTTACGCTGTATGCCTGTTTGCGAGCATGCACAGCGTTTAATTGTGTTTAATAGTAATTAAAGCTATAGTTTATATGTGGCGCGGCACCGGCGCGGCATCGGCACGACACAGCACGCACGTAGCACAACTATCTACATGTTGCAGCTCATCGCAGAGAACTATTTAACGTTGATGTATTACCGGTTTTACTACTTATTTAAATTGCCACTATTGGTAACTTTAGTGGTATGAAAAATATCACTCAAGACTTTTTTGAGCGTTTAGGCGTTCTTGACGTGGATTGTTAAGAATTTTTTTTATCCTCAACGGGAACCTCTTGGCCTGCACTCACCTGACGGTAAGTGAAGGTGGAAGCGAGTTTCACCCGGAATCCTCACCCACAGAGGAACTGGCTATCTTACCTCTAACTGCCGAAACATAACAATACTGTTAATATTGTCGTTATGGCGACAGACTTAGATAAGATGGTGGTAGCTAGCCAGGCGGACTTAGAACAAGCCCTACTATCAACCAAATCGAGCAGAAAATTTTGCCGCCACTGGGAGTCGAACCCGGGACCGCTGGCTCGGAGACAGGTGGTCTAACCACTAGACCACAGAAGCAGTTAAGATGGGACAAATGACCTGAAGCAATAACTTATCCTCACACATACCTACCTTTGCAATAAAAAGCTTAAACACACAAATGATACAGTTAAACGGCACAAAAACAAAATACGTTTTGATTTAACAACGAACGAAGACAACGAACAAATTAGCTGTATCTCGCACTACATACATTGTTGTAACAAAAACAAAATCAATATCGGTGCACAGCGCAAGTATTCGGAAGCCCAGACATGTTTATCTATGAGCCCAGCGGGGTCCCCAGCGGACCACCGCGGAGCTTACCCGCGGACCCCTGCCGACACACAATATGCTAATAATTGCCTCATAAAAACTGCTGATATTTCACTTGAAACGCTTCATACAAATATGGTCAAGGTAAGTATGTAGTAATAAGTTATCGTGATTATACGTTCATGTCGCCGAGTAATAGAATTCTGAGCTGCACAAGTCCATACATTCATAAGGCAGAAGAGTTTGAAGCTTATAAAGAGCGAGATGAAAAAGTTATGGAGTTAAAAGTAGTAACAAGTTGTAATAGAGCACAGAAATAGATTAAAGACCAGATCATGAACGAATTGAGGGAGACAAGCGTTTAGTGTTAGTTATAACATCAGCACCCTAATTGCGTAATATCTACAACACAATCACAATTTGTTTCGATTTGAAACAGATTTCTAATCCATTACTTCATAAGTTGGAAAAAAAATCTGTTCAACAACGTAAATAACGCAATGAATGTTGTTGAAATGTCAAAATGAGACAAATTTCACGAAATTGTTTACGAAAATGAGTTACGCAATTAGGGTACAGGTCGGTAACGTTAATTTAATTTGCTCTGACGATCAAGTGTACAGATATTCTGCACATTTGAACTTAGATTAATCAATAAATCTGCCTAACCTTTTCCCAACTATGTTGGGGTCGGCTACCAATCTAACCGGATGCAGCTGAATACCAGTATTTTACATGGAGCGACTGCCTATCTGACCTCCGCAACCCAGTAACTGGGTAATACGATACCCGTTGGTAAGACTGGTGTAAGACTTTCGAGCTTCTGACGACTCGTAACGACTGTCAAAGATCCACGAATGACAACCGGGACCAACGGCTTAACGTGCTTTTCGAGGCATGGAGGAGTCTCGGTATGTAAAGATGGTCACCCATCTACGGACCAATCCCGGCAAGCGTAGCTTAACCTGATGGATCGACCCGTACGGCTGTTATAACTTAGCCACGAGACTTAGATTAACTAAAATCTAAATACAGAATACCTATGAACGAACACTACACCTGCCGTTATCAAAAAAATAGCTTTCAACAAACACAAACATCCATTCCTGAATTCGGCAGTCACAACAAGCGAAATAGAAAATATTTATAAAAGAGCCGCATAAATAGTTTTTATCCCGTACGTCATCAATAGGCAAAATTCCCCCTTGCGACAGAAGCTGATCGAACGTGCAATAACAGAACAATGCCGTGAATGCTAAGTTACCCCCGAGTCCGCACTCCGCACTGAGATGCGAGGTCAAGAGGACTCGGACCGACTCGGAGGGTGACGAGACAACACACGACTATGAACTGACCCTTGAATCCAACAAAATCTCCAGTTTGAATATCTTAACACAGCCCGTACTAAACATTGTCTTTTGTATTTTGAAGAGAGAAGATATAAAGTTATAGTCTAGATAGATAGATAGATAAATCGTTTATTTAGTGCACACAAAAGACAGCACAACATACAATAGCACGATTAAATAATAACTAATTAGCTATTAGGAAATAGCCGCAACGTGACAATATGCAAACAAATAAAAAATATAAAAGGAAGAAAACAAGACATTGTGATGACACTATTGGCTATGGCACAATGTAAAAAAATGAAGTTTAATAAAAAACTGTAACCCGACTACGGTAAAATAAAAATGATCTAAAAAGTACGAAACAAGCAAATATTTCAGACAGAAATCAAGACATAGGTACAAAAATAGTCAAGGTAAAGCCGTGGTCGCATGCCTGTATACCACGTTGGTGCCAGGAACACCTACAAAATTATAATGGCATGCGACGACGGCCTTACCTTGACCATTTTTGTACCTATGTCTTGATTTCTGTCTGAAATATTTGCTTGTTTCGTACTTTTTAGATCATTTTTATTTTACCGTAGTCGGGTTACAGTTTTTTTATTAAACTTCATTTTTTTATTTTATACTTTTCCGTTTTTACACTTGATAAACGTAAATAAGAGTAATACAATAGTTCAGTAATTAACCTATTTTAAATTCCAATAGCAGTACATAGTGCTTTGGACGAAACCATGGAGCGATTTATTTCGACGCCAACACCATATATCGATATCGAGCTTCGAAGAAATCCAAAATATAAATATTTCGTTGTACTTGTTTTTCTTCATAGGAGTGGAATTACAAATCGTTACTATTTATTAAGATTTGATTAACTGCACGTTGGTATCATCTTGCGATACTACATAGCGCAGTCTCACTTTTGCTTGTTTTTAACGATTTAAACATATTTATTTACTTTGAAAATATAATATTATATACATATTTGTAATGTGCTCGTCAAGACCTTTCTTATGATACCAAACATGTCATGATCATCCCATTTTATTTTTTTTCGAGGTTAGAAATTTACGTGTAAAGTCCATCAAATTAAATTTAGGGAAAAATTATATAGCCTATGTCACCCGGACCATTATTACGAATCTATTGATACCTCATTCATCAAAATCGGTTAAGTAGTTTAGGCGCTACGGTGGAACACACGTAAAAACAAACATACATACATACATACATACATACATACAAACATACATACATACAAACATACATACATAGACTGCTAAAATCATAACCCTTCCTTTTGGCTTTGCCGTAGACGGGTAATAATGAATCAACGAACATAAAAAGTGCGGTGTGCGTCTCAAGGTTGCACCAAACGAGAGTCCAGCTCAGCATGTGCCAGGCCACCTGACGCTGATATTCTGCTGAATCCCTGCAGTGACACACGAACGTCGTGTCTCTATGAGAACCAAAAGTGCCTTAGATAGCAACATAGAGAAGAAATAATTAAATCATAGCAACTCAACGATAACGACAGATAAAAAGAAAATAAGTACTAACTTAGATCCTTAAATAATTACGCATGATACTCAATACAGAGAACACACCTAACATGAAAATAAAACGAATTCTTAGACTCTTAATTATTTAGTAACTAAGTATTTGTAGTCTATGATATTACGATACTGTGCACATTAGTTAGAGCCAAGGTAATGCTTGACAGTTGGAAAGTTGATACATCGTAAAAGGACCGCCCGCCCATCGTCATCTACTACTTACAATAACTATGATCTTTAATAATGAGGGGCAAAAATTGGGCAAAATAATAAAGAATCATAAAAACAAATTCATATCTTCTATCTACAGTAACTCCTCCAAAAATACCCCCAGTTCTTGTTGCTCCCCTCTCGTCTACGCATAGTCAATAGTGGAAAACTTAAATCCCAACATACATAAAACATGTCATACGTTTATCATGGCGGGAACACGCGTGTGAGATGAGTCACATCAATTTTTTCGGCCGCCGTTCAAAATCCCTCGGCGTCGTCGGCTGGCCGCTAAAATATTCCCCGGTTTATGCGCTGAATAATAAGACCCTTACCACAGGAGCTGGACACTGGAATAACATATAATACCAACGATTTCAAGCTTGAATGCTTTGGAAGATGTTTTAGACGAAAAATACGCATTGGCAAAATATAAGTATAGAATTGATCAAAATAAGATCGAAATACAGTCAGTTTTGGAATGATATACTTCTAATATTACTTATGTTCCCACTGCTGCAACACAAGCCTCCTCTCTCCGATAGCGAGTGGGCTGTAATCTACCACGCGGGCCCACTACGGGCTAGTAGATGTCACAAGTCTTCTAATTTTTGGATCTAGGACATCGGCCCGGTTTCCTTCCAATGTTTTCCTTCACCGTTTTGAGAGCAGTCCTGATATTACTTATTACGATAGATATGCAAGAAGACAATTTTAGTCAATGTCCGTAGTTTTTGTCAGCTACCTATAGTGCGCACTTGAAAGACATGTAATTCGATACATGGAGTGCACACACACTTTTGCATTGAACAAGGCTGACAGTGATGTTGATCTACCTACGTATAGATGCACATTTAGAATAATGTGTAGGTAAAGCTTGGAAGTATACGAAGAATGATAACAACACAAAAATTATACAATTACGTTAATATCAAAAGACGCAGCTATCGCAGTCGGCTCCCGGTTGCATAAAAACTGTACAGAAGAAGCTTCAGCAAAAAAGCGCGGTTGTGTCGCAGCGACAAAAACGTCGCTCGACTTACCAAACGATGTTTATTGTATGAGTCGCTGAATTTCAAGTGTTTTTTCAGCTTTAATGGATTGCGCGCCGTCTCCACCCCTAGCTGGCCCACATAAAAAATGATCGCCCAAAAAACCTTTTTATTTACTTTTGATAAAACAAAAACGTTTAATTGATTCAAGTGTTTTGTAATAATGTATTTTGAAGATTTCAGTAATGTTGTTATACACATTACATATTAATGAAATTGTGCAAGTAAAAAAGATATTATTGCGGCAAAACCATGGAAAAAATATGTCATATAATTATTAGATATGCGCATAACATTCATGAATAAAATATCCGACTGCCAAAACAAATCGACACGACCTGACAACTGATAGCAATATTTTCCACCATAAATCAATGCTTGAAAATTGTCATGTATGTAGGACAGTGTCCAACTGTAACATAGATACACAGCTTTATGTATGTATGAGATAAGCGATATATTCCGCTCGGTTAAGCCCGGCCAGTCACGGTTCAAATATTAATCATGGAGCCGTTTCAGGCCTCGGGAAATTTCACAAAGAAACTATATGTTAATGGAATAAATTGATTGGCTGGGTGCACAGTCATGTCGAGTCAGATAGTCGGTGGCTTCACGTCAAACTGTGATAAGTGGATAAAAATGAAGCTATTTGTACTTATTAGAGCGTTACAACATTAACTTGTGGGTAAAATATTTCTAGCCTTTTCCCAACTATGTTGGGGTCGGCTGCCAGTCTAATCGGATGCAGCTGAATACCAGTATTTTACATGGAGCGACTGCCTATCTGACCTTCACAACCCAGTAACTGGGTAATACGATATCCGTTGGTAAGACTGGTGGTCTGACCCGTAGACTGTCAAAGATCCACGAATGACAGCCGGGACCAACGGCTTTCCGAGACACGGAAGAGTCTCGGTAGTTATGTAGAAATGGTCACCCATCTACGGACCAACCTCAGCAAGCGTAGCTTAATCTGATGGATCGACCCATGCGGCAGTTATTACTTACCCACGAGCTCCACCAAAATATTTCAGCCTACAAGGTATATTAATCAGATTCTGTCCTAAATATGTTGTTGCAAATGCCTACTAAGGTAAGTTAATTTACCTACCTATATTTAATCAAGTATCCTGTACTTACCAAGATATATTTTCATGGGTTTTTCTTTTGAGAAAGCTTTAAATGCTCATTGATCAGCATTTTTCATTCTCATTATTCACCCGTAACAAAAAAAGCGTTAAGACATGGCCCATGGCCAATTTCTGGCAAGAAGTTAGAAGAGCAATCTATATCTATTAAATATAGAGTAAGCAGTAAACAAAGCGAAGATTAGTAAATATAACATAAACATGGTACCTAATGGCGATATCAAGTCACGAAGAGACAAAGAGACTCATCTATCATTTACGGCTAATGCGTCGAGGAGACTCCACAACACAACCCTTTTACTGGAGATCACTTCGGGCGCATGTCAATACATAGATCAGTCATCTCCATCAGTCATTCATCATTATCTGAATGTAGTATCGGATAAACCATTTACGAAAACAAGCATCGCGAAGCCAAATATTGGATATGACGCCAAAAGAGTACTGATGTAGTTCTATTTAGATTTGAATGAATTCAATACTTAAGCTCATTCCAGGTAACATAATTACGACCAAAATTCCTAACTCAATTGCTAATCAAACTTGCGGAGAATGTAATTCTTTGTAATTTTGTTGCCATAGGCGTGCAACCATCCCAAAATCAGACTCCGATTTTGGCCGAACGATTTCTAATGAGTCTTCATTGAAGCTTCCAATTGATTAAGAAGATTCATAAGGAAACAGGTTTTGAATGGAACGTAATCGTCGAGTCTTTCTGGCAATAGATCATTGGAACTCGAACAGACAAACAATTTTATAGCCTCTCCCCCATGTGTGCCATCATCTACGTGGAAAAAGATATTATAAACGTTTTACGAAGCCTAATTTCCGTGGACACCGTCCGACATAACATCGTTTATGTCCGCGGGTTATTGTGTACTTAGCAAAATATTATAACGCAGTACTAATGCTGCGATACGTCGCCGTGAAAAAACAATAAAATGATTTAACTACGACACGCGTGGCGGCCGCTCTGACTATAACAACGGTGGACAATATCCCATACCATTTATAATGTATCTTTTTTATTACCATAGGGAGGCGGAGTGATGTAACCAGCCGAGCGATGTTTTATTACTTGCAAGCTATCGTTTTGTTTGATTTGGGTACCTACATATGTATGTACCTATTATATCGAGATACATTCCAATAGTTGTCCATTTATCTGGTCAATAATTGTACAAATAAAAGCAAGTGTGTTTGGATCTCTTTGGAGAAAATAGATATTAAATAGGTTGCATGGTGTCTGTTCTATTGCAATATAATTAATTGTATTATAAAAAAACAATCATCATTTTAAAATGCTATTGATTATCTATTCTCTATGACATTGATACAGATTTTTGGTAGGTAAATATTCAAAAAACCATAAAATACTTACCCAACTAAATTAAACCAAGAAAGAATAGAGTCTTGCTACGCTAAGTCTGCAAAAGTAAAAAAACGGTTGAATTTGAAAATCTATAGACGGCAACACCATCTGTTATACGAAAAAAGAATTTGATACTTAGTTTGTCTTTTTGTTTTTGATAGATTATTTTGTTTATATTCTGATTTATTCCTGGTAAAGAACAGTTACTTTAGCACGATGCAGTGTGGATTTGATACAGTTTTGTGGTCGTATGGAGGTTGAGCATAGGTACAACATAGTCTATTACACATAATCTATTATGAAAAAATCAATAGGCAAAATATCAAAATCATTAGATCTACTTACACGTCAACTTTTCGAAATCTTGTAAACATTGTCGTTTTTGGTTAAAGGACGACATCGTGCTGTTCCTTCACACCTTGGAATTTACATATCATAAATTATATACTAACTCCCGCGATCTACCTACTTATAATAAGTTTAACCATTTTTCTACTTTATTTTTTGAAAACAATTTTTATCGTAAGCAATCTGACATTTCAAGTACCCCGAAACTGACATAACTGACTGATGTAAAAGTTTACCATATTATAAAACTTTTTGGGGTTACCCATTTATTCCATTGTAGACTTCGCATGGCCAGACTCTATTCAATGTTATGAAAGGTTATTCGTGAACCTGTAAATGAATAAATTTTGATTTGCGCAAGTTCTCATTGGTCAACAGCATGTCAAAGAATATTTCTTTGTTTGGTGACATTTCGCGTAATGCCCGGTGTAGTATTACAGCCGGTTTATGTGCTTCCAAGATGTAGCAGTAATAGTAAAATGATCTTAATACAGCATAAACCTCACATTACTTTTGTTAGCGACGTCCGGTGGCGATAATTCGACATGATATTGCACTTACTAAAACATTTTAACTGCCGCCATTTTGGTCTGGTCTTTACCCAAACTTAATAATGATGACTTAGACCTTGTTTGAGCAATATGACATCCATTAACTGTGTGTAGGTAAGTAGTTGGTACTTAGTTCTGCTGGAACTTAATTATCTACCTATAAATATATAATAATTAACTAGGTAATTATAAATTAATGAGGTAGGTAGGTACATTTTAGTTCACCTTTGTTTTGGCCAAAGAATCAGCATTGCCATACAATGTGGCAATGTTACCATTCTTTTGAGCACTTTTTTGATGCTCTATGATTATTTCCCCCGCCTTTTTTCTATACTTGTACATAATTATTATTATTTTAAGTATGTAAGATTTTAAAATTATGTAAATGATCATGAAAAAGTAAAAAAATATATAAAAGAAAAATCAACTTTGTTTTTGAAAATGCAGACCGAAAAGTACCTATCTAATCTCTAGAAAAAGTTATACAGTAGGAATAAACGGCATTGCATGCATCTCAATATTAACGATTTGATTGACATTTCCGTTTCCATCCTTTATCGTAAATAAAGCCTGCTGAATATTTGTGATAGTAGCTACGTGTGACCACCTGTCACGACACACAATAGTTATTGTAAAAACCGTAACGCGAATGTGTGTGGGTGTATAAAACTCAATTATCAAGGGCGCAGTTTAAAGCGTGCTATCCCCTTGTTGTTGCAAAAAAATATTTTTTCGAAATAAGCCGGCTACGCACTACGCACCCTAGCTAGCTATTCAAGCAGTTTATTTAAGTTTTGTGTTGCAATTTAACAAGGATATTCGAGTCCTCATTAGTTATAGTATTTGCTATTGAAGTGATTTTAAGAATAGTATGATTGTGGTTACTTGGTTACTAAACTAACATATATAGGTAATTCTGTATAGGTACTTACTAACAAAAAAAAAAAACAACCGACCTCCAAAAAAAACACTACAAAGTGAAAAATAACTTTAATTTCGGAAGTCGGTGTCTTGTGTTTTGTATTTTCGTTTTTTGCCACCGACTTCCGAAATTAAAGTTATTTTTCACTTTGTAGTGTTTTTTTTTTGGAGGTCGGTTGTTTTTTTTTTTGTAAAAAGTTTTTATTTTTCACTTTTTAGTTGTGGTACCTACCCCACACACATTCGAATACCACTATCTGCTACCAGTGACAGAAACTTATCATATCATCTACATAGCAAGTGGGAAAAAAATACGTATTTTGTAGCTAACTCAAAAACTATCAAAGCAAAGTTAATAAAATTTATATGGGACCAATTCGAGAGCACACCCTTTCAAACAAAAAAATAATTTTCAAAATCGGTCCACAATTGACGGAGAAATCGGTGGACATACAAAAATAAAAAAAAAAAAAAAAAAAACAAACATACGCGACGAACATATAACCTCCTCCTTTTTGGAAGTCGGTTAAAAATATGGATCAATGTGTCTGAATTAAATAAAAATTAAAAAACCATTTGGGAAATCATGTAGATTACTAGTTAAGAGAAGTACGATGTTAGTCTGCGGGTGAGTTTGATATTCAACTCTTTTTTCCAGTAGGTAATTCTAAAATATACTGTCGATGTTGGGCGTAGCGTAGGCCTACGTTTCTCTAATCTAATAGTAGGTATATAGGTTCGAAAACAGTAACGATATAGATGCCTACTCACGTTACAATTTTATGTTCGTCGAATCAAAATAGATTATGGCTTAAACCTATCTATCAATAAAAATCGACCAAAAACATTTTTCAACTAATGTAAATTGACCAATAAATATTATTATTTCTCAGAAGTTTTTGCACTCAACAAAAGCTTCTAAATTTGTGCGAACTATAAGCAACAAGAGCGGGGGCGATTCGAAAATTTAAACTAAATCCCCATCGCTAACGTTGCAACTGCAGGGGATAATCGCGTTCGTTCCCAGCGTCACAGTAAACGCACGAAATTAGAGGAACGTAGCCTTTAACTTGAACACAATAAAGATTTCCTCAACAGCACGTTTAAAATAGCCATTGAAAAAATATACCTTATTCGGCAATCGTCCCGAGCTTTGTGCTTACATCAACTTCACACGAGTAATGGTCACTTGGAATATCGGCCCCATTGTTCGTTACACGATATTTTTATACTAACGTGGGATTTTTCTGAGCAGGCTTAAGTAAACTACCTACAGGATAGGGCGTGACGACATCTTCAACAACGCAAACAAATAGAAGCATAAAGTAAGCACCTTCTAATGGAATACTAATAGCTAATCCGACAAGAATGAAATCACAAAATGTGGAATAAAAATGAAATCTCCCTTCAATCACAACACAAATCCCACTTGATACGAACACATAATAAAGAAAATTTTAAGAATGTTAAACACAAAACAGAGTAATGCGATCCCTTATTCCCAACGCCCAACATTGGCGCACACCTCCGCAAATCGTAATCCTCTTAGAAAACATTTCCAATTTAAAAAGAATTCCTCTTATCCCTCTGAGGAGGGCACGCGTAAAAAATAAAAGGAAAAACTGTGTGACACGCACTACACAAGATGCTAGATATATAACACAGTTTTTCACTGGGCCCCTCGATTCCTTACAGGTCGCTTCTTCCGTCGAGAAAGCATCTATTGAAACTCCACTCAGGCCGTGTTAGCTATCTATTTAGTATAAAAAGGGTCGAGAATTTTTCGAGATCCTTTTTTATCCGAAGGTGGGCGCCCACCCTTCGCAACCGACCCGCGCCGGCTGCTCGTTCAACTTAACTATGGAGAATCTACTTATGTTATGTGAAAGTATCTACCTATTTAATAGTTTAAACAAAAATTATCATCTTAATTTAGGTTAAACTGCTTTTGATCATTAGTAAGACGTTCTAGCAGCAATAAATTCAACATAAGCAATTTGTGATTTGTGTATTCCCTTACATGCCCATCCCCCTACGCGGGCCGGCCCTCGCCAGCCTCTAGCATCAGTTCAAATATTTAAAGGGTGGCTGAATTTGATTCCATCCGTTTGGATCGCCTCTAGAGCGGTCCGCAATTGGATCACACACGCGGTTACTACGGCCCGTCTCCCCAAACTTGGAGTTATATCGCTAAAATCTACTTAACCAAATAAATTTGATTTCAATGGCCCTAAGTAAACTTAAAGTTCCAAGTACTTACGTCCTGCATCAGCAATGACTTCAATTTGTGTGAAAATATAGGTTTTAACGTATGGCCAGCTATAGACAAGACATCTTGCAATTGATAACGATCAAAAATCTGAATGTTACGTCGAATAATTCACATATAAAAGCAACAAAAAAAAAGTTTAATTTTCAGTAAATAGTGCTGAAAAAAGGAAATCGCCCTTACGTCAATCCCCGAATAAGAAATACGAAATATACGCGTTGTACATACAATCCACATAAGTCGGGCGGGGCGCGCCTGGGGATCGGTTAACCCACGTTACACGACGCTCGTCCCAGGCGGAGGATTCCGACTTTCCACAAAGAAAATAGCAATCAAAATTTGATTTACCGCCACCCGCGGCCATACATCAAACCGCTCTAATCCGCGGAAAGAGAGAAAGCCTAAAATCTAAGGGGATCCGACGTCGCTGTCGAATTGAAAATCCTAGTGGCACGATCCGCCTTAAATATTTATGACCAAGTAAAAAATACGCGCAGGCCTATGAATAAATATGCGAGAAACGTTGGCGGTGGCCAGACTGGCCAGTGCTGGGGGAGAGTGTAAATAACTCAGGAAGTAAAACTGATTTGCACATTATACCGAACTTACCTACCCACATATAAATCGAGCTTTCCCTCTTCATCTGTGTTCAATACATATTTTAGGATAACAAATACTCATCGACACTATCTGATTCGGTAACCACTTACTGGCAAACATAAACCTAGTTATGTAAAAAAAAAGTATGTGACCACCTCGATAAGAAATCAACTCATAGAAGTAGACTCATATCAATTTGCGTAGATATCCACTAACTCAACTCTCTTAACTAAGAGATGCATTAAGCAATAGATCTGTACTCCCAATAAGATTAAATATAATGTAGTATTTAGGTATCTAAAGTTCATCTGAATGCTATCAAATCAAGCGAATTATTCATTTTCTTTTCCACCCACAGACCGCCTCCATACCCCATCTCACCCTTCCGAAAACCATTGCGTGTATTTCATTGCAAAATATGTATACCGCCGACCACTGTTCAATATTCAGTGGGGTATAAAAACTTATCGAACTTTATGGGCAACCTCTACATTTCCCAAACACTAACACTTACCATATAAAGTTATCGTGAATATTCACAAAGATACGATTTTATAGATAAAATTAACTTTATAAGTAAATAGCTATTCTACTTTAAAAAAAACTTTGATTGTGTTACAATAAAATTCTAAGCCGGGGATCCGTTTCCGTATCAAAGGCCCACCTGCTGTCTCCAAGTAACTAGTTACATCGAGAGTATCGAGATAGTGCAATAAAAAAATTACGTACAAGAAACAAAACTAGCATCCCCTATCGACAATTTTGCATCGAGATCGATCGCTGGAGGGCACCGCGCGGAGGGACCGGTGAGCGATGTCGCATTAGGGAGTTTGCATGGGGTCACCGTAAGCCGTTTCCGATAAGGCCCCCCGGCGACACGGCGGAGTGTTTCGGACTTTCGGCATTTTCGGCTCTATACTCGCTTATCTGCGTGGCACACTCGCCTGCAATATACGTGAGCTGAATAATGCATTCGTCTATCCACCACTCACAAACCAAATTGAAATTATTTTCCTATAATACATTATTGATTGCGTCACATACGGTCAGAGTCGGTTGTGAAGCGATTGCTGCGAGTATCATGTTAGAGAATTAGAGATAATACGGTTCAATTTTTAAAATTATTGATTCCGTTTAGGTATGCATGCTTTACCTAACAATGGATCACGTAAAGTCCCTACCTTTTAACAAAGTGCCATCAATCCAACAAATCAACAAATCCAATGTACCAACTGGAATCAATCTAACTAGTTAGAGACACATTTTTGCAGACTTTAACTCGTCTATTTTCACCTTAGACCATTTAACCTATGGTCTAAAATTTTCACGGACAACTGTTATTAAAATAAAATTCTGAAACTACCAAAATCTAAAAAATCAATATAGATCTATATTACACCAGCAATTTTGCAAGATAGGTACCTACTGTAGAGATTATAGCCGATTTGATGCTTCCATGCAACCTATAATAATATTTGATAAAGGCAACAAAAAAATTTTTTAGGTATGTGATAAAACTATAAATTATCAATTTTCGGAATTTTTATTTTACTAGTGCCGTGAGTGAGACCTTGCTTCTTGTCAGGTCAACGAGAAGTACCTACCCTGTAAGCTTTGATTTATTGGCGAGTATCAAAATATGTCACTATGGCCGTATTTTTTTAACCGACTTCCAAAAGGAGGAGGTTCTCAATTCGACTGTACGTTGTTTTTTTTTTTGTATGTTTGTTACGCGATTACTCCGTCAATTATGAATTGATTTTGATGATTCTTTTTTTGTTTGGTAGATCATACTTCAGAGGTGGTCCCATATAAATTTTATTAACTTTACTTGGGTAGTTTTTGAGTTAGCTTCAATAATACGTATTTTTACCTCGCTTAGTATGTGGATGATATTATGATAACTTCCTGTCACTGTTATTTACATAGCAGGTAGTGGTATTCGAATTTGTGTGGGGTAGGTATCACAACTAAAAAGTGAAAAATAAAAACTTTTTACAAATAAAAACAACCGACTTCAAAAAAAACACTACAAAGTGAAAAATAACTTTAATTTCGGAAGTCGGTGACAAAGAACGAAAATTCAAAACCAAAGACACCGACTTCCGAAATTAAAGTTATTTTTCACTTTGTAGTGTTTTTTTTGAAGTCGGTTGTTTTTTTTTTGTAAAAAGTTTTTTTATTGCGTTGACTTACAAGGTTGATTTTTTAGAGCTCCAAGGGAACATAGATATACGTATTTGATATTAATTTCAACCTCCACGCGTTCCGAGAAAATGGCCACTTTTTAGCGATTCATGTGATAGTTAAGAATAGTCTAAGATCCCAGGGCCGCCAGACGTCACTTATTTTCTGATGAACAAAATATGTAAGATTGAGTAGTGTTTGTAATTCTAATTTTAGATTTGTTTAGTTTTTTTTTTTAATAAATAAGTAATAGGGATGACGACTAAAAACATTTTATTTGTCCGGATTATTAAAAAAAATTGTTTTTTTTATTTAACCTAAGAATACGGCGATACATTGAGTTAAAATGTGGCATGACGTCACGCCTATGTAGATTTTATACTTAGTTGCGACGTAGCGAGCCCCCACACTCCCCAACTTTAATGCGTTTTATCTAAGTAAGTTTTTATTAATATAATAAAGCAAAAAATACGTGTCTAATATTTTTAATAATCTGACTGACGGACTAAGTTCTATAATAAATTTCTTTTTTTACCCAGACTTCATCGCTATTGCAATTTAAAAAACTGAAGTGATAATCGACTTCCATTGCTGACTGTAGACCTAGCTCTTCAGACATCCGTATGGACTACATAAGTATAATAATATATCTTTTTCTCAGTGCCCAAAACGTTTAACACGCTACCTGCACCACCACCTCACTCGATTAAGGCGGACAAAAAAACTTCTTCACGCCACCACAGCAAGATTGAGATCTCGCGAGAGCCGCGGCCACTAGTCTCTCCCACATGACAAATGTACGTTTCCCCGCTTTTTACGCGTCGAGGGTGTCACGCAAAAAAATGTATGAGGAAATTTACCTAATGGCTGCGATTCTTTATTCTCTATCGCCATTGTCGCGCGGACAATGCTGTAATGGAGGGATGACGTGAGTGGACTCCTCACAGTCCTCACGACACGCCGGGTTTTATTCTCTTTTCATTTTATTTGAAATGTTCGTGCGATACTTGTGAATATGAGGCATTATGGAATTCATTACCTTTCTATACAAACAAGTCTTTGATCGAATAGGCACGATTTCGGCCTGCGCATTCTTGGTAGAGTAAAAATATTTTGTGGTGGTTTCAATTCGTTTTGTTTGTTAATTTTCTTTCATTACAAAAATAAACCTAGGCTTTGTGTAATTGTAAATGTTATATTTTCTTCTTTTTTATGTTTATATTATACTAACATGAGCTTAACTGTCACTAATGACGAGACACAATAGAATTTTTATTCTTATCGATTTCTAAAGGCATATCGACAGCTGAGCGGTGGAGAAAAGATTTTTATTTTTTTATGTTTTTATTTTTGTTTATATTATCACCGAGTAAAAAAGATATAATTTATAAAGACATCACGCGGGCGAAGCCGCTGTTGGAAGCAGGGCCGTCTTTAACTTATTGGGGGCCCTGGGCACATAAGGATCACAGGGCCCCTGTGTAGATAAGCAAAATTCTAAAATTATTTTAAAAGAGAATGTCCAACAGGCTCACTCTTTGTGTATGTGTGTAGGTATAGAAAAAAATATGTGCTAAAAATGATTAAATTTTCTGTAATGATACAAAATATTAGCATTTGGTTTACCCTGGATAAGTTTTTCGACGTAATTAGTATGCTAATTAGATAGTTATTCAAAGCCATTGCCACATTTGGTCCCATTTTACGTATTTTGATAGTTGGAAAATTACATTTTTTCAATGTTCAAATTGAATCTAATTAAATTACTTATGGCTAGAAACTTATTGTAAATCGCACTGCAAATAAATTATTTTGTCATTGAATCCAGTACTAAGGATGCGTAGAATGGAATGACGGCTGCATAGAATGATTTTTTTAGGGCAGGCCGGGGCCCCCGTCGTCCGCGGGGCCCTGGGCACGTGCCCAGAGTGCCCAGTGGAAAAGAGGGGCCTGGTTGGAAGCTAGTTATTAATGTTTTAATTAGTTAGCCCTGTTGTTAACTTTATTGTGCATGCATGTCTCTTTTATTTAAAGGAGTACACCTGATGTTGCCCTTTATTTATGTATCATGTATTGTGTACATCTTTTGTTGGAGATCTATATTTATAAAGAGGTATAATTTGTATGTTGGTAATCTCCGGAACTAGTAGTCGGATTTGAAAAAATATTTTTGCATTGGGTAGCCCAATTCTTGAAGAAGGCTCGTCGACGAAGTCGCGGGCAGAAGCTAGTCTTAAATAAATAAATAAGCTGTATCTCAATATGTCTCCAGCATAGAGGTCATGTATGGGTTTAATCCTAACTAATATTATAAATTCGAAACTGAGTTTGTTTGTTTGTTGCGCTTTCACGCTAAAACGGCTGAGCGGATTTGGATGAAATATGGCTACTTTTTATCCCGATATTACCACGGGATCGGGAGTTATGCACGTGAAACCACGTTACGCAGCTAGTACCTATTATAATATAAACTTATATAATAGTAATCAAAACTAATAACTTATAGAAACAAGATTTGGCTTTTTGTATGTTTGTTTGCTTGTTTGTAATAGAAATCTCAAAAACTACTGGACCGATATAAAACATTCTTTCACCAATAAAATGCTATATTATCATTATCACTGAGTAACAGGCTATAATTTGTAAAGATATCACGCGGCCGAAGCCGCTGGCGGAAGCTATAGTAATATTATGCAGAGGAAACTTTTGATTTTTTGTATGTTTATTTGTTACGCTTTCACGGCTAAATGGCTGAATAAATTTTGATGAAATTTAGAATTGGGATACTTTAAACTCTGGGGAAGGACATAGGCTACTTTTTATCGACATAACACGCGGGCGAAAGCTAATAATAATATAAAAACTAAGTAGGGATAGGATACTAAAAATGGTAGGTAGGTACCTAAGTACGTATAGTGCTATTCTGTCAAAATCTCACCGTAATATCTTAGGTGAAGTAAGCTGCTAATACTGTCAATCCTTAGCAACTGACAGCTCACTCCACGTTCACTTCACATAAGATAACACGGTGAGATGGTAACAGAATAGCACTACAGTTTAGAGGTACTTATTATGGTAAATACCTATAACGGGCTGGTGTCCGCAACTCCACGTCCAAACGCGTATTCAATAAAAAAAAAGCCGGTCAAATGCGTGTTGGACCACGCACAATGAAAGTTTCCGAAGTTGGGATGAATTTATCCCATAAACAAACTTAAAATTGTAGTTGAAAAACATGTTCTCCCATACATCGGTATACGTCACGGTCAATTCTACAACTGCAAATATAAGTTTGTAATCAACTAATCACAAAAAAAGTGAAACTAAAAATGTGAAATTTAACGATTTTCGGGCTTTTTCCTTTACTTGTGCTGTGAGACCTTGCTTCTTGCCAAACATGATTCTAAGTCAACGGGAAGTAGGTAGGTACCTTATAGGTTTTGATTTATTTGAGAGTATTGAAATAAGTCGCATAAATAGCCGTAGTATTTTTTAAAGCTTGTTTTTTTTTTTTTGAGCTCCTACGGACCGTAATCCTACCTAAGTAATTGATATTAATTTCAACTTGATACCTCCACGCGTTTTTGAGAAAAAGGGTCTTGACAGACTTATATACAGACAGACGGACCACGAAGTGAACGACTATGGGTTCCGTTTTTCCTTTTGAGGTACGGAACCCTAAAAATGGTTTACTGTCTTAAAATACGGGAACGGGGCGTCCGTTCCCGGATTTTAAGAAGAATTTAAGAAGAAATTACTTAAATATTTAGTTATTACTTATTAAATATTTATTTGTTACTAGATATTTATTTATTACTAGCTGCGCCCCGCGGTTTCACCCGCATAAGTCTCGATCCCGTGGGGAAAAACAAAAGTATCCTATGTTCTTTTCAAGGGCATCATCTATATATGTGCCAAATTTCATCCAAATCCGTTCAGCCGTTTTAGCTTGAAGGCGTAACAAACCAACTTACTTTCGCATTTATAATATTAAAGGCTTAAATTTTAATAGGAAAATGAAATAAAAGCTATTGTCAATTTAGAGTATAGTACCTAATCAAAAAATCAATGTAGGTATAATGCCCCTAAAACAGTTGTTTGACGAAAGTATTTAATGACAATGCTAGGTGTGGAACATTTTAAGAAGCTGAGCCATGATATATTTTTATTTGTTTTCTTAAGATTACAGCACCAACTTCTAAAACTTTTCTCTACATAACATTACCTTATTTGAAGTGGTGTTTTAACATTAAAATTAACATCATATACTTACTAAGGAAGGAGTAACCCGGATCAGCTAAATAAACAGGATGTTAATATTATTTGTTTTACTGTCTTTCTTTTTCTTTAATTTTTAAGAAACACAATAACTGAAAAACAGCTTATGAAAGATACAATACAGGGTGCTTGGCAGAACGTTGAACATACGAAAATGGTGGATAGGTGGGGTCATCTGCTACTTACTCAGCCCTAATTTATTTGGTCCTGGCCCCCTGGATATTTTTTTTTAATGCAGGTTGAAATTAGGATTTAAGTATATTTTACATCTTTCTGTTATAAGAATCTGCCAATATGAAAGATTATAAAAAAAATGCCTGTTTTACCCATTTTTTTAATAAAAATTACACTTTAAAGATAAGAAAGTTGTGGAACTAGAAGAAAGCAAAAAAAATTTTTTTTAATATCCAGGGCGCCAGGGCCAAATAAATTAGGGCTGAGTACGTAGCAGATGACCCCACCTATCCACCATTTTCGTATGTTCAACGTTCTGCCAAACACCCTGTATAATAGAAAATATCCAATATAGTAAATCTAAATTTATTTATTTATTTTTAGCCTTGTTTCAGAGTTACAAATTTATTGTTACAAAAAGATTTTTTTTCCTTAGCTTTGAGACTCTGTGTGCCCTTTGGCATAGGCATAGTAAATCTAAATGAAGTTAAATCAATATTTTGATTGACAAAATCATAATCAATCAATTAATAGACACTTAAAAAATTAAATTTATAAACTTACTCAAATATAGGGAAATAAATTCAGTTGCAAATCATCAACTGGCATAATAAATTTCACTCCACCATCACCTATAAAATATTCCAAAAAAATATGATTAAAGTATTCACCGACTAACTTCACAATATCACTTTTAATATTCAAAATCACATATAAAATCAACCAAACATTTGTAACATTCACATGACACCTCCCTCATTTGAATAAACAGGTTGTTACAAGCTCTTCCTAAAGGGAACTGCAGAGAGACGGTGCCCGAAGCACCCACCAAATACAGACCGAGCTTCTCCGGACGAATAAAATTCAAAATCTTCCAAACTCTGCCCTGCTATTGGACAACCAACCCCTTACTCTTTTGCGCGTGTGCTAAAAAATGAAAGGGTTAAAAATCTAACCCTTTTTAAAAAGTTCCCCTCATTTTGCATCTCTTTCTACACTCTCATAGCCTCACCCATTTCTATGAACATAACTCTTGTGATTGTTGGATAAACTATTTGAAGTGTTACATTAATACGACGCTATCTGAAAAATCAAGATGACAATATCACATTATTTCTCTTAAATATTTTGCTTTTGTTTTTAAACAATTAAAAGCAATGTGCAAAGCGTCAAAAGCTTACCCATTATAGGGTAAAGAAGGTATTTATAATTAACAACACCAAAGCAATGAAATTAACACTTTATCAAGTAAAACTAATTATTATTTACTTATTTAAAGTTAATAACAATCATAGTACAAACAAAATTATTCTTGTCTAAAAATTGGCGCGCTGGTTGGTAACGTCCAATTTCACGCAAGAATTTTCAAGTCCTTTAGTAATCTAGGCTATTTCAATCCCAAGGACGATTGAATAAAAACAAAATTAATATGCCTTAGTTTTAATTATATAAACAAATTATGAATATTATTATTGTAGATGTACTTGTAAAAACATTTTATAAATTATGAAAGCTTATAGAAGATCATGGCGAAATGAAACATTTTATACGATTCTCAGCACACAGTATTTATTTAAATAAAAATAAATAACTTTTGTTTACATAAGTATAAAAAATATCATCCACTGCACATTTAAGGTTTTTGAATAAAAACAATACAACCTTTACATAATTTTGAGGGAAATACTGAAAATTATTTTGTTAAGTCGATTACATTCGTTCCATTCCACTTATTCAATTACAACGTTGCACCAGCACGAGAACTTGACATTTGACCGACAACATTGACAGCTCCGTCTTGACAGCAACTCGTTCCAGTCCTAAATGTACAGTATTTAAGGCTTTAGGACAAAAAAAAGACAAAGACAACAGGATGAATTCACAAACATTAGAACGAAAAAGGACATGTTGCCTATGACAAATTGACAAGTTTGGAATGGATGGAACGTTTCACACTGTCACACACACGAATGACGTTTGTGTTTTAGAGTTTGATGCCCCGTAAAATCTAATTTAAAAGTTTTTATTCAGTTAAAAGTACAAACATAGGTGTAATAAGATGACTCTTTATCATTTTGGAAATTGCCTTGCACTGGTGTATGCCCCATATCATATGGCATACAAGTTCTCTGGAATGTAAGTTGATCCTTCTTCTAGGTTACCAGCAACCACTGTACGTTTTGTAATTTATGTTTATTGTTATTTTAGATCGGAATACGCTACGTTCTCAAAATGTGTGTATGCAGGAGGCCTGTACATTTTCACACAGCTGTGCAAGATGCTCTTGCTGGCTACATTCTTTCCTGATTCCGACAGCAGTCACATTACAGGAGAATATAATGTGTTCTTGGTAATTATTTTGTTTCAGTTCAGTCATTTATTACTTAGCACTGTTTTGTTAATGGCCCCACTCTCTGTAAAGGTCAGAAATAATTTTTTTCAGTGACCTAAATGCAGGTCACTTATGTTTGTATTGTCATTAGTTATCACTGATCTTAGTGCTTGCTAAATCTTGCTAGTGTGATAAAGTACTCAAGGCAATTTTTTACTGTCACGCATTTCAAAAAAGTTATGAGTTACTTTCTGTTATTTACATGAAACCAAACCAGGTTACTCTCACTACTATATGGCAATGGGACAAGAATGAAATACACTTGAAAATACTGTAACAAAAGTAGTCCAACTGGAGCAGCACAACAAAACTAAATATTACAATTAAACTTAATATTAAAATTTGACCAAACATCACACCTTGTTTCCCTGAAGGGCTGAACTGAAGTGTACCTACCTGTAGTACATACATCCACATTTCGCCATTATGTTTTAAATCCCATGTATTAGGGAGCGAGCCTGTTGCTATCAACCGGCCACAATTTCAGACTCTGGGCTGCTACTGAGAAAATCCTGTTGGAAAAACCCTATAAAAATGAATGTTTATATAGGCCAACTGCTTAACTGAGTCCGTTCCTTAGGTAGATGCGCAGTGCGGGGTGTGGTGTCGTGATAAAGAGAGCTCAGTGATTCGTCAACTTGTGACAACTGTCATCCCTCCCGCACTGCATACGGACTCGGTTAAGCAGTCGGCCTATAGATGTGGTTGATGTTTCCTATCTGGCAAATCTGAGAAAAACAAACTAAGAGGTCACAGTCTCATTTAAAATCCAGACAATGTCTTGGTCAGATCATGTTAGTACCATGAAAGTGGTCTTTCGAAGAAAGAGTCACACAGATCTGAGTCCAGTCAGTGCGTGTTTATGTATTTAATAAAATTCTCTTTTACTTGATTTCAGGAAATTCTGAAAGCAACAGTTGACTTTGCAGATCTTCTGGGTATATACTTCGCACTGAATTCAGTTCCAGGCAAAGGCCACGCCAAAATCCTCACTTCAGCTATTGGATGGGCAAGTGCAGAGGTAAAATAAATTCATAATCTACTCACTAACCTACACGCAATCAATCTGCCTAGCCTTTTCCCAACTATATTGGGGTCGGCTTCTAGTCTAACCGGATGCTGCTGAATACCAGTATTTTACATGGAGCGACTGCCTATCTGACCTCCACAACCCAGTAATTGGCAAATACTTACCCTTGCTAAGACTGGTTGTCACACTTTTGGGCTTCTGATGACCCGTAACGACTGTCAAAGTCCATGAAAGACAGCCAGGACCAACGGCTTAGCGTGCTTTCCGAGGCATGGAGGAATCTCAGCATGTAAAGATGGTCACCCATCCACAAGCCAACCTCGGCAAGCATAGCTTAACCTGATGAATCGACCTTTGCGGCTGTTATATTAGGTGTGTGAATATGACTCCGCCCCTTTTTGTCAAAATAAAACACATTTGTTCGCTTACAAAATTAAAAATCGCTTCAAACGCATTAGTTGTCGTCGGTAAACTTCTCCATTAATAGTTTCAGAGGGTTTGAGCATCTTCAAATTTTTTTGGTGGTTTTCCATGTTCTTTATCCTCAGTACTAAAATCGTTATTTTGAAATCGTCGAAACCATTCCTTGCAAGTTGTATTAGACGGAGCATGCTCACCATAAATCTCCACAAGCAAACGATAAGTTTCCGCTGCAGTTTTCTTCGCAATAAAATAATGTAATAACACTTCCCGCAAATGACGTTTATTTGGAATAAAAACCGACATTTTCGAAAAGGTGAAAACAATTGTTGCTTACACTTCAACCAAATATCATAAAATGCGTTAGATAGCTGACATTCAGTACTATCGAATACAAGTATGGTCATTTATTAGTACACGTAAACAATACTAAAAACGACATCTGTTGAGAAAGGGCGGAGTCATATTCACACACCTAATACTTAACCACAAGCTCCTCCAGTAATCCACACTATCTACACCTAATCGTATAATGCTATATTATCCCTGACTAACATAAGCTATAATTTATAAAGATATCTCGCGGGCGCAGCCGCTGGCGGAATTTTGGTGTATGATTTTTGACTATATGATCTAGTATCCGGAAAAAGGAATACACGATACAATGAAATTTTCTCGATACAAAAAATTTGCAAAGGTCTATCTATTTTTATCTTTTTTTGAGTATCATGGCGCAACGCTTATGAGTTATTCAATGGAATTTACTTTAAAACATAGAGAGTAAGCGTTTCGAGTTTTAAGAAAAGCAGTTTTTTTTTTAAATAATACTTTTCATTTACAAAAGACGGCTTTTCGTTTTAGCACATACGTTGTTTTATTCCGAGCGGACACACATTATCGTCATCTCTTCTTTCGCCTATCAAAAGTATTGTCATCACTCTCGTTCATTCATAGATCAGTCGCCCGATGGGGCTCATCGACGAAGAATCTATGTCACTTTTTTGCAAATCGGTGCGATCAAATTTACGTGATTTAAAGAATTTTGTTTACAGAAAAAGTTAGTACTTCAGCAAGTTAAAGTAATTATTGAATGCGATTAGTGTTGAATAGGTATTCAGACTGTGTGTGTGTGTATTCTTGTGAGTCCTGCAAACAATATAACATTATTTTTCTATTATGATTTCGTGGTGACATTTAAATTATTTGTAAATATAGAAAGAAATATAAAATCAAAACTGAACAGTACCTGCAACGTTTGGAGTGCACAGGGCTATCAATGAACTCATTTTACAGGAATTCAATAGCAATAAGATGATGATAATAGTGAGTCGAATTCTCCACCTTCACTAAAGCACAACCAACACAATCTATTCTCGCTTTTTAATGTATTATTGTGTAAGCATTTTATTTTCTAAGAACATCTATTTTTATACCTACAACTTTTAATAATCTTTTATCTAAAGAAATAGGCTAAATAAAATTCGTTTTTAGGTTTTGAAATACGTCAACAGTACATCAATATGTCAAGTACTGTCACTACGAACCATAGATCACAAAAAACTTTTTACAAAAAAAAAAACAACCGACCTCCAAAAAAAAACACTACAAAGTGAAAAATAACTTTAATTTCGGAAGTCGGTGTCTTCGGTTTTGTATTTTCGTTTTTTGCCACCGACTTCCGAAATTAAAGTTATTTTTCACTTTGTAGTGTTTTTTTTTTGGAGGTCGGTTGTTTTTTTTTTTGTAAAAAGTTTTTATTTGTCACTTTTTAGTTTTTAGTACCTACCCCACACACATTCAAATACCACTACCTGCTACCAGTGACAGAAACTTATCATATCATCTACATATTAAGTGGGAAAAAAATACGTTTTTTGTAGCTAACTCAAAAACTATCCAAGCAAAGTTAATAAAATTTATATGGGACCAATTCCAGAGCACACCCTTTCAAACAAAAAAATAATTTTCAAAATCGGTCCACAATTGACGGAGGAATCGGTGGACATACATAAAAAAAAAAAACAAACATACGCGACGAACATATAACCTCCTCCTTTTTGGAAGTCGGTTAAAAAAGAAATGGAGTCGCATTTGAATTGTAAAAAAGGAGAGTTTTTACCCGACTACGGCAAAATCAAAGGAGGGTTATGATTTTAACATGTATGTATGTATGTATGTAACAGGCTATCAAATGCAAAATAAAATTCAAGTCAGACTAGTAGTTCCAGAGATTAACGCGTTCAAACAAACAAGAAAACAAACTCTTCAGCTTTAATATTAGGACTAGCTGCACTCCACGATTTCACCCGCATAAGTCCCAATCCCGTGGAATATCGGGATAAAAAGTATCTTATGTCCTAAAGTCTAAACCAATTTATCATCACTGTAATATTTTCAACACAATGTATTTTGTTATGAAATAAATTACTTATGACTTAACCAGGTCATGGTCTACCCTTTGCCAAATTTCAAATATTATTCCCTCAGAACTCTAAAAAAATCAAGCTTCTAAGTCAACGCAATAAAAAAATACGGCCCTTTATGTGGCATATTTTGATAATCGCAAGTAAATCAAAAACTACAGGGTACTTCCAGTTGACCTAGAATTATGAAATTTTGGCAGGAAGCAAGGTCTCACAGCACAGGTAAAGGAAAAAGTCCGAACATTGATAATAATTTGTAGATTTATCACATATTTTTTTTTTTGCGATTACAATCTTGCATTTGAAATTGGAGAATTGACCGTGACGTACCTATCGATGTATGGGAGAACATGTTTCTCAACTACTAAGTTAAGTTTTTTTTGGGATAAATTCATCCCAACTACGGAACCCTTCATTGTGCGTGGTCTGACATACACGTGGCCAGTTTTTTTTGTATGTTTGTTTGTTACGCTTTCATGCAAAAACGGTTGAGCGGATTTGGATAAAATTTCGCACATGGGTAGACCATGACCTGGGTATGTCCTACATAAGATACTTTTTATCCCGATATTCCCAATGGATCGAGACTTACGCGGGTGAAATCGCGGCATACAGCAAGTATTATACAGGATGTCTCAAACGTAGTGGTCCAAAGGCAAATGGGGTAAAGTAGAGGTGGCCACCCATCATTTAAAAAAATTAAAGTTTCGATATTCTCAATAGTTCAGAAGATTTCACTAATTTAACCATTTTCAAGAATCTTTACATTTTCATTTGGATTTTTCGGCCCTGTGGACAACATTTTCGACGTAGCGAGTTTAAATCGTAAGTACGAAAACATAGTGGGAAAATTGTTTAAAATGTTATATTTAAGATATTGTGACTATTTTTTATTGTGCTACTGTTTGTTTTTCCTTAAATAAATAAATAAATAAATCTGGCTTAAAGATGCCTTGATAGTGTAGGCTGGAAGATTACGTTCCTATTTACGTTTAGTGTGGCTCTGCAGCGCTCAGATTTTATTTTTACTTATCTTTTCTAATTTTTCATTAAACTTTATCGAAACTTTCTAAGCCCAGATTTAAAAAAGTGCACATAGCACATAGCTTTAAAAGTACCTTAATTATTAATAGTTAGACTGGGAAAATTTTACAAAGATAGTTTAATGAAAACCTTTAAAAAAAATGGGTTTCATAACATGGTAAACATCTCAGAAAAGCGTTTAGTATTAAAATTTAACATATTTAAACGTGTTCGTGTTCCTTCGGTACATGTGTTTAATTTTTAATTCTTTTTTTTTTACTTTCGCTGTTGACCTTCGTAGGCCTTCACAACTTGTGTTGTCATTATCAAAAGCCATCATAGCCCATAATCTGCCTATAGGCATTGGGCATGGGCTTATATCTACACTATCAAGACATCTTCCAGCCATTGAACTCGCTACGTCAAAAATTTTGTTCACGGGGTCGAAAAATCCAAATGAAAGTAAAAATTTTCTTGAAAATGGTTAATTTTCTGAACTGTTGAGAATATCCTAACTTTTAAATTTTTAAACAATAGGTGGCCACCTCCACTTTACCCCATTTGCCTTTGGATCATTACGTTTGAGACAACCTGTATACAGGTTGGATTTTTGAGATGGGGCAATAAGGGCAACTACCATAACCGTTTTTGCTACAGGAAAACGGTCTTAGAAGACTGTCCTTAACTTTTTAAGACATTTTGATCTGCATTCACAGATTTCGAAAAAAATATTAGTCAGCAAGAAAATGGGCAGTTTTCACAAAAACTTTTTTTGATGCCAATCGAACCTGTTTCTTTTATGGAACAAAAAACTTAAGTGGCCAACTCAGAACCAAGTCAGAAATCGCAAAAACTTTTCCCATACGTTTTGTGTGTGGGAATGTCACTCTGTAAACAATAAATATTTTTGCTGATAATTAAATATTTTGTATTATTTGTCTACTCCATAGTTCGCTAAATTTCATAGACCGAGATACTGACTTTGTTACTTAGCATGCGCTTTTTTCTTAGATATATTTCTGTCTTTATCATGCACTTTTAGTATGACAGTTGTGTGACAGTGACAAGAATAATGCTTAGCCAAAGCCCATGCTAAGTAACTACCGTTTTCAAATTCCGGTCAGTTATTTGTTAGTTCCACTTTTTGCTACTGGTTCAGATACGTTTGTGGCAGCGCGACGATGTGGCGGCCAACCATCGAATATAGAACCGCCACTCCCCGCGTGCGGGGGCAATAAGCCACGCCCATCAAACTACTGTTTATTTTCAATATAGGCCCTTAATATAATGGTCACTGAGTCCAAAATTAGAAATTCATATTATGTATTTATTGTAGAAGTAACAAACATTTCTTAATCAATAGCTGGTTACAAATCCAGACATCAGGGTACTACTGAGCTGAGGTCGCGGGAAAGTCCGAAAGGGATACCGTGGCCCCTAGCAACATACAGGCAACTGAAGCAGGGTTGTAACGGATGTCATATAACGGATGAGGATGCGGATGAGGATATCGAGATAATCGGGTTTGAGGATGCGGATGAGGATACGGATATTGAAAAATTCCTTATTGAGGATGCGGATGAGGGTGCGGATGCGGGAATCGTACAAAAAATAGCCCTTATTTTGATAGTACCTATTTATGTTTGTATTATAGGTATGTAGGTAATCATTTGGTAGATAAAAAAAATTGAAAATTTGTATATTAAAGTTGTGAACGGAAATTTCAAATTGTGGAGTCAAATGCACAACTATAATATTCAAAATTAATTAAAGGTAAATTATATTTGATAAAATGCAACTTGCAGGCCTTTTCGCCTTCTAAGCGGTTTCTAAGTTCATCATAGATAAGGCCTGATTCACTAAATAATTGTTCGCTCGGGATATTTGCCAGTAGCGGTGATAAAAAATTTGAATGATTTTAATACCCAGTAACAGTAATGATTTTATACCCAGTAACTCAAATTGTGACATGTGACACCACAGTCGTGCCACCACTGCCACGTGCGGCCGATCGTCTGTCATAGGACAAGGACATTGCGAATTCAGCCGTAACTCACTTATCGGCCCATCCATATAGCTCGGCGCGAGTTTTTAAAAATTCACTATTTTTGCGAACAACGTAGGGTCACATCCCCATAGAAATTATGAGGATGCGGATGAGGATGCGGAGCTTTTAAAATCAAAAGTTGAGGATGCGGATGTTTTGCGCATACCAAAATTTATGTGGATGCTCCGCAGTTGCGGATGTGGATACGGATATCCGTTACATCCCTGAACTGAAGGAACATGGGTGGATTTTAGTCAGTAAGAGTCTGACACGCCCTCTCGCTCCGCCCACAGCAGGAGAAGAGGATACTACTGAGGAATTCCTAATGGAAAAATCCAAACACACTCAGCCCAACCTGGGAAATTTTTGTGAAATAATTTTTATTCGCGGGGCGGTGAGGGCTCCTGCCCCTATCCCAACGTAATTTATGCTAAAGCAGCATGTGTTCAGGAGAGCAGTGGTTGCCCCACCGAGAGCAGTGGTGAGAAAGTGGTAACGGCCGCGACTTAGGAGTTGAAGATCGTAAGTTCGAACACTGGCTTCTCTTCTCGAAACGGTGGCTTCCCTGGTACCTCATTAACGGCATAACAATGTAAATGTCTATTAACTGCTCCCAAATTACGATGATTATTTTATTTTACTTTTTTTACATACTTCATTGACATAATCTTTTCAGTATTTGACATTACGTATATATACCTACAATTTTCTATATTTTTTTGAATAAAATTAGATTTGTTACAGCTGACTACAGCTGTAACATGCCACTAGGCAATCATGTCATTTGGTTTAAATAGGTCCTTATTTTTATTATTTTGTTTATCTTTTATATAGATTCTTTTCTTTTAGATTTTGTGAATGTGAGAACGTTGTAGGCTGTAGACATGTGGACCATTTTCTATTTTACTAAGTACCTGGTACTTGTTGATAGGCCTACACTGTCCTCCCATACCTATTAACACTGTAATTTGAAAACATTGTAGAAACAATTTATTTTGAAAAGAGTAACCGTGGAGTTTCTTGCCGGCTCTTCTCCATAGGAAGCGACCAATTGGAACCGTGCACCTAGCTTCTGACGTTTCATAAGTGCCCTTGTAGGTTTATGTGAAATAAAATATTTTGATTTTGATTTTGACTGACAGGCGCATAACGTTGTGTAAACTATTTCATCACCACTGCTCTCAAAATGATGAAGGAAAACATCTTGAGGAAACCGCCATGTCCTAGAACCAAAAATTCAAAGACATGTGACATCTCCCAACCCGCACTGGGCCCGCGTGGTAGATTACGGCCCACTCCCTCTCACTGAGAGGAAGCCTGTGTCCCAGCGGTGGGAACATTATAGGCTGATTATGTAGCATGTGTTCTTCTTCTATAAATCTCCGTAAGTCGTCATTTCAGCAGTCGCCACTTAGTTTCTAACTATAAAGCGACACGTCCATCGCCAACTAAACTAACTTAGTTTAACTCGCGATGGACTTGTGCGTAAAAAAAACAGTGGCATTCCGGGAGTGCCGACAGAAGTGAAAACTTGAACAATTTTATTGTGCAGGAAATAATTTATCGCGCGTTGATGTCTTTTTAATGGTCAAAAGCTGGTGTCGTAACAGTGTCGCGAAATCAATTGTTTAGTCCCATCTCAAAATTGCCCAACGCGCCTAAAGAAGTTTTCACTTCAAAAATTGCAGGTGGTGGTAACGCGGTCGGTGCTGCTGTGGGTGGGCGCGCGCGGCTCGGAGTTTGACTGGCGCTACGTGCGCTCGTGCGCCGAGTCCAACGTGGCGCTCCTGCACACGGCCGCGACCGCCGCGCTCGTGTGGCTGGCCACGCGCAGCGACCTGCCGCGCAAGCACTCGCCGCTTGTCGTCACGTTGCTGGCCCTGTCGCCCTACCGAGGGCTCATCGAGGAGGCCGTGGGCAGCATCCTGTCGCTCAGCGCCTGGGCCCTGCTAGCCTTCCGAGCGATCCACGCCAGCGCAGTCGGCCTGACAGCTCTCGGCATGTATGCCGTTCTAGCTCAACAGATTGGAATTTGATTGAAGTTCTTATTTTAAAATTGTCTTGTGGTTGAGAACGGTTTTAAGTTATTCCTATTTTAAGTGTTATTTGAATGTGATTTTTGAGTATAATGCAACTTAGAACTTTGCTTTTTTTTTTTGTTAAGTAATTATAATTCCAAGCAAATACATTTTTGTTCATGAAGTTATTACTAGATTGCTAGTATGATACTGAGGTTTATTTAATAACTTGGATATTTATAATAGGTAATGTATGGAATAAAATTTTGATCAAGTAAACCATTAACATTTCAAACACCACATTTCCTTATTTTTGTATGTGACCTCTACTTCATGAATGTCATTTTTCATTAATAATAAATTCATTTAATTCAGACTGATATGTCCATAAATTGTTAGTTACAAAGGTCTTAAAACTATGTTAGTGATTATTTATAACTAAATTCAAAATACATAAAATTTAAAATACAAATAATAAAATCACTCATGTCAAAAAATAATCCTCATCTCGTCACGTGAAGCTGAATGAACCTACTCAGCACTGCAGACTCTGGCCTCTCAGAGATCATCCTTAGGATTCTGTCGGCGCTCCCCCGAATCCGGCACATCAGAGCAGCTGTTTTCTTACGCATAATGGCGTAAAAGTCATCGACTCTTGCATCAACAAACATGCCCGACGCGCTCCAGAGTCGAGGGAGCCTCACCAGAATCCTAAAGGCGTTATTGTATTGTATTCGAAGATAATAATGATAATTTCCTGATTTTAGCAAAGGTACTTTTTCAAAACTACCTCTGAGAAACATTGAATGGTGTTTCCCTGGAGAGTCCTCAGGATACGGCGCAGCACTGATTAGAAGAGAGCCCAGTGACCTCCAAATGCCAGCAATCATGCAATGTGGTTGTGAAAGTCGGTGATGCTGCCAAAGTCTCGCTCACAGAGTGCAGTCCTTCCACAGTTATTTTACCTCTTGATTTTACTTCACTGTCAGACGTAGCTATCCTTAATATTATAAATGCGAAAGTAAGTTTGTTTGTTACGCCTTCACGCTAAAACGGCTGAACGGATTTGGATGAAATTTGGCACATATATAGATGATGCCCTGGAAAAGAACATAGGATACTTTTTTTTTTCCCACGGGATCGAGACTTATGCGGGTGAAACCGCGGGGCGCAGCTAGTAATACATAATTAATATTCTGTATTTTAATATACAGGGTGGCAGGTACATCGACGCGAAAACTTACCATGGATACAGTACATGATTCAAAACTCCCGCGTCGAAATTTTTTGACGGTTTATAAAAAAAAATCTGCGGGTCCATGTTGACCGCGTAGGTATTGCACTTTTCTTTGAAACAGTTGTTTTTTTTTTTTTAATAACCGATGTAAAATATTAATTAACGCAGGGGGTTCAGAATCATGTACTGAATCCATGGTAAAAGTTTTCGCATCAATGTCCCTGCCACTCTGTATATTATAGCTAGCTGCCACACATGGAAGCGATTTTATATAATATAATAATAGCTCTTGCCCGCGGCTTTGCTTTTAAAATAAAAGTAGCCTAAGTTACTCCTTATAAGTTCAGCTATCTTCCAGTGAAAGCCCCGTCAAAATCGGACCAACCGTTTCGGAGATTAGCCGGAATAAAGAGACAAAAATTGTGTTTCCGTTGTTTAAACCGTATATAGTTTCATTTTCATATGCATTCAGTAAAAGCTGTTATTTTGACATTACAGACACTTCAATTTTATTTACTTAGTTTGAATTTCCGCGCATTATTTGAGAAAAGTACTGTATGTACAAGCCTTGGCCGCAATCAGGCATTGACGGACTCACGTATGTGTGCCTCGGCTTCATGCCCTTTCTGCAGACCGCGGCAGTAATGTACAGCTTGTCCACTTTTAAATGACGCGCCCCACTACCGCATTACCGTAAGCGTAAAATGCGGTATTGGCGCATCATTTCAGAGTGGACCTGCTATACTATAAATCGCCAATGGTGCCGATTCCCTTGTTCACAAACTAAACTAAATTTAAGTTCAGTGCATCTTTTTCTTTCTATTTCATTAAGAAAAGGACAGAAGATAAATTTTAGTTTAGTCCTGTCAAATTAATCAGCGCTTGACGTAAATTGACGTAATTTTAGTCGGCAAGTTTTTAATCACGTCTAAACTTGTATGGAGAGTGACAGGCGATGATTAATTTGACAGGACTAAACTAAAATTTATCTTCTGTCCTTTTCTTAATGAAATAGAAAGAAAAAGATGCACTGAACTTAAATTTAGTTTAGTTTGTGAACAAGGGAATCGGCACCATTATAGCTCTTAATCGTCTCATTTCCACGAAATAGTATTTTTTTTTTCACTAGGGAGGCGGCGGAAAAGTAGAGCGCAACCACCTGAATAATCTTAGAACTTTTACCTTGTTTTCCAACACGCAGCGGAGCAGACCAGGCGTGAAATGCAGCCGTAAAAGAAACCCGTCGCCGTACTTACTACTGCCGCGATCACTAACGTGTCTGAAAAACTACCATTTCATTTTTTTTATTATTATATACTTAATTTAATACGAAAACGTGTGCTTTTGAGTCCACGCCTCCACTGAAGTCCGGCGGAAAATTGCGAAACTAATTTTTTTTAAATGCAATTTGAGGCAATGACATAGAAACTAGCGCCGCGTTTATCGTGATGTTACAATTGATAAGAATTAGTTTATCGATATTTGAAAAACACAATGGAATGTTAATCATCAAAGAAAAACAATAATTTGTCTACCGAGGACCTGAAAATCAGCGGCCCTGCTAAACCTATATTTGTGTCCGAAAATCTTTCACCAAAGATGAAACGCTTGTTTTTCCTGGCTCGTGACTTTGCCAGCACTCATAAGTACCGGTACTGCTGGATTAAAAATGGCAAAAATTTTGTCCGAGAAAAGGATGGAGCCCAACATATCGTAATCAGGGATGAGTTTGACCTTCCGAAAAAATGACTACTGACTGTAACTTACTACGTAGAATTAATTTTTCGAAGATTTGAAGATGTAAATATTCTATTATTAATTGTTATGCATGCTCTAAAATTAGTAAATATGTCACTAATGTTATGTTATCATTGTAATATTAATACATACACACATTACTACTTACATTCGCCATACTCACAACGGAAGATTTATTCTGTTCTATTTCTACTACTAATGAAATACTTTGGTATCTCCTGTCATTTCGGATTATGCTATGGTACGTCCAATAAATCAAATCACTTGTTTGTTCTCAGCCTTGATTATGGATGACAATGTTAAAATAATGGATGATATAGAACACCTTTCAGCTTCAGCATCACATCAATGCTCCCCGGAACAAGTTGACTCATACCTACATAACGTTAATCACGGCTTGAAAATTTTTCACGTTAACATCAGAAGCATTGGCAACATTGCAAATTTTAACAACCTCCTGATATTACTGCAACGAATAAAGACACAATTTGACATCGTGGTCTTATCGGAATGCTGGTTAAGCAAATGTCCTCATCTTCCCTCCATACCGGGTTTTGTATTTAATTGCTCTGATCACTCAAACCAAAATGATGGAGTTGTGGTGTATACTAAAGTAGAGTTACAGTTCCTTCTAGAAAAGCCTATACTCGCCGACGCAAATTGTCTTGTACTCAAATTTAAAAATGAGGTGGCGCTTATCGCTATATATAGGTCACCTTCAAATATAAATATTCAGCACTTTATTACCAGTTTAGATGTAATCCTCAATTCACTAAATACTTTCAGAACTGTTATTTTGGTTGGAGATATCAATATAAACATAGCCCCAAATTGGATTGATCCCAACTCAGACATGTACCTTAATGCGGTTGCGTCACATGCCATGTTACCTGCTCATGTTTTCCCGACACGCAATGATAGTTGCATTGACCACGTTATGCTAAAATCAAATAAACCAGCTATTACCTTAGTTCTTGACTCTTTAATCACTGACCATGCTCCTGTTGTAATTTTTTGTAATCTGAAATTAGATATTCTTAAATCACCTTCCCGACAGCATCATGTAGACATTAATGCTTGCGTAGTGGCTCTTGAGAAAGTTGATTTTACTCCAGTTATGAGCTGTCAAGATGCTGAATCTGCTGCTTCCATCATGGTCCAGCTTATTTCCTCAGTTGTTGATAAAAATAGTCGTGATTCTGTTGTCCCGAACCGAAAACGCATTATTAAGCCATGGATCACACCTGGGCTTCTTAGGTGTGTTCGAAACCGAGACAATATGTATCGCAAAATGAGGAGGGATGCTGATAATAATACTCTGAAAATCACCTATAATCGATATAAAATTGTTTGCAACAATCTGCTAAAGAAATTAAAACGAGAATATGAACGACATGAATTTGAAAAACATCGCAAGAACCCGAAAGCTACCTGGAATCTCATTAGAACTATCTCCCATCTTCAAAAAAGTAAGGCCTCTGCCACTGAGTTGTTATCAATAACTCCAGATCCAACTCCATCACTTGATTCTGTCAACGACTTCTTTGCAAGCGTGGGAACAAAACTGGCATCTAAAATCATTAACTCCCCAAACTATAACTCTACCAAAACTTCTGACTCTGGCACTTCAGATGTCCACTCTAACTCGATGGCTATTTTTGGCACGGACAACGAAGAGATAGATTTTCTTATTCGTGGCCTACGACTAACAAGTGCTACGGGTTGGGATGGTATCCCCGCAACTGTAATCTACAATGCTAGAAGCATTCTTGTCCCAGTTATCTGCCACGTCTTCAACCTTGCCCTTACATCGGGATTATTCCCGACGGTGTTCAAGAAAGCCATTGTGCACCCTATTCACAAGAGTGGAGATAGAGGCAGTGTCAACAACTACAGACCCATATCTGTATTATCAATTCTGTCTAAGCTCCTCGGGAAAGTTCTGAACAAACGTCTGCTGGATTACCTTAGGTCACAAAATATACTCGCAAATAACCAATATGAATTCAGATCAGGCAAAAACACAGAGGATGCCATATTAGAATTGATAGGTTCAGTAGCTCAAAATCTGAACAACAAGGATAAAACTATAGCCATCTTCCTTGATCTTACTAAAGCTTTTGACACTGTCTCTGTCCCCCTTCTACTCAGCAAACTAGAAAGGATTGGTATAAGAGGCCTACCGCTTAGTTTGTTTAAGAGTTATCTTAGTGGTCGCTCGCAAATCATCAGGATAAACGACCACACCAGTAAGGAAGCATTTCTCACCTACGGAGTTCCACAAGGCAGTGTCTTAGGACCTACCCTTTTCCTGACTTACATAAACGAGCTCTGTAAACTTGATTTAGTAAATTCCAAAATAATTGCTTACGCTGATGACACTGTTACCCTGGTTCGCGGCAGTGACTGGGACGAAACTCGGCTTCAGGCAGAGTCAGCCTTGCGAGTTACTATGAGATGGCTCACACAGAATTTGCTCACCCTCAACCTGGATAAAACCAGATTTATCACTTTTAGTCCAAGGAAAGCATCACAGCCAGCGCCACCCTTCCGTCTGACGGCTCATGCGTGCCAAACAATGAGGACTGCCACCTGTGGCTGTCCTGAAGTTATGCGCACGGACTCAATAAAATATCTTGGAGTTTGGGTCGACGGCACGTTGACGTGGAGTGAGCAGGTCAATTCACTGGTCTCTAGGGTAAGAAAATTAATATTTGTTTTTAAAAATCTAAGGACCTCCGCAAATTTCTCTACTCTGAGAACTGTGTACTTTGCTCTTGCCCATTCCATTCTAACGTACTGTATTTCGGCCTGGGGTGGTGCTGGTAAGTGTCTACTGCTGCGTTTGGAGAGGGCGCAGAGGGCTATCCTTAAGGTAATGGCCTTCAAACCCTATCGCTTCCCTACCAGGGAATTGTACACGCTATGGAAGCTACCTACAGTAAGGCACTCTTTTGTGCTAAGTACAGTGTTGCGGAAACATTCAAACCTGTCTTTTGACCCTGAGTTTAGAAGACAAAAACGTAGAACTGACAGAGTCTGCCTGACATCGGGTGTTAAATTAGAAATTGTCCGCCGACAGTTCTGTTTCTGCAGTCCCGTGCTTTATAATAGAGTAAATAAAGTGCTTGCTATTTATCCATGCACTCTCCGGGATTGCAAAAAAAATATCAATCAATGGCTTCATACTCTCACATACGAAGAATTGGAGAATTTTGTTAAACCCTAAAGATCCTTCTTCCGTAGACATGCACACCAAATACACGTAGCATAGAGTGTGCTCGTGGGGGTTTCCACAAGCACACTCTGTACTTACACCCCACAGACACACACTACACTCACATACAACACTCCCACATGCAAAACAATAAGCACTTGCCGATCTAATTTTTTACATTTTTAATTTTTACTATTTTATTTTTATTTTACTATTGTTCTTTTTTATTAACCGCTACTGTGTTTTCATCTCTGAAAACTGGAACGCTGTCGTCTCCCTCTTGGAGGTGGGCGTTAATAGCTGCGACACAGTTTATAACTAATGTAGCTATTTACGTACGCAATAAATTTGTAAAATGTGTTTTTTTTTGTTCCAATAAAGATTTAAAGATTGTCGATTTTTATATAAATTACGTGTTTAAATCGATTTCCAGAATTAAAAAATTTAAAAAAAAGGTAAAGAAAACTTATACAACTTTTTCCAAGGGTGTCGCAGGTATGTTTGTCTCACCCTCACGAAAAATTACAAATAAATAAAATCTTATTAAATGGAGATTGAGCACTATGTCATGGAGATAGGCCGCCTAGAGTACGGTTGTTGTTAGTGCTTGATGGTCCCAACTACCACCGAAACTCATATACAGTCAGTTCAAAAAATTACTACGTTCCTACGTGTTAACGTACTTAGTATTAGTTACTCGACTGCAGCGTATGCATGTGTGTTCGTTTCTATGCTCTCGTAACTATAAAACGGCTGAACCGATTTTGATAATTGATATGTCGTTAGATTCAACTTAATTCAAATTCTTTATTTCAGACATGTGTCCATAGTGTTAGTAACAACAAAATAATATATAGAGTTAATATTTTAAAAAAACAACTGGTATGGATTCTTACCCAGTGGCGCAGCATAGGGGAGTCCCACCGATCTGAGAACACGCTCTACTGTTGGTAGTGGCGCGTAACCGGCTGGCTATAGAGGCGGTTCTTTTCCTTATTATGGCGTAAAAATCGTTTGAACGGGCCTCCGCAAACATTGTGGACGCACTACAATGCCACGACATCCCCAACAGTGGTGCCGATTCCCTTGTTCACAAACTAAACTAAATTTAAGTTCAGTGCATCTTTTTCTTTCTATTTTATTAAGAAAAGGACAGAAGATAAATTTTAGTTTAGTCCTGTCAAATTAATCAGCGCTTGACGTAAATTGACGTAATTTTAGTTGGCAAGTTTTTAATCACGTCTAAACTTGTATGGAGACTGACAAGTGCTGATTAATTTGACAGGACTAAACTAAAATTTGTCTTCTGTCCTTTTCTTAATGAAATTGAAAGAAAAAGATGCACTGAACTTAAATTTAGTTTAGTTTGTGAACAAGCGAATCGACACCAGTATCCTAAACGCGTTATTATATTGGACACGCAGATCGCTGTATGCCCTCTGCGTATAACTGATCCAAAGACTGCACGTGTAGAAAGACCTGCGCTCCCTCTATATCCATATTGCCCATAAGATCATCAGCGACCCAATGACCCAAGTACTTAAACTTAGTCACCCATGGTAAAGGAGTGCCACTGAGCGAGACACCGGGAATATCAGAATAGTTTATGGTATTAATAATACCTACCGGGAATATCGAGTGTCAAAGGTAAAAAAAATACAAAGTGGCGATTTTTTACACCATAACGAATCATCATCATTTCAGCCGAAAAACGTCCACTGCTGGATATAGGCCTCTCCCAAGCCCCGCGACTTTGACCGATTCTGTGCTTTCCGAACCAGCGGTTTCCTGCAGCCTTCACAAGGTCATCGGTCCATCATGTGGGAGGTCTTCCAACGCTACGTCTTCCGGTAAGCGGTCGCCACTCCAGAACCTTTCGGCCCCATAGGCCATCCGTTCTACGAGCAATATGCCCTGCCCATTGCCACTTAAGTTTGGCAATTCTTCGGGCTATGTCGGTTACCTTGGTTCTCCTACGGATCTCTTAATTTCTGATTCGATAACGAATGTTTTAAGAAAAAAACTTCCAAGCCTTTCGAGTGGGGTATCATCAAAATGTTGGGGTTTATTGCGCGAGTATAATGATATTCAAATGAAAAATCAAAGAGGCGGATTTCTGGCATCAAAATGTATGTTTTAAAAAAAAAACAAGTGTGCAATTCACACGTGGTAGAAGTGAAACCTTCAAAAATCTTGGCTTCAAGAAAAAGAAAAAAGAAACATGTATTACATAATTGTTTCTCTTTAAAAGTTCCTTCTAAAAAAAAGTCCGCAATAGCATAGGTACATCACGCTTTTATCAGTAATAGTGGAACTTTAAAACGTTAGGTAAAAGTACTGGGTCTTACCGTCTTATAATCTTATTCCCCCTCATAACTTGTCTAGCCTTGCACATCATAAATGTGCGCGCAGTACTTGATCATTATTTTGCTGCGATGTTATTTTAGAACTGCTAATATATTCATTGAAATCGAATGATGAAAAGGGCAATTTTGTTTTAAATTAAATACTTGTGATGAATAATGTATTTATCTGGATAAGGATTAATATCATGTTTATAAAAACACCTTCGCAAATAATGCATTATTTTAGAACAAAGGTTAGCATAAAAAAGGTTATAGTGAGCTAACTTAAAAGATAGACATATGCCGTCGCGGACTTTTTTTTAGAACTTTTAAAGGGGAAAAATTCTGTCATACATGATTTTTGCGAAACTTTAACCGTTTACGCAGCGCACGCAGCGGAAGCTCTCAAAAGGAAAAATAAAACCCCCGATTTTGAAACATTCTTCATTGGTGCTCCGCTCCTTTTAGTCTTAGCGTGATGATATATAGCCTGTAGCCTTCCTCAATAAATGGGCTATCTAACACTGAAAGAATAGTTCCTGAGATTAGCGCGTTCAAGCAAACAAACAAATTCTTCAGCTTCAGAGAACCACGAACATAATAAATACTATCTCATTTTCTCCCACGTTAAATCTTATGAATTTATGTCTGTCTCTTTTTACTGTCGCTTTTTCGTTTCATTGACTTTCAAATCACAACGATGCTAAAGAAGTTTTCACTTCAAAAACGAAACGAAGAAAAGGTTTTTTACAGGGTTGTAACGGATGTCATATAACGGATGAGGATGCGGATGAGGATATCAAGATAATTGGGTTTGATGATGCGGATGAGGATACGGATATTGGAAAATTCCTTATTGAGGATGCGGATGAGGGTGCGGATGTCGTACAAAAATAGCCCTTGTTTTTTATAGAATTTATATTTGTGTTATAGGTTGTAGGTAATATAATCATTTGGTAGATTACCGTAGCGTAATTCGACTGTAAAAAACTTCACTTCTACGAGCAAACAAAAAGAAAACAATAACACGTCACCCGGCACCCAGTAACTCAAATTGTGACATGTGACACCACAGTCGTGCCACCACTGCCACATGCGGCCGATCGTCTGTCATAGGACAAGGACATTTCGAATTCAGGCAATAGGAACGCGTAACTCACTTTTCGGCCCGCTCATTAACTCGGCGCGAGTTAATAAAAAAACACTATTTGTGCGAACAACGTAGGGTCACATCCGCATAGAAATTATAAGGATGCGGAGCTTTTAAAATCATAAGTTGAAGATGCGGATGTTTGCGGATATCAAAATTTATGCGGATGCTCCGCAGTTGCGGATGCGGATACGGATATCCGTTACATCCCTGGTTTTTTAAATTTACATGCGTTCATTTCAGCAAAATAGGAGTTGAGCTACACAAGCACTCAACACAGTTTTTGAATTAGAGATTGACTATTGTATTTTTGCGAATAGTGTAAGTTATATATACCGACTACAGTAAATGTTTCAATCGGATAGATCATTGTGATCCTGTTGCGTAAACTTTTATCGGTGGGCATCAGAGGCGATCTTTACCGGTGGTTCACGTCCTATGTGGAGAACAGATGTCAGATTGTAGTTCTGAATGGTTACAGTTCTAAGCCTATAAATGTCCCTTCAGGGGTTCCTCAAGGATCCTTGCTAGGGCCACTGTTATTCAATATATTTATTATTGATATCTCTTCTTCATTCCAGTATTCAAAATTGTTACTAAATGCTGATGACATAAAGATAATGAGGCAAATAAATACCGTGTCAGATGCTCTTCTATTACAAGCAGACCTTAATAGTTTTCAAGGCTATTGTATTAATAAAATAAGTTGGATTTGAATGTCTCCAAGTGTTATGTTTGCTCCTTTACACGGAAACCTATCCAGATCGTCCATAACTACACGCTTTTGGATACAACACTAAATAGGGTCAACACTATTAACAGGGATCTGGGAGTTACCTTTGACACTAAGCTCGACAGCACAGACGGGAAGACAGCACTACCGATCATGACACAGACGAGCGACACTGACATTGCCCAACTCGAGGAGGTCATGGCCCGAGCGGCAATGGCCGACGACGTCGACACTATACCGCCCACATCACCGGGCTGGAGTGAGCAACTTCTCGCTTCGTCGCCGGGCGATCAACACGACGACCAGTACAGAGTGGAGGAGCCAGAGAGACTGTCCGATGGATCCATCTCCGACTAACTCCACTCCACCGCCGTCACCACCCCTAAATTTTATCCAAACGAACCTCCAGCATAGCCAGACTGCCACGGCTAGTTTACGCAGGGCACTGGAGGTGAAGCCCCGAACCATCGCACTGATCCAAGAGCCGTGGATCAGGAACAACAGAATATGTGGCCTCGGTAACATCGGAGGTAAGATAATTCTCAACACACACACGTCAGACAAACCGAGAACCTGTGTCTACATACCCAACGAAATTCCTATCACGCCACTCACCCAATTCTGTTCCAGAGACCTGACAGCTGTCAGGCTCCTGACTGAGGGTAGCGCTCCAGATATTGTACTAGCCTCGGTATACATGCCAGGCGAGGGCGCAGACTGCCTGCCTAAAGAGATGACCGACCTGGTGCAACACTGTGAGCGCGTCAGTCTGGACCTGATCATCTGCACCGATTCGAACGCCCACCACCCCCTTTGGGGCAGCGACGCACCGAACTCCAGAGGAGAGGTACCTCTATTTATTCTCTACTAACCTCAATATTATTAACCGCGGCTCAGAACCCACTTGGGTCACAGTCCGGGGACAAACGATCATAGATTTAACACTTGCTACAGAAAACGCGACAAACCTAATCACAAACTGGCACGTATCGGATGAGCCTTCTTGCTCAGACCACAGAAGAATCCGCTTTACACTAACTACCAACACGAGGAAACCCGCACCGAGGCGAAACCCGCGGCGCACCGATGTCCCCGGGTACAAACGCCTGCTAGCCTCCCTTTTGGCGAGGCATCTATCACGGGTAACCCTACGAGACAAGGCACAATTAGAATACACCGTAACAAAACTATCACAATACCTAACCGAGGCATACCATGCATGCTGCAAACTAAGAGCGCCACGAACCAAGAGTGAGAGAAATCCCTGGTGGAACGCTGAACTTAGTAAACTCAGAGAAACACTACGTAAACAATTCAACAGAGCCAAAAACACCAGACTCCCGGAGGACTGGGAGGTATACAAAGAGACCCAATACACATACAAGAAGCAAATCAGAACTGCCAGGAGAAAAGCATGGCGGAAATTCTGTGAATCAATTGAAACTAACAACGAAGCGGCAAGAGTATGTAAAATCCTGTCAACTGATCAGGACCGAACTCTCGGCGCGCTGAAAAAACCCGATAACTCATACACACTAACTGACTATGAAACCAGTAAGGTCCTTCTTGAGACTCACTTCCCAGACTGTAAGATCCTGGAGGACAGGTCGTGGGAGGCTGAACCAGAATGGACCCCAACGGGTCAAGACTGGTCAAGAGCCCGCAATATAGTAACAGAAGACCGCATAAAGTGGGCTATCAACACCTTTCAGCCATACAAGTCGGCAGGGCTGGATGGCATCTTCCCAGCCCTGCTGCAATGGGGGGTAGATCATCTGACACCATGGCTGGTGGAGATCTATCGAGCCTGCATAGCACTTAGACACATACCTCTCGCATGGCGCGAGGTGAAAGTCATTTTCATACCCAAACCTGGCAAGACCGATTATACACAAGCCAAGGCCTATAGGCCTATAAGCCTCACATCCTTCTTACTGAAAACCCTCGAGAGACTCTGTGACAGGCACATCCGAGACGGACCTCTCCGGGTTAAACCACTTCACAAACAACAGCATGCGTACTCCACAGGCAAATCAACAGAATCAGCGCTGCACAGCGTGGTTTCTAAAATTGAATGCGCAGTGGACCACAAATGCTCAGCACTGGCCGCCTTCATTGACATTGAGGGCGCCTTTGACAAAACCATGTTCAACAGCATAAAAACGGCCCTCGACCGACATAGCATAGACTCGACCCTGAGTGGCTGGATCACCAACATGCTCAAACTGAGAGCTGTACAAGTCACAGTAAATGACACTACAAGGGCCATCGTAGCGAAGGGCTGCCCGCAGGGGGGCGTCCTCTCACCGCTTCTATGGAACCTGGTAGCAGACAGCCTCATCAAAACACTTAATGACAAGGGTTATTTCACCGTAGGCTACGCCGATGACATAACCATAATAATAAACGGGACCCACGAAAACACTTTATGCAATCTCATGCGTCAAGCCCTGAAAATAGTAGAGGAATGGTGCAACAAGCACCAACTCTCAGTGAACCCTGCAAAAACCGAACTAATCCTCTTCACAAAAAAGAGGAAGTTGACCACACTACAACTACCACGATTCTTTGGAACAACCCTAAGCCTCTCAACTGAAACCAAATACCTGGGCATCTTTTTGGACAAACAACTGAACTGGGCAAAACACACGAACTACATCACCACGAAAGCCAGCATATCCCTGTGGCAGTGCAAGCGACTGCTTGGCAGGAATTGGGGCATTAGCCCCAAGGTCACCCACTGGCTATACACCACAGTCATCCGACCAATTATCACATACGGCTCACTAGTCTGGTGGCCCAGGACAGACCTGAGTACAGCCCAAAGAGATCTCGAAAAACTGCAGCGGTTTGCTTGTGTTGCAATCACTAGCAGTATGAGAACTACACCCACTGCCGCCCTACAGGCAATGCTTGGACTACCGCCTCTGCACCTCATCGTGCGGGAGGAGGCGGCCCTGGCCGCCTTTAGGCTTCATCTATCAGGAACCCTTAGCAAAGACTCCAGAGTTAAGCACATACGTATAAAGGAAGATGCGATCAAACGACGACCAATGATGGCATCACCCTGCGACAAAGCCCCGAAATCACATCACTTTCAACGGCACTACAACATAACACTTACAGAAGAACAGTGTGACTACTCAGGCCCGAAAGAGCTGAGAGTATACACAGACGGATCAAAGACCAACTTCGGTACCGGAGTTGGAGTCTTCTCACACGACCTCAACATAAATATATCCCGCCCGCTGGGAATGTTCAACACCGTCTATCAGGCGGAGTGTGTGGGCATCATACAAGCGGCCCGTGCTATAGAAGCCAGGAGAGTTACGGACACCCACATACGCATACTCTCCGATAGCGCATCAGTTCTCCAATCCTTACGAAAAAAATATACTACTTCAAAGTTAATACTAGAATGTCACAATGCACTAGAACAAGTAACAGTATCTAGCCGCAACACGGTGACACTGCAATGGATAAAAGGACACAGCGGATCGCTAGGTAACGATGCAGCTGACGAACTCGCTAGAAGAGGATCTGGCACGGCAGTCTATGGCCCCGAACCTATCGTGCCAATCCCCTTCAACCAAATACGCAGGTGGCTACAGGAGTCCACCCACACACAAGCAGAGAACTGGTGGACCTCGACACCGGGTTGCAGGCAGTCCAAGGAAGCTATGCCATCCTTGGATAGCAGGCTAACCAGGCGTTTATTACGCCTGGACAGGAACGGCCTGCGCCTGGTGACGGGGACCATCACGGGGCACTGCTCGCTAAACAAACACTTCCATACAATAGGCATAACAGACAGTCCTCTGTGCAGGGCGTGCATGGAGGCTGAGGAAACCGTAGCGCACGTGCTCTTTGAATGCACAGGCGTCACCCAGATTAGAACAGAAACCCTCGGGTCACCCAGATCCTACACAGATGTTCTGAACAGACCAGGAGATTTAATTAGCTTCTGGAGGGAGGTGGGCTGGTTGGAATAACCACCAAACGGCCGCCATGGCCCACGCACAATGGTCCACCTGATGGACTAAGTGCGGAAACCAAACCCCATAACATAGAACATAGAAGCTCCTCTTTGATGCACACATAGATAATGTTATTAAGAAAGCATCAAATGCACTAGGTTTTATTCTCCGGGTGTCCTCTGAGTTCAAAAATGTAAAGACTATTAAAATATTGTATTTTTCCTTTGTTCGTAGTCATTTGGAGTATACCTCTCAGGTCTGGAACCCCAATTATACTTAATGTCTATATAAATCGTATTGAGAGCAAACAGAATAAGGTTTTTAAGGCACATTCAGTGGTGCCGATTCCTTTGTTCACAAACTAAACTAAATTTAAGTTCAGTGCATCTTTTTCTTTCTATTTCATTAAGAAAAGGACAGAAGATAAATTTTAGTTTAGTCCTGTCAAATTAATCATCGCCTGTCACTCTCCATACAAGTTTAGACGTGATTAAAAACTTGCCGACTAAAATTACATCAATTTACGTCAAGGACTGATTAATTTGACAGGACTAAACTAAAATTTTTCTTCTGTCCTTTTCTTAATGAAATAGAAAGAAAAAGATGCACTGAACTTAAATTTAGTTTAGTTTGTGAACAAGGGAATCGGCACCAGTATCGGTCTAAAACGTTTTCAACGAATGATACCTACCGTTGCAAAAAAAATCACATCCTTCCACTTTACGAAAGGCGAAAAATATATCTTGTGTTTCTTTTCAAGATTGCTAATGGAACAACTGGTGTTACAGAGTTGTTTGACAAAATCGAGCTGCGAGTGCCGTCTGTGTTCTTGCGTAGACCTCATTTATTGCACACCCCAGTGGTAGCCACTACGTACAGACGAAACTCGTACATGATGAGAGCCAGTCGCATGTTCAACGCAACCTGCCAGGAAGCTGATATCGACATTTTCAATACTAGTGTTGCTAAATTGAAGAAAATTTTATCCAATGGCTTCTTCAAAATCAAAATCAAAATAAAAAAAAATCAAAATATTTTATTTCATATAAACCTACAAGGGCACTTATGAAACGTCAGAAGCTAGGTGCACGGTCGCTTCGAGCGTAAATAGTCTTTTTTCTGTTTTTGTTGTGTATAATCTTATTGTCAATTTTTTTGTCGTGTTCATATGATTTAAACTACATGTGAAAACTTGTAATTGGCCATATTTTGTTTACTACTACTTATCGTGTCTGTTTAGCTGTAAGTTTCCAAAAAATTTAATTAATAAATAAACATCAGTGGTAATAAAAATAAATTATAAAACAGCATCTTTTTCTACAGTTTTACGTTAAAAAGTAATTTTCCCAAAAAACGGTCGGTTGGCAGCAGTTAGCAATGCAGTTTCGTTTAAAAACGAAATTGTCATTCGCATCACTATGGCAGGTGAAATGTCAAACTTAAATCGGTTCCGCGTCTGTCAAACTTCCAGTATCAAGTGAAGTCAAAATGGCGAATAGGTACAAATAGTTCTTTCGTGATGTGCGTGTGTACAGTTGTTCTTATTTTCTACATAAATTATTAACCAAATAAGTTTGCAATATTGTGTTATAGAAAAAGCTCTTGGGGCTTTATAAAATTATCTGCAATAATAAGTGTAATAACTATAATTATCTCAGTGTTGTACCTATATTAAAAAGTACTCTGTGGTGGTGTGTTTATATTGCCCTCATCATGAAGTTATTTACATAGTTTTGTTAGAAGAGTTCGCGATGTTGTGTGCAGCTGTGTTTTTAGTGTTTTTGTTGTGCCAATCTAGCGCCGAACAGACCGGAGTTAGGTACAGGTGTAAGGATTCTTCAATTGGTCATAATGTATCGTACTCGACATTCACTCCGTCTCTGGACGGGGTACGGGGTCGGTACACTGCAGAACTGTGCACGTTCAACAATCCCAATCGGACACGTTTGACGATGGACTTGACGTTCAATGAAAACTTGCGTGTGTGTGATCCGGAATTTCGTAAAAAATATAGTGGATGGGTGATAAAGCCCGGTCCCCAGCACTCCTCCAACACTGACGTAAACGTTACTGGCCTTACTAACTGTTCCCATGTAAGTATTCATGTACCATTGAGGTTACTAAGTATAAAAAATTTATGTGCATGCAGATAGTCGAAATTCGAAGATGCATCAGGTTTTGTTTACTTTAGTACTAAGAACTGCATTGTTTTTGTTAAACACTTGGCATTAGCCCTGGATCGCAAGCACTGAAAGTCATGAGGAGAGATCTTTGCCCAGCATGGTACATGCTAACATGAACAGTAACTAGAAACCATCCTACTGTGTGATAAACTCTTTGCATTATACAAATTCAATCTCTTAGTATTGTATAATTGCATTTTAGCACATTTGTGTGAATACTATATTATATAGTCTATATACTTACTATAAAGCAAACATTTACTGGGTATGTCTTTCATTGACTTGAATGTGCCCTGGCAGCTGAGAGTATGTCATGCTCACTCAAATGTCTCTCTAATGGAGGTGTGTGAGTTGGATCATTAAGTTCCCTTCCAAATTGTTGAGCGACCTCTGTAATTGGTAGTGGCTTTGACTAGTGTGGATGATAGGCAGATGAAGTCTCAAGAGCAAATAGATAATAGCTACAATATTGTATGATGGCTCATAAAATTACTAATATCTGAAAAAAGCACCCAAATTAATCTCAGGCCAACGGTCTCCAATCTTTCCCACCACACCTCCAATCTGCTCTGGACCTCTAAGCTACTATCGGCAACCAGCAGTTCAGAATTATTATTGTCATTAAATATTTACAAAAAGCTCATAATTAATCTCATGTGATTATAACTTTTATTGTCCGCAGGTATGCTATGCAATGGACTTTGACTTGATATTTAGCAGTTGCTATCTACTAAAGAGCACATTGAATGGTGTTCATAGGAGTCACTCGCCTCATGACGAGTATTATCTGATTAGCAACAATATCACCAAAGAAGAGTACAATAAGACAAAACCATTTGTCGTCATCGTTAACCATGAGTGAGTCACATTTACTATTACCAAAAAAAGAGGGTTATGCTTTTTTTTCAAACAAGAAAGACAAAAATATTTTATTTGGGACACGCACAGAAAAAAAGGCACCTATCCTCAGCATAGGCTGCAATATTTAATAATAATAAATAAATCCTTTATTTCAGACCATGTCCATAATAATTACAAGTAAGGTTACAAAATGTGAACACAAATAAATGTTTTCAGGATATTTGAATCCTCTTTATCCGCAATGACCTGTAGGATGCTGTTAGTGCTACCCTGGACGGACACTGCTTAGTAACGACGAGCCGCTTGCGGACGATGGCATGAAAGCCGTCTACCCTGGCCTCCGCAAACATACCAGAGGCACTACAAAAGCGGGGCAGCCCTAACAACATCCTAAATCCATTGTTATATTGGACACGTAGGGCATTGAGCGGCCTCTGCGGATACCTAAAACACAGGCTGCACGTGTTGAAAGTCTGACAGTAGGCTCTAAATAGTGTGACTTTAACTTGGTCACTACAACGTGCAAACCTGCGGGCCAGCATATTACTTCTGACCACCATTTAAACAGTAAAAATAAATATTTACAGCAGTTGGCCCAGCGTTGCCAGGCGTCCCGATTTTGGCGGGACGTCCCGATTTTTTGTCCAAAATTAAATGTCCCGCGCGGGACACGCTCAGTCCCGATTTTCGGGGAACATGACTGTGATATAATCTTCATAGATATAAAATTCTCGTGTCACAATGTTAGTTACCTTACTCCTCCGAAACGGCTTTCATGATTTTTACCAAATTTTATATGCATATTCAGTAGGTCTGAGAATCGGCTACTATCTATTTTTCATACCCCTAAGTGATAAGGGTTGTCCACCCCAAACAAATAATTGGCAAAACAACGTTTGCCGGGGTCAGCTAGTTTAATTGTAACATCTTGCATGCCATGTGTGTGTATACTCACGTTTTGGACAAATAAATGATCTTTATCTTTATAAGTAATGTATAACTTATTTAATATTATATTCCTCTGAAGATTTAACTGCCTTACAGAGCAAACTAATAGTTATTGGTTATTAGTATAGTAAAGTAACATACTCGTATTTTCATTAAAATACATTTTCTACTGCTTCATATCATCATTGTAAAATTAATTTGAAACACAAATAAAAGGATAAGTAGTAAAAATAATACAAATAAATAATAATAATGATATAATTTACGTTTTCTTATTATATTCCGCTTTCGACGAAAGAATCCCGCTTTTTTACTCAAAAGGGTTCAAAATCCCGAATTGACCGAAAAAAATCTGGCAATGCTGAGTGGGCCTAGGACTAGGCCCAAATTTTCAAAAATGATTTTATTGCAAATATCAACTCATAATGAAATTAAATTAAGTAGCTCTAATAAATATACTCCTGCTTCTTTAACATTAAGAAAGCTTTTACTGCTATATAATTAAATGCTCCCGCGCCTCTCAAAAGGCGTCATCAAAATTTTATTTGGGCTGGAAATAGTTTTTCGCATTTGCTTTTTGGCGCCACTAGCCATCTGGCGCCCAGAGCGACCGCTCCATTCGCCCTACCCTAGGGCCTTAGGCCGGCACTGTGTATTTACTCCATATTTGTATTGCAGTGATCACTTTACACTGCAATGGATCCTGGGGATACCGGCAGTAGACTACAGCGTTATGCTGCGCCAGATAAAAAATAAAACAGGGGTAAAGTATTTTTTGTTTTTTGTAATTCTCCAAGAAAGCCAGTAAAATCTAGGAATTTTTGACCTTTACAACATTGTATTTTATCAACTTGTCTGTATTTTTTCACGGTAGATTGCAATAAATGTGTTGTTTCTGGCAGGATGATTTACACGAAGGCTTTGAGGTGACGCAGAACTGCAGCACGCAGCCGGACGACGTGCGACAGTTGCGCTGTGTGCTAGCGCCGCCGTACGGCTGCTACCAAGCCGCGCTTGTGCACGGCGGTCTGTGGACCTCAGGCATCTTCTACCAAAAGAAATTAGTCAATCATAATTTGTGTAAGTTTTTTATACTAAACGCAGATTTGCCTTCTTGAAAAATATAACCCAGTATCCATGGTAACCAAAAATTTCGCCACATTGTTGCAAGTTGCAACAATAGACCTTGGTGTTGCTGGAAATAAAAAGTGTATGCAATGTTGCCTCCAGCATGTTACTGGAACAATGTTCTGTTTTGTTATAACTTCTCTTATGCCTCTAATTGACAATAATACATTATGAGGGTCACAGATGATAAAACAGTGAATGTTTCGATGTTATAGGTTACATTCAAATAATCACGCGGCGCCTAGTTGTTTAGGCTATAAGGCTGGTTTCACAGCTGTCCGGGAAACCCGTGCGGCCCGCCCGTACGGGCTCCCGGAACGGAGACATACGTGAGGCGCTAGAACATTGTTTCACAGCGACGCGGATTGGTTCGTATGCGAACTTAGATTAAAATACTTGCATAGTACATTAATCCGTAACGTAATATAAATAAAAAGCACAACCGCGTTTACAAAAATGAGGTGTCGGTAACGGTGTCGCGTGTTCAATTGTTTTTTCCCATCTGAAAAATGCCCAACGCGCCTACACGTTTGGAAACTCAATTGTGAACGCAGGATCCTTGCTTTTTTCCGGGTGTTACCATTGTGTGGATCGCCCGGAGGATACGGTGGGGGTATGCCCGGCTTTGGCGGAGCACCGCCGTGTCCTCGTGGAGGCGACCGACTGCGGTGATCTCTCGCGTCCGGCCCTGGTCCAGGCAACGATACGGAGGGAGAGCCATGACCTTCTGCGAAGCAGTAATGCTCGCGAAGGAGAAGGCGGAACGCGTGAGGGAGAGGCAAACTTCGCGCCCTCACGCCCTAGCCGCCGCAGGAGACGCCCTGGGCGTCGGGAATCCCAGGCCGATTCCCGGCCACCGTAAGCGCGGTCTTGCGGACGGTGAGCAATGGGTAGCTCGCCGTCCGATAAGAACTAAGCCCGGGTCGACGGCACCCTGTGTTCCACGCGTGCCTCAAGAGATCTCAGCACAACTGATGGGGTCCGCTAGGACCGATGCCTGTCGGGGTCGCGGGAAAGTTCGAAAGGGATACCGTGGCCCCTTGCAACATAACAGGCAACTGAAGGAACACGGGTGGGTTTTAGTCAGTAAGAGCCTGACACGACAAGTTATTTCATTTGATAATTTCCCACACAAAAGGGTCCTAGCTTCTTCGCTTCGGTCTCGACAGAGCGATCGTGGTCACGATGAATTGTGTCCTATCGCAGGTGTAGTCGTAGCTCGCCTCACCATCTCTCCCCTTAGGGTTATTTTAGATGACATTCTGGCTTATTCATTATCAGGGGCTCCAACTCCAACCGCGGATTTAATTTGATCGGTCCACCTCATCGTTGACCTGCTGCGTGGCCTATTTACCTCCTTCTCTGCCTTCCACCACTAGACTCTATGGAGTCATTATCCCGTCTCGAGACAAAGAATTTAAGTATTCGAGACTGTATTGTACTACCTAGTGCTAGTTTAACACCGTCTTTTGACACAATCTAAGAAATTACATTGTCCCTGGGGGCCTGGTCCATGCTTGTGATAGTCCTGATCCCCTTTGGGATCACACAACGTGTCACCGCGAGATCTCACACCGCGGGGCGTTATCACAAGGGTCGTTAGTTATAATATTAACTGTTGTTTATAGGCAACTCGCGTAATGTTTTTTATGATTCGGGTATTCCTAAATTTTTATTTTAGAGATAATTTAACTTGAATCCGAATACCGCGCGCAGCGGGATTCGGAATTATACCTTAAAACCCCCGTTGGGTCTCACTTCAGTACAATTAATAGGTTTACTAAGCATGTTTGTATCACGCTTAGCAGTTGCCCTTTTGTCCACTGAAGCATCGTGTTCGTTCTCCCAGGCCACCTGCCCGTGACGCCGCCCATGCCGCCGGTACCGCGCAACACGGCACTGTGGTGGGCGTGCGGCGGCGCACTACTGGGCACGTGCGCGCTGCTGGCGGCCTTGGGCCTGCGCGACCGCCTGCGCCTCCGGGACTACCATAAGAGTATACTGGACCACTGGTTCAACTACAGCCGGTGAGTACACTACATTACACTCCCATGATTATGTACAGGTAAACCTGAAAGAGATCGCGCTTTGGTAATCTTCGTGTTTCCGAATTAGCACGAACGTCGCGCCACACAGTGCACACTATGCCGAAGGTACGCGACCGAAGTTCCGCAGTTGATTTTGCATTCCGATGTATTCGGCTGATATGACACACCATAAGCGCGGAAATTACGCGACAAATTCGGTTGCGCAACGTTGTGTAAATTCAGTGTCTCGAGTGCGCCGTCGTGGTGTCGTGTCGTGTTGTCTAAAATAATGGGTCATTTTACAGTAATAGCGATTGCAGAGGCTTTAGAAAAGGACAAGAAAGAATTTTGGGTGCACCCATTGAAGACTACAAGATGGTCAATTTCAACTTCCGAACCGAACCGAACTTCCGTCGCGTATAATGTGTGGCTATATAGAATACGTTACCGCCGAACTTACGCCCGACTGAAGTTCGGTTGTACGCTAAAACGTGACGTAATATCGGCAAATGTGTTGCTAGTAATTGAAATAGCATTGCAGGCGCAATCACGCCGAAGTTCGGTCGCGTATCTTCGGCATACTGTGCTTAGGCACTTAGGGTCGGTTCACATCTGGCGGAAGATGCGTCGCGTATTATCGGTCGCGTAACGCCAGAACAGACAATTATATGAGAAAACATTCAACTTTTCACACTCAACCGAGGATGCGTTAGTGCGTCGACCGTACTAACGAAGTTACGCCCGACGCATCTTCCGTCAGATATGAAGGTGCCTTTCCACCAAAGATGTGCTATACAGCTATGCTGCGGGGATGTGAAAGTTAATCTACGAGACTGTGTGACCGTTTCCACTAATACTAAGCTGTGCAGCGGAGCGAGTAAGATGTGCTATGAAGATGCGCCGCCGCGAGGTAGCTGTACGAGGAGATGCGTAGCTCGAGCAATGCGATGCATCGACAGTAGGGAAGGCAAGGGGAGCGGCTGCGGCTGCTCTGCACATAGCTACACCACTGGCGCATCCATAGCTCCCATCCATAGCACGCATCTAAAAAACATAGCTCAGTGGAACCCGTTTCCACCAGTGCTATGCCATGTGGACCAATGAATATGATTGGTGGATATCAAACGCATCCATAGCAACGTAGCATAGCACATCTGTTGTGGAAAGGCACCCTTACCCTCCACAGAGGCAAAGATTCTAAGTTTTGTACTACCGCGCTTGGTAGTAGTGCACCTCTATCGTTGGGCGTTTGTATGAAGTTATCTCCGTCGAGTTACCTACTCCGGTCCCAGATCGTCAATAAAATTGTCCCTCAATTTTTTTAAAAAGGATTTCCGAGTAGGGATGTTGCCTGGGTGAAAAAAAAAACTATTTAGTCCGTCAGTCAGATAATAAAAAAAATTATTAGATACGTATTTTTTGCTTTATCACATTAATAAAAATGACTTAAATAAAATGCATTAAAGTTGGGGACGTAGCGACCCCCACGGTCGCTACGTCACAAGTAAGTATAAAATCTACATACTCGTGACGTCATGGCATTAAAGCCCGGTTAAGCAGCCATGACCTCAGTGGTCAACTACGAGATGCCCTAGTAAAAAAAAACGTCATGGCACATTTTAACTTAATGTATCGCCGTTATCTTTTGATTACGTAAAAAATTAAAAAATACGTGTCGAATATTTTTTTAATAATCTGACTGACAAAAAAAAAATTTAGTCACCATCCTTATTGCATGGAGTTGTTAATCTATAATGTTGTAAACATGGTATACAAAATGGAAAGTACTTCCATGGTTGTCACAGCTCTATATTAGAACTCATTATTGCGCGTCATTCCGAAGATAGACGATGATTCCCGAAGCGCATACTTTGGAAAGCTCTACCTACACCAAATCATAACTTCAGATTTACGACCCACCGCTATGTATTTATTAGGTTTTAAAGCAGTTTTACATTGTGCAATGTATTTATTTTATCACTCCTCTAAAACCCGCGATGAAACCAGCATGTCCTAACACCAGAAATTTTAACTCTATACTGGCCGTTTTTCACTCGTAGAGTGGAGTTCTCGAGTTCTAGCAGTGCAGTGGGGATATTCTAAGCTGGTAATGTGTAGCTAGCTAGCAGCACGCGTAGCATGACCACCGTAGAAACGAGTTTTGTCGACGGAAGAGTAGACAAAATGACAGATAAACAATCACAATCTGTCATTTTGTCTATTCTTCCGTCGACAAAACTCGTTTCTACGGTGGTCATGCTACGCGTGCAGAGGCTTAATGCGCAAGCAGGGTTATGATATTTCAAGCTTACAGCTATAAATTGTTAGCGATAACGTGACAATTGTTTTTTTCAAACAATAATCCGTAATCTCGGTCATGTGTGTGACTGTTTATCAACAAAAATAATTAATTTATTGACGTGCGTCGATGATTGACTCGCCTGACATTTTTATCTAGAAGCATGCGCACGCGCTGGTGTGCGTCTTAGGGGCGAATCGTGTTATGTCTCAAATCTTGACGCCTAGTGCTGATAAGACAATAATACCTATAATAAAGAACGAATTTTAGAGAGCATTCAAATGTATTATGAACATTCGTCACTATTTAGCGACTACACTATACTCGGTTAGTTTAGGTAGTTAAATAAAGGTAAAAAAAAAAAATATGTTTCAAGTAACCGACTAAACATAATTTACCTGTCACTTCAGTTGTCATGCTACGTCTCAGTTGTACTCTTCAATTTAGCAACGTTATAACTCGTTGACGTTTAGAGAACCTGTCTGCTTTGGGTCTTTACAATAGACAGATTACAAAATATTATATTATTATTATAACTAACAAAAAAAAAATTGCGCATGCAGTTACATCTATGAAGAGTAGTTTAAGAATAAATGATAAAGTTAATAAAAGAGGAAACCATCGTAAAAATCAGTTATAACGTATTTTTAAACAAGAAAGTGTCATCTATAAAACTCTTTTTACGAATTGTTTACCTTTATAGGTAATTCCGTTTAGTCCAGTCAGACTTTAGTTGCCTGTATTGCAGGTGTCTTGCACCTATCATGCTCGATATTTTAGGAGTAAACGCGTAGCAGACCACCGTAGAAACGGGTTTTGTCGACGGAAGAATAGACAAAATGACAGATTCACAATCTGTCATTTTGTGTTTGTGGTCATGCTACGCCTGCAGCAGAAATGGCAAGTCAATCTCCGACATTGCAGACTATCGTGTCTGTCAACTTTAACATGAGACGCCTCACTTGTCGACTTATTTATTAATTAACAGATAATTATGCGCTTATTATTTATATTTTTCAGTTATATTATTATAACTAAGTAAATATGTTTATTAATTTTCTTATCTCACGAAAGGTCACAACTCAAAACAGTTCGGTTAAGGAAAATGTAAATGATTTCCTCTTATTCTACGGTTTATATTTATTAATTTTATTTATAACTAATCAATGTGTTTTTTATCACAAGCCGGCCAGGATAAGGATCGCAAATAAACACAAAACAGGTAAAAATATTGTTTGTATCAGTAGTTTGCCTTACTTCATAAATATTCATAATAACTCAACATAGTAACACTTTACTCAGATTTTCTGCATAATAATTAGATAAGTGTACCTAAGTTGAAATAGGTTTCACTGCAAGCGAATAGATTCATATTATGTTGTTGTAAGTTAAAAAAACAAAGTTGATTATTTATAAACGTTGCTTAAAGTTAAGTATTGATAAACGTCTGCATAACCATACATTTTTCGACGTTTAAACGTCGCGAAATTCAAATTTTCTTAAGTTATTTGCAATTTGCAGGTCAGTGTCAAGTTGTATGTTGATCAAAATATGATTCGCGACCGTAACAAATATGTATTTTATATCATCAATAAAACTCTTAAGTTAGAATTGGCATCAAATGTCATGATTTCATGAAATTGCCATTCAATAGGGTAATTTGAAGTTAGACAGTTATATTGATGATTTTAATGATTATCATTCTGTAAATACATATTTGTTACGATCGGAAATCATATTTTATTTATTTATTATTTAACCATTTATGTACACACAAATAATACACAGACAAGACAAAAGGAAAAAGAAAAATATGTACAAAGGTGATGCTTATTTCTAATGAAATCTAACAATCAACAAATAAGCTAATGCTGATCTCCAAATTGCAAAAATAAGAAAATATTAATTTCGTTACCCTGGCGCTTTCGCCTTTAGCAATGTTTAATATGTATACGTATTATGCGTATTTGTTGTCTTTTCGAGTGCAGGCAAATCGTGTATGGCGATTGTTAGTCCTTATTAGTCTTTAGTAACAGTAGGTTGAAGTGGTGCCAGATGCATAAACGGTTGAAAGTCCTTCGGCGAATTTAAATCGCCTATTTGAATAACTAACAGTAGGTAAACATGTACGTATTAGCAGACTAAAATGATTAAGCTTGACGGACTTCTTAGTAGAACTTATAATTGAGCATTGTTCGCCATGGGCCTTCCTGTGGTCGCCAATAAAACGGCCTATAAGGACGACAGGTACTTCCCCTTCTTTTGAAATCATATATGATAATGTCACCTACGACATTTCCGGCGACTGTAAATTGACCCATTCTGTTGAACTGCGTTTGAAGTTCAAAAAACGAAATACGGGATTAATTAAATGTGGGTTATATTATGTACAGTCAACAAAATAGGCAGGGTACTTTTTTGACGTTTCAAAACACTCTGAATATGTTAAAAACTCAACTAAAACGAAATACGGAATAAGGTATATGTAGGTACTGTCAACAAAATAGTCAGGGTACTTTTTAGAAGTTTCAAAACACTCAGAATATGTCAAAAACATGTAGGTACTGTCAACAAATTAGTCAGGGTAGTTTTTGGACGTTTCAAAACACTCAGAATATGTAACAAAAAACGTTTTAAAAACTCAACTAATAAGCTACTCGCTATAAATAAAATCTTCTACTTGTTTCTACTGACAGACCACGCACAGCTTAAAACACTAGGTCTTAGAATAATAACGCTATTATTCTAAGCACTAGGTCAAGAAGCATGAAATTTATGCTCAAGAATTCCAGAAGTAACGAAAGTGAGTAATAAGATAGGATTTTTGAAAATTCATCCCTAAGGGTTAAAATAAGGGATGATATCTTTGTATGGAAGGCCAATTTTTGCCAATGGGAAATCATCAAATCACGGCTTGTAAACAATAATCTCACGCACTAAACGGTCACGACCACGACCAGTACCCTAATTGCGAAACACATTTTCGTAAACGATTAAGACTAATCTGTTTTATTTTGACAGTTCAACAACATTCATTGCGTTATTTATGTTGCTGAGCAGATTTTTTTTCCAACCCATTTAGCAATGGATTAGCAATCTGTTTCAAATCGAAACAGATTGTGATAGATAGATTCATTTTTTGCCTGAAATATGGTATTTTACAGATTTTATAAGAAATACACAATATTTCTTCATATTCTGCCAACTAAATTCGGCATGTAAATTTTGTGACAATAACAATGATTCTAATTTAACAAAATAATTAAATTCCAATGTCAAAAAAAATAACTACTAAATCAAGAATTGTCTAAATTATCAAATTACAAATGTCAAATAAAAATAATTCAATTGCAAATTTTCTAAAAATCAACTTACAAATGATAACCAAAGAAATTAAATTACAAAATATTATGTCAGTAACTTAAAAATAAAAATGTCAAATTTAATTTACATGTCCTGCAATTTTCCCATTTGTCCTAGAACTCATAAATTCCTTAATACTATAAAAACAGTTTTCTATAAGCCATGCTCTGAGATGCTTTTGAAATATGCTGGTTCGCAGTTCTCTAATATCCTTGGGTATATTATTAAATATCTGTATTGCCATTCGACTCGTGTTTTTATGGCAGTACGCTGTTCTACATCTTGGCATTGCTAATTTTGTTGGATCCCTTGACATTTTGCCCATCTTATAAACATTGAGGCAATCGGCTTTACTGAACAGGTGAGGATGTTTTTTTACAAATACTCACATTTCCAGTATGTATAAGCATGCTAATGTTAATAATCTATGTTTTACGCAATATCTATGTTTTATGTTAATAATCTATGTTTTGTTTTTTTTGTGTTGTATTAGGCAATTAGGGTACTGGTCGGTGTGACCACTGGTCGTGGTCGTGGCCCTCTCGTGCGCGAGATCCCTAAGTGGTCAACAAGAACCGACTCAAGAAAAAAGTCGGTTATAAAGTTACAGTCCGTGCAATCCACGAAGACGCGCCCCACTCCGCTCCGCGCCGTACTAGAGTTCAGCTTACAGTACAGTAATCGCGGAGTGGGGCGCGTCTTCGTGGATTGCACGGACTATAAGAGCTGTCTAAATAGTTGCCTACTTAGCTCTTTGATCGACTGTACGTACATGCGTTGTATTATTGAAATAAAAACTTAGATTTCGATACATTAGATCATTTTACGAGTAGCACGGAATGATGAACCGCTAACACGTATCTTAGTATAACATTTTGCAGATTCACGCCTTACATATCAATGTCCTCGTCGTCCATAGAACCTTGCCGGTAGAGGAAAATATTTTGATGCAAACTAATAGGTACCAAGACCGGACTATCAATGTGTTTTAAATTTCTTTATCATACTTACCTAAAAAAACACGCAATCACATATTTTTAGCGAATATTTAATTATGAGGAAATTTCAGCCAATTCCAGAAAGATATTCTTGTTTTTAATTAAGCGTTATTATTAAGAATAAATAAATAAACTGATGTAATCCAACCTTCTTGTTGAAAATACTAACTCCTTGGAGACTTGGTGATTAAAAGTAGAGAAAGGAGAAAGCGTCTATGTGACATTCGTTGCAAAATAATAAATTAATGATTAGAAAGCAAATATGTTTGCATAACAAATTGGATCTAAAAGTTGCCTCAGGCTTAAGGGCATAACTACGGTGTACTGATGTCTGTGATAGATTAGTGTCCAAGTTCTATAACTCTATGGCAATATCGTAAACAAAGCGCGTACTTCCTAACTTTTAAAGTAATTATGATTCACTAGAGGACATCACGCGGTTTCACCCGCGTAGTTCCCGTTCCCGTGTGAGTACGGGGATAAATATAGCCTATGTTACTCGCTGATAATGTAGCTATCCATTGCTGAAAGAATTTTTCAAATCAGTCCAGTAGTTTTTAAGTTTATTCGTTACATAAAAAATACAAATCTTTCCTCTTTATAATATTAGTATAGATATCACAAGATCCACGAAGTGAAGAACATGACATTATAATAAGGTTGACTATCTAATTAGATTACACAATGAATACTTTGGGCCTGCATTAGGCGATGCGTGTCTACGATAGTTTATGACATGAATTGATTATTAAGGAGTCACTTTAGCAAAACGTAATCGAACTGCTGTTGTGAACTATTGAAATTAAAAGATGACATTTCTTGGAGCTGCCTTTACAGTGTGGTTGTTACGGGCAACGTGATTAACTGGGCATTATTAATAAGGATCGGCCATTATTAATAATGCCCAAGAGCGTCGGGCAAAGTGATTAATTTATCACTGACCGGCCATTATTAATAATGGCCGACGGCCCGTGGTCCATGTAATAAGTCAATGGGCAGTATGAATAATTCCCTACTTGTAGCCGGGCAATGTGATAAATGGGCCGCGGCCGTGCCTTGCAACATGCAAAAACACTACAGTTCACCTATTTTGTTACTTTGCCCAAGATAGGGTGGGCATTATTCATAATGGCCGGGAAAAGTGATTAATCATGCTGTTTTAAACACATTGCCCAATTGTGTCGGGCATTATGAATACAGACCGGCCATTATTAATAGTGCCCGGACTTATCAAATTGCCCGTAACATGGTTACTGATTAGGCGTGGATCTTGGCATGGTAGGCCAAGTTGCACAACACAACATCGGTTCAACAACATGATAATGTGTTGTGCAGGTAGCATGTTGCTGATGCTGGCAACATTACACATTTTGTGTGGAATATATTTCCAGCAACACAACATTATGTGTAAAGAAATGTGAATGTCATTACTGTGCGTTTGCACTGGCTAAACATTCACAACAAAACAAACTCAAATCATTTATTTCAATTAAACCATTTACAGGCACTTTTGAATTGTCAAGGAATCGGTCAGTCAGAAATAGGTATGAAGCTAGTTGCCCATTCCAAAGCGTAGTAGATACCTATGGAGAAGAACGGGCAAGAAACTCCACGGACACAACTCAACATGTTGGAATCTTTATTTTCTGTCAATTTTCCATACAGTTTTTGACAGGAACTAGAGATTTCAACATGTTTTCTAGTGATGTTTTGCCAGTGCAAACACACAGTTATATGAATTGTGTTTTTGGCGAAATGTATATGTAATGTGGTATCTGCGTGTTGTTATGCTGTTGTAAGAATGACGCAGAGCTTGTGATTAGCATGAATGAATATTATAATCAGTTGCAAATGTTTGCATTCATTTTTGAGTTTCATCGTATCACCATTGTTATGACTTGTTTGGTCATGAAGATTTCGGCGAATAACGTACTTCACTACATAGTATAAAACAAAGTCGCTTTTTTTGTCCCTATGTATGCTTAAATCTTTAAAACTACGCAACGTATTTTGATGCTGTTTTTTTTAATAGATAGTGATTGAAGAGGAAGGTTTATATGTATAATAACCCGGTTTATACCCGTGCGAAGTTTATACCCGTGCGAAGTTTATACCCGTGCGAAGATTATACCCGTGCGAAGCCGGGGCGGGTCGCTAGTAATCAATATTTTGAAGATGCTCCGACTGTCAAGGTTAATTAAGATCATTTTATCAGTTTGTGTCATACTTGTTGGGGTGATTTAACTGTCAACCGGTACCCATTACGTTGTTGAGCAGATTTTTTTTTTTCAACTTATGAAGCTATGGATCAAATCGAAACTAATTGTGATTGATCGTGTATTACGTAGTTGGGGTACGGGTCAACCGGGGCATTTTTTTCTTAGGGGATATTTGCTTACGAAATACAATCGCGAGGTGAGTGACTAAAATAGTTATCTAAACCTCTAGTAGTCTTATTCTAATCGTTCTTTCGGTCATTATAATGTCAGTAAAAACCGACTGCTGAAAGTCGTCCTCCCTTTAGACCGCAGTGAATGTTAGTTAGCTAAATATTGACATAATCAATGTTTGATTGGCGATTCTGTGAGGAGCTCGTGGCTAAGTAATAAACAGCCGCATGGTTCGATCCATCAGGCTAAGCAGTACGCTTGCCGAGGTTGGTCTGTGAATGAGTGACCGTCTAAACATACCGAGACTCCTCCGCCCGTGCCTCGGAAAGCACGTTAAGCCGTTGATCCCGGCTGTCATTCGTGGATCTTTGACAGTCGTTACGGGTCGTCAGAAGCCCGAAAGTCTGTCAACCAGTCTTACCAAGGGGTATCGTATTACCCAGTTACTGGGTTGTAGAGTTCAGATAGGCAGTCGCTCCATGTAAAATACTGGTATTCAGCTGCATCCAGTTAGACTGGAAGCCGACCCCAACATAGTTGGGAAAAGGTTAGGTAGACAGATTGATGATTCTATGTGAAACTACTTGATCAAATCCGGGTCACAAATTCCTGCTAAAGAAGTCTTGTGTGTTTTGTAAATACACAAATGCAAGCTATCTCGTAAAACATAACCAGTAATGACGTTAAGTTTATTCACTTGGAGCAAAACAATTTTATTTAATACTTATAAAAGCAATTAAGAAAGGAAAATAGGTTTATTTGTCAAAGAAACACGTGCATATAAAAAGACAAGAGTAATCAGAAAACAACAAAATAACTTAGTACATAAGAAATCACGAGCATAAAACAGAAATAGTCGACAGCTGCACGTCATTACTGTAACAAGGCTTCCACTCAGCATGATGCTGAGGTAATGTGGGCACTTTTAACACATGGTGCCATATGTTAAAAGTACCCACATTACCTCCTACCCACTCTGTAGTAGATTGGGTTTGGGTTTAGAAACGTGCCGCTTCGCTAGAAATAATGTAAGGTTATTTTGGTTCTCCTGAACCCTCCACAACAATTTTTGTAGTGAAAACTTCTTTTGGCGCGTTGAGCATTTTTGAGATGGGACTAAAACATTCATTTCGCGACCTGTTACCGACACCGTGGAGTAAAAGACATCGACGCGTTGATTACCGCGGTGGTGATTTTTTTTCAAGTTTTCACTTCTGTCGGCACTCCCGGAGTGACACTGTTTTTTTTTTTTCTGAGGACCTATTTTTTATAATAAAAATACATATATATATATTTTAGATAAGTTTAAAAAAAACTACTTATTTACGGATGCAAGAGCGAGTCTAGCGAGCTTGAGCCGACTCATCTCGACTTAGTAAAAAGGCAATAACTTAGGATGCAAGAGCGAGCGAAACGAGCGACTTGGGACACCCCGACTCGGACAAATTAGGTTCGAAGGAGATTACGTCATCTCCTTTGTGTTAGGTTCCTTTAAACCCTGCATTCAGAAATAGATGCGACGCGCGGGGCTCCGTCTTATATTCTACAAGTTAAAGCTTCGTATATTTTCTTCAATACTCGTATTTAACGTTAAGATGTTAATTGGTCATCAAGGCTCAGCAAACAGTTAGTGTCAACACGAGATAGAACAAAGACACCGACTGTGGACTTTTAGCGTTCCGTATCAAAAGGGTGCAAACGGTGTCCTCTTTCTAAGCCAACAATGTTTGTCTGTCTATCTTGCCGGTCGGTGTCTAACGATAAGAGACAAGCTGTGTATTGTTTGGCAATAAAAATTGTACGGAGCCCTCGCTGCACGAGTATGTCTCGCAATTTCCGTTGATCTGGAAAATAACCGTGTTGATTTTAAGGGTGACGGTTTTCCATTGACCCGACGGCGTTATTGTTGAGTTGCGCATACGCATGTATGACACGAACAATATTATCGTCTCATTGTCTCATTCATTTTGTTATCGAGCAGAGCACCTACGTGGCCGTCACCTAGACACTGTATTGTAGAGATGCCGCGAATACTCGCTATTATTCGGTATTCGGCATTATTCCATTATTTTTTTTGTTATTCGTCGAATACTGAATAATAGTGTCTATTATTCGATATTCAGCGAATGGTTGTCTCTAAATAAAAATAAACTTTTAATGAACAGAAAAACTATACACTTTTTTTAATCTTTAAGAACAAAACACACTTAGTATTATTATTTTAATATAAGGGTCGGTTCACATCTGACCGAAAATGCGTCGCGTATTATCGGTCGCGTAACGCCAGTACAGACAATTATATGAGAAAACATTCAAACTTTCACACTCAACCGAGGATGCGTTAGTGCGTCGACCGTACTAACGAAGTTACGCCCGACGCATCTTCCGTCAGATGTGAACCGACCCTAAATAAACTTTTTTATATTCCTTTTTTATGTCGAGTTATAATGGCTTGTATTCGACTATTCGCCATAGGGAATGGCGATTAATCAGTATTCGACTATTCGCTATAACAACTATTCGCGGCATCTCTACTGTATTGTAACAAACAATGTGGATGTAGTATTTAGTAACTATAAACTACGCATGTACTGTGTTGTATGTAGGCGCCTTTGTGACGAACGATGTCATTGAGTGAATCGCACACGTTATCAAAACAACGTTTAGTTTATCTTCTTATCTTAATTCACAACATTTAATTAAAATAATCGGTCAATCTATTTCAAGTTCATTGGTGAACTTTTCAAGGAGCTTGTGGCTAAGTAATAACAGCCGCACGGATCAATCCATCAGGTTAAGCTACGCTTGCCGGGGTTGATCCGTGGATGGGGGACCATCTTTACATGCTTTGGAAAGCACGTTAAGCCGTTGGTCCCGGCTGCCATTCGTGAATCTTTGACAGTCGTTACGGGTCGTCAGAAGTCCGAAAATCTGACAACCAGTCTTACCAAGGGGTATCGTATTACCCAGTTACTGGGTTGTGGAGGTCAGAGAGGCAGTCGCTCCATGTAAAATACTGGTATTCAGCTGCATCCGGTTAGACTGGAAGCTGACCCCAACATGGTTGGGAAAAGGCTAGGCAGATTGATTTTTGAGCTTTTCTTTATTTATTGTCAATACAAAACAAATGAAGGAGGGTAATACCAGGGTTTTACTTTTGATTAGTTGGCGTTACTTCAGCGATCGTGATCTGCAAGCGTTGACCCCGTGATAACCCGTTCTTAGTTCCTCGAAATTCAATCAATCTGCCTAGCCTTTTTTGGGACTTGTGGTTTTTTTTTGGGTTTTTGACGACCCGTAACGACTGTCAAAGATCCACAAAAGACAGCCAGGACCAACGGCTTAACGTGCTTTCCGAGGCACGGAGGAGTCTCGGCATGTAAAGATGGTCACCAATCCACGGACCAACCCCAGCAAGCGTAGCTTAACCTGATGGATCGACTCGTGCGGCTGTTATTACTTAGCCACGAGCTCGAGTTCCTCAAAATTATGAGTCTAGAAATAACACATATGTTTTATTTTTATTAGATATCCATTTATACTCATCATAATGGGTGTATTTTTGCCTACAACCGATAAAATTATTAAAAGTCATTAATATCCGATTTCTGTTGAAATGTGCTATCGGTTGATTCAAATATTGGCACAGATGAATACACATGGTTCACTCCGCAAAATCATTTAAATAAAAAGCGACTCTTGCTACGACACAATAAAGTGTAATCCAGGTCGCACAGCGCTTTAGGGAAATCGTGGCCCCCTGGCAACACGGCAACTGAAGGAACACGGGTGGGTTTTAGTCAGTAAGAGTCTGACACGCCCTCCCGCTCCGCCCAGAGCGGGAGAAGTTATTTGATGATTTCCCACCCAAAAAAAAAAAAAAAAAAAAAAGGTCGCACAGCGCTTATTCACTATAAACATAATCTAAAATATTCCTAAATTAAGTTATAAAAAAAATGCTCTAATGTATAAAATCATTAAAAGTCGGTTATCGACGCCTTAAATAAAAAGCTACTCTTGCTACGACATAATAAAATGCAATTCAGGTCTCACAGCGCCAATCACCTACAATTATATTCACCTAGAAGTTGCCTCTCTTTCTATCGCGTAACTCTTAGACCTTCTGACTACGTTACGCTCACTGAATTGACCCGATAAGACGGGCCCGCCGCGTACTTGTAATTTCATACCTTAAATGTAGAGTGAACCATTTGTATTTATCTGTGATATTGGTGAATACAAGTCAAAGTAACGTTGACATGTAAAGTTCAGATCGAAAGTCTCAAGATCTTTCTCTCATTGTCAGAAAGTAAAACGTGTGCCCTGTATGTTCCAGTGAGCCGGACATCGAAGCGGCAGTGACGCGCGACTCTCGCGATGTTTTGCTGCTGTACGCACGAGAGGGTGAACACGGACAGCAAGCTATGGCAGCGCTCCGAGAGCTTATACAGCATTCTACTGGGGGAAAGGTATGTTATATGAAATTAAATGTTTATTTCTGTAAGTTGATCTTCTAAGACACTTTTACTGGTAAATATTTTGAAACAAGATGTCGGCACATGCCGATGGGCGACATTGTATACAAAGGCGACCGTTTCCTGAAACGGCTGTCAATGCATCACAAATTATCTATTTAGTGGCACCAATCGTAACCTCGATTGGTAAGGGCACAGGTGACCACGATTCGATCCGCAACAGGATAAAATATACAACTAAGCTCTCTGAATTAGCAAGCACATAAGGAAAGCGATTTAAAAAATAACTAAGAAGCGTAAAACTTAAGATGTTAATAAAATTATTTGCAACTGATAAAGTCAATAACATCTAGCGTAAGTTTTCCTTGCTATAAATTAGACATAATTTAAAAAGTCCACGTATTTTCCTTCAAGCCATACCTACCTTAGCAACGTTTATCCTGTATCGTACATACCAATTACTAATGATCAGTTCAGGATAAGGCGGGAGGAAACACCCGGGTGTTACCATTGTGTGGATCTGCCTGAGGACACGGTGGAGCATATGGTGGAGGTCTGCCCGGCGTGGGCGGAGCAACGCCGTGTCCTCGTAGAGGCGATCGGCGACGTCCGGCCCTGGTTCAGGCCATGGTACGGAGCGAGAGGAAATGGCAGGCCGTCACCTTCTTCTGCGAAGCGGTAATGCTCGCGAAGGAGGAGGCGGAGCGCGTGAGGGAGAGCCAAATTTCGCGCCCTCGCGCCCCTAACCGCCGCAGGAAGAGACACCCGGGGAGGGAATCGCGAGCCGATTTCTGGCCACCGTAGGCGCGGGCTTGCGGACGGTGAGCAATGGGTAGCTCGCCGTCCGATAAGGACCAAGCCCGGGTCGACGGCGCGTTGTGTTCCACGCGCGCCTCAAAGAGATGTCAGCAGAATTGACGGGGTCCGCTAGGGCCAATGCCTGCTGGGGGTTCGAAGAAAACCGATAGGGATATCGTGGCCCCCGGCAACAGGGCAACCGAAGGAACACGGGTGGGTTTTAGTCAGTAAGAGTCTGACACGCCCTCCCGCTCCGCCCAGAGCGGGAGAAGTTATTTGATAATTTCCTACCCAAAAAAATTAAAAAAAGTCATACCTACCTTAGCAACGTTTATCCTGTATCGTACATACCAATTACTAACGGTCAGTTTTACTAGATACCTCCAGATAACTTATCTGACTGATATTTTCACACATTCTGTTCTATTTTTCAATTTCCTGGTTGTAAATAGTGTAAAATTAGTTTTTAGTATGAGACGACACAATTTCATAATTATTATAATGATCACTAATTAGATATCATTTCTTCTACACTTCATCATATACATGGTTATTGGTAATATCTCGGCAATCCTTTAAGGGGACATAAGGTCATTAATAACCAAATGACCCCTTATTATATAATATTCATTTAATTCAGACCAGATATTACATAAAACAAAATAAAAATTCACAATACTGCCACAGAATACATTACAATAAAATGACAATACAATTAAAACAAATGAATGAGTAAGCACAATTTAAAAAGGTCACAGAATTAAAATAAACGAAGATGAAAAGATACAAATTGTCAGGGTCACAGAATCTAAGATCAAACCAAACCACCACCACCACCACCTTTGACCTTTGCAAATGTCAACCATTTTCGAGTAATTGGACATTTTATATTTTTATTTCATTAATAAAAAATAAAATGTCAAATGACTCGAAAATGGTTATAATAATTACTAATAACCCATGTATACGCAAAATAATGGCATTCGCTTCACATCAATATCAATTATAATATAAATATGATTGATTACTCTCCACTTTACTGATAAAACTCCATATCAATTAATTACTTGCTTAAACAGTTGTTAAACTAATTCATCAAATCATTGATTCGGAATATTCCATAAGATGACTATTGAAATTATTTTGTTTTCTGTAAATAGCTATACAAACACAATTACACGTCAAAAATATTTTAAAAACTAGATGAGGTCAGCGTTTCCTATCTGACTACTCTGAGAAGAAAGGCCGAAACATACTCAGAGGTCACAGTCTCTTTTAAAGTCCAGACACAGATTAATATAGATGGGACACTCCGCAAAATCATTTAAGACGCAGATATATGACAGTGACCTTGAGTGGTTAGCTAACGTGTTCTGTACTGAGCTCACGCAACGCGTCGTACGTCCAGCCTGTAATAGGACTCGCCCACAAAGGAACGCTGACCCAAATTTGACGCATTATTAATTTATTATTCATAAAACAAAAGGTATTTTAATAAAACACGTATACTAAAAGATCAATAATTAAATTATCTTTAAAATGGTGAAGATTTCAGAAAAATACGCTTGATAGATTTTCCGTGATTCTCAGTTTTTTATTCGCGTTAGACATAACTTTACAAATTAATATCACTATGTAATATAAACATAATCTAAAATATTCCTATATTAAGTTATTAAAAAAATGCTCTAATATAACATATATTTTTTCCAAATCATTAACACTACTCGTTTAGAAGTGATCGTCAGTATGAAATCATTAAAAGTCGGTTATCGACGCTTTAAATAAAGAGCTACTCTTGCTACGACATAATAAAGTGCAATTCAGGTCGCACAACGCTAATCACCTACAGTTATAATTCACCTAGAAGTTGCCTCTCTTTCTATCGCGTAACTCTAAGACCTTCTGACTACGTTACGCTCAGTGAATTGGTCCAGCAAGACGGGCCCGCCGCGTACTTGTAGCTTCATACCTAAACTGTGGACTGTCCCATCTGTATTCATTTGTGGTTCAAATTTGAGACTAGATTGATATCGTTTATCTTGATGAATTCACAATAGACCGTTTATAAGACTTAATGTTTTGCTTTTCTAGTACCTTAGTAAGTCAAGAAGAGTATTTTTATCCTTAGCATCGATTCGATGGCATCATAATAAAAAACCTGAAGATTTGAGGTTTTATCTACCTGACACCATTTTTTAGGGTTCCGTAGTAAACAAGGAACCCTAATAGTTTCGTCATGTCCGTCTGTCTGTCTGTCTGTCTGTCCGCGGTCTAGCTCCGAGACCCTTCGTACTAGAAAGCTGTAAATTGGCATAGGTATACATATTAATTACGCCGACAAAGTGGTAAAACAAAATTATGAAAAAAAAATTGTTTTAGGGTACCTCTCATACACGTAAAGTGGTGATGTTTTTTTTTTTTGTTTTTTTTTACCCATGTTGAGGGGTATCATTGGAAAGGTCCTTCAAAAACATTGTGAGTTTGTGAAAACCATTTTTGGATTCAGGGATCTGTTTGCGAAATATTAAGCTTTAAAGTGCTAATTTTTGTTAGAGTCAAGTGTCCCCCCCCTACCGGCTTAATGGTTGGTTTTGGGTGTGTGAAAAAAATCAACAGTAGTTTATATAACGAAATTAAAAGGAAAACTATCACAGCTAAATAGGCTCTACAAGTTAACGAGTAATAATCGACCAACTTAACTTTGCAGTTGCAAAAACATGTTTTCCCATACATTCCGTATGGGGGAACATATTTTTCAACTATAAAGTTAAGTTTGTTTTTGGGATAAATTATTCCCAACTACGGAACCCTTCATTGTGCGTGGTCCGGCACGCATTTGGCCGGTTTTTTTCTGAATCTGTGAATGCATTTAGTAATAACTCGAAAAGTCGGACAGTCTCCTAAGTATTCCTCTAGCTACAACAGTTTTATTAAGGCACCTGCCCAAGGGCGTCGCCAGCCGATGGCCCACGGGGGGGGCAAGTTGATAGCTTAACACTACTTAGCATGAAGCTTTACACTTGTAGTGCGAGTCTTATAACCTTTACAGAGCAAAATGGCGCCAAAATCGACGCTGTTGGACATTTGATTTTTGACAAATCAGTTTCATCTCGGTAGTCCCAATTTATCTCTGGGGGGGGGGGAGGCAGCTGCCCCTTTGCCCCCCCTTGGCGAAGCCGTTGCACCTGCATTTACTGCCCCCATTTAAAAAATCACTGAGGGTAAACACCAAGGAAGAATTTTTGAAAATCCATCCTAGATAAATAGGGCTTAATAGATATAAAACATCTTCATTTATAAGGTTCCGAACTTTAAAAAATCGGAGCTTTTATAGCATCACCTTTTGAAGTTAGAAACTTGGAAGTTGGCTCCTGAGAAATTGCCGATGGATTATCCCACCGGGAACATGGCTCGTAATAAACTAAAATCTTCTACCAGAGAAGATTTTCCCGTGGAGGTAGTTGCATATTGATTTTCTTGTACTTATCACAAAAACTTGATACTTTAACTGCCTTACAAATGTAACCTATTTTTGCATTATCCCGTCAAGTCGAACCTCATTATAGTTTGGAGAAGAAGAAGGAAAATGTGTGTAATTTGCATCCCGCATACTGCGATGTAAATTGCACACATTATTCAATTCAATACAAAATTCAACAAAGACTGTATCTTAACTGAAGTATATATTAAAATTAATAGGTTTTGTGTATAAACAGCATCTTAGTATACACAGTTTTGAGAATTGTTTCACTTTTAAAACAACTGAACCAATACCTACTTTACTAAATACGGGCTATTGAATTTTATTGTGTTTTTGACCTTGGTTATAAAATTTATTAATCTGGTGTTGGATACCTAATATACCTATTCAAAACGCATCGTCAATCATCATAATGAATAATCAGTTTGTGTGCGCCGGCGCAGGTTGTAATAAAACCTGTTATGTGATATCTATCGCAGCTCGCCATCATACATGTTGCAATTGATTATGTAAATTATTGAAGAATATATTTTTATGGAGTCAATTAAAAATATTTTATTTCACATAAACCAACATGAGCACTTTTCAAACGTCTGAAGCACGGATGCAATTTCCTAAGGAGAACAGGCATGGAAGATAGTACAAGGCAACTTTTTTGAAAATAATTGGCTTTTGCAATGTTGATGGTTGATCGGAAATATGGTTACATCTGATGATGTACATTCTAAAGTGATTTTATCATCCTAATAATTTATTTATGTTTAAACTGGTTTCTAAAGCCAACATGAGAAAAAGACGACGGTTTATCCTGCTTATTGGAAAAAAAATCCGCGTTATCAGTTTTGAAACGAAACGAGATGAGATGCAATACAAGTATACAAATTATAATCGAATTCGAAACCTTTTGGTAAAAAATATTGTCGATAATATCCTCACAGATAAGTGTGAAATGCTAGTGAATACCAACAAGTGAAAGTGTAGTTAATGTGTACATTTACTCAACACCCAGTGAGACCAGTTATGCGGGTACCATAAAGCGCAGGCCATACTTAAATCTAAGCTAACGTTGTTTAGCTTTTTATTTATTTGCAAAAATAGTTATTCGTAGCGCATTTTTTAAAGTAAGTTAAATAATTTTTTGCTTAGACTACCTATGGTACCTATGTCGTAGGATGATTTGATAATTCGATTTTTCGCGAAAACCCTTGGGATATTGCGAAAACACGGAACCTTATAAATAAAGATAAAATAGATCAACCATTTTTCAGATTATCCAAAGTACAATCATCTTTTATGGGGTACCGTGTTAAATGTTACAACAAAATACCTTATGATATATTACAGTTAACTGAAAGAAAATTTAAAACTCATATTAAAAGTACTCTTTGTAAACAAGTATATTACAAATTAGAGGATTATATTCTAGATAAGAATGCTTGGAAGCATGCTGGTCTAGCTCCATAGGACAATTTAGAGTCTAGACAAAATCAAACTGGTTGCTAATTTAATTATGTAATTATTATGACATTATGTATATGACAATGTCATAATGTATATTATGACATTTTTTTTTTTACATTCTGTGATTACTTAATTTAGTATCACTTATAATTTATTTAGGAATATCCTATAGGTACCTACTTTTACAATGCTTGTAAATATGTGAACACCGTGTATCCATTACATAAATATTTTTTCTGTCATTGCTTCATTTTTAATTATTTTTACCTATTGTGGTATAGTAATCTTGTTCCAGGAGCATCGTCTTCACATATAATTATATAATTAATGTATACAAAATATTGTAAAACATTTTAAAAGAGTAACGGTGGAGTTTCTTGTCCATTCTTCTCCATACGAAAACTACCTTTTGGAAGGGGCGACTAGAATCAATTCTATTATTTTGTAAATTTTGACGTTCAAAAGTTCCATACATGGGCCTATTTGAAATAAATGATTTGACTTTGAATGGTGAAAAAGTTTCTGCGAGCAACTTCGAAGTAGCGTTTGCTGGCCGCTGCCGCGGTTGGTCACAGTTCTAACCTAACTTAACCTTGTAGCGGTTACACCACCACATACGAACTACGCATCAAAAAGACATGACGTCACACAAATCCTGCATCGCTCAGAGTTTACCGCGCGATCGACATATCGACGCTTGAAAGGCAACATTGACTAAGCGACATGGGTTTCCATGTCGCTTAGTCAATTTTGCGTTTCAAGCGTCGAATATACAAGATTCCGACTTCAACCGTTGGGGGCAGTTGCCTGCCAGACAAAATACCCGCCTGGTCGGAGGATCCTCCCTTTTCTATGGTAGATGAGTGAACTTTACACCCTGTTCCTCATGCCCCTAAAACCTATTTCACTCAGTTCAAAATGAGGAATCATACAAACTGCCGCAGAAATGTTTTCACCATTGTATCCGTGTTTTCGTAATATCCATAGGATTTTCGCAAAATTTCGAAATATCAAATTATCCTACGACAGATTAAGTTGTAAATAAAATGGATGATCTTTGTACAATCTACCTTATACTAAAGCATGCATAAAGCAGATTCCACCGGCCATAAAAGCTACGGGCTATTTTAGCTAGCTGTAAATAAATGCGTTGCGACACAGAATAGTACAGAAGGCGAACTCCTCAATTTAGGTATGAATCTACAAGTACGCGGCGGGCTCGTCTTGTCGGGCCAATTCAGTGAGCTTAACGTAGTCAGAAAATATAAGAGTTACGATATAGAAAGAGAGGCAACTTCTAGGTGAATATAACTGTAGTTAATTAGCCCTGTGCCACCTGAATTGTACTTTACTGTGTCGTAGCAAGAGTCGCTTTTTATTTAAATGATTTTGCGGAGTGAATCTTCTGTGCTATTCTGTGGTTGCGATTAAATATTCTAACTTAGCCTAGCTCGCGGTGAAGTCTGCTCTTTACGAACGTATTATCGATTATCCTGTGCAAAACGCAAACGCACCTGTCAATATAAGATATTAAAATATGCTTTTTATTACGAGCAGGTTATATTGCCATCTCAAGTTATTTTAGGTACTTAATCGTATTTGTTCTTTATGGGTGTGTTTCTAAAAATAACAGGGTCGATTCTGCTTTCAGATTTGTATAAACTGGTGTCATATTATAAGTATTGGTATATTTTGCCTGTTGCGTTTTACTTTATAGGGAAGGTGTGTCAAGTCAACCTCTGGTAATAATTAGTTGCAATCAAGTATTTTAATACGTCTCCCACATTTCGTTCGGTAAAACTCGTTGTTTGCGGAAAGTTGTATGTAAACAAAATGTCATACCGTACGAGACCTTGTAGTTCGACGATTTTCATATTTGGCGAACAACGGAGCCGGGACGAATTAGGCTTGTACCATAGTTAAATGTTAATGTTTGTGTCGACTGTGGAGTTACATTAAATGTTGAACAGTGACATGCTGTATTCTAATTTTTTTTTAGATAATTTCCATCAGTACTCTAACAAAAGTTGAGAAAATGTGGTTAAACGTCGTTTCTCGCAACATCAAATTTTTAATGTTGTTGAAAACAGTGTCATGTGGCTTTAACTTGCTGCCAGCATGACTGCAACATCCCATGTTGCACAACACAAAAACATGTTGCTGAAACAATGTTGTATGTATGGACGAGGTTTGGACGCCGTACCAGAAGCAACAAAATTGGGCTTGCCTGGGATTTGAAAGCGACATCTGCGCGTCACTGATTAAAAACGCACTAAATCCTGTGGATCACCATTAAATGATTAAAAATACGATTTATTCATTCATAAAACATTAACGATCGCCATTCTCTTTGTCTCGTCAATTTTTTATTTTTTTATTGAAGTATGTGAAGTGAAATAATAAATAATACACATTTATTGAAAAAAAATAATGTCGTAGATCTGTCTAAACCGGACGTCTTTTTACCGTCTGGAAAAAATAGGGTGTAATAGGTGAACAGAAGCGCAGAATTCTTGTGTTGTGTCCGAACAATCTACTATTAAATATGAATTTTTGCCATCTGGCTTATGTTTCTCCGTTACTGAATACTGATAGAATAAAAATAGGTACAAATTTTAATAAAACATATCATACTCAAATAATAAAAACAAACGATTCAATCTACTCTATGCGCGGATTTTTTTTGTAACATCGATAGCACCAGAACCTAGAATTAATTCATACTACCCCATCACTAAACTATAGACTATTTCGAGGGGCCTCTTGCAAAGCTAAAGTTGGAATTGTTTCCCATGAACCATGGTCTTATGTTCTTTGTGCATGGTTGCAGGTGTACGACATGTTCTCCCCTGAGGTGATGGCCCTGTGCGGCCCCGCACCTCACACGTGGGTGCGAGGTCTACTACAAAGTGAAGATGTCAGGGTGTTGCTGGTGCAATCGCCAGCCACGGCCGCGCTGTACCAGGACCAGCTGTGTGAAGACGAGGGTGGACTGAGATGTGAGTAGCATGTTGTTCTAACTTGCACGAGCAAGCATCCGCTCCAAGAACTCGAAATCTAGCCGGATCCGGAATATTCGTGGGCTTTCATCTAAATACGTTGAACCGTTTATCTCGTTTGCCAGCGTGCTGCATCCACAAACGCCACCGACGCAAGATAATTGTAAAAATTTAAAATCAAGCAGCTTTTTGTTCATTTTTTGAAGTACAATATTACCAGTGATAGGATATTCGGATGCATATTTACTAGTGATGCAACGAATACTACTTTTACGAATACGAATAACAAACCTACTATTCGGCGAATACGAATACGAATATCTTGCCATGGTAATAAAAGACTAATTTATTTGATGAATTTCTATTCTTCTAATAATTAAAATTTACAATAGGTAAATTTTTATTTAAAAAACAAAATTTGTAGATTTTCTGGTTTTAGGCGATTTCTTTTTTCAGTCTGGATGTTCCCAGCCGTTGATAAAAGTCTTTCCGAGGCGACTGTACATGGCTTCAGTGAAAAATATTTTTGGGCGAGTTTTTTCAGACTTGGAAAATGGACATCTTCTCGCCAAAAGGCCAGTGGATCAGCAGTCGGCGATAAATTTGGGAGCTTTAGATAAGCATCTATCTCGTTTTTAGTTTGCGAATCCCCTGTAAAAAAAACATTTTGAAATTAAACTTTACTTTTATTATACTATGTAGATGACAAAGAGTACCTATTCTATTACCTATAACTACTTACTTGGTAATTTATCGAAGTGTTTCCATATGTCACTTTGAACTCGTTTACGAAAAGACATTTTCTATTCAACTTCGTTCACTTCACAGCAACTTCAGAAAATAAATAAAACAATACTCTCTTGCTTGACTTGTGGAATGAATGAATGAAACAATCCATGGTTCGTAATTATAGGGAAACTCTTGGGCCGCGGCACTGTATAAACTATGGCTGGGGGTCCCCCGTCGCGTCGTCGTTGCGGTTAAGGCCCTTGCACACGTCGTATTTTTACATGCCGACGACGCGCGTTTTCCAAGTAATTAGATTTGCGTACAAACATAAATTTTTAAATATTCGTATTAGTATTCGGCGAATACTAATAATACGAATATTTAAAAATTAATATGTTTGTACGCAAATCTAATTACTTGGAAAACGCGCGTCGTCAAAAATCATATTTATTCGCCGAATACGAATATTCGGTAAATGTCTACTATTCGGCGAATACGAATATTTGTATTCGTATTCGTTGCATCACTAATATTTACCTAAGTGTTGGCTATTATGGAATGCACTTAGGTATCGAAAAAATTCAGTTCCATGATCAACAAATTTAAGAGTTCTGAATATAGAATCGAATGTATATTTAATTAAAAAATCTCGCGATTCCGGAATTAATAAATTTTGTACTTTTTGACAAGTGCTAGCTAATGTTGTAAAGTAGGTTGCCAACGGCATAGTACGTAGCGACAAACAACTCGGATGTCTTGAGTTCCGTTAAAAAATGTTTACGGTTTATTTTTTTATGTTAACACCGCGAATGTAACCTTCATAGGAGGGTTGATAAGTCGTTTCCATATCATGTATCTGATGTATCCGACTAGTTGTGCATTCCCGGATTTTATGGAATTCCGGGATTTATATTAAGAAAAGAAAAAATAAGAAGCCGCTTCGATAATTTCTAACTGCATCCGATTATCCGATCTCTAAATATCACTTGCCCCATCACCTTCCCTCTTATTACTAAACGTAGTGTAACGACAGTCTTGAACTGTCGTTAAGCGTATCCATAAACATTCTCATTCCGTACAAGCTTCATAGTAGCATGTCCGCTCGCCCGCAGTGCGCGAGCCGCTGCTGGGCCGGCGCGCCATGTACCGCGCGCCGCACTACGGCGACCAGCTGCTGAAGATGGCGCTGCGCCAGCTGGCCGAGACGCCGGCCGCGCACCAGGACTACCACAAGTTCTACCTCGCCACGTGAGTACTGACGCCACTGGTTATTCATTTTACTACGGCATGTATTTTATTGAACCTCAAATACACAATTTAATACATGTTGGGTGCACGTCAAATAAGACACGTCGAAATGTTGCCACTACATAAAACGTTTTTTAAGGTTAATATTCTCGTAACATAGATTAAAGTATGTCTATTTCTTTTTTTATCTTTTTTATACCTATTTAATATATTGAATTACTTACATTTTAATTTTAATAAATTATTTTTCTTTAAGAACGCTGAACTGGTACAGCGTCTTAATATTTGTTTGCTGCACCGGTCGACGTCATTACGTCGGCGCCGGCTGTCGCTGAAAACCAGCGCTGGGGCCCGTGTCTTGCATAGGGTCGTAGCATAATGCTGAGCGATAGCCGATTTGCGTGGATGTGACGCATGCTTTCTCCAACCTTTTTGCATTTTAAACTATTTTTTGCGTCCTATTTACCGCAAATAAACGTTTTTTCTTTCTTTCTAAATAATTCCCATTTTCTTAACCGACTTCAAAAAGGAGGAGGTTCTCAATTCGACTCTATGTATTTTTTGGTATGAAACATCTATAGCGGCGGGTCAAACCGATGGCAACAGTGCCAATGCCAAACCAACGCCAACGCCAATGTTGGCGTCGGTAAACTATCCTTTTATGCATATTACCTGTACACACGGCTACACGTCAAGCAAAACATTTCCAATTTATGCTGATCTCGCATTGTATAAGATTTCCGTAGTGCGAGGTCAGCTTATACTAGAAATGAGCTTGATGTGTAGCCGTGTGTACATAATAATTTCGATGTTTCACATCTGCCAGGCGTCCCGCGAGGGCTGTTTTTTTTTTAAGTGAAAACTTCTTTATGCGCATTGAGCATTTTTGGAACTAAACCATTGATTTCGCGGCACTGTGATGACACCAGCTTTTGACCATTAAAAAGACATCAACGCGTTGATTACCGCGGTGCCGATTTTTTTAAAGTTTTCAGTTCTGTCGGCACTCCCGGAGTGCCACTGTTTTTTGTTTTCGTTGTGGAGATCCTCATGGATGTCATCTGCCCTTTAGGCAATTAGCACACTGCACCGCGCTCCGTCGCGTAGCGCGGGGCGGTAGATTGAACATTGTAATGTTAAAAAAACCCTGAAATTTTTATGTGTATATGTGTCATTATAATTATCATGAATGCATAAAATGTATCCTATTGACCTTTTATTAGAAGTGTCTTGTCAGCTTGCCTGCTATGCTTTACCATCTCATCGCTTACATCTACTGGTATGTATCACTGCTTATTTTCTTTTTGGTGTAGTTAGTGACTAACCTGGTGTCAGAAATTTTATGCCGCCCATGGGCCTCTGATTTGGCTTCACATGCCGTCGAGAAATATCTCTCAGGCATGCCGGTGACCTCACGATGCTTTCCGTCACCGTTTTTGAAGCAAGTGATAATTATACAATTATCACATGAATCTGAAAAGTCAGAGGTGCGTGCCTTGGGTTCGAACTCGAGACCTATGGCATAACAGTGCTTGTTTTCTTTGTTTATATTCTGTTGGGGAGTTTGTTGCGCCTAGGGTGACCAGATCTGATTTCCGGTTTTACGAGACAACTGCATTGAAAATACGGGATTCGAGGTTAAAATACGGGACAGGCCGTTTTTGAAGTGAAAACTTCTTTAGCATCGTTGTGATTTGAAAGTCGATAAAACGAAAAAGCGACAGTAAAAAGAGACAGACACATAAATTCATAAGATTTAACGTGGGAGAAAATGAGATAGGAAGCATTATACAGTGTTTCTTATGTTCGTGGTTCTCTTTGCACTCTGCTTCGTACCCCCCCAGCCTCAGCGTTGTACGTGTGTTTATAAGTGTATGTGCGCGTACGAAATTTTTTTAATTTTTTTTGTAGGTTTCACTTCTACCACGTGTGAATTGCACACCACACATGTTTTTTTTTTATTAAAAGTCAACATATTTTTTTATTATTCAAATTTGGCATAACCAATTAAATAACATATACAATTGCTAAATTTCTTAATGAAAGATTAAAAAAACAATATGAAATATTTAAAAACAACAATTTTTATATTATCTGAAAAGGAAAATGTGAAATAATCAACTAACCTACATACAAACTTTGATTTTCTTTGTGAATTACCCTTGAAACAATCATAAATCAACAATTTGTTACTTATTTAGATAAGAAAATGTGGATTAATCGACTAAAATAATAACATATACAAAAAAATTCTGACTTACTAATAGGTATTTTTATCATTAAATGCCATTGAATTATAAAATTACCGGACAATGTACTGTCCCGTATTGGTTTCGCCAAATTACGGGACAGTGAAAAAATCGTGCCTGAAATACGGGACAACCCGTAAAATACGGGACATCTGGTCACTTCTTCTTCCCAGCTAAAGCACTAGGAAGTGGTGAAGGGTGGGCGTTTTGGGGGACTGTCTTATGTGATTTTGACGTTCGAAAAGTGCTGATTCTCAGCCTAGTTTGATGAAATAACTTTTGAATTTTTATATTTGTAGCTGGACATACTGCATTTCGAAATAAGCCATTAAGCGTTATTTACATAGCAAGTAGTGGTATTCGAATTTGTGTGGGGTAAATACCACAACTAAAAAGTGAAAAAAAAAAATTTTTACAAAAAAAAAAACAACCGGCTTCCAAAAAAACACTACAAAGTGAAAAATAACTTTTAATTTCGGAAGTCGGTGGCAAAAAACGAAAATTCAAAACCAAAGGCACCGACTTCTGAAATTAAAGTTATTTTTCACTTTGTACTGTTTTTTTTTTGGAAGTCGGTTGTTTGTTTTTTTTTTTTTGTAAAAAGTTTTTGAAATTTATTGTCACTCTGAACGTTTTTTAATACGGGAATTGGCTTCCTGGAGTTACGCAAGGGCCTCTCCAAAGTTGCGTCACAGCTGTTGGTTCTCAGCCTTTCTCATCAGGTTTCTTCCGCCTACCTTTCGACAGGCCAACAGCTATCGCACACATATTAGTTGGTAACGTCGAGACATGAAAAGAACAGCTGAATAATTGATCAGTAAGTAACATAAGTGTACAACCATGTTACAGATACCAGGGTCTGGAGACGGACATCCTGCCGCAAGTCGTGTCATACCGACGCTATCTGCTGCCAGACGCGGCGCGAGTACTAGCCGTGAACTTATCCTGCACCGAGCCAGACGCTAACAAGCTGTCGCAGCTGTCTCGCGCCGTGCACGCGCTGCTGACGCACGTGCAGCACCACCCCGACTACCTCATGGACGAGATCTTCATCAACTGATCCCCTCCAGACTGCAGAGGACACCTCTGAGGTGATTACCTTACCGGTTCTTCTTAGTAGCATATACTTGACGATTGTTGATTTGTTACAATACTGTGTCGTAGCTGAACGACGCGAAAGATCTCATTTTATATTGATCAAGTTGTTGTACCATCACGGAAAGCCATAACTTATCCGTAAGGACTATTCTTGCTTGCTGCGCTCGGCCGCTACAGAACCGGAACGGTAACAGATGTGGTCATCGTGTGCACGGGATTTTGTTATCTAAGTGGTTAGTTATGGGCTTCTGCGATGATACATGTGTGTCTTTATAACCGTCAAAAATAAGTCGCAAAGCAACGCCACGCATTACAAAAATTCTCCCACTCCCCGAAATCTGGAATGTAAAACGGATTTAAACAGCCGAATGCGATGCATTATGTTTTTGCCTTCATTTTAGTTAATATCTTAAGCGACGAACGGACGTCGCGACGCGGCGCGTGATCTCAGAATACATAATAGTACGCGTGAGTGAGTATCGAAGTAACGTGCGCCCGGCCGGCGTGCGGCAGCCCAGTGAATTGGCCCGACAAGTCGGGTCCGCCGCGTACTTCATGCATTAAATGCGGAGTGTGCCTGGCCTGGTTTCGTTCGTACAATTTGTGTGAACCATCGCACACTAACTACAGTCGGGCTTTTTTGTTATACGATGCGTTGCTGACCGATTGGGTTGTAATATAAGCTGGCCTTTACAAGGCATGCATTTTAAAAAAAAACGTAATAATATTGATCGATAAGCTGTGTTCAGCTAGGACAAAGACTAAGGCCCACTTGCACCGCAAATCACTAAACACGTTTAGCCCTATTCTTCTACTTTTCTTCTACTTCAAACATTTGACAGAAACAGAATTATGTTTTAAACTCGTTTAGCGCTAAACGTGTTTAGTGATTTGCAATGCAAGTGGGCCTAAGCGCGGATTTTACCAATAAATCTGAACGCGATCAGCACTTCTAGTTTCAGTTTCATTGGAAAAATCAGCACTAAACAAGTTAATGATATTTTACGGTTTCAGACCATTTATGTAATTTGTAGAACATTTAGTTCTAGTCGTATAGTATAAGAGACTCTACCTGGCGGTAATAAGGTTAGAAATTCTTCTATACAATGTAATTATAATGTTTGTGACTTTTAATTAGTTTGCAATAGCTGCGTGCGATTGCTAATCACTGCCTGAGGTATGTGACCGGTGAGACGGGGGAGGGCGCCAGTGGCAAAATTGTCAGACCAGGGTTGGCATAAAACAAACAAGTTGTTTTAAAACACATGTTTTAAACAGTGTTTAAAACAGTTTGAAATAAAACAAAGTTTTTTATTAAGTGTTTAAAATCACTTATAAAACAAGTTTAAAATAATGTTTTAAACACTAAGAAAAATAAACCTGGTTTTAAATCGCGAATGAATGGAAATAAATGACAAATTATTAATTTTTAGGACTTAAAATAACTCGAAAAGAAATTAAAAAGGTTAGATAGTTTTATACACTTCGTCGCCGGCCAAAATGAAGTAATTCCCCGCAAGTATTTTGGGGATTCCCCTTATTTAAATATACTTTTAGGTACGGTACATCTAAGAACGAAAATCTGAATTCTCAATTCTGAACGTACAGAGTGTACTGGGTGTACCTACTTATATTGATTGCAAAAAAAGTATGTTCACAGATTAGATAGTTTATTAGTTAGTACTAATTATACGTTGTTGTGATTATTATGTTATTCTGATCGTTTTTTCTAAATGTGTCCTCGGGTAAATATTAAATTGTCTAGAAATGAATTATATTAGGCCTGATCGATTTGTGTTGATAATTAATTTGATAAACCGCTCAATGAAAAAAAACAAAAAAAAATCTTGTTTAAAACATTTGGAACTGTTTGTTTTATAAAATGTAAAAAAAACAGTTTTTTTTTGCAACCCTGTGTCAGACTGAGTTGCTTGGCTTTTGTGTACCTCCCCCGTCTCACCGCTCACATATCTCAGGCAGTGACTAGCAATCGCGCGCGGACTATAGTTCATCCATGACACGTGATGTCGAAGTTTTAGACGCTGTGCGTCGAATCTCCTTATAAATAAGTTCTTATATTATAAGCAAAGCGTCTACTTAGAACTTCAGTACGTTTGCACGGAACGGCCTGCAATTACTTTCTTGCGGATATTACGACCATCGTAAGATTTACGGAAAGTGTGGTTATTACTTAGTGGGTGTAAAGTTCACTCATCCTCTATAGAAAAGGGAGGATCCTACGACCAGACGGGTGTCGTTTCTGGTGGGCAACTGCCCGACGGTTGATGTCGGGACGTTGTATATATACTCGTCGCGCGGTAAACGCTGCTTGCACGATGCAGGATTTTACATGACGTCAGTGTGAGACGTAATTTTGCATTTAAAGTCCCCGTCACGAGAAGCTATAAATTTTGTAAACACACATTCCGGGGTTTGCAATCTTTGGGTAAAATAAAATAAAAACAGTTTTGTACTATTTTTTTACAGGGATATAATTATATTAAAACACACATCTAATTACAAACAAACAATATAACCTAATCCGCGAAAACACCACAAACAAACAGACGCATTCGAAACTCGAAAGACAGCAGACAACGTCGCGTGAACTTACTTCAAAATCTTGGCCCAAATGTTTACGTTCCATGAATCAGATGCGTTCCAGTACCACAAAACCTTAGACGACAGCGCTTTATATCGCTAAAATATAACCCGATCAAGTGAAATTGCTCATTAGTTTCGTATAACACGTACGTTACTTTGACTTCATTGAATTTGGGATTATTTGTTGTTGATTAAATTGTCGCTACGTAACTTGGTAGAAGTTCTTTATTTACAAAAATTATAGCTTCTCGTAACGGGGACTTTAGCTATAGATGCCGCTATAGGCTATTTATTTCTTCCAGATAAGTTAACTTGAACCCATCCAGCGGTGTTGTAATAGGCCAAAAGTGGGGAGCCAATCCGTACAAATAACTATCGTACTTTAGATATTTTATTATTAGCAAACTATACGTTCTAATTATTCTGAACATACATATAACTTGTATCCAAGGACGATTCTGTTGATTGTGACTAATGAGTTGTCTCGGTCGTGACTTTAATCCTGCCGGTCCGGTTTTATAAGTACACGTAAACATAATAAACTACATGTTACACCGACACTATGCTAGTAATTATGTATATTCGTGGAATATTTAAATAGTTATACCATACCACAGATGGTTCACTCCGCAAATCAATTAAATAAAAAGCGACTCTTAGAACGACTCAGTAAAGTGCAATTCAGGTCGCACAGCGCTAATTACCTACAGTTATATTCACCTAGAAGTTGCCTTTCTTTCTATCACGTAACTCTTTTCTGACTACGTTACACTCACTAAATTGGCCCGACAAGACGGGCCCGCCGCGTACATTTAGCTTGATACCTAAAACTTGGAGTGAACTATCAGTGACCATACACAATTTTCTTGTAATTTAAATAAGAATTTTCTACACTATACCTATGTATTTGATTTGGTTATACATATTTACCGCTGAAAAGTATCTAACCTTACATTTTACATGACATCTCAAAAAAATAGGATAGAATTGTATTGTAACATAATTTATGTATCCTAAAAACTATACCTTATTCTTTATGTAAGTATGTAATAAGGTGCATAAATGTGTAGTAGAGTAACACAGTTATATTAATATGTAAATACAAGTAGTTACTACTTACTTGTAATATATTCCGAACGCGACTTCTAGTCACCGCTCACATACCTCAGGAGGCGGTGACTAGCAATCGCGTACACAGTATATCAAAATGGCGGCTTCTAAGGTAGTTCTTTATAAATACAACTTGTTTTAAGGTAAAATGCTATGATAATAGGACACGTCTTATATACACCTAGATATATGAATTAAAAAGTGGTACATAGTGTGATATGATCATGAAAAACGTTCAACAGATAAATTACCAATAGCTTGTCAAAAGTTGGGTGTCTGCAATTAAAACCATTATAGTTATGTAGACCATTTTCTATTTTTTTAAGTACCTATGGTACTTCTTGACAGGTCTACACTGTCCTCCCATACCTATTAACACTGTAATTTGAAAACATTGTAAAAGCTATTTATTTTTAAAAGAGTATCCGTGGAGTTTCTTGCCGCCTCTTCTCCATTGGAACCGTGCACCTAGCTTCTGACGTTTCAGAAGTGCTCCTGTAGGTTTACGTGAAATAAAATATTTTGATTTGATTCGATAGTAATGGTTTCTATATCGTTTGATAAACGTATTTGTGTTTTTGAAACACTGACAACTTTCTTATCAAGTAAATCGCGTAAATTAGCAGGAACGTTAAGTCGATAAACGGTATTATACTTTGTAGTATTCCAAAGAATTGCTGAACCTAAAAGTGGTGGCTGAAAAGTTGTTTGGATATAGGTTGTCATGATATGGGCCTGTGATGCGGAGAAATGAGGGAAATGTCGTCAGGAAAGTTTTGAGTATGAATGTGGATGGTGGGGAAGACCAAAGAAACGATGGATGGACTGTGTGGAAGATGATATGGCTAGAAAGGGGTTGAGTACCGAGATGATGACTCATAGGAGAAGTATGATGATCTTGAACCATGATCAATGACAAGCGTGTACCTTTATCAGCATTTTACAGCATTAATTACATATTTCCTATGATATTGCGTCCTTCAGGACAATCTGAGTTACATTCATAAGTGGTAGATAATATATAATAATACAGATCTTGCCGGTTAAGTTATAAAGAGAAACGAAACAACCTGAATTATGACAGTTGTCTCCTTTATTTGAAAATTTGCAATAGTTGTAGTTTGACTGGGAACGCTGTACCGCGCGGTGAGGTAAGGGGCAGCGGCGCACTGCCGCCCGGGAGCCGTACCTAAGACGTGGTACAGCGTTCTCAGTCAAACTAAAGTATATGTACGTGTATGTAATATATTCATAATATGTAGTTATAGACGTTGTTGATCCGTTGTTGTTTGTGTTGTTATTTTGTTATATCTATCGCGTACCTTTTTTACTGTTAACTAACATTTATAATATCAAGTTGTAAAAAACGAAAACAATTCGTATTATTTTTAACGTCGATTTATATATCGGATGATTTTTTTTACCGTCTCGAAATTTTCACGAAAAAAAAATCTGCTGTTTCATACATTTTGGTCAAGTAGGTATTGAAATTTTGTATAAACCGCAGATTTTTTTTTTCGTGATTTCAGAGTTGCTCCCATAGTGAAAGTTGTTTACATTCATGGGTAGAACACCCTGTAAAAATTTCGAAAAAGTAAAAAAATCACCCAGTATATCTCTGGTTTTTATGTTTCGATTGCATTTGTTTCCTAAAGATAACACGAATAATTGACGAGTTGTTTATAATAATAATTAAGTACGTAAAACCAGTGTTCAAAAATGTGCATAATAAGTGACTGTTGTGTTAGTTGAAATTTGTACATATTATACCTTAACAGAGTTATATATTTACTTAGATATAATGTAGTACAGTAAGTTCTTATGTATCTGTAATACTGCTAGTTGTTAGAGTAGAACCTTAGTGTTCATGGACTATCTCGTTGGTTTGTAATTCGGTGAGTCGATCTCCTTTTAGATTAGTCGAAGGTTATATCAACACGTACTTACTTATAAATTGGGCCACAAAACAAAGGAAACGTGGCTGCGGCAAAATGGAGCATTTATAAATCAAATATTATTTTATTGTCAAATGCCATTTTCAAGCATCTCCACCCAGCACCTTAATTGCGTAAAACACTTTCAATCACAATCCGAGAGTTTTGAAGGATATTGCTAATCCATTGCTTCATAGCTTTGAGAAATTCTTCTGCTCAGCAGCGTTAATAACGCAATGGACGTGGCTGATCTGTCAAAATGAATCCCATTGCGATCAATTGTCATTTTACGTATGTTACCGTATTACCCCGCTGTTTTAAAATGTGTGGTAAACTATTATAAAGGGTGTTAAGTTAAACGAGAGACATAATTAAGAGTGTAGTACTCATGAAAATATGCAACTTTTATTATGGGACCGAGTCTTAGTATAAATTCCGAAAAAAAAACTGCTGTTCCCTACACTTTGTACCTTAAAGCACAGTATAAAATAAGTAACAGTATTATATCTTCATAGAAAACGGCCGAAACAACGCGCTTCGAAATCTCAGTGCATATCAGTACGCAACAGTACCGAGTGCGCGGCAGTTCCGCACGGAATTGGAAGGTTACTGAACGTAGGTAATTATTAATACTGTTACTTTATTATACTGTGCTTAAAGTATGTCCCTGGTTTAACTTATCACACTGTATGGTTGAAATACCAGCGTGTTGTTCTATAGGGTGTCCGCGAGATACGGCCCTATTGTGTGAACCAACGAATCCAATGATATTGTCAATTTTATCATAACTTTGATGTAAAATAAATATGTTGTCTTTTTGCATCATTTTCTTATTTCTATTTCTTATTCTGCATTTATTTTATAATTGTATATTTATTTACGTAAGTATATAGATCTTGCTAGGTCTCGTTAATAAGTTTTTTAATAAGAATAAGCTGAATACTAGTTTCCCATCTTTATTTATTTATTATGAAAATCATAAGTTAAATGAAATAATAAATAAATAAAAGATCATAAATATTTCAACAATGAATGTATGTACCTACTTTGGCAGGGCTTCGACGTAATACTAAGAAATCGTCCGATCAAAATTGTTAGTGACGAACACTATCCGGAGCAGAAGGTCAACGGATACCTAGTTAATTTAAAACGGTACAAAACGTATCATGCCAATATATTAATTACATCTTTGCTATTGAATTATTGGCTGCTATATAACTGTTTTGTCGTCTATTCAAGAACACTTCCTGATTTTTGTTAAAACCTTTTTTTTTTTTTCTTAAATAAATATAAACAGTATACTGTCTAAAGAACGTTTACTTCTATATTAAATTATTAAAGTAGATTTTTTAATAGGCTACCTAATCTAGGATGCATATCCGGCTACGACTCGCAAATCCTTCCATATCCTAAGAGCACGTCTTCCCTACTATTACCGCGCCACCCGGTCTACTCCTTGATATGCAATGGCCTCTGTAGCCCCATGAAACATGAGGCTTCAGAGGCTAGTGCAAATCTTGGGGTTCATTCGATTTGTCGAGTCTGGTTAAACCATTCTGGGATCGATGAATTTCATTCATTCATTCATGAAGCAAATTCTTTAACAGACTCTCCTGAAAGGTCTGTATTCCATAATAAAATTATCACAGTACAAAGGTTTGTAATTTGAAATAGCGCGCGGAACCGGCGTGCGAGCGAGAAGACGTGAATGCGAGCGAGACGGCACGGGTAGCAGGTAACAGACATGGCGTCGCGCTATTCATTATGCCAACCGATGGAAACTGCGGCACCGACAACTTAGTGCGGATGAGACCGCCCGCTGTAAGTATTGAAACATGAAAGTAGGAATAGCTACAGACAAACTAGTGATCTTGTGGGGCATAGAAATCAATACATTTCTTGTATATTCCTTAAAACACAGGAGTAAAAATTTTTAAAATAATGAAAAAAATCCCAATAGAATTCACATTTATAAAACTCATTTTTTTTTTTTTTTGTAAAAACCTTCATGAAGAAACAAATATTGCAAGTGAATGTAAATTGGGTACTACTAAAATATTGGGATGTGTGCACATAAAAAAATATGGTACTACAGTATTTACACAAGTAGGAATCGAATATGAATGAATAAATTAAATGCACCGACCCTAGCGTGGTTAACCAGACCCGCTATATCGAATGAACCCCAAGATTTGGACTGGAGCCTCATGCTTCATGGGCCATAGAGGCCATTGCATAAACAAGGAGTTGACCGGAGGGCGCGGTTACGCAAGTAGGAGTCGAATAAGTTAGAATTTCGGAATTTTATTATTATGTATGAAACAACCCCGTTGTTTAATTATAAATATTAGCCCTGAGTCAATATTTTGCCGGTGCCAGTATGTGAGCGGAATGTCCACAGTGTGCTAACATGCGCAACTTTTTTATCAGCGATTTATTATCAGGCCAGTATTATATAACTGTCGGTGTGTGTGCGCTCTGTCTCGCTCGCACGCGCCCGGTGCGCCGGCCCGGCGAGTGTACGAGCAAGACGCCGCATGTTGCATTAAATTTCGATCCTATTCTGTAATGTTTTGTCCAATCGCGTCCGATCTCTGCGTGTTCCGGTTCTTTGTCATCAATGGGTTGCCGGGCGAGTCCATTTGGAGTGCCACTTGAAAATGTTTTACGCTATATTTAACCGAGATTTTGAGCCATGAAACGATTAGTAATCCGCCCGATGGTTCTATCTATCGTTTCGATCGTGAATTTTGTTCCGGGGCGCAGTATTTAGCGCGATCACTCTTAGGCCCTTTCGGTATTAATGAGACGTGCCCACTTCAGCTGACTGCGTCGTACGCAAGGCTACTCTAACTAAACTAGTAGTAGTCTGGCGTTCGAAGGAGACGGTCGGGTGCGGTCGCGTGCGAGCGATATGCGGATATGTTATTGAGGTTTAAAATGTTTTTGGAACGTTTCCCATAGACGCGAGGGTTGTAGGATCTCGTGTGGTGCGGGTCGCGAGTATAGAGACACAAGTGCGCAGTGAGCTCGGCCACAGTGAGCGACGAGGCGAGAGCGAGCGACGCTCAATAATGCTCAAGTTCCTGACTCACAAGCTGCGAACGCATTCGTTGAATGAGGAGAGCGTTTCCGAGAAGGTGGGTGTCGGCGCGAGCGAGCGCTGCGAAGGTCACTCCGGCACCAGAAAATGGCCGCCGCAGAACAAAGGAGCCGAACGCTGGGGCCCCCACGCCCAACACTGGGCCCCGGGCCCCGGCCCCGGCCCCCGGCGCACGGAGGACTGAGCTGCTTGCTTGTTGTTGCAGGTGGAGGAGCGCGACTCCGGCACCGAGTCTGACGACGAGGCCGAGCGCGTCGAGCCCGGTGAGTCCTCCGACACTCCACACACTCCACTCTCTCATTCCACATCACCCACACTCGCGAACACTCGCTGACACTCGCCGACACCCGCCGACACTCGCCGGCCGGCGAAGCTCTCATATTTTCGCCTCTAAACAACACTTAATTAATTTAACATCGAAAAATTGCCTGCTGACACGTTACTCCAGAATAATTGAAAATCGATTTTGCAATCCGTCACACGAATAAGAATCTGTATTTGATAACGCTCAGGTGATAATGTCATGGAATAAAAACAATATACAATGTAGGTGGATAGGTAGTTACCTTGTGTGTATGTTAATCGGTAGTATTATTAGAATCTTATTAGCATACTGACCCACCCAGGTGCGGCTCGTATTGTTTATTTTCTATTGAATTTACCAGAAACGCCTGGATCATAATATCATGATTGACAACCAGTTATCAATTCACCTCAGTAGATTTCTGCTGTGCTTAAAGAACAGTCTTGTAGTCTATGACCGGTTGTTCCGTGTGATAAAGGCCCATTTCTTTGTTAATGTCTGGGATGACCTTGACGGGCAACCTTGAACTTTTATCGACGTTATCCGAGGTAAATTGAAATATTACGATGATACCTATTAAGAGGTGGTTTGGTAGCTAATATTGAAAGCACTTTTGGATCTACTAAGGGCCGAATAACCTCTCAAATTTCAGCTTTTAACTCACGTAACAATACTGTCTATTCAACACCATAGAAACCTACTGATAATAATTTATGAACCGGTATAAAAAAATGACGGATTGGCCTACCTAAATTTTTTCTAATGACATCATGGTTTGTTACATTGGTTCCAATAGTACATGGGTAGTAGTTTTTTGTCATGTTCTGCCATGCCATACGCCTATTACCATGGTATAGGCTAGATTGATGACTTGTAATCATTTTTAGAGATAAATGAACTCTCTGAACACACAAATTACCCGGAGGAGCTCGTGGCTAAGTAATAACAGCCGCACTGGTCGATCCATCAGGTTAAGCTATGCTTGCCGGGGTTGGTTAGTGGATGGGTGACCATCTTTACATACCGAGACTCCTCCGTGCCTCGGAAAGCACGTTAAGCCGTTGGTCCCGGTTGTCATTCGTGGATCTTTGACAGTCGTTACGGGTCGTCAGAAGCCCGAAAGTCTGACAACCAGTCTTACCAAGGGGTATCGTATTACCCAGTTACTGGGTTGTGGAGGTCAGATAGGCAGTCGCTCCATGTAAAATACTGGTATTCAGCTGCATCTCGGTTAGACTGGAAGCCGACCCCAACATAGTTGGGAAAAGGCTAGGCAGATAATGAGTCTTTGACTTTTTACTCTCATTAGAACTGAATTACTTTAACTACCATTCTTTTAATGATATTTGGTTTACTTTCTTTAGTACGTGCGGAAATACTGTAGGAAGTTTATTAGGTGTGGTTCCTCACACCTTTTAAATTATAACAAAGCTGGAAACACAAAGAATTTTATTCAGGAAATGTTTCCTAGTGCTACCCGGAAATTTATTTACTCCTGAATGCATTAGTAGTCCAGGAAATTTCTGGCAAAAGATATATGTCGAGTTTGATATGTTTTTTTTGTCCACCCCGGAAAAGTTCTTGGCCTGCTGCATCTCACCTGATGGTAAGTGATGATCAGGCCGAAGGTGGAAGCGAGCTTCACCCGGAATCCTCAACCACAGAGGAAATGGCTATCTGCCGAATTCAAATTCAAATTCATTTATTAATTTGGTGAACATAGGGTAAAAGATTATACAGCTGTTACAAATAAATATCGGTCCATACTATGTCCCGCCAGAAGGCATACAAAATTGTTTAGGTAAATAGACAGGTAATCAAATGTAACATTAACAAAATAAAAATAAAAAGTCAAGGTACATGTCACAATTTCATGCCAATAATAATAAAATGTCAATAAATTAAGATGGCACATAAACAGATAGGTATTTAGTCACATTCAAACACAACAATGCTGTTAACATTGTTGTTATGGCGACAGACTTAGTTAAGATGGTGGTAGCTAGCCAGGCGGACTTAGAACAAGCCCTACCTCTAATCCAAACTCCTGCTATTGTTTCTTTTTTGTAATATTAGGGCCACTGTCCAAAATTCCTTTGTCTTGAACGCTTGTTCTACCATTGGTGGTTTTATAGCAAATAATGGCTCTTCCTATTCTATTTAGGCATTTAGTCTTCTTTTCATGCCTTTGGCAACTTTGCACGATTTGCTGTCATCATCAGTTCATTCACTATTGATTTTGGTTCACTTATTAGCTCCTACACACAAGGATGGTCGGAAAATTTAAGAATAGTCTTAATAGAGATGTTTTTGGAAATATTTAGCGTCCTTTGTCTGTTGTATAATAAACATCCATCTATCTTGTTTGTTATCGGTGTTCCCTCCATGTTTCTACATTTCGAAAGCTGCACTAACGGCTTGCTGTATAATTTAATAAACTATAATTATCAACAATAAAGCAATTAATTTGAGCGAATTTCAACGAGAAACTTAAGTATTGATTAATAGCATGGCATAATTATTTAACAGCACTTGAGTAGGTGAATTGCAGTAAGCTCTGAATGTTGAATCTCCCGTACTTTAGAAAGCAGGAAGGTTATAATTTGCTTTAATATTTTATCCATTTTTGACATACTATAGACAAATATATTTTTCGACTTCTTTCCTAAGCAGTGGCTCCTCTAACTTTATATCCTGTCATCTAATAATTTATTAGTGCAAAGGCCTCCTCAATATTATCTCTGATTCCGAAGCTAATTAAAATTTAATCAATAGCTTTTCCTTTTTAGGGTTCCGATAAAAAACGGAACCCTTATAGATTCGTCATGTCTGTCTGTCTGTCTGTCTCTCTCTCTGTCTGTCTGTCTGTCTGTCTGTCTGTCTGTCTGTCTGTCTGTCTGTCTGTCTGTCCGTCCGTATGTCACAGCCACTTTTTTCCGAAACTATAAGAGCTATGCTGTTGAAACTTGGTAAGTAGATGTATTCTGTGAACCGCATTAAGATTTTCACACAAAAATAGAAAAAAAACAAATAATTTTGGAGTTCCCCATACTTAGAACTGAAACTCAAAATTTTTTTTTTCATCATTCCCATACGTGTGGGGTATCTATGGATAGGTCTTCAAAAATGATATTGAGGTTTCTAATATCATTTTTTTCTAAACTGAATAGTTTGTGCGAGAGACACTTCCAAAGTGGTAAAATGTGTGTCCCCCCCCCTGTAACTTCTAAAATAAGAGAATGATAAAACTAAAAAAAATATATAATGTACATTACTATGTAAACTTCCACCGAAAATTGGTTTGAACGAGATCTAGCAAGTAGTTTTTTTTTAATACGTCATAAATCGTAAACTTATCGTTACTTGCTGCTACGGAACCCTTCATGGGCGAGTACGACTCGCACTTGGCCGCTTTTTTTATTTGTTGATATAAGCTCTCTCTTGATCCGGAAAGTACGAAATGTAGGCCTATACGTTCTTCCTTCTGGTGTAGATTTGGTGTACAAACTTTGATGACAAAAGTTTAGACCTACCACAGGTGCATGGACCATTCACAGTCCACTGCTGGACATAGGCCTGCCTCTCTGCACAAAAGGATTCTGTTTTTCCCACATCCAAACGACCTGCCCTCTTAGTTTTCAGGCTCTTCGTTCTTGCCAAATAATAGTCCTCCAGACCGAATTCCGGTCATGGCGACAAATCTCAGCGGAGACCTACCCTCTACGCGGGAGATATTATAGTGCATAAGCGTGTGCGCAGACAGGTGTACTCTCTCTCTTCCCTCACTCTCATTGTCCGATGGGACGGCAATCCGACACGACCGGAGAGAGATCAGGCGCAGGACTAACGTGCTTTCCGAGGCATGGGGGTATCACACCGTTAATTTACAAACTCCGGGCTGTTACTAAGAAATTCCAAATGGAAAAACCCCAATAATATTTTGCCCGATCCGGGAATCGAACTAAGGACCAGCACAGCATACCAAATAAGTACTTGTTGAAAGGTATATCCTTCTAAATAATTGTCTGCTTCTCAATTAAAGGATCTTCAGATAATTTGAATCGCCCATGTTCAACTGGTAGGCGGTATCCCAACTAATATAATAAATGCGAAAGTGAGTTTGTTTGTTACGTTTTTACGCTAAAACGGCTGAACGGATTTGGATGAAATTTGGCACAGGAGTAGACCTTAGCTTGGAGAAGGACATAGGCTACTTTTCATCCTGGATCTCAGACGAAATCGCGGGCAACAGCTAGTTACAAATGCTTGTCAAAATTGTGATTGATGAATTGACACGTAACATGAGTCTGGCTTTATGTGGAGATGTTAGGAACTTCATCATAATTGAATGTGCCAAAGTCTAACGCTATTAAATACACGAGTGATTATCATGCGGTTAGCGAGCTGCAGGTTCGTTGATAACATGTACTCTGTGACGGTTTGGGCAAACAAGAGTAGATAATTTAGGGTGTGTTCAATAAATGGTATTGTCAATAAATATTGTTCTTTAACAGATGTAGGTAGTGTACAATGTTAAACCTTTTTTGAAATTGAATTTTCATCATAGCTTATTATAGTTCGGCATTTTTTTTTTGGTGGGAAATTATCAAATAACTTCTCCCTCTCTGGGCGGAGCAGGAGGGCGTGTCAGACTCTTACTAATTAAAACCCACCCGTGTTCCTTCAGTTGCCTGTATTGCCAGTTGCCAGTGGCTATCCCTTTCGGACTTGCCCGCGACCTCGGCAGGCATCAGTCCTAGCAGACCCCGTCAGTTGTGCTGACATCTCTTTGAGGCGCGTGTGGAACACAACGCGTCGTCGACCCGGGCTTGGTCATTATCGGACGGCGAGCTACCCATTGCTCACCGTCCGCAAGCTCGCTCATAGTTTCGTCTAGCTAGCTGACAAGCAATTTGAATCTACCTGGTCAGTGCTATTCGATCCAAGTTTAACCTCGCGAGTCTTTGTGGGTAGATCGTCGTTAAGTGTCCATTGTTTTTGGACTCAACGATCATAACCTAACATCATAACGCTATGTTCATTAACCAATTATTGTTGACTAGCTGCGGTCCGCGGCTTCGCCCGCATAGGTTCTAATTCGTTTTATAAAATAAAAGACGTCTTAGTTATTCCTTATAACATCAGCTATCTGCCAGTAAAAGTCCCGTCAATATTGGTCCAGCCGTTTCGGAAATTAGCCAGAACAAACAGACAGATCATTTTTTTTAAATTTATATGCTAAATCATCATAGTCAAAGTCAAATAATTTATTTCAATTAGGCACAAAAAGGCACTTTTGAACGTCAAAAACATAAAAATAGAACTGATTTTAGTCGCCCCTTCCAAAAGGTAGTTTTCGTATCGAGAAGAATAGGCAAGAAACTCCACCGTTACTCTTTTAAAATGGTTTAACAATATTTTGTATACATTCATTATATATGAAGACGATGCATCTGGAATAAGATTACTATACCACAATAGGTAAAAATAATTAAAAATGAAGCAATGACAGAAAAAATAATTATGTAATGGATACATGGTGTTCACATATTTACAAGCATTGTAAAAGTAGGTACCTATACGATATTCCTAAAAAAAATACACAGTACACAGAGTCACACATAAGTGTCATAAGCATTTAATAAAAACTTAAAAGTTGTTATTTTGACATTACAAACAAACACTTCATATGTATTTGTATGTATAGATTTTTTAATGTCCACCACCTAAAAATTGCATGCTTCCTGTCCTGTATTACAGGTTGGGTGTTTGTTTTACTTTAAATGCAATTCCTTAATGGTTGCCACGGTCATGCAACTCGGCAATTATACGCTGAATGTTTGAAATAAAATTAATTTCTGTCACTGGCTCTTATTATTGTTAGTGTTCAGCTAATGGTTTTAGTTTACAAGCTACCTTTATGGCTGCATCCGTTTCCACGATCAATGTAAACATACAGTCTGACACATGATTACATTTAATTACATCTACGATATCTTAGTTGTGTTATTGTAAGTATTAGTCATGTTTACTTTCATCATTTGTGTTTATTTATCTCTTCTTGTTGAGACTTCATTCAGGTATTACTGTAGTTACTCTGGGGGTTAGATCGTGGTGGTTTAGGGTTAATGCTCAGTTGCTCATATCTTGAACTATAGCAGCAGTGCAGAACGTAAACCTGGTTGAGTTTTGTGAAAATAGTTCTTTTTCGTGTGGTTAGTGACTAACCTGGTATCAGAGTTTTTATGCCTCCCATGGGCCTCTGGACTTCACATGCCGTCGAGAAATATCTCTCAGGTATGCCGGTTTCCTCACGATATTTTCCTTCACCTTTTTTGTAGTGATAATTATACAATACGTACATGAATCCGAAAAGTCAGAGGCGCGTCTTGGGTACTAACTCGAGACCTATTCACACCACTAGGCTATCACTGCTGCTATCAATAGGGAATTATAAATAGGGAAAACCGAAAACTTACTATATACCTACAGACTGGTATGATGATGATCGCCATCCGCCATATTGGTTTTTAGTCGGCGACAGTACAGGTTAGGAGAGGTGGCCTTTAACACTTTCTCGAACACCAAATGACGGTTTCGACAAAAGGTATAAATCAATTTAGTTTTACCGATTATCGTCGGACCACCTACCCATTAACCATCGGCTATCTTATCTGGCAGATAAGCCTTGTTATTGGTAAGATAGCGCCGGCAACGTGTGAAGCAAATCAGTGGTGGTGGGCACCGGTATCGTCTTTGATATCATATTGTCTGTTTACATTGTCTGTTCAACATGCTCGGTGCTTGAGAACTGTACTCGTGTTCAGGCTCGTGGTTCGATGCTTCTAGACTTCCGATTCTACTTGATTGAATGTACTTCTGGTCTATACGATTTGGATTCGGTCTAGAGAAATTGTAAGCATATCAAAACAAATGAATGCAGTTGACGGCAGCGTTTTACTTTTGCACTCCAGGAAACGGTGTAGATAACTGTCAGTTCAGGATGATACAGTTAGAAATCTGTGAAATAATTATCAGCATTATCTTATCAGCCTGTAAACTTTTCTTAATTTTCCTGCCTCATGAGTCATGACAATATTAAATCAGAAGCAAAAGCAGTCATGCTTAGATCGAGTTTCCAACGCCCTATCGAAATAAGGGCACGTCTTCCCTACCATTACCGCACCTCCCGGTCTACTCCTTGATATGTAATGGCCTCTGTACCCTCATGAAGCATGAGACTCCAGGGGCTAGTGCAAATCTTGGGGTTCATTCGATTTATCGAGTCTGGTTAAACCACGCTGGGATCGGTACATTTCTTTCATTAATTTTTACCCATATCCAGCTTCTTCCATCTTTGATGCTAAGTGCTAAGTAGAGCCTAGGTGTGTAGGATGGCTGTAACAGGAGCTAGTTTCGCAACGAGTCCCCAATTATCTCGTCAGTATTGAAGGTGATATTTATTTACTGCGAGGCCGGCACGCAGTCTGCGACTCTTCATCGTCACAGCCAACAAAAATACAGAAGTTCCACTTCTGTTAAATACGCGTATTAACTATAATAATTGATATGATTAAAAAATCGTGAATAACTGACTGATCTAGCTCACATAATCTATCGCCTGAAGAGATTAGTTTTGCACTAGAGTTTTTCTCACTAAAGCCATTCCTTCCACTAAGAATAAACTTTTTTTGTTGTCTGCTGGTTTGGGATAGTAAAACTGCTGTAAAAGAAAAGAACTTAGAGTACTTTTAAACGATCAAGAAGGCCGAATGAACACTTTTCTTGTAAATTGATGTTGCACGAGTAGCTTACCAATTGGTTTCTGGTCACAAGATCGACTCCGGCACTAAATAAATATTGTATGACCTAAGTTGGTTGTTCTTTGTGTCGTTTCTTTACGCTGTGCAAAGTAGACATTCTGCTTAACTCCTGCTGTAGTACAGTAAGAGAACGCACGCAACACACAACTAATAACATAATTAGATGTGAGGCATGCACACACACACCCACGATGCTCATATCTGCGCGGTTTATTAAATTTTTCCACGCGGCTGATAAGAGCTCAAAGTGCTGTGTCAACATTGTTAGCTGTGCTATCAACCATGTCCTGGTCAAGTGCCCTAATACATGTTGCCGATGGATGAGAATCATTTGTTTGTCAAATGATTTAATAATAGTGGCTCTAGCATCTTCCAGGATATTTCTTACATCACCATGTTTTGCGAATGAATTGTGCTTGCAAAATGCTGCTATTAAAACTTAGTAATTAGCTGTTGCCCAGTGTTTCGATATCATCCCTCTAAAACTTAGTAATTAGCTGTTGCCCAGTGTTTCGATATTATCCCTCAGTTTTTCATAAAAATCATTAGAAAAGAGGCGGTGCTCTTCTCTGCCAAAAGCCTCTGTATCGTGTCCATTTTCTAACCTGACAAATGCATGATTACTGGGCTGTTATTATTTTTCATTTTTCTTACATTTTATACAGTGCTACACCTTTCTCTTGTCTTTTCATCGTGGAGAACACGCTCAATTTTTTAAAGGTATACAAAAATGCCTCTTTACATCCAAGTTTCATTTGTCCTTGACCTCTGGACCGGTACACAATGCTCGATGAAAAGCCGCCAAACATTAAGTTGACTGGTTTTCAAAATAGAGGACTCTCATTGTTCCCCAACCTTGCTTCTTGTGAGGGACAGAACCAGGGCCACTTGACCCTAGCCAGGGTACACAATGAGTTCAAAGGCCCTTGCAGTTGCCCTAACTTTATTGCCACAGAAAAAGACATATTTTTGGACCAAAGTTGTGTAGAACGTGAATCAAGTATTCAGAAGCAAGGAGAGTTTAAAACTCGGTTCATTTTTCCTAGTTTTGCGTTTGGTCTCTAGGGTCTAAAATAAGCTTTAATGTGAGTTTATAAGGAAACCAGTAACCACAACATATTGAGCGATTGATTTTGCCGTCATAATTTTTTTTTGTTTACGAAGTCACAGCTACACTCACAATTAGATCAAGAGGAAAAAATGACATGGAGATGTAATTTTTTTACATCTTCATCTTTCTACTAAATAACAATAGGTACTAGCTTATCTCATTGACTAGTGTAGGACCTCTGTACACAGTAGGTATCTATGCAATTCTGCCAAGGACATTAGCTGCTAGTAATGCTGGCCCATCCCTCGACCACGTGTAACTGAGTAAACCCAGCTGGTTGTTTACACAGTGGTCAAGATAAAGCTGTTGGCTCGCAGGATTAACGCCATAAAACTACACAATTACTTGCATTCGCATATAAATACTATGTCTACTTGTGTTTACGTTCCATGCCAAAGTGTACGCTTGTGTACATCTTTATAGACTTGTATTTTATTGGACTTGATTCAACAAAGATTGCTAAGAGTATTTTTTATGGTTATTCTTAGATTTTCTTACTTTAGGAATTGGCTCACCATTTTCTTTTTTGTTTCTTGGTTTTTGATGAGTTGTTGTTGCATTCAGTTCTGCCGACTACCTCCACTTTGTTCACTCTTTTTTCTGACAATTTACTTTGTATTGAGCTCGTCCTCATCGTTCTTTCTTCGTGTATTTTACTTTTTCTTTTGATCTGCCCTGGCTGTATATCAGTACAGAGTTAATTAATGATGTAACACAAGTGACCTCAAACCATAAGGTCATAAAACAACGTAACGTGTTCAGAACTTGATTGATAGTGATAGCTCGTTATCTGGGCCCCACATCAGCATTGTGATAGCTGTTATCATCACATACGCCTTGCCTTTGACTTTTATCGACACATGATCTTGAACGCTGGAAGGTCAAACGATTCAGCCACATTTTTTTACACTCGCCAATTTTAAGTCACGTCATAAGAAATGTGCTCTTGCTTACTTCGCGTGGACTCTGTGTTCCTTACGTTCTTTTGTCATAGATGACTAAAATAAGATTGCGATGGATTTAATAGTTAGTGTTGTAGTAGGTCCAAAAATACTTATGTGCAAAAACTCGTAATTTTTTACCCAAAACAATCAAAAACGTATGCTTTGGAAGTGGCTTGTATTTTTCCTTTATTCTTTAATTGATTCCTGATTGATGACATCGGAGATTCTATAAATACTTAATAGATTTTACAGCTTTACCTTTATTTTCAAGGAATACTGCTTTACCATTTTATAGCATGTAATGTTTTAATGCAAAGTCAACGTTTTTTGTAAGCTAAGCCATCAGTGTTTGTAAAACAACATTAATCCCATAAGCTAGTACTACACCTAGGTATTACAGGTCTCAGGCGATTAGATCTAGGTCTTACTTTTTCTAACCGGTTCAGCCTAGGTAAAGCCAGTTACGGCACTTAAAAACCAGTTGTTTGTGCTCTTTTACACCTAAATCTAGTACATAGAGAGACTGGGAACAGGCTGGTACCATAGACAAAAAAGCAGGGTTAACATCGGAGCTACCTTCAAAATGCACACCATGTCCTTTTTAATCGACTTCTAAAAGGAGGATGTTCTCAATTCGACTGTATGTTTTTTTTTTTTAAATATTTGTTACTCGATTACTCCGCCAATTATGAATTGATTTTGATGATTATTTTTTGTTTGGTAAGTCATACTCTAGAGGTGGCCCGATATTTTATTTATTAATTTTGCTTGGGTAGTTTTTGAGTTAGCTTCAATAATACGTATTTTTCTGTGGATGATGTTATAGTTCCTGTCACTGTTATTTACTTAAAGCAGTGGAATTCTAATTGGTTTTGGGTAGGTATCACAACAAAAAAGTGAAAAATAAAGACATAATACAAAAAAAAACGACTTAAAAGAAAATACAAAAAGTGAAATATAACTTCAATTTCGGAAGCCGGTGTCTTTGGTTCTGTGTTTTCATATTTTGCCACCGACTTCCGAAATTAGGTTTTTTATAAAAAGTTTTTATTATAGATGTCTTTCAAAGCTATAAAAGTGTCAGAAAGCCAGATAATATCACGCCTTTACCTATTCCCCGACGACCTAGGTAGAGATGTATATGTAATAGGGGGCGAGCCTATTGCCACTCACCGTGACGCGCTGGGTTGAGAATCAAAATCAAAGTCATTTATTCAAACTAGGCTGAGAATCAGCACTTTTCGAACGTCAAAATTACATAAGACGTCCCCAAAACGCCCGACCTTCACCACTTCCTAGTGCTTTAGCTGGGAAGAAGTGGCGCAACAAACTCCCCAGCAGCACAGCTGTTTTTTTCAGTTAGAAAACCTTAATTCTATACTAAAGTATGCAAAATGAAACCACCTACAGCCAGACCAACTAAACCTTGAAAAGTGAATCGAGTATAAGTAATAAATAAGTTATGAATGTAATGTGCACCAAACGTCATGAGCTGATAGTCAGAAACTTCTAGCAGTTATTATGTATTCGTTTATATATTATTATGTTTTCAATCAATCAACACTGGCTATTGCAGTCCACTACTGGATTATTATTTATTTAAATGTGTTTACATATTTTTCTTTAGACCATTCGTTAAGGCGACGATAACCGACTTTTAATTATTTTATACTGAAGATCACGTCTAAACGAGTACCTAGTGTTAATGATTTGGAAAAAATAAATATTAAGGTTTATTAGGATTTATATAAATATAGGGACATTTTAGATTATGTTTATATTTCATAGTGAAATTAATTTGTAAAGTTATGTCTAACGCGGATAAAAAATTGAGAATCACGCAAAATCTATCAAGTGTATTTTTCTGAAACCTTCACCATTTTAAAGGTAATTTAATTATTCTTTAGTATACGTGTTTTAATAAAATAACTTTTGTTTTATGTATAATAAATTAATAATGCGTCTAATTTGGACTGATCTTTGATGGGCGAGTCCTATTACTGGCTGGACGTACGACGTGTTGCGTGAGCTCAGGGGGCCTACGGGAGTGTGGGAAAGAAATGAAGCTCTACAGGTCATATAGCTCCATCTCTTTCTCCCACTGAAGTAATATTAAAATAATACTGTTTATGAGCTGGTGGTAGGCCCCCAGTACAGAACACGCAAGCTAACCACTCAAGGTCACTGTCATATATCTGCGTCTTAAATAGGTCTATCGTTGCGGCGAGAGAGAGAGTCAGATATAATTTGGTCAAGTTATCATCATCTTCCTTTCGCCTTATCCCAATTTGTTTGAGGCCAGTGCAACAAGTCTTCTTGTCTCTACATATCTATTTGCCTTCTTCTCTGAATCCATCTCTAGCTATATCAACTTTCACACAATCCATACATGGATTCTGTGGTTTTCCTCTTATATAATATTTAGTCCAGGTAGTCAAAACTAAAACGTTATGCATGGTAAACAAGTCTTATCGAGTGAATGTATTATGTTTTGATATTAATTCGCTATCGAGCGGCGATAACCCGCACATCGGGTGTATCGAGCGCTCGCAATGTGCCCAGTAGCCGGCATGTCGCGGAGCCGACTGTATCACGACGTTGTAATATTGTAATATGTGCTGCTAGAACTCGTCTGTTCTTTGCGAGGATCTGATGTTGGATATGGGTGAGAGTTGTGTTCTATTTTCTAGGAATATGTTGGAGGTTGAGCTCCAAAGACATTTCATGAAAAGATACGGGCTAAGTTAGTTTCCTTGTGATGGAGAGAATCGTGATTTAGAATGGATATATCGGATTTATTCTGCTATTTTTACAACGCACGCCACTATTGTACTAACTAATAGCCCTAACACACGGTCAAAGCTTCAGCCATGGTTATTGTCGTTCTTTGAACATCTCTCAACAATATAACCCCTCACTATATAACCTCGTAGATAATCCATCGGTTCAAGCTCATATCCGACAAAACAAAGTAAAAACAGTCCCACATAAGAAACGTATGATTTACTACCATCTACAAATCACATTCGGTGAAATGCTCGTCGATCATGGCGAGCAAAAAGCACAGTCGACTGAACAATCGTGGGATCATACCCGCTTACACTCGTATCAACTTAAAACAATAAATAAATACTACCTCTACGTCATGTTATTTGCGAATCAACAGATTATTTTATTTTGTATGAGTATTATACTCATTATGAAGTTTTCTGTTGTGTCATGCTACTTATCACAAAGGAAAATATTAAGCACTGATCTCGCATTGGTTCTACTACGTTGACCCTAGTTACTAATAGGGTTTGTTTCTTCTGCCCAAGACTCTGGCTTGTCTTCAGTATTCAAAAAGAAGGTTGTATATCTGTTTTTATTGTTACTTTAATATCTACTTTGCTAACTTTTGCATGATTTTAGATGCAAGGTGTTAGTGATACATAATATCAGTCCAGCCAACACATTTTAAAACCACGTTTGTCAAAGGATCGTGTTCACTCGCATATTTGATTAGCCTATATTTATGTGTAAAAAGCACAAGTACTCGGTAATAATATTGAGCTTGTCCTTGACAGTTATCAGGGTGTGCTGCGTCGTGTTTGTTCAGGTGAACGCGCGCGCGCAGCCGCGCGTACGCCGCGGTTGGCTAGCCTCTATGTTGTCTTAAACTATGTGACATCATGCTTGTAAATAGCCTCATTATTAGACGTGCATGGAGCGTATATTGTGTCGAGGTACCTCTATTTTATTTGGATGGTCACCCGGTATCTTATACATAGTAGTATACATTCTAGGTAGTTTAGCTTTTATGTTCCGGAAACTACGTGGAATATAATGGTCATATATATTATAATCCGGCTGATGTATTTTCTGGCTTCATAAGAGATTTTTAGCAGAATCTTCTTAAGGCTCACGAACTCAAAATTATTGTATTGTCCAAATATGATTGAGTCTTTAAAATCTGCCATAGAATTTTTATTCGAATTTACAATGGTATGTAAAATACGTTCAATGTATATTCCGCTGCCAAATTTAAACGTTTTTCCCAATTAAAATTGTTTTTTTAATATCATATTTAGACCAGTTCGCATAAAAGATGGAACTCTATAATTAATTTTCTTAAGACGCCGATATATATGCCAGTGGCCTTGAGTGGTTAGCTTGCGTGTTCTGTGCTGAGCTCACGCAACGCGTCGTACGTCCAGCCAGTAATAGGACTCGCCCATCAAGGAGCGCTGTCCCAAATTAGACGCATTATTAATTTATTATACATAATTCAAAAGGTATTTTAATAAAACACGTGTACTAAACGATCAATAATTAAATTATCTTTAAAATGATGAAGATTTCAGAAAAATACGCTTGATAGGTTTTGCGTGATTCTAAGTTTTTTATTCGCGTTAGACATAAATTTACAAACTAATTTAACTATGTAATATAAACATAATCTAAAATATTCCTATATTAAGTTATTAAAAAAATGCTCTAATGTGACATATTTTTTCCAAATCATTAACACTATTCGTTTAGACGTGATCTTCAGTATAAAATCATTAAAAGTCGCTTAGTTTCGACTTAACTAACGCAACTCAGAGCTCATCCAATCCTAAATCTCATTGCACTGAATCGCAGTGTGTGCGTTGTATCGTGCGTCGTTAATATTATGAATAAAACATATCTCCAAAAGTGGATAAATTAATTGGTGGGCATTTCTCCGAAGCCTGGCTCACGAAGAGACGGAGGAGATGGCTACCGGATGCGATGCCAACAGGGCTGGCACACGCACTTGGCAAATACTTATCATGGCAATTAATATTAATTTCGCGATTTGTCTCAAGTATTTTACTGTCAAACATAAACAAAAATATTTACTGCGACGACACAGAATTTTGTCACACTTGTCTGCAGTTGAGTTGGCTGTCGTCTTTTGTAGCAATGTAGTAAATGTCTGGATTCTTGTGAAATGTATTAGTTACTTAATTTTTTTCATCTACTTTGGTAAATCTTTTCCAACATTAAAGCTTGCTAATTTTATTAATTTGTTTCACTCGTTGATGGTAGCCCTGATGCTCGTGAATCGTGTTTCTCCCCATCAATTGACAATTGCGCGGTGAATGGGCCCCCTACGCGCGCGCATCCCAACAAGGCGCGCGTCGCATGTACTCTATGTACTGTGTGCTGCTGCAAAAAGCACTGACGTGCCCCTCGGTCGCCTGCGCGCCACTCTGGCCAGACGGGCCACCTAACTGTATCCTGTGGGCTGCGGATACGTCGCACACTTATAGGAGCCCTCAACTTGACCTCAAACATGACAACAGTTGAGTTTTTTGTAAAGCCCCATTTTGCGTTATGTTTTCAAGTTGTCCCTCTCTCTCATTTGAGTAATTTCGTGGTCTACGTACCAACCTCATTCTTCCTCCATTAAACCAATTCTATTCCCATCTATTTATGTAAATTAGTCTCAGATATATCATTACCCAAATTGCTTGGTAAATTCATCAAACGCGCTATTACCGCGGGTAATTTGCCGAATGTCCGTTCATGGATTGCATTGCTCCGGCATTAGATACAGTGTTTAATGTTTAGTTTATAATTGACTACATTCCTTGAGATGGTCGCTGCTCGCTAGCGTGCGATAGTTTCGCAACGCACCGCTAATCTGGATATATCGTAGAAGATTACATGAATTTGTAATCGGGCGGCTTGTATCATTAGCGTGCCGATGATTCCTGGGTTCGAGGTCGTGACAATAGCGCGATAACTAATTCTAACAAACAATGCGGTGACCCAACCGGCTAGCTGATGTTTTGCTCCATTGTAACTCGAAAATGTATTACAAAATATTTATACTGACTTGTTTAGTTGTTTAGGAAATCGTGCGGAGCACAGTAACCGGATGAACGGACCGAGTCGTCTGTCGTTCACGATATTATTAAAAACCAAGGAATTTGTTCGACGTTTTGGTCACGTGAATGCTATTTAGAGGTCCTTGCTCCGATGGTCTGATTCTTGGCTGTAATACTCGTAATGTCAGTTATCCTAAGTATATTTTACATTAGAATGTTTGCCATATATGTTCTAATAGAAATTTCTCCATGTATACAAACTAGTTTAATTGAATCTTCATGAAACGTGTTTGACATTGGCTGTTTTATAAAATGTCGCAATGACGAAATTCAGGGTTGAGCTGTGTTTAGAATACAAGAAAGGCATTTAGCTGTGATTGTCATTAGGATGGCCGCTGCGTCCATAAATGGCTAACTGATCGGCATTGAGGCAGGCATTAGGTGCCGGTCGCTGGACGGGCCTTATCTTAATGTTTAGTGTGTGCTCGGTGCCGGCTGCCGGGCTCCGGTGCCGGACGACCTCACATTATCTCTATCGGGATTACTTTCGAGTGCTATTTAGTTTTTGTCTACATAACTGTTAAGGGCGTGGTTCTTTATTAAGCGGTGTGGCTTTTTCATTCAGGTTTGAGGTTTGACGACTTCCAGCCTCCCGAACAAGCCGGATTCCATTTATACTTTTTAAGTTTTTAGACCACACACATACGCTGCGGCAGGTTATACAGAAGACCGAAGAGTATAACCTGCCTCTCTGCTAAGCGTTTGTGGACTATGAGAAAGCCTTTGATTCGATCGAGACATGGGCTGTACTGCAGTCTCTTCGACGGTGCCAGATTGACTATCGGTACATCGAGGTGCTGAAGTCTCTGTACGAAAACGCCACTATGTTTTTTCCGACTCCAGGACCAGACCTCGAAACCTATCCTTATGCATCGAGGTGTTAGACAAGGAGACGTTATATCTCCGAAACTGTTCACCGTTGCACTGGAGGATCTCTTCGAGGTTATGGACTGGAAATGGCTAGGCATCAATATTAATGGTGAGTACATCACTCACCTTCGGTTTTCCGACGATATAGTTGTCATGGCTGAGACTATGGAGGACCTCAGGACAATGCTTGATGACCTCAGTAGAGCTTCCAAAAGAGCGGGTCTTAAAATGAACTTGGACAATATAAAGATCATGTCAAATGCCCATGTAACACCCACTCTCATGAAGATTGGAAATGCTACATTCGAAGTTGTGGACGAATATGTTTACCTAGGACAAATTCTCCAGTTAGGTAGGTCCAATTTCGAGAAAGAGGTCAGTCGTCGAATCCGACTGGCAGTGTTCGGGAAGCTACGCAATATCTTCTCATCCCACATACCGCAGTGTCTCAAGACCAAAGTCTTTGACTAATGAGTGTTGCCAGTGATGACCTATGGCACTGTAACGTGGTCGCTCACAATGGGTCTTATGAGAAGGCTAAAAGTCACCTAAAGGACAATGGAGAAGGCTATGCTTGGAGTTTCCCTACTTAATCGAATCAGAAATAAAGAGATCCGCAGGAGAACCAAGGTGATCGATATAACTTGAAGAACATTTGAATAAGTTCTTATTCAAATTCACATCTGCAAAAGTCAATCCCTTAAATGTGCACCTTTAGGAGGTTCCTAGTTTTGAAGCTGGGATTTCTGGGCAGGGCTGGCGGCTAAGTAATAACAGCCGCACGGGTTGATTTATCAGGTTAAGCCACGCTTGTCGGGGATGGTCCGTCGATGGGTGACTATCTTCACATACCGAGACATCTCGTGCCTCGGAAAGCACGTTAAGCCGTTGGTCCCGGCTGTCATTCGTGGATCTTTGACAGTCGTTACGGATCGTCAGACGCCCGAAAGCTTAACAACCAGTCTTACCAAGGGGTATCGTATTACCCAATTACTGGGTTGTGGAGGTCAGATAGGCAGTCGCTCTATCAAAAATACTGGTATTCAGCTGCATCCGGTTAGACAGTAAACCTAGCCCATCAAAGTTGGGAAAAGGCTAGGCAGATGCAGATTGACTTCTGGGCGCAAAACGAACCGAGATAGACATGTACATTAGTTGAGCGAGTCAGATTCCTTAGTTCATTTATTATAAGCAGTCAAGGATAAACTTATCACGATCTGTAATCTGAATGGAAATTATTAAAGCAAATGTGCCCTGAGCCTATATCAGACCTCATATCGTTTCAATTTATATGAATCGCGACCAGATTTGAAATACCTGATGCCAAGCTGCACCTAGGTGGAAACTCGTATAGTTTATAAGGTATCCGGTCACATTAAGCTAGGAGCTAGGCACATTACGTGTCGCGGGCACTTGCCGACGCATAAAATGGACATTTCAAGTCCCAAGAAGTAAATACGAGGAATAATAAGAGTCGCGTGCGCCGTGGGCTGCCCATTCGCGCAAGATTATGAGGCTGACGACCAATCGCCGCGCGTCGCCCTCCCCCGCGCCCTCGCGTTGTACCCTGCCCCGCGCCCCGCGCCGCTGGTCAGCTGGGCCGTAATCGACGCATAATCAAAACTTATACGAGTGATAACCATATTGCGTGGTGAGTTTGTGACCGAACGCCCGACACGGTGAGAGAAAATTTCTACTTCTTATATTGCATTCTGACTCGAGGATATCATCCATGATATACCCAGGACTTGTGTTTGTTGTGTCGCCTGTTTGTTCTACTGATGATGGTAACAGCTACGACTCGTGAAGAGGAGCATGTGGGTGAACGTGACACGTTGGACGAATTCGTCTGTTATCATATTTGATGCTCTTCAAGGTGGGGAAAGCATTAGAGGAATTCTAATGCTTAATAGCATGTTTTGAGAAACTACAATATTATTGTGTTATCCGTGACGTTGGCAGTGCTCCGCCGCCTGCGCCGCAAGTTATAGCCTTCTTATCTGAAGTGTTCTTACAGCTGTAGCGCATACATCACGGAACAATACACTTGGCTCTTATGTGGCCGCTGTTGGAGCTAATCAGCTGTTCATATTAGCGAACGCTGACCACTCACACGTCCACGGTGCACTTATAGGTCATCTGCGTTAGCCGAGCGCGATCAGTCCACAGTGTACCCTAGATACACGTGTTCCTACGCGTTCCACAGCAGTTTTTACAGTTAGTTAAGTTCCTATTTAGTTACGATGATGAGAGGTTTACGTAACTCTTTTTGTGGTTGGTTATATCATTATAAAACTGTGCTATTGTTGGCTGCTTTTTACAGATGTGGTCGCCGACTATTGGTGAAGGTTGCTCATAGTATAACAGGTTTTTTTTTGTTGGTGATAGGTACCTATAACAGGTTTTTTTTTGTTGGTGATAGCTACATAAATCAGGTTTTTTCGTAAGTCAGCTATATGTCAGATTTTTTGTTGATGTACAATGGTTTGTTTTTGTGTAGTCAATAGTCGTGAGCACTGTATCGCTATGAAAGTATCAAGTAGAAGGGAATTTTCATGATGCCCAGCTACCCACAAGGAGGAGGCTTTTTCTTGGAGACTCCGTCAGTAATTAGTGTTCCAATTGATTGAAGTTTTGCAATCTAAACTATGTTTTTGATGTAACACTTCTCTACAAGTTGGTCCACAAAAGCTTATCATTTTACTTTGAGAGACTCCTCTCTTTAATGAACCGCGGAAGTATCTCATAGTTAAGCGTGGCCCTTTCGCGTAACTTATGTTGTGCAGTTACGAGATACTGCCGAGACAGATAGTGCACGATATGGCGCAACTTTACATTGCCATCAACTTGATGAGCTCTGCTCATTTGATATGTGGCCGTAATAAGAGCCCCGCAACTTCCAACATTACGGCTGCGATGGCTAATTCAAGATAATATCTTTGGATATTTTCGTTACGCGAAAAAGGGAAGTCAGTAATGATAGTAGTTTGTTACTTCAATTTCCTTGTGCCAATGTGATTTTGCTCGAACAAAAAACACCATACACTCACCATGGCTGTAATACGTGATTTCCGTCAACATATCTTAGCGAGGTTGTTATTAGTATAAGTTATGTCACGGCACCGGTTGGCGCAGTCTCGGGGGCCTGTTTTTTACTCGAATATCGTTTTTTACGAGACGTTGGTCGGGAGCGAAGTGAGCGCGCCGCGCCGCGGTGTTGCTGCTTCTAGTAATGAGCAACCCTACGCCTCCGCCGACCACTCGATGGGGTTTTAAATGTTATTTTTTAAGTGGCGGAACTATACAATTTGAAACCTGTTTAAAATTTATCAGCGCGAATGTTGTTTGGCTGTTTGGCTGGTAGCGAACGGACCGAGGAGTAAGGACAGTAATCCGAGAGTGGAGAGCTCACTCGAAGCTGTGTATAAAGTACCAACGAACAATTATTTATTTCCATATAAATTGATTAGAAACTTGTTTCTGCAGCGTTCGTGATGAAAACGTAATAAATTCACTGTTTAATTATAATTCTATTGAGTGGTGATTGAGTCACATGGGAGAAGCGCTGGTGCTCATGTCGCCCTGTGATCGTCATTACGTAACCTTTTAATGGTTACATACTCGTAACATGAGACTATACACAGTTGCGGTAGGTCGCGGCGCAGGACATTATCTATAAAACGATGTAGTTGTACGTGTTCGCCTCCATGTTTTACTATCATTAGATACTCGAACTGTGAGTGTGACATACCGCACATTGTCCGCACTGCTATTCTGAGCGCACCTGACAGTCAGCGTAATGCGATTTCGTTTGACCACTGCCCTAGATGATAGTGAATTAAATATAAATTGACTTGCGTTTCAGTACTGCCAGTGGCAGTTAATGAACTGTCACGTTACTGTCACAACAATACACTGTCATCATAAAGTAGCAAGTATCGACTGTAGGCGCGACAGTTATCTAGTAATCTAGTTCATCGCTTGCATATTATGGGGCATCGATCGAGCAGGCCGTTGGACTAGCATTCGATCGTGAGGCAACGTCCTCAAATAGCCGCTGCTCTTATGCATAGTTCATTTGAGAGCCCTACGTGGCGACGTCCAGTTGTGACCTTTTCCGTGTGCCATTATGATGGGAATACATAAGTATTGTGAGGTGAGTCGCTGTTCTAAGGAGCTGTACCGTAGTCAGTACCAGCGTACGTGATAGCAGAATTTGTCCTCTGCCGTTAGTAGGTCATAGATAAAAGCTATTGTTATGCTTCCTGCGTTGCCTGATAACACCCATGATTAATAACGCACCTAGGTACGATAGTCTTATCTAATGTCTCTTCTTCAGCTTGAGAACCTGATGTTGAAAAGACAATTCCATTCTTTGTCTAGTTAGCGTCCGTAATCCATGTTTTTCTTAATATTTTAACCATATACACTTTCCGGATATGGAACTCTCCTGGCCCACAAAGCACATTATGGTCAGCTGTTTATCGATTGTTTTAGGCATTGGTCACCTACCTACATACCGATATCTGTCGTGATGGACTTGATGTGCCGATTTACTCACTGATTGTAAGTTCGTGACCAACAACTGATAACGATTCATTATACAGTAATCAAATTGACGTCAAAACCCATGTCTTTATTTAAAATACGTTACAGAAAAATTTCAAGAATGTATTCCAAAATCTTTTGGACAGATATCCGTTTCGCCGTAATGAATATCTTCGAACACGGATTCCTATTCAAATGTAAAACATTTTTGTACGCATGCCAAATCTTGTTACAACTCCTCTTTCTCATACAATTGAGATAAATTGTTTTAGTCACCGTCACCCCATTTTATCAATAGTCGAGTGCAATTAACACATTTTATTGTTAGGAAAACATTTGTTTTTACTACTATCCCCGTTTCGTCGAAGGAATGTTTATTCTTCAATAGAAGTGAAGGTAGTTCGTGAAACAATATGAATAAACCTGTCAGGTGTAATTCGGTAAAGAAAAAGCTACGATTCCACTGAAGCCTAGAAACTTCTAGAAAGAATCTCAAGATTACACAACACGGAATTAAACCTAAACTACACGAATTTCAGATCATTAATTTCTAAAATAGAATGCTAAAATCCTGCCAAAAGTCATTTCGAGTTATCAAACAGATTTTTTAGGCACAGTTTCTCAACAGCCTCACATAATAGTTTCGCATTTAGCATAGTGTTGGCGCCTAGTGAGTGGTGGGAGGGATCTGGGTGCAGAGCGGTGCACGAGCGGCGGCGGGAGGTGCACAGTAGTGTAGGTACTGCGCGGCCGTTCAACTCTGAACCGAAACGGGGTCGAGGAGGTTACCGCGACGCACGCCGCCATGCGCTCGCACAGAAACGCAACTGCGAATGGCCCGCCAGATCACTCAAAATGTAGGAGCTGGTATGTTGGCCTGGACTACTTGAAAGTCCTGCCCCCCAGGGTTCTATTATGAAATTGCCCACCAGCGTCTTTCTTAAGTATCTAGAAATCCAGTCCGCTGTTTTATTTTCCGCTCCAGAAGATCCTCATGTTTTATAATAAATGCGGGGCTAGTTATTTCTCTTCGTTCCAAAGTTCTAAGACAATTTCCTAAAATTATGATATTTAAACGACACAGTCCGAACCAGTTTTGGATGTTTTTTTTTTTGCACATTCTTGTTTACATTACTGTAAAAGTTCGCGTGGAGTGTTAGTATGCGTGATGTGTGAAATACTGTTGAATCACTGTGTTCAGTTGTCAGTGGCGCCGCGCTCCGACCGATACGTTGCACCATGTCGCACTAATTATCGGACAAGAAAAACACGCACTCTTATAAAGTATATCTCGGTTTAAAATCATCTAATAAATTTAGAGGTCTGAAAAACTAGCAAATCGTAGCAAATGTTCTTCGGTAAATTGTACTAACTAGGGGAAAAGGCACTTGTTACAGTTGACGAAAGGTTGTCAACCTGAATATTAAATTATTAAGCGTTGTCTGCGAATTCGTTCGGATCACACTTGACCTCCTTAATGCTGAAAATTCGAAAAAAAAAACAGTGGCACTCCGAGAGTGTCGACAGTAGTTAAAACTTGAACAATTTAAAAAAATACTTCCAAAACCTTTAAAGTAAAAATGCTTACATAGAACATTGATCCGTAACGCAATATAAAAGCACAATCGCGTTAGCAAAAATGAGGTGTCGGTAACGGTGTCGCGAGTTCAATTGTTTTTTCCTATCTCAAAATTGCCCAACGCGCCTAAAGAAGTTTTCACTTAAAAAAACTCGTTAGGAGGACCAAGAAACTAAGACGAACATATTTCTTTAAATTTCGTATTATGTCTCAAGTTTTAGGTAGTGTTTTTCAACTCTAAATAAATTCTCGCAACTATTTAGGAAAAACATTACTTCAAGGTAGTACTGAGCAGCATTAGCTTTTTTCTGAAACGAATGCTCATTGCTCAGTGCGGGCGCTCCGGGGTGTTCGTGATTAGGAGAACACGTTTGTGGCTCAGCTAGACGTTTCCCGAGCCAAAGGTGAACGTCCATTCAAATGGCCTACTGGTCTGACGGTGCTCGAGTGACGTCCACGAATATAAAACAACTCCCCACTGTTATGCAGATGCAGGACCATTCGCAGTAATTTTATTGTTTTTAAATGCTTTATTGTCCTATTCTTCTTAGGCTGTAATTATAGGAAATTACCGTTAATCTTCGTTTAGGTAGCATCTCGACACTAACTAGATTATAATTAGGGCTAAGTGCAATCACGTAATCATTACTTCGGAATTTTTACAGCAGGATAATGTTCTGAAAAATGAAAGTAACAATTTAAGTTGAGAAATATTACCTGACTGTTAAGTTTATTCGGAAGCTGCATCAGCTCTATATATTAATTGGAAAGTATTCTTTTAGAAAAAAATCCTAAACAGTTATAATTTGTCAACAAAATATTATGTTTATTGATCGCATTAGCATCTCGAGCGTTAACAAACTTCAAGCCGTCTCACAACGGAGCTGTACATTAGCAGCGCCCCAGTCACTCATCATTACAGGCTAATCGTGCAACACAAATGCATCTAAGTTCATTAATTTGCAATGAATTTGCGAAAGGAATATGAAATCGCGAGGTCGTCGGCCGGCCGCCGGTCGCCGCTCGCGTGCAAGTGGGTCGCGAGCGAAGCCGCGGGACGACACATGCTATAGTAATTCATTATTTTCAGCCAGTGACCCACTGCAGGGCGAAGACATCGATAACTATTATGTGGCGGATAACTCTCTTTCCTTTGTTAGAGAGCACGAAAATCCGTTATGTTTTAAAGGCTTGTGCAGACCAGCGCGACTTGTCGCGCGACACGATCCTGCGATATTATATCCGTAGAACAATTTCTATGAAAACGCGCGCGATACTTCACACTGGAGCGATCTGTCGCGCTGCGACACAGATATATCGCGCGATACGCGAATCGCAGCGCGGCACCGGGTAGCGGACGCGATACCAAAAATAGGAACATTTTGTATGGTATCGCCGCGATATCGCCGCGATATCGCGTAGCTGGCGCGACGCGATACCAAGAGAGTATAAATGGCGGTGCAAACCAAGCTGAGCTCAGTAGACGATCTTCGTCAGAGGACGAAGGCTGGTCTGTGCGTGTTTGCTGAGCGTGGGGTCCTAGGTTCGATTCCTCGGTCAGCATAGCCCAACCTAACCTAAGTAGCTTGACCACACAAACACGAATGACGAAACCGGCGAATTCAGTCTTTTACGCAGTATTTATTTAAGTAATAAGCAAGATTTATTAATTTAAGTACTTACCTAAGTAAGTACTTAATTTTGGAAAAATAACTTGATTTCTACATAATTATAAAGTGTAGGTACTTTCGTTTGCAGCTGTTTATGAGTACCTAGGTAGAAAGAAACTTAAGTACATAGGAACTTATCATTTTGAAATCATCTTAATTTACACACCCGTAGAGTTGACTACAAACGAGTAGTAGGTAGGTATATATTGGAACTAACCTAGGTACCTACTTACTTACTTTTAATTTACTTATCAAACTAATTCCAATCTCCGTGAATTCTTCACTAATAAAATTGTGCTCAATACCTATGATGTAAATACCACAGTGACAGATGAATAAAAATGCATCAAAGTGGCGAAATGCGGCTGTACTTTAGGTAGGTAGGTACGGTGCCTACCTACCTAAAGTACAGCCGTAGGTACCTAAGGTACCTACACCTCTGCCTAATCCTTTGGGGATTACAGGCGTGATATTTAAGAAATACTCATATGTCTCGTGCGTGTGTGTCGTATGTTGTGTGTTATTGGATTTTTCCATCAGGAATGATGGCAATAGGCTCACCCCCTATTACATGGGACTTAAATATAACTGGCGAAATGTGGGTGTCCTATAGGTACACCTCAACCTAACCCTTCGGGATTACAGGCGTGATGTGAGTTCGTGATGTGCGGCGTGGTGTGGCGTATGTATAAGAAATACTCGGTGATAACTTTAATTGTAATGACTAGTAACGATGAGTGATCCAATTAGGTATGAAATTACTTGTTGCGCCCCGCGTTTACACCCTCATAAGTCTCGATCCCGTAGGAATACTGGGATTAATAGTATCCTATGTCCTAACCCAGATCATGATCTATTCATGTGCCAAATTTCATCCAAATCTGTTCAGCCTTTTAACGTGAAAGCGTAACAAACAAACAAACTCACTTTCGCATTTATAATATTAGTTAGGATAGTAGGTACTTAAGGGTCCGTGCACGATAAAACCCTTTTTTGTCAATTAGTTATTTAATTGTGAGAAAGCTTGAAATAATTGAAAGATTAAGTATGTCTGACTATAAAAGTACAGCTTTCGTGATGCTAAACCATTTGTGTCAGTCAGGTGCAAATTTTAAATAAAAATTAGATTTTATCTCAAGGATAGCTGAAGGCCAATATCTGTTTATTTAATTTCTTGATATGGTTTGCTAAATAATAGGAAAAAATACATTACTGCCAAGGTTTAAAAAAAAAGGTTTTTCAACATTATTTTTCTGCTATATTTTGTATGGAATTTGCATCAAAGTGGTTCAGCCATATGACCATAATTTTAATGATGTTATGACATTTTATAATATTCAAAATCAAAAGTAGTTTCTTGTAACAAAAAAAATTTTTTACAAAAAAAAAACAACCGACCTCCAAAAAAAAAACACTACAAAGTGAAAAATAACTTTAATTTCGGAAGTCGGTGTCTTGGGTTTTGTATTTTCGTTTTTTGCCACCGACTTCCTAAATTAAAGTTATTTTTCACTTTGTAGTGTTTTTTTTGGAGGTCGGTTGTTTTTTTTTTGTAAAAGTTTTTATTTTTCACTTTTTAGTTATGGTACCTACCCCACATACATTCGAATACCACTATCTGCTACCAATGACAGAAACTTAACATATCATCTACATACTAAGTGGGAAAAAAATACGTATTTTGTAGCTAACTCAAAAAATATCCAAGCAAAGTTAATAAAATTTATATGGGACCAATTCGAGAGCACACTCTTTCAAACAAAAAAAGAATTTTCAAAATCGGTCCACAATTAACGGAGAAATCGGTGGACATACATAAAAAAAAAACAAACATACGCGACGAACATATAACCTCCTCCTTTTTGGAAGTCGGTTAATGAACAAACGTCAGTCTCGCGTTATTTTTCGGAAAATTTGTTGCGATTATTAGTGATTTTCCATGAATACTTAATTTATTTGAAAAATCCCTTTCAGTCACAAGCAAAACAAAGAGCTCGAATGTTCAAATCACAAATAGATTGGTTTAAATTCTTGTTCCCTTTCTCACAAATAATGAACAAAATTGATCAAAATCAATAGATTTCGTGCACGGCCCCTTAACTATTAACAGACTGCCTCGTTGGTCTAGGGGTCGCAAGTAGCAACTGCGCGTGAGCTCCTGGGACTTGTAATGTATGTAACACAGCCGTGCGCATTCAGACCTTGTAGGTACTCGAACTACTCTCGCACAGCTGATATCACGCACTCGACTGCTAGCGGAGCCCTACTCAGCCGCCCGCGTCCACTAGAAAGTACCTAATATGACAAATGCAGACCATTTCAATTCGTGCTGCCCGCCCATTTAGAGTGAAGTAGGTATAATTAGTGATAATAAAAAACATGTTTATAAACGCATTCTAGGGAGGGACACTAATTTCATCCAACAATATTTGCATTGAACAGTTTTTGATTTGTCTTAAGTAGGTACATAATGTTAATTTATTATGAGTTGCAGGCAAGTTAGGTGACTGTAATGTTGAAGAGCCCAACTAAATTACTTCCTGCAGATTCGAATAAAAATATTTGACAAAGTATTTTTTGTAATAATTGAATCCTGCCAAAAGAATAATACTTATTTTTAACAAAAAAATTACAAAAAAAAATAAAACAACCGACTTCCTAAAAAGTCGGTTGTTTTTTTTTTGTGAAAACGTTTTTATTTCTCGCTTTTTAATGGATCATGTTTCAATTTGTAATTTATCAAAGTTAGCCTAATGCCAACTGCTCATCACCTATTACAAAATATTGCTTTTCCCGATGCAGGGACGTCATCGTTGAGGAGTTCTCCTGGTACTTACTTCACCATCAGCTCCACTTCTCCATGTGTGTAATGCAACCATAATAATAATAAAGTACTTAATCGAATCACAATCCGTGAAATACTTATTATTGAGTAAGTAGTTCCGGTGACCATCTGTGTTCTTCATCATCAGTTCTACTTCACCAAATGGTGCTTTCCGAGAGCAACTGCACGAGTTAGGCAGGTACTTACTATAAAAAAATACCCAAATCGCTATAGGTGTGCCTGTAATATTTGAAGAGTTCCCTCGATTTCTCCAGGATCCCATCATCAGATCGTGACCAAATGACAATGGGGTGGTCCCATTGTCATTTGGTCACGATCTCGGAAGTACACCCTTTTAAACAAAAAATATATATTTTGCAAATCCATTTATATGATGACATTGATGACGGAGATAAGCCCAAACAAACAAAAAAAAGCGGCCAAGTGCGAGTCGGACTCGCCCATGAAGGGTTCCATAGCAGCAAGTAACATTGAATGAAAGGTAAATTGCGGTTTACGATTTATGACGTATGTAAAAAAAACTACTTTCTAGATCTCGTTCAAACCAATTTTCGGTGGAAGTTTACATGGTCATCATCTGCCTAGCCTTTTCCCAACTATGTTGGGGTCGGCTTCCAGTCTAACCGGATGCAGCTGAATACCAGTATTTTACATGGAGCGACTGCCTATCTGACCTCCACAATCTAGTGACTAGGTAACACGATACCCCTTGGTGAGACTGGTTGTCAGACTTTTTGGGCTTCTAACTACCCGTAACGACTGTCAAAGATCTACAAATGACAGCCGGGACCAACGGCTTAACGTGCTTTCCGAGGCACGGAGGGGACTTGGTATGTAAAGATGGTCACCCATCCACGGACCAACCGCGGCAAGCGTAGCTTAACCTGATCGATCGACCCGTGCAGCTGTTATTACTTAGCCACAAGCCCCTCAAGTTTACATGGTAATGTACATCATATATTTTTTTTAGTTTTATCATTCTCTTATTTTAGAAGTTACAGTTACACACATTTTACCACTTTGGAAGTGTCTTTCGCGCAAACTATTCAGTTTAGAAAAAAAAAATATTTTAGAACCCTCAATATCACTTTTAAAGACCTATCCATAGATATCACGTATGGGTTTGATGAAAAAAAAAATTTGAGTTTCAGTTCTAAGTATGGGGAACCCCAAAATTTTTTGTTTTTTTTCTGTTTTTGTGTGAAAATCTTAATGCGGTTCACAGAATACATCTACTTACCAAGTTTCAACAGCATAGCTCTTCTAGTTTCGGAAAAAAGTGGCTGTGACATACGGACAGACAGACAGACAGACAGACAGACATGACGAATCCATAAGGGTTCCGTTTTTTGCCATTTGGCAACGGAACCCTAAAAAGATATAAACATCCGAATTGATAACCTCCAAAAAAACAGGCGCTGTATTCGCACGGACGCGCACCACAAGACTAAATAAAAAACCAGCCAAGTGTCGGACCACGCACAATGAAGTGTTCCGTAGTTGGGATGAATTTATCCCAAAAACAAACTTAACTTTGTAGTTGAAAAGTATGTTCTCCCATACGAAATGTATGGGAAAACATGTTTTTGCAACTGCAAAGTTAAGTTGGTCAATTATTACTCGTTAACTTGTAGAGCCTACTTAGCTGTGATAGTTTTCCTTTTAATTTCGTTATATAAACTACTGCTGTGATCACAATGTTTTTGAAGGACCTTTTTTAACATTACCACTTTACGTGTAGGAGAGGTACCCTAAAAAAAAATGTTTTTCATAATTTTGTTTTACCACTTTGTCGGCATAATTAATATGTATACCTATGCCAAATTACAGCTTTCTAGTACTAAGGGTCTCGGAGCTAGACCGCGGACAGACAGACAGACAGACGGATATGACGAAACTATAAGGGTTCCTTGTTTATTACGGAACCCTAAAAAGCGCGGAGGCGCGCCGTGTCGCGCGCAGGTCTGGGCGGCCGACTTGCGGCAGCTTCAAAATGTACCTAGTCCTTTGACCACGCCGCCGCCGGGCGCCGCCAAATCCATTAGTAAGTCAGTGCAAAGTAAGGTCTTATGCAATCGCAATAAGGTATAAGTTGGAACGATTGACGAGGATTTTTTAGTTTGAAATAGAGAAATGATTACCTATTTTTTTGTAAAGTTAGTCAAACATCCTAATTTATACCTTAATGCAATGAGCAAAAGAGTCACATTGCAATGACTAACTATTTTACTTATGATTTTATTTCATTTTGGTAATAGTCTGTCAGTCTGCCTAGCTTTTTCCCAACTATGTTGGGGTCAGCTCTTACAGCCTTACCGGACGCAGCTGAATACCAGTATTTTACATGGAGCGACTGCCTGTCTGTACCCTAATTACGTAACTTATTTTCGTAAACAATTATGACTGTTTCATTTTGACAGTTCAACAACATTCATTGCGTTATTTACTTTGTTGAGCAGACTTTTCTTTCCAACTTATGAAGCAATGGATTAGCAATCTGTTCCAAATCGAAACAAATAATGATTGATCGTGTATTGTGCAATTAGGGTACTGACCTCCACTACCCAGTAACTGGGTAAGTAATACAATACCCCTTGGTAAGACTGCTTGTCAGACTTTCGGGCTTCTGACGACCCGTAACGATTGTCAAACCAGTGACCAACCCCTGCCAAGCGAAGTACAGACAAAGGCCATAATTATGTGAGTTTCTTTTAACCATCTCGACCTTATGCATCGATCACGTTCGTTCGGCGCTCCGATTGTCCTTTCACCAGTGACGGCCAGTGAAGGGCCAATCGGAGCGATCGGTCGATGCATAAAGTCGAGATGGTTAAAAGAAACTTACACTACTCACGGCCTCTGATTGATCGACCCGTGAGGCTATTATTACTCTTTGGAATAAAACTAAGCCCTTGGTTAGCACGGACATAAAAATCCCCGTTCGTGCTCGCGTGGGCAAGTTTAGGTACCTACTTAGGTTAGGTTGGGCTATGTTGACCGAGGAATCGAACCTAGAACCCCACGCTGAGCAAACACGCACAGACCAGCCTCCGTCCTCTGACGAAGATCGTCTACTGAGCTCAGCTTGGTTTGCACCGCCATTTATACTCTCTTGGTATCGCGTCGCGCCAGCTACGCGATATCGCGGCGATACGCAACAACAAAGGAATTCCTTTGTCGGTGGATCGCGCTGCGAATCGCGCGCTACACCGCGTAGCGGACGCGATATGCAGCGCGATATCAAAAATAGGAACATTTTGTATGGTATCGCCGCGATATCGCCGCGATATCGCGTAGCTGGCGCGACGCGACACCAAGAGAGTATAAATGGCGGTGCAAACCAAGCTGAGCTCAGTAGACGATCTTCGTCAGAGGACGAAGGCTGGTTTGTGCGTGTTTGCTCAGCGTGGGGTCCTAGGTTCGATACCCCGGTCCGTCATCTAATCTATATTCCATTTGAAATAAGATTAAACATTTAAACAAACCTTTTTTACAGTCCGTTCAACCGATTTTGACTTCTATACCCTATGCATAAGGATGGCATTAAAAGCAAAAAAGTGGTTGCAATACCAACTGTTTACTGCAGCTGCCATTTGCCAATACCAACGCAATAGAAGTCAAAATCGGTTGAACGGACTGTAAAAAAGGTTTAGTTATATGTCTAATCTTATTTCAAATGGAGTATACTTAGGTAGATACCTAAACTTGCCCACGTCAGCACGAACGGCGATTCGGTCCGTGGATGACTGACGATCTTTTTACAGACCTACCGAGACTCCTCCGTGCCTCGTGGTCCCAGCTGCCATTCGTGGATATTTGACAGTCGTTACGGGTCGTCAGAAGCCCGAAAGTTTGATAACCAGTCTCATCAAGGGGTATCGTATTACTTACCCATTTACTGGGTTGTGAAGATCAGATAGGCAGTCGCTCCACGTAAAATACTGGTATTCAGCTGCATCCGGTAAGACAGGAAGGCGACCCCAACACAGTTTGAAAAAGGCAGAGGGAGACTGACAGACTAAAAGTGAAATAAAATCATAAGCAAAATAGTTAGTCATAGCAATGTCACTCTTTTCTCAATGCATTAAGGTATAAATTAAGATGTTTGACAAACTACATAAAAATATTAATTTCTCCATTTCAGACCAAAAAGTCCTCGCAAATGTCTATCATTCTAACTTATACCTTATTGCAATCACATAAGAATTACATTGCACTGACTTACTAATGGTTTAGGCGGCGCGTGGCGGCGGGCGGCGGCGGTGCGGTCAAAGAACTAGGTACCTTTTGAAGATGCCGCAAGCCAGCCGCTGTCCTGCGCCGCGCCCGGCGCCGCCGCGCCGCGTCACAGTTTGCCACTGCCATAGACCGGTACTATTTTATTCGCAGATTTTGATATTATGTTTCTATCTAGCTGGCCCATCCCACCTGAGCCTGAGCCACAGCAACGAAACCGATGCAGACTGTTAGCTTATTGACTGTACTTACATGTCCAATGTCTAAGCGAACGAAAACATTCAATGTACCTACACGTGGCAACATAATTATCAAGCTATACATTTGCAGTAGGTACCTATATGTTGACCGACCTCTCATTTTATGGGAATCCTATACAATGCGAGATCAGCTTATATTGGAAATTATGGCTTGGGTGTGTTCCTCCGCTACTAAGACAAAAACGGCATTTAACTTCGGTTCCTATCCAGCTTAGCCCTTCGTTATTCTATTGCTTGGAGATTTGAAAATTTTATTGGAGATACTCCTTCCAATGTAGGTAGGTACTTACCTACTTTTCAAATTATTATTTCTATTCATTCATTTTCAAAAACCTTAGATAGTACCTACTACAGCAGAAATTACGTTCGTAAGCTTGTTTTCATCTAGTGGGATCCTTTTTAGAGTTCCGTTGTCATCGAGGAACTTTTATTATACTCGTTGCTGTCTCGTTCTCAATGATGAAAGAATATAATGGTAGTAGGCGTTTAGTCCAGCCACTCGTCACATAATTTTGAAGAAATAACAAAAAATGAACGCATCCTTAACATGTGCTGTCATTGTCACTGCAATCTATCTTCATTCGGTTTTTATGTCAAGTAACGGCGTCACATATTTCCGCATGTTTTTATTATTTTATGTAAAAAGTGTTTAAATTCACATTAAAATGGAAAAGAAGAAGACAGAAAGGAAAACAAAAGGATCACCCTTATTGAGAAAGCTTAAAAAACTCGAAAAACTTAGTTTTCAATTCTCAATGGCGAAGTAAAAAATTTACCGCATGGTGTGCGTGCGAGTGTGATATTTTCTTATAGTCCCTGCTTAAGTGTTTATGGCATTAGTGTTTATAAATACATCAAAGGCCTAAGGACCTTCAAGAGTGTAAGATATCGCTACCTGATCGATAAAAAACATCGAGTGTTATACTGTGTTTTATGTCATGGGACTCTAGGGACTTTGCACATAGTTACAAATGCTGCAATTAAGAGTGAACATTCTGAGCCTCAAATGGCTTCAATACGACTTGCCTGATTAATATGGCTATGTTGTGAGTTACCTAAACAACCTGTGGGGTGTTCTTTAAGGGGCACACGTGGTTGATTTTTTATAATTTAAACTGAAGCTCTGCCTGACTTGTGGGGCGTTCGGAGGGGACGCACGTAGTCTGAAATGGCTATGCCTGATTAATATGGCTATGGTGTGAGTTACCTAAACAACCTGTGGGGTGTTCTTTAAGGGACACACGTGGTTGATTTTTTATAACTTAAACTGAAGCTCTGCCTGACTTGTGGGGCGTTCGGAGGGGACGCACGTGGTCTGAAATGGCTATAATATGAGCAATTTGCCAGACCTAGGGGCATTCTGTGGGGATGCACGAGGTTTACAATGGCTATTTTGTGCTTGTGAGCTAAGCAACCTGTGGTTGACTTTTTTCATTATAACCTTAAAGGGAAGTTCTGTGGGGACTTACAGGGTTATTTGGTGCAATGTGTTGCCCTTTACAGCATGCATGAAGTATATTTTTTCCAGATCCAGATATTTTAATATCCCCCAGTAAGCGACTCATCTACCTACAAGTTTGTCACAAGAATGTCTCTCCGGAGTGGTAGAAAATTTTCAACCAAATTGAAACCACAGATAGTCTGAGAAGATCTGCTTAACAGATAGTCTAAAGGTGGGATATTAAACTTCAAAAAAGCTTAGCAAAAGAGAAGAAAACTCTTCATCTACCAAATATTATAATATGAATCAAACAAAACTTAGCGTGATAGTTCAGGTAATGTCTAAAAAGTGAGACTAGACAAATAAAAAGCAGCAAAATTGCTACAACATTATCATGCCCAGACTCGGGTCTCCAGCGGTGTCTGAAAGACATTTATAGCCAGAAGATGTTTTTTCCTAATATAAAAAACTGAACAATTATTCACAGTTATAGTGTTTGTTACTCCTGGCACAAGAAGATATTTATCTCCTACTATCCGTCATTTATAAAGGAAAAAGAGTTTTTTCTGGTGCAGTCTGAGGCAGAAACTTACCCCTTCAGTGAAAATCTCTGCTAAAATAAGCACTACAAGGTCATTTTTTTAAATAAAGCTTTAAACTGGCGGGGATCTCCTCGCGCAGAAGCGAAAAAGAGGGAGGAGGCATCTTCTGGAGCACCAGCCAAGACAAGAGGAACCATGAACATCACAAGTGAACCCACAGGTGGGGGCACATTTAATTCTCATAGTCTTGTGATTTGAAACTTATCATCACTGATATTGTATTCTTGATCACTAAGTAGCGTATCAAACCGCTTCACATAATAAGTCACACCAGAATAAGATTAAATCTGCTGAATGACAAATTCCTTAGAGCCCTTGTAGGTAACATCTGATATTAATGGACAACCTTTTCTTTAATAGGTACTAATTAGTTATTTTTTCTAACTATACATAACAAGCTTTGCTTTTTAATTATTTCTTGTATAAAAGCCCAATGGGACATTAGCTCCTTACTTTGAATTGGAAAATGTTATTATTGTTAAAATAATACATTTAAAGTTGGAAAAACTACCAAACAGTAGAAAACTACAGAAATTTACTTCTTGTAACCTCAGACGTAAAAGATGCGGTTACTTATCCAACCTTTACATACATATTGGGAAATACTCTATGTATTTTTTATTTTCCCAGAAAATGCTAGCTAAATTAATGTTTGCCTTATGTTTGGCTCTGGTAACATTTACATAATGATGAAATAAGTTACTTAAGTACTTATTTATACCTCACCTTAAGAAAGAGGCCTTATTATCAGATATATGTATACTATTTAAGATGATCTCCTTTGAATAGAAACATTCACATACCTACAGTGTTTGGAAAGTACAGTCAACTCTAGATATACTGGAAAAGTTAGATTTTATACCAAAACAGCATTCTAAACTTTCTAGGTCTTATTGTTTCTAATAACACAACATAACTCTGACATTGTAATGAGACATACGAATAACAGCTTGAAGTTAATAAGCATATTTTTTGCATGATTGATACAAACAATTGGTTAAAATCAAATTAAGTTTAGATTTCATGTTCAGGTTATTGGAATATTAATAATTTTATTAATTAGTACAACTAAATAAATGAATGATGACAATCATGATAACCAGGTATATTGGATCCTGCACACACATGATCTCCAATGGGGTTTTCTATAATAAACACATCGGGGAAATAAATCAATTATTATTATTTTTTCAAGTTAGAAATATCTACAGATCCTCACAGGGTGGGTGTAGCTCTCAGACTGCGTATCTGAAATGGACTGAGAATGAAGCTCAGCTTCACATGAATTCCCTATACTTAATTAATTGCTTTTTTTTTTTTGTGATAAAAGTGTCCTGACAGATTTTTATGATTGTGAAATTTTATTGAGAATTTTCAATAAGATCCATTACTGCAGTATCATACAGCAATGGTGTGAGTCATGAAATTTGTTATAGTCTCGTACCTATCCTACCTACATAATATATGTAATAAACATGACTAATAGAGAAGTATGAAAGCAAAGAGCACCAACCCCAAATAAATTGGGATAAGGGCAAGATCATGATGATATAGGTATAAGTACCTACATAAATACTAAAAATAATAAGATATGGTGATGGTTTTTTGTGAGTCTAAAAACTAAGCCATGCAGAATAATAAGAACTGAATGATACACATTATCAAAAGATTAAATACTTCTTTAATTGGTAAAACTAACATTATAGACAGAGCAACAGTTTGTTAAGTATACCTAGGTACTTATTTTTTTTTACCAGAAATTGAAATTGTTAGAAGGAATCAATAATGTAGCAGTAGAAATTATGATAAAATTAGCATCTAAAAGTACCTAAGTACATTGATTTAGGACTCACTTGAATTTGAAACTAAATGCTGTAAGTTACAAAATATAAGTACCTATAACAAAACTCACTATTACCAAGATTAGACAATACTTTTCACCCAGAGATTTCAAGAGGGAATTTTCTATAGAAGTTTAAATTAAATTAATTAAATCGAATCAGGCTATTATATTAGGTACTTAACTACAGCTGATGAAGTCAAAAGACTATTCAGAGGTATTCTATAATTATAGATCTTCAAAATCTTCTTGGATAATTATATTTGTTTACATTATATAAATTTGAAAATATTAATTTTCACCAAAATTTTTTTTGTTTGCTACCCGAAAACTGTGAATTATAAATGTTAGCTACAGGCAAAAAGGGTGCTAACGATCTCTTATTTAAATTAAATACTATTAAAAATAATTATTGCCAGATATCAAATCCACATACAAGTTTAAATAAATACACACATAGATAACACTAAGGTTAATCTGGTTAAGTACTTAAAGAAAACTTTAAGGAAAAATAACAACCTTATATTTTTACTACTTAATTATTTTGCTAAAGGTAATAGGATAAGAGCACGCACGCAGTTATAGCAGGCTGTAGTGAATTTTTTAGAAGTCCTAAATATATGCGAGACTGTGCTAACTTACTTATTGCTAGAGCTAAAGTTTAATTAGCTGTGGGAGTGTGGAATATTATTGAATTAGTACATTCTCTTATAAAAAGAGGGGTCGCCGGTCGGACCGAGCCAATAACTTTAGTTTGATTTGATAAAACACCTAATAATAGTGATAATTATCAACTAATAATTGTTGTCTAATAAAATTATAAAGCTCCTGTAGTTGTTGATCATAATCAACAATATATAAACTATTTCTGAAGCAATTTTTTATTACTAATTAAAATGATTTAATGCAACTTTTAAGTATATATTTTTTATCCTTATATTAATGATAAAGGATTACTACCGGTACAAGTACATACCTTGAATGCTAATCTAATACCTATTATGTTAAAAATAACAAAGCCTTGTTATTTTTTATTTTATCAAGATTTATTGTTTTTACAACTAGTCTTTGAACATCTACCATTATATTCTTTCATCATTGAGAACGAGACAGCAACGAGTATAATTGAATAGTCAAACGAACTTACCTGTAAGTGAAGTTCGACGGTAATTATACTCGTTGCTGTCTCGTTCGAAGATGATGAGTCCCACCCGACCCAAACATTCCATGCTATATACCTAGGTATATGAGCATGGACCCAGTGTTGTAAAGCCAATAAATCGCTGTGAACTTAATGAAGATAGATTGCAGTGACAATGACAGCACATGTTAAGGATGCGTTCATTTTTTGTTATTTCTTCAAAATTATGTGACGAGTGGCTGGACTAAACGCCTACTACCATTATATTCTTTCATCATCTTCGAACGAGACAGCAACGAGTATAATTACCGTCGAACTTCACTTACAGGTAAGTTCGTTTGACTATTCAATAGTTTCGCCGTCTGTCTGTCTGTCCGTGACTTAGCTCAGGGCTCAGAGACTCTTGGTACTAGAAAGCTGTAATTTGGCATGGCAAATCACGCCGACAAAGTGGTATAATAAAATCATAAAAAAACAGTGGCACTTCAGGAGTGCCGACAGAAGTGAAAACTTGAACAAGATCGCCTTGGTGGAAGAAAAATACGTGTATACAATATTGGTCCGTAACGTTATCTACTTAAATAAAGAGCAAAATCGCGTTTAAAAAAAAAATACTTCCAAAACCTTTAAAGTAAAAATACTTGCATAGAACATTGATCCGTAACGTGATATAAATAAAGAGCACAATCGCGTTTACAAAAATGAGGTCTCGGTGACAGTGTCGCGAGTTCAATTGTTTTTTCCCATCTTAAAAATGCCCAACGCGCCTAAAGAAGTATTCACTTAACTAAAGGGCCTGCTACACAGCTGCCAACCACGTCCCCGACAGAGGTGATCTTGGCTGGCGACAGGCAGAGCTGTTTGAAATTTGGTCGTAAACCACTATCTACACGGTTGAAAACCACCAAGGTCACCTCTGTCAGGACGCGGTTGGCGACCGTGTAGCAGGCACTTAAGTGGGGGGGCAGCGCGAGTTGAAATGGTCTGCGTTCGTCGTAGGTAGGTACTTTCTAGCGGATGCGGTCTGTTGCGCGGGTGGCGTGGCAGAGCGATCGTAAGGGCGCTAGGGCTCCGCTAGCAGTCGAGTGTGCGAATATCAGCTGTGCGAGAGTCAATTCGAGTAGGTACAACGTCTGAATGCGCACGGCTGTGTTACATTCAGGAGCTCACGCGCAGTTGCTACTTGCGACCACTAGACCAACGAGACAGTTTGTTTGTTAGTAGTTAAAGTACCTACTATCCTAATTAATCTGTCTATACTAATATATATATAGCTAAAGAGTTTGTTTGTTTGCTTGAACGCGCTAATCTCAAGAACTACTGGTCCGATTGGAAAAATTATTTCAGTGTTAGATAGCCCATTTATCGAGGAAGGATATAGGCTATATCATCACGCTGAGACTAATAGGAGCGGAGCACCGATGAAGAATGTTTCAAAATCGGGTTTTTTTTTTCCTTTTGAGAGCTTCCGCTGCGTGCGCTGCGTAAACGGTTAAAGTTTCGCAAAAATCATGTATGACAGAACTGTTTCCCTTTAAAAGTTCTAAAAAAAGTCCGCGACAGCATTATGTCTATCTTTTAAGGTTGGCTTAACCTTTTTTATGCCAACCAAATTTGTTCTAAAATAATGCATTATTTGTGAAGGTGTTTTTACAACATGATATTAATCCTTATCCAAATAAATACGTTATTCATCACTAGTATTTAATTTAAAACAAAATTGCCATTTACATCATTCGATTTTATATTAGGAGATTCTGCCAGAAGAAACAAAACTAAAAATATAGTGTACGCAGAAGTACTTTAAAATAACATTATTTTTGAGTTTTTTTGAGAATAACCTACAATCTACATGATTTAAGATTACTTACCTATAAGAACTAGTACTTTTACCTAACGTTTTAAAGTTGCACTCTTACTCATAAAAGAGTGATGTAGGTACCTAAAATAGCTCCTTAAGGGGACGATAGCTGACTTTTAACGATTTTATACTGAAGATGACGTCTAAACGAGTAGTGTTAGTGATTTGGAAAAAATATATGTTAAATTAGAACATTTTCTTAATATTTTAATATAAGCATATTTTAGATTATGTTTATATTACATAGTGAAATTAATTTGTAAAGTTATGTCTAACGCGGATAAAAAACTGAGAATGACGCAAAATCCATCAAGTGTATTTTTCTGAAAACTTCATCATTTCAAAGATAATTAAATTACTAATCTTTTAGTATACGTGTTTTATTAAAATACCGAAATACTGCGTCTTAACGTACGTATTATTTAAAAAAAAATCACCTTTTTCGTAAACGAAGTCGCGGGCAGAAGCCAGTATTATTATAATTGCGAAAGTGTGTTTGATTGTTACGCTGTCACGCTAAAACGGCTGAACGGATTTGGATGAACATGGGTAGACCATGACCTGGGTTAGGATATAGGATACTATTCATACTATTTAAATTTATCCCAATATTCCCACGGGATCGAGACTTATGCGGGTGAAACCGCGCGGCGCAGCTAGTAATTTTATAATTGGATCACTCATTTCATTAGAATTACTTAGAATTAAGTAATAAGTTATCACCGAGTATTTATAAGTAGGTATTTTTTAAATATCACGCCTGCAATCCCCAAAGGATTAGGCAGAGGTGTAGGTACCTACCACACAGGTAGGTATCTACCTACACATAGTAGGTACACCCGCATTTCGCCAATTATAATGCGTATTTATTCATCTATGGTATACTCCCGTCTGGAAATACCTATAGCGATGTTTCGTGTGCACCAGGTACAGTCAGTACGTTAAGTAATTTTTTAAGTAAAGTAAATATGTTTGAAATTAAAAAAAGGATTGTGTGGTTTTATGAAACCACGGTAAAAGTGAAACTTCTATTAATAGGCGCCGCCATATTGGCCTTGGCTGCTCTGACGAACGCCTTTTACTTTATCCCTACTCCGCGGCCGACCGTCACGCGACATGCAACACACACACCAAAAAGTTTGATACGACGTAATAAAAGTGTCACTTTAAAAGTATGTAAGTACTTACCTATTTAAGATTTTTGTAGTTTAATTTTTTATGTACCATACAGGGTGGCAGGGACATTGACTCAAAAACTTTTACCATGGATTCATTCAGTACATGATATTTAAAAAAAAATCTGTTGTTTCTTAGAAAAACCTACGCGGTCAAAATGTGTGGAACAGCCGATTTTTTTAAGGGCCATCCTGTATAAAAATATAATATAATATGACTAGTAATTATTTAAACTAAGCGAAGCAAAATCAACAACATACGTTACTAGAATATAATATGTATAGGTAAACTTTGTTTATTCATTCCAAATGTTTATATCTATTTGTGACTATACAAACAACTCGAAAATATAAAATTTAAACTGAACATAGCAACAATTCTATTATAAATTTGGCACACTAGAACTTTTACTCTGACTGTACTTTAACGTGTGCTCAGGTACGTAATATCTACAAATATAACCAATGTAAATGTAGCGTTGCCAAACGGGAACGTTGCCATACGGGAGTAACCCGGTATTATACCTACATATCATATTGAGCACAATAAAATTTTACTAGAGAAGAATTCACGGAGACACGGAATTAGTTTGACAAGTAATTTAAAAGAAAGTAAATAGGTACCTAGGTTAGTTCCAGTATATACCTACTCGTTTGTTGTCAACTCTACGGGTGTGTAAATTAAGATGATTTCAAAACTGATACGTAAGTTCCTACCTACTCTTAGAAAGGCCATAAAAACAGGTTGCAGCCGAAAGTACACTTTACATGTAGAAATTAACACGTTGCCTGCCATATGGAAATCCGAATACATTTGCGTTTTTCATCAGTCGCTTAAATGACGTGAAATGACTTATTTATAAGATTTCTATATATAATATATGTTTTTATATATTTTTTTGTATATTATGTGCTGTTTTTAATCCGCCGGTCATTTACACCCGGCGCGGCGCAAATGTAATATTTTTTTCATTGGAGCCACGCCGGTCAAATCGCCGGTCATCCTTGTTAGTCGCGTAAAAATCCCCGCCAGAACGTCCATCCTGCGCCCGAGCGAGCGCGCTACTGATGAGTGAAAAATAAAGAAATATTAGGATAGTGCATGCTGCGTCCCTTCCCCGCTGCCCCGCATTACATTTCTTCCGCGTCCTGTGCGAATGTTTTTGTAATTGTAGGTAAACAACTCAGTGCAAAGTTTTATTTGTCACAGATCGGAGTGCGCGCTAAATGGTCGGGTTTTATATGAAGCTACCACAAAAAAGAAGATACCTATTATTGAATTTAGACGAAAACTGTCACAACAAATGATTGACTCAAACCCACGTGATGGAGCTAACATTCCATGTAGGCCAAAGAGAATAAAACATTCTCTTGTAAAAGCAGACGGAAATGCTGTGACGACAAGAAAATTTTGTGTAGGTTGTTACAAAAATAATTCACAAACGCATGGAAGAAAAATTGCCAAAAACAAAACCAAAAAGGTTACGACATTTCGTTCAGTTTGCCCAGACAAGCCATATTTGTGCAGACCGTGTTTTGATAAAAATCATTAATTTTCTGTTTGTTTTTTAATTTTAAATTACTTTGATCTCAACACAACATAATGTGTCTCTAAATAACACTAGTCCTTGATTTGTAATAATAAAAATATTTTAAAAAGTATACTGTCTTTAATTTACATCATAATTTTGTTTGACTCGCTACAAAAACATTCATACAACCAAAAAATTATAAAAATATTTTGAGGCCAAGTTATCTAAAGTGATCATTGGGGCCGCGCCGGCCACTTGTAATGGTATTTTGCGTTACACGCATGGCCGTCAGCGAGCAAAAGGTGTTCAAGTTCACCTTAGTTGTGCCGGTCATTTAAGCCCCCCATGGCCCAAACGCTTCTACCAAGTGCCGGTCATTTGGACCCCCCATGGCAGCTAACGTGTTAAGTAATTTTTCCGAAATCACATAAATTGGAAACTAAATTAAAAAATCTAGATTTATAATAAATAGGTACTTCGTAAAAGACCGAATTCGCCAGTTTTGTCATTCGTGCTTGTGCGGTCACTGGTCAAGCTGTGGTAGGTACTACCTACTTAGGTTAGGTTGGGCTATGCTGACCGAGGAATCGAACCTAGGACCCCACGCTCAGCAAACACGCACAGACCAGCCTTCGTCCTCTGACGAAGATCGTCTACTGAGCTCAGCTTGGTTTGCACCGCCATTTATACTCTCTTGGTATCGCGTCGCGCCAGCTACGCGATATCGCGGCGACACCATACAAAATGTTCCTATTTTTGGTATCGCGCTGCATATCGCGTCCGCTACGCGGTGCCGCGCTGCGATAATCGCGCTAGTGTGAAAGGTGTTGCGTGGCGATAATATCGCAGAATCGCCACGCGACGCGTCGCGCGACAAGTCGCGCTGGTCTGCACAAGCCTTTACACAAGACCACAATTCCTTGAAATTTTAAAGATAGGATGATACTCTGCTAGCCGACTGGCTTTCCTCACATCTCATCAGCAGATTTCTGTCCGCTTTCTCTTCTATCATGGACTGTTTGAAAGCATTGATCATCATCTGCCTAGCCTTTTCCCAAATATGTTGGGGTCGGCTTCCAGTCTAACCGGATGCAGCTGAATACCAGTATTGTACATGGAGCGACTGCCTATCTGACCTCCACAACATAGATACTAGGTAACACGATACCGCTTGGTAAGACTGGTTGTCAGACTTGGGCTTCTAACTACCCGTAAGGACTGTCAAAGATCTACAAATGACAGCCGGGATCAACGGCTTAACGTGCTTTCCGAGGCACGGAGGGGTCTTGGTATGTAAAGATGGTAACCCATCCACGGATCAACCGCGGCAAGCGTAGCTTAATCTGATCGATCGACCTGTGCGACTGTTAGTACTTAGCCACAAACATTGATGTTAAGCACAATAATCATCCATCCATTACCTACATTTATAATAACATGTATTTCCAAGCAATGTGTCCCTTATCGTAGCATCATACTTAATCCATTGAGAAACAGCATGATGTAATAATAACATTATATCAATAAGATCGCTCTCTGATAAATAAACCGTGATGTAACTGCAGATAAAGACGGCAATCTTCTCCAATCTTTCTACAATTATAGCAGCAGAACTTAATGGCCATTGATTGTGCCACAATGAATCGCGAACGTATCGTGAACTTAACTGTTTCCTCAAAAGATAGAAATGTAGAAGATTGCAAAAGATTAGATTAGTTTGAACACTTGTAAAAGCATCAGTTGTGTTTTATGTTATCTTTGAGAATGTTTACACTAATGAATGGTACGGATTGCAAATAGTTGAAATAGAATGGCTGGAGGTCGCGCGGTGCGTGTCGTGAACTCCCCGCTAAGGCTGGCTGTGCATCCGTTCTACAATCCCCGCATGCGATTAATCGCACCAACTTTAATCACGACTGGCATTACCCTTTAATAGTAGATTGTTATACGAGGGGCTAAAATAACCCATTCTATCGAGGTAGTTTTACTCCCGAGCTTTAGCTAGAGTGAATAGAAACCGAGTTATAATGGATTTTAGCGCCGTGTTTTACACTCTACTTTTCACTAGGATTGGGGGAAAATAAAATAATCCAGTACAATATTAAATAGTTTATTTTATTTAAATAATATATCAAATTTGTTCAATCTGAATTTTAAAGGAAACTTTTTATCCCGGTAGCGGTAGTACTTTTCCATGGTATAATTTCCGACTTCCACGCGAGCGAAGCCGCGGGAGAAAGCTAGTTTTCCATAAGAATAAAGACTTTCGTTTTTGTAGGCTCGTTGGTTACAGACAAAAAAAAAAATCCCCTAGAGCAAGATATGCTATTTTTTCCCCGCTCTGGTACGCTACAATGACGGACTTTTTGAGTGAAAAATATTTCTCGTCTCAACGTTTACAAGCCCGTGTCAGTTTCCTGCAGTACTCCTGAATCGGATGCCAGTGAGGCCAATAGATGTAAAGTAACAGACACACAATGAAATTGATAGTAACATGAGAACAGAAGTCGCGCTGTGACGCGAAGTCGCATCAGTCCGTCACATTGTACGCTTTGCTTTAACGTTTAATCGATTCCATAATTATTATAGCGTGTTGCAACAGATACTTCGAGCGTGGAAACATAGGGATCAGCGCTGGGAGAGGGCACACCGCTCACGAAGACACTATTACTAATGTGTTTCACGATAAAAATGTTTTATTACCTGATAATATTGAAGATAGTCTTATCATCAAAGTGTAAGTAGATATACTATCAATGGGATAAAATTAGAACACAGTTATTGTGTTTGTCACTATCTTTACCTACGAGATACAATTTATCAGTCACAGGTAAAATACAAATCTGAAGTAATCAGATAATGTTAGATTAGTTTCAAAAGACTAACGTAGCGGAATTTTACTGTTAGGAATATTTGCGAATGTTAGGTTAGGTTACAAATGAACCCTCGCGCCCCTAACCGCCGCAGGAGACGCCCTGGGTGTCGGGAATCGCAGGCCGATTTCCGGCCACCGTAGGCGCGGGCTTGCGGACGGTGAGCAATGGGTAGCTCGCCGTCCGATAACGACCAGTACCCTAATTGCGTAACTTATTTTCGGAAACAATTTTGCCTAATTTGTTTCATTTTGACAGTTCAACAACATTCATTGCGTTATTTACGTTGTTGAGCAGATTTTTTTTTCCAACTTATGAAGCAATGAATTAGCAATCTGTTTTAAATCGAAACAGATTCTAATTGTGTTGCATTACGCAATTAGGGTACAGGCCCGGGTCGACGGCGCGTTGTGTTCCACGCGCGCCTCAAAGAGATGTCAGCAGAATTGACGGGGTCCACTAGGGCCGATGCCTGCCGGGGTTGCGAAGAAGTCCGAAAGGGAGATGGCAACCGAAGGAACACGGGTGGGGTTTTAGTCAGTAAGAGTCTGACACGCCCTCCCGCTCCGCCCAGAGCGGGAGAAGTTATTTGATAATTTCCCACACAAAAAAAAAGGTTACAAATGAAGTGCTGAATGGAAAATGTGGATTTTCATATCAATACAAGTTTAGGAAGAAAGCTTATATTGTAGAGTTGTTAACTACGGTGCTGAGAATTGTTGGCTTTGTCGTTTGACACTTTAAAGCAACTACACAGTTGCCATTGCTTTTACACAATGTAGTGGGAAATGCGTGTGCGTTTCGAGCGCTTGAACAGTTGGGTGCGCCGGCGACGCTGGCATGTGTGCCGACAGTTAGCTCAACGCGGACCGACACTCATTGTATGCAATATAACACATTTTTTCACTTCCAATTCTTTGCCATTATGTTTCATTATAATTAAAGGAGCAGCCATTGTGGAAATTCCCACTCTGACAGAAAAAAAAAATAACATTATATGTAAATTTTTGTTATTCTAGATTCAATTGCACAGTGAAATAGTAACGGTAGTTGGTTATTTATAGAAGTTAGTAATTAATTCAAGTTGGAAATGATTTGGCTGAATGGGACTCGCTTGATGGACTGTGACAAGGGCTTGGCACACTGATGTATTCTGTGTTCGGTCTATTCACGGAATAACAATGTGAACACAGAAGAATCAGTGCCAAGTCTGTGGGTAATATTGTAAAACAGATGGATATCAATGTGGATTGCACATTACAACTAGGTTTTTCCGTTAACTTCCCCAACCACGTTAGGTAAATATTATATTGCTATGAGTAGGTACCTAACCTACTACTGAGCTAGAAAAAATCGCTCTACCAATTATTTAAACTTTTATTTTCCGTATATGAAAACTGTTGGTGGTAGCACTATGAATGGTAAGCACGTGTGTAAATAAAGCACGATGTTCTGTTGTGGTTGATTATAACGTTTGTGTTATTTATTGTTCCAGGTGATTTCTGCACTGACGTCATCATGAAGTGGAACGACGTCACAGATATCAGTGAGTTGATTCATTATCTTTGTAACAAGGAATCACACTTTGAAAGCGAACACGTCCAAACGGTGACAAAATTACTACTATGTATTACTTAATGTAGCTTAGTAATATCAGCCGCACGGATCGATCCATCAGGTTAAGTTATGCTTGCCGGGGTTGATCCGTGGATGGGTTACCATCTTTACATACCGAGACTCCTCCGTGCCTCGGAAAGCACATTGTCATTCGTGGATCTTTGACAATCATTACGGGTCGTCAGAAGCCCGAAAGTCTGACAGCCAGTCTTACCAAGGGTATCGTTTTACCTAGTTACTGGGTTTTGGAGGTCAGATAGGCAGTCGATCCTTGGAAAATTCTGGTATTCAGCTGCATTAGGTTAAGCTGGAAGCCGACCCTAACATAGTTGGGAAAAGGCTAGGCAGATTGATTTTGAGTTAATGGCCTTAAGTACATCTCCACCTCCTAATAAGTTCCGCTTTTCATACAAATTCTGTGTCATTGTCAAACTACAACAATTGAACAATTGTCAATATTTACAGATTGTCTAAATAACCGCTAATGATGCCGTCAATATGTTCACATTACTAGTGAGTTAGTTCAACCATAACTTGTAATGTTTATTTACCCAAACTTATATTACGGAAGTGTTATGCCAATAATACGAACAAGGCAAATGATAAGCTAAATATGTTATCATAAAACTTACCAGTTTAATTAAACAATTGGTCTTTTAAACGGAAAATGTAATTTTTCCTGTTCACAAACAATGCTGTACCAGTTAGTTAAAAGTGTTGATGTGGCACAGAGTACGTGCCCACTCGTACCGCCGTGCGCCCACGCCGCGCGCCTTACGCATGCGCCGGCACCACTACTCGCGTACTACACATAGTACGGCCGCGCCCGAGCGACACAACAATCCCATTTTATTTATATATCGCACCGTCACCCACTTATTTACAATCAATTCCTAACGTCATTATAATTTGGCCGAAGGTTTCGGTACACCTTGCCATAACAATCAACGTAATGACTGATCGGGCGACCATTACGGAAGATTACTAGTGTCTTCTATAAAGACATTCTAATGGCAGAGGAACAATTTGTGACACACAAACCCACATTCAATTAAATCTTATAAGGAGAATGCTGGTGACGCAACACTACCTTATACTTTTGTCTACTTTGGTGTAATAGTGTCCACGTCTGCTAACTATTTACATTAATAATAATGGCATGGTATAGGAGACATTACAGAGCTGATTGAGAATGTAATTGTTCAGCGTCGTCGTGCACATTCGGGCACGGCTCCTCTGGAGCTGCAGTAATCTAATTTCAATCGAGCGTAATGGTCGCCAGATAATGCCCTAACAGGAGGCTACCTGTTGTCACATTCAATATTTCAGACGTGCTCAGCCCGGCTTAGTGAGGGAGCCGGGCTAACTCAACGTCCTAGGTCACTTACGAATGCAATCGGCGATGACGTAACGTGATGCGATGTAAAATCAAACAGTTTAGCATATTCTACGCAATTCGTATATACATAGTTTTGCTCTGTGCATTTCTGTTCGATAATTTCTTTTATTGGACTCGACTTTCGCATTTTCGTAGCACGGTGGGCTACATCACAAATGCATCTCCGGAAACGCGATCAGTCAGTGCAATTTAGGGAGAGTTTGATTCGAGCTGCGTCTGAATATAGTAGCGTTGGGTCTCCTAACGCGGTCCTGTAGTTTGGCAGGCCGCGCAGGAAAAAGCCGAGCGCCCGGCTGCCATTCATACGGAAATAACTGGGACTGCCACTTGCCATGCTGCCAGATAGGAACATTCATGAAAGTGTTGATCGTTTTCTATGAAGATTTTATGGTGACAGATGACAGCCAAGTTGATGAGTGGTGCTAATTTACTGACGGTATTTTTATCTTCCTAGTGGCCTTCTTTTGGTAAACCTTGATGATTTGAAATTCTCAATTTTTCAAGACTTTGTAATTCCCCACTGAAACAAAATTTCGTTTCTCCAAAACCCAAGCCTTTCTAGCAATTATATTTGCCATATAATTTCTATCTATCTACCTAAATAGCAAATTCTCGGTGATATAAATCCCCGTGAATATCATGCCTGGTCTTGCACTTGATGCATTGCTACCAAATATAGAATGACATCAGAATGTCTTCGGCTGCCTCGTCTCGCTAGCCAAGGAAATCCGTTATACTATCTGTTTTGAAGCTTCCAACGTCTTTGATTTGTAATTTTTTGGGTATCCTATTCCTTCTTCGCATGGATGTGAAAGCCTTTGACCAGCAATCCTACAATGAGTAGCTTCTCATTAACACTATCTAAAGATAGAGTATTGTCAAACATTTCTTGCTCTAATACTGACAAATTCACACTTCAACATTCCCAAGTTTTGGCTTCTAGAACTGTGCTCGCATGGTGGAAGCGTTCGGGTCTAATCGCGTGTGTAACGCACACTGAGTGGCTTGCGGCCGCGCCGCGTCTTGCGGTCTGCGACGCGCGATTTCGCACAAACTCCACTGCACACGACCGACCACCTAATGGCTCGAAAATGTTATTTATGGTGTATGTTAAAATTAATATAAATAAATTTTGCCTGAGTAGGACGAAAAACAAACTTTCGGATACACAAAACACGATGGATAAAGGTATTCGCACAGAATGAAAGAGTGTTTTTTTTAAACATTTCTAAAATTGAATAGCCAAAGAAGTTAAACATTTATATCAGACGTTGCTTGATAGCTGTTTGTTATACTAATGATAAAAATGGCTCTAATAAGTGATCGGTCTACCAAAAAAACCTGAAAAAATACAATGATTTTTCCCATTCAGTTTTTTCTAACGGACGAATCAATGAATCTCAAAATTTATTTTGCTAATTCTAATTATTTAAATTAGAAAAGATCTGAAAACAAACAGTTTGCGCAAAACTAGCGTATTGTAGATTTATTTGGTGTCTGTGTTGTTGCAAGCTGTTTTCAGAGGCAATTCGCACGTCACGCGTTTCATTAAGCAGATACACATTCGGTATCCGCTCGCCACTAATTCAGGTGCAACTTTCTTACGAGTCGGTGCGTGCCAACATTCTTTCAGTTTAGCGGCTTTGTCGAAACTGGGTTATGTGTAACGTTGCCTAAGAGAACATCTCGCACTAACTGAAATACGGTTTGTGTATAAATAACTGAATTGGGTGTTTTAAAAAGTTCGCTGTAAGAAATGTTTATCTGAGCGTGACGGTCGGCCATGTTGCGCTCGCGCCGAATTGCAGATTACATCACTCCGCAAAAAAAATCGCGTGCGCGTGCAACCGCTGGAGGAGCAGAACGGGGAGGGGGGAGTGCCGGGGGGGGGCTCGCTGTAACGACCTTGGCCTTGCTCGGGCCGCGGCCAAGGTGAATGTTCAACTTTATACCGTAATTATACATGCGCCCACCAGTCTACCGACGCACACACTTATTATGTTGCCACAAAAGCGATTGTAACCATAATCAAGAGGATGCCCACTTGTATATTATAACACGCTTCTAAATCAGCCTACCGCTGGGGCAACGAAAGCAGAAACGCACACTCCATTACTCGATTTCTCTCTAATAATCGGCGGATGTTATCGAAACAGCTTGCTGGAACCTCGGTGTATAGCTAAACTTGGAACTCGTTTGGTGTTGGCTAGCTCGGCTACGTTCACGCTCTCACGTCAAGTGGGTGAGCAAACAGCGCGCTGCGGCGACGTGCTCCATGGACATTAGTTGGGCACACACCAACAGGTTTATAATTAAGCTGTAGCGGCCAAAACTTGGACAAGTTGCCTTTTACAGATGTTACTTATTTGAACTTTTTCTTGCTCATACCATTAGTGTCGGATATTTGTCGATGTAATATTCATACATTCGATTCAAAAATCAAGCATTTTATCCATACATAATTTAATACGGATATCTTATCTTCTGTTTGCTATCAGATTCTGAAGAGCACGCACAAGCATGATAAAACAAAACAAAATTATCTTAATGTGTTTTGAATTGTTTGCTTTGCATGAAATATTGTTTATTTGATACTTGTGAACCGAATCTATCAATCAGATATGGATCAGTTCACTAAGAATATTTATACGATGGAAGCAGTTGATGTAGCTGACACCGACCCCAGCGTCATCTATTGGCACAAAAACAGTCGACTTAGAGAAAATAATTACTTAATAATACCGACGTATTCCAAACACGTTGTATAGGTGACCAACGTAATAGGAACGGGCATTATACATCAATAAAATAATGACATTCACTAATATGGCATGATAAAAAGGACAAATGAGATGTTATCGCGTCTTTCCTTGCGCTGTCGTTGGCGGGAGTCCAGCGCTAGGCTTAGAGCGAGTGCCCGCTGTCACCACGCAATTAGATACAGAAGGCACTCTTGTTGTTAGTGAGTAGAAATATCAAAGAAACGGATCCACATCCTTTGTAGCCATCTAATAGCTGGATAGGGATGGTGAGATAGATGAGATGTATGAAAAACGTCTATATGCTGAATCGACCTCGAATAAATTGGGATATGGGTAGGAGGACGAAAAATGTCTAAAACTCAATGCCCAATCGGTTTTAACACGTTCAGTGCCGAGAGCCTTCCTGGAGGGTTCACCTAGTCGCATCTAGGATGCCGGAAGCCCTCGCGGAGGGCTCATTTTAAATGTAGGTTTTTCTTAGCGAACCGTGAAAATAAAATCTGATGTATATTTTAACAAGATTTATTAGTTACAGCGTTGGTTTTAAAATCAAAGTATTTAATATTTTTTTTAATTTTTTGTTCCCGCATATTCACAAAAAAATTAAAAGGTTCAAAATTCAAAATTCAAAAGTCATTTATTCAAATTAGGCTGAGAACCAGCACTTTTCGAACGTCAAAATTACATAAGACAGTCCCCCAAAAACGCCCACCCTTCACCACTTCCTAGTGCCTTTAGCTGGGAAAAAGAAGTGGCGCAACAAACTCCCCAGCAGCATAGCTGTCTGTTCAAGTTAGAAAAAACTATGTATATACAAGACCCCCTGAAAACACTATTTTACTTTTTTTACAGTGTTTTATGACACGGTTTTAAACCTAATGCCGTTGACCGTCCGTGATGGTTAACTTTAGCTCAAACGTAATGCCGGTAGCCTCACGGAGGGTTCACTTCCAATATGTATGGCAGCATGGCGTATGAGTTCTATGAAAAGTGGGTGGAGTCGAAAGTATTAACTATCTACTGTTGAACGTGGGCAGTGAAGAGAATGGACGATATGCTATCACTATACTCACCACACGCCACAAATACCTTAGTAATTTCTTGTAGCTGTAATGATAACATATTTCGTTTAGTAATGCGTCTATAATTACCGTCACTAGCGCCCTCATTGAAGTGGAAATACTTTCCACATGTCCTGTGTGTCCCCGGGAGCCTATTGGTAGGGACCGTGTAGGCGCTGCACCCGACTACGAGCGCGCTACAATTTGTCAGCACACGTCATCCGCGACCATCCTTCACGATTTATGTTCGTGTTTATACACCGCGGTGAATTATTGTCTCTAATGATTTACCAATTCTTATTTAGATTCCTAAATTTTCACTGAATGCGGTTACACTAATCAGAAATTCAGTAGGTACCTGCATATTTGCAATGATCTTTGAACTAAAGGTGTCGAGCGTGGATAAAGTTGTAGTGTCAGGTTCCAAGTTAATGCCATACTATTTACTAGAACAACAATAACCTTTACTAATAATGTAGTTACTTTGAACTATGAACATTTTGCTCGATTTGAGCTCAACATATTTCGAAATAAAGGTAAATCATGATTGCAATTTGGTTTACCACCACAAACTACACTTAGTGGCTGTTGAGTAACCTCATGCTAAAATAAGACTACACTTCTCAGCACAATTGTTTTCAGCTCGTCAATGTAGATTTTAAATGGTTGCTGTAACATTATTAAATAGATTACATTCTCGTGTGGTGTTTAGCAAGGAGCACAAAGACGTGTTCGGCGGCGCATGCGGCTCACGTACGCATTGTGGTCCCAACACATTACCATACTGGTGGACGTTATAGCCACAATAATGCCACGTCGCGCTCATTATGCCAACTACAAAATGGCTCATATTGGCGCAATTTCAACATTCATAGAACTGAGCAGGTGGAATAGAAACATTCTAAAATAGTGACAGATAACTGGCAAAAGAAATAACATGAAAGTTATTTTGATCTTGAAAAGAAAAATAATAGTAAATCCACACTCAGTGAGTAATATAGTATATATATAGTAATATTGCTTAAATTCTGGCATGGATAAGACTTACTTTTATTAGAATTGAAAACACAAACACGTATTCAGATACTTGCTAAAAAAAGTCTAAACTAATGATAACGACGGAATCTGCATTCCCAGTGCCCAAATCAGTACCCACCTATTGAAAATGCGAATCAATTGAGATTTTTATGCAAATCATGCAATGTTAGTATGTTGTCGACAAGGAGTGGGGACAGGTGCGATCAACTGAGTTTAACGTTGTTTCACATAGACAACAGTCGCGACCGCAATGGCCGCGACTTACGAATTGTTTGTTGGTCGTAGGTAGGGTAGGTAAATTATTTCATCACCACTACTCTCAAAACGGTGAAAGAAACTATCGTGAGGAAACCGGCATGTCCCAGAACCGAAAAATTCGAAGACGTGACATCTTCAAACCCGCACTGGGCCCGCGTGGTGAATTAGGGAGTGGGCCTCCCTCTCACTGAGAGGAGGCCTGTGTCCCAGTAGTGGGAACATTATAGGCTGATTATGTATGTGTATGCGATTTGAAATGCATTGATACTCTGGATTCCTATTTAGAATAGCAATCTCCGTGTGGTATTCGTCTTCAAATAGATCATAGATCACCCCTTCTCTATGCATATAGTCACACATACACATCTGTATTCCGATACCTACGACCAATTCGTCCAAGTTATCTTCAAGGTCAGTTGCTAGCGTGCTTTGATCGATGGCCCAATCGAAATTTTCCGATGCATTCAGTCACATTCCCAACTGTATTTACAAACATAGGTCACATTAAAATTCCTATTATAAACATTTATATAACCACATATTTAATCTCTCTGACCTTAAAATTTACATTTCTAATACATCAGTAATCGTTGATGATTAATCGTCGCCATTTTGTTTGCTAATGGCCGACATATATTGTTTTTATAGTTGTACGCCTTGAACTTGACCGGCTGGCTATGCGAACAATCGTGCTGTTTTCTAACCTATGTAATATAAATAGAAGTATAATTTATCTTGAGAGATTTGGAAACTCAAGTCTTCTTCGTTAATGAAGATTGGCATGTCATTTTGAGTAAAAGTGTTGGAGATATCGCTGTCTCCTTTCCGCTTCCGTGGCGTTACTATATCGTTTACGTTACAGTACAGCGGTAGCACACAGTTGGCGTGGGATGGGATCTCCAGCCAAGAATAGGCCAACTCTTGCGTTTCGTGGGAGTCGTGAGACGAATAACAGATTCGATCAGGTAGATGGGTAGGAGTCCATCTGGTTACTAACTACATTTCTCAGCGAGCCGGTCTGTCTGCCAACATTTTAGCATTACTAGCTCCTTTCTGTAGCAGGCATTTGAAAGTAACATCACACAGAACGTACAAATAAACTTCCCGACTAAATTCAAGGCACATCGGTTAGTTCCAATTCCAAACTGGGCAGCTAAACAATACAACGCGATGTTTATTAGTGTTGCTCGGTACTGAACCCCGAGTGCTCGTGTAGCCATACTAGCCATTACGTGCGCGGGGCGGCCCACGCGCATGCCGTCGTGTCACGCCGAGACGCGGATCGACACGCATTTGCATCCCAAATTGTGACCATTCAATGACTCTGATTTGTAGCATTTTTGTAGGGTTCTGCTTCAGATCGTACATATAAAATTAGTATTCAAATGGTTTCCCCACATAAACCCAGCTAGAACTAGTAAAATTTTCTTCATCAACAACACTTTTAAAGTTTTTGCACTGTTCCTTTGCGACTCCCTTCCGGAGGCAAAAATAAATGAAATAGGTATTTAATTTATTTTTATTCTACATTCAAAAGACAAACTTGTCAAATCTCTACTAAGTATTCTGTGCACCCGTTATATTTGTCGGAGAGCACACTACACTCACACGATCATAAAAATAGCATTGTTAAAATACCACTTTCATATGTAAAGAGCAAAGAGTTGAAGGCTGTAGATATTTAACGAAAATACAAGCTACGGGCACGTGATCGCTGACAAGGCCGAAATAACTGTTTAACTTTGACATTGACCATTATACTGTTAGGTTCAAGCTCACTGCTTTATTTTCATTGTTACTCTCATAACAAGCCTATTAAAGTACATACTCCTCCGATTCATCTATTTATTATTAATCCGTTTTCGAACGAATCTTCGGTATTCTCAGTGAATGATCCATTGTAAGCATTCAAGAGAAATGTCTTTTCTCCGAAATCCATCCTCTGATTAACTGCGTCTTGAATTACATAATACTCTTCTTCCATTTTGTTATGAAGAGGAAAATTCAATACTGCGTAAATGTCTAATCAATTGTTATACAATCTAATACTATCTAGAACTAGATTTACGTTATCGCCATTCTTTTTTGTAAACGGATCAAAGTATTGATTACATTTCTTTAACAGTATAGTACAAAAAGTGGAGAAGTTTTCCAACGGCATGGTTATAAACCAATCAGTTTGAGCACCGCGTCTAATAAGATACTGGTCAATGCGTGTGAGTAGAATGCTGGATTTGCGTGCAAACAGACCGCGCAGGAGTCAGGCATAAACAAAGTCTTGGGCCACTCCGACGTATGGACACACAACAACAGTTTGACGTTTCGTGACTCGCCCGCGTCAACGGCGCATTGAATCTTGATCTGACCGACCGCGATAACTTTGCCTGTCTCCCATTACTTCACCCCCAACTTTGAACCGTACGACGTCGACTTTGGACCATATTCTTGTTTGATGGTTAGAATTGACATTTGGAGATGTAAGATAAGTGGAGAGCGAGATCGGTGCGTCGAGGCAAGGCTGAGCCCTTTCAATTATTCACAGGCGGAACAGTATTGTGGCACACGTATGTTGTTGCCCTCTGTCGAAGCGGACCTTATCTCCACTTTGTATGCTCCTACGAGCTGGGACGTTGACATCGCTACGTGGCTTTCAGTTCGCCTCGCACCGGTCCCACTCGTAATTTGTGATTCACAATTTCTTTTTGCATTAGAATATTTGAATGTATTTACATCTAGTAGGTTAATTGTTAAGAATGCACAATCAACTGAAAACGTTTAGATTGCATCGTAAACAAACAAAATTGTTCTAAATCGTTTTGTATTAGAAGCTGAGGCAAAAAACAACCCTGAACGTGTTTATGTATATATCCCCGGGCGGTCGCCAGCGAAATTAGAAACTTATTCCGCCGTCTATTTTAATTTGTTCTACCCCGCCGATGAAAATAATCCCTTTGTAACGATTTTTATCGTTATTTTTAAACTTGGTCGCTGGCTGCATGTTCCCATTCGCTACTTTCTGAGTTTTAATGGTCCGTATCTTTGTGCGCGTTGTTTCATAAGGGGGTAAACCTTACATGCAGCTTGTCCTAATTTATCTGTCCCTTTTTTCATAAGCACCCCTGATTGCCGATCTTGGGACTCACTAGCAGCTATGAAATGTATCTGGGAGAGATCGTACAGGACCAAAATAATAATGATGATGAATAAGATTGTGACAATTAGCAGTTCTTTCTGAACCCATCATGGCATCTATACCATGATGCGTATAACAACACAGCTAGAGTGACGGGCTGATAACCTATTGTCATAATTAGCTCTTAAAGCCTGCGCGGATTACGAGGCAGCTGAAACATTCGACGTTTTTGCACAACTCCCAGAACATGGTGGAAATTAATTGGATATTATACACTCTGTTATTTGAATGTCTCAATTACTGTCACCGGTTCTAGGTGTGTTTGTTTACTGACTTTTAGATAGTGGCGCGACCGGTTTCTATTATATTTGGCGTTTAATTTTGGACCCATACCTAATCATTTACGTAGACGTGCGTTGGTTTAAAATTCAAGAGATTATTGCTAAATGTTGTTTAGTTAGTATATCTGATTCACGAATGTTTTTGTTTTAACCTTGAAGTTTGTAGTGCTCTTTCGAAAATGAAGTTGTATTTCGACTTTGAAAGATTCTAGATTACAACTGTAATTTTAATCTATCAATTCAGCCTTCCTCACTCCCTTCAAAGTCTTAAGCTTCTGCTAAGTTGTGCTATATCAGTCGGTTCTCTGACTTGCTAGTTGCTTTCAATAAACTGTGGATGACCGACTATTTCGGAATTTCAATAAGTTATCCTGAATAGAATGACCCTAAATTGTTTATTGAAGGTGAACCAGCGAGTCACATGAGCGCCACGCCACTTGATCCAAACCGACACGTTTTTTAACATGTCAAACCTGTTGTTAATAAGGCTAACTGCCTACGTTACTATTGTTACCTCTTACTCTTTGTTGGAACGGCATCAACAAAAAAATCGACATAATATTATGGCTTATTGTTTTGCTCATGTTTTGATTTTATCTACACATTTTCTACGCATCGTAATCTTATATTATATTTTCTATTGTTAGGTAAAATTCAACGCTCGGGAACGTGTACAGAATTATTTCATGTTTTTGCTGTAATATCTAGTTGAAATGTTATATATTATTAAGTCTGACACAAGCCTAGTGGAGCACCAAATAAATAATAGGTACATACTGTTCAGAATTAGGTCCGTAATATGTTCAAACTAGTTTCCGCATTGATTAGTTCCCGTAACTATAATACCGTGAGGTTAAGACGCGAGCCCTCTATCGGAATCCGGAAGGTCATGCCTCCTTCGAACCCTAATCAACTATAGTGATGAATGTGGCCTTAACAAACACATTTATCTTAGTTGGAGGTTAACTGAGAGGATCAAACACCATCCTTATCGGGATCCTCATCCGCTTCCCTTGTTTCTTCCGGCTTTACGAACTTTGGGGCAAGAATCCTCTGGCAAAACAATACAACACGACTTAGTCTGGAGGGTCGGACTACAATGCAAGCAAAAAGTAAAACCTTGGAACGACAATAGCTCAACGATAGGGTGTGGAGTTTAGGACGAGCAATCAAGAACGTGGGCTGATTCTGTCGTATGTATTGTAATGATTTGCGTGCTTAGTTTAGTTGAATATTTAACAGAAGTTCTTGTAATTCCTTCTACAAATTAATGCTAACGTAGTAGAATCTTTTTACAGCTAATTTGATTATGCTTGTTTGCAATATAATTTTTCGATCTTGTGATCATATCGGTTTCATACATTATACTCAACTAAAAATAACTAATAAAAATGTTATGTATGTTTGTTTTCACGAACATAATATCGGAAAGCTATCAAGAATCACGATAGTCGGTAGTTTATGTCGGTAACATATAGAAATGTTTACAATTCTCTCGGATACATTTCTCAACGAGTATGCGTCTGCACTGTGAACTTTTCGATATCTGCATATCTTGGCAGTTCAATATTTCAACAAACGAGTGTACTACTCGGTAAATCTGCGATCTTGGGATGCGCATGCGGAGCTCCAATAGAAATAATCTTATGTGTTACTTAACTTTATTACTTCTATTCACATACATAATAGTCGGGAGTCACCCCAGTCATGATATCTTGTCGTCTTTTCTTTGAATTGAGTTAGTGGTATCGCAGTACAAGGTACTGGAAACCTCTAATCTAGTGCACTGCATTTTAGCAAATGTGTAGTTTCTTGTATAAAGTATAAAATTTAAAGATTTTATGGCCTTTTGTACCAAATGTAAATAGATAACTTATTTAAAGTTACAAGTGTTTGGTAAGTCGCCAGGTTGCATTCGTGATGTGTACTCGTACAGGCGCCGCGCGGCCTGCTCGCCGCAAGTTCAAGAACATCCTCTTCCCCCCTCCGCTTCCTCCCGCCGTCGTCAGTCCTGTCCGCCTCCTTCCTGTGTCTCGTGCATCCACCAGCTTCCGCTCCCTCTCGTTATGTTAAACGTAATCAATCGAGCCATCGACAATAACGAGCTGTTAATAAATTATATCCCTGTTTGATGTTATGTGCGTATTTAAAAGTTTTGATTCGAGGACTATGTTGGAGGCTTGTTGATAAAGGAATATTTTAAAATGCTGTTAGTCATTCAATAGCTCATTCAGATGATGGAGTTAAGTTATAATCAATTAGTAAATCATAGGTGGATGTTATGTTAGTACTTTTCAGAGAATAGCAACAAACACCCTCAGACCAAATAAAAAACCAAGACATAGCGCTGTCGACAGTAATGTGAGGCCGGTTTCATAAACATGTGTGCACGTAGTGAGGTGTAGTTGTAAATGTGTGTGTGTGTGAGCGTGTGTATACACAGAGCGGACGTGTAGTTTTGGCATGCTCCACTGTATTGTTTGCTGCACTGTTTTTTATTTTGTCTGAGCAAACACTTAAAAGGACCAAAACTATCCAACTACTATACTTTTATCGATAATAATTTAAGCTCATAGTTAGATAATGTCAAGTGTCAACGTAATCTTGTGCAAAACATGAGTCACTGGCGGCAAACGCGTCGTAGGCGAAACCCTGCCTTAGACAGGCAGCGACCTGTCACAACGACTAGCCATAAAGCCGATATCCTGTTGCCTAAGCTAACGGTTCGTAACCTGCCCTCAGAACACCGTCGCTTAGGTATAATTCGTTTTAACAATTTTTATACTTTTTTCACAACCTTTTCCGTTCATACAAAAAGTCCACACAAACAGGCATTTTATTCAAGTTAGTTTTGTTTTTTTTATTAATTAATTAGTTATAAATTGTTATTTACGTAGGTGTATCAGTCTTTTAACTCCTACAACCTACAACCTACATTCTGCAGTTGAGCTTGCACTTACACCTAAACTGTGTCCTTACCCAGAGAACCCAGATATTATCTACCTAATTGCCAAATCTCATCCGGATCTGTTCAGCCATTTCGGCGTGAAGTCGTAACAAGCAAACAAACAATGCAAACACACAAATTCCTAATAAACAAATACATTCTCGTATCTATTTTTATGTTGAGCAGGATATTAAACGACAGTATAACTCTAAATATTCTAACTATAATTCACGCACTACACACCCTCACACTTCACACTCTCACCCATACTCACACATAATCACTCACCCATACTCACACATAATCACACGTAACACGCGACTTGGCTCTTTTCTATGCATAACTCTCACTCATTTACCCTTTCAATTGTTTAATTTTAAGTTACCCATTTAATTTATTTTATTTTACTGCATGTTTACATTGTCTACACTGCTCAATTACATAAGAGGATGATAAGTGGAAGCGCGGAGTCTCCTAACACAAGCAATTCCTTGCTTAAAAGGTGATCTCCGATCATATGTATGTAAATGCCTTTTTGTAATTGAAATAAATATTTTATTTTTTATTTTATTTTTTTTTTAACTTGGCTTTCAAAAACATTTCAAGTAGTTAGTTTTGTAGACAGTTTTGCTTGACTGAAAAACTTACCTACGACGGGTTTTTGAAAATTGGATCGTCAAGAAATATACTGAGTTTGACGTTCATTGGCAATCTTTTTTTTTACTTTTAGTATGAGATTCAATCGGAAATTGTGTAAAAACGAGGGTTTTATGTTTTCTTTGGGTCTCAGCCTGAGCGGTATCACGGCAGCCTGGAAACGTTAAAAATTGTTATGATGTTAATCCTATATGAGTTAATGCCAATTGATAGTAGCTATTGCTATTGTATTTTTCTAAGCTGCTCACCTGATTTCGCACTAGAAAAATAAACGTGCGATGTAAATTTTACTAATAATTTATTTTCGTATCGTTTACAAATAGGTCGTATATATTATAAGTATGTAGATATCATTCATGTAATCTATTTCCATATACGTACAAAGTTTGCAGAATATGAGTATATTATAATGATATTATAAGCGATTCTATACTTAATAGGACAGTAAGGTAATGATTATTGGTGGTTCCATGGAGGAAAACTTCAATCATAGCAATTCATGTTTTTGTTGTTTAGTAGCTAGTAAGGTAAAATAAATATAATAATAAATAAAGGTACAGGACAGATAAACATTGTAATAATGTGAGCGTTTAATTGAAATGATAGTTGGAATAGAGGAAAAATAAAATAACTAGTTGTTAAAGGTACAGTAAATATAGCAACAAATGTTTTTAATGAAAAAACGCGTGTTTTTAATCATCTAATACAGCTCTGTACCCTAATTGCGTAATACAACACAATCTGTTTCGATTTGAAACAGATTGCTAATCCATTGCTACATAAGTTGGAAAAAAAAAAATCTGCTCAACAACGTAAATAACGCAATGAATGTTGTTGAACTGTCAAAATGAAACAAATTAAGCAAAATTGTTTTCGAAAATAAGTTACTCAATTAGGGTACTGGTTTGATGTAATAAAACAAAAACAAATATCAAACTTTGTATTTATAATTTTAAACTTGCTTGTTTTTTTTTTTAAAAGAAATTAACTAAGCATACATTATGCTTAGTTAAATTAATAATATACTGATGTTGGTGTAATAATTGAAACCCTAACCGAAGACGCGCTCAGGTAGGTATTTCAGAAATAACGGTATTCTTTTATGACGAGGATGCTGTCACCAATTACGTCGTAAATCTGCGGAGGCATCGCCTCCTCACACACGGGAAGTCACGTCAGCGTATTGAAGAACCGTTTAATGACAGCCTTCATTATATCCTATCCTATACTGTTAAATGAGGAATATTTGTGTGTATATATTACTTGTAATCACGTTCTCGAAAACGGCTCTAACGATTTCTATGAAAGTTGCAATATAGGGTTTACGGGGGTGAAAAATCGATCTAGCTAGCTCTCATTTCTGGGAAAAAAAATCTCTAGCCTCGGGAATGTGATACTACGTTGGTGTACCTGGAAGATATGTTTATCTATTTTCACCCGAGCAGAGCTCGGCCAACCAGGTACTTTTTTTAAACATCCATATTGAAATTAACTCGAAACTCTACGAACCGTAACACGATTTCTTAACTATTGAAATAAAAATCGGATTTCTAGAGGCAAACTATCCTGGGCGTTAACTGATTGTTGTAGATATTTTATAGTCACTGTTTGGTAAAATAATGATCTCAATACAGAGTTATTATTGTAAAATTTAATGCTGCTCATTCAACAACTTATTTGTTTCCAAGTTTTCTCTTTTGATCCATTTAAACGAACACCATCTATCTATATAGCCTATATTTTCCCACTAAAATGGTGTTGTTTTTTTTTTTTCTACAGGTATGGGCGGCGAGGCGTGCGCGTGCGCACCAGCACCGCGCCTGCTGCCCGCGCCGGAGCCCGACCACCTGTATGACCACCACTCGTCCGAGGAGGAACTAGAGGTACCACATCATATGCCACCACTCTGCATGATCACCACTCACTAGTAGAAAGCACCATAATTTCAATGCACATTCAGGGAAAATTATTGCTAAGCAAATTGTCTACCACCTCCTTAACTTTCGACTATCTTTAACATGAGATATTTACGTAGTGTCTCAACCTCAAACAATTAATTTCCCTGATTGTTCAGTAGTTTTCTGCTACTTACGCTTTGGAATATTAAACCATCATCAATTGTATCGATACTTTTTAATATCCCAAAACAATAAAATTCAATTAATTTGTAAATAAATACCTAGATATTCATTTAATTGGATGTCGGCCGAGCGTTAAAATTTTTAGAAATAGACACTATTGTCTTAGGTCATGAGCACCGTCAATTTACCAAAATCCCTGTAGAAAATTTCCCAGAGTAAAGAGTAAAACATTGTAACGAAAAACTAGTGAATATAAGTATAATATCGAATACACCGTGTGAAAAACTATAAACTGAATAATCAAGTAGCCAAGCAACATTCAATACATTTTAATTTGTTCGGAACGATTTAATAATTGTCCCCAGATCTAGGTCTCACGCACAGCCTATAAATGTAATCTAGCTCGGTATTAATCTCAATTTCGACCTTCTACTCCCACCGGACGAGATGTACAAAACCTTGCAAACACTAGACCGGCCTGAATACCATCACACTTTATATCAATTAGGATTCAGGACGGAATATAAGAGCAGTTTTTGTGAATCTCTCGTGTCAAGACTTGGTCTAATTAATTCTTATAGTGACGGTCATGGCCAGCCTAAAATAAATTATAGCTTTTTATAATTAAACGAGTAAGGCCGGGATACATAGAAAAAGAAAATTATTTAAAGAGACAGTTTTTTTGTCAAACCTATAAAACATTCAAATATTCAAAATTTTCAATTGTAACGTAACAGTTTGGAGTTGAACTGTCGAGTAGTCTAGATATAAAACGTCAAGAAGAGAGGAGTTTTAATCAACTTTATTCATAGCTAATTTATATTACCTAGAGTTATTTAAAACTATCTAAGATCTTTCATAGCGTGAGATCAAAGTGATTTGCACAAAGAACGAGATCTAGACTCAACGTCATTATTCGCTTTTTGATGTTAAAACACTTGAATGGTATAAGTCTCATACAGTGAAGGAAATCTCTAAGCATTTTTGACGTACTTTGATAGTTGACTTTAGTCCTTTATTGACTTGGCAGGATATGTAGTGAGAATGGACTTGGAAGTGCTCCTAGTTTAAGTTATTGTAGACGTGTATCTGCCTCTACCTATAGAGTATCGGTGCTTCGTTGTCAACTTATCACAATATCTCATTTGATATAATTAAGATTATTCAATATTATTGACTGTGAAATTCGCGATAAAAGGCAGGGTGTGTGGCTTTGTCATACTTCCGAAGTGCGATTTCTGCCAGAATATCTTCTTAGTTCCACCAATCGTGGTCCTTTGGGATTCCAACATTTTATTCAAACTAAAGACTAGATATATATTTTAAATAACTAACTGCAAATCTCATTTACTATAAATACCTACTTTGGCAAATGTATGGAAGTTATAATGTTCAGAAAAACAGTAGGTTTGCGAGGGGTGGCAAATGACAAAGACAATTCGCTATCTAGAATAGTTGATGGCGTAATTGGTCGGCAGCGCTAAACGCCGGACTTTTTACTGATAGCCCTCATACTCGGCCATTGTTGCTGCTCGCTGACTATTCTCTTAAGCGCGCATCCATTTTGTCGGCGCTATTCTTGTCTCACGCTGGCTCAGTATAACGTGATTCTTGATACTTCTGGAGACACACAACTGCAAATATAACTTGTAGTTTTTGGTCCTTCTAGGCTAAAATGTGTCGAGACGAAAATCTTTTACTGTTCCAAATATCTCCGGTCTTTATAATTGCACACCAATTTAGGTTCCAGAGTTTAATTGATAACTTTTATGTTGGCAATTGGCCGTCAATAAAAAGCGGTTGCGCAATGGACGCGGCTGACTCCAGCCGTATCTCACAGCGCCGATGTCCGGCACTTCGCATGCCGCATTAATTCGCAACGACACGCCGCAACTAAATTACAGCCGTAGACAACCTCTCTCCTCCGTCCCGCACCGCCCCTTTCACCCCCTGCATCCCCTCCGCAACCCGTAGTGGCCGTCACGGGGCCTATTAGGCAGACACTTGACGTATACCTCAATATTTTCGACCATGGAGGCAGGTACGGTTCTATTAGACGGGTCGGCGGTATTGCCGAAAATAATGGCATATCCCTCATCGAAAGGGCAAAGGACTCGCTCTTAGAATAGAAAAAGACTGCACGATCGGTTAATAAAATTAGAACATATTTTGTGCTATTTTGATAATCAATCTTCATAAAGTTGCCGTCCGGATTGTGTCAGATGCAGTCAGTTTAAATGAGACATGTGAAGCAGCATCGCGTGCGGCGGGCTGAAGATCTTAGTTAATAATTCCGCGACAGATACATAGGAGCGATGCAGTTATATGACGTGAAGAGATTAAAAAGTTAGGAGAGCAGGTGAACGCCCTCCGGCGAGGCGAGCGAGCGAAAATTGGCGCGAGCAAAAAAACTGCCGACCTCATCTACCTAGCGTCATACGTTCTACTAATTTGAATGTTTTTACTGCACTTTTTCTATACGTACAAATTATGTAATTTGCTACCACCTGACTCGTGCATTGTGGATCTGCATTCCCAGTTTTTTTGGCGGTTAATTGAGTTGTTTTTATGTTTCAAAGATGGACCATTATATTACACGTGTAAGCCGTGTTGAATAGTTTTGGCTTCGCGTCCAACTTTATGATATTCTAAACAGTAGCAGTAGAGTGGCATGTACAGAGTAGCCACTCCTGTGCGTGTTGGGCAGGGTATCGTCTTCCATTGTTGCTGAAGAGTCTCTGTCTATAGCTACACTGTGCCCGTTTATCTGCTACGCGGAATAATGGAACCATCAACTTGTCCCCCGCTAAGTTTTGCATCGTATTACTATACGAGCTGCGTCTGTTCATTGGACGTAGATCTCGACCGAAATGTCACAGCATTGTGTTCAGTCTCAGTTTAGACTGCTTAGACAACCGGCAGCATTTCAGCAAAACTGCAAGTGTAGTCAGCATGTGTAGACAATTAAATAGCGGCGGTGCGACCAGCCTCTAATTAGATCGCGGACCAGATTAACCGCTCCGGTGGTTCGTAAACAAATTAGGTTATCAAGACAATATAAGTATTTTCAATTATAAGGCGTATGTGGAGCACGCGAAATTGTGGATCGATACGAGTGGCGGCTGCCATTTTTTCGTAGCGAGCTGCCGAGCTGCACACGCTCCCGTCTTCAGTTGACGCTCGCTTCTTTTTTTCAGTAACAAGACAAAACAATCCGTGAGTTTTTATTCATTTTTTCCCGTCTGCCGCCTGCATAACATTTGTTTATCTTGCGCTTGGCTTGAAATTAGAAATTCTTTTGTCTCCGCACTTTTTTAATTGCAAAAAGGAAACGGAAATGGCTTTCTAAAGAAAGAAAAACGTCGTGTGATAATATTAAATGCGTAAAGCCATTCCTGCATTGTTTGCTCTCGCGAAGTATTCAGCGTGGCCGTGCAAAGGAGGGGCTTATTAGCGTCACACGGAGCGGCGGCAGACGGGCAGACGGGACGCAGATTCTCTTGTTCAAATTGTGCAACGTGATGTTGCCGTTCGAACACTTTAATGACTCGGAAAATCCTACTCCGCTTTCAAACAAATTTCAATATGCATAAGTTTTAATGCTCTTACTTAGGTATGTTTGCGTTTATCTACTAACATATAAAGTAGAATCGAAATAGTGAGACTCAATTGATCTTTAGATATGTCTTGTTCAGATGACATGGCTGAGAGTATTAATGTTCCTCAGCTTACTCTGAGAATGTAGGTAGGTAACTTAACTCGATGCATGTAAGTTTCAGTATCGGCTCAGAATAATACTAAACAAGCATATTGTAGATTACTGACGGTAAAATTAGCGTAAACAAGCGCCCTAATTGTTGTGAGGCGAGGTGTGAAGACGAGGCAGTAGCCGGTTCGGTGGGATATCCTACTCCATTCCTCCCGATACCAGGACCGTCGACTTTGTAATACGCACCCATTCATAATATTAAATAAGCATTTGTAGGTTTTCCAGCCGTCCGGTCTGTATATAGTAGAAAAAGACCAGTTTGAGAATTATAAAATTTGTATAAAATAAAAGTACGAATGAGAGTTTGTACGGCATCCCGGCCGGTGTTACACGTCTCGACCCTTGAGGGGAACAAGAACTGAAACATTGGTTCTAATTAAAAGTACACAAATTAAAGGTTCACAATTTTTATCCAAGTTGTTGTTTACTTTTGTACGTAGTTACCTAAGCTAACTTTTTGCGGCTTGTAACTTCATTGAATGAATTCGTTGAATTTTGCATTTTGTGGGCTTGAAAGGGCTCTTTTGAAATTAACCCTCGTATAACCTTTGCATTTTGATATTTCTTTACCAATTTTTTTATTCTTATATGAATTGAGGGTGGTGTGACTTCAGACCAAATAAAAACCAAAACATAGTGCTGTCAACAGTGACATGAGGCCGGTTTCGTAAACATGTGTGCACTTAGTGAGGTGTAGTTTGATTGTGATTTGATTGTAAATGTGTGCGTGTAAACGTGTATGCACAGAGCGGAGGTGTAGATTTGGCATGCTTCACTATATTGTTCGTAGCGCTATGTCTTTGTTTTTTATTTGGTCTGAGGGTGTGACTTAGTAGATAATTTTGAGAATTAGGGTAGGTAAATGTAGGAGACTTGTTTCCGAAATATCAACGAAAAAATAGAAGTTCCAAAAAATTTACCAGTCAGTTCGGTAGGCATAAACCGGAACTATTGACCGCTAGACGTGCCTATAATCGCGGTTCATTTCTCGTCCCGCTAGGCGCTAGCCAACAGTCATTGCACGGGCCGCACAAAGACGAAGCAGTTTTTTCGCCAGGAGTCCGGGAGCATCCATAATAAACGAGCGGCCGGCTTCACCGCGGACAGTGGAACTTTTCCACCGGAGCTAACAGTACTCGGCGCGACTTCTCAACGCGTTTCTAATTACACGCTGAAATATTCAACGCCGTCGCGCACTTCTCAGATGAGAGTTTAGCACTTACGCTCTTTCTTTCCATTCTTGGTCCTTTTGGATAAGCTATCACCAGACGTCTACTTACTTCCTATGTGAATGTGTCATGCTTGAATGCATTGCCATTACATTGATGTCGCGCAGGGTTTTGGCTCTGGTCTTTTTTTCATGAATATGCTGACGTGTGCACATGCACTTATGTGGGATCTTCATATAAAAAAGAGTTTTTAGTTCGACTCATATGAATATTTCATCATCATCATCAGCCTATAATGTTTGTACTGCTGGGACACAGGCCTCCTCTCTGTGAGGGAGTGGGCCGTAATCCACCACGCGGACCCAGTGCGGGTTGGTAGATGTCTTCGAATTTTCGGTTCTAGGACATGACGGTTTCCTCACGATGTTTGATGTTTTTTTAAATTAAATCTATGTGAGCTAGTGCTAAGCTGACCTTATAGGGTTCACGTCAGACATTAGTGTCGAAATTTGCTCGGCCGATATCTAGTCTCCATCGTGTGATGCATACGCATGACGTTGGAGAGCGGAGTGTGACGTGTGGATGCGGGCGTGCAGGTGATCAACGGGGCGCCGCGTGGGGGAGCCGGGGGCGCGGCGGGCGCGGGCGCGGGCCCCGCCGCGGCGTGCGCGGGCGCAGCCGAGTCGCGACGCCGCGGGGCCTCGTCGCCGCCGCCCGCGGGTGCGGAGAAGCGCAAGTGGCCCGCGCAGCCCTACGACCCCGACACCGACGACCTAGCGCCGCGCCCGGCCTCTTCTGACGACGACGACACCAAGGTACGCCATACTAATACTACATCTGCATTAGAGACATCCCCAGTGTGATGTGTGCGCTAATTTATTGTGATAAAGCTTGTCTGGATACGTTTTTTTATTTGAAATTAAGAAGATTGATTGTTCGATGTGTTCATGTTGAAGGTTGAAGAAAATCAGAACGGTATCGATTCGGGTCCCGTCTGTGCTAAATATGTAAAAGTACATTGTCGAGTTCTTTAAAATAGTGAACGATGATCTGATCTTTATCTCATCTCCGTATCGTGCGCGTTGCAGGTGGAGACTCCGGTGAGATTCCGTACATCGCCACCGTTGGAGGCGCTAAAGCCGCGGCGCGCCGGCGTGTGCTCGTGCGCAGGCGCGCCGGGCCCTGCCGGCCCCACGGCCCCACGTGCGGGCCCCGTCGGCCCCCGCGCCGGCAGCGCGCGCGCCGGGAGCAGTGCGCCGTTGTCCCCGCGCCGCCGGCGCATGCCGCTGCCGCCGCCGCGCCGGCACAGGCCCGCGCTGGACTTCGATAAGATGCAGCAGGTAGGCCCAACTGCCGAACTCCTCCGAACTTTCCCGGAGATACTAGTTCATCCTGTCGGAACACCTTCGGGTGGCGAAAGCTGCTGCCGCTGCTCGGTGGCCTTTATTGATTCCTCTTAGCTTCATTCTTCTAGGACTCGAATTAGTCTTGATCAAACTTATTCCCATTGCAAGCGATAGCAACATCACATCAATGTTATTCAATACGTGCGCCAAAATCTACTACGAAAACAGCGTATCGTAGTAGTGTCTATGTGTGTCAAAATGGGGCTTACCTCGCCGCTGTGGGTCACTGGCGGCGTCGCGGGCATACTAATGTGCCGCCCGGGACCCGAATTATCGACTCTTTGCCCTCATATTACCGACTGTATGTGACTGAGAATTGTAGACATAGTAGTCAATATACGTTACGGCCTTTGAAACATTCAAGGACCAAAAATAAACGCCGCGACACTTGAAGTAATAAACTTAAAATTAAAATGTAATTTATTTGACGTCCTTTGAAACGGAATAATGGTGCCGATTCCCTTGTTCACAAACTAAACTAAATTAAAGTTCAGTGCATCTTTTTCTTTCTATTTCATTAAGAAAAGGACAGAAGATAAATTTTAGTTTAGTCCTGTCAAATTAATTAACGCTTGACGTAAATTGATGTAATTTTAGTTGGCAAGTTTTTAATCACGTCTAAACTTGTATGGAGACTGTCAGGCGCTGATTAATTTGACAGGACTAAATTAAAATTTATCTTCTGTCCTTTTCTTAATGAAATAGAAAGAAAAAGATGCACTGAACTTAAATTTAGTTTAGTTTGTGAACAAGGGAATCGGCACCATTGACTCATCCTATAAAAAGTTTGCATAATAATCACATCGAAACAAGAAACAGCTCATACAAAACAATAGTAGTTCACGGCTGGACAAAGCCCTCTAACCGCATCAATATCAGACTTCAATTAAACTATCACGAATCTGACGCATCAAAAATAGAAATCTTCTATCGAGCACTTCCCAAATTCGCCAAAACGCTACCTTGACTAATTCCGAACGCAAATGTGAGATGAAGCCAACAGCAGATAGTTATCGTTTAGTCACAGTTCGGCGCTGATGGTTAGTTCTGCTCGAAAAACTGGTAGTGAACGGTTAACAGTAGTTCCAGATTGTTTTTGTCATGGTTACCGTGATTAGTGACCGGCGTGGTCGAGCCGTTGGGAGACCGGCGAGTCAGGCTCACGCCCATTTGAATAAACCTATGAATAATTTTAAAACTATAACTGGATTGCGGATTGTTAGAGTTTGTTTTGATTTGTATTTATAAATACGATTATGATGAGCACAAGATTAATTTTTTACTGGTTTATTAGTGTTAAGAAAACGAACGAAGTGTTTTAAAATTGACGATGTTATGCTACACACAGTCTCTAGCATTATCTAAGAGTTTAGTTTCATTAAAATATGTTTATCAAGGTCAACGACATCAGCAGTTATTGGTCCTTTGATATGAAGCTAGGTATAGCTTGTCCAGTCTGAAAAGACAGCTATAACATTAAAGCTAAATGTATTTATTTACACAAAGAAACATTTTAAAAAATAAAGAGTAGTACAAAACAAACGTCGCCATACAAGAGAATCTCTTGAGCATTTTTCTACAGTTATTTAATAAAGCCGAGAGTAGCATAAAGAGGAAATAAAATAACGTCGTTCACTAAGTGAGAGTAATGAGTAACTTCAAGTCTTATTAACTTGTAAGCTTGATTACAGCTAATTCTATTAGTCGCATATTAAAATTAACTGTTCGTGGAATTTACAAACGAGATGCTCTCGCTAGGGGTGCTTGCGAAATTCCTTCATTTTGTTTTGTTCGTTGAAGCCAGAAGTAGTTCGTATAAAGAAAGTGGGAATTATTTATGTAATGCTTATTAATGGTCGTAACTCATAATAGTAACAAGAAACCGGCCAAGAGCGTGTCAGACCACGCACAATGAAGGTTTCCGTAGTTGGGATGAATTTATACCAAGGACAAACTTAACATTGTAGTTGAAAAAAGAGTTCTCTTATACATTCCAACTGCAAATGTAAGTACAATATTGGGTGATTTACCATGTTATTATTGGGTGTTTTTAAGACCATAGACTTCTTATAGGTTTTCCTTCTTATAAGTATAGAACAATTTTCAAATTTTTATTCAATAGTTTAGGCTTAGTAGTTTCGGAGGTTAATTTTCATACATTTTCTTACATATACCTAAAGGATATTTTTAAATTATAAAAAATATTATCCAAGATCCTCATAACCAGCCCTTTCATTTGATATGTCACACGGTACAGTTTGCAAAACATTTTCTTTCATTTTTCGATTTGCCCCTGAAAAGTTACCCCCATATTCAAACTTAATTTATTTTCGTTACACGTCCGCGTTTGGGACACATATGTGTACCAAATTTCAACTAAATTGGTCCTGTAGATTCGGAGCAAATTGGCTGTGACAGACAGCCAGCCAGACACACGAGTGATCCTATAAGGGTTCCGATTTTTCATTCAGACGTACGGAACCCTAAAAATAGTAGATGTTAAGTTTTGAAAACACACTAGGACGTCCATCCTTAAATTATATACATATACAATCATCCCTCGGTCACCCTTTACAGGAAAATAGGGCTGATTAACTTGAAGCATATTTATTACCTAGGACCGGCGCTCATAATAATTATCGTGAACGGTGTATTAATATCCAACGTTGGCAGCTAACACGTATTTATTTATGCGCTTTATGTTACATAGTTGTACGATATCAATTATAGCGGTAATTAGCGGCTGCACTACATAATGTGCTCGCGGATAGGAATATTATTAAAACCTAGAATGTACCGGCTGCCTAGCGCACACAAGTATCTACCACAAACTTATCTCTCTCCCAGAATGTAAATGTCACCTGAACTTTGTGTGACATCAAAATTATTATTGCCTTTTCCCAACTATATTGGGGTCAGTTTCCAGTCTAACCGGATGCAGCTGAATACCAGTATTTTACATGGAGCGACTGCCTATCTGACCTCCACAACCCAGTAACTGGGTAATACGATACCCCTTGGTAAGACTGGTTGTCAGACTTTCGGGCTTCTGACGACCCGTAACGACTGTCAAAGAGCCACGAATGACAGTCAGGATCAACGGCTTAACGTGCTTTCCGAGGCACGGAGGAGTCTCGGTATGTTAAGATGGTCACCCATCCACAGCCCAACCCCGGCAAGCGTAGCTTAACATGATGGATCGACCAGTTGCGGCTGTTATTACTTAGCCACGAGCCAAAAATATTATTGTTTTAATATTAATTAATAACTCAGTAGGTATCACAATCACTGTAGTAGGTAATTAATATACTTACCAATAGGCCTGTGTCCATTTTTTTCCCCTCTTGTTGATTATTAATAGTATATTGAAAAGGTATTTTTTTATTTTTTGACTTAATCAAAAGATTACGGCGATACATTGAATTAAAATGTGGCATGACGTCACGCCTTGCTAGATTTAATACTGCGTTGTGACGTAGCGAGCCCCAAACTTCAATGCGTGTTTTCTAAGTTATTTTTAACCGACTTCCAAAAAGGAGGAGGTTATATGTTCGTCGCGTATGTTTGTTTTTTTTTTTTTAATGTATGTCCACCGATTTCTCCGTCAATTGTGGACCGATTTTGAAAATTCTTTTTTTGTTTGAAAGGGTGTGCTCTCGAATTGGTCCCATATAAATTTTATTAACTTTGCTTGGATAGTTTTTGAGTTAGCTACAAAATACGTATTTTTTTCCCACTGTAGATGATATGTTAAGTTTCTGTCATTGGTAGCAGATAGTGGTATTCGAATGTGTGTGGGGTAGGTACCACAACTAAAAATTTAAAAATAAAATCTTTTTCCAAAAAAAAAAACAACCGACCTCCAAAAAAAACACTACAAAGTGAAAAATAACTTTAATTTCGGAAGTCGGTGTCTTGGGTTTTGTATTTTCGTTTTTTGCCACCGACTTCCGAAATTAAAGTTATTTTTCACTTTGTAGTGTTTTTTTGGAGGTCGGTTGTTTTTTTTTTTTTGTAAAAAGTTTTTTGATTAATATGATAAAGCAAAAACTACGTGTCTAATATTTTTTTATTATCTGAAAGACGGACTAAATAGAATTTCTTTTTTTACCTAAGCAACTACCCTATTGTATTGATGATTTAAGAAGCTGATTGAATTAATATGAACATAAGTGTTTTTCAAACATAACATCGGTTTATTTATTCAGTCCTAAGACTAACCAAACAAAAAGGTATTCAAGTAGGTAACCTGTTTAATATTTTTATTATTTGAGAGTCTATTCGATCGTGTAATTTAAGTTATTATTAAATGTAACTAACGCTATAGGTATCCTATTTCACGCCCACTGTTACAAGCGTTATAGACTAAACCACAGATGAATTACACTTCACTCCGCATTTTAGGTATGTGCGGCGGGCCCGTCTTGTCGGGTCAATTCAGTGAATATAACGTAGTCAGAAGATATAAGAGTTACGCGATACAAAGAAATGCAACTTCTAGGTGAATATAACTAGGTAATTTGCGCTGTGCGACCTGTATTGCACTTTATGGTATCGTAGCAAGTCGCTTTTACTATTTACTGAATATGATAAAGATTTCACACGTGATACCTTATTTCATTTTATTGTGAAACAAAATCGGCTTGGTTTTGTGCAAATTGATGACAGATCAGAACATAAATATTTTCTTTGAGGCCTGTACTTAAGTGGGTGAAACAAGTCTTGCTGAACAAGCGATTGTTTATTAGACAGAATGGTCTATTGCAAAAGTCCGTATATGATGAATGATAGAACCAGTGAATAGTTTCTTCATCCACAAAGGATTAAATTCCTAACAACAAGCATTTCTCAATCATCACAACCACAACCTTTTAACAATCACGCTCACATGTTATTGTGCTACAACACCGCTTAGAGCTTAATCTCATACGGAAAACGATCATAAAATATTATTTTCCAGTCAATAATCCCGGCATGCGATGCACCTCCATCTTTGTTCGGTTTATTGTAGAAGATAGCGTGATTCGTCTGCCGCACATGGCGACGCATAATGAACGCACATGTGGACGTGTGCGTTCCCACGCTCGGCCGACTTGTGCACCAAACGTGGATATCTGACGCCGTGGGGTGACGACGTGTTTATCATCAATATTGATAAAGATAATAATTAGTAAGAGGATAGGAGAAACTGTTAGAACAGTTTTTTTTTTTGTGGACCGTGTACCTAAGTGTGTGCCGTGCTTCAACTAACAACAACTTCTTTTTAATTCCCATATTTATTTTGTAAGCCTGTATTGTCCCACTGCACGGCGACTCAATGATGCATATCCGGTACGGCTCTCAAATCCTTCTATATCCTGAGGGCACGTCTTCCTCACCATTACCGCGCCACCCGGTCTAATCCTTGATATGCAATGGCCTCTGTAGCCCCATGAAACGTGAGGCTTCAAGGGCTAGTGCAAATCCTGGGGTTCATTCGATTTATCGAGTCTGGGTAAACCACGCTGGGATCGGTGCATTTCATTCATTTATTCATTCCTGCCTCCCAAAACCCCTTCTACTTGCCTCTTTTTAAAGCTGCTAAGGACCAGTCTTAAAAGGAGACAGCTTATCGAGCTCAGACAAACTCAATCTGCAGCAAACTTTAAATTGAATAAGCACTTAAATTTCTTACATTATCTACCAACGTTTTCGATTACTTTCAATAAGCAGCCATTTTTCATTAACAAGCCTCTTGCTTGGTAATCCTGTTATGTCATGTTAGTACGCTAGATGGATGGTAAGATTCTGCTTTATGGGCATGACCAATATCCAGGCCAGGGTAGTGTTAAATGCAACCAATTACTTAGCGATTTATTTTAGTTAGGTACCCAGTAAAATTTAAACACGACCAATCGATCGACCGTCGCCTCGTCCAAGGCCACAGCTATTGATTTGCATCGCGGGGTAAAATTGATTTCTCGTCGGGACATCCCTAGGTTTTGTCTGTTCTTCACGTCGCCGTCACGTTTTGTCACAAATTTCGCAGAATAATATGTTTGATTCCGGAAATCTGCACGACATGACTTCGTGAAAAATCGTTACCCACGTTCTTACGATTGGCCCTGCTCTGAATGGGTTCAATTGTATGGCATTTTTTTACTAATCGATACATTTAACAATTGACGGTGATCTTCAATAGCAAATATAGATACAGCTGTGATCTGTTAGTCATTTGCCTACCTACGGTAATAAGCACATTTCCTACTCCGATGTGCTGTCGTTATCTTGCCATGTGCCTTACATAAGCTTGCTACATGCAGTTAGGCTCATGGTTGCACCTTTGGTGATACGTTATCATGCCCTTATCGGGCAGCGGGTCATTGACCCGTGCATGCGGGCACTTGCATCTGTAGTCTGTTGCTACAGCACACAGATATCAGGCAGATGTTTGTTATATCATGTGTTAGTGTTCGCCGATGACCGATATTCTCACAATAGACAATAACAACATCATATTTCATACATTAATCGTCAAAATTGTAAACAAAATAACGTTAAAACTATAAATCCACTCTCTGATCGTTTATCAAGTTATACAATATAACGTAAAGCAAAAAAAAGCGGTCGATTGATCAGGTTAAGCCACGCTTGCCGCGGTTGGTCTGTGGATGGGTGACCATCTTTACATACCAAGACCCCTCCGTGCCTCGGAAAGCACGTTAAGCCGTTGATCCCGGCTGTCATTTGTAGATCTTTGACAGTCGTTACGGGTAGTTAGAAGCCCAAAAAGTCTGACAACCAGTCTTACCAAGGGGTATCGTGTTACCTAGTAACTAGGTTGTGGAGGTCAGATAGGCAGTCGCTCCATGTAAAATACTGGTATTCAGCTGCATCTGGTTAGGCTGGAAGCCGACCCCAACATAGTTGGGAAAAGGCTAGGCAGATGATGATGACAATATAACGTAAAAGGATATTGGTGCCGATTCTCTTGTTCACAAACTAAACTAAATTTAAGTTCAGTGCATCTTTTTCTTTCTATTTCATTAAGAAAAGGACAGAAGATAAATTTTAGTTTAGTCCTGTCAAATTAATCAGCGCTTGACGTAAATTGACGTAATTTTAGTCGGCAAGTTTTTAATCACGTCTAAACTTGTATGGAGAATGACAGGCGCTGATTAATTTGACAGGACTAAACTAAAATTTATCATCTGTCCTTTTCTTAATGAAATAGAAAGAAAAAGATGCACTGAACTTAAATTTAGTTTAGTTTGTGAACAAGGGAATCGGCACCATTATAGCCGATTTATTGGATTGATATATTTCGTCTTGTTATATCGGGCCGGTGAAAAATTTAAATATTTTGCAATATTCGTAGGGTAAAAGTTAATGGTATAAATAAAGAAATAAATAGAACAAAACAGTTAGTAGATTACGTAGATAATTGTAGGCCCTTTATCGTACGTCATAATATTCCTAACAAAACAACGTTGAAATTATGACATCCAAATGTTATTGTAGCAGTGAGCATAATATATTAATGTAATATACAAGTATTACAGCAGCGAATTCGATAGCTCTTGACCGTCAAGTGTTCCGCGTCAAACCACATCCGGGATTTAATTACATATTGATTCAAGGCGTGCCAAATTATAATTGAACATTGATCTAATTACAGTACACCGTAGGTATAAGAATATGAACAACAAAATTTGTCAAATAAAGATCTGAATCTACTAAGCTGACTAATACACTACTCAGTAGTCTAGGGAACAAGCCAGCTATATCAACATATTTAAGAAAACTCTTCTGTTCGTGTTGTTAGTGACTAACCAGCACGCGTAGCATGACCACCGTAGAAACGAGTTTTGTCGACGGAAGAATAGACAAAATGACAGATTGTGATTGTTAATCTGTCATTTTGTCTACTCTTCCGTCGACAAAACTCGTTTCTACGGTGGTCATGCTACGCGTGCTGGTGTCAGAGTTTTAAAGCCGCCCATGGGCCTCTGACTTGGCTTCACGTGCCATCGAGAAATATCTCTCAGGCATGCCGGTTTCCGGGTGAAGAAAAACATCGTGAATGTTTTCCTTCACCGTTTTTGAAGCAAGTGACAATTATACAAGAAGCACATGAATCTGAAAAGTCTGAGGTGCGTGCCTTGGGTTCGAACTCAAGACCTATGACTTGGCAGTCTGACGGTCACACCACTAGGCTATCACTGCACTGCACTGCTGCTTAAGAAAACTCTTTAGAAAAAGTACTGGCCACAAAAAGTGTTCTTTTAGGGTTCCGTATCTCAAAACAAAAAAAAACGGAACCCTTATACTGCCCTGCTAAGCCCAAAGGCGGTATCTCTGAGATACACCCTTTTCGTTTTTTTTTGTACCTTTCAATAGCTTTAACAATTTCCCATCTAATGGTATAAGCGAAATAGCGCTATCTAACTTAAAACATTAAAAAAAACCACTAAGAAGTTTTTATATCTCCATTTTTCCATACATTACAATTTACAAAATGTCAATTTTCTCAAAACTTACTCCGGTTGAGATACCGCCTTTGGGCTTAGCAGGGCAGTATAGGATCACTCGTGTGTCTGTCTGGCTGGCTGTCCTTCTGTCATAGCCAATTTGCTCCAATCTACTGGACCAATTTTGTTGAAATTTGGTACACATATGAATTTCTGTGACCCAAACACGTGTAACGTAAATAAATCACTTTTCGAGGGAAAGTTAGAAAATAAAAAAGTATTCAAGCTGTACTGTGTGACATATCAAAAGGGCTTGTTGTGAGGATCTCAAACATATAATTTTAAAATAAATACTTTTAAAGATATTTAAGAAAATATATGACAATTTACCATTACATACCCTTATCTCCGAAACTACTGAACCTACAATTTTGAAAAAAATATAAGGAATGGTTCTTTACTCATAGATTACAGGAAAACCTATAAGAAGTCTATGGTCTTCAAATAACACTGTAAATCTCTCAATATTGTGCATAGAAACTCACACAGTTGGAATGTATGGGAGAGCATGTTTTTCAACCACAATGTTAAGTTTGTTTTTGGGATAAATTCATCCCAACTACGGAACCCTTCATTGTGCGTGGTACACGCTCTTGGCCGGTTTATTTTTTTCGTTTTTGGTACCATTTTAGATTTTTTTTTCACTCCTAACCCTTTTATTTAAACAAACAATTCAAATCTGTATTAAATTACGCTTCTATTGATTATAAAATATGTTATATAAAAGTGTTAAAATTAAAATAATTACCTACTATGTTCCTTAGACTTTGTTGAGTAGTGTGCCTTTCTTTGCAAAACTTTCTGGTGTCTCACAGTGAAATTGGAAAAAATCGAGTAGAATTTCTTCCTTTTATATACTGCCAAGTAAAGTGGTCATAAACACTCGCACACATTCGGTACCTACACATTATACGCACTCGAAATATATTGGTCCTTTGAGGCTTAAGTCGCCCAAAAGGACCAATCCTAAACATAGTTGCTTTACCTACCACATTAAATTGAAAACGTTTCTGAATGAATATATGATGAAGGTAGATCCATCCAAGGTAAATAAATATATGTCGTGAGCGCGTTATGTAGTGCGTATGGTGTGTGGGGCCAGTCGCACTCAATGGGGCCGAGCGCGGCTCATTGAGAGTCCCCGACTCCCCGTTGGTCGCATCAATGAACGACATTCCTTGCGCGCGCAGACCGGCTAAACACGGCCGCCCCCTATATGGCGAGAAGTGGAATGAAAACTCGACGCATTACACTTTTTATCGAGCAGGTTACCAGGTAATAAGAAGTGTTGCGATTCAAACGTGTGTTCTTGTGTGGAGAGATCGTTTCATCGGACTCGCCGTATAGGGGAAGGGTCGCGGATCGAAACCTCGCATACTTTCGCGTATAGGAACTTAATGACAAAATACAATTTGCGTTAAGTTCTGCTAAACACATTTGATAGATATCAGACGTCAGATTTTAAGTGGAGCGACTACTATTCGATTTTGATAACAATATAACTTAATCTACTGACGTTGAACTTTTTTATTCTAACCAGTACTAAGTACACACAACATTTTTATGGGATTTTGGGATGTCATTGCACGGTCTTAGAGCTCAATTTACATAAATTAGCATTGGCATGTATTTAAACGAACCTCTAACAGTTCCAATTTAGCGCTCCGAATAATATAAATCCAAAAACAACTTAATTTTATTCAGTTTTGATCAACTGTTTGACTTATGCGTCCGAAAAAATAACTGGTCGTCTACTGGTGAAACTTTATAAAATCAGAAGCGATCTGCAATTAAATGGAATTTGGTTCACTGGAAATATGAATTATGCTTTATACTATGTCAAAGATGTCACCATTATAAATCTATTGTGATCAATGAAAAAATCAACAAAGAGTTGTTCAAAAAAATTCTTTTTATTAGTAAAATCGATTTATTTATGGGGTTGAAATGAAAATCCAAGATGGCGGCTACGAAAATATTCAAAATTTTCTTCATGGATGTTGTTTTCATGGTTTTCGAGGGTTCTAAAGCCAATACTGATTGACAAAATGAAAATCAAAGAAGGCGGCTGCGAGATTAGGTCAAAATGAAAGTAAAATGTAAAAAAAAAACATAATGAGTGTTATATTCTTGGTTTTCAAGATCACTGAACGAAAATCACTACATAGTATAAAACAAAGTCGCTTTCTCTGTCCCTATGTCCCTATGTATGCTTAAATCTTTAAAACTACGCAACGGATTTTAATAGATAAAGTGATTGAAGAGGAAGGTTTATATGTATAATAACCCGGTTTATACCCAAGCGAAGCCGGGGCGGGTCGCTAGTAGATTATAAATAAAAAATTACGAAGCGACACAGTCGTTCAAAGTAGTTCTGTTATTTTTAAAAACTACCTACATCCAGGTATTCTAGGCACACTGTCACGCACCATGCAGCGTAGCGCGTGAATGCGTGTTATAACGTTGCTTGTAAGTATCTCCGTTTGTATAGAAAACACGCACAGTCCAACACAGAAAATGCATCCATGCGCATTCATTCAGTTCGTTGACACGCAACATGCAGCATGATGCGGTGCAGTGTGATAATCGCCTTATGTGCGTTGTTCTTTCTGTGAGACTAAAGACTATCTGTCTCCGCAGCTGAAGGTGGGAGGCGGAGGCGTGCGCTCGTGGCGTGCGGTGGGCGGCGCGCACGGCGGCGAGCTGTCCGTGTTCTGTTGGTGATGCTGTGCGCGAGTGCGGCAGGCGAGCTGTGCGCCCTACACGCTCCTTACCAGGTCAGTACTCGGCGACAGTAGCGGGAAGCATCACCTTAAACCTGGTAGGGTTTAAGGTGATGCTTCCCGCTACATGGGAACTACGCAACATATTTGGGGTTGTTCGGATGCCCCTGGACATGAGTATTTTTTTATGACGTCACTCACTATTTGGACCACCCTGTATAAAAGCATGTAGGGTATTGTTTAATCCGGTAATTAAAAAGATTAAAATTAGTCAATAGTTTTTGAGGTATTTTAGGTTACAACCGTAGAAATTCGTTTTGCATAATTTTTCCGAAGAATACTATAACTTTTTTTTTCGGTCGAATAAAACAATACTGTGCATGCCTCAATATTCATTGCAACTACGGAACCCTTCACTGTGCACTAGAACCAACTTGTTCAAATATTAATATGTTTGTTTCTGACTTGCAGAGTGTCGGCGGGGCGCCGCACACAGCGGAGCGTGCGGCCGCGCACATGACGCCCGCGACCCGCGCGCCCCACGCACCGACCCGCGCCACGACCCGCGCCACGACCCGTGCCACGACCCGCGCTACGACCCGCGCCACTACTCGCGCCCCGCGCCCGCGCCCGCCACACGTACTTACGTCCCGCTCGCGCGTATCGTGTACCGCGACCCGCGAGCGCCCGCGCCCCCAACTATTCTATGTGTTAGTATAACTGTCTGTAATCAATTCCCGTTAGCGCAATAAGAACATTTAAATTCCCTATATATTGTATCGATACCGCATACTAGTGTCCGAGCGGGCGTGCGGCGCTCGTGCGGCGTGACGTCACGTGCAGTAGATAGTCCCGTCTAATGTTCATAGTGACATGTCCTGCGCGAACCGTTCGTATCAAACTCTCGCTGCGTCCAGCCGCGTGCCTCTCGTTACAGGCACGCGGCTGGCGACGTGCGACATCCAGTTCCTTTATAAATTGCACTCTAATAATGATCAAAGTACAAACTTACGATACTAGAGGATCGAGCGCACTGCGCACTCGGCCCTCCCGGCGATGCAAGCCGACAGTTTTTCGAAGAATTTACTCGTTTTGAATACTGTGTTTTTATCCATCAGTTTGATACTCGACTAGATTGTCAGAACGCGGGATTTCTAATAAATATTTAGTTAATGATGTCAACGAAACTACAAGTTTATACGAGGCCATCGCTAGGGTAACGCTGTGCCCAAAATTACTTTAATTTGTCTTTTGTGATAAAATGGTATTGTAAATGATATTTCAATGGACTGAAATCGAGCGGCGCGGCGCCGTCCTCTCACTCGCGCGTGTGCCGAGTGCCGAGCACTGCCAAGCACTGCCGAGCACTCGCTGCTGAGCACAGAGACAATAGAGCACAGCGGGCGGCGGTGCGTACGCTTGGGTATTAGAGGTGTGAAATTCGATAATCGCCTCGAGTTTTTGATCTCGAATTGCGACTGACACGCGGAGCGCGCGTGAGACTCGCGCGTGTCGTCACGTCCGCGTCTCACGCGCGCTCACGACACAAAACGTGATTCCTTCATAGATTAACGTTTATATTTTACCAGTTTAAAATGTCAATTGATATGAAGACGAGTGCGCGCCTCGTGAGTCGCGACTGCCGACTAGGCGCCCGCCAAGCACTGCACCCAGGCCACACGCCCGGCACAGTACTGCACAGTACTGCACAGTGCTGCACAGTACTGCACAGAGCTGCACAGTACTGCACAGAGCTTGCAGGGCGTGCAGCGGCGAGTGTCGGGCGCATCTCGTCGTTCGTACAAGTTATGTCGGTTGTACTCTAGTTGTATACTTATGTTAGTAGTTTTTTAGCGGGGCTAAAACATTCTGTTACTTGTATTGTGTTATAAAACGAAAACGAAAAAAAAATAAACATAATAAAGTTAATGTGGTGCGAGTGGAGTCAGTGAATTTAACGATAAAGACATTTAACAAATTTTCAAATTAATATGATAAAAAGTACTAAGACTTTTTTTAAATCGCTTGGATAAAGATATTGTATGTACATAGTGTTAAGTGACGTAGAATAAGTGCAGACTTAGATGTAGTAGGTATAACAAATTGTATGGCGGCGCCGACCGGCCAGCCGGCGACGTCGCCCGATCTATTGTTAACGACTTTTCTTTTTTAATTGTGTTATTTTTTATTTCTGCTATAGTTTCGTTACTGACATTTCATTGTTATGACCCGCGCCGCCTGCGAGCTGCGAGCCCGCGCTCCGCTCCGGCGCATCGAATGTCGATCTCGGATGTTTGCGAATTTTCATGATTATGGAGCCTCACTAGATATCAATAATATTAATACATTCGATAACGCCACTCGACATACAAATTACTTACATGATTATTGTCAAATTTAATTTGTAGAAATGAATACTTTTAAATTCATTTCAGTTTGGTGCCACATTACTTCTATACCTTGCGCGAGAACTGATATAAAATGCCTAATTTTAGTAACTCGGGATCTGATCCTAAGAGCAGTTCTCACCCCTTCCCGGCTAGTAGCATAAGAGTAATATAATGTGAATAAAGGACATTTTTGTATGGGTTTTCTAGGGGATATATAGCTTATAACTAGTCTGGTAGAGGTGACAAGAGCTCTAACCTTCGCAGAACTATGAAACATGAAATTACAGATTTTTATTTACTAACCATTCGATTTTAATAATGCAAAAAGTAAAAAGAAAACTTGCGATTTCATGGTTTTTGTAGTCATTATTATGTTAGACATATTCAACATTTATGTACAAAATCTAAAAATCTATTATTATCAATGTCGTTATATTGCTAGAATCAGTCTCCGAGTAATGCGTGAATTATAAAGTGTGTGGCACACGAGCGGAGCTTGCGGTCAACTTGTTTGCAACAATCAGTGGTGATATTTTACAAAATAATTTATATTATGTTTTTATATATTAACAAGCGTAATAAAGAGTGAGCAAAAGCACATCTTATATCAATGTTTCATTATTCCCTTGTGTTTGTGACGTCTATCTAAAGCATGGGTTTTTACTTTTCTGCATAAGTTGACAAAGTCGGAGGTTTAAAGAAAATTAGGGTGGCACGTATGCTAAACGGTTGGGAACCCGAACTATAGGGACATAATGAGTCCTGATTACTCGCTGCACTCAAACTGACAAGTTGAAAGGTTATCCCGTCATCTGCACGCGTAGCATGACGCTTTTTATCTCTACGAAGAATAGACACAGCTCTTTCTATACAAAGTGACATTTTGTTTCTCCATTTTTGACATCGCACCGTAGAAATCTTCGTGAATGTCAGGTTGGCGGGTGTATTTTTCAGAACGATCGAAATATATCTCAAAATTTAGTACCTAATTAGTACTAATTTGTACCACTTGTGAAATAATTTGTACCTCGTGGGATCGCAAGTTATTGCAATAGTTTCATACACCCGCCATTCTGACGTCAGCTTGGCGGGTGTATTTTTGTGTAGCCAAGATTACTGAGAAGTTAATCATAAAACATGAATGGATATTTAGTACCTAATTGGTACCTCTTTAAAGATACCTTAAGTCAGTGAAATCTCATTGGAATTCGACAAAAAATGAAAAATTCACTTTCTTATACAGGGTTACTGGTAACTCGACGTATTCCTTGCAGGACGTCATAGTAGGGTTAAAATGCAACAAATTAAGCCACCAAATGTTCTACCGAAATTCAGTAGTTTTTGAATTAGTTAAGAGTTTTAGTTTTTTATGAAAAATCCCAGATTAAATCATTTGAAACCAATTTAAAAATTATTTACGGCGCGACTGTACTGAAATTTAAGTTATTATCATAGTTGACGCCGTAGCAGACCTTTGTTAATAATTAAAAGTTCAATAATGCCTAAAACTTTGGCAAATATCACTAACCAAACATTTAATTTTTTGTAATTTTTGCTATTACTTCATAAAAAATGTAGTCTAGTGCAAAAAAAAAATACTACACCTGGTGTACAAATTACTAGGAAATATCCTTGTCTTATCAGTTATTCAGAAAAGTATGATTGTCAATACTTTTGCATGTGTGCCAGGAAAGAGAAGAGTTTTATGGGGGGCAGGTAAAATTGCGAGATGGTCAACCTATTGTTTCGTATTCGTATTATTCGTAGTTTTTACCTGCGCTTGAACTCCAAACACTCGGGGAGCTTTGTGATTGGTCGCTATTGTTCTCTCGGTATGACAGGGGGTGCGATTTTGCAAAATTTGGTCGTCAGCGTTAGTTAGTTTCAACTCTACGTCGCGCAAGCTCGTGTTTTGTTACTGGCTATTTCCCCAACTGTTGCTGCGTATCTTGCTCTTGTGCTGTGCCTTCATAAGCGCTGACTATGGCTGCATATTCTAATCCTGAATACGCTGACATAATGTACTGTTACGGACTTTGTGACGGTAACGCTGCTGACGCGCGGCGAGAATATCAACTTCGCTTTCCCAACCGCCGACTCCTCCACGTTAGTGTCTTCGGATCGACTTATCGGCGAATATCTGAAACTGGCAGCGTCCAAAGAAGCAGGCAAGTTGACACTGGTCGTTCCCGGAGATACACGGCTGAGGACGAGGAGCTTATTCTTCAACGTTTTATTGACGATCCTAACACATCGACAAACATCGTAGCGCGTGAGCTTGGTATGTCACAGTGGAAAGTCTGGTCTGTAGTTCACTTGTCAGGCCGACATCCATACCATTACCAACCAGTCCAGTCATTAGAAGAAGGAGATCCGCCGAGACGGCTTGAATTTTGTCGTTTTATGCTAAGTGCCGACGCCGACAGCGAAAACTTTTAAAAAACATTCTGTGGACCGATGAGTCATGTTTTGATCGTGATGGTATCACAAATTACCACAACTTACATTACTGGGCACCGAAAGCAGAAGCAAACCCTAAAAAACTGAAACCAACCGCATCCCAGCGAAGGTTCTCGCTTAATGTTTGGATGGGTATTATTGACGACAAATTAATTGGCCCACATTTTTTACCCCGAACACTAAATGGGGAACTTTGTGAAGATTTCCTCAGAAATCATTTATCAGCACTGCTCACGGATGTACCGGAAGAAAGAAGAGCAAACATGATTTACCAACATGACGGATGTCCAGCCCACTTCCGAATCACAATTCGACAATTGCTGGATGAAAACTATCCAAACCGATGGATAGGGCGCGGTGGGCCGATTCCGTGGCCTGCACGAAGCCCTGATCTGACGCCGCTAGACTTTTACGTCTGGGGTCATATGAAAGATCTAGTTTATGTGACCCCAGTAAATTCAATTGAAGAACTAAGGGAGAGAATTACAAATGCGGCGGACCAGATGAGGGCAACAATCACATCAAGAATAACAAAAACCGAAGTAAGGAAGCGAATAAGAACATGTATTTGAAACCGAGGGCAGCACATCGAACAAGACGTGTGAAATGTGTGTAATTAAAGTTTTTAATATTGATTAAAAAGAATAATAATGTTCACGATTTTGTTTTTGATTTTTCGAATAATCACCTTTTTGTGAAACGCACGCCTGTACTAAATCAAAAACGATTTTCATAATGTAGTCCATGATTTTGTATTAACTTTCATACCTTTTTGGATAGCTGATAAGACAAGGATATTTTCTTAGTAATTTGTACACTAGGTGTAGCATTTTTTTTTGCACTAGACTACATTTTTTATGAAGTAATAGCAAAAATTACAAAAAATTAAATGTTTGGTTAGTGATATTTGCCAAAGTTTATTATTGAACTTTTAATTATTAACAAAGGTCTGCTACGGCGTCAACTATGATAATAACTTAAATTTCAGTACAGTCGCGCCGTAAATCATTTTTAAATTGGTTTCAAATGATTTAATCTGGGATTTTTCATAAAAAAACTAAAACTCTTAACTAATTCAAAAACTACGGAATTTCGGTAGAACATTTGGTGCCTTAATTTGTTGCATTTTAACCCTACTATGACGTCCTGCAAGGAATACGTCGAGTTACCAGTAACCCTGTATACAGGCTATTACAATATTTTGCTTGTTTGACACAAAGAGTAAGAGAGCCTATGACCAAAACTATGTCGCATTGTTTTACTGCGAAACCCGTCTAAAATCGTTAGGTTAGTTTAGCCCAACTCGGTGGGTAGTACTGATCAGAAACGTCGCAAACTGCGACGTTTCTGACGTTTTTGTAGCTAACTCAAAAACTATCCAAGCAAAGTTAATAAAATTTATATGGGACCAATTCGAGAGCACACCCTATCAAACAAAAAAAGAATGCTCAAAATCGGTCCACAATTGACGGAGAAATCGGTGGACATACATAAAAAAAAAATCTTACATACGCGACGAACATATAACCTCCTCCTTTTTGGAAGTCGGTTAATGAGCCGTCGCGGGACACCTGACAGATGTGAAACATCTAAATTATTATGTACATGTAATATGCATAAAAGGATAATTTACGATAGGAAAGTTGGGCTGACCCGCCGCTATAGATGTTTCACATCAAAAACTAACCGTGAAAACGCAGGTGAAGTGAGCTGTCATTTCACCTGATGCTAAGTATTCCTATAGTCAAGTGTCCCTGGTTTCCTCTGCTTATGTCAAACAAGCAAAATATTGTTACAGCCTGTATATGGGAAAGTGAATTTTTCATTTTTTGTCGAATCCCAATGAGATTTCACCGACTTGAGGTATGTTTAGAGAGGTACCAATTAGGTACTAAATATCCATTCATGTTTTATATCCAACTTCTCAGTAATCTTGGCTACACAAAAATACACCCGCCAAGCTGACGTCAGAATGGCGGGTGTATGAAATTATTGCAATAACTTGCGATCCCACGAGGTACAAATTATTTCACAAGTGGTACAATTTGGTACTAATTAGGTACTTAATTTTGAGATATATTTCGACCATTTCTGAAAAATACACCCGCCAACCTGACATTCACGAAATCTTCCTACTATCTGTCATTTTGTCTTTCGTTTCTAACGATTTTTGTCTAGGTCCTTTTACTTAAAGACTATTTCAAAAGAAAGTTTTCTATCCCAAACTGTCAAAATCACTAAGGTAGTGAAGACAATTTAATTTTGTAATCACCACAAAGTATATACGGTTATTTACAAAATCATGATTTTATAGGAGAGCGTTTTAATAATTTTGATTGTCTAACTAAATCTGACTATTTCTAATCGCGATTAAAAAGGTGTGGAATAAATATGAACTAAAATTCACACTAATAACACCTCGAATTCAGACGCAAAAACAGAACTGTATCTTTTTTTTTCTTTTGCTTATATCTCGAAAATGGCGTGTCCAATCGCAAAAATAATGAAAATTTCGGCCCTCTTTATAGAACCCTATGACTCAACATGCTGGTAATAATTTTTTAATTTCCATACAAAAAGTGAAAAATTCCATATAAAAATCGAGCATGCGCGCCTCCGGTTCTAAAGAAAATCCACGGGATAGGACAAACAAGTACCACGTGGACTCGCGATTGTCAAATACGATTTTAGTTGTGTCAAAATTATATTTTTGTTCCAGAAATTTGTTTATCTTTAAGATTCTCATAGCCAAAATTATTATTAATTAAATTTTAGTGATAGTTTGGTGTACAAGAGAATCGTCACCATTACCAAGGAAATGGTTAAATCCAATATTACTGTATTTTTTTTTTCTTCCAAAATACGATACTTCGACACTGAGAATTTTTTTGTAGTTGACGTGACTTAATATCAATTAAAATTGAGAATCAAACAAAAAAAAATAAATGCTAAAACAAAAGAAAGAATTTCGAGTCGAATTATGCAGAGTGAATTTGGTAAAAAGTGCAGTTGAGTCTTTCTACTTTCCTGCCGTCCTGTCTACACGGAACGTCATTTTTGTCTATTCTTCCGTCGACAAAATTCGTTTCTACGGTGGTCATGTTACGCGTGCTGAGCACAAGCCTCGATTGTGCACCGGTCTGGAAGTCTATTCTCTAACGGGTCGGGTAGTTGAGCTCCCAAAGCTGTGATTGAGCTACACGACAACCGACTTATACAATCAACTGTCAGGATCGGTCCACTGAAATCTGTAAGACCCCTCAAAAGCCATTTCTGACATTACCTTGTATGATTCACACGGGTTCCCTCTATCTGGCAGAATTTTGATTCTCCGAAATTTATTTGGCAGAATACACGGCGTAATCTTCTATAAACGAATATTTTAAAGGCATAAAAATTATTGAATATAATTATTATTTGGCCGAATGTTTTTATATCCGAATTTACAATGGCATACTTTAAAATGGCAGATTTTTATTTGGCATAATTTAACCTTTGGCAAAGTTAAAATTCCGCATAATTTCGTTTTATTTAGAGCGACGATTACTTGGTACAATTTCACTTGACATACTATGAAGATGGTAGAATTTCATTTGGAATAATTTTATTAGGCATATTGCCATTTCTGTAAAATAGCATTTTTAAGTTAAATTAAAATATTGTCTTAGAAAGTCAATATGTTGTGCTACAAAAGTTAGTGACAGAAACGAATCGCTGCAAAACCGACTTCACCTAGTCTTATCTGCCGTACCCCTAGCCTAGAGTGTAATTTAAGCCCGCGTAGGCGCGGAGGGGCGACGCGGCCCGCGAGTTGAGGAGCAGATGATTTTAACGCTCGCCGCGGCGGCTGAGGCTGAGCCGAAGCTGCAGTGGTGAACGTTCAAACCATCTACGACGATAAGCTCGCGTAGGACCGCTGGAGCCCCGCAGCGCCGGAGCCGTGACAGAAACCATGCCTGCTGCATGTTGCATGCTGCATGCTTGCTGCATGTTGCATGCTCGCTTGCATGCTTACTGCATGCATGTGATAGATAAGTTTTTCAATTATTATGGATATGAAATGTATGCCAAAAGATGATTCTAACGGTAAACTTTCTGAGATAATTATGATAGTTCTGCCTTTTAATGACTATCGATATGAAATGTATGCCAAAAGACGATTCTGACTGTGACCTTTCTGCGATATGATGGTTCTAACTGTTAATTATTATAGAGAATTTTAATTATTAGGATTAAGATGATTCTGACTTACAAAATTATGAGTTTAGAATGTATGATAAATGAGTGGTTGCCAAACGATTGTCTGCGAAATGAAGTTTATGCTATCCGCTGTTATACAAAATAATATTATGACGTAAAAAGTTCTGCTATAAAGGGTAGACCCGATTCACACAAGATCATAATAATAAGAAATTAACACAAATAAACAGTTACGTACTTACTACCACTACAGATGGGTATTTTTTTTTTTCGCACTGTTATCTGTGGTTCTGTCAAGGCAAAGTCGACTAATGTAATCTTCGCAAACAGTTCCGACTCACCTTAAACTATGCGCCACCCGGTTCCGACTCACTGGAACCTCAACTGGCCCTGACAAGCATCGCAAGATACACGACTCACCCCACTATCGACTTCCGGTCTCAGGAGGGGGTCATGTAGATCTACATCGCCACATACGAACGTTGCAACACACTGACGTCACGCAAAATCCTACATCGTGCAAGCAGTGTTTACCGCGCTACTAGCATATATTGGGCAGTTAGTCCACCAGACACAAAACCCGTCTGATCGGAGGATCCTCCCTTTTTCTATGGAGGATGAGTGAACTTTACACCCTGTTCCTTATGACTCTATAAATACATTACATCTACATAGATGTAATGTATTTATATTCAGGGCTAATTAATAACAGCCGCACGGGTCGATCGGAGGTTAGGATACGATTGTTGAAGTCGGTCCGTGGATGGGTCCATTAATTACCAAGACCCCTTCGTACCTCAGAAAGCACGTTAAGCCAGCGGTCCCAGCTGTCATTTGTAGATTTGTGGTTTGAGCGGCAATAGAAATACACAATCTGTGAAAATTTCAACTGTGTACCTATTACGGTTCATGATATACTGCTCGCTGACTGAAAGACGGATGAATAGCAGAGGCTTAGTTTAACGGTCGTTACGAAAAAGATAACTTGCCTGTGCGCCGCCTACAACAAGACAACTCGGCTATAAGCACAGTAATAAATCCCCGTCCAGATTATCCGTAACATGTTCGTCACTTTGCTGAGTGAGTAGTTGGCGTGTTCTGTGCCTCCTTTGACAGCATAGGTATGCTTTGTAGTTGGTACTATGTATAGCAAAATTTCAACTTAGCTAGCGCGAGCGCCATCAAAATGTTTGACGGCTCTTGATAGACCTTTTTGGTGAGCACACACAGCATTAACACCTAACACTTTCTTAAAACTGAAAGTTTCCTTTGAAAAAAGCCAATGGCCAAATTAGCTGTCAAATAGTTTCACGAATCCAAATAAAACTCTCCAAATGGACTCTTTAATCGTTCTGCGGAAACCTCTGCGAAAGAGTCAATTGGAGCCAAAATTCATAATACCGAAGAAATCTAAGAAAGCGGTGCACAAAGTGAACCTGATCCATCCCAATCCAGATTTGGGAGCGGAGTCAAAAGGGCCTCCCATATCGTTTGTGAAGCTTTACAAGGATCTGTGTGTGGAGAACTCAATTCGTGCAACTAGCCAATTGCATGCGAGCTCGCCGACACGCATGTGCTTGCCTTCATGCGTGCATGTGAACTCGACATACGTGGACTTAGACTCAGCGGCTCGCGTGGTCGTGAGCCCGGCGGCGCCTCAGTTCGAGTGCCCGCTGGGCCAGCTACACACGAACACGCCGGCGTCGCGAACGGAGGCGTCGCTCTCAGACTCGTCGCTGGTAACGCACTACTTCCACAATGTCGAGTGCAAAAAAGTGTTCACCGACGTGTCGCCGCCGCCGCGCTCAGCTGGAGTTGAAGTAATACTCGAGTTGGCTTACGATACTATTTCCAAAGATTCAGGATTTTGCTAGCATAGATTTTTGATGAAACCCTTTGGTAAGAATACAATTAAAATACTGAAGTAGTACAAAATACAAGATATCACTTTTAATTTAAACCTGGTGTTTTAATTTCATTTCCACAAAATACTATGCAAGTAATGAAGTGAAGGTACGGTCACAGTATAAAATATGGACAGTACAGAAAGTACGTATAGTAAACGTTCGAAACCGCTCACGCACACAGACGCGCTCATTGACGAGACCTCAAGCGATTGTCGCGTCGCGGTGCAGCAGTGGTGCAGCAGTTGTGGGTGTCGTGTCGAGACCATAGACATAGAGACGAATGATCTTTTTAAAAATGGAGGGTAGGTAATTAATTCAACAAATTGGCCTAGTTTCCATACTGTCCATATTTATACTGTGGTACTGTGTATCGCGAACGAGCTGCCGACGAAACAGCGTAAAACTAAATATTTTTGCGATTTTTTGCCAAACATTGAGATTTATTTTGTAAAAAATTAAAATAAATGGAAGTAATCAACAATTTTATTTTATACTTACTGATTTATTTATCGAAATCAATAATATTGTAAATGCAATAAATCATGAGTAGTAGAGTAGTAATGGAGTTCCGTAGTTTCTGTAACCGAATCGTGTAACGTTGATCCATAAACAAATTGAATGGATACACCAAACCAAAACTAAATAAATCAAAATAAAAGCAAAATACACACGGAATGAGTTCTATTGCAGTCTAAGGTTAAAAACATAGATTTGTACTATTGTCATAAATATTATCAAAAATAAAAGATTTGTATCTTCCTTACTCACCTAAAATTGTCTAAATGTTGAGATTATCTTGTCTACAATAATATCATAGGAACCTGATTATCACTAATGTCTAATCAACAATTTTTAATCAAATCATTAACATTGATTTTGTAAGAATTACTTTTAAAATCCTTTCCTAAATTCATCACATATATTAGAAATATGAGTTGTTACATCACTTATACTTAAAATACACTCAAACCACAGATTAATACAAATGGTTCACTCTGCAAAATCATTTAAATAAAAAGCGACTCTTGCTAAAACACAATAAAGTGCAATTCAGGTCGCACAGCACTAATTACCAACAGTCCACGCCTATATTCACCAAGAAGTTCCTCTTTTTCTATCGCGTAACTCTTATATCTTCTGACTACGTTACGCTGACTGAATTGGCCCGACAAGTCGAGTCCGCCGCGCATACCTAAAATACGGAGTGCGCCTTCTATATTATTCTGAGCTTAAACATAAAAAAATCAGTCCATTTCAACTTACTTACACTACGACTATTTCTCTTTGACAGTAACATTAAAATATTTGAATAATGTTCTACTTTTTTTACTAGACTTGGGCGTTCTTTCCGACACGGAAGTTCTCCGTGTGGGGATATTTTCTTTGGGGCTGAGAGGAGCTGTCGTGTTGAGTTTATCGGCGACGTCCGTGCACTTCCCTTTGCGCTCGCGCACCATGAGCGTGAGCCAGTCGGTGGTGCAGTCCTTCTTCTTGACGGGCGACATGAGGCGCAGGTGAGGCGCTTCTCCATCTAACACGAAGTTCGGCAGGTGCTTGGTCGGCGTGGTAAATGATATGATCCTCAGCTTACTCGGCGACACCTGCACTGGAGATCTATTGTGTGATGTAGTTGGAGATAGTGGTTTCATACCTTTCGGTGATAACATTTTGCAGTTTTTACTTTCATAATTCTTAGTGGGCGTCATGAACGAGGAGCCCGCTTTAGGCATGTAGCACCAGTCGCTGGAAGCTTCCATTTCACAATTCCTAGGCGGGCTTTGTTCGAGACAGTCTCCATGACGTTTTATTCCTGCTGGCAGTAGCTTTGGTTCATTTTCTTCAGGTAGAGTGTCTAATTTCAGTCTTTTTATTGACATTTCAGCTTCCTCTGTGTCTCTGGAAGCATTCATCAGATCTGTGAGGCATCGCTTTGTTTTTCTGATAGAAGCGCTGCCTTGCGAGCGCATTCGCTTGGCGCTGTAAGATCCGGGCGTGGTGACTAGTTTTCGTTTGAGCGAATTAGGAGTTTTATCGAGCGCGCCCCACTGCGGCAGGCTGGCCACGTCGGCGCGCGGCACGAGCTCGGCGCGGCCGCGCAGCTGGCCGGCGCCGGGCAGCTCGCGGCCGGCGTCGGCCAGCTCGCGCCCGACGCGCCACAGCTTGTGGCGCGCGTCGTCGCTGCACGTGACGAGCTTGGTGTCGCCGCGCGCGCACCAGGCGGCGCACGTGACCTCGGCCCAGTGGCCGGCCAGGCGCACGACGGGCGTCGAGTACTTCACGTTCCACACGTACGCGTTCTTGTCGCTGCTGCCGCTCACGAGGTACATGCTGTCGGGGCTCAGACACGTCTTGATGTAGAACGTGCTGTTCTCGTGCCCGATGTACCTCTGCTCCGGCATCGCGTTGTACGTCGATATATTGAAACAATAGATGACGTTGTCCATACAGCTTGCATACAGTCTCATCCTAGCGTCGTCTATGATCAAGTTGGTATATCCGTTCTTGGTGGAGCTGCCACAGTAAGGTATAGAGTGCTTGGGGAGCGGCTCTCTCTTGTAGATGTTGTAGTTCTTGCGCAGGTCCCACACCTTGATGTTGCCGTCGCACTCGCCGCAGGAGATGAGCGTGGTGTCGTCCTGGAACACGAGGCCGGTGATGCTGGTTGCGCGCTGCGTGTCGACGCGCAGCCGCTTGCCGTGCGAGCCGGGCGTCTTGGGGTTGAAGCTGGAGTGACAATTCATGAGGCAGTTGTCTGGCTTGAGAACCACAGAGGGCTGGTTGTTGGCTCGTATGTCCCACACCAGTATGTGTCCGTCTCGAGCGCCTGTAGCGAAGACCGAGGGCTCCGTGGGCCGGAACACTGCAGTCTTTACAGATCTCGTGTGGTTTGAGAAGACTAGGACCCTTTTGGGAGCACCCTCTGCCACGTCCCATAGACATGCTGTGTGGTCACCTGAAAATTTAATAGATGACCATTATTGCAACTATTCTGTGGATCACAATAGATTTTATTGCAATATTTATTCTAATCTAATATAAAGAGAAAAGATTTGATTGTTTGTTTTTGTTAAATAAGAAAACATTATTTCTAAAGATCTTTTCAAAACACTAATTATTTCCATTACACATTTCAATGAAAATGCAGAGTATGTACTTTGCATTAATAATATCATTTGAACATGAGCTCCTTCTAACACATATTTAAGGACTATACTTAACCAACACAAGTAAGGTTTAAAGCTCCAATAAAGTTTCAGAATATTTCAGTTATTCTTGAGGTAGGATCTCATTAAATATGTCACTCATCTTAATTGGGGGCTATCGTTTTGTGTTCACCAGGTGGCACCACTGACGAGTAAGGTCCTATCAGTACTTTTATTTGGAATGTTTAGGATATGTTTGAGTACCCATTACTTTATATAATGTTTATTTTATTACATTTTAAAACATCAAATGAATATTTACAGTATATAATGTACCTAAAATTAGCGAGCATGAAGCAAACAAATATTATTCTTCCTCCAAGTGCTACCAAATTAGATCCTGAATTGTTACTTAAAATCTTAAGCCATAATTAATCAGGAATGGCATAATCTTTACAAAAATTATGAATAATAAGTTAAAATTCCCCATAGAAAATCCTGCAAACAGTGAACGTTCAGTGACATTTGACATTCCGAAGACCTCACTCTACACTAGCGCCTCTAGCGGCGAATTCATACGCTATATGCTCATTATGATAAAATCCTTTCAAATTAAGGTATTTCTGCTTCATAACAGCTACATTATTGAAACAAGTAACTAAAGTGGCTATGGAAGGAAATATTATACTTAATTTAAAATATAAGAACTTCTTAAATAGAAAGAACGGGAAAACAGTACCCTAATTGCATAATATAACACAATCACAATCTGTATCGATTTGAAACAGATTGCTAATCCATTGCTTCATAAGTTGGAACTGGTACTGTACCCTAATTGCGTAACTTATTTTCGTAAACAATTATGCCTAATTTGTTTAATTTTGACAGTTCAACAACATTCGTTGCGTTATTTACGTTGTTGAGCAGATTATTTTTTCCAACTTATGAAGCAATGTATTAGCAATCTGTTTCAAATCCAAACAGATGAGCTATTGTCATAAATATCCCACTGATATTAGAGATGCTTAATCAGCCTTTAACGTTCCCACTGCTGGGACACAGGCCTCCTCTCTTCAAGAGGGAGTGGGCAATAATCCACCATGTGGGCCCAGTGCAAGTTGATAGATGTCACATGTCTTCGAATTTTTGGTTCTAGGACATGGCAGTTGCTTCACAATGTTTTCCTTCACCGTTTTGAGAGCAGTGATGATGAAGTTATTTACACAAAGTTAAGAGCCTACTTGGGTTTGAACTTATGACCTACTACTCGTAAGTCGGGGCCATTACCACTGGACCACCACTGCTCTCACATTAGAGATGAACTGTATACCTAAATTACTTTCATTTTTCATACTATAGATCAGTGGTTCCCAAATTATGAGCGAATATTGGGTGGACCTCGAAAAATTTATTTGCAGATATGATTAATAAAACTAAATACCGAAATAAATTGAATGTGTCAAGCTCATTGCCATGTATTGAATTAAGTATAAAAATCGATTGCAACTAAATGTTTTTCCTTATCTGAACAGTCCTTCGTTCATATAGTTAAGTATGCCCCTTTCTCACCATGTTAGCAAAGAGTTGAATCTCGAATTTTGAAGTTTTTGTTAGGCGGGTCGCGGTTAAGTCAACTTTGCGAACCACTGCTATAGATAATTATAACCATTCAAATTCATTATATTCTTTTAGCTATGAAAGTTTTTGGATATAAGACTGCAACAGTATTTTATGAGTAGAAAAATCTCATTGATAATCTATTACACAATGAGCTGTTATTTTTATCCCTTATAATTCCTAAAGGGTACTAAAAGATCTTTTTTCACAGGTGGATTCTATTTGACCTATCTACACTACTCTACTAGTCTTTATTTACATATTTAACAATGGTCTATCATGCGTCCGTCTCACTTGCTCATTTATTTGTTTGTTTTGCAACTTTATGCACTATCATCTTATTTTTGTACCTACATATTATTCATTTTTTTTTTATCAGACAAATTTATTTTATTTAAGTATGCATACACACATTGCATTATAAAACTGATTTACATCCGTCACATCACACTTTCAGGTTCAGTTGAAAACCAGCATCAGGCACTTATTGTTGTCTGGCATTTTTGCTGAACTGGGCCTTTTTGGCGCAGCTGTGAGGCACACTGCCCTGCTAATTTTTTACATCACTCTTCACTTTTTATTTGATTTTTGTTTTAATTTTTTTTATCTGCTGTTATATTATATTGAGTGCTTTTTTGGTCTGTGCTAAATAAATGTATTTTCTTTTTTTCTTTTCTTTCACTATTAATATTATAATGAGAAAAGATTTGTATTTTTATTAGTAATGATTAAACTGAAAAACTACTCGACTGATAATAAAAAATCATTCACCAGTAGAATGTTAACACGCATGTGAAGCCACTGGCGGAAGCTAGTTTGATAATAAATTCATAACAAAACTACATTGGTTTCTTGCTTACCTGACACAGTTACAAAGTTCATATTCTGAGGCATCCAAGCCAGGTCGAACACAGCATTGTTGTGGCACTGGAACCCTTCCAATGTGCTAGCAGTCGTTATGTTGGATGTATCCTGCAATCACAAGTTACCATGACACACTGAGCAATGAGCATACCCAATCACTGTCTCCCAAAACAAAGAGGTGTGACATGCACACCAGCTTATCATTTAGGGCCTACCTGAATAGCAACTCTGCCATCCTCGTTCGCAAGAGCAAGGATGTGCTGGTAACCGGGAGCCTCCGAGAATCGGCACGCAAATATCGGGGGATCCTGGTCGAAGCTAGCCGCTATGTTCGCATTCTGCAGCCCATAGAATGATTCCTCGCTGTCGACCACCAGTCGCTTCAAGATGTTATCGTAGTTCAGTCGACAATCTGCAATAAACCAACCGTTACTATCAATAGGCACATTTTTTTACAATTCCAGATAAAGATTTTTCATTATGTACTTACAAATGCCAAGCTGACGATCGATCAGACACTGAATATCATTCATTTTCACGCATTGCCAATTTGCACAATAAATTCACAATAACATCGCTGTGGTAGCGCTAGGTATTTCTATCAATTACTATAAAAACCCTAAAAACACAGCTCATCGTAGGTACTTGTCTAGACAAGAAAGAAGTACCACGATATGGCGCGAAAAAGTGGGGAAAGAGGGGAAATCGAAACGTAACGTCAAATCAATTCAAAACAAAGCGTTTTGTTACGCACATTTTTCAGAAAACGTGGCTAACGTTTTCTGAAAAATTTATTCAAATTCTTTGTTCTGTAATGAAATCTTTAGCATTCTCTACAATTTCAAGATGTTTAGAAGGTGCACACTAAGAGCTAGCGCGCACGGGCAACTTTTGTCTCCGCAACTAATTTGTCTATTACATCAAGTCTATGGGTTAGTATGGAAGTGCGCGCACGTAGCGACACGACAGTCGGGAGACTTTTTTGTCTACGGGTTTAGAGACAGGCCGGCGACGCAACTGTCACCCCGCCTATTGGTTGCAATGCAAGTGCGCGCACGGCAACAAAAAAGTTGCCGGCCTGTCAGTTGCAGCTCTACCGCCCCCGTTGACAGAGTGCATCTCTTCACCTAACGTATTTATTCGCGTACGCTATTCTACACAAAATAGAGAAAAAATTACGATTTCGGAAGAAGATATCTAATAATCGGATGATAATAATAGACTGGAAATACTCTCAATTTTCTAAACATTGTATGAAATTTTCCTATGTTAGTCTGAATCAGAATATTTATTTGTTGAACATAGGTATTTACTTAATTAATGGTGTTAGGTTAACATATTTGAGCGCTATGTTTTGCCAAATATGTTAAAAAAATTTAACCTGTTAAAATGTAATAAAAAAAGTAAAATACTTAAAAAAAACTAAATAAAACAAACAATGGTGCCGATTCTCTTGTGCACAAACTAAACTAAAATTAAGTTCAGTGCATCTTTTTCTTTCTATTTCATTAAGAAAAGGACAGAAGATAAATTTTAGTTTAGTCCTGTCAAATTAATCAGCGCTTGACGTTAATTGACGTAATTTTAGTTGGCAAGTTTTTAATCACGTCTAAACTTGTATGGAGTAGTGACAGGCGCTGATTAATTTGACAGGACTAAACTAAAACTTATCTTCTGTCCTTTTCTATGAAATAGAAAGAAAAAGATGCACTGAACTTTTTAGTTTAGTTTGTGAACAAGGAAATCGGCACCATTAAAAGCAAAACCAAAAATAAACTAAAAAATAAAAATAAATATATTAAAAATTATCATTTATAAAATCTTGAACAGTATAATAACATTTTTATACTTAATAAGGCGAAAGCGTCTGGGTAGCCTGCGAAATTAAAATTTTCTTACGTTTTTTGCATTTTGCAGGTCAGTGTCAGGTTTTATGTTAATATGATTCGCGGCCGTAACAAATATGGCATTACTCAATTATAATCATTACAATTAGCAAAGGTGCAGGTACAGGTCTCTTCGAAATCCATGTTGATGAATGCGGCAAAATTTTACGAAAAAGTTGCGTTGCTATCGCTCCCGTGTGCGCATCGTCCAAACCGTGTGCGCATCGTTCAAATCTCGGCGCGGAGACAGCGACAAAGATAAAAACGTTGCTGGGAAACTAAGTAACCCGTGCGCGCTAGCTCTAATTCTTTTTTTTCCAAATTACCCTTGTCCATTGATCATAGACAATATTAAGTGTGTTCGCATTGCTTCTGTTACTTTTATTTCATGGTGCCCAATCCAGTGTTGCTAACAGAAGACGGTTTCCAAATTACGGTCTTCTGATTCGTTGATTTTTTGACACATCAAATTTTCTGAAAGATGTCTGTGGTAAAATTCCAAGCGCGTTTGCTTTGCTTTACTATTTTGTTGTGGTGAATTTCTATGAGAAATAAAAATTTAAGTTTCTAAGTATCAATATCTTGCATAACAGCCAGAGTTTGGACTAAACGGTCACCAATATGATATTGTTACTTTGACATTTATTTCTAATGTTTTACCAAGAAATGTCCGTTAAAACTTGTGTAATATAACTGGGCGCCGTACCGCTTGGTTTTCCTTTCGATACGTTTATCTCAGACAGAAGTGTAAGTTTTTAAGTAACGAGAGAATCTAGGAGATCGACTTTCAGTAACGAGAGCCTTGAAAAGTAAGTATACTATTATTTCAATATTGTAGTTTCTTGAAGTTCGTTACGTGGACACGAATGATGAGGAAAATGTTGATATTTCAGGTGTATGGAATGTGACTCTTACGTGGAAAATGGAAGAGTTTGACTGTAGCCGGCAGCACGGGAAGTTCGTGCTGGGCAGTCGCGCGGGCAGCTCGAGCGTGGAGCAGGCGACGCGCGCGTGCGCCTGGTCGGGTCCGCTGGGCCTGCTGGCCTGCCTGCTGCGCTCGCACTGCGCTGCGCTATGGTGCCAGCTCAACAGGTCCTCGCCGCCGCCCGAGCTACCCCAGCAGATTTTCCCTTTATGAGCAACATGGATGAAATATCTTATTGGATTTGTACCAAGCGGGCACCGTGCCTGATGAACTATGACAGTGTCAAAAAACAGAATGAGCAAGCACAGTGTTCTAAAAGTAAACCTAAAAGTGTTCCCAGTGCTGCCGAGGTGCCTTCACCTAAGAAGAAGAAAAAGAGGAAGCTGTCTCTACTCGAAGATGACTCAGGCTCTGGAGATAAGCAGCAAAATGTTTATTTTGATGCATCTCAAAAGCAGAAACAGACTGTGTTGAGTAGTTGTAAGTCTGATACACTAGGATCTGACTTAGATTTCAATATTAAAAACGCTTCTGTGCAAGGCAAATCAAAGAGATCGAAACATCAGAAAAACAACAGAACAACTTTGCACAAGAAAAATAAAGTGATCACATCAACACCCAAGGTCATGCACCTGAGGAGAAGCTTAAGACAAGCTCAGCAGATTCTTAACAACAGCCAACTTAATAGTTCCTTTGAAATATTTAATAATAGTCTTATGAATGGTAATAAACATAGTCAAATAGAACAGAAATCACCCGAAAAGCTGAAGAAGTCACCAGAGGTACTTGCTGGCGGGGACCAGACTGTGGACAATAAGAAGAACAGCTATCTAAACAAGTCTAAGAATGAAGTCTTCAATGGACAATTTGAAGACCTCAGTGATGTGTCTGGGTTTACAGCCAACTATATTAGGTCTACAAAACTGCAATCAACTAAAACTCCTAGAAAATTAAGATGTAAAAGTAATAGGAATCTGGTGAAAGAATCACGGCACAGTGTGCAAAAAGACAGCACAATGGTTGTCTGTGTCAACAAGTCTATGAACACAGGCACACAAAAGCCAGCTGCTCTGAACTGCAGCACAGAGTCAGAGAATATGATCAACTTAATATCGAAGGGTATTGACAAGTCTGGCAAAGTCAGCAAGAGCACATCTTTACTCAAGTTCATGGATGCCAAAACAAATAAAAGTGCAAAGGAGGCTGTTGGCAACAGTAAACTAGATGGCAGCAGGACTAGAACAAAGGGCAACTTAAATGTGTCATTCCAATCACAAATCACCACATCACGGTATCCAAAACGGTGCCGAAATCATACAACATATGTTGTAGAAGAAAATCCAGGAGATGACAAACAGGCAGATAAACGAAGGAAAATTAGTAAAAATTCAAGTGACTTCAACAATTCAGATCGGAAGGAAAATCCTGAAGCTGCAGCAGTGTCTAGAACTAGAAGTGGCAGGAGTATAGGCTTAACGCTAAGGCATCCTGAGAACTCAGTTTTAGTTCTAAGCAATTCTACAGAGCAGGTCAGTTCCATGGTGAGCCTGAATGTGGCCAGCCCTGGCACAGAGCAGAGAGATAAACTGAAGAAGAAGAAACGGATCACAAGGCATTTACGTTCAAAGAAAGCCATGGAGAAACAAACGAGTTTACTAAGAGACTCTCTAAGAGACAAGAGTGGTTTTGCTGCTTGCTTCTCTGACAGTGACGATGATAGTGAACCATTAAAGCAAAGAAAATTCTTTTGTGCTTAAAACTTTAAAGACTTATTGCAGGCTTCCTTGCAGATTTACTTTTAACATTAGATTGTTAGACATATAGTTAAAGCAATGGCATGTAAAATATTATTGGAGAGGCAACCGGATGGCGAGTGGTCCTGTCCATTTGGAGTCCATTCGGACAGTACGAGGGGGTTCGGTATCACTTCAAGACCCAGATTACCACTCGCTGTCCGGTTGCCTCTCCAATAAAATTTTACGTGCCATTGCCTTGAATAATATGAATGTGCACAAGTACACAATTAATATACAGGCAGGGGTAGAGAGTAAAGAATGTTGTAAAAGGAAACACAAGTATACATGAAACATTTACTGATTAAATTAGATTAGAGACTTCTAAAAAATAACCATAGACATATTCTGTGTACAAAACAAGATTTAACCTTAGTTCAAGCTTGAACCTTAGAGCCAGTTTGTGGATTTCGGACTTAAAACTTGTATTGTAATGAGATGTATTGTCATTTTATTGTATAATTAGATAAAAAGAAATCAATTTACAATTTAATTAGATATAAAAATTTACACATTCCAATTGAAATACTGATATAACAATGAATTATTCTTAAATGTTGGCTGACTGATTGCCCACCAAAATTTGACAATTTGATAGCAGATTTTGGTCGAGTTTAGCTGATAAATGATGTTCTAATTTAATCATTAAGGTCATATATTATCTTTCCTCTGCCCTTGTTGAATCTGACTTCCATTGCTTGACAAGACTAGAATTGTATAAATTTGCTCAGTGCCTGTATCGTTATTGCACTTTGTATATTATCGGCATGTATGTCCATGTTAGCATCTAGATAATTGTATTTAACTTATGATACAGTAGTATATTGCATTCAGCATACTCGTTATACATAATATAATGACGTAGCTCGGCTGTCATTTTAAATTAATCTTCATTATTGATGAACATTTTTAGACTATTATTATTTATGATAATAAAAAATATCGTTAGGGTGTATGCAGATGGTCTGCAATCGGACTGTGATCTGGCTCCAAATCTAGCATGTATTAAATTGTCGAGTATTTGTTAGCATAGTCAACAGTTTCGTTTCATTTTGCAGCTAGCTTGTATTCCTAATGCAGACCGCCTGCATAGACCCGCCAAAAAAAGCGCGCGAAATTCTGCCATTTTGTTAAAGATAAAAACTAGCGCGTTTAAATTGGCTTTCTGATTAGAAAACATAATATTGGAACACAAATAAGATTTGTGTGCGAAATCTTTGTTTTATAAAGTGCCATTGTATATTGTAATGTATGTATGTTAAGTATATTTAAAAGTTAATCCATGACTGGCACACTGGAGATAGTTCATTCTATATTAAATGTGGGAACTTGCATACCTACATATTAGTTTAATATTTGAAGTACATACCAACTTTTTGTTACAATAATTATATAAAATATAAATAATATGAATTGAATTTTATGACGAAGGTAAGTATTGATTAGACATTGAATATTTTCCATAGTACGTATTGTTTGAAAATGATATTTTCAAACAGCTATTATTTAATTCATTTTGAATGCTCTATATTATTTTTAAAAGCTGGTAAATCTATAAATTATACTTACACTTAATGACAATTTTGATGAATAAATTATAATCTGAAATTTATATGCATGTATGTTTTCCCATTATTGTAAGAACTGAACTATCTTTGGCATAATATTGTATGTATCGAATTTTTGAATTTAGGGTAATAATGAACTTTTTATTTAGTTTTTATCAAATTTTTGTGTATTATATTTTGTAGCTTTTATGTATTTAAAATTGCATAGTAAAGTTAATCTTAACTGTATGTTCTGTTTTAATGTCTAGTACCATACCAAAAGTATATTTAAGTACTAAGGAGTAGTAAACGAAACGTACGTGAAACGTAGCGCATAGATGGCGCCATCAGCATAAGCAGTAAACAGTACCTAATCTGCGTTCGCAATTTATTAACATGTAAACAAACACGAGTCTTAGGAAAAACAACTGTAATGCCTACATATAAGGTTTAGTTTGCGCTACAACTTCATATTTCTTTAAATGTATTTTCAACAGTCCTAGTCAGTCTAAAATCAACTTTATGCACACTTAAATAAAGTTGATGTTTGCTTAACTGGCAATAACATTAATTGGAAACAAGGTTATAATAAATAGATCTTATATCAATTAATGATTCGTGGTTACAAAAAAAAAAAAACTTGCACTCCGGGAGTGCCGACAGAAGTGAAAACTTGAACAAGATCGCCTTGGTAGAAGAAAAATCCTTGTATAGAACATTCCGTAGCCTTATCTCAATAAAGAGCACAATCGCGTTTACAAAAAAACACTTCCAATACCTTTAAAGTTAAAATACTTGCATAGAACATTGATCCGTAACGTAGTATAAATAAAGAGCACAATTGCGTTTACAAAAATGAGGTATCGGTAACGGTGTCGCTAGTTCAATTGTTTTTCCCATCTCAAAAATGCCCAACGCGCCTAAAGAAGTTTTCACTTAAAAATAAATATTAAGAATTATTATGGGAAAGTTGGACGAGTCTCCCAGAAACCGAGGAAGCATGGCAGAAAAGTGTGGAGGTCTATACTTACTCAGCAGTGGGTGGAACAAGGCTACCAATGATGATGGCAATGGAAAAATTATCATCATCTGTCTGAACAGCGGCTGAATACCAGTATTTTACATGGAGCGACTGCCTATCTGAACCCTTAGCATTACCACGATAGAAACGGGTTTTGTCGACGGAAGAATAGACAAAATGACAGATTGTGAACAAAATTGTGACAAAACCTGTGACTATTGAAATTATTTTATTTTACATAAACCTACATGCACTTATGAAACGTCAGAAGCTAGATGCACGGTTCCAGTTGGTCGTTACCTATGAAGAGCCGGCAAGAAACTCCACGGTTACTCTTTTAAAAATAATTGGCTTTTACAATGTTTTCAAATAACAGTGATAGTAGGTATGGGAGGACAGTGTAGGTCTTTCAACAAGTACCAGGTACTTAACAAAATAGAAAATGGTCAACAGATCTACAGTCCACTAAGCCTTCACATATAATTATTAATATAATTAATGTATACAAAATATTGTAAAACATTTTAAAAGAGTAACGGTGGAGTTTCTTGCCCATTCTTCTCCATACGAAAACTACCTTTTGGAAGGGGCGACTAGAATCAATTTTATTATTTTGTAATTTTTGACGTTCAAAAGTGCCATACATGGGCCTATTTGAAATAAATGATTTGACTTTGACTTTGACTTTGACCTTCAGCGTTCTCACATTCACAAAATAGAAAAGAATCTACGTATACAAAAGATAAATAAATAAATAAAAATAAAAACATATTTTAATTAAACGCAATTACATGATTGCTTTATAACTGAACAAATCTGAATAATTATCATGTCCATAAAAGCCACTACGTAATGGATGGTCACCGACCCTTGGATCGACCTCGCCAAGCGTAGCTAAACTTTCGATCGACCCGTGCGGGTGCGGCTATTAGCCACGAGCCCCTTATTACTATGGCAAAATTGTTAAATATTAAAAATAAGTATGTGTGTGTCAGCTACCTGTCACTACTCCATACAAGTTTAGACGCGATTTAAAACTTGCCTACTAAAATTTACGTCAATTTACGTCAAGCGCTGATTAATTTGACAGGACTAAACTAAAATGTATCTTCTGTCCTTTTTTTAATGAAATAGAAAGAAAAAGATGCACTGAACTTAAATTTAGTTTAATTTGTGAACAAGGGAATCGGCACCAATGTCTATATTTTTTTCCAAATTTTTGTCTCAGTAGTTTCGGAGATAAGGGGGGGGAGAAATGGTCAATTTTCATAAATTTTCTTAAATTATTAGAAATTAGAAAAAAAAAATTGCGATCCTTGCAGCCTTTTCACTTGTTACGTCGAACGGTAGGTACAGTTGTCAAAACTTTTTTTTTAAATAGTCTTATATGTCCCTCAAAAGTGACCCCCATATTCAAAATTAATTTATTTACCTACGTTACACATCCGTGTTTGGGTCACAGAAATACATAATTATGTGTACCAAATGTCAACTTAATCGTTCCATTAGATTCGGAACAAATTGGCTGTGATAAACGGATAGACACACACGAGTGATACTACAAGGATTCGGTTTTTCATTCGGACATTCGGAACCCTAAAAACATGGAACTGGGATGGAAAACTAAATTGGATGGGGTCTTTCAAAATAGCATGAGGGGTAAAAACAGAAAATGCTCATTTAATAGTTTAGGGATAGTTCATACTAATTCCAAGTATAGAACATACTAATTCCATGCTGCCATTTATGATAGTTAGTACTTACCTACTAATTCCATGCTGCCATATTAGTAGATACCTACTTACTAATTCCATGCTGCCATGTCATTATTCTAAAGTTCAAGCCATCTTGTTCTAAACTTTGGACGATGGAGCTCTGGTCGGGTGAAAATAAGGAGAAAACGAATTTTTCCAGATATGAGACTAGCTAGATTTCTTTCTTTCTTTCTAGATCGATTTTTCGGCGCCGTAAACCCCTATATTGCAACTTTCATCGAAATCGTTAGAGCCGTTTTCGAGAACGTGATCACAAATATATCTATGTCGGATCCGGTCATTAGTACGGATACGAAACGAATCGCAAGCGTGCCACTGGCGACATCAAGTGTTGTGTTCTACCCACACCAAAAAGCGCGCTTCTACAGAGTCGTGATGTTTTAAGGCCACGGCGAGGAGGAATTCAGCCTCGGATCGCATCGGAGTGAAGACGTCGCGGAACTGTTCTCGATTCGTTGTGCTCAGTTATTGTGTTAATTGTAATTTGTGATCATGTCGTATTAATTTGTTATTAAACGCCGTTGCACCCAGTGTGTATAATTTAGCTAGTGTGATTAATTTGATTGTAAATTATAATGTGATCTGAACTGCAAACTGTTTTTCTATTGCTCATTAACAAACACTACCCACACTACGCCCACAGCAGTTAAAATATCGCTGATAATAACGAAAGTGTCACATACCCGCCTCCGACATGTATATATAAATATTGCTCGTTTAATAGTATAGGATATAGTTCTTAATCGCCAAAAAAGTCCCGGACTATACAACAGCAGAACAGACTGGACAGATTACCGCAGCATCATTGATATGTCAATCAAACTCAAAATAGCTTTAAGAAATGTTGATGACATTGACAATGCAGTAATAGATTTCCCCAGGACGATACAAGAGGCATGTCGGAAGTGCACACACGAGTTTAATCATAACAAACCAAGACATAACGCAGTGCCGCTGGAAATTTGCCATATGATTCTAGAAAGCGAAGATTACGTCGTGTGTGGCATGTAAGTCGTCATACTGAGGACAAACGAGCCTGTACAGGACCTGAAATAAGTAATTAAAGACGCAAAAGATGATACTCTGGAAGCACATTTACAATCCCTGACTGCAACCCGTGCGACCGCCTATCAGTGGCGTGCGTTTCATAAAGACAGAAAGACACTGCCTACCCTAGTTCTGATAATAGATCTAATATTATTTTATCAATAAACAAAACAAATCATAAATCAGCTCCACCTATCGAGTGCCGGTGGTATCATCATTCGAATTTCGCATCATCTCGATTCGCGCTGCACTAGCGCCGCCTCGCCTCTGCCACGGTAAAGACACAAACTATTCGTCTCTGAATGTTTTTATGTGTGCTCTCGTGGTAAGTCGTATTTAATGTGTGTGCGTTCCTATAGCTACGCGGGCTTTGCTGACACACAATGACAAAAATCACGCACACAACTGCAAGAAAAGCCAGTGTCTATTTGTAGTTATTCTATACAGCTAAGACGAAAAATTACGACTCGTACCGAACATTACCGAAGGAAAGTTAGCTATGCAATGCAAATATTTTAGGAAATAACGTTGTTTCATTGAATTTTATACATTTAGATGACCATAATTTTTTGTCGTATAACCTTTTTTACCCTTTATTGCCCGTTTTACTATAGTTGCCATATTGTTTGACGTGCGTTGTGTTTGTGAATACGCAATCAGGTAATTAGAATTTGATTGTTGTTATTAGTGTAAAATGGATAATATTGTCTGTGAAAGTTGTTCAGATGGTGTGTGTATTGAGAAAATAAAACATGATGCGTTTTCAAAACTATATTTCGGTGAAAAAAAAACAAGTTATCGAGATAGGTCGTGGTACACCGGATTTGCAATTAATACAAATTAAAGGTAAAGTCAATCGTAAATTCAATAAAAAACAATATGATTCATATCATTGGCTGACAGGTTGCATACACAGTACCTAATCGGTTATTTTGTTTCGTTTGTCTACTATTTTCAAATAATAAAACCGTCTGGAACGACACCGGTTACGCTGATATTCATAATTTTCCTACCGCCGCGAGAAAACATGAACAATCTGAAAAACACTTAGAAGCTTCCCTTAAATATCACACCTTTGGAAAAAATCGTATAGAGACGCGTTTAATCATCAATCGACAAGACGACGCGACGAACCAAAACCAACGTGCAGTATTTTTGGTGAGTAAAATTTTCTGCCTACCCTGTCTTAAAACTGTGTGCACGCCACTGCCGCCTATTCACCCTGGAAGGTATGCAAAAACAAATCAGCCAAAATACCCGAAACCACCTATTAGAATAGAAGGAAGAAGCTGAGCTAGAACAAACCTTGAAAAACAAATGCGTTCGCTGATCACCTGGCTAACGTTTTCGTACCAAACGAACCGTAACCTGGAATAGATGATGTCGACATATACAACATACTGAAGCAGGATTTCCAGATGGAAATGCCAATTAAATCTATAACACCTCAGGAAATTAGGCGTGTAATCAGGGCATTGGATGATAAAAAGGCCTCAGGGTTTGATCTAATAGACAAAAAGGTCCTTGAAGAGCTACCTACTAAGGCGATCGTTTTCCTGACAACTATTTTCAATAGTATGCTCAGGGTTGGATACTACCCATTGTTGTGGAAAGTTTCACAAATCATCATGATACACAAGCCAGGAAAGCCGCCTCACGAAGTGACGTCCTATAGACCTATTAGTTTGCTGCCTGTACTCTCCAAACTTTTTGAAAAATTATTGTTGCGCCGACTTTTTAGTTCAATGTCAATATTCCCGATCATCAATTTGGATTTAGACCACACATGCCACTACAGAACAAATCCATTGAGTGTGTCGCGTCATCAGAAATGCTCTAGAAACCAAGAAATACTGTTCCTCAGTCTTCCTTGACGTACAACAGGCCTTCGACAAAGTATGGCATAAAGGACCATTATGTAAAATAAAAACACATTTACCACACTGTTACTCCAACATCCTGGAATCTTATCTATCTGACAGAATATTTCAAGTCAAGGAAGACGATAGCACCTCTAGTTTCCATAACATACTAGCAGGAGTACCTCAGGGCTCTGTTCTTGGACCAGTGTTGTACACTATCTTCACGGCAGACCTACCGCAAAATCCTGGTGTGACAATTGCTACTTACGCAGATGACACCGCAGTCCTAGCATGTAGCAATTGCCCCAACAGAGCGTCGGAAAACCTACAGGAAAGTCTAGACGAAATTTACAACTGGCTTGCTAAATGGAGAATACGAACCAACACATCTAAATCGGTCCAAGTCATCTTTACACTTAGACACAAGCAATGTCCACCGGTGAAACTTGGTCATAATCAACTCCCACAAAATGACTGCGTCAAATACCTTGGTATGCATCTGGACCAGCGACTGACATGGAGGAAACATATAGAAACGAAACGAGCTGGACATTAGGTACAAAGGCATGTACTGGCTCCTGAGTAGGAATTCCAAGCTGTCTGTAGACAATAAGGTACAATATATTAATAACAAGAACACTGAGCTTAAGAACCAGCTGGCCGAATTACATATTCAGCATATGGACATAATTGACCAGCATCAACACCTCCGTCAACTTGTGTCAAATTTCAAGCAATGTAGTGACACCCACGATCTGGCTTTGAGACGGATATCTGAATTGGAACTGGAATTAAGTAGGGCCCACAACACAATAACCCGTTTGGAATCTCTCAAGGCCAGTGAAGAGTCTGCGTTCACCTGCAGTCTTTATGATGAGTTGGTTGGTAGCGGGTCTGGACCCACATGTGTTGAGCCAGTTGTAACAATAGACTTAACTGATGGAACTATCACTAAATGCAACTTATTTACTAGCCATAATAAGTTAAAAAAATACATTAAAATTAATAGATTAATTAGAAAAATTCAAAAATCATTAAAGCGCCAAAAAGTTAACAAATTAAATACAAAACTTAGGCAAAAAAATCTAAATTTAATTCAAAAATTAAAGAAGTGTAATAATGAATTACAATTGTGTAATACTATGTATGACAACGACACTCAGCACCTACAGGATGAATTGTTTGTTAAGGAATATGCTCTAAAGGATATCTTTAGTAAATATGAGGCTTCTCAACAAGACCTGAGTAAGCGCTTGCAGGAGGCCAATGAGTTGGCTGACCTGGTCAAGTACAATGCAGAGAGGTATGAGTCATTGACAAATAACCTCTCTTTTAGCTGTGCTTGCACCCATAAGCCCCAGCCTCAACTGGTTTCACCTATACCCTCAGTGGCTCAGCCAGTAGGTAGCTGTATGGATGTCAATAAAATGAATAATTTTACTAACACAACTTATGTATTTTCTGACAAATTTGGTCAAGGTTTTGGTAGTCTATTTAATCAGTGTTCGCAACAATATGTAATTAATAATTGTTTACCCGGTGCCAGTATTAGCCAATTAATTAATTATATTAAATTGACAAAAATGAACCCCAGTTCTACTGTTATATTATTATATGGGGATAGTTTAACTGTAAGGAAAAAGGACATAATGGAATGTGTCCATTTGATGTTACATTTCAATGAGACCAACAGTTGTAAATTTATTTTCTGTGCCTTGCCTTATTCGAAATATTTGTCTGATGAGCAAAATAGGCACATTTATAATTTAAATATGTTAATTTATAATAGGACATGTCGTCACAGTGACGCTATTTTATATTTTGATTGTAATCAATTTATTACTGATTACAAACTGACAAATTATACAATGTATTTGCCACCTAGTTGTAGGAGACAAATTGCTAATCTGTTAGCATACAATATACACAGCGACACTGGTACTTGTAGTGTACCTTTGATTACTGTTAGTAGTGGTACTAACACTACTTTTGATACCCCTTGTAGTTTAAACTATTAGGAGCGACAACAGATAAGCCGCATATGTTGAATGTTGTACATCAAAATATGCAGGGTCTGTCTGGCAAAGAGCTAGAGTTAAGTTTATTTATGGAGAACTATGATGTTCAGGTATTATGTTTGACTGAACACTGGTTGAAAGAACATGAAGTAGTTTTTATCAATGATGATTTTTTTACTGTACAAAGCGCATTTGTAAGAAAGAGTGCTATCCGCGGTGGGTCTTTAGTTCTTGTTTCAAACAAGTTGAAATGTAAATAACGTTTAGATTTAGTTAATCTTTCCATTGAGCGCACTATTGAGTTGTCTTGTGTTGAACTAGAGCGATATGTTATAATTTGCGTTTATCGACCCCCCTCTGGGGATTTTATTCGTTTCGAATCGGTAATGGAGGATTCACTCAATAGGTTAAAATCTAGTAATAAAAGTATAATTTTATGTGGAGATTTCAATATTAATATTTTAGATGATACTCCATTAAGTATTAGACTTCTCAATTTATTCAAATCTTATAATTTAATTAACTTGTTTTTTGAACCTACTAGGATCACGGCATCTACGTCGACTTGTCTCGATAATATATTTAGTGATTGTGATGCCAAAAATAAATTAGTTTTAAGTGACTTAACGTCTGACCACTGTGGTTTACTAGCTAGCTTCCCTATGCCATTACAAAAAAAACCACATAAAATAGAATGCAGGCCTTGTACAGCTAGTCGTTGCAACAAGTTTAATAATAATATAGCTCATAGAATTACACCATCTATAGTAGAACACGAGAATCCTAATGAAATCTATGGGGCCCTTTTTGATGTTGTGCAAAAAGAGTACCAATCTACTTTCAAGACCAAAACTATTAACATTAATAGCACCTCTGTTGGCTTTAACCAATGGGCTACTCCAGGTATTTATAAAAGTAGAGCGACACTATACGAGTTATATGGTTTGAAAAAATATAGGTTTGACACTCCTTTCTTAGAGTATGTCAAAAATTATTCAAAATTATTTAAAAATATTTGCGTTTTTGCAAAATCAAAATTTTTAGGCGATACAATTAAAAATTCAAATAATAAAGTAAAAACAACTCGGAAAATTATTAACAATGAAACGGGGAAGTCGGTTAAACAAGAAAAAAACTCGAGATTATGGTCAACAATAAATTAGTTAATATAGCAGCCGACGTAGCTGAGGCATTTAATGAATTTTTTGCCAACATACCTATAACTACGACTCGCTCCTTAAATGCGTCCCCGTCTAAAGCTGAAAACCTTTTACATAGCACTGTGCCTAAATGTAGTAGCTTATTTAGCTTCGAGCATGTAACACCTCGTGATGTAGTTAATGTTTTTAACACACTTAAGTCTAAAAACACTGGTGATTACTGGGGTATCTCCATTAAACTATTAAGTAATATAATAGACATAGTAGCTCCATATTTAGCTGTAACTTTTAATAAATGTGTTGATTTAGGAACTTTTCCTGACCTCATGAAGAGTAGTAAAGTCATACCATTATTCAAATCGGGTAACAAAAATGACGTTGGCAATTTCAGGCCCATCTCTATCTTACCAGCATTCAGTAAAATATTTGAAAGTTAATACTCAAGCAGTTGCTAAGACATTTTAATTTAAACAGACTTCTTCATGATGAACAATATGGTTTTACAAAAGGTCGTTCGACCACAGATGCGGGTGTTGCTCTGCTGAAACACATATTTAACGCATGGGAGGACTCGCAAAATGCTATTGGAGTTTTCTGTGATCTCTCCAAAGCCTTTGATTGCGTGCACCATGACACACTTTTGCGTAAACTACGTCATTACGGTGTCCAAAACGAAGCTCTTAAAGTAATAAATTCTTATTTACATAATAGGTTCCAATGTGTAGATGTTAATGGTGTGAAATCTTCCGAGCTACCAGTTCAGTTAGGTGTACCTCAAGGCTCAATACTGGGTCCATTCTTATTCTTAGTATATATTAATGACTTGCCTTTTTATTTAAAGGATATCTGTAACGTTGTACTGTTTGCAGATGATACCTCTCTTATTTTTAAAGTAGACAGGAATAGACAAGATTTTGACGACGTAAACAGTGCACTCTCAATGGTTACGGATTGGTTTACGACAAATAACCTAGTTCTCAATGCCAAGAAAACGAAATGTATAAAATTCGCTCTACCAAATGTTAGAAATCTAGGACCCAACATCGTCTTAGATAAAGAGGTGCTTCAAATTGTGAACTCGGCAGTTTTTCTGGGCATAACAGTAGACGCCAAACTTCAGTGGGGCCCACATATATCAAGCCTAGCGGGAAGGCTCAGTTCGGCCGCCTACGCTGTCAGAAAAGTAAGACAATACACTGACGTTGATACAGCTCGGTTAGTCTATTTTAGTTATTTTCATAGCGTTATGTCCTATGGTATTCTGCTGTGGGGCAAAGCCGCTGACATTCAAAATATATTTGTTCTTCAAAAACGAGCAGTTCGAGCAATTTACCAGCTAGGTGCCAGAATTTCTCTAAGAGATTTGTTTAAAAATATTGGTATTCTCACGGTGGCATCACAATTCATTTTTGCCAACATCTTATATATTAGGCAAAATATACACTTATACACTAAAAACAGTGATATTCACAATGTTAACACTAGAAATAAGGACAAACTACGAGCTCCCTTTCACCGGCTTCATAAGGTTCATAACTCATTTGTTGGGCTTGGTATAACTTTTTATAACAAGCTACCCTCTTCTTTTCTAGATTTGCCTTTTAATGCATTTAAAACTAAAGTAAAATCCAACCTTTGTTCAAAGGCATACTATTGTATCAACGATTACTTAAATGATAAGAATAGTTGGTCGCTGTGATTAACTCAAGACAATGTTTATGTTCTTTCTCCAGAATTAGCTTACCTACTGTCATTTTATATGAGTTTTTTATTTTTTTTTATTGTTGACATAAGCTACTCATTACAATTTTTTTTGTTATGAGTTGTATTGCAATTTGTGGTTAGCTAGCGACCTCGACAATTGATCATATTTTTTTTTTGTTTGAGCAACCAGCAAGTTCGTCATGCTCGGACGTGTGCTGCTTGGTCGTCTTGCTGATCATGGTTTTGTTATTGTTACCAGTAATTAACTGTTCATTTACCTCGATGGTCCTAGTTTATCATTTATAACTGCCAATTACAGCTTTATGTAAGCGGGCACGCCCTTTATGTCTGGAGGCTTTTATATAGATATTTAGTTCTTTTTACGTTTAGTTTTATATTTTTTTTAAATATTGCTTGAGTATAGTTCTCGATGTTTTTGGCTGGTATATTGGCGTGTGCTAGCTGGCATATGGCCTATAATTTATCATTTGAATTATGTTTTGTGTTGCATAATGTAAGTTATTTTGAATACTATTGTATAGAATCATTTTTTCTTACTTGAACAGACAGCTGTGCTGCTGGGGAGTTTGTTGCGCCACTTCTTCTTCCCAGCTAAAGGCACTAGGAAGTGGTGAAGGGTGGGCGTTTTTGGGGGACTGTCTTATGTAATTTTGACGTTCGAAAAGTGCTGATTCTCAGCCTAGTTTGAACAAATGACTTTTGAATTTTTTGAATTTTGAATTTTTTGAATTTTGATCTTGATTGATCTATAAGACCATACTTAAACCCATCTGGACTTATGGCATTCAACTGTGAGGCTCTGCGTGTAACTCCAATATAAACATGATACAGAGAACTCAGAACATCATCTTAAAACAGATATCAAATGCACCATGGTTTATCAGGAACGCTGAATTACACGAACACCTGAACATGAAAATAGTCAAGGGAGAAATAAGTTCATGTTCGCAAAAATACACATCTAGACTGGAGAGACACCCCAACCAATTGTCAGCTCTACTCACAATACCAGATTGTGTCAGCAGACTCAAAAGACGCAGCATTCTACAATTAGATAACTTGTAGAGAGCTGCTTGCCTAATAAGAGAGTTGCTCCTGATGAAGAATAGCTTTCCCCTGCCAGATCATCCTACGACTCATCTGCTCATAGTTTTTAAAACTGATTGCAAGATAAGCAAGGAAAATAAAAAGAAATAGTATAGGATAGGATGTAGAGTTAAGTGAATATAGTTTGAAATAACCGCCAATTTACCCGACTTTAGAACCTGTAAATTTGACGATTTTTACAACGGAGTCAGCACGAAATCTGCAAGCATTTGTTGCTCAACCCAAAAACAAATTCTAAAGTCAATATTGGAGTCGGGTCTCTGCTACTTTTCCTTAGAAAATGCTACAGACGGAACCCGGTTCGATGCGAAAATAGCCGGTTTTGATATTTATAAGTGTACTTAAGAATGCGGCGACGTATGAATTGTCCATACAAACGTAGTACATCAATCATTTGCAATTTGAGCATATTTCCACCATATTATGTTGATATTCGGATTGAGACAGTATTTATCTAGGCTCCTACGTCTTTTGATTTTCAAAAACTTATCTTTAATGAAGTGTAAGCGAATTGCATTTCATACATTTTTACAGCGTAAATGACATGTTTTCATATGGTTTTTTCTGTATTATAAACAAAAATATTTGTAATATTGTTTTCGTAGAAGCATAGTTTATGTTACCAAGTTACAAATTATCGAAAAAAAATTGGAAATACATTAAGTTTTCATTCATCATTTTTTGTATTACGGAACACATCCAAATTTATCATAATTTTTCGATGCTAGTATTGCCATCGCGTCAAGGAATAATTTGTCAATGTGTGCGTGGTCGTACTGCTCACTGTAGTTGTATATCGCTCCGACAGGCATTCACACGTGCTTGGTTGGAATTCGTTCGGGGTATTTTTTGTCAGTATTATAAGATTAGGTATATTATATAGGTACTTTACTGTGCTTATTTGTTTACTAAATTAAAGCAGCTGCCGACTACTTCTGTTTTGTGCTCGTGATTATATTTAAATCTATTGTTTGATTGTTTTACTCGAGTTAATTATCTTTTTGTATACACGTGTTTCTGAAAAAAAAAAAAATTTTTCATTCTATCTTTTCTTTCTTTCTATCTTTAGATAACATAAATGTGTTTAAAAACATCCGTATTTGGACAAACGAGTACTTATGTTTCATCAGTAATATTAATCGGTAGGTACCTATTTATGCGTCTAAAGACCCTCGGCGAGTCGTAGAAACATCTAAATTATACACACGGCCGAAACGCGGTAGTCCAGGTATAGGTGGCTTGTTGAGAATTCAACGTGCTGGGACGTACTCTCGTCCCAGCGCGTTGAAGAAACACTGTTGGATTTTCAACTCTCGGCGCTAAGCGGAGCGTTGAAAATCAAGTGCACGAAAAATTTCCCCGCGATTTTATTACGTCCGTGTGAACGAGGGCTATATTATAGGACCAGGTTTTTATACTAGGTATTTACTTGCAAGTACGCCGACCAAGTGCCGATCCGAAATACTCGCAAGACTATTTTATTTCTTATTTATATTTAGTTACGGATCAATATTCTATGTAGGGCTTTCAATACCGGGATCCCGGTATTGGCTAATACCGGGATCCCGGACATTATTTGACATTTTTCAATACCGGTATTGAAATGTCCACTACCGGGATACTGGTATTGGTGATTTTATTTTATCAGTAGACACTACAGTGAAACAATTTCTTTTTATAACCTACACATTATATTTCCAACCAATTTTATAATTATCTGGGTAAGTTTTAAAAACTGCGTATTTTAATTCGACAGTTAGTTACATTTCATTACTATTTGTGCTACTAATTGGAGGCAGAAATAGAAGCTAAAACTCAAAGGGAAGTTAGGACCCATGCTTCTTCCAGCAGGCCTAACATGACACATGCGATAATTATCCACCCTCGCGCGACTAATTTTTGTCTATTTCTGTAGTGTTATCGTTTTCTGATAGCTACGCCATACAAAATACTTGACTCGTTCTGTCAAACTTGATGTTTTGTCAACAAACCCTAACATGGCACGTTATTATAGCATCTCGATTTTTGACAGTTCAACACGAGATAATCAGTTATTTTGTCGTATTTAGTCGTCCTCGATTTTGACGACGAGAAGAGTAGACAAAAAGACAAAATGATTTTTTTTTTTAATTGTGGGTGTACACCGGTGTACTGTAGTAGATGGGTGCCACGTAGATGACTATTATTTTCCAGTCACTTTGCCAATTATAGTGATTAAATAAATAAATTAACGAAATCTAGGAATTATAGCTGTATGGTAATATCAAATATTCGCAACATAATTACTAAAATCACCAGTTTATTTCCTAAGGGTGGTGATTAACAATTTTTATGGTTATAATAGCGGAATCAACTCCACCTGCCAATTTATTTGAACGTCAGTCTTTTTGGTGACTGGTGATTAACAAAATTTGCAACGTTATGGACTTTATGGTGACTGTTACAATAATAAACTTCGATTTGTCAAATTGCGATCGTCGGCCCATTTGTCATTTGTGGTGATTATCTAATGAGTATAGGTGACACTAATTTTAATTTCCGTCAATTTGTATTTTAATTTCAGCATGCCAAAGAAATAATTTAATTTTAATCAAAAAGTTGGTTACACAAAAAACTAATCATAAATAATTAAAAGAGACAATAATTAAGAGAGACGTTTATTCAATAAAGTACATAATTCCATGCATAAATTGAATGAATGAAACTGAACTTCATGCCGATGTTGCTATCATAAAAATATTTGTTTTTAATCACTTGCAACGTCGGTATCTCATCGCGCGATAAAGTAGTGTCAAAGTGCCTTTTTCGAGTTTACTCGCCGTTTGCGGTCATGTAAGGGATTAGAATGACGTCAGAATCGTAGACAAATTCCGATAAAACGAGAAAAAGAGCGTTCTCGCGCTTGTCATGTTAACCCTGCAGCACTGATATAGAGTCTATTGTAAGAGTTGAATTGGGCATTTATGATAGTTCTGAAGGCGGCCGAGAGATGTATATTGACATGGCGTATAATTATTTACTGAGCATTCTACCTACGAGCGTAGAAGTAGAGAGAACGTTTTCCTCGGTTACATATTTGTGTAACCGTTTAAGGGGACGATAACCGACTTTTAATAATTTTATACTGAAGATGACGTCTAAACGAGTAGTGTTAGTAATTAGAAAAAAAAAATGTTAAATAAGATCATTTTCTTAATATTTTAATATAGGCATATTTTTGATTATGTTTATATTAAATAGTGAAATTAATTTGTAAAGTTATGTCTAACGCGGATAAAAAACTGAGAATGACGCAAAATCAATCAAGCGTTTTTTTCTGAAAACTTCACCATTTTGAAAACAATTAAATTATTGATCTTTTAGTATACGTGTTTTATTAAAATACCTTTTGTTTTACGTGTAATAAATTAATAATGCGTCTAATTTGAGACAGCGCTCCTTGATGGACGAGTCCTATTACTGGCTGGACGTATGACGCGTTACATGAGCTCAGTACAAAACACGCAAGCTAACCATTCAAGGTCACTGTCATATATCTGCGTCTTAAGAAGCTCGCTCTCAGATAAAACTTTAGATGCTCTTTCCTTCCTACGAACTCATTTTCAGGAAGAAAGAGCCGAAACAATGTTGATTTTATAGAGATTATATGCAGATATTACTTTATAGCAAAAGATGCATGTTCCACTCAGTAGTAACTGTAATAAGTCATGAAGAAAAACCCATAACGGGGAAGCATCAGGGTAACCCGCGAAATTCAAATTTTCTTACGTATTTTGCATTTTGCAGGTCAGTGACAGGTTTTATGTTGATTAAAATATGATTCGCGATCATAACGAATATGGCTTTACTCAATTATAATCATTACAATCAGCAATACAACTCTATACGTTAGCAAAGGTGTCAAATGTCATGATTTCATGAAATCATGACATTTGACACCTTTTTCTTCTTCTTAATCACTATTGCTGATTGTAATGATTATCATTGAGTAAAGCCATATTTGTTACGACCGCGAATCATATTTTAATCTACATAAAACCTGACACTGACCTGCAAAATGCAAAAAACGTAAGAAAATTTGAATTTTGCGAGCTACCCTGGCGCTTCCCCCTTAAAAGCACGATGAACAATTTTGACTGATTTTTATGTGATTTTATTAAAACATATTGTATGTTTATTTTAAAGAGATTTATTTTATAAAACATAAAGATAATAGATCGCTAAATTGTAATTACTTAGATACTGATTATTCAAATTTAAATGTTTTGTTATTTAAGATTATTTTGTTATTTTTGTTAGGAGATTCTGTTTGCAATTTAAAGTTGTATAAAAAAGTGACTTTATATTTAAAAAGCAGTTTTTAGGGTTCCGTTAAAAAACGGAACCCTTATAGATTCGTCATGTCTGTCTGTCTGTGTCTGTCTGTCTGTCTGTCTGTCCGTCCGTATGTCACAGCCACTTTTTTCCGAAACTATAAGAGCTATGCTGTTGAAATTTGGTAAGTAGATGTATTCTGTGAACCGCATTAAGATTTTCACACAAAAATAGAAAAAAAAACAAATAATTTTGGAGTTCCCCATACTTAGAACTGAAACTCAAATTTTTTTTTTTCATCAATCCCATACGTGTGGGGTATCTATGGATAGGTCTTCAAAAATGATATTGAGGTTTCTAATATCATTTTTTTCTAAACTGAATAGTTTGTGCGAGAGACACTTCCAAAGTGGTAAAATGTGTGTCCCCCCCCCTGTAACTTCTAAAATAAGAGAATGATAAAACTAAAAAAAATATATAATGTACATTACTATGTAAACTTCCACCGAAAATTGGTTTGAACGAGATCTAGCAAGTAGTTTTTTTTTAATACGTCATAAATCGTAAACTTATCGTTACTTGCTGCTACGGAACCCTTCATGGGCGAGTACGACTCGCACTTGGCCGCTTTTTTTATTATTTTGTAGTGAAACTTATTAGTTGTTGAATAAAAAAACGATATTAAGTAAAAAAATAGTCTCATACCGGGATCCCGGTGTTGGACATTTTCTATACGGTATTAATACCGGTACTGCAAAAATCCGGTATTCGAAACCCCTAGTAGTTCTATGCAAGCGTTTTTACTTTAAAGGATTTGGAAGTTTTTTTTTTGTAAACGCGATTGTGCTCTTTATTTATACTACATTACGGATTAAAGGTTTTGGAAGTTTTTTTTTTTAAAGCGATTGTGCTCTTTATTTAGATAAGGTCCGTACCAATGTTCCATACAAGTATTTTTCTTCAAAGTATTTTTTTCGGCTACTCGCTCCTTCGACGCTCGATGCAATTCTGCTCCTTATTTATATTCAGTTATGGATCAAAGTTCTATGCAAGTATTTTTACTTTAAAGGTTTTGGAAGTTTTCTTGAAGTGAATACTTCTTTAGGCGCGTTGAGCATTTTTGAGATGGGACTAAACCTTTGATTTCGCGACACTGTAACGCAATTTACCGAAACCGTGGAGTAAAAGGCGTCAATGCGTTGATTACCGCGGTACCGATTTTTTTAATCTGACGTGTAAAAGTGATTCCGATACTTATCCTATTTACAGAATAAACAATTTCATTTCATATCTACTAGATTTTCTCTACAAGGCCTAGATCCAGAGATATTCTAAAACATTGAGATATTGGCATTGTAAAGAAATTTCCAAAAAACGCATTACTAGTCTGTACATATACTAACGATTCCCCAAAGTATTCAACAGAAATAAAGCAAATAATGAACATACCTAATTACTAATAATAAAATATAAATGCCGTCGACTCGTTATGAATGAATGGTAAGTAGCTATCTATCCAGTCACACACACACACGGATGCGCACCGCGTCCGCCGCCCGCCTGCTGTTGTCAAACAGAGATAGCAATATTCCGAACGAATTTTGCAAACGTCTCGATTTGTAGTTGCGAGCCGCGGTCGCAGCGCTCTTAAGTTATCTCATGTCTTTTTCCGGAATAGGTACCAATTTCTTAATATTGTGCAATGGTGCACCTGAGCATGTTATTTCAATAATAAATGTTTATCTATAGAATTACAATCATAAAAATCATCAATAAGTACCGACTTACAACTCCTTAGTTCATGTAGGTAATCCTATTGAATGACTATTTCATGAAATCATGATATTTGAGGATTATGCTAACTTAAGGAGTTGTATTGCTGATTCTAATGATTTATAATTCTGTAAAGCCATATTTGTCACGGTCGCGAATCATATTTTAATCAACATACAACCTGACACTGACTTGCAAATTGCAAAAAACTAAAGAAAATTTGAATTGCACGGGCTGCCTTCACGACTTAAGTCACGCAGAGAGGCGCGACGCGACTCAGTACCCTACAACACAAGCACAATTTGTTTCGATTTGAAACAGATTGCTAATCCATTGCTTCATAAGTCGGAAAAAAAATCTGCTCAACAACGTAAATAACGCAATGAATGTTGTTGAACTGTCAAAATGAAAGAAATTAGGGAAATTGTTTTCGAAAATAAGTTACGCAATTAGGGTACTGGTTGGAGCCTGCCGGGGGTTCGAAGAAAACCGATAGGGACATTGTGGCCCCCGGCAACAGGGCAACCGAAGGAACACGGGTGGGTTTTAGTCAGTAAGAGTCTGACACGCCCTCCCGCTCCGCCCAGAACGGGAGAAGTTATTTGATAATTTCCCACCCAAAAAAAAAAAAGGGTACTGGTTGGACAATTTCTATGAAAACTTTACGGAAATTGTTCCACCGGCGTCGCATCGAGTTTGTTTGCGGAGCCTTCAACTTCAATGATATTGATAATACATAGATACCTACTCGATTCGATATCTTTCCTATCTCTATCTATATAAAAAAAAATTACATAAGAACGATAATTTCCTTATATTTACCTGCGTTAGGTACTTACCTACATAAAACAGAGTTATTTTGTTTTAAAGAGTCAGTCGTATCCAAGTGATTGAATAGTCACGAAGCACCGTTGGCATTGTATCTACCAAACATATTTTTATTATACTTAATTCTAAATAAACAGCATACCAAAACATATCAACATGGATCTAGACTTTACTAACAAAGTGGTTCTTGTAACTGGCGCGAGTGCTGGTATAGGCGAGTCCATAGCTATCCTATTCGCTAAACTTGGCGCGAAACTGTCACTGGTGGGAAGGAACGAAGCCAACTTGCGAGCTGTCGCGGACAATTGCGAGAAGCAGAAGGGCGTGAAGCCGCTGGCAATCGTCGCGGATCTGGGCACTGACGAGGGCGTCGAGAAGACGGCCAAGGAGACGCTGGATCATTTTAAAAGGTAGGTAATTGACCTTTTATTTTTATTGAATTCCCGGCGACTAAACACCACAAGGTATTCCTTAATTGTGGTGTTTCATTTTCGTAAACAATTTTGCCTAATTTATTTCATTTTGACAGCTCAACAACATTCATTGCGTTATTTACGTTGTTGAGCAGATTTTTTTTCCAACTTTTGAAGCAATGGATTAGCAATCTGTTTCAAATCGAAACAGAATGTGATTGTGTTGTGTTACGCAATTAGGGTACTGGTCTCCTGCGCGTATTTATTCGAAACATTACACATGCTTACATACAAAACATCGTGTGTATAGCCACGCCTCTTAGTTGCGATCTTTTTGTGTAAAACACGCGCACGAGACCCGGCGTTAGTCGCAAGGAGTATTTCTTTTGGAGTAGATGAAGCAGGCCCAGAGCGAACTGACGGAGTTATTTCTTTGGTGGTAACTTGAAAAAATCCTCCCATTTCTTAAAATAGTGCATCCTATAGGTAACGAAGGTTCAGTGGTCGGCACACTCATAAGTCAATAGAGCCAAATATCAGTACTATAACACCTAAGCCTTCTTATTTTATGAGAGCCAATCCTTTCTGTGTGTCCAAACTGTCACGATACACTTTTCTTAATCCTCAAAAGTGGCATCCTCTTCCACTCCACAACGCTTCCTAAAATTTACTTGCTAAAAAGTTGGATGTCTTTATTATCATCATTTTATCGGCTGATAATAATGTGATGAAAGCAGCTTACATAATAACAAGTCAACCTTGAATAACTTTGTAAGTACAGTAAATGATTAAAATTTTCAATGTGCTGTAATTTTTTGGTGAAAATACTTACGGAATCATTCTTCGTTTTTATTTTGAAAAAAACTTGATATCTTGTTAATTAGGTAATTACCGAAATCCCGACCCCCGCACGTATCTACGCTCGTACTCATCGAAATTTGTACAGAGCCGCACTCTATAGGCCAAAGCGCCGCATGCGGCTCGCGACGAGCCGCGGTTTGCCGAGCCGCGGTTTGCCGAGCCGCGGTTTGCCGAGTCGTACCGCCGCGCCCTAGTTAGTTATTGTTAAAACCTTCGTAAGCTCATAGATACTTACATCTTACGTAGGTAAATACTTTACACCGCTTACTTCTCACCGTTTACATACCTCAGGCGGTGACTAGCAGTCGCGCGTAGGCTTACGATATCTGGCCTGGTAGGCCCTGAAGATTGTCTCATGTTGAAGAGTTCTTCAAGTGCACTTGTATGCAAGTGCACTTGAAAACTATGCCAACATAATTCAGGAACCATAAAATACGACAACGTTAATTTACCTTCCCCTCTTTCCATTCCAGACTGGATGTCCTCGTCAACAACGCCGCCGTTGGTTGCCGAACGACCCTCCTGAGCACGCGGGATATGAAGATCTTCGACGACGTGTTCAGGATCGATGTGAGAGGAGTCTACAATCTCACCAGACTGCTGGCTCCGGCCCTGGTCGAGACCAAGGGAAACATCGTCAACATCTCCAGCATAGTAGGGACTGCCGTCAATATAGGCTCCCTGCCCTACGGCATGGCCAAGGTGAGAACTTTGGCTTGGTGTTAAATGTGAAACACCAAGCTTTTTGCATTTGATTTAAAATATCGTGCCATGAAACAAAATAATGTAAACCTACTCCATACATTTCCATTTGACAATTGACAGGTTTCATCACTGTTGAAGAATTTGTGACATTGGCATTGGCCCAAAACGCCCTTATCCCTTTGGTTGACTTTTGGTTGTTTTGGCTGTCGTGTATGTTATAAATCCCTTGTAGACCATACATTTAATATTCTTCCTTTGTTCCAGGCTGCACTAGACCACTTCACCCGCCTGGTGGCCCTCGAGCTGGCTCCCAAGGGCGTCAGAGTTAACACCGTCAGCCCTGGAATCACTGTAAGTAGCTGTTAACGTCATGGAACTCCTTCCTTCCTGCTAGACGTACAGGAGGCCTACCACCAGCACATAAAGCAGTATTATTTTAATATTACTTCAGTGTGGGAAAGAGATGAAGCTCTACAGGTCGTATAGCTCCATCTCTTTCTCCCACTGAAGTAATATTAAAATAATACTGTTTATGAGCTGGTGGTAGGCCCCCTGGTCTTATTTAGCAAAAGGCAATGGACTCTTTTCTTTCCTTCCACGTCTCCCTTTTAAAATAACAACTACTATTTTGAATCGAGTTTGAACCTTTTCTTTATTTTTCGCAGGAGTCAAACTTCGTCAAGCGCATAACGGGGATCTCGGAGCCTGCATACCAGGAGTGGTTGGAAGTTGGCTCTAAGGCCATCCCCATGGGGGAGAAGTGCGTGGGGGATGACATCGCGAGGATGGTGGTGTTTATTGCCAGCGACAACAGCCGGCTGGTCACGGGAACCAACATCGAAGTGGATGGAGGGTTCAAGTTCACCATCTCGGGTAGTAATCTCACTGCTGAAGTGAAAAAGTAATTGTGTCTAGGTGTTGGCGAAACTACTATGAACTATATATTTCTATGACTTTGTACCTTTCTAGTACCTACTTACAAATAAATAGGTAGGTACATAAATATTATTGTTTTCATAAAATTTGTTTGTGTTTTACATAATTCATGGTGAATAGTGACTATAAAAACTGACTAGGATTATCCTCCTTGAGTTCACTCTAAGTACTATTATAACTAAAACAACACGTGACAACGCGACGGCCCCGGCGCACCTGTATTGGCCACTAAGGGCATCTCGCAGTATTGACCACTAAGGTCTTGGCTGCTTAACCGGATTTTCCTGTCGGTGCCATAAGCTTCTGCACTTAGAGCCTCCAGCCAGGAGCTATTTATCTATTCTAAATTTAAATTAAGCGAATGCTCGTAAGGGCACCCCCTGTGGGGTACGAACCTCGGCTTAGGGCATCGCTGAGGGGAGGACAGCAAGAAGGGACAGGCTGGATCAAAATTATATTTCCATCATGATTATTAGGCGGGGTATTTAAAGCTACGTGCTCGGCTGCAACAACTGCTGGCACCTCGTTTTCGAGCAAGGGTCGGGGGGGGCGCACCTGTACGAAATGCTATAGTAAATACTTAACTAATGATCGGTTCCCATAAACAAAAGTAACACGTATCGTTTTGCTTACCAATGGTCGCATTTTTATTGGAAGTGTATAGAGTGCCGCAAGCGGTGGCAATGTGGCAGTATTGGTTATAGTGCCGCCGCCAGCTTGTGGCATAATAGTGGCGCTATCTAAACGGCAAAATAACGCGACTGTTTAAAGTGTCGTAGGTAAGCATTGCATTGTCACTTGCTATTTTCAGTGCCAGATTAACCACGTAGCAAGAGTAGCAATCGCTACGGGGCCCGTGCAAAAGCGGGCCCTGCGTATTCAAACCCGCCCACCTCCGCCTGAGTGTAATTTTTTGCGTGAAACGAAGACCGCGTGGTATATTGAATTTTACTTGATGTCATAACAACTTAAAACTGAACACCTTATCCGCTTATCTGTGCGTTCGCACTGGCGAAATATTTACAACGAAACATGTTGGAATCTCTATTTTCTGTCAATTTTCCATACAAAGTTTGACAGGCACTAGAGATTTCAACATGTTTTGTTGTGATGTTTCGCCAGTGCGAACGCATAGTAAGACAACACAAGTTTTTTTTTATATTTAAATTTCGAATTGGCCCTATATAAATCGGCTCTACAAAAACTCTGATCTTACCTTACTCGAAACTTAGTGTGGACAGCCGGATTAGCCACGTAACAGGTGTAGCAAAATGCTACAGACCCCACGCTCTATCCTCCCAGAACGCGCTTGGACAGAAGTTCTAATGAAATTATGTAAGAACAGTCTAAACAAACCCAACCTCCGAGCAGTTAGTCCCCTATGCTCTAGTCCCACTATGCATACAATTCTTCGATTCTATGTAAGCAATGGAAGGTACACATCATAAATATCTCTGTATTTTATTTTTACTGTCACCGAAATTACAAAGCCATCCACCGAAGTTAGCTAAATGATTACCGAATTCGCATTTAGGACACCGAAATTAATTAATTCAAGTTTTCATGCACAACATAACAGATATATTTCCAAAGCGTTGTACAGAACAATATACAAACTAAAAATTACACACATAGCTACGTAAGTAGGTTATGTAAATTACAAAAAAAACTAAATAAAACATGAAACACGAGAAATAACAAAATTAACAAACAAAATAACACTCGTATTATATAAACAAACTGCAATCAAGAGGAAGAAACAATTATATAAAAATTATCTTTCATCCATCCTCTCACAAAAACTTAAACATTCACGACACACATCGATCCGTCTCCCAGCAAACAAGTCACATTCCGGTGTTGATGTCAGAAGAGCATTGAGCATAGTAAGGGCCCGAACGAGGGGTGAGTTAGCTCGCGACACCGTGCGTGCTGATGGTACGGCTAGTAGCTGGTGACTTCGCGGCCTGAGTTGATGTTTGGGCAGAACAGGGACAAAAAGCCTTACTAACTGCTCCACTAGTTCCTGACAATCGGACTCACCCCGCATAATACGGCAGGCAGTGATAAGCAGGAAGCACTTACGCCTTACCTCGAGAGAATTAAAATTTAGTACGCCGAGTAAAATTTTTGTAGGATAAAGGAAGGGGTAGTATCCGAAGAGCTTTTTATATAAAAATCTAAGGAAGGCCTTCTGGACCTTTTCAAGAAGTAAAGCGTAAGTGCATTCGTATGGCTTCCAAATCACTGCAGCTGATTCGAGCTTACTCCTGACTAGGGCCATGTAAACTAGTTTAATGGCCAGTGGATTGTTAAACTCACGCATATTTCGAATAACAAATCCTAGTCTCCGGTATGATTCAGCAGCGAGCGTCCTCATGTGATCGTGAAAAGTAAGTCTCGGGTCGAATAGTACTCCGAGATCTTTCACAGAAAGAACACGGGCAATCGGTTCCTCGCCCAGGAAGTATTGTATATGCCTAGGATTATGTGCACGACTAAAAGACATAACGCTGCATTTGTTATTATTGAAAAGCAACTTGTTGTCAATGCTCCACTGAAAGACTGAGTTTATGTCCTCTTGTAAAGTTTCTGAATCAGAATCCTTTTTCACGCCATATATTAATTTAAGGTCATCTGCATAAAGCAAACACTTAGCATGTTTAAGAACCTTTTCGAGGTCATTAACCATGATCCCAAATAGTAATGGTCGCAAAATCGTGCCCTGACTTACTCCTGACTGGGTGTGGTAAGGCGCGGACACAAAGCAACCATAACGAACATATTGCTGACGATCCCGTAAGTAACTTGCAATTTTTTTTGTAATTTCGGGGTAAAGCCTATGTCATTAAGTTCAGCAAGCAATACGTCGTTATTAACGCGATCAAACGCATTTTTAAAGTCGAAGTAAAGAATATCAACCTGTATGCTTTTGTCCAAGTGCTCCGAAATAAGATCCACCAGCGTTAGAAGGTTTGTATTAACAGCATGGTTAGATCGAAAGCCATGTTGAGAATCGCAGAGAAATGGTTGTATCTGGAAACTAATAAGCCTGTGTATCGACTCAAACAATTTAGGAACTGTAGAGAGTATAGCTATTGGACGATAGTTTTCTACGTCAGACGTAACATTAGATTTAGGAATAGGTTGGACTCCCGATACCTTCCAAAGCTGCGGGTAATCTCCGGTGGCTAGCGCCAGGTAAAAAATGTGGAGAACCGGTGATTTTAGATAATCTTTACATCCTTTAATGATGTATGCGGGAATATTGTCTGGTCCTACTGCAGAATTTGGTTTGAGTTTATTAATAGCCATTTCTAAATCACGCATTATAATTGTATCGATATGTACAAAATGTCCACGGTTGCTTTGATAGTTACTGTTTTGACTTTGATAATCAAGAAGAGGGGGGTCCGGCAAGAAAACACTTGAAAAGAATTCCGAAAAAGCATGTGCAGCATCACTGCCAATATGATCTTTCCCATTATAATTTACCCTGGGTTCAAAGCCACCTCTGGTTTTGAACCCAGTGAACTTTGAATTTTTTTCTTAACTCAATGGACGCATCGTATTGTTAGGAATAAAGCAAACATCTAATGGCGGATGATATGCGTCTCGACGTGGTACAAGACCTTCACCATCAATCTCTGCTACATCAACACAGCTAATGCAATCTGACACCAACACTACATCCAACTTACTTCCATGCGCATTCATCACCTCATTCCTCTCAATTAGACCGCAAAAACTTAAAAAGTAACAATAGTAACTCAAAATATTATTTGATGTACGATTCTCGTTTAAATTCAAATCACCAACAATAATCACTGCACCTTTTAATGAATCAAAGATAGATTCCACTTTTTGAAACCAATGCATATATATTTCGTCTGATGCCCTTGGATGAATATACACTACACAAACATAGAAGGTAGAATCCTTTGTTGTGAAACGTAGCCACATATCCTCGCCAGCTTGTGTCTCCAGATCACAGCGGCGTGTCATCGTGATACCGGGTCTCGCAGCAAGCAGTACGCCGCCGCCGACACCGGTGCTGCGGTCCCGACGTAACACACTCCATCCGTGGCTCGTAATCTCCGAGTCAAGTACAGAACTAGTGAGAAACGATTCTGTTACAGCTATGAAGTCACTGTGGAGTGTCAGCAGGTTATGGTTGAAGAAATTAAGCTTAGTGTTCAAACCTCTAACGTTTTGATATATCAAGCTAATTGGCTGTTTCAATTTTATTTATATATAGCTAATTGGATTCAGATCGCTGTTGTTGGGTTCTGTGTGGTTGTCTTCGAAAAAACCAATCTTTTACCCTAGCATCAGTGGGCCGTGTATCCGCCGTCGTAGCTTTTTCAAAGAATTCAGCTGGAACCCCAACCTTTAGCTTTAAGCTCTTCTACAGTGCAGTTTCCCGTTTGCCACATGTTTTTTAGGTAAGACAGAATTTCCGTGGCCCCGGACATCATATTCTACAAGTGAATATACTTGCGAAATACAACGGCTTTAAGTGGGGTAGGTCCTGCAGTGCCACGAACAGAATTATATCGCTTAGGTTTTTGTTTCCGTACCTCTACCCACTCGCCATTGGCAGTTCTCTCGTCAGTTTTTGGTACTGGAATTTCGAAAGGCTCGTCTCGTTGAGAGTCTCCTGAGCAGAGAAATGAGATTTGTTGTCATTTCGGTGAATTTTCTCATATCGGTGGTGGTTTCAGCCCACCGAATCCACCGTTATGAGAACACCGAAAGGAGGAAAAACCAAAAAAACTTAACTGACAAAATACTGAAAATGTTTAGGACACAATGAGCACTCCTCAAGTAAATAATTATATACATAAGGCGCATATACTACACACAAAATTAAAAGTAATAAACACCCGGTAAACAAGTTAAAAGTGCCACGGAAACGATATTTTTTGTCCTCATTCACCGAAATGAATTACTTACGTTTTTAGCGGAAAGACGCAGCGAGGTAGTGACCGTTGCTCCACGTCAAGCGCTCAGCACAGAGCATGTAACTTGACTGACTACAGCTAGGTGAGCGCGGGGGAGCGAGCCCTACATGCCGTATGCCAATTACTTGTGTCTCTTTTGTTCACTGGGATGAGTGTATTTCGCGGGACAAAATGTTTTCACTTAGCAGTAACTTCACTGAGTAGGTGGATAAGAATAATAACACTGTTTGTCAATACTATAACTACTGGCATATTAAAATAAAAGTAAACTAAATAACAAATAGTTAATAGTTAGTTAGTCAATAGTTTTTCTTGTACAACGCAAATTACCATCAGAATCGTATCGGGGACAACCACCGCGATGACAAATTTAGTGGTTTAACATTTTGTTTAATATAATTACCTAAAATCCAAACTAAAAAAAAATTTTTGCCGTTAGCAACATTTTCTATTTAGAAAAAATATATTTAGACTGTATTCTAACTTTCTGTAGTGGCATTTTCATCCACGTCATGAAAATGTTCTGTTTGGGAAATTCACCCAAATCTGAAAAAAATTACAAGCATTTGTTGCTCAACCAAAAAAACAAATTTTAAAGTTAATACTGGACGACGGCGACGGTCCATGCTACTTTACTTTAGAAAATGCTACGGATGGAATAATGCATGATCAATCACAATTTGTATCGATTTGGAACAGAATTGCTAATCCATTGCTTCATAAGTTGGAAAAAAATCTGCTCAACAACGTTAATAACGCAATGAATGTTGTTGAACTGTCAAAACGACAGCTGATGATGTGATGTTGTGATGTGTGTGTGTGTGAGATGTTCAGCTCTCGGTGTGGCAACACGCCGTGTTCGGGTTCGCGACAAGTCAATCGTCATCCTGAGGATGCCTCGTTGAGAGAAGAAACACGTGTCGATTTCTTTCAGGAGTTTTTTATGGCTCTTTAGAAATAGTTATGTGGAACAGGTTACTAAATATATCCACGTCTATTGTATTTTTAAATGAAACAAATTAGTCGTAATCGTTTACGAAAATAAGTTAAGTATGCGATTAGGGTACTGGTTCGAAGTGAACTTAGCCGCTTTTGATATATAAATAGTTATCTCATGTCTTTATCCGGAGTAGGTATTTCTTAATGTTGTGTAATGGTGCGCCGTAGCATGTTATTTCATAACAATATGTAACATCATATGACGCGATTAACACACGGCACCGCGTACCGCCGCGGTAGGCGGTGAAGCAGATCTCACGTCGCATTGACCTCTAATAAATTCGTTGATGCCTAACACACGTAAACCGCCCGACCGCGCGGTCGAGGGTGCTCTCATCTCTCACCTCCGCGGCAGTGCGCGGTGCCGTGTGTTAATCGCCTTAGCGCACACCGAACTGCAAAATGCTCGCGTATGGTCGAGCAAAATTTTGACTGTTCGACCATGCAGGCGGCATGCTCGCCCCTCCGTGAGCAAGCTCCGTTGAAAATGCTCTGGGTTGCCAGGCGGGCGTGCATGACCAGTTTGATGCCAAAATCCAACGTTGGCAGACGTGTTCAATATGGTTGATGAGTAATTAACGCCCTTTTGGCAGAGAAAGAAGAACATGAAGAATATATTAATAAAATAAGACGTCATAAAATGAGAAGAACAGAATGGGTAGAAGAAACGTGGCGGGAAAGATGTACCTAAGGCGAATATTATACATTTGGTAAGAATTTACCATTAAGGGCTCCCCCACACAAAACTGCGAATTCGCATCGCATTGCAAAAATCTGCGAGCTCGGCCTAGGCCGTGCGCACTGCAAACTCGCAGATTTTTGCGATGCGATGCGAATTCGCAGTTTTGTGTGGGAGTCCTAAGAGGTGTTCATTTTTATGACTATTATTAGTAACTAATAATAGTCATAAAAAAAAAAAGTTTAAAAAACTGTAACCCGACTACGGGAAAATAAAATGATCTAAAAAGTACGAAACAAGCAAATATTTCAGACAGAAATCAAGACATAGGTACAAAAATGGTCAAGGTAAAGCCGTGGTCGCATGCCTGTATACCATGTTGGTGTCAAGAACACCTACAAAATTATAATGGCATGCGACGACGGCTTTACCTTGACCATTTTTGTACCTGTCTTGATTTCTGTCTAAAATATTTGCTTGTTTCGTACTTTTTAGATCATTTTATTTTCCCGTAGTCGGGTTACAGTTTTTTAAACTTTATTTTTTTTATTTTATACTTTTCCGTTTTTACACTTGATAAACGTAAATAAGAGTAGAGTAATACAATAGTTCAGTAATTAACCTATTTTAAATTCCGATAGCAGTGTATAGTGCTTTGAAAGAAACCATAGAGCGATTTATTTCGACGCCAACACCATATAACGATATCGAGCTTCGAAGAAATCCAAAATATAAATATTTCGTTGTACTTGTTTTTCTTCATAAGAGTGGAATTACAAATCGGTACTACTTATTAAGATTTGATTAACTGCACGTTGGTAACATCTTGCGATACTACGTAGCGCAGTCTCACTTTTGCTTGTTTTTAACGATTTAAACATATTTGTTTACTTTGAAAATATAATATTATATACATATTTGTAATATGCTCGTCAAGACCTTTCTTTTGATACCAAACATGTCATGATCATCCCATTTTAATTTTTTTCGAGGTTAGAAATTTACGTGTAAAGTCCACCAAATTAAATTTAGGGAAAAATCATATAGCCTATGTCACCCGGACCATTATTACAAATCTATTGATACCTCATTCATCAAAATCGGTTTAGTAGTTTAGGCGCTACGGTGGAACACACGTAAAAACAAACATACATACATACATACATACATACATACAAACATACATACATACAAACATACATACATAGACTGCTAAAATCATAACCCTTCCTTTTGGCTTTGCCGTAGTCGGGTAAAAATGAACACCTCTTAGTTTAACTGTTAAACTATGAAAAACATGAAATTTAAATTAATTTGCTACGCCCGCATATCCAAAGGCGAGTGCGCTCGCGCATGTAGAACGTATACTCGAAAACGCATCTTGCAAGCTCGAGCATGGTAGAGCATCAAGTTTGGTCGTGTATTTAATTTTGCAGTGTATGGAATTGTCATAAGATTAATTTTTCAGTACTCTCAGAAAATGCTCTGCTCTGCTCTGCTCTTGGTGTGCGCTGACACTCATGGTGACAATGCGCAAAATTGATTTCGACCTGAACGAGATATTTCGGCGCTGCTGAGAAACCTTCACTCTGATAGTCCGATGGGACTAGGAGAGAGACACACTCTTGCTAACTAAGTACCTAGGTGCCTATAAATAAATCGAATTAAGTAGGTATCTCATCTGCGTAGTTGACTAGTCTCTTCTGAGATTGGCCGCCGTGACTGAAATTCAGTCTGGAGCATTCACCATAGGAATGAGACAGGAGACTAGGTTTCCTGTTGTCCTTCACCCAACGTTCGTTAGACAGTGATGACAAAATTAAAGTCTAATACTCGCGTCGTACTAAAAAAGCGGGTCTTTTATCACGACTTAAGGCACTCACTGACAGGCGCGACGCGACTCCGGTGGAATAATTTCTGTAAAAACTTTACGGAAATTGTTCTACCGGCGTCGCGTTGCGCTTATCTGCCGGACCCTTATTGATAATACCTACTTATCATGTGTTTTCGACGTCTTTTCTATCTCTATCTATAAAAAATGACATTAGAATGATAACTTTCTTATTTACCTGAGGTAGGTACTTAGATACCTAAATAATATAGGTATATAAATAGAGTTATTTTGTTTTAAAGAGTCAGTCGTATCCAAGTGATTGTGTTGACATCGTATCTACCAAACATATTTTTATTAAAATTCTAAATAAACAGCATATTACAAACTATCAACATGGATCTAGATTTTACTAACAAAGTGGTTCTTGTAACTGGCGCGAGTGCTGGTATCGGCGAGTCCACAGCTATCCTATTCGCGAAACTTGGCGCGAAACTGTCACTGGTGGGAAGGAACGAAGCCAACTTGCGAGCAGTCGCGGACAAGTGCGAGAAGCAGAAGGGCGTGAAGCCGCTGGCGATCGTCGCGGATCTGGGCACTGACGAGGGCATCGAGAAGACGGCCAAGGAGACGCTGGATCATTTTAAAAGGTAGGTAATTGACGTATTAATGAACTCCCGGCGACTAAACATCACAAGGTGTTCCTTAATTGTGGTGTTTCTTAGTTGCAAGGAGTATTTCTTTTTGAGTAGATGAACCAGGCCCAGAGCGAACTGATGGAGTTCTTTCTTCGGTGGTGACTTGGAAAGATCATCCCATTTCGTGAAACAGTGCATTCTATAGGTAACGAAGGTTCAGTGGTCAGCAAACTCATTAGTCAATAGAGCCAAATATCAGTACTATACACACCTATGATTTAGAGCCAATCATTTCTGTGCGTTCAAACTGTCACAATACACTTTTCTTAATCCTTAAAAGTGCCATCCTCATCCACTCCACAACGCTTCTTACAATTAACTTGCTAAGAAGTAGGACGCCTTTATCTTATCGGCAGATAATAAATGTTATGAAGGCAGCTTGCACGAAGGCTCATTAGTATTGAAGTATTTGTTTGTACGTTATTGAATAGATGAGGCACTTGTATCCTGGTAACAGATTAACAGTGGCAATAAATTTGAACAAATACTGGTTCAATTTTTTTTTGTTAATGTTTTGTTTACGAAAGGGTTTTTTAACCTTTACGAATTACAAACTAAGAAAACAAGATACGTAACCAAAACCTACTCAATTTTTACGCTTATCACTCGATTTAATCGCGTTTGATACGACAGTCAATAAGCCAACATAATTCAGGAACCATAAAATACGGCAATGTTAATTTACCTTCTCTTCTTTGCCTCCAGACTAGATGTCCTCGTCAACAACGCCGCCGTTGGTTGCCAAACGACCCTCCTGAGCACGCAGGATATGAAGATCTTCGACGATGTGTTCAGGATCGATGTGAGAGGAGTCTACAACCTCACCAGACTGCTGGCTCCGTCCCTGGTCGAGACCAAGGGAAACATCGTCAACATCTCCAGCATAGTAGGGACTGCCCCCACTGTAGGCTACCTGCCCTATAGCATGGCCAAGGTGAGAACTGTCTCTTGGTGTTAAATGCAAAACACCATATTTTTTGCGCTTGATTTAATATATCGTGCCACGAAACAAAATAATGTATACCTACCTACTCCAAATATTTCCATTTGACAGGTTTCATCATTGTTGAAGAATTTGTGACATTGGCGTTGGCCCAAAACGCCCTTGTTCGTTTGGATCACTTATTGTTTTGGCTGTCGTGTATGTAATAAATCCTTTATAAACCATACATTTAATATTCTTCCTTTGTTGCAGGCTGCACTGGACCACTTCACCCGCCTGGTGGCCCTCGAGCTGGCTCCCAAGGGTGTCAGAGTTAACACCGTCAGCCCTGGAATCACTGTAAGTAGCTGTGAACGTTATGGAAGCTAGCAAAAGATTTAGCAAAAGGCAATGGACTCTTTTCTGTCCTTCCACGTCTCCCTTTGAAAATACCAACTCTTATTTTGAGTCGAGTTTGAAAATTTTCTTTATTTTTCGCAGGAGTCAAACTTCATCAAGCGCATAACGGGGATCTCGGAGCCTGCGTACCAGGAGTGGTTGGAAGTTGGCTCCAAGGCCATCCCCATGGGGGAGAAGTGCGTGGGGGATGACATCGCGAGAATGGTGGTGTTCATCGCCAGCGACAACAGCCGGCTGGTCACGGGAACCAACATCGAGGTGGATGGAGGGTTCAAGTTCACCATCTCGGGCAATAACTTCACTACTGAAGTGAAAAAGTAATTGTGTCTATCTAGGTGTTGGCGAGACTGCGGAGAAAAAAAATTGTTCCTAAATTATATTTCTAAGTTTTGTACCTTTATAGTACCTACCTACTTACAAATAAATACATAAATATTATTGTTGTCATAAAATTTGTTTGTGTTTTACATAATTCATGGTGAATTTTTTAGTTCAGTTTTTGAGGATACGTCTGGACCTCCCCTTAGTGGCGAGGCATGCGCAGGTGTTCAATCCAACTCCTTTTTATCGGAGATTTATGTTGAACACGATTATGTTTTGCGTGCATTGAAACAACTGAATCATAATAAATGCGCTGGTCCGGACGGAATACCTTCTAGTTTCCTGGTCAAATCTGTTGAAGAGCTATCATTGCCACTCTATTATTTGTTTAATCGATCTCTAAAACTGGGTATGTTTCCAAAATACTGGAAAAACGCACACGTTGTGCCCATTTATAAAGATGGTGACAAATCAGATTGCATAAATTACAGACCCATAAGTGCGTATACTGCGTATGACAAAACTTTTTGAAGCGTCTTTGTATCAGCATTTTTATTTTTTTCTCATTTTAGACCATATTTTCCCAATCCCAGCATGGATTTGTACGAGGTAAATCAACACTCACAAACCTGGGGGCCTACCACCAGCTCATAACGCAATATCATTTTAATATTACCTCAGTGTGGGAAAGAGATGAAGCTCTACAGGACGTATAGCTCCATCTCTTTCTCCCACCGAAGTAATATTAAAATAATATTGCTTTTGAGCTGGTGGTAGGCCCCCTGCTCGAGTACAAAATCTATCTGTGTGCTTTCGCGAAGGGTGGTCAGATTGACTCAGTCTATACAGACTTTCGGAAAGCGTTTGATAAAGTTAACCATGAAGTACTGCTTTTGAAACTGAAATCGTGTGGTATACATTGTTCCTTGTTCCGGTGGATACAGTCTTACTTAAAAAAAAGAAGGCAACTCGTTTCTGTCAGGGGAAACTTGTCGTTACCGATTCATGTTGCATCAGGTTTTCCACAGGGATCGCATTTAGGGCCCCTACTTTTCATAATTTTATTAACGATCTCGTGACAAAATTGACATGTCCCTGTCTCTTGTATGCCGATGATCTGAAGGTATTCACGTCAAAAAAAACTCATCTGACAGTGAATCCCTTCAGAACGATTTAAATATCATATCTGACTGGTGTACCCTTAATTAAATGAAATTAAACATAAATAAATGCTTTGTTTTTAAATTTACGAAAAATCGTATAAAGAACACATAAGCCTACAGACTCGAGGGTCAATCGTTAGAACGAAAGCACGTAGCCAGAGATCTCGGCGTGTTGTTTGATGAACAACTATGTTTTAGATATCATTACAATAACATGTAGAACATTGAAACTTCTTGGTTTTATATCCAGGTCTACCAAAGGATTTAAAAAACTTCAAAGCTTCATATTAGTTTATAAAAGCCTAGTAAGAAGTAAATAGGTAATACGGGCTGGTATCCGCAACTCCACGTCAAAGCGCGTATTTTGCGTACGGGTGGGAAAATCGATTATTCGATCCACCCCAGCTCCTCAAAGAAGGCCAGCAACGCCTTGGTGTCACTGACAATCTCACGTAGGGTACCTGGGTTACCGAAGTACTTGGCCCTGTATGTGGCGACCACCGGGCAGTTTAACAGCACTTGAGCTGCTGTCTCGTCGTCCTCCATGCAGGCTCTGCACAGCGGACTGTCTGTGACTCCTATGAGAAAGAGGTGTTTATTAAATGACCCATGGCCAGTTACAGCTGCTGTAACTGTACGCAGCTGCTGTTTCGTTAGTCGGAGAACCTGTTTCGTGAGGCGGCCATCAATTATATAGGGAGTGCCTCCTTGGCCTGCCTGCATTCACCGTGGTCCAACCAAAGTTTGTGATGTTGATCCCTGGTTCTTTTCCTTACCAGAGTGCGTAGGTACCCGAAGGGGAGTGGCGCAATGGGTTCAGGCCCCACTGGTGCCATGCTCGACCCCCTTCTGGCAAGTTCGTCGGCTGCGTCATTGCCCCGCGAACCGCTGTGTCCCTTGATCCATTGAATGGTTATATTATTGAGGCTACCCACCTGGTTAAGGCGGTGGTGACACTCGTATATCAGCCCAGAGTCAACAGTGTGACTGTTTAGCGCTAGCAGAACAGCCATACTGTCTGAGAGTATACAGTATATAGTAAGAAGTATATTGGAATACTGTTCGATAATTTGGTCACCGTGTTACGCAGTACACTCTGACAGAATTGAGAGTGTGCAAAGAAAATGTGTTAAGTGGGTCTCGTACCGGTACGGCTTCTCTAGAACGCTACAAAGCTATTCCGAGCGCATTGTGAAATTCAACTTGGAACTTTTGCATACTCGTCGCAAACAGCAAGACTTATTAAACCTACATGAGATTCTGCATTCCACGCTGGACTCTTCAGCTCTGCTGTCTCTCATAAACATCAATACTAGGTATTACACCCGAACACCGAAAACTTTTGCACTTCTGGTCTTTACAAATACACCTCATATTACAACTCTATCGTTAGAATGTGTCGAGTTTATAATGAAATTACAAAGGACAATAACAGTATCGACATCTTCGATTCTCGTGCCGCTGTTTTCAAAACACTTGTGCGTACTCTTACTTTTTAATCGTTTATTAATCTTGTAACGCTTTAAATACTGTTTGTTCTCTTTAAATAATGTAACTTTGTGTCACTTATGTACTTTACCTGGTGTGTTTGGTCTCCCACACATTCCTTGCATAAGCAGAAATGTGTCAGAGGGTAGACGCACAGACCTTGTAGATTGTAGCTGTAATTTTGTGAACTAAGTTTCTTACTGTAGTTATCATTTTTATTACATTTTGTTGCTCATCATGTTGTCAGCTTTGGGTGATAATCAGGTCGAAACCTATAATGTGAACCTAGTGATATACTGTGATTGTTACATGTTGTAGTTGCCTTGTGAATAAATAAATAAATCGAATAGTGACTATGAAAACTGACTAGGATTATCCTCCTTGAGTTCTCTCTAAGTATTATTATAACTAAAACAATACGTGACAACGCGATGGCGGCGCGCCTGTACGAAATGCAATAGTTTAAATACTTCACTTATGCGAAGTTTTACTTCAAAAAAAAAAACGAATCGTTTAACTTACCAATGGTCGCATTTTTTATTACAAGTGCCGCAAGCGGTGGCAATGTATCACTATTGGTTATATCGCCGCCGTCAGCTTGCGGCAAAATAGTGGCGTTATCTAGACTGCCGTAAAGAGTATGCACGGCAAAATAACGCGACCGATTAAAGTTCCGTAGGTAAGCATTGCATTGTCACTTGCTATTTTCAGTGCCGGATTAACCACGTAGCAAGAGTAGCAATTGCTACGAGGCCATGCAAAAGGGGGCCCCGCGTATCCACGCCTGAGCGTAATTTTTTGAGTGAAACGTATTAAGACCGCGCGGTATATTGAATTTACTTGATGACACAAAAACTTGAAACGTAACGGCTAAGGAGCCGCCTAAGACATATTTTTTTTTTTAAATTGCTCGTATAAATGTTTAAAATTTGAATTGGCCCGATAATCGGCTCTACAAAAAGTCTGACCTTACCTTACTCGAAACTCAGTGTGGACGGCCAGATTAGCCACGTAACAGGTGTAGCAAAATGCTACAGACCCCACGCTCTGCTCCCCCAGAGAGCGTTTGGACAGAAGGTCCAATGAATGAATGAAATATGTAAGAATGGTCTAAACCAAGGCTGCTCAACCAATTTTGAAGATGGGCCAAAATTTTAATTTCCTGATATCCAGCGGGCCATCTTTTGTAAATAAAACTTGCCTACTATTTTATTGTAGTAGACACCTAACTATTAAAATGAAAAAAAACTTTTAGTTAATCAGTTTATTAATAATCTAATAAAAAAACTTCAATGAGACCTTTGAAGAGGTTTTTGTGGTGCTTACAATTTATCAATATTTGGCGACAAATCTCAGGTCGATGGTAAAATCAAGCCAGAAATATGTTTTGTATTGAAGTACGGTAGGTTTTTGTTTTACACAATTTTTCAGAGTAAAATGTAGCACCAAATCTGCTTAAAATCTCCAAAAGCCAGTTGTAGGAAATTCTTCCTTTTTGGTAGGTACTATTTCCCAAAATTTTATGAAAATTTCGGAAGACTGCTATAAAACTCAACTCCAAAGCATTTATATTAGTAGAAATCGATTTCAGAGAAGTGTGGTTTTGGATTTCTTTTATTATTAGCTGAAAATTGAATTGAGAATGGGTTCATAAAGGGCAAAATATTTTTCGATCTTATTTGAAATACTGAAATCGTTCTAAAAAGACAATAATTTACCAGCTGACCGTTGTTGGCGAGCAAATTCAAATAGGTTGGCGGGCCACTTTCTGGCCCGCAGGCCTGGGGTTGAGCAGCTTTGGTCTAAACAAACCCAACCTCCGAGAGAAAAAAAATCCGAGCTCGCTTCGCTCGCCCCTGATCCTAGTTTCTCTACTCTTAATTCTATGGCTTTTCTGCATAAGGTTACAAAACAACTCCTATTTCTGTATGATTATCTAAAGAACCTCTCCAAAGTGAGGTGCTAAAAAATTTGTTCAATATAAATTGTGAATAGGTCACCTAACCTACAGAATCGGAGGTGCAAAAAAAAAATCGAAATCGTTTCGCTCGCTCTTGCATCTTAGTTTCTCTTACTTTATAAACTTTTCTACACTAGTCGACAAGTCATTTAGTTTTTTCATTCGGACGTTCGGAACCCTAAAAACATGGAACTGCGATGAAAAAATAAATTGGTTGGGTCTTTCAAACTAACATGAGGGTTTTCTATTAATAATTATGTAGAGTTAAGTAAATATAGTTTGAAATAACCGATAATTTACCAGATCTTTAAAACCTGTACCTAAGTTTGTCGGTTTTTACAGCGGAGTCATCAAGAAATGGATAAATTTCAAGATGTCGTGATTTTTTCTCATTTCGGTGGTTTTATTTTTTTCTAGGTTTTTGTTATTTATTTTAAAATTTAAATTGTCCTTTAGTCTATTTTAATTAATGTATTTTAGACACATTTGAGATTAATTTCAAACACCACCGAAATGATAAAGCAGTCCACCGATAATTTATATATCTTACCACCGAAATTAGACTTACGTCACCGAAATGAAAATGTTGATACCTCAGTTCATTTACGTACCCCCCTCACAAATCAAAAGGGAACATATTACGAATGGGATATTGTGCGAATGAAACCATTTGTGAAAAAGGGACTGTTTGAGAAGGCAACCGTCTACTACTCATCATGATCAGGGCCGCTAGACGTCCACTGCTGAACATAGGCCTCCCGCATGAATTTCCAGAGTAACCGGTTGTAGGCGGCCTGCATCCAGCTACTTCCTGTGACCTTTCTTAGGTCGTCTGTCCACCTTGTGAGTGGACGTCCACGTCCTACGCTGCGCTTGCTGGTACGTGATCTCCATTCAAGAACTCTTCTGTCCTATCGGCCATCAGTTCTACGCTCTATGTGCCCTACCCACTGCCACTTAAACTTGCTAATACGTTGGGCCATGTGCCGACGTAGCCCAACGTATTACCTTCGTTCGTCTGCGTATCTCTTCATTTCTGAGTCAATCTCGCAGAGAAACCCCAAGCATAGCTCTTTTGAAAAGGGAACGGTATCGACTAATAGTCGATGAACGACAGATTTTACAAAGACACTATAGTAAATATATCTGTTTTTTATTTTTATTGTCACCGAAATTACAAAGCCACCACGAAGTTAGCTAAATGACCACCAAATTCACATTTAGTTATGATAAGATAAGATGTTATTTATTTCTCAGTACATGGTACCATCGAAGAATACCTCAGCAGTTTGAAAACAAAATCCCGTGCACACGACACTTTTTTTTTCGTAGGTAAGCGTTACTATATCGTCCGAGAGCTGCAAGCAGAAATAGTTCTTATGGTGTATAGTTATGCGTTTCTTCGATGGTACATTAAGAACTTAATATTAAAAAAGTTTCACATGTACTACCGTTGCCGGTGTGGAAATATTAAAATTAAAGTACAGTTTATTACTTAATAATTATAAATTAGTTTGAAATGAAAATTGTTAATTTTGAATGCAATGTCAATTAAAATTTTTTCTTAATAATATTTATGAAAAATAAATTAAAAAAAACGTTATTGACGTTTTTCTAATTTATTTTTTCTCTTTTGGTCTTTAAAATTATCATAAGATTAGATTTTGGTTTTTATATTATCATTGTGATTTAATTCATAAATAATATTAAGAAAAAATTGTAATTGACATTGCATTCAAAATTAACAATTTTCATTTCAAACTAATTTATAATTATCAAATAATAAGCTGATTAATTTGACAGGACTGAACTAAAATTTATCTTCTGTCCTTTTCTTAATGAAATAGAAAGAAAAAGATGCACTGAACTTAAATTTAGTTTAGTTTGTGAACAAGGGAATCAGCACCAATGAGCACTACTCAAGTGAATATACATATACATAAGGCGCATGTATTACACACAAAATTAAAAGTAATAAACACTCGGTAAACAATATCATAATTTTTTTGTCCTCATTAACATTAATTTACCGAAATGAATTTACTTGCGTTTTTAGCAGGAAGACGCAGCGAGGTAACCGTTGCTCCACGTCAAGCGGTCAGCATTGACTGACTACAGCAGTACAGCTAGGTGAGCACGGGAGAGCGCGCCCTACATGCCGTACAGTGCAACTTTAAAGTGCCTGCTACACGGTCGCCAACCGTGTGTCGACAGAGGTGACCTTGGTGGTTTACAACCAAGTTTCTGAAAGTCAATATGTTGTGCTACAAAAGTTAGTGACAGAAATGAATAGCTGCAAAACCGACTCCACGTAGTCTTGTCTGCGCTACCCCTAGAGTGTAATTTAAGCCCGCGTAGGCGCGGAGGGGTGAGGCGGCCCGCGAGCTGAGGAGCAGGTGGTTTTAACGGTGGTGAGCGTTAAAACCATCTGCGACGATAAGCTTGCGTGGGACCGCCGTAGCCTTGCGCGCCGGAGCTGTGACATGCCTGCTGCATATTGCATGCTCTCTTGCATGCTGCATGCATGGTGTATGTTTGATTGCATGTTTGAAAAATTACATCAACAAATTCGGTATTGATTTTTCGGAATTTTCAGTATTTTATTCGGTCGTTTCTTTATTTGTATTCGCAGCAAATTTACTGCTATAAATACAAATTTTCCGACAACTTATGTCGGAAAATTTGTATTTATAGCAGTAAATTTCATATTTGGAGTATGCACATATTTAAAAAAAAAAACCGGGGCGTTTGTTACTACCCTTAAATAAAAGTAAACGTAAAACTAAATAACAAATAGTTTTTCTTGTACGAGCCAACATTACCAAATGAATTTTCCCTAGCTCTCTTAAAAGGGCGGTTGTAGTCCCTGTCTTTAAATCTGGTAATAAAGACTTAGTAAATAATTATAGGCCAATATCGTTGCTTCCCTCAATATCAAAAATATTTGAGAAAATTATAAATAGTAGACTAGTTAACTATCTAGAAAAAAGTCATATCTTATCCCCTGCACAATTTGGTTTTAGAGCCAAATTATCCACAGCCGATGCGGTGCATAGCCTGACCGATTATATTACAGAAGAACTCGGCAAAGGTAACCAGACCCTGGGAGTCTTCCTTGATTTAGCCAAGGCCTTCGACACAGTGTCTGTTTCTGTCCTTCTAAATAAATTAGAGGCCATAGGAATAAGGGGAACGCCGCTGAAACTTTTTGCTGACTATTTAGAAGACCGATACCAATGTGTTAGAATAGATAATATCACGAGCGATGAGCAGAAAAGTACTGGTTTTGGTGTTCCCCAAGGAAGTATTTTGGGCCCTACGTTATTCCTGATTTATATTAACGATTTGTGTAATCTGAATATCAAAGACGGAAAAATTATATCATATGCGGACGACACGGCGTTAATATTTACCGCTAAAACCAGTAGCGAACTGTTCGAACTTGCTCAACTAGGTTTTAATACTGTGACTAATTGGCTTCAAAGCAATTTACTAACATTAAATGCTGACAAGACAAAATACATTTACTTCGCCATGCGCAAGCCTCAATTTAATATTACTAACCCTCATCTATATGCCCATCAATGTGGAAACCGTTCAGTCAACATGTGTAATTGCCCTTTTATCCTCAAAACGAGCAGCATAAAATACCTCGGTGTAATAATGGACGACACACTGTCTTTCAGAAAACATATTGAAAGTCTAACTAAAAGAGTGCGCAAATTAATTACAATTTTAACATTTGCAGATTTAAAATTAATCACTCAAGTTTATTTGGCCCTATGTCAATCTATAACTCAATACTGCATCACTTCATGGGGTGGCGCACCAAAATCCTATCTACTTCCTCTTGAAAGAGCTCAGAGAGCAATTTTAAAGGTAGCAAACTTCCATCCCTTTTTCTTTCCCACAGATCTGCTATATAAATCCTGCAACGTGCTGACTGTTCGCCAACTTTTCATTATGCACTTAGTATTAAAACAGCACTCCATGCTTACCTACATTGCTGACAATTCTAACAAAAGACGGAATGATATAGTATGCACATCTAATGCGACCTCAAAACATGTCTTTGTAGAAAGATTTTTTACATTCTTAGGCCCATTTCTGTATAATAGAAGTATGCGATTAGGGTACTGGTTCGAAGTGAACTTAGCCGCTTTTGATATATAAATAGTTATCTCATGTCTTTATCCGGAGTAGGTATTTCTTAATGTTGTGTAATGGTGCGCCGTAGCATGTTATTTCATAACAATATGTAACATCACATGACGCGTCATGATGACAATGCACAAAATTTATTTCGATTTGAACGAGATATTTTGGCGCGACGGAGAAACCTTCACTCTGATAGTCCAATGGGACTAGGAGAGAGAGACACATTCTGGCTTACTAGGTACCTAGGTACCTATAAATAAATCGAATTAAGTAGGTATCTCATCTGTTTAGTTAACTAGTCTCCGTGGAGATTAGCCGCCGTGACTGAAATTCAGTCTGGAGCATTCACCATAGGAACGAGACAGGAGACTAGGTTTCCTGTTGTCCTTCATCCAACGTTCGTTAGACAGTGATGACAAAATTAAAGTCGAATAGTCGCGTCGTGCTAGAAAAGCGGGTTTTTTAACCATTCACGACTTAAGACTCTCTCTCGACTCTGGTGGAACAATTTCTGTGAAAACTTCACGGAAATTGCTCTACCGGCGCGGCGCGGGCGTCGCGTTGCGCCTGTCTGCCGGACACTTATTGATAATACCTACTTTTAGTCCGTGAGCCAGATAATATATTTTGTCAGTCATTTCCTCTCAAGCGATAATTCGTGAGAGAGTTGTATTAAACAGCATGGTGAACGTCAGCTACCGCTCCGTGGGTGGGTGGAGCAGCGGCAGCCTCTCAATAACGTAAAAAAAAAAAAATTTTTCAGTCATTTCCTTCCGACTGATTTGTTAAACGATAGTTAACGCAATAATTCGAAGATAAAAAAAGTCAGCTGGCCGTACCGTGGTGGATTATATGTCAGCTGGTCACACGAACATGCAAAAAAAAATTTTTCGTTCAGTGATATCCTCTCACTTGAAAATGTGTCAGATGATAGTTTACATGCTATTTTGAATAAATAAAAACGTCAGCTGGCTCTATGTTGGTGGAAAGGTCGTCAGCTGATGCAGTGAAAGGTGGAGCATGGGAGCCATCGCTTATTTCGCACCACGGTGCGGCCAGCTGACTTTTTTTATCTTCGAATAATAGCGTTACCTATCATTTAACAAATTTGAAGTCGGGAGGAAATGATTGAAAACATTTTTTTTTTTACGTGATTGAGAGGCTGCCGCTGCCCCACCCACCCACGGAGCGGCAGCTGACGTTCACCATGCTGTTTAATACAACTCTCTGAAGCATTTCACGAGTTATCGCTTGAGAGGAAATTGGTCCGAAAAACCTGTTGCTGGCTCACGGACTATTTACTTATCATGTGTTTTCGACGTCTTTCCTATCTCTATCTATAAAAAATGACATGAGAACGATAATTTTCTTATATAAATATTTACCTGAGGTAGGTAGGTAAGTACATAAATACCTAAATAATATAGGTATATAAACAGAGTTATTTTGTTTTAAAGAGTCAGTCATATCCAAGTGATTGTCACGAAGCACTGTTGGCATTGTATCTACCAAAAACATTCTTATTAAAATTGTAAATAAACAGCTTATCAAAAAATATCAATATGGATCTAGATTTCACTAACAAAGTGGTTCTTGTAACTGGCGCGAGTATTGGTATAGGCGAGTCCATAGCTATCCTATTCGCGAAACTTGGCGCGAAACTGTCACTGGTGGGAAGGAACGAAGCCAACTTGCGAGCAGTCGCGGACAATTGCGAGAAGCAGAAGGGCGTGAAGCCGCTGGCGATCGTCGCGGATCTGGGCACTGACGAGGGCGTCGAGAAGACGGCCAAGCAGACGCTCGATCATTTTAAAAGGTAGGTAATTGACCTATTAATGAACTCCCGGTGACTAAACATCACAAGGTGTTCCATAATTGTGGTGTTTCTAAGTCGCAAGGAGTATTTCTTTTTGAGTAGATGAACCAGGCCCAGAGCGTACTGATGGAGTTCTTTCTTCGGTGGTGACTTGAAAAGATCATCCCATTTCGTGAAACAGTGCATTCTATAGGTAACGAAGGTTCAGTGGTTGGCAAACTGATTAGTCAATAGAGCCAAATATCAATACTATAACAACTTTTTTTTTTTGGGTGGGAAATTATCAAATAACTTCTCCCGCTCTGGGTGGGGCGGGAGGGCGTGTCAGACTCTTACTGACTAAAACCCACCCGTGTTCCTTCGGTTGCCCTGTTGCCGGAGGCCACCATGCACGCAGCCCCGGCAGGCATTGGCCCTAGCGGACCCCGTCAAATCTGCTGACATCTCTTTGAGGCGCGCGTGGAACACAACGCGCCGTCGACCCGGGCTTGGTCCTTATTAGACGGCGAGCTACCCATTGCTCACCGTCCGCAAGCCCGCGCCTACGCTGGCCGGAAATCGGCTCGCGATTCCCGTCCCAGGCGTCTCCTCCTGCGGCGGTTAGGGGCGTGAGGGCGCGAAATTTGCCTCTCCCTCACGCGTTCCGCCTCCTTCTTCGTGAGCATTACCGCTTTGTAGAAGGAGGTGACGGCGTGCCATTTTCTCTCGCTCCGTACCATGGCCTGAACCAGGGCCGGACGCGAGAGATCACCGTCGCCGATCGCCTCTACGAGAACACGGCGTTGCTCCGCCCAAGCCGGGCAGACCTCCACCGTATGCTCCACCGTGTCCTCAGGCCGGTCCACACAATGGTGACACCCGGGCGTTTCCTCCCGCCTTATCTTGAACAGGAACCTCCCGAAATAGCCATGTTCGGTGAGGACCTGCGTCAGGCGGAAGGTGAGGGCGCCGTGGCGCCTCTCAAGCCACTCCTCAAAGAGGGGTCTTTTCGCCGCAATTGTGGCGTGCCCAAATACTATAACACCTAACATTTCTTATGAGAGCCAATCCTTTCTGTGTGTCCAAACTGTCTCAATACACTTTTCTTAATCCTTAAAACTCCCGTCCTATTTCACTCCACAACGCTTTCTAAATTTATTAAGTAGGATGCCTTCATCATTATCATATCGGCGATGAAGGCATCTTACTTAATAACAAGTCAAACTTGGAAAACTTTAGAAGTTAGGAACAGTGAATGATTAATTAAACTAATGAAGGCTCATAAAGTCTAGTCTGATATGTAGGTTCTTCAAATGGAAAATATCTGCATCCAGGTGCCGCTGAAGGTTGTCTCATGTTGAAGAGTATTTCAAGTGCACTTGCATAGCAAAACATTGACATACTTACATAATTATCATAGTTGTAACATAATTATCACAGTTGTAACATAATTATCACAGTGATAACAGTATTTATTTCTTTGGGGATTACGCAACGCACTTGATTCGGTTTATCAGGTAAAAATCAATTGATAGGTGCCGACTGTAATAACAACTTCATGCAGTTTGAGGAGTACCTATTGAAGTGTTTGTTTTACGTTATTGAGTAGATTAGGCACTTACATCCTGATAACAGATTATCAGTGGCAATGAATTCGAACAAACATTGGTTAAATTTTTTTTGTTGAATTTATTTTTACGGAAGGGTCCTTTCGAGACCTTTTCGAATTACAAACTAAGAAATCAAGATATTTGCCCAAAACCTACTCAATTTGTACGCTTATTACCCGATTTAATCGCGTTTGATACGACAGTCAATATGCCAACATAATTCAGGAACCCTAAAATAGGGAAATGTTAATTTACCTTCCTTTCTTTCCATTCCAGACTGGATATCCTCGTCAACAATGCCGCCATTGGTTGCCGAACGACCCTCCTGAACTCACAGGATATGAAGATCTTCGACGACGTGTTTAGGATCGATGTGAGAGGAGTCTACAACCTCACCAGGCTGCTGGCTCCGGCCCTAATCGAGACCAAGGGAAACATCGTCAACATCTCCAGCATAGCAGGGACTGTCGTTACTGTAGGCGCTTTGCCTTACGGCATGGCCAAGGTGAGAACTTTGGCTTGGTGTTAAATGCGAAACACCAAGATTTTTGTACTTGATTTAAAATATCAATGTAATGAAACAAAATATGTATACCTACTCCATACATTTTCATTTAACAGGTTTCATAACTGTTGAAGAATTTGTGATATTTGCGTTGGCCCAAAACGCCCTCGTGCCTTTGGTTCACTTATTGTTTTGGCTGTCTTGTATGTAATAAATCCCTTATAGACCATACATTTAATATTCTTCCTTCGTTGCAGGCTGCACTGGACCACTTCACCCGCCTGGTGGCCCTCGAGCTGGCTCCCAAGGGTGTCAGAGTTAACACCGTCAGTCCTGGACTCACTGTAAGTAGCTGTTAACGTTATGGAAGTCCTTTCTTCTGCTAGTCGTGCAGGTCTTATTTAGCAAAAGGAAATGGACTCTTTTCTTTCCTTCCACGTCTCCCTTTCAAAATACCCACTCCTATTTTGAGTTCAGTTTGAAACTTTTCTTTATTTTTCGCAGGAGTCAAACTTCTTCAAGCGTATAACGGGGATCTCGGAGCCTGCGTACCAGGAGTGGTTGGAAGTTGGCTCCAAGGCTATCCCCATGGGGGAGAAGTGCGTGGGGGATGACATCGCGAGAATGGTGGTGTTCATCGCCAGCGACAACAGCCGGCTGGTCACGGGAACCAACATCGAGGTGGATGGAGGGTACAAGTTCACCATCTCGGGCAGTAAACTCACTGCTGAAGTGAAAAAGTAATTGTTTCTGGGTGTTGGCGAGACAGCGGAGAAAAAAATTGTTCCTAAATTATAGTTCTACGATTTATAAGTACCTTTATAGTACCTACTTAAAAATAAATACATAAATATTTTTGTTTTTATAAAATTTGTTTGTTTTACATAATTCATGGTGAATAGTGATTATGAAAATTGACTGTCTCCGTTTGAAATAAGATTAGACATTTAAACAAACCTTTTTACAGTCCGTTCAACTGATTTTGACTTCTATTGCGTAGGCATAAGGATGGCATTAAAAGCAAAAAAAGTGGTTACAAACGAACTGTTTACTGCAGCTGCCATTTGTCATGCCACCAACGCAATAGAAGTCAAAATCGGTTGAACGGACTGTAAAAAAGGTTTAGTTAAATGTCTAATCTTATTTCAAATGGAGTATAGGATTATCCTCCTTGCTTGAGTTCACTCTAAGTACTATATATAAACAACACGTGACAATGCGACGGCGGCGCGCCTGTACGAAATACATAATCAGCCTACAATGTTCCCACTGCTGGGACACAAGCCTCCTCTCTGTGAAGAGTGGGCCATAATGTACAACGCGGGCCCAGTGCGGGTTGGTAGATAACACATGTCACATGTCTTAGAATTATTGTTTCCAGGACATGCCGGTTTCCTCACGATGTTTTCCTTCACCGTTTTGAGAGCAGTAGTGATGAAATTATTTACACAATGTAAAGCGCCTGCCTGGGTTGGACCCACGACCTACAACTCATACGTCGGGGCCGTTACCACTAGACCACCACTGCTCTCTGTACGAAATGCAATAGTTTAAATACATAACTTAAGCTCGGTTCTTAAAAACAAAAACGAATCGTTTTACTTACCAATGGTCGCATTTTTTATTGGGAGTGTAAAGAGTACCGCAAGCGGTGGCAATGTATCACTATTGGTTATAGTGCCGCCGCCAGCTTGCGGTATAATAGTGGCGCTATTTAGACTGCCGTAAAGAGTATGCACGGCAAAATAACGCGACCGTTTAAAGTGCCGTAGGTAGAGTCTAGCCACGCTAAGTCTGCATTAGTAAAGAAACGGTGGAATTTGAAAATCTATAGACGGCAACACCATCTGTCCCACGAAAAAAGAATTTGATACTTTGTTTGGCTTTTTGTTTTTGATAGGTTATTTTGTTTATATTTTGATTTATTCCTGGTAAAGAATAGTCACTTTAGCACGATGTAGTGTGGATTTGATACAGTTTTGTCATCGTATGGAGATAGAGCATATTCGACATAGTTTATTACACATAATCTATTAAGCAAAAATCAAAAGGCAAAATATCAAAATCATGGGATCCACTTACACGTCAACTTTTCGATATCTTGTAAATATTGTCGTTTTTACGACATCGTACTGATCTTGGAATTTACTTGTCGTAAATTGTATAACTCCCGCACTCTATTTTCAATAGGTTTAACCATTTTTCTACTTTATTTTGTGAAAACAACTTTTAGCGTAAGCAATCTGACATTTGAAGTACCCCGAAACTGACACACCTAACTGACTGATGTAAAAGTTTACCATTTATAAAACTTTTTGGGGTTGCCCATTTATTCCAGACTCATAAGCATTGCATTGTCACTTGCTATTGTGGTTTTGGTTAAGTGTGTAGGATAGTTCGGTGTCTTTTGTTTTGTATTTGTTTTATTTTACTACATGTGATACTACAATGACTGCTCATATGTCATTAGAAGATTTAAGTTTCATATATTGATAAGTACGAAAAACATAATTATGTGTATATGTCGTGGCCAGATCTTAGAATTGATCATTTCATGAAATGATCAACCATTTCATGAAATGGTTGCATTTCATGAAATAGAACATCGACCGCAGGCCACATCATGATGTGGTCTGGCCAGATTATTGAAAACTCAACGTTTGATGATATGAACAGTTAAACGCACGACTACTTCATGATGTGGCCAAACATTAGTGATCATATCGTAAAATAGTTAGATTATCCACCGGTAGAGGCGTTGATGTCGCTTTGTTTTTGTTGTGCATCATGGCGGCGGACGATAATTCGATTGAAAAAGCAATTATAAATATGCAAATGGAAGATAAAAGTGCAGTGTAGTATCGTTATTATACCAAGCTACGTGTCTTTTATGAAATTCACTCGAAAAACGAGCGCAACCTTAAAAAACCATGGAGTTTGGAACGTATTTCACAGGTTAGTACCTATTTAACTATTCAAATCTTAGTAATTGTTATTTTTCTTCTGGAATGAAAGCTATTTAAAATGTTTTATTTATCCATTGACTCAGATTACTAAAATTTAATGAATGCCAATAATATTTGCATGGATACCCTACTTCATGATATGGCCAAACGTCGACTGACATATCATTAAACGTTGACGTTTGAACGATTTGGTCAATTTTAGCTGGCCATTTCATGAAACACAACCATTTCATGAAAAAGTCGATCATTTCATGAAATGATCAATTCTAAGATCTGGCCACGACATACAGGGTGTTTGGCAGAACGTTGAACATACGAAAATTGTGGATTGGTGGGATCATCTGCTACTTACTTAGCCCTAATTTATTTGGCCTTAGCCCCATGGATATTTAAAAAAAAATTTTGCTTTCTTCTAAATAGTTTCACCACTTTCTTAACTTTAAAGTGTATTTTTTATTAAAAATGGGTACAAAATGATTGCTTTATTCAGATGTTAGCTAGAAAAAGTTATGAGTCCTCAAACTTACAGAAAGATGTAAAAAAATACTTAAATCTTAATTTCAACTTGCATTAAAAAAATATTCAGGAGGCCAGGGCCAAATAAATTAGGGCTGAGTAAGTAGCAGATGACCCCACCTATCCACCATTTTCGTATGTTCAACGTTCTACCAAACACCCTGTATATACAAAAGGTAATGTTACTACTACTATTGTTATTAGGAGAACTTAAGATGCAAGAGCGAGCGAAGCGAGCTCGGAACTTGGGGCATCCCGACTCGGACAGGTTAGGTTCGAAGGGCCGTCCCCTTCGTGGTTATTTTTTTTAAGCGTTCAGAAATAGGAACCCCGCGAAGCAGAGCTCCGTCGACTACGCCGTATAATACCGCATGTGGCTTTTTAAAATGATATAGGTACTAGTATGCTGCAAGCTGACGTCACTGCCGATAGTAAATTTTAAGATTCGGCCATTACTTACTGAACTTAGATACACTGTCCGTAATGAACGTAGCAGGTACCTATCGTAAACTGTGGCCTTACTGTGGCAATTGGCAGTCGCTATCAATCACTTATTATCACTCGAAACCTATCACAACAAAACTTCAGTAGACAGATAATGGTGCCGATTCCCTTGTTCACAAACTAAACTAAATTTAAGTCCAGTGCATCTTTTTCTTTCTATTTCATTAAGAAAAGGACAGAAGATAAATTTTAGTTTAGTCCTGTCAAATTAATCAGCGCTTGACGTAAATTGACGTAATTTTAGTCGGCAAGTTTTTAATCACGTCTAAACTTGTATGGAGAGTGACAGGCGATGATTAATTTGACAGGACTAAACTAAAATTTATCTTCTGTCCTTTTCTTAATGAAATAGAAAGAAAAAGATGCACTGAACTTAAATTTAGTTTAGTTTGTGAACAAGGGAATCGGCACCAATACCTATTTTGTCTAGTACCTAGTAGTACCTAGATATTCTAGGTATGACTTGCGATTATTCACTAAGGCATTATTTCCGATAAATACCGAGTTAGGTTATTTTGAAGAGGCAGTACCGTTCAAGTAATTGAATACAACGCACCGTTAGCTGTGCTTAGAATAAATATTCTACTTTAAGCAAAATTAAACAAAATACCTACCAACATGAATGTCGATTTCACTAACAAAGTGGTGCTAGTAACTGGCGCGAGTGCTGGTATAGGCGAGTCTACGGCTATCCTTTTCGCGAAATTTGGCGCGAAGCTGGCGCTTGTGGGAAGGAATGAAGCCAACTTGCGAGCAGTCGCCGGCAAGTGCGAGAAGCAGAAGGGCGTAAAGCCGCTGGCGATCGTCGCGGATCTGGGCACTGACGAGGGCGTCGAGAAGACGGCCAAGCAGACGCTGGATCATTTTAAAAGGTACTTTCACTTATTTCCGTTAGACTTGTGACTTTTGCGGAGACTGCCCCGTTGGTCTCATGCTAGCAAGCGCGACTACTGGTGCCCTGGGTTCGATTCCCGGGTCAGGTAAAGTGTTATTGGGTTTTGCCATTAGGAATTTCTTAGTTACAGCTCGGAGTTTGGAAGTTGGCGGTGTGATACCTCCGTGCCTCAGAAAGCACGTTAAGCCGTTGGTCCTGCGCCTGATCTCTCTCCAGGGTCGTGTCGGATTGCCGTCCCATCGGACTATGAGAGTGAGGGATGAGAGTGCACCTGTGTCTGCGCACACACGCCTGCACTATAATATCTCCCGCGCTGAAGGCTGGTCTCCGTTGAGATTGGTCGCCATGGCCAAAATTTGGTTTGGACGACTACTATTAGACTTGTAACGAATAATTTTGCTAAGTTGGAGTTCTGAAATGCTCCTGACTGTCCAGTTAAGGTCCTTAGTTTACCATTCATGCATATTGTACGTACGTACTACGTAACTATACCTACAATTTAAAAATAACTTCGTTTTCAGTATGATAATTAGGTACTTAGTGCAAAAACTTATCTTTGTGTGTTTATGCAATTGTAATAAGAACCATCCTTACTCTAAAATAACTAATTTAATTCCGAATATAATTATTTAACCTCAAAATAGATACTAATACCCAAATGAATATTAAAGTCGTTACCCCAATATCATAATCTAAAACTGTTTAATAAAACTACATATTCACAATATTTCAGGGATAAGGAAAATAATATGCAACACAAACTAATATTTTGTCAGTCATTTATATTTCTTTGCCAACATCAAATTCAATATTCTACACCATACCATCACATCTCCTATTTCCCACATAATATCACAATTCAATCCGTATTCTAATATTTACCATGAAACTAACAGGTTACCTTAATTTACAGTAGATTCCAACCAATACCATGCCAATCTATCTTTTTACCGACACAGCCACCAAGCACATCTTACCGTCACGAGCGCCTAACCCAGAAGGCCGTTCCCGCGCTACGTTCTGACACATCGAATTTTTGGGTGTTGCCAGTACAATATCCAACAATTACGTATTTATAAATTGAAACCTAACACAATTGACTGTTGTTTTACCTACTGATAGTTAGCACACTTGTGTTGTAGTGTCTGAGACTCGAAGTCTTACTTCTCCATACCCAGATATCACTGAAGGTCGTCTTATTGGTGTGTGACAACCAAGGGCGGATCCAGCCTTCGAGTCAGGGGGGGGTCACATAGTCGGGGTCCAGTCAGGACAGGCTCCAATCGGTGGCGGACTATTCCTGTTGGGGGTTCGGGGCGGCAAAACAAAATGAGGAATGAATGTCTTCTAAGTTTATGTAGGTTAACTAGTAACATTTTGCAAAAAAAATATAATGACAGCAAAACAAGCACCTACCCCTGAGAAAAAATAGCGACACAAACTCAGGGATTTATTATAGCATGTGAAACTCAATAAATCTGCCTAGCCTTTTCCCAATTATATTGGGGTCGGCTTCCAGTCTAACCGGATGCAGCTGAATACCAGTATTTTACATGAAGCGACTACCTGGGTTTCCACAACCCAGGAACTGGGTAATACGATACCACTTAGTTAGACTGGTTGTCAGACTTTCGGATTTCTGACGACCCGTAACGACTGTCCAAGATCCACGAATGACAGCCGGGGCCAACGGCTTAACGTGCTTTCCGAGGCACGGAGGAGTTTCGGTATGTAAAGATGGTCACCCATCCTCAGACCAACCCTGACAAGCGTAGCTTAACCTGATGGATCGACCCGTGCGACCCGAGCTCCTCGCATGTGAAACTAATTATTTAAAATTAATTAACGTAATTCTTCTTCTGCTCCAGGCTTGATGTTCTCGTCAATAACGCGGCCATTGGCGCCCGCACAACCCTCCTAAAGACAGACATGGCGACCTTTGACGAGGTGTTCAGGATCGACGTGAGAGGAGTCTACAACCTCACCAGGTTGCTGGCACCGGCCCTGGTCGAGACCAAGGGGAATATCGTTAACATCTCCAGTGTAGCAGGGACTATGGTCGCTGTAGGCAGCTTACCATACGGTATGGCTAAGGTAAGTCTTTTAATGGAGGTATAATTCTGTAAGAAATTGAAATCATTACCAGACTTCTAAGGGGTACCTACCACTTACTTGGTCCCATTGTAAAGTTGTTCAAATCCATGGATTCTCTTGAAAAGGCAACAACAGACAACTTCGTTGGGATTCCTTCACGTTCAGTATCGGGAGCCCTCCCAGAGAGTTCAACTAGTCGCATATGGGATGCCGAGAGCCCTCGTGGAGGGCTTTAAATGTAGGTTTTTCTTAGCGAATACAGCACTATAAACCGTGAAAATAAAATCTGACGCATATTTTAATAAGATTTATTACTAAGTAGGTATACCTGTGCGTTGGTTTTAAAATCCAAGTTTTTTTTTTTTTGTTCACGGTTATAAATATTACCGGGCGCAAACGTAATGCCGGGAACCCTCCCGGAGGGTCTACTTGCAAAATGTATGGCAGCATGGCGTATGAGCTCGACGAAAACGGGTGGAGTCACAGATATAGATATACCTAGATAACGCAAGAGCAACTACTTCGCGTGCCATTTTCGTGCTCAACTTACGTACAATAATCGTAAGCTGCCACTTTCGCGCTCAGTCTGCGTCGGTGCCACGCTTGTCGGAAGTCAGTAAAAAAATTGAAAATGGTTAATTACGCTGTCATAAATTGTAAAAACCGGACAAGTGCGTGTCGGACCACGCACAATGAAGGGTTCCGTAGTTGGGATGAATTTATCCCAAAAACAAACTTAAGTTTGTAGTTGAAAAATATGTTCTCCGATACGGAATGTATGGGAAAACATGTTTTTGCAACTGCAAAGTTAAGTTGGTCGATTATTACTCGTTAACCTGTAGAGCCTACTTAGCTGTGATAGTTTTCCTTTTAATTTCGTTATATAAACTACTGTTTTGATTTTTTTCACACACCCAAAACCAACCATTTAGACGGCAGGGGGGGGGGACACTTGACTCTAACAAAAATTTGTACTTTAGAGCTTAATATTTCGCAAACGAATCCCTGAATCCAAAAATAATTTTAACAAACTCACAATGTTTTTGAAGGACCTTTCCAATGATACCCCTCACCATGGGGTAAAAAAATAAAAATCACCACTTTACGTGTATGAGAGGTACCCTAAAAAAAAATGTTTTACATAATTTTGTTTTACCACTTTGTCGGCGTAATTAATATGTATACCTATGCCAAATTACAGCTTTCTAGTACTAAGGGTCTCGGAGCTAGACCGCGGACAGACAGACAGACAGACAGACGGACATGACGAAACTATAAGGGTTCCTTGTTTACTACGGAACCCTAAAAACTGTACAAACGCGAGGAGGAAAAATAAAAGAAACGTTTCCTAGTGCTTATGACGTCTTAGTAGGTAGTCAAAAAATGCCACGGTTGGTTTTCATACAGATCGTGATACTTGCGTTATCTAGGTCTATCTATATCTGTGGGTGGAGTCGAAAGTATTAGAAGGATCCTTTCCTTCCTTCTTCTTTTTCTGTCGTCAGGCTTGTCGCTTACGGAAAAGAAGCTGATAATAAATAACTCACTCATACTAATTCATTAACTTTCGTATTGCAGGCTGCACTGGACCACTTCACCCGCCTGGTGGCCCTCGAGCTGGCTCCTAAGGGCGTCAGGGTCAACACTGTCAGCCCTGGAATCACTGTAAGTATTGTGGTTTAACGCATCATCAAACGAACCCAAAAACTACTATGGATGTGTTACCAAAAACCAACCCAAAATCCAAAGAAAAGCAAAAGTAACCGATTGGGAAATGATACATTCAATAAGTACTTAATCATATTTTATTGCATTTCACAATGTGTACCACGTAAGTACACAAGTAACATTTTTATTTTCTTTTTGCTCATGTCCTAAGTATCTTATCATCATCATCATCAGCCTATAAATGTTCCCACTGCTGGGACACAGGCCTCCTCTCTGTGAGAGGGAGTGGGCCGTAATCCACCACGCGGGCCCAGTGCGGGTTGGTAGATGTCACATATCTTCGAATTTTCGGCTCTAGAACATGCCGGTTTCCTCACGATGTTTTCCTTCACCGTTTTGAGAGCAGTGGTGATGAAATAATTTACACAAAGTAAAGCGCCTGTCGAACCTACGACCTACAACTCGTAAGTCGCGGCCGTTACCACTGGGCCACCACTGCTCTCTAAGTATCTTAGCGTGATATTAAATAGCCTTTCTCAAGACTTGGGGTATCAAATGCTAAAATATTTTTTCTATCCGCCTGGTAATTCAAGAGATTAGCGCGTTCAATCAAACAAACAAATCTTTATTATATTAGTAGGGTAAATTCTTTAGAGATGGCCATAGTTTTTTTAGGGTTAAATAAAACTGAAAATATTGAGATCACAATTAGACTTTTATTTTTAAGAAAATCAGCAACTATCAGTCTTTAGAAAATCAGTATAACGGGTTGGTAGATGTCACATATCTTCGAATTTTCGGCTCTAGAACATGCCGGTTTCCTCACGATGTTTTCCTTCACCGTTTTGAGAGCAGTGGTGATGAAATAATTTACACAAAGTAAAGCGCCTGTCGAACCTACGACCTACAACTCGTAAGTCGCGGCCGTTACCACTGGGCCACCACTGCTCTCTAAGTATCTTAGCGTGATATTAAATAGCCTTTCTCAAGACTTGGGGTATCAAATGCTAAAATATTTTTTCTATCCGCCTGGTAATTCAAGAGATTAGCGCGTTCAATCAAACAAACAAATCTTTATTATATTAGTAGGGTAAATTCTTTAGAGATGGCCATAGTTTTTTTAGGGTTAAATAAAACTGAAAATATTGAGATCACAATTAGACTTTTATTTTTAAGAAAATCAGCAACTATCAGTCTTTAGAAAATCAGTATAAAGATATTTTTATAATGTGAGGAACATCCATAAAAAAAATATTTAAAAAAAAACATCACTGGCCGTCTCACCCGGTACATACGGTAGTGATGGCCGTAGTGGTACGGGACAGATGGCCGGTATTAGATTTGCCTCTGCCTTATGCCTTTTCTTTGATTTCTGCTTGCTGGAGCTCCTTTTCATTCTTCTGTCCACATTTAGAGCTTATGTCGTCAAAAGGTGTACAATTCTCATGTGGGGTACAGATTAAAGATCGAACATTGAAGCCAATCTTCATCCCTCTTTGAGGTCTGGCTGGAGAGACGCCACGGCGTCCTCACCTTCCGCCTGACGCAGGTCCTCACCCGGGTGTCACCATTGTGTGGATCGGCCTGAGGACACGGTCGAGCATACGGTGGAGGTCTGCCCGGCTTGGGCGGAGCAACGCCGTGTCCTCGTAGAGGCGATCGGCGGCGGTGATCTCTCGCGTCTGGCCCTGGTTCAGGCCATGGTACGGAGCGAGAGGAAATGGCAGGCCGTCACCTCCTTCTGCGAAGCGGTAATGCTCGCGAAGGAGGAGGCGGAACGCGTGAGGGAGAGGCAAATTTCGCGCCCTCACGCCCCTAACCGCCGCAACAGAAGGAGACGCCCGGGGCGGGAATCGCGAGCTGATTTCCGGCCACCGTAGGCGCGGGCTTGCGGACGGTGAGCAATGGGTAATGCTCGCCGTTCGATAAGGACCAAGCCCAGGTCGACGGCGCGTTGTGTTCCACGCGCGCCTCAAAGAGATGTCAGAAGAATTGACGGGGTCCGCTAGGGCCAGTGCCTGCCGGGGGTTCCAAGAAAACCGATAGAGAAATCGTGGCCCCCGGCAACAGGGCAATTTCCCACCCAAAAAAAAACAAGGCAATCTTCATGAGATGGGTTTTATAATATTTTTCGCTACATCCAGCACAATTATCAGCTTCATCTTCTGCGTCTTCTTCACCAGATGTATCACATAATATTGGTTTCTCCTTACTGGTATTACTTTCAGAACTTCTTTCTATTTTTTTGACAGCCGTTATATGGCCATCTCTCCTTTTTGTCTGGGTAAGATGGCCACCTCAATTTTTAAACTTACGAATTACAATTATGATGTTCACATTTTGATGTTAAAACGAAGAAAACACCAAACACAATACACTCCCAAAAATACAAATAAATAATAAAAATACTAGTATTTCCGTATGGTATAAGAACCTACTACAAAATTTCACAAGTACTAAATTCAATTAAGGCCAATTTACTTACTTTTTTACTTATTATTGCGCAATGTTTTGTTTGGATATTGTTCGTAGTGGCACACGAAGTGTATTAATTCAAATACAGCCCCACCTTGTGAATAAATGAGCAAAATATACTGATTGGCCAACTCTCCCGTACGGCCATCTCTAACGAATTTACCCTATAGATATCATATAAGAATAAAGCTGGGGGCCATCGGTTTCTCATCCGGTCTTCTTAACTTCTTTTCGGATTATCTGCGCGATCGCAAGCAGTTTGTAAGACATGGCTGCTTTGAGTCCAAACCTTACAATACACGCTCGGGCGTAAGTCAAGGATCCGTGTTGGGGCCGCCTCTTTTCCTGATCATGATCAATGACCTCATAACTAATGTTAAGTTTGCCAAGTGCCTGCTATATGCCGATGACCTTAAGCTAGTCGCACAAATCCGAACGGACGAGGATTGCAAGCTCCTTCAGAGGGATATTGACGCCATCTATGAGTGGAGCATTGTGAACAAGCTATTTTTTAATAAAAACAAGTGCTACGTCATGACATATGGTAGGAGGTTACGACCAATACATCATGACTATAATTTGGGAGGTGAAGTAATCACTCGTGTCACCAACATAAAGGACTTGGGAGTGACTTTCGACCGCTGTCTGTCTTTTAAAGATCACGTTTCTGCCCTTGCGAGGGAATCTTTCAGGCGCTTGGGATTTGTTTTGAGAAATGCGCGTGACTTTCGCAATTCAAATGTTATTAGGCTGTTGTACACTGCTCTGGTTCGAAGCAAACTCGAGTCCAGTGCCTGTGTTTGGCACCCCTATACCGCGACCCAAACACTTATGCTGGAAAAGGTTCAGAAAACATTTTTAAGATGCCTCTTCCAAAGGTTATACCATTTCTTTCCGTACATGTACCCTACCAACTATCTTTTAGGGATGTTAGGCTTTAACTCGTTGGAGGTAAGAAGAGGTCTTGATCAGCTCACGGTAGCCTGTAAGACTTTACGGGGACGTATCGACTGTCCAGAGCTCCATGGCCTTTTCTGTCGATTATTTGTGCCCGACAAATACATTGGACACCGTCAGAGCCGCCGACACAATTTGTTTGCGCAACTATCATGCAAAACTATAGCCAGAGCCGAATCCCCAGTCTGTCGTACCCTAAAAATGCTAAATGCCTTTCTGACTGCCAACCCTGAATGTGATGTGTTTGCGGATGAATGGAGTAAAATTATGCGTATATGTCTGGTGTTCTGTGAGAGAAAGTATGCTAGGGAGTCCACTGTTCCATGTTAGTTTTAAATTAAATTAATGTCAAGATTGTAATTGTTTCTATGTTAATTAATGTAATTGGTGTTGTGCCGTTTTAATTAACTATAAATAAATAAATAAATAAAATAAATAAGGCTCAAATGCATGAAAAATTTCCGAAATCTGGATCTACTTTTAGTAGGACAAAGTTGACAAAATATATAAGTATACGTTGTACTACCTTGTTATTCCCTAGGTATCCAACTTTTTGAAGCGTATGATAGGCTACTCGGAGGCCGAGTACCAGGCGTGGCTGGCGACCAGCAGTAAGCAGATCCCCATGGGAGAGGCTTGCCTGGGGGAAGACATTGCTAAGATGATCGTCCATATCGCCAGCGACAACAGCCGGCTGGTTACAGGAACCATCGTCGACGTGGATGGTGGAATCAGGTTCACTAGCACAAGCAACCTCATCACTGAGCAGATCAAGAAGTAAAGAAGTAACGAAAAAAATGATGATGTTAATGGTCTGTGATGTGATTAATAATAATAATAAAAAAATAAAAATAAAAGTTTATTCTCTCGCCACAATATAACAAAGAAAATAGAGAAATCACAGTTGTAAAATACATAGGTATTTGTTATTTAATATTGTGGGAGACTGGTGCCTAAACTAGGCTCGAGGTCTGTATTTCAGGACACCAGGATCTCCGCCATTTAGTTATTCTATTATGTATTTGTACACCGACCATGAGGAACACTATATAATATCATGGCAGGAAAAAGATATATTTTGTGACTCAAGTAAATTTTGATACAGTAAATTGGTCTTTATTAAATCCTTTCATTTATGACATTGAAGCAACTAGTTTTATTTACCTTACTACTAGATGTTCCAGGCTTCCTAACTGTTTCTGGCTGATCGGTTTATTTGAATGAATGAATGATAAAATGCACCGACCCCAACGTGGTTTAACCAGACTCGATAAATCGAATGAACCTGAAGATTTGCACTAACCCCTGAAGCTTCATGTTTCATTGGCCACTGCATATCAAGGAGTAGACCGGGAGACGCGGTAATGGTAGGAAAGACGTGCCCTTAGGATATGGAAGGATTTTCAAGCCGTGGAGGCAATGGAATAGTGGAGAGAAGGGTAATATTTATCTATGGACGGTTCTGGTCGATCTTCGCCGGTGAATCTTTTGGCGGGGTTACACTGCTTTCTCAGCTATTTTCAATATCACTGCTGTGCTGTGTTATACTTTTATCCTGTGTTCGTCAGAGGTCTTGTTGCTATCCGTTTTGGGTTTCTTGTAAATCTCCCTAGCAGCCTTCTTATTAATCTTATATCGGTCTTCAGCCGTGTCCATCCAAAAGTTGATTTCCTTGTCGAAGGCCGATAGGAGTTATGTCCTGTTTTAGGTTGTCATTTCATGTGTAAATAGATCGGCCGACTTTCATGGATTTGGCCTTGTACACACGGCTACACATCAAGTCATACATTTCCAGTTTATGCTAAACTCGCATTGCATAGGATTTCCTTACAATGCGAGGTCAGCCTATACTGGAAATGTATAATGTACGCCTGTGAACATGTGCGAGATAGCACATCCTGTGATTCTTGATGCGTTTGGTTACGGTTTTTCCGTCTAACATTTCAGGCATTTTCTTTTGTCTTGAAACTAGCATGGTTAATCAAATTTCTCATGATAACTCTCTCATATCTTCTTGATCTTGACCTGTTAGCTTTAGCGATTGACGATATGAACCGGAGAGCCGGGTGACATCTATCTATGGATGGGATCTTTTAACGACCTCGTCGCCAGGTTGGTTCAAGTCCACCTTCACTGGTGAATCTTTTGGCGGGGTTCAATTGCTTTCTCGTTCTTTTCTAAGTCACTGCTATGCTGTGTTTCACGCGCTATTGTGATCAAGTTTTACCGTAGTTCCGGAATAACAAGATTATGATTACGTTGCCCCTCTCTGACTGATCGACAGACAGACGTTCACCCCAATATATTGCTACCTTGAAATTATTTCGACGGCCCCCACGTATACTATCGAAATTACAAAAAAGCCATTTTAGTTTTATTGCACTAATAGCAAGTAGAGATAAAGATGTATGATTTTATATAAAAATTATGTACTAATTTTATACCCTCAATTGTTTGTCAATTGAACAAAATCGAAATTGGCATATTCGGTAAAAAAGTAACCAGCAGTAACCAAGTAAACTATCGCATGTGTAATATTAGAAAAAGTATAATAATTATCAAAAACAATAGTACATAGTGTAAAATGGTAAAATTTTCCACTTTAGATACATTGGTAATATAAAATTTTCGAATTTCATGTTCGACAAAAATCTAAATCTAAACTTAGAATCGCTCTCCTGTAAAGTAGAGGTTTTGCAGTTTCGATACTTTACGTGGTGTACTACCTACTAAACTAACAGTCCAGTGTAATGGGTTTAGGCGTGAAAAGGTAATAGCCAAAGTTATAATATATAAAGTGATAAGCATGGATATCCGCTACGATACCTACCGTTACAGATAGGTAATTAGGTATATAATAAAAAAATGGTTTGGGTAATGAGTGTAATGACTGAAATTTACGGTAGGACCTCAATTTCTGTATCTATCTATCCGTGACATCACTGCGGGCCCTATCAGAATACCAGCGCTGCGACATTTATTTATTTTTAAATGTCGCAGCATATGCTGAGATAGGAGCCTTTTGGCCTCGTACAGGACCTTCTGATTTTATTTAAATTTTTTTTTTTTTAATTGTTTTTTTATTATTTTATTAATGTTCTTATAGAAGGTGTTTAGTTTAATCTGTGATTTCCTGTGCGAGTCTCAATAAATACTTTTTCTTTCTTCTTTCTTTCTAATTTGTCTCTATTGTGCTGTGCTCACTCACTGCTGATAAGACATTCCTAATATTAAATTTTAAAGTAAATCTAGTGTAACTATATATATTTCTACATATTTTGTTGATAAACAACATAAAATTTTGTTATTATGTTTAGTTTAGATAACCCACACCTTGACAATGTTGTGATATCAAACTGGTTGAACTATGACGCGGCAGAAATAATCGCATCCCATCGTGTATCCATACTTAACTGAGATAAGTTACTATAATAAATGCCTACTTACGGAGGCATTATGTATTTTGAGACGATCATGATCACGCATAGTTTAATTCCTAATTCAAGTCTTCGCCATATTTTTTACTGAAGAAAAGAAAAATCAGTGTTTAGATTCGTTTGTATTAAAAATCATAATAAAAGGAAGGTCAATTGCTCACTTCATCATAGTTGTAATTGGTTATTCCCAAAAATGCACTATTGTGTGTTTACTTACAGCCTTCAAATAGGTACTTTTAATTTAGGTTGATACCAGAACCGGCGGCGGCGCTCTGACCTTGCCTGTTGCGTTTACCGCCGGCTCCACGAGTCGACGAACTTGATGTTGTCTCACTATAATTAACTAGAGTAGGTACAGTTACAAACAGTGCGATACGATGCATTGTTCGCAAGTGCTCAGAAGCTAACAAGCGTTTATATTTAACGCACGCTAAAAATAAAAACATGAACGTAGACTTTACCAACAAAGTGGTGCTTGTAACTGGCGCGAGTGCTGGTATAGGTGAGTCCACAGCTATCCTGTTCGCTAAACTTGGCGCGAAATTGTCACTGGTGGGAAGGAATGAAGCCAACTTGCGAGTAGTCGCGGACAAGTGCGAGAAGCAGAAGGGCGTGAAGCCGCTGGCGATCGTCGCGGATCTGGGCACTGACGAGGGCGTCGAGAAGACGGCCAAGGAGACGCTGGATCATTTTAAAAGGTACCCTTTAACTAACACTTAAGATAAGTCAATCTGCCTAGCCTTTTCCTAACTATATTGGGGTCAGCTTCCAGTCTTACCGGATGCAGCTGAATACCAGTATTTTACATGGAGCGACTGCCTATCTGACCTCCATAACCCAGTAACTAGGTAACACGATACCCTTGGTAAGACTGGTTGTCAGACTTTCGGGCTTCTGACGACCCGTAATGACTGTCAAAGATCCACGAATGACAGCCGGGACCAACGGCTTAACGTGCTTTCCGAGGCACGGAGGAGTCTCGGTATGTAGAAATGTCACCCATCCACGGACCAACCCCGGCAAGCGTAGCTTAACCTGACAGATCGATCCGAGCGGCTGTTAGTATTTAGCCACGAGCTCCTAACACTTAAGATAAGTATTAAATTAAAAGGAAATTAAATATTAATGAAGTTCTTTATATTAAAACTATTCTACTAAATACATATTTATTTTACAAGTTGTAAAAAAATACTTAGTGTTTTGATCTTGTCATACCTAACAAAATGTGTAGGTATTTTTATCAATAAAAGAAACTTTCGATAGCAGCAAAACTTACTACCCGCTAGCTAAGATTATTTTTATGTTTACTTATGCAATTGTGTCGTAACTGATAACGTTACTTCCCAACTGGCAAAAACATATGCTATAATAGTCGAGGCCACGTTTCTGTTTCAGCTCATAGTTCAATAATGTAGATGTAATAAGTCGTATAAAAAGGGAGTAAACGTTTACTCAACGCGATTTGGGCGCAAATTATTTAGCTAATAGTGCTATGAAAGTCGTGTTACTGTTAAATAAGGAACATAATTGGGAAATAATTATCAAGTAAAAGCAAAACTGGACCAAATTTAGAGTAGCAATAGCAATATTGCTACCTTTCCATGACCATTGATGGAGTTAAAGCTTTTTCGTTACTATTAATAAACAAAATCATGGAGTAAATGTTGCCGATTAGCCATAAATCGTCATTTTTGTCAGTTAAAAGCAAATAATTTACTGTTATTCCACAATTTCGCTGTGTATCAGTTATTTCATCACAATTTTTTCATTATTTTATGAAACAGAACTTTGTGTGTGAATTATTATAACAAATATGTACAAATATGGAAGTATTGAATATACCTAGTTATAGCAATGTACTGTCTATAGAATTTTGCATATCTATATGTAAATGAACATGCAAAGTAACTTTATCGATGAAATCGTAAGAGTTATTTAACATATATTTGTGGGCCACGCTAATTATTAATAATATAATAGTAATAACAAATAAATTTTATCAAAATGTTAGATCAAGATCCATTAAACAAATTTAAGTAAATATATTACTATTACATAACAATATATCGGTTATTAGTCGAATAATTGTATGATTTTATCTCATTTATAGGACATAGTGCCGCCATATTGGTATTCCTTCATTATTATTTTTTTTCCTTTTCCATATTTTTTTTTCCATTTCGTAATCCATCACGTAAATTGTTAATATTTTTCTGCAAAATACTGGTGCGCTGGATGACATATTACATAGCTTGTAAAGTAATTAAAAACCAGTTATACAACACCTAATTCAATAAAAGTGTTAAACCAGCATTCATAACGATTCAAGTTCAGTAACTGCAATATAAACACTTACATGCGTCTAATCGATTTAGCATGCTATTATAGATATTAAGATACTTTTCAGTAAATAAGCAGCTTTTATTCAGGGTATTCGCTTCAATATAGTAATGTCGAGTAGCAGCCACATATCAGCTTTTTAAACATGAAACTTGGGAATCGATTACTCTAATAGCGCAATTACTGCACCACATGTCGTATAAATGAGAAATGGTAGTTACTATATGACTATTGAATAAATGCACTATAAGAATATCGAGTAAACGTTTATACGACACGGTTAAAGCACTTAAAAGCAAAAAATGCTAAAAAGTTGCAATAAATGCTTTTACGCTACATTGTGGTACGTAGCAACTACTCAACATTTATTCTATCTGTAGCTGAATAACTCATTCATTCTTCGACTGTTTTTCTAGTTGGGTTACCTATTAATATTTGGTCAGTCATTTATTTAATAAGTTTGCACTTAAATTATCATCTCATTTACCGTTGCTAACCACTATTTCTCTACATTCTAGACTGGATGTGCTCGTCAACAACGCGGGCGTAAGCGCGAGGACCTGCATCCAGCTGACAGATATGGCGACCTTCGACGAGGTGTTCAGCGTCGACGTGAGGGGGGTGTATAACCTCACCAGGTTGCTAGTACCGGCCCTGATCGAGACTAAGGGGAACATCGTCAATGTGTCCAGTATATCGGCCACTGCCGTCGTTGTCGGCAGCTTGCCTTATGGCATGGCTAAGGTAATTTTGATATGAACCTGTTGCCAAAGGCAGGGCCTCTTGGAGGGAGGGAACGAATATTGACAAGCAAGCATACTTTTCTGTTTCCTACTTTTTTCCTGCATCGTTAATTGCCTTCAAATTAACACGTTCAGTGCCGGGAGCACTCCTGGAGGGTTCACCTAGTCGCATCGGAGCCCTCGTGGAGGGCTCATTTTAAGTGTAGATTTTTCTTAGCGAATACAGCTTAATAAACTGTGAAAATAAAATCTAATGTATGTTTTAACAACATTTATTAGTAAATGCGTTGGTTTTAAAATCAAAGCATTTTATATTTTTATTTTTTGTTTACATATAAAAATATTCAAAAAAAAATTAAAAGGTTGTAAACTACGTATACCAGACCCCCTGAAAACACAATTTTACTTTGCTTTACATTGTTTTATAACACGGTTTTAAGCCTGATGCCGTTCACCGTCCGCGATGGTTAACTTTAGCGCAAATGTAATGCCGGTAACCCACCCGGAGGGTTCAATTCCAATATGTATGCGGCATGGCGTATGAGTTCTACGAAAAGTGAGTGGAGTCGAAAGTAACTTAGAAAGAATTATTCATGACATTAAAAAGTAACATTGGTAGGTACATTTACATCATATTTACGTGGCCTGTTTCTAGCCGCCACTCGCAAATTAAATATTAACATTATGACGTCCTCGCGACATAAAGGCATAACAATTATGCACAATATAGGTAGGTACAGACGCCAGCACATCAAGCTACTACAATCTGTCAAATTTATTTAATAGATTTTCAACTTTATCGCTGACTTCCAAGGTTCAAAATTGATTGGGAAAATTTGTCAGTTTCGGGTAGCTTGATGTGCTGGCGTCTGTACCTATGACATTCTCTATCAATTCATATCTATTTGTTCGTTATTTAGTTCATGCATGGGTATTGTTTCCCGCGTTGCAGGCTGCACTGGACCACTTCACCCGCCTGGTGGCCCTCGAGCTGGCTCCGAAGGGAGTCAGGGTCAACGCTGTAAGTCCTGGAGTCACTGTAAGTCTTATTTCTGAGTACCAACCAATCTGATTTTTTTTGTCTTTTACCTTTTAGACCTGAAATTTGTCGTCTATGGCATAAACTTGCCTCGAAGAGCTGTAAACTATCTTCTTATAATTCCAGGTGTCAACGATAGTAAAGCGGATGACAGGCTACTCGGAGGATGAGTACCAGGCTTGGCTGTCATCCGCCGCCACCGCTATCCCCATGGGCCGCGTGTGCGAGGGGGATGACGTCGCCAATATGATCGTCCACCTCGCCAGTGACAACAGTCGGCTGGTGACGGGCACGGTCGTCGAGGTGGATGGAGGGATGAGGTTCGCCAGCCCGGGCAATCTACTCGCTAAGCAGATAAAGTGATGCTCGAACTTGTATTTCGACTGATTTAATTTTATAGACTATTAATAAATTTTGCAAAGTTGCAATTCTTCCAAAGATCCATTTATGTACTGGAGGGAACTATTGATGTTTTTTTTTTTGCATATCTTCATTTTAATGTACAGTAGGGTGTTCACTGACGTGAGTGAACACTACCAGTATAGCTGACCTCAGGTCAAAGTGTTACCACTGACGTACGTTCGACTGTACCTTCATACCTTTTAATTAATTATCATCAAGTTGTACCATAGTTCCCGAATAACAAGATTATGATTAGGTTGCCCATCTTTGACTGATCGATAGACAGCTGATAGCTCTTTGATATGATCTCAAAGATATTTAAATTTTGTATAGACTGGTTCCGCTCAGACTTGTTATCAAGTTTACGAAAAAAAAATAAAAATAAACCACCAGATTATGTAACCAAATGTGATGACTTATGGTAATTTAATTATCTTATTTTTCTCAGTGATGCTATAATATATTAAAATATCATCAAACTGGTATTATTATATCCAAAAAACGAACACATGTCGTCGGCTAGAATGCCAGACGCTGCATATTCATGATGGACATAAAATGATGTGTTCACATGTATTTGTAAGGCTCACATGTTGTGGGCATAACAATAAGATTACAGCAACGACATGTCCAACACTCCAGAGAAACAGTTAAACTATGAACAGCAAAATTAAATAACAAAAATGGCACTTTATTTACATAAAATAACACAAAAATAACACTTCACTTAATTTGTTCCTTCAAAATCTCACTGTTTCCCGAGCCGGCGAACTGTAGGGCGCCATCCACGGGCACGATAGCGCCGGTGACGACCCTACTGACGTCATCACAGGCCAAGTGAGCGATCAAGTTGGCGCAGTCCTCCCCCGTCGTGGCGTTGCCCATGGGGATGGTGGCTTCAGCCGTCTTGAGCCACGCGCGGTACTCTTCGTCTGAGTAGCCGGTCAGGCGTTGGACGAAAGTGCTTATCTAAAATGACAGTGATTTTAGTGACAGCTCCATCGGACACTGGGTCAGATTAAATAATGAACAATGAAATACTCACAGTAATGCCTGGGCTGACGACATTCACGCGAACACCTTTAGGAGCCAGCTCGTATGCGATCAGACGGCTGAAGTGGTCGAGAGCAGCCTGACAACGAAACACTTTGCATAGAATATAATATCTTTTACCAGTAAAGAGACATACCATTACCATACACACTATACAGAACCGATAGATAGTGTGAAAGATGTTATAGCTAGTCAGGAAGAGCGCACTGTGATGATAGCTGATAGAGATGTATGCATAGAAAAAAAAAACGAGCGAGCCTAATAGCCGCAATGATGTGTAACATTTGACATCTTGGCTGATAGTACTGTAAGGTTTTATCATGAGATGTAACCTCATGCTGTACAGTACAGGCTGGCAAGAATGCTGTACGTCATCCGAACAATCTGACAGGATATATTCAAATTAGGATTTGTAATCGTTTTCACTTGTCGATATAATAATGATAGTTAAGCCCCAGCCGCCGCTCGCGTGTATGTCTTTATTATAATATTGTACTAATGAATTAAATGTAATCTCGGTCTTCAAAAGTTCTTTGATTTCGAACACTGTCCCGGGTACCGCAGCCAAGCTAGTGCGTACAGTACCAACCTCTCGGAAAATGGGTTGGTACCATCTGACGGTCAACTGTAGTAGTACCGCGCGCGCTCATTGGTCAAATCAAATTAAATAGCGCGCTTTTCCGGCTTCCTGTTACACATTTCCGTCCCTTTTCACGAAATCACTCCCACAGGTTGCAGGAAAGCGAGAGGAAAGGTGTTACACATTAAAAAAAAAACCTGCCAAGTGCGTGTCGGACTACGCACAATGAAGGGTTCTGTAGTTGGGATGAATTTATCCCAATTATAAACTTAAAATTGTAGTTATAATACATGTTCTCCCATACATTCCAACTGCAAATGTAAGTTTGTACGCACAATATTTAGAGATTTATCATATTATTTTAAGACCATAGACTTGAGAGTAAGTATGCTAGGTTGTCCTCTATTATATGATAATATTTGAAATATTTTTTTGTTTACTATAATTGTTCATGAATTTCTTTGTTAATTAATGTAATTGGTGTTACCGTTTTAATTAACAATAAACATTTAAACATTTTATAGATGTTCCTGTAATCTATGACTAAAGAGCCATACTAAGTATTTTAAAAAAAAATTGGTCCAGTAGTTTCGGAGATAAGGAGGAGGATTGGTCAATTTTCAATCTTTAAAGTTTTTATTTTAAAATTATATAAAAATATGTTTAAGATTCTCGCAACAAGCCCTTTCATTTGATATGTCACACGGCAGTACCGTTAGCAAAACTTTTGTTTTTTTTTTCTTGTTTGCCCCCAAAAGTGACCTCTATACCTATTCAAAATTCATTTATTTACGTTACACGTTCGTCACAGAAGAAGACATATGTGTACCAAATTCCAACTTAATCGGTCCATTAGATTCGGAGCAAATTGGCTGTGACAGACGGACATACAGACAGACAGACACGAGTGATCCTCTAAGGGTTCCGTTTTTCCTTTTGCGGTACGGAACCCAAAAAAAAAGACAAAATGCGATGACCCCAGAAAAAATCTGATAAGGGCAAGGGGATGATGTTCAATTTATGGTAAAAAGAAATGTAAGGTTCCCAAAATCTACCTTGGACAGACTGTACGGCAGGTTCCCGGTAGTGACCATAGAGGCCATGATACTGGACACGTTGACGATGTTCCCCTTGGACTCGATGAGCGCCGGCACCAGCAGGCGCGTCAGGTTGTACACCCCTCGGATGTTGACGTTGAACACCCGGTCGAAGGTTTCCATCGTCGCCAGCTGGATCGTGGTCCTCGCGCCCACTGCTGCATTGTTCACTAGCACGTCAAGCCTGTAAGGACGAGGATTGAGGTGTACTTAAAAAGATATGAGAGCTCTGCATATATGACTTCTAGATTGGATGAATGTTTAATACTCGTAGATGATATAAGAGGCTGTTAGGGACTATGCGTATGTCATCATCATCATCCGCCTAGCGTTTTTCCAACTATGTTGGGGTCGGCTTCCAGTCTAACCGGATGCAGCTGAATACCAGTATTTTACATGGAGCGACTGCCTATCTGACCTTCACAACCTAGTTACTAGGTAACACGATACCCCTTGGTAAGACTGGTTGTCAGACTTTTTGGGCTTCTAACTACCCGTAACGACTGTCAAAGATCCACGAATGACAGCCGGGACCAACGGCTTAACGTGCTTTCCGAGGCACGGAGGAGTCTCGGTATGTAAAGATGGTCACCCATCCACTAACCAACTCCGGCAAGCGTAACTTAACCTGATGGATCGACCAGTGCGGCTGTTATTACTTAGCCACGAGCTCCTCAAGGGGACTATGCGTATGTATAGCGATATTATTTTGAATTTAACATAATTAGTTTCAACTTTTATCTCGTCGCTGTTTTTTTTTTTATCGTACCTTCCAAAATGGTCGAGCGTCTCCTTGGCCGTCTTCTCGACGCCCTCGTCAGTGCCCAGATCCGCGACGATCGCCAGCGGCTTCACGCCCTTCTGCTTCTCGCACTTGTCCGCGACTGCTCGCAAGTTGGCTTCATTTCTTCCCACCAGTGACAGTTTCGCGCCAAGTTTAGCGAACAGGATAGCTGTGGACTCGCCTATACCAGCACTCGCGCCAGTTACTAGCACTACTTTGTTAGTGAAGTCCATTCTGGTGGTATCTCGCGACATCAACTGATTCAAATTATTGTTGGCACAACTATAAAGGTAGCTCCGTTACCTAATATTATGTAAATAAAGATAATAAATATTATGTAAGCAGGTATCAGGTTCTGGTTTCTATGAAATTGCTACGGAATAATAACCGGTCAAGAACGCGTTCTGTTTAAAAATAGGTACATTTTAGTGTATTTAGGAATGTCACTGGTTTAAAGCGGTAGTTGTATATTTATAGTAGTTTTGGTAAGTAAAAAATTACAAAATGCATATTTATTAGCAAGTTCGGCGGTTAAAACTTACCAGTAAAGTGAACAAAAATGAGTCGTAAAAAAACCGGCCAAGTGCATGTCGGACTACACACAATGAACGGTTCCGTGTTGGGATGAATTTATGCCAAATAATTATAAACTTAACATTGTAGTTGAAATACATGTTCTCCCATACATTCCAACTGCAAGTATAAGTTTGTACGCACAATATTGATAGATTTACCATGTTATTTTAAGACCATAAACTTCTTATAGGTTTTCCTGTACCTAATATACGAGTGAAGAACCATTCTCTGTACTTTTTTTTTTCAAAATTGTAGGCTCAGTGGTTTCGGAGATAAGGACCAAAAAATGTTGTCTATTTTCTTTATTAATATTCTAGGGAACTATATTCCATTTGAAATAAGATTAGACATTTAAACAAACCTTTTTTACAGTCCGTTCAACCGATTTTGACTTCTATACCGTATGCATAAGGATGGCATTAAAAGCAAAAAAGTGGTTACAATACCAACTGTTTACTGCAGCTGCAATTTGTCAATACCAACGCAATAGAAGTCAAAATCGGTTGTACGGACTGTAAAAAAGGTTTAGTTATATGTCTAATCTTATTTCAAACGGAGTATAGTTAGCCATATTTCTTATTTCCATACAGTAATATTGCCAAATTAATCAAAACAGCGAAATATTTGACATCTGTTTGCGACGTTGCCCACTTTCAGAATAAACACTCAATCGCCCATCCACCTAGAGCAAGCATGGTGATTGACGCTCATATCTTCTCTGCATTTATACTCCATTTGAAATAAGATTAGATATTTAACTAAACCTTTTTTACAGTTCGTTGTACCGATTTTGACTTCTATTGCGCTGGTAGCATGACAAATGGCAGCTGCAGTAAACATTGGTATTGTAACCACTTTTTTTGCTTAGAAACAAACCTTTTTTACAGTCCGTTCGGACTGTAAAAAAGGTTTGTTTAAATGTCTAATCTTATTTCAAATGGAATATAGCTATGTGGCAAACCTCTGTGGACTTGCACTTTGAGTTTGTTGGACTCACCACACAAGTAGTGTTGCAAAATTACGTAATTTTACTGAAAACGCTGGTAAAATACGGGTATTTTACGGTTATTTATATAAATTACGGTAAAATTACCGCCAACTTGTGAAGTTTTAAATTTTAATTTGTGCTGTCCTCTGCTCCGCCTCTGCACATAGATGTTAATGATGTTATTATAATCCATGACATGGTGTGATTCATATCTTGAATTCTTGACTTGAGAATGAAGTTTAAGGGATTTTTAGTACGCATGAGTCACACGAGTCCAGTTTTTTGTTTTTTTTTTTAAGATAAAAATAAATTAGTTAAAGTTCTAATACTGTTTATATCTATGCCAAATTTCATTGAAATCCATTTATCCGTTTAGTAAAGTAGTGACATATACATGTTACACACAAACATACTCACTTCCGTAATTGTATCTAGTGTTTTAGTGGGTATGACTGTATGAGTACATTTAATACGTTTTTTACCCAATATTACCATATTTTATCGTAAAATACCGTAAATTACGTAAAATAACATTTTTTACCGTATTGTACAGACGCCAGCACATCAAGCTACTACAATCTGTCAAATTTATTTAATAGATTTTCAACTTTATCGCTGATGTCTAAGGTTCAAAGTTGATTGGGAAAATTTGACAGTTTTGGGTAGCTTGATGTGCTGGCGTCTGTACTAGAATATTTTTCTGTTTTACATCCAGCACAAGTAAAAACATAAATATGTAACTATCTTGTTATTTTGATTACAGCGCCATCTAGGAGTAGTAATTGACACTACATGAAGTTTGATTAGTCTAATTAAACACGCTACTCACCAACAGATGTCTCTGTAACAGATTTTAACTTTTGAGGACTTTGCATTATTTGTGATTTAAAAAAATCATTAGATAAAAATAAATAACTTATTATAAACAAGTGTCTATGTAGAGCACAGTTATAAAGGCAATTTATATACTTGTGTCAATATCAACCTACCTAGTTTTAATTTATTGAGCCTGTGTCTACCTTGTCCTTTTTAGGGTTCCGTTGCCAAATGGCAAAAAACGGAACCCTTATAGATTCGTCATGTCTGTCTGTCTGTCTGTCTGTCTATCTGTCTGTCTGTCTGTCTGTCCGTCCGTATGTCACAGCCACTTTTTTCCGAAACTATAAGAGCTATGCTGTTGAAACTTGGTAAGTAGATGTATTCTGTGAACCGTATTAAGATTTTCACACAAAAATAGAAAAAAAAACAAATAATTTTGGAGGTCCCCATACATAGAACTGAAACTCAAAAAAGTTTTTTTCATCAATCTCATACGTGTGGGGTATCTATAGATAGGTCTTCAAAAATGATATTGAGGTTTCTAATATCATTTTTTTCTAAACTGAATAGTTTGCGCGAGAGACACTTCCAAAGTGGTAAAATGTGTGTCCCCCCCCCTGTAACTTCTAAAATAAGAGAATGATAAAACTAAAAAAAATATATGATGTACATTACCATGTAAACTTCCACCGAAAATTGGTTTGAACGAGATCTAGCAAGTAGTTTTTTTTTTAATACGTCATAAATCGTAAACCGCAATTTACCTTTCATTCAATGTTACTTGCTGCTACGGTACCCTTCATGGGCGAGTACGACTCGCACTTGGCCGATTTTTTGTAGTTAGGTATTATAATTTCACTATAGCGCACCTTGCACGTCGCTTTGATAGTGAAAGAAAATACTCAACGTCTACGTACATAATACTCGAAGAATAAGTTGGAGTAGAAACTTTAATTCTGACAAAGAGCACAAAGCGAAATGTCAACAAGTCACTCGGATTATTCCACATCAGTGGATTTGTGAATAAAAACGCACTTTCCAAGCGTGGGAATAGGATTGTAGTTAATTTCATAATGGAAATGTCAAGTGTGTTTTTGCCGAAAGGTGTCCGAGGCAAAATTTTTGGTCCAACAATTTTTATAAGAATGTAATGTGTAACATTAGGAAGCAAATTGTATAGAAGAATGAGAAACTTGCAGGTTCATCAGAGGAATAGCTACCTACTCTGTTAAAAATTACAATCAATGTTAAAGATGTTACTGAGCTGAGATTTGATAGGAGACACAAAATATTGTCTTTGATGGCAACTATTTAATTAAAAATAAATGAAAGTAGTCCAAATGAACGTAGCTCTCAGGCTGGGAGCAGTAAATAGTAAGTTTTGTTTTTATGTTAGGTTATTTACAAAGCGTTTTATTCAGCAGAATTAAATAATAATTTAAGTCAAAATGATAAAAAATAAATACGTTCAAAAAAATTTAGTGCTGCTACTCGCTCCTAGATGGCGCTACTGGCTCGTCAAAGACGGATTGCTTTTTTTATTTTCGGTAATTCTATTATTTCCAAAAAACTGAAAGTTATTTTTATTATACGTCAAGAAGAAGTAAAGCACAACATTCTGATATTTTTGGTAGCTTGGAACGCATCAAAGCTGTCAGTGGTTCTTCACAGACGTCAGACAGTCGTGTAACTCAATATTGGTACAGATTGGGCTGCTGTTTTCAATACTGTGTTTTGTCTTGTTGTTTTAACTGCACTCGTGTTACTGCACAAACATGTTCCAATAACGAATGTATCGGTTACTGTTGATGCTAGTAAACTAGCTGTAACGGTTTTTACGTTGTTAGAGAGGTTTTTTCAGGCTCCAAAGTGTAAAGGAGTTTTTGTTCGTTTGTTTTTCGTTTTTCTATGCAACAAAATCTAGTAGGTACTAGTTCGACAGTATCTTTTTAGGCTGGTGTAGCAAGGTAGGTACCTAATAGTTTAGACAGTATAGTTCCTTATCTAACTCTCCTTGTAAATTCTTGAGTTGAAATAGGTAAATGTACCTATAGGTAAATAGTAAAAGGAACAAATAATGTAGGTATGTTTGAGAAAAATAATAAATTAAAAAAAAGGAATAGTTAACCTGTTAATTGCTTTATCACCCTAAGGTTGAAAGTCATTGGCACGTCATAAAAAGTCAAGGTTTGTCACTTATGTGAGGAAAATAGGTAAAGGATTGTGTGGTTTTATGAAACCACGGTAAAAGTGAAACTTTTAAGCGAACTATAGGCGCCGCCATATTGGCCTTGGCTGCTCTGACGAGCGCCTTTCACTTTATTCCTACTCCGCGGCCGACCGTCACGCGACATGCAAAATACAGACGAAAAAGTTTGAGACGATGTAATAAAAGTTCCACTTTAAAAATTAAAATTTGCGCTCCTCATGGTTATATAAACTTATAATACAGTGTACAGTCAAGTCTTTTTTTATATCTTCGTCAGTTTTAATAGTTCCCTTTATCAAGTCAGGACACATAATAGTTACCTTTTGAAACAACGACACCAAGCAGACTTTTGCATAGATAACGAATTACTTGTTAACAAAGATCAAATAATTGTCATCAATCTAAAACCCTTCCAATGGCCTGGCAATTTTATGAAATTTATGTAAAAAATTGTCAGTCTGTCAGTAACACATTTTTGATGCGGCCTGACATGTAGGTAAAGCATATGGCTTTTTTTGTTCCTTATAGACTACCTGTGATATGAATTTATTTGGCCCTGGCGTCCTGGATATTAAAAAAAATTTTTTTTGCTTTCTTCTAGTTTCACAACTTTCTTAACTTTAAAGTATAAGTGTGTTTTATTAAAAAAAATGGGTAAAACAGGCATTTTTTTTTTAAATCTTTAATATTGGCAGATTCTTATAACAGAAAGATGTAAAAAATACTTAAATCCTAATTTAACCTGCATTAAAAAAAAATATCCAGGGGGCCAGGGCCAAATAAATTAGGGCTGAGTAAGTAGCAGGTGACCCCACCTATCCACCATTTTCGTATGTTCAACGTTCTGCCAAACACCCTGTATTATTTATATTTTATTTTAATATCGTCCCGGTACCGTAGTCACGCGAAGTGTCTACAGTACTACAAAAGGTAAGGTCGCTAGAGGTTTCATAATAATTAAAATAAGCACAAAAACGTACCAAAACATAAAATTAAAAGTAAATTAATCTCTTCATCGGGCTCCTTGTCACAACCAACCTGCCGACTTGATAACTAAATGATTGAGCCATCATTAAGGTCGGGATCCTGCTTTGATAAAAACGCGCGTAGAAAAGGTAATGTCTTTGAGAATCCGCCGGCTCGCGTGGTGTTGAGTTACTCCATGTTGTACCATTGTTTGTGGTGGCTATTCATGAATAATGGTGAATGTTTATTATGGTTATGATGATGGAACCTTCCGGTAGCATTTTAGTAATTTTTTTTTACTGATTAGATTTTAGTACGCATCCTAAGTGTGTGAGTTTGTCCGAAAAATTTCTTCTCATAACAAGTTTCAGCCGTCAAGAAACACCTATTGCTGTTTCAGTAGAAAAAGCAATGATATCCTAGTGGTGTGACCGTCAGACTGCCAAGTCATAGGTCTCGAGTTCGAACCCAAGGCACGCACCTCTGACTTTTTGGATTCATATGCGTAGGTATTGTATAATTATCACTTGTTTAAAAAACGGTGAAGGAAAACATAGTGAGGAAACCGGCATGCCTGAGAGATATTTCTTAACGGCATGTGAAGCCAAGTCAGAGGCCCATGGGTGACACCAGGATAAGAAGGAACTAACAAAAAAAAATATAGATGGGTAGGGGTACCTACCTACAGTAACATTGCAAGCACGGACAGATGTGTTTGCTGATTTGATGGAGAGTTTATTGCGTCACTTCTACTTCCCAGCTAGAATACTAGGAAGCGGTGAATGGCGGCTGTTTTGAGAGACTATCTTATGTAATTTTGACGTTCAAAATGTAGTGAATCTTAGCCAATTTTTTTTTTTTTACACAGTCTTGAAGACTAGCGGGGTGCTTGTGGTTAAGTAATAACAGCCACACGGGTCGATCGATCTGGTAAAGCTACGTTTGCCGCGGTTGGTCCATAGATGGGTGACCATCTTTACATACTAAGACCCCTCCGTGCCTCGGAAAGCACGTTAAGCCATTGGTCCCGGCTGTCATTTATAGATGTTTGACAGTCGTTACGTGTAGTTAGAAGCCCAAAAGTCTGACAACCAGTCTTACCAAGGGGTATCGTGTTACCTAGTAACTAGGTTGTGTAGGTCAGATAGGTAGTCACTCCATGTAAAATACTGGTATTCAGCTGCATCCGGTTAGACTGGAAGCCGATCCCAACATAGTTGGGAAAAGGCTAGGTAGATACACCTACATGATGATGAATCTTGAAGACTAGCATAATTTAATGACAAAGACATAGCGGATAACTCCTAGGTTGAAGTGACTTACGAGATTTTTCAGATGGCAGGTACCTAAGGGCTGAAATTACTTCTTGCTTACTGATTGCTGTATATTGAATTGAATGTAGATCCTCTGCTATAGCAGAAGATGAATCGGAATGACGTATTCCACATTGGGCACCCGCTTAAACGGCACCTGAGTGAATGGCACCTGAGGTATTCCACATACGGCACGTATCGATATTTTGTTATTATAATTTTTATTTCAAATTTTATTCCACAAATTTTGACTAACAGTCAGATTCATCTTCTTCAACAGCCGTTAGATAGCAATCTACTTGAATCTACTGCTGAACATATAGAGCTCTCCAAACGCACGCCATTTTACTCAATCTTCGATTACTTTTATTCAGGTGCTACCAGCCACTCTGCGAATATTATTGCTACACCTGCCTTTGGGTACCTTAGCGTAAATATAATCAACCTATAATGTTCCCACTGCTGGGACACAGGCCTCCTCTCTGTGTGGGGAACAAGCTGGCCCAGTGTGGGATTTTGGACATGCCAATTTCCTCACGAAGTTTCTGGGTACGCTATATCTCTTCAATCAAGTCCCGGTCAATAAGCAAGCTTATAGCTTCAACTACATTTTTAACAAGAACCAGAAGCAATTTCCTGTAGTTACACAACACGCTATATACGCAACCTGACTCACAAAGTAAACAAAAGAAACATACTATTAGTTAACAACATAGCGGCAGCGGCAGTGAAAGGGTTGTCGGTGTGTGTGCACAAGGCGGGGTGGGCGTGGCCTGGCGGCGGCGCCTTTGATCGCGACGTAACCCCCCCGCCTACGAGCGCTTCGGACGCTGCGAAGGAAACGCATCGGGTTACGACTTCCTCAACGGGTTTGTATTGAAACTCTGAATGCTGAACCGAATCGAGCGTCAGACTTAATTATATAAGGAATTGAGGAATGCCTTTATTGTACGTAAATAAAAGATGAATCAAATGGCGTCTGTTTTGCTGTGTGAAGGATGCGAGCATAAATATTTTATTGAAATTAATTTTGCTTTGTTCTCGGTTAATATCCATAGATTTTCAAGTGTATTTTGTAGAAAAAAATATGATTCGCCATTTTGCCACCCCTCAGTTCATTTAATTTCTCAAAGGCCAAGGGCGGACAAATATTTATAAAGTTGTAGTAAATAGTACCACGAAAAGGGAACTTTAGAATACGTTATACGTACTTGAAGAGTTACATAAGGTGAATATCAAACTCAAACTCAAAGTACCATTTACAGGCACTTTTGAATTGTCAAAGAGTCGGTCAGTTAGTCAGAAAGTTGAAGCCCATTCCAAAACGTAGATCTCTATGGAGAAGAACGGGCAAAAAAATACAAGTACACTCTTTTAAATATAGATATTACAAAATCCTGGGTACATTATTCTTGTTGCTTCTATATGTGGGAACAATGTACAAAAAATTTATAAAAGCAATTGAAAATATAAGTTTAAAAATAAGCCCTGACAGGTAAGAGATGACCAGTCTCAACTGACTACAGCTATATAAGGTGAGTATCATCAAAAGTGATTGGCTTATTGATTGATTCGCACAAATTTACCTGCCCGAAAAGAGCGAATCGACACTTTTAAATAATATTATTTTTTCTTGAGGCGATTCGCATGAAGTTAATTTATTTGTGGGCGAATTGACAACTCCAGAAACACGTATAAGAAAAAAAAAACTTTAATTCCGAAATTAGTCCATAAGTTGTTAGTGGTTAGTAAAAGATTGTGCTTACATGTAATGTTAGTGTTGTTAGCAATATAATTAATTAGTTTAATTTAGCACAAACCTATTGCTATTTTTACCCAGTGTGTTTGGATGGGGCAGTCCGGTCTGCTAGCAATCATTTTCAGGATACTGTTACGAGTGTTACGCAAGCGTTGTAGTAAGGAAGCCGCTTTCTTGCGCATGATAGCGTGAAAGCCATCCGTGTGCGCTGCAGCAAACATTCCAGACGCACTACAACGCCGCGGCAACCGCAACAGCATCCTGAAAGCGTTGTTGTATTGCACGCGCAGGACGTTGTAGACTCGGCTCGTTGTATTAGGCAATTAGCACATTTTGAATTTTATGCAGTAAAATGAAGGAAAAAGTACACTAATTTTACCGCATAAAATACAAAATGTGCGAATGGCCTAATATGTATTTCTGGAGTTGTGGATTCGCTGGTATTCGGTACATAGGTATTGCGTCTAATGAGTTTAGCGGAGATGAAATTCTATAACTTGAAGGAGTCCAATACAATCTTTGATGATTCGTCATCACCGTGATTATTCAGCAATTTCTAGGTAACTTTATTTAATCATAAATCTTTAGGTAACTTTATTTAATAAATACCAAGCGTGCATTCTCACAGGCTGTCTCTGGAAAACGCCAAAACTAATGACACCAAAAGTAATTTTAATTTTTTCGCAACAACATAACAATTTTAATAACTTAAAAAGTCGTTGCCTGTTTAAAAATAAACACATTTACACGGGTGACATGTAATAAGCGCGCGCGCAGCTTCATGTGCACATTATTTATTCGTTTTGCAATCATCTCGGCTCAGCACGGTGCCTGCAACGAACGCAAAGCCTTTTTACCAACCTCTATTCTACAATTATCCTTATTTCCTCGTACATAAGCTTTAAAATCTGTCCAAAGACATCTTAATGTCAACCTTAAACATCTTCTCAAAAGATTTTCAATTCTATTTTTAATAGTCAAAAGGTTGGTATTCGTTTGCAAGGTTTGTACTGAGGAAGCAGGGGTGCGAAGCTCTTCTCCTCCAAATAAATTGTCGTGGATATATCCCGCGCGTATATCACATCGCATTTACAATTTTACACCTCGGAAGGGTGAGCGGACACTTGACACACGAATTACGCTGATTTGATATTTGATTCGGATATTATGGGATTGAGGGGGAGAGAGAAAGAAAGGTGAGCTGAAAAGGTGCTGCGGTGAAGTTAAAGTTTGTATTGGTTTGAATGTTGCCATTTGTAAAGGTGTTGTCAAGATGAAAAATCTTCGAATAGAAATAGAATCAGAAATTTATACAGGCTGTTTGGCAGAACGTTGAACATACGAAAATGGTGGATAGGTGGGGTCATCTGCTACTTACTCAGCCCTAATTTATTTGGCCCTGCCCCCTGGATATTTTTTTTGAATGCAGGTTGAAATTAGGATTTAAGTATTTTTTACATCTTTCTGTTATAAGAATCTGCCAATATTAAAGATTTAAAAAAAAGCCTGTTTTACACATTTTTTTAATGAAAATTACACTTTAAAGTTAAGAAAGTTGTGAAACTAGAAGAAAGCAAAAAAATTTTTTTTTAATATCCAGGGCGCCAGGGCCAAATAAATTAGGGCTGAGTAAGTAGCAGATGACCCCACCTCTCCACCATTTTCGTATGTTCAACGTTCTGCCAAACACCCTGTATATTTAAATATATTTATTTTATTTGACAATATTGGTCCAATGGTTAGTACAAATAACAAACTTATCAACTAAGGGTTACTATTTATTAAGTGTATACATAATTATTATTCATCCCTGCCGTACAAGCAACCTGACAGAGTGCCTCAGTATTGGTGCATCATGCTGTTCAGCTAGGGTTTTCAAAATACTGTTGCTGCTAGCCCTCATTCTCCTTCTTCCTCATAATATGTACGGCACATTTCATTTACTTACGTAAATGAAATGAAAATTTACTTATGTAAATGAAATATGTTCACAAAAACAAAATAATGCTGCAAAAAACATATTTATCGAAAGATTCATTCTTTGAACACCTTGTGTTTTTAGGGTTCCGTAGTAAACCAGGAACCCTTATAGTTTCGTCATGTCCGTCTGTCTGTCTGTCTGTCTGTCCGCGGTCTAGCTCCGAGACCCTTAGTATTAGAAAGCTGTAATTTGGCATAGGTATACATATTAATTACGTCGACAAAGTGGTAAAACAAAATTATGAAAAACATTTATTTTTAGGGTACCTCTCATACACGTAAAGTGGTGATGTTTTTTTTTATTTTTTTAAGTGAGGGGTATCATTGGAAAGGTCCTTCAAAAATATTGTGAGTTTGTAAAAAATTTTTTGGATTCAGGGATTCGTTTGCGAAATATTAAGCTTTAAAGTGCTAATTTTTGTTAGAGTCAGGTGTCCCCCCCCTACTATTTTTCAACTACAAAGTTAAGTTTGTTTTTGGGATAAATTCATCCCAACTACGGAACCCTTCATTGTGCGTGGTCCGACACGCACTTGGCCGGTTTTTTTTTAATAATCAACGACGTCTCATCAAATCTCTCTCGACACCAAAAGTGCGTCTTTAAAGTTTGAAACTCTCAAAACTGCCGTCTCCATATACGTCCTCCTTTAGCTCATAAGCGGCGAATCAAAAGAGATTACCGGGCCTATAAATATGGCGTCCAAAGATTATTATAATTTGTATTATAACATTAAAATGATATCGGCCGCGCGTCGGCAAGTAATAGATTTATCTGATCTCCGAGCCCGTACATCACGCGGCGAGGACACTCTTGTGGTGACATCATTGTGGATACAAAGGCGTGGGTTCAGTTTAATGTGTTTATGATGTGATATTATCATGATTAAGGTATGAAGGAAGATTGGGTCTTAATTGTTAGGACTTTTAGGAATGGCTGATGAAAAATAAGAAGCTAAATCTTTTGTCACGGCATCCATATCGTCACAAGCAAGTTGACTTTACCGTACGACCAGCATATATACAACGTCACGACATCAATCGCCGGGGAGGTGCCCACCAGAAACAACACCCGTCTGATCGAAGGATCCTCCCTTTTCTATGGACGATGAGTGAACTTCACACCTTGTTCCTCATACCTCTAATATCTGCTCTAGCCGCGATTTTGTATAATATTATAAAATGTGACTAAAGAAGGCACTTTTACAGGATGAACATGGACCAGGGGTGAACCCAGTACAGAAACGTCTTGCAAAGAATGACGAGGAAAGCAGTTCCCAATGAAATACGATAAAGCTAGGCAGATGGCGGTAATGGGTAAAAAAAAACAGCGACAGAAGTGAAAACTTGAGCAAGATCGTCTTGGTGGAAGAAAAATACTTGTATAAAACATTGGTCCGTAACCTTATCTAAATAAAGAGCACAATCGCGTTAGCAAAAAAAAACTTCCAAAACCTTTAAAGTAAAAATACTTGCATAGAACATTGATCAGTAACGTAATATAAATAAAGAGCACAATCGCGTTTACAAAAATGAAATGTAGGTAACAGTGTCGCGAGTTCAATTGTTTTTTCCCATCTCGAAAATGCCCAACGCGCCTACAGAAGTTTTTATTAAAAAAATCGCTGATGCTGCACTCTCATTCATCTTAATTCTTCTGTCAGATGTGTTATGGAAAGCGATGTTTAGTGCGCTTCACTGAAGATCAGACTGGGAGTTGTGGTGCAGCTTGGGAGAGGCCTATGTCCAGCAGTGGACTGTAAAAAGCTGAGTAGATTGACTGGAAATAATTTGCTGATGACAACTGCTGGCATATTTTCAAGAAGTCTGGATTTCGGGAGTCTTGTAGGTAAACGTTTCTCGGTTTTTTGTAAAAAAAAAAGGACTACAGACGTCGTATAAATTGCCAGAAAAATAAATTTTGGAAAAAAATATTGTCAACTACACCTAAGCTCTTGGCTTCCTGATGGTAAGTGATGATCAGGGCAAGGGTGGAAGAGAGCTTCACCCGGAATCCTCAACCACAGAGGCACTGGCTATCTTACCTCTAACTGCCGAAACACAACAATGCGAACAATGTTAACATTGTTGTTATGGCGACAGACTTAGATAAGACGGTGGTAGCTAGCCAGGTGGACTTAGAATAAGGGGCTACCACCAACCAAACTAGATCACACAGGCGACAGGCGAACCACCACGTGCTCGCAATGCCTACCTGCGGCCTACCGCCGAGAGCACGTGCTGCGGCGGTGAATACCAGCAGCCTACGAGGGCCGTCCGACTACTTCGGAGCCTGTGCTGAGCAGGCCTTCACACCTACCATGTGCTACCAAGGACGGTGCCCTTCCTTCCTATCTTAAGTGTGCGAGTGCTCGGAACTCAGTGTCAGGACCTAACCCACAACCTAGCTGTATTACTACTTCCTATATCTTTATATATATAATTCTTCTGTGAGTGTGTATGTCACTGAACTCCTCCTAAACGGCTGAACCGATTTTGATGAAATTTTTGGTGTGTGTTTGAATGAGTCCCTGGGTGGTTTAGATTCACAATTGGACCCGGTAGGTGGCGCTGCGATCGAGTTATAGGAAACAGGACAACGTCTGTTCGGTCAGCTAGTAAATTATAAATCTATTAACCTACCCAGCTGTTTTATTATCTACCTCTACTTTCTACCTAACCGTTAACGGCCTGCGCAACCTACCCTGCGCAGCCCTAGCCGTTACAATATCCTATATTATATATCTACCATTTACTCTTATTGCATTCGTAATCAACAAGACTCTATACATTAGGGACTTTCTAGGTGTGTTAAAGTTATGAAAGAGTTACTTAGTTAGTTTTGTTTCAGATAGTAATCAGTTAATTAAGTTGTTGAGATAGTATCGTCTGACAAATAGTCGAGATCTTGTTGTTGTTTGATATTAATTGAAAGTAGGACGGTGTTTTGTTAAGATTTCTATTAGTGAGTTCGATCTAGATTAACTACTATTAAATGTAATCAATCAGGGTCCGGTCTTGTTGCTTTACAATTTAAATTGATTATTGGTATGGGTATTGCGTTTCTAATGGATGTATTATTATTAATCTTTTTTCTTGTAGATAGTTAGGTATAGTAGATACTGGATACATTGACAACGTGCCCTTTTTTTTTTGGTTTTGGGAAATTATCAAATATCTTCTCCCGCTATGGGCGGAGCGGGAGGGCGTGTCAGACTCTTACTGACTAAAACCCACCCGTGTTCCTTCAGTTGCCCTGTTGCCGGGGGCCACGATCTCCCTTTCGGTTTTCTTCGCAACCCCGGCAGGCATCGGCCCTAGCGGACCCCGTCAATTCTGCTGACATCTCTTTGAGGCGCGCTTGGAACACAACGCGCCGTCGACCTGACAACGTGCCCTGATGCATAGAATGAAGAGTTACCTACCTGTTTCTTTATACCTAATATGTACTCCATCAAAACAATTCGACGTCGATGACTAATAATTCATACATTTTTAACTAATTATAATTTTTTCTTACTCAGTAATTTAACCATTGGGTTTGACAGGTGAAAAAATTGGGGTCAATATTCTTTCTTTGTCTAATTTATTTAATCGTTCCATCCTTGCGTCGTATTAATTCGCCATTATACAATAAAAACAAACGTGACTTCCATTTTCGTACAAAAAACGCGTTTTTCAAGTCACTGATGATTACGTCGAAACGTCAGAATTGGCGCGCTTTTGTTGATCGCGCGCGCCATGTTAAGATTCGTTCAGAATAGCGGACAAAGGGCGCGTTCGGATCACGCTGCGTGCGCTGTAAACGCAGCTCGCTGCCTGCAGTGGGTGGTTTATTGTTTTATGAGCAGCATTACACGCTTCTTCCCGCTTTGTCCCGAGTTTTACGAGGGACAATGACGGGACAAATCGTAGGAATTCAACTCTGTTGTCAGATCGCTTGATAGAGTGCCGTAATCTTTCTTCCTGTCACATATTTGTGTGTCTTTGTTTGTTGCACACGTGATTGCCATATCACTAATAAACCATTGTCTCGTTTAACATGTTAAAAAGAAAGGGAACTTTATATTCGATTGAGTAAAACCTGTGCGTGAACAACTATAAAATCTGATTCCTTTTTATTTTCTCAACAGCTTGTAGACTAGCACTTTAATGATAAAAAAATCTCTAATCAAAGTACCTACCTATCTTCCACTTTAAAATAACATTGTGATCTACATGACCATCTTAAAATAAATTATAATATATTTTCCGCGCCATTCATCTAATATTTTTATAGTTGCCAGCATAATTATGAAATGTTGCAAATTAAAAAAATATAATTTTATAATAATGAACGGATTATGTAAATCTAGCCATTCAATATACATGGTGGGTGATAAATCACATGGGTTTAATTCAAGTTTTGGCTATTAAATGACTTTAATAGATAATCAACAGTTTTTTGTGTCTGATTGAGACGTTACAAATGACATACGGCCTAAATATAATTAATGAAATGGGTATCCGTTTTCAAAATATTAACAAGTTTTTAAGTGCGTGGGAGTGACAAATTGCTGTTGCCTCTAGTATCGTAATTCGTAATGTTGTTTCAATACATAACAACTGGTTGTGCAATGTTTATCGCCTTTAGCTTTTGGGTGACAGTTTAGATCGGGTTGTATTTGAAGTTTCTAACGTTTTATTGAGCAAATGATATAATCGTCTAAATGTTTGAAGAAGTTGTTGAACTTGTTTTAAAGCAATAAGTAAGTGATGAAATATTATCAATAATTCCGACACTCGGAGACGGTACAGATTGCTCAAATTGAAAGTTAAAACTTGCTCCTATATGACATAAGTATCATCGAAAACATTATTTTTATAATTGCAAGCCTTTAGTAGTTTAGTCCCAAACAGATTTTCTTTAAATTAGTCATAAACTCATATTTAGATCTCTAATCACACTTAATTGCCGCAACATTGAAATTAATTTGCAACTACTAAACAAACACTTGATAAGCCATAAACAAAAATAAATCCTGACATCATTACGTGAACATCTAATGATATTCCATTTTCAAAACAACAACGGTTGTTGCGCAGAGTGACATAAATTACGGGCAGTATTATGTCCAGTGCTGTTCCTTGAATCTATCTCGATTGTCGTGCATTTTGTCGCATGGTGCATTGTTTTTAGTCGCCCGCTGGTGCGTCCATTGTGGCAGAGCATTTGTTTAAGTAGTGCTGTGCAGTCATCCATCACTCCTCGTGGGTGCTACTGCGCGGTTACAGTATCCTAGCCTTGGGTTGTGCCGTTATTCGATGTTTTGTATAGGGGCTGTTTGAAATCCTATGTAGGCGTGTCAGTCGAGATTTTCTAAACAATTTTGGGTTCGGTTCCAGATCTCAGACCTTACGTCAATGAGCTGATCGCTGGACTCAGCAGTAAACGGATTGGATGTTGGATTGACAACGTTTGCGTCAATAACCTCAGTTACGCGGATGATATGGTGCTGCTGGGTCCAACGGCCGGCTCCATAAGAGAGCTTTTAGAATTTTGCGAAAGGTATGCTGCTAGCCACGGTCTAATTTATAACTGTAAGAAGAGCTTGTTCATGATCTTTAAGACCCCCGGTAGGAAACAGTCATACGAGCCAATTATCACCCTCAATGGCCAACCCCTGCAAAGGGTGAAACAAACCAAATATCTGGGGCACTACGTAACGGAGGACCTTAAGGATCATGAAGATGTCGAACGCGAGCGCCGGGCTCTTGCTGTGAGAAGCAATATGCTGGTTCGCAGGTTTGCTTGTTGTAGTAAGGAGGTTAAGATAACGTTGTTTAAGGCTTACTGCCAGACCTTCTACACGAGCGGCCTGTGGGCCAGCTACACGCAGAAAACAATGGACGCCCTGAGGGTCCAATATAATAACAGCTTCAGAATGCTTTTGGGACTGCCGCGCTTTTGCAGTGCCTCTGGCATGTTCGCGCAGGCGCGTGTTCACGATTTCCACGCAATGGTGAGAAGAAAAACGGCGTCGCTGCTAGAGAGAACGCGGTCAAGTCCTAACAGCATTCTGAAGATGTTAGTGGACAAATTTGACTCGCCGATAATGAATCACTTCATGCAGGTGTTGGTTAGGCAGGAGTGATTCATTACATTCGGTGAATGTATGTAAATATTGTTTGTACTTAGTTATAATTGTAACACACTAACATAGTTTTTAAGTTTTCTTTTTGTATCTAACTAACTAACATATGGATCATTGTTGTCTAAGCCAATAAATAATTTTAATTTTAATTTGGCGATATAAGTGGGAATGTAATATGTATACGCTACGCTGATTTTTTCATAAAATGTGTATAATATTTGACAATAGACAAGATTTCAAATGAGAATCTAGCTAAGAGAGTTCTACTTACCTATTTTCGTCTTCAAAAAGTGGAAAATTAAACTCAAACAAATAATGTTTTCAACGTTCTTCCAAAACAAATAACATTTGTTTTTTATAAAATTCGCAAGTCGCTCACCCTGTACATTTCTCTCGTCATTATTTCCATTCAATTGTGCGACGTGGTCGTATTGTCCACACAGTGGCCCTCAATGGTGTCCTAATGTTTGTTTATCATTGTTTAGCACTAGAACAATGCGCCAACCGTATGGCCAGAGAGGCTGAATGGGTGTTGCCTTTGCATGTTCCACGAATGAAAGTTTGACGGATTGATTTTGGATCTTTCGCGCGCATTTGTATGGAATTGATTGTCAATCTGGGTGAACAAATTTAACAGGTTGAATGCTCAGACCAAATAAAAAACCAAGACAGAGCGCTGCGAACAATACAGTGAAGCATGCTAAAACTACACCTCCGCTCTGTGCATACACGCTCACACGCACACATTTACAATAACTACAATCAAACTACACCTCACTAAGTGCACACATGTTTACGAAAACGTCACTGTTGACAGCGTTATGTCTTGGTTTTTTATTTGCTCTGAGGTTGAATGTTGATTGATTAGACTTTTCTTTCAATAGTTGTTATTTATTTAGGCATTTAGACATACCAAATGCTTAGACCTAATTTTATTATTCCAATAAAATATTTTCTTGCACCAATGAACATAATATTGCAGCATTTGTTTGTTCAATGAAACTTAATGTAATCATAAAATAAGTCCCCGATGAAAGAACTTTATTTACGCGTAAAACAAAGTTTTGTCCCCTCCCTGATTTATGCTGACCGTAAAAGTCCGGTTTTACGGTTACCTTTTATGATTTTATTCTGAATTTTACGGTTTTGTAAGCGTAAAGTCGAATGGTGTAGACGTGAGAAGATTTTGGAAAAATATCGATTTTTAAATTCATGGAATGCCTTGGGTTTATTTTCGATTATAAATTGATGGAAGTTTAAACATTTTCTAACCTTATAATTTATACTACCTCCCTGAGCCTGATTTCATAACCACCTGGACCTACCTACTTAAGTACCTAGGTACCTACTTATTCAGCTTGAAATTTTGAGCTAAGAATAATGGCGAGTATATTAACTTCACATCAGCCGAAAATATTTAATTTTTTCAAACCTCCAACGACAAAATAAATATTCAAAAGTTTCTAAGCAATTTCACCAACAAATCTCCCGTAGATTTTGTCCATTTTGAACAAAAAGTAGGAATCAAAGCAACAAATCAACGAAACAATGAGAAGTTATTTCACAACCAAAACAAATTAGGAAGACATTGTGAGGAGCTAGTATTGTGCGACTGTGACCATTCAGGGGCTGCTTAGAGCTGTGGGGGGCTCGGAGCTGATATACAGCAGTCGTAAAACATGTACACAAATATAACACGTCTAACATTTTTGTTTATATTTCGATTTTTTTTAGTGCGAGTGAAGTTTAAGTTTAGCTTATGATGATTAGATTCGCTTTTCGGAAACGCATTTTCGCTTTTATAAGCTTTATTTACTAGTCCGACTATTTTCGTTTCGACTAGAGATTTAGTCATTTCCTCGCTTCAAAACTTAAGGCTAATGGTTGATTCGAATTTACTCGCCAGAAATAGGCGAATCGACACTTTTAAATAAGTAATATTATTTTTTCTTGAGACGATTCGCACGAAGCTAATTTATTTGTGGACGAATCGTCAACTGCAGAAATACGTATTAGATATTGAAAAAATTATATTATTTAAAAGCGTCGATTCGCCCATTTTGGGCGAGTCTAACAAATGCAATTGAAGAGATTGACAATAAATACACAAAACATTGAGAATTACAATTGACACAATTAATCGTTTCGGAGGCACACTCACAATTCCAATGACAAATACATTTTGACAATACAACAACATTCATTGCGATATTTACACTGTCAACCTGACGAATTCTTCTAACAGTGAAGTAATGGATTATGAAATCCTACAGATTATGATAGAAAGTGTGTTAAATACAATTGGGATGCAGGATCCAGAACCCTGAACCATGTTTCTGTTTGTGAATGCTAACACTAAAAAATAAACAAGATATAAAAGCAACTATAAAAACAAAAATTAATTCCGGTCATAAATCTCAAACCAAAAAACTCATAGTTTGAAAACAATGAGAACCTCACATAAAACAAAAGAAGTTTTAACAATTTTTTCGACCAAAAAGTGGCACTGAGTGGTCTAGTTCGAGCCCAGAACTGCAGTAAAACTTTTATAGACCCTCTTTGTTTGAACCATGGCCCAAAACAATGGTACCAATGTTGTTCATAAACGGTAATGTAAACAATTGTAAAATATAATTTATTTATGTTCGTCACAAGATATTTATGACACAATAAAAGTTTTTAAAAGAGTTGAATGAAATTTTAATGTTTGTAAATATTTTGAAATTGTATACCGTTCGTGTCTAAATGCTATTTCGAAACTGTTACTCGCAACTTAATTCGTAGTGGTGAATAACTTTCTGTAAAATAAAATTTTATCATTTTTTGAAATAAGTAAAATTCTTCTTCTTTCTTTTTCATATGGTTTGTGAAATAGTGACAAACCTGTACCCTAATTGCGTAACTTATTTTCGTAAACAATTATGCCTAATTTATTTCATTTTGACAGTTCAACAACATTCATTGCGTTATTTACGTTGTTGAGCAGATTTTTTTCCAACTTATGAAGCAATGGATTAGCAATCTGTTTCAAATCGAAACAGACTGTGATTGTGTTGTATTACGCAATTAGGGTACTGGTGTCAGAGTTTTTATGCCGCCTATTAGGTCTTGACTTGGCTTCATATGCCGTCAAGAAATATCTCTCAGGCATGCGGCGTTTCCTCACGATGTTTTTATGTTTTTGTAAAATTAATCTTGACGATATGACTAATACTTTAAGGTACTTATACAGAAAATGTGATTGGGATTATGAAGATAAAATGGTTCAACAATGAACAGCCATTGGTCCTCATAATTTCTTCTAATCCGGATTATTAGCTAGCACGAAATCAATTCTTTTGACTTACCGAGAATACTATGATACACCATTGAGATTAGCATACTTAATAAACTTCTTTACCTATCCAAAAATGCAGCCATGTGCGAGTCGAACTCGCCCACGAAGGGTTCGGTACCACCGTACCTACAATATTTAACACAATATTTTATTGAATACTTTTGTAAAAATCATGTTTCCTGTAATAGTTCTCTTTAATTTTTAACTTTATTTAATTATTATGTAGTACACAATCAATCTGCCTAGCCTTTTCCCAACTATGTTGGCGTCGGCTTCCAGTCTAACTGGATGCAACTGAATTCCCTATTTTACATGGAGCGACTGCCTATCTGACCTTCACAACCCAGTAACTAGGTAATACAATACCCCTTGGTAAGACACAGGTTGTCAAACTTTCGGGGTTCTGACGACCCGTAACGGCTGTCAAAGATCCACGAATGACAGCCGGGACCAACGGCTTAACGTGCTTTCTGAGGCACGGAGAAGTCTCGGTATGTTAAGACGGTCACCCATTCACAGACCAACTCCGGCAAGCGCAGCTTAACCTGATGGATCGAACCGTGTTATTTTACTTCCTCCTCCTCATTATGTAGTACACACTCTGTGAAAATTTTTCTTCAAAAGATTGTTCAAAAGATACAGCCCTGTGTCAGACGGACTGGCAGCGGAGTCTTGGTAACAGGGTTCCGTGGGCACCCATTGGGTACGGAACCCTAAAAAACACCGTCTTACAAAGCTTTCTCTTGCATAATCTTGTTTAATAGAGTAGTATAGCATTATTACCAGTACATAAATAAAGTTGTAATATCGACGGTACACTTTACCGGGCGACGCTTGTAAATCAATAACCGATGCAAGAGTTATATCCGTTACCGCCTAATGATGTCCGGGTAAATAATTACAGACGTCTCAATTTGTGTCTTAGGGTTGCCTCAGGTAAAAATGTTGGCTTCAAATCTGGTTTTAGCTTGTTCGGGTCGGTATGATTTTTCTTAGCCGGGCGACATAATTATTTATACACCGTGACATTTTAGTCGTCTTACAAAACCACTTCATGTATCCAATTATAGTCCGTGCAATCCACGAAGACACGCCCCACTCCGCGATTACTGTACTGTAAGCTGAAATCTAGTACGGCACGGAGCGGAATGGGGCGCGTCTTCGTGGATTGCATGGACTATAAGTACTACTAAACATTAAAAAAAAAATACATTGTAACAATTTTTTTATTGCTCCTAGAGGTATTTTATGTTGGGTATATTGAGTGGCCTTTTGTAAGACGACTAAAATGTCACGGTGTATATCAATTTTTAAATATTAGTTAGTTAGTCTTTTAATTTAGTACCTAATGTAAATAGTTAGCTGTGTTAAAACTGTAAAATAAATTCAAGAAATAAAATGATTAAAAAAAAAATATGTTTTGTAGTCATTGGATACAAGAAGTGGCCTGCTTTTTAAGACGACTAAAATGTCACGGTGTATATATGTCGCAGTAAGATGGTTAAAGCCGTGACATAATTATATCCCTAGGGATATAGCTATATACCGTAATATAGTTATATGAAAGCGGTTCATAATTGTCGGAGTGCCCTAAATATGTTACTGCGACCAATTTCGATGTAGTTGGTCAGAGTTCTAACCTAGGAACCTATTTGGTCGGAGTACCCAGAGTTATATTACTAGATCGTGCTTGTGTCATAGTAATAGTACCTGGTCGACCCAGCTCTGCTCGGGTGAAAATAGATAAACATATCGTCCAGGTATACCAACGTTGTGTCACATTCACGAGGCTGTGAATATAGAGAAAACGAATTTTCCCAGGTAGATCGATTTTTCGCCCCCCTATTGCAACTTTCATCGAAATCGTTAGAGCCATTTTCGAGAACGTGATAACAAATATAGATACAAATATTGCTCATTTAATAGTATAGGATTCCTAGTACGACAGTTATGAACCGTTTTCATGTAGCTATATCCCTAGGGATATAACTATATCACGGCTTTAACCATCTCACTGTGACATAATATATAATATTCGATTTGACACCCGGTTATACCGAATCATGCCGACCCGAACAAAAGTGTCTACCACTCCTAAGCCAAAAGATGTTCAATTTTTCCACATGCTATGTCTGATATACAGGATGGCAGGGACATCGACGCGAAAACAGTTACCATGGATTTAGTACATGTTTCTGAATCACCCTGCGTTGAAATTTTTCGTCGGTTACTTAAAAAAAACAGCTGTTTCATAGAAAAGTGCAATACTTACGCGGTCAAAATGTATGGAACAGCAGATTTTTTTTAATAACCTGTATAATATTGAAGACAATAGTTTTTACGGGTTCTTCACCTGACTAACGAGTTAATTTTGGCTTTTTTTAAGATCATTCATTTATTTTGAAAACGTGTTACGAAGTTTTCTCAATAATTTATGTAGACAAACAAATACCTTGCCGATCAAGGTGATGACATAAAATATGACAATAAATGCATATTAATTCAAAGGTTAATGTCATAAAGATCATCAGCGGTGATTAAAACAAAGTATTGATGAATAAGCAACCATAAATCAGTCATCCAAATTATATAGATTTTTATTAATTTTAAATACCCGCACTGAGCCCGCGTGGTAGATAACACTCCTTCTCGAAGAGAGGAGGCCTGTGTCCCAGCAGTGGGAACATGGGTTGAGCAGCTATGAATTTTAAATCGATTTAATTTTGGTATGTTTACCATAGTTCACTCGTTCCGTGCCTCGGAAAGCACGTTAAGTAGTTGGTCACGGCTGTCATTTGTAGATCTTTGACAGTACCAAGGGGTATCGTGTTATCCAGTGACTGGGTTGTGGAGGTCAGATAGGCAATCGCTTCATGTGACATACTGGTATTCAGCTGTAGTTGGTTGGACTGGAAGCTGACCCCAACATAGTTGGGAAACGGCTAGGGAGATGACGATGATGCCGTCAGTTTATACTAGTTAAATAAAACCACTGCTTTTTAACACGTTCAGTGCCGGGAGCCCTCCTGGAGGGTTCACACAAGTTGCAAATGGGATGCCGGGAGCCCTCGCGGAGGGCTTATTTTTATTTTAAATGTAGGTTTTTCTTAGCGAATTCGGCATTATAAACTATGAAAATAAAATCAATTGTATATTTTAACAAGATTTTAAACTAATGCCGGTGACAATCTTCGAGGGTTAACTTTAGCGCAAACGTAATAGTGGTGAGGTTCCTGGAGTCAACTTGCAATATGTATGGTGACATGGCGTATGAGCTCTATGGAAAATGGGTGGAGTCGAAAATGTTAAGGTTAGTTTTTACTATAAAATTATTTATTAAATGTAGTATTTTAAAATATTAAATATTGTAGATAGATAAATATATTGTTGCTTTTGCTATTCCTATGACAGCTTTTGCAGACATCATGAATTGTATCAGATTTAATTTACTCATTCACCTTTACAACTTTCTTCTTCCTGGCAGCCCTGCAGTAAGTATGTGATCATGCTGCGCGCGCGCCTAATCACGATCTATTGCCGAGACGGATCGGAACTTTTCGGCTCGCTTCGGCAACATAAATCACGGCCATACGCGAATGTAATGATCAGCTTAAATTAAAAAAAAATGGTAACACAATATTTATGGGTACAGATAGAATTAGGGACACAATTATCATTTATATTCGCTGTCATGTTTATGGTATTATTTTTTGATAATTGCTTATATTTTTGTTTTCGATTTCTTAATGTTGATGGCGGCTTTTTAATGGCCGTTAGCCGTTCGTACGGACGTAATAAAATCGCAGCGATTTTTTTTCTTGCACTTGATTTTCAACGCTCTGCTTAACGCTGAGAGTTGAAAATCCAGTGTGCGATAAAATCCCGCCACGATTTTATTACGTTCGTGCGAACGTCGGCTTACTTTTTAGGCACTGTTTCTTTACGTTTTTTGTCAAAACAGGAAAGTCCGTCGTTCGTACATACTCTACATTTGGTTTTAATAATAAGGTAGTTGCCTAGGTAAAAAAAAAAACTATTTAGTCCGTCTTTCAGATAATAAAAAAATATTAGACACGTATTTTTTGCTTTATCATATTAATCAAAAATAACTTAGAAAACACGCATTAAAGTTGGAGAGTCCCGCTCGCTACGTCACAACGCAGTTAAATCTAGCAAGGCGTGACGTCATGCCACATTTTAACTCAATGTATCGCCGTAATCTTTTGATTACGTCAAAAAAGAAAAAATACGTGTTCAATATTTTTAATAATCTACAAGACGGTCTGGACCCAGGCCTATTCATAAAATTAAATTTAAATGTCAACACTAAAATTAATTAATCGCAACAATGTTTCCCTTTTCAAACCCGACGAAGCTATAAAATCGCCTGACTAACCGTTCATATATTTGAACGCGCAATGCACATAGCCTGGGGTATGGCTACCGTGAATATTTTCGTAAATTGAGTTACCCATGTCTCTGCTGGCACCTGTTGATGTATCCTACGGCACCGTGAGGGCTTCGCGCGATAATTGATGAGCAGGGGTCTGTTGGACCCCCGCCGACATCAGAGGGTCATGTTTGTAAAGCGGTGTGAGGAATAGGAGAGAGGCGGATTATAGATACATTTCTGGCGTGGCTTTAGAACAAGCTACGAAGTCAGTTAGCTTCGTAGATGATGCGGACGAATTTTTTTGCGCCCTATGAGCTCTTCCCTTTATTTATTTTTAGTTTTTCCTTAAGGTAGGTATATACTTGTGCATTATATTATAATAGTTAGTTTTATATTCATAGTTTAGATTATTTGGGTTTTGGGTTTTAAGCTATTGCATAGCTTTTATCGCGGGCTTTGAGCGCGGCAACCGAATCAAGAAATTCCGTAACGAAAAAAACCTAACACCCCCCACTCCGCCTACCATGTAATGACGGTTCCCATGACAATGTGATGTTGTCATGGGAACGTAATTTTTGTTTTATGTCATCACGTCATCATCCCAAGTGTAGCGTTGACAAATAGGAAGTATGGAGGTTACAAATGCTATGCAATAGCTTTACCGCGGCAGTCCCCGAGTGCGACACGTTTTTTCCACCTGGAATTTCTCAGTAGCAGCCGGAGTCTGGATTTGTGCCCGGTTGATGGCAATAGGCTCGCCCCCTATTACATGGGACTTAAACATAACTGGCGAAATGTGGGTGTCCTATGGGTATACCTCTGCCTAACCCTTCGGGGATTACAGGCGTGATATGTATGTATATGTTTGTTTATGTGTGTAGATAATTTATTAATTTAGACTGAGAAACACTGGTTGCATATAAATAAAAAGACTTTGTAAATCCTTGTGATTACATTTATATTGTGCTTGTTTTCTTTGTTAAAAATTATGTAAAATTGCTGCTGTCTTGTGTCATTTTTCTTGTTTAGCTACGAAACATTCAAAGGAATCCTGAAATGAATTGTGTGACATTTTTATGAACATAGTCTGAAGAACTCTCTGTAAATCTTATATTTGATTTGATAGGTAACATGATCACTTCTAAGCATTGAGAAGATTTGTACTCCCCGTTTTGTATTTTGACTGTTTGTACTCCCCGTCACTTGTCCTTGAGGGTTTCATTAGAAAACCAGCGTCAGACAGCATTTGTCTGACATTAATGCTGAAATGAACCTTTTTGGCGCAGCCACACACTATTTATATTGTTGTTAAAATATTATTTTCACTTTTTTATTTTGTTATTTGTATTTTGTGTTTCACGAACTGTCTTCAAATAAATGTTTTTCTTTCTTTTCTTCCTTTATTTAAAACTTTTACAAAATGTAATGTAGTCGTATAATCGATGAAGCTTCCCGCTTGTCACTTGCACCACACGTAAATTCTCACATACCGCGGGGCGCGTCTTCGCTTGCCAAAATAAAACATTAATATTATAACATTCTAATATAATGCACACCTGCCTTATAAACAAAAAAACATTTATAATTATAGAAGGAGGATGGATGTCTACGTTGTGGCCGTGTCGTTATCATTCTTAATTAACATTAGCATAATATTTACTATTTTATTAATGATATTTTTAAGAAAGTTATTGTTATTTTTATGTTTTCCTGGAAATGATAAGTTATGTGAACTTCCCCGTAACGCGTATATTTTCATTCAAACAAATAGATTTGTTTCAGGGAACTCTTTGGTGGTCATGAAAAATCTGGGGTTTGAGAAGCCTTGAGATTTTTTCAAGTGAAAACTTCTTTAGTCGCGTTGGGCATTTTTGAGATGGGAAAAACAATTGAACTTGCGACACCGTTACCGACACCTCATTTTTGTAAACGCGATTGTGCTCTTTATTTATATTACATTACGGATCAATGTTATAGAACATTAAAAAAAAATACAAAAAATAGGCAAGTATTTTTACTTTAAAGGTTTTGGAAGTATTTTTGTTTTGTAAACGCGATTGTACTCTTTATTTAGATAAAGTTACGGACCAATGTTCTATAGTACAAGTATTTTTCTTCCACCAAGGCGATCTTTTTCAAGTTTTCACTTCTGTCGGCACTCCCGGAGTGCCACTGTTTTTTTTAACAGAAAAGCTATTGGCCTTAATATCATCTGATGGTAAGTGAAGATCAAGTCAAAGGCGGAAGTGAGCTTCACCCGGAATCCTCAACCACAGAGGAACTGGCTATCTTACCTCTAACTGCCGAAACACAACAATGTTGTTAACATTGTTGTTATGGCGACAGACTTAGATAAGACGATGGTAGCTAGTCAGGGGGACTTAGAACAAGCCCTACCACCGACCAAACCGAGCAGAAAATTTCGCCCCCGCTCGGAATGGCTCGGGACCTCTGGGTCTGAGACAGATCGTTTTAACACTAGACCACAGAGATATCGGCAAATTGAGATTGTTCAATGTCACAACAAAAAGAGTTATTAAGTAATAGAATACTCTACGGCATTTGCAGGCATCACCAATTAGTTTCATTGGGGGTTCATTTTTTAAATAATATAATCGTCACGGTCCTTTTGGTAGACGATTACTAGCAACCAAGATTTTTTAAATTGATTAAGTAATAAACAAATATTTAGTAATAATCAAAAATAACCAAGTAATTTTTTTTTTACTTGATATTTATCTGAAGTCTGGATGGAGTAAAGTTGATGCCAGCTATTGCTATTAAAGACGCCATTAATTGCCGTGTCGACGGCAGGAAACACATAGCCTAACAATTTTTTTTTTTTTTAATATTTTATTAATTTTATTGTTTACTTCCGCATTTACGGTCCGCACAACACAGGTCGGCAGTCCAGATCCGGACCGCGGTCCGCCGTTTGGCGACTCCTTCTCTATGGCTTTAAAAAGTCGAGCTCCAATAATCAAAAATATTGAAAGTTCAGACCTCATCTACTCCATTATCATCACGATTCTAACCCAACATGTGATGTCAATGAATTTCATTCCCTTGAAAAACATAAACAAGTATCCAATTTCTCAAGTTCAAAGACAACAAAATTACAACTTTCATAACGATCTGTTAACTACTGACGTCAGATCACAGCTGATCGTAGAATTATGACAGTTCATAGCCCCAAGTTTTATTGTTACGGGTGTAAACAAGTGGTCGTAGCCGCGGGTAGCAGAATACGGCCACACTTTACGATTATTGCTTAATCAACCCGTTTTGCCAATATTTTATGGAAATAAATATTAATAGCAGCATAGACCTTAAAGCAGCGGTTTCGGGTTAAAGGAATAATGACGTCACGCTGTTTTAGGAGAAAAATGTATCAGCTGCTTAGTTAATTCTGGCTTGCCTTGCATAACTGTGACAAGACATGTGTCGAGTTTTGTCGTACTTTGAATGATATTGCTAATAAATACAATATCTTTCAAAGGACCACAATTTTTTTTAATGAAATTATATTTTCAAACGTCCATTAAGTGTAGAAGTTAGGTGTCAGTACAAGAGAAACTTAACCATAACTTAATTTAGGTTTTTGCAAAAACTAAGTGGAATTTTATCAATTTGGTCGTTTTTATTTATTTATTTAGGATCTCCAACAAAAGATGTACACAATACATGACACATAATTAACCTTTCAACTGTCATTATCGAGACACAATAGAATTTTAATTGTTATCCACCTCAATGAGGCGTCGTAACAGATGATGAGTTAAATGGCAACATCGGGTATAAAGTAGGTGTACTCCGTCACTTATAGAAGACCACAGCATGCACAATAAAGTTAAAAACTAAGCTAACAAAGTTAAAACATTAATAATAGGTGAAATTTGGAAAATAAAATGAATTTTAAAAGAAAAAAAAAAACAAAGAAAATATAACATTTAGAGATACTATTAAATTAAGTCTAATAAACACTTATTACATTTGGACTGAGACTCGCACATGTCTAAGTTCGTAGTTTTAGCTAACGTGTTGTGTTGCCTACAAAGTCTTGGTTAGTTTAATTTTTATACCAAATTTATTGTTATACCTACTTGTTTATTGAGCTGAAAATGACTGAAATACGCTACATGTCTGCATGCATATTAATATTCTTTTCTTTTAACCAATTTTTCTTTCTTTCTTTTATTTTCTTATTTCTACATAATTTCCACACGAAAACCACTATACAAAATCTACAATTGATCAACAAAAATATACGTGCTAACTAAAAAAAAAACAACCAATTATCGTCATCTGAACTAACGACTACAATGTCTAATGACTTACAATACTATTGTACATTTGTACCAGAGGGGTCGGCAGTGAAATTACCGGTACAAAAGACTCACGGCCCTCTCGACGGGGCGCCTGTTATCGTTCCACACAAGAAAAACTTATTAAAAACACTATTTTGAACTTTAACACTTACAAAATAAAGGTTGGGGAATGTGTATGAGTGATGTATGTAATTTGTATGAAGTCTTTATTACGAAAATATACATTCGTTAACAATTGTAACGCGTTTGTTAGTGCTCGATGTTATCGGGGTCACTTTTGTACCCCGCGCGCAGTGAGGGGGTTAGAAATGTATCGAGTGTGTGTGCATGGAAATTGTGTAGTTTGCGTTCATTTGTCTTTTGATTTTGGAGACAATGTAACTTGTATTTATTTACCCTGTGTCGACACCCTTGCGCCATCGGATCTTCCTAGCACTGCGGGCTGTGTCGGGGCGGCTGCTGCAGGTGCAGAAAACCTCAAACGGCGCAAATATAGCAACCTTACTGGTAGCTATATTTTTGAGCCGTTTGGGGTTGAAACACTAGGGCCGTAGGGTCCGAGTGCTCACCAAGTATTCCGGGACATCGCCAAGCGGTTGGTCGACTCTTTACGTGATCAGAGGGCCAATTCTTAGGCCAAAGAATCAGCATTGCCATCCAACGTGCCAGCCTTTTGGGCACTTTTCCCGCTGACAGCGATGCGGACGAATTTTTTGACGCCCAATGAGCTCTTCCCTTTATTTTTAACTTTTTCCTTTACATACTTGTACATAATAAATATAGTAGTTAGTTATAAATATGTTTGTGTTTATTTTGAATGAAATGTATTTACATATTTTGGAATAAGCTCGTGTACCGGTCCCGTCACGGAAAAATAACGCTGGCTGTTTACCTGCGCATTCAGCGATTTATCGATTCCAGCCTATACCAAAGTACTAAGTAGCTAATAAAGTACCTATTATGATTCTGCAATAAAACAATTACACTTATATTATAAAACAATAGCCTAGTACTTCAGGACACGACCATACCCGTGTGCAGACACTTCCCCTGGGGGCCTACCACCAGCTCAAAAGCAGTATTATTTTAATATTACGTCAGTGGGAGAAAGAGATGGAGCTATACGTCCTGTAGAGCTTCATCTCTTTCCCACACAGCATTGTCGCTCAGCGTTCTTTTTACGCGAATTCAAAAAAAGAAGGCTTCCCAACTCGAACTGTATGTTTTTTTCAACTGACTGCTATATGAAAGTACATTTCTTCCTACCCATGAAATATTTCACGTATTTATTGCAACTTACAATAATAGGTTGTTTTTTCCATTTACGCTTACGATGTCAAGAGAATCTATCTAAATAAGTAGGTTAACAGAAAAGTTTGCATGAAAAAAGAACTCACTGAATGAAAACGTAGGTTACAACGCTACAAGGTTCTTTTGACTCGTGGCCAAAATTTGAACTAAAGCCGCCATCTTCGATTTTACATAAACTTACAAGGGCACTTATGAAACGTCAGAAGCTAGGTGCACGGTTCCAATTGATCGTTTCCTATGGAGAAGAAACTCAAAATACATGACACACAAAAACATTTTCAAATTATATAGCAGTGTTAATAGGTATGGGAGGACAGTGTAGGCACCAAGAACTTAACAAAATAGAATCTGAACGATGAACGTAGTAATCTCGCAGCCGGATCTTGTACTAAAAGTCTGCTAGAGTGCTGAAAGGGTTTTTTTTAGCCAAGTGCGCAATAGCAACCATAATTTTTCAAGTTCTTTATACAGGGTGGCAAGGATATCTACGCGAAAACTGTTACCATCACAGATATCGCGTCTGTCCGCAACAGGCGCGAGAGGGAGTCACTTTTGAGAGAATTAGACTTGAATAGGGTTAACGTGGGATTAATACAATCAATCTTATCCCAACCAACTTCAGAAGGTGCCAAAAAGTTATGTAATTTAGTAACAGTCCTTCATCAGTGATTTATATCTTAATCAGAAAGTGTTTCGTATATGGTTTAGTTGTTAAGTATAAGTGATGATGTTACAAGGTAAAAGGCACGATGGGGTTGACATATCTATTTAGACAAAAATCCCAAAAACAAATAAAGAGTTAAATAAAAAAATAAAAAAATCACAGATATAGATAGACCTAGATAACGCAAGTATCACAATCTGTATGAAAACCAAGCGTGCCATTTTTTGATCACCTACTATGACGTCACAAGCACTAAGAAACTTTTTTTTTTCTCCACGCATTTGCACAGTTTTTACAATTTATAACAGCGTAATTAACCATTTTCAATTTTTTAACTGACTTGCGTTATCTAGGTATATCTATATCTGTGGTTACCATGGATTCAGTACATGATTCTGAACCCCCTTGCGTTGAAATTTTTCGTCAGTTATTTAGTGGTATGAGGAACAGGGTGTAAAGTTCACTCATCCACCATAGAAAAGGGAAGATCCTCCGACCAAACGGGTGTTGTGTCTGGCGGGCAACTGCTCAACGGTTTGAAGTTGAAATTTTGTATATATGTCGATCGCTCGGTAAACTTCAATTGCGCAATGCAGAATTTGTGTGACGTCATGTCTATGTTCGTATGTGGCGGTGTAACCGCTACAGTTATTTTTAAAAAATCTGCTGTTTTATAGAAAAGTGCAATATCTATGCGGTCAAAATGTATGGAACAGCAGATTTTTTAAAATAATCGACGAGAAATTTCAACATGGTTTTAGAAACATGTACCTACTGAATCCATGGTAACAGTTTTCGCGTCGATGTCCCTGCCACCCTGTATATTGCTGTGAAGTGGATTATAGGTATTTTATTTAAAAAAACAAGTGAATGAATTTTTTTCCAAAACATTAATTAAAATTATTTTAATAAAAAATACTGGCGCCCACATTTTGATAGGCACCCCGCCAAAAATATACTCCGTTCATAAATATATGTAAAATTGGATTTTGATTAAAAACTAGATGAACGTAGTAATCTCGCAGCCGGATCTTAGATTATTTCTTTCAGTGCGTTCACGTAGCCTAAAGCCGGGTCTCCTGCGCGTGTTTATTCGAAACATTACACAAAAAACCTTACACATAAACATTGTTTTCATACAAAACATCGTGTTTGCATACACAAATGTGTATGGCCACGCCTGTTTGTTGCGATGTTTTTGTGTAAAAACACACTTAGTATCAAGTTAAAAGTGTCGTGACTTTTTCACACCTAGCTGACTGCACTCTTATTGAATTCAACGGTAATATCCTAAAGAAAATCAGATTGGTAACTAAAATCATGCAAGCGTAACATACGCCCTCTACCATCGACATAAGACACACTACTCTTATAGTTATAACTAATAAATGTCAAAAATTAAAACCTCGTACTAAAACTACGGCGACAGTATTAAATTGATGGCAGCAATAACATTTTTAATGGCAATGCACAACTTTCAAAATGTTACGTTTCCCACTGTTTTTTAAAAGTTTATTTACACTAGAAAGCTTTGTTTGGTCAATGCTTTTTTATTGTGTTTTTGAAAGTAATAAAAGATTTTTAGTGCCGTTTATCGGAGGTGACTATCTCGTAATAAATTACGTTGCAATTTTAAGTTTTATTTCTGTTCTAAGATACAGGTGGTTGTGTTTGTGTGTGTATGGCTCGTAAATCAAAAGTGCATTAGTTAATTATTTTATACGGCTTTGGGACGGTACTGGGACGTTTTATTGATGTCGTTAGCACTATGTGAGCTTCCGTCAGAGCAAACATGGAGATTCAGTGTGGTTCTCTAGCACCATTAAAAAGCCTGACTGTACTGAAGCCACGAAACACGGAATCCAGTACCCTAATTGCGTAACTTTTTTTCGTAAACAATTATGCCAAATTTGTTTCATTTTGACAGTCCAACAACATTCATTGCGTTATTTACGTTGTTGAGCAGATTTTTTTTTCCAACTTATGAAGCAATGGATCAATCTGTTCGATTGTGTTGTATTACGCAATTAGGGTACTGAAACCCGAAATTAGATTTTAAAATTCGCAGAAGCAGAATAATTTCACTAAATCTTTGTAGTCATTTATTTGGTAAACAGAGTATAATACAAACTTAACCAAATGGCTGCAAATAGGGATTAGGTACTCAGGTCTATTTCAATACTTGTTTCCAATTGATGTTATTTCCACTTAAACGAACATCAGTTTTATGAAAGTGTAAATAAAGTTGATTTTAGACTGACTAGTATTGTTGAAAAAGTCATAAAAATTATGAAAATGTAGCGCAAACTGAACCTTATGTGTAGGCATTACTGTTGTTTTTCTTAAAACTCGTGTTTGTTTGCAAAACATGTATTGGCAAATAAAATACTAGGATCCCTAGACTCCGTAAAAAGTAAAATCCGTTTAAGGCGACGATAACCGACTGTTAATGATTTTATACTGAAGATCACGTCGAAACGAGTAGTGTTAATGATTTGGAAAATTTATATGTTAAATAAGAGATCATTATTAATAACTTAATATATTATTGTTTTAGATTATGTTTATATTACATTGTGAAATTAATTTGTAAAATAATGTCTAACGCGGATAAAAACCTGAGACTCACGCAAAATCTATCAAGCGTATTTTTCTGAAATCTTCACCATTTTAAAGATAATTTAATTATTAATCTTTTAATGTATGTGTTTTATTAAAATAGTGTTTTTTTATGTATAATATATTAATAATGCGGCAAATTTGGGACAGCGCTCCTTTAGGGGCGAGTCCTATTACTGGCTGGACGTACGACGCGTTGCGTGAGCTCGGTACATAACACGCAAGCTAACCACTCAAGGTCACTAGCATATATCTGCGTCTTAATACACATCAATCTAAAAAAAATACCATTGATGTGGATATATTTAGTAACCTACTCCGCTTAGCTATTTCTAAAGAGCCATAAAGACCCTGATAGAAATCGACACGTGTTTCACCTCTCAACGAGGCATTCTTAGGATGACGGTTGACTTGTCGCGAACCTGAACACGGCGTGTTGCCACACCGAGCGCTGAACGCAGGGGTTACTAAATATATCCACGTTAATTGTATTTCATAATGGATTTCCGCAAGGTCACGCCTGAATCAATTAACCACGTCAATTTACCTGATTTTCATAATTTTCAAGGTCAACAATGTCCTCAAAACTTGTAATTCAATAACACTCAAATAACATAACCCCTAATTGTTTTAGGAGCTGTCCAACTATCTGGAATGGACACATAACATTATTTAACGGCCAATAAAACCTTATACGGCTATATGTTTATCGTAGAGTAATTTTAATTGCGGCCCACCGTGTGCTTTATACGTGTTTTATTACTTTCTTCTCTTTTTGTCTCTGGAATTGTGTTTTATTGGACACTACGGTGTGTCTCAGCTCATTACCAAGCAGAATTGATAACATTCGTTAGGGGAAGAATATACAATGTCACCCATGGGCATGTGCCCGCCCGCATTATTCTGAATATTCCTGAAAATTTATCGAAAATTTTTTTTACAAAAATAAAACAACCGACTTCAAAAAAACACTATAAAGTGAAAAATAACTTTAATTTCGGAAGTCGGTGTCTTTGGTTTTTAATTTTCGTTCTTTGTCACCGACTTCAGAAATTAAAGTTATTTTTCACTTTGTAGTGTTTTTTTGAAGTCGGTTGTTTTTTTTTTGTAAAAAGTTTTTTTTTTTGAAAAAACATACAGTCGAATTGAGAACCTCCTCCTTTTGGAAGTCGGTTAAAAATAACTTTAAAAGGTCTATCTTGACTTTTATTTTTTCAGTTTTAAATTTTGTTTTTTTTTCAAAATCCCAAAATATGATTTTATAATCTTACACAGGTGTTTTTTTTTTAAAAAAGAACACTGTTTTTTTAGATAAAAATGTTTTCACCGCCGTTTTTTGCATAGTTGACAAAGTTAGTTAATCCGATAAAATAACTCATAAGCTTTTAGAAATAAACAGAATCCAAATCGAGCCAATAACATCGTAGATATGGCAAACGCAACTCAAAATATAAAAAATTGAATAACATGAAAAATATTAAAGATAGACTATAAATTACAAATTACAATTACTACCCCTTTTAAAGTTATTTTTCGATAATTTTTCCATATCCAGAAAAATACGGGCGGGCACATGCCGGTGGGCGACATTCGGCTGCCCCATTTCAAAACCTAGTAAGGGACACTTTTTACAAAAATCGTTTTATTGAATAATCTTGCTAATCTAATAAGTCCCCACCAAATACAAAAACACCAGCGTTGAAAACTCACTTCTAAGCAGATATATTTAAACATCGAAACCTAGTAAGTACCCCATTCACTGCCCCGTGACCACTTTAAAACCTAGCAAGTTACTTTAAACATTTCAAAACCTGGACTTTTTGATTTGACTTTGGCTTTGAATCGCAAGCCAGATCGATATTCGAGCTTGAACGAGAAATCGTTGTTTTCCTAAAACGGTGTGAACTATGAGCAGCAGTAAATATCATGAACTGTTGCGATGACGTCATTGTTTACGATTGGAAACGGACGTTGAACGTTGACTCGGAATACGCTACTTTAAAGGTATCTTTGAACGAACGTGCATGGTGAAAAAACAACGACAAATTTTGAGCAGAAACTATTTAGGTTGAAGATCATGCCAGCAATATTGTTACCATTCAAAGCCATGTTGTTACTTGTTACGCATACTTAGTAACTAATACAGGAACAGGTGCAATTATTTCCGAAAATGATCAATTAGTTCATCTTGAACATTTCTCCTGCTAAATTATCATGATCTCATCTGTCCAACGTGACGAATACCAAATAATTAACCAATCCGCGACGAGATCACGCGGCGGCGCAGCTGGCCGGCGCGTGCGCTGCCACTTCCTCTGATCTTTGACTCGGACAATTGCACGCATCTGCCTTCGCTCCCTCTATGATATAAGATCTTTAAATTGGACCGATATCTCCCCTCGGCCGGCGCGCACGCAAGACGACCGGGAGGAGGGAAGACCAATTTATCCTGGCCTGGATTCATCAGGCTCTCCCAACATATGTTTGCACATCACACAACTTTTATTGTTTCCGACATAGAGCTGAAAATTGAACGATTTGTTAGCAATAAGTTTGTAAGGAAATATGTTACTCAATCCTTTATTGTCACAAGGATATGAATTGAAGTGGTTCGCGATCAACTAGGTGTTTCCGCCTCAGCTGTTTGTAAAGTGTTTTAAGACAACATTCTGTTTGGACACCTACTTGAAGTGAGCAAACTTTTTGTTGTTACCTCTTCAGGAAATCTGTCATAAACTAACATCACAAAAATGGTCACTTAAAAATTTTAAAAGTCAAAACATTTCAACTGTTATAGCGTTATGACCCATACGCAAGTCAAATTCGGAAAAAGCAAGAAATCTCGGAAAGTGAAACCCGTTGAGGAAGAGTATGAGAATGGCAGCAAGAGCCGGCGGGTGGTGCTGCTGAGCTCAAGCGATGTCGACCGTATGGCCGAGGAGAGTTTGCGAGCCAGGATCATCAACCAATTAGTCAGCAAGTCTGAAGACCAACATGCCACGAGAGAGTTCACGTCCTACTTCCGCGGATCTACCAGACACATTGAGCCTCCTTACTCGATCACATCTCATACTAACAAGGTGTATATTCCGCAAGCACTACAAGTGATCCCTACCTACCAATCGCTCATCCAGACTCCCCAATGGTGCCCGTACATCAGGCAGACACCAGGAGGAAGTTCACAAGCAGATTTAACGATGAACCGAAAGTACAACTGTAGATGTGTCGAGTGTTTGTCGGCGGATTGTCCCGCCAGATCCAACAGTACGTTCAGACCGCGCAGAATCAAAGACAACATTATGACCTTCTGCGACCAATACACAATGACTCGCAACTTAAATGATGCCAGCTGCGGCTGCACACCTACTCCATCGACCCTCAACTGCCACGGCGTGAGTTCACCCAACGAAATGTCTATGAACGGCGGCAGAGATCAAGGTAAACTCAAGATAAACAACAAGCTGGGGACTTATACTCCAGTACCAATTCTGAAAAAAGGCTACACTCAAGACCCAGTCAATAATGACTGCTGCATGAATAAATTTCAGAATGGACACAACGGAATTGATCTACCGAAGTCCATGTCCATTGAATGTTTTTTTAGAAAAAAAAAAGAAGATGATGAAACCGGTTGTAAAAGCAGCAGGAAAAATATATACAATGAAGGTATTAGTGATGTGGCTTTAAAAATTCCATCATCTCCGAGTAGGGGTCTGTGGTCTCCCGCCACTCCCGTGCGCGCGCGCAGCAGGGTTACCTTGTCGAGCGAGTGCTCGGACAGTGACGACAACATCCCGCACTCGCACCGGAGCGAGTCCAGGTATCACAAGTTCTGTGCGGAGAGGCCGATGCAGTTTGTTCCCGACGAAGGTATGGTCGGTAGGCCGTGCAAGCAACGGGTTCATGTATCCAAACCGAGGTCCCGAGGAGCTATTAGTCCTTGTAAGAGTTGCTCCGGTAAACGATCCAAACAGCCGCAGCATGTTATTAAACTACCAAAGAAACTGCTGACGTCAGAGAAACTCGCAGACACCTGCGCACGGAAGCCCAAATCACCTTGTACAAGAAAATAAAATGTAAAAAAAATGGAAAGACTTCGATACGAGTTGCTGATCAATTATTAATATTATTCAAAGTGATTTAAATCGTTAATAATTATGGTTTATTTTTAAACAAATACAATAGAAATCGGTTTTGGTTAATTTTATTTAGATAGGGACGTGTTAACTAGCGAAACGCGACGCGCGAAGGCGCGACGTGACTAAAAAAACAATTTCTAACAAAACTTCACGGTAGAAAAATTACCGGTGTCGCGTTAGTCTGCACGAGCCTTTAAACATTTTCAGGTAAGTTTACCCTTTCATTTTTTTTCTGGATCTCTGTTCATCCAGCTCCACCATCAGTCAGATCATTCTCCTAATAGAAATGTTATGTTTTATTATCTTCAATAAGCTAGATATATCCAAGGTACTTTGTTGTTGGGATGCCTAGGTAAAAAAAGAAGTTCTATTTAGTCCGTCTTTCAGATAATAAAAAAATATTAGACACGTATTTTTTGCTTTATCATATTAATCAAAAATAACTTAGAAAACACGCATTAAAGTTGGGGAGTGGGGGCTTGCTACGTCACATCTCCGTGTAAAATCTAGCAAGGCGTGACGTCATGCCACATTTTAACTCAATGTATCGCCGTAATCTATTAATTACGTCAAAAAAGAAAAAATACGTGTCTAATATTTTTTATTAATCTATCTGCAGGACAAAAAAAAATTGGGTACAGGCAATGCAATGACTATGGTAGGGCCTGGTACAACGTCAGTAAATCCTAGAAACTGTATCTTGGCGAGGGATTAAAGTGACGCTCGCATGCTGCATATGCATCAGTACAGCTGTTTGTTAAGCCGGGGCAGGGGTCAGCAGCTGAGAAAGCACTTGATTCAATAATCTGATGCAATTGGTGCGCGGACGCTCATGCCACTGCGGAGTGCACAACATTTTTATTGATATTTACGAAAGATTTATTTTCGAGGAGCTCGTGGCTAAGTACTAACAGCCACACGGGTCGATCCCTCAGGTTGCTGGGGTTGGTCCGTGGATGGGTGACCATTTCTACATACCGAGACTCCTCCGTGCCTCGAAAAGCGTTGGTCCCGGCTGTCATTCGTGGATTTTTGACAGTCGTTACGGGTCGTCAGAAGTCCGAAAGACTGATAACCAGTCTTACCAAGGGGTATCGTATTACCTAGTTACTGGGTTGTGGAGATCAGATAGGCATTCGCCCCATGTAAAATATTGCTATTCAGCTGCATCCAGTTAGACTGGAAGCCGACCCCAACATAGTTGGGAAAAGGCTAGGCAGATTGATTTTGGACGAGAGAAAAAAAAAGTCAAAAAAAGTCAAAGCATTTATTCCAATTAAAACATTTACAAGCTCTTTTGAACTGTGAAGGTCTACCTATAATTATCAGTTGCTTCAAAAACGGTGAAGGAAAACATCGTGAGGAAACCGGCATGCCTGAGAGATATTTCTCGACGGCATGTGAAGTCAAGTCAGAGGTCCATGGGCGGCTTTAAAACTCTGACACCAGGTTAGACACTAACCACAAGAAAAAGAGAAGAAGTAATTTTACTTTGAACGCCATGTTGTACATCCTACGCTCATGGTTGTAAACCCCTGTCTGGTCGGAGTCGGCACGCGTCGCCCGCGCATCGCAATCTGCACACAAGCACATACTATGTATAACTACTCGGTTTGTTTGGACCGACTCCCTCGCGCCGACGCCTGTTTTCATTGCTTTTTATTTAGCGAGCTTGTTTAGTAGTTGAAACGCTGTGGTCATACTGCAAATTGAAACATTATTCTATTCAAAATCTTCTTTACAAGCTGTGTTTGTCGGGAGTCAGATACCGAACTCCTGCCTTCATACCTATTTATTGAAGGGTTGCTGCAGCATGTCTGCTTCTTCCATGGCACATAACATCACGCCCGTATTTCTCCGAAAGGTTAGGCAGAGGTGTATTGGCTCATTAAGTTCCCTTCAAAATGGTTGAGCTAAATGGTGCTGATCCATGCGTCATGTTCGTGAACGGGCGCCGTCAGTAGGAACTGATCATCTCTTGACTGCCACGGTTTATTTTCATTTTTGAATTGTTTTTGTTTTCATATTTTTATTACGGACGCTTTTAACGTGCACGTCTTTCTACATTGTTCTCACATGTATAATTTCAACATGAATGATGTAACCAATATTTTGTAACAATATTTTGATTTAAAAGAGTGTCTGTGGAGTTTTTTACCCGTTCTTCTCCATAGGTACCTACTACGCTTTCGAATGGGCAACTAGCTTCATCTTTCTGACTGACCGACCCCTTGACAATTCAAAAGTACCTGTAATTGGTTTATTTGAAATAAATGCTTTGAGTTTTGAGTTTGTACTTATAGTACCTACACCCATGTTTTGCCAGTTATGTTTAAGTCCCATGTAACAGGGGGCGTGGATTGGAATGCTGGGCCGTGAAAAAGACGGTTGAAAAAAAACTGCATGTAGCGGAGATGAGAATGTTGAGATAGAAAATAGATAAAGTAAGATATGAGTATATAAGGGGAAGTTTAAAAGAGGCGCCAGTGACGGAAAAGTTGAAAGGAGATCATCTGGCCTGGTATGGGCATGTGATAGGATCGAAACGCATGTGACTAAAAGAGTGATGAATATAAATGTTGATGGATGGAGCGGGAGAGGAAGGCCAAGAAAAAGATTGATGGATTGTGTGAGGAATGATATGAAAGAGAAGGGAGTGAATGATAGTGTGACGGTTGACAGGGGAGAGTGGAAAAAGAAAACGTGGTGCGCCGACCCCACGTATCATGGAACAAGGGCAGGAAGATGATGAAGCTGCTACTGAGAAATTCCAGATGGAAAACCAGATATAGAAAAGAAAGAAAGAAAATACATTTCACACACACACACACCACATCACCCATTCATCACACACCAAGCCCCCCATCATTTCATATCACTTTGCCCGACCTGAGAATCTTCTTCCACACATGTCTATTAACCTTAATTTCAGAAGTCACCCCCTTTCCTAGTCATCCATTAGTTTCTTTGGTATTGACCTGCTCTTTTAGCCATTCACATTAATATTTAAAACTTTCATCACGAATTTACGACAGTTCATTCAAAAAGTTGGCAACGTTGCAAATAGCTGTCAAATAAGTATTTGTTTTGATTAATTTGGCAATATTACTGTGTGGAAATAAGAAATATAATAGATAACTAGTGAACTAGAACATTAATAATGAATTGCAATTATAACTCTGAATGTAACCGTTGTATGTGTAAAAAAGGCATTTGGAAAGTTTCCAAATACTTTTTTTACATCTAAAACTAAATATTCGGTGTAACGATATTAATTATTGCATTTCATAATCCATATTTTAGTTCACTAGTTAGCCATATTTCTTATTTCCATACAGTAATATCGCCAAATTAATCAAAACAGCGAAATATTTGACAGCTATTTGCGACGTTGCCAACTTTCTGTATAAACACATGCCACCTTATTATGGGGTTAGGCAGAAAATACAGAACGCCACCTGCTACGATCCTTACATACTTCTTGTGATTCTGATGTTCCTTAAACCTCCGCTTCGACTTACTAACAATGGATTTGTTTAAGAATATCCAAGTTTATTAGAAACGGACTGAGTTCAGGAAGAGCTACCGGAACTGTTGCCTTGCAGAGTGATCGCTGTAACCTTCCTGCTTTTTTCAACGAATCAGTGATTGCAGTATGCTGTCAACAAGTAATCATAAGTTCCTACCGTGGGATTGTTTTCAACGAATCAGTGATTGCAGTATGCTGTCAACAAGTAATCATAAGTTCCTACCGTGGGATTGTTTTCAACGAATCAGTGATTGCAGTATGCTGTCAACAAGTAATCATAAGTTCCTACCGTGGGATTGTTTTCAACGAATCAGTGATTGCAGTATGCTGTCAACAAGTAATCATAAGTTCCTACCGTGGGACTGTTTTCGAATATTCCAACTCTTGATAAGGCACCCTATTCCCTGTACCCCTAAAAGAATACTGGGATATCATACAACTTAATGCTTTTTATTCTCTAATCAGTAACAACGTATTTTAATCACATGAATGTGTATTTTACGAGGCAAAGGTTTTGTTTCGACCATTTTAACGGGCCATAAACTATCCAAAGAAAGTTAATACAGGTTGAATTGTCGTAAAAACGTGGATACATAATAATGTTAAAACTATAAGTGATGCGTGTGTAGGGAGCTACCCTTATTATCAGGTCCATATCAGTATGTTTAATTGCTAGAGGGCTTCTTTCACGGAGGACTTATTTCAATGAAGAAAATTCCTCTCTGAGAAGTCTTCTAGTCTGTATATTGGTTCCTAGTGTAAACTAAGACAATCCGAGCAAGAGGAAGACAGATGAAGACGCATTCGAAATGTGGTGCTGGAGGCGGAAGCTCTGAATACTATGGACGTACAAATATGTCTGTTCTTTCCCAACTCGATATGAAGACTCGATTGTCCACAGTTTGCCTACCGCGTATTTTGACCTATTTCGGCCACATAATGCGAAGGGAAGATAGCAGGCTTGAAAAATTTAAATCAAGTCATTTATTCAAACTAGGCTGAGAATCAGCACTTTTCGAACGTCAAAATTACATAAGACAGTCCCCCAAAACACCCACCCTTCCTAGTGCCTTTCGCTGGGAAGAAGAAATGGCGCAACAAAGTCCCAGCAGCACAGCTGTCTGTTCAAGTTAGAAAAAATATTATTCTATAGAATAAAAGCTGGTCAATATTGGCAATACCGAAGGCAAGAGAGCACGAGGCCGGTCGTCAACATGATGGGCCAACCAAGTAAAGGAAGCTACGTCCTCAAGCAAATTTCAGCAGGTGGTGATGACAACTTTGATGATGATTGTCCGCTTTAAGGTCCATAGCACACATATCAACTCGGAAGGGATCGTCACCGTATCGCCGCGGTTCGTGAGCTTGTCCCGAGGCGAGGCGATTACGTTACGATTCCAATTAATGTGCGTTGCAGTAGGGAGTTTCATACAAAGAATACTGAATGGCTCGAGTTGATACGGTGACGATCCCTTTTCGAGTTGATATGTGTGCTTTTTCCTTAAAGGGATACAGTGTCCACGATCCTTACTAATGAGGGACTGATTGAAGAGGAAGAGTTTTAACTAAGGAATAATAGTAGTCTGCTTAGATAAATCTCCCAGTTCTCTAGCTCCATTGCTCGAGTGTAGACACTAGATGTGCCCGAAGAACATAACATCACGCCTTGTTTCCCCGAAGGGTTGGGCAGAGGTGTCCCTGTAGCAGGTACACCCACATTTCGCCAGTTATGTTTAAGTCCCATGTAATACGGGGCGAGCCTATTGCCATCAACCGGGCACAAATCCATACTCCGAGCTGCTACTGAGAAATTTCTGATAGAAAAACCAAATAACACTTTGCCCGACTCGAGAATTGAACCCAGGACCTCATGCTCAGCAGTAGTGCTTGCTACCACTAGACCAACGAGGCAGTTAAAGTGCCCGAAGAAGTTGGTATGTTTCTGTGATAATTGATGATTGAATTGCCATAACAGTTTTGGTTTCAATAAAAAGATCCTTTGAATCCGTCCACATAAACACTGACGAGCAATATAAAAAAGCCACTAACTTATCACGAAATATTTTCGAAACCATGCAAGATAACTTCTTGAAATAAAAAAAAAAAATTTTTTCAAGTGTATTTAATAGCGCAGTGTTCCGCAAAGGGTGTGCCGTGGTGAATCGTAGGTGTGCCGTGGAAAAATGACAAGGTTTGTCAAAAAGTTACGAAGATAATAACACCTATACTCCGTTTGAAATAAGATTAGACATTTAAACAAACCTTTTTTACAGTCCGTTCAACCGATTTTGACTTCTATACCGTAGGCATAAGAATGGCATTAAAATCAAAAAAAGTGGTTACAAACTAACTGTTTACTGCAGCTGTCATTTGTCATGCCGCCATCGCAATAGAAGTCAAAATCGGTTGAACGGACTGTAAAAAAGGTTTAGTTAAATGTCTAATCTAATTTCAAACGGAGTATAGACAACTTTAATAGTTGAGAGTTACGCGAATGAGGCGCCTCAATCACGCTACCACCAATGGTAATAACGAAATGTGCCCAAATTTCATTTCTATCGATTCAGAAAAAAAAGTGCAGACTTTGATAGTGAAACACTTGGAGCTATTAGCCGAAAAAATTAACTCCTAAGTGTGACCTGCGAACTATGGACTGAGTACGAAGTCCGTTTTCAGATAGAATTTTCCTTGGACACTTACCGATAAACGAGCAGGAAGAATTCGTGCAGCTAAAAACGGATCGGACATTAAAGTTAAAACTTTTTGAAACGGAACTGGAATATTTTTGGATGCATATAAAAAATGAAATCCAATGCTTTCAAAGCGTGCTATTGCAGTTCTCTTACCATTTGCCACGACTTACTTATGCGAATTTGGGTTTTCAACACCAGAGAACGTCTGAGGACCATCGACGAAGAAATGAGAGCCGCCTTATCGACGATTTCTCCAAACTTTGATCGACTGTGCTCAGTTAAACAGGCTCACATATCTCACTGAACACTCTTTCATATTAAATATAAATAAATACTGATTATATAAACATTTTTTTTTGGTGTGCCTTTAAGATTTTTTGATTTGGTAGGTGTTCCTTGAACACAAAAAGTTTGCGGAACACTGTAATACCTAGCGCATAAAAAAAAACATAATTAAACTTGTGTGGTTTTGGTCGACCGAGCTCTGCTCGGGTGAAAAATAGATAAATAAGGTATACCAACATTGTATCACATTCCCGAGGCTGTGAATATAGATAAAACGATTTTTCCCTTATATGAAACCTAGCTAGATCGATTTTTCGCCCCCGTAAACCCCTATATTGCAACTTTCATTGAAGTCGTTAAAGCCGTTTTTGAGAACGTGATTACCAATAAATATAAATATTGCTCATTTAATAGTATAGGATATAGATTTTTTGGCACATTGCAAGTGGCTTTTTAGGGTTCCGTAGCTAAATAGCAAAAAACGGAACCCTTATGGATTCGTCATGTCTGTCTGTCTGTCCGTACGTATGTCACAGCCACTTTTTTCCGAAACCATAAGAGCTATGTTGTTGAAACTTGGTAAGTAGATGTATTCTGTGAACTGCATTAAGATTTTTATACAATAATAGAAAAAAAACAAAAAAAATTGGGAGTTTCCCATACTTAGAACTGAAACTCAAAAAAATTTTTTCATCATACCCGGTGTGGGGTATCTATGGAATAGGTCTTTAAAAATGATATTGAGGTTTCTAATATCATTTTTTTCTAAACTGAATAGTGTGCGCGAGAGACACTTCCAAAGTGGTAAAATGTGTGTCCTGAAACTTTTAAAATAAGAGAATGATAAAACTAAAAAAAATATATGATGTATAAAAAAATATATGAAAATTGGTTTGAGCGAGATCTAGCAAGTAGTTTTTTTTGAATACGTCATAAATCGTAAGCCGCAATTTACCTTTCATTCAATGTTACTTGCTGCTACGGAACCCTTCATGGGCGAGTCCGACTCGCACTTGGCCGTTTTTTTGTTGACTATGAGTTGACCTGCCTCAATAATTTCTAATGGTGTATTACCTAATCTGATTTCTATTGACCGTCATTACATATCAATTCCCTGTACAATGTTATTGCTGCAATATTTTAATGACAAAACATCAAATTCCACTGTCCTGACTCAACAAATTAACCTAATCATATAACACAATTATACAAATTATAATGACAGTGTGGTCGTGACAATTGCTTGACTGCCCTCTCTGCCAGCCCATTAGTACGCAGGCGCATAGGCGTGAACATTGTCGTTATCTGACGAGCTTCGAGCCCTCAATGAGGAACGAAATGCGGGATTAGGAGGGTAATTTAATAATTTTGGGAGTTATGCATTTAGTTTGTTGAAGAAGTCAATTGATAATCTTGCGTTTACGCACATTTTGGTAATCAAAAGGACTTTTTGGACAGAAAGTGCTCAGGTAGATAGCTATCAAAATGCCAAAATTAATTACCTTAGTAACTTTTCATCATTTTGATTTGTGTGAGCTCGTGTCTAAGTAATAACAGCTGCACGGGTCGATTCATCAGGTTAAGCTATGCTTGCCAGGGTTGGTCCGTGGATGGGTGACCTTTACATACCGAGACTCCTCCATGCCTCGGAAAGCACGGGCTGTCATTCGTGGATCTTTGACAGTCGTTACGGGTCGACAGAAGCCCGAAAGTCTGACCCGAAAGTCGTATTACCCAGTTACTAGGTTGTGGTCAGATAGGCAGTCGCTCCTTGTAAAATACTGGTATTCAGCTGCATCCGGTTATACTGGAAGCCGACCCCAATATAGTTGGGAAAAGGCTAGGCTGATTGATTGAATAATCTGTGAATGAAAATATATGAGCTTATTATTTTCCACTCGAACGAAAATTATGGCCATAAATTTTTTGCAAAAGCTCTACCTACATATGGAATAGAAAAAAATAAAACAGTGGCACTCCGGGAGTGCCGACAGAAGTGAAAACTTGAACAATTTGATCGTGCAGAAAATGTATCGCGCGTTGATGTCTTTTTAATGGTCAAAAGCTGGTGTCGGTAACAGCGTCGCGAGTGCAATTGTTTTTTCCCATTTCAAAAATGCCCAACGCGTCTAAAGAAGATTCCTCTTCAAAAATTTTTTTGGCATATTTATGTCTTTTCTTTTATGGCTTTTTACGAATTTTGTAATAATAATCATAATCAACTATTATTTAACGAATAAATTAGGCACCACGCTTGACAAGCGGAAAGCTGCGGGTCGCAGTTAAATAATTATAACTATAACTGCGTTAGGACACGCCCCGCAAGCTGATCACTGATCATTTGAATTCATTACTTATTTTCATAAACTACGTTACATACGTTGATTAACCAGTGTTTATGAATATTGTCACGAGAGTATCTTGAGAAAAGTAGGTACTTATGGCACATTTTCGTAGAGTTGTAGGCTCAGTCCTATATGAAAACATAATTATTGCTTGCATATAATTATTTATTTATTCATACATATTTATACTTTCGTAAGTGGGTTCTTTGGTTCAGTATTTTAGTTTTTTACCACCGTCTTCCGAAATTAAAGTAATTTTTAATATTTTTTTTAAATAAAACTTTAAATATGGTCCCTACCAATTCCTATACCACTACTTGCTATGTAAACATCAGGGACAGGAAATATTATAACATCTTCAAGATACACAAAGTAGATTAAATACGTATTATCGAAGCCAACTAAAAAACTGCTCAAGAAAAATTAATAAAATTTATATGAGACTACCGCGTAAGGTTCCTCTACCGAATGAAAAAGAGTTTTCAAAATCGGTCCTCAATTGACGAAAATACCGATGAACATACTTACATCCTCCTTTTTAGAAGTCGTATATTTTTTATTATTATTATTGCAACACCTTAAATCTATCTTTACAGGTTGCCCTAATGCGATAGAACTTAAGTCTACATATAAATTTCTATACTTACTAGTCACTAATATAAACTAAATTAAAGAAAAACTACAAAACTATAATATTCTTAACTAAATTCACAATATACAAAACAAACATAACACCTAAGTTTAACTTAATTATAACATAACACCCTAGTGGTCGCCAAAGTTAAGTGGTTCAGAGAACAAGAAAACAAGTCAATTTTATCAGCTACCCTGTTGAGCGTGCAAAGCGTGCAAAGCGTGCAAATCAAACACTATTATTAACCACTATTTATTTACTAGCAACCGCGATGATACTGACACATCAAACGCTACGTTGTTTAAAACCTAAAAATTAAGTTAAAAACCAAACTTGAATAATCCTAAAACCTAGGTCACTAGCACAAAGTCAAAGACCAAGGTTACAAGAACAATGTCCAGTAAGTACATCTAATATACTTCTCGACAAACTAACGGGGACCTGCAGTTCATCAAATTCCTCAAAAGTAACCCAGTAGTTTCCGAGATGACTCCGACCAGACAAGCACAAACGTACAACCTGTCAGTCAAAAACGATGACCAAGCGAATACCGAAGGATTGAAACCCGGAGAAACATTTGACTGACGTTTATTTCCTACGCTATGCACGACTCGGGACCCGAACTGGCGACCGTTAGCTGATATTATTATTTGTAACCCAATTATAGTTTTTATTGACATTAGCATAAAGATTATTGTAAAGATATGATGGAATATTGTGGGCTTTGTGTGTCTGTGAGTCGTACAATTTGTATGACGTTTGCTGAGGACATTTTGAAGTTTTCAACGCTGATGCAACCAATCGCGTTAGCACATACATTTTATGGCGGCTCTCATACGACACAACTTGTTGACGACTAGTTTTCAACGGCGATGCAACTTCACGCGTAACTGGCAGTGCAGGTCGCTCGGTCGTCAATGAAATTTTTCATAAAATTGGCGCGTTCCCTTCAAGAGGGGAACACACGCCCCCGCCCATGGCTCCGCCTATTGCGGTGCCCGATGCGGACCACACCGCCGACGACGACGACGATGCTCCGGAGGTGACCGAGGTAGAGATGAGAGTGGCGGTACGCAAGATGAGTGCGAAGAATACCGCCCCAGGACCCGACGGCATTCCCGGAAAAGCCTGGGTCCTGGCCATGGGGACTCTCGGGCCTCGACTAAGGGGGCTCCTATGCGCATGCATGGAGAGGGGCCAGTTCCCACTTTGTTGGAAGACTGGGAAACTGGTCCTCATCAGGAAGCCGGGGCGCCCAGCGGACTCTCCGTCCGCCTATCGGCCCATTGTGCTGCTCGACGAGGTGGGCAAGCTCTTTGAAAGAGTCATTGCAGACCGCCTCGTCGGGCAGCTGGTGCGGGTGGGGCCGGATCTGGCGGAGAGCCAGTTTGGTTTCCGCAGGGGGCGCTCTACGGTGGACGCCATCATGCGCGTGCGGGCCCTCACGACGGGGGATGCTGTGGCCTGGGGTGGGGTCGTCTTGGCGGTGTCTCTAGACATCGCCAATGCCTTTAACACCCTGCCCTGGAGTTGCATCAGGGAGGCACTTCGGTATCACCGGATGCCGACCTACCTCTGTCGTGTGATCGAGGCCTATTTGACAGACAGGGCTGTCATCTACCCCGGTCACCAAGGAGAGTGGAACCGGCGAGAGATGTCGTGCGGTGTCCCACAGGGATCGGTCCTGGGGCCGCATCTGTGGGACATCGGATACGACTGGGTGCTGCGCGCCGGTCTCCCTACTGGCGTCAGCGTCGTCTGTTACGCTGACGACACGCTGGTCCTGGCGCAGGGGAGGTCGTACCAGGCGGCGGCCGACTTAGCGACACGCGGGGTTGCGACAATCGTCGACAGAATCCGGCAGCTGGGACTCGAGGTGGCCCTGCACAAGTCCGAGGCCATGGGTTTTTATGGTCCTCGTAGTGCGCCACCGTCGGGTTCCCAGGTAATGGCGGGAGGGGTTCACATCGGTGTCGAGTCGACGATGAAGTATCTGGGACTCGTCCTCGACAGCCGGTGGAACTTCGTGGAACATTTCCGACGTTTGGCTCCCAGACTGGACCGGGCCGGGGCTGCCTTGAAGCGGCTCCTGCCCAATCTGGGAGGTCCAAACGCCTCCTGCCGGAGGCTCTACGCGGGGGTCGTGCGGTCCATGGCCCTTTACGGGGCGCCTTCATTGAGGCGGCAGCCAGCCCGCCGGCTTAACGCGTCCCAAAGGGTCATGGCCATCCGGCTGGCCCGAGGATACCGCACGGTCTCCTGCGAGGCAGTGGCGCGAGGAGGCTAAACGCCGGGGCTTAACTCCGATGCCGCAAGAAGTCGCGGCACAGCGGACAGAGCTCCGGCGGGATCTCATGGCGGAATGGAGAGTGCGATTGTCGCAACCCAGCGCTGGGCACGCCACAATTGCGGCGATAAGACCCCTCTTTGAGGAGTGGCTAGAGAGGCGCCACGGCGTCCTCACCTTCCGCCTGACACAGGTGCTCACCGGACATGGCTGTTTCGGGAGGTACCTGTTCAGGATAAAGCGGGAGGAAACGCCCGGGTGTCATCACTGTGTGGATCGCCCTGAGGACACGGTGGAGCATACGGTGGAGGTCTGCCCGGCTTGGTCAGGGCATCGCCGTGTCCTCGTGGAAGCGATCGGCGGCGGTGACCTCTCGCGTCCGGCCCTGATTCGGGCCATGCTACGGAGCGAGAGAAAATGGGAGGCCATCACCTCCTTCTGCGAAGCAGTAATGCTCGCGAAGGAAGAGACGGGGCGCGTGAGGGAGAGGCAAATTTCGCGCCCTCGCGCCCCTAACCGCCGCAGGAGGAGACGCCCTGGGCGTCGGGAATCACAAGAAGATTTCCGGCCACCGTAGGCGCGGGCTTGCGGACGGTGAGCAATGGGCAGCTTGCCGTCCGATAAGGACCAAGCCCGGGTCGACGGCGCGTTGTGATCCACGCGCGCCTCACAGAGATGTCAGCAGAATTGACGGGGTCCGCTAGGGCCAATGCCTGCCGGGGGTTCGAAGAAAACCGATAGGGACATCTTGGCCCCTGGCAACATGGCAACTGAAGGAACACGGGTGGGTTTTAGTCAGTAAGAGTCTGACACGCCCTCCCGCTCCGCCCAGAGCGGGAGAAGTTATTTGATGACTTACCACCCAAAAAAAAAAAAATCGTGTGTAAAATGACTAAAATTGATACAACTTGAGTTGCGCCATGTGAGAGTACCCGTTGCATCGCAGTTGGCAACGCCCGTTGCCAACCAGTTTAGGTTGAAAATTCAAAAGTCATTTATTCAAACTAGGCTGAGAATCAGCACTTTTCGAACGTCAAAATTACATAAGACAGTCCCCCAAAACGCCCACCCTTCACCACTTCCTTGCCTTGAGTTGCCATCACCCCGTGAAGGCTGAAATCGAGTCTTTTATTCATAGTTTTATCAGTATGGGTTGAGGGTATAAACTAAACAGTTGTCATTTTAATACAGACAAGTTGAAGTAAGTGACACTTTACATTATCTTCTATAGTCCTAGGGTTCCGCCACATTCCTATTTCAACAACTTACGTTTTCACGAATTTTCTACAGATCCTTACTCTCTGAGGTCATACATACCCCAGCTTGTATTGTTAAGATATTTAATATTATTTCAATCAAATATCATGGCACAACACGGGGCTAACGAGCGAAGTGCGGTCAAACAACTAGTGTATAATAATTTTGTTATTATTTGTCGGTACATATCAAAAGATGTCAAAATGCTGACGGATCGGAGCGCGTTTGAAGTCGCCGCAGCAGGGGCGCCCAACGCTCGCCAACATTTACATAAAAATAAACTTTATTAACGTTATGACATGTTAATTATGTTGATACCTTTACGCTACGGTATTGTGGACTGGACAGACAAAGGTAGAAAGAGACCTCTCTATTTAGAGAGAGATAGAGGCAGAAAAAATTACTAGTCAGTCATTTGCATAATGGTCAAATACATAATGAAGTCATTGTAAATTATAGTTGACTGACATTATTATTTTGATTTCATTATCATTTGATTAGTCTGTGATACTCACAGATATAATGCAAAAAGATTTATTTAAAGTACCTTCAGCTTTAAGCTAGCTTAGCTTTACTAGGTGACATTTGAATCGTGCCCTAAACAATAAAACCCTTTAACACTTTTGACTCCAGCCATTTTTCATAGAGCACACACACATACACACACACACATAGACACACATATTGCAAGTTGACTCAAGAAGGGTCACCAGCATTCGGTTTGAAATCTTGTTATAATATACAACAGATTTTATTTTCATAATGTATAATGCTGAATTCACTAAGAAAAACTTAAATTTTAAATTAGCCCTCCGCGAGGGCTCCCGGCATCCCATATGCGAATTGAGTTAAGCCTCCAGGAATGCTCCCGGCACTGAACGTATTAACCAAAGTGAAAGTTTCCAAATCTTGCCTCAAGTGCAGCATCCCTACGAAATCGCCGAATCCAATCAATCACGCGCGTCATCGGCTCGCAGAGTCGTTAGCAGTAAAAACTGGCTCCGATACCAAACTAATAACATTGCTTTAATAAATAAACACTAAGAAATCCTCGACGAATTGCCATCAACTCAATTGGAGCAAAAAGTACGCCTTGTTAAGAAGCCTTATTAATGATTTAGCTGTCTTTGTTTTGGTTAAAATCGTTGACGAAAGCAAGTGCTTTAAGCAGCTGCAATGTACAGTCAGCGGTTTTGAAGGCAGTTTTTCGACGGTGGTCGCGACTGAGTGTTAATTTGGTAAAGAAATTGCTTAACATTTTGTAAAGTGAACAATATGTAAAAAAAATGCCCTGTCTGATCCGAAAGGACATTACCAAAAGTAATATATTTTTAATAAAAAAATGATTATTGAAAATAAAAAAGTTATTGCTATTTAAAATTTACATTGTTAGTACCAAAATTACTCCAAATACATTAAAAAAAACAACAGGAGTCATAAGTTATGACTTGTAGACGCCTGCTAAACGACAGCCGCCCGTGCCCCATGTCATAACCCGGTAAAATTCCCCATTGAAAAAATAATATGGCGATTTTTTTTTCTTTTTCCTGAAAATTAACACATTTTTAAACTCTCAGTACGACTCCTAACAACACCCTCACGGATTGAACAGGGTTTTTTTTACATGCTGTATAGCACTAAAGAAACAGTTTTTCTATTTTCTGTTCGAGTACTGATAGACGTCCGACATCCTCCAACATTTATGCAATTACTAAAACTCATAACTCATTCATCATAATTGCCATAAGTAGAGGTAATGGTATGAGCTTGAAGTTTGTCCAAAAACAGTGCAAATTAATCTTATTTTGGCAGACAAGAAGCGAGTAGTGATCATCAAGCTAAATGCTATAATATATAAAGAACTAGCGACCCGCCTCGGCTTCGCACGGGTATAAACCATCGGGTTATTATACATATAAACCTTCCTCTTCAATCACTTTATCTATTTAAAAAAACCGCATCAAAATCCGTTGCGTAGTTTTAAAGATTTAAGCATACCTATGTATGCTTAAATCTTTAAAACTACGCAACGGACAGAAAAAGCGACTTTTTTTTACTATGTAGTGAAGAAAGAAAGAAAGAAGAAAGAAAATTAATAAAATCTGGGAGCCTACCGCCACCTCGTATAGCGGTATTATTTTAATCTTCGGTGTGGGCTATGCAGGACGGACATATATCTCAATCTCTTTCCCACACTGAAGTAAGATTAAAAAATTACAAGAGACAATAGCAAAGTCGTTGATCAAAAGTTTGTCAAACTAATGAGCCCTATTTTTGAGAGACTTTTTGGTAAATCTGATGACGAACAAGTGCCGAGACCAAATGCACCGTCTCTTTAAATATTTTCCATTAAAATTGTCTTCAAAAGAGTAATTACATCATATTTTAATTAAAATATTTTATAAGGTGCTTTACCAAAGGGGTTTCTACATTCGAATACTTTCAGCAATAATTTTATAGCTTTCAGTCTAAAAGCTGGTTTGACCGACTTCAGGAAAACGCAAAAGTAAACAGCTAAAAGAGGAAATATTCAAATCATCAATGGTATCTAACTTGTTTATCCTTGTACTACAAGATCTGCTCACTACAGGTTCTACAAACAGATGCCAAGCCATGAACATCTTCTATAAAGGTTTAGTGCTGCAGTGGCACTTTCAACATTTCTTCATAACCAGCCTATAATGTTCCCACTGCTGGGACACAGGCCTCCTCTCTGTGAGAGGGAGTTAGCCGTATAATCCACAACGCAGGCCCAGTGCGGGTTGGCGGATGTCACATTTCTTAGAATTTTTGGCTCAAGGCCATGCCGGTTTCCTCACGATGTTTTCCTTTACCGTTTTGAGAGCAGTGGTGATGAAATAATTTACACAAAGTAAAGAGCTTGCTTGGGTTCGAACACGACCTACAAACTCGTAAATCGCGGCCGTTACCATTGGGCCACCGCTGGTCCTACATTTTCTTATCTCTGCATAATGCCACCGTGAGCTGGCGCCTTAACAGTAAGCAGGTCAATCCCACCATATGCGGACATGTTTGGCAACCTGTCAGATATTGACAGATCATAATTAAGATACCAGAATGTGTGTTAATTAGTAATGAGCTGTATTGTTTATTGCATTTATATCGCGGTCAGCCTATTGGAGTGTCTTTTATGCGCATGATTAGACTATTGTGCGAAAATTGATCGAGTAGCCACGTGTTTAGTGATGGTTGGTAGGCAATGATTTTTATGTGGTAATCAATAAAGTAAGATTTTTTTTTGGGTGGGAAATCATCAAATAACTTCACTCGCTCTGGGCGGAGCGGAAGGGCGTGTCAGAATCTTGCTGATGAAAACCCACCCGTGTTCCTTCAATTGCCTGTATAAAAAGTCCGAAAGGGATACCGTGGCCACATGGTTGCCATGGGGCCACGGTATCCCTTTCGGACTTTCCCGCGACCTCGGCAGGCATCGGCTCTAGCGGACCCCGTCAATTGTGCTAACATCTCTTTGAGGCGCGCATGGAACACAACGCGCCGTCGACCCGGGCTTGGTCCTTATCGGACGGCGAGCTACCTATTGCTCACCGTCTGTAAGAACGAGCCTACGGTGGCCAGGAATCGGCCTGGAATTACCGACGCCCAGGGCGTCTCTTGCGGCGGCTAGGGACGTGAGGGCGCAAAATTTGCCTCAACCTCACGTGTTCCGCTTCTTCCTTCGCGAGAATGATTGCTTCGCAGAAGGAAGTGACGGCTTCAACGAGTTTGGCAGCTGAGCTGGCTTCTCAATTAACAGTCGAAGTACCGAGATTTATAGACGACTCTGCTTTGTAGACGACTCCGCTTTGGAGTGTAAATGTGGTGCTGTTCCATACACGATGGGACACTTAATGTCATGTCCTGTGTGTCCTGTCAGCTACACGTTACAAGAACTGATGGACACTAGTGATGGCGCCAAACACGTGGCCGAGTCCTTCTAGATTGTCATTGACATGCCAAGAAAAAGAAGTCGAAGTACCTACTTACCTGGTCACTCGTCTCGTTGGGGCTATTTTCCTTACACCCCAATAGGGATAACGCCTGGGTAAAAAAAAAAAACTATTTTGTCCGTAACTCAGATAATAAAAAAATATCAGACACGTATTTTTTGCTTTTTCATATAAATAAAAAATGACTTAGATAAAACGCATTAAAGTTGAAGAGTGGGGGTTGTACGTCACAAGTACCTAAGTATAAAATCTACATACTCGTGACGTCATGGCACATTTTAACTCAATGTATTGCCGTAATCATTTGATTACGTAAAACAAGAAAAATACGTGTCCAATATTTTTTAATAATCTAACTGACGGCCGAAAAAATTTTAGTCATCATCTCTATTGAAAAATATTTTAATGTTTATGATGAGGAATCAAGGCCGAAGGGCCTTAGTCTCTATCGCCTATGAATATCTGTAATACAGAGGAATCGTGCATGCATTGCTAGCCTAGAGACGAACCCGAAATGTCACATAGATAAGTACTGTATTTCTATTTTAAATGTCTCGCATTTCCGAATACAAACGAATGCTAATTGTTTAATCCATCCATTATTTGATTTATCTTGTATAATAATTTAAATTCAGAAGTAAGTACTAAGAACTAATTATTTAAAAAAATCAAAATCCCGACTGCAAAAATTTATAACTGAAAAGAGAAAAACAAGCATTATAATTTATAATCTATAAGATTTTGGTATTGCAGGTGGGGGACAAACAAAAGTTTCACCAAAATCTCAGGTTATTGGTTTGTCCCGCCTGCAATACCAAAATCCTGTAGATAATAATGCTTGTTTTTCTCTTTTCAGTTATTATGAGTTTTTGCAGTCGGATTTTTTGTATTTTTTAATAATTAGTTTTATTTCAAACTTTTTAGTTTTATTAATATATAATTAAGTACCTATATATATTTGGAATTGACTCATTACTAACTTTTATTTGATACCAATAATGTTTTTATTATTTTTTTATTCCCTTTTTTTTGTATTTGCAGATGCAATATATAAATGTTATATAGCCTATGTCACTCCCGCTATTAAGACGAACTTAGCGACACCTCATACTCGTATCTTAAAATCCATCAAGCCGTCTAGGCTTTAGAGCATGCCAAAGAAATAGACAAATACATACATACTCTCGAAAAACATTACCCTCTTTCTGGGGCAGTCGGGTAAAAACGAACTACTACTTTGTGTAAACTACGTAGTTTATTGATGTTTTGTTTTGATTTTCGTGTGAATAGAGCTGTAAAATTATTTTCCAATCTGTCGTGCCTGCGACTTTAGCAGCTTTCCTACCATTTTTAAAATAAATTACAGTAAGTTAAAAGAGTGTTAACAACTCTATATACTTCCAAGTCGATTGAGAGTATCCGGTCTGCACCAAGTGCAAAGGGCAACTGATAGAAAAGAAATCCGACGACTGACGAAACACGAGGTTTGCCAGAACATAGTTGTGCGGCAGTGGTGGATCCAGGATTGTCGTTTGGGAGAGGGTTGACCCTGCTGAGGGTAGATTTTAGCAAAGTTAACACAAAAAAAAACCACAACGAGCGACACTTGCAATAGATATCACGTAGGCGCGATTGCAGCGAACGCGCACGCCGAAACCCCGTCTGCAACCTTAAAGCAAGCGGGAATTAGGGATTTCGTGCCCTCAGAGTGGGGACTCTGTCCATCCACTGAGTGACCTCAGGGTAGACGGCACACAGTGGTCACGTGCTGTCTTGCACACTTGCACAGTTGGGTTTCGCAGAGACCCCTTTACAGTCTCCCCAGAAATGTGCCCTAACAGACGCTGCACAGAGGGGGTTCCGGATTGGTCTTTTGAGAGGTTGCATATGCAGATGGTGATCACCGGGGTGGTTTTAGTGAGGTAAAAATCTCACACTCCCCGGTCTTATCCTCAAAGCCCTGGCGCCTTTTGAAGGGTTCCCACCGAGAACAAAAAAAAAATACAAAAAAAAGGCTGGCGGAATAGGCAGCGTGAGTGGCGCGCGCGTAGATATAAAATTCGTCACGTAAATAAAACATCTTATAGAAATTGTAAACTTGAAAAAATTATACTTATTAAGTTAAGGATAGGTAATTAATGACATCTGTATCTTGGGTAGTGTAATGCCTGCTAAAAAGTTTAATTAAAATAATATCAAGTTCACTTTCAGATTTGTCCCGGAAGAACTGAGATGCTTTTGGGGGGGCTTGAGGCCCTTAGTCTCCCCCCTGGATCCGCGGCATCCATACCCTTGAATCCAAACAGTGCAGTAACGTTGCTTGGCGGCAGAATGTGAAGATTACTAAGAACATGCTACATTCGTAGACAAAAAAGTGAGAACCTCACACAATAACAATATATCGCCAGTTGATCAGTGGTACACAAAACCAACAAAGCTAATTCCATTAGCTGCAGACGAGATGATCTAGCTATTAGCTGTACTTACACAAATACGATGGTATCTGCTACCATAGAGTTAGGAAGAGATACGACTTTCCATAGAGTATCACCATCATCTTTAAGAATCCATCCCAGTATCTGCCACGTAGTTCTATTTTTACCCGACTGCCCCTTTCTCATTTCAGTTATGCGTTTTTGTAGCCAAGTTTTTTGTTTTTTGCTGTGTAAAATCTTTCCTCTAGCTTTCGTGCAATAAAAATCGAAATCTAAAAAAAATCTACATAATTAAATCCGTGGCAGTGATTTTGTGAAAAGGGACGGAAGTGTGTCACAGGAAGTCGGGAAGCGTGCGCTATTTGTTTTGACCAACGAGCGCGCGCGGTGCTAGAGTTGGCCGTCAGAAACGACCTTGGCGAGGCCCTTTAATGTTGCTTATTACCAAGGTGAGATGTCAGATGTTACACATCTTATGCGACTACTGTAAGGTACTTATAATTGTTTTTTTAATAATTTTCTTTATTTTATCTAAAGTTTAGCAAAAAATGTAAGTTCAATATCATCATTCGTTTCAGGAATTCAGAATAATTGTAATTTGAATTGATTAAATGTTTCACCTTGAGCCCAGTGTAACGGCCCCGAGTTACGAGTTTTAAGTCACGGGTTCGAACCTACGCAGGCGCTTTACTTTAAATAATTTCATCACCACTGCTCTCAAAACTGTGAAGAAAAACATCGTGCGGAAACCGGTATGTCCTAGCTAGAGCCAAAAATTCGAAGACTTGTGACATTTACCAACCCGCACTGGGCCCGCATGGTAGATTACAGCCCACGCCCTCTCAAAAAGAGGAAGCCTGTGTCCCAGCAGTAGGAACATTATAGACTGATTATGAAATGTTTCTCCTTGTTTTGCATGCCTATAATATTCGCACTGCTGGGACACAGGTCTCCTCGCATTTCGTCTTGCCTTGTGGTAAAAAACGGCCGAAAATGTCTGAAATATTCAACCCTACGATTGTTTCTTAATTCTAAATAACCGTAAACCTTAAAGAATAACAAATAATGACATCTCTAGCGACAACAATGTTAAGCTGCCTGTCTCCTACTTAAACATTATAAAATTATTATTTAGTAAGTACAAAGAATTACATCAGTATTTACAGTAAAAAGGCAGTATGTAAGTACTGTACTTTTTAATCCATTTGTTTTCAAGAAAAATAGATTAATAACAAAAATAACTAAATTTTTAACATGGCCTCTCTAATCTCTTTTTAAGTCTGCCACAGGTAAGCATTTCATCGATAACTAAATACAATAACTGACGATTATCTTTTGCCAATAACCTGCCCAGAAAACTCAACCTTATCTTCTGAATAATAGGTTTGAATTTCGTGTAAAAATTTCACCAAATACGTCGCACGGTCCACGAAATGTTTCTAATAATTAGTTATCATTGATCATCTGAGCTCGACCACATTAATAAAGATATTAAATGCCTTCTTTATTTAATGAACAACAGAATTTGTATCTTATTTTTCTTACTACAAAGTCTGAAATGGTTTGGTTGTGCTGTGAGGAGGCGGTAAGTTCAAAGGCAGCGGCATCTGGCGGCCGGCACGAGTAAAACCAATCATGTGACAGCGACACAGACTAAAAAGTAATGTTTGGCTAGTTTTTTTAATCTGTTTATTCTGAAAGTGACCGCAGATAAAAATAGAAAAACGTGGGTGTGGCGGAGTGCAGGACAGGAATGAGGTTCACGTTTATTTTTTACGCAGATTTGCAAAACAGTGGTAACGGCCGCGACTTACGAGTTGTTAGTCGTGGGTTCCCAGGCAGGCGATTTACTTTGCGTAAATTATTTCATCACCACTGCTCTCAAAACGGTGAAGGAAAACATCGTGAGGAAACCGGCATGTCCTAGAACCAAAAATTTGAATGCATGTGATATCTACCAACCCGTACTGGGCCAGCGTGGTGGATTACGGCCCACTCCCTCTCACAGAGAGGAGGCCTGTGTCCCAACATTTGGAACATTATAGGCGATGATTATGCAAAACATTTACATTGAATTTTCATAAAATACAAGGTTCTGAATGAAAATTTTCCTGCGACATCCCGGAAAATTAATGGCTCCACTTTACTAGTTATTATTTTATTGCTCATAAAATGAGCAAGTTCAAGTCATGAGACAGGACCACTGTGTTCAGAATTTAAAGGGTAGTTTAACTTAGTTTTTGTAGTTGTAACCAACGTATGAGACTGTCCAAGTTGGCAATATATCGATATGCGAGGAGTATGTGCACCATGCAGCATGAATTCATGATTAATGACCACCGGAACCGTTAACATTTCACAACCACGATGTTGGCCCCATTTTCCAATATTTAACAAAGGCAAAACCTTCGTACCCATTCCAATACTTTTGCTAATTTGAATAATATCTTCTGCTTTTATGTCTATAGTAAATAACAGTTATAGTAATACTTAATACGTATCATTTCAAGTTATGTTGGTCAGGAGTCACCGCGGTGTCTGCGTGAATGCGCAGGAGTCTCATTTGACGTGTCACACGAATACTACAGTATGGGCATAGGAAGAGTGCAGCTGAAGTACTAGAAAGGGCTAATTCTGTGATCTTTACGCACGGGTCGATCCATCAGGTTAAGCCACGCTTGCCGGGGTTGGTCCGTGGATGGGTGACCATCTTTACATACCAAGACTCTTCCGTGCCTCGGAAAGCACGTTACAAGCGGGTCGTCAGAAGCCCGAAAGTCTGACAACCAGTCTTACCAAGGGGTATCGTATTACCCAGTTACTGGGTTGAGGAGGTCAGACAGGCAGTCGCTCCATGTAAAATACTGATATTCAGCTGCATTCGGTTAGACTGGAAGCCGACCTCAACATAGTTGGGAAAGGGCTAGGCAGATTGATGTGTAACATCTTTCCTCTTGCTTTCCTGCAATCTATGGGAGTGATTTCGTGAAAAGGGACGGAAGTGTGTAACTGGAAGCCGGGGAAGCGCGCGCTATTTGATTTGACCAATGAGCGCGCGCGGTGCAGTTGGCAGTCAGATGGTCTACTAACCCATTTTACGAGAGGTTGGTATTGTCAGCCAAGATGTTAGATGTTACACAGCATTGCGACTAGATCAAAATCAAAATATTTTATTTCACATAAACCTACAAGGGCACTTATGAAACGTCAGAAGCTAGGTGCACGGTTCCAATTGGTCGCTTCCTATAGAGAAGAGCCGGCAAGAAACTCCACGGTTACTCTTTTCAAAATAAATTGTTTCTACAATGTTTTCAAATTACAGTGTTAATAGGTATAAAAGAACAGTGGAGGCCTATCAACAAGTACCAGGTACTTAGTAAAATAGAAAAAAGTCCACTAGTCTATAGCCTACAACGTTCTCACATTCACAAAATCTAAAAGAAAACAATCTATATAAAAGATAAACAAAATAATAAAAATAAGGACTTATTTAAACCAAATGACATGATTGCCACTAAGCTGTAACAAATCTAATTTGATTTTTTTTTAAATATAGAAAATTGTAGGTATGTAATGTCAAATACTGAAAAGATTATGTCAATGAAGTATGTAAAAAAAGTAAAATAAAATAATCATCGTAATTTGGGAGCAGTTAATAGACATTTACATTGTTATGCCGTTAATGAGATACCAGGGAAGCCACATGTGCAGAAGGAATTATTGTCAGACTTCCTTGTCTTCAACGTAGTCTTTTTAATCTTATAATATGCTTTTTTGATAAGGACACGTTTGATATGGGTTTTGAACTTTCCATCGCTTAGTTCTGTAACAGACTTTGACAACTTGTTATAAAAGCGGATACCGTTTATAAGAAATGACTTACTAGTTTTAGTTAATCTAAATTTGAGTATCACAATTTCATGTTCACTACGTGTATTTATATTATGGAAATCCCTTCTTATTTTGAAAAGTCCTAGGTTTTTGCGAACACACAAAATACTTTCTAAGATATTAAGAGAAGGCTGAGTCAGTATATCAATTTCTTTGAATTTATTTCTAAGGGACTCACGAGGACTCATTTTGTAGATCGCGCTACTAGTGTAAGGCACGCTCGCTTTTTTATTTAATTTTAATTTTAGTGTAACCTATAGTGCGAGACTAATTAATGCTGTTAAAACACTAAGTACCCTTAAACGCTTAGCATAGTGAAAGGTGAAACAACAAACAATTCAAAGCATTTCAACACAAACATGAAGAATGAAGAGTAGTTATCGATGCACCAAAATCGTTTAAACATCGATTAATAAATCATAGCACACTCCATGCGCGGGAGTGGACATGGAAACTGTATTAGTGTTCAGAGGGGCCGACAGCCGCCAGAGAGCCAGGCTAATCTCCACCACACTTCACTGGTTCCACATCAAAATTCGATTAAACTGACCCTCTCGACCATCTTAATTTTAATCTGAACGTGAGTCACAAAGTCGGAATACTCAAAGGCTTTAATCCTTAAAATTAAAAACGACATGGTATTGGTCAGCCTTGTTTACTGATATCAAAATAGAAGATTCTCAGGAGATCAAATTATTTGAATATGCAGTGTGTTTTTAAAACAATAGATCAAATCAATCTGCCTAGCCTTTTCCCAACTATGTTGGGGTCGGCTTCCAGTCTAACCGGATGCAACTGAATACCAGTATTTTATATAGAGCGACTGCCTATCTGACCTCCACAACCCAGTAACTGGGTAATACGATACCCCTTGGTAAGTCTGGCTTCTGACGACATGTAACAACTGTCAAAGATCCACGAATGACAGCCAGGACCAACGGCTTAACGTGCTTTCCGAGGCACGGAGGAGTCTCGGTATGTAGAAATAGTCACCCATCCACGGACCAACCCCGGTAAGCCTAAATATTTTTAAAACAATAGATATTAATGTAAATTGGATCGGTATATAAATTGCCAGTTTTTTAGGAGCTCGTGGCTAAGTAATAACAGCCGATTCGATTCATAAGGTTAAGCTACGCTTGCCGGGGTTGGTCTGTCGATGGGTGATCATCTTTACATACCGAGACTCCTCCGTGCTTCGGAAACTACGTTAAGCCGTTGGTTCCAGCTGTCATTCGTGGATCTTTGACAGTCGTTACGAGTCGTCAGAAGCCCGAAAGTCTGACAACCAGTCTTACCGAGGGGTATCGTATTACCCAGTTACTGGGTTGTGGAGGTCAGATTGGCAGTCGCTCCATGTAAAATACTGGTATTCAGCTGCATCCGGTTAGACTGAAAGCCGACCCCAATATAGTTGGGAAAAGGCTAGGCAGATTGATTGATATAGTTACAGTTTGCATGATGAAAAATATTTCTTCAAAAACGTAATTATTAGACATCCGGCCAGGATATGATTAAGCTTATCTTAAACATCGAAAGGCATCAGAAAACCTGTAACCCGTTCACTTCCTTTTGACCACAAGATTCCCCAAACATTAACCCTGACTTGACTCTCCACTGCTGCCCGTCGGCGCAAATAACCCCATATAGGGTTACCCAGTTAACACCTCCGCTGCAATATTTAATCCAAGCGTTGTATCGCGAAACTAAAGACGGGCGTAACCCGACGCCTGCGCAGTACAAAGCCTCCTTTAAATCAGCTCAGGCCATAAAGACCGCGTGTATTAGCTTTCGGCTCCTCTCTCGCCTTTTAGTGTTCAATTGTGGAATAATAAGACGGAATGATGTGAGTTGTGTGCGTTTTGTTGTAATTGCAGGTAGTTTGTGTGAAATAAGTGTTTGCTTGTTAACCCTTATAAAGTGAATAGTGTTGGCGGTAGATTCCTTCTGAGAGCTTGATTACACTTCCACACAGCTAAGTCCCAACATTAGAATACACGATAACAATGTGACAGTCTTCGCACCACCAACAAGAATACAATTTTAAGTCGTTCAGCTAAGTTGAGTGGATTCTAGATATCAGTTTACAGGAAGAGACTGCCGCTAATAATACAAAAAGTAATTCAATCAAGATATAAGTCATATTTGAGACTCACATTGAAACGAAGCAAGATCCGAGCGCTTTCTTGTAAACGTATGAACCATCATAAGTCTTTATAGGTGTTCCTGTCTGTATTGGTAAGTTCTTATGAGATATGTCATTCGAAGCCTCAAACAGCTGATACACAGATATTTCCCAGGCCAACATGGAAAAATGAAACAAAATATTAAATAGAAGTAACAAAACAGATTTTTTCGCGAGAAGCCTTGTTTCTTTAACATCAAAGGTCTGTGGATTGACTGCATTGTGTGGATCCGTATCTTGTTTCTGCGATGGTGTGTCAAAAGTGCCGAATATTGCCAGTATGGAGGCGTTCCTATGAGAAACGGGGACAGGTGGGAACGGGTGAAGTTAATTCGCCAAAGTTACATTGTGTGGGTCTTTTTAACCCCGCGCGCGGTGTAGGGTTACAGATTTATTAGCTATTTGTGGAAATGTTGAAGCTAATAGTTATTGATAGTTTTTGCACGGTGATCTTTGTAAGATAATCTTGATATTTTTGTAAAGAATTTATAACATGAAAGTATCAAAGTGCGGTTATCAAGTTGCAATGCGGGCTTTTAAGCATTAAATATTTAACTTATCTTTTTTCCTTGTGTGAATTCTGTTTTCCTATCAAGTGAATTCAGCCAGAACTTATGGTAAATGGTGATGTGAGGAAAAAACAATGTCTTTCTTATTGAATGTTAAACGAGTTTCTGGTTCTACTTGGAGTTACTTTTAGCATTGCAAATGTATAGGTAATAGCTTTTTCGATCGCTACAGTACCCATTTTCAAGAAAAGTGCGACCGGAGACTAGCGTCCTCAATTATTAAGATAGAGAAATGAAAATGGTATAAAAAGATGCGTTACTTAAAAGACTACAAAAAAAATATGTATAATGTGCCCCCTGGCTGGAGGTTTTAAGTGTAGCAGCTTAAGGCATCCACAGGATTGACCGGTTAAATAGTCATGGCCTCAGAGGTCAGCTATGAGATGTATAACAGAAAAAAAAATGTTAAATGTTTTTTTTTTATTTTATAAAAAGACGCCAATTTTTGACAGTTTCTTTTGGGGCTTTTCAAAGAATCTTAAATTTCTCATAATCGAAAAGATATAACGAAAAAATAAATAAAATGTTACTTGAGAATTTAAAGGGCTTCAAAATTATACTATTCTGGTTTCGATAGGATTATAATTAAGGATAGATGTTTACCCCTTTCGGAGACAACTTTTTAAGTGCCTTAACGAAATTAAGTCATTTTCAATGCGCCGGAAGGTCATGGGACTATGGGTTCTGTGGATTTTTATTGTAGTTAATGCTACAATATTTTAAACTTAACTTGAACTAAAGTCACAATACAACTTGATAGCTAAATCGCATTCCCTAGTTCTCTACTTATATCTAATCCGGCACATCTCCATATTTTTTACCGCACCGAATCTTTAATGTATCGCAAAAAGCCCCACGATCCATCAACATGGTTGCTTTTCAACAACATAATCTAGTTTACCGTCCATTAATCAGAAATGTATCGATTCCCATACACTATCGAGAACTTTTTTAATAATATGACAGGTAAATGCTCGGCATTTAGTGAGTGCTTTTTCTTTTTTTAATAAATTGACAACCCTATTTTTGCTGACAATAATAACGAAAGTAACTTTTAAGTACTATGAAATAAGGTTGAAATTCAAATGGTAGGAAATTCAAGGATGGCAGAATAAGTTGTCGGTATATTTTATTATCTCTTGTGCCGGCTGACTCAATTAGAGGCGGCATGTATCGATGCATCTCTCGAATCGGAATTCGATTTATTAATTAATCGATATACAAACATGGGCCCGTCATCGTTCCGATATAATATTTTAGATAGATCGCTTTTTGGTGTTCCGATACGGTACTTTAAGTACTAATAACACTTTATAACTTTTATTGTTATGCTTCACAATGGGGACAACTTTCTTTTTGCTGTATGACGATTATAATTTTATATTAGAAAAGAAATAAGAGAGGCTGTTTGGGTTTTTTTTTTTGTTTAAGATATTTACCCGGCTTTTTGATTTTCAAGAGATTGCCAGGGGTAGGTTTGTTGTATGAATTTGACGATATATTTTCAAATGCAAGATCAGCATTTTTAAATTAAAAAATAAACTGTTTCAGAATTACTTCTGTGTGTGTGTGTGTGGGGGTGTGTGTTTGTGTGTGTTGTCTTCTTCTTCTATTACTTTTGTATTGATAGCCGTAAGCCACCTAAACACAATAAAATAAAACAAATAGGTTTTAGGACATAATTTAAATCGCTATAAAAACCTAAATTCCTTTCACTATCTGTATTTATTTTTAAATAAAACGTAGGTATGGATACATAACACCAACAAAGATGCTTTCAATCTTTAACAATGTACTTTTTTGGCAAAAAGGGTAAGATTACTTATCCGGATACCGCTAAAACCGAACTTTTTAACCCTAAAGTGCCACTTTAAAAAATCCGATTACCCAAAACATTTATTTTAACCCTACAAAGCTAATGTAGCGAAAAAAGGCGATAATATTAATTTCAAGAGATGACACAAAAAAGATAACCTTTTCAAAAATATTACATTGTTGTAACAATACTTTTTAATCCTTATTCATAGTGCTTAGAAATATGTTTTTTTTTTAATTTTCATAAAGGAGTTTTTAATAAGTTTTAGCTGAGTGAAAAGGGTTTAATTTAATAGAGCGTGTTGAGTGGCGTATGTTTCTCATCTGAATCAGATTCTCTTATGGCTACGTGTACATGCGTGTGCGTCGACTTAGACAATCGCTTGTTGCAATAATTGTAGGGTGACGTCGCTTAAGAGGTTATTAGGACATTTGTTTATTTCTCGGCCTTCCCAAATTGAACAGGGATTTGGCGCAAGGCCGACATAGTTCACATTTCCACTATTTGAATAATTTTCTTCACACACACACCCCCACAAACCAGTAGTGCTATTCTGTAACCATCTCACCGTGTTATCTTAGGTGAAGTGAGCGTGGAGTGAGCTGTCAGTTGCTAAGGATTGACACTATTGGCAGCTCACTTCACCTAAGATATCACGGTGAGATTTTTACAGAATAGCACGACTGGAGTGTGTGTGTTCACATCAAATCTGAAGGTCAATTTCCGTAGATAAAGTTAAAAATTTAGTCACAATTTTATCTCAGCGACAATCAACGTCAAAAATTTAGGGAAATTAGAGGTATTTTTGACAGATAGAAACAGATTAACGTGAAAGTTGTTAAAAATACAGGAAAGGCCCCCCTGTTCTTTTGAATATAATTTAGGCGGTAACATTGCTTTTTTATGCTCCTTAGTGTTGTTTGACAGAGTAAGTATTTTTCAAGTCACAAATACCTTTAATTCTCCTTCTGCTTTTCGTGTGGTTAGTGACTAACCTGGTGTCAGAGTTTTAAAGCCGCCCATGGGCTTCTGACTTGGCTTCACAAGCCGTCGAGAAATATTTCTCAGGCGTGCCGGTATCTTCACGATGTTTTCCTTCACCGTTTTTGAAGCAAGTGATAACTGTACAATACGCACATGAAACCGAAAAGTCAGAGGTGTCGTGCCTTGGGTTCGAACTTCGAGACCTATGACTTGGCAGTCTGACGGTCACACCACTAGGCTATCACCGCTACATACTTTTAATTAAGTAAGGTTATTAGGTTCCTGTTGAGATGGATGTGTGGAGTGATAAAAATAGATAAAGTAAGAAATGAGTATATAAGAGGAAGTTTAAAAGTGGTGCCAGTGACAGAAAAGTTGAAAGGAAATCGTTTGGCCTGGTATGGGCATGTGATGAGGAGAGAAGAAACGCATGTGACTAAAAGAGTGATGAATATAAATGTTTATGGATGGAGCGGGAGAGGAAGGCCAAAGAAAAGATGGATGGATAGTGTGGGGAAAGAAAAGGGAGTGAATGATAGCGTGACAGTTGACAGGGGAGAGTGGAAAAAGAAAACGTGTTGCGCCGACCACAAGTAACATGGGACAGTGGCAGGAAGATGATGATGACTTATCATTCTGAGAAAAATCATAGCTTGCAAAAAATTTCTTGCATAACGTGTGGCTCCACTACGAAACTGAACCGGGATTTGTCCGCACCATTGCATCCTTGCACTTATTAAACATATCTTATATCAATAATAAATCCACTTAACTCCATATTCCTTATCCCTTTGAGATAAAGTTCAAATTGGCGTATAGAACGTTCAATTTCTTCAAGGATCGACATTGGATGCGCGGGCGCAGATGTGTTACGTCTTTGTTGTATAATTTGCGTTTTCCGGTTTAATGGTCGCGTCGAGAGGGATTATGAGCAGTGGAAGGGTTAAATGCTACAATGTGGCTCGAGTTGTGAGAGGGTTAAGTGTTGCGGTCTTAAGAGACCGAACCGTTAAGTGGGGTTTGTGGTCTTTATGTGGTGGAATCGGGATCAGAAAATGGATCAATTCCAAATAATTTTTATAATATATAATATATTTTTAGGATATCTATATAAGAAGTTCCTGTAAGCCGTCGTTCGCTCGGACGTAATAAAATCGCGGCTGGATTTTATCGCGCACTAGATTTTCAACATGAGAATCCAATGCGCACTCTCGTCCCAGCGCGTTGAAAAAACACGCTGTTAGATTTTCAACTCTCAGCGCTCAGCACTGTGTTGAAAATCAAGTGCACGAAAAAAAATAAGATACGTATAGTACTGTTTTTGCACCTGTAGTCTTCGAGGTGTGGTGTGAATTTTAGTTCATATATTTTATTCCACACCTTTTTAATCGCGATAGTCAAATTTAGTTAGAAAATCTAAATTTTAGGTGAAAAACGTGAAATCCAGAATAGCAAAATTGCCATTTTCACTAAATTAATATCTCATTATCTGTCACGATGCCTCATTGAGGTGGATAACAATTAAAATTCTATTGTGTCTCGTTAATGACAGTTGAAAGGTTAACTAAGTGCTATCTTAGTGCTGTCAAAGTAAAATATAGTGAAATTGTGTCACTTTAGTCTATTTCAGAATGGGAAATCGTCGTTTGACAGGAATAAATGAAATAGTGATTTTTAGTCTAGTTTACGAGGCATTTGTGACAAGAGAATCGGCACCACTGTTTTTCTTTTTATTCAAAGATCAAAACAAGAAGATACAGGAGTTGTGTAAACCCCTAATTCCGTATTTGTATACTCTTGTCAATCAGAACATGGCAACTAATGATGACGTCAACATTTTATTATTTTTTTCGGTGACATCGGCGGTCCAACAAAGTCCCTTTATTTAACATTATTTAAGGTATAAGTCACATAATTTCTTTACACACAAAAGACCGACATATTAGGACTTAAAAAAAAGCATCCGTATTGTAGGAACAATACTCTGAAATTTATATTTAATACATAACGTCTTATATACCAGCAAAAATGTTAAACATAAACAAATCTTATTGTTTAAGTTTTAGAGTTTAAATTAGCTTGTGGTGGATCGAGTAGGGTAAAGGGTACAATTATTGTCGTCACCGCATTAACCCTGTCAACGCTCATCCCTGATTTATTGTAAGCAATTATTCTTGGAGGATATTTAAAAGAGCCGTGTCTCTAACATGTGTTATGTTGTTATACAAACATGGTTTAGATGCAGGTGAGGTGTTATTCTGTACCTATATTAAACGAGTGTAAAATGGTTTGGATGGTTTTTTGAGTGTAAGAACAAAATATTTACATCTGGGATACATTTTAAAAGTATTTCCTTTCTGGTCCTTAATATTTTCAGGATCAATCAAATAGTAGGATTGTAGGGAAATAAATGAAGAGACATAAGTAAACGTACTTCTAAATATTATAATCTAATAACAAGTAATTTGTACTTGTGTGTATTTGTAACAAAAAAGTGAATTTTATCATTTATTCCTTGAACACATTTCTTAGCTTGACCAATTTAATTCATTTCATAATGAAATCAATACTTTACATACGTGCGTTATTTTCCTTAAATATTACCACAAAAATTCCACCAGTAAGACATCATAACACTGAACAAAAGCTCACAAACAGAATACCCCCGTACGTGGGAGTACGGCGCGGCGCGGGCGCAGCAAAAGCCTTCGATTGAGACATCCGACACGCCATCAAACGCGCCGCCTTTCTATAGCCCTTTACGTATCGACAACTGGAGTTCTGACCCTACGTTTTACGTCACACCTGAAGCTTAACCCTTATACTGAAGCTTTAAGGTTGGTTTTAGCATGTTTTATATTTTTGTTAGATTTTTGGATAGCAAAGTTATCGTTGTCAGTCTTTATCCATTTAACCCTTATATCATTCATTGTTGTCTGAAATTTGTCAGTTGCGTGATGTAGAGGACATCTTTTGATGCTTTTTTTCATTCATTGTTGTATTAATGTTGATATCGGATCTCGGAGTGCTAATGTGGTGACGTAACAGAGTGCATTATGTGATACACTATACTTTTAACTTTTTTTTTTCATTTTAGAGATGCGACGTGATTGTCGTATGAATAAAAAACTTGTTTATCTGACATCTGGATAGCTTTGAGATAACCCTTTTTAGTTAAGATATGTTGTAAAAGGTAAATTACCTATTTATTATAGTATAATGCAGGTGAGAGTAACAAAACCAGAAAAGTAGATTTGATAGAGGCGGTAGCGAGTTCGCAGTAAAGTAATATAATTGGTTCATTTATTACAATTACTTATTCTATACTATTAAACGAGCAAAGTCAAAGTCAAATCATTTATTTCAAATAGGCCCATGTATGGCATTTTTGAACGTTAAAATTTACAAAATAATAAAATTGATTCTAGTCGCCCCTTCCAAAACGTAGTTTTCGTATGGAGAAGAATGGGCAAGAAACTCCACCGTATTTTTTTTTCTTAGCCATTATTGTCCCACTGCTGGGCAAAGACCTCCCTACCCTCTTTCCACTTCTCTCTGTCCGGAGCTGCCAAGGACCAATCTTTCTTAAAGGAGTCCAGCTCATCCCGCCATCTCCGTCTGGGCCTGCCGCGATGTCGTCGGCCATTAAGCGGGACCCACTGGGTCGTAAGTTTGGCCCATTGATCGTTTGCTTTTAAAATGTTTTACAATTGTTTGTATAGGCACCGCGTACATTAGTTAAATAATTATATGAGAAGACGATGTACCTGACATGTGACATCTACCAACCCGCACTGGGCCCGCGTGGTGGATTACGGCCCACTCCCTCTCACAGAGAGGAGGCCTGTGTCCCAGTAGTGGGAACATTATAGGCTGATGATGATGATGACGATGTACCTAGAATAAAATTACTATACCACAATAGGTAAAAAGAATTAAAAAATGAAGCAACGACATATAATTTCAATACAGTTTGACCAGTTTTCAACTTCAAATTCTCAATTCAAAACCTGTACCCTAATTGCGTAATACAACACAATCACAATCTATTTCGATTTGAAACAGATTGCTAATCCATTAATTCATAAGTTGGAAAAAAAATCTGTTCAACAACGTAAATAACGCAATGAATGTTGTTGAAATGTCAAAATGAACCAAATTTCGTGATATTGTTTACGAAAATAAGTTACGCAATTAGGGTATGAATAATGGGTTTTGAATAATTACGGAACTTCTCTACTACGAATATGAAAATTGTTACTAATTTTCTAATTAATTTTCCCCTTTTAACACCCTACAAAAGAGAATAAAACTCCTCAATTACGGCCACTGCATCATGTTTTGTCCTCTGATCAATAAAGTGCTATAATTAAAGAGGGGGGTGTGCAGAACGGTGCATCGCTTGTTAGTAAATGTTGTCGCAATGTGGGCAACGTCCCACGCTTGGGCAAAGCATATCATTACGTGTACTTCCGTGTTTACGTAACTAGATATTAAAATTAAAGAGGGGTGGTTGTGGTTAGGAAGGTTTATTGGCTTGCACTAGGAAAAAAGTTTTTTAGGTAAATTATTTTTTTAATTGTTTTATTTTATTTGCAAATGTTTTATTATTATTTGAAGGTGTTTTATTATTATTTGTAATTGTTTTATTATTTGATGTTTTTAAACTTTTTTAGGCGCGTTGAGCGGTTTGTGTTTAATATTCTAGTATGATCATTGATAGTGTCATGCTTTCCTGTAATTTAAATACATGCGAGATGTACATTATGACTAGGTTAATTCTGTGTATGTGTTTAGTTGGTAAGCCTTTAGATAAATAAATAAATAAGATACACACACACATGGACATCGATGAAGGAAAGTATTGTGAGGAAAACTGGTGACATCGCTAACCCATCTTGAGCAAGCGTAGTGCTCAATGCGCGTGTCTTCTCTGTATGAGAAGAGGGCTTTGTTCTGCAATGGGACAATAATAGGCTGGTATTATTATTAAGTTCCTAAGTCTTTGTGGTGGTAATTGTATTCTTAATCGTGTAGGTACAGGTCACCAATATCGATGAAGGCTTTTTAATTTACCTTAAAGGCTTAAATATAGCTCAGTTAACCCAGCTTATCCATGAAACGATTTATAAGCTGTATTCAACCAAACTTTGTAAAAAACTATAAAAATTTAAGATTATTTAGAAAATAAATAAAAAAGCTTGGGATTGAGCTGCTCGCTCTGCCAAGCCATGTGATAAAACCATAAAACTTAACAGTTTAATTATTATGTAAAATCCTCAAAATATACCTGTTTTATATACACATTGACATTGTTGAATATTATTTATATAAAATGACATGATTACTTTGTGAAGTTTTATATTATTTTAATTATTGTGAATGTGACGACTATGCGAATATTATTATTTTTATTTCTTAGCTAGTTTCAATAATGGTCTGGCAGTTTGAATAGTTTATGCTGCCTACCAAAATGTCCTTTCTTTGGTATTTTTCGTCGAGTTGAGCTCCTTAAGTTCTGAGTTGAGCTCCACGATTACTGACAAATACTTGCACTGACTGGACAGGTCCACTCAAATCTGTGCGGTTCTTTCCTCAAAAGACCATTTCAGACACTAATCTACATGGTCTTCATAAGGCCTGACCAAGATTATGTCTGGACTTTAAAAGAGACTGCGACCTCTGAGTTTGTTTCGGCCTTTCTTCTCAGAGTAGTCAGATAGGAAACGCCGAACTCATCTAGCTTATTTTTAATATGACGTGTTAAAGTGATTCCGATATCCTATTTACAGAACAAACAATTTCATTTCTCTAATAAATCCGTAGCAGGTTAATACTGCATTTTCAACAAAAAAAAAAAATGGAATGTTACTAATACATACTTATCAAAACAATTCGGTATTGAACCAAACAAAGTCAAAGTCAAATCATTTATTTCAAATAGGCCCATGTGTGGCACTTTTGAACATCAAAATTTACAAAATAATAAAATTGATTCTAGTCGCCCCTTCCAAAAAGTAGTTTTCGTATGGAGAAGAATGGGCAAAAAACTCCACCGTTACTCTTTTAAAATGTTTTACAATTATTTGTATAGGTACGTACATTATTTAAATAATTATATGTGAAGGCGATGCACCTAGAATAAAAATACTATACCACAATAGGTAAAAAGAATTAAAAATGAAGCAACGACAGATAATTTAATATGTGATAGATACATGGTGCTCACATATTTATAAACATTGTAAAGTAGACGATTTTCCTAAAATTTTGTAATTAATAAGTCAGTGTGTGAGGAAATAATCCCAGAAAAATCAATGTCATAAAACACAAAATAATAAATTTTACAATTAAATTAGCAACCAGTTTGATTTTGTCTTGATTCTAAATTGTCCTGTGAAGCAGGACTAGCATGTTTCCAAGCACTCTTATCTTGGATATAATCCTCTAATTTGTAATATGCTTGTTTACAAAGTGTACTTTTTATATGAGTTTTAAATTTTCTTTCATTTAATTGCAAACATAGCAGTAGGCAAATGGCACACACTTAAACATAGCACAAATTAATAAAATTGTCTACCATAAATTTTGGAATGCAATAAAGAATTGAGAATTGAATTGGATACTATTGACGAAAGTAATTATACTACCTACTGTTATTACATACATATAAAAGCAACATAATGAATTATTCTCTAGTATCTCTGTGTAACCAACCCATTACAATAAAAATGTAATCATTCAAATTCTTGCCAAGCTGTTGATTGCCGAGTAATCTACGTGTACTTCAAATAAATGTATAGAATGATTATGTATGTATAGCAGTAACATAAGTAAGAGCTCACAAGAGGAAATTATTCGCTTTGTTAAGTCAAGCAACGTTATGTGTGAAGCTCAATCAGAGGGTAGGGATGTGCCGGTGGAATGTCGATAAGAATGTGTGAACTCGCGGAGAGAATCCCGAATGAATAAGAACAGAGTATCCGAGGCTTATGACAACCTCCTTCGTTTTGAATTCGGTTAATAAATAGTTGGCAGAGTAGGTAGAGTTAAAATCCACTTTAGCGTTTCAAACCTTTAGAGGTCACTAATAATAAATTTATTGACATCAAAAATATCAACATTATAACAACCATAATGCGTAAAAAGAAGCTTGTACGCTATAATAGTTTATAAACCCTTTGTAATTGAAATAAACATTTTACTTTTTTTATTTTTTTATGAAAATTGTACACTGGAGCATCTGTAGCCGAAATAGGTGAAAACCCTGTATAAGGCATATATAGCTTTCCAGGTATGTATATGTTCTTGTATGACGAATATGGACTATTTGTGTAAATGCCAACTGAAGCATTGTGTCGCGCTTCTAGAGAAACAAAAATATTAAAATTTCGATTTTTAAACTATCGACTCAAACCCGTCCCTAGTCAGTAACCCGCGTTAATCAAGTGCGCGCGCGCATAGCAGCGGTAATTAGATTGGGCGGCGCGTGCGTCGGTCGCGACCCGCAACCATAACCACAGTACAAGATATCGAGAAGCAGAAGGTTCACTCCTGAAGTTCATTATTATAATTGACAGCCTTGTTTCACTCACTGCAGAGTAACGGAAGGAATAATTATTCGTCTGCATAGGTGTTTGGAGCAGTGGATGCCCAGTGATAACAGCTGCGACTTTATACGAGTTGTAGGACGTGGGTTCGATTCCAACGCACGCACTTTACTTTGTGTAGAAAATATTTTCATCACCACTGCTCTCAAAACGGTGAAGGAAAACATCGTGAGGAAACCGGCATGTCCTAGAACCAAAAAATTCAAAGACGTACCTACTGGGCTCGCCTGGTGGATTATGGTACACTCCCTCTAACAGAGAGGAGGCCTGTGCCCTGAACCCTTGAAAGGTAATTGAAAGAGGTTTGAAGACTTTCCTGGAAAAGAGAAATAGCGGAACCAAGACGGATTAAACAAGTAAAACAAGAAAACAAAGCATTTATTTCAAATAAACCAATTACAGGCACTTTTGAATTGTCAAGGGGTCGGTCAGTCAGAAAGATGAAGGTAATTAGTACGAAGTAGATGAAGGTGATTAGTAGGTTCCTATGGAGAAGAACGGACAAGAAACTCCACGGACACTTTTTTAAATCAAAATATTGGTTACAGTACATTATGATGATCTTCAAGAGTTTAAGAAGTTATAAAGTGACATTCCAAACTGAAGTGATTGCAAAAGAGGAATGATATAACTTGCTACTTTTGTTCCGATTGAAACTAACCATCATCTGCCTAGCTTTTTCCCAACTACGTTGAGGTCGGCTTCCAGTCTAACCGGATGCAGCTGAATACCAGTATTTTACATGGAGCAACTGCCTATCCTCCACAACCTAGTTACTAGGTAACACGATACCCCTTGATAAGACTGGTTGTCAAACTTGGGCTTCTAACTACCCGTAACGACTGTCAAAGATCTACAAATGACAGCTGGGACCAACGGCTTAACGTGCTTTCCGAGGCACGGAGGGGTCTTGGTATGTAAAGATGTTCAGACTGAAACTGCTGTACAATTTTTTGTTAGTGTGTTCTCCAGTTAATCACTAACCGGCGTCTTCTCGGTGCATTATAAGTAGTAATTGTTTCATTAAGTGTGATTCTCCTGCTTGTCTGTATGTATGTAGTTAGTGTGTCATTGGTGAACATGAAAACTGTTGACCGTTAACGTAGGCATTTGAAAGTTATCATCAAATAATGGTGCCGATTCTCTTGTCACAAATGCCTCTAAACTAAACTAAAAATCACCAAAATTTAGTTTATTCCTGTCAAACGACGATTTCCCATTCTGAAATAGACTAAAGTGACACAACTTAACTATATTTTAGTTTGACAGCACTAAGATGGCATTGAGTTATTAGTTTAGTGAAAATGGCAATTTTGCTATTCTGAATTTGACGTTTTTAAGCAAAAATTTTGATTGTCTAACTAAATCTATTTTTAATTAATTAAAAAGGTGTGGTATAAAATTTGTTGTCATGAACTAAAATTCACACCAACACCTTGACTTCAGGTGCAAAACCAATACTGTATCTTTTTTTATTTTGCTAATATCTCGATAATGGTGTGTCCTATCGCAAAAATAATGAAAATTTCGACCCCCTTTTATAAAGCCCAAAAACCTCTAAAACTCTACATGTAGGTATTATTTTTTTCTTTTTCCATACAAAAAGTGAAAAATTCCATATAAAACACGTCGAGGCTGCCCTCCCTGCACGCCACCAGCTTTAAAAAAAAATCACGGGGTAGGCCAAATAAGTGGAGTCAAATTCGATTTTAGCTGTGTCAAAATTAATTTAAATTTAGAGAAACATTTTTTCAGAATAGCTTTAAGATTCTCATAGCCAAAAGTAAGGAATTTTAGTAATAGTTTACTTAGTTTAGTTCGGTGTACAAGAAGATCGGTACCATTGACGTCATAGTTAGCCGTAGTTGCAGCCGTAGTAAATCGCCAACCCGTGATCAATGCTCGTGCTTTCTCTGTATGAGAAGAGCCTTTTCCCTGCAATGGGATGGTTTATAATCTTATTGAAAGAACTTGCAAATCAAATAATTTATTTTTTTGAATATTCGAGGTTGATGCACATATACAACACTAGTTTCCGCCAGCGGCTTCGCCCGCGTGATATCTTTGTAAACAATGACCTATGTTATTCAGTGATAACATAGCATTCTACTGGTGAAAGAATGTTTAAAATCGGTCCAGTAGTTTTTCAGTTTATCTGTTACAAATCCTTTCTCTTTATAATATTCGTGTGGAATAAGTCAAACTCAAACTCAAAGCATTTATTTCAAATAAACCAATTACAGGTACTTTTGAATTGTCAAGGGGTCAGTCAGTCAGAAAGATGACGCTAGTTGCCAAGTTTATAATGTAGGAAGCAGTACAGTTATCAGAAAACTAAGAGTTTTTAGTAGATCACAGTTTTAATTTGAATGCGCCTGAGATAACCGCCCATTGTAGTTTGAAAAATATTCTCAGAACTTCTTTTGAAAACATGCAGTCCTCTACTTATAAAAATTGTGCATGCATGTACTAAATAAGTAGGTATAATGTATATTTCCTGGGCGACCGAGCTCTGCTTTGGTGAAAATAGAGAATGCTCATTTAATAGTATTGGAAAGTTCATAGTAATTCCATGTATAGTACTTACTAATTCCATGCTGCCATGTCATTATTCTAAGGTAGCCATCTTGTTCTAAACTTTGGGCGACCGAGATCTGCTCGGGTGAAAATAGGGAGAAAAAGAATTTTACCAGATATGAGACCTAAACGCGAACGCAATTACAAATATATATCTATACAAATATTGCTCATTTAATAGAATAGGATAATATTCCTAATAAGGCAAGGTTTGGCAATGGAATTGTTTCAGCTCGAGTCGGACATGATGAAAAGTGAAAGTTTTAGCCACGTCCATTTTTTTTTTGCAACCGGGTTATTGTAATTTTTATAAATGTTATTCGTTTTTTGAATTGAAAACTTCTTTAGGCATTGGGCATTTTTGAGATGGGAAAAACAATTGAACTCGCAACACTTTTACCGATACCTCGTTTTTGTAAACGCGATTGTGCTCTTTATTTAGAGAAGGTTACGGACCAATGTTCTATACGGGTATTTTTCTTCCACCAAGGCGATTTGTTCAAGTTTTCACTTCTGTCGGCACTCCCGGAGAGCCACTGCCATTTTGTTTTTCCAAACAGCTGGTTCCAATCTACATTGATTTCTGGATAGCAGCTCATGTACAAATAAGCGTGTTACATGGTCCTCGCGAGCTAGTTGTGCTCATTGGCGTCTATGAGCAAATTGCTGTCCACAACTGACCACTTCTGACCACAATGCACAATAAACACTGATGTAACACTTCAAGACAGCTTACACTTCTATAGTCTGTGGAGTTCTAGGACCTAAAACTATGTTTTTGAATTTGGGAGTTTTGGACATGGAGATTGGGCATCGTAACTTACTTTGTGGTATTTTGACTAGAATTCAAATAACAAAAAACTTTATTTCGAGCCAGGGTTAGTACCTAACAATGTCCTTAAAACTACATATTAGTAAACAATACAATACGGTGACACATGTAACTGACAGCAGTGAATTATATGGAATAATAAATAAATAAATAATATAAAATTAAATTATATAATTTTTGAAATAGGCCTGTGTCCAAATTTTTATTTTTTAGTCCGTCTTTCAGAAAATAAAAAAATATTGGACACGTTTTTTTATTTTTTGACGAAATCAAAAGATTACGGCGATACATTGAGTTAAAATGTAGCATGACGTCACGCCGTGCTAAATTTTATACGACGTTGTGACGTAGCGAGCCCCCACTCCCCAACGTTAATGCGTGTTTTCTAAGTTATTTTTGATTAATATGATAAAGAAAAAAATACGTGTCTAATATTTTTTTATTATCTGAAAGACGGACTAAATAGAATTTTAATATTTTTACCTAGGAAACTACCCTATTATGGGTGATTTATTGCTCCTTAGCGCGAGCTTGAGAGGAGCTCGTGGCTAAGTACTAACAGCCGCTCGGGTCGATCTGTCAGGTTAAGCTACGCTTGCCGGGGTTGGTCCGTGGATGGGTGATCATCTTTACCTACCGAGACTCCTCCGTGCCTCGGAAAGCACGTAAAGCCGTTGGTCCCGGCTGTCATTCGTGGATCTTTGACAGTCGTAACGTAGTTAGAAGCCCAAAAGTTTGACAAAGTCTTACCAAGGGGTAACGTATTACCCAGTTACTGGGTTGTGGAGGTCAGATAGGCAGTCCCTTCATGTAAAATACTGGAATTCAACTGCATCAGGTTAGACTGGAAACTGACCCCAACATAGTTGGGAAAAGGCTAGGCAGATTATTTTTTAATTGCTCCTTAGCTATATCCATTGGGATTAATAAATTGTAGGTTTTCACAAGCGTTTCCGAACACTTTTACAGAATTCCATTTGCAGTAACTTATAAGTGAGTAGATTAGTCATTCTTTTTGTTGAAACTTTTTGCAAACAGAAATTGGGCAACGTCGCAAATAGATGTCAAATATTTCGCTGTTTTGATTAATTTGGCAATATTACTATATGGAAATAAGAAATATGTCTAACTAGTGAACTAAAATATTGATTATGAAATGCAATAATTAATACCGTAACAGCGAATATTTAGATTTAGATATAAAAAAGTATTTGGAAACTTTCCAAAAACCTTTATTGCACCTAAAACGGTTACAACATCAAATTCAGTGTTATTATTCCAATTCATTATTCATATTCTAGTTCACTAGTTAGCCATATTTTTTATTTCCATACAAGTAAAAATTGCCAAAGTAATCAAAACAGGAAAATATTTGACAGCTATTTGCGACATTGCCAAGACGTTTTCGTAGTGTGAACAGTTTGTTTTGCCAATTTATAAGTGCTATTGATCCGATATCTCTACACATTGCTTTTCGAAGAAGAACCTTGCTTAAATAGATAATATTGCCAAATTATTTGCTATCGGGGACTTCCAAGCACTTATTTATTCTGTGCCTCCACCAAATATGTGTTACAAATGTGTGTCGCCCCTAATACGTTAGCCGGTCGGTGCGCGGGCGCACATCGTCGTGAACACAAATTGTTGTCACATACCTTCATATTTATTGTGCAGTGTGTCTCAAAGTTTGATAAATACACCATATTTTGTCATGTAAGTATTATGGTTCTTGTCTTAAATAAAAGTACTTAACTATTACTTACCTTGTAAATAAAATTCCTCATTAACCTATGTAATTTTTGAAAAGAAATGTATCTGGTTTATCGAAATTTTTCCTTTGAAGCTTTATCGCTGATCAGGAACTGCGTTACTTTATGGAAAATAATTAGTTAACCATCTCATGAAAAACATGAAAAACCACAGCTGTATAAACCTAACTCTTCAGGTTCGATAAGGAAAACAACCAACGTTTTTCCTTTAATTTGGAGTTATGATAATTTCGCTGTCCCCGGCGAATAAAATCGTAATCGTTAAAAAAAAATTACAGGGAAAATAAAAAAACTGTTTTTTGTGAATATCTTATAAACTAATATAAAGGTTTTTCCAATAAGAGGTGTTATTTTGATATTCAAAGAAAAATGCAATTTTTTTGGGTTCCGTAGTAAACAAGGAACCCTTATAGTTTCGTCATGTCCGTCTGTCTGTCTGTCCGCGGTCTAGCTCCGAGACCCTTAGTACTAGAAAACTGTAATTTGGCATAGGTATATATTTTAATTACGCCGACAAAGTGGTAAAATAAAATTATGAAAAACATTTTTTTTAGGGTACCTCCCATACACGTAAAGTGGTGATGTTATTTTTTTTCTTTTTTCAACCCATAGTGAGGGGTATCATTGGAAAGGTCGTTTAAAAACATTATGAGTTTGTGGAAACCATTTTTGGATTCAGGGATCCGTTTGCGAAATATTAAGCTTTAAAGTGCTAATTTTTGTTAGAGTCAAGTGTCCCCCCCCCTGCCGGCTAAATGGTTGGTTTTGGGTGTGTGAAAAAAATCACAACAGTAGTTTATATAACGAAATTAAAAGGAAAACTATCACAGCTAAGTAGGCTCTACAAGTTAACGAGTAATAATCGACCAACTTAACTTTGCAGTTGCAAAAACATGTTTTCCCATACATTCCGTATGGGAGAACATATTTTTCAACTACAAAGTTAAGTTTGTTTTTGGGATTAATTCATCCCAACTACGGAACCCTTCAATTTGCGTGGTTCGACACGCACTTGGCCGGTTTTTAATATAAATGATCGGATGTTTATTTCATTATAAAGAGGAAGGTATGCTGTTAATAGTGGAAAATAACATCAGGCAAATAACCACCACGACCACGCTTACAGGACCATATCCTTTTCATGAAATTTTCCATAACCACTGCCGCACTGGCCCTGTGGTGGATTACGGCCCACTCCTTCTCACTGAGAGGAGGCCTGTGTCCGCGGGACTGCGGGAACAGTATAGGCTGATTCTGCTTAAGCTTGTGCTATTCCCCAAATTGAATTAACCAAAAGAATACATTGTAGTAAAACAAAATGTTTTTCAAATACGCAAATGTGTGTTTTAGCAGTCACAGCCTTCGTTTAGAAGTATGTTCTTGCAAACATGTATTTACACGTGCCACAGTTCAGCGTGTGTTGCCAAAACATGTGTACATAAGGATTCGGATAATACACATGTGTTACAACAATAGTTACATAACATAACATAACATCACGCCTTGTTTCACTGAAGGGTTGGGCAGAGGTGTCCCTGTAGCAGGTACACCCACATTTCGCCAGTTATATTTAAGTCCCATGTAATAGGGGGCGAGCCTATTGCCATCAACCGGACACAAATCCAGACTCCGAGCTGCTACTGAGAAATTTCAGATAGAAAAACCCAATAACACTTTGCCCGACCCGGGAATCGAACCCAGGACCTCATACTCAGCAGTAGCACTTGCGACCACTAGACCAACGAGGCAGTAACAATAGTTAATTTTACTAAAAACATGCGTAATGATATCAAAAAGGAAAACAGAAAAATTGATTCAAAATTTTACACAAGCTATACTCACACATTTTTTTAAAGTAAAAACTTCTTTAGGCGCGTTGGGCATTTTTGAGATGGAAAAAGCATTTGAACTTACGACACCGTTGCCGACACCTCATTAAAAGTATTTCCTGCACAGTAAAATTGTTCAAGTTTTCACTTCTGTTGGCACTCTCGGAGTGCCAGTTTTTTTTTTTTTATTTAATAGAGCATTGGTGGCCCAGTCGTAACGGCCACGACTTAGGAGTTATAGGTCGTAGGTTCAAACCCAGGCAGACACTTTAATTTGTAAATTATTTCGTCATCACTGCTCTCAAAACGGTGAAGGAAAAAATCGTGAGGAAACCGGCATGTCTTAGAACCAAAAATTTTAAAACATGTGATATCTACCCGCGTGGTGGATAACGGCCCACTCCCTCTCACAGAGAGGATGGCTGTGTCGCAGCAATGGGAACATAGGACGTACTGATCCGTAGCTGCCATTTGTAGAATAAAATGTTAAATAACTAATTATTCCACTAATGGCACCTGCGAAAAATATCGATAGGTGTTGTATATGCGGAGCGAGAGGAAATGGGAGGCCGTCACCTTCTTCTGCAAAGCAGTAATGCTCGCGAAGGAGGAGGTGGAACGCGTGAGGGAGAGGCAAATTTCGCGCCCTCGCGCCCCTAACCGCCGCAGGAGGAGACGCCCTGGGCGTCGGGAATCACAGGCAGATTTCCGGCCACCGTAGGCGCGGGCTTGCGGACGTTGAGCAATTGGTAGATCGCCGTCCGATAAGGACCAGGCCTGGGTCGACGGCGCGTTGTGTTCCACGCGCGCCTCAAAGAGATGTCAGCAGAATTGACGGGGTCCGCTAGAGCCAATGCCTGCCAGGGCTGCGAATATGGGCCGAAAGGGAAATCGTGGTCCCCCGGCAACATGGCAACTGAAAGAACACGGGTGGGTTTTAGTCAGTAAGAGTCTGACACGCCCTCCTGCTCCACCCAGAGCGGGAGAAGTTATTTGACAATTTACCAAACGAAAAAAAAAAGGTGTTGTATGTGGAATACCTCAGGTGCCATTCAATCGTGCCCAATGTGGAATACGTCATTATATTGCGGGAAGGCTGAACTGCCCCTTCATACAGCATTGTTCCAGCAGACATGTTGCTGTATCAGTGTCGGAGAGAAGTTATTGATTTTATTGTAAAAATGACGTTATTTATTTTGATTTTTTTTTAATTTCTATTAATTTATGTTTGGCAATGGGTGTTATTTACCTGAAATAAATGAATTTAAATATATTATTTATTCTAGGCTGATTATGCTGATGATTATAATTATGATTCAATTTAATTCCATTGTGTCTACTATAATATCTATCATCGGATCATATAACGTAGTATCCTCCTATGACTAAATCCTACGTTAAAAAAACTTTTTCAAAAAAAAACAACAACCGACTTAAAAAAAAAATTAAGTTATTTTTCACTTTGTAGTGTTTTTTTGAAAGTCGGTTGGATTTTCTGTAAAAAGTTTTTATTTTTCACTTTTTAGTTGTGGTATCTACCCCACACAAATTCGAGTACCACTACCTACTATGTAAATAAAAGTCATACGAACTTATCATAATAATATCATCCAAATACAAAGTGGGAAAAAATACGTATTATTGAAGATAACTCAAAAACCATCCAAGCAAAGTTCATAAAATTTATATAGGACTACCTCCAGAGCATGTCCATTAAAAAAATAATTAAAAACCGGTCCACAATTGACGGAGAAATCGGCGGAAACGCATAAAAAAAAACATACGCTATGAACATATCTATAACCTCCTCCTTTTTGGAAGTCGGTTAAAAAATGTGAAAGTTTGAAACGTTTTTACTTACTATAATGAAATGCTTCTTCTCGCCAAAGTTTGAGCACCGCCTCGTGGACTATCTCGAAGGATGTCCTACAAGGAGTGCTAGCCAACAATTGCGGCCTAAGTGAGCACATCCTCATCAGCTTGAGAACTGCTTGACTGCTAGCGGCATATAGCGCGATGTTTCACAATATTATTGTTTACTGTCCTGATCTTTATGAGTCAGTAAGCTTTGTCAGTTCAAGGAGTGTGACCTCATTTTGTTTTGTCATGAGGAACTTTTTGTGTTTGAAATTGAGGGTAAATGAATTTGATGATTATCATGAACTGCTGATATTGAGGGTGATGGAAAGTTTACTACCGCTGCTTCTGACTACAGGCGATGAAAAATTGGTGATTTTCCGCGATTTCCTTTATTAACTACGTCAAGAAAAAAAAAAATAGTAGCACACCGGGAGTGCCGACAGAAGTGAAAACTTGAACAAGATCGCCTTGGTGGAAGAGGAATACTTGTATAGAACATTGGTCCGTAACCTTATCTAAATAAAGAGCACAACCGCGTTTACAAAAAAAAAACATCCAAAACCTTTAAAGTAAAAATACTTGCATAGAACATTGATCCGTAACCTAATATAAATAAAGAGCACAATCGCGTTTACAAAAATGAGGTGTCGGTAACGGTGTCGCGAGTTCAATTGTTTTTTCGAAGTAGTCCACTTAGAGCACCCGTCCGAATAGCACCTGCGACTCAGCAGCCTACTGCTGAGATGTATTTGTTTTACAGGACGTTATTAAATGAAAGATATCGATAAAAATCACTAGAATGTTTATCAATTACACATACTTACGTACATACGAAATTTGTTTTATCGATATTTTTCATTTAATAACGTCCTGAAAAAGAAATACTTCCCAGCAGTAGGCTGCTGAGTCGCAGGTGCTATTCGGACGGGTGCTCTAAGTGGACTACTTCGTTTTTTCCCATCTCAAAAATGCCCAACGCGCCTAAAGAAGTTTTCATTTCAAAAATAATGAATTTCCGATTAAACTTCATATTTACGTGTGCAATAACGCCTTTCAGGGTCGATACATTATCTTTATGAACAATATTTTGTCAATTTTATTCGCCTGGATCTTCTTTGCATAAGGTAGCGGTGTGTGACACAGCAGGCGCGATATTTTATTTCAAATTCAAATAGGCTGCCACGGTCGGTGTGTTCGGTTCAGACGCTTCACTTTTCGTTCATTTTCGTCTTTCATTCGGCATCTTTCACTCGAAGTGATACATTTGAGCACAAAATAAATCAAAAGTGAAAAATTAATTCATTCGTAAACCGATCCAACGTCGTTGGATCGGCACTCGGCTTCAATCGCTCGCCTACCGAATGATCGAAAAAAGAAAAGAAAGGAACAGATGAACGTTCTTTTTTTGTTTTTTTTTTAGCCGTTATTGTCCCACTGCTGGGCAAATGCCTCTCTTTCCACCTCTCTCTGTCCAGAGCTTCCAAGGACCAATCTTTCTTAAAGGAGTCCAGCTCATCCCGCCATCTCCGTCTGGGCCTGCCGCGATGACGTCTGCTTGACGATGAGATGCACGTTCATTCCTATACAGCGTGGCGCTTTAATGGGACATTAATTTAACACACGTATACGGATTAGCGTTTTCTTTTTATGAAAATATTTTAATTTCATTAAACGTTAATATTTATTGATTTATTTTCAATTTTCTGAAATAGCATCTTGGAGCAACCTGTACTTAATAACTGTAGCGCAGAGGTCATTTACTGGGATCACGGATCGTAACAACGCGTCAATGAAAATAAAATGAATAACGTGCAAAGAGAAGGCGAATTGAAGGAAAGGGAGAGCCCTATGTCGCCGAACGTTTGAAATTTTTAATTTTTCAATTAACGAATTATTTTTTCTTATTATATTTTTATGATTACTGGTCACTAGCCCTACCCGTGTGTTAAATTAATGTCGCCATTGTAGCGGCAGGTTGTATAATTTTGTCGATGGTCGAAAGGTTCATTCTTGTTACATTCCACGTTTACACGAGTAAACGTGGAATGTAACAAGAATGAACCTTTATTCGAGTAAAGCGTCTGATATCGGCTTTAGGCTGGTTTTCCTGTCACACTGACCGCACGCTGACGGTCAGCGCTGATGTCAATATGTATGTAGTTAAAGCGCTGAGCGGTCAGCGCGACTCAAAAAAGCTATCTATAATTACATATATATTGACCCATCAGCGCCGACCGTCAGCGTGCGGTCAGCGTGACAGGAAAACCGGCCTTAGAGCGAAGTGCACAACACAAACGTTTGTTTTAGTTTCCCCGCAACCCGCAGCTAATCTACTATACATTGTATCAGCGAATCAATTTTCACACCTCCTCTTAAGACCTAGGCCAAATATTTTTTGATATTCGGATAGCTCATGACCTAAAGAGGTGCCATAAGGAATGTAAATTAAAATCCTCGACTAAACATAAAAAAGTCAAAAGATCATACTTGTGTTGATGTGATGTGTGTGTTTTTGTTTGTTAATAAAATTACTGTTACTGTCTGGCCTCACTTCATTTCTGGTATTATTATTCGGGTTGAGTTGACTCGGGCTGAGCTGTCACTGACCCTTTCATTTGTCACCCCGCTGCGATTGTCGCCCCGCTACTGCTTATGAAGCCACTCCAAAACCACATAAGCAGATGATTCGCAACAATTAATTCAATACTTCCACGTGTAAGTATGTTTATACTAAAACGATAATTGTTTCTACGTTTGTTTTACTTCAGCTGTTTTCATACAATATCGCGGAACCGACAACAACAAGCAGACTTGTGTAAATACGTCATTTAATATGTATATAATTTTTATGACTACCTGAGCGACCGAGCTCTGCTCTGGCGAAAATAGACAATGCTCATTTAATAGCATAGGATCTTCTTCTTCGTATCGCTCTTGACAGAGCGGTCGTGGTCACAATAAACTATGTCCAATCGCAGGTGTAGTCGTTGCCCGCCTCACGATCTCCCTCCATCTCCATCATTTTGACGTTCAAAAGTGCCATACATGGGCCTATTTGAAATAAATGATTTGACTTTGACTTTGACATCTGGTTCTGTTACATGACAGTCTAGCGCATTCATTAACAGGGCCTCCAACCGCGGATTTTATTTGATCGGTCCACCTCATTGGTGACCTCTCGCGTGGCCTATTACCTTCCACTCTGCCCTGCACCACTAGACGCTCTATGGAGTCATTATTCCGCCTGGAGACATGACCAAAAAACTTTAGTATTCGAGCCTGTACTAGTGCTAATAGACGCTGTTTGATACCGAGTTCTTGGAGTATGGAGACGTTTTTTTTTTCTAGAGCATCTACTTTTTTCTTTTCCCGTTCTCGTAATGTCCACGTCTCAGCTGCGTACAGAAATATGGGGAATACAAGTGTACGAACCAGCCTGATCTTAGTGGCCTTAGTTATGTTGCGATTCCTCCATATTTTTTTTAGTTTGTCCATTTTTTTTAGTTTGTCTAGCATAGGATAGTTCATACTAATTCCATGTATAGTACATACAAATTCCATGCTGCCATGATAGTAGGTCGGATATCTATGGTACTTACTAATTCCATGCTGCCATGTCATTATTCTAAGGTAGCCATCTTGTTCTAAACTTTGGGCGATCGAGCTCTGCTCGGGTGAAAATGCGGAAAAAAATGTTTTTCCCAGATGAGACCTAGCTAGATCGATTTTTCGCCCCCGTAAACTCCTATATTGCAACTTTCATCGAAATCGTTGTAGCCATTTTTGAGAACGTGAGTACAAATATATATATAATTTACAAATATTGCTCATTGAATCCAGCCTGTCCCATCCTTGATGTCCTCCCTCCGGTAAACGCCCTAAGCCGAGGTTCGTACCCCACAGGGGATGCCCTTAGCGAGCGTTCACCTAGTTTTAATTAGCTTAGTTGAATAACCCCTGGCTGGAGGTTTTAAATGTAGCAGCTTAAGGCACCCACAGGATTGACCGGTTAAATAGTCATGGCCTCAGAAGTCCGCTATGAGATGCCCTACAGAAAAAAAAAATCCCGATGTTTCCAATTTTCCCTATAACTTTTAAAATTTTTCTTTTCGTAAGAAGTTGATTCGGAATATTACGAACATCTTAAAACAAAAATAGCCCAATCGGTCCAGCCATTGCGTGTCGGACCACGCACAACGAAGGGCTCCGTAGTTGGAATGAATATATCCCAAAAACAAACTTAACATTGTAGTTGAAAACATGTTCTCCCTACATACATCGATAAACAACACAGTCAATTCTCAAAGTAAAAGCAAAAAAAATGTGATTAAACTACAAAACGATTTTCTGATTTTTTCCTTTACTTAAGCTGTGAGACCTTGCTCCTTTTCATGGTTCTAGGTCAACGGGAAGTACCATAAATGGCTATATTTTTTTATTGCGTCTACTTAGAAAATTAATGTTTTTAGAGCTCGTACTAGATATTAAATTCAACTTGATGCCTTGCGTTCCTAAGAAAAATGGTCTTGACGGACTGACAGATGGACGACGAAGTGATCCTATAAGGGTTCCGTTTTTCCTTTTGAGGTACGGAACTCTAAAAATTTTATAGTACCACGAGGATTGCCATAAAATTGGCAGTATAGGGACGTTGGGCATTTTCCTCCCCGAACCTGTCAACACTAATGTCAATTAAAAGATCATTAATTACCAATTAGAACTACCAGCCATTAATATAACATTGTAAAGATTTGAAACAGAAGTTAGGCAACAGTAGATTGGTATATGTTGGGTCCATAGAGGTATGAGGAACAGGATGTGAAGTTCACTCATCCTCCATAGAAAAGTGAGGATCCTCCGACCAGACGGGTGTTGTGTCTGGCGGGCAACTGAACAACGATTTTTTTTTAAAGTCAAAACTTCTTTATGCGCGTTGGGCATTTTTGAGATGGGACTAAACCACTGATTTCGCGACACCATGATGACACCTCATTTTTGTAAACGCGATTGTGCTCTTTATTTATATTACGTTACGGATTAATGTTCTATGCAAGTATTTTCACTTTAAAGGTTACGGAAGTTTTTTTTTTTTTTGTAAACGCGATTGTGCTCTTTATTTATATTATGTTACGGACCAATTTATTTATTTATTTATTTTATTAAGGTCAACCAACAATTGTTTACGCCAGTACATTAGCAGTGTATTATGTATAATAGGATACAATTGCGGGTGCAACAATTAATTATAGGTTAACACCGCTAGCACAAAATAAACAGTGGTAAAAACATTAATTACTAAATTACGACGGATTCAAAAAAGTGTGAAAATTAAATTAATAAATTAGATCATAAACGAGTAAACATGTTACAAATTGAATGATAATTGATATTAAAGTATTAAAATTAGATTATAAATTAGACTAAAATAAAATAAATTAATTACATTGAACATTTAAGAAAAAATTAAAACAACAACAATTCAAATACTGACTGTGGTAAGATAAAAAATATAAAAGTATCCAACTCCATAGCAAACACAAGAAAAATCGCTCAGGTAATCATTAATAAAAAATATAAAAAGAACAATAGAAACAAAAATAAGCAACCTAATTCAATAAACATAATTATTCTATCAAGTGATACAATTATACTAACAATAGCAATGAGATTTGCGTTTCGATCAAAGAAAATTACTGTACAAATAAAAATAAAGGTAATAAATAAAAAAACAAAATGTAAACAGCAATATCCTTACAAGTGTGCCGCATGATCGCTTAATAAAATTACCTTAAGAACTGCACTTACACTGGCGCAGTGTATATCCAACAAGTCACTACAGCTATTAAGGATCCTGCATAATCTAGGAATTGGAGAGTTTGCACCAAGTACAGACCTTCGATATGGTGGGCACAGAGGCGTTATGCTTTTCCTAGGATACCTAGAAGGCGCCCGAAATCTAATTAGCTTAAGTAAATCGGGACAGTCAATTTTGTTACGTAGCAGTTTAAATAAAAATAAAACATCTGCGACATCTCTGCGTGCCGATAAGGTTTGCACTTTGAAATGTTGCAGACGGGAATTGTATGAGGGAAATGATTTGTAATTCCTTTCACAAAAAGCTAGATGCCACATAAAGCGCTTTTGTACACGCTCGATCCTCAGAATATGGATGGCGAAGTGAGGCCTCCATACAACGCTGCAATACTCCAAAATACTTCGCGCGAGACTGTTGTATAACATTATTTTCGTGCTAGTTTTGCGAAAACCTTTAGTGGTTCGAATTATGAATCCTACCATTTTGGATGCTCTCTTAATTATACTTTCGATGTGGGGTACGAAACTTACTTTTCTATCGAAGAGTACTCCTAAGTCCCTTATAACTTCCACTTCCTGAACTCTGTCCTGGTTTATGAAGTACTCAGTTTCGATGTAGTTAATGTTCCGGGTATATTTTGTATGGAAACATTTTTTAGAGTTCAGTTGCATTTTATTATTGCGACACCATTCGATAACATGGTTAACGTCGCGTTGCAGGAGCTCACTATCTTTTGATGATTCAATTTTACGTGCCAATTTTAAATCGTCGGCGTACATAAAAGGCTCGGAAAATTGTAGACACAAGGGAAGGTCGTTTATGAAAACAATAAAAAGTATTGGTGCCAAATGTGATCCCTGCGGAGCGCCAGAGGTGATAATTCGTGTTGTAGATTGATACCCGTTAACAACGACATAGAACTCGCGCCCCGAAAGATACGATTTGAACCACTTTAACAAAGATCCAGCTATACCGTATGCCTCAAGCTTTTTTATTAGGATGGAATGGGGCATTTTGTCGAAAGCTTTACTGAAGTCGGTGTAAATAACATCCAATTGTTTGCCATCGTCGATAGTCTGAACTAGGGACTCAGTAAAAGCTACTAAGTTCGTAGCTGTAGATCTTGAAGGTACGAACCCGTGCTGACAGTTGCTCACGTACATTTTAAAATGTTGTTGGACATGAGGGCAAATAAAAGATTCAAAGATCTTAGCGAATGTAGAAAGTATTGAAATGGGCCTGTAGTTATTAATGGAGTCTTTCTTATCCGACTTGTGTACTGGCACTACCTTATCCTTTTTCCATTCTGAAGGAAATGTTCCTGTGGCCAGGGACGCATTGTATATGATTAATAGAGGGGACACCAGAACTAATGCACAATTATGAATAAATACCGGGGGAATGCCATCGGGACCAGATCCTTTTCTGATGTCAACTGATTTCAGTTTCTTTAGTAGATATTCGCGTTCTATTTCTAGGGAAGTCAAGCCCTGGCTATTATTATAAGTTGCTTGGAGAAAATTTGAGTAATAATTATTTTCTGTATCAGTGTCTGATATGTACACGCTTGAAAAGTGGTTAGCGAAGAGATCACAGATTTCAGAGCCATCAGAAGTTATGATCTGTCCGTCAGTCATAGTGAGCGGGTAGGCACTAGACCCTCCGCGTTTGGTTTTAATATAACTCCATAGACGTTTAGGGTCAGTCTTAATGTCATCTTCTAGTTTCTTTATATACTCGTTATACAATTGTATGGCAAAACTTTCACATCGCTTAGAAATTAGTTTAAGCTCAATTTCATCTAAAGGATTTTTATATTTTTTAAGGCGTATCCTCAACTTATTTTTTTCTTTTAGACATTTAATTAAACGACCAATGTTCTATACAAGTATTTTTCTTCCACCAAGGCGATCTTGTTCAAGTTTTCACTTCTGTCGGCACTCCCGGAGAGCCACCACTTTTTTTATGTTGGCACCTCGTAGTTGTCCTCTGACGTTGTGACTACTTAACCGGACAATCCTGTGGCTGCCTTAAGCTTACTCAAAGCCCAGCCAGGGCAGCCCAACGATTGATGTCGGGAAGTTATAAACAGGATGGATAAAAATTCGTGGATCAAACGAAACAGTGCGATAGTTGGGGTTATTTGCAGTAAAAAATATCTCAATGGCAGAGCTCTAACTTGATTTCCTTAAAAGTTATGACTATTTGAATGTTTTTTTTAAGAAAATACCAAATTTTTAATAATAGGCAATTAGAGTAAAATAGTTACTTAGGTGTTTAGTTGCTTCTAGGAAATGTATTATTACTACTAAAGTACTTTTATGACAGTGGATACCATGATTTACGAGTATTGGCACTTTTTTCAATATCTTTTAAGTCTCACGAAAAATTATTTGTATAAATATTTATATTTTTTATTCATATTTTTTACTGCTGATAACTATCGCCCTGTTTCGTTTGATCCACGATTTTTTACCCAACCTGTATATGCTGATCGCACTGTAAACTCTGCTTGGGCGACTTCGATCAATATTTATCGAAGTTGGGCGATAAAGAATTTTGCGTTTCGTCTGTTAAAAGAACTACCGCAAACTGAAAGTTTAAGTATTAAAAATAGGCCTTTCATAAAGTCTACAAAGAAACTCGGAGCCAAGCCTTCCCCAGTCCTAATATGAAACTTTGGACTTAAAATAACGGTTTCAACCAGTTTAGAGTTTTCTAGAACATGACAAGAAACTCCTTGACTCCAGTTCCTAAAAAACTTTTTTACAAAAAATAACTTTAATTTCGGAAGTCAGTTTCAAAAAACTAAAAGACTGATCCAAAGACACCGACTTCCGAAATTAAAGTAATTTTTCACTTTGTAGTTTGGAAGTCGGTTGTATTTTTTGTAAAAAGTTTTTTTTTCGCTTTTTAGTGGGTTGATTTACAATTGATCTAAGTTACAATAGTCTAATGTCAACTGCTGATCAAAAATATCCAAGTCGCTATAGATGTACCTATAATATTTGAAGAGTTCCGTCGATTTTTCCAAGATCGCATCATCAGATCGTGACCAAATGACAATGAGACCAACTTGAAAAAAACGAACTAATAACCTCCTCCTTTTTTTAAATCGGTTAAAAATTAAAGCACAGACCGTTTTCTTACCTTACATCATATCGTCAAAAAGTTTTACTTTTTCGTCGATAAATAGGTTTATACGAGTCCAGTATTGTGGCAATACAGGTCAGTCCAGCGCTGACTTACAACTGGGCTCGTGTAGATACTAGTTTTAATCTAGTCCAGTGCTGACTTCGCGCCCACAAGCCAATCCCGTCTGTTTTCAGGCTAAGTGGTTTCCCCTCTTGACTTACTGCCGATCTACATGAACCCATTGACTTGGTCCGAAATTCCGAGTCAGTCCGAAGGTCCAGACACAGCCATCGTACGAACCAGGCATATATACTCACCAGATATTGTGGGGTATCTTCTAAGAAGAGGTCATCATGGATCTTCTGCGATATTCTGCTCTTAGAACTAAAGTGGGTCTGCGTACGTGACTGCGATCACATCTCCGCACCACACGATCAAAACAAACGATTTTCTTCATAAGAATAGCGATTAATTTGATATTAAACTGCTATTAACTCGGCGCTAACTAACTCTATTCCAAATACTTAATTGATTATTTTGATCATCAGAGTGTTATCCTTGTGTGGGAAAGAAGGAAGGAAGGACACATTCATTTTTTTGGCAATTTTCCAAATACTCGGTAAAACAGTGAAAGCTTTTTGGGTTCAAAGAAAAGTCACACTTATATTTTTGGGTTAACAGAAAAGTCACACTTATATTTTTGGGTTAACAGAAAAATCACACTTATGTATATTTTTAGGTTAACAGAAAAGTCACACTTATGTTTTTCGGGTTAACAGAAAAGTGACATTTATGTTTTTGGGTTAACAGAAAAGTCACACTTATGTTTTTGGGTTAATAGAAAAGTCCTACTTATGTTTTCTCTTCTGAAGTTGATGGCTTATCATTTTGTTGTTCTGCTTATGCATAATATGTGGCATGTGCTAAGAATGATTTTAGAAGATCAGAAGATGTAATAGGTACCTAACTATGCAGTCTCTACTAATTTTATATAGGAAATCATTATAAAATAAGTTCACTGATAATTAGAACAAATTTCTGTGGTTACTACAATCCTCCCGGTAAGCAACATACAACTCCAAAGATTTTCTTCTTACTTAAGAGCGCTTATTCTAAAACTTGTCAACGTCGCAAATAGTTGTCAAATATTTATCTGTTTTGATTAATTTGGCAATATTACTGTATGGAAATATGAAATGTGACTAACTAGTCAATTAAAGTATTGATTAGGAAATGCAATAATTAATATCAAAAAACAAAAAGTATTTGGAAACTTTCCAAATGCCTTTTTACACCTAAAACGGTTACAACATCAAATTCAGCATTATAATTGCAACTCATTAGTGATATTCTAGTTCGCTAGTGAGCCACATTTCATATTTCCATACAATAATATTGCCAAATTAATCAAAACAGCGAAATATTTGACATCAATTTGCGACGTTGTCCACTTTCAGAATAAACGCTCATAATTCTCCTTCGCCATACACTGCTGCATTACCTACGGTCTTGTTGTCCCCATTGTTTCTCTAGCGTGTGCCATCTTGGATATTTAATTAATATCGTTTTTTAATCTGTAGCACAATAATGACGGTTTATCGCCAAATTATTAAAATGTAGGTCTCCAGAAATAGCCGCCAACCGCAAGAAGGCAATTAGTTGAATGTCACGTACACAAAATATTAATTATATTATTGTACAACATTCTAATTAGTTATGGCATCGTTATAGTTTCGATTAGGTCTCGTTTGTGATATTGTTGGTAAATATAGTGGTCAAAGTCAATCAAGTCGCCACTTTCTAAAGGAAGTTGTCGTATAGAATGGGCAAGAAACTCCACTGTTACTCTTTTAAAATGTTTCACAATATTTTGTAATCATTAATTATATTATATGTGAAGACGATGCACCTGGAATAAGATTACTATACCACAATAGGTAAAAATAATTAAAAATGAAGCAATGACAGATAAAATAATTATGTGATAGATATATGGTGTTCACCTATACGATATTCCTAAAAAAATTACAAGTAATATTAATAAGTCAGTGTGTGAGTTCAAGTAATAGCAGAATGTAAAATCGATGTTATAATAATTAATTACACAATTAAATTAGCAACCAGTTTGATTTTGTCTAAACTCTAAATTGTCTTGTGGAGCTAGACCAGCATGCTTCCAAGCATTCTTATCTTGGATATAATTCTCTAATTTGTAATATGCTTTTTCGGAAGTACATCTATCTAACCCCTGCTCAGAAGTCTAATATTTTCTATATTCGGTGAATTTAAAATAAATTAAAAATCGTGGGAATAGTTTTCGTGTAGGTACCTAATCTCTGATTCATACATAACAGATTTGATTATTCAATTAGGCTTTTCCCCAAAGATATGTAAACAGTTGGGGAATCCTGCTAAAGTGGTTATCTTGCCTTGGACAGGAGATTACAGAGATAACTAAAATATTAAGGAGGTAATAATAGACCAACAAACGTAGAAGCCCAAAAGTCTGACAATCAGTCTTCCCAATGTTAGCATTTTTGATATAATTAAGGACTACTTGTATTTTTGTAGTAATATTTATCATCTTTTATTTTATACATATTTTACATTTCAATGTGCGTGTTCGCGTGATTTAGATAGTGTATTGACTAACCTATCATTCACTAACACTTCACTCTATTCACACACATTCGTTCGTTCATTCAGTCAGGCGCTAAAAAGAGTTGCTCACGCGAACACGGGCATTCTAGTTTGGTCTCTAGTTGGTAAGGTTGATTTGAAGTGTGAATAAAAGTGTTAATCCTGAAGAACTGTATTCTCATTTCCTGACCTTTTAAACCGAGGGGTATTATGTTACCCAATAACTGGGTTGTGGAGGTCAGATAGGCAGAGTCGCTCCATGTAAAATACTGGTATTCAGCTGCATTTGGTTAGACTGGAAGCCGACCCCAACATGGTTGGGAAAAGGCTAGGCAGATGAGATGAGCAACAATACTTATTGTGAAGTGTAGTTACTATCGACCAGAGTTATCTGTTTACTACGTTTAAATCCTAAACTACATAATATCTATACATCTATATACATACACAAATAAATAAAATTTAAGTGTCTGTTTGTAATGTCAAATTAACAGCTTTTTACTAAATGCATACGAAAGTATACACGGTACATACTTACAACGAAAACACAATTTCAAAAAGTTTTGTCTGTGTCTGTTTTTTCCGGCTAATCTCCGAAACGGCTGGTCCGATTTTGACGGGAATTACACTGGAAGATAGCTGATATTATAGACAGTAACATAGGCTACTTCTTTTTTAGAAAAAGAACAAGAATTAAGGTCAACGCGGGTGAAGCCGCGGGCAACAACAAGTCCCAACTATAATATTATAAATGCGAAAGTGAGTTTGTTTGTTTGTTACGCTTTCACGCTAAAAAAACTGAGCGGATTTGAATGAAATTCGGCAAATGGATAGACCATGACTTGAAGAAGGACATAGGCTAGTTTTCATCTTGGATCGCAGAAGAAGTCGCGGGTAACAAATGGTTTAAAAATAAAAATAAAAACTTATTAATTTCAATTCAGCTAAGTTTTTGATATTTTTGTGCTCGACTATAGAAATTTTCCCTTGATGACCTGTTAAAAACTCATCAATGGCGCTTATGTCATAAACACATTGCCAGTAACTAGATAAGTTAATCTATGTCAATGGAAATGTTTTAATTAATTAAAGTTTCATTAACAATTACCTAATTTGAAGTTTTGGCAAGGGGCATCGTGTTACCCAGTAACTGGGTTATGGAGGTCAGTACCCTAATTGCGTAATACACGATCAATCACAATCTGTTTCGATTTGAAACAGATTGCTAATCCATTGCTTCATAAGTTGAAAAAAAAATCTGCTCAACAACGTAAATGACGCAATGAATGTTGTTGAACTGTCAAAATGAAACAGATTAGTCTTAATCGTTTACGAAAATAAATTACGCAATTAGGGTATAGATCCATCAGAAGCTACGCTTGTGGATGGGTGACCATCTTTACATACCAAGACTCCTCCGTGCCTCGGAAAGCACGTTAAGCCGTTGGTCCCGGCTGTCATTCGTGGATCTTTGACAGTCGTTACAGGTCGAAGCCCGAAAGTCAGACAACCAGTTTTTCTAAGGGGTATTGTATTACCCAGTTACTGGGTTGTGGAGGCCAGATAGGCAGTCGCTCCATGTAAAATACTGGTATTCAGCTGCATCCGGTTAGACTGGAAGCCGACCCCAACATACATAGTTGCGAAAAGACTAGACAGTTCTTACTTTAATAAGAAATCCTAATCCTAACCAATTTATGTAAAATTTTCGTGTCACAGTGTTAGTTGCCATACTCCTCCGAAACGGCTTTATGGATTTTTATGAAATTTTACATGTATATCCGTAAGCGTTCCTGCACACGATGCCGTCACCGCGCCGTCGCCGCGCCGACGCCGCACAATTACACTGTAGATACGGGTCGCGCGAAGCCCGCTACCGCGCCGCCGCTGCGCCGCCACCGCACGCGTTCCCCTCCCTGTCTGTTTGATTCATTCCATTGGGTAGACCATGATCTGGATTAGGACATAGAATTTGAATTTTATCCCGACATTCTCACGGGATCGAGACTTATACGGGTGAAACCGCGGGGCGCAAATAGTGCAGAATAAAGCCTAACGCAATTCCTGAAAAAGTATGCTTAGGAATCAATCGACAGACGTCCCCTGGGAGCGATCGGTCTCTACCTTCAAGCTGACGTATCTTCAGGGTGGGCAGCACAATGGTTTTGTTAAGGTTGTCTTGAATGAGCAACGGTAAATGATTAATGTTGTATTGATAGCAGTTTTGAGATATTTTTATAAAAAATTAAAAAATATTTCGATTAAAAATACTGTCTACTGTTTCCGGAAGAATTATCAGAATGAACATAAATATTCTAAAATTATAAACGTCTGTCTCAAAGTCAAATAATTTATTTCACATAAAAGGCTCTATTGAACGTTTTTGGCGAATAAAATATATCTACCAAAACATTGGTTGAAGGAAAAAACGGGCTAAGCCGGTGGTTAAAATATAAATATGTATTTAAAAATCTTCTCCTTTAATTTCTCAATGATGTGTCTCCTTACGATTGCTATGAGACCCGATCGGAATAAAGCGCTTAGGGCGCGCGGATTAGATTTTCCCACGGAATTCACGTAATACCTATAGATACTAAAGATTAGAAAATTTCATTAAGGCGACGATAACCGACTTTTAATTATTTTATACTGAAGATCACGTCTAAACGAGTAGTGTAATTTGGAAAAAAAAAACATGTTAAATTAGAACATTTTCCTAATAACTTAAAATATGAATATTTTAGATCATGTTTATATTACATAGTGAAATTAATTTGTAAAGTTATGTCTAATGCGGATAAAAAACTGAGAATGACGCAAAATTTATCAAGTGTATTTTTTTAAACCTTCAACGTGTTTTATTAAAATACTTTTTTTTATGTATAATAATAATAATGCGTCTAATTTAGGACAGCACTCCTTTACTGGCTGGACGTACGACGCGTTGCGTGAGCTCAGTACAGAACACGCAAGCTAACCACTCAAGGTCACTGGCATATATCTGCATCTTAATAGGTTTTCCTTCTATTTGTTACTCATCCAAGATAAACCACACGTGCGACCTTCATTTCGCCAAATAAATATTTATCAATTCATAAAAACACGTGGTTTTTAACGATTGACGACAATTAAAGATGTTGTAATAATGTCATCAACAGGCCCGGTTGGTGATACCGGACTCATAGATACAACATGAACTATCTTTTCCTGTATTAAAATCTTATCATTTCTAGGAATTGGCGAAAAATACTGTTTTTTTTTTTAAAGTCGTCACTACTAATAAACATTAATAAACATTAATCATAAAATCTTCCTCGTTCAAGACAGGCGTATCGAAACCTATGCATACATACCTATGCATATAACCTATACATACTATGTCGACATATCTCGACTTGAAGGTGATATGTCGACTTGAAGGTATTAACCGATCGGCCTCTGGGGACAACTGTCGATGGCCCATTCTGTGACCGTGATTATGGACTCTTTGGGGAATCCTGAGATAGGTACAGTACAACTATGTTCTTAACGTCCCTCGGAAAAACTCTTGTTGCGTCAGTCGTCGGATTTCTATCAGGTGCCCTTTACACTTGGTGCAGACCGGACGCTCTCAATCGACTTGGAATTATCTAGAGTTGTTAATACTCTTTTAAATTAATGCAATTTATTTTAAAAATGGTAGGAAAGCTGCTAAAGTCGCAGGCACGACAGATAGGAAAATAGTTTTACAGCTCTATATAGATCACACGAAAATCAAAACAAAAATAAAGTACTTAGTTCTGAATTCAAATATTGTACCAACTAATATTATAGCAGCAGCGCCTGCTTTCATAGCAGGTGGCATTCTGTAGTTTCTGCCTACCCCCATGGGAAGAAGGCGTGAGTTAATGAATGTTTGTATGTATGTGTAATATTATAAAGGCGAAAGTTTGTGAGTGTGTGTGTATGTTTGTCTCTTCTTCACGCTCAAACGACTGGACCAATTTGGATGAAATTTGACACACAGATAGATTATAACCTGGATTAACACATAGGATACTTTTTTTTTCCCCACGGGATCGAGACTTCTGCGGGTGAAACCGCGGGGCGCAGCTAGTACAAGATAAATCTAATAATTGATGGACATGGAAATTAGCTTTCATTTGTATTCATTCGGAAATGCGATGATTCCCGAGGGACATCAAGAAAATAGAAATATTGTAACTTCTTATTCATCGATAATGTCTATTACCTATTATTGCAATTTTAACTTAATAGTCAATTCTCTGCTTTAACTATTTTTCGTGTGATACCCTAAGCAGAAATGAAATAATCCGGCAATGAAATGAAATTGTTTATTCTGTAAATAAGATCCGATATCTTATTTACAGAATAAACAATTTCATTTCATTTCCAGATTATTCAATCACTTTTACACGCATTTAAAAAAAAAATGTTTTAAAAAGCTAGATGAGATCGGCGTTTCCTATCTGACTACTCTGAGAAGAAAGGCCGAAACAAACTAAGAGGTCGGAGTCTCTTTTAAAGTCCAGACATAATCTTGGTTAGGACATTATGAGGACCATGTAGAAATGGTCTTTTGAGGAAAGAACCACACAGATTTGTGTGGACCTGTCCAGTCAGTGCAAGTATTTGTCAGTAATCGTGGAAAAGAACCGGAATTACCGACATAGCTTGCAGAGTAAGCAAACTGAAGTGGCAGTGGGCTGGCCATGTTTGTCGAAGGACCGATGGCCGGTGGAGCAGACGAGTCCTGGAGTGGAGACCGTGTATCGGCAAGCGTCGTGTGGGATGCTTCCCAGCTAGATGGGCCAACGACTTTAAGAAAGACAGTGGTTGGGACAGACTGGATGCGGAAAGCGTAGGACAGGGTTTTGTGGCGCAGCTTGGGAGAGGTCTATGACCCTAATGAAGTGGCCCGCAAGAGCGGGCCGGCACCAGTCGGGGATCATGGAAGGCATACAAGATCTCATGATCCTCGGTCCAAGTGTGGGAAGGGAACAACGAGGATACACCGGAACAAAAAAAATATTCTATGATCAGCTACATAATTATACACCTAGTTATCTCGTTCATACAATTGAATGATGTAATAAATTTTATCGACACCCATGCTATAAAACCTCTATAAAAGTTTCAGAAGCAGTTAGCTTATTGCTGTCATTAAAACAGCCAGTGTCATATTAACCATTACCTCATCCCAATGAGTGTTACAATGTTGTATTCAATTTATTACGCAACTCGTTTCAACGTTCAAGCGGAGGACAGTAGCACCCGCTGCACGCATGTGTGTGTGATGTGCTGCTGCAGGCGACGTACACACGTGCAGTTGTACTGAATTTCGTGGGAATTTCTTTATTCTTGATCTTGAATTACAAACACCCAATGGTTTCAGAAACTTTTATAGAGGATTCATATCATGGGTGTAGATAAAGTATTGTATACAACTGTTATAATTAGGTATTAAAACACTTATGTGATACTATTATCATAGATTCGTGTTTTAATACCCCTTATTATACAACAGTTGCATAAATAACTATTATATCTTTGCATTACCTTCGCGTAGGCTCTCATAACTTTGTATAAATTAAGTAGGAGTACTCCTTTTAATGATGCACAGCAAAGCTGCAGATCTACGCTATAATAGGCAAGCCGAACACAAGCGAATCGCTAGTTCGCGTAGCGTAACTGTCTCTACGCTCTTGAAGTTCCTAAGTTCGTACTTAGGAGTAAGGCCGTGCGCAGTTTGAACGCGATTTCGTGCGAACACACACGAATACGCACGAATGATCCCGACCTTCCAAGTACCAAGGGAGCGCGCATACCGAGTGCCAGTTAGTCGTATGTATAGTTCCGACGACGTCCAAAAACAATCCGAATTTGTTGGGATTTTAACACTACATATTTGACGGAGAAAAACGTATTCAGTGTGCGCACTCATTTCGTACGATCCACGATTAACGTTTACGTACGATACAAGTTCGTGTCGAAATGCGCGCGGCCTTAAGGGTCTCGAACGAGCACGCACTTTCGTAGTGCACTCAAATAATTAAGTTTTTCAGGTCACAGTCTGAAAACTGAAAAGTGTAACACTATATGTATTACAAAATAATTATTCTAACAAACGGACTCCGCCACCAGTTCTAGTTGACACGTCTACGGGGCTCTGCTTTAAATGAAAAATAATGTTATTTCCTTATAGCATGATGGAAATACACAGTTTCAAAGTCAAAGTCAAATCATTTATTACAAATAGGCCCTTGTATGACACTTTTGAACTTCAAAATTTACAAAATAATAGAATTGATTCTAGTCGCCCCTTCCAAAAGGTAGTTTTCGTATGGAGAAAAATGGGCAAGAAACTCCACCGTTACTCTTTTAAAATGTTGTACAATATTTCGTATACATTAATTATATGTGAGGACGATGCACCTGGAATAAAATTACTATACCACAATAGGTAAAAAGAATTGAAAATGAAGCAATGATAGATCAACGAATTATGTGATAGATACATGGTGCTCACATATTTACAAACATTGTAAAAGTAGACGATTTTCCTAAAATTAAGTCAGTGTATGAGGAAGTAATCACAGAATGTAAAATCCTACCTCTTTCATCATCGGAAAACTGTACGTACGGCGACGCGTCATCACTAATATGGTGGACATAATCATAGACGACAAAATGTTGCACCATACGAAACGCGAGCAATGGAAATCCACCCCATATTTCCCTAGGACTGGGAGTCATCAAGTCACGAGAGTCTTCAAGTCACGAGTAAATAGGTTATACCATATGCCATAATTATCCATATCAATCAATCAATCAATCTTTATTCGTGAACACAGGTATTACAATAAAGGTCTTATGTATACATTTTAGTCGAGCTCTATGTCCTACCAATGAAATTGGTGTACAAATATTTTAGGTTTTTAGCAATAATTCTGAATTTATACAATACAAAGTCACGTTCGAGTAAATAATGTCAATTAAATGTATTAATAAATAATTAATTAATCAATTATAATTTATTTTTACATGCATGTCAATGGTTAATTATATTAAAGGGCTAGTAATGTCATATTTCATCATAATTGTAAATAATGTCAATTAAATGTATTATTAATAATTAATTAATCAATTATAATTTATTTTTACACGCATATCAATGGTTAATTACAATATAGGGCTGGCAATGTCATATTTTATCATTTAAAAATTCTTCGATAGAGTAATACGTCTTATCTATTAGAAATAAATACAATTTACTTTTGAATTTGCGGACATTATCTTCACTCCTTATACATTTCGGTAATTTATTATAGACCTTTGGAGCTATTACAAAAATACTGTTTCTGTATAGTGCAGTACTAGATCCGACTGTCTGTAACCGATCACAACGGCGCTGACTAGTTACTCGAGCAAATATCCATAGCAAAAAAGCAAATATGCATATCCATTAGGCATGCGTCAGTCTTGGAGGGCGTCTCCCGTAACTCAGATATTTTTCGAGCACCAGTCTCTCACAAATGGGCCACCCCTGATCTCCACTGGACCACCCCTGCTCCGAGAAAACAAATAAATTATAATTTTTCAATATTTTTTTAAAATTATTATTTTCCAAGCCAGCCTGTACCATATTTTTTATTTTTAAATTCACAAAACTTATGTACAATCCCAAAATGCAGTAGAATAGCTACAAAACAATATGTCTGATTGACAACTACTAGATGTGAATCTAGCATGCTTATTTTAAGTAACACTTACAAATGACACTTACAATTTAAAAAATTCAAATAAATGTTATACAAATCCCAAATTGAAGAAATGGAAAAAGTTTCGGGGAAAAATATTGTACAATTAAAACTCTAAGTTAGTCCTTACTGAGGCTACGGAATTAGCGAAGACATCTATTTCGCCACGAACAGAGTTGGCAAGAGAAAGCATGCGGCAAATGGGTGAAAAATTACCTATGTTAGTTCGACTATGAGTTAGAACGAAAGTTCTTTGGTTAATTAGGCGGCTACTACTACCCGGTAAACAAATATTCAATTTTTTCTAAATCATGGATCGTATCATCGCTTAAAATCAGGTGAGATAGTTGTCAAATGCAAGCCTGTTCATTCTCTATTAAAAAGTCGTTTCGTTATGTCGTCACGTTCGCGTGTCAAGTAACACTGGACACTTGTGTAGCAACTTCTTGCAGTCGTGACACTGTGACACAAGTGTACAAAGGTGTCAGACACTCGTCTGCCGTTAAATACTGCTACTTACAACAGAGTAACAACTACAATAGATATTTGCAATGTGCTAACGTTGTCCGGACATCTATCATTCGGTAGGCTGTGGTGCAAGTTTAGAGAAAGAGCGGTTTGTTTGCAATTTAGCATTTTTTCTATAAATATGGACAGTATGGAAAGTAGGCCTATAAATTATTGAAATAATTACATACCCTCAAAAGATCGTGGCGTCCACTCGTCTCGACACGACACCCGCAACTGACAGCACCGCGACAATCGCTTAGGGTCCCATAGATGAGTGCGTCTGTGTGAGTGTGCCGTTTCGAACGTTTACCTACCACGTAGTTTCTGTACTTTCCATATTTATACTGTGTCTTAAGCTTAGATTACACGGTGCGATGTAATTGCTTTTGCAATACTATAAGTTGAAGCAATAATAAAACTTTCATGATGAAAGTCATTTGTTGTTTCAGTTGTATTTAATGCAGCAAGCAAGAAACTAGCATCGTGTAAATGGGGCTATAGAATAAAAGACCATTTAGTTGTAGTACTGAAATAAAGGTAAAAAATAATTAACATTGAAAGCCAGAAGTTGGAAGTCTCCTTTGGTGACTAACCATAGTATGTGGCTAGTGCCTATAAGCACTGTCTACACTACAGCACAGTATAAATAAGTAACAGTATTATGTCTTCATAGAAAACGAACGAAACGACGCTCTTCGGAATCTCAGTGTATGTTGTATAATGCAGTTATGTACGGACGCGGAAGGTTTATCCGCCGAGCGGCTGTAGGTAATTATTTCTAGTAACCTCAGTTTAAGTTCAAATATCGTTTGGTAAAGAAGTGACTTTTCGTACAACTAACTGACTAATCATAATTTACTTTAGTTACTAAGGCGTAAAATATTAAACCATAATAACTAACTAAAATCGGAAAATATTATCAATATTTAAAAATAATTGTCCTGAAAAACTATACCGCTGGCGCTTATCCCCCGCGCCACACACACAGCTAACAGTTCCGTACCTGTATTTGAATACAATCGCAGTTGGACAACACAAACACACGCCACGCCACAGTCACAGCCGTCCCCTCTGCCGCTGTCAGCAGGAAGCTAGCATTACTCATCCATCACTAAACACAGACAACATACAGGCTACTTCTTAGACATTCGCGTCGCTTTATTACTTTCAATAAGAAAGTTGATAATTTTGAAAGTTTGTAACACAGTTATACAGTATGTTAATTTTAACAAAAGACGTTCCCGTTAACCCGCAATATTATTATAGCGTCCATACATGCAAAAAAAAATATTCACCATTATCATCTGCCTAGCCTTTTCCCAACTATATTGGGGTCGGCTTCTAGTCTAATCGGATGCAGCTGAATACCAGTATTTTACATGGAGCGACTGCCTATGTGACCTCCACAACCCAGTTACTAGGTAACACGATACCCCTTGGTAAGACTTTTGGGCTTCTGACTACCCGTAACGACTGTCAAAGATCTACAAATGACAACCGGGACCAACGGATTAAAAGTGCTTTCCGAGACACGGAGGGGTCTTGGTCTGTAAAGATGATCACCCATCCACGGACCAACCGCAGCAAGCGTAGCTTAACCTGATCGATCGACCCATGCGGCTGTTATTACTTAGCCACAAGCCCATAAAAAAAAGATACATATTTTTTTTTTAAAGTAACTAAATATTTTTGGTGAATGAATATTCGTTTAAAAAAATTATACCGTAAAAAAAAATACTTTTATTTTTTGAATTTTTGTTATTAAAAAACTTTTTTTTTGCTATATTTTTTTTTAATGTAGTATGGATGCTATACTATTGCAAGTTAAAGGAACGCCTTTCGTTAATTAACATACTGTATAAGAGTTTATCCTACCATCCACAGGTTAAGAAGATCATAATATATCATCACTAATATATTTTCAAAAGGGTTGGGCAGAGAAGTCTTAAATTCACCCACAATTCGCCAGTCATGAGTCTCATCGTTATTAGAATTACTCACTAATTAATATATGACTGTATAACACAGATCAAAATGCAAAGTTTTATTGGATAAATTCAGATACAGTTTTTAATCGTGTGTCATAATGATATATTCTGTAACTATGATCGGAGATAAGACATAACTGGTTTTCAGGGATGGGAAAATTCTGTTTTTTTTTTTTTCTAATCAAACTTTTGACGTGATAACGTCTTATAAATCGATGAACGCCCGAAAAAGTGTCACGTTCCGCCTGAGCTGAGCGTGCAAACGAGAGCGTAGAACAAGCGATAGAGAGGCACGTTCGGCCTAAGCGTTCGGCTTGTGACGTTATCACGTAAAATTATCGTCCGTAAACCGACTTTACAGACAACCAATTTTTTAAAGTGAAACTTTTATTACATCGTCTCAAACTTTTTCGTCTGTGTGTTGCATGTCGCGTGACGGTCGGCCGCGGAGTAGGGATAAAGTGAAAGGCGCTCGTCAGAGCAGCCAAGGCCAATATGGCGGCGCCTATAGAAGTTTCACTTTTACCGTGGTTTCATAAAACCACATAATCCTTTTTTTTTTTCGTTTACTTGAATAATAAGTATTTATTAACTAAATATATAGGATATTTAGTTTAAGACAATATGTGATAAGCCAATGGATGGATTATTTCAGTAAATATCGTCGGCGTAGGTGGAGAATTAAATAACTGCGATTTTGGTCAAATTGACTTTTCACCATTTTTGTAACACCCAAATCATGTCGCATAAATAAATTGCAATTTTCTCCAAACAAGATTTTTTTAGTTATTTAGTTCTCCACCTACGCCAACGATATGTATAAGGTACAAAAATGTTCTAAGCAAATTTCGATTCTATGACCATTTAATTATGCTAGCATTATGTTTTCGGGTAAATACTCGTTCATTGTTATATTTTTCAGCCTGCCTGCAACTTCAGCAAAACAGCTGATCATTAACTTAAACGACAGTCATTAGAAATACTCAATATTTTGCTCAAAGAGTACATGAGAGCAGTTTTGCTTAAAACACCATGTATATTAGGCTTTTAGAAAAATATATGTTCATTATTTGTATTGCCTACGAAATTAGTCGTTTACTAATATACCTACGGATGTTTTTGAGGCATTGTTCGGGAATTTGCTGCGTAAATAGGTAAATATAAAAAATGTGTTTTTACAAAAATAATAGTAGATTTTTATACGAGGGGCTAAAATAACCCATCGAGGTAGTTTTAATCCCGAGCTTTAGCGAGGGAGTAAATCGAAACCGAGTTATAATGGGTTTTAGCGCCGTGTACTCTACTTTTCACTACGATTAAGAGAAAATAAAAGAATCCAAAACAATATTAAATTGTTTATTTTATTAAAAAAAAAAATACAATTTGTTGAATCTGAATTTTTAAGGAAACTTTTTATCCCGATATGCGGTAATAAAAAGCTAGTTTTACATAAGAATAAAGACTTTTTCGTTTTTGTAGGCTCGTTGGTTACAGACAAAAATCCCTTTTTCCCCTAGAGCAAGATATGCTATTTTTTCCCCTCTCTGGTACGCTACAATGACGGTCTTTTTGAGCAAGAGGAGTGAAGAAATAATAATATTGTCACAAAAACTATTTGTGTTTTGTTTCTCCCTTGCCCCTCCACATAAAATCGTTGAGTTATTTTAATAATCATGTCGTTTTATCAAAACGTTTTTGTGCCTAAATTTGCAACAAAAACTTGGTTCTTTTTTGTTTGGTTTTGCCAAAGAATTAGCGTTGCCATTCAACGTGGCAATGCTGCCAGTCTTCTAGGCACATTTCCGGATAACAGCGATGCGGAGGAGTACTTTGACGCCTAAGCGTTCATTTGTTTTTGAATTTGTATGGTTAGGTAGTAATTTAATTTAGTATTACATTGTATATAAGATTTATATGTAAAGATAATAACCGAATTTCAATAAAGAGATTGTTACTAGATTTAAAAAATTGTATATTGTTATACGATGGGCTAAAATAACCCATTCTATCGAGGTAGTTTTACTCCCGAGCTTAAGCGATTAGTAAGAAACCGAGTTAGAATGTTAGCGCCGTCTGTTACACTCTACTACATAGTATTATATTATCTGTGACTCTACTTTTCACTACGATTGCGAGCAAATAAAATAATCCAATACAATATTAAATAGTTTATTTTATTTTAAAAATATACAATTTGTTCAATATGAATTTTTAAGGGAACTTTTTATCCCGGTGTGCGGTAATAAAAAAAATTTTTACAAAAAAAAAACAACCGACCTCCAAAAAAAAATACTACAAAGTGAAAAATAACTTTAATTTCGGAAGTCGGTGTCTTGGGTTTTGTATTTTCGTTTTTTGCCACCGACTTCCGAAATTAAAGTTATTTTTCACTTTGTAGTGTTTTTTTTTGGAGGTCGGTTGTTTTTTTTTTTGTAAAAAGTTTTTATTTTTCACTTTTTATTTGTGGTACCTACCCCACACACATTCGAATATCACTACCTGCTACCAGTGACAGAAACTTATCAATATCATCTACATACTAAGTGGGAAAAAAATACGTATTTTGTAGCTAACTCAAAAACTATCCAAGAAAAGTTATTAAAATTTATATGGGACCAATTCGAGAGTACACCCTTTCAAAAAAAAAAAGAATTTTCAAAATCGGTCCACAATTGACGGAGAAATCGGTGGACATACATAAAAAAAAAAAACAAAAAAAAACAAACATACGCGACGAACATATAACCTCCTCCTTTTTGGAAGTCGGTTAAAAAACTAGTTTTAAAGACTTTTTCGTTTTTGTAGGCTCGTTGGTTATAGACAAAAATTACTTTCCCTAGAGCAAAACATGCTATTTTTTCCCCGCTCTGGTACCTACGCTGCAATGACGGACTTTTTGAGCAAAAGGAGTGAAAAGTTTTTTTTTTGTTATATATTGTATAAAAATGTAAATGAGGTTATATTGTAGGTACTCTCAATATCATCGTACTGACTACTACCTTAAAAATGAAGAAAGAAATTAATTATATTTAATCTATCTAGTTCTTTCCCATCGATTTTGGGGTCGGCTTCCAGTATAACCGGGTGCTGAATATTTACCAGTATTTTACATAGAGCGACTGCCTATCTGACTTCCACAACCCAGTTACTGGGTAACACGATACCCTTTGATAAGACTGGTTGTCAGACTTTTGCACATACTGACTTATTACCTAATTATAAAATTTTAGGAAAATCGTCTACTTTAACAATGTTTGTAAATATGTGAGCACCATGTATCTATCACTTAATTAAATTATCTGTCGTTTCTTCATTTTAAATTGTTATTACCTATTGTGGTATAGTAATTTTATTCTGGGTGAATTGTCTTCACATATAATTATTTAACCTATTGTAATTTATTTTGAAAGATTAACGGTGGAGTTTCTTGCCCATTCTTCTCCATAAGAAAACTAACTTTTAGAAGGGGCGATTAGAAACAATTCTATTATTTTGTAAATTGACATTCAAAAGTGCCAAACATGCCTATTTGAAATAAATTATTTGACTTTATTTTTGAGATAAGACTAATAAGTACTTCTTTGTTTTTCCTCAGAAAACAGCAATTTTAAATGACGAATTAAAAGATTTCCATCGCTCTAACATACCCACTTTACTATCAAAGTAAACGCGGAAAAACTCACGTCAAAAATATAAAGATAACAGGAAAATGATACCCAAGTATTAGATAATCATCATTATTGTGAAAATATTTGTAAAGATACATTACCCCTCAATAAACATATACTATAAAATGTGATACAATATCAAATTAGTAATGTTTTGATGACAATACAATACCTACTCACTCGGACTCCGTTCCGGATCCAGTGATAAGTGATAAGATATGGATTAAATTATCTTTTTATCGCAAAATCAGCGATTTCTTTTTGTATCTTTATAATAATTTGTATCAATATTGCGTCAAATTTGAAATATGTTTCTAATCATCAAGGTTGTTCGAAGAATTACGGAGCATAATAAATAAGTGCCTACCTATTATAACTTTTAATCAAATGTAACGTCATATTGACTTACCTAAGTATATTAAGTAAATATATGTTATACAGCAGTGATTGAGGGGCTTGTGGCTAAGTAATAACAGCCGCACGGGTCGATCGATCAGGTTAAGCTACGCTTGCCGCGGTTGGACTGTGGATGGGTGACCATCTTTACATACCAAGACCCCTCCGTGCCTCGGAAAGCACGTTAAGCCGTTGGTCCCGGCTGTCATTTGTAGATCTTTGACAGTTGTTACGGGTAGTTAGAAGCCCAAAAGTCTGACAACCAGTCTTACCAAGGGGTATCGTGTGACCTAGTAACAAAGGTTGTGGAGGTCAGATAGGCAGTCGCTCCATGTATAATACTGGTATTCAGCTGCATCCGGTTAGACTGGAAGCCGACCCCAACACAGTTGGGAAAAGGCTAGGCAAATGATGACAGCAGTGATAGCCTAGTGGTGTGACCGTCAGACTGCCAAGTCATAGGTCTCGAGTTCGAACCCAAGGCACGCACCTCTGTCTTTTCGGATTCATGTGCGTATTGTATAATTATCACTTGCTTCAAAAACAGTGAAGGAAAGCATCGTGAGGAAACCAGCATGCCTTTTTTTTGGGTGGGAAATTATCAAATAACTTCTCCCGCTCTGGGTGGAGCGGGAGGGCGTGTCAGGCTCTTACTGACTAAAACCCACCCGTGTTCCTTCGGTTGCCCTGTTGCCGGGGGCCACGATGTCCCTTTCGGCCCGTACTCGCAGCCCCGGCAGGAAACCGGCATGCCTGAGAGATATTTCTCGACGGCATGTGAAGCCAAGTCAAAGGCTAATGGGCGGCTTTAAAACTCTGACACCAGGTCAGTCACTAACCACATGAAAAAAAAGAACCTAAGTAAATTGAGGGGAAATTTTGTGGGAAGACACGCAATAATTAAGCGTGAAAACCAATCAATAAATACATAAAGTCATCATCGCTATCTACCTTTCCCAACCATGTTGGGGTCGGCTTCCAGTCTAACTGGATGCAGCTGAATACCAGTATTTTACATGGAGCGACTGCCTATCTGACTTCCACAACTAGTTACTGGGTAACACGATACCCCTAGGTATAAGACTGGTTGTCAGACTTTCGGGCTTCTGACGACCCGTAACAACTGTCGAAGACGGCTTAACGTGCTTTCCGAGGCACATCGGGGTGTTGGTATGTAAAGATGGTCACCTATCCACGGGTCGACTGCGGCAAGTGTAGCTTAACCTGATTGATCGACCCGTGCGATATTACTTAGCCACGACCACGACCCCTTTACTTATAAAAGAAATTACTCCTTTACTTTACGACCTGCAATATGTTATACCAAGCAGAGTGCCTACTGCCTACGATGACATTACTAGTTTGGCTTTTCCGCATAATTTGTATTAAGGTACCGTTCCGTACCCGACCGCAGGAGGCAACTGCAGGCGACGTGTCGCGACGTCATGTCGCTGCAGTCCTGATTCCGTACTCAACCGCAGGAGGCAAAAGCAGGCGACGTGTCGCGGAAAAAGAATTCAGAGAGTATTGTAGTTTAAATAAAACACAGTTCGATTTTATATTTAGTTTATCTCGAAAAAGGTTTTAAGCTTGAATTTCTAAGCATGTTTAAGAAAAAACGTGTTGTCGCTCGAGCGTTGGCGGCACTACTGGTCTGCGGTCGGGCTGTACGTGTCGCCTGTCACTCGCCCGTAGCTGCCAACGACGTGTCGCTAGCTACGGAAGGTATTTCATAGAAATTCATAGAAACCGGTCGTGTCGCGGCGACACGTCGCCTGCTGCTGCCACCTGCGGTCGGCTATGGAATGGTACCTTTAGGTGATTTAATTTTCAGCGGTATCCTTTTCACAGTTCATTCCTAAAGTAAAAAAAAGAGCGAGCCTTAAGAGCATAATATGTGTAACATCTGACATCTTGGCTGACGTATATATGATATAAACAATATTCATCATCATCATCATCATCATCATCATCGCCATTTATCGTCATCATCGACTAGCACCGCGCGCGCTCATTGGTCAAATCAAATAGCGCGCGCTTCCCCGGCTTCCTGTTACACACTTCCGTCCCTTTTCACGAAACCACTCCCACATATTTGGTTATTTAAATTTTTGATTATTATTTTGATTGCAGGAAAGCAAGAGGAAAATGTTACACATGCAAAAATATCTAAGATAATATACCTAATAACTAACTATATTCAAGACACAATGGTGCCGATTCCCTTGTTCACAAACTAAACTAAATTTAAGTTCAGTGTATCTTTTTCCTTCTATTTCAATAAGAAAAGGACAGAAGATAAATTTTAGTTTAGTCCAGTCAAATTAATCAGTGTTTGACGTAATTTTAGTAGACAAGTTTTTAATCACGTCTAAACTTGTATGGAGTATTGATAGGCGCTGATTAATTTGACAGGACGAAACTAAAATTTATCTTCTGTCCTTTTCTTAATGAAATAGAAAGAAACAGATGCACTGAACTAAATTTAGTTTGTGAACAAGGGAATCGGCACCAATATTGATGTCAAAGGCAAAGTCAAATCCTCCTCCTTTTTGGAAGTCGGTTAATAAAATTGATTCTAGTCGCCCCTTCCAAAAGGTAGTTTTCGTATGGAGAAGAATGGGCAAGAAACTCCACCGTTAGTTACTCTTTTAAAATGTTTTACAATTGTTTGTATAGGTACGTACATTATTTAAATAATTATATGTGAAGACGATGCACCTAGAATAAAAATAGTCATCACATCAATATTGTTTTAAACAGTGCATGCCAAATCTGTTCAGTAGTTTAGGAGCCACAGACACACAGCCCAACATATACATGTATTTTATTACATTAGTAGTTTGTATAGCTCATCCTGACAGCTAGTTACAGTTGTATCGAAGCTCAGAAAGGCGCTGATTGGCTGTGACGTCAATACCTCGTTTTGACCGTTTCCTTTGTAAAGTAATTTGTTTGCTTGAAATGTAAATGGCTTTATAATCGAATGTTTATTTTCACCTGTGTTCGATGAAGACGCTTGTTAGTTAGTATTTGGAGAGAAGCAATATAACTGTCAAACTCTAAACGAAACGTTTGTTCGGGTATTTACAGATTATAAAAATAATAAAATAAATAAATTGTTTATTGATCAAGAAGGTACAGATGGTGAGAAAAACAAAGGTTACACTAGTTACAAGCAAGTTGTGCAAAGTTATGTAACTACATTTTATATAAAAAAACTTTTTCACAAAAAACACAACCGACTTCCAAACTACAAAGTGAAAAATAACTTTAATTTCGGAAGTCGGTGTCTTTGGATCAGATCAGTATTTTAGTTTTTTGACACCGACTTCCGAAATTAAAGTTATTTTTCACTTTGTAGTTTGGAAGTCGGTTGTGTTTTTTGTGAAAAAGTTTTTTTTTTTTACTTTTTAGTGGGTTGGTTTGTAATATATCGAAGTTACAATAGCCTTATGTCAACTGCTCATCAAAAATACCCAAATCGCTATAGATGTGCCTTTAATATTTGAAGAGTTCCCTCAATTTCTCTAAGATTCCATCATAAAAGCGTGACCAAATGACAATGGGACCAACTTGAAAGTATACCCTTTCAAACAAAAAAAGAATTTTTCAAATCGGTCCAGCCGTCTTTGAGTAATCGGGGAACATACATAAAAAAAAAAAAATATTCCGACAAATTGAGAACCTCCTCCTTTTTTTTGAAGTCGGTTAAAAACAATGAATAGTAAAAACATAAAGCGTAAGTTGAAGGAACATTACATCAACTCGATTATAATTAACTATTAAAATCGCATTGATCAAATCTCAGGCCGTGGCATGCTAAGATAGACCCCAGAGGTCTAATTGTGTGCTTTTATTAAGTGTAAGGAACATGTAATTTATAAAATAAATAATAATAATAATTGATACAGCGGTCCCGCATGACGAGAACCTCGTGAAAGCTGAAAAAGATAAACAGATTAAGTATCTTGATCTAGCTCACGAGGTTGTCGACTTATGGGATGTGGATACAGCAATCATTGTGCCGATAGTCGTTACGGCCAATGGCATAATAGCCAAGAGCCTCGACCTACACCTGAGGAGGCTCTCGTTAGGCAGCTGGATTAAGGGCTTGATCCAGAAAACAGTACTCCTGGACACGGCACGTATTGTTAGGAGGTTCCTCTCTCAGGAGCTCTGACCACCGGTGGCTTGGACCCTGTTCCCGACACCGGTGGCCTACTATTTTTTATATTTTTAAATGTTTATTTAATTATTTTTTATAAGAATATTTAAAAATGTAATTAATATGTATAAAAATGAAATAAAGGAAAAAATAATGTAAGTACATGGAACATCTGTTGACAATTTACGTTACCCTGTCTCTTAAACTAGGGTATACATGTATCTTAAGAGACTGTGGACGGCCATAAAGTTATGTTTAATATTACCTATAATTTAAGTAAGGACCTGTCGATCTATCCACAAGTAAACAATTAGATAATGGTAAGTAAAAATTATCGTAGGCTCACTTTGCTGTTTTAATGTTTGAGGCAAGAATCGATTTTCTTCTTTCTTCTTGTTAGGGTTTTTCTCCAGTAGGTAAAGTAAATTGAGTAACAAGTTAGGGGTTTATTTATAAAAGTTGCTTAAAGTTAAGAGAAGTTTAAACGTCAAAATTGTTTAAACAGTTAGTAGGTAATCATTACATAACATAATAATAGCATAATCAGTACCCACTGCTGGGACACACGCCTCCTCTCTTCGACCACGCGGGCCCAGCGCGGGTTGTTGGTTGTAAATAATCATAATTAATTATACATATAAAACATAATCATTACTGAACTTCAAGCAACACTTGAAGGCGCGTCATGTTCGTGAATGGGCGCCGTCAGTTGAGACTGGTCCATCTCTTATCTGCCAGGGCTTATTTTTAATCTTATATTTTCAATTGCTTTGATTATTTTTTGTACATTGTTCTCACATATAGAAGCAACCAGAATAATGTACCCAGAATTTTGTAATATCTATATTTAAAAGAGTGTCCTTGGAATTTCTTGCCCGTTCTTCTCCATAGAGATCTACGTTTTGGAATGGGCAACTAGCTTCAACTTTCTGACTAACTGACCGATTCTTTGACAGTTCAAAAGTGCCTATAAATGGTTTAATTGAAATAAATGCTTTGAGTTTGAGTTTGAGTTGTTGTATTTCCTGTGCGTGTCCCAATTTTTTTTTTCTTTTCTTCCAACGTTTATAAATAAAGGGGTTATTAATTAGTGTCAAATTCCAAAAGTACCTAGTTAAAAAATTGGAATTACTTCAATACAAAATATATTTCTACTGTAGAGAAAATCAACAGTGCAAATGAATGATGATAATAAATTGTCAAAAGTTTTTGATAGTTCATTAATTCAATGATCTATCAAAATGATTGACTTTGACAGTAGGTAGGTCTACTGTCAAAAAGTCAATCTTAAGTACTTAGGTATTGAATCCTAATTCTTTTAAGTCCGAGGGCATCACTTGTACTTGTAATCGGAACGGATGCCTCACATTTTTTCTATTAACTTAATAATTATAATTCCTTCCACACAGTACGCAGCTTTTAATGCAGCGAAATCACAAAAAATCGGCCATAAATGTCTAACTGTATTTATGAAAAAAATTAAATTTAAATACTTATAAATTGTAAACACTAATAATCATGAAGGACCTAGGTACTTATAATTTATTTATTCATGACTCATATTCATGAATAAATAAATTATAAGTACCTAGGTCCTTCCATACATACCTAGGTCAACCATACAGAGTAACTTAATAATAAGCCCAGGATAGAGCAAAAATCGTTTAAAGTTATTTTGACAATAAAATTTAGGCAGGTCAACAGTAAGTTGGAGAATGTGAAAGGTAGATTGTAAAAAACGGTTTGGTTGTCTTTGGACTGATGCGCCCCTCGTACTAGTATAAAACTACTTCATCACAATCTAGTACTTACCTAGTTATCTTTCGGAACTTCCTCGCGTTTAGGCCTAACTGACATCAAGAAACATAATATTCACATCGAGATTGCACTTCTCTCCTTAGGATGTTATAGGTAAATAATTTGAAGACATTTTTTTTTCTAGAATCTGGTCTATCTGAAGGTATACTACAGTTAGAGCAGTTATACACTACATCCGATCCGAATCCGAATTCAATTTCCGAATTCAATCCGAATTGGGAATGTTCTAAATTCAGACGGACAAACATCAGATCTAGTGCGCACCCCCTCATTCAAATTGTACTATGGCTACTTCCATAGATATAAGAAAGAAGGAGATATGCCCGGTAGTTGAAAATGTATCGAAACCCAATGTCTCCAATTTGTCCCCACCACGTCGCCACAACTACACATGCAATCAGTAAACCTAATAGATACGAAGTCGCGCTCACACTTGCAATTCATAAATCAGAACGTACTACACAATCAATTATAAACCTTATTCCATCAAATACAGCGTGCATTTACAATGCACCGTATATTTCTATGGCTACTTCAGACCGAAATTTCTCGGATTCGGATCGGACGTAGTGCGAAACCGCTCTTAGAGTTCAAAAACTACGCATGTGGTTCAATAATGTCAGAATGCTTGTCATTTCAAAACTAGCTGAAGACTGTTTATTCGCTTACTTGCTAATTCATAATTGAGTATTAAAAAACATCGTATAAACTCCGGAAATCACATCATAATTCTTCTGCTCTTATCCCCAATAGGGTTCATTAGAAAACCAGCGTCAGACAGCTGTCTGGCATTAATATTCTGAAATGAACCTTTTTGGCGCAGCCGTGAGGCACACACTAACTGTGTCCAAATAAATGTTTTTTAGAAAGAAAGAAAGAAAAAACGTTTATTTGCGGTAAACGTGACGCAAAGAAAGATTAAAAAAAACACGTAAATAACAAATTGGGGGAAAATATGCGTCACATCCACGCAAAACGGCCATCGCTCAGCATAAAGTTGCGACCCCATGCGAGACAGTCTTTCTTTCATATTAACAATGATTCTAATTTAACAAAATAATTAAATTCCAATGTCAGAAAAAATAAGTACTAAATCAAGAATTGTCTAAATTATCAAATTACAAATGTCAAATAAAAATAATTCAATTACAAATTTTCTAAAAATCGACTTACAAAAATAAAAAATAAAATTAAATTGGAAATTAAATTTCAAAATATTATGTCAAGAGCTTAAAATAAAAATGTCAAATGTAATTTACATGTCGGCGCAACATGTCTTTTTTTTTTCTTCCATACTTCTTTATTAGTCATCATCTTAGTAGTCACTCCCTTTCCAGCCATATCATCTTCCACACAGTCCATCCATCATTTCTTTGGTCTCCCCCTACTCGTATAGCCATCCACATTCATACTCAAAACTTTCCTGACGACATTTTCCTCGTTCCTCCGCATCATATGTCTATACCATAATAACCGATTTCATAAAATCCAGTAATACTTAAGCAATATAATATGGATTTTCTGCCTGACCGTACAAATCACCGGAATCGGGAGTGAAATTTCTGAAATGAAATGAAATTGTTTATTCTGTAAATAGGATATCGGAATCACTTTTACACGTCATATAAAAAATAAAAATAAGCTAGATGAGTTCGGCGTTTCCTATCTGACTACTCTGAGAAGAAAGGCCGAAACAAACTCAGAGGTCGCAGTCTCTTTTAAAGTCCAGACATAATCTTGGTCAGGCCATATGAGGACCATGTAGATTAGTGTCTGAAAAAGGTCTTTTGAGGAAAGAACCATACAGATTTGAGTGGAACTGTTCAGTCAGTGCAAGCATTTGTCAGTAATCGTGGAGCTCAACTCAGAATATAAGAAGCTCAAAACGACGAACAATACCAAAGAAAGGACATTTGGGTAGGCCGCATAAACTACTCAAACTGCCAGACCATCACTAAAACTAGCAGAGAAATAAAAATAATATCCACATAGTCCGTAATCATGTCATTTTGAATATTACCATTCGGGTTGAGTTGACTCGGGCCGAGCCGTATTCAAAAGTACCTATGATATCAAAAGTAATAAGCGACGTACAACGCACCTGACGGATTGTGACTGATAAATATAATATTTGTTGTCATTACAAGGCAAAATATTTACACAATAGATAAGACTTGGATTCATGTCATATCAAAAAGCGAATTATTTGACAAATCATCACAATTTCTGTGTTTTCATATAATCTACTTAGATAAAATAAGGATACGTGTATCTATGTCGGAGAGAATTATTTGCAAAATTTTAAGTGCTTTGTAGATATATCTATCTACCAGGCAGTACTTCCTTTACTAAATTAACTAACAAACTATTAAAATAAAAATATAATAACCTAACCTAACTAAAATTATTAACAAACTAAAATATGGCGTCGAAAAATTCCTCCGCATCGCTGTCGACTGGTAATGTACCCAAGAGACTGGCGGCGTTGCCACGTTGTATGACAATGCTTAGCCTCTGGCCAAGGTAAAAACCAGCCCTTGGGTCACGGGAAGTGTCACTCAAGTTTATCCAGTTGCCCTATTTAATAAATAGATTCAGGCAATTGAAAATGTTGATCTAAGTAAATATGAAACGGTGGTAATTTACAAAAGGTTAATTGCTATGTAACCTTACCTAACGCTAGAGACTAGATGAGATAGTGGAGATGGGTAGATCATCACTTAGCTGCCAAAGATTATATTGTTTTTTTTTTATTGTTCTTTGTTTTATCTTTTTATTACGGACGCTTCTAACGTGCACGTCTTTCTACATTGTTCTCACATGTATAATTTCAACATGAATGATGTAACTAATATTTTGTAACAATTTTTTTATTAAAAGAGTGTCCGTGGAGTTTCTTGCCCGTTCTTTTCCATAGGTACCTACTACGCTTTGAAATGGGCAACTAGCTTCATATTTCTGACTGACCGATTCCTTGATTAGGTACAAAATTGCCTGTAAATGGTTTAATTGAAATAAATGCTTTGAGTTTGAGTTTGAGCGGAGGTGGCGGGTCAAAGCTGGTTACAAAGATTACTGGCATTCCTTGGAGGAGGCTTTTACCCCAAGGAGGTCCGCACAAACTACATAATATTCTACTTTACTTTGTATATTTTTTGTCTCCAATTTGCACGGATATAAATAAAGCTTTATTATTATTTATTCACTAGTCATAGCCCGTCATGGTGTGACCGTCGGACTACCAAGTCGTAGGTCTTGAGCTCGAACCCAAGGCACACACACACCTCTGACTTTTCGGATTCATGTGCGTATTGTATAATTATCACTTGCTTCAAAAACGGTGAAGGAAAACATCGTGAGGAAACCGGCATGCCTGAGAGATATTTCTCGACGGCATGTGAAGTCAAGTCAGAGGCCCATGGGCGGCTTTAAAACTCTGACACCAGGTTAGTCACTAACCACACAAGAAGAACAAAAAGATTATTATTATAATTGCTATGTAACTTACTTCTGGATATTATTGATTTGATAGGTACCTAGTAAAAGTACCTAGTAGCACTAGAGCATTTACAAAAATATCCTGGCAAAGCCATGCCACCTGGAAGTCGTTTGGTGACTAACCAGGGCCTCAAGTCTGCTATTACAATAGTGTCAGAATGGTCTATTACTGATTTCATAATTGTTGATTTTGACAAGTTTGGTAATCTGCTAATATAATGGCGTCATTATGACTTTCCAATGGTCAGCCACTGACACTCCATTGAAAGAAATGGCACTTATTGGTAATCTCATACATAATGACAAATGAATGACTGACTTAGGCGGTATCATTGGTCGTATTGTACGACACTGCCATTATAACACAATTCTATTACGAGACCATTGACCGACCAATGATCGACCATTATGAATTTAGCAGATTACGCACTTTTAGCAAAATGACAATGGGTTCGTGTTGGAATGACGAATTTATAAAATAGCAGACTTGGGCCCCAGATCGGTAGCAGTGGCAATGATTACTCGTATCTGCGCCAAGATGAGCCAAAAACAAAAAGCACGAGGGCACTATACAATGTCACCCATGGGCATGTGCCCGCCCGCATTTTTCTGAATATTAATGATTTTTTTCGAAAAATAACTTTAAAAGGGGGGTCTATATTGACTTTTTTTTTTCATGTTATCCAGTTTTTTTTATATCCCCGTAGATTTTATAAACTAACATTTACGTTTTTTTTTTTTTTTTGAAAAAAATGTTTTCACTTCCGTTTTTTTACATAGTCGACAAATTTTAATAAAGATGTTAGTTAATCCGATAAAATAACTCATAAGCTTTTAGAAATAATAAACAGAATCCAAATCGAGCCAATAGCATCGGAGATATGGCTAACGCTACTCAAAACATAAAAAATGTATAACATGAAAAATATTAAAGATGGAAGAATGTATATGATATTATACTTTTTCTCGAAGTGTTCCGTCTGGCCTAACTCTACAAACCCTACATTTTGGTCAAAATGTAATGTACTGCCTGGCCGTTTCGCGACCGTCGCACAGACACTCCTACGGTCTTATGGTAAGAAATTAAGTCACTGGTCTTTAATATTGTCATGCAATAGTTTAATGGAACGGCCAAGCCGTTAGTCTAATGGTACATTTTGACCAAGATGTAAGGTTTGTAGAAATAGGGGCTTGGCTCTTCATTAGATCTGATAACTTTTTAACAGTGAGAGCGTTATGGGAGTCTTGGCAACCGACTTGAGATTAAATGTTTTTGTTTGGGTTTCTCAGAAAAACTAAGCGAAAGTAACATTGACTTTTTATTAATGTTAGTAAGAAAAAACTTATTAAGAGGATAGCGGAATTATTCATTTTTTGAACTTTGTTGTTTTTTATTATCAAAGATGTCAATACATTCGCTTTCATAACCTCAGGTGTATATTGATGATGTCGAAAACGGCAATTCTGATGTAGCCTAAGCAATATGCCTACAGCTACAATTTGCCAAGAGAATGATGAACTGCATCCATTACCTTGCTTATACCTTATTGTTCTACAAGCAGCACCCCGCGGTTTCACCCGCATAAGTCCCGATCCCGTGGGAATATCGGGATAAAAAATATCCAGGTTATAAAAAAATATTTTCACTCTTTATTGTTATTTGCATTTTGTGTTTGAAAAACTGTGTCCAAATAAACGTTATTTTTTCTTTCTTTATCTCCAAATTCTAAAATATATTTAGACTGTAACAGTATTTTGGATTTATTTAAATTGTCGCAACCCAGAACATTACGTTTAAAATTATTTTGAATTTAATCATTTGTTACATGTTCCTAATAATACCTAGAAGAACCTAAATTGTACCCAATAAAATATTTTTTCACTCCTCTTGCTCAAAAAGTCCGTCATTATAGCGTAGGTACCAGAGCGGGAAAAAATTGCATATTTTGCTCTAGGGGAAAAAGTAATTTTTGTTTGTAACCACTGAGCCTACAAAAACGAAAAAGTCTTTATTCTTATGTAAAACTAGCTTTTTACTACCGCATACCGAGATAAAAAGTTTCCTTAAAAACATTTAGATTGAACAAATTCTATATTTTTTTGAAATAAAATGAACGATTTAATATTGTATTGGATTATTTTATTTTCTCGCAATCATAATGAAAAGTAGAGTGCAACACACGGCGCTAAAACCGATTATAAATCGGTTTCTATTTACTCCCTCGGTAGAATGGGTTATTTTAGCCCCTCGTATAACAATCTACTATTGTTTTCACAGCAGAAAATCAGGCTTCAAAATACCTATATTTTTACGTAACTATTAAATATAATTCCGAATTGAAAAAATAGCAAGCTATTAACTACTCCAAGTCTGCTATAAATCGCGTGATTCCAAGTAACGCATTATAATAGAGCTTCTGTTCATCTATTATAGCAATAAATTGTCGATCCCAAAATAATATCCCTCATTTTCCAGAAACTAACTGACTGTATGTTCTTAGAAATGCTCTCAAGTGTGTGTTTAACTCCAACAGTCATTGTTTACAGAACGCCAGACGGAAACAACAGCGAATTAATCTCAACCGGCCATCTTTATCGTTAATCTTTTGCTGAAAAACAAACTGATCTGATGCTGGGATCAGAGCTACAAGCTCGTTTAGTTAAGTACCTATCTCTTCAAAAGAAAGACAATCTTCTAAATCCCCGATTATTTTAATCCCCAATTTAAAATCTAACGGAGAATCTTCATTATCATCTCTTTTTGTTTCAGTTTCGTTTGCGAATTGCAGTTGATCCAAATCCCAATTCCCAGTATAAAGGTCAGGTAAATAAAATAGAGTTTTAAATGTGAACAATACTTTAGTTTTATTCATTATAGCTCTTCATCTTAATCCTATATTCTAAGTCAATAAATATACAACTTTGGAAATATTTACACATAATGACAATACAACGGCGGAATGCTACGAGAGGTGACACCAGCTAATATTGCGACTACAGAGATTCCCTCTCAACCCCACTGGTCCATTGGCTACACTAAAACTAAATCACAGATAAATAAAAACGTCTTCCGACCTTTTAGTTGAGTCAGTCTATTTGGTAAAGCCTCTATGAGATTTTAAGTAGATCACTGTCGCGTGAGCACTGTTATTGGTTTGTAGATGTGAGGCGTTAGCGGGTGATGCGATGGAGATGGCAGTTCGGGGCTGGAGGCGCCCGAATGCGGGGGGGAGTGCAGCATGGGCGGTGACGGCGGCAGCAGCGGGGACGTCTGCGCCATCATCGCCGACTGTTGCGCCAGGTGCGAGTTCTGCAGCAGCGGCGACTGACCGAGGAACGCTCCCGACGGCAGACGGTCGTACAGTGCGGGCGAGTACGGCAAGCTGCCGTAGCCCATCGCGTCGCCGCGGAAGGCCGGGTGCATGGCGCTGGGCGCCACAGGAGGAGTCTTCATTTGCATCGGAGCGTACCTTTGATATAACAGCTGCGAGTACAAGCCCACGAGCTGCGAGTACGTGGCGGGCGGGTAGGCGCCGGGCATGGCCGCGCCGGGGAACAGCGGCCGCTTGAAGCAGGCCAGGCGCGAGCGGCCCGTCAGCGCGGAGCGACGGCGCAGCTTGCCCGTGGTGCCGCCGATGAACACGTCCTCGGCTGACGCGTCCAGCATCCAGTAATTGCCCTTCCCGGGGTCGTCGTAGTGGCGCGGCACTTTCACAAAGCACTTGTTCAAACTCAGGTTGTGGCGGATGGAGTTCTGCCAACCTTGCCTGTTCTCTCTGTAGTAGGGGAAGTTTGTCATGATGTACTCGTAGATACCGTTCAATGTGAGCCGCTTCTCAGGACTGTTGCGGATGGCCATCATGATGAGAGCGTTGTAGCTGTATGCGGGTTTCTCGTGCTTTTTGTCTTTCTTGTCGTCGTCATCTTTAGGTTTGGTGCAGTCGACGGGCTCGGTGCCCGTCACGTCCAGCTCGGAGTCACTGAGGTCGGCCTCGGAGGGCGATGCGCCCGTCGACGAGGCCGTCGGCGACGGCGGGGGAGCCGGCTTGTTCATCAGTATGGAATTAATACTGAAATCTCCTTCGAACTTCACCATTTTGAAAACACTTGTGGTACACTTGTTAAACACGTAATGCGTGCGCTTACACTGCGAGCGGCGAGTGAACTGACGGGCGCGGAGGCGGCGCGCGCTTTTATACGGCGCGTCAGCGGCCCCGCCTCCACAGCTTTGTGAGTGCGCCGCAACCAATCGACGAGCGAGCTTTTTGATACATAGAGCCACACCTCCTTCCCGTAAGCTCCCCCTCCGCACAAGCCCCGCTGTCGTTTTGTTTGAGTTGCGCGCGCGCAGCGACGAGTTTATTTATTATCTGGTATATCTTTTATTGGTACTGTAGCTACGATTATAAATCGATTGTAGTTTGTTATGTGATTAATGAGTATTGTAAAATATTTTTTCAAAGTATACTCTATGTTTTAAGTTGATCAATTTATGTTGATTGATATTTGATAGCCGTAGTAACATGAAGTGATGGATTTTATTACTTTAATTACCTTTGTTTGGGCACAAGACGCGATGTCGTGGGTGTCACTCAGTTTGATGACGGTGGGAACTTTCTCGAAACATTAAGACGCAGATATATGCCAGTGACCTTGAGTGGTTAGCTTGCGTGTTCTGTACTGATCTCACACAACGCGCTACGTCCAGCCAGTAATAGGACTCGCCCATCAAGGAGCGCTGTCTCAAATTAGACGCATTATAAAATAATTTTTTCAACAATTAAATTATCTGTAAAATAGTGGTTTTTGAAAAATACACTTAGGTATAGATTTTGCGTGATTCTCAGTTTTTTACCCGCGTTAAACATAACTTTACAAATAAATTTCACTATGTAATATAAACATAATCTAAAACATTCACATATTAAGTTATTAAGAAAATGCTCCAATTTAACGTAAATTTTTTCCAAATCATTAAGACGTGATCTTCAGAATAAAATCATTAAAAGTCGGTTATCGTCGCCTTAATGATGGCCCACAAGTGTAATAGGTATCTGCATTGTTTGGAAAATAATGCTTAGGTACCTATACTCCGTTTGAAATAAGATTAGACATTTAACTAAACCTTTTTTACAGTCCGTTCAACCGATTTTGACTTCTATTGCGTTAGTGGCATGACTAATGACAGCTGCAGTAAACATTTGGTTTGTAACCACTTTTTTTGCTTTTAATGCCATCCTTATGGCTACGGTATAGAAGTCAAAATCGGTTGAACGGACTGTAAAAAAGGTTTGTTTAAATGTCTAATCTTATTTCAAACGGAGTATAGTTGCATAGTTTCTAGTATTAGCTAAATAGGTAATTGAGTAACGACCTGAGTTCCTGATTTATGAACAATTAATTGTAATAACTAGGAAGTGATTTTGTTGGATAGTTTATTTCAATTAGCCAACCTAAGTAAATTGAGTTACCTTTGCAATAAAAAGAAGAATTTTAAATTAAATCTGAGTAAACGGATATTGGACTTAGCCTTTTTATCCGAAAAAAGGATTTAGCATACTTATGTTTTTATGTTATTTTGGTTATTATCAAAGACGGATTAAAGTTCTACAGTTAGTTATATTTACTTTTAGGATTTAAAGAGTGTCTTTAATTTATAAATTTAATCAGAGTAAGTGTTGAGTTCTATGAAGATGGAGTTAGTTAATTTAAGCTCATGATTTTTCAACGGGAGTTATTTAGGTACTTTCATTGTAAGAAGTTATTACTTACTAGCTGCGCCCCGCGGTTTCACCCGCATAAGTCTCGATCCCGTGGGGAAAAAAAAAAAGTATACTATTTTCTTTTCCAGGGCATCATCTATATATGTGCCAAATTTCATCCAAATCCGTTCAGCCGTTTTAGTGTGAAGGCGTAACAAACAAACTTACTTTCGCATTTATAATATTAAGGATTATAAGGATAGTGGCATGGACATCGACGCAAACATTGTTACCATGGATTCAGTACATGATTCTAAGCCCCGCCGCGTTGAAATTTTTCGTCAATTATAAAAAAAATAACTGCTACACCCTGTAACCATGAATTCAGCAGGTGATTCTAGACGCGTATAATAGAAATTAAACAAAAAAAACTAATGAACGCGTACTTAGAAAGAGAGCGTAGAAGTTTTTCTACGGTTATCAAAAAAAAAAATGCTGTTTCACAGAAAAGTGCAATACCTACGCGGTCAAAATTATGGAGCAACAAATAATTTTTTTAATAACCGACGAAAAAATTCAGAATCATTACTAAATCCATCCATGGATTTATACTCCATTTGAAATAAGATTTGACATTTAACTAAACCTTTTTTACAGTCCGTTCAACCGATTTTGACTTCTATTGCGTTGGTGGCATGACAAATGGCAGCTGCAGTAAACAGTTGGTTTGAAACCACTTTTTTTGCTTTTAATGCCATCCTTATGCCTACGCAATAGAAATCAAAATCGGTTGAACGGACTGTAAAAAAGGTTTGTTTAAATGTCTAATCTTATTTCAAACGGAGTATAGTTCCCTAGAATATTAATAATGAATTGCAATTATAACACTGAATTTGATGTAGTAACAATTTTAGGTGTAAAAAAGGCATTTGGAAAGTTTCCAAATAGGTACTTTTTTCATATATAAAACTAAATATTCGGTATTACGATATTAATTATTGCATTTCATAATCAATATTTTAGTTCCCTAGTTAGCCACATTTCTAAATTCCATACAGTTATATTGCCAAATTAATCAAAACGAGTAAATATTTGACAGATATTTACAACGTTGCCAACTTTTATAAACCCTCTTAATGTGATGCGCAATTAGGTATTATACCTAATCAGTTAATCAGCTAATCACAATGACAGTTATAAAACTTGATCACCAAAATATTTGTAAATACAGGTTGCAGATAAGCCATAGGTAGGTACATTTTAATTTTAAACAAGTTATCTTCACTTGTTATTTTATGAATAATTAGAAAAAACCGGCCAAGTGCGTGTCGGACCACGCACAATGAAGGGTTCCGTAGTTGGGATGAATTTATCCCAAAAACAAACTTAACTTTGTAGTTGATAAACATGTTCTCCCATACGGAATGTATGGGAAAACATGTTTTTGCAACTGCAAAGTTAAGTTGGTTGATTATTACTTGATAACTAGTAAAGCCTACTTAGCTGTGATAGTTTTCTTTTTAATTTCGTTATACTGTGTGATTTTTTTCACACATCCAAAACCAACCATTTAGCTGGCAGGGGGGGGGGGACACTTGACTCTAACAAAAATTAGCACTTCAAAGCTTAATATTTTGCAAACGGATCCCTGAATCCAAAAATGGTTTTGACAAACTCATAATGTTTTTGTAAGACCTTTTCAATGATACCCCACACTATGGGATAAAAAAATAAACACCACTTTACGTGTATGGGAGGTACCCTAAAAAAAAAAATGTTTTTCATAATTTTGTTTTACCACTTTGTCGGCGTAATTAATATGTATACCTATGTTAAATTACAGCTTTCTAGTACTAAGGGTCTCGGAGCTAGACCGCGGTTAGACAGACAGACAGACATGACAAAACTATAAGGGTTCCTTGTTTACTACGGAACCCCGAAAAACAAACAGAGTTTTCAAATAACTTATTTATTTGAAAACTCTGTTTGTTTAAAAATTAAAAACCTAAAAATTACAAAAGTTTTTTGTAATTGCATCTGTCTGTTACGTTCACAATACTTGACTACTGATAGGTTTTACTCTTTACAGATGATTTTAACTACAATAAGAAACAGATTTTTTACCATTTGTAAAGTTAAAGTTTTAAGTACAAAGGAAGTTCTAACAAGAGGAAACGCACTACGCGATGGGGTTCCTTCCTTTATTAACAAAAACAATAAATAAATCGGCCATTTTGAATGTTGACAAATCCTTGCATTATAAATGATTTAAATCAATTAGATAGCAGTGTTGACGCAAATCATTTTATGAATCAACAAAGTATTTAATAAACCTAAACATTTTAATACGATTACTTTTATTATTATTGTTGATAAAGCAGTTCAGTAATATTTGATAATATTTAGTACCTTTGTACAGTACAAATATGTTCTTAATGTCCCTCGGCAAACTTCGTGTTTCGTCAGTCGTCGGATTTCTATCAGTTGCCCTTTGCACTTGGTGCAGACCGGACGCTCTCAATCGACTTGGAAGTATATAATACTCTTTTAACTTAATGTAATTTAGTATAAAATAGTAGAAAAGCAGCTTAAGTCGCAGGCACGACAGATAGGAAAATAGTTTTACAGCTCTATATAATTCACATGAAAATCAAAACAAAACGAAAATACAGGACTTGTTTAATAAATTATTACCACAACTAATTGATTAACATTTGCAAATACTGTTGGAACTGCTGAAGATTGTAAGACCATCTTTGCATTGTATAAACTCAATCTCTTTTGTATTATATAATTGCATAGCACACTATGTGAGCACTATGTACTAAAGAGTTACCATTTACCGGGTAATATATCTTGCATTGACTTGAATGTGCCCTGACGGCTGTGAGTATGTCATGCTCACTCAAATGTTTCGCTGATGGTGGCGCGTGTGTTGGATCATTTAGCTCCCTTCAAAATGGTTGAGCTGAATGGTGCTAATCCATGCGTCATGTTCGTGAACGGGCGCCGTCAGTTGGGACTGGTCATCTCTTAGCTGCCAGGGCTTATTTTTAATTTTTTGAATTGTTCTTTTTTATCTTTTTATTACGGACGCTTCTAACGTGCACGCCTTTCTACATTGTTCTCACATGTATAATTTCAACATGAATGATGTAACCAATATTTTGTAACAATTTTTTATTTAAAAGAGTGTCCGTGGAGTTTCTTGCCCATTCTTCTCCATAGGTACCTACTACGCTTTGGAATGGGCAACTAGCTTCATACCTATTTCTGACTGACCGATTCCTTGACAATTCAAAAGTGCCTGTAAATGGTTTAATTGAAATAAATGATTTGAGTTTGAGTTTGAATTATACAAGATAAATCTAATAATTGATGGACATGGAAATCAGCATTCGTTTGTATTCGGAAATGCGATGGTTCCCGAGGGACATTAAGAAAATAAAAATATTGTACCTACCTCCTTATTGACTTGTAGGTAAATGTATCACAAAATATCTACTTACAGAAATAAACAGCATTTCATCATCAATTCATTTCAATTTATTTTTTTATTTATACCGTCTATCCTCTCGCTTTCCTGCAATCTAAATATAAAAAAATCTAAATAATCAAATCTGTGGGAGTGAATCCGGGGAAGCGCGCGCTATTTGATTTAACCAAAGAGCGCGCGCGGTGCTAGAGTTGGCCGTCAGAAACGACCTTGACGAGGCCCCCGCCTTTTTAATGTTGCTTATTATCAAGGTGAGATGTCAGATGTGATTATTTAGATTTAGATATTGTTTTTAACCACAAAGGGGAAGCTCTTGGCCTGCATCTTAATTCTTATTTCTTCATTTATTCTTGTTTTTTAATTTCTCCATCCTATGAGTTACAGATGATCTAATACGTAGTTTAAAAATTAATAACAGTCGCACAGGTCGATAGCGTTACGCTTGCCGCGGTTGGTCCGTGGATGGGTGACCATCTTTACATCCCTTCATACCTCTGTGCCTCGGAAAGCACGTTAAGCCGTTGGTCCCGGCTGTCATTTGTAGATCTTTGACAGTCGTTAATGGTCATTTGAAGCCCGAAAGTCTGACAACCAGTCTTACCAAGGGGTATCGTGTTACCTAGTAACTAGGTTGTGGAGAGGAGATCAGATAGGCAGTCGCTCCATGTAAAATACTGGTATTCAGCTGCATTCGGTTAGACTGGAAGCCGATCCCAACATAGTTGGGAAAAAGCTAGGGAGTTGATGACCTATGCATCATTCAGTGTTAAGATAAAACTGACATAATTATCAAATTGTGTTTGTTTTTAGATTTATCAGAGCTTACGATCTAAATGTGGCACGTGAACATGTAGGTATGTAAACAACGCAATTATTTTAATTTGTTTGAGCAATAGATTAGATTATGTATGAAATTTTAATGGAGTGCGCCTGGGGATTTATAAGTAACACAGCAGGAAATACTTTTAATGAGGTGTCGGTAACGGTGTCGCGAGTTTAATTGTTTTTTCCATCTCAAAACAGGGATGTAGGTACTTAACTACATAATTATTGCAAGTATCAGGCAGTCTTATCAATTTCACAACTAAAAAATCTCTATATCATTGCTCGCAGAACGGATGGCTGATGGGGCCGAAAGGTTCTGGAGTGGCGACCGCGTACCGGAAGACGTAGCGTTGGAAGGCCTCCCACAAGATGGACCGATGACCTTGTGAAGGCCGCAGGAATCCGCTGGATGCGGAAAGCACAGAATCGGTTGAAGTGGAGGTGCTTGGGGGAGGCCTATGTTCAGCAGTGGACGTCTTTCGGCTGAAATAATGATGATGATGATGAAAATCTCTAAACGTTTAGTAATAAGCATAGTCAGCTTATAATGTTCCCACTGCTGGGACACAGGCCTCCTCTCTTCGAGAGGGAGAGGGGTATAATCCACCACGCGGGCCCAGTGCAGATTGGTAGATGTCACATGTCTCCGAACTTTTGGTTCCAGGACATGCCGGTTTCCTCACGATGTTTTCCTTCACCGTTTTGAGAGCAGTGGTGATGAAATTATTTATACAAAGTAAAGCGATTGTCTGGGTTCAAACCCACGACCTACAACTCTTAAGTCAGGGCCGTTAACACTGGGCCACCACTGTTTTTGTAGTAAGTATAAAACATAAATACATACAACTAACACGACATACAAATACAATGCACCGACAAATTACAACACAAGAGAATTATTCATAGGTCCTGACTCGACTATCGATCGACAGAGTACGACAGAGTGCGACAATATCGACATAATCGAGAGGAGACACAAAGAGCACACCTGTGTCGATGTGACAAAGGGCAGACACGCTGCGAGGAACGATGTGGTGGTAGATATGGCTGTATACTGAAACGATTTGTTCTGCATTCACCTCGCAAAGTTCGCCCCACATTTGATATACCTTGTTCGCCCCACATTTTGTTCCTTATTCGCCTCATTTTTTTTTTTTTTTTTGTTTGGAAATTAATGCTTATAAAGTTTAATTAGCCAGATTAAAAAAGATTGTTCCTCAAATATTTTTACACGATTGCAAACAAGAACATTAATAAAGTGGGAAGCTATCACGAAAACAATCATCATCGTATAAGTCGACGTTCACACGGACGTAATAAAATCGCGGCAATTGTTTTTCGTGCACTGGATTTTTAACACTCTGCTTAAAGCCGAGTGTTGAAAATCCAACAGTGTGTTTTTTCAACGCGCTGGGACGAGAGTGTGTCTCAGCGCGTTGGATTCTCAACGCTCGGCTCAATACCGAGAGTTGAAAATCTAGTACGCGATAAAATCCCGCCGCGATTTTATTACGTCCGTGCGAACGTCGGTCAACAGTCCAGCGCAGGACACGTGCATTACCAATACATGTATAAGAATGTTACATTGTATTTGGGGCATTGATTAAAATACGTACTTTATCTAGGTACTTATTTACTTATATCAAAACCCCAATGGCACAATCAAGATCGATAGGTGTGATGATAAATTCACAGGTTAACAGGTGTATAAATAATAATACTAACGATATATAAACAAATCAGTCACAAATAGAATGAGTACGTTACTATTTCAAGGGGATCGTCATTAAATTCGCAGATAAAGTGACTGATAAGTTCAAAAGTTGATTAATTTTACACGCCTCGTTAAAACGCTGTTTGAGTTGCCGCATCCATTTACCATAACCTCTACGTGTTACCATTCGGTACTTTCCTACACAATGGTGTCGGATTTGTGTCGGTGCCGTACGTACTGATCACTGATCGATTGATCAGTTGAACGAGTGATCAACTGATCAACTCGGTCAGATCACGGTCATCGCTACCATTGTCACAGGATTACAATTTCGTTTATTAGTTTTTCTGGTACTTAAATACTTATCTGATCAACACGCGTACGATGTGTTTTGTCCGCGATTTGTAATGCTCGGTCATCTTCGTAATAAATTACTTATTTTTCAGTGTTTGTTTTGTCATGTATATAATCCACAAGAGCCTTGGATTGTCAATCACATTTGTCATTTATTGATTAATAATACTAATCATATTTGACGTCATAACATAGGGATAACAAGTCATCGCCATGATAAAATTTATGCATTTTACTATGACACAATCATAATAAATTATTTTGTAATCATTGGTTATCGAAAGTTCCTGAATCAGCTAGGCTGAGGTAAGCGGTGAATAGTCTAAAAAAGTCCTACGTTGCCTAGAACACGAGGAAAACGTCTGTGACAGAGGGACAAAAGGGTGATGTTATAAGGGATCCCGTACACGAGACGGTCACGACCACAGCCACGACCAGGGAGCTTAAAACGGCCGCTTTGGCAGAATCATATTATGATAATATTATGAATAACACAAATTGCAGTATATAGCAATAGCATTTTTTGTATGGACATTAAAATATATAATAAGTTACCCATAGACATTAAGAACCAACATTCAATCAGTATTTTTAAAAGGAAGCTAAAAGACTTCCTGATCAAAAAGGCATATTTATACTCTATAAAAGAATTCCTTGAAGAAAAATAATTATTTGATATTTAAATGATTGTGATACTTTATAATGTGATATAAATTATAAGAATAGGATGATATAATATCAAATGTATGAATAATGATAGTTAATATAATATAATGTAAAATGTATAACTGGAATATTGAGTGTGTTTATGTTTTTTATTAAATTTTTATATCCATTTAATTGCAATGCTTTAACAGGTAACTAAGTTCTAAGAACCTACCTATTGTTAACATCTTTAAAATGTTGTACACTTAGTTCGCAATAAAGAATTAGAATTTGACAATTCGTAATATTATCTGCGTGCAATTCACATTACGCAATTCATCTGTTTGACAGTTTTGAAAAATTATCCGGTTAGTGGCATGAGGAACAGGGTCTAAACTTCACTCATCCACCATAGAAAAGGGAGGATCCTCTGGCCAGGCGGGTGTTGTGTCTGGCGGGCAACTGCCCAAACTGCCCAACGGTTTGAAGTCGGAATCTTGTATAAACATCGATCGCTCTGTAAACTCTAATTGCGTGATGTAGGATTTGTGTGACGTCATATCTATGATGCGTAGTTCGTATGTGGCGGTGTAACCGCTACACGGTCTTAATTTTTTTCATGTGGCAATATTTATACCAAATATGATTCTGATTAGAGTTGAATCGAATATGATTCAATTAAAATATGTGTCACCATAGAGGAATTGCTGGGAATTCAGAAAATAAATTGCTTTTAGAGGAATTGCTTAATGTGGCCGTTTTAGGCCCCTGGTAAACCATAGAAACCGATACCTACGAATCGCACACTTGGTCGTAACGGCTAACTAGCTGCACATTATACAATATCACTACACGGCCACGACTCCGGCCAATCGTGGCCGTGTAATGCACGAGATCTCTTAAACATCATAGTTTTTTTTTTCATTCGGACCTTAAAATTGATTTAAAGACGAAGAGATCTGTAGCAACACCTTTGAATTACCTATACTCCATTTGAAATAAGATTAGACATTTACACAAACCTTTTTTACAGTCCGTTCAACCGATTCTGACTTCTATACCGTAGGCATAAGGATGACATTAAAAGCAAAAAAGTGGTTATAATACCAACTGTTTACTGCAGCTGCCATTTGTCATGCCACCAACGCAATAGAAGTCAAAATCGGTTGAACGGACTGTAAAAAAGGTTTAGTTAAATGTCTAATCTTATTTCAAATGGAGTATAAGTATAGAGCAGAAATTCTGTTTTTTATTTTATTTATCTAGCTAATAGATAGAGCGTATCCGGGAATATAAAACACGTCATAAATAGTATTAAATTCATACACAATAAAAATCAAAATCCTTTCGGCTCTCGCGTCGTCGTCAAAGGAAGTCAAGTCCGCTATCGGGTCCTACATCTGAGAGATCAAACCGGCCGCGATGTTCGGCCATGTCGTGTGACGTCATACGGACCAGTGCACACGGGGGCAAGAGGCAGAAGTACCACTCCTACATATAGATAAATTAGTAGTATACAGGAAAAAAATTAACCAGTGCGCAAACTTAAACACGTGACATTACTTATCATTATGAACAACTTTTACTATGGGACCAAACCTGAAATCGCGGAAAAAAAATTAAATTAAAATCAGCTGTTACGAGTTATGCGAACATAAATGTAGGGAACAGCTGATTTTTTTTCTACCGGTGTCTCCAGGATCTTTGATACGTCAGTCTGTATAGGTACGGTAGGCTGCATCAATTGGTTACCCCAGTTGTATTAAAATTTACCTAAGCATTGCGACATTCATACAAATATAATATGGTACAGCAGTTCTTTTTTAAATTCTATTGAATGTCGCGAGTATTTTCCTTTGGACTAAACGGATCAACCTTCTGCGAATTACTTTGTGGTTGGGTACCAACGTCGCGCTATCAATAGATATCAGCAGACGAAGTGGCTCCGGGTGTAATATGTAGTTGTATTAGAGACGCATCGCTGACTCAGATTCAGAGATCCCACAGATTTGGGCTTTTGTTTGCTTTATATAATTTAAATTAGTGTTCAATCAAAATTACTTCTAAAGGGTCTGCTACACGGTTACCAACCGCGTCCTTAACAGAAGTGACCAAAGTCAAAGTCAAATAATTTATTTCAATTAGGCACATAAAAGGCACTTTTGAACGTCAAAATTTACAAAAAATAGAATTGATTCTAGTCGCTCCTTTCAAAAGGTTGTTTTCGTACGGAGAAAAATGGGCAAACTCTTTTAAAATGTTTTACAATATTTTGTATACATTAATTATATAATTATATGTGAAGACGATGCACCTGGAATGAGATTACTTGGTTTTAATTAATTACTTGGTTGGCGACAAGTAGTTCTATACAAATTAGTGTACGAGTCGGTGGCAAAAAATTTAAATACAGATCCAAAGACACCGACTTCCGAACGACTTCCGAAATTAAAAGTTATTTTTACTTTGTATTGTTTTTTTTTTGGAAGTCGGTTGTTTTTTAATTTTATTAAAAGTTTTTTCCAAAGTATTCTTAGCAGGCCAACAATAATTTTAGATAAAAGGATTTGTAATTTGAACATTCAAAATATTTTTAGTGTATTTTGCAAAATCGTTACCTTTATTTTCTTATTCATTCCCAACTGAACAAATATTTTACACAATTTGTTGTTATACATTGAACTAAAGCTGAGTAAATACTGGGTGTGTCTGGAATGTTATTTCAATAACATTTTAAGAATATTAAATACCTTAAGACGCAGATATATGCCAGTGACCTTGAATGGTTAGCTTGCGTGTTCTGTATTGAGCTAACGCAACGCGTCGTACGTCCAGCCAGTAATAGGACTCGCCCATCAAGGAGCGCTGTCAGAAATTAGATGCATTATTAATTTATTACACGTAAAACAAAAGGTATTTTAATAAAACACGTATACTAAAAGATTAATAATTTAATTATCTTTAAAATGGTGAAGTTTTTAGAAAAATACGCTTGATAGATTTTGCGTCATTCTCAGTTTTTTATCCGCGTTAGACATAACTTTACAAATTAATTTCACTATGTAATATAAACATAATCAAAAACATGCCTATATTAAAATATTAAAAATATACTTTAATTTAACATGTTTTTTTCCATATCACTAACACTATTTATTTAGACGTCATCTTCAGAATAAAATCATTAAAAGTCGGTTATCGTCCCCTTAAGTTAGAAATACTTCTCCCTAACTAAGAATAAATGTAAATCATTTTAATGAACCCCATTTTATCATTATTCTTAACTAGCTGCGCCACCCGGTTCCAGCTACATAAGTCTCGGTTCCATGGATATATCGGGATAAAAAGTGTCCTATGTACTAATCCAGATCATGGTCTACCCATGTGCCAAATTTCATCGAAATATGTTCAGCCGTTTTAGCGTGAAAGTGTAATAAACAAAAAAACAAACATACAAAAAATCAAATCTTTTCTCTTTTTATTATTAGTTTAGATAGATTAATCAGAAATTAATCATGTTCCTGAAATAGTATTCCAACTTGCAGCCTGGCAAATATTTTACTATGGCATAATATATTTTCGTATAGGTACAGTCAATGCTATCACCTTTTGCTGCACATACTTGCTGAATTGTAACCTTAATGGAAGAAATCACTGGCTCCTGAAATACAGGTACTCTAACCTACCTAGCTCTAAAGCCAGGGTCTCAAATTTTTCTGCAACCTGTCAACCAGGGTCTAAAATTTTTCGGCTACAAAGAATTTATACAACCTTAGTTTTTGTTTACCCTAAACCTGTTAAGGGGTCAACAACAACTTTCACTATTGGACCAAAGCTGAAATCGCGAAAAAAAATCTGTTGTTTATGCGAACATAAATGTATGAAACAGCAGATTTTTTTTTTTTCGCTATTTCAGCTTTGGTCCCATAGTGAAAGTTGTTCATAATGATGAATACAATGACCCTTTAAGAGGTTTAGGGTAAACAAAAACTAAGCTTGTATATTGTGCAGATAGAGAAAAGAACTCTACATACAACATCTTTCGAACAAAACCCAACCTGGAACCCACAACCATAATGAGTTAGACCTCAAACTTTACGTCCACTAATGAGTCACAAGTGAGATCACGACATTAGGTGCGTCCACCTCCAATTGCCGGCGATCGGCGTTGTTTGTGACCCGCACCTTAAGTAAGGTTAACTAATTGATGCGGACACTCCCAAGTCCGGCCGAGCGTAGGGATGCGCCCGCGCCGGTATCTGTTTAGTCAAGCAAGTGTCACAAAAAGTGTGACAACTCAATTTAATTTAGTTGTTTTACCCTTTTTTGACTTTTAATTTAAGGAGGATATGGAATTAAATGAGCTTGAAAATAACACTACGCTTCGAAGCATCCTGTGTCCCGCGCCGCCGATTGCATCCAAGTCTTTCTTGTGATCCCTGCTATGTATGAAACTTATGAGACGGTTGATTTGACACTATTTATTGAAGTGAAAACTTCTTTAGGCGCGTTGGGCATTTTTGAGATGTGACTAAACCATTGATTTCGCGACATTGTTACGACACCAGCTTTTGACCATTCAAAAGACATCAACGCGTTGATTACCGCGGTACCGATTTTTTTCAAGTTTTCACTTCTGTCGGCACTCCCGGAGTGCCACTGTGTTTATTTTTTCTTTTTTCTCATTTATTTTATTTTTCACTTTTTATCACCTCGCCTGTACTGTTTCTTGACACTCGGGTACTGAGACAGAATTAACTATAGTCGATTCCGTTTCTCTCTCTCTCCAACATCTTGTAGGTAATCATCTCAACAACTTACATTCTCTTATGCTGGGTTCCTATAAACAAAAACGTTTTTACTTACCAAATGGCAGCATTTTTAATTGCCAAACTGGGCATATAAATAGATTCGTAAGCTAATTTGACCTGTGATAGCTACTTCCATATGGGAGGGTCTACTATACAAAGCTATGAGGTCTTTGCTTCATTATTGGTAAAGATACAAGAGTCTTAATTTTAACCAATAACGGTCCGTACTTTACCTATAGGAATCGGCCATTAGTAACTTCAAAGTCTAGTCTAGTCTTTTTCAACGTTGAAATATTTTGTCTGATCTACTAGTCTGAAGGAGTCTCTTCCCTAACGTTATGATTATGAAGTATGCGTATGCGCTGGAATTAAATTAGTCGCGAGATGTGAGGGGTCAGGCGTGGGCGCTGTTGTGCTCACATTGACAACAGCCGGTACCAGGGACCCAGAACTCAACTACAAGTCTCTAGAAATGTCATAAACACTACAAGCTTGGAAGATTTACAGTAGCCAACTTTCTATCCCCGGCAACCAGGTTTTTCTGCTGAGCACTAGACCAGTGCATTTCACTGGAGATGTCAGCTCCAAGAAGTGGATCTTCCGTCCTTTTTCGTCTTCTTCCGTTGCTTTGTCTACTACAAAACTGACCATGATCATTCATGGTATCCCAAATATTTGAAATCTGATTATTATTTTCGAATATAAACCACGATTTCAGAAGTCTGCTTATATAGGTTAGTCATCTTCGTGAGTTATCTTCGACATTGTCTCGACATTCATTCCAGTAGTACCACAGTGATGATTGAAGTAATTAGATCATGCCATCACACGGATCAACTGTGTGCTTACAACAAGATGTGCGCGTATTGTTCACTTCCTTATTCCGACGCTAATTGGTACGACAACACTACATTCGGAGAAGCTCTTTGTCAGGTTTGGAGGAAAACGACGGACAAAAGAAAGAGTTTAAGTTTTGGCTGAGAATAAATTCAAATCGGTGATGGCTTCGAAGTCTCTTCTTAGGACTCGGCCTAGAATTCGGCCATGTGTTTGGCGCCATTACTAGCGTCCATCAGTTCTTGTAACGTACTGACAGGACACGCAAGACATGATATTAAGTGTCCCATAGTTTCTGGAACAGCACAACATTTATACTCCAAGGCAGAGTCGTCTATGAATTTCCACCTGAACAGGTTTTCCTTGCTACGGCCAACCTGAGTCCGAAGTCTGTTTAAAGACGTCTAGGTTAGCAAAGGCAAATCATGACCAGGTGGGAGGTCTTCAGCAGTTGGAACGAATGGTTTGGGTGAGGAAACACTGTCTCGCCACAGCTTCAGTCTTCATGGCTTTGAAGTGAGAAGAACTTATTAACCTAATCTAAAGAAAGCTTAGATATTAGCTAGAAAACATTGAGGAATGAAAGTCGTGAAGGAAAAACTGACAGTTATTGCCAAAGATTTCAATCGTAGATTGGCCCTGCTGCGTCAAAGGATGGTCGCGTTTCTGTTTCGTTTTGACACTTCTGACACACATTTTCGCAGAGACTTGACTTGATTGTCATGGAAACGCCATTACTATTGTGCAAGCTCTTCTCAGTATGGACACTTTTTCGTGCAACTTGTACGGTGAGGGCAAATCTACGATTTAAATATTTGGATTTTGATTTCTAAACTCTACTGCAGTAGTTGTCACTCAACAGTTATTATCCTTGGTCGGTCGAGTTTACACAGTATATTAGTCAGTTCTCCAAAGAAATTACTAAATATTGTTTGTTTACTTATTTAACGATATCTTTAAAGGACCTTATTCAAAGCATCTTACTTCCGCCAGGTGACAATATTTACAACCCAGCATAAACCTCATTTATATGCAGCGCCTAAGGTATTTGTCCTACCTTTCCCAGCTACTGGCATCCGCTTTCTAATGCCATGTCTCCAAGTGTTCCTAGGCTATGTTTTACTGCTTAACGAACTGTGTGCACAAACTATGTTTTTGTTTAAATAGTAAATACTTTTTGAATACTACTGAGTATTACTCTTTTTAACTGACTTCCAAAAAGGAGGAGGTTATATGTTCGTCGCGTATGTTTGTTTTTTTTTATGTATGTCCGCCGATTTCTCCGTCAATTGTGAACCGATTTTGAAAATTCTTTTTTTGTTTGAAAGGGTATGTTTTCGAGGTGGTCCCAAATAAATTTTATTAACTTTGCTTTGATAGTTTTTGAGTTAGCTTCAAAAATACATACTTTTCCCACTTAGTATGTGGATGATATGATAAGTTTCCTGTTACTGTTATTTACATAGCAGGTAGTGGTTTTCGAATTTGTGTGGGGTAGGTACTAAAAAGTGAAAAATAAAAACTTAAAAAAAAAACAACCGACTTCCAAAAAACACTACAAAGTGAAAAATAACTTTAATTTCGGAAGTCGGTGGCAAAACCGAAAATACAAAACCCAAGACACCGACTTCCGAAATTAAAGTTATTTTTCACTTTGTAGTGTTTTTTGGAAGTCGGTTGTTTTTCTATTTACGTCGTACGATCATCAAAGTGAGTTGTTAGCATACAACCGTTGGTCTCGTGGTTGCAAGCGCGACTGCTGAGCGTGTTGTCCTGGGTTCTATCCACGGGTCGGGTAAAATGTTATTAGGTTTTTCCATTGGGAATTTTTTTGTTACAGCCCGGAGTTTGGAAGTTGGCGGTATGATACCCCCGTGCCTCAGAAAGCACGTTAAGCCGTTGGTCCTGCGCCTGATCTCTCTCCAGGGTCGTGTCGGATTGCCGTCCCATCGGAGTATGAGAGTGAGGGAAGAGAGAGTGCACCTGTGTCTGCGCACACACGCTTACACTATAATATCTCCCGCGCCGAAATAAATAAATTATAGGTTACCTATAGATATAGGTAATAATGTTAAAAACAGTATTTCTGTCACCAATCAGGGTTCATGGGTTCCAGTACATATGGCATGGTACCTATTTGAAATTACAAACACAAAAATAAAACGTCTGGCACTCGGGGACTGCCGCGGTAAAGCTATTGCATAGCATTTGTAACCTCCATACTTCCTATTTGTCAACGCTACACTTGGGATGATGACGTAATGATATAAAACAAAAATTACGTTCCCATGACAACATCACGTCACGGTGTTGTCATAGGAACCATCATTACATGGTAGGTGGAGTGGGGGGTGTTAGGTTTTATATTCATTACGGAATTTCTTGATTCGGTCGCCGCGCTCAAAGCCCGCGATAAAAGCTATGCAAAAGCTTAAAAATGCCTACGCCATGCCAATTCTCTGGGTATATGATGAAGCTCTCCATCAGTTGGACTATGGGTTTTATAGTCTATTCACGAAAAAACACAACATAACATAACATAACATAACATCACGCCTTGTTTCCCCGAAGGGTTGGGCAGAGGTGTCCCTGTAGTAGGTACACCCACATTTCGCCAGTTATGTTTAAGTCCCATGTAATAGGGGGCGAGCCTATTGCCATCAACCGGGCACAAATCCAGACTCCGAGCTGCTACTGAGAAATTTCAGATAGAAAAACCCATTAACGCTTTGCCCGACCCGAAAACACAATAATGTTCCAAATGCTTTACAATCTCTTTCTATACAATATGACCCCTAGAATTTATAATAAACACACGCCCATAACAACATGTTAATTGCTACCGATGCCTGGTCCCTAACTGCGTGGTCGTAATCATATTCCTAACGAGCTGTACAAGACTCCCCGGTGTGATCGCAAACTGACATAACCACCAACTTAGTTTACACCCCCAGAAATATATTATCATCCTTAGGAACTAAGTAATAAGGTTGGATATTAAGTTTAGTGGTGGTAAATAAATGTTGGTAAATCATAGAAGTAGGAACGTCTAGTAGTAATGTAATTCAATATAAACTAATGTTTTTCATTATGTTTGGTATACATTAACGCTTTCATTCCAATCTGTCACAATTCTTTTGAATAAAAACGTTCATGTATGAACCAGTTACGATCATCTAACAACCCAATTTCATATAAAAAATCGTATAATAAAAATGAATGTAGTGATAAAAAGTGTTATTAGATAAGGTTCAATGTATCGCGCCCAGTGGTCTGAGCTAATGATTTCTGGGCAAAATAATTTTATGCATGAATGTGTCGCGGCGCACGCGCAGGGTTGACAGCCGTGCGCGATATATAGCCTGTGGACACTAAACATGGAGTTAAAGAAGGGCCATTGAGTGCAGGACTAGTGGCCATAACGGCGAACTTAGATCAATCTAGATGCTCACAGAACACAAACACTGCTGCCAGCCGAGCAGATGAATTTTTCAAATATACGTGTGATTCTTCATAATGTGCACATATCGAAATGAGGGAATCTATGCTTAATTTTAACGACAGAAAAAATATTTAAAAAAATCTAAATATTTTTTTTTAATACTTTTTATAGAACTTAAAAAAAAAATACAAAACTGTGTAACTTTTAAACTAAATCATCTATCGCGATGAAATAAACTCCATATTGATTGGAAGTAATTAGGCGTCCACATAAAATGAAAATTGAGAAAAAAAACTATCCTCAATTTAAAATAAACATGTTTTTTTAGCAAAAATCTGTATTTTTTTCATACATTTTTACAATAATTGTAAAATTTATAAATAAGATGCCAAAGAGAAGAAAAAATATTTTTTTTACCAAAAAATAAAAAAAAAACAAAAAAAAATATTGTTTTAATATTTTTTCCGTCGATAAAATTAAGCATAGATTCCCTCATTTCGATATGTGCACATTATGAAGAATCACACTGTATTCAGAAGCAATGGATTTTGTTGAAAGAGAATCATACTATAATAATAATAATACTCCCATCGCCGTATCTCTACGTTGACGTCGTGGTGGGGCTTGCGCGCTCCGAACTCTAGGTCTGTGCCGGTACAGTTTACTTTGCCGGAACAGGTCTGGGATGAGGAGCCAGACCAAAAGAGATACAAAAACCCGCAGGGCAGCGTGTGGCGAGCTGTTGGGCAGTAGCGACCCCACGGACCCTATCTCCCGGGAGAAGTCTTGTTCCTCACCTCTGGCTTGCCTTTATTGGCCGGCTGGAGTGAACACTGACGAGGAACGGCGCTCCCGCCTCATTCTTGCCTTAATTGGCCGGCTTGAGTGGAGATTCGCTAGAGCAAACGTGCTCGGAGGAAGGAAGTATTCCAGTAAGATGCTGGTAGGGATCTTGACCGTACTTCCGGGATTGTCCTGATAGCCGTGGAATACCTCTCCACTCCTCATAAGCACCTCAGGACGTGTTGCCCCCTTGTCGCTACGACACTATGTGCTAGCGACCATTTTCGGGGGCCCATTATTGAGTGTGCAAGTCACCCCCTGCCATTTTATCCGTGTGCATATAAAACATAGATCAGGCAGGGGTCATAGTCCTTCCATAGTTCCAGGTGACCAGTCCACTTTAGCAACCCAAACCCATAGTCCGATATCTTTGTTTCCATATCTTTCAATAGCCCTACACCAACTGGGGGTTGTCCTTAGCTGCACTTGCATAGTGCGAACAGGGCTGGTGCTGGTAGCTCATTTAATTAAAAACGTCTAAGGGGCCTCTGCGAGTTGGCTTCGGCTCCTCGTATGCCTTCCAAAGGTCCGGGACCCCTGGGTCCCGAGAAATGTCAAAGACGTAAAAAATAATAATAATACTATTTATTTCAGGCTTCACAGGCCCGTAGAATAATACCTTAACCTAAACATACTTATTTTAATATAATATACTAAACTTCAAAAACTTCCTGTTAACTTAAAACTATGTTCACTTCACTAGCTTGTCCTTTTGCTGTCAAACGTCTTCTTCCATGACGACGGACAGATAAAAATTGGGAACTCGCACCACAAACGCCTTGAAGTTGACGTTGCGGTGCAACTCCAGTAACTGCACCCTCGGCGTGTACCTCGTCTTTTGACGCACGTACTCCACGATGTCCTCCGCCTTAGGGCGGATTCGACCAAATGCCATGTTACACCGGAGTAACTAACCCTTGAATAATTTTACTCATTGGTCTTACTCTCAGATAACATCGTTTGCATTTTTCCATCACAAACGTAGAGTAGCCAATACTGGGTATTGTTACTCTTGAGTTGATGAATGCACATGTAAGCCAACTGAAATGGAAATGCAATTGTTTATAAAGCGGAACACAAGATTTTATGTTCACATAATTTTGCCGGTTTTTATTAGTTTCAACTGAATATTCACACGAGTGTGCGGCTTTTGAGTGGAGAGTGCGATTGTCGCAACCCAGCGCTGGGCACGCCACAATTGCGGCGATAAGACCTCTCTTTGAGGAGTGGCTAGAGAGGCGCCACGGCGTCCTCACCTTCCGCCTGACACAGGTGCTCACCGGACACGGCTGTTTCGGGAGGTACCTGTTCAGGATAAAGCGGGAGGAAACGCCCGGGTGTCATCACTGTGTGGATCGCCCGGAGGACACGGTGGAGCATACGGTGGAGGTCTGCCCGGCTTGGGCAGAGCATCGCCGTGTCCTCGTGGAAGCGATCGGCGGCGGTGATCTCTCGCGTCCGGCCCTGATTCGGGCCATGCTACGGAGCGAGAGGAAATGGGAGGCCGTCACCTCGTTCTGCGAAGCAGTAATGCTCGCGAAGGAAGAGACGGAGCGCGTGAGGGAGAGGCAAATTTCGCGCCCTCGCGCCCCTAACCGCCGCAGCAGGAGACGCCCTGGGCGTCGGGAATCACGTGAAGATTTCCGGCCACCGTAAGCGCGGGCTTGCGGACGGTGAGCAATGGGTAGCTCGCCGTCCGATAAGGACCAAGCCCGGATCGACGGCGCGTTGTGTTCCACGCGCGCCTCAAAGAGATGTCAGCAGAATTGACGGGGTCCGCTAGGGCCAATGCCTGCCGGGGGTTCGAAGAAAACCGATAGGGAAATCGTGGCCCCCTGGCAACACGGCAACTGAAGGAACACGGGTGGGTTTTAGTCAGTAAGAGTCTGACACGCCCTCCCGCTCCCCCCAGAGCGGGAGAAGTTATTTGATGATTTCCCACCCAAAAAAAAAAAAAAAAAAAAAAAAAAAAAAAAAAAAAAAAAAAAAAAAAAAAAAAAAAGGCGGGAGATGTACACCGGTGTATTCGGCTTTGCGGCACGCTAGCTCACTTCGGACTCTTTAGGAGTTTGAAGATATGCCCGAGCAAGGCCGCGCCGCCCGTATGTGCGAAGTGTGCGGCGCACACAGGCGCCAGGGCAATAGGGGCGCTGGAGGCGACCCTAGTACTCATGCCTTTAATTAAATATTAGCGCCAATTATTGTTTTTTTTTATACACTAGCTCCTCCGAGAAAAAAAAGACAGTCATATTGTAAATATCTTGAATATAGAATGTAAATAATTCGCGTTTTCCTTTTCTCAGTAATTGCCAAGCGGTATCGAAACGTTTCTTGTTTTTTTTTTTTTACGAAAATAATTTAAAACTAGAGAGCACATTTACGTAAAAACTTGAAACAAAAAAAAAAAAAATACGCGGCGAAACAGGACGACAAAAAGAGGCGCTTCATAGGTTTCGCACACAGGCGCTGCCGAAGGTCGGCGCGGCCCTGCCGAGGTAGGGTCCGAATAAAAGGGATTCAGCACTGGAAACTGATCTTTACATAGCTTCTTCTTCTTCGTGTCGCTGGCACTACAGTATTTTAGATCTTGATCGCCACTTCCAAGGCGTCGTGGGTGGCAGCGCAGAGGTCAGGCTCTGACTACATGTTTTGGGACACAGAGGGCTGGACAGAAGGTGGACATAGTTAGCGACTTAGCTTAACATAGCTGAGAAAAATTGCTCTACTATACCATAAGAGCAACTTGGGAGTTGGGGAACATAGTGACGGTTCCACCACAAAAAAGTGGATCTTCTGCAAGTCATTACTCAGTGTATTTCCTTATTAACTTTATACAAGAAAATATCGTAAAGAGGTGTGAAGTTTTGCACAGAAACATTACGATCATTTTGTGAAGGCAAATAGTATTACTTGATAAGGACGATTGTACACTATGCCACTTAGAGTTTATAGACTCTGGGTTTTTCAATGATTAAGTTCTACGAGTTTTACAAATTATTGTGAAGGAATTGGTAAGGTAGATTAGTAGATCTCCTAGGTAAGCATGGTTAATCGGAGGCTGCATCGCCACTTAACTTAACATCAACACAGTGGGCAAACTCAATCATGTCTAGACAAAAATCTGGTATTATTTGCCAAATTAAACAATATGCTACTTATACCTATATCATCTGCCTAGTTGAATACCAGTTTTTTACATGGAGTGACTGCCTGTCTGACCTCCACAAACCAGTAACTGGGTAATACGATACCCCCTAGTAATACTGGTTGTTAGCCTTTCGAGCTTTTGATGACCCGTAACGACTGTCATAGATCCACCAATGACAGCTGGGACCAACGGCTTAACGTGCTTTCCGAGGCACGGAGGAATCTCAGTATGTAAAGGATGGTCACCCATCCATGAACTGACCTCGTAAGCGTAGCTTAACTTTCGGTCGACCCGTGCGGCTGTTATTACTTAGTTAAAAGCTCCTCTTATAGTATGTTACTTGTATGGTGGTATTTCAAAATTTAATTCACAATCATAGTCAGTGAACAACATTTCCTTATTTGTCGCTGCGTTTGTAGTCAGTCTTAAGCACCTTAGTAATGTTTTACAAAAGTATGACATTTAATTTTTTACACAGTGAGAGGAGAAATTAAAATTGTCAAAAGGACTCGTTATGATCCGTGAATTTACAGGTTTATATGCTTCGATCCGTTTACTATCCCTTTAACGACTTGAAACCTTATTTTTTGAAGATCAGAGTTTGTTTTTCGTTGGTAAGTTTGTGATGTGACCACATTTTGTAGTAGAAAAGGTGTTTGTATCAAGTTATGTGTCTTGATAACGCGAGCGGTGCCACGCACTGTGCAGTTAATTTAGAATAATATTAAGTATAAAAAACAATAATAAATGTGTTTTGCTGAAGTTATTGTAGTGTTATGTTAAGCTGTATGTAAAGTAGCTGTTTGGAGACTCATTTCTGAAAAGTGTTTAGAGTTTTAATTTAAAATTATCGCATAATCAGCCTATAATGTTCCTATTGCTGGGACACAGGCCTCCTCTCTATGAGAGGGAGTGGGCCGTAATCTAGCAAATGTACATAAGACTTTTATTGTAATACCTGTGTTCACGAATAAAGATTGATTGATTGATTGAGCACGCGGGCCCAGTGCGGGTTGGTAGATGTCACAAATGTCTTCGAATTTTTATAGGATATGCTGATTTCCTCACGCTGTTTTCGATCATTGATCATGAATAATCATTGCTTTTATATCTCGGTTTTTTTGTAATGTCCTTTAGAACTTTTCATTGCTTAAAACTGCCTCAGAATTGTTTGATGTTATTCAAAATTTTTTATTTCACATAAACCTACATGGGCACTTATGAAACGTCAGAAGCTAGGTGCACGGTTCCAATTTGTCGTTTCCTATGGAGAAGAGCCGGCAAGAAACTCCACGGTTACTCTTTTAAAAATAATTGGCTTTTACAATACTTTCAAATAACAGTGTTACTAGGTATGGTAGGACAGTGTAGGTCTTTCAATAAGTACCAAGTACTTAACATATTAGAAAATGGTCAACAGATCTACAATCCATTAAGCCTACAGCGTTCTCACATTCACAAAATAGAAAATAATCTATACAAAAGATAAATAAATTAATAAAAGTAAATTAATCAATTCAAAAATTATTAATCAAGGACTTAGAAGTGTAGGTACGTACATCTTTATAAGGATGAAAATTACCTTCATGAGTGATGACTATGGCTTCGTCATACAAAAGTAGTAAGTAAATAAGGCATTCCTTTGTTTAGCTAGCTCTATACAGTGGTCAAGTCATAGGTCTCGAGTTTGAACCCAAGGCTCGCACTTCTGACTTTTCGGATTCATGTGCGTATTGTATTCACTTGCTTCAAAAACGGTGAAGGAAAACATCGTGAGGAAACCGGCATGACGGCACGTGAAGCGAAGTCAGAGGCCCATGGACGGCTTTAAAAGTCTGACATCAGGTTAGTCACTAACTCACTAACCACACGAAAAATAAAGAAGTTATCTTCACTATGATTCACTGAATCCTGGTCGCAATTGTATATAGTCTTTGAAATCACCTGTAATTTTATAATAAGAAACCTGGTATGTTAGACTGTACTATTTGGGTGGTCAATACTAAATGTGTATCATTGTGTATCTTCAGTCAGTATATTTAATCTCACAGTCACGATTTGCTGTAATCAAACATCGAGCATGTTTTGTTAAACTAATAGAAATAACATGAAAAAAAGATATATCGTTTGACACATCTGTATTAGAAATTATAACCGTACTATCTTATTATTCCACTCAAGAAATCTCATTTCAACACTTGCTAAGCAAAAACAAACCTTACCACACAAGAAATAGAAGTCATTTATATCAATGTATTGATATGTTATTACATTGGTTTTCGAGATAGGTGTCACAAAACGGACAGTTGGACGCGTAAGGCACGTGATGGTCAGTTCAGATTAAATATTGTAATAAGATATGTCCATCTTTTTGACTAGATTCGTCATAAGTTTGACTACTGGGGAATTTTGATGTTTGCCGATAGACAAAATCAATTCAGCAGGAAAGAATCAATAATTATAATTTAAAAATTAATTTTCTGGATGAAACTTAATGCGTTTTGCCAGATACTAAACAAAAGATTAACTCTTGACTTCACCCATTTTTCATAGAGTTCATACGCCATGCCACCATACATATTGCAAATTGACTCCAGGAACCACCGGCATTACGTTTTCGCTAAAATTAACCCTCAAGGAGTGTCACCGGGATTAGGCTTGAAATCTTACTAGATTACAGACTATTATTATTTTCCTAAAGTTGAAACTTTGGACGGCCGGAAGATTTGTCTAGTACCTATGCGAAATGTGTGTAATACACCTCTGCCTACCCCTTCAGGGTATACGAGAGGCAAATTTCGGCCCTCACGCCCCTAACCGCCGCAGGAGGAGAAGCCCTGGGCATCGGGAATCGCGAGCCGATTTCCGGCCACCATAGGCGCGGGCTTGCGGACGGTGAGCAATGGGTAGCTCGCCGTCCGATCGTCCGATAACGACCAGGCTCGGGTCGACGGCGCGTTGTGTTCCACGCGCGCCTCAAAGAGATGTCAGCAGAATTGACGGGGTCCACTAGGGCCGAAGCCTGCCGGAGTTGTGCATAAGGCCGAAAGGGAAATCGTGGTCCCCGGCAACATGGCAACTGAAGGAACACGGGTGGGTTTTAGTCAGTAAGAGTCTGACACGCGCTCCCGCTCCACCCAGAGCGGGAGAAGTTATTTGATAATTTCCCATCCAAAAAAAAAAAAATGTTTACAGACATAGTTAATATGAATTGTAACTTGTTGTGATTGATGTAATTGCTTTTTGTTTATTCTTTAGCAGTAACTTTAACATAAGAATCATCTTCCTGACTTCAACATAAATACAATATAACATTAAAAGCTACTTAAGCCTTAACAGTTCCACACAAATTTTCCAAGTTCTCTTGCCGTTCCTCAATGAAGGTCACACTACTTGAAAAAATATACCCCAAACAATGAACTTCACATGCATCAAATTCAAACTCGAAGCATTTGTTTAAATTAAACCATTTACGGCACTTTTGAATAGTCAAGGAGTCGGTCAGTTAGTCAGAAAGTTGAAGCTAGTTGATCTCTACGGAGAAGAACGGGCAAGAAACTACATGGACACTCTTTTGCTCACTCAGATGTCTCACTGATGGTGGCGCGTGTGTTGGATCATTTAGCTCCCTTCAAAATGGCTGTGCTGAATGGTACTGATCCATGCGTCATGTTCGTGAACGGGCGCCGTTAGTTGGGACTGGTCATCTCTTAGCACATGTATAATATCAACATGAATGATGTAACCAATATTTTGTAACAATTTTTTTTATTTAAAAAAGTGTCCGTGGGGTTTCTTGGCCGTTCTTCTCCATAGGTTCTTATTACGCTTTGGAATGGGCAACTAGCTTCATATTTCTGACTGACTGACTCCTTGACCATTCAAAAGTAGGTACCTGTAAATGATTTAATTGTATTAAATGATTTGAGTTTGAGTTTTAAATCAAGGTAGGTACTACAAAATCCTGGGTATATTATCATCCATACCTAACATTTTTTATGATTTTGCCAACCTCCAGTCTACCTACCCTCCAACCGAGCACCTTGAACCCCACCCGCCCCGCTCAAGGCACCACGCTTAGCACCACAGCCCAGGTGTTCCTTCCCATAGCCACCCTCCGCGAGGCTTCTAGCCACGTTCATTAAACATTCGATAATAAGTGGCCACTTCTAATTAATTATAAATACGTAATTGATGGAGGGGAAGTCAGGCTTTGATTCTGTTTAGGAATATTTTGATGTGGAAGTTGGAATAGTTGTTGATGTGGTTTATTAAATTGTCTATGTCTGTCGCTGGTCGTGTCTTTTTAACCGACTTCCAAAAATAAGGATGTTCTATGTTTGTCTGTATGTTTTTGACGTGGTAACGTCTTATAAATCGACGAACGCCGGCTGCACGCACGAAAAAGTGTCACGTTCCGCCTGAGCCGAGCGTGCAAGCGAGAGCGCGGAACAAGCGATAGAGGCACGATCGGCCTAAGCGTTCGGCTTGTGACGTTATCACGTAAAATTATCGTCCGTAAACCGACTTTACAGACATTTTTTTTTTTAAACTCATGTTCATCAATATTTTCGTCTATTGTGAACTGATAAAAACAAAAACAAAAAACTTTTATTTTGAAATCAAAAATACCGACTTCCGAAATTAAAGTTATTTTTCACATAAGCGTTTTTTTTTTGGAAGTCGGTTGTTTTTTTTTTTGTAAAAAGTTTTTTGTATCATATGTAACATCTGAACTAGGGATGTCAGATGACTGACTTTTTAGGGTCTTCTTCAGCCAATTTTATAATTCCATTCTGCTTAGCTGGCGGTTGAAAGGCTCTTCAAAAATCACTTCCATACCAAGTGAGGTTTTCGTTTTAGTGATCTGATCTGACAACCTGCCACAAAATATAGTACCTATTCCACTCCAGTTTTTGGGTCTAGTACCTAAATACCTAGCCATTCTCTTCAACTTTCAATTTTCTAGGAAGAAAGTGCTTACCGAATACGAAAAGATGACAAATACGGTTCGGTAGATTTGCCGCGAAAACGTCACATGTTACCGTATACTTGTACACATGGACTCACTTCCACCTTCCAAGCCAATAAATAATGTATTCTCAAGTAACTTCTAAAATAACCATTGCCATTTTCCCATGAACATCTTTATAAAGATTGCTTACACATACTTAGATGCTCAATAGGGTGACCACGCGTCGCGGGGGGCGGTGGGAACTTGCAAGGAATCTCCGATAACCACTCGATATGGGTGGATACACTAGCAAGTGGCTCCCGGGGATTTACTTTAGTGAGAATTAAGTAGATGATTTCGTGAAGTGATGGGATTTTTTGAAGAAATTATGTGAGAATAACTGTACCTAAGTGAATTTTTTTTACACGGTATGTAATGAAATGGAAACAAAAAGCTCTCTGGCTTACCAGAGAGTATTTTTGTTTTTTATGCCATTTCATTTGCATTGACCATGGTCTTAACCATTGGCGAAAAACTTCCATAGTTATGGGAAAACCCTGTATGACTCGATTTAATTTCATTTATTACGACATCGCTTCTTATCGCCAGACAAAAAAAACAAATAGTAGGTACTTATGATAAAAAATAATAAACTTTATCGAATCATGGGATGAATCTGCAAAAAAACAGAGTCGCTTTATATAAGAAGTGCACATAGTTTCTTATCAGATTTGATCGTAATCATAAACGTAAAACAATAAAAATGAATAATGAGAAAAAAACAACTATTCACATAAAAAAAAAACTTTGAAAACATAACCACAAATTAGACCGTTCCTAAATAATTAATAAACTCGGCCCCAACAAGACTAAATAACAGTTTTGTACAGTCAGCCACGAAATTACCGAACGTAAACGGGACGTCGTTTAATCGCTTGCATATTGTATTAGATCATTTTATTATGGAAACAAGTGTATTGTGTGGGGGCGGAGGGGTGAATGGGGGATGTATCGTATACATTGCTGGTTTTAGCTTAGTATTTAGTGCTAAAGCTACGTTTTTTCGAAATAAATCTGTTTCAAGTGTTTTACAATACCCTTGTAAAATAGCTGACTTTGACACAGATACCGATTTTTTTCTGGTTTCTAATTCTACTGAGGGCAAAGTTGTTTCAAAGGCGGAAATAATAGAAGATATTCATGAATGACGATCACAGGTTGACGTGACTTGATAAAAATCATCACAATGCAGATAAATAAGAGAAACGCACCCAAATCACATCGTTTAGATAACATATCTTAAACTTATGCACTTCCTGAATAAGTTTTAAGATAAGATAAGCTATTTGCATTCCCTTTTGCAGGTCATCTGTCAAACTGGCAACTGTCTGGACTTTTCTGTCAACTTTATGACTTCCATCTTTAAAAAAAAATATACAATAAGCAGCATGGCACACACCACTTGGGTAGGAGTCTTTGGCTAATCTGTGGGTGAGACACGGCTGTTAGTGATGCCATCAATGTACACGAAACACCTCAATTCCCTCACTTCTACCACAAAGAAGGTGTCCGTGAGAGCTGTGCCACCTGTGAGGACGGCGCGACTGGAAAAAAACAGTGTTTTGCCGCGATCATAGTTTACTTCATTACCTTACTTAGTTATGTGCGCCCGTGGGGCCCAATTAAATATCATTAGCTTTAACTAGCGGTTTGAACAAACATTTTCGTCGTTGAGTGTATTTTAGGTTTTAAGTATTGGTTAAAAGTAGATAATAAATATTGTTCCTAAGTTTTGAAATTTGTGCTAACCAAGATATGGCCTTATTATCAGATTTATTAGCAGTGGCATCACACAAGATTTTATTTAGGTGTCAGGCATCAAGCAGTTCATCTAGTTAGTCATCGAAACTATGAATTGTAACGTGAATCTTGTCCATTTGGTGTACTCTCATTTTACTAAACTTTATATATCTTACAGCAAAACATCTGGTTTCGGAGTCTGTCTCGAGAGTTCCAAATGTATGATTTTGTCATTGGAAAAGATTTCATGAAAATAACTCCAATGAAATCCTGAGTGGCTATGCTATTTAATAAAAAATGAACTTTCATGAAACTTCATGCTATTAAACTCTTTGCCTTCATGCCATTTAATATTAAATACACAAATACTTAAATGAATCATTATTTTCAATTAATTGCACAAAGAAAACTGTTTAATCAACTAAACCTACAAAAAACAATGACAAATAAAATGGAAAACGGAGCTATTAAAAAATAGCTCTATAATTTCCCGGAGCATGCAATTATATCGTGTGTAATGCCAGCTGCGGCCACTTGCGACTGGCGGCGTAAGCGCACGATTCCGCACGATCGCTGCATCCAAGTGGTATTCCATATTAAATGACTCCACCCTCCGTTACGCAAGTTAAATATGAATGGAGAATTAAGGTCAAGATGTACAACTAACAGAGCATAGGAATATTTCTTAAGATATGCTTTGTATTTTAGAATGGTAGAAGTTTGAGACTATGACAGCTCCAGGCTGAACGAAGTTTTAGATAATGTCTCAAGAAAAATTCCATGAAAATTGGAACTTGTGGTCACCCTATATCGTCGGGCGTGCGTCGATTATTTTAGTTTATGCAATAATTTGATTTTATTATTTGTTATATTATAATTTTTTATTGTTTTATTTATTTTGTAATCTCTTACCCTTAGAGGGATTTATATAGGGGTATCCATGGCATCACAGCGGGCCCTATCAGAATACCAGCGCTGCAGTTTTTTTTTTTTTCTATATATCGCAGCATTATGCATTATTATTGATACCTAGTTTAAAATGCTCCTTTCTTATTTTTATTTTATTTTTAATTACTGTCTGTATTTCCTGTGCGTGTCCCAAATAAAACATTTTTCTTTCTTTCTATGTCTCTATGTCACTGTTTCCGAAACTAAATACTAAAAAAAACAAATATGGAATTCAGATTGATACAGAAGATAAATGCAGATAAGGAATATTTCACAGGATTTGTGAAAAATGCCGCTGAATGAGTCGAATTGAAGTACGTAAACGTAACTAAAGGTGCCGATTCCCTTGTTCACAAACTAAATTAAATTTAAGTTCAGTGCATCTTTTTCTTTCTTTAGTTTAGTCCTGTCAAATTAATCAGCGCCTGTCAGTTTCCATACAAGTTTAGACGTGATTAAAAACTTGCCAACTAAAATTACGTCAATTTACGTCAAGCGCTGATTAATTTGACAGGACTAAACTAAAATTTATCTTCTGTCCTTTTCTTAATGAAATAGAAAGAAAAAGATGCACTGAACTTAAATTTAGTTTAGTTTGTGAACAAGGGAATCGGCACCATTGTATCTTTATTTTATATTCATGGATGGACACTTCTTTAACATTTCCGACTGCCCCTTAACCACAATACATAACCAAAAGCATATTTAATACAATACGGAGGGAAATATTATGATGTATACTATGTAATGTTGGTTGAAAGTGTTTCAGGCTACACTCATGTAATATTCAGAAAATAATGACAGTAATGGCTGCCGTCCTGTACCGACATTTTGTTCCAACTGACAATTTTACGTTTTGTAGTGTAATATGTATTTAAAAGCAATTTTGTTGGATATATGGAGGATTTATTCATGTGATGGTATGTGGACATTTTTATTACATAAAAAAAATTAAACAAGTTAAAGGTACATCAACAAGTTTTATTTTGTTTTAGAAATCAGAAATAAAATACAAATCTGTCTTGGCGTAATAATCAGCCTATAATGTTCCCACAGGCCTCTCGGTGAGAGGAAGTGGGCCGTAATCCACCACGCGGGCCCAGTGCGGGTTGGTAGATGTCACATGTCTTCGAATTTTTGATTCTAGGACATGCCGGTTTCCTCACGATGTTTTCCTTCACCGTTTTGAGAGCAGTGGTGATGAAATTAAATACACAAAGTAAAGTGCTTGCCTGGGTTCGAACTCACAACTTTACGTTTAAGTACGCGTAATTCGGGGCCGATACCACTGAGCCAACGCTGCTTCTAAAATCTGTCTTATGTCAAAAATTATATAGAGAAATATTAGTCTTGTAATTTTTTGTAAATATAAACCCCTCGTTACTCCTCTAGACATATTATTCTAATTTCATAAGTAGAGTTTTTTTTGGTGTTTTTATAGGCCCACTGCTGCTGGTCCTACTTCCAGGAACTCTTTTCCCGCGCCACCTCGAACTTATAGCCCTCGCGATATGCATCGAAGTAGTCGACAGGATTAAATGCAGCCAAAAAAAAAGTATGAAAAATTTTTGGACACAGGCCTATGTGTCCAAAATTTTTTTTTTATCTGTCTTATAGATTATAAAAAAATATTGAACACGTAATTTGTCTTTTTTGACGTAATCAAAAGATTACGGCGATACATTGTGTTAAAATGTGGCATGACGTCACGCCTTGCTAGATTTAATACTGCGTTGTGACGTAGCGAGCCCCCACTCCCCAACTTTAATGCGTGTTTTCTAAGTTATTTTTGATTAATATGATAAAGCAAAAAATACGTGTCTAATATTTTCTTATTATCTGAAAGACGGACTAAATAGAATTTCTTTTTTTACTTAAGACAATAGTCTTATCTTTCTACCTTATATTTTCACTGCTAAAATATTTTGAGGGCCAAACAGTAAATATTTCGCAATATTACACCATACACTGCAATACTTATATAGGTATCGCAGATCTTCCTGATTAGATTGAGTCTCATTCTAGTCTTTTCTGAAGATAATCAAGGTGACAAGTCAATATTTTATTTTGATTAATCATTAATTCGCAGCTGAAGTTTTTTTTTTTGGAAGATATACCTACTTTAAATGTATATTAGGTGTAACCAATCTTCTTGCTATTTTCCTAGTTAAATTTTCTATTCTAAACTATGTCCCATGTTACGTGGGGTTGGCGCACACGTTTTCTTTTTCCACTCTCCCCTGTCAACCGTCACGCTATCATTCACTCCCTTCTCTTTCATATCATTCCTCACACAATCCTTCCATTTTTTCTTTGGTTTTCCTCTCCCGCTCCAACCATCTAAAAAATACTTTTAAATGAATTTTTTTAATGATGTTTCTGCTTTCGCCTTTGCCTCGAAAAACATGTTAAGCCGTTGGTCCCGGCTGTCATTTGTGGATCTTTGACAGTCGTTACGGATAGTCAGAAACCCTAAAATCTGACTACCAGTCTTACCAAGGGGTATCGTGTTATCCAGTAACTGGGTTGTGTAGGTCAGATAGGCAGTCGCTCCATGTAAAATACTGGTATTCAGCTGCATCCGGTTAGACTGGAAGCCGACCCCAACATAGTTGGGAAAAGGCTGGTCAGATTGATTTTTTAATATAGTGTGACTGGGAAAAGTAGCAACACCATTATCTGCCTAGCGTTTGTCAGACTTTCGGGCTTCTGACGACCAGTAACGAATGTCAAAGATCCACGAATGACAGCCGGGACCAACGGCTTAACGAGCTTTCCGAGGCACGGTATGTAAAGATGGTCGCCCATCTACAGACCAACTCCGGCAAGCGTAGTTTAACCTGATGGATCGACCTGTGCGGCTGTTATTACTTAGCCACGAGCTCCTCCTGCCTACACTATAATAATGTTGTAGTAATTCACCTGACCTAGCCAAATACTTGCTATTGCACAATTTGACACAATACGTATTATTTAATAAAACAAGATGGTATCTGCAAAGTTTATCAAAATATGTCACCGTGTTGAAGTATCACGTAGATAGGAGATTCTGATAAACCAGTAGGTATTACCGATAGTTTTCATTCATCTTTTTTTCGGGAATGTTTATTCAGAAAATTAAAAAAAAATAGCTCTATTTTTCTGTTTTTGTTTTCAGGACGAAATACAGAATCGATTTGAATGTTTGGTAGTGAGTTGGGTACTTTAATATAGATCTTAGCTTTATCACACTGGAACAGCGTAGACAAAGGTGAATCTCACTGGAACGTACAAAATATTTACAGAACACTACGAAGTGTCCAGCCTTTAAGACCTTTACACACGGAATGCCACCAAATATTTGCGTGCACAATCCTCTTAAGAGGCCGGCGACACGGCTCGCAACTACAAATAGAGATGTTAGCAAAATTCAATTCCAAGCACGTTGCGCTAGTGTGAGTGCCTGTCGGAGCGATATACACCTACAGTGAGCAATACTACCACGCACACATTGACAATTATTGCTTGACGCGATAGTATTACTTCTTCTTCTTCTTCTTCTTCTTCGTATCGCTCTTGACAGAGCGGTCGTGGTCACAATAAATTATGTCCAATTGCGGGTGTAGTCGTTGCCCGCCTCCGATCTCCCTCCATCTGGTTCTGTTACATGACAGTCTAGCGCATTCATTAACAGGGCCTCCAACCGCGGATTTTATTTGATCGGTCCACCTCATTAGTGACCTCCCGCGTGGCCTATTACCTTCCACTCTGCCCTGCACCACTAGACGCTCTATGGAGTCATTATTCCGCCTGGAGACATGACCAAAAAACTTTAGTATTCGAGCCTGTACTAGTGCTAATAGACGCTGTTTGATACAGAGTTCTTGGAGTATGGAGACGTTTGTGCGGAATTCTGTCCATGATACCCCAAGCATTTTTCTCCAGCACCACATTTCTAGAGCATCTACTTTTTTCTTTTCCAGTTCTCGTAATGTCCACGTCTCAGCTGCGTACAGAAATATGGGGAATACAAGTGTACGGACCAGCCTGATCTTAGTGGCCTTAGTTATGTTGCGATTCCTCCATATTTTTTTTAGTTTGTCCATTGCCCCTCTAGCCATAGCCATACGCCGTTTCACCTCATCCACGCAGCTGCCATTGTTCTTGATCATAGCACCAAGATATATGTAGGACTGTACTACGTCGCAGTTCGCAATCTGTGTCATGTCTGGCGAGTTGTTGTTGCTACGGTCTACAATCATCATCTTTCGAAAATTTATGATAAATTTGGATATGTTCCGTAATACAAAAAATTATGAATGAATACTTAATGTATTTCCATTTTTTTTCGATAATTTGTAACTTGATAACATAAACTATGCTTCTGCGAAAACAATATTACAAATATTGTTGTATAAAATACAGAAAAATCAATAAGAAAACATGTCATTTACGCTGTAAAAATGTACGAAATGCAATTCGCTTACACTTCATTTAAAGGTAAGTTTTTGGAAATAAAAAGACGTAGGAGCCTAGATAAATACTGTCTCAATCCGAATATCAACATAATATGGTAGAAATATGCTCAAATTGCAAATGATTTATGTACTACATTTGTATGGACAATTCATGCGTCGCCGCATTCTTAAGTTATGAGAAAAATAAAGAAAAAGTCTTTGAAGCAATGCTTGCCCAAACGAGTTGTAAGGAGCGGGAGTTGGTGCTGGAAGGAGCTTAATAATGTTCACTTGAAAAAAACTGAAGACACATTTAGTGAATAAAACATATTATAACATTAATGAGTTCCTAGAGGAAAGATTTGTATTGACATAGTAGATTTTTGTTTTTTTTTTGTGTTTATTAGTTTATGGATCTTTACATTATTTTTTATTGTTGACATGATTATTGTATAGCTGTCTTATTAAATTATTTTTGTTTTAAAGGTCTGTTTGATTTTTGTAACTTTGCTCTTTAACTACTTCATCATCATCATCAGCCTATAAATGTTCCCACTGCTGGGACATAGGCCTCCTCTCTGTGAGAGGGAGTGGGCCGTAATCCACCACGTGGGCCCAGTGCGGGTTGGTAGATGTCACATGTCTTCGAATTTTCGGTTCTAGGACATGCCGATTTCCTCACGATGTTTTCCTCCACCGTTTTGAGAGCTTTAACTACTTAATTTAATGTTATTCGAAGAGAATGTTTTAATTAATTAATAATATTCCTTGACATTTGCACGTCACATCATGTAGCAAACATGGCTGTACCTAATAATGTTCTTACCATCTTGCATGCATGTATTTTCTTGTATATATGACACATGTTTAAGCAAATAAATATTATCTTGTCTTATCTTAACAGCATGGAATAGGCTCCCGGAAAATGTTGTGATGGGTCCCTCAGTAAACTGCTTCAAGAACCGATTGGGTAGATTAAATATCTCCAAGCTTTTTAAAACACACGCATCAGCTAATTAATTAGCTGCTAGTGTGTCTTACCTAATAATAATAATAACTAGGAAAAGATTGGAACAGGGTACAATTTATCACGAAAGAAAAAAACTTCTTATATAGGCGCATTGTTTCCAGACACACAGTCTGACAACCAGTCTTACCAAAGGGTATCGTATTACCCAGTTACTGGGTTGTGGAGGTCAGATAGGCAGTCGCTCATGTAAAATACTGGTATTCAGCTGTATCCGGTTAGACTGGAAGCCGACCCCAACATAGTTGGGAAAAGGCTAGGCAGATGATGATGTCTCCAGACACACAATTCCTTCCAATGTTAAATACCACTTAATATTAAATGAAACTTATGCCCGTTTTCACCGACAACTAAGTGACACTTAAATGAATCCCTAAATAAAAATGCATTGTTGGATTTTCAACTCTCAGCGTTGAGTCTAGCTTTGAAAATGCAACAGTGTACTTTTATTTAGGGATTCATTTAAGTGTCACTTAGTAAAGGTGAAAACGGGCATTAGTGATTTATGAAACAAATTAAAGATTCTAATTTTATCCCAACACCAATATCAACCTCTTACTGTAACCCACACCGTGAACGTAACACAGCATAATATTAAAATTAACCATTACAATATTACTCGACACACAATCTCCTCCCAATCGTACGGAGGTGTCAAGGTAACCGAACACCTCACAAAACAGCCACATACCGACAGAAACTGTGATTGGCAGCTCCTGAGCAGCCTGACACAACCAAATACATGGTCAGAAGATCCAGTCTTGGTGAAACTATAGTTCAAGAATTCACTTATTTTCGTATTGTTGGTAAACCAACTTGGTGTCAGAGTTTTTAAGGCGCCCATGGGCCTCTGAATTGGCTTCACTTGCCATCGAGAAATATCTCTCAGGCATGTCGGTTTCCTCACGATGTTTTCCTTCAACGTTTTTGAAGCAGTTGATAATTATACAATACGCACATGAATCCGAAAAGTCAGAGGTGCGTGCCTTGGATTCGAACTCGAGACCTATGACTTGGCAGTCTGACGGTCGCACCACTAGGCTATCACTGCCCTTAAAAATTCACGAAGAATTCAGTGAATAATTCACTGAAGTGTTTGCATTCAGATACTGCAGTACTTTGTTGTGGGTTGTCGAGAAAAAGACAGAGCTGGTAGAGTGAAAATTAGCAAGTGACCAGTTAGTGTCTATGCAACTATAGTTCCTAGTTGGCCGGAGTACCCATTGACCTGATATACAGGGCTATTGGTAATATGTCAGCAATCCATTCAGGGGATGTAGGAGAGGTTATTTAAAACCAAATGACCCCTTTTAACTCCTATGCAATTGTCAACTATTTTCGAGTCATTAGTCATTTCATATTTTTACACATAATAAACTCACGCCTTCTTCCCATGGGGCTAGTCAGAAACTACAGAACGCAACCTGCTACGATCCTTACATACTCCTTTTGCCTCGTTTACGTTCATACATCTGGTCATACACGCACGCCGGTTGCGAGTACTACGCACCTGGCCTTTCTAAAGAACATCACCAATAAGGTCAGTATATATCCTCCTAGGGCGTCGTCGTCCCCGCCCGGCATAAAACTAACTAATCTATTACTAAAATTCCTTATTTTTGCAATAAAAATTCTCTAAATTTAAATATGTAGCGGGATATTTTTATTTCATTCATTTTAAAATATAAAATGTTAAATTACTCGAACATGGTTGACACTGGCATAGGTGTCATCAGAGGTCATTTGGTTGCAAATGACCTCTCCTACATCCCCTTAACGGATTGCCGACGTATAACCAATAACCCTGTATAATTGAGCAAGAAAAGTGTTATTGAAGTGAAAACTTATTTTAGGCGCATTGGGCATTTTTGAGATGGAAAAAAACAATTGAACTCGCGACACCGTTACCGACACCTCATTTTTGTAAACGCAATTGTGCTCTTTATTTATATTGCGTTACGGATCAATGTTGTATGCAAGTATTTTTACTTTAAAGGTTTTAGAAGTACTTTTTTTGTAAACGTGATTGTGCTTTTTATTTAGACAAGGTTACGGACCAATATTCTATACAAGTAGTTTTCTTCTACCAAGGCGATCTTGTTCAAGTTTTCACTTCTTTCGGCACTCCCGGAGTGCCATTGTTTTTTTAATTTGCTGTTACCATTAATGGTAAAGATGACGAACCGAGCAAAAGTTGTGAAGACTAGTTGCAAAATAAGAAAAAAATTTTTTTTTAAAGAAGTCGTAAACTCATCATTCTTATGCTTTTATCACCTAGAGACCTTCTGTCTCACTTATGACGTGGCCTTCCAGAAACCATGATTGGCAGCGCCTGCGCAGCGCGTCGGTAGCGCGAGAGAACTGTCAAAATGATCTAGAAAACTTGACAGGACTATATGAAAGCTGCTGCGGGATTATGACCCTTATTGTATAGGGCTTAGCACGGGGGTTAGGGCTAGATTCGTCTGTTTGTTTGTTTGTTTGCGGTGAGGCGTAAGTTCACTTTGATTTGCCGAAGCGGGAGGTCATTAGGGGAAGTATGGTTTAATGGGAATGTGAGATATGTTCGAAATTGTTTGTTTGGCGCATTTGTTTAGCCTTTTTACCTGTTTCTACGACCTTTTCCACAATTTCTATGGATGGAGAAAGAAACGATTTTAATACAGTTGCTTCCTTCGTGATTCATTACGTTTTAAATAATTTAACACGTTCAGTGCCGGGATCCTTCCTGGAGGGTTCACCTAGTCGCATATTATGAGATTTACAAACAGTGAAAATAAAATCTGATGCATATTTTAACAAGATTTATTAGTAGATATATGGCGTTGGTTTTAAAATAAAAGCATTTATTTTTTTATTTCTTTTTTTCACTGTTTCAAATATTCAATAAAAATTTGAAAGGTTGGAAACTACGTATAACGACAAGACCCCCTGAAAAACCATTTTACTTTGTTTTACTGTGTTTTTTAGGGTTCCGTAGTAAACAAGGAACCCATATAGTTTCGTCATGTCCGTCTGTCTGTCTGTCCGCGGTCTAGCTCCGAGACCCGTACTAGAAAGCTGTAATTTGGCATAAGTATACATATTAATTACGCCGATAAAGTGGTAAAACAAAATTTTTTTTTAGAGTACTTCTCCTACACGTAAAATGGTGATGTTTTTTTTTTATCCCATGGTGTGGGATATCATTGAAAAGGTCCTTTAAAAACATTGTGAGTTTGTGAAAACCATTTTTGGATTCAGGGATCCGTTTGCCATGTTTTCCCATACATTCCGTATGGGAGAACATCTTTTACAACTACAAAGTTAAGTTTGTTTTTGGGATAAATTCATCCCAACTACGGAACCCTTCATTGTGCGTGGTCCGACACGCACTTGGCCGATTTTTTATAACACAGTTTTAAACCTAATGCCGTTGACTGTCTGCGATGGTTAACTTTAGAACAAACGTAATGCCGGTAACCCTCCCGGAGGGTTCACTTCCAATATGTATGGTGGCATAGCGTATGAGTTCTATGAAAAATGGGTGGAGTCGAAAGTATTAATACTTACACAAACTATTCAAAGATTTAAGTAACCCTATCTTTAAATCAACACTTTTAACAATCGTATATTCATCGTTAATTTCGTCAATCGTTTTATTATCTGCCATTAAAATCAAACTTATAAAACCATGGTCACCGTAGGTCAAGTGTCAAGCCGTAACTTGTCTGACATCATAATACAGCCGGTATCTCCACACATCGGCGCACGCGCAGCTTGGCTGTAACCTGGCGTAGCACCTATGTCATAGCGACACGATGTTTTTATAAAAATATACCTTTTAATGTAGAGATTTTTAATGCTTTTAAAGAGAGGTTCGAATCATTCAAATGTGAATGCCACTACTGAAGAGCGTTCTTATTTCTAATAAGTTTAGTATTAAGTCATGTGAGTTTTTTGTAACATTTCATCTATCCAACTTTGACAGTAGGAAAATTAGAAATACAACACATATAAAAATGTGTATGTAATAACCAGATCCCTCAACCGACTTCTACTCCTACTCCTTCAGTGTGCACGCGGTTCGGTTGTGGAATTCACTTCCGCCAGACATTAGGAACTGCCAAACTGTTGCGGTTTTTAAAAGAAGAGTGAAAGAACACTATCTTTCCACTTCGTCATAGTTGCATAATATGTATTTATTATTTTATAAAGTAATTTTATCTATTTTAGTGATATGTATTTTAGAAGTATGTATTTAAGTATATTCTCATGTTGTATGTTTATATTTAAATTAGTAATAGTTAAGTTTTATTTTATGTATTCTGTTTTCTCTTCTACTCTTACACACGTTGTCTACATCTCTTTAACTACTTTCCTATCGCAGGTATGCTGGAAGAGATTTATATAGAAAGAAGCATCACCTTTGTACGTATTTTTCTGTTCCTTTCTTCTTATCTGTTTATATGTGTGTACATAACCTGTTAAATAAATAAATAAATAGCTAGGATTATAGCCATAAGAGCGTTTATTCTAAAAGTTGGCAACGTCACAAATAGCTATCAAATATTTACCTGTTTTGATTAATTTGGCAATATTACTGTATGGAAATAAGAAATATCGCTAAAAAGTGAACTAGAATATTAATAATGAAATGCAATTATAACACTGAATTTAAAATTGCAACCATTTTAGGTGTGAAAAAGGCATTCGAAAAGTTTCTAAATACTCTTTTTCATCTAAAACTAAATATTCGGTGTTACGATATTAATTATTGAATTTCATAATCAATATTTTAGTTTACTAGTTAGCCATATTTCATATTTCCATACAGTAATATTGTCAAATTAATCAAAACAACGAAATATTTGACATCTATTTGCGACGGTGCCCACTTTCAGAATGCACGTTCCTAATATCCATATTTCATAATAGGTACTTAATGAAAATCAGTGAATAAATAGAAAAGCTATGAAAAGAAATTAATGTTTTGTTTCAAAAAGCAAATATTCTGTTATTTACAAACGCTGCTGTTTCTTGTTTAATCAATGTAACAATAAAACATAGTTTCTATTCTTTATAAAATCAGCACAATAACACACAACATTATCAACAATACGCCATAATAATCGAATGAGTAATGTGCGTTAACACAATAACAATATTGTTGTTATTCATAACTCGACACAAAACATACTTATTTACTCAATAATTTATTAAACACGACACACATGTGCAAAATAACAAAAAACTGTTAAAGTAAATAAAAATTATATTATTTAAAGATGAACAATAAAACTACGTCAATAGTGCATGCATGCATTATATGTGCAAAAAAATAAAAAAAACGTGTGACACTCGGGAACTGCCGCGGTAAAGCTATTGCATAGCATTTGTAACCTCCATACTTCCTATTTGTCAACGCTACACTTGGGATGATGACGTGATGACATAAAACAAAAATTACGTTTCCATGACAACATCACGTTGTCATGAGAACCGTCATTACATGGTAGGCGGAGTGGGGGTGTTAGGTTTTTTCGTTACGGAATTTCTTGATTCGGTCGCCGCGCTCAAAGCCCGCGATAAAAGCTATGCAATAGCTTAAAAAACAAAATACTTATAAAATACAACATGTAAAAAAAACTCTGTCCGATCCGTGAATATGTTATACTAGGTATCGTACTGAGAGTCTATGTGGTTAATATTCAGGAAAAATAAAAAAGAAAAGAAAGAAAAGTGGTAAAAAAATATATCTTGTTTTTTATTAAATAATTTATCAATAAAAACTGCCTCAGTGGTTTCAAGCGTTACTACCGACCTGAGCATGAGGTCCTGGGTTCGATTCCCAGGTCGGGCAAAGTGTTATTGGGTTTTTCTATCTGGTATTTCTCAGTAGCAGCCCGGAGTCTGGAGTTGTGCCCGGTTGATGGCAATAGGCTCGCCCCCTATTAGATGGAGCTTAAACATAACTGGAACGAATTGTGGGTGTAGTAAAGATACGCCTCTGCCCAACATTATTACCATTAAAAAAAAATACAAAAAAATATTTTAAAAAATCTATGGTTCTATCAAGCTATTAGTTTTATACAGCACCCACACTTTTGAATATAGATTAGCGTACAAAGAAGTAGAAGTGACCAGTGGTGGCATAGTGGTAACGGCCTCGACTTACGAGTTGTAGGTCGTGGGTTCGAACCCAGGCAGGCGCTTTTACTTTATGTAAATTATTTCATCACCACTACTCTCAAAACGGTTAAGGAAAACATCGTGAGGAAACTGACATGTCTTAGAACCAAAAAATTTAAAACACTTGTGACATCTACCAACCCGCACTGGGCTTGCATGGTAGATTACAGCCCACTCCCTCTCGAAGAGAACATTATAGGCTGATTATTATAAGTGATGATACCTATGCAAAGAAGCATTTGATAAAAGACTTAAAATCAATTTAAAAACTCTACACAATTAAGACCACAAAAGCTATTCCAATGAATACGCTCAATATAAAATCAAATTCAACTCACTTCATTGACATAACACAATTGAACATCTCTTGAAAACAGACCATTAGGCCCGTAACCTGACACTGTACAGTAGCGACAAAAGATTAAGATCTAAAAACATATTAGTTTTCACTAAACTAAGCACCGCTGTGCGATGCATTGTACGTAGATTTGTATCTTTTTGTGCAATATTGGCGTGAGATAGTGCATCGGCTTTTATTGAAGTTACAATTATTTTTTAAAGTCCTTTCGTATTATTAGCAGTGTATGTATTACTATTTTTAATAGTGACCCTAGAGAATTTAGTCCTGCTAATATTTTTTATAAAATATAGGCCTTATTAGAAGGCTAAAAGTCACCCAAAGGGACGAAAGTAGTTTTTTTTTATGGTATCTTACAGGTCAACCTAAGAGGTTGTCAGCTGCTTAAGACTTTACTGTAGCTGCCTCAATAAATTATGGCCTCCAGCCAGGGCATAAAACTTAGAAACTGAGCGACTACACGCTAAGGGCACCCCCTGTGGGGTACGGACCTCGGCTTAGGGCGTCGCTGGTGGAGGACAGCAAGGGACAGGCTGGATTGGATTAACAATGGACAGTAGCCCTCTCCATTGCCCTTTGGGTGACTTGGAGTTTCCCTACGTGATCGAATCAGAAATGAAGAGATTCCGAAGAATTTCCAAACTTAAGTGGCAATGGGTAGAGTACATTGCTCGTAGAACAGGATGGCCGATGGGGCCCAAAGGTTCTGGAGTGGTGACCGCGCACCGGCAGACGTAGCGTTGGAAGGCCTCCCACAAGGTGGACCGATGACTTTGTGAAGGCGGCAGGAATCCGCTGGATGCGGGAAGCACAGAATAGGTTGAAGTGGCAGCGCTTGGGGGAGGCCTATGTCCAATAGTGGACGTTTTTCGGCTGAAATGATGATGATGATAATGAATACTTTAGTAATATAAAACGGTCAAGATATATTTTCTGAGGACTCTTACAAACAATCATTTAAACTTAAAATAGAAACTACTCGCTGAAGGTCGTGACACCAAGCATTAAGAAAACCGACATATGAAGAAGAACGCTCATCTAAACGATTAAACTAAGATTTGTATGGTAATTATAAGTGATTATTTATAGAAAACAAAAATAAATAAATACTGCAGTGAACCAATTTATATAAAACCGAGCAACAATTAAAATAAATCTATGGAAATTTAAGCATAACTTACACAAATAGCAAGAGGTTATATTCGTTAAAAAAACATCAATTTTTTTATTGATACAACAAAAAAGCAGAAAGAAATAACGAATTTCATACTTTTAAATATTTAAATGAAGCTCCTAATGACCGCTACTAGAATAAAATGTTTCCACTTAGTATGCAAGGGGACACGGCTACTTTATTTGCAAATTTTAATGTTAACATCTCATTTAGACATTATTTCTTATTCAAAATGACACACTCGATGCTTTTTATATCTATGCAAAAGCATATTAGAATAACAAGATAATGGCTACCGAAAACAGAATTATTCTTAGCCACAACCACAATCCTCTATCGATAAATTTTTCCAACTTTTGTTACAAAAATCTTAAGTCTCGAATTTCGAAACCGCCTCAATCTGCTTCAAACCGGACATAACCACAAACTAGGAAGACAACACGACAAAACAGAAATTCCAAAAAAAAACCATTGTCACCTTCCGAAACACTGAATGGCATTATCAATTATTTGGTCACCCTAAATAGATGCGTATCTACATTCATCGAAATATGATCGGCTTATTATAACTATATTTGCTAGTTTTCGGTCTTTGTTGATCCAAATAGTAGATGCGAGGCCGATAAGGAGGACTTTTGTAAGTCTGTGGACCCAATATTAAGTTTCGGCAGTTTGTTTTCGATGGGAGATATGTAACTGTCATTTTATTCAAATTTAATTGTTATTGTGCAGGATCTGGTTTTGTTATCGGACGCTAATAATGTGAAGCGTATAATAATAAAATGGTCGTATTATTGAGTATTATTATTACTTTATAACACCGTCTAGTGAACACTTCACGTGACCAGAGGGCTGGCTCGTTCTTTGGCCAAAGAATTAGCATTGCCATTCAACGTGGCAATGCTGCCAGTCTTCCGGGCACGTTTCCGGATGAGGCGATGCGGACGAATACTTCGATGCTTCAGTGTCCTTTTGTTTTGTATTTATTTGTGTATTTAGTCATTTAATTTAGTATTAGATTGTATATTGTATAAGATTTTTCATCTATGGTTATAATAAAAATAATGCTTTCATATCATCTGGAAGTTGAATACCTAATTAAGTGCATTGAATTCTCGACAGTTTTTCTACTTAGATAAGATCACTTTCAATTCGCAAGCTAATGAGGTAATCAAGTGTTGGAGTTCATTTGGAGTCTCCTAAAACCAGTATACCAGACTTAATCATGTCTTTCTTTAGGCGATTCGTCAACCAGAGATTAAAATAACTACAATTCTACTCATATAGGAGATCATTCACCATCCATACATTTTTGGGCTACATGTGAAAGTAAAAAAAAAAGTTATATTCCGTTAGAACATGTTATTTTCTTCAGTTTTCATTTTAGGATCAAATCTGTAGGGCCATTCCCTGCGCTGTTATGCGAGTTTGAAAAATACTTCAGTTCGTTCTGCCTAGCCTTTTCCCAACTATATTGGGGTCGGCTTCCAGTCTAACCGGATGCAGCTAAATACCAGTATTTTATATGGAGCGACTGCCTATCTGACCTCCACAACCCAGTAACTGGGTAATACGATACCCCTTGGTAAGACTGGTTGTCAGATTTTCGGGCTTCTGACGACCCGTAACGACTGTGAAAGATCCACGAATCATAGCCGGGACCAACGGCTTAACGTGCTTTCCGAGGCACGGAGGAGTCTCGATATGTAGAAATGGTCACCCATCCACGGACCAACCCCAGCAAGCGTAATTGTAAAATACTTCAGTAAGTTTTAGTTAAAAGAATAACAGTAATCTAAATAAAGTAACAGCTTTTTATGCCAGTAAATATTACAGTTATCATCTTTTACTGTGAAACTAAGGCTCTAGGGTTATTCTCCAAATAAATACTTACAGTATGCACAGTACGCAGTTTCACAGTAAAAGACACTGTGATGTTTACTGACACAAAAAGCTATTACTATAATTAGATTACTGTTATTTTTTTAACTAAAACATACTGAAAACAGTATTTTACTAACTCCTATAACAGCGCAGGGAATGGCCCTTCAGATTTGGTCCCATAGTGAAAAGTGAAGAGAGTAACATGTTCTTACGGAATATAACTTTTTTGTTGACTTTCATAATTTAGCCCAAAACTTAATAACCTCCTTTGAAGAATCAATCAGGTGACTATGGCAAGGGCATTAGCAGTCTATTAATATCTATCTAGTAGATTATAATCGCCGAGTTTTCTAGCTCTACCTATGTTACTCTCTACTCTATGCTTTCTTGACAATTCATGTATATGTTTAGTGCCTTTTAATACGTCGCAGTTGCCGGAAAACCGGTGCTGGGTACGGGATAGGTATGCTGTCACATCCAGTATTGTCAGCCTGAGCAATTGTAATTGGTGGCATTAATAGTACGTGGACATCTGCATTCGGAACCCGCTGCATGCGTCTTTGATATGAAATGACTGATTCAGGTCATCATACAATTTCAAGTAGTGCACATTGAGCTGGCGTTGACAATGATGTTGATGCTGACGTTGAGAAGAGATGACCATTTTCTAAGTATGTATTAAGTTTTTAAAATATCGTAAGGTCCTTATAATTTGGCGCCCAACGTGGGGCTAATTACACAATTAGCCCCACGTTGGGCGCCAAATAACGCAGGAAAACGTACATGTACACTTTAGCTGTCGGGTACCCGGCACCAGCTACCCATCAACCGGGACGTATGAAAAGGCACTTAGGCTATATTTACACTAGCAGTAATATGTGCATGCATATATTATGGTAGGCTGTTTAAGAGCTCGTCGTTGAAAAATTTTCTTTACTGCCACGTGAATATTTCTCACATACCTATGTCACAACAAATCCTTATTATTTAAACATTGTCGATTATCACTAAGTCTTATCTAACAGATAGTGAACTCTGAAATATTAACGGGATTGCGTAAAAAATATTTAAATTTTTATCAGTCATATTTATGTTTAGTGATAATATTTTGATCCTATTTGATACTGATAATAGGGAGTAATTCTGACACAATGCTCACCTATCATGTATGACCACAGATATCGATTGGACTTAATTATATTGTGCAGTGGTGGCCCAGTAGTAACGGTCGCGACTTACGGACTTGTAGGTCGTGGGTTCGATCCCAAGCAGGCACTTAACTTTGTGTAAAAATTATTTTCATCACCACTGCTCTCAGAACGGTGAAGGAAAACATCGTAAGGAAACCGGCATGTCCTAGAACCAAAAATTCGAAGACATCTACTAACCCGCACTAGGCCCGCGTGGTAGATTACGGCCCACTCCCTTTCACAGAGAGGAAGCCTGTGTCCCAGCAATGGGAACATTATAGGTTGATTATGATCAGATAGAGGATATACAAAATCACTGCTAAACACTACTGTTTTTTTTTAATGGTTCCGAAATATTTCAGCAAAATAGAAATCAATCGGATTAACGATCGCAGTTTCAAACAGAAGTCTTTAAAGAGAAAAGATTTGTATTTTTCTTTGTACTTAAAAACTCAAAAAATAACCAACCAATCGAACCGATTGTTTCACCAGTAGAATGCTATATTATCACTGAGTAATACAAGCTATAATTTATAAAGATATCACGCGGGCGAAGCCGCTGGCGGAAGCTAGTCTAAACTTATATTAAAAAAGATTTGGTCTTGTATTTAGTATATTTGTTTTTAAGCTTTCACGCTAAAATGGCTGAACGGATTTCAAAGAAATTTGGCACATAGGTAGACCATGACCTGGGTTAGGACATAGGATTATTTTTATCTCGATATGCCCACGAGATCGAGACATATTCGGGTGAAACCGCGGGATGCAGCAAGTGCTTTATAAATAAGTTATTGAAGGGAAAATCACCCGGAACTAGTTATCTTAAAAATGATTAATTTACTGTTATCAGATAATACAAAACAAGTATTTACAACCACAGCTAATCATGCTAGTCGTGCAACAGAAGCACACAAAATCACGGAGCGACCTTCACCGATAACAGAGTATGCACGTGAGTTCAGACATGTCATAATATGCAATGCAATGTTGAAAGAAAATCAACCAATTATGTCCCCTTTAGAATCAGTAAGATCCGCCGTTCGAGGCATGTCTTTTCCGACCCTGAATCCTTTTCCTCCAGGAGAAGAATAGGGCCACCAGTACAGTATACAAATACAGACGACACCCGTCATTCCGACCGCGCCCCCGAGTAAAAGATACCCCCCCGACCCTTGCTCGAAAACGAGGTGCCAGCGGTTGTTGCAGCTGAGCACGTAGCTTTAAATACCCCGTATAATAATCAAGATGAAAATCCAAGTTTGATCCCGCCTGTCCCTTCTTGCTGTCCTCCCCCCAGCGACGCCCTAAGCCGAGGTTCGTACCCCACAGGGAGTGCTCTTAGCGAGCGATTGCCTAGTTTTAATTTAGAATAGTTTTTGCCCCTGGCTGGAGGCTTTGAGTGTAGAAGCTTAAGGCAGCCACAGAAAAGCCCGGTTAAGCAGCCCCATGACCTTAGTGGTCAATTGCGAGATGCCCTAGATCAAAATCTAAAAAAAATTGAAAGAAAAACGTATAATTTTAAGATGGATAAAAACAGACCGAACTTCAATGAATTTATTGAATCTATGTCGGGTGCTAGTAGGGTTGCCAACATATAGTATCCTGCTATATTAGAGTCCTAAATACTATATTTCTCAAGAAAAAATATATTAGGCGAAACTACAATTTTTTTTTTCAATGCAATATGGCGAGATAATCGCAATTTGGCCAGTATTAGGCTAAGCGTATGCTGAGACGCAGGTGACGCAGCACAGTACAGTGCAGATTTTGCAGGGTAGGGCAGGCGAGGCAGACATAGGCCGCGAGCGCATGCTGCGACGCAGCTACACAGCCACATTCGCGTCCTAGCTAATGCAAACAAACTGTAATTGAATCAAAATTATGAACCAGTGGTAAAAAACAAGTGACGACCTGCACGCGTCGCGCAGAAATCTGTGCCAGCTCTGCAATGAGACGCAGAGCAGGACAGACATCTGTCTGCGTCGCACGTGCCTGCGCCTCAGCGTACGCAGCTATCAGTACGTTCATGCAATACAAAATCTGCTTTGCCCTGCGCTGTGTGGACCTGCGTCACCTGCGTCTAAGCACACGCCTAGCCTGGATCTCATAAAAGCTAAATTAATGGTATTTTGTAACCTTATTTAGAGTACCTATAAAAATAGACATGAGACGTTAAAAAAAACCTGTTATTATAGGTTCATAGCAGCCAAAAATATGCATTTAAAGAATTTAAACAAACAAGAAACATACCTACTTTTTTTTCCGATCTTCTATATTTTTACAGGCAATGACTTCGATAATACTCTATTTTTAAAAGCTTTTTAATACAAAAAAGTTGACAACCCTAGGTACTAGGTTTTGACGTTGGTTGAGCAAAAATTATGTTAAGATAGATTCTCAAAAGGCAGGTAAGTATTGGCAATATGACACAGTATTATTGAATAATAATATAGGTACGTATGTTACCGACATAATATGTATGTTTCTTTGAATTTTATGTTGACTTGCTTTTCTTTTCTTTGATTTTGTTTTAATTTTCTTAGGTTTTTCAAACTTTTGCTTTACTAATAATATCTTGACTCTACTGTTTTGTAAATTAACATGTCCTATCTAAGAGAGCCGGGTGATCTGTTACACAGGACCTTCCTACCTCAGACACCTTTCTCTATTTAAGATTGTGCATTTTATTAATCAGTGCCTGTAATAAGATGTTGAAATAAATAAAGATTTATGATTATTATGATTAGGATTACTTCCTAAGTATACTTATGATAACAGAAAGACATTGTAGGGAAACTAGTACTGCTATCTAAAATCGTTCTTATACGTAATTTATGTCGTGCGCTCGTGTTAAGGCCTCTGAATTTATGTCGTGCGCTCGTGTTAAGGCCTCTGAATGTACGTCGTGCGCTCGTGTTTAGGCCTCTAAATTTCAATGCTTGTTATTTTATTTTGCAAATATGGGTGCAATACATGGTGATATAGGGAATAGGTTCAGGCATATTTTATTTACCAGTAGGCATGCAAAAGTTACAAAATTATAAACTAAACTAATCTACCAAATTTTAATAAAAACAACACAAAATCAAATATAATTCTTATTTTTAAACATTTTAATAATTTATTTTTAACTAGCAGCGCCCCACGGTTTCACCCGCATAAGTCGCGATCCCGTGGGAGTATCGGGATAAAAAGTATTTTAGGTGTTAATCCAGGTTATAAACTATCTGTATGCTAAATTTTATTCAAATCCGTTCAGTAGTTTTTGGGTGAAAGAGTAACAAACATCCATCCATCCATCCTCACAACCTACTTTGACTGTCAAAAAGCTTCGAAGCCTTTTTGACCCGACTGCCTCAGAAGGAGGGTTATGTTTTTTTTTAAATAACGATAGCTGCGTTTGTTCCTCAAACACTCGGGAACTTAATTAAAAGTGAACAATTCTTAATAATACATAGGTAGATGATTGCTTTCACACCTGTAATAAAACATTCCATGATTCCTATCGCATTAAATCCAATTCTAAGCAAATAATAGAAAGGCATCAGTTATTAAGTAAAATAACAGCATGACTGTTGGAAACACAGTAATGTATTGTGTGTATGCAAATATACGGCTATTGTGACGAGCGGGGCCGTAGCGTGACGGTGGCGTGACGGCGACGGGGACGCGACGTGTCGTGAGGTGTGGGAGTGAAGCTTTGCAATTATTTTGATGGTATTTGTTCAGGTATTGGGACTTTAGCTGTGTAAGTAGACATACAGTACAGTACAAATATGTTCTTAATGTCCCTCGGCAAACCTCGTATTTCGTCAGTCGTCGGATTTCTTTCAGTTGCCCTTTACACTTGGTGCAGACAGGACGCTCTCAATCGACTTGGCAGTATATAGAGTTGTTAATACTCTTTTAACTTAATATGAGAGGAAAGCCGCTAAAGTCGCAGGCACGACATAGATAGGAAAATAGTTTTACAGCTCTGTAAAGTTCACATGGAAATCAAAACAAAACAACAATAAAGTACTTAGTTCTGAATTCAAATTATTTTACACGATACTAGCGGACCTGACAGACGTTGTCCTGACCGAATACCGCCACCTATCGGGTCCGATTGTGAATCTAAACCATTCCCAGATCCCCTTGAACACACACAAAAAATTTCATCAAAATCGGTCCAGTCGTTTGAGAGAAGTTCAGTGACATACACACTCACAGAAGAATTATATATATAAAGATATCCAATAATTGATGGACACGGAAATTTGCATTCGTTTGTTTTCGGAAATCCGATGATACCCGAGAGACATTAATAAAATAGAAATACAGTACTTACCTAGACTGAGATTCGAGCTAAATTGTCATCATCTAATTTTACCGTCACAGACAAGTTGTTGTTGCAGGGGCTTATGGCTAAGGGGCCGTTCAAGTATTACGTAAGCAGATTTATTACAATTATTTACCCCCCCCTCCCCCTTGTCAGCAAAAGTATGCAAAGCTCTTACCCCCCCCCCCTCCCATGCTTACGTAAACATTGGTATATGCATTTTCTTTTAATGTAAGTATTTCTATTTTTTTATTGATTCATGATCAGCAGTTATAATTCCAACAAGTGTAAATTTAGACAAGTGAATAGCACGCGGTAATTCCCCTACTCGGTTCTAAGCGAGTACCTAAACGTTTTCATTATTCATTTTCAAGCATAGACAATGTGAGGGTTGCCATATGTGTGAAAAGTAAATAATTACTGTTGACGTAATCACCATCTAGACCCCCCCACCCCCCATGTCATCAAAAATACGCAAAGCATAGACCCCCCCGCCCCCCTATAGTGCTTACATAATACTTGAACGGTCCCTAAGTAATAACAGCCGCACGCGTCGATCGATCAGGTTAAGCTACGCTTGCCGCAGTTGGTCCGTAGATGGGTGGCCATCTTTACATACCAAGTGCCTCGTAAAGCACGTTAAGCCGTTGGTCCCGGCTGTCATTTATAGATCTATGAGAGTCGATACAGGTAGTTAGAAGCTCGAAAGTCTGACAACCAGTCTTACCAATGGATATCGTGTTACTTAGTAACTAGGTTGTGGAGGTCAGATAGGCAGTCGCTCCATGTAAAATACTGGTATTCAGCTGCCTGGTTAGACTGGAAGCTGACCCCAACATAGTTGGGCAAAGGCTAGGCAGATGATGATACAGGTTATTAACACATTCGAGCTCAAATGCCATGGCGCCATACATATGTTCAACTATGTGGACCCTCCAGGGGGATAACCGGCATTACGTTTCCGCTAAAGTAAACACTCCAGGAGTGCTCCCGGTGTTGAACGTGTTAATGGAAGGTTGTCCTATTTGTAGAAAATGAAAGCCAACTTAACTAACCCTTACCAAAAAAATTGGTCCTTTGGTGGAACTTAAAAACGTAACCAAAAAGACCAATTCCTTCAACTCCTCACTTACCTTACATAACCGTCTATTTACTTCCCATACAGTCAAACATCACACATCACACGTCACGCACCTGCCTCGACCAATCGGGGCGTGTTAATGACGCTGTAATGAGCATGACTTGCGCCGGCGCACCTCCGCAACCCTGTGATTGTACTACCGCGTCAGTTATCTCCGATGAGAGCGCTATTTCCAGCAATTGTTTGCGTAATTAGCAGTTTTGGGTTAGAAATTATTTGGCTACAAATAATAGTTGGCGTTATTATAGTGTTGGTTCGTTTTCACGCCTTTCCTCGTGAAGGGTGGGAATGGTCGGTGTTGTGTGTCGGCGTATCAAACGCTGGCAGTGACTGTGATTCTTTGGTTGTGATAATATCTTGAATAAACTGTCATTAGTTTAACATCTGCTAACAAATTATAAATATATCTTTTTCTTCGTCTTTTCGTGTCGATAGTTCTCTTCTTCGTTGTTTTTTATTTTTTAAATATGAGCCCAGTAGGTGGCCACGTAGATTGCAGGATCGGTGACATTCTTTAGGTCATCCGAGGTGCAAGTGAACGGGCACTCCAGCAAGTGAGGCATGGTCTGATCAGAAGCACCGCACTCGCACTGGGTGTTGGATGGGTCAGTGATCTCCCACTTCGACAATTGTGTCTGCCGCGGCCTGACGACGGACGGGATTCATATCCGGACTTATAAAGTAAAAACAGTTTATATCCGGTACACCTTCTAATTATAATCAATGGTTTTTGACACTATTAACTTCAAAAATAAAATGGAATGAAATTGTTTATTCTGTAAATAGGATTTCGGAATCACTTTTACACGTCATACTAAAAAAAAAATAGCTAGATGAGTTCGGCGTTTCCTATCTGACTACTTTGAGAAGAAAGGCCGACACAAACTCAGAGGTCGCAGTCAAACTGTCCTCAACAAGTAATGTCCCCTTTCTAAGATAACGAAACTGCTCCCAATCCATTCCCAAAACAAGTAAGCACGTTATCAGCGTCAATAAGGCTATTTGTACCCAAACACCTGACCCGTAAGAGGTAGGACCAATAAAAATACTTGTGGCTCAATAGTGCCGGCGCAACGCGTACCGTTTGGTACTTTGGTACCATTAGTGGCGTAATGAAGCGGTCGGGCTGCTACCAAATGTATCGCGTACGTTATTGGTGTTATTATTAGTGTACATTGTTGTACGGTACGGGACATTGGATCGAAAAGTAGCTTTTTTTACCCGACTACGATTCTGGGGAACGTGCACCTCTTCGTCGCCTTGTTGATTCTTACAACACGCATTTTATGGAACAATATTGTGGCAGCGTCTTTTGTTTTATTTTTATTTTTTATCACTTGTCTTCAGCACTTCTTTTAAAATGGCGTGGGTTACATGTTTGTTAAATTTTAGTTTATTTCTCTGTAATTTGTAGCATGTAACTGTTTTTGTCCCTAATAAATAAATAAATAAATAGACTACGGCGAAGCAAAAAGGAGGGCTATGATTTTGACCGGTATGTATGTATGTTCATTTGTTACCTCATAACTTTTAAACTGCCGATCATAATTTGACAAATGAGGTGTCTTTGGAAGCGTCTTGATCGTCCGCTGGTTATAGGCTATGTGACGTAAAATGCAATATGGCGCCGTCTAGAGGACATAATGTCAAGTTTTTTAAGCTATTGCATAGCTTTTATCGCGGGCTTTGAGCGCGGCGACCGAATCAAGAAATTCCGTAACGTAACGAAAATAAAACCTAACACCGCCACTCCGCCTACCATGTAATGACGGTTCCCATGACAACGTGATGTTGTCATGGGAAACGTGATGTTGTAATGGGAACGTAATTTTTGTTTTATGTCAACACGTCATCATCTCAAGTGTAGCGTTGACAAATAGGAAGTATGGAGGTTACAAATGCTATGCAATAGTTTACCGCGGCAGTCCCCGAGTGCCACACTTTTCTTTTTAATTTTTGTCTCTCTTGTATTGCCACGAAATATTTGGTATAATTTGTAGTAGCAGGCTGTCTAGGGTTCAACGGAAGTACACTTAAGTGTCATCATTCCCGGAGGCCATTTCAGTAAGTCAAGTACTTTTGTATCTTCAAATGTTTTCTGTTTCCTATCTCACTGAAACTTATCTTACCAAATATCTTAACAAATTCGAAGGTCGTTTCATGTCTAGACATTTTACACACTTACTTATAATATTAGAGATAAGATACTTACAGGTACTTACCAGTTTCGAATCCGGTTTGCAGCAGACTCTGAAAAATGTTACAAAAACGGTTCTTCCTTAGTAAGTAGCTTAGTAATAACAGCCGCATAGTTCGATCCGTCAGGTTAAGCTACGCCTGCCGAGATTGGTCTGTGGATGGGTGACCATCTTAACGTACCGAAACCCCTCCGTGCCTCGGAAAGCACGTTAAGCCGTTGGTCCCGGCTGTTATTCGTGAATCTTTGACAGTCATTACGGGTCGTCAGAAGCCCGAAAGTCTGACAACCAGTCTTACCAAGGGGTATCGTATTAACCCAGTTACTGGGTTTTGGCGGTCTGATAGGCAGTCGTTCCATGTAAAATACGGTATTCAGCTGCATCCGGTTGGATTGGAAGTCGACCTCAACATAGTTGGGAAAAGGCTAGGCAGATTGATTGAAGTATCTAAATATATTTTCCTGAGGTTAAGGAAAATTAAAATGATTTTTACTGCCTTTTCTAATATTACGTTCATAATATTGTACAGTCAACTGCACGTCAAAGATAAAACTCGCACTTCGGGTCCAATATAACAACGGGTTCAGGATGTTGATGAGGCTGCCCCGTTTCTGCAGTGCATCAGGTATATTCGCACAAGCACACGTCGATGGCTTCCACGCCATTGTCAGACGGAAATCTGCTTCTTTGCTCTGCAGAGTGCGGGAAAGCTCCAACTCCATCCTGAAGACCATAGCGTTGAGGGACGATTCTCCTTTGTTAGGTGATGTTGTTCGAAGATGCATGTCGAACAACAGCCTTGTTTCGAAATAGATAATTAGTTTACTAACATAGATATAAGTTATCTTTTTATTTACTAACCCATATTTGGATCCAAAATAAAGACTATTTTATTTTTTATTTTATTTTAAAACTAGCTTTAAAAAAAACTGTACTCTGTTGTTGTGGACACAGTTCCCCAACAGTGGACAGCACAGCTAATAGTGCTCCCGGCACCCGCTGCCGACTTCACTCCAATTAATATTCAAATTAATATGTATTTGAGACGATACACTAAATACTGGTGTTTTCCACTGATGTCTATGTGTCGGAATTCTGCTGTTCGACACAACATCCGCGGCATATTGTTCAATGCTATCGTTTTATTTCAGTTATTTTAAATATGAGCACGAAACTAACAACGAAAATGAACTAACTTGTGATTGCTTATTGCTCTGCAACATCCTCGAAGGAATGAGTGTTACTGGTTAATTAATTACTGGAGAAATAAACATTCAATTCAAAATTCAATTCAATTCAAAATATTTTATTTCACATAAACCTACATGGGCACTTAAGAAACGTCAGAAGCTATGTGCACGGTTCCAATTGATCGTTTCCTATGAAGAAGGGCCGGCAAGAAACTCCACGGTTAAACTTTAAAAAATAATTGGCTTTTACAATATTTTCAAATAACAGTATTAATAGGTATGGGAGAACAGTGTAGGTCTTTCAACAAGTACCAGGTACTTACTAAACAAAATAGAAAATGGTCAACAAATCTACAGTCCACTAAGCCTAGGTACAGCGTTCTCACATTCACAAAATAGAAAAGAATCTATCCAAAAGATAAATTAATTAATAAAAAGAAAAAATCTATTTGGATTAAACGCAATTACATGATTGCTATTACAACTGTAACAATAATTATTATCATGTCCACAAAGCCACTAATAAAGAGCTGAAATTAAATTGTAGGTATATTGTTAAATACATTTGGGGGCAGTTAATAGACTCTTACATAATTATGCCATTAAAGAGGTGCTAGGGAAGACACATGTGCAGAAGGAATTATTGCCAAACTTCCTTATCTCCAACTTAGTCTTTAATTTGATTGATAGGTGAATTATTAAAAGTTTATTTTAAAACATGCTTACTGCTCGGTTTCACTTTTTAATGCAGCTTAGCTTCTAAAGCAGTTTAGCTTCGAATCAAAGAACCAATTGGAAAACAACATAACGACACAGATAACGCGCATTGCCCAACAGCAAAATATTTACGATACAGTTTGTTAACGAACTGTTAATATGTGCTTCATGCAAATCATACGCGTCTGTTTTCAAATAGAAGCGGTTAGATAAGACGAGATGAACTAACCAGAGGATGCAAGGGATGAGAGGACTGAGATTATACTTGAAACATCATGCATGGAACGGTGAAGGAAAGCATCGTGAGGAAACCGGCATGTCCTAGAACCGAAAATTCGAAGAAATGTGACATCTGCCAACCCGCACTGGGCCCGCGTGGTAGATTACCACAGAGAGGAGGCCTGTGTCCCAGCAGTGGGAAAATTTATAGGCTGATGATGATGCATGGAAATAATCCAAAATTCGCCCTCATCGCACGAATGACCAATTTTAACATTCGGTAAGATATAGCAAAACACACATCTGAAGTAGATATAGCAAATTCGAAACCTATTGTAATGATACACCATTTCAGTACTAATATTACTGTATTTATATTCTTGCACACATACAAACTTGGTATACTTTTAGCAATATTTAACAAACTATTTAATTAGGTACTCAATATAATCTACTCAAACGTTATAGACTTTAGCCTTCTTGAAGACAACCTTTACATTTCGAGACTCGAACCGAACTGACTTAGAAGCTAAGCGACGCTCCAAACATCATGTTTCCATTCCGTTCAGTCAAAAAACCAGTACTTTTACGGTAACTATCAAATGAGACACTTTTAAACTTCATGATTACACTGATACAAAAATCATTTGAGGCAAATCATATACCTACTTTTAATTTTATATTTAATATTTTAAATCACTACAAATCTTATTAATATTTAGAAATCATGACACATGAGAGAACCAAAAAATTTAATAATGTTGTGGACCTCAAATTAGACATTATCAATAGTGCCCAAAATCTCGTCAAGAACCCCGCTGTCTCCTCAAACTTAAATCGGAATTAAAACCAAAACAGTCAGTCGATCTCGCCCATTATGGTGATAACCACACCTGTTACGAATATTAAGATACACCCGGTACTGATGTCCCAGCAGCCGAGCCGCCATGCCGCCATGTTGTCATTCCAATTGAATTAGACAGGAATTCGGCTGATCAACGGCTTGATGGGGTAAACAGAAGTGTATGTTGTAATTAAAGACGAGTATCTAGAAGCCATGAGAATCATTAGATACTTCCTTTTGATGACCGTATGACGTAAACAACAACTCTTAATTTAGTATCTGATAACAAAGTTCCAAGGAGTAGCGGTTTAAGCTTACATGTTAATTTAATTTCATATACAAATAGTGACGACGTGCAATAATTTTAAATAACAGTTAAGAATATCGTGTGATATCGTGTTACCCAGTAACTAGATTGTGGATTAGACTGGAAGCTGACCCCAATATAGTTGGGAAAAGACTAGACAGATTGATTGAACCATGAGGGATAGAATCGGTTGCATGAGCAAAGAGGGGCAGACTCTGCAGTAAGGCAGAAAAGGATTTCCGACGCTAGCCTATAAAAGAAGAATTAATCAGCATCACAAAGGTTATCAAAACGATTCATAAATTAGAATACATATCGACAGTCGTTATAAAAAGCACTACTATGCTCTGCTCCAACAGTTTACTCAATTCCCGAGAACAAAAATTAAAGAATTACATAGCTAACGTTGTCCCCCAAACACAACGTATTTGTAGAACAACAAACGGCTCAATAAATCGTCACTCATTTATATCTATTGTAATGTAACGTTACTAACATGGCGGGGAGAGCAGCCATTACGGAGCTTCCGACTTCAATAAATATGTGGTCTTGGATGACGTTGCTTTGTTACGTATTGATATCAAGGAGGGCGGGATATTGCTTGTGACGCCGCAGGAGACCGTTCCCATGGATGATAACCGTTCATTGGTAATTTTTGATGTTATTGAATGATCTTTAGATCGAATTAAATCAATTTAACTGATCAACTACAAAGTTTTACTGGTGCGCTTGGATATAACTAGGTATCTCGAAGGACCAGTAACTCAGTGGGTGTAAGGACCAGTTTTCGATTTCTGGTGTCAGTTATTGACAATGTTGGTCGTCCTTCTCAAATTGGAGATTTTCGAAATTCTCACTCTAAAATCATCGCAACGTTGTTGAGTGTTTAGATCTGTATGCTTAGATTTTACACCGTAACGATTTACCAATGATACCCTATCAAATTCTACAAAAATCATCCCTAAAAGAAAACAACCATGAAGCCATAGATAAAGCCATTACCAGACAACTGAATATACAGGAAATAATCGGCACATGACACATATACATACGTTCATTGTACACAGACAATAACTCCAAATTGAGACCTCACATTCGCCACGCTAGTCCGCTCAAATCTGCCGCCAAACTGTGGGAGCGGCGACAAAGCCCATAATAATAGATAAATAAAGTCAAATACCGCATGCAAACTTACATGTTCAACCCCAAAGGACCAAATTCAACCCTATGTCAAACATACAGGGATGAAACTGATATACAAAACCGGTAAATTCGAATTTTGTTTTGGAAATCGTAAATCATGCCGCATTTCGTTAAGGGTTGCCGACAATACCTGGTCGTGTTCGCGTAATAAATTATGTTTTATGTTTATAAAAACATCGAAATGTATATTAGAGGTTTTATTTGTTTGGTGATTACAAAAATGCCGCCTTTGACTAGGGATGAAAGAAGGGTGTTTCGATTTCACGGCTTCGTCGCGAAACTTGGAATTTAAGTTTTATGCGGCTTGGGATACGTACTCAATCTAATGACATGACTTGATTATGTTTTAAGTAGGTATTTATGAAAAAGAGGCAGTAAAGGATATCATTATTTTAATGTAGTAAAAAGTAAATAATTCGAAATCAAACACCTCGAGGAGTAAACTCTGTTCTGTGGAGCAAACAACATCGAAAAGCAATCTTCCTTTCCTGGTAAACAAAACAAACTCTTCGACGGAAATATTCCTAATCTAACCAAGTTGATAGCTCCATACAAACTGCATGTAATCTCCAGTAATCCCGATCTAATCTCCACAACTTGGCTCTCACGAGTTTGTTTTAAATAGACTAAATCAACAAACGGAACACGACAAGGATTTGTCTCAAAACGCTTGAGAATAGAATCTAAATATGGAGTTCATTACGGAATTTGGAACTTCAAAATATTTTCTAAATTCTATAGAAATACTGATTTTATGTACTCATCTTGAAATGGAATTTAAAGTCAGTTATTATCAGATCTGTCTTTAGCAATTTCTGGTCCTTCGAGTCTTTAAAATTTTCCAATCAGTAGATATTATTGCAGTTGAATATTCTGTAAATCTCACTATCGAGTGAACGTTTGTATCCTACAACTTCAATGTTTGTGTTGCGTTGAAATGCTTGGTTCTGTGGAAACTGCTGAATTATGAGTACCATAATGCATTAGAATAGCACTGTTGCTGAACTGAATTCCATCATCTTATTTAATTTACGGCTCTACTTAATGTTACTGTTAGCCTGCATCATCCTACTGCTAGACAAAGGTAACACCATGACTTCTAGCTCTTTCGATCCAGGGCTAAGGTGGACCGCTGGTCATTTTGTTTTCTCCAGTTCGTCCCGCCATCTTCTACGGGGCCTGCCACGACGCCTTCTAGCTATGTCAGAGCTCCAAATAGTGGTTTGGCCTATAGAAGTATAAAAATTATGTATTAGATTTGTTGAAACTGTTTGTACTCCCCGTCATTTGTCCTTTAGGGTTCATTATAAAACCAGTGTCAGACAGCATTTGTCTGGCATTAATGTTGAAATGAACCTTTTTGGCGCAGCCGTGAGGCGCACACACATTATTGTTAAGAGATTATTTTCACTTTTTTATTTTGTTTGTATTTTGTGTTTTACGAACTTTGTCCAAATTAAAAATGTATTTCTTTCTGCCTTTCTTTCTTTCTTGGCTCATTGCGCATATGGCAGACGTGATCTACCCAATCCCACTCTTTACTTTGTTTTCCAAAAATATCCATCTTTATTCCGATATATAACTTTCAGACTGTTTGCTGCCGAAGCATTTTTTTCTTACAAACAATGACATTAATCGTTACAATTTAAACTTATATGTTGACCTACAAATCAACAATAATTACGATACCTTCAAACACGAAGTTAGTCACGCTGGTAATGTTACCCAACATGGCCGCATGGCCACACAACACAACAGTAAGAAGGGAGGCAACCCCACATAGTTACACTTTTGAATTATTTTTATTTCATTAATGACAAAAGATTTCACCCGTTTTGAAATATGATTTGGTCGCCATCTTGTCCCCGCATGCGCGCGCAGAATTTTCTACACAATCGACTCACGCACACATTGATACTTTGTTTTTTAACAATAACCGTGGCTAACGTCAAAAATATGGTGTACGGTGGTTATTTAGAATTTTATAGAACGAATGCCATGGCGTGTCTAATTAATAAATGTAGGAACCGGCGGCGTTTTTTATAAATATGTTTTGACATGTTTTAATATGTCTGAATTTAGTTGGAACTTGTTTAGGTAGAATATTTGAATTGGTAGATATGTTAATTTTATGTTTTTTAGTGTCAATACCCAGTAAAATTAAAAACAATCAAATTATACCCATAAATAAAATACTATCTTTATATATCTTTTGGCTCATCTTTTTTAAGCAATTTAATTAAATTCTTAAAAAAATGTACAGTGACCATAAATTATAATCTGTTCGGGACATCGATTTAGCGTCAAAACTCCTAACTACAAACTTATAAAATATCAAAATCGATCTCATCGACTAACTAACTATAAATGTAACAATTTAATTAATTCAATTAAATTGATCGATACAAACTGTCAAAATCGATTGGTAAAATATTAAACGGAATCATTTCATAAATTCTTCGTTGATTGCCTTTCATTAGTAATTTTATCGAAAACAGTTTTGATTGAGACATTCAGATGATGATATAAGAGTGTGGGATGAAATGACTCCTGCTTGCTAAGTTTGAAGTTTTATGAAGATTCATTCCATATTTTATATCTTTTATTTCTCATAAAAATATTGAGTGGAATATTTGTAATTTCGAGGAAATAATTTGGTTTGAAGATGTAGTAGTTCTTTTAAGGGATCCGCGTTAACTGCAGTTGCTCCTTCAATATAAGCGATGGTTGACCAAATCAAGGAGAAACGAATCGTCATTTACCACAAATTGACAATAACGAAGTTGATGCAATAAAACTTAAAAATAAAAATATTTCTAACTCGACATTAAAATTTATAAACACGATCATAAAAAACAACATCAGGTTTTTTTCTTCATAAAAACTTACAAAATAATACAATAGAAACATAATAGTAAAAAATTATATCAATCTAAAGCGGACATAAATTACAACATTAGTACGGGACATAGTGATTTGAGCTGCGTCTGCGCACCCCGCGTCAACTGAGACGTCAGAGACCCGCCAATAATAAAGCAGCAAATATTTATAAATGTTTTATTTGAGCCGTGAGGGATCATGTAGCCAAATTCTGGTAGGGTGCAAGGGAAAAGAATTAGCGACTGGTGATTAAAAGATTGGTGATTGAAATTATTTCAGTTATCACATCAGCCATAGACACCAATATGTTACCGGGTTTTTTTTTATGTTGTATGTACTTTTATATTTAAATAATATTTATAAAAGAAGTTAATATTTTTCATTCGAGTATTGGGATTAGCAGCGATTATGTCCAATATTATTACTTGATGTCTGAAAATCAGTATAATTTGCAAAATAATAATATTTTAAGTAGGTGCTTACGGCAGCTTGGATCCTGTTCCTGACAGCAGCTTGGACCCTGTTGATGGCCACTATTTTTTATATTTTAAATGTTTTTATATAAAAATATTAAAAAATGTATTTAATATGTAAAGCAAAAATGCATAAAAATTTTAAGGAGGTGCTTAAAATAAATCTTCGTTTCTGTTTTTTGTTTTATCAAAAATAAAAACATATAAATGTGATATTTTTTTTACAAATCGCTCTCGCCCCCTCTTCAACTTGAACCTCAGCCATCAACAATTAGCCCTATTGTACTCTCCCTATGTCGGGTGAAGCAACGCGGTGCAACTAGTTTGTGCCCGAGCCCCGAATGTAGATCGAATTATGTTTGCACACATGCTTAGCCAGAAGAGCTTAAACAGATTTAATGTTATGGAAGACATTTTGGAAAACGTTTCGTTGAATATTGTTTTAAATTATAGAAATAAGGGTGGTAGTATTTTTGCATAAGAAAATGTGTTGCAGAACTTTTATTAATAACAATAACACTTAAAGAAACCACTATGAAATCAAATGACCAGTAATTATGATGGGCTATCTGCGCCACGCGGTTTCACCCGCGTAAGTCTCGATCCTGTAGGAATATTGGGATAAAAAGTATCCTATGCGTTAATCCAGGTTATAAACTATCTGTGTGCCAAAGTTCAGCCGTTTGAGCGTAAAGAAGAGACAAACATACACACACACTCACAAATTTTCGCCTTTATAGTATTAATGTGATAATAAGATATTAACACTCCATCATCATCATCGACCACATGAAGGAAATATTCTTAGATTTGACCACAAACTCATTAACATTGAAAATAGAACAAAACAAAACAATTTGTAGCTTTGATCGCTTCAATAAAATCAATCAAAAACTGTTCTTCGTTTCTTAAAAGTAATAAAACCATTTCATTTTGCAAACCGGATAGGTAAAATGCCACAATATTATCAATACTTAAGCATTCATAAATGAAGCCTTCTTGTATTCTATACTAATATAATCTACGTGATAATAAGTAGTTATACGGTTATAATTTAATGCAATTGTCGCGGTACGGTTATTGTTACCTTGAAAATACAATCGATATTGCAACGGTTCTTATAAAAGTCAATGCTGGCAAATGTTGTGCCAGTAATAATGAATACATTTTAATACAAACGACGAATTTCAATAGCGTTATCAATCATTTTAGCTCTTGGAAATCAAAACCCAAAAAGAGACTACTAGCTGCGCCCCGCGGTTTCACCCGGATAAGTCTCAATCCCGTGAGAATATCGGAATAAAAAGTATTCTATGTCTTAACCCAGGTCATGGTCTCATCATCTACAAATGGTCAGCTGTTTTAGCGTGAAAGCGTGACAAACAAACATACAAAATATCTTTTCTAGCTCTTTATAATATTTGTTTAGATTATGATACCAATCTCTTAAATCACAAGTCTTTTACGATCTACTCTTCCTTAGTAAAACTTTCTTATTCCAGCTATTCAGATAAGTGCAGGAATGATTAATTCCTCAAAGAAAGAAAACTTTTATTTAGGTAAACACAGTTCGTGAAACATAAAATACAAACAAAAAAAAATGTGAAATAAGAAAAAAATAAAGAAGATAAAAAATTCTAAAAAGATTTTGTTACACGTGAAGAGTTTAGGAATAGGTACTAACTATTAACGCACAGATTTATAAAGATAAAAAGAAAATTATGAAAATGGCTGACGCAACCATAAAGAAAAAGAAACGAAGAATAAAGAGCTTCGAGTTTCGTTTACATATCAATATCACACTTGAAACGTGTCACATCAACCAAGAATAACAAAAACCAGGTACAAACGAGCATCACTAGGTGCATCAAAAAGATTCAAAAATTAAACTTCAAACTCAACCACTTAATACAATTTATTTTTAAACAAAAATTAACATTTAAAATCAAGTCGACCCTTATCAAGCGCGCAATAACTCCTTCTTAACATAATATACTTAAATCTCATTCAGAATATTCGCTACACCGCTAATGTGTGGGTAAATCTGTCCGTGCGGAAGTCAAAATTATTGTCACCCTACGCTTTTCCACACTGTTCAAGACTCAACCTTATTTTCTTTACTTTACAGTTCAGAATTGACTGTACATGAACTTTGACATTATACAGGGTGATATAGATTTTTATAATAAGTAGTTCCATTGAATAAACGCGATGCACCGTAAGAAATTAGTTGTCATTGATGTGTGGCTATTGTCGCGTGATGGGTGAGCGGAGTGTCACTGCGCATGTCACGTCACTATTGTCGAGTCGTCGGAATATTTTTGTATCGTGTCGTATTGTTGATAAAAAGTGTGAGAGACCAGGAAACTGGTCGAGCGTACAATATTAGTTGATAAAGCTATACGTTGTGTGACGTTTGGAAAAATAAAACCGGCCAAGTGCGTGTCGGACCACGCACAATGAAGAGTTCCGTAGTTGGGATGAATTTATCCCAAAAACAAACTTAACTTTGTAGTTGAAAAATATGTTCTCCCATACGGAATGTATGGGAAAACATGTTTTTGCAACTGCAAAGTTAAGTTGGTCAATTATTACTCGTTAACCTGTAAAGCCTACTTAGCTGTGATAGTTTTTCTTTTAATTTCGTTATATCAGCTACTGTTGTGATTTTTTTCACACACCCAAAACTAACCATTTAGCCGGCAGGGGGGGGGGACACTTGACTCTAACAAAAATTAGCACTTTAAAGCTTAATATTTCGCAAACGAATCCCTGAATCCAAAAATGGTTTTCACTAACTCACAATATTTTTGAAGGACCTTTCCAATGATATCCCTCACCATGGGGTAAAAAAATAAAAAAATAAACATTACCACTTTACGTGTATGAGAGGTACCCTAAAAAAAAAATGTTTTTCATAATTTTGTTTTACCACTTTGTCGGCGTAATTAATATGTATACCTATGCTAAATTACAGCTGTCTAGTACTAAGGGTCTCGGAGCTAGACCGCGGACAGACAGACAGACAGATAGACAGACGGACATGACGAAACTATAAGGATTCCTTGTTTACTACGGAACCCTAAAAACGGAAAAGAAATGTGTGATGTGCACTTGGGTTTAATTGAATTCAATTTCGACTTCGTATGGTATAAAACTTATGGAACCAAAATTGATTGCCCTCTCATAATTATAGACTTTCAAACTCATCATTTTAAACCTACTTTTTAAATGCTTGTTTAAAAGGTATTTTATTTAGAATTTCATGTTCTAGGATTTATTTTTTAAATTATTATTTAGTTTTAAAACTTTGATCGTCTATTGGCAACTAGGATAAAAAATATATATATACTGGATAAACTTCTTAAACTAAATTAACTTTATAGTATTTAGCATAGCGAACTATTTACATTTGGTACTAAATTAAAAGACTAACTAACTATCTGTATAAATAAAAACAAATTTAGAATTAAAATGAAATATACATAGAAAACATGTCATACCTAATTATTATTTTTTTGTCTATATAATTTCGTAAAACAGACGAGCTAAGAAGGAAGGAACTATTGAAGATGTTGGTAGGTACTATCGAAGAAACCCATACCTAAGCAAATCGAAAACAAAATCCCGTGCACACGACCCTTTTTTTTCGTAGGTAACCGTTACTACATCGGCCGAGCGCTGCAAGCAAAAATAGTCCTTACGGTGTACAGGTATGGGTTTCTTCGATGGTACAACACTGGCCACTTAGAAAAGCAAAACCCCGTTATTTTAGCTAAATAAGAACCAGCCATATTATAATATTCTACTAATCAACAAAATCAAAATAATAATGCCAACCCACAGAGATATTATCGATATTTCTGTCAACCAAGTTCCCAGATATGTAACGGCAAAATTATCCCACACATTATCATTATTCCAAATATTCTTAAAGTCTATCACACATTTAATAAGTTCCACTCAGCGGCTAATATATATCAGAAGAAAACATATTATTATGGAAACGATCGATTGGTTAAAAATGGAGTAAGTAATGGCAAATATAACTTGACACATCAGGGGGGCGCCACCTGCAAAGGGAACTGTCAACTTTACGTCAAATTCTATGAACATTGCAAGTTAGTTCCTAATTATGCCACCACCGGTTTAGATGTGGTGGTTATACTGTGTAATTATTATCGGCTTGAAAACTGGTAACATTTTAAGTAGGTGTATGCAATGAAGATAATCTGATGGTCCACGGCGCAGCTTCACATTAGAACATCTTAATTTCAATCGCCATAAAACGCATAAAGAACAGTTTTATAAAAGCGTCATGGATTGGTAAAGCGGACTGTTCATGGTGCGACAGAGTGCTACAAATAAAGTGATGATGATTTTGATTTAATAGCAAAATAGTGGCTGCTTTTAGTGGTTAATAATTTAAATAATAAAATAAAAAATTGGTAACTTTTGTGAAAACTTTTTCAACAAGCGCTTACTGAAAATGAGCATCTGTTTAAAAAAAAATCTTTTTGCTAATACTCAGCACTGAAACTATTATTTATTTATTGAGAATTAACAACGTTCGTATATACTACAGAAATTACAGGAAGCAACAGAAAATAAAGAACTATAAATGTACCAAACAATTATGGGTAAATACAGCATTTTCTTATTATCACCTACTAGGTGAATAATTTTAAAGTAGACCGCAATTAGGGTACCGTATCCTAACTGCGTAATACAACACAATCACAATCTGTTTCGATTTGAAACAGATTGCTAATCCATTGCTTCAAAAGTTAAAAAAAAAATTTGCTCAACAACGTAAATAACGCAATGAATGTTGTTGAATTGTCAAAATGAAACAAATTAGCCATAATTGTTTACGTAAATAAGTTACGCAATTAGGGTACAGTTAAAAATTATTTACAGTATAAAACAAACAAAGATAGATACATATCTTAATAAGTAACAAAAAGTAAGGGATAAAAAAATGCTCACTGGTATTAATATTATTATAACTTGCGAAACAAATGATCCAGAAGTTTAGATCGGAACCGACCAAGTGCATCAAGCTACCCGAAACTGTCAAATTTTCCCAATCAACTTTGAACCTTATACTTCAGCGATAAAGTTGAAAATCCATTAAATAAATTTGACAGATTGTGGCAGCCTAATGTGCTGACGTCTGTACATGGACTCACTTGGTCATCTACTAGATCACTGCACTTGTTCATGAGCCTCACACATTCTTGGCAGTGGAGAACTTTCTCCGTACACGGTTCTTCGGGGCGGGGAGGATAGAAAGGGTTGATATCTAGAAGGGTTAATTAATCCTACTCAGGAACTTAGGACAGTCTATCAAAAAAGTAAGTTTACTAAGCGTTATTATTATGCTTAGAAATTGACAACGTTAACGAAAGTGTCCATAGACAACATATTTCTGTTAGCTTAAAGCGAATTTCTTAAGAGGCCAGCCACACGGCTCGCAACTACAAATCGAGATGTTTGCAAAATTCAATTCCAAGCACGTTGCGCTAGTGCGAGTGCCTGTCGGAGCGATATACACCTACAGTGAGCAATACTACCACGCACACATTGACAATTATTGCTTGACGCGATAGTACTACTAGATTTTTTCGAAAATTTATGATAAATTTGGATGTGTTCCGTAATACAAAAAATTATGAATGAAAACTTAATGTATTTCCATTTTTTTTTTCGATAATTTGTAACTTGATAACATAAACTATGCTTCTGCGGAAACAATATTACAAATATTGTTGTTTATAATACAGAAAAAACAATATGAAAACATGTCATTTACGCTGTAAAAATGTATGAAATGCAATTCGCTTACACTTCATTTAAAGGTAAGTAAAGATGTAGGAGCCTAGATTAACACTATCTCAATCCGAATATCAACATAATATGGTGGAAATATGCTCAAATTGCAAATGATTTATGTACTACGTTTGTATGGACAATTCATGCGTCGCCGCAATCTTAAAACCCAAAACTGTCGTGCCATGAATGTCCAGCGTGCAGTTAATTTATATCAAGCGACACAGGCGAGGACAGCGCGGCGCGATTATCGTAATCATGTTGTGTCGCCCGCGCCCGCGCCGCTTTGATGTGCCGACTGCGGTGACCACATGATATCACGGTCGAAGAAGAGGTAAGCTTTTTAATAATTCCTTTGGTAGATTGCTGATATTATCGGTAGTAGAACTGTCTCAGACGTTTTTCAGATGTTATGAAAAGTTCGAGGACTTGATTTACCGTGAACAAACCGTGTAAGTTAATACTTATTTTATTTAATGTTCTGTGTCTCGTAATGTTAATTTCTTTGCACACCTACTTTTATATAGAATCAAGTTTTTCTAACTGAATAGACAGCTGTGCTGCTGGGGAGTTTGTTGCGCCACTTCTTCTTCACAGCTAAAGGCACTAGGAAGTGGTGAAGGGTGGGCGTTTTGGAGGACTGTCTTATGTAATTTTGGCGTTCGAAAAATGCTGATTCTCAGCCTAATTTAAATAAATGACTATTGATTTTGATTTTATCGAGAAATAGTCTAATCTTTAAAGACGGTAGGCTCTATGTAAAACAACTTTTATTTTTTAACTATATCGGCGAAGCTCTTGGCCTGCATCTCACCTAAATCTCACCTAATGGTAAGTGGTGATCAGGCCGAAGGTGGAAGCGAGCTTCACCCGGAATCCTCAATCTTACCTCTAACTGCCGAGAAACACAGCACTACTGTTAACATTGTTGTTATGGCGACAGACTTAAGTAAAATAAAGAGTAGCTTCTTGCTAAAAAGCTTTCAGAACTAGCACCTTAATTGCGTAACTTAGTTTCGAAAACAACTTTGCCTAATTTGTTTCATATTGACAGTTAACAACATTCATTGCGTTATTTACGTTGTTGAGCAGATTTTTTTTTTCCAACTTATGAAACAATGGATTAGCAATCTGTTTCAAATCGAAACAGATTGTGATTGTGGCGCAATTAGGGTACTGATCATTTTAGATACTCATAATGTATTTGAAAGGCTCATTGAAATAGGCGGGTCAACATGTAAAAAAGAACACTATTCTTAAAATAAATGTGACCGAAAGAACGCATGTTATCAAGATTAAAAAGCAAAAGAATTCAAACAAATTAACGGTTCCACTAAACTTAACTACTTAGTGGTTCTAGAGACTGGTATTACTTTAATAATATTGATCTCATAATCCTTTGTAATCTATTTGACTTTTAAAAGTCTGCTTTGTCACACTTTAAAGCATTTTTATTAATCTGCTTTAACTTCTAATCCAATGCTGTCTAAAAATTAGAATGCATCTACTTAAGTAGGATTTGTAAAGACACATCGAGCCTGTTATGGAAGAACATCGTAAGCGACTTTTATGAAATTTTACAGGAGAGGTATTTTATTGATTATTTTTAATTTGTTATTTATAGATCTCCGGTTTTTGTATATATTGCAAAACACATTAGGCTCTATGTAAAATCAATTAAATGATTGCAGAAAGAGTTAAATAATGAGTACTTTTGTCGCTTAAGATAAAAATAACGGTCATGATTTCTGTTTGTTTTCAAAAATCGTCATTTACGCTATTACTTTTCTTTAAAATAATTAAGGCTAACTAATGTATGCACTGTGTTTTTTCTCCTAATATCACGCGTTTCAAGGCCCTCGTAAGGCCTAAAAATGCTTGCTCGCTACCCCACATCTTAAAAATCACATGACATAGGGCCTAATTTATTTATTAACAAGAACAAATTGCTTGCTACCCAGATCTTAAAAATCACATAACCATAGGGTCTAATTTATTATTAACAAGAACAAAATTAGTAGTCTTTTAAGTTTGAACTAGAACAGTTCTAAAAATCTGCGTTTAGTTGTTACTCAGAAACAAGAATTACAATGGTAAAATTTAAATAAATTTTTAGTGTTTAAAGTTTTTAACATTTCAAAATTATAAAAATTCCAAATTGAATATTACTTCATTCAAATAAATAGGCAATCAAATAATCAGAATACAGTATTTTCTACAAATAAACAATATACTTCTATGTTCTATGTTATGGGGTTTTGGTTTCCGCACTTAGTCCGTCAGGTGGACCATTGTGCGTGGGCCATGGCGGCCGTTTGGTGGTTATTCCAACCAGCCCACCTCCCTCCGGAAGTTAATTAAAACTCCTGGTCTGTTCAGAACATCTGTGAAAGATCTGGATGACCCGAGGGTTTCTGATCTAATTTGGGTGACGCCTGTGCATTCAAAGGGCACGTGCGTGACGGTTTCCTTAACCTCCATGTGCGCCCTGCACAGAGAACTGTCCGTTATGTCTATTGTGTGGAAGTGTTTGTTTAGCGAGCAGTGTCCCGTGATGGTCCCCGTTACCAGGCGCAGGTCATTACTGTCCAGGCGTAATAAACGCCTGGTTAGCCTGCTATCCAAGTACGGCATAGCTTCCTTGGACTGCCTGCAGCCCGGTATCGAGGTCCACCAGTACTCCGCTTGTGTGTGGGTGTACTCCTGTATCCACCTGCGTATTTGGTTGTAGGGGACTGGTACGATAGGCTCGGGTTCACCTTCACAGACTGCCGTGCTAGATCCTCTTCTAGCAAGTTCGTCAGTTGCGTCGTTACCTAGCGATCCACTGTGTCCTTTTATCTATTGCAGTGTTACCGTGTTGCGGCTAGATACCGTTACCTGTTCTAGTGTATTGTGACATTCTAGTATTAACTTTGAGGTAATATATTTTTTCCGTAAAGATTGGAGAACTGAAGCACTGTCAGAAAGTATACGAATGTGGGTGTCCGTAACTCTCCTGGCTTCTATGGCGTGAACCGCTTGTATGATGCGTGGGCATCATACAAGCGTCTATCAGGCGGAGTGTGTGGACACTCCGCCTGATAGACGGTGTTGAACATTCCCAGCAGGCGGGATATATTTATGTTTAGGTCGTGTGAGAAGATTCCGACTCAGGTACCGGAGTCTGTCTTCGATCCAATAAACAAAATAAATTAAGCATATACAATATACGCAACACAGATTTTGGGTAGTTCATAAAACTATGTTTTATAGTACCTAAGTGACAAACATTACTTACGAGATGTTGGTTACGATAATTCTAATTGTTCATAAATATCAAACTTTTACTTTTGTCGTTTGCGATACTTTCTAATGCCAGTTATAATTTTGACGTTTATCCAAATATTGGTTTAAGTGTTTTTGTATCAGGATCTAAATTATTTTAGCTGTACGTCACAATAGTAAAGTGAAATACCTACATTCTGTCGGTTACGATGTTTTTCCATAACAGGCTCGACATCTCATAATCTTTTAATAAGTATAAAAATAACTGTTTTAAATTTAAATGACTTCATCTATTGCCGAGTTGAACCAGAGATGTAAATCATGTATGTGCTTGAATATTATATTTGGTACATGATGTGATACATATATGTTTAACAAAAGTTCTTTAAACCATATTATTATCTTATCTATTATAAAAAAATATTTCTTATATTATCTATTACATAACTAAACACGCTAAGTAATAACAGCTGCACGGGTCGATCGATCAGGTTAAGCTACGCTTGCCGCGGTTGGTCCGTGGATGGGTGACCATCTTTACATACCAAGTCCCCTCCGTGCCTCGGAAAGCACGTTAAGCCGTTGGTCCCGACTGTCATTTGTAGATCTTTGACAGTCGTTACGGGTAGTTAGAAGCCCAAAAAAAGTCTGACAACCAGTCTTACCAAGAGGTATCGTGTTACCTAGTCACTAGGTTGTGGAGGTCAGATAGGCAGTCACTCCATGTAAAATACTGGTATTCAGCTGCATCCGGTTAGACTGGAAGCCGACCCCAACATAGTTGGGAAAAGGCTAGGCAGATGATGATCTATTACAAATATGTATGAATTTAAATTAAGAGTAAGTATTTATGAAAAGTTTTCTATTTTGAAAATTTAAATTCTTTGAAGTTTATAAAACTCTAATAAAGTAACAAAAAACGCAAAATTCCCGGAAATTCCTAGTCTTAATTAGGGCTAAAAATCGCAAAAAAAAATGATTGTTCAACTACCAAAGTTTACGCCTTCGTCCTTAATCAGATACAATCATGGACCCCGCATCACACCCACGGCCCAAGATTATCATCTCGCGTTACATTTGACAAGAAAAATTAATATGTTATTGTGCTTATTATTAAAATTTAAACGCATACCCACTGTCGCTTCCAATTATACCGTGAAACGTTAAAAACTTATTTATAAATAATGGTTTTCTTCATCTCGCGGTGGAACGTACTGCTTTTTAATTTTTATAGCAAATGAACGTAATTTATGATGCTGACATTCATTAGACGGTGTTCGAATAGTATTATCGATAGGGGTAAAGAAACAAACGTATTGAGAACTTAATCTATATTAAAAATCTAAATTTTTGAAGAGAAAACTTCTTCAGGCGCGTTGGTCATTTTTGAGATGGGAAAAAACAATTGAACTCGCGACACCGTTACCGACACTTCATTTTTGTAAAAGCGAGTGTGCTTTTTATTTATATCAGGTTACGGATCAATGTTCTATGCAAGTATTTTTCTTCCATCAAGGCGATGTTTTTCAAGTTTTCACTTCTGTCGGCATTCCCGGAGTGCCACTATTTTTTTATAAATGACGATTATATTGGAGCACCTAGGTAGAGCTTCTTCATTTTTTTCGTGTGATTATTGACTAACCTGGTGACAGACTTATTTATAACGCCCATGGGCCTCTGAGTTGGCTTCACATCCCGTCGAGAAATATCTCTCATGCATTTGAAAGTTCCTCACGATGTTTTCCTTCACCATTTTTGAAGCAAGCACAATACGCACATGAATCCGAAATGTCAGAGGTGCGTGCCTCGGTTTCGAACTCGAGACCTATGACTTGGCAGTTCGACGATCACACCACTAGGCTATCACTGCTGCCTAAAGGTAGGGTAGGTAGTGCTGAATGACTGTTACTCATGCTGCTGGGTAGAAAACTAACCCCCTACGAAACCAATAACAGAGAATAGGATATACTTGTAATTATATTGCAAAGTCAAAGTCAAAGTCAAATCATTTATTTCAAATAGGCCTATGTATGGCACTTTTGAACGTCAAAAATTACAAAATAATAAAATTGATTCTAGTCGCCCCTTCCAAAAGGTAGTTTTCGTATGGAGAAGAATGGGCAAGAAACTCCACCGTTACTCTTTTAAAATGTTTTACAATATTGTTAAATAATTATTATATGTGAAGACGATGCACCTAGAATAAAATTACTATACCACAATAGGTAAAAAAAAATAAAAATGAAGCAACGATAGATAATATAATTTGTGATAGATACATGGTTCTCACATATTTACAAACATTGTAAAAGTAGTCGATTTTCCTAAAATTTTACAATTAATAAGTCAGTGTGTAAGGAAGTAATCACAGAATGTAAAATCAATGTCATACTTAAAACACAAAGTAATAAATTTTACAATTAAATTAGCAACCAGTTTGATTTTGTCTTGATTCTAAATTGTCCTATGGAGCAGGACTAGCATGTTTCCAAGCACTCTTATCTTGGATATAATCCTCTAATTTGTAATATGCTTGTTTACAAAGTGTACTTTTTATATGAGTTTTAAATTTTCTTTCATTTAATTGCAATATGTCACAAGGTATTTTGTTGTAACATTTAACACAGTACCCCATAAAAGATGTATGTACTTTAGATAACCTGAAAAATGGTTGATCTAGTTTATCTTTATTTCTAGTATTAAAATTATATCTATCACTTATTTTATTAATAACATAATAGCAAATAACAGTACAGGGAACCGATGCGAATTCCGGTAAATATCTTGGCAAATCCTTACGGCAAAATGCAAAAGAATCTAAGAAAGATTCAAAAGCCAGCTGAAAACACACTCAAGCAAAATATATCTTCAACTATACAGTTATTAACCGCACACGACCCATTAACACATTCATACATTTGTATCGCCGACAGCTGAACGATCTTCCAGATTTCATGGTGGTCTCAAATCTCAAGTGCTTACTACAAATCTATTCAAGACCAACTCAATCAGCATGAACAATTTACGTTACAACAATTATCCAAGTTAAGCGAATCGAGATCATCCGGAACGCAAAATGGACCCGAAATAATGTTCTCTAAGACTTGTTTGCCGACTTTGTCCTTTCCATGCCCAAATAATACTGCTGAATAATCTGCTATGAATAAATAAGCAGTCGCTTTGTCAAAGTGACGTATATTGACAAGTATTAGTCGGAAGAACTGTCCCTTTTTATAATACAGACGAAACAGGACCTTAATCCTTTGGGATAAAAAAGGACGACGATTTCAAGAGTCGCAAAATTATCTTGTCGAGTTTTAGATCCTTCATTTTAAACATTCGACTCTGTAGTCATGTCTAAAGGTTCAGAATTGTTTGTTAATGCTTCATGAATTGGAAATCCATGTCCTCTAATCCATCGGCGATTAGTTTTGATGTCTTCAAGGATAGTTTTTTCAGCACGTTCACTTTCAGACAGATGTGTGTGAGACGCGCGGGTGGGCTGCGCCTGTGGTCTCACAACTCCATTATCTATTATTGTCCATAATAACTAGCTATTGTGCACATTGTCAACGCTGTTTTCACTTTCTTTAATCCTTTAACACGTAAACAGATATATTATAGATATATTGGAAAGGTTCTAAGTGACGACAGTCTTACTAGCGACGGGATTAGCTAAGAAATATTGGTTTAGTAATTATGGGTTTCAACGTCTTGAAATAATAACAAAGGGAGAAGAGAACTTAATAAGGTTCAAACAATACCATATTAAAACGATTGGTCACAGATTTTTTTAAGTATACTCAGAAAGTTAAAATGAAACTACTTGATTTAATGGAAGGACCTAAGCACAGTATAAATATGGACAGTATAGGAACTACGTAGTAAACATTCAAAACGGCATACTCAAGAGACGCGTTCATTGACGAGACCCCAAGCATAGGTAATTAATTATTTCAACAAAATGGCTTACTTTTCATCTTCTTTCTTTTTCGTGTGGTCAGTGACAAAACTTTTTTTTTTTTGGGTGGGAAATTATCAAATAACTTCTCCCGCTCTGGGCGGAGCGGGAGGGCGTGTTAGACTCTTACTGACTAAAACCCACCCGTGTTCCTTCGGTTGCCCTGTTGCCGAGGGCCACGATTTCCCTATCGATTTTCTTCGAACCCCCGGCAGGCATTGGCCCTAGCGGACCCCGTCAATTCAGTCAGTGACTAACCTGGTGTCAGAGTTTTAAAGCCGCCCATGGGCCTCTGACTTGGCTTCACATGCCGTCGGGAAATATCGCCCAGGCATGCCGGTTTCCTCACGATGTTTTCCTTTACCGTTTTTGAAGCAAGTAATACAATACGCACATAAATGCGAAAAGTCAGAGGTTGGGTTCGAACTCAAGACTTAGAAGTCCAACAGTCACACCACTAGGCTATCACTACTAGTTTCCATACTGTCCATATTTATATTGTGCACGTAGGCACCTTTGCATATTGCGTTGGTAAGTCTAATAAACCAAGAGAAGAATCGAAAAAGAACTTTCCAACTATTCAAAGTTTTACTGAAAATCTGTTGATCCGAAAGTAGCGGCTTTGGATGCCCTGAACGAAACTACGAAAACTTTGGCCCTGGACATCATCTTGCATAATCGTAAAGTATTTGGTTAGTGTGTATCTATAATATGTCTATGTCTTTTTCAGACGCAAGTTATCGCATGTCTATCTAAGACAAAAGGAAGCTTCTAATAATACAAAAATCAAAATTTCCCACTACAAAATCTTCGTCAACACCTCCTTCAGAACACGGCTTTATACGAGAGCCGTGCCTGCCGTCACGTCAGTATTGAGAATGACTACCGCGTTATTATTTAACAAAACGCCATTGTTTCGCGGCCATTGTGCGGTCCGTGTGAAGTTGATATGTATATTATAGCGGCCGGAGCGTAATCACAGGGTGAGGGACACGGGAGGAATAATAGGAGGTGAAGGGAGGTTCGAATGTGCCTACAGAGGTGGAGACTCGAGGAGGTTTTTGGTTTTCTAGAAGTAGACATTTAGGTAATTGTGATGGCTCCGCCAGAAACTCAAGCCAAAAAGTTCAGTGTTAAAGTTGATACTGTTGGTGTGTAGATTGTAGATAATTTTTAATGCTTTACAATTCAAATTCAAAATATTTTATTTCACATAAACCTACAACTTATGAATACAGTGTTAATAGGTCATGCTGTGAAAATGGTCCATAAATCTACAGCCTACAATGTTCTCATATTCACAAAATCTAAAAGAAAATAACACACACATAACATCACGCCTGTAATCCCCGAAGGGTTAGGCAGAGGTGTACCTATAGTAACACCCACATTTCGCCAGTTATGTTTAAGTCCCATGTAATAGGGGGCGAGCCTATTGAAAAGAAAATAATATACAAAAGATAAAAAAGATCTATTTAAACCAAATGACATGATTGCTACTACAGCTGTAACAAATCTAATTTAATAAAAAAAAATATAGAATATTGTAGGTACGATAGTGCCACACCTAGAATATTTAAAATCAAGGGTCGCTCGAAAGAACCTATAGCAGTGGAAAAGCCGGTAGCACCCTGAAATCCTGGTGGAATCATAGCAATCAGGTGTTGATAATGACTAACAACGATATCATCATCATCGTCATCATTTCAGCCATAAGACATCCACTGCTGGACGTAGGTCTTCTTAGCGTCGCCACATCGACCAGTGTTGTGGACTTCTACTCCATTTACGCACATGAGGGACTAAAAGCGACATCTCGAGGCAAGAAATTACACCATACGCTACGTCATACATATTGCTCGACTGTGACTGGTCTTAATATAAAATATTGTTCCCCCCCTCTCCTTGAATGTTGTAAAATCAAAATGGCTAATACAGAATTTGTTCGCTAAGACTAATGCATCGTTTTTATTGAAAATCCTCAACACAATCTAAAAGACACACTTAAGTTTTGACCAAACCTCATCGCTGCTGCTACAACTGGTTCTGTGCTTCTCCACGACTTACGATATGCCTAATTATAATTAGAAACAATGCAAAATCTTAGTTGGAAAAAGATCCTTTTCATTTCCATAACGCTCAATGCAGTCTATCAAGCTTCTCTTTTCCTGCGTCTCTACAAAATTAAAACCAAACCAAAATGGGGTGTCGCCTCTGCGCTGTGGCTACTCTATGTAGTATGACCACGTCATCGGCACTAATAAGCCGGTAGCGGTGTAATAGTGTAATCTGTTGATAATTGCCGCGCGCCCAACTATTCGCGCGCCTCGAGCTGCGCCCGCGCACCTGTGCTTTACAAGGGGGGAAGAAGGGGAGGATACCGGTTTTGGTAACTTTTTGATTGGAGTTAGGGGACTTTAGGTTTGTATGAAGGTAATACAAATCGCTACTGATAGAGTAAGTAAAAGTGTATCGCCTAAATCACAGCAATTTTGAATGAAAATTCAATAATGTCGGTATGGAATTTGAGTAGCAAGAACGTACCTAACAGTGAAGGCTTCTGCAAGTACGCGTGACGCAAGGGCGTGGCTCCACCTCATGGAAATTGTTCTACCAGAATCACGTCGCACCGTCTCAAGGCGCAGGCGCACGTTCAGGCTTATTGCTGCATTAAAACATGATTTTGGTATGCCATCATCATCATTTCAGCCGAAAGACGTCCACTGCTGAACATAAGCCTCCCCCAAGCACGTCCACTTCGACCGATTCTGTGCTTTCTGCATCCAGCGGATTCCTGCGGCCTTCACAAGGTCATCGGTCCATCTTGTGGGAGGCCTTCCAACGCTACGTCTTCCGGTACGCGGTCGCCACTCCAGAACCTTTCGGCCCCATCGGCCATCCGTTCTGCGAGCAATGTGCCCTGCCCATTGCCACTTAAGTTTGGCAATTCTTCGGGCTATGTCGGTTACCTTGCTCCTCCTCATTTCTGATTCCATGGTATGCCATGAATGAACTTATTTCTTTCTTTTTCGTGTGGCTAGTGACTAACCTGTTGTCAGAGTTTTTATGCTGCCCATGGGCCTCTGACTTAGCTTCACGTGCCGTCGAGTTTCCTCACGATTTTTTCCTTCAACGTTTTTGAAGCAAGTGATAATTGCCTTGATTAAAGCCTTAGGTTCGAGCTCGAGACCTATGACTTGGCATTCCGACGGTCACATCACTAGGATATGGATGAAATTACTTTAACACAATAACGATCACTATTCACTTCATCAAAGTTTCGATAATTCCTCAAAATAAGCCTTCTGACTTCCCTGCAGAATATAGAGTAAATGATTTGGAAACACACAGCTATTTCTTTGTAGGAATTAATTAAACAAATACACGGTTGTGGACAAGATAATAGTAGGTAACCGTAACAGAGGCTCCGTAGAATAATATTATAATATAATATGACTGCTTTGTTACATGTAAAGGCTATAATTTTGGGTGTTGCTGGTATTTTTCGGTGCCTTTGAGGGCGTCGGCTTTATTGTGTTACTTCTTTATCAAAAGGCGTCATATTGCTAGCTGTTTTTATTCTCATCTTTCCTATGGAGGTTTTTGAAGGAGTACAAGTAGTGTGTAATGTAGGGAATTACATCATCGCTTATCATCAGGTGAGATAGCCGTCAAACGCGAAAAAGTCTAGAACAAAAAAAAAATGGTTATTCATATTAAACACTCAGAAGAAAGAAATTGAAAATATAGCTAGATTTGGATTTCTTTAGAAGTTCACGAAAAGAGGCTCAGTTTGTTTATAAGAGGATCATATAATTGTAAAACATTTTAAAAGAGTAAGTCGACGTAATAAACTCGCGGCTATTTTTTTTCGTGCACTTGTATTTCAACGCTCTGCTTAGCGCCGAGAGTTGAAAATCCAAGTGTGTTATTTTTCAACGCGCTAGGACGAGAGTGCGTCCCAGCGCGTTGGATTCTCAACGCTCGGCTTAATACGGAGAGTTTAAAATCCAGTGCACGATTAAATCCCGCCGCGATTTTATTACGTCCGTGCTTACGTCGTCAAACAGTGGAGTTTCTTGCCCATTCTTCTCCATACGAAAACTACCTTTTGGATGGGGCGACTAGAATCAATTCTATTTTTTTTGTAATTTTGACGTTCAAAAGTGCCTTATAAGGGCCTATATGAAATAAATGATTTGACTTTGACTATGATCGTTTGAATCTTTTTTCTACACTAATATTAAAAGGAGAAAAAATTGTATCTTTTGAAGCTAGTTCCTTTTTTAACCAGTTTTTTTTGGGTGGGAAATCATCAAATAACTTCTCCCGCTCTGGGCGGAGCGGGAGGGCGTGTCAGACTCTTACTGACTAAAACCCACCCGTGTTCCTTCAGTTGCCGTGTTGCCAGGGGGCCACGATGTCCCTATCGGTTTTCTTCGAACCCCCGGCAGGCATTGGCCTTAGCGGACCCCGTCAATTCTGCTGACATCTCTTTGAGGCGCGCGTGGAACACAACGCGCCGTCGACCCGGGCTTGGTCCTTATCGGACGGCGAGCTACCCATTGATCACCGTCCGCAAGCCCGCGCCTACGGTGGCCGGAAATCTTCTCGTGATTCCGGACGCCCAGGGCGTCTCCTCCTGCGGCGGTTAGGGGCGCGAGGGCGCGAAATTTACCTCTCCCTCACGCGCTCCGTCTCCTCCTTCGCGAGCATTACTGCTTCGCAGAAGGAGGTGACGGCCTCCCATTTCCTCTCGCTCCGTAGCATGGCCCGAATCAGGGCCGGACGCGAGAGGTCACCGCCGCCGATCGCTTCCACGAGGACACGGCGATGCCCTGCCCAAGCCGGGCAGATCTCCACCGTATGCTCCACCGTGTCCTCCGGGCGATCCACACAGTGATGACACCCGGGCGTTTCCTCCCGCTTTATCCTGAACAGGTACCTCCCGAAACAGCCATGTCCGGTGAGCACCTGTGTCAGGCGGAAGGTGAGGACGCCGTGGCGCCTCTCTAGCCACTCCTCAAAGAGGGGTCTTATCGCCGCAATTGTGGCGTGCCCAGCGCTGGGTTGCGACAATCGCACTCTCCATTCCGCCATGAGATCCCGCCGGAGCTCAGTCCGCTGTGCCGCTACCTACCTAATATAATTACTAAACGCTTGATAAAAAAAACCGGCCAAGCTCGAGTCGTACTCGCCCATGAAGGGTTCCGTAGCAGCAAGTAACATTGAATGAAAGGTAAATTGCGGTTTACGATTTATGACGTATTAAAAAAAAACTACTTGTTAGATCTCGTTCAAACCAATTTTCAGTGGAAGTTTACATGGTAATGTACAGACGCCAGCACATCAAGCTACCCGAAACAGTAAAATTTTCCCAATCAACTTTAAACCTTATAATTTAGTGACAAAGTTGAAAATCTATTAAAGAAATTTGACAGATTGTAGTAGCTTGTGGTGCTGGCGTCTGTACATCACATATTTTTTTTAGTTTTATCATTCTCTTATTTTAGAAGTTACAGGGGGGGGGACACACATTTTACCACTTTGGAAGTGTCTCTCACGCAAACTATTCAGTTTAGAAAAAAATGATGTTAGAAACCTCAATATCATTTTTGAAGACCTATCCATAGATACCCCACACGTATGGGATTGATGAAAAAAATTTTTTTGAGTTTCAGTTCTAAGTATGGGGAACTCCAAAATTATTTGTTTTTTTTCTATTTTTATGTAAAAATCTTAATGCGGTTTACAGAATACATCTACTTACCAAGTTTCAACAGCGTAGCTCTTATAGTTTCGGAAAAAAGTGGCTGTGACATACGGACGGACAGACAGACAGACAGACAGACAGACATGACGAATCTATAAGGGTTCCGTTTTTTGCCATTTGGCAACGGAACCCTAAAAATGGACGCCATTAGGAAATGATAGACACTTGACGTTTACATATAGATAAAATGTAGATAATGAAATAAAATAACAACAAACAAATAAACTGATCCCCATTAAATACGATATTTATAAAACAGAGTATAAATAAGAAAAAACACAAACATTCGATATGTTAATTAAATCGCGTCCACACCGACGGATTATCTCGCGAGCGATTGGCGTGCCGAATCGCAAACGATTGAAATGTTTTCATTTAAACCGGCTTTATTAACTTATCTGGGCTTTAAATAAAATATTTTATTTAAAAATGTTTGGGGTTAAGTGATACAACTATTTGATTTGATTGTTACTTTGTTAGTTGATTGGAATATGGAATATCAATTTGGAAAGTTATTTTGGAGTCCATTCATGGAAAGATAGATTCGTTTTCTACCGATTGTTGCTTTTTAAGTGTAATCAAAACTTAATTGTAGAATGAAGGTTGATGCTTCTATTTGTAACTACATCTATTTTCAATTTTAAAACCCTGTGTAAACGCCGCACGCTTGCTGGCCTGAAAGAACCCATAAAAACATTACCCTCCTTCTGGGGCAATTGGGTATATGTCTTCAGCGAGACTCCAAAACTGACAATATAAAGAACAAATCAATCTGACTAGCCTTTTCCCAACTATGTTGGGGTTGGCTTCCAGTCTAACCGGATGCAGCTGAATACCCAATACTTTACATGAAGCGACTGCCTATCTGACTTTCACAACCCAGTAACTGGGTAATACGATACCCCTAAGTAAGACCGGCTATCAGACTTTCGAGCTTCTGACGACCCGTAACTACTGTCAAACACCAATGAAAAAAAGAACACACAAGATATAAAGATGGATGTAATTCAAATCATCACTACAGGACTAACAGGCCAATTTCTTTACAACGTTCTTAGAGCTATTTTCGTATAGCTTGGTGGATACGAGGGATGAAGCGAATGCAGTTTTTAGGGATATTTTCGCCATGAAATCATCAAAAAATAAAAATGTTGACGTGTGTCAAACTGTAACAAAACGTCAAAACTAATACAGACCACGTGTTGGCACTATACGTGACAAACACACATACACACATACCTACATTTATGTGCATCGGCGCCTGCGCATCTGACAACACTTCACGATCAATGGCGGAACGGTTTACGTGTAATTTTGAAACATTCGCTTTTAAATAGTCGTCTTTCTGAACGCAGCTTTATTTTATGAGCTTTTGTGTTTTATGGGTTAGTTAAGCGGTTTTTGTGATAATTTTGAAGTTGTATTAAAAAACGACTACGTAAATAATTTGAAAAACTAAAGTAATGAGAAATTTTTATGGAATCGTGTTTTCGTCAAAGATAGTACTTAAAGTTCCGCTAGTCGTCGGCTCGAACTCGTTTGTGGGGTGGCTAATATGCATGCTATTTAGTACAGTTATTTATTTATTTATCTAGTTTTTATTTATATATTTAATTATTTATTTAGTGAAATAGACGATGATCTATACCAAAAACGAGCGCGTCAAATTTCATGAACAGACCTTTGGGCGTATAGATATTATGGAAAAACTACTGGATGTATCTACTCAAAATAAAATTATTTTAACTTTTAAATAAATTATCTATCCGTGTACCGTTTTTATTTTGCCAATTTCATACTACATAAGTTATTTATTTACGCCCAAAGATGAGTTAAAATTAGTGTTGAAACATGAAAGTTTCGACGCTCATAACTTTCAAACCAATTTTTTTTCCAATTCAGCATCCATACAAGGCTAGATAATGACAAGACAAATTGATATAATTTTTAGTTTTGAACTTACACCGTCAAAGGAACGAGTGATCACCATACTAAGTTTGTATGGAAGAATGACCGACTAGTGTAACCTTAAGATTAATCTTCAACTTGACTATATATTTACTCCAAAATTAATGCAGCAGTGTTTTCGAGATAACGGAAGATCCTACTAAGCAATTTGAAGTATTATAGAGTCTTGACTATCTTTCACTCCCAAATCCTGTGAACGACTAAACATTATTGTCCATTTAAAAACAGATTTGTAACCATTGTTTGTAACACTCAACCAATATACTTAGAAAGTTAAGCCCTATTTAGAAACAATTTGTTACGTAACATTAGAGTAACATTATTATCTCAATTATACTCATCTATACTCCGTTTGAAATAAGATTAGACATTTAAACAAACCTTTTTTACAGTCCGTTCAACCGATTTTGACTTCTATACCGTAGGCATAAGGATGGCATTAAAAGCAAAAAAAGTGGTAACAAACCAACTGTTTACTGCAGCTGTCATTTGTCGTGCCACCAACGCAATAGAAGTCAAAATCGGTTGAACGGACTGTAAAAAAGGTTTAGTTAAATGTCTAATCTTATTTCAAACGGAGTATAGTCAGGTACCTATAGTATTTTAACTCTCACACATTAAGGTTTTTATGTTTATGGAGAAGCTTGTACGCTTGCCGAGTTCGTCCGTGGATGGGTGACCATCTTTACATACCGAGATCCCCGCCTTAAACCGTTAGTCCCGGCTGTCATTCGTGGATCGTCGCTACGGGTAGTCAGAAGCCTGAAAGTCTGACAACCAGTCTTACCAAGTGGTATCTTATTACCCAGTTACTGGATTGTGAAGATCAGATAGGCCATGTAAAATACTGGTATTCAACTGCATCCGGTTAGACTGAAAACCGATCTCAACATAGTTGGGAAAAGGCTAGGTAGATTAATTAATTGACATTAAAGTTTTTTAGGTACAAAAAAAAAATCCTTCACTGATTTATCAATAGAAACTGATAGAAACGTAAGTAGATAAACGTCGCATCTGCTCCAAAAATATTATCAACAATATAATATCAAGCGAAATGTATACAAATAAACTCCATTCAAAAGATCCTTCAAAAATATCTCTTGCAGATAAAATTGGCACAATATTTGAGACTTGCCTCTCAGAATTGGCATAATATCGCCGACACCTGAGCCCTTTGAGTGAGACGCCCTTGTGACTTACTTGTGAGGATCGTATCAATTAGGAGATCCCTCTGATTCCTCTGAATGAGGCGAGATTACGAGGGAGGGCGTCGAGTTCTCGCGATATAGACTTTATTGAAACATCTTGAGATTTAACAGTTCGTGAAATGAAGCGTGATTTCTTTTAATTCAATTTTTGCACACTGATTTGATTTTAAACCTTTGAATTTATCCGTTGAATTTCTATAACTGCATTTTTGCGATTCTATAACATGTATTGACCTGTCCTAAGGCAAAGATGTCAAATAATTTGTGAAGAGTTTATTTGCTAAGTAATAATTTGGCAAATGAAATTACTCGGATTTTTTTTTTGGGAAGTGATAATTTGTCAATTTTGTTTTTTTGATGAAACAAGATTAACCCAAAATAGTGTTTTCAGGGAGTCTTGTCACTATAAGTAGTTTCCAACATTTTAATTTTTTTTGTGAATATTTGTAACCGTGAACAAAACAGTAAAAAAAATACTTGCATTTTAAAACCAACGCATACTAATAAATCTTGTTGTTAATTACATTAATCTGACCACCTACAGACTGATCTTGATGCCTTCGTCCAGTCTAGAGGAAGAACAATATGATCCCAACCAGTGAAAAGTTTTACCCATTAATATTATCCTCTGCAAGCAGTACTTATTTGAAAACAAACTATCTCTTTCAACAAAAAATTACTCACTCGATTACATTTCACGAAAAAAGGTAAAGATTTAAAAAGATAGCAAAATAAACAGTGTGTAACGTACCATGAAGTCCACAGTTATCTGTTTAAAGAGGGATGGTGTCCGTTTTCACCCCTCACTGACCCTCAAAGGAGTGTTGACTGAGACGGAGAGCCTCTCGAGTTTGAGATTACCGCAGATAATATGACATAAAGGAACACTTAAGAAGTAATTATAGGTAAACTAAGTAATCTTTGGGATTATCTTGACGATAGCAAGAGAGAACTTGACCCAATTGTTCGGACATAAAGAATTTGTGAACACGATACTCTGTTAGCTGTAGGTAAATATGTACAGCACTCCTTAAAAAACAAGGAAGAGATAAATTGCAGCTGTGTTAACCAATAGATTAAGAAATTGCAAGAGATATTTACTTACGGTACAACTATCTTCTTAATTTCCCTCGGCAAACCTCGTGTTTCGTCAGTCGTTGGGTTTTTTTTTTAACAATGGCTACTCGCAGTGATTGACCACTAAGGTCTTGGCTGCTTAACCGGATTTTTCCTGTGGGAGCCATAAGCTTCTACACTTAGAGCCTCCAGCCAGGAGCTTTTTAAAACTATTCTAAATTAAAATTAAGCGAATGCTCGCTAAGGGCACCCCCTGTGGGGTACGGACCTCGGCTTAGGGCATCGCTGACGGGAGGACAGCAAGAGGGGACAGGCTGGATCAAAATTTATATTTATATCGTGATTATTATTCGGGGTATTTAAAGCTACGTGCTCAGCTGCAACAACTGCTGGCACCTCGTTTTCGAGCAAGGGGCGGGGGGGGGGGGGGATTCGTTTACTCGGGGAGTAGATCGCGTACGTAAAGGACCTCGGCGGCGAAGTCGGAATGACGGGAGGCGTCTGTTTTTGTGAACTGTACTGGTGGCCCTATTCTGCTCCTGAAGGAGTGTAATGGGGTCATCTGGGTCGGAGAGAGTCGTTGGGTTTACATCAGTTGCCCTTTATACTTAGTGCAGACCGGACGCTCACAATCGACTTGGAAGTATATGATGTTAATACTCTTTCAACTTAATGTAATTTATTTTCAAAATGATAGGAAAACTGCTAAAGTTGCAGGCACGACAGATAGGAAAATAGTTTTACAGCTCTATATAGTTCACACGAAAATCAAAACAAAACAACAATAAGGTACTTATTTCTGAATTCAAATTATTGTACAAGATAAATCTTATAATTGATGGACATGGAAATTAGCATTCGTTTGTACTCATTCGGAAATGCAATGATTCCCGAGGGACATTAAGTAAATAGAAATATTGTAAAACAATTACCAGTCTTTAGTAAAGATATCAAACATAGTAATATACGATTATTTAAGCACTTATAGGATTAATATGTATCTAACTCTTATCTATAACTCATTTACAATACAAACTTATTTTGCAACAACTATCTAACTCCATCCCTTCCCTTACAACCCATCCCTTGACGACATCTCCTAATTGGGTTGCCAACAGGCCACCCACGACGAGACTTTAATTACTTCGTCACTTTGTCCCAGCACCGACTGTCATCGGGCCTATCAAAATGTGCTGATACCCCGCAGAAATGTGGTCCTGTCCCGTGTAGATGTCTCGGGTTGGAGGCACTTGCCATCTCGTTTGGGGATGAGTGATATCTTTGTTTTTTTTTTAAGTTATAGATAAATGTGCCACATAAGTATGGTGACATCTTGTTCTTGTCAGCAACATCGGTTTTCTTTCAGTGTTTATGTGTATCGTAGATGATGTTTACTGCTTGAGAATTACCGATGTGACTGTCTTTATTGTTACAAAAATACGTGGTGATTTATAGACACTCACACACGCTTTCCTGCTAATTTCTTACATCGTAATTTACACCTTTTATTTGTCAACCGACTTCCAAAAAGGAGGAGATTATAATTATGTTCGTCGCGTATGTTTGTTTTTTTTTTTCTTTCTTTTTTTGACAGGGTATGCTCTCGAGGTGGTCCCATATAAATTTTATTAACTTTGCTTCGATAGTTTTTGAGTTAGCTTCAATAATACGTACTTTTTCCCACTTAGTATGTGGATGATATGATAAGTTCGTGTCACTGTTATTTACATAGCAGGTAGTGGTTTTCAAATTTGTAGGTACCACAAATAAAAAGTGAAAAATAAAAACTTTTTACAAAAAAAAAACGAAAATACAAAACCTAAGACACCGACTTCCGAAATTAAAGTTATTTTTCACTTTGTAGTGTTTTTTGGAAGTCGGTTGTTTTTTTTTTTTTGTAAAAAGTTTTTTTTTTAATTTTCTGTAGGCATATTATATTGTGTGCCTTTTAGTCTGTGCTAAATAAATGTATTTTCTTTCTTTCTTTCTTTTCTTTATATCAAATGAGTGTTTTATTGAAAAGTAATACACTTTTCTCATTTGAGTTTTCATTTTACTCAAAGAAATTAACAGACAAAAATAATGTCCTCTGGGTATACTGTAGGCGCAAGAGGTACTGCTATCAACCATTTCAATGAATTTTGGAAACAGCTTCTGTATAAACCATTCCCGACCATCAAAATTCATTACTTGCCGTTATTGCACAAAAACTCCTCTACCACAGTTACCGGTGTGAACTGTGACATTCTTCCTTCACCCCTCATGGCGGCTCTTCTCATCTCTAATATTTATTAATCGCAGCCTTGTCAGGAATGTGTCTCCCACCCAGGGTTGCCATATTGGATAATGATGTTCCGGAAGTATTGTAGCAAGGAGGTCCCATTTCTTTAGTTGTTTATGGTACATATACGTAACTGATGTAATTTCATTTTGCTTTGTGTGAGTAATAAAAAAGTATAGCGAACGGAACATTATACATATATAGACAGCGTTGCCATCTCTAAAAATCAGAAAACCGGACTAACCCGCTAAAAAAGCCGGACTTTTGGGTCCCACGGCCAGACGGACGCCAGAAAAAAGGATTTTTGTCTAAAAGTTCAAATAAAACATATTTTTATAAGAAAGTTTTAATCGGTATTATCATTTTCATTTGCATATTTTTCTCTTGTAGAAACGTGCTTTAAAAGCTCAATCTCCTTAATAATTCTATCATAAAACATTTTGCAAATTACATGTCTTAAATTAAATTACACTATTAACATTTTTGCAATAGTTTCCGATTTTATCCTGTCTTTGGTCCATCCACAATAAAAAGCCTAACGAAAGCTGGAGAGCCGGACGCAGTTAAATTGGTCCAGACAAGAGGCCAGAAAGCCTAACACTGTCCGGCTTTATCCGGACGGATGGTAACTCTTTACATAGTATATACTAAGTTACTTTGCTAAGCATTGATGTTTGTACTCGTACCTTCTTTGTGGTACTAAAAAACGTTGTATTAGGAACTTACAATTAACTAAGACTTCATTATTTTAAAACAGTCATATTTTAATCCGTCAAAACTCTATAACAGCATCTGTGCCTTTAAGTGTTTTTCAGAATCTTTTCATTAACAAGAAGTTAACGACTATTTGCTAAAATTCCCACCTACTATGACTTCTGTTCTCGCCGCGCAGGCGACACTACCCCACATTCTTGACACACAGCGACATAGTTACCACTTCACTAATGAGTCGGTGAACGCTCCGCCAACTCGGAGGAATTGCGCCCAATTTGTTCCTCCTTACGTTGAGGACCACCTGATACTCATATTATTTTAGTGGAAACGTCTGGCGAAGTTTCTGTTCATGATTAGCGCGGTGGGTTTTTGAGCAGCTGTTTAAGAAACTGTTGCTATCGTTAATGTTCATTCACGTCTCTAGATGAGGCTTGATCATCATCATTATCATTTCAGCCGAAAAACGACCACTGCTGGACATAGGCCTCCCCCAAGCACCGCCACTTCGACCAATTCTGTGCTTCCCGTACCCAGCGGATTCTGCTGCTTGATAGCACAATAACATGCTGGGAATTATTTTAGCAGAATTCTAGACTCATCACCAGTCTAACCGGATGCAGCTGAATACCAGTATTTTAAATGGAGCGACTGCCTATCTGACCTCCACAACCCAGTTAGGTACTGGGCAACACAATACCCCTTGGTAAGACTGGTTGTCAGACTTTCGGACTTTTGCTGGTTGTAGAATTCTAGACTGTGAAGTATTAAATATCTGTCTACCGTGAGCGAAAGTCAAGTGATCCCATGGCAATACAAGTAAAACGCTGTCTTCTACAATTGAATTTAAGTATATATTTGGTTACGCACCATGCTACAAATCAATTACAAAAAATAACACTAACAATAAATCAAATCTTATCTAATCTGCAAAAATACCAAAAATATTCACAGTATCACAATTATAAATTATCACCTCCGTAAATTGATATGGCTGCATGGCTATTTAAAGATATCTTTCATACTAAAAATAGCCATCCATATCTAAGACAGAGGCAATCAACATTCCTGTGTACAACTGTGTTATAACGTGCGGTAGGTGGAGACAGGATCGTTTGCTCGATGCGCGTGCGCAGCTCCGGATAATTAGTTCGCAAGCCATGGTGGCACTTCCGAGAGGAAACTGATTGTAAAGTAATCATAGGAAAAATATACTGTAAGTATATGAACACAGGTTTAAATAAACTATGTGGAATAAAAGATAGATGATAATATTATATTATGATGTAACGGCAGTGACTGCTGCAACAACCTTTCTAACTTTTTATCTCTCATTAATTTTTTCATTAATTTGGATTGCATAATCAGCCTACAATGTTCCCACTGTTAAGACACAGGTCTCCTCTCTTCAAGAGGGAGTGGGCTGTAATACCACGCGGGCCCAGTGCGGGTTGGTAGATGTCACATGTCTTCGAATTTTTGGTTCTGAAACATGCCGGTTTCCTCACGATGTTTTCCTTCACCGTTTTGAGAGCAGTGGTGATGAAATTATTTACACAAAGTAAAACGCCTGCCTTTTTTTTGGGTGGGAAATTATCAAATAACTTCTCCCGCTCTGGGTGGAGCGAGAGGGCGTGTCAGACTCTTACTGACTAAAACCCAGCCGTGTTCCTTCAGTTGCTATGTTGCCGGGGGGCCACGATTTCCCTTTCGGCCCTTATTCGCAGCCCTGGCAGGCATCGGCCCTAGCGGACCCCGTCAATTCTGGGGTTTGAACCCACGACCTACAACTCGTAAGTTGGGGCCACCACTGCTCCTGGCCCACCACCGCTCCTGGTCCACCACTGCTCCTGGCCCACCACTATTCCTGGGCCATCACTGCTCCTGATTTGGATTATTTGCTAGAAATTCTGACAAGATAGCTAAATTATTATTAAAATACAGTAACGTTTTTACGGTTTTTTATGCTAAAAGTTTCAGTTACGACTATCTCTACTAACTTTTCTAATTACCTACTGACCCCATAATTTTATAACCATCCCAAACAAGAAAATAAAACGCCACTAAAAATATTGAAACAAAGTCAAGATCGGAACAAACGACATTTCCACTTCCCCACCTCCTTCAGAAACATCAAAAACACGTGTATGACAAATATACCAAATAGAAAAGACACGTGTTAATATTTTCATGTCATTTGTCACCGCCACTTTGATCCTGGGACCTCCCGCGCCGGCTGGAGGGAAATATTTGGAGCCATTTGTCCTCTGATCACTCTCCTTGCTAATGAGGGTAGATCATAATTTTGGGTAGTATATCATGTTAATTATTTCGTGATTGGTTTGACAGATCTGTTGAATTAGTGATGGTTAATCTGTTGTTATTAAGTAGGTGAGAGTTTCATTTTATTTAGGGATCTCTTTTGAAGTAATTTTAAAGATGGCCTTACACCGTCTGTTTAATTATTATAGACTGAGTTATAGAGGGCCGTGCACGATTACAATCAATATACATTTATAATTTTTGTAAAACATTTTTGTACCTAACTGTACATTTGATCAAAAATTGCTTTGAATTAAATTGATCGAATCGGGGGGGTCGGCCACAGGTGCCTCGACCACTGGGGGCCTAAGCCATGGACCCACAAAATCGACTGCTTTTGATCAATTTTGTTCATTTGTTGTGAGAAAGGAAAAAATAATTGTGATTTGAAAAGTCGAGTTCTTTGTTTTGCGTGCGGCTGAAAAGGATTTTTCAAATCACTAATATTCACATCAAGTTTTCTGAAATGACGCGCGAGACTGACCTTTGATCATTTTGTTACAAGAAACTACTTTTGATTTTGAAAATTTAAAATATCATGAATATCATTAAACTACTTGCATATGGCTGTACCACTTTTTCAACTTCCATACAAAATATAGCAGAAAAGTAATGTTGAAAAATCTTTTTTTTTTTTTAAACCCACTTAGTAACGTATTTTTTTCCTATTAGTTAGCTAACCATATCAAGAAATTGAAAAATCTGACATTAGTCTTCAGCTATCCTTGAGCTAAAATCATTTTTAGGGTTCCGTACCTCAAAAGGAAAAAAAGGAACCCTTATAGGATCACTCGTGTGTCTGTCTGTCTGTCTGTCTGGCTGTCTGTCTGTCTGTCTGTCTGTCTGTCTGTCTGTCCGTCTGTCACAGCCAATTTACTCCGAATCTAATGGACCGATTAAGTTGAAATTTGGTAAACATATGTATTTCTGTGACCCAAACACGAATGTGTAATGAAAATAAATGAATTTTAAATATAGGGGTCACTTTTAGGGGGCAAACAAGAAAATTAAAAAAAAATGTTTTACTAACAGTACCGTGTGACATATCAAATGAAAGGACTTGTTATGAGGATCATAAAAATATTTTTTTTATATCATTTTAAAATAAATACTTTTAAAGATATTTAAGAAATTCAATGAAAATTGACCATTCCCCCCCCCTTATCTCCGAAACTACTGGACCAAAAATTTTGAAAAAAATACATAGTATGGCTCTTTACTCATAGATAACAGGAAAACCTATAAGAAGTCCATGGTCTTAAAATAACATGGTAAATCTCTCAATATTGTGCGCGCAAACTTACATTTCGTCGCTCGGCATCCAATAGGCCCATCTCTCTAGCTATTATAATATCAACAACAAAATATCAAAAGTGTTTGACAGTCTGCTTAATACACAACTAAAAAATAAAACTGTAAATGTTCATGACAACCAATTCGGGTTTCGGCGTGGTTTGTCAACAGAAAGTGCAGTGTTGTGTCTTAAGCATACTGTCACATACTATACTATACACAGCGTGGGACGCAGATTTATGTTAGCTTCCTCGACTTATTCAAGGCTTTCGATCTGGTTGCTTATGACGTATTGCGGAGAAAGATGGAGAAGGATAGATTGCCAACGGAGCTTATAAACATCTTTAAATATTGGTATGGTAACAAGATCAATAGTGTATGATGGGCTGGAACTTTTTCCAGGCCATACAGGTTGGAATGCGGGGTGAGGCAGGGAGGGTTGAGCTCACCCTCGCTTTTCGAGCGAGCTGATTAGCGAGCTCAACAGCACCAGAGTAGGTAACTATATAGATGGTATTTGTGTAAATAATATTAGCTATGCAGACGATATGGTGCTTCTGAGCGGGTCAATCTGTGGTCTCAGAAAGTTGGTCGCCAAATGTGAGCAGTATGCCAAAATACAATCATGGTTTGATGTATAACTCCAATAAGTCGGAGATCATGGTCTTTGAGGCTTGGGGTAGACCAGGTTATGTACCACCTGTATTACTCAATGAGACTCCACTACAAATAGTATTTACGTTTAAATATCTTGGTCATATATTGACCCCTGACCTCAATGACGGACTCGATATTGGCGGGAACGAAGGGTGTTGTCGGTAAGGGCGAACATGCTGGCTCGCAGGTTTGCACGCTGCTCACTTAAAAAGTCAAAATTACTCTGTTTTGAGCTTATTGTACAACGTTTTACACGTGCAGCCTATGGGCTAGATATACCCAAAGGTCGTGCAACACCCTTCGTATCCAATACAACAACGCTTTCAGGGTACCTATTGGTGGGGCTGCCCCGTTTTTGTTGCTCATCGGGAATGTTCGCAGACGCACATATTAATTGCTTTTACGCAACGATGCGAATGAGGTGTGCATCCCTGTTGCGCAGAGTGCGGGCCAGCTCCAACAATATCCTAAAAATGATCACTAGCAGGCTGGATTGCCAAATCACTGCAGTGCCATCTCCCATGAGGTGAAATAAATTGAAACTAGATTACGTGGGGCACTCGGAAAGTTTTGCGATACTAGAAAAAAATAAACTACAGGTTATATATTTTTTTATTATATCTTGAATACACAGTTTCATACGTCTAAACCAATTTTCATAACACATTTTCCAGTCCACATCAAACACCTGTTCAATCTCCTTCTCAAATGCAGCCAGTGCAGCTTCCGGTGATGAAAACTGTTTTCCTTTGAGTTGGTTTATTTTGGGGAACAAGAAATAGTCACACGGAGCCAAATCGGGACTGTAAGGAGGATGACCTATAAATTTGACCGGTGTGCTGTCCAAAAATTCCCTTGTTTTGAGCGCCGAGTGAGTCAGCGCGTTGTCATGGTGAAGCAGTAGCCCACGGAGGCCAGTGTTCGGTCGCTTGCTGCTTGCAGCAGTAAAAACTTCTGGCAAACATTTGGTAACATACCATTTAGTATTGATGCTCCTTTGATCTCGAAAGGGTACTGACACCAGATAAACCGTCAAAGAAAAAAAACTTGCGATCAAAATTTTGCCTGCACTTGGTTGCACACTGGCTCGCTTCACTTAGGTAGGCGTTGGTTCATTTTGAAACAGCCACATGGTCGACTGACGCTTCATTTCTGGATCATTCTGATAAAACCAAGATTCGTCAGCCGTAATGATATCTTAAACGTGCCGAGACGAGCCTGCTTCAAATTTTTTATCATGTCTCGGCACCATTCTATCCGAACCTCCTTCTGAGCCTGCGTTGGATTTTGCGTTACCAGCGTGAAACTATCTTCCTTACCCGAAGATGTCCATGTAGAATTTCATGACCGACATGGTTCACCATATGGTGAACCATTTCATATGTAATTCGCATATTCTCTTGAATTAAATGTTCACAGCCAGCACGTTTTGTTATGTAACAGCCGTCATAGGGCGGCCACTTCTTTCTTCGTCCGCCAAAATTACTTGACCACGCATAAATTCATTGAACCAACAGTCGCTTTAGAAGGGCTTTTTTCTATGAACACCATTTGAAGTCTTTCAAACAATTCTTCTGGTTTAAGTCGACATTTGAAATCGAACAAAATCATCGCACGAAAATGTTCTCGTTGTAAATCCACTTTTCAGTAAGACAGAGTATTTTTTTTTGCTCCTAAAAAAATGTGGAGGGAATTTAGAATGTTATGTTTTTTTTTGTAATAAATAATCATATTTTTTATCGATATCAAAACCAGCCAGTATCCCATAGACAAAAACTGTTAGTCGCAAAACTTTCTGAGTGACCTGGTAAAATAAGCTAACATAGTTCATAATGTTAGCTTTTGTTATTATTTAATTTAATGATGTAATGTTCTAAATATTATTTATTTGTGTAATGATGTATTTGCAGTTTTAATATTTTATTTTGTAAAGTTGTAACCATGTGCCCAAGTGAAATTGCATTTATTATTAGTTGTTAAACTGACTTTTGCCGTTTGACAGCAACTAGCTGTCAAACGGTAGACTATGTGCACTTGGGAACATGGCAGTCGAGCTTGAACACTCACAGAGTGCAGATGTATTTTCGTGTATTTAAAAGTGTTATCAAAGTGGTATTAAACGGATTATATAAAGCTATACATACTTTGCTTTTTCTTTGCAACATAGTGGATTACAATAAGTTTACTAACACAATGAGTCCTTGTTACTTGAATAAAGAAAAATATCGTGACCATTTTTCTTTTTCAACGACGTTTTCTAAAAATTAAACCTAGCTAGATCGATTTATCGCTCCCGAAACGCCCTGCGTACTAAAGTTCATAAAAATTCTTTGAGTCGTTTCCGAGATTCAGATTATATATATACATATATACAAGAATTGCTCGTTTAAAGGTGTTAGATTTATATTATTTTTATATTAATACCGCGAATGTGAAATTTTTAACGAACATCAGATTTTTGTTTTATTTCATTCTACACAATCAAATAAGTGATCTTGCAATTAAAAAAAAAACGTAAAAAAATGTCACATTCGCGGTATTGGATGCCGAGCGACGATTTGTAGTTGGAATGTATGGGAGAACATGTTTTTCAACTACAATGTTAAGTTTGTTCTTGGGATAAATAAATTCATCTTAACTACGGAACCCTTCATTGTGCGTAGTCCGACACGCACTTGGCCGGTTTTTTTATTTTATGACTATACAGTATCTTCATTAAGTAAATCAAAGGCGAAATGTGCCATATTTTTGATAGCGCAAAAGTGATGTAACTATTAATAGGTGCTGTGACTAATATGAATGGTTTAGCACCACGAAAACTGTACTTTTAAAGTTAAACAGACTTAATCTTTCAATTATTTCAAGCTTTCTCACAATTAGATAAGTAATAGGGTAGTTTCCTAGGTAAAAAATTGGTTGCCTGTAAAGTCGGTATACGGGCGATAGTTTTACGTGACAACGACGAAGGGACGCGTGCCTTTCACTTTTTATGTCTGTCTCTCTCGCTCTTAGGCGGGCTAACCATGCCCGAGTGGAAGGGACGCGTGCCTCTCACTCGCTCTCATTGTGAGCGCATAACGTGAGCGGAGCGTAACGCAGTTTCTTGAAGTGTCACCCGGCAAACCAATTTATAAGACGTTGTCACGTCAAAAAAAAAAAAACTATTTAGTCCGTCTTTCAGATAAAAAAAAATATTAGACACGTATTTTTTGCTTTATCATATTAATCAAAAATAACTTAGAAAACACGCTTTAAAGTTGGGGAGTGGGGGCTCGCTACGTCACAACGTCGTATAAAATCTAGCACGGCGTGACGTCATGCCACATTTTAACTCAATGTATCGCCGTAATCTTTTGATTACGTCAAAAATTAAAAAATATGTGTCCAATATTTTTTTATTTTCTGAAAGACGGACTAAAAAATAAAAAATTGGACACAGGCCTATTGACAAAAGGGGGTTGTTTTCGTGCACGGAGCCATAAATGAGATAATACAGTAAAGTTCTTATAATGCGGGGTCACTAACTCATTAATCTTGGATGTTTTCCTAACCTGCAAATACATTACTGTAAACCGCATTGGGTGCACAGCACCAATTAACATAACTATCTAACCATCTCATGATTTACAACTACACTTGTGAGTGGTGGTGCCACTCGAGCACCACCCACCACCCAGGTCGTGGAGTGGCGGCAGATAACGTGGTCGGGCCGTTTTGCTGAGTGTCGCCTGGTTTAGACGCACATTTTGACCTTTAGAGATCCTTGGGATAGTTTTAAAGTTTAATTTCACTACGCCTGTATTGCCCGAAGGGTTGGGCAGAGTTGTACTTATAGTACACCCCCATTTCGATGTAACAGGGGGCGAGTTTTTTATTTTTATTTAGTTGTTCGAGAAAAAAAATCTGATAGGTTGGGTCTAAAAAAACATTTTATCATTTCAACTGTACTAAAATTTTCTTTTTTTTAAAGTCTGTTATTGCATTTATTGCTGCAGAAGTGTGTTTTGTGCAAAATCACTCGCAAACTCATTTGTATTTCTTTAATCCTCATTCCGAGATTTGTTGCGTGCTAAGAAAAGCTTTTTCTTATAATATGTACAAGAGTAAAACTAGCTGTTATTTATTTGTGTAATAAACGGAACCCGCTCAACTTTCTGGTTTAAATTTTTTCTATCATAGGTGCTCGCGTGGGTGGCGGTCCCATTTTTTAGCCATCGCCGATTTTTACCAAAACACGGCGCCAATCATCGCCCCATGTTTATCCCTTATCGATGGCGGTTAATTGGTGTTTTTACCCCAAATTGATGAGAGTATTTTTTGCGATGCACACGAGATTTGCGTAAGATGGTAGCCGAGGGTTCAAATGGCTCAAGTGTACCCCTATCCCTTATTCCAGGGTTGAAAAACTGAGGTCTCTACATATTTTTATACAATGTTTTATTTTATTATTTAGTAGTTTAATTTCTGTGTGGGTAATATGATCCCTTTTTTAAAATTTTAAGTTAAAAATATGCACAATGCTTCAACTTAAGATAAAATCTGGAAAAAAATCTACAATTACCAAATTACGTTTTCTGGTTTTTTAGTCGTGTGTTGTAACTTAATAACAAAATTTAAAACATTTCTGCAACAATGCTAATGGAAAAGTTAGCACACTTCATTGCATCTTTAGCACAAACAAGATGCATTATTACAAAGATGCTTATAAACAAACTAATCGGCATTTTTTGCGTCGGCGTCGGCGTCCCAAACACTCACTTTGTCGATGCCGATGTTTTGAAAGCACCAAGTGTTTCAACTTGGATGGAGATGAACAAAATCCGCTGTTTTACCAAAAGCTTAGCCGGGTATGCTCTGGGGTGGCCCACGATGGACGATTTACTAAAATAACAGTGTTATACAATGTAATGTGTTACGGTACTTAAAGGTACTTAAATACAGTTTCGTTTACGGATTTTAATGTTTTGTCGATAAAATCAAAATATCGAAGCTTAATCATTTTGACATAGCCGCTTCATCGAACCTAATGGAAATATCATTTCAATCAATCATTTCGGTACTATTTGCGTACTTCATTAACTATTGTTCGTCGAACGTCACTGACTTATTAGTATGATTTGTAAAATTTTTAGGAATATCGTACAGGTACCTACTTTTACAATGTTTGTAAATATGTGAACACCATGTATCCATTACATAATTATTTTTTCTGTCATGCTTAAATTTTTATTATTTTTACCTATTGTGGTATAGTAATCTTATTCCAGGTGCATCGTCTTCGCATAAAATGATATAAATAATGTATACAAAATATTGTAAAACATTTTAAAAGAGTAACGGTGGAGTTTCTTGCCCATTCTTCTTCATACGAAAACTACCTTTTGGGAAGGGGCGACTAGAATCAATTCTATTTTTTGTAAATTTTGACGTTCAAAAGTGCCTTTTTTGTGCCTAATTGATAAAATATAAATTATTTGACTTTGACTTTGAGACTTGACGCTTGTTTGGAAAATATTTTACTACATTTATTTTATCGAACTATCTTTCACCCCGGACTATTCTAGGAAATAAGCCTTGATCAATTTGCGGGCACAAATTCAATAATCGCGTCAGTACATTCCCTGTGCAGTTTGCACCCCATAGATAGCCCCATAGCCCATATGTGCAGATGTTTATTGCCACCGCCCTATATAAAATGAGCACAACTCTCCCCAGTGTTGTAACAACATTATCTACAAATATTAGGCACGATTGTGTTCAATAAGGGTCCTTTTATTCGACCCACTGTGCGGTTCTACTGCCAACTTAACTTTTACACTTTGCCATACGATTTTCAACCCTATTTTATACTGTTTAAGATTGATGAAAATTAATAGTTTTAAGATAAGTTTGTGTTTGACGTGGTGACGTTTAAAACAGCGTGATCGTGTTTACAATTCACAGGACATGTGGGAACAAGGTTTTACAAATCAATCGAGATTTATGTTGGTGTTATAGTGCCAATTTAACATTCGGGTTTTTCGAAATATTTTGCACCCTATCTTTAAAGAGGACAGTGGTAACGGCCTCGACTTTGTGTAAATAATTTCATCACCACTGCTCTCAAAATGGTGAAGGAAACCATCGTGAGGAAAGGGCATGTCCTAGAACCAAAAATTCGAAGACATGTGACTTCTACCAACCCGCACTGAGCCCGTGTGGTAGATTACAGCCCACTCCCTCTTGAAAAGAGGAGGCCTGTGTCCCAGCAGTGGGAAGTTGGGAACATTATAGGCTGATCATGCTAATGCAATCTTTAAAGCCTTAACTTCTTTAGATAAAGGAAAAACTTAGTTTAATACAAAAAGAAAAGGATTACATTAAAAGGATAACATTAAAAACTGCAAGTTTTTAATGTTATCTAATAAATTGAATTAAAGCCGGAAGCCGGTATTTATGATCTTAAGCCACCGGTCGCTATAATATTATAAGATGCAACTTGAGCTTTTTCAAGTACTTACCTTTTTTACCGCAACTTTTTGTACCGTTTCCTTTATAATTATAAATAGACTCAGGTAAATATGCGGGCTTCTTTAATAGTTATCTTAAAAAAATTGCATCTTTTTAACAATATTTTCTATAGAAAACTTCCCATATTTAATACCAACACAACGTCTAAACTATTCTTTACGACTCACATAAACTTAGTCCACACTCGAGTGAGTTTTGAAAAAGGCCTCAAACGTGCGTGTAGGCCGCACAGTGTGCCGAGAGGTGCCGCGTCTGGACAAAACGCACCGCTAATGACTCGAGCGAATATCGACAATTTGCTACGTACGATTGAACAACATCAATGCGATTTATACACCCCACGTTTAACTCAAAAACGCGCTTGCAAAATCAACTTTACCAACAACGTTTTTATGGTTTAATTTCGAGTGGCAATGTTATGGAGTGAAAATAGAGATGCAAGCGTCACATATCGAGGGCGAACGCCATAAAATATTATCATTTATCACATAGATGTGTTTATTATTGCAGAGCGGTCGCTGCGGTAAACGTCGGCGTTACCATTATTAATAATCAACGGATGACATCTGCGTTGTAGTTTATTGTTTGCATGTCATAAATCTTCGGAGAAAAAAAGGACATGTGCGTGAACGTAGTTGTTTGAGATGAAAGTACGTGATTCAGGTACGCTTTGAACTTTGCCGGGCAATGTGGAAAAATGAGAATGTTGAAAAGGACCAAGCTCATAAAGAGAGAGATGAAAACGACGCTCGCGCTGCGACGCGGACGGTAGAATTTCCTACCTATAATTATATTAAATAATATAATAAAAATTCATTTATTTTCAGACAAAGTCCATAAAAACATTACACATTAAATTAACACATAAAATTGATATAAAATTACACACACAATAAATTAATCATTCAATAACATGTCACTTAAATCAAATAAATTTAAAATACATACAAATTTCAATCGAAACAATTTAAATAAATACAAACAACTATCGTCCAAAACGAATAAAATAAAACACAAATTAAGAAATGAACTAACATTGCATAATATTATCCTCCTAGGTCCTGCTGTAATTTAAGATTACTTTACTTTATTTTGCTTTATACTCTTTATAAGTTTTATACTCTTATTACGTGGTTTATTCATTCATCTATCGTATTACATAAAGCGTTGACAGTTACATTATGTTTATTTTTATCGATATAAGCCTTCTGATCGTTTTATATTAAAGACATTATCTCTTCATTTGTATTTCCTATCTCAAATCCACAAGTCAACAAGCTTCACAATTCAACACGTTTACGAACAAATCCAAGCCAGTCAATCTATCAACGTCAACAAATAAGTTTGACAAACACATTTAATCTAATGTTTGTACAATCAGAATGCGTATGCGCAGCTTTCGCGAAAGGGCCGGCTAATGTTGCGAAACATTCGTTTAAACGGGGGACCGCTGTTTATCGTTATTATTAAGTTGTAAGGGATTTAAATGTGACTTCCGCACATTCATCACGCGTGTAAAGCCGACGCATGCGCTCACTCCGGTCCAAGCGTGCCGAATCTATTCAAATCGCACATTGCGCTTTTTTATCCACCGTCACCTTGACCGACCCACTGTCCATGATGGTTTTATTGCGGGTGCATTTCACAACTCATTGGTCTCTTATTCTTTAGTGACGAAGTTATATGACCGCTGTAAAACAATAAATAAGTCGATTGTTTACAGTTTTCGTGGTTTTGGTGTTATGTTGGGACCCCATGTGAAGCATTAGTCACACTGTGCGACTATGTGGTTGTAAACTAATGATGGTGTATTAATGTCATTGAAATTTTGGTTTGGATGCGATGACGAGGCTATGGTGTTCTGTGGTAATGAGAACTTCTATTGAAACAAAATGAAAGGATTTTGTTGTGAGGCATGTGCTCGTGGTGCACAGTGGGGCGTTTGTGACATGATCAGTGGCTAAAGAAATTTGGTAAAAGCTCATTATTGGCGTAAATGTGCAGCTGTAATCGCATTTTTTATTTTTACGTGTGACACAGACAAAAGATCTTGGTCACTAATGTCACATTATTATTAAACAATACAGCCATAATGTTATGGGTTTTGAAAGAAATTTGGGTTCATATTAAACCAGTGTACAAAATTTAAATAAATGCAAGTGTTAGTACATCTAAAGACCACCCATAATTAAAGATTTTAATGTGATTTCCAGTCTCAATTTGGCAATTTTTTCGGCTATGAAGGTTCGTAATCAAAATACTGCGTTGAGGTATGTAATATTTTTGCATACCTAATAATGACGCTTTAAATGCTGTAAACCTTTCGACTGCACCCACTGTTCATAGAACTCATATGCCATTTCACCATATTGGAAGTGAACCCTCCGGGAGGGTTACCGGCATTACGTTTGCGCTAAAGTTAACCATCGTGGACGGTAAAACCGTGTCATAAAACACTGTAAAACGAAGTAAAATAGTGTTTTCAGGGTTTCTTGTCGCTAAGTAACAACAGCTGCACGGGTCGATCGATCAGGTTAAGCTACGCTTGCCGCGGTTGGTCTATGGATGGGTGACCATCTTTACATACCAAGACCCCTCCGTGCCTCGGAAAGCACGTTAAGCCGTTGGTCCCGGCTGTCATTTGTAGATCTTTGACAGTCGTTGCGGGTAGTTAGAAGCCCAAAAAGTCTGACAACCAGTCTTACCAAGGGGTATCGTGTTACCTAGTAACTAGGTTGTGGAGGTCAGATAGGCAGTCGCTCCATGTAAAATACTGGTATTCAGCTGCATCCGGTTAGACTGGAAGCCGACCCCAACATAGTTGGGAAAAAGGCTAGGCAGATGATGAGGGTTTCTTGTCGCAACATACGTAGTTTCTAACCTTTTAATTTTTTTTGTGAATATTTGCAACCGAGAACAAAAAATTTTTATAAATTGCTTTGATTTTAAAACCAACGCACATACTAGGTAATAAATCTTGTTAAAATATACATCAGATTTCATTTTCATTTAATGCTGTATTCGCTAAGAAAAACCTACATTTAAAATGAGCCCTCCGCGAGGGCTCCCGGCATCCCAGATGTAACTAGGTGAACCCTCCAGGAGGGCTACTGGCACTGAACGTGTTAAAAATGATACAGCATGAAAGGAGCTGTTTATAGCATCAGCTATTATCCGGTCAAATTTCTAAAGGCCTACCAGTGGGCGCAGGCCCTAAGATTATATCCTAAAACACAATATGCGTCCGCATATAAACTGCCCACTGCTACAAATCCCAAAAAGTGTGGACAAAAAAATTTTTGTTTACTGTCATCGCTACTGCTTTAAAACAAAATGATTTGCAGAATTGTGGCTCGTTATAAGATGTTGACAAATGGCGAAATCTCTGGAGGCTACAACAACTTGTGACAATCCCTGAGGAGAACAGCTAATGTTTACTTCATTAGTTTGCATTTTACAAATGGCTCCTGGGGTTTCGTTTTGCTTAGTTAGTTTCTGTAAAAATGAGCTTTCGGGTTAAAAGGTTTGGTTCAAGCATTTTCTGTCAGTAACACCGCTTTTTGTTATTTTTTGGAAAAATATTCATGACGGTGCCATTTTATAAGAGTCTATAGATATTGAGAAAGGCCATGCTTGGAGTTTTTCTACGTGATCGAATCAGAAATGAAGAGATCCGCAGGAGAACCAAGGTAACCAACATAGCCCGAAGAATTGCCAAACTTAAGTGACAGTGGGCAGGGCACATTGCTCGCAGTACAGATGGCCGATGGGGGCGAAAGGTTCTGGAGTTGCTATCGCGGACCGATGACCTAGTGAAGGCTGCAGGAATCTGCTGAATGCGAAAAGCACAGAACCGGTCGAAGTGGCGGTGCTTGGAGGAGGCCTATGTCCAGCAGTGGACGTCTATCGTCTGAAATGATGATGATTTTTAAATATATTTCAGAGTTATTTTTGTTTAAATTAAAGTCAAAGTCAAATCATTTATTTCAAAAGGCACATTTAAGGCACTTTTGAACGTGAAAATTTACAACAAAAAAAAGTGATCATCGTAGTATGTACTTAATATTTTTATATTTACAACATTATTTAAAACATCCAACTATAGTAAAATTCTTAAAATAACACAAATCAAATCTACATAGTATCTATGGTAGCTTACATTATATCTTCATCGAAACTTCCTTACCTAATCCTGAAATTAGTATTTACGAACCGTAACGGACATCAAAACTAATAAATGCGCCGACAATAATAATCTATTCAAACTCCAAAGATTTATTTAAGTTAAATCATTAGAGTCAACAGGCGACCGTCGGCTTGCACAAAACCGACGGATCACTTACCGACACTTTAATGCCTTTGTCGTAAACACGGATCAACTGAATACGTCAAACGGTCACCCATCACCAAACGATGCAAGTCCACAAAAACTTAGAATCGAAAATAATCTCCATCCAACACTAATAAGATCGATTTCATATCTTAAAATTCTAAAAAGTCGGTCTTCTTTTTGCTAAAGGGATAAATGAGATGTCGGTACCACACTGAGCAAAGCGGCCGACGCAAAAAATATCACAAAGGCACAAAGTTTTGGACACAAAGCGACATAGGGAAATAAATTATTTCATCTGTTCAGAGCTTTCACGATAATATTGGCAAATGTTTCCATTCGGGACGGGCCACGCCCTCGCTCGAATCCAACAGGAAAAAAATATTTGACGCCCCGGTTTTGTCAACGTAAAATAAACCCTAACCCATTACACTAAACGTGAAATTAGTTTTATTAGAAAGTGGACAGTGGTCCGCGGTGCGTCACAAAGTAGACAAAGTCAACATCTCTTTTACAATTTTTTTTTTCAATAACGCCAACATATATTTTGACTGTGATGTTTTTATTATTTTTGTCCGTGATGCCGTTCAGCGTGCATGGCTAACTATAGGCGGATTTTTTCTTAAAGGCGGCGTCTGCGCATGCCTAATGTATGGCCGTCGCAGACTCACAGCGGCCGGTGCATGAGATATCGCTTCCTAGAACTGCCGACAAAGTCACAAGTAATTATATAATGTTTGCAATGTTGACTTTTTGGAGTCTTTTGGCTTCCGTTCATGGGCTTTCCCATTAATCAATGATAAAAAGGGGCATTTGGATGTGTAGACAATGCATTTGTGTAAAGTCGCCATGTGCATTAATAGTCGTTTAGATAAGGGCTTCTAAAACAATAGCAGCTTTTAAACACGACAATTAGACGAGATTTATTGTGAAGGAAATAATTGCAATACAGTAAGCCGACGTTCGCACGGACGTAATAAATTCGCGGCGGGATTTTATAGCGCACTGGATTTTCAACTCTCGGTGTTTAACCGAGCGTTGAGAATCCAACGCGCTGGGACACACTCGTCCCAATGCGTTTCAAAAACACACTGTTGGATTTTCAGCTCTCGGCGCTAAGCAGAGCGTTAGATTTTATTACGTCCGTGCGAACGTGGGCTAACAGTAACTTTGCTCTTTTCCTTGGTTAGTGGCGCTCTGGATCCCATAGCTTCAGGCTGATCACGTAGAAAGCTACAGGTTACACGCGTGCAAATATTCACAGAACAAGTTCCTATCCACAAATCGATTGATCTACTAATGGCTAAGGAAAACGCAAAGATAAAGAAGCATTCAGAACAACAAACACTTTCAAATACCCAGTTTCGAGCAAAACTTTTGACAACAGTTAGTTACCACTTGTTAGCTCACACCTTTCATCCATCAATCAGGAGTCAAAGGATGTCATAGACAATGCTTGTTCCACGAACGATTCAATGCTCGCAGAGTCCCGGAAACAGAGCAATGCTCCCGAACAGTATCTCGAAAGGCCGAAACGGCCAAAGTACTGTGTCTTGCACAATGTTCAAACCTCGTTATGAGAGCAAGCAGGGGGCAACGTAAATCACGGAGACACACCTTTTTTTGCCGATTTTGTTTTCGCATCTGCATACTCAAATTGGAAATTATAATGTGTGTATATAAATAGTCCGGGAGTTTGCTGCAGGCGTGGTTAGAACTGGTAAGTGTTGAGTTATGAGGCTTGTGGCTAGTGGCTGGTGGATGGTCGCGTGTTTGATCTATGGATGCTGTATGCAAATCAACGCTAATTACTAATGAGTTGCGAGGCTAGTCGAATGACAGTTTCTATACAATTTTTAGGTAAAGATTTTCCTGTTGTTACAAAACGCCGCGAAGAAAGCATCAGAAGAAAGCAATTAATTATGATTTGTAGTTTAATAGCTTTCGCTCGCGCCTTCACCCACGTGGATATCGGAAATTATCCCACGGGAACGTACTACCGAAGTAAATAGTACCCTATATGTTAATCCAGGTTATAAACTACCTGTGTGCCAAATTTCATCCAAATCTGATCAGCCGTTTTTGCGTGATTGAGTAACAAACATCGAAACACACAAACTTTCACATTAATAATTATCTCCCGCGGTTTCACCCGCATAAGTCTCAAGATTTCGTAAGAATATCGGGACGAAAACTATTCTATGTGTTAGTTCTGATTATAAACTATCTGTGTGCCAAATTTCATCCAAATCTCTTCAGCCGTTTTTACGTGTAAAAAACATCCAAACACACAATCTTTTACATTTATAATATTAGTAGGATAGGATATTGAACGAATTCAACTTAATTTAATCTTAATTAAATTGATGATAACGATGCTAAATAATGTTTGCAAATCGAAATTTATAGTTTTTTTATTTATATTAAACACTGAAAATACAATTTTTACTAATAGCTTCTGTACTATTTTCTCTATTAGATACGCTTTAACTTCACTTGATAAGTTATTAAGCAATTTTAATAGCAACATAGAAATAAACAATGTAAATGCATTAAATATATATTCCATGCACCGAACGCTTTGTAAACAGAAGCATGACATTTTTTAATCACAACTTTTTCTAACAAAAAGTTTCATAAACAAAGGAAAACTTAAAGCTTCGATTTCTCCTATTACAATAACCACCCACTGGTTCCATCAGCTACCATACAGTTCACAAAAGCTGCTGATGATGGCACACAGTGCACTAACGTGCTCCACGCCAATTATGCATTCAATGTGTCAAAGAAAAGTCGTAAACGTCGCACAATGGGGCGGAACGCGCGCGCTCTGGACAAAAATCTGTAATGCTGATTAGTCGCATGAAATTCATTAACTTAGACACCCAAGTAGCGGTAGCATGACTAATTGAGAATGTGTTGCTGATTTCGGAGTGAGTTATGTAAAGTTTTACGGAGATCGTGTTAAGATTCTAAACGAGTGAAAACTTTGGAAAAAAATTCGGAAATGACAAGTTTTGTCTTGTTAACGTTCTAAGCTCTATAAGATTAGCGCTAATCAGTATAAGCATCGGTTCAGGATACTAATACGGTTATTCATCTAGCTTTTTATTTATCCTATAATATTAAACGAACAATATTTGTTTATCTGTAATCACGTTCTCGAAAATGGCTCAAACAATTTCGATGAAAGTTGCAATACAGTGTGAGTCTTCATAATGTGCACATATCGAAATGAGGGAATCTATGCTTAATTTTATCGACGGAAAAAATGGTCAAATTTTTCTTTTTTTCTTTTGGGCATCTTATTTATAAATTTTACAATTATGTGGACGCCTACTTTCTTCCAATCATTATGGAGTTTGTTTCATCGCGATAGCTGATTCAGTTTAAAAATTACACAGTTTTGTTACAATTTTTTTTTAATTCCATAAAAAGTATAAAAAAATATTTAGATTTATTTCAATATTTTTTTTTGTCGTCAAAATTAAGCATAGATTCCCTCATTTCGATATGTGCACATTATGAAGAATCACACTGTATAGGAGTTTATAGGAAAATTCGTTTTTTCCGTATTTTCACCCGAGCAGAGCTCGGTAGCCCAAAGTTTAGGACAAGATAACCTAGTAGTAGTAACCTAGTTTAGGACCTTAGAATAATGACATGGCAGCATGGAATTAGTAAGTACCTACTATCAAGGCAGCATGGAATTAGTACCTACTATCATGGCTGCATAATTTTTTTATGAACTTTCCTATACTAGGTATTAAATGAGCATTCTCTATTTTCACCAGAGCAGAGCTCGGTCGCCCAGGTACTTTACAATACAAGAACATCTAACTTACATGTTGAGAGTAAAAATAAGCTAAGGTATTTGGCTTATTAGGACCCCAACATAGTAGGGAAAAGGCTAGGCAGATTATTGTACTTAACCACTCATAATATCTTTATAATCCCTTTCCCTACTTACCTATTACAACTAATCTCTAAATTAACCCCTCTATTTTATTAAAAATCTGAAACGATCAGAACCAAATCCATAAACCACGACTCTATGAAACTTCCACATACTGAAAACACACCTACTGTCAACAAGAAAAATAACAACAATAAAACTAACTGACTTATGTACTGAATAATTTAATGTAATTTTTGACATACCTACCTAATTATGACATTGTTTCAATTTATTTAAGTTTACCTATACCTATTGTGTTTATTGAAATTCCTATTGTGTTTATTGTATTACAGATAATTATGTAAATTAATGTTTTATTAAATTAATGTAGGTACCTGGTGCCGACTATTGCTCATCTGTAATGCCTACCTTAAAACAGTTTATTTATATCATAATTGCTATTCATTTTATATTAATTCACTAGTGTTATAATAATGTTGCATGCCTAATATAAGGTAGATTGTACAAGGATCACCCATATTTTAACTGTTACATCAAATTTACTGTACCTGCAATCTATGCAAATAAATTTTTACTTACTTACCAAAGCAAATCAGCGCCATCTTTCGTTTAAACAAAGACTCAGTGTTACAATGCAACTGTCGCTAGTCAAAAGAATTGTCAGCAGTACAGCAGTAAATCAACGGCATTTGCTCCGGATCATTGCGTACAGCGGTTGCTCCCGTGTGCTTGCTGCATGGCGAATTGATGGCGTTGTGTAAGGAGTCGCGGGCGGTCCGGTTGGATATCTAGATGACAATGTCTAGGAGATGTGATGATGTGCAGTTATTGTATGTGTATACACAACGACTATAAGTAAAAAATCTCAATAATTCAAATGAAACTGAAGCACTTTTCAAGCTTTCTGCTTGTAGCTGCAAAAAGTAACTGACAGCTACAGACAATTTTTTTAAATTAAATTATGAATTCTCACTAATATTAGAGGTTACAATGTTCGTTCGGAAAACTACAAACTACTTTAATAAGTTACAAAGCAAAAGATACAAATTCAATACTGTCGAACTTGGATAAGCGAGAGTTCAAGGGACCGCGATATCTTTTTCGCTTATGGAGGTGTCTTAGTACCTCAAGTTTCTAGCTTATAGAGGTACAGGAGTGGCTTTACTCACTTATAGAGGTTAAGGCGGGTTGGAAAAGGTAGAGAGGAAGAAAAACAATGTTATTTCCACGAAATTTAAGAATGAGTCATAAATAGCAGATGTTAAATTACACTCGACTGTCGCTTATAGAGGTACAGGCAAGTAGTAGTCTCATTATAGAGGTCCACAAGTGAAAATCTACTTTCTCTTATAGAGGTTTCTGTGTCTTACTTATGGAGGCTTTAGACGGTTAAAATGACGGGACCTGGCAATTACTCTCATTTATAGAATTTTCTCGATTACTCAGTTGTCAGTTACCCAGGTTTGACTGTATATAAACCGAAATTATACCAAATTTTGTATTATAATTTTAGTATAAGATAAAATTTTAGTTTTTTATTAATCACTTATAATTAATTTGTTTGTATATTTAGTTTTAGTCTCGATGAGGCTAATTTGCTTAACTTTAGCCAATTTCAAATTTTATTTTATTTAAAATTATCAAAATATTGTACATATTTAACGGTGCCCAAGATACAGGCTGTGCCTAGTTTGGGACCAACGATACCTCCTAATTGTAATTTTGAATGAATGTTAAATAAATTTATTTTATTTATTTATTTATTTTATATGTTTACCAAGCAATAAAACAGCGTTAAAAGTATGTTATGTATAGCTCCACGCATATAATTTACCAAATTCACTTCTGAACATAAGTTATACAAATGTATTTAAAAACAAAATAAAAATACTGTTACTAAAAAAAGCATATTACTCTGTCACTGAATATTTACAGGACAAACTTATATAATGTTACTCCATTCGATATTTTTTTAAGTGTATTTTATTGTTAAATTCTAGTTTCATAGATATCTGTGTATTTGTAAATTTGCATGCCTTATGGTAGGATATGGCCAATGGACACTATTTTTTGTATAAGACCTTTTCTTTGTACCCATGCAAATTTATAAATGATTATAATTATGATAACAATGCAAAATTCAATATTCCCCGCGCATAGTTTGTGGCAATAACTTGTGTTCTATATCACTGATGTAAGAAGTGTCACTGTGCTTAATATTCATGGTCATCTATCAATAGACTTTATCCTAGACACTGGAATTTATTTACCTACGATACTCAAAGGTCCCAACACACCGTATGGGCCAGGCCACACGGTGCGGCACTGCACCGCACCGCATTACTCCGCACCGCACTGGCGCGGCGGCCACACGAGCAGTGCGGCGTCGCAATGTTCTTACGGCGACGCTGCGGCACAGCAACAGGCTTGGCTTGGCTTGCCCAGTTGAAACAACTGAGCGGCGCCGCTGCGGCACCACACTGCTTGCACCCCTCCCCGCCTCGTCTGCCTCGCGCCGTTATCCGGTGCGCCTGCGGTGCGGCGCCGGAGCGGTGCCGGACGTACCGTATGGCATACCATACATTTTTATATTTAGGAAACCGTTGCGGCACCGCTCAGGCGCCGTGCCGGAGCCGCACCGCACCGTGTGGCCTGGCCCTATTTTTCTTTGACCTCGTAATCACTTTTTACAACAAGTGCCGCTAAATTAAAACTTCGGTTGAAACTCTCTGTCACATAGACAAATTAATAATAGACCTTGTCGTTTTATGACGTGCAAGTGTCATTCAACCAGAGGGTGATAAAACAATAGGCCCGTGTCCTAGGTAAAAAAAAAAATCTAATTAGTCCGTCTTTCAGATAATAAAAAAAAATATTAGACACGTATTTTTTGTTTCATCATATTAATCAAAAATAAATTAGCATTAAAGTTGGGGAGTGGGGGGGCTCGCTACGTCACAACTCAGTATAAATCTAGCAAGGCGTGACGTCATGCTACATTTTAACACAATGTATCGCCGTAATTTTTTGATTACGTCAAAAAAGAAAAAATACGTGTCCAATATTGTTTCATAATATAATCTACAAGACGGACAAAAAAAATTTTTGGACACAGGCAGACAAGGTACACATTGTTGTTACTGAAACTTCGATTTAAACACAAGTTTTCTCTAACAAATGAAAAACGAGTTTTCAAAATCGGTTCACTATTGGCGAAAATATCGATGAACAAACACGCATACAAAATATATATAAATAAATTGAGAACCTTTGCGTTTCATAAAATAGAACTGAATGGATCATTAGGTTCTAGACAGACGCACAATTGCAGTATGTTTGTCTAGAGCCTTAAAGAACTTTTATACCTAAAATAATTATGATTATCAAAATTCTGTAGCGTGCCTACGGCGTAGCACGAAATAGTACTACGCCGTAGGCAAAAGTTGACCTACTCCCCAATTTTGCAAAATTATGTTTGGTTGATTTTTAAATGGGTGTCAGTCCGTAATGAATCTGGAACTCACTACAGAGGTTAGCTAAATTTAGCTTTCTGTAAAAATCATTTACAAACTTCCGACGTCAACAACATCGCTTACAAAAACTTAATTAAAATTACAACAACACAATAATTAATCCAATCCCAAACACAATTAAAGGAACCCTTTATCATTGTCTTCAAACAAAAAAGGTCCTAAACAGTTATTACCTAAAACATCGGGTCCGATTACATTCGATAGCCAACGGGCCGAGATATTCGCAATCGACCCGGTCCGTAAATCTCGCGAGTAATGAACGTCGCCGCGTGTGATCGCTAACTTATTTTGTCGCGCGATTTGTTGCTGCCAGGCACGATATCGAACGAGTGTGAAATTACCTTTATTCCGTTTTACTGTTAGTGGAAAATGCCATGCAATTTTAAACTTTACAACTATTCAAAATAGAGGTGGATGTAGAAATGAGATGTGAGGTTGTCAAATGAGTAATTGCGTTCAGATATTCTATTGGGTGTGAATTGATCACGTTTAATGTTTTATTAAAATGCATGTGATGTGTATATTTTTGTTGTTTCCAATTAATAACGAGTTTAATTGGAAAATTATGCACTGGAAATATTTTATCCCTACAAACTACATAAACTGAAGTTTTATTTTATTAAAACAAAAATTATGACAGTATTCCTAATTAGTTCCTCAGGTAGCTTAAAACCGAGTTCTGTCACATCTAATTTATGCACACAGTTAAAATAAATTAAAGCATATTATTATTCAAATAACACACAAATAAAAAGGTCATAAAGTACACAAAAACTAAGTGAAACATCGCCATGAATCATGTTATTTTGTAATAAGTATGTGTCAAGAACAATTGGTGCGTCGAAACGCGTCTCCGGTCCACCACATATTTGGTTTTAGACAACACCTTACCGTACTAACTTAGTATTGACATTCAAATCAGTAGCTCAGCTCATTTATTTTGAATTCCTAACGTGTTAGGGACAAAAGTAGAACAATGTGGGTTGGAGCAACAGTAAGTGTACTCAACAGTGGCGCCGTGGAAGCGCGCGCCATCTGTCAAAATTACCCGCCATATTTATTAGGCAGAGACAATGAGTGACGCGAGTCGCGACACTTTGAATATGGAATTGGTTTTTCTTTTTTTTCTCTCGAGAAAGTTTTGTTCGTGCACTGGTAGCGTTCAGAAACGTATGATGCAATAGTTAAATAATGCGTTTGGGAGGCACACACATTGCGTTGAGGATTTGAAAAGATTTCTAATTTTAGAAAAAAACACGGGAAAGTACAATCTAAAAATTAATATGGAGGAGTTGACCTACATTGTGAAAGTGGCTCTTGTTTGCCCTTTAGGAATCATATTAATGAGTTAATTATAGAGTTCCAGGTGATACAATTGCGTATACAACAAGAGGGAAAAACAATAACATTTCGTCGCCTCTGTAGACCACAGATAAGTTATAAAGGTGCAAGAGTATGATCATAATTTAAGTTATTATCTTTACTTGACTCACCTTTTATAAATAACAAGACATAATGCTCCACTAACAGAGTAGAAACAATATTTTTTTCTTTTATGACAAGACTAGCGTGAAAATCAACCTACTTGTGACAAAGTTGAAACTGCAGGGAAACAATGGCGGACACAGCAACAAATAACATGAAATATTTTACAAAATACATCAACATTAACTAGTTGTAATTACGTAGTTTATTTTTCACAAAAACCTTTGTCTTCGTCGGACACAAATGTGTGTCGAATATATCACTCCAGGGTACGCTTCGGACAATTTTCTCACAGTCTAGTGTTCCGAAGTTCACAACGAGAAAAAATATTTTTAAGTCATAGAGAACAAAGAGGAATACCGTCTGTCTTTTGTTTTGTTTTTAAACAATCGGCGCGTAATTTGTGATATGCAAAATACTTTGAAGTTACAATAACAAGATGTTATAGTTAGCCCAAATAAATAATATTATGGCGAGATATCGTGAAAACTAATGATTTTCCGAATCTCCTTCACAACCAACCTTTTGCCCAACAACTGTATCTACTTACCTATATCCTATAAGGATTGTTTGAAATGGCCTACTAGTCAAAGTCAAATCATTTATTTCAAATAGGGCCATAGAATTGATTCTAGATTGATTGATTCTGCCTCGTTGGTCTAGTGGTCGCAAGAGCTACTGCTGAGTATGAGGTCCTGGGTTCGATTCCCGGGTCGGGCAAATTGTTATTCGGTTTTTCCATCTGCAATTTCTCAGTAGCAGCTCGGAGTCTGGATTTGTGCCCGGTTGATGGCAATAGGCTCGCCCCCTATTACATGGGACTTAAACATAACTGGCGAAATGTGGGTGTACTATAGGTACACCTCTGCCTAACCCTTCGGGGATTACAGGCGTGATGTTATGTGTTAATGTGATTCTAGTCGCCCCTTCCAAAAGGTAGTTTTCGTATGGAGAAAAATGGGCAAGAAACTCCACCGTTACTCTTTTAAAATGTTTTACAATTGTTTGTATAGGTACGTACATTAGTTAAATAGTTATATGTGAAGATGATGCACCTAGAATATAATTACTATACCATAATAGGTAAAAAGAATTAAAAATGAAGTAAAAATGAAACAACTACAGATAATTTAATTATGTGTTAGATACATGGTGCTCACATATTTACAAACATTGTAAAAGTAGACGATTTTCCTAACATTTTATAGTTAATAAGTCAATAATAAAAAATAAGTTACTTAATAAGTTATGACAACCAACTGCGTCATCTGCGCGGCTACCATGAATATCTCTCCATCGACACTAATACATAACCCATGAAACAGGCCCATGACCCATGGTCCATCACTAGCGACATCTATCCGTCATGCCGATAACCATCAGAAGTCGATTCATCATAAAATAAAATTTTTGGGGAACCACATTATCATTTGCTGTGCCTAAAATGTTTGTTGTTGGAATTTGAACTTTATGGCACGGTGTTAAGATGGTGGGTGAAGTTTGTGAAGTGATGTTCGAAGTGGTGTTGTTAAATCGTCTTGTGAAAAGTTGACAAGCGTACGAAATGGTATTCTGTAATATTGTTAAATTAGATTAATCGATAACTGATAACTGTGAGCAGTGATGGCCTAGTGGTGCGACCGTCAGACTGCCAAGTCATAGGTCGCGAGTTCGAACCCAAGGCACGCACCTCTGACTTTTCAGATTCATGTGCGTATTGTATAATTATCACTTGCTTCAAAAACGGTGAAGGAAAACATCGTGAGGAAACCGGCATGCCTGAGAGATATTTCTCGACGGGATGTGAAGCCCATGGGTGGCTTCAAAACTCTGACACCAGGATAGTCGCTAACCACACAAAAAGAAGAAGTCGATAACTTTGTTGATGTTCAATTTGAATGTAGTGGCTCTATATTCTAGCAGATGAGCCTATAAATGAACTCTGTATCAAAAATATTGAACATGGATCTTCCAAACAACTCCAAAATGAACGGTCAATGGAGAAATCGCCATAATAACAATCACTATCAAGCTTAGATTAGAACTGTACACACAGCTACATATCAAGCTATACATTTCCAGTATAAGCTGACCTCTCATTGTAAGGAAATCCTTTACAATGCAAGATCAGCTTATAATGGAAATGTATAGCTTGATTTGAAGCCTTGCGTACTATGGGTGATTGTAATTTGTCGTTACTAGCAGATAGGGTTGTCAACCATAATGTTAAAAACAGTATTATACTGTTTTTCATTCCAAAATACTGTTTACTGTTCAGCAAAAATAAAGTAGGTATATGATTATACTATATTCACTGATACCCAGAGCAATACCTAAATAAAAAGTTTCATCTACTACGTAGAACATCATGCATAGACCTGGCCGTGGGTGCGATGTCTCGAATATTCGGGACATAATAAATAGATAAAATAATTGTTACCAGAATACCTTTTAAATACGTAATACTATTACAGTCAGTTCTACCATCTGAGTATTCACAGAATGAGTTTTATCAGTGATGAATGCTAAGAGGTGGGACTAGAAAAATAGAGCTTCAATACATTTAATAAAAAATAGAGCTTTAATACATTTAATTAATAAAAAATTGCTCAATTTACTTCAAAATTGTTGATGAGTTACACATGCATCACTAATGAAGTCATGAATTATGTATTCATTAAAAAAATACTTAAAATACTGTTCATTTTTTCCGAGATACTATTTCATCATCATCATTTCAGCCGAAAGACGTCCACTGCTGGACATAGGCCTCCCCCAAGCACCGCCACTTCGACCGATTCTGTGCTTTCTGCATCCAGCGGATTCCTGCGGCCTTCACCAGGTCATCGGTCCATCTTGTGGGAGGCCTTCCAACACTACTTCTTCCGGTACGTGGTCGCCACTCCAGAACCTTTCGACTCCATCGGCCATCCGTTCTGCGAGCATTGTGCCCTGCCCATTGCCACTTTAACTTAGATATTGTTTTAAATTTTTCCGAAATACCGTTTATTTTCCCACTTTAACTAATACTTTTATTTCTTGTACAAAAAGTTGGTAACCCTACTAGCAGATAGAACAACGCTGGTTTCTATCCCCAGGATGTGATTCTTAAGATACCGTCTACAACACCCATGGATCACTGATGAGAAACGTGGTTTGTCCTTTACCCGCACCCTAATCGCGTAACACACAGGTTCGTGCTACTCCATTACATCATACGTTTGAAGAGATCGTCTGCTTAACATAATAAAGCAAAAATTCTAACAGGTTGTGGCGTTGACAAGACAGTGTTTATACTGCGTATACCACTAATTCCCCAAAATTATCCCTTCCAGTTTAAATTCATGCAGTTCCCTGTGAGCGTATACTTTGCGATAATTATCTACAAATCACAGGGGCAGACACTGAAGGCTGCTGGTCAGTGGCTACACGGAAAACTGTACGTCACTTGCTCTTGCGTCACCAGTCCTGACTTTGGCTGCTGAGAACAAAACTACAAACGTACGTAATATACTGGAAAGTTTTATAAAAATGTGGCTGTTATTGTAGTATATTGTGAGGTATCTTACGACTTCCACGTGAACGAAGTCGAAGGCAGAAGCTAGTAGTAAATAAAGCAATGAATGTTGTAGAATTGACATTATAAGTTATAAGAAATGGGACGGGAACAACTTGCAATCACTAACATGACTGATCATTGACCATAACATAACATCACGCCTTGTTTCCCCGAAGGGTTGTGCAGAGGTGTCCCTGTAGCATGTACGCCCTCATTTCGCCAGTTATGTTTAAGTCCCATGTAATAAGGGGCGAGCCTATTGCCATCAACCGGGCATAAATCCAGACTCCGAGCTGCTACTGAGAAATTTCAGATAGAAAAATCCAATAACACTTTGCCCGACCCGGGAATCGAACCCAGGACCTCATGCTCAGCAGTAGCGCTTATGACCACTAGACCAACGGACAGACGGACGGTTGGTCAGTGGCTACACGGACAACTGTACTTACGTCACTTGCTCTTGCGTCACCAGTCCTGACTATATATTTTGGCTGCTGAGACCAAAACTACAAACGTTCGTAATATACTGGAAAGTTTTATAAAAATTTGGTTATTGTAGTATATTGTGAGGTATCTTACGACTTTCGCATGAACGAAGTCGAAAGCAGAAGCTAGTAGTAGGTAAATAAAGCAGTGAATGTTGTGGAATTGAGATTATAAGTTATAAGAACCACCATGGGACGGGAACAACTTGCAATCACTAACATGACTGATCATTGATCAATCTTGAGTTTAATGTTCCATACCTAAATAGGTCATGGTTTAGGAGTTAATTAATGGTTACAAGATCATCATCTGCCTAGCCTTTTCCCAACTATGTTGGGGTCGGCTTCCAGTCTAACGGGATGCAGCTGAATACCAGTATTTTACATGGAGCGACTGCCTATCTGACCTCCACAACCCAGTAACTGGGTAATACGATACCCCTTGGTAAGATTGGTTGTCAGACTTTCGGGCTTCTGACGACCCGTAACGACTGTCAAAGATCCACGAATGACAGCCGGAACCAACGGCTTAACGTGCTTTCCGAGGCACGGAGGAGTCTCGGTATGTAAAGATGGTCACCCATCCACTAACCAACCTCGGCAAGCGTAGCTTAACCTGATGGATCGACCTGTTATTACTTAGCCACGAGCTTCTCTCAAATGGTTACAAGATAATAGATACAATTATGTTTTCCCCAAATACATGTTCTTTTTCTTTTCGTGTGGTTAATGACTAACCTGGTGTCAGAGTTTTTATGCCATCTACGGGCCTCTAACTTGGCTTCACATACCGTCGAGAAATATCTCCCAGGCATGCCGGTTTCCTCACGATGTTTTCCATCACCGTTTTTGAAGCAAGTGATAATTATATAATACGCATAAGAATCCGAAAAGTTTGAGGTGCGTGCCTTGGGTTCGAACTCGAGCCACATACATAGGTACCTATTAGGTACAACTAAATGATTGGCACTTTTTTCGAAACCACAATAATGCTAATTAGGAAGATATCTAGCAGCTCCAGAACACAGTGTAATCATTGAAAACGCTACTTTATTTATAGATTTTGTGGTAACATAACAATATATATAACTCAAAGCTAAACTCTCGTCACTGACACTATGATGCTACATGTGCCTCGGCACTCGACTAATTACGCAAAAAATTGTGTATTGACCCGTATTGCTCGAATTTATAACACAGTTTTCTCTCAAGTCGATATATTTAACTGTAATAAACCTACATTCAAAAAACAAATAATAAAAAAAAAACAACCGACTTCAAAAAAAACACTACAAAGTGAAAAATAACTTTAATTTCGGAAGTCGGTGTCTTTGGTTTTTAATTTTCGTTCTTTGTCACCGACTTCCGAAATTAGTTATTTTTCACTTTGTAGTGTTTTTTTTTTAAGTCGGTTGTTTTTTTTTTTTGTAAAAAGTTTTTATTTTTCACTTTTTAGTTGTGATACCTACCCCACACAAATTCGAATACCACTACCTGCTATGTAAATAACAGTGACAGGAAGTTAACTCAAAAACTACCCAAGCAAAGTTAATAAAATTTATATGGGACCACCTCTGAAGTATGATCTACCAAACAAAAAAGAACCATCAAAATCAATTCATAATTGACGGAGTAATCGCGTAACAAACATACAAAAAAAAAACAACATACAGTCGAATTGAGAACCTCCTCCTTTTGGAAGTCGGTTAAAAACCATAAACGAAGGCAAATGACAAACTGTTAATAACTTAATTTTTTACTATTTTTTCTCTTTAAAATTTAAACTTAACTATAAGTAATACCTAAAATTGCACTTTTTTGAATTTAAATATTTCTAAGTAGTCCGTTCGCATGTTTTATACTTATCCTAGTTATACAGGGAAACCTATTATTAGCCGTACAATACTGTAACACATATTCTGTAACATACTATTATGTATCGCTGTTGGTTGCCTAAATAAATAAAGCTACTCTTCACTACAAGGTGAAAATTTCACACCGAGCTAGCGAAACAGAAAACATCCCCTTTCATAAAGTAGGTCACCCGCGCCTCCTGAAACACTGCCTGATATAGAGCCTTCTTTCGTGTGACCGTGTGGCCTAATGGATAAGGCGTCGGACTTCGGATCCGAAGACTGCAGGTTCGAGTCCTGTCACGGTCGAAATAACTCTTTTTGTAATGTTTTGGGTTAAGTTTTGTTATTTTACGAGTTTTTGTACTGTGATTGTATCGTTTCAGGAAATATTTACAGTAACGATAATATCACTGCGATATTATTATTTGAAGGGGAAAAACTATTTTAGCCTAGGTTTCGATTTGTAGTTAATAGATCAATATCACGTTTTCACAAAAGTTCAAAGGTTGTATTTATCATGATGATTATAGGTAAGCCTTTATATGATCAGAAAACCTAAATAAAAAAGTTAAAAGAGCTAATAGAGCGAGAGTAGTGGTGGCCCAGTGGTAACGGCCGCGACTTACGAGTTGTAGGTCGTAGGTTCGAACCCAGGCAGGCGCTTTACTTTGTGTTAATTATTTCATCACCACTGCTCTCAAAACGGTGAAGGAAAACATCGTGAGGAAACCGGCATGGCCTAGAACCGAAAATTCGAAGACACGTGACATCTAACAACCCGCACTGGGCCCGCGTGGTAGATTACAGCCCACTCCCTCTCACAGAGAGGAGGCCTGTGTCCCAGCAGTGGGAACATTTATAGGCTGATGATGATGATGAAAAGAGCTACTAAAATCAGCTTGTTCGATGATTTATTTTTATTTTACACCAGCCTATTATTGTTCCACTGCAGAACAAAGGCCTCTTCTCATACAGAGAAGGCACGAGCATTGATCACCACGCTTGCTCAAGACGGGTTGGCGATTTCAGACTTATATTAACTATAAGTCCAGGTTTCCTCACGATGTTTTTCCTTCACCGATGTCAGTAATGTCCAAGATAAACTCAGAAAGTACATATGAACTGAAAAAGTCACATTGGTACTTGCCCGGATTTGAACCCACAACCTCTTGCATGAGAGGCGATGTCTTAACCACTGGGCCATCACGACATATTATATAGCTTGTTCGATAGTCACGTTTTATTTTTGTGGTTTACCCACAGACTTTTGCAATCTCAATAATCATCATCATCTGCCTAGCCTTTTTCCCAACTATGTTGGGGTCGGCTTCCAGTCTAACCGGATGCAGCTGAATACCAGTATTTTACATGGAGCGACTGCCTATCTGACCTCCACAACCTAATTACTAGGTGACACGATACCCCTTGGTAAGACTGGTTGTCAGACTTGGGCTTCTAACTACCCATAACGACTGTCAAAGATCTACAAATGACAGCCGGGACCAACGGCTTAACTTGCTTTCCGAGGCACGGAGGGGTCTTGGTATGTAAAGATGGTCACCCATCCACAGACCAACCGCGGCAAGCGTAGCTTAACCTGATCGATCGACCCGTGCAGCTGTTGTTACTTAGCCACAAGCCCCTAATAATACTAATAATAATGCAATCTCAATAATATATACTATATAGAGTTTAGTTACAAAATATTTTTTTTTAAAATACGTAGGGAATATTTCCCACACCACGCGTTACTACATTATAATACACCACAAATAATAGTCTAAAAAATAATACGAAATATAACACAATAATATTGATAAACAGCAAGATTAGCCCGACTCGGGAAGCGAATCGACGACCGATCCATCAAGCCGCCACGAAAATATTTATATTCTGAAATAACGGACGCGGCTTCCGTCCGTTTATCACGACACATCTACTAAATACCTTGTTAATAACACGCCATTGTTAAAATAAAAGAATTTAGGCCAAATTCCTGAGATTAAAAAAGTACCAAAGATTGATATAAATATTTAAGTTATTTGACATTAGCTTTACGTACAGAACAAGCCTCTACCAAATCAAAGCACTTAGAATCGAAAGTCACTTTTCCATAATAGCATAATCAGTCTATAATGTTCCCACTGCTGGGACACAAGCCTCCTCTCTGTGAGAGGGAGTGGGTTGTTATCTACCACGCAGGCCCAGTGCAGGTTGGTAGATGTCACATGTCTTCGAGTTTTTAGCTCTAGGACATGCCGGTTTCCTCACGACGTTTTCCTGCACCGTTTCGAGAGTAGTGGTGATGAAATAATTTACATAAAGTAAAGTTTAGGTGCTTGATAGTGTGCTTAACGTACAGCTAGAGAAGTATATATCCTTACACGATGCGCAATTCGGTTTTCGACCTGGCTTATCCACCGAAAGTGCAATCGCGTGCCTTAAGCACACGGTCAGGTACTACGCTGACAGGAGTACACCAGTCTATGCGGCGTTCCTGGATCTCTCCAAGGCCTTCGACCTGGTCTCATACGACATTCTGTGGGATAAATTAAAGGAAACAGGGATGCCCAATGAGCTGCTGAACGTTTTTAGGTACTGGTACGGCAACCAAACTAACGTTGTGAGGTGGGGTAATAGCTGTTCTTTGCCGTACAGGTTGGAGTGTGGCGTGAGGCAGGGGGGCTTAACCTCCCCAAATCTTTTTAACTTGTATATGAATGCATTGATCGAGGGACTCAGCAATGCGCATGTTGGCTGTTTTGTTGACAATGTGTGCTTCAACAACATCAGCTATGCGGATGACATGGTGTTGTTGGCTCCCTCGGTCAGTGCACTCAGAAAACTTGTAAAAATCTGTGAGAACTATGCTGCCAGCCATGGGTTGTTATATCATTATATAACAACCCATGGCTGGCAGCACATTGCACTGGACATTTCTTGCCAACAGCCTCAAAAACCATGAGTTCGGACTTCGACACATTTGTCGAAGTCCGAACTCATGGTTTTTGAGGCTGTTGGCAAGAAATGTCCAGTGAATGTGCCACCAATAAAAATTAACGATGTTCCGTTGCGTAGGGTACATCAGTTTAAATACTTGGGACATTTAATTGCTGACAGCCTTAAAGATGATGCTGATGTTGAACGGGAACGCAGGGCATTGGCGGTACGGGCGAACATGTTGGCCCGTAGGTTCGCTCGATGTACAGAAGCGGTCAAACTCACGCTATTTAAAGCATACTGCACATCTCTGTACTCGAGCGCCCTATGGATCAGCTGTACCAGGCGTGCCGTCAGTGCGCTGCGCGTCCAATATAATAACGCCTTCAGGGCGCTAATGCGGCTGCCGCGTTACTGCAGTGCGTCAGAGATGTTCGCAAAAGCCCGAGTCGACAGCTTCTCAGCTATCGTACGGAAGAAAAGTGCGTCTCTGCTCGCTAGATTGCGTGGCAGCGGCAATGGCCTCCTGAAGGTGATAGGTGACAGGCTTGATGAGAGCTCCATTATGGGACATCTCATCAAAACAACGCTGTCTGTCGCAGTGTACAAGTACTAACATAGATCATAAACCACATTTGTTACTAACATCCATACAGGTACTAACGTAGATTATAAGATATAATTGTTACTAACATATTGTAAGTATTTTTTTGTTTGTTTTTTTGTCAGTGTGGACCATAGTTGTCTGTTAAATAAATAAATAATAAATAATAAAAAAAATAATAAAAGCGCCTGCCTGGGTATGGACCCACGGACTACAACACGAAAGTCGGGGCCGTTACCACTGGGCCACCTCACCTTTGGCTAAAGCCTAATTTAAAAAATGTAATTGCCTTTAGGCATATCTACCATAAGTTGAAGCAATAATTGAAAGTGGGGGCAAAATTATCTGCTCGGTTTGGTTGGTGGTAGGGCTTGTTCTAAGTCCGCCTAGCTAGCTACCACCATCTTATCTAAATCTGTCGCCATAACAACAATGTTAACAGCATTGTTGTGTTTCGGCAGTTAGAGGTAAGATAGGCAGTTTCTCTTTGGCTGGGGATTCCGGGTGAAGCTCGCTTCCACCTTCGGCCTGATCATCACTTACCATCAGGTGAGATGCAGGCCAAGAGCTTCCCCGTACTGGATTTAAAAAAGTACAATTTCATTGTATGCCACAGACAAGAAGCTGCATCGTGTAAATGACATAACTAATGTACAGACGCCAGCACATCAAGCTACCCGAAACTGTCAAATTTTCCCAATCAACGTTGAACCTTATACTTCAGCGATAAAGTTGAAAATCTATTAAATAAATTTGACAGATTGTAGTAGCCTGATGTGCTGGCGTCTGTGCTTAACAGCACCATATCTGGGCTAGTTTAGCTACTCCTAACTTAAGATACCACGTGTTGATAGAGGTTTTCAAAGAACAAAACATTTCCATTTCGATTATGCAAAAATATTAAACTAAAGAAAAAATGCGTTCAATGTTTTGTTTTTTTTTTTGCAATAACCCAACAGTTGTCAGAGCTACAGATGACCATATTTCCCTTATGCTTCTGCTTCAAGATCAATCAGTCCTGCCTACCCTCGTCAGGTTTTTAATAGCGTCATACGCGCGACATGCGCAGACGCAGCCGCGCGGAAATCTGACTGACGGTCTGATTTGATAGGGTTTTTTGTAGATATAAATAAATACAGAAATATTTTCTTGTGATGAGTTCCGATGGGATTTGCGTGGATTGTTTTGATTTTGATTAAGTTTTTTTTTTTTCTTTTTCTTATTTTTACTTCATAGCTAGTAAAACGATGGAGAAATTGGAACTGGTGATTTTGTGCCTAGCAATTTTCCTATCCATTTCACCTGCTTCTTTCCATCAAAGAAAATTCTAAAGAAATATTAGATATGTCTTCTAATACTTTAGTGTAGTAGAAACAAAAGAATATTTTGATAAGATTTACTTATTTATTTATTTGGGATCGCTGATGGTGGCGAGTTTGTTGGATCATTCGGTTCCCTACAAAATGGTTGAGCTGGATGGTGCTGATCCACGCGTCATATTCGTGAACGGGCGCCGTCAGTTGAGATTGGTCATCTCTTATCTGCCAGGGCTTATTTTTAATCTTATATTTTGAATTGTTTTTGTAAATTGTTCATATAGAAGCAACAGGAATAATGTACCCAGGATTTTGTAATATCTATATTTAAAAGAGTTTCCTTAGAGTTTCTTGCCCGTTCTTCTCCATAGAGATCTACGTTTTGGAATGGGCAACTAGCTTCAACTTTCTGACTAACTGACTGACTTTTTGACAATTCAAAAGTACCTGTAAATGATTTAATTGAAATAAATGCTTTAAGTTTGATCTCCAACAAAGGAATTACACATAGATACACAATATAAATCACAGTAATAAAAACGGTTCTTTTACATGTGCTTCTTCAATTACAGGAGACCACAAACATTAATTATAGTACATTACTGCCGCGGTCTATAATGACTTCAAATTCAAAAGTAATTTATTCAAATTAGGCTGAGAACCAGCACTTTTCGAACGTCAAAATTACATAAGACAGTCCCCCAAAAACGCCCACCCTTCACCACTTCCTAGTGCCTTTAGCTGGGAAGAAGAAGTGGCGCAACAAACTCCCCCGCAGCACAGCTGTCTGTTCAAGTTAGAAAAAAATAAAAATGACTCTATACAATAGTGTGCAAAATTATTATGCAACACAAAACATTATTTTAATTAAGTATAAATTATTGGCCATAAGTTAGCTAGCACACGCCGATATACCAACCAAAAACATCGAGAACTATACTCAAGCAGAATTTAAAAAAATAAAAACTAAACGTAAAAAGAACTAAATATCTAAATAAAAGCCTCCAGGCATAAAGGGCGTGCCCGCTTACATAAAGCTGTAAATTGGAAGTTATAAATGATAAACTAGGACCATCGAGGTAAAATAAATGTACAGTTAATTACTAGTAACAATAACAAAACCATGATCAGCAAGACGACCAGTCACCACAAGCAGCACCCGTTCACGAGCATAACGCAAAGATCAGCCATTACCCCCCTCGCCATATTTGAGGGAAGGAGGCAACCCGACTCCCGACGCTACCGCAAGCATTGACATCTAAGGGAGCATGACGAACTTGCTGCCGGTTGCTCAGGTAAAAAATAATATAATTAATTGTCGAGGTCACTAGCCAACCACAAATTGCAACACAAACTCATAACAAAACATTGTAATGAGTAGATTATGTCAACAATAAAATTAAAATAAATAGACTCGTAAAAAAATAATTAAAAAATTGACTCATAAAGTCAAAAAAAATATATAAACTTATATAAACTGTCAGTAGGTAAGTTAAATCTGGAGAAAGAACATAAACATTGTCTTGAGTTAATCACAGCGACCAACTATTCTTATCATTTAAGTAGTCGTTGATACAATAGTATGCCTTTGAACAAAGGTTGGATTTTACTTTATTTTTAAACGCATTAAAAGGCAAATCTAGCATAGAAGAGGGTAGCTTGTTATAAAAGGTTATACCAAGCCCAACAAATGAGTTATGAACCTTATGAAGCCGGTGAAAGGGAGCTCGTAGTTTGTCCTTATTTCTAGTGTTAACATTGTGAATATCACTGTTACTACTTTGCTGGTCGCGCTGATGATGGCCGACAGCGCAGCGTAGCGCAGCTCCAGGCCGACACAGCGCGGTCAGCGTGCAACACTTGATGGACGAGCTGAGATAAAGGCCGAGGCCGTAGGTCGAGGCCTTTACAGCGAGGACAGCAAGGGCTGCAATGATGGCCAAGCTGGAAGGCCTAGAGCGTAACTAGGCTAGCTCGAGGCAATCATAGCGTGACCAGCGAAGCAGTCATAGTGGGCCAAGGCTTGTATAGTGCTTTACTCAAAAATGCAAGTACCTAATCTAAATAAAACCAGCAAGTAAAGATTTAGATTTCCTACTGATTTTCCACTGCACAAATTTTTCATATGCAAGCTTATATTTTTCCTTTGAGTTTCGCGGTATTAAATTTTCAACCACTAATTTAGCTTCATCTTTAATGTCTAGCGGTGTTAAACACATTGAATCGGAAGAATTTTCGCTTTGAGAGCTCATTTTTAGCAAAAAGTCACTAAATAAAAATAAAATTTTCGCTGAACCGCGCTTTTGTTACTTGTTTGTTTTTTTTTTTTTTAACAATGGTAGTTGGAACTATACAGCCAAATATGGAATAAAATCTGTTTGTACCTATCTCTATTAATACAAACAGCTGTGTTTTAAATAAAATCTTTTTGCATTTGATTTTTTAAAACGTTGAAACGTCAAAACAGCGGCCGGCAATGTTTTGCCGGCCTGTTAGAGCGACCAGCAAAACTTTGCCGGCCGCTCCTTGAAACAGAACGGCAAGGTCGACTTTGCTCAAACAAGGTTGTCAAAATAATGACCACATTACATGCATTTTTGAGTAAAATAAATAATACCAGCCTATTATTGTCCCACTGCAGAACAAAGACCTCTTCTCAGACAGAGAAGACACGCGCATTGAGCACTACGCTTGCTCAAGACGGGTTGGTGATTTCAGATTTATATTAACTATAAAGCCCAGGTTTTCTCACGATTTTTCCTTCACCGATGTCAGTAATGTCCAAGATAAATTCGGAAAGTACATATGAATTGAAAAGTCACATTGGTACTTGTCCGGATTTGAACCCACAAGCTCGTACACGAGAGGCGAGGCCTTAAGAGGGCTTATACTAAAAGTTGGCAACGTCGCAAATAGCTGTCAAATATTTACCTGTTTTGATTAATTTGGCAATATTACTGTATGGAAATAAGAAATGTGGCTAACTAGTTCCCTAGAATATTAATAATGAATTGTAATTATAACACTGAATTTGATGTTGTAACCGTTTTAGGTGTAAAAAAGGCACTTGGAATGTTTCCAAATGCTTTTTTTATATCTAAAACTAAACATTCGGTGTTACGATATTAATTATTGCATTTCATAATCAATATTTTAGTGCACTATTTAGCCACATTTCATGTTTTCATACAGTAATATTGCCAAATTAATCAAAACAGGTAAATATTTGACAGCTATTTGCGACGTTGCCAACTTTTAGTATAAGCCCTCTTAACCACTGGGGCCCCATCACGACATATACACATTTATAATGAAACAATAAAACACTTTCGCATGTTCGTTTCTATAAAGCATGATTATTGAACCATACTGACTAATTTACCTATTCAGCATTGCATATTTTGATACTTTTATTGTGTTGGTTTTAACTTCTATACTATTTCCCCCAATACAGGCCTATTTTTAAGTCCTCCAACCCACGTAGGTTAGTCCATAAAACCATAGTTAAATTCTTAAAGTAATACGTATGATCAAACGGCCCCGTCAAAGGACGGTAATGTAAACTAGTAAACACTGCGGCTGCGGGTACTTCCTGTAACGATTTAATTACACCTGTTTCATGTAAACAACGGCTTCCGGTCAGATCTACGTGTTTTATGATTTTTATATCAAAACGTGAAAATTGTAGAGTGATTTTGTTTTTGTGAGTCTTTCAGCGTAGTTGGCGGTTAAATAATTATAGATTTTACGGTGTTTGTGATAAATTGATAACAGACAAGTTAAGATGCAGATTTATGCCAGTGACCTTGAGTGGTTAGCTTGCGTGTTCCGTACTGAGCTCACGCAACGCGTCGTACGTCCAGCCAGTAATAGGACTCACCCATCAAGGAACGCTGTCCCAAGTTCAACGCATTATTAATTTAAAACAAAAGGTATTTTAATAAAACACGTAAACTAAATTATCAATAATTAAATTATCTTTAAAATGGTGCAAGTTTCTGAAAAAACATATACCTGATAGATTTTGCGTGATTCTCAGTTTTTTATCCGCGTTAGACATAACTTTACAAATTAATTTCACTACCTATATAAAATAAACTTACAAGTTGTAGGTCGTGGGTTCGAACCCAGGCAGGCGCTTTACTTTGTGTAAATAATCTCATCACCACTGCTCTCAAAACGGTGAAGGAAAACATCGTGAGGAAACCGGCATGTCCCAGAACCAAAAATTCGAAGACATGTGACATCTACCAACCCGCACTGGGCCTGGGAGGCCTGTGTCCCAGCAGTGGGAACATTATAGGCTGATTATGCTATGGCGACTCCTTAAAAATAAACAAATATATTCTACATTCGCAATCGCAGATAACCAAAACACATCTAATTATAAAACCGCACTAAAACAGGCGGATTGCTAAACTTCACGTCCCACGTCGTCAAATAGGTTGTAACATCATGTTCTGCGCATAGACCGCAGACCACAAATCATATGGTATGTTGGAAGCAACTGTAGGTAACGCTATGCCAGTGGGTTACGTCACACGAACTTGTATTTAGCTGGAGTTTAACACGTTCAGAGCCGGGAGCCCTCCTGGAGGATTCACTAAAGTCGCATAAAATGTAGGTTTTTCTTAGCGCATTCGGCATTATAAACTGTGAAAATAAAATCAATTGTATACAAGGTGGCAGGGATATCCACGCGAAAACGGTTACTATGGATTCAGTACATGATTTTGAACGCCCCTGCGTTGAAATTATGATCTGTACTGAATCCATGGCAACAATTTTCGCGTCGATGTCCCCTGCCACCCTGTATTTTAAAAAGATTTCAAACCTAATGCCAATGGCACTCCTCGAGGGTTAACTTTAGCGCAATCGTAATGCCGGTGACCCTCCTGGAATCAACTTGCAATATATATGGCAGCATGGCGTATGAGCTCTATGGAAAGGGGGTGGAGTCGAAAGTGATAATATGGATGTGGTTCTTTTAAACCTGTTGTCTCAAAGCTTTGAAAGTTCTCTCCCAGTTCTACTTCACTTGGTTTGCTGTTTCTCGCTTATGTTGTCTACTCTAGTCAGTTCTTGTCATAGCCATCAATATCGCAATACGTGATTAAAATATACATTTCACACCTAAATCACTTGATTCGATACCAACATCGCCGTCGCTAAATTGGATTTTAAAATGACTGCCTTTTCTTTAAGCAAGTCAGTTTTTTTGTGTGTCTAGTGAATGTCGATTAGGTCAAATCCTACTTCACCCAGCATAACCTAACTCTGCTCCACTCGGTCATCATTTGATTGGGTATCTGCGCCCGCGCATCCGGCCTCAAACGTCCCTTTGATCGCTGGAAACATTCATCATTACACGCTGAAATCCTCCTCTGTATTGACAGATTTACGACGCAAAAGCGTGTGCATTTGAAAAAATATTCATTCAAATACATTATTATGATTTTTTGGTTTCCATAAACAATTTTTGTTTATGATTAATGCGATATCAAAAGTCTCTTTGATGGTCTGCTATTGGTTTTGGTGGTTTCTGTTTCATATTTGATGTAAATAGTGGCTTTTAGTGATGATATAATAATACGTATTGGTAATCATATCTTTACAGATATAGATTATTTGGTCAATAATATTAGTATAACTTTATTCAACAATACCAAGAACAAGGAGACCAATTCAAACCTTATAGTAAGCAGACAGTTTAATGAAAAAATACATTTTCGATTCAAAACTCCTACGAAAGAAACTTCGAACACCACACATACCTTTCAAAGACAACTCACCATCGTCACCATACGACCATCAAGCTTATGATAATGAGTCCTGCAAGGTTTCCGGCACCACACCAGGACTGCGTGTGAGCAATATTGAATTAACTCCCATCAAACCTTACAACGGAATACTAACAGGATTAGAACGCGTGCATTATAATTGTGATCACACTTATGAGTCAGAGTCGAATGTATGGATTCAATCGCATATGTTTTGAAGGTCTTAGAACTGCCTAGATATAAAGTAATGTCTCTCGAGTAAAAAAGTTCGGATGATGAAATCAGCTTTTAGTCAAAATACGGAATGCATGGTATATGAAGTACATATTTCACAAGGAATAACGCAAGAATGATAAAGGTCAAACAAAGAGACTATATACAGGGTTGTTGATTATATGTCAGCAATCCATTTTAAGGAGATATAGTAGAGGTCATTTACTACCAAATGACTCTATTTGACTCGTATGCAAACGTCACCAATAACCCTGTATATAGTAGCAATAGATCGATTCAAACAGGACCAACAATCCATATAAAACCTGTCGATGATTGCACTGACTTCTACTAAGACTAGCAGCAATCTTTGTGGGAGATATAATATTTATGAAACCAACAATACCAGTAAAATCACTCCACAACAAGCTCATGAAAAACAACACAATTCCAAGTCTTCTAAGAACTCAAACAGCCATAAAACGAATCCTAAATCAAAAAATAAAAAGCTTGTGTTCTGGTCGGGAGTCGGTCGATAGGTAATGATAAATGCGAGGCAACAGTTCACAGTTCATTGTGGCGATGGGCTCACTGGTGATGTGCTGGCCGCAAATATGAAAATATACAAACAGTTCGTAAATAACGCGAGGGCACTTCAAAGTAAAGTGCGCGATGCCGACGTGCCGTAAGTTGGAGACGATAGCGAGGTAGCCAGAAGTGACGAAGATGGTAAGATCCGTGATAAGCTTGAAATAAATGTACCTGTAGATTTAACACCTCTAGATAATATACGCATAGATATAGAACGAGAAGCAGATTCAGAAGAAATTGTAGATACAAGGGGCATGCCAAAAGAAGTTAGATATTCTTTCCTCGTTTGTTTGACACTGGCAAGTTATACACCATCTCATCACCATCATAGGCTGGTTGTTTAGTGATATATTTGAAAATAGAACACTCATAATTATTTTTATTTTGTATTTAGATGAGCAATATTTTTCCGAGAATCTGGCGGAAATTCGCTTGCAGTAATAGACATCAGTCGACGTGATTTTAACGCTATGTTTTTTTACTTACGATACTTGTAATAAATAAAGTTTATAACTTTTGAGTATCTAATTTCTTTTGGCATGCCCCCCTCCCCTCGTGTTGCAATTCTCAATTCTGTTGGGCCTCAACCTGACAGGCACATTGCATTACATAGCATAACCGAACCAGTATAGTTTAAATGGTCAGAAAAGCTTCATGATTTGATGGCATGTATTATAGTATATCAGTTACTTTACTGCAGTATTTTGACGTCATCTAATTTACGTAGACTACTTTATTATGCGTAACAGCGCATTAATTACTGAATTAAATTAGATGAATCAACTTCAGTTGAATTTATCGGGGACATCTCATCGTCATCTGCATATAGCCTTTTCCCAACTATGTTGCGGTCAGCTTCCAGTCTTCCAGTATTTCACATGGAGCGACTGCATATCTGACCTCTACAACACGACACCCTTTGTTAAGACTGATTGTCAGACTTTCTGGCTTCAGGCGAGCCGTAACAACTGTCAAAGATATTAAAATGGCAGCCGGATCAATGACGTGCTTTCCGAGGCACGAAGGAGTCTTGATCTGTAAAGATGGTCACCCATCCACGGACTAACTGCGGAAAGTGTAGGTTAACCTGATCGATGGACCCGTACGGCTGTTATATTACTTAGCCACAAGCCCGTTTAAAGAAACATATTGAATTCAAATTAACATGATCTATAAGTTAATATAGTTCTTGCTACTGCCTCTACCTTGTGGCACTCCCAACATGGAAGCAGAGCGGTGTTGTTTACACACAATATCGCTCATTGGGCCAAACCGAACGAATGCTGTAATAAACACCATGCTCGCATCACCAACATCCAAAGCCAATGTTGGAGGCCAACGTTTGCTGACAGAGCTGAACGCTTTTCTAATGTCGGTGTGCTCGACCAAATGAATGTCTAAAATGGCGAAATGTTTCAATAAGCTTGTGTTGATTTTGTCTTCGTATTCCAATCGACCTTAAAAGTAGACTTTATGTGGATAGTCGAAACGGAGTTTGGGATTTACAGACAATTTTCTATTTTGTTAAGTACCTTGTACTTGTTGACTGGCTTAAACTGTCCTCTCATACCTATTAACACTGTAATTTGAAAAGAGTAACCGTGGAGTTTCTTTCCGGCTCTTCTCCATAAGAAACGATCAATTAGAATCGTGCACCTAGCTTCTGACGTTTCATAAGTACCCATGTAGGTTTATGTGAAATAAAATATTTCGATTTAGATTTTTGGGTATTGGGAAATTTCGGAAAAGCTTTTCAATTGAGTTGATTTACTTACTGATATTCCTGACAAAAACCAGGGTTATTCATATCCATTGTCCAGCGCATACGTACGATATGTATGCTTTTTGTGATAAGCTATAGTTCTCGTGGCAACTGCAGAGTACTTTTATGGGAAATTGGCTTTGTTTTCAGGAATTCTGGTTTATTGAAGTCACTTGAAAATTTCTTTAAGTCACATCACTAAGGATGAGAAATCGCATTCTACTTACTGGAAGATAAGTATGATTCGTTGTAACTTACTTAAGTTTCATAGCATTAACTAGGATAAGAAATTAAAGAGGAAATGGGCAGGACATCTAGATAGAATGGAAGATGACCGGTGGACAGTCGTACTATGGGAAGGACCCAAGGGAAAAGAAAGCGAGGAAGACCATCAAGAAGATAAAAAGACAATGGATAAAAATGGAGGAGGTCTATGTCCAACAGAGGGGTTCACATTCAAATTAAACCAAATCAAATAAATAGAAAATCGAATTAACAATAATTAAAAATAATCTAGTTGGTTCAAAACTATTTAAACTTAATATTAAATACCATCATAAAAATATTGCAATAGATTTCAAGAGAAGACGTAATTATGTAATTACAACTTGAAAATTAATTAGATAGTATATTAACTTTTTTGCATGATAACAAAAATTAGAAAAATAAAAGGTTTATTCATTTATATACTGGAAGATTCAAAGTATGTTTCGTTGTAAGGCGTAAGATTGATCAAACGTACTTCCGAAATCCAAGTTCAATCTCACCATTTCCCCCCCGGAGAACATTGGGCCAACGTCTCGGCCAGTGTTGGGTGTTGGCCGACACGAGTGGGTTTGTTTAATAGCAAACACAGGCCCGCCGCCCGCGTAAACATCGGCCACATCAAAGCGATCGGGGGCATGCGCGCGCGCACCTACTTGATCGTTTTACACGTTTCAGGAGCGGGGAATTCGTTGTAGTTATTTTGTTTAAGATTTCTTTAAACACCAAGCAACGTTAGTTTGTTACCGAGTTTTATTTCTGTTAACAAAGGTATTTTTTAATTGCGTCAATACTGCCAATTCCCGAGTTCCGTATCCGGTCTCCACTTGAGCAATTGTCGGTTCTAACGGCAACCGACAAAATAAAAATGAAACTAATTTTATTTGACATTATCCCAAAACTAAATGAGTCTATTAACCACAAAGTTTATCAGCAACACGACATCTTTAATATCCGTTGAATCATAATTATAATGCGATATGACGTAATCAGCTAGATCAAAAGCGAAACGATCAAGACCATCCACGCGCACTCCCGCGCACATCGGCGGATTGATCACAACCGCTTTGATCTCACAGATCACGCGCCCTTTACTTATATTACTTACATTTTTACTAACATCTAATCGTATTATAACAACTCCTTCTATTCTATTATCAACCTTAGCAGCATCTTCACATGATTCAAAATCAACCTTCTCTACATTAAACCTAATACTATTTAGAATAAACTAATTTACAACGAAGCCATTTCCAAAACAGTCTAACTTCCAAATTCTAAACAGTCAATTCGCAACTATAACCTCAACTACTTCAGGTCCAATTTCGACTGGCATGTTCCCGTCACTTACGCCATCTGGTGGATGCAGGTAGTCCGTGTGATGTGTCAAAACCCTGATGAGTAGCAGGCGCGTGGTGTAAACACATGCACGTGGTGGTCTCCTCTCGATTACCTAGAACCACTCGGATTGACCTGGAAACTCATTATTTGACATGGATCAAGATCACAGCAGCTTGTGGTTAAATGGCGGTAGTGACGATTGATGAATGACGAGGATCAGAAAAAATATGATGAGTCAAGAGAGCTAATGGAGAGGCCTAGAATTATATCGGTAAAAAAGGATTAAGAAATAAAGGGAAATGAATTGAATGTTTTTGCACTGTATGCTATACTAGCTGCACCCCGCAGTTTCAACCGCATAAGTCTCGATCCCGTGGAAATATCGGGATAACGTTATACTAGCTGCGCCTCATAGTTTCACTCGCATAAGGCTCCGCGCAAACGGACCACCAATCACAGCTACCACTGGCTGTCGCGCGCCACGTCTTTTGGTACCGCGCAAATGAAGGTGGTCGGTGGCTGCCACTAGTAGCCGGTGGTCGCTACAATTTGTAACGAATACAAAGCGAAGCGAGCGAAGTAGCGAGTGTCCGCCACCGGTGACATGTCGCCGACACTGAGTCGCGAGTGTCCGCCACTCCCTATACGTGTGCGGCGATTCCATACAAAACGTGTAAAAATCATGTAAACAGCTTGTCGCCAGCCACCGGTGCTGTGGTCGGTGGCCCGTTTGCGCAGAGCCTATGTACCGATCCCGTGGAAATTTTGGAATAAATAGTATCCTATGTTCTAACTCAGGTCATGGTCTACCCATGTGCCAAATTTTATTCAAATCAGTTCAACCGTTGTAGCATCAAAGCGTAACAAACAAACATCCAGAAAATCTAATCTCTTTGTAAAATCAGTTTAAATTAAAAAAAAGTACCTAGTAAAAACTGTATTTCTCTGAAAGCTTGAACAATCGCATGCCCTAATACTGAGGAAGCCTGTTATCGAGACTCCAGCTGAGTATCTGAAAAAACGTAGGTCAAAAATCCCCGACACACGACAGCTACTTGAAGCTAAAAATAAGAAAAAGTAATCTAGTTTTTGAAAGACGGAAATCAGATCCACATGCGATTATCATAAAAGCTGACCGCAAAAAGCTTCATCTAGCCCTTGTAAAGACGGGTCCACACCAGCACACCGCACAAACCGTGCACACTAGGCGCCACGAATGACTATGGACGCGACACAATCAACGCGCGCGCGCATGTTGCGAACGGTTCGCGTGCAAGGATCCACACCTGCGCAATTGAAGCTCACGCGCGTAGCACAGGTACACGGCATGCACGCCATGTGTTCGAGAACGAGTGTTTTGGACTGTCTCTTGAGGCACCAATGTCTTACGCGAACCATTCGCTAACGTCTCGCGAACATGTGCAAAGGTGTCCATACTATGTTCCTACGATGCACGCGAACCCTACCGTTCGTGTTCGCGAGAAGACATTAAACATGCACGCAAACTACTCGCTAACCGATCGCGAATATGTCCAAAGGTGTCCATACTGTGTTTCTAAGATGCACGCGAACCGCACTGTACGTGCGCGTACGCAGGTATGGAGCCATCTTTAGGTAGATAATAGAACCACCCCTAATTTAATATCTCCTAGATCACTGGATGTAAACAATAACTTGTACTTCCACCACCCACAAAGTTCAAGAACCCCAACTACCCATAATTAACGATGTCGTACCCGGGAACCGAACCACCACGCGTGCGGTCCGGTGTAGGCTTACTTGTTACCAGCGACCCACTTGGCGTAATTACGACAATTACACTAATTTCCTTGTTAAGTCTTTGAGGAAATGTTTATAAACTGTGTAGGTGAGATTAAATTGGGAGAGAGGACTTGTTACTGCAAGATCTGTTAGAGAATTGTATAATAGGTTATCATTATGCTTGCACAGCAATGCAAAACTATATGCTATGTTGTCTTAAACATTATCCATCACTCCCGAAGGTTCCAGATTAATTTGACAGGACTAAACTAAAATTTATCTTCTGTCCTTTTCTTAATGAAATAGAAAGAAAAAGATGCACTGAACTTAAATTTAGTTTAGTTTGTGAACAAGGGAATCGGCACCATTGTATTTTATAATCTGCATGAGTTTTTGAGAAAAAAAAAATGTTCGTACCTATGTAATTTATTTGTATAATTTGTTTGTAATCTATTAATCACTTGTAATTTAATTGATATTTTGTTACCTTCTAATACTATTGCTTATCAGACATGGGTAGACTGTTGAGCTTAAAAATGTTTAAATAAAAAAACTGAAAATAAGAACTAATGAACTCACCGTAATGCAATAAATATACCTTTATCTTTACAAATATAACATTTAGGACTAAGTATTGTCTTTATTTGATTTTTTATTATTTTGTTTTAGTTATTTCACTATAAGCTGCACCGATTGACATCATGACGTCAACGCCGGCTGTCTTTGAAGACCAGCGCTGTGGCTCTGTATCGCATAGGGTCACAGCATGATGCTGAGCGATGGCCGTTTTGCGTGGATGTGACGCATATTTTCCCCCAAATTGTTATTTTCGTGTATTTCTTCTTTCTTTGTGTCATGTTTACCGCAAACGCAAATAAACGTATTTTCTTTCCTTCGTTTTTCTTTTTAAAATGGGAGTTTCCTTGAGTACGAGCAAATCTTCAGAAATAGATGTATTATCTGCTAGCAGTCGCCACTGAGTCACACGATTACTGATCAAATAACAAAACCGAGTTGGTACTTTCGTGATGTTTTTCTATCGAGATTTTTTTATTATTTTATGTTTCTGTGCAGCAAAAAGTTTCAAAATATCATGTAGTTACTCATATTACTTCCATTTTATACTTCTAAGTCTTGTCATTTCATGAAACAAATGATTGATTGATTGATTTCATTTTATATTGTGTAATTTAATCATTTGATATGTAAACATTTGCAGTGCCCTAACAGGGTGTATGTCATAAAATTTTAATGCATGCCTACTAGCCAGTGTTTCACATGTTAGCAAATAAATAAATAAATAAAAATCGTATTTACGATTGGGAATTTAGGCCACCTTTTAACAAAAGAAGACTTCAAAAGAACTCTTGTACAGAAGAATTGTGCAGCACAGTGATTCCTGACATTGACCATTTTATTTGTTACTTTATTGTTATTGTTTGAATTTAAATAGTAAATTTTAAAAACCGAAATCTACATCTCCATCTCATATTCATCATCAGCATCTACATTTCAGCCGAAAGACGTCCACTGCTGAACATAGGCCTCCCCCAAGTACCTCCACTTCGACCGATTCTGTGCTTTCCGCATCCAGCGGATTCCTGCGGCCTTCACAAGGTCATCGATCCATATTGTGGGAGGCCTTCTAACGCTACGTACGCAGTCGCCACTCCAGAACCTTTCGGCCCCATCGGCCATCCGTTCTGCGAGCAATGTGCCCTGCCCATTGCCACTTAAGTTTGGCAATTCTTCGGGCTATGTCGGTTACCTTGGTTCTCCTGCGGATCTCCTCATTTCCGATTCGATCACGTAGGGAAACTCCAAGCATAGCCCTCTACATTGCCCTTTGGGTGACTTTTAGCCTTCTGATAAGCCATCTCATATTACAACCCTAAAACCTAAACCTTATAGCCAAGAAGAGCTCCTACAATAAAATATGTCAGATATCTGGCAAACCCACAAACCATAGGTATCAGCTAATATCTAACGAGCCTGGGAAAAAGAAAAACGCGTATGAATACACCAACATGAACACAAAATCATAACCACTTACAAAATATGTTCAAATCAAGTAAATTGTACACAAACACCCCGCATAATAACATCAAATGGCCCACAGTTATAATTGTTTGGAAATGTTACTAAATCGGGAATCGACCCGCCACCATTTGTGGCTATTCTGACGATTTTACTGAATAAAGTTTTGTGTCAATAGATTTTATTGTGTTAGGGATGGTGCACACAGATTTACTGGAAGTGATTTCTAATTTTGTTTAGAGTTGATGAAATGAAATGAAATGATTGAAATGAAATGAAAAGAAATGATTGAAATTAAATTAAATTAAATGATTGAAATTAAATAAAAAAGTAGTTATTTTTTTAGATGTACTACTAGTTTTTTACGTTTTTGATAGTTTTAAATTGTAAGTAAGTTAATTTTAAGACCGCACTATCGCATTAGGTATAAACCTGTAATGATAGTTGTAAGGGAGATTTTAATAAATATATAAATTAAAATTATGATTTAAATTAAATTAAATGACTGAAATGAAATGATGAAACGATTTTATTTTCTGTAAATAGATTTCTTAAATAATATTTTAAAAACTAGATGAGGTCAGCGTTTCCTATCTGAATTCATATCATAACATGTTTAATTCTTTCTTATTTGGTACAAGCACTGTATCTACACTACAGGGGGCCTACCACCAGCTTTTATAGCAGTATTATTTTCATATTACTTCAGTGTGGGAAAGAGATGAAGCTCTACAGGACGTATAGCTCCATCTCTTTTCCCCACTGAAGTCAGATTAAGTACCGGTGTAATTACAGCCACATGGGACATTCACAACTTTGTCTCTTGGACAACCACGGGCCTGCAATAACGCTAGTATAGCATAATAACTGGAGATTTATTGGCCGCCAAAAATTTTTTAAGTAAAATGGTTGTAATTTTTATCACGCAATACATACAGACATAAACTCACGCCTTCTTCCCATGGGAGTAGGACAGAAACTACAGAACACCACCTGCTACGATCCTTACATACTCCTTTTTCTTCGTTTACGTTCATACATCAGCACGCGTAGCATGACCGCCGTAGAAACGAGTTTTGTCGACGGAAGAATCGACAGTGACAGATAAACAATCACAATCTGTCATTTTGTCTATTCTTCCGTCGAAAAAACTCGTTTCTACGGTGGTCATGCTACGCGTGCTGATAATACACGCACGCCGGTTGCGAATAGTACGCACCAGGCCTTTCTGAAGAACATCACGCAATACATCCAAAACTAAACTCATTATCTACTCCTAACACCCATCTCATGTGTCCACCCCTTAACAATAACCCTAGAGTAACAAAAGTAACAATCATCTGTTCTTCCACATTCTTGTAAAGTGCTCCATGCGGGAGGGCAGAGGTCGGAGGGACATAAATACTAATTATTTTATTGTATGAATCAACGTCCATCTAATAGATACTAATAGACACAATATTGGTACATGTTCTTGTTATAATTTTAGGGTATTTTTGAGGAATCGTCTTTCTATTAAGATGGGATGGGGGATCGTCTTTCTATTATGTTATTTTTCTAAAGTTTAAGAAGATTTTTGCAATAATTTCGTAATTTTTAATTCTAGAGCCTTTGTTTTGTTAAGTGTTACGTGACCTCTTTCTATGATTGCTAGTTATCCTGTAATTGGTGACTGTATAAGTCCGAGGCCATTGTTAGCTATAGTATTTATGATATATTATATACAGAAGCTGTTGGTGTACCTTTATTAATAAATAAATAAATGGGGGATAAATGATGAGAGTCTGCAGTATACCGGGCAGTGAAAAGTGTCTTATGGACAAAAGCTAGAGATAGATAGAGCTTAATCGGCTTATTGTTTCATTCGCACGAATATACCCGCCCGAAACGGGCGAAACGACGCTTTTAAATAATATTATTTTATCTATAGGCGATTCGCACAAAGCTAATATATTTGTGGGTCAAAGTCAAACTCAAATAATTGATTTCAATTAGGCACATAAAAGGCACTTTTGAACGTCAAAATCTACAGAAAATAGAATTGATTCTAGTCGCCCCTTCCAAAAGGTAAACTCAAACTCAAAGCATTTATTTCAATTAAACCATTTATAGGCACTTTTGAACTGTCAAAGAATCGGTCAGTTAGTCAGAAAGTTGAAGCTAGTTGCCCATTCCAAAACGTAGATCTCTATGGAGAAGAACGGGCAAGAAACTCCAAGGCCACTCTTTTAAATATAGATATTACAAAATTCTGGGTACATTATTCTGGTTGCTTCTATATGTGAGAACAACGTAGAAAAAATAATCATAACAATAGAAAAATATAAGATTAAAAATAAGCCCTGGCAGATAAGAGATGACCAGGTAGTTTTCGTAGTGGGCGAATCGACAATTAGCACATTTTGAATTTTATGCAGTAAATTCAGTGTACTTCCTTAGTTATTTTGTGGCAAGCGAACCTTATAGCGAGCAAAAACATTATGTTTTTCGGGGATAAGATGGGGGAATATGAAACTTTTCCATTTAACTAAAATCCCCCAGCGATCATCTTCAACAAATAAGGAGGGGCGCATGGATCAAAGGCATCACCGGCCTCCAGTAAGACACTTCAGCATATCCCGAGGACTTACTTCCTCCGATACCTTCGCGGATGTCACAACAATACAAGCAAAAAATATTATTATTATAATATTCGGTATCTTAAGCGAAAATGGGCCTTTCATTTCAAACTCTGTGACTACTTTGGCCGGATTCTTCTTGTTATAATACTCCTTGGTTGTGGTAAACTTTTTAGTAGATTTTTATTTATTCTGTCAAAAGATTTGGTTTGTGTTTATAATATTTTTTTCCCACTAAGATCTTTTTTTTCGACAAACATGCTTGGACATTCGATCATTATTTTGACAACCTTCTTCGAAATAAATCGAAATTGCTGTACTGGTCAAAAACAAGCGAATAGGTGGCCGGCAATGTTACTATGAAAATCCATATACGTCGTGTTATTTAAAAATGGAACGAACTTTTTACTTCAACACATGGCAACCAAGGAGGTAACTTATCAAAAAAATGATTCGAATTTCGATTTGGCTTCCAAATAGAGCTGTATAAAGTAAAGAAGAAACAAATGAACATATTGGCGCGTAAAAAATTATCGTTGTTCGTGATTGATTCTGGAATTTATAATTAATTTTATCTACTCTCATAGCGTAATATTCGAATTATGAACTTCAAAATGAGTTTATATTGACATACTTTATAAACAGAATACCGAAATTTAAAAATAGAATCATATTACAACACTTTTTCTCTAACAAAATAATACTATAAAACAATTTTTTTTTTCTGTTACGATACAGCGCTAATCCAAGAAGTTAATATCACCAAAGAGTTTCCATCAACTTCTGGCGCGGGACAGCAGCACCCGCTGTAGCGCATGTGCGGTGATGTGCTGGTGCAGGCGACATTCATTTGTTTTGTAGTACTTACTGAATTTCGTGGGATTTTTAAATTTATTCTTGATCTGTAACTTTGATCTTTTATTTTGTATTTGTTTCAATCCCAATGTTTGAGAGTAGATAAAGTAGTGTATGAAACTGCACATAACTAGATATTAAAACATTCGTGTGATACTATTAACACACACTCATGTTTTAATATCCCTTATTATGCAACAGTTTCATAAACTAGTAGTTTGAATTTCCGCGCATTATTTGAGAAAAGAACTATACAAGCCTTGGCCGCAATCAGGCATTGATGGAATCACGTATGTGTGCATCAGCCGTTCGGACAGTAATGTACTACATATATCACACTTAGCTTTAGTTGCATTTCATTCCACCAACCACCAATACATACAGTCCATTTAAATCGTCTTCCCTACTATTTTCAGTTCACAAATCTATCCATCATATTCATCAAATCATTTCTCAAACATATCCAAGATACTCAACAAACAAGAAGACGTCTCATACGGGCGCATAGCGGTCCAATTGCCGGCCGGCCGACAATGCGTTCACTGCCATCATTCGTTCACAATACCGGCCTTTGTCGAGTAATTTGTAATAAGTCGATTAAGCTATTGTATGATAACTGTGGTGGATCAAGTTGGTATATATTTGTTGTGGAGTTTGTTATAACTTCCCGTTTAATATTGTTGTGATGCTAATGGTGACGCGGGCGCAGGAATATTCCTACGGTAGCTAACCGTTATTTAGCCAGTAACTTCACAGATGCAGCGATGTCGCCAATTCTTTCTCTAGATAAAAAATATCAGTATGTTTTTCATATCTATCTCTTCGCGCGTTGTCTTCTTTTATGCAGATCCTGCCATAGAGAATTTTTGAAGTGAAAACTTCTTTAGGTGCGTTGGGCATTTTTGAGATGGGAAAAAATAATTGAAATTGAAAAGCGACAGAAGTGAAAACTTGAACAAGATCGCCTTGGTGGAAGAAAAATACTCGTACAGAACATTGGTCCGTAACTTTATCTGAATAAAGAGCACAATCGCGTTTACAAAACTGAGGTGTCGGTAACGGTGTCGCGAGTTCAATTGTTTTTTCCCCATCTCAAAAATGCCCAACGCGCCTAAAGAAGTTTTCACTTCAAAAACATTGCTTCGTTGAACCCGTTTTCACCGGTGCGATGCTATGTGTACCAATGAATACGATTGGTGAACTTCAAATGTATCCATAGCAATGTAGCATAGCACACCTCTGGTGGAAAAGTAGCCTAAAGGCCAACCAAACATCGACTTTTTAAAATCAATAACTAGACAAACAACAATATATCACGAAAAATCTTTAAAAACTAATAATTTAATGTTGATTTATGTGATAAACATTACTTTGATTGTTATTAATTGAAGGACAGGCACAGGGTACTCCATGACCCGCGAGATATAAACCATTTAGCTGAAATACCGTGACTATTGACCCTACAGAATTAAAGGGGTAACATTAGTGTGTGGTGCAAGTCACGACCTCGCTGACAGCGAAATAAGTCCTTACAAAAGGATATTCAGTGCACGAATTCCAGAAAAACTCACTTTATTTCTGTGAAACTCGGTTTCAGAATACACATCCCTATTTAGTAATCTTCATTATCAATCAAGATCAACAGCATGTTGCGGTATCGGTTTATATCATAGATAACCTTCGTTTATGTCATAGCTTAAGCCTAGTTATTGGTGGTTGTGGCGGTGGTGGTGGTGATGGTGGTGGTGGTGGTCTTGCTGTTGGTGTTGATGATGGCGGTGGTGGTGGTGGTGGTGGTAGTGGTGGTGGTGGTGCTGGTGTGTGTGTGGTTAGTGGTGGTTTGTGGCCTATGATAGATGGAATAACCATTCATACTGAGAGGTCAGAGAGGACTGACAAGCAAGATGCCTGTCGGCCCCTTATTAGAAAACGCTTTCCGCTAATTGATAAGCATACAATGCCACCCATGGACATGTGATGGACATGTGACCACCCGTATTTTTCTGAATATTTATGAAAAATTATCGATTTACACTTGTGTTTTTTTAAATAAATACCGTTTTTATTTTTGGAAAAAAATATTTTCACCTGCGGTATTTTTTTCATAGTCGACAAATTTTACTAAAAAATGTTAGTTAATCCAATAAAATAAACAGAATAATAAACAGAATCTAAATCAAGCCAATATCATCGGAGATAAGGCAAACACTACTCAAATAATAAAATAATTGAATAACATGAAAAATATTAAAAACAGACTTTTAAAGTTAATTTTCGATAATTGTCACATGCCCATGAGCGACATTGTATACAGTTTAGACCTAGTGTATAGCAATTTTTGTTAGTTTTAGATGCTCCTTTTTTAGTGGTTACTACTGTTTGTATTTCCTGTGCGTGTCCCAAATAAAATATTTTTCTTTCTTTCTTTCTATCAAAAGGGAGATATTAATTACTGATAAAATGGCCTAACCCGCTTATACTTCCTCACTTGTACCACATCCTAGCTTAGTGGTGTGATAGTTTGTTAGCAACCCGCGCTTTAAAGCGATTCGTTCCGCTGATGACCACTGTGACGAGCGATATAGGGTTAGATAGTAGTCGTAAATAACATAAAGTACGTGATAACGGCGCTAATTTAATTTTAAAGCTTCATTTTGTGTGGCTTTTTTATTTTATGTGATATTCTGTGACTGAAATGGCTAAAACATTTGATGGAAGTTTGCAATTAAAATAAGGACTATGCTTAAAATAAAAAATAAGGTCTTGAAGGAATACACAGGTAGAGAAGGTGGTATTTTTCGGTGGCATTAGTCATTAGCGCTACTTCCTTCAAGGGGTCTTCCATTTCGACAATAAATATAATAGTAGTTTATGAAACTGTTGCATAATAAGGGGTATTAAAACATGAGTGTGTTTAAAAACCGAGCCGTAGTCGAGGTTTTTAATAGTATCACACGAATGTTTTAATACCTAGTTATGTGCAATTTCATACACTACTTTATCTACTCTCAAACATTGGGATTGAAACAAATACTAAATAAAAGATCAAAGTTAAAGATCAAGAATAAATTTAAAAATCCCACGAAATTCAGTAAGTACTACAAAACAAATGAATGTCGCCTGCACCAGCACATCACCGCACATGCGCTACAGCGGGTGCTGCTGTCCTCCGCCAAAAGTTGATGGAAACTCTTTGGTGATATTAACTTCTTGGATTAGCGCTGTATCGTAATAGAAAAAAAATTGTTTTAAAGCATTATTTTGTTAGAGAAAAAGTGTTATAATATGATTCTATTTTTAAATTTCAGTATTCTGTTTATAAAGTATGTCAATATAAACTCGTTTTGAAGTTCATAATTCGAATATTACGCTATGAGAGTAGATAAAATATATGATGACGTTCATCATTCGTTTCATTCAATCGTTCATCATTCCGTCACGGCTAAAGAAAATGTATGCCCTTTAACACTTTTGACAGGTGCCCGGACCTGACGTCTCAGTGCTGCCACCTACTGAACATCATTTAAAAAAACCCTCATTGGCTACAGTTTCTTCACCAGAAGGGGGCTGGAATTATTTTAAAAGACCTAACATTCTTAGGTCTTAGGCTTGTGGCTAAATAATAACAACCGCACGGGTCAATCGAAGGTTAAGCTACGCTTGCCGCGATCGGTTCCGGGATGGGTGATCAACCATTACATATCGAGTACCCGCCGTGCCTCGGAAAACACTTGAAGCCGTTTGTCCCGGCTGTCATTCGTAGATCTTTGACAGCCGTTGCGGGTGATCAGAAGCCCAAGAGTCTGACAACCAGTCTTACCAACGGATATCCAACCCAAGGCATGCAACGCTGACTTTTCTGATTCATGTGCGTATTGTATAATTTATCACTTGCTTCAAAAACGGTGAAGGAAAACATCGTGAGGAAACCAGCATGTCTGACTATGCGTTCGCACTGGCGAAACATTCACAACGAAACATGTTGGAATCTCTAGTGCCTGTCAAACTTTGTATGGAAAATTGACAGAAAATAGAGATTCCAACATGTTTCGTTGTGAATGTTTCGCCAGTGCGAACGCATAGTGAGAGATATTTCTCGATAGCATGTGAAGCCAAGTTAGAGGCCCATGGGCGGCTTTAAAACTCTGACATCAGGTTAGTCACAGTCAAGAAGACCAACAGATATCCTGTTATCCAGTAACTGGGTTGTGGAGGTCAGACAGGCAGCTAGCTAGCCGTTCCATGTAAAAATACTGGTATTCAGCTGCAACTAGTAAGACTGGAAGCTGACCCCAACATACTTAGGAAAAGGCTAGGCAGATTGATATTTAGGTCTTAGGTCTTTCTTTCTGAAGTCAGACAATACTAAGTAGAACCTCTATTACAGAACTAAGCGATGGAAAGTTCAAAACCCACATCAAACGTGTCCTTATCAAAAAAGCATATTATAAAATTAAAGACTACGTTGAAGACAAGGAAGTTTGGCAATAATTCCTTCTGCACATGTGGCTTCCCTGGTATCTTATTAACAGCATAACAATGTAAATGTCTATTAACTGCTTCCAAATTACGATGATTATTTTATTTTACTTTTGTTAACATACTTCATTGACATAATCTTTTCAGTATTTGACATTATATACCATGTCATATAATCATGTCATTTGGTTTAAATAGGTCCTTATTTATTTTGTTTATCTTTTATATAGATTCTTTTCTTTTAGATTTTGTGAATGTGAGAACGTTGTAGGCTGTGGACCATTTTCTATTTTACTAAGTACCTGGTACTTGATAGGCCTACACTGTCCTCCCATACCTATTAACACTGTAATTTGAAAACATTGTAGAAACAATTTATTTTGAAAAGAGTAACCGTGGAGTTTCTTGCCGGCTCTTCTCCATAGGAAGCGACCAATTGGAACCGTGCACCTAGCTTCTGACGTTTCATAAATGTCCATGTAGGTTTATGTGAAATATAATATTTAGATTTTTTATTTTGAACCTTATGTCAAAATCTCAGCTAAGAAAATTCTAGCTAACCGCCTCTGTTTCCCAACCATTGCGAGGGGTGACCACCAGCACTTATCAGTGGGGATGACAGCGCACGGTGTGGACAGTTATGGTGGTAATGGCTGCCAAACGGATGGCGTGGCGAGTTATTATAATTGCCGAGTGACTGAGCAACATCATGCGGGCGACTGTCGGTCAGCGGAGGGATCGATAACATTTTAAGGTGCATTTTAAACTTAAGCATTTACTTGTAACAGAACATCGAGCAATCGCCGTTTTTAAATTTGTCGAACTGGACAACGAACAGAGCCAAGCATAGAACCAAACATTGCTACGAACATTTTCACGATCATTTTAGCGAATGTTCTAGTAAATGCTCGTCAAGGGGTGCGGGGGGCATAGAGGGACGGTGGCGGAACAATGACAGAATGGCTCGGCTCGGCAAAAAGCTCGAAGCAAATTTACTGTCCTTTCGCTAGAATGCTCGCTAGAATGCTCGCTAAAACGCTCCCGTTTATTTTTCTGTAATGTAACATTCGCTAGAATGCTCATTCCAAGTGAATGCTCAAGTTTATCAGCACCTTTAGATAAGTGTTACATAGTTAGACGTCGCGTTGTAAGGCCTCCCACAAGATCGACCGTGGTGGAGGCTGCAGGAATCTGCTAAATGCGAGAAGCACAGAACCGGTCGGAGTGGTGATACTTGGGGAGGCCTATGTCTAGCAGTGACTGTTTTTCGGTTGAAAAGTTTTTGCATAATTTGCATACTTATGTAAATGTTTGAATCTCAATTTTATGTTTCTTACTAAAATACAATATACGTGGATATATTTAGTAACCTGTTCCGCTTAGCTATTTTTAAAGAGCCATAAAAAAATCCTGAAAGAAATCAACACGTGTTTCACCTCCCAACGAGGCGTCCTCAGGATGACGATTGACTTGTCGCGTTTCACGTGTCGATTTCTTTCAGGGTTTTTATGGCTCTTTAGAAATAGCTAAGCGGAGCAGTTTAATAAATATATCCACGTCTATTGTATTTTATAATGGATTTCCGCAAGGTCACGCCTGAATCAATTGTTTCTTACTATTAAAGGAATAACTTTGATAAAGTGTCTTGTTTGTATTTTATCTTTGCTTCATACCATACTCCACTTCCAAATGGCACTGAACTCCTACACCACCACCAGCTTAATTAAATTAATAGAATCTGACGAAGCTGGTTACCTTTTAACGACTTACGAGTTGTAGGTCGTAGATTCGTCCCCAAGCAGGCACTTTGTGTATATAATTTCATCAGCACTGCTCTTAAAACGGTGAAGGAAAACATCGTGAGGCATGCCCTAGAACCAAAAATTCTATGACATGTGACATCTACCAACCCGCACTGGGCCCGCGTGGTAGATTCCACCCACTTCGAGAGGAGGCTGTGTCCCAGCAGTGGGAAAATTATAGGCTGATTATGGTTACCTTTTAAGCCTTTACTGAACAATTTAACGACTAAGAAAACCTTTCGTATTGAGTAGCCCATAAAGCAAAAAGATTCTAAAATACAGTGAAAAAAAGAATACTTAAATCGTCCCCACGGTTGTCCATCCCTGCTGTCGCCAAGTTTCTACGGAGGGCGACACAACTAATCGCAATGAGTGCTTTTTGAAATCATTCAATTATGAATATTGACCAACAAAGAAATTCTCGTTTACACTCGTTTACTTCGTGGGGAGATGAAACCATGCCAGTTAAACATTGCATAACTCTTGTGGAAAAATTAAGAGTGACAGTGACATAACTTGTTTTTATGCACACAATAATACATTCTTCCGGAATTCTTGTGCAAATGTTACAGAAATGAACAGTGGAAGAAATCGAAGTTTTAACGTCCAATTTCAATGATTTAACCATATTTTGATTTAAAAGAGTGCCCGCGGAGTTTCTTGCCCGTTCTTCTCCATAAACTACTACGCTTTGGAATGGGCAACTAGCTTCATCTTTCTGACTGACCGACCCCTTGAAAATTAATTGCTTGTATTTGGTTTATTTGAAAATGTTTTGAATTTGAGTTGACTTTCAAAATAAGAAGGATAACGTGGTGTAAATGTCATAGACTGGTTTGTACAAAATAAACAATTTCTCTTTGTTTCTTTTTAATAATAAGCTAATTTTGCTGTTCTTAATTGGACAGCTTTTGAATCTAATCTAAGCTTTTTAGTCTAATTGGACAGCTTTATATGTATTTGCCGTGCAAAGAATAAAAAAAGTTTTCCAAGGAAACCTCAATAAAAATCAGACATTTTCAGAAACCGTAAAAAATATGAATGAAAGACTAAAAATGAAACATAATTCATGCCCAACGAATCTGGCTATTGACTAGACAGTGTGATAGTAAATTGCCCGGGCCATCTCGAGCAATAACAATCAGGCCGGCTAGAGGTCCAATTACAGGAGTTAACCTCCGCGCAGGGGTCACAATATAATTTAATAACCTCGTATTGTTGTAGTGTGAGTGTCTGTGGGAGGACGGAATGTAGCCGAGTCTAGACATTTGCCGTGATTTGGACTTTATTGGTGATGAAGGATAACTAATATAGACAAGTGGTTACAACAAATTAATCAGGGAATTTACCGTGTGTGAAAAATTGCCAGAGATTTAAGAAGTTTTCTTACGTTATAATTTTTCATGATCAAACATCCAGTCCCGGATAGATTGCGGACGGTGAGCAATGGGTAGCTCGCCGTCCGATAAGGACCAGGCCCGGGTCGACGGCGCGTTGTGTTCCACGCGCGCCTCAAAGAGAAGTCAGCAGAATTAACGGGGTCCGCTAGGGCCGATGCCTGCCAGGGTTACGAGGAAGTCCGAAAGAGATATCGGCAACATACAGGCAACTGAAAGAACACAGGTGGGTTTTAATCAGTAAGAGCCTGACACGCCCTCCTATTCCGCCCAGAGCGGGAGAAGTTATTTGATAATTTCCCAAACAAAAGACCTGGAAAGAGTAATGTACATTTTGTTCATTAGATAGGTTCGTGAATAAAAACCGTACCTAATCCTCAATACAGCATCCTGGCTGTTATTGCGCGCGTTACATTCAGCACTCTCATTAGGAAGTAAGTATATATATATATATATATATTTTTAACAACTAACACTAGTTACATAAAGTTTAACATTCTTTGGATTTCAAAGTCTGAATTGAAACTTTTTTGAAGTGAAAACTTCTTTAGGCGCGTTGCATTTTTGAGGCGGGAAAAAACAATTGAACTCGCGACACCGTTACTGACACCTCATTTTTGTAAACGCGATTATGCTCTTTATTTAAATAACGCTACGGATCAATGTTCTATGCAAGTATTTTTACTTTAAAGGTTTTGGAAGTATTTTTTTAAATTGTTCAAATTTTCACTTCTGTCGGCACTCCCGGAGTGCGTAGAGACATTATATCTTCTATCAGACATTATTAACTAGTGTCACCCTCTAGACGATTATGATCTATCTGCCTAGCCTTTTCCCAACTTTATTGGGGTCGGCTTCCAGTCTAACCGCATTGCCAGCAACCAGCTGAATATTAGTTTCTATTTTACATGACTTTGACTTCAGCGACTGCCAATCTAACATCCACAACCCAGTAACTGGGTAATACGATACTTCTTAGTAAGACTGGTTGTCAGACTTTTGGGCTTCTGAACACCCGTAACAACTGTCAAAGACCCACAAATGACAGCCGGGATCAACGGCTTAACGTGCTTTCCGAGGCACGGAAGAGTCTCGGTATGTAAAGATGGTCACCCATCTACGGACCAACCCTGGCAAGCGTAACTTAAGCTGATGGATCGACCCGTGCGACTGTTATTATTTTTAGCCACAAATTTAAGATGATTATGATATAGAATAAAATATCAATAGTAAGTTTCATAAAACTGTGATCATCAGTTCCATAGTTTCCTCATAGTTTTCGTTACAAGTTCATAGACACCTACACAGAAGATCTTGGTGTATAACAAATGACAGAGTTAACCCCGGTGCAGGGGTCACAATATAATTTAATAATCTCCGATGGCTGTGAGTGTGTGTAAAGAAGGATGCGTGTGTATGTGTCTTGTGTGGGCAGAATACCGAGCAATTGTAGAGAAATTATAGATATGTTAAGTATTGGTATGGTCGTCATAATCAGACTATCAGTTTAGTAAGCTGATTACACACTTTGATGTTAATTCATTTCCATCTCTTACTAAAGGTACGCTAATCAGTAATCACGGCATACAGTGGTGCCGATTCCCTTGTTCACAAACTAAACTAAATTTAAGTTCAGTGCATCTTTTTCTTTCTATTGCATTAAGAAAAGGACAGAAGATAAATTTTAGTTTAGTCCTGTCAAATTAATCAGCGCTTGACGTAAATTGACGTAATTTTAGTCGGCAAGTTTTTAATCACGTCTAAACTTGTATGGAGAGTGACAGGCGCTGATTAATTTGACACGACTAAACTAAAATTTATCCTCTGTCCTTTTCTTAATGAAATAGAAAGAAAAAGATGCACTGAACTGAAATTTGGTTTAGTTTGTGAACAAGGGAATCGGCACCACTATGACTTAAAGAAAACATTAGGTAACTAAATTGACACAATTTGATAATCAAGTTACCTACAGTTCGTTTTTTAATCCCGGAGACTAATTTGACAGGTGCAAATGTCAAAATCCAAATTGAAAAAACAAACAAAAATCACTTGAAATGTCAAATTATTATCTAGGTTTAAAAAAAGAACTTTATATCAAGTCGTCTGGACAGGTTTCCAGATGACAGCGATGCGGACGAGTACTTCGACGGCCAAGTGTCCTTTTGTTTTTGTATTTAAATGTCAGACAATGTTAGTCATTTATTTTAGTATTAGATTGTATATTGTATACCTACAATATGTAAAAAAAAAACCTGTCCAATCCGAAAGATGCACATAAGTACTGCAATAACATTAACAATAAGTTTTATCGATATCTTTCATTTAAGGCTCCTGGCCGTGACTTCACTCGACAGAGTTTAGGTAAATTCTTGCGATGCTATGTTTGTGTGCACCGTTCACGCACACACGCCTAAACATCGAGCGTAGTGATCGCTTAAACAGTTTTGATCCTATAGACGGTATTTTGTTAAGTTACGTAGGTACGCTTATGAAATAAGTCTGGAATGTTTGTGTATATTCGTTTAGTATATTTATAACAATTCTGTTTTATATGGAATTTTATACTTTTTGTATGGAAAACATGAAAAATTTATTACCTACATGTTGAGTTTTATGGGTTTATGGGTTTCATAAAGGGGGTCGAAATTTTCATTATTTTTGCGATAAGACACAATTTTCGAGATATAAGCAAAAGAACAGAAAAAAGATAAAGTACAGTTTTTGCAACTGAATGAGTTATTAATTTAGTGAAAATGAAAAATTCGCTATTGGTGCCGATTCTCTTGTATACCGAACTAAACTTACTAAACTATCACTAAAATTCCTTAATTTTGACTATGAGAATCTCAAAGCTATTCTGCAAAATAAATTCTCTAAATTTAAAAATAATTTTGACACATCTAAATCGAATTTGACAACCGCGACTCCACACGTGATACCTAACCACGTGAATCTTTTTAGAGCCGGAGGCGCGCATGGGGGGCAGCCTCGACGTGTTTTATATGGATTTTTCACTTTTTGTGTGGAAAATAAGAAAAAATATTACCTACATGTAGAGTGTTAGAGGTTTAAGGCTTTTTTAAAGGGTGTCGAAATTTTCATTATTTTTGCGATTGGACACACCGTTTTCGAGATATAAGCAAAAGAAAAAAAAAATATTCGGTACTGTTTTTTCATCTGAAGTCGAGGTGTTTGTGTGAATTTTAGTTCATGACAACCAATTTTATTCCACATGTTTTTAGTCACGATAAAAAAATAGTCATATTTAGTTAGAAAATCTAAATTTTAGGTTAAAAACGTCAAATTCAGAATAGCAAAATTGCCATTTTCACTAAACTAATATCTCAGTGCCATCTTAGTGCTGTCAAACTAAAATATAGTTAAGTTGTGTCACTTTAGTCTATTTCAGAATGGGAAATCGTCGTTTGACAGGAATAAACTAAATTTTGGTGATTTTTAGTTTAGTTTAGAGGCATTTGTGACAAGAGAATCGGCACCAATCTGAATTTGACTTTTCTCACCAAAAATTTTGATTAGTGCCGATTCTCTTATACACCGAACTAAACTAACTAAACTATCACTAAAATTTCTTACTTTTGACTATGAGAATCTCAAAGCTATTGGTGCCGATTCCCTTGTTCACAAACTAAACTAAATTTAAGTTCAGTGCATCTTTTTCTTACAATTTCATTAAGAAAAGGACAGAAGATAAATTTTAGTTTAGTCCTGTCAAATTAATCACCACCCATACAAGTTTAGATGTGATTAAAAACTTGCCGACTAAAATTACGTCAATTAACGTCAAGCGCTGATTAATTTGACAGGACTAAACTAAAATTTATCTTCTGTCCTTTTCTTAATGAAATAGAAAGAAAAAGATGCACTTAAATTTAGTTTAGTTTGTGAACAAGGGAATCGGCACAATTATGCAAAATAAATTCTCTAAATTTAAGAAAATTTTTGACACATCTAAATCAAATTTGACAATCGCGACTCCACCCGTGATACCTAACCATGTGAATCTTTTTAGAGCCGGAGGCGCGCACGCTCGACGTGTTTTATATGGAACTTTTCACTTTTTGTATGGAAAATAAGAAAAAATATTACCTACATGTAGAGTATAAGGGGTTTAAGAGTTTTATAAAGGGAGTCGAAATTTTCATTATTTTTTGCGATTGGACACACCGTTTTCGAGATATAAGCAAAAGAAAAAAAAAAGATTCAGTACTGTTTTTGCATGTGAAATCGAGGTGTTGATGTGAATTTAAAGTTCATGACAATCGATTTTATTCCACACGTTTTTAATCGCGAAAAATAGTCAGATTCGGTTAGAAAATCTAAATTTTAAGTGAAAAACGTCAAATTCAGAATAGTAAAGTTGCTTTTTTCACTAAATGAAAATCTCAGTTCCATCTTAGTGCTGTCAAATTAAAATCTAGTTAAGTTGTGTCACTTTAGTCTATTTCAGAATGGGAAATCGATTGCCCATTCTGAAATAGATTAAAGTGACACAACTTAACTATATTTTAGTTTGACAGCACTAAGATGGCACTGAGATATTAGTTTAGTGAAAATGGCAATTTTGCTATTCTGAATTTGACGTTTTTAACCTAAAATTTAGATTTTCTAACTAAATATGACTATTTTTAATCGCGACTAAAAACATGTGGAATAAAATTGGTTGTCATGAACTAAAATTCACACCAACACCTCGACTTCAGATGAAAAAACAGTACTGAATTTTTTTTTTTCTTTTGCTTTTATCTCGAAAACGGTGTGTCCAATCGCAAAAATAATTAAAATTTTGACACCCTTTATAAAACCCTTAAACCCCTAACACTCTACATGTAGGTAATATTTTTTCTTATTTTCCACACAAAAAGTGAAAAATCCATATAAAACACGTCGAGGCTGCCCCCCCAGCGCGCCTCCGTCTCTAAAAAGATTCACGTGGTTAGGTATCACGTGTGGAGTCGCGGTTGTCAAATTCGATTTAGATGTGTCAAAATTATTTTTAAATTTAGAGAATTTATTTTGCAGAATAGCTTTGAGATTCTCATAGTCAAAAATAAGGAATTTTAGTGATAGTTTAGTTAGTTTAGTTCGGTGTACAAGAGAATCGGCACCCATGTCTAACTAAATATGACTTTTTTTAATCGCGATTAAAAAGGTGCGGAATAAAATTAGTTATCTTGAACTAAAATTCACACCAACACCTCGCTTCAGGTGCAAAAAACAGTACTGTATCTTTTTTTTTTCTTTTGCATATATCTCGAAAACGGTGTGTCCAATCGCAAAAATAATGAGAATTTCGATCCCCTTTATAAAACCCTTAAACCCCTGACACTCTACATGTAGGTAATATTTTTTCTTATTTTCCTTACAAAAAGTAAAAATTCTATATAAAACGTCAAGGCTGCCCCCTGTGCGCCTCCAGCTCTAAAAAAAATTCACGGGGTACGGCAAATAAGTACCACGTGGACTCGCGATTGTCAAATATAATTTTAGTGTGTCAAAATATATTTAAATTTAATTTAGAAAATTTTTGTTGCAGAATAGCTTCAAGATTTTCATAGCCAAAAGTAAGGAATTTTAGTGATAGTTTAGTAAGTTTAGTTCGGTATACAAGAGAATCGGCACCATATTGCCATCTTAGTGCTGTCAAAATAAAATATATTCTAAAATTATTTCACGATAGGAAATCATCGTTTGACAGGAATGAACGAAACTTTGGTGATTTTTAGTCTAGTTTTGAGGCATTAATTTGTGACAAGAGAATTGGCACCAGTATCCATAAAGGGATCTGAGACACTTGCGCGAAAGACATTTTCGCGAAAGACACTTGCGCGAACCCACTTGCGCGAAAAAGTTGCGGAAATGAGATTTCTTCATAACATCACGCCATCAATTTCAAAGGGCCCAACACTTTGAAATTGATAGCGTGATGTTATGAAGAAATGTGAAAATTTTCGCAGCCGCCATCTTAGATTTACGTTTTGACATCAAAATCTGCTTTAGAATCCTCAAAAACTATGAAAAAGACACCTATGACGAAAAATCTGAATATTGTCACAGCCGCCATCTTGGATTTATATTTTGACCTCACTATCAGCTTTAGCATCCTCGAAAACTATGAAAACGATACCCATGACGAAATATTTTTAAATGTTCGCAGCCGTCATCTTGGATCTTTATTTTGACTTAAAGTAGTCTTCAGTAGCGTTAAAGAACTTCGTTCCAAAAATACTTCACTTATTGCTACAACAGCATATCGGCGCGGGCATATCGGTGACGCGAACCCATAACTTTTTCCCCTACCAAAAATCATTCAAAACTATGAAATCTAAAGTCAAAATATAACTAGTGAACCCAGCAGGCAGATGTTGTCCTGCGACAACAGCGCCACGCGAGTCCAACTATAGTTATGAACCATCCAAGTTACACAAAAAGAATTAAAAAAAAAAACATCTAAATCAGTCAAGCCGTTTAGGATAAGAAGAATTACGAACACACGTACACCGGTATTTTATTTATTGCCAGGCATGCAAAATTTTAATGTTCTTCAAAAACAAGCAAAGTACTTTAAAATAAAATGCGGATCAAAATGTGGTAGTCGACGTACAATTTCTGGAATATGTTAACATCGGACACGTACGTGCGTGTGTGCGTGCTGCGACGCAAAGTGATACGTCCTCACGCTGGGAAGGCCCGTTCGCTACTGACGGAATAGATTTTCCGCGATCGTTTATATAGTTCACTTTGCCATTTATTTACGTAATGAAGTAATTGTTTATTTATAAAATAAAATTTAGATTCTATTAAACAATTAACTTAAAATTAATATATAATTTTTAAAATTTCTTAAAAGTGTTTCTAAGTATTAGAAAAAAATATTTATTTGGCTTGAAGTTTTGAGAAAGTTACGTTATTTCAACATTTTTTTTCTGCTATATTTTGTATGAAAGTTGAAAAAAGTGGTTCCCCTATGTACAAGTAGACCATATAATGATGTTGATGATATTTTTTAATTTTCAACATCAAAAGCAGTTTCTTCTAACGAAACGATCAAACGTCAGTCTCGCGTCATTTTTTGGAAAACTTGTTGCGAATTTTAGTGATTTCCCACGAATCCTTAATTTATTTCAAAAATCCCTTTCCCCTATGTACAAGACGAAGAATTGGACTTTTCAAATCACAAATAATTTTGTTTAAATTCTCGTCCCCTTTCTCACAACGAATAAACAAAATTGATCAAAATCAGTGATTTCGTGCGGTGCGGCGGCACGGAGCCTTAATAACGTCCTGTAAAACAAATACTTCCCAGCAGTAGGCTGTTGAGTCGCAGGTGCTATTCGGACGGGTGCTCTAAAATCAAAATCAAAATATTTTATTTCACATAAACCTACATGGGCACTTATGAAACGTCAGAAGCTAGGTGCACGGTTCCAATTGGTCGCTTCCTATGGAGAAGAGCCGGCAAGAAACTCCACGGTTACTCTTTTAAAAATAATTGGCTTTTACAATACTTTCATATTACAGTGTTTCTAGGTATGGGAGGACAGTGTAGGTCTTTCAATAAGTACCAAGTACTTAACAAAATAGAAAATGGTCAACAGGTCTACAATCCACTAAGCCTACAGCGTTCTCACATTCACAAAATATGTAGAAAAGAATCTATACAAAAAATAAATTAAATTAATAAAAGTAAAAAGCCTATTTTAATAAAACGCAATTATATGATTGCTATTATATTGCGACTTTAATTGAAATCATTAGAGCCGTTTTCGTTTATAAATATTGCTCGTTTAATAGTATAGGATTAACGAAGTGAAAACCAAACTTTCACCCTCAGTAAAATCGACATCTCTATTTTTTTCTCCACTTTTTCTTTCACAAACAAATTTTTTACGACCTTCGTAAACCAAAACTTAATAACCTGTAGCTACCCGCCCTCCAGTAATTACACAAAATAGATGCACAAAATATCGGATTACCCTCCTTTGTACTGTGTACAAATGTTTGAGTAATGCCCGTAACACGATATCAATACGATACGATAATCACTGCAAACAATGTCACTATCAGATGGTCTGCTCAAGCGGAAGAGTTTCATCGTTAACGGTCTAGCAGTTTTGGAGGTAAGAGCAATCGGCGCTGGGTATAAATCCGTATTGCGTAAAAAATTTGGTAGTAATATTTACTATTTTGTTTGGGTTTTGCCGTAAATGAAAGAAATGAAGGCAGTCAAATGAAATTAAATGAAATTGTTTATTCTGTAAATAGGATATCGGAATCACTTTTAAACGTCATATTAAAAAAACAAGCTAGATGGAGTCGACACTTTCCTATCTGAGAAGAAATGGCGGAACAAACTCAAGGGTCAAAGTCTCTTTTAAAGTCCAGACATAATCTTGGTCAGGCCATATGAGGACCAAGTACCTAGACTAGTGTCTGAAATGGTCTTTTGAGAAAAGAACCACACAGATTTGAGTGAACCTGTCCGGTCAGTGCAAGCATTTATCAGTAATCGTGGAGCTTTACTCAGAACTTAAGGACCATTTGACGTATATTAGTCGACGTCACTCAACTAAAATCCTTTATAACAGATTCTAAAGCCATTTTTAATAAAAATCGACTGTCTATCACAATTTGCTTATAGATAACCCTTTCCTTTAGCTGTTCCTGAATTCATTTAAGCTAATAATTAAGCCAATTATGAAGAAACAATGTAACATAAGTCTTTGAAATAAAATAATGTATGGTAGCCGCAAGCAGTGGTGGCCCAGTGATAAGGGTCGTGACTTACGAGTCGAACCCAAGCAGGCACTTTACTTTGTGTAAATTATTTCATCAGTACTGCCCTCAAAACGGTGAAGGAAAACATCGTGAGGAACATCGTCCTAGAACTAAATATTCAAAGAAATGTGACATCTACCAACCCACACTGGGCCCGCGTGGTATATAACTGCCCACTCCCTCTCACAAGAGAGGAGGCCTGTGTCCCAACAGTGCGAACATTGTAGGCTGATAATACTGTAGCCAAAACTTAATTATAAAATCTAATTGTTACGAGGTGCATTCAATAAGTACCTAGCCTCATCGCCAAAGGGGGCTGTACTTTCAAAAGAGTTTTACCACAGTGTAGCACATTCTTTTTTAATTCTTTTTTCAAATTTTCATTCCAATCCCTTCATTTGTTTTAATTTGACAACTTATGGAAGCGAACGTGTCGATCGGTTTTACAAAAATGGAAAAAGAGCAATATCGTTCGGTGATTCGATTCCTATTTTTGGAAGGGAAAACGCGCATCGAAATCAAAGAGCGCTTGGATGCTGTGTACGATGACTCTTCTCCATCGATGGCCACCGTCAAGAATTGGTTCAACGAGTTTGCACGTGGCCGTACGTCTGTTTTTGATGAACCACGTCCAGGTGCACCGAAAACAGCTGCTACGGAGGAAAACATTAAAAAAATCCATGATCTCGTATTGGCAGATCGCCGATTGAAGGTTCGGGAGCTAGCTGAGACTGCATTTCAGAAGGAACAGTGCATCATATTCTTCACGAGGAACTCGGCATGAGAAAGCTGTCGGCGCGATGGGTGCCGCGTTTACTCACACCAGAAAACAAGCGCAACCGTGAGACCACATCGGAGACGTGTTTGGCGCTGTTTAAGCGGAATCCAGCGGAGTTTTTGCGTCGTTTTGTGACCGTCGATGAAACCTGGATCCACTGGTACACACCAGAGACCAAGGAGCAATCAAAACAATGGATCCAGACCGGGGAACGTGCTCCAAAGAAGGCGAAAACTGTAAAATCGGCCGGAAAAGTTATGGCCACCGTTTTCTGGGATTCACAAGGTGTGATCTACATCGATTACCTCGAGAAGGGTAAAACAATTACAGGGCTTTACTATGCCGATTTATTGGGCCGATTCGACGCCGAATTAAAGAAAAAACGACCCCATCTGGCGAAGAAAAAAGTGCTGTTTCACCACGACAACGCACCGGTTCACACGTCTGCCGTTGCCATGGCCAAATTGGTCGAATTACGCTACGAATTGCTGCCCCATCCACCGTATTCTCCAGATTTGGCCCCTTGTGACTTCTTTCTGTTTCCTAATCTGAAAAAATCACTCGCCGGGAATAGATATGGATCGAATGAGGAGGTCATCGCCGCCACGGAGGCCTATTTTGCAGAGTTTGACAAAAACTATTTTTCGGACGGCTTAAAAAAGTTTGAGCATCGCTGGGCTAAGTGTATCGAACTAAAAGGAGACTATGTTGAAAAATAAATTGCCACTTTTCCAAAATTTTCGTTTACTTTTTGTAGGCTAAGTATTTATTGAATGACCCTCGTATCGAATTAAAAGTGAAATCGATTAACACTTAATCACTACTGCAATGATTCAATTAATGTAACTAAAAATGTAAAATTTTAGATGCCATTCCAAAAAAACTTTTGTCCAGAAGAGCAGTTCTATGTGGTATACTGGATATTTTCAGTATACTTCTTTTGTTATTTTATTTAAGGGCTCCGACACAAAACTGCGAATTCGCATCACATTGCAAAAATCTGCGAGCTCGGCCTAGGCCGTGCGCACTGCGAGCTCGCAGATTTTTGTAATGCGATGCGAATTCGCAGTTTTGTGTGGGAGCCCTAATTCATGAGGGTACCTCATAAGTCTTGATCTACGTCAGTCTAAGTAACTGGGTTGTGGCTGTCAGATAGGCAGTCGCTCCATGTAAAAAACTAGTATTCAGCTGCATCCGGTTAGACTGGAAGCCGACCCCAACATAATCTGGAAAAGGCCAGGCAATGATGAAGTACAACTCTTAAATATCTGCTGACCTCACAACACAATGCCTGAATGTCTGCCTCAATCTTTATTTTTTTTTCAGTCATGCATCTTCCCATCTGGCCCCTTGTTAGCAAACTATACAGTTTATTTTCAGTGTGGCCAGTCTACAACACTTCTAAGAATTAACTATTAAAACTCCGCGTTGTTTGAATGACGTCTTAATTTCATGCGCGCGCGCAGGTGCCCCGCGCACCTTAGGCTGGGTGTATATGAACGAACGAACTTACCTATGGGTACGAAATTATTGTAATACAACTAAAGCTACGTCAATTAATTTCCAATAGTAAAATCACCGTCAAATTTTTCTGAATTTCTCAGTAAAATTTTGAGTTTCCAATAAAAATTGGTCTGAAAATTAAGACTTTCTTAAAATAAAAACTGAAATTTTACAGTAGATATCTGACCTGACCCTAGACATCCTATATATCTATCCATATAACGAGCAACATTTGTATATACATTTGTTTGTACTCACGTTCTCGAAATCGGCTCTAACGATTTCGATGAAAGTTGCAATATGGGAATTTACGGGGTCGAAAAATCGATCTAGCTAGGTCTCATATCTGGGAAAATTAGTTTTCTCCGTATTTTCGCCCGAGCAGAGCTCAGTCGCCCAAAGTTTAGAACAAGTTATTGAATAATGACATTAGAATAATGATCATGGCAGCATGGAATTAGTAAGTGCCTCTATCATGGCAGTATGGAATTAGTAGGTACTATCCTATACTATTAAATGAGCATTCTCTATTTTCACCAGAGCAGAGCTCGGTCGCCCAGGTACTAAAATATAAATAGCCACCAAATATGAATTTCTACATCATCGTTATCCCAAAGATCCCATAGATAATTTAAAGTTAAACTATCTCTGCAACATGGATGACTCACTCTAACAATGCGGGAGATACTCAAATAAAAGCGAAGACACTTATTTTTATTAACTTCCAACAATATAAAACTAATCGCCTCACTTCAACCAAAGAGTTGTCATATCTACAAATTGATCAGCTAATCTATGAGCATACAAATAGCGATCTTCTTTCGCTACCTACCTTTACGCGGTGATGCCTTTGATCTCGGCAATTGTTGCCTTTGATGTAGCCGCCGTTACTGGTTCGTGTTAACTGTTACAAATATTACTGTACACGTCCGATGTTGGTACATTAATCGGAAACTTGTTGGAAAATTCTGGAAATACAGTTTTGGGAAAAACAAAAAAAAAACAGTTTTGGTCTTCAATCTTGTTTTTGTTAAATTAAGAGCGTGCATTCTGAAAGTGGGCAACGTCGCAAATAGATGTCAAATATTTCGCTGTTTTAATTAATTTGGCAATATTACTGTATGGAAATATGAAATATGGCTAACTAGCGAACTAAAATATTGATTACGAAATACAATAATTAATATCGTAACACCGAATGTTTCGTTTATAAGTATTTATTAGAAACTTTCCAAATGCCTTTTTTACACCTAAAACGACAAACAACATCAAATTCAATCTTATAATTGCAATTCATTATTAATATTATAATTCACTAGTTAGCGATATTTCATATTTCCATACAGTAATATTGCCAAATTAATCAAAACAGGTAAATATTTGACAGCTATTTACGAATTTGCCAACTTTTACGCTCTTGGCGTTCATTCTGAAATAATCACCTGTAATGATAGTTTTAAGTGTTGTTATATAAATAAATAAAATAAAAATGAAATTCTAAAAGTTGGCAAATGTTGGTTTTAGATTCGTCTGTCCCTGTGGTGAAACTTTCGGAAATGTAGAGAATATTCTACAGAGAATAGTAGATAAATATGTACTTACGCCTAAACCTTGCGATCCCATAATATATATTTATTTATTTATAGGTTCACCAACAATTGTTTACACTGGATTAATGCTTATGACTATGAGTAACATGCAAAAATGTACATGCAACAGTGCAACAATTACTTACAGGTAAACTCCGCATGCATAAAGTCAAAGAAGTTGTACAAAAATTTATAATAAATTAATCTAGTTTTAAATTACCTATCCAAAAGTCTTAAAACTTAATATTAACATTATACTATACTTATTATATGTAAACACATTTCCTTTCAAGCGAAATAATGAAAGGTTGATTTATTTAGGAATATACTTATGAAAATTAGCTTTCAATTTGCCCAAACTTTCAAAGAACAAATCGATCTGATCAGTGCAGCTATTTACCACCTTTCATAACCTTGCATACGGTCAATTGGCGCCTAGAACTGTTCAACTCTGCGGTGGGCAGAGCGGTGTGTGGTCTCCTCAAGAATTCCTCGGACACGGAAATTAAAGGTGTGAAATATTTGTGGGCTGTCAATTTTATGATGCATTACTTTGCACACAAACATTGCGTCATTAATACGTCGGCGATTGTCTAGCGAAACCATAAACGCAAACATAATAGAAAGCGCTCATCATTCTGAGAAACGTCATATTCGACGAATATGCACTTTCGTACAGTACCGACCAAAAGTCCATAAGCAATCTCACAAAGCAATAATAATAATAATAATATTTATTTTTATTTCGGAACAGAGTCCATAGTGTGTTAGTAACATAATATAAAAATAACTTACTATCTAGTGTTAGTACCAATCACCCTCTGCACAAACTGTTTTACAATTGGAGAGCTAAAGCTCTCCGCTACAGTTCTCAGGATGCTGTTGTGACTGTCTCTCACTCTTCTCAGTAGTGAAGCAGTTTTTTTGCGAACAATCGCATGGAAACCGTCAGTACGGGCTTGCGCAAACATATCCGAAGCGCTGCAGTAGCGAGGAAGTCTCAACAACATCCTGAAACCATTGTTGTACTGGACGCGCAGGACATCCAGCGACCTTTTGGTGTAATTGACCCATAGATTGCTCGTGTACAGACTCTGGCAATAAGCCTTGAAAATAGTGATTTTTACTAGGTCCGTACATCGAGCAAATCTACGGGTCAACATGTTGCACCGGACGGCGAGTGCCCTGCGCTCCCTCTCTATATCGACATGGTCCTTCAGGTCAGCGGAAAGAAAGTGACCTAAGTATTTAAAAGAGCATACCCTTTTAATTACTGACCCGTTTATTAGTAGCTCGGGTCCCACTTCACGGCGTTTGCCGCCAACCTCAAAGACCATGTACTCACACTTTTTGACATTATAAGTTAATCCATGTGCGGCAGTGTAGGCTTCACAAGTCTTAAGCAACTCTCCGATTGCCCCCGCAGACGGACCCAGCAGCACCATGTCATCAGCATAGCTGATGTTGTTAATGCTAACTCCATCAACACTGCATCCGACACGCATGTTGCTGAGTCCCTCTATGAGGTCATCTACGTAGAGGTTGAAGAGCCTGGGAGACGTCAGACCTCCTTGTCTCACACCACAGTCCAACCTATACGGTTCGGAGAGCGAACCGTCCCACTTCACATGATTGGTCTGATTACCATACCAATGCTGCAATAGTCCACATATTTCCGCGGGTATACCCCTGCTTACCATCTTTTCCCAGAGCACATCATACGAGACAAGATCGAAGGCCCTGGAAAGATCAAGGAAACAGGCGTACACCGGCGTCTTTCGATCTATATAGTATTGAACTGTATGCTTGACACTCAAAATAGCGCTTTCAGTTGAAAGTCCGGGACGAAACCCGAACTGCGCATCATGAAGATGTATGTAATCATTTAAACAAGTGTCAAGCATACCGTCCAAAACTTTTGCTATTATGGTTGCAAGTGAAATGGGACGGTAGTTACTCTTGTCAGAGATATCACCCGTCTTGTTCTTCACAGTAGGAGTCACGATGGTCTTCATCAGATTAGCAGGTAAATACGCGTGGCTAATACACATTGTGAAAAACATAGACAGAACTCGCGGCAAATGCGTACCTGCGTGCTTCAAGTGCTCAATACTGAGCCCATCATGTCCTGGAGATTTGCCTCGGCTCATACCGTTTATGATTGCACTTACCTGCTTAACTGAGAAACGCATGAGAGGTTTCACTCCATGACTGCTGGGCTCAGAATGGTCTTCCTTCACGGTTGAGGGACCGAGAGGGGACTGAACTTGAAAATGATCTTTAAACATATTTGCAATTCCCCGGGGTTCACTTATCCCTCCCACACTCGCCGAAAGACCGGGCTTCCCATCCAACTTACCAGTGGATTTCCAAAATTCACCGAATTTTTTAGCAGTTCGTTGTTCGGCTAACCTATCCATAATAATTTGCTCAGCATTGTTTTGGCAGAATTTAAGCCGGCTTTTAAAAACGTTTCGCTTATCACGCATTGTATCATAGACAGGACCCGAAGAGGGACGTTTGTTAAGTATCCAGTTCTGAAAACTACATCTGGCCTCGAGATGAGCGTCCCTTACATGTTCATTCCACCCACACACGCGCCTACCCCGTCTCGGTCCCCCCTCACGTGTCACTTTAGACTGCCTGGCTGCCGCACACAGTATTTCTACAATTTGTTTGTACAAATTGTCCAGAACAACTTTATGTTCAGCCAAACTGCAAGATCCACCACCGCAACTCTCAAACTCATGAGGAAAATCAACGTCGCGCAACTTACTATTACAGATATTTTGGTAATTGAGCGTTTCTGTCTTAGTTCTTTCTCCCCATACAACAGAATTACGGCAGGCGCTCCGAGTCAACAGTTTAGACCGCACCACTTCTAAATTACACTCTACAAACAAAGGTAGATGATCCGACACGTAAATATCCTCGGATACATGAACATCTACAATTGTATGCCAAGCTGCTACCGACACCAAGCAGTGATCCAACCACCTCCTACTCCCGTAAACATCACTTATAAAAGTGTATGTATCACTATCAACCCCCCGTTTTTCTATATCAGCACAAATCCAGGATTGGTCAGTACAAAAGTTAATTAATTCTTTATAAAACAATTCATGAGGGTGAGCATTGAAATCACCCAGCATAAAAACATTTTCTATATCACAGCTTGCTATGGTAGCACTTATCTCACTTAACACATCTGTAAAAATAGGTAAGTTATCTGGACAATTTGTAGGCATGTACACAGAAAAAATAAGAATAGTACGACCATTAGACGAGGCTGTGATGGCCACTAAGCGAGGACTACTACAGTCAACAACAGATACCGACTCAAATATGCCCTTCCTCCAGAGAATGGCTACCCCACCATGAGGTCTTCCTCTTAATAAGCCTTCAGAGGAGTCTACAGCCGACTTACCGGTATATTCGAAGTCAGGGCTTATTGTTCCTAACATTGGAATATCATGGGAAAGTAGCCAGGTCTCTTGTAGGGCCACCACATCAGACCGCTCACATAAATCCCTAATATTATCTACGGATCGTTTAGACGACTTACAATTAAAACTAATAAATTTAAAACAACGGTTAATAATTTTCGTATCCATGAATAATAACATTACTAATTTACTTTAACTTTAGGGTCCTGGGGTTTCGTTCGGTACATAAAGTGCACAAAACGTCTAAAAACAATGCCACTTGGCCATAATTCATCATTTAGGAACAAGTCAACTTTGTGCTTGGAAACATACAGTTTAAACGCATTGTACTTCCTAGATGACTTCATATTTATCTGTTTTAGCGATACGATTTCACTAGTTTTGTCTTTTATATAGCTAGTAATGTCATTTTCACTAGCTTCCATACTGACATTGGAAATTAGCAACGGCACTTTAATATCCGCGGCCCGAAATTTACTCTCTGGCGCAGTCAAAGCCGTTCCCTTTTGGCTAGTTATTCGGTTTTGTTTATAACGTTTATTCTGCACAACCTTCCATTCCGAGTTCACAGTGTTCACACGACCTACCACTTGATCACTACTCACTTGTTCATCACGCAAACTCGCACACTGTACCGCCATCGCCTCAGGTGCGAGCAAAGCCTTTACCTCACTCGATACCGACGCATGTGAAGCCGCCGTGAGAACATTCACTCGCTGACCATTCGTAGGGGACATCTTCGCACAGGTAGCCGGCAAAACCGATTCTTTATCGAATGGCTTGACGTTTAGTTTTACTTACGACCTTTTATTTTCAAGAGACACATGCATCATTGTCGTCAACAAGTGATTGTACTTCATAATTTCAACGTTAAGATACAAGTCAAGATGACCTAGCTGTTAAGCGCGTTCAGATAGATGCGTGAATCGGTGAGTCGTGAGTTCAAATCTCATGCAGTACTATTAAAGGTTTTTTGTAAGTTTTTACTCAATTGGAAGTAATGGGACAGAAATATAATATTCTTTATGTTCGCTTTGTTCACACATTTCGTAAAGTTAGAAAGGTAGATCATTAAAAAACTAAATAAGTTTAGACTTGTGAGGTAGAATATGAGTTTAGTGAATATTTGACTTGATCGGAATGAACGTTGTCGATTTGTTGTAACTGTTGGTTGTTGGATCTCAAAATGCAGGCAAATATTAATATTGAGGCGAGGGCGACTATTATTGCGCTGCATAAAAGTGGTCTTAATAGAACACAAATATCTGATGAAACCGGACTGAATGTGAGTATTATATTTACGAATTGTAACTTAAACTTTTATTTGAAATTTTCCTGGACTATTTGGTGACATATGGATTAGTTCTTTTTATTGTTATTTTTTAAATCCATCATGAGGTCTAAAATATAAATAATTAGTGTTTATTATTGCATTTATAAATGCAAAGTTTTAATATTACTTATATTGTTATTTTAAATAACTATTATTTTATGTTATTGTAAAAATTATAAAATGACGTCACTTTAGTATTTTGTTATAATTGTTTAATATCACTTTTTATTTTATTTAAGAGGAATACTGTAAGTCTCTGGATTAAACAGTTCTACTTATGTAGAAGTATTAGACGATGTCATGCTACCTACTGTGCGCAACATTTACCCAGCTGATGAGTTGACACAATTGACATTTGTCCAGGACAATTGTCCTATTCACCGGGCGAGCACTGGGCGTGAGTGGTTTCAGAATCACCCGGAGATAATTGTTGTTCCATGGCCAGCGCGATCACCCGACCTCAACTCCATAGAAAATCTATGGGGTTTGATGATGCAAAGGTGGGAGTCACGGGATGAGAGGTGTATACAACAATTAAAAACCCATTGCATGGAGGTGTGGGAAAATTTAAGAGGAACTGAAATATGTGGTAATATTGTAGGGTCTGCATTGAAAATAATGGGGGTAATACAAAATATTAATACCTAGATGTTTTGGTTTTAATAATTAGACAGTGTAACTAAATATTTAGTAGTATTAACATATCTGTAATTATTTAATGATCTTAAATTGAGGTTTAGTTTCAATCTTCTTTTCGTCAAGAAAATGAATACTTAAGCTATTACCTCAATATTACATTAATTGTGACGTTACATAAAAAATCGAAACAGATTGTGTTGTATTACGCAATTAGGGTACTGTACCCTAATTGCGAAACTCATTTTCGTAAACAATTTCGCGAAATTTGTTTCATTTTGACATTTCAACAACATTCATTGCGTTATTTACGTTATTGAACAGATTTTTTTTTCAACTTATGAAGCAATGGATTAGAAATCTGTTTCAAATCGAAACAAATTGGGATTGTGTTGTATTACGCAATTAGGGTGCTGGTTATGTTATTATGAATTGACTAGGTAAGTTGGTACCCAATTAGTAAATTTAAAAAAAAATCTTGTGAATGGCCTACCATTCACAAGATTTTTTTAACAAGAGAACAAGAGAATTTCTTTTGTCTAGGTAGGAATGTGACATCACAATTCTCATAAAAATTTGTTAATTTTATAAATAAATAAAACGAATTAACATTTTTGTTATCATTCAACACGACTTTTTATTTCCACCTTCTAACACCAAAAAGATATATTAAAAATCACATAAATAGTTAAACAATAATACAATAACTAATATTTAACTTCTTATAAAAAAAAATATAAGAAGAAAAAAACAAATATAAATATAATTTTTCTATGAAACTAGTAAACCAGCCACACGTTGTTATTACTTAGATTCGAACTCAAACCTCACTGATCGTGAATCCATTGCTTAGCCCAAACAGCTACCAGCACATGATATTTTTATGCGAATTTTAGCATTAGGTCGCTACTATGACGCATATTCTAAATGCAACAGAAATATAATGTTATTTCACGTTGTGCGACGACAATTCATTAGTGTGTGTTATCTGTGGAATGTTGAGACATCACTCATACACGCACATGCACACGCACTGACTGTATCGTGCTCGAGTTCATAGCAATATAATCCTTAGCATGCTTGAGGAGTTTTGAGGTGTACTGTACGTTGGAGTAGTGGTAGCCCAGTGGTAACGACCGTGACTTAGAAATTGTAGGTACGTCGTAGGTTCAAACCTAGACAGGCGCTTTACTTTGTGTAAATTATTTCATCACCACTGCTCTCAAAACGGTGAAGGAAAACATCGTGAGGAAACCGGCATGTCCTAGAACCAAAAATTTGAAGACATTAAGTGTGACATGCCAACATGCACTGGCCTGCGTGGGGAATTACAGCCCACTCCCTCTCCCTCTCGAATAGAGGAGTCCTGTGTCGCAGCAGTGGCAACAATATAGGTTGTTTATGCTTGTACGTTAGTTAGGTTACATCTAGAAACGTGAAACCTTTTTTAACATTGTCAACCAGGAGCCCAAGTCTGCTATTTTTATAAATTCGTCATTCCAACACGATCCCATTGTCATTTTGCTAAAAGTTCGTAATCTGCTAAATTCATAATGGTCGATCATTGGTCGGTCAATGGTCTCGTAATAGAATTGTGTTATAATGGCATTGTCGTACAATACGACCAATGATACCGCCTAAGTCAGTCATTCATTTGTCATTATGTATGAGATTACCAATAAGTGCCATTTCTTTCAATGGAGTGTCAGTGGCTGAACATTGGAAAGTCATAATGACGCCATTATATTAGTAGATTACCAAACTTGACAAAATCAACAATTTTGAAATCAATAATAGACCATTCTGACACTATTGTAATAGCAGACTTGAGGCCCAAGTATAACAATGAGAGATTTTAATGTTTTCACGATATTTTATAGTAATAAACAATTATCATGCGATTCTGGATGCTTTCACATGTACGTACAATGTGTTCATTTATAGAATGATAGCCTAGCAGTGTGACCGTCGGACTGCCAAGTCATAGGTCTCGAATCCGAACCCAAGGCACGCACCTCTGACTTTTCGGGATTCATGTGCGTATTGTGTAATTATCACTTGCCACGAAAACGGTGAAGGAAAACATCGTGAGGAAACACTCGTGCTTGAAAGATATTTCTCGACAGCATGTGAAGCCAAGTCACAGGCCCATGGGCGGCATAAAAACTCTGACACCAGGTTAGCCACGAACCACACGAAAGAGAAGAGAGATGCATTCATTATAACTTGACGCGTGCAGCGATTGGAAGCAGTGAGTTTTGCAGTCATGTCACTATTGTTCTGTGAGTAGCCATTTTGAACTCTAATATTATTGAAACTAAGACTGCAAAATTCAGTGCCACCAAAATCGCGTCATGCGTCAAGATATAATGAACACACTAGAAGTATTGTCTACTTTTAGAAACAGCCAATTGGACAAAGCCTATTTGACAAAACACTGCCAATTGAAAAGTGATATTTTCATGAAACTTTCGCAGACAATCTAGGAAATCTACAAACAAATACTCTAAACTAAGAAATTCTGAGAACATTCAAAAATCTAATTTGTTATGAAACACTGGGAAGAGTTCATAACTGGTTTGTTTGATAAACAGCCAGCGATTGTGTACGATCACATTAGAGGTGGATCGCTTGATCTCGAATGAAAGCCAAATGACTTCAAAAAGTTGTATAGTCTAACTCTGAGATGAAATGATAAACAATTAACGCTATCTTTGAGCTTAGTGGTACACTGTGATCGCTAATTGCTTTCGTAGTTACGATTACTTACGATAAACGTCAGTAATTGTTGCGAGAGAGTTTGTGCAATACTTATTTTTAAGGAAATTGACGAGTTTCTGTGGCTGTTGTGTTCTGTTTCTGTTAGAGCATAGTTTAATACATCTAGATTTATCTCTAAGTACTATTTTATAAATTAAACTTTTATTTAGCTACAGAAGAAATTATATTATGGACCTACAACAGTTTCTTAAAAATTTCCTTAACTGACGACGCTAACTTAGATAACTCTATTACCTACTAACAAATTGACAACAGTATTGTTGGAAAATATCAGTGCACTGTATCTTTTACAATATAAACCCACCAATGTGGAACATTACAGAAGTAAATTGCCCATCACAATCTTCAAAATTGAGACGATATAAAAATGACTGAATAAATATTAGAATAGCATAATACATACCATGACCATAGAAAAGAGATTATTACGACCATTTCAAAAGAGCAAAGCGATTATCCAAGAATCGATTCATACACCCCAAAATATTCGGACATATCATCAATAGAGAACGACAATCACAATAATTATAAAATTTTGTCGAAAAATTTCATAAAATCATACAATAATCCTATTTTGGGGACACAATTTGACAAGAATAACATCCGTTTGAAAGGGTACAGAGCATTTTAAATATAGCAATGTGTGCAAAACACGTAGTTTGAATAAATATAATGTGTATAAACAATTTCTACAAAAGGATCGCAAATATGAAAATATCCGGGTTGTGCCGGTTGTCCGAATAAACCCCTTTTTTACAAGATTAGCCGATGACAATGTGGTGAAAGGATTCCACGATACAATTTTCGAATTCATGAATGTTCCGTCATGACAAGTTTAGTCATACGCTGTCATCTTGAGTTTAAACACCGTGTGACGTACTATAGTTAAGATTCAGAAGACGGTTCATCGATAATGGATTTAATGTATGTAGGTACAGGTGGAAATATTAAAGGAATTATCACAATAATGTCGAAGACATTACCTGTCTTCTCTTCTACATGATTATTATTTTCATTTCGATTCTGGTTATAAACTTCATTAACTGAATGTGTGTCCTCAGTGTTCAAAAATTTTGTATCAATATTTAAGGTTCATTATAGCATAAATTACGTCCTAATTATGACAAGCTTATTAAAACCATCCAAAATCAGCGCGACAATATGGAAATCGTCACTTTTTCATACTGAAACAGTCATCTTTTTTGGAGTTTACAAAAACAATCCGTATTTAGAGCTCATTTCCCGAAACCGTACCACAAGAAGACGTTACCATATTTAACTAGAGATTAACACTACCATTTTGGCGGGAAGTCGTCAGTTACCGAACACAGCCGAACCGAACGCGACGCATAAAACAGCATAAAACGGGTTAATCTCCGCCCAGTAATCCTCTAACATATGTATCTGTCGTTGCGTTTTGACGTAGATTTACAATTATTTACAAGAAATACTCGCTGCACGCCGGTTGTGTGCGCTCACGATAATCCGCGGATTAACTCGCGTCTTGTTTATGGTGCGCTGTCACCCGCCTAATTGTCTGTGGTCGGGAAAAAGCGCGGGAACGATGGGACAAAATGGCGACCGTGATTTATTTGGGGTTGCTGGTTTTCACAATATTTCTAGAGCAAGATGTTTTGTGTCGAATGAGAGATGGTCCGTGCGGCCGGATTACATTGGTTTCGAGTTACTTGTTTTTGTTGGCACCGTTTAGCTGCCTTCAACTTTTAGCATTGGTGTCATTTGATTTGCTGCTCCTAGACGGCAGAATGGCTGTCCGTACGTCGTCTGTCGACACAAAATATTAGTCATTGTCTTGTTGCGTTGATCGTACGTTATTTTAGCGTCTAAGAGAATTTGCACAAAATAAAAATGTCAACAACGCATTACCTTGTGAAGTAAAAGTGAATTATTGTGTTGTTATCTCTGCTTACTTTACAAGGGATAAATTGGACAGATTAAATTAAGCTTTAGTCATTGTGGTCACTGCCAGTATTGGCAGCACCAGTTAGTGTAAATCAGGATGAAATATTATAACAGGTTTCATGGCATACCTAGTACGTTTAACTAAACCGCAGCTCCTTTCGGCTGAATATAGATCCCTACATCTACTAGCTATCGCTACAGCAGAAGATGGAAACGTATTGCCTGTAAACTCAACAAAAAGAAAAATCTAACAACATACTTGTAGTTCTCCAACGCTAAGGGCCTGCGCTCACTGGCGGCACGGCACGGCAAGTGATTTTTATGCGACGAATAAAAATAATAAAAAATCAATGATGATGCCTACCATGCCTAACATGATGACGTCGCAACATGCTTAAGGATATCGTGGCATCGTTGCCGTTGAAATTTTAATTTTATTGTCATACGTGTAAGTTATTTGCAACGAATATAACCTACTGAAAAAGAAATGCTAGAGAAAAAGAAAAAGGTCGAGGACGTCAGCCGAATGTAACACGAAATTAAACCGACCACAGAATTATAATGATTTCGATTAAAAGTAAGTAATTATGTTAATCGTGATGTATTCATAAGTACATGACATAGGTACTTTTAAGGCATTTGGGCGGGCAACACAAAATCGTCCAACGTCACTTTCGTACATTTTGTATGAACCATCGCACACTATCGGCAGACCCCACGGAAATGCGAATCGCTACGGCCCGGGGCTCTTGTAACATAATATGCACTTGCCTTTATTTCACATTTACAGCGAAAAAGTTTCACCCACTAACAAAAATCACAAAAATGCCAACTTCATTCAAAGAAAATCACTACGAAATTTTAACAATAAATAACAATCAAATTCCCGGATATTATTTAATCAACATATCAAACCGACCAGCGATAATAAAGTTATTTCGCCGTTATAATTCTGATGACATCAAAGCATCTGACAGCTATTTCAACATGGCGGAATCGGTAACCATTGACAACGGGAACTGGAAATCACGTCATTAAACTATCTTTACTGTGACGGGACGGAACTTGAAGTGATTACGGATGACGTGATTTGGCAGAATATTCAAAAATAGGCGGATGACTCGGTTTTACCTGTGACTTTACTCGTGGAATGTTGATCAAGAGCGAATAAACTCTCAATCTTTTATTCGACTTCTAGGTTGTCACATTCTAGTTTAAGATTTTCACTTGTTATTCACAGTATGTTTCAGTTACATGTGTCACCATATCGTATTGCTAACTAACACTAAGGGGTTTATTTATTAACGTTGCTTAAAATTTAGTGATCGTTCACACCAAACGTATTGTCCGCCGCTGACTGTGAGCACGCGTTACGCAGTTTATCGCTTTTCAATATATATTTAACTTCTTGTTCACACCGAACCGACTATACGCTATTACTACGCGTCTATGCACGGCGGACGCGGATTGGCTACGTTGCCAAACGTAACAGCGTATTAGATTGAAGCGCCTGTAGCGTATTGTCGGCTTGGTGAGAACGCGTACTGCAGACTGAGTCCACGTTCACACTGGGGCAGACAGTGAGCATACTCATAGTCGGCGGCGGCCAATACGTTTGGTGTGAACGATGCCTAAGTAATGATTAGCGACTATTTAACCATACATTTTGACGTTTGAACGTCACTTAACTTTATGCAAAGTTTTTTAATAAACCCCTTAGTTTTTAAGAACAATGTTACTAACCCTATATGAGTCTTCGCTCCAAATAAAGATTTTGTTTTGAATATTCAGTTTTGAAATCAATTTTCAGCTAATTCTAATTTGTAGTTCGATAAATTTGGACTTAGCAAACTTATACTTTTTGTACCAAGTTGAGAAGTGTAGCGATGCCGTAATGAGTATAAGGGCATGAGAATTAGATCCCCGATCAAACAGTTTACGGGATTTCGGCGTACTAATTATTAATAATATTTACGTAAATTGGTGAGTAATATCACAATCAAGCGTACTATTATCGTTATATTTTTCGTAAACAAAAATGTTTGGACGCAACACACTTACACAAACTATCATTATCAGACATTAACAACGATTAATATAAGCCGCAGTTGCCAATTCGCATAGTTATAAATAAAATTTAAAAAAAACAAACCACAGAGTCATTTAATTGTCAAATATTTTCACGATACTGGTCGTTAGACAAAATACTTTTTATAAAAAAATGGGGAATTAAATATTTGAGAGAGGTAAAATAAAGAATACCTACTCATGAATCGTCGTCGTCACTCGTCTGTAACAGAAATAATGTTCCTGTTCAGTATTCAGCGGGAGGTATAATTGCTTCCACAGAATTCGTAATCCAATTCAATAGTCTATCAAACTCTTACACATCATACACACATAGACAGCTCGTCACATTTAGTACAAAATAAAATATATTTTCTTCCTTTTTTTAGGGTTCTGTACGTCCGAATGAAAAAACGGAACCCTTATAGGATCACTCGTGTATCTGTCCGTCTGTCACAGCCAATTTGCTCCGAATCTACAGAACCAATTTAGTTGATTTTTTTTACACATATTCTGTGACCCAAACACGGACGTGTGAAGTAAATAAATGAATTTTGAATATGGGGTCACTTTTCGGAGGCAAATTGTTTTTTTTTTTTTTAAGTTTTGCTAATTGTACTGTGTGACATACCTATGAAATGGAAGGGCTTGTGTGAAAAAATATATTTGAGATCCTTACAGGACTTAAAATACTTTTAAAGATATTTTAGAAAACAGATGATAATTGACTTTTCTCCGCCCCCCCTTATCTCCGAAACCACTGAACCTAAAATTTTGAAAAAAAAAACAGAATGGTTCTTTACTCATAGATTACAGGAAAACCTATAAGAAGATATGGTCTTAAAGTAACATGGTAAATCTCTCAATATTGTGCGTACAAACTCACATTTGCAGTTGGAATGTATCGGAGAACATGTTTTTCAACTACAATGTTAAGTTTGTTCTTGGGCTAAATTCATCCCAACTAAGGAACCCTTCATTGAGCGTGGTCTGACACGCACGTGGCCGTTTTCTTTTTTTTCTTTTCTTTTTTCGACGACGCGATGACGTCTCCGAATGACAATTGACGCCCGATGCTTAGCTCAACCGCTGAAATGTCAAAATATTTGAGGGTAGATTTCGTTGGGAAAAATTGCATGTAGTAGCAATAAGTGTAGGGTAAGCCCTACACTTATTTTGTTATCTATTCGCAACAAGTTATATTTCACTGTGTATGAGTTTCATTTGTTTGTACATAAATCTATATCTTCTATATCTACTTATATATAATATGAAACAAAATCGTTTTTCGTGTCTGTTCTCCTAACCAACACAATTAATTTTGATGCGGTTTTCATCCGTATTTATTTCGAAAGGTTTAAGTGTGGTTCAGGATATTAAAGGATAGCACATATAACTAAATATGACAATTATAACTCACACACTACACACCCTCGCTGTTCACACTCTCACCCATACACATAATCACACGTAAATGCGCGACTTGGCCCTTTTTCTATGCATAACGCTCATTCATTTGCAAATCATTCACTCTTTCATTTTGTATAATTTTAAGTTACCCATTTATTTAATTTTTCTGCATGTTTACATTGTCTACATTCAATTGCATAAGATAACGACAAGTGGAAGCGCGGAGTCTCCTAACACAAGCAATTCCTTGCTTAAAAGGTGATCTCCGATATTATTGTCTCTAAATGCTTTTTGTAATTGAAATAAACATTTTTTTTTCTTTTTATTAGTTCATAAATCTCGTAGTTTTGACATATGACCACGTTTATAGTTTGCTCCTGTGCGAAACTAATTCAGGTCACTTGTAAATAATAAATAATTTAATAAGTTTAATTTGTGTGCTGTTGGTATTAAGGGGTTTATTTAAAAACGTTGCTTAAAGTTAAGTGACGTTCAAACGTTAAAAATGTATGGTTAAACAGTAGCTAATCATTACGTAACTTTAAGACACGTTTATAAATAAACCCCTATGTCTCATGCAGACTAGCGCAACATGACACCGGTAATTGTTCTACCGTGAAGTTTTCTTAGAAATTGTTTTGTTAGAGTCGCGTCGCGCCAGTCTGCACGAGGCTTTACGAAGGCTGCGTTTGTAATCACAAAGCCAATGAAGCAGTTTTATTAGCTGTCATATTTTTACACTAATAACGCGCTCTGCCTTTGCAATTAGGAGTTTTTGATAACGAAACCAACTCAACGGCTTAAAAGTCTTTTTAGGTTCGAACCTAAAGGCTATTTGCACGCATATATATCGTCAATAACTGTATGTTATGTTATCTCAGTTTTTGCTCCGATAAATAATATTCTTAAAGAGTAAACCGACGATCATCGCGCCAAAACTGATAATATTTAAATTCAATACAAAAAAAAAACGTAACGAAATTGGACCGATAACAGTTTGAACACTGTAGTGTTAATTGACATTAAGCTTCTACTTTTTAGAGTTCCGTACTAAAATTAGCAAAACGGTACACTTGATCCTAATATGTAATGTCGTGAAATAGGTGTACAAAAAGATGGATTTTTAGTCTATGGGGTAATTTCAAGGGGTATAGGTAAATGGAAATGAAACATCACAATATTTCTGATATTTTGTAAAGGAAAAATAATCATTCATAGAAAATGATTTTCATTAAGTAGGTAATTATTTTTTATTTAAAAAAACTCAAACGGTATAATGTGTTTTCTTTGACACAAAAAGACCTGTTTATAGTTCTCTTTTTTGACTTCATTTCGAAGTATGTATATAATTGAGCGAGCATGACGCGCACTTGACTAATTTATGATAATTATAAATAAAGTAAACAAATATATTTTACAAGTGGTTCTACTTTGTCCGGAGGTGATATTCAAATAAATACCACATTATATTTTGTTGATAATAATAATCTATACTCCATTTGAAATAAGATTAGACATTTAACTAAACCTTTTTACAGTCCGTTCAACCGATTTTGACTTCTATTGCGTTGGTGGCATGACAAATGGCAGCTGCAGTAAACAGTTGATATTTTAACCACTTTTTTGCTTTTAATGACATCCTTATGCCTACGGTATAGAAGTCAGAATCGGTTGAACGGATTGTAAAAAAGGTTTGTTTAAATGTCTTTTCTTATTTCAAATGGAGTATAATCCTAAATGACACTCGCTAAAAATAACTTCAGACAAGTCGAGGTACTGAGTCACTTGGAACTTAATGATATTCTAAAATAAAATAAAATAGTTGTCATCAGTTTGTGATCAATTGATCATAATGATATTAAAATAAATTGATCAATGACTAAGATTGCCATCAATTTTTCGTAGCTTTTAAAATGGAGTATATTTGGCAATTGTTTTATTGATGACAAAATAATAACTACGTGGTCAGTAAAAGTCTGACAGACCCCTTCACCCGCCGCAGGGTGGAGGACACTCATCTGGATTTCCTAAGACAAAAAAAAGCTTGCCAACACTGTGGTGTCCCTACCATGCATGAATACCGGTATTCGGTATTTTTTGGGATGTTGTTAGGATAGATACCAATTGTGTAAAACTAATTTTGCAGCTTTGAAAAACCTGTGCCAACTTCGTGGTGGTCGAAAACCTTGAAATTTTCGGACATTTTTCAGTATTTGACTTACAACTTCTAAAAGGTGCATCCTACACTTTCCGTAGTCTTTTTCTGCAGACTTCGATGGCTTTATAAAATTCTTTTCGCTTTTTAATTATTTTATTAATGTTGCTTTACAGTGTTTTCATAATTATATAAGCTACCAGTCTTAAAATAATAATATGTACAAGTAGTTATATAAAAAAGGAGGGGAAAGAGTTATTACTTAATTTACTTTGAAATTTACAGCGCACAAGCTCGCTTTGTTTGTACTTGCAGTGTAAGCAGTTCTCTGATACTTTAATAATTATTGTGATCTTAGAAGAAAGAATTCTTGATAATGTACATTAAAAGGAAGTTTTATTTAAACTTATTTTTAATATTAATAGTGGTTTTATTATAGTATAACAAAAGAAAATATTGAAAACAAACATGAAATAAGGGAAAGAAAGAAAGGTTTTCACTTCAATTCAAAAAAATACCGATATCCCGGTTTTGACATTTTTAGTATCGGTATTACCATTAAACCCAACACCGTATAGCCCTAGTCTCTACACTAAAGGGCTTGCTACACGGCTGCCAAACGCGTCCCAACAGGTGACCTTGGTGGTTTACAACCGTGGAGTTGGTGGTTTACGGCCAAATTTCAAAACGCTCTGCCTGTCGCCAACCAAGGTCAACTCTGTCGGGGACGCAGTTGGCAGCCGTGTAGCAAGCCCTTAAAAGTTGATACTATTGAAGCTGTTGAACCTGTGTGAGGCTGGCGCAGGAGCGGGGAGATAGGCACAAGCAAAGGGAACCATATCCTTTTTTAATTTTTTATTTGTTTGTATATTGTCACCTTGCGGCTATTTCCTAATAGCTAATTAGTTATTATTTAATCGTGCTATTGTATGTTGTGCTCTTTTGTGGTCACTATATAAACGATTTATCTATCTATCTACACACAATATTTAAAAAAAAACCATGTCCGGTCCGACAGAAGCAAATAGGTACTGCTACATTACCAAAAAGTAATAAAAAATCTTATTATTATTGAAATTAAAATTCACATTTTTAGTAGCAAAATTACCACAAATCCATTAAAAATGTGCAAATTTTCAACAGGGGTCATAAGTTATGACTTGTAAGACACCCGCTAAACGACGGCCGCCCGCGCCCCAATAACCCAGAAAATTCCCCATTGAAAAAAAAATGGGGCGAATTAATTCTTTCTTTTTTTCTGAAAATTTCCACATAAATAAAAGACTCTCCGTACGATCTTAACACACCCTCACTGATCGGACAGAGGGTTAGAAGCGTTATGACTACCTCTCGATAAGACTAATAGCGGATATGACTAGTTCGCTATAGGACTTAATCTCGATATGACTAGATCTTGTTTGGACTAGATCGCAATAAGGCCAGATCCAGCCCGTCCCATCCTTGATGTCCTCCCTCCGGTTGACGCCCTAAGCCGATGTTCGTACCCCACAGGGGGTGCCCTTAGCGAGCGTTCACCTAGTTTTAATTAGCATAGTTGAATAACCCCTGGCTGGAGGTTTTAAGTGTAGTAGCTTAAGGCACCCACAGGAAAGCCCGGTTAAGTAGTCATTATCTCAGAGGTCAACTACGAGATGCCCTACCTAAAAAAATAAAAGTAAGGCCAGATAGCATAACGACTATATTTTTGTTTGTTTTTTGAAGTACAGTTATCGAGTTTATAGCATTAAGTTCTTTTCCTCGGTACTTATACTTAAAATGAAAGCAGTGGGTGAAGTCGGGCTGCATAAAAATGATGATCATGATTTTTAAAATAGTAGAGGATTACACCTTTATCTCCGTTTCTCTTCATGTGCCGCCATGCTTCTTCGATGAGTGGAATTCCAAGTGTAACAATTTTCGTCTTTGTCCTCCCCGAGACATAGTAATAAATGAGACTAGTGTCTCCATCTGTCGAACATTTCATGCCAATCTAACAAAAATGATAAGTGAGATTCTTAATAAGAATGGTGTTCGGTATTTGATGGTTCTAAAGAACTTCTTGTTATAAAGAATTTAAGACCATCATAGGTGTTCTGTTTAACAAAATAACAAAGGCGGGTTATTTATTTTTGAAGTGAAAACTTCTTTAGGCGCGTTGGGCATTTTTGAGATGGGACTAAACCATTGATTTCGCGACACTGTTACGACACCAGCTTTTAATCATTAAAAAGACATCAACGCGTTGATTACCGCGGTGCATGCAGTAAAAGACATCAACGCATTTATTACCGCAATGCCGATTTCAGTTTTCACTTCTGTCGGCACTCCCGGAGTGCCACTGTTTTTTTTTTAATTCTCTACAGGGAAGCTCTTGGCCTGCATCTCACCTGACAGTAAGTGATGATCAGGCCGAAGGTGGTGACTATCCTACGAAAAAAGAATTTGATACTTTGTTTGTCTTTTTATTTTTGATAGTTTTTTTGTTTAAATTCTGATTTATTCCTGGTAAAGAATAGTCACTTTAGCACGATGCAGTGTGGATTTGATACAGTTTTGTCATCGTATGGAAGTAGAGCATAGGTACGACATAGTCTATTACACACAATCTATTATGCAAAAATCAAAAGGCAAAATATCAAAATCATTAGATTTACTTACAACCCCGAAACTGACATAACTGACTGATGTAAAAGTTTACCATATATAAAACTTTTTGAGGTTACCTATTTATTCCATTGCAGACTTAGCGAGGCCAGACTCTAAGTACTGTGCTCCGGTTTGAAATTTTGAAGTTTAAGTTTGCTAGTGAAATTACAGTCGCATGAGATGAGACATTTCCTTTTTTTTAATCAATAAAGGTAAAATATGTTAGTAGGATAACTATTTATATGTGTGTGTTTTATCTAGATGCCTCTAGTAAGTACAGCAGATTTCCATGGGTAGAGTGACCGCTTATCGCTATCAAATTGTGCTTTAACACTTTCGACTCCAACCCCTTTTCATAGAACTCATACGCTATGCCACCATAGATACATATTGGAAGTGAACCCTCCGGTAGGGTTACCGGCATTACGTTTACGCTAAAGTTAATTATCGCTGCCGGTCAACGGTCAAGCTTTAAAACCGTGTTATAAAACACTGTAAAAAGTAATAAAATGCTTAGATTTAAAAACCTACGCATATACTAAAAAATCTTGTTAAAATATACATCAGAATTTATTTTCACAGTTTACATTGCTGTATTCGCTAAGAAAAACCTACATTTAAAATGAGCCCTCCGCAATTAGTGCTCTCGGCATCCCATATGTGACTAGGTGAACCCTCCAGGCGGGCTCCCGGCACTGAACGTGTTAACAAAATACTGAAATCACCAATCCTTTTTCCAAGCTTTTTTTTTGCTCGTTTGTATATAGTGTCTTCCACGAAAACGCGGCCCACTCCGCTCCACCCCCCCGACCTTTGCTCGATAATGAGATGCCAGCAGTTGTTGCAGCTGAGCACGACTAATAATCATGATCAAAACTTTGATCCAGCCCGTCCCATCCTTGATGTCCTCCCTCCGGTTGACGCCCTAAGCCGAGGTTCGTACCCTACAGGGGGTACCCTTAGTAAGCGTTCACCTAGTTTTAATTAGTATAGTTGAATAACCCCTGACTGGAGGTTTTAAGTGTAGTAGCTTAAGGCACCCACAGGAAAGTCCGGTTAAGTAGTCATGATCTCAGAGGTCAACTACGAGATGCCCAACCTAAAAAAAAAAATTGGGGCGAGTCTTCCAATCGATGGCACTATATGTAGGTACTGACTGTTGTAACTAGTTCCACTGCAAGGAGAAAAACTTTATTCATTCTGCAAGTTCTGAGGTGACACAATACAGATTGCGGTCGACACGCTTAGAAGAATAAAAATATCAAACACATACACACAAGGCTAAAAGAGTAATAGTAAAACACACCTTCCAATATATAAAGAAAAGGATCGCAAACGTATTATTACAATCCTTAGAACAACCTTTCCTTTGGTGCCCCCTTTAACCCTAACAGATTTGGTTGTCATAGAATCAGGCGTTATACTTTGTGGAAATCCAGGACAATCAATTATTGTCATGCGATTGCATTTTTTGGTTCTAATTCTGCTTAAAAAATCGGCAATTAAAACTAAAAAATTAATATTGCATGACAACGTTTGATCAGAAGCATTGCTTCTTTGACTGGTGCTGGTACCATTTTGATGACATACTTACGAGTATGTTTAATTGGTGCAGTGGCATTGGCCCTGTGGTAGCGGCCGCGACTTACGAATTGTAGGTCATTGGTTCGACCCCAAACAGGCGCTTTATTTTGTGTAAATTATTTCAGAACCACTGCTCTAAAAACATCGTGAGGAAACCGGCATGTCCTCCTAGAACCAAAAATTCAAAGACATATGACATCTACCAACCCGCACTGGGCCCGCGTGGTGGATTACAGCCCACTCCCTCTCACAGAGAGGAGGCCTGTGTCCCAGCAGTGGGAACATTATAGGCTGATTATGTATGTATATACATCGATTTACATCAATGTGTATATATGTTTAATTAGAATCGAATCAGAATTAATTAAAAATATACAGTAAAGGAATAAATATTTAGGTTTTAACTTATCATTCATTAAGTTTTAAATTGGACCTTTCTTTACCTAATTTTGTGGGTAAAATCATTTAATTACCCCATTATCTAAAATAAAATCCCATTAATAAAAATGGCTTGCGCCCATACACCTTACCTGAAAGTTGTAGATTATTTAACGTATTTTAATTACTAATGATAATGAACTACCTATCAATAACTACACATCTTCTTAAATCTTTTCAATAAATACTTTCGACAGGAAACTGACAGATGATTTATCATTAGCATGTCTCATAAAATAATGACATGCATTAATAACTTAGGTTACAAAGTTATTAATCACTGCAATAGCGGTATTATGTTAATGAACTTCGTTAAGTTCAAGCTTAACTCAGACTTAATTAAATCAATAAAACAGACGATGAGACGATAATGAGTCTTAATTAATTAATTAAGTAGTTGTAAGAGCCATAACGTTCCGGTCGAAAGTTGTTAGGTTAATGTGAAAACTTGATTATAAACAAAAACTATCGCTTTTCCCATAAATTTCAATACATCTGGACTTGAACTTGAAGAAAACCCGATACACTAGTGTAGGCCTAAGCTTTCACACACGATAAAAAAATAAGCACACCAACAAAATGAATAAAAACCACACAATAATACTCTTCACTCGTTTCGGAAACATCGTTTATTGCTTCATAACTTAAATTAAGCCTCTTATTAAGTTAAAATTTTAATATAAATCTTACATTAATAATAAATAGCATTACCATTACTGTACACTGTCCACATATCACAGTCACTTTGCCTTTACCAAGATATCTACGAATATCTTGTAAAAGCCCATTCTCTTGCCTCACTAATCAACTGTGTTTCACTAAATGATCTGACTCTGGGATTGGGGGACTCATGGGGGGCGCGATCCCATGTATCCTCCTGTATAACTGATGGTATGATGACGGCGGGGGTGGTGGGAGCCTGAGTAGCGGACTCGGGAGCGCATACCTTCCATAAACTGACAGCAAAGGGGGGTACAATCCAACCAGCGACGCGTAAGGGTTCCCGAACATGGGGTGCAGTAGTGCACCTCGTTTGAACGCTGCCAGTCGTGACCGTGATGCCGCCGTCGACCTCCTCCTCAGCTTTCCCGTGGTCCCTCCAATAAACACGTCATCCGAAGAAGGATCCAGCATCCAGTAATTCCCTTTCCCCGGGTCGTCGTAATGCCGCGGGACTTTCACGAAGCATTTGTTCAAACTCAGATTGTGCCGGATAGAGTTCTGCCAGCCCTGTTTGTTCTCCTTGTAGTACGGAAAGTTCTTCATTATGTACTCGTATATACCGTTTAATGTCAGTCTTTTTTCAGGGCTGGAGCGGATCGCCATCATGATGAGAGCATTGTAACTGTACGCCGGCTTCTCATTTTTCTTTTCTTCTGTGACTGTGGAGGATCCTGGTGGAGGTGTCTCTGTTCCTGTGACGTCGAGCTCAGTGTCTGAAGGTGAGGGGGAGCGTGATAATGCTTCGGGGAGCAGGTTTCGGATGTTGAAACTGTGTGGCGCTGTCATCGTGGTGCGACATCTCGGGCGGCCGGCACTCGACTGGCGCGCCGCGAGCCCCGGCTCCGGGCCCCGCCTATCGGCGCCTCCTACCGAGGACCCTCCTACCTTCAGTATGCTCACTACTTCTCACATTATGAGGAACGACTACTCTATTTCTCATACAATAAGGCTGATTTTCCTTTGAGTGAAGATCAGTAAGCTTACTCGTGTTCAGTAAGGGAATGCCCACAGGGTTGTTGGGGTTAAAACATTATAGAAATTAAAATGATCCGTCATGGTTTTGTAAACAGTTTTTTCTTTAATATTTCACGCGTTGTTTAGCGGTTTATTTAGTGCGTTATTATTTGTTGTTAACTGTTAATAGTTTAGCAGATGTTCGGGTTGTATTAATAGTTATTATTTGACAAATTGTTTGTTGCGTCATCTTAATAATGTGTGACAATACGTTTATTAGTTTAATTTATTGTAGTAACAAAGGAAAAAGTTGGGATACCTAATTAATTGTCACCTCTTTGTTAAACATTGAACAATGGTTTTATATTTAATACGATGAAAGTAAATCTACTCTAATGATTCGAAAAGCGACGTAGCAAAAGTCTACGGTCGTAGACCCTGGCGTAGCAGGATTGATTCCCGCTACGGAGAAAATGTTATTTAGATATTGTTCCAAGTTTAAATGTTCATATTTGTTTTTATGATTAGATGAGTTTATGATGGCCTTAATAGGTCAATCAATCTGCCTAGCCTTTTCCCAACTATATTGGGGTCGGCTTCCAGTCTAACCGAATGCAGCTGAATACCAGTATTTTACATGGAGCGAATGCCTATCTGACCTCCACAACCCAGTAACTGGGTAATACGATACCCTTGGTACGACTGGCTGTCAGATTTTCGGGCTTCTGACAACCCGTATCGACTGTCAAAGATCCACGAATGACAGCCGGGACCAACGGCTTAACGTGCTTGCCGAGGCACGGAGGAGTCTCGGTATGTAAAGATGGTCACCCATCCCGGCAAGCGTAGCTTAACCGGAAGAATCGACCCGTGCGGCTGTTATTACTTAGCCATGAGCTCCTTGAATTAGAAAAAAAACTGTTGATTTAATAAAAACCTTTACGGATAGGTTTTACCTTACCTACCTGTCCTGTCTTAGAATCACGGATAAAGAAAAAATTGAGAAAAAAATACAACTAGAATACCTAATGCAGCCACAAATACTGCCAATAAATTGACTTTAGAAACAACTTCAAGTTACAATCATCTCTAAAAGTAGCCGTACCTAACCGATTTTAATTTAAACAAAAGTTTATGTTGAAATAGTACATCACAAGACGACTTTTTGAGCCTTTTTTGTTCAAAAAGTTGACAGGCACGCCTCCTGTCATATGGGATATGTTAGCCATAGAGAGTGTGAACAATTCCCCTTTGCTAACCTACCTAACCCTTTTAGAATTACCGGTACTGAGAGGAACGTATTGTTTTGCTACTATATTATGATGATGATCTTACATTTTACACCCCGTGTCAGATAAATACAGATCATTCACTCCGCAAAATCATTTAAATAAAAAGCGACTCTTGACTCGACACAATAAAGTGCAATTCAGGTCGCACAGCGTTCACCTAGAAGTTGCCTCTCTTTCTATCGCGTAACTCTTATATCTTCTGACTACATTACGCTCACTGAATTGGCCCGACAAGACGGGCCCGCCGCGTACTTGTAACTTCATACCTAAAAATGCGGAGTGCGCCTTTTGTTTTATTCTTTGTCCGTGTCTTTTTATCTGAAGGATTTTCTTAAACCAATATCCTTTTGCAATCGACTACTAGAAATAGGTTATCTGCCTTCCACATTAATTGAGACGCAGATATATGACAGTGACCTTGAATGGTTAGTTTGCGTGTTCGGTACTGAGCTCACGCAACGCGTCGTACGTCCAGCCAGTAATAGGACTCGCCCATCAAGGAGCGCTGTCCCAAATTAGACGCATTATTAATTTATTATCCGTAAAACAAAAGGTATTTTAATAAAACACGTATACTAAAAGATCCATAATTTAATTATCTTTAAAATGGTGAAGTTTTCAGAAAAATAAGCTTGATAGATTTTGCGTCATTCTCAGTTTTTATCCGCGTTAGACATAACTTTAGAAATTAATTTCACTATGTAATATAAACATAATCAAAAATATGCCTATATTAAAATATCAAAAAATGCTCTAATTTAACATATATTTTTTCCAAATCACTAACACTACTCGTTCAGACGTCATCTTCAGTATAAAATCATTAAAAGTCGGTTATCGTCCCCTTAGATGAAGATGAGGTATAGGGAAGTCTATACAAGAAATCTTAGGTTCGCCATCCATTGCATTCAGTTTGAACCCTGCACACTGTATTTGCCTATTTCTTTATTTAAGTTTAACCGCAGCTCCAACTGTTTAGCTTAATTTTCCGTAAGAACTTAATTAAAATCACCCTATGTATAAATGTTCTCACGCACCTGCATTCTAAGTTGTTCAAAATTCAAATTCAAAATATTTTATTTCACATAAACCTACATGGGCACTTATTTAACGTCAGAAGCTAGGTGCACGGTTCAAATTGGTCGCTTCCTATGGAGAAGAGCCGGCAAGAAACTCCACGGTTACTCTTTTAAAAATAATTGGCCTGTCAACAAGTACCAGGTACTTAACAAAATATAAAAAATGGTGAACAAATCTACAGTCCACTAAGCCTACAACGTTCTCACATTCACAAAATAGAAAATAATCTATAGAAAAGATAAATAAATTAATTAAAATAAAATCATATTTAACATACATAAATACATTTATAAACTTACGCTTTCTTCCCATGGGGCTAGTCAGAAACTACACAACGCCACCTGCTACGATCCTTACATACTCCTTTTGCCTCGTTTACGTTCATACATCTGGTCATACACGCGCGCCGGTTGCGAGTACTACGCACCTGGCCTTTCTGAAGAACATCATCAATAAGGTCAGTATAAGTGCTCCTAGGGCGTCCCCGCCCGGCCTTTCCCTTTACATCAGCCTTGTAAATACATTTTATTAGTCGCCTTTCATTCATCCTCTCAACATGCCAACTATCTCAGCATACCCTTTTAAATTTTTGACACATTTTAATTAAACGCAATTAATTACATGATTGCTATTACAACTGTAACAAATTTGAATAATTATCATGTCCACAAAAACTACTAATAAAGAGTTGAGCTGTACAAAATAATCTCAACATCAGGGTATTTATTCGATCTTTTAGGTACTGATTATATTTATAACATCAATGTTCAACATTATCTCTACGTAATACCTTTAGAACGTGTTCTAAAACTAAATATTGAACTCCGCAGTCTAAAGCTTCAGTTTCGCAGAGATTTTCCGGGAACCGCTCGGTGGTACTCGGCCGCCCCGCCCCCGCGCCACGCCCCCTTGTGTCTGTGTGTTTGTTTTGTTGCTTGCCTCCACACTCCACTCGGTGAAGGTGGATCTAGATTAGTATAGGTAGACTGGGTGCTTCTGAAATCAGCTTAGGATGTATCTGGTATATACAATATGTAAAAAATCACTGTCCGATCCACTGTGAGGATGAATAAAATAATAAAAAACCGGCCAAGTGCGAGTCGAACTCGCGCACGAAGGGTTCCGTACTATTATCTATAAAAACGGAAAAAATCATGTCTATTGTATGGGAGCCTTATTTTACTTACTTATTTTACTTATTTTATTCTGTTTTTTTGTATTTTTGGTTATAGCGGCAACAGAAATACATCATCTGAGACACAGCCTGGTGACAGACGGACAGACAGACAGACGGACGGACAGCGGAGTCTTAGTAATAGGGTTCCGTTTTACCCTTTGAGTACGGAACCCTAAAAAGGCTTAGAGGTAAACATTACCTAAAAGTAATAAAAATTCTTATTGAAAATAAAAAAGGTATTGCTATTTAAAAATCGCATTTTTAGTACCTACCAAAATTACACCAAATTCATAAATTTATTAAAAATTTGCAAATTTTCAACAGGGGTCATAAATTATGACTTATGACTTGTAGACACCCGGACGGCCGCCCGCGCCTCATGTAATAACCCGATAAAATTTCCCAGTAACTATACTCCGTTTGAAATAAGATTAGACATTTAAACACACCTTTTTTACAGTCCGTTCAACCGATTTTGACTTCTATTGCGTAGGCATAAGGATGGCATTAAAAGCAAAAAAGTGGTTACAAACCAACTGTTTACTGCAGCTGCCATTTGTCATGCTACCAACACAATAGAAGTCAAAATCGGTTGAACGGACTGTAAAAAAGGTTTAGTTAAATGTCTAATCTTATTTCAAATGGAGTATAGGTTGTGGAGGTCAGATAGGCAGTCACTCCATGTAAAATACTGGTATTCAGCTGCGTCCGGATAGACTGGAAGCCGACTCCAACATAATTGGGAAAAGGTTAGGCAGATAATGATGTAAGTATATTTTATAATTAAAAAGTAACAAAGCAAAAAACAACAAATCACGTGAACTATTTGTAATAAGAAAACATGAACCAATAAAAAATATACTTGCAACCGTAACTCAGATATGAGTCAGTATTGTTTTATAAACTCAAAAAACGCCTACGGCTGTAAGCTGGCGTGGAATACCGTTAGGATTAGGTTCAGAGATCATAACTACTTGTTTCAACAAAAAACTTATCAAGAGGTACATCATTTCCGACCACTTTCGTTAGTGAACATCTTTATACACCCAAATATCAGCCATCTGAACGGGTTACCTCCGCTTATACACTGATAATGATAACACAATTACTGAAGTTACCTAGACTTATGACTTATCCCCAGACTTATGTGGAATCGACAACTCCAGAAATACTTATTAAGCAATTAGCTCATTTTGAATTTTATGCAATGGAGTTAAAAAATTAACCAACTTAACTACATAAAAATTCAAAATGTACAATTGCCTAATACGTATTTCTGGAGTAAAAGTACACTAAGCTGACGTTCGCACGGACGTAATAAAATCGCGGCGGGATTTTATCGCGCACTGAATTTTCAACTCTCGGTGTTTAGGCAAGCGCGAGCGTTAAGAATCCAACGCGCGGGCTGGGACGCACTCTCGTTCCAGCGCGTTGAAAAAACACACTGTTAGATTTTCAACTCTCGGCGCTAAGTAGAGTTGGGTCCGATATCATGTCACATGTAAAAATCATCGATATTTTAAAATCATTTCATCATGCTATGACAACGACAAAATCATCAAAGCTTTTAAATCATTACATGAATGAACGAGAACTTCGGTGATTCGGATGCTACGTTGCGAGGCTACGTGATCGGCGATACATAAGTCACAGAATTCACAAAGTTTCGATAAAATGCCCGGTGCTGGGCGTCACGTCACTGCAACAATGCTGTCACTTGCGTTGTTTAAGCGCGGCAAGTATATTTATCTAGCATTTTGTGTTTCGTAAATCATTGTTTTGATTAGACGAGGACGACCACACTTATACAAAAAGCTTGAAGTTAAGATTGGAATATAGGCACTTGTAAGGAAGGTGCTTATTTACGCGATCAAGTTTTTACACCAGGTATTTACTTGCTCTTGCAAGTAAATACGCCAGATTGCCATGAAATACGAAAAAAAAATCAGCAAATATTAGAATGATAATTTCACAAAGCCGTTCCGCAATCATTTCAAACAGCACTCATTTGAAGTGACATGATCATATCTATATATTTAAAATGAATCCCTATTTCCCTTGGTCACGGCATCACGCTAAAACGGCTGAACGGATTTGAATGAAATTTGGCATATGGGTAGATCATGACCTGAAGAAGGACATAGGATACGTTTTATCCCGATATTCCCATGGGATCGAGACTTATGCGGGTAAAACCGCGGGGCGCAGCTAGTTCTCAAATTTAAATCATTGATGATTTTGTCATTGTTCCCGTCATCGATATTTTGTTGTCATTGTCATGCAGTCATTGATACAGAAAAATCATCACTCAGCCCATCTCTAGCGCTAAGCAGAGCGTTGAAAATCCAATACACGAAAAAAAAATCGCCGCGATTTTATTACGTCCGTGCGTACTTACGTGGGCTAACTTTACTGCATAAAAATTAAAAATGTGCCTAATACGTATTTCTGCGATTCGCTCCAGATAAATTAACTTCGTGCGAAATGCCTCAAGTAAAATAATATTATTTAAAAGTGTCGATTCGCCCGAAACGGGCGAATAAATCCGTGCGAATCAACCAATAAGCCGAAACAGCAATGCAAATGCTACTTAACTAGGTGGGTAAAACCCCTATTCTTGCATGGGTGTGGTAAAAGAATGTTAGAAGAATGGACTGCAATATTTACCTAAAAAAAAACTATAGAAACTTTACCGAAAGACGTCCACTGCTGGACATAGGCAGGGCATTTGGGAAAGCCAAACACCGCCACTGTGCTTCGACCGGTAGGTACTGTGCTTCCCGCATCCAGCGGATTCCTACGGCCTTCACAAAGTCATCGGTCTACCTTGCGGGAGGCCTTCCAACGCTAAGCATTAGGTTTCATACATCCTACCTAGTTATAATTTTAGCGAAGACTACTCCGTTTGCTATTTTTAGGGTTCCGTACCTCAAAAGGTAAAAAACGGAACCCTTATAAGATCACTCTCTTGTCCGTCTGTCCGTGTGTCACCACCGATTTTCTCAGGAACGGGTGGATCTAGCAAGTTGAAATTTATACCAGATACTGAGTTCTATAGTCCCTATTACATGTATAAAAATCAAGGTCCTGAGTCAACACGATAAAAAGATATGGGCAAATTTAGATTTTAGTGAAAACTTGTAAGTACCAAAATTTACCTTAATTTTCAACTTTTTATTTTTTGGAATTTTCCCTTTACTTGTGCTGCGTTTAGCTTGCTTTTAACCAATACAAACGATTTTTTTTACCAATAAAAATGATACCAATTTTATTATGGCGGTATAATGGGTAGGTATGGAAACCTCGGTGCGCGAGTCCGACTCGCTCTTGACCGGTTTTTTTAAAGTGATTATTGCAGTATCACCATCGCCCATTACCGTTGATAAAACAACATCTTCGTTCTCTTTAAATGCAGATATTAAAATTTTGCCACTATAATACGCGCATTACGAATCCAGCCAACCGGCCAAGTGAGAGTCGGACTTGCACGTGAAGGGTTCCGTACCCCGTACGGAAAAAGAAGTCGAAAAAAAAAAGTTTTTTGTAACCACCTTAAAATTTGTAACTTTATTTTATTTTTATTACTAGCTGTCCCGGCAAACGTTGTTTTGCAATATAAATGTTTGGGGTGGATCACCCTTATCACTTAGGGGTATGAAAAATAGATTACGACCGATTCTCAGACCTACCAAATATACATATAAAAATTCATAAAAATCGATCAAGCCGTTTCGGAGGAGTATAGCAACTAACATTGTGCCACGAGAATTTTATATATAGATTGAAGTGAAAACTTCTTTAGGCACGTTGGGCATTTTTAGATGGGAAAAACAGTTGAACACGCGACACTATTACCGACACCAGCTTTTGACCATTAAAAAGACATCAACGCGCGATACATTTTCTTTGGGATGAATGACATTCCAAACAATGAGACATGACAACGACATGATTGACCCCTCCCTTTTTTTACCGACTTCAAAAAAGAAAACTATTTCCTGCACAATAAAATTGTTCAAGTTTTCACTTCTGTCGGCACTTCCGGAGTGACACTGTTTTTTTTTGTTTTTGTCGCGGCCATAGACGTACACAATCTGTGAAAATTTCAAATGGTATTACGATTCATGAAATACAGCCCGCTGACAGACAGACGGACAGCGGACGCTTAGTAATAGGGTTCCGTTTGGCTTCCGTTGGGTACGGAACCCTCAAAACACTTCTCCAACACATCTCTGTAGCTACAGCGACTGTAAAATATTTTTTATTTGTAGCTAACAGGCGTCTGCTCTCTGCTTAAGGGGGTGAGCAGAGTGATAGCCGTCGTAGGACGAGCGCGACCGCGGCGCGTGTTTGTAGCTCGATTGAGCCAATTGATACGAACCAGTAGGGGGACTGTGTCTAGTGAGATTGTGGGATAGTAGGTATTTTGATTTATAAGTGGAAATGGAGTTCTTGAAAAATAGGTAAGTTATCTTCGTTAACACTTTCGACTCCACCCACTTTTCATAGAACTCATACGCCATGCCGCCATACTTATTGGAAGTGAACCCTCCGGGAGGGTTACCGGCATTACGTTTGCACTAAAGCCGGTCAACGGCATTTTGTTTAAAACCGTGTCATAAAACACTATAAAACGAAGTAAAATAGTGTTTTCAGGGGGTCTTGTCGCTATACGTGGCCTTTTTAATTTTTTTGTGATTATTGTTAACCGAGAACAAAAAAATTAATTTAATTAAACTTTCTTGGATTTTAAAACCAACACATATACTAATAAATCTTGTTAAAATTTATATCAAATTTTATTTTCACGGTTTAAAATGCTGTATTCGTTAAAAAAAACCGACATTTCAAATGAGCCCTCCGTGAGGGCTCCCGGTATCCCATATGCGACTAGTTGTACCCTCCAGGAGGGTTTCCGGCACGGAACGAATGAAAACAACTTTAGATAAATGTCAATTTTCGAATTAGTTACCAAATCGTAACTTACACATATTTTTTAAAGTAAACAGCATTTGAAACTATCTGTTTCCATAGTAGATTCGATATATTTCCTCGAATACAAACATTTTTGAAGTAAACCAGCCGAAAGCCTAAAATCTTGTCTGAAATCAATAATGAAATATGTAGGAATATCATCAGATAACCCAATCATTTCTTTAACTACTCTATCTTTGGCTATTATGCAAACGAAGCTAAATCACCAATACCTTCCAAAATGCAAGTAGGTACATGAAATATCTCACTTTAACCAGAACCCATGTGCACTCCAGCAGTGGAGAGCACGCAGGCGGCCACAGTCGTGTTTAGTGGCGCGCGACAAATATTTAACAACCAATACATGTAACACACGTAAACCATTGGAAATATGTATACTATTATTTACAAGCTTTATAAATATACATACATAATATAATGTCAATACAAACACACGTTACATAATTACCTATTAACATTGACCCATCAACACACATCTTCTTTTAGGCAACCTTTACAGTTAAATATAAAACTAATTCCAAATTTCAACACACAACACACACTCACATTCATACACAAACACTTACATACAACACACACATACACAACTCAATCACACATTAACGCCATAACCTTCACTTCTTTTGAATTGTAAAATTATACCCTTCATTTTATTTTTTATTTTTTGCGATGTTTAGTAGTTGTCCTAGAGCTGTAAAATTTCTGGCCTGTAACATTGTTGCGGAGGGACACTGATTTTCTAAGATACAGGTAATAACCTAGTTTAGAGGTCAGGGTTTCAATGTATTACTACCTAGCATAAGCCTCTATGTATGTACTTCTACTATACCATTGTAATAGTTATTTTAGGCTTAGTTTAATAAAGATTTATTAGTATTATTTATTTACATATAATCTTACATATAGAACATAATGGATGGACTAGCATAACTAAGAGAGTGAAAACTATTGAAAATATAAGCATGGTGTGGTTGCTTTCGAAAGCTGAATCGTCACAAGTTTCAATTCACTTTGCTGGGCACAAAAAGGTTACCTGCTATTTAGTAGGTACTTTCTTCTCTACTCTTAAATTCTCAACAGCTAAATTGATTGGCAGCTAAATTGGTCTCTCACAATGGGCCTTATCAGAAGGCTAAAAGTCACCCAAAGGGCAATAGAGAGGGCTATGCTTGAAGTTTCCCTACGTGATCGAATCAGAAATGAGGAGATCCGCAAGAGAAGCAAGGTAACCGACATAGTCTGAAGAATTGCCAAACTTAAGTGGCAATGGGCAGGGCATATTGCTCGCAGAACAGATGGCCGATGGGGCCGAAAGGTTCTGGAGTGGCGACCGCGTACTGGAAGACGCAACGTTGGAAGCAGGAATCAGTTGGATGCGGGAAGCACAGAATCGGTCGAAGTGGCGGTGCTTGGAGGAGGCCTATGTCCAGCAGTGGATGTCTTTCGGCGGAAATGATGATGATGAAATTGATCAGTTAGTACATACTTAGTTATTGGTTTATTAGCGATAGATACTGTCCTAAATATGCAAAAATATAGAGATCAAAAGATTAAATTCCAAGTTTCTGTAAACTTGGTGCTTTGGTGGTCTTAAAATTTGACCTGTCTTCTTCTATTCTAATGCCACAGCACCAATAAGTACTTCCCACAAACTTCATTAAAACGAAGTCACGAAATCATAATTAAAACAAAAAACAGCCCGCTGCGCCGAACCGACACAAAGCTGCCAAAAACTGTTAGGAATTGTTTGAAGCTCGGAGCAACGGCTCGTTACTGTTTCCCAGTAAATACTAAGTAAATAAATAAATACGACGAGTCGCGCGTGTTTTTGTCCAGATTGGAGCAATTACTCGTCCCACTGTGCGACTGCGAGAACGTGCGAAACAATGTTTCGAATTGTTGGTTGAATTGTCAAAATCGCTTCCGAATGTTTTTCTGAACGCTTTACGGATTTAAGTTTTTATGTACCTAGGTATAAAGAATACCATACTTTGTTTTTAATAATCTTGTATGGTTTGGCTTTAACACATTCAGTGCCAGGAGCCCGCCTGGAGGGTTCACCTAGTAGCATATGGGATGCCGGGAGCCCTCGCGGAGGGTTCATTTTAAAAGTAGGTTTTTCTTAGCGAATACAGCATTATATACCGTGAAAATAAAATCTGATGTATATTTTAACAAGATTTATTAGTATATGCGTTGGTTTTAAAATCCAAGCATTTTATTTATTTTTCTGTTCACGGTTACAAATATTCACTAAAAATTTAAAAGGTTGGAAACTACTTAAAGAAAAAACACTATCTTTCCACTTCGTCACAGTTGCATAATAAGTATTTATTATTGTAGAAAGTAATTTTATTTAAGTATTTTAGTGATATGTATTTTAGAAGTATGTATTTAAGTATATTCTTATGTTGTATGTTTATATTTAAATTAGTGTATAGTTAAGTTTTAGTAATAGTTAAGTTTTATTTTATGTATTCTGTTTTCTCTTTTACTCTTACACACGTAGTCTACATCTCTTTAATTACTTTCCTATCGCAGGTATGCTGGAAGAGATTTCTATAGAAATAAGCATCACCTTTGTACGTATTTTTCTGTTCCTTTCTTCTTGTCTGTTTATATGTGTGTACATAAACTGTTAAATAAATAAATAAATAAAGCGACAAGACCCCCTGAGAACACTATTTTACTTCGATTTACAGTGTTTTATAACACGGTTTTAAACCTAATGTCGTTGACCGTCCGCGATGGTTAATTTTAGCGCAAACGTAATGCCGGTAACCCTCCCGGAGGGTTCACTTCCAATATGTATGGCGGCATGGCGTATGAGTTCTATGAAAAGTGTGTGGAGTCGAAAGTGTAAATGAAGAATAGTAAGTATCTTCTTAGTAAGTAAACGGATTCTTAGTCGATCGGAACTAAAAAATATATCTTTCTAGGCTATCTTCTGCCAAACAAAGGACTTTCCACATTTAAGAAAATTATAAATGTCGAAGTCAACAGGCTAGTCAGTCCAATTTACCACCAGTTAAAAACAGTGGTGAGGTAAAATTACCAGATAATTTGTATCAAGGTGGTTTCAATCCTAATAAACCTTTGATTTACATGAAAATGAATGGATCTCTTAATTAATCTTGCCCATTTATTTCGATTGGAGAGCAGTGGTAGCCCATGGTGGTAACGACCCTAACTTAAGAGTTGTAGGTTCGAACCCAGGCAGACGTTTTACTTTGTGTAAATAATTTCGTAACTAGTACTCTCAAAACGGTGAAGGAAAACATCGTGAGGAAACCGGCATGTCCTAGAATAAAAAAATTCGAAGACATGTGACATTTACCAACCTGCACTGGGCTCGCGTGGTAGATTACTGCCCACTCCTTCTCGAAGAGAGGAGGCATGTGTCCCAGCAGTGGGAACATTATGATGATGATGATGATTCATTTCGGTTTTGGCTCACTACTAGTTCACATTAAGCAATCACATTTGAACCAGTTCAGCAGTAAACTTTGGCCCTCATCATTTAAAACAGCGTACATAATCAGAATCAGAACCAAAAGGGGTGAAATTCGCCCCTTACTTAAACAAATACAATTGTTTTTAGAACAGAGCTGGGTGTTTGTCGTTTGTACAGCTTCCATTGATTGAGAGATGGCAGGGCTTCCGTAGTGATCCTCAATGTTGATATTGATGGAGAGTGGGGCTTCTTATTGGCCTTTTTGTTAAAAATAGATGGTTTACGTAAATAGAAGAGATGACCTAAAGTTTCGATGAGATCTTGGAAATAAAACAATAGAAAAATTGTAGATATGAGATCGAGATTATTCCTTACCATTAATTAGAATAGGGATTCTAATTTGTTAAAATATATTGGACACGTATTTTTTCTTTTTTTACGTAATCAAAAGATTACGGCGATATATTGAGTTGAAATGTGCCATGACATCACGAGTATTAGATTTTATACTACTTACTTGTGACGTAGTGACCCCCACTGGGCAACTTTAATGCGTTTTATCTGTCATTTTGTATTAATATGATAAAGCAAAAATACGTGTCTAATATTTTTTTATTATCTGATTGACGGACTAAATAGAATTTCTTTTAAGCTATTGCATAGCTTTTATCGCGGGCTTTGAGCGCGGCGACCGAATCAAGAAATTCCGTAACGAAAAAAGCCTAACACCCCCACTCCGCCTACCATGACACCATCACGTTGTTGTCATGGGAACGTAATTTTTGTTTTATGTCATCACGTCATCATCCCAAGTGTAGCGTTGACAAATAGGAAGTATGGAGGTTACAAATGCTATGCTATAGCTTTACCACGGCAGTCCCCGAGTGCCACATGTATTTTCTTTTTTCTCAGGCGATATCCCTATTCACTTTATAATTTAAATAAACACACGATAAATTAAATAACATATAATTTTGAAAGCTGTAGTTATACTTGAAAGCAAACCATTAGGCTGAAACATAATCCATTTTTGGCTTCCTTAAAACATGTTGGGCATCTTAAAGAATACCCATGAATTGAGATAGATTTGTCTGCTTTTAACCACAGATGAATACAGATGGTGAACTTCGTAAAATCAATTAAATAAAGAGCGACTCTTGTTACGACACATTAAAGTGCAATTCAAGTCGCACAGCGCTTCTTACCTACAGTTATATTCACTTTATTACTGTCTTTCTATCGCGTAACTGTTTTATATTCTGACTACGTTACGCTCACTGAATTGGCCCGACAAGATGGGCTCGCCGCGTACTTGTAGCTTCATTTCTAAAATGCGAAGTGAACCGTGTGGATGCATCTGTGTATTAACTTAGACTTTACGTCAACCAACCACAAATCAACTAAAAATCTTAATTTAAATAAAATCAGCTCACAACCAGGGACAAACAAAGGACCACACCTTTTAACACCCAGACCCTCACTTCTGTCTACCCTCATTAGCTTATATTTAACCACAGTACATACACAGCACAGAAGCTCAAGTGATGTCTGTGAGGAATACCAAACACGCATACAGGGAAAGCACATACAGTTTACACATAATAAACGTGGTCTTCTAAACATTAATATAAATGCTCTGATTAACACATTCAGTGCCGGGAACCCTCCTGGAGGGTTCACCTAGTCGCATATGGGAAGCCGAGAGCCCTTGCGGAGGGCTCATTTTAAATGCAGGTTTTTCTTAGCGAATACAGCATTATAAACCGTGAAAATAAAATCTGATGTATTTTCTAACAAGATTTATTAGTACATATTTGCGTTGGTTTTAAAACCCAAGCATTTTTTTTTTTCATTTTTTTTTTCGCGGTTACTAAAATATTCATTAAAAATTTAAAAGGTTGGAAACTACGTATAGCAACAAGACCCCCTAAAAACACAATTTTACAGTGTTTTATAACACGGTTTTAAACCTAATGCCGTTGACCGTCCGCGATGGTTAACTTTAGCGTAACCGTAATTCTGGTGACCCTCCTGGAGGGTTCACTTTCAATATGTATGGTGGCATGGCGTATAAGTTCTATGGAAAGTGGGTGGAGTCGAAAGTGTTAAAGCCAGGTTACTGTATAATCATCACACAATCCAAAACTGCTTTTATCTTCACGACACTTGCTTAGCATAATTTCTGGCAGCCTAACATGTGACGGGAAAGTTGACAGATAAATGGTTGATTGTTGCACCTTTAACATTCCATTATGTTCCTCATTAAAGAATTTCTAAAAGTGGGCCTTTGATGTATTTATATTTTGTGACGCAAGCCTGTTCTCATGCACCCTGGCCCAGCCCAGTGCGGGTCTACCGCCCCGGGCGCCCTCTGGTGCGCGAGTGGCGAAGCGCCGCGGGTTGCGCTCGCGCATTCGTGCTCAATTTGTTGAATCCGTCGTTTTGTTTGAAATTCTATTGTTGTGTGTTGTTTTTTTATTCGAATTTAAGTTGATGGAAGAAAGGGTTGGTTATTGCGTTTTTGAGTGTAGTTGGGCAAATAGTGAGCATAAAAGAGTCACTCGCTAATGTAACTGCTACTGTGTTATGCGAAATTGGAAATAAATAGCGAAAGAAACACTCACTGCTTATATAAAATTGACTCCTAGGTTCATAGGCAAGGTCGATTATAAATCACTAGAAAACTGCTGCTGACTTTTAACTTAGCTACTTATTAAGTACTAACTCTGGCCAAGTCACCGTATATTTAGGTTCAATTCAAGTAAAATAAAATAAATAAATAATAAAATATATTCAAAAATAAAAATTGGTAAAATACAGTATAAATCTTAGAAATAATGTAAGTATTACAAAGTATGATGCCTGTACTAGGATAAACCTGTTTCACTGGCGGCACGAGTTCTTACAATTACTACTAGGACAATTGATTTCTTAAACAATATTTAACATACGTCGTAAGAATAGTGACATAGTTAGTACTAGGTAAATAATTTCTATAATATTTCTAAAAGGTTAGTGGTCAGGGGCAGTTGTCATGCATTTAAAAAAAAGAAGCAAGAATCATAAAAAAACAAAAGAGGAACAAAACACAAAATGACAAATCGACTTATGACAAGCTAAACACGAAATGAAACTCAGCAAAGTAGGTGTCTCATCTTAAGGAGGCGCTCTCCAGCCAGTCTAATGTTGTTGAAATATTGATTAATATTGTGGCCGCCATGTTGGATGGCCTCTCCAGCGCGGAAGCGAGAGTGCGGAAGCCAGGCCCTCTCGGATAACGTTCCGGTTTCCAATAGATACTTCCCCACCTTTGTTAGAGACGAGCACTCTTCAAAAATATTCCCTTTATTTTTAAAATATTTTATAGCATTTATATTTATAAAGAAATGTTTTTAAGGGACGCTCAATTGAGCAACTATTAAAACAATGGCGTAAAGGTTTTATATAATTGAGGTATTGTTCGTTTTAAAGCGAATGTTTTCGACTAATTAAGAGGTCGTATTCCTTTTCACAAAAACATGAGTATGTTCAAATCATGTACTTAAACAACTTTATACCTTGAAATAATTATGGAGGGTTTATTTTTCATCGTTATGATTGTATTTCTACAAGTTCGAAACTCAAGTGGCTTTTTAAATAATTGAAGTGGGCAGCACCTGGACTAGTAAACGCATAAAGCGACTGTTTTCAATGTACACTTTAAAATAAACAAGCCATAAATAATAAGCAGAGAATATAAATTGAAAGGGCTGGTTACTGCAGAGTACATAACAATCGAATTCAAAAATACAAATTGTTTTCTTTACGCCGAATCGATGACGATGGATTTCAGGGCGTTAGCCTGCTCTCAGTTTTGCTAAAGTTATGTGAATTATACGTAAGTAATGTAGTGTGGTTAAAAATCTTTTAAGTGCTAATCTATTATTCTTTCTTGATTTGACATAGCCATTGTAACTTTCAAAGATGATCGATTTGACACTGTAGTCGTTACGTGGGGGTGGGGGGTTAACATCTATTGAATTGCCTAGTAAGTTTTATTAAAATATTTCTCAATCAATTTATAACTAATAAACTGTTTTTTTTTTTTATTAGCCTACACTGTCCCACTGCTGAGCAAAGGCCTCCCCCAAATCCTTCCATGCATTCTTTTCCAAGGCCACCTCCATCCAACCTTTGCGGTACGCGTCTAGGTCGTCTCGCCACCTCTTCCTGGGCCGACCTCGGCGCCGCCGTCCATCCTCAGGCACCCACCGTGTGGAGACTGTTGCCCAACGGTCACGATGCATGCGGCTGACATGACCCGCCCAATCCCATTGATAAAAATAACAAAATTAAATACTATATTGTATTGTATTATATTGTCACCTAAATCTACTCATAAGAAACAAAGTTATAAAAAGTCAAACGCCATGGGGCGCAAGTAGATGTCAGCCATTTTTTTCTATCCGTAGCACGTGCACAGGTGTGCAAAATGGCGGCATCTTGACCACGAAGGCGCCATTGGGAAACTGTTAACAAGGAACAGAAAAAACAACACTATTATTGGATTGTGAGCAGATGCTGAGCCTGATATTTCATTATTCAATACTCTTTAGATTGTGACCTTGTTGTAAATGCCCACTGATTTATTTATACAATGGCGTACAGTTGCAGTAACGCTGTGAAAGTTTTCCTCGAATTATTGTGAGATTGGCATTACTGGTACCATCTCGGAAGCCCATAACTTAGCCACTTTGAAAACAAAATCCTGTGCACACGATGACCACATCTATTATCGCCCCGGTTCTATAGCAGCCGAGCGCTGCAAGCAAGAATAGTCCTTACGGTGGTTAGTTATGGCTTTCCACGATGGTACCTACAATATGAGTTGACGTATCGCGCCCACTTTGTGTTTTTACCTCGTACAAATCTGTCAACATAAAATGAAAGACATCTTCAAAGAAAGGAAGAAATTCGCCCAATCTTGATCTTGACCCGACTTGTGCTACCCAGTAACAAAGTAGCTAGGCAGTGCCTGTGTCCAAATTTTTTTGTCCGTCTTTTATATTATTAAAAAATATTGAACACGTATTTTTTTCTTTTTTGACGTAATTTATTTATTTATTAAAACTTTATGCACAAGTAAAAATACTGTACAAAGGCGGACTTAATGCCTAAAGGTATTCAAAGAAAATTCGTAATCAAAAGATTACGGCGATTTTCTAAGTTATTTTTGATTAATATGATAAAGCAAAAAATACGTGTTTAACCTTCAAGCGGTCGCGCGGCGTCGAATCGACCGCACTCGATACATTTTCGTTCATAATTTCGTTATTTCTTATCGCATCTATTTCCTATTCCTAGTAGCCTGTCATTGTTTCATTGTGCACGAAATAAACATTTTACCTCCCTTACCCGCGGCCCCTGGAGCGCACAGATTGCATTTGCTTTGGTCGCGGCGCAGGGGTCGAAAGCACGCCACGCGCCTGTCGTCGAAAAAGTTACGCGCGACGCTCAACGCGAAATATTATTTTTTGGAATATCATCGAATTAAGTTTGTAATAGTGTTTTTTTATATAAAAATGGCTCGTAGAGCACTAAATAGTAGTGCAATACTTGCGCAAATACAACGAGAAGATGACGAGGGTGAATTGGAGCTCAGTGACCAATGTTCAGAAGCTTCCGACCACCTTCTAGTTCTAGAGGAAACTCAATCTGTTGAAGAATCAAGCAGCTCAGATTCAGATGAAGAAGATGTGCGTCTTTCAGATATAAGCACATATTTTACGGGGCGTGATAAGGTAACAAAGTGGCAATGATTTTCTGACAGGGCTACGCTGGTCTCGTACGTGCCCAAAAATAAAGATTTGTGGTTTTATTATCATCACTTCATTCTGCTGCTAAAATTGATGAAAGTACAAATGATATTAGATGGCCATTGACACTCTTCTTTCGTCTTCTGGATATTGCTGGAATAAATGGCATGGTAATATTGAGGGCAAATCAAGTGGTTATACAGAAAAGGCGAAAATATTTACGTCAATTAGGCATTGAACTGACAAAAGAGTACGTTCAAAGAAGGGCTACGATGGTGAACCTTCCAAAAAAACTCAAAAGAAACATAAGAGAGCATTTGAATATGAGTGTTGAAGATGCTGGTTATGAACCAAGCAGTAATTCCAGCACATGCAGAGGAAGTTGCAAAATATGCCCAGCAAAAAAAAGGAGGCAGTCAAAAACACAATGCACATCATGTCTGAGAAATATTTGCAGGACCCACACTACATTCATTTGCAATTAATGTTATCAAGTCAAAGAAACTGATTCTGAAGAAAACTAGACCCATGTTCATGATGAATAATTTGATTTTAATTATTTGATCTCATGCAGCCAACTTATTTTGATTGATTTTTTATTATACAAAGCTAGTTAGACGTATATAAGAAGATTTGTGTTGCCAAATTGCTTTTTTTGATCCAAAGAAAATTTAAGTTTTTTATTTGATTTTATAATTTTGTTTTTAGCTAATTTTATGTTACTTTTTTCGTAAAATTGAGTCCTAATATAATGATAACATGTTTAATTAAAAAATAATAAATGATTTTTAATTAATTCGTGTTTTAAATCCCTGTAATATCCAATAGGTCTTTTAGGTTACGCGCGACCGCTACCGTTACAAATGACCGCGCGCCCGCTTGAAGGTTAATATTTTTTTTATTATCTGAAAGACGGACTAAATAGAATTTCTTTTTTTTTACCTAGGCAACTACCGTATTAGGTTTCAGGTGGTGAGTACCTACTACGCTTTATAATGGACAAATGTAGCTTCATCTTTCTGACCGACCCCTTGACAGTCGAAAAGTGCTTGTAATTGGTTTATTGGTTTTTTATGGCGCCTGAAATCTATTTGAGGCGACGATAACCGACTTTTAATGATTTTATACTGAAGATCACGTCTAAACGAGTACTGTTCATGATTTGAAAAAATATATGTTAAATTAGAGCATTTTCTTAATAACTTAATATTTAAGATTATATTTATATTACATGGCGAAATTAATTTGTAAAGTTATGTCTAACGCGAATAAAAAACTGAGAATCACGCAAAATCTATCAAGCGTATTTTTCTAAAACCTTCACCATTTTAAAGATAATTTAATCATTGATCTTTTAGTACACGTGTTTTATTCAATTTACCTGTTGTTTTATGTGTAATAATAAAAATAATAATGCGTCTAATTTGGGACAGCGCTCCTTGACGGGCGAGTTCTATTACTGGCTGGATGTACGACGCGTTGCGTGAGCTCAGTACAGAAAACGCAAGCTAACCACTCAAGGTCACTGGCATATATAAGTTCCTCAAATGTATTTCTGAATCATGGATGAATCGTGATGAAGTTTAGGTCTTGGTCATTGGCGAAAAGCCTCTGCCATCCATTGGTATATCTAGGTTGACGTAATGTATCAGAAATACTTATTAAAGAACTTGTCCGCTTACTCAGACCAAATAAAAAACCAAGACATAGCGCTGTCAACAGTGACGTGAGGCCGGTTTCGAAAACATGTGTGCACTTAGTGAGGTGTAGTTTCATTGTAAATGTGTGCGTGTGAGCGTGTATATGCACAGAGCGGAGGTGTAGTTTTGGTATGTTTCACTGTATTGTTTGCAGCGCTGTCTTGGTTTTTTATTTGGTCTCAGTTCTCTTAGAGATATTTCACAAGGAAGCTGCAAAGTTTATCCGTAAATCTAGGTATAATACAGGGTCAAATTTAATAAGGTAGATAACTCCGCCGATGTGTGATGGGCATAATCAATAAGCGTATAATGTTCCCACTGCTGGGACACAGGTCTCCTCTCTGTGAGAGGGTCTGGGCTGTTATCCACCACGCGGGCCCAGTGCGGGTTGGTAGATGTCACATGTCTTAGAATTTTTGGTTCTAGGACATGCCGGTTTCCTCACGATGTTTTCCTTCACTGTTTTGAGAGCAGTGGTGATGAAATAATTTACACAATTCGCCTGTGTGAGTTCGAACCTGCGACCTACAACTCGTAAGTCGCGGCCGTTACCACTGGGCCAACACTGCTCGTGTAATGGTATTGATAACTAACCAAGATTAATATTTAAGCTTATTATCTAACCAAGATTATTTTTTTTAATGTTTGGTGATTATTTTGGGGTCAACGACCGCTGGTATTGTAGATACAGAAATATTGTTGCTGTTTTGTCATGTTCAGACTAATCCTATATGTTCAGATATTGAAATTCGAAACCTACCCATTGCGTCCACAAAGTAGGTACTGTAGGTACCAATCGGAAAAACAAAAACCAGTTGAATATTATACGTATCAATCTGCCTAGCCTTTTCTCAACTATGTTGGGGTCGACTTCCATTCTAACCGGATGCAGCTGAATCCCAGTATTTTACATGGAACAACTGCCTATCTGACCTCCACAACTGTGTCATATGATACCCCTTAGTAAGACTGGTTGTCAGACTTTCGGGCTGCTGATGACCCGTAACGACTGTCAAAGATACACAAATGACAGCCGGAACCAACGGCTTAACGTGCTTTCCGACGCACGGAGGAGTCTTGTTATGAAAAGATGGTCACCCATTCACTGACCAACCCCGGCAAGCGTAGCTAAACCTGACGTGCAGCTGTTATTGCTTAGCCACAAGCTCCTCGAATATCATACGTAAGTATACATAAAGTTAAAAATCCCGCGACAGCCGTCGAGAAAAACATTTTTATATCGCCGTTATGTTGGTCAACATGGTGACGAATATAATTGCTTTAGTTTGTACGAAGCACGAACACTTCTAACGATACTTTTACTCGATGTGTTGAGCCATTTACTTTGACATTATACTCACAATTTTATTTACCTATGTACTTATTTACTTTACAAACACGGATTTTTTAATGGAACCCTTTGTCAGTTGTAAGCAGAAAAATAATTTAGTACCTATCAGTTTATTCTAAGCATATAAACAGTTCACGTACTTCCCTAGAAATCTAAATAAATGGTTACCTTTATCTAATTGGTATTGATTTTCCTTCCTCGGAAACTAACTGCAAACAAATCAATACAGTAAATAAACTGACAAGGAAGGGTAAATTAACCCTCTAAGCGCACTTAATGGCCATAATTCCACCCCTTCACCGCTCGATTTCTTCCAATTTGCAAAACAAGCCCTCAAATCGCCATAAACGAGATTGCTACATACCAAACTTTTTTTTCAACATCTGTCGTAGCATAGCCCCGTGTCCATTCTGCCAATGTTTTTTTTTTCTTTTTTTACCGCGCTCCTTTTGCAGTTTCGATCGGATTTGTCGCCGGGGGGTCGGGATTGTACCGCTAACGATTTGCTTACGAGTACTGTTGAGGTTGTTGCACGTTTTCGCTCTTTGATTGTCCGAATGTGACGGATTTGCGATTTTAACGCTATTCAGGAAATGGCATTTGAGCAAAGCGGATTAGAGAAAGGACCGGCGACAATAGTCGGTGTGGATTACAAACTTGTGAACAAATATTATTGAGAACGTTATGGCCAACTTGGACATCATTCAAGATGGGATTTCGTAGTTTTGAGTGTTTGTTAAAGACATCTGTCTGTCACACTCAATATGTTTTAGCAGCCTTTTCTTGTTGACGCAATTTCTTTTTTTTTTACTTTTAGGTTAAATGCTTTCCGGCTATCACTTCATTCATAAATTATTATATCCTAAAGCAATAATATCCTCAGAAAGAGCGCCGATTTATTTATCAATAAAATTTTCTGACCGATTTCTGCATACAAAAGTAGACATGTGAGAATAATATTTATAAGCTTTCTCAAGAGTAAGCAAAACAAGCCTCCAGAGAGTACCGACGATATCAATTGTTATATAAATCATCTGCCCACATTCTTACATGTATCCGATTTAATTAAGTCGTTGGCGACACGTGAGGCTGAATGGGAGCGCGCCTTTGCATTGTGAGCGACTAGTGTCGTATTGTTGGCAAGCAGTGGGAGGTTGGCCCGGTTTCCGAACGCACCTGTCGACGACAAAGGATTCTAAATTCAAATTTAAAACTAAAACGCTAAAGTTGAAATTGGTTCAGTGGAGAAGTATGAAGCGTGGGTCTTTAGAAGAAACACGAAAACATATTTAGGTTATGTTTATATTTATCAAATTAATTTCTTTGTTCAATTGGGTTAACGGTACCTATCTCCCAAAATACCTTACCCAATTTAACCCATCCTAAACACAATTTAATTAATTAACAAATGCTCCATGGTTTATTGCAATTGTAGAACCTCTATTAATACATAATTTGCCAAATAAAAGCATGCATTGTAAGTGATACCTACCAGCTTATTATTCAGACAAGCTTTTGGCAGCCTTCCAAGTTTTAACAAGTGTAAACCTCGAACCTGTCCTCGAGCACCATGACCAGTTCTGATGACGTCACTTTCCATAGCGTATCCTAAACATTTCAAACACAGACGTCTCAACATGGCGCGTCGACGTGTTAAACTTATTGTAAAACTGTAACAATGGCGATAATTGATCGAGTCGTCTCATGCAGATGTCGGCGCACCCTTTATTTGTAACACATAAGACAATTTTATTATCTCCCCATGTTATAACAAGTAACAACTAACAACTTAACGAGAGTAACAAGATGGCAGTCAACCTTTAGATGTTTTGTTTGTGAGGAGTTCGGAGAATATGGAGGTGTAATTAAAACTGTGTTACAGATGGATTACGGTTTACTTGTACGGATCACAAATCACAATGTTGATATAATAGAAATAATGGAATAGAATATTGTTACAATAGAATTAAGGACGCATAGTCAGCATGGATTTGATTGAGTTAATAATCATGTTTAAGTTTTCCTAGCAACCTCTTTGATTATTTATATGTCTAGATAGAGTGTCGCGCTGCAAAAGAACTAAAACCAACAGGCCAACTTTGTTAGGTATGCTGGTGTGCGTGACAGCTGACAGCTACGTCTTACACTCGTGCCACGTCACTGTGCTGTCACTGTGCTTTTTTAATGTGCGTGCATTTAGCGGCTAACAGTTGGACGCTATTTTCTTCAACGAGTCCCAGCTTTGACTGGTTATCTAGTTAAAAAAATAACTTTGCCTATAATTATCAAAAGGTACCTATGTAAAAACTGTCAATGTCTGGTTGACAATAATCAAGAGCTAATTAACACAGGACTACCATGTCCTTTAACATGTTATTTACGAAGCCCTTCTGAAATACAACGCATCCCTTATACACCGTGAAATTTGAATCACAGTTTTGCTAGAACAAACGTTGTTCAGACCATGGTCTATTACTATTCTACAGCATCCAATAAAAAAAACATAATTAGTTTAAAAAAAACACAAAAAGACAAAGTTTAAAATGTCAAGATGATCGTTACTCCCTACAACACAGACACCATGCACGGGACACAGTATTGTCTACAGGGAAATGTACCTCCATAAACGAAATTTAGTAAGCAGTAGGTAGATAATCTTGTCATTTTAAACTTTGTCTTTTTTTGTTTTTTCAAAAATCAAGTTTTCTTTATTGGTTGCTGTAGAATGGTAGTAGACCATGGTCTGAACAACGTTTGTTCTAGCAAAACTGTGATTCAAATTTCACGGTGTATACCTATAGTACTAAAATATTTGTTTGCAATTAAACAAAAATATGAAAGGACTGGCACTGGCAACTTGCTTCTGATCTCAGAAAAGATAAAACATCATCAAAGTAAACTAATCTATCATAATTCATAATCTTTATAAAAAAATACATTCTTTCCACAACATGCCAACATCGTGATATTGAGTGGTATCTTACAACAGTTTACAACACAATCGGACGAATAACACAAAAGTTGAGGTAACGGTAGCGTTCCCGCCGAGCCATTGACAGCCGTAGCCATCTTGATGGATTGTTTTGGGTCTATGGTCTGTACTCTATGGCACAATGGTAGCATGATGGCCAGTCTTCATACCTTACCGTAGTTGGAAAGTATTTTACATGTGAATCGAGTATTTGTATTTTAGCATAAAGTTTTGGTAAGGTATGTGGGAAGTTAGTTTGCTGCCATTTTGGGCAATGTTTAGATGTTTTGGTAGGCAAAGAATGTTAACGGTGTTGTTACGTCAAGACGCACATTTAACAACAGTCTCTCAATGGCAGTAGAAAAAGCGAGTAAACTTTAGCGTTTACATCAACGCAGTTGCATAGTATCAGGTACACTGAAGAAAGAAGTTGCTGGTACACGTAAATGTTCTGTAATATACCGACATTACAGATTACATTGGCATTTTGCAAAATGCTTCATGAATCTAATTCAGCGGCACTTCATACAAAATCTCCACCACAAATAAAAATATTTGTATCCGTTTCTATTTACACAACAAGCAGACATCGCCGTCGCTCAAAAAATACACAAATCTGTTAACAAAAACAAAATCTGCGCAGACAATGGCACTCATCATTATGAAAACATTAACGCACGTCGGCCTGCGGGGCGCCAATTATTTTTACTTGCAACCCCATCACGCGGTGATTATTCGCGCTGGCAACACTTACACTCGTTCATCATCGGTCAGTCGCGTGCGAGCCGGGGCGGCACGCGACTCCCTGGGAGCTAAGCTTTTTAAAAACACTACATGTTTTATATTGAATTTTGTCTCGTTTATTTGTGTTTTATTGAGAGGTCTGTAATAACAAGGTTGTTCAGTAATTGAAGTGCATAGGATGGGCCTCTTCTCCTCGGCCACCACGCTGCGTCTCGATGATTATAATATTAAAATGTTCGGACGTATGATATCTCTATCAAATCAATCTAACGTAGCCTTTTCCCAACTTTGTTGGAGTCGGCTTCCAGTCTAACCGGATGCAGTTGAATACCAGTATTTTACATGGAGCGACTGCCTGCCGTTCTGACCTCTACAAAGCAGTTACTGGGTAACACGATACTCCTTGGTAAGACTATTCAAGATAAATAATTGGATGATGCAAAACTTTACCGTTTCTCCTGCCGGTTTCCGAATAAACTAAGCGTTGCTCAACCCTCTGACATTATTCCTGATTCTTGCTAGAACTACATGTAGACTATTGTAGACCTTCATACATTTTTAGGGTTCCGTACTTCAAAAGCAAAAAACGGAACCCTTATAGGATCACTCGTGTGTCTGTCTGTCCGTCACAGTCAATTTGCTCCGAATCTAAAGGACCGATTAAGTTGAAATTTGGTACTCATATGTATTTCTGTGACCCAAACACGAACGTGTAAAGTAAATAAATGAATTTTGAATATGGGCCCACTTTTAGGGGGCAAACAGGAAATTTAAAAAAAAGTTTTGCAAACTGTACCGTGTGACATGTCAAATGAAAGAACTTATTGTGAGAATCCCAAATTTATTTATTTTATCATTTTAAAATAAATAGATACGTTTAAAGATATTTAAGAAAATAGATGAAAATGTACCATTCCTGCCCCCTTTTTTCCGAAACTAATGAGCCTAAAATTTTAAAAAAAATACAGAGAATTGTTCTGAACTCATAGATTATAGGAAAATCTGTAAGAAGATTATGGTCTTAAAATGACATGGTAAATCTTTAAATATTTTGCGTAAAAACTTATATTTGCAGTTGGAATGGGAAAACATGTTTTTCAACTACAATGTTAAGTTTTTCTTGGGATAAATTCATCCCAACTACGGAACCTTTAATTGTGCGTAGTCCGACGCGCACTCAGCCGGTTTTTTTTTTTTAAATAATCTTTCTCGGGCAAGATTACTTCAATCACGCGTGCAATTAACCATTAGGTACCTACTGAAAGTTTTATACTTTCTCTCACTATTCCCCTTAATTTTAAATTCTCACACTTCATACTTACGCCGGTGTAACTTCGCAACAACTCTCAATATTCTGCAGTTAGTTCTGAAGTACTCTTCACTTAATAATTCCGACACAGGAACCAAATCTTATTTCGCCCTAAGCAACTAACATACGTTAGAGCAATGAAATACAATTCCCACTGCATATTTAAGATCTCGAAATGAATTTCTCATACTTATTAGTCGGACTGCACTCAAAAATCACTGAACTTACAAAAACTTGAGCAATTAATTCGCGACGGCTCACCGAAGCGCGCGAACTCGCACAAAGGACGCCATGTTTAACAAATAACCTTAATCTGGAATTCGCGCCATTGTCACACCCTGTTTACGGCGTCCGGCCGATTAAGCACCCAATATTCCCGCCCATTGTGTGCTCGCCAGATTCACCACTCAATCATAATAAAATTGTGGGAATTTAGTCGTTTTCTGCATTTTTCTAATTGTGAGAACGTATTTTTTACTCTTAATTGCTTTTCGACAGATGTTAATGAATTCAATTTTCGAATGGTAATTGATATTGCGTTGGTACCATTGTTCTGGGTTGACTGTTGCAATTATTTGAAAGAAACTTTCGCTGTAATAACGGTAGGTACACGCTATTATTATAAATTGTTAAATGCTTGTTATTTTTTAGAATTTACAAATTGAAACAGACAGAATTATGACATGTCATGAGAGATTTTTGAAATGATAGCCCGGACGGTTTGATCTCTAATTGTACGCTAGGGAATGTTATTACATATATTTGTATTGCAAATCTACGTGACGTAGGTGGTACATTGGTACGAGAAAATATTTTACCTTGGTATGTATACCTACATCTTTTTTGCATAGCTATTTACCTGCTCACCTCAATCCAATTTACCGATGTTGAGAGAATGGCATGTTATATCTTTGTAGAGTCAATTCTTTTATCGTTACCAAACAGATATTCAAGCTAAATTAGATAATGTTATTCCTATTCTATTCGTTCAAAGCTTCTCAACCCTTTTAGCGAATACCGCCTTGAAGCGACGTGTGTTACAAAATTAACATCAAAATCCTAAACAAATCATCAATTGTTAAAAACATCACTAATCCCTGCATAATACAAAAATAAACTATAGCAAAATAAAAAAACATTGCGTTCAAATTAACTTTGTTTGTGCAACGGTATCGCTTACTGAGCGCTGCGCCGCCCGAGGGCAGTGCTGCCAACCTCTCGCCGAAAACAATTAAAACTATAAAAGAAAAATGGCGGGTGCCCGCGGTGAGGTTGTGGGAATGCACCCATTGTTTCCGATCTTATTGATGTTCACACGCGGGGCTCAGACAGCCGGTGTCGAACCAAAACAATGCGATGTTAATTCGCGACTCAATCGGCCTCCACATATGGCGTTTTGTTCGTTTTGTGATAGATGCTCAGTGAGCTGAGAGTTTTCCACCTCTGGGAGTATGCGCCGCTAATCAGTCGTGGCATGGAATAATAAAACAAAGACATGTGGGTTCCCGATACAATTGAACGCATGACCGATGAATTTACCAGTAACGTTGAATAAAAATAAATAAAATATCTTTATTTCAGACCGAAATTAGTCCAGAAGTTGTTAGTGGTTAGTAACAGATTGTGCTTACATGCTATATTAATGTTGTTAGTAATATAATTAATTAGTTTAATTTAGCATAAACCTATTGCTATTTTTACCCAGTGTCTTTGGATGGGGCAGTGCGGTCTGCCAGCAATCATTTTCAGGATACTGTTACGAGTGTTACGCAAGCGTTGTAGTAAGGAAGCCGCTTTCTTGCGCATGATGGCGTGAAAGCCATCCGTGTGCGCTGCAGCAAACATTCCAGAAGCACTACAACTCCGCGGCAACCGCAACAGCATCCTGAAAGTGTTGTTGTATTGCACGCGCAGGACGTTGTAGGCTCGGCTCGTATATGACACCCACAGGCCGCTCAAGTAGAAGGACTGACAGGACGCCTTAAATAAATTGACTTTGACGTCTGCCGTGCAGCGAGTGAACTTACGGGCAAGCAGTTGAACCAATAGCTAAATTATTACACCCGGATAATGTGCCATGCGTACGTCTAATCTAGAATGTCACAATATACCAACGAATATAAGCTTTCTTTATACACTTTCTGACAATTTGACATGACTGTTACAAATATTCGCACGATTACCGTCCGAACGGACGACGCCGACGCAGCTACGTGGCTTGTTCTTTTTGCTACGAGACGCTACGAGTCTGTCACTGTCGCTCTCCATACAAGTTTAGACGTGATTAAAAACTTGCCGACTAAAGCCGCATTCCGAGTTACGCCAAAAGTGATTATATCGCAAATCCGACCAAAGTTCAAAGTCACAATTATTACTCAATAACCCTTATATTTTGTGACTATTAAATTTGGTTTGATTCGCGATATTATCACTTTTAGCGTAAGTCGGAATGCGGCCTAAAATTACGTCAATTTACGTCAAGCGCTGATTAATTTGACAGGACTAAACTAAAATTTATCTTCTGTCCTTTTCTTTATGTAATAGAATGAAAAAGATGCACTGAAATTAAATTTAGTTTAGTTTGTGAACAAGGGAATCGGCACCATTGGCTCAGCAAAGTAATTCTAATTGATCATTTAAAATATAACCTAAGAGCACAAACAAATGGCCGATTCTCACTGACATCTATCTCATCCACTAAATACCGATAACAGGAAATATCTGAAAGTAAACGCCAATCACAAAACCCGGAAACGATTCTCCATTTCCCTCCGCCCCTCAAGAAAAGACACCCTCTCAATTAAAACCACTAAAACATTATCAACTTAGATCAACAACCCTCGAACTATAGCTTGATTTGCATACAACTGTGGTGGCGAGCCTGATCGCGCGTATCGCACGTAGCCGCGGTGGAGTGGGCGAGCGCGTGCCGAATCGCGCGCGCGCTGTACTCCAGCCATCTTTAAACGTTTTACAAGAGGTTAATTGACGCACGTGTTTAAAAGTCTATTGTTTGTTAGATAAACGTGAAAATAGTGTTGAAGAGCAGCTCGATAGTCCTTTGAACTGTCAATTTGTTAGATTCTGTTTTTTCTTTTGGGGATTTCTATCAACACCTGTTGGGTTTGTCACCCCTGTAGGTTCAATGAACTCCTGTCAATGTTTCTGCAAAACTTAAGTTTCGCTTTGACTGCAATTAAATTGGTTTTTCGACTACCTTCATAACACACATTAGAATAAACCGTTAACACTAACCTTGCACCTAGAAGTCTAAAATTGTCTACAAAGCTAATACAAACAAACTTCTAACTCTTAAATCTCATTTCGGACTGAGTTTAGAGATATGCATTTCGAATAAGTTTCATTTGTTACACTATTCTGTACTAGAAAAAGAAGATTTGGTTGATGGCCGCGAGAAAACAAAAAGCCGCCAATTTCAGGCATTGGCCTTTGACCCTGTGTAGGTACTGGTGCTACTATGTTGTTACAAGGGGGAATGTAGATTCGTTGAGTCGTAGCTTTATTTAATGTATCATACCCTGTACCTACTTCTCGTATCATCATGAACTGAATAAGAGCGTCCGCAGACAGCATACAATTATGGCCGATTTTTTGTAGAAGCTAATTGAAACGGTTGGGATCTAGTGTATTAACGCATACCTACGTCCTACAAATAGTACCTATACTCCATTTTTTTTTTTAACTAAACAGACAGCTGTGCTGGACAGTTTGTTGCGCCACTTCTTCTCTTCCCAGCTAAAGCATCAGGAAGGCCGCATTCCGAGTTACGCCAAAAGTGATTATATCGCGAATACGACTAAAGTCCAAAGTCACAATTATTACTCAATAACCCTTATATTTTGTGACTATTAAATTTGGTTGGATTCGCGATATTATCACTTTTAACGTAAGTCGGAATGCGGCCGAAGTGGTGAAGGGTGGGCGTTTTGGGGTACTAAATTTGACGTTCGAAAAGTGCTGATTCTCAGCCTAGTTTGAATAAATAACTTATGAATTTCTGAATTTGAAATAAGATTAGACATGTAAACAAACATTTTTTTACAGTCCATTCAACCGATTCTGACTTCTATACCGTAGACATGAGGATGGCATTAAAAGCAAAAAACTGGTTACAATACCAACTGTTTACTGCAGCTGCCATTTGTCATGCCACCAACTTAATAGAAGTCAAAATCAGTTGAACGGTCTGTAAAAAAGGTTTAGTTAAATGTCTTATTTCAAATGGAGTATAGGCCATACAAAAAAAAAACTGACCGATTGTAAGACCTACCTAAGTATGCCATGTGCGAGCGCGCGTGCTGACTGACCAGAGTGTGAGAGTGTGCCGGATATAGGTAGTTACCTACTTAGTACATTTCTTATACCTAGGTACCTACATACATTTAGGTCGGTAAGTACCTATCACCACTCGTAAGTTCACACCGAATACCCTGTATGTGGCTGTAATTGTAATATTGAGAGAATCGGAAAGATTTTGTCAGTCTACTTTAAAATAATGATTCAAAGCCGCTCTTCTAGAGTTATAGCTATTCTAGACAATCATGGAATACCTAAAATTGTGTCTAAATCCTGCTTTAAAAGTCGTCATGAGAACCATGCACACAACTACATAAAAACTGTTGAGTTTTTGTGAATCTAATTGCAAATTTGCAATTCTCAATACCTATGTATATTAAGAAAACATGAAAAAGTTACCTATATTACTTACTTATTTTATTCCCGAAAAGTACCATTAACGCCATAACTTGACAAGTAGCGCCATCTAGTAGCGAGTAGCTACACCCAATTATTTTTTTCTCTATTGTAGCATTTTGTTGTTAATGATATGATTATATACGTATTTTAACAATAAGCAATTTCACTTCTAATATTTTTTACTCATAACCGAGACAAGCGAATATTCATTATTCTGAAGCCTATTAACGCCATCTATTTTTATGTGTCGTAATTACACATTTGCAACTAAAGATACAGACTTATGTACTATTAAATAAAAAACATTCAGCTATCAATAAATCTCCATTTTACTTAGCTCTCGCAATATTTTCTTGGAAATGTCGCCCGTGAGTCTACAAACAAGCAACATGATCCCCCGTAATCTGCAAAAGTAAGAAAATTGCTACACTAGCCATAACTTGAACTCCCATTACCGACAAAATGTTGGATAGAAGAGGTCTTTTTATACTGGAATTTGTTCCGGTCAAGTTACGTATTACGACCGACAGAGGGCCAGCAAATATTTGGTGTCGGTAATTGTCATACGAGAAGAAAATATCCTTTTACCGCGTCCCTTGTGTGTTAAAGTTTACTGGCAGCGAAAAAAGATATCTCCTACGGTGTTTTTATATTAGGTGGCGTATTTATGATTTCGGGGGCTTGATACATTTTTATAAGAGGTACCTAGGTATTATTGTTACACAACCATAAATTATGCAAAAAAAATTAGTGATTCTAAAGTGGGTGATAGACGAGCGAACTTTAACCTTTTAAAGCGGTTTTTAAGTTCGCGAACTTACTCGGCTCGCCGTCGGTGACACACATGAAGCTTGCTCACTGTATTGCGATGTTGTCGAATTTTCTGAACCAAAATAAACAAACATAACACAAATGTCAAAACAAAACGACGGCTCGTGACTCGCGGCGATGGTATACCTACTTACGAAACTATGAACCAAGGCAGGCTACGACCAAAATTTCAAACCTGTTGGATCGCCGACGAACTTACTCAGCGATTTTAAAGTACGCGTACTTAGCAAGCATAACACACGAGCGAGAAAGGTCGCCGAGCTATAAGTACGCGTACTTGCTCGTGGCCTCGTGCGTCTATCATCCTTTTTAGTAGTTAAATGCAAAATAGCATCAAGTACCTAAGTTTGATTATTTTCAGTAGACTCTAATGTTAGTTATCAGACAGTCAAACTTATTTCATGTGATTTGATTGGTTGTTGTTATTTTCGTCCGCCAGTCACAACAGTAAAATTAGTTTGACAGCCTAACGTTTGTTGGTATAGATAGTGCAATTCACGAAGACGCGCCTCACTCCAGTCACTCCGCGATTAGTGTACTGTAAGCATTGATTTAAATAGTACGCAGTAATATATATGTCAATGACTGTAAGCTGAACTCTAGTACGGCGCGGAGCGGAGTGGAGCGCGTCTTCGTGGATTACACTATCTATAGGGGGAGCCCAGAGGGTTTTTAACCGACCGAAAAAAGGAGGAGGTTCTCAAGTCGACGCGATTTTAAGTGAAAACTTCTTTAGGCGCGTTGGGCATTTTTGAGATGGGGAAAAAACAATTGAACTCGCGACACCGACACCTCATTTTTGTAAACGCGATTGTGCTCTTTTATATTACGTTACGGATCAATGTTTTATGCAAGTATTTTTACTTTAAAGGTTTTGGAAGTATTTTTTTATTGTTCAAGTTTTCACATCTGTCGGCACTCCCGGAGTGCCACTGTTTTTTTTTTTAAGTGAAGCTTTTATTACATCGTCTCAAACTTTTTCGTCTGTGTGTTGCATGTCGCGTGACGGTCGGCCGCGGAGTAGGGATAAAGTGAAAGGCGCTCGTCAGAGCAGCCAAGGCTAATATGGCGGCGCCCATAGAAGTTTCACTTTTACCGTGGTTTCATAAAACCACACAAACCTTTTTTTTTTAATTTATCCTATGACCACGCATAATATTTTACAGAGTAGTCTGCTTTGAACGATTCTTGTTTTTGAGCAAGCATATGCTGGGTGAAAACTGTCAAAAGTTAATCGCTGAGTAGGCGAGAGAGGAAGAGGAAGTAACAACAGCTGCATGGGTTGATCGATCAGGTTAAGCTACGCTTGCCGCGGTTGGTCCGTGGATGGATGACCATCTTTACATACCAAGACCCCTCCGTGCCTCGGAAAGCACGTTAAGCCGTTGGTCCCGGCTGTCATTTGTACATCTTTGACAGTCGTTACGGGTAGTTAGAAGCCCAAAAAAGTCTGACAAACAGTCTTACCAAGGGGTATCGTGTTACCTAGTAACTAGGTTGTGGAGGTCAGATAGGCAGTCGCTCCATGTAAAATACTGGTTTCAGCTGCATCCGGTTAGACTGGAAGCCGACCCCAACATAGTTGGGAAAAAGTTAGGCACATGATGAGGCGATAGAGGTAAATGATGACAGAATTACGAAAATATATTTGAAAATTTTCAGTTAAGATCCCCGCGGTCAGTGATCCACTTTCAGATTTCCAAAATCTATCAAAAATAACGTGATCTTCAGAGCCTTTGATTTTCGTATGATCGTACCCAACGTGTGTGGCCTGACGCACAATGGCTTAAATAGTCAAATCTGATGAAGAAATTGAAGCTTTCCGTAAATCGGATGACTTTGAAACTCAGAACAATTTGGCTGAATTTGGTTTTAGATAACTGAAGGTTGTATGGCTAGAATGATCGAATACAAACTATTCTAAAAAACTTGAGAGGTGTCAAGGGACACCCGAATGGAACGAAATTCCTTTCGATGAACTAGTGAAGGAATTGTAATATTTTTTTTTTATAAGTTGTAATAATATTTTTTTATTATTCACTGTTCAATGCGAAATAGAAAGACGAAACGAAAATAACTGGCTTGCTTTCTATGAGAGAGAGAGAAAGAGACAGACAGAGAAACACGCGCACGCCGCACGGCTTACAACTGTAGCAAAAAGTGTCGTTACAACTTTTGGTCTTAATTTTTTCCGTCTAGCCCCCTTTCGCAACGCGCGATAAGGAACTTCGTTCCAAAAGGTGAAGCCATACTGATTTAAAAATAAATCGTTGACTGTCAAGCATAGAGGAAAGTAACTGTCAAGCAAGTAAATAAAATAAACGTCATTTTTCAATATCTAAGCAATTAATTCCATAAAAATATTGAAAATGAATGTCCACAAGCTCTGGGAATACCAGGAATACATAAACGTAAACGGTATGATGATGACCAATGAATTGATATCTGTACTCCAAAATTCTTTGACTTTGTTACAAATAGAGAATCATTTCACACACATACAATACTGGGGGCAGATGTACGCCGTAGATTTTGACTATCACATTGCCGTCGGCATCAACACCGACGCTATAGCAGATCGAAAATATTTTTACACCACGGACTTCAAATTCTGGGGCCTACTGCCTAAAGCGAAAAAGAAGTACAAACAGCTGGCCTTTTTGACTACTTTCCCGTTTAGAGGCGATCCATCTCTAAAAGTAAAGGTCCTGGACGAAGCTTTGGATGAAAATGATCCCGAAAGATGCAAGATCATAAAGGAGGAAAGTCGTTTGGCTGCCACAATCAGCAACATATGTGACGAAGCTGAAATATGTGCTCGAGGACAGTTGATCAAGCAGCCGAATGGTACTGTCGTTATAAGCCCCAATTATTACGGTTTGAATGCTTCTGAAGCAAAGTTATTGAAGTCCTATCTCCACATCAGACCCGCTCAACACCGCTGGAACACCAACCTGCTAACAAGACAAGATTATAACTATAGCATGGACTTTCTCGATTCTATCGATCAGGACATTCCAAGTGGCTGTTGGAATCTTTCGTTGGAACAGAACGGGTCATTGGCGTGTTTAAAAAGTCTCTACTGGCCCGGAATGATGTTCTTCCATAAAGTGAGAACGCCTGAGGCTGGGTTTCTTTACATAGGTAATGGCCATAAGAATTTAGATGTACCTTTTCTACTTTAATTTTAATGTAGTTTGATATATTTTCATTTTGTTTTGTTGCTGCATTATTATTAGTTATTTATAAAACCTACATAAAATATTTCACAAATTATTTCCTGTTTCATTTATGCCCTTTGGTTGACTGTTATTTATTCTTTGAAAAAATATTAAGAGACATTCTAACGCGAGCTAAACTAAGTTTGCAGTTAGTTTAGCTCGCCAGTTTTTCATACATGTGGGTGGACGAACATGTATGAAAAACTGGCGAGCTAAACCATCTCAGGTAAAAAAAAAGTGGGGAACGTCGCAAATAGCTGTCAAATATTTAGGTACCTATAAATATAAAATATCGTTGACTAGTGAACTAGAATTGCAATTATAACACTGAATTTGATGTTGTAACCTTGTAAGTCTTGTAACTTGTAACCAAATGCCTTTTTTACATCTAAAACAGGTGTAAAAAAAACCGGCCAAGTGCATGTCGGACCACGCACAATGTAGGGTTCCGTAGTTGGGATGAATTTATCCCAAGAACAAACTTAAATTTGTAGTTGAAAAAAAAATCTTTCATACAGAATGTATAGAAGAACATGTTTTTACAACCGCAAATCTTAAGTTGGTCGATTATTACTCGTTAACTTGTAAAGCCTACTCAGCTGTGATAGTTTTCCTTTTAAATTCGTTATATAAGCTACTGCCGTGAATTTTTTCACATGCCTAAAACCATCCATGCAAGCTGGCAGGGGAGGGAACACTTGACTCTAACAAAAATTTGCACTTTAAAGCTTAATACGAGTATTTCGCAAACGAATCTCTGAATTCAAAAATGGTTCCAACACACACTCACAATGTTTTTGAAAGACCTTTCCAATAATACCCCACACCAAGGTATAGAAAAAAAAAACATCCCCATTACGTGTACTAAAAAAATCCCCTACTAAAAAAATTACCCTAAAAAAATTTATTTTTCATAATTTTATTTTACCACTTTGTCGGCATGATTAATATGTTTACCCAAGTCAAATTACAACTTTCTAGTACTAACAGTCTTGGAGCTAGACCGCGGACAGACAGACGGACATGGCAAAACTTTAGGGTTCCTTGTTGACTACGTGTGAGCGGTGTCAGGTCAAATTATACACGGTCTTCAATTTCCTGAAATGCTTTAATCAATAGGCTACAACTTTTCCTTAATAAGATAGACAAATGTTTACAAGCGTTAGGCCTAACGTTCCAATGCATAGTGGTCGCCGATGCTGCTCACCTCCGACTATCCGTCAAATCAACTTATTTCTACCTTCAAAATTATTTATTAAATGTGGGGATCGCTAACAGACGGCCATTCTGCAAAAGGAATGTCCCCATTCCTAAATTCAACTCGGCCATTCTATCGTACAGGGTATGGCCTCATACCCAAAACAAATATATATATATAAGTACTAAGAAAAAAAAATACCTCGTTTGAAACTCTAATTCATAGCATTGGCCATAATTGCATTTAGTGAAATAAAGTTTCCTATCTAGAAATAATATAACATAATTTATACAGTAATTTTGAAATTATTTCTAAACTTTTATTAAGTATATCGTTTTATAGTGTTACATCAATCAATGGCATTCTATAAACAGAGCAAAATATAGAAAGGTAAAATAAAGTATACGATTCACAAAATGTTATCGTGTAGGTACGAACAAAATAATTCACAACTATGAGGACTTAAACTAATTTTCTATCTTCTGAAGTGAGGCAATCTGAAGACTCGTAGTCACGTAACAATACATTCGTATACTTTCCAAATTTGCAGGAAGCTCCCGTTTAGCCATCCGAAAGCCACGGTCTGCTCATCTTATTGGGTCATCACATTTATCAGGCCACCCGAGAGCCATTAACTTGCAATTTGACAAACATAAATCAATGATCTGCCGTTTAGCCACCCGAGAGCCACGGTCTGCCAACAGTTTGTCCTCATCAGCGTTCACTCATCAGACGCTCAGCATTATAATAACCGGAATTGCCGATTATCCGTTGTCGGCACTGATCTAAGCTGTAAATGACATGGAAATTGGGTCAAGGGCTACCGGCCACTACCACTTTAAATCTACTACAGTGTTTTCATATACAATTACATAAATATACAGATATACCGAAAACATCTCGGTTTTACTATTCGTCTTGCGAATCCGAATCGCTATTGTCACTTTTATCGCTAACTAACGGTGATAAACTTAAATTAATCCACGGTTTTAACTGATCAGCCGGAAAAACATTCTTATACCGTCTTTGAGGAAGTCCCTTAATGCTAGATACTTCGTACCGATCTTTCTCTAGCACTGTTGTTACTTTAAATGGACCTTTGAACTTTGCAGCTAACTTTTTGCTCTTGCCCCGATCTGGGTTGTTATTTGGAATCATGACGAGATCACCTTCGTAAAACATCTTAGTTGGGGCCCTCGTTTTATCAAAATGTTCTTTCATCTTTTTCTGTCCTTCTATAATTTTTTCTTCCACAGATTTCCTCAATTTATCTCTATCGGTATTTGAAATCTGTTCGTCTGTCTCTAGGGCACCTTTAAGAATTCCTTCCGCCTGACATGTGGTTCTTTGCCCAAATACAACTTCAGCTGGTGATTTTCCAGTACTTTTATTTATTGTATTATTAAGACTCCATTGTAATTTTGCAACATTTGTGTCCCAGTCTCTCTCGTCCAAACCATGGTTCATGGCGGCTAGCGAAGTTAGAATAGTTCGATTGTAGCGTTCAATTTGCCCATTTGCTCGAGGCGTTGCTACCGCATTTAGGATATGTTTGGCTCCAATCGACATAACAAAACTTTTAAATTCGCCAGACGTAAAACTTGTGCCTTGGTCTGATATAATAATTTTTGGGCATCCAAATGTTGCGAAAATGTCTTCGAGTGTTTTGATTGTAGTCTTAGACCTAGTATTCTTGACAGGTCTGACAAATATGAATTTGCTGAATCAATGACTCCGAGAATGTATGCATTTCCTTTTTTACTTTTTATAAATGGACCCAAATGGTCCATGTGTATTGTGTGAAATATTGCATTTACCTTGGGAATGGGGTTTAAGTACCCCGACTTTTTTCCCGACATTTCTTTGTTATAAGCACAGTTGATGCAAGCATTAACATACTTCTTAATGAAACGATTCATTTTTGGGAACCAATAATCGGCTCCTATCTTCTCAATCGTTTTATCAGTTGAGAAATGACCTGCTTCGTCATGATTAAGCTGACAAATTCTCCACCGCGCCGAATTAGGTACCACCCATTTCAATTTGGATCCTACACGCCTAAATATTTTACCATTTCGCAATACGTAATTATTAGATACATCTTTTATATCCTCCTCGCTAGTTTCTAGAATAGTTTTAATATGTTTTATCCGTGGATCTGTCATCTGTACCGTGTGGAGCCAGTCTTCAGTTGTAATATTGAAGACTTCCAATTCTTCTGCGATATTTTCCTGTGAAATGGGGTTCCGGCTCAGAGCATCAACATGCTGCATATTATGGCCTGGCCGATATTCAATGGTAAAGTTATATTCCTGTAGCATCAGCCACCACCTTGCAATTTTAGGTATTAAATCTCGCTTTACCAAGGTGGTGCGTAATGCATTACAGTCTGTTACAACTTTAAATTCTAGACCAATCAAATAAACTCTAAATTTCTTTAAGGTGAGTACCACTGCCATAGTTTCCAGTTCATAGGAGTGCCAAAATGCTTCCTCACGCGTTGTTTGGCGACTAAAATAAGCAACTGGCCTAAAAGGATATTCTTCATTAAGTCTTTGAAGTAAGATACCCCCAATTCCTAATTTACTGGCATCACAATGGACCTCTGTGGTATGATCTGGGTTGTACAAGGCTAGTACAGGTCTAACTACCAGTTTAGATTTTATCTCTTCAAATGCACTATCTTGTTCGTGTCCCCAATGCCAGGGAACATCGATTTTGGTCAGTTGTGTCAGTGGTCTCGCAATGGAAGCGAAATTAAATACAAAACGCCGAAAGTAACTGGCCAAGCCAATAAATTGACGAACTTGATGTACATTTGTAGGTTTTGAGAACTCAGATACCGCCCTTATTTTGTTACTGCCAGGTTTAAGACCAGCTTCGGAAATCTCATACCCAAGATAGTCTATTTCCGATTGGAAAAAGAAACACTTTTTCAGATTAAGGGTCAGATTGGCATTACGTAAAAGTTGCAAGATACGTTCCAGTTTACCGAATGCCTCATCAAATGAACTACCTGTTGATAGTAAATCATCTAAATACGGTATAGCCAGCTCAAATCGTTGGGCTCCCAGTGCTTTATTGATCATACATTGAAATACTGCAGGGGCATTCACAAGACCAAATGGCATCTTCATATACTCGTAGTGGCCATCAGGAGTCACGAAAGCTGTTGCGTGACGTGACTCTTCAGCTACAGGAATCTGATGATAACCGGATGCCAAATCTAAGCTTGTGAAATATGATTTGCCACTAAGTCGATCGAGCTGGTCGTCAATGACCGGCATCGGATAGCTGTCCTTTATTGTCTTTTTATTTAGTGCCCGATAATCTACGCAAAGCCTGTATTCATCGTTTTTTTTTCGAACCAATACTATTGGGCTGGCATAAGCCGACTGTGATTCTCTTATAATATTGTTAGCCAACATGTCACCTATCATTTCTCGTACCTTTGCGCGCTCACTAAAAGGGAGTCTATAAGGTCTATACATCACAGGCGTATCATCATTAAGCCGTAGTGTCATTTCGGTTATATGAGTCAGTCCAAGCTCCTGCATATTAAATGCAAAACAGTCCCTGAACTTGTTCAGGAGGTCTAATAAATTATTCTTTTCAGTTTGAGTTACTTTGGGGCCAATATTTAACATTTCTAAAGTAATAAGTTCCTTTATGGTGTCGGATTTATGACAATTATGGGACAAACGGGTATTTAGATGAATAGAATTCACATCCAAGGGTTCATGCTTTGATGTAAATTGCCCTAGATTGTTTAATTTTATTGCTCGTGATAATAATTTCGAATTGTTCAGAGTGATTGGATTTTCTGACAAATTTATGACGATACATCTACTCCTTCCATTATGAAATTGATAGACACCTTGCAATATAATGTATTCGTTACCAGGTTTCATGCATGCACTACCTGGGACAAATAATGGTCCTGAAAACTTATCTTGTGTATGTACATCTATATCCTGTAACCCTCTGATTGTTATGTCATTAGTATTATAAACATCCATTCTCTCTATATCGGAATCATCACAATAAAGGACTAGTTTAGTGCTAGTCTTATGAACGGTAACACTAGGCAGCTCTGTTAAAGACTGCCCAATAAGAACATCCGTCTTAAGTAAATGATCCGGTACTATAAATGCTTCTATTTCTGCTTGGACCGCATCTACGACAACAGTCACAAATATCCTAGCAATTGGTACGACACTTCCAAGACAGAATCCCTTAATAACAGGAAGTGCCATCTTATTTGGAACTACAGTAAGATCTTTAACAATCGATTCCCGAACTAAAGTACATTGACTTCCGAAGTCTACATATGCTGAGGCAGATATGCCATTAACAGAAATGGTTTTAAAATACTTACTATTTGATTTTCCGTTTGTTGTTATTTGTAGAACGTTTTGTGTAGGGTTATGATTCCTTTTTTTTTGTGTTTGATCAGTTTTTGGTCGAGAACCTATCAGCTCACAATTTTGTGTCATATGTCCTAGCCGTGAACACTTATCACATCTTTTTAATGGTTTATTGCAGTTACGAGCCGTATGCCCAGTATCACCACAATTATAACATTGAAACGACCTTGACCTTGTCCGGGTGGTTGTGAGTATGGATTTATTTGACAAGTTGCTACGATTAGTGTCCGAGTTCTTTAAATATTGCGATTCCTGTTTAAGTAATAAGGGGTTTCTCTTTGAGATGAGATTTTGTTTTGAAATTCGGCGTAAATATTTTAGCAAGTCCGATGTCCTCTTAAAACTAGCTCCTTGGGCATTTAGTCTTACTCCATTGTCAAAGATACCACTAATTATGCAATCAACGGCGTTCCTCCCTTTAATGCCGCACATTTTCACCAACCTAGCCTTCTCATGAAAATATTCCTCCAGCGATTCCTCTCTCCTACTTCTTCTGCTAAGCATTTCCGTCAGACGGTCGGCGTAGTTGCGATCGTCTGGGAAAGTTTTTATAATCTTTCTTTGCCACTGTTTCCAGCTCAAATCAATGGTACTCCTACCTTGGTACCATTTCTTTGCATGGCCAGAAAGTTTCGGTATAGCATAATAGATAATTTGCCTCTCTGTCCACCCATATATTCTTGCTGTCTCGTTCACCTTACGAATCCAGTCTTCTGCCGTTTGTGAATGTGCGTCAGGATCGAATTCTGAGATTACATTTTGTGATCCTTCAAAACGATTGCCCTTAATTATTCTAGAAAATCTTTTTAGAAAGTAGTCCTCATTGTGAGTACTGGATTGTCTTTGTTTCCAGTGAGAACGAATTCTCGAACGAGATCGTTTTCGTTTTACAAACGACGAACTATCAGAGCGATCGGACGAATCCCGTTTTCGCTTATATCGGTTTTTGTGTTCAGAATCGGCAGTGCTGGTATCATCACTGTCATTACGCGATGAGAGAGATTTACGACTGCGACGCTTGTTACGTCGGACAGAACGTGACCTGCGTCTATTTCGCGTATGATAATCTGACTGACTGCTTTCTGAATTTGTACTACTACTCCTATGACGCCGATATGATAACGAAGACGAGGAATACGATGCCGTTCTGCGACGAGATCTGTTGCGGTAAGTATCACGTTTCCGTTGTCTTTGATTAGGCCTTGTTGTGGAACGTTTATTCCTTCTAGGCTCCTGGATACGCTCAGGATTCCGTGATGGTCTACTACGTCTATTCTGTTCCAAAGGCGGAGTATAATTAGACCTACCACTGGAAGCCATTGTGCAGAACTATGTTTAAAGGCGGAGACTATAATAACAATCAATAAATGTTTAAAAAAACAAATAAAAGGTTTTATTTACATTTTTTTTTTTAATAATTATTTTTGTTTTATTTTTATTATTTGTTTAGCCCATAGTGGAGTGGCGACGTTTAAGTTAGTATCGTGTGATAGGTATTAGTAAGGAAAAGAGAAACATAAAAACAATTATTAGTAATTTTGCACCGTGTTCACAGTGAGCACAGCTAACGGCAGCTGTTTCACTTCCGTACCTATAGTAATGCACATAGAAAATAAACAATATTGACTCGTATCTGCTAAATAACAGAATCGTCAAATGAAAGAATAGTTATCTACAAAATTTTTAAATCGAATAACTATCAAAGTACACGCCCAGCTAGCAGCAATAGTTTCGTGATTGGATGTAAAGTCATCCATAAGACGCAAAGATAAATGACTAGATAATGTCAGCACCCAGGTAGGTACCTTTAGTACCTCATAATAATTTAATGAAGTAGCTTGTCAGAAATCGTAGCTACTGTGCGTAGTATAAGTATGTGTGTGTGTGTGTAAGTACGTATGTATGTGACTTGTGAATCAAACAAAACATAAAAATTCCTGTGAATTCATATTATTGTTTCTCTTAATACCTACTCTTAAATAATCCACAAATGTCGAATACTTTAAGTCCACATTATTTTAAAATATCGGCGATCTTCATGATCACTCACGAATCATAAGTAGGTAGGTAAGTGGAATACGTAAACATTACCACAACATTGACGAGTGATTGTTAACATAATGTTAAGATATTATTAGGTACCCTGGTACGTAGATATGTCATACGCACACTTTTTATTTTATTTTTATAAACAAACAAACATTAAATATCTACCTATTTTCGTGGTAACATTGACTTGGATTTAATATACATAATGTATTTTTTTTTTTTAACTGGAGTTGATATCACAATTTCTCTATTCATCTCAGGCATAAACAGACCGCGCGAACACCATGACCTACTTTTATTTCTGCCTATAGACCGAGGTACCCACGCCACACACTTTTTTTTTTTCGTACGTCGTCGGTGTAGTAAATTTACTTAATGCATAAAGATGCACTTCTTTTTACAAGTAAACAAATCACAAAGCGCATAAAATTGTTTATTGAAGCATGCCAAATATTTATTTTCAACCATAAAATTACATGACGATAAATACCGTGAGTTGTTTTGAAAAACAATAAATCAAGTAACGTACCTGAGAACTTTCTCCAACACTCTTAGTTCTTACCACTTCTGACTGTTAGCGGTGTCAGGTCAAATTATACACGGTCTTCAATTTCCTGAAATGCTTTAATCAATAGGCTACAACTTTTCCTTAATAAGATAGACAAATGTTTACAAGCGTTAGGCCTAACGTTCCAATGCATAGTGGTCGCCGGTGCTGCTCACCTCCGACTATCCGTCAAATCAACTTATTTCTACCTTCAAAATTATTTATTAAATGTGGGGATCGCTAACATACGGAACCCTAAAAAGGCATTTGGAAAGTTTCCAAATATTTTTTTAAATCTAATTCTATACATATATTCGATGTTATGATATTGCATTACATCTATACATATAATAAAATCGTAGCGAAGTCAAAACTGTACATTGAATATTTTTGAAAAAAAGTAATTGCTACGAGGTCTAGGATCGATTCTAATGCCGAAAATATATTTTTTAGAATTTTTGTCTGTTTGTCTGTATGTATGTTCCAGCATGGCGCAAATTCTACCGGACAGATTCTGTTAAAATTTTGCATAGATATTTCCTGTGTGTCTGGTCAAATTATAGGGTATAAATTATCACGCTATTTGCTATGGGGGATGAGCAATATTACATTATGTCGTATTTTTATGTTCTAGCATGACACAAATTCTACCGGATAGATTCTGTTCAAATTTTGCATACGTATTCCCTATAAGTCTGGTCAAACTTTAGGGTATAAACTATCACGCTATTTACTATGGAGGACGAGCAATATTATATTATGTTCGTATTTTTTGGAAAAAAATGCGCCAAAAATTTTGGATATTGTGATGGTTATCGATTTAACTTTTAGAATGATTATCATCACGCTATACCTTTATGGAACTGAGCAGTCAACCAATATATAGGAAGGGCTATTTAAAATTAATTTCAAAGAAGCAATTAGCTCAGCGGTTGGATGATTGCTTTGCAAACATGGGGTTGTAAGTTCGATTCCCATCTACGGTTTTTGTTTTTCTTTTTTTTTCACATTTTGTTATACGTTTTTTTTTTAATTATGTTCCTATATATCTATACTCTATACTAATATATAAAGCTGAAGAGTTTGTTTGTTTGTTTGTTTGTTTGCTTGAACGCGCTAATCTCAGGAACTACTGATCCGATTTGAAAAATTCTTTCACGGTTAGATAGTCCATTTATCGAGGAAGGCTATAGGCTATATATCAGCACGCTAAAGCCAATAGGAGCGGAGCACCAATGAAGAATGTTTCAACATCGGGGTTTTTTTTTTCCTTTTGAGAGCTTCCTCTGCGTGCGCTGCGTAAACGGTTAAAGTTTCGTAAAAATCATGTTTGACAGAATTGTTTCCCTTTAAAAGTTCTAAAAAAAAGTCCGCGACAGCACATGTCTATCTTTTAAGGTTGGCTCTCTATAACCTTTTTTATGCTAACCAAATTTGTTCTAAAATAATGCATTATTTGCGAAGGTGTTTTTATAAACATGATATTAATCCTTATCCAAATAAATACGTTATTCATCACAAGTATTTAATTTAAAACAAAATTGCCCTTTACATCATTCGATTTCAATGAATATCTTAGGAAATATCGCAGTTTTAAAATAACATCGCAGCAAAATAATGATCAAGTACTGCGCGCGCATTTATGATGTGCAAGGCAGTCATGTGGGGGAAGGGCGTGAATCGTGATATAAGATTGTAAGACCCAGTACTTTTACCTAACGTTTTAAAGTTCCACTCTTACTGATAAAAGCAAGATGTAGGTACCTAAAATAGCTCCTTAACGTACAGACGCCAGCACATCAAGCTACCCGAAACTGTCAAATTTTCCCAATCAACTTTGAACCTTATTCTTCAGTGATAAAGTTGAAAATCTATTAAATAAATTTGACAGATTGTAGTAGCTTGAAGTGTAAGTTTTTTTTTTAAAATTTCGCCTTCTACGTAAACGAAGTCAAAGTCGAAGTTAGCGTTAGCCCAAAATAACTATTCCACGCGGACGAAGTCGCGGGCAGAAGCTAGTATTATAATAAAATCGTAGCGAAGTTAAATTTTTTGAAAGAAAGTTATTGCTACGAGGCCTGGGATCGATTCTTATGCAGAAAATATAGTTTTTAGAATGTTTGTCTGTTCCAATTGTAGGGTATAGACTATCACGCTATTTGCTATGGGGGATGAGCAATATTACATTATTTTCTTATTTTTCTCTGCAAATTGTAAAAGGACGCACCGAAAAGTTGGGATATTGTAGATAGTTACCGATTTAACTTTTTAAATGATTATCATCACGCTATACATTTATGGAACTATGCAGTCAATCATGACATAATTATATAGGAACTGCTATTTTAGCTAACTTTCAACAAAGTGAATAAGTAAGCGGTTGGACGAATGATTTGAAATCCTGGGGTAGTAAGTTCGATTTCCATCTGTTTTTTTTTTTTTTAACTCTTTTTTTTCATTTTGTAAAACGTTTTTTTTTTTTAATTATGTTAATGTATTAATTCACAAAAAAAAGGAAAACTTCATAAGCTTTGGGAACCTACTACGTTACAAGTACTTTACAGTCACAAAACATTCAAGGTTGTATTCTGATCATTTTAGAGCTAAAGACTGAAGGAATAAAATGATTTTTTACAGATTTTGACAGCAGATTTGTCCCAGCGATTTTAAAATATGTGTGTGTGTGGATCTTCTGGAATCGCTGCCGCACTGCTTCCTGGTAACAAAACAGCGCACGCCATGTTTAAGATTCCCATCGATTTAAAGAGCAACGAAACGCCTGTTTGTGGGGTGTCACGCAACAGAACAAGAGATGTGTGCATAGGGATTGCGCTTCATCGTATAGTATGAATGTATTATGGCAAATAGAAAAGCAGTGGAAGTTGTAAAAAGAACCCTGGAGGACATCCGCAGGAACCAAGATATGATGGGTGGTGTCACAGTTCTGACAAACAAAGTGAATACTTCGTTGAAAAGGTCGACTCTATGGTCGAGAGTTTATAAACTGCGCTTGACCATCATCATACGAGCTCGGTTTGGCGGGAATTCAAATGCTCAAGAATTCTCCGATGTTTTTCTAAAAGTTGGTGAAGGCACTCTACCAGAGACTCTTGGTAGAGTAGATCCCACTTTAGAAGATCTTATTCGTCTGGTATACGGGGACATCAGTCAAATACCGTACCAAGAGAATTCTTGGGTGTGTTTCCATTTTAACTTCGAAAATGATTAAGCTGCAGCGATCAACCACAGTATTCTCTCACAAATTGAAGAGAGTGAAGTGATATACACGTCCATTAATGCCACATATTACTTACCCCGTAGAATTTCTCAATTCGCAAATGGCAAGTATCTTTTCCGGTTGTATATCTGTGTAACGGAAACCGTCTCAAAGTCATGTCTTTACAGAGAAACGTCATCGAGACGGAAATTCTAACAGGTTGTGATGATGGCGAGACAGTGTTTATAGCGCGTATACCACTAAATCCCCACCATTACCAGTTTAAGCGCATGCAGTTCCCTGTGAGCGTATGCTTTGCGATCAACAAGTCACAGGGGCCGACATCGAAGGCTGAAGACTGCGGGTATTGACCTCAGGACAAGCTGCTTCTCACACGGACAACAGTTACGTCGCTTGCTCCCGAGTCACCATTTCTGACTCTCTGTATATTTTGGTTGCTGAGAATAAAACTACAAACGTAGTATACAGGGAAATTTTATAAAAATGTGGCTATTATTGTAGTATATTATGATGTCTTACGACTTCCACGCGAACGAAGTCGCGGGCAGAAGCTAGTAATCAATAATTTAGTTCAGTAGATAGCCATTTTTCAGAATTCCATAAAGTAATATTCCATAGTCCATACAGTAAACAGCGAAATATTTGACATCTATTTGCAACGTTGCCCATGTTTAGAATGCACGCTCATAGTATGAACTGTGAAATAAAAGAAAGAAACTGTTTCTGAATATGTTGCCATTTGACAATAAACGATGACACACAATCATACTCTGTTTTTTAATCTGTTTATCGAACAACTAGCAACATTGACATATGTCAGCTACATTCCGTTTTCCCTTCCGTTCGCCGATCAGTCGGTTCACCTGTCGATAAAATCCTTGGCGCTTATTGTAACCGGCTTTTTGGTAGTTTTCGTATTATCCTTTCACCTCATATAATACCGCTCAATTATCTTCTTGAAGTGTAACAATGGCTTCAGACGGCGTCAATATCGCCGAAGACGCCGAAATGGCGGAATGTGATGGGGACAAAGTTGTAACGATGATGGATGTTTTGCAAGAGCAACAGGACTTCGAAGAAGACGCCAATGCTGTTCTAGGAGCGTCTGATGACAAGAACTGCACTTATTCCAAGGTAGACAAGCCTTCCCTTTGTCTTAAAAACTCATAGAATTTTACTAACATGGCGTGGGGAAATTGACGTTGCAACGGAATTATTTCTCGTTAGTACGCCCCTTCTTCTTTAATTACTCTCTTGAAAACTTGTTATCATTATATCTTGCTTTTATTAAACTTGAAACCCTTACACACATAATAAATCCTTACAATGCGCTTACAATATGGAATGAGATACAAAAAGACCATTATGCTCAGAGAATACAAAGGAACTCAAATGTGTGACTTTACTACCCAAATTGATGTAGGATGCAATAGATATATTTACTGTTTTGTCTAAGAAATCATTTCTAATACCTAAAGATATTTATTGGGCAAGATTTTGTCTTGTTATTAAAAACTTAATCACTTCATTGAAGTCAAACAAAATATCTGCCTATTGTCAACACATCTTCAGACTATTTGCTAAGGAAGTACATAACCAAAGATTTTGGTTTCAAACATACTGTAAATTGATATGGGTCAGAGTAACTAACTACTTTCTCCTTTTATTTGAAGAGGTTAAAACAAGTTTTGCATGAAGCTATAAATCTGCATTTCTAATCCTACAAAATTCTAAATTTTTTATCGAATTAGATTTGTTACAGCTGTAGTGGCAATCATATCATTTGGTTTAAATAGGTTCTTATCTTTTAGATTTTGTGAATGTGAGAACATTGTAGGCTGTAGACTTGTGGACCATTTTCTATTTTGCCAAGTACCTGGTACTTGTTGATAAGCCTACAATGTCCTCTCTCATACCTATTAACACTGTAATTTGAAAACATTGTAAAAACCATTTATTTTTAAAAGAGTAACTGTGGAGTTTCTTGCCGGCTCTTCTCCAAAGGAAGCAACCAATTGGAACCGTACACCTAGCTTCTGACGTTTCTTAAGTGCCCTTGCAGGATTATGTGAAATAAAATATGATGTGAATATTGTGTGTTGAAAGAAGATGTAGTGACAAAAATTGAAAAGGGTATGCTGAGATGGTTTGGGCATGTTGTGAGGATGAATGAAAGGTGACTAAAAAAATATATTTACAAGGCTGATGTGAAGGGAAAGGCCGGGCGGGGACGCCCTAGGAGGACTTATACTGACCTTATTGGTGATGTTCTTCAGAAAGGCCAGGTACGTAGTACTCGCAACTGGCGTGCGTGTATGACCAGATGTATGAACGTAAACGAGGCAAAAGGAATATGTAAGGATCGTAGCAGGTGCCGTTCCGTAGTTTCTGCCTACCCCCATGGGAAGAAGGCGTGAGTTTATGTATGTGTATAAAGTATTATGAATTTGAATTTAAAAATGACCTAAGAAAACAAACAGTTGAAATGTTTTAGTTGGAATCTTCATTACTTTGTTATATTTTATTTATAAATTGTGGGTTAAATACCTAATAGAAGAATGAATTTAAATAACATTAAGGAATTAACACTGACACACTTCTAAAACCATGACTTGTACATATTTGCTGATCTAATTTCTGCAATGTTAAAAAACTTCAACCTTGTAACCATTACTTATCAAATAAGATGTTCTATTAAGATTTATAAATAAGCATAAGTGAAAGCAATCATTTTTAAAGTAAACAATTTATTACTGATACATTTAGTTTCTTCTAACTTTTCTGTTACTAGTAAGTGACCATAGCAAATTACTTGCAAATAGACTAATCAAAACCATTTGTTTTGTTTAAGGGCTACATCAAAAGACAAGCTCTGTATGCTTGCCTCACATGCTGCACCGAGGCTAAGGTGGACCCAACGAAGAGAGCCGGAGTATGCCTGGCATGCAGCCTAAATTGTCATGAGAACCATGAACTCATTGAGCTATACACCAAAAGAAACTTCAGATGTGATTGTGGCAACCCGAAGTTCAACTCCCACCCTTGCACGTTCACCTCTGACAAATCTGAACTCAATGATGAGAATATTTATAACCAAAACTTCAGTGGACTCTACTGCACTTGCCAACGGCCCTACCCAGACCCAGAGTCAACAATTGAGGATGACATGATCCAGTGCATCATCTGCGAGGACTGGCTCCATGCATCACATCTAGAAGCTGTTGTACCCGCCAATGATCAATACTCAGAAATGGTCTGCAAGAATTGTATGGAGAAGAATGAGTTTCTACATGATTACAGTATATTTGCAGTTACTGTTGAGGCAGGAGATGTGGATATTGTAACTGTTAATGGTGATGCTAAGTCCGCTGACAATAGTCTTTGCAATGGGGATTCAGAGGAGAAATTGGTCAACGGTATAGAAGAAAATAAAACTGAAAAGGAAACTACTAGTGTCACGGTTAATGGGGATGTTGAAATGGATGGTGACAAAGAAAAAAGTACAGACAACAAAGCAGTTGATGACAGTGTTGCTGCTGAAACAAACGAGGAAACAAAACAGGATGAGTTAAGTACTGTTGAGTCAACAGAAATAAATCCTGAAGAAAAAGAAAAGCTAAACACTGATGATAGTAAAATGGATTTAGATACTGAAAGTAAGACAACAGAGCAAGAAGAACAATCTGCAGAGACTACTGAAACAAATGAACAAGCTAAAACTGATGCACCAGGCATCAAGACTGAGTCTGAAGACTCAAATAATGATAAGGATCAAAAAGAAACTTTAGAGAAATCAGTTGCAGCAGAAAATACACCTATAACTGATCCAGAACAAAACAATGATACATCACCTGAAAAAACTGAAAGTGCAGATGAAAAACTAGAAAACACAGATAGCACAGATGAAAAAATGGAGAGTGCTGACAATGAGCCGGAGAAGGCAGATGAAACAATAAAAGAACAGACTGAAACACAAGAACAAATAAGTAAACAATCAAAAAGCGAAGAAGATGGTGATGGTAACAATGTACAAGAAAATAAAACTGACACCAATGAAAGAACGGAGCAACAACTTCTAGATGACCTTACTGCACTCACAGCTGAGAATCCAACTTCAGAAGAAAAATCAGACTCGGCTACAGAAGAAAAGCCAGAAAAAGCTACTGCAGAAAGTATGGAACAATCTGAAGATAGTGGGGAAAAGCACGAAGTTGAAACAAATAAGGAAGAGTTATCTGAAGGAAAGGAAAAAGAAAGTGGAGATAAATCTGAAGAAAAACCAATTGTTGAGAACGAAACCGCTACTGGTAACATTGAAGTACCAGACACGTCACAATCTGAAAAAGATGCAAAGGAAAATACTAAAGAGAAGACGGATTCGGTGATGGATGCTATTGACGAACTGTTAGAAACAGCTAATGAAGCGAAAGGAAAGGAATCTGCAGAAGAAACTAAAAAACCTACCAGCGAATCAACAGAAATTAAGGAAGCTACTGACGATGTTGAAACAAAAGAGTCTGATACTGAAATGAGTGCCAGTGAAAACAAACCTGATAATGAAGTACCTGAAAAGGCACAACGCACTGCTGAATCTAATGATAAACCTAGTACAGAAGATGTTGAAATGAGTGACGCTACTGCCCAAAATGAGGAAAGCAAAGTTGATGATCCTACAAACGATTCTGGAAATAAAAATGTCAATGATATAGAAGCAACTAAAGTAAATGAAGACAAACTCGAAAATGAGTCAGTTGAAGAAAAATCTAAAATTGGTGACACAGCCAATGATAGTGAATTGAAAACTAGTGACGATAAAGATAGCACGAACAAAACTGAGCCATCAAAAGATGAAAATGAAGTGCCTACTGTCACAGAAAACGCAAAAGAACATAAACGGAAACTCAGCACTGATTTAACAGATGATAGTTTTTCAAAGAAGGCCAAGTTTGAATGTGTGAGACCCAAAGATCTGAAAAGAATCCACAAGGGTGCTACATTCTGGCCTTCTAACTTCCGCCAAAAACTGTGCACGTGTGGTGAATGTCTTTCAATGTACAAAGATCTGAAGGTACTGTTTCTAACTGACTTAGAGGACACTGTATTTGCCTATGAAAGCTTGGGCAAAGAGAATGTGGCCGGTGGAGCTTCTCAGTATGAGAAAGGTATGCAGGCGCTCTCATCTTTAGACAGGATACAGCAAATAAACGCCCTTACAGAGTACAATAGAATGAGGGACAAATTACTCGACTTCCTCAAGAGTTTCAAAGACAGGAAAGAGGTTGTCAAGGAGGAGGATATAAAGGCGTTTTTCGCGGGAATGAAACCCCGGCGGGAACCCGACGGCGTTTATTTCTGCAGATAAAAGTAGAATGTTAAGAAATATTTTGTATGTTTTTAATTCATTTGTGATTCTGTGACCGCATTCCCTTAAGTAATGATATGCGATATTGATTGTAATTGAAGTCTCAATATATTCAATTTTGTCGTATTTTGACTTTTATTTAACCTCTTGTATGCTGTAAATGTAATTTTCAAACGGTTTGTTCTAAGCCATTCAGCAGATAAAAGTAGAATGTTAATTATTTTATGTTTTTAATTCATTTGTGATACTATGACTGCATTTCTCCCTTTAGTACCTAATGTTATGCGAGATCATCATCTGCCTAGCCTTTTCCCAACTATATAGGGATCGGGTTCCAGTCTTAACCGGATGCAGCTGAATACCAGTATTTTACATGGAGCGACTGCCTATCTGATCTCCACAACCCAGTTACTGGATAACACGATACCCCTTGGTAAGACTGGCTGTCAGACTTTCGGGCTTCTGACGACCCGTAACAACTGTCAAAGATCTACATATAACTATAACAGAGGCGGGACCATAGAGGAAAGTAATATAGGAGGGGACTTGGTATGTAAAGATGGTCACCCATCCACGGACCAACCGCGGCAAGCGTACCTTAACTTGATCGATCGACCCGTGCGGCTGTTGCTACTTATAATGTAATTAATTCCGTCGCGGTAGCAGACGTTTTCTTCATCAGCTACAGCTCTACAGCTCCCTCCTGGATCCGCCCTAGTAGTTGTTAATTGGGGTTTCTAGATCAGATCTTTGCGATCTGATCTAGAAGCCCCCAATTAACAATGTTCATCTATTCAAACAATATTTTGTATTCTGAATAATTATTTTACAAATACCTTCAGAAGTATACTTCACTGAATCTTGCATTGTAGTCAATATAATGTATTTAATTTATTTTAAATTGTTAAATTCAGTTTATGATTCAACCTTTTAACTACAATTCTAGGAATCGTATCTCATAAAATGACTGTAAGTAATTTATAGTTACTTGTTGCTCCATTGCTAATAGCATTGAGTAGCTTATTCAGCAGACAATCAATATATCCTCCTTCACTTTTGTTAGTTTATGAAATAGACGTTTTGATTTGTCAACATAATCTGTTCCTTTTACAGCATTTAAATAAAAGCAATCAGGAAAAAATGTAGCATGTTGCATCCAAGGTTCATCGTAATACTCCCAATCTTTGATACCACCCCCACACGAAAAACACATAACTTTATCGTTTAAACCACTTCCACAGTAAAAAAAACCTGCATCGGCCATTTCCATCACCAATCTTCGTTTTGAATCTACTGTAGCCCAATAATGTCTGAATGAACATAATCGAATTTTATATTCATTATATAATTCATAACGTGGGGTGGAATAATTTTGAATCATTTTATGAGTCTTTATACGGGTATGTATGAAAGCAGAATGAAGTCTTGTATCTGGTGTTGTCAATTTATCAAGATATGCTGCGAGTCATACCTATGGGGGCAGAACTTACCTATTGACCTTTTTTTTGGTATCTTTAGAATATTACAGCACAGTTCGCTGTGGTATTCTGTTTCTAATGTATTTGTTATGAAATAAAACAAGAAACCTTTTACTCAAAAACCTTTATTCTGATTATATCGTTATGATATAAAGAGCTATACAAATTACTTTCTAACTTATATTTTTTCAAGGCAGCCCTTGTCTTCTAAATTACTGTTAAAAATACTTTTATTATCAGTCCACCTTTTTAAACAAGTAACATTTTTTAAAGCACATACATTCGAATGATACACACAGCTAAATATATTACTAGACATTCTATAATCATCAAACAATTTCTCTAAACTAGGACAGTTCTTATCTTCTAAATTATATATTTTATCATGTTTTACAATGTTTCTTAGCCACGACACTTTTTCACATCCTTTAACATAAATGATTTTATCTTTCAGATAAGGTACAATATATTGCTCTAAGTTTAAGTATGGTATAAAACCCTCTCTCCAGAAAATTTTTCTGTTTCTTTGTATCCAATATACTTGCAATCTTTCTTTTTTTGTGAGCTTGTAAAATGGGTATGGTGGTTTGATTAATAATACCATAATTTGATTTCCGCATGCTACTGCTATTTCTTTCACGATGAACTCGTTACTTTCCGTCTTAAACCCTTGCACATCGACTATAGCGTTCATAATAATTTCTTTACAATACCACTTAAGGGTTTATATTCGAATAGACGATCGTTGATAATTAGACAATAGGCAGATGTATTTTCTGGTATATCTTCAGAACTTTCTATTTCTAGTCTCACATCTACAGCCCCAGTTTTCAAGGCTTCGTTCTGTCTTGAGCAATCAATTACAAATAAAGGAGCCTTTTCTTTAAATTCGTCCAAACCAAGCAATGGTTCAGACCGGGTGTTATAATAAGACTGACGAAATTTGGTGTACATTTCATATAATATATAATACTTATCTTCAGAAAATTTCGCATTCACCGATTCGTATGGATAATATTGAGAATTTAAAAAAAGAGTAACGTTAGTTAATTTACAGTGGTCAAATATTGAGCAGTCTTTACTTTTCATATTTTTTCTATTTGTCTGCAAACCAAAGATCACATACCTTGGTTTTTCGAGTTGTGAAGCAGTTTTAACAACCCAGGAATGCTTTGTAGTTCTAGGTAATAAAGGGTATTCGTACAAGTCCCAATTTCTGAAAGCTATTTGAATAGGACGATCCTTTTCTAAATGTTTAAGTAAAGTTAATCTTTCCCGATCTGAAACTTTTATATGAGGCATACGCCATTGCAGTCTCTCTATACTTACTTCAATGAAGTCATTATTATCAAGTATAACACTATTAAGATTTGAACTGCTTCTTTTAAGTATAAGTTCATGTTTACAGTTAATGATAATTTTATTATAATCTTCCGCAAATCCTAAAACTTTATTTAAAGGTATAAGGGCACTAAAAATACCATCATTATCTTTCATTCCGCTCAAATTCCAACCCCAAATAGCAGCAGCTTTACTTTCCCCCTGGTTCATTGACACATAAGATTTTAGAGTTGTAGAAATACCTGCATTTTTTATTCGGTCCATCTCTACACCGTTAATTTCATATCGAATGTCTTGAAATAGAAATGATATATGATTGTTGGTAAAATTAACAACCTTTCGTGTTAGTTTTCCTGCTCCATCTTTCGAAACCGTAGTGGCTCGACCTTCAATGTAAATGTAGCTAGCTGAAGGTAATACGTACAAATCTTGTTGATTTATACGTATTTCATCATTTTCATTAAAACTGTTGCTATATGGATTATATGTATGAATTTCATAACTCACTACAGAGTTGTCGAATTGTGGTAAATCATTCACTTGAAGAATACTCATAATTTAAATCCTAAAGCTCGAAGAAACACTTTATTTTCTTTAGTAATTTTTTTTATAGTTCGTATAATATGTCTTCGTCTTTTGAAGATACGAGAACGAGTAAAACCATTAAGCTTGGCAGTTGATTTTATATTATAAACTATCATTTTTTTTTAATAAAATTTCTCAATTTAATTGACATTCATCTCTTGTGACAGATAAAGTCAAAGTGTTGTCTTATGTAGACGACACGTATCATTTAAACCTTTTAAGTGATGATTTGTTAAAACTTTGCTTTTTCCAAAACTCTTTAAGAAATTTAATGCATAAATGTCCGCAATTGAATAAGTTATTATTTTGCAAATTATTGTAATTATAATTAATATTGTTAGAACCTACATAGCAAACAAATTCTATTGGAGGTTTCAAGTTGCCGTAACTGTCAAAGTACTCAACATATTCATTTAAAATTACATAGGCTACCCAATGTGTACCAGAATTTTTAGAATTATCTAAATTTATGATTCCGCACTCTTTTAAAAACGGAGACTTCGGTAAGGTATCTCTCATAAACACTCCGCGAAAATATGGAACGTTTTTGGTAAAACGCATGATGTCTATATTAGTAAGAGCACGATTAGGTAGCCTATGATTTAGTTTTTTCCCTTTAAGTTTGTATATATTCCAAGTCCATTCTTGTAACGGTTTAGCCGCAGTCCGTTTCCAATACATACACCTTCCACATTATTACTATGTCTTTTCATTTCTTCTAACCGCTTTTTTGCAACTCTATATTCATTTATGGTTTTGACGATTCCAGCAATTCCGCTTGCAATACTGCCAGCAGCGGACAAACCAGCGAATATTGGTATTAAAGGTAGAACTCCTCCAGACTTAGGAATTGGTATTATACGTGGAATCCTGGCAGATGAATCATGATTCAATTCTCTAGCAGCAGCGTAGGCCAATTCTATTAGTTTTTTCCTACACTTCGGTTTTACTTTTTTAATGTATTTTTTAGTATTGGTTACTAAATTTTTAAAGGTTTTTTTGAGCCCAGCTCCAGAACTTACTTTTGTTAACATGATATTATTAACTAAATTGGCAGCAATTTTTTCTCCGGTGCTTGCATCGGAAGACAAAGCACGTTTTTTTGCCATTTTTAATAAAATTTTATCTGCTTTGTGCCGATCTTTCAAACTTTTCGAACTGTTGTATGCAATATCGTGATGTTTACAATATTCGTCTAACTTGTTTACACCTTTATCACCTCGAGCTAATCTTTCACGTAATTTAGTTCCTGGACCACAATAATTATATCCTGGCAAATGGAGCTCAAATGGTAAATTATTAATTAAATTATTTATAAGTCCTTCTCCTTTCATGTATACAAACAGAATGAGATCACTATCATAGACCGTGATGTTATATTGATAAACTACTCACGAAACATTGCTATCGTCAATCCAACTATTTTCGCATGATGATAACCCCAACCATTTCACGAAAACTTTTCTACCTTTTCGTTTTAAAACTTTTTCAACAAGGTAAATATCAGGATGTTTGGTTTTTTGTAATTCTTGATCGTAAAAGGCTCCTAAAATAGGTTGTTGTTTAACATCTTGTAATAAATATGTAACAGGATTTGTGTTTTGAACTTTACTGATCTTGAATATCTCTGTTGACCAATTAGGAGTGTAACCTTTTTCAAAACAACCTTTATGTTTACTAATTCGAACAAAATCGCCTGTTTTAAACTTAGGATATTTTGTTTTCGTTCGATTTTGATTGAAATATCTCTGTAGTACTTTAATTTTATTGCTATGATTTACTTGAGCAGGTGGTAAACCAATTGTTCTATGTATTGTATTATTATATCTAGTAATGGTTTTTGCAAGTGTCCCGTCAGTCCATTTATAATTCCCCTTGAAACTAAATTCCTTGAAAAGCTTACTCTTTATCGTCCTTATTAATCGTTCTACAATTGAGGCCTTTTTAGTCGAATAAGTACAGTAGTGATTGATAGAATTGTTTATTAATATTTTTTTAAAACTTTTATTGTAAAACTCTGTTCCAAGATCTGTTTGCAAGTTTCTAGGTATGCGTTTTTCTTGACTCAATAATGTAATAAAAGCTTCAGATACAGCTTCTTTGTTTTTTTGTTTAAGTGGAATAGCCCAAGCGTATTTAGAGAATCCATCAATGATAACCAAAATAATTTTTTTGTTGTTGTTGAATTTTGAGAAACTTTGCATATCCATTAAATCAGCTTGCCAGAGATCATCTATATCTTTTAATATTACATGCCTTCGAGGAAAATTTTTTCTTGCACTTCTATGGATTTCGTTTATAATGTCTCTTTTCACTTTGCTCATTCTCTTAACTGTCACTTCTGAATTACAAAATTATACTGATATTAAGTTTGTATGATGTGTCTTTTTATTATTTTATAACACCCGCTTCTTTTAACTCTTCAATAATTGATAAGATTTCGTTGTCGAGATTAGTATTACCTGCAGTTTTAGATGCGATCAAAAGTTTAAGCCTGTCCACTAATTCATTAGGATCATCCCAATAAACAAGCTCGGTATTTTTTTTATATTTTTTTAGATACGGCAGACCAGCACCTCGTTTTTGTTTAGATTTAACTTCTGTAGGTTCTTGTAAGCGTTTACTAGACTCGGGAAATAAAGGTTTGATCACTTGAGAATATTTTAGACCCTTATCACCTTTAACTTGACCTGCAGGGTCAAAGTCTCTTTTATGAGCATTAGTCGTGATGAGTATTTCTTTATAAACTAATTTATCTTTTAAATCAACCAAACTTAAATCAGGCTTCTTGCGAAGCAATAATTCTTTTAGACCAGGTGTTAATTTATACTGTTTATTAGCTACGCGCATAAAATACACTTTATCAGAGTTCTCGCGAGTGGTAGAAAAATGTACTATTGTATTTCCAATCATATGCTTATCGTTCTCACTACGTATGCCAAATGGTATATTCATATCATCGTATATTTCAAAGATATCTTCTTTTTCCAGCGACACATTATTAACTTTTTCTGATTCAAATGTGTTACCTTCTTCGTCTTCTGAATAAAACTTTTCTGATTCTGGTGATTCATTTTTGTACATATCATGTGATTTTTCACGCAAAAACATTTTTGAACCTAAGATACTAGTGTTTTTAGGTTGGTCGTCATAAGTATCTTCATTTTTTATTATAGAAATTTGCTTGTTACCTGCTATAGCATTAAGAGGGTCAGCAAGGGGTTTAAAAAAATATTTCAGATGAGTGTCAGTACTAAATTCATAATCTTTCATTTGTTTCACCTTTTTCCTTATAGCGTCCGCAGAGTTTATTAATTGATTTGTTATGTTATGGTTCATTATGCGACTTGTATGCAGAAGTATTTATGCTCAAATGATTATTTTTTGTTTTCATTCATGTTTTATATAACTATTAATCAAAATAAATAAAGTTGTCAAATGACTGTCTATATCTGCCTTTATTTAATTCACAATCCTTATTAATTGTTAAAAAATCATAAGGATGGATCCAGATTTTAGAACACATATCTCTGAACTTAGACCACTCCATATCAGAACTAACATGTTCATCATATATATGTTTCATGTTAATTTCATCTTGCTTGAAAATTATCAAAAAGTTAACATTGTCACGTAATAACTGCTTTGGTATTTTTGAATACGTTTGAGATAAATAAAAACAATCTATACTTCTATGTCTGCCCATCGTGAAATAATTTCGTATGTTAATTTGCTTTTCACAGACCACATCATCAAAAATGATAATAGAATTTGGTAATGCATCATTAGGATGAATAACTTCGTCATCAAAGTTAAATATAAAAAGTTTTACATCGGGCACTCTTTCTAAGATCTGTTTTAGAAAACTATATTTTGGTTGAAAGCTAGTTTTGGAATACAAGTAAACATTTTTAAACTTTAAACCGTTTTTGTGAACTAACAAACTAATCATGACGTTAGTTTTTCCGCAATTCGAAGGACCACATATTATACATCTTATATTATTCGGCAGAAGAACACTATGCTTTGCGTGTAGCTTATTTTCCTTCACCTCAATATTTTTAACTTCTAACGAAACGGGTTGCTTGACCCACTTCATGTTTGTATCTATCAGAAAAATAATATGTTCTAGTATTTATAATGCTTATCAGAAACGCTTAGTAATCATGATTCCATTAATTATTCAATGTAATTAACTAAATAAAGTAATTTTAAATTGAAAAGTGGATTATAATGCACTTACAAATAAGTAATACTCATTTTATAATATTGTATTTATTCAAAATATTGTGTCACAATGCCCCCATGGTAATGTATCTACTTGATTTGGTAGTATCTGTCTCTTGTCGTCACTTTTATTAATAACTACTTTATCTACCTCTTGGGAAAACAATACGTGTTTTATTGATTTAATAGTATTCATTTTGCATTTAAATTTTTTGTTACTCATTAATGCTTTATTATAATTACATAAGCGTAATCGCTTTGTTACATACTTGGTTACACCCTTAGCTTTCTTAATTTCTCCGTTTAAACTGTTTATGCAGTAAAGCTTAGCTCTAAGCCCAGTGAATTCAGTAATAATATCACCCCCAAGCTCATCCTTAAATAGGCCTGGTATTTGTGCGTTGACTCTAGGCATATGATAGCTATTGTTAACATCAAAATTACTAGTATCAAATTTCAGTATTTCTTCTTTCATATCTTGATATATATCTGGAGTCTTAATAAAATAAAGCAAACTGTCTGTATCTGTATAACAAAGCCTTGCTTTATTTTTATATTTATTTTTGATATAGTCATAGTGAAATTTGTACAAATGCTGTTTTGCATATTCCAAAACCGTAAAGCCAATATATATCGGCCTGTCAAGAAATATTTTATCTGGACTTAAATGAACAGCAACAAAGCTTTCTGAAAAAATGGTAATATTTTTTAAGTTAGGTTTCGCAATTAATTTCGCGGCACCGAGGCTTTTGTTTGTTTTGTTGTCTGTATCATTCCATGTCATCACTAATTTAATGTTAACTTGTTTTCGTCTATTTTCAATAGTTTTTCCAAATACAGCATTGTTCAGTAGTTTAAATAAGTTTTTTTCAAAAGGCGAAGATGAAGCTTGACGTAATTGAGTATTTAAGTCAATATATTTCTGTAAAAACTTTTCTTGCCTAAATGTTAGTATACGGTGAATCTTTTTTAGAACAAGCCCGTTTTTTATACATGCTTTTAAATGAACGTAATGTATGACATATTTACATTTATCATATAAGTTTGCAATCAATTTTGGGTTTTTGCTCCCAGGAGGAGTAAATTTTTCTGCTGCAAAAGGTAAATCACGATGAGCCTTATGTAAGTAGTCTGGATAAATCAAATCAACTTCTAAGATGTACCCATAATCTGAATCATCTGGTATACTAGTTATATTAATTGTACATATTTCTTCAGGTGACAAAAATCGGAAACCAGATATTGGTAATTTTTTTGTCATTGCGTAACCGTACAGATTATTGCAGTCAAGATATATCAAATAAGTCGATGCTTCAGAGACATCAAAATTAGGTAAATATTTATTATTGGCTTTTGCATTACGAAGAGAACACTGTGCTAAGCCTCCTCGTATACCTTTTTCTACAAGCTCATAAATCTCTATATCATTAATTAATTCTAGCTGAACCTTTGTAAACAACAACATCGCGTCCCAGCTCAAGCTGGGTGCGGAGATATAATAAGCTGGATCAAGGTTATAATGCCGTAAACAAGTATCCCTAAATTTTTCAAATATATCACAAAGTAACAACACATCTGTTTTTAAATACAAATCTGTATATTCACCAAGAGATTTAATTCTAAAACTTTGCCATATTTTTTGTGCATGTCTATATTCATCATCGGTTATATGTTCACATTTTAAACTATTGTAAAAACATTCTTTGGGAGGAAGATGTTTTTGATCGTATTTCGAAAAAGAATCCATATAATCATAAGGATAAATGCCTTTTTGATGCAATAATTTCTCCAAGTTTGTTTCATGGAATTCATTTGATAAATTAATAAAGTCATTATCACTTAAATTTTTAGATAAGACATCCAAACTAGTATTAAGGAATTGGAAAGAATCAATAAATTTTATTTGAACTGGGTGTGAAATATTACTGTTTTTAATAATTTTCGTAACAGACATGTACTTTTCTTTAGTTTTCGGTATTATTTTAAAATCACCTTCATATTTTGCTAACTCTTTAATAAATAGATGACAATCATAACCTGCCAAGTTATGGAAAAATACCGGTACGAATGGGCACACCCGGTACATTAAATTGCAATGGGAGTGTGCAGCACCTCGGTATTGTGATGTTACATGATCATGATCTCTCACCTTGTCATCGAATAATAACTGTTTACATATATGACATAAAGTGGCATTATTAAAGTTATTTTCTTGATCCATCGTTAAGGGCAACATTGGTTGTTTATTTGATAATATATGACAAATTTCTTCTACATCCCTTAGCAAATTTCGAACAAATATTTCAACACAATCTAGTCCTCTATATGTAACATATTTATTTAAATGACGATCATGTGAGCAACAAATATAATAACCAAAACTAGAAGGTTCGTGAACTTTGTACATACGAGTACTCTGTGTTATAAATTCGTTATGGTTTAATAGAATACTTTCAAAGTCTGCATATATAACGAAGTTAATTTTTTGCTGCCTTTCATAATTTTTGAATTTTAGAATAGTATTTTTCTCTGGTAGTGTAGTTAATATTTTGTTACACATGTGTGAGTTGTACTTTACTTCACTTGTGAAACATTGCAAACATAAATCACATAAATACATTTTACCTTTATGACGAGTGATTTGACGTTTAACCAGTCGTAAAAGACTTTTGATTAAGCAGTAGTGACCTTTACCATTTTTCTCAAAATACAACAAGTTCACATGATTGCGCTTTCTGGAATTAGTCACATATAAAGGACCAGTTACAATGTTTTTGTCTAATCCATAAATATTAACACTTAAGTCAGAATTTTTCTTTTCAAAATGTCTAATATCAGTGTGTGATGGTGGAAACGTCATATTATCTATATTCAGTACTGTGGAGTAATGCGGATATGAATTCGTTCTGCAAATATTACTCTTTTGTGGAAATAATGCTGCCACAATACTCCACAGGAAACAGTGATCATCGTTGTTCTGTATATTAATACAACTTTTTGAATGTTTCACTTCACTCGGTAACTCTATATACGAGCCACCTCTCAAAGGATTGTATTTGTTAATATTAATCTCTAGATGACTCATGAATAGACAAGTCCAACCAGATTCACAGTGTTTAAATTCAGATAATTTTCTTTGAAATGTATGTATCACATTTAAATATAATTCATTAATATCGGTACTGTGATGTATTGATACATACTTTGTATTAAATGATTTTAGCTCTTGCTCTCCTGACTTTGGTAGAACAAAGTAAGCAAAAAGTTCGAAGTTCACTTTAATACAAATATGTTTTACAATACAAACACTAATTAATTTCATGACATGTTCTTGATTATCCATTAGGAATGCCTCTGGTGTGAGGTACTCTTCTGATGGATTAAGTCGGTATGTAATTATTCTTTTTTTAAACGCCGTGGCAATTATATCAACATTCTCAAATTCAGATTTTAACAGGCAATTCGATTTATGAAAATTCGTTCTCAAGTGATATTGAAATTCGTTTTTAGGTATTTCAATTTGACAGTACATACAATTCAATAAATTATTAGATCTTGCAATGGAAGGGCGTGTAACTGTAAACAAAGATACAACATAAACATTAATTATATGTATTTATTGTAAATAAAACTTATATTTCACAATACAAAATTATAATCATGTGAGTAAATATGCAAGTCAATAAATGATCTAGATAATGAATGAGTTAACATTAAATCAATACCTAGGTAACTAAAAGTACTATATGTAGTTCGTAAGTAAGATACACAAAATAAAGGAATATCGTTAATGCACTATCCTGAATGCAGGCGTCCTTCCTGGTTAAGAAGGTTAATCTTTTCAAGCATTTTGAATGATCTGGGGCCTACCACCAACTCATAAAGCAGTATTATTTTAATATTACTTCAGTGTGGGAAAGAGATGAAGCTCTACAGGACGTATAGCTCTATCTCTTTTTCCCACTGAAGTAATATTAAAATAATACTGCTTTAGAGCTGGTGGTAGGCCTCCAGAACGTCATCGGTAACCAAACCTTTCTCGATGCGGGCAGTAAAAATCATAACTTGTTAAATGCCATAAAATTTCTCACAATTCAGAGAGTTAACCAGTACTGATTAACGGAAGCCTTAATTCAAGATAATGTAATAGCGGCATCATAAGTAAGATAATAATAATTAAAAAGGTATATTTTTACCAGTAATTACCTACGTCTAAATAGTCAGTAATAATTACTGATAAAGGTAGGAGGGCAATTGCGAAACTCTTTCCGGGTGGCAGTAATGAAGTTAGTTAGGTGCTGCCACGCGTCTGTGTTTTGATCGGTACGATTTTTCACGCAGACAATTGCATGGCGCCATCTATTTATGGGTTGCACCTTATTTATTTCGTCACAACTATAAACTTTCAACTCTACATAGTGTGTCCCCTGTTTATAATCGGATGTTTGACGCGAATGTCCATTGGCGAGTCTTCTACTAATGGAGGATAGTAGCTGCGGAATAGGTTTACCGGGGGCTGAAGACTGTTCCACAGCGTCGTCTTCACTGTCGCTCCCGAAGATATCATGAGCCGTTGCCTTCTTCGGAGCGATTGGCTTGATAACTGGTTTCTTCTTACCCCATGATGATGACTGCGTACACATAGGGGCAGGGCTCGCTCGTGATGTACTCGGTGCCGATGGTGAGCACGACGGGGAGGCCGCTAGCTTCCTTTTTTTTGATCTCTTCTCAGGTTCACGCAGCTGAACTTCTTCGTCGGATGGGAACAACGCTTCAGCATTTAGTTGATGGGACCTGAAAAATAAAATAGATATGATTAAAATTTCAATCAATAACGGGAGACTTGCATTTTGCAATCATTATGTTTACTTATTCTGTTCTGTAACATAATTTCATGAAAGAACTTCAATGTGAAAACTAACAACAATGGAAAACAAGAAAACTAAATTATATTAGGTAGTGGAGCATAATGTGACGAAAAAACAAACAGTCTTATTATAATGAGCCACATGTTTAAATTAGAGTTAATAGATAGAATATTTAACCGTTTCGTTTTCACTGAATTTATAATTATAATAATAACTAATCAGCTTGACATAAACCACTCCGATACAACGTCACTGAGATTCACATCCGAATGAATAGAAGATTATCTTATCAATACACTACATTATAGTAAAGAAAAAATAATGTATTAATAATTATAACTTACATTTTTTTAACGATGTAGTCCTCGATGTTGATATTGGCCGGCAGAGATATGTAATGATGCTCCAGGTGTCCACGTCCCGATTTAAATACCAACGAATCTACGTCATTTTTAATCCATAAAAGGAAAGTAAGACTTACTGAAAATCCTGAGTCAGATTTGTTGTTATTTGGAAAATGCTTAACTAGCGCTAACATAATTAAGTAGTTCAATTCTCAACCTTAAACAAACGCAATAAAGATTTGCCGCTGTAAGAAAACACACATACTAGTCTTATACCCTGACTTTACTTTTGCATTAATATCATGATAAATGTATGAGAACATTGTCAACGAACAAACATACATTTGGATCTCTGTTATTAGTATTGAATTATTGTAAACAAAGCAGCGGCGGCGCCGATCCGTCGGGAGAGTCTTGTTACATCAAACCATTTCTGTGAAGTTCGGGAATGCCACAAAAAAATATTTGATTTTCAACCTTAAAAACATGCTTAAAAATATATATAAGTTGTTAAAATAAAGAAAAAAAATCAAATCAAATCGAATTATCAGTCAGGTTAGCAGGGTGGATATAAGGAACTGTTATGTCGGTAAGAAAATATTTTTATTATTGTTCAGATATGATTTATTAGATGTTACTTTTGTATATCTTATAGGTAATGCTTAATATTATTTTATACCTTTTGTGACATTAAATAGTAAAGACGTGAATGACATTATGGAGGACTGCATACTAGAAAATCAATGCATCATGCTATAATTATTAGAGTTTGTAATTAATATTCTTTTTTTTCCAGGATTCTCAAGATCTATTCATTTTCCCCCCAATGGAACCTCGGCTAGTGCAAAACGAGGTTGGCGAAGAATCGTCGAGGCGTTTGAATCTGAAGAGAAGGTCCAATGATGGAACGCATTACAGTTTTGTGAAGCGGCCTTTAAAAGGATCAAAGATAATCCGCATCGAAATTTACGATGCAAAAGATTTTGTCGATCGCGAAGAAAGTTCATGCAAATGCAAAGCCGATTTGTGCGTGCAACATGTTGTTAAACATACCATGATGGACGGTATATACCAATCAACCAAGGACCTCATAGCTAGGATCCAGGAAAATTTGGAAAGTGTTTTTTAATGAATAGATAGGTCGTAAATATTTACTTACCTAATACATATAGGTACTATATAATTATAAAAGACGCCTTAGTAAGTACGTGTAAATAGTATGTAGTTACTTCATACTCATAGATAAAGTATTTACTACTTATACTAATTTGTCTAACAATACATTACAATAAACGCTAATTTAAAAAAATGCATTTTTATTTATTTAGTGGATACTAGCTATTGATTCTTATTATATAACTAGCGACCCGCCCCGGCTTCGCACGGGTATAAACCGGGTTATTATACATATAAACTTTCCTGTTCAATCACTCTATCTATTAAAAAAAACCGCATCAAAATCCGTTGCGTAGTTTTAAAGATTTAAGCATACATAGGGATATAGGGACAGAGAAAGCGACTTTGTTTTATACTATGTAGTGATATACCTATTACTGCGTTGGGATATAGCGGGTTCGATTCCCACTCAGGACAAACCTATCTAAACTTGTACTATCATAAATAGATATTGAAGAAAAAAATTGTTTAATACTAACACTAATCAGTAGGTGTGATGTAATAGAACATGATTTAATTACAAAGTTAAATGCATGCATACATATTCTGTTGGTAACGAAAGAATGCAGCCATCTTCCAGATCATGTTCACAGTTTCACGTATAGCACAAAGCCAAGCGACACACACACACACACTTACTAGTGTCCAGTCTATAGTATAAAACAAACACTGATCACTGCATGCATGATTCATTCATTCAATTCACATTCAGCATCGTACAACACATTTGTACCTTTGTTTGTATTTAAATAGATGTTACAAATTAAAAATATATTGTTTGAATAGATGAACAGTGTTAATTGGGGGCTTCTAGATCAGATCGCAAAGATCTGATCTAGAAACCCCAATTAACAACTACTCGCCCTTGCAATTGCGGACCGATTTCGAAACTATGTGGGTAGTTAGTTAACTTCAATAATACGTAGTTTTGCCATTTGCCACTTCAGTGGGAAAAAAGTTTTGCCCCCATCCCCCATATCTCCGCCTCCGTCCATTTGGGGTCCATTCGGAAGGTACGGGTGGGTTCGGTATCACTTCAATACCCAGATTACCACTCGCCATGCGGTTGCCTCTCCGATTAAATTTTACGTGCCATTGGTGCCGATTCCCTTGTTCACAAACTAAACTAAATTTAAGTTCAGTGCATCTTTTTCTTTCTATTTCATTAAGAAAAGGACAGAGGATAAATTTTAGTTTAGTCCTGTCAAATTAATCAGCGCCTGTCACTCACCATACAAGTTTAGACGTGATTAAAAACTTGCCGACTAAAATTACGTCAATTTACGTCAAGCGCTGATTAATTTGACAAGACTAAACTAAAATTTATCCTCTGTCCTTTTCTTAATGAAATAGAAAGAAAAAGATGCACTGAACTTTAGTTTGTGAACAAGGGAATCGGCACCATTGCCTTGAATATAATTATGTTGACAGTAATTATAACATGATTACCAAACGAAAACGATCTTCCTGCATGGTCTAAAATTTTATGAAAGTGCTTCAAATTAGGATTAGATCTTAATTTGTTACGAGAAATACATATGAACGAAACAAATCAATAAAACAGGCCGCTACGTAAGATAATTAACTTTATTATCGTAAGAGGTTATGAGGGGCGTTACACGATCACGCGTACAATATGTCGTAGTGTCCGGGGCGGTACAGCAGGTGCACGAGCGGCTTCGAACCCTCGGGGAAGTCGTGTGCTATCACCTGGAATACAGACATTAATTAAATTTTCAAGATCTTTAATGTTGGAGACCTACTTTCAGTAACAAAGATTAAAATGAGGTAAAGCAGTGGTGTAGTGGCCCAGTGGTAACAGCCGCGACTTACGGTCGTAGGTTCGAACCCTGAAAGGCGCTTTACTTTTGTGTACATTATTTGATCACCTATGCTCTCAAAAAGTGTGAACGAAAACATCCATCCAACCCGCACTGGGCCCGCGTGGTGGATTACGAGCTACTGCCCATCTCCCTCTCACGGAGAGGAGGCCTGTGTCCCAGCAGTGGGAACATTATAGGCTAATAAAATTATGCTATGCTTATTTTGAAAATACAGGGCGGCGGTTTCGAAGCGAAAACTGTTACCATGGATTCAGTACATGGCTCTGAAACCCCATGCGTTGAAATTATTCGTCGGTTATTTTTTTTAAAAACTGCTGTTTCTTAGAAAAGTGCAATACTTACGCGGTCAAAATGTATGGAACAGCAGATTTTTTTCCATGGTAACCGACCAGATTTTTATATACCGGGTTAATATATGAATACAACAATACGTTCCATCACTAAAATAACTGATTACACTCGGAAAGCTGCCAAACTTAAGTGGAATTGGGCTGGACACATCTGCCGACCCCGTGGGTCCCGCTTAATGGTAGATGTCATCGCGGCAGGCCCAGACGGAGATGGCGGGATGAGCTTGACTCCTTTAAGAAAGATTGGTCCTTGGCAGCTCTGGACAGAGAGGTGGAAAAAGAGTAGGGAGGCCTTTGCCCAGCAGTGGGACAATAATGGCAAAAAAAAATCAACAATTATATATTTTGAACTTAATTGCACATGGAGTTAGTATTTTCACGATATTATCGACAGCTGAATCAAATGGCAGTCAAAGGAAAATAAATAACACCTATTTAAACATTAGGAACCTTTACAGTTCCTCCGACGACAGCATAGTATAAAGAGAGGAAGTAAGTTATCTTCATAGAAACGCACCGCGCGCGGCTTGTATGTGTGCGCGGCTTGTATCTATGCGTCGCCGCACGCACACTTAACAAAATCAAGCCCGTTTATGAGTGCGCCAGTCGGGGCTAACGCCGTACAAGGTTTGCGCGTCGCGGCTTTTCGGCACTGCTAAATGTATGAAAAATGAGTGATAATCGCAGGAGAAATTATTGCTGTGCGTTTGGGTGTCTAAATAATTCATCGATTCCAGAATTGTCTCTGTTCAGATTACCTACTGAACAGAAAAGGTAACTAAGTCACTTATTCTAGCATATAATTTTTACTTGATGATGAGATACCTACTTATTTTTTGTTGTATTAGTTATCTATCAGACAGACGAAGTAGGCAGGCCTACTTTCCCACTAAAATGTATTAGGTACCTACTTTTGATCTGTCAATTGACATGCCGCTAATGCTTTGTTTCCGTTTACCTAGTCATGCCGATTTCTCAGTAATGTAGGTATAGTAAAGTAACTAAGTACTTACTTACAGTTATAAAATCGTAATTTCAAATATTTGGCGAATTGTGAATCAGATAAATAGAGAAAAGTTCGAATCGTAACCATTCGTAACAACAGAACAAAAATTGGTTATAGTCCTAGAGACGGGCGTTATTTTTTTTAGGTTGTTATTCGATGTTTTTTTAATATAATATTTTAGTCACTTTATTCAACTTTTTATGATAGATACCTAATGTATATTAAATGTGCTTTCCATTTCAGACGCCTTCAGTGGCTGCGCTTAATTGACGATTAAGATCCGAAATTATATTTGCAAAAGTTATTTATAAGGATGCGGATATATTACACATTAAAGTTTAATAACAAGGCATTTCGTAATAGTCGAAACCGAAGAAAGTATTTTTCTGTAGCTAATTTGTAATTTTGTTATAAATGTGTGATTTAATATGTGTTTGTATTATTTTATGTTTGCTTTAATAAAAAAAAAATTGTCCTTTATTTGCAAAAATACTACCTACATTATGCCTATTAAAAAAAAAACTGAATAGTAAAATAATTTACTAACCAAATAATTTAAACACAAGCTCTTAGTCAATAAATACAAGGCGTTTTTTTTTGGTCAGTTGCAAGCACGAAACCACAGCTTTTATTCATAAAACTGAACAACTTTCCCCAAGAAACATGGGTTGAAATATGAAAAAAAAAATTGGACTTCCCATAGTACCTAAATCAATCACGTGATCAGCAAGTTTTGTATGGGAAGTCCTAATTTTTTTTGGGGTGTCTATGGATAGGTCTTTAAAAATGACATTGAGGTTTCCAAAATCATTTTTGCTCAAAGTCAATCGTTTGTAAAATGTGTGTCGCCCCCCCCCCTCTAACTTTTAAAGTAAGAGAGTAAAACTCTCTAATAAAAATATATGCTGTTGATGTCAAAAAACACTTTCAACGAAAATTGGTTTGAAGGAGATATAGTTAGCAGTTTTTGAGATATAGCACTTTTTCAAAAACCGCAAATATAACTTTGCCATTCATACAAACAGGTAAAACCGACCTCACAAACCCTGAACCCAGACAACACATAAGTAAAAAATAGAACTTCCCGGCCCTTGCCAATTTCTAGGCACTGAATTAAAATTTAGCTAAAAGTGACAACCCTGAGACAGGCAAGTATGGTAGGCAATTATATCGCGGATTGGGCCTGAGATAGCCTACTTGAACTCTTTATACTATGACGACAGCATCTACGTATTTTGTAACAGATAAATCTCCAATCACGTTTCATGCTACCCTGAACCTTAGTGTTATCAACACAAGAGTCTTGAATTCCGACATTATGAGAATTCACATTCAGCCGTGTTCGATGGCCACCGCGCACTGGATGGATGGAAAGCAGCACATGAAGTATTTTTTGCTCTGCTAGTGTAATTGCTGTATGGCGTTCTAGTTCCAGGATCAATAAATAACGATGCAGTATCCAAACATCTCTTTGTGCATCGACAACGTTGTGATCGCGATAGTGACTATTGGATGATTTATTCTAGACTCATGCCGAGTTCGAGGCGTAAGGACCGGTCCACCACACGACGCCTCGCGGCGTCTGAGAGGTACCGCTGCGACGTCCTACATACAAATATCCATGGTATGCCACATGATGCGTTCCAGCATCGCACCGCACGTACACCGGACTTCAACTAGGCGAGACGAGGGGGGGAGGGGGGCGTGCGCGGAGTGGCCAGGTGCGCACGTGTGTACGACTATACGGCGAAATCGCTGCGATCCTGTACCGCAATGTGTAGCTAAAACTACTATACACAAATTTTTCATACCATTTCACACTTGGGACTCTCCTCTGCCTCATACTCGCCACAACTCGGACCCGGCACTTCCTAGCATAAATCATCCGACGTTAATAAAACCTGCACTAAGTTTATAATTACCTAGTTACGCTAATTCGCTATTTTGTCGACCTGCAGCAGATAAACCAAAGATTGGTCCTGTGACAACTGGGGCATGTAAAGGCGTTGGTGGTTTCTTTTTTCTAGCTTGTTGAGTATAGAATGATAGAAAATTAGGCACAACACAATTTGAAGAGTCAGTCTGCTGTCAAGATTTACCTTGTTTATAGATGACTTGGCGATGAGGACACCATCCTCGGCCTATGCAGCTAGTTTGAAAAAATAAAAGGGTAAATAAGCATGTTTTCGATAAATACCTTACTAACCTGGCTTCCCTCGCCGCGGTCCATGTATTTCACTCTGACACCGACATTCAGTGCATTGCTCAGTGCTATTATGTGAATATGATCAGACTCCTTGTACATTGGTTCCACTTCCTGAAAACAACCATGTTAAATCAATAAATATTTTCAAAGATACCTTATGAATCTTTTTTCTAAGCCATTGGCAACATAAATAAATGGCCCATTGCAAAGTCCAAAGCAAGCCTAGTAGCCATGGTTATTAATTTGTGTGCTGAGGACTTCTCTTGCTTCATGCAAATTACTCTAGTCTAACTAAACACTTCAAAGTTTAATTGTTGACGAAGTAAACTTAATAAAACCACAAGACATACCTGTCTGCAGAACTCTGTCACAGTGCGTGGTCCTTCGATGAAGTTCTGGTAGAAGTCATTCTCCGTCTGCAGCTGTCCGGAGGTGACGAGACGCAGGTACACCACGATGTAGTCTGAGTAGCCCTGCTTATTGAACTTGTCATGCAACTCGGCTCTGACTGATCCTAGGGAGTCTGGCGCGCCCCCTGCTTGCTCGCCAACTCGTTGTACCACTTCCATAAACTGGAAATTAAAAAACCTCTAAAAAGCAAGTTGCTAAAGATATGCCAGTGGATTTGACACTTCAAGGGACTGGGCAGCTTATAATTAAATTCAAAATTTGAGTATGCAAGCCCTATGTAAGAAAACAGAAGTGACAAGAGTTTACATTTAGGGCCTGTTTCACCACCTCCGATTAGGTTCTCTTTAACTTACTTGGCAGATAATATCCTACAAATTCTGTTCCATTTTTTAATTTATTCGATAAGTAGTGGCTATTCGGACATCGTGAAATAGGCCCTTAGAATAAGATCTTTTTGTTAACTTGTGTTTACCTGTATGTTAATAAAGACCTTTAAAAATCAATCAAATGAAAGATATGCAACTGCATAGTTGGTCATTGATGTACTCATCTATTTATTTCAGTATTTTTATTCTAGTAAGAAATAAATTGTCTATTGCTTTTTTATACACAGTCTCGCAAATCACCTTGAAAGGTAGTTGGATAGAAATATATAGAGGTGAAAGCTAGAGACAAGTCTAACAGAAGTGGGATGCGGTGAACCATGAAAACCTATGCCAAAGTTCTGTTGAATATGTATGTCATAGCACATAGAACTGTTTGGCATTCAATAATTTTTATTAAAATAATGGTATGTATGTTTTAAGACTGGTTGTAGAGTATTTGGAGTAGATTGTTAAGCAATACAGGCCAGAACCACAAATTAATCATTAACTGTAAGAATGGTATTTTTTTCTGCTAATACCTACATTATTAATTATTTCTTTATCATGTTGAACACTGGCATGTCTTTAGTAATACCACAACAAGCACAATATCAGATGGTTTGACATCATTTTTTAAATGTTGATGTTTCAGTATATTGAAACAGATACAAAGATGAAGGCGTTAGAAAACAACAACAGTACTATCTAACCTCGAAAAATAATGAAAAAAAAACTCACCGTCTCATAAAAGTCTTCCACTGTGAACTGTGAGAACCCTAAGGCGACAAGAATCTCCTTCGAATTCTTCGCTATTTCATAAAACTTATCGAATTCACTCTTATCCGTCAGTAGATGTTCTAAATACGCGTAGGAAAACGCTCGGAAGAAACAGTTGCCGTCCGGCCGCGTTCTCCTAATATACTTATATTTAGAGGACAAATCTTTTACTTTTAACAGGTACACTGGATCCTCGTTATATTCCTTTTCTAATGACGACAATGCTTCAAGTTCACCCACAAGCGGTATCGTTTCCGATATCTGCAAAACAAACACAACACAATGTCAAAGTTGTAATATGATTTCACTGAAAATAGAGACTATCTCGCACTAGAATTGGACAATTTAACGATGCTCACCTCTTTCTCTATCTCACGCTGTTGTTTCATGATCAACTCATCTTGATTTATTGAGTTATCTATTAAATTGCCGGCGCAACCGCTACTGCTCGACGCATCGTCCGCCATTTTTAAATAAAATAAAAACTAAATTGACAGATCACGACAAATGACAATCGAATGCAAAAAAATAATGCGATCAGCGTTTACTACATTTAAGCAAAACTTTTATGAATGCATTCACAATTTAACTTTTTGTTGGATTTCTTTATTTGGTGAATGTCAGGTTGGCGGGTGTATTTTTCAGAAATGGTCGAAATATATCTCAAAATTTAGTACCTAATTAGTACCAAATTGTACAGCTTGTGAAATAATTTGTACCTCGTGGGATCGCAAGTTATTGCAATAATTTCATACACCCGCCATTCTGACGTCAGCTTGGCGGGTGTATTTTTGTGTAGCCAAGATTACTGAGAAGTTGGATATAAAACATACATGGATATTTAGTACCTAATTGGTACCTCTCTAAACATACCTCAAGTCGGTGAAATCTTATTGGAATAATTCACTTTCCCATATACAGGATGTTACAATATTTTGCTTGTTTGACACAAGTAGAGGAAACCGGGGACACTTGACTATAGGAATACTCAGCATCAGGTGGAATGACAGCTTACTTCACCTGCGTTTTCACGGTGAGTTTTTGATGTGAAACATCTATAGCGGCGGGTCAGCCCAACTTTCCTATCGTAAACTATCCTTTTATGCATATTACATGTACATAATAATTTAGATGTTTCACATCTGTCAGGCGTCCAACGACGGCTCATTTTTTTTACAGAATAGACCGCAGCAGCCGATCTATTCTGTAAAAATCTCACTGTGGAAATTAAGGTGAAGTGAGCTGTCAATAATGTCCACCCCTAGCATCAACCGATCTTACATTCCATGTGATGCTAGAAATTGACAGCTTACTTAAAGCTCACTTCACCTACATTTAGATACACATTGAGATTTTACTTAATAGACCGGATGGTTTCATTTACTCCAGTTTCTTGCCCGTTTTTCTCCATAGGTACCTACTACGCTTTGGAATAGGAAACTAGCTTCATCTTTCTGACTGACCGACCCCTTGACAATTCAAAAGTACCTATATATGGTTTATTTGAAAGAATGCATTGATTTTGAGTTTGAGACCGGCCGGCCGGCATGTTGTTTAGTTGCCTAAAAACACATGACATGTTTTTTTTATGATTTTTTTTTATCTGTTTCTAGTTCACGTTACAAAGTAAATCATGGATGGCAATCATAGGTCTTAAGTTAGAAGTTATATATGTCACCGTAAGATTGTGAGAACCGTCAGTTTATAATCTGTCGGAATTATTTCCGTTAGATTATAAACCGTCGAAAAATTGTAAACTGGGTGAAATGGGTTAGGTTAGGTTAGAACTGTGACCAACCGCGCGCGAGCCGAGCGAGCGAAGCGAGCGGTGCCGCGGTAGCGGCCGGCGAGCGCTACTTCCAAGTTGCTCGCAGCCAGGCAGGCTATTTAATATAAGCGCAAGGTGCGCTATTTCGCAAGCAAGTTTGATACCAGTTCACAATTTGTCGGTTTCCCATGGAAAAATTATAAACTAGCGAAAAATAATGCGTTAAATTGTAAATGGTTCGTTGCAGTTTACAATTTTTCGACAGTTTATAATTTAACGGAATTAATACCGATAGATTATAAACTAACGAAGTTCATAATTATACGGTGACATATACATTATATTTACCATGATCGAAGTGGCCATAATTTTGACATCTGTTTGCAGATAACCGACCTGCCTCTTTTCTCTTTCCTATATTCTAAATATGAAATAATGTTTATGTACAAATTATGTTATCCTGCTGTTTATAACCTTCTTCTTATACTTTTTAGTATCTATAGATAATGCCGCGATATGTAAAGCTTTAATTCAATCAATAACAGAACCCTGAAAGTATTCAGCTAGCAACTTCGTAAAAAACCTATGCAAACTGAACCTATAATAAACTTGCTGTTTTTCACTTTTAGAACCATATTGTAGAACTGCAAGTGGCATAGAACTGATAACAATCGTTCTCATATTCACGTAGATGAAGTGAGCTGTCATTCCACCTGACACTAAGTATCCCTATAGTCGAGTATCCCCGGTTTCCTCAACTAGTACTTGACGAGAGCTCATGACCAAAATTTTTACCTCATCGTTTTACGACCAAAACTGTACAAAATCTTTTGGTTATTCTGAATTTAAATAAAGGTTTTAGATACCGAAAATACAATTTTCAGACACCAGTAGTGTCACACGTACCCAGGAGGCCATTTGCGAAAATAAAATAATTTGCCTAGTCTGAAAATCTTGTTTTCAAGTGAACATTGGTGTGAATAAACCATTTTTCAGAAGAAAATATGAGAAACTTATGTGTTGAATCCATTTTGAATGTAGTACAAATGATCAGAAACGTCGCAAACTGCGACGTTTCTGATTGGCTACCCACCGAGTTGGGCTAAGAACCGTCTAAACTAACGATTTTAGACGGGTTTCGCAGTAAAACAATGCGACATAGTTTTGGTCGTAGGCTCTCTTACTCTTTGTGTCAAAAAAGCGAAATATTGTAATACTCTGTATATAAGAAAGTGAATTTTTCATTTTTTGTCGAATTCCAATGAGATTTCACTGACTTAAGGTAGGTATGTTTAGAGAGGTACCAATTAGGTACTAAATATCCATTCATGTTTTATGATTAACTTCTCAGTAATCTTGGCTACACAAAAATACACCCGCCAAGCTGACGTCAGAATGGCGGGTGTATGAAACTATTGCAATAACTTGCGATCCCACGAGGTACAAATTATTTCACAAGTGGTACAAATTGGTACTAATTAGGTACTAACTAAATTTTGAGATATATTTCAACCAGTTCTGAAAAATACACCCGCCAACCTGACATTCACCTTTATTTGTACTAGTAATACCAAGAGGAGCCTGAAAAGGACGAAAAGGAGAAATACAAAAATGTTAACCAGTGTATCCAGTATTTACAGCATTTTTTATTGTATTGGAAAATGACACAAACTTCGAAAAATTTTGCTTTCATAAAAAAGTCATGTAGAATTTTTTATTTAATTCATTCAGAAACACTCAAAATACTTTATTCTTCCTATAAAACTTAAAACTAATCGGCAAACATGTCTTCAATCTTCTTTTGAACTTCTTTCTCAGTCTCAGAGTTAAGTTTGTCTGGTAAGTTCTTGACAGCTTCCAAATCTGCTGGTTCACCATCGTCAGCAGTTGCTTCTCCCTTAGCCTGCAAAGTAGCCTTTGGTTACGTATTGCTGGTTTATTAAAAGCCTTTATTAGGGCAAGGCACTTGTCAAGAACCATTTGTAAAAAACTTGTCCAAATCAGTTTCTAGCTAGATGGAGACCAAAGGCCAAGTTATCAAAGTAGATGGTAACTTTCACTGCAGTTAAATAAAAATTACCTTCTGCATCTGTATTTCGAGCTGCATAATGGCGCGCTCGAGCCGATAGTTGTCTGACACGAGCTGTGCCCACCGCCGCCGCAGCGCTCGTAATCTCGCGCCACTTGCCGTTTGTGAACGTTTTCGCTCCCAGTTCACTGATGCAATTTGTTTCCTGTTATAGGAAAATGGTAGACATCGTTTATACTAAATAAATAAAGCCACAAAAAAAGCCTCTGGTATTGCCATAAAAAAATGAAAGTATAATTGGACCGATTTAAGCAAAAATGTTCCAACCCACAACCTCGACAATTTCGAGGTTTTTGTAATCTATGTACAGACGCCAGCACATCAGGCTACTACAATCTGTCAAATTTATTTAATAGATTTTCAACTTTATCGCTGATGTGTAAGGTTCAAAGTTGATTGGGAAAATTTGACAGTTTCGGGTAGCTTGATGTGCTGGCGTCTGTACTCCAAATAAGGTATATTTTAACATATCAAATATATATTTTAACATTTTACTTTCTAATTAAGTGGTCTGTAGTGTTGCCATTTAAAAACTTCTTGGCATTGATTGGATCAACTGTATGCAATGACTACTAAAAGTGATATCAGGTAACTCAGAATCATCTACAAACCTTAACTGACTGTGTACATTCTGTGACCGCGTCACTAACGCCTGCAATGTGTTGAGGTAAGATCTCCATGCTTCTGATCCATATTGAAGCTGTAGCTCCAAGTTGAGAACTCTGATGGCTTGATGAGACAGTTGTGCATGGGAGTTGTCTACGGACTCTGACCAGGCTGTTGGCTCTCCGAGACGGCCGGCTGGTGGTGGAGGTAGTTCATAACTGAAGGAGAAAGGAGGTTGTTTTAAATAAAAGTTTGGCTTTATCCCAACAATTATTGATATAAAACATATCATATAATAAAACAGTAGAATCTGTTGTCTGTGTGTTTGTTTATTCACGCACATCCCCGGAAGTACAGAACGGATTTTCATGTAGTTTTAACAGGTAGACAGAGATTAATTTGGAGCAAAACTACCTTTGTTTAATTAAAATCGGATGTCGCAAAAAAAAAATATTGTCATACAAGATAGTATTCTGTTCATTACAAGTTGTGCACAATTCCTGAGGACTAGGCTTGCATGAATTCAAAACAGTATTCAAATCATTAATAATCTAACTAATAGGATTTTTTTTAACTGACTTCCAAAATGAGGAGATTCTCAATTCGACTGTATGTTTTTTTTTTTTGTATGTTTGTTACGTGATTACTCCGTTAATTATGAATTGATTTTGATAGTTTTTTTTTTTTCTTTGGTTGATCATACTTCAGAGGTGGTCCCATATAAATTGTATTAACTTTGCTTAGTTTTTGAGTTAGCTTCAATAATACGTATTTTTGCCTCACTTAGTATGTGGATGATATTATGATAACTTCCTGTCACAGTTATTTACATAGCAGAGTGGTATTCGAATTTGTGTGGAGTAGGTATCACAACTAAAAAGTGAAAAATAGAAACTTTTTACAAAAAAAAAAACAACCGACTTAAAAAAAAAACACTACAAAGTGAAAAATAACTTTAATTTCGGAAGTCGGTGACAAAGAACGAAAATTAAAAACCAAAGACACCGACTTCCGAAATTAAAGTTATTTTTCACTTTGTAGTGTTTTTTTTTTAAGCCGGTTGTTTTTTTTTTTTGTAAAAAGTTTTTTTTAAGCCAAAGAATTAGCATTGCCATACAACGTGGCAATGCTGCCAGTCTTTTAGGCACCTTTCCCACCAACAGCGGTTCAGATGCATTTTTTGATGCCCAATGATTTGTTCCTGTATTTTATTTTTTCCTCTGTATATAGGTTCTATTTACTTGGACACTAATATTAAGGTATTAAGAGCGTTTACGTCTAGCGCGGGAAGTCAAGTTTAGGTAAATTCTTCGCAAAATTCACTCACACAGAAGCGCGCGTACATGTGTGCGTAGAGTTGGCGCGTTCGCTATCTTTATAGTCAGACTAACACACGTTGATCCGTTCGATTTAGAGCAATAATTCTTTTAGTAAATATTTAATTGGAATTTAAATCCAACTTCAATTTATTGTTACACCTATGATTAATATTATTAAAAAAACGAATTAAATAAATAATTTTACAATATTTTATTGGAACAGTTTACATATTTATACGCTTCTTTTCGTGTTTATTTTATATTAGGCATAACAATTTGATGAATCATATTTATTTCTTTTAAACATCTTATCTTATTATCACTCCGAGTAACAACAAGCGCAACATGTCATACTCATAGTTACATTATGGGTACTGTTAATATTAGCATGTCGGTGTCGCAAACCCATAAGATTTTCCTATACCAATAATCACTCATCGCGCCTAAAGAAGCTTTCACCTGAAAAAAAAACGTGTGCGTTTGTGAGAACCCACTCAGGAATAAAGTTCCTTCTCACGTATCATTTAAAACAAAAACAAAATTTTCGCAGCCGCCATCTTGGATTTACATTTTGACCTCACTATCGACTTTAATACCCTCAAAAACTAATGCCTCATTTACATTCTGCCCCTGCCGCTACTGTTCGCGCTGCCAGCCATAATTCTCTAAATACTGCCGTAGTAGGATCGAAAGAACTGCCCTACCACTCATATCGCTTTCGACTTTCAACAATGGTAGACGTCGAAATAATTACAGCGTCGCTGTGTAGAAAACACAATACATAATTATGTTCTTTATTTAAAAAAAAAAACAAATTAAAAAAAAAAAAAATTATCTTCGTAGAAGATGGTGGATCCTCTCCATAACATCGAATACAAACCATATCGGATGAAATATATCGTCTGCATCTGCTCCAGTAGGTACCCTAATTGCGTAACTTATTTTCATAAACGATTATAACAAATTTATTTCATTTTGACAGTTCAACAACATTCATTGCATTATTTACGTTATTGAGCAGATTTTTACTCCAACTTATGAAGCAATGGATTAGCAATTTGTTTCAAATCGAAACAATTGTGATTGCTCGTGCATTACGCTATTTTTTTTTTTCTTAGCCTTTATTGTCCCACTGCTGGGCAAAGGCCTCCCTACCCTCTTTCCACCTCTCTCTGTCTAGAGCTTCCAAGAACCAATCTTTCTTAAATGAGTCCAGCTCATCCCGCCATCTCCGTCTGGGCCTGCCGCGATGTCGTTTGCCATTAAGCGGGACCCACTGGGTCGTAAGTTTGGCCCATTGATCGTTTGACATGCGGCAGATGTGTCCAGCCCAATTCCATTTAAGCGTGGCAGCTTTCCGAGTGACATCAGATATTTTAGTGATGGAACGAATTGTTGTATTCTTAACCCGGTCCACAAGTTTAATACCAAGAATACTCCGTTCCATAGCTCTCTGGCAAACCTCGAGCGTGGTCCTCTTTTCTATTACGCAATTATTGGGGTACAGATCGGCTAGATGAATTTTTATTTTCAAAAGAGGCCTAAACGTGACCATCAGTGACTTCTTTGATTTCAATTCGTCAATAGGAAGGAGTATCTTCTAAAGCTTCACTAATTCTCTTCCAGCACGCGTAGCATGACCACCATAGATAATAGAACAATAGCCAAAATGACAGATAAACAATCACAATCTGTCATTTCGTCTATTCTTCCGTCGACAAAACCCGTTTCTATTGTGGTCATGCTACGTGTCCAGACGTCGTGAACTTAGTTTTAATTTGTGGTTTTTGTCATTTAAATCCTACATACTTTTTTTGGATTCCAATAGCTCCAAATATGTTATAGTGTTTTTATTATTCCACTCGAAGGGCATTTTCATAGATCGTATAAATAGGCGGCACGCACGTCCGATTCGTCCAGGCGCTCGGTAAGAAGTGAGCTGCGGAGCTGAACGTAAACACGCCCTGCCACTCGTGCTGCTCGTTCTTTGACTTCCGCATAAAAAAACCACTCATTTGGGGAGCGTAGGGCAACGCGAGTAGCAGTGGCAGCAGTATGAGAAGTATCGTGTTTACATACTCATCCTGCCCACTTTCCTGCTCATTGCTGTGGAAGTGAGCTGAATGTAAACGGGGTATATGAAAACGACACCCATGATAAATTCTCCCGCTCTGGGCGGAGCGGGAGGGCGTGTCAGACTCTTACTGAGTAAAACCCACCCGTGTTCTTTCGGTTGCCCTGTTGCCGGGGGCCACGATTTCCCTATCGGTTTTCTTCGAACCCCCGGCAGGCATTGGCCCAAGCGGACCCCGTCAATTCTGCTGACATCTCGTTGAGGCGCGCGTGGAACACAACGCGCCGCCGACCCGGGCTTGGTCCTTATCGGATGGCGAGCTACCCATTGCTGGAATTGGCTCGCGATTCCCGCCCCGGGTGTCTCCTCCTGCGGTGGTTAGGGGCGTGAAGGCGCGAAATTTGCCTCTCCCTCACGCGTTCCGCCTCCTCCTTCGCGAGCATTACCGCTTCGCAGAAGGAGGTGACGGCCTGCCATTTCTTCTCGCTCCGTACCATGGCCTGAACCAGGGCCGGACGCGAGAGATCACCGCCGCCAAACACCTCAACGAAGACACGGTGTTGCTCCGCCCAAGCCGGGCAGACCTCCACCGTATGCTCTGCCATGTCCTCAGGCCGATCCACACAATGGTGACACCCGGATGTTTCCTCCCGCCTTATCCTGAACAGGAACCTCACGAAGCAGCCGTGTTTTATATAGAATTTTTCACTTTTTGTATGGAGACCATGAAAAATTATTACCTATATGTTGAGTTTTATGGGTTTATGGGCATTATAAAGGGGGTCGAAATTTTCATTACTTTTGCGATAGATCACACCATTTTCGAAATATAAGCAAAAGAAAAGAAAAAAAGATACAGTACTATTTTTGCAGCTGAAGTCAAGGTGTGGGTATGAATTTTAGTTCATGACAACTAATTTAATTCCATACTTTTTTAATGGCGATTAAAAGTAGTCAGATTTAGTTAGGCAAACAAAATTTTTCATGAAAAACGTCAAATTCAGAATAGCAAAATTGCTATTTTCACTAAAATATTAACTCAGTGTCATCTTGCACTAAGGCCCGTATTACAGAATGTCACTCAATACCCAAGCATTACTTAAAACTAGATTCAAGCCATTTGATTGGTTGAAACTAGTTTTAAGTAATGCTCGAGTATTGAGTGTCGTTCTGTAATACGGGCCTAAGATGGCACTGAGTTAATACTTTGGTGTATGCTTGTTTGTTTGTTTGAAAATTATTACGTCAGCAAATGCTGTATTGATTTTTCGGAATTTTCAGTATTTTATTCGGTGCTTTCTTTATTTGTATTCGCATATAAGCTGTCGGAAAATTAGCATTTATAGCAGTAAATTTCAAATTTTAAGTATGCTCATATTTTAACTTTTTTCGGAACTTTTATTACTACCCAAACTAAATAGTGATTTTTTGTCTAGTCATTTGTGACAACAGAAGGCATTTGTGACAAGAGAATCGGCACCGATATCGACTTTAGCACCCTAAATTAGTTTTCACTTCAATAAAATATTTTACTTACTAAAGTACTAAGATGTGGCGATCATGCTATATTCGTGCATTATCGTTGTACGCACGACAAAGGTCAACAGCGGTCAGGCAGAGCGCCGAGCGACACATCCACTCTCTGAAAGGCCTCACGGCGGACTAATTTGAAACGGTTTGCGCGTGTAGTTTTATAGTAATTTTAGAGTAGTTTTAAAAAAATTCTAGAAAAATAACCAAACTCATATAGTTAAAAATTTTGATTGCAAAATTTTAAGAAGATGTTTTTCTATTACAGTAACCTTTTATTATATTAAATTAAGGAAGATATATTGGTAAAAAAAAACATTTTATTTACCAAAATTTCATTATAATTTCGCATTGTTTGGATTTTTATTTCTCATGTAGGGAACCTAAACTGAAAATTTCTTTTAACTAACTTTTTTCCTAAGAATCTTTGCAGTTAGATAAAAAATATTGTTTGTTAGGGTGATCAGTGATTTAAGATATTTTAAGCGTCAAAGTTGACGCTCGAAGTAAAATTAACAAAACCTCTGTTCAGTAATCTTGATATAATTCACAAATACTCTAATAATCTAAAATTTTTCCTAACTAAGTGTTTAGACAACAATATTTCCTAAAATGATTAGTAATTAATATGTTTTTAAAATAATGTTTGATGGATATTAACTGGATCGAAAAGTACTGTTTTTGAGCTAAACAGCGCGCGGATGGCGTAAACGCTCTTAATGTTTAAACAATAATAAAAAATTTAAAACTTTATTAAAAAACTAATAGGATTTGGCACACAAATAGTTTATATATAACTAACAAAAATTACTAGGCTTGCATGAATTCATGTTTAGTTTATTTTGAATACTTATAATAAGAAAAAACTATTTATAAATGAAAATCTATTGCCGCAAGTATGAAAGATCTAGAACTAGAGTATGGCTCGACCGATATGGATGTTTTTTTTATTGTATTCGACATGGTCTTGTTTGCATGAAAGAAAATTTTGGTGAATCCACTGGAAAAGTCGGAAATACACCCGAGCGACGCCGGCCACGAACAGCTAGTCATAGACTATTTATGACTTTTCTTTTAATAATGCCAGTCGCAAAAAAAAAAAATGTTCTTAATTCTAACAAAGTTTTTCTGTATCCTGCATTCATCTGATTAAACTGAGCTACTGCCATGCACTAGGTTGAAAGTTAAATATTACTTTAGTTGGTTAGGACTTTACTTACCGCTTCATAGACAAGGGCTCCATAGGTAACCGTTGCTGCACTCTCTCCATCTCTCTCTGTAACGCCGCTGTCTCAAATGCTGTGCTGGGTTCAGGGCCAGCATTTTCTAAATAGTTCTTAGTTGGTCTGTATCGTCGACATTCTTCTTCTACCATAGCCAGGGCCTTTAAGACACCACGACGTAGTAAAGCGGGTTAAAAACATTTATTGGACAGTGTAGAATAAAGGAAATTCGTGAAAGTAAACTAGCAAGAAAAATAACAATATCGTTATTGAACAATTGTTATGGTATCGTAACAGCTAAGATAATGAAGTGAACAAACTGTGTAAGGCTTTATTAAAACCAAGATAACTGTAGGAAGAAAAAGAAAGAATTTGAAAGATAGTGTAAGGTTATGTGCAACTACTTACGGCTTCCCGGACTCCTGGGTCATCGTAACCCTGGTCGATGTATGGTAACGCGTCCACGACAACTTCCCCAGACATTTTTATAAATATCTATGAGAAACAGATGGAAAAATTAAAAAATTAAGTATTTGTGACTGACAGAGCTTGCTTTTTGTTGACAAATAATTGTTTTTTTTTCAGTCCAGCCATACTTCTTTAGTATTTTTATTAGATTTGGACACAAGCTATTTTAGCCAACAATATTGAGCAAGGAACGAAACAGCTGGAGACTGTGGCCGCATTCCGTGTTACGTTAAAAGTGATAATATCGCGAATCCGACCAAAGTCCAAAGTCACAATTTTTACTCAATAACCCTTATATTTTGTGACTTTTAAATTTGGTCGGATACGCGATATAATCACTTTTGGCGTAAGTCGGAATGCGGCCTGTATCCAGTCAGTACAGGAGGTGCTCCAGAAAGAAGGATGTCTTTCTTACCCGCTATGGCATGGCTTAACGGGTTAAGTCAAAGTCAGTCTGTCAGACACACCTAATAAAAATGTAGGTAACATTGTTTTATTAACCGGTTCAATAGCTATTCCTCCGAGTTCCTCAACAGCAGTGGTGGTAATTTGGAGAAAACTATGGATGAAGTGGAGAATACTCTGACATTAACAGAACCATTTAAATATTACGTAGAACTAATTTTCACATTTTTGTTTTGGTCTCTCTATTGTCTGCTGTCTGAGCTGCTGTCAGATTTGTTGATATGTGCCATGTCAAACTGTTGACATGTTGATATTTTTTTTCTAAAAGAATTTCAGAAGAAATGGGAACTAAATACTAATATTATGCGTAAATGTGTTTGATACTCTAACGTTGACACCTTCATGCTTGCCAAAAGGCTTATCTTTCTATGATTACCGAATCGTCGTCGAATTTACGCAAATCAACACCTTTCTACACAAAGCTTTGATTTCGGAAGATATTTTGTTGTGGACTAGAACTAATCATGACTCTGGAGGAAACTATGATGAGCCAAGAGCTCGCAAATGTAGATTTAACCAAGGTAGGTCAATAATCGCATAATTTACCTTCGTTCAAACGACTCACAAAATCTATGATTCCAGATTCTCATCATCTATTCTGTAGTTTTAGCAAGTTGTCCTTGACCCACAAACGTAGTCTCAGAATGGAGCTGTTTAGGTTTTACACACCCAATATATCTTAACCCACAAAAAGATTTACAATAAATATAAACCATGAAGTCAACAGTCACCATTATTTCCCTTGCAGGTAGCAGCATTACAACAGAAGCGGACATTAGCGTTTGTGAACCACTTTGTGCTGACCAATGTGCAGTTCCTGAACAATTTCATGAAGAGATGTGAACAGAAGCTAATGGCCTTCGACAGGAAACTGGAGAAAGTTAACGCGGCCATGGTCTTGCTGGAGGCAAGAGTATGTTAACCGAAAATAAAAATACTCCTGCCATATATTATGAGACTATAATAGATAACTTTCAATTATTTTTTTCTTACTCTAAATTCTATATTTTCATTTTCTAACTACATTTGCGAATTGAAACATTTTATTAATAAATGGCTCTGTATAGTTATCATATCTAAGCATTTAACCTTTTTTCACAGCTCTCATCCATACCAGAATTGAACACCACAACAACACCAGCTGAAAAACCATCAGAACCCATAGTAGTAACTCATACTAAGCCAACAGAAGAATCTCCTTCACCAACCACAGAAGCTGCCCAAGAGACACAGGAGCCTGAAGCACCCAGCCAGACAGCAGATGTTGTAGAAGGCAAGCAAGCACATCCTGAATATGACAGATTTGTCAAAATGGTGCATGTCGGAGTGCCTCTACAAGCTGTCAAGTTAAAACTGCAATTGGAAGGACTGGACCCAAATATTTTAGATAAGGTTTTGGGGAAATAACCTTTGCTATAAATGTACTCTGCTTGTAATAGGCAGCTGCTGGACATCTTACATCCTGTACGCTTTGATAATAAATTAAGGCCTAGATATAAAATTATCATTGTACAAAATAAGTATTAGTATAATACTTATGCATCTCAAAGACAAGGGCAGGTTTACATAGCTTTAACTATGTAGTCTTATAGTTGCAAGTATAAAGAAATTGTTCTAAAATTGCTCATGTATTTTTTCAATATAATGTTACCTTAATATCTTGTTTTACTTGTGGTACCTACCTATTAGGTACTACCTAATACTTACCACCTACATTATCTCAGGTGCTAGAGTAATATTTATTTCGTTGAAATGAAGTGGCAGATTTTTGTAGCTAAACAGGCTAAGCTTTTTGATTTTATAAGTAGCACACAAACAGATATCCCTCCACAAAACTAAATTCAGCTAAAAGAACTTCAGTATTACTGCCATAATGGAAGTTTTAATCATAATTTTCATGGTATGTGTACTTTCAATGAGTATGAAATACATTCCCTAGGGAAGTCCTCGTGCTAGCACTTAATTTATTGTAAATATTTTTATAAAGCTTGATTTCAATACTCATATTTTTACACAATTTATTTCAAGTAGGCTATTTTAATAAAAGGCACTTTTGAACGTCAACATTTACAAGAAAATGAAATTGATTTTAGTTGCTCCTTCAAAAAGGCAGTTTCAGATGAAGAAGAATGGACAAGAAACTCCATAGTTACTCTTTGAAAAAACACTAGTGTTATTGGTTATTTAGATTGGGTGGAGAGGGAGAGGGAGGCCAAAGAAAAGATGGATGGACTGTGTGAGTAATGATATGAAAGAGAAGGGAGTAAATGATAGTGTGACGGTTGACAGGGGAGAGTGGAAAGAGTAGTGTTGTGTTGACCCCATGGGACAAGGGCAAGAAGATAATGGTCATTTAGATCGGGACTGTAAATAAAAATCACTCAGTTAGTTAAACTTATTTATTATCCAGCCTAGAACTGAATCATCTGTCCCTTCCTCTTCTTGTCTCCTCCCAGCTCGAAGTGCTTGCAGCGCTTGAGCGCCACCTGTGACCTCACCTTGCAGTCGGCGCACTCAAGACGGAGTACAATTTTCTTTGTGGTTTTCGCCTGGAATAGAATAATGTTAGGTAAGTTATTGTTGTTGAATAGTCATAATGGTTTATAGAAATCCCTTTACTTATTACAGGTAGTCTATTGTTACGGGGTTAATTTGAGTCTTTGTTTTTTGGTAATTTTAATGATAGATTACTTTGTAATCTAAATTCGGTTTTGATAGGTATCATAAGGACAGTATTATTGTACAGATTGTACATTCTTCAAAAACCAATAATTTCTTACAAACTAAGGATTTAAATGTTTCAGCAGATTTTAGTACTGAATTGAACAAATTCTGACACATTTAGATTCCTAAGTTTACCGAAGTAGGCTTGTTACAGTTTTATTATTTGAAAGAGAGGCTCTACAGCTAGCATTGTTCACACAATAATAAAACAAGCAATAAATAATGAAAATAGTAATATTGCTTGGTCACTGAAATAAGTCATTGTATCCTATCAACACAAATCAAACAAAACCTGATTCAGGATTCTATGGTCACAGGTCGAGAAATGATTTAATTTGTAACCATGAATGAAGATTTTGAGAGATCACTTTTCCACTACAAGTATAAACAATACGATAAATTTGTAGGTTATCGTACGAATATCTTCGAAAACTACACACCTACTTGTTATTAAATGCATTTACAATAAAGTAACCCCTAAATACCGACTTCGAAATAACTGATAACAATCCGGTTCATAGGTTATGATCGCTTACCTTCTTCTTGAAGATGGGCTTGGACTGACCACCGTAACCCTGCTGTTTACGGTCATAACGCCTTCTGCCCTGGGCAGCGTGCCTTTCCTTGGACTTTTTGTACTGAGACACCTTGTGGGTCTTGTGGCATTTGCATTTTTTGCAGTAAGTCCTGCGCTGTTTGGGTACGTTCACCTGAAATTTTCAAAGTTCTCCATGAAATACATTTTCCGTTAACATCTTGAACACATTGATAGAGATTTGCACTATAATTTGGTTCGTTTTCGTAAGCGTATTTCATGATTCAAAAGGATAAAATTTGATAAAACACAAACCATTTTGGCGTTCGTTTAGCACGGTATCAACAAACGTCAAAGAAAGAAAGAGTAGCTGTCAATTTTGATATGTCAATGTAGAAAAATGTTGCCAGTAAAAGAACCCTTCTCATTCGTTCAGAAATCAAGAGTAAAATCATTGCCAGTTTAAAAGATTATTGTTTGAAAATTGAGATTTGTTGTGATTCTTGGTGTTTCCTTGTTTGAAATTGATTATTTGTAGATCGATTGATCGTTCTTTTTATATGAAAATGGAAAACATTCAAATCTTGCTTTTATAACTTTAAAATATGGCATAGCCAAATACCTGGAAGCTAAAGTTTCACCTAAAATTCTAAATGTCAAATAGTTTAAAAACAAAAGCAAAAATTAGCGCCAAAACTGACAGACGCTCGGAATGAGAGCGTAATTTATATATTAGTTAAAAAGTGGAAAACTGAAGTAAAAATATGAAGTTCGCTATCCCAGAAATATCGTGGCACAACAGAGATCCCGTACTAAGTGTAGACTTCCAGCCAAAAGCAGATTCAACTGAACCATTACGACTCGCCACAGGAGGGACTGATTCTCATGTTTTGGTATGAATATCCTCATGCTAACTGATGCTTTAGTGCTAAATAAACTCAATATCGAATTTTCTAACTGTGAAATAGCATTTTATTAATTCATTTATATTGTTGTCCAAACTTACATTTTAACGTGGTAAGTATTCAAATTCTCAGTGAGCAACTTGAACTCCCGGGTCCCCATAATGTAATCCACGCTTATAAGACCTTGTCACGTAAAATTTCTATCTAATCTTCCAGATCTGGTACATTTCAACAACTGACACAGGGTCAGTGAACCTCGAGGTCGCTGCTGACCTCACACGCCACCAGAAAGCTGTGAACGTTGTGCGGTGGTCACCTAACGGCCAGTACTTGGCTTCAGGAGATGATGAGTCCATCATATTTATCTGGAAAAAGACTGACAAGGAACCTGCACCTGCCTTGGAGCAGATGGAAGAACAGTATAAAGAATCTTGGGTTATTCACAAGGTAAGTCTAAGATACCCATTTCAAATAGACACTAGTCCTGGACTTGTAGGTAAGTAGCTAATAGATTTTGGAATGGCTAATTTATAGAATTACACTTGAGTACATTAGAAAAGACTGCTCACCTCTCAGACTAAATAAAAAACCAATACAGAGCGCTGTGAATAAAGTGTCTGCTACACAGTCGCCAACTGCGTCCCGACAGAGGGGACCTTGGTGGTTTACGACCAAATTTCAAACAGCTGTGCAGGTCGACAATCAGGGTCACCTCTGTCGAGGATGCAGTTGGCAACCATGTAGCAGAAACTTAATACAGTGAAGCATGCCAAAACTACACCTCCATTCTATGCATACATGCTCATATGCACACATATACAACCATTTACTATGACACTACAATTAAACTAAACCTCACTAAGTGCACACATGTTTACGAAACCGGCTTCACGTCACTGTTGATGCGCTATATCTTGGGTTTTTATTTGGTCTGAGGCTCACCTGATAACACTGATGATGTTTGTTGTAAACAAACAATGAAGTCTTGTGATCAATAAATTCTCAAATAATAAGATTCAAACTCAAAAAGGTATGAAGCTAGTCGCCCATTCCATAGCATAGTAGGTACTTATGGAGAAGAACGGACAAGAAACTCCATGGACACTCTTTTAAATAAAAATTTGTTACAAAATATTGGTTACATCATTCATGTTGAAATTATACATGTGAGAAGAATGTACAAAGATGAGATTCAGAAAGTATATTTAAGTATAAACACCAATACCAACCTTATTATGCTCACCTATGCACCACTCTTTCAACCCTCCAACCCCAACTTATTCCAAAACCCCTTATTTCTCACAGACTCTTCGCGGCCACATGGAAGATGTCCTAGACATAACTTGGAGTGCAAACTCCTTGCACCTAGCATCAGGCTCAGTGGACAACAAGCTGCTCATATGGGACTTAAACAAGGGCAAATACAGCAGCATTCTGACTGACCACAAGGGGTTTGTGCAGGGAGTGTCCTGGGACCCCAAGGGACAGATGATCGCTTCTGCTAGTACTGATAGGTAATTTCATATTAACTGTGTTCTCAAGACGAGCAGCAGTATGTTACATGATAAATAAAAACCATACTGTGCTGACATATAATCCGTAAAATAATGTAAAAATTTACTGAAAATCAAATTGATAGAGTCCTCATTTTTGAATTTGGTTAATAAGTTTGTTATATTCCTATAAGTTGAAAACAAAAGAATAAGTATTTTAAGAATTTTTACTTTATTTGTTCCTAATCGTGTCCCACTGTGAGGTGTCAGGAACCCATTTTCTTAGGGACAAGAGTTAAGTAGGCTTGACTAGATCTCTCGTGTATGAAAACATGCAGTTGATAACATGACCTCTAAAGCAAGCCTTTCGTCTGTAAGCTTTAAGAGCGTTTATTCTGAATGTGGGCAATGTCGCAAATAGCTGTCAAATATTTCGCTTTTTTTAAATTAATTTGACAATATTACTGTATGGAAATATGAAATGTGGCTAACTAGCGAACTAGAATATAATGAATTGCAATTAGAACAGTGAATTTGTTGTTGTAACCATTTTAGGCATACATTTAAAACTAAATATTTGGTGTTAAAATATTAATTATTGCATTTCATAATAAATATTTTAATTCACTAGTTAGCCACATTTCATATTTCTATACAGTAATATTGCCGAATTAATCAAAACAGGTAAATATTGAACAAGTATTTGCAATGTTGCCCACTTTTTAGAATAAACCCTCTTAAAGGGTTATCAATGTTTTACAACCAATTCAAGCAATTAACATGAATGAAGATCAAAAATACAAACTAAAGGTAGCAGTTTTTACCTAACTTCACACAATATTTAGTCCCTATCAAGACACAAATTAAAAATGAAATAATATTTTAAATCTGTTCCAGAGTTTTCCGCACATTCGACGTAACAACAAAGAAGGTGACGTCACGCAGCAGTAAGGCTACCCTACCATTTCCTGTTGGACATCCGCTCCATGAAGTCAAAGTGCGCCTGTTCCACGACGATACACTGCAGACTTATTATAGGTAAGGGCCTGAGCACACTACGTTTTTTAAACGCGCCGTCGACGCGCGTTTTAGAAACGCGCGTCGACGGCGCGCTTTTATCCTACAGAAGGTCTACAGGCTGCGTCTGACTCGCGTGCGTATCGCGTCTGTATCGCTACAAACGCGCGTCGACGGCGCATTTAAAAAACGTGGTGTGCATAGGCTCTAAGCTTGTTACTAAAGCCTAGTAATATTTTATTTAAGACTACAAATAATAGCCCGGCCACATCCCATCTACGTATTAAAAAAGCGGTTGTAGAAGATACAGCCTTTACCAGCTCTTTATTTCTTACTAACTTCTGTATTTTTGCCCATTTCATAAAATAATACACGAAGATAAGTCTAATTTAAAAAAAAAACAGTGGCACTCTGGGAGTGCTGACAGAAGTGAAAACTTGAACAATTAAAAAAAATACTTCCAATACCTTTAAAGTAAAAATACTTGCATAGAACATTGATTCGTATTTTAATATAAATAAAGAGCACAATCGCGTTTACAAAAATGAGGTGTCGGTAACGGTGTCGCGAGTTCAATTGTTTTTTTCCATCTCAAAAATACCCAACGCGCCTAAAGAAGTTTTCACTTAAAAAAAAACTCTAAAGTAAATGCTTGACATGAACTTCACAAAGTTGCCATTGGCACTGATTAATATAGATGGTTCTCTTGCTAGGACACAATAAAGTGCAATTTAGGTCGCACAGCGCTAATTACCTACAGTTATATTCACCTAGAAGTTGCCTCTCTTTCTATCGCGTAACTCATATCTTCTGACTACGTTACACTCACTGAATTAGCCCGACAAGTTGAGCCCGCCGCGTACTTGTAGCTTCATACTATATACAGCTGTTAGGCAGAGGTGTTAGAGAGTTTTCTAGATATTATATTACGTGTTTTAAACGGACATTTTGTCAACAGGAGACTTCAGTTCAGTCCAGATGGCCTGCTGCTAGCAGTGCCGGCCGGTCGCATAGAGCCCGAGCAGGGCAAGGTGGACATCAAGCCTATCAATGCAGTCTACATCTACACACGATACTCTTTGAAAGTGTGAGTAAATCATTTCTCAATTACTATAATTATAATACTTTTGAAGAAACATGCATGAACTTTTCAGCCTTTAAAATAAATAAATAATATCTTTTTTTCTACAATTAATCTGCCTAGTCTTTTCCCAAGTAAGTTGGAGTCGGCTTTCTGTCTAACTGGATGCAGTTGAATACCAGTATTTTACATGGAGCGACTGTCTATCTGACCTCTACAACCCAGTAACTGGGTAATATGATACCCCTTGTAAGACTGGTTGTCAGGTTTTCGGGCTTCTGACGACCCGTAACGACTGAGATTCACGAATGACAGCCGGGATCGACGGGTTAACGTGCTTTCTGAGGCGCGGAGGAGTCTCGGTATGTAAAGATGGTCACCCATCCACGGATCAACCCCGGCAAGCGTAGCTTAACCTGATGGATTGACCCGTGCGGCTATTATTATTTAGCCATGAGCTCCTTCATCGTCTATTCAACCTTAGGGCTAATTAAATCACTTCAAGAAACCTTAACTTACATGAGTAATAATAGCTGTTGTTTATTCTCTGTTCATACATAGACCATGAGAGAACAGACATTTTCTCTTTGGAGAACAAATTCTGATTCTTATAATACTAGCTGCTTTACTTTGTGTAAATAATTTCATCACCACTGCTCTTAAAACGGTGAAGGAAACATCGTGAGGAAACCGGCATGTCCTGGAACCAAAAATTCGAAGACATGTGACATCTACCTACCCGCACTGGGCCCGCGTGGTTGATTACGGCCCACTCCCTCTCACAGAGAAGAGGCAATGGGAACATTATAGGCTAATAAAATGAGGCTTATACTCCAGCCCCGCCTGCATCCTGCCGTGCGGCGAGGCGGCGCTGGTGACGCGCTGGTCGCCGCGCCTGTACCGGGCGCGGCCGGCCGGGCCCGCGCCCGCGCTGGCCGCGCCGCGCCGCATGCTGCTCGCTGTGGGCACCAAGCGCTCTGTGTTGTTGTATGACACGCAGCAGAAGACGCCCATAGCGCTGATTAATAATATACATTATACCAGGTCAGTAATACTCATGTCTTGTAGAGGACATTTTTGTTATTTTTGAATAGCTCCCGTTTGACCACTATCTCGTTTAATGCTAAGTAGTGATGCAACGAATACGAATATTCGTATTCGCCGAATAGTAGACATTTACCGAATATTCGTATTCGGCGAATACTAATACGAATATTTAAAAATTAATATGTTTGTACGCAAATCAAATTACTGGCAGACTTGAAAACGCGCGTCGTCGGCACGTAAAAATACGACGTGTGCAAGGGCCTTAACCGCAACGACGACGCGATGGGGGACTCCCCGGCCATAGTTTATACAGTGCCGCGGCCCGGGAGTTTGCCTATCATTACGAACCATGGACTGATTGATTTATTCATTCCTTTCATTTCATTTGTCAGTCGAAAGCACAAGTAGAGAGTATTGTTTTATTTATTTTCTGAGGTTGCTGCGAAGTGAAAGGAGTTGAAGTTGAATAGAAAATGTCTTCTCGTAAACGAAATCAAAGTGACATATGGAAACACTTCGATAAATTACCAAATAAGTAGTTATATGGTCTGTATTTCTTTTGTATGAACAAAAGAAATACAGACCAAGTCCTAAGTAACTTAGACGAACGTTAGTAATAGCTTCGTCTATGTAGTATTAGACTATTAGTCTTTTATTACCATGGCGAGATATTCGTATTCGTATTCGCCGAATAGTAGGTTTGATATTCGTATTCGTAAAAGTAGTATTCGTTGCATCACTAATGCTAAGCAAAGATGCGGTCGACTCTTGCCAACAAGTAATCCACAGTGTTTTTAGATTAAAATAGATCAACACAAAGACATGGAATTATGGAAAGTGGTGGCCCTGCTGTTACGTAACAGCCACAGCTTACGATGGTTCGTGGATTCGAACCCTGACAGGCGCTTTACTTTGTGTAAATTTTATTTCATCACCACTGCTCTCAAAACAGTGAAGAAAAACATCGTGGTAAAACCAGTACAGTCCGAGAACCAATAACTTCGAAGACATGTGACATCTACCATACACTAGGCCCGCGTGGAGGGATTACGGCCTACTCCCTCATCGTATGTACACACATGTTTGAACAAATAAAGTTATCTGAATCCCTTCCACCGAGAGGAGGACTGTGTACCAGTAGTGAGAAAATTATAAGCTGATTATACATACATGAAAAGTTATGGGTAACCTTACTGCCTTTGGGTTTGCGTTCAGCGCTCGATGTGGCAACACACTGTGTTTGGGGCAAGTCAATCGTCATCCTGAGGATGCCTCGTTGAGAGTTGAAACACATGTCTATTTCTTTCAAGAGCTTTTTATGGTTCTTTAGAAATAGCTAAGCGGAACAGGTTATTAAATATATCTAATGGATTTCCGCAAGATCACACCTTAATCAATTAACTATCTGGTAACCTTAATAGCTGACTGAAATCACTGTTCAAGTGCAGTATTATAATTTACTGGACATTCGTATCTAATATTCCTTTATTATGATCATCAGTTAATTAGCTGATAGTGTTTGTTTCTAAATAGTATTATAATCCACAGGCCTCAATTTTTGCATAATAAAACCTCTCTGTACAGACTGACAGACCTGACGTGGTCTCCGGACGGACGCACGCTGGTCGCGTCGAGCACAGACGGGTACTGTTCTGTGATCACCTTCGCGGACGGCGAGCTGGGGGAGGTGCTGCCTGATGAAGTGGCTCCGGAATCTAGTGCAGTGGCACCAGGTAAGTGTCGTGAAGTTTCCATTTTCTTGGTAATAAGGTTCTTTGGGTGCCGAAATGGAGGTTTGAATACTTGAAAGTTTTGTTTCCACACCATTTTAAATTCCATTCATGACCATTTCAGACACTAATCTACTTGGTCTTCATATGGCCTGACCAAGATTATGTCTGGACTTTAAAAAGGAATGCGACCTCTGAGTTTGTTTCGGCCTTTCTTCTCAGAGTAGTCAGATAGGAAACATAGATCTCATCTAACTTATTTAAAATTAAAATAAGACGTGTAAAAGTGATTCCGATATCCTATTTAAAGAATAAACAATTTCTATTAAAAGCTTTCTTTTCCTTAAAATGTTATCCTTTATTTTTACAGAACCCATGGAAGTTGAAGGACAACCAGTTGAGACACCAAAGGAAGAGCCACCAAAACCTAAAGAAATAAAGGAACCCAAACCAGTCGGCAAAATGGACTCCTTCATCCAGTTCAAGGCACCAGAAAAATCTCCTAAAAAACAGAAAATTGAGCCACAACAGAAAACACCGATCAAAATAGATGTAATGGAGGAAGTGGCAATGCCATCATGGTCAGATAATAGCAACACTGACATTATTAAGCCGAAGGAAACAGAACCGACGAAGGATTCAGAAATTATGATCATAGATGATAGTGAAGACATCAAATTAGTTTACGAAGACACTAACGGAGCCAAGTCCACGTCGACGTCACCAGATTCGCCGACAAGCAACACAGTTAAAACTGTAACTGAGAAAATTTCCCCAAAAACTGCCAAGACTGAAGAGAAAGCCAAACCAACAGTTGGTACTCCCAAAAGCACTAATGCTAAAATTGATAGCCAGCCAAGTACTCCAAAAAGCACTTCGACCAATGAACACAACTTCTTCAAACAAGCTAAGGTGACAGATGTTAAGGATCAGGCTGTGAAGTCTGCGCCAAGCCCAAAGGCGCCCAGACGAGTTAGTTTCGTCACTTTATCGAGCCCTAAGAATAGTAAGAAGAAATAGTATTTCCTGCATTGTAAGATGACTTGGCGTAACTTTTGGAAAGTGGAATTTTATTGTTTCTAACTCCTTTGATTTAATTTTTATTATAAATAGAGTAAATAGCACGAAAGTTGAATTTATAAAATAAAATAAAAAATATTATGCCGATTGCATGTTTTGAAATAACATTTTATTGAAATCTCTTGACTATCTGGAATAGCATAACCCAATATAAGTTTCGCCAATATCATTTTTGATGTTAATTAGATCAATTATAATTTCAGGTGTATTAATCTCCATTTTTAAACAATTATTTAATATTATCATAATAGTTTTAAGTCTAAATGTAATGTTTTAATTTGTAAATAAAAGACATGTGTAAAAGTAAACATTTATAATAAATATTTACAATTCAATGCGTAGTATCACATTCAAAATAAAAGTGAGTATAATATAACAAAATATATCTGCATCAATCGAAAGTATTGGTACTTACCTACTGACCGGACGATACGTCGTACGTTTGATCACGAATCAAGTAAAGGGCTAACTTATGTTGCATTCCCTTGTAGTTATAAAGAAAAAGTAAACATACTTAATATTTAAAAAATAAGAAGAAAACTTGTAGGTACCTACCGCATTTTTCTAAAGCTTTTAGGGATCCCGCGCAACAGACGACCACGTAAACTATAAAAACCGATACGAATTGCGCGCTTGGTCGCAACGGCCCACTAGCCGACCAAGTGCGCGAGATCCCTTATCGTTATTTTAAACATCATACCTCACTTGGTAAGACAGCTTTCCTTTAGCGTTGTGTAGGTCACCCTAACAAAAATGTTGGTGAAATAACAATAATCGCCGTTATAGCCTCCGCGCATAACTATCCCTCTAGAAAATTAACATTTATTATAATCAGATACCAGAATCAAAATCAACAACCCGAATGCATTGACAATGAAGTAATTTTGATCATGTCCTATATCTATAGCCCAAATTATTCAATTTGCTGAAACTACAAGAGAACGCAACACGTCATCGAGTCAAATCAGAAGAAATGCAAGACAAGAAAAGACGTAACTACGTATACTCGTAGAACTCAACGTTATTGTATTTATTATTGCTCCAACGTGCAACCGCACCTACTTACTACACGTTACGATAACGCGCTGTGTTATCTTAGCCTTGGATCTTGTGACGACTGTGGATATAATAAATGTAATATAACAATTTGGCATTAAAAAAAAAAAAACAGTTAATTGATTCAGGCGTGACCTTGCGGAAATCTATTATAAATCAGCGCTCGGTGTGGCAATACGCCGTGTTCGGGACATGTCAATCGTCATCCTGAGGATGTCTCGATGAGAGGTGAAACACATGTCGATTACTTTCAGGTTTTTTTTATGGCTCTTTAGAAATAGCTAAGCGGAACAGGTTACTAAATATATCCACATCAATTCTATTTTATAAAAATAAAAAAACGTTAAAATAATATTGAAATAGAATTCAAATTGGCTAGTCTATTAATTATGTAGTTATTACATACGATGTAATTCAGCTACAGGGCTAACTATAATACCTATCTATTTCAAATAGGTCCATACCTACGTTAAATTATTGCAAACCGAATTTTAAAAAAATATGCATAGGCTCCAATTTCGCTTTGAACCTTATACCAGTCAGCGAATAAAGTTTGTAAATTTAATCCATAATTTTCTGGATTCACAGGCGTGATTTCAAATCATATTAAATATAATTTGTCCATATTAGTAGAAAAAGTAAACAACAAAACTTAACACACAACTTTGTCTTTTTAGTAACAAAAAAAATTGCCTGTGATTTTTGTATGGAGTTGCCAGTTGGCAAATATATTGGTGTATAATTTAAACAATGTGTGTATTTTATATCACTAGTTGCCACAGACCCAAGGCTTTACAAATAGCTATACTGTAACAGTTATTAACATAGTTTCGTTTATCCAATTCACTTTATTAGTGTAGCTTAAGTCTCCGTATTTGATAAAACTCAATCGAAATTCATTTTTATAAACACTGAACTAAGGTCTAAAGTTTAGTCACTCAGTCTCAGCCCTATGTGTCGTTTGGTTTTTAATTTGTTTAGTATATAAATCTGTCGTATCTTATCGGTACAGTCTCGCGAAGTCGCGCAGTAGCCGAGTCATTTCCTTGCATTTTTCTGCCCTGTGAACAACAAAACCAATGAGAATTTTCTTTTTTGATGATAATGATAAGGAAAGGTGGTCTTTTTTAGAAAAAGGTATGTGAAGCAGCATCTCGCTAAAATATAGTAAGATTTTCAGGCACATGAGATATTTCAATGTTGCCTCGTAATGCAATGCACTGTAACATCCAGAAATGAGGAGTACATAATATTATGTTGGTGTGACTGACACTGGCATGGCCACCATCAGGGATTTTAATTTTGATTACACAAAAAATTGACGATATTTGTAAATTATAAGGATTTATAGGTGGCCGATCTAGGGAGCATGTCCCCAGTTTAGCCCAATTGAATCTCAAAAGCTAGGGCACCTAGCGAAGATCTGTTTTCTCCCAAATTTAGTCGCTAATTAGTAGCAAATTTTTCGCCAAGTCACAGATTTTGTCGGATCTTAGTTTAGAAGATATAATGAGTAAAATTTTTAAGTATAGATCAAGAGCTAGATCGAATATTTTTCGTAAACTCTTCGACCTTTGTGTTATCAAAATTAAAATCCCTGATGATGGCCATGCCAGTGTCAGTCACACGTTATGTTGTCTCATGGCAAGCTTGATAAAAGCATGGTGATAACAGTGCCAAAACGAACTCTTGGCGCTTGAGCGACATTGAAAGGGCGTTGTTGGAGAACATTTGAGAAATTGTTTTATGAATTTGTATTGAAAATCAAGATAATGGCTTTAGTTTCGATTAGAATATCCCGAAAGATACTTGTACAGCTATAAATCAATATACCCGTACGTTTCACGTCAAACAATAAGATTCACAAACTGCTAAGGTACTCAATACCCACCTCATAGCATACTGATGGAATTGCCAACACTGCTGTTCGGTAGCCACAGCCGGGCGGTCCCGCGGCAGTCGCTGCACAGCTGTCTGCAGCCAGTCGACTCCTTTAGCCTTCTGCCACTCCAGCAGCTCCATGAGCACCTCGGCTACTTCAGCCAGCATGTACGAGTGAAGGTGGAGAACGCTGGCTTCTGTCAGCCTGTACGTCAGGTCTTCGCCGTAGGTGGAGAGCGCGTTGTCGGCAAGGGCTGAGGAACGTGATTTTTATGTCAGTTTGGTAGTTTCTAAAATCGCCCTTAAAATATACATACATCATCTTCCTAGCCTTTTCCCAACTATGTTGGGGTCGGCTTCCAGTTTAACCGTATGCAGCTGAATAAAAGTATTTTACATGCAGTGGACTGCCTATCCGACCTGCCTAACCTAACCCATATAGTCTTGTTTTTTTTGTTAACCTATTTTGTCCCACTGCTGGGCAAAGGTCTCCCCCATAATTTTCCAGTCTTCCTTATGTTGTACCTTCTCCGGCCAGTCAGTCAGGAACGAGTCCAAATCGTCACGCCAGCGCTTTTTAGGCCTGCCCCGGTGGCGACGCCCGTCATCAGGCATCCACTGTGGCGATCTTGGCCCATCTGTTTTCATGCATCCTATAAGTGTGACCCACCCAGTCCCATATAGTTTATATTTTTTTTTTCTCCTTTTATCTGCGATCGACTTTCTAGCCATAATCAGATGGGGTCTTCGTGTGAGATTGTTTTTGTGATGTTCCATTGAACATCACATTATGTGGTTTAGTATTAAATAAACTTAAAATTGATATACAGGGTGTTTGGTGAATCATTTTGCCAAACAGAATTGGCCGATAGGAGAGGTCATTTGCTATTTCTTCAGGCCCAATAACTCATTCCTTGTCACACCGATTTTTTATTATAAGTTTTTAATTTTTATTTAGAAAATCCAGAACATGACTTGCAGCTATCTAGTAGTTTATATGTTACTACATATTAACTACTAGATCGCCGACGGCATGAAATGTTGCCATTTTAAATATTATATTTGTATTAACATTTAGGACTAGTATTGTATTTATTTTATTTTTGGTTTGTTATTTCACTATATGCTGCACCGGTTGACGTCATCACGTCAGCGCCGGCTATCGCTGAAAACCAGCGCTGGGGCTCTGTCTCGCATGGTGTCGCAGCTTTATGCTAAGCGATGGCCGTTTTGCGTGGATGTGACGCATATTTTCCCCCAAATTGTGATTTAAGTGTTTTTTTTATTTCTTTGCGTCATGTTTACCGCAAATAAACGAATTTTCTTTTTCTTTTTTAGATAATATAGTCTGTAAACTACTGTTTACAGACTATATTATTGCTATTATCTTACACTTAATCTGCTGTTTGTCGGAGCGAGTGGTGTTGGCGACTTTAGCGAAGTCGTAGAGGAACTTCATGACGGAGGAGTTGGCCTCCCGGTGGTCCAGACTGCAGGCTAGCGACGCGCACTGCATTACAGTTGGTAGCGCGCCCGATGAGAGGAACTCCAGCGGGATGCGTTGTAAGAACCTGGGAGAAAAATATTTGACTTTCATATAGAATAGAATTTTTCTTTATTAGAGTAACCAACACTCAACAAGATTGTTAGTAAAACTTACGACTATGTTAGTAAGCACAGACACTAAACAAAAACAAGGAAAACAATACAATCAATAACGGTTGGTCACCGCTGCGACATCCCATGAGAGAGGGCACAACAGTGACCCACGTATTCACAGTCCAGGCGACTCGCAACCATGCTTAAGACACTGTATGGAATGCTGCTGACTTTGACAAATAAAAGAGAAGATGAAATGGTGATGAACTAAAATTTTATTTTGTTTTATGGGCCCACAAAGCATATTATTATCATTCTTGTTTCATCTACAACGTCACATGCGAACTACGCATCAAAGACATGACGTCACACAAATCATGCATCGCGCAAGCAGAGTTTACCGCGCAACCAATATATATTCAACATCCCGACATCAATCGTTCTCACCGACCCAGATGACCCCACTACCATTCATCAGGAATCTAGTAGGGAAACCAGTACAGTGCACAAACAGACACCCGATATTCCGACCTCGCCGACGAGGTCCACCACAACCGCGTCCCCGAGTAAATGAAACTCCCCCCCGACCCTTGCTCGAAAACGAGGTGCCAGCAGTTGTTGCAGCTGAGCACGTAGCTTTAAATTTCCCGACTAATAATCATGATCAAAACATTGATCCAGCCCGTCCCATCTTTGATGTCCTCCCCCCAGCGACACCCTAAGCCGAGATTCGTACCCCACAGGGGGTGCCCTTAACGAGCGCTCGCTTAGTTTTAATTAGCATAGTTTTTTGCCCCTGACTGGAGGCTTTGAGTGTAGTAACTTAAGGCAGCCACAGGAAAAACCCGGTTAAATAGTCATGACCTCAGAGGTCAGCTATGAGATGCCGATACAGAAAAAAAAAACATCTATCATCTATCAATCATCGTTGGACAGTTACCCACCAGACACAACACACGTCTGGTTGGAGGATCCTCCCTTTTCTATGGAGGATGAGTGAGCTTTACACCCTGTTCCTCATACTCTGAACTAATGACCTCGACGTGATTTGCACACGCAACCTTCGAGCAGCTTGTTCAGCGTGACATCATTATCATCACTACCTCAAGCTTTCGAGCGGCGATAGCACAGAAGGTTTATATTAGTGTCAAAATGTTTAAATAATGAAGTAAATAAGTATGATATTTTCCTTATATTAATTAAAAGAAACGTTTCATCCAACCGTATTTTACTTACGCATGCTACAGTGAATCTACAAAAAATGATAATCTGAACCCACCTTATACAAAGCCTGAACAAATCATCGACGGTGTCGGGGTTCTCCTTGAGCCCGTTGGTCTGCTGCAGCAGATGGAAGGCGCGCGGCATGACGTCCTGCAGCAGCTGCACCAGCGGCGTCACGGCGCTGGGCTCCGTGGACAGCTCGTCCAGCAGGACCGACGCCAGGTACAGCACGCACGAGTGCGGGCGCACGCGGTACAGCTGGAAATGAAAAACAAACAATGAATGTGGGTATTTGATCATTATAATAGCTCATACAGACTCACGGCGAGAAACCCCGAGAACACTCGAGAAGCGTGAAGGTGAGAGGTTTCTCTACGTCTCTTTCTCACGCTCGCCTGTTCTCCGAACTGTGTCGGCATTTTATCCCGCTTCAAAGGATTTCTAGGGCGAAAAAAGTGAACACTATCACATTCTTGTTTGGTTTCAGTACGAACTAGGAAATGGCATTCAGTGCACGTGTGTGTCGTTGTTATTTTTAACCGACTTCGAAAAAACGAGGAGGTTCTCAATTCGACTGTATTTTTTTAAAATGTTTGTTACCTCAGAACTTTCGACTAAGTGAACCGATTTTGACGATTCTTTTTTATTTGAAAGCTGGTGCTTCCCGTGTGTCCCATATATATTAACTTTGCTTGTATGGTTTTTGAGTTGGGTTCAATATGTTTTTTTTCCCACTTAGTATATGGATGATATCTTAAGTTCCTGTCACTGTTATTTACATAGCAGGTAGTGGTATTTGAATTTGTGTGGGGTAGGTACCACAACCAAAAACTAAAAAATAAATATCACATGTTTTTATGAACAAATAGCAATGCCCAAATCTTGTTCTATTTCGGTGAATTTGTGTCATCTACCATCGTCTGAGTCTTCTTTTTTTCTGTCTGATTTCTATATTAACGTTGTTATAATAAGCTCTTGCACAAAGTACCAAGGCCGCTGCACAGTCGTCCATACCGGATAGGAACGAGAACGTAAGTGAGAAACGAGTTCTCGCGAAAAGTCTCGGCGAGACATCGTGCCGTGAGTCTATATGGGCTATATCATTTATCTTCAGATCATTTGCGCACAAATTCAAATTGTATAGAATCAACTTCTTAGAAACTACCTTTTGGAAGGAGCAACTAGAATCAATTAATTTTCTAGAATTTGACGTTACTTGAAATAAATGATTTGACTTTAACTTGTACTTACCCTTTTGGGGAATACAATAGTTATAATAAGTAATTTCAGGCTTGTATGGGTGTGGTTATACGTGTAGTGTCATATCTAGCTACCTGCTGCAGCCGGCCGGCCAGCGCGGGCGCGAGGGCGCAGGCGCGCTTGCCGCCGCAGCGCACCCCGAAGCGCACGCAGCGACACCAGCGCTCCATCACGCGCCCGTCCGACGCGTATCTGTGCGTGGAGGAACGTTCAGGGCCGACTGTTTATGGGAACTTAGACAGGCTAGTATCGTCGTCAGAAGCATAACTTGCAAAGTGACATAGCAAATCATGTCTCTAATTTTGTTATATCGCACCCTTAGTATTTGTAAAGGGCACAACTCGAAATATTGAGGTTTTGAGTTTTTGTGTTAGATGGGCTCAATATCAACTGTTCTACCACGGAGAGGGTGGTGTAAAAGAGACACAATTACAGTATTCGCTTTAATATTGTCTTTTTTCTCTTTCTGTAAAAGCCAAGTGGTAGAACAGTTGATATTGAACCCATCTAACACAAAAACTCAAAACCTCAATATTTCGAGTTGTGCCCTTATATTACTAAGGGTGCGATATGTACTGTGAGCTTTTGCAAAGTGACAGTTGTTACGGGTCGTCAGAAGCCTGAAAGTCTGACAACCAGTCTTATCAAAGGGTATCGTGTTACTCAGTAACTGGGTTGTGGAAGTCAGATAGGCAGTTGTTCCATGTAAAATACTGGTATTCAGTTTCATCCGGTTAGACGTAAAAGGCTAGGCAGATTAAACTTGAGGCTGGGGAATATGATGAATTAGATCCCTTGTAAAATGTAATTTAGGTCAAAAATGTCAAGATAATGTCTTGTAAACATGAAAAGGTTTTTTATAGCAAAAACTAAGTTGATTATAAATAATTGGTAGGCAACCAATTAGACTGGAAGCTGACCCCAACATAGTTGAGAAAAGGCTAAGCAGATGATGAGCTCTTGCAAACTGAATTTCAGTAAGATTTTTTAAAGTTATTAATTTAAAATATCCTCTCATTCATCATGTTCACATAACAATATAGACGGATCAAATTACTGAATAATGTTTCTTCAAAAGTCGGGAATTAGATTCACCGTATCTTCAACTAAACTTTGATCAACTAAAGAAATAAACAGGCCATGCATACTTCCACTGCAGAGTGTGTTGGAAGTTTTTTGTATTCTCAAATTCTCAACATACATGCTTTCAGACACCGACATCGACCAATAACAGCTTAAACGCATAAACGCTTTAATTGGTTTTTCCCCTAATGTCATATACCCTATAAATTTACTTTAGCCCGGTTTGCTTGGTACGAAGAGCAAGAGACTCTTAATCTCCGGGTTACAACTCCGGTTGACGTTTCAGCCATCGCACCTTGGTGCTTCATCAGCTGGGCACCTATTTAGCCACAAATCCACCATACTCACTTGTCCAACGCATCTTGCAGCACAGGCCAGGCATCAGATAATGCCGGTACACACGGATGCGAATCAGTGATCTGACCACTAGGCACATCAACGTCTCGAAACAACGCTGCCACGCGGTCCAACCACACTGCAGGGTCCGTAGACGTCCCCTTACAGATCTCCACGTTAGACTTCATGAGGTCTGACAAGCCCCCAATCTGAACGGCGACGGCCTCGCGCATAGCGACAGTTAGCTAGAAGTAGATATGTTATGTAGACGGTTTAGCTAGGGAACAAAACAAATTTAGAGTCAATTTTTTTTGTTAGATTTTTGCTGTAGTGATGGCGACGCGTTTTGTATAGTTTAGTATAGTATATTGGAGTTAAACCATACTGGTATAGCAAAATTTTATAAAATGTTAATTTCGTCTTCAGAAAACAATGAAAACCTAGAAATGGGTTTTTGAATCACATTTTACTATGGTACTCAAATTTCATTTTAAAATACACCAATGTGGCTTGACTTCAATTTTTATTCCTTAATCATAAAATTATGAATACTAAAACATAATACAGCTAAACACAATTTTGGAAAAAAATATGAAAAAGAGGGCCCAAGTCTCATTGTTTCATAAAAATCTTTGTCACCAAGAATGAGTAACAAATGGATTGCCAAATACTGAATAAATAAACCGTGTCAAAAGCACCGGCAATATGGTCAGACGCGATCAAGAAGACTGTTGGAGGCAGCATTTACCAAGCGTTCCAAACTTGAGGACGCGATCCTCAGCATCGAGGGAATGACGAAGAAGATGAACATACGTATATTGACATTCCATTCGTTATCCACTCTGAGGCAACAAAGTCAGAACTATTATTCAAGACTATCCTTTAAAATAAAGATCAGAAAATACATGAACAAGTCGGTACAGGCTGCTAACTTACCTGGTCGTTGGGCAGCCTGCCGATAGCGGAGGCGAGCGCCCGCATGACGGCGCTGGACGCGTGCGGCGTCAGCGCCAGCTGCTCGCTCGCCGCCGCCGCGCGCAGCAGCGTCGACACGTGCTGCGACGCCTGCGCGCGGCACGCGCGGCAGATGTTCTGCGGGGCGGAATAACGTGAACATGTAGAGAGCGGGCTCAAGTTAGTCAGGCGTCTGTACAGAAACGATTATTTAAACAAAAAAAAGTATTTTTTTGGAACGTAGTTCTTTCTCACGTATGATTTAAAACAAAAACCAATTTTTTGCAGCCGCCATGTTGAATTTACATTTTGACCTCACTATGGGCTTTAGCACCCTCAAAAACTATGAAAACGACACCCATGATGAAAAATTTGAAAACTTTCGCAGCCACCATCTTGGATTTACATTTCGACCCTACTATCGGCTTTAACACCCTCGAAAACCATGAAAATGATCCAATCTTGGATTTTCATTTTGACCAAATTCACACTTTCTCTCTACTACTCAGGCCGATGTGTACAATTTTATCCCACGACACTGTAATTACTTTACTCTTTTCTTTTTTTCTGCCGACGTTCTATCTTCCTCTCTCTTTCTTTCTCTTTGAATTAGAAGAAGACAGTCGCAAGTATTAGCACTTTTTAGCGTGACGATTTCTGAAAGTTTACAAGCCGCGTTAAAGAACTTCGTTCCAAAAAATGATCTATACTTCATCATCTGCCTAGCCTTTTCCCAATTATGTTGGGGTCGGCTTCCAGTCTAACCGGATGCAGCTGATTACTAGTATTTTACATGGAGCGACTGCCTATCTGACCTCCACAACCTAGTTACTAGGTAACACGATACCCCTTGGTAAGACTGGTTGTCAGACTTTTGGGCTTCTAACTACCCGTAACGACTGTCAAAGATCTACAAATGACAGCCGAGACCAACGGCTTAACGTGCTTTCCGAGGCACGGAGGGGTCTCGGTATGTAAAGATGGTCACCCATCCACGGACCAACCGCGGCCGTAGGGGGGGTTATCAACAGAACTACCAGTCGCTTTGATAGCCCAGTGGTCGGCAAACTGCGCCTCGCGAGCTGCATGCGGCTTGTTTGCCTATAGAATGTGGCACTTGTCGATGAGTACGAGTGTAGACTATACGCGCAAGGACAAATAGATATCAATTTAATTCAAACTATATTTTCAAAGATTTATTTCCGAAGTATTATCACCAAAAATTAACAGAACGTCGAAAATTGATCGTTTAGGTACTGTATGTTTCAAAGTTTTCCAAGATTAACTTGTTAATAAGTAAGGTGCCTTTATCTTATATTATTATCAGCCGATAATGCACATATATGGTAATTATGATGAAGGCATCCTACTTCTTAGCAAGTTAATTTTAGGAAGAATTGTGGAGTGAAAAAAGGATGGGAGTAAGAAAAGTGTATTGCGACAGTTTGGACACACAGAAGGGATTGGCTCTCATAAGAAATCTTAGTCGTTATAGTATTGATATTTGGCTCTTTTGAGTAATGAGTTTGCCGACCACTGGGATAGCCCAATTCTTGAGTATGGTGGCTATGTAACATTATGCTACGACCCTAAGAGACCGTGCAAAATGAAAAAAAGACAGTAAAAACGCTAAATGCAAAAGAAGTAATAACGCGGTGGGTGGGGGGCCGTTTCACACGAACTAAGTCGCGGGCAGAAGCTAATCTTATATATAAAATTCTCGTGTCACAATGTTAGTTACCTTACTCCTCCGAAATGGCTTTACTGATTTTTATCAAATTTTATATGCATATTCAGTAGGTCTGAGAATCGGCTACTATCTATTTTTAATACCCCTAAGTGATAAGGGTTGTCCACCCCAAACAAATAATTGGCAAAACAACGTTTGCCAGGGTCAGCTAGTATCATATAAATTTGATAAATCTGATCTGTGTCTCTCGAGTGCTTTGTTATGAGAGTTGGATCATTAGCAACATTTTAGTGTTTTGCAACATTCATACAGAGGACAGTTTTGGAAACATACAGCACAGTGTAAAAGTTTAAAAATATTTGCTACAACTCAGAGGCACTAGGTATTGCCATATTTAAAAGAATAAAAACTGAAAATAATCGTGTTTCTATACTCTTTGCCGTTGGTACTTAATATTGCATATTAAAATGTATGTACAGTACGACACAACTTAGATGTAGCATACAGTGGCGGTACCTCCATAGAAGCCGAAAAGCCCGGCTTGCATTCAAAGATGAGCCCACAAAAAAAAAAACCACCCGTAAACTTGTAAAGCAACCAAGTAATTCATTCATGTCGCAAGAATTGATAAGAATAATAACATTAAACTCCGCGCTGCACCGTATCAGCCGCGCGCTTTAGAAGCTACGATGCCAGGTTTACGTACTCAAAGAATAATATTTAAATTCCGCGCCGTTTTTATCACGCACGTTGCCAAACTATCTCGGATGCCGCAGTTGCGATCTCACTCTAACACTATAGCGTTAAGCAGGACGCGAGATCGCATCGATGAATGAAAACGTCAATTCTGTGGTACATTGCATTGCTTTCTCGCTCACACAAGGGGGCTTCTTATGAGGCTTCATACCTCTCATCTTTCGCATGGAAAATTGTTAGCGTTGTTGGTACCATTAGTATGTACTCATTTCGCAAAATGTTCTAATTTTTAAGCCCGGCTTTTGATTTTTTATGAATGGAACGAATCGTGTATTTGATTATGAATAGTAGGAGTAAAGCAACTACCTATGTCGTTGCAAGACGCTGCGCAAGACGCTGCGCAATGCGTGATTTTCTATAGAATGATACAATTTTCAAGTTAGTTCAAATTTGTTTTGAGTGGCTATTGGCGCTTTTTTTTTGCTTTGATATTTTTTTCTTTTTCTGTGAATTTAAGTGTTGTGAATTGTGATTAGTTTTTGCTGTGATTGTTATCTTTGTTTTGAAGTGATTAAAAAGTTTCTTATCATTAAAATTAATTCGGAAACGCATGCAATTGTTCCTTGTGAAGGACTAAAGTGTGTGAAATTGTTATTCGGAAAGGTAATTTTATCATCAAAATGGGAATTCGGAAACTGTGTTCGTAAAGGTATTTATATTGATTTTTCTGACAATAAGTAACTCTTTACTTCACCGTAACCAACCTCAAATTATTGTAAGTACCTATTTGTCGGAAAAAAAACATGTATTTTTGTCAGTCGAAGAATAGATTGAAATAGGCATTCGAATGTCTACTACACAAACTTATGTAAGTAGCTGGTGCCATGAAAGCATATGACTAGTGTTGTTTTTATGGCAATGTAGTTTTGGAAAACTACTGAAAAATAAACCATCCTATTATGTTTAAGTACATCTCATTGAGATCACAAAACAATAATGTTCGTATCGAAGAGATTCTTCATAGGTGTTTTGAAATAAAGATTAGAGTTGGCTATTGTCATTATGATTATGATAAATTATAAAATTTTGTTTAGGTTGATAATATCTCATGTTAACATTTTCAATCGACATTAAATTTTAAACTCATAAAATTATGTGTTTGGCAATAGAACAACAAATCGATACTATGGGAGCCATCTAGTGGCTTTTGATTGAAAAAATTTGTGAGACAAGCCAATATGAATTATGGTAAAAAGGTTCGACTAAGCGGTGTAATTACGCGCATTCGTGGCGATAGATGGCGCTTATGACAATTACGTGCCTGACATGTCATGACCTTTTCGCATTTGAAAGGTTTTCTAACCAAAATTATAATAATGTTGTACCAGGAACAACATAAATGAAAATAAGTCACCCCTCACTTGGCAGATTTTTTTTTCGTAAAAAATCTGGCGGCTTGCCCTAATTTTGACCCCTAGGCACGCCACTGGTAGCATAAATTAAAAAAATTGCATTAATTCATTTCAATTTTACGAATGTATTTGGTTATATGACTTCACAAGTTATTGCGTTTGCGCAAAGATCATTTTCACCTAAACGAGTAATAAATATTGGTGTTTTTGAAGGCGAGTTCAGTTGGTGATAGGTTTTACGAATTTTGCCGATGGATCTGAGTTGTGTCTGTACTCCTAAATATTTTTTCGTTGAACTGATCACCGGCTGTGCAAGATACTTCGCGACTAAGGATTACCAACCTGTAGCGCCGTAGCGGCAGCATACGCTAGCTGCTTGTCATGCAGGGCTCTGATAAGGAACTGCAGGCAGGGCTCCAGGCACTCCGAGTGCCGTTCGATCCACTCGCACAGTTCGCCCAGTAACAGGATGCAAGTCTTCCTTACAGCCAGGTGTGCGCCTTCAGGCATTGATAGAATAGCTTCAACCACTTTAGGGACGAATTCGTATTCTTCACTGTGGACCAAAATATGAAGTAAGAATAAACACAAAATAATAAACAGTGTGAAATAACACAATATCGCACAGAACACAGTCGACGCCGAAATTACTAAAGAAAAAAAACCGGCCATTTGCGTGTCGGACCATGCACGATGAAAGGTTCCATAGTTGGGATGAATTTATCCCAAGAACAAACTTAGTAGTTGAGAAACATGTTCTATCATACATCGATTTACGTCACGGTCCAACTGCAAATTAATGTTTGTAATCGCAAAAAAAAACATTATGTAATAAATAAGTGATAAAACAACAAATTTTCAGATGTTTTCCTTTACATGTGCTGTGAGACCTTGCTTCCTGCCAAATTTCATGATTCTAAGTCAACGAGAAGTTGACCCTGTAGGTTTTTATTTATTTGTGAGTATCAAAATATGTCACATAAATGGTCGTATTTTTTTATTTCGTCGACTTAAAAGCATGATCTTTTCAGAGCTCCAAGGGATCATAGATCTACGTATTTGATATTAATTTCAACTTGATACCTCTGAGAAAATGGGTCTCGGGATGGGACAACGAAGGAATCCTATAAGGGTTCCGTTTTTTCCTATAGAGGTATGAAACCCTAAAAAAACCGCCCAAATGCGAGTCGGACTCGCACACGAAGGTTTCCGTACCACCGTAGAATATTGAGAAAAAAAAAAACCTCGAATAAAACACATTTTTTGTATAATTTAATTAACTTTGTTTTATTTTTATTACTCGTTGTTATAGCAGCAATAGAAATACACAATCTCAACTGTCTACCTATTACGGTTAATGCGATACAGCCCGCTGACAGACTGACGGACAGCGGAGGCTTATTTTTCCGGTTCTAGGTTTCCGTTTGGCACCTTTTAGATACGAAACCCTAAAAATTTGTTTATATTGTTTAGTTTTACTCGTCTAAAATATCCCGGCAGATTAATAATTAAAGAAATTATCAGTAATATCAATTCTGCTAATGGCTTAACTTATTTAAATAATTAATAATTAACATATTTTAACAGTTGGCTTGTGGCTAAGTAATAACAGCTGCACGGGTCGATCGATCAGGTTAAGCTACGCTTGCCGCGGTTGGTCCGTGGATGGGTGACCATCTTTACATACCAAGTCCCCTCCGTGCCTCGGAAAGCACGTTAAGCCGTTGGTCCCGGCTGTCATTTGTAGATCTTTGACAGTCGTTACGGGTAGTTAGAAGCCCAAAAAGTCTGACAACCAGTCTTACCAAGGGGTATCGTGTTACCTAGTCACTAGGTTGTGGAGGTCAGATAGGCAGTCGCTCCATGTAAAATACTGGTATTCAGCTGCATCCGGTTAGACTGGAAGCCGACCCCAAGATAGTTGGGAAAAAGGCTAGGCAGATGATGATATTTTAACAGTTACATATTATTTACTGTACCTGCAATATATGCAAATAATTTTTTACTTACTTTACACAGTATGTTCGTTGTTGCAACTTAGGAATTTGGGTTCTAGAATTATTTTGGTTTTAATTGAAGCGATGTTAAAACATTATCTCGTAGTTTACCGCAGGATCACCTATTGGTGTTGGTTGCCATCTTATTTAGATTAGATCAAGGGATTAGGTTTACCAGAATTAATCTCCAAGACTACTTCGTGCCTCGGAAAGCACTTTTAAGCCGTTGGTCCCGGTTGTCATTCGTAGATCTTTTGACAGTCGTTACGGGTCGTCAGAAGCCCGAAAGTCTGACAACCAGTCTTAACAAGGGGTATCATATTACCCAGTTACTGGGTTGTGGAGGTCAGATAGGCAGTCATTCCATGTAAAATACTGGTATTCAGCTGCATCCGGTTAGACTGGAAGCCGACCTCAATATAGTTGGGAAAAGGCTAAGCAGATTGTTTACCAGAATTAATCTGTTTTTGAGCGTATCCGGAAAGTATTGGGTTGGGTTTTTAGTTATGAGCGTGCATTCTAAAAGTTGGCTACGTCGCAAATAGTTGTCAAATATTTACCTGTTTTTATATAATTTTTAATATTACATACATACATAAACTCACGCCTTCTTCCCATGGGGGTAGGCAAAAACTACAGAACGCCACCAGCTACGATCCTTACATAGTCCTTTTGCCTCGTTTACGTTCCTACATCTGGTCATACACGCACGCCGGTTGCGAGTACTACGCACCTGGCCTTTCTGAAGAACATCACCAATAAGGTCAGTATATGTCCTCCTAGGGCGTCCCCGCCCGGCCTTTCCCTTTACATCAGCCTTGTAAATACATTTTGTTAGTCGCCTTTCATTCATCCTCTCAACATGCCCAAACCATCTGACCATACCCTTTTCAATTTTTGTCACTACATCTTCTTTAATATTACTGTATGGAAATATAAAATATCGCTCTATCGTGAAATAAAATATTAATAATGAATTGCAATTATAACACTTTATTTGATGTTGTAACCGTTTGAGGTGTAAAAAGAGCATTTGCAAAGATTCCAAATACTTTTTTATTTGGTGTTACGATATTAATTATTGGATTTCATAATCAATATTTTTGTTCACTATAGAGCGATACTTCATACTTCCAGATTAATTAAAACAGCGAAATATTTGACAGCTGTTTGCGACGTTGCCCACTTTCAGAATGCACGCTCTTAAAAGGACGCATCATTTTCGACGCACAATTTAGACTTTAGCGAGCGAGATAAAAGGCCAGATTTTGAACTTACAAGTCCAAGGATATTAAACTCTTAGGTTTTAATTACTTATTCTTCTTTCTTTTTCGTGTGTCAGAGTTTTCACATGCCGTCGAGAAATATCTCTCAGGCTCACGATGTTTTCCTTCACCGTTTTTGAAGCAAGTGATAAATATATAATATGCACATGAATCCGCAAAGTCAGTGATCGAGACCTATGACTTGGCAATCCGACGGTCACACCACTAGGCTATCACTGCTTATTAAATGATAGAAGACCGATGGCAACTTTTTACTATAAAATTATCCATCAGAAGCTTGCTATTATGTTCTACTCACGGCAAAATATTCTTAGCCACAGCTTGCATGACGAACAGCGCAGCCTCAGTCTGCTCCCAGCTGATGTCAGCGTGCAGCACGGCGAACATCTGGCGGAACACGGAGCTGGAGCCCACGATGAACACCACGTCCTTGATCAAACCCATCACCTTGCTGCGGAACTCCTGGAAGAGAAGGTGGACATTTAGTTGGGGGGATTTTATTTAATGGGCTGGGAATATGGTGTCCCATCAGATATCCCTTAAAAAATATTTTGGTTATAACTAATAACGCTTTGTAAAAATGTAAAATGGAAAGTAAATTTTTGATTATTAACATAATTTTTATGTATCCTAACATATAATATGGATCACTGTGTCTGACGTAAATAAATAAAAAAAAATTATAACAAAAGCTAAGTTGGCTATGATTGTGTTTTTGTGATTGTCAGTTGTGATTTTTAAACACGAAACCTTCAGAATTATAATTATTATTTATAACAGTATCCAGGTGGATATACTGCCTATTTATTTGACTTCCTATTCAAGAAATCTGGATAATCTACATTGTCAAAGAACATCAGTGACACGTGAGTATTTAGAGGTAGTTAGAGGTAGCCTTTTATCATTTTGACGTTCAATTTAAAAGCTCTTATACTCAATCAATTTTGAATAAACATGTTCTGATTTTAGTCTTAACAGAATAAATGAAAAATGGGGTACGCAGGTTGATGTATCTTTTTTTCCACTTACATAGAACTCGTCCCCCTCCTCAGGCAGAGAAGTATGGTCAGGTTCACACTGACAGTGCCGGGCCAGCGCCTCGATCAGTCGCTCTATGTGAGGCTTAAAGGCGTCCGTCAGAGGCTGGTAGTCACGTTGGTACACCTCTTCTGATAGCCGGTACCACAGGTTGAAGGTTATCTCTGCTACCTGGTCGAGGAAGATTTATAGGTTTAGTTACATGTAGATAGGTGGATGTTTTTGTTGAAGGAAACTGTGAATATGTTAGTTGAAAGGGGCGCTGCGTTAGCGCGATGGTAGTGGCGATACAAGCATGTCTACACGGTGATAGCACAGCGGTTATGCTACGAAGGAACTCTACGTAAATAATATATTCAGTTTGCTTAAGTAGCAAACTGAATATTAATTTACGTATGCATGCAATAATTACAACATAACATAACATCACGCCTTGTTTCCCCGAAGAGTTGGGTAGAAGTGTCCCTGTAGCAGGTACACCCACATTTCACCAGTTATTTTTAAGTCCAATGTAATAGGGGGCGAGCCTATAGCCATCAACCGGGCACAAATCCAGACTCCAAGCTTCTACTGAGAAATTTCAGATAGAAAAACCCAATAACCCACTTTGCCCGACCCGGGAATCGAACCCAAGACCTCATGCTCAGCAGTAGCGCTTGCGACCACTAGACCAACGAGGCAGTGAATAATTATGCAGATATTAAAGTCAGATAATTAGATGGTCTGCATCTAAACATAGTTTTATGCTACAAAAATAATGGGTGCATAAAATTTTGCCCTGTGACAAGGATAAAAGCTTATTTTTAAATATGCATAAGCAAGTAGTTTATTAATATTTTGAGCAAATAAGCAACAGGAAACATTGAAATAGCATGGGTAAACCAATATATTGACAGAAGTTTTAACCACTCCCAGAATGGGATGATTCATTATCTTTAGCAGCTATCTCATTAAAAAGTTATTGCTAATGTATATAGAGAAATTACTATTTACTTTTTACTTCTAGAAAAAATAACACAGAACAACTGTAGCATACTTAATACACTGTTAATTAATTAAACAAACCAGTAACATAAGCATATAAATTGTGCCTGTTATAATTAACTAGCATATCGTTGGCGTAGGTGGACAACTAAATAACTGTGATTTCGGTCAAATTGACTTTTCACCATTTTCGTAACACCCAAATCATGCCACATCAATAAATCGCAATTCTCTCCAAACAAGATTTTGTTTGTTATTTAGATCTCCACCTATGCCAACGATATGAAGAACTTAAATCACTACATAGTATAAAACAAAGTCGCTTTCTCTGTCCCTATATCCCTATGTATGCTTAAATCTTTAAAACTACGCAACGGATTTTGATGCAGTTTTTTTTTAATAGATAGAGTGATTGAAGAGGAAGATTTATATGTATAATAACCCGGTTTATACCCGTGTAAAGTCGGGGCAGGTCGCTAGTAACATAATAAAATAAATCAAATCACAAGCAAATGAAACAGCAATCAGTAGCTAGTTTTAGATAAATGCTATTTACAGGCATTATTGTTAACATACAATATTTGGTAATAACCTGATACAGTATTTATGCCAACAGTTTACTATAAAAATAGATATTTGGTTGAATTATCCTGTTGTCATTGTTGTTATGGTGACTTCCTTACCTCATAGTCATGATGGCCTACGCACACCAATGCCAGTTCCAAAGACCTCACAGCAAAGTGAGAGGTTCCTCCAGACATGGATACAATAATCTTCTCTAGAAACGTCTCGGCTAACTCTGTAAACACTCTCGCGTAATTCGTAGCCTTCTCATCTTCCTCGTGAGCCACTGCCATGTGATAGCTCTCCTCCAAAGCTGACACACTCTCAAATAACAGTTGCTCTATATTGTCATTATTATTATTTTCCTCTAAACAGTGCAACAACGCAGTAATACAATCAGATGCTGCATCATGCAGTGTATTTATTGAATTATGATCCCTTAACACCTGTAAACTGAACCCTATGACAGCATTTTGGGGAACTTCCTGTATGTTTATAGCTCTGACCTGTATCCAAGACGTCATACATTTTATGATTTTTAATGCAACATGTGAATTTTGAGAATTAGTGATACTTTCTTTTAAAAACAAAGTGACTATATGAGCATTTGACCTTAACTCAGACTTTATGTCTTCCCTCCTATTTTCACCAAGTTTTAAGTTAGACGAATCTATTTCCTGAGGTAACACAGTCAATATTTCTAGAAGGGCAAAATCATTTTTGTTCGAAAATGATTTAATTAGGTCACCAATACAGTTCTGCCATGAAGGCATTTGAAGGGCTAGGTCTGCCAGTGCTAGGGACAGCTGTGTCAGCACTGAGGCACTTGTCTCCGGGGAGGTGCGCTCCAAGTGTGCCACTAGAGAATCTCTGAGGGATACAAGGGCCTCGGCGGGCAGCTCAGACAGGCTGTGCTGCACCTTCGATCTCATCGTCTGAGCAGCAAAGTAGCATGAGTTCATGTCTTTCTTCTGCTGTAAAAGTTCGTCGGCTATCTTCCACGAATGAATCTGTAAGAAAGGTTATAGTTTTGAACAACTGATTATAGTTTCATCACTGGAATATTAATTAATGTACTTAATCAAGATTTAATTGAATGCTTACGGATTTTTGCATATCTCCCAGCCATAGTGAGGCCTTTTCTTTTTCGCTTGCATTGGGGTTATCATATAAGGTGCTTATGGCCTGGTAAATAGTGTCCATTGTTGGGGTATCCATGTTGATAGACCGGTAGTAAACTTATTAATATCAGCGCCACTCTATCGTAACACTTATATCACACACTGTCATATCTAAAAACGTGGAAAACGACCTAAAAAACTCAAATAATTAACAAACAAGCAAAAGTCGAAGGAATGCTTGACTGAAAGCGAACCATAACCAATTAATGTTGCTACGTCATAACTAACTGTTCCCTGTAATTAATAAACAAGTTTCATAACGCCATAAGGATGATCCACATCGATGACGTGTCAGGAATAATGTTTGATGGCTCTTGTTGCAAAGAAGAGCTTGAATGTTTTCCTTCGAAATACCAAACAATATCAAATTATTTGGAGAAACGATTGAAGTGCAATGTTTATTTCAATAGATGTTAGTTTTCCATCACCTTTTGCAACTGAAATCCACTGGCAACATTTACCTGTCTACGTCGAATCAAAGACAAGACAGACCATAAGACAGACGTTCGGAAACCAAATTCTTCGGAATAGAATAATATTGCTGATAGTGTATTAGAGTCTTATTTATTAAAGGTTGTAAAATTAATGTTAGTAAGTAAACAATTTAGAAAAAAGGAAAAAAGTAGAAAAAAGGACTAGCGAACGAAAGGAAACTGTCAAAGTCACATTCACGCAGACAGAGGTCAGGCCAGTGTTGCCAACCCGTACGATAATTATGGAGGCGTACGATAATTTGGCCAATGGTACGATGTACAGACGCCAGCACATCAAGCTACCTGAAACTGTCAAATTTTCCCAATCAACTTTAAACCTTAAGCCTTATGCTTATGCTTTAGCGATAAAATTGAAAATCTATTTTAAAAAATTGACAGATTGTAGTAGCTTGATGTGCTGGCATCTGTACGATAATGAATGTCCAATCTACTACGATCATTTTGCGATTTGCTGAAAAAACAAGTTCGAATAACAAAACGTATTTGTCAGACATGGGCCGCATTCCGAGTTACGTTAAAAGTGATAATACCGCGAATCAGACCAAATTTAATAGTCACAAAATATAAAGGCTATTAAGTAATAATTGTGACTATAAAATTTGGTCGGATTCACGATATTATCACTTTTAGCGTAACTTGGAATGCAGGGAAAATAAACCCAGAAAAAAGTTGAATGTCAATTGTCAAATATCGTCACCCTCCCCGCTAACTGTCGTATCTCACAAACTGACGCTGCGAGTGCGGGTTGGAAGAGGGCACTCTGGATCACATCTTTTTTGAATGCTCAAACAACATTCCACCTCTAGATCTCTATAGCCACCTCCCTCAATTTAAAATTCCTCTTCCGACTAACATTCCCTCCTTGCTAACACATTCTTCTCCTGAACTGCTAGTAGCGCTGATGATTTTCATCCGTCACAATAATATAAAATTACAAATTATCCTGTCTGTGTGGTATGCGTATATTTTATGTTCAAACAATTATAATATTTATTTATTTTTTGTTTGTTTCAGTCCCGTACTAACTCAACAAGATCTACATTGTGTTCAACTGTATCAATGAAATCGAAGAATTTAACTTGTTTCTTTTAGTTTATAAAATTTCATTTTTTTTCATGCACACTTGTTTTTCCAATGAACTTAACTATGCGTTCGCACTGGCGAAACATCACAACAAAACATGTTGAAATCTCTGGTCAAACTTTGTATGGAAAATTGACAGGCACTAGAGATTCCAACATGTTTCGTTGTGAATGTTTCGCCAGTGCGAACGCACAGTTAGACATTGGCAGAATAGTCAACATCGGCTTTGCTTGCCATTTAATAAAAATAGAATAATGTCTGCACTGACACTAACTACGTGTTCAGAACTTTGTTTCGAATAAGTTCTCTCTAATCGTCGTGTCTGTGTCGTTTACCGTTTAGAAGATAATCACATATTTTGTTTTGCGTAAGTGCATAAGGAGGGAAAAAATATTCTCACCACCTGTCGTATATGCACACATCTACAGTTAGTGAGTTAAAGATTAAGTCAAGAGCTATTTATAAAGTTATTAAGTAAAAGAGATGTGAATTATTTGAAATACATGTATTTTAAATACAAATACAAAATGCAAAATACCTATTTTTATTTTACATTTTAAATACTTTTTTCGAAATGTATTTAGTATTTTATTTGAAATACTTTATATAATATATTTAGTATTTGTAAAATACAAAATAGTTTTGTTACATTTTTAATTCATTAATAAAAAATACTTTATTTATGAACGCACGATTGTGATCCTAAATGTTGTCACCATTGTCACCAAAAATAATAATGCCAACATAACATAATATTGCGGGAATTTGAAGAGGTGCAACTGCCTAATCATGAAAGGTGTGCCACACACACATTACATTTGATAGCTTCAAAAGATATGGATAAGGCTAGATTCCAAAGTAATTCATACAAAAAACTTTATGATGCAGCCATGGCAAAATGTCAAGCAGTTTGGAATCTATGTTCAAGGTCTCCGAAAGCCTGTGAAATCTATCTAGAATCAACTGGAAAATCCCCTACTTCTCCATGTCCAACACGATGGAATTCATATTATAATTGCATTCAAGATCTACTAGCAGTTAAGGATACCCTAAACGAAACTTAATTTTAAGGTATTTTATTTGGAAAACCTATTTTGAAATACGTATTTTGTATTTAAATACTTTTATTTAAAACTATTTTGTATTTTTATTTTATATACTAATGTACCAATGCATTTGCATTTTTGTATTTAAATACTTTTAATAAACCATTTTTAACATCTCTGTTAAGTAATTCATTAAAGCCACAGCTAACGCAACTATATTAAACATGATTGAAGTGCCCGACCGGAAAACTGTTGCCCTGGAAAAATATCCTGTTAGCGGGGAGGGCGACGGTATGTCATCATCAACAAGTAAGTGTCTCTCTCTCTTTACAGTTACTTAATTAATTATTATAAAAATTATATCAAACTCAAAAATATCAACTAAATAATAAGAAAAAACATGTTTACGGTTTGTGCTGCTAGCGCCTTTAGTGGTGAAACTCGGCATATACTTTCCCTTTGACTCTAAAACTCCTTTGACGTTTAAAATTATTCATTGTCTTTTGATAGCAATTTGAATGAATGTTTTTTTTTTGTAGGTACGATAATTTGCTCAAAAAACGATCATTTCGACGCTTGAACTTTTGGAGTTGGCAACACTGGTTCAGGCAGGGAATTTTATCATCTGTTGACTGGAAGGATCGATAAAACAAATATAATAAAAAATACATAACCCACTACAAATGTTTCTCACCGGTTCGTCAATTATTCGTATAACTTCATCGTCAAGGCGAGCGGTCGGTCGAGCACTACATACTTCGCATTTAGTCATGGCACCCATAAAGGTAACTAATTTGTCCAAAATGTTTTGAAATTATATAATAGCCGGCTTATGTGAGTAATGTGTCTTCCTGTGTCCTTAGGTTGGTGATTCCCTGCCGGCGACTGATTTGTTTGAAGATTCTCCGGCTAACAAAGTTAATGTATGTGATTTGACGGCGGGGAAGACTGTGGTTCTGTTCGCGGTTCCTGGGGCCTTTACTCCTGGATGCTCGAAGACTCACCTGCCGGGGTACGTGCAGAATGCTGACAAGATAAAGAGTGAGGGTGTGGGCGAGATCGTGTGCGTGGCCGTCAACGATCCATATGTGATGGCGGCCTGGGGGGCTCAGCACAAGACCAAGGGAAAGGTAAGAAAATACCTTACTTTTTTTTGTTTTTTTTTTTTTAATATCTGGGGCCTAACTAGCTTTGTATCAGAAAACATTTATGTATCAGGTACTTGTACTGGTTATAAGATGAACTTAACAACTTTAGATTTTGGGAATATGGGTTCTTTAGTGAATAAAGATATCTTCCATTAATTCCGTTTTGACTATTTAGGTACTGTTCTCTCTCATCTGACTTGGGTGCAGCAAGAAAAGGGTAACTGGACAAGTAAATGAGAAAGTAGCTATCTCAAAGGTACTCTTTGGTATTTTCCAGGGGTTGCTAAACATCTTCAATTATTTTTTTTTTACTTTTGAAAGTTGGTACTTGGATCAAAATAATTTTAAACTATATTCTGGAACAAAATGCTAAGTTGTCATTTTAACCTTCTATTTGAGTATGGAATATATTATGAATTACATAGATAATTGCAAACATTATGTCAAGGGTCAAGTAGTTGTGTAGATAGTAAAACTATTTATTTATATTATGAAGGTAGGTCATTATTGTGTAGTGACACTTAGATAAATGTTAATACTATACATATGTACTAACATTTATGTTTTTATGGTTCAAAATCAAAGTTAACAAGTTGTGTTGGCTTTATTTCTTATTATCAAGTACCAAACAGCATGATGGAAAAGAAGCCTTCTACAGAGCAGAAATAAACACTAGTTAATCCCAAATCACATGAGAAACTACTAATACAGATTTTACATTTCAACAGTTTCTCGGTCAACATTGTCGAGGTCAACTCACTTGTCAATTATTAAGATAAATAATTATTTTATGTGATTACTCTGTATTTCATCATCAAGGCTGTAATATTGTTGTCAACTTCACAAGTGAAGCATCTCTCAAACTCTCAACTCAAGGGGTAACCTAAGAATATTCTTGGATATCAGCCAATGTGATCCTGACTGAAATTGTGGTACTCCGGGAGTGCCGACAGAAGTGAAAACTTGAAAAAAACGGCACCGCGGTAATCAAAGCGTTGATGTATTTTACTCCACGCACCACGGTAATCAACGCGTTGATGTCTTTTTAATGGTCAAAAGATGGTGTCGTCACAGTGTTGCGAAATCAATGGTTTAGTCCAATGTCAAAAATGCCCAACGCGCCTAAAGAAGTTTTCAAAATATTAGTGTAGATGAACATTCACAATTTCAGTGAAATGTTCATCTACCTACACTAATATTTTAAAGAGAAAAGATTTGAAGGTATTTTTGTTTGTAATGAATTGTTCGTTCACTAGTAGAATGCTAATTATCACTGAGTAATATAGCCTATAATTTATAAAGATATCACGTGGGAGCTCAGACCAAATAAAAAATCAAGACATAGCGCTGTCAACAGTGACGTGAAGCCGGTTTCGTAAACATGTGTGCACTTAGTGAGGTGTAGTTTGATTGTAGTTCGATTGTAAATATGAGCGTGTATGCACAGAGCGCAGGTGTAGTTTTAGCATGCTTCACTGTATTGTTCGCAGCGCTCTGTCTTGGTTTTTTATTCGGTCTGAGCGCGGAAGAAGCCGCTGGCGGAAGCTAGTCAAATATAATTTTTCCTCACAAAAACTCAATCTGTGACATTTCAAAAATAATATTATAACAAAATGGGCGTTTTTATAATTTCTAACGTGATAATTATTATCATGGACGTAAGTGACGTAAAATGTATGGAAATATATGAAGACATTATTTTAAAAACCACCTTAGTCAGTTTTACAGTAGAGTAAAAAAAATTCTTCACAACTTCATATTTAACTTTGATGGCGTAACTACACTCTATTTGAAATAAGATTAGACATTTAACTAAACCTTTTTTACAGTTCGTTCAACCGATTTTGACTTCTATTGCGTTGGTAGCATAACAAATGGCAGCTGCAGTAAACATTGGTATTGTAACCACTTTTTTTGCTTTTAATACCATCCTTATGCCTACGGTATAGAAGTCAAAATCGGTTGAACGGACTATAAAAAAGGTTTGTTTAAATGTCTAATCTTATTTCAAATGGAATATAACGCATATCATGAATTTTTTTACAAAGATGGTTTTTGAAATAAAATCTTCTTAAGAAAACTTAGGTATTTCTAATTTTCCATATATCATATGAAATGGACGTCCACGATAATAATATCGTCAAGTCAGAAATTATAAAAGCGCACAATAGGTAACTGAAATAAAAACATGCATTTTATTGTAATGAGGCCATGACGTCACTGAAGACAATGACTACTCAATATTTCAGTAAGGTCAGGGCTGGCATACTTTCCCACGATAGAACGAGCGACCGCTCCTGCATCGCACGTTTTCTACAACTTGATATAACATCGAGAATTTTAAAAAATATAGCATAATCATCAGCTTATAATATTCCCACTGCTGGGACACAGGCCTCCTCTCTTCGAGAGAGAATGGGCTATAATCTACCACGCAAGCCCAGTGCGGGTTTGGGCACGCCACAATCGCGGCGATAAGACCCGTCTTTGAGGAGTGGCTGGAGAGACGCCACGGCGTTCTCACCTTCCGCCTGACGCAGGTCCTCACCGGACACGGCTGCTTCGGGAGGTTCCTGTTCAGGATAAGGCGGGAGGAAACACCCGGGTGTCACCATTGTGTGGATCGGCCTGAGGACACGGTGGAGCATACGGTGGAGGTCTGCCCGGCTTGGGCGGAGCAACGCCGTGTTCTCGTAGAGGCGATCGGCGGCGGTGATCTCTCGCGTCCGGCCCTGGTTCAGGCCATGGTACGGAGCGAGAGGAAATGGCAGGCCGTCACCTCCTTCTGCGAAGCGGTAATGCTCGCGAAGGAGGAGGCGGAACGCGTGAGGGAGAGGCAAATTTCGCGCCCTCGCGCCCCTAACCGCCGCAGGAGGAGACGCCCGGGGCGGGAATCGCGAGCCGATTTCCGGCCACCGTAGGCGCGGGCTTGCGGACGGTGAGCAATGGGTAGCTCGCTGTCCGATAAGGACCAAGCCCGGGTCGACGGCGCGTTGTGTTCCACGCGCGCCTCAAAGAGATGTCAGCAGAATTGAAGGGGTCCACTAGGGCCAATGCCTGCCGGGGGTTCGAAGAAAACCGATCGGGAAATCGTGGCCCCCGGCAACAAGGCAACCGAAGGAACACGGGTGGGTTTTAGTCAGTAAGAGTCTGACACGCCCTCCCGCTCCGCCCAGAGCGGGAGAAGTTATTTGATAATTTCCCACCCAAAAAAAAAAAAAAAAAAAAGGCCCAGTGCGGGTTGGTAGATGTCACATGTCTTCGAATATTTGATTTTAGGATATGTCGGTTTCCTCACGATGTTTTCCTTCACCGTTTTGAGAGCATTAGTAATGAAATTTTTTACACAAAGTAAATTAAGCGCCTGTCTGGGTTCGAACCCACTAAGCCACCACTGCTCATATAAATTAATGGTAGTATGCACATTAATAATGACTGCTCAAAGTTGGGTGTCAGGATAAATAATAGAAACTTTAACAATTTATTTTTAAATCAAAACCTGATGAATGTCGTGGCGTGGCAATAATGCAGCTTCGCGTGTGACCTATGGTTTGCGTGCCATAGGTTTGTTAACCCTGCTAGTAATTACTACCTTACTACTACTGCTTTAATGCTATTTTGATTCATTAATCACACAAAATAATACTGCACCGTAAGTATATAATGTCTCTTTGGTTTCAGTAAATAAAGCTTGTTATTCTGTACTTCTGCAGTAATCGTTCGAAACTAATAAAACATGAGACGATTAAAATTCGCTTGCTATATGTATGTTAACTAAGGAAGGGCGTTCCCTTTAACCTGCAATTATAGTATCTATAGTGTCCAAAGACGCAAAAAAAAAAAAAAAACAGTTGCACTCCGGGAGTGCCGAAAGAAGTGAAAACTTGAAAAAAAAATCGGACCGCGGTATTCAAAGCGTTGATGTCTTTTAAATGGTCAAAAGATGGTGTCGTCACAGTGTCGCGAAATCAATGGTTTAGTCCCATCTCAAAAATGCCGAACGTGCCTAAAGAAGTTTTCACTTATTCTTTCCACGTTGTAAGACAAGTGCGCGTGTACAGAGTGTTTTTTTATTTACGTATCAATTTAATATTTTTTGTGAATATTTTATTATTTTAATTGTGTTTTTTTTTTGCATATTATGCGCTATAAGTACTATTGCGGGCCCTCGTTAGTTAACATACCTACTGTATAACCAGACAAAGCAGTCATTATCTCTTGTGATCATTGTATTGCGAAATTGATAATGAGCACATTTCGCAAAAAAACTAGTGACCATGACTGGAAAATCGCCCATTCCTGTCCCACGAATATAATTCCAAAAGTCCAAAAAATGCTGACATCACCCATCATTACCTTGAATTTCCCTCAGAACGGGAGAGAATCTAATTAAACGACCGCGCAAACAGTTAACTGTTTACACTCAATTTGTCAATAAACCTAATGGTCGGGAAAATGGCAAAAAAATGTAGATGTTTAGGTAGTTATAATGGCCGATGGAAGCGGTCGGCGCGGGCCGGCGACAGAACTCATTATGAAATCAATACGCCCCACTTGCGACGACCTCCGGCCTTTAGATTACTAAATTATTCAAGTTGGTCTACGTTTTACACTTTTATAGACTACTAGGTTCTGCCCGAGGCTTCACCCGAATGGAGATCGGAAATTTTAATTATTCCACAGGAAAGTACTAACGGAGTAAAAATTCCTACGTCCTAACCTTGGTCTACCTCTGTGCCAAATGTCATCTAAATCAGTTCCGCCTTTTAGGGGTAAAAAGGTAACAAACGGACAGACAGATTTATTTTCGCATTTTTTTTTTAATTTATTTATATTTACTTAATGCCAAAGGCATTTTCTACCAGTCAACCTTTGGGTGATGCAGAGACAAACAGTGGTAGGTGCAATTACGAAAAATTGAGGAGTAAAAAATGATTCAAATATAAAGATCCACAAAATCAATCTGCCTAGCCTTTTCCCAACTATATTGGGATCGGCTTCCAGTCTAACCGAATGCAGTTGAATACCAGTATTTTACATGGACCGACTGCCTATCTGACCTCCACAACCCAGTAACTGGGTAATACGATACTCCTTGGTAAGACTGGTTGTCAGACTTTCGGGCTTCTGACGACCCGTAACGACTGTCAAAGATCCAATGATAGGAATGACAGCCGGGACCAACGGCTTAACGTGCTTTTCCGAGGCACGGAGGAATCTCGGTATGTAGAAATGGTCACTCATCCACGGACCAACCCCGGCAAGCGTAACTTAACCTGACAGATCGACCCGAGCGGCTGTTAGTACTTAGCCACGAGAAATAAAAAGATACACATATACCTATTACAAACTGAATCATATCTCATCTCATATGGTGGAAAACCCTTGGAGTTCTGTCGCAGAATGTTGCCTTAGCAGAGGAGAGCACTACTTTACTTCCATCAAACTCCAGAATTATTTATATCTTTGCCAAAACCAACCTTATATACGAGCAAAGTGTGAAATCAGTACCCCGTAGCCCACAGCGTGACTCGTTAATTTGTGAGATCAAAGGCTTTTCATACGTTTCGAGGGTAGCCGCACAGAAACCCGGCTTCATTATAAAACGCTTGACTTTGTAATTTCAATGTCACGGAATTACGGTCCCTTTCTGTTTAGGGTTGCCAGGTGTCCGTCCGGCTTTTTACAATGGTGTCCGGCCAAATATACACAAGTCCGGGCTGTCCGGCTTTTGTTAGGCTTTTGTTCAACCCCGCCCCGCCAAAAGATGCCTGATTATTGATTGTTTTAATTACTTTCAATGTAATGAAGAATGCTGGTTATTGATTGTTTTATTTACTCACTTTAGTTTTCAATGTAAACTCAAACTCAGATCATTTATTTCAATTAAACCATTTACAGGCACTTTTGAATTGTCAAAGAGTCGGTAGTCAGAAAGTTGAAGCTAATTGACCATTCCAAAACGTAGATCTCTATGGAGAAGAACGGGCAAGAAACTCCAAGGACACTCTTTTAAATATAATTATTACAAAATCCTGGGTACATTATTATTGTTCTTCTATATGTGAGAACAATGTACAAAAAATTAATCAAAAGCAATTCAAAATATAAAGATTTAAAAATAAGCCCAGGCAGATAAGAGACGACCAGTCTCAACTGACGGCGCCCGTTCACGAAAATGACGCGTGGATCAGCACCATCCAGCTCAACCATTTTGTAGGGAACCGAATGATAAAGAAGTTACAACTTTAGTAAGAACAAAATGTGATTCATTTGTTGTAGAGTAACTAAGTCTCAAATGAATAAGAGTAATAAATACACAAATAAAAGTACCTCTCTATTTTTTTTTCTTATACCACTTTATAACCAGTGTGTCAGGATTTCAGGGCAAAATGTCCGGCTAAATTTGAATCTATGTCCGGCTTTTCTATTTTTGGGCCTGGCAACCCTATTTCTGTTAGTCCTTTGATTTATTATGTTGCCTAAAAAAGCCCGTCTTTTAAACCTTTTATTTACTTCGCTTTTTTCTAGCTTTAAATAAAACTTTACGTGTCACATCTGACTCGCAGGTTTTGTACTGGGTTTTATTTTTCCGGTGTTGCAATTCGATGCTATCGTCTCAAACATAATTATGTTTGGTTATTAAATATGCTGCTTTCTGGTGGCAGTGCTCCAAGTGTCAACTGCCGTGTGTGGTACTTACTATAATAACTAGTAGGTAGATTTTGGGTTTGGACCATGTAACTCATTAAAAAAAAAAAAAAACCCGACTGCAATAACACATAAGTTAACGGAAAATCTATAGAATTTTGGTAAACTAATAACCTGATATATGGTGTAACTTTTGTTTGTAGGCTACAGAGCTTGCCAAAGAAATAGACATATATATGTCACCGTAAGATTGTGAGCACCGTTAGTTTATAATCTATCGGTATTATTTCCGTTAGATCATAATCTGTCGAAAAATTGTGAACTGGGTGAAATTAGGGTTAGGTTAGGTTAGAACTGTGACCAACCGCGTGAGTCGAGCGAGCGCAGTACCTAAGCGCTGCCGCGGCAGCGGCAGCGCTTACTGCGCTCGTTTCTCATGGATATAATATAAACTATCGAAAAATAATGCGTTAAATCGTAAATGATTTGTCGCAGTTCACAATTTTTCGACAGTTTGTAATCTAACGGAAATAATACCGATAGATTATAAACTAACGAAGTTTATAATTTTACGGTGACATATACATACTCTCGAAAAAATTACCCTCCTTCTGGGACAGTCGGGTAAAAACGATTTTTGAAATTTACTTTGGCATTTTCTAGTTCCATCGTAGACCTCATCTATCGCTTTCCATAGATCGAAGCCATGAGCAGGCCCATTTCGCAAAAAAAAGTAAACTTTCGTCTAGTTCAAAATGGGTTCGACTTCGAACTCGATAAATTTATTTTTAGGGATCTTGCGTCTAGTGGTTGGTATTGTATGATATGGTCTGCGGCTAGGTGCCTGTTGCGACCAACTGCGCGATTCTTTAATTTATTTTCTTTCTTTTTCTGTCTTTCTTTTCTTTCTTTCTTTTCTTTCTTTCTTTTCTTTTTTTCTTTTCTTTTATTTTATTGCTGTCTAGTGCGCGAGATCAATAGTAACACATCCTGTATAAGTACTGTCTGAATGGGTTTATTTATCTCAAAAGTAAAATCAGAAATAGTAAATAGGACTAAAGCTTTCAACCCTGTTGTCGGTCTATAGTCGCTCCGAATGTGTGGCATGGCCTCGTGGCCTGTATCGATCGGAATACAATGCGGACTTATTATAGCCCACTTCGAGCTGCACTATGCAGCGTGATATGACTGTTATAAGTTTTCACGGTATCTAGGTATCCACTCAATCAAAAATCTAAATATTTTATTTCACATAAACCTACACGGGCACTTATGAAACGTCAGAAGCTAGGTGCACGGTTACAATTGGTCGTTTCCTATGGAGAAGAGCCGGCACAAAACTCCATGGTTACTCTTTTAAAAATAAATGGCTTTTACAATGTTTTCAAATTACAGTGTTAAAAGATATGGAAGAACAGTGTACTCTAGCTATATCTACGTAATGTTTAGGATTACTGTCTCTTGCAGCATTCCCAAAGCTTCTTTTTTTTTTTCGGGTGACCACTGATAATCAGCCCTGTGCTGTGGGTCCCCATAGCACAGCATCATGCTGAGTGGAAGCCTTCTTGTCACAGTCATGACGTGCCAGCAGCTGCCGACTATTTCTGTTTTGTGCTCGTGATTATATTTAAATCCATTGTGTTTTATTTTATTGTTCTACTCGATTATCTTTTTTTATGCACGTGTTTCTGTGACAAAAATAAATAATTTTCTTTTTTTCTTTCTTTCGGAATTTGTCTCTAGTCTTAATTTATGTAATACAGGCTGAATGACCCTCAGATGGGACCCTCATCTTGAATTCCTAACCTGTATACCTTCTCTATAACCCTAATATTAAGGGCATACAAAAAACCCACATCAGCTTCTGACGCATTCTTTACACAATAAGCCCACGTTCGCACGGACGTAAAAATATCGTGGCGGGATTTTTACGCACATTGGATTTTCAACGCTCGGTTTAGCACCGAGAGTTGAAAATCCAGTGCGCGATGAAATTCTGCCGCGATATTTTTACGTGCGTGCGAACATGGGCTTAGTGGGCACTGGATTTTCAACTCTCCGTGCTAAGCAGAGCGTTGAAAATCCTGTGTGCAAAAAAAAACCCGCCACGATATTTTTACGTGCGTGCGAACATGGGCTTAGTGGGCACTGGATTTTCAACTCTCGGTGCTAAGCAGAGCGTTGAAAATCCAGTGTGCAAAAAAATCCCGCCACGATATTTTTACGTGTGTACGAACATGGGCTTAGTGGGTAGTTAGTTTAGTACTGTGTGTTGGATTGCGTGGACCTCAATGTCGACCAGTCACAAACATTTTTAGTAAAACAGTATAAAACTGACGCTTTGAAAGGCGGAAACTTGATTAACTTCATTTAGTCACGTAACTAATTAAATATTTAAGCGAATGGAGAAAACCTTCAGCTGTGAGTTAACCTCCCTTTCAATCGTAAACGGAATATAATTTAACAAATTCCGGGTAGTTTTATTCTGGTGGTTTTGAAAGTCTTTATTCTTAATGCTGGGGCCACACCAACGGGAGACGCCGTTGATTATCGCGATGATTGACGTTAACCCGTAGGAATAAAGTCCATCATCGCGATAATCAATCGCGTTTCCCGTTGGTGTGGCCCCGGCATTATGATGTATCCTATATTATTAAACGAGCAATTATTTGTTTGTACATAATTATATTTGTAATCACGTTCTCGAAAACGACTAACTATTTCGATGAAAGTTGCAAAATAGGGGTTTACGGGGGTGAAAAATCGATCTAGCTAGGTCTTCTATCAGGGAAAATTCGTTTTCTCTATTTTCACAGCCTCGGGAATGTGATACAAGGTGTGATACCTGGATGATACGATTATCTATTTTCACCCGAGCAGAGCTCTGTCTACCAGGTACCTACTGGTGCCGATTCCCTTGTTCACAAACTAAACTAAATTTAAGTTCAGTGCATCTTTTTCTTTATATTTTATTAAGAAAAGGACAGAAGATAAATTTTAGTTTAGTCCTGTCAAATTAATAATCGTCTGTCACTCTCCATACAAGTTTAGACGTGATTAAAAACTTGCCGACTAAAATTACGTCAATTTACGTCAAGCGCTTATTAATTTCACAGGACTAAACTAAAATTTATATTCTGTCCTTTTCTTAATGAAATAGAAAGAAAAAGATGCACTGAACTTAAATTTAGTTTAGTTTGTGAACAAGGGAATCGCCACCATTGTCTAGTAATATTATATCAGTATCTAAACTACAGGGTTATAAAATAACTGCATTTACTCAGATGTGTGAACATCGTTTAATTAATTAGTAGGTAGGTACAGTAATTACAGATGTGTCCAACAGTAATTACTTTGCAAGAACGGTCGGCATATGTAATCGAAATGTATAATATTGATGACTGCATTGCATAAATGCATTATTTATTACACAACTCTCAAGGACTCCACGAGACAGTCTCAACGAAGTATGGGGTCCACAAGTTAAAATATTAAAATTGTGTTACCTTTTGTAACAATAATTTTAAAAGTATTCTATTTGTCTGATTTATTATTAGTATTAACTGTACAACAAATCCTTTAAATACCATCAATCTTATCCGCAGGTCCGCATGCTGGCTGATCCCACGGGCACCTTCATCAAAGCTCTGGACCTGGGCGTCAACCTGCCCCCCCTCGGAGGATACCGCTCCAAGCGCTTCTCTATGGTCATCGTCGACAGCAAGGTCGAAAAACTTAACGTAGAGCCCGATGGCACCGGCCTCTCATGCTCCCTGGCTGATAAACTCAAGGTCAAAAACTAAACACCGTTATGATGAGGTGGAGGTCCATTCCAAACAATGGAGTGATTACTGCACACGTACAAAAAGTACGCAACTTTTTACTATAAAGCCGATATTAGACGATGAAACTGCTGAACACGTCCCTATATAATTTTACATGTGCTCGAAAAGAGCTTTAAATTGGGCGGAAAGTGTCACTTTTTTTTAACTAATTCTATTTACTTTTCTGTTTTTTTTTAAAGTCAAAAAGATGACGATGGCGATGATGATGATGAAGAATATTGTTTATATTATTTATGTACATCGGCCAAGATGTCAGATGTTTTTTGCTCTTTTTTATTTCCTCGCACAATGCATAGTAAGTAAAACGTTGTTATGATACATGTGCGTAAGATGATTTCCAATTCGTGTCGACTTAGAAAATGTCACTCGTCGGAAATCAACTACTTTCCGCACTTGTATCATAAATAACTATTGTCGGTGTCGTGTCAACGTGGAATGAAACAAAAAATTTCCTTCACTAGAGTGAAGCGTCTGATATCGGTGTTTGAATGCCACACTTTATCTCAGCTATACCTAAGTCCCGCCAGTGTGGCCCTGGCATAGCATTTAAGCGTGTTATTTAGTCGTGCGCTGTTAGGGATGGCCCTGTATCTTCTCATCTTGTAAGGCGCCTTACGCACCATCGTGTATGCCCTAGCAAACCATGTTACATATTTTGCACGATGCATTTTCTTACACGATCTCCTTGCACATTATATGGTCCTGGTGCCCACGATGTTGTGTGAGCTTGCCCTCGAGCACAATTTAATATTTGCATTCCGATTTCAACGGCAGGAAGCCGAAATTAAAATATCCTTTTCTAACTTTGTATACTTACATCAATTTTGTTAAAAGAAAAATGCGAAGGTTATTCCTTAGATTTTTTTATTGCTCTTTATAAGTTATGTACGTATTTTATTTATAACTAGTTATGTATTTTTGTTTTGATATAATTTTTAATTTTTGAGGTACTGTTTCATTGATTTCCAATTTGTAAAGTTGAAATCCAGTAGCTCACTGGATGGATGTTGCACGATGAGCACTCAAATGTGACAGACATACAAGATTGTGCGCAAGGCCCTCCACTCTAAACTTTAGAACTATTAAGCTCCCATTTCGTAATTGTGATCTATCACTCCTAGCTTTATGCAGCTCATAGACGAGTACTCCTTGTGATATTGAAAACAAATCAATTTATATAAATAGATTAATACTAGTACCTAATGTGTTGTTTTATTTGTAACTTTTATTTCTGAAATTCCTATTTAATAGCACGGCGGCCTGCACTCACAGTGACAGAGAAAAATCCTTAGAGAAAATGTTTATGTACGAAAAAAGAAAGCTGTCGTGGCGACTGGCGAAGCCTGTTGCCCATCAGATACCTACTTAGGGTTCGATTCCCATGTTGAACTGAATGAAGTCGGGGATACTAATAGGATTGCCCACCCTACTAATATAATATAGTATCCTGCTATATTAGAGGGCTAAATATAACTTTAAAAACAGTAAAAAAAATTAGACGAAACTACTATATTTTCATTTCAATACAAAATGGCTAGAATCGAGATATGTTGTGTAATACCTAATAAGAGACACTTTATATTAAAAAAAAAGTTAATAAGAGCACAAAGTAGCAGAAATTATGCATATAAAAAATCTAATATTTTTTAAACGTACCTACTAACCAATTTTTTTGCCGTCTACTATATTTTTACAAGCAATGGCTTCGAAAATAATATACAGCGTGGCGCTTTAATGGTGACATTAATTTAACACACGCATACGGATAAGTGTTTTTTTTTTTTAATAAAAATATTTTAATTTCATTAAACTTTATTATTTATCGATTTATTTTCATTTTTCTAAAATGGCATCTTGGTGCAAACTGTACTTAAAAACTGTAGCGCAGAGGTAATTTTACCGGGATCACGGATCATAACATTGCATCAATGAAAATAAAACGAATAACGTGCAAAGATAAAGCAAATTGAGGGAAAGGGAGAGCCTTATGATGGCGAGAGTTTGAAAATTTTAATTTTTCAATTAACGAATTATTTATTCTTAGTAAGTATATTTTTATGATTACTGACCACTAGCCCTACCCGTGTGTTAAATTAATGTCGCCATTGTAGCGGCACGTTGCACATGATTTAAAAAAAAAAATTGGCAACCCTAGATACTTACTAATCATCATCATACTCACAGATACATAACGACGGTTGAAAGGCTAATTGATCTAAGCGACATTTTGTAAAACTTGCTCCTGCAATTTTATGATTCGTCCTCCTGGACGGATCATAGTAATTTTTTTTTTAATTGTTAAAAAAACGACTATTTGATAGACTTTTGTTTACTTACATCAATCAATCATAATAAGATCTTATTATGATTTAAAAAACAACCAATCTATCCTCCTGCAAGTTTTACAAAATGTCGCTTAGATCAATTAGTCTTTCAACCGTCGATATAGTTTTTTCTTTTTATATAAAGGTACCTACCTATTTTACTTAAACTCGCGCCTTTTTACCATGGTGGTAGGTGGAAACAACAGAATGCCTCCTGCTAAGACCCTTACGTTTTCCTTTTGCTTCGGCCAGTTCATAGATGCTAAGGCATTCTAAATATGCCCGATATAGAAGATCCCCCTCTAATACCAATACTTACATGGAACGTGAGAAACTCGGCGATACTTACTTACCTACATCTCTACATTCCTATCTACACCTATTTACACTAAACTACTTGTGGGTAGGTACCCCAACCACAAGTACTTTAGTGTAGAGTAAGCTGAACATTATGAAAACCTATAATGTGGGGTATATTAATTAAAATATTTGAGCCCAGAAATATATCACCAATACTCGGGGTATTGGTGATATATTTCTGGGCTCAAATATTTTATCTCATAATCATTTAGGTATGTGAGAGCCTTTCTAGCGCCTAGTTAGAGTTGGAGCTTTTAAAAGTAAGTTTCAAGCACAAAGTAAGTACTTTTAACGTGGTTTCCAGTGATCCTCATCTGCGGTAGGTTCAAATGTGCCCAGTACCACCAATGGTATGTTAGGTAAGTACCTACCTACCTATAAACTGTTGTTGTATGTATTAAACTAGCTCTCCACCAGATTCAACATCTAAAACCACCAGAAAACCACTAACAAAAATCGGCCCTACTCTAAAAATCGCTAAAATGTCCACTAAACAAATTTTTAGTTTTTACAAAAGAAAACAGTAAGTACTTACATTGGTAAAAAAATATTTATTGTTACGTAATAAAATATTCAAAATCAGTAAACCAACATACAATATAATGAAAACCAGGAACATACAAATTATTCAATAACAACAACTGTAAAAATTTAACTGATGTTCTAAAATTCATCTTCTTCAGATGAATTTTTGTCTGCACTATCATCGTCGGTTTCACATTTATATGATTCTTTGGTAAATTAATAAATAATTTAACACTTTGAAGGACACTATATGCCCATAGGCGTCATAACAATAAAACTTCTATTGTGTCTCGTGTACTGTCCTTCAAAGTGTTAATTATTGTTAATAATATTATATTTTAATTAAAAAATATATATTACATATATTTAAATTAATTACTATTTAAATAGTTAGTAGTTGGTAGAATTATTAGTAGAATAATTAAATAGTTAGTTAAGTTAAAAACTGTAAAGTTATGTAATGAATTATTGAAAAGAAATAAATAAAACGTTTATTAAATTATGTGAAGTAAAAATAATATATTTCGTAACGTTTTAGTGGCTTAGTGGTTGAGTGATAGCATTTTCAGTAATTTAAACTGAATTTTACTAAGCCACTAGAAAAAACCACCAGCCACTAAAAGCAATATTTCGCCACTAAAAGGGGGTTCGAAATCACTAGTTTTAGTGGAAAATCAACTAAGTTGGTAACACTGGTTGTACCGAATCCAATATTTACCGTAACACAGTTATGAATTTCAACTCTTCGGAAACAGCCGTTATGATGCTTATCATCACTAAGACAATATTTGCGGATATGGAATGCTGTGCAAAAAACGTACAAAAGTCAATAATTAAATCGTTCCAGGTTGAAAGTGAAAAAGAAAAGCATGACAATATGAAACGTGTTTATATCTTTATTTTTACGTAGTTGTAATAAATAAAAACACTTTTATTTCAATTTGATTCAAATTAGTTTATCACTTGTGCCCATTATCTCGGTCTTGACTTGATTTAAATCTTATTTTTTTTAATGTAGTAAGTAGGTAAGTATAATGCGAGTCGTCTATCGCGAGCTAAATTAACTTAGTTTGCAGTTAGTTTAGTTTGCCAGTTTTTTATACAACCCACATGTATGAAAAACGGGCGAACTAAACTAAGTTCAAACTAAGTTAGTCTGGCGGTGGACGGTGTATTCGTAAATTCTCTGAAAACTGTCATGCTCAAAATACTGATATTATTGCATTTGGTACGGAACAAAACTCAACGATCAACGTCAAAGTCAAAAATTGACATTGTCAAACAATCAAAACAAATTGTGGGGCCGTCCTCATTTTACTAATGTTTATTTTTATAATTAAATATAACTTAAAATGGCATTATGACCAAGAACTGTAAACATGTATAAACGGGTACATTACTGCGGCACAATATTGTTTATGTGTTCGCTTATTTATTTAGTTAGAGTTGTATTTACCGAGATTTTTGACGATGAAAGTGCATTGGTCGACGAATGGCTGGACCAAAACGATCTTAGTGATTTCAAGAAGCTTTTCAGAGAATATGGTAAGTACCTGCACTGTTATATCTCTAATTGTGTCCTAAAATAAATGTAAATAATCGTAGAAATGATAAGGAAAGGATGGTTTGGGCGCGTTCCAGGTCTAGCCTGTATTTTCATTCATTGCACCGATTCTGTAGACAATTCTACCTTAGTTTCATGATAGTTTCAAAGCCCGGGAAATCTGAAATGATCCCGACGATCAGAAACAGCAATGTAACATTATTATTGATTCTACACAATTTAGAACTTATTTTCTTTTTAATATTTCTATGTAGGTCCATTGTGAGACATGCTAGATCATAATCCTATTACAAAAACCATTATTGTACCATGTTTTATGGCAAATAAAAATATTACATTTTATTCTAACATAAAAGTTTAAGTACCTATATCAAATCTTGTGTCAGCTTAGTGAACAGAGTTAAAATGATTTTTCCTCAGTTTTCTCTAATACATTCTGTCTTCCTAGTTCTTTTCTTGAGAATTCCGTGTGTTGTAGACATGCTTATAAGTAGCTTGTAAGTATTTTATTTTTATTAATTCTATAGACAACTAGATCCAATTACAAAAAAATACTTACAATTCTAGATAATAGTAAAAAAAATAACTTATTTGCCATGTTAGTACTTACTTAAATTCTACTACTTACCGACAGGGTGATTTTTATAAGATGCCTCGGATGCTTTCATCAAGCCCATCAGCAATAGCTTTCAGGATGCTGTTACTACTGTCCCGCAACCTTGTGAGAAGAGATGCTGAGATTATGAGATTGCTATTAACTGTTTTATGTAATTATCACCTTTTTGTAGTCACATCACATCATCGGCTAATAATGTTCCCACTGCTGGGACACAGGCCTCCTCTCTGTGAGAGGGAGTGGGCCATAATCCACCACGCGGGCCCAGTTTTTGTAGTCATGGTACTTATTTGCTTTCACACCTGTTGGTAGGTAATAGGTAATTACCACCTAAGTACACATTATGGTAAAGCAATAAAGATATTGAGTATTGAGATGAATACTGTTCCATTCTGTCTCAAACTCAGAAATGTTATTTTTGATGTTGTGGCTGATACACAAACTTTCATAAAAAATATTTTTCCAGAAACTTCCAGGTTCTAAATATTATAATATTATGAAGCCTAGCTAATAACAGGTTGTTTTTCCTAAATAATCTTTATTTATTTTGCTAACATGTAAAACACTGGTTAGTAGACATGCATTAAAATTTCATGACACAGTCACAGTGTAGACATGTACCCTGTAAGGGCACTGCAAATATTTCCATATCAAATGATTAAATTACATAATATAATATTGATTCTAATTATAACAATTCATAACATTTTAATAAACATTAATTAAGTCATTATTACATTTTATTTCAAATAAATCATTATTATTAATTCGTTCATTCATTTTAGTCATCCTTTAATTCATACCACTATTAACCACTTGGTTTTTGTAAATTGTGAGTTTTTTTTAACCGACTTCCAAAAGGAGGAGGTTCTCAATTCGACTATGTTTTTTTTTTCTTTTTTTTTGTATGTTTGTTACGCGATTACTCCGCCAATTATGAATTGATTTTGATGATTCTTTTTTTGTTTGGTAGATCATACTTCAGAGGTGGTCCCATATAAATTTTATTAACTTTGCTTGGGTAGTTTTTGAGTTAGCTTCAATAATACGTATTTTTTCCCACTTAGTATGTGGATGATATGATAACATCCTGTCACTGTTATTTACATAGCAGGTAGTGGCATTCGAATTTGTGTGGGGTAGGTATCACAACTAAAAAGTGAAAAATAAATACATTTTACAAAAAAAAAAAACAACCGACTTCAAAAAAAACACTACAAAGTGAAAAATAACTTTAATTTCGGAAGTCGGTGACAAAGAACGAAAATTCAAAACCAAAGACACCAACCGTTTTATTTTTTATTTTTCCACTTTATCTATAATCGGCCGTTTAGCCATAATTAGATGTGGTTGAGGGTGGAATTTGTTTTATTGCCAGTCCAGTGAATAGCACCATCTATAGTGGGGACACTTCAGTTCCTTTGGTCAAGTTCCAGGATGTGCCATGTTTTAAGGCGTTTTATGTGGTCTCTGTCTTGAATTAGATCTTTAGCTAATGCGTTGCTGTGGTTGTTAAGTCTTTCTTTGTACTTTTTGCTGTAGTAATTTACTTCTTCTCTTATGGTCGGCATTTTTAGGTATTCATGTATTTCTGAGTTTCTTACAAACTAGTGTGCACTGGAGATTGTTCTTAGAACATTTTTTTGGAATCGCTGAAGTATCTCCAGGTTAGAATTGCTAGCAGATCCCCAGAGTTCCACTCCATAGGTCCAAATTGGTTTTATGATGGCCTTGTAGACAAGCAATTAATTGCTGAGAGAGAGATCTTCTCCAGCTTTTCGGCCTAATAGCCATGAGAAGTTCTTAAATTATATATTTTATTTTTGCACCCACACGTCGATCTTCTCCAGCTGTGCCTCCAGTTTAGCGGATGCTTTTATGGTGTCAGTATCGCTTGCTAGGCATGCAGTATCTTCTGCATAGGTCGCTGTAACCACATTAGCAGTCTCAGGCAGGTGTGCCGTATATATGGAGTAAAGTACAGAACCCAGTACCGACCCTAATTGCGGTGCTCCATATATACAACAAAGCTTCATCAAATTAAAGCTTCAGTACAGTAGCTTTAATTTGATGAAGCTTTGAGAATTCTTCTTCATATTTCACTTGAAACCGTCTTTGTTCCAGGTATGATTTTAGAATCATGTTGAATGAGTTTGGAAGCAGAGTTGTAAGCTTGTATAGAAGTCCCTTATACAGGACTTACCTAATACGAGGAATAAGTATGTAGATTCAAGAATCCAACACAAACCATTCAGAGATTACAAATATACATAATAGTTTCTAACTTTCTATTGTCATAGACATTAACTATAAATTAATGCTTGCCATGTTATCTTTAGTTAAGTAACTACATTCATAACTCTGTCAAAGTTCAATGTTCCCTTTATCTAAATTCGTTTACTAGTATACATTCTCGCAATTCAAAAAATCTTGTTACAAAAATTACATTTACGCTTTGTTTGGTAAGATTATAATCATAATCCTATTAACGTGATGAAAGCGAGAATGCCGCGGTAGAAAAATGATAGCAGTATCTGTAGAGATCCCGCGGGCGTGTGGGGCGGCTGTGACGTAGCCACCCGCCACCCCATTGGCCACCCTGCCACCCCCACCCTGCCGGCAAACAAATACAAAGACCGCTCGCTCGCTCAGTCGCGTCGCACCCTCCGTGCCGTGCGGACGTCGCTACACCCATGCATATCACCACACATCAGCTTATTATGATCGTTTTAATTAAAATTGTGATAAAAAACTCAGTCGGTATCAATTAAAAAATATTTATCTATAAATCTTTTTAGCCTCGTTTTAATTTCGAGTCGGAGTGATTTTCCTTTGTTCGAGGATTGTCTGTGGTGAAGGCGGTTAATTCGGTTTAGATAATTAATGTCAATTGAATTCTAAAGTACACCATGTGGCAATTCGAGGATTCGGAGATATATTCTATAGGGATGATCCATCCTTCCCACAGCCGGCACTCGGGGCTGTCTATGCTGTCTGGAGTTTCTCAGTTCTCAGGTAGGTTTTGCAAGCGTGTTGATAGTCTTTTGCAGGCTTAAACTTTCGCTTTAGTCAACAACGCGTTGAATTAACCCGAATGTAGGATTATTTTAAGACTTGTTTCTGTCTTTAATTAAACAGCTTTTTCTCCAGAATGTGACTAAGCGGCCCGACGAAAAATGCATTAAATTACTCAACAAAGTAAATCATCATGATCATTAAAAAATAAATTGTAATCAAATTCATTTTGGCGACAGTATTCATGACAACAATACTAATAAATTCACCGGGTCCCCAACAGTAACTTTAATAGCCTGTGACAAACAAACGGATCTTGTTATAATATTATGGTACCTTACTCTGTTGGATTAAAGTCGACGTTTGCCTGGCAAGTTACGTGTAACAAGGTTTCGCAGTACCATTGTCTGGATAATCCCTTCAGCGTTTCAGCGCTGGATTGTATCGTGCATTGCGTTATCTACTGTGCAGGATTTGGATTTCAGAGCACGTATACCCATTTACTTTTGCGTGGATTTGAGAATGAAATGAAAAAGGTAGATGTTATCGGCTCCTTGTTTTTTATAGGTTCTAAAATGTTAATGTACCTTTTGAACTTCGCTCTTCGATCGGCAATGTATCGGCGATCTATTAGTTGTCAGATCTCTGAAGTCGGCCGTAAATAAGTGACCATCGTTAATTAAACCAAAGTATTAACGTATGACATTAAAAAAACTGTCCGTCTAGTAAATTATGACTACAGGCGAAAATATTTTCCACTCCATTTCTCCCCAAGGGTATCGTAAAGGTGATGAAGAGCTTAATTCAAGAGGACAGCTAGCAGAATCCTCTTTCGCGCTACAGGCTTTTATGTAACGGTCACCAATGACGAGATCATTGATAGTTTTCGTTACGGATATTCATTTTAGCGGTTCTTAACTGGGTCCAATTTAAGCTGGACGTTAATGAGCTAAAATGAAAGCACTGTGCATTTAATTTTTAACTATATTCGACCACAAAACGAATGCTAAACTTATCGAAGTTAAGTTAAAACCTTAAAAAGCTATTGAAGAAATAACTGAAATTATTATTTAACCAAGGGAATAATTTAATTGGACAGCTCTAAAGACACCTTAAATCGTATGTTTGCTCGTGCACGCGTAATTGGATGCTTAGACCGTCTGTGCACTCCTTAATTGGTGCTTACAAACGTTTATGATACCTTAAATTGGATATTTAGTTGAAATACTGTATTGAGTTAGTTCATAGAGGTCTCTTGAGGGCCGTCTATACTGTCGCAGACTTAATAACGTTGAGATATTATTTTTTGTGTTAGCTTTGATCTGTGGACGTTGTGTTCGGTTAATTTCATAGATATTGGAACAAAAAAGTTTGAACATTTTAAGAACTGGCTTATAAAACAGCATGTCTACGCAACTAGAAACAAGGAATGAATTCCAAACGTGCCATTTTCCTCAAGATCGTTTGCCTAATAAACATGTAAAAGTTATTCAGGATAGTTTATTTAGATGAAATTGTTCCTAAAATACAACAATCTACGGAGACGATATCAAACATTTAAAAATGTTCAAACAACTCTGTCGGGCAGTTTCGTGTTATGCAAAAGGGAATAAAACAGCGCTGGGATTAATCTTATTTTTGTAGGCACGTTGCTTTATTGAGCGAACTTTAAAAATTATGCCCAAATATAAAGCCAGCGACTGCAACTAATAGGGATGATGCCTGGGTAAAAAAAAGAAATTCTATTTAGTCCGTCAGTCAGATACTAAACAAATATTAAACACGCATTTTTGCTTCATCTTATTAATAAAAAAAAACCGGCCAAGTGCGAGTCGTACTCGCCCATGAAGGGTTCCGTAGCAGCAAGTAACATTGAATGAAAGGTAAATTGCGGTTTACGATTTATGACGTATTAAAAAAAAACTACTTGTTAGATCTCATTCAAACCAATTTTCGGTGGAAGTTTACATGGTAATGTACATCATATATTTTTTTTAGTTTTATCATTCTCTTATTTTAGAAGTTACAGGGGGGGGGACACACATTTTACCACTTTGGAAGTGTCTCTCGCGAAAAAAATGATATTAGAAAACTCAATATTATTTTTGAAGACCTATCCATAGATACCCCACACGTATGGGATTGATGAAAAAACTTTTTTTGAGTTTCAGTTCTAAGTATGGGGAACTCCAAAATTATTTGTTTTTTTTTCTATTTTTATGTGAAAATCTTAATGCGGTTCACAGAATACATCTACTTACCAAGTTTCAACAGCGTAGCTCTTATAGTTTCGGAAAAAAGTGGCTGTGACATACGGACGGACAGACAGACAGACAGACAGACAGATAGACAGACAGACAGACAGACAGACAGACAGACATGACGAATCTATAAGGGTTCCGTTTTTTGCCATTTGGCAACGGAACCCTAAAAATGACTTAGATAAAACGCATTAAAGTTGGGGAGTGGGGGTCGCTACGTCACAAGTATAAAATCTACATACTCGTGACGTCATGGCACGTTTAAACTCAATGTATCGCCGTAATCTTTGGAATATGTAAAAAAAGAAAAAAATACGTGTCTAATATTTTTTTTATAATCTACCTGACGGACAACATTTTTTTTAGTTATAATGTCTATTTCCAACTGCACTCGTGTATAAGCACACGTAATGAGTGGTCCAAGTTATGGGGGACCTACAGTTTTGTAGTAATATCTATGTATCAGAAACTCCTGTTTAGGAAATCTAAAGGAGATTACCTAAATAGGAGTTTCTGATACATAAGATCAATGACAAAATACTAAAGGCATAGACAAGTAACTGACGTTACGTCGGGTGCTGACACATGGGTTACAAATTTTATTTTATTTTTAATTATTGCACACATCTATTTGTTATTTTATTTATGATCTGTTTCTGTGTCTATCCGTGACCTCACTGCGGGTCATAACGGAGTGTGCGACACGTATTTTTAAATATCACAGCATCATGCTGAGATAGGAGTCTTTTGGCCTCATACAGGACTTTCTGCTTTTTTTTTATTTTTACTTGGTTTTTATGTTTCTATGAATGTGTTAAGTTTAATTTGTGATCTCCTGTGCGAGTCCTAATACATACATTTCTTTCTATCAAAAATCCCACCGCGATCGAAAACTTTCATAGTTTTCATGACAAGCTTGCTTTAGCTTACCCGAGAAGCGTATATTATCGGGTGGGGTAAATACCTATGAGAAAGATATAAGATATTTTATTAGGAATAGCAGGTCCGTTTTTATTTAGTTACGTATTTTCTATAAAACCTAATTGCGCCCTAATTGCGTAACACACTTTGAATCACAATCCGAGAGTTTTGAAGGATATTGCTAATCTATTGCTTCATAGGTTTGAAAAATAACGTAATGGACGTGGGAGAACTGTCAAAATGAAACCCATTGCGATCAATTGTGTGTCAATTTATGTGTGTCAATTAACCCGTTGCTGAAAAAAAGCTACTTTGAAGTAAATAGGGCTCGACCGCAATTAAAAATAACGTTGTTCGTTAGCCAGTGTCGTGTTTTTAATTAGATTGCAAACTTTCTAGTAGAAATGAATTTTACGAGTTTAGTACTCAGGTATAGCTCGGGTGGACAGTATGCGGCAGACGAACAATAGGGTTTTAATATATTTTAACAGCTGCATACGTGTGCTGGGCGTTCATTTGATTTGTTCTAAAAAAACTGACACTCCGGGAGTGCCGAAAGAAGTGAAAACTTTAAAAAAAAATCGGCACCGCGGTAATCAACGCGTTAATGTCTTTTACTCCACGGTGTCGGTAAACTGCGTTACAGTATCGCGAAATCAATGGTTTAGTTCCATCTCAAAAATGCTCAACGCGCCTATAGAAGTTTTCCTTCAAAAACCTTAAGCCCCCAGTACCTAGTACCTACACATTGGGCGAGTCCATCGCTCGGCCAACGTATACTGGGCCTTTTTGCGTGATTTGCAGTTTGATTTATGTTTATACATTTTGGCCACCCAACGTGTACTGGGGCTTTAAGTAGCACTCCACAACTTTTGAATTCGTGAATTGCATTTAAAAAAGTTGCAACTGCTTAGGCCAATTACTGTATTGGATGGTGGACCGTCGTCGTCAGTCATCGCCATGTAATTCGCAGTCATTAGGCCGTGCGCACTTTTGGACGCGTTTTCGTACGAACTTTACTCGTGCCCGTTCTTCCAAGTACAAAGAGTGAGCGCAGACTGGGTGAAGCCAATTACAGACGTAGCTATAATATATCAAGACATATTACGAAATATTTTCCATAGTAGTCTTCGAGCGACCTCAGATAAAGCTATAATATAAATTTCTAGTCACCAAAAACTACGCAAAAAAAAAGTATATTAATTTATATTATAGCTACGTGTGTGACGGGCTTGAGACTTAGTTGTACGTATACGTGTAGTTCCGACGTCCGAAAAATCCGAACTTGTTGGGATTTGTTCTATTTGACGGAGAAAAACGTATCTATACGTGTCGTACTCAATTCGTACGACCATGGTCGTACGTGTACGCACGAGTAAAATTCGTATGAAAACGCATCCAAAGTGCGCGCGGCCTTAGGTTTTCAGTTATTCTACAGATTCGATAATAATTAGACGAAAATTGAGAGTGAAATTGCAATTTTCTTATCACCGGCACCGTTGCAATGCAGCAGTCGTAGCGGGCACCACTTGGAACTAATTCAAAATGGCCACCCGACCTCATCTTATGTTAACCTTGTCTGGTTTGGCTCACGTTTTGTTTGGGGAAGCTCGCCTTGTGCAGTGGACATTATAGCACTGTAGTTTAGTACTAGTGGCCTGCCAAGTGCCACGCTTTCGGGTAAATTTATTAATTGAATTTAATACTTATCCAATTGAAATAAGGTATATATTTCATTGCTCGGTGATTGATCTTGGAGCATTGCAGCGCAGTTTTCTTTGGAGCATCGGAGAGCACGCTGGAGGATACCGCGGCGGGAGGAGGCGATATGCGCCAGTATGCGCTGGAGTCTGCCAGTCTGCCACACTCTTTCAAAAGCGACTTTTCGACTGCGTAGTCGCTAATGGAGAAATCAAATCCCGGGTGGCTACTCGGCGGATGCCGCGGCATACCGGCGGATGCTCCGGTAAGCTGGCGGACGCTTGCTTGATTTATCTTGTCAGTATGCGCCGGCGGATAGAGGAATCCTCCTCGATGCTCTCACCTTTTTTTGGTGGGAAATCATCAATCTGGGCGGAGCGGGAGGGCGTGTCAGACTCTTACTGACTAAAACCCACCCGTGTTCCTTCAGTTGCCGTGTTGCCAGGGGGCCCCGATTTCCCTATCGGTTTTCTTCGAACCCCCGGCAGGCATTGGCCCTAGCGGACCCCGTCAATTCTGCTGACATCTCTTTCAGGCGCGCGTGGAACACAACGCGCCGTCGACCCGGGCTTACTCCTTATCGGACGGCGAGCTACCCATTGCTCACCGTCCGCAAGCCCGCGCCTACGGTGGCCGGAAATCTTCACGTGATTCCCGACGCCCAGGGCGTCTCCTGCTGCGGCGGTTAGGGGCGCGAGGGCGCGAAATTTGCCTCTCCCTCACGCGCTCCGTCTCCTCCTTCGTCGATGCTCTCCCCTGCCGTCCGTCAGTGCGCGCAGGCCCCAACTGACTATAACCTTTATCGGAAGATATTTAGTAGTATTAACAATAACGATGCAGTTGCAAAATTGACACTGGCCCGAAATCATAGCAAATGTGTTTATAATTAAAGATGATAAGCAGAGTGGAGGCCCATTATGAGGCATTTATATCTTCCTTACTACCTTTTAACGTTAGCAAGCCAAATATTTATTTCCGAGAAACAAGAAAATACTGCAGCCAAATGATCAATCAGGTTCAGAGGACAGATTCAATATTTTTCTTCCATTTCTATCACAAGAAAGAAAAACAGCCATAACGTAACATAAAAGTAAAACAATGGTCTGGTGCACAAAAAGCAGTGTGATCGCGAAAAGCATGCGCTGCAGTGACCCACTTTTCCCCACTTTGTTTTGAATACCAGCAGCGACGTGCATATAAATAAAATTTATGCACATCCGATACATAAATTGCTTTATGAACCTAGATAAAAGCCATCTCGCTGGATAAACGAATGCAATTAATAAATCCATTTAAATGTTGCAATTCGACGCAGTGTTGTCGTTAGTTACAATGTACTAAAAGACATGCTAGTCTGTAGCATTCGGCACTTTTCAACAGCATTTTCGTGTTGTTTTACTTGACTTCTCTGTAAAAAGTCGACTTGTAACCAGTACTCTAATTGTATGATACACGATCAATCACATCGTTTCGATTTGAAAGAGTTTGCTAATCCATTGCTTCATAAATTGGAAAAAAAAATCTGCTCAACAACGTAAATAACGCAATGAATGTTGTTGAACTGTCAAAATGAAACAAATTTGTCATAATCGTTTACGAAAATAAGTTACGCAATTATGGTACTGGTTATGATTATGACAACAAGAGTGCCTGCCGTGTGTTGGATTGCTGGGAGATCAGGAAGTAATGGAATTATACCATCCCACTACTTCCTGACCTCCCAACCAGTTAATTAATTCATCATCTGCCTAGCCTTTTCCCAACTATGTTGGGGTCGGCTTCCAGTCTAACCGGATGCAGCTGAATACCAGTATTTTACATGGAGCGACTGCCTATCTGACCTCCACAACCTAGTGACTAGGTAACACGATACCCCTTGGTAAGACTGGTTGTCAGACTTTTGGGCTTCTAACTACCCGTAACGACTGTCAAAGATCTACAAATGACAGCCGGGACCAACGGCTTAACGTGCTTTCCGAGGCACGGAGGGGACTTGGTATGTAAAGATGGTCATCCATCCACGGACCAACCGCGGCAAGCGTAGCTTAACCTGATCGATCATTGTTGGATTGCTGGGAGATCAGGAAGTAATGGAATTATACCATCCCACTACTTCCTGACCTCCCAACCAGTTAATTAATTCGATAATCAAATAATTTTTAAATATTTCAACAATTGCCAGCATTATCGACTGTTTCATCGGCACCTCTAAATATTTTTTTTAACTTTTGTACCTCGTTAGGTAGCTAATTAAACGAAGATGTCTTCTACGTAATTTTTACGCTTAATGCTATAGTAAAATTTTGAGATAACTGGTGTCAAAGTCCATGTACACATGGCTACACATCAAGCTATACATTTCCAGTATAAGCTGACCTCGCATTGTACGAAAATGCTTTACAATGCGAGATCAGCATAAACTAGAAATGTATAGCTTGATGTGTAGCCGTGTGTACGTAGATGATTTTTGAAAATGGTTAGTAAACCTTTTTTCTTTAACTGTAAAAGTTAAAGAAAGAAGGTTTACTAACCATTTTTGTTGACGTTTCTGTTTGATGTTTTAGAAAATTTTGTTACATCAAAAGGTTTGCTAAATTATTAAGTACCCAATGGGATAGCAATGAAGGCCATTAAATTTGAGAATTTAGAAAAAAGTAATATTTCGTGATGAATTTTGGGAAATTTTCAAAAAAACATAAAAATTGTGTTTTCTCGAATCCCATGAATTTTCGCCTGGGCTTTATGTGGTGTTTAATTGTTGCAAATAGGTCACACTATCACGTCGTGGAAGGAATACGTCAAATTACTAGTCACCCTGTATAGATAAACTAGCAAGTTCAAAACTGCTAAGAAATAAACTTAGCTCTGCAGTATAAGGTACTTAATTGATCCATATATTTAGTAACCTGTTACGCTTAGCTATTTCTAGGGAGCCATAAAAAACTCTGAAAGAAATCGATACGTGTTTCACCTCTCAACGAGGCGTCCTCAGGATGACGATTGACTTGTCGCGAACCTGAACACGGCGTGTTGCCACACCAAGCGCTGAACGCAGAGACGCGCTCTGCAGTATGGCAACATGTTTTACGAGCAATATTTTCTTCTCGCAATCTGTTTAGTATTCCGCTGTTGTTCTGTCCCGATCAAAAATGTAGTGTATTTGATGCATTATGTATGTAGGCCGGTAGCAGGTTTTGATTCAATTTTTTTTTATATAAACTTGTATAAACCATTATATTTCCGGCTTTAGATGTGGCGTGGGTAAAATCTCTTTGTGAAATTCTTAGTCTAACATTTCAAGTTTTTACTGAAGTTTCATAAGCTTTTATGAAAGTGGTATCTAAGAGAATAAGAAAGAACATATTTTAAATGAAACGTGCGGTGTTATTTAAGCATTTTACTTTGAACAGCTCACAATGTAATTATTTCTTGATGATTAAAGACTTTTACTAAATATTCTTTTATAATCCACCTTCATTTCATCTACCTATTCTTTTGAACAACGAAGTTAATCCCTACTTTATAATTTTTCGTAATTTTAATTAAGTCTGGTTTGAACTTAAAATAAACTTGACATCTGAGGTAAGTCCGTTGACATTCGGTAATCTACCAGAGCCTGTCACAGCTATATCAAGAATAGTGATATTAATTTAGTATACAAGTTGATTCACTACATAACGATGTAATTATTCAGTGACAAACAATCTCGCGAGATCTAATTAATGTGCCTGGCCAACTTGAATTTGTGAGTGTGCAAGTTTACTTAAACGTCCATCTGCAATAGCGCGTTGGAATCACGCCAAATGCGTCCTGTCGTTCAGCAATATGTAACAAAATGTTCAAATTAAATGAAAAATCCACTTTCACGCCATTTTGGTTTCAAAAATGCATCGAACGGAACGCCACGTTCAACACTGACCTGACGCAAATTGACCTTTCATCGTAGGTTCTGAACAAACTCGGTTACTAATCGATTTGTACTCCGCCCTGCCTGCGGCTGAATCTGCTTCAATTAGATAATCTTGTTTCGTATCCCTCGAGTAAAATGTTATTGCATTATGGTAATGGCTAAAGCGCGTCTTTGTGTTGGTTTGGGAGTCAGACGTTAATATTTTGATTCAAAAGTCAAATCACATTAGAGTTATAAAAGCGAGTGTAATTTGGTGTATTTGTATTTTTAAAATTGATATTCAGCCGTAGCTGGTTAGACCGAATAGGCTTGGTTAAAGAAGATGTAACTTTCAATATAAGTTTATATTTAAGTAAATTATTTGCCTGAGATGAATCTGGTATTTACCAAGTTCCAAAATATTTTATTTAAAGGTCTTCAGTACGTTGTACTCTACAAATGATATAAGAAAGAAGTATTTAACACAGATGCTCGAATATGTTTGTTTATTCCTTGAAAATATTCTGCAATCTATAATAATGTCATCAACACACATTGACCACACCCAAGCGTTTCACCAGATAGAAGTGCATTGCCCTTATAGGATGCATCTGTATTTACAGGTCCACCTGTAGCCCGGGATGGCCCGGTCGGGGGTCACCGGCCCAGTTCCGCGCCCTAGTTCCCCGTAGCCCGGCTACGCAACAAGTGATGTGTCATTATGTAATGTCGAATAGCGTATTTAGATGATGTTGTCGTCGTTACAGACGATGAGGGCCTTCAATCAATGTGTTAGCTGATTAAGACAATGGGAATTGATTTGTCTTTGATGATATGGCGTTGTGTGTGCTTTTAGGTAGATATGGTGACGAGTCTTGGTTTAGATAGTTAGTTTTCTGTCCCACAGCTTTACGAAAAATTCGTCTTTAGAGTGTTTTTTGCTGGTAATGGCTCAGCTCTTGTATCAGATTTAGAGATGCTGTAACTCTGATATTTTCTTAAAAATAGAATTTCAACAAAGTCAAAATAGACCGAAAATGGTGATACAGAAAGCCTTAATTTTGACGCCTTTGTAAATCTTTTTTGTTTCACAAAGTGTGACATGGGTCACGCGGTCCACGGAACAATCTTTTGTAAGGAAATTATCACAAAAGAGCGTTTTTCGTGAATCACGTGCCCTATTTATTTAACATAATTAGGGCTATCGCTGCGAGATAAATCTATCTTTTTTGAATAATGTGCTGAAATTGAAGTAATGCTACTATATAAAGTCTTTATTAACATAAATGAGACTTGAGATTATTATATAGTTGAAGTTTGTGTTATCTAGAGGAAATTTTCACGTTACTGTACTGCTGAGTTATTACACCGATAGATGATATAGGCTTTCATCGATTCATCGAAGCGTTGCGCGAATCGTTTAGTAATAGCATATACCCAGCGCCTATACATATAACGCCACTGCCTTTTAAAAGAAATAGCTTTTATATTTCAGCAATTTCAGTCGATACACCATTACCTCGACTACATTAACTAATCGACACCTGAGTCAGCGAAAACAATTGATGGCCCAAAAGTCAAGGTCAAAGCTTTTAACTCCATGATATCGAAGGCTATAAAGGGCTATACCCTACTTAGTGAATAGGATGCGATCAGCCGGATGGCAGACCCTGAAACAATTTAAAGGGCTGCGGACGAGAACCAATATTTGTTCAACGAGATTGGTAGATTTGCTGCGTTTGATATTTGCTGGAAATAAACTTGGTGTGAAATTGTCTGGTTTGGGTTTTCGCCATTTTGTGTTTTTTTGCTAGCCGTTTTTGGTCCATTCTTGAGTAATGAATGTCGTCTTTTCAAACTTTTCGAGCTCATGAAAGTATTGTTCTCGAATCCTTTGAAACAATATACCTTATGTGAGAAAGAATAACATTACATAACAGGCGAAATTATTGCTAATAATAACAGGGATAAATGGTTCATAAATCTCGTGAAGCTGTTATTACTTACTAGTTCGCCAGATCTATACGACAGAGATATTAACTTAATAGCAATAATGTACATTGGAACTTCGATGTTGGAAGTTGGCACAGGTTCTTAATATTCTTATGTAGATGAATTCTGACATCTGGAGAGCGAATCAAGTTGGGGTAACAACAAAGTTTTTGCCAACATAAACGTGTGCGGCTAAAATCTGAATTTCCTTCTTCAAAAGAAAATCGTATCAGTTGTTTTCTTTGCACAAATGTAGTTCTTGCGACCGTCGCCTCGCGTTCAGAAAGTGGTAATAAAAGTGCGGTAGTCGTAAAAAACTTTGTCATCGTATATTTAAAGGACGCCGATTTTATTGTAAGTCAAGTTCGTGACTCAGTTTTCTGATCGGGGACTTAGGTTAAGTTGAAGGCCTATTTGCATAATTTTTGAACACTCAAATAGTTTTGAAAGGTATTTTTGGAATAGCTACTGAATTTTTTCTTACGGGATCTTATTTGCATACCTAAAGCCCTATGTAAGTATGGAATCTGAATTCTGATGTAAGTAATATTATTAAAGGTTACCAAGAGATCTCTCACTGCAGAATATGAAATTAGCTTTAATGATAAATTTAAGTTGAAGGCACTCATAAAGTTTATGGAAACCACAAGGTATCGTACTTTCAAAACTCAGCTTATAATAACAATGCTGATAGGAACAGACATAAGTACCCTTACAATTGTTTAAAAAACCTTGCCAAATGATCCTATTCGAGTCGCGACACCTTTGTACGGCATAAAAGAAGCGGGGGCAAGGTTCAAGGGTGTGATTGAATTGAAGAGTCTACCACAAAGCCTGGTACAGAGCAGTACAGTCAAATTCACGTGTAATCTAAGAATATTCTATGTGAAATCCAAGTACAAGTTACCAAAAGCACTTACGATAATTTTGGAATTGGTTTCAAGGGAAGGAATCGAAAAGAAACTTCGGTGTCGTTTGTTTCTAAATCAAGTGCTGAATATTTAAAAGTTAGGACTCATCTCACTTCTTATTTGGACTTTGAATAATTCATTGTTAGTAGGAACGATTTGAATGTATTTTGTATTTGTTTGGTCATTCCTTGTGTGTGAATTGTTGAGAAAAATAAACTAGAGCTAGCCTCGTTTATGTTAGCGCGTTTTGTGTTTTCTACTCAATCTTCGTCAAAAAATGAATCCTCCTTATTGGCATACTTAGGACGAAGTTATAAATCATTTTATCTATATCGACGAGGTCAGTAAGGAAACTTGACGTACACCTTAACTGATTTCTGTCTTGATTCACGCCACTTAGTAACAAGAAATTTATGAAACAACAAATTTCTAAGTTGTTTGTTCTTCGCAAAGTACACAAACTTTTTGATTATTTTGGGAAAATATTCGGAGGCTTTGTTCAAAAGATAACTCCCAATAGTTGTTTACTTTAAAGACTTGTACCTCATGATAAATTGGTTGAACAAATTTTTTTTTGTCTGCTAGAGTCCAAGCTTATTCTTAGGCGAGGCTTTTTTAATGCTGTAGGAAAAGCGCTTGTGACTCTTTTCACAAGCGCTGAAGCGGTGAAATTTTTCTGAAAAATGAGCGTTTTGATTGCGTTCATTGATGCTGCAGCACGTCTCCACCGACGTTTCTGCAAAGACACGTATAATAAATCTTATGTGCCTATGGTACATCATCGGTGACTTACGAGGATCTGCTGACAACCGACGGAAATTGGATCTTCAGTATCCGTCGGTTGCCTTAATACCAGTGACCATAAGTTCCCAAAAGCTAGATTTTAATTTCGCCTGAGAGTGGCGTAAATGCACAATCTCGATTGTAAATGGTTAAGGACAAGCTTACCTAGCACGGTACTATTGTACTTCTTGTACATAAGTAGTTTGTAAGAAGTGAAGTACTTACCTACTAGAAACGATTTTTCTTATCGCAAAACAACGTCAGCATAGCGTGTTTACTGCTTTTCGTGTTTAATCTCCAGATACTATCTAGGCTAGTCTCTGCTTTACAACTTAGATTAAAACCTCGCGTGCCTCATGTAAGCTGGCAGTTTAAAGTTTTCCCGCCCTTTTATCAAGTTTTTGAATGGCGTTTTCTGGGTGTTCCGTTCTTTGTCGGAAAATAGAATTTATGGCTGGGGAAGAGTTGGGCACTTCGGGTTCATTGTTGACGAAGTTTTGTGTGTAGGAGGCGTTTACCCTCAGCTGAGTTGAGTTTAACGCTGTTTTGTTTTAAAGGTTAATTACTCAGCGTTTAATTTGAAAGTTCTAACTGGTTTTACAATATTAAAATGTTCGTTGTTTGTGTACCTATCTGTTTTACTGTACTGAATGATTTTATTGTTCTGAATAATTTATCAGAAAATTCTAGTCTTGCTTTCATTGACCTAATCCTTGAAATGTATAAATGTTTTTCAGAAGTTATACAATATACGGTTACCATGTCGTGTTTGTCTTTTTTCCATAGATATGGTAGCGTGACTCACGCTTTGAAGGTCATGGTCGAAACTGTCCCAATGTTCTTCGTTATAACTGTCTAAATCTAAATATTACTAGACGTTGTCGAAAATATACGAGAGATTGGCATAAATTATATTCTTTTGGAGAAGTTTTTAATTTATTTTATGTCAAATAGTGGCTATAAAATTACCAGGATTCTATTATAAAATCGTTTCCATTCTTTTGAACTAAAATAGAGACTAATAAGTTTTACGTAAAACTACTGATTTGGTACTGAATCAAATCCTTTTGCTATAAAATGTCTTAAATATTATGCCGCAACGACGCTCTAAGGACTCACTAGTTAGATTACAAATTATGAATTCATATTTAAGTGACATTTGCCTATCTATCGCACTGCGGATTTCTATTAAGTTATAGATAGTACCGTGAACGGCTAAGCGATTTTTGTCTAATTAGCAATTATTAATTTACTACGCAGACAATCAGAAGCACATTTGTATTATGTAAGACTATGTAATTTGCAGCACATAGAGTCTATGTTGTTAGCGTGTATTATGTCACAAAGTTACAGCACAACCATACTTTTGGACATTACAGCTAGCACCAACTTTCTTGTGGTAACACAGGCTACCATTAGTCCCAAGGTCAAGGTCGCGTCGTTTCCAGGCAACGTACTGACAACGAAGCTTTTCTCGCTGTAATTTAATATTATTAATGGTTGTTGAACATGGATTTTGCATTAAAATGTTATTAGCTGTAATAATCGCTCGTTTAATGTAAATAACTATGAAAGAGGGGTATTGTTAGGTGTCCCGCGGTGGGCGCCATTAAGCTTACGTATTCTGTTTTTCTGAATGTTGATATCAGAACATTTGCAATCAGAGCTTTCTCGCGTAATTAATGAAAAATGGGTGTTATTAGTGTAATTAGTACCGTGTAAGATGAGATTTTACATGATAAAGCGAATTCGTTAGTAGTCCCACGGTGGGTGCCATTAGGCGTTTACACGGTTATTGTTTCTGAAAATGTCTAATTGAATTATTCAACGCCTCTGCGCAGATTCAGTAATGATTTACATGTTACATTTTTATTTACTAACCGCCTAATGTTTAATGAAACTGAAAATATAAGGTGTTAACAGTGTTATTGTATTGTTGTAATTATTACGTTTTATTCTCAATTTAGCTCGCCAAAAAAACTATCATTTGAAAGAAGAACATTCCTCTTTTCCAGGGATCTCCACGCTGTCCGGATGCGGGTCTCCCGACCAGCTCGACCGCCTACCCGAGCTGCCGGCGGCGGAGGAGAAAAGACTGCGTCGTGCTGCGCAGGTGCTGCAGCAAAGGCTGGTACTGCGTCAGTGGCTGGCCACGCATAGGTTGCAGCATACTTATACCAAGTACGTAACAATACTATAGCCTAGCTAGGGTATAATAAAGGAGCAGAGCAAAGCAATACGAATACGCAATTTGAATTTAGCTATTTATTTTAAGAGGACGTCTTCATTTTTACGCGCCTACCACAATTACGAGCCTGCGGGAGAATTGGATATTTGTGGACAAACAAACAATTTTCCTGCAGAATATCTGCTCTTTTATTCTTACGATTTTCACCGCTTCAATATGAAGTCCCTAAAAATTTTCGCTCCACACGTACCTGCACCAGAGATAAAAATAGCTTTCCGAAACATCAATCTACAGTTTTCAAAGTGCCTCTGTCTCCGTGGAAGCTTGTCTGAATGAGTCGGCGAAGGTATTGTCACCACCGCCGACAGCTCCGAACAAAGGGCAGCGCTTGTATCAAAATTGACACACTTTCAACAAAAGGTTGGCCTGACGGCCCGTCTATTCTGAATTGAGATATGCAAGCTTGTAGTTTGAATATTCACAATGTAGGGTTTATTGAATTTTACAACTTTTAAGTTAAAGGTTCAAAAAAAAATTGTATTTGAACTACTCGAAATACTGCAGAGAGAAAAACTGAAGTTCGTGCGATAAGTTCTCCTAAAATAAAGTCAAAGTCAAAAGTCAAATCATTTATTTCAAATAGGCCCATGTATGGCACTTTTGAACGTCAAAAATTACAAAATAATAAAATTGATTCTAGTCGCCCCTTTCAAAAGGTAGTTTTCGTATGGAGAAGAATGGGCAAGAAACTCCACCGTTACTCTTTTAAAATGTTTTACAATTGTTTGTATATGTACGTACATATGTTAAATAATTATTATATGTGAAGAAGATGCACCTAGAATAAAATTACTATACCACAATAGGTAAAAAGAATTAAAAATGAAGCAACGATAGATAATTTAATATGTGATAGATACATGGTGCTCACATATTTACAAACATTGTAAAAGTAGACGATTTTCCTAAAATTTTACAATTAATAAGTCAGTGTGTGAGGAAGTAATCATAGAATGTAAAATCAATGTCATAAAACACAAAGTAATAAATTTTACAATTAAATTAGCAACCAGTTTGATTTTGTCTTGAAAGTGTAATAAGTACCAAAATGCGTCACTCAGCAGTTCCGCAAGTCTTTGTTCGAACTCGCCCCTTTTTCCTTAACACGTCAAGAGGAAATGTCAAGGTCACGAGTACCCACTGGGCTAGGATTGTTGGCACATGTCCGACACGTGCTGTCTCACAGATTTATTGCAAGAAAGATTAGTTCAAATGGTTCAAATAGTTTCTAGTTTTGCTGGCAATAATGCAGTTTTTCTAAATTGCTTTTTTTGCTAGAGAAAAGTACTTTTATGTAGGTCATGGTAGTTAATCTTGACTACTGAGCTAGTGTCACTATTATAGTATCTAGTTTCTTGCTCCTATATACCACCTCTATCTTTAACTTGATACCCGCTTACCCTCATTTTCCATTTCCTTACACGTGTAACATATTTTAAGCTTCTTCTCCACAGGCGCGTTTTTAACGCGCGATAATAACGCAAGCGTTATTGCGATATCGGTTTTCAGTATATTTAGTATTAGGACGGCCACGAAGTTACACACTGCTGCGATAATAACGACGCAGTAGAAGTAGGACGCTTGCATTACTCCGTCCTGCAATATTCCGATATATGTTCTTAGAACATTTGGTATTCGGACGCATGCGATCTTACACACACTTGCTTTAATAACGCTCGAAAGGTGTAGTGCAGGCGGGGGGCCTGTAGTGTAGGTTACACGCAGACGTTCGAAATATCGGACGATAAAAACGCAGCTTTGTGCAAGGAATTGGGACGCATTATCCCAATAATGCTAATTTTATCGCGCGATAAAAACGCGCCTGTGGAGAGAGGCTTTAAGCTAACGACCGTGACGTTGAGTTTATTGCTTTTAGAATTATTATTAGGAATCATTGAGCTTATATTACAGTTATTCCTGGCTTTTCTGAATTTTCAGATGTTCTACTATTGACGCTAATTTAATTTCGCATACTTGGCTTATACTGGTCCAAATGGCTGGGAATATTTATGATATTCTAGGATTTTACGCCGCACCCCGTTGAGAGCCAATTTCCTAAATGTGCTACGGAAGGTGCGACTAGTATCAAAGTTAATTTCCTTTCGAATAGAACTTTCCTAATAGAATTCTTGAAACTAGAAAGTTTAATGATTTTAACAGTTGGACATTCATTTAATTATGTTCCTTTCTTTTGGTTACTTTACCTCTTGCCATTTGTTGAATTATTGAAGTGAAAACTTCTTTAGGCGCATTGGACATTTTTGAGATGGGACTAAATCATTGATTTCGCGACACCGTGACGCAATTTATCGATACCGTAGAGTAAAAGACATCAATGCTTGATTACCGCGGTGCTGATTTTTTTTTTCACATTTTCATTTCTGTCGGCACTCCCGGGCTGTTTTTTTTATTAATTTTCTTCTTTTGTTAATTTAATGGTTTTGTAGTGTTGATTTAGTCTATCAGTTCTGCACAAAACATATGAGAATCTATACTAGCACACGCAGTTGTAAAAGATTAGACATTCAGCTGACGGCGCCGGCGGCGGCGGACGAACGTAAAGTTTGTCTGCAAAAGGGAACTGCAAGGGTTTTTTTTAGGAATATCGTATAGGTACCTACTTTTACAATGCTTGTAAATATGTGAACACCATGTATCCATTACATAATTATTATTTTTTCTGTCATTGCTTCATTTTTAATTATTTTTACCTATTGTGGTATATTATTCCAGGTGCATCGTCTTCACATATAATTATATAATTAATGTATACAAAATATTGTAAAACATTTTAAAAGAGTAACGGTGGAGTTTCTTGCCCATTCTTTTCCATACGAAAACTACCTTTTGGAAGGGGCGACTAGAATCAATTCTATTTTTTGTTTTTGACGTTCAAAAGTGCCTTTTTGTGCCTAATTGAAATAAATTATTTGACTTTGACTTTGGATCCTTGCATGATGCAGGCTGACAAACATTTTATTCTGGTTGCATTTTATCATTCAAGCGAATTTAGAACCAGTTACAAAATTGTAAAAAAAGCGTTTGTTTTTGAATAAAATTTATAAGCCACAGAAATAGCACAACACGACAATACTCATAAATGGAAATCGAAAATGTGATAAAAACAACTCCAGCAAAGAAACCAGAAAAACATAAAAACCGGTCAAGAGCGAGTTGGACTGCACTGAGGGTTCCGTATCATTTTAATTTTTTTTTATCGGTGAGGCCTATATTCGTCAGATAATTTTAACACTGCACACTGCAGTGTAGAATATTGCACTTTTTGGTCAGCGCCATCTCTTGTCCGATAGTGGAATTAATTTAACTTTTGTTGATGATTTCTGAAAAAGTGTGCTATTTAGAGACTTATCTATTTAGAGGTTTTATTCTTCCTGTAATCTTTACATAAATTTCTATCACATAGAATAATTTCTGATTTTTCTCTATGCAAACTTCGGAGATAAGGGGGGGAACGGTATTCTTTTACATTTTTCGTCACAAGTCGAAAACTACGCGGGCTAAAAAAAAAGAAAAATGTTTGAGAATGTGCAAATAGCGCTCTTTCATATGATACCCGACATGCCCTAGTAGCCCCACTTCGAATTTTTAAGACACCCGTTCAGACACTGCGCCAAAAAAAAAAAAAGCATTTTTATTTCTTTTTTATTTGCAAAATAGTTGGGTAAACGTCATCTAAAACTATTCCAAATTGCATGTTGATAGCATTACCAGTTCTTGAGATATTCAGCTGTGACAGACAGACTGAGTCGCACCATGAGGGTTTCTTTTTACCATTTTGGTACAGAACCCTAAAAATGATAATAAAAGGCATTTATGCATACCTCGCACCAAATCCGAGCCGGCTTAACCGCAGCTTTCCACCACATTTTACTGAGAGCTTAAAATCTTGCAAAAATTTGAATACATTTCGTATTCACTTCTTAGCTTGCATTTTCCGGAAACTCTGGTCCATGCTCTCTACAAGTCTACAACATGTGTGGTGCATATGTTTGCGTACGAGTACGTACCCTCTCGGGGGAAATGCGGCAATCCGCTTAATAGTTCTATTTCGAACTTCGAACAAAGGAATCTCAGAAGAATAGTACTGAATTCTTGTCGTGTTTTGTTTGACCTTTGCAAAATTGAGTTTGGGACCCTCCTTGAATACAGTACGCCTATAAAATGCGCGTCACTGAGCCTAGGATCATGACTGCTTTATTTAGACCCAGAATTATGCTTTTAAAGGGCGCCAGAACCAGGAAAAACGATGTTTTCATGAAAATTAAAAAAGGGCAATCATCCAAACCGATTGGCGCTTTGGATTATTACATTTAAAATGTACAAACACAATCTGAACTCTATGCTCTTTAACGATCCAACGGGTTTTCATATTCATTGCTCGCGCCGTCCTCTTCCCGAATACAAAAGGGTATTGAAATTTTTATCTTCGGGATCCAGTCACTTAATATTGGAGGGAAATTCTTAAATTCTCTCAGCGAACTTAGCTCTTTTGTGTTTGTGAGGCAAAGAGCTGGATGGCGCACAAACGAACTGAAATCTTTTTGTAGATTGTGTGTTAGGCTTCAGCGCTGCACGCGAGCAAATTGAACGCGATGGCAGCTATCAATAAATTCCCACCTGTCTCTGACCGAGCATTGTTCGCTGCAAGTAGGTCAACAGCCACGTATACCTTTATAAGCCCACTCATAGTCTTTTCTGTACACACTAACAAGCATCTACAGTTTTCTTAATGTCCCTCGGGTATCATCGGATTTCCGAATACAAACGAATGTTAATTTCCACGTCCATCAATTATTAGATTTATCGGGTATAATAATTTGAATTCAGAACTAAGTACTTTATGGTTGTTTTGTTTTGATTTCCGTGTGAATTATATAGAGCTATAAAACTATTTTCCTATCTGTCGTACCTGTAGCGGCTTTTCTCCCATTATTTAAATAAATTACATTAATTTAAAGAGTATTAACAATTCTATATATTTCCAACTCGATTGAGAGCGTCCGGTCTACACCAATTGCAAAGGGCAACTGATAGAAAACCGACGGCTGACGAAACACACGAGGTTTGCCGAGGGACATAAGAACATATTTGTACTGTACAATATTCTTTGGTATAATGTTTTTGACTTTCATCAGGCTACAGTTATTCCTCCTTTTATGAATGGAACTCGTTTACTTACCGTTCTAGAGGTGAAATTGCCTTTCTGCAGTTTTCAAGTTGTTACAAAGTTAATCTTGGCGATTTACACGAAGTTTTTCACAAAATTAATATACCAAAGCACTGAGGTTGTGAAAAGTAGTAGGTTATTTGCGGTTACCCAACAAAATGTACCTATTTATGTGCTTTGGAATGCTACTTTGTGAATTATTAGCAGTGATTCAGCTTTTCCGAGGTAGAACTTCAAGTAATCTAATACAAAGTTGATGTTAAGAATGCGGCGACGCATGAATTGTCCATACAAACGTAGTACATAAATCATTTGCAATTTGAGCATGTTTCCACCATATTATGTTGATATTCGGATTGAGACAGTATTTTTTTTTTTTTATTTATTTATTTATTTGCTAACATGTAAAACACTGATTAGTAGGCATGCATTAAAATTTCATGACACAGTATTAAGACATGTACCCTGTAAGGGCACTGCAAATGTTTACATATCAAATGATTACATAATTATATAATATTGATTCTAATTATAACAATTCATTACATTTCAAAAAACATTAATTCATTCATTATTACATTTTATTTCATTGAAATCATTTTTATTACTTTGTTCATTTATTTTAGTCATTATTAGTAAGCATAACATTATAGTAATATAGTAAAGTAATTTATTATTATTTTCACATTTACGTGAAGCTTATTATTACGAGGTCAATTGATTCACCTAGGCTTTTTTTTATCTAGGCTCCTACGTCTTTTTATTTCCAAAAACTTACCTTTAAATGAAGTGTAAGCGAATTGCATTTCGTACATTTTTACAGAGTAAATGACATGTTTTCATATTGTTTTTTCTGTATTATAAACAACAATATTTGTAATATTGTTGTTTATAATACAGCAGTCCGCAGAAGCATAGTTTATGTTATCAAGTTACAAATTATCGAAAAAAATATGAAAATACATTAAGTTTTCATTCATAATTTTTTGTATTTCGGAACACATCCAAATTTATCATAAATTTTCGAAAGCTAGTAGTACTATCGCGTCAAGCAATAATTGTCAATGTGTGCGTGGTAGTATTGCTCACTTTAGGTGTATATCGCTCCGACAGGCACTCACACTAGTGCAACGAGCTTAGAATTGAATTTTGCAAACATCTCGATTTGTAGTTGCGAGCCGCGTCGCCGGCCTCTTAAGTATTAGTTTTCGCACATGTACATGTGCCATTTGTCATGCCACCAACGCAATAGAAGTCAAAATCGGTTGAACGGACTGTAAAAAATGTTTGTTTAAATGTCTAATCTTATTTCAAACGGAGTATAGGTCCGGCAGAAAATAGATTGCATCCATTAGCATCCACTACTTCTAATTTCAGTCAAGTTGCATAACAGGTGGAGAATGAAATGAGATTAAATATTCTGGGACTGCGGAGTTTGAAACTGTTTCTATCTGCATGAACTGCAAATCTTCAGCACGTCCGTCTCGGGTGAATTCAATTTTTAACCCCATACGCAAAAAGAGGGGGTTATAATTATAAGTTTGACCGCTATGTGTGTCTGTCTGTGGCACCGTAGCTCTTAAACGGGTGAACCAATTTGAATGCGGTTTTTTGAAGTGAAAACTTCTTTAGGCGCGTTGGGCATTTTTGAGATGGGAAAAATCAATTGAACTCGCGACACTATTACCGACACCAGCTTTTGACCATTAAATAGACATCAACGCGCGATACATTTTCTTTGGGATTAGTGACATTCCAAACATTGAGACATGACAACGACATGATTGACATTTCCCCTTTTTTACCGACTTCAAAAAAGAAAAGTATTTCCTGCACAGTATTTTTTTTCAAGTTTTCACTTCTGTCGGCACTCCCGGAGTGCCACTGTTTTTTTTTATTTGAAAGCAAGTTATCTAGCAATGGTTCTTAGACATGTTTTTATAAAGACGGTTCAGCCGTTTGAAGATTATCAGCTCTGGTGGAGGATGTGAGTATCTTCCACAGGTCTGATCGATTTGAAATTTGGTATTCTGTTAGTACTTCAAAGAATTAAAATAACATAGTTACCTTGAACTGATGCTGCAGCATCACCTGGAATTTGCAGGATACCCAACTCCCTTACCAGCTTACAGCACAAGTATCGTGTTTGGGCTCATTGGAATGGTCTCAATAAATAGGTTATAGATAGATGGTGAACAGGGTCTGGTGATGGAGTAGGAAAGAGAAATGAAGAAATGTTTGTGTCGGGGTTTTTTTTAATTTTAACTGTTAAAATTGTATTTGTAGAATATGCTGAGAGTCACTTTGCAGTGGTAGGTAACAACTGCGACTTGTAGGTCATAAGTTCGGATCCTGACAGGCGCCTTAATTTGTGTAAATTATTTAACCAGCACTGCTTTCAAAACAGTGAAGGGAAACATCGTGAGGAAACCGGCATGTCCTAGAACCAGAAATTTGAAGTCATGTGACATCTACCAACCCGCACTGGGCCCGCGTGGTGGATTACGGCCCACTCCCTCTCACGGAGAGGAGGCCTGTGTCCCAGCAGTGGGAACATCATAGGCTGATTATATTTATGCACTGTGGGAAGAGTCAGCTAGTTACAGAGACAAAGCTGATGTTACAAAATGGCTCAAAATTATATTAACAAGAGAAAACAAGAGTGAAGAATAAACATTATGAGCGTTTATTCTGATAGTGGGCAACGTCGCAAATAGATGTTAAATATTTCGCTGTTTTGATTAATTTGGCAATATTACTGTATGGAAATAAGAAATGTGGCTAACTAGCGAACTAGAATATTAATAATGAATTGGAATTATAACAACGAATTTGATGTTGTAACCGTTTTAGGTGTAAAAAGACATTTGGCAAGTTTCCAAATGCTTTTTTACATATAAAACTAAATATTCGGTGTTACGATATTAATTACTGCATTTTATAATCAATATATCTCTTTCAATAAAAGTAAGTGTTACATCATGACGTACAGTCGACAACGTCAACCACTCCACTATAACTACAGATTGGGTGGTGAAGTAATAAGTCGTGTCACCAAGATAAGGGACCTGGGCGTGACCTTTGACACTGGTCTGACATTTAGAGATCATGTCTCCACTCTTGCCAAGGAATCTTTTAGGCGTTTGGGTTTTGTTTTGCGAAATGCGCGTGACTTTCACAACCCAAATGTAGTTAAGCTTCTGTACACCACTTTGGTTCGTAGCAAACTTGAGGCTGGTGCCTGTATCTGGCATCCCTACACAGCGACTCATACGTTAACGCTGGAAAAGGTACAAAAGACTTTCCTGAGATTTCTGTATAAAAAGACGTTTCACTTCTTTCCTTACATGTACCCTACTAATTACCTCCTAAGAGTTTTGGGCTTCAACTCATTGGAGGTTCGACGAAGCTTTCTACAGCTCACAGTAGCCTGCAAAACTCTTAGAGGACGCATTGACAATCCCGAACTACATGATCTTTTCTGTCGGCTATTCGTTCCCGACAAATACATCGGGCATCGCCAAAGCCGTCGACGCGATTTGTTTGCGCCGCCGTTATTTAAAACTGTCGCCCGAGCTGAGTCCCCTGTGTGTCGTACGTTAAGGATGCTAAACGCCTTCCTGACCATTAATCCTGAATGTGATCTGTTTGCTGATGAATGGAGCAGAATTCTGCGTGTATGTCTGATGTTTTGCGAGAGTAAGTATGCTAGGTTGTCCTCTATTATATGATAATATTTGAAATATTTTTGTTTACTATAACTGTTCATGAATTTCTTTGTTAATTAATGTAATTGGTGTTACCGTTTTAATTAACAATAAACAATAAATAAATAAACAATATTTTAGTTCCCTAGTTAGCCACATTTCTTAATTCTATACAGTAATATTGCCAAATTAATCAAAACAGCGAAATATTTGACAGTTATTACGACGTTGCCAACTTTTGGGATAAATCCTCTTACCCCAAATCAAACCTTAAAGGCCAAGGCCAAATAAATCCTCAAATCATCCCGATATCATGAGGGTATTATGAAAAAAGGTCCAAGATTTATCCTCATTTTCACTTAGGCCGGAATCCTATCGCCTCACGTTCCTCACTTGATGTATGACAATCTTTCGCGCTCTATTGAATTCCTGGCAACTGCAAAAGACGGTTTTCACGTATGAAGTATTTTGATTCACTCCGAGGACATATTTTCCGGGCCGTGAAATGTATTTGGAGGACTATTTTTGGCGAATGCGCGGGTTTTAGCGTTCGTTTTTGGTTCGGGGTGTTGGTTTTGAATTCTAAAGTATTTTCTGTTCAAAGGATGGTGGGTGATAATGCCGGCCACTGAGTGTGAATTATTTAAAAGAGTAAATAACACTGAAGCTTTTTTATTATGACATCATCAAAATTGGGGTTATTTGTAAAACACCAACAACCTCTTAAGGGGTCAATGTACTCATCATTATGAACATCTTTTACTATGGGACCAAACCTGAAATCGCGAAAAAAATATCAGCTGTTCCCTACATTTTGACGAGTTATGCGAACATAAATGTAGGGAACAGCTGATATTTTTTTCGCGATTTCAGGTTTGGTCCCATAGTAAAAGTTGTTCATAATGATGAGTACAATGACCCGTTAAGAGGTTGTTGGTGTTTTACCAATAACCCTGTATATCCGAGAGGAACCGAGCTACGTGTATCTAAACTATTTTTCTCTGTCTGCAGTTTAGCTCAGAGACTCTTAGTACTATAAAACTGTAATTTGGCATAGGTATACATATTAATTATGCTGACAAAGTGGTAAAATAAATTCAAGATTTTTATTTTCACGGAACCTCGCCTACCAGTAAAGTGTTCGCGTACCAATTACGCACGGACGCGGAAGGTTTTCAAGATTTCAAGGTCACTGCCGAGACATGTTACTGATACTTTATTATACTGTGACTTAGTTGACGCTTATACAGTTTCTTAGATCAGAAATTGTGGACAATTGGTGGACAACAACTACAGCAGTGTTATCCGTAAAATGCTGAAAAATAACGTTTTTTAAGGAATATTACATTCGACTTGACTCTGCGTTCAGCGCTCGGTGTGGCAACACGTCGTGTTCAGGTTCGCGACAAGTCAATCGTCATCCTGAGGATGCCTCGTTGAGAGGTGAAACACGTGTCGATTTCTATCAGGAGTTTTTATGGCTCTTTAGAAATAGCTAAGCGGAACAGGTCACTAAATATATCCACGTCTATTGTATTTTAAATATTACAATGTAAAATGTTTAACTTAAACAAAGAGATAATGAGCTCAAACGCAGTCGTAGTTAACTATACCCGCTAATGACCCTAACTGGAGCACATTAAACCGATTTATAACTGGAACATTGTAAAACCACTGATGGCCATGATATACTTACATTCAAGAGCGATCCAACATATTAGGTGTTTTGTAAATCAATACCACTATAATATTCTAGTAAAAGTTCAGTACTGATTTGGTGTAACCGATCACGAACCCCGTTAGTTACAAGATATCATGAAGTTGAGTTAACCTTTCATGATACAAACTAGGCATGTTACGGAGCTTCGGTTCCGTTTCCGAAAGGTCGGAACTTCCGAGTAATTTTACACCTCCGAATCTCCGATTCCGATATCGGTTCCGACAATTTTGAATTGGAGTTATACCGAAGTTCGAAATGCAGCGATGTACGTGACTAGAGCACGTACAAATAAGTTTTAACTCGTCGCCAGGGTAATGTTTATTTATTTTATACACGCTCGCGCTCGAAGTCTCAGTTTATTGTTTTGTTATCGACTAATTAAAGTTAGTCAGAGACTAATTAAAGAGACTGAATTATATTTATATTGTTTCATTCAGCATTCCCATAACACATCCTTCTTCTACTTCCACATTAGAAACCGGTTCCGGTTCCGATTCCGATCAATCAAATTTAAAACCTCCGATTACAGTTCCGGATTCGGTAAAACGACTTCCGTAACATTCCTGATACAAACTTTGGCTGGGGAATGGGAATGTCTAATGCTCTAAAAAGAACTTGTTCAGAGACACACGGGTAGGTTTACGTTGCATATCAGACTGATTTCTATCTACATCTCCAAAATTTGGTATCCCTTCTCTTCTTCTTTTCGTGTGGTTAGTGACTAACCTGGTGTCGGAGTTTTAAAGCCGTCCAAGGGCCTCTGACTTGCTTCACATGCCGTCGAGAAATATCTCTCAGGCATGCTGGTTTCCTCACGATGGTTTCCTTCACCGTTTTTGAAGCAAGTGATAATTATACAATACGCACATGAATCCGAAAAATAAAAGGTGCGTGCTTTGGGAACTCGAGACATATGATTTGGCAGTCCGACGGTCACACCACTAGGCTATCACTGCCACATATCCCTTCATACTTCGCAGTAGTGCCAAAACACCTGACATTTGTAGGCAAGGCACAACCAGAAGGTATAAAAAAACAGTGGGAGTGCCGACAGAAGTGAAAACTTGAACAAGATCGCCTTGGTGGAAGAAAAATACTTGTATAGAACATTGGTCCTTAATCTTATCTAAATAAAGAGCACAATCGTGTTTACAAAAATGAGGTGTCGGTAACGGTGTCGCGAGATCAATTGTTTTTTCCCATCTCAAAACCGCCCAACGCGCTAAAGAAGTTTTCACTTCAAAAATACATATCTCCAAATTGACTCCATTTTCACAAGAAAATACGCAGCTGATACCAGTAATTTGGGCCCAAATCACTAAAGAAATATCGAAGGTCTCGAGATCCCGATGATTCTAGAAACTATAGCGACCCGCTCCTGCTTCACCCGGATGCAATGTACCGATGTGACGACATGTCAATACATTAAGATTTCTGTCTCAGTAGCGGCCCGAAGTCCGGATTTATGCCCGGTTGATTGTAATAGGCTCGCCCCTATTACATGGGACTTAAACATAACTGGCGAAATGTGGGTGTACTATAGGTACACCTCTGCCTAACCCTTCGGGGATTACAGGCGTCATGTTATGTTATTTTAAAACCACATAAAAATCCATTCTAAAATAAAAGTAGCCTAAGTTAATCCTTATAACATCAGCTGTGTGCCAGTGAATTGGTCCAGCCGTTTCGGAGATTAGCCGAAACAGACAGACAAAAATAAATGATTTTTTGTTATAAATCCCATATAAACTTTCTTAAGCATTTAGTAAAAAAATATTATTTTGACATTTGTAATCACGTTCTCGAAAACGGCTCTAACGATTTTGATGAAAGTTACAATATAGGGGTTTACGGGAGCGAAAAATCGATCTAGCTAGGTCTCATATCTGGGAAAATTCGTTTTCTCTATTTTCACAGCGTCGGGAATGTGATACAGCGTTGGTATACCTGGATGATATGTTTATCTATTTTCATCCGAGCAGAGCTCGGTTGACTAAGTACTATAGAATAGAATAGGTGTATATAGATTACAAACAGCCACTTTAATTTTATTTATTTGTATGTATAGATTGATATTAATTCAAGTAGTATCTCACACGAAAGGTCACTAGATTCAAATGTTCAAATGTTAAGTTATTGTCATGTGTTTCGATCCTGCTTGTTTAGAACCCTTGTTTATGGGTCTCCAGGGAATTCTAATACGGATTGTGTTGTATGGGTTCAATTTCAAAGGATGGAGGATATATTAGCCATTTGGAGATAACTCTCGAAATTTGAAATTAAGGACGAGGGTTGTGTAGTTAATTACTTTGTGTAACTTATGAGGTAAATAGTCTCTATCATGTGGATTGTTATTTTAATGGTTATTGGATGCATAAGCACGGATTAGTTCAGATGGGACACTCCATAAAACCATTTAAATAAAAAAGTGGCACTCCGGGAGTGCCGACAGAAGTGAAAACTTGAAAAAAAAATCGGCACCATGGTAATCAACGCGTTGATGTCTTTTACTCCACGCACCGCGGTAATCAACGCGTTGATGTCTTTTTAATGGTCAAAAGCTGGTGTCGTCACAGTGTCGCGAAATCAATGGTTTAGTCCCATCTCAAAAATCCCAACGCGCCTAAAAAATTTTAACTTCAAAAAGCAACTCTTGCCACGACATAATAAAGTACAATTCAGGTCGCACAGCGCTAATTAACTACAGTTATATTCACCTAGAAGTTGCCTCTCTTTCTATCGAGTAACTCTTATTATCTTCTGACTACGTTACGCCACTGAATTCGACAAGTCAAGCCCGCCGTGTACCCTACTTGTAGCTTCATACCTAAAAAATGTGGAGTGCCACATCCCATAATAATCTGTGGCATAAGTCACAAAAAGATTTGTTACGAGTCACAATTATATGATTTGCGTCGACCTTTTCAAGAGTATTAGAATAGTTTTTAGAAGTCTGGTATTAAATATGTAGACCTAAGATTAAATCAGTGAGATTAGAGCAGTGGTGGCCCAGTGGTAACGGCCGCGACTTACGAGTTGTAGGTCGTAGGTTCGAACCCAGACAGGCGCTTTACTTTGTGTAAATTATTTCATCACCACTGCTCTCAAAACGGTGAAGGAAAACATCGTGAGGAAACCGGCATGTCCTAGAACCGAAAATTCGAAGACATGTGACATCTACCAACCCGCACTGGGCCCGCGTGGTGGATTACGGCCCACTCCCTCTCACAGAGAGGAGGCCTGTGTCCCAGCAGTGGGAACATTTATAGGCTGATGATGATGAAGATTAAATCTAAAATTCTAAGTACTCATAACTGTAATTTCGTGACAACAGGTTATAGGCAGTAGTTTTATTCAATACGCCACAATGTCCTAGATAAATCTTTTTCTCTATAACAAGCCGTTGCCTTCAATAAAAATATCTGGAAATTCAGTTCTAGTTTCGTCGAGTTCAGCATTATTGGTTTTGTCATTTCCTTTTTAGGGTTCCGTTGCCAAATGGCAAAAAACGGAACCCTTATAGATTCGTCATGTCTGTCTGTCTGTCTGTCTGTCCGTCCGTATGTCACAGCCATTTTTTTCCGAAACTATAAGAGCTATGCTGTTGAAACTTGGTAAGTAGATGTATTCTGTGAACCGCATTAAGATTTTTACACAAAAATAGAAAAAAAACAAATAATTTTGGAGTTCCCCATACTTAGAACAGAAACTCAAAAAAATTTTTTTCATCAATCCCATACGTGTGGGGTATCTATGGATAGGTCTTCAAAAATGATATTGAGATTTCTAATATCATTTTTTTCTAAACTGAATAGTTTGCGCGAGAGACACTTCCAAAGTGGTAAAATGTGTGTGTCCCCCCCCTGTAACTTCTAAAATAAGAGAATGATAAAACTAAAAAAAATATATGATGTACATTACCATGTAAACTTCCACCGAAAATTGGTTTGAACGAGATCTAGCAAGTAGTTTTTTTTTAATACGTCATAAATCGTAAACCGCAATTTACCTTTCATTCAATGTTACTTGCTGCTACGGAACCCTTCATGGGCGAGTACGACTCGCACTTGGCCGCTTTTATTTTTTCGCAATGTTGGAAGTATCTTGGTCAGTAAATAAAACATTGCAGTGCTGTGTTTTGTAATACAAAACGAGTCATGGTTTAAAGACGGCAGCAATGACCAAAAACCGGCTAAGTGTGTGTCGGACCACGCACAATGAAGGATCATCGACACATTCACGAAAGACGTCCACTGCTGGACATAGGCCTCCCCCAAGCACCGCCACTTCGACCGATTCGGTGCTTTCCGCATCCAGCGGATTCCTGCGGCCTTCACAAGGTCATCGGTCCATCTTGTGGGAGGCCTTCCAACGCTACGTCTTCCGGTACGCGGTCGCCACTCCAAAACCTTTCGGCCCCATCGGCCATCCGTTCTGCGAGCAATATGCCCTGCCCATTGCCACTTAAGTTTGGCAATTCTTCGGGCTATGTCAGTTACCTTGATTCTCGGATCTCTTCATTTCTGATTCGATCACGTAGGGAAACTCCAAGCATAGCCCTCTCCATTGCCCTTTGGGCGACTTTTAGCCTTCTGATAAGGCCCATTGTGAGCGACCACGTTTCAGTAGAAGGATAGTTGGGATTCATTTATCCCAAAAACAAACTTAACATTGTAGTTGAAAAACATGTTCTTCGATACATCGATATATGTCACGGTCACACAAATTAACGATTTTCGAACTTTTTCCTTTACGTGTTGCTTCTTGCCAAATTTCATGATTCTAGGTCAACGGGAAGTTTTGTTGTGTTGTTTGTGTTATGATTTATTTGCGATTATCAAAATATGTCGCATAAATGGCCGTATTTTTTTATTGCGTTGACTTAGGAGCTTGATTGTTTTTAGAGCTCTAAGGGAATATAGACCTACGTATTTGATATTAATTTTAACTTGATACCTCCACTCGTTCCTTAGAAAAAGTGTCTTGACAGACTGACGGACGGACAACGAAATGGTACAAGGGTTCCGTTTTTTCCTTTTGAGGTACGGAACCCTAAAAATTACCCAATAACAATTTACTATCATGGAAACGTTACCTTGGCCCTGTAATACAGCATTTATATCCTGTTCTATAGCAATAACACGATCCCTAACAGCGGATTAATGCTTCAACTCCCGAAGTTGGGGTCAGCTCTAACACCGTGACAGCCACATGATTAATATTTCGTGTATCTGACTTGCTTGTTACTCGGGTTAGCCAGACAGGCTATGTTTACATGTTCTCGAAGCAACTGTAAACTGGAGCTCAGGGCCATGTACACACGGCTTCACATCAAGCTATACATTTCCAGTATAAGCTGACCTCGCATTGTACGGAAATCCTATATAATGCGAGATGTATAGCTTGATGTGTAAGCCGTGTGTACCACAAACCTTTACAATTACAATTTAGGAGTTACTAAAATTCATAGTCACACAATAAGGATGACGATAATTTTTTTTGTCCGCCTTTTTAAATTAAAAACATTGGACACATATATTTTCTTTTTTTACGTAATCAAAAGATTACGGCGATAATGTGATATGACGTCACGCCTTGTTGTTGTATACTTGGTTGTAACGTAGCGAGGCCGCACTACCCAACTTTAATGCGTTTTATCTAAGTAATTTTTTTTTATAATAAAGCAAAAAATACGTGTCTAATATTTTTTATTATCTGACTGACGGACTAAATAAAATTTCTTTTTTTACCCTGGCATCATCCCTATTGTAACGGAAAACCTTATAGATACGTAAATTGTAGTGACAAGTCTAAATACACATACATATTTGTAATTTCTGTGTTACGTATTTTTTTTACAATTTAACAATTTTGTAGAATTTTCTACAATTTTACAAAATTGTAAAACCGTAAAGACTGTATACTACAGGGATTTGTTTTACTTGAATACGATTGAGATGTAAAAGTTTTACGAGCAGATGGTGAATCGGAAAAGTCATCTAGGTTTTATAAATAAAATAAATAAAATTCATTAAATTTCAGACAATTTTTGTCCATATTTTGTTAGTACCATTTACATTCTCTTAAAACTGTGTTAGTAATGACTGAAAGTAAATTAAAAAAAAAAATAGATGCAGTTTGGTTACAATAGCAGCCAGTTGCTATTCTCATAGTTTTTAAAGAGTTACTTTTACATCAATTTAATACGAGAAGCGAGGGTAAAGAGGAGACTCTTTAGATAACATGTGTTATTTTGTGAAAATGATAAGAAAATACCCGGGAGTTATTGAAATCATGTCGACTCGATTTTGCAGGGATGCTCTTAAAATCACCGCAGTTCTGATTTCTGAAACGTATAAATAAATAACGATGGCATACAATCTAAATGACATGACATCTCTTAACATTCGCTCGTAAACGAGCCTCGTAACTCGTACCAGGGGACCTACGCCCTTTTATTTGTACTTACTACTCAAGTTGCATTATATCGTAGGTTATTTATGCTGTGTGATTTTGGAAGTGAAAACTTCTTTAGGCGCATTGGGCATTTTTGAGATGGGAAAAAACAATTGAACTCGCGACAAATGTAAACGAGATTGTGCTCTTTATTTGTATTACGTTACGGATCAATGTTCTATGCAAGTATTTTTACTTTAAAAGTTTTGGAAGTATTTTTTTTGTAAACGTGATTGTGCTCTTTATTTAGATAAGGTTACGGACCAATGTTTTATACAAGTATCTTTCTTCCACCAAGGCGATCTTGTTCAAGTTTTCACTTCTGTCGGCACTCCCGGAGTGCCACTGTTTTTTTATAGAAGCCTCCTGTAAGTTCTTATAGTTTTGGTGAGCGTTCTAATGTTGATTAAGAATTATAGTCTGTCGGTAACAACTATCCGTGGCATCCTTGTTTTCTGAACCGTTTTGGAGTTTAAAATTGGGCCATGATGGTCCCAATAAGCAGTTGAGTAGATTAGCCAATCCTATAAAATCAAACAACTTTTCTATCTTGATTAGAAAAATAATGGATGGAACCATTCACACAAACGTAACGTTCACCAAAAAATCTCAAATATGTAAACGCAATCTTCGTCGACCCAGCTTACTTGTCCTGCCAGACACGTAAAAATTATGCTCAAAACAATATCACTTACAAAAGAGCACAATTTTATAACAACTTCATCCTATATAAAAAATACAGGGTGGCATACATCGACGCGAAAACTGTTAGTTACCATGGATTCAGTACATGATTCTAAAACCCCTTGCGTTGAAATTTTTCACAGTTTTCGCGTCGATGTATGCTGTATAAGCTCTTTTAGCGGTTTTCAAACAAAACCATCAAATTATATAATTGAAACCACTCATTAATAATGTTACTAGCCTACTAGTTGAGAATAAAACCGTTGAACTTGTCAACCTAACTAATCTAATCCAACCAATTAAAAAAAAAACAGTCAGTCAAAAAAAAAACAACACTCCGAGAGTGCCGCAAGAAGTGAAAAATTGAAAAACATCGGCACCGCGGTAATCAACGCGTTGATGTCTTTTACTCCACGGTGTCGGTAACAGGTCGCGAAATCAATGGTTTAGTCTCATCTCAAAAATGCCCAACGCGCCTAAAGAAATTTTCACTTCAACAAAATAATTATAAGCCTAATTGTATTGTACCGTTACCTAGAATAAGATTATAACACTATGTTCTCATATAACTGGCTGGTTTGTCTTTTTTTAAAATGAAGTATTGAAAACTAAACCTATAATGAAACCGGGAATAATCTCCAATGGCCTAAAGAGACACCAACGAGGAAGACCCTCAACCTTAATAAACCATAAACTTATGTCATATCCGGCGTTCTCCATTTTATGACTGCTTAACTCTTGTCATATCACGGAGACCCTTCGTAAATCCAATACTGATATTTATGGACAAACATAAAAACCATGGGTTATGGTGTTATGGACGAATAAAAAATGAAGAACCAAAAAGTAAAGAAATAAATTGTAATCTGAACCACCAGTGTTATTCATTGGCGGTACTATATAGGGGACAGTGTTTCCATCTAATAAATTAACGCTAGGAATAAACTGGTAACACACAATGGAGTGGTTCAAGTTACAGTTTGGAAAAAATGAGGGCGCCACTATCGCACTTAGGTCACTTCGAATAGGAAATAAATGTGCAACAAAAAACGCTGCTTGAGGGTGCCTCAAATCAAAAACTTCTAGCACTTGTTGGCAAAGTAGTGCCATCATCATTGGTTTGCATTAAGTAAAATATTTAGTTCCAAATGTCACCACGTCAGACTCTTTTACATCGACCTGTAGATACATAGATAGATTTAGACTATATTCTCCACTGCAAGGAAAATACGGCTTTGTGATGTGTAAATAGGCCTTACACATCACTAAATCTCACCGTGAAAACTTAGGCAAAAGGAGTTGCGGACGGTGAGCAATGGGTAGCTCGCCGTCCGATAAGGACCAGGCCCGGGTCGACGGCGCGTTGTGTTCCACGCGCGCCTCAAAGAGATGTCAGCAGAATTGACGGGGTCCGCTAGGGCCAGTGCCTGCCGGGGGTTCGAAGAAAACCGATAGGGAAATCGTGGCCCCCGGCAACAGGGCAACCGAAGGAACACGGGTGGGTTTTAGTCAGTAGGAGTCTGACACGCCCTCCCGCTCCACCCAGAGCGGGAGAAGTTATTTGATAATTTCCCACCCAGAAAAAAAAAAAAAAAAAGGAGTTTGAAATGAGCTTGTCATTCCACCGGATGCTAAGGATTAACACTATTGACAGCTCACTTCATCTAAGTTTTCCCGGTAAGATTTTTACAGAATAGACTGGCTGTCCATCCCGCCATCTTGTCTTCCGAGCCTGCTAATCACAACTCTTTTTGAAGTGAAAACTTCTTTAGGCGCGTTGGTCATTTTTGATATGGGAAAAAACAATTGAACTCGCGACACCGTTACCGACACCTCATTTTTGTAAACGCGATTGTGCTCATTACGGATCAATGTTCTTTCTATGCAAGTATTTTTACTTTAAAGGTTTTGGAAGTTTTTTTTTTGTAAACGTGATTGTGCTCTTTATTTAGATAAGGTTACGGACCAATGTTCTATACGAGTATTTTTCTTCCATTAAGCGATCTTGTTCAAGTTTAGACTTCTGTCGGCACTCCCGGAGTGCTACTATTTTTTTTTATCACTGTCTGGCCAGGTTTTTTTTTTTGTCAACCCACTCGCGATATATGTTCTAACATACTTTTGATCTATTAAACAGATGGGTGCATGTCGTTCCTCTGCGGATCTTATGCTATTAGGGCAGGTTGCATTTTACGCTAGGCCGAAGGGGAGGAAACGACTTTTGATTTGATTTATGACGTATTTCCTCGCGCGGAAAATTGCAACCTCACTGAGGTTTGATTGAGGAACAAAGAATAATGGTATTCACTTTATATTCTCGCTTTCGTTTGTTGGTTCCTGTTTTAACGATGTGATTTATTTCTTTGTAATTATGATTAATCTGTGTTTTGAGAACTTGAAAATGGTTTTAAGTTTTATTATTTGTTTTTAGGATACCTTACCAAAATGGTAAAAAGGAATCCTTATGGTGCTACTCAGTCTGTCTGTCACAGCTGGATATCTCAAGAACTACTGATGCTATCTACTTGAAATTTGGAATAGTTTTAGATGACGTTTTTTTTTTTTGCAACAGAGTCTGAACGCCGCCGCCGTCTTAAAAATTGGATGTGGGGCTACTAGGGCATGTGGGGGGGTATCATAATATATGAAAGAGCGCTATTTGAACATTCTCAAACATTTTTTATTAATTTTTATGCCACATATTTTTTTTGGACTTTTGACGAAAAATGTATTTAAAAATGTATGATCCCCCCTTATCTCCGAGGTTTGCATAGAGAAATTGCCGTCTATAGATTTTCAAATTCCACTGTTTTTTTACATATGCAGACTTAGCATGGACTATACTTCCATAGATCTATAACCCGCTTTTGGCGCATCTATGCGGTCAAACCCACACCACCCTCCGCACCGCCACTTCCCCACAAACCCAGCATGTCCGGAAGGCGTGAACCAGCATGACTAATGTCCCTCCAGCTCTTAATTTACATTCAAACCGCTAATCTGGCCAACAGCGTGGAATATGGCGATATCACGCTAACTAGAGTGTGGCCACGCTAAGTCAGCATAAGTAAAAAAAAGTGGAATTTGACAATCTATAGACGGCAACACCCTCTTGTCCTACGAAAAAAATATTTGATACTTTGTTTTTTTTTTGTTTTTGGTAGGTTCTTTTGTTTATATTCTGATTTATTCCTGGCACAGAATTCCTGGTAAAGAATACTGGCACGATATAGTGTGGATTTGATACAGTTTTGTCAGCAAAAATCAAAAGGAAAAATATCAAAATCATTAGATCTACTTACAACCCCGAAACTGACATAACTGACTGATGTAAAAGTATACCATATTTATAACTTTTTGGGGTTGTCCACTTATTCTTTTGAGCCAGACTCTGTCATGAGGCACACTCAACCACACTTACATTGTAACATTTTCACTTTGACAGAGAGTCTACGTCATAGCGGTAAGGGCGGTTTTCGTAGGTCAAGTGCGAGTTCTGATTGTGGTTGACTGTACTGTGTTATACTAGCTTGGTTTCCTGTAGGCCAGGTGATTGCATGTCTGATAGTGATTTGGATTAGCTTCTATCGTGTGCCCTGTAGTTGTGAAGGTTTATTTTAATTACTAGTTACTTGTTTTACTCTACCCTGCCTACATTTGCTTTTAGACTTGTGAACGTTTACATGGTTGTTTTTTGCAGAGCAACATAATAATTTAGTCTCTGTTCTTCTTTTAGTGTGGTTAGTGACTAACCTGGGCCTCAAGTCTGCTATTACAATAGTGTCAGAATGGTCTATCATTGATTTCATTATTGTTGATTTTGACAAGTTTGGTAATCTACTAATATAATGGCGTCATTATGACTTTCCAATGGTCAGCCACTGACACTCCATTGAATGAAATGGCACTTATTGGTAATCTCGTACATAATGACAAATGAATGACTGACTTAGGCGGTATCATTGGTCGTATTGTACGACAATGCTATTATAACACAATTCTATTACGAGACCATTGACCGACCAATGATCGACCATTATGAATTTAGCAGATTACGAAAATTAAGCAAAATGACAATGGGATCGTGTTGGAATGACGAATTTATAAAAATAGCAGACTTAGGCCCCTGGTGTCAGTTTTAAAGCCGCCCATGGTCCTCTGACTTGGCTTCAATTTCCCGTCAAAATATATTTCTCAGGCATGCCGGTTTCCTCACGATGTTTTCCTTCACCGTTTTTGAAGCAAGTGATTTTATTTATTTATTTATTTATAGGTTCACCAACAATTGTTTACACTGGATAATGCTTATGAGTAGCATGCAAAAACGTATATGCAACAGTGCAACAATCACTTACAGGTAAACTCCGCATGCAAATATACACATGAATCTGAAAAGTCAGAGGTGCGTGCCTTAAGTTCGAGCTTGAGACCTATGACTGCCAAGTGGCAGTCTGACGGTCACACCACTACTCACTAGGCTATCACTGCTTTTTCGTCTTCCGTCACTGGTCCCGTTATTTGGGGTCGGATCTCCTCACTTTTCTGCGCCAAGTTATTCTGTCTTAGGTTGTTGGTTCTGGCAATTGGGTTTTCTTGAGGTCTCTTTTTATATTTGAACCACCTGCACCCTAAGTGCGTAACAGATTATTTATCAATTATAACCTGAATAATTTTGAAGGATATTGCTCAGCAACGTAAATAACGCAATGAATGTTGTTGAACTGTCAAAATGAAACAGATTCAAACTCAAACTCAAAGCATTTATTTCAAATAAACCAATTACAGTCAGAACGATGAAGCTAGTTGCCCATTCCAAAGCTTAGTAGATACCTATGGAGAAGAACGGGCAAGAAACTCCACGGACACTCTTTTAAATCATAATATGGTTACAAAATATTGGTTACATCATTCATGTTGAAGTTATACATGTGAGAACGATGCAGAACGTTAAAAGCGTCCGTAATAAAACATAAAACCATTCAAAAATTTAATTAAAATAAGCCGTGGCAGCTAAGAGATGACCATTCCCTACTGACAGCGCCCGTTCACGAACATGACGCATAGATTAGCACATTGGATTAGATTGTGATTGATCGTGTGTTACGCAGGTCAATGGCGAACGGCATACTTATGTACCACATGATCTTCATTGCGTCTTTTTTAAGCAGAATATAAGACCTAACCCCCTAAACTACGCAACTAATCCCGGATTTCTGGGATCTGCATCCAATTTATCCCAACTGCCTTATCCGAAACGTTGTTAGTGAAAGCAGATGATGATAATTCCAAAGATTTCTCTTGACAATTGGAATTCTATGATTATTGCAGTGGACTGAATTGAATATTAGCAATATTTGTGTCTTTAGCCATCGAGGAGGGCAGGTCCAAAGTCAAGGAAATTCAGTGTCATAGATTAACTATTCCTGCGATAAACTAGAACTTAAAGACTTTGACGTCATAAAAGAACCTAGAAACCCTGAAACCTAAAAATATTTAACATGTTAGGTTCTTCGTTGCCCAGCAACGTCTAATTATGCATAATCATATGAATATTATATACATACGAGTAAGTATACTGTATGCTAGTGAATTTTATTATATTCTATAATGAAACCCTTTGTTTGATAGTAGGTAAAGAGTTTAGTTTTCTTTTTTTGCCATTTAAAAAAAATTAAGTTATCAAATAACTTCTCCCGCTCTGGGCGGAGCGGGAGGGCGTGTCAGACTCTTACTGACTAAAACCCACCCGTGTTCCTTCGGTTGCCCTGTTGCCGGGGGCCACCCTATCGGTTTTCTTCGAACCCCCGGCAGGCATTGGCCGTAGCGGACCCCGTTAATTCTGCTGACATCTCTTTGAGGCGCGTGGAACACAACGCGCCGTCGACCCGGGCTTGGTCCTTATCGGACGGCGAGCTACCCATTGCTCACCGTCCGCAAAGTAGCCAGCCTCATATCGTAAACTATGCCATCATTTGCCATGCGTTAGTCTCGCAAAAACTCGAAAATGGCTCGACCGATTGTGATGCAACTTTTGTAAGGTGTTGTGTGCGTGCCGGGGAAGGGTCTTAACAAAAAAAAAACAGTGGCACTCCGGAAGTGCCGACAGAATTGAAAACTTGAGCAATTTTATTGTGCAGGAATTACTTTTATTTATTGAAGTCGGTAAAAAAAGGGATGTGTCAATCATGTCGTTGTCATGTCTCAATGTTTGCAATGTCATTCATCCCAAAGAAAACGTATCGCGCGTTAATGTCTTTTTAACGGTCAAAAGCTGGTGTCGGTAACAGTGTCGCGAGTTCAATTGTTTTTTCCCATCTCAAAAATGCCCAACGCGCCTAAAGAAGTTTTCACTTCAAAAAAAAAAACAATGGCACTCCGGGAGTGCCGATAGAAGTGAAAACTTGAACAATTTTACAGTGTAGGAAATACTTTTAATGAGGTGTCGGTAATGGTGTCGCGAGTTCAATTATTTTTTCCCATCTCAAAAATGCCCAACGCGCCTAAAGAAGTTTTCACTTAAAAAAAAGGCATTAACTAGAACCAGAATAAAAACCATCTTCCTCGGAGAAAACAGCTGTAATTTTGTTATAACCTACAACAAACTCTTTATTTCTTTTCCTCGTTACAATCATTTCTTAACGACTCTCGCAAGCCGTTTCTTTAATAGCTTCCCATCCCTGGGGCAAAACAAAATGTATCCAAAATTGCCACACGGAAAAGCTCCATCAAAAACGCAATCTTTTTATAGTAACGTGGGTTTGTTGAAATGGGCTAACGAAGTAACATGTGATCGTGGAACGTTCCCGATTGGAACTGCCATAGAGCACGGAGACACTTCAGCTCCGCTACTAGAGGCGGCATGGCAACTCTATTTATTCAAACCAAGTATGTCATTGGTAACTCACACTATGACACGAATCTGCATCTTAACGTGTCGATTTATTCAAATGTCCGACCAGAATGTTAACAGCTGGACATCTCTATCATTGGCTTCGTTAAAATCCTGGAAGGTCCAAGTGTTTGTGCATGATGGGCAGATATCCACCACCTCTTTTAGCAGTATTATGTTAGTGTGAGAAAGAGATGGAGCTACACAGGACGTATAGCTCCATCTCTTTCTCACACTAGAAGTGGTGGTTGGGTACCAGGAAAAGAGGTGAAGCATATCCTGTGAAGGTGCTCCACACTCTACAACACAAATGTGGTATAGAAACTGCGCTATCATTCGCTTCGTTTAAATCCTGAACGGGGCAAGTGGTTGTGCATGATGGACAGGGAGATATCCACCACCTCTTATAGCAGTATTACTTTAGTGTGGGAAAGAGATGCAGCTACACAGGACGTATAGCTCCATCTCTTTCTCACACTAGGAGTGGTGGTTGGGTACCAGGAAAGGAGGTGAAACATATCCTGTGAAGGTGCTCCACACTCTACAACATAAATGTGGTATAGGAACTGACAGCTTTGAATGGCAGGCTCAACCCACATTCGGGTTCTCGAATTTTATTACTCCTACCGTCCCTGTGCAGCCGACGCGGAGATCCCGTGCTCTATGGACTGTGGACTGACGTGATTGAATTAAAGCTCCCCCACTCACGCCGATGCGATAATCCGCTAATGTGCTCACCTGTCGCCCGGCAGCCTGTTCATGTTGTAACACTTGACGGATTTGCACTCGGGTTATTGTTGTCACGACTGTAGGGATTGGCATTGTTGAGTAGGTTGGTGATCTATGTTTAGCGCATGTGCTGATAATATTAGCATGGAGTTGGACCTTTCTGAAAGTCAATTCAATTATGTCTATTGACGAATTCCAGTTATGTTTTGTATGTGTCATTTTGGTCATACGAACACAACAGGTTTGGCTGATTGATATAATTTTAGCTCAGCACAGTCTGATTTTATTTTACCTAGTTGTAAATTCAGACCAAATAAAAAACCAAGACATAGCGCTGTCAAAAGTGACGTGAAGCCGATTTCGTAAACATGTGTGCACTTAGTGAGGTGTAGTTTGATTGTAGTTATATTGTAAATGTGTGCTTATTGCAGAGCGGAGGTGTAGTTTTGGCATGCTACACTTTATTATTCGCAGCGCTCTGTCTTGGTTTTATATTTGGTCTGAGGTCGTAAAGGTCTCGTTTCTTCCAAATCGACTTATACAAAACTAGTTGCACCCCGCGGTTTCACCCGCATAAGTCTCGATCCCGTGGGAATATCGAGACAAAAAATATATGTGTTATTCCAGGTTATAAACTATATGTTTGCCAAATTTCATCCAAATCCGTTCAGCCGTTTGAGCATGAAGAAGAGACAAACATACACACACACTCACAAACTTTCGCCTTATAATATTAGTTTGATAAATAAAATCGTTCAAAATCCTCAAAAGATCTAACAGAAACATGCCTATGAAAACAAAATATAAATGATTCTTTCAACAACACACATAATCGCGTCAGTAACCCTTTATCTGGCCATTGTCGGGTAGTTTATCACTCATATCAGGTCCCTGACCCTTGAGGCTCGGAACCCATCTAACACGATCAGGCGCACCCTATGTCCGCCCCACAGGCCTCGGGGCCTCCGGCAAGGGGTAATGTACTGTTTGAATGAAAATGGTTTTTGGAAAATTGATTGCAATCTTCCGAAAGTTTAGATAGAGATAATATGGGTCAAGGAAATGGATATTTCGGTTTATGCTCGGTTTACGGGGTGAATATTTCTAACTAGCTTTATAACCTGCGAAATTTCGCCGATTTATACTATTTTATTGAAGTGAAAACTTCTTTAGGCGTGTTGGGCATTTTTGATATGGGACTAAAGCATTGATTTCGCGACACTGTGACGACACCAGCTTTTGACCATTAAAAAGATATTAACGCGGTGCGTGGAGTAAAAGACATCAACGCGTTGATTACCGCGGTGCCGATTTTTTTTCAAGTTTTCACTTCTGTCGGCACTCCCGGAGTGCCACTGTTTTTTTTTTTTAGTTATTTTATTCATTTTCTTAAAGCAACTTTTTAGGTCATGAGCAATCCGAATATCAAAAAATATTTGACCTAGGTTTTAAGTGGGAGGCGTGAAATTGGATGGCGCTGTTACAATGTATAGTAGATAAATGTCATGTTTGGTTTAGTTTGCTGTTTTGTTGTAGCTCAATGACTAAAGTGCACTTGTAATAGTGTTTCTACGGTAAATGCATTTTACGTGCGAATGAAGAAAGAAAAGAAAGAAAGAAAGAAATGAAAAAAAAAAAAAAAAACACGTGACACGTGTCCGTAAGTGCGGAAAATGCGTCTTAGATAATAATATGCACTTTAGCCATATTCCTAGATAAAATAAACTCTTTACCTATCGCGTCATGTCATTACGAGTCGACAGAACCACAGTATAAATAAGTAACAGTATTATGTCTTCATAGAAAACGACACGCTTCGGAATCTCAGTGTATATCAGTACGTAACAGTCTCGACTGCGCGGCAGTTACGCACGGACGCGGAAGGTTTATCTACTGAGTGGCCGTAGATAATTATTTCAAGGTCACTGCTAAGACATAATACTGTAACTTTATAATACTGTGACTTTAGCAATACTTCTAGATAAAATAAACTCTTTACCTAACGCGTCATGTCATTACGAGTCGACAGAACTCCCTAATTACCCGACAATTGTGTATTTACTGATTCGTTTGTTGGTCTTACTTGATGTTCTCTTCAGCCACACGGGCTACACCTCCAACGATACTAAGTTATGGACGATACAGTTTTCAAGGCTTCCTGTACCATCGGGGTAACGCATATCTAACCAATTTGAAAACAAAATCCCGTGCATACGACCATTTTTTTTCTAGATAAGCGTTACTGTAACGGCCGAACGCTGCAAGCAAGAATAGTCATTACATTGTACAGGGGGCCTACTACCACCTAATAAAGCAGTATCATTTTAATATTACTTCAGTGTGGGAAAGAGATGAAGCTCTACAGGACGTATAGCTCCATCACTTTCTCCCACTGAAGTAATATTAAAATAATACTGCTTTTGAGATGGTGGTAGGCCCCCAGATATGCGTTTCTTCGATAGTACATGACGCCGGAGCCGCACAATTTTTGTTTTAATCTACGCGGCGGCGCAGATGTGGCTCCGGCGTCATGTAAAGGAAGCCTTGCACTTATTAAACCGCCCTATCTACACACTAGCGACATGCCCCTGCTTCGCGCGATTTCTACGACTTGACTAAACATCAAGATTTCTGTATTATAATTAGTTTGTATTACACCTGTACCTTCCAGAATAAATTCTATATGATGGTGAAAACCACTTCAAAAGATCAGTCAGACAGAGAAAAGCGACTTTAATTGATAATTACTTATAGACTAGCTTATGCCCGCGACTTCGTCCGCGTGGAAGTCGTAAGATAGGTACACAATACACTAAAATAATAGTCACGTTTTTATAAAACTCCCTCGGCCCCCGAACCATCGCGTTGCATCGCCCCCCGCGCTGATTTTTTCTCTTTTTGCTCGGCTCCTAAGGGTCGTAGCGTGATGTTAAATAGCCTATAACCTTCCTCATGAATTGATCCGACCATTGGTGAAAACCGCATGAAAATCCGTTCGGTAGTTTTTGAGTTTATCGCGTTCAGACAGACAGACGCGGTGGAGGACTTTGTTTTAGAAAATGTAGTGGTATAGAAGAAGGGTATTAGATAATGCACTTTAGTTATTACTTCACACTTCATCACACGTCAAAACCATTCCATTTCTTTGCCCCCAGACTTCTCAGCCTCGATGTATCCTCACTGGAAGACGTGTACTGGCTGGAGGACAGCACGGCGCGGCACGTCCTGGACCCCAAGGACGTCGCCGCCTGGTCTGCGGCGCGGCAGAGTCTACCCACCGGTAAAGAGGCGCTGCAGAATTTGAAGGCAGACCTCTGGAGCGCTGTGGTCAAGAACAGCAAGCATCAGGACGCTTGGACTTGGGGTTTGTAGAAATCCTTCAGAACTAAACTTTACTTTTTCATGTATTAGATCTTAATCGTCCGGAATAACAGCTGTAATGTAAGTGCACGTACCTAGAGTACTCGCAAGATAAGCCTGCGCGCGACTGGTGGCGATGGCGTGCTAAATTCTAAACTGTAATATTTGAAATATAATATTAAATCTATATTAATAATATTAAAATAATTAGGAGGAATTCGTGGCTAAGTAATAACAGCCGCACGGGTCGATCCATCAGGTTAAGCTACGCTTGCCGGGTTGGTCCGTGGATGGGTGACCATCTTAACATATGGAGACTCCTCCGTGCCTCGGAAAGCATGTTAAGCTATTGGTCCCGGCTGTCATTCGTAGATCTTTGACAGTCGTTACGGGTAGTCAGCAGCCCGAAAGTCTGACAACCAGTCTTACTAAGGGGTATCGTATTACCCAGTTAATGGGTTGTGGAGGTCAGATAGGCAGTCGCTCCATGTAAAATACTGGTATTCAGCTGCATCCGGTTAGACTGGAAGCCGATCCCAACATAGTTGGGAGAAGGCTAGGCAGATTTAAATAAAATAAAAAAACTATACTTAATTTGACCTTATATAAACGACAAGACGACGGCATACGATTAGTTCCGATATCAGACGCGCGCAAATTTATTTTGCGCGCACTCTACTTATTTCAGTTACGTGTAAAACTCTTAATATATTTAAGGCCATTTTTAAGCTCATCCCCGAAACAAAACTAATGAGTTGACAACTACATTGGTACTGGATCGAACTAGAGTCCGCGCCACCACTGAAGTCCTTTTGACGCGACGCTAGTGTCTATGTCACTGCATCAAATTGCATTTAAAAAAAACAGTGGCACTCCGGGAATGCCAACAGAAGTGAAAACTTGAAAAAAAATCTGCATTGCGGTAATCAAGGCGTTTATGTCTTTTACTCCACGAACCGCAGTAATCAACGCGTTGATGTCTTTTACTCCACGCTGTCGGTAAATTCGGTAACAGTGTCGCAAAATCAATGGTTTAGACCCATCTGAAAAATGCCCAACGCGCCTAAAGAAGTTTTCACTTCAAAAAATATAGTTCCACAATTTTCCGCCGGACTCCAGTAGTGGCGCGGATTCTTAAGGTAGTTTTAAGGTGTTTTTGTTTAATTTAGTTTTTATGCCATTAAACGCATTTCCATTCTTTCTAACTGCATGTAACTTTTGGTAGCCTATGCCTTTGTGAGAATTCTCATGGGGAAGTCGAAGAGAAATATCCGTCTCCTAGGCATGTAGATATAATTAATACCTACGGGATCTTCGGTAGTAAAGAAAAAAATAAAATAAAATTCGTTCATGGCACAATATCTCAGAATCAGAATTTATTTATTTGTAAGAATGTAGTTTGCATTACTTATATTCCAGTCCCCGTCTTGATGTTCAACTAGTCGACGGCTCGAACTCGTTGGTGGCGTGGCTAATATGCATGCTATTTAGTATAGTTATTTATTTATTTAGTAAAATAGACGATGATTTATAACGAAAACGAGCGCATAAAATTTCATGAACAGACCTTAGGGCGTATAGATATTATGGAAAAACTACTGGATGTATCTACTCAAAATAAAATTATTTGAACTGTTCAATAAATTATCTATACGGTTTCTATTTTACCATTTTCATACTAAATAAGTTATTTATTTACGCCCAAAGATGAGTTAAAATTAGTGTTGTAATATGGAAGTTTCGACGCTCATAACTTCTAAGTCAATACTTTTTTTCTAATTCTGATTCCATAAAGGGCTAGAACTAAATTTTATATCAATTTGCCTTGTCATTAGACAAGGCAAATTGATATAAAATTTAGTTCTGAACGTACACCGTCAAACAGACGAGTAATTACAATACTACGTTTGTATGGAAGAATGACCGACTAGTGTACCGCTTGCTTCCAGGAAAGATAGTGGTACCGATTCTCTTGTACACCGAACTAAACTATCACTAAAATTCCTTACTTTTGACTATGAGAATCTCAAAGCTATTCTGCAAAATAAATTCTCTAAATTTAAAAATAATTTTGATACATCTAAATCGAATTTGAAAATCGCAACTCCACACGTGATACCTAACCACGTGAATCTTTTTAGAGTCGGAGGCGCGCAGGGGGGCAGCCTCGACGTGTTTTATATAAAAAAAATCACTTTTTGTATGGAAAATACAAAAAGTAGTAGAAGGGTTTTATGAAGGGGATCGAAATTTTCATTATTTTTGCGATTGGACACACCGTTTTCGAGATATAAGCAAAAGATTTAAAAAGATTCAGTACTGTTTTTGCTTCTGAAGTCGAGGTGTTGGTGTGAATTTAAAGTTCATGACAACCAATTTTATTCCACACGTTTTTAGTCGCGATAAGAAATAGTCAGATTTAGTTAGAAAATCTAAATAGGTGAAAAACGTCAAATTCAGAATAGCAAAATTGCCATTTTCACTAAATTAATATCTCAGTACCATCTTAGTGCTGTCAAACTAAAATATAGTTATGTTGCGTCACTTTAGTCTACTTCAGAATGGGAAATCGTCGTTTGACAGGAATAAACTAAATTTTGGTGATTTTTAGTCTAGTTTAGAGGCATTTGTGACAAGAGAATCGGCACCAATATCTGTCGCACTAATACCTAACATAACCCCATGACATAACCCAGGTGGCATGCTGGTGGTATCGGTGTCAGTGTGCGGGCTGGTGACGCTGGCGGCCATGACACAGCCCACCCTCGCGCCCGAGGCGAAACACTCTCTGCTGCAGTATGTCACCGGGAAATATCTGCATCCACCTAGTTGTAAGGTAATCCATACTTCTATATAATCCATCACACTAATATTATAAAGGCGAAAGTTTGTGTGTGTGTACGTTTGTCTCTTCTTCACGCTCAAACGGCTGAACGGATTTGGATGAAACACAGATAGTTTATAACCTGGATTAACACATAGCATACTTTTTGTCCCGATATTCCCACGGGATCGAGACTTACGCGGGTGAAACCGTGGGGCGCAGCTAGTACTAATATATTTAATACTAGCGACCCGACCCTGCTTCGCTCATCTTTTACATCTTGACAAAACATTGAAATACTTTTGGACCCAGCGGTTTAGGCTAAGCGTTGTCAGCAAATGAATGAATAATTAAAATAATTGGTAACTAAAAAATGAAAACTGGCCAAGTGCGTGTCGGACCACTCACAATGAAGGGTTCCGTAGATGGGAAGAATTTATCCTAAAAACAAACTTAACAGTGTAGTTGAAAAACATGTTCGAGAACACGTTTTTTCAACTGCAAATGTAAGTTGGTCGATTATAACTCGTTAACTTGTAGAGCCTACTTAGCTGTGATAGTTTTCCTTTTAATTTCGTTATATATAGGTACTACTGCTTTGAATTTTTCCACATATCCAGAACTAACCATTTAGCTGGCAGGGGCACTTGACTCTAACAAAAATTTGAAATTTAAAGCTTTAAAATTTCGCAAACGGATCCCTGAATCCAAAAATGGTTTACACGAACTCACAATATTTCGACCGACCTTTCCGGACGACCTTTCCAACGATAACGATTTCTATGGAAAAAAAACCACTTTACGTGTAAGGGTACCCACAAAAAATAAAAATTCTTGATTTTATGTTACTACTTTGTCGGCGTGATTAATATGTATACGCATGCCAAATTACAGCTTTCTGGTACTAACAGTCTCTGAGCTAAGCCGCGGACAGACAGACAGACGGACATGGCGAAACTATAAGGGTTCCTCGTTGACTACGGTACCCTAAAAAATTAGTTCTATTAGTTATTCTGTAATACAAAGCAAAAGCATTACTAAGCATTACTCGCTGACTAAACAGATAAATAAAATTGTAATTGCTGTCGGGGGACCGTTGTGTTGTTGTGTGGAACAATTTTTACCCGACTGCGGCGAAGCCAAAAAAGGAGGGTTATGTGTTTGTTAATCTCAGAGGTCCACCGACTGTAATGACAATTTTATTTATGTTTAATCAGCGAGAGGTGAAAACATTGCAGCCCATTATTATTAATCACTATTACACCCCATACATCTAAATCTGTTAGGACATTTCAAAGTTATGGCGGAACAGAGAAACTCACATGGATACATACATACATGCATGCATGAACCCTAAAAACATTGCACTCCTTTTTGAGCAGTCGTGTAATAATAATTGGTTACGTTAGTTTGTAGCGTTTACACCGCCACATACGAACTACGCATCAAAAAGACATGACGTCACACAAATCCTGCATCGCGCAATTAGATTTTACCGAGCGATCAACATATATATGTCACCGTATAATTATAAACTTCGTTAGTTTATAATCGATCGGTATTATTTTCGTTAGATTATAAACTGTCGAAAAATTGTGAATTGCGACAAATCATTTACGATTTAACGCATTATTTTTCGATAGTTTATAATGTATCCATGAGAAACGAGCGTAATGAGCGCTTCCGCTGCCGCGGCAGCGCTTACTACGCTCGCTCAGCTCGCGCGGTTGGTCACAGTTCTAACCTAACCTAACCCATTTCACCCAGTTCACAATTTTTCGACAGATTATGATCTAACGGAAATAATACCGATAGATTATAAACTAACGGTGCTCACAATCTTACGGTGACATATACAAGATTCCGACTTCAAACCGTTGGGCATTTGCCCACCAGACACAACACCCGTCTGGTCGGAGGATCCTCCCTTTTCTATGGTGGAAGAGTGAACTTTACACCCTGTTCCTCATACCCCTAAAAGTTAATTATAAGTGCATGCGGGGAAACAGACTTACAACATCATGCTCATTGCTCATCAGTGCGACCACTTGCCAATACCGCTGAATATAGATTCTTCTTACACCAACCTTCTCATCTTCAGGTGGAATGGGGTTGGACGGAACCCCAAGCCGTGGGCGAGACGATGTGCTTCACAGTGCACTGCTACCAACGCAACGGCCACCCGTACCCCATCTGCGACACGGATGAGCTCACCGTGTCCATCTGCCACGGTACTAGGAAGGTAAGCCGAGTTTAATATTACTGCTGCTTTGTTCACACACGGTTTAAAAAAAATATGCTAGCGTAATCATAATCAGCCTATAATGTTCTCACTGCTGGGACACAGGCCTCCTCTCTTCGAGAGAGAGTGGGCCACGCGGGCCCAGTGCGGGTTGGTAGATGTCAAATGTCTTCGAATTTTTGGTTCTAGGGCATGCCGGTTTCCTCACGATGTTTTCGCGCCAGTGCGCCTGTGTTCGAACCTACGACCTACAACTTGTAAGTCGGGGCCGTTACCACTGAGCCACCACTGGGTCACAACTGCTCTGCAGGACCACCACAGCTTGTTTGAAAAAACTATGCTAAGAAACTGTAAAATTGATGTGAACAGCTGTGACCATGTGCCTCATTATTCTTGGAAAATTCAAAAGTAATTTATTAAAACTAGGCTGGAGAATCAGCACTTTTCGAACATCAAAATTACATAAGACAGTCCCCCAAAACGCCCAGTCTTCACCACTTCCTAGTGCTTTAGCTGGGAAGAAGAAGTGGCGCAACAAACTCCCCAACAGCACAGCTGTCTGTTCAGTTAGAAAAAAATTCTTATACAATAGAATGCAAAATAATTTACATTAGGAATTTCTCGGTAGCAGTAGCAGGAGTCTGGATTTGTGCAAATAATGACATTAGGCTTATCCCTTATTGCATGATTGGACTTAAATATGACTGCCCAAATGTGGGTGTACTGTTCATATACAAAACACCTCCGTCAAGTACCAACCCCTACGTGGATTATAGGCGTGGTCAAGAAGCTTTAATAGTACATTATTGCAAAGGCCGGGAAATAGGCAATTGCAGGTCGAGCATTGGGGCTCGGCCTCACTAATACGAGACAGGCAATTGCCATTTCCGCCGAGGCATATGTGCTTTTCTCAAAAGAATGCAGGGAAATAAAAGTAGTTATTTCCATAATTTTTTAAGTTAGTGCCGTTTTTAACATGAATTGTACATTTCAGCATGGAATAAATTGCCCATAATGTAGATGGCTTTTTAGTTTTAGTAATCTCATTAAAATACGCCAAAAATACACAGTTTGTAGAAAATGTTCACTTGATTCTCGTTTTTCCAAATCATAAAATTTTCATATACTTTCATGTATTTTCTTTTGACTTCGCTGGAAGCAGGTTTTCCATTGCTAATTTGGCTTCTGATCTTAAATCTGGTGGAGTACAATCAATCTCCATTTCACTATCTGAACCGTTGGAACTCATTTTAATTATCTATTATTTAGGTAAATAACAAATCAAGACGAATTTTCAGCTTTGCCACCAATCTTCTATTTATCATCTGTACCGAAAGGCAAACGCAGGCAAACGCATCTAAGGCTATACAGCCACGTGAACGCAATTTGTACTAAGCAAAGAGAACTTTGGTATGCCAAGAATGATAAAAGAGATCCAATCAAAGAGTATTTAATAACCCCAGCACGCCATTTCATACAACATTGCTGGAGCGTTGAACTGTTCCAAATTCAAAAAACGCGCCGGCAATGTATTTGATTGTCTTTGACCGTAAATTAGATACTTCGCGTGTTCTTTTTTCGAAAATAATGACAATATTTCCATGTATGTTTGAGAAAATTCATTTATTGTTTGTCACAGGAGGAAAGTCGGCTTACAATGTTTATGTAGCTTTCCAAAAACAGGAGCTTGTGGCTAAGTATGAACAGCCGCACGAATCAATCCATCAGGTTATGCTATTCTTTGTCCGTGAATGGGTGATCATCTTTACATATCGAGGCTTCTCCGTGCCTCGGAAAGCACGTTAAGCCGTAGGTCCCGGCTGTCATTCGTGGATCTTTGACAGTCGTTACGGGTCGTCAGAAGCCCAAAAGTTTGACAACCAGTCTTACCAAGGCGTATCATATTACTCGGTTACTAGGTTGTGGAGGTCCGATAGGCAGTCGCTCTATGTAAAATATTGGTATTCAGCTGCATCCGGTTAGACTGGAAGCCGACCCTAACATAGTTGGGAAAAGGCTAGGCAGATTGATTTTTAGCTTTCCAAAAAGAGGGTGTAAGCATCATTTGTAGCTACTATTGTATGTATACAGACAGGTGTGAGAGCTTCGTGCTATGTCCTCTATTGCAGGTGACGGCAGTGATAGAGCTGGGCTCGGGCGACCCCGCGCACGCGAACACTGCGCGCGTCAAGTTCACAGTGCGCACCGCTGGCGTGTACATCGTGTCCATCTTGATTGGTGAGTTATTTATTAACGAACCTATAACAATGTGGCATCTACATCGCTACATGCGAATTATGCATCAAAGACCTGACGTCACACAAAATCCTGACGTCACACAAATCCTGCATCGTGCAATTAGACTTTATCGCGCGAACGACATATACAGGGTAAATTTTTAATTAGTGCGCAAACTTAAACACAAGGGGACCAAACCTGAAATTGTAAAAAAAATGAGCTGTTTGCTACATTTTGACGAGTTATTCGTACATAAATGTAGGGAATGGTTTATTTTTTAAGCGAAAAGTTTTTTAGGCGCGTTGGGCATTTTTGAGATGGGACTAAACCATTGATTTCGCGACACTGTAATGCAATTTACCGACACCGTAGAGTAAAAGACATCAACGCGTTAATTACTGCGGTGTCGTTTTTTTTTCAAGTTTACACTTCTGTCGGTACTCTCGGAGTGCCATTGTATTTTTTTTCGCGATTTCAAGTTTGTTCCCATAGTAAAGGTTGTTCATAATGATGAGTAAAGTCACGTATTTAAGTTTGCGCACTGGTTAAAAAATTTCCCTGTATAAGACTATCCGACATCAATCATTGGGCAGTTGCCCGCCAGACACAACACCCGTCTGGTCGGAGGATCCTCTCTTTTTAATAGAGGATCAGTGAACTTTATCTTGTTCCTCATGCGTCTAAACATTGCCCCGCTGCTCCCCGCAGGCCTGGTGCCGATCAGCGGCAGCCCGTACCGCAAGTGGTTCACGGCGGGGCGCGTGGAGGCGCGGCGCTCGCGCGTGGGGCGCGCGCACCACGCGCTGGTGTGGGCGGCCGGCCACGCGCGCCAGCTGCACGTGCACCCGCGCGACCAGTACGACAACCCCGCGCCGCTCGCGCCGCTCGCCGACAGCGGCCCGCCCGCCGTCCGTACTCCGCTTTATTACAACTCTTTATATTCTAACTCTAGAAAAAAGCAAACCAAGAGATTATAGGGTTGGCAATTTTGAAAAACTTTATTTTTTTCGACGTTCATTTGAGTTGATTTTAATTGAAGTGAAAACTTCTTTAAGCGCGTTGGGCATTATTGAGATGGGAAAAAACAATTGAACTCGCGACACTGTTAACGTTACCGTTACCTCATTAAAAGTATTTTTTATCACATCTATTCAAAAAGAGCTGCCTCCCTCTCACAGGAGGAGGCCTGTGTCCCAGCAGTGGGAACATTTATAGGCTGATGATGATGATGATGATGATTCAAAAAGAGCTACTTTATTCTCTGTAAACAGGGACTAAAATAGCTTTTTAATCCCTAGGGATTAGGTTAAAATGTAAATCCAAGATGGCGGCTGCAAAAAATATATATTTTTTCTGACTGGGGTCACCGAACGGCACCCTTCTTTTACCTCAATTTAATATTTTTATGTTTTCTCTTTTATGTGCATGTGTGTATATAAACTGAATTTTTTGTAGTTTATTTTAAACTGTTTTAATTAGTAAAATAAATAAATTATATTGCTGTGTACCTTTATTAGACAGGGTATATTTTTGAAACGGGGCAATTAAGAGCTAACTACAAAAAGTATGGAACAAGTTTTGCCTTGTTGTGGAACTGATGCATTTTTGAGACACCCCATCTCAAAAATCCTGTATTTGTAAAAAAAGAGAACCAATTCCAACGTTCTTTAAAATCTCACCCCAGGGCTTCTCCATAAAAATCAACCCTCTCGGCGGCGAGGTAGACGAGCAGCTGTCGTCGTCGGCGACGTTCGCGTACGACGCCGTGAACCAGCGCGTCAGCATGACGCTGTGCTTCGAGCGCGCCGGCGTGTACCGCGCGCAGGTGCTGTACGAGGGCGTCATGCTGCACAACGGGGAGTTCGACTGCATCGTGCTCACCGGTGAATGAACAAATACCTATTTGTTTATGTGTCGTCTTCATTTATTGACATTTTATTATTATCAGTAATTATTACTATATTACTAGTACTGTTACTATATTGCCATGAAATTGTGACATGTACCTTGACTTTACATTTTTATTTTCATTTTGTTAATGTGGCATTTGATTATCTAACCTAAACAATATTGTATGCCTTCTGGCGGGACGTAGTCAATCAATCTGCCTAGCCTTTTCCCAACTATGTTAGGGTCGGCTTCCAGTCTAACCGGATGCAGCTGAATACCAGTATTTTACTTGGAGCGACTGCGTAGTATGGACCGATATTTATTTGTAACATCTGTATAATTTTTACCCTATGTTCACGAAATTAATAAATGAATTTGAATTTGAACATGGCGCTGTTCTTTAGAATTTCGGATTTAAGTGTTCAAGTAATTAAAACAAAGCATTCAATTTGTAAGTGTCTGTACGAGCTACGCTGTACATTGACCTTTGTGGTAGTTTGTACGTCATACACAATAATGCACATCGATATTGTTTAGCTGTGCATTTCTCTAACATAGCATTTAAGTGGAACAAATGTCTAATTATACTTAGTAGCAATAAATCCATCAAGGGAATCATTCGTCTACTCATTTACATAACATAACATACCTAACAGGTTTACATAACAAGTACATAACATTTTCACTGTTGGGCATTACAACCTCAACAGTGTCACTTTCTGATCTATTTGTTTTACATTTTCATCAGTTACTTTTAGAACAGGCCATAGGACCAATTACAATAAGTACCTGTATGACCGAGCTCTGCTCGGGTAAAAATAGAGAAAACGAATTTTCCCAGATATGAGACCTAGCTCGATTGATTTTTCGCCCCCGTAAACCCTTATATTGTAACTTTCGTCGAAAGCGTTATTTCATAGAAAAGTGCAATACCTACGCGGTCAAAATGTATTGAACAGCTGATTTTTTTAAAATAACCAACGAAAAATTTCTTCCTAGTGGGGTCAGAATCAAGTACTGAATCCATGGTAACAGTTTTTGCGTCGATGTCCCTGCCACCCTGTATACAATGTCGCCCATGGGCATGTGCCCGCCCGTATTTTTCTGATAAATTATCGAAAAATAACTTTAAAAGGGTGGTCTTTAATATTTTTCATGTTATTTAATTTTTTGAGTAGCATTTGCCATATCTCCGATGTTATTGGCTCGATTTGGATTCTGTTTATTATTTCTAAAAGCTTATCAGTTATTTTATCGGTTTAACTAATATTTTTATTAAAATTTGTCGACTATGCAAAAAAAAAACGGAGCTGAACACTTACAAAAAACTGTTTTTTTTTTCAAAAAAACACAAGTGCAAGTTCATAAAATAACAGGGGATTAAAAAAAAAAAGAAATAATGTAAAAAAAAGTCAAGATAAACCCCCATTTTAAAGTAATTTTTCATAAATATTCAGAAAAATGCGGGCACATGCCCATGGGCGACATTGTATATAATATCGTATATAAATATTGCTCATTTAATAGTATAGGATTAGGACTGGTCATCGATTGCCCTTTTTCCCTGTATGACCAAATTACGTCCCTGATGTCCATATGACCTAAAATGAGTAATAACAAGCCGTGGCGTCCCCCAGCGCACGACACGGCCGTGGTGCAGCGCAACATGTCGTCCAAGCGCCACAACATCAGCTACGAGGCGCGCCTGCTGTCGGGCAAGGCGCGCCGCGTGCTGTGCTGCATCTCGCCCAAGCAGCTCACGCTCAAGGACTACATCCTCAAGTTTATCCCCAAGAGGATCACCAGCTTCCGGCTGTGTCCTTCCACCAAGGTGAGACCATAATTATAATTGGTGTAAAAAGACGCTTAACAAAGCCGAGAGTCACTTGTTCTTCCCGTTATGATGATATTTTTTTGTACTAGACCTTCTAGTTACGTAAGGCCAAAGTTGTAGGCTTAGTGGACTGTACTGTAGTTCTATCTTCTGTGTCCGTCGGCAAACTTCGTGTTTCGTCAGTTGTTGGATTTCTATCAATTGCCCTTTGCACTTGGTGCAGACCGGACGCTCTCAATTGACTTGGAAGTATACAGAGTTGTTAATACTCTTTCAACTTAATGTAATCTATTTAAAAAAATAAGATAAATATCGCTAAAGTTGCAGGTACGACAGATAGGAAAATAATTTTACAGCTCTTTATAGTTCACACGGAAATCAAAACAAAACAACAATAAAGTACTTAGTTCTGAATTCAAATTATTGTATACGATAAATCTAATAATTGATGGACATGGAAATTAGCATTCGTTTGTATTCGTAAATCCGATGATATCCGAGGGACATTAAGAAAATAGGAATTCTGTAGTTTTGTTGATTGTTTTCTATTTTGTCAAGTACCTGGTAGTGTTGGAAGATCTACACTGTCCTCCCATACTATTAACACTGTTATTTGAAAACATTGTAAAAGCCATTTATTATTAAGAGTAACCGTGGAGTTTCTTGCCGGCTCTTCTCCATAGGAAGCGACCAATTGGAACCGTGCACCTAGCTTCTAACGTTTCATAAGTACAAAAGAAATGAAAGGCAATGAAAGGGTGCTCTTTGGTGCCCATGAAAAGAATAGGAAGTTGAAAATTGAAATGGCTCAGATATATACTCAATACACTGATGCCATAGAGGAACGGGACAGACTTCAGCTTGTTGTGGACGGGTTCAGCCAGTGTAGCATAGAGTATGAACAAGCTCTTAGTCACAAACATTTATTACAACAACAGCTACATGAGGCTCAAAGTCAAATAACAGAACTTCAGACCACAAATCATAACATCACCGCCTCGCTGAACCAAAGTCTGTTCAATGAGTTGATGCCTGTTGCCCCGTCAATGGTTTCTGCCTTAAACCCCTCTTACACTATAGATTTAACAGGTGATGAGGATTCAAAGTCATGTCTTTCAGTGAGGGTAGTCACCAGTAAAAACAAACTTAAAAAATACATTAAAATTAATAAATACATTGTTAAAACACAAAAAATGGTTAAAAGACAAAAGTTCTTTATTAAAAATGTTAAACTTAATAGAGAAAGGTTAAATTTACTAAAACAATTAGATATGTATTCTTTTAATTTGGAACAAAGTACTAGGAAATACAACATTGACACAGAGCGCTTGCAATCTGAACTTCACCATTTACAGCAGAAACTTAGTTCAATGACTAACAGATATAATACCTCTGAACATCTAATGAGGGAATATGTGCTGGCAATGAATGAGCTGGTAAACTCACAAACAAACAACTGTGAGCAGTGTCAAACACCGTCCAAAGTACTTACACCGGACCATTCATTGACAACATGCAATACCACCTTACCGCAGCCCTGTGTTGATTTGACATTTCCTGCTATCAATAGTTCAAATAAACCATCTAAACAAATTGTAAAAAATGATGTAGTATTATTTTGTGATGAGATTGGAAAGGACTTAGGCCACTTGTTGACAGATGAATATCCAGGACACTCCATAATAAATTACTGTATGCCTGGTTGTTCTTTATTTGATATTATGAAAAAAATTAATAAATGTAACTTTAACCAGGGCACTACATTATTAATTTTTATGGGTAATAGGGGAAATGTGAACAAAGGAGAATTGCTCCAATATTATAAAACATTGTGTAGTCTAAGTTTAAAAAAAATTGTGTTGTTTACATTTCTATATAGTAACAGTTTGCCACAGGAAGAAAATAACTTAAGATTTAAATTAAATATGACATTGTATAATTGGACATTCAATAATAATCTGTTCCATCTAGTTGACACCAACAATTATGTTGGTAATAATTTGTATTTGACAAGAGATAGATATAATATTGTTATGTACTATCTTTCTAACTATTGCAAAGGACAGATAGCTGTGTCGCTATCATATTTTTTTTCTATTTCAGCCAAAAATTTGGCTAAACAACTTGCTTCTTTTGAGCAATGCAGCAACATTTTAAATAGTTCTGCCAATATTTTGGCAACAACTAATGACATTAATTATCATTTAAATTAGAAATTAGGACAATAGAGGAAACCTCTTGCTTAGTAAATAAAGAAAATTTAAATACTGGTTTAAATCATCAAAATGTTAAAAAAAGTTCTTCTTTGATATCTCACCCATCAAATTGTAGTAATCTAAATAAATGTAATAATAATACTCTAAAAATTGTTCATCAAAATATACAGGGTGTGATAGGTAAGGAATTAGAATTGGAGTTGTTCATGAACTGTAGTAATATTGATATCCTATGTGTAACTGAACATTGGTTGAAAGTCCACCAGTTCATGTTCAGCTTTAACAACCACCAGGTTGCCAGCTCATTCAGCAGAGTTAATATGATACGTGGTGGCTCTCTAATAATTGTTCGTAACAATATGAAATTTAAAGAACGTAAGGATATTGTGAGCCTCTCTGTTGAGCGAGTTATTGAAATAGCTTGCATTGAGCTTGAGCGGTTCATTGTAATGAGCGTGTACAGGCCCCCATGTGCTTCATATGATATTTTTGAGAAATGTATGGAAGAAGTATTATTAAAGACTTGTAACAGTAATAAAACAGTTTTAGTCTGTGGAGATTTCAACATTAATAAACTGGAAAAATCTGCTGTAGTAAATAAATTTATAACTTTATTAAAGTCATATAATTTGTATAATACATTCTTTGAGCCGACTAGAATAACTGCCACTAGTGCTACCTGTATTGACAACATTTTTACAAACTTAAGACCTTCCAGCCATTTAATTATAAAGGAGTTGGACTCTGATCACTGTGGCCAGTTAGTCACTTTCCCTCTGAAAACATTCAGAGCTCAAAGAAAACTTGTAAGTTTTGTTCCTGTAAATAAAAGTCGCTTAGGACAATTTAAAAATAATTTAATGGAAAAACTACCGGGTTTGCCTTATCATGATGACCCGGATCAAGCTTACACTTTACTATTTAACCTCATCAATTGTGAGTTTAATAAGATTTTCACCTCAAAAACATTGCCTGTTTGTGACCGCGTTCTATTTAGTGATTGGGCAACACCAGGTATTTACAAAAGTAGGCAGAGGTTATTTGAATTGTATCATGAAAAAACATGTAACCATGATGAAACTTTTAAAGAATTTGTTAGGAAATATTCTAAAACTTTTAAAAGAGCCTGTTCCTCAGCAAAAGCCATAAACATTAAAAATAAAATAAAATCTTCTGGAAATAAAATTAAAACAACTTGGAATATTATTAATTCAGAAACGGGAAGAACGACAGTACGGAATCGTGACTTCCATCTAAAAATCAATTATGTAGATATTAAGGCAGACGTGGAGGTGGCAACTGAGTTTGAAAATTTCTTTACAAATATTCCCATTCTAACAACCAAAACTCTGTCATCGTCGTCCTCCACTTCTGCTTACTCAATACTTAAAGAATGTGTACCAGAATGTGACAAACTTTTTGAATTCACAATTATTACTGCTAAAGACATTATGGCTTAAAAAAAAAATGGCAAATGGCTTTTAATTCGTTTTACGAACAGTTTAAACTTTTTTACGACTTGTGCTTCCCTACAGTAAAAAAAAGGATTTCTAGTCGTAAAACTCCGCGATGGATATCTAAAGGTATCAAAAACTGTAGTAAACGAAAAAGAGAGATGTTATGGTTGTACAGGCGATCACAAAATATTGAAAATAAACAATTATTTAAACAATATTCAAGACGCTTAAAAAGAGTAATACAACTGACACAAAAGTCTCAAAACAGTCATATTATAAATAGTGCGGAAAATAAAACCAAGGCTACGTGGAAATTAATCAATAGGAGTAAATCTAACTTTCCCCCCGAATCTGTAAAACAAATACTTATTAGTGATAAAAAAATTAATGATCCTAAAAACATAGCTACTGCTTTCAATGACTATTTTATAGATTCGGTATAGCCTGCAACGAATCATGACAACGGTAATGCAATATCTGTCATTGATCACTATCCAAAAACGCTTTTTATGGCACCGACAGATGCTATGGAAATATTCAAAATTATTAATTCGCTAAAAAATACAAATAGCACGGGATTTGATGAAATTTCTACAAATATTTTAAAATTAGTGTCGCATATAATTGCACCCGTACTAAGTTTTATAATTAACCTATGCATAGAGCATGGTCACTTTCCAAATTCACTAAAAACGACTATAATTAGGCCACTTTATAAAAAAGGTGATAAAGCAACCATTTCAAATTATCGTCCAATAGCTTTAATACCGGTATTATCAAAAGTCTTTGAAAAAGTAATTTATAAATCCCTAAACTCATTCTTTGAAACAAACGATATACTTGCTAAAGAACAATATGGTTTTCGAAAAAATAGAAACATTAACAACGCAGTCTATGAGTTAATTGCTGAAATTCTTAGAAACGTTGACAAAAAAAATCCCATTGCTGCAGTACTTATGGACATGTCTAAAGCATTTGATCACGTGGATCATAAAATATTACTGGGTAAGTTAGAACGCTATGGTATCCGAGGAAATATATTAAGCCTAATCAAGACTTATTTAAGTGGAAGAAAACAAATTACGGTTTTAAATAGAATCTGTCCTATTTCTAAGATAGAAGTTGCTTACAGTTCGTCCATTAGGTATACAACTTGTGGTGTACCCCAAGGAAGTGTCCTTGGGCCCTTGCTGTTCCTCATATTTATAAATGATTTGCCAAAATGTACCGACTACCAAACCGTCCTGTTTGCAGACGACAGCACGCTTATTGTACCGTGTAAAAACTTAGAATTATATGAAAATGATATAAATAATTCGATTCAATATATAATAAACTGGTTATTTAAGAATAAGCTAAAAATAAACATAGAAAAAACACAGTATATGACGTTCCAACAAAGAACAAAACAACAAAATTTAAATATATGTTACGCAGACCAGAAAATACCTGAAACCAACAGTGCCAGATTTCTAGGACTTTACTTGGACAGTCATCTAAACTGGAAATGTCATGTAGAAACTGTCTGTAAAAAACTAAACCAGTATTCTTATGCGCTTTATAATCTTGCAAAAATAGCAAATGAGTCCGTAGTTGTGATAGCATACAAAGCGTACGTCACTTCAACGTTACGTTTTGGAATAATCTATTGGGGAAATTCCACTGATAAAGACATTTCTTTCAAAGCTCAGAAAAAGTGTGTACGTGCTGTGTTTAAGCTAAAAAAAACGGAAAGTTGTAGTCCGTTTTTTAAGAAACATAAATTGCTTACTCTACCCTGTCTATACATCTACGAGACAGCAGTATTTGTGAAATCAAACTTGCATTTATTTCAAACATTGAGATCAAAACGACGCAACAGAGAGTTATGTGCTATTCCACACAAGACTGCGCTATATTCAAAAAGCTTTTTAGGAATGGCACCCAAAATATATAACAAGATACCCAATCCAATAAAAGATCTCGACATACACCATTTTAAAAAGGCTGTTCTTAATTTATTAAATATAAAAGCTTATTACACAGTCAATGAGTATCTGGACGACAAGCTATAATTTTTTGACATTTTAATTTTTTTTGTTCGATATTTTTAATTTGTTATTAATTAAATGATTATTAAAAAATGAATTTTAATGTTTTTATGTAATTTAATGTATTGTATGATAAATAATGATAATTGAATGAAATAACAATGAATAATGTTTTTAAGTATCTATTAATTTCTAATTGTTAAAATTTTGTTTTATTTGTTAATGTAAATGTTTTGTTTAATTTATTACTAATTAATTTATAATCAGAATATTTGTGCGCCGTTGACGGCAAGACATAGCGTTCATTTTTATTATTATTAACATCTGTACTTTTTTTGTTTACCTATGTTCTACAAATAAAAATATTTGAATTTGAATTTGAATTTTAGAATCTTTTAAAAATCTTGATGTAAAAAAAACTGCTGACCTTTGGGGATTATCAGTACATACCGTGTCCTCAATAATTGATGTTATTTCACCCTTCTTAGCAATCGTTTTTAACTCTTGTATTGCATCTGGTGTATTTCCTGATCTGATGAAACTTAGCAAAGTGATTCCACTGTTCAAATCTGGCAGCACAACTGATCCTACAAATTTTCGGCCTATTTCGATATTACCCACATTGAGCAAAATCTTTGAAAAATTAATTTTAAAACAAATGTTGGGACATTTCAATGCACATAATTTACTTCATCTGAAACAGTTTGGTTTTACAAAGGGTCGTTCAACTACAGATGCGGGCGTGGAATTACTAAAGAACATATTCGAGGCCTGGGAGGAGTCGCAAGATGCTCTTGGCATTTTCTGCGACTTGTCCAAGGCCTTCGATTGCGTACATCATGATACACTCATCAGGAAACTGTACCACTATGGTATGAGGGACAAGGCTCTTGACCTTCTGACTTCTTATCTGAACAACAGAATTCAGAGGGTCGATGTTAATGGCAAGAGATCTGCAGGATCTGCGGTCACCATGGGCGTTCCGCAGGGTTCAATTCTTGGTCCTTTTTTATTTCTAATTTATATAAATGACTTGCCCTATCACATAAGGGATAATCACAAGATCGTATTATTCGCAGATGATACTTCCCTCATTTTTAAAATCAAACGTCAGTTAGTCAACTTTGAACAAGTTAATGATGCACTCTCTAAAGTTGTGCATTGGTTTAATGTAAATAATCTTCTCCTGAACGAAAAAAAAACTAAACTCATTAAATTTTCAATGCCAAATGTCAGGCAGCTATCTACCAATGTTCAGGTTAATGGAACAGAATTGGACCCTGTTGAGTCGACAGTTTTTCTTGGAATCACTATTGATGGTAAATTACAATGGGGCCCACACATAGAAAAATTGTCAGGAAGGCTAAGTTCGGCCGCCTATGCTGTTAAAAAAATTAGACAGATAACTGACGTGGATACAGCCAGAATTGTTTATTTTAGTTATTTTCATAGTCTTATGTCATATGGGATTCTTCTCTGGGGAACCTGTGCGGACATTAATACTATCTTTGTTCTACAGAAAAGGGCTGTTCGAGCCATTTACAACCTAGGTCCAAGAGATTCCCTTAGAGAAAAATTCAAAGAAATAAATATTCTGACTGTAGCCTCACAATATATTTTTGAAAACCTATTGTATGTACACAAAAATATATCAAATTTTAAGAAAATGTCCGATATTCATAGTTTAAATACCAGGAATAAACACAACCTTGCTGTACATCGCACACGTCTCCACAAAGTAGGCAACTCATTCATGGGTCAATGTATACGCTTTTACAACAAACTCCCCATTGACATTCGAAACTTACCCATTAAACGATTTAAAATCTGTATTAAAACCAAACTTTGTAGAAAAGGGTACTATACAATTTCAGATTATTTAGAAGATAGAAAAGCTTGGGATTGAACTGCTCGCTCTGCTAAGCCTTGTGATAAAACCATAGAACTAGACATTTTAATTATTATGTAAAATCAACATAATTATACCAGTTTTATAAAACGTTGACATTGTTGGAAAATATAATCAAAATGACATGATTACTTTGTAAAGTATTATATTATTTTAACTATTGTGAATGTGAGGACTATGTGGATAATATTTTTATTTCTCTTCTAGTTTTAGTGATGGTCTGGCAGTTTGAGTAGTTTTTGCGGCCTACCCAAATGTCCTTTCTTTGGTATTGCTCGTCGAGTTGAGCTCCTTAAGTTCTAAGTTGAGCTCCACGATTACTGACAAATGCTTGCACTGACTGGACAGGTCCACTCAAATCTGTGTGGTTCTTTCCTCAAAAGACCTTTTCAGACACTAATCTACATGGTCCTCATATGGCCTGACCAAGATTATGTCTGGACTTTAAAAGAGACTGCGACCTCTGAGTTTCTTTCGGCCTTTCTTCTCAGAGTAGTCAGATAGGAAAAGCCGAACTCATCTAGCTTATTTTTAATATTTTTTTATATGACGTGTAAAAGTGATTCCGATATCCTATTTACAGAATAAACAATTTCATTTCATTTCATTACCCTTGTACGTTTATGTGAAATAAAATATTTTGATATTTCATTTGAAAGTTCCAACTTTTTTTACGTAAACAAGTTTTAAATACCCCCCTTATGCACCCATAAACATGTTATAATGTTTTACGTTTTTATTACATCCGTGCGAACGTCTGCTTAGGGCTGGCGCATATCTGGCGAGGCGCAGCGCAGCGCGGTTGTCATTGGTGCCGATTCCCTTGTTCACAAACTAAACTAAATTTAAGTTCAGTGCATCTTTTTCTTTCTATTTCATTAAGAAAAGGACAGAAGATAAATTTTAGTTTAGTCCTGTCAAATTAATCAGCGCCTGTCACTCTCCATACAAGTTTAGACGTGATTAAAAACATGCTGACTAAAATTACGTCAATTTACGTCAAGCACTGATTAATTTGACAGGACTAAACTAAAATTTATATTCTGTCCTTTTCTTAATAAAATAGAAAGAAAAAGATGCACTGAACTTAAATTTAGTTTAGTTTGTGAACAAGGGAATCGGCACCACTGCCAAACAAATATCAACATTGTTTGCCTTTAAATAAAGTCGAAAATAAATAACCTGAGACGCGCATCTTTTTTCCACCATACGCTCTCGAGCTAATGGAAGTTTATTTATTCTCAACTTTATTTCAACTGTAGCAAGGTCAATAGTTGTTTGGCAATGACAACCGTGTTGTGCTTTGCCTCGCCAAGTGAGCCCTTACCGTTAATTGTAGCTACAGGCAAATGTTTTAGCACACTGCCTTTAACATTTTAAGTAATTGCTAACTGCGTTCACAGATCGGTGATCATAGGAGTTTAGACGTTCACTTTAATGTCCATATTTTCAACTATAAGATGTTTCCTTCCAGCTAATCCTGAAGCCGACGCCCGCGGGCTCGGGCCCGGGCGGCGAGTTCACGCTGGAGGACGGCGTGCAGCCGCAGCTGGAGCTGGTGTCGGCCGAGAGGGACCTCATCGCCGCCACCTTCACGCAGCTGCTCATCGCCAACTGCGGCGGGGAGGACACCTTCAAGGTATGCTGGTTTAACGAGCTGGACCTATCCTGTAGTACATTTTTGCTGTAAAGTTTTATATTGATCAGAACAGTACAATAGAAATATGTTCTTTAATGTCCCTCAGCAAACCTCGTGTTTCGTCAGTCGTCGGATTTCTATCAGTTGCCCTTTGCACTTGGTGTCGACTTGGAAGTATATAGAGTTGTTAATACTCTTTTAACTTAATGTAATTTATTTAAAAAATAGTAGGAAAGCTGCTAAAGTTGCAAACACGACAGATAGGAAAATAGTTTTACAACTCTATATAGTTCACACGGAAATCAAAACAAAACAACAATAAAGTACTTAGTTCTGAATTTAAATTATTATTCAAGATAAATCTAATAATCGATAGACATGGAAATTAGCATTCGTTTGTATTCGGAAATGCGATGATTCCTGAGAGACATTACGAAAATAGATAAGTGTTTGGCAAATCAACTTGTTGAAATAAGTGTTTTGTGTCACTTTTGAAAAACTTTCAAAGATTTTTGGTCTTCGGAAAGTTTTTAACCTGTATTTCCTTCATCTTTTCCAGAACAAACAAGACTTCTTCTACAGCGAGATCCGCAAGGCTCACTCGCGCCACCCGCACGAGAAGCTGGCCATCCGCGTGCTGCGGTCCGAACTGCTGCGGACCAGCCTCAAGGCCACCAGGCACTTCACCGTGCAGGACTGGTGCAAGAACTTCGACATCACCTTCCAGGGCGAGCAGGGTATGTGTGTATATCACAAATGATGGTGATAATGATGTGTCATCGTCAATCAGCTGAAAGACCTCCCCAAGCAACGCCATAACGATGGGTCTTGCCCCGCGACGTGCAGCAGGGCATCTCCACGTTGTGGGCTCGAGCACCTGGAGCCGAGTTATAATCTGGAGCAGGTGAAAAAACCGGCCAAGTGCGTGTCGGGTTCCGTAGCAAAGAAAGCGAGCGCGGCGCGGCGCGTGCAGTGCTCGGTGTGGCAACACGCCGTGTACGGGTTCGCGACAAGTCAATCATCATCCTGAGGATGTCTCGTTGAGAGGTGAAACACGTGTCGATTTCTTTCAGGGTTTGTTTATTGCTTTTTAGAAATAGCTAAGCGGAACAGGTTACTAAATATATCCGTGTCAATTGTATTTATGACATAACATTATATTGACATGGATTTCCGCAAAGTAACGCCTGATTCCGTAACTTAAACAGGAGTGGACTGGGGCGGGGTGCGTCGCGAGTGGTTCTCGCAGCTGTGCGGTCAGCTGTTCGACTCCAAGTTCGGGCTCTTCGTGTCCTTCCACGACTCGCCCACCGGCCTCGTGCACCCCAACCCGGACCGACCGCCGCATCTCAAGGTAAATTAATACTCAAATGTTTTTTTTTTTTTGTTACACTATTATGATTTAAAAGAGTGTCCGTGGAGTTTATTGCCCTTTCTTCTCCATAGGTACCTACTACGCTTTGGAATGGACAACTAGCTTCATCTTTCTGACTGACCGACCCCTTGACACTTCAAAAGTGCCTGTAAATGGTTTAATTGAAATAAATGCTTTGACTTTGAATTTCTGTAAATAGTTTTGTACAAATACTTTTACAAGTCAATCAAATGTTTTTAAACTAGATGAGTTCGGCGTTGCCTATCTGACTACTTAAGGGCGAATTAAACTCAGAGGTCGCAGTCTTTTTTAAAGTCCAGACATAATCTTGGTCAGGTCATGTGAAAACCATGTAGATTGGTATCTGAAATGGTCTTTTGAGGAATTAACCACATAGATTTAGTGAACCTGTCCAGTCAGTGCACGCATTTGATCATTTATCAGTAATTGTGTAGCTCAACTCAAAATTTAATGAACTCAACGATTTGACGAACAATTCTAAAGAAAGGAATTTGGGTAGGCCGCATAAATTACTCAAACTGCCAGACCATGATTTTAAAACTAACACTTTAACAGTGTTCGTAAGGCTTCTCTAGTGTTATACTCTTAAGGTTGTGACGCGTGACGATTTAAAAATTTCAGCCAATGTAAAGTACTTAGTTATAAAGCATGAGCGCACATCGTGTGACTTTCATGCCATTGATATAAGGTTTAAATTGAAATAATTGCCGCGCTCTCGTGAAATGGAACGTCTACCTATACCACTTTTTGGCATAAAACCATATTACAAAGTACCCTGTGATAAAACCTTTCTGTATGAGACATTGATACAATTAGGTAGTTTGGTACAGTTGTGTTTCTTTCCACCCTACTCAAAACCATTCATGGAATGTCTAGCCTCGGGCACAGATTAGTAAAAATGGTTCACTCCGCAATATCATTTAAATAAAAAGCGACTCTTGCCACGACACAATAAAGTGCAATTCAGGTCGCACACCTACACCTGCACCTACAGTTATATTCACCTAGAAGTTGCCTCTCTTTCTATCGCGTAACTCTTAGACCTTCTGACTACGTTACACTCACTGAATTGGCCTGACGAGTTTGCCGCTTACTTGAAGCTTCGTTCTATAAAACATTCCGAACTTTAAATGATACCATTTCCAAGTTAATTAATTAAAAAAGTATAGACCAAGATCATACTTTAGTTATTTATTTTGAGCTGCAAAATTCTTCAACAATAATAACAATAAATCTTGACTTGGCTCGCGAGGTTGTTGACATGTGGGATGTCGACTCATCGATCACTGTGCCGATAGTCGTATCTATTCTATTCTATTTTTAATAAATGGCAAGCAAAGCCGATGTCGACTATTCTGCCAATGGCGAAAGTGAGTTGGAAGAAGCAAGTGTGCATGATAAAAAAAAGAAAACAAATAAAATTCTTCGATTGATACAGTTGAACTCAATGTAGATCTTGTTGGGTTAGTACGGGACTGAAACAAACAAAAAATATAAATAAATATATAATAAAATTGTTAAAACATAAAATATACGCATACCACACCCACACAGACAGAATAATTTATAACTTTGTTTTATTGTGACGAATGAAGGTCATCAGCGCCACAAGCAGGTCTGGGGAGGAAAATGTTAGTAAGGAGGAGAAATTAGTCGGAAGAGGGATCTTAAATTTAGGGAGACGTACCAATGGCATAACAGCCAAGAGCCTTGACCAACACCTAAGGAGGCTAAAGGGAGGATAAAGGGCTTGATTCAGAAAGCGGTACTCTTGGACACGGCTCGCATTGTCAGGAGGTTCCTCTCTCTGGAGCCCTCCTTTTGTTCTATAATATTTAAAAATATAATTTATAAGTAAATAATGAAATAAAGGAAATAACAATAAAATTTGTTTTTATTCTAGCTAAAACACTTCGAGCTAGCCGGCAAACTAGTCGGCAAATGCCTGTACGAGAGTGCACTCGGAGGCTCTTACCGACAGTTGGTGCGAGCGCGACTGACGAGATCCTTCCTCGCGCAGATCATCGGGCTCAGAGTGCATTACAAGGTAATATTATACGTGATATAACATACAATAGACGTGGATATATTTAGTAACCTGTTCCGCTTAGCTATTTCTAAAGAGCCATAAAAAACCCTGAAAGAAATCGACACGTATTTCACCTCTCAACGAGGCATCCTCAGGATGACGATTGACTTGTCGCGAACCCGAATACGGCGTGTTGCCACACCGAGCGCTGAACGCAGAGTGAGTCTTATCGCCCGTCGTCGTTTCAGGGTTTTTTATGGCTCTTTAGAAATAGCTAAGTGGAACAGGATTATTATAAAATATATCCACTTCTGTTTTGTAGCGCTAGCTGATCTATGATGTAGGTGTTAAGGCTGTTTTTCAAAAAACAGGTATTTGTTTACATACTGTTTGGCGTTTTTATTGTTTTAACATACAACGATTGTTGACAAATCTTAAATATAATATACAATCTGACACAAAAATATATTTATTATGTAAATAAATAAATAAAAGAAACAGTGGCACTCCGGGAGTGCCGACAGAAGTGAAAACTTGAACAAGATCGCCTTGGTGAAAGAAAAATACTTGTATAGAACATTGATCCGTAATCTTATCTAAATAAAGAGCACAATCGCGTTAACAAAAAAAAAAAACTTCTAAAACTTTTAAAGTAAAAATACTTGCATAGAACATTGATCCGTAACGTAATATAAATAAAGAGCACACTCGCGTTTACAAAAATGAGGTGTCGGTAACGGTGTCTCGAGCTAAACAAGTTTTCACTTCAAAAATAAAGGGAAGAGCTTATTGGGCATCAAAAATTCGTCCGCATCGCTGTCAGTGTGAAAAGTGCCCTAAAGGCTGGTAGTGTTGCCACGTTGGATGGCAATGCTGATTCTTTGACCTAAAAATTGGCCAGTCCTCTGGTCACGTGAAGAGTTGACCAACAGCTTGGCGATGTCCCGAAACACTCAACTTTACTAACACAGAATAGCACCATATTACTCAAATCATAATTCTCTTGTTCCGCAGTACTTCGAACAAGACGACCCCGAGCTGTACCTGTCCAAGATCAAGTACGTGCTGGAGACAGACCTGGACGCGGGCGAGTCGGTGCCCGAGCTGTACTTCGCCGACGACGTGTACGACTCGCAGGGACGACTCATTGAGACCCACGACCTGCTGCCTAACGGCTCCACTATACGAGTACGTATAGTCTATTCAAAAACTATCTGATGAAAGTATTAACAAACCCTGTTCAGATTAAAGCTCTTAGTCTAAGGCCCGTATGACAGAACCTCACTCAAGACTCGAGCATTACTTGAATCAATTTGAATTTCAACAAATCAATAGGCTCTAAACGAGTTTTGAGTGAGGTTCTGTAATACGGGCCTAAAATTCGGCTGCGAGATTACTACGTTCATAGAATTTTAATCAAAATCTAATTTTTACATATATTTGAATATATTTTTGCCGGGGTGCCTAACAAAATGTGGTTGCAAGTATTTTTAATTAAAAAAATATAAATTGATTTTTGGGAAAAAAATTCATTCAATTTTTTTAAATAAAATATAATCCACGATATTTCGTGTTATTATTATGTTAGCACTTACATTTTATCATTTAGAAGGGCTTGTGGCTAAGTAATAACAGCTGCACGGGTCGATCGATCAGGTTAAGCTACGCTTGCCGCGGTTGGTCCGTGGATGGGTGACCATCTTTACATACCAAGTCCCCTCCGTGCCTCGGAAAGCACGTTAAGCCGTTGGTCTCGGCTGTCATTTGTAGATCTTTGACAGTCGTTACGGGTAGTTAGAAGCCCAAAAAGTCTGACAACCAGTCTTACCAGGGGGTACCGTGTTACCTAGTTACTAGGTTGTGGAGGTCAGATAGGCAGTCGCTCCATGTAAAATACTGGTATTCAGCTGCATCCGGTTAGACTGTAAGCCGACCCCAACATAGTTGGGAAAAGGCTAGGCAGATGATGACTTACATTTTATCATTTAAATATTTGTTTAAAAGCATTTTCTTATTAAAATGTTTTTGTTTGGTTTTTTTTATAAATATATTATATTTTAGAATGCAACTTTAAGGACATTACATGGCGCTAAAGTATGGATGTGTCGGATACTTTTATGGACATTACATAGCGACTTGTAGAATGTACTTTTAGCTGAGAAGTTGGAATGTTTAATCTTGATTTATGTCGGGAGTGTGTAACGTTATTGTATATCTTCGCTTTCGATTTAGACGAAGAAGAGAAAGAAAACAATCATGTTTTATCATTTAAACTGTGCGAAGAAGGAGCGGGTCGATAGTTAAATAAAAGTAAATTTTTACGTTTTTAAAGAATATTAGACTAAAATAACCCATTCTATCAAGGTAGTCTTACTTCCGCGCTTTAGTGAGGGAGTAAATAGAAACCGAATTATAATGGGTTTTAGCGCCGTGTGTTACACTCTACTTTTCACTACGATTGCGAGAAAATAAAATAATCTAATACAATATTAAATAGTTTATTTAAAAACCCCGGCTTCGCATGGGTATAAACCGGGTTATTATACATATAAACCTTCCTTTTCAATCACTCTATCTATTAAAAAAAACCGCATCAATATTCGTGGCGTAGTTTTAAAGATTTAAGCATACATAGGGATATAGCGACAGAGAAAGCGACTTTGTTTTATACTATGTAGTGAAGTATACAATTTGTTCTTTATCCCGGTATGCGATAGTAAAAAGCTAGTTTTGCATAAGAATAAAGACTTTTTCGTTTTTCAAGGCTCGTTTTACAGACAAAATTAAAAAGAAATTACTTTTTCCCCTAGAGCAAGAAATGCTATTTTTTCCCCGCTCTGGTACTCTACAATGACGGCCTTTTTGAGCAAGAGGAGTGAAAATGTAATTGACGTTGTACCCCTTAGGTCCGCAACAGCAGTAAGATCTCGTACCTGGACGCGCTGGCGCAGTGGCGGCTGGCGGCGCGCGTGCGGCGCGAGACCGACGCCTTCCTGCGCGGCCTCACGCTGCTCGTGCCCGACAACCTGCTCGCCATCTTCGACGAGAACGAGCTGGAGGTGCGCGCCTGGCCTGGCTGGATATGGGGATGCTAACTCAAACTCAAAGCGTTTATTTCAATTAAACCATTTACAGGCACTTTTGAACTGTCAAAAAGTCGGTCAGTTACTCAGAAAGTTGAAGCTAATTGCCCATTCAAAACGTAGATCTCTGTGGAGAAGAACGGGCAAGAAACTCCAAGGACACTCTTTTAAAAACAGATATTACAAAATCCTGGATACATTATTCTTGTTGCTTCTATATGTGAAAACAATGTACAAAAAAATAATCAAAAGCAATTGAAAATATAAGATTAAAAATAAGCCCTGACAGATAAGAGATGACCAGTCTCAACTGACGGCGCCCGTTCAAGCGATAAAGTAGACTGCGAAATTCTAATTTTCTTACATTTTTTTTGCAATTTGCAGGTCAGTGACAGGGTTGATTAAAATATGATTCGCTGACGTAACAATTATGGCTTTACAGAATTAGAATCAGTAATACAACTCCTTAAATTAGAATTGGCCTCAAATGTCATAATTTCATGAAATAATCATTCAATAGGATTACATGAGGTTAGAGAATTGTATTTATGTTTTTTATGATTATCCTTAATATTATAAATGCGAAAGTAAGTTTGTTTGTTACGCCTTCACGCTAAAACGGCTGAACGGATTTGGATGAAATTTGACACATATATAGATGATGCCCTGGAAAAGAACATAAAATACTTTTTTTTTCCCACGGGATCGAGACTTATGCGGGTGAAACCGCGGGGCGCTGCTAGTTATTCTATAAATAAATATTAGATACGGTCGCGAATCATATTTAGATCAGCATACAACCTAATACTGACCTGCAAATTACAAAACACGTAAGAAATTTTCAATTTCGCGGGCAACAAACGGCGCCTAAATGACACTGACGGGGGAGTTGTAAACATTTGTGAAAATGTCACAGAAATTGTATTGACGACACAAGATGGCGGTTAGTTCCTATTTTGGCTACGCGGCAAAAAAACCTTGTATAGTGGGAGTATTTATTTAACATTACACTATATTCGACACTAGTTGCTGCATGCGGCGTCGCCCGCGTGTACCCTAATTTTTTTCTGAAATAAAAGTAGCTTAAGTTACTCTTTATAACATCAGCTATCTGCCAGTGAAAATCCCGTCAAAATCACTCCAGCCGTTTCGGAGATTCGCCGAAACAAACAGACATACAAAAATTATAGAATATATTTTTTGTTTTGAGTACCGATACTTTCATATGCATTTAGTAAAAAGCTGTTATTTGGAAATTACAAACAGACATTTCAATTTTATTTTATTGTAAATATAAGGTCCCATTAAAATAGATGGAGACATTTTAATACAGCGTTTTTACGTCTAACCAAAGATATCCAAGCAAAAAAACACTCATTAATTTTATTTTGACTTATTATAATTAACCAACATTTTTAGTGTATTTTCGTTAGCAGATTTTTTTCTTATAAATCTATTGCGTTTTCTTATTGATTTTTTTATCATTGTCTTTATTTTGGTGGTCTAAATGATTTCTAAAAGGTTGTCCATCGATTTGAATGGGACCTTATATGTAGACTAGCGGCCCTGACAGACGTTGTCCTGTCCGAACAGCGCCACCTATCGGGTCCGATTGTGAATCTAAACCATTCCCAGATCCCCTTGAACACACACAAAAAATTTCATCAAAATCGGTCCAGTCGTTTGAGAGAAGTTCAGTGACATACACACTCACAGAAGAATTATATATATAAAGATATAGATATCGATCGTACAATTATTAATTGCGACTTGTTCTCGATCAATGAAATGAAATTGTTTATTCTGTAAATAGGATATCGGAATCACTTTTACACGTCATATAAAAAAAATAAGCTAGATGAGTTCGGCGTTTCCTATCTGACTACTCTGAGAAGAAAGGCCGAAACAAACTCAGAGGTCGCAGTCTCTTTTAAAGTCCACTGATGTCGGCAGCTGCTGGTGTGCGGCACGGGCGAGGTGTCGGTGTCGGACTGGCGCGCGCACGCGCTGGTGTCGGGCTCGGGGCGCGACTGGGAGCGCCTGCTGAGCTGGTTCTGGGCCGCGCTCGCCAACTTCAGCACCGAGGAGAGGGCCAGGCTGCTGCAGTTCACGACTGGCTGCTCGCAGCTGCCCTCCGGAGGCTTCCAGGTACGGCCAGTAGGATAGGATACCTTGGGAATATGTGCGGCAAAAGGGTTATTGGGCTTGTTGTTGAAAATAAAGTTAGTATAAGCCATTTCTTTTGATGTCGTGGAGCCTAAACAAAGTGAATGAAGTCCGTATATACAATGTCGCTCATGGGCATGTAACCGGTCCGTGTTTTTCTGAATATTCATGAAAAATTATAATTATTGAAAATTTACTTTAAAAGGGTCATCACCATCATCATCAACCTATAAATGGTCCCACTGCTGAGACACAAGCCTCATCTCTGTGAGAGGGAGTAATCTACCATGCGGACCCAGTGCGAGTTGGTAGATGTCACATGTCTTCAAATTTTTGGTTCTAGGACATGCCGATTTCCTCACGATGTTTTCCTTCACCGTTTTGAGAGCAGTGGTGATGAAATAATTTACACAAAGTAAAGCGCCTGTCTGGGTTTGAACCTACGACCTACAACTCGTAAGTCACGGCCGTTACCACTGGGCCACCACTGCTCATTAAAAGGGTGGTTTATCTTATTCATTTTTTTCTCAATATCCATGATCCATAACCTATGATTTCATGAACTAACACTTGTGTTTTTTAAATAAATACAGGGTTTTTTAAATGTCTTCACTTTCATTTTTAGGGTTCCGTACCTAACTCAAAAGGAAAAAACGGAACCCTTATAGGATCATTCGTGTGTCAGTCTGTCCGGCTGTCACAGTCAATTTGCTCCGAATCTAATGGACTAATTAAGTTGACATTTGTATGTATTTCTGTGACCCGAACACGGACGTGTAACGTAAATAAATAAATTTTGAATATGGGGGTCACTTTTCGGGGGTGAATTATGAAATTTAAAAAAAAGTTTTGCAAACTGTGACATATCAAATGAAAGGATTTGTTGTGAGGATCTTAATTGTTTATTTTTAATATTTTTATAGTGTATATTTTAAAGATATTAATTAAAGAAAATAGATCAAACTCAAACTCAAAGCATTTATTTCAAATAAACCAATTACAGGTACTTTTGAATTGTCAAGGGGTCGGTCAGTCAGAAAAATGAAGCTAGTTGCCCATTCCAAAGCGTAGTAGGTACCTATGGAGAAGAACGGGCAAGAAACTCCACGGACACTCTTTTAAATCAAAATATTGTTACAAAATATTGGTTACATCATTCGTGTTGAATTTATACATGTGAGAACAATATAGAAAGACGTGCACGTTAAAAGCGTCCGTAATAACAATATAATAACAATTCAAAAATTTAAATAAATTAAAATAAAATAAACCGTGGCAGCTAAGAGATGACCAGTCCCAACTGACGGCGCCCGTTCACGAACATGACGCATGGATCAGCACCATTTAGCTCAACCATTTTGAAGGGAACTTAATGATCCAACACACACGCCACCATCAGCGAGACATTTGAGTGAGCATGACATACTCTCAGCTGCCAGAGCACATTCAAGTCAATGAAAGACGTACCCAGTAAATGGTAGCTTTATGGAATGTACAACATGGTCACAGTGCTCACACATGTGATATGCAATTATACAATACAAAGAGATTGAATTTATACAAGGAAAAGATAGTTTTACAATCTTCAGCAGCTGCAACAATATTTTCGAATGCTAATCAATTAGTTTATGCGCCCTTGTGGAGCTGGACCAGCGCTGAGCCAAGCATTTTTATCAGCGATGTAATCCCCCAACTTATAATATGCTTGGCAGCATAGTGTGCGTTTTATACATGATTTAAATTTCGTTTCGTTCAGTTGGAGTATGTGGGAAGGTATTTTATTATAACATTTTAAACAGCACCCCATGAAGGATGAGTCTACTTTAGCCAATCTGAAACCCGGTTGAACTAATTGGTCCCTATTTCTAGTCCTATAATTGTGTCTATCACCTCTTTTACTGAAAAGACTTAGATTTTTCCTTACGTACATGATGTTTTCATAGATATATTGACAAGGTACCGTCATGATGTTAATATCTTTAAACAGATCCCTTAGAGAATCGCGTCTGCGGAGACGATATATTGCTCTGATGGCTCTCTTCTGCAGAATAAAAATAGACTCGATATCTGCAGCCCGTCCCCATAGTAAAATACCGTAAGACATGATACTATGAAAGTAACTGAAATAGACTAGCCTCGCGGTATCTACATCAGTAAATTGACGGATTTTTCTCACAGCATATGCTGCTGAACTTAGCCGTCCTGCTAGAGATGTTAAATGAGGACCCCATTGCAGCCTTGAATCGAGCGTGATCCCCAAGAAAACAGTTTTATCGACAAATTCTAGTTTCTCCTTATTCAATACTATGTCACAATCACTACTTTTAACATTTGGTAAAGCAAATCTTATGCATTTAGTTTTTTTCCCATTTAATACTAAATTATTAGCAGTGAACCAATTTTGGACCTGCAGTAGGGCGTTATTTACGTCGTCAAGATTTGATGCACGTCTATTTATCTTAAAAATTAAGGAAGTGTCGTCAGCAAATAACACCATTTGTGGTTGGTTTTTTTATAAATGGGGTAGATCATTAATATATACTAAAAAGAGGAAAGGACCCAATATCGAGCCTTGTGGAACGCCCATTTTTACTTTTAAACCGATTGAATGGACACCATTTACTTGAACCTGCTGCTGTCTATCATTTAAATAAGATTTTACTAAACTGAGCGCAAGTTTACCTAGTCCGTAATGCTCAAGTTTCAAGAACAAGGTTTCACGACTCACGCAGTCAAATGCCTTGGAGAGGTCACAAAAGATTCCTATGGCATCTTGGGCCTCCTCCCACGCTGTAAATATGTGTTTTAATAAGGTGACACCAGCGTCAGTTGTACAACGTCCTTTGGTGAAACCATATTGCTGATCGTGCAAGATTTGGTTGGCGTTAAAATGATTAAGCATTTGATTGAGCATTACCTTTTCGAAAACCTTGCTGAATACCGGCAGCACAGATACTGGTCTATAATTGTTAGTGTCTTTACTGTCCCCAGATTTAAAAAGTGGTATAACTTTACTGTATTTCATTAAATCCGGGAAGACTCCTTGATCCACACACAAATTAAATATTAAAGCTAAGTACGGTGCTATAGTCTCGATTATGGATGTACAAACTTTTATAGATAATCCCCATAGATCTTCGGTCAATTTGATTTTAATTTGCCGAAAAGCTTTTATAACTATCATAGGGTTTATATGTTTAAATTGAAATTCAACCGGGCAGCCTGGAACGTTCGCTCTTAATAAATTAATTGAGACATCGGGTGAGGAATTTAAAGCTTCTGTCGTTTTAGATGGTATATTAGTAAAGAAATGTACAAATTCTTGCGCTACTTCTAAGTTAGAGCTAATGGCACCACGTGAAGTCTCCAATGTGTACTCAGTGTTTCGTACTTTGTTCCTATTAGTTTCATTATTAATAACTTTCCAAACTGTTTTTATTTGATGAAAATGTACTATTTTTCCACTCATTATCATTATCTCCAAACCGATGGAGTCTTAAATTTTGAAAAAAATACAGAGAATAGTTCTATACTACTTTGTAGAACTATTCTCTGTATTTTATAATTTATAGATTAGGTATAGGAAAATCTATAAGAACTCCATTGTATTAAAATAACATGGTGAATCATTCAATATTGTGCGTACAAACTTACATTTGCAGCTGGAATGTATGGAAGAACATGTTTTTCAACTACAATGTTAAGTTTTTCCTTGGGATAAATTCATCCCAACTACGGAACCCTTCATTTACACAAATAATTTAAGTGAGCCACCCCTCTCTCTTCCAGGAGCTGAACCCGCGCTTCCAAATAACGGCGGCGCCAAACTTCGGCGCGCTGCCCACGGCGCACACGTGCTTCAACCAGCTGTGCCTGCCCGACTACGACTCCTACGAGCAGCTCGTGCACGCGCTGCTGTGGGCCATCAACGAGGGCGGGGAGGGCTTCGGCATGATCTAACGGGGAGGTATGGAGGACGACTTGCTTGGTTTTGCGGTGAACATTTTCATCTGAATTTTCAATTGTAACAACTAATACTGAGGTTTAATAACAGAAATTGATTTTCTTAACGTAAGTATTATCTAAGATCGGAATAGGTATTGTATATTTATCGAAACTTCAAGGGAGTTACTAACATAGAGTGGATAATACCGCCTCTAAAATCTCGAAATTTAAAGATCACAAATTATTGATTTGAACTTACTGTTTGTTTTAAATTTGAACCCTAAGTACAAAAATATGATTCTTAGAAAAAATATATCGCTGTCCCCGGCGAATAAAATCGTAATCGTAAAAACCAAATTTTACAGGAAAAATAAAAAACAGTTTTTTGTGAAAATCTTTTTAACTAATATACATAGCAGAATTGTTGAAATACCAAAACAAAAGTGATTTTTTACAATACACCTTAAAATCTCGTAAGTTCTGAAATAACCGTAGAAAATTAATGAAAAAAATTGACAGAGTGTCGGCCCTCTAAATATCGAATATGCAATAAAGTTAAAACTATCGTAATAGCACATTACCATTTTATTCGCCGGGGACAGCGATATTGTAACGAATGTATTCAATCAATAAATAATTTGCAATTTCTTAAATCCCGGAACTTAATCGTCATGTTTATGATTCCGGGATTTTAGAGGAGGTATTATCCACTCTATGTTACTTACTTCCTCGAAGTTTAAGTAAATATACTGTACCTATTCCGATCTCTGGTTATTATATAGTTATACTATACATTCATTTAAATGTACTAAACAACAAAAACACAATTAGAAGATTGTATTTCTGTTAGCTTTGCTAACAAAAAAAATATTATGAGACCACTCTATAGTATTGGGTAATGCTATTTTACCATAAAATACATAAAATCAAGCAAGTTTCTTCATGTAAAATACTTTGAAATTCATTCACGTTGTCGCGTGAATCATTACAATGCAAACCTTATGTCTGCGTCATAAGAAATATTTTATTGTATCAAATGTTACAAAAACTATTTAAATTACAATTGAAATTGTACCATTATAACAGGGACAGAGAAACTGTTTCCTTATCGTTTATTGAAAGCCTTGTGGCCACTGGACGAAGGCATAGTTTAAAATTTAAATATGTAGCATATATAATCGTGGGATCGAAACAGAGCAATTGGAATATAAATTAAAGTAAGTGGGCGGATCAGTCTCATACTAGTCATAACTCTACGTCAGATTGTTAAGGCGGAGACAAACTTGCAATGTTTGTAATGTAACGGGTTACAGTACTTAGTGCAGCGCGCCGAGCCGCTCGATGAGAGCACATGTCAACCTCTTAGGTCCGGTATTCGGAATTAAAAAATATGGAGCGCGCTTGACTAGGGATGTAAAACGGTAAAATTACCCTGGTATAATACGGTAAAAAAAATTTTTTTACCTAATTTACGGTATTTTACAGTAAAATATGGTAATTTTCGGTAAAAAACGTATTAAACGTACCCATACAGTCATACCCACTAAAACACTACAAATACGGAAGTGAGTATATTTGTGTATCGTTTGTATATTAACGGATAAATGGATTTGAATGAAATTTGCAATATAAAATTAGAAATATAAGCAGTATTGGAACTAAAAAAAACAGGAAACTGGGCTCGTGCGACTCATGCGTACTAAAAATTCCTTAAACTTAATTCTCAAGTCACGTATTCAAGATATGAATCACACCATGTCATGGATTATAATAATATCATCTATGTGCAGAGGCAGAGCAGAGGCCAGCACAAATAAAAATTTAAAATTTCATAAGTCGTCGGTAATTTTACCGTAATTTATATAAATATCCGTATTTTACCAGCGTTTTCCGTAAAATTACGTAATTTTGCAACCCTACGCTTGAGTCAAGCGCTCGAAACGAGCGTTCGCCGCGTCTTGTATATTGTAACCAATGATACATTGCAAGTCAGTCTCCGCCTTTATACGCACGTATCGTTTCGTTAAGGCTCACACTGTGGCCCATGTTGGCTCACACACGTCCATTGTATAAGAAAAAAAAAACGGAAAAATGGCTGCCTTCTTGGTACCATTTTGAAACATGAACATTCGCTTTCTGAAAGAGTACTCAACCGTTAATGAGGGTTTTCTGAAATTATGTTCACTAGGTCAGTGGTCGGCAAACTCATGAGTCAAAAGAGCCAAATATTAATACTATAACGACTAAGATTTCTTATGAGAGCCAATCCCTTCTGAGTGTCCAAACTGTCTCAATAAAGTGCCCACCACGCTTCCTAAAATTAACTTGCAAAGAAGTAGGATGATCATGACATCATCATATTGGCTGATAATAATATGATAAAGGCATCTTACTTATTAACAAGTTATCCTTTTCGGTACAGTAAATGATACATTTTCGATGTCCTTTTAATTATTGGTACTGCTCTCAAAACGGTGAAGGAAAACATCGTGAGGAAACCGGCATGTTCTACAACCGAAAATTCGAAGACATGTGACATCTACCAACCCGCACTGGGTCCGCGTGGTTGATTACGGCCCACTCCCTCTCACAGAGAGGAGGCCTGTGTCCCAGCAGTGGGAACATTTATAGGCTGATGATGATGATACTTCGGAAATAAATCTTTAAATTTAAAATAAAACTTGATATCTTGCTTGATGACCGACGACCCCCGCGCGTACCTACGGTCGGCTCGCACTCATCGAAATTTGTACAGCGCCGCACAATACTATGCCAAAGAGCCGCATGCGGCTCGCGTGCCGCGGTTTGCCGACCACTGCACTAGGTGGCAGCATTGAGGCGTCAGGTCCGGGCACCTGTCAAAAGTATCAAAGCGCCTATATTTTCTTTACAGTGCGTTCATTCTAACTTGTCCCGTGACGCGTTGGAAGCACTGAATTTTGCAGTCTTAGTTTCAATACTGATAGAGTTCAAAATGGCTACTGACTGAACGCATTGTAGTCTTGTCTGAATTATGAACGAATGAAGGAAACGAACGATGAACATCATCATATATATTCATTGTCGAAATGGAAGACCTCTTTTTAAAGTGACGCCAACTTCTGGCGTGAATTTTCTTGAAAACCCTCATTAGCTAATAAGGCTGTTGTTACTTCAGCCAGCCAATTACAGCTGGTAACATGACTTTACCAGTCAGTGAGCCTAATTTTGTGTTGATTTCTCTTGCAAAAACCGTTTGTTTAACAAATGTTCTGACTCTCCAAAGTATACTCTTAATAAATATTTTGTACGTAAAAAACTAACATGGGTCTATGAGCCTTTAAATTTTAATAGAATCCTGCCAAAGATGAAGTCCATATATATGGAATTGATTAACGTATGACAATAACGAATTAAGTAAACATCTATGTCTATTGTCAATGTTATATTTAGGAGAGTAAGTCAACCGCTTACACGAGAAAGCTAAATTAATGAAACAATTAAAATTGACAAAAATACTAAATTTGACAAAAATATTAAAATTGACAAAAATATTAAAATTGACAAAAATATTAAAATTGACAAAAATATTAAAATTTTGAAAGTTGTGACATTTTTGGGCAGAATGGGAAAAGAAAATTTATATATAAAATTTTATCTAAAATTGAATTCAAAGCAATAAACTTGCTTTTGTAAGAAATTATTAATTGTACATTAAATAATGTACTTTTGTAAAATAATAATAGAGAAAGTTAGTTACAACGCGCATTATTAGCATTTTGCTTTGAATCACTTCTTTTAATTACTTAACACAAAAACGCTTGCACTTTATTTATTAATTAGATAATTTGATAACTGAGGAATAGATGTGTCTTCATTAGGGATACCCTCTTTGAAAGTATGTCTCGGTTTGAGTAGTACATGAACGAAGGTATTTTATTAAAAAGAGGCAGAAAATTTACGTTAATGCCTCAACCAAATAACTCTAGGTTGTGCTATAAAACGGGCTATAGAATGCGTAACGGGGCGTAATAGCCAAATATAAGGTAAGTTCTGTCAATCTCTTAAGGGGTCATTGTATTCATCATTATGAACAACTTTTATTATGGGACCACACCTGAAATCGAGAAAAAAAATCAGATATACCTACCCTACATTTTGACTAATTAGGCGCGGGACATAGGTATACAAATGGCGAGTGGCACGGGCGTAGCGACGGTAAGGCGCGGGCGTTGCGTCCCGTTTCATATTTCATACAAAATGTATAAAAACGACGAGGCGCGGGCGCACTGGGCACGCCACAATTGCGGCGATAAGACCCCTCTTTGAGGAGTGGCTTGAGAGACGCCACGGCGTCCTCACCTTCCGCCTGACGCAGGTCCTCACCGGACACGGCTGCTTCGGGAGGTTCCTGTTCAGGATAAGGCGGGAGGAAACACCCGGGTGTCACCATTGTGTGGATCGGCCTGAGGACACGGTGGAGCATACGGTGGAGGTCTGCCCAGTTTGGGCAGAGCAACGCCGTATCCTCGTAGAGGCGATCGGCGGCGGTGATCTCTCGCGTCCGGCCCTGGTTCAGGCCATGGTACGGAGCGAGAGGAAATGGCAGGCCGTCACCTCCTTCTGCGAAGCGGTAATGCTCGCGAAGGAGGAGGCGGAACGCGTGAGGGAGAGGCAAACTTTGCGCCCTCACGCCCCAAACCGCCGCAATAGGAGGAGACGCCCGGGGCGGGAATCGCGAGCCGATTTCCGGCCACCGTAGGCGCGAGCTTGCGGACGGTGAGCAATGGGTAGCTCGCCGTCCGATAAGGACCAAGCCCGGGTCGACGGCGTGTTGTGTTCCACGCGCGCCTCAAAGAGATGTCAGCAGAATTGACGGGGTCCGCTAGGGCCAATGCCTGCCGGGGGTTCGAAGAAAACCGATAGGGAAATCGTGGCCCCCGGCAACAGGGCAACCGAAGGAACACGAGTGGTTTTAGTCAGTAAGAGTCTGACACGCCCTCCCGCTCCGCCCAGAGCGGGAGAAGTTATTTGATAATTTCCCACCCAAACAAAAAAAAAAAGGCACGGGCGCACAGTGGGAAAAAAAGACTTGTTCAAAAATTTGCCTACACCACAATTTTTGACGTATCGCTGCCATTTTTTTTATACACTCCTGAGATAACACACTGGTGTGTCACTGCCACTTTTCCAAAATCGAAATTTCTTTTTAAACATTTTCTTTTAAAAATCGGGAAATTAATCAATTATTATTTTTTTGGCCGCCTTTTTGTATCCGCCATTTTGAGTTTTTATAAACAGACAATAAATTCATGACCAGGGACCTGAAAAACCCCTGAAAATTGATTTTTGTAAAAAAAAAAAAATTAAATTGTTTTTTGCTCCAATTCCCGATTTTTTGAGGTTAAAGTATTGAATTTTAAGGAAAAGTGGCAGTGACACACCAAAGTGTGTTATCTCAGGAGTGTATAAAAAAATGGCAGCGATACGTCAAAAACTGTGGTGTAGACAGATTTTTGAACAAAAAAAGTAATTTTTTTCCCACTGTGGGGCGACGCAACGCCCGCGCCATACCGTCGCCACACCCGCGCCTCGCCCGTGGCCCTCGCTACTTGTGCTTGTCCTGCGCCTTATGAGAACATAAGTAGGGAACAGCAGATTTTCTTTTCGCTATTTCTATGACCTCTAAAGAGATTTCGTGTATGAATAGATAGACCTTACATAGAGATGTCGTTGACTTTGAAATGTACAGTTAACGAAAGAGATCCGTTATCTCTTTTTTTAACTGTGCAGTGTTCACGAGGCATACCATTTTAGTAACCTTTTGCTTTACTGAGGCAGCTTTACTTTATAAATAATTCCTAAAGTTTACTTTTATTTAGATCTGAGCGATTTTTGATTGTTGAAATTAATAATTTAATTTTAGAAGAAAAAGTAGATTTATTTCGCAAATAACTATCAATATTATAATTTATCAAAACAAGTATTTTGCGGTACTGTTCTTAAGTATTAAATAATTGATATTTATTTATTAATATTTATAAGAAGATTAAAATAGATTTTAGGTTTTGAATGTATTATTTACCAAAAACAGAATTAAAATGTCTTTGAAACAATACATAGTACGTTAAATAATTTTAACAGTATTTTTCTTTGTCTTTTCTATTATTATTTTATCTGAAACAATCAAATACCGACTATCGGTATATCGAGGTGCTAAAGTGTTTGTACAAAAACGCCACTATGTCAGTTCGACTCCAGGACCAGACCTCGAAACCTATCCTTCTGCAGCGAGGTGTGAGACAGGGAGACGTTATCTCTCCGAAACTGTTCACCGCTGCACTGGAGGATGTCTTCAAGGTTCTGGATTGGAAAGGGCTAGGCATCAACATCAATGGCGAGTATATCACTAACCTTCGGTTTGCCGACGACATAGTTATCATGGCTGAGACCATGGAGAAACTCAGTACAATGCTCGATGACCTCAGTAGAGCCTCCGAAAGAGTGGGTCTTAAAATGAACATGGACAAGACAAAAGTCATGTCAAATGCCCATGTGACACCCACTCCCATGAAGATCGGAGACGCTACGCTCGAAGTTGTGGACGAGTATGTTTACCTAGGACAAATTGTCCAGCTAGGTAGGTCCAACTTCGAGAAAGAGGTCAATCGTCGAATCCGACTCGGCTGGGCAGCGTTCGGGAAGCTACGCAATATCTTTTCGTCCCACATACCACAGTGTCTCAAGACGAAAGTCTTTGACCAGTGCGTGTTGCCAGTGATGACCTATGGTACTGAAACGTGGTCGCTCACAATGGGCCTTATCAGAAGGCTAAAAGTCACCCAAAGGGCAATGGAGAGGGCTATGCTTGGAGTTTCCCTACGTGATCGAATCAGAAATGAAGAGATCCGCAGGAGAACCAAGGTAACCGACATAGCCCGAAGAATTGCCAAACTTAAGTGGCAATGGGCAGGGCACATTGCTCGCAGAACGGATGGCCGATGGGGTCAAAAGGTTCTGGAGTGGCGACCACGTACCGGAAGACGTAGCGTTGGAAGGCCTCCCACAAGATGGACCGATGACCTTGTGAAGGCCGCAGGAATCCGCTGGATGCGGAAAGCACAGAATCGGTCGAAGTGGCGGTGCTTGGGGGAGGCCTATGTCCAGCAGTGGACGTCTTTCGGCTGAAATGATGATGATGAATCAAATAAACTATTTGTATTATTTAACATATTTAAACCCCGAAATTTGATTATAAAATACAAAAAATACAGTATTAATTTTTAGTACAAAGTATAATTTGGCCTAAACTATTCAATGACTCCAATCTAAACTCCAAAGTTGCATTTAATATAAATAATTACGAGTAATAATAAATAATAATGATTAATAATGTATGTAATAGTAATAATTCCAGTGAATGTATACTTCTGTGTGAGATCGTCTTTGAATGTACACGGTGTTACGGTAAAAGTTGTGAGTTGCGTAATTTGGGGAACTGTCTAAAATTATTTAAGTACCTATCGAGGAATTTTTATTGATTCTGCTCGGTAAAGCAAAATCCTTAGCATAATTATTATTGCCTCCGAAATTCCGGGTTAAAATTTTTGCCAACAACTAAACAGAGCTGTAGGTATTTATTACTATTAGTTGTTACTGTACGAGGGGCTTGTGGCTAAGTAATAACAGCTGCACGGGTCGATCGATCAGGTTAAGCTACGCTTGCCGCGGTTGGTCCGTGGATGGGTAACCATCTTTACATACCGAGACCCCTCCGTGCCTCGGAAAGCACGTTAAGCCGTTGGTCCCGGTTGTCAGTTGTAGATCTTTGACAGTCGTTATGGGTAGTTAGAAGCCCAAAAGTCTGACAACCAGTCTTACCAAGGAGTATCGTGTTACCTAGTAACTAGGTTGTGGAGGTCAGATGGGCAGTCGCTCCATGTAAAATACTGGTATTCAGCTGCATCCGGTTAGACTGGAAGCCGACCCCAACATAATTGGGAAAAGGCTAGGCAGATGATGATGAGTTGTTACTGTACAAATTCATCCGTAAACATCCATAATGCTGGAAAACACGGATCCGATCTCTGAGCATTATGCATGCTTTGACAAACTTAACATGAGGCATTCAATGAGAAAACACTTTTAAATCATGAAACAAGTGAATAGCCGGATATAATCTCCTTCTCAAAGGACCGAATATGTGTGTAATTTAATTATATTCAAGTTTCTAAAGAGAAAAATTTTTCCTCGGCTGCTGCGGAGCCCGAAAGGAGGATTTTGACACTTTTTTCTAAATTACGCAACTTGTAGTTTTAATCGTAAAATAACTGTTCTTAACTTAAGATAAAGCAATGATGTTAGTGTTCAATTAAAGTTATTACTAAATGATTATATTAACTACATTATAATTTAGCGGCTTAGTTTTCAACATGTTTATTATGGTTCTAGTCATAATATTTATAATACTCTTAGATTTTGCAATATGATTGCATTTTATTGTGTTGGGGAGAAGACACTTTTAATATTTTTTTCTTGTTTTTCAACGTGTTTTATGTTATTCTACGAGTGTAAAAAGCCAATAACTAAATATGGAGCAATTTTAGTTTTTTTCGCGGCCATCAATGTTTTTTATTAATTAGATGCAGAATAATATGACAAACAAAAGTGAATATGCGGTAACATTACCTTACAACCGTCTGAACCGAGTTATGTAGAAAAGATACAGAGTTAATTTTTTTTTTAATGCAACTCGATAACTCTTTTTCGATAACTAGAATTTTTATTAAAAATTCAAGTTTAAATATATTGTCTCAGTCTGCATTTGTAGAAAAATCGTTTATCAGTTCATTTTTGTGATAGGTTTTTCCAATACCGACAAAGGTACGATGGCTGCGGTATAAAACCAAATGCGCCACTTCCCATAGTGACTTGGTCATTGTCCTTTATATTAAGTCCAGTTTATGATACCTGCGAATATTATTATTGTAGATTACTTAGAATAATAAAAGTTTAATTGTTCGGTACCAATATAGATGAATAATTCCTTTGTAAACAATTAAGTGTCTGCTCTTCGAACACTTCCGCACAGTTTTAAGCTAGCAATTAGCTATTTATTATTTTAATAGTAAGTATATTATTTATTAACGCCATAATTGCTATATAATAATTCATATATGATTTGTTGATTAAAATCCAGCTACTGTTAGAAATAGGTACTTGAAGTCACAGCCTAACTGGTTAAACTTTCGGATAACTAAAAAAATAATAATATGAAAACTTATTTGTTGTGTATGTTACATTGTAGCAAATATGGCGTTAATTTATCTTATTATTAACTAAATGGAAGAGTAATTCAAATCATACATTTATGTAAATTGTAATAAGCTGACATCTTGTAAATATCTATTTCAAAATTACCGGTTCGGGCTTGTGAAAAGGAGATAAGAAGCACGGTCAAGAAAACGAAAAAAAAAACAATAAAAAATGTTTCAATCGTTTTTGAGAAAAACACATTTATTATGAACAAACAAGTTGAATACAAAAGCTCCTTTTTTGAAGTCGATTAAAAATAGAAAAAGTGGTAGGTATTGCTATTGGTAAAATCTGACCTGATGACTGTGGGTAGGAGCAGGTGATCATAGAAGTAGACCTCATAACATGGATTTTCATTGATAGTAGTCTTTTGTTTTTGACCGATACAGCTGTACCGCGCCTTAAGTACGTACGCGACTCACGGGGGGCAGTGCAGGCCGCTCATTCGTCAACGCTCACGACGACCCATCCCCCACCCCGCCGTGCATTCCTAAGATGCGATACAGCAGTATCGGCCAAACTATAGCACCTCATTATACGAATTTTCTGAAAAAGGGAGGGATAAAGATTGGCAGCTGAAATAAAATGATCTCAACCTTCAACCAATGGAAGTTTTACTCAATATTTATAGATCAGCTTCTTATCTCTGGCCGAAACGACTTCATCTTAATATTTATGTAGAAAGGGGGTGAGCTGAGCTGTAGGCCTAATCAGAATAGTTCAATGGTAGCTGTCGACACAACTAGCGTTAAGCTGCCTCTACGCTAGGCGAGTTGAGGGATTTAGGGAGCCAAATTGTATGTTAATTTACATTAATATTCTGAAAAAGTGACGCATATAATCAAAATGGAACTTCAGTATATGATTTATTGGATCTTTTTCTTTCCATATATAAGACAGTTACGTAATTGGAACATTTCCGCTCGAATAATTTTTTATTCGAAAATTATGTTTTTTTAAAGATTATTTGAAACAAAAACATGATTACTCGGTTTTTATGTCTAAAATCAATTTTGACTGTAGGAAAATATTGTTTATTATCCAGATATAAGATACTTATTTCTCTAGATCAATTATTACTTTAGTTATAAACGTAATAAGAATTGAGACTTACGACATTTAGTTCCGTGCTCGAACACGACCAAAGAGCGCACGCGATATTCGACTTTATTACTGATGTGTTAGCGTGTAGAACATAGTGGAATGATGGGGTGCATGGGGGCGGAGTTTGCTTGGAAATTGGAGTGCCTGGTCTTAAGCACGAGCACTGCGGAGCACGAATTAGCGTAGTAAGGCGTACTCTTTCGAGGCTCCTAAGTACGGCTACGCTACTAGAATTCATGCTTTACTCATGCTCCGTTCGCCTAGCCTAGACGCAGCTTTATTCACAACAATTTTAGTGAAGAAGTTCGTTTTAATAAGACTAGCTTAATTTGTTTACATAAACATAACATCACGCCTGTACTTCCCGAAGGGTTAGGCATAGGTGTACCATCGCGGAAGCCCATAACAACCACTTAGATAACAAAATCCCGTGCACACGATGACCGCATCTGTTACCGCCCCGGTTCTATAGCAGCTGAGTGTTGCAAGCAAGAATAGTCCTTACGGTGGTTAGTTATGGCTTTCCGCGATGGTACCTACAGTCCGCCCACATTTCAGTTGAATTAAGCGCTATGTAGGTATGCAATAAGAGCAAAATTGTGTGCTTATCCTTAATTTGTATTAAAACAAGTAAATAATTACAGTATTGTTTAGTATTCCCTATTTCTATTGCATTTATTTGTGTAAGATAATTAAATCTCAATAATTTTTATTTGTGTTGTCTATATTTTTATTTAAAAAAAAAAAAACGAACCTGGCCAATAATTAAATGTTGTATATTTTTAATTAAAGAATATTTCGACATAATAATGTAAAATTTCGCAATATTAAATTAATTTTCAATGTTTTATGAAACGATGTCGTCATCCGTAGCGGTAAACTAATTATGTAAGTGCATAGCTCGCCCCCAGTGATAGGAACCATTCCAAATGTTGATATTTTGTAGTTGAATCATTGTTGATTAGAAATGTAAGACTGAAATAAATTGATGACGTCGAATTTTACTGTTTTATTATGGTTGGGATGTACATACAAACCATGTTCTTAATGTCCCTCAGCAAACCTCGTGTTTCGTCAGTCATCGGATTTCATCATCACCATTACATATGATTTTGAAAAATGCATAAAGCACATACAATGCATGGACGTATGAGCATCATTTGACAAACAATAGAACTGGTTCTATTATTTAATTTTGGTTAATTTCGCTGGAATATTGGATAAAAAGATAACTCCTAGCGCATTACATGCCATGCACGGACATACAAGGCGACGTCTTCAGTGCATTACATGTAATCGTGAATGTAAAGTGTCATGTAAAGTGTCGAACAAAGGAATGAGCATCAGCTATGATACCCAAATAACAGGAATTAAACTAATATATATATTTTTGTAATACGTTTATTATATAAAACTAAATAATAACAATCACTTAAAAATAAATTCAAGAATCAAATAGGTACTAAAGTTAATTAACCAAATAACGTCTAGAATAATGAAATTCTTATAAAAATAAAATACTTACCAAACTTACCTTGTAAACGTTTATACTAAACAATAGCTAAAATGAACCTTTCTTAAAAATATTGTATTTTTTTGTTGTTGGCAACATCTGATACTGTTTGAGCTAATAATAATTATACTCGAGTCATTCTGAAATTCAAAATATTTTCTAGAACAAAAAGTCTACATTTTGTTTTCTCTATTGAATGCCGTGTCTCGCTGGTATGAGGGTCCAAAAGATAGCTTCAGGAACTGCCTTCGGACTACGGAGCCACAAACGAGCTGCACCCAACATCCTGTCATTAAAAACAAAAGGATTTTTAAATACAACAAAAATATTAATGCACCATCTTCTGCGCGCGACTTCGTTCGCGTGGAAGTCGGTAAGACACCACAAATAATGTCTTCTATTGATGATAGTGAAAACTTCGAGGAACGTCAACGACGGCCGTTTTTAGACAGTGTTTAAAAAAATCAATCGAATTCAGAACCGACTCCCAAAAGGAGGAGGTCCTTTTGGAAGTCGGTACTGAATTCGATTGACTTTTTTTAAATGTTTGTTACGTGGTTACCCTGTCAATTATGAATTGATTTTGATGATTCTTTTTTTGTTTGGTAGGTCATATTTCAGAAATGGTCTCTTATAAATTTTTATATTATCTTTGCTTGGGTAGTTTTTGAGTTAGCATCAATCATATGTATTTTTCCCCACTTATTATGTGGATGATATGATAAATTCCTGTCACTGTTATTTACATAGCAGGTAATGGTATTAGAATTTGTGTAGGGTAGGTACCACAACTAAATAGTGAAGAATAGAAAAAAAAAACAACCAGCTTTATAAAAAACATTACAAAGTGAAAAATAACTAATTTCGGAAGTCGCTGGCAAAAAAATTAATTTAAAACTAAAGACACCGACTTCCGAAATAATTTTTTTCTCTTTGTAAGTAGTGTTTTTTTTTAAAGTCGGTTGCTTTTTTTTTTTTGTAAAAAGTTTTTATATTTCCTTATTAACGTTTATTGCAATCCTGAGGTTTTCACGGCACAGCGACGGTATAGCGTTATGAAGTCCATTGCCAACTTACTTGGTGAGTGGTCTTGGCCACCAGTCCAGCTGTTCCCTGGTGAGCTTCAGTTCTTGCTGCATGCGCGTGAGCTCTCCGCGCATGTCGTCCAGCTCCTCGCGCAGCGCGCTGGTCTCAGAGGCCGCGGCCGACACGCGGCTGTTCAGGGCGGCGCATTCACGGGAACAGCGGGAGCGAGCCCTGGGGGTGAGGTAGGTAAGTGGGGATAGTTTCAAGAGTTTCGTTTCTCTAGTCTAGTTTGAAACCACTCTTACAGTGAGGAAACCCTTAAGAACGCGGCGACGCACGAATTGTCCATACAAACGTAATACCTAAATCATTTGCAATTTAGGCATATTTCCACCATATTATGTTGTTATTCGGATTTAGACAGTGTTTATCTAGGCTCCTACATCTTTTTTTTTTCCAAAAAACTTTTCTAAAATTAAGTTTAAACGTTTTTAATTTCGCACCTTTTACAGCGTACATAACATGTCTTCATATTGTTTTTTCTGTATTATAAATATTTACAATATTGTTTCTGCAGAAGCATAGCTTATACTATCAAGTTACAAATTATCGAAATAAAAATGGAAAAATATTCATAATTTTTGGTATTACGGAATACCAAATTTATCATAAATTTTCGAAAGCTAGTAGTGCTATCGCGTCAAGCAATAATTGTCAATGTGTGCGTGGTCGTACTGCTCACTGTAGTTGTATATCGCTCCGACAGGCACTCACACTAGCGCAACGTGCTTGGAATTGAATTTTACAAACATCTGAAAGAAAAGAAAGAAAGAAAAGAAAGAAAAATAAGTTTAATTGTCACAGACACACGTGCATAAAAAAAGAGAACAATACAATAAACCTCATATATCATATATCTCGATTTGTTGTTGCGAGCAGTGTTCGCAGGCCTCTTAAGGAACGGTAAACTTATAATCAGTTTACATATAATGTTCCCACTGCTGGGATACATGTCTCCTATCGGTGAGAGGGAGTGGTCTGTAATCTACCACGCGGGCCCAGTGCAGGTTGGTAGATGTCACATGTCTTCGATTTTTTTGGTTCTAGGACATACCGGTTTCCTCACGATGTTTTCCTTCACCGTTTTGAGAGCAGTGGTGATGAAATTAAATACACAAAGTAAAACGCCTGCCTGGGTTCGAACCCACGACCTAAAACTCGTAAGTTGGGGCCGTTACCACTGAGCCACCACTGCTCTCTAGAAACGGTAATAAAACCAAAAAGAAAATAAATGCGACCCCTTCACGTGCCGAAAATCGATCTAACTGCCCACAAAATACCCCAGAAAAATAAGATAAGCTGCAGCTTCATCGACGTGGTAGGATTCAATGATCCAGTTCGTACTTTGGTCCTCCAGTTGAAGTCTTGGAATACCAAGTTCTGTTGATCAAGTAAAGGAATATAATAAAATAATCTCCCATCTTCTCCATACGTAATGAGTGCGTTTAAAGGCTTTCAACGAATTAATTATGAATGTATGCGCTTATTTTGTTTTTTTTTTTACTGCGACTTTGAAGCTCTTCCTGATGGTAAGTGATGATCAGGCCGAAGTTGGAAGCGAGCTTCACCCGAAATCCTCAACCACAGAGGAACTGGCTATCTTACCTCTAACTGCCGAAACACAACAATGCTTGTTAACATTATTGTTACGGCGACAGACTTAGATAAGATGGTGGTAGCTAGCCAGGCGGACTTAGAACAAGCCCTACCACAAACCAAACCGAGCAGAAAAATTTGCCCCCACTAGGAATCAAACCTCGACCACAGAGGCGGTAACTGGTAGCTAGAATAACAAAAATCTATCGCCTGATAAATGTACTGATTATATCAATACCACCGTGCATTGTAGACCCTATTCAGCAGTGAATGCTTACAGTCAGATATGCTGTTGAAGCATAAGCATAATCAGCCTATAATGTTCCCATTGCTGGGACGCAGGCTTCCTCTCCCACAGAGGATGCCTGTGTGAGGGAGGGAGTGGCTTATTATCCACTACGCAGGCCTAATGCGGGTTTGTGATGCTTTTGAAGACCTGAAAGTAAATCGAATCTACTTACTCCTCCTCCTGGCTGAGCCTTTCGCTGGTGATCTCCAGCTGCCTTTGCTTCTCATTCGTCTCGCGCCGCAGCATCGACACTTCAGCCTCCGCTGACGTCAGCAGGTCCTCGTGTTGGGCCAGGTCTTCTTCTAGCATCGCCAGCTGGACAGAAAACTTCCAAATTCGATAGGTATCTTACGTGTTTCATGCACATACTACTTCACAGGGCTGCAGAAAGCAAAATAACCTAGTGGTTTTATAACGTGCAAGTGAAATTCAACCTTAGGGTGATACAATTCTGCCAGGGTCGCGGGAAAGTCCGAAAGGGATACCTGGCCCCTGGCAACTGAAGGAACACGGGTGGGTTTTGGTCAGAACATGCCCTTCCGAGCGGGAAGGAGGAACCGGACTTATCGTTTGATCTTTACCGTTTAGTGATATGTCAAAGTTCACATTGCTCACAAAATAGCATCGAGCACTGGTTCACATATCGGCAAAGATATTCTTAAAACAAAACATTCTTGAACATCTTTACACAATCCGATTCCTTAACTTCCAGCTTAAAACGTTAGAAAGTGATAAAGGATGGGCGTTTTGGGGGGAATGCTTACAAAAGTCGGTTCCTGGATAGGTGACCGTGCCTCGGAAAGCACTCAAAGCACGTTGTTAGTCCCGGCTGTCATATGTGGATCTTTAGCCAGGAAAGTCTGACAACCAATCTTACCAAGGGGTATCGTGTTACCCAGTAACTGGGTTGTAGAGGTCAGATAGGCAGTCACTCCGTGTAAAATACTGGTATTCTACTACAACTGCCGACCCCAATATACCTAATTGGGAAAAAGGTACATGACGATGTCTTTTGTAATTTTGATGACGTTCAACGAGAACTAATTTCCAGCCCTTTTGAAAACTGCCGTTGAATTGTAAATGATGATGAACCTACAGCTGATCATAACCCGTGCACTAACCCGGTCAAAAGCATCGTCCCTCGAGCTGCAGGTCTCGCGATGCGCGGCCCGCTCCAGCGCCAGCGCGTGCTCGCTCACAGACGCGGCCGCGCGCACGCCGTCCAGCTCGTTGCGGCAGTTGCGCCAACCTGAGCAGGACAGACATGCTTGACATAGGTACAAATATGTCCAACCAGCCATTTTGTTGATTTATCAAAGGCACAAAATTAATACAGATGGGTTCACTCTGCAAAATCATTTAAATAAAAAGCGACTCTTGCTACGACACAATAAAGTGCAATTCAGGTCGCACAGCGCTAATTACCTACAGTTATATTCACCTAGTAGTTGCCTCTCTTTCTATCGCACAACTATAATGCTGGGGCCGCACCTGCGTCTATCGTGACGAAGCAATGCGTGCCGAAGCTTCGTATGTTTTGCTTGCTAAAGAGTTATAGTTCAAGCAATATTCTTTGATCCATCGATCGTGACAATTAAATAAGATTTGTATGAAAAACAGGTTTTTTAAATGAGTGGAGGAGCAGCTTCCTATCTGTTAATATTTTAAACTGACCGATAGGATAGATTTGATTGATTTTAAAAGGTCTTTATTGTTAACATAATAATATAAAAGTGCATACAATAAGATCCTATTCTAATTGTGTACAATCTTGAAAATAATAAGTTTTTAGGCTACTAGGAAAATAATAGGTTTTTACCTTTACAAACATTTTACACTGAGTTTACTATTCATATTCTTTAAACATTTTCCAATAAGTCCTTATATGAACACAGCAATATTCGAAAGCACTAAAGTCTTAGTAGCACTGACTCTAAACGCATACCACTACTGTTTACCTACTAAAGGTAATGCACTCAACTAATACAAAACTGATTGAAGAGCAATATAAAACATTACAATAGTACAAGTAACTTAGATTTAAACATAAATCTTATCGATGAGCCAAAACAGAGAAATGATAATTCTAGAATGTGGGTAATTTGCGTAACTTTACGCCGAGTATGCCTACTGCGACCGGGTGAGAGCAGCACGGTCGGTCCGGTGGTAGGTACTTATTGTTATTCACTCAGAAAATAGTGATGTGGTAAACGATATCGATTATAGGTTGTTGAATACGATAAGTTATTTGATCTACTTTTTCCTATGGATGAAATTAATGGGTTATAATGTTTGGGATTTTTAATTAAATAGAATTTTCGGGCTGATTTTAAGATAACATTTTTAATAGTTGGAAATTTAATTTGTTCGTGAACTCGTTTTAAATTTGTACGAAAGGCAGTGTTATATGATATTTTGATTGCCTTATTTTGAACAACTTGCAACTTATTGTAGTTTTTATCAGTCATGCTACTCCAGGCTGGCGCAGGATATGTCAGACATGGTCGGACGAGGGTGGTATAAATGCGTAACTTTGTGGCAGCGCTTAACTTAGACTTTCTGTTAAGAATAGGTTTTAACGCACTAATAGCCTTCAGATAGGATAGAACGTGCCGTTTTCTAACGCTCGCTGACATAGGGCTCTCTCTTTCCTTCAATTCGCCTACTTTTTGCACGTTATTCGTTTTAATTTCATTGATGCGATGTTCCGTGACCCCGGCAAATAAGGTACAGGCTCCGTATAAGGCCCACTTAATTTTAAATCACTGTCAATTAAATAAATAAAGGAGTTAAGGTTGTAGCGGTTACACCGCCACATACGAACTACGCATCAAAGACATGACATCACACAAATCCTGCATCGCGCAGTTAGAGTTTACCGAGCGATCGACATACATACAAGATTTCAACTTTAAACCGATGGGCAGTTGCCCGCCAGACACAACACCCGTCTGGGCAGAGGATCCTCCCTTGTCTATGGTGGATGAGTGAACTTTACATCCTGTTCCTCATGCCACTAAAAGGTCAACAACTGGTTTAAATATATAAAGTGTTTCATCATCATCAGCCGAAAGACGTCCATTGCTGGACATAGGCCTCCCCCAAGCACCGCTACTTCGACCGATCCTGTGCTTTCCGCATCCAGCGGATTCCTGCGGCCTTCACAAAGTCATCGGTCCAGTGTTTATTTATTAGTGAAATATTAAACGCTTTTTTATCTTGTACGATCGCTCATGGAAAAATCATTTTTTAAACATAGTCAATGGGCCATATTAGGAACGAAGCTCAAGAAAGCTCGTTATGAATTAATAAATATCTGTGTAATATCAAGACAATTAATTAATCAGTCAAAAATTTGGCCTTGGGCCATCTTATGTCTATAGAAACTTGGAATGGCTTTAAAACAAAAAAATCTACGCTTTTACAACTAATAATGGCACATATTTTGAGATCCGTCTCCTTTGTTCGTAAACAAATAATCCTAATAATATTCTCTAATAGTTCATACATTTTCAAATTTGGGCCATATTAGGAATATTGAAACCAATTTTTAATGAAAAAGAACTAAAATGTATAGTTTAACTTATACAAGAAAAAAATCTCTAATGGCCTTTTTAAGCTGACTCAGACTATCGGCGTCGTGGTTTTTTCCCAGTTGGCGCCATTTTTTTGAAAACCACCTATGAGAAAAATTAACTACGTTAAAAACTTACTTACCTACCCACAACAATACATACATTATTCGATATGATAATCTGTAAACGGTGGTTATGATTTTAACGCTTAAAGCAAAATTTGAATTTTAAATGTTTTTAATTAAATTTTCTTGTCTTATGTAAATTTAATAAAAGGATTAGACATAGAAATGTACAAAACTTCTAAATATTATTTTTATTGCAATTTGTCATATGGCAAATTTATAATTCGATAGTCCAAAGAAAGCCCAGACCTTCTTTGGGGGGCTCATGTAGTGGGCTCATCTTATGGAACTTTGCCATATGGCAGTAAAAATGAAATGATACCAATAAAATATAAAAACTTTAAAAATAAATATATTTACATGAGTGATGTTATAATACGTGCACTGTTTTGACGCGTCACTGACAACTGACAGCTGCGTTCAAAATCGCGGCACGCGATTGGTGTGATGAAGTTTGCTTTGTTTAAAAACGCATTCACAAGGAAAGTTTAAAAAAACCCGTAACTACATTATTTTTAAAGTGGGCTATGATAGGAGGTGGGCCTATATGGTGCCTGTACCTTAAGCTCTGCGCTACATTTCAGGTTGCTCCAAGATGCTATTTTAGAAAATTGAAAATAAATAATAATGTTTAATGAAAATAAAAATATCTTAACGAAAACGCGAAACCGTATACGTACCTACGTTAAATTTATGTCGCCATTAAAGCGGCACGCTGACCATTTCTGATCAGCTTATTAATCTGGTAAAACAAATACACTTACCAATACTCATCTCCGAAGCACGATCTTCGGCAACACAGATATCATCTTCTAACGCCAATTTCTCCTAAAGAACAAAGAATCATGATTTGTTACTGTATGGATTCTGTAGCAAGATAGCCGATTCTTATAAATTGATACCGCGTTGTTACCTTGCCTCTAAACGTTTTTGTACCCTAATTGCGTAACTTATTTTCGTAAACAATTTTGCAATTTAAATTAAAACTTTTGATTATACTAAAATAGTTAAAGAGCAGTACCCTAATTGCGTACCTAATACAACACAATCTGTTTCGATTGCTAATCCAATGCTTCATAAGTTGGAAAAAAAAAATCTGCTCAACAACGTAAATAACGCAATGAATGTTGTTGAACTGTCAAAATGAAACAAATTAGGCAAATAAGTTACGCAATTATGATACTGGTCATCGGTCCACCTTGTTGGAGGCAGTGCCGGATTAACCACGTAGCAAGAGTAGCTGTAGTATTGTTACGAGCTCCGCGTATCCAAACTTCCGTCTGCCTCTGAGCATAATTTTTAGGGTGAAACTTAATTGTCCATACAAACGTAATACATAAATCATTTGCAATTTGAGCATATTTCCACCATATTATGTTGATATTCGGATTGAGACAGTATTTATCTAGGCTCCTACGTTTTTTTATTTCCAAAAAACTTTTTACAAAAAAAAAAAAAAAAACAACCGACCTCCAAAAAAAACACTACAAAGTGAAAAATAACTTTAATTTCGGAAGTCGGTGTCTTGGGTTTTGTATTTTCGTTTTTTGCCACCGACTTCCGACATTTCGTACATTTTTACAGCGTAAATGACATGTTTTCATATTGTTTTTTCTGTATTATAAACAACAATATTTGTAATATTGTTTCCGCAGAAGCATAGTTTATGTTATCAAGTTGCAAATTATCGAAAAAAAAATAATGGAAATACATTAAGTTTTCATTCATCATTTTTTGTATTACGGAACACATCCAAATTTATCATAATTTTTCGATTGCTAGTATTGCTATCGCGTCAAGGAATAATTGTCAATGTGTGCGTGGTCGTACTGCGCACTGTAGTTGTATATCGCTCCGACAGGCACTCACACTAGTGCAACGTGCTTGGTTGGAATTCGTTCGGGGTATTTTTTGTCAGTATTGTAAGATTAGGTATATACTTTACTGTACTGTACGTCCGTACTTATTTGTTTGCTAAATTGTAGCAGCTGCCGACTACTTCTGTTTTGTGCACGTGATTATATTTAAATCTATTGTTTGATCGTTTTACTCGAGTTAATTATCTTTTTGTATGCACGTGTTTCTGGAACAAAAAAACTTATTTTTCATTCTATATTTTCTTTCTTTCTATCTTTAGATAACATAAATGTGTTTACAAACATCCGTATCTGGACAAACGAGTACTTATGTTTCATCAGTAATATTAATCGGTAGGTACCTATTTATGCGTCTAAAGACCCTCAGCGAGTTGTAGAAACGTCTAAATTATACACACGGCCGAAACGCGGTATTCCAGCAGGCCTAACATGACACACGCGACATATATCCACTCTCGCACGAATTTTTTTTGTCTATTTCTGTAGTTTTATCATTTTCTGACAGCTATGACATACAAAATACTCGACTTGTTCTGTCAAACTTCATGTTTTGTCGACAAACCCTAACATGACACGTTATTTATCTCGATTTTTGACAGTTCAACACGATATAATCAGTCATTTTGTCGTATTTAGTCGTCCTCGATTTTGACGACGATAGAGAGTAGACAAAAAGACAAAATTATGATACATAAAAAAACTCGAAAAAAAGGTGGCAGATTCATAGTCGTACTTATTGTAGACATTTTTTTTTTTTTTCGTAATGTGGATGTACACCGGTGTACTGTAGTGGAGTAGATGACTATTACTTTCAGTAATAACCAGTCGATTTGCCAATTATGGTGATTAAATAAATAAATTAACGAAATCTCTATTACAATAATAAACTTCGATTTGTCAAATTGCGATCGTCGGCCCATTTGTCATTTGTGGTGATTATCTAATGAGTATAGGTACCACTAATTTTAATTTCTGTCATTTTGTATTTTAATTTCAGCAAGCCAAAGAAATCATTTAATTTTTATCAAAAAGTCGGTTAAATAGAAAACTAATCATAAATAAATAAATAATAAAACACTAATCATAAATAAATAAATAATAAAAAACTAATCATAAATAAATAAATAATAAAAAACTAATCATAAATAAATAAATAATAAAAAACTAATCATAAATAAATAAATAATAAAAAACGAATCATAAATAATTAAATAAATAAATAATAATAATTAAGAGAATACGTTTATTCAATAAAGTACATAATTCCATGCATAAAATTGAATGAATGAAACAGAACTTCAAGCCGATGTTGCTATCATAAAAATAATTTGTTTTTAATAATTTGCAACATCGGTTTATCGTCGCGCGATAAAAGAATGTCAAAGTGCCTTTTTCTAGTTTACTCGTCGTTTGCGGTCATGTTAGGGATTAGAATGACGTCAGAATCGTAGACAAATTACGATAAAACGAGAAAAAGAGCGTTCTCGCGCTTGTCATGTTAGCCCTGCAGGTATAGGTGGCTCGTTGAGAATCCAACGTGCTGGGACGTACTCTTGCCCCAGCGCGTTGAAGAAACACTGTTGGATTTTCAACTCTCGGCGCTAAGCAGAGCGTTGAAAATCAAGTGCACGAAAAATATCGCCGCGATCTTATTACGTCGTGCGAACGAGGGATATGCTATAGGACCCGTACCCTAATTGCGTAACTCATTTTCGTAAACAATTTCGCGAAATTTGTTTCATTTTGACATTTCAACAACATTCATTGCATTATTTACGTTGTTGAACAGATTTTTTTTCCAACTTATGAAGCAATGGATTAGAAATCTGTTTCAAATCGAAACAAATTGTGATTGTGTTGTATTACGCAATTAGGGTGCAGGTTTTATATTAGGTATTTACTTGCAAGTACGCCGACCAAGTGCCGATCCGAAATACTCGCAAGACTATTTTATTCCTTATTTATATTTAGTTACGGATCAATGTTCTATGTAGGGCTTTCAATACCGGGATCCCGGTATTGGCTAATACCGGGATCCCGGACATTATTTGACATTTTTCAATACCGGTATTGAAATGTCCACTATCGGGATACCGGTATTGGTTATTTTATTTTTTTATCAGTAGACACTACAGTGAAACAATTTCTTTTTATTACCTGCACATTATATTAACATCAACGGCGAATACATCTCACACTTGAGATTTGCAGATGACATCGTCTTATTGGCCGAATCGCTGCATGACTTGCAGCAGATGCTGGACGGCCTAGTTAATTCTGCTGTACGCATTGGTCACCGGATGAACTTGGACAAAACCCAGGTTATGTTCAACGAACACGTCACTCCGGGGCCGATTGCTGTCAATGGCGGTGCTCTCGAGGTTGTTCGAGAATACGTTTACCTCGGGCAAACTCTGCAGTTTGGTAAGAACAACTTTGAGAGGGAGGCTAACAGAAGAATTCAGCTGGGCTGGGCAGCGTTTGGGAAACTTCGTCGAGTCTTCTCGTCGCGTATTCCACAGAGCCTAAAGACGAAGGTCTTCAATCAGTGCGTCCTGCCTGTTATGACTTACGGAGCCGAAACGTGGACACTCACGGTACGGCTGGCCCATAAATTTAAGGTTGCTCAGCGAGTCATGGAGCGGGCTATGCTTGGAGTCTCTCTGAGGGATCGAATCCGGAACGAAGTGATCCGGCAGAGAACCAAAGTTATCGACATAGCTCACAGAATTAGCAAGCTGAAGTGGCAGTGGGCCGGCCATATCAGCCGTAGAACCGATGATCGTTGGCGTACACGTGTTCTTGAGTGGAGACCGCGAATTGGCAAACGTAAGGTAGGACGCCCTCAGGCTAGGTGGAGTGACGATCTTCGAAGGGTGGCTGGTAGCAGCTGGATGAGAGTTGCCGAGAATCGAGCTGAATGGCGTACAATTGGAGAGGCCTATGTCAAGCAGTGGACTGCTATAGGCTGATGATGATGATGATGACATTATATTTCCAACTAATTTTATATCTGGGTAAGTTTTAAAAACTGCGTATTTTAATTCGACAGTTAGTTACATTTCATTACTACTTGTGCTACTAACTGGAGGAGAAATAGAAGCTAAAACTCAAAGAGAAGTTAGGACCCATGCTTCTTCCAGAACTGATATAGAGTCTATTGTAAGAGTTGAATTGGACATTTATGATAGTTCTGGAGGCGGCCGAGAGATGTGTATTGACATGGCGTATAATTATTTACTTAGCATTCTACCTACGAGCGTAGATAGGGTTGCCAGATGGTCGGGATTCGTCTGGATTCTTCCGATATTTTAAATGATCTCTAGACTCCCGACAAAACTCAACATCTCCAGAAAAACAGCTTCTCGGAAAGTTCTATCCAAAATGATAATGATGAATAATTATGATGACAAATTCTTTGGTAGGTAATAGAAGCAGAACCTTATTATGGAATGTTTTCGATAGTGAGAAAATCCTTTTTTGCGTCGAAGCTGAACAGTTTTTAAAACGAGCTATTCGGAGCTATTCAATACTTGTAAGAACGCTATGATTTTTTTGAGAATTTTTTATATAAAAAAACTCGTTGTATTGTCTCTAAAAAGTGCAAATTTATTTACGAGTGAAGAGTTATCCGTATTGTCCGACGTACTTAAGACGACAATAAGTGACAGCGACCTCGAGCGAGTGGGCGGAGCCACGCGTCACCTCCCCGCGACCCCGCAACTGCACGCACGTAATTTCGTAGGGTAACCATACGTTTCAGATAGTGAGGACTATCCTGTCTGATTTTAGATCACCAACCAATTTTTTTTTCAATATATTGTTAATAAGTAAGCTAATATTCTGATAATAATTTAAGATTGTTATCATATTATTTTAATAGTTTGCATTGAATAAGTTGGTTTATTATATTTACGTAAATAATAAATGTGTCCATACATGAATAGGACATACCTACTTAAAATAATAACTGAAGATGACAAAAAATATAAAACAAAGATGTGTGGTTTGTCTGCGTGTATGACCAGCACCCTAATTGCATAATAAACGATCAATCACAATCTGAATCATTTAAACAGATTGCCAATCCATTGCTTCATAAGTTCGAAAAAAAACCTGCTCAACAACGTAAATAACGCAATTAATGTTGTTGAACTGCAAAATGAGACAGAATAGTCTTAATCATTTACGAAAAGGTGTTACGCAATTAGATAGCAGATAATATGAACGTAAACGAAGTAAATAGAATAGGTAACTATATAAAGATCGTAGCAGTTGGCGTCCATGGGAAACGAATGGAGCATGGAATGGAGAATGGATTTGTTTATCTACAAAGACAACAAACGATACATGATCAAATAAAACATGTGAATTATATATATATTAATAAGGTGTTCTAAACTGTATGGGACAGCTGTTTTTTTAATGCGATTTCAAAGTTGCTGCTATAGCAAGTTATTCAGTTCAATGGTCTAAAGCACCTCTTACAAGTTTGCAAAGTAAATTTTTAGGGTTCCGTACCGGAAGAGTGCCAAACGGAACCCTATTACTAAACCTCCAATGTCCGTCTGTCTATCAGCGAGCTAAATCTCATGAACTGTAATAGGTAGACAGTTGAAAATTTCTCGAAATTATTATTTTCATGTATTTTCATGAAACTTTCACCATCTAGAAGACAATTTAACTATACAAATTTTATTAAGCGGCTTTTATTTGTATTGTGTTTGATAAATCAAGGTGGGTTGTTTTTCGAATAAACTTGGTGCGCGTTGAAGCCGGGCCTCTTGTGGGCACGAGCGGCAGTGCATCGCTAATACTCGGAGCAATTTTATATGCTTTTAAAAAATTGGTGGTAAATCGAAATCATTGCTAAAAATTGGTGGTAAATCGAAATCATTGAAAAAGAAACGCCTAGCAAAAAATAGATTACAGAGTAAGTAACGTACCTATTTTAATCGAACTAATATTATCAATAGTGGTGCCGGTTCTCTTGTACACCGAACTAAACTATCACTAAAATTCCTTACTTTTGACTATGAGAATCTCAAAGCTATTCTGCAAAATAAATTCTCTAAATTAAAAAATAATTTTGACACATCTAAATCGAATTTGACAATCGCGACTCCACACGTGATACCTAACCATGTGAATCTTTTTAGAGCCGGAGGCACGCAGGGGGGGCAGCCTCGACGTGTTTTATATGGAATTTTTCACTTTTTGTATGGAAAATTAAAAAAAATATTACCTACATGTAGAGTGTTATGGGTTTAAGTGTTTTATAAAGGGGGTCGAAATTTTTATTATTTTTGCGATTGGACACAACGTTTTCGAGATACAAGCAAAAGAAAAATAAAATCAGTACTGTTTTTGCATCTGAAGTCGAGGTGTTGGTGTTAATTTGAAGTTCATGACTACCAATTTTATTCCCCACGTTTTTAGTCGCGATTAAAAATAGTCAGATTTAGTTAGAAAATCTAAATTTTAGATGAATAACGTCAAATTCAGAATAGCAAAATTGCCATTTTCACTAAATTAATATCTCAGTACCATCTTAGTGCTGTCAAACTAAAATATAGTTAAGATGTGTCACTTTAGTCTATTTCAGAATGGGAAATCGTCGTTTGACAGGAATAAACTAAATTTTGGTGATTTTTAGTCCAGTTTAGAGGCATTTGTGACAAGAGAATCGGCGCCAATATCCATCGAAAGGTTACTTAAATTATTTTTCACTAGCTTCCGCCAGCGGCTTCGCCCGCGTGATATATATATATAAATTATAGCCTTACTAGCTTTAGCCCGCGACTTCGCCCGCGTGGATGTCGAAAAATATCCCACGGGATCGTACTACTGAGATTACATACCTAATAGCTGAGGAAAGGTCATTGACTAATACCGCTGCGCCCGCGTTGCCGTCAACCTTATTTATGTAGTAACGCGTAATTTTGAATCTGTGATAATCTTTTAAACCATTCATTTAAATTATATGATGTCAGGCGTATTTTAATCTAAATTAAATGCCCAATTTAAATAACATATTTTATTAGGTATGGATTAATATAATATTGGTCAAAAAAGTTTAATGGTTTCATAATTTACAATATATTAACGTAATAATAATACGTTAATCATTTGTTGTTGTTGTGTTGTTTGTTGTTATTGCAACAGATAATGTAGGTACAAATTCACTCCTAGGTTGTTTCGTTTTATTTATCAGTGTATTTTTTTTTTATATTTCCAAATTTATGCACACACATATAAACAGACAAGAAGAGAGGAAAAGAAAAAATACGTACAAAGGAGTGCCTTTGTACGTATTTTTCTTTTCCTTTAAAAAGCAGTGGCTTTTTCTAAAGAAATCTCTTCCAGCATACCTGCGACAGGAAAGTATATAAAAAGAGATATAGACAACCTGTGTAACCATAGAAGAGAGAACAAAAAAAAATCAAAGAAGAAAAAAAAAAAAAAATCACAAATTTCAATTATTTTTCATTTCTGAAGTGATTGAAACATCATTTACTGAAGAGGAATCCTTTTGTTGTAAATTATGGAACTATCAAACTTTTTTCTTCCAAACTAGGCGGTATCACTCTGCGACATGTATCTAAATATAGGCATGGGCGAAAGTAGGAAAATAGTTGTGCACAATGTACTTAAGCCGACGTTCGCACGGACGTAATAAAATTGCGGCGCTTTTTTTTCGTGCACGTGCCCACACGAGAGTACGTCCCAGCGCGTTGGATTGTCAACGCTCCGTTTAACACCGGGAGTTGAAAATCTAGTGCGCGATAAAATCCCGCTGTTATTTTATTATGTCCGTGTGAACGTCGGCTAAGTTCGCAAAACGGACACAAAAAAATAAAATAAAAAAAAAACAAAAATCCCGACTGCAAAAACTCATAACTGAAAAGAGAAAAACAAGCATTATAAATATTATAATCTATAGGATTTTGGTATTGCAGGCGCAAACCAAAAACCAACCTGAAATTTTGGTGAAACTTTTGTTTGTCCAAATGCCTGCGATACCAAAATCCTATAGATTATAATGCTTGTTTTTCTCTTTTCAGTTATGAGTTTTTGCAGTCGGGTTTTTTGTTTTTTTTATAATTTGTTTTATTTCAAACTTTTTAGTTTTATTTTACTGGCGAAATGTGGGTGTCCTATAGGTACACCTCTGCCTAACCCTTCGGGGATTACAGGCGTGATGTTATGTTTTATGTTATGTGTTAGTTTTATTAATATGGATATATGTATATTTGGAATTGACTCATTACTAACTTTTATTTGTTGTTATTTTTTTAAACCTACCCCTCTTTTTTTTTTGTATTTGCAGATGCAATATATAAATATTAAATAGCTTATGTCACTTCCACTATTAAGACGAACCTAACGACACCTCATATGTTAAAATCCATCAAGCCGTTTAGGCTACAGAGCGTGCCAAAGAAATAGACATAAGTACATACATACAAACAAACATACATACATACATACTCTCGAAAAACATTACCCTCCTTCTGGGACAGTCTAGTAATTACATCTCCGCAGTCAAGGTCATACTACTTACGAACCAAGAACACCCCCACAACTTGTATGTCAATAATAGCATTCAAATATTTTTTGAAACTCTAATCCGGACTGTCCCTACAACGATGTAGTATGGTTACAAAAAAATTACAAAAATCCCTCGTCTCTGAATTTACGACTAGAGAATTTTTATTTGGTGTTGTCCTAAAACAAAAATAACACAATTATTTAAATTGTGTGGTTACTACAATTCAAAATAATTCAAACTTTCGATAGAGATTAATGATAATTTTATTTCGATTAAAATAGGTACGTTACTTACTTCAGTTATCTATTTTTTGCCAGTGTAAGGCATTTCTTTTTCAATAATTTGGATTTACCAGACATTTATAGCATGAAATTTAAAAGCGAATAAAATTGCTCCGAGCGTTAGCGTCTACCCGTGACAGTGGTCAGCGATGCACTGCCGCCCGTCGCCCGCAAGAGCCCCGGTTTTAACGCGCACCAAGTTTATTCTAAAAACAACCCACATTGATTTATCAAATACAATACAAATAAAAGCTGTATACTAAAATTTGTGTAATTAAATTGCCTTTTAGATAGTGAAAGTTTCATGAAAATACACCTGATAGCTTTTGCGTTATTATCGTTTTTTTGTCCGCGTTAGACATTACTTTACAAATTAATTACACTATGTTATAAAAATATAATTTGAATTATTCGTATATCAAATTACGAAGAAAACTGTCTAGTACAACATATATTTTTTTCAAAGAAGTAAGACTAGTCGTTTAGATGTGGTGTCCAATTTAAAATCATTAGAAGTCGTATATCTGCGCCTTAATAGTTCAAACGATGTTGACCAAGATGCCTTATAAACAGATCTTCCAAAAACCTAGAACATGTCGAATGACAAAATTTGGGCATATTTAAAAAAATGCAAAAACGACCTCAACAATAAAATAAAAAAAAATCATTGGTGTTGTTATTTCTTGTAAGCAATGCTTTCTGTAAAAGGGTGTTTACTTTGCTAAATAATTTCTATATTAAAGAGAGAAATCTTATGGCCTTTGATTTAATAAATGCTGCCTTATTATTTAGACTGAACTTTGAAGTATATTTGTTTTAATTTTAAATCCTTTCTGAATAGGTACTTCGAAAGGATCCAAATAAATGGACTCAGTAAAGTCCAATGCCAAACACATGTGGCAAACTAAAAATTAAGTGTAGGTACTTAAATTAGTTATGTGTCAACAATGTTAAGTCTTTTTGTAGCCTATTAAAAAATAAATCCCGACAGCAATCCCAAAATCCCGACGTTTTCAAGTTTTGTCCAGATATTTTGGTCTTCCGATCTGGTAACCCTAAGCGTAGAGGTAGAGAGAACGTTTTCCTCGGTTACATATTTGTGCAACCGTTTAAGAAGCTCGCTCTCAGATAAAACTTTAGATGCTCTTTCCTTCCTACGAACTCATTTTCAGGAAGAAAGAGCCGAAACAATGTTGATTTTATAGAGATTATATTATGCAGGATAATACTTTATAGCACAAGATACATATTCCACTCAGTAGTAACTGTAGTAAGTCATGAAGAAAAACCCATAAGGGGGAAGCATCAGGGTAGACCGCGAAATTCAAATTTTCTTACGATTTTTGCATTTTGCAGGTCAGTGTCAGGTTTTATGTTGACTGGTAGAAAATGCCTGTGGCATTAAGTCCGCCTCTGTACATTTCTGTGCTTGAAGTATTAAATAAATAAATATGATTCGCGGTCGTAACGAATATGGCTTTACTCAATTATAATCATTACAATCAGCAATACAACTCCATAAGTTAGCAAAGGTGTCAAAAATCATGAAAACATGACATTTGACACCTTTATCTTCTTCTTAATCACTATTGCTGATTGTAGTGATTATAATTGAGTAAAGCCATATTTGTCACGACCGCGAATCATATTTTAATCAACATAAAACCTGACACTGACCTGCAAAATGCAAAAAACGTAAGAAAATTTAAATTTCGCGGGCTTTTTTTTTTGCGTGGGTAATTATCAAATAACTTCTCCCGCTCTGGGCGGAGCGGAAGGGCGTGTCAGACTCTTACTGACTAAAACCCACCCGTGTTCCTTCAGTTGCCATGTTGCTGGGGGGCCACGATGTCCCTATCGGTTTTCTTCGAACCCCCGGCAGGCATTGGCCCTAGCGGACCCCGTCAATTCTGCTGACATCTCTTTGAGGCGCGCGTGGAACACAACGCGCCGTCGACCCGGGCTTGGTCCTTATCGGACGGCGAGCTGCCCATTGCTCACCGTCCGTAAGCCCGCGCCTACGGTGGCCGGAAATCTGCCTGTGATTCCTGATGCCCAGGGCGTCTCCTCCTGCGGCGGTTAGGGGCGCGAGAGGCGCGAAATCTCCCTCACGCGCTCCGCCTCCTCCTTCGCGAGCATTACTGCTTCGCAGAAGGAGGTGACGGCCTCCCATTTCCTCTCGCTCCGTAGCATGGCCCGAATCAGGGCCGGACGCGAGAGATCACCGCCGCCGATCGCTTCCACGAGGACACGGCGATGCCCTGCCCAAGCCGGGCAGACCTCCACCGTATGCTCCACCGTGTCCTCCGGGCGATCCACACAGTGACGACACCCGGGCGTTTCCTCCCGCTTTATCCTGAACAGGTACCTCCCGAAACAGCCGTGTCCGGTGAGTACCTGTGTCAGGCGGAAGGTGAGGACGCCGTGGCGCCTCTCTAGCCACTCCTCAAAGAGGGGTCTTATCGCCGCAATTGTGGCGTGCCCAGCGCTGGGTTGCGACAATCGCACTCTCCATTCCGCCATGAGAGATCCCCTGGCGCTTCCCCCTTAAAAGCACCATGAACAATTTTGACTGATTTTTATGTGATTTTATTAAAACATATTGTATGTTGATTTTAAAGAGATTTACAAAAACAAAGATAAATAGATCACTAAATTGTAATTACTTAGATACTGATTATTCAAATTTAAATGTTTTATTTTATCTAGGTACTTTTCTCATACTATTTATCAGATTATTTTGTTATTTTTGTTAGGAGATTCTGTTTAACTTAGAAGTTATATTAAAAAAGTGACTTTATATTTAAAAAGCAGTATTTTATTATTTTGTAGTGAAACTTATTAGTAATCGCACCTACGGTGCAAAAACGTCACTTATGCAAATTATGTAATTTTTCAGGAGAAGCGATTATAAGAAAATAATAATCGATTTAAATAAAAATCGATTATTTTTTAACATCCCTAAGTCCGAGTAGGTAACGGAGTAATGGCGGCAATGCAGACGCATGTCTAGCGCGAACGAGTGTAATTAAAGAAAATATTAACGATGTCGAGTGTTGTTAAATGCAATAGTTGTAATATAATAATCAGTGAACTCCTTGCATACATCCAAAATAAGATCCAGGTGATGGACCAGGAAGGTATTGTGCGTGTTTGTGTAACGGCTTTTACGAGTGATGATATCGAAGAAGCAAACACGTTGCTGTTCGACGCTGTATCCATGTCTTCCCATAAGAAAACTAGGAAACGCGAGGGTAAGTCCCAGCGAGATATTGATGATATCATTCAATTATTTAAACACGTTGAACCAGATAACACACCTATTTTTGTGGCAAGAGATTTATATAAACTGCCACCGATTAGTTTTGATCACCTAGATGCAACGAAATTATTGAAGGATATCTTAGTTTTACAAAATGAGGTGAGGCATATAAAGGATATCTACGTGACAAAGGAACAGGTAGCTCAGATTGAATCGAAGATTGATTATCAAAATAAGTTGCCGTTAAGTAACGATAAATATTCAAATAGTAATGTTACGAAAAAAAGAGCGACTGGTTTGATGAGCAGTTTTGAGTGTGATAGTGGCCCTATGGGTTTTGTACAAAATGCTGATTACGTTTTAAGTCTCCAAAATGAGGAAATAATCAGTAAAAATGATCAAATCAGTAAAAAATCCACTAATGTTACATGTACCCGCTTCCGAAAAAAGTGAGCAAAGTTGTCTACCTACGAGCCAGCGTACGATACAGAGACCTTTCGCCCGCGATTGATATTTCTCCGAAGTGGTCAAATGTTTGTGCCGGCAGCGGCAGCGGCGTTGAGTCAACGTCATTGCGTAAAACCTCGGTTAACGTAAACAATAGCGCGGACGGTGTTATGCAAACAAAACCAATAGAAAATCATGGTTTGCAAGGTGACAAATGGACTACAGTGGTAAATAAAAAACTTTTTTACAAAAAACACAACCGACTTCCAAACTACAAAGTGAAAAATAACTTTAATTTTGGAAGTCGGTGTCTGGATCAGATCAGTATTTTAGTTTTTTGACACCGACTTCCGAAATTAAAGTTATTTTTCACTTTGTAGTTTGGAAGTCGGTTGTGTTTTTTGTAAAAAGTATGTTTTTCACTTTTTAGTGGGTTGGTTTGTAATTTATCTAAGTTACAATAGCCTTAGGTCAACTGCTCATCAAAAATACCCAAATCGTTATAGATGTGCCTTTAATATTTGAAGAGTTCCCTCGATTTCTCCAAGATTCCATCATCAGATCGTGACCAAATGACAATGGGACCAACTTGAAAGTATACCCTTTCAAACAAAAAAAGAATTTTTTAAATCGGTACAGCCGTCTTTGAGTAATCGGGGAACATACATTAAAAAAAAAAATATCCCGACGAATTGAGAACCTCCTCCTTTTTTTTGAAGTCGGTTAAAAAGGCAATAAAGAGGCAAAGCCGTCCTTGCCTCGTTTAATTGCAAGTCACTTAAAAGATCAATGGAGGGAGTTAGATCTTTATGCAAGGAAGTGGTCATACTTGCTCTTCAGGAGACGTGGCCGCTGCCACATGACCTGTCTTGCTTGTCACAAGTCGATGAGGAATTTAGCAGCACTGGAACGTCCGCAGTAGATACTTCGGCGGGAATGCTAGTGGGGCGGCCTTACGGTGGTGTTGCGTTAATGTGGAGAAAAAGTATGTTCAGTACGTCGAGTGTAAGTTTTATCTTATAGAAAACGTAACTACCACATTTCTGTATTGAGTATTAAATATATGAAAACGTAAAAAGCGCCCCTGGCGGAAAGTATTGTAAACCGAAACAGCGATTGTAAGATTTTTAACGGTACTAGAAAAGTTCGGTATTTTATACGCGACGTACTTATACTCCGTTTGAAATAAGATTAGACATTTAACTAAACCCTTTTTACAGTCCGTTCAACCAATTTCGACTTTTATTGTGTTGGTGGTATGACAAATGGCAGCTGCAGTAAACAGTTGGTATTATAACCACTTTTTTGCTTTTAATGCCATCCTTATACCTACGGTATAGAAGTCAGAATCGGTTGAACGGACTGTAAAAAAGGTTTGTTTAAATGTCTAATCTTATTTCAAACGGAGTATAGTAGCGTTTCGGAGAACATTTTGTGGGTGTTTGCGAGTGTGATTTACAATTTGACGTTTCTAACCGATGTCCAAGCGTTTGTAAACGTAAACTTTGTAGTAAAGTCACTCACTTGGTGTGTGCCAGGTGAATTGTTGTTTATATTAGTTACGTTCGTATTATTTGCATGTAATTTTGGGGTAAATTGTATTTAATCATATCAGCATGTAATTTTTTCGCATGAGTAATGATGAAGACTGCTCATTGTCAAGATAAACGGAATCATCTTCGAAAAAAAAAGCCGATTTTCGTGCCTGTTTGGTTTATTTATTAATCCAGTGGATGATCTCAACGATACAGAATTTAGGAAGGAATAGACATCCTTTGTCAAAGGAAGCCTTTCTTTTTCAAGAACAAGAATTTATTTTCCGAGGTTATTCAAAAATTAATTAAGAGTTATTATCTAATCCGAGGAAGAGCAATGCGTAATCAAAATAGCCCGACGATTACAACAGTAATTTCTTCATTTTTTACTTTTTACTAACTTTAAATCATTACAATAACGAATCACTTATCATCATCATCTGCCTCGCCTTTTTCCAACTATGTTCCGACTATGTCGGCTTATAGTCTAACGGGATGCAGCTGAATACCAATATTTTACATGGAGCGACCTGCTGCTGTCAAACAGAGATAGCAATATCCCGAACGAATTTTGCAAACGTCTCGATTTGTAGTTGCGAGCCGTGGTCGCAGCCCTCTTATGACCGCGTGGTATATTGAATTTACTTGATAAAAACTTGACTCCGACTACAATCCACGTCAGACAATCGGTAATCGATTATTTCGTTGGCAAAAATAAAACAAAGAATTCATGCGGTAAACGCACAAGTTCTACAAAAAGCGGCCAAGTGCGAGTCGGACTCGCCCATGAAGGGTTCCGTAGCAGCAAGTAACATTGAATGAAAGGTAAATTGCGGTTTACGATTTATGACGTATTAAAAAAAAACTACTCACTAGATCTCGTTCAAAACAATTTTCGGTGGAAGTTTACATGGTAATGTACATCATATATTTTTTTTAGTTTTATCATTCTCTTATTTTAGAAGTTACAGGGGGACACATACATTTTACCACTTTGGAAGTGTCTCTCGCACAAACTATTCAGTTTAGAAAAAAATGATATGAGAAACCTCAATATCATTTTTAAAGACCTATCCATAGATACCCCACAGGTACGGGTTTGATGAAAAAAAAAAAATTGAGTTTCAGTTCTAAGTATGGGGAACCCCCAAAATTTATTTTTTTCTATTTTTGTGTAAAAATCTTAATGCAGTTCACAGAATACATCTACTTACCAAGTTTCAACAGCATAGTTCTTATAGTTTCGGAAAAAAGTGGCTGTGACATACGGACGGACAGACAGACATGACGAATCCATAAGGGTTCCGTTTTTTGCCATTTGGCTACGGAACCCTAAAAAGGCGCTCGTATAAATGTACATTTGAAATGGACCATAGGCATACATACGCTCGCCGATTGCAAGTACTACGCACCTGACCTTTCTGAAGAACATCAATAATGTCAGTATATGGCCTTCTAAGGCGTCCCGGTTTTGAATCCTCGTCACTTTGAAGAACCTCGCCAAATTAAGTGGAACTTACTCGTTCGAGCACTGCCTTCTCTACTTCCTTATCTTTGAGCAGCTGCTTCAATCGCTCCAGCTCCCTCATCGCCATGCGGACCTTGGAGTTGTCGGAGTCCAACAGAGACTTTAGCGCTGATATCTGGATGCGCAAGCGTTCCGAGTAGGACACCTGAATGAGATCACAGTTATATGATGATAATCTGGTTTAAAAACCTTTCATGTTGTTGTCAAACTGTAACAATGAAAAATCGAACACGCCACTTCCGGATAAATCCTATCCTATACTATTAAATAAGCAATATTTGTATATATACAGGGTGACTGGATCTGGCCCGCCATAGCAAATTCACAAATAGAGGTCATTTACTAATTATTGAACCATACTTTCCCTAACTAAAGTTTTATAGTTTGGGAAATATGTCAATTTTTATACTTTATTGAGATTTTTCCAAAATTTGATCTTCAAGCATTCATAACTTCAGTTTTTTGCATTATTTTAGTATCCTTTTTTATTATTTGTTGGTAGTCATAAACATTTGTGATTAAAATACGTCGGAATTTCCCTCAAAATAGGGTTAAAAATAAGATATTACGCTCAAAAAATAAAAAATAAAATACTTAAAAAACCTTTACGATCAAATTCGACCTGAAATTTAAAAAAACTGCGGTGTTTCAATAATTAATTTTAATCTAAGTTAGTTCTCTAGTTGGTCACCTTTCCAACGGTACTAAAGTATTAAAAAATTGCTAGTTTTAAAAAAAAACATGTATTATTTGTAATTGTCGTACCGGCCAATTCAGTAAAGGTTTGTTGCTACTTGGGAGATCGTGGCCCCTGGCAACATGGCAACTGAAGGAAAACGGGTGGGTTGGAGCGGAACGGTTGGGCGTGTCAGACTCTTACTGACTAAACTCCCGCTCCGCCCAGAGCAGGAGAAGTTATTTGATAATTTCTCACCAATAATGTACAAGACGGAAAAAATATTTTAACACAGGATATTAGTCGAAATTTGTCGCCAAATAGCAGAATTTGTCGGTCACTGGTTCCAAAGTTATAAGGGTTTATAGGTGGCCCGATCTGGGGAGCATCTTCCCAGCTAATTAACGACAAATTTTTGTGTTATCAAAATTGAAGTCCCTGATGGTGGCCATGCCAGTGTCAGTCACACTGTCGCGTTACATATAGAAACCTGTAATGATAGTTATATTATAAGGGAGATTTAAATAAATAAAATAATCATAAATCTGATAGGTAATTCATCCAATACCTGAGCCTCCAAAGTCTTCCGGAGACAGCGGACGTCCTCGCGGCGCTTCCTCCAGGCGGCTATGACCATGAACCTGCAGATCTTGCTGGCTGCTAACTCCTCGGCAGAACCGTGCGGCCCTGGAGACTCCAACATTGGGAGACCGTTCTTCCTAAGGAAATACCAGATTTTAGATGTATGTCTTAAACTGACGATTATTAATTTAAACACGGTGCCTGGTCGAAATAGTAATAAAATGTATTCTAGTAAAAAATTTACGGCGTAAAAATAACAGTATTCAGTTTCAGTTTTCGAGGATGCCCTTATACAACGTGTAAAAAAGACCCTGCCCGATCCGTGAGAATGTTATTAAGTATCGTACTGAGTCTATTTATGTCAGCCTTTCCCAAAGTGGGCGATAACGCCCTCTTGTGGGCGCTGCACGCCTAAAGGAAGGCAGCAAGAGACCCAGAAAAAAAAAAGGGGGCGTTGTGTAAAGGCTTGGGGGCGATTTGTAATTTCATCTAATATAGTGGTTTTTAAATAGGTTATAAAATTGGAGCGCTAAAAAATAATTTATTCTCAAAGTAGACAAAATAAGTTTGGGAACCCCTGATTTATGTGGTTAATATTCAGGAAAAAATATGTTATTACGCCTCATTTTTGAAGTGAAAACTTTTTTAGGCGCGTTGGGCATTTTTGAGATGGGACTAAACTATTGATTTCGCGACCTGTTACCGACACCGTGGAGTAAATGACACTTTGATAACCGCGGTGCCGATTTTTTTCAAGTTTTAACTTCTGTCGGCACTCCCGGAGTGCCTGTTTTTTTTTAATGGGGAATTTTACCGAGTTTATTACATAGGACGCGGACGGCTGTCGTTTAGCGGGTGTCTACAAGTTGAAAATTGTTGTTGATTTCCAAATTTTTTATGGATTTGGGGTAATTTTGGGTACTAAAAATGTTTATTTTAAATAGCAATAACTTTTTATTTTCAACAATAATTAGGTATTTTTTCATTATTTTTGGTAATGTTATTGCAGTAGGTACCCATGTGTCCCTTTCGGAACTATGACAGGGTTTTATTTACATATTGTAGATCCGGGGCTGCTACTCATGAACAATGTCGCGAGCTAAACCATTCGGGTAATTATGGTTTCGTTATTCATGTGGCTAAATTAAATATAGCAGGAAAACAATACGCTACATTTAGTACCTACTTATTGAGTAACCAGCTAAATATACATACGACAAACCTGTCAATCTTAATCCGTTTAGTAGGTGTCAGGTCCTCCATCGAAGCTGCCTTGGTCTTAGAAACAGGTCTGCTGATGGGGGTCTCCTGGTTGGCGTACGCGTCTAGACAGGACCGGATCCTGGCCAGATTGGGGCTGGGAGCGCACCACTTGGCCGTGAACTTGTTCACTGGGGGGGCTGAGAACAGCTGCTTCTTCGGATGAGCTGGTTGGACGCGACTGTGGGTAGAGATGGTTTTAATCAGTATTTTTTAATAATTCTAAAATAATTAGACGGCGCAGGTGTACCTATCAGCGTTGCCAGATTTTTTTTCGGGCAATTCGGGATTTTGAACCCTTTTGAGTAAAAAAGCGGGATTCTTTCGTCGTAAGCGGGACATAATAAGAAAACGTAAATTATATCATTATTATTATTTATTTGTATTATTTTTACTTATCCTTTCATTTGTATCTCAAATTAAGTTTACAATGATGAAATCAAGTATTTTAATAAAAAAACTTTTTACAAAAAAAACAACCGACTTCAAAAAAATCACTACAAAGTGAAAAATAACTTTAATTTCGGAAGTCGGTGTCTTTGGTTTTGAATTTTTGTTCTTTGTCACCGACTTCCGAAATTAAAGTTATTTTTCACTTTGTAGTGTTTTTTTTGAAGTCGGTTGTTTTTTTTGTAAAAAGTTTTTATTTTTCATTTTTTAGTTGTGATACCTACCCCACACAAATTCGAATACCACTACCTGCTATGTAAATAACAGTGACAGGAAGTTATCATAATATCATCCACATACTAAGTGAGGTAAAAATACGTATTATTGAAGCTAACTCAAAAACTACCCAAGTAAAGCCGCTAAAGGACCGTTGTTGCCAATTGGCAACAAGACTCCACACGACATACAACTGTCAATCGTATTCGCTGTAATCAATATTTTTGTTTGAAATTTTTTGCAGTCTATGGTCAGATAGATATTCTTGTCAAATAAATCGACTAAAAGCAAAAATATAAATGGGCAACACTATAAAAAAATGTTGAAAATGACATTCCCGCGCGGTCAAAATGACAGTAAAAACGTCACTCCCGGGATGCGCGCGTTCGCAGTAATAATTCGTTTTTTAATGGTTTTAGTGTGTAAATCGTCGGAAAGTGGTGATATTTTCATTTTGAAGTAAATATTACATCGTTTTAGATAATATTCGCACTAAATAACATTAGATTATACCTATTTTGACCCAACCAAAAAAAGTGTAAACAAACGTGATGGTGAAAGTTCTCGTGATAGTGAAAGTTGTGATATTTTGTGAGTTTTCTGTATGGATCTGATCGGTAAGTGTTTTATTTATTTTCAATACTAAATTTTTCAGGGTTTTAAATTTTTTTTACAAAAAAATATACATAAAAAATATTTTTTTGGTACGGAGAAAGTTATGAAAGCACTAGAAATTCTAGATCAGCAAAAACCTAGATTTTTTGAATTTTTTTGGAAAAAAATTTTTCTCTGAAAACGCTTTTATTAGATAACTTATCTATCCATAATGTACCCTGAAAAATTTCGTGTGAATTGGTACGGTAGTTTTATTAGAAATCGTAAAAACATTAGAACATAGAAAACAAAAAAAAAACGGGTAATAAAGATTAGTAAACGTTGATAACAAAGACTGTAACCATTTACAATGTATCTCTAATCTATTCGAGTAGCAAAAAACATAAACAAAACACTATAGACGTTATCATGAAACCCGATGCTTTTGTTTATTCAAGTGCGGTCGTAAATCTGTCACGGCGCGGACCACCCGCGGTCCCTTATCGGTTAATAAAATTTATATGGGACCACCTCTGAAGTATGATCTACCAAACAAAAAAGAATCATCAAAACCAATTCATAATTGACGGAGTAATCGCGTAACAAACATACAAAAAAAAAAAACATACAGTCGAATTGAGAACCTCCTCCTTTTGGAAGTCGGTTAAAAATACGTTACTTTACTATAGGTACTAATAACCAATAACTATTAGTTTGCCCTGTAAGGCAGTTAAATCTTCAGAGGAATATAATAAGTTATACATTACTTATGAATTACTTATTAATTTTTCTATACCTGAAAATCGGGACTGAGCCTGTCCCGCACGGGACATTTAATTTTGGGCAAAAAATCGGGACGTCCCGCCAAAATCGACACGTCGTGACCTATAATTAAATTTAGAGTTTATCGTTTCTTTTAGAGGACCTACGTGAATTTAGAGTTAATATAATCAGTACTGAATAGACTGTCTAGCCAGTGAACTCAGTTCATCGTACTTTTCAAAGCAAATTGTAAAGAACCGATCTTCATATAATCACTACATAGTATAAAACAAAGTCGCTTTCTCTGTCCCTATATCCCTATGTATGCTTAAATCTTTAAAACTACGCAACGGATTTTGATGCGGTTTTTTTAAATAGATAGAGTGATTAAAGAGGAAGGTTTATATGTATAATAACCCGGTTTATACCCGTGCGAAGCCGGGGCGGGTCGCTAGTATACCTATAAAATAAATGGGGGACAGGCAATAGTTTCTGGAAGCGTCATACAAACCTTGGACTTTTTTGCACGTCACAACGCGTCATATTGCTTTGTAGTTTTCCAAAATGACATATACAGTAACAATTTTAAGGAAAACGTGTCTATTATTTACATTTTATATAACGTCACGTATTTCCCACTTTCAGTAACGCAATTGTGACCAAAAAAGGGAAAAGGTTAATAACAAAATAATAGACCATAGACCACTTGACCGCAGAACATGTCTTCCTGTTAAGTTTTTTGTAAGATCCGTCCGTCTGTTTATTATTTCCTCTTCTTGAGTCATCTTTTAAGATAAATTAAGTGGACTCAATATATCTTGCTCTTGGGAGTACCTACCTTGACATAACACAACTCATACTAACACACTTAATTCAACAACATTCATCGAGTTATTTACGCTGTCACGCAGATGATTTTTTCAAACATGTGAAGTAATGGATTAGGAATTTTCTTTAAAATCTTTTGGATAATGATAGAAAGTGCATCACGCAATTGCGGGGCGCTGGACTCAGTCTGATAAATCTTTAAAAAATCGTAGAACGTAAATAAAGTGTGCTGTTTCTGCCTAGTCCCAGTAACCCAGTCAATACCTATCGACACAAAAAAAATATATCCAAACGTCGAAAACGCGCATGAGAGTAGTTTATACCCAAGTTTGCAACCCTGAAAACCTTGTTCTATCTACTCCTATGGTGCTCGAAAAGCTGTAAAACTCTAGCACTTGTTTTATTTTTTTTGAAAACTATACCTTAAGGACGAGTTTTTAGGTACCTTTGTTCCTTATTTTTGTGAAGCAAGCTAAATACAAAAAACATATAAAAAATACTAACTACTCATCACCTTCCTGCCCTTGTTCCATGTTACGTGGGGTCGGCGCAACACGTTTTCTTTTTCCACTCTCCCCTGTCAACCGTCACACTATCATTCACTCCTTTCTCTTTCATATCATTCCTCACACAATCCTTCCATCTTTTCTTTAGTCTTCTTCTCCCTCTCCATCCATCAACAAAAAATACTAACTACTAATAACATGTAATTACATGCGCGTTTGCGATATTTGATGTTGTTATTGACAGGGCTATGTATAGCTCCTGGGAAAAAATGAATGAGTTTATGTGCGTGTATGTGTGTGTTTGTCTTCCTCTTAGATATGAGCTACTTGTACCTACATGCATCTAGTCACGTGCGTTATTCGTGAGTCATGTAAGTAACCAATTTAACGTAAGTCTTCATTCAAATTGAGGCTTAATCATCAAGCCCATTATCCTCCGTGGGTACTGTGGAGTGTGGAGTATATTTTATTTGTATCGCCGTACAAAATTCCATGTGCTCACGACTCGAATGTATCAAAAAAGCGGCCAAGTGCGAGTCGTACTCGCCCATGAAGGGTTCCGTAGCAGCAAGTAACGATAAGTTTACGATTTATGACGTATTAAAAAAAAAACTACTTGCTAGATCTCGTTCAAACCAATTTTCGGTGGAAGTTTACATAGTAATGTACATCATATATTTTTTTTAGTTTTATCATTCTCTTATTTTAGAAGTTACAGGGGGGGGGGACACACATTTTACCACTTTGGAAGTGTCTCTCGCACAAACTATTCAGTTTAGAAAAAAATTATATTAGAAACCTCAATATCATTTTTGAAGACCTATCCATAGATACCCCACACGTATGGGATTGAGAAAAAAAAAATTTTTGAATTTCAGTTCTAAGTATGGGGAACTCCAAAATTATTTGTTTTTTTCTATTTTTGTGTGAAAATCTTAATGCGGTTCACAGAATACATCTACTTACCAAGTTTCAACAGCATAGCTCTTATAGTTTCGGAAAAAAATGGCTGTGACATACGGACGGACAGACAGACAGACAGACAGACAGACAGACAGACAGACATGACGAATCCATAAGGGTTCCGTTTTTTAACGGAACCCTAAAAAACAAACGATAGACGTTTACCTACTACTTACATTTATTACATAGTAACCTATTGATATCGAGAGCCAAACAATTACAAATATACACTGATACTGTATCATTTTTTTAAGAATCGGTAATTGTATAGTAAATGGGTTTTTCCGAAGCGAGAGCAGACTGCGCGGCAGCCATTTAATTACCTAAGTAGGTACTTACATAAAGCCGCGTTTTGCAAGAACATTATTAATCAGTACCCTAATTGCGTAACTTATTTTCGTAAACAATTGTGACTAATTTGTTTCATTTTGACAGTTCAACAACATTCATTGTGTTATTTACGTTGTTGAGCAGATTTTTTTTTTCCAACTCATGAAGCAATGGATTAGCAATCTGTTTCAAATCGAAACAGATTGTGTTGTATTACGCAATTAGGGTACTGATCTAGCCTGTCCCTTGCTGTCCTCCCCCAGCGACGCCCTAAGCCGAGGTCCGTACCCCATAGGGGGTGCTTAGTTAGGTAGCTCAAGCCAGGGCATAAAACTTAAAAGTTTTATGCCCTGGCTTTGATTTTTAGGGTTCCGTAGTAAACAAGGAACCCTTATAGTTTCGTCATGTCCGTCTGTCTGTCTGTCCGCGGTCTAGCTCCGAGACCCTTAGTACTAGAAAGTTGTAATTTGGCATAGGTATACATATTAATTACGCCGACAAAGTGGTAAAACAAAATTATGAAAAACATTTTTTTTTAGGGTACCTCTCATACACGTAAAGTGGTGATGTTTATTTTTTAATTTTTTTACCCCATGGTGAGGGGTATTATTGGAAAGGTCATTTAAAAATATTGTGAGTTTGTTAAAACCATTTTTGGATTCAGGGATTCGTTTGCGAAATATTAAGCTTTAAAGTGCTAATTTTTGTTAGAGTCAAGTGTCCCCCCCCTCCTGCCGGCTAAATGGTTGGTTTTGGGTGTGTGAAAAAAATCACAACAGTAGCTTATATAACGAAATTAAAAGGAAAACAATCACAACTAAGTAGGCTTTACAGGTTAACGAGTAATAATCGACCAACTTAACTTTGCAGTTGCAAAAACATGTTTTCCCATACATTCCGTATGGGAGAACATATTTTTCAACTACAAAGTTAAGTTTGTTTTCGGGACAAATTCATCCCAACTACGGAACCCTTCATTGTGCGTGGTCCGACACGCACTTGGCCGGTTTTTAAAGCTCCAAGGGACTGTAGACCTACGTGTTTGATATTAATTTCTACTTGATACCTCCATGCGTTTTTGAGAAAAAGGGTCTTGACAGATTGACAGACAGACGGACAACGAAGTGATCCTATAAAAAAACAGTGGCACTCCGGGAGTGCCTACAGAAGTGACAACTTGAAAAAAATTGGCACCACGGTAATCAACGCGTTGATGTCTTTTTAATGGTACTTTTAAAATCAACGCTGGTGTCGTCACAGTGTCGCGAAATCAATGGTTTAGTCCCATCTCAAAAATAATGCCCAATTCGCCTAAAGAAGTTTTCACTTCAATAAGGGTCCCGTTTTTTCCTGTTTAACCCTTAAAAATTTAAACAGATAAACTACCTTTAGGGTCAAATAAAACATTACTGATATCACTTCATAACTGGAAAGATAATGTAGGTACCTAATACTTATCTAATGAATGGGTTTCACCCAATAGTGCGGAAGCTAGGGAAGTCTGTGTAGTGTTGAGTTGACTCATGTTTGTTTAGATGAGTTAATATATTATATCGGGCACAGACAGCGTGTCTATCGTTTATCTAACAGTTACTGACATCACGTCGGTATAACTCACTATCTGTGTTGGGTTGAACTTTATTTATTAGGTCAAGGGCCTTGGGGTTTGTTTGTGGATAACGTTTCTATTTTGTCTATTGTTTCGAAATACTTACGATTGTATTTAACTCTGTTGTTACGAACTATGAAAGCTACTTAAAAACTAGGATCATAAAAATACTTTGTCCTGAAAATTCGAAATATCGGCACGTTTAAAATAAAACACCATTTTGGCACTGAGAAGAAGATTAGAAGAATTTTGGCCGAAGGGTGTCGTGTATCGAGTTTTCGCGGAAGGCTACCTACTGACATCTCGACTAAGCAGATTTATTACAATTATTTACCACCACCTTATATGCGTTTTTCTTTAATGTAAGTATTCTATTTTTTTTTTATTGATTCATGAGCAGCAGTTATTATTCTAACAAGTGTAAAAGACAAGTGAACAGCACGCGGTAATTCCCCTACTCGGCGAGTGCCTATATTCATTATTTGTGGGAATCCCCGAATATGCGTTTCGTTTTCAAGCATAGACAATGTGTGGGTTGCCATATGTGTAAAAAAGTAAATAATTATTGCTGACCATCTAGACCCCCCCACCCACCATGTCATCAAAAATAAGCAAAGCATAGACCCCCCCGCCCCTTGGACTCCCATTTGGTGCAACCTTGAGACGCACACCGCACCTTATATATTTAATTATTCCGAAGTATGTCATAATGTCACTCCATTTCTATACTTATGTTTTTCTTTTTTGTACATTGGCATCTTGTTTTTATTTATATCCATGTAATTTGTTGTAATTTAATTGTGTTTATGTGTGTCTTTTGTGTGCACTAAATAAATGTTTTATCTATCTATCTATCTATAGTGCTTACGTAATAATTGAACGGTCCCATAGTTATTAATAGATAATGTTTTTCATAATTCTATTTGTCTATAATTTTATTTGTCTGTAAGTACAATTTTTTCTAAGTGTTCGTTGCTTTTTAATTTTTAATCTTTATTTTTATTCAATTTAAATTCAAATTCAAATTATCAAATTTAATAATATACTAGTATAACCTTAATAATACTATATAATTTTAACTTTAAGGTCTACTTCCATATAATAAACTGTTTGCTTGTTTTTATTGCATGATGTGGTCTCCTATAATTGAGGGAGCACATAGATTGTTGTTCTTGTCGTTATATTATAGCATGTAAGGTGTATTCTTTGTTGGAGATCCTAATAAAATAAAATAAAATAAAATAAAATAAAATAATTATGTATTAGTTTATTATTTTGTAAGAATATTTTGTGTATTTTATCTATGGACCTTAGTTGCCTGACAATAAAGGAATTATTACTATTATTTATTATTATTAAGCCCCGCACAGACTGGCGCGACGCGACACCGGTAATTGTTCCATCGTAAAGATTTCTTAGAAATTGTATTGTTAAAGAGTCGCGTCGCGCCTTTTTTTTTTTTGCGTCGGAAATTATCAAATAATTTCTCCCGCTCTGGGCGGAGCGGGAGCGCGTGTCAGACTCTTACTGACTAAAACCCACCCGTGTTCCTTCAGTTGCCGCCTAGGGTTACCATTTAGAAATCTGAAAAGTCCTGACAAAAAGCCTGATATTTCAATAAAAGTCCGGACATTTTAGTCACAAAATCCAATTATTGTTTGATCTCGATAAGTTGATTGTTAAAGAAGATTTATATTATGTTTTTAGATGAATGAGAAGTTAATAAATATTTAAAACTTATTTGGTACTCCGCGGTTTCACCCGCATAAGTCTCGAACCCGTGGGAAAAAAAAAAGTATCCTATGTTCTTTTCCAGGGCATCATCTATATATGTGCCAAATTTCACCCAAATCCGTTCAGCCGTTTTAGCGTGAAGGCGTAATAAACAAACTTACTTTCGCATTTATAATATTAAGGATTACTTAAATAAATTTTATTACTTGTATTCCATTTCATCCAAAAATCCGGACATAACATAACATCACGCCTGTAATACCCGAAGGGTTAGGCAGAGGTGTACCTATAGTACACCCACATTTCGCCAGTTATGTTTAAGTTCCATGTAATAGGGGGCAAGCCTATTGCCATCAACCGGGCACAAATCCAGACTCCGGGCTGCTACTGAGAAATTCCAGATGGAAAAGCCCAATAACACTTTGCCCAACCCGGGAATCGAACCCAGGACACCTCATACTCAGCAGTAGCGCTTGCGACCACTAGACCAACGAGGCAGTCTGGACATGTGCGGACAAATCCGGACAAAAGTCTAGAAGTCCGGACGTGTCCGAACAAATCCGGACGGATGGTAACCCTAGTCGCGCCAGTCTGCACGAGGCTTCAATGTGTCCATTTGAAGTACTCTTTTTTTTTTTTCATTTACGCACGAAAAGGCACTTTTGAACGTCAAAATTTACAAAAAATAGAATTGATTCTAGCGCCCCTTACTAAGTTAGGCACGGGCGTCGGGAATCGCAGGCTGATTCCCGGCCACCGTAGGCGCGGGCTTGCGGTCGGTGAGCAATGGGTAGCTCGCCGTCCGATAAGGACCAGGCCCGGGTCGACGGCGCGTTGCATTCCACGCGCGCCTTAAAGAGATGTCAGCAGAAATGACGGGGTCCGCTAGGGCCGATGCCTGCCGGGGTTGCGAAGAAATCCGAAAGGGATACCGTGGCCCCCGGCAACATTGCAACTGAAGGAACACGAGTGGGTTTTAGTAAGAGTCTGACACGCCCTCGAAGTCACGCCCGAGAAGAGAAGTTATTTGATAATTTCCAACCAAAAAAAAGGTATTCGATATAACAATCATAATATGGGCAATTACAGTAGGTACAATTATGAAGCTGTTCCGTCGTAAGTAAGTTATATCTTAAAAGTCCATAGTACCTCAGCTCAAATTTACTCCTTATCTTGCTCGCACGATACTGCTCGCGGACTGAGTGAGAGCGAGACTGAACGGCGGGGAGTAGGCTCCAAGGCGCCAATAGTTTAGGTAATTTCTTTTTATGGCGAAAATAATGGTAATTAAAAAAATCTTAGTATCTACTTTATAGTAAGTTCAGTTAAAGTCAAAGTTTTATGATCTAATTTAATTGAAGTATTTTTTTAATATCAGCGGTTTATTGTTCGGTTCTTTGTATTTTTTTTTCTATCGAGAAGATTTTATGGAATCGTGTTTTCGTCAACAACTTTACCATATATTTATTTCAAACTCAATAAGCAATTTGAGGTATTTTAGACTTTTAAAACGGTACCTTCTGCCGATACTGTACTTAGTAGGGTTTTGGGTACCTGCCCCGTGTCGTTGAATTTTTCTTTTGAAGTTTTTTTCCTTTACCTGGTGGTGGTGCCCATCACCACTCCAGCTACAGAGCCACTCCAACTTCCTTGAACTATATACCTACATATAATAAAACAGTAGAATTCGGTGTCTGTCTGTTTGTTCGCGCACATCTCCAGAACTACTGAACGGATTTTCATGAAGTTTTCACAGGTAGACAGAGATTAATTTGGATTAGAATATAGGCTTTGTTTCACTAAAATCGGATGCCTTCCCGTGACCCAAGGGCTGGTTTTTACCTTGGCCAGAGGCTAAGCATTGCCATACAACGTGGCAATGCGGCCAGTCTCTTGGGTACATTACCAGTCGACAGCGATGCAGATGAATTTTTCGATGCTATATTTTAGTTTGTAAATAGTTCTAGTTAAGTTAGCATATAATATCTATTTTTATTTTGTAAATAATTAATTAACTTTAATATTATATTTGAAAAGATTGAAAATAATTTTCCTCCATCAAATCGGATGTTGTAAAAAAAGTTATAGTCATACAAGACGGTATATTGTTCACGACACGTTTTGCACAATTTCTGAGAGTAATCTAATAAAAAAAATAAAGTTTAATAAAAAACTGTAACCCGACTACGGGAAAATAAAAATGATCTAAAAAGTACGAAACAAGCAAATATTTCAGACAAAAATCAAGACATAGGTACAAAAATGGTCAAGGTAAAGCCGTCGTCGCATGCCATTATAATTTTGTAAGTGTTCTTGGCACCCACATGGCATACAGGCATGCAACCACGGCTTTACCTTGACCATTTTTGTACCTATGTCTTGATTTTTGTCTGAAATATTTGCTTGTTTCGTACTTTTTAGATCATTTTTATTTTCCCGTAGTCGGGTTACAGTTTTTTATTAAACTTTATTTTTTATTTTATACTTTTCCGTTTTTACGCTTCCTAAACGTTCCGACAACGTAAATAAGATTAATGCAATAGGTCAGTAATTAACCTATTTTAAATTCCAATAGCAGTGCATAGTGCTTTAGACGAAACCATAGCGCGATTTATTTCGACGCCAACACCATACTCAGAAAGTTTAACGACTTAACAGTTTTTGTTTATAGGACACTGGCTAGTTTTGATAACGATTAAAACTATGACTCTTTATTTAAAAAACAAAACACAATATTCCAAATTCGAAATTCCCTCCACATATTTTTAAAAGCAAAATCAAAATACTCTGTCTCACTGAAAATTTAATTTACAACGGGAACATATAATATTTGCGTGTACGATTTCAAATGTCGACTAAAACCAGAAGAATCGTTTGAAAGACTTCGAATGGTGTTCATAGAAAAAAGCCCTTCTAAAGCGACTGTTTTCCGCTGGTTCAACGAATTTAAGTGTTGTCAAGTAACTTTGGCGGACGAATAAAGAAGTGGCCGTCATAGGGCTATGACGGCTGTTACATAAGAAAACGTGCTGGCTGTGAAAAATTTAATTTAAGAGAATAGGTGAATTACATATGAAGAGATTCAGCATATACTGCAGATTGGATCGGGAAGTGTGCATGAAATTCTACACGGGCATCTTCGGGTAAGGAAGATAGTTTCACGCTGGGTACCGCACAATCCAACGCAGGCTCAGAAGGAGGTTCGGGTAGAATGGTGCCGAGACATGATAGCAAAATTTGAAGCAGGCTCGTCTCGGCGCGTTTATGATTTCATTACGGGTGAAAATCATGAATTTATCATTTTTGTTCCCCAAAATAAAAAATCAACTCTAGGGAAAACAGTTTTCATCACCGGAAGATGCACTGGCTGCATTTGATACCGCACAATCTAACGCAGGCTCAGAAGGAGGTTTTGGTAGAACGGTACCGAGACATGATAGCAAAATGTGAAGCAAGCTCGTCTCGGCGCGTTTACGATTTCATTACGGGTGAAAATCATGAATTTTTGTTCCCTAAAATAAAAAAATCAACTCAAGGGAAAACAGTTTTCATCACCGGAAGATGCACTGGCTGCATTTGAGAAGGGGATTAAAGGTTCGGAGGTGTCTGATGCGGACTGGAAAATGTGTAATGAAAATTGGTTTAGACGCATGAAACTGTGTATAGACGCAAATGGAGAGTTATTTGAAAAGATTTAATAAAAAAACATAACCTGTAGAATATTTTTTTTAATACCTATTGCAAAATTTTCTGAGTGCCCCATGTATATCGATATCGAGCTTCGAAGAAATCCAAAATACAAATATTTCGTTGTACTTGTTTTTCTTCATAAAAGTAGAATTACAAATCGTTACTATTTATTAAGATTTGATTAACTGCACGTTGGTAACATCTTGCGATACTTCGTAGCGCAGTCTCATTTTTGCTTGTTTTAACAATTTAAACATATTTATTAACTTTGAAAGTATAACATTATACACATATTTGTAATGTGCTTGTCAAGACCTTTCTTTTGATACCAAACATGTCATGATCACCTCATTTTAATTTTTTTCGAGGTTAGAAATTTACGTGTAAAGTCCACCATATTAAATTAAAGGAAAATTTATATAGCCTATGTCACCCGGACCATTATTACAAATCTATTGATACCTCACTCATCAAAATCGGTTAAGTAGTTTAGGCGCTACGGTGGAACACACGTAAAAGCAAACATACATACATACATACATACAAACATATAAACATACATACATAGACTGCTAAAATCATAACCCTTCCTTTTGGCTTTGCCGTAGTCGGGTAAAAAGTACTAGGCTCGCATGAATTCAAGATAGTATTCCAATCATTAGTAATATCCCACTAATAAAATTTGGCACACAAATAGTTTATAACTATGAAAAAGTACTAGGCTTACATGAATTCACGTTTAGTTTATTTTGAGTAAATAAAAAAAACTATTTATAAAAATTTATTGCCGCATGTATGAAAGATCATCACTTAGAGAATGGCTCTACTTTTGGAAAATGCAGCGGAAAAGTCGGAAATATGCCCGGGAGACGTCGGGCACGAACGGCTAGTACAAAACAAAGAAAGGCTCACGAAGGCGGAGTGGTCTGCAAATTATGTCGCTCCCGGGACAATTCTCGTTCCGATATGTCTCCGGCGCCGGCCCGGGCCACCGGCGACACGCTGCGCGGCACCTTGATCGGTTGGATAGGTTGTTCCGGCATTTTACACTTGGTAATATTCCCTTTTATTTATATATTTCTTAATATTTATCGGCACTTTTAGTATAGCAATGTTAGGATGAAAAGCGATTCTGATTGTAATGACAGTTCGGTGACATAGATTTGAAAATGTTTTTGAATAATTTTTTTTCGTTTTTTGTTTGAGTTTATGGCCGAGTTAGGGTTTGAAAAAAGGTCAGTTAAGTTAAAAAGCTTTGCATCGCGAGGCGTGCTACGACACCATACCATTCTTCTACGAATTTGTAAGTTTTCCGCTACGCTGTTGCTACGCGGCTACACAGCTTTGTATTTTTTCCACACTTGTACACACGGCTACACATCAAGCTATATATTTCCAGTTTACGCTGACCTCGCATTGTACGGCAATCCTATACAAAGTGAGGTCAGCTTATACTGGAAATGTATAGCTTGATGTGTAGCCGTGTGTATTCGAAGTAAAGAATCTTAGAATTTGCGTCAATGGCTTCTACGGTTTCGTTTTTCACCTAAAATTTAGATTTTCTAACTAAATCTGACCATTTTTAATCGCGACTAAAAACGTGTGGAATAAAATTGGTTGTCATAAATTTTAAATTTACACCAACACCTCGACTTCAGATGCAAAAACAGTACTGAATCTTTTTTTCTTTTGCTTATATCTCGAAAACGGTGTGTCCAATCGCAAAAATAATGGAAATTTCAACCTCCTTTAAAAAAACAAACCCCCACTCTACACATGTAGGTAATAATTTTTCTTATTTTCCATACAAAAAGTGAAAAAGTCCATCAGAATCAGTCTTTATTTGTAAAACATAGGTATTTAGTAATTTACTTATTGCTGTTAGGTTAACATATTTGAGCGCTGTTTTGCCGCGAAGGCGAACAAATTTTAATTAAATAATATAAAAAAGCTAAAAATACCTAAAAAACGAAATAAAACAAACAGTAATAAAAAACCGAAAATAAACTAAAAAACACATTAAAAATTATCATTCATAAAATCTTGAACTGTATAATAACATTTTTCTATTAATAGAGAGGTGAGAACTTTCTTAAATTTTGATAGGGGCATATTTTTTATACTATCGGGTATTTTATTATAAATTTTCGAAGCCATTCCAAAAAAACTCTTTTTCATCAAAGTGGTTCTACATTTTATGTCGCTCAATTGATTTTCATATTGAGAACGCATTGGAGTTTTTTTTACATTGGAAATTTTTGTAAAAAGGTGTAAATTCATTTTAACAAACAAAACAGTCTCGTAGATATACATAGCTGGCAAAGTAAGTAATTTTATAAAAACACGTCCATATAAAACACGTCGAGGCTGCCCCCCCTGCGCGCCTCCGGGTCTAAAAAGATTCACGTGGTTAGGTTGATGTTGATGAATCGAATTTGACAATCGCGACTCTACACGTGATCGTGTAGAGTCGCGATTGTCAAATTCGATTAAGGGCCGATTTTTCAATCCTCAGATAAACAGATAGATAGGGTTTATTCGATAGATAGCAAAAAAATCAGTTGTTCAATCGTCAGATAGGCTTTATTAGTCGAATAATTCATATATCTGAAGAATAAATCTATCTAACTCTTTGAGAGCCAGATAACTGCTTATTCCATAGAATAACGACATTGACGTTGCTAAGTTTGAGGTTAGTTTTCGTGCTTTACAAGTGTTGGTAAATAAAATGGATATTTTCGATAGTATTGACGACATGGCAATTGAGGAAGAAGCCATATTAATGAATATATTAATCCAAGTTTTTTGAAATATCTCGAAATATATTAATTTACGGGACGTTTTTGGGATAACTATTTTAAACCACTAGGCTCAACTTTTAGTACCAAGTCGAAAACACAGTTAACACACAGCAATTTTTTTTATAACCGATCCATTTTAGGTTAATACGTGCCCACTTTTATCAACTTAGCTACAAACAACAACAAAAAAAAAAGGTCGCCTTTTGTGGCTGACCATCTGTGGATCTAAATAAAAGATAAGAATTCTCGTCAAAATGTCAAACATACGTTTTGTTTCTATTCTTATCTAACACGTTGAATACTGTATCTGTTCATCTCGCTTGCACATGATAGTGTGAAGTTGGCTAACAAAGACCCCAGATAACTATTCTTCCGTTATTATACGATTGAAAAATTGAAAATATTTATTCGCCTGATAAACAGCCAGATAATTTCATACGCTAGATAACTATTTAACGATTTATCTGAGGATTGAAAAATCGGCCCTTAGATGAGTAAAAATTATTTTTAAAGGATAATGCCCAAAAATATATGGAGCAAAAACCCAGAATCGATTAAAACGATTTATGTGTGGCAAGGTAGAGTATACATACTATATCCCAAATCCAATAATAGTTTTCGATTAAACCATCACCAAGTAATAAAAAATTCGTAACTAATTGACAAAACTTTAAAAAATATATGATATTTCAAGCGGTTTTACATACGATATTGTGACGAATTGTGCGTAATATTGAGAGAGATTTGAGAGTAAAGAACATTATACGTATCTACTGATTATATATATGTATATAAATAGAAAATATTATTTATATACATATAAAAGTGATTGCGGATGTGGCTATTAACTTAACAAATGAAAACTACTGAATATGCGTTACGTTCTTTTATTGATTAAAAAATGTTACATATTTTCTAAATCTAGGAGAACGCTATCAAAAAAAGCCGCTGGCTGTTGAAGCCCTTCGTGTCTTGCAAATGCAAAGTGGTATAACATGCTTATTATATGAGCACAACTGCCTAAAGTTCGACGACCATGAATGCATGAACAAACGTATTCTACAATTGCGTGTTTGCTGTTGTGACCCGGTGTATATGTTACGGGCAACGTGATTAACTGGGCATTATTAATAAAGACCGGCCATTATTAATAATGCCCAAGAGCGTCGGGCAAAGCGATTAATTTATCACTTTGACCGGCCATTATTAATAATGCCCGACGGCCCGTGGTCCATATAATAAGTCAATGTTTGAGATAGCTTGAATTTATCACTTGGACCTGGCAGTATGAATAATTCCCTACTTGTAGCCGGGCAATGTGATAAATGGGCCGCGGCCGTGCCTTGCGACATGCAAAAACACTACAGTTCACCTATTTTGTTACTTTGCCCAAGATAGGGTGGGCATTATTCATAATGGCCGGGAAATGTGATTAATCATGCTGTTTTAAACACATTGCCCAATTGTGTCGGGCATTATGAATACAGACCGGCCATTATTAATAGTGCCCAGACTTATCAAATTGCCCGTAACATATACATGATGTATGTATCGTTCTGGATCGAACATGCCGCGACTGTATGCGTCCTCTTAATAAAGTATTCTCACCTAAGTCACCAATATTAATATGATGGGGATGTCGGTACACTTCTATTTCGTAAGTACCGTTCTCTCTTACATGCTCCCAACAGTACGACCGTGCTATCTTTAAATGGTAGGTGCCTGCAGCGAACAAAATCAATTCGTGGTATGATAATCTTGGAAAATCTTGTAGGTTTGGGGGGTTTGCTTGTAATCTCTCAAACGCTACTCTTTGCCGATTCATATTTTGATGTTCCACATAATCTGCCAGCAGGTTCGGTTTATGCATGTTGGTATTAATTATGTTGATGAACGCGTCAGAATATTGACTGTCAGCATAAGGTTCTTGGAATGCGTTTATAAGAGCTGCGGCAATTCTGAAATCGGTCATGGCAAATGGCGCTGATTTATTAAAATAAGTGTTGCGGAATATTTTGAAGTCTCTTTTGAAGCGACCGTTAATTGTCTCAACAACCCATCGGACCATTGGTATAATTCTGGATTTGTTTGCATCCTCTGTGCTGAGTTGTGTTTCATGCCGCCTCTTAGATGGCGGCATGTGCGGTTCAAAACCACATTCTTCTAAATTCAGAATTACGTCGCGGAATCCTCGGTCTAAAATCAGTGCGTCGCCTGCGTTTAAAAACCATCGAATAGGTGCCTCTTCTAATGGACCGTTGTGGTTATTTAATATATTCTGCATTATTGTAGCGTCTGACTTGGTGGCCGCATATGATCCAGAGACTTCAATGATATAGCCATCTGCACATACGATAAGGAAAGGTTTAATCAAGTTTTTGTATTTGTGCAAACTATAACTCTCCCTTTGGAACAAGAAGTTAGTACTCTTCTGTAAATATATTATCGCTTTGGTCCTTGGGTCCGTACCAAAAATATGGTTTCGAATGCGTCTGTTTCTTCTCACAACCTCTTCCTGCGTTATGTGGTCAAACCCCAAATGAACAGATACAAAATCTCGATCCATGCATTCCCTTGCCAAATGTATTTTTCTCTCAAGACTCTGTCTTGACATACCGAAAACTATTGCTAGTCGCACACCGGGCTCGCCTGTCCGTATTCTACTTAAATATGCTGCTAGGTCGGTGTTGGGTGTTTTAGACATTTCATGAAGAGATGGAACCTCGTTGAGAATACTGTTAAATTGTGTATGGTGTACTCCAGTCCAAAAATGAAGGGTGTTTTCATCAATTTCATCCAAATTCTCGAAGTTAAGTGACGATTTCTGTTCAAGAGCTTTTGTATAGATTTGAATGATATCTTGCATATACTCAGCGTTAAAATCGTTTAAGCGGCGGGATACGTGTGTCGCAAAATCTTCCCAAGTGGTGTTGCCCAAATGGTTTTGGCAGATTCGAGAGAGTGGAGATATATAATAAGTTACTAGCTGACCCTGCAAACGTGTTTTTGCCATATAAATGTTTGGGGTGGACCATCTTTATCACTGACTACCCTACCTACCCTACCTACCCTACCTACCCTACCTACCCTACCTACCCTACCTACCCTACCTACCCTACCTACCCTACCTACCCTACCTACCCTACCTACCCTACCTACCCTACCTACCCTACCTACCCTACCTACCCTACCTACCCTACCTACCCTACCTACCCTACCTACCCTACCTACCCTACCTACCCTACCTACCCTACCTACCCTACCTACCCTACCTACCCTACCTACCCTACCTACCCTACCTACCCTACCTACCCTACCTACCCTACCTACCCTACCTACCCTACCTACCCTACCTACCCTACCTACCCTACCTACCCTACCTACCCTACCTACCCTACCTACCCTACCTACCTACCCTACCTACCCTACCTACCCTACCTACCCTACCTACCCTACCTGCCCTACCTGCCCTACCTACCCTACCTGCCCTACCTACCCTACCTACCCTACCTACCCTACCTACCTATCCTATCTTTCAAGTTGGATCAAACTGCATACGGTGTGCATATTTGATTAAAATCGGTTGAGTAGTTTAGGAATCCATCGCGAACAAACAACGTGACACGTAATTTATATATATTAAGATAAGATAATAAGTAAGAAGATAAGCCTTTAATGTGTTAGGTACTTGACGGAGTTGAAGATTGTTGCAGTTTTCAAATATGCATCGTCTGGAAGACGTGGGCGTACGTGCTAATCCAGCAGGACAAATGGATTGTCTTAATGGTGGAAGTGGTGGAGCTGGCTGGTCTTCTTGTTGTTGCGTACGACGTAATGCGTAGTCGATTCGTTGCCAACAAGGATGACAAAGTGATCTCGAACCATTAAATTCAATCTGTAACAATAGTGAAACTTGATGAAATGCTAGCAACTCTTGTGCTAATAGCCTATTGCTAACAATCGTTACCAAGTGATACCGATTGTTAGCAATAGGCTAATAGAAGCCGTGAAGAAAACTGTGTATAAGCCATATAACCAGTTATCCCGCTCTTTAATACCCCATCGTTAACACTATTAACGACTGGGAATGTTTTGTTCTACTCGTTAACACAGATGACGAACGAGACTCTTTTTTTCATTTAGGTACGTACCTACGACTTCTGAATGTAATAAAATACATTCCTACACAATACATACGACAAACATTTCAGACAAAAATCTACATGGTCCTCAAATGAAATGCTCTGACCAAGATTATTTCTGGGTTTTTTTATTTTATTATATACACATTGACATTAATGATTTTTATATATACATTGACATGAATATTTACTTTTAAAGTATTATATTATTTTAATTATTGTGAATGTGAAGACTATATGGGACTATTTTTACCCGACTACGGCAAAGCCAAAAGGAAGGGTTATGATTTTAGCAGTCTATGTATGTATGTTTGTATGTATGCATGTTTGTATGTTTGTTTTTACGTGTGTTCCACCGTAGCGCCTAAAATACTAAACCGATTTTGATAAATGAGGTATCAATAGATTCGTAATAATGGTCCGGGTGACATAGGCTATATAATTTTTCCCTAAATTTAATTTGGTGGACTTTACACGTAAATTTCTAACCTCGAAAAAAATTAAAATGGGATGATCATGACATGTTTGGTATCAAAAGAAAGGTCTTGACGAGCACATTACAAATATGTATATAATATTATATTTTCAAAGTAAATAAATATGTTTAAATCGTTAAAAACAAGCAAAAGTAAGACTGCGCTACGTAGTATTGCAAGATGTTACCAACGTGCAGTTAATCAAATCTTAATAAATAGTAACGATTTGTAATTCCACTCTTATGAAGAAAAACAAGTACAACGAAATATTTATATTTTGGATTTCTTCGAAGCTCGATATCGATATATGGTGTTGGCGTCGAAATAAATCGCTCTATGGTTTCGTCCAAAGCACTATGCACTGCTATTGGAATTTAAAATAGGTTAATTACTGAACTATTTACGTTTATCAAGTGTAAAAACGGAAAAGTATAAAATAAAAATAAAGTTTAATAAAAAACTGTAACCCGACTACCTACGGGAAAATAAAAATGATCTAAAAAGTACGAAACAAGCAAATATTTCAGACAGAAATCAAGACATAGGTACAAAAATGGTCAAGGTAAAGCCGTCGTCGCATGCCATTATAATTTTGTAGGTGTTCCTGGCACCAACATGGTATATAGGCATGCATAAACTTCTGGATTACAAAATGGTTGTATACAGTATGCACTACTGTATACAACCATTTTGTAATCCAGAAGTTTAAAAAAAATGCATTAAGTGACGATTGGCCTCTGAGCATTATATAGTTATATTACCTATATATGAGTTAAAGCAATTTCAATAACAGTTATATGATCTTCTGTGAACAGTTATATCTAGCCAACACTGACATTCATCGAATAAAAATACATAAAGATGAGTAACTAAGAATGTTTAGTATTTTTTAAACGGTCTATTGTTTTGAATTCCTTGCAGGTAACTATAAGTATTCAAAGTTGTACATACCTCTTGTTGTGGCCCAATGGTGCTGAACATATCGTCACCTTGGAGGGTAAAGGAGCTATTCCACAGAACCACATTTCTGAGTTACGGGCGTTCAAAAAATACATGATGCACGTAAGAACAGTTATTTTAACATAAATCAGTGACATTCTTTAGTAGAGAGTTCAAATTTTTACCTTAGATTATTAAAACGTGTAACCATTGAATGCTACAATTTAAAAATACCAGAATATCATGGTTTTTAAGTTATGTGGCTTAGGCCTGTTGACCACTATTTTACGTACAATGTAATACTCTTATTTCGGGGTGTAAGAAACTTAACTCTTTTGTCTTGTTGACTTTTTAGTCTTATGACTCATAAATGTAATTAGTTTTAAAGGCCTAAGCGGAATGGAGTGTTTGAAAATAAATACAAAATAATGACCACCTCTTAAAATTTATTTTTAAAGGGAAATAAATCAAATTAAGAATCAAAAAGTAATGTAGAAAAATAAGGAACTTAAAAAAAAAACACTTTCTGAGTTGTCACTTCTTCCAGATTGTTATAAAAATCATGATACACTGAAGGTATGGTACATTTTGCGCAGATATCCTTCAGATCTTTAAGTTTATTTGCATGGATTTTAAGCTTTTTGTTTTGATCTTCTGTAAATCGTAACATGGCGTCTTAGCAGATTTACGTAGAACTCTGCGCTGTATAGGTAAAGATTTAAAATGTTCTTCAGATAATCGATTTGTGAAAAATATCGTTTTAGGCATTCCTTTTCGATATTGAATCCATTTTTACAATTGGATACATACATTGTACATTCTTAAAATGATTGGATCAGATTGGTTATTATCAGCCAGTTCATGTTGTCACTGGTATCCGTTTTATTTTTGATAACTGTGTTACTGTACAATAAAATCTAAACATGTCAACTCTTTGATCTTGTAATAGGGCTTTGTTTCTTTAGCCGTACGTGTGACAGTGTACCAGCCCTCTGTTGTATATCCACATTTGTGTCCTTCTGTTTTCTACTGCAGAGTGAACACTATCGCATTCCATCTCTGAAAGTCCTGACTTCATAAACTTTTGATTGATGGTTTCGATTGGCAAAACTGTTATTGCATGTAACAACATGCATCTTCTCTAAGAAGTTGCTGTTCATGCTCTGGCCTATTCTTAAATTGACAAAGATCACATTCATCCTTCTTAATTTCCTAGGGCAATGGAAACCGTAATTAAATTATTTTGTAAAAATGAGCTTGTAAAAACTGGCCTTTTTAGGAACAACTTAACATTCTTGTTTGTCTTATTTAATGAGACAATGAATTATACTACGATAACTCGGCAATCAATAAGTTAATACAATACGTGACCTAACTCTATAATCTAGCTGACTTTCTAAAATCTAAATGGTATTTTCCTAAAAATAACACGTGCCTAAAACTATTACCATAAAGACAATTATAGTATTAGTAGTTAGTAACACAGAACTAACTGCTAATACTATAATTGTCTTTGTCTCGTACAGCATCAATTGATTATAATCTTAATGAACTCACAATTATTTATGTAGTGTTTTACACAAACTCGTCGAAATGCAGAATGCGGATTGGTCGAACACAATATTATGACGTTGCGGATTGGTCGAACACAATATTATGACGTCATAATATGGTGGTCAAGAGTTCTATGAGCTCTTACAACTATTGACCATTGAATAATTACCTTCTTTGACTTGTAATCACAATGAATTTAAGCAGCATAGAATTGTTGACTCTTATTGAAACTATACTCCATAGGTTTAGGTAGTTAAATAAAGGTAAACCAAAACACCACGTGACGAGACAGCTGTCAAGTAACCGACTAAACGTAATACCTGTCACTTCAGTTGTTATGCTACGTCACAGTTGAACTCTTCAATTTAGCAACGTTATATTTCGTTGACGTTTAGAAATTGGGCTCTTTACAATAGACAGATTACAAAATCTTATAAATCAGACAAAAAAAATTGTGCTCAAGCAGTTACATCTACGAAAAGTAGTGAAGAATAAACGATAAAGTTTAACATACTTAATAAAAGAGGAAACTATAGTAAAAAACTAAAATAAATTTAATTTGCTTTTATTGTTTTTTTAACAAGAAAGTGTCATCTATAAAAACCCTTTTTACGATTTGTTTACCTTTTTTTAACTACCTAAACCTATGGAGTATACACTAAAATTTATTGGCAAATTTTAAAAAACCCCTTTAAGTCATAATATCTGTTAGATTTATTGACTAACATAAACTATGGCGAAAGAGCCATAGTTTATGTTAGTCAATAAACACGTTAATGCACTTAACTCCATTTCGCAAAAACTGTGGCTTAGCTCCATTGGCCTCCAAGGCGACGATATACTCTATGAACGCTCTATGCGTCTCAAGGAAATCAGCCGAGAGAACATGATGCTGTCTTCGTGCCAGTGAACGGTCACAACTAACACAATGGTTGTTTCTATCCATATTCAGTCCACAAAGCACAAATCGGTGTCCATAACTGGACCTGCCATCAGGTAAGCGCCCTTTTGTTATTGTCTTTAGTTTTTGCCATCATTACCGGTTGTCATTGTACAGCCAGGTGCCTTTTGCATTTTCGGTTTCGTTCCGTTCCATTATTAGTGCACAAAAATATTTTTACATTTATGCCTACACCAGACGCATGGGCAACCAGTGACGGACTTATTTAATTAATTTGTTCTTATTTTAAATTTTCCAACTTAGTTATTCCGTATTAACAACTGAAACAAATAAATTTCGATAGGAAAGAGAAAGGCTCAACAAATGAAATCTGCTTCAAACGAAACGTTTCTTAGGGTTACCAAGTTAAAACAAGGATATGTCAATTTAGGCAGCGTTTTGCTAAATATATGTTAAACATGTATTTGTGGTAAGAAATTTTAAACACTTGTTTAGGCAGTGTTTATCCCTTGGACATTGTTTAAGTAAACACGTGTTTAAACGTTGTTTCATTTATTTTTTGTGGTAAGACTGGATAATTAAAAATAACACGGTCGCAACGAAAGCTTACGAAGGACTGCGCGCGGGACAGGGTCGGTCGAGGTTTCACTACCTGGATAACAACAATGGCGCGAAGACTTATACATCTGCCATCTCTTTCGTTCTCGTAAATGTAATTCCTTATCTATATTCTCCATCTCTTTCACGAGTGAGCAACAAACACAATAACAAAACAATAAACCAGTTATTCAACGCGCCTTGCTACACAGAATTGTTATATGCTGCCGGCCTGTTTGGTTATGGTTTTATGCGAAACGAATAGCGTGTTTATAATCTCTTACTTAAGGTCTGTTTTGTTGTTCATAAATTATTTTAATCGACTCTGGGTTTTTTTTGAGCATCCTTCTTTAGAGAATTTATTTTCCAGAATAGCTTTGAGATTGTCATGGTCAAAACTAAGGAATTTTAGTGATAGTTAGTTTAGTTCGGTGTACAAGAGAATCGGCACCATAGTCTGGCCACACTAAGTCTGCTTATGTAAAAAACGGTTAAATTTGAAAATCTATAGACGGCATCACCATCTTGTCATAAGAAAAAAGAATTTGATACTTTGTTGTCATTTGTTTTTGATACCTTTATTTTGTTTATATTCAGATTTATTCCTGGTAAAGAATGTCACTTTAGCACGATGCAGTTTGGATTTGATACAGTTTTGTCATCGTATGGAAGTAGAGTATAGGTACGACATAGTCTATTACACATAATCTATTATGCAAAAATCAAAAAGCAAAATATCAAAATCATTCGATCTACTTACAACCCCGAAACTGACATAACTGACTGATGTAAAAGTTTATCTTATATATAAAACTATTGGGTTGCCCATTTATTCCATTGCAGACTTAGCGTGGCCAGAATCTACCTACCCTAACATTAGAGTTGAAACTCGTTATAAGTTTCTGCTGTAATTTGCATTTGCTACGTAACACAACAGTCGGTCGTGTTATGATTTCCAAATATTAATTAGATTTAGTGATTTTAAATACTAAATATAAAATGAAAAGTATGTGATGTGCCTCAAATGATTTTTGTATCAGTGTAATCATGAAGTTTAAAAGTATTTTATTTGACAGTTACCGTAAAAGTACTGGTTTTTTAACGGAACGGAATTGGAAACTTGCAGTCTTACCACAAAAAATATAGACACGTCTTAGACACGTGTTTAGCATTTGTTCAGCAAAAGTGATACCACAAAACCATGTTTAGCTGTTGTTTAGGGTTAGACATGCTTTAGACGTTGTTTAAATTTAAACAGCAACAATCCCCTGTTTAACACGCGTTTAACCCTCACCGGTCGCCATATTGCTTTCTCTCAGTATATAAATTGCAATGAATATCTTCGATTTTAATGATTTTAACGACATAGAATTTATGGATGACTATCGTGATCAAGTGTACGGAATGCAAGTGAATCTTTGCGAACATTAAAATGAATTTATCTTTAGAAAACGGTACAGGTTCTGCAAAGCTTTTAGAAAAAAAAAAATTGTTGATCTAATAAAAGTAATATTTCACATTCTTTTCGTAGTACGTGCTTAGATTCTCAAATTCAAGTTGCCTGTTCCTTACGGAACGGGCCTGCCATCAGGTAAGCGCCCTTTTGTTATTGTCTTTAGTTTTTGTCGTCATTACCGGTTGTAATTGTACAGCTGTGTGCCTTTTGCATTTTCGGTTTCGTTCCGTTCCGTTATTAGTGTACAAAAATATTTTTACATTTATGCCTACACCAGACGCATGGGCAACCAGTGGCGGACTTATTTAATTAAATAGTACTTATTTTAAGTTTTCCAACTTAGTTATTCCGTATTAACAACAGGAACAAATAAATTTCGATAGGAAAGAGAAAGTCTCGACAAATGAAATCTGCTTCAAACGAAACGTTTCTTAGGGTTGCCAAGTTAAAACAAGGCTACGTCAATTTAGGCAGTGTTTTGCTAAATACATGTTAAACATGTATTTGTGGTAAGAAATTTTAAACACTTGTTTAGGCAGTGTTTATCCCTTAGACATTGTTTAAGTAAACACGTGTTTTAACGTTGTTTTATTTATTTTTTATAACGTTATTATATCAAGTACCTAATTAAATAGTTTGTTAAATAATGCTAAAAGGGTACCAAATTTGTACATATGTGTGCAAGATTATAAATACAGAAATTAGTACTAAAATGGTGTATCATTACAGACACTAAATACGCTGGTATCACACGTAGACACAAAGTATGACATATTATGTACAATTTACTGCAAGCCTGCTCCTATAATTTTCAAATTACCAGCAGTTGATCTATGACCGAAGCTTCCCACATTCATTAGGCATAAGTTTTACACTCAATTACTATTGTAATTGTAGCTTGTCGAGTAACAAAGCTTTTACAAGGTTATTAAAAAGGCAAAATTATGGAGGAGTACATACAATGTATGCACTCAATAATTTTGTCCCCTAGTGTACAGTCAAGAGCAAAACTTAAGCGAACTGCGAGTTTAATTTACAAAAATCATGTGTGCGAAGATACTAATTATTTATTTATTTTATTTTTTGGAAAACTTACAGCTAAACAGACAGAATAAGGCAATAGTTTAAACAAAATATGGCCAATTACTAGTTTCCACATGTTGTTTATACTTAAATCATATGAACACGACAGCAAAATTGACAATAAGACAATACACAACAAAAACAGAAAAAAGACTATTTACGCTCGAAGAAGTCATTAGATAAAATTTTCTTTTATGTCATGCACAAAGCTTCATAATAATTTATTTACCAGCTGACACTGATCCAAACAATAATCCCATAGAATAAAGGACGTTCAGTTTTTCCGATCTTCCGGACAACTTTTCCAATTTTTCTTTCCGTGAGATCCTAATTCGGACTATTGCGAAAATTTTAAAAACAAAAATAGCCAAATCGGTTCAGCCGTTTTCAAGTGATGCGCTTACCAACGAACAGCATTTTTTAATATTTTTTTATACAGTAGGTTAACTAACAGAGGACGTTTCCGTTAAATCGCAATCGAATAGCGTCCATACATCCAAAAAAAAAAACAGGATTTATTTTTTTGGTAATTATGAAATATTCACAAAATGTATTTAATATTTTTTGTGAATATTTTATTAATAAAACAATAAAAACTTTTTTAATTTCGATTTTAATATAAATTTTTGTATGTATGGACGCTATACTATTGCGGGTTAGCGGGAACGTCCTCTGTTTGTTAATATAATGTATAGATTTATTTACTTTAGTACATTAGCAGAATTTTGTAGTAGAATGTCATCTGTAGTCTAAAGTGTGTAGAACATCTTTGTCCTTGCCTATCATCCTCCAACTCAATGTACTTCTGGGATATTTTTGTGTCGGCGCAGTATTTCTTCAGCCCTATGATTTTTCCAATAATCCACACATCGTATTTTTTCTCTTTCCCTAATCTTATAGCCATCCACATTCGTACCTACTCAAAACTTTCCTCACGAGTCATGACATTATCATTCCTTTGCATCAAAACGTAAATAAACGTATTTTCTTTCTTTCTTTTTTCCTATACGATGACAATCGATTTCCACACCACTTTTCAATCACCGGTTCCACTTTCAGACTTCCTCTTATACAGTGTGATTCTTCATAATGTGCACATATCGAAATGAGGGAATCTGTGTTTAATTGTATCGACGATTTTTTTTTAAATTTTTTATAAAAAAAAAATTAAAAAAGTTTGTTGTTCTCTTTGGCATCTTATTTATAAATTTTACAATTATTGAAAAAAATTATGAAAAAAAAAAAACAGATTTTTAAGATAAGATCATTTATTTGTCCAAAACATAAGTATACACACATGGCATGCAAGATGTTACATAAGATTATAGCACAGTCATGTTTTGCCTTAACGGCGTACAAATATAAACACGTTGGTTATTTTTATTAATAGGATATAAACATCAAATAGTTATAAATTTGTCCATTATTCAAAGCAATTAATATATTTAAAAAACATGCTAAAAAACATGTTTATTTTCAATTGAGAGTAGTTTTTTTTCTCAATTTTATGTGGACGCCTGATTACTTCCAATCAAGGAGTTTGTTTCATCGCGATAGTTGATTTAGTTTAAAAGTTACACAGTTTTGTTACAATTTTTTTTTTATTCCATAAAAAATAAATATTTAAATTTTTTAAATATTTTTTCTGTCGTTATAATTAAGTAAGCATAGATTCCCTCATTTCGATATGTGAACATTATGAAGAATCACACTATTTAATAATATATCGTAGCCATCTGGTTCAATTAGCCAGCCAATTGGACGCCTAGGCCGTTCATTAAACGTGAGGCCATCAATATTTTTACCCGACTACGGCAAAGCCAAAAGGAAGGGTTATGATTTTAGCAGTCTATGTATGTTTTTTTTTTTGTACATGCATTTTTATTGTTTAGGTAAGGTTAGTCTTATGTTCTAATACAGGTTTACATATAACTACATGGCAGTGCTAGTCGACCAGCCCCGACCAACGGCATCCGTTCACGGACTTGACTTACACATCCGCGCCGTTCAGCTCAACTATTTTTTAGGGAACTTAACGACCGGTAGGTGAAATAGGTTAGGTTAGAATTGTGACCAACTGCACACGAGCTGAGCGAGCGAAGCGAGCGGTGCCGCGGCAGTGGCCGTCGAGCGCTATTTCCAAGTTGCTCGCAGATTTTTTTTTCACCATTTGAATCACTTGGCTGAGTCTTGGTCAGTCATCTTCAAAGGACTGACTTTCAATACGCCAAGTTGTTAAGCATTGAGTAGTTCAATTAACTATCGGTCTAGGCATCCAAAGAGCTAGCTAATTTAACCAGATGGCTGCAAAGTCAAAGTCAAATCATTTATTTCAAATAGGCCCATGTATGGCACTTTTGAACGACAAAATTTACAAAATAATAAAATTGATTCTAGTCGCCCCTTCCAAAAGGTAGTTTTCGTATGGAGAAGAATGGGCAAGAAACTCCACCGTTACTCTTTTAATAATAATATGTTTTACAATTGTTTGTATAGGTACGTATATTAGTTAAATAATTATATCTCATCATCTGTTTCATTGAGGTGGATAACAATTAAAATTCTATTGTGTCTCGTTAATGACAGATGAAAGGTTAAGACATGCGACATGTAGGTATACCTCATAGATATATTTTTTTATATTTCTATGGTATACCTACTCATTGAAGAATAAATTAGGTGACAGCGGATGATGATTTTAAGGCAAATATTCGTTGTTAAATTTTACTAGGTTAGGTCCTGTACATATTTTTGTCTTTAACTGTACTCCTTGGCTATCATAGCGTGTGGCGACGATCCGCCACGCCGCCACTATCGGCAGGGCGTCGCGCGGCGCGGCGCGGCGCCAGCCCACGTGTCGCCGACTGCGTGACGCATGGGGCAAGGAACTTGGAACTACAGGTGGTGTCGGTTTTATGACTCCTTTTTTAGGGTTCCGTACCTCAAAAGGAAAACAAAACCCTATAGGATCACTTCGTTGTCCGTCCGTCAGTCTGTCAAGACCCATTTTCTCAGGAACGCGTAGAGGTATCAAGTTAGAATTAATATCAAATACGTAAATCTATGTTCCCTTGGAGCTCTACAAAAATCAAGTTTCTAAGTGAGCGCAATAAAAAAATACGGCCATTGTAACATTTTAATACTCGCAAATAAATCTAAACCTACAGGGTACTTCCCGTTGACCTAGAATCATGAAATTTGGCAGGAAGCAGGGTCTTACAGCACAGGAAAAAGTCCGAAAATTGATAATTTGTTTTGCAGTTGGAGAATTGACCGTGTATCGATGTATGGGAGAAAATGTTTCTCAACTACTAAGTTAAGTTTGTTTTTGGGATAAATTCATCCCAACTACGGAACCCTTTATTGTGCGTGGTCCGACACGCACTTGGGTCAGTTTTTTTATAGAATATCAGGTAGCTTATTACCCATGCCTATAAATAATAAGTGTAGGGTTAAAAGAATATGACTTGCCCTCCGATTACATGTTTTGGTTGGTTAAGAATGTACGCAACTGTTTCATCTCACGAAGTACCTATAGAAGGAGATAATATTATGTAGAGGTGACTGCTAAAGCTTAGCCAGTAAGAGAGGAATCTCAGTGTTCGCTAGGTTTTAAAAAACCCCCGACACAAACAAACAGTGTTTTTTTTTGAAAACAGTTGTTTTTTTTTTGTAAAAAGTTTTTATTTTTCACTTTTTAGTTGTGATACCCACCCCACACAAATTCGAATACCACTACCTGCTATGTAAATAACAGTGACAGGAAGTTATCATAATATCATCCACATACTAAGCGAGGTAAAAATACGTATTATTGAAGCTAACTCAAAAACTACCCAAGTAAAGTTAATAAAATTTATATGGGACCACCTCTGAAGTATGATCTACCAAACAAAAAAGAATCATCAAAATCAATTCATAATTGACGGAGTAATCGCGTAACAAACATACAAAAAAAAATAAAAAAAATAACATACAGTCGAATTGAGAACCTCCTCCTTTTGGAAGTCGGTTAAAAAGTAATAAAATAAAACGTATTGGCTCTGTAATTTTAAATAAGGTTTAGGAAACAAGCATCGTCGCGTCGTGGGACGGCGAATAAAATCTTTTTCATTTCTCATACTCGGAAAGTAGTGTTTGTTTGATCCAAGTAGCGGGAGGAAGACGCTGATCCCCACCCTTGGGCGGGAAAGACTCATAGTAATTGCTTCCCTCTCTAGGGCGGGAATGAATTTTAAAAATAGAACTAAATTTGGTTAGGTAGTCGGTTACGAAATTTTTTACTAAGGGGGTATTACACTGTCGAGTCTGTGGTCATGGATCTGTGATCGAAGATATAATGGAATTGTAAAATAGACATTTATTATGGATGGACATTTATTACACTACCATATTATATCATATACCTATCTACGAAGCTCACAAATTACGCATACCCATTTTATGTCTATTTTACAATTTAGTTATGTCGATCATGGATCTGTGATCGTAGATACGATGGTGTAATACCCCCCTTATAGAAAAATACTGATTAAAAAAAATGCTGCAGTCTTGTCAGTGTATAAACAGCCAGTGTGAATTTAAAAAATACCTAAGCGGGACGACCCGCCGCCCGCGGCGGTGACGCGGTGTGTTCCATCTTCCATAATTAAAATTAAAAGACTAATAGGACTCGTGTTATTATTATCAATTAAGTAATATTTTTTTAAATCTATAACTTTTTACTTGCATTCGAAATGAAAAGTAGAGTGTTTCACGGGTGAAAGTTGGTGTGGCAAGTTATCGTCCCTTAGGTCAAATTTGATTATGGGCGGTGTTCAGGTGTCTGTAGTCCAACCTTAGATATTGCTGTCGCGGACATGTGAAGAGGGTATCGGGAGACTGAGCGGTCTGTGACAGCTCTAATGACGCTTGTCAGATGTCAAAGTGCGCGCGCGCCTCACCGCAAAACGCATTATAAATCTCAATTCATCGCATCCGCTGAAACTATAAATTAACGTATAATATCCCGTAATAATTGGGGATTGGCCATTTTATAGTTTTTCAATATAATATCAACCCGCGTCCGATTAATGTGTAAACCCTAGACTTTCAAGTGACCATTGTGTACGAGAACGCCAGGTGGCCACCGACTGAAGAAGAAGACAACTAAAGTCCCCGTCACGAGAAGCTATAAATTTTGTAAACACACATTCAGGGGTTTGCAATCTTTGGGTACTTAAAATAAAATAAAAACAGTTTTGTACTATTTTTTTACAGGGATATAATTATATTAACACACACATCTAATTACAAACAAACAATATAACCTAATCCGCGAAAACACCACAAACAAACATACGCATTCGAAACTCGAAAGACAGCAGAGACAACGTCAGCGTGAACTTACTTCAAAATCGTGGCTCAAATGTTTACGTTCCATGAATCAGATGCGTTCCAGTACCACAAAACCTTAGACGACAGCGCTTTATATCGCTAAAATATAACCCGATCAAGTGAAATTGCTCATTAGTTTCGTATAACACGTACGTTACTTTGACTTCATTGAATTTGGGATTATTCGTTGTTGATTAAATTGTCGCTACGTAACTTGGTAGAAGTTCTTTATTTACAAAAATTATAGCTTCTCGTGACGGGGACTTTAGAAGATCACTCAGGTACCGCTTCACATTATTTGCTGGGGTTAACTGCAGACGCCATCTGACCGTCACCAAACTCCTTGCAATTTCTCGGACGAAAAATAGGCAATTTGAATCAGCGTGCATTCCAGACGCAGATTTTTCTCTCGTCCTCATCCCGCATAGGAAACACGGCTATTTACACGCCTGTCCCTCCATTTATGGTCCATTCGAGCCTAGATAGGTATCAGTTAATAAGTATAAGTACAAAATAACAGTAAGTACAAGTCATTGTAGGTACTTACTTACGATAACTTACAACAATTATTTAAGTAGTATTAGAAAGTGCCTTATAATGGCTACTCATAAGCAAGAAGCTAAATTAGCTCAGCTTAATGCTAAAAAAAATATGATTTTCGAGCGAGTTAATCGCATTTATAATTCTTCGAAAAGTATATCTAATTATGATTCACGCTCAAACGAGCTATTCTTAGCGCAGTTAGAATCTATTAGTGAATTGCACAGCAAGTTTGAAACAATAATTGACCAGATCAATGAGTTGCGGTTTGAAATTGATGAAACCCCACCAGACTATGCCAGTCTTACCATAAAAAATAAATAAAACAACGTTTAAACACGTGTTTACTTAAACAGTGTCCAAGGGATAAACACTGCCTAAACAAGTGTTTAAATTTCTTACCACAAATACATGTTTAACATATATTTAGCAAAACGCTGCCTAAATTGACGTATCCTTGTTTTAACTTGGCAACCCTAAGAAACGTTTCGTTTGAAGTAGATTTCATTTGTTGAGCCTTTCTCTTTCCTATCGAAATTTATTTGTTTCAGTTGTTAATACGGAATAACTAAGTTGGAAAATTTAAAATAAGAACTAATTAATTAAATAAGTCCGTCACTGGTTGCCCATGCGTCTGGTGTAGGCATAAATGTAAAAATATTTTTGTGCACTAATAATGGAACGGAACGAAACCGAAAATGCAAAAGGCACCTGGCTGTACAATGACAACCGGTAATGATGGCAAAAACTAAAGACAATAACAAAAGGGCGCTTACCTGAAGGCAGGTCCAGTTCCGTAAGGAACTGGCAACTTTAATCTATGCACCTACCACGAAAATAATGTGGAATATTATTTTTACTAGATCAACAATTTTTTTTTCCAAAAGCTTTGTTGAACCTGTACCCTTTTCTAAAGATAAATTCATTTTAATGTTCGCAAAGATTCACTTGCATTCGGTACACTTGATCACGATAGTCATCCATAAATTCCATGTCGTTAAAATCATTAAAATCAGCATAATCGAAGATATTCATTGCAATTTATATAATGAGATAAAGCAATATGGCGACCGGCGAGGGTTAAACGCGTGTTAAACAGGGGGTTGTTGCTGTTTAAATTTAAACAACGTCTAAAGCATGTCTAACCCTAAACAACAGCCAAACATGGTTTTTTGGTATCACTTTTGCTAAACAACTGCTAAACACGTGTCTAAGACGTGTCTATGTTTTTTGTGGTAAGACTAATTACCACCGATCGAATTATCATCATTTGACGGTAAAACTGAAAATTGGCCGATATTTTATGAAATGTTCCGCAGTAATGTTCATTTAAATACTGATCTGACGGACTCGCAGCGTGTGCAATACTTCAGTAAATTGACGCATGATGCCTTAAAACTATACTCCATAGGTTTAGGTAGTTAAAAAAGGTAATCAAATCGTAAAAACGGTTTTTATAGATGACACTTTCTTGTTTCAAAATACGATTAAACCAAATTAAATTTATTTATTGTTTTTTAATGTTTTGCTATAGTTTCCTCTTTTATTAATGTATGATAAACTTTATCGTTTATTCTTAAACTACTTTTCGTAGATGTAACTGCTTGAGCACAATTTTTTTTGTTAGATTTATAATACAGTGGAATCTCACTAATCCGGCACTATTAAAAACCAGAAGGTGCCGGATTATTGGAATGTTCGGATTACTGGATTGTATAGAAAAATTAATAATATTTAAAATAAAATAAAGCATTTTATAACTATGTACACTATTCTCACTTGAAAACAGCATGTAAATATGTACGGTCGTGGCGGGCGGAGGGTGCCGGATTATTGGACGTGTCGGTCTATTGAAGTGCCGGATTAGTGAGATTCTACTGTATTTTGTAATCTGTCTATTGTAAAGAGCCCAATTTCTAAACGTCAACGAAATATAACGTTGCTAAATTGAAGAGTTCAACTGTGACGTAGCATAAAAACTGAAGTGACAGGTATTACGTTTAGTTGGTTACTTGACACGTGGTATTTTTTGTTTACCTTTGTTTAACTACCTAAACCTATGGAGTATAACTGCAGGCATTGTTCCCACAGGAGATACCTACAGGGTTATGTGGAACAGTCTGTCTCGTCACGTGGTATTTTTTGTTTACCTTTATTTAACTACCTAAACCTATGGAGTATAACTGCAGGCATTGTTCCCACAGGAGATACCTACAGGGTTATGTGGAACAGTCTTGTCAAAAGGTATCAAGATAAGCGTAGTTTAGGTATTCATTATCTCAATAATATACTGGACATTAAGGATGCTATCACATTTTTCCACTAATATCAGTACTTTTCAGGTAAAAATGGTTTAATTAACAAGGAGTCAAAACTGCGAGGATATCTTGGTTTCAAATTAAATATAATATATTCATCTCCAGAATGGCCCCATAAAAATTGTATAGCCCCATACAAAATTTCCACATAAATACGTTTTCACCATCACAATAATCGCAAAAACATAAAAAAAATGGGGTCTTAATAGGTACCAATATAACAAAATCCACTGCATAGGTATTTAAACTTAAAAATAATAAGACATTTTTGCTTATATAGTCCTCTGTACGAGTAGCTAAATATTTTGTAGGTTAATAAATTACTTTTTCATTTATGAGAAAAATAAGAAACACTCAATTTCTCCATACATTTTCTACTCGCGAACACTTGCGGTTGGTTCGTCATTCTGCATTCAGACGCCGTCGTGGAAGTACGGGTGTATCGCTTTTTTGCAAAAAAATATTACGTACAAAAGTGAGTGCCGTGTTGTATACTGTGGTTGGAAGAAGTTGATACTTTTTCGGATCGACATAAAAGTAAGTACGATTACTTATTGAAATTTGTTTTAGAAATAAATAAATAGTTGTAATGTTTTGTAATGGATGTAGATTACGGATAAAGATAGTATAAATAATTATATTATATAATTGTAATTATATAATAATTTTCATTTCTGGGTGCTACTCCAGACGGCAAATATGATCATGGCATTGTAGAAGTGAAGTGTCCATCATCTGCTTTTAATATGGAACCCGACGAAGCAATAAAGCAAAAGAAAATTGACTTTTGGTTGTATAAATCAGACGCTTTCATAGTCAACAAAAAAAGCAAATGGTACTACCAAGTCCAGGGCCAATTACGAGTAACTGGTAAAAACATGTGCATATTTGCAGTGTGGACAGGGGACGGCAAAATTAAATATGAATATGTTGAAAGAGACGACCAGTTTTGGAAAGAAAACATGGAAGGACATTTAGTAAAATTTTATAATAACTGTTTACTACCAGAACTAGTTGACCCTCGATACGCGAGGTCTATGAATCTTAGAGATCATAGCTCACACATACGCACAAACATACTGACGGAAATAAATAATACGTAAAAGCTTATAATAATCAACAATATCATGTATTTTAATGTAATTTTTCAAAGTATTTTACTCTACTGTGTACCTACATTTTGCGATTTGTAACCTATTATATTATAATTATTATACTTTTTACTACCTACTTTTGTTTTAATTTTTATCAAAAATACTGAACTCACGTCTCAGTCTCAGTGAATAAAATACTTAGTAGTTTCATTGTAGAGTGATTACAACGAAAGTCTACGATAAACTCCCAGGCTACTATCAGCAGCCTGGGGGATAATCGTAGGTGTTCCTTGTAATAGTAAAATATCAAGGTCGTTAGTTTCCGTATGAATATGGTATTTAATCCATATGGCCAGCGCTTGGAATTTTTGGGTACCTAGTAGGTACTAGGTAGGTAGGTAGGTAGGTACCTACGTGATGTACAGTGTAGGTCAAAAGTACATAGGAAGGCTAAGAGTCGTATTGCTGTGAACACGCGCTGTAGTCCGTATATGTGTATGTGTAAAAAGTCAGACGTCTGTGGTGGGTGTGCCGTACACACACCACAGAGAACGCACACTATCGTATCGTCACGGTTCGCGGGCGCTTTTTGTTAGACACGCATCTTACGCGTGACCTTGGCCAGTGTATGGCATTGCTAAAATTCGAAAGTAAATTACATGTGCAGATAGCAGAAGGCGTTAAGCGTTGGGCTTAGATTCAAGATGGCTAAGGTTCTAATCTCGTGAATCACAGCGCTGTTTTTGCAAATATTATTATTTTTGTTTGCAATACTAATATTTTTTAAATATTGCTGCCTTTTTATTAATGTTGTTATTGCAATAAAGGGCTTAGAATAAAAAATGCGTGATATGTGATAATAAAATTAAAAAATATTTATTCGTTATATTTATTTTACATAACCTCTCAGGCCTTTCTTGATAGATGAGTAGTATAATTAATTAACAAACTGCTACAATTATTTATTATTTATTTATTCAGTAGTATACTTACACCTTTACCCAAATATAAACTCATTAGAGTTTTACCGTGCACCAAAATCATCGACCACATGATTTATATAATTAAAACAAACTTAAGTTCTTAATTATAAAATGAAACAAAAACAATGAGGGTAATAAGCGAAATATTCATCTATTACTAACGAGCGAACATCGGTGACCAATCTACTGACCGTCCTTAAAACAAAAAGTAGTGGAGGAATGTGATTTAGATTAATACAGGTTGTTCCTAAAAGCATGTTATTGTATTAGTAATATATAGCTAATTTACCATTACTTCACTTTTTATCATTACTTCAGCTGAATAAGATGTGAAATAGGTGTCTAGAAACTTAGGCCGCATTCCGAGTTACGCTAAGTGATAATATCGCGAATCCGACCAAATTTAATAGACACAATTATTACTCAATAGCCCTTATATTTTGTGACTTTTAAATTTGGTCGGATTCGTGATATTATCACTTTTATCGTAACTCGGAATGCGGCCTTAGAAGCAATTTGTTTTTTGTTTTTTGTATTATTTTAACATATTTACATTTTGAAATGAATTTTTATCACCATAAATATAAAGCTTTGATCATGGTCGAAGTAATTAAGCAATAAATAAGAATATTAGACTACTTAAAATGTAAAAAAAAACTACTGACAAAATAGTTGATTTTAAGGTTAAGTATAGGCAGCATTTTAGATTTTATTTTAAATATTGGTTAGTATTGAGGTTATAGCTTAAGTATTCATTTTCTTTACGAAAAGAAGATTGAAACTAAACCTCAAATTTTAATCCTAAAATAATAATAATATCTTGGTCTAATAAAGCAACGGACGGTAATCAACATTTACAAATCATTCAAAATAAAATAATTAAATTACTCTTTCATCTTAATTACTTAACGCCAACCGTAACTGTTTTTCATAAAACCAAATTAATAACACTTGCACAAATATATAAATTCCATACTTGCATCCTTATACGGAAGATACTCATTCTCAAATAATTTTTACAAAAAAAAGCGCAAATTCAGACTCAGTTACTGAGAAATGCTAACGATATTTGCCTATATAGCAGACCACGAACCAACTACGGTACAGACGCCAGCACATCAAGCTACTACAATCTGTCAAATTTATTTAATAGATTTTCAACTTTATCACTGAAGTCTAAGGTTCAAAGTTGATTGGGAAAATTTGACAGTTTCGAGTAGCTTGATGTGCTGGCGTCTATACTAGAAATATTAAGTATGAGGGTGCCAAAATGTATAAGTAACGAATTGCCGAAACATATTAAGGAAATATAATCTTTTCCCCTATTTAAAAAGAAATTAAAATTCCACATAATGAAAAGTTTTCAATTATTTTAAGTATATTTCATAATAACTCGCAATATTTACATAAACTATATTATCAATAATAGAAACTATATATGTAGTTTTTATTAACAACAAATACAAGAAAATGTAAACTAAATGCAAAATTTAACCTAAGTTTAAATAAAAAATAAACATTAAAAAGTGATTACACTTTGCATAGCAACTATGATACAAACTGTGTTTCGATACGTCATATGGACTCATAGCTTCAATATTTTTTACAGATTACCTACACCAACCAAAATATACTTTTTTTAAATGTATAAAATACCTTCTAAACTCGATCTTTTTTAGCATACTTTATTTTACTAACATAATGATAAGTTAGCGACTAACAATATTATACCTACTTCTAATTATAACATACCGTTCCGATACTCGTTCCAAAGAACGTTTATGTAACCAGTGTTTCTCATTCTAAGTGAATAATTGTATTCTGTTTTTGAGGAATAAATGTCTTAATCCATAATATTACTAAAATAATATTAAACATTTTCGGCCTATCTGCTAGAAATACGACAAACACCATATTGAAACATGCTTAAAAAATTCGTTACCATAAATTCATGCAATAACGAATCTGTTGTTTAGTTGGTACGGTCAATATTTTAAGTCAAAAACAGTTTTCTAGCTGTCTTCAGTGATGCAAGCCTTCAAAGTGCACGGCGAACGGTTCATAATGACGTGTTTTTAATAATTCAGGAAAATATCTCGTTGGTATGAAACCATTTGTTTCATATTCATTCACCATTTGACGTCGCTGCTACTCGATAATAAGCCCCTTCCTCATATCTCTTAACCCTCACAGTATTTCTCTAGAACAAAGAATAACATTGTATTTATTACACATAATACCTAATTATTTATTATTCACTAATCGAATTAAACCTCATAATGAATTTAAAACTTTAAAGGCATCTTCTGTCTCAACAATACCTCTGTTCTATCAACAATACCCAATACCCTTGATTAAGATTTATGTTTAGTAAAATATGAAATATTTAAATGATAACACTCCCACTTAGTCCGGTTTCATTAGAACGCACTTTTACGCAGCGCTATTGATATCCCTTCAATATTTGCTTTTTAAAAATAATAACCACAACACTGCGCTAAATACTCGTCACCAACATTTTCTATGAACCAACAAAGATCTATTAAGTAAATACTCGTAACGAACTGCATCTGTCTACCCCACAGAAATCGAAATAATTTAGTTAGTTTTCTGTGGTCTACCTGCAAAATTTTAATATTTATGTGAATAAGACGAATGAAACAAAAAGCGAATGGTTATCGAACTAGTCATTGGTTGCAGACAAAGTGAGTGTGTGTGTATACTGTGCGTGTCTATAGTATTGTAACAATTTATAGAAGAAGGTCGTAAGTCAAACCGAAGCGTCAGTCTATTGCTTTGTGAGATTGCCTATGGACTTAAGGTCGGTACTGTACGTATGACTGATGAACTTCAAAAATACTAAAAACATGAATATATCACGCAGATAGTACTTAGTAACAGTCAGCAAATTCGATTGCAAACTTACAACTTTTACTCAATCAATACCAGTAAAATTCAAATAATACTTTCAAGTACCAAGATTAGTTAAAGTTACGTACAAAATCGAGCGGACAGCGCGAGCGGTATCAATGTGTGCGTGCGCGTAATTATGTTGGGTTGCGATTCAGGTACCTAAACTTGAGCGAGTCCAAAATGTGATAGCGTCCTTAAGGTATGCGCCGCCAATGCTTCTAGTCTGGGGGCCTACCACAAACTCTTATAGCAGTATTATTATAATCTTACTTGGACTTTTCGTACCATGACGTCCATAAAATAAGCTTATTGTAATGTTGAAACAATCGAATTTTCTTAGCGATTTTGGTGACGTCACCTCTAAAAGTTCATTAAGAGCGTTTACGTCTAGCGCGAGAAGTCAAGTTTAGGTAAATTCTTCGCAAAATTCACTCACACAGAAGCGCGCGTACATGTGTGCGTAGAGTTGGCGCGTTCGCTATCTTTATAGTCAGACTAACACACGTTGATCCGTTCGATTTAGAGCAATAATTGTTTTAGTAAATATTTAATTGGAATTTAAATCCAACTTCAATTTATTGTTACACCTATGATTAATATTATTAAAAAAAACCGGCCAAGTGCGAGTCGTACTCGCCCATGAAGGGTTCCGTAGCAGCAAGTAACATTGAATGAAAGGTAAATTGCGGTTTACGATTTATGACGTATTAAAAAAAAACTACTTGTTAGATCTCGTTCAAACCAATTTTCGGTGGAAGTTTACATGGTAATGTACATCATATATTTTTTTTAGTTTTATCATTCTCTTATTTTAGAAGTTACAGGGGGGGGGACACACATTTTACCACTTTGGAAGTGTCTCTCGCGCAAACTATTCAGTTTAGAAAAAAATGATATTAGAAACCTCAATATTATTTTTGAAGACCTATCCATAGATACCCCACACGTATGGGATTGATGAAAAAAAATTTTTTGAGTTTCAGTTCTAAGTATGGGGAACTCCAAAATTATTTGTTTTTTTTCTATTTTTATGTGAAAATCTTAATGCGGTTTACAGAATACATCTACTTACCAAGTTTCAACAGCGTAGCTCTTATAGTTTCGGAAAAAAGTGGCTGTGACATACGGACGGACAGACAGACAGACAGACAGACAGACAGACAGATAGACAGACAGACAGACAGACAGACAGACAGACAGACAGACATGACGAATCTATAAGGGTTCCGTTTTTTGCCATTTGGCAACGGAACCCTAAAAACGAATTAAATAAATAATTTTACAATATTTTATTGGAACAGTTTACATATTTATACGCTTCTTTTCGTGTTTATTTTATATTAGGCATAACAATTTGATGAATCATATTTATTTCTTTTAAACATCTTATCTTATTATCACTCCGAGTAACAACAAGCGCAACATGTCATACTCATAGTTACATTATGGGTACTGTTAATATTAGCATGTCGGTGTCGCAAACCCATAAGATTTTCCTTTACCAATAATCGCTCATCGCGCCTAAAGAAGCTTTCACCTGAAAAAAAACGTGTGCGTTTGTGAGAACCCACTCAGGAATAAAGTTCCTTCTCACGTATCATTTAAAACAAAAACAAAATTTTCGCAGCCGCCATCTTGGATTTACATTTTGACCTCACTATCGACTTTAGTACCCTCAAAAACTAATGCCTCATTTACATTCTGCCCCTGCCGCTACTGTTCGCGCTGCCAGCCATAATTCTCTAAATACTGCCGTAGTAGGATCGAAAGAACTGCCCTACCACTCATATCGCTTTCGACTTTCAACAATGGTAGACGTCGAAATAATTACAGCGTCGCTGTGTAGAAAACACAATACATAATTATGTTCTTTATTAAAAAAAAAAACAAATTTAAAAAAAGAAAAGTATCTTCGTAGAAGATGGTGGATCCTCTCCATAACATCGAATACAAACCATATCGAATGAAATATATCGTCTGCATCTGCTCCAGTAGGTACCCTAATTGCATAACTTATTTTCATAAACGATTATAACAAATTTATTTCATTTTGACAGTTCAACAACATTCATTGCATTATTTACGTTATTGAGCAGATTTTTACTCCAACTTATGAAGCAATGGATTAGCAATCTGTTTCAAATCGAAACAATTGTGATTGATCGTGCATTACGCTATTTTTTTTTTCTTAGCCTTTATTGTCCCACTGCTGGGCAAAGGCCTCCCTACCCTCTTTCCACCTCTCTCTGTCTAGAGCTTCCAAGAACCAATCTTTCTTAAAGGAGTCCAGCTCATCCCGCCATCTCCGTCTGAGCCTGCCGCGATGTCGTTTGCCATTAAGCGGGACCCACTGGGTCGTAAGTTTGGCCCATTGATCGTTTAACATGCGGCAGATGTGTCCAGCCCAATTCCATTTAAGCGTGGCAGCTTTCCGAGTGACATCAGATATTTTAGTGATGGAACGGATTGTTGTATTCTTAACCCGGTCCACAAGTTTAATACCAAGAATACTCCGTTCCATAGCTCTCTGGCAAACCTCGAGCGTGGTCCTCTTTTCTATTACGCAATTATTGGGGTACAGATCGGCTAGATGAATTTTTATTTTCAAAAGAGGCCTAAACGTGACCATCAGTGACTTCTTTGATTTCAATTTGTCAATAGGAAGGAGTATCTTCTAAAGCTTCACTAATTCTCTTCCAGCACGCGTAGCATGACCACCATAGATAATAGAACAATAGACAAAATGACAGATAAACAATCACAATCTGTCATTTTGTCTATTCTTCCGTCGACAAAACCCGTTTCTATTGTGGTCATGCTACGTGTCCAGACGTCGTGAACTTAGTTTTAATTTGTGGTTTTTGTCATTTAAATCCTACATACTTTTTTTGGATTCTAATAGTTCCAAAGATGTTATAGTGTTTTTATTATTCCACTCGAAGGGCATTTTCACAGATCGTATAAATAGGCGGTACGCACGTCCGATTCGTCCAGGCGCTCGGTAAGAAGTAAGCTGCAGAGCTGAACGTAAACACGCCCTGCCACTCGTGCTGCTCGTTCTTTGACTTCCGCATAAAAAAACCGCTCATTTGGGGAGCGTAGGGCAACGCGAGTAGCAGTGGCAGCAGTATAAGAAGTATCGTGTTTACATACTCATCCTGCCCACTTTCCTGCTCATTGCTGTGGAAGTGAGCTGAATGTAAACGGGGTATATGAAAACGACACCCATGATGAATTCTCCCGCTCTGGGCGGAGCGGGAGGGCGTGTTAGACTCTTACTGAGTAAAACCCACCCGTGTTCTTACGGTTGCCCTGTTGCCGGGGGCCACGATTTCCCCATCGGTTTTCTTCGAACTCCCGGCAGGCATTGGCCCAAGCGGACCCCGTCAATTCTGCTGACATCTCGTTGAGGCGCGCGTGGAACACAACGCGCCGTCGACCCGGGCTTGGTCCTTATCGGACGACGAGCTACCCATTGCTGGAATTGGCTCGCGATTCCCGCCCCGGGTGTCTCCTCCTGCGGCGGTTAGGGGCGTGAAGGCGCGAAATTTGCCTCTCCCTCACGCGTTCCGCCTCCTCCTTCGCGAGCATTACCGCTTCGCAGAAGGAGGTGACGGCCTGCCATTTCTTCTCGCTCCGTACCATGGCCTGAACCAGGGCCGGACGCGAGAGATCACCGCCGCCGATCACCTCAACGAAGACACGGTGTTGCTCCGCCCAAGCCGGGCAGACCTCCACCGTATGCTCTGCCGTGTCCTCAGGCCGATCCACACAATGGTGACACCCGGATGTTTCCTCCCGCCTTATCCTGAACAGGAACCTCACGAAGCAGCCGTGTTTTATATAGAATTTTTCACTTTTTGTATGGAGACCATGAAAATTTATTACCTATATGTTGAGTTTTATGGGTTTATGGGCTTTATAAAGGGGGTCGAAATTTTCATTACTTTTGCGATAGATCACACCATTTTCGAAATATAAGCAAAAGAAAAGAAAAAAAGATACAGTACTATTTTTGCAGCTGAAGTCGAGGTGTGGGTATGAATTTTAGTTCATGACAACTAATTTAATTCCACACTTTTTAATGGCGATTAAAAGTAGTCAGATTTAGTTAGGCAAACAAAATTTTTCAAGAAAAACGTCAAATTCAGAATAGCAAAATTGCCATTTTCACTAACGTATTAACTCGGTGTCATCTTTCACTAAGGCCCGTATTACAGAACGTCACTCAATACTCAAGCATTACTTAAAACTAGATTCAAGCCATTTGATTGGTTGAAACTAGTTTTAAGTAATGCTTGAGTATTGAGTGTCGTTCTGTAATACGGGCCTAAGATGGCACTGAGTTAATACTTTGGTGTATGCTTGTTTGTTTGTTTGAAAAATATTACGTCAGCAAATGCTGTATTGATTTTTCGGAATTTTCAGTATTTTATTCGGTCCTTTCTTTATTTGTATTCGCATATAAGTTGTCGGAAAATTAGCATTTATAGCAGTAAATTTCAAATTTTAAGTATGCTCATATTTTAACTTTTTTTGGAACTTTTATTACTACCCAAACTAAATGGTGATTTTTTGTCTAGTCATTTGTGACAACAGAAGGCATTTGTGACATGAGAATCGGCACCGATATCAACTTTAGCACCCTAAATTAGTTTTCACTTCAATAAAATATTTTACTTACTAAAGTACTAAGATGTGGCGATCATGCTATATTCGTGCATTATCGTTGTACGCACGACAAAGGTCAACAGCGGTCAGGCAGAGCGCCGAGCGACGCGTCCACTCTCTGACAGGCCTCACGGCGGACTAATTTGAAACGGTTTGCGCGTGGAGTTTTATAGTAATTTTAGAGTAGTTTTAAAAAAATTCTAGAAAAATAACCAAACTCATATAGTTAAAAATTTTGATTGCAAATTTTTAAGAAGATGTTTTTCTATTACAGTAACCCTTTATTATATTAAATTAAGGAAGATATATTGGTAAAAAAAAACATTTTATTCACCAAAATTTCATTATAATTTCGCATTGTTTGGATTTTTATTTCTCATGTAGGGAACCTAAACTGAAAATTTCTTTTAACTAACTTTTTTCCTAAGAATCTTTGCAGTTAGATAAAAAATATTGTTTGTTAGGGTGATCAGTGATTTAAGATATTTTAAGCGTCAAAGTTGACGCTCGAAGTAAAATTAACAAAACCTCTGTTCAGTAATCTTGATATAATTCACAAATACTCTAATAATCTAAAAATTTTCCTAACTAAGTGTTTAGACAACAATATTTCCTAAAATGATTAGTAATTAATATGTTTTTAAAATAATGTTTGATGGATATTAACTGGATCGAAAAGTACTGTTTTTCAGCTAAACAGCGCGCGGATGGCGTAAACGCTCTTAAATTCGTACCACGACGTGACTTTTGACAACTAGCAGGATTGTTTTAATGTCAAATTTAGCAATCTTTAAAAAGTTCCTCGGACTCGACGGAAATATTATTGTTTTGCAATTTATAATAAGAAAAAAACATTTTCGTGTCATGTAAAGTTAGTAAAATGTATTCATTTACGTAAACTTGCCGAATGAATTGTGTATCTATAGATTTTAGTACATGTGTAATTAATTTCTTGTTTGATGGCGAATGCATACGAAACATTTGAGTTTTTGGAAGCGGATAACACAGAAAAATAAAAAAAATCAGAGTACCTCTAGCTGCCGCCCGGAAACCCGACTGCAAAATTAATAACAAAACACTAATCACAGAGTCTGACCACAATAGATTGTTTCGAACTATCTTCGTTAAAACATAACACATTTCTTTGTTCTAAACTTATTCACTGAGTAACCTTAACCTTCCCTTGATTCCATGTCGACTTTGTAGCCAGTTAGATCATAAATTCATTAGCAAATATGTTAAAATAAGTTCAACCTTGTACTTAGTAGTTATCCATTATCCACTTGTAAACAAAAATATCACTACATCGAGGCTGCGTTCAGAGTTACGCTGTAATCGATTAGAGCGTGCTAACACCCATACCGAATTAGTGTCCAACAGGCTGTGAATCGTCATAGATGACGTCGTAGCATGCGCCATCTTGCGATAGCGCTGACCATGCCCTAAATTAATATCACCGTGAGCGCTGTCAAAATGACAGTTGTGCTGTTTTGTTTTGAGTTACACGGTGCACCATATCTTTAAACTAACGTGGCATTTTCGAAATTGTGCTTTTGGCTACAGTCGCCACCTAAACAAAGAAGAAGAAATTTGTTGTGTATACTCAAAGAAATACTGTAATCCAACCATCTTGTGCAAGCATATCTAAATCGGTAGGCAAAATATTGATGTGAGCGATTAAGGCGTAACTCGGAATGCGGTCCGAGTTTCAAATTTCGTTCTGTTCCGATTCATATCATGTAACAGCTTAGCCATAGCTTATTTTTAATTTTTTCAATTGTTTTTCTTATTTTTCAAAGCCATATCTTTTAATATTTGTGTCAATTTCATGGAAATTACTCATAAAAAACTTTTTACAAAAAAAAAACAACCAACCTCCAAAAAAAAAACACTACAAAGTGAAAAATAACTTTAATTTCGGAAGTCGGTGTCTTGGGTTTTGTATTTTCGTTTTTTGCCACCGACTTCCGAAATTAAAGTTATTTTTCACTTTGTAGTGTTTTTTTTTTGGAGGTCGGTTGTTTTTTTTTTTGTAAAAAGTTTTTATTTTTCACTTTTTAGTTGTGGTACCTACCCCACACACATTCGAATACCACTACCTGCTACCAGTGACAGAAACTTATCATATCATCTACATACTAAGTGGGAAAAAAAAACGTATTTTGTAGCTAACTCAAAAACTATCCAAGCAAAGTTAATAAAATTTATATGGGACCAATTCCAGAGAATTTTCAAAATCGGTCCACAATTGACGGAGAAATCGGTGGACATACATAAAAAAAAATAAAAAAAAACAAACATACGCGACGAACATATTTTATAACCTCCTCCTTTTTGGAAGTCGGTTAAAAATTAGATTCTAATGCAAAGTAATATTTTAAGTAAAAGAAAATAATACATTGCTTCAAGACCAATACTTCGTAGTAGCGATTCGGACCAACGTGTGAAAGGGACAGCGCTATACAGTTCATATAGCTTTGTTTCTTTTCTACTATAGCAGGCAATAGACAAATCTTACAAATAGTTCGTTCTTTCCCAGCACTAAGCAAGAATAAAACATTCTTGAACGATGAAGATCGTGGTACGAATATGAGTTATGTTATTGTAAGCTTGAAACAAAACTCTCTTGAAATAAGATTGTTTCGTAAAAGATTGTGGTCGGCCCCCTGAATGCATTTGTAGAACGATATTCAGCGTCTGTGGCTGCATTGAAGCAGTTAGACTTAAAAACTTGTTAGATTTTGTAAATTAATTAACTAATTGCGTAATACAACACAATTACAATTTGTTTCGATTTAAAACAGATTGCTAATAGGTACATTGCTTCATAAGTTGGAAAAAAATCTGCTCAACAACGTAAATAACGCAGTGAATGTTGATGAACTCTCAAAATGAAACAAATTAGGCATAATTGTTTACGAAAATAAGTTACGCAATTATTATCAACCAATCAATCAATCATTCCTTTTCCCAACTATGTTGGCTTCCAGCCTAACCGAATGCAGCTGAATACCAGTATTTTACATGAAGCGACTGCCTATCTGACCTCCACAACCCAGTAACTGGGTAATACGATACCCCTACGACTAGTTGTCAGACTTTCAAGCTTGTCTTCGTAACGACTGTCAAAGATCCACAAATGACAGCCGGGACTAACGGCTGTAACGTGCTTTCCGAGGCACGGAATAACCTGTTTGATCCCAATTAAGTAAATGTTTTTCTTATCCATTTCTATTTTTATTTTTGAAATTTCCATTCCCTTTAGAAGCTATAAAGTCATGTATTATCAAGAAAGTTCTAAAATTTTATGATAAAGAGTTTAACATACACGCACGTTGCAATCCAACGTGCAACAAAAAAAACTACACCTTCATTAAGCAGTTCGCAATTCGATGACGTGTCATCGAATTGCGTAAATATTAAATAATACAAGTTACAGGGGATACAAAGGGAGGGTCGGTCTAATTTAGCGTTTGGCAAGAAGGCTGAGCGGCGCGGCGCGGCGGCGACTAGGGCAGTACGAGGCGCCTCACGCAACGCACCCAGGCGCGTCAGTCCGCCGCCGCCGCTGACTCATAACTGAATGTTTTTGAATAACTTTACTTCTGTAGGTACAGTCAGCAAACTTTACGCATACTCAGTTAAAATACGGTATAATACACCCTGGTATAATACGGTAAAAAATGTTATTTTACGTAAGTAATTTACGGTATTTTACGGTTAAAATATGGTAATTTTCGGTAAAAAACGTATTTAAAGGTACTCATACAGTCATACCCACTAAAACACTACAAATACGGAAGTGAGTATGTTTGTGTGTATCATGTGTATGTCAATACTTCATTATTAACGGATAAATATGGATTTGAATTAAATTTGCCGGAGAAAAAAGCAGCATTCAGCAGCTCGTGCGACTCATGCGTACTAAAATTCCCTAAAACTTTATTCTCAAGTTAAGAATGCAAGATATGAATCGCACCACATCATGGATTATAATAAAATCATCGATTTACAGAGGCAGAGCAGAGGACAACTTAAATTAAAATTTAAAACTTCATAAGTTGCCGATAATTTTACCGTAATTTATATAAATGACCGTAAAATACCAGCGTTTTCCGTAAAATTACGTAATTTTGTAACCCTAATCCAAACACGACTAAATACGCTTCATGCATCCTATTGGTCAAAACGCATGCATCGGGCGATCAAGTGGTGAGCCGTGCTATGCGATTATCACATTTGTCACCTTAAAGGTGAGTATGCGGAAGTTTGGCCCATTGTACCTATTGAGGGTTGGGGTAGGCCGTGGGCGGCAGGACGAAAATAGAATGCGTGTGGGTGGGTGTTTCGTAATTTGTCTGGGAAAGGATGCTCGTGTCAGCTGCTGGAAATCTTTATTGGATTTTATAAAACTTTTGGAGCTTTAATTTCTGGTTTGGTTCATCAACAGACAGTTTCCCTGTGCAATTCCCCTAGGTAAATTAGAAAACACATCCTATCATAATTCTTATCAATATTATCAGAGGGTTTGAATGTTACGGCAACGCGCGTCTCCCGTAGTACTGTGAGAGCTACGCCGTAGCAGCGCTACGATCGCGTAGCCGCGAAGCTTTTGAAACATTTTAGGTGACTTTATGAAAGCCAGTGGAAATCTTTGTGATTTTCTGTCATTTTGGTTAAGATCGTTTATTCTGAAAGTGGGCAACGTCGCAAATAGATGTCAAATATTTCGTTGTTTTGATTAATTTGGCAATATTACTGTATGGAAATAAGAAATGTGGCTAACTAGCGAACTAGAATTTTAATAATGATTTGGAAACATAACACTGAATTTGATGTTGTAACCGTTTTAGGTGTTTTTTTACGTCTAAAACTAAATATTCGGTGTTACGATATTAATTATTGCATTTCATAATCACTATTTTAGTTCCCTAGTTAGCCATATTTCTTAATTCCATACAGTAATATTGGCAAATTAATCAAAACAAGTAAATATTTGACAGCTATTTACGACGTTGCTAACTTTTAGGATAAACCTTCTTAACGAATCAGAATATCTAATATGATATTTGACAGGATACGAATTTTCTGACAGTATATCAATTTGTTTTCAACAAGTTTTTCTGGTACAATGTGTAATCGTAATCGATTATTCTTATTAAGGTGCTCCCTCACCAGGAGCATTCGCCTGTAATGTACGTTCAGAGTCGAGCATTACATCAGTGAGGGCGGAGAACCGAGTATTACAGTGCTCAATGTCTGTAATATTTAATCTGAAATGTTACATTACAAGCGAGGGCGAGGGAGCACCTTAAGGTTGATTTTTTTCTGTTGACTCTTCAAGTCTTGATAGGATGCTTGATAGGTTAAATACGAGTTTGTTTGAATATAAAAGACACTTCATGTATAACATAACATCACGCCTTGTTTCCCCGAAGGGTTGGGCAGAGGTGTCCCTGTAGCAGGTACACCCACATTTCGCCAGTTATGCTTAAGTCCCATGTAATAGGGGGCGAGCCTATTTCCATCAACCGGGCACAAATCCAGACTCCGGGCTGCTACTGAGAAATTTCAGATAGAAAAACCCAATATCACTTTGCCCGACCCGGGAATCGAACCCAGGACCTCATGCTCAGCAGTAGCGCTTGCGACCACTAGACCAACGAGGCAGTCAAACTTCATGTGTAGAGAGTGTGAAATCAGTCTTCTTAAACCGTACCTAGATAAAACAACATCTTTTGAGTAAAAGAGATGAAAAATATAATTATAGTACTAGAAATAGGAACCTATTAGTTCAACCAGGTTTCAGACTGGCTGAAGTAGACTCATCTTTCATGGGGTACTATTTAAAATTTTACAATTAAATTCCTCCCTGCCTAATTCAACTGAATGAGACGAAATTAAAATCTTGTATAAAACGCACACTATGCAGGCAATATTATACGTTGGGGGATTACATCGCTGATAAAAATGCTTGGCTCAATGCTGGTCCTGCTCCACAACCACAACTAATTGATTAACATTTGCAAATACTGTTGGAGCTGCTGAAGATTGTAAGACAATCTTTGCATTGTATAAACTCAATCTCCTTTATATTATATAATTGCATAGCACAGGTGTGAGCACTATGTACTAAAGAGTTACCATTTACCGGGTAATATGTCGTTCATTGACTTGAATGTGCCCTGGCGGCTGTGAGTATGTCATGCTCACTCAGATGTTTCGGTGATGGTGGCGCGTGTGTTGGATTATTTAGCTCCATTCAAAATGGTTGAGTTGAATGGTGCTGATTCATGCGTCATTCGTGAACGGGCGCCTGTTTCTATTTGTTGTACTCTGAACACTTTTATCATGTACGTCTTTTTTTACATCGGTCTCACATATTATAAATAAATTTAACATTAATGATGTAACTAACATTTTGTAACAATATAATTTAAAAGAGTGTCCATGGAGTTTCTTGCCCGTTCTTCTACGTAGATACCTACTACGCTTTGGAATGGGCAACTAGCTTCATATTTCTGACTGACCGACTCCTTGACAGTTCAAAAGTGCCTTTAAATGGTTTTAACTGAAAAATTTAAATGCTTTGAGTTTGAGTTTGCAGGCCTGCTGATGAGTTTGAGTAGTTTATGCGGACTACCCAAAAGTCCTTTCTTTGGTATTGTTCGTCGAGTTGAGCTCCTTAAGTTATGAGTTGAGCTCCACGATTACTGACAAATGCTTGCATTGACTGAACAGATCCACTCAAATCTGTGCGGTTATTTCCTCAAAAGACCATTTCAGACACTAATCTACATGGTCCTTACATGACCTGACCAAGATTATGTCTGGACTTTAAAGAGACTGTAACCTTTGAGTTTGTTTCGGCCTTTCCTCAGATAGGAAACGTCGAACTCATCTAGCTTATTTTTTTTTTATATGATATGTAAAAGTAATTCTGATATCCTGTTTACAGAATAAGCAATCTTCATTCATTTCATTTCAATTTGATAATTTTATCAATACTTATGTAAAAATAAGAAGTTCCAGTGAATTAATGGGTGTGTATTCACAGAACAACTCTATAAGTAGTTCCAAGGTTTCCAAGGTGTATAAGTTACCCACCATGCACCAAATCCCTTGAATGAAATGATTCCATTCAGCATTTACGACTGGTACCTACCTACCCACCCCAAAAGTCGTTATTCTGCCATAGAATGCGTAACGCGCCCTGTGGGTGGTGACTCACCGGCCGAGCTTACTGAAACATTCTGATATTGAGACGCAGTACCCCACCCCCGCCCCCACGGTATTATTCAGACCTTTGGTGAGTTTGGTGACTCATACGTGAGCTCTGAAGAAAATTGGACTCGTAACATTACATTATAATGACTGACTCATCATTCTTTCAGTTTTTGGCTTCATAAAGCCGCGCACACTTTGTATGCGTTTGCGTACGAATTTCACTCGTGCGTACACGTACGAATACGCACGAACGATTCCGATCTTCCAAGTTCGACGAGTTCCGAGTTCCGACGAGTTGAGATTTATTCTATTTGACGGAGAAAAACGTATCCAGTGTGCGCACTCAATTCGTACGACCATGGTCGTACGTGTACGCACGAGTGAAATTCGTATGAAACCGCATCCAAAGTGCGCGCGGCTTTAGTATTTTCACACAGACTGACGACACCCTGCAAAAAAAAATGGTAGGTATAGGCATAGACTAATATATATAAATGAGAGGAATAGGTAATTTTTGGTTCCAGTATAGTTACGCACGGAACTTTATTAAGTTCAGTGCGTAACTAACCGGAACTACTAATCTGTGCCGGAATTTGAAATTAATAAGGTACTAGTAATAAGGTGCTGTGTGTTAGGTATAGGGTTACCATCTGATAAGCATTTGCCGCATTTGACAGGCATTTTACGGTTAAGACAGGCGTGCGGCCGGCTTTTCAAAAATAAAAAACAGTGACACTCTGAAGCGAAAACTTGAAAAAAAAAATCGGTACCGCGGTAATCAACGCGTTGATGTCTTTTTAATGGTCAAAAGCTGGTGTCGTCACAGTGTCGCGAAATCAATGGTTTAGTCCCATCTTAAAAATGCCCAACACGCCTAAAGAAGTTTTCGCTCCAAAAAAAATGTCTTCGGAAACAAATCACTCAATAGTAAGTTCGTTTTTTTTCCAAATTAGTTTGGTGGTCGTAAATTGTTCAAACTATTGAATTTAGAATAAATGTCAGTCTTTAAAACTATCTGCCGCATATTATCTATTTTAAGACTGACAGTTTTTTTACAATAGACAGGCATCCTCCCTTACATTGATGGTAACCCTAGTTAGGTAGGTACAGACGCCAGCACATCAAGCTACTACAATCTGTCAAATTTATTTAATAGATTTTCAACTTTATCGCTGAAGTCTATGGTTCAAAGTTGATTGGGAAAATTTTACAGTTTCGGGTAGCTTGATGTGCTGGCGACTGTACATATACCCCACAATTTCGAGCTGTTAGACCTTCAAGCTTCTGTTGTACCGTGCACAGCACTGTCGTACCGTATTAGATATTTTAATTTTAAATGTAACATAATTCCATCCAAGGGATGGCTGGCAGAGGCATGTTTTGTAAATCTGCACATTAGTTGGATTGTGAAAGGTTTAGTATTACATACTTAGCTCAACATAGCTCTAATCATGCAGGCCAGATCAATCAAACGTCGATGAAGACTATTGAAGCTACCTTTGCCTATCCCGAAAGGCAACAAGCGAACCGCAATTAAAAACCGGATAAATACATTCGGTAGGTAAACTGTGTTAGTCTCTCTCTTGGTTCTGTTCTATTTTATCTTCTATGTAGCCTTATAATTATAATATAACACTGATCGTATGCTAAATTAATCACCTCTTTCCTTAGTTGCAACAGTAGGTAATTATTTAAAGCAACATTGTAATAAAATAATATCATTTTAATTTTGGCGGGAATTCATAAACCACCGATAATCTGTCATTTGTCAGTGGCGACTGAATAGTACGACCGCTATCTTTTTCTCCCTCGCACTCGCGAAATAAAGTTTACAATTCACCATACGCATGCGCAATGTCCGCGTACGTCACACGGCCGCCATGTGACAGTTCGTGCCTTCGCGGCCAATCGCCGGCAGTCGTTACTAGTGTGATGTCGGGTCCTCACGCACACACCTAAGATTTATCATTAGAGTTTTTGACGTTCACTAACCGGAGTAGTGTTACTTCACTACGATACGTTCGTTACTTGAATATTTTTTACTTTTAATTATTTAACCGTAGTTATCAAAATTAGTGCCGCGCGTTAACAATACAGTGTATGAGTTCGCGACATATTCTGTGACAATTCTTGGAAGCACTCAGCGTCGAGACGAGAGACCTTGATAACTAGTTCCTTGGCCGAGCGAGAGCGAAGAATCAGTTCACAGTTATTATTATAGGATCATTCATGCTGGAGGTACGTCTATAGTTTACAATTTGTGAAGTACATCGTGTGTGTTTGCAAATCAGTTGATCGGTATTCAGTTAAAAAGTGAGGTTTAGTGCGTTCAAAGTTCATGAAAGTACACTCTGAAAGTGGGAAGTGTTATGTTTTAAAACGAAACGAGTTATGACGAAGTTAATATAAATGTGCGTTTTGATATTGTCGCGTGCGGAAGGACCGCTGTGAGGTGTCCGCGGCCCGCGGCCTATTCGTACCGTGCCATGGACATCGGCGGAGGTAAACTGTACGACATGCATGTAATATGCCATACATTTTTGTTTCTGGCGATCTGCATTCTGCATCCGTCATTGCACCTTGGTTGTTTGCACTTTAAAAGTTTTAAAAGCAAAGGAAACGGATCATTCAGTCTAGTCTGATCAATTTTGGTGCATTTTCAGCCAATAGCTTCTCAATGTTCTAGTTAGCTGGGTGGTTGAGTGTAATGTTCTATTTATATCCTAAAAGCTGGCCGCACACTGTGCAAATATAAAAAAGCTTCTTTCGATGTACGTTTAGTTATATCCATGTGGTATTTTCAATTCATTCATCATACACATTATATTCTCTTCTTTGCCTCTTCACACTGCCTTTATATCTTTTGTCAATACTTTTTCTGTTCCTTAATCTATTTTTAGCTTCTAGTTTCGTTGACTCGTACAAAGATACCTATACTCACTCACTGTGCACATATTTATTTACATTTCTATTATCTGTAGTCATAATCTCAGAAGCAGAATCTAGACACTAAATACCACGTGATATCTCCCCACTTTATCAGAAGTAATTTCATTTGCGAATGTGTTCTTTTTCTGTAAACAACAGTCAAATTACATAATATTTTTAAAATTATCAAATTAGCATCACAGATTAGCATGCTGTGAAATTTTTCTAATGAAAGTCTAAAGTTTTACAAATTGACAGATGATGTTTTAAATCTGTGTTCAAAATATTGAAAAAACAATCTAATTTTGGTATTCTAAATCATCTTTTTGTAACAAATTCATTGATAAAGTAGGTACTCATTATTGTTGTATATCTTCTTAAAGCATATATTTTTAAATATAAATCCCGGGATTCCAGAGAATTCGGGAATTAGAAACTAGTCTGTAACATGGTGAGGAAACGTCGTCTTTAGCATGTGGTATTTTTTTTTTTTTAAACGGGATTACATAATTACTAATACTTATGTATTTACTTGAAGTTAATTTTAAGCTTCCCATCAATTTATGACTATGTTGAGTGTACGAGGAATAGTATGTAGTAGGTACCTACACACGATTTGACTCTATAATAAAAACAGTAAATTTGTTGATTCTGAAATCCTGGGATTTTTTCGATACAAAAGTGCATTCCATAATATTTGCCAACACCTTAAACTAAGTAAATATTCCTGCACCCGATTTGATTCTATAGTAAAACAAAACTAAATTTGTCAATTCCAAATTCCTGGGATTTTTTCGATACTTAAGTGCATTCCATAATAGCCAACACCTACACTTTAGGTAAATATGTATTCGATTGTCCGATCACTAGAGATAAGTTTAAATGTTTTGTTAGCTTTATTACTGGGCGCCAATACTTGAAACTAAAATAAAAGAAGATTGCAGTTAGGGTAAGGAGATTTAATTTATTTAACTCATAAGATGACCCACTGATCTTCAACTCTTGATGATTTGATTTGATTGACTTCAACTTTTGATGTACCTTAAGGGGTTTTTATAAATGTTGCTTTAAGTAATGATAAGCCACTGTATAATCAAACATTTTTGTTTGAATGTCGCCTAAATTTAAGCAACACTTTTTAATAAAGGGGTAAGAGCGTGCATTCTGAAAGTGGGCAAGATCGAAAATAACTTGTCAAATATTTCTCTGTTTGATTAATTTGGCAATATTTCTGTACAGAAATATGACATATTACCAACTAGTGAACTAAAATATGAAATGCAATAATTAACATAATACCGAATATTTGGTTTTAGATGTAAAAAAAGTATTTAGAAACTTTCTAAATGCCCTTTTTACACCTAAAACGGTTACAAAAACAAATTCAGTGTTATAATTGCAATTCATTATTAATATTATAGTTCACAAGTTTGCAATACTTACTTCATATTTCCATATTGCCAGATTAATCAAAACGGGTAAATATTTCACAGCTATTTGCAACGATACCAACTTTTAGAATGAACGCTCTTAGCTACTAGTGACAACAAAATTATTTAAGCATAGTTGATCTTAACAGGAATCATAATACAACAAAAACCACTTAGTTAAAAAAATTCAACATTCAATCATTTTTACACTTATGATATTTTGATTATAGGAACCTATATTGTAACATTATCTTCATGAATTTTTCTTTGTAATTCATTACAATGTTAGATACCTCCAGTGACTGAATAAAAAGGTAGGTAGGTTACTAAAACTTTTTATTCAAATATTGAAACTGCTGTAGTTTTCAAGATCTGGCTGCTTAGTGTCTGGTCAACAAAATGCAATGAACGTAATCCAAGCAAAAAGTTATTGATTCACAAAGGTAGAATGTGATGCGTAAAAATGTGAGAGAAACGTTTTCACACTAGTTGCATGACCTCATTTATCGGAAATGACGTACCCACATAGCATTTCATGAATAATTTTGCAAATATGTTTCATATTTGTTGCAATGTAGGTAGTGACATGAAACCTGTCCATCATCTTTGTTTGGTAATGGATTCTGCTTTCCCTTTTAGCATAATCAGCCTATAGTTTTCCCACTGCTGGGACACAGGCCTTCTCTCTTCGAGAGGGAGTGGGCTGTAAACTACCATGCAGGCCCAGTACGGGTTGTAGATGTCACAAGTCTTCGAACTTTTGGTTCTAGGACATGCCAGTTTCCTCACGATGTTTTGCCTTTCCTGTTTTGAGAGCAGTGGTGGTGAAATTATTTACATAAAGTCAAGTGGTAAGTCGCGGCCGTTACCACTGGGCCACCACTGCTCTGCTCTTTCCCTTTTAATGACCTATAATTACACAATTCACAAAAAAAAAAAACGGTTATAGCTATAACTCAGACCATATTTGGTCTTAGAGCCATAAGTACCCCTCAATACTTTTTTTGTTGATTTTAAGTTGGTACTTTTCAACGCAATGTTAACTATGAACTTTTCTATTTAATTGAGAAAATGATGATAAAGTTGTGTGGCATGCAAATGTTCATGTTTTGTGTTTCTTGTTATTGGCATAGCTATATTTTCTATCTTGTAATATTTATTTTAAAATGCTAAGTAAGCTCTAAGTCCATAATTTATTACAAGTTCCTTGAATCTATGAAATATTTAAAAGCTACTTTGTTGGTAAACCCATCAACGTGTTAATAAAATATCTTGGGCTAATTATGTCACTCAGTGTAGGTAGCAATATGTAGTAAGGGCATTTATTTATTTAGTACTACAGTTTTGTCATGCATTACGATGTCACAGTATTAAATCAAACATAAAATAGTAAATTAAATTACTTATGTGGGGAATGTAATTAACTAATAATCTTAGCAAGCAAGCGCGATTATGATTATGTTACAGCATAATAACTCAATTTACTAAACAGAATGGAAACAAATAATATAAACCAACATTTTCAGGGTAATTGGTTTAATAACGCTGGTTGTCATAAAAATTGGTGGGTAAAAATAAAGTTTTAATTGATTTTTAATGCTTAAAATCAAATTTTTACAAACCATATCTGGTGAAAAAGTTTAAGAAGAACAAAGCAGGTAATAAATTAAATATTAATCCAATCCAGCCTCTCCCTAGCTGGCCGCCCCAAGCGACGCCCTAAGCCAAGGTCCGTACCCCACATTGGGTGCCCATAGTGTATACTCGTTAGTATTTAAGTTGTATACCCTGGCTAAAGGACTTAATTTATTGAGCTACCCATGGGAAAATCCGGTTAAGTAGCCAACAGTCTCCTAGGTTGACCAGAAAGATGCAATTTATAAAAAAAATAACTTAAATAATTAATTGATTTTTAAAGATACCTAAATACTTATATAACTCATCATCTGTAACGACGCCTCATTGAGGCGGATAACTATTAAAATTCTATTGTGTCTCGTTAATGACAGTTGAAAGGCTATTAGTTAATAGCTTAATAGTTTCCTTTTAATTCATCATCATCATCATTCTAAATGGATGCCTTAGTTATAAAAGTCACCAAGTCCATTTTCATTGATATATTGAGTTTGCCAGTTCAAAAAAAAAAAACACCAAGTTCATTTTCATTGATATTGAGTTTACCAGTTCAAAAAATAATTTTTTTTTTGTCTGTGAGTTGGACTCATCCTTTTTTTAATTAAATGTCAGTAAGTCGTTTTTTTTCTATTCCTAAAATCACTAAATCCTCTGAACTCATTTAAATAGTCACTAAATACATCCAATTTTAACAAAAAATTACATAAATTTATGTGATACTGATAGTGATAAGTCACTAAATCCATGCATTTTTAAACTATATATCCTGTTCACACAGGTGGTTGTTTATTTTCACTGTTTTGAATTTAAACTAATTAGAAGTAAGGTTTATTATTGTGTTAAAATTAACAGCTAATGATAATAATAAGTTTATTGTTTGGCTGTTTGTTCTTTATTAAGGTCATTGGTTAAGATAATATGTCCCGAACTCTGCTAATTTTGCAATAAGTCCTGCATGTTAAGTATTTAATACTGATCATTATAGTAATAATATTATTTTTTTAAGAACATCATATAAAGCCTACCCATCAAACTGTTGCTTAATTTTTTTCCAAATTTATTAATATGGGCATTTTCTTAAACATTTTTTTATTTTGCACTTTAAATGATCTTGTCTCAAAACAAAGAAAATGGATTTTGTGACTTTTAGAACTAAGGCATCCAAATATAAGTAGGTGTCATTATTCACATAAGACGGATGATATGTTTTTCATAGGTACTTATGTCATTTGGATACTATTCTATATAATTTAAAAAATAATGCTGTTCGTTGGTAAGCGCATCACTTCAGAACGGCTGGACCGATTTGACAAATTTTGATTGGAGTGTAAATGGTTTCTATGGTCAAGGTTAACCTGATACTGCAATAAAAATGGAAGATTTCTGAAAAAAAATAAATGCAAAATTTTCTATCTGAATTTTTTTTTTACCAAAATTTTTTTTTAATGTTTTCTTTGCTGTTCATAGTGCCCCTAAGCGTATACTTCAACTCCTACAAATCCGCCCCTAAGACGACCCACTGACCCAAATTTTTGTTTTAAAATGTTCGTAATAGTCCAAATCAGAAACTCCACCGTTACTCTTTTAAAATGTTTTACAATATTTGTATACATTAATAATACCACAATAGGTAAAAATAATTAAAAATGAAGCAATGACAGAAAAAATAATTATGTAAGTAATGGATACATGGTGTTCACATATTTACAAGCATTGATACGTTTGATGTTGTTATTGACTTAGCTATACTGTAATTTCGGATTTAAGAATTTTTGTTTTTCTGATATCCGCCTATGTGTGAGTGAGTCGTTATCTCTTGTGATAGGATAGGGTCATCTGGCTTAACTATTTGTTGGGAGAAGCTATGTCAGTTGGTCTGCGGCTGCAACCTCGCGAACATCGAGTGGTAGCCTGAAGTATAAAGTCATAAAGTGCCAACGAAAGTCGGGAGCTATCATGGTTTTGGACGATTTCCAGGAAGTGATAAAAAACATCATTCATTATTTAGGTATGCTTTTGTTTAACTTTATTATTTATCATTTGATTGAAAACTGGAGCTCTAAATTCACATTTGACACCACTCTGATAGAGTATTGCAGAATGTTAGCTGGTCCGCTTAGAAAAGAAGAAACGCAAAGAAACGCCTGAGGCTTTCATACCATGTCTGCATTAATGGCATTTAGTAAATTATTTTTATTTCGTTTATGTTTTATAGGCACTATTTCAAACATTATTTATTACAAAAAAACGAAATGATTGAAATATAGCTTTAATTGAAAAATCTTTTTTTAATTCAACAATTTTTTTTTTTAGAAGTGCTTAGTTGACATCATTATTTATTTGAAGATTCTTATTTTCTAAAGCATTAGTAAATAAACTGAGTATAGTAAAACATTTGCATTATTAGTTGTGACGTTGAACTTATTGTAATAAAATGACTTGTTACATTATTATTTTTAATTTTTGTTTTTATGTAAATCGCTGATTCTTAATACTAGAACATGAGTCAGAATATTCAACACAGGCAACTTGTTCATTCTTTTTTTTTCGTTGAATAAAAAAAAGTAAAATAATTAGGTAACCAGGTACTCTACCCTGCACAAATTAGCTACTGAAAAATTACCTCACTTCATCATTCATATTCTTTCCTTACGCATTTTATGTCAGAAAAATACGCGCGTCTAATTTTAGATTAACACCCTTTCTCTTTTCTAAAAATAGGGTTACAAACCCTGGCAGCAAAACTCATATTTTTAATAGTCTGAACATGCAACGAATTACAATTGATTACAGTTGTAACAGCAATCATATAATTGCGTTTTATTAAAATAGGTTTTTTTTATTTTTATTAATCTATTTATTTTTTGTATAGATTCTTTTCTACATATTTTGTGAATGTGAGAACGCTGTAGGCTTAGTGGATTGTAGACCTGTTAACCATTTTCTATTTTGTTAAGTACTTGGTACTTATTGAAAGACCTACACTGTCCTCCCATACCTAGAAACACTGTTATATGAAAGTATTGTAAAAGCCAATTATTTTTAAAAGAGTAACCGTGGAGTTTCTTGCCGGCTCTTCTCCATAGGAAACGACCAATTGGAACCGTGCACCTAGCTTCTGACGTTTCATAAGTGCCCATGTAGGTTTATGTGAAATAAAAATATTTTGATTTGATTTGATTTGATTTGATTGAAACAAACCATTACCACATCAGCATAAAAATATATTTTCAAGGATATTTTAAAATAAGCAAAGGGAGCCCCCCTAAGTTTCATTCGTACCCTGAAGTAAGTAGGTACTTTCTTATTACACGACAATGACCGTTTTCACTAGGGATGCATCGATACGCATTTTGGTCGATACGATACCGATATTCATGAATACTTATCGGCGATACGGATGGTTAAAAGGACACACTATTTAAAAAACAAATTATTATAATATTTTCAGTTAATAATAGAAATTAAATGCGGAGAAAAGCGATTTTGCAAGTCCGTTTGGATGAGGCCAGCACGCGTAGCCAACAAAATGACTGAATGTGATTGTTATCTGTCATTTTGTCTATTCTTCCGTCGACAAAACCCGTTTCTATTGTGGTCATGCTAAGCGTGCTGCTGTAGAAAATAGGCTCTCGGATGCGACAGAACTCATTTGGAAACCGAAGTACTTTTGCGCCATCTTTTTATACTGTATTGTTGTGTCGGCAAATAAATATCGTCGATACCGACGTATCGGAAAAATCTAAATTTCGCTGATATTTCGGTATCGGATGCGTTCCTAGCTTTTATAAGCGACACCTAAATGTAATTGCCTAAATATTATTGCACGTTGAAACGGGATACTTATGGGCTGTTTTCCGGTAACCTGTACCTTACTTATAATAAATTGTTAATAGAATTTTGTTTGCAGTTCATATTTATAACTGTTAGCTTTGTTGTTTATTTTACCTGTAATGGTAAGTTACTCTATCACCTTTATGTTACTAATGTCAGCTTTTTAAATATATTTTTCCTCATCCTAACAAGACTGACTTTTTGAGACTAGTCTTTGTCATTAATCTCAGGTCGTTGCCGGTGGTATAGAATTCGTCTTGAGGTGATTCATGTCCATAATTGGACATCAATTGTCTGGCCGTCAACGCCCAGTTCTGGACAGTTTCCTTTCAAAGCACAAATAACCATTTTGACTTCATTCGATCGACACATGTTTAGTAACAGCCCGCTTAGCATGACCCGAATAGAAACGGGTTTTGTCGACGGAAGAATAGACAAAATGACAGATAAACACTCTGTCATTTAGTCTATTCTTCCATCGACAAAACCCGTTTCTATCGTGGTCATGCTACGCGTGCAGATAAAGTGAGACTCTTGGCTCAGGTCAAACGTACCGTTGGCAAACAGGTGCAGTGAGCCAGCGCAAAGGGCTTACCAAACTACCGTAGCGCAGTATGGTAACTGAACGAACCAGCGACATCAAAATATCCACACACTATTGCTTCTTATCATAGTGCTACCAACTCCATATAAATTAATGTCATTGGCAAGTTTATCTTGCCATAAATCCTTGTTGCATTCAACAAAGTATAGCGGGTAGTCTTAAATTATAAGTCATCATACACGCATACAATGATCTCGCTTATAAATTCAGAATTGTGAATAAAACTAATAAGGGGTCATTTGTATGCAGTTCGTGTGCAGTAAGGCATCCACTGTGCATTGTAATAAAGGCTATTTTCTAGCGCAATCACTTGTTGAAGTACTGCTATCTTTTATTGTCAACAGTTAAGTGAACCTTCTAATATGTCGCTATTGTAATAGGGAATATGACAAAAATATTGGTCACGTATTTTTTCTTTTTTTTACGTTATCAAAAGATACATTGAGTTAAAATGTGCTATGACGTCACGAGTATGTAGATTTTATACTTGTGACGTAGCGAATCCCGCTCCCCAATTTTTTGCGTTTTATCTAAGTATTTTTTTTATTAAATAATAAGTAATTTTTTATATGATAAAGCAAGAAATACTTGTCTAATATATTTTATTATCTGACTGACGGACTAAATAGAATTTCTTTTTTTTACTCTGGATCATCCCTTTTTATGTTTGAGTCATTCTTCCGACGATCAAAATAAATTGTTCAAATTGGGCTGAGAATAAGGTAGGCCCTTTGTAGGTCAAAAGTTATAAATATACGACCCCCACAACGCCCACGCTTCACCACCCTCTAGTACCTATTTATGTTGGGAAGAAGTGGCGCAACAAACTCCCCAGCAACACGTCTCTGTCTGTTTAGTCCGTTTACAAACTTATTTTCTCTTCACATTTATAGAAGCTCATTATTCGTAGAACTCTAACTACCATCCAATAAGGATAAGTATTGAAACTCAGACTAAATAAAAAACCAAGACAGCGCTGTCAACAGTGACGTGAAGCCAGTTTAAACATGTGTGCACAGAGTCAGGTGTAGTTTCATTGGTTGTAAATGTGAGCGTGGATGCACAGAGTGGAGGTGTAGTTTTGGCATGCTTCACTGTATTGTTTGCTTTCTGTCTTGGTTTTTTATTTGGTCTGAGTACTGGAGTTGCAATTTTTTCTCTTATCAAAACTATTGGTACTGTTTTTCGTTACTAAATACATATTATGAGTTCTAAATGCTAGGTGATTCACGTTTTCCTGTTTCCCTTATCCGCCCGGTCATAGCCTTTGAACTTCCTTTTTGAAATAAAAAAATACTTACCCATTATTTTAGTATTATTTTCCTCATTTCATAATCTGTGTTCAGACTATCTTATTGCAATATATTACGCATATCTGTTGACTCCCATTACCTACTGTAGTCATAATCATACCTATCATTTCGTGTGTGGGTCAAATCTCCAAACGACTGGTTGACACTTCCCGTGGCTGGCTTTTACCTTAGCCAGAGGCTAATTGTCATACAACGTGGCAAAGCCGCCAGTCTTTGTGTCGCGTCGCGTGTCGCGCCTGTTTGTAACACGCCTTTACCCAGTTACTGGGTTGTGGCGGTCAGATAGGCAGTCGCTCCATATAAAATACTGATATTCAACTGCATCCGTTCAGACTGGAAGCCGACCTCAACATAGTTGGGAAAAGGCTAGGCAGATGATGATGACCCTTCAAGTCTACTTGGGGTTATTTTGTTGCCGATTCCAAACTTAGTACAAAACTGTACTTAATGGGTTTGGAAGGTTTTAAGTAACTGAACACGAAGTATATTTTCTAAGTTTCGTTTGAAATAATTTTAACTGCTTTAATAATGTTATTATCGTTTGGGTTTCAAATTGAGTAAAACTGTCGGTCGATTTGTAATAAATTAGTTCAGACGCAGTTAAAATATGTATAAACCGCGGCCGCATTTTTTGCATCAACATGGCTTTGATTATTACGTACGCATACGTTTTTAATAATTAAGTACCTCATTTTGTGCATTTTCCTTCATATGTTGATTTAATCTTAATGAGTTAGTAACCATAATCAGCCAATAGACATTTCCTTACTATTGTTCATATAATTAGGTTATAAAACAGAATTTAATCTTACCTACTTTCTCTGACTTTCCTTCCCAACGCCACAGATTAAATACAGATGGTTCACTCCGTAAAATCATTTAAATAAAAAGCAACTCTTGCTGCGACACAATAAAATGCAATTTAGCACGCGTAGCATGACAACCATAGAAACGGGTTTTGTCGACGGAAGAATAGACAAAATGACTGATTATGATTGTTTATGTTGTACTGTCATTTTGTCTATTCTTCCGTCGACAAAACCCGTTTCTATTGTGGTCATGCTAAGCTTGCAGGTCGCATAGCGCTAGTATTCACCTAGAAGTTGCCTCTCTTTCTATCGCGTAACTCATAAAATCTTCTGACTACGTTACGCTCACTGAATTGGCCCGACAAGACGAGCCCGCCGCGTACTTGTAACTTCATACCTAAAATGCGGAGTGCGCTTTTTGTACTATTCTGTGCCCATGCAAACTCGAGCTGACAACATATTGTGTCTGGCATCCAATATTGTCTACCAAATTCCTCGAACTATTTCTTGTGACTATGTCGTATCTAACGCTAGAGAATATTGGTATTCTTTGGTTACACCGGTTGTGAAGGTGCCAAAATGCTAGCCCATCTTCCTTTACTTCAACATTCACAGATTTTCTGTCTTAAAAAATAAAGCTCATCGCTTTCAGGCTCTCATCCTTTAACTTTTATTAAATGAGGTTGGAAATTATCCTACGAGAACGTACTACGGGATAAAAATCCTTTGCCCTAAACTCCTAATCCAGGTCATGTTCTATTTTTGTGCCAAAGGACAATGACCAAATCCCTATGGGATGTGGCGTTGAAACCTTAGTCGGTATTGAAAAAACCTATCACAAAAAACAACCGACTTCCAAAAGAAACACTACACAGTGAAAAATTACTTTTATTTCGGAAGTCGGTGTCTTTGATTTTGAATTTTCGTTTTTTGCCACCGACTTCCGAAATTAAAATTATTTTTCACTTTTATCACTTATCATATCATCCACATATTATTTGGGAAAAAATACGTATTATTGAAGCTAATTCAAAAATTATCAAAGCAAAGTTAATAAAATTTATATGGAACCACCTCGGAAGGATACTCTTTAAAACAAAAAAGAATTTTCAAAATCGGTCCTCAATTGACGGAGAAATCCGTAGACATACATAAAACATACGCTACGAACATATAACCTCCTTTTTGGAAGTCGGTAAAAATGAAATGATAAACGGTTTTTCTACAAAAATGCAGTCCGAGATGATATATTTGAACTTGATTTTATGTGTACCTAACTCGGTAACTCTTCTATATAACACCACCTCATATTCACTGTTGTTCGCCATATTATTCTGCATCTAATTAATGTTTTTTATTGATTGAAAATTAAAATTGCAACAGTTTTGGTCATTGACTTCATCCAAATCCGTTGTCTTAAAAGACGTGAAAAGGTAACAGACAGACAGAGTTGTGTTATGTGTGTGTGTGTAGAAACTCGTTGCTTAAGCCGAGCAACATGAACTTGGGTATGAGACCTTTACATTTTCCTATTAATAACAGATTTTTATTTTTATTCATCAACTTATTTTAATTTCAAGCAGACTTGTATTGTGACCGGTTTTGGATTTTGAAGAACCGTCGATAAATAAGTCTGCACTTAGTAGAATTACGTTTATTATGGATTTTTTATTCATCGTTCACGGATTTTGATCCATGATAACATTTTGATTTTCTACCTGTTCTGCTACTTGTACTATTTTCGTTTGCCCTTTCGTACACGAAGTTTTCTACTCGTTTCTCAGAATGTCAAGGAACATCTCTGGCCTTCTTCATAATTCCATAATATCTCGTGGTCTCGATGAAAATAGTAATCTGCACCCTAATTGCGTAACATACGGTCAATCATAATCTGAATCATTTTAAAGGAAATTGCCAATCCATTGCTTCATCTGTTCGAAAAATTTACCTGCTCAACAATGTAAATAACGCAATGAATGTTGTTGAACTGTCAAAATGACAATGATGATTGATCGTGTGTGTTACGCAATTAGGGTTCTGTTCTGCAAAATGAACCCTGTTAAGATCCTTATTCGAGGGCATGTTCTTAACCATACTAACGTTGTATTATTTTTTTGCTTCGGCTTTGTTTTTTTTGGGTATTTGATATAAACTAAGTAAAAAGAATATGGCATTGTTTTCATTCCGTTACAGTCCACATGCTGTTTTACTCGCAGTCTTCGATGTACATGTCTTGAGCCTTTTTGGCCTCGCACTTGTTTTTCTCTGTTCTTCTATTTTGTTAGTTTTAATGTTGTCCTTTGTTTTGTATTTCCTGTACGCATCCCAAATAAAATATCTTTGTTTGTTTCTTTCATATTTTTAGTTTGGATGATGGATAGGTGCAATATTGAAGGTTGCTGGATATGCGTACTACGAAGAGATATTCAGATGTATCACTTTTTGTTCATTTTGCATCGTTCACTCGAAGTGAAACGTTTGAACACAAAATTAATTAAAAAATAAAAATGAAATCATTCGTGAACCGATCCAACCATAGATAAGATCCAACGATGTTGGTTTCCGATCTTTCACTCGCCTATCTAATGATCGAAAAGTGAAATGAGCACATGAACATTCATTCTAATGCAATTTTGTCGGAGTCGTGTAAACGTGGAATGAAACAATAATGATAATTCACTTTAGTGAAACGTCTGATATCAATCAGCTTTAAGCCCTGAGCTCCTCCTCTACTAGGCTCGCGTAAAGGGTCGGCTATAAGAAGGGTTATTCGCACTTCGTCCCATTCGCACTTCGTACCGCATTCGCAGTTGGTGCCATTCGCACTTGGTCCCATTCGCAGTTGGTTCCATTCGCAGTTGGTCCCATTCGCACTTGGTCCAATTCGCACTTGGTCCCATTCGCACATGGTCCCATTCGCACTTGGTCCCATTCGCACTTAGTCCCATGCAAGTAGTTTGTAAAGGAAGAAGTAGGTTTAGCTAGGTGGCTAGCTGAAAAGTTTCATTAGTCAGTGACAAAATCGGATTGTGGACAAACTTTGCAGAAGATTGTTAAAAAAAAAAAAATGTCATTAAAAACGTGCAAAAAGCACTGCCGTATTTTGATAACTGTTTTTGATTAAATTTTTTTAAAATTATTATTTTAATATTCTGTTCCACAAATATCACGTAGTTGCTCATTTTATTTTTTATGCGTTAGTGTTGCCAATTTCATGAAAAATCAAATATATATGATTTGCAATTTTGCTTTAGGCCTGCTCTTTTAGTGATAGTAGATTATAATACATAATACTTAAAAGTATTATGTATTATAATCTACTATCGCTGCTTGTATAATATCAAAGCCATGACCATTGAGGAAGTATTGTTGTTAACAGAATAACGATAAAACGATTTAATCAATCGTTAAGCCGTACACCGCGAAGTAAACTAGTGTTTACCTTGTCATTAATAAAATTTGTATGTTATATACGTTTAATGTTCGAGTAATAAATAATATTTCAATTGAAAGTGAAACTTTAATTTGAAACGAAAAGGTTAAGAGGCTTAAAAGCTACGTTATTTAAGATTTTTGATGCTCTGTGATTTTTTCCCCTCCTTTTTTATACAATGTTACATTACTCGAAAATGGTTGACTTAGGCGTCATTTGGAGTCATTTGGTTGCAAATGACCTCCTACATCCCCCTAATGGATTGCCGATATATTACCATTAACTCTGTATACATGTACATAATTATTATTTTAAGACTTAGAGCATACAAAGTAATAAATTGTATACAATTTATTTATTGACAGTTTTTTTGTAAGTTTTAGTAACTTTTTCTGCTATTATTCAAAATGTCCAATACGTCTTTAGGTGTCTCTATCATCACGTTCTGGACCAATTAAGTTTACTACCGGGCAAGCAAAATATAATCTTAGAAATAAATAACACTGCAATAATAAAAACGCAATTTCATTAAGGCCGAAGTTCTCTGACGATTCCAATCAGCCTTTATGTTTTTCGTAATTAAATTTTACTAGCTTCCATATCAGACTACATTTATAAAATTATTAATATTTTATTAATAAGTACAGACATTCCGAACTTAATATCGGATCAATAACGGCCCGGGAGCTTTAACAAGCGCCTTTGACGTCACCGGGAGATGTATGACGTAAGTCCAGACGGGTTCGTCTGAAGCTCTTTATTTGCTGACGTCATTCCATAGACGATCGTAGGCGTCTTTATCCTCCTGTAGTTTTACTCGTTGAAGTATCTTTAGGAAAGATTCAGTGATTTCTCATTCAGTGATTACACTTCATTGATATTCTATTCCAAATCAGCACGTTTAGCATGACCGCAATAGAAACGGGTTTGTCGACGGAAGAATAGACAAAATAACAGATAAACAATTACAATCTGTCATTTTGTCTATTCTTCTGTCTACGAAACCAGTCGTATTAAGAAAGATCTCTGATGCCGATGAGATGTTTAACATTCTGTTCAAGTTGTAAAGGTCTATTGTGGCAAACTAAGGCAAGAAGTCAATTACATTAATAAAGCAGTTTCAGCACTAAATGCAATCGCCGACCAGCGTAGCATAACAACCATAGAAACGGGTTTTGTCGACGGAAGAATAGACAAAATCCGTTTTTGTTGTGTTTACGCTAAGCCTACAGAAGATCGAATACGTAGGATTGTAGATTTTATGAGTCACTGTCCTTTAAAGTTCTTTAACCAACAGATGCCGTGAAAGAATCGTTAAAAACTATTACGTCGTTTATTGTTTACAAATGATACCATAATTATCATCAGGAGTTATGTCTACATTGTATATTACAACGATACGCGCCGTGTAAAGGTCAACTGCGCATAAATTGCGACAGATTGCTATAACCGGAGACATAAGTAATTGAATTGACCATAAAATAGCCAGATACTGTCGTCTTCTATCAATATTTAATTGTATCATTGACAGATTCTTCGTGCATTTAATTAAATACTGCATTACTAACATTGATTTCGCCTCCGAACAGTGTTAAAGGTCGCGACTTACGAGTTCTAGGTAGGTTCGAACCCCGACTGGCGCTTCCCTTTGTGTAAATTATTTAATCACCACTGCTATCAAAACCGTGAAGGAAAACATCGTGAGGAAACCGGCATGTCCTAGAACGAAAAATTCGAAGACATGTGACATCTATCAACCCGCAATGGGCCCTTCTCACTAAGAGGAGGGCTGTGTCCCAGCAGTGGGGAACATTGTAGGCTAATTATGGGCATTTCCTTTTAGCTCTTTTTATTGTTCTTATGTGTTGCAGCCAAAACTTTCTTTTATAACTGCTCGTCATTGATGTCTTTCTATCCATCTTCCATCGTATCGCTGTCTTGTCCATCTTTGATTGTATCATTCTAGTACTGCTATACAGTTGTCCAATCTATTGCCCCAATTTAGACGTGCTATTCAAGGGCCAATTTGCATCAATCAAGGTATTCGCAGTTTTGCACTGCAGAATTTCGTGTTACACACTCCTTTGCTCATGTCCATTGAATATTGGATGGATTCTTTTATAGTGATACTAGTTGCTATATAAATGTTTGGGGTGGACCACCTTTATCACTTAGGGGTATCAAAAATAGATTACGACCGATTCTCGGACCTACCAAATATACAAATAAAATTTCGTAAAAATCGATCAAGCCGTTTCAGAGGAGTATGGCAACTAACATTGTGACACAAGAATTTTATATACAAATATAGAAGATAGATGCAAGCGACCCGTGCTTCGCAGTTTCGCATGGTTTCTGCGACTTGGCAAAACATCGAGATTTCTATTATATGTAAGTTTAATAGTAATGTATTATTCATAAACCATCCGGAATTAATTCTATAAATGAGAGTCAAAAACCGCACCAAAATCCGTTGCGTGCGTAGTTTAGAAAAAGAACGCGGTCACAGAGACAGGTCACACGAAAAAAAAAAAGAAGAATAGGTTCCTATTCTTCAATATATTGTAGTCCTGTCCAGTACCTTAATTGCGTAATACACGGTCAATCACAATCTGTTTCGATTTGAAACAGATTGCTAATCCATTGCTTCATAAGTTGGAAAAAAAAATCTGCTCAACAACTTAAATAACGCAATGAATGTTGTTGAACTGTCAAAATGAAACAAAAAAGGCATAATTGTTAACGAAAATAAGTTACGCAATTAGGGTACTGAAGCCATTTCATGCAAGATCTCAGTAGATCAGACATTCATGTCTTGTGGATTGTAAATAATACTATCGTAATGCTACGGCCGCATCTGCGTTTATGGTGACGAAGCTTCACACAGTGATACACGCAGATGTGACTAACCATTATCGGTTATCGGCGCGATAGTTCGGGCTGCGTGGCACTTATGGCCCGGGTACACCAAAGGGAATTAGCGTGGCGCGCGGTCGGACTACGTCTCCGGATTACGTAGACAATCTGTCGAAATAAAGGAGAGCTATCTATATTATACGATAATTCGTTACAAATAATTAAATTAGCGCAATAACACGAAGCTTCGGGACACATTGCGTCGTCATGATAGACGCAGATGCGGCCGCAGCATTAGTGTAGATTTGATTGATGAATCACTGGCACTTGGCAAACCGGCGGCATCTGTAGATAATAATTAAATGAACGATACTGTAATAAGTAGGTAATAATGTATCGTTCTTTTGACATTCACATTTACTCTCCAAAACCTTAGCTGGACAGCAGACCGATAAATAAAGAGGCCAGTGAAGTTATGAAGGGACTGGGTTATTTCTGGTTTTGGGAGTCTTACTCGTTTCAGTGAGATGGCTGAGATACTTCATTCATATACATGTTCCGAATGGCATTTTGAAAGGTGAGCTTTGAGGCTTTCTTTTGTATCTTTTGATATTTAAAAAGTGCTGATTCTCTATTTAATTTGTTCTTGATTTTTGTACTGACTAGCGTTATTAAGTAGGCTCGCAAATCCCTCCTTATCCTAAGGGCACGTCTTATCCCTACCATTACCGCGCCACCCGGTCTACTAAACATGAGATTTCAGGGGCTAGTGCAAATCTTGGGGTTCATTCGATTTATCGAGTCTGGTTAAACCACGCTGGGATCGGTGCATTTCGTTCATTCATTCATTCGACTAGCGTTATTAAGAGGGCCCCTTCCCGGTCCGTCTATCGTCAACGCGAGCATTGTCGAAAACCTTGCGTGTTACATCCAGCGCAAGTGACAAATTGCTAACAAGCAAGTGAAAACGTGATAACATTGTATGACTAATAGTGTGCGGAAATTTCATGTCATTTAGAATGTCTATTAAATGTGCGAGGTTTCTATGAAAATGTTTTATTTTCTTTTACAATTTATGATTACATTATCAACGGCCAAAGTTCAGGTAAAATTTGTGCAAAAAAGCAGATTTTTGGAGGCTTATACTGAATTTGTTTCTCCAAATTATTATTTTTTTGCTTTCATTGAAACTCACAAGATACCTATTTGATTAAAATTTTCAAAAAAAATGGTTTACAACGCCATAATAGCGTACGAGCGTTTGCATGAAAAGTTTGACGGGTTGGCCGCTCTTAAGTAGCTTGACGTAGCCTCATCGATTTGTTGATGTTCAGTATATTGATACTTGGCAGGTTCAGATCGAGTTCTCACTTTCTCAAGGAGTAAAATTGTTTTTAATCAATGCCGGGAAATATTCTGGTAGGTAGGTCCTAGCGTTACTGGTGATTTAAAATTGATAATGACAAAAGTACTTACGATTAAATCAGTTTTTCATTAGACATGATTAATCGGATTAAAAGATAAACTGAAAGGTATAATTGCACTATCGTCTGCTAATTGTAATGCTGCGGCTAGAAGCGAGGTTCCTTTTTCTTGTAATAAGTATGTCTGCCTCATTTGGAATCGCCAATATTTAATGATTACATTTTGAGGGTTCCGAACCTTAAAAGGAAAAAACGGAACCCTTATAGGAACACCCGTGTGTCTGTCTGTCCGTCAGTCACAGCCAATTTGCTCTGAAACTAATGGACTGATTAAGTTGAAATTTGGTACACATATGTACCTCTGTGACCCAAACACAAATGCGTAACGTAAATGTATTTTGAATATGGGGGTCACTTTTCGGGGGCAAATAAAAAAAAAGTTTTGCAAACTGTACCGTGTGACATATCAAATAAAAGATTGCGAGGATCTCAATTTTTTTTAAAGTTTAAAAATAAATACAATTATAGATTTAAGAAAAAAGACGAAAATTTAGCTTATCTCCGAAACTACTAAGCCTACAATTTTGAAACTAATACAGAGAATGGTTCTTTACTCATATATCAATATTGTGCTTGCAAACTTACATTTGCAGTTGGAATGCATGGGAGAACATGTTTTTCAACAACAATGTTAATTTTGTTCTTGGGATAAATTCATCCCAACTACGGAACCCTTCATTGTGCGTAGTCCGACACGCACTTCGCCGGTTTTATTCACAATTGTACTTACTTAGTTACCTACTTATCTTTCACATTATCATTATCAAGTCGAAAGACATCCATTAGTTGACGATGATTGGCGTTTCTCAAATCCAACGGATTCCCACGGCCTTCATCAGGTCTTCGTTCATCATCATACCATACAAAGTACCTGGTCGACCGAGCTCTGCTCGGGTGAAAATAGATAAACATATCTTCCAGGTATACCAACGTTGTATCACATTCCCGAGGCTGTGAAAATAGAGAAAACGAATTTTCCCAGTTATGAGACCTAGCTAGATCGATTTTTCACCCCCGTAAACCGCTATATTGCAACTTTCATCGAAATCGTTACAGCCGTTTCCAAGAACGTGATTATATATAAACAAATATTGCTCATTTAATAGTATAGGATAGAATACAATAGAAAAATAACCGTACAATGTCATGTAAAAATTATACGAAAATTATGCGATATAGTCCATAAAAAAAACATCGCTCCATGTAAAATACTGGTATTCAGCTGCATCCGGTTAGACTGGAAGCCGACCCCAACATAGTTGGGAAAAGGCTAGGCAGATGATGATGATGCGATATAGTCCATAAAAGTTATTTCAATGCAAAGGATAACAAAATCGTGTATTTAGTATTTATATCGCCCGATGAGGACTCCTACGCATTGTTATCAATCACGATTCCCTTGCACATTCCAAGTTCAACTCGGTGCAACCACACTGACCGCACTCGGACCTTCACGATTGGCGCCACACATTGCGATGCAGAGCCAACGTTGGTACAAATGACGCAATGGATTCTAATAATCGTCAATCCATATACGGCCCGATTCTTCGAAGCTGGTAATCCATACATTTGGGATAATGCTTATGTCCCAGATTATATGGCAATGTTTTTGATTTACAAGTGCTTGTTGACTCGCGCGTTTCAAACGAAAATATCAATTACATAAATGAACCTTAATACTTGAAACGAGTTAGAGTAGCCATAACTTATCCTCGTAACGTATATGAGGAAAATACACGTATCCCGTAAGCCAGTCACAGATAGTTTGCATAAGTTCTAAACTGACTCCCAAACTGATAATATGATGATGATGTTGAGAGTAATATTAAGGTAGCGTATAAGACTACGGCCTGATTTGATATCAGAAATAGGATGGAGATTTGAAAGGGGTTCTTTGTAATATGATTGAGGTATCAATAAACTGAAACTATTTATTTAAATTAAACCATTTACAGGCACGTTTGAGTTGTCAAGGAGTCGGTCAGTTAGTCAGATAGTTGAAGCTAGTTGCCCATTCCAAAACGTAAATCACTATGGAGAAAAACGGGCAAGAAACTCCGAGGACACTCTTTTAAATCTAGATTAATATCTTGGTTTTTTTTTATTAGCCTACACTGTCCCACTGCTGAGCAAAGGCCTCCCCCAAATCCTTCCATGCATTCTTTTCCAAGGCCACCTCCATCCAACTCTTGCGGTACGCGTCTAGGTCGTCTCGCCACCTCTTCCTGGGCCGACCTCGGCGCCGCCGTCCATCCTCAGGCACCCACCGTGTGGAGACTGTTGTCCAACGGTCACGATGCATGCGGCTAACATCTTGGTTTAAAAGAAATAAAATCCTGCGTACATTACAATCTTTCTAGCTAACGCGTTGATGGATGGTAAGGTAATATTTCCATTTCCTTGTACACTTGGTTATGTCGGAGTTCATTTTCCATCAATCAGTTATTGCGCTTTTCCTCAAGCGTCAAATTAATATAATTTATTGAAAAACTTACATTTTTATGAACCCGTTATTTTGTTGCACTATCATATCTTCTTTTTCCTTGTCTGTTGGTTGAGATATGTTAGCCAGTTCGTGTGCATGGTTGATTCACCTTTTTGATCGATACTTGAACTTTTGAATCAGACTTGTCACTTTAATAATAAGACATATTGTTTTGATAGATTTGGTAAGATAATAGCTGTAGCTTTATCTGGTTCAAGTGGCTGAGTAACGCTACTATAGTGACTAACGCTAGAAATGAACCTACATAATATATTTTATCAATAATTGTGATGACTGATCAGTCTAATGACTATTGAGTTCTAAATGTCTATGTACGAAGTTTTAAATAGGTACCTACTTTTGTTTTTGATGTGTAACATCTTTCCTCTCGGTTTCCTGCAATCTGTGGGAGTAATTTCGTGAAAAGGAACGGAAGTGTGTAACAGGAAGCCGGGGAAGCGCGCGCTATTTGATCAGACCAATGAGCGCGCGTGGCGCTAGAGTTGTCTGTCAGATGGTACCAACCCAGTTTCCGAAAGGTTTTAAACAGGATGATGATAATGATGACGATGACGGTGATGATGATGAACATTGTTTATATCATACATATACGTCAGCCAAGATGTCATATACAAATCATATGCGACTACTGTAAAGCTCCCTTTTTTAAAATCAAGACCTACTTAGCGTCCCACTGTAGAACAAAGCTCTTATTTCCTCATTTCCGCTTGTTTCTGTGTACTGCCTTCTGGGTCTAGTTCTTTAGATAAGTCCAGTTCGCCCCGCCATCTTTGTAGTATTTCCCTGTTGTTTAGGACCCCTTAGTGTTTTCGCCCATAGCTCGATTTAAAACATTTATTTCTGAAAAGACATCCAAATATTGTAGCATGGTCTCATCATCATTTTCCTACCTTTAAACCTTTTTTTACCTTTTTTTTACGTGGGATTGGCGCAACACTTTTCTCTTTCCACTCTCCCTTGTCAACCGTCTCGCTGTCATTCACTCCCTTCTCTTTCATATCATTCCTCACACAATCCTTCCATCTTTTCTTTGGTCTTCCTCTCCTGCTCCATGATATTGTAGCATGGTCTATTAGCAAATTATTCACGTTTTTAGATTTAAAGTGTAAAACCAGTTTCTGTGCATTTGGAGGGCCTGGTAGCTAAGTAGTTACAGCTTCACGGCTGGATCGATCAGGTTAAGCTACGCTTGCCGCGGTTGGTCCGTGAATGGATGACATTTACATACCAAGACCCCTCCGTGCCTCGGAAAGCAAGTTAAGCCGTTGGTCCCGGCTGTCATTTGTAGATCTTTGACAGTCGTTACAGGTAGTTAGAAGCCCAAAAGTCTGACAACCAGTCTTACCAAGGGGTATCGTGTTACCTAGTAATTAGGTTGTGGAGGTCAGATAGGCAGTCGCTCCATGTAAAATACTGGTATTCAGCTGCATCCGGTTAGACTGGAAGCCGACCCTAACAAAGGAAAAGGCTAGGCAGATGATGATCGGTTTCTGTGCATTTGTTATTACTTTACTTGTATTAGTAGTTTTAGTAGATACCTGCACAATGCATTCGGTTCTTAGAATCTCAACCCGTGTTAATCTTAAAACTTGTTTAGCAATATCATCATCGATTGGCTTTTTGCTTTTATCCTGCTCATAATAATCTGACATGAAATGTTTTTCCGTTGATCTTGAACAAATATAAGGAAGTTTGAATCATAATATCGCACTATTCCAGAAGTTCCGATTTCTTAATGTTTTCCTTCCGTATCGTAATTATGGTTAGCACTGTTTTAGTTTTTCAATACTGTGTCTCTGTGCGCAAGTTTGTATTGGGCCTTTCTCTACTAACTGGAAACTTGTCTATTGACAGTTGTCCCAACCCTATTTTTCTAGAAAATTAAAAATATAATATGTTAAGTCGATAGATAGTTATAATATAAATACATATAAACAAGAAACCATTGTAATTTTCCCTTATTTTTCGTATTATAGGCAATTTTGTAAAAAAATGCGGCAGAGGACTGTTTTCCCACCCAGAGGACTGTTTTTTCCACCCAGAGAACAGTTTATGTCAATGTTTATATGAAGAAAAACACAATATTAATTATTAAATGTAATCAAATAAATTCTCTTCTTTATTGAATACTGTATCACATACAGAATTTAAATACTTATATTTATCAGGAATAAATTGCGAGCTTAGCTATCTAAGTAACGAATTAAAATAATTATAATCAAAATTAAGCTTAGGGAAGTACTAAGAATCCAATATATAGATATATATATAGAATCCGATAGATATCTTTTCTGTTTTTTAACCCCTTTTCTGGTCAGGCATTCTCGTTTTCCTGCGCCAAGTCTACTGTTGTCATCATTTTCATAGAAAGTTCGTACAATGTTTATGCAATCAGATGAAATTTTGTCTTTACGAGTCCGAAGCTTGGGTACTAAACCTGATTGACGCGCTGACTTCTGAATTGTCTTATAATATATAGAACTATCTTTGCTTCGCCATAACTTGTACTTGTGTATTAGTTTACCGGACACGACTTTTCCGAATATTTGTTTTTCTTTGCAGGTTTTTAAATTAGCATAGTTTTCTTTCAGCTGGGCATTTAACACTTCACCGAATAGCGCCTTTTTGACTACTTCTCTGCGAGTTTCTGGCGAATCACACATTACGGAAAGTTTAGTGTTAGGTGTGTCTACATTTTCCTTTTTCTTAGCTTTTCCAAACGTTCTAATCTCTTCCTATACTTCTCGGATTTTTTTCTGTAATAACAGAAAAAAATCCGAGAAGTATAAGAAGAGACTCGATCTTTTTGTCTTTATCCTTTACAATTTTGTCAAGTTTCTTTCTAGTATTAAGCTTTCTCGCATTACTTGCATCACTTCGTGGAGTGGTCATAGGTAGTATTGATGGAGAGACAGAACTTTGAGGAGAAGGTGAACCCTCGGATTCGGGCGTATTTTGTCGTACAAAATTGTTTGTAATTTCTTTCAAAGCTTTTTTTTGCGCGATAGGTAGCACAGTGCTTTCTCCATTCTTTAGTCATAGCTTTGTGTTCACGTCGACTCATAGCTTTAACTGACTTTCTTGTACCTTTTTCCTTCTTTCTTTGGTAGTCTCGTCATTCTTTTTCCTTCAATTGCTCTCTTTTTACAGGGTCATTTTTTAGCCGTTGATATCTTAATCTTTCTGCAATTCGTTTCTGCTCTTTTATTTCTTCTTTGGTTTTAGGTTTCTTCTTTGGTGGCATTGCGGCAATACTAAAACAATAAAACATACTTTCAATATTTAAAAAAAACCGTAAGAGTTTAAAAACAGGTAGTTACTAGGTACGTATTATTTTATATTTCAAAATCCATAATAATATAAACCAAAAGACCTGAATTAGCGTGAAAGGCCAATGTAAGAAAGACAGAGGCTATCGGCAAGCAGTAGGTTAGTGTAGACTATAAAGAATATTAATAAAATACACGGACGTCAAATAAAACAGTCCTCTGTCACATTGCACAGTCCTCTGTGTTATAAATTTCCAGAGGACTGTTGCACAGAGGACTGTTATTCTTACGTAAAAAATGTCATACCACGTATCAGTTTAAATATTACTTCATAACACAGAAACAGCTATAAATTATCACATTGAGCAATTTTTTTGTTAAATAAATATAATTATAACACATAAAACACCGTAAAATATACTTACCAGAGGAATGTTCACTCAACACTACAGAGACGTGGCTCCCACACAGACGCGGAGTTGTCACTACGCAAAATGGCGGCGACTTGTTTAGCATAGCGACCGAGTAAACTTCACACTGTTAACGTTCCGTTTCACGCGAAATGTAGCCACAATAGTGTTTAATATTTTTGTGGCACGATATTCAAATTGTGACAGAGGACTGTTCAAAAAATTTATGGACAAAATTCGAACACTAGTTTTTAGTACAAAAAAATTCTCTAAAATTATAATTGTTTTTTGTTCACATGCATTCAATATTCTTTATGTTCATAGAGTTATAAGATTTTACATTTTTAAATACAACTAATAAAAATCGAACCGAATCATTCTCGATCCGGAATTAGGACATAACAGAGGACTGTTTTTAGTGGCTTTTAGACCGAATTTATGAAATGATTATGATTTTAAATTATTGATTAAGCTTGGCTCCTTAAATAACAGGTTATATATTATGTGTTTTAATAAATAAAACTATGCATTAATATAGCCAAAGTAAAAAAAAAATGCTTGGACCATGATTTTCCTGTTAGTAGAGAAAGGCCCATTTACAAGTGCGTTTATGCTCAAAAGCTAATTATGACCTTATTTTTGAACGACGTTTTTTAAAAATGAAACCTAGCTAGATCGATTTGTCGCCCCCGAAAACCGCGAAATACAAAATTTCATGAAAATCTTTGGAGCCGTTTCCGAGATTCAGATTATACTAGAATTGCTCGTTTACTGACCTTATTGGTGATGTTCTTCAGAAAGGCCAGGTGCGTAGTACTCGCAACCGGCGTGCGTGTATGACCAGATGTATGAACGTAAACGAGGCAAAAGGACTATGTAAGGATCGTAGCAGGTGGCGTTCTGTAGTTTCTGCCTACCCCCATGGGAAGAAGGCGTGAGTTTATGAATGGTATGTATGCTCGTTTAAAGGTATTAGATAAAATGTATGACATTATTTGAAATGTGCAGCGTTGACTGAAATTCCGGTCGTGACTTCTTCGAGTTCGTTAAGAGTTTGGGATGTGATTAGCTTTTTGGGAGAGTAATAAGAAAGATATTCGTACTACGGGTTCGTTGATTGAAAGTTATGCAATTGAGACGTGTGGCCACTACCTAAGTCCTTTAGACTCGAATCGTCACTGTGCCGTCACTCAACACTGCGTCCGGCAATATTATTTTTACCTTAAATAATAGGTATATTTAAGATTATATGATGACTCGCTCAACTTCTTAAAATTGATAAGTAGCGCAAACAAATATACAAAGTTGTAAACTTGTTTATGGTAAATCATGTAGCAGGTTCTTCACCTTCGCAATACACGTGCCGTCAAGTATTTGTGCGGCATGAATGGCCTAAATCATTATACATTAACTCTATCTACCGTTTATCGTTACATTACGTAACCTTTTTTTTTTTTTTTTTTTTTTTTTGGGTGGGAAATCATCAAATGACTTCTCCCGCTCTGGGCGGAGCGGGAGGGCATGTCAGACTCTTACTGACTAAAACCCACCCGTGTTCCTTCAGTTGCCGTGTTGCCAGGGGGCCACGATTTCCCTATCGGTTTTCTTCGAACCCCCGGCAGGCATTGGCCCTAGCGGACCCCGTCAATTCTGCTGACATCTCTTTGAGGCGCGCGTGGAACACAACGCGCCGTCGACCCGGGCTTGGTCCTTATCGGACGGCGAGCTACCCATTGCTCACCGTCCGCAAGCCCGTGCCTACGGTGGCCGGAAATCCTCTCGTGACTCCCGACGCCCAGGGCGTCTCCTGCTGCGGCGGTTAGGGGCGCGAGGGCGCGAAATTTGCCTTTCCCTCACGCGCTCCGTCTCCTCCTTCGCGAGCATTACTGCTTCGCAGAACGAGGTGACGGCCTGCCATTTCCTCTCGCTCCGTAGCATGGCCCGAATCAGGGCCGGACGCGAGAGATCACCGCCGCCGATCGCTTCCACGAGGACACGGCGATGCTCTGCCCAAGCCGGGCAGACCTCCACCGTATGCTCCACCGTGTCCTCCGGGCGATCCACACAGTGATGACACCCGGGCGTTTCCTCCCGCTTTATCCTGAACAGGTACCTCCCGAAACAGCCATGTCCGGTGAGCACCTGTGTCAGGCGGAAGGTGAGGACGCCGTGGCGCCTCTCTAGCCACTCCTCAAAGAGGGGTCTTATCGCCGCAATTGCGGCGTGCCCAGCGCTGGGTTGCGACAATCGCACTCTCCATTCCGCCATGAGATCCCGCCGGAGCTCTGTCCGCTGTGCCGCGACTTCTTGCGGCATCGGAGTTAAGCCCCGGCGTTTCGCCTCCTCGCGCCACTCCCAAATGTGCGCGAGGACCTTTGCCTCCAGATCCCATGGCGGTACTCCGGCAAGGAGGCTCGCCGCCTCGCAGGAGACCGTGCGGTATCCTCGGGCCAGCCGGATGGCCATGACCCTTTGGGACGCGTTAAGCCGGCGGGCTGGCTGTCGCCTCAATGAAGGCGCCCACACCGGCGCCCCGTAAAGGGCCATGGACCGCACGACCCCCGCGTAGAGCCTCCGGCAGGAGGCGTTTGGACCTCCCAGATTGGGCAGGAGCCGCTTCAAGGCAGCCCCGGCCCGGTCCAGTCTGGGAGCCAAACGTCGGAAACATTACGTAACCTGGCATCGCGCTTTGTCAAAAAACTTTTTGTCTGTGTCTAGTCTTTGACCAAATCATTACAAATGATTTGTATACATAGAATCGGCAGCCCGATATATTGGCATTGCCGATTATAAAAAAAAACTATATCAAACAAACAGTTCGAAAAGCGCGCGAAACGACGACGCGCGCGCAGCATTGTCGCTCCAGCGCATGCTTAGCTACATTCCAACTAGGGTTGCAAAATTACGTAATTTTACGGAAAACGCTGGTAAAATACGGGTATTTTACACGGTCGTTTATATAAATTTCGGTAAAATTACCGGCGAATTATGAAGTTTTAAATTTTAATTTGTGCTGTCCTCTGCTCTGCCTCTGCACATAGATGATATTATTATAATCCATGACATGGTGTGATTCATATCTTGATTGTTTGACTTGAGAATTAAGTTTTAGGGATTTTTAGTACGCATGAGTCGCACGAGCCCAGTTTTCTGTTTTTTTTTTAAGTTTCAATACTGCTATAATCTCCGACAAATTTCATTCAAATTCTTTTATCCGTTAATAGTGAAGTAGTGACATACACACAAACATACTTCCGTATTTGTAGTGTTTTAGTGGGTATGACTGTATTAGTACGTTTTTTACCGAAATTTTCCATATTTTACCGTAAATTACGTAAAATAACATTTTTTACCGCATTATACCAGGGTAATTTTATCGTTTTACATCCCTAATCGCAACACGGCAAACGCCAGTGTTTGCAGTTGACTGAGCGGTGTATTGTTTCGTGCCTGTTTCAAGTCACCGCTATTCGTGATTCTGTTTATTCACAGAGAAGTGACGACTATAACGTCTGAAATACAAAAGACATACAAACGCCCGAGGTACATACTTATTATTTATTTGATTTATTATCTACTAAACCATCGGTATTGGTATCGCCGATTATTTACTACAATAATCGGTATTGTATTGAGAAAATTATGTATTGTTACATCCCTATAATAAAGCATTAAAAAAAAAGTATTATGATCTAAAACGTATACATATGGAACTCGTAAATATCGCTGCTACGTAGCGATTACATAAAACAGGGAAATAAGGAAAACTGTGACATTGCGAAATAATTCTTAAAATAACCCAATGGTGACTGAAATTGTGATGGTAAACCCAGTAATAGATAAGAACGTCACGTCAGTAGGTTTCTACTGTAATTCTATTTGCTTAATGTCCCTCGGGAAACATCGCATTTCCGAATATAAACGAATGCTAATTTCCATGTCCATCAATTATTGGATATATCTTGTATAATAATTTGAATTCAGAACTAAGTACTTTATTGTTGTTTTGTTTTGATTTTCGTGTGAACTATATTATGAGCCTGTCGTGCCTGCGACTTTAGCAGATTTCTTACCATTTTTAAAATAAATTACATTAAGTAAAAAGATTATTAACAACTCTAAATACTTCCAAGTCGATTGTGAGCGTCCGGTCTGCACCAAGTGCAAAGGGCAACTGATAGAAATCCGACGACTGATGAAACACGAGGTTTACCGAGGGACATTAAGAACATAGTTGTACTATACGTAACCATGTTCATGTTGTGAATGCATAGAGATGATAAGTAATGGCCTATCTCAATATGTTTATTATTATACCTATAACCTAGACCTATCCATCAGACAAATGACGTTTATGTAATATTGATTAATAGTATAGTATGCAGAGAGAACAGTGATAGCCTAGTGGTGTGACCGTCAGACTGCCAAGTCATAGGTCTCGAGTTCGAATCCAAGGCACGCACTTCTGAATTTTCGGATTCGTTTGCGTATTGTATAATTATCACTTGCTTCAAAAACGGTGAAAGAAAATATCGTGAAGAAACCGACCTGAGAGACATTTCTCGACGGCATATGAAGCCAAGGCAGAGGCCCATGGGCGGCTTAAAACTCTGACATCAGGTTAGTCACTAACCATACGATAAGTAGAAGTACAGTATGCGAACCACTAAGCAGAGATTTACGAAACTAGCTGCTGCATGGGTCGTTCATAACCAAGTTAAGGAGGATTCGCAGTGTTATCGGAAAGCACGTTAAGCCGTTGGTCCCGACTGTCATTCGTGGATCTTTGACGGGTCGTGAGAAGCCCGAAAGTCTGACAACCACTCTTACCAAAGGAGCAGCGTTTTACCCAGTAACTGGGTTATAGAGGTCAGATAGGTAGTCGCTCCATGTAAAATACTGGTAGGTAACCTGCATCCAGTTAGACTGGAAGCCGACCCCAACATAGTTGGGAAAAGCCTAGGCAGATGATGAACTCCTTGATAACGATTATGAAAAAAGTCATTAGTATTGGAAAGTCATTCAATAACTATTAGGTTATGTAATGGAGTTTTATGTAATTAAAATCCTATCAAATAACCTAATCGGCAAGAGTAATAAAGTATTGTGTGGAAAATACATTATTTTTATCTCATTCTGACACGTTCTTGGGTAAATCTATATTAATATTACCGCCTTTGTGTTCTAGTGGTTCGGTCAGACCCAGAGATTCCGATTCCCAGTGGGGGCAAAATTTTCTGCTAGGTTATGTTGGTGGTGGAGCTTGATCTAAGTCCGCCTGGCTAGCAACCACCATCTTATCTAAGTCTGTCGGCATAACAACAATGTTAACAGCATTATTGTGTTTCGCTAGTTAGATATAAGGTAGCCAGTTCCTTCTATGGTTGAGGATACCGGGTGAATCTCTTTTCCACCTTCGGCCTGATCATCACTTACCATCAGGTGAGATGCGGATCAAGAGCATCACCGTTGTGGCAAGTGAAAACTTAAACAAGATCGCCTTGGTGGAAGAAAAATACTTGTATAGAACATTGGTCCGTAACCTTATCTAAATAAAGAGCACAATCGCGTTTACAAAAAAAAAAAAAACTTCAGAGACCTTTAAAGTAAAAAAAAAATACTTGCATAGAACATTGATCCGTAACCAAATATAAATAAAGAGCACAATCACGTTTACAAAACCTTTAAAGCAAAAATACTTGCATAGAGCATTGATCCGTAACGTAATATAAATAAAGAGAACAATCGCGTTTACAAAAATGAGGTGTCGTCATTTAGTCCCATCTCAAAAATGCCCTACGAGCCCAAAGAAGTTTTCACTTAAAAAAAAAATGCGAAAGTAACTTGTGCCTGTTTGTTATCTTTTCACGCCATAATGCCTGTACGAATTTCGAAGAAATTTGTACACAGGTAGGTACACCATAGCCTGGGTAAAGAAATAGGATACTTTTATTCCGGTAGTAGGTACGTTCTCGTAGGATAATTTCTCACCTCCACTCGGGTGAAGCTAGTCTTTCATAAATTCACCAGTGCCGAATCACTCGACAATGGTGCCATCCAATTAGTGAAGTGGCTACTAAAAATATGAATAGCTAATGATATTGGCGCGAGATATGCGCACACGCACGCGTCGTCACCTAGTCTGCGTCTGATCGTGACGCGGTGCGTGGGCAGATGATGTGTTGACTAGCGACATAACGATTATGACTACAGAAGAACCACTCAGTTTTTCATGTGTGTGACCGTCGGACTGCCAAGTCAAAGGTCTTGAGCTCGAACCCAAGGCCTAGACCTCTGACTTTTCGTATTCATGTGCGTATTGTATATTATCACTTGCTTCAAAAACGGTGAAGGAAAACATCGTGAGGAAACCGGCCTGAGAGATATTTCTCGACGTCGTGTGAAGCCAAGTCAGAGGCCCATGGGCGGCATAGAAACTTTGACACCAGGTTAGTCACTAACCACACGACAAAAAGAAAAGTTCTTGCTGGAAGTGAGGGACAGAATGAAGATGCAAGTGTTTTTTTTGTGAGATCTTTGCGGAACTGTTAAATTGTATACTCTCCAATCACAGATTGAGTACGTTTCGATTTCGAGCCGCTGCGTACGCAGTATTCTGTTCAGCGTTCGTAATAAATTTGCGCTCATTTTTGGATCAGCCACCATTATGAAACTCACACTTCGTCTCTGCTTGTCAATTATTTTCTTGACAAATTTATGTTGCACAAACATGATTCATTTGTTGTGCACTTGTGCTCTCGTAGAGTATAGTGTGTTAGCACTTCATTGGGTAAAAGTGGAACTTCTGCAAATTATATTTTCTATGCTTTGCCTTTATGTGCTTTTCATTTTACGTAAGATAATGTGAACAGTTGACTGTTATATTTATTGTTGTTTCTTTTATAGTCCGTATGACGTACACGTACAGTATAACTATTTTCTTAATGTCCCTCGGCAAACTTCGTGTTTCGTCAGTCGTCGGATTTCTATCAGTTGCCCTTTGCACTTGTATATTGGTGCAGACAGGACGCTCTCAATCGACTTCGAAGTAATAGAGAGTTGTCAATATTCTTTTAAGTTAATGTAATTTATTAAAAAAATGGGAGGAAAGCTGCTAAAGTCGCAGACACGAAAATAGTAGGTTCAGCTCTGTATAGTTCACACGGAAATCAAAACAAAAACAACAATAAAGCACTTAGTTCTGAATTCAAATTATTATACACGATGAATCTAATAATTGATGCACATGGAAATTAGTGTTCGTTTGCATTCGGAAATGCGATGATTCCCGAGGGACATTAAGAAAATAGTCAGACTGTACTACAGTAGTTCTCTCTAAAACATCTTGTCGATTGATACATTATTTAAATGCGTCTGCTTATAATTTATTTGTTCCATTTCTATGTTTTTGACATCCGGAAACCATTTTTAAAACATAGCGACGTTTCTTTTAATTCTCTCTATTTTCTAATTTTATTATTTACGTAAATATCATCTGCCTAGCCTTTTCCCAACTATGTTGGGACCAGCTTCAAGACTAACCGGATGCAGCTGAATGCCAGTATTTTACATGGAGCGACTGCCTATCTGACCTCCACAACCAAGTAACTGGGTAATACGATACCCCTTGGTAAGACTGGTTGTCAGAGTTTCGGGCTTCTGACTATCCGTAATGACTGTCAAAGATCTACAAATAACAGCCGGGACCAACGGCTTAACGTGCTTTCCGAGGCACGGAGGGCTCTCGGTATGTTGGTGGCGGATGGTTACCTATCCACAGACGAACTTCGGCAAGTGTTGCTTAACCTTGAAGATCGATCCGTGCGGTTGTTATTATTTAGCCACGATCCTCGTTATTTATGCAAATAATCACTTTGAAAAGACTGATTTGAATGATTTGCCTTTGTAGTGATCGGTGCTCCACCCACGTATTTAATTTGTATGCACTCAGTAGCAATTTACCTCAATTATGGAATCCTGTTAATAACTATAATAAAATATTTTCTGCGCACTTATTACAATTTATTGTTCTGCAATGGTGGAGTCGTTATTATTCATATTTTTTTGTGTACACTCACGAAGCATGAACATTAGGCCGCGCGCACTTAGGATACGTTTTCGTACGAATTTCACTCGTGCGTGTACGTACGGTCGTACGAATTGAGTGCGTACACTGGACACGTTTTTCTCCGTCAAATAAAACAAATCCCAACAAGTTCGGATTTTTTTACGGACGTCGGAACTATACGTACGGCTAAGTCGCACTCAGTCTGCACTTTCCCTTTGTACTTGGAAGGTCGGGATTTTTCGTGCGTGTTCGTACGTGTACGCACGAGTGAAATTCGTACGAAAACGCATCCAAAGTGCGCGCGGCCTCACAGTTGGCATTGGTAAGACGGGCTGGCGGGCTTGGGGCTCGGGTCGGGCTGCGGCTCGTGCCCGCAAGTCCACCTTAAAGCGCGTATTTTGCGTACGGGTGGGAAATTGATTATTCGATCCATCCCAGATCCTCAAGGAAGGCTAGCAACCGAAATATTCCGAAATATTTTCGCAAAACAGAAGGAATGTTATGGAAAATAGAAAAAATATGTGGGTTCACCTTTCTTAAAAAAAAAATTGCCACATTAACGAATGCGTTGATGTCTTTTAAATGGTTAAAAGCTGGTGTCGTAACAGTGTCGCGAAATCAATGGTTTAGTCCCATCTCAAAAATGCCCAACGCCCCTAAAGAAGTTTTCATTTAAAAATAAATAAAAAAAGGAAAAATTAAAAAATGTAAAACAATAAACAAATCAATAATATGACGTTAGTGTAAGGTAGGTGTTTATGCACATGACTGTACTGGGCACTTGCACGTAGATATCGCTTTGCTAGTTTAATGTTGTTCTTTTATGTATGTCTTCTTTGTACCTGTAAATAACGTTTTAAATAAAACCACAAACATGTTAATTAACGCGTGATAAATCAGAAATTAAATAATGCAATGACTTCTCAAGAAATCCATCTACATATTTTAAGTACTAAGTACAGGTACAGTCGACAAAAAAGTTTTGTATGCAGGGCATGATACATGTTGCAAATATGCAGGCATTTCATTTCGTTATGATTTTGTTTGATGCTGTTATTTATTATAATTTTTAAACATAAAAACTGTATGAATCAAAGTTTTGACGACTCAGCATGCACTCAACATGTGAAAAAAGTCTGTTTCAAAATTATGTGATGAAAGTGTAAACAAACCCTGTTTAGGTTAAATTCTTACGCAATTATTCACTAAATGGAATTAGTAACACATTCATCATATTTAGATGGTTTCAATTTTAACTTTTCCCAATAATCATTATTGTTTGAATAACATTATTAAATTGTAATTGAAAAATAATCAACGGAAATTGAGGTTATAAAATTAACGCCAATTGTCCAAATAAAAATAAAAAAAACTTCGAGACAGTGATTTCAAGTTTAAAGTATTCGAATAATCAAATCAAAGCACTTAATTTGTAAGAGGCACTACAAAATTAGCATCCGCAGGTACGTTTTGTAATCGAATTTGTTTACATTTTCATTTAATACTTTTGGAACGGATCATAGTTAGCTGTCTCCATGTCTGCATACTTATCTCTTTGGTCAAATGTACGTGGTATTAATTGTGAAAATAATTGTTACTTACCTACCTATTTTAAATACTCCCTTTATTTATTTACAATTAATTTGTTTTAAAGTTTCTAATTGCAACTGTTTTGTTAATACATGATTAAAATAACTTGATCGTTTGTAGTAGTTTCATACTATAATTATTAAAATATCCTTTGATATCATGCAATCATTGGCTCCGTTCAGTTGTACTTAATTATTATTTTAATTAATATTGGTAGTTTTGGTTAAATGATAAAGCCATAATTAGTTAAATGTCCTTTTGAATTTGGATGGGTTTTTAACTAATTTATGTGTCGAATAATAGGTAGGTAGGTACACATGTTTGTTTGTATGTGACCATTCGGGCTTCTCTATTTTTAAGATTTTGTTATTCATAGTTTCACCCAGAAAATAGCTATTTTCTTTACTGTATTAAATAATTACCATTATTGGCATACGTAATTGTTTTTGTATGTTAAAAGAACCTAAGATTTGTGTTAATGTGCCATGTACGGTCAGCGACAAAAGTCGATTAACACTGCTAATTTTACACGTTAACTAAATTGACACAAAATTATTCGATATATTGTATTTCAGAATTTCATAAAATAACTATTAACTATGAGTTAATACTCTTTTAATTTTACTTCTGTTTCGATTTTAAATAAGTAAATATTTTAAGATTAAAAAAACTGAATTATTAATCGTGTTTTTTCGCTGACTGACCTAATCATGTTTCATTACATACTTTTGTTTAGTAACTTTCTTTTACTGTTGTGCTATCTGTGGTTGTGCTTAGTAAATATTCATTTTTTCATTCCGTACTTTTAAAATTATTGGTTTCAAATGTATAATTTGGCAATTCTATTTTATTTTTTTCTTCCTAGAGTTTGTGTTTAATTGAAGATTATTGTAGTTACGTATTTACTTAGTTTACTTTATTTACAACAAACAGTTTTTTTAAATATATCATTTTCTTTTTTTTACAGAAAGCGCCATTTGTATAGGCGGTCCCCACAATGAGGAACAGCTGAATATTAGTGATGTTTGTGAGTAAATTTGTTCATAATAAATCTTTTATGCTTAGGGTTCATGCTCAAAATACCATTCCAGACACTAATCTGCATAGTCCTCACGTCACGATCTAACCAAGTTTATGTCTGGACTTTAGAGTGACTCGTAGTCAGATAGGAAATGTTGACACAATGTAGTTTTTTTATATTTTTTATATGACGTGTTGAAGTGATTCCGATACCTATCCTATTAACAGAATAAACAATTTAATTTCGTCCACATTTAACACTCACTATTGCCTACCAATAATATAGTCCGCGCGCGACTGTTAGTCACCGCCAGCACGGTTAGCATGACCACAATAGAAACGGGTTTTGTCGATGGAAGAATAGACAAAATCACAGATAAACAAACACATTTTTATGGTTGTCAATTTGTCATGCTACGCGTGCTGAGGTACGAGTATGTGAGGGGTGAGACGGGGGAGGTATAGAAAGGCTAAACTAACTCAGTCTGACAATTTTGTCAATGGCGCCCTCCCCCGTCTCACCGCTTACATACCTCATGCGGTGACTAGCAGTCGCGCGCGAACTATAACTACAAATTAAAATGTAAGGTTGACCCCTGAGTTTGTTTCGCCATTTCTACTCGGGGGTAGTCAGGTTGGAAATGTTGACACAGTGTAGTTTTTTTTTAAATATGGCGTGTTAAAGTGATCCGATATGCTATTTACAGAATTTTAATTTCGTCAGATTCAGATCGGTCCACACTTAACACTCACTATCATAGTATAAAGAGAGGTAGTAAGCTATTTTCATAGAAACGCACCGCGCGCGGCTTGTATGTGTGGGGCCGTAGTATCTATGCGTCGCCGCACGCACACTTAATCACAAAATTTCACAAAACAAAACACAAAATCTCGACCCGTTTCGATTAAACGGGTCGAGATTTTGTTAAGTGTGCGTATACAAGCCGCGCGCGGTGCGTTTCTATGAAGTTAGCTTACTACCTCTCTTTATACTATGTCACTATTGCCCACAAATAATATAGTCCGCACGCGTCTCCTAGTCACCGCCTGAGGTATGTTAGCGGCGAGACGGGGGAGGTACACAAAGGTCAAGCTAACTCAGTCTGTCAATTTTGTCAATGGCGCCCTCCCCCGTCTCACCGCTTACGTACACACGGCTACACATCAAGCTGTGCATTTCCAGTTTATGCTGATCTCACATTGTAAAGGATTTCCGTACAATGCGAGGTCAGCATAAACTGGAATTGCATAGCTTGATGTGTAGCCGTGTTTACCTCAGGCGGTGACTAGCAGTCGCGCGGACTATAACTGCAAATTAAAATGTAAGGTTGTGCACTTAGTTCATTAGCTTTAAGGAAGATGATCTGTTGCCATAGCAACAGTGCTTTGTTACAATTCCTCATCATTCTTCTGCCATTCTCCCAATTTATTTGTGGTCTTTTTCTTCCATACTTCTTTATTGATCGTCCTCTCGGTAGTCACTCCCTTTCTAGCCATATTATCTTTCACATCAAGCTATTTTTAACCGACTTCCAAAAAGGAGGAGGTTATATGTCCGTAGCGTGTCTGTTTTTTTTTTTACGTATGTCCACCAATATCTCCGTTACTTATGGACCGATTTAAAAAAATCTTTTTTATTAACTTTGCTTGGATATTTTTTGAGTTAGCTGCAATAATACGTATTTTTTCCCACTTAGTACCTATGTAGATGATATGATAAGTTCCTGTCACTGGTAGCAGGTAGTGGTATTCGAATGTGTGTGGGGTAAATACCACAACTAAAAAGCGAGAAATAAAAACTTTTTACAAAAAAAATAACCGACTTCCAAAAAAAACACTACAAAGTGAAAAATAACTTTCATTTCGGAAGTCGGTGGCAAAGAACGAAAATTCATAACTAAAGACACCGACTTCTGAAATGAAAGTTATTTTTCACTTTGTAGTGTTTTTTTTGGAAGTCGGTTGTTTTTTTTTTTTCTAAAAAGGTCGGTTGTTTTAATCACGATGGGGAAGCTCTTGGCCTGCATCTCACCTGATAGTAAGTGATGATCAGGCCGAAGGTCGAAGCGAGTTTCACCCGGAATTCTCAACCACAGAGGAACTGGCTATCTTACCTCTTACTGCCGAAAAACAACAATGCTGTTAACATTGTTGCTATGGCAGACTAAGAACAAACCTTACCACCAACCAAACCGAGCAGTAAATCAAAACACATAAACTCAATACTTACAATTCATTATTCAACTACTAAGTAGTCCGTAACTCTCAAAAAACTAGTTTCTTTTAATTTATCAGCGTCTCTGCAATAAATATTATTAATAATGTAAGAATATGCTAAATGATTCCATCTCATATGCGACCTTCGCTGTTAAATGTTTTGTTTTTAATTCGTATTTTGATGTACCTAACTCATAATTGTTTGCGGTTTTCTCCTTAAAACCAGCAATACAACCTGTACCTTTTGATGTCCCATAACTCTTAAGGTAAAAATGCTTTAAGGGGGAAGCGTCAGGGTAGCCCGCGAAATTTAAATTTTCTTACGTTTTTTGCATTTTGCAGGTCAGTGTCAGGTTTTATGTTGATTAAAATATGATTCGCGGTCGTAACAAATATGGCTTTACTCAATTATAATCACTACAATCAGCAATAGTGATTAAGAAGAAGATAAAGGTGTCAAATGTCATGATTTCATGAAATTTCATGAAATCATGACATTTGACACCTTTGCCAACTTATGGAGTTGTATTGCTGATTTTAATGATTATAATTGAGTAAAACCATGTTTGTTACGACCGCGAATTATATTTTAATAAACATAAAACCTGACACTGACCTGCAAAATGCAAAAAACGGTAGAAAATTTGATTTCCCCCTTAAGTAAAAATAATGCAAAAAGTCCTAGAACAAGTGTTCCAAAAATACATAGTTTCGAAGATAACATCGCCAATCAAAATGACCGTCAGTTTGATTAATGAGTACCAGTAAATCATTTTCATTTAAACCAAACATTCATAATTAAAGCTAAGAAAATGCGACGTAGCCATATTTCACGGGGTGTTTTACATAAATAATCGTGACTTTTTCGAATTATTTTGCATGAAAAATGAAAACAAAAAAAAAAAAAAAATACACATGGTCTCAGTTATGGGATATCAAAAGTAACACATTGTGTATGTGATAATTTTTATTAAATTGGTTAGTGTCTTTCTATATTAAATTATATCTTTATGAAAATCTGCAGATATAATAGTAAATTATGAAACATTTGCATACAAATAAAACTATTAAAACACAAGTGTGCGTTTAAAAACCGAAAAAAATAAAAAATAAATTTTAGACAAAAAGGTCCACATTATCACCATCCATGTTTTGCGTGACTAATGACACTTAATATAAGGCTGCGAACACATTAACAAATAGCACTGCTTGTTGGCGTTGGCGGTAAACTACGCGATTAAGGAAAACTATAAATTGCATCCGACTGCTGTAATCTGTAGTGTGATTATGATTGATGCTGTAATGCATGTTTCCATCACCTATCGAAACGCCTCCATGCTTATGAGTTAATTTTGCAATTATACATGATGCTTTTACTCATAAACTATACAGGGTTTCCATCGCGGATTCGAATGCCACCCTCATCACCAATTACTATCTAGTTAAATAGTCATATTTATTTAACCATTTATCCACACGCATAAACAAGACAAGAAAGGAACAAAAAAATACGTACAAAGGTGATACTTATATCTAAAGAAATCTCTCCAAGCATACCTGCGATAGGAAAGTATATAAAAAGAGATGTAGACAACGTTTGTAACCGTAGAAGAGAAAACAAAAAACATAAATCAAAGAAGAAAAACTTTAATTTTTATATAAACTATACTTACATACATACTTCTAAAATACATATCTAATACATATTTATGGAACGAATACAGTTTAAATTGATTGTGTATTACAATTTAATGTTATTTTGCAAATGCTTTAGTTTTGAGCATTGCCACCTGTATATTCCGGCTACCTCTTCTTCTGTGCATTTTAAATTTTCCTGTATTCCGAATTTCTTAAAGAGCCATCTGTAGGCATTAATGTGTACCTAATCTTATGAATGTTGATTATTGATCTTTTATCGTTTCCACCAGTTGAGGCGATCACTTTGGCGGACCCGTCGTTCGGCGTGGGCGCAGGCGCCGTAGACGAGAACATGGCGCGCCGCGACCAGCCCTACGTGGAGATCGTCGAGCAGCCGGCCAGTAAGGCGCTCAGGTTAGTAACGGTAGTGGACTTTATGGCTGATAGCCAACGAGTTGTACCTGTGGTCTGTTCCACAACTATTTGATGAAAATGTAAACAAATGGATCAGAAACACAGAATTTAATTTGAACAGAGTTTGTTTACATTTTGATTTATACGTAGTGTCGGTATCGAAAGTTGGAGCACTCAGAAGAATGTTACCTTTTATAAAAATATTTGACATAAATTGATTTGATAAACCCCTTTTCATCATTTCAGTTGCTCACGTAGCAGTCCAGAGTTCTAGTTAGTTCTTTTAATTTAAAATCTGTTTGAATTTTTTTCAAACTTAAAAAATCTACGTGTTAACCAACTTGCTTTGCTGACTGTACTTATGACGAATAATAAATGATTAAATTGAAGAAAAGTAAGAAGTACTCGTGCGCTTGCATTTTGACGCACATTGTGTTTACGACTACACAGGGTGCTTTTACTCATTTAGTAAACTATACACAAGGTGTCCATGGCGTGCGAATTAAGAGGAGGCTCCCTAAATTGTATGTTAATTTGCATTAATATTTTGAAACAGTCACGCATACAATCAAAATGGAACTTTAGCATATGATTTATTGGATCTTTTTCTTTCCATGTACAAGACAGTTACGTAATTGTAATATTTTCGCTCGAATAATTTTTATTGGAAAATCATGTCTTTTTTTAAAGATTATTTACTGCTTGCTAAACAAACACTTCCACACAATAGGCATAACGGACAGTCCTCTGTGCAAGGCGTGCATGGTGGCTGAGGAAACCGTAACGCATGTGCTCTTTGAATGCACAGGCGTAACCCAGATTAGAACAGAAACCCTCGGGTCACCCAGATCCTACACAGATGTTCTGAACAGACCAGGAGATGTAATTAGCTTCTGGAGTGAGGTGGGCTGGTTGGAATAACCACCAAACGGCCGCCATGGCCCACGCACAATGGTCCACTTTACGGACTAAGTGCGGAAACCAAACCCTATAACATAGAACATAAAGATTATTTAAATAAAATCAAGATTACCCGGCTTTTATGTCTAAAATAAGTATTCACAGTAAGAATACATAGTTTAAGAATCTTTTTCTCTAGATCAATTTTACTATTACTTTAGTTATAAACGAAATAAGAATTGAGACTTACACCATTTAGTTCCGTGCTCGAACACGACCAAAGAGCATCAGGAACTTCCTCATAGTTTTTTAGAAGCAATATTCAAGAACCCGTATTCCGAAAATAATTTCAAAAGACATATTTACATTAGAGGAAACTCTTTCATGTCTAAAATAGTGTAAATATTTACAACTCTCTCTCTTTGCCTAGCCTTATCCTATTTCATTTGGGTTCGGCTCTTCTCGTCAATCTTCGCTAGATGTTTCGGTTCTGGGTCGTCGAGTCATTGTCACTCGGGCTTGCTTCAGGTCCGAAGGCAAAGTCAAATAATTTAATTCAATTTAGGCACTTTAAAACGTCAAAATTTACAAAATAATATAATTGATTCTAGTCGCCCCTTTTAAAACGTAGTTTTCGTATGGAAAAGAATGGGCAAGAAACTCCACCGTTACTCTTTTAAAATGTTTTACAATACAGGGTGGCAGGGACATCGATGCGAAAATTGTGACCATAGATTCAGTAAATGATTATGAACCCTCCTGCGTTGAAATTTTTCGTCGGTTATTAAAAAAAAAAACAAAAGTGTAAAGAAACAAGCATATCCGAGGACTCGGATATGCTTGTTTCTTACTCTTTATTGGAACGAAGTTCTTTAACGCGGCTTGTAAACTTTCAGAAATCGTCACGCTAAAAAGTGTTAATACTTTTGCGACTGTCTTCTTCTACTTTAAAGAGAAAGAAAGAGAGAACGCCGGCAGAAAAAAAACAAAAGAAAAGAATAAAGTGATTACAGTGTCGTGGAATAAAATTGTACACATCGGCCTGAGTACACTGCATGAGAGAGAGAGAGAGAGCCTAGAGAGAGTGTGAATTTAGTCAAAATGAAAATCCATGAAATTTTCAGATTTTTCATCATGGGTATCGTTTTCATGGTTTTCAAGGGTGCAAAAGCCGATAGTGAGGTCAAAATGAAAATCCAAGATGGCGGCTGCGAAAATTTTCAAATTTTTCATCATGGGTATCGTTTTCATGGTTTTTGAGGGTGTTAAAGTCGATAGTGGGGTCGAAATGTAAATCCAAGATGGCGGCTCTGAAAATATACAGATTTTTCGTCATGGGTGTCGTTTTCATAGTTTTCGAGGGTGCTAAAGCCGATAATGCGGTAAAAACGTAAATCCAAGATGGCGGCCGCAAAAAAATTGTTTTTGTTTTAAATTATACGTGAGAAAGAACATCGTTCCTGACGGGGGTCCCCCGACCGCACACGTTTTTTACTAACAATTTAATTTGATTACTGTGTTTCGTTAAATGTACTATGATGTTCAATTGATAAATTAGTTGACCACAGAGATCGAATATTTTTTTCCTTAAGCCGTCCTCGGTCAAACCAATAATATAAATAAGTCGTCATTTCACTCTGAATGTGTGACCACTGTTAGGGGATTTCGTGGACTTATTCAATTAAATAATGAGTTATTATTACTATGAATAACGTCACTGCAGGTCGGTTGTTTAAAAAAAGAAACCTTATTCCCCTTGGTCACGGCATCACGGTAAAACGGCTGAACGGACTTGGATGAAATTTGGCATATGGGTAGGCAATGGATAGCCAATTTCTTGAGGAAAGTTATAAGCTATGTAACATCACGGTACGACTCTTAGGAGCCGAGCAAAAAGAAAAAGTCAGAAAGAACGCTAAGCTAAAACGTTTATTTATTTCCAACTTGCATCTATCATTACAGTGTAACCTATCGCGATAGTATACTTACCTTATTAAGCTATTGCATAGGTTTTATCGCGGGCTTTGAGCGCGGCGACCGAATCAAGAAATTCCGTAATTTAACGAAAATAAAACCTAACACCCCCCACTCCGCCTACCATGTAATGACGGTTCCCATGACAACGTGATGTTGTCATGCCGGTTACAAATGCTATGCAATAGCTTTACCGCGGCAGTCCCCGAGTGCCACTCGTTTTTTTTTTTTTCTATACTTACCCTAAGTTTTCATCAAAATTGTAGAAGGGTAGGTGTACCTCGAAGTATGTTTAGTAAAACGTGGGATTTGTGACGTCATGGTTATAATCGGGTAATTAAACTGCACTTGTTCGGTTATCGTAACTGTCATGTCAGAGTTTATCGCACGGAACTAACTCGTACTCATGAACCTGATAATGTAATCAGCTTGATATCATACGAACATCCTTGATGGACTCCTGCAATTATTATATGAGGATTTTTAAAAAGCGAGGGGCACCCAATTTAATGTAGCCGTCTTGAAGCACATCTTGAAAATCTTTACATTTTTCACACCAGCTGCTTCATAAAGTCAAATTATGTCATGCAATATAGCCCTAGATACTCTAGGGCTATAATGATTTACTTAGCTGGACAATAATAGTGTACAGAATTTCATTATTTATAACCCACTGTTCAATAATGTGATTTGAATTTGGAATTTCAACTTTCCTATGAATACTTTTACAAAAAAACTAAATAGAATTACTTTTTATTATCTCGCAGAAGGTTTGAAAAGTATAGTATTCTTCTCGGGAGAAAAGCTTGAATCCCTCGCTGGATTCTTGTCTTAAAACCGCGAGTTCGCTCAGGAGTTAACTCTGAACTCTTTCGTTACGCTCGGGATTCAATATAGCGGCCGTGACATAAGCCACTGTTTTATCCCCTTGGTGTATAATCTACTAATAAATAGAAAGGATTATAATGGCTGAATAGTTTATCTTAGTTCAATGGATTTGCGGATGTCTTGACGAATTTATAAACGCATCTGGTAAAATTGGAACTATAATAAGCGGATCCATCGCACCGCATTATGCTGTTTTGGAACTTCTTGCGTAGACCCTGGACGACATAGACTCTCAATGAGAGTCTATCATCGATGTGCACTTGTCAAAAATTATATAAACAGAATGGATTTCTAAGCTACAAAATGAACAAGAAAAATCCTATTATGTATTAAAATTTAAACTGTAAACGAGACGATGGCATTTTGCAAGCTTTGACCGGTAATGTTATGCATACTTCATACATTATAATATTTTGTATTATATAAAGATATCTAGATATGCCACTTAGCAACTAAAACAAGTTGGCAGCGTGCAAGTCGGGGGCGTTCTCTCGCCGGAGTTGATTCTATGCGAGTTTTATTAGGTCATCCACCTCGTCACTATATACTATTGAGGTGTGGTCGCTTCTCTATATAATTATATATTGTGAACAGCTTCACCTTTATCAGACTGATAAAATTCCTCATTTCACGCTTTTTACCCTTGGGGCAAAAACTACAGAACGCCACCATGATCCTTACATACTCCTTTCGTTTCCTCCATGTTTATTACATCTGCACACCATCGATCATAATCTAAAGAAATTTGAATAAAAAACATAAATAAAATAGTTTATTTCCACCTTCAGATAAAAACTATAGTTTACAATCTTCTTTTTCTTTTCGTGTTGTTAGTGACCAACTTGGTGTTAGAGTTTTAAAGCCGCCCCTAAGCCTCTAGTTTACAATAAAAATAGGCCTTTTAAGGTAAGTAAAGTTCTATGTTAGAGTTGCAGCCTTATAGGAAATTTCATAATCCATTTGGCTTCATGTCTTTGAAAAATTTGTTTGCTCGACAGCGTAAATAACGCAATGTCTCCTCTCTCTCTCTTATATTTCTCTCTTCTCTCTCTTCTATTTCTCTCTTCTCTCTCTCTTCTATTTCTCTCTTCTCTCTCTCTTCTATTTCTCTCTTCTCTCTCTCTTCTATTTCTCTCTTCTCTCTCTCTTCTCTCTCTCTTCTGTTTTTCTCTTCTCTCTCTTATATTTCTCTCTTCTCTCTCTCTCTATTCTCTTCTATTTCTCTCTTTCTCTCTCTTCTCTCTCTCCCCTCTCTCTCCCCTCTCTCTCTCTATTCTCTCTCTCCCCCTCTCTCTCCCCTCTCTCTCCCCCTCTCTCTCCCCTCTCTCTCTATTCTCTCTCTCTCTCCCCCCCCCCTCTCTCTCTCTCTTCTTCATCTTTAAATAGTAATACGGTCATTTGTCTGTGTGTTCGAGAAAATTTCGAAATGGATGGTTGACACTTCCCGTGATCAAGGGCTGACTTTTACCTTAGCCAGAGGCTAAGTATTGCCATACAACGTGGCAATGCTGCCAGTCTCTTGGGTACATTAGCAGTCGACAGCGATGCGGAGGAATTTTACGTCGCGATATTTATTTAGTGAATAGTTTTAGTCAAATTAGTACCTATGTATATATTTTTGTTGTTATTAACGTACATATTATTTTAATTCCCCTATATTAATAAAAATAAATAAACAAAACTAAACTATTTGATGAAATGATTATTAATATTGCCCGGTGTTCATAAGTTTGTTATAGCGTCCGGTTGTGAAATTTGTCATTTGCATAGTGCTGTGTATTTCTTTAATCAGGTTTGCAGATTAGATTTGATTATTATTTAGATAAGATAATGTGACAGCATGTGTTGCCCTTTGATAAGTCGATGATAAAGACCGTGAACCTGATTGACATAATGAGTTAACGACTGTTATTGACTTGAATGTGCCCTGGCGGCTGTGAGTATGTCATGCTCACTCAAATGTTTCGCTGATGGTGGCGCGTGTGTTGGATCATTTAGCTCCCTTCAAAACGGTTGAGCTGAATGGTGCTAATCCATGCGTCATGTTCGTGAACGGGCGCCGTCAGTTGGGACTGGTCATCTCTTAGCTGCCAGGGCTTATTTCAAATTTTTTGAATTGTTCTTTTTTATCTTTTTATTACGGTCGCTTCTAACGTGCACGTCTTTCTACATTGTTCTCACATGTATAATTTCAACATGAATGATGTAACCAATATTTTGTAACAATTTTTTATTTAAAAGAGTGTCCGTGGAGTTTCTTGCCCGTTCTTCTCCATAGGTACCTACTACGCTTTGGAATGGGCAACTAGCTTCATACCTATTTCTGACTGACCGATTCCTTGACAATTCAAAAGTGCCTGTAAATGGTTTAATTGAAATAAATGATTTGAGTTTGAGTTACCTTCCGAAGGTATTATTTTACTTTGATAGGACAATATGAGAAATATTGTTTCATCTTCATCTCTAAATTCATTCATTCATGCTCTACTTTGTTTCTATCAACTATGTTTTTTTTCTATTGTTATTAATCATTCAAAATTCATTACTCATTTTCCTATTGAAAAACCCCATATTACACATGGTTGTAATTATCCAAAATCTGCGGTTGCGCTGTTGTCACTATAACAATGGAGAGTTTATTTAATTCTTTTTTTTCTTTCCTTCTTTGTATGTTTTTGTTTAGAATACGGTAGTTGCCTAAGTAAAAAAAAAAGTAATTCTATTTAGTCCGTATTTCAGATAATAAAAAAATATTAGACACGTATTTTTTGCTTTATCATATTAATCAAAAATAACTTAAAAATCACGCATTAAAGTTGGGGAGTAGGGGCTCGCTACGTCACAACTCAGTATAAAATCTAGCAAAGCGTGACGTCATGCCACATTTTAAGTCAATGTATCGCCGTAATATTTGATTACGTCAAAAAAGAAAAAAAAATACGTGTTCAATATTTTTTTATAACCTAAAAGACGGACAAAAAAATAATAATTTAGGCCTATTGCAAAAAACATAAAGAAAGAAAGAAAATACGTTAATTTAGTACAGACTAAAAGGCACACAACACAATATATGTATACTTACTATTAACAAAAAAAAAATGTAAAGGGCGTTGTAAGAAATTTGCAAGAAAGTGTGCCTCGCGGCTGCGGCAAATATGCATAGTTCAGAAAAAATGCCAGACAACTTGTGCTTGACGCTGGTTTTCAACTGGACCTGAATGTGAGGTGACGGATGTAAATCACTTTTATACTGCAATATGTATACTTAAATAAAATAAGTTAATGTTCGATAAATAATTAAAATAACGAATATTTAAATAGTCTGTGTGATATTAAATAAAATTGAAAAACAAAAACAAACTGATAAATATATGAGGCGGACGCATGATAGCTCTAGAAATCTTTCGAAACCTGTTTTGAACGATGTCAGTCTTCCACGTTCCAACATATAATGTATTATTGATATAATTTATTAATCCGAGCACAATACGCATATAACTTGTTACTACGCCCGGGTAAAGGAAAACGATACTAAACTAGGGATGAAAGAAGTGCTAAAAACTATCGATATATAGATCGATATTTAAAAAAAATATTGAGAAGTATCGATTTCGATGCATCGATACAAAAAAAACATCGATATTATATCGATATATCGGTGTAATTTAAAAAAAAAACATCTTGACGTAAAATCTTAAATTACTTAAACATTGATAAAAGTAAGTCTATTTTCTTACGGCTCTGAATTACAGCGGTTTTAGTCAGTGATGATGACAACGGTGTTGCTATTGGTAATAATTATATCGTATTTAATAAGTTTTCGATACTTTCGAAATTATAGATATATCGAAAAAAACGATGTATCGATACATCGATATTTTTTCTACAAGCGTTACTCAACATACTAAACGTCCATTCATCTATTTTTAGTTAACTCTGATGAATCACTGGAATTTTTAGTTACGCGCACGTGGATGTCGGATCAATATTGGAGCTAGGGCTGCCTCGAGAAATAACGGTAAAAATTTGCGGGATTTGCGGCTGTATGAAGGTCCCACAGACAGGCGCGACGCGACACCGGTAGAACAATTTTCGTGAAGTTTTCATAGAAATTCTTCCACCAGAGTCGCGTCGTCGCGCCTGTCTGCTCAGCCTTGATGCAAGAAGCAACCAGATAACAATACAAAGAACGCACGGCAGAGCCGCAGCTTAAGAGGCACCCTAAATTGTATGTTAATTTGCATGATAATTCTGAAAAAGTCACGCATACAATCGAAGTGGTACTTTATTTAGTATATGATTTATTGGATCTTTTGCTTTCCAAATATAAGACAGTTACGTAATTGGAACATTTTCGCTCGATTCATTTTTTATTCGAAAATCATGTCTTTTTAAAGATGCAACAAAAACAAGATTACTCGGCTTTTATGTCTAAAATCATTATTGTCAGTAAGAAAATACAGTTTATTATCCAGATAAAAAAAAATGTTTTTTCTCTAGATCAATTATTACTTAAGTTATAAACGAAATAAGAATTGAGACTTAAGACATTTAGTTCCGAGCTCGAGCTCGACCGAATAGCGCACGCGATATTCAACTTTATTACTGATGTGTTAGCGTTTAGCACATACTGTAGTGGCACCACCATGGGGGCGGAGTTTGCGTGGAAATTGTCTTTGGATTGCCTGGTCTTAAAGGTTCTCGAGGAAAAATAGGCGACATCGAGGTCAAGCGCAGGCCCATTCACAATTAAAAAATAAATAAAATAAAAGTACTGCTGAACCATTTACTTGTTTTTAACTCCCGAGTGACCCCGACGTAAAAAGAGGTGTGTTATAAGTTTGACCGTTGTGTGTATGTCTGTGATAGCGTAGCTCTTAAACGGAAGAACCGATTTGAATGCGGTTTTTTTATTTGAAAGCAGGTTTTCTAGCGATGGTTCTTTGACATGTTTTGTCAAAATCGGTTCAGCTTTACTAGTTGATGAATGGATGTGAGAAAAAACTGCTCAACAAAGTAAATAACGCAATGAATGTTCTTGAACTGTCAAAATGAAACAGATTAGTCTTGATTATTTACGAAAATGTGTTATGCAATTAGATAACTCAAAATTCAAAAGTCATTTATTCAAACTAGACTGAGAATCACCACTTTTCGGACGTCAAAATTACATAAGACAGTCCCCTTAAAAAACGCCCACCGTTCACCACTTCCTAGTGCTTTAGCTGGGAAGAAGAAGTGGCGCAACAAACTCCCCAGCAGCACAGCTGTCTGTTCAGTTGGAAGAAAAAGTATGAAACAAGAAAATATTTCAGACAGAAATCAAGATATAGGTACAAAAATGGTCAAGGTAAAGTCGTGGCAGAGTTGGGCAAAATTTATTCGAATGACGAATAACGAATGAATAAATTGCTATTTCGTTATTCACGAATAATAAATAATTTCTATCAAAGAAATTATTTTCAAAGGAAAATTATTCGCGTTAGTCGGTTAATGAATAAAAATAAAACAAGGAATAATGGCATTTAAATCAATTTTTTTTTTCCTGAAAAAGTCGCCTACCCTAAGTGTCTAAAAGTCGCAAAAAAAATTCTAGTCGCTAGATGGAAAAAGAAGTCCCTAAACGCATCCAAAATCCGCTAGATCTAGCGACAAAGTCGCTAAAACGGCAACACTGATTAGCAATTTACAAAAACAAAATAATTCTTTTGTGACCACAACTGATAAGAAAGTGCGCTCTCTCTCTTACTCTTAAATACAAGTCTCGTTCTCTCGTATTGTAATGATCCCTTTCTTGTGCCGCTATTATTCATTAAATTCCGGAAATCAGGCAGGTAGTTGACGATATACGATTGGCACCAATTCGTCTTATTGCTTTATCTTTCATAAACAATAGGACAAAAAGTGAGCAGCCTTGGTAACACAGGTTTCATCCGTAGAGTCCAGTGTTACATATGAATTTTCAAAAAATATTTAAAATAACGAATAAAATCACGAATAATTTATTCGTAGGATTTTTTTTTACGAATAATTTATTCGCGAATGAATTATTCGCGAATAATTATATTGCGAATAAAATTTTATTCGAATAATTATCCAGATAACAAGTTATTCGAATATTGCCCAAATCTGAGTCATGGTCGCATGCCATTATAGTTTTGCAGGCATGCGACCACGGCTTTACCTTGACCATTTTTAGGGTTCCGTTGCCAAATGGCAAAAAACGGAACCCTTATCGATACGTCATGTCTGTCTGTCTGTCTGTCTGTCCGTCCGTATGTCACAGCCAATTTTTTCCGAAACTATAAGAGCTACGCTGTTGAAACTTGGTAAGTAGATGTATTCTGTGAACCGCATTAAGATTTTTACATAAAAATAGAAAAAAAAAAACAAATAATTTTGGAGTTCCCCATACTTTCTAAACTGAATAGTTTGCGCGAGAGACACTTCCAAAGTGGTAAAATGTGTGTCCCCCCCTGTAACTTCTAAAATAAGAGAATGATAAAACTACTATGTAAACTTCCACCGAAAATTGGTTTGAACGAGATCTAGCAAGTAGTTTTTTTTTAATACGTCATAAATCGTAAACCGCAATTTACCTTTCATTCAGTGTTACTTGCAGCTACGGAACCCTTCATGGGCGAGTACGACTCGCGCTTGGCCGCTTTTTGTACCTATGTCTTGATTTCTGTGAGGGCAATGATGATACCTCATTTGTCAAATTATGATCGGTAGTTTAGAAGTTATGAGGTAACAGATGAACATACACACATACCGGCTTCGCCGTAGAAAAAAAATAGCTGATGTGGCTTTCTTCTAACTACAAGACCTAACTACCTACTTCCCAAATGTTAACTATTTGTTAATTGCAAAGTTAGCCTGCACGCGGAGTATATTAATGTTAACCTTATCAGTCCGGCTATTCCCTAACAGGACGAGGATAAACCCACGCTAATCAGGCGATATTTAAACTGCCAAAGTCGTGAGATTATTACTGTAGAACGTGTGTTCATTTATTGCCTTGACACTTATTCTGCAGAGCAGAGCAGTGGTGGCCCAGTGGTAACGGCCGCGACTTACGAGTTGTAGGTCGTAGGTTCGAATCCAGACAGGCGCTTTACTTTGTGTAAATTATTTCATCACCACTGCTCTCAAAATGGTGAAGGAAAACATCGTGAGGAAACCGGCGTGTCCTAGAACCGAAAATTCGAAGACATGTGGCATCTACCAACCCGCACCGGGCCCGCGTGGTAGATTACGGCCCACTCCCTCTCACGGAGAGGAGGCCTGTGTCCCAGCAGTGGGAACATTATAGGCTGATGATGATGATGATGACTTCTTAAAGTTATAAAAATACGGCAGTGCTTTTTGCACGTTTTAACTGTTTTTTTTTTTTTTTTTTTTCAATATTCTACAAGGTTTATCCTCAATCCGATTTTGTCACTGACTGGTGAAACTCTTCAGCTAGCCAGACGTTTTTTTCGTGACTACTACTTTAAGTTTTCTATACAGGGTAAGTGTTTATTGATCTGCCAACGCCGTCTAGCGAAGGCAGCGTAATCATTTATCCGGTCGGAATACAGCGCTGATGGTGGCGCCCTCCTCGGCGGACGGTACCGCCGGAAAACACTCAGTGAAGTGAAGTGCGTGCGAACAATTTTTGAATTCTCATGGTGGTGGACGGAACGGTGAAACTAGGATTAAAATTAGTGTCTCATAAAAACTTTTTGTGAAGGTCATTGTGAAAGTTTTTTTATAATTGCACTGTGTAGTCGTTCATTTTCCTCCACCTCACACACACTCGTCGCACAAATATACGAGTTTCTAGAAAACCAAAAAGGACGCCTAACAGCCATCTTAGTTCGTGCTTCATGGAAGTCGCAGGGCTTATCAAGGCGCCCTAACAGTAATAGTCTTACCACAAAAAACATAGACACGTCTTAGACACGTGTTTAGCAGTTGTTTAGCAAAAGTGATACCACAAAACCATGTTTAGCTGTTGTTTAGGGTTAGACATGCTTTAGACGTTGTTTAAATGTAAATAGCAACAACCCCCTGTTTAACACGCGTTTGACCCTCGCCGGTCGCCAAATTGCTTTATCTCAGTATATAAATTGCAATGAATATCTTCGATTATGCTGATTTTAATGATTGTAACGACACAGAATTTATGGATGACTATCGTGATCAAGTGTACCGAATGCGAGTGAATTCTTGCGAACATTAAAATGAATTTATCTTTAGAAAACGGTACAGGTTCAACAAAGCTTTTGGAAAAAAAAAATTGTTGTTCCAGTAAAAAATAATATTCCACATTATTTTCGTGGTAGGTGCTTAGATTCTCAAATTCAAGTTGCCTGTTCCTTACGGAACTGGGCCTGCCATCAGGTAAGCACCCTTTTGTTATTGTCTTTAGTTTTTGTCGTCATTACCGGTTGTCATTGTACAGCTGTGTGCCTTTTGCTTTTTCGGTTTCGTTCCGTTCCGTTATTAGTGCACAAAAATATTTTTACATTTATGCCTACACCAGACGCATGGGCAACCAGTGGCGGACTTATTTAATTATATAGTACTTATTTTAAATTTTCCAACTTAGTTATCCTTTCAACTGTCATTAACGAGACACAATAGAATTTTAATTGTTATCCACCTTAATGAGGCGTCGTAACAGATGATGGGTTATTCCGTATTAACAACTGAAACAAATAAATTTCGAAAAGAAAGAGAAAGGCTCAACAAATGAAATCTGCTTCAAACGAAACGTTTCTTAGGGTTGCCAAGTTTAAAACAAGGAGACGTCAATTTAGGCAGCGTTTTGCTAAATACATGTTAAACATGTATTTGTGGTAAGAAATTTTAAACACTTGTTTAGGCAGTGTTTATCCCTTGGACACTGTTTAAGTAAACACGTGTTTAAACGTTGTTTTATTTATTTTTTGTGGTAAGACTGTAAGTTTTTATCCAGTGCGCAAACTTTAACACGTGACTTTACTCATCATTATGAACGACTTTTACTATGGGACCAAACCTGAAATCGTGAAAAAAAAAATCTGTTGTTCCCTACATTTTGACGAGTTAGTAAAATAAATAAATAAAAATGCCATTTATTCCATATTTCAGCGTTCCATTTTAGATGCTGTTAGTAGGGTATTAGTAAATTTACTTATTGTATGTTTAGTATGGTTAGTCTTTTGTTGAAATATGGACCCCTTTTTGGGTAAAGGCCTCCTCCAGCTTTTTCCACGAATCCCTGTCCTTGCCTGTAGTTATCCAGTCGTTTCCTGACACTTGGATAATGTCATCAGCCCACCGTCTTATGGGTCTACCAGCATTCCTCTTTCCCTGTGGACCTTTCCATCGCGTAGTTTCTATGGTATCTGTTTAACATATGATGTGTCCAGCCCACCTCCATTTTAGTCTGAGTGCATGTGTGAGAGCATCAGTTATTTTTGTTTTTTGTCTGATATGTTTATTCTTCACTTTGTCTATTTTCCTGAGCTTCAACATGCTTCTTTCCATAGCCGTTTGAGTACATTTAATTTTTTGTTCAACTTTGTTGGTATAAACCCATTCTGGCAGCCGTACAGTAAGCATGGTAAGAGACATGTATCAAATACTGTCTTTTTAATATGCAAACTGTAGGTTCCTTTTAATATTTCTTTCATTGACCAGAATTTTTTCCACGTTGTGTTTATTCTTCGCGTTACTTTTTGACGAGTTATGCGAACATAAATGTAGGGAACAGCTGATTTTTTTTCACGATTTCAGGTTTGGTCCCATAATAAACTTAAACTTAAAAACTTATCCTGTATAAACTTATCCAAAATCCATAACACGATTTGCCTATAGCCGACCCCTTAAGTTCAAAGTTCATGTATCATTCGTGGATCTTTGACAGTCGTGACGGGTCGTCAGAAGCCCGGAAATCTGACAACCAGTCTTACCAAGGGGTATCGTGTTACCCAATAGCTGGATTGTGGGGGTCAGATAAGCAATTGCTCCATGTAACAAACTGGTATTCAGCTGGGTCGGGTTAGACTGGAAGCCGACCCCAGCATAAGTAGTGGGAAAGGTGATGACGCTTATTAAGTTCAAAGTTCCATATCTAAGATTAACTAAATGAAACTCCATGATTTTGACTTACCATTCGAGTTTAGTCAGAAGTTTTTTCGAGTCGATAAGAAAAAGGCCAATTAAAGTAAAAATGTAAAAGATGATTATCTAATGAGAGAAGTAAATATTAAGATGAAGGCAGATAAACATTTATGGAAGACAAAGATATTTTGCACCGATCACAATTATCTAATTTAAAGCAGGAAGATCACGGTGATGGGCTTACCCTGCAGCTTCCGGTACAACTTCTAAAAGAAGACAGAAAGAATACAAAACATGTTTATTTAGGTCTAAGATTGATGATAAATATTAATACTCTGACCTTTCATAATAGATAATAGTCTCATAAAGGTACCACTTACGCTAGCAAAAAGTTATTAATAAAAAATAAACTACGATAAGAGAACAAACTAAGCGAGATAGAAACAGTAGAATCATATCAGCAACATACGAGTGGAAACAAGACATGAATCATTCGCTGAGATATAATATTTACATACAACATAGCAAGCAATCGCCTAGAATTTAGTTACGTAAACATAGAAATTCTAAGAAGTCATTACCAGTACCTATTACCTCAGATGTAAACACTGCTACCTACTGTAAAGGTTTATTGCAAATAAGTTCCAAGTTCTTAAAAGCTTGTTTCTAAGGAATCGCTGAGCCTTGTTCCAAATTTTAGTTTAAAATGGACTTCCATAGAAGCAGATCGAATACTTATCATTCCCCCCATACTTTTCCAGATACAAATACCATTTGGAAAGAACCACTATCGTCCACTTGCCCGTATCCCAATTTATTTATGATCTGCACCGTGTGTCGTCTTCTTTCATATAGGCTGTATGGAAACATATAGGACTGAAACAGATATATATGTCTTCCTATCAATATTCACCTCCTTTCGAATACTTATCATTCCTCCATACCAGATCCTAATACCATTCGGAAAGAACCACTATCGTCCACTTGCCCTTAACCCAATTTATTTGCGCGTCTCGTCTTCTTTCATATATCTGTATCAGTTGTCCTCTCAGTATTCACCTCTCTTCTGGCAATATCTTCTTTCTCGCAATAAATCGTTTTGTTTGTTCCCCTACTGTAGCCATCTACACTCATACTAGAAACACCATCCATGACAACATTGGTGATCGTGATAATAGAATGGATGAATTTGAATCATCATCTGCCCAGTCTTTTCCCAACTATGTTGGAGTCGGCTTCCAGTCTAACCGGATGCAGCTGAATACCAGTATTTCACATGGAGCGACTGTCTATCTGACCTCCACAACCTAGTACTGGATAACATGATCCACCTTGGTAAGACTGGTTCACTGGTTGTCAGATTTTCGGTCTTCTGACTACCCGTAATGACTGTCAAAGATCTACAAATGACAGCCGGGAGCCCGGGACCAACGGTTTAACGTGCTTTCCGAGGCAAGGAGGGATATCTAATGGATGGTCACGCATTCACGGACGAAGCTTGAAGATCGATCCGTGTGAATGAATTAATTAATTGAATTTGTTAGCTAGCTAGACCTAGAGCATCCTCCAAGGAAGTGCTCTGGAAATAATTCATTGATTCTAAATAGATATTGCAATTGACCTTCCACATCAAGCTAAGAATATGATGCATTGAACAATTATTTATTTTATCAGTTAAATTCATGTTTATGTACTGGATCAGTTTGAACAAACAGCTGAATTGATTTGGACAAATGCCATGTTATAGATAACTAATGTAATGTGCAATTCGAAATTGAATATGGCTGATTTAAAATCAATATTTAGTTAACCGTTTAGATTATAATAAGAACAGTTTAACAAGCGCAGTAGGAACTTCAACAACTGAATTTATGTTCTCTATTAAAAAGCGAGAGCGGATAGCCACGTCTTTATCTAACCATACACTGGAATCTCTTGATCATGAGCTTCGTCTACATTTTAGCTCGATTCGTTTTATCAAACAGCGCTCTTTAAGCTTTGGGTTCATCATTTTCTTGATCAAGGCCCACTTCTTTCGGAAAGATTACATCACAATCATGCAAACGTCCTAATATAAGCTAACCTTCCGTCAAATCATGTTCCATCGCCACATTACCTTCATCTATTTGTTCTTCCTACGTCACGTCATATATTGGGACTGATGATCGAGCATTACAATACAGAGCCGTTCGGCTTTTGTTCCGTTAGACCGCCGCTAATTTTGATGGTGACGCGCCGAGCTATTTCAGGGTGCAAGTGCTGGGTAGGCAATTGGTGTTGTTCTAATATGTTGCAATATTAAACGGTTGAGTTGGTATGAAAATTAAAATGTAATCTAGTGTGGATACGGTTTTCTCTGGAACAAATTATGAATGTAAATTAGGATTATTAGGAAACTCAAAAGGTTTTCTTTAAATTACGTGCATCCATTGGTTTAATTATCGATGTTCAAATTGCGGCTGAATGGATCTTGGAATGAGCCATTTTTCGCGAATCATCCACTACATTGCGTGAATAGTTTTTTTGCCTCAAAGCCGGCACAGCAACATAAGAGGAAGTGGAATAATTAACAAGTACAATGCGGCGGGGATTTACCTACGAACTCAGGTACAATAACATCCTTGAAGGTGATGATAAGTAACGAAAACGAGAACTGTGACGCATTCCGGCGCCCACGCTTGTGTTGTTTGTTACTCCTTTTTTATTTAAACTTTTTATTATAAACCGAATCGTTTCGCATTTTTAGAAAAATATTTTTATGAATGCTGCCATGTAGTGCTTTCTATGAAATGAGACTAGAACCAAGCTTGGCGTTTGTATAATGCGGGGGTCCCGGAGCATGGTGAACCCCTGGAATACATCAGTTAGGCAAAGAGGTTATAGGATCTATAGGGCAGGAGTATGAAGGGACCATAGAGTTACATTACTCATAGCAAGAGTTTTTATTATTGGCGGTAAACTAATTGAGTCACACATACCTACTCGATGAAATTGTGATGATTTGATTACGTTTGTGTTTGTACTGACACCTCTGACTCGTTTGTATTTTGAGAGATTTAAACAATGAATACGGTACTTTGTTTTTTATTTTTACTTCAAACTAGTCTTCAGACTCTGTGTAGTTCGTGCCACTAAAGATGAGACTTGACACGCCACGTGGTTTGACTTGCGCAGTAGACGATATATGGGTCTCTTTAGCGGTATGAGGTCTGCGCCGGGGCGCGGGCGTCATCGGGGCGACAGAAAGAGCGCGGGCGGGAGGTGCGATCAAGTCTATCTTTCGTGGCGCGTATTGTACCTAATCGTGAGGGAGGATTGGAGGGATACCGGTCTGTAATGTATTGCGAATAATTTAAAGCAGGGTTGGAAAAAATCACGAATTTTTGGATTTTTTGTTTGAGCCTTTAAAATTCACTTAAAATTGTGTGTCAAACGAAACGTGCTTTTGTTTTGAGACAACTGTCTCATAACTATTTGCGGCCATCGCATCGTCAGCATAAGTGGAAAGAGCCTTTTCTACCTTTAGATTTGTACATTCTAAAATCAAAAACAGATTAGAAAAGGAAAAGCTGGAAAGTTGGTGTTTTTGTTTAAATATTAGAATTCTTACAAAGTGATTTTTAACATACATTTTCATATTTTTTATGTATCTATCCGTTATTAAGAAATTTTAATTTGTATTACAAATAAGAAAGAAATAATACAATTTGATTTAATCAATGATTTTTATTGAAAATATCACTTGATTTAAATCGTGATTTAAATAATATGATTTAAATCAAAGTGAGTTAATCATGCCAACCCTGGTTTAAAGTCGGCTTTCTACCGGTCTATTCTGTAAAAAGTCTCACCGAAAAAACTCAGGTGAAGTGAACTCCTGCGTTGACAGCTCGGGTTCATTCTTAAGGTACCCGATCCTTGAGGGACCCGTCCTTTAGGGCCCCGATCCTTGAGAACCCCGATAAATTTGATTATCTTTTATTTTTGTGTTTTTTTGCCATTATCATGCTAGTGTACCATCGATACAAAAAATGCTTCAAAGTACATTAATTAAATAATGTGTAAGTTTGGTTAAGGCAACCTATAATTTTATGTTATTCCATATTTTAAATCCCTAGAAATACTAAAGACGAGCCAGAAAAGTGGACCCATTGTTAAAAAATCTACCTGGCCACTAACTAGTTATAATGAAACAATAGATATACCAATAAACCAATAAATATACCAATAAATCTGTCTCTTTTAAGCATGCATAACAATGTACTTTTCTATCTCTTTCAATCATGCGAAATAACTACTAATAGCACTAAGCAAATAATAAGAAAGTTTAGTGTGTCACACGAAGATGTCGGGGGAAGGATCTTCTGGAGGGCTTAAGTGGAATCATAATTTGACAAGAAATAGATTGGGTGGAAAGTGGTTATTGCATTCCGGACATGCCTATGTCTTTAGGCAATAAAATAAAGTAAAACGTACGCGTGTTTTATAAGCTGCATTATGGACCTAAAAACGGTGAAGTAAGAGCTACTTTATTAGCAACTGTGTTATTACTTAATTCCAACTGATTAATAATTTTGTTAGTTTAACACCTTTGTTGGCAATTATACTTTAAGCGACATTGGCATTTTATCAAATTTATCGGGGTTCTCAAGGATCGGGGCTCTAAAGGACGGGTCCCTCAAGGATCGGGTACCTCAAGGAAAAACCCAGTTTTCGCGGTGAGATTTTTCAGAATAAGTCGGTTGTTTTGTGCTATAGACGTTCGACTAATATTGTGGTCTCGGCATTACATAGTTGCGTAAACTGTTAGCGTGGTTACATAAAAGTTTTCCTTAGTATTTGCACTTTGTCAAGAAAGTCTGCCTACAATCGACAACACAAAATTATTACAGAAACAAGGAAAAATTAGATTTTCCTGTTATTTTCCTTATCGATTTGCTGATAATATATTTAGTTGTGTTCTAAACGTTGGGTTTATTTTTGGAAAATCTATTCTTAGTAAGTGTTTGTTCTATTTCTCGTTTACCGTTTTAAAAAAACTATACTCCATTTGAAATAAGAATAGATATTTAAATAAACCTTTTTTACAGTCCGTTCAACCGATTTTGACTTCTATTGCGTTGATGGCATGACAAATGGCAGCAGCTCCAGTAAATAGTTGGTATTGTAATCACTTTTTTGCTTTTAATGCCATCTTTATACCTAGGGAATAGAAGTCAAAATCGGTTGAACGAACTGTAAAAAAGGTTTGTTTACATGTCTAATTTTATTTCAAATGGAGTATAGAAGAAATCGGAATGGTTACGAAAATATTTTGAAATATGGAGTGTTTATTTTTCATAGACAACATTTTAATTTCAAATAGGCCTTTACAGATTGATAAGTAAGTAAGGTCAATTTACTAGTTGCAAATTATTGCTTTTGTTCAAAATACATCCTAACTTTCGTGTATTAAAGACCTTGACCAAGGTTTTGTTTGTAATTTAAAACTGTTTAATTTAAAGCTGTTAGTCCAAGGGCACGAACATACGCGACTATTTTTAGTTTATGGTTAAAATTGTATAGACTACAATGTGTTTTGGGACAGTGCGTTCATAATAATATTCAAGGCAACGGCACGTAAAATTTAATCAGAGAGGCAACCGGATGGCGAGTGGTAAACTGGGTATTGAAGTGATACCGAACCCCCTGTACCGTCCGAATGGACTCCAAATGAACGGGGGCGGAGATATGGGGAGGGGGGCATTTCTTTTTTAACATCGCAGTAAAACCCCATAGATTGTGCGACATTCAACAATATCAATTGATCCACTGTCGTGTCTTCTACCCACAAATCACCGCAGGAAAACAATGGCTGCAGACACAGCAGTACTGTCAACCGTATGTCCATGTTAACTTTGATAGCGTCTTTATGTCGTTGCCATTAGGACGATTTTCGTAGTTCAAGTGTTACACTGACGTGCGGTGACCGTACATAACGTGCCTACACACAATTTCAATGCAACAATAATTGTACCTACCTACCTATTACACACCGCCGTGTTTACCTAGTACACACGGCTACATATCAAGCTATACATTTCCAGTATAAGCTGATCTCTGATTGTATAGGATTTCCGTACATTGCGAGGTCAGCTTATAATGGGAATGCACAGCTCAATGTGTAAGCTGTGTGTACCTACGGCATTTTTTTTAATATACATTTTGTTTGTTGATATTTATTTATTTCCCCTGTTTTCCTGCAGTGGCAGACTGCATTGCAATCAAATGCTTTGTAAGATAATTATGTGCATGATCTTATCTTATGCTGCGTGGCATTTCCAGTTAGGTATGTCTGTCGACAATGACCCTGCTTCTATTGTGTGCATCGACTTAATTGAAGTTTAATTATTGCATTCAGACCGAAACGCACTAAGACATTAAAAAAAAACGAGTGAGCCTTGCATTAGTCGCATATGATGTGTAACATCTAACATCTGTTTCTTTTGTTAGTGACAGTACCAACCTCTCGGAAAATGGCTTTGTACCATCTGACGGCCAACTCTAACACCGCGCGCGCTCATTGGTAAACTCAAATAGCGCACGCTTCCCCTGCTTCCTGTTACACACTTCCGTCCCTTTTCACGAAATCACTCCCATAGATTGCAGGAAAGCGAGAGGAAAGACTTAACACATAAAAAATCGGTAATAAAAAGGCGATTAATGAAGCCGGGAGTTACATAATATACTCGCCGTCATACTTACTCGAGTTTCTAGCTTATAGAGGTACAGGAGTGGCCTTTCTCACTTATAGAGGTTGAGGCTGGTTAACAAGAAAGGTTGAGAGGATCAAAAAAAAAATGAGTCATAACTAGCAGATGTTAAAATTACGCTCGACTGTCGCTTATAGAGGTACAGACAAGTAGCAGTCTCAGTTATAGAGGTCCACGAGTGAAAAACTACTTTCTCTTATACAGGTATCTGTTTCTCACTTATAGAAGTTTTAGGAGCGTTAAAATGTCGGGACCTGGCAATTACGCTCATTTATAGAGATTTCTTGCTTAGCCATTTCTCACTTACTCAGGTTTGATTGTAGTAAATACTACTAAATTGTATAGTAGGTATATAGTGCGTTAAACAAATAAACCCCACAACTAACCGCAATGTCAAATACCCAACTTATGAGGTAAACATGGAGGTCCACAAATAGCGTTAGGATATCCCACTGAGCGAGCACTCATACACATTCGACTGATAGCAACAAAAAACCCATGTTCGTAGTACTACAATATCAATATTTATTTGTAATTAACTGAAGTTTCTAATGGAGGAGCCTTATTACAAAACGTTGGGGAAAAAGTCTCAAAAACTTAATTTCTTTCGTTATTTATAACTTTATTTTGTGTTAATTATTTCATCACCACTGCTCTCAAAACGGCTAACGAAAATATCGTGAGGAAACCGGCTTGTCATAGAACCAAAAATTCGAAGATGGCTCGCAAATCCTTCCATATCCTAAGGGCACGTTCTTCCTTACCATTACCGCGCCACCCGGTCTACTCCTTGATATAAAAAAATAAATAAAATTCATTTAATTCAGACAATTTTTGTCCATATTTTGTTAGTACCTCTTTCTTACATTCTCTTAAAATTATGTTATGCAATGGCCTCTGTAGCCCCATGAAACATGAGGCTTCAGGGGCTAGTTCAAATCTTGGGGTTCATTTGATTTATAGAGTCTGGAGTTAGATAACTGCCGAGATTCATCATTTACATTTCTCTATAGCCGAGGCGCCTAACATAGCACGTTCACTCGCATCGAATACTTAGCGTTCCACACACATAGCACATAGCTATACTCCGTTTGAAATAAGATTAGACATTTAAACAAACCTGTTTTACAGTCCGTTCAACCGATTTTGACTTCTATTGCGTAGGCATAAGGATGGCATTAAAAGCAAAAAAAGTGGTTACAAACCAACTGTTTACTGCAGCTGCCATTTGTCATGCCATCAACGCAATAGAAGTCAAAATCGGTTGAACGGACTGTAAAAAAGGTTTAGTTAAATGTCTATCTTATTTCAAATGGAGTATAGGTTGCTAGGCTCTAAACGGTTCAAGTGCCAGGTCGTTTTATCTTAGTATGCATAGTTCACGTAAACCTTTTTTACAGTCCGTTCAACCGATTTTGACTTCTATTGCGTTGATGGCATGACAAATGGCAGCAGCTCCAGTAAATAGTTGGTATTGTAATCACTTTTTTGCTTTTAATGCCATCTTTATACCTAGGGAATAGAAGTCAAAATCGGTTGAACGAACTGTAAAAAAGGTTTGTTTACATGTCTAATTTTATTTCAAATGGAGTATAGAAGAAATCGGAATGGTTACGAAAATATTTTGAAATATGGAGTGTTTATTTTTCATAGACAACATTTTAATTTCAAATAGGCCTTTACAGATTGATAAGTAAGTAAGGTCAATTTACTAGTTGCAAATTATTGCTTTTGTTCAAAATACATCCTAACTTTCGTGTATTAAAGACCTTGACCAAGGTTTTGTTTGTAATTTAAAACTGTTTAATTTAAAGCTGTTAGTCCAAGGGCACGAACATACGCGACTATTTTTAGTTTATGGTTAAAATTGTATAGACTACAATGTGTTTTGGGACAGTGCGTTCATAATAATATTCAAGGCAACGGCACGTAAAATTTAATCAGAGAGGCAACCGGATGGCGAGTGGTAAACTGGGTATTGAAGTGATACCGAACCCCCTGTACCGTCCGAATGGACTCCAAATGAACGGGGGCGGAGATATGGGGAGGGGGGCATTTCTTTTTTAACATCGCAGTAAAACCCCATAGATTGTGCGACATTCAACAATATCAATTGATCCACTGTCGTGTCTTCTACCCACAAATCACCGCAGGAAAACAATGGCTGCAGACACAGCAGTACTGTCAACCGTATGTCCATGTTAACTTTGATAGCGTCTTTATGTCGTTGCCATTAGGACGATTTTCGTAGTTCAAGTGTTACACTGACGTGCGGTGACCGTACATAACGTGCCTACACACAATTTCAATGCAACAATAATTGTACCTACCTACCTATTACACACCGCCGTGTTTACCTAGTACACACGGCTACATATCAAGCTATACATTTCCAGTATAAGCTGATCTCTGATTGTATAGGATTTCCGTACATTGCGAGGTCAGCTTATAATGGGAATGCACAGCTCAATGTGTAAGCTGTGTGTACCTACGGCATTTTTTTTAATATACATTTTGTTTGTTGATATTTATTTATTTCCCCTGTTTTCCTGCAGTGGCAGACTGCATTGCAATCAAATGCTTTGTAAGATAATTATGTGCATGATCTTATCTTATGCTGCGTGGCATTTCCAGTTAGGTATGTCTGTCGACAATGACCCTGCTTCTATTGTGTGCATCGACTTAATTGAAGTTTAATTATTGCATTCAGACCGAAACGCACTAAGACATTAAAAAAAAACGAGTGAGCCTTGCATTAGTCGCATATGATGTGTAACATCTAACATCTGTTTCTTTTGTTAGTGACAGTACCAACCTCTCGGAAAATGGCTTTGTACCATCTGACGGCCAACTCTAACACCGCGCGCGCTCATTGGTAAACTCAAATAGCGCACGCTTCCCCTGCTTCCTGTTACACACTTCCGTCCCTTTTCACGAAATCACTCCCATAGATTGCAGGAAAGCGAGAGGAAAGACTTAACACATAAAAAATCGGTAATAAAAAGGCGATTAATGAAGCCGGGAGTTACATAATATACTCGCCGTCATACTTACTCGAGTTTCTAGCTTATAGAGGTACAGGAGTGGCCTTTCTCACTTATTGAGGTTGAGGCTGGTTAACAAGAAAGGTTGAGAGGATCAAAAAAAAAATGAGTCATAACTAGCAGATGTTAAAATTACGCTCGACTGTCGCTTATAGAGGTACAGACAAGTAGCAGTCTCAGTTATAGAGGTCCACGAGTGAAAAACTACTTTCTCTTATACAGGTATCTGTTTCTCACTTATAGAAGTTTTAGGAGCGTTAAAATGTCGGGACCTGGCAATTACGCTCATTTATAGAGATTTCTTGCTTAGCCATTTCTCACTTACTCAGGTTTGATTGTAGTAAATACTACTAAATTGTATAGTAGGTATATAGTGCGTTAAACAAATAAACCCCACAACTAACCGCAATGTCAAATACCCAACTTATGAGGTAAACATGGAGGTCCACAAATAGCGTTAGGATATCCCACTGAGCGAGCACTCATACACATTCGACTGATAGCAACAAAAAACCCATGTTCGTAGTACTACAATATCAATATTTATTTGTAATTAACTGAAGTTTCTAATGGAGGAGCCTTATTACAAAACGTTGGGGAAAAAGTCTCAAAAACTTAATTTCTTTCGTTATTTATAACTTTATTTTGTGTTAATTATTTCATCACCACTGCTCTCAAAACGGCTAACGAAAATATCGTGAGGAAACCGGCTTGTCATAAAACCAAAAATTCGAAGATGGCTCGCAAATCCTTCCATATCCTAAGGGCACGTTCTTCCTTACCATTACCGCGCCACCCGGTCTACTCCTTGATATAAAAAAATAAATAAAATTCATTTAATTCAGACAATTTTTGTCCATATTTTGTTAGTACCTCTTTCTTACATTCTCTTAAAATTATGTTATGCAATGGCCTCTGTAGCCCCATGAAACATGAGGCTTCAGGGGCTAGTTCAAATCTTGGGGTTCATTTGATTTATAGAGTCTGGAGTTAGATAACTGCCGAGATTCATCATTTACATTTCTCTATAGCCGAGGCGCCTAACATAGCACGTTCACTCGCATCGAATACTTAGCGTTCCACACACATAGCACATAGCTATACTCCGTTTGAAATAAGATTAGACATTTAAACAAACCTGTTTTACAGTCCGTTCAACCGATTTTGACTTCTATTGCGTAGGCATAAGGATGGCATTAAAAGCAAAAAAAGTGGTTACAAACCAACTGTTTACTGCAGCTGCCATTTGTCATGCCATCAACGCAATAGAAGTCAAAATCGGTTGAACGGACTGTAAAAAAGGTTTAGTTAAATGTCTATCTTATTTCAAATGGAGTATAGGTTGCTAGGCTCTAAACGGTTCAAGTGCCAGGTCGTTTTATCTTAGTATGCATAGTTCACGTTACGTTGTTATGTCAGAGGCATCGTGGCGGCGCACGTGAGCAGAAGCAATGCTCACGGAAAATCATTATCACTACTAATAGAAACATAAACGATGATAAAGTTCATATTAGAGTTATTGTTTCTAAGATTATCCTTATACCGTATACTCTGTTTTAATAGTATTTGATAAAAACGTAAACAAATGGGCAGAGGCGGACTTGCAGTCTAGGCCGCCTTAGGCCGTTTAGTAGTAGACGTTAGTAGTTTATACCTGTATTATATTGGCGCTGGCAGGTTTATTTTCGGGGGCGATACATCTTCAGCTCCATGAAGCGAGCTCGATAAGTTTTGTATATTCACACAAGGAATAACTTTGTCAACTTATGCAAACAAGCTAATAATCTAATCTAATGAAACTGGAATGCAAGAGTGACCGAAGCGAGCTCGAAAATGTTGCATTATTTGTTGGTACAAGGCAGTCTGGTTGCCGCAGCCAGGCTGCCTTGTGCGTGCCTGCCCTAAGCCGTCATAGTTCTATTATTTACTGAGCTGAGATATTGCCAGCTGCAGGCGCAGGTTGGCTGGCCCTTATATCTGGTCGCCCTAGGCCCGTGCCTCTTTGGCCTTAGGGAAAATCCGCCACTGCCAAAGGGTCAGAAAACGTACCCTCATCGTTATCGTCGACGATTTTTTAATAATATGTTCAGACAATCAACACTAAATTAGCTCGTGGCTAAATACTAACAGTCGCTCGGGTCGATCTGTCAGGTTAAGCTACGCTTGCCGGGGTTGATCCGTGGATGGGTGACCATTTCTACATACCGAGACTCCTCCGTGCCTCGGAAAGCACGTTAAGCCGTTGGTCCCGGCTGTCATTCGTGGATCTTTGACAGTTGTTACGGGTCGTCAGAAGCCCGAAAGTCTGACAACCAGTCTTACCAAAGGGTATCGTTTTACCCAGTTACTGGGTTGTGGAGGTCAGATAGGCAGTCGCTCCATGTAAAATACTGGTATTCAGCTGCATCCGGTTACACTGGAAGCCGACCCCAACATAATTGGGAAAAGGCTAGGCAGATTGATTGATGTTCAGACAATGATTGTTGGGAAAAGTGGTAAGATATAAGTTGAAACCTTCGAAATGCAGATTAATGTGTTACTATTTCCGTTTTGTGAGTGATTGCTTAAGAATTGAAACTGTACAGGGAAGGGAACAGAGTATTTTACACTTTCATGAAAAAGTTTTGGAACAGTATTTATTTATTTCTGTTTACTTTTTTCGACTGTTATTCTTTCTTGACTTCTTGGACCTATGAATTAGCTGTAATATTCTAGTATGTTAAATAACTTCCTACAATCAGACCCAAAGCTTAGCTTTTGTTGATCATATCAATCAGTGTTGTCTACTTATAAAACGCAAGGTGACCCAGACAGCTTAACGATTTAACGCTTGATAAAAATTGAATGATTTTAATTTATGAATTCAAAATGAGTTTAAGGCAAGCCAATTAACACTAATAACACTATACAGCATCAACAACATGTCCCAGAATTAACGCACGCCACCAAACACCTCAATTAGAATATTATGTTATTTTATAATTCATAATCATAACTAGTGATCGGATAATCGGATGCATATTTACCTAAAGTGTAGGTGTTGGCTATTATGGAATGCACTTTTGTATCGAAAAAATCCCGGGAATTCGGAATCGACATATTTAGTTTTTTTTACTATGGAATCAAATCGGGTGTAGGAATATTTACTTAGTTTAAGGAGTTGGCTAATATTATGGAATGCACTTTTGTATCGAAAAAATCCCGGGATTTCGGAATCAACAAATTTACAGTTTTTATTATAGAGTCAAATCGTGTGTAGGTACCTACTACCTACTATCCCTCTTACACTCAACATAGTCATAAATTGATGGGGAGCTTAAAATTAACTTCAAGTAAATACATATTAATAATTATGTAATCCCCTGTTTTTTTTTTCTTTTTAAATAAATACCACATGCTAAAGACGACGTTTCCTCACCATGTTACAGACTAGTTTCTTATTCCCGAATTTTCTGGAATCCCGGGATTTATATATAAAAATATATGTTTTAAGAAGCCGCTTCCATAATTTCCTAACCAAAAATGAACTTTAGGTAAATATGCATCCGATTATCCGATCACTGATCATAACACATACACAGATTTTTATAAAACATTGTTTATTTATTAAATTAGTTACACTGATTGTAGGAGAAAATCGTGGTCGTATTAAAAATCTACACACAGAGTCGCACACGTATATAGGGGTTTAGCGTTAGCGTTGTAGATACGTTGTCCATTTTGGTTTATTTTGACCCACTGTACGGTCAAAATAAACCAATACATTGAAGAGCGACCGTAATTTACGTATTTTTAATTATTTTTGATATAAAAAATTACGTCTAATAAATTTAAAAATGTCAGAAGTCAATTCAGTAAATGATTCTGAACAAACTACTTTCATAATGCTAATTCTCTTGTACACCGAACTAAACTAACTAAACTATCACTAAAATTCCGGCTATGAGAATCTTAAAGCTATTCTGCAAAATAAATTCTCTAAATTAAAAAATAATATTGACACAACTCAATCGAATTTGACAATCGCGACTCCACGTGGTACTTGTTTGCCCTCCCTACCCCGTGATTTTTTTTAGAGCTGGAGGCGCGCAGCGGGGGCAACCTCGACGTGTTTTATATGGAATTTTTCACTTTTTGTATGGAAAATATGAAAAATTATTACCTACACGTTGAGCTTTAGGGGTTTATGGGTTTCTTCAAGGGGGTTGAAATTTTCATTATTTTTGCGATAGGAATAGGACACACCATTTTCGAGATATAAGCAAAAGAAAAAAAGATTCAGTACTGTTTTTGCACCTGAAGTCGAAGTGTTGGTGTGAATTTAAAGTTCATCACTACCAATTTTATTCCACGCGTTTTTAATCGCGATTAGAAATAGTCAGATTTAGTTAGACAATCAAAATTATTGGTGAAAATGTCAAATTCAGAATAGCAAATTTGCAATTTTCACTAAATTAATATCTCAGTGCCATCTTAATGCTGTCATACTAAAATACAGATAAGTTGTGTCACTTTAGTCTATTTCAGAATGGGAAATCGTCGTTTGACAGCAATAAATAAAATTATGGTGATTTTTTTTGTCTAGTTTAGAGGCATTTGTGACAAGGGAATCGGCACCATTGTGTACTAGACATTGTTTAATATTCACATGATCTCTTAACAGCCTCCTACGTACTATAAGTATGACAGAAGAAAAGGCAGGCTTCCCTTTTCTTGTCATACTTCAGCCTTACTAATAAAGGTTCTTACAAACAGGCGCGACACAAAGGCACCGCTCGTCGCGTGACGAGCGGTGCCTTTGTGCCGCGCCTGTTTGTAAGAGCCTTAAACTATAAATACAAAGATTGGCTTTATGCATTTGTGTATAGATTGCTTTTCACATACAGGAAGCAACGTAACAGTCTTTAAAACTAAAACTGCAAACTAATAGCTTCATAAAGTAAGCTAATTTAGTATGTTTACACTGGAGCTGCCGATTCCGCTTGGGAATGCGCAGGCGGCTACAAATTAACGGTCGATTGCTGCCCAGAATGCATTGTTAAATAGGTCGCTACACTTGGGAGATTATTTTTAGAAGGAGCGATTCTGTTTTGAATGCATACAATGTGTAGAATATATATCAATATGAGATCAAAATATAGCGAGGAGTGGGCACTGTCGCAAATAACTGTCAAATATTTACATGTTTTGATTAATTTGGCAATATTGCTGTATGGAAATATGGCTTTGGCTAACTAACTAGTGAACTAAAATATTAATAATGAATTGCAAATTATAACACTGAATTTGATGTTGTAACCGTTTAAGGTGTAAAAAAGGCGTTTGGAAAGTTTTCAAATACTTTTTTACATTAATTATTGCATTTTATAATCAATATTTTCGTTCACTAGTTAGCCAAAACCATATTTCATATGTATTTCCATACAGTAATATTGCCAAATTAATCAAAACAGCGAAACATTTGACAGCTATTTGCGACGTTGCTCACTTTTTGAATAAACACTCTTAAGTATTTGGGTGTCCATCCAAACACCTGTAAATCCTAGGAAAATATAGAACTCTTACCAATTGTCATATTTTTGTCCACAGATTTCGCTACGAATGTGAAGGCCGGTCAGCGGGCTCGATTCCCGGCGTGAACAGCACTTCGGACAACAAGACTTACCCTACTATTAAGATATGCGGCTACTCGGGACAGGTGGTCATCGTAGTGTCGTGTGTCACCAAAGATGAACCTTACAAGTAAGAACAGATTATACTACTCCTTTTTTTACCCGCATCGGGGAAGCTCTTGGCCTGAATCTCACCATGGTAAGTGATACTCAGGCCGAAGGTGGAAGAGAGCTTCACCCGGAAATCTCAACCACAGAGGAACTGGCTATCTTACCTCTAACTGCCGAAATACAACAATGCTGTTAACATTGTTGTTATGGTGACAGACTTAGATAAGATGGTGGTAGCTAGCCAGGTGGACTTAGAATAAACCTTCTTACCAGCAAACAAACCGAGCAGAAATTATATTTTAGATTATGCTTACATTACATAGTGAAATTGATGAAAAAGAAAACTGAGAATCACGCAAAATCTATCAAGCGTATTTTTCTGAAACCTTCACCATTTTAAAGATAATTTTACTATTGATCTTTTAGTATACGTGTTTTATTAAAATTAATTTTGTTTTATGTATACCTAAATTAATAATGCGTCTAATTCGGTACAGCGCTCCTTGCGTATGGCTGGTCGCACGACGCGTTGCGTGAGCTCAGTACAGAACACGCAAGCTAACCACTCAAGGTCACAGGCGTATATCTGCGTCTTAATCCAGAACTTAACTTCAAGTCACTTCAACGGTCTGTTTGTTTGCTAAGTCAAAGTTGTAAGGGCACCTGCTACATACTAACTACCTCGCGAGTATGTTTATTCATGATCAACTGTTTATGGAACAAGCAGTGTTTATCAGCATTGTGTTGACATAGCGGTCTCCGCCATAAAACTGTACCGCAGACATTATACAGACATCGTTTGATATTGCGTTTAATTAAAATAGGTTTTTATTTTTATTAATTTATTTATCTTTTGTATAGATTCTTTGATCAGGTTAAGCTACGCTGGCCGCGATTGGTCCGTAGATGGTAACCATCTTTACATACCAAGACCCCTCCGTGCCTCGGAAAGCACGTTAAGCCGTTGGTCCCGACTGTCATATACAGATCTTTGATAGTTGTTACGGGTCGTCAGAAGCCCGAAAGTCTGATAACCAGTCTTACCAAGGGCTATCGTGTTACCCAGTAACTGGGTTGTAGTGGTCAGATAGGCAGTCACTCCATGTAAAATACTGGTATTCAGCTGCGTCCGGTTAGACTGGAAGCCGACCCCAACATAGTTGGGAAAAGGCTAGGCAGATGATGATAGATTCTTTTCTATTTTGTAAATGTGAGAACGCTGTAGGCTTAGTGGACTGTAGATCTGTTGACCATTTTCTATTTTGTTAAGTACCTGGTACTTGTTGATAGGCCTGCACTGTCCTCCCATACCTAGTTACACTGTTATTTGAATGTATTGTAAAAGCCAATTATTTTTAAAAGAGTAACCGTGGAGTTTCTTGCCGGCTCTTCTAAATAGGAAACGACAAATTGGAACCGTGCACCTAGCTTCTGATGTTTCATACGTGCCCATGTAGGTTTATGTGAAATAAAATATTTTGAATTTGAATTTATGTTTTACGTTATCATATCCGAAATATTTTTTTTGCAATTTACAGATCAGTGTTAGGTTGTATGTTGATTAAAATTTGATTCGCGATCGTAACAAATATGTATTTACAGAATAATAATAATTAAAATCGTCAATATAACTCACTTAAAATTATTCTAAATTGAATTTATGACTGACACTGGTATGGCCACAATCAGGGATTTTAATTTTGATAATACAAAAAAATTGTCGCTAATTAGTCGAAATCTGTCGACAAATATCAGAATTTGTCGGTCACTGGTTCAAAAGTTATAAGGGTTTATAGGTGGCCGATCTGGGGAGCATGTCCCCAGCTTGGCCCAATTGAATCTCAAAAGCTAGGGCACCTAGCGAAGATCTGTTTTCTCCCAAATTTTGCCACTTATTATTTGCAATTTTTCGCCAAGTCACAGATTTAGTCGAGTCTTACTTAAGAAGATATGAGTTAAATTTTTAAGTATAGTTCAAGAGCTAGATCATAGAGTTAACGAAAATCTCCGTTTTAGCAGATCTAGATAAGCACAATAATCCTAACTATTCAGCATAAGTCTCGATCCCGTAGGAATATCAGGATAAAAAGTATCCTATGTCCTTATCCAGGTCATGGTCTACCCATGTGCCAAATTTCATCCAAATCTGTTCAGCCGTTTTATCGTGAAAGCATAGCAAACTTTCGCATTTATAATATCAGTTAGGATAATAAATCTTACATATGAGACCGAAACCCGACTGTATACTTCAAAAACATATGATAAACGTATTTTTTTCTCCCCAGAGCTCACCCTCACAATCTGGTGGGTCGCGAGCGATGCGAGAGGGGCGTATGCACCATCCCTCTGCGCATCACGGAAGAGTCGTGCGAGTACCAGTTCAAGAACCTCGGCATTCAGTGCGTCAAGCGACGGGACATCGCTGATGCCCTCACCGTGAGGGAGAAGCTGAGGGTCGACCCTTTTAGAAGTAAGTGGAGTAGATTAAGGTTGATGAAAGCTGCTATGATTGGTTGACTGAAACGGCTACAGTCAATGATATGATCAATGATATTTTATTTCTGTAAATTGGTTGAAAAAACACATGGAGGGGCTTGTGGCTAAGTAATAACAGCCACACGGGGTTCGTCCGTGGATAGGTGACCATCTTTACATACCAAGACCCCTCCGTGCTTCGGAAAGCACATAAAGCCGTTGGTCCCGACTGTCATTTGTAAATCATTGACAGTTGTTACGACTCGTCAGGAGTCCGAAAGTCTGACAACCAGTCTTACCAAGGGTATCGTTTACCCAGTAATAGGGTTGTGGAGGTCAGATAGGCAGTAGCTCCATGTAAAATACTGGTATTCAGCTGCATCCGGTTAGACTGGAAGCCAATCCCAACATTGGGAAAAGGCTAGGCAGATGATGAGGTCGGTGTTTCTATCCGACTACTTTAAACAAGAAACACGGAAACAAACAAGAAGTCACAGTCCAGACATTATCTTGGTCAGAACCATGCAGATGGTATTTTTTGGGAAGAACTACACAGATTTGAGTGCAGCTGTCCAGTCTGTACAATCAAATAGGTACAGCACAGTACAGATTTTGCAGGGTAGGGCAGGCGAGGCAGACATAGGCCGCGAGCGCATGCTGCGAGGCAGCTACACAGACACATTCGCGTCCTAGCTAGTACAATCAATCTGTCATTGTAACAAAATAATTCTGAATCAGTGGTAAAAAACAAGTGACGATCTGCACGCGTCGCGCAGAAATCTATGCCGGCTCTACAACGAGACGCAGAGCAGGACAGACACATGTCTGCGTCGCACGTGCCTGCGCCGCAGCGTACGCAGCTGTCAGTACGTTCATGCATTACAATATCTGCTTTGCCCTGCACTGCGTGAACCTGCGTCACCTGCATCTCAGCATACGCTTAGCCTCATTGTTTGACTCAGTATTTGGATTTAATCCGTAACTCAGGTCCTGACTCTTAAAAAACTAGCCAGCAAAGTTCAATCAGCCAGGAGCATAAAAATTCACTTTGGGCTTAAAATTTCGACTATCAGCCAACCACCAACTCATGTACAGACAAACTATGTTCTTAATGTCCCTCGGCAAACCTCGTGTTTCGTCAGTCGTCGGATTTCTATCAGTTGCCCTTTGCACTTGGTGCAGACCGGACGCTCTCAATCGACTTGGAAGTATATAGAGTTGTTAATACTCTTTTAACTTAATGTAATTTATAACAAAAATGGGAAGAAAGCCGAAAGTTGCAGGCACGACAGATAGGAAAATAGTTTACAGCTCTATATGTAAGTCCACACGGAAATACTTAGTTCTGAATTCAAATTATTATACACGATAAATCTAATAATTGATGGACATGGAAATTAGCATTCGTTTGTATTCGGAAATCCGATGATACCCGAATAATCTGATCTAAACCCCAGGAACCCCCAATTGATCAAAACACAGTTTTGAAACTACATTTATTAATACGTTCCCGTTCTATCAATCTTTCTTTGAATTGAAAATATCTCGATAAATTAATCGGTTGTTCCTTGTTCCGTCCATTCAACTGCGTGACATGCTAATCCACAGGTGTTTAATATGAATGCGCACACGTGCAATCGGAGACAATGCAACTCCAAATATAGAAAGGAAACGTGTTAAAAATGTTCCTTACGCTTGTAAAATAAACATAATTGTAACTACCCCGGCTTTCGTATGTTCGTGGGGTTAAACCCAGGCTGGCACTTTACTTTTTATAATTTATTTCATCACTATTGCTCTCAAAACGGTGAAGGAAAACATCATTAGGAAACCGGCATGTCCTAGAACCAAAAATTCGAGGAGGTGTGACATCCACCAACCCGCACTGGGCCCGCGTGGTAGATTGCGGTCCACTCCCTCTGACCGAGAGGTGTCCCAGCAGTGGGAACATTATAGGCTGATTATACAAGTAAGAATGGTACCAACTTTCTTATAATTAAGTCAGACGATTCAATGGTGCCCATTCCCTTGTTCACAAACTAAACTAAATTTAAGTTCAGTGCATCTTTTTCTTTCTATTTCATTAAGAAAAGGACAGAAGATAAATTTTAGTTTAGTCCTGTCAAATTAATCAGCGCTTGACTCGCTCGCGTGACTTGAATTTTAGTAGGCAAGTTTTTAATCGCGTCTAAACTTGTATGGAGTAGTGACAGGCGCTGATTAATTTGACAGAACTAAACTAAAATTTATCTTCTGTCCTTTTCTTAATGAAATAGAAAGAAAAAGATGCACTGAACTTAAATTTAGTTTAGTTTGTGAACAAGGGAATCTGCACCATTGCGTAGTTATAATTGCATCTCAGTGAATATGAAGCAGTTTCACTTGAAAGGCATGCGCTGTCACTTCATGACGTGGTGATAATTTTCGACATCCGAGCGAGTTGACGTCATACGGACAACAATAAAACTTACTTCCACTGAAATTGCATTAAAATGTCTTGTGATAGGGATCATTAAAATATCACAGTTGAGTATTGCATTATAATGATTCACGCATCATTAGCTTAGCAAGCTTTGGTAATATGCCAAAAAATATTTATATAAAGAAATGCTGGAGTGCATTGGTTTTAAGTTCACCTTTGGGACTAGAAAGTTACCATTTTTTATCATCAGCATTTTTTAGGCCACTGCTGGACATAGGCCGTGGGAAAGTATGGCACGAGGAGCACGCTTACCAGGGTTGGTCCGTGGATGGGTGACTATCTTTACATACCTAGACTCCTTCGAGCCTCGGAAAGCACGTTAAGCCGTCGGTCTCGGCTGTCATTCGTGGATCTTTGACAGTCGTTATGAGTCGTCAGAAGCCCGAAATTCTGACAACCAGTCTTGCCAAGGGGTATCGTATTACCCAGGTACTGGGTTGTGGAGGTCAGATAGGCAGTCGCTCCATGTAAAATACTGGTTTTCTGATGCAACTGGTTAGACTGGAAGCCGACCCCAACATAGTTGGGAAAAGGCTAGGCAGATTGATTGCTGGACACAGGCGGGCCTCTCAAATTACTCACTATTAAATTCGATCCTCGGCGACTGTCCTCCATGTACCTGTCCAAAATAAAATATTGTTCTTTCTTTATCTTTTTCTATCTTTCGAAGATCGTCGCTCCACCCTAGCCTGAAAGCTTACCATAAGCTACGATTGCAACATAAAAAAAAACAGTGGCACTCCGGGAGTGCCGACAGAAGTGAAAACTTGAACAATTAAAAAAAATACTTCCAAAGCCTATCCGTATGATCCGTAACATAGTATAAATAAAGAGCACAATCGCGTTTACAAAAATGAGGTGTCGGTAACGGTGTCGCGAGTTCAATTGTTTTTCCCATGTCAAAAATGCCCAACGCGCCTAAAGAAGTTTTCACTTAAAAAAATAAAATACTGGTTGAACTAATTGGTCCCTTTTTCTAGGGAATTGTGTCATTCACGTCTTTTCCTAAAAAGATGTAGATTTTTCCTTACGTACATGAAGTTTTCATAGATATATTGACAATGTACCGTCATGATGTTAATATCTTTAATCAGTTCCCTTAGACAGTCGCGCCTGCGGAGGCCATAAATGTCTATGGTGGCTCTTTTCTGCAGAAAAATAGAATCGATGTCAGCAGGCCGTCCCCATAGTAAAATACCGTACGACATTTATACTATGAAAGTAACTGAAATAGACTAGCTTCGCGGTATCTACAAAATTGACGGATTTTTCTCACAGCAAATGCTGCTGAACTTAGCCGTCCAGGGCGCCTACCACAAGCTCATAAAGCATTATTATTTTAATATTACTTCAGTGTGGGAAAGAGATGAAGCGCTACAGGACGTATAGCTCCATCTCTTTCTCCCACTGAAATAAGATTAAAATAATACTGCTTTTGAGCTGGTGGTAGGCCCCCTGCAAGGGATGTAAAATGAGAACCCCATTGAAGCTTTGAATCGAGCTTGATGCCCAGGAAAACAGTTTTATCGACGAAGTCTATCTTCCCAACATCAACACCTAAATATTTTTTTTACTCTTCGTAGGCTCGCCAAACGTACACAATACACATCTCTTGATCTTGATATCTCCAGCGGTCGCAGCCGACCATTCATCACAACACAGTATTGAGCTCAAATGTCGCATAATTACTCGTTTAACCAGTCTTCAAGGTCGTTCGATGACCCTCCTTTGTCTCACCTTTACTATTGACATGTCTGCTAAGCGTGTGCTAGTTCCTTTGTTTTTTCAAAGAAAGCTGTTGCCTTGATCTTAGGTTGTTTTATTATGTAAATCAAGACGTTTGTAAGTCGATCAGCGTTTGCTGTGTTCCAGTTTGATGTGTATGGAGCCGTTACCCTATCCATTTGCATAAAATCGCAAGACATAATAAGCATACAATTGTTTATCCTAATTATATTTACCTACGCATAACATTATTAACGCATAAAAACTTCGCATAATTTCACTAATCATAATAATTTTCAAGCATAATATTTACTTATACTTATCCCAGCCTATTATTGTCTCACTGCAGGGCAGAGCCCTCTTCTCATACAGAGAAGGCACGAGCATTGATAACCACATTAGCTCAAGACGGGTTGGCAATTTCAGACTTATATACAGGTAGCATAACATTTGAAAGCATAAATTTATTTACGCACAATGATATTAAAATCTTGGTTATAGTTACTTCTTTTTATTTTTCAGATTAAAATAACCGTCAATAGAATAAAAAATTAAGCAATATTAACGAACTTAAATATATTTCCATTATTCCTATTAATTTTTATGCCTGAACACTATTATGCTAATAGTCATTACGCCTAGTAAGTACTCGTAACATCATCATCATCTTCCTGCCCTTGTCCCATGTCACTTGGGGTCGGCGCAACACGTTTTCTTTTTCCACTCTCCCCTGTCAACCGTCACACTATCATTCACTCCCTTCCCTTTTCTTTTTTTATATCATTCCTCACACAATCCTTCCATATTTTCTTTGATCTTCCTCTCCCGCTCCATCCATCAACATTAAAATTTATGTTCATCACTCTTTTAGTCACATGCGTTTCTTTACTACGCCTAGTAACATTATGCGAATTAAAATTATACCAAAACAAATTAGCCTACAAGATAATTATGTCAACTTAAACTATATGCTTAAAACAATTATGACAATTTATTATTGTACCAAAAAAAAAAAAAAAACCAAAATAGTTATGCCAAAGCATATTAGGAAAAAACACACGAAAAGAAGGGATCCCGTATGGAGCTCGTGAATTTACAGGCAGATAATTAACCTATATAACGTTTCCACTGCAGGGACATAGGCCTCCTCTCCGTGAGAGGAAGTGATTCATAATCCACCACGCGGGCCCAGTGCGGGTTGGTGAATGTTACATGTCTTCGAATTCTTGGTTCTAGGACATGCCGGTTTGCTCACGATGTTTTCCTTCACCGTTTTGAAAGCATTGGTGATGAAATAAATTACACAAAATAATTTGCCTGCCTGGGTAACCCATGACCCACGTAAGTCGGGACCGTTATCACTGGGCCACCTCTGTTCTGTTAGTGGCACATGAGGTATCAATTCCTGGCAGCGAATTGACAATCCAAGTGTTCATTAATCTTCCTTTGATGCCACTCCTCTATTGAAAGAGAGCAATCAGCTCTGCGAAAATAGCTTTGTCCTTTGCCATTCAGCGTTTGCGGTTTTCAGTCTACTCTCGAATTTTGTTTAGTATTCTTCTTCTTTCTGCTCTCAACGGGCAATTAATCTCCATCAGGAAGGCCGTTGCCCTTGCACACCCATCCAAGCGTCTTATAAACAGTTGACGGCCTCGCAGCTTTGCCTCGTAGATCAAACGTTGAAACGTTTCGAAATAGTTATTTTAAATAGAGCTGATATCAGTTGCGTGGTCGAAAGTTGATTGAGGAAAACGGTGTAACTAAAGTATTCGTAGTTATGCAATGCGAACTAATACTGAATCGGTTCCTAAGGTAGCGGCGCGGTGCGGTGTGTGGTGTCGTGATGTGAGAGCGAGAGCCCAGTGATTCGTCAACTTGTGACAACTGTCACCCCTCCCGCACCGCGCAGCTACCTCAGGAACCGTCTCAGTTAAGCGGTAGGCATATAGCTGTCGCCAACATTACGTACAGTAAACATGTATTGATGTTTACTGTACGTAAATGTTGACGACAGCGACCACGTTGACCTCGGCGTCCTTAGGTATGCTTACGACTGCCGAGGCAACTCTCAGGCGCCCGAAGCAACCCTCAGGCGCCCGAAGCCACCGTAAGGCGCCCGAGCTGTACCGAGCCGCACCGATGCCCACCGATAATGGGCGCCGCGCCTAAACGAACTTATTCTGTATATTCGCAATCCTTTGATATGTGACCAAAAACCGACAACCGGCGAATACGAATGTTCGTGTATTTGCGTATTCTTATTACTTGTGAAAAATAGGCAAATATAGGCCAATAGAGTAGCTTCACATCGTCGTATTTGGGCAAATAAGACGAATACAATCAATCTGCCTAGCCTTTTCCCAACTATGTTGGGGTCGGCTTCCAGTCTAACCGGATGCAGCTGAATACCGTATTTTACATGGAGCGACTGCCTATCTGACCTCCACAATCCAGTAACTGGGTAATACGATAACCCTTGGTAAGACTGGTTGTCAGACTTTCGGGCTTCTGACGACCCGTAACGACTGTCAAAGATTCACGAATGACAGCCGGGACCAACGGCTTAACGTGCTTTCCGAGGCACGAAGGAGTCTCGGTATCTAAAGATGGTCAGCAAATAAGACGAATACGCGAAGACGAATAGCGATGTAAAGTGCCACCATAAGGAGCGGAGCCAATTGTGGCGCGTTTTCGTGGATGGCACTATCTATAACATGACAAAGTATTGTTGTTTGTACAACGTTACGTACGATGACGCGAAAAAATGGAAACACCACACAATAAACAAATTGTGTTTATCCATATTTTTCGTAATTATCATCAGAGGAGATAGCATATCATATCAGCCCTATCTCCACTACGATAACGGCATTATCACGATCATTGACATTAGTTTCATTGATGCCGAGACTTTGCAAATTAAAATTTAATCCTTGCTACAGGTGTTAGGTATGATTATGGGTCTTAATTCGGGCATTGTCACAGTTTTATGGGGAAAGCCAGCATTGTTTACTGCTGGACTTGGAATTTCCCAACTACGCGCTGATAACAGAAAAGCGATCTGATAACCCACCGTGGGAATACCTACTAGCATGAATCAGAAAATATTTGGGATAATGATAATCACTACATAAAATTATAACAAAGTTTCTCCGCCGCGTCTGTCTGTCTGAACGCGATAAAGTCAAAAACTACCGAACGGATGTTCATACGGTTTTCACCGTGAACGAAGTGATTCATGAGGAAGGTTTAGGTGTATAATAGTCCTATGTCCAAAATTTTTTTTGTCCCTCTTGTAGATTATTAAAAAATATTGAACACGTATTTTTTCTTCTTTCACTTAATGAAAAGATTACGGCGATATATTGAGTTAAAATGTGGCATGACGTCACGCCTTGCTAGATTTAATACTGCGTTGTGACGTAGAGAGCCCACACTCCCCAACGTTAATGCGTGTTTTCTAAGTTATTTTTTATTAATATGATAAAGCAAAAAATACGTGTCTAATATTTTTTTATTATCTGAAAGACGGACTAAATTGTTTTTTTTTACCTAAGCAACTACCGTATTCATTAAAGTTTTATGTAAATTGGCTGAAATATGACGGTGATTGTTGAAGATGTCGGAAAAAAATCATGCCGACTGAGAGCTTTATTGGCTTGCACGTTACGGTAGTAAGTTTCCCTGGGATAATTTCCTAACCCCACGCGAGGGGAAATGATGTCACGATAACGATCGGTCTACAACTCTTCGTTTACAGCAGGGAACGGTTTTCTAATAGACTGTCAAAATACACTGAAGAAATGTAAAAAAAAGTTATGCCCCCCTCCCCCCATATCTTCGCCCCCGTCCATTTGGGGTCCATTCGGACAGTACGGGGGTTTCGGTATCACTTCAAGACCTAGATTACCACTCGCCATCCGGTTGCCTGTCCGCTTAAATTTTACGTGCCTTTGCCTTGAATAATAGTCAGGACTGATCATCGCAGTTCATTCTTAGGGTAAACACCAATGAAACTGATCAGTACATCTAAGCCTTGAACGCGCTTGGAGTGTCATCATTGTTGTGGAATATTGTCACTGACAGCACTTGAAGGCGGTTTAGATGCTGGCCGCGTTCAATGTCACTGTTAAAATTCGCCTTTATAAACTACTAGCTTCTGCCCGCGGCTTCGCCCGCGTGGATGTCGGAACGTGTAACATGTCCTAAATCAGCGGGGTAATTGCGTAACACACTTACAATAGCAATGGGTTTCATTTTGAAAGCTCAAAAACATTAACTGCGTTATTTACGTTGTTGAGCAGACGGATTTCTCGAACATAATTACGAAGCAATATCTTCCACCCGCGGTTTTGCCTGAGTGGTAAATTGATAAAAGTAACCTATGTCCTTCCCCAGGCTTTAGACTATTCATCACAAACAGCTCAGCAGATTAGCCGTGAAACATACATATATACACAGATAGATAGACGGACAGACAGACAGACAGAGTTACTTTCGCTTTTATAATGTCAGGTAGGGATTGGTATGCATATATTTATTATTGAAGAGGATTAGTTAAGATTTAGATAATAGCGGTTTTACTTGTCGTACGGTAGCAGCAAATAATAAAAACTGAAAGAATTTGATTAAAGTATATAAGTAAATAGTTATCGATATGTTTTGACGGTTGTACTTACTGCAATAAACTTCTGTAAACTATGTTAAATGATTTGTTTTGTTCAGCGAAAACATGAAGATTTTGTGACTTAGACACACGTGAGCAAGCTACGTAGAGCTTGACCGTGGGAAAAACATGGCGTGCCCAAATGTATCCCTGCTACCTTTAAAGTTTGACCTTGTGATTTATTGATCGTCATCGAAAATGCAACCTTTAATGGGAACTGCAGACGTTTAAAATTAAAGGGTAAGTTATTGGGTATTATTGGGATGCGTGGTATAAGCACATTGTCTCCCTTAGCTTCTCCAGTTAAAATTGTGGCCTTCACAATATGCCTCCCTAGTTCAGTGACCCGCAATCTAGTACCGTTGCATAATCTCGGTGCGTCCAAGTTGCGCATTAACAAAACGGGTATACCTACCTTTAATTCAATATTAGACTTACGCTTTCGCGGCATTATTGCAAGTACTATTTAAAAAAAAACACAAAAAGGTGGTAAAATAAAAAAAAACTGTCTTTTTACTACTTTCAACACAACCTATACCTAAACCTAACCGTTATTCTCAAATTAAACAAACTAAAAAAAAAATACAATCTTTAACTAAATAACCAACCAAAAAAAAAAACAATTCTTATTAAAATAGAAACGAATATTATAAAAATACTACCTAAAAAATTATAAATCGCTTCCGAGTCGAATCCACTGTGAAAAAATCGCAGAATTTACACAACCGTCAATGACGTCTGCCCTCACGCGTCTGCCCGCGTTCGGGTTAGGGATGTTAAAAAATAATCGATTTTTATTTAAATCGATTATTATTTTCTTATAATCGATTTTTTATTATAGATTTTTATAGTAATATTAATCGATTTTTAATAAATCGATTATATAAATTGCGTGTATAAATCGATTTTTAGAAACAGCTCGTATCTATGCGACAGATGAAAAAATCTTGCAGTACTTATGTTTGAATTTTATAAACAGTGCCATCTATGTGTTGGATGAAAACTCTCGAATTAAGTTCATACGTATAAGTTGATTAAATAAAAAACGGCGCCATCTGTAGACATTTTTTTATTTGGTTTATATTTTAGTTTTTGAGACAATAAGTTTGTCATTTTGTTGGGATGCTCATCATTTCATTTTTATTAGAATAAATAAAACGTTTAGTACTAAAATTTTGATGAATAATGCTATTTGGTTTCCTAATTCCTTACCTTGAAATTTTAAAGGAACGTTGCCTTTGATTTTTAGTTTTGAATTGGTTATTTTTTTTATTCATTTACTTAGGGTTATTATTGGAATATGAAAAGCATGTACTTTAAAATAATACAAAAAAATCGATTTTTTCGCAGAAATCGATTATTTATTTTTATTAAAATCGATTTTTGGCAAATCGATTAATTTTGAATAAAGAAAAATCGATTTTTATTTAATCGAAGCTTTTCCAATAATCTCACATCCCTAGTTCGGGTCGCGCACTCGGCGATCGCGCGTCATTGCCTATCCCGCCCCTCCACCCTCGTTCTGCGCGCCCGCCGTTGACTCATCGCAGATCATTCTTATCGTTCTAACTTTTAAAATATTAGTCCAAATTATTTAGTGTAAAAGACAAATTTTATCTACATTAAATACCGAAAGCGATGAAGGTATTTATTTTGATACGAATTAACTAAATACTCTAAAATATGCAACGTAAAAAAAGTATTCAATTTAAATGTATTTATAGCTCACTATTTTGGCTATAATGGCTTCCACATAAAAGGTAGATATATGCTGTCGCGGACTTTTATTTAGAACTCTTTAAGACAAACAACCCCACAATACATTCTTTTCATGTAACTCCAGCGATTTAGGCAGCGCACGCAAAGATAGATCTCAGAGGGCAGGAATTTTTCTGACTTACTTGATACTTATCGTTATATTATGGCTAAATCACATAAAATCTTTATAAATTGTAGCCTATGTGTTATTCTGATATATAAGCCACATTACTGTAAAGTTTCATTAAAATCCGTTCGGTAGTTTTTGCGTGAAAGAGTAACAAACATCCATACATCCATCCATCCATCCTCACAAACTTTCGCATTTATAATATTAGTAGGATTAGACCATCCTCAAACTTACATTATGTACAATTGTTTATTTATTTATTGCAAACATACGCTACCATTACAGTCTCCCAATTCGGTAGTGTGTAGTTAATTATCAATTAATGAAATAATACAACTTAAAATTAAAAAAAAAAAAAAACATCACGTATAACGTTACCCTTGCGAACTCGCTCAGTGAACATGAGAAAAGATCAATTTTGTTGGCAACTAAATTTAGTATGTGCATTGTTCGCGTCAGAGGGACATTGGCCAACAGTTTAGTTCGACCGCGCGGTACTGCGAACAAGTTGGGCCGTCGCCGTCGTCGGCGCTGCACGTACCCATCTGGCACACAAGCCTACCCGCTGTAGCACACCCGGATTATTTATGTTACCCCGGAACACTCCAAGGATATACGACGCCAGTGCTTCATCCCTCCTTGTTTCCAACTTGTTGTACATACAATGTCTTCTGTTCAAGCTTCCAGTAGTTAAAAGTTATTATTAGCACATTATTTAATATCGATCGTTAGCCAAACTAATAAACATAAAGCGCGTGTTTCTTGTCTCAAATTTACGACCACTATAAAATAAACATGTTCAAACACATGGAAATAAACTAGATTTATTTACTTCCTGTGATTGAGTGCATATTGTGACTTTCGGTGGCCACACGTTACTGCAAGCATGACAAGCTTGCATGAACAATCATTTTATGCAAGCGTGCACAATTTTCCTATAGGCAAGCAGGGGCTGTACTATGACGTGTTAAAACCATCATTGTTCCAGTGTGAGAGAGAGACGGAGCTATACAGCATAAATAGCACTATCCCATTTTCACAGCGGAACAATAATGGCTTGAACACGTCACAGTACACGGCCCCTGGAGCAGCATCCGTTTTTGGTTAAGTGATTGACAACGACGACGCACTTGCTTTAGCTGCATTAATACGGTGGTCGCCTAGGTAAAAAAAAAAGAAATTCTATTAAATCTGACTTACAGATAATAAAAAAATATTAGACACGTATTTTTTGCTTTATCATATTAATCAAAAATAACTTAGAAAACATGCATTAAAGTTCGCTACGTTACAACTCAGTATAAAATCTAGCAAGGCGTGACGTCATGCCAGATGTAACTGTAGAAACCTCGACCCTTGTCATACAGGATGTCCTAGTTCAGGGGTCGAGACCTCATTGATGTAATGTATACTGAAGTTTTGGAAATATATTACTATTACATTTTAACTCAATGTATCGCCGTAATCTTTTGATTACGTCAAAAAAGAAAAAATACGTGTTCAATATTTTTTATTAATCTACAAGACAGACAAAAAAAAATGTTGGACACAGGCCTATTGTGCGCAACTAGTCTGCATATGACTCCGCAATATTAACCTGCATTCACACAGTCGAATCATGCTTGCACAAGCGTGGCTTGTTCAAGCCGCATAATGAAAATTCTATCAATCTTCATGTTTACACAAGCAAGATCATCATCTGCCTAGCCTTTCCCCAACTATGTTAGGGTCGGCTTCCAGTCTAACCGGATGCAGCTGAATACCAGTATTTTACATGGAGCGACTGCCTATCTGACCTCCACAACCTAGTGACTAGGTAACACGATACCCCTTGGTAAGACTGGTTGTTAGAGTTTTGGGCTTCTAACTACCCGTAACGACTGTCAAAGATCTACAAATGACAGCCGGGTGCTTTCCGAGGCACGGAGGGGTCTTGGTATGTAAAGATGGTCACCCATCCACGGACCAACCGCGGCAAGCGTAGCTTAACCTCATCGATCGACCCGTGCAGCTGTTATTACTTAGCCACAAGCTCACAAGCAAGATGCTTGCAGAAAATCATCATACAAACGCTCAAGCACGCTTGCACAAAATGATTGTTCATACAAGCGTGCTTGTACTTGGCTTGAGAGGATCAAATGTTAACTCCATGTTAATTGCAGTGGAATTTGACCATGATGTGTCTATTGGTTCTTCAAGTGATGATAGATTTTAGGTTTATTTGAAACCCAAGATTGAAGCAGGTTAATAATTTGAACGATTTTCCAGTCATGGAATGCACCAGCACTGCTTGCTCATTGTCATGTGCTTTAACTTTCAGTATCAGATGCTTTATCTAAAAAATGTGTTAGGGAAAAGTGAATTTAGCTCCGCAAGGACATCTATGTTATCTTTGGGAAGCAGAGAATCTAGGTTCTTATAAAACGGTAAAACAGTTTAGGTACCGCAAACAGGCTTCTCAACAACCCAATAAAACCCTTTATTCTTAACATCTACATCAAGGGATACTTAATTATAAATCCCGTCCATGTGGGCTCCTACCCATCTAAATATTGTCCTTATTATATAAACCCTTCATCAATTGTCACTTGTTATTTTCGTGTATTTGTTCTTTCTTTACAGCAAATATTAAACGCATTTTCTTTCTTTTATATCATAACTACAAAACCGAGCCCTCAAACTCCTTTACGATTCATCCGTACACAGCTCAGTAATTAAACTAATGATACCCATACGCGCCTGGTTGGAAACTGCGACCATATTTGGACCTGCTGTATGAACGCGAGCCGGAACTTACCGTGCTACAGAGTTACAGACTAGTCTTACCTAACCGCTTTCTTAACTGGAAGGGTTAACTATGTAACTTGAATCATTTTATATTCGGTGGACTTTGGTCGTTGTGGTTTGTAACTAAATATGGCGTTTGCACTTGTAAACATTCAACATGTACTTAATGTTTTGAAACTTATCACATGAAACACATCATAACACAAATGTCATTATTTGTTTTGTTCAATTTGCATTCGCATTGCACGAAACATGAGTAAGTCTTAATAAAGGTGTCAAGATTTGTTGTTAGCTGCGTAACTGTGCGTTTGCACTTGTAAACATTCAACATGTACTTAATGTTTCGAAACTTATCACATGAAACACATCATAACACAAATGTCATTATTTATTTTGTTCAATTTGCATTCGCACTGCACGAAACATGAGTAAGTCTTAATAAAGGTGTCAAGATTTGTTGTTAGCTGCGTAACTGTGCGTTTGCACTGGCGAATCATTCACATTAAAACATGTTGAAATCTCTAGTTCCTGTCAAACATTGTATGGAACATTGACAGAAAGTAAACAATATTGTTTTGTTGTGAATGTTTTGCCAGTGCAAATGCACAGTTAGAAACATAATCAATAGACATGTTTTGTATACAGATTTGTCACGTTTACGTTCGCGCTGTTGTTTGTTTGTCTCGAAACTTGTCTACAGCTTGTGTTTAATGTTTCCCAAATGAGACTGTAAATATCGAAACATGTTGCAAAATTCAAACAGAAACATTTTGTTATGTAATTTGTCTATAAAACATGTCAAGTGAACGTCAAACATGTTTCGCGTCAACAAATTGCGTGACAATGCGAACGCGAGTCGATACATTGACAGAAAACAGAGATTTCAACATGTTTAGTGAATGTTTAGCCGTTGCAAACGTACAATTAAATGTTGTGGTTATGTGTGACACAGTCACACAAAACCACAATGACTTCTGGTGAATGAGATATTTTAAAATGATTCAGAGTCTGAAGCCTTTATTCTAGAACTGTTTGGTATTTATAATATTTAATTGTAGTATCAGTTCCTACCGAACAAATCTGTCGTGTTGGTCGAAGATAAATCTGAGTGAGAAGATATATTCTTGGATAACATAATTATACTATATTTGGAACTTTTAACCAAACTCGCTACGTTTTCCTGCTTATATTGGTCCCTACCCTTTAAATCCAGATTCATTTGCCATACGACTCTTCATTCTTTTTCGTGTGGTCAGTGACTAACTTGGTGTCAGAGTTTTTATGCCATCCATGGGCCTCTGACTTGGCTTCACGTGCCGTCGAGAAATATCTCTCAGGGATGCTGGTTTCCTAATGATATTTTCCATCACCGTTTTTGAAGCAAGTGATACGCAAATGAATCAGAAAAGTCTGAGGTGCCTTGGGTTCGAACTCGAGACCTGTGTCTTGGCAGTCCGACAGTCACACCACTAGGCTATCACTGCTATAAATATGGGTGTTTTTAAAATTCGCGAATGTGTGTAAGTAAGTTACCATATGCGTTGAGTGCATCCATTTGTAAATGTAAACTCGTAGCGCGTAAAGTAGTAAATAAGAACGAGAAAGTAACATACGAGGTGTAAGGATAGCGTTTATAGTTTTTTAGTTCTACTCACAACAGAATGGCGTGATTTATTGTTTTATAGTTGTTTGGAAAACGGTTCGTTCGATGGCTCGTTTGATAGAAAGTGTAGCGCCGCATACATGTCGACTTAATGAGTTTTTGTATTGCATTTCAAATCTTATTGACAAAATCTCATAAGCCCCTTCAAACCGGAATACAATCAAAATCAAAAGTCATTTATTAAAACTAGGCTGAGATTCAGCACTTTTCGAACGTCAAGATTACATAAGACAGTCCCCCAAAATATATTCCAATTTTTGGTTCTAGGACATGGCCGATATCCTCCGGTAATTTGAATAAATGAAGAATTTAAATTGGCAGATGACGTCTAATACAAAAATATGCACCGACCCCAAAATAAATTAGAATATAGTCAAGATAATATTATTAAAGTGATTTTGGGTTGACCATTTTAGACACTAATCTACATGGTCCTTATAAGCTCCTGACCAAGATTATGTCTGGACTTTAAAAGAGACTGCGACCTCTGAGTTTGTTTCGGCCTTTCTTCTCAGAGTAGTCAGATAGGAAACGCCGAACTCATCTAGCTTATTTTTTTAATATGACGTGTAAAAGTGATTTCGATATCCTATTTACAGAATAAACAATTTCATTTCATTTGGTTGTGGAGGTTAGATAGGCTGTCGCTCTATGTAAAATTTTGGTATTCAGCTGCGTCCGGTTAGACTAGAAGCCAACCCCAACATAGTTGTGAAAAGGCTAGGCAGATTGATTGAAGGGCAGGAGAGTGATGATGTTGAGTCAATTTGTTTTGCAATGAACTGGCTTTACTTATTTAATATTCAAATTCTTCGTTTTTGTTAAGGCGCAGATATTATGCCAATGGCCTTGAGTGGTTACCTTGCGTGTTCTGTACTGAGCTCACGCACCGCGTTATACATTCAGCCAGTAACAGGACTCGCCCATCAAGGATTGCTGTGCCAAATTAGACGCATTATTAATTTATTATACATAAAACATAAGGTATTTTAATTAAACACGTATACTATCAGATAAATAATTAAATTATCTTTGAAATGGTGAAGATTTCAGAAAAACACATTTGATAGTTTTTGCGTGATTCTTAGTTTTTTATCCGCGTTAGATATAACTTCACAAATTAATTACACCATGTAATATAAACATAATTTAAAATATTCACAGGTTAAGTTATTAAGAAAATGCTCTAAGTTAACATAATTTTTTTCCAAAACATAAACACTACTCGATTAGACATGATCTTCAGTAGGTATAAAATCATTAAAACTCGGTTATCGTCGCCTTAACCCCTGACGCAAAGGTTCAGAATATCAGTCTAAGAGCGATTACCGCACTACGTCCGATCCGAATTCAAGATCCGAGTTTAATCTGAATTGGTAATGTTCTAAATTTGGACGGACAGAGTTCGGATCTAGTGTGCAACCCCTCATACAAAAAGTACTATGGCTACTTAGGACCGACATTTCCCGGACTCGAATCGGATGTAGTGCGGAACCGCTCTCACTGTATGACTAAGCCAGGATATCTATTGCATAAACAGCATGTTTTTATACAGCTCTGAAACTCACATGTGAGTTATAAAAATGTATTATTCGGTAATCTTCTGAAAGTGAATCATGACTTGGTTTTTAGAATATTTTTTGTGTTTTCCATTGAGTTGTGAATTTTCGACTGAAATAATGTAAGTTAACACTGTCTTCAGTAATTGAATTTATCAATACTTTTTTTTTGCATACTGTTCTGTTTGTTTATTTTAATTTAATATCTTGGTCATGGTCTCAAATATTTGATCATCAGCGATTTGAAAATATCAGCATTAATTCATTCATCATTTCAGCCGAAAGACGTCCACTGCTGGACATGGGCCTCCCCCAATCACCGCCCCTTGGACCGGTTCTGTGCTTCCCGCATCCAGCGGATTTCTACGGCCTTCACAAGGTCATCGGTCCATCTTGTGGGAGGCCTTCCAAAGTTCCAACGCTACGTCTTCCGGTACGCGGTCGCCACTCCAGAACCTTTCGGCCCCACCGGCCATCTGTTCTGCGAGCATTGTGCCCTGCCCATTGCCACTTAAGTTTGGCAATTCTTCGGGCTATGTCGGTTACCTTGGTTCTCCTGCGGATCTCTTCATTTCTGATTCGATCACGTAGGGAAAATCCAAGCATAGCCCTCTCCATTGCCCTTTGGGTGACTTTTGAAAAGGCCCATTGTGGGCGACCACGTTTCAATGCCACAGATCATCACTGGCAACACGCACTGGTCAAAGACTTTCGTCTTGAGTGAGACACTGTGGTATGTGGGACAAGAAGATATTGCATAGCTTCCCGAACGCTGCCCAACCGAGTCGGATTCGACTATTGACCTCTTTCTCGAAGTTGGACTTACCTAGCTGGACAGTTTGTCCTAGATAAATATACACGTCCACAACTTCGAGCGTAGCGTCTCCGATCTTCATGAGACTGGGTGTTACATGGGCATTTGACATAACCTTTGTCTTATCCATGTTCATTTTAAGACCCACTCTTTCGAAGGCTCTATTGAGGTCCTCCATTTTGAAAACATAGACAATGTTTTTTTGGAAATTTGCTTGCATCCTTTTATGGGTGTGTTGTTTTGTTAATTCTTTTATCTTCACAATTACCACTTATGAACCCATGAAAAATTCACAAATTCCTAACTAAACTGCTTGCATCTGCGAACATTACGGAAAGATTTCAACAATGAAACGTGTTCAGGTGGCGAGCGAACCACATCTATCGGATCATATTATGCGATTGACTGGAGCAGCTGCACACAATACAAATTAGACTTTAAACGTTTGAGTTAGGGTTGGAACTCGGTAAAATGTTCTGTTAGCCGTCGATACAAAAATAGCCGAGCGGCCAGAAATATCCATAAACCGCGGCCGGTCTCTTTCAGCAACCTACTAACCCGTTCAACATTTACTTACATCTTGTTGACTGCAATCCCAGTCTAAATTATCTCATTACGAAGTTTTTGAGCCCTATTTTCGATTCACGAAATGTTTGGAAGAATTTGGATCGCGTATTTGTTTGGCCCGGACTGTAAGGAGAAGATTCAGAATAGTATCAAGATTTTTCATTGGAATATGCTGTTTGGTAAGACGCTTTTTGCATACATACAGTGTAAGTTGTCCCCCATGTCCCAATGACATTGAATCTCTTACATCATCAGCCTATAAATGTTCCCACTGCTGGGACACAGGCTTCCTCTCTATGAGAGGGAGTGGGCCTTAATCCACCACGCGGGCCCAGTGCGGGTTGGTAGATGTCACATGTCTTCGAATTTTTGGTTCTAGGACATGCCGGTTTCCTCACGATGTTTTCCTTCACCGTTTTGAGAGCAGTGGTGATGAAATAATTTACACAAAGTAAAGCGCCTGTCTGGGTTCGAACCTACGACCTACAACTCGTGAGTCGCAGCCGTTACCACTGGGCCACCAACGCTCTCCAATTCAATCTCTTACAGAAACAAATAATCAAACAGGAAAAACGTTCAGAAAAATTATGAATTCAAACTAGATTTATTTGAATTCATAATTTTTCTGAACGTTCGAACGGAACTAAAAAAAAAACGAAAATCCAAGCAAAGTAGTAAATTTTTTTATGCAACAGGAAAACTGTAAACAAAATACGGTAAAAATTACAAGGTGGGAAAGCGTTGTCCTTTACGATTCGGCGCACGCGCACGCTACCGAACCGGTTTGGTTACGATCGCCACTACACTATTTATTGTCTACGCCGAACATCATCGATGCAATCATTTATTAATGGCGTTAATTAGTAATTAGTAGTCTCGTGGCAAATATAACAAGGCCAAAACTAGCGCAAATTTTCCTCCGGAACTCTTAAAAAGCATAAAATTTGAAGAGTAACATTTGAAGGTCTCAAAAATTGACTACGAACTTTAAATTCGTCACCCATTTTACTTAAGTATTCTAAGCTTCATTGATTCAAAAACCTTTTTCCTCAAAAAAAAAAAAAACATAAAATCCTAATAATATTTTGTTTTTTATTTAGGTATCATTTCAAAATACCAAACGTGACTGCTCACTTGTAATATAAAATTCTGACTGATCTTAAGTTTTATAATACCTTTATCTTGGATCACGGTAAATTGTGCTAGTCAGAATGACGATTCAATGCTCCATCTAAATTCTAAACTAATATTAAAAAAGAGAAAAGATTTGATTTTTTGTATGTCTGTTTGTTACGCTTTCACGCTAAAACCGCTGAACGGATTAGGATGAAATTTGGCACATGGGTAGACCATGACCTGGGCAAGGACATAGGAAACTTTTTATCACAATATTCCCACGGAATCGAGACTTATGCGGGTTAAACCGCGGTGTGCTGCTAGTAATGAATATAAACAATAATAAGAATGGTGGGCTCCACGCCAAATGTACCAACGACCTGACGAGGGTAGCTAGGTTAACACTCTAAATGCGGAAGACTGAGGATCGAGAGTTGTTGCCAACAGATTGTTGTATCCACATGATATTTTCCTCAATATCAAGTGGACAATACAATTTTCATTGTTGGACAGCGGTCTTGCAAATCTCAGGATGTGGCGCTTTACGATTGGCGAAACATACTGCTACAGTTATAAAAGTAAAGAAAAAACAAAGAAAGGAAAGAAAAAAAAAAGAAAGAAAGGGAAAGAAAAAAAAAAGAAAGAAAGGGAAAGAAAAAGGGTATAGGGGTAAGGGTTTAGAAAGAGTATTGCTATCTTTTACTAACAGGAAGAATAAGAGAGAGATGACAGAGGTTATGACCTTAGAGCTGCCTGTCAAACTAGTTTACGGTAGACATCGTACGGCGGAAGTACTTTCTAGCCTAGTCTATACCTGGGTGTGTACAACACAGGCCGCAGGCCACACTATAGCGCTTTAGAGTAGGTACGAATGACAAGTCACTTTCTATTAAGGCAACAGGCACTTCTGAGCCACAAAAAGAAAAAAAAAATCTAAGCAATACTAATTCGATAGTTCCGTTTGTCTCTTGTTTCATCTACAAGCATGGAAATTATTTTTCACTCCTTTTGCTGAAAAAGTTCGTCATTGTAGCGTACCACAGCGGGGAATAAATAGCATATCTTGCTCTAGGGGAAAAAGCAATACTTGTCTGTAACCAACGAGCCCACAAAAACGAAAAAGTCTTTATTCTTATGTAAAACTAGCTTTTTACTACCGCATACCGGGATAAAACGTTTCCTTAAAAATTCACATTGAACAAATTGTATATTTTTTCAAATAAAATAAACTATTTAATATTGTATTGGATTATTTTAAATAAAAGCTAAAGCTCGGGAGTAAAACTACCTCGATAGAATGGGTTATTTTAGCCCCTCGTATAACAATCTACTATTAAACTAAGCTAGCAACTGAAGGATCTAGTACGGCAATCTGTGGACCCGAGCCTATTGTGCCAATCCCCTTCAACCAAATACGCAGGTGGCTACAGGAGTTCACCCACACACAAGCGGAGAATTGGTGGACCTCGACACTGGGCTGCAGGCAGTCCAAGGAAGCTATGCCATCCTTGGATAGCAGTCTAACCAGGCGTTTATTAAGCCTGGTCAGGAACGGCCTGCGCCTGGTGACGGGACCATCACGGGGCACTGCTCGCTAAACAAACACTTCCACACAATAGGCATAACGGACAGTCCTCTTTGCAGGGCGTGCATGGAGGCTGAGGAAACCGTCGCGCACGTGCTCTTCGAATGCACAGGCGTCCAGATTAGAACAGAAATCCTCGGGTCACTCAGATCTTTCACTGATGTTCTTTTGCCTAATTTGTTTCATATTGACAGTTCAACAACATTCATTGCGTTATTTACGTTGTTGAGCAGATTTTTTTCTCCAACTTATGAAGCAATGGATTAGCAATCTGTTTCAAATCGAAACAGATTGTGGTTGTGTTGTATTACGCAATTAGGGTACTGGTCTTTTCGGAGGTGGGCTGGTTGGAATAACCACCAAACGGACGCCATGGCCCACGCACAATGGTCCACCTGACGGACTAAGTGCGGAAACCAACATCCTCCACATTTATTATGCACACGGCCAAAGTGTGGAACTCTCTGCCAGTGTCTGTGTTCCCTTCCACGTATAACCCATTAGCCTTGAACACGAACAGGCATCTTCTGGACACGTTCATTCCATCCTAGACCTCATCCATCGCTTTCCACCAGGCGAGATCGATGTCAAGAGCTGGCCAATAACTCAATAAAAAAAAAACAGTGGCACTCCGGGAGTGCCGACAGAAGTGAAAATTTGAACAATTTAAAAAAATACTTCCAGAACCTTTAAAGTAAAAATACTTGCATAGAACATTGATCCGTAACGTAATCTAAATAAAGAACACAATCGCGTTAACAAAAATGAGGTGTCGGTAACGGTGCCGCGAGTTCAATTGTTTTTTCCCATCTCAAAAATGCCTAACGCACCTAAAGAAGTTTTAATTTCGAAAAAAAAAAAATTGGATACACTAAGTACATCCACTATTTACGTCTCATTTGTTTGTGGCCAAGTATCAAATAGCTTCGTACCGGTGTCTGGCGATGTTTTGTTTGTAATCACGACATGGATTTCCGCATCAGAACAAATATTAGCATATGAGGCTAAATATTTATTCGGCAATGTGTTATGATGTGTATGAGATTATTCGTGACGTTGACACGTAGATTTTTGACTACTGTGGGGGCTAAGTAGTGAAACATATTGGTTAATTTACCCGACTATGGCGAAGCAAAAAGGAGGGTTATGATTTTGACCGGCATTTATACATGTATGTTCATCTGTTCCCTCATAACTTCTAAACTGCTCATCATAATTCGACAAATGAGGTATCGTTGGAAGCGTCTTGATCGTCCACTGGATATAGGCTATGTGACGCATATTAAATTGAATATGGCGCCCTCTAGAGGACATAAAGTGATGAACTAAAAAAAAATATGATGGCATGTTGGGTATCAAATGAAAGGACTTGATTAGCACATTTCAAAAATATTAATATTATTATAATCCCAAAATAATTTACATAAAAATAAAAGATATAAAACTAAAACTCAAAAATAACAAAAAGTCACCTAAAAAGGTATAAACAAGACATCACAGACAGACAAAGTAAAAATTCGAAGGCATAAATCGAACAGATTACGATGATCATTTTTTTTTCGTCTGCTTGTTATTAATGTTGGACCTACGTCAGACTTCTCCCAATTAGGCCTGAGTTCAAAAAAATTTTTTTTTCCCTCTTGTAGATTATTAAAAAAAAAAATTGAACACGTATTTTTTCTTTTTTGACGTAATCAAAAGATTACGGCGATACATTGAGTTAAAATGTGGCATGACGTCACGCCTTGCTAGATTTAATACTGCGTTGTGACGTAGCGAGCCCCCACTCCCCAACTTTAATGCGTGTTTTCTAAGTTATTTTTGTTTAAGATAAAGCAAAAAATACGTGTCTAATATTTTTTTATTATCTGAAAGACGGACTAAATAGAATTTCTTTTGTTTTACCTAGGCAACTACCCTATTTCCATCAGAATTAGAAAGTGCAAAAATAAACTTTCATAATCCTGGAATTTTCAGCACTATTATTTTAATGTTCACAAAAAAATGTAATCTCTCATTACAAACACATATCTAAGGCTTATATTTTGAAATCAAAACTCCATTAGCATCATATTGACGTCAGAGCAGGGAATCCCAGGCCACTTTCACTCGGCACCGTTGGCGGCCATAACAGTACCGATGACCCATGAATTAACACTAACCCACACAGTTACCTGCACAGTCGCGCAGTTATAAAATAAACAAATAAACGCGTCGGTGTGACGTGCGCCAGTAGATTGCCGTACTCGGCAGGTTAATTGTGGGTAACTTTTGGAATGTCATCTTCACTTGCTTAAGATTTATTACTGGTATTTCTATACTCCAAAACGATGTCAGTTTTACGAGCACGGTCCGCTTTTGGCATTGAGAATAGGGTAAGATTCAGGCAAAGATGAATGGATAATGGTCACACGATATGCCTAGATGATTATGTGATGGAGAAGAATTGAAGAGAAGGACCAAAAAGAGGTGAATCCCGCGCGTGTTGCGGGGCATAATTCACTAGCGCCAATTGTGTCAACAAACTTACATACTGCGTTCGCGATTTCGTTTTCAAACATTTAAACAAATATGTGATCTTGGAAAAACCACTTTAAAATCGACGCATAAAGTTCAGTTTCCGCTACAACTTTAGAAAGAAAGAAAATACATTTATTTTAAAGTTTAAAAAAAATATGACTTTTTCAGTGGTACGTGTCATTCTGAAATCTACGTAATTTTCACTGATATAAAGTTGATATTCGTTTAAATGAAAATAACAGCAATTGGAAAAAAAGTTTTTTTTAGATTTTATGTGTCGCCAGAGCTTAATTGTAATTAGGACAGAAAGATGATGACGATAGTTCATTTTTATCGACGATTTCCACGACTTAATTCCCGATTCTCGATTATGAATTCTGAATAGGTGAATACGTGATATATATTTTACCTTACCCTTTGTCTAGTGTGCTTACTTATATATATTTTCCTGGAAAAAAAAAACTATGATTTAGTAATGTACTGTATATTTATTTTTTATCTGCAATTATGCTTCTATTGAATAGCTTAAGTATCCTGTACCAGGAAAAAGGTACAATTAATAATAAACACAGGTATAGATTTATTCTTAAAGGATAACCACAGGCCTCGGTCGTCCTCAATTATTACTTTGACATCAGGTTATTCACTAACCACACGAAAAGAAGAATTACTTGAAGATGGTTTAGGTGTCACGATTAGCAGTCTTAACAAGGGGTATTACCCAGTAACTGGGTTGTGGAGGTCAGATTGGCCGTCGCTCCATGTGTGTAATAGTGGTATAATTCAGCTGCATCCGATTAGACTGGAAGCCGACCCCAACATAGTTGGGCAAAGGCTAAGTAGATGATGATGAATGCTTGTGGCTAAGTAATAACAGTCGCACGGGTCGATCGACCAGGTTAAGCTACGCTTGCCGCGGTTGGTCCGTGGATGGATGACCATATTTACATACCAAGACCCCTCAGTGCCTCGTAAAGCACGTCAAGCCGTTGGTCCCGGCTGTCATTTGTAGATCTTTGACAGTCGTAACGGGTTATCTGACAACCAGTCTTACCAAGAGGTATCGTGTTACCCAGTACTGGGTTGTGGAGGTCAGATATGGAGCCGCTCCAAGTAAAATATTGGTATTCAGCTGCATCCGGTTAGCCTGGAAGCCGACCCCGATACAGTTGGGAAAGGCTAGGGAGATGATGATATTTTTTCACTACTTTAATCAGGACTTATCACTATTCAGAACGGTTTCAATGTCTACCTCAGTTATAAATAAATTTTTCCATCTTTCCCCAGAAAACTTCGACCACAAGAATCATCCCCAAAGCATAGACCTGAATGCAGTTCGGCTATGCTTCCAAGTGTTCCTCCCGGACGAGTCAGGCCGGCTGCGGCGCCCGCTGACGCCGGTGGTGTCCGACGTCATCTACGACAAGAAGGCCATGAGCGACCTGCTCATCATGCGTTCCAGCCACTGTTCTGGCACCGCAAGGGGCGGCACGCAAGTTATTCTGCTGTGTGAGAAGGTGAGAAATATTCGATATCTTCAATTAAGACCACTTATGTTGGCCTGTAATGATCGCACTCAGGAAGTACTCCATGACGGGGGGGGGCAAACTTTTGGTCACCCCCGTCCGAAGAAAACGAAGTACGCCATGACGGGGAGGGAGGGGCAAAATTCTTTGGTCATCCCCTTCCAAAAACGAAGTACTCCATGAAGGGGGGGACTCCTTTGGTCACCCTTAGAATGAAGTACTCGATAACGGGGGGTGCAAACTTCGTTGGTCACCCCCTTCTAAAAACGATATAATGTACGGTGGCCTGCATCAATTGGGTACCCCAGTTGTATTAAAATTTTAATACAATTGGGGTACCCAATTGATGCAGCCCACTGTACATATACTTTAAATTCCGTCAAAGCAAATCTTTAAGATAGCCAGTTCCTCTGTGGTTGAGGATTCCGGGTGAAGCTCGCTTCAACCTTCGACCTGATCATCACTTACCATCAGGTGAGATGCAGGCCAAGAGCTTCATCGCTGTGGATAAAAAAATATAAAAAACTTCCATCTGTCAAAAGTATTTTGACAGATCGAAGCGTAAGTTTTCGCCAAGTCGTTCACTTCGTAAATAGAGCTGCAACAAGTGCTTGTATTGTGTCGTAACCCTGAGTCCCCTGTAGTAAATATGATCTTGTCCTCATTCCAGGTGACCCGCGAAGACATAGAAGTAGTGTTCTACCAGGAGGAGAACAACATGGTGGTATGGGAGGAGATGGCTATCCGCATCCTCGTGCACAAGCAGGTTGCCATCGCCTTCGAGACGCCTGCCTACAAGTTCCCTCACACCGCTGACCATGTCCATGTAAGTGTCATACGTCAAGCTATTTATTTGCAAACTATTTTTGAAGTGAAAACTTCTTTAGGCGCGTTGGGCATTTTTGAGATGGGAAAAAACAATTGAAGTCGCGACACCGTTACCGACACCCCATTTTTGTAAACGCGATTGTGCTCTTTATTTATATTATGTTACGGATCAATGTTCTATGCAAGTATTTTTTATTTAAAGGTTTTGGAAGTATATTTTTTGTAAATGCGTTTGTGCTCTTTATGTAGATAAGATTAAGGACCAATGTTCTATACCAGTATTTTTCTTCCACCAAGGCAATCTTGTACAAGTTTTCACTTCTGTCGGCACTCCTCCGGGAGTGCCGACAGAAGTGAAAAACGAAAAGTGCGACTGTTTTTTTTTTGTATTACTGTATGGACTTTATAATGAAGAAATAAGTTTCTTACATTTTTGTCTTCTTACTCACAAAATAAATATGTGCTGTTATAACTTAGCTTGTGGCCAAGTAATAACAGCCACACATATCAATCCATCAGGTTAAGCTACGCTTGCCGCGGTTGGTCCGTGGATGGGTGACCATCTTTACATACCGAGACTCCTCCATGCCTCGGAAAGCACGTTATGCCGCCGTTGGCCTTGGCTGGCATTCGTGAATCTTTGACAGTCGTTACGGGTCGTCAGAAGCCCAAAAGTCTGACAACCAGTCTTACCAAGGGGTATCGTATTACCCAGTTACTGGGTTGTGGAGGTCAGATAGGCAGTCGCTCCATGTAAAATACTGGTATTCAGCTGCATTCGGTTACACTGGAAGCCGACCCCAACATAGTTGCGAAAAGGCTAGGCAGACTGATTGATTTTGTCTTCTTACTTTCTGATGCATAATAATCTCAAAAAAAAAAAAAAAAAACCATTAATCTAAATGTGGTATGTTAGTATGCAGCTGAAACAATCCAATTATATCTAAAAGTTATGCATAGAATAAATTTAAATTAATCAGCATTAAAATTAAAAATCATCATATTATTAATTCTGTGACCCTTATAATTTGACACATCATTTTAATTTCGATTCTGTGACCCGTATAATTTTTATTACTCATTCGTTTATTTTAATTGCATATGACATTTTATTTTAATTTGAATTCTGTCATTTTTATAATTTGTACCTATTTTAATTGCATTGACATTATATTCTATTGTGTGTTGCAGTATAGTGAAATTTTATTTTATGTTAACTCATCATCTGTTACGACGCCTCATTGAGGTGGATAACAATTAAAATTCTATTGTGTCTCGTTAATGACAGTTGAAAGGTTATATGGGTTTTGCTTGAATTAAATGTTTTATTTTTATTTATCTTTTTATTAAAAACTGCAGAATATGAGAAAAAAAATATTATGTGGGTTGGTTTGAACAATTGCCTTTTAATTTTCCAGGTCCACTTCCAACTGAAGAGAACATCGGATAACGCACGCAGCAACTCCCTGCCCTTCGAGTACATCCCCGAGTACACAGGTACCGCGCGCAAGCCCCTCCCCGACCTCTCCCTCTTCTCCCTCCTCCTCGACAAACGCACGGACACCAACAACAACAAGCAAGACAAGCCCGAAGTCGTCAGCTCCACAACCGACTCCGTCAGCGTTAACGTTTCCGATGAAACCGACTCCGCAACCGTTACCGATGTAAACGGAAACCCTGAAGTCACGGACGTTGAAATCATTGATACTAACGAAAAAAGTTTGAACGAACTCCTTGATCAGGTCGCGGAATTAGATGAGATTTATTCTGAGAACCGCACGCGCTTAGAAAATATTTCCACCTCGCTAGCTAACGATAATGATGAAATTGAGGATTTTAACGATGCGGGAACTTACACTAGCTTGCAACTCGCCTTTAAAAACCCGGTAGAGATTTCCGAACCAGACCCGATGTCGTACGAAGACGTACAAGTTCAGACTTACCGCGGCCCTATCATTGAATTCAGTCCTTTGAAACGCGATACAGATGACGAACGTGCCCCTCCTTTACCCCCCAAACGCGTTCGCAAAGCCGCATCCACCGAACCTTTTAAAACCAGTCAGACTTCCGTCGACAGCGTCTTGAAACCCGGCCGTCAGATCCCGGTCACCCGGAACCCGGATAACTTGAAGGTTAACTCGGGAATGACTGTAGCTAAAAGCGAGCCAGCGTTACCACCTGTTAAGAAACGTTCGTTCTTCTCCCGTTTATTTAGACGAAAGGAGAAATCTCCAGCTCCAAGTGTAAAATCTGAGGGTAGGAAAGAGGCTAAATCTAAACCTGTAGGACGATCTGTAAGCAGTATTTCAGGGATGCGGCCATCGAAGTTTAAATCATCAGTATCCCACACTTCGCTAAAAGATAACGCGTCTGGTACAGGTCTGAGTTATGCTGACAGCATCACACATATATCCCTCCATGGAGATGAGAATGATAAAACAGCTTCTCAGTCATCTTTACGACGTCCTGCCAGCTTAGCTCCGCTACCACCGACAGATGGCGGTACTATACTTGTAGCTGAAAGCGTGTTAGCTCTAGACGCAATTCAATTTAAAAAGTTACAAGACGATTTAGATCTTACTGACGCAGAACATTACGCGTTGTATATGGCAGTAGCCCCACACGCTACAGTTTCGGAGTTTGACGAAACTAGTTGCTATTACTCGCCGATAGATGGCAGCAAGTTTCAAAATAATCAATAGTCGGGATTAGCTTGCGAGTTAATAGTTTTTGAATTTAATTTCGTAGTTTACTGCGCGTTTGTGAAGGCGGTTTTGATATATAAAGCATTGGAACCTTTAAAGTGGTTGAATTATGTTCAAGATAGATCTTGAGAAAAAGTTAGGTATTTTGGTGACGAATCTTCTAATGGTATTTAAAAGAATTAAAGTATTGTATTATTAAAAGATGCTGCGACGGTATAGGTCTCTTTATAAGCTGTATTTTCCGCCCATAATGCCAAATTTACTCAATTTTTTACAGGTTTTCGACGTGTTTACATTTTTTACTGTAAATGTATAATTTTCCTAAATAAATGTTTGACTAAAAGCTTAACAACCCCGCAAGAAAAATATGTGACGGATATAACTGGGTTGTTTTGGAATTACCGGATGTCTAAGGGATAATGCAATTATGCATCAGCCTGTATTTTTTTTCTTGTAAAATTGGTTGATTTTTGCCAAAGATATTTCAATGCTATATTTAGTCATAATTTAAGTAATGTGTAATAACAATATGAACTTGAATTTTCTAGATAATTTGAAATGTAAGCGGCGCAAGGTCGTAAACGACATGATACGAAACTATGACCTTGAAAGTAAGTTCCAGTTTATTTTACTTATGTTTGTATACAGGCTGTATTTGAACCCAAACTTAGAACATTACTGTACAAATATGTTCTTAATGTCCCTCGGCAAACTTCGTGTTTCGTCAGTCGTCGGATTTCTATCAGTTGCCCTTTGCACTTGGTGCAGACCGGACGCTCTCAATCGAGTTGGAAGTATATAGAGTTGTTAATACTCTTTTAAATTAATTAAATTTATTTAAAAAATGGGAGGAAAGCTGCTAAAGTCGCAGGCACGACAGACAAGAAAATAGTTTTACAGCTCTATATAGTTCACACGAAAATCAATACAAAACAACAATAAAGTACTTAGTTCTGAATTCAAATTATTATACAAGATAAATCTAATAATTGATGGACATGGAAATTAGCATTCGTTTGTGTTCGGAAATCCGATGATTCCCGAGGGACATTAAGAAAATAGAAATACATTGATCATGAAATTGTTTTATAGTAGCTTCGATGTATTTGTCAGTAAAAGAAAATAGTGAACTTTTGAATTTTAACTGTCAAATACATCGGTTCACATTCTAAGATATTTAAGTTTCCTTATACATCCTGTATACTTCTTTGTCTAGGATTATAAGCTGGTTTGGTGATGGGAAAAGTTCTAACATGGTATCAATCAATATTTCAAAGCCATCGAAATTAAAATGACTTCTTATGGTATAAGGGATCTCGCGCACTAGCCGGCCACGACCGCGACCGCGACCTGAAGGCCAATTCTCGCACATAAATTCAAATTCAAAATATTTATTTCACATAAACCTACAAGGGCACTTATGAAACGTCAGAAGCTAGGTGCACGGTTCCAATTGGTCGTTTCCTATGGAGAAGAGCCGGCAAGAAACTCCACGGTTACTCTTTTCAAAATAAATTATTTCTACAATGTTTCCAAATTACAGTGTTAATAGGTATGGGAGGACAGTGTAGTCCTATCAACAAGTACCAGGTACTTAGTAAAATAGAAAATGGTCCAGAAGTCTACAGCCTACAACGTTCGCACATTCACAAAATCGAAAAGAAAAGAATATATATAAAAGATAACATAATAAACATAAAAAATCGCAATCTGTAAAACTTGTCAAAAATGTTGGTAAATTGATGGTATTTTTGACAGATTGCGAATGAGATTAGAATGTGAACGTTCTTAAAAATTATGGGAATTGCCCCTTTGGTAAATTATAGATTCCGATACGAATTGCGCAGTTTTAGCCGGCCACCATCACTAGCCGGCCACGGCCTGGGCCTAGTGCGCGAGATCCCTAACTGTTACATGTGGGAATATGTAATGTTGCCTTCTCTGGCTAAACCATAGACTACCGTGTCTATTTTTATTTTAGCTATGCGTTATGGCACAGATTAAATAAGTTAATGTTGTTTAACAATAAACAAGTATTTGTTTTGATAATGTCCGTAGGTTAGATCTGGTTTTGACGAAAAATTGTGGTTTTACTAATAAAAATTAAGTTAAGTAGTAAAAGTAATGATATTATTAACATCGACGTTATTTATTTATGACATAAGTATCTACAATATTAATATGGACCTTTAAGTCGTCGTGGCGACCCATACGTTGAATAATAACAATATTAATTTTAATATGTATTTATTTGTATTTACATAATTAAATATTTATTACTAACTTGATAACGTGATCTAAGTTTATGAATGTATAAAACATTAGTATAAGGGCAGCAGAATATGGATGATGTCTGGGTAAAAAAAAAAAACTTTTAAAAATTAAAAATTTAGTCTGTCGGTCAGATAATAAAAAAATATTTGACACGTATTTTTTTCTTTATCATATTAATAAAAAAAAAATTACTTAGATAAAACGTATTAAAGTTGGGGAAGGCTCGCTACGTCACAACTCAGTATAAAATCTACAAAGCCGTAACGTCATGGCACATTTTATAATCTTTTGATTACGTAATAAAAGAAAAATACATGTCCAATATTTTTTTTTTAATGATCTACCTGAAGGACCGAAAACATTTTTAGTCTTCATCCCTATTATGTTGGTGTTTCTAAAATGTCGATGGTTTTAGGCAACGCTATTTAAAAATAAGCGTTATTTTTGCCTCCTACGAGTTTCTAGTCGTCTATTTATTTCAAGTTTTTGTTAACTTATTTTTTAGTTATTTAATATTTTGTTAATATTTCGAATATCTATTGGACGTTTTGTTTATTTCGTTACAAGTTTTTTGTTTATTAGAAAATTTTATTAATATACAGGGTTGACTGGCGAAAGGAAATAAATATAGCTAATATAGGCTTATTTTTGAGAATAGTCGCGACAAAAATTATATGCGACCCTGTATACTGAAATTAAGGGGCAAATATTATTCTATGGAAATGAAAATGCAGCTATGGCTATAATAGCATGCAACTTTCAACCAAAGTGCTATCAGTACAAAGTTTAGTTTCACATAACAGCGAGCTAATGTGGATATGTGTGTGAGGAAGAGTCTAATAGTATTAATAACAAGCTAAATATTGTTTAAAACCATTTTTGTGAAGAAAGGATATTCGAACCGAAATGTTTGGGCGATTTTGAACCTTGTGGTCACTTTATAAAATAGGTTTTTGTGTATTTAATGTTGGAAATCGGTTACTTTCGATTGTTATTTTAGCTAAATCGGTTATGTATTCTATAATACTGTGCAATTTTACAGGGTGTTTTTTATCACAACTCATGTAATGTTTTTTGGTTAAATTTGATTCAGTTCACGATGAAAACACCCTGTAAACATAATTTTTGGTATATGCTTTGAGTAATATAAGGTACAAACATATCTTTGAAGATGTATGTCAGATATTAGGTAAAGTTTTAGAAGAATTTACAAATTAATAACGGTGTTGTCGTTTGTTTTGTAGCGGCTCAGCCGAAATCGTTGTCAAAATTGTTTGTTTTAGTTCAGTCACTGGCCTAAATTTCATTTATGCAGCCAAGCTGTTGGGCGATCTGCCCACATAGTATATGTAACTTTCGATTTACTTGCATTTGTAATATTTTAAAACAATTTTATATAAAAATCTGTTTATTTTAAACGTTTTTGTAAATGATAAGAGTTGAATAGCAAAGCTTGATTGATGCGAAATTCTATATTAATATGCTAATAAAATACGTGGGTTTTATTTACTGATCGCGGAACCCTAAAACCCGAACGACGTCAGAGGTACGAATACTTCCATGTGGCATGAGTTTGATGTTTTTTTTTTTCGTTATTTCTTTTTAAGCTTGTTTTATTTTCACACATATTCATGTTAGCTTTACGTAAATGTAGATAGGCATAGTTTAAACGCATGTTTGTTTTTATCGTTTGCAAGGGTGTATTAATAATTTGTATAATTAAATTAATTCGATGAAAGTCGAATAACATAACATTGTTTTATAGATAAAAGTAATTGGCACTTGAAAAATTATAATCTGCATTTGAAGTGGACTGACTCCTTAGTTGATCATTCATGGCCACACTTCGAGTTAAAATATTTTGTTTCATCTTTTATTTCTAGTTTTAATGAGAAACGAAAGAATCCGCAGTCGTAGCCCGTTTTTTGCAATTTGCACGTCAGTGTCAGGTTGTACCTTGATCAAAATAGGATTCGCGACTATAAAAATCAATCTGCCTAGCCTTTTCCCAACTATGTTGGGGTCGGCTTCCAGTCTTACCGGATGCAGCTGAATAACAGTATTTTTCGCGACTATAGCAGATATATATTTACATATTTATAATTATTCAAACTCAAACCATTTATTTCAATTAACAGGCACTTTTGAATTGACAAAGAGTCGGTCAGTTAGTCAGAAAGTTGAAGCTAGTTGCCCATTCCAAAACGTAGATCTCTATGGAGAAGAACGTGCAAGAAACTCCAAGGACACTCTTTTAAATAATAGATATTACAATTTACATTATAAATTAGTACATCTTTCTAAGTTAGATTGCAAAAAACATAAGATAATTTGATTTCCGCGGGCTACCGCTGTGGATCCACCTTACTTTGCCAGCACGGTGATGCTGTTTGAATTACTTGTGTTGAGTTTAACAGTTTAACAATATTTTTTACTAGAAAACAGTAGCTGTAACGATTTTCTTCTAACATTTTGCAAATCCACGCTTAGAATGACCACGATAGAAACGGGTTTTGTCGACGGAAGAATAGACAAAATGACAGATAAGCAATCACAATCTGTCATTTTGTCTATTCCGTCGACAAAACCCGTATCTATGGTTGTCATACTACGCGAGTGTGATTATTAAAGGCCGCATTCCGAGTTACGCTTAAAGTGATAATATCGCAAAACCGACCAAAGTTAATAGTCACAAAATATAAGGGTTATTGAGTAATAATTGTGACTGAACTTTGGTCGGATTCGCGATATTATCACTTTTAGCGTAACTCGGAATGCCATAGACATAATAATTAGATTAGCCATAATAATTTTGCCTTAATACTGCATGTTTTGTGTTCGTGTTATTTGTTAAATAGTAGCATAGTAATTAATTATTAGCAAAATTAATACAAAACTAATGTTTTTGACCGTTTTCAGGGATCTACCCGCCAGAGCACATTAAGTCAGAGCCCAGAGGTGAGCATGATTTACTTTAAGTTAATAATAAAATATTAGAAAGGTAAAATTTTGATGAAAAAGGAGGTAAGTTAAACCAGCTTTGACCAGCAGCTTCGCTCGCGATACTGTGACAAAAAAGTAGTATTAAGACATACTACTTTTGTGTCTGTGTTGCAAATAAGTGTTCCATATCACAACCATTCTTATAGAGTGGACAAAAAATGTGCTCGCTTTTATGTTGTTTATGTACACACAAACACACACTCGCACACAAACTCACGCCTTTTATGTTATTATGTACACACGGCTACACATCAAAGTATACATTTCCAGTTTATGCTGATCTCGGATTCTAAAGGATTTCCGAACAATGCGTGGTCAGCTTATACTGGAAATTTATAGCTTGATGTGTAGCCGTGTATACACACACACCCACACACATACTCATGCCTTCTCCCTTGGGAGTAGGCAGTTAAAACATCAGAACGCCAACTGCTATCCTTATATATATAATCCCACTCAATAAAAAAACATCTTGCTTATATACAGGGTGGCAGGGATATCGACGCGAAAACCATTATCATGGATTCAGTACATGATTCTGAAACCCCCTTTTTTTTTTTTTTTTTTTTTTTTTTTTTTTGGGTGGGAAATTATCAAATAACTTCTCCCGCTCTGGGCGGAGCGGGAGGGCGTGTCAGACTCTTACTGACTAAAACCCACCCGTGTTCCTTCGGTTGCCCTGTTGCCGGGGGCCACGATTTCCCGATCGGTTTTCTTCGAACCCCCGGCAGGCATTGGCCCTAGTGGACCCCTTCAATTCTGCTGACATCTCTTTGAGGCGCGCGTGGAACACAACGCGCCGTCGACCCGGGCTTGGTCCTTATCGGACAGCGAGCTACCCATTGCTCACCGTCCGCAAGCCCGCGCCTACGGTGGCCGGAAATCGGCTCGCGATTCCCGCCCCGGGCGTCTCCTCCTGCGGCGGTTAGGGGCGTGTGGGCGCGAAATTTGCCTCTCCCTCACGCGTTCCGCCTCCTCCTTCGCGAGCATTACCGCTTCGCAGAAGGAGGTGACGGCCTGCCATTTCCTCTCGCTCCGTACCATGGCCTGAACCAGGGCCGGACGCGAGAGATCACCGCCGCCGATCGCCTCTACGAGAACACGGCGTTGCTCCGCCCAAGCCGGGCAGACCTCCACCGTATGCTCCACCGTGTCCTCAGGCCGATCCACACAATGGTGACACCCGGGTGTTTCCTCCCGCCTTATCCTGAACAGGAACCTCCCGAAGCAGCCGTGTCCGGTGAGGACCTGCGTCAGGCGGAAGGTGAGAACGCCGTGGCGTCTCTCCAGCCACTCCTCAAAGACGGGTCTTATCGCCGCGATTGTGGCGTGCCCATTTCTGAAACCCCCTGCGTTGAAATTTTTCGCCGGTTATTAAAAAAAAAATCTGCTGCATAGAAAAGTGCAATACTTACGCGGTCAAAATGTATGGAACAGCTGATTTTTTTTTAATAACCGACGAGATATTGCAACGCAGGGAGGTTCAGAATCATGTACTGAATCCATGGTAACAGTTTTCGCGTTGATGTCCCTGCCACTCTGTATGTAATATTGCTTATTGTGCTAATATTCAATATGTGTCGTTACAGACCGGACTCCGCCTCATCTTAGCAGTCCACCGCCTCGTACCTACGCCCAACAGTATGACCAGGTACTGACATCATCAAATATGCCTTAAAATAAGAGCATTCACAAATATCTGTCAAATATTTACCTGTTTTGATTTTGGCAATAGTACTGTATGGAAATATTAAATATGGCTAACTAGTGACCTAAAATAATAATGAATTGTAATAATAACACTGAATTTGATGTTGTAACCGTTTTAGTTCCAAATACTTTTTTTTATATCTAAAATGAAATATTTGGTGTTACGATATTATTTATTGAATTTCATAATTAATATTTTAGTTCATTAGTTAGTGATATTTCCATACAGTAATATTGCCAAATTAATAAAAATAACGAAATATTTGGCAGTTATTTGTGACGTTGCCCACTTTCAGAATGCACGCTCTAAACTCTAAAGTAATAATACTTGAAATAAGCTCATTATCATTGTGTGTATTTATATATAGGCTTTTTTTTTTAATTTGTATCCAGTATCCAATACAAAAAAACACGTAATTTTAGGTCTGTTACTCGAAATATTTTAGGAAAATTGTTTTATTTTGTTTTTTTGCTTGATATCGATATTTATCATCTGTAAAATTTAGCTCATTCAAAATCAAAAAAAAAAAAACAAAATATTTTATTTCACATAAACCTACATGGGCACTTATGAAACGTCAGAAGCTAGGTGCACGGTTCCAATTGGTCGTTTCCTATGGAGAAGAGCCGGCAAGAAACTCCACGGTTACTCTTTTAAAAATAATTGGCTTTTACAATACTTTCATATAACAGTGTTTCTAGGTATGGGAGGACAGTGTGTAGGTCTTTCAATAAGTACCGAGTATTTAACAAAATAGAAAATGGTCAACAGGTCTACAATCCACTAAGCCTACAGCGTTCTCACATTCACAAAATATGTAGAAAAGAATCTATACAAAAAATATATGGCCCATTAATTTATAAAAGACTGATGGCAAAATATTCCAAATTTGTTCACCTATGAAATCTTTCCTTCCAGAACTGGGGGGCCCTAGACAACATGCAAGCTGGTATGGGAGCCCCGGGCCCGAGCCACGTCAACTCAGCCGTAGTTGGCCACGGAAACCCATTCGTACAGGAAATGTGGCAGAACCAGTCTTATGGACAACTCTCGCCCGGCCACCTCCAGCCCACAACTATGGCGCAAAACCTGCAAGTTCTCCAACCGAATATGCAGGCCATGTCCCCCAATATGCAGGCCATGTCCCCCAACATGCAGGCCATGTCCCCCAACATGCAGGCTATGTCCCCGAACATGCAGCCCATGTCCCCCAACATGCAGCCGTTGTCTCCCAACATGCAGCAGCAGGCGTACGCGGCCGGCCGCCTGTCGCCCAACATGAGCGTGCTGTCGCCGCACGCGCAGAGCATGTCGCCCGGCATGCACGGCGCGCCCGTGGGCCGCGTGTCGCCCAACATGCCGCAGAACATGGGCCATATATCGCCCAACCTGGTACAGCACCAGCCGCCTACCTACATACAGGTTAGTGTGAATTTCTATACATTTTCTCCACAAGACTTTTGTACTTGAGTATAATACAACATATTCTTTTTGATGTACGATAATTGTAGATATGAATCAATTAAAATATCTAAAGTAAAGGAGATGTTTCATTTTCGGCCATAAAGTGTACGTTAATGTAAAAAAAGGAAAAAATTCCACGAATTGAGGAAAAATATTCTTTCCTGTTTATTCCCCTGATTACTTCAGCACAAAAAATAATAGTTTAACAAATTATTGCCATATTCTATTCATCATGGCGTCGTTTTACTTGCATACTGCTTTCGTCTAGAAATCATGTTACATTTTAACATAATAATATCACATAGACGTCATTTAAATAAATATGAAAGGCATGTATTTCTGTACTATATTAAGATAGCTATCCTATACAACTTTTTTGATTAATTAGAAAGTGTGATTCATCATAAAAATAAAAAACTGCTTTTGTGGATTGTAGATTTGTAGGTACTTCTGGACGAAAATGGCTAGCTGTCGATGGTCATATTTCTCCTGACAAACGTCAAACATTTTCGGTTTTTATTTTGTGCCCAAAAAGTATTAGATATTATGGAAAAAAACAGTCTTTATTGTATTTAGGGGTTCGTTTCCCAGGTTTTCTGAAGTGTACATGTTATGGCCGGAGTCCCATACAAAAATGAAACGTCTCCTTTGAATCTTATCCTGTTTGCTTGAGTACCTAGTTACCAATACTACATTAATTTTATGAAAGATTTAAATAAATAAATAATAAGTATTTATTTAAATGATATGATGTCTAGGCATATTATTATCTAAATTAAATACTTATTGGATAACGATTAAAATATTACCTGTCAAAATAGTTTCGGAAATAACAATGAAATTTTTATCACATTCTGAAAGATGAAAATGGTTAATGTGAGAAGATAGACATAATGTAATCGCGGACTTATTTATTGAACTTTTAAGATGTACAATCCTGTAGGTAGAACATTAATTTTATGTATCTCTTACGGTTTACGCGGTAACTTTGTAGTTGACTTTCGATCTATGTCATGCCAAATTTTTAATAACCTTTTGGACTGTGATGCAGCTCTTTCCTTACCTGACGATATTATTTTGTAACATTGCAGCAGCAGCAAGCCCAGCAGAATTTAATGGAGACTGAGGGCCACAGCGCCGCGTCGCTCACCAACCTGCTGCTGGACCGCGGCGACGCCTCCCTGCTGCTCAACTCCAGCGAGCTGTCGGGCCTGTCCGCGCTGCTGGGCGACCGCGCGCACGAGCCGCAGCCGCTCGACTACTGACCGGCCACACGATCAGAGGCCCCACTGTGACTTTCTTTCAACGTTCGACGCTCCGATTGGCTCTTTACTGGTGAAGGGCCGATCGAAGCGCCGAACGCGGTCGATGCGTAAAGTCGAGATGGTTAAAAGAAACTCGCACTAGTGCCTCTGCACATTTAAACCGCGTTCGAGAGCTATCAATGTTTATATTCCACAACAATAATGACAAGTAGAGTGCGCGCCACGAAAGGCCGGCGGAAAATTGTGGAACTATTTTTTTTTTAAATGTCATGTGATTCAAGTCGGAACAAATGGACTTCAGTGGTAGCGGGGACTCTACAGTAGGACCTCGTCGCTAAATAATAAACTATGCTTGCCGCGGCCGATTCGTAGATAAATTACCATCCTATCAAGATGCACATTAAGCCGTTGGTCCCGGCTGTCATTCGTAGATCTTTGACAGTCCTTACAGGTAGTCAGAAGCCGTCTTACCAAAAGGGTATCGTGTCGCCCAGTAACCAGGTTGTGGAGGTCAGATAAGCAGTCGCTCCATGTAAAATACTGCTATTCAGCTGCATCCGGTTAGACCAGAAGCCGGGCACAATATAGTTGAAAGCTAGAGAGATTTAATGATGACACTGACGGCTCTTGAATGTGTTTTAAGATATGTTGAAAACTTTCAATTTCGATGTTGAAATTCGCCCTGAGCCAGTGACGATGCATTGAGTTCTACAACGAACGAGTTGCAATATACAAACACAACGCTTCAAATTATTACATTCTACAGGCACAGAATAATAGTACAGAAGGCGCACTCCGCATTTTAGCTATGAAACTACAAAGTTTGACATTACATATTTTTGATATAGGAGATTAATTTAATGTAATAATTAAGTTTCCTCAGACAAGCTACAGTGGCGCACTCTACATTTGACTTACGAATTTAATTCACGGACTTATATATAGTTACAAACGAATGATTGGATCCCGGAATCGATTTGTACCCGTCATCGATTAGAGGGATAGTTTTCTGTGTAATCTATGGCTTCTTTAGTTGGTAATTACGTTAAATAGTTATATTTTTACCGATCTGGGATTTTATAGTAAGTAATTCACAAAGTGTGAGTGAATGTTACAATCTTTGGACGCAGCTTCGTCAGAATTACTAAAATAAAAAACATTAGCATTTATTGTGGTTTTTCAGAATTAATAGCCGATAGTTACTGTTAAAACCATTTGCTATGACTGTTAATATTTATTAAGAACGGACATTTTTTCAGTTAGTATTTTTCTAAGTAGCTGTGTTTTATTTTATAGTCTTGTCTTGTTTTCAAAATATAAGGTATTTTTACAAATAACACTAAAATCTTCCAGATCCCTGAATATTGTTGTTTATTTTTATATAAGGTTGATCTCCAAAAGGATTTAATATTGCATTTTATTACTGGGTGCTTTTACTAACTGCTTCTCTACAAATTATGTTTTTTTTTTTTAAGTCATTATTGAACCAGAAAATAATAGAAAAGAGATAAAAAGCAATTCTAATTTATTGAATTCATCAAATTATAAAACTTATTAGAAAAAAACATTAATGTAAATATCAAATAATTGCATCTACATTATTTTCTGCGTTAAATATTATGAAATATGTTAACATTTAAAAGATAATGTACTTTGATATTAATGTTGATTTCAACCAGTACCATTTCTACTAGATTAGAAATGACTATTTGGGATTCTGTTTGTTAGAAAATCTAAGAGCATGTGAATATGAAACAGCACAGACCGTCAAACTCATGTACGGTGTTTCGAAATTCATCCTTAAATTAAAAAGTGATTCATTTTAAAAGAACCAATGATCGAAAACTTTTTGAAGAGCATTCAGCATTGTCTTTCTTAAAATTAGCAGATTATAATCGTCCAGTTAATTCCAATCAGCTTGCAGTTTCTTGGTTACATGGCCTTAGATTTCATTTTATGATGTTGTCAGTGTAATATGACGAGGGAAATCGAAATATTCCTCGATTATTCGATAACAAAACATATCTGGTGAAACGTGGGTGATCCTGATTTGTATTTGAACGTGATACGAAAGTGTAAAGATGTCAGAAGGCTTTGAGATTGAGAAATGTACGGTATTAATGACGTGATAACAAAATGGTTGTATTCATGAGGGAAAGTGTTTGTTGAGGAAGTTCCGCAGTGGCAGACCGCGAAATTTAAAAAATTGCAGCCTTGTTGCAATGAAATTTGTTCTCAAATGTCATGATTTCAAGAAAAACTCATTCAATGGAATAAATCTAATTTAATGGTTCTGTGGCGGCGTTTACAACGCCACATACGAACACACCCCACACACTGACGTCACGCAAGCAGAGTTTACCGCGCGACGAGTATATATACAACGTCCCGACATCAATCGTCGGGCAGCTGCCCACCAGACACAACACCCGTCTGGTCTGAGGATCCTCACTATTCTATAGAGGATGGTTGAACTTTACACCCTGTTCCTCATAACTCTATTGTTCTAATGGTTATAATTCGTAAATACGTATTTGTACAACCTGACACTGACCTGCAAATTGCAAAAACGTACGAAAATTTCAATTTCGCGGGCTGCAACTGTGGATCTACCTTAATAAACTATTTAGTTTATTTTTTATTTTTATTAAAAACCCACAAATTGCTTGTTAATTCTAGTTTCGGCCCCATTTTTTTACTAGCAACTGTAAAGCACGGGATATGTTAAAAACAGTTTTATTTTATATTTTCCCTTGTGTAAGAGTAATAATGAGATTTTATAAATCTTGGTTTTAATGAAATTAGTTTTATTTAAAGATTTCTTCTCATTTAAGGTTTAGTTTTTATTATTATTAAATTCGTATTTTGGTTATGATTTGTTACCAAATAGTTTGTAAATATTTTCTAAAAAAAATAAAACAATGTTTTTTTTTGTGTAAACGGATAAACCATTTAAAATTACCGGCAACTCGCTTCAAACTCGGTTCATTCTCATTCAACAATGCTTGTAAAAATACATAATAAAAGTAAATCATTGTAAGCTGCGCTAACACGGGCGAATAAAATAGCGTCATTCTTGCCAATTTCTATACAATCTTGGAATTGTTGCAAATCGCTTGGTGCTGCGGAGACAAACTAATTGCCCGCAATTGTGTTGCTCGTGTAAGTGCAACTCTAAACTGATCATAAACAAGTCAAACTTAGGGCTAGCGCGCACTGCGGTGCGATGGAATGGTTTATTATTTCTGCCGTACGGTGTAACAAACGCAGTCACGGGTCCGCGCAGTGGCGGTGAAAAAAATGCACGTTTTTCGTACCTAAACAATTTTGGAATCATTCCTTGTAGGCCTTATCAGTTCAACTGTCACGAGGACTTGAGATCGATAACAATTAAAATTCTAATGTGTCTAATGACAGTTGAAAGGTTATGGCTATTTTCGTAAGATATAAAAATTTACGGAAGTCAAAAAAAAAGATATTATCTACTGCTTGGTCGGTGTCTCGGTGCGTTTTTTCACTGCAGTGGGCGGTACTTCGTATATCTCTGCGATACAAAATACTTGCGGTACTTACCGCAAATTTGCAGCTGCAGGCCCACTGTGAATAAAAAAATAAAAAATATATTTTCAATATTTTTTAATAATCTATCTAACGGACAAAAAACAATTTTTAGTCATCATCCCTATTAAACGCATGCATTTTTTTTTCATCGCAATGCTCTCACTTCTATGACATTCCATACTTCACAGATTTTGCGGTATATGTTGCACGGCAGTGCGCGCTAGGCCTTAATTTTCCTATCGTGACATGAACAAACAATGTTTCAAGCTAGTTTTAAAACTTATGTCTACCTACTTAATCATTACAACCTCCTCGTTTTAGGTATTTTAGTTTAAGACCAGACATCACACGGTTATACAGTTATGATCGAATGTGCGATGACATGAAAGCATTGAACATGCCAGTTTTGTTATATTTTTGAGAAAAAAAAAATACAATAAAAGTATATTATTTCAAAATTGCAGTTTTTTTTTTTACCTTGTGACTTACTAAATTCAATAAGCAACTGTATTTTAACAAAACAGGTGAATCTCTACGGGTCGACGACGCGTTGTGTTCCACGCGCGCCTTAAAGAGATGTCAGCAGAACTGACGGGGTCCGCTAGGGCCGATGCCTGCCAGGGTCGCGGGAAAGTCCGAAAGGGATACCGTGGCTCCCGGCAACATGGCAACTGAAGGAACACGGATGGGTTTTAGTAAGAGTCTGACACGCCCTCCCGCTCCGCCCAGAGCGGGAGAAGTTATTTGATAATTTCCCACCCAAAAATAAACCGTGAATCTCTACAGTCTCGGTCGTATCCACTAGGCAACGTTTGGCGCGCGACATGTTGAAAGTTAGCGTGGAACTTGTTTAACAACGTTGTCTGTTTATGCATGATCAGTCGTCGACAGAGGAACTAGTTGATTTCAGCGGCGGTGGTTATAATTTTATCGAAAAATGCTTCAAAAAGAAAAAAAAGGATTGTGTGGTTTTATGAAACCACGGTAAAAGTGAAACTTCTATAGGCGCCGCCATATTGGCCTTGGCTGCTCTGACGAGCGCCTTTCACTTTATCCCTACTCCGCGGCCGACCGTCACGCGACATGCAACACAGACGAAAAAGTTTGAGACGATGTAAAAAAAGTTTCACTTTAAAAAAATAACGCTGTTGGTTAGAAATGACAAAATAAAGAAAATGTATTCAGTGATCTCCGTGTAATTGATGGATTTGATGCTCAACTACATGTTGCATGGAAACAAACAACAAGCCGCGCGTTATATTCCGCGCCAGCTGGCAACGTCGCGCTCACGCTTTTCAAAGATTTCTGCACCTCCCTATACACGTACAGCCTATGGGCATCTTACTCAAAAGCTGCTTACAGTGCCCTTCGTGTCAAACTCAAAGCATTTATTTCAAATAAACCAATTACAGGTACTTTTGAATTGTCAAGGGGTCGGTCAGTCAGAAAAATGAAGCTAGTTGCCCATTCCAAAGCGTAGTAGGTACCTATGGAGAAGAACGGGCAAGAAACTCCACGGACACTCTTTTAAATCAAAATATTGTTACAAAATATTGGTTACATCATTCGTGTTGAACTTATACATGTGAGAACAATGTAGAAAGACGTGCACGTTAAAAGCGTCCGTAATAAAAATATAATAACAATTCAAAAATTTAAATAAATTAGAATAAACCGTGGCAGCTAAGAGATGACCAGTCCCTACTGACGGCTCCCGTTCACGAACATGACGCATGGATTAGCACCATTTAGCTCAACCATTTTGAAGGGAACTTATTGATCCAACACACACGCCAGCATCAGTGAGACATTTGAGTGAGCATGACATACTCTCAGCCGCCAGGGCACATTCAAGTCAATGAAACAAGTACAATACATACGTACGTAAATGGTAGCTTTATGGAATGTACAACATGGTCACAGTGCTCACACATGTGATATGCAATTATACAATACAAAGAGATGTAATAATGTGTTCAATATAACAACGCGTTCGGGGCAATGTTGGGGCTGCCCCGTTTCTGCAGCGCCTCGGGCATGTTAGCGGAAGCGCATACCGACTGTTTCCACGCCACCATGCGGAAGCGGTGCGCGTCCTTGGTGCGCAGGGTGCGAGCTAGCTCCAACACTGTCCTGGCGATGATTGCTCAGCGACTGGATTGCCCCTACGTTGGGCATTATTGTAGCAGGCATATTGCCACCAGCAAAGCACCTGTACACCTACAAAATTATAATGGCATGCGACAACGGCTTTACCTTGATCATTTTTGTACCTATGTCTTGATTTCTATCTGAAATATTTTCTTGTTTCAAACTTTTTAGTAGGTACGTGATTTTTCAGTAGTCGGGTTTTAGTTTTTGAACTTACTTTTTATGGTTCCGTAGTAAACAAGGAACCCTTATAGTTTCGTCATGTTCGTCTGTCTGTCCGCGGTCTAGCTCCGAGACCCTTAGTACTAGAAAACTGTAATTTGGCATAGGTATATATTTTAATTACGCCGACAAAGTGGTAAAATAAAATTATGAAAAATATTTTTTTTTAGGGTACCTCTCATACACGTAAAGTGGTGATGTTATTTTTTTCTTTTTTTAACCCATAGTGAGGGGTATCATTGGAAAGGTCCTTTAAAAACATTGGGAGTTTGTGAAAGCCATTTTTGGATTCAGGGATCCGTTTGCGAAATATTAAGCTTTAAAGTGCTAATTTTTGTTATAGTCAAGTGTCCCCCCCCTGCCGGCTAAATGGTTGGTTTTGGGTGTGTGAAAAAAATCACAACAGTAGTTTATATAACGAAATTAAAAGGAAAACTATCACAGCTAAGTTAGCTCTACAAGTTAACGAGTAATAATCGACCAACTTAACTTTGCAGTTGCAAAAACATGTTTTCCCATACATTCCGTATGGGAGAACATATTTTTCAATTACAAAGTTAAGTTTGTGTATGGGATTAATTCATCCCAACTACGGAACCTTTCATTGTGCGTGGTCCGACACGCACTTGGCCGGTTTTTGTTGTATTTAATATAGGACCTGAAATAATAGTAGATTGTTTACCAAGGGAGCAAACAACTATTTTTGAGGCGAGAGTGTTTCTTTGAATCCAGAGCGGAGCGAAGGATTCTAAAGTAGAATCCTGAGCGCAGCGAGGGATTCAAAGTACTTCACTCGAGCTTAAAATAGTGTTGCTCCCGAGGTGAACACTCTACTTTTTATCACCCTCTATGAGAAAAAAAAACGTGTGCGGTCCAACCCCCGTCAGGAACGAAGTTTCTTCTCAAGTATGATTTAAAACAAAAATCGCTATCATCTTGGACTTACATTTTGACCTCACTATCGGCTTTAGCACCATTGAAAACCATGAAAAGGAAACCCATGACGAAAAATTTGAAAATTTTCGCAGGCGCCATCTTGCATTTTGATTTTGACCTCACTATCGGCTTTAGCACCATTGAAAACCATGAAAACGATACCCATGATGAAAAATTTGAAAATTTTCACAGCCGCCATTTTGGATTTTCATTTTGACCTCACTATCGGCTTTAGCACCATTGAAAACCATGAAAACGATACCCATGATGAAAAATTTGAAAATTTTCAGAGCCGCCATCTTGGATTTTCATTTTAACCAAATTCACACTTTCTCTCTCTCTCTCTCTCTCTCTCTTGCCAGCCTGTTACTTGTTCATACAATGTTCGTGTTTGATCTCTTTGGTGATTGGAACTTATACTAACAATATTCACGTTCCAAATTCAAATCACTTTTAATCCCTAGGGATTAAAAAGCTATTTTAGTCCCTGTTTACGAGGACTAAACTAGCTATTTTCGAATAGATGTGATAAAAATGAATTTTATTTATTTTATACAGGGTGGCACGACGCGAAAACTGTTACCATGGATTCAGTACATGATTCTGAACCCCCCTGCGTTGAAAAATTTCGTAGCTTTTTTTTAAATCTTCTGTTCCATACATTTTGATCATTTTGAAACAGCTGTTTTTTTAAATAACCGACGAAAAATTTTAACTCATGGGGGTTCAGAATCATGTACTGAATCCATAGTAACTGTTTTCGCGTCGACGTCCCTGCCACCCTGTATACCTATGACGGAGTTATGCCCGAACCTGTAGTGATATACATGAGTGTGTGTGTAGAGATTGTGAATCATAATAACTACACAATATTTTGAAACTCATATGCGATAGTAGCAGCTATCACTGAACACATAAAAACAAGACAATTAAATGTATCACTTATTAAAAGCGTGTAAAAAGGCAAAACCCTGCGACAATCTCTCTCTCATTCACAGATAAAAAGCTAGGGGGTTCATGATATCTTGACCTATACCGCGTTTGGAAGTAGTGTTCTATCGCCATAAAAAGAATTTTGATGTATTGTATTTGTCAGTCAGAGCCGGAGTTTGTGATGATAACTAGTGTAGCGTTACATTCTTAGTGACACCGACGGTTTATTTCGAAGCGTCGGAGTTGGCAAGTTCAGTGTGGCGTGCGGTGAGAAATATTTCGTGTTCGGGACAAAATATTTAAAAAGTTCCAGTGTCGGAGGCAGAACATATTTTGGTTCGTACGATTTTAAATTTTATTTATTTACAAGCGTTGCTTCACTGTCACTGAAATATCGTTCATTTCTTATTACCCGGAAGGGTTGAGCAGCGCTGATTAGTAGATACCACATTTCGCCTCATAAGCGCATTTTCTTAATTTATGCTAATTAATAGAGTACGAGGCAGTGGTGGCCCAGTAATAACCGCCGCGACTAACGAATTGTAGGTCGTAGGTTCGACCTCCATCGTATGCTCCACCATGTCCTCCGGGCGCTCCACACAATGGTGACACCCGGGCGTTTCCTCCCGCCTTATCCTGAACAGGAACCTCCCGAAGCAGCCGTGTCCTGTGAGGACCTGCATTCTGAACATGTTTTTTTAAATAACCGACGAATCATTTCAACGCATGGGTGTTCAGAATCATGTACTGAATCCATGGTTTCAGTTTTGGCGTCGATGTCCCTGACACCCTGTATATAAACATTTATATATTTGCACTCACTGCTTTAGGGTGGACATAATATTTTGTTACAATTAGCCCCTATTTGTCTTATAGTGACAGTAACTGCGGGACATAAACAATGGACAACGGTCATTGGAGGAAAATTAGAAAAATTATCGCCTCCCTGTCGGCACGCACAGGTAGGTTAAGTTACCCATGAAAGTTTATGGGGGATGCGCTGAGTATCCCGCGAAATTTCTTAAGTTTTTTTGCAATGTGCAACTCAGTGTCTGGTTGTATGTTGATCAAAATACGATTCGCGACCGTAACAAATGTGGGTTGGAGTGTAGCCTTAGAGGGGCGCTATGAAGCGAGGACTTACAAAAATGTCTTGTATTTTTTTCGGAAATTTCCCAATTTCATTGCAGTATCAGATTAACCTTGGCCATAGAAACCTTGTAGGTTCTGAGAAGTTTGGCCCTACGACGCACTGTTTCCGAGTTAGGAGCTTTCGTTTTTTTATTTTTTTACTAAACGCTTTATAATACTGCCCCCGATAGATAAAAAGACGCATCTAACATTTTTTCCAGATTTGAATTATATATCAGGCAGAAGCACCTTTTTTTCTGATTCCAGCAATGTATATAACTCAAATCTGGAGAAAATGTTAGATGCGTCTTTTTTTCTATCGGGGGCAGAATACTAAAATGGTAGCTCGGATGAAAATCTTTTCTGGAAAGAAATTGTAGTTCTAGCTAGATCAAGGCTGCTCAACCAACTTTGAAGATGGGACATTATTTTGATTTCGTGATATCCGGCAGGCCATCTTTTGTAAATAAAACTTGCCTACAGTAGTGGCAAATTCAAATACGCGGGCGGGCCAATCTCTGGCCCGCGGGCCTGGGGTTGAGTAGCCGTAAGCTAGATAGTCGAAAACCATGAGGAGATGTAAAAAACCAGAGATTCTTTTAGTTTTTCATGTTGGGATAAAGAAACAGTATTTTTCCATTTATTCATGTTGGGATGCTGCTTGCACGGGGGGTCACACAGAGCGGGTATTTCGGTTATTCTTTGCCTCGGACGCATCGTAGTTTTCTAGATATTTGGATTTTCTTATATTTTCTATATATTTGGATTTTCGACTAGAGCAACAATTTTAGAAATATCTTCTAACTCAGAAACGGTGCGTCGTAGGGTCATGCTTATCAGAGCCTTAATAGTTTCTATGGTCAAGGTTAACCCGATGCTGCAATTAAATTCGTAAATTTCCGAAAAAAAAAAACGAAAAATTTACCAAGTGACCATTTTTTTTTCCATTCTGCTCATAGTGCCCCTAAGCTTATACTCCAACTCCTACAACTCCGCCCCTAAGACGACCCACTGACCAAAAAGTGTATTTATAGAATTAAAATCATTAAACTCATCGATACAACTCTCTTCAACAAAGAATTTCGCGGGCTACCCTGTAGCTCTCACCTTAAAAAAGGCTTCCTGGACATGACGCCGGAGCCGCATCGGCGGCGCCGCACAGTGGGTCGAAACTATGATTTTAGTGACTTAGGGCTCAACTTTGCTTTTTTACTTTTTTCTTCATGTGGATGGATAGAGCTCATTAACCTCAACAATAATTGTTCTGATGTATTTTTTCCTAAACTTTATACTTTGGGTAGAAAAATGTGTTTTGTTATTTTTTTGTATGGAGCGGATCAAATAACCTTAAATTCCTGCTAAGTAGCGTGTGATCCCGCGTTGAAACTTTATTTTTCATATACCTTGTCTAGTCTATTATCATTTGATGCTATTAACGTGTGCATAAAGTTGCAACTCTGCCAAATAAATGGATCGAAAAAAATGAAAAAATATATCGAATAAAAAGCTACATTTTTTACTTTCGTAAGTTCTTTTAAGTTAAATTTGATATGGAATAGTAAGTAAAAGCACGTAATAATACACATAGTTACTTAACAACTAACAACAATACATTTAAAAGGTCCCTAATTAGCTTAAATTTACTAATATATGTAGTATTAGTAAATTTGTAAATTTAAGCTAATCACACTAATCATAATACATTTAAAAGGTCCCTAATTAGCTCAAATTTACTAATATATGTAGTATTAGTAAATTTAAAGCTAATCACACTAATCATAATACATTTAAAAGGTCCCTAATTAGCTTAAATTTACTAATATATGTAGTATTAGTAAATTTAAAGCTAATCACACTAATCATAATACATTTAAAAGGTCCCTAATTAGCTTAAATTTACTAATATATGTAGTAGTAGTAAATTTAAGCTAATTAGGGATCTATGAATTTCAATTTCTTTGTTTTAATGACTTTAACATGTTTATGAAATGTTATTTTAAGTTAGATTTAATACTGAACAGTAAGTAAAGATAGTTACATAATAATACAAATTAGTAAAGGTAAACTAACATTACTACAACTAACACAAGCAAACTAAAAACTAACTATAAACAACATCAAACATTACTATTTCCTTTCAATTATGAGTTTGACATTTATAAACTAATAAAAAAAACAAGAAACTTACAAACTACCAAAAAATCTTATTCACTATCGCTATGACTATCTTGTAAATTATCTACATCAATAAAATCTATATCGGATTCTGTGGGAAAAATCAGCAGAAGCTCTTTGACTTTTGGAGAGAGAACCATTATATTTTGTTTCACCATTCGAGGTCTTAGACTTGTGATCTTTGGATCAGAAGACAAAAGAAGATTGTGTATAATATCCTCATTTGTCGCCGTTCTACTTACCTTTCTAGAATGACTCTCCGACTTCCGGAAATCTTTATTACGAGCTTCCGCTGCCTCTTCCGACAGTTTACCTATAGGTATGGCACCAAAGTGCTTAATTATATCACTCCCATGTACTAACAATTTATGTATACTGGAAGGCATATAATACCAGGGATATAAGTGAACGTACAATTGTGCAGTATCTCTACAAAATTCGGAAAACTTAGAAAGATCCACGCTCTCTCCAGATGCAACCGTCTGAAGAATCACATGAAACCTTTCTATTAAATCTTTATCTATTCCTGTTATGCGAGCTGTTGTTTCTGCATCCCTAAAAAATCTTCTGGCAGTATTGCCATCATTGGTTGTGCCTACTCCTTGCTTGACTACGTCAATAAGTAAACCGCATTCTTTCTTAAACGCTTGCTGTATAGCGCTCTTTCTGAGTGACATTTTTTCTTTGTCATCGCCCCTGCAACTCCATTTTTTGAAGTCCAAACGATAAGCTGCAAACAAAAAGAAATATCACTTAAATAAAAATCTCACAAGTAACTATATAACGTGAAAAAAATTATGAACTAATAAAATTATATTTACCGATATGAAGTAAGCACTCCATGCTTCTTATCCAGGCATGTAAAGATGACATTCCATACTGGAACACTTCTTCGTTGTTCTCTTTTTGAGCAAGTGACTCTAAATTGTTCATCTCTGACGGTTTTGCTTTGCAGATATCACAGACAGCTGAAGATGTGTCTGACAAATATGACGATATTTTGCCGTCTATCATCGTCAAGTGCAATTGATGCTTAACTTCAACTTGATTGAACTTGATTGGCTGAAGTCTTTCTATTTCTTCGGTTATGCTAGCTTTTATAGTTACCACTGTTGACTGCGTTTCTTTGGTAAATTTGAACATTATCGGACGGCAATAGAAAGTTGATGAGGGTCGATCGTTTTCCCAAACAATTGTTCCATCACATTGTTGAAGCCTTATAGGAACTAGACTGGCCATGAAGATAGTTGAGTCATCAAACTCTGCTTCAGTCTTTTGTTTATAATTACTTTGACCTGAGGCTCCATCAAAACCCCATTTGCTTATTAGCAGTAACTCAGTTGGCGAATCCAAATCTAAAGTAATCACTTCTAAAAGCCTAGATACCGTCAAGTTGAGTAAAGCTTGCAGTTTAATAGCAGCTCCTTCTTCAGTTATAATTATGTCTTCTTTCCCTGGATAACATTTTGCCTTCGCTTGTTTTATTTTATAATAAGAAGGGTATAAATCAGACCTATTTTCACTTGCTGCTTCTCTTAGGCTTATATACTGCCACTTACTTAATTTAAGTGAAACTAATAAAGACAGTGCCTTATCGGGTGAATATGTACTACTTTTCGGTTTACTTGTACTTAAACACTCTTTAACTTTTTTTAGATCTTCGGGGTGATTTAGTAAATGGTTCATAATTTTTCCTACATCCTCATTTCCGGTGTTTCTTAAACTAGCAATTGTAGTAGCTTTAAGTTCATCCGGGGATAACGAAAGCGATTGGTTAATTTGATCAACGCGTCTTCGTTTTTGCCTGGAGCCCAATTCCTCGAAAGGTTTTCGAGGTGTAAATGTAGATGTCGAAGCTTCTGTAGTAGATGGTGGTAGATTTTCGACATCTTCAGTATTACAAATCTCGAGCCTTTCCTGTTCAGTGTTCACAGCTTCAGGTATCATTCCTTCGGGCCAGTTTATTGCACGTTCCAACCAATCACCATTTTTTCTTACAAACTGTGCTAACGTGCGACTACTTCGTTCCCATCTTGCACTTATATTTGAACAAAAGCGCGTACAGAATTTTTGGAGCTCAACACTGTTCTCTTCGGTCACGTTTATTTTATGTTGTAGGAATTGAAAGAATTTTTGACTATCCGACAGTGACTTGACCTGCTCTCTTAAAATCATAAATAAATCTAAATTGTTAACTAAATTATCCATTATAACGAAAAAGGGACGATCAGAATCACGAGATGTTAGTAGTAGTACGAATAAACGAACACTAGTTAGTATATAATAAATTATGGTCATTTTATACTTCCAGAATCCAGTGACAAACAATGTTTACTAATTTTTCTACTACCCTCATTAACTAATTATCCTAATTAATATTACAGTAATGACTAAAAGTGAAAAACATTGTTTTTTTATAAGGTAAAAGGTTAAGCTAATTACAGTAATTAAACATACAAATAGAAATTAATTGATTTCATATCCACATTTTTAAATAAAGGTCCCTAATTAGCTTAAATTTACTAATATATGTAGTATTAGTAAATTTAAGCTAATTAGGGACCTTTTAAATGTATTGTTGTTAGTTGCTAAGTAATTATGTGTATTATTACGTGCTTTTACTTACTATTCCATATCAAATTTAACTTAAAATAACTTACGAAAGTAAAAAATGAAGCTTTTTATTCTATGTATTTTTTCATTTTTTTCGATCCATTTATTTGGCAGAGTTGCAACTTTATGCATTTGTTTATAGCATCAAATGATAATAGACCAGACAAGGTATATGAAAAATAAAGTTTCAACGCGGGATCACACGCTACTTAGCAGGAATTTAAGTTTATTTGAGCCGCTCCATACAAAAAAATAACAAAACACATTTTTCTACCCAAAGTATAAAGTTTAGGAAAAAATACATCAGAACAATTATTATTGAGGTTAATGAGCTCTACCCATCCGCATAAAAAAAAAAGTGAAAAAGCAAAGTTGAGCCCTAAGTCACTAAAATCATAGTTTCGACCCACTGTGCGCCGGATCGCAAGTTTATGTATGTATATGAATGAATATCACCCATCCGTCGCACCGCCCCGTCCGCCGCGCGCCGCGTAGATAGGTTTTACCCTCAATCAATCAATCAATCAATACGTTTATTTGTGAAACATAGGTGTGTACATAAATAGGGGTGCGCTATGTTTTGTCATATTTAAGACATACAAATTTATAAGTGACCCGTTAGGTGTCATTAGATTATGTCATTAGAAAAAAATAATATTTTAAATTAATTAAATACATGAAAAGAAACATAAAATACAATAAAATTAATAAATAGTCATAGTAGGTACTTATTATCACAAGGTAAAAAAAATAAAAATGCATCATTATAATAATTGGTCGTTCAAAAATTCGTCTACAGTATAATAACATTTGTCAATTAATAATTTAATAAGAGCTTTCCTCATTCTGTGATATTCCGATTTCTTTTTTCATCTGTCGGTCCGGCGCCGGTGAGGCTCCGGTCCGGCGTCATGTACAGGAAGCCTAACGCTAAACATGACCAGTCTTCCGGCTTTATACATCCTACTTCCGGCGAATTATGAACGGAGTCACGGAGATGATAATTAATTGATACCCTATCATCCATGTTATGTCAACATATAAATCGGGTTCCGCGATAACCTTTTAAGCGGAAAGCGGAGAGGAATCTGGCAGCATAGATCATCGGTACATTACTAATTATACCTACCTCTGAATAGCGCCATCTAGTTATACTTTTGCTACGAGCAAGTTCACTTAGAGCAACTGGACGGAATTGAGCACCCCTCTCGTTTGCCAAACTGCATGGACTTTTATCGCTTCCCGAATTGTGGTTTTAGAGCGCGCGCCACGAAAAGCCCGCGGAAAATTAAGGAACTACATTCGCAACGACATCGACATTGAAACTACCGCCGCGTCAATCGGACTTCAGTGGTGACGCGGACTTTAAAGCTTTTTAATCTGAAGCACAGATTAATAGAAATGGTTCACTCCGCATAACGTAGCGTTGGAAGGCCTCCCTAAAGATGAACCGATGACCTTGTGAAGGCCGCAGGAATCCACTGGATGTGGGAAGCACAGAATCGGTCGAAGCGGCGGTGCTTAGGGGAAGCTTATGTCCAGCAGTGGACGTCTTTCGGCTAAAATGATGATGATGATATTCACCAAGAATTTGCCTCTCTTTTTATCACGAATTGGCCCGACAAGACGAGAACGCCGCGTACTTGTAGCTTCATAAATACCAAGTACCTAAAATGTGGAATGCGCCTTCTATACTATTTTGTCTGAAGATACCTTAAAGCTACGGTTTTCTAGAAAAGCGGTGACCGCACTTGACGACCGCAGTGACGGCTGTCATAGAAATTAAGACAGCGGCAAAGATTTAAATCGTTAGATTCGCCCTACCGCGTCAAAAGATAGTCGCGTTTCTGTTTCGTTTTGATACCTCTGACACACAATGGTGCCGATTCCCTTGTTCACAAACTAAACTAAATTTAAGTTTAGTGCATCTTTTTCTTTCAATTTCATTAAGAAAAGGACAGAAGATAAATTTTAGTTTAGTCCTGTCAAATTAATCAGCGCTTGACGTAAATTGACGTAATTTTAGTAAGCAAGTTTTTAATCACGTCTAAACTTGTATGGAGTAGTGACAGGCGCTGATTAATTTGACAGGACTAAACTAAAATTCATCATCTGTCCTTTTCTTAATGAAATAGAAAGAAAAAGATGCACTGAACTTAAATTTTGTTTAGTTTGTGAACAAGGGAATCGGCACCACTGACACAGTGACAACACTTGTTGTCATGGAAACGCTATTTAATCATGTGTGAGCTCACTCTTCTCAGTATGGACAGTTTTTGTTGTGACTGAGTACGGTGGAAGGAAGGAGGGGGTGAAGGGCGGGAGTTTTAAGGGACTGATGTAATTTTGACGTTCAAAAACTGACGTACTGATTCTCAGCCTAGTTTGAATAAATGACTTAAAATTTTGATTTTGAAGTATGAATCTTTTTTATTTCTACAGCCCGTTCCAGCACTCCACCCGCAAACCAGCAGTCGGAACCAGAGGATATGGAAGTTATCGGTAAGTTGACTATGATTTTTATTGCAATTAAAAGGAAACACGGCCACGGTCATCAATTGGCGTTCATTCCATTCAAAAATATTCCCTTGTGTTCTCCCTGGGTTCACACTAGACCAATATCAAAATCAAAATACTTATTTTATTTTACTTTGACTGAAAAATCTCAGAGATAGCACTTCTAGCACTGATCTAATATCCTTAATATTATAAATGCGAAAGTAAGTTTGTTTGTTACGCCTTCACGCTAAAACGGCTGAACGGATTTGGATGAAATTTGGCACATATATAGATGATGCCCTGGAAAAGAACATAGGATACTTTTTTTTTTCCCACGGGATCGAGACTTATGCGGGTGAAACCGCGGGGCGCAGCTAGTGATAATATAAACACACACATACTTTACTAACTTAATATTACATCACAAGTGCGTGTATGTAATGAAAACAGACTTAGTTCTCTTGGGAGCATCACCTATAAACCACTTTATCCCGTAAAAGGCTTAAAGGATAGCACATTATCTCGACGAAATATCGGATTCCAACTTTTTTCGGAGAGCTTTCTCCCACAGTTTTCTTCTTAAACATCCTTGGCAAATACATGGGTCCCCGTAATTTTGCAGTAAACAGCTGCGCAACTGGGGTAAAAGAAGTCGCTTGTTTTACAAAAAATGTATGGCTAGCTGTCAAATTATAAGACGCTGAGATCAGCGCCATCTGAAGTGAGCATGTGGCAGTTTATCCCCATTGGGTACCCCAGTTGTATTACAATTTTAATACAACTGTTGCTACAAATCTTACTTCTGAAGGCTATATTGCTTTCAAATTTTTCTTTGTCGAAGGTAATCGGTTCGTCTGGTTCAAAGCTATAGGGTTTCATACCTTGGACCGTCGTCTCGCGCCCAAAGAACAAATATGCTGGTGTTTTTCCCGTCACTTCATGAACCGATGTTCTGATGCATGTCCTATGTGCGATAACTTTGTTTACCCGCTCAGTAGGGTTGGCCTGAGGATGGTAGTAAGGGGTATACCATAGTTTTACACCATACCCTGAGGCTAGGTCCTTAAAGTGGTTGGATACAAATTGCTTTCCGTTGTCACAAACTATTACACTAGGGGTTCCAAACATTAGAAATATACGTTCTTCCAGTATTTGAGCTATAGTTAATGATTTTCCATTCCTGAGTGGATACAGAAAACAGAATTTGCTGAACCAGCATGTTAAGACTAGCAGCATAGTATTGCCATGCTTGGATTTCGGAAAAGGCCCCATTAGATCCATAGATATGATTTGAAAGGGTTCTGTTACCTCTCGTTGCTTTCCCATTAAACCAGATGGCTTATTTTGTGAATGCTTGTATTTTGCACACACTTCACATTTCCCACAGTTGTTGCTGTTTGTACCCCAGTTGTATTACAATTTTAATACAACAGGGGTACCCAATTGATGCAGACCACTGTTCATACCACTGCATACTATTGTATAGAACCAAGATCTTCTAACTGAACAGACAGCTGTGCTGCTGGGGAGTTTGTTGCGCCACTTCTTCTTCCCAGCTAAAGCACTAGAAAGTGGTGAAGGGTGAGCGTTTCGAGGGACTGTCTTATGTAATTTTGACGTTCAAAAAGTGCTGAAACTCAGCCTAATTTAAATAAATGAACTTTAATTTTATACCAAGCTGTATTTACTTAAAAATACCTGCAACAAGTTTGTGGTTTCGATTATGGATAATTCATGATATTTTATCTACTAGATGAATATATTCGCAAAGAAATGGAGCGCTTTGATGAAAATATTACGGCAACATCAGGTTCTTCCCAGCCCTCCGTGCCGCCGGTCCAACCCTCGCCGGAAACCGTTCAACAACCGTACAGAGACCGGTGAGTTATGTTACGATACCTAAATAACTAAGAGGAAAATGCACGAATTAGCTTTTAATTAAGCTCTGACTCTCGCCACAGCTAACTAGCTTATCAATTTTGGAATTCAGTGAAAGAAAGAAAGAAAGAAAGAAAGAAAGAAAGAAAGAAAGAAAGAAAAATAAGTTTAATTGTCACAGACACACGTGCATAAAAAAAGAGAACAATACAATAAAATAAAACAGTACATGGCATGGCATGTTTGATGCCCGAATACTCAAATAAAACCACTGACACATTGTTGTGTCGTGAACTCGCGACGCAGAATACACCAATCAAACGAATTTGTTCAGGACTACTTACGTCAGAAAATCACAATGAGTTTTGATTGGCTCATCACACAGTTTGAAGATATTATAATAGTAGTTTATGAAACTGTTGCATAATGAGGGGTATTAAAACATGAGTGTGTGTTTGTATCACACGAATGTTTTAATACTTAGTTATGTGCAGTTTAGTTTCAGCCCTTATTTTTGCACATAATGGACCATTTAGACGGGGCCAATCCCCAAGACAATCCACTAAGCCAATCCATTAATTTGCTTCATCAATGACTTACTTTAGACGATGCTATTATTGAATTGGCTTAGTGGATTGTCCCGGGGATTGGCTCCGTCTAAATGGTCCAAAATATCGTGATAAGAACAACAATCCCATACCAGCAAAAAGAGTTCTTGTAGCACTAATTTAATTAAGGAAGACTTGACAACCAAACCTTTCTTTCAGTGAGGCTGCCCCGGTGGACTCGACGAGCCTCGAGCCTACAGTGGAGATAGTTGAACAACCTGTGAAAAGCAGAAGGTAAGCGAACCTATTTAATACTTCTGCTTCCGCGTGACGACCTCCAACGCCATCCAATAAGGAGTGCCGACCATCGTCTTCCTTTTTTTGTTCAGGGATATTAGAGCTCAGGAACCGAAGTCAGTATTAAGGGGAGGGCCATTTTTTTTGCAAATACAGTCGAACCTGGATAACCGAGAATTCAAAGGACCGCAGTCTCTTTTTCGCTTATGGAGGTTTCTCGGTACCTCGCGTTTCTAGCTTATAGAGGTACAGTAGCGGCCTTTCTCGGCGGTTAGCGGGAAAATATGCGTCACTTCCAGCAATTTTTAGTCACGATGGAGCGCTTCACGGACTATTTTATAAAAACAACGATTCCTACGTTACTGTGCGACGCCTGTTTAGAATTGAATACGGATTACGCCTGTAAGTGAGTGTCCAAGTGTAAATTTAATCCATTCAAGAAGTTTGGTCAAACTGTGCGGCCACGTTCAAGAAGAAGCGATGACAACATTCGGCTGGTTGAAAATTCCATAAGGTTCCAGAAACATCTACGCGATTTTTTTGAAGTGTCAACTTCTTTAGGCGCGTTGGGCACTTTTGAGATGGGACTAAATGATGTGTATGTGCATGTATGTGTGCGTGCCTGCACCATTACTATTATATTTTGTCGCTGTCAGTAATAAACTAGCATCCAATAGCAACGGTGGTGTTATTCGGTAGCTGACAGATCACTAAACCATTCATTTCGCGACCTGTTACCTACACCGTGGAGTAAAAGACATGAACGCGTTGATTACCGCGGTGCGGGGAGTAAAAGACATCAACGCGTTGATTATCGCGGTGCCGATTTTTTTTCAAATTTTCACTTCGGTCGGCTCTCTCGGAGTGCCACAATTTTTTTAATTCGAGGAGTTCGCCAAAATTGTACGTGTATGTATTGACGAAGAGCTAACTGTTATTGTTAATATTTACTAATTGCACTTGAACGAACTTCGTACATATTTGTTTTCACTTGTTCGTTCGAGACTTCCCCAAATTATTATAAAATAATGTTGTTGTGATAACATCGCGCGTGACATCTTCACCCCAGCATTTGATATGAGGTTTGATTTCATAAGAATCAAAATCAAAACACAGCAAGCAGCAACAGCAAATGATAACAAATGTATACTTGCTCTTCTATCACTCTGCCAATCTTGGACCTTGGCCCATGTTACTTGGGGTTGACAAAAGTGTTTTCCTCTTCACTTCTCCCCTGACAGCCGTCACGCTATCATTCACTACCTTTTCATATCCATCCATATTTTTTGGTCATTCTCCATCAACCTTTACATTCATCGATCTTGCATGCGTTTCATCTTCTAAAGAAAACTGATTATACTAGTAATCAATACCGAATAAACGAACCATTATCTGCCTAGCCTTTTCCCAACTATGTTGGGGTCGGCATCCAGTCTAACCGGATGCAGCTGAATACCAGTTCAACCAAATACGCAGGTGGCCACAGGAGTTCACCCACACACAAGCGGAGAACTGGTGGACCTCGACACCGGGTTGCAGGCAGTTCAAGGAAGCTATGCCATCCTTGGCGTTGATTACGCCTGGACAGGAACGGCCTGCACCTGGTGACGGGGATCATCACGCGGCACTGCTCGCTAAAAAAACACTTCCACATAATAGGCATAACGGACAGTCCTCTGTACAGGGCATGCAAAGAGGCTGAGGAAACAGTAGCGCACATGCTCTTTGAATGCACAGGCGTCATCCAGATTAGAACAGAAACCCTCGGGTCACCCAGATCCTACACAAATGTTCTGAACAGATCAGGAGATTTAATTAGCTTCTGGAGGTGGGCTGGTTGGTTTAACCACCAAACGGCCGCCATGGCCCACGCACAATGGTCCACCTTATGGACTAAGTGCGGAAACCAAACCCTATAACATAGAACATACCACTATTTTACATGAAGCGACTGCCTATCTGACCTCCACAACCCAGTGACTGGTTAATACGATACTCCTTGGTAAGACTGGTTGTCAGACTTTCGGGCTTCTGACTATCCGTAACGACTGTCAATCAAAGATCCACGAATGACAGCCGGGACCAACGGCTTAACATGCTTTCCGAGACACGGAGGGGTCTTGGTATGTAAAGATGGTCACCCATCAACGGACCAACCGCGGCAAGCGTAGCTTAACCTGATCGAGCGACCCGTGCGGGTGTTATTACTTAGCCACAAGCCCCTCTTACCGAAACGAACCCTTTAAACATTTCTGTTACTGGCGTCACTTTTAAAATTTCTATAATGTTCTTCATCATTTCTTACTATATATTCATTTTTGTTACTTTACATTCTCTTCTCTGCTGCATGCAATCTTCTTATATCTGTCAGCTGTCTGCTTAACCCTGTATTAACCCTTTTTGGTATGGGGTTAAAAATGCTGGAGTGACTGAGGACAACACACCTGCATCTCTATTCACAGTACTCACCCCATCTTATGTCATCTCGAGAAAGCGCGTTATCTAATGTGTATGTTATTATAATGTGTACGTTACATAGTTTTCCTTGATCTGTTATAATCCCGTTTTGAACCCGAACTGGGCGTCATGCACTTTAACAAATTCTGAGAGGTAGCCCTTCATCAGATCGTCAAACACCTTGGCCATGGTGGTGGCTAGCGACATGGGTCGATAGTTGTTCATGTCGTCACCAGTTTTTTAACCGACTTCCAAAAAGGAGGAGGTTATATGTTCGTCGCGTATGTTTGTTTTTTTTTTTTTTATGTATGTCCACCGATTTCTCCGTCAATTGTGGACCGATTTTGAAAATTATTTTTTTGTTTGAAAGGGTGTACTCTCGAATTGGTCCCATATAAATTTTATTAACTTTGCTTGGATAGTTTTTGAGTTAGCTACAAAATACGTATTTTTTTCGCACTTAGTATGTAGATGATATGTTAAGTTTCTGACATTGGTAGCAGATAGTGGTATTCGAATGTGTGTGGGGTAGGTACCACAACTAAAAAGTGAAAAATAAAAACTTTTTACAAAAAAAAACAACCGACCTCCAAAAAAAACACTACAAAGTGAAAAAGTTATTTTTCACTTTGTAGTGTTTTTTTTGGAGGTCGGTTGTTTTTTTTTGTAAAAAATTTTTTTTCTTAACTATCGGAACCACTACAGTCCGGGACTATAGTGGTCAAAGTCAGTTTATTTAAGGCGTCCTGTCAGTCCTACTCGAGCGGCCTGTGGGTGTCATATACGAGCCGAGCTTACAACGTCCTGCGCGTGCAATACAACAACGCTTTCAGGATGCTGTTGCGGTTGCCGCGGCGTTGTAGTGCGTCTGGAATGTTTGCTGCAGCGCACACGGATGGCTTTCACGCCATCATGCGCAAGAAAGCGGCTTCCTTACTACAACGCTTGCGTAACACTCGTAAAAGTATCCTGAAAATGATTGCTAGCAGACCGGACTGTCCTATCCAAAGACACTGGGTAAAACTGGCATTAGGTTTTTGCTAACTAATTAATTATATTACTAACAACATTAATATAGCATGTAAGCACAATCTGTTACTAACCACTAACAACTTATGGACTAATTTCGGTCTGAAATAAAGATATTTAATTTATTTTTTGGTTCAGCAAATGACCTCATTACTGAATGTAACAATCTGAACATTGTTGATTAATTTAAAATAATGTAGTAGTAGGTATGTGTAGTATGAGTAATTAGTTAAATTATAGCATTCTAGGTACAGTCGAGTGCACGTCAGTGATAACGTTTTGACCTTGAGCTGGCCCAGCGAAGTACTGAGTTTCAATTGGTTTTATTACATGTGCGGCCGACTGTACAAATAACACACGAGATGCCGCTTCAGTTTTAATTTAATTAGTAATAAATGGCTCATTAATACTGTGTGTATTTACCAAATCAGTGAACTTGATGTTTGTCACTTTTTAAACGACTTCCAAAAGGAGGAGGTTCTCAATTCGACTGTATGTTTTTTTTTTTTTTGTATGTTTGTTACGCGATTACTCCGCCAATTATGAATTGATTTTGATGATTCTTTTTCGTTTGGTAGATCATACTTCAGAGGTGGTCCCATACAAATTTTATTAACTTTGCTTGGGTAGTTTTTGAGTTAGCTTCAATAATACGTATTTTTTCCCATTTAGTATGTGGATGATATGATAACTTCCTGTCACTGTTATTTACATAGCAGGTAGTGGTATTCCAATTTGTGTGGGGTAGGTACCACAACTAAAAAGTGAAAAATAAAAACTTTTTACAAAAAAAAACAACAGACTTCAAAAAAAAAAACACTACAAAGTGAAAAATAACTTTAATTTCGCAAGTCGGTGACAAAGAACGAAAATTCAAAACCAAAGACACCGACTTCCGAAATTAAAGTTATTTTTCACTTTGTAGTGTTTTTTTTTTTGAAGTCGGTTGTTTTTTTTATCACATAAATTACTTTTATTGGACGTTCATAAATCATAATTAAATAATAAGAGATAACCTTTGCATTACATAGTCGTCTACTATCTTAATACTTAACTCGTTGTATGTAAACACCGACATTTTTATTTTCGCAATGAGTTTTATCGAATTTACTTAGGATCCGTATCGGACTGCGCTCGAAATAACATTGTTGTTCCAAGAATTATCTAAACTGTGCAAAAATTTTAGATAACGTTCCCTAAATCACGTAGACAGCTCAAACTTGAACATAACGATGTAAATAATAACCACTTGTTTAGAGATAGGTACTTGCACTCAATCTACCTAGCCGTTGGCTTCGAGTCTAACCGGATGCAGCTGAATACCAGTATTTTACATGGAACGACTGCCTATCTGACCTCCACAACCTAATCACTAGGTAACACGATACCCCTTGGTAAGACTGGTTGTCAGACTTTCGGGCTTCTGACGACCCGTAACGACTGTCAAAGATCCACCAATGATAGCCGGGACCAACGGCTTAACGTGCTTTCCGAGGCACGGAGGAGTCTCGGTATGGATGACCAACCCATCCACGGATCAGCCCCGACAAGCGTAGCTTAACCTGACGGATCGACCCGTGCGGCTGCTATTATTTAGCTACGCACTCCTCTTGGTACTTGCAGTACAGAACTAAAACAAAATAGACCTCGTTTCGTAATAAGACTTAAAGTTTTAACTTTACTACACAAGATCGTTTCACGAGTTCTTTGCTACGCGGCGTAGCGTCGTGCTACGCCGCGTAGCAAAGAACTTAAAGTAACGTTGAGCAAAGAACTTAATGTAAAGTTGAGCATCTAACGATGACAGAATGACGACGAAGGGACGACAAAAAATTATTTTGTCCTTCAGGTTGATTATTAAAAAATATTGGACCAGTTAATTTTTTTTTTTTACGTAATTAAAAGATTAAGGCGAAATGTAGCATGACGTCACGCATATGTAGATTATATAGGTACTTAGTTGTGACGTAGCGAGCCCCCCACAACTTTAATGCGTTTTACATATAAGTCATTTTTACCTCAAAAGGAAAAAAACGGAACCCTTATAAGATCACATCGTTGGCCGTCTGTCTGTCTGTCAGTCTACGTTTTTTCTCAGGAACGCGTAGAGGTATCAAGTTGAAATTAATATCAAATACGTAAGTCTATGGTCCCTTAGAGTTCTAAAAAAATCAAGTTTCTAAGTCCACGCAATAAAAAAATACGGCCATTTATGCGTCATATTTGGATATTCGCAAGTAAATCAAAACCTATAGGGTACTTCCCGATGCCCTAGAATCTTAAAATTAGGCAAGAAGCACAGCACAAGTACAGGAAAAACTCGGAAAATCGTTGAGGTACGGAACCCTAAAACAACCGGCCAAGTGCGTGTCGGACCACGCACAATGAAGGGTTCCGTAGTTGGGATGAATTTATCCCAAATACAAACTTAACATTATAATTGAAAAACATGTTCTCCCATACATTCCAACTGCAAATGTATGTTTGTACGCACAATATTGAGAGATTTACCATTTTATTTTAAGACCTAATCTATGGGTAAAGAATCATTCTCTGTATTTTTTTTTTTTAATTGACCCATTAGTTTCGGAGATAAGGGAATGGTCAATTTTTATCTATTTTCTTAAAATTATAAATAAAATACATTTGAGATCCTCGCAACAAGCCCTTTCATTTGATATGTCACACGGTGTAGTTTGCAAAACTTTTATTTTTAATTTTCATATTTGCCCCCCAAAAGTGACCCCATATTCAAAATTCATTTATTTACGTTACACTTCCGTGTTTGGGTCACAGAAATACATATGTGTACCAAATTACAACTTAATCGGTCCATTAGATTCGGAGCAAATTGGCTGTGACAGACAGACAGACAGACACGCGAATGATCCTATAAGGGTTCCGTTTTTTCCTTTTGAGGTACGGAATCCTAAAAAGGCAAAAAGAAGTGATGACATCACTCATAACCCTATATTTATATATATATATATTTGTAGTCACGTTCTTAAAAACGGCTGTAACAATTTCGATAAAAGTTGCAAAAGGAATGTGATACAACGTTGGTATACTTGGACGATATGTTTATCTATTTTCACACGAGCAGAGTTCAGTTGATCAGGTACTTTGTGAGATGTGAGGTTATCTTCCTGAATACTCAGTTCAAATTGATTATTTATAATGGCTGATCTTTGCGTTATGCTCGTGAACGGGTGCTGCTTGTGGTGACTGGTCGTCTTGCTGATCATGGTTTTGTTAATGTAACTAGTAATTAACTGTTCATTTATTTTACCTCGATGGTCCTAGTTTATCATTTATAATGTAAATTATTTTGCATGCTATTGTTTAGACTCATTTTTTTTTCTATCTTGAACAGACAGCTGTGCTGCTGGACAGCTTGTTGCCACTTCTTCTACCTAGCTAAAGTACTAGGAAATGGTGAAGGGTGGGCGTTTTGGGGGACTGTCTTTCGAAAAGTGCTGATTCTCAGCCTAGTTTGAATAAATGACTTTTGTTTTTTAATTTTATTTATACCTAATTATTACGTTTGTTCACCAGATTTCGCTATGACTGTGAGATCGAATCAGCAGGTGCGATCCAAGGAGTCCAACGTATGAAGGGTCAAAAGTCGTTTCCTAAAATCAAGATAGGGAACTATGTAGGACCGGCCGAGATCACTGTATCACTGGTCTGCAAAAATAAGCCATACAGGTAAGATCCATTAAGAGGCCTGCGAACACGGCTCGCAACTACAAATCGAGATGTTTGCAAAATTCAATTCCAAGCACGTTGCGCTAGTGTGAGTGCCTGTCGGAGCGATATACACCTACAGTGCACACTACCACGCAAACATTGACAATTATTGCTTGACGCGATAGCACTACTAGCTTTCAAAAATGTATGATTAATTTGAATGTGTTCCGCAATACAAAAAATGATGAATAAAAACTTAATATTTTTCCATATTTTTTTCGATAATTTGTGACTTGATAATATAAGCTATGCTTCTGCAGAAACAATATTATAAATATTGTTGTTTATAATACAGAAAAAAACAAGATGTAGGAGCTTAGGTAAACACTGACTAAATCCGAATAACAACATAATATGGTGGAAAGGAAATATGCCCAAATTGCAAATAATTTAGGTATTACGTTTGTATGGACAATTCATGCGTCGCCGTGTTCTTAAACCCTGTATTTTGATCACTAATTCTTCTTTTCTTTAGTGACTAACCAGTCTATCTATTCTGTAAAAACCTCACCTTGAAAACTTAGGTGAAGTGAGCTCGAAGTGAAGTGACAATAGTGCCAATACCTAGCATCAAGTGGAATGACAGCTCACTTCAAGCTCACTTCATCTAAGTTTTCACGGTGAGATTTTTACAGAATAGACAGACTGATGTCAGAGTTTTAAAGCTGCCCGTGGGCCTATGACTTGGCTTCACATGCCGTCGAGAAATATCTCTCAGGCATGCCGGTTTCCTCACGATGTTTTCCTTCACCGTTTTTCAAGTTTTCATTTCTGTCGGCACTCTTGGAGTGCCACTGTTTTTTGAAGTATTAGGCGCGTTGGGCATTTTTGAGATGGGACTAAACCATTGATTTCGCGACACTGTTATGACACAAGCTTTTGACCATTAAAAAGACATCAATGCGTTGATTACCGCGGTGCTGATTTTTTTTACGCAAGTGATAATATTATTCAATACGTACATGAATCCGAAAAGTCAGAGGTGCCTTGGGTTCGAACTCGAGACCTATGACTTGGCAGTCTGACGGTCACACCACTAGGCTATCACTGCTATATTGATCACTGTTAACACTAAAAGAATATTTATCTATTATTTGATGTATTTAAGAAAGATTGGTCCTTGGAAGCTCTAGACAGAGAGAGGTGGAAAGAGAGTAGAGAGGCCTTTGCCCAGCAGTGGGACAATAACGGCTATGTAATGTAATGTAAAATTTGATGTTCAGTATTATGTCCTCGTTCATCAGTGGTCGCTAGCGCTAAGGCTGAGCATCGGGTCCTGGGTTCGATTCCCGGGTTGGACAAAGTGTTATTGGGTTTACCCATTTGAAATTTCTGAGTAGCAGCTGAGTCTGGATTTGTGCCCGGTATAGCACAAGGCTTGCCTCCTGTTACATGGGACTTAAACATAATTCTCGAAATGTGAGTGTAATAAACAGTGTGAGAAAATATTTAAAAAATCTAAATATTTTTTATATTTTTATTGAATTTTGTAACTAAATGGTGTGACTATTAAATTAAATGATCTATCGCGATGAAACAAACTCCATAATGATTGGAAGTAATTGACTCCGCTACGGAATGTCGAAGTTTGAAATGTCGACGTATGTTAGTTCTAAAGTACAGGATCTCGATGTACGCCAGTTCGAAAGTTCACTGGAGCGAAGTATGCAAGGCCGACGTATCGTTAGTTAGAAAGCATACGAAGTATGAAATGCCTCCGTACTGTTAGTTAATAAAAAGCATACGAGTGCAATAGGACTATTCGCACTCGTATGCTTTCTAAGTTAGATATCGACACTGTCGCTATTGGAACAATTGTAATAGGTAATAAACAAAACACATTCATAAATAGATATATCTTTAAATTATTAAAAAGAAAGAAACAAATTAAACCAGAACCAAACAAAAAAAATGCGCTTGGAGCATTACATAACGTTATTAAAAACACCATTTAGATTAAATACCTATGTGTTAAAGTATCAGTAAGTAATTTAATTTATTTCAGTTTTGTATATCAAATTAAATCTTCATATACGCTATGTACGCAAGACCACTTATGTATTCTTTTAAATCTACGTTATCCTTCTTTAATAACTGTTCTCTGATTTTTAGGATATAGCATGATTTTTTGTATTTACGTTTCTTTATATTAGCATTAATTCTTTCAATCTCCAACATTGTATTTTTTTGTTCTTTTTGCAATTCTTTCATCGATTTATAGATATTGAATTTTTTCCTGTTCAGCAAATTATTCCAACGATTATGCCAATTTTCAATATTGTTTTGGGTAGTTGGGATATCAGCGTTCACACAATCTATTACGGACCATATCTGAGGCGGAAATCTTGGGGCCGACTTCTTCAGCTGTAATTTCAGTGTTGACACCTTCTCTCGATTAGTTACACGTTTATAAACTCCATGAACATAATATTCAGAAGATTTCCGCCTCAGATATGGTCCGTAATAGATTGTGTGAACGCTGATATCCCAACTACCCAAAACAATATTGAAAATTGGCATAATCGTTGGAATAATTTGCTGAACAGGAAAAAATTCAATATCTATAAATCGATGAAAGAATTGCAAAAAGAACAAAAAAATACAATGTTGGAGATTGAAAGAATTAATGCTAATATAAAGAAACGTAAATACAAAAAATCATGCTATATCCTAAAAATCAGAGAACAGTTATTAAAGAAGGATAACGTAGATTTAAAAGAATACATAAGTGGTCTTGCGTACATAGCGTATATGAAGATTTAATTTGATATACAAAACTGAAATAAATTAAATTACTTACTGATACTTTAACACATAGGTATTTAATCTAAATGGTGTTTTTAATAACGTTATGTAATGCTCCAAGCGCATTTTTTTTGTTTGGTTCTGGTTTAATTTGTTTCTTTCTTTTTAATAATTTAAAGATATATCTATTTATGAATGTGTTTTGTTTATTACCTATTACAATTGTTCCAATAGCGACAGTGTCGATATCTAACTTAGAAAGCATACGAGTGCGAATAGTCCTATTGCACTCGTATGCTTTTTATTAACTAACAGTACGGAGGCATTTCATACTTCGTATGCTTTCTAACTAACGATACGTCGGCCTTGCATACTTCGCTCCAGTGAACTTTCGAACTGGCGTACATCGAGATCCTGTACTTTAGAACTAACATACGTCGACATTTCAAACTTCGACATTCCGTAGCGGAGTCCCTCATAAAATGAAAATTGTGAAAAAAAACTACCCTCAATTACAAAAAAAAAACATGTTTTTTTTAGCAAACATCTGTTTTCTTTCATCAATTTTACAATAATCGAAAAATTTCTCAATAAGACGCCAAACAGAACAAAAAAAAAACTTATTTACATTTTTTTAAATATTTATTCCGTCGATAAAATTAAGCATAAATGCAGCCCCAGCATAAGTTCACCACCCAGCACACAGCAACTTTGCAATAAATGAGTCGCGCAGCACATTTATAATCTTTAATTTTTTTTTTTTACAACAGTTTTGGCGCCCCTGTTGAATTGGCGCATTATCGATCGATACAATTTGATTAATTTTAATTTAATTTAATTTATTTATTTAACTCAGATACAGTAATCCATATTTATATTAGTATACCTACTTAAAAATTACGTTACTATCTACTTAATAAAAAAAATACATGCCACAATAATAATAATTATTATAACCAAAATAAAATAACAACATAGAAATTGAAATAGATAGATATATAAAATCAAATTGTAAAATTAATTAATAAATTTCATAAAATAAAATTGTAAAATAAATATTGATCTCTAAACTAATTAAAATCTTTACATATTCATTAAAATTAATGTCAATTAAAATCCAAAAAAAAATTCATTGAGTATAAAATTACAAATATTAAAAATAAAAGTCAGAATCAGTCAAACTAAGCCTAAATGACTGACTTTACAAGTGACCTCCAAAGCGGGGATGAGATCCTATCGGCTATTGTCTTCAAGATTTTGTTGCGGCTGCCACGCATTCTGCAGATCAGGGATACCGTCCTCTTGCGAATGATAGCATGAAAACCATCAGTGCGAAACAGCGCGAACATCCCCGATGCACTACAGAAGCGTGGCAGCCCCAACATCATCCTGAAGACATTATTATACTGGATGCGCAGGGCATCCAGCGATCTTTTGGTGTGGCGGACCCACAGACTTCCAGTGTAAAAGCTCTGACAATATGCCTTAAAAAGCGTAATTTTAACTTGTTCAGAGCAACGTGAGAATCTGCGGGCCAGCATGTTACCTCTGACCGCTAGAGACCTACGCTCCCTCTCAATGTCTACATCGTCCTCAAGGCCGTCGGTAAGGAAGTGTCCCAGATACTTAAACTTCGCGACACGATTTACGTTCAAGCCATTTAGGGTAATTTTGTGAGAATAATCAGGGTATCCACCGGCGGCCCTAAAGACCATGTACTCACTCTTCTGTGCATTGTACAAAAGGCCGTGTACATCGGCATAGGCCGCACACACATTTAACAGCTCTCTGAGACCCCCCGCCGTCGGGCTCAGCAGCTGCACCATATCGTCCGCGTAACTTATGTTATTGATACACACGCCGTCTATGGAGCAACCGACGCGCTTGCTACTGAGCTCTTCGATGAGGTCATTTACATACAGGTTGAAGAGCTTAGGAGACGTCAGTCCTCCCTGCCTCACTCCGCTCTCCAACCTGTACGGTTCAGAGAGTGCATTGGCCCACCTCACAAAATTAGTTTGGTGTCTATACCAATACTTAAGCATGTTGAGCACAGCCACCGGTACACCCCTGTCCCTCAACTTACTCCAAAGTACATCATACGACACGAGATCAAAAGCCTTGGAGAGGTCAAGGAAACAGGCATATACCGGCGTCCTACGGTCAGTATAGTACTGGACAGTATGCTTGAGACTCAGGATTGCGCTTTCAGTGGACAGCCCGGGCCGAAACCCGAACTGAGCGTCGTGTAATTTTATATAATTATCCAAGCTAGACTCAAGCAAACCGTCCAGCACCTTAGCAATAGCAGTTGCTAGAGATATGGGGCGGTAGTTACCCTTATCCGAGATATCACCAGTCCTGTTCTTCACAATGGGCACTACGATGGTTTTCATTAAATCATGTGGCAAATAAGAGTGATTCATGCACATTGTGAAGAACAAGGCCAGGACTCTCGGCAGGTGAACCCCCGCGTGCCGCAAGTGCTCCACACTAAGCGCATCATGACCAGGTGATTTACCCCCTGTCATTTTCCTCAAAACGACTCTCACCTGACCAGCTGTAAAATGCACAGAAGACTCATCCCCTTCACATCCGGCCTCCAAAATAGTAGACGACGCTGAAGGGCCCAGCGGGGAGCGCACCTTAAAATGCTCCCTGAAAATATTAGCAACATGCACCGGTTAATATGTTGCTGCCAAAATTTTCATTTTAAGAAAATTTTATTTTCGTGGGTGCTAACTTAGCGCATCCCCATAAAAGATTGGCGGGGGGCGGCAGACGGCAGTTTTTGCCCCGCCTCAAAAAAAATCTAGATCTGGGGCTGCATAGATGGGATTATTTCCATATGTGCACATTGTAAAGACTCACACTGTCTGTAAGTACACCTCTGTCTAACTCTTCTGGGATTATTGTCGTGATGTTATGTGTTGTCTGTTTCAGGGTGCACCCCAATGGCATTGTGGGCAAGAAGAAGTCATCAGAAAAAAACTTTACTTACATATACGTCAAAAACGTCCAGGTCACGACGGACAACTGCGTATTTCAATTCAACGACCTCGGCATTCGAATGGTGAGGCCTCATCAGATCGAAGAAGCGCTGCAGGACAGGGAGACCCGGAATGTCGATCCGTTTGGCCGTGAGTGTCGTTGAAATAAGATAACAGCTACTCACTAACTTGTTAGAGTCGACATGGTTCCAACCGGCCGGCAAAATCGAATATTTCAAAATTCTAATTCAAAAGTCATTTATTCAAACTAGGCTGAGAATCAGCACTTTTCGAACGTCAAAATTACATAAGAAAGTCCCCCAAAAACGCCCACCCTTCACCACTTCCTAGTGCCTTTAGCTGGGAAGAAGAAGTGGCGCAACAAGTATTTCGCCGGCCGGTTGGACGCTCGGCTTAACTCGAATTGTGCAGAGCCGACCCGAACATGATTCAGCGAGGGTACATACCATAGAGCAGTGGTGGCCCAGTGGTAACGGCCGCGACTTACGAGTTGTAGTTTCGAACCTAGACAGGCGCTTTACTTTGTGTAAATTATTTCATCACCACTGCTCTCAAAACGGTGAAGGAAAACATCGTGAGGAAACTGGCATGTCCTAGAACCGAAAATTCGATGACATGTGACATGTACCAACCCGCACTGGGCCCGCGTGGTGGATTCTGGCCCACTCCCTCTCACAGAGAGGAGGCCTGTGTCCCAGCAGTGGGAACATTATAGGCTGATGATGATGATGATGACATACCAAACGGAGATTGACAAAGCAGTCAGATTTTACTACTGGTTGGACCTACTGGGCCTTGCGTGATTTGCCGTGCTCGGCCAACGCAAAATACACGCAAATCAAAACGTTGGGGGCTCGCCCAACGTGTAGTCAGGGCTTTAAATTTGACGATTTGACGGATAGTCGCATGTCATCTACATGCCATTATTTTATCCCCTTGATTTTTTATTCATGTTCACAGAGGGATTTAGCCATAAGTTTGACCCGAAAATCGACGACCTTCAAGCGGTGCGACTATGCTTCCAAGTGAAGTTGTCACAGGAGCGTAGGTTGGACCCGGTGGTCTCTGACGTCATCTATCACTCCAAGAACTCAAGTTTTGGCTGCCTGCAGATAACTGAAATGATACCAAGTGGACCAAAAGTTATCCTCTTCTCTCAGCCTCAGCAGGTATAAGCTTTACATGAAAACTAATTATTATCTACGTATAACTTACGTATATCTTATGTATAACTTTCGTATAACTTAGGTACTTAAGACGCAGATATATGACAGTGACCTTGAAAGGTTAGCTTGCGTGTTCTGTACTGAGATCACGCAACGTATCGTACGTCCAGCCAGTAATAGGACTCGCCCATCAAGGAGCGTTGTCCCAAATTAGACGCATTATTAATTTATTACACGTAAAACAAAAGATATTTTACTAAAACACGTATACTAAAAGATTGATAATTTAATTATCTTTAAAATGGTGAAGTTTTCAGAAAAATACGCTTGATGGATTTTGCGTCATTCTCAGTTTTTTATCGGCGTTAGACATAACTTTACAAATTAATTTCACTATGTAATGTAAACATAATCAAAAATATGTCTATATTAAAATATTAAAAAAATGCTCTAATTTAACATATATTTTTTTTCAAATCACTAACACTACTCGTTTAGACGTCATCTTCAGTATAAAATCATTAAAAGTCGGTTATCGTCCCCTTAAGTATAGATAATGCAATCCACGAAGGCGCGGGCCACAGCATGTCGATTCTGTAGTACGGCGCGGAGCGGAGTGGGGCGCGTCTTCGTGGATTGCACTATCTATAATATGGATATCCCGGACAATAAAATTGTACAAAATAAGTAGCAGAGTTCAAATATTTTAAACACAAAAAATATTCGTACGTTTGAGGGTTGTTTTTGCAAATTTTGACGTTCAAAAAGCGCCAACATGTACTCTGCCTAATTATAAAATTATGATTGATTTTGTTAGTTGGATTTCTGTTGTTGACGTAACGAAATGTTACTCTAAGATTAATAACAGTACTGTTTTCAGCTAAACCCAAAAGACGTAGAAGTTGTTTTTTACAAGAAAGAAAACGGAAATGTGTGGGAGCGCTGTGTTAAGAAGTTCGACATCTCTGATACGTCGGGCATCGTCTGCGCGGTACCACCCTACACCCGCGCTGATATCGAGTGTGATACAGAAGTTAGCGTGAGTATCTATTCTGTCTATTTCAGTATCCAGGCAAAATATTAAATAACCACAGCCCCGGATCTAGATTTTTTTTGAGGCAGGGCAAAAACTGCCGTCTGCCGCCCCCCACCAATCTTTTATGGGGATGCGCTAAGTTAGCTCTAGCGAAATTCAAATTTTCTCAAAATGAAAATTTTGGCAGCAACATATTAATCAAATTGTATCGATCGATAATATAATGCGCCAATCCAACAGGGGCGCCAAAACTGTTGTAAAAAAGAAAGATTATAAATGTGCTGCGCGTCTTATTTATTGCAAAGTGGCTGTGTGCTGGGTGGTGCACTTGTCTGCTACGCTTGAATTTGTCGCCCCCTGAAGTTGGCGTCCGAGGTACGGGCCCCGGCTTGCCCCCCCTAGATCCGGGGCTGAATAACCATCCTTCTCGGAGTTGAAATTACTTTAAGGTGCTCCTCTGTTTCGAAGGGGACCGCAAACCGCAGTGGCAAACATCATTGCGATTGGGCGGTGTTGCCGCTGTTGCTTCGGAAGTGCACCTCTATTATAGTTTAGTTAGTATGTCGACTTGCAGTTGACGTTACTTAATGAAGGATGGTAACTAGACACTGCTTATTTCTTTTTCAGGTCTTTCTGAGGAGGCTGTCAGACGGCATTTGTGGCGCCCCCAGGCCGTTCACGTACTATGCCGACTCAGGTACGTGCTCAGTTAAACCTACACAGTAAATACATTTAAGTCTTGAATTAAAATATCTCGCAACGTCGATTTACTGCGGTCTGGTGGTAACCCTAAGAACGATGAGCTGGGCTAGCATAAACCATAGATTATACTTAGGTACACTTTTATGCTAAACTGTTATTTTTTTGGGAACCGGAAATTCTCATGTACAGTATAGATAATAGACTGTACCACCGACGAGGACTCCACGGTGTTCCTTCAGCTAGATTCCGCGCCACCACTGAAGTACTTTTGACGCGACGCTAATGTCTATGTCATAGCATCAAATAAGGGCTATCGCGTGTGAATTTGCCGCTAGAGGCGCTAGTGTAGCGTGAGGTCTCCGAAATGTCAAATATCACTGAACGTTCACTGTTTGCGGGATTTTCTATCGGGAATTTTTACATAGTATTCATAATTTTTATAAAGATTATGCCATTCCTGATTAATTATGGCTTATGATGTTAAGTAACAACTCAGGATCTAATTTGGTAGCAATAAGAGGAAGAATAATATTTGTCTGTTTCATCAAAATTTTGGGAACATTAAAATGTAAATATTCATTTGAAGTATAAAAATGTAATAAACATTTCTATAAAGTAATGGGTACCAAAACATATCAAATAAAAGTACTGACAGGACCTTACTCGTCAGTGGCGCCAACTGGTGAACACAAAAGCAGGTAGGGCACAATACGTAAAAAAAAAATATTTCCACAATTTTCCACCGGACTTTAGTGCTGGCGTGGACTCTAGGTACCATTTGGCATAGCAAAAATAGTCTTAGTTATAAATATGTCAATCTTGGTTATATAAGTTTTATTAAAATGTTCGGTCAACTAATCAATTCGAATGTTTCAGATACTATTATCAAGAGGAAACGGAAGATGGCAAAACATATAATTCAAGATTTCGCGACGAAAAGTAAGTTGAACATTTTATACGTAAGAGACCGTTCCGATTCAAGCCCCAAGGAGACCTGTAGAAGAGGAGCTAGCTTATGAAGAATGCCACGGAGGGAGGTCATGGAACTGTTTCTCAATCATACAGGGAGGCACATAGTCCTTACTCTTTTTTCTTTTTTTTTGGGTTGGGAATTATCAAACTCAAACTCAAACTCAAATCATTTATTTCAATTAAACCATTTACAGGCACTTTTGAATTGTCAAGGAATCGGTCAGTCAGAAATAGGTATGAAGCTAGTTGCCCATTCCAAAGCGTAGTAGGTACCTATGGAGAAGAACGGGCAAGAAACTCCACGGACACTCTTTTAAATAAAAAATTGTTACAAAATATTGGTTAAATCATTCATGTTGAAATTATACATGTGAGAACAATGTAGAAAGACGTGCACATGAGAAGCGTCCGTAATAAAAAGATAAAAAAGAATAATTCAAAAAAATGAAAATTTAAAATAAGCCCTGGCAGCTAAGAGATGACCAGTCCCAACTGACGGCGCCCGTTCACGAACATGACGCATGGATTAGCACCATTCAGCTCAACCATTTTGAAGGGAGCTAAATGATCCAACACACGCGCCACCATCAGCGAAACATTTGAGTGAGCATGACATACTCACAGCCGCCAGGGCACATTCAAGTCAATGCAAGATATATTACCCGGTAAATGGTAACTCTTTAGTACATAGTGTGCTATGCAATTATATAATACAAAAGAGATTGAGTTTATACAATGCAAAGATGGTCTTACAATCTTCAGCAGCTCCAACAGTATTAGTTGTGGTTGTGGAGCAGGACCAGCATTGAGCCAAGCATTTTTATCAGTGATGTACCTAATCCCCCAACGTATAATATGCCTGCCTGCATAGTGTGCGTTTTATACAAGATTTGAATTTCGTCTCATTCAGTTGAAGTATGTGGGGAGGAATTTTATTGTAACATTTTAAACAGTATCCCATGAAAGATGAATCTACTTTAGCCAGTCTGAAACCTGGTTGAACTAATAGGTCCCTATTTCTAGTACTATAATTATGTCTATCACCTCTTTTGCTAAAAAGATGTAAATTCTTTCTTACGTACATGATGTTTTCATAGATATATTGACAAGGTACCGTCATGATGTTAATATCCTTGAACAGTTTCCTTAGAGAATCGCGCCTGCGGAGACAATATATCGCTCTGATCGCTCTTTTCTGGAGAATAAAAATAGACTCGATGTCTGCAGCCCGTCCCCACAGTAAAATACCGTAGGACATGATACTGTGAAAGTAGCTGAAATATACTAGCCTCGCGGTATCTACATCAGTAAACTGACGGATTTTTCTGACAGCATATGCTGCTGAACTTAGCCGTCCTGCAAGAGATGTTAAATGAGGACCCCATTGCAGCCTTGAGTCGAGCGTGATCCCTAGGAAAATAGTTTTATCAACGAATTCTAGTTTCTCTTGATTCAATACTATCTCACAATCACTACTTTTGACATTTGGTAAAGAAAATTTTATGCACTTAGTTTTTTTTCCATTTAATACTAAATTATTAGCAGTGAACCAATTTTGGACCTGCTGTAGGGCGTTATTTACGTCGTTAAAATTTGTAGCACGTCTATCTACCTTAAAAATTAAAGAAGTATCGTCAGCAAATAACACCATTTGTGGTTGATTTTTTAATAAATGGAGTAGATCATTAATGTATACTAAGAAGAGGAATGGACCCAATATCGAGCATTGTGGCACACCTAATTTTACTTTTAAACCTAGTGAATTGATACCGTTTATTTGAACTTGCTGTTGTCTATCATTTAAATAAGATTTTACTAAATTGAGTGCAAGTTTTCCAAGTCCGTAATGCTCTAGTTTCAAGAGTAAGGTTTCGTGATCGACGCAATCAAATGCTTTGGAGAGGTCACAAAAGATCCCTATGGCATCTTGGGCCTCTTCCCACGCGTTAAAAATGTGTCTTAATAGGGTTACACCAGCGTCGGTCGTACAACGTCCTTTGGTGAAACCATACTGTTGATCGTGAAGGATTTTATTTGTGTTAAAATGATTGAGCATTTGATTAAGCATTACTTTTTCAAACACCTTGCTGAATACCGGCAACACGGATATGGGTCTATAATTATTGGTGTCTTTACTGTCCCCGGATTTGAAAAGTGGTATTACCTTACTGTATTTCATTAAATCCGGGAAGACTCCTTGATCCACACACAAATTAAATATTAAGGCTAAGTAAGGCGCTATGGTCTCAATTATGGAGGTACAGACTTTAATGGACATCCCCCAAAGATCTTCGGTCAATTTAATCTTGATTTGTTTAAAAGCTTTTATTACCGTTATGGGGTTAATATGCTTAAAGTTAAATTCAATCGGGCATGCTGAAACGTTGGCCCTTACTAAATCAAAAGAGAGTGAGGGCGAGGAGTTTAAGGTTTCAGTAGTTTTAAGTGGGATACTGGTAAAGAAATTTACAAATTCTTGAGCAACTTCTTTGCTATCGCAAATGAGACCACCACATGACGTCTTCAGTGTATAATCAGAATTATGCTTTTTGTTTCTGTTCGTTTCATTATTAATAATTTTCCAAACCGTCTGTATTTTATTGTCTGCTGATTTAACCTTGTTGCTAATGTATAAGGCTTTAGCTGCCTTACAAGTGTTCTTAAAAGTTCTAGAGTAAGTAGCAACATACTTATTAAAAGTTTCCGTGTTAATATAAGGCTTAAGGCCATACAGCTCGAAAAGTCTATCCCTACTTTTCCTGAGTCCTGTAGTTGCCCAGTCTCTAAATAAAAACTTAGGGCTGATAGTTTTAGTGTTCTTCTTAAAACAATTATTGAACTCGGATTGGACTAACGAAAAGAATTCTTTATACAAAATATTAACATTGTTCATTGTAAGGACCTGATTACTTAACATACAAACTAAAGTGCTATTATATTTATTTCAATTAACAGCTGTTATTGGTCTGAATTTGATCTGCACTTTTTGTAATGGTATGTTAGACTCAAAAGTTACGGATTGACCACTGTCATCCGAAGGGAGATAATTAACTATGGCTTTATCTAAATAGTCGCAGCAACAAAACACATTATCAATACATGTAGCAGTAGATGTAGTTATTCGGGTCGGTTCCACAAACACATGTGACAAATTGAATGATTTGAACAAATTTAAAAATCTACCGGTGTTTGAATTATTTTCTAAAATATTAATGTTAAAGTCACCACAAATAATTACTGATTTATTACAAGTTGCAAGTTTTGCCAAAACATCTTCCATTACTGACTCAAATATAGAGTAGTTTTGATAATTTGGGGGTCTGTAAACGCACACTATAACATGCTTATCTAGCTCAACACAAGACAGTTCAATGCTATGTTCAACCGACAGTTCAACTATGTCATTACGGGTTTTTGATTTAATACAACTTTTAATTAAGATTAATGAACCTCCACGCAGCATTGATTTTTCGGTTAAAACAACTGGCCACACTATAATTCTCATAGTTAATTAACATTTCATAATCATTTAACCAATGCTCAGTTAAACATATAATGTCAAACATTGTTTTTTCTAAAAACAATTCAATTTCCAATTGTTTGGAAGAAAAACCTTGAATATTTTGATGTAATAATTTCAAGGATTTCTGCTTAGCCCCTTTTGTACAGTTAACTATGTTAGTGCTGGAAAATACCTTTTTGTTATTAAGTTTAATTATACTGTTATTGGTACCTTCTGTTGTCTTACAAACTAGTTTAAACATCAAATATCTTCTTCCGCTCTGGGCGGAGCGGGAGGGTTGTCAGACTCTTACTGACTAAAACCCACCCGTGTTCCTTCCTGTATGTTGCCAGGGGCCACGGACACCTTTTCGGACATACCCGCAACCCTAGGCATCGGCCCTATCGGACCCCTTAAATTGTGCTGACATCTCTTTGAGGTGCGCATGGAACATAACGCGCCGTCGACCCGGGCCTGGTCTTTATCGGACGGCAAGCTACCCATTGCTCACCGTACGCATTACGCAAGCACGCGCCTACGGTGGTCGGGAATCAGCCTGCGATTCCCGATGCCCAGGGCGTCTCCTGCGGCGGTTAGGGGCGTGAGGGCGCGCAATTTGCCTGTCTTTCACGCGTTTCGCCTCCTCCTTCGCGAGCATTACTGTTTTGCAGAAGGAGGTGACACATGCCCTCTTGACCATGGCCTGAACTAGGGCCGGACGCGAGAGATCACCGCCGAGGTACATAGTCTTGCGTTGCTAATATTGCATTGCTTGTTACAGACTGGACTCTACCCGCTTCGTTGGTGCCAGACAATGATTCTCAGTATGATCAGGTAAATATAAGTACCTACTACCATGATATAAAAGGACTGTATGGAAACTAGGCCTATTTGTTGAAATAATTACCTACAATTCTAGGTCGTGGATTCGAACCCAGGTTTTACTTTGTGTAAATTATTTCATCACCACTGCTCTCAAAACGGTGAAGGAAAACATCGTGAGGAAACCGGCATGTCTTAGAACCAAAAATTTGAAGACATGTGACATCTACCAATCAACCCGCACTGGGCACTGGTTGTAGATTACAGTCCACTCCCTCTCGAAGAGAGGAGGCCTGTGTCCCAGTAGCGGGAACATTATAGGCTGATTATGTTGTTTTATGTATGCTCCATTTTTAAAAAGATCGCGGCGACCTCTCGTCTCGTCATGGCACCCGTAACTGACAGCACCGCGACAATCGCTTAGGGTCTCGTCAATGAGCGCGTCTGTGTGAATATGCCGTTTCGACCGTTTAAGTACTAGAGGCCGTGTCACCACTGAAGTCTGGCGGAAAGTTGAAGAACTACTTTTTTTTTCAAGACAAAGGAAAAACTAAAAAAAAACAACAACAATAGACAATAGGACAATAAGATGGACCCTAATCTTATTACAATCTAGCCTTATGAATAGACTAATAAGTAATTTAATTATAACCTAAACTATTAAATTGTTTTTACTAAGAATGTGTCCAATAGCACTTTTCACTTCGTTCTTGTGTTTGTTTTTTGTCATTTCTATAGGCGCGTTGGGCATTTTTGAGATTGGAAAAAAACAATTGAACTCGCGACACTGTTACCGTTACCGACTACTCATTTCCTGCACAATAAAACTGTTCAAGTTTTCACTTCTTTCGGCACTCAGGAGTGCCACTGTTTTTTTTATTGCAATTTGATGCAGTGACATAAACGCCTAGCGCCGCGTCTATTGGACTTGAGTGGTTTCGCGGACTCTACGTAGTTTCTGTACTGTCTATAATTATACTGTGCTAGTGGTGCCGATTCTCTTGTACACCGAACTAAACTAACTAAACTATCACTAAAATTCCTTACTTTTGACTATGAGAATCTCGAAGCTATTCTGCAAAATAAAATCTCTAAATTTAAAAATAATTTTGACACATCTAAATCGAATTTGACAATCGCGACTCCACACGTGATACATAACCACGTGAATCTTTTTAGAGCCGGAGGCGCGCATGGGGGGCAGCCTCGACATGTTTTATATGGATTTTTCACTTTTTGTATGGAAAATAAGAAAAAATATTACCTACGAGTGTTAGGGGTTTAAGGGCTTTAAAAAGGGTGTCGAAATTTTCATTATTTTTGCGATTGGACACACCGTTTTCGAGATATAAGCAAAAGAAAAAAAAAATATTCAGTACTGTTTTTTCATCTGAAGTCGAGGTGTTGGTGTGAATTTTAGTTCATGACAACCAATTTTATTCCACATGTTTTTAGTCGCGATTAAAAATAGTCATATTTAGTTAGAAAATCTAAATTTTAGGTTAAAAACGTCAAATTCAGAATAGCAAAATTGCCATTTTCACTAAACTAATATCTCAGTGCCATCTTAGTGCTGTCAAACTAAAATATAGTTAAGTTGTGTCACTTTAGTCTATTTCAGAATGGGAAATCGTCGTTTGATAGGAATAAACAAAATTTTGGTGATTTTTAGTTTAGTTTAGAGGCATTTGTGACAAGAGAATCGGCACCACTACCGAGTATCATTCTTCCTACTGACTACTACAAGTATAGGTATTAAAATTGATTTGTAGGTATACTATCTTCCTTCACGCAGCAACGGAACAACGGAAAATTTTAAATATTTTCTCGTTATTACATTTTTCAGGATTGGCGCAATATGCCAGGACCGTTCGACGACAACCCAATCATGCCAGGCCCAAGCTCCGTCAACCCAGCGGTGCCAAAACCGAGTCACGTCAACTCAGCAGTGCCAAGACTTAGCTACACCAACCCAGCCGTGCCTGGATCGATCTCCGTCAACCCTGCCGTTCCAGGACCGAGCTTCGTTAATGCAGCCGTATCAGGGCTGAACCACGTCAACTCAGACAAGCCATGGCCGAGCCATGTCAACTCAGTCGTGCCAGGACCGAGCTTCATCAACCCAGTAGTCTCACGGACGAACCACGACAACTCAGCCATGCCAAGACCTAGCTCTGTCAACCCGGCCATGCCAGGACCAAGCTCCGTCAACGCAGGCGTGTTAGGACCGAACTGCGTTAAGTCAGCCGTGCCAGAACCGGGGTTCGTCAACTCAGCTGTGCCAAAGCTAATTGATGTCAACCCGTCTTTGCCAGAACCGACCGAGTCCCCGTCTATGCAAACAATCCTATCTATGTTACCCGACATGGTGCATACTCCATCTATCTCTCAGCCTATGTCAGTTCCTGAAGATGAAGGTTTTTTCAGTCCAGCAGTCTCAGTGACGAACGATGAGAACGCAGCCATGCCAAGACCTAACTCTGTCAACCCGGCCATGCCAGGACCGAGCTCCTTGAATGCAGGCGTGTTAGGACCGAACTGCGTTAAGTCAGCCGTGCCAGAACCGGGGTTCGTCAACTCAGCTGTGCCAAGGCTAATTGACGTCAACCCTTTTTTGCCTGAACCGTCCGAGTCCCCGTCTATGCAAACACTCCTATCTATGTTACCCGACATGGTGCATACGCCATCTATCTCGCAGCCTATGTTAGTTCCTGAAGATGAAGGTTTTTTCAGTCCCAATGGAAATCTCGATAACGATGGCGAATATTCCGGCGAAGACTCGGCTCTGGCAAATGTATGTTATAGTCTGATAAGTTTTTAGAAAGATATTAACTGTATATTTACAGTCTATTTTTGCGCTATTGCGCGCAAGTAAATATTTTTTTAAGAGAAAAGTTCTTTAGGCGTGTTGAGCGATTGTTGATTGAGGATAAATTTATGGATTCGCGTAGTGCTGGGCTATAGAATATAGATGGCGCTAATACCAGTTATAAGTTTTCACTTCTCTCTGCGGTCCCCATGACTGGCTTTTTTTGTTTTGTTGAAATATTGAACTTGAACCTAATGGTGCCGATTCCCTTGTTTACAAACTAAACTAAATTTAAGTTCAGTGCATCTTTTTCTCTCTATTTCATTAAGAAAAGGACAGAAGATAAATTTTAGTTTAGTCCTGTCAAATTAATCAGCGCTTGACGTAAATTGACGTAATTTTAGTAGGCAAGTTTTTAATCACGTCTAAACTTGTATGGAGTAGTGACAGATGCTGATTAATTTGACAGGACTAAACTAAAATTTATCTTCTGTCCTTTTCTTAATGAAATAGAAAGAAAAAGATGCACTGAACTTATTTAGTTTAGTTTGTGAACAAGGGAATCGGCACCATTATTTATCTAAAAATTATTATGATAATTCACATAAGCATTAATATTGCTATTCCTTTATTCGTTTTATACATAAGTATGTGGTTTTGTTATTATTTATCTAGTTACTTTTATTTTTACTACTTAAAGGTAGCTAACTACGAGTTATTACCTACAATTTATTAAGTGTACATTATGATTATGAATGTTATTATTTTTAGACACAACTATTACCTATAACTATTGTCTAATGGGGGCTGGTGTCCGAAAAATGAATCTTGAATATTGCTTACTCTTTCTTGGTGCTTGACATATTTGAATTTCGTGGGCTACCAATTTTTTTCTTGAATAATTTATCTTAGCTTTATAATAACGAATATTTTTTTGACGCCCTATGATTATTTCCCCTCCTTTTTATTGAGACGTCTCTATTTTTGTTTTATACTTTAAATAATAATTAACTTCTACTGTTAAGATTGTTCACCTAGTATCTAATTGTACATATTATTATTATTTTAAGTCTGTAAGTTTTTATAATAAGTATATATCGACGGTTGAAAGGCTAATTGATCTAAGCGACATTTTGTAAAACTTGCAGGAGGACGGATTAGTTATTTTTTAAAAATCATAATAATATCTTATTATGATTGATTGATTTAAATAAATAAAAGTCTATCAAATAGTTGTTTTTTTATAAAAACAAATTCAAAAGAAATAACTATAATCCATCCTCCTGCAAGTTTTACAAAATGTCGCTTGGATCAATTAGCCTTTCAACCGTCGATATATATTATATAAATAAAAACCACACAGTGATGTGACTAGTCTTCTTCTTAACGTGTTGTTAGTGACTAATCTGTACCCTAATTGCGTAATACACGATCAATCACAATTTGTTTCGGTTTGAAACAGATTGCTAATCCATTGCTTCGTAAGTTGGATAAAAAATCTGCTCAACCATGTAATTAACGCAATGAATGTTGTTGAACTGTCAAAATGATACCAATTAGTCATATTCGTTAACGAAAATAAGTTACGCAGTTAGGGTACGGGTGTCAGTGTTTTAAAGCCACCCAAGGGCCTCTGACTTGGCTTCACATGCCGTCGAGAAATATCTCTCAGGCATGCCGTTTTCCTCACGATATTTTCCTTCACCGTTTTTGAAGCAAGTGATAATTTTATTATACAATCGCACATGAATCCGAAAAGACAGAGTTGCGTCTTGGATACCAGACCTATGACCAGTGATTTAGCTTTGTAAGCATTTAGCTAGTAAAAAAATTGTACTTTCGTTTACCTACCTCATTTCGAATATTATAATAAACAATATCAGCGATTTTTTTAAATGGTTGTTTTATTTATTTTTTAAGTGAAAACTTCTTTAGGGGCATTTTTGAGATTTGACTAAATCATTGATCTCGTGACACTGGTGCCGATTCCCTTGTTCACAAACTAAACTAAATTTAAGTTCAGTGCATCTTTTTCTTTCTATTTTATTAAGAAAAGGACAGAAGATAAATTTTAGTTTAGTCCTGTCAAATTAATCATCGTCTGTCACTCTCCATACAAGTTTAGACGTGATTAAAAACTTGCCGACTAAAATTACGTCAATTTACGTCAAGCGCTGATTAATTTGACAGGACTAAACTAAAATTTATCTTCTGTCCTTTTCTTAATGAAATAGAAAGAAAAAAATGCACTGAACTTAAATTTAGTTTAGTTTGTGAACAAGGGAATCGTGCCGATTCTCTTGTTCACAAACTCCGCCAACTTATAGAAAGCCAGTGAAGTCTAGTTTTAACAGTTTATTTTAAAGACAGTTAGTAGTTACTTACTTTATTATTTATTAGATTTGTCTAGATGGATATTATCTTCCTAGCGTACTCATCGAATATAGTCTGTAAAGTTACATGCTCTGTGATAGTCCATAGTCTGTGCGCCCATAGTAGTACGAAAAAGCATATCCATAGCATGGTTCGTAAATTAGAAAGAGATAGTAAAATACATTGTGAATGTATTAAAGCAAAAGGCCAAATACCTACTAATGTCCAATATACAGATTTCTTCATATCAATATTGGAACGTTTGCAAAAAATGTAAACAATTTGAAAAATCAATAAAAACCCAACTTTTAACCACAATAAAATTACTTGCTGTTGAAATGCGATGTTTTAATTAAATTAACTTCTTTTAAAATGAATGACATGAATGCAAGTGTTCCTGAGCCTAAGAAAGTGGGTGTATGGGCTGAAGGCACCCACATCGAAGCGAAGTAAGTCCCCTTTTTTCTGATTTTAAATTTAGTTTCGAAACTTGCATTATTGTCCTATGATCAACCTGAACTACATTTTGGTTGTAATATCCGATACGAATACGTATAATGGTGTTCCTATGCAAAGAAATTTGTACATCTTCTAGTCAAAAGAATCCGCGGTCTATAACTTACAATGCCTTTTTTTAGGGAATTCGTGATACCCAAGAAGTCACCAGATTCTGGCGATGATATACCAACGATACCAGATCTAGACGACCTACAAGATATATTGGAGAAAGAAATATCTATGCCACCAGTGTAAGTATAGTAATACAGTTTACACAAGTTTAATTGCACTTATTAATCATTTCTGTCACTGGATATCCAAAATATGTAGCTATTGTCATGTCGAGGAGGACATACTAAGCTACCCCTGTCTCAAATTTGGGGATCAGCACAGTACCTACCTACATACTTACATATTTTTATCTTCATCAGCTGTCATAGTCAGCACAGTGTTCACATTTTCTCTAATCTCTCAGCAAATTCCTAACAGACCTGTAATATTTTCCCTTTTATTAAGTTCTAATATTGTCTATTTTAGCCCCGATCACAAGGACACAGAAACAGTGAATGCCCTCTCAGAAGTTGGAGGCGGCCTATCAGGCACTGCGGACAGCATCGAGGCAGTGCTGGAAGTACTGAACTCTTACATACCCCAGGAGGAAATGGACTCTGCTGACACGGTGTGGACCGTGGACTCTTTGCTACAGGAACTGGCTGAAGAGAGCCAGGAATAGGACTTGAAGGATATTTTCTTGAAATGTGATTAGATTTCAAACTGGAAGATTGTGAACTGTGGTATGACAGCCGAGTTTAGTTTATTTGGAGGCATTATCATCATCTACCTAGCCTTTTCCCAATGTTGGGGTAAGCTTACAGTCTAACCAGATGCACCTGAATACCATTGTGATACATGGAGCAACTGCCTATCTGACCTCCACAACCTAACTGGATAACAAGGAACAAGATTTCTATTGGTAAGACAGGTTGACAGACTTTCGGTCATCGCCATTGTTGGATATTAATGCAACGAGTTCAACATGATGTGACCTACCAAACAATACATCATGATGATAGCGACATCAACTTATTGGAGGGATTTGGCCCGAATTATCCAAGCGGCCGAAGAGGCCTATATCACCAGAGCCTATTACAGCAGCACGGCTGCACTGCCACACAGCTCCGCAGCCCTACAAGTATTTACTTCTACCCATCTGGAAGACTTAGAGCGGTTCTTCCAGCTAATGCCCTTCCACCCAATAGATGCCCTACCAACTTCTACTCTGCTAAATCCCTATTAACTTTGCATTTGATTGCACCGCTAACGCCGCCGCACTATGAAAAATTTAGGGCTGTTTCGGATAAAAAATCAATAACTTTTTTAGTTCCAAATATTATGTTGTGAAATTTTACACAAATATTGAGTAGTGTATAAGGCTTCAAATGGGATGTATTTTTAATATGATTTGTTTGAATAAAATACATTAAAAAAATAAAACATATTCAAAAGTATCAAAAATTACCTTTTTTTTTAACTATCCATATAAATTACAATGTCTAAAAAAAACTAATTATAATATACTTATTCCCAGAATACAAATCAATATATTATAATAAAAAAACATAAAATATAAAGTTTTTTTAAATATTCTGATCATAAATTGTACATACTTAAATTACTTAATTACACATAACATCACGCCTTGTTTCCCCGAAGGGTTGGGTAGAGGTGTACCTGTAGCAGGTACACCCACATTTCGCCAGTTATGTTTAAGTCTCATGTAATAGGGGGCCAGCCTATTGCCATCAACCGGGCACAAATCCATACTCCGAGCTGCTACTGCTGCTACTTAATTAATTAATTGTAAATAGATTAAATGTTAACTATATAATGCTATAGGTATTATACTTGGTGAACTTCGGGATCTGAAATTTATTCGTTCACTTACAAAAGATCAAAGGTGTCTTCATCAAGTTCCTTCACGTTTTTAGGGTTCCGTAGTAAACAAGGAACCCTTATAGTTTCGCCATGTCCGTCTGTCTGTCCGTCCGCGGTCTATCTCCAAGACTCTTAGTACTAGATAGCTATAATTTGGTATGGGTATTCATATTAATTACGCCGACAAAAAGTGTGGTATGGGAATACATATTAATTACGCCGACAAAAAGTGTAAAGGACGTTCACGCCTCAAGCTTTTAGGAAAATATTAAAGTTCTATATTTACGTAAGTTTTATTTTGTACTTTTTAGTTCATTAAAAGCTTGTTTTAAAAAGGTTTAAATAGTAAAATTTTATTTTGTACTTTTTAGCATTAGAATTTGTTTATATATCTGTTATATCACCTTCACTTGAAAGGTATTTGTAAAGACAAATCCAACGAACCCAAACCCGTCGTTACATAAGTCATGGTGTGAAACCAACCAAGTTGCACTATCCAAGTCATGCTATAATTTAGAACGGGCTATCATAATTGAAATGCGTACTTATATAAAATTAACTGTCTGTGCTGTTGACCGTTTAGGAGTTCCCTCGTCTGGAGCCATCCCTGGATGCAACACCAAGGTCATGGAAGACTGTAGAACGGACTATTTTAATTAAATGCGTTTATAAAATTTCGTATCTGTACTCTTAACCGCTGAGCAGTTTCCTCGTCTGGAGCCAACCCTGGATGCTGTAGCCAGGTCATGGTAGACTTTAGAACGGACTATCATAATTAAATTCCGTGTCTGTATCGTTGACTGTTGTGGATTTCCTTCGTCTGGAGCCTATCCTGGTGGTAGAATCAGGTCATAAATCATAACGAAATGCATTGTCTTCAAAACTGAACCAACTTGTAAAATTTCAACTCCGTAGGATAAGAGGAAGTGGTTTTATTCAGCTTGCAAGATTTGCTAACAAATGAACTAACACGGCAAGTTGAATATAAGCTTGTAATAATAATAAATAGTACAGCACGCACGACGATCTCCCTGGTAATGTATTTTTTTCTAATGCCAACAAATTGTTGGCTTTGCGATATTCTGTTTCTTTCTCGTAATCAAAGTTATTTTTAGGTAACCGGTATTAAAACGGAACCTAACCTAAATAGAGGTAACCTATTTCTTCTTCTTGGGTTACCCAGATAGTGGTAAACCTTAACGTAGAAATAACCTAAATTCTTCGATATATACCGTAATTTATTATAAAAGTTTTCGGTGATTTGGTCCTAGCTCGAAGTGTGTTGAAAACTGTCGTATGGTACGCGTGTGCATTGATCACACACACACTCGACTCCCATAACGAAAAATAATATATTATGAAGACACTTTTTTTATTCTTAAATAGTCGTTTTTTTTTGTTACCTTTTATTATTATAGTTTATTTTAATGCTTTCAGTTTTTGTAGCAAGAACACCATCACCAAGTTAGTTAGTAGAAGGTGAAGGCCGCCTTCAGAGATGACCAGCGTTCTTTCTTTATTTTTTTTTATCTTACAGTCTTGGGTTTCAGTGATTCCATTTCTGATTCCATCAATGAGCTTAATCAAACGGCTATAATAGGTAAGTCTACAAAGTTCAGACGTTTATGTTGCTGTGTTCAAAATAGAGTTGCTTTATTGGTAACTTTTCTTCTTGAGGGTTTTGGTCTGCAACTCCCACGGGGACCAGCCGTGTTGAGAGTGAAGAGGTGGAGAGAGTGCCGGCTAGTTGCTATTCTGAATAGTTTTTGGAATTTATGCTTCTTTTTTATTGTAACTATTATTTGTAGGTTTTGGTGTAATAAAATTTGTTTTATCGCCCGTAAAATATATATTATGAATTATGATTACATGCACTTTTTATTAAAAAGCAAGAAGTAAAAGGCTATTTTATTTATTAATACTCTAAACTTGGGACGCTGATCCAGTAAAGGAAGTGAATAGATTCGCAATAGTGGCCTGATATAGAATATTCGGTAGCCAGATGTGCTATTAAAATTATCTGGACGAAGATAGTTGATTATTTGAATTTATATCTAGAAAAAACTTAAGTAGATTCTTCTTTTCACGAGAACTAAGTGCCTACTCAAGATATTAAGGACAAAACAGGCCGTTAATTTAAAAAACTAAACTAAACTCTGCGTATGATGTGTCTGATGAAGGGATAAATAAGTCAATACAAAGTCGTTGAAATAACAAAAGTTTATTCTCCTTGAAAACAATACACTACACTTAGGTACCTATTAAATAAAATACAAAAGGCCCTTGAGCAAACCGCTTATAAATAGCCTCTTAGCCTCTTCATAATATTCCATTAGTAAAAATACTAACCGAATAGAGTCAGGTTAAGTAATAAAAAATGACGGCCGGTGATAACCCGGGAAATAAATTAAAGGCAAACAAAATACGGGATTGTAACCAGACAAAAAATGGTCACGAAAATGTTGACAAAACAGATAGCACTCTAGTTACAAAATATATAGGTACTGATTACTCATTTAAGCATCAAAAGGTTTGGAAAAATGTCATAGGATTTCTAATACTACATGTGTTTGCATTTTGGGGGCTTGCTTTGATATTCACGGGCGTAGTTTCATGGAAAACCAGTTTATGGGGTAAGTGAATTTTTTTTCTCATGAATGTTCTATCATTACTTTCATATTGAATACTAGCTTCTGCCCGCGACTTCGTCCGCGTGGAATAGTTACTTTGGGCGTATATATTTGGATAAGGATTAATATCATGTTTATAAAACACCTTCGCAAATAATGCATTATTTTAGAACTTTGGTTAGCATAAAAAAGGTTATAGTGAGCCAACCTTAAAAGAGAGACATATGCTGTCGCGGACTTTTTTTTTTAGAACTTTCAAAGGGGAACAATTCTGAAATAGGTACTATCGAAGAAACGCATACCTAAGCAGTTTGAAAACAAAATCCCGTGCACACGACCCTTTTTTTTTTCGTAGGTAAGCGTTACTATATCGGCCGAGCGCTGCAAGCAGAAATAGTCCTTACGGTGTATAGCTATGCGTTTCTTCGATGGTACATGATTTTTGCGAAACTTTAACCGTTTACGCAGCGGAAGCTATTAAAAGGAATAAAAAAACGCGGTGATCCGCTCCTACTGGTCTTAGCGTGATGATATATAGCCTTCCTCGATAAATGGGCTATCAAACAGTGAAAGAATTTGAAATCGGCCCAGTAGTTCCTGAGATTAGCGCATTCAAGCAAACAAACTCTTCAGCTTTATGCATATAAATATATTTATATATATATTGAGCAGTGGTGGCCCAGCGGTAACGGCCGCGACTTACGAGTTGTAGGTCGTAGGTTCGAACCCAGACAGGCGCTTTACTTTGTGTAAATTATTTCATCACCACTGCTCTCAAAACGGTGAAGGAAAACATCGTGAGGAAACCGGCATGTCCTAGAACCGAAAATTCGAAGACATGTGACATCTGCCAACCCGCACTGGGCCCGCGTGGTGGATTACGGCCCACTCCCTCTCACAGAGAGGAGGCCTGTGTCCCAGCAGTGGGAACATTTATAGGCTGATGATGATGATGATGATATATTGAATATTTCAGCGCTGTGTGTGGTGTACATTGGCTCGGAAGGTATAACTATTGGAGCTCACAGATATTACACTCACAGATCGTTCAAAGCCACCCCCCTTTTAAGAGCGATAATGGTAGCTACACAGACTCTAGCTGGACAGGTGGGTACCTAAACTATTTGTTTGAACACTTTTTCATAAAACATAGCATCTTCATCTGGTTTCCCAAATATGTACCAAACTTTAACTAAATTGGTCCAGTAGATTCGGAGAAAATTGGCTGTGACAGACGGACCGATATCGACAGCCATCCAGCCAGACAGATACACGAGTGAACCTATGGGTTCCGGTTTTTCTTTCGAACGTACGAAACCCAAAAAAATAAATAAAAAAACACCACCACCATAAAAGTATAGTTATATAAGAAGAATGTCAGGTTCGGAATCAAAACATTATAAGTACAGTCACGACTAAAAATATGCATATTTTTGTCATACGCCAGACGTGGTTTTAAAATCTTGATGAATCCAGTTTCGAATCATTAACAACCGTCAAGCCGTTTGCCGTGCTGTGCAGTTTTATTAAACCACGAAAATTACAACACCAGATGTTTGCGGTTAATCTTCTAGGTAAGCAGTGGTGTTTCCCAACCTGTAATTTGATGTTGTAATTCATTATCGTTCAGTGACGGATTAAGACTACTTGATGCCCTAAGCAATCCACGCCTGTGGGCCCCCCTATCCGTATGTCAACTAGAATCGGTCTTTAAACCTTTACCGCCTAAAAACATTAGTTTTTAGGGTTCCGTATCCAAATGGCAAAAAAACGGAACCCTTATGGATTCGTCATGTCTGTCTGTCTGTCCGTCCGTATGTCACAGCTACTTTTTTCCGAAACTATAAGAGCTAAAACAAAAAAAATTGGGTGTTCCCCATACTTAGAACTCATCATCTGCCTAGCCTTTTCCCAACTATGTTGGGGTCGGCTTCCAGTCTAACCGGATGCAGCTGAATACCAGTATTTTACATGGAGCGACTGCCTATCTGACCTCCACAACCTAGTTACTAGGTAACACGATACCCCTTGGTAAGACTGGTTGTCAGACTTTTTGGGTTTCTAACTACCCGTAACGACTGTCAAAGATCTATAAATGACAGCCGGGACCAACGGCTTAACGTGCTTTCCGAGGCACGGAGAGGTCTTGGCATGTAAAGATGGTCACCCATCCACAGACCAACCGCGGCAAGCGTAGCTTAACCTGATCGATCGACCCGTGCAGCTGTTGTTACTTAGCCACAAGCCCCCATACTTAGAACTGAAACTAAAAAAAAAATTTCATCAATCCCATACGTGTGGGGTATCTATGGATAGGTCTTTAAAAATGATGTTGAGGTTTCTAATATCATTTTTTTCTAAACTGAATAGTTTGCGCGAGAGACACTTCCAAAGTGGTAAAAATGTGTCCCCCCCTGTAACTTCTAAAATAAGAGAATGATAAAACTAAAAAAAATATATGATGTACCATGTAAACTTCCACCGAAAATTGGTTTGAACGAGATCTAGCAAGTAGTTTTTTTTATACGTCATAAATCGTAAACCGCAATTTACCTTTCATTCAATGTTACTTGCTGCTACGGAACCCTTCATGGGCGAGTCCGACTCGCACTTGGCCGCTTTTTTTGTAAAATAAGATGATAAGATGTAACATACCTTAGAAGTGAAGTAGGTGCGACAACAATAAAAACCAAAGCATCATTTATTTATTGAAATGCGCCTTGCGGCTTTTCCGGGCATTGAATTCACGCAAGATAGTATTAGCGTCTAACGTTTTTAACATATCGGACTCTATGTATAATATCGATAAATTATCGAGTCCTTTTTTCATTTTTTAATATTTTTAATTTTGAAAAAAAAAAAAACATTCCGCTGAGCAATTTGTAATCATAAGCGATAAAAATATACGCAGGGCTGTTTCCACATTAGGGAAAGCTGATTCAATTTTATCATCATGTATTATTTCATACAATTGTGCGTGAGTTTGATGTAAACTTATGCGAGCCGAATCACTGGGTCTGGGTTCTTCTGGTGCCCCTCCAGACGTGATGCCCTAGGCCAGCGGTCGGCAAAACGCGGCCCGCGGGCCGCGTGCGGCCCGAGGACGTCTTACTTGCGGCCCGTGAATTTGTCAAAGTCAAATAATTTATTTCAATTAGGCAGCCCCTTGACTTTCATAAGTTCTCCTGGAGATCGATAACAATTAAAATTCTATTGTGTCTCATTGATGACAGTTGAGCTTATAAAAGGCACTTTTGAACGTCAAAATTTACAAAAAATATAATTGATTCTAGTCGCCCCTTCCAAAAGGTAGTTTTCGTATGGAGAAGAACCCATAATCAGTTACCCATTTAGGTACTTTCATACTTTGTAGTTTATTTACGGTGGTTATTTTATTAAATTCCGTGTGTTTTAACAATTTTTAATACCATTTTTATTTTTTCTATACCAACTATACGTAGGTATATTGGGCTTCTAAGATTAATAATATTACAGCCCAAGAGCTGAGAAAAAGAACACTCCCAATATTAATAATAATAATAATAATTGAAACTTTCAGTAGTGCCATCAGAATGGAATTTGGTGTGGACAAATGTGCGGTCATGCATGTAAAGCGAGGGGAGATTGTGGAATCCATGGGAGCTCAACTCTCGGATTCCATAAACCTTAGAGCCCTCTCCGCATCCGAAACCTATAAGTATTTGGGTATGTCGGAAGCGTTGGGCATCAATGTTACTGACATGAAGCAATCGTTGAAGGAGCGTTTCTTTGGCCGCCTGAAGAAAGTATTTAATAGTCTTCTATCAGGTGGAAACAAGGTGCGCGCCTTCAACGGTTGGGTCATGCCGGTTTTGATGTACTCTTTCGGCATACTCAAATGGACTCAGACCGAACTCGATGCCCTGGATAGGAGGGTCCGTACGCTGCTGACTGCATATCGAATGCATCACCCACGGTCATCGGTAATGAGACTGTATATCCCGCGAAAGTGTGGAGGTCGAGGTTTTTTAAACGCTAAGACCCTCCACAATCGCGAGATATGCAGTCTTAGGGAATATTTCCTAGAAGCCGACGTGGGGATGCATCGAGATGTGGTCGCGGTGGACAAGGGTCTTACCCCGCTCTCCTTGGCTAAAGAGAACTGGCGCAAGCCTGTAGTGCTCGACACTAACGATCGCAGGGAGGTATGGCAGAGTAAGGAGCTTCACGGACGCTTTTTCCGGGCCCTACATGGACCCGAAGTAGATTTACTGGCGTCCGTGACCTGGCTACGTTTCGGTGACCTCTTCGGGGAGACCGAAGGTTTTATCTGTGCAATTATGGATGAAGTTATCATGACGAACAATTACCGGAGATTTATTGTGAAGGATGGCACGGTTGACATCTGTCGGGCATGCCACCGTCCGGGAGAATCAATCCGACACATTATCTCCGGGTGTTCTCGTCTAGCTAACGAAGAGTACTTGCATAGACACAACCTTGTAGCCAGGATTATCCATCAGCAACTTGCTCTGAAATACGGCCTTGTGGAATCGGAAGTGCCGTACTACAGGTATGTGCCCGACCCAGTTCTCGAAAATGGGAATATCACATTGTACTGGGATCGATCCATCATCACTGACAGGACTATTGTTGCCAATAAACCTGATATAGTGGTGGTGGATCGAGTAGAACGGCGCACAATGATTATTGACATAACAGTCCCGCATGACGGGAACCTCGTGAAAGCCGAGAAAGACAAACAAATCAAGTATCTTGACTTGGCTCGCGAGATTGTCGACATGTGGGATGTGGACTCAGCGATCATTGTGCCGATAGTCGTATCAGCCAATGGCTTAATTGCCAAGAGCCTCGACCAACACCTAAGGAGGCTCTCGTTGGGCAGCTGGATCAAGGGCTTGATTCAGAAGGCGGTACTCCTGGACACGGCTCGCATTGTTAGGAGGTTCCTCTCTCTGGAGCCCTGACCGCCGGTAGCTTGGACCCTGTTCCCGATACCGGTGGGCTACTATTTTTTATATTTTTAAATGTTTTTATATTTTTTATATTCTAATATTTAAAAATGTAATTTATAAGTGTTTTAATGGAATAAAGGAAATAATAATAATAATGTTTATTGCAATAGAAATGATTACATTTGTTACAAATACAGTAGTATGGAACAACATAAAGTGCATTGGGTATTATCTCCTGGCTCCCAAACTAGGTTAGTAGCCTGTGACTTGGGGACCAGTGATTCCATAAAGGTATACATACATAGATGATCAGAATGTTTTAAAACTAACAAAAAACTGTTTTCACCAGTAACATAGTTAACATAACAATACAATTATTTCTATGTGTTTTGAAATAAGAAAAAATAAAAATAATTTGTAATAAAACTGTAATACATAATTGAGTGAGAGTGAGTTAGTCGTGGTAGGTGTAGTAGGTGTGTTGTGAATGGGTAAGTAATGCGAGAGTGCGGAGTGTGTTAGGTGTGAACGTGTCTTGATAGGTGTGTGAAAGTGGGGGGTGTATATGAATGTTTGTTTGTAAAAATACTTGAATAGGAGTAGATCTGACTTAAGCATGTGGGAAGAGAAGTTTTTCGGTCACTTCATATGATTTCTCAAGCAGCCATTTCTTAACTATGTTTTTGCATTTGTGATAATTTAAACTGTGGATATGGAGAAATTTATTGATTTTATTATATAGAATATAACTGAGGTAGGTGAATTGGTGCTTTGCGAAGGTGGTTTTATGTCTAACTGGAGGAAAGGCAATGTCTGCGCGACGTTTAGTACTTTCTTTGAACGGCAGCCGATGTTTCCTTAATACACACTGTAGCACATATAAGCCTCTCACTGTCAAAACCCCGACTTCCCTAAAAAGTTCCAAAGTGGGGTATCTATAGGGCTTGAAGAACATAACTTTGAGAACTGCTCTCTGAGCTCTCTCTAATTTCAAAAAGTATGTTTTGCAGGCGCCACCCCAAGCCGGCAAACAATATAGGAGAAGAGACTGACAGAGTGAATAATAGACCATCATTAGTGTTTCCGTGTCAGCCGAACAACGGAGTTTCTTAAAGATGGAAATGAGTTTACGCATTCGGATGACGAGATTGTCTATATGACTATACCAGTTCAGATGTTTATCAATTTGCACGCCCAAGTATTTTATACAAGATGTGGTTGCCAGAGTAGGACAGGTACAGCTGGAGTTTGGAGAACAACTATGTACTTTAACAGTAGGCGATATGTGTGGCTGAGTCCTATCACTTAAAGAAAAAGAATATCGCAAGTGCGGGCCGCCTTTAGTTTATTTTGCCACTTTGTGGCCCTTGCCGCAGGAATCCGCTGGATGCGGAAAGCACAGAATCGGTCGAAGTGGCGGTGCTTGGGGGAGGCCTATGTCCAGCAGTGGACGTCTTTCGGCTGAAATGATGATGGCCCTTGCGTGCCAAAAGGTTGCCGACCGCTGCCCTAGGCAATTGCTAACTCCTTAGACCCACACTCTTACACGCTCTTACTGACTCTTATTTGACTCTTGTTGTGTCTTAAGCATACTGTCACATATTATATGCAGCGTGGGACGCCAATTTATGCTAGCTTCCTCGACTTATCCAAGGCTTTTGATCTGGTTGCTTATGACGTATTGTGGAGAATGATGGAGAAGGGTAGGTTGTCAACGGAGCTTATAAACATCTTTAAATATTGGAATGGCAACCAGCACCCTAATTGCGTAATACAACACAATCTGTTTCGATTTGAAACAGATTTCTAATCCATTGCTTCATAAGTTGGAAAAAAAATCTGTTCAACAACGTAAATAACGCAATGAATGTTGTTGAAATGTCAAAATGAAACAAATTTCGCGAAATTGTTTACGAAAATGAGTTACGCAATTAGGGTACAGATCAATAGTGTACGATGGGCTGGAACTTTTTCCAGGCCATACAGGTTGGAATGCGGGGTGAGGCAGGGAGGGTTGAGCTCACCCACGGTTTTCAACTTGTAGGTATGTAAACGAGCTAATTGGCGAGCTCAGCAGCACCAGAATGGGTTGCTATACGGGGTGTCAGAGACATCGACGCGAAAACTTTTACCATGGGTTCGATACATGATTCTGCTGTTTCATAGAAAAGTGCAATACCTACGCGGTCAAAATGTATGGAAGAGCCGATTTTTTCAGAATCATGTACGGAATCCATGGTAACAGTATTTGCGTCGATGTCCCTGCCACCCTGTATAGATAGTATCTGTGTAAATAATATTAGTTATGCAGACGATATGGTGCTTCTGAGCGCGTCAATCTGTGGTCTCAGAAAGTTGCTCGCCAAATGTGAGCAGTCTGCCGAAACACATGGTTTGATGTATAACTCCAATAAGTCAGAGATCATGGTCTTTGAGGCTGGGGGTAGACCGAGTTATGTACCACCTGTATTACTCAATGGGACTCCACTACAAAGAGTATTTAAGTTTAAATAATTGGTCATATATTGACCCCTGACCTCAATGACGGACTCGATATTGAGCGGGAGCGAAGGGCGTTGTTGGTAACGGCGAACATGCTGGCTCGCAGGTTTGCACACTGCTCGTCTAAAGTCAAAATTACTGTGTTTCGAGCTTATTGCACAACTTTTTACACGTTCAGCTTGTGGGCTAGATATACCCAAAGATCATGCAACGCCCTTCGTGTCCAATACAACAACGTTTTCAGGGTATTGGTGGGGCTGCCCCGTTTTTGTAGCGCATCGGGAATGTTCGCGGACGCACTATTAATTGTTTTTACGCGACGATGCGAATGAGGTGTGCGTCCCTGGTGCGCAGAGTGCGAGCCAGCTCCAACAATATCCTAAAAATGATTGCTAGCAGGCTCGATTGCATTCAATCACTGCAGTGCCATGTCCCATGGGGTGAAATAATTTTAAATTAGAATAAAATAAACTAACATAGTTCTTAAGTTTAATAATACAATGATTTATATTATTATATCACAACGGATAATAGAACCTATATTGATCTTCGTTGTCGATTAAGTCTCGTTTATCCTTACTTCAACAAATAATTTTACAGAACTGTATGTTTATATGGTGTCGTGACCACCGGCTGCATCATCGCTACTCGGATACTGATGGCGACCCACACAACTCGAAGCGTGGCTTCTTCTTCTGCCATATGGGGTGGCTCATGCACAAGAAGCACCCCTATGTCATCGAGCTCGGCAAACGGATCGACTTGAGTGACTTGGAAGCAGACTGGATGGTCATGTTTCAGAAAAAGTATTTTTTGTGGTATTTTATGTGTGCGAAAATTATGTTTCAATGTGTTAGTCTTCCCGTTTTGTCGATATTTACTTAATTTCAACCAATTCTATCCTACACATCTGGGTCGAAGAATACAGTACCCTAATTGCGTACCTAACTTATTTTCGTAAACAATTTTGCCAAATTTGTTTCATTTTGACAGTTCAACAACATTCATTGCGTTATTTACGTTGTTGAGCAGATTTTTTTTTCCAACTTATGAAGCAATGGATTAGCAATCTGTTTCAAATTGAAACAAATTGTGATTGTGTTGTATTACGCAATTAGGGTACTGTTTATCTAAACTTATTTATTCATAACTATCCTATCATAACTAATATTATAAATGCTAAAGTGAGTTTGTTGATTTGAATGAAATTTGTCACATGGGTAGTCCATGACCTGGATTTGGACATAGGATACTTTTTATCCGGGAGAAACCGAGGGGCGCAGCTAGTCTGTAATAATATCGACTAAACTCCATGTAGGTCTATTTAGATCCTATAATGTGAAACACAATCACATTATTACTGCGCTTCTCTTTTACCTACACGAGAAAGTCAGGATGATTCCCAAGAACAGTTAATATTATATGCAACTGTTGTATAATACCTAATTATAACCAGTTGCATACAAGACTTTATCTACACCCATGATATGAATCCTCTATAAAAGTTTCTGAAACTATTGGGCGTTTGTAATTCAAGATCAAGAACAAAGAAATTCCCACGAAATTTAGTACAACTGCACGTATGTATCGCCTGCAGCAGCACATCACACACACATGCGTGCAACGGGTGCTGCTGTCCCCCGTTTGAACGTTGAAACGAGTTGCGTAATGAAATTTAGTACAGCATTGTAACACTCGTTTAGATGATGTAATGGTTACTATGACACTGGCTGTTATAATGTTGCCAATAAGCTGTTTCAGAAACTTTTGTAGAGGTTTTATAGCATGGGTGTAGTAGATAAAAGCTATTGTTTTATCGAATATCAAATTAAAGATTCCCTGTTGTTTCAGGTACTACTACGTTTTATATGCGACGCTGGCAATATTCCTCCCAGTGTGGGTACCAGTTCGTTACTTCGGGGAGACGTGGTGGGACTCCCTGTTAGTGAGTTACTTCGCTCGCTACGTGTTTGAACTACACGGCTCCTGGTGTGTCAACAGTATTGCACATCTTTGTGGGACTAGACCTTATGATAAGTAAGTCAAAAAATCAAAATATTTTATTTCATATTTACTTACATCAATGTTTTATTTCACATAAACCTACAAGGGCACTTATCCTTTATGAAACGTCAGAAGTCAGGTAGGAGCTCGTGGCTAAGTACTAACAGCCGCTCGGGTCGATCTGTCAGGTTAAGCTACGCTTGCCGAGGTTGGTCCGTGGATGGGTGACCATCTTTACATACCGAGACTCCTCCGTGCATCGGAAAGCGCGTTAAGCCGTTGGTCCCGGCTGTCATTCGTGGATCTTTGACAGTTGTTACGGGTCGTCAGAAGCCCGAGACAACCAGTCTTACCAAGGGGTATCGTATTACCCAGTTACTGGGTTGTGGAGGTCAGATAGGCAGTCGCTCCATGTAAAATACTGGTATTCAGCTGCATTCGGTTAGACTGGAAGCCGACCCCAATATAGTTGGGAAAAGGCTAGGCAGATAGATAGGTACAGTTATATCACCCTAGTGTTTACAATTTTTGAAGTGAAAACTTCCTTAGGCGCGTTCGGCATTTTTGAGATGGGACTAAACCATTGATTTCGCGACACCATGACGACACCTCATTTTTGTAAATGCGATTATACTCTTTATTTGTATTATTTTACGGATCAATGATGCAAGTAATTTTAAAGGTTTTGTAAACGCAATTATGCTCTTTATTTATATTATGTTACGGATCAATGTTCTATGCAAGTATTTTTACTTTAAAGGTTTCGGAAGTATTATTTTTTGTAAACGCGATTGTACTCTTTATTTAGATAATGTTACGGACCAATGTTCTATACAAGTATTTTTCTTCCACCAAGGCGATCTTGTTCAAGTTTTCACTTCTGCCGGCACTCCCGGAGTGCCACCACTTTTTAATAAGCGTAATATTATGATCATCCTCATCATAGCTGCTATCATGCTACAACAGGGGCCTCACCCAAAAATCGCCACTAAGGCCGGTCTTGCGTTGGCCGCATCTGGCGAATTCTTGCGACCTTCACTATGTCATCGGTCCACCTTGTAGAGGGCCTATCTAAGGTTGCCAACTTTTTGTACAATAAATAAAGTATATTATGGTCAAAGTGGGTAAATAAACAGTATCTCGGAAAAATAAACAGTACCTATTTTAATTAAAAAAAATTAAATAGATTTATTAGTGCTACTCGCGCAAGTCATCAATTTAGCACCAAGTTTGAAGGCTTCGTAAGCCTCGGCAAATAGACAAGGAGCATTTTTTATTGTTACTTAAATGTATTGAAGCTGTATTTCTATGGTTCCACAACTTAGCATTCATCATACACTGATTGCACTAATTCTGTGAATACTGAGGTGGCAGAACTAAATATAATACTAGCTAATCTAAAAGGTATTTTTGCAATAATTATCTGTTTAATTTGTCCCGAAAATTCGAGACACTGAACCACCGCGCCCATGCCCAGGTGCATGCATGAACGTAGTACATGAAACTTTTTATTTAGGTATTGCTCTGGCTATCAGTGAAAACAGTATATTCATATACTTTATTTTTGTTGAACAGTAAACAGTATTTTCGAGTGAAAAACAGTATAATACTGTTATTAACAGTATGGTTGGCAACCCTAGACCTATCCGTGCAGCGTCTTCACGACGTGGTCGTCACTCAAGAACTCATGAACATGATCAAACTTTAGTAGACCTCATATAGATTAAAATATTGATTATTGCGATTATTAACTTCCCACAGAAACCTGCAACCTGTTGAATCATGGTTTGTGTCCTTGTTGAGTCTGGGAGAAGGATGGCACAACTACCACCACGCGTTTCCATGGGACTACAAGACTGCTGAACTGACCATGCATTTCAACCTGTCCGCGAGTATCATTAGGTTTTTCGAAAGGATGGGATTAGCTTCCGATTTAAAATCCGCATCTCCAGATATGGTAAGATAAAGATAGTTTTAAAGCGGATTTCTATTCAACTAAAATAACGCATTTTTTAAGGTTCCGTAGTAAACAAGGAACCCTTACCTATAGTTTCGTCATGTCCGTCTGTCTGTCAGCGGTCTAGCTCCGAAACTCTTTGTATAAGAAATCTGTAATTTGGCATGGCATATAAATTACGCCGACAAAGTGGTAAAAAGTTTTTTCATGCTACCTCCCCAACACGTAAAGTGGTGATGTTTGTTTTTTTGCTATCCCTTGGTGTGGGGTATCATTGGAAAGGTCCTTCAAAAACATTGTGAGTATGATTGCGAAATATTAAGCTTTAAAGTGATAATTTTTATTAGAGTCAAGTGTCCCCCCCCCTGCCAGCTAAATGGTTGGTTTTGGATGTGTGAAAAAAATCACATCAGTAGTTTATATAACGAAATTAAAAGGCAAACTATCACAGCTAAGGTAGGCTCTACAAGTTAACGAGTAATAATAATTGACCAACTTATATTTGCAGTTGCAAAAACATGTTTTTCCATATATCCATATGGGAGGACATGTTTTTTAACTACAAAATTTTGTTTTTGGGATAAATTCATCCCAAATACGGAACCCTTCATTGTGCGTGGTCCGACACGCACTTGGCCGGGTTTTTTAAATATATCAATGAATATTTTTCTTTTTATAGGTAACAAATAGGGTAAAAAGAACAGGTGATGGGAGTCACTACAAGCTGGGCACCGAAGAGGCGCGTGCGGCGGTGACCGCGTGGGGACCGCTGCATCCACTCAACCCTACCTACAACACCACGCTCAAGGCACCAGATGCTATACTCAAACCTGAAGGACTACCACTGAACCATGAAAATGACGTCCTAATCGGCGATATTAAATAGAGAAGAAATAATTTAGGATCAGCTATAAACCATCGTGCTATAAACACATAACTTATTGTCTGTAGCCGCAAATTTTAGTCATCAGTTATTTATTAGAAGATAATATTTTATTAATAATAAAAAGATAATTGAAACTGATTAATTTCATTTGACTTTATCGTATGCAGCCTTATTGTGATGCCCAATCGGACTACTATTTTAGGTCAGCATCCAGTTAGTTCATTCTGTTGCATCATCATCATCATTTCATTAGAAAGATGTTCACTACTGGACATAGGCCTCCCCCAAGCACCGCCACTTCAACCGATTCTGTATCCCGCAAATTCCTGCGGCCTTCACAAGCTCAATGGTCATCTTCTGGGAGGCCTTCCAACACTACGTCAACGGGCAAATTTAGATTTTCGCGAAAATCTAAATTTACATAGTCATTTACCTACATAGTTACATAGTCACCAGTTTGGTTTCAAGAAAGGTAGGTCGACGACTGACGCAGGAGTAAAACGCATCAGTCACATTTTGGAATCCTGGGAAAAGTCCCAGGATGCAATTGGCATTTTCTGTGACCTCTCAAAAGCGTTTGACTGCGTTGACCACAAAACACTGATCTGTAAATTACACCACTACGGAATTCGTGGACAAGCTGCTGATCTTGTTTTTTCCTATCTATCAAACAGGCAGCAAAAAGTAAATGTTAACGGGGCGACGTCCTCAGAGTCTTTCGTTAAGATAGGCGTGCCTCAAGGATCAATTCTTGGCCCTTTTTTATTTCTAGTTTATATTAATGACCTTCCTTACATGATGGCTAATTTATCGGATATAATTCTATTCGCTGATGATACTTCTCTTATTTTTAAAATAGATAGAAAAGATACGGATGTCTTACATGTCAACGATAGTCTGGCAATTCTTTCGAAATGGTTCGCAGCTAATAATCTTTTACTTAATGCCAACAAAAAGAAATGTCTTAAGTTCTCATTACCAAATGTACCTCAAGTAGGTCTCAATTTAAAACTTGATGGCAAGAAGCTAGATGCTATTACGGAAACTGTGTTTCTAGGAATTACTCTAGATTCGAGATTGCAATGGGGCGCCCACATTAGAGCCCTTTCAGGTAGATTAAGTTCAGCAGCATATGCAGTAAGAAAAATAAGGCAGTTAACTGATGTAGCCACAGCTAGGTTAGTATACTTTGCTTATTTCCACAGTATTATGTCTTATGGCGTTTTGCTGTGGGGATCGTCAGCTGACGTAGATTCAATTTTCATTTTGCAGAAGAGGGCAATTCGCGCGATCTACAAAATGAGTCCTTGTGAGTCCCTTAGAAATAAATTCAAAGAAATTGATATACTGACTCAGCCTTCTCTTTATATCTTAGAAAGTATTTTGTATGTTCGCAAAAACCTAGGACTTTTCAAAATAAGAAGCGATTTTCATAATATAAATACACGTAGTAAACATGAAATTGTGATACCCAAATTTAGATTAACTAAAACTAATAAGACATTTCTTATAAACGGTATCCGCTTTTATAACAAGTTGCCAAAGTCTGTTACAGAACTAAGCGATGGAAAGTTCAAAACCCACATCAAACGTGTCCTTATCAAAAAAGCATATTATAAGATTAAAGACTACGTTGAAGACAAGGAAGTCTGGCAATAATTCCTTCTGCACATGTGGCTTCCCTGGTACCTCATTAACGGTATAACTATGTAAATATCTATTAGTTAATATAGGAACAGATTTCTCAAACAAGCATGAAGTACCTAGTTTGGCTCCTGGCTCAATGCAATAGGATTTTTAATCCTGCAATTGTTTGAACTATGGGGATTGACAGTGGCACTGACCGGAGGGATTGGAGTTAAAACTTTACTATGGAGTAGGTAAGTAAAATAATGATTTTTTTCCAATTGGATGTAAAAAAACCGAGTACCTACATAAAGCCACGAGAATATGAGATTGAGCAACCTAAATCTAATTTTTCTCCTATTTGCTGAAATTTGTGGAAAACACAGATACCATGGCTTAGTAATAAACTGTTTAAATATGGACAATAATAAAGCTTCCGAAAAAAAAAAATTACTTCCGAAAATCTGTGGTTGACTGTAATACAAAATTTCCAAAAAGAATACTAAACTTCCGAAAAAGATACTAAATTTCCGAAAAGTCAATATGTTGTGCTACATAAGTTAGTGACAGAAACGAATCGCTGCAAAACTGACTCCACGTAGTCTTGTCTGCCCTACCCCTAGAGTGTAATTTAAGCCCGCGTAGGCGCAGAGGAGCGAGGCAGTCCGCGAGCTGAGGAGCAGGTGGTGAGCGTTAAAACCATCTGCGACGATAAGCTCGCGTGGGACCGCCGGAGCCGTGACAGAAACCATGCCTGCTGCATATTGCAAGCTCGCTTGCATGGTGTATGCTTGTTTGCATGTTTGAAAAATATTACGTCAGTAAATTCTGTATTGATTTTTCGGAATTTTCAGTATTTTATTCGGTCGTTTCTTTATTTGTATTCGCATATAAGCTGTCGGAAAATTAGTATTTATAGCAGTAAATTTCATATTTTGAGTATGCACATATTTAATTTTTTCTCCGGGGCGTTTATTGCTACCAATTACTACCCTTTAAATATTACTTAATTTCAAGTAATTTTGGTAATTAATATATCACACTGACCTGGAAAGAAAGAGAAATAAGTAAATTAAAAATGGAACAAAATTACTGTTGGGAATCGAACCCAATACAACTTGCGCGAAGTCTGAATGGCAATAAATCATTGCCCGTAAAATACAGTGCTCGTGTAGACTGGCCCGACGCGACACTGGTAATTGTTCTACCGTGAAGTTTTCCTGGGAAAATGTTTTGTTAGCCGACGTTCGCACGGACGTTTTAAAATCGCGGGGAGATTTTATCGCGCACTGGATTTTCAACTCTCGGTGTTAAGCCGAGCGTTGAGAATCCAAAGTGCTGGGACGCACTCTCGTCCCAGCGCGTTGAAAAAACACACTGTTGGATTTTCAACTCTCGGCGCTAAGCAGAGCGTTGAAAATAAAGTGTACGAAAAAAATCGCCGCGTTTTTATTACGTCCGTGCGGACGTCGGCTTAGAGTCGCGTCAGGCCAGTCTGCACGACGCTTTATTCTACCCCGAGGTAACACTATTGACATTAGTTTCAATCACACTAATATTATAAAGGCGAAAGTTTGTGAGTGTGTATGTTTGTCTCTTCTTCGCGCTTAAACGGCTTGACCAATTTGGATGAAATTTGGCACACAGATAGTTTATAACCTGGGTTAACACACAGAATGCTTTTATCCCGATATTCCCACAGCATCGAGACTTACGCGGGTGAAACCGCGGGGCGCAGCCAGCTAGTTCAAAATAAAAATAAGTGAACCTTTATTTAAGATAATTTTGATCAATCAAAAATATAGGCATCAGTATGTACTAAGTAAAAAAAAACCTTCATCTTCCGTCATAATTTTATTTGTAAAAAACTTTTATTTATATTTAAATACTGTGCTATTATAACAGTTAGTTATTGTAACAAATTCTCCATCCAATTATTAATAGACTAAGGAATGATTGTTCTCACTTACTAATAAAATAATAAATAAATAGTAGTATTTTGAAATCATTGTTTTTATTGTACATTAATTCAGTTGTTAGCCCACGTACTTAACGCACGGACGTAAAAATATCGCGGCTGTTTTTTCGCACACTGGATTTTCAACGCTCTGCTTAGCACAGAGAATTGAAAATCCAACAGTGTGTTTTTTCGACGCACTGGGATGCTCTACGTTGAATTCTCAACGCTTGGTTTAACACCGAGAGTTGAAAATCCAGTGCGCTATGAAATCCCGCAGCGATATTTTTACGTCCGTGCATACGTGGGTTTAATCTATTCTGAGTGGTTTTTAATCTGCAGTGTTAGACTTTTTCATTTATTTATTAGTTATAGGTATTTATTTTATGAGGTTTAATAACAATAATAGTGAAACAACACTATTTACATTATACATAGTAGGTACTAATATTGATACATTCAAATCGATTCAATATTTCTCATAATCGATATTCTACATTTCGATGCTGATAAAGTTAAGTTTTGAGTGGAAACAATATATGTCTTATATCAGCCTGCAATCTATCGTCCTTGACAAGCAACAAATCGGTCAAAAGTATACTGTCTGTATGTTTATCTAAATATGGTTGGCGTCCGTATCAAATATTTATTAATTGAATTATAATAATAAAAATCATCAATACAACTCTAGAGAGTTGCATTGATGATTTTTATGAGCTTAGAAGCTCTGTATTGCCGATTCTAATTCTTTAAAACAATCAATTCTGTGAATCATATTTTAATCAACATACAACCTTAAACAAACCTGAATATTGCAAAAAAAAAAAGGTAAAAAAAAATTTAATTTCGCGGGCCACTTTAGCGCATTCCCGTTTCGCTAAAGCCGGGTCTCCTGCGCGCGTTTTTTCGAAACATTACATAAAAAACCTTCACATGAACATTTATTTTCATACAAAACGTCGTATTTGCATACACAAATGTGTTTGGCCACACCTCTTTGTTGCGATGTTTTTGTGTAAAAACATGCGCAGGAGACCCGGCTTAAGATGTCAGTCCATAGATTCTAATCATTTTATACAACATAGCATGACCACAATAGAAACGGGTTTTGGCGACGGGAGAATAGACAAAATGACAGATAAACAACAATCACAATCTGTCATTTTGTCTATTCTTCCGTCGACAAAACCCGTTTCTATCGTAGTCGTGCTACGCGTGCTGTACTAGTTTCATAACTCAGTAAATTGTGTGTTACCAGATAATCATGAACACTTATTCATGGTTCTACAAAACCATAAGTACAAATATTGAGGATAAGCTTAACCAGCAAATCAGTGCTTGTGAATCAGCCACATTCATAACTCGACCCACTAACAAAATCAATATCTAATAGGCAATCAAACAATGCCAATTTAATTTTTCATGCATAACATACAATTCAATCATTGCAACACTAATATTATAAATAAAAACAATACACAAGTGTTACAAACATTCTGCACGAAAGTCAAAGATGCTCCTCATTTATAACTTGTCTTTTTATGACAAAAAACTAAAATGTGAGCAATTTTTTTAACTTGCTATTTTTTTTACAAACTTCTAAAACATCTCTAATTTTACATTTTTCTAGCTATTATACTGGCAACACAAGAAATAATTTGACCTAACTAAACAAGGAATCTGATAATATTTCAATGCTATCTTTATGAACTGGGGAAGGAACAACAAGTCATCTAGGCATCCTATAAATTTTACGTCCTGGTCGCTTTTGCGCACTTGTAAAGCCAAATAATTAATAATTCTAAATGCATTTGTCAATGAAAACAAACCCTGTATTGCATTTAAAAATGTCAGCGCAAAATCTAATAAATTCTTTGAGATTAATTCTGATTCAACAACTTAATTCTATGACCTAGTAGAAATACTTTGAATTAAGCTCCTCGTTGACCCACCGGCTGTTCTGAAGGCAATATACGCTGTGATACCTAAAACAATATATGAGGGCAAGATAGTTGCTGCATACAATTCTTTGCTATTTAACAAACTGAGTCCGGAAACAAAGAAATGTGACACTATGACCCATCCAACTTTGATGTAGTTTTTGTCATCGAATCCACTGAAGAATATGACACTCCAGAATGTGTTGAGTAGTATCATGCAGAGGGTCATGGCTGCGCTTGTCACAAAGAAGTACTCTGTGCCAGTGTGGAGCCCTAACGTGCCTGGACCAACCTGTAAAACGAAAAAGGATTTGGTTAAAACAATTATTTTTAGAATGTATCCTGCTGCTCTGAAAAGGAGGATGCTAAGAGGGTTGTGTTACGCGAATGGATAGAATAAGAATGAGTATATTATGTCGTGGCCAGATCTTAGAATGATCATTTCATGAAATGAACATCGACCGCTGGTCACATCATGATGTGGTCTGGCCAGATAATTGAATATTCAATGTTTGACGATATGAACAGTTAAACGCACGACTACTTCATGATGTGGCCAATATCGTAAAACAGTTAGATTATTATCTACCGGTAAAGGCGTTGATGTGGCTTTGTTTTTGATGTGCATTAAGGCGGCTGCATACAACAAATCAAACAGTAAGGTGACCACGCAAATAAAGTCGATGGACATTTATTGGGTTTCCAAATATGATATTATGGAAAGCAATCAACTTATAAGTAGCACTCGCCGTCTGTTGCCGCGGCGTGAAATGCAACATAGCACTTAAAATTCGTTTTTAAACATTAAACATTTACGCCGCTTATGTGGCACGCCGACCAAATGGGTTAGGTTAGAGAACTATGACCAACCGAGCGCGAGCCGAGCGAGCGTTACTTCCAAGTTGGTCGCAGTTACTTGGCTATTTTTACTACACCTTAAACCATGGATACCCTACATTAATGATATGGTCAAACGTCGACTGACATATCATTAAACGTTGACGTTTAAACGATATAGCCAATTTTAGCTGGCCATTTCATGAAATGGTCAATTCTAATTAGAATTGACCATTATTTTTTCTTTACAAAATATCAGAAATATTGTGATGATTCCCTGCTCTGCAGTCTTAAAGTGAGATAAGGCAAAAATCTGGCTCTGGACGTAAAAATATCGCGGCGCGATTTTATCGCTCACTGGATTTTCAATTCTCGGTATTAAGCCGAGCGTTAAGAATTCAACAGAGGGCATCCTAGCGCGTCGAAAATCCAGTGTGCGAAAAAATCCCGTCCCGATATCTTTACGTCCGTGCGAACGTAGAAGCTTAAGGGGGAAGCGTCAGGGAAGCACGCGAAATTCAACTTTTCATACGTTTTTCGTATTTTGCAGGTCAGTGTCAGGTTTTATGTTGATTAAAATATGATTCGCGGTTGTAACAAATATGGCTTTACTCAATTATAATCATTACAATCAGCAATACAACTCCATACGTTAGCAAAGGTGTCTTTATCTTCTTCTTAATCACAATAATCACTATTGCTAATTGTAATGATTATAATTGAGTAAAGCCATATTCTTTACGACCGCGAATCATATTTTAATCAACATAAAACCTGACACTGACCTGCAAAATATGCTTTCCTATTCCTGTAGAATCTATGGTTTATTAAATTAATCCTTGTCATTACTACATTTATTTTTAAACCACTATACTAACACTGCACTGTTCAAGGTTATTTGAACAAAAAAACAGTATTATCAGTGATCTACTTTCTGCATCATAACTGGGTTTTGATCACATTTGTTGCAGTTTTCCTGCTCTACAATGGTAGAGCAGGATTATTTTGAGCCTTATGAATGCAACAATGGTTGCATTCATAAGGCTCAAAATAATCATTATAACGTTGGCAATAAAACGCGCGAACTCAAAACTTTAATGACACACGCTACACATACAACATTACAAAATTCGAAGAGCTTAATAATTTAGGGCCGCGGGCGCACACAAAGCGGTACGGATGGCGCGCGCAAAGGGATTTTCTCGACTGCCCGGGAATGTGCGCGCGGCCGCGCTGATCGACTACAGAGGGTGACGGGGTAAAAGGGGTACCAGGGACGTACTCGTTACAGGGCCGCACTTAGGGCACGTTATATCATTATAATAATTATTATGTATATGAACTCTTTTAACACTTTATCTTGATAATCTGTTAAGGAGTCATGCTCTCATTGCAATATAGTGGTTTTGGATTTTAGCATATTTAGCCTGTGACCATTAATAGAGCGGGTTATTTTCAGCTGTGGATCTTTCAAAGTGTGATAATCAATAAGACAATCACTCTATCAAACTTTCTATTGATACAGATGAATACAGATGGGACACTCCGCAGTTTAGGTATGAAGCTACAAGTACGAGGTGAGCCCGTCTTGTTGGGTCAACTCAGTGAGTGTAACGTAGTCAGAAGATCTAAGAGTTATGCGATAGAAAGAGAGGCAACTTCTAGGTGAATATAACTGTAGGTAATTAGCGCTGTGCGACCTGAATTGGACTTTATTGTGTCGTAGCAATTGTCGCTTTAATGATTTTGCGGAGTTTCCCATCTGTATTAATCTGTGGTATTGATAAGTTAGAACGGAGATAATTAAATACATACCGAATCAGCCAGTACATTAATAAGGGCGAAGGCTCCACTCATAGTGCCGAAACCCAGTCCGGACACATAAGCCAACTCCAGCTTATTGCTGCCTATGGTGTGGTTCTCTGATATCTCTTTCAATCCAGCTTCCGTCTTCCGTAGCAAGATATACATGCCATACCGGAATGCTTCCTGAAAAAAGTGAAAGATGTTCTATTACAGGTATATCAAAATTTACATTATTTTTAGTTGTTACAACAAGAAAAATATATCAAAATTGTGGTTGAAGGAGGCCACAATGGTTAGTTAGAATAAAACTTTATTAGTAGTGTAAATTTAAGCCATAGAGCAGAAAGGGTGATATTCCGAGGAATACGCAATAGATTATAAAATAAAATCTTAATGTGTTTTGTGAAATAAACATGTTTGCAGCGAATGTACAGTCAGTTTAAAAGTATTAAGTTTTTGGATTGCCAAAGATCATGTTACCAAGGCATTTTAACAATGAAACATGTTGCCCTTCTGGTAGATAGCCCTTGGTTCAATAAAAGGTAGAGCTCAGCAATATGCTATACCAACAAAAATAACTGTATCTAGGCTCTAGCATGTTAGTATTGCATTTTGCCTACAGTGACATCACAACATAAGATAACAAGGTAGTTTCTAAATGCAATTAGACAAAAGTAGAACATTAGACTACAAAATAATTATAGACAGCTGTCAATAAATTAACAATGGGAAAGGCTAATTTTAACATTATAAAATAAATTATATCAGTTACTGACCTGGAATATGATAGCAAAGACCATCCCGAACGCCAAATACGATCGTAACGGCACCACTGCATACCACACAAGAGATGACAGTAGAAACGATAGTAGCCATCCAAATGCTGCTGCTATCATGATAATGATGCGCACAGGGTCGTTGGCCACTGTGAACGCAAACATGACCAACGGAGCCCCGAAGGCAAGGAGGGAACAACTGAAGAACTCTGCGAGAGTCATCCTACGCGATTCTTAACAATATATGGACAGTTTAATCTAACTTACACTACCTAACAGCTGCGTTATGCTGTCAACTGTATAACTTAACTAAACTAAGAGCGTTTGGAGACGAATAAATTAAATGTTGTGATATAAAAACGAAATGAATCACAGCAAAAGCAAACGTAGTTCTTCAGTAATGTCAGTTGTTTGACATTTTTGATGAGTCGTTCAAAACTGACGTCTAGAAATGGATGGGCATGGGCCGGCTTGGGTTGGGTATTGTTACAGGAATTTTTTTGTTGTTTTATTTGTAATAATTAATTAATCATATTATTTAAATTCCCAATAGATTATTATTTTTCATTGAAATCGGCAGATCTCTCAGACTGCGATAAGTTCGTTGTTGATTTTTTTTTATGTCAACCAACTGTCAGTCAGTCGGACAAAAATACAAATAACCTCACTTTTTAGCCTAGTGTGATTAAAATAGTCTCATTTTATAACAACAAAGCAATATTTTTGTCTTTACAAGTAGCTATGCCACCAAAAGGACCAAAGAAAACTTTATGGGTGGACTGCGAACGATGCGGCTGTAGTATAACTTCAAACGATAAAAATATTCACATCGAATTGAGCTGCGGGAAAGATCAGTTAAAATGTCCTTATGTCGATGATGGGAAACTGTTTACTTGGCTGCAGAGGGTGGGGGCGGCGCCCGAAGGGGCTCCGCGAGACGCTGTTCTCGTGCACCCATCGGCTGGATCGCTTATAGGAGCAGTGCTCGGGTGTCCCCTACAGTTGAGCAGAGACGGCGCTCCTATGATGGTGAAGCGGATGTGGCCGTCCAAAGCGTCTGCGCCGGCCGCTGTTATATTACCGGCAGCCGGTGAGTGCGCTTATAGTCACTTTTTAGTCAATACATGGTCCTATTAAGTACCTACATAATTGGCGCCAAGCCAGGACAACACATCAAAAAGAAGGGTCACGATCCTCAGTACTGAGGGACCTAGACCTAGCATAAGAAGAAGAAAGAATTGAGTATTTAGGGATCTACAGAGATATAAATCGGGGACTTACCAATTGATGTTTCCTAAACTTCTTCAGAAATAATGTTACCTGTAAAGACTGTTGAAAGTTACTTGTGGAATTCATTATGACTCCATGGAAGCCTGTCTCTTCCTTTATAAAAATTTCACACAACAATTAAACTCTCCTCCAGTTTAATAGTTTTTCTACAAAACAATGTACCATTCCAAACAGTTTTATTTTTCTTTTCAGACCTATCCAGTGAATGGAGTAATGACAGCAAGAAGGTGACAGTCTCCGTGATCAAAGAGGAAGTACCAATAGCATCTCGCCTCAAAATCAGAATAAAAAACCACAAAACAAAATCAGATATATGTGATATTTTAAAACACCATTTTTACAATAATTTTGTTTGTATTGGCAGCATTTTAGTTTACTATTACTTTGGTAGGAAATTAGAGATTGAAGTAATTGATATTAAATCTGAGAATCTAGATTATACAGGTTGGTATGTTTTAAGTGAAAATAGTATTTGGACTATGGAAAGGGAAGCAGTAGCAAAAACTAAGAAAAAGCCACAGATTCTGGGTGGTATTGATGATATTTTGGAAGAAATACAGACATTTATCAAGATATCATTTAATACGGATGGTCTAACTGCAAATTTTCAACCTACAAGGGGTTTGCTAATTTATGGCCACTCAGGAATAGGAAAGACAGCTATTTGCAAATATTTAATTGAAAATCTCAACTGCTTTCACATAGAAATCAATGGACCAGCCATCTTTAGCAAATATTTTGGTGAAACTGAAGGTACAATGAGAGGCCTGTTTGAAAAAGCCATCCAAAACCAACCAAGCATCATACTGGTTGATGAAATAGAAACAATATGTCCAAAACGGTCTTCTAGCAGTACAGAGCAAGAGAGAAGAATAACTTCAGCATTTGTGAACATGCTGGACAGTTTACATGCTGAAGAAAGCAGGGTATTTGTATTAGCAACAACAAGGAAGCCAGAAAACATAGATCCAATGCTTAGACGTTTTGGAAGGCTAGATAAGGAAATAGAGATTCCTGTACCAGATAGAATAAGAAGAAAAGAAATTGTGTACAGTTTGCTCAAAAATCTGCCAAATAAAATATCTTCAGAGGATATTGAAAATATCTCAGACTTGGCCCACGGTTACGTCGCTGCGGATTTGGTAAATCTCTGCTCGCAAGCTACCATGAAATGTATAAAACGGTCAAGTGATTGTATTGAGCGTGATGATCTCATTGCTGCACTGACCATAGTCAGACCAAGTGCCATGAGGGAGCTACTGATAGAAATACCCAACGTTAGGTGGACGGACATAGGAGGACAGGACGACTTGAAGATGAAACTACGTCAAGCTGTAGAATGGCCTCTGAAACATGCTGAGAGCTTCCGAAGACTTGGAGTCAGTCCTCCGGGCGGGGTCTTACTGTACGGACCACCCGGCTGTTCCAAAACCATGATAGCCAAAGCTCTTGCAACTGAAAGTGGTCTTAATTTCCTCTCGATAAAAGGTCCAGAGTTATTTTCGAAATGGGTCGGTGAGTCTGAGCGAGCTGTTAGAGATTTGTTTACGAAAGCCCGTCAGGTCGCGCCATCTATTATATTTTTTGATGAAATGGACGCGATCGGTGGGGAAAGAGGGGCGGGTGAGGCTGGTGTCCATGAAAGAGTTTTGGCTCAACTGCTAACAGAGCTAGATGGAGTGGTGCCTCTGAATTCTGTAACTATCTTGGCAGCAACTAATCGCCCGGATAGAATGGACAGGGCTTTGTTAAGACCGGGTCGTTTAGATCGTCTGATCTATGTCCCATTGCCAGATTTCGAGACAAGGTTGCAGATAATAGAGTTGAAGCTAAGCAAAATGAGCATATCTGATGATGTGAATTCTCATAATTTAGCAACAAGGACTGAAGGCTTTTCAGGAGCTGAGTTACAGGCTCTCTGCCATGAAGCTGCGTTGAGAGCTCTAGAGAAAGACCTGGACTGTAAAGAAGTAACTATGGAGCATTTTGAACATGTTCTTAAAGATTTCAAGCCAAGAACACCAGAGTCTCTGTTGAAGGTTTACCAGGAATTTGCTTTGGGACAAAAATCAGGATAATTGTGTATACAGATGACCTGCTTTTAATCTAAAGTCAGCTGCATAACTGCTACCTCGCAATAGGACTTTTTGATACGGAGGGAAAATAAATACTGTTTAAGATCATATTTTATAATATGCATGCATATAAAATAGTTTTTTTGTTGGCTTTCAATCCTCTGGCTGTCATAATGACTACCAGAGGAATTAACTGCAGTGTGATGTGTGCATTTTATAACATTCGCCTAAATATAAGTAAAAGTGCCTTACTTTCTTAATCATTTATTTATTTAATAAGAATTCTTACAGCTATTTTTATATAAATTAATATTAAATCTAGTCCTTATTTTAATCACATCAATTTTAATAATACATGTTTTACCTCGACTTTAGATACAAGTACAAAATTGCTAATTTCTGGTTTTTAACGAAAAAGAAATCATAGTTTTTTTTTAGAGTTTTAAACATATGTGAGATTATTATTTTTTATCAATCTATACGTTTTGTGAATCACTTTGAAATACGTCTAATAAATAAATACTATGACTCATAAATAATTGCTTTTTCTCAGCAATCTGTGTGCTGGATGCCTATGGGCAGATTAATATACCAGAAAGTAAGTAATGCATCGTATTACAGTGAGTTTTATAATGTGCACATATCGAAATAAGGGAATCTATGCTTAATTTTATCGACGGAAAAAATATTAAAAAATATCTAAATACTTTTTATAGAATAATTTTTTTTATTGTAATAAAACGGTGTAACTTTTAAACTAAACGATCTATCGCGATGAAAGAAAGTCCATAATGATTGCAAGTAATTAGGCGTCCTCATAAAATGAAAACTGAAATAAAAACTACCCTCAATCGAAAATAAACGTGTTTTTTTAAATAAAAAAACAGTTTTTTATTTAAAAAAAAAAATTGCCAAACAGAAAAAATTAAGCATAGATTCCCTTATTGGCACTCCATTTATGGGCACATAATAAAGACTCACACTGTATTATGTTCTTGTTTGATTATAGTGAATATATAATACACAAACAGTCCTATACACACGGTATTTAACAACACAACAGGTTTTGTCAGTTCGTGAACATTGGCGTACCTGAAGAAGTATAGAATTTAGTTGACCACATACACAACATTACACCTGTATGCCCCGAAGGGTTGTGCAGAGGTGTATCTATAGTACACCCACATTTCGCCTTTTATGTTTGAGTCCCTTGTAATAGGGGGCGAGCCTATTGCCACCAACCGAGCACAAATCCAGATTCCGGGCTGCGACTGAGAAATTCCAGATGAAAAAACCTGATAACACTTTGTCCGACCCGGGAATCGAACCCAGGACCTCAAACTCAGAAGTAACTGTAGCGCTTGCGACATGAAATAAAATAGTTAATTGATTCAGGCGTGACCGGCGGAAATCCAACATAAAAGACAATAGACGTGGATATATTTAGTAACCTGTTCCGCTTAGCTATTTCTAAAGAGCCATAAAAAACCCCTGAAAGAAATCGACACGTGTTTCACCTCTCAACGAGGCATCCCCAGGATGACGATTGACTTGTCGCGAACCCGAGCTGCTGTTTTTTTTGGTGTATTAATATTTCCATGCTTTCTATATTTTTTATACTTGGTCAATTTAAATCAAATAATTTGGTGGTTTGGGTGGTTTGGTCTAGTGGTCGCAAGCGCTACTGCTGAGTATGAGGTCCTGGGTTCGATTCCCGGGTCGGGCAGTGTCATTGGGTTTTTCCATCTGGAATTTCTCAGTAGCAGCCCGGAGTTTGGATTTGTGCCCGGTTGGTAGCAATAGGCTCGCCCCTATTATATGGGACTTAACTGGCGAAATGTGGGTGTACTATGGGTACACCTCTGCCTAACCCTTCGGGGATTACAGGCGTGATGTTACGTTATGTAATTTGAATTCATTTATTGGTTTTACACATTCACATAGTTCGTGAAGTAAGTACCTACTTACAAGTTTATATTTGTTCGCACACCCGTACCCGCATTCGGAACCACGACAGAAAATTAATTGCTTGTGCATCTGAATAAATCTAAAGGTTAAAAATATCTACTCATCATAGTACGCCAATGTTTCAGAAATAATCACATTTTAAATGCAAGTTTACACACTATGGTATCTAATATAAAATAATCAATTGTCTTTAAAGAGAAGTCAGACGCGTATTATAAAATACGCCGGGCGTATTGCGTATCCTCATTTTTTTTTTTATATACGCCGATAGCAATTCTTTATTTTGCGATGGAGAAATCTTACGAATATTGCAATTGTAACAGATGTACACGGGACTTATAAATAACTACTTAGAAAAATCATTTTTACACTTTTTTATAAGTTTTACTTGCTTATTAGGTATATCAAATAAAAAGTAAATAAACATGGGCGTAGGCTAGGAGTTAAGTTTATGTCACCTGCAAAGCAGAACACTGGTTGGCGGCAGAAATGCCGGTGACGAGCTGGTTCTCAGAGCTGCTGAGCGACAGGTTTCCTGAACATTAATTACACTGGAGCCGCACCGACGTCGGACCACAAGATGAAAAAAAATTCAGAACATCTTAGGCCTGAAACTGCGTTAAGCGGGCGCCCGCGACGGGCACCCGTCGCGTGTCTACGCGCGTGGACACGCTTATGGACTCCGTGGGAACGCGACGGCCGCCGTTCCGGAGAACGGATTATTTTATTTACGCAGTGTCGCTAGTTCCATTTTAACGGTGTGCATGCACAGCCGTGTTGATGAAGAACTTAATATATTAGGCGAGTCACGTGGCGCGAGCGCGGGACTCGCTTCCCCGCGACGGACGCCCGCGCGTTTCCCCGTAACGGGACACTTTTGTATGGAACCGCGCGGACATCCGCTTAACGCAATTTCAGGCCTTAGAATGAAAATGTAAAATCTACGCGGCGCTGTGCGGCGTGTGGGTGATATTCAGTCCTACTATTCACAAACATGCGGTCCGGCGCCGGTGTGGCTCCGGCATCATGTACAGGAAGGCTTAGAGTAACCCGCGAAATATTTTTTTTTACGTTTTTTGGAATTTGCAGGTCAGTATTAGTTGTATGTTGATGATCTGCAAATTGCAGAGAACGTAACAAAATTTGAAATTCGTGGGCTACCTTATCGTACCTATAAAGCTATTAACTTTTGTTGCGCGAAAGAGAGATGGAATAATAGCACCATCCCGTCTCGCAAAGGACCAAGGAAGCTTTAACACTTCATAGTGCGACCAAAGGTCTTCGTTCGAGGGTTTGCCTCCTAGCTACGACACACACATGATAGCATATAAAATCTTATAGCTATTTTTTTTCCCAAGTATCTCGGGAAAAAGTTAGTGAAACCTCAGAATTTAGAAATGTTAATTTTTCCATCAGTCTTTTGATAAAGAGATATCAGATAACATTCAATTAAGTATTTTTATTCACGATCTTCTTAATTGACAGTCGTTTTGGCAAACGGTTGTCGTTGTTTCCAATTTAAAGTTATTAATGCAAGTATTGCACATTTTTTTGTTTTTAAAATACCTGACAAGGTATTTCGATCAATAATTTTGAGTGCCTACAAGGGTGGCTCCAAAATGTTCATAATTTTTAAGGCCATGTGGTCTAACCACTATGACCCAAGTCATTGTTACGTAATTTTTTTAAAATTCCGAATTCGTAAGGGTATGTTCACATCTACGCACGCACTGAGGAGCGATTCTGAAAGTTGGCAACATCGCAAATAGGTGTCAAATATTTCGATGTTTTGATTAATTAGGCAATATTACTGTATGGAAATAGAATAATAATGAATTGCAATTATAACACTGAATTTGATGTTGTAACCGTTCTAAGTGTAAAAAAGGCATTTGGAAAGTTTCAAATACTTTTTTACATCTAAAACTAAATATTTGGTGTTACGATATTAATATTGCATTTCATAATCAATATTCTAGTTCCCTAGTTAGCCACATTTCTTAATTCCATACAGTAATATTGCCAAATTAATCAAAACAGGTAAATATTTGACAGCTATTTATGATCTTGCCAACTTTTAGGATAACCCTCTGAACACGCTCATTAGCCTTTTTAGGCGCTCTGGCTGCTGGGCAGTCGAAGTATTACTATCTTTCCCACGTACTTGCACAATTTACCCGGCTTACATAACCATACATTTCGACGCCACATACCTGGCAGTCAGAGCGTTTGAAAAGGCACTCTCTGTGGCGGTATTAACTGACAAAACTCGGTATAGATCTGCGAAATATGAATCCTATCGCATAAAATTCGCAAATACATCACGCATACCATTTTCATACGAAGCAGCGTCAAATATAAAGCACATAACCACAAGTCGTAAAATACTCAAATTGCCCGCGAACATTTCAAACGTGCGCGTTCATCGTGCGTCCGTAGATGTGTTACCCTAATAGGAATTATAATTTGTAAGGGTACCTATCTTGGTACTAACTGATGTAACCACTAAGTTAATCAGATCATAATGGTTTCTGGTATAAGGAACACGTGCAAGGGAGTGAAACAGGCTTCATGATTTTTTTAAACAGATAGAATTCTAAAGGAGGCTATCCTCCTTTAGAATTAGACTCCTATGAGTCTGACCAACCATAACATGCAATCTCTATATTGAATCGAGCAACGTTTTCGACAAAATATTATTAGCATATCAGACGATAAATACTACGATATTTTTGTCAAGCATATTGACATTTCATTTACGAAAGGAAAACATGACAAAAAAAAACAGTTTGAATAATGATAAAAAGTAATAGAATGATCTACGTTATCATGCCGACCTTGTGAGTTTAGTTCTTATAGTTTGACCGAGATCACTGCGCCGTAACTTAGGTATGTGCGGCGATACGGGGGAGCAGCAGTGTAGGCCGCTCATTCGTCAACGCTCACAGCGTCCCGCCGCTCATTCGTCAACGCTCACGGCGTCCCGACAATCGTGCATCAAAGCTCACGGCGTCCCGCCGATCATTCGTCAACGCTCACGGCGTCCCGTCGCTCATTCGTCAACGCTGCCCCCGCCTCGTATTCCTAAGGTGCGGAATAGATTTTCCGGTCAAACTATGTATAGTCGAGACACCATAAAATGGGTACCATTTTCGCTTCGAGACAGAGAAAGGAGGCTCGAAATCCACAAAACCAGTTCCTTCCACATCAGTCCTTATCACCCAGAAACCACTACGCAATCAGTTCATTCTTATACGCGCAGAATCTCCGTGTGCCTGTTATAGCAGATGGCGATCCAGTCGGGCTGGGTGGCGCCCCACTGGATCTGGTTCACCTCGCCCTCGGCCGCCGTGTAGGCCAGGATGGGGTCCTCGATGGCGCGCGGCATCTGCTGGATGTCCCAGATCAGGGCCTGGTGGTCGTCGCCTGCGGTGCAGATGTGGCACGAACTGGGGGGAAGGAGCTCATAAGTTGGTGGTAGTACTTAGCAAGGTAATACAGGCGTATAACATTTTATACAGGATAAGTTTTTATCCAGCGCGCAAACTTTAACACGTGACTTTACTCGTCATTATGAACAACTTTTACTATGGGACCAAAATTGATATCGTGAAAAAAAAATCAGCTGTTCCCTACATTTTGACGAGTTATGCGAACATAAATGTAGGGAACAGCAGATTTTTTTTAATTACCTGACGACCTCGCAGGTGTCCATGGCGACTTGCTAGGCAGTTGGGGTACTATTGTGTCTCCTACCTGTGTCGGGCCCAGGCGATGCCGTAGACGCATGCGAGCTGGCTACTGGAGTGCAGGGCGGCTCACGTCCAGTATGATGACCTCGCAGGCGTCTATAGCGACTGTTGCTAGGCAGTTGGGGTCCTGTTGTGTCTCCTACCTGTGTGGGGCTTAGGCGATGCCGTTGACGCATGTGCGATGGTTGTTGAGCCTGGTTACTGGAGTGCAGGGCGCCACGTCCAGTATGACGACCTCGCAAGCGTCCATGGCGACTGTTGCTAGGCAGTTAGGATCCTGTTGTGTCTCCTACCTGTGTGGGGCCCAGGCGATGCCGTTGACGCATGCGCGATGGTTGTTGAGCCTGGCTACTGGGGTACAGGGCACCCTCACGTCCAGTATGATGACCTCGCAGGCGTCCATGGCGACTGTTGCAAGGTAGTTGGGATCTTGTTTGTTCCAGGCAAGGCGGAGGAGTGGGGTGTGTTGGGGGTCCTGGGGCAGAGAAGTTTTTTTTTAGGTTTCGGAGTTCGGACATAATCTATTAATAAGTTCATAATACAAAAAACCCATTGTAATATCGTAACTTTTATGTGACATTCATATTATTCATGATTTACGGCTTTTTTAACGTATTTATTTCAAATTTGCACGACAATTTTTAACCCGAATGGAGAAAGAAAGAAAGAAAAACAGGTTTATTTGTTACAGAAACACGTGCATATAAAAAGATAAGTAAATCAATTCGAGTAAATAAAAAACTAAATATATCTATAATCACACAACAGAAGATCAGAGATCATAATCATAAGCACTGTCCCATCTTTTTGCTCCGATAAACTATAACCGTGGAAGGAGGCATAGATTGTTCGCCGTGCCTCGGAGTCGAACCGTCGCTCGAGCCCAGTCTCCCGTCCCTCGCACACTCTCTGCGCTTAACGCTCTCTTGGACGCTAAGCCTGACTGTGATGTGTTCGCGGATGAATGGAAGATCTTGTCAGTATGTCTGGAGTATTGTAAGATGAGCGTATGACTGTCGAGTACTTGTATACTTTTGTTCACTGTACCTTAGTAATGTGTAACTTAATAATCTTTTATCTTTAACTAATGTTTTATCTTTAATGAATTGGCCTTGGCCGTTTTATGTTAAATAAATTAATAAAAAATAAGGTCATCACGCGGCGAAGTGCGACAATCCCTAAATAAGTGAAATGAGTTAAACCGAAACCATCACGAACATTTGTATTCAAAACACTACGTAAATTTTATGCTATTCCACTATAATTATGACTTAGACGGGGCAGTGCAAGCCGCTCATTGGTCAATGCTCACGGCGTCCCACCGCTCATTCGTCAACGCTGCCCCCCGCCTCACCGCGCATCCCAAAGGCACTGTGCAGCGGTTTCGGTCAAACTATAATGCTAATATCTGTGTTTGCTGATTTTACCTCCTAATGGACCTTTGTCAAATTACCTCATAAATGATTGTGGAGTGCTCCAGATGCCGTAGATCGAACATCCTGACGGAGCCGTCCGCGCCCACCGACGCGAACATGTCGCGTCCGCCGCCCGCGCGGCTAAACGCTATGTCGTACACTTCCTGCAAACAGAGTAATCAAGCTTATGAATATGAGCAATGAATGGAGACACAAATGGTACAGTGTAAGAGCTAATTACACCTCATTGAAGCCGATAGACAGAGTTTAACGAATTTATCTCTAGTAGTTTTTCCCAAAATCACAGAGAAAAATTCCTGCGCATTTGTAAAAGTTACGTCTTTTGTTTATAAAACGAAGCGGTCATAGATGCTCTAGACTTTTTGTGTGACATTTTTGCAGTAGAGTAGTTCTGTGCGCGTAAGTGGATTCGTCATAGATACGGTTCCAAACTGATGGGCGCCACCCTAATCGTATGGGATTTTAAACTTTTTCGTATTACTTTGTGTAAATAATTTCATCACCATTGCTTTCAAAACGGCGAAGGAAAACATCGTAAGGAAACCGGTATGTCCTAGAATAAAAAATTCGAAAACATGTGATATCTACCAACCCGCACTGGGCCCGCGTGGTTGATTACGGCCCACTCCCTCTCACCGAGAGGAGACCTGTGTCCCGGCAGTGGGAACATTATAGGCTGATTATGCAATAGAAATTAGAAATTTTCTGAATAAATTTACAATTTACCTTATCATGAGCAATGAGCTGCGTCTTCACATGTCCTGACACCTCGTTCACCCTTCCCAACACCTGGCCAGTCTCCAGCCCCCATATAGTGCAAGTAGTATCAATACTGCTGGTCCCAATGAGGTTGGGGTCCACCTCGTTCCAGTCAAATGAAGTCAAAGGGGCACAGAAGTCCGAGTTCTTATTGTTGTTTAGAACGCACTCGAAGAGTGTGTACGGTTCGCCGGCGCGCCAAATCCTGAGGTAGTCGCCTATGGCAAAATAAATAATTAAGGGAGTGATCATAGACAACACTCATCGACGCCGAATCGGTTTCAACCGATCATTTACCACAACATAGGAATGCAAGACGTGCCAAAAAGTATCGAAAAAGTATCATACTTTTTTCTCTAAACCAGCAAACTAATAGACAATGAAAAACAAAAGTCAACTATTTTACGGCTCTATATTCCAACGGTTTTAGTCAGTGGCGACAACGGTGTTGCTATTGGAAAAATATCGTATTAGATTTTTTAGACATTTTCGATATTTTATATTGATTTATCGAACAAAAAATATCATATCATCTATCATTGTATGAACAATGAGTAGCATGCTTATCCAACTTACCACTAGTAGCCAGCAGGTCAGGGTAGACTCCCTTGCTGTCCGGGATCCACATGATCTTGGTGGTGGGGTACGGGTGGTCAAAAGTGCTCTTAGCACTGAACTCACTCGTCTCCTCATCTAGAGATATGATTTGTACCTGGAGACAGAAAGAATCTAATAGTACTACATCATTTAAATCTGGATCACAGGTTTTGAATGGCAGAATCAGTCATTGATAAGTAAGTCTGATGTAAAATCTTATGTTAGTTAGTCGAGGCAGGGGCAGCGTTGAGCGGCGGGACGCCGTGAGTGTTGATGAGTGAGTGGCCTGCACTGCCACCCGTCTCACCGCGCACACATAAAGCACGATACAGTGGTCTCGGTCAAACTATAGATAAAATATTTAGACAATTAAGTTTTAGCAATTTAATAAAGTGGGGTCTTTTAAAAACTGGAGGTAGCTTTGGATGGTTTACAGGCATTATTATATCTGGATGACCGAACTTTGCTTGGTTTTTTTTGGTAGTTTTTAAAAATGATACCTATACTCCGTTTGAAATAAGGTTAGACATTTAAACAAACCTTTTTTACAGTCCGTTCAAACGATTTTGACTTCTATTGCGTAGGCATAAGGATGGCATTAAAAGCAAAAAAAGTGGTTACAAACAAACTGTTTACTGCAGCTGTCATTTGTCATGCCGCCATCGCAATAGAAGTCAAAATCGGTTGAACGGACTGTAAAAAAGGTTTAGTTAAATGTCTAATCTTATTTCAAACGGAGTATAGTTAGATTGATTTATTGCCCCTGAAAAAACTCCTGCATACTAAATTTCATGAAAATCATTCCATTTCTGAGATTCAGATTATACAAGAATTGCTTGTTTAAAGGTATTAGATATGCTGCAATGTCTTCTGTTTACACTTTAGATTATTAGTTCATAATATGGACATCTAAAAGACTATTTCCCAACAGTTACGTTTTGTTGTTTGTTTGTGTTTTGTTTTTGCAAAATTACTCGTAAGTAACTAAAACAGTTACTTATGAGTAATTTAGACTTGATACCATAAAGTGAGAGTACCTTACTCACCTTGTTATTGTACTCTTCAACAAAGCTGCCGAGTGCGAGGCGGAACCGTTTGTCTGGTCTCACGGACCAATTCATTGAGTACAGTGGCCATGGTGCCTGATACCTGTGGGTATTACAATAGCTTGTTACTAAATTAAAACTAAAAATAAATTATGTTTTCGGAAGAAAGTTTGTGATTTCTTTTCTATGATATTGTGATAGTGGTAGAAGTGGGATGGTCATGGGTCTTCACAAAATATCATGCTTAAAATCTGTTTGGAACTTGCACCATTTACATCTGTGCTCTGCTGCCTAGCCTTTTCCCAACTATGTTGGGGTCGGCTTCCAGTCTAACCGGATGCAGCTGAATACCATATTTTACATGGAGTGACTGCCTATCTGACCTCCACAATCCAGTAACTGGGTAATATAATACGCTTTGGTAAGGCTGGTTGTCAGACTTTCGGGCTTCTGACAATCCGTAATGACTGTCAAAAGATCCACAAATGACAATCAGGACCAACAGCTTAATGTGCTTTCCGAGGCATGTTGGAGTCTCGGTATGTTAAGATGGTCACCCATCCACAGACCAACCCCGGCAAGCGCAGCTTAACCTGATAGATCGAATCGTGCGGCTGTTAGTACTTAGCCACAAGCTCTTCCATTGCTGCCATTTGCATCTGTGCTATGGACATTATTAGTTTTATAGAAAGGCATAAAAAGTACTGAAAAGTCGTGTCTTGTCAACTTTAATGGTTTGAATTACACTCTCTTTGGACTTTGATTCACTTCTTATTAGTCAACAACATATTGATTCTTTGAGGATGTTGGCAATAAAGTTTCTTGCACATACGGGTAATTTAGGGTCCCAAGATACTCACTTGTATATTTCCTTGCGTTTTGTGCTGGAACTTGTGGTACTTGAGCTGCTATGTGGCATAGACATCTTCACTGCTTATATTTTAACCCTGTAAAAAATTAACAGCTAATTTGTTATATTTTACTTCAGTATCTGACGACGAAACTACTAATTAGTAAGAGAGTATATTGATTCTTATGTTTACTTATGATTATACGGTAAATGTTAAGATATAAACAATTAATTCGCAAAAAAATAATGCGAAATGAGAACACAATATTGGTTCAAACAAACCTCGTTCTGCACTGAAATTAGCACTACCTTTAAGGTTTTAATACATGTGTCGTATTAACACAAATATATAGATGTTTAAATAGGACAAAGCCTAGTTTAAAACTTTATTTATAAACTAAATTCCATGTGAAACGAACGAAAGCATTATTTTTACAATTTTGACGTGAGCGATGACATTTAGAATCAATGTTGCTATAGGTATAAAATGTAGATTTTGATTATTGATTTTAAAATGGCGTTGCCAGGCGTGCCTTTTTGTGGCTTCGGGTGTGAAATACTTAGCCTGGAGCAGGTGGGAAACGAATCCAGATTCAAAATATTAGTTAACACCAAGTTGATAGCTCTGGCTTTTTCTAGGATAAGTGTTGGGAGACTCATATGTACCTAGTAACTTGGATCATCAGAATCTCAATATTTTTCTATATTGAGAAGCCTTAGTAGAGTCAGTATCTACTTAGTAGAACTCTTTGTGATGTAGCTCGCTAAGAGAAGTACAACCACTATTCCTATTCTGTCGGACTACTAGGTAACGACTTAAGTCCCACGGTTCTTTCTGCTTCCAATGGTTCTGCTATAGCTCGACGATAATGGCTTACCGAAGATATTGGTTGAGATTTGGCCACCTATTAATTATTATGTAGGAACCTATGTACCTACCTAATAATTACCGCAAACTAACATGCGGTACAGTAGTATGTGGAAAATAGTGTTCTAAGCACCATCATGGCACATGTAGGTACCTACCTACACAAAATAAGCAATAACTTTTAATTCAAATACTCATCATCATCTGCCTAGCCTTTTCCCAACCATGTTGGGGTCGGCTTCCAGTCTAACCGGATGCAGCTGAATATTAGTATTTTACATGGAGCGACTGCCTATCTGACCTCCACAACCTAGTAACTAGGTAACACGATACCCCTTGGTAAAACTGGTTGTCAGACTTTTTGGGCTTCTAACTACCCGTAACGACTGTCAAAGATCTACAAATGACAGCCGGGACCAACGGCTTAACGTGCTTTCCGAGGCACGGCGGGTCTTGGTATGTAAAGATGGTCACCCATCCACGGACCAACCGCGGCAAGCGTAGCTTGACCTGATCGATCGACCCGTGCAGCTGTTGTAACTTAGCCACAAGCCTCTCTCAATTTTAATTCAAATACCTACAGGAAGTTAATTACGAGAAAACTTTATTTTATTCACAATTTATGACATGACATTATCCAATCAATTCTATTTTATATTTCTTCAGCAAAAATCACGAATGTTAATGTTTGTACGATTAACGTCAGTTTCCCGGATGTTACGTATGTCGTGTGTTATTAGATGAAGTAATGTTTATTACATGCAATCAATTAGGAAAGGTCTTGTGTTCGATTTTATATCTTCTTGTTCTTTACCTATTTCCACCCACTGCTAGGTAGCTTTTTAGAATATCTAACTTTATTTTAAATAGCTGTTAATGGTTTATTTTTTAGATAGGTAGTAATTCAATTAAATATTTTAATTGATATGAAGAGAGTCACTTTAAAAGTACAGACGCCAGCACATCAAGCTACCCAAAACTGTCAAATTTTCCCAATCAACTTTGAACCTTAGACGTCAGCGATAAAGTTGAAAATCTATTAAATAAATTTGTCAGATTGTAGTAGCTTGATGTGCTGGCGTCTGTACAATGTACGATACATAGAATTGCGCGTTTAGAAATAAACGCCGAATCGAATGAACGGCGCCTGCCGAAAAATATTGAGCAACCGCATAACTTCTACAAAGCATAAACAGTAGGCGCAGTCAGCAAAATAATTTACGATAGTAATCGAATTTGTAGCCATTTGAACTAACAAATTTAATAGGAGCCAAAGCTCAGGTGGCATATATGATTTAAAAAAAAGTTTATTTCCTGCAAACTATTGGTACAGACGCCAGCACATCAAGCTACCCGAAACTGTCAAATTTTTCCAATCAACTTTGAACCTTATACTTCAGCTATAAAGTTGAAAATCTATTAAATAAATTTGACAGATTGTAGTAGCCTGATGTGCTGGCGTTTGTACATTATCTTAAATTGTTTCTGATTTTTATTTTTTTGTATGGATTGTTTTAACTTTATTAGTATTGTTAATTTTGTCAGTATTATATTCCAGTTTTTATTTGTAAATTGCACATTACAGGTGGCATATAAGTTTCCATAAAGCTTATCAGAAAAAAAACAGTGGCACTCCGGGAGTGCCGACAGAAGTGAAAACTTGAAAAAAAATCGGTACCGCGGTAATTAACGCGTTGATGTCTTTTACTCCACGCACCGCGGTAATCAAAGCGTTGATTTCTTTTACTCCTCGGTGTCGGTAAACTCGGTAACAGTGTCGCGAAATCAATGGTTTAGTCCCATCTCAAAAATGCCCAACGCGCCTAAAGAAGTTTTCACTTCAAAAAACGTTAATCAAATTGGGAATCGAACTAGGGAACCGACACTCAGCATTCCAGTCTAATGGGATGAAGATAATGCTACAAGTCGGGTTCCTCCATAGAGAATAGTAATAGGTTCCGCAGACAAATTTTTCTGTAGTTTAAAGTTTTCGCCAAATTGATGTACAGAAAAACATTGAATTAACTTTGGGCACATATAATGGTGCCAGTTCCCTTGTTCACAAACTAAACTAAATTTAGTTCAGTGCATCTTTTTCTTTCTATTTAATTAAGAAAAGGACAGAAGATAAATTTTAGTTTAGTCCTGTCAAATTAATCAGCGCCTGTCACTCTCCATACAAGTTTAGACGCGATTAAAAACTTGCCGACTAAAATTACGTCAATTAACGTCAAGCGCTGATTAATTTGACAGGACTAAACTAAAATTTATCTTCTGTCCTTTTCTTAATGAAATTGAAAGAAAAAGATGCACTGAACTTAAATTTAGTTTAGTTTGTGAACAAGGGAATCGGCACCATTATTGATTATAATTGTATTTGGGGTATCAATCCCAGGATATTAAACTTTGTTTCAATTTCCCTAAGTTGTAAAATAGAAATAGCTAGGTCATCTCAACAATAAATCGTTTTATTTGTTTCCTTGCACACATGCAGATTGGATAAAAAATAATAAATGCAAATTGTTCTTTTCTCCTTGTGATTCATGCCTAGATAATTTTATATCTATTACACACGTATTGAATATGAATTAAATTGTTATTACATTAGTCACCTTAATCCGAATTTTGACCTACATTTAAATCGCCTTGCATTCCTTCGGCGCGCACGCAATGACAGTGTTGCTAGATTGAAAGTGCTTCCACAAAATTGGGTAAACAGTGAGATTGGATTGTTGTTGTGTTGTGTTGTTTGTGTTGTATTGTATATTACGGTTCGGTACTTGTAAAGCATAAAGTAATGATTGGGACACTTCTGCTGAAGTCTGCTTCGCTTGATGAAAAAGTCTCTTTTAATAAAATTTATTATTAATGAATATTATAAAATTTACTACAATTAAATTAATATGTCTATATTGGCCCAGGATCGGGTTGGGTGGAAAAAGGAAAGGGAGGCCTTTGCCCTGCAGTGGGACAATACGGGCTAATTATGATTAAATTAATATGTCGTTTATTAAATTTGATTCTTATTAAATTAAATTTTTAAATATTTCTTAAAATAAAAATAATAAAAAAAACATTTAAAAAAAATTGAGGTCCGCCGGTGTCGGGAGCAGGATCCAAGTTACCGGTGGTAAGGGCTGCAGAGAGAGGAACCTCCTCATAGTGCAAGCCGTATCGAGGAGTACCGCCTTCTGAATCAGGCCCTTGATCCAACCGCCTAACAAGTGCCTCGAGAGATGTTGGTCGAGGCTTTTAGCCAAAAGGCCATTGGAAAAAAAAAATTGCCGTTACGACACTCGGCATAATGATAGCCGAGCTCACATTCCATATGTCGACAACCTCGTGTGCTAAGTCGAGATATTTTATTTGTTTCTCTTTCTCAGCTTTCACGAGGTTCTCGTCATGAGGAATGGTACCTAACTTACATTTATAATTATACTATGTTTATTTATTTGTAGAGCATGTTAGATCAGATAGGTCGATTGTCAATGATAGTAGAAAAACAAACAACAGCTTTCCAGTCAGTGTGAAGATCATGGGCATCTATCTGTAAATGTTCGGCAGACGACAAAACTTAACAAAGTTTGACAGCAGCAGACGAGGGGAATTCCCAATGCTCGCAACATTTTTTTTGGATTTTTTTATAAGATTTGGGTAATTTCGACCTCCACACATTGCAATCCATGGCACAACAGACCTTATCATTCAAAGCGCACGCGCATAGCTCCGGTTAAGGACATCACTTTCCTTCTTACGTCAACATTCGTTTAGGGACTCATGATATAATTAGTTGCGCAAGAGTGGCTCGCCCAAGCGTTTCAAATTGACACATAGATCATAATAATAACTCAGTTATGATTTAACCAACCATGAGGTCTGTTGCCCCAGCAGTGAGCTATGGCAGGTTAGATCAGTATCTAAATACAAACATTGGTGCCGATTCCCTTGTTCACAAACTAAACTTAAGTTCAGTGCATCTTTTTCTTTCTATTTCATTAAGAAAAGGACAGAGGATAAATTTTAGTTTAGTCCTGTCAAATTAATCAGCGCCTGTCACTCTCCATACAAGTTTAGACGTGATTAAAAACTTGCCGACTAAAATTACATCAATTTACGTCAAGCGCTGATTAATTTGACAGGACTAAACTAAAATTTATCTTCTGTCCTTTTCTTAATGAAATAGAAAGAAAAAAATGCAATGAACTTAAATTTAGTTTAGTTTGTGAACAAGGGAATCGGCACCATTGTAAGAAGAATTTCATTAAGTAGTTTAAAAAAAAAACTTTTTAATAAAAATCATTTATTCACTAACCTATATATAGCTCCTAACCACCTAAACCGCTGGGTCTATAAGCACTAAGGAAGGTCTTATAGAAAATTCAATATGAAAAATAATTGAGGGGCTTGTGGTTAAGTCATAACAGCTGCACGGGTTCGATCAGCGACCACAATAGAAACGGGTTTTGTCGACGAAAGAATAGACAAAATGACAGATAAACAATAACAATCTGTCATTTTGTCTATTCTTCCGTCGGCAAAACCTGTAGAAAACCCTTTTCTATGATCGTCATGCTACGCGTGCTGGTTTTAAGCTACATTTGCCGCGGTTGATCCGTGGATGGGTGACCATCTTTAAATACCAACACCCCGGGGTGCCTCGGAAAGCACGTTAAGCCGTTGGTTCCGGCTGTCATTTGTAGATCTTTGACAGTTGTTACGGGCTTTGCCAGTCTTACCAAGGAGTATCGTGTTACCCAGTAACTGAACCCACTGAACCCAGCAACTGAATACCAGTATTTTACATGGAGCGACTGCTCCATGTAAAATACTGGTATTCAGTTGTATCCGCTTAGACTGGAAATTTTTCAAAATTTTTCCACATTTGAAACCCAGATTTGAAAGTTCTTAAATCTCACATCTCAAATTCTTTATTGTGTACCATAATGTATATATTTGGTAGGAAATAATTATATTAGTCACAATTATGGACCCTGTCAGGCACAGCATAGATCAAGTAGGAGAGAGGAGGAAGAGCACTGGTCGTTTAACGTGACAAATTATATTATTAGTTAAGTAGTTAGTAAGTTACGAGTATATATTTATTATTACAGAATTCAATTTATGAATTATAATTTACTAGCGACCCGCCCTGGCTTCGCACGGGTATAAACCGGGTTATTATACATATAAACCTTCCTCTTCAATCACTCTATCTATTAAAAAAAACCGCATCAAAATCCGTTGCGTAGTTTTAAAGATTTAAGCATACATAGGGATATAGGGACAGAGAAAGCGACTTTGTTTTATACTATGTAGTGATTATTTTATAAATTATATACGTTTATTTATTTATTAATACAGAATTCAATTTATGAATTATAATTATTGTTTAATAAATCATATACGTTTATTTATTAGTAAAATTACAGTAATCATTTATTTTTTAAATTATTCATTATTGTTTTATTTATTAAATAAACCAATTGCTAATATTGCATAAATTATTCCTACAGCAGGATCGAAAAAAGATGTGTTTAAATTTCGATCTGTTAGTAATATAGTAATAGCTCCAATTTAATTTTAAATTAATTTCTTGTTAAAAAAACATTGAATGGAAGTGCTTCAATTTTGCGGATGGCATTGTATCCTAAAAATTTGCATATCCTGTGGAATTTAGCATCTTCTCCTGGCATGGCTGACGACTCGTAGGCAGGCATGTCTTTTTTCAGGAGGTATTTAAGTTATCAAAAGCTTATTAGGTACCTACTTAGGTAAGTGGTTGTAGAAGGACACAGGTACCTACAACCTCAGATAGGAACCTGTAAAGAGTACCTATGTACGAGTACTTACTTTGAAACCTGAATTTGAATGTTAACAAGGAACGTTTTACAGGGCGACTCAACATAATCCTAATCTATATCTTCTTCTTAATATACTCGTATATAAATTACGTGTCACGTTGTTTGTTCGCGATGGACTCCTAAACTACTCAACCGATTTTAATCAAATTTGCACACCGTATGCAGATTGATCCAACTTAAAAGATAGGATAGGTAGGGTAGGTAGGGTAGGTAGGGTAGGTAGGGTAGGTAGGGTAGGTAGGGTAGGTAGGGTAGGTAGGGTAGGTAGGGTAGGTAGGGTAGGTAGGGTAGGTAGGGTAGGTAGGGTAGGTAGGGTAGGTAGGGTAGGTAGGGTAGGTAGGGTAGGTAGGGTAGGTAGGGTAGGTAGGGTAGGTAGGGTAGGTAGGGTAGGTAGGGTAGGTAGGGTAGGTAGGGTAGGTAGGGTAGGTAGGGTAGGTAGGGTAGGTAGGGTAGGTAGGGTAGGTAGGGTAGGTAGGGTAGGTAGGGTAGGTAGGGTAGGTAGGGTAGGTAGGGTAGGTAGGGTAGGTAGGGTAGGTAGGGTAGGTAGGGTAGGTAGGGTAGGTAGGGTAGGTAGGGTAGGTAGGGTAGGTAGGGTAGGTAGGGTAGGTAGGGTAGGTAGGGTAGGTAGGGTAGGTAGGGTAGGTAGGGTAGGTAGGGTAGGTAGGGTAGGTAGGGTAGGTAGGGTAGGTAGGGTAGGTAGGGTAGGTAGGGTAGGTAGGGTAGGTAGGGTAGGTAGGGTAGGTAGGGTAGGTAGGGTAGGTAGGGTAGGTAGGGTAGGTAGGGTAGGTAGGGTAGGTAGGGTAGGTAGGGTAGGTAGGGTAGGTAGGGTAGGTAGGGTAGGTAGGGTAGGTAGGGTAGGTAGGGTAGGTAGGGTAGGTAGGGTAGGTAGGGTAGGTAGGGTAGGTAGGGTAGGTAGGGTAGGTAGGGTAGGTAGGGTAGGTAGGGTAGGTAGGGTAGGTAGGGTAGGTAGGGTAGGTAGGGTAGGTAGGGTAGGTAGGGTAGGTAGGGTAGGTAGGGTAGGTAGGGTAGGTAGGGTAGGTAGGGTAGGTAGGGTAGGTAGGGTAGGTAGGGTAGGTAGGGTAGGTAGGGTAGGTAGGGTAGGTAGGGTAGGTAGGGTAGGTAGGGTAGGTAGGGTAGGTAGGGTAGGTAGGGTAGGTAGGGTAGGTAGGGTAGGTAGGGTAGGTAGGGTAGGTAGGGTAGGTAGGGTAGGTAGGGTAGGTAGGGTAGGTAGGGTAGGTAGGGTAGGTAGGGTAGGTAGGGTAGGTAGGGTAGTCAGTGATAGGTAGGTAAGGTAGGGTAGTCAGTGATAAAGATGGTCCACCCCAAACATTTATATGGCAAAACAACGTTTGCAGGGTCAGCTAGTACATACATATATAAAAATCAATTGCTGTTCGTTAGTCTCGCTAAAACTCGAGAACGGCTGGGCCGATGTAAGTGATTTTGGTTTTGAAATGTTTGTCGTAGTCCAGGGAAGGTTTAAACGGTGAGAAAATATGGAAAAACTCACGAAAAAAAATTATGAAGAAAATTCACGTTCTCATACAACAAAATCCTGAACATGCACATTCATTGACTGTTAGGCGGAACGAAGTTTGCTGGATCAGCTAGTCCTAACTATAATTTTATGAATGCGAAAGTGTTTGTATGTTGTTTGTTACGCTTTCACGCTAAAACGGCTGAACGGATTTCAATTCAATTAGGCACATGAGTAGACCAAGACAGGAGATAGGATACTTTTTATCCCGATATTCCTACGGGATCGAGACTTATGCGGGTGAAACCGTGAGGCGCAGCTAGTGTAATAAAACTTCATTTTGCGAAAGTTGTAGTAGGTACGTACCTACTTAGAGCTTAAATGACAGTTGCAAATAATTAAGGGAAATGGAGTAAGAAGTGTGCAATGTAAGTGAAGGTCGTCTCGACACTCGTTATCTGTGCTGCAGTAGGTATCAATGCAAGTTACAACAAAATACCTTGTGACATATTGCAATTAAATGAACGAAAATTTAAAACTCATATAAAAAGTACACTTTGTAAACAAGCATATTACAAATTAGAGGATTATATCCAAGATAAGAGTGCTTGGAAACATGCTGGTCCTGCTCCATAGGACAATTTAGAATCAAGACAAAATCAAACTGGTTGCTAATTTAATTGTAAAATTTATTACTTTGTGTTTTAAGTATGACATTGATTTTACATTCTGTGATTACTTCCTTACACACTGACTTATTAATTGTAAAATTTTAGGAAAATCGTCTACTTTTACAATGTTTGTAAATATGTGAGAACCATGTATCTATCACAAATCAAATTATCTATCGTTGCTACATTTTTAATTCTTTTTACCTATTGTGGTATAGTAATTTTATTCTAGGTGCATCGTCTTCACATATAATAATTATTTAACATATGTACGTACATATACAAACAATATTGTAAAACATTTTAAAAGAGTAACGGTGGAGTTTCTTGCCCATTCTTCTCCATACGAAAACTACCTTTTGGAAGGGGCGACTAGAATCAATTTTATTATTTTGTAATTTTTGACGTTCAAAAGTGCCATACATGGGCCTATTTGAAATAAATGATTTGACTTTGACTTTGAAGTACATTGAGTAACATTACAATTAAGTCATTCATTGGAAAAGCTTCGGTAAGAGGATTCGAGAAAGTTGTTTCAGACGCTGAACCGCTGAAGATATTTTGATGCCGGTTTTTGGAAAAGCATATGTTGCTTCATAACCTCAAGTTAATTTGGAATTGGGATGATGCCAGGGTAAAAAAAAAGAAATTCTATTTAGTCCGTCACTCAGATAATAAAAAAATATTAGACACGTATTTTTTGGTTTATCATATTAATAAAAAAATACTTAGATAAAACGCATTAAAGTTGGGGAGTGGGGGTCGCTACGTCACAAGTATAAAATCTAATACTCGTGACGTCATGGCACATTTTAACTCAATGTATCGTCGTAATCTTTTGATTACGTATAAAAAGAAAAAATACGTCTACAATTTTTTTAATAATTAACCTGAAGGACAATAGTACATATTGCAAAGGCCGGGAAATAGGTAATTGCAGGTCGAGTATGAGTTTGAAGGCCGAGCCGTAGGCGAGGACTTCACTAATACGAGACAGGCAATTGCCATTATAATGCTTTTCTGAAAAGAATGCAGGGAAATAAAAGTAGTTAAATTTCCATAATTTTTCAAGTTAATGCCGTTTTTAACATGAACTGTACATTTCAGCATGGAATAAATTGCCCATAATGTAGATGGCTTTTTAGTTTTAGTAATCTCATTAAAATACGCCAAAAATACACAGTTTGGAGAAAATTCTCGTTTTTCCAAATCATAAAATTTTCATATACTTTCATGTATTTTTCTTTTGACTTCGCTGGAAACAGGTTTTCCATTGCTAATTTGGCTTCTGATCTTAAATCTGGTGGAGTACAATTAATCTCCATTTCACTCTCTGAACCGTTGGAACTCATTTTAATTATCTATTATTTAGGTAAATAACAAATCAAGATGAATTTTCCGCTTTGCCACCAATCTTCTATTTATCATCTGTGCCGAAAGGCAAACGCATCTAAGGCTATACAGCCACGTGAACGCAATTTTTACTAAGCAAAGAGAACTTTGGTATGCCAAGAATGATAAAAGAGATCCAATCAAAGAGTATTTAATAACCCCAGCACGCCATTTCATACAACATTGCTGGAGCGTTGCAATGTTCCAAATTCAAAAAACGCGCCTGCAATGGATTTGATTTTCTTTGACCGTAAATTCGATACTTCGCGTGTTCTTTGTTCGAAAATAATGACAATATTTCCATGCATGTTTGAGATTTTTTTTTATCTTTGTCGTCCCTATTAGTCCTGACACGGCTGACTAGGAACCCTGGCCAGGCAATCAAAATTAGAGTCCAAAACTTAGCGTTGCGGTTAACATTTTCAGCAGCTACGTAGCTTGTGTCCATCCAAAAATAGATTTCCTTGTCGAAATAAACTATCATGTTCTGTTTTAGGTTTTCATTTCATGTGTAATTTCGGCCGATTTTCTTGGATTTATTCTTATACTGCATGTAACAGGTGTGGTTTGCGGCGTCTGTGAAAATGTGCGAGATAGCACATCCTGTGTTTCTTATGCGTTTGGTTACTGTTTTTCCGTTTAACATTTCATGTATTTCTTTTGTCTTGTTTTATTCCTAGCACGGTTAATCAAGTCTCTCATGATAACTCTCTCATACCTATCGCCTTGGGCTTTAGCTGTTAGCTTTAGTGATTGTCGATACTTTCAAACCAGAGGGACAGGTGACATTATATTTGTATCTTTTCCCGAAAGTACCGAATTACCCGAGTTTTGATTTTGGAAAACCCGGTTCCTAAAACGACGCAAATTTCCAGGATTCCCCGGGTCTTTTTACCAGTAGTGAGTGTTCGTAAGTTCCTTTAACATTAGTTTTTGTTAGTTTTTAAAGTGAAACTTTTATTACATCGTCTCAAACTTTTTCGTCTGTGTGTTGCATGTCGCGTGACGGTCGGCCGCGGAGTAGGGATAAAGTGAAAGGCGCTCGTCAGAGCAGCCAAGGCCAATATGGCGGCGCCTACAGAAGTTTCACTTTTACCGTGGTTTCATAAAACCACACAATCCTTTTTTTATAAGTAACTAGCGACCCGCCCCGGCTTCGCACGGGTGTAAACCGGGTTATTATACATATAAACCTTCCTCTTCAATCACTCTATCTATTTAAAAAAACCGCATCAAAATCGTTGCGTAGTTTTAAAGATTTAAGCATACATAGGGATATAGGGACAGAGAAAGCGACTTTGTTTTATACTATGTAGTGATACTTACATAAGTACACTTCCTACTGCTTTTACAAAGGTGCTTTCCCAATTTACAAAATCGCCTCGTTGGTCTAAAGGTCGCGAACACTACAGCTGAGCATGAACTCCAGAGTCCGATTCCCGGGTCGGGCAAAACTGTTATTGGGTTTTCCATCTGGAATTGCTCAGTAGCAGGCCGGTGTCTGGATTTGTGCCCGGTTGATGGCGGCTCGCCCCCTATTACATGGGACTGGATAAATGTGGGTGTAAGGCACACCTGTGCCTTTTTTTTTTGTTTGGTTAGTTATCAAATAACTTCTCCTGCTCTGGGCGGAACGGGATGTCAGACTTTTCTTTTAGTTATTGTTTCTTTTGTTTTTTAATTTGATTTAAAAAAAAAACCAAATTAATTCACTAGTTCACACTAATAAATAATTGTTTGCCTTACTTGGGAAGAGACTGGATTCCACGACACAGGGAATCCTAGTGTGGGGTCCAGGGAATTTGTAAAAAACTAGCACCTAAGGCTCCTATGTAATCTATAACTCGTTTTTTTTTATTGTACTGTGTTTTTGTGAACTGAATAAAGCTTTTTTTAACTTTACTTTTACTTTTTTCACTCTTATTGACTAAAACCCACCCGTGTTCCTTCAGTTGCCTGTATGTTGCCAGGGGCCACGGTATCCTTTTCGGAATTTCCCGAACCCCTAACTAGTGATACAAGTGAATACCACAGTAACTGTAAGGTATTTAAGCTCAGCTGGTCCATAATCAGCCATGTTCCCACTGCTGGGACACAGGCTTCCTCGACAGGTAGTGGGCCGTAATCCACTACGCGGGCCCAGTGCAGGTTGGTAGATGTTACATGTCTTCGAATTTTCGGTTCTAGGACATGCCGGTTTCCTCACGATGTTTTCCTTCACCGTTTTGAGAGAAGTCGTGATGAAGTTTTTTACACAAAGTGAAGTAAAATACAATAGACGTGGATTTATTTAGTAACCTGCACCCTAATTGCGTAATACAACACAATCACAATTTGTTTCGATTTGAAACAGATTTCTAATCCATTGCTTCATAAGATGGAAAAAAAATCTGTTCAACAACGTAAATAACGCAATGAATGTTGTTGAACTGTCAAAATGAAACAAATTTCGCGAAATTGTTTACGAAAATAAGTTACGCAATTAGGGAACTGTTACCTATTTCTAAAGAGCCATAAAAAACCCTGAAAAAAATTGATACTCAACGAGGTATCCTTAGAATGACGATTGACTTATCGCGAACCCGAACACGGCGTGTTGCCACACCGAGCGCTGAACGCAGAGTCCGCACCCACGGTACGAACCCACGATCTATAACTCGTATGTCGGGGCCGTTACCACTGGGCCACCACTGCTCTCTGCTTACATACATACATGTTTATCTCTAAATAGAAATCTCCATCTAAATAAGATTTCCCGCTATTAATACTCCGTAATATCTATAAAATAACCGACGTCCACATTAAATTCTATAGAACTTGTGCTGATAATATCTTTGACCTTTACATTTATATGAACTTTACAACATTACTTTATGTATTTATCTATGCATTATGACTATATGTTTCTTGAATCACCTAATGCTGACTTTTACTGTTGCTGTCTTCTTTATTTTTCATGTGGTTAGTGGTGTGGTAACTTGGTGTCAGAGTTTTAAAGCCGCCCATGGGCCTCTGACTTGACTTCACATGCCGTCGAGAAATATCTCTCAGACATGCCGGTTTCCTCACAATATTTTCCTTCACCGTTTTCCGTCTGCTCGTAACAACAAAATATTTATCATATTTTTAAGCTCGTGACTTTCCATCTCGCCTTTAGTGCTCCACAAACCAAACCATGTCTTCTACATAGCCCCGAAATCTATTACCAATGTACCCAAAATATTAAATGCTTGAATACAACATGATCACAAGAACGCAACCAGTCCATTCATCTGGCTAAACCTCGTTAGGTCAAGGTCCCTAATATTAATAGCAGTCTTTTGTCCGGCTGCACCATTCGTCATATTATTTTGGCAACTCACACGCACGTCAAAGGCACAGTATAAATAAGTAACAGTATTATGTCTTTATAGAAAACGGCCGAAACAACGCGCTTCGAAGACTCGAGTGCGTGGGAGTTCCGCACGGACGCGGAAGGTTTATCTATCGAGCGGCCGTAGTATTACATACAAGTATTAGTGGTAGTAGAAGTAGAATAAATACTGTTACTTTGTTATACTGTGTCAAAGGTTAATACTTAATAGTAACCGGTTAGATTAACTATTTATTGTGGTATTTGTATTGTTCTGAGAAAGGCGGGCTTTGCCTTGATACTATGGGTAGGTGTATTGTTTAATCGGTGTTAATGTGATCTGGTTCGATCGAAGGCTTGTGAGGTCTGTAGCTTTGCGCGCTTTCTTATTGTCCAAGATTCCAGTGCCGCCAGAAGTCGGTCGGTGAGCAATGGGTAGCTCGCCGTCCGATAAGGACCAGACCCGGGTCGACGGCGCGTTGTGTTCAACGCGCGAATTGACGGGGTTCGCCGGGGCTGCATAGAAGTCCGAAAGGGAGATCGTGGCCCCCCGGCAACATGGCAACCGAAGGAACACGGGTGGGTTTTAGTCAGTAAGAGTCTGACACGCCCTCCCGCTCCACCCAGAGCGGGAGAAGTTATTTGTTAATTTCCCGCCAAAAAAAGGGCCGCCAGAAGTAATTATTTTCGGATGAACAAAATGTGTAAGAATGAGTAGTGTTAGAATGTACTATGATCGTATGCCTACCTGCTAGCTTGTCCAGATGGCTATTTTCTAGGTCTCAGGTAATCAAGGTAGGTACGTAAAAACGCTATTCACCTTCTCATATCTTATTTCAGCTCTACAGTATTCTGTTCAATCCTACAACCCCCTCTTATCTTAAAGAACGGTTCAAGTTCCTTCATGACACACATAATAGATATCTGAGGTCATCGGAAAATTTGAGACTAGAGATGCCGATGCATTCCACTGGCTTTTATGACAAATCTTTTAACCCTTAGCAAGTCGCGCGTCCCCCCGCGGAACTTAAGAAAAAATGCTACTATCTATTTTTACAAGTAAAACAGCTCCCAAGGAACCCGGGAAGGTATAATACATGCCGTGTTAATGGCTCTTTATTGACGAATTCTCCGTTTTTCCGAAGGCCTACCCAAAAATCAAAAGCACTTGAGATTAGATTGACATAATAAGTGTTTTAGGTAAACTTTGGCTGGCGTTCAAAAGGTTAAGGTTCTAGCAGTACGGTTATGGAATGCCTTGCCCGTGTCGATAAGGCGTGCTCAATCTTTGTCCACTTTTAAAATTCTGGTAAAAAAACACTTCCTCTCTCCTTAAACATCATCATTACATATAGGTCCTTGCTCTTGTTTCATGTTTATAATTTTATGTATATCTGTTATTTATCTAATTTAAATATAAATATTTATATAGGTAATTATTTGCTTTATGTATTTATGTATCTGTTGTATATGTAAATGGTACACCACTGACTACCTGCAGTATTGTCTCTCCTTTTCCATTTAAATCCATCCAAAGGTTGTCTGTAAAAGATCGCTTTTAGCGATAAGACCGCCCATTGTGTCACCCAATGTAAAATTTCTAAATTAATGTCTGTAATTTTTATGGTGTAGGTACATAATAGAGAATATTCTATCTTCTATATATCTATCGTTAAAAATCAGTCATTAATACTCCCAGACACTTCCCGTCGGCAGTATTACATTACAGACGATTTAAAGCTCTTAAAAAAGCGGCTTTTGAGTTTTTACCAGGACTCACAGTCTACTCGCTGGTCACGGTTCACTTGTCGCTAAGTTTGAACGCATTGCATGAATTAAGTGTGTTGCCCTTCTTTAATTTGTATTCTGTTGTATTTTATTAGCAGTAATGACTTTCCTAATATTTTTTTAAACTAATGTTGAACGTATAGCCTGTTGGTATTCTTTTTAATTAATAAATAAGCAGTTTAAATCCACGTTCTAGCCGTTGGTCCCGGCTGTCATTCGTGGATCTTTGACAGTCGTTACGGGTCGTCAGAAGCTCGAAAGTTTGACAATCAGTCATACCAAGGGGTACCGTATTACCTAGTTACTGGGTTGTGGAGGTCAGATAGGCAGTCGCTCCATGTAAAATACTGGTATTCAGCTGCATCCGGTTAGACTGAAAGCCGACCCCAACATAGTTGGGAAAAGGCTAGGCAGACGATGATGAGCCACGTTCTCATCTATAGATTAAAAAAAAATCTTTATCAACAAAAGGGGGTTTTTGTCCATACAGATATGCCAACCCCATCGTACCTTAACAACTATTTAACTTTAATTAAAATATAACACTACAACTATAACTATAAACTGTAACAGAAATTTAATCATTTAATGACTAGGCACAATTTTCCCCAGACCACACCTCTTTAGAATCGCTGATCTAAGGTTTGCTAAAATGTTTTGAATTAGCCCAAGGTCCAAAATGTTATCAATATCATAGATAGATAAAGTCGTCTGTTCACACGAATTATCAATATTAACAATACCTATCGCTAGCCTAAGTATTAAAAAAGTTATCCATAAATTCAACTACTCGTAAGTTCAATAAGTCACTAAGCATGAATCAGCAGTACCAACTTCGCCCTTGTCGCTCAAATTTAAAAGCCACTCACCCAATTCTTTCACAACTTCTGTACAGACTACCTATCGAACAACTCGATCAGTTCGGACTGAAGTCATCGGGAAGTGACCTCAGCTGATCAGATTAATCGAACAATGCCCATCAGTAGGTGCCTTGACCCGCGACCTTTTGCTCCGTGCTAAAACAATTACTACTTGATGAAAGGTTGACCATTTTGTACCGAGATTGTGAGATTATGTTATGAAGGATTGTTTGGACTAATCGTGTAGTTGATATGAATTTGAATGTAGTTTGTAATTATCAATTTTGAATGGTGTCTTGAGGTGTGGTTGTTTTGCTTGTTTTGTTTTTTGGTTGTCATTGGGCTTCTGATCAGTCATTACAGCAATGGTAGGTTCAGTCAATTAACTAGAAATCGTCTAAATAAAAAAATGCACGACTCTCCACAAAAGTTTAAATACAAACATCTGAAATGTGTTTGCAACAAGCAGTGGAGGTGTGTTGGGATACTTTTTTTTATGTATGCTACTCGAAGACGGCTGGACTAATTTGAAAAATTCTTTTTTTGTTTGAAAGGCTATACTTTCAAGTTGGTCCCATTGTCATTTGGTCACGATCTGATGATGGGATTTTAGAGAAATCGAGGGAACTCTTCAAATATTACAGGCACATCTATAGCGATTTGGATATTTTTGATGAGCAGTTGACATTAGGCTATTGTAACTTAGATAAATTACAAACCAACCCACTAAAAAGGGTTTTTTTTTTTACAAAAAATACAACCGACTTCCAAACTACAAAGTGAAAACTAATTTTAATTTTGGAAGTCGGTGTCAAAAAACTAAAATACTGATCCAAAGACACCGACTTCCGTGTCGGTTGTATTTTTTGTGAAAAGGTTTGTTTTAAATTAGATGTTTTCTACATTTCTATTGATAAGATAAAATTACATAGAAATTCTTGGGATAAGAGTCATTGCAGTGTGCTAAGCTTTGGCAACTTAACGAAATTATTATTTCTTTGCTTGCGCCGAATTTCCCTATTATTGTATGCCCTTCATTAAATCCCTCGATACTCGTCACCCTGAATCGCACGTAGCCTTAAGGACTACTAAGAATATTTATTATTACTTACAGATGAAGTTCCGAGCGCCGTTTCTTAGTAACAGCAACCATTCTTGCTATTAACAGTTACCTACCTACTTCAGGACTTAATAAGGTCATAGGTGAAGGATGATATGGATCCCTCTCTGGAGCGCAGAGCATTGTCAGTTAGGACGAATATGCTGGCCCGCAGATTTTCTCGATGTACAGACGCAATTAAAATAACCCTTTTTAAGGCTCAGCACAGCACTGTACTCGGGAGCCCTGTGGTTCACATATACCCAAAAGGCTTACAATGCTCTGCGTATCCAATACCGCATTCAGGGTGTTGCGATTGCCGCGCTTCTGTAGTGTCTCGGCAATGTTTGCAGACGCACGCACTGACGGCTTTGAGGCACTGTTGCGTAAGAAATCTGCCTCGCTACTCGGCAGGCTGCGTGGCAGTCGCAACACTATCCTGCAATTAATAGCCGCCCGGGCAGACAGCCCGCTAGTGTGGGCGCTTACAAACCGGACCCGTTCTGTTTTAGTTATTAAGTACTAACATAGGCTAAGGTTTTTTGTTACTAACACTATATACCATTGTAGTCTGCAATAATAATAATAATAAATAGGTACTATTGCTTAGTACTATATATATAGGTATTACTGCTTCCAAAAAATCAGTCTCCAAATGCCTCTCATTTTTGGCAACATCAACAATCAATCCAAAAATTGCAATGTTTTAGGAAGTAACAAACATTACGACTTTAGCGCAGACGCCCACACGTCGGCATATAATGCTTAATTACTAATTAAACCAGCTTTTATCTTCAGGATGTATGAAGTTGTCTAAAGTTCAAGGATTCTGTGTGATCTAATCTTTATGAGGCGGAATGTTTTACTAGCAGGTATATTGCGAATGGATTTATTTGTCTAGAATTTAATGCTAAAGGAGGCGTATCAGGAAAACTTGTATGATTATTCAAATAAAATAGTTAACACTGAAAACGACTGCAGCTCTGCTGATGCTCTCTGCCATTCCTACAAATAACAAAACGGTAGTTATTTGAGAATACCTACTCTAGAATCAGGAGCGTAGCTACCGCCGTATCAGCTGTATCAATGATACGGGGCCCCCAAGCTACAGGGTCCCCTAAGCAAAAATTCGTCTAATATTAAAAAAACAATGTGTTTTAATTCAGGCTAAATACCCATATACAAAAAAGAATAAATAAGTAGTAAAAAAACAAAACAGTAAAAACATTAAAAAAATATTTAAAAATTATCATTAAAAATTTTCATTGATAATTGTCATTAAAAATTAAAATTATCACAGAAATAAATATATATAATATCTTCAAAAAACATTTCGTCATTTTTTATTCTCGTTTATGTGAACAAAAATCTAGTGCACAAATATGGGACTTGCCAGGTTGCACGAGACTACCCTCAAAATGCTGTTATTGGCGCGTCTCAGACTTTGCCAAAAAGACGCGACCCTCGACCTCATGATAGCGTAAAACCTCCAACTCTTATTGATGAGGAGCCTGTAATTAATAAATACCTAATGAAAATTAACGTGATTTGTTTATGGCTTACTGAGGCTTCAAGCTAAAGGCACGGTCCGACTCTCAAGCTCTTATATTCATTTAGTAAAATCGCACAGAAAATCTATACTGCGAGTCAAGATGCTCCAATTTTTGAGCTTGCTACGCTCACTCTTACATTCTCTTAGTCCGAGTCAGGATTCTCCAAATTTATAGCTGGCTTCGCTCGCTCTTGCATTGTCTAGTAAAATTCCAATGAGATCTTCAACAATCTCGGTTCAGAATGCTTCTTTTTTCTCTTCAGTGAAAACCTAATGTATCTGAGTCAGTTTTCTAGCTTGCCTCGCTCTTCCTTGGATTCTCAGTAACGTCACAATGACAGCTGCTCTCACCTCAGGATGCTATTTAATTTATTTTGTAATATAAAATAAAACCCTCCTTTTGAGCTTCGTTTTGAGGGCCCCCAACATACTTTGATACAGGGCCCCTTTACGTCACTGTCTAGAATACCCTACAAGTTAGTCACGTTAATAATTTAAAATAAGAGAGCACTTGGGATTTCTTTGAATTTAAAAAGTTTGTTTTGACATTAAACTACAGGGTTTCTTGCATAACTCATCATCTGTTACGACGCCTCATTGAGGTCGATAACAATTAAAATTCTATTGTGTCTCGTTAATGACAGTTGAAAGGTTAACAAGTCTGTCTCTAAAATTAACAAGCGTCTTCAAATTCCCGTTTAATTAAGGAATCATCAGATCCCTTAAGATCAAAGGAGTGGAACCAATTCAAAACCCTTCCGAACGCAACTCACGAAGAATCTTCTCGTCTCCGAACACTATTACCGCTGTCGAAACAGCAGTAAGTACCTAATTATGTATTATAATTTGTTGCTCTTGTGTTCGTGTCGACACACGGTATACTAATTAAAACGTATTATTTATGACTCGTATGGCAACGAAACACTGTAACAGCGTCGTATGACAAGTCGTGTCATCGTGTCATTCATGTGTTTTCAAATGACAAAACTAATTTTGTAATGATATTAGTTGTGATTGCTAAATAGTGCTTCTTTGAGTAAACTGTTGTGTTCTGTGGATATCATAAATTAAGGAAATAGCTATTTGGTTGATCCTCTCAAAACTTATTTGACCTTCCAATGATGTACGCTTTTTAGGGTTCTGCAGTCAACAAGGAAACTTTATAGTTTCGCTATGTCCGTCTGTCTGTCTTTCCGTGGCTTAGTTCAGAGACTCTTAGTACTAGAAAGCTGTAATTTGGCATGGGTATACATATTAATCACGCCGACAAAGTGGTAAAATAAAATCATGTTTTTTTTAGGGTAGGTACCTCGAACCTCCCCTACACGTGAAGTTGGTATGTTTTTTTTCTTCTCGTCTATCCCAAGTTAAAGGTCGTTCAAAAATATTGTGAGTGTGTAAAAACCATTTTTGAATTAAGGGATTCGTTTGCGAAATATTAAGCTTTAAAGTGTTAATTTTTCTTAGAGAAATTAAAAGGAAAACTATCACAGCTAACTAGACTTTACAAGTTAACGAGTAATAATCGACCAACTTACATTTGCAGTTGCAAAAACATGTTCTCCCATACATTCCGTAGAGAACATGTTTTTCAACTACAATGTTAAGTTTGTTCTTGGGATAAATTTATCCCAACTACATGACCCTTTATTGTGCGTGGTCCGACACGCATGTGGCCGGTTTTTTATTTAAATAAATGATCCTTTTTTTAAAGACACACATGTATAAATAAACTTACCCCTTATTTCCATGGGGCTGTAGAAACTACAGAACACCACCTGCTATGATCTGAAGAGTTGCCTCTTTCTTGCTTTTTCCCAAAGTTGGTCGCAGTAAGTAAGTTAGGACACCCATACCAAATGGGTTAGGTTAGAACTGTGACCAACCACGTCACACATCCAATTTGGTCGCGCACGAAAAGAGGCGCATTTGTTATAATTTATTTAAATTTTTAAATTGTTTTTGTTTTAATTTTTTATTACGGACACTTACACATCTACATTGTTCTCACATGTATCATTTCAACACGAATGATGTAACCAATATTTTGTACAATATTTTGATTTAAAAGAGTGTCCGTGTTCTTGCCCATTCTTCTCCATAGGTACCACTCCTCTTTGGAATGGGCAACTAATGCTTTGAGTTTTTAAGTTTTTTTTTAATATAATAGTGTCCATTAATATTTTTTAAATCCATTTGACATGATATTGAGAAAACTCAGCATTTGGTAGATAGTATTTGCTCCAAGCTCTGCCCCGCGCTATAATTAACACTTTCGACTCCACTCACTTTTCATAGAGCTCATATGCCATGCCGCCATAAATATTGCAAGTGAACCCTCAGGAGGGGTTCCCGGCACTAAACGTGTTAATGTATGTCAAAATCCTTATTTCGTTAAGGCTCCACCACACAGGCACGTCGTGACTTCACAATACGACTTCGCGATATTATTATCAATCCGTATTAAGGTGGTTTTATACCGGCGAAGCGTGGATAGGATGGGCGAGAATTGAAATCACGCTTACCCTTTTACACCGAAAGATATCCAGCACTGCCTCGCGCCGGCTCGCGATATCTCGCGCTGCGGCTCATGTTATCACGCCACCCTGCCAGCCGTGTCTGGCACACCGGTCAGCCGAGAATATAGTATGCAGAGAAGATGTCTTGCGATGGTTGGAGCGAGTCGGCGCGTGCTAGCGTGAGACATCGCGAGTCAGCGCTTGACGGAGAGAGACCGTGCGGGTCCTCGATGGCCGGTGCGAGATTTGTACATTCGTTTTACAGAGTAAATAATTGCTCTATTCATACAGCAATAAAGTTCTAACAAATATTGTACTAACAAATATTTCAATTCTCGCCTCGCACATCCTCGCGCATCTAAACCTTTTACACCAAAGATGGGCAGGGCGTGGATAGAAATTTTGCAATACAAATTTCAATTCTTGCCCATCCCATCCACGACTTGCCTCGCCGGCGTAAAACCACCTTTACAATAGGTACTTATCAGCGGGCGCTAATATGGCACGTCGAGTGTAAAAAAGAGACTGTATGATTGACAGATAAAAAGCTCAAAGCCGAACTTTTTCTGGAACTTTTTTACCCGACTACGGCAAAGCCAAAAGGAAGGGTTATTTACTATTATCACTTACATTTGTTTTTACAGCCACAATTTCCACACTCAGAGACAAAAACCAACTAAACACCACCACCAGTTTAACAAAAATGAAATTTTATAAACTGTCCTAGTTTGACTGACAGGATCCAAATTTATATCTATCGATTGACTTGGATTATAAATTAACAAGTCTAAAGTAACCACTCTGAGTACCGGCACAAGTCATACAGAGGACAATATGTTAAGTGTCACTCTCTGGAATTCCGCTCAAAACATGTAAAGATATCCACTTACAGAGAGACGCTGTTGAGTATCTTTATTGCCCGCCCCACTGGTGCAAACTTTAACAGGTTTGGACCGGCCCTCGGCACTTTAAACAGCTTCTCTATCGGCTCTTACCGCAGCCTACTGTTTGGAACGAGCAATCCCAAAGATTCTAGTATTTGAGGATAATTCAGCATACTACGAAAAACCATAAAAACCTATTTAACTAGTGCGATATTACCCCTTACCTCCAACTTTTAGTAACCAACCATTTATGAACTGCTATTGTATGTGTGTACTGTACATTATGTACTACTATTGTATGTGTGTACTGTACATTATGTACTACTATTGTATGTGTGTACTGTACATTATGTACTACTATGGTATGTGTGGACTGTACATTTTGTACTACTATTGTATGTGTGTACTGTACATTCTGTACTACTATTGTATGTGTGTACTGTACATTATGTACTACTATGGTATGTGTGGACTGTACATTTTGTACTACTATTGTATGTGTGTACTGTACATTCTGTACTACTATTGTATGTGTGTACTGTACAATAAATAAAGTCGCATCAAGTGACTGTAAAGAGCCTCAAATCACATCATGACAGAGGTACTCGTTACTTGTTGACAAGCCCACATGGCCCTTCCCATATCTATTGGCATTGTAATTTGGAAATACTGTAAAAGCCAATTATTTTTAAAAGAGTTACCGTGGAGTTTCTTGCCGGCTCTTCTCCATATCAAACGACCAATTGGAACCATGCACCTAGCTTCTGACATTTCATATATGCCCATGTAGTTTCATGTGAAATGAAATATTTTGATATTATTTTTTAGAGTAAGAAAAGCTGTGCACTTTAAGTTCTACTAAATAAAACGCAAAACAAGAATCCAAAATGTATTTTAAAAAAAACATTGCCTAGGCACACATCTCGGAGCTAAGCTAAGAGTGTCTGAGGCTCTGCTTATGGTACAGGGTACGCAGGCCAAAAATAATGAGTAACAGAACCAACCCGCTGAGAAGGACGATGTTTTTGTCCAGCTTGAGTTTCGACACGTGTTTGCTCAGGCCATAGAAGACACCTTTGCGTCTACGGTATCTCATTCTGAACGATTTCTTAAACCTGTATAGTCATGTCCACTTTTTTCATTGCATTACTCTTCGTTAAATTGCTCATATTTTCAGAGGTTGTATAAAATTCTGGAACAAAGAATATTAATTGAAGGTGGCGACAGAAATGTTGAAAGAGACGATTTCTGCCTTGGTTACCTCTGCTTGTCTTGGAATGTGCATGTGATGAAGAGAGATGAAAATAAATGTTGATGGACGGAGACGGAGAGAGAGACCATAGAAGAGATGGATGGATTGTGTGAGCTACGATATGAATGACCATGGACCAATGAAAAAGGTTGTGGGCTGACAGGGGAGAATTGAAGATAACAACATATCGACCCCAATTCGATGTCAATTAGGAGTCTCGCATTTGAGGTTTATTTCCAGTAGTTCCATGTAGATAGTTTCACATGAAACTTCTGCAACTCACTAGTTCCGTGTATGGAACTAGTGCGAGTATTAACAAACGTTAGGCCTTTATTCCCCGTAGTTTCATGTTCTGCGAGCATATTAAAAGTAGCGCTCATTCGGCTTGCGCGCAGTTGGTCACAGTTATAACATAACCTAGATATATAACATCACCCAGTTCAATATGATGAATGATACAATAAGCCTCAGAAATGTTTTCACATTGAACTGGGTGAAAAAAGTTAGGTTAGAACTGTGACCAACCGTGCGCGAGCCAAGCGAGCGAAGCGAGCGGTGCCGCGGCAGTGGCCAGTGAGTGCTCTTCCTTAGTTGCTCGCAAAAATATTTTCACCATTATCTAATTATCCGTGATATCGCAATATCCGAAAATTCGAATTATCAGATATGAAACTCAACTATAATCACCAGCAGTTCCATATAAGAGAAATGTCGGCTATAAAACTAATTTAAAATTACATGGAAGTAATGGTACAAAATATATTTTTTTTAGGTTGCAATAGGTCTATGTGGAACTAGCTACATGGAACTACTGGGAATAAAGGGCATTTGGAATATGTAAAAGCAACTAACTACTCACTACAACGAACTAACAACTATTCACAAATTCTAATAATGGTGAAGTACCTATTAATGACGCCTCTAAGTAGTGTCCGGTTTAGTAAACATCAAGTACAGGGATCTAAGGACTATAGCGATGACGATCAGGCCACCTGTCATAGCGACCACAGAGGGTATCTGTGTGCTCCACTTCTCCTTCTTGTCGGCGCGCATCCATTTCTTCGCCATGATCCTGACTTGCTTAATACACTTCTCGTTTCCTCCGGGACAGCAGAATTTCCACCCTGCTGATCATAGAATGGTTCAGGTTTATTCATCTTATCACAAAAATTGAATTTTTATTCTTGTTTTTATGACAGCTTTGAAGGCCACATTTTTAGGCCGGATGTGATTGTAGACGGATTTTGATTCATTTTACTGTAATTTGGGCAGAATTTGGTTCAGGATTTGTTTGGTGTCATTTTGGAGAAGTGACGTTAGTTTTACTTTTAAATGGTGCTTCTGTCAGGTATTACGACCTGACAGAAGCATTAAGATCAAGGTTTTGTTGAAAGAACGTTCATCCAAAAAGTTGGCAACGTTGCAAATAGCTGTCAAATAATTCGCTGTTTTGATTAATTTGGCAATATTACTGTATGGAAATAAGAAATATGGCTAACTAGTCAAATAAAATATTGATTATGAAATGCAATAATTAATATCGTAACACCGAATATTTAGTTTTACATGTAAAAAAAGTATTTGGAAACTTTCCAAGTGCCTTTTTACAACTAAAATGGTTACAACATCAAATTCGGTGGTACAATTGCAATTCGTTATTAATATTTTAGTTCAGTCGTTAGCCATATTTCATATTTCCATACAGTAATATTGCCAAATTAATCAAAACAGGTAAATATTTGACAGCTATTTGCGACGTTGCCAACTTTTTGGATGAACGCTCTTAAAACAGAAAAAGATACTAGTATTCAATGAAAACAACTTTTAGTAAAAGATCATTTAGATAGAGATACCGTCGAAGATAAATAAATAGTTATGTATGCTGGTTTACTGCCAATGTTTACTAATGTTTTTTCAAGATACATCGACTGACTACTAATGATATTTGAAGGATGCCTTGTACAGCTTGTACACGAATGAAGCAATGGACTTTGAAACACTTTAAGTGCATTGCTACTTATGACCTTAAGGCTTACGGAGTTACAATGACCAAAGATGTCATTGCGTAAATGGACGTTTACTTGTGCACAAAATACGTCAATGGAATTATAAGAACAACGTCCTTCTGCTTTTGATAAAAAACCGGCCAAGTGCGTGTCGGACCACGCACAATGAAGGGTTCCGTAGTTGGGATGAATTTACCCGAAAACAAACTTAACTTTATAGTTGATAAACATGTTCTCCCGTACGGAATGTATGGGAAAACATGTTTTTGCAACTGCAAAGTTAAGTTGGTCGATTATTACTCGATAACTAGTAAAGCCTACTTAGCTGTGATAGTTTTTCTTTTAATTTCGTTATATAAACTACTGCTGTGATTTTTTTCACACATCCAAAACCAACCATTTAGCTGGCAGGGGGGGGGGACACTTGACTCTAACAAAAATTAGCACTTTAAAGCTTAATATTTTGCAAACAGATCCCTGAATCCAAAAATGGTTTTCACAAACTCATCATGTTTTTGTAAGACTTTTCCAATGATATCCCACACTATGGGATAAAATAATAAAAAATAAAACATCACCACTTTACGTGTATACACTTTACGTGTACCCTAAAAAAAATGTTTTTCATAATTTTGTTTTACCACTTTGTCGGCGTAATTAATATGTATACCTATGTCAAATAACAGCTTTCTAGTACTAAGGGTCTCGGAGCTAGACCGCGGACAGACAGACAGACAGACAGACGGACATGACGAAACTATAAGGGTTCTTTGTTTACTACGGAACCCTAATAAAAAACAATACGCTATGATCATTTATTCATCTCAGAGAAGAGAATTGATCATTACACACTTGTTAACTGCGTATAAATTAAGTAGATGTTACTCCTCACTGTTGTAAAAAATAATGTCAGTGGTATCTGAGATTTACTAAGAAATATTTGGCTACACTAAACGATCTCATTTGAAAACTTGACTGGCTTGATGAAGATAGCAGAAATCTACTGAATGCAAGAAACCAGGTCCAGTCGATGTGGGCTTGCGGACGGTGAGCAGTGGGTAGCTCGCCGTCCGATAAGGACCAGGCCCGGGTCGACGGTGCATTGTGTTCTACGCGCGCTTCAAGGAGATGTCAGCACAACTGATGGGGTCCGCTAAGGCCGATGCCTGCCGGGGTTGCGGGAAAGTCTGAAAGGGATAAGATAAGATATTTATTTTGCAAATATGGGTAAGTACAAAACTCGGTGACATAAAAAATATAATTAGCAACAGTCATATTTAACCAAACGGCATGCAAAAGTACAAAAAGAAATACCCTAGAGATGTTATCTCAGTCATATAAATAATGATAAACTGTGTCAATATGAAAATTGATTAACTAATTACAATTTAATTATGAATCAATAGTAATTTATACTGTACACAATTCTTCTGCAGTCAACTTACTTCGTATTTGAATTAAATAAAAATTAAATTGAACACCTTAAAGTTAAATTAAATAAAAATTAAATTAAATGTCATATTTTTCCAAATTACAAACATTATAAAAGTAATCAAGAAATTCCTTTCTCCGTTAAAAATTCCGTCACACTATAATACACTTTGTCTACTAAAAAAATTCGAAGTTTTTTTTTAAATAACGTCAAGTTTAATTCTTTCCAGCTCCTCCGTAATTTATTATAAATGACTGGTGCCATGTAGCAGACACTCTTGCGCATTAAAGTCGTTCTCGCACTAGGGAGACACAGCTTACTATTATCGCGCCTATTTCGTGGAAATAAGTCAGCTATGCGGTCAAAACAATTAGGATTCAACTTTACAAACACTGCCATTTCTAAAATATATATGCATGGTAAAGTTAATATTTTATTCTGTTTAAAATATGGCACGCAGCTACCGTGGCCCCTGGCAACATATAGGCAACTGAAGGAATACGGGTGGGTTTTAGTCAGTAAGAGTCTGACAAGCCTTCCCGCTCCGCCCAGACCACCCAAAAAAAAAGGACCAATCGATGTGGCGATGCATAGGAGAGGCAGCAGTGGACGTCTTTCGGCTGAATGAGGTTATTGTATACCTATCTCTTATATATATCTAACCCTGATGCTTAAAATGGGTCTGTAATCTTTTAAACTATAGAGATATGAGGAACAGAATGTAAAGTTCACTCATCCTCTATAGAAAAGGGAGGATCCTCCGACCAGACGGGTGTCTGGTGGGCAGAAGAAGTCGGCGTTTCCTACCCGACTATTTTTGATGTGTGATGTGTAACCCCTTTCCTCTCGATTTTCTGCAATCTGTGGGAGTAATTTCGTGAAAAGGGACGGAAGTGTGTAACAGGAAACCGGGAAAGCGCACGCTATTTGATTAGATCAATAAGTGCGCGTGGTGTTAGAGTTGGCCGTCAGAAACGACCTTGACGAGGGAAACTTGAAAGGGGCGAGGGCAATATTGCTTGTTGCACATCATATGCGACTCACTGGGAAACTAAGAAAAGACTAGGGATAAAATGATGACTGTTACTATTTCAAGGAGAAAGGAAAGCGTAACGATGTAATACAAATAGGCGCCTATTCTTTATACCGCAATATCCGTTGTGTGAACAATGCGCACACGCATCACCTCTGTTTGCGTACAGATAGTGTTCGAGAGATGTATTGAGTCGTTTATTTTCAACTAGTTGTACTAGATTATGTAATTGTGGGGGCCTGTGGCTAAGTAACAACAGCTGCACGGGTCGATCGATCAGGTTAAGCTACACTTGCCGCGGTTGGTCTGTGGATGGGTGTTCCATCTTTACATACCAAGACCCCTCCGTGCCTCGGAAAGTACGTTAAGCCGTTGGTCCCGGCTGTCATTTGTAGATCTTTGACAGTCGTTACGGGTAGTTAGAAGCCCAAAAAGTCTGACAACCAGTCTTACCAAGGGGTATCGTGTTACGTAGTAACTAGGTTGTAGAGGTCAGATTGTCAGTCGCTCCATGTAAAATACTGGTATTCAGCTGCATCCGGTTACACTGGAAGCCGACCCCAAAATAGTTGGGAAAAGGCTAGGCAGATGATGATAACTAGATTATGTAATTGTGGAAATTATCGGAGTGTATTTAGATTTGTGCGAAATTTATTTAGTAAAATGTCTATTGTGTTTGGGGCACGGTTTCGGGGGTCAAACCAGAACCCAGCACTCTTAGGACTATGAATTTTTGGGGCTTCCACTTTACTGCAGTGCATCAGGAATTTTTGCTGATGAACATACTGATGGTTTCAATACCATCCTAAGAAAAAAGCTTGCGTCCATGATGCGCAGAGTGCGCGGGAGCGTCAACAGCATTCTGAAGGTCATCTGTGATAAGCTATGTTGCGCCATTTTGGCGCATTGGAGATGGATATGACATATGTATGTATATACGCATGTACCCGGTGCGTCAGGTCTCAGGTGAGAGCAACAGATAAATGAATTGCAATTTTGTATTACATGTTATGTTACTAACATAGCTTAGAAAAGTGTGTGATTTTAACATCATAATTGCATCAAGGTCTTAATTAAAGTATTTTAATTTTATCCTTTACTTAATTTTCAATACATATTGTTTACATTGGAGAAAAAACAGCCAGACTGAAGTGGGAGTGGGCCGGCCACGCCGCACGAATGCACCCGGAGAGATGGGCAAAGATCGTCACCCACTGGACGCCTGAAGAAAGACAACGCCGTCGAGGTAGACCGCGGCGAAGGTGGTGTGACGATCTGTGTGTGTGTGTTTGCGGGGCCAACATGGCCTGAAATCGCACAAAGCAGAGAGGTTTGGAAGGAAAAAGAGGAGGCCTTTGCCCAGCAGTGGGATACAATAAGAAAAAAACATTTATAAACATTTAGGACTAAGTATTGTATTTATTTTTGATTTGTTATTTCACTATATGCTGCACCGGTTGACGTCATCACGTCAGCGCTGGCTGTCGCTGAAAACCAGCGCTGGGGCTAGAGCCCAGCATACTGCTGCGACCCCATGCGAGATGGGGTCGCAGCAGTATGCTGAGCGATGGCCGTTTTGCATGGATGTGACGCATATTTTTCCCCAATTTGTTATTCACGTGTTTTTTTTTAATCTTTCTTTGCGTCATTTTTACCGTAAATAAACGTATTTTCTTTTTTTAACCGACTTCCAAAAGGAAGAGGTTCTTAATTCAACTAGGTAGGTATATGTTTTTTTTTTATTTCGGAAGTCGGTGGCAAAAAACCAAAATTCAAAACCAAAGACACCGACTTCCGAAATTATTTTTCACTTAGTAGTGTTTTTTTTGGAAGTCGGTTGTGTTTTTTTTGTAAAAAGTTTTTTTATAAAAATAAAAATATAAAATAGGCACTATTTTATATTTTTACTAGCTGACCCCGGCAAACGTTGTTTTGCCAATTATTTGTTTGGGGTGGACAACCCTTATCACTTAGGGGTATGAAAAATAGATAGTAGCCGATTCTCAGACCTACTGAATATGCATATAAAATTTGGTAAAAATCAGTATAGTCGTTTCGGAGGAGTAAGGTAACTAACATTGTGACACGAGAATTTTATATATAAGATTTTGGTATCAGAAACAGGGACCAAGCTGCCGGTGGTCAGGGCTCTAGAGAGAGAGAGAGGAACTTCTTCACTATGCGTGCCGTGTCTAGTAGTACCTACAGCCACACTTTTTTTTTACATAAAATAGTCGTACATACAGTCTTATGGTGTAGATAGAATATTAAAGAGTATATTCTATTCTATAGTCAATACAGTCCGGCCGTCGAGAGGATGCCACATGCGTTTCTGACAGTTGACAGTTGGACAATTTCTGCATTTTCTCTGGTGCTTGACTGACATTGTAAGGGGGCGCTGTTGGTAAACATTTATGAAATTGTTATGTGGCCATGGAATTAGTAAGTACTATATAGTTTCCAATTTAGGCCACCACGCGCCAAAAGACACATGTACCTACAGCTTATGGATGACTAGCCCAACGAGGAGTTCTTAACGTATTTTTTTTACGTTTATTCAATGTAACAGTGAAGACTTGAGGTTTTTGTTAAGTGTTTTCCTTGTGTTCTCAAGTTAAACCAATTCTAACTTACATAAGTATAACGGTAACGTGTGAATGAAAGTATGTCCACTTAATGTTCCATTAGCTGGGACATGAGAAGGAAATAGTGTGATCTCTTTCTTTTTGGAAGATTTCGGAATTTTAGTGGTCATGTATTCGAATTTGTATTTCTTGATAGCTGGATAGTTTTGAGGTTACGAATAAATAGGCAGTGGCGAATTTGCCCTAAGGGCCAGTAGGCCCGGGCCTAGGGCGACCAGATACTAGGGGCGGCCAATCGTGACAAAAAATTCACTGATGATAACAAGAAATAACTCAAAGTACCTACCTATATATTCTAAACGTTTGCGCACATTATGGCGGGCCGCACTGCACTGCATCGTATAACAATAATAATTAAAACCATTTAACTCTAAAACATCGGAAAATATTATAAACCAGCAGCATTATAGTTAACTAAAATTACAAAATGTATCACGAAAAAAGTACGACTAATTATGTATAACTCCCTAGTGAAATCAAACCTTGAATACCTAACCGAAGTGTGGGGATCAGCCGCTAAATCTTATCTAAACTCACTACAAAGAATACAAAACAAAATCATTAAAGTATTATTTCACTACTACTATATATATCCAATAAAAAAATTATACGAAAAAACTAAACTACTAAATATCAAACAAAACACATATAACACCTGCATTCTCATAAAAAAAATCACCACTAATTCTGTACAATCAAACATACAACTACATAAAAAAGCAGTAACCTACAACACAAGAAGTAAAAACAAATTCCAACTATTAACTGCACGAGCACGGACTAATTACAGTTTCATTTCTGATTTTATCCTTCAAAGAAACTCCGAGCATAGCCCACTCCATAGCGCACTGCGCATGATTATCTACCATGAGGTTATCCTCATGGTAGATAATCATGCGCACCTTTATAGGTCAAATACGAGCGTAAATAAAAAAAACCCGGCCGAATGCGTGTCGGACTACGCACAATGAAGGGTTCCGTAGTTGGGTTGAATTTATCCCAAATACAAACTTGAAAAACATGTTCTCCCATACATTCCAACTGCAAATGTAAGTTTGTACGCGTAATATTGAAAGATTTACCATTTGTTATTTTAAGACCATAGACTTCTTATAGATTTTCCTGTAATCTATGAGTAAAGAACCATATTATTCTCTGTATTTTTAAAAAAAAATTTGGCTCAGTACATTCGGAGATATAACCATTATCTCCGAAACTACTGAGCCTAAAATTTTCATCTATTTTCTTAAATATCTTCAATTGCTTTTATTTTAAAATCATAAAATAACTATATTTGAGATCCTCACAATAAACTCTTTCATTTGATATGTCACACGGTACCTACAGTTAACAAAACTTTTTGTTTTAATTTTCTTGTTTGCCCCCCAAAAGTGACTTTCATATTCAAAATTAATTTATTTACGTAACACGTCCGTGTTTGGGTCACAGAAATACATTATATGTACCAAATTTCAATATATCGGTCCATTAGATTCGGAGCAAATTGGCTGTGACAGGCGGACAGACGGACAGACACACGAGTGACCCTATAGGGGTTCCGTTTTTTTTGCTTTTGAGGTACGGAACCCTAAAAAGCATACTAAAAGGAGAATCAAATAAATTGAAGAAAATATTATTGCAATCATTGATCATATCAAGCCTGATGAATCAAAAGCGTTTCATTATAACACGCAGTGGAAAAAAACAAATTCCATTGTAGATTTTATCGGCGTATTTGCAAAGATAAGTATTGAAAGAAAGTATTTTTACAAAACAACAGTCCTTGACATATCTGGAACAAGTCATACGTTGAGGCAACTTGCATGTAAAGCAACTGTCGATAAACAATCTCTTTTTGCTGCAAAACGACCTTTAAGGCGACAAGATAAGGTTTATTTTATAGTTTTGTGAGTGTAGTTGTAAGTTTGTACTGTTTCATTTGCGATGCGGCCCGCGGCAAAGTTATTCGATTCGGTTTCGGAACGCAGCACGTTATCGTAACATTTTACTGGCTGAATAACCAATGGCCGTTGCCTTGGTTTGTTTTGTTTGACATGACAATGTGTCATTGCGGTCGCTAATTTTGGCGCCAATTTCTACTTTTTTTTTCTAAGCTGCATTTAGGCACAGATTATATAATACTTAATTTAGAAGTAGTGGTGGCTAGTTTTTAACTGTGTGAGTAATACACATGTTCCTAAATGCATCAGCGGCCTTAATATTTACAGACAATACGGAAACTGTTATTAAATTCCTTTGTTGGTTGCAGAAAAATCTTTTTAGTAATAATTACGGGCAATTACGTATAAATAAGGCAGTTTGAAAAGACAATCACTTATCTGAAATTATGACGTTTAATTGACATAAAAGGATGTCAAAGGATGTTGAATTGTTGATGGTCGTCTTCCTCAAGTAAATACCTCATCATCTGCCTAGCCTTTTCCCAACTATGTTGGGGTCGGCTTCCAGTCTAACCGGATGCAGCTGAATACCAGTATTTTATATGGAGCGACTGCCTATCTGACCTCCACAACCTAGTGACTAGGTAACACGATACCCCTTGGTAAGACTGGTTGTCAGACTTTTGGGCTTCTCTAACTACCCGTAACGACTGTCAAAGATCTACAAATGACAGCTGGGACCAACGGCTTAGCGTGCTTTCCGAGGCACGGAGGGGACTTGGTATGTAAAGATGGTCACCCATCCACGGACCAACCGCGGTTAACCTGATCGATCGACCCGTGCAGCTGTTATTACTTAGCCACAAGCCCCTCAAGTAAATACCTATGATTGCTAAAAGTAAAGCTGCTAGTATGACTGATTTGTTTATATATTTTGCATTTGTACAAAGTACCTAAAAACATCTTTGGTAAAGGTGGCGGTTTTAAATTAACTTTAAGTACTAGATATTGGTATCACGCTTGTAATTCCCGAAGGGTTTAGGCCAGAGTAGTAGGGGTTGTGTCTATTGCCCATCAGGGCTTGAAATATCGATTTTTTCGGTAACCGGTAGCACTGACTTTAATGTGATATTTATATATTTTTTTTGGGTAGGGCATCTCGTAGTTGACCTCTGAAATCATGACTACTTAACCGGGCTTTCCTGTGGGTGCCTTAAGCTACTACACTTAAAACCTCCAGCCAGGGGTTATTCAACTACGCTTATTAAAACTAGGTGAACGCTCGCTAAGGGCACCCCCTGTGGGGTACGAACCTCGGTTTAGGGCGTCAACCGGATGGGAGGACATCAAGGATGGGACGGGCTGGATCCCTTAGTGTGGATACCGGTACCAGAGTAGTACCTTTACTATTGGTATCGGTAAAAGACGTAGTACCTGTACTATTGGTATCTAATCAGTATCGGTACCTACTGTACCGGTACTAAAACCAGTACCTACCAAACAAATATTTCCGTAAGTTAGAGTGAGAAAATAGATATAGTAAGTAAAAAGGATGGTTAATAGGCATTAGAAAAAAACTTCAAGGTTGCCAACCGTACGAGGTTCCTCGTACAAATATGAGATTTGCGGTACGCGCTGGGTAACTGAATTTGGTACCGGTACTTATTAGAAGGAGTACCGGTATCCAGGGACCGTAATGACAAGAACCGCTAAGTAACGATACAGAACCTGTAGGTACTTTTAGTACCGGTTCCAAGCCCTGATTGCCATCACCTAAATTATGGGCCCCAGACAAAAATTTAAAATACCCCGGACATTTGGGTGAAATGAAGATTTTTCACCGGACGCCCTCGGATTTTTTTTTACAATAAATTAAACCATCGTTAAGTTTATAGTATTTATTTATTCATAGAAAATCAACTTAAGCCTCAACAATATAAATAAAAGTCTTAATTTACTAATTAATTGAACTTACACTATTCTCTATCTGAGGTATTATGGTAGCAAAAGTAAAATTTAGGAACGCTCGTCTTTTTGGCATCAAAAATGGGTCATTTGCCGCGCGGCCAATTTTTTACTCTGATAATGCTTTAATTTGTGAAACACAAAGTGTCTGGATTTCACCCCGGACACTATTTAAAAACCCCGCCCGGACGCTCCCCGGACGCCCTCCAATCTAGGACGAATCCGGGGAAACCCGGACGGATAACAACCCTAAACTGGGCACAAATCCCGACTGTTAGGTATACGTTTCAAGATTGTCTCTTTAATTTATCATTTTCGAAACTCTAGATGATTGCAATGACCAGTAGCAGATAGTATCACAATTAAAGAATAGCCAGTCATACTCAGAAATTAAACCTGTACAAGGAAACAAATGATGAAATGGCAAATATTTTTATTACAAAAACAGGCAGCACGAATGTGGCTCAATGGATCACGATTTAACCGAAGTTATCGACAAAAACTGAGGTGACGGGGCGTGGGAACTAAATACACTTAACACGTACAACTAAATGAACGAACAGTATCTTGCTAGACTTACTTATAGTACAGACTTATCAGAGAGATTTCTGATTTTCTTACAAGTTCGAATTCGAACCCAAGCAGGCGCTTTACTTTGTATAAATAATTTTTTCACCACTTCTCTCAAAACGGTGAAAGAAAAATTCGAAGACATGTGACATCTACCAACCCGCACTGAGTCCGCGTGGTAGATTACTGCCCACTCCTTCTCGAAGCGAGGAGGCCTGTCTCCCAGCAGTGGGAACATAATAGGCTGATTATGAAGATTTTCATTTCGCTTTTTGGGAGTGATGAGCCAACCTGTGAGTTTAGACAAAGTGACGTACTTACCAGTGATAAAGATGATGGGAAAAGTCAACAAAAGTATTGGACATGCTACCGAAAAGCTTCTGTCAATCCTGTTAAGTTGGAGAAATACGAAACGCTTTGAAAGCGATTGCAGTTCATCTAGGCCTTCTGGACAAAGTGCATCTTTCTCGGAGTTTTCTACTATTTTCAGTTTATTAACCGACTTCCAAAAAGTGGAGGTTATATGTTCGTAGCGTATATAATTATGTTTTTTTTTATGTACTTATGTCTACCGATTTCTCCGTCAATTGAGGACCGATTTTGAAAATTCTTTTTTTGTTTGAAAGGCGCTTGAGGTGGTCCCATATAAAAATTAATAACTTTGCTTGGATAGTTTTTTAGGTACCACAACTAAAAAGTGAAAAATAAAAACTTTTACACAAAAAAAAAACAACAGACTTCCAAAAAAAAAAACACTACAAAGTGAAAAATTACTTTAATTTCGGAAGTCGGTGGCAAAAAACGAAAATTCAAAACCAAAGACACCGACTTCCGAAGTTAAAGTTATTTTTCACTTTGTAGTGTTTTTTTTCCAATAGCAATTTCAAATCTAATGGAATTCCTCTCTAGATTCTGGTATTCAGTCTAGACTCTCCAAGATTTTAAGAGTCTTCCATACTTTACGCGTATCCGTCAGAATTTTTACACTATGCAAGTTTTCACCATCGATAGATTCAAATTCAATTCAAATTCAAAACTCATTTATTCAAACTAGGCTGAGAATCAGCACTTTTCGAACGTCAAAATTACATAAGACAGTCCCCCAAAAACGCCCACCTTTCATAGATTCCATAGGTTTAATGACTCAGCGATATAGTTTCTTAAAATACAACATAAAGTCATACAAAAAAGGTTAAAATAATCCTTTCAGACCACCATAAAAAAAAATATCTACCAATAATCCACCGTCGATAATTTCAGGACAAAAAATCAATAGAACCAGTCTACGTGTCTATTATTAGATAATAATTATATTAAATGGAACAGATTGCAGATCACGACCTTGCAAAGTCAAAGATTGACAAACTGAGTACTGTGAAGTGACGCACAGCCGGAAACACAACCGGACAATTGTGACCTTCGAAGGGACAATAAGCTTATAATGTTAGTACCTGGTGAACCGAGCCCTGTTCGGGTGAAAATAGATAAACATATCGTCCAGGTATACCAACGTTGTATCACATTCCCGAGGCTGTGAAAATAGAGAAAACTAATGTTCACTCCTCTTGCTCAAAAAGTTCGTCATTGTAGCGTACCAGAGCGGGGAAAAAATAGTATATTTTGCTCTAGGGGAAAAAGTAATTTTTTTCTGTAACCAACAAGCCTACAAAAACGAAAAACTAGCTTTTTCTACCGCATACCGGGATAAAAAGTTTCCTTAAAAATTCAGATTGAACAAATTGTATTTTTTTTTTTAATAGTATTGGATTATTTTATTTTCTACCTCGATAGAATGGGTTATTTTAGCCCCTCATATAACAATTTACTATTTACCAGATATGAGACTTAGCTAGTTCGATTTTTCACCCCCGTAAAATTGGTTGGAAATATGGTATTTAAAAAAAAAAATTGGTTGGAAATTATCTTATCGAAATCGTTAGAGTCGTTTTCGAGAACGTGATTACAAATTTATAATAAAAATTAAAGGGAGTCTCCATCCCCATACAAGAAACGTGTTTTATTCAGCGTTTTTGTAGAAAATATTAAATATTGTACGGTGGAAGGAACCCTTCGTGTGCGGATCCGACTTGTACTTAGCCGCTTTTTATATTTCTATGGATTCAAGCCACCAACAAGTATTCATTACCAAGTGTGATCAATTTATAGTACCTGCTATGAATATGTTAGTAATATACATAACTATAGCAAAACTGCAACAACTTATTTTTATTTTTTGTTCATACGGATATGCCAACCCCATCGTACCTTATCAACTATTTAACTTTAATTAAAATATAACACAACAACACATACACACATGAACTCACGCCTTCTTCCCATGGGGATAGGCAGAAACTACAGAACGCCACCTGCTACGATCCTTACATACTCTTTTTGCCTCGTCTACGTTCATACATCAGGGGCCCAAAACTGCTATTTTTATAAATTCGTCATTCCAACACAATCCCATTGTCATTTTGCCAAAAATTCGTAATCTGCTAAATTCATAATGGTCGATCATTGGTCGGTCAATGGTCTCGTAATAGAATTGTGTTATAATGGCATTGTCGTACAATACGACCAATGATACCGCCTAAGTCAGTCATTCATTTGTCATTATGTACGAGATTACCAATAAGTGCCATTTCGTTCAATGGAGTGTCAGTGGCTGACCATTGGAAAGTCACAATGACGCCATTATATTAGTAAATTACCAAACTTGTCAAAATCAACAATTATGAAATCAATGATAGACCATTCTGACACTATTGTAATAGCAGACTTGAGGCCCTGGTCATACACGCACGCCGGTTGCGAGTACTACGCACCTGGCCTTTCTGAAGAACATCACCAATAAGGTGAGTATATGTCCTCCTAGGGCGTCCCCGACCGGCCTTTCCCTTCACATCAGCCTTGTAATTAACACAATAACTATAATTATAAACTGTAACAGTAATCATTCAATGACTAGGCATAATTTTCACCAGATCACATAACCTCTTTGCATGCAACAATGTTACACATACTGTGCCTCATTGATGGAAAACCGGACCTAGGCGACCTTCTAAAGAATGTTTTGCATCAAGGAATCTTAAGTATTTAAGAACGGTAATTCTACAACATGTTTTCAGGATACGTTGTAATTTCCTTTGTATTTCTTACTAGCTTTTGCCCGCGACTTTGTCCGCGTGAAATTTCAGCCCTCGACTAACCGCGTCTTGTTTTTTTTTTTAGGTAGGGCATCTCGTAGTTGACCTCTGAGATCATGACTACTTAACCGGACTTTCCTGTGGGTGCCTTAAGCTACTACACTTAAAACCTCCAGCCAGGGGTTATTCAACTATGCTAATTAAAACTAGGTGAACGCTCGTTAAGGGCACCCCCTGTGGGGTACGAACCTCGGCTTAGGGCCGTTTGTTTCACGTCCACTTAACGCACGGGTATACGTCAAAAATGGCGTTAACTATCGTCAAACCAGAAAAAGCGTTGTTTCACAAAATGATGGCCTTAACGTCCGTTAGAAAATAACGATTACAGTAACCGGTGCCAGACCCACTGGTTAACGTCATTTTATTCTCAAACATCTGGACATTATGGACGCTCTTTTGTTGTATTCAATTTTGTTCGACGATAGTTCATCTCATGATGAAAAAAATTGTTTAGAAAGAAAGAAAAAAGTATTTAAAACTCGTGTTAATAACCTAAACCTATGGGGACGAGCAGGAATTTATTGCAAGATATCGTGTTTCAAAGGAAGAATCGTATCAAAGCTCTATTGTTATTGAAAATGCGACGTAGTCATATTTATTTTTTGACAAAAATTGTCTGAATTAAGATGTTTTTTTTTTAATATATTTCACGTTAGGGTGTTTTACATATTAACAATCGTAATTTTGTTGAATTAATAAAAAAAAATTAAAAAATGTTTAATAATCATGCCAGTTGATTCTTTGACATAATCTCATTAGTACCCTAGAGTTATGGAATATCAAAAGGAACACCTTGTTTAAGCTAACGATGAGGAAAGATTAGCTGTTGCAACTGACTTATATAAAATATCTAGATTTCCGAAAGTATTGGGTCCATGATTGATGTTGTCACTTGAAAATTTGACGTGAACGGCGAAATGTTGCCATATTATAAAAGTCTCCCAACCATTTTGATTGGGAAAAAGTATTACTTTTTACTGGCAGCCCGAATAACTTTGACAATCGGTTTTTTATGCAGTGAAACAACACTGTGTATTTAACGAACGTTAAACATCTTACGTAATCGTTATTATTTGACGTACGCATGTTACGTTAACCAACCGTTTGAAACAACCGGCCCTTAGGGAGTCAACTGGAGGGAGAACATCAACGATGGGACGGGCTGGACAAACCGCGTCGCATCCCCATCACCCGCCTGCACTATTCCTTCGTTTTCGGTTAGCGTCCTTTCTGACTTTTTTTCTTTTTGCTCCGCTCCTAAGGGTCGTAGCGTGATGTTACATAGCTTATAACCTTCCTTGAGAATTGGGCTATCTATTGCAAAAATATTTTTTCAAATCCGACTGACAGTTCCAGAGATTACCCCCTACATACAAATTTACAAGCAAACAAACAAACATACAAACCAACTTTACAAAAAATATTAGTGTAGATGGGCAATTCGCAGCTGCTGAAAATGATGCTGGTCATGAAGATGATTAAAATTTAAGATAAGTAGTCTTTCGTCAGCTGTTCTTACCCACTGTAAATGGTCTTTCGTGTTTAGAATCAGAGGTGTGGTAACTTCATTGTCCTGATACCCCTTTGCTAAAAAATCTGCAGTAATTTTGAGTCATATTTGGAGCTTATTAATAATATTGGTTTTCTTCTCTATTTAATAATTGATAAAAATGATTTTGTGTTGTATTTAGTAGTCTGGAACAACTCACTAGGAGTCGGGTGTTGGTAGCTGTGTCACAGTTTTAAGTTTTGCAGCATCATCGTTTAACATTTTTTCGTTTTTATTGTATTTGTTTTTGTTCTAAATAAACGATTATTGTTACTGTATTTCTATTTTCTTAATATCTCTCGGCAAACTTCGTGTTTCGTCAGTTGTCGGATTTCTATCAGTTACCCTTTGCACTTGGTGCAGACCGGCCGCTCTCAATCGACTTGGAAGTATATAGAGTTGTTAATACTCTTTTAAATTAATGTAATTTATTAAAAAAATGGGAGGAAAGTCGCAAGCACGATAGATAGGAAAATAGTTTTACAGCTCTATATAGTTCACACGGAAATCAAAACAAAATAACAATAAAGTACTTAGTTCTGAATTCAAATGATTATACACGATAAATCTAGTACTCGAAGGACATGGACATTAGCATTCGTTTGTATTCGGAAATGCGATGATACCCGACGGATATTGAGAAAATAGAAATACGTTTGGCTGTTATAAAATTACAAAGTTGCATAATGCTAAGCGTCATGACAGCCACACCTCCACGTTTACCGCGGCTCATACAAGTGCTCTAGTTGAGAGCATTCACATACGTGGCCCAGTTATGATAGCTCGACAAAGGGCGCGGTGACAAGGCCGGCTGGCTCCGGTTCAGTACGTCATTAGCCTCTGGCTATGAAAAGTACGTAGAAGGTATTTGAAGACATTTTTGTCTCGTGTCAAGATGAACTAAGCTGTAGAATAGGTAGGTACTGTCCAGAGTACGCCGGACGTATACTTACCTACTTCAGTATCGTCAAACTCAAACTCAAAGCATTTTTATTTCAGTTAAACCATTTACAGGCACTTTTGAATTGTCAAGGAATCGGTCAGTCAGAAATATGAAGCTAGTTGCCCATTCCAAAGCGTAGTAGGAGAAGAACGGGCAAGAAACTCCACGGACACTCTTTTAAATAAAAAAAATTGTTGCAAAATATTGGTTACATCATTCATGTTGAAATTATACATGTGAGAACAATGTAAAAAGACGTGCACGTTAGAAGCGTCCGTAATAAAAAGATAAAACAACGAACAATTCAAAAATGTAAATGGATTAAAAATAAGCCATAGCAACTAAGAGATGACCAGTTCCAACTGACAGCGCCCGTTCACGAACATGACGCATGGATTAGCACCATTCAGCTCAACCATTTTGAAGCGAGCTAAATGATCCAACACGTTACTACATCTGCCTAGCCTTTTCCTAACCATGTTAGGATCAGCTTCCAGTCTAATCGGATGCAGCTACATACTACTATGCAACTGGTTATCTGACCTCCACAACCCAATTACTGGCAATTATGTCATTTGATTTAAATAGGTTTTTTTTTTCTTTTATGAATGTAAGAACGTTGTAGGCTTAACAGACTGTAGATTTGTGGACCATTTTCTATTTTGTTAAGTACCTGGTGCTTGTTGACTGTTCTCCCATACCTAATAACACTGTAATTTGAAAACATTGTAAAAGCTATTTATTTTTAAAAGAGTAACCGTGGAGTTTCTTGTCGGCTCTTCTCCATAGGAAACGACAAATTGAAACCGTGCACCCTGACGTTTCATAGGTAGGCCCATGTAGTATTTTGATTTTTGGTTGACTGGCTAACACGATCAATCGATTCAATGGTAAATATTATCACAATGGAGGCTTTTTCAATGCAACGGCCAGCTAACCTCTCAAACTCAAGGCGTTTATTTCAATTAAACCATTTACAGGCACTTTTGAATTGTCAAGGAGTCGGTCAGTCAGAAATATGAAGCTAGTTGCTCATTCCAAAGCGTAGTAGGTAGGTACCTATGGAGAAGAACGGGCAAGAACGTGACGCATGGATAAGCATCATTTAGCTCAACCATTTTGAAGGGAGCTAAATGATCCAACACACGCGCCACCGTCAGCGAAACATTTGAGTGAGCATGACATACTCACAGCCGCCAGGGCACATTCAAGTCAATGCAAGACATATTACCCGGAAAATGGTTACTCTTTAGTACATAGTGCTCACACTTGTGCTATGCAATTATATAATACCAAGGAGATTGAGTTTTACAATGCAAAGATGGTCTTACAATCTTCAGTAGCTCCAACAGTATTTGCAAATGTAAATCAATTAGTTGTGGTTGTGGAGCAGGACCAGCATTGAGCCAAGCATTTTTATCAGCGATGTAATCCCTCTACTTATAATATGCCTGCCTGCAAGTCTATATTACAGATACTTAAAATGTTCGCCTGTGTTATTTATTAGCTAATTTATTTTGCAAATGGCAGCTGCTAAATGAGAAAAAATAAAAAGAACGTGATTGCTTGCTGCAGACATTAGTAATTCCGCTTCCTTCTACCGGAAAGTCTGAATCATTCTCACTTATGTACGTACATAATATACGTAGATAAACGTTAATCTATTTGATAAATCACTATTGATAATTTAACATTAATAACGTATGGAGGAATTGCCGAACTAAGTGGCAGTGGGCAGCGCGCATTGCTTGCAGAACAGGTGGCTGAAAGGGCCGAAATGTTCTGGAGTGGCGGGATAGATTTGACTTTTTTTTGGGTGGGAAATTATCCCGCTTTCGGCGGAGCGGGAGAGTGTGTCAGACTCTTACTGACTAAAACCCACCCGTGGTCCTTCAGTTGCCTGTATGTTGCCACGGTATCCCTTTCGGACTTTCCCGCGACCACGGAGATAGATTTGACCTGGCGGTTTGTCCGTAGAATACTGACTCAGCTACAACCACATCGTTGAAAGTAAAAAATAAATGTCCAGTAGCACAATGTCTTTATCAAAGTTAATTAATACATTACTACTTTAAGCAGACCTCATTAACACTACAAAAAGGTAGTAATAGGCATATCATTCACTTAACAGCATTATATGTAGGTTGTATATCCTGTTGCCGTGAAAGGGCTAAGTTCGTATACAGCCTTGTTGATCTAGTGGACGTAAGCTCTACTGCTGAGCATTCGGTCCTGGGTGCGATTCCCAGGTAGGGCAAAGTGTTACTGGGATTTTCCATTAGGAACTTCACAGTAGTAGCTTGGAGTCTGGATTTGTGCCCGGTTGATGGCAATAGGCTCGCCCTTTATTACAGGCGAAATGTGGGTGTAAAAAGTTATCAGATCGAATGTAAAACCAAGGCCCTAACTCTATAAGGCCCAACTTTATAAACTTTTCATCTTGGTCAAAATTTGAGCTCACTAGCATTATCCAGGACGAAGCTATGACGGTTTGAAAATACGACGAAACGCTTCGAGAGAAGGTATTGCCCTTTCTTTTTTTTTTTCTTTTTGGCTCGTCATGGCGGGGGCACTACCCTGCTTCCAGATTACGTCTGTTTCCAGCCAGTCAAGATCAGTGATATTTTTGAAGTAAACACTTCTTTAGGCGCGTTGGGAATTATTGAGATGGGAAAAAACAATTGAACTCGCGACACCGTTACCGACACCTCATTTTTAACCAACTTCCAAAAAGGAGGAGGTTATATGTTCGTCGCGTATGTATGTTTTTTTTTTATGTATGTCCACTGATTTCTCCGTCAATTGTGGACCGATTTTGAAAATTCTTTTTTTGTTTGAAAGGGTAAGTATGCTCTCGAGGTGGTCCCATATAAATTTTATTAACTTTTCTTTCTTGGTTTTTGAGTTAGCTTCAATAATACGTACTTTTCCCACTTTATATGTGGATGATATGATAAGTTCCTGTCACTGTTATTTACATAGCAGGTAGTGGTTTTCGAATTTGTGTGGCGTAGGTACCACAGCTAAAAAGTGAAAAATATTTTTTTTGTACAAAAAAAAAAAAAACAACCGACTTCCAAAAACACTACAAAGTGAAAAATAACTTTAATTTCGGAAGTCGGTGACAAAAAACGTAAATTCAAAACCAAAGACACCGACTTCCGAAATTAAAGTTATTTTTCACTTTGTAGTGTTTTTTGGAAGTAGGTTTTTTTTTTTTGTAAAAAGATTTTTGTAAACGTGATTGTGCTCTTTATTTATATTACGTTACGGTCCAATGTTCTATAAGAGTACTTTTCTTCCACAAGGCGAACTTGTTCAAGTTTTCACTTCTGTCGGCACTCCCGGAGTGCCACGGTTTTTTATTTCTTTTCCATCCCGTGGGTGTTAAAAAAGATAGCTTTGTTTACACAGGAATGCTGTCTTTTTCGACACACAAGGAACAAAAAAAAAAGAGGGCTGGCTGAGAGTAGACAACCTTCGCAACTTGACCTGGGTTCAAACACAGCTTCTCTGGGCTATTTTATTTGTAAGTATCGCTTACGATTGCAACTGATACGTAATGTGCTTCTTTTCGTCTCAGCTCGGCGTACTTTGATATAAAATACTGTATTTTTTATAATGACACATTGTTTTTGAGGCGTGAAGGTTGCGGATGATATTACATTGTTACATTAGATCTATTAGTGTGTAGGTATTGTTATTTATTAGTGTTAAGTGTCTTTTGACACGATATAATCAGCCTATAATGTTCCCACTGCTGGGACATAGGCCTCCTTTCTATGAGAGGGAATGGGCCGTAATCCACCACGCGGGCCCAGTGCGGGTTGGTAGATGTCGCATGTCTTCGATTTTTTGGTTCTAGGACATGCCGGTTTCGTCACGATGTTTTCCGTCACCGTTTTGAGAGCAGTGGTGATGAAATAATTTACACGAAGTAAAGTATCTGTCTGGGTTTGAACTTACGACCGTCGCGGCCGTTACCACTGGGCCACTGCTCCTTGACACGGATTGAAGCAGAAATGTGTCCAGTATATGCGATACATGATTTCATTACCATGCTCATTCAGTAAGTAAGTGGAATTGAGTTATTCCGATGGGATTTTTCTTCTAACAAATTCTTATACTCTTATTTTGATTTGGAATACATCTATACAATAAAAATAAATAAAATTGATGTGTTTTTTGTAATGTCAAAATAACAGCATTTTATGTAAATGCCTAGCCTTTTCCCAACTATGTTGGGGTCGGCTTCCAGTCTAACCGGATGCAGCTGAATATCAGTATTTTATATGGAGCGACTGCCTATCTAACCTCCACAACCTAACTAGTAACTACTAGGTAACACGATACCCCTTGATAAGACTGGTTATCAGATTTTTAGGCTTCTGACTACCCGTAACGACTGTCAAAGATCTACAAATGATAGCCGGGAGCAACGGCTTAACGTGCGTTCCGAGGCACGGAGGGGTCTTGGTATGTAAAGATGGTCACCCATCCACGGACTAACCGCGGAAAGCGTAGCTTAACCTGATCGATCGACCCGTGCGTCTTTTATAAAATGAAAGTATATATCATATATGAAAGTATATACGGTACTTATAACAAAAATATTTTTTTTAAATACTTATCTGTCTGTTTGTTCCAGCTAATCTCCGAAACGGCTCGACCGATTTTGACGGGACTTTCACTGGCAGATAGCTGATTTTATAAGGAGTAACTTAAGCTACTTTAATTTTAGAAAAAGAATTAGGGTCCACGCAGTCGAAGCTGCGAGCAGCAACATTTCAAATGGAAAAGGCGACATGCTACCAAATGCTGCAAAAAGCTTGCCTTCATCCGAATCTGGTTGGACAATCAATCTTAGAAACCCACTTTCGATAGTGCACTTGAAGTCAGTAACACCAGTAATGCCATTTTTTAAATCATAACTATCACAAGCTTTCAGTACCAACTTACTTAAGGTTGCACTAGTCGACGGCTCGAAATCGTTGTTGGCGTGACTAATATACATGCTATTTAGTACAGTTATTTATTTAGTGTTTATTTATCTAGTTTTTATTTATTGAATTATATATTTAACTAAGTAGCTGACCGGCGAACTTCGTTCCGCCTAACAGTCAATGAATGTGCATGTTTAGGATTTTACAATTAATAAAAAAACCCCAACCCTACCTACCTACCTACATACCTACCTATCTACCGAGATATCGTCAAAATTCATGCAAGCCTAGCCTAAATAAAAAAATATTCGGGGTGGACTACCCTTATCACTTAGGGATATGAAAAATAAATTACAACCGATTCTCAGACCTACCAAACATACATATAAAATTTTATAAAAATCGATCAAGCCGTTTCGGAGGAGTATGGCAACTAACATTGTGATACGAGAATTTTATATACATAGATTGTTTATTTAGTGAAAGAGACGATGATTTATAACGAAAACGAGCGCGTAAAATTTCATGAAAAGACCTTTGGGCGTATAGATATTATAAAAAAAACTACTGGATGTATCTACTCAAATAATTATTTGAACTTTTAAATAAAATGTCAATCCTTGTACGGTTTATTTTGCCATTTTCATACAACATAAGTAATTTCTTTACGCCCAAAGATGAGTTAAAATTAGTGTTGAAATACGGAAGTTTCGATGCTCTTAGTTATGAAAAAAAAAATGAAATGAAATGTAAAAATTGGTTTGGAAGTTTCCAAACCAATTTTTTTTTTCCTATTCTTCTTCCAAACAGGGTTAGATAATGACAAGACAAATTATTATAATTTTTAGTTTTTAACGTAGTATACCGTCAAGCAGACGAGTAATCACCATACTACGTTTGTATGGAAGAATTACCGACTAGCGTAACCTTAATCTAAAAACCCTTGCAAGGCAAGAAGTCAGCTCTAATAGGAAGTCAGTAACCTTGAATGTCACCGCAAGTGACACTCTCCCGCCGGTAGTTCTTGTCTCAAGTGATAGGTGTCGCTACCACCGTCAGGGCCTTTTCTAATGAAGCTTCCTCGCATTGTTAACTAAAAATTTTGACAGTAATTGGGGAAGTTTCTTCTTGTAACAATAGTTTTTATTCGTGACCTTTAAGTCAGTAAGATGTCCCGTATCCTGGAAGGAAAATTTGTTAGCAGAGTCAAAAATAATTTGTTATTATTTCAGTTGTTAGCTCTAAGGAAACAAAATTTGCGAGAGAGTTTTTGAATTCTTAATTTTTTATTCAATTTAATTACGTTTATTTAAAACAGATCTATAAAGTATAGTTTTAGCAATGACTCGTTAATTATAGACTTGGAACATTTGAGCTGAAACGATAATGGCCAATTCCTATAATTTACGAACCGTTATTGGTTAAAATTAAGACTTGTATCTTAACAAATAATGAAGCAAATACCCCATATCTTTGCATATTAGATCCTCCTGTATGGAAGTAGCTAGTTGGTAAATGAAACGATTCGTTTTCGTTAACTGCATATCACCTTCTATAAAGCTACCTTTTACTGGGTACGTCTTTCATTGACTTGAATGTGCCCTGGCGGCCGAGAGTATGTCATGCTCACTCTAATGTCTCGCTGGTGGTGGCGTGTGTGTTGGATTTTTTAATTCATCATTAAGTTACCTTCAAATCCACGCGTCATGTTCGTGAACGGGCGCCGTCAGTAGGGACTGGTCATCTCTTAGCTGCCACGGCTTATTTTAATTTTTCAATTGCTTTTTATTTTTTTATTACGGACGCTTTTAATGTGCACGTTTTTCTACATTGTTCTCACATGTATAATTTCAACACGAATGATGTAACCAATATTTTGCAACAATATTATGTTTTAAAAGAGTGTCCTTGGAGTTTCTTGCCCGTTCTTGTCCATGGAAACCTACCTACTACGCTTTGGAATGGGCAACTAGCTTCATATTTCTGACTGACCGACCCCTTGATAATTCAAAAGTGCCTGTAAATGGTTTAATTGAAATAAATGTTTTGAGTTTGAGTTTCTAGGAACTGTGTATAAGTAGGTACTACAGTACTTAGCGTCATTCACAACTTCGCTAACTGACAGTCTAAGCTGCTAGCTAGCAACAAAGTTACAATCTATCACTTTAATTCTGATCTATATTTCACAAGAATTTCCTGGAATTTATAATCTGCATAATAACTTGAAATAATTACCAGCCAACTTGTTTCCCGCGCTTACGTAAAGTACAACAGGTTCGATTCCAATCAAGTGAATTGTGGCAAAACATATTATTATTGAGTGTTATGTGGTATTCTTGGAATGCACCGTGACGGTTAGTTAAGCGGAAAATGTATTAGTAAAATTAATAAAGAGAAGTTTTTATTTTACAGTGACTCGAAATCTATCTAATATCCAAATTATTCAGTTAGAGGGGCTTGTGGCTAAGTAATAACAGCACGGGTCGATCCATCAGGTTAAGCTACGCTAGCCGCGCTAGGCCCGTGGATGGGTGACCATCTTTACATACCAAGACCTCGGAAAGCACGTTAAGCCGTTGGTCCCGGCTGTCATTTGTAGATCTTTGACAGTCGTTACGGGTAGTTAGAAGCCCAAAAGTCTCACAACCAGTCTTACCAAGGGGTATCGTGTTACCTAGTAACTAGATTTTAGAGGTCAGATAAGCAGTCGCTCCATGTAAAATACTGGTATTCAGCTGCATCCGGTTAGACTGGAAGCCGACCCCAATATAGTTGGGAAAAGGCTAGGCAGATGATGATCCAAATGATTCATTTGCTTATCAAATCAAATCAAAAACTATTTATTTGCTAGAATATGGTACAATAGATATTACAGTAATTTTGCATGCTATATAACAAAGTCATTATGATTGTTATTATAGATTATTACAAATTTATATTAGGTAATTGAAAAGGGTATGCTGAGATGGTTTGGGCATGTTGAGAGGATGAATGAAAGGCGACTAACAAAATGTATTTACAAGGCAGATGTGAAGGGAAAGGCCGGGCGGGGACGCCCTAGGAGAACTTATAGGTGATGTTCTTCAGAAAGGCCAGGTGCGTAGTACTCGCAACCGGCGTGCGTGTATGACCAGATGTATGAACGTAAACGAAGTAAAAGGAGTATGTAAGGATCGTAGCAGGTGGCATTCTGTAGTTTCTGTCTACTCCCGTGGGAAGAAGGCGTGAGTTTATGTATGTATGTTATATTAGGTATAGGTTCCATCAATTTATCCTCTAAATATTCCTAGAACTCAACTGTCATCAATGAGACACAATAGAATCTCCAGGAGAGCTCTTGACAACCAAGGGGATAGTAAAAGATTAAACAGAACTTTTTTGAACAATGTCAATGGTAAATCTTGAAGGGAATTTGGTACTTAAATGGTTATACATATATTATATACATGCATTTCTCTTAAATAATTTTAATTTTATCTCCACGCGGATATGCCTGTTGACCACAAGTGTCGGTAGCCAGTGGCGTAACTGTTGCGGTCAGCACTCCAGTGGTTTCAGTTACTAATTGAGCTGTATTGGTCACAAGTGAAGAATGTTATAATAAATAATAATAATAATAACCCCATCACCGTATCTCTACGTTGACGTCATGGTGGGGCTTGCGCGCTCCAAACTCTAGGTCTGTGTCGGTAGAGTTCACTTTGCCGAAACGGGTCTAAGATGAGGAGCCAGACCAAGAGAAATACAAAACCCGCACGTGGCGAGCTGTTGGACAGAAGCGATCCCACGGACCCTATCTCCTGAGAGAAGTCTTGTTCCTCACCTCTGGCTTGCCTTTATTGACCGGCTGGAGTGAACACTGACGAGGAATAGAGCTCCTACCTCATTCTTGCCTTAATTGGTCGGCTTGAGTGGAGATTCGCAAGAGCAAACGTGCTCGGAGGAAGGAAGTATTCCAGTAAGTGCTCGTAGGGATTTTGACTATCTTTCGGGTTCTGGGATTGTTTTGAAAGCCGTGAAATACCTCTCCACTCCTCAAGCACCTCAGGACGTGTTGCCCCCTTGTCGTTACGACACTATGTGCTAGCGACCGTTTTCGGAGGCCCATTATTGAGTGTGCAAGTCACCTCCTGCCATTTTTTTCGTGTACATATAAAACATTGATCAGGCAGGGGCCATAGTCCTTCCATAGATTCAGATCACCAGTCAACTTAAACCACCCAAACTCATAGTCCAATAGCTTTGTCCCCATATCCTGCAATAGTCCTGCACCAACCGGGGGTTGTCCTTGGGTGCATTTGCATAGTGCATACAGGGATAATCGTCGGTTGGTGTCTCATTCCATATAAAATTGTCTAAGGGGCCTCTGCGAGTTGGCTTCGGCCCCTCGTACGCCTTTCAAAGGTCCGGGACCCCAGGGTCCCGAGAAATGTAAAAGAATAAAAACTAATAATAATACGTAACATAACATCACGCCTTTTCCCCGAAGGGTAGAGCAGAGGTGTCCCTGTAGCAGGTACACCCACATTTCGCCAGTTATGTTTTTAAGTCCCATGTAATAGAGGGTGAGCCTATTGCCATCAACCAGGAACACATCCAGACTCCGGGCTGCTACTGAGAAATTTCTGATAGAAAAACACAATAACACTTTGCCCGATCCGGGAATCGAACCCAGGACCTCATGCTCAGTAGTAGCGCGTGCGACCACTAGACCAACGAGGCAGTTAACTAATAATAATAATTAGCCCGTATTGTCCCACTGCAGGGCAACGGCCTCCCTTTCCTTTTTCCACTCAATTCAATTCTGAGCCAATATGGACCAATCCCTCCTATAGACGTCAAGTTCGTCCCGCCATCTACGTCTGGCTCTTCCACGATGCCGCTGGACCCTTTCAAGAATCCGCATGTTATAAAAGTAATGTCGAAAAGTAGGTCATCGTGTGTGTTTAAGCTTTTTTGTGGGAAATGGACATAAAAGTATTGTCAAAATGCTGCGGTTTCTTTTTTTATTAACTGTTTTGTTAGTGGGAATTAGGAATGTTATTGATGTTTGTTATAATAATGGTGTTTTAAAGAAACTTTTCCTAATAGGCGTTGGAAGATTTCATGCCCTACGTTTGAATAAAGTTATAATAAGTATAAACTTTAACACTGCCTCGATGGTCAGGATATTTCTCAGTAGGAACCCGAAGTTCGGATTTGCGCCCGGTTGATTTCAATAGGTTCGCCCCCTATGACATGGGACTTGAAAATAACTGGTAAAAAGTAGGTGTATGTACTCGTACTTTGGTAACGGCTCTGCCTAACCCTTAGACGGAAACAGGTGTGATGTTATGTTATGTGAACTTTAACAAAGTAATTATAAATCAGTAACTACTAATTTATCAATCACATTCAGGATTCAGGATATGAAACATTTAAATTAAAAGTAATAGGTCAATTCTTCATCCTAAATTAAGGCTCCTGGCTGTGAATTCACTCGACAGAGTTTAAGTAAATTCTTGCGATGCTATGTTACTTGTTAGACTTGTGAAGCCTACACTGCCGCACATGGATTAACTTATAATGTCAAAAAGTGTGAGTACATGGTCTTTGAGGTTGGCGGCAAACGCCGTGAAGTGGGACCCGAGCTACTAATAAACGGGTCAGTAATTAAAAGGGTATGCTCTTTTAAATACTTAGGTCACTTTCTTTCCGCTGACCTGAAGGACCATGTCGATATAGAGAGGGAGCGCAGGGCACTCGCCGTCCGGTGCAACATGTTGACCCGTAGATTTGCTCGATGTACGGACCTAGTAAAAATCACTATTTTCAAGGCTTATTGCCAGAGTCTGTACACGAGCAATCTATGGGTCAATTACACCAAAAGGTCGCTGGATGTCCTGCGCGTCCAGTACAACAATGGTTTCAGGATGTTGTTGAGACTTCCTCGCTACTGCAGCGCTTCGGATATGTTTGCGCAAGCCCGTACTGACGGTTTCCATGCGATTGTTCGCAAAAAAACTGCTTCACTACTGAGAAGAGTGAGAGACAGTCACAACAGCATCCTGAGAACTGTAGCGGAGAGCTTTAGCTCTCCAATTGTAAAACAGTTTGTGCAGAGGGTGATTGGTACTAACACTAGATAGTAAGTTATTTTTATATTATGTTACTAACACACTATGGACTCTGTTCCGAAATAAAAATAAATATTATTATTATGTTTGTGTGCACCGTTCACGCACACACGCCTAAACATCGAGCGTAGTGATCGCTTAAACAGTTTTGATCCTATAGACGGTATTTTGTTAAGTTACGTAGGCACGCTTATGAAATAAGTCTGGAATGTTTGTGTATATTCGTTTAGTATATTTATAACAATTCTGTTTTATATGGAATTTTATACTTTTTGTATGGAAAACATGAAAAATTATTACCTACATGTTGAGTTTTATGGGTTTATGGGTTTCATAAAGGGGGTCGAAATTTTCATTATTTTTGCGATAAGACACAATTTTCGAGATATAAGCAAAAGAACAGAAAAAAGATAAAGTACAGTTTTTGCAACTGAATGAGTTATTAATTTAGTGAAAATGAAAAATTCGCTATTCTGAATTTGACTTTTTTCACCTAAAATTTTGATTGGTGCCGATTCTCTTATACACCGAACTAAACTAACTAAACTATCACTAAAATTTCTTACTTTTGACAATGAGAATCTCAAAGCTATTGGTGCCGATTCCCTTGATCACAAACTAAACTAAATTTAAGTTCAGTGCATCTTTTTCTTACAATTTCATTAAGAAAAGGACAGAAGATAAATTTTAGTTTAGTCCTGTCAAATTAATCACCGCCTATCACTCTCCATACAAGTTTAGACGTGATTAAAAACTTGCCGACTAAAATTACGTCAATTAACGTCAAGCGCTGATTAATTTGACAGGACTAAACTAAAATTTATCTTCTGTCCTTTTCTTAATGAAATAGAAAGAAAAAGATGCACTTAAATTTAGTTTAGTTTGTGAACAAGGGAATCGGCAAAATAAATTCTCTAAGTTCAAGAAAATTTTTGACACATCTGAATCAAATTTGACAATCGCGATTCCACACGTGATGCCTAACCATGTGAATCTTTTTAGAGCCGGAGGCGCGCACGCTCGACGTGTTTTATATGGAACTTTTCACTTTTTGTATGGAAAATAAGAAAAAATATTACCTACATGTAGAGTATAAAGGGTTTAAGGGTTTTATGAAGGGAGTCGAAATTTTCATTATTTTTGCGATTGGACACACCGTTTTCGAGATATAAGCAAAAGAAAAAAAAAGATTCAGTACTGTTTTTGCATGTGAAATCGAGGTGTTGGTGTGAATTTAAAGTTCATGACAATCAATTTTATTCCACACGTTTTTAATCGCGAAAAATAGTCAGATTCGGTTAGAAAATCTAAATTTTAAGTGAAAAACGTCAAATTCAGAATAGTAAAATTGCTATTTTCACTAAATGAAAATCTCAGTTCCATCTTAGTGCTGTCAAACTAAAATCTAGTTAAGTTGTGTCACTTTAGTCTATTTCAGAATGGGAAATCGTCGTTTGACAGGAATAAAACAAAATTTTGGTGATTTTTAGTCTAGTTTAGAGGCATTTGTGCCAAGATCGGCACCATGTCTAACTAAATCTGACTATTTTTAATCGCGATTAAAAAGGTGCGGAATAAAATTAGTTATCTTGAACTAAAATTCACACCAACACCTCGCTTCAGGTGCAAAAAACAGTACTGTATCTTTTTTTTTCTTTTCCATATATCTCGAAAATGGTGCGTCCAATCGCAAAAATAAAGAGAATTTCGATCTCCTTTATAAAACCCTTAAACCCCTGACACTCTACATGTAGGTAATATTTTTTCTTATTTTCCTTACAAAAAGTAAAAATTCTATATAAAACGTCAAGGCTGCCCCCTGTGCACCTCCAGCTCTAAAAAAAATTCACGGGGTAGGGTAAACAAGTACCACGTGGACTCGCGATTGTCAAATATAATTTTAGTGTGTCAAAATATATTTAAATTTAGAAAATTTTTGTTGCAGAATAGCTTCAAGATTTTCATAGCCAAAAGTAAGGAATTTTAGTGATAGTTTAGTAAGTTTAGTTCGGTATACAAGAGAATCGGCACCATATTGCCATCTTAGTGCTGTCAAAATAAAATATATTCTATAATTATTTCACGATGGGAAATCATCGTTTGACAGGAATGAACGAAACTTTGGTGATTTTTTGTCTAGTTTTGAGGCATTAATTTGTGACAAGAGAATTGGCACCAGTATCCATAAAGGGATCTGAGACACTTGCGCGAAATACATTTTCGCGAAAGACACTTGCGCGAACCCACTTGCGCGAAAAAGTTGCGGAAATGAGATTTCTTCATAACATCACGCCATCAATTTCAAAGGGCCCAACACTTTGAAATTGATGGCGTGATGTTATGAAGAAATGTGAAAATTTTCGCAGCCGCCATCTTATATTTACGTTTTGACATCAAAATCTGCTTTAGAATCCTCAAAAACTATGAAAAAGACACCCATGACGAAAAATCAGAATATTGTCACAGCCGCCATCTTGGATTTATATTTTGACCTCACTATCAGCTTTAGCATCCTCGAAAACTATGAAAACGATACCCATGACGAAATATTTTTAAATGTTCGCAGCCGCCATCTTGGATCTTTATTTTGACTTAAAGTAGTCTTCAGTAGCGTTAAAGAAACTTCGTTCCAAAAATACTTCACTTATTGCTACAACAGCATATAGGCGCGGGCATATCGGTGACGCGAACCCATAACTTTTTCCCCTACCAAAAATCACTCAAAACTATGAAATCTAAAGTCAAAATATAACTAGTGAACCCAGCAGGCAGATGTTGTCCTAAGACAACAGCGCCACGCGAGTCCAACTATAGTTATGAACCATCCAAGTTACACAAAAAGAGTAAAAAAAAAAAAACATCTGAATCAGTCAAGCCGTTTAGGATAAGAAGAATTACGAACACACGTACACCGGTATTTTATTTATTGCCAGGTATGCAAAATTTTAATGTTCTTCAAAAACAACAAAATAAAATGCGGATCAAAATGTGGTAGTCGACGTACAATTTCTGGAATATGTTAACATCGGACACGTACGTGCGTGTGTGCGTGCTGCGACGCAAAGTGATACGTCCTCACGCTGGGAAGGCCCGTTCGCTACTGACGGAATAGATTTTCCGCGATCGTTTATATAGTTCACTTTGCCATTTATTTACGTAATGAAGTAATTGTTTATTTATAAAATAAAATTTAGATTCTATTAAACAATTAACTTAAAATTAATATATAATTTTTTAAATTTCTTAAAAGTGTTTCTAAGTATTAGAAAAAAATATTTATTTGGCTTGAAGTTTTGAGAAAGTTACGTTATTTCAACATTTTTTTTCTGCTATATTTTGTATGAAAGTTGAAAAAAGTGTTTCCCCTATGTACAAGTAGACCATATAATGATGTTGATGATATTTTTTAATTTTCAAAATCAAAAGCAGTTTCTTCTAACGAAACGATCAAACGTCAGTCTCGCGTCATTTTTTGGAAAACTTGTTGCAAATTTTAGTGATTTCCCACGAATCCTTAATTTATTTAAAAAATCCCTTTCCCCTATGTACAAGACGAAGAATTGGAATTTTCAAATCACAAATAATTTTGTTTAAATTCTCGTCCCCTTTCTCACAACGAATAAACAAAATTGATCAAAATCAGTGATTTCGTGCGGTGTGGCAGCACGGAGCCTTAATAAAAATTAGAACATGATCTATAAATAACATATAGATAAAAATTTATTATTTATTAGATAAATTATAAATTGTTACTTCCTTATAATATGAGGGCTATAATATAATAATTAATTTTTCAACCAGTTTTTTACAATTATAAAATCGAAATAAGTTATTTATAATTAGTAAAGGAATCGTTAACGAAACTAACTAGTTGATAGTTTGATAAATAGCCCATTTGACAAGTAAGCGTCCATTTGGCAACTAAATAAATAAATCAACTTGTAACGGACAAGATGCCCCACCTATTTACATGTATACCATGTATAAACTTATTCCTTTTTCCCTTGAGAGTAAGACAGAAACTACATAAAAACTTTTTACAAAAAAAAAAACAACCGACTTCAAAACAAACACTACAAAATGAAAAATAACTTTCATTTCGGAAGTCGGTGTCTTTGGTTTTGAATTTTCGTTCTTTGTCACCGACTTCAGAAATTAAAGTTATTTTTCACTTTGTAGTGTTTTTTTGAAGTCGGTTGTTTTTTTAACCGACTTCCAAAAGGAGGAGGTTCTCAATTCGACTGTATGTTTTTTTGTAAAAAGTTTTTATTTTTCACTTTTTAGTTGTGATACCTACCCCACACAAATTCAAATACCTGCTATGTAAATAACAGTGACAGGAAGTTATCATATCATCCACATACCAAGTGAGGACAAAATACGTAATAGAAGCTAACTCAAAAACTACCCAAGCAAAGTTAATAAAATTTATATGGGACCACCTCTGAAGTATGATCTACCAAACAAAAAAAGAATCATCAAAATCAATTTATAATTGGCGGAGTAATCGCGTAACAAACATACAAAAAAAAACATACAGTTGAATTGAGAACCTCCTCCTTTTGGAAGTCGGTTAAAAATACCACCTGCTGCGATCCTGAACATATATTAATATAATCTACATATTTCTGCAGGGCAAAAGATTAGCTACTTAAAACGAGAATCTTTGTTTTGCTAAGTCATTGGTAATTATATCAAATTAAAATTGTCTTAACTTGAATTAACGAGGTCAAGAAAAAGCTAACCAAAAGCTTAAAAAAAAAGTTTCTTTTGTTTTTATTTTAACAGTTATATCTGTCTACTTTTGGCCCAAAAAATATCAAGTTAACAAGTTACTTGATTAACACTAACTTACCTAAGTAAATACTCGGCCATTTATTATTTTAAAAGTAGGTCTAAAAATAAATCAACATTTTTATAGGCTCTAAAAGTGTATCACCTAAAATGTGCAAGCAACCCACATACTCAAGTTGAATGTAACAAGTTATGTAAGTAGTTTAATTAGTAATTAATTCGTAGGTAATAGTGTAGCGTAATTTTGTAAATTAGGTGGTAATGCTCGATACACGCGAGTTGACGCGGGCTATGCGCCTGCGCAGCGGGACGAAAACGTCACGTGAACTTATTTTTGAGATGTGCTGGGTTTAAAGAATACGTGTCTACATGCTATTAAACTCAAACTCAAAGCATTTATTTCAATTAAACCATTTATAGCCACTTTTGAACTGTCAAAGAATCGGTCAGTTAGTCAGAAAGTTGAAGCTAGTTGCCCATTCCAAAACGTAGATCTCTATGGAGAAGAACGGGCAAGAAACTCCAAGGCCACTCTTTTAAATATAGATATTACAAAATTCTGGGTACATTATTCTGGTTGCTTCTATATGTGAGAACAATGTACAAAAAATAATCAAAACAATTGAAAAATATAAGATTATTAATTAAGATTATTATTAAACGGGAGTCATAACTAATAACAGCTGCACGGGTCACTCCATCAGGTCAAGCTATGTTTGCCGGGGTTGGTCCGTGGATGGGTCACCATGTTTACATACCGAAACTCCTCCGTGCCTTATTTATTTTTTGGATGGAAAAATTATCAAATAACTTCTTCCGCTCTGAGCGGAGCGGGCGGGCGTGTCAGACTCTTACTGACTAAAACTCACCCGTGTTCCTTTAGTTACCATGTTGCCGGGGGCCACGATCTCCCTTTCAGATTTCTTCGCAACCCCGGCAGGACTCCTCCGTGCCTCGGAAAGCACGTTAAGCCGTTGGTCTCGGCTGTCATTCGTGTATCTTTGACAGTCGTTACGGGTCGTCAGATGCCCGAAAGTCTGACAACCAGTCTTATCAAGGGGTAACGTATTACCCAGTTACTGGGTTGTGGAGAGCAGATAGGCAGTCGAACCGTGTAAAACAGTATTTTACACGGTTCTATTCGGTGGTATTCAGCTGCATCTGGTTAGACTGGAAGCCGACCCCAACATAGTAGGGAAGAGGCTAGGCAGATTGATTAGAACGGGGCATAAATTCATCATCCGGGCTACTACTGAGGATTTCTTAAAGGAAAAACCTAGTCAACCCGGGGATCAAACTCAAGACCTCAAGTTCAGTCAAGCTTGCAACCACTGGTCTAAAGAGTGATCCACCTTCAATGTCCTAGTTTAATGATTCTTCTCAATTTCTTTTGTCTTTTCGCAAGTGATGTTTATTTCAGCTGACAATATTAAGTCGAAAATATTCCATCTATATAAACTAATATTATAAAAAGAAAAGATGTCAATTTTTTATAATTTTAATATACCTAAATATACGTACATTTCAAGAACTTTATGTATGCGGATGAATTTTTCGATGCTATATTTTAGTTTGTGAATAGTTTTAGTTAAGTTAGTACCGATATAATTTTGTTATTTTTATCAATTGTATAAGTTGTTACAATTCATAAATAAATAAAGTATGAAAATCAAAAAAAATATCGCATGATCTTAAAATCAATGTAGAGAAAAGATTAGTTTTTGTGTTTTGCGAAAACCATTTTTGGATTCAGGGATCCGTTTGAGAAATATTAAGCTTTAAAGTGCAAATTTTTGTTAGAGTCAAGTGTGTCCCTGCCAGCTCAATGGTTGGTTTTGGGTGTGTGAAAAAAATCACAGCAGTAGTTTATATAACGAAATTAAAATGAAAACTATCACAGCTAATTAGGCTCTACAAGTTAACGAGTAAAAATTGACCAACTTAACTTTGCAGTTGCAAAAACATGTTTTCCCATACATTCCTTATGGAAGAACATTTTTTTCAACTACAAAGTTAAGTTTGTTTTTAGGATAAATTCATCCCAACTACGTACTTCATTGTGCGTGGGCCGACACGCACTTGGCCGGTTTTTATCATCTTCCTTATTATTCCCGCTTTGCCTCAGAAACAATACTCAGGTCGCAAGTGTCTCCATCGGGTGTCCAATTGACCATGATGCATCTCAACCCTCACTGTCTTTCAAAACATTCAGCCAACTTTGCAGCTAGTGAGGCTCAAATCTAGACCAAGGCTAGGTCTGGGTCTTGATGCAACATGGTCAATGAATCTAAATACTACATGCATAATATTACGGTCACATTAATAAGATCCGTTAGATAACTTAATGTCAATTGAAGGTTATTAGTACGCAGATTGAAATTGTGACATGATCGTAGTCACCAAAATATTTATTAATAGTTTGATAAACAGACTAATAGGTATATGTTAAGAAAAATATTTTCTTAATTTCCTGAAAAGGTCTAACTTTCCGTGGACATCAATAATAGAATAATTATAACTATAATTTCTTAAAAATTAAGATGAATTTACATCGGTTTGCAAAGTCACGAAATAAATTAGATCTTAGTCTTGTCAACGTCTTAATGGTGCCGATTCCCTTGTTTACTAACTAAACTAAATTTAAGTTCAGTGCATCTTTTTCTTTCTATTTCATTAAGAAAAGGATAGAAGATAAATTTTAGTTTAGTCCTGTCAAATTAATAACCGCTTGACGTAAATTGACGTAATTTTAGTAGGCAAGTTTTAATTACGTCTAAACTTTTATGGAGTAGTGACAGGCACTGATTAATTTGACAGGACTAAACTAAAATTTATCTTCTGTCCTTTTCTTAATGAAATTGAAAGAAAAAGATGCACTGAACTTAAATTTAGTTTAGTTTGTGAACAAGGGAATCGGCAACATTGTATCATTCGTTACTAGTATAGCTTTGGCTATACTAGTAACGAATGTTTATAAATGCCGGAACCACACAATCGGGTTCTTCCTTCCTTTGTCCTAAAAATGTTTCTAACTTGTATTAGTCTACACCTCAGACCAAATAAAAAACCACGACATTGCGCTGTCAACAGTGACATGAAGCCGGTTTTGTAAACATGTGTGCACTTAATGAGGTGTAGTTTGATTGTAAATGTGTGCATGTGAGCGTGTATGCACAGAACGGAGGTGTAGTTTTGGCATGCTTCACTATTTGTTTGTAATTAATAAACTAAAAAACGACTAAAGCGATTTTAAAATTTTCGTCACCAGTAGAAAGCTATATTTTCAATGAGTAACATAGGCTATAATTTATAGACTTTAAGACCAACTTGCTACTCGTATATTGAGATCAATGATCGAGCAAAACAGAACCAAATCGGAAGTAATAGAATAAGTTAAGTTACACATATAAACACCTCGTATACTGGCCAGTGACAGTCTATATCAAGCAAACCAGTACAGTATGTATTATTGCGTTATTAAATTTATTATAAAACTAATTGTTAGTTGTAAATCAAAAAGTAATGTCGGTAATGTGTGTCGGAAACTTTCTACGGGCCATTTATATTCCGTATTTCGGGACTATCGCAGTAGGAAGCAAATGATCCAGATCGATCCGTTCGACACCGTGCAGTGAAAACATTGAATGTAATTAATATAATAATAGTTTGGGGGGGAGGTTATATAGTGAGCGCGAACACTCGGCGGCCATTCGGCGCGCGTACCCTTCGCGCATGTGCATGCCTCGCGAGTGACATTAGTGACAGTTTAACCCTAAAATGGCGGCCAAATTTTACGTAAGTGTCAAAATTAAGTGCAGATTTGTGGTTTTAGAACGCACCCTCTGGATTTCGGATTCGCGCTCGAGTGATGCAGTGGTTTTTTTTTTGTGGAACATACGAGAATGTCTATCGTAAGGTGGTTCTAAGCCACATTTCTGCGTCTATTGTTTTGCATGTGAATAATTGATGTTGCAGTTTGATATTTGGTGAATTGTAAGAGTTGCTTGTATCTGTTACTCGTGCATAGTTCATTTAGTTCGAGTTCAGATTTTTTGCGGTTCTATTTGCTATTGTATAAAAAGCGTAACAATTTGTTGAATGCTTTTTCTTTAACACAAACGATTTTTTGTGTCAGTTATTTAAATTAACTTTTACGAAAAGATATATTTATTTTTAAACTTATCTCTTTGAAATTTTTAAACAATAAGTGTTTATGCAAATTAACTTGTTTTTGGACTTAACTGTTTTTTGTCAAGCTACCAGCTATTGTTAATTAAATTACGTTTAAACTTTAACAACAAAACATTTGTAGAGCATTTCAACTCTGAACTTATTTTGCATTCAAGGACTCGAAATAAAATGAAAGTTAAACAAATGTGATATATTCTAGAAATGTTAGGCAATAAGATTAATGCCTAGGTCTAGTCAGTCGCACTCGGAAAGGACAACTGGTTGGCCAGGTCGATAACCTTCTTCTGTAGATTTTATAGGTCTGGTGATATTCAAAGACCACTTTCGCATTTGCAGGGTTGACGTGCACAAAAGAAAAAAAAAATACAAAAAAAATTCTGAAAGACGTTTCGATTGAAATGCAAATGAATTACTTACATCTATAAAATTTATTAACAAATTGCATAGTTAATAGAAATTGCGTTTAGTTTCGCGATATATTTTATTGATTAGTTAGTAATTTATTTAAATCAGATAGTAGTGCCATTTATTATGCATAATATTCATATAAATTGAGCAATACGTTTAGATTAGCAATGTCAAATAATATTTTGATATATTTAAATATAAAATGCTTCCGATAAAATTAAACCTTTTAAAAATTGCAAAACTTAGTTTGATTGAACAACTCTGTATTCTTACTTAAATATTTCAGATTTATGCAGCTTGCTCAACCTAATTAAAAATACCTAATCAACTCTTTCTACCTCGATAATTATCTAAATCACGAAAAACATCAACACATAATTCTAAAAATAAACACGTAACTGTTCTGTATTAAAATTCTCGCGTAGTTAAAAAGAATTACCTAACAAATGTTAAAGCAATCGTTAGAGAAAACAACGAAAGTTAACTTGGATATACGGAAAGTGAAACTTATCGCGGGAAGTGGACGACGACCGCTGTACACTTAATGTATGTTGGTTAGATATAGCACGATATTTATTTAAACAATGTCGCCCATCGGCATGTGCCCGCCCGTATTATTTTTCTGAATATTCATATTTTTTTTTTCGAAAAATAACTTTTCGTGTTATTAAATTTTTTATATTTTGAGTAGCGTTTGTCATATCTCCGATTGTCTCTCGATTTGGATTCTGTTTATTATTTCTAAAAGCTTATGAGTTATTTTATCGGATTAACTAACATTTTTGTTAAAATTTAACTATACAAAAAAAAAAAACGGAGGTGAAAACATTTTTGTCTTAAAAAAAACATAAATGTAAGTTCATAAAATCATATTTTGATTTTGATTAAAAAAAAGCAAAAGAGTGAATAAAAAAAAGTCACAGTTAAAAAGTTTATATACTAACTTTCGAGCTACTTTTCTAAGGAATTAAAACTGTTAAATATGTTTTGGTAAAAAATACTGTTGAAAAAGTTTTAACTGAAAATTGTGTTCTTGAAGACCACTTGAGGGTAAATTAACTTTATTGTGTCCAAAAAAATCTGAAGATCATTTACAAGTGTCAAGTGAAAATATTTTTTTTCTAAATTTTCTGAAAAACTGCTCTAATTTTCATTAAATACACTACTGATTAATTTGGAAATCCGTAATATTTTTTATATATTTTTTCCAGAAGAAGGTTTTCTTAGGGAAAACTGTCTTTACTTATTATTATTATTTATTTATTCAAGTTACAGTGACTCATACCAACTTATAAGTAGGCGACAGTAGAAAACAATCTCATGGTACACTAATTTCATTTACAAAAACTTCAGGAATATTTTCAAGGCCATCGATCTATTAATATCAGTCACGCCTCCATAATAACCAATTAATCTTTCATTATTTCTATTAACCTATTCACCTTACATCTAGATTAGGTCCGCCCCTGCGCGTGGGCATGCTTCAAGTTGAGCGGCCGTTGCAACAGAACATGATATTATCATATTTATGGCTATCAGTTTACCAGCTGTAGCGTGATTCATATGATTGATACTTATATAGCTAATCTGTCATGGGAGTTGGGTGGTATTAGTTTGAAGCATAATCAGCCTATACAACATGTAAAAAAACCCTGTTCGATCCGTGAGGGTGTTGTAAGGTATCGTACTGAGAGTCCATTTATGTGGTAATTAAATAAATTCTTTATTTCACCAAAAGCCATCACAGTACAAGAACCATAGAACTAAGAGCATATTATAAGGCTTATAACTAGGTCACAATAATTTAAATACCCTGACTAACAAACGAGACAAAGCCACAATATAATAAAACGGGCTGTTACAACAAACAGCAAATGGTGTAAAAGAAAAACAGGATATAATCTATGAAAAGAAAACACAAAATGAAATGAAAAACGTTTAGCTGCGTGGTGAGGTGAATAAATGTAAGGTCCGAGTGCATGTACACACGGCTACACATCAAGCTATACATTTCCAGTTTATGCTGATCTCGCATTGTAAGGGATTTCCGTACAATGCGAGGTCAGCTTATACTGGAAATGTATGGCTTGATGTGTAGCCGTGTGTACTACCTTCGCGGTAGGCTTGTAGGTCAGGCGCGAGACCAGCAAAGTCTGGCGCAATCGTCCTAGTTCCCAGCCAGGACTCGGAAGTGGTACTGTATCATATTATACAATTTTGTTTGTTTAGTTCAGATTACTAATTTACAATTATCTGAAAACTTACTACTACAGCCTATTACAAACAAAAAAACGACTTGGCTCATGATCAGTTAGTGTAATAGTACAGATATTTACTTTAAAAAAATCCATTTTCTTCTGTAAACATAAATATGGTAAGAAGACACTTTGTAATATTTGTCAGTTACCTAATACTTACTACGACCAGCTTAAAAATAACCATCAACAGTTCTATATTTTTGTCCAAGAATTCTTAGGACAAAAAGTTTAGACCTCTAACCGTGTTACAAGCTTTTTTTGTTTTAAAATTAGCTTTCCATTTATTCGTAATCTCCTAAAGTTAGCTTAGTCGTTTTCAGCCTCGTGGTTGTCAGTATCTTATTGTAGTACTCATAATTAATTAATGGATAGTTCATCATGTCGGGTATATATTTGTCAATCTAGTTTAATATACTATAGATCTGTTAGTATCGGTGCGCGCGCGCAATCACAACCGGCCTCGTTCTTAGATAGGACGCGGAAGTATCAATGGGATCTGTTTTCTTGCGAAATGTAGATTTGATAGTGATATAAACCAACATCTATGGTGTTAGATATTTGCATAGGATTTAGAGGTGGATAATTATTAAAATAGCAGGTATGAAAAATACATAATTATCTGATAATTCAACCGGAGTGGAAACGACAAATGAGATGGTGATAAAATTATAGAAACTGAATGCAAACTACTTGATGCACCTCAAGCTACTGTGGTTAGTGGAAACTACTAAGTATACTAAGCTGATAGAATTGTTTTAGAGACACTATCAGCAAATTTAGACGATACAATGCAAAATGCCAGAGAACAAAAATAATTGTTTAGAGAAAATTGGAAAATGCTTGGAAGAATATACATATTTGAGGATGGATTGGAAAAATATAGAGGAAATAGATAGATAGATAAAACATTTATTTAGTGCACACAAAAGACACACATAAACACAATTAAATGATAACAAATTACATGGATATATATAAAAATAAGATGCCAATATTCAAAAAAGAAAAAACATACGTATAGAAATGGAGTGACATTATGACATACTTCGGAATAATCAAATGTATAAGGTGCGGTGTGCGTCTCAAGGTTACATCAAATGGGAGTCCAACTCAGCATGTGTCACGCAAATATACCTGACGCTGAAATATTGGATGCCTCAATTGAAACTGAAGAAGTCAGCAATGAGAGACTGTCTACGAAAGGCGGTGATCCGGCTGTTGTGGTGTCTATGTCCAGCAGTGCATTGAAACTTTACTCCCTAATATTCGCAAACCTTCAGTTAACAGCATTAAATGGCAGTTAAACAAACAATCATATTTGACATTATTCTCGTGGGATCTGGGTCGTTCAGCGTCGAATGTGGTGCAGCTAATAATTTTAGCTTTTTATCTTACTCGTGATTATCATAAGGAGGTTACTGCACAATGGGCTCGCTATTACTGTCGATAGGATCTCATCTTAGTTTTGTATCTGTTATCTGTTTTGTGTTACTATAGTTTTCTTTCATAAGTTTGTTCTTCTAAATGGTTATTGTTGCTTCATCTGTTACTGTTATTTTTTTCTATTGAGTTGGTTTGACTAAACTGTATACAGGGTCAAATAAAATCAGCTAGTGAAACTTAGCAGGCGTGATAGGTATCAATAAGATGGAACTAGTTGATATTTTTTCCATAAAAATTTCGGGGGTGTTTCACTCCACTGTTTGGTATTATACATCCAAAGTTGAACATGACATCCTTTTGTCTCATTATTAGTTTTGTCTGTGCAAAAACAGATTAGTAAAATAATAAGCCATTAAAAGTTAGGGGCCAACAAATATTCTCTTATCTTACTAATTTTAACGGAACTTTGGGCGTAAATAAATAATAAAAGAAGTGTAAAATCTCCAAAACAAAGTCGGTACTGACAAAGCTCAATTATCGAAAAGTTCAATAAATTTTATTTGTAATTGATTTATGTAGTGCTTTTTTCATATAACTCGATTTTCCAAACGACTTTTCATAATTTTGTACGCGCCCGTTTTACTAAAAGTTCGAAATGGTGTTTGTGTACGTGCGAACTAGGCGTTGTGCACGTAGACTAGCGTCTAACTGCTCATCACGTATACTATCTCTGTCGAACACGATGTCAGGTGAGACAGCGTGCTTTTTGGCCATGCCCACTAGTAAGTTCGAGCCCGCGACTAGTTCAACCTTAACACGATAAAACAAAAATGAAAATTAGATACATTTTTTAAAGGGTCATCGACTCGTAAAAATCATTTTAATTTTTGATTTCATCGTGTTTAGATATTAAACCCATCACGTCTGCAAAGTTTAATTTAATTTGACTCAGATGATTGACTGACTCTACTATTGCTTTTATTTTTATTTCCTTTACTTCTTAATTTTTCGACTCATCTTTCAATAATTATGCTTGTATATTCATTGTTTTTGGTTGCTACATTATTTGTGGAAGTTCCTTCCTTGTGAAATTACAAGTTTAAGGTTCAGGAGAAAAGGGTAATTAAAACGAAGTTCTATTTAGTCCATCAGTCAGATAAAAAAAATTACACACGTTATTTTGCTTTATTATATTAATAAAACATGACTGAGATAAAACGCATTAAAGTTGGGGAGTGGGGGCTCGCTACGTCATCTACAAAGCCGTGACGTCATGCTACATTTTAACGCAATGATGGCATCACCCTGCGACAAAGCCCCGAAATCACACCATTTTCAAAGGCACTACAACATAATACTAACAGAAGAACAGTGTGACTACTCTGGCTCGGAGGAGCTGAGGGTTTACACTGACGGATCGAAGACCGATTCCGGTACCGGGGTCGGAGTCTTCTCATACGACCTCAACATTAAGATATCCCGACCGCTAGGAATGTTCAACACCGTCTATCAGGCGGAGTGTGTGGGCATCATACAAGCGGTCCATGCCATTGAAGCCAGGAGAGTTACGGACACTCACATACGTATACTCTCTGACAGCGCCTCAGTTCTCCAATCCTTGAAGAAAAAATATATTACCTCGAAGTTAATACTAGAATGTCACAATGCACTAGAACAAGTAACGGTATCTAGTCGCAACACGGTGACGCTACAATGGATAAAAGGACACAGCGGTTCGCTAGGTAACGACGCAGCTGACGAACTTGCTAGAAGAGGTTCTGGCACGGCAGTCTGTGGACCCGAACCTATCGTACCAATCCCGTTCAACCAAATACGCAGGTGGCTACAGGAGTTCACCCTCACACAAGCGGAGTACTGGTGGACCTCGACACCGGGCTGCAGGCAGTCCAAGGAAGCTATGCCATCCCTGGATAGCAGGCTAACCAGGCGTTTATTACGCCTGGACAGGAACGGCCTGCGCCTGGTGACGGGAACCATCACGGGACACTGCTCGCTAAACAAGCACTTCCACACAATAGGCATAACGGACAGCCCTCTGTGCAGGGCATGCATGGAGGCTGAGGAAACCGTCGCGCACGTGCTCTTCGAATGCACAGGCGTCACCCAGATTAGAACAGAAACCCTCGGGTCACCCAGATCGTTTACAGATGTTCTGAACAAACCAGGAGTTTTGATTAACTTCTGGAGGGAGGTGGGCTGGTTGGAATAACCACCAAACGGCCGCCATGGCCCACGCACAATGGTCCACCTGACGGACTAAGTGCGGAAACCAAACCCCATAACATAGAACATAGAACATAGAACTCAATGTATCGTCGTAATCTTTTGATTACGTAAAAAAAGAAAAAATACGTGTCCAATATTTAAATCTTATTTTTTTTTTAAATCTTCCCTTTTGTATTGCTTCAAATTTTACATAACACAAAGTCATAATATTTTCTCAACGATATTAAGTATAGTTACTTAGTCCAATCAAGTGGGCTTATAAAGTGTAAATCAATTATATGTATTAACTTCAACATCTCCACTTAGAACCTAGTTTAGCAATAGAGCAATAATGTGTAACTTTAAAGATCAGGATAGCTCACAAAAAGTGCCAGTAGGCTAGTTTGGTGCAGTATTTAGTACAAAAACTAAGTTGACCAACTCTAGATTGATTATTATCGTAAGAAGGTTGTTACAAACGTCTCACTTACTATAATATGTTTAGATAGGGCTCCAATTTTTTTTTAATCCACAACTGGGAAGCTTTTGGCCTGCATCTCACCTGATGGTAAGTGATGATCAGGAAGCGAGCTTCACCCGGAATCCTCAACCACAGAGGACCTGGCTATCTTACCTCTAACTGCCGAAACACAAAAATGCTGTTAACATTGTTGTTATGGCGACAGATTTAGATAAGATGGTGGTCAGGCGGACTTAGAACAAGCCCTACCGCCAACTAAACTGAGCATAAAAATTTACACCCACTGGGAATCAAACCCGGGATCTCTCAACGTGAATGGGAATTTCTAAATTGAATGTGGCATTTTTTATATTAGTATAAATATATAAGTAACTCATCATCATTCTCTTCCTTTAAGGGCAATCCCAATTTATTTGGGGCTGGTGTGTATTATTTTATCCATCCTTCTCTTCCGAGATGACGACTAATAAGTCGTCATATCGGTAATCACCTCATCATCTTTAACACAGTCATTCATCATTTCTTTGGTTTTCCCCACACTTATAGCCCACATTCATACTCAAAACTTTACAAGTAAAGCCAGATTTATATAACTGTGTTGTGTCGTGTCGTGACGTCTTCTGGCGCAGTATTTGCCAATCGAAACTCGTTGTGATTTGACGTAGTCCGGAACAGATTCGTTTGTTTGGTGTAGCGCGTCACGACACAGCACGACACAGTAATGTGACGGTGGCTTAACTGTGAGGTGTATGACGATGTTAAATATGTCACATATTTCTCAATTCTGCCCAAAAACTGTTTAATTTAATGAATGTACGTGTGACTTTAAAAGTGTGGTACTTGAGTAGTGTACTGCGTGTAAACAGCCAATGACTTGTACCCTAATTGCGTAATACAAATCAATCACAATCCATTGCTTCATAAGTAGGAAAAAAAAATCTGCTCAACAACGTAAATAACACAATGAATGTTGTTGAACTGTCAAAATGAAACAGATAAGTCTTAATCGTTTATGAAAATGTTTTGCGTAATTAGATAGCTGGGATTCTTCAATCAAATTTCCCCAATTGGTTAAAACTGCCATTACATTGATGTCATTAACCGAGGACAAATTCTCCTCCACAAAAAGGCTTCGAGAATTAGAAACCTAACAAACATGTTAGCAATTAACGATACCTAAAAAGACACAAATTAACACAGAATATATCAAGAGAAGTACTCGTTTTTAGAAGACATCTCAATATACGTGGGAACGCAAGCGCAAGCGAAACTTTGACAAAAACACAATGTGGACGTCACGAACTGTGTACTGAGATTCATGAACTGTATAGGTAGCATAAGTCATGTAGAGAAAGGACAAAATGCTTAGAGAACCCGCTGACGAAAATGTTCCAAACAGCTGTCGTGTCTGTTGGTGAAAAAAGGGTACTTAATAACACGTTCAGTGCCAGGAGCCCTCCTGGAGGAATCACTCAAGTCGCATATGGGATGCCGGAAGCCGTCACGGAAAGCTCATTTCAAATGTAGCTTTTTCTTAGCGAATTCGGCATTATAAACTGTGAAAATAAAATTAGTTGTATATAAAGAAAAGAAAGAAAGAAAGAAAAAAATATATATTTGGGATACGCACAGGAAATTCAACATTAAAACTAAGAAAATTATGAAAACAGTAACGATTTCAGAAAAGAATATTAAAATAACTAGAACAACGACAACGATATTTTAACAAGATTTCAAATCTAATGCCGGTGACTCCTGGAGTCTACTTGCAATATGGGTGGAGTCGAAAGTGTTAAAGTAAATTGTTCTAAAAGGACATTAAACCAGGTGCATATAGAGACCATAATGCTTTGGTGACCTGCAACTGAGATGTCGAAGATAGTCGAAGAGCAAGATAATTTAATTTAAAAACAAGATAATTTTGTAAAAGAGGAAGATAATTTAAATGAGGAGATGGAGGACGAGGACAGAAATTAAAAACACATTTTTAAAACAAATGCAGTTAGATTAATGCAGATAGTATCTTTTGCAGTACAAGGACAAGCTTTTCTATGCGTCAATGTTCTTACAAAACTAAGACTAAACTATATGTTAATCCGTATCTTCACGCCACATAAAAAGATGTCGAGAGTGTAAATAGAAAAGACACGCATTTCAAACTTAAAACATTCCAATGCAATATGGCTTTCGAAACACTATTTGTATAAAACAATGGACATCACAACATACCGTTTATAATGTTTAGGGTAAATAGAAAATGGAAGAAACAAAAAAAGGAAATTACACACGGAAAATATTGCAAAAGAGTAGCGAAAACAAATTCACACATGATATGAATACAAGTATACTTTGTTAGCTAAGTTTTGTCAACTTTACTTGACTGCCAACACGTTTCTCCAAGTCTGGCTTTACACAATTATTTATCTACATATTTAATTTATTAAAACTTTTTCCAAAAAAAAAAAAAAACAACCGACTGTATTTATGTATATTTATTTGTGCAAATGTTTATATACATAAATAAGCATTTAATTGATATTTATGGTTTGTAATAGGTATATGTGTATCTTTGTATCTAAATACTTTTTTATTCCTCAATTTTTCGTAATTGCACCTACCACTGTTTGTCTCTGCATCACCCAAAAGTTGACTGGTAGAAAATGCCTTTGGCATTAAGTCCTCACTCTGTACATTTCTGCTGCTGCTAAATAAATAATAAATAAAATGTACTGGCCTATAATTTTTGTTTAATAGTTAATTCAACAGTCATCTTTCTAGTCAGTAAAAAAGGCATTACAAATAAGACAATAAAAATAATCGACAAAAAAAACAACTCGATTCTATTGAACTGGATTAGCGGCAATTCGATAATCGATTGTGAAGGCACACAATTATCTTTTATTGTATAATTATAATAATATAATCGAGCGACTTATCTCCGTTGTGAAAGCCTATAATGTAATGGCTACACTTATAAAATTATTGGGTACAAAAAGGTATTATGTAAAATCGGAGAATATTTTGCAAAAGTATTGCCTAAATTCTTGTACAGCAAGTTGTATGTTTGAACGTATTTTGTCTCAAAACGTGGCTACATTTTAAGGAGCATTTAAAAAAAATGGAAGGTTCTAGTATCTTCATTCTTCTTCTTTTCGTGTGGTTAGTGACTAACCTGGTGTCAATGTTTTTAAAGCTGCCCATGGGCCTCTGAATTAGCTTCACATGCCTTCGAGAAATATTTCTCAGGCAGGATTCCTCACAATGTTTTCCTTCACCATTTTTGAAGCAAATGTTAATTATACGTCATTATTATCTTCATTAATATATTATAAAATCTTATGCTTTTCCCAGCATGATTTTATTCCTATGTACCTATCTGATGATCAACTTCTGTTGATAAAATTACCTTTTGTAACGAAAACTTTAGTAATCCAATTATCTTTTAATGAAAAGAGTTTTATGCGTGTGAATTAATACACTAAAATGTCTTTAAACGAGGTAGTTAATACTGAAATATTGCAAAGCATGACTTACTATGGTTATTATAATGTTACTAATAAATAAAGGTATAAAATTTATAAAACATTAGTTACGTATAATTCATAAATTGAATTCTGTATTAATAAATAAATAAACGTATATAATTTATAAAATAATAATATTAATATTAATTCGTAAATTGAATTCTGTATTAATAAATAAATAAACGTAAATAATTTATAAAATAATAATATTAATTTGTAAATTGAATTCTGTATTAATAAATATATAACTTACTAACTACTTAACTAATAATACAATTGTCACATTAAACGACCAGTGCTCTTCCTCCTCTCTCCTACTTGATCTATGCTGTGCCCGACAGGGTCCATAATTGTGACTAATATAATTATTTCCCTACCAACTATATACATTATGGTACGCAATAAAGAATTTGAGATTTGATTTCAGCATAATAAACTAACTGAACTGTGAGGAATTTTAATTAAGTATGCATCTACTAATTTAAAATCTTGACATTTACTATTTATACATATGTCAGGTGTCTTAACTATGACAACATTATCTTAAACATACATAATTACATAAATATTATTTACTAATGAGTTTCTATTTTATGATTTTGTTCTTCAATCTAGCTCGAGGCAATTCGTGTAAGTACTAGCAGCATATTAATCTGTTTCCAATTAAAATTTTATTTCTGAACATGGGGCAATTTGGCACCTGATGTCCCAAAGCTGTAATTTATAGATTGGCTCGATCTATTACTGGCAACATTCACTAGAGATGTATGTCAATTCATCATATTTACTTACAACACTATTAATCAGCTAGTAAAGTGTTACATTATTTGACCCATTACATGTAATGATGCAGAATTAATTTGAGCATGTTTTTTATAAAATGTTTTTATTGTTGTAATTGTGCTTGGCATATCTTTGATAGTGTTGTGTAGTTGAAAGGTTAGTCATTTATCTTGATGATCGCTCGCATCGATTTGAAATCGATCATTTGTTATAGTCATAAAATCAGGTTTAGGTTAGAGAAATATTGAGCATTGAAACTATGTATTTTTATTATGTATGTAATAGATATTTGAGATAAAAGTACCTACCTAAGTTAATTGATTCTACTCGACTTTTTGTCAAGATTAAAATTATTAGAAATAAAGAAAGTAAATACATTTACTTAGCATAGACTAAAAGCCAGACAATGTAATATGCAGTATTTCTATTTTTTTTTTGTCCCTCAGGTATCTTCGGATTTCCGAATACAAACGAATGCTAATTTCCATATCCATCAATTATTAGATTTATCGTGTATAATAATTTGAATTCAGAACTAAGTACTTTATTGTTGTTTTGTTTTGATTTCCGTGTGAACTATATGTATAGAGCTGTAAAACTATTTTCCTATCTGTCATGTCTGCGACTTTAGCGCCTTTCCTCTCATTTTTTAAAATAAATTACATTAAGTTAAAAGAGTATTAACAACTCTATATACTTCCAAGTCGATTGAGAGCGTCCAGTCTGCACCAAGTGCAAAGGGCAACTGATAGAAATCCGACGACTGACGAAACACGAGGTTTGCCGAGGGACATTAAGAACAGAGTTTGTCTGTACAGTATATAAAAAAATCAATAAAAAAAAGTGTAAATTACGATAACATAAGTACCATATTCAGTTACAAATATTTAAGTTATTAAATAATACAAAAGCAAAAAACAAAACTTTACAGTCAATTTAGGTGCAATTCCGATTACAGCAGAATTTTAAAAACTACAAGCTTATCTCCAAAATCTCTTGAACTGAACATCTAAAGTTAAACCTGAAATGTTGGCTAAAACCGGCCGAGCATCAGTTTTCGTAACGCGACATTTGCAAGGCTAGCTAGTATATTTCCCACGACCTGGTTCGTTACATTACTTACTATATATGTTAATATGTACATAGTGCTACATTTGGCAATGTATTTGCACATCTCTTAAAAGTGATCTAGATTTTATTTAAATTTTTAAGTAACTTTTTGGTGATAAATAAAAATTACTTTATTTATTTAAATAAATAATTAGCATAATATAATTATGTCGAATTCAGCAAGTTGTGGCAATACGGTTTAAAATATTTCAGCTTAATCTTATGCAATCAATTTGCTTAGCTTTTTCCCAACTATGTTGGGGTCGGCTTCCAGTCTAACCGGAGGCAGCTGAATACCAGTATTTTACAAGGAGCGACTGCTTATCTTACCTCCACAATTCAGTTACTGGGTAATACGATACCTACCCGACGACCCGTAACGACTGTCAAAGATCTACAAAAGACAGCCGGGATCAATGGCTCATCGTGCTTTCCGAGGCACGGAGGGGTTTCGGCTGTGACAGATGGTCATACATCCTCAAATCGACCTAGGCAAGTGTAGCTTAACCTGATCGATCGATCCGTGAGGCTATTATTACTTTTATTTGGCCACGAGCCCAGTCAGTCCAAAAAAACAAAATCTAAAATCGTTTGTTCAAATAAAGCTGAAAATTATAGCTTAAAATAAAAATAAATCTAAAACCAAGAAAAATAAACAACTAATCGTGATATTCAACTGTTTAATTGCATCACAAGATAAAGGTCGCGAAGGTCACGCAACAAAGAGTATCCGCCGTGACCCTGACTGACCCCGAGTGACCTCTCGTGACAAATAACACGAATCTCTTCCACGTTTTTGTTAATTACTCGTTAATCTGACCGTTTAGCCAATTTGCTAACGGAAATCATGTTTAGTGTTATTGTTATTGATCGGTGGAACGAATTTTGATGGTTATAGGAGAAGTTGGTCAACTTTTTCTTTTAGTTAAGGTTGTGTTGTTGTTCAAAAGATTTGTAATACATCTGAATAGTTTTAGAATTAGGAGGAGGTCGTGGCTAAGTAAGAACAGCTGCATGTGTCGATCCATCAGGTTAAGATAGGCTTGGAGGGGTTGGTCCGTGGATGGGTGACCATCTATACATACCGAGACTCCTCCGTGCCTCGGAAAGCACGTTGAGCCGTTGGTCCCGGCTGTCATTCATGGATCTTTGACTGTTGTTACGGGTCGTCAGAAGCCGGAGTCTTACCAAGGGTATCGTATTACCCAGTTACTGGATTCTGGAGGTCAGATAGGCAGTCGCTCCATGTAAAATACTGGTATTCAGCTGCATCTGGTTAGACTGGAAGCCGACCCCAACATAGTTGGGAAAAGGCTAAGGAGATTGATTGATTGAATAGTTTTAGAATTACATTTTTACTTGTCTTGTAGTCCAGTGTAGTCACCACACCACAGACCACACCACCAGCTGGGTGTGAGTGTGTGTGTGTGTTACCACTTGTGACATTTCTTCGTTAACAATTTGTATTTGTTCATCAGCTTACAGCAGTCCACTACTGGACATAGGTTTGTCCAATTAACTCGGCCACTCTCATCTAATTACTTCCAGTTGATTTTTTCTTAGTACCAAGTTGTTAAGATAATTCTAAAGATCATCAATTTATTAAACGTAGTTTGTGAAGCAATTCTACAATAGTTTATAGAAGTGAAACCGATGTATTTAACATAAACTGCATTCAGATAATAAAAGAGATAAAATAAACTTTCTCTAAGAAAAGTTAACGTGTATTTGTAATAGATAATGTTAGATTTAAACTGCAGTTAAACTTTAAGGTTAACTGTTATCGTATCATTTGATTACCGATTTCGATTTTACTTATTGTTTGTTGATATTTATGTTAATAAGAAAAAGTTGATTTCATATTCTGATCTATGTTGAAAGATTGACTTTTTCACTCGCCAGTTATGTTCAAGTCCCATGTAAAAGGGGGCGAGCCTATTGCCATCAATTGGGCACAAATCCAGACTCCGGGCTGCTACTGAGAAATTCCAGATGGAAAAATCCAATAACACTTTGCCCGACCCGGGAATCGAACCCAGGACCTCATGCTCACCAGTACCACTTGCTACCACTAGACCAAACAGGCAGTTTAGTTTTATTCAGAATCAATCGGTTACAATATAATCTCCCTCTTGTAGATTATTAAAAAATATTGAACACGTATTTTTTCTTTTTTGACGTAAGTAATCAAAATATTACGGCGATACATTGAGTTAAAATGTGGCATGGTGTCACGCCTTGCTAGATTTTATACTGAATTGTGACGTAGCAAGCCCCCACTCATCATCATCTGCCTAGCCTTTTCCCAACTATGTTGGGGTCGGCTTCCAGTCTAACCGGATGCAGCTGAATACCATTATTTTACATGGAGCGACTGCCTATCTGACCTCCACAACCCACTAACTGGGTAATACGATACTCCTTGGTAAGACTGGTTGTCAGACTTTCAGGCTTCTGACGACCCGTAATGACTGTCAAAGATCCACGAATGACATCTGGGACCAACGGCTTAGCGTGCTTTCCGAAGCACGGAGGAGTTTCGGTATGTAAAGATGGTCACCCATCCACTGACCAACCCTGGCAAGCGTAGCTTAACCTGATGGATTGACCAGTGCGGCTGTTATTACTTAGCCACGAGCTCCTAGCGTAGCGAGCCCCCACTCCCCAACTTTAATGCGTGTTTTCTAAGTTATTTTTGATTAATATGATAAAGCTAAAAATTCGTGTCTAATAATTTTTTTTTTATCTGAGAGACGGACTAAATAGAATTTTTTTTTTTACCTAGGCAGCTACCGTATTATATATTTGTATAACAATGCCTGAAATATCATACAGCTATTACTACGATATGTGTGTCTGTCTGCACGTCAGTCGTGACCGACGCATAGGTCACTTGATCATATTTGTTCATTCACTCAACCACTGGTCCCATCCCGCACTATCTCTTGAGAAACTTCGGTTCGTGCGTGACCTTCTACAGCATACATATTTATTGGTGATCATGTTTGTATTGCCAACCGGTTGAAAGATTAACAATAGGCTAAGTTGCTTATCCTTTTATGTGGCAATGAAAGCCTTAGAAATGAGTAAAGTTAAGTTTATTGTCAGCAATTTTCACCATCCTATAAAAATCAGCAGTTTTAACGATCTGTAGGAACTATTTCTGATTATGAAATCTGTTTTTTTAAAGCTAGATTTTCAACTTCCCAGTTTCTGGTCAATAGTTTTACCTAATGTTGATGGCGTTGGATCTGAGTATGCAATGGTATTTTGTAACATTCATTGTACATGCTGCGCCCCGCGGTTTCACCCGTATAAGTCACGATCCCGTGGAAATATCTGAATAAAAAGTATTCTATGTACTAACCTAGATCATGGTCTAGCCATGTGCCAAATTTCATCTAAATTTGTTCAGCCGTTTTAGCGTGATAGCGTAACAAACAAACGTATTAACATACAAAAAATCTAATCTTTTCTCTCTCTTTTTATTAGTTTAGATACTGGAGATGTGTAAACAAAAGAGTCTTCATATACCCAGCAATACAAAACTATCAACTCCTATTCGTAAAATAAAATCAGAAAGACACTCAACATACTTCACAATTAGGTACTCACTCAGTAACACGACAAGCTAAAATACCCGCTACAAAGCATAATCAGTCTATAATGTTCCCACTGCTGGGACACAGGCCTCTCTGTGAGAGGGAGTGGACTATAATCCACGCGGACCCAGTGCGTGTTGGTAGATGTCGGGTGTCTTCGAATTTTTGGTTCTAGGACATGCCGGTTTCCTCATGATGTTTTCCTCTACCGTTTTGAGAGCAGTGGTGATGAAATTATTTACACGAAGTAAAGCTCCTGTCTGGGTTCAAACCGACGACATCTCGTAAAACGGGGCCGTTTACGTTACTACTGGGCTCCCACTGCTCTCAACCGCAACGAAAGTTACCAAAAATGCACTGGTTGCCTAGTTAAAAAAAGATATTCTATTTAGTCCGTCTTTCATATAATAAAAAAATATTAGACACATTTTTTTCTTTATCATATTAATCAAAAATAACTTAGAAAACACGCATTAAATTTGGGGAGTGGGGGCTCGCTACGTCACAACGCAGTATTAAATCTAGCAAGGCGCGACGTTATGCCACATTTTAACTCAATGTATCGCCGTTATCTTTTGATTACGTCAAAAAAGAAAAAATACGTGTTCAATATTTTTTAACAATCTACAAGACGGACAAAAAACACAGGCCTATTACGTAAGCACAAATAGTTTCTAGAACATAATTTCATTCGCACATAAAAATTACGTGGTTCTGTAGACAGAAGACAATATTCCTCGCCTTCAGAAACATCGCGTTTTTACTGCAAGGTTGATACACAGATAATAGCTTGAATGCAATTGTGCATGCTACACAATGGCCAACGCTGTATGAATCAAGTTTTACAATAATTTTGGATACTACAAGGTCGATTTTGAAAGTTGGTAAATGTTAATAGACGGTTTTTGGTCCGAGTTAGAATTTTTGGTAGAAACAAAAACGATTCATGCGTTGCTGCATATAATTATCTTCTATCTCTCCAAGTCCACTGTACAGTGATCTTTTTTAGAAGGTGTACATCATACTGACAATAATTAACAAGCAGTTTTTACTCGATCAGGGTGGTACTTATTTAATTTCGTGTTTTACTCTCTTATTTGACTTTAAATAAAGCAACAAAAAAAGTAATAAAAAAACTAAAAAACCCAACTGCAAAAACACGTAACTGAAAAGAGAAAAACAAGCAATATTAAATTGATAGAATTTTGATATCGCAGGCCGGGGACAAACCAATAACCTGAAATATGATGTAACTTTTTTTTGTCCCCGCCGGGTTTTTTAGATTTTTTATTACTTTTTTATTTTCAGTTTTTTAGTTTTTTATCATTTCTCATTCCAAATTTCATTTAAACATATTTATTTACATATATTTATGTAATCTCCTTTTAAAACCCTTCATTTTGGTACCCCACTCTATAAGTTCGGCATTTTTTTTAACATCTATTTTGGCGTCAATAATCCGCCATTTAAAATAATAATGATAAGTAGACTCGCGCAATAAAGAAAAATCTAACTACATATCATTCATCAAAATCGATTCATCCGTTTAGTAGTTACGAGGGAACATAGAGATGGACATACACACACAGACATACATACAGGTCAAACACATAACCCTCCTTTTTTGGCTTCGCCGCAGTCAGGTAAAAAGACAGACATCTCAACCGTCATCATCTCATAAACTCACGCCATCTTCAAATGGGGTAGGCAGTAACTATCGAACACCACCTGCTACTCTCCTTACATACTCCTTTTGCTTCGTCATTCGCTCATCATCAATCTATATTTGTTTATCACATTTCTGCCTGTGCCAAATCCGTATAACACCTTGAATATACGGAAGTAAACCATTCCATTTCGTTCAACTTAGCTGCTGGGTTTGAATGGGCGTGGCAAAATACAGGGACTCACTGTGTTCTCTTTTCCGTGGCCAGCGCAAGTTACATCGCGGAAAACATTATTACTGTGGTTACAAAAAGGCGTGGCTTGCCGCAGCTTGTGGTTACATCTAAAGTATTTTTGTAATAGCTAGATAAAATATTAGTGTTTTTGCTTCTCTAGTCAACCAGATGTAAGACGATGCGGCATCGCTATAAGGTGGATAGTCCACATAGAAGTCAACTTTTCAGTATCCGTACATATATTAATAAGTGAACCAAAAACTTTGTACTCCTTTTTACGAAAATTACGTAGACGGAAGAGTATGAAAGGCACAGTTCAAGTTTATATGGAGAAGGAGTGCAGAAAGCTAATATTTTTATATAATTATGTGTTAGAAATAAATTATTAAAAAAAAAACATTACACACAATACTATGCGTTTGACATACACATACTCTTTTGTTTATGGTTCAAGATGGCTACCTTAGAAACCATTGGGCGACCACTAGTAACGTTAATTTGTTTGTCGTATAGCTTATGAATATGTAGAACTGTTTATTGGAGTCTGTGTTTCCCAATAGCTACAACTTGGGTGTCTCGGCGAGGTGGGGGCAGGTTCGACGAATGAGCAGCGAGACCCCATGAGCGTTGACGAATGAGCGGCCTATACTGCCTCCGTCTCGCCGCGCACATAGCTAAGGCTCGGTACAGCGGTTTCGGTCAAACCATAGCTGAGAATAGTGATCAAACGCAAGTCAATATAATTTCAAAAGAAACTCATACTAGATCTACTAGTAAAAGATTAATGTTAAAATTCAACCTCTCCCGATAAATGCCTCACTAAATCATACTTGTTACATCCTCTTTCACAATTTCACAATCAGATAATAAAACTCAAAGATAATTATGCCCCGGTAGGCTTTTTAAACTATTCGATTATCTAATTTGATCACGAATAATCGATACAATCATTTGATCAAATATAGGTATCAATCATTTGTAGTTATGTTTTAGAAAGTTTATTTAATGGACCGGAATGTCTATTTGGTTTTGTTATTAATACGTTACATAGGTATTTAATGCTGTAAATAAAACATGTTGATTGTAATAATGTTAATCGATCAATTTTTAATCGACGTTAATCAAAAGTTCAAGAAGTCTAAGAAATCCTATGTACCGTGTTTACTAGCAAATAAATTCTCTTGATTTTTGATTTTAAAGTTTGAGTGGTGTTTACGTCACTATTATTTGAATTAAGTTTACAAGTCACAATGATTGATTGCTCACAGTATATTAAATTATTCCTCGCAAGTAAATTCACTTTTTGCCCCACTACCCCAGTCCACTGCACAACGATAAATGATTTTATTTCTGTAAATAGGTTTGTCTAAACTAGATTTTTCTAATTGTGCGTTTGGAGTTGTCAAAGTCGCTAGTATTGAAGTCACTTGCCCTTTTACCTCCTCAGTTTCCCGACACCTACGCCTCCTAGGCTAAGCTTATGCTGAGACGCAGGTGACGCAGCTCCACGCAGCGCAGGGCAGAGCAGATTTTTTAATGCATGAACGTACTGACAGCTGCGTACACTGCGACGCAGGCACGTGCGACGCAGACATATGTCTGTCCTGCTCTGCGTCTCGTTGTAGAGCCGGCACAGATTTCTGCACGACGTGTGCAGGTCGTAATTTTGTTGCGATGATAGAACTTGACATCTCTCATGTCTATTATTTGTACTAGCTAGGACGCGAATGTGTCTGTGTAGCTGCGTCGCAGCATGCGCTCGCGGTCTATGTCTGCCTCGCCTGCCTTACCCTGCAAAATCTGTACTGTGCTGTGCTGCGTCACCTGCATCTCAGCATACGCTTAGCTTTAATACGATCTACACAACTCGTATCGTGTCCACAGTTCTGCCTTATTATTTGTTTATTTATTTATAGTTAATTAAAATGGCACAACACCAATTATATTAATTAACATAGAAACAATTACAATCGTGACATTAATTTAATTTAAACCTAACATGGAACAGTGGACTCCCTAGCATACTTTCTCTCACAGAACACCAGACATATACGCATAATTTTACTCCATTCATCTGCAAACACATCACATTCAGGGTTGGCAGTCAGAAGGGCATTTAGCATTTTTAGGGTACGACATTTATTAAGTTGTTATTGTTAAACCTACATACACTGTAATATTTTGTCTTGATAGGCGCACAGTTAGAAAAATCGGGAAAAAAACACGTCAATAATATTTTTTTGATTAGATGAGGTCGATGTTTCCTATCCGAGTACACTGAAACAAACTCAGCGCGACACTGTTACCGACACCTCATTTTTGTAAACGCGATTGTGCTCTTTATTTACATTACTTTACGGATCAATATTCTATGCAAGTATTTTTATTTGCCAACAGACGATCTGTGGAGTAAAAGACATCAACGCGTTGATTCCGCGGTGCCTGATATTATGATACCTACATAGGAACATGGTCAATTGTTTTGAGCTCTTTATTTTTATTACGTTACGGATCAATGTTCTATGCAAGTATTTTACTTTAAAGGTTTTTGAAGTATTTTTTTCAAATGTTCACTTCTGTTTTCTGTTTTATTTGGTCTGAGGTTCAGAACTGCCAAGTTATATCAGCCGTATTGTAATCTTGTTGACATGACTCAGCTACTTCAGCAACAAACAGGTCGAGGTCACGTCCGTCTGATATCTAGTGTTAACGCCATTGTGTTGTTATCAGCGTGGCGCATCAGTGAGGTAGGTACGCCTACTCGGTTACAATGTTGTGTGAGCCTGTGTTGTTGTGTTAAGGAATAGTTGTAGTCTGATAAAGGATTTTTGCAAGCTTCTCTAGCAAAAGTTGTGAAGGTAAAAAAAAAACAGTGGCACCCCGGGAGTGCCGACAGAAGTGAAGACTTGAAAAAAATCGGCACTGTGGTAATCAACGCGTTGATTTCTTTTACTCTATGGTGTCGGTAACAGGTCGTGAAATCAATGGTTTAGTCCCATCTCAAAAATACCCAACGCGCCTAAAGAAGTTTTCGCTTCAAAAAAATTTTGAGGTCCTTTTTGATGGAGATGGTGGTGGTGCTCTTTATCTTCATATGATCTTGAACTGGGTTTGACTTATTTGTTAATTCGCTCATTTTGCTCGCCCGAAACAGACGAATCGACATTTTTAATTTATTGCAATAAAGTTAAGAAAAATTACACTAACTTACTGCATAAAATTCAAAACGTATTTCTGGAATTGTCGATTCGCCTATAAATAAACCAATAAATTTATTTTCAAATCGTTATTTTTAAATAATATAATTTTTTGTATTTTGAGATAGCAAAAATTATATTATTTAAAAGTGACGATTCGCCGGTTTCGGGCGAGTAAATTCGTGCGAATCGACCAATAAGCCCTATAGTTTTTTTAATTATAATAGGCTAACTTTGTCACAAATGTACCTTAACAGGTTCACTGTCCCATATGCAGATACAATAGTTAAAACAATTGAACAGACCACATAGGTTCATTGGACTGTGGACCGGTTAAAACCAAGTTACAAAGATATATAGTTTACGATCGAATGTAATTGTGAAGGAATCTAATATCCGCGTGCCTGGACTTGCTTACAGCCCTACCCTTCACATAAAGTTAATCACAACCTTAATAGTTGAGGAATATATGTAGTACAGAAATGATTAATAGTACTCGAATAATGAAACAAAATATAAATTGAAGTAAAAATAAATAAATAGTTTAGAATAGCGGTGCACCTTTTTAGATGATTGCGTTGATATCTTTTGTTCGCGTGGTTACATCTTCAGTGATTTACCAAAATATTTTTTGTTATTGAATTTTTTTTTTCGTATTTTGTTATGAATAATTCCTTAGAGTAGTGGTGGCCCAGTGGTAACGGCCGCGACTTACGAGTTGTAGGTCAATACAGGCGCTTTACTTTGTGTAAATTATTTCATCACCACTGCTCTCTGAACGGTGAAGGAAAACATCGTGAGGAAACCGGCATGTCCTAGAACCAAAAATTCGAAGACATGTGACATCTACCAACCCGCACTGGGCCCGCGTGGTGGATTACGGCCCACTCCCTCTCACAGAGAGGAGGCCTGTGTCCCAGCAGTGGGAACATTATAGGTTGATTATGTATGTTATGTAATCAGCATGTATGGTATTCAGCTGCATCCGGTTAGATTGGAAGCCAACCCCAACATAGTTGGGAAAAGGCTAGGCAGATTGATTGATGTAATTTTTATCTGGAGGATAATTTCACAAGTTTTATTTCACTTTATATTTTTTCTGGTAATTCTTGTAAACTGACACAGTGAAACAGGCTCGTACAAAAACAACGTGAAATAAACATTATGGCAATACGTCAAAAATTTGTAATTAACAATTATTGCATTATGATATCTTGTCCAAAACGGAACAAATACGTAATAATACTAAATAAATAATAGTTTAAGTTGACGGGACGGGCGCCATCGGTTACCTAAGTTTAAGTGATCGAGAAACATTTCCTAGATCAATAATTCTTAGTCACAAACTATTTCAAGTATTATACACTTTCTCTCGACAGTGAGTGATGCAATGAGAGTTGGAAATAAAGATAAAAGATAGATTTTCAGAAGTTTTTTCCTCATAATTATATTGAAGCACGTATGATGTAAGAGTTGGGCAAAAATCAAGGAGACACAATTTTAAGAACTAAGGTTTTAGAAATAGGTTTTGTCGCAAAATAGCATAACCTCATGCACCTTTGTTCCATGAAGGGATGGGTCACCCAGATCCAATTACTTTTTTATTTGATTCACAAAACTGATGTACAATCACAAAATGCAGTAGAATAACTACAAAACAATATGTCTGATTGACATCTACTAGATGTGAATCTTATTTTAAGTAACACTTACAAATGACACTTACTTTAAAAAAAATAAAAATAAAAGTTTTACAAATCCTATAAATGGGGGTGGGGAAATAGTCATAGAGCAATAGGGAAATAGTCAATTAAATTCGTCTGTATCGCTGTCAACAGAAAAGTTCCCAAAAGGCTGGCAGCATTGCCACGTTGTATGGCAATGCTGATTCTTTGGCCAAAGAATAGGCCAGCCCTTCCCCCATTTTATATACTTGTACATTATGTATGTACGTGTCTGTAAATAAAAATTGTAGATTATAATCCTACAAATTGAAAAAATGGAAAAAGTTTCGGGAAAAAAAATTTAATATAAAAATGGTATATTTAAATCACATATTTACGGGAGCGATTCGAGCCTATTGGGCACAAATTCAGACTCTAAGCTATTACTGCGAATGAATAGAATAACCTAAATAAATGCATTACCCGACCTGGAAACCGAACGCTTGATACCCACGCTCAACAATTTCGTTTACAACCAAATGGCGGACCACCGACTTATTTTGTGCTGACCTTAAGTAAACAGTAAAATTTATAACTAAAACTCAATCTAAAATTATTAAAATAATTTTTTGAAAAGTATACAGGGTGGTATGGGACATCGACGCGAAAACTGTTACCATGGATTCAGTACATGATTCTGAACCCCCTTGCGTTGAAATTTTTCGTCGGTTATTTAAAAAATTTGCAGTTTGACCACTTTTTTAAGAAACAGCAGATTTTTAAAAATAACCGACTATTAACTTCAACGCAGGGGAGTTCAGAATCATGTACTGTATCCATGGTAACAGTTTTCGCGTCGATGTCCTTGCCACCCAGTATACGGTACTCATAACAATTTTTTTAAGCTATTGCATAGCTTTTATCGCGGGCTTTGAGCGTAACGAAAAAAACCTAACACCCCCCACTCCACCTACCATGTAATGACGGGTCCCATGACAACGTGGTGTTGTGAACGTAATTTTTATTTTATGTCATCACGTCATCATCCCAAGTGTAGCGTTGACAAATAGGAAGTATGGAGGTTACAAATGCTATGCAGTAGCTTTACCCCGGCAGTCACCCGAGTGCCACACGTTTTTTATTGTCTGTCTGTTTGTTACGGCTAATCTCCGAATCGTCCTGGCAGAAAGCTGTTGTACGGATTTTTATTTCAGAAAAAAGAATTAGTTAGTAGCTTCTAAACCACTAAACAGCAACAAAAAACCAGACTTTTCCTTTCATTACTCATTATAACAAAGCCTTATTACATAACTCTGAACACATGTTTGCACAAACCGGTCTTTACTAAGGGCAAAATGTAGAGCGGTGAGAGCAAAGCCTTAATGTAGAGTAGGTTAAGAATTTCGGGTGAGGTTCAAATGTAAAGTATAATGTTTACTTTCACTGAAACGGTTTTGTAATGTGAGGTAACGTCAAGGTTAGGTAAGGTTTGTGATTGTAGGCTTTTGGGTAGGGTTGCACAATTACGTAATTTTACTGAAAACGCTGGTAAAATTGTTATTTTACGGTCATTTATATAAATTACGGTAAAATTACCGGCAACTTATGAAGTTTTAAATTTTAATTTGTGCTGTCCTCTGCTCTGCCTCTGCACATAGATGATATTATAATAATCCATGACATGGTGAGATTCATATCTTGAATTTTTGACTTGAGAATTAAGTTTAAGAGATTTTTAGTACGCATGAGTAGCACGAGACCATTTTTCTGTTTTTTTTTTAAGTTCCAATACTGCTTATATTTCTGGCAAATTTCATTCAAATCCATTTATCCGTTAATAGTGAAGTATTGACATACACATGATACACACAAACATACTTACTTCCGTATTTGTGGTGTTTTAGTGGGTATGACTGTATGAGTACGTTTAATACGTTTTTTACCGAAAATTACTATATTTTACCGTAAAATACCGTAAATTACGTAAAAAATTTTTTTACCGCATTATACCAGGGTAATTTTACCGTTTTACATCCCTACTTTTGGGGTGGTTTATCTACTTGTGCAAGGTCCGTCCGGCTTTGCGAAGGAGATTTGTAATTAGGTTTATTTTGGGATTTCAGGAAAAAATTGACTGTGAGTGAGTGCAGACAGATGTTAATTGGGGTCGACTTTAAGTTATAATAAATTGCCGTAGTTTCTGCTTAAGCTGACTGGGCCTAGATGGCGCAGCTGTGAGGTACACAATATTATTTTAAGTATTTTCTGTTTTAGTTTGAATATTGTGTGCGATAACCTGGGTCAAATAAATTTATTTTCTTTCTTACTTCACTTGGTATTTTTGGGAATAACAATATTTATTTTAGAAAACCAGAAAGCTGCTGCTACCCTCAGATTTACTAGAAATAATTTATGAGTAGGCTTTTTAGACACTTATTACACTCAAACAGACCGCGAATGCCCTTTTACAAACCAAGGACTCACGTTCTACAATCACAAACTTTCTTCTCCCTAGGGTATAAAGTTGCACATTTCGCACAGTGGTCTATATAATGCCCTTAGGACCGGTTTATGCGCAAGCGCAGGACGGTCGCCAACTGGCACACTGTTACATAAAGCCGACTATTGCGTTCTTTGTTGAAACTTTCAAAGTATCTACAAGTACTGTGATTGTTGTTTTGTGAAGTAAGTTGTCTATAGTATCAATTTTAAAGATTTTTACTGTTCTATGTCTGTTTGCCTTGTTGATCTTGTGGTTGCATGGGGTCATAGCTTTATTTGATTCCTGGGACGGGCAGTGTGATTGGGTTTGTCCAGGAGAAAGTTTTTGAAGTGAAAACTTCTTTAGGCGCGTTGGGCATTTTAGAGATGAGACTAAACCATTGATTTTGCGACACTGTGACGACACCAGCTTTTGACCATTAAAAAGACATCAACGCGTTGATTCCCGCGGTGCGTGGAGTAAAAGACATTAACGCGGTGCCGATTTTTTTCAAGTTTTCACTTCTGTCGGCACTCCCGGAGTGCCATTGTTTTATTTTTGTTTTTACATAGATTTACAAGAGGATGAGGGGCAGCTTTTTTGCGAAATTAACATCATTTCTGGAATCCAATGAACCCTTTTCCAAGAGTTATGAGTAAAACAATATTATCATAAGCAACAATCTTAGTGGTTTTAAAACAGACCTAGATTTTACTTTATATGCTGATGTGATAACATGTAAATGAACAGTAAATTAAATAACTTGAATAAATTTTAACCCTCGTAATGTTTATGAGTGTGACGTGATTATGTGTGCAAATGTTTGTGTGTGTGCAATCATGCGCATCATCACGCTTGTTACGGAAATGGAACGTGGTCAATTAATCAGCTGGTTTACGCGTAATTGCTTTACTATCACGCTTAGTTATTAGAGGGTAAAAAATATTTAAAGCAGCATTCATTGGCTGTCAACGCTCGTCGTGGCTTATTGCCATTTACTCAGTTCAGTTGAGTTTATTTGATTCAGATTCAGATTTATTTTGCCAACAATGTAGGTACAGGCATAAGATGGTACATCACTATACTCCGTTTAAAATAAGATTAGACATTTAAACAAACCTTTTTTACAGTCCATTCAACCGATTTTGACTTCTATTGCGTAGGCATAAGGATGGCATTAAAAGCAATAAAAGTGGTTACAAACCAACTGTTTACTGCAGCTGCCATTTGTCATGCCACCAACGCAATAGAAGTCAAAATCGGTTGAACGGACTGTAAAAATGGTTTAGTTAAATGTCTAATCTTATTTCAAATGGAGTATAAGTTTTTCCGCTACATTCTACCTTACGGCATGCAAAGTCGTAAAAACTAAAAAAAATACAGTTTCCAAATAAATCATGCAGTCGTAAAAACTAACAATACAATCTTTATATACTTCTGTGAGTGTGTATGTCACTGAACTTCTCTCAAACGACTGGACCGATTTTGATGAAATTTTTTGTGTGTGTTCAAGGGGATCTGGGAATAGTTTAGATTCACAATTTTGTCCGCTGGACAATGTTTTGACAGGACAACGTCTGTCGGGTCCGCTAGTTTTTATCTAAATTAACAATATTAATAATTAAGTCATTCTGATATAATATAAATAGGGAATATGCATGTAATTCAAACAAGGGTCAAATTTTATTTTATTTAAACTATATTACTTCAGAATTATGCCTCCATAAATATTTTTGATAATAATTTCTTTTTGAGCAATAATAGGTAATAGGTAATACGGGCTGGTATCCGCAACTCCACGTCAAAGCGCGTATTTTGCGTACGGGTGGGAAAATCTGTTATTCGATCCACCCCAGCTCCTCAAAGAAGGCCAGCAACGCCTTGGTGTCACTGACAATCTCACGTAGGGTACCTGGGTTACCGAAGTACTTGGCCCTGTATGTGGCGACCACTGGGCAGTTTAACAGCACATGAGCTGCTGTCTCGTCGTCCTCCATGCAGGCTCTGCACAGCGGACTGTCTGTGACTCCTATGACAAAGAGGTGTTTATTAAATGACCCATGGCCAGTTACAGCTGCTGTAATTGTACGCAGCTGCTGTTTCGTTAGTCGGAGAACCTGTTTCGTGAGGCGGCCATCAATCATAGGGAGTGCCTCCTTGGCCTGCCTGCATTCACCGTGGTCCAACCAAAGTTTGTGATGTTGATCCCTGGTTCTTTTCCTTACCAGAGTGCGTAGGTACCCGAAGGGGAGTGGCGCAATGGGTTCAGGCCCCACTGGTGCCATGTTGAGCAATAATAATAAAATCAAATAAAAATCAATCAATCGAATAATTATCTTAATTACGGGTCATGTTTATTAGGTTCACTAGTTATTGCCTGCATTTTTGACAACGGACGAGTGTACTGTTAGGCTGGACGGTGAGCAATGGGTAGCTCGCCGTCCGATAAGGACCAGGTCCGGGTCGACGGCGCGTTGTGTTCCACGCGCGCCTCAAAGAGATGTCAGCAGAATTGACGGGGTCCGCTAGGGCCAATGCCTGCCGGGGCTGCGAATACGGGCCGAAAGTGACATCGTGGGCCCTGGCAACATGGCAATTGAAGGAACACGGGTGGGTTTTAGTCAGTAAGAGTCTGACATGCCCTCCCGCTCCACCCAGAGCGGGAGAAGTTATTTGATAATATCCCACCCAAAAAAAAAAAAGGCTGGTTTCACAGCTATCCTGAAGACCCGCACGGGCCGCCCGTACACGGGAGACCCGAACGGGTAGCGCCCGCAGTGCCCTGAAACGAGGGAGTTAGTACGATACGGTTGCTAGCGTTGTACGGGCTCTACCCGGAGCGGGTCGCGTACGGACCAATCCGCGTCGTTGAAACAATGTTCTAGCACCTCCCGTGTATCCGGCCAGCACGGGTCTCCCAGACAGCTGTGAAACCAGACTTAGTTTTGGAAATCATCATTGTTAACTATGGAAATTTGACACTGTCAGCTCTTGAACCAGGTTTAGATGTGCTGATCGCGTTCAATTACATTGCTGAAATTCGCCCTAATTCAAACTTCAATCCCCGTTTATCCAGCTCAAAACGCCTCGCATTTTTAACCGACTTCCAAAAGGAGGAGGTTCTCAACTCGATTGTATGTTTTTTTTTTTTTTTGTATGTTTATTACGCGATTACTCCGTCAATTACGAATTGATTTTGATGATTCTTTTTTTTTTTGGTAGATCATACTTTAGAGGTGGTCCCATATAAATTTTATTAACTTTGCTTGGGTAGTTTTTGAGTTAGCTTCAATAATACGCATTTTTTCGTCACTTAGTATGTGGATGATATGATAACTTCCTGTCACTGTTATTTACATAGCAGGTATTGGTATTCGAATTTGTGTGGGGTAGGTGTATCACAAATAAAAAGTGAAAAATAAAAACTTTTTACAAAAAAAAAACAACCGACTTCAAAAAAACACTACAAAGTGAAAAATAACTTTAATTTCAGAAGTCGGTGACAAAGAACGAAAATTCAAAACCAAAGACACCGACTTCCGAAATTAAAGTTATTTTTCACTTTGTAGTGTTTTCTTTGAAGTCGGTTGTTTTTTTTTTTTGTAAAAAGTTTTTGGAAAGCTTTTTTATAGTTCAAGTTTATGTGATGAAAATCAGTCAGTCAAAGAACTACTTTCTACGTTCACTGTCTATCATACTGCAGTATAAATCAATATCTGCATTAAAATTAAGTACCTGGGCGACCGAGCTCTGCTCTGGTGAAAATAGACAATGCTCATTTAATAGTATAGGATAGTACCTACTAATTCCATATTACCATGATAGAAGGTACTTACTAATTCCATACTACCATGATCATTATTCTAATGTCATTAATGTCATGTCATTATTCATTATCTTCTTCTAAACTTTGGGCGACCGAGCTCTGCTCGGGTGAAAATACGGAGAAAATGAATTTTCCCAGATATGAGACCTAGCTTGATCGATTTTTCGCCCCCGTAAACCCCTATATTGCAACTTTCATTTAAATCGTTAGAGCTGATTTCGAGAACGTGAGTAAGTGTAAATATTTATAGAAACAAATATATATATATACATACAAATATTGCTCGTTTAATAGTATAGTCTTTAACAGCTAACGAAAATTATACACGTTAGTTGTGAAATTCAATTTGCTACTGAGACCGAGTAATTATGCACTGGCTGCAGTCTGCATCACTCATTATTTGTTTAACCTATTACCTATTGCAAAGACATTGTGGCTTGAATAAAGCGGTTGGTAGATTAAAGTGGCTCCTATTCCAAATCTGCAATATACAATGGCTCTTGTGATACAGGAACTCTAAAGCCAGGGTTACACTGATGTTTTGTGTTTTGAAGTGGAAAAAAATAAAATAAAAAAAAATATAAAAAAACTCAGTAGCATCTCGGAGTCTGGATTTGTGCCCGGTTGATGGCAATAGGCTCGCCTCCTATTACATGGGACTTAAACATAACTGGCGAAATGTGGGTATACCTGCTACAGGTACACCACTGCCCAACCCTTCGGGGAAACAAGGCGTGATGTTATGTTATGTGTAAAATAAAATAATTATTATTAAATTAAATTATTATTATTAAACTAGTTTCATCCATATAAGTCTCGATCTCGTGGGAATATCAGGATAATAAGTATCCTTTGTCCTAACTTAGGTCATGGTCTACTCATGTGCCAAATTTCATCCAAATCAGTTCAGCTGTTTTAGCGTGAAAGCGTAATAATCAAACAAATAAACAAACAAACTTAATCTCGCATTTATAATATTTTTATATAAGTTAGGATAAAAACAATGGCTTTTTCAATATCATAAATAGTACTATTCAGATACAGCCAGCGGAAAAAAATGTAGAAGCCAGTTTAATGAATTCTCAAATTAGTTTACTTATAATGATTGGTTCTTCTCTCTATGAATAGAGACAAAATCAATCTGCCTAGCCTTATCCGTAGCTTAACCTGACAGATCGACCCGAGCGGCTGTAAGTATTTAGCCACAAGCTCCTCCAAGCCTCTCTATGAATAGAGACATAGTAGGACAATTACCAGTTGATATTATTTCCAGAATAAAAGGCTATGGTATTTGCTATGGTATTTGCTATGGCTATGGTATAGGCTAGGGTATTTGCTTTCTGCTAAAGAGACACTGTGACATTGGCTATTTTTAAACCAATTTGAACTATTAACCTATTTGAAAGGCCGGTCGGGGACGCCCTAGGAGGACATATCGTACCTTATTGGTGATGTTCTTCAGAAAGGCCAGGTGCGTAGGACTCGCAACCGGCGTTCGTGTATGACCAGATGTATGAACGTAAACGAAGCAAAAGGAGTATGTAAGGATCGTAGCAGGTGGCGTTCTGTAGTGTCTGCCTACCCCCATGGGAAGAAGGCATGAGTTTATGTACGTGTATGTATGTGAATTATGAATCACATCTGACGACAGCCCAACGATTGCTTAACAATATAGCACATGCTCCTTTGTTTACACCATCATTCAAAAGTGAATGATACACACAACATACATTCACTTTTCATTCATAAACCTATATTACCGTCAACTACTGACCCTTATCTCCACTTCATAAGGTCCATATTCCCGTACCATTTACTAAGTAATGTGTGAACATCATAATTTGATTAGCATACCTTCCTTATGAGGAATAAACGTTAGTTTCTTAGTTTTCTATTGTGACTTGTTACGAAGGAAATGTCAAATTTATTAGTAGTTATGCAAAATGTTGCGTTTTACAAAAATGGTTGAATGTTAATTAGGAAATATCGGTAGACAAGCGAATGTACTACCTTTGTATATGTTAGTCTACCTGGTTTAATTCCTGAAATAAACATATCATGGAATTTCCGAAAGGTTAGGTAGAGGTGTATTCGTGAAATAGGCTATAGAAATTAAACTTAAACGAGAAATAAAGTCTGAACTACACTTTAGCAACGTCTTAATTCATGCCTAACTCTTTAAGAAACACTTAGCCATAAAAATGCGTGTGCGTGGCAATTTCAACTTTGATTTTAACATCGACAATAGCAGGCAATACATTAATACCCTGTATCGCAATCTGCTTGCAACTACAACTAGTGCCATTAAGGGATCTCGCGCACTAAGCGGCTACGACTCCGGCCAGTCGTGGCCATCTATAGTGGTATTGTATGGTGTGCGGCTAGCTGGCCGTTGCGACCAAGTGCGCGATTCGTATCGGTTTCCATAGTTTACCTGGCCGAATTCGTGGTCGTGGCCGTCTAGAGCGCGAGATCTCTTCTCAAACAGAGAAGATACCACTTCAAATAGCCAATCTATTACAAAAGCTAAACAAACATCCCACAATTCAAGATCAAAACAATAATGATAGCCTCAAGTTAATGTTAGTCATAACTCTTATGTTATCTCGTGTGCCAAGATCACATGGGGCAATAGAAATCATCTGGTCACTGTAATGACATGTTTCGTCATAATAGTATAGTGTTGTGACCTTCGGGCCAGCATCTGTTTCGTGTAGTTTCGGGTTCACTTGGAAATGCTGATTATAGACTTACGGTAGACTGCGGTTTTCAAATTATGGTTAGAGTGAGTTTTAAATGATGTTTGGTTTGCCTGTTATTTATTTCAATTAGTTAATATTAATTAACAGTACCTAATATTTTATTCAACGTAAATACAATATATAGAAGTCAAAATCGGTTGAACAGACTGTAAAAAAAGGTTTGTTTAAATGTCTAATCTTATTTAAAATGGAATCTATATGATAAATTGCTTTTTTACTGACACGCAATCTTTCTTTTAACTTGATACTTTTTCATATAATACCTTTAAACGAGCAATTCTTGTATATATGTATTTATATAATCTGAATCTCGGAAACGGCTCCAACGATTTTCATGAAATTTAGTATGCAGGGGATTTCGAGGGCGATAAATCGATCTAGCTAGGATTCATTTTTAGAAAATGTCGTTCAAACAAAATAAAAACCATATCCATCATGGTCATCCAGATATTGATAAATTAACAGTAATTTCGTTAATTATTCTGTGTACCTTAAAAGACTTATTTGAAAGTTCTAATTTAATTAAATTTCTAACTTCAATTTTTCTACAGTCTTTCTATTACCAATTAAAGATGGCCACAATTTAGACGAAAATGAGTTTTCACAACCTATTGTGGATTGAAAATGGATTTTCCCAAACCTTTTTAAGAGTTCCACAATTCAAAACGTTTTTAGTACCACACATATTTTTAAGTACACAATTAATACGTTTCTCAGAACTTGAAGCAAGTCCAGTTTTCACATAAATTTCACTGAGCACACGGATGACTCGAGGTCAAAATTGAGAAACAAAACCTCTATAATACACATACAAGTTTCTGACGTAAGTCAAAACAATAAGAACTTAAAAATTCGCAATTTCACACTTAATTTTTAGCTCCTTAATTAAAGTTTAGTACGTTATTACAACAATGGTATAAGTATGAATTTCACAAAATAATGTCAACAATGTTTTGGTTATTTCTCAATGTATTTTTATGATTTTTATGTTTATGCTTGTTCTGTTGAAGTATTCACACGCATTTGTTTTGTTTATTGTGCTATTGTGGTAGGATTTTCAAACGCAAGTTATCGAGTAATGCGTTTGAGAAAGCCGTTTAAGTGTTATTACGGGGGAGTATAAGGTTTTCCCATGACCATTTTTATGGTCTACTTCTTTTTGTGTGGTTAGTGACTAATCTAGTGTCAGAGTTTTAAAGCTGCCCATGGGGCCCTGACTTGGCTTCACACGCTGTTGAGAAATATCGCTCAGGCATGCCGGTTTCCTCACGATGTTTTCCTTCACCGTTTTTTAAGCAAGTGATAACTACATAATATGCACATGAATCCGGAAATTATCAAATAACTTCTCCCGCTCTGGGCGGAGCGGGAGGGCGTGTCAGACTCTTACTGACTAAAACCCACCCGTGTTCCTTCGGTTGCCCTGTTGCCGGGGGCCACGATGTCCCTATCGGTTTTCTTCGAACCCCCGGCAGGCATTGGCCCTAGCGGACCCCGTCAATTCTGCTGACATCTCTTTGAGGCGCGCGTGGAACACAACGCGCCGTCGACCCGGGCTTGGTCCTTATCGGACGGCGAGCTACCCACTGCTTGGCCATTGCCTTGGGTTCGAACTCGAGACCTATGACTTGGCAGTTTGACGGTCACACCACTATGCTAGTACTGTTTTATGGTATTCTTCATTTACTAAGATTTTCTCGAAAGTAGGTGCGATAAACCTAACATAATATAACATCACGGCTGCTTTCTCTGATGGCGTAGGGCAGAGGTGTGTGGGTGTCTATACTGAGAATAGGAAATCCACTTTTCGTCAGTAATGATATTTATAAATCCCAAGTAATGGGTATGTTTTAAACGTCTTGGTTGGAGGCTTTAATTTATTAAGGCAACCACAGGATAGCCTGGTTAAGCAGGCGATAACTACAAAGATTGATCTGCGAGATGCCATTAAAAATAAAATGTTTTAGAAAACATTTTGCAGACAACTCTTTTTATTGTTTCAAAAATTTACTTGATTGCAAAGTTTGCTCAACTTCTATTACATTTAAGTAACTAAGTATGTATTTCCCATGTACCTAACTATGCTAATTCAGAGGTTAAGATATATATTGTATCAATTGCTTACGCACAAGGAATGCGGAATGCCTTGCTACTCTTTTGTTGAGGCGGAATGTAGTCTGATACTGGGTTATTAATAATCAACCTTATCATTAACTGTGGTTGTCGTAAATGGTGACTAAAGGCTGTGTCTGGTAGAAATGATGCTGTATTTTTAAGACGGCTTCATCTAGAAATAATAGCGATAAAATGGCAGAGGTGTATTAAGAAGACAAGTTTTTAAACGTAACAGCGTACGTTTTTTAAAAGAGTGTCCGTGGAGTTTCTTGGCTGTTTTCTCCGTAGGAACCTACGATTTGGAATGGGCAATTAGCTTCATCTTTCTGACAGACCGACTTCTTGACAATTCAAAAGTGCCTGTAATTGGTTTATTTAAAATAAATACTTTGAGTTTGAGTTTTGTATTATCAAAATAAAAGATATGGCAATCATGAGTGAGTACAGAGTCCCTTAGCTCTTTATTTCTTGTCAGCTTTAAAAAATACTTAAAATATTAGTCAGATTAGCCTTTCAACTGTCATTAACGAGACACAATAGAATTTTAATTGTTATCCACCTTAATGAGGCGTCGTAACAGATGATGGGTTAGGTCAGATTAGGTCAGATTAGGTTAGTTCATATAAACCACGACATCTCAATCTACATATACCTTTGCCGGTAAATAGTAAGTAAATATGCGAATCTACATGTAAATAGTACTGTAAACCTGTTTTCGAGTGCGTCCATATAAAACAGTGCTATGAAAGGTCGCAGCCGGTTTGCCTACATTACCTTTTACACGTTGCTCTTCTCAGAGTAACTGCCTTTAATTCTGAGATTTTAATCAGTGAATGAGGAGGTATATTTGGGTATTTGATGATACTACTAGATGGTACATAGTTTGAAGTCTCTTAAAGTTGTCCTTATATTTCGTAAAGGGTAAGGTTGAAAAGTGGAGAGCGTTGGTGTCGTCGGCCCCAGACAGGCGCTTTACTTTGTGTAAAAAATTTCTTCACCACTGGTTTTAAAAAGGTGAAGGAAAACATCTTGAGAACACCGGTATGTCCTAGAGCCAAAAATCCGAAGACATAAGACATCTATCAACCCGCACTAGGCCTTGGTGGATTACGGCCCACTCTATCTCGAAGAGAGGAGGCCTGTGGTCCCAGTAGTGGGAACATTATAGGCTGATTATGATGAAGGTTGAAAACAGGTAACCCATCAATAGCCACTAGGTTTGCAGTTGTAGCCAACCAACAGTCCCAAGCAATAAGGACGAGCTAATTGCTACCTTTTAACCGGGCACAAATTCTGACTCCAGGATGTTGATGCCCTGGCGCAGGAGACGCCCTGGGCGTAGGGAGTCGTAGGCCGATTCCCGGCCACCGTAGGCACGAGCTTGCGGACGGTGAGCAATGGGTAGCTCGCCGTCCGATAAGGACCAGGCCCGGGTCGACGGCGCGTTGTGTTCCACGCGCGCCTCAAAGAGATGTCAGCACAACTGTTGGGGTCCGATAGGGCCGATGCCTGCCGGGGTTACGGGAAAGTCGGAAAGTAATACCGTGGCCCCTGGCAACATGGCAACTGAAGGAACACGAGTGGGTTTTAGTCAGTAAGAGTCTGACACGCCTTCCTTCGGAGAAGTTATTTGATAATTTCCCACCCAACAAAAAAAAAAAAGGTGTCATTGAGATTTTGGTTGAATTCCAGTAAAATTTTGATCTGGGTCTGTCCCAGAACCCAAGGTTTTAGCAGACGCACAGTCACTGTTTGAAAAATAGAAATAAAATAGCCATCCCGACGATTAATGCCAATACAGACTTATAATGCGGTTAACACGTATACAATACCCTATAAGGGGCTAATTAACGCAGACGTCCGAACCTTGTACAGTATTAAGAGCGTTTATTCTGAAAGTGGGCAACGTCGCAAATAGATGTCAAATATTTCGCTGTTTTGATTAATTTGGCAATATTACTGTATGGAAATAAGAAATGTGGCTAACTAGCGACCTAGAATATTAATAATGAATTGCAATTATAACATTGAATTTGATGCTGTAACAATTTTAGGTGTAAAAAAGGCATTTGGAAAGTTTCCAAATTCTTTTTTTACATCTAAAACTAAATATTCGGTATTACGATATGAATTATTGCATTTCATTATTAATATTCTATCAAACTAGTTAGCCACATTTCTTATTTCCATACAGTAATATTGCAAAATTAATCAAAACAGGTAAATATTTGACAGCTATTTAGAATAAACGCTCTGTTGTTGCCCACTTTTAGAATAAACGCTCTTAAGAGATGTGAATTTCGAAATACCGGATGTATAAGTACTTAACCTAAAAATAAACCTATCATGGCCTATGGACATATAGTACCGACCAATCTCATAAAAACTAAGACGTGTTTTATTGATGTTAATCCACGTATAAATAATTTTATCTGGTTTATTTACTCAGTAGGCCTTGTCTTTTATATTAACCTATGTTTTAACTTTTAAATGAAGTAATCTGTAATGTCAATGGCCGGAAACGGGCCTATTAAGAGCGAGGGCTGCTTATCGGACGATCGTAGGTTTGAGTCTTGTGCATTGAACTTTGAGAACACAACACGTGAAGCGCAGTTAGTAATTTTTATGAGGCTTAATTTATAGATACATACAAAAATGTACCACTTAGCCTTCTTACCACGGGGGTAGAAACTACAGAACGCCACCAGCTATGAATTTATATCTATTTATACTTATGAACACGCCATGTTCGGGTTCGCGACAAGTCAATCTTTATCCTGAGGATGCCTCGTTGCGAGGTGAAACTCGTGTCGATTTCTTTCAGGGTTTTTATGGCTCTTTAGAAATAGCTAAGCGGAACAGGTTACTAAATATATCCACGTCTATATTTTATAATGGTTTTCCGCAAGGTCATGCCTGAATCAACTATCTACTTAGAAGTATTTGTTTCAATTTAGAGACAAATTAATCTTCTGAAAAGGTCTGAAATCGTCAATAGGTAAATAATGACTAAGCAAGGTGATCAATGTTCGTATGAAAAATGGCCTCTGCCTTGCAGTTTGACAATTTCAGGCTGATTTTATTTTTATTAAACTTTAAATGCTTGAAAAACAGTTATAATAACATTGTACTAATATTTTTTATTTTATCTTTCCAGGTAAGTACCCAAACCCGGAGGAAAAATGCCTCAACACCTTTAAAGGAGTAAAACATGCAGAAACTATGTACCGTAAGCCTTCATTTGTCTTTTCCTAACATTGCAAACGAAACGCACATTCTAATCGACACAATTGTAGGTCTGAGAATGTAATAGTACTAAGGTATAGGTTAGTTCCTAAAGGTATATAAAGGTATTTTGGTCTCCATGTGCCAAAAATGGGTCTACCCCGGTTCATGCTGAAGTTCAGGTCTTCAGCTGTTGTATGGACCTTTATAACGTTGGTTAGGTTAGGTACCAAACGGCTTGACAACTCCACAGCTATTAACGTATATGGGGTGATTTATATTTTTTTTAAATCAAAGTTTTACCTAAATACCTATTTGAATTTCAATGGGCCAATAGGTCTTAGCAGAAGGCTTAAAGTCACTCAAAGGGCAATGGAGAGGGCTATGCTTGGAGTTTCCCTACGTGATCGAATCAGAAATGAAGAGATCCGCAGGAGAACCAAGGTAATCGACATAGCCCGAAGAATTGCCAAACGTAAGTGGCAATGGGCAAGCCACATTGCTCGCAGAACGGATGGCCGATGGGGCCGAAAGGTTCTGGAGTGGCGACCGCGTACCGGAAGACGTAGCGTTGGAAGGCCTCCCACAAGGTGGACCGATGACCTTGTGAAGGCCGCAGGAATCCGCTGGATGCGGAAAGCACAGAATCGGTCGAAGTGACGCTGCTTGGGGGAGGCCTATGTCCAGCAGTGGACGTCCTGAAATGATGATGAATGACCTATTTGATAGCGATAATAAAATTATTCCTATACACCGTGGGAATAAAACGATGTTCCTAGATCTTTCGATAAAGAAACTGCGTCAAACGCAGAAAAGTTTGCAAATATTGATCGATTGGCTAATTGATCATTTTATCGATTGGTTCATTACTAACCCCTAGCTTTGGGCGGGTGTAACAAAGTTAATGTCCATTTCATTAACAGACCAATGTCAATCAACCATTAACCCATTATGGCCGACCCATGACACAGTACTACAATGTGTAGCGCCACCGCCGCACCGCAACGTAGCGGACACAGTGCGACCTTGCCGGAATCCTTTCTAATGCCATTCCTGCGCCCGCGCAGCACAACTGTTGGTTGTTAACCTGTTATTTGTTTAGGGTAATGTGTGGTTGGTTTTAATGGTTGAGGTGAAAAATGTAACAAGTAATCTTGCACGATTCAAATTGGGATAGGAATGATTTTGCTATAATTTTCTCAGATCTTTTTGCTTGTTGTGAAAACCAGCCCGCGCCACGCTTGCCAACAAAAAACAAAATACAAATTTTTGGTGTTCCATATTTTTTAAGTAATACTTAACTCCACAATAAAATGATATATATTTCCAAACATCAAATTTAATATTTCTGGCTTTTAAGTTGACAAACTTTTTAATGATATTGTGTCATCTGTTTTGAAATATACGTTCGATTTCAAAACAAATCGATCGACTCAATCGGCTTGCGCCCCCTAAGACCTTGCGCCCGGGTGCTACGCACCCCTTGCGCTTGAGAGCTATCAACTGCAGGGTCGTCCTTACCCGGGGGCGTAAGGACGATTCTGCAGTTGATAGCTCTTATAGGTTCTTAAATAAATCATATTAATGTTATCACAGACTGCAGAGGTTTAATTTATCACCGGCAAAAACTAATGTAATAATATCATGACCTTACTACAGTTGACATTTCGCTTCCATTTCGACATAGATATATTTGATATAAATGTCGATGCCATTTAGTTAAATCAATAAATATTGAGGTCGTTATTATAATTTGATAATTACCAACCATGACTAGGTGGTGATAGGGATCAACTGGGTTCAGGGTTTTGTTGAATGATTTCGAACTGTCAAAAGGACATAGGTATTTGAATAATGTATAGTAAGACACGTCTGTATAATCTTGCCTGCCTTACCTAATATTTTACTTCTCCTAAAGTCAAAATATCTACTTCAAAGTCAAAGTCAAAAACGTTTATTGCGAACTAAGAGTAAACTGTTGGTGTTATGTCTGTTAGTACTTATGATTTGCAGCGTTTTACAAGCATTACAATTATCATTCGCCTGTCCTTATCATCCTTAATAAGCTCACAAAAATAATATATAAAAGCTGTAAGCAGTTGCTTTACATTATATGACAGATTGTTCATGATTACCTGTAAAAAGTATAAATCATAGGTAAGCGGTTTGACTAAAACTTTAAGATACCTTTGGCGTCCTGGCTGGCAGATCGAGCTATAAATTCCCAGGAATCGTTTTCCTATAAGATCCACTTCTACATTTTTCCTTCAATCTCCTTTATTATTACACGACTGCCTAAAAAGGAGTGTAACGTGTTCAGGGTTCATGTATGTATGTATGTATGTGAGTTTTTTGTTCCACCATAACTTTTAAATGCCTGAACAGATTTGGATATTTGGACACGGCATGATGTGAGGATTCAACGATACCCTTGTTAGAAGCCTTACATCATCCCGAGTGACATAGGCTATATTCAAACAATTTTATTTATCTGTTTAGTCAGTCAAATGAATGCCCTTTTGTTTTGTAAATACAGATTAACTAACTGCTTCGGCATGAAACCACTCATTTCAAGTTTTTATCAGCGCTGTGCTGTGGGTCCCCATAGCACAGCATCATGCTGAGTGTAAGCCTTCTTGTCACAGTCATGACGTGCCAGCAGCTGCCGCATATTTCTGTTTTGTGCTCGTGATTATATTTAAATGTATTGTTTTATTTTATTGTATTGTTCTCTTTTTTTATGCACGTGTGTCTGTGACAATTAAACTTATTTTTCTTTCTTTCTTTTCTTACTATCAATAGTAATATGGCGCTGTCCTCGTTATCTTTTAATTGACTAACATTACAACAACAACTTACATACAACTACAACACAACATGCATGCATGTTGTTGCATTACAACTTCCTTCAACCCCATGAACACAGCGTGATTCCACACACACATTCGTCACGGCCCATTTACACGTACCGTGACGGTTACGCAACGCCACCGTGACGTGTCGTGACAGCGAGTTGCTACACGGATGTCTGTCTGTCCGCTATGCGCCGTGACTTGACAACACGCGACGATGTTAATGTGGCTTGTTTGTACAAGAGTTGTGGATTGAGCAGTTTTATTATGTGTTTAGTGTGCAAGCATGTTGTGTTGCGGATGGCTGGATGCCATTACATGACGTATATGATAGGGGTGTTCCAATATTCGATCTTCCGTTGGCTACAATATTGTGTCGACCAAAAAAAAAAAACAGTGGCACTCCGGGAGTGCCGACAGAAGAGTAAACTTGAAAAAAAATTGGCACCGCCGTAATCAACGCGTTGATGTCTTTTACTCCACGGTGTCTGTAAATTCCGTTACAGTGTCACGAAATCAATGGTTTAGTCCCATCTCAAAAATGCCCAACGTGCCTAAAGAAGTTTTCACTTCAAAAAGGAGATGTCCGGTTTTTGTAGGGACGTTGGTTTTTTATTCCGAGAAAAATCTAACCAGCATCAAACTAAATAAAAACGACAAAATATGGAACTAGGAACCACTGAAATAATATTAATATTATTATAAACAATTTAAAGTACAAATATTTTATTTGTTAATGGCAACTATGCCAAATATGATATAAATTGACACATGGCTGTCATTACTGTCAATCAATTGACAGTGATGACAATAACCTGTGTCAATTTTGACAAGTTTACTATTTTATGAGGTGTGTTCACTATATTATCCTAGATAATTAGAAAAGTTTGTTCGTTTTAGGGGTAAATTCTTACTAAAATAAAAAACGATTTTTCTCAAAATTGGAAGTCTTTAAAAATGTATGATATAGTTAGAACCACTAGTTTTTGGGATGTCTATCCAAATATATTTAACTTATCCTGGTTAGAATGATTGAATTTTAAAAACCATTTTAGGACATGTCATTTGGATAAACTTTAGAAAATTAATATAAAAGGCTGGAGTAGTTTCTCTCGATGTTTTTCGGCACCAAAGTAATTACATAACCTACTACAACTTTTTGTGGTTTTCTTAATGAACATATTTCAGTCTTGTTTGGAATTTCATTAAAATTTATTTCTGGAGATTTGGGGCCTCCCAGGATCGAGGGCCCGAGGTGGACCGCACTTGTTGCCCCCCCCCCCCCCCCTTAGTCTGCCAGTGCAGGCCATTGAGGAAATGCAAACATAAATTAGAAACAAGTGCGTAAAAAAGTTGCTGAATTTCGTCAGATCATCTTTCCAGAAAACACGCAAATCATTTTCACTTTCACCCAATTTCTTTAATGTCATCTTGCGTTTGCGCACCGACGCATGAACTTTGTAATAGAATAATTTGATTTTTTCATACAACTGGCAATTGTTTTTTTACGTAAGATAGATTATATTATAGATTAAAAATCTCATAATCAAGCCGTGTATATGGTGAAAGTTTTTAATGGTTATCGCCATAATTACGAATTGGAGGGAAACCCATTATTTTCTATGTGAAGAATGATGAGGAAATGCTGATAGAGTAATTATTTATTAGCTTAACTGCCTATTAACATTTTTAATGGTAAATAGTAGAGGAAGTCCACTGGGACATAACAACTGGGAATGGCTGTTTCGATGATTTCTATTATTAAATGTTTCCTCAAGTTGGACAGTCGATTTTTCTCCGTAGCAGCCCGGAGTTCGGAAATGTGCCCGGGTTATCTGTATGGATCACCCATATATCACAACATACATAAAGAGTTGTTTAACTACTACCTTTTCCTGGATACAGCCATTCAAATTTTAATTCATAATATTTCGTTTCTCACAAATCTACATGGGCACTTATGAAACGTTAGAAGGTAGGTACGCAGTTCCAATAGGTCGATTCCTACGGAAAAAAGGTGGCAAGAAACGTCATGATGTAATGTTATTTTACTATGATATTTCTGGTTACACAGACTTCTTACCATTTTTTTTATCACCAAAACCACTATTCCTAACCAAAAGCCCATAGGCCAATTTTGTACCAACACACCACTTATTTTTGGCGTTTTGAAGACGTATCTGGTTTCATTATTCGGGTTGAGTTGACTCGGGCCGAGCTGTCACTGACCCGATAGACCTCCCACGAGTATAACGATGAATGAATTAATCATAAATCATGAAGATGCTACAAATACGAATCTCCAACTATCAATCAGTGTAACGATCGCGCCGGTGACCACTTTCGCTAGATCTTGACCCCGTGCGACTCGGAACTGGTTCTCACGCGAGTGTCATGTGGTGCTGGTCATTAAACTTTGTGGGAATAGGAGAATGGAGTCGTGTTGGTTATAATTTTTTGTACAAAAAAATATAAAACATGTAAATCTTTCTAGATATGGAAACAGTTCCGTGACTAATTGACTGACAGACAACGTACAGCCAAAATCACTGAAGAAATACAATTTGATTAATGTAATTTATTCAATTAAATATGGTGGTATCTTTTCTAGAACCCGGGTCAATAGAGGTGAACTAAGAAAGGATTTTTTGACAGTCAATCTCTGAAGTTGTCTGAAGAAATCTCTTCGCGAACAAAATTGCGGGCAAACCATTTATAATTAAATTCATCTTAATAAAAACACTCCACAAAAAAAAAAAAACAACGACACCTTGAACTCACATAATTAACATGTAAATAGAAACGTAGATAATTATAAAAAATCATGACAGTAACAGACAGGCTCCGGGTAACCCTAACAAGGGCAGGCCGTTCACATCAGCCATGCAATTAATAAAAAAAGTGACGTGAATTACAAGATGGCGGCGGGAACTGTCAAGGTCAGCTGTCAAGTGAAAGTTTTCGCGGGAAGTAGAATGGGCGAGATTATCCGAATTGATATTATTGTTTTATTGATTGATTTGGTTAAAGGTCGAGGTTCTTGCATGATAATGCGTTTAGATTAACTAGTTTGGTAGGAGATTTTTTGCATGATTGATCGTAGGAAGTTATTAGCGTGTTACTAATAATTACGTCCTGTAAACTTTTTTATCGTTAGTATTCAACTGAGTTGCACTTTATTGTGGGGTTTAACTATGGTTTTACTGAATCAGACCTGAGAAATTCTTCAAGTTCGGAGAGGGCTATGCTGGGAGTTTCAATACGTGATCGAATCAGAAATGAAGAGATCCACAGGAGAACCATGGTAACCGACATAGCCCGAAGATTTGCCAAACTTAAGTGGTAGTGAGCAGGGCACATTGCTCGCAGAACAGATAATTGATGGGGCCGAAAGATTCTGGAGTGTCGACCGCGTACCGAAAAACGTAGCGTTGGAAGGCCTCCCTCAAGATGGGCCGATGACCTGGTGAAGACCGTAGGAGTCCGCTGGATGTAAGAAGCACAGAACCGGTCGAAGTAGCGGTGCTTGGGGGACCTATGTCCCTAACAGTGGACGTACTTCGGATGGTATAATGATCATGAAGATGTCCAGAACATGCCTTTTAAAAATTATAAATTGCAGAGCCTTTACAAATTGCATCTTAGAATGAGTTTACCATATACATTATTAGAAAAAATATAGTGGCACTCCAGGAGTGCCGACAGAAGTGAAAACCTGAACAAGAGCGCCTTGGTGGAAGAAAAATATTTGCATAGAACATTGATCCGTAATGTAATATAAATAAAGAGCACAATCGCGTTTACAAAAATGAGGTGTCGGTAATGGTGTCGCGAGTTCAATTGTTTTTTCCCATCCCAAAAATGCCCAACGCGCCTAAAGAAGTTTTCAATTAATACTAAGTACCTATCTTCATTACACAATTGAGAAATTGAGAACTTTGTACCTACCTCTTTCGTAACTACGAATCGTTAAGTTTCTAGGAACATACCTCCATTTTATAAACCACAAGGTGACCATAGATCAGTAACCTCGCCGGCCAATCAAAAGTTCACGTTGATTGATGTTGCCAGCTACAAATGTATGAAGACAATCATTTTTGCTATTGGTTACCCTTGAATCTGTTGTTTTGATGGATGGCTTGTACCTTGTTAAGTATGAAAAGTAATGAGCTTACAAGGAGTGGAAAAGTTTAAAAAAAAAAAACATAAATGGGATTCTGGTTATGGTAAAAAAATTGTATCCAGAGAAACCTTTCAGGCCAATGACTATTATAAATGACAAAAGTAATTTTTTTTTTTTTTAATTTCACATAAACCTACATGGGCACTTATGAAACGTCAGAAGCTAGGTACACGGTTCCAATTGGTCACTTCCTATGGAGAAGAGCTGCTAAGGAACTCCACGGTTACTCTTTTAAAAATAAATTGCTTTTACAAAGTTTTCAAATTACAGTGTTAATAGGTATGAGAGGACAGTGTAGGCCTGTCAACTTAATGTACATGCATTTATTGCATTTCACAATTTTGTTAAATATTCACAAAGATTGAAAAAGTATTGCAAAATCTCATTGTTCTAGAGATTCCACTGATCGTATTCGCCAATAACTATTGCAAAAACCATTATTATTAAATTAAACAAATCTGAGTGCCTTAAAAAGTTTCCTAACAATATTCGTGATAAAAAAAGACCGCTATAATTTTCCACACATCGCGGTAAAGAATCGAATAAAACAAAACGAGTCGAAGTATCGATTCTAAGTGCACGCGTTACCGATTTTCCAATATTGCGTTAACGTTGCGACAGGTTTTTATTTCGTAACATTTTAATTCAATGTTTTTGCTCGGCATGGTTCACACATACCGATCAAGGATTTTCGATATAAATATTTATTTGTTTATCAATTAATTTGTTGTTAATCGATTGGAAACAATCGGAAATTGGTGCGATTGTATGTTATGTGTGGATGACCTGCATGTTTGATTTGAAACGCCCATTGTCCTTGTGGCTTGGATGGAACTTTCATGGTGCAGGTAATAAATGAAGTAGGTACCTGCTAATTGACTCAAATCGTTTAATAGTAAATTGGATTACTTAAATTCTTTATCTTGGGGTAAGATTAAGCTAAACTTGCCGCGATCGGTTTGTGGATGGGTGACCATCCATTACATATCGACATCCCACCCTGCTTCGGAAAGCACATTAAGCCATTGGTCCCGGCTGTCATTTGTAGATCTATGACAGTCGTTACGGGTCGTCAGAAGTCTGAAAGTCTGACTACCAGTCTTACTAAAGAAGTATCGTATTACTCAGTAACTGGGTTGTGGAGGTCAGATAGGCAGTCGCTCCATATAAAAAACTGGTAATCAGCTGCATCCGGTTAGACTGGAAGCCGAACCCAACATAGTTGGGAGAAGGCTAGGCAGATTGATACTTACAACGTTACATCTTTGATCATGTTTGGCAATAAAACTTCTTTTTTAACTGCTCGTAAAATTCTTGGCATTAGCAAATAGCAAGGTGTCCATAAATCATTGCTATCATACAAGGAAGCCCATACATCATACAAAACTCATGTATTTTTTTATTAAGATACGGATCTTAAATCACCTTAGTTGTTAGTATTGTATGTAAATGTTACAAGAACAAGTTTGTAACCGTTTTTAAAGATTACGAAATCATTCTTGATACTTCTGAAGTGTTAATGTCGGCTTCTAGATTAAACAGATTGCTTTTGACCTTTTTTACCTAGATATTAAAACTAGCCACTGCTAAGCATGAGGTCCTGGGTTCGATTCCTGGGTCGGGCAAAGTGTTATAGCTCGGAGTCTAGATTTGTGCCCGGTTGATGGCAGTAGGCTCGCCCCCTATTACATGGGACTTAAACATAATTGGTGAAATGTGGGTGTACCTGCTACAGGAACACTTCTGCCCAACCCTTCGGGAAAACAAGGCGTGATGTTTTGTTATGTTATATTAATAATTGTTAAATCAATTAATTGATTTTCGTACTTAATTATTGTAGTTAAAAGTAAATTGTCACTGTATACAAATGTTAGGTACATGATCAAATTAATCTGTGCTATCCATGCTTGATTTTGTGATGCAGAATCGTGATGGGATATGAATAATTATGTTGACTTTTCTTTCAATAACTAAGTCAAAACAATTATCTAAGTAGTTCAAAGATACATTAATTATCTATTTCATATTAAATGCGTTCTTAAAGTAAGTAAATAATAAATTAATGTAGGTAATAAATAAATAATTGAAATCAATTGAATAAATCAAGTTCTTTATCTACAGCTTTACATACAAATAAAGCTGTAGATTATATTACATTCACAACAGCTCTAAAACATACTAACTAAACCAGAAATGACAGCCAACCAACTCGATATTATTATAAACTAATTTCACAATATCGATTCTTATACCGATTATCGAGAATCGATCCCATCTTAGAATACAATTATAGTTACGATAGCGGCTTGTGAAATATACGCTCATTCATTAATAACAATTTCTTCGATTGTAAGATGTTGTAAACAGATGAGGTTTTGAAAGAAAAACATTGAAATAATGTAACGTTGGCTCGCGGCTGTGTTACAATGATACTACTATGATTGATATGTTTTGGTGGATTCTTAAATTATCTGTATTATTTAGTTTTGACCCCTATCGAAATACTCGTTATTAGTACCTAGTAGATCTTTTTGTGAGGAGCTCGTGGCTAAGTAATAACAGCCGCATGGGTCGATTTATCAGGTTAAACTACGCCTGCCGGGGTCGGTCCGACCATCTTTACATACCGAGTCTCCTCCGTGCCTCAAAAAGCACGTTAAGCCGTTGGTCCTGGCTGTCATTCGTGGATCTTTGACAGTAGTTACGGGTCGTCGGAAGCCCGAAAGTCTGATAACCAATCTTACCAAGGGGTATCGTATGACCCAGTTACTGGGTTGTGGAGGTCAGATAGGCAGTTGCTCCATATAAAATACTGATATTCAGCTGCATCCGGATAGACTGGAAGCCGAACTCAACATAGTTGGGAAAAGTCTAATAGGCAGATATATTGAGAGCACTTTGCGAAGGAGTTCGTACAGTTCTACTTTCACTACCTCTACATATGTTCCTGCAAAAAAGCTGCGTTGCCGTATCCCGATTTCAAGATTTATGTGCTGATAGAATTACAGCCACATGTCATAAGACTTGTTAAGGAACAAAGGTTCTTTAGTGGCGATCGCGTAACGGAAGACGTAGTGTTGGAAGGCCTCCCACAAGGTGAACCGATGACAGAGATGTCAGCAGAACTGACGGGGTTCGCTAGGGCCGATGCCTGCCGAGGTCGCGGGAAAGTCCGAAAGGGATACCGTGGGCCCTGGCAACATGGCAACTGAAAAAAGGTGGACTGATAACCTCGTCAAGGTCGCCGGAATCCGCTGGATGCGAGAAGCACAGAACCGGTCGAAGTAGCGGCACGTGCTCGTGCTTGGGGGAGAGGCTTATGCTAAGCAGTGGACGTCTTTCGGCAGAAATGATGTTGATGATGAAGAATTGATAACTTAGTCTCTATATGACGGTTGTTGTGCTATCTTATACTATATGACGTACTGTAGGGAAGTGGATTTGACCTAAAGCAAAGTATTGTAGCGAACAGTTATTATAACGAATACAGTTTCCACTTAAAATCAAAGAAAATTGTATAATCAATCCCAAAAGTTAGCATAGTTAGTTTAATCCAGCGGGTCTAATACGGCCATATTAAGCAATTCCTCTAAAAGCAATAAATTTTCTGAATTCCCAGCAATTTCCCTATGGTGAAACATATTTTAACTGAATGATATTCAATTCATATCAGAATCATATTTGGTGTAAATATTTCCGCATGAAAAAATGAAGACCGTAATTTTACCGGATAATTTTTATTTACAGTTTTTATTAATCAAATGTTCTGCCTAGCCCTTTTCCCAATTTTATTGGGGTCGGCTTCCAGTCTAACCGGATGCAGCTGAATACCAGTATTTTACATGGAGCGACTGCCTATCTGACCTCCACAACCCAGTAACTGGGTAATACGATACCCCTTGGTAAGACTGATTGTCAGACTTTTGGGCTTCTGACGACCCGTAACGACTGTCAAAGATCCATTTTTATTAATCAAATGATATTTTTATTTTTTATTTCTACATTTTAAATGTTATTTCATTATAATACAAAACTGTCAAACAGATGAATTGCGTAATATGAATTGAACGCAGATAATATTATGAATTGTCAGTTTGTGACATTTTGTGTGATTCATAATATTATCATATTATGATTCTGCTAAAGCGGCCGTTTTAGACTCCCAGATTAAAAATCCTGATCTAATGAAATTGCAATTCCACTCACATCTGCCTCCCAGACGCTTAATCATTAATTAATCCACAAGATCTTTAATTCAAAGCCTGATTTATACATACTAAACAGCTGTTTAATAATCAATTCCACTCAATGTCAAGATGTGGTCCATTCGTCCATCGGCCATCATCGGCCATCGGCCAGTGAAACCGTTTGCTTTCTAAGTCGCGACGCGCATGCACGATGCGAGCGACTCCCGCGCCGGACGTGTAGTGAAAGCGACAGTGATCTAGCTTATTGACTTGTCATGTTTTAAAATAGGAACCTATGCTGGTGCAGTGGCTGAAGTGCTGCGTAGTGGATTGGGATTAGATTCTCAATTTTTTTATTAAATTGTGTTTCCGCATTTCAAGATACACAATCTTTTTTCATTTGATAATCACGTTATTGTTTACTCAATGAAATAGATGAATTTATTCTTTCTTGTAAACCTAATTCAACACAGTTTCGATTTTGATGTGACCCGACATGTTTCGAACTCTACTGGATTCTGTTTGAGTCCTCTTTTTTGAGCATCAATCAGACATGAGTCGCGATCTCTTCAGGAGTTCATTTAAGAAAACACTCTCATTTTCAGAATAGTATTTCAGTTCCAGAATAAGCACCTACCATAAACAACATTCCTCTACCAAATTAATATTCTAACTACCCACATTATAGTGCATTACGTATGTGAGAGTCTATTTAACACCAGTATAACGGCCACCACACGATTATGTGGTGTGTCATACATAACCAATGAGTTACGGCTATTATGCGCAGGCGCATGACATGCTTGGTGGTCATCTGGTGCGTTCAAACTAGATTAGTGAAAAAGTGGCTTGGAATAATGGTAATGTGGTTATAGCGTGGGGCAGCTGGGTTATTATATCTTCGAATTATATCGAGTTTGAGTCTAATAAGCGACGATGCACCTAGGTAATTTTGAAGATGCCGTGATGGGCCAGTGGTTAAGGTCTCGCCTCTGACTTTTCCAAAATATAAATTTCTTTTACTTTTCTATATCATTGTTGCGACAAACAAATACACGGCAAATTTTAGGGCGACAGTACGATATGTCGATCATCAGTTGTGCGACAGCACATAGCTCGACGAATATCAGTGCGACAGATTGTTTTCACGACAAACGATGGGTCGACGAAACTTTTGATCGACGAACGATAGCGCGACACAATTTTCGCTCGGCAAACTAAAGCGCTAACATTGACAAACATTGCAGCGATGGTATAATTATATACAAAAAATTAAGAAATGGTAAATAGATTTTATTTTTATATTTAATCATATTGTATTTAATTTATGTATATTATGTCACATGTATATGTCGCAACCATCTTGTCATATGCCTATGTACTTTATAAATTTATCTGAGATTCAGTTTCGTTGAAGGAAAACATCGTGAAGAAATCTAAATTAATAAAAGTCTAAAATCACTAATCCGTCTTGAGCAAGCATGGTGATCAATGCTCGTGTCTTCTCTGTATGAGAAGAGGCCTTTGGCCAGCAGTGGGACAATAATAGGCTGGTATTATTTATATCTAGGGAATTTTAAAGATGTACTCGGAAGTAAGTCAGCAGATCTTTCAATAGAAACACATTTAGAACCCTTGTTCTACCTGTGTAAAAGAACAGGTAGGAATAATGGAATAGGAAAGTAATGGGGAACAGCTTCTTCCTGCCTGGTATAGCGGCAGAGGCCGCACAGGGAAGTGACAAAGTAATCCTAGTTTATCATTTATAACTGCCAATTACAGCTTTATGTAAGCGGGCACGCCCTTTATGTCTGGAGGCTTTTATTTAGATATTTAGTTCTTTTTACGTTTAGTTTTTTTAATATTGCTTTAGTATAGTTCTCGATGTTTTTGGTTGGTATATTGGCATGTGCTAGCTGGCATATGGCCTATAATTTATCATTTGAATTATGTTTTGTGTTGCATAATGTAAGTTATTTTGCATACTATTGTATAGAATCATTTTTCTAACTTGAACAGACAGCTATGCTGCTGGGGAGTTTGTTGCGCCACTTCTTCTTCCCAGCTAAAGGCACTCGGAAGTGGTGAAGGGTGGGCGTTTTTGGGGGACTGTCTTATGTAATTTTGACGTTCGAAAAGTGCTGATTCTCAGCCTAGTTTAAATAAATGACTTTTGAATTTTAATCATGTTCCAGTACGAAAATGGGGTGACGCTGAACGTCCAGTTCGTTCCGACACTTCATTTTTATTGCAAACAATGATAAGTTTGACATTTAACCCCGTCCCTTTCTTATACGACCCCTGATTGTTCTGCTAAGCGTGATAATATGAGACTAATCAGCAAACTTAATTAGACTATTCAGGATGTGAATGCCTCCATATCCTGAACAGTACAACTTTAAGGCATCCTTTGTTGTTGATCCTTTTCCTGCGATACTTTATGTCGGTGATCATTGAGTCCTTTAATGTAATAATATGGGCTATATGTCATAGAAAATGGTTGACACTTTTGACAGATCGATAACAATAAAAAAAACCTTCACACTATCAAATTCGACCTACGCTAGCCACTACCTACTTTACCTTAAATGGTGTAATTTATAAAATCGTGCACGCTTACTGTCAATGAATCAAACGAAGTAATTCGTGCCCGTAATAGCTTGATCGTGTGTAGCCAGCGTTTGTCTGAATTGTCAGAACTAAGGTAAGTGGTCTGAATGATTTCCGATACCAATTAGACAATTGTATGTCGCTAATTAGGGGTTGTAAGACAGTTTGTGTTTGAATGGTTCCGTTTGACCGTGGTTAGGACACCCATTCTCTTTTGTTGTCCCTTCACAGTTGTGTCCCGAACTTACTTAGATACCCATGTATTACAAACGGTTTCATTATAATTTATAACTGATTTAACTATTATTGTTACAATGGTCTATGGGATGGTGCTGATCCACGCGTCATGTTCGTGAACGGGCGTCGACAGTTGAGACTGGTCATCTCTTATCTGCCAGGGCTTATTTTTAATCTTATGTTTTCAATTGCTTTTGATTCTTTTTTGTACATCGTTCTCACATTTAGAAGTTACAAGAATATTGTACACATGATTTTGTAATATCTACATTTAAAAGAGTGTCTTTGGAGTTTCTTGCCCGTTCGTCTTAATAGAGATCTACATTTTGGAATGGGCAGCTAGCTTCAACTTTCTGACTAACTGACCGATTCTTTGACAGTTCAAAAGTGCCTGTAAATGGTTTAATTGAAATAAATGCTTTGAGTTTTGAGTTTGAGTCGAGAGTTTAGCGCTCTATGTATCGTGACTTTCCACCTTGGTGATTTAGATTTTTCTTTTTACAACATTTTAGATCGATACTGAAAGATTTTGCAGTTTTGCAATAAGTGTAATATATCAAAGTAAGAGTCAAATAATTTACTACAATTAGGCCATTAAAAGGCACTTTTGAACGTCAAAATTTACAAGAAAATAGAATTGATTCTAGGTGCACCTTCCAAAAGGTAGTTTCGTATGAAGAAGATTGGGCAAGAAACTCCATGCATAAATTATTTTATATATGTGAAGACGATGTATAAATATGAATATGCCTTGCCCAAACTGCTGCATTATAGAAAAGAGTAAGAGAGAGTCATCAATAAATAGCCGGATAGACATAAAGCTATTTATTTCAAAATAGCCTGAGAGATATCAGGCTATTTATTTCCATCCGAGGTTGCAGTAAACAACTATATACATGATTCACAATGAGGAAAAAAGTAAAAATTACACCTCCCATTTTTTTAATGACCGAACACATGCAATGGCCAGATAGCAGTGTCGAAAGTATCAGAAATTGTCATTTGATTACGTCTATTTATATGTCGTTTGTACCTTTCATGTGTTGCGCTTGCGCATAGGTCGCCTGTCGACACACTACACAAATTACCTAGGCTGTGGCGCCAATGTGCTGAAATATGAATGAATATTGTCATAACATAACATATGAATACTTTACTAGAGATGGTAACTTCCAAAGACTTCTTCTATAATAGACAAGACTATCAATTCTGGAACCAAATGAAAAACATTTACAGTATTGTAAGGTTCAGAGCCTTTTAATTTAATTTAATTTATTTATTTAAATCAGATACAGTGTTCCATATTTATGTTAGTATACCTACTTAAAAATTACTTTAGTACTTAATCATAAATACATGCCACAATAATAATAATTATTATAACCAAAAACCAAAACCAAACAGGTACATAAAATCAAATTGTAAAATTAATTAATAAGTTTCATAAAATATAATTTTAAAATAAATATTGATCTTTAAATTAATTCAGTTTTTTTTAGCCTATGTCCAGCAGAGGACTATGAAAGGCTAACTTGACTGAGGTTCAGAGTTGTATAACGGTAATGATATCAATTTCCGTTTCTCACAGTATGAATTTGCAGTGGGCTTTCAGTTTCATGATACATTTTTTAAAACCATAGCATCCAAAAACTATCATGCCAACACTCAAGTCGAGGAGGCAGAACATGTGAGGGAATCGCAGGTCGATTCCCGGCTACCGTAGGCGCGGGCTTGCGGACGGTGAGCAATGGGTAGCTCGCCGTCCGATAAGGACCAGACCCGGGTCGACGGCGCGTTGTGTTCTACGCGCGCCTCAAAAGAAGCAGAACTGACGGGGTCCGCTAGGGCCGATGCCTGCCGGGATCGCGCGAAAGTCCGAAAGGGATACAGCCCGCCCTGGCAACATGGCAATTAAAGGAACACGGGTGGGTTTTAGCCAGTAAGAGTTTGACACCCTCTCCCGCTCTGCCCAGGGCGGGAGAAGTTATTTGATAATTTCCCACCCAAAAAAAGGGGTTCAAAATAACAATAAACTGACTCTACGTGTAGACAATTCAACTGAAATTAAACTTTAATTTGAATGATTTACAACCTTTCTTGAATTTCCAGCATTGTGCCTTCTCCAAAGCCAATGTAATCATTAGATTCATGAGACCGAAAACTAAATAATAATATAATCATGCTATCTAAAACCATCTAGACTATAATTTCAGTCTAGCTAACCGCTGAGCTAGCCACAAACCTCAACCTTGGCCAGGTAATTACTGGACCGGCAAATGATTTGTTTAGGAAGATTTTTTTGTTTGATTCGTTTGTATCTTTTATTGCATCTATAAAGGAATGTTACATCTACTGTTGCAGTAAAAGATATCTTAATGTGGTTAGATAAGACTTTATTTACTGCAGTTTAGATTTGTCTTTGGTCTAAGAATTTTTGTTCCGTTGGCAATTATGATAATCTTTGAATTTTCTTTTCCTTCCTCCTGATTAAAGACAGTATTATGCCTTCGTAACGGATCAAATGGACTTAAAATTGCATCTGCCAAGCACGAAGTCAAAAACTTAGCTTAGAAGTCAGAAACCAAGCGTGCAAAGTCAGAAAGCAAATGCGCGAAACCATAAACTTAGTCATCTGGTTAGGTTTCCAGTCTAACCAGATGCAGCTGAAAACCAGTATTTTACATGGAGCGACTGCCTATCTGACCTCCACAACCCAGTTAGGTACTGAGTAACACGATACCCCTTGGTAAGACTGGTTGTCAGACTTTCGGGGTTCTGACGACCCGTAACAACTGTCAAAGATCTACAAATGACAGCCGGGGCCAACGACTTAACGTGCTTTCCGAGGCACGGAGGAGTCTCGGTGTGTAAAGATGGTCACCCATCTACGGACTAACCCAGGCAAGCGTAGCTTCGACTAGCTGGTCTTACTTAGCTACGAGCTCCTCCATAAACTTAGTGCGAAGTCAAAATTATTTCATCACTTTCAGGAAATGTCACCCAGTGCATTGAGCCATAACATAAGTATTCTTAACTTAAAGGTAAAACCTACTTTCTATTACCATATTTTTCTCAATACGCTACCGCAAACTATTAAACGCTACTGACAAAAAAAAAATATAAAAGCTATAACTGTCGGCACCCAACCATTAAATGAGCCTCGAAGTTACACTTAGCATTAATAAATACTTGATTACATCACGACATTACACTCATTACAAGTTACATTACATTACAGTTATGATATATTCGACCCAGTTTTTAAAACTTGCTCGTTTTTCTTGTTGTAGTAAATTATATGCAAATGAATTATGACATAGTGTTTGGTGTTATGACATGACTGCGTCGCAGATTTTGTTTGTTTGAGAAAAAACGATGAAATCTGCGAAATAAGTCTTTTGTCACGTGCTACGGTTCCAGCAGATCAGACACATTTCCCAGTATTATCTATGAGAACAACTCTTGTCACAGTGAAAATACTAGAAAAAAGAAAGTGGTAGGTTCTTTTTTGATCACCAGATAAAAACTTAAAGTTTGTTGATGATATTAATCAATCAATCCGTCTCCAAGTGACAATAAATAAACATATACTTGAAGCTTTCTGGACATTTAGCCAACATCCATTTGACCATTTATCAAACTTGGTAACTTATGTTGGTGATATTTTTACCACCGTACATTATTTAGCAAATAAATAAAAATACTAAACAAAGAATATAATTTTTCATCTTAAAATTTAAAAAATCGCAAAGTAGTATTTGTATTTTATAATGATACTATGAATTACAAAGTTATTTTTGCAGTTGCAGAAAAATATTTAAATATATGGTACATAATACACAAGTTTAAAATTCCTAACTTGTTTAGTTGTTGAGATAGAGCTCGTACAAAAATGGTCTAAAACTGACAACTTTTATGGCCCCTATATCATCTATAGATTTTATTTTTCAAATTCGAATCTTTATTGTATGGAGACCCCTTTAATTTTTTGTTACAGCGGCTATAGAAATACATAATCTGTGACTTTGTCAATTGTCTACCTATTACAGTTCATGAGATACAGCTCGCTGACTGACAGACGGACAGCGAAGGTTTAGTAATAGGGTTCCGTTTGGCACCTTTTGGGCACGGATCCCTAAGAACTACTGGAAATATGTGAATCCAAATAAAACTCCATAATTTGTATTTCCTCAAACATTGCGAGACATTACAACTATCATAAGCATCTAATTACTGTATTCAGTTGTTTTAACTTCCAGATCAGTGGGAAGTTAAAAGTAATTAGTAGATTATAAACAGTTTTATATCTTGCATGCTCTGGTTAACATGTAATACGTGTTGGATTCCACGCGATCTAAGCATTTAGTTTTTGTTATGACATTGTAATCTAAGTCCATAGTAAAGTAATTGTTCAACTAGAACTATATTACATAGCAAGGTATAATATAAAGCACAAACACCATTTCTTGTTGCCTCGTTGGTCTAGTGGTCGCAAGCGCTACTGCTGAACATGAGGTCCTGGGTTCGATTCCCGGGTCGGGCAAAGTGTTATTGGGTTTTTCTATCTGAAATTTCTCAGTAGCAGCTCGGAGTCTGGATTTGTGCCCGGGTTAATGGCAATAGGCTCGCCCCCTATTACATGGGACTTGAACATAACTGGCGAAATGTGGGTGTACCTGCTACAGGGACACCTCTGCCCAATCCTTTTGGGAAACAAGGCGTGATGTTATGTTATGTTATAATAGTAGTAATATAGTGCATTGCTGTGTCAAGATAATATTAATTATTTTCTTTTCCTTGCATACATTTTACATTATTTCTGGACAGGGGAAAAACGTAGGAAAATCACAGTTAAGTTCCTAGTTTAGTATACGACTTACTAAACGGAATCATAGTATAACAAACTGCGGTTTTTCCTGCGGTGTCTGGTAGGTACGTTCCGTGTTCCTACTAGAAATAAATAAAGAAAAATTGTTTATTCTGCACAAAATAAACGCACATTACAAAACAAAATATTAATAAAATACACATTCACCAAAAGCCAAAAGCCTCGTATTTAATATTCGAAAACTAATAAAAGTTTGACAAATTTTGTCTATTGCTTATGTCAAGGTCAGAGACCAAAGAAAATGTTGTTTGCTTACTATGCGTTCGCACTGGCCAAACATCACAACAAAACATGTTGAAATCTCTAGTGCCTGTCAAACTTTGTATGGAAAATTGACAGAAACTAGAGATTCCAACATGTTTCGTTGTAAATGTTTCGCCAGTGCGAACGCACAGTTAGACAATACCAAATGAAAACAACAAACAATCAAAACATAAAGAAAATGCCGATTGCTGAGTGGAATAATATCAATTTTTGTAACAAGCAAACATTAATAACAAGAACAATTAATATTACTAATTACTACTGAACTGATTTTCATAATATTTGGTATCCATATTTATTTTTTATTTATATTTTGGTATTTATATTTTATTAATTTATGAATATTTTGTGTAATGCCTCACTTTTATGACGGATTTGCCATAGATATGATTAGCGATTTCCAACAGAACTTTTTTAATCACCTTTCTAAACACCTACTATGATCCCTTTGTTCAAAATACCAGGGCATCAGAAATCGATAGAAGATAACAACATGAATGAATGACTCAGTGGGGACACGACAATCTCGTGACTTATGTACCCACCGGTATAATCAACGACAAGAGACATAGATCATTTTGGAAGACTGACCTATAGACATCCAATGAATACTCTTTGACCATGGTGCCGATTCCCTTGTTCACAAACTAAACTAAATTTAAGTTCAGTGCATCTTTTTCTTTCTATTTCATTAAGAAAAGGACAGAGGATAAATTTTAGTTTAGTCCTGTCAAATTAATCAGCGCCTGTCACTCTCCATACAAGTTTAGACGTGATTAAAAACTTGCCGACTAAAATTATGTCAATTTACGTCAAGCGCTGATTAATTTGACAGGACTAAACTAAAATTTATCTTCTGTCCTTTTCTTAATGAAATAGAAAGAAAAAGATGCACTGAACTTAAATTTAGTTTAGTTTGTGAACAAGGGAATTGGCACCAATGTTGTTAAAATTTAGAAATAATTAGCTATTTTTTTATATTCATCAATCATTTTGTTCCACCAGGTAACAAGTTTTAATTCATAAATCTCGATCTTTTTCGGTTTTATATTATTCCTAAATCCTAAGTATGGAACCGGATTGGAAAATATCACAATGTCTTCGAATTTTTGGTTCTAGGACATGCCGGTTTCCTTACGATGTTTTCCTTCACCGTTTTGAGAGCAGTGGTGATGTTGCTTGACTGTACCAGAGACATAATTACTTGTTAAGTAACCCACGGTCACGACTTGTCGAACGTCGTCGTCAGGAGATTAGGCGGTTGTAAGTGAGGTGATGAAATTGGAGCGGTCTGCAAGATCTGGTTAGATGATAGCCCTTTTTGGTGGTGACTGTGGAGGCGGGTTTTTAATGGTTTTTATGACTTTCTCTCTTTAGTCGTGAATTGTATCACACTTGGTTTATGCAATTTTTTGATAGATTGGTATCACCTTTATTGCTAAGTGGCTGTTTTCTAAAGACTTGATTCGCTTACAACCCTCCACTAGATGCTCATAATCAGCCTATAATGTTCCCACTGCTGGGATACAGGCCTCCTCTCTGTGAGAAGGAGTGGACCATAATCCACCACGCGGGCTCAGTGCGGGTTGGTAGACGTCACGTGTCTTCGAATTTTCGGTTCTAGGACATGCCGGTTTCCTCACGGTGTTGTCCTTCACCGTTTTGAGAGTAGTGGTGCTGAAATAATTTACACAAAGTAAAGCGCCTGTCTGGGTTCAAACCTACGACTTACAACTCGTAAGTCGCGGCCGTTACCACTGGACCACCACTGCTCTCCTCCACTGTTTCCTCAGTTAGACGATCTAGAATGAAGTTATTACTATATCAACAGCATAAGACGTACCTACTGACATTGTGAACTTGTTTATAGACGGTAAAAATAAAGAAAAAGTATTTATGTTTATTTTAAAACCTGTTTCCGTCGAGGTCAACATCTATTTTATGTAAATAATGAAGTTATTAGTCACACTCCGTATTGATTTATTGTTAAGTTTATTTACAGAAATCGCATTTTTTATTGTTTCGTACCAAAGTTGGAAAAAGGAATGGAATTACTCCTTCTGTCTGTCATTGGTCATTTTCTCTGTACTTTTAAGAAGCAAGAATTAGAACACAGATCGTTTGTGTTACCAAAATTTTTGTCACGAAGTAGTTAGAAGACTTTCATACATACATTTCATAAATATCAGGGGACATTTTTGAGTAATTTCTCAGTGGCAGCCCGGAGTCTGGATTTGTGCCCGGTTGATGGCAATAGGCTCGCCCCCTATTACATGGGACTTAAACATAACTGGCGAAATGTGGGTGTACCTGCTACAGGGACACCTCTGCCCAACCCTTCGAGGAAACAAGGCGTGATGTTATGTTATGTTTATGTTATTTTTGAGAAAATTTAAAAAACTTTTTTCAGACCAAAGGCTCTATCGATCGTTCTCAAAGTAACAAGTGCACCTGCCTCCCTACTTACCCTCTAAACCCTTCTAAAGTAACTGGCTAACGAGGCATTGTTAACAAACCGGTAGGTTAACATTGCACAACTTGTTAAGGACGATACTCACGTTCCTTTCTAAGCGCCGACGCGCGACGCATCGATGACATGCCCTTAATGTGTAGTGGATCAGATAACGTAATTTATGTGCGTTAATCATTTCGACGGTCACCACGTAAAGTATCGAAACTGCAAAACCTCTACTTTACAGGAGACCGATTCTAAGTTTAGATTTAGATTTTTATCGAACATGAAATTCGAAAATTTTATATTACCGATGTATCTAAAGTGGAAAATTTTACCGTTTTATACTGTCTACTATAGTTTTTGATAATTATTATACTTTTTCCAATATTACACATTCGATAGTTTACTTGGTTACTGCTGGTTACTTTTTTACCGAATATGCCAATTTCGATTTTGTTCAATTGAAAAACAATTGAGGGTATAAAATTACAATTACAAAATTACATCTTTATCTCTACTTGCTATTAGTGCAATAAAACGAAAATGGTTTTTTTGTAATTTCGATAGTATACGTGGGGGCCGTCGATTTGTGCGTTTAACTTTAAGTATATTGGATGTGCTTGGATGTTAACAAATATAAAGCCAGCTAGACTGCTCGATAGCGAATTTGCTGGGTAATTGGTTTGTTACGCTAAGACCGCGCGCACTTTGGACACGAATTCGTACGACCGTAGTCGTACGAATTGAGTGCGTACACTGAATATGTTTTTTTTCGTCTAATAGGTAGTGTTCCGCTGATATCGCACTGAACGCACGAACAAACTCAACAAGTTCGGATTGTTTTCGGACGTCGGAACTATACGTATGTATACGTTCGACTAACTCGCACTCAGTCTGCGCGCTCCTAGTACTTGGAAGATCGGAATCATTCGTGCGTGTTCGTACGTGTTCGCAAGAGTAAAATTCGTACGAAAACGAGTCCAAAGTGCGCACGGCCTAAGGGTCGCGAGTTTGATTCGCATGTAAGAGTATTTTAATGATCTACAGATAGTTTTTCTGGTTCTGGCTGCTTGCGCATGTGAGATTCGCGCCTGTTAAAGATTTCACGACAGGAAAACGACAAAATATACTTAGAACTTTATAACGACACGGTTACAGGATAAAACTGAAAACATGCGACAAATTGAAATGGGAGATTTAGTAACTGTTACCTAATCATTACAAATTGTTATTTCCGAAATATGAATTGTGAAAAAAAATCGCGCGCGACGAGCGGTGCCTTTGTGTCGCGTCGCGTGTCGCGCTGGTCTGAACGAGTCTTAAATTGATACTTGAATTTTTTTATTTGTTTTAAATTTATTTAATTTTACTGGAACGCCATAAAATCGTGTCTACGTGAAGACAATAATTTAGTTTGCACTATCTAAGACGATTTTTTTTCACAATTTATATTTCGGAAATAACAATTTATATTCCTCCATTTCAATTTGTCGCATACTTTCAATTTCATCCTGTGTAATGAAAGTTATGGTTTTGTATCCCATATACCTCAGGTAGGGGTTTTTCCCTGCCTGCTTCTGAAAACAAAACCTCATGTAATATTTCTTTCTTTTATATTCTGCAGAGTACAGTCCTCATCTCCTACTGTTCATTTAAATAGCTACACTTGTAGTACAATAAAACCACCCAAAAATTTTTAGGGTTCCGTAGTAAACAAGGAACCCTTATAGTTTCGTCATATCCGTCTTACTGTCTGTCTGTCTGTCCGCGGTCTAGCTCCGAGACCCTTAGTACTAGAAAGCTGTAATTTGGCATAGGTATACATATTAATTACGCCGACAAAGTGGTAAAACAAAATTATGAAAAACATTTTTTTTAGGGTACCTCTCATACAAGTAAAGTGGTGATGTTATTTTTTTCTTTTTTTAACCCATAGTGAGGGGTATCATTGGAAAGTTCCTTTAAAAACATTGTGAGTTTGTGAAAACCATTTTTGGATTCAGGGATCCGTTTGCGAAATATTAAGCTTTAAAGTGCTAATTTTTGTTAGAGTCAAGTGTCCCCCCCCCTGCTGGCTAAATGGTTGGTTTTGGGTATGTGAAAAAAATCACAACAATAATTTATATAACAAAATTAAAAGGAAAACTATCACAGCTAAGTAGGCTCTACAGGTTAACGAGTAATAATCGACCAACTTAACTTTGCAGTTGCAAAAACATGTTTTTCCATACATTCCGTATGGGAGAACATATTTTTCAACTACAAAGTTAAGTTTGTTTTTGGGATAAATTCATCCCAACTACGGAACCCTTCATTGTGCGTGGTCCGACACGCACTTGGCCGGTTTTTTAAACTCTAACAATCGTAACTATTCATAACACAGCTCTATTTAATATTACTATCGCGTAGCACACTTTCGCTACATTAAGTAACTATGTTATATGTGCGATATTTAAATGTGGCTCGCTTTTCTAAACATGGCTATGTTTTAGTGTCCCCTGGGGGGCAGGCGCGGGCGCGGCCTTAGTGGCAACGTGCTAGTGTGTGTACATTTTTTTTATTGACTTCAAATATGGAAGGTTATGTTTCTATGAGTGGTCTTGTGTAAGGAAGTGGAGGCCTTGTGGTCCCTAAAATGGACGGGGATGTCTGTTTAGTGGAACATGCCAGCTGGTACTTAACAGGATTGGATTCTTTAGATTGGAGCGCGGATTGGGATTGGGGTCGCGGGAAAGTCCGAAAGGGATACCGTGGCCCCTGGCAATATACAGTCAACTGAAGGAACACGGGTGGGTTTTAGTCAGTAAGAGTCTGACACGCCCTTCCGCCCCGCTCAGAGCGGGAGAGGTTATTTGATAATTTCCCATCCAAAAAAAAAATAAGGGTAGGTCACTAAATAATTCAGTGAAGAAATCATCTTGGATAAATCATATGTATTTTAACTAATGCAATTTTGTCAGAAATAAGCTAAAACATTCAGCAAGGAACAATGTTGTATATTCCATTATATATCTTCCACCGGAATGGCAATCCTTAATATTATAAATGCGAAAGTAAGTTTGTTTGTTACGCTTTCACGCTAAAACGGCTGAACGGATTTAGATGAAATTTGGCACATATATAGATGATGCCCGGGAAAAGAACATAGGATACTTTTTTTTCCCAGGGGATCGAGACTTATGCGGGTGAAACCGCGGGGCGCAGCTAGTAAAATTATAAATTAAACTCTACTAGTATTCTTGAAGCGAAGTTTCCATGCAAAAATAATAAAATCAAAAGAATTCTTCATACTTATTCTATGCCATGGTATCATACCTTGTCTTAAATAATGTATTTTCACATAAATCGTATGTTTAAGCAGTTCCACTAGTTATCCTTGCAACTGCCGTCTTTAAGGTCTGAACACACTGTGGTGTAACGTTTTCTATAAATTGTGTTGTGTGAGTCATGGACACATTTACATTTAATAACATAGTGATAAATTGTCGCAACAGTAATTCTTAAGTGTTTAGAAGTTTATCTTCTGAATATAATATTTATATTAGATTTGGATTTGTGGAGGTCAGATAGGCAGTCGCTCCATGTAAAATACTGGTATTCAACTGCATCCGGTTGGACTGGAAGTCGACTCCAACATAGTTGGGAAAAGGCTAGGCAGATTGATTATGGTTTTGGGAAGTATCCCTGACTGACTGGCTCTTTTGTCTTTCAGAAAAGAGTTAAATTATTATGTTTTTCTATTACGAAAGTTTCAGAACGAAATCTGGATTTGTTCTCAAATGGCAACAACTTCGCCCCCCATTGCATGGGACTTACGACAAAACTGGTGAATTTTTATTTATTTATTAAATCTTTATGCACAAGTAAAAAATATTGTACAAAGGCGGACTTAATGCCTGAGGCATTTTCTACCAGTCAACCTTAGGGTGATGCAGAGACAAAACATGGCAAGTGCAACATAAGTGATAGATAACTTGAAAATGAATACATACTTACCTAATAGATAGATACATGTAAACCGAATAAACTTTGTCAGGAGAAATAACGATAGGTAGAGGAGAAAACAAATCCAGCAAATCAGCGCTGCAAAGATTCTGCCAACTTTTCACGAATATGTTCACGTGCTTTCCACTTTGAAAGGTAACCGACTGGTTGCAATCCTGATGTTCAGAAGGAGCGCATTCCAAAGAAATACCGCCTGGACAAAGAAAGAAGAGTGAATAAAACCGGAGCGGTGAGAAGGACATCGTAAAAGACGATTGTTGGTAGAACGAAGATTTTCACTATGGGCAGAGCATAGGTAAAGATAGGTAAATCTAGTTTAGGACGTAGCTATTGCATTTAAACATCATGGAAAAGTTTAATCTAAATAAACGTTTGCAAATGTCCTTAGCGTAATCAAGACTGTTCATAATTAAGTGGCAAGCACCTTCACATATAAAACACACGTGAGTTACAACATAAGTAGTTTGATTTATGATTTAATTTTAACACTCACATAATTAAACGATTAGAAGTCAATTAATTAAATGTTTATCATTAACTTTGATTTTATTTCGTAACATGTATATTAATGGAGATTTAAACGAATTTAAATTAGAACACAAAACATGCTTATTAATTTTACATATATTATTTTTTAATTTTTTTCTGTACATATACTTACTGTCGAACCAAATTCAATATTATTATAATGTTTATATTTTCGATTGCTGTATATTGTTTTTGAAGAACTTCTCACATAATATTATTGTTTAAGAAGTCAATAGACCACCCACACACAAAATAATAATAATTTAAATTGTTTTAAGGCGAATCCGCAGTGGTAAACCCTCGAAATTCAAATTTTCTTGTGTTCTATGCGAGTTGCAAGTCAGTGTCAGGTTGTATCTTGATCAAAATATGATTTGCGACTATAACAGATATATATTTACAGAATCATATCTCATTACATCTCTCTCTAAGTTAGATATGTTCCATAAGAATAAATCCCTTATTGAAAAGTTCTTATGGAACAAATCTGAATTCCGCGGGCTACCACTGCGAATCTAGCTTAAGTCTAAGTTTTAAGATATAACCATCTGCCAAGCACAAATCTAGTCTTATCTTTAGGTACCTAATCACTCGACGGCGCGTTGTATTCCACGCGCGCCTCAAAGAGATGTCAGCACAACTGACGGGGTCCGCTAGGGCCGATGCTTGCCGGGGCTGCGGGAAAGTCCGAAAGGGTTACCGTGGCCCCTGGCAACATACAGGCAACTGAAGGAACACGGGTGGGTTTTAGTCAGTAAGAGTCTGACATGCCCGCTCCGCTTGGAGCGGGAGTCACAAAAAAAATCCAAATGGCAAAATTTTAAGACTTGTTCGACCTGAGAATCGAACCGATCCCACCACGCTCAATAGTCAAACTTGCAAACACTAGACCAGCAGTCCAGAGGATTTTAAAAACAAACGTAGCGGAAAATCAAAGCACAGAAGAAGCATTAACTTTTCCCATCATTCGCCATTATTTGCCTATTAAGATTTCATCTCAAACAAATGCCCACATTAAAATATTCACAGCGGATGCGTAAGAACACAATGACACTTTCACGGTAATAGCCTTTATAAAAGACATTTAGAGGAAAAAATGCAGATAAGGTGACGTCATAATGATAATTGCCTACTCTTATTGTTACATTTTAAGCTTTCACTGTAATGGGTGTGTGTTAAGGAAATTGGATTAGTCGGTGAATGGATTAAGGGCCTGATGCAGAACACATTTCTTTTTGACATGGCACGTTTGTTGTGAGGAATTTCCGGCCTTTGGGCAGATAAAGAATAAAATCAATCTGCCTGGCCTTTCAACTACGTTGGGGTCGGCTTCCAGTCTTACCGGATGTCGCTGAATTCCAGTATTTTACATTGAGCGACTGCCTATCTGACATCAACAACCTAGTAACTGGGTAATACAATACCTTTTGGTAAGACTGGTTGTCAGACTTTCGGGCTTCTGACGACCCGTAATGACTGTCAAAGATCCACGAATAACAGCCGGGACCAACAGCGTGCTTTTTGAGGCATGGAGGAGTCTCGGTGTGTAACGATGGTCACTCATCCACGGACCAACCGTAGCAAGCGTAGCTTAACCTGATGGATCGACCCGTGCGGCTATTATTACTTAGCCACAAGCTCCTCAGGTTAGATACAGAAAAGATGTGATGTAGGTCCAGTTGAAAACCAGCGCCAGGCACAAGTTGTCTGGCATTTTTGCTGAACTGGGCCTTTTTGGCGCAGCCATGAGGCACACTCCCCCGCTAATTTTTTACATCGTTCTTTACACTTTTTATTTGATTTTCATTTTATTTTTTTTATCTGCTGTTAATTATATTGTGTGCTTTTTTTTGGTCTGTGCTAAATAAATGTATTTTCCTTCTTTCTTTCTTTCTTTCTTTCTTTCTTTCTTTCTTTCTTTCTTTCTTCTTTAATTTCTTAAAAGGGTGTTGAAAATGGGCAACGTCGCAAATAACTGTCAAATATTAGAACTTATTAACATCGCTTTATAGATCACTAAAGTATTGATTAAGAATTGTAACTTTTTGATTGCACCTTAAATAGTTAGAAATTGTTGATATGGGACGTGTTACTGTTGGAGAAGTGTTTCTTTGAGTAATTAATTGTCATTTATTAGTTATATCAGTTATTTATCAGTCCTAATTTTTGTATTAAACCTGGGAACCGAACTTAGAACCCTAGATTAGGTACCCATCTTTGCTACACACAATTTAAATAGCAGAGCAAGTCTAAATTCCAAATTGCCACCTACACAAACCGCAATACGGTGATCACGTGTTTACGAAAAATTAGGACAGTGCCGAAGTAACTCAATTAAGTTATAGCCTTTTTAGGACCAAAGTAATTTTCGCAGTATTTTCGGTAATTCGTGAGAAACGTTTATCATTTTCCTAATAAAGTTTCGTCTTAATTGAGCCGTGGTGAGTGACAGGTGATTGGAGCCTTCAAATACCATGTAAATAATTTACTAGTTCATTAATTAAAGTTCTCAAGGCTTACTAATATAATTATATTTGAGTTTATTTCATTTGTAAGATGGTGGATGTTTTGCTACTTTAATTGGTAGATTATTAGTTGCTTTTCAAATCTACTTAATAAAAATCTTTACATATTTTTTTCTTTTTTTATAATCATATAGATTTTTTTTTCTCATTCTAAATGAATATATTATCTAAACTGTGTATATACAACTAACTAATATATATACATTATGTATAAGTATGTAATAAAAAATAAAGGGAAGAGCTCATTGGGCGTCAATAAATTCGTCCGCATCGCTGTCTAAAAAATCTTAAATTCACTGACGGACAACCCATAGCCTAAACTGCTAGGTCTAAAAGCTTCAAATTTTGCACAAGAGTTCCTAATATAACGAAAGTAAACATCAAGAAAGGATTTTTGAAAATTCAGCCCCTAATGGGGTTAAATAGGGGATGAAAGTTTATATGGAAGTTCGTCATTTTTGCCGACGGGACTTCCGAATGGGCGCACTGTTTGTATTATAATATATAATAGTCACGTAGTCAAAATAAAATAATGATTTATTGTCAGATATTATAAGTGCAAAAAAATATTATAATTATTCAAAACAACATAGTAAATCTTTGTATTACTAAACTAATATAAAGAGAAAAGATTAGATTTTTATTTTTTTGTTATCTTTGTCTTTTTTTTTCCGATATTCCCACGGGATCGAGACTTATGCGAGTGAAACTGCGGGGAGCAGGTAGTCGGAAATAAAATAATGACTGCACAAAGTTTTTATAGTCAGCGTATCACTTTTCCTTGCGTCATGGTCTCCCTAGCCGTGCAAGTGGGTCGGTGGTCGGGTCGGTATGCGGCCATTTTGTAATTAACCGTTGTTACGACAATTGTATCATGTCATTACAATTACGTGCTATTGGATTACTCTACTTATTACCTGACTTTGTGGCCATTTCTCTGGTTAGATTTTGAGCTACAAAGTTTCTCTTAGTTCGTATTTTGGGTATAAAAAAGACAACCGTTTTCCGAGAAAAATAAAACAGTTATGTAAATAATACTGACAGGAACTTATCATATCATCCACATACTAAGTGGAGAAAAATACGTATTATTGAAACTAACTCAAAAACTGCCCAAGCAAAGTTAAAAAAAAGGATTGTGTGGTTTTATGAAAAGTGAAACTTCTATAGGCGCCACCATATTGGCCTTGGCTGCTCTGACGAGCGCCTTTCACTTTATCCCTACTCCGCGGCCGACCGTCACGCGACATGCAACACACAGACGAAAAAGTTTGAGACGATGTAATAAAAGTTTCACTTTAATAAAATTTAAATCCTCTGAAGTATTACCTAGTTATTTGCGACGTTGCCAACTTTCAGAATCATCATCATCATCATCATTTCAGCCGAAAGACGTCCATTGCTGGACATAGGCCTCCCCCAAGCACCGCCACTTCGACCGATTCTGTGCTTTCCGCATCCAGCGGATTCCTGCGGCCTTCACAAGGTCATCGGTCTCACTTTCAGAATAAACGCTCTTAATTCGAAACGACTCCAATCTAAAATAACCAACCTTTGAAAGAAAACTATAAACCAGTTTTTAAGCAATGTTTTCCTCAAGATATCATGAAAAACCCGTTATTTTCTAAAAAAAAATGGCTGGCTAACCTAGCTAAGCCTATTTCTACAAGATATATTGTCACCTCATCTTAACTCTCCACAGAAACTCGTTAACGATAATCTGCGCGTACGCATTATATAAGAGAGTTGAACGTCCGCGATGAGCCTGACCTCAGGTGTGGGTCATTATCATTAACGAAGGGCTCAAGTCATCATCTAAAGTAGTTATTATATACATAATATCACGCCTATTTATACCCGAAGGATTAGGCAGAGGTACTCACACATTTCGCCTATTATATTTAAGTCCCATGTAATAGGGGACGAGCCTATTGCCATCAACCGGGCACAAATCCAAACTCCAGGCTGCTACTGAGAAATTCCTGATGGAAAAACCCAATAGCACTTTTCCCGACTCGGGAATCGAAACCAGGACCTCATGCTCAGCAGTAGACCTTACGACCACTTGACCAAGGAGGCAGTCCAGTTGTTATTATAACATTGTAGTAAACAGGGTCGTCCAAATAGTGAAATAATAACAAAAAAAAAATCAGTGGCACTCCGGGAGTGCCGGCAGAAGTTAAAACTTGAACAAGATCGCCTTGGTGGTAGAAAAATACTTGTACAGAACTTTGGACCTTATCTAAATAAAGAACACAAACGAGTTTAAAAAAAAAAAATGCTTCCAAAACCTTTAAAGTTAAAATACTCACATAGAACATTGATCCGTAACGTAATATAAATAAAGAGCATGATCGCGTTTACAAAACCTTTAAATTAAAAATGCTTCCATAGAACATTGATCCGTAATGTAATATTAATAAAGAGCACAATCGCGTTTACAAAAACGAGGTGTCGTCATGGTGTCGCGAAATCAATTGTTTAGTCCCATCTCAAAAAATCCAAATACGCTTAAAAAAGTTTTCACTTAAAAAAAAAATGATTCCTCATGGCCAGGAGTATCTGAAAATACCCCATGTATGTTCCACGATTTTTTTTAGATTTTTGTTGTGTTGGGTGGAGCTTCAGAAAATCATATAATTTTTTGTAGTGGGTATTTTTAGTTTTTTTTTTGTGACATTGGTAATTGTCTTTAATGTTACTTTTATACGTCAAATAATAAACTTCCTAACATTCCTGCAAGTTACTCAAAAAAGTATCGATAGCAGGGATTTAAGTTTTTAGTTGGAAACCAACCCTTGTGCCAAATTTCATCCAAATCTGTTCAGCCGTTTTAGCATCAAAGCGTAACAAACAAACAAACTCACTTTCGCATTTATAATATTAGTTAGAACTTAGGATAGTTAGGATTTGTAGAAAGTATATTGATGTTATTACTTGCTAAGAGAGTTGAACGTCCGCGATGAATCTGACCTCAGCTGTGGGTCATTATCATTACCGGAGGGCTCAGGTCATCTTATAATGTAGTTATTATAATACTGTAGTTAATAATGGTGTTACATGAGGTTAAAGATGATTAACCTCTGGTGTAAATAATATTCTTGGTCAGGTAGAGTTGGGTATAGGTAATGGTTAAGCATTTTATTACGTTTCACCCGCGTAAGTCTCGAACCCGTTTGAATATTGGAATAAAAAGTACTCTATGTCCTAATATAGGTCATGGTCTACCCATGTGCTAAATTTTATCCAAATCCGTTCAGCCGTTTTAGCGTGAACGCGTAACAAACAAACTCACTTTCGCATTTTTAATATTAGTTAGGATCAGGATTGAGTGTCCGTATGGATTGAGGAGCCATGTCTCATATTTAAACGCGGGTACTACCAATATTTAGTAGTAAATTAGGCGATTTTGTAGGCCCGATCCTGGAATTTGTAGTAAAACACTTTAAAAGATACACGACTTTTAAGGTGGCTCCTCAATTCAGACGTCTGAATTGAGGCGCCACCTTATAACTCTAAAACCAGCCGACGGATATTTTTGAAAATTTGGTAGGATTTAGTAGTACTTATGCTTAATCTCTACAAAAAAAATGGGTTTTGTACGGCTGAATTTGAGATAGCTACAATGTTTTGATTTTTCATAAAAATCCACAAATTTCACCGCGCTGTTTCTCGGAAAGTAATTAACCAATTACAACATATTTTTAGTATAATTTAGTAGTAAATACGTTCTAATTTGTAGTATAAAAATAAAATGGAAAAGCTACATAATTTCGCTAATACAACACATTTTATGTGGCTCCTCAATCCTGACGGTCTATGGAAAATAATATGTTCGTAGCTACTAAAGTAGTTGATCAAATCGGATAACAATAGCACCAATATTTAGTAGAAATTTCTACTAAATATTGGCGTAATCCAAAATACTGTACATTCAGTATTTCAAAAGATATTAACAAAATAAACATTCCTTAACAATTTAGTGTGGTACGAGAGCCCACGACCAAAACCATATCACATCGTTTTAGGGCCAAAACCGTATAAAATCGTTAGTTTAGATGATTCCTGAACCCAACTCGGTGGGAAGTACCGGTCAGAAACGTCTCAGTTTTACGGAAGCCTATTTCTGCTATGTCAAAAAAAATAAGCAGACGATTTCATCACAATATGCCTGATATTAAAAATGTACATAGTTTTCGTAATTTTACAAAAAAAATATTATGTTCTAATGGAACAAATCTATCTTAGGGAGATGTATTAAGGATTTAACCTAAAAACTGCAAAAAACGTAAGAAAATTTTAATGTCGGTGGCTAAAACTGCAGAAGATTCTGATTCCAAAAATTTCATACACTTTCCACATTACGTCTAACCTAAGCGCATTTGAAATACCTATGTAAAAAAATATATCGAACTGTTTCATAGCAATCTATGAACGAACTGTGAACGATAGAATTTCAGAATGTAGTTGAACGATAGATTTTAGGTACCGAAAACACAATTTTCTGAAACCAGTAGCGTCACACCTAGAAGGTCATTTGAGAAAATTAAAAATGGGGCAAAAAATAAAAAATTGCAACCCGAATAAAACATTTTTCAGAATAAATCGTTTTTAAGTACGATTAATAAAGAGCTCACCCGAAGCCATCAAACTGAAAAAGGTTTTTTTTTTAATAAATTGGACAAAAGAAAACTGGGATGACGTTTGAAAATAACTGTTTGTTGAAATTAAATTTTTTTATTTTTTATTTTACTGTCGAACTCATCATCGGTGTCCTAAGCGTAACAAGCACCGTGCGTTAGCCGGGAGACTCCAAAACGTTCTTTCTGTTTTTGGAGTTATATATGATATTTAAAATTTCTAAAAACATGTTTTCAGTAACTATACAAAAGATTTTAAAATAATTGAACCAGGTTGCTTTGAGACAGATAGTTTAAATTTTTTGTAATTTTTTGAAAATGTGACAGTCCACATGTGACACGTAAATTGTCAGAAAACAAACTTTTTTGTAATAAAATTACGAAAACTATGTACATTTTTAATATCAGGCATATTGTGATGAAATCGTCTGCTTATTTTTTTTGACATAGCAGAAATAGGCTTCCGTAAAACTGAGACGTTTCTGAACGGTACTTCCCACCGAGTTGGGTTCAGGAATCATCTAAACTAACGATTTTATACGGTTTTGGCCCTAAAACGATGTGATATGGTTTTGGTCGTGGGCTCTCGTACCACACTAAATTGTTAAGGAATGTTTATTTTGTTAATATCTTTTGAAATACTGAATGTACAGGATTTTGGATTACGCCAATATTTAGTAGAAATTTCTACTAAATATTGGTGCTATTGTTATCCGATTTGATCAACTACTTTAGTAGCTACGAACATATTATTTTCCATAGACCGTCAGGATTGAGGAGCCACATAAAATGTGTTGTATTAGCGAAATTATGTAGCTTTTCTATTTTATTTTTATACTACAAATTAGAACGTATTTACTACTAAATTATACTAAAAATATGTTGTAATTGGTTAATTACTTTCCGAGAAACAGCGCGGTGAAATTTGTGGATTTTTATGAAAAATCAAAACATTGTAGCTATCTCAAATTCAGCCGTACAAAACCCATTTTTTTTGTAGAGATTAAGCATAAGTACTACTAAATCCTACCAAATTTTCAAAAATATCCGTCGGCTGGTTTTAGAGTTATAAGGTGGCGCCTCAATTCAGACGTCTGAATTGAGGAGCCACCTTAAAAGTCGTGTATCTTTTAAAGTGTTTTACTACAAATTCCAGGATCGGGCCTACAAAATCGCCTAATTTACTACTAAATATTGGTAGTACCCGCGTTTAAATATGAGACATGGCTCCTCAATCCATACGGACACAGGATTGACACAGCCTTTGGTAATTGAATCCTCAGTTTTCGACCAATTTCGATAAATACTCATAGGAAAGTGGAAAGGTGAAATGTACAGATATCAAAGTCAAAGTATTTATTTCAATTAGGCAAATAAAAGGCACTTTTGAAAGTCAAACTTTACAAAAAATAGAATTCATTCAAGTCGCCCCTTTAAAAAGGTAATTTTCGTATGGAGAAGAATGGGCAAAAAACTCCACTGTTACTCTTTTAAAATGTTTTACAATATTTTGTAAATATTAAATATATAATTAAATGTGCAAACGATGCACCTGGAATAAGATAACTATACCACAATAGGTAAAAAGAATTAAAACTGAATAGATAAATTAATAATGTGATGGATAAATGGTGCTCACATATTTACAAGCATTGTAAAACTATACTACTCTAACGGTCGTCACGCGGTTTCACCCGCGTAGTTCCCGTTCCCGCAGGAGTACGGGGATAAAATATAGCCTATGTTACTCGCTGATAATGTAACTATTTATTGCTGAAAGAATTTTTCAAATCGGTCCAGTAGTTTTTAAGTTTAATCGTTACGTACAAAAATACAAATCTTTCCTCTTTATAATATAATTATTATTATAGTAATAGTATACAGGGTGGCAGGGACATTGACGCGAAAACTGAAACCATGGATTCAGTACATGATTCTGAACCCCACAGCATTGAAATTTTTCGTCGGTTATTTAAAAAATATCTGCTGTTTCATAGAAAACGGCAATACCTACGCGATCAAAATGTATGGAACAGCAGATTAAAAAAAGAAAAAACCGTTACTGGTTTAATGTTAAATTGTGTTAAATTAGAACCGCGTCAATGTTAATCAATCTATAGTCACGCATAAATTTTTGTCTTTCAAAGTTAACCTTTAATATTAAAGTTTTATGATACTATTTCAAATTTCCGACCTTTGTCCACTCACACAGATTTCAGCATCGAAATATTTCGTTTCAAAACATTTCACGTAAATCGGATACACACTTGCATTAAAGTTAGTTATCATTATAATTTGTTCCGCCAATAAAAGCCTTCTTATAAAACAGAAATATTTTGTTTCAAAAGAACATAAGTTGCTAAATGTTTAAGCGTTTTTCAGCAATACGGATTTATGGTTGAATGGAAGTTATTAACTTAAATGTTAATGAAATTTTGTTTAAGCAAGGTTTAGGAATTTAGATTGATTGATTTTTAATGCAGGTAGGAGTTCGTAGCTAAGTAATAACAGCCGCACGGGTCGATCCATTAGGTTAAGCTACGCTTGCCGAGGTTGGTCCGTGGATGGGTAACCATCTTTACGTACTGAGACTCCTCCGTGTCTCGGAAAGCACGTTAAGCCGTTGGTCCCGGCTGTCATTCGTGGATCTTTGACAGTCGTTACGGGTCGCCGGAAACTTGAAAGTCTGACAACCAGTCTTACCAAGGGGTATCGTATTACCCGGTTACTGGGCTGTGGAGGTTAGATAGGCAGTCGCTCCATGTAAAATACTGGTATTCAGCTGCATCCGGTTAGACTGGAAACCAACCCCAACATAGTTGGGAAAAGGCTAGGCAGATATTATTATATTATAAATGCGAAAGTGATTTTGTTCGTTACGCATTTACGCTAAAACGGCTGAACAGATTTAAATGAAATTTGGCACATGAGTAGACCACGACCTGGATTTGGACATAGGATATTTTTAGGGGCACTTCTAGTGCAAAATAATGGGTATTCTATTCTATATCTGTTTTTTTTTATTAAATACCTCTAACTAAACCTACTCATAGCCGATTCCTATAATATAAGTACTGTTATTAGTTAAAATTAAGACTTGTATCTTTGCCAATAATGAAGCAAAGACCTTGCATAGTAGACCTCCCATATGGAAGTAGCTGTCACAGGTAAAATTAGCTTACGAATCTATTTATATGCCCAGTTTTGCAATAAAAAAACTACCATTGGTAGGCAAAATGGTTCGTTTTTAGGGTTCCGTAGTAAACAAGGAACCCTTATAGTTTCGTCATGTCCGTCTGTCTGTCTGTCTGTCTGTCTGTCTATCTGTCTGTCTGTCTGTCTGTCCGCGGTCTAGCTCCGAGATCCTTAGTACTAGAAAGCTGTAATTTGGTATAGATATACATATTAATTATGCCAACAAAGTGGTAAAACAAAATTATGAAAAACATTTTTTTTTAGGGTACCTCCCATACACGTAAAGTGATTATGTTTTTTTTTTATTTTTTTATCCCACCATGTGTGGTATCATTGGAAAGGTCTTTCAAAAACATTGTAAGTATATTAAAACCATTATTGAATTCAGAGATCCGTTTGCGAAATATTAAGCTTTAAGGTGAAAATTTTTGTTAGAGTCAAGTGTCCCCCCCCCCCTGCCAGCTAAATGGTTGGTTTCACATATGTGAAAAAATTCACAACAATAGTTTATATAACGAATTTAAAAGGAAAACTATCACAGCTGAGTAGGCTTTACAAGTTAACGAGTAATAATCGACCAACTTAGATTTGCGGTTGTAAAAACATGTTCTCCCATACAGAATGTATCGGAGAACATGTTTCTCAACTACAAAGTTAAGTTTGTTCTTGGGATAAATTCAGTCCAACTACGGAACCCTACATTGTGCGTGGTCCGACATGCACTTGGCCGGTTTTTTGTTCATAGGAATTGAGCATAACTGTTTTAAATACGAAAATAGCAATCATGAAGAAGTTGCTCAATGTTAATTAATTCGAGTACAACACTCAAGCGATTAGTCACTTGTTTCATTCTAGAACAAAACAGACACACATTAGTTTAATTTTCAGTTAAGCTGGTGTCGAAACATGGAGATGGATTGTATGAGACCGGCCTTGTGTGCAAATGTCGTTGATCTGTTTTGTAATGCTGTAGGAAGCTGACTAAAATTAATGCAACTTTTTTATTGTGTAGATAAAACTAAATCATGTGATTTAAAATTTAAAAATAAAATCGAAATATTTTATTTCACATAAACCTACAAGGGCACTTATGAAACGTCAGAAGTTAGGTGCTCGTCAGAAGAGCCGGCAAGAAACTCCACGGTTACTCTTTTCAAAATAAATGATTTCTACAATGTTTTCAAATTACAGTGTTATAAGTATGAGAGGACAGTGTAGGCCTATCAACAAGTACCAAGTACTCAGCAAAATAGAAAATGGTCCACAAGTCTACAGCCTACAACGTTCTCACATTCACAAAATCTAAAATAAAAGATATATAAAAACATAAGGACCTATTTAAACCAAATGACATGATTGCCAGTACAGCTGTAACAAATCTAATTTGATAAAAAATATTGAAAATCATAGGTATACAATGTTTTGAATATAATGTATGGAAATATGAAATATAGCTAACTTGAATGAAGTCAGAATATTAATAATGAATTGCAATTATAACACTGAATTTGATGTTGTAACCGTTTTAGGTGTAAAAAAGGCATTTGGAAAGTTTCCAAACATTTTTTATATTTAAAAACTAAATATTCGATGCTACGATATAAATTATTGCATTTAATAATCAATATTTAGCCATAATTATTTCATATTTCCATACAGTAATATTGCCAAATTCAAAACAGCGAAATATTTGACAGATATTTGCGACGTTGCCCACTTTTAGAATAAACGCTCTCAACTATCGACACCAAACTTTTCTTCCTACTTTGTTTCGTCATCCATCTAACAGACCCTCTTCTTTCCAGATGCTGTGTGTACTTCTGAGTGTGGGCCTGGCAGCAGGCGCTCGTCCAAGGCCGAGGCTACAGCAGCCAATCCAAGATGAGTACGACTACGAACCGCAAGCTCAGAACCGCGCCGCTGGAGATCAGGTGAGACCGACGTCTTACTTATGTTTTTAGAAGAACTTTAATCTATAGACCCTTAAGATAATCATATGTCTGAAAAAGTAGAAGGGAACAGCCTAAAAACTATAGTAAGCTCAGGAAGAGCATTGTAATCTCCAGTTCAACGCATCGCAGCCGTTACTGTGCTATTTCAAATATGTATATGAACGAATAACCTGCTGTTGACCAAATTAAGCACATCTCGTTCGTCAATCTTTCATCTATCACTCAACAACATGGAATCCCGGGAAACCATAATACGGTAATTGCCTGGGTAAAAAAAAAACTATTTTGTCCGACATTTCAGATAATAAAAAAATATTAGACACATATTTTTGCTTTATTAGATTAATCAAAAATAACTTAGAAAACACGCATTAAAGTTTGGGAGTGGAGGCTCGGTATGTCATAGCAAGGCGTGACGTCATGCCACATTTTAACTCAATATATCGCCGTAATCTTTTGCCTATTATGCCAATCTTTTTTTTCTTTTCTTAAAACTTATTTTAAATATTGTTAAGAAATTAGTTATCCTAATATTAGATAATTATTAGAACTCATGCCTCCTGTGATACAGGTCATATCTTAGTACAGGCATTATTTTGCCATAACTATATTTTATATCTTACACTTTACCTACATTATTTCAAAAATTCATAATTTATTTTACCAATTTTTATTTTCGAATTAATATTTATTTATTTATTTTGGTCAAGAATGAAGTTTTACATAGGTACTAAACATCCACTTTACAATATCTACTGCATCACTCTCTTCTTGTAATTTTTTTAAATCCAATTTACTTAATGCATCGGCAGAATGGTTGACGTCGGCGTTGCTTGCCACAAAAAAAAAAAAGAATAGCGTAGAATTCTATTTTAAAAGTCAATTAATCAATGCCAAATCTAACCAACTCTACCAACTGCTTCCAGGTGGTGCTAGTAGCCGCGGACTCGTACGACGGCCTCTACCGAGCCTCGGACCGACTGGACGAGGAGTATGAGCCTAGGGCCCTGCAGCGCCCACAACCCAGGCTGAAGCAGCAGCAGGTCCAGGAGGGGCCCAAGCAGCCGCCCGTGCAGACTATCAGGAACTACAACAAGGTATGGAAGAAAATAAATTAAGAAAAATTAAATTATTTGACCCACGATAAGGCACACAATACACACACAGCAAAGATCAGAAATACATATTGATTTATATATTCTAGGTACTTTATTGTATACCAGAAAATACATAACAAAAAATAGTACATTACTGTCGCGGCCTGCAACATGGACGATCGTGAGTTCGTCAATTACTGGTTGCAGCCAAGGCTTGTACAATAATTTTCTCAAATAAATGCTAGGAAATTCAAACAAATAATTAATTATAAATTCCAGAATCAATGACGAACAACGATATAATTTTTCACGCGCCAATAAGTTACTTTTTTCTTCTTTATTTTAAACAGCTCTGTTTGCAAGTCAAATCGAAATTTTAATAAAATATTTGTTAAATTACCTCCTTGGTTGCCATGTGTTGAAATAAAAAAGGTCGTTCCATTTTTTTAATTACCCGAATTAAATGATTAATTATGAATTGACAGTTATGAGTTTTCATAGTAATTTATTCGGCCGCTAAGCACGACAGATATGGATTTTCATACAAACATTGCCGGCCGCTCGCATGTATTCGACCAGTACCGCAATTTCGATTTATATCGAAGAATGTTGTTGTTTTACTCGAAAAGTATTTAGACTCCAAATACTTTTTGAGTCGTTTCGAACTTTGTTGTTAGATTAAACCATAACGAAAACAACATCACGCCGATATTCCACTAAAGGATGAGCAGAGGTGTGTTACTATGTAGTATACCCAGGCCAGTTATATTGAAGTCCTATGTTAACAAATCTAGACTGACTGAGCACCGTAATGAAAAACATAAATTCGAAAAATCAGGAATCGATAGAGGATGATAAAACTAACATTCTGCTACTTTTATTGAAATAAGAATGCAATTCCATTTCCAGGTCAATGACGACGGTAGTTTCACGTTCGGTTACGAGGCAGCCGACGGTTCCTTCAAAGAGGAGACGCGAGGCACTGACTGCGTCGTCCGTGGCAAGTACGGGTACGTTGACCCCGATGGCAACAAACGAGAGTTCACCTACGTGTCCGGCAACCCCTGCGATCCCAACAAGCCTAACGAGGAAGACGATGATGAGCCCTCAGCCCCCAACTCCGCAGAAAGAGACGACCCCGAGCCCAACTACCCCAGACGACCAGTAGCGGCTCCCCGCCCCACGACCCCACGACCCCCCACGACCTTCTTCCAGAACGACTTCCGTGATGCTGATGAAGATGAAGTTGAAGAGGAGCCTCTGCAACATATCAGACAGAGAGTTGTCCAACGCCCGCAGCCATCCAGGAGGCCTGCATACCAAGCTCAGCCTATCGCGATCACTCCTCGCCCCCTACAGGTGACTCCGACGCCCAGAACTCTGCCTCCTGCGACTACGTTCAGGCCACAGCTCATCCAAGTGACTTCTAAGCCCCAGATTCAGTACAGTCCTCAGCCAAACTACTCACCCTCTCCTGCTCCAGCTGTGATCACCACTGCTAGTCCATCCAGGCCAGGCCAGATTGACTTTGCTGCTGAGTTCGCCAAGTTCCACCGTGACAACCAACAACAACAACTGCAGTCGACGACGTCTGGTGGTGCTAACCCTACAAAGGCCACGTCTCTGGCTTCGCCTTCCCCCAGCGGCAATCCTCTGTACTCCACCGAGCTGGTCTACGATCCGTCAAGTGGGTCATACAACACCCAACTGTACCAGAGCTTGCCTCAAACTAAGGGAGAGTTGAACTTGAACCAGAGACTGCAGCCTTACGTCGCCACTCAGCAGCAACAGCCGAGGCCATTCGTGGCATCTCCTCAGATCTCGTCAGGACCCTCTTCTCCTGCGTCCAGTGGACCTTTGTACAGACATCAGCTGCAGAACACTCAACAAGTGTACCAGAGGCAGCAAGCTGAGAACCAATTCCAGAACTCGCAGCAATTGTTTGCTCAACAGCAGCAGTTGCAGCAGAGTCAGCTGCAGAGAGACCGCGCGGCGGCGAGAGAGCAGGCTCAGAGGCTACAGGTATCGTCGCAGGCGCAGGACGGTTCCCCACAGTTCTACTACGTGGCGCCCCGCGGTGAGTCCGCCTCCTCCGGACAGATCGACGCCTTCCTCAGAGGGCACGGCATCCAGTTTTAGTCCGCAGAGCTAAACTTAGCTGAGCTAGTTAATCGCTATCGACCAGTCAGCAAGTCTAAGGTAAGGCCATAAGCAATGTACAAGTCTCCGATTGGTCGAATAGTATAATCGAGTGCGAAAGTGTGTATGTTTTATATCTAGTGTTTATGGACGGACAGTGGTCGTCTCCGTGTACATAATACGCTGTGTCTAATCAGTACCTTAATGTAATTCTAGGAAATAGTGTTTTAAGTATAAAATAAAATATTGTAACGTATGAAATGACTTTCGTGCGTGACAGTCCCCGACGCGCGTTATTGTAAAAAAATTACAAATGATCATTTGTAAACATTTTTGTTTTAATAATAAATTATATTTTTTATAACATTGTGTGTTTATTTGTTGCTTGTCTTCAATGTTATTGTTATTGTAAAAAGTTTGTTCGCTGAAGCGAGCAGTGAAGGTGAAGGTTTCGTCAACAAGTAAAAAACAATATGAAGAGCACGAAACTGTAAAGCTATAAATTAGTTACAGATTTTTCCAATGTAGCGGTAGCTTAAAAATATATGATATTAAGAGAAAAACATACAATTTCAAACAGTTCTTACAAATTTTTTAACCCCCGACGCAAAAGAAGGGGTATTATAAGTTTGACCGCTATGTCTGTGTCTGTCTGTGGCACCGTAGCTCTTAAACGAGTGAACCGATTTGAATGCAGTTTTTATTTATTTGAAATTTGGTTTTCTAGCAATGGTTCTTGCTATGTTTTATCAAAATCAGTTCAGTCGTTTGAAGATTGTCAGGTTTTTTCTAGTTGATGAATGGATGTGAATGTGAGTATCTTCCACTTGTCTGATCGATTTGAAATGTGGTATTTTGTTAGTTCAATGATATTAGAAGAACATAGTAACCTTGAACTGATGCTGCAGCATCACCTGGAATTTGCAGGATACCAACTTACAGCACAGGTGTCGTGCTTGGGCTTATTGGAATGATCTCAATGAATAAGTTATAGATAGATGGTGAACAGGGTCTGGTGATGGAGTAGGAAAGAGAAATGAGGATATGTTTGGGTTTTTAAATTATAACTATTAAAATTGTACTTGTCTCTGAAATGGTACAAAACAGACCGATACCCTTACGAATAAAATTCGATTTCATAAAACATACGACTCTCTTGTCCTTCAACATATAAAATCTTTAAAAGGAAGCTTCTTTAAATAGAATCTAGACTAGACCGTAGTACCAAGCATAATTACCTATCAACACCCACCTTACATAACCAGATCACCACCGTGCCTACTTCACCAGAAGACTTACAAGTCAGTAATTAACTCGCTCATAATTTACTAGTTGCCTGCACCCGCGCACCGAGCCTTCCGCATTTTTATAGGAGAAACCCGATAATAGTCAAATGAGTTGTTACTTTCATATTTCTTAGAAAGAATTTTCTTTTTACTTAATTATTATCATGTAGTTGTTACGTTTATGATGTAAAAAAAGTATTGCAGGAGTGTGATATAGACAGAGGATAACTGTGCGTTTGCACTGGCGAAACATTTACAACGAAACATGTTGGAATCTCTATTTTCTGTTAATTTTTCATACAAAGTTTGACAGGCACTAGAGATTTCAACATGTTTTGTTGTGATGTTTCGCCAGTGCGAACGCATAGTAATGTGTGTTATGTTTGTTCCCCGATTACTCGAAGATGGCTGAATCGATTTGAAAAAATCTTATTTTGTTTGAAATAGTATACTTTCAAGTTGGTCCTATTGTCATTTGGTCGCGATCTGATGATGGAATCTTGGAGAAATCGAGGGAACTCTTCAAATGTTATATGAACACGTATAGCGATTTGGGTATTTTTTATAGTAACTCGTGCATAAATGCTCTCGGAAAGCACCATTTGGTAAAGTGGAACTGATGATGAAGGACACAGATTGCCACCGAAACTACTTAATAATATGTATTTCATGGGTTGCGATTCGATTATTTTAATATGGTTGGTAAGCAATTGATGCTCGTCACAATTCATATGGTGCAGTGAAGCTGATGATGAAGTACCTGGGGAACTCCTCAACAATTAAAGTCCCTGCATCGGGCAAAGCAATATTTCGTAAAAGGCGATGAGCAGTAAACATTAGGCTATTGTAACTTAGATAAATTACAAACCAACCCACTAAAAAGTGATTTTTTTTTTGCAAAAATTTCATAGACTTCCAAACTACAAAGTGAAAAATAATTTTAATTTCAGAAGTCTGTGGCAAAAAACTTAATACTAATTTTTTTTTTAATCCGACGAACTGAGAACCTCCTCCTTTTTTTGAAGTCGGTTAAAAATATATTGCAGGAGTGTGATATAGACAGACGAGAGCATAGCATAATGAGCTATTAACGTTCTCACTGCTGGGACACATGCCTCCTCTCTATGAGAGAGAGCAGGCCATAATCCACCACGCGGGCCCAGTGCGGGTTGGCTGATATCACATATCTTCAAATTTTTGGTTCTAGGACATGCCGGTTTCCTCACGGTGTTTCCCCTTCACCGTTTTGAGAGCGGTGGTGATGAAATTAAATTCTCAAAGTACATTGCCTGCCAGGGTTTGAGCTCACGCCCTACAACTCGTAAGTCGGGGCCAACACCACTGGGCCACCACAACTCCAGACAGACGAGAGATGCACGCAAATATACATTAATATCACAATAGTTATTTATGCAACTGTTGTATAATAAGGGGTATTAAATCACGAATGTGGGTTCGGCTTCGCCTCGTGTGATAATAGTATCACATGAGTGTTTTAATACCTAATTATAACAGTTGCATACAATACTTTATCTACACCCATGATATGAATCCTCTATAAAAGTTTCTGAAACCATTGGGTGTTTGTAATTCAAGATAAAGAATAAAGAAATTCCCACGAAATTCAGGACAACTGCACGTATGTACGTCGCCTGCAGCAGCACATCACACACACATGCGTGCAGCGGGTGCTGCTGTCCCCCGCTTGAACGTTGAAACGAGTTGCGTAATGAAATTTAGTATAACATTGTAACACTCATTGGGATAAGGTAATGGTTACTATGACACTGGCTGTTATAATGTTGTCAATAAGCTATGTTTCAGAAACTTTTATAGAGGTTTTATAGCATGGGTGTAAATAAATTATTATAAGATCTTCTCGAATGTCAATCCAGGCAAGATTAGAAGTCATTCAGAGGAGACAAACAATTATGCTTTCAAAATCAATCTGCCTAGTCTTTTCCCAACTATGTTGGGGTCGGCTTCCAGTCTAACTGGATGCAGCTGAATACCAGTATTTTACATGGAGCGACTGCCTATCTGACCTCCACAATCCAGTAACTGGGTAATACGATACCCCTTGGTAAGACTGGTTGTTAGACATTCGGGCTTCTGACGACCCATAATGATTGTCAAAGATCCACGAACAACAGCCGGGACCAACGGCTTAATGTGCTTTCCGAGGCACGGAGGAGTCTCGGTATGTAAAGATGGTCACCCATCCACAGACCAATCCCGGCAAGCGTAGCTTAAACTGTTGGATCGACCCGTGCGCTGTTATTACTTAGCCATAAGCACAATTATGCCTTATTCCCATATAATAATACTTAAACAAAAATAAAAGAAATAATGAGACCCAGTGTTATTTTTGGATCCTAAGTTCTCTTGGTTCATATTCAGGTTCTCTTTTCATGGATAAACTAATTTGCACTATAGTTTTACCGAGACCACTGTTTCGCGGTTGAGACGTGCGCGACGAGATGGGGGGGCAGTGCACGCCGCTCATTTGTCAATGCTCAGGGCACGCAGTGTCCCGCCCAACGCTTATTCGTCAACGCTGCTCCCAGCCTCGCCGCGCTTTCCTGAGGCGCTGCACTGCGATCCCGGTTAAACTATAGTTCAAGACCATGAAGAAGAAATAAAGAAGTTGATCGAAATGACAATCTGTTTCTGTGATTTGTCTAACCACGAGATCAGAGGTTCAGCAGGAGACTACTGGTAAACACTATTTTTTTTACAATGATAGCAAGCTGGGGTAGAACCGTATACTAATAACAATAATTCCTTTAGACCGAATTTCGGCCATGGCGACCAATATCAACGGAGACCAGCCTTCGGCGCGGGAGATATTATAGTGCAGGCGTGTGTGCGCAGACACAGGAGCACTCTCTCTTCCCTCACTCTCATAGTCCGATGGGACGGCAATCCGACACGACCGGGGAGAGATCAGTCGCAGGACCAACGTCCAAACTTCGGGCTGTTATTAAGACCTGGGGACTGACCCGGGAATCGAACCCAGGACCACGCTCAACAGTCGCGCTTGCGAACACGAGATGAACGCGGCAATCCCACATCCTACGAAGTAGTCATTCAATTGTATCCATACAAATTGGAGTCCCGAATCGGGAATCAAAACTGAGACCCTTAAGAATGACTGGCGAACAGTTCTTCCACTGCAAATAGATCGATATTATCTAAACGCCCTCTAGCGTTATATACTTGAAACTCTACGTAATAGTAGCATGCTCAATAGATACATACAAAGTTACTGAAGAAACTTTCAAATTACTTATTTGGTTGTCGTGTTTGACACCAGATGGTGCTGTTTTGTTGGTGGAGTTGGAATCTTGCTGAAGGGTGAACAGAACTCTTTCTCATACAGATACTACGTAATTAAACGTAGCTAATTAAATGAAGATGTCTACCCCGTAATTTGTACGATTAATGCCATAGTGAAATTTTGAGATAACTGATGTCAAAGTTCATAAACTTTAATGAACTTCTTCGTGTTTGATGTTTTAGAAAAATTGGTTACATCGAAAGGTTTGTTAAAGTATTAGGTATCCAATGGAATAGCAATGAAGACTGTTAAATTCGACTGTTTGGAGAAAAGTAATATTTAGTGACGAATTCTGGGATTTTTTTCAAAAAATCATGTAAATTGGATTCTATCGAATGCCATGTATTTTCGCCTAGGCTTTATGGGGTGCTTAATTGTTGCAAATGGGTCACACTATCACGTCCTGAAAGAAATACGTCAAATTACAAGTCACCCTGTATAGGCGTCCAAGACTTCCTCTTTTACGAGTACGACTGGGAGTCAGAGAAGATGGTGACCTCATCTAGTTAGGGTTCTGTAGCCAGATGGCAAAAACGCAAGCTTACGTCATGTCCGTCTGTATTTTCATTCCGTCCTTGAATTCTGTGTGGTGGCTCATTCCATATACGTAACTGAGGGATGAAAGAAATAATTCTATGCACATAAGCGTATGCGGTTTCGTTAACTCCCTAAATTAAAAAGTATATGATGTTTCAAAGTGACCTTTTTAAGTGTAAGTATTTGATATAAATCTACATATGTAGATATATATCAAATAGGAGGCTAAGTAATAACAGCTGCACGGGTCGATCCATCAGGTTAAGCTACGCTTGCCGTAGTTGGTCAGTGGATGGGTGACCATTTTTACATACCGAGACTCCTCCGTGCCTCGGAAAGCACGTTAAGCCGTTGGTCCCGGCTGTCATTCGTGGATCTTTGACAGTCGTTACGGGTCGTCAGAAGCCCGAAAGTCTGACAACCAGTCTTACCAAGGGGTATAGTTTTACCCAGTTACAGGGTTGTGGAGGTCAGATAGGCAGTCGCTCCATGTAAAATACTGGTATTCAGCTGCATCCGGTTAGACTGGAAGCCGACCCCAACATAGTTGGGAGAAGGCTAGGCAGATGATGATGTAGATATATATTATATCAAATACACTTGAAAAGCTCCATAGCAAAATACCTTAAGACATTATACTGTGGAAATAAGCAAAGTATATTATAACTGTGGCTATATCAGTGAACTGCCTCACTTAAGTTTCGATTTATTCATTTATTTATTTTCCTCTTACAAGTGGAGCTCGTGGCAGTAATAACAGCCGCACCGATGAATCATTGCGTATAAAATCCAAAATAATGTCATTTTAAAAGCTTTTAATTATTACTTTACCTACTTACGCACGACCATAGAATTCCCCGTAAAGCTGCGTTTCCACCAGAAATGTGCAAGGTAGCTGAGTGGTGCGAGGATGCGTAACGAAGCTTTGAAACAATGTGAGCGTTTCCACCAGAGATGTGCTAGGCTGCTGAGCGGTGCGGGCATGTGTCGCTGCGAAACGGTGCGCAAATGAGCGGTGCGAGGATGTGTAGCGAGCTCTTTTCAGATGCAATTTCTCACTCGCATCCATCCCTAGCACACATCCCTCGCACACATCTCTCGCACACATCCCTCGCACCCATCCCTCGCTTGTTTCGTACGTATAAAAACCTTGCACCGCTAAGCCGTTTCCACCGGAGCTGCGCTGAGCGAGGCTAGGTAAATGAAGCGATTCTATTGGTTCTTAACAAACACATCCCTCGCTATGGATCCTCACATCCCTGGTGGAAACGCAGCCTTACTCCGTAAATGCATGAGACCACTTTAGTTTTACACAGCTTCTGAAATTTCAATGTCCTCGCGGTTTTCACCTTATGAAGCAAAAACAAAATTAACAAATTTATATCATAGACCCTTCACTAGAAGTATCTACATTTGCAACCACTCCGTGGGAACCCCATTTTTGAGCACAATCACATGTAAGCCACAACCGTCATTGTTAATAGTAACACAGAGATTTATTATGTGCTTAATAACTTGTTGATGTTTTTATAATGATCTGTACGTTTTAATTTTCATTATGGAGCTCTAATTTTGGTATAATGACGGATATTTGCAATACTTTCGCAGAATTCGGAGGCTGAATAGTTTTCTCCTTCTAATTTAAACTTTAATTTGTGTATGCATTAGCAGTAGGTATTAGTGATACAGCAAATACTACTTTTATGAATACCGGTTGTACTATTCGCCGAATACGCAAATAAATACCTGATTCTACTATAGCTGCATGCAATTATTTGTCAAAGAACGTGAAAGAAAATTAAATACGCTAAGCAATTATTTACATGTAATTTAATTAAAATTGCCTATAATTTTTTATTTTATTTTAATAACATAGTAGTTGCAAGTTTTTTGGCGACAAATGATTCCTTTTTTCTGTCTATATATTTCCCTCTGTTGAAAATAGCCTTTCTGAGGTCAATGTGAAAGGTTTTATCGAGAAATATTTTCGCAATATCTCGAAATGCAATCTATATGGAATTTCTATGAAGTCACTAATTACGAATGTCATTAAAGTATTCGGCGAATTCGAATATTCGTATTCGTTGCATCCCTTGTAGGTATGCATTAGCTTTCCTATTATAAATACTATTGTAAGGCAATGTTGAATGTATATGCTGTTGGTGTTCTTTATTGAATAAATAATTACTTTCCTGCGACAACATTTAATTCGACAATCGTGAAAATCGAAATTTCTTTTTCTAAAAAAAAAAATCATCGGTTTACGCGGATGGCTCTGAAAGTAATTCTACTTTAATAAAGTACATTCGTATCCGCCTTAATGAAATGGATGGATATAGTGCTGGTTAAGAGTATATAATAACCTCACATTGCTCAGCATGATCCTCCATGATATCGATAATACTGCAGCATTCATTTTAAAATAAATATATGGTAAAGTTGAGCATTAATGTAAAGAGTACTTTACATTACTCGATAGAAAAAAATCCAAAGTTACCTCCAAACCGAACAATAAACCATTGGTATTCAAAAAATACTTCAAATTAGATCATGAAACTTTGCATAATAACTGAACTAACTATAAAGCAGATACTATGTATTTTTTATTACCATTATTTTCACCGTAAAAATAAATGACTTAAACTATTGGCGCCTTGGAGCCTTGCCCCGCCGCTTAGTCTCGTTCTCTCTCAGTCAGCGAGCAGTATTATGCAAGCGAGATAAGGAATGAATTTGAGCTGTGGTATTATGGACCCTTAAGGTTGCACTAGTCGACGGCTCGAACTCGTTGGTTACGTGGCTATTATATACCTACATGCTATTTAGTATAGTTATTTATTTATTTAGCTTTATATATTTATTATAGACGTTGATTTACAACGAAAACGAGCGCGTAAAATTTCACAAGCATACCCGTGGGCGTATATATATTATGGAAAAACTACAGGATGTATATACTCAAAATAAAATTATTTAAACTTTTGAACAAACTATCTATCCCTGTACGGTTTCTATTTTGTCATTTTCATACTACATAAGTTATTTATTTACGCCCAAAGATGAGCTAAAATTAGTGATGAAATGTGGAAGTTTCGACGCTCATAACTTCCAAACCAATATTTTTATTCCAATTCTGCTTCCATACAGGGCTAGATAATGACAAGACAAATTGATATATTTTTTTTTAGCTTTGAACATACACTGTCAAATAGATAAGTAATCAGCATACTACGTTTGTATGGAAGAATGACCGACTATCGTCACTTTAAGCTAAATAGGTTTGCATGGAAATCGAACCGAAAAGTTCATGATCTGCAGCTGCACTTACTAGTACTTTACACTAATGAAGAGATATACTTGTAATAACTAACAAAGACAAATGAACAAACGTTTATATTGCCCGTGAGAACACTGATATGGATCATCTGTCAGTTTGCACAGCAAGGTGAATGAATTGAATCGCCTAAGAGCGAAGTTTCAGAGGCCAATGGCTACTGCAGTGGTATTCAATCATGTTGATGAACATACGGTCCAGTCAAGGAGACATTAACAATAGAATGGAATGATGATGAAGAGAAAAAAGTGCATATGTAGAAAGAAATTGTCTAAGACAACCTTGAATGTAGATTATTTTTGGCAAGAACAACCATTACTGAACTTAGAAGCTTCAATGTTGATACATACGCTCCTCGGGTACGGTAGTAATTAACATTGGCATGACCTAAAAACCGCAAGTGGTTATTACGAATTTGACTTTGACTACCGTGGGAGCAGACAGACAAACAGACTGCCTCCAACCACCCATACCATACGCACAAACAATCGAACAATTAAAATAACACCAACTCCGAAATCTATAACGCCCTAAAAAGCGAATCTGTCCACATACAAGTAATTTAACAAAACTATTTGGACAATTAAACAATTGGGAGCTTACGGCACAAGTGTAGCTAAAGAGAAAAAGATTTTCCGTTTCAGATAATGAAATGACAACAATAGTGGCGCTTGCGCAATATTCGCACGGTGGCTTTGAGAGTGGGGCGATATTTTTATATAGGGGAGCCGCGGGCGCGGCGCCGCCGTACCGTCGACATGCCGACAACCCGCCTGACGAGATGATCGTCCTCATCATCATCGCGTGCATCACAACAGCTGCTGCAACCAACTCCACCGAACATGTCACGACAGAGTCACCAACCAACTCCACCAAAGAGATCCTCAAAGCAAGTGAAACTGGTGACCCGAAAAAGATCCAAATCGTGAAACAGATTCGACGCTTGAACGACGATGGTTCATATACTATCGGTTATGAAGCCGACGATGGCACTTTCAAGATCGAGAATAAGGATGTCCTTGGTAATGTTAAGGGCACTTTCGGCTACATAGACCAGGATGGTGAGATCAAACGAGTGACGTATACATCATCGAGTGATAGTACACCGGTTCCGGTTAGCACAAGTACGACGCCAAGTACACCGACTATGATAGTGAGGGTGAATAAGACAGTGTCGTCGACTACGAGAAGACCCTTGCCCACCGTTGTGTACCCTACGAGAGGATCGTACACCACACGAGGAACAGTGATTCAAGCTATACCGAGGAGACGAGCTCATGCTAGTTCAACAAGGGCTCCAAATGTGGAAACAACAACTGACACTCAGAAGGTTGAAGAAACGACAACAAACATTTTAAGTTTATACAAACCGAAAGTCGACGATATGAAAACACGGACGCAGATCTTAAAACCGATGTCGGCGACTGTGAAAGATGAATTGATAACAAGACAAACGACTACGAAGATTCCCGCGACACTGAAGCCAGTGTATGAACGTGTTACTGAGAAAGATCAAGAAAGTGATGCGAACAAAGCTAATACTATTCGTCGCGAGTTAAGTGGAACCAGCCCCAACCCCCGCATGATCAGCCTTCAGCAATCAATGGGGGATGATTCAACAGATGTATATGGCAGTCATCTTTCTATGGGAACTGTTCGACCTTTGTTCACAACTACAACTCCTCGATCAAGACTGGTGCCTATACACTCCTTAGTGGCTGCCAGGCAGAAGATCCATCAACAATATCAAGATGTGCCTATTCAAGAACAGGAAACCACAATTGAGGCCAGTACAGGCCGTGTCTTCGATCCCGAACATGTAGTGACCACGAACACAGTGCCAGTGGTTAATATTCAACCTCAGAGACATCATGATGACCAAGAGTACGAGCACCAGCAGCCTATTTACAGACGACCAACACCAGCCGTCCACTTCCGCACCCGTGAATACTTGAGAGACAACCCTGGCGCGCCGGTACCTATCGGGAACACACGGCCCTTCATCCAATACGAATTCCAGAACAAAGTATTGGAGCCTCAGTATGTGAAGGAGACCTCACAACATCCTCAAAGACCTCAACCGACCGCAGAAGTGACACAACAACCTTACGAAGTGAGACCAGTGACAAGAATCATACCAATTCCTGTGGACGACAGAGGAGTTCCTCTCCAGGGTTACCAAGGACGCTTTGTGAACCCCTACCAGAGACCAGCCCTCTTCCAGCCGAGATACGACCCCGTGGAGGAGATGACCTCCATCGCCGCACCTGTGAGTACCAGAGATTTGCGTCGCTTGCTACACATTCTGATATTACGGCAGAATAAGTTGCAAGTGTTAATGGACCAGATGATACCTGGCCCGACCTTGTACCGTCCGGAGAACGAGTACCGATACCAACGGTACCAAGATGACGACCGCTACGACTACCGATACGACCAGTACAGACAAGAGTATCAGAACCAAGGTTACGAGAACCAGTATGAGAGTCAGCGGTATGTTCCCCGGAGGAGGTTGTACCCTCGGCCGTATGATACAGCTGGCTCCTCCTCCAACCGTATCGAGGAGATGCCGGAGTTCCTCCCACCAGAAATAAGAGAGGCTTTGTTGTTGAAGATGCTGATTCTGGCCATCAGTCCGGACTTCATGCCCACGGTGGCGCCCCCCACTGAGCTGACCACGGCCGCCCCCCCCAGGAAACAAGTGAGGAACATCCAAATCCTGGGCGAGGAAGGCTCCATGGATGACAAGCGCCAGAGGCACTGAGGTAAATATTTATTTTTAAATGTTTTAATAGAAATACTCATGTAATGTAAATAGTACTTTTTTATGTGAATTTTATGGTAATGAAACGATTTAAAAATTTAGATTTGCTGTTTGATTTCAAGTCTTTCGATAAAAACCTCCATACAAACCGATATCAAGTTCCGACAAATCCGCTATGATCTTACCTACTGCAAAGCACAGATTCGGTGATCGCTCATAGTTGTAATTCTCGTAATTATGTAAACAACAGGATGTGTCCCCCAACCATGAAAGACAGTAGTTTTATAGTTGTCCAACATTATAATCGTGTGTAATAAAACATACCGTATCACAATATCGCAACTTCCTCTGTACGTCTAATAGATGCGCCATATTAGATACGCTTCCATAAAGTTCTATAGTTGAAAAACAAAAGAAAGACACAAGGAACGCATTAATGTAACCTTACAAACAGTATCATTGCCTATTATAACACCTAGGTATTGCAAAATAAACTTTCCGATAGGTACAGTAAATGAAAAAAGTAAGTTCAAAAACTAAAACCCGAGTACTGAAAAATCACTCTTTAAAAAGTATGAAACAAGATAGAAATCAAGACATGGGTATAAAAATGGTCAAGGTAAAGCTGTGGTCGCATGCCATTATAATTTTGTAGGTGTTCAGTTTTTTTTAGTTTATTGTTTTATTTTCTCTAGAGGGCGCTATATTGCATTTAATGTGACGTCATATAGCCTATAACCAGCGGACGATCAAAACGCTTCCAATGATACCTCATTTGTCAAATTATGATCGGTAGTTTTGAAGTTATGAGGTAACAGATGAACATACATACATACCGGTCAAAATCATAACCCTCCTTTTTGCTTTGCCGTAGTCGGGTAAAAAGGATATTGCCCTAATTTTTGATCATAAGTAAAAAAAAAAATAACAGACAAAAGGAGGTTACTGCTAATCCTCCGCCAGAAATTCTTAAAGATAAAGTTATAGATTTTATTGCAGAACTGTGTATCAGTTATCATTTTAGACATTTTTTTTGGCTCAATAGTCTATCCATTTCGGATATGGAAAGTATTACAAGGGAAATAAATTACAAATAGATTACAAATAAATTATACACGAACATTAGTTGAACATTAGCTGCATTAGTTGCCTTTTATAGTAAGACTAGTCTCAAGTTGGCATGTCTTTCCAGAAAAAAACAATTACCTACTTAATTATCATCTCTATTTGTGGAGGGGCTTGTGGCTAAGTAATAACAGCTGCACGGGTCGATCGATCAGGTTAAGCTACGTTTGCCGCGGTTGGTCCGTGGATGGGTGACCATCATTACATACTAAGTCCCCTCCGTGCCTCGGAAAGCACGTTAAGCCGTTGGTCCCGGCTGTCATTTGTAGATCTTTGACAGTCGTTACGGGTAGTTAGAAGCCCAAAAAGTCTGACAACCAGTCTTACCAAGGGGTATCGTGTTACCTAGTCACTAGGTTGTGGAGGTCAGATAGGCAGTCGCTCCATGTAAAATACTGGTATTCAGCTGCATCCGGTTAGACTGGAAGCCGACCCCAACATAGTTGGGAAAAGGCTAGGCAGATGATGATTTGTGGGATCGGCTTCACTAAAATAATTATAGACCATCACATAGCAAATTAGTCACGGATTACGAGTTGTATATAGGTACAAGCACTTTACTGTGTGTAAATGATTTAATCACCACTGCTCTCAAAACGGTGAAGGAAAACATCGTGAGGAAACCGGCATGTCCTAGAACCAAAAAATCGAAGTCATGTGACATTCGCAATGTGTCCGCACGGTGGATTACGGCCCACTCCCTCTCACTAAGAGGAGGACTTTGTCCCAGCAGTGGGAACATTATAGGCTGATTATATTTGCTACATAGCAAATTCATTTATTCTTTGCCGCTCCACTCTCAATACATCGTGGTTCATTCAACCATTACCAATATAATCTGTTCTAGAAAACGTATTAACACATCTACATACAATCTTACCTTCATTGCGACAATTTCCAAGCCCCTGTCTACCCTCTATTGGCCAAGAGTCGCAGGCGTGAAGGTTGGCCATTGTTTGCACACTTGCAGGCAATATTTTGGGAAAAAACCTTGGAATACTACACACTGTTTCTGAATAGTAATTACAAACTTTTGTTTACTTTTTCCCATAGATTGGGGAATGGGTAATATGGAGTCCAGGTGTTTTTGTAGTAGAGTTGATTGCTTTAATTATTTGTTGCTTAGAATTTTTCAGTTGAAATTTTGAATTAAAAAAATTCATCCGACTTCCAAAAAAACACTAAAAAGTGAAAAATAATTTAATTTAGGAAGTCGTATTTGATTTCGAATTTTCGTTTTTTGCCACCGACTTCCGAAATTAAAATAATTTTTCACTTTGTAGTGTTTTTTTTGGAAGTCGGTTGTTTTTTTTTTGTAAAAATTTTGGTTGTGGTTTCCACCGGATACAAATTCAAATACCACACCTGCTATGTAAATAACAGCGATAGTAACTTATTATAACATTATTACATCATCCACATAGACTAAGTAGGAAAAATACGTATTATTGAAGCTAACTCAATAATCACCCGAACTAAGTTAATAAAAAATGTATGGGACCATTTCTGAAGTATGACCTACCAAACAAAAAAAGAATCATCAAAATCAATTCATAATTGGCGGAGTATTCGCGTAACAAATATAAAAAACACAGTCTAATTGAGAACCTCCTCCTTTTTGAAGTCGGTTAAAAACTCATGTTCTGAGACTTCATCCTCTTCAGTGTGTACTGACAATCTAACATTAAAATCCAACTTTTAAAAGTCCATCTTATAGCACTTTTAAAAGTTAGATTTTATTTCAATTTTAGTATTAACTTAGTTATAACTCATTTCATAAGAAAACATAGATAACATAACATGACGCCTGTAATCCCCGAAGAGAAAGGCAGAGGTGTACCTATAGTACACCCACATTTCACCAGTTATGGTTAAGTCCCATGTAATAGGGGGCGAGCCTATTGCCATCAACCGGGCACAAATCCAGTCTCCGGGCTGCTACTGAGAAATTCCAGATAGAAAAACCCAATAACACTTTGCCCGACCCGGGAATCGAACCCAGGACCTCATACTCAGCAGTAGCGCTTGCGACCACTAGACCAACGAGGCAGTCGATCAGATTTTATTTCAATTTTAGTATTAACTTAGGTTTTTCATAAATGTCACACAGGAATGATATTATCAAGTTGTCTTTCCTCAGCTCATCAAAAACAGCTCAGTAGTTAGACCAAAACAAGCAAACAGAGTCACTTTTAAGACAATGACGTGACTTGCTGAATCAAAAGTTTTCCCTTTACGTATTACATGCATCACCAGCAGAATACAAATAAACATACACGATGTATGTAGTTCTGGTTAAAGATAATCATCATACACAAATTAACTGCACAGCATGAGAACCCATTAAGTTACGCATTTCCTGAGATGACTTAACTTGAGAAGATATAATCAGAAGTAGGTAACTAAGAGCGCGTGAAGTTTAATACTGACACTATCTTTACTGTAAGTATGTAAGTTTATTTATTTATATAAAGGCTTACCAACTAAACATATAGGTACGCAGCATTAACCCAAAGTCTTTGTCATAATATAGATTTCGAATGTACCTATCTAAATTACAGGAAAGCACGGCACTATCAATTAGCGTACTTGAACATTATACAACATGTAAAAAAAAACTCTGTCCGATCCGTGTGGGTATTGATAAGTATCGTACTGAGAGTCTTAAGAATGCGGCGGCGCATGAATTGTCCATACAAACGTAATACATAAATCATTTGCAATTTGAGAATACTTCCATCATATTATGTTGATATTCGGATTGAGACAGTATTTATCTAGGCTCTTACGTCTTTTTATTTCCAAAAACTTACCTTTAAATGAAGCGTAAGCGAATTGCATTTCGTACATTTTTACAGCGTAAATGACATGTTTTCATATTGTTTTTTCTATATTATAAACAACAATATTTGTAATATTGTTTCCGCAGAAGCATAGTTTATGTTATCAAGTTACAAATTATCGAAAAAAAAATATGGAAATACATTAATTTTTCATTCATAATTTTTTTGTATTACGGAACACATCCAAATTTATCATAAATTTTCGAAAGCTAGTAGTGCTATCGCGTCAAGCAATAATTGTCAATGTGTGCGTGGTAGTATTGCTCACTGTAGGTGTATATCGCTCCGACAGGCACTCACACTAGCGCAACGTGCTTGGAATTGAATTTTGCAAACATCTCGATTTGTAGTTGCGAGCCGTCGTGCGTGCGAGCCTCTTAAGTTTCAAGATAAAAAGAATAAAAAATCATCAAATTAATTAATTTTTTACTGTAGCATGTTTAGATATGTCTGCAGAGTTTAATTTTAAATTTTATTTATTTATTTGATTCAGACACAGTGATAATTTTTTTTGTTAGTATGTCTAAGAATTGTGTCAGTAACTAAATATTCAAATACACACCACAATCATACTATTATTACTAAGATTAAATCATCATCTGCCTAGCCTTTTCCCAAATATGTTGGGGTCGGCTTTCAGTCTAACCGGATGCAGCTGAATACCAGTATTTTACATGGAGCGACTGCCTATCTGACCTCCACAACCTAGTGACTAGGTAACACGATACCCCTTGGTAAGACTGGTTGTCAGACTTTTTGGGCTTCTAACTACCCGTAACGACGGTCAAAGATCTACAAATGACAGCCGGGACCAACGGCTTAACGTGCTTTCCGAGGCACGGAGGGGACTTGGTATGTAAAGATGGTCACCCATCCACGGACCAACCGCGGCAAGCGTAGCTTAACCTGATCGATCGACCCGTGCAGCTATTGTTACTTAGCCACAAGCCCCTAAGATTAAATATCAGACTATATTACTCAAAATAAACAAAATCGGTGAGCAGCGGTGGCCCAATGGTAACGGCCGCGACTTACGAGTTGTAGGTCGTAGGTTCGAACCCAGACAGGCGCTTTACTTTGTGTAAATTATTTCATCACCACTGCTCTCAAAACGGTGAAGGAAAACATCGTGAGGAAACCGGCATGTCCTGGAACCGAAAATTCAAAGACATGTGACATCTCCCAACCCGCACTGGGCCCGCGTGGTGGATTACGGCCCACTCCCTCTCACAGAGAGGAGGCCTATGTCCCAGCAGTGGGAACATTTATAGGCTGATGATGATGATGATGAAACAAAATCACAATCATCTCTAAATCACTAAAATGTTTAAAATCCTCAATAATATTTTAAAATAAATCATTAAAATCTTTAAATTAATTAAAATCATGAAACAACAAAATCATCATCATCATCATTTCAGCCGAAAGACGTCCACTGCTGGACATAGGCCTCCCCCAAGCACCGTCACTTCGACCGTGTCTATGCTTTCCGCATCCAGCGGATTCCTGCGGCCTTCACAACCTTTCGGCCCCATCGGCCATCCGTTCTGCGAGCAATGTGCCCTGCCCATTGCCACTTAAGTTTGGCAAATCAAAACAACAAAATAAATACAATAAAATCAACATAATTTTGTCAATTTGATCCCGTATAAATCGGACATCCATATTATTCTTTGGGAAATCAGATTATTACACATTAATGGTATTAATGTAGGTAATATGTAATTTTCAGTAGCTATTTAGGAATAGTTAATTAACTTGAACTCTGATAATAATTTATGAGTCTTATAGTATAATCAGCCTATAATGTTCCCACTGCTGGGACACGGGGAGAGGGACACGCGGACCCAGTGCTGGTTGGTAGATGTCTAGGAACTTTTGGTTCGATGTTTTCCTTCACCGTTTTGAGAGCAGTGGTGATGAAATAATTTACACTAAGTAAAACATCTGGGTGTCCCTGTAGCAGGTACCTGCTACAGGGACACCTCTGCCCAACCCTTCGGGGAAACAAGGCGTGATGTTATGTTATGTAAGTAAAGCACCTGTCTGGGTTCAAACCCTAGACCTACAACTCGTAAGTTACAGGCGATACCACTGGGTCTCCACTGCTCTTTAAACTAAAGACTAAGGTATAAAATCTATCATAAAATATAATTCTGTCCTTTTCCCGATATTTGGAGATATTCCGAGATATTTGGAGGCAGCGCAGCATGACGTCACCACGGCTTACAGATATATTTGGAAGAAGAATTCTAATCATTTGTTTGTAACCGCAGTATAGTTGAAATATCAGTTTAAAAAAATTGTTATTTTTTGTGTAAACTTCACAGACGTATCGATATCTAAACACGATAAAACAAAAACAGATTTCTTAACTTAATTCAAATAACAAAACTACCAGCGGTCGTTGACCTCAAAAAATCAAATCAAATCTTTTTATTTTGTCGTCTCATCACGTCTGCAGGGTTTGCTAGCTAATTTATTGAACCCTGTATTTGCTTCACGTAAAAATTTAAAGTCATCCGGTTCGGTCACGTGAAACATTTTAGATTACCGGAATTTTAACCCAGATATTGTTTAAAATTTGTTGGGAAATGGTTATGTAGATTGATATTGTCTAAAAGGCAATTAAGTGTAAAGTCATCAGTTTTAGCCTGTATGCATATATAAAATATTAAACATAGTCAAATGGTCATGTAGGTCTCTGATTGTGTTCAGAATGCTGAACTGCATTTAGGCTTAGTTTTAGTTTAATTTGTGATCTCCTGTTCGAGTTCCAATAAATACATTTTCATTCTTCCTTCTTTTCTAAATTTAGCTATATTTAACATAAACATAACATAACATCACGCCTTGTTTCCCCGAAGGGTTGGGCAGAGGTATGCCTGTAGTAGGTACACCCACATTTCGCCAGTTATATTTAAGTCCTATGTAATAGGGGACGAGCCTATTGCTATCAACCGGGCACAAATCCAGACTCCGGGCTGCTACTGAGAAATTCCAGATAGATAAACGTAATAACACTTTGCCCGACCCGGGAATCGAACCCAGGACCTCATGCTCAGCAGTAGCGCTTTCGACCACTAGGCCAACGAGGCAGTCTTTAGCTAAATTTATCAGGTATCTAATGCATAATCAGCCTATAATGTTCCCACTGCTGGGACACTGCGGGTTGGTAGAAGCCAAATGTCTTCGATTTTATTTTATCTAATGGCAGAAAACGTTTGGCAAAGAGAAAAAATTTGGCAAAATACCACGTTTAACGGACGGGTTAGTGGTGACAGTGCCTATGTTGTATTATGCAGGAAGATGCTTTGTCCACGCCCTTGATTTGATTATCTCAAGCGATAGCGAAGAGTATTGGAAACCTATACTATGTCGAGTAGTCGGAGTGCCTCGAGCTTGTATAAAATCCTAATTGTGCGTATTAATTTGTTTTTTTTTTCGTCTGTCTAACTCTAATTAAATTTAGACATTGTGATTGTGAATTGAATTAAAATTTTGATAATGTAATTTTGAATTAAATTTAAATTTAGACACTGATATTTCTATTTAATTTAAATTTTGACATTGCAATTTTTTTTGGATTGTTTTTATATTGCAACTAATTTTGTACGCCATAAATGGTAAAACATGTATCCATCTCATATTAATTATAAGACCTTCATGCTGTACTCATGTTTTACAAAATAAATATTATCTTATCTTATCTCGACAGTAAAATAATAAACTATTTAACATTTACCATCTAAAACCTAGTAATAAACTCTAAAAACAAAACGTTAAACAATCAAAACACTACTTAAAAAAACCAGACACAACATTCTAAAGTAATGCATAACGACTCTTGTCAATTGCGCAATGTTCTTGAGAAATATGCCACACATACGTACATACACACGAGGCTCCCATGCGTACAGAATGGTGGGAATAAGTCCCACGTCCCAGATGCGGGGAACTAAAAAATGACACAAAGCTACATTCAATAATGTAATGTGTTTCGTCATTGTCATGTATGGTAGTTCAATCGATGGGGAAGCTATGTACTTCGTGACTCAAGATAGGAGACTCAGTTTTTTTTCTTTTTTTTTTTGGGTGGTAAATTATTTATTTATTATTTATTTATTTATAACAATCTTACCTACACTATCATTACAGATCTATGATCCAATGCGACAGAGTGGCCTTACTAACTAAATCCTAAATCCACACCTTATACCTAGTTAAAAAATATCTTAATCTAAATAACTTATTACATATAGTGTAATTTTTGCGAATTCACTCAAGTTGCACCACAATACATCAACCCTCCCGTGAACCTCATTCACCACGCGTATGGCTCTAGTGAGAGGAGTTCTCGCCAGTAGGTTGGTCCTGGCTGCAGGTACAGCGAGCAGGGGCGGGCGTTGCCGCCTCCACACGTACCGGTCGGGCACGTACAGCTGTAGGTGTCGCAGCACTCCCGGGTTATGCGCCACGCCACGTAGTAGTTTCACTACATACGCTACGAGCGAAAACTCCCGTCGTACTCTTAGAGTGTTATACCCTACCATACCCAGAACAAATAGTGTAGGGTACATCAATGGGTATAATGGATATACCCCATACAGCTTGTAATACAAGTGTCGCGTGAACTTATTTTGGATACGTTCCAACATAACACTATATTTCGCCTCATGAGGAGCCCAAATGAATGCGCTTTGTTCGAGGTGATCAAATAATGGTGGTGATTATCAAATAATTTGTCCCGCTCTGGGCGCTCGGAAGGGCGTGTCAGACTCTTACTGACTAAAACCCACCCGTGTTCCTTCAGTTGCCTGTATGTTGCCAGGGGCCACGGTAACCCTTTCGGACAAACCCGCAACCCCGGCAGGCATCGGCCCTAGCGGACCCCGTCAGTTATGCTGACATATTTTTGAGGCGCGCGTGGAACACAACGCGTCGTCGACCCGGGCCTGGTCCTTATCGGACGGCGAGCTACAAGATCGGAGACTCCTGGCTATGGAACTGCTGATCGATCGACACTATAGTCAGGGAATATTTAAATGATAAAGTTTAGCTGCTAAGCCTATTATTGTCCCACTGGAGGGCAAAGCCTTCTTCTGATACAGAGAAGACACGAGCATTGATCACCACGCTTGCTCAAGACGAGTTGGCGATTTCAGAGTTATATTTACTATAAGTCCAGGTTTCCTCACGATATTTTTCCTTCATATGCTTCTGCTATATTACCTACTAGCTGACCCTGCAAACGTTGTTTTGCCATATAAATGTTTGGGGTGGACCATCTTTATCACTTACTACCCTACCTATCCTATCTTTCAAGTTGGATCACTTGGATAACTAAAACAAGCAAGTCATTTCTTATAAACAGTATCCGCTTTTATAACAAGTTGCCAAAGTCTGTGACAGAACTTAGCGATGGGAAGTTCAAAACCCACATCAAACGTGTCCTTATCAAAAAAGCATATTATAAAATTAAAGACTATGTTGAAGATAAGGAAGTTTGGCAATAATTCCTTCTGCACATGTGGCTTCCCTGGTACCTCATTAACGGCATAAATAAGTAAGAGTCTATTAACTGGTCCCAAATTACCATGTTTATTTAAATCTTTTTTTTTTTTTTGTTTTTACATTCGTCCTTGACATATTTATTATTCTATTATTTGACATTATATACCTACGATTTAATTTTAACTTTTTTTTTAGTGACTTGTGGACATGATAATTACTCAGATTGATTACATTTGTAACAGCAATCATATAATTGCGTTTTATTAAAATAGGTTTTTTACTTTTATTAATTAATTTATTTTTGTATAGATTCTTTTCTACATATTTTGTGAATGTGAGAACGCTGTAGGCTTAGTGGATTGTAGACCTGTTGACCATTTTCTATTTTGTTAAGCACTTGGTACTTATTGAAAGACCTACACTGTCCTCCCATACCTAGAAACACTGTTATATGAAAGTATTGTAAAAGCCAATTATTTTTAAAAGAGTAACCGTGGAGTTTCTTGCCGGCTCTTCTTCATAGGAAACGACCAATTGGAACCGTGCACCTAGTTTCTGACGTTTCATAAGTGCCCATGTAGGTTTATGTGAAATAAAATATTTTGATTTTGGTTTTTGATTTTGATCAAACTGCACACGGTGTGCAAATTTGATTTAAATCGGTTAAGTAGTTTAGGAGTCCATCGCGGACAAACAACGTGACACGTAATTTATATATATTAAGAAGATGTAATAAGTATTAGTACAAAAAACACGTTTGTAAGAAAAATAAACTATTTTACAAAAAATATAACCGACTTCCAAACTATGCAGTACTCATCTAGCTTATTTTTTTTTTTTATATGACATGTAAAAGTGATTCCGATATCCTATTTACAGAATAAACAATTTCATTTCATTTCATAAAGTGAAAAATAACTTTAATTTCGGAAGTCGGTGTCTTTGGCTTAGTATTTTAGCCACCGACTTCCAAAATTAAAATTGTTTTTCACTCTGTAGTTTGGAAGTCGGTAGTAATTTTTGTAAAAAAAGATTTTTTTCGCTATTTTTAGTGGGTTGGTTTGTTTGTTTATTTAAGTTACAATATCCTTATGTCAACTGCTCATCACCTTTTACAAAATATTGCTTTTCCCGATGCAGGGACTCAGGGATCAGCTCCACTGCACCATATAAATTGTGACGAGCGTCAATTGCTTACCAACCACATTAAAGTCGAATTGCAACCCGTGAAAAACATATTATTGAGTAGTTCCGGTGGCCATCTGTATCCTTCATCATCAGTTCCACTTTAACAAATGGTGGTATCCAAGAGCAAATGCACGAGTACTCTATAAAAAAATACCCAAATCGCTATAGGTGTGTGCCTATGATATTTGAAGAGTTCCCTTGATTTCTCCAAGATCCCATTATTAGATCGTGACCAAATGACAATGGGACCAATTAGAAAGTATACTCTTTCAATCAAAAAAAGAATTTTTCAAATCGGTCTAGCCGTCTTTGAGTAATCGGGGAACAAACATAAAAAAAAATCCGTCGAACTGAGAACCTCCACCCATTTTTAACCGACTTCCAAATAGGAGGTTATATGTTCGTAGCGTATGTTTGTTTTATTTTTTATTTTTTTTAACCGACTTCCAAAAAGGAGAAGGTTATATTATGTTCGTCGCGTATGTTTGTTTTTTATGTATGTCCGCCGATTTCTCCGTCATTTGTGGACCAATTTTGAAAATTCTTTTTTTATTTGAAAGGGTATGCTCTCAAATTGGTCCCATATAAATTTTATTAACATTCCTTGGGTAGTTTTTGAGTTAACTACAAAATACGTATTTATTTCCCACTTAGTATGTAGTTTAGATGATACGATAAGTTCCTGTCACTGGTAGCAGGTAGTGGTATTCGAATGTGTGTGGGGTAGGTACCACAACTAAAAAGTAAAAAATAAAAACTTTTTACAAAAAAGTCGGTTGTTTTTTTTGTAAAAAGTTTTTGAATACATGATCTTCTAATAACATTCGATATCGGTATGTAGACTAATAAGTTCATAAGTTAAAAGGGTGCCTCTCCCTACTACTTTGCTGTGCCTGATAGGGTCCATAATGATCTCAATATCATTATTTTAAGTTACCACATAGGTACCTACACATTGTGGAATGCAATCAATGATTGAGTATTGGGAATTTGGGACTGTCAAAATAGAAGGGTGACCATTCATAAAGCCCGCTCCACATTCTCGGCGGGACGTCTCGACGAGAACATTTGCCGAGAAAAACAAGAAGAGAGAACAAAAAGAATATAGACGAATATTCCCTCTCGTATTCGGCAAATCTCGTGTAGTTTTGCAAAGAATGTGGAGCGGGCTTTACACATCTACAGGGTTTTTCAATAGGGACAAGGTATCTTTGACAGCTGATGGCGGCCATATTAGATTTTTTGACAGATGAGTCAATAAATATTCGGCATTTATCAAGATGAGTAGGTATTGAACGGCGCGTTGAAATGATTAAAGTGGTTAATGATTAAAACAGCATTTCAATTCGTCAAACGTTTCGTTTGAAAGAGAAATTCAACGGGTTCCTGATCTCAAAATTCGGGGACAAGACATGGCATCCAAGATCATGTGATTTAAACCCCTTTGATTATTTTTTGTGGGGTTATGTTAAATCACTGGTGTATGTGAACAAGTCAAGAACTGTCGAAGACCTAAAGAGTAACATCACACGAATTATCAATGAGATAGAGGTGCCATTATGCCAAAAAGTGTCGTTAAATGGACTTCTTGAGTTCACGCTATCTATTTGAAGTCGAGGTGATAATTTAAATGATATTATGGTATTCTATACATAATGCTAAAATTTAAGCCTTCAAATAAAGAAAATGTAATTTAATTGTAAACAATCAATGTGTTTTTATTTCAATTCAAATATATCCAGTCCCTATAAACCCTTTAGCTCTTAATCCTACTTGCCTTAGAAAGAGCTTTAAACTGTCTGGTCTCAGTAATCATATGTACATTCATGTCAGTACGATACTGTTACTGGGAACCACGAAACCCTGGCAATCAGTCTAACTTTAGAATATTCACAGTTGTAGTCGTACCCAATTACTGGGAATCGGGCATAAATTTCCAAGTTACTCAAGTTAGAATTTGTTTTGTAATGAGACGAAATATGTTTTACTTGTGATACGTACTTACCAAGCCACGGGTAGGTGCAAACAAGGAGCCGTAGTCGCCTGACGACTGCCTGAGGTTTCTCCAATGAATTTCACTGATCACTTCGATAGTGCACTTATTATATAAAGTTCTTAGACCATTAAGATTACTAAGATGCGTCCTGATGCGACCACAACTGCCACGACCACAACCAGGCTGGCCACAAAAACTTAAACAACCGAATAACTCAAAAAGTGTTAAGAGATTTTTGAAAATCAATCTTTGAAACAACCGCAGTATCCCTGTCCGTTATGTGTAACTGGGTTCCAAGTTTTGAATTTCCCTAACTTAATTTTTGAAGTGAAAACTTCTTTGGGCGCGTTAGACATTTTTGAGATGGGAAAAAACCATTGAACTCGCGACCTGTTACCGACACCATGGAATAACAGACATCAACGTGTTGATTACCGCGGTGCCGACATTTTTTCAAGTTTTCACTTCTGTCGGCACTCCCGGAGTGCCAATGTCGTCTATTTATTTATTTGAAAACTAGCTGACAGATGTCGTCCTGTCCAACACAAAAATCTCATAGAAAAAAGGATGGTTAGTTTTTCCCGAATTTGTACATTTTCCGGGAATCTTTTCCAATTTTTCATTCCATATAAACGTAATTCGGACTATTACGAACATTTTAAAACCAATAAGTCACTCAAGTGATGCGCTTACTGACGAACAGCATTTCATTTTTATTAGGGTTCCGTAGTCAACAAGGAACCCTTGTAGTTTCGCCATGTCTGTCTGTCTGTCTGTACGCCGTTTAGTTTAGAGACTCTTAGTACTAGAAACCTATCATTTGTCGCATTCGTTTTATTATTATCTGTAATGGCAAAGGAAATAATTTGGCATTGGTATACATAATAATCATGCCGATAAAGTGGTAAAATAAAAATCTTTTAATTTTTTTTATTTTTAAGTTACATCTTCTACACGTAAAGTGGGGATGTTTTTTTTCTCGTCTATCTCATGGTGTGGGGTATCGTTGGAAAGTTCGTCCAAAAACATTGTGTGTGTTTGAAAACTATTTTGGATTCAGGAATACGTTTGCGAAATATTAAACTTTAAAGTGCACATTTTTGTTAGAGTCAAGTGTGGAGGACACTTGACTCTAACAACCCGCATTTTTATGATTATAATAAATTTCTATTAAATATTTAATACGGCCGGGAATCCTATACTATTAAACGAGCAATATTTGTGTATTTATAATGTATATTTGTAATCATGTTCTGGAAAACGGCTCTAACGATTTTGATGAAAGTTGCACAAAATAGGGGTTTACGGGGTTGAAAAATCGATCTAGCTAGGTCTCATATCTGGGAAAATTAATTTTCTCCGTATTCACCCGAGCAGAGCTCGGTCGCCCATAGTTTAGAACAAGATGGCTACCTTAGAATAATGACATGGCAGCATGGAATTAGTAAGTACCTACTATCATGGCAGCATGGAATTAGTATGAACTTTCCTATACTATTAAATGAGCATTCTCTATTTTCACCAGAGCAGAGCTCGGTCGCCCAAGTACTTATAATTAAATCAACATACATCTTGATACTGACCTGCAAATTGGAAAATACGTAAGAATTTTTTTATTTCGCGGGCTACCTTTGCGCATAGGCAAACCAACCGTTAAAACCCTCATAGTAAATCATAGAACTATAATCATTTAACTAATAGGAGGGATTTTCCACTATCATACAACAAACCAACATACATATTCAATTATTTTCTTTTACCAAAATTAATTGATAAAAAAAAACAAAACACGTTTGTTTTTAATTTATAAAAAAAAAGTCTACATATTTACAAAATGACATTGAGATTTAATCTTAAACTAGAAGGAGCCAAACGAGATATCGTGTAGGGGAGCAGCTCCATTCTTCGGCAAGGCATATTCTTTAAGCAGTTCGTCTAACATGGAGTATGGTTGTTGTGGAGGTTGAGGGACGTGGTTTTGTGGATTGAACTGGTAGGGGGAAGGTGTTGCCTCAGTGTACTCCGCGAACAGCTGGGGCTGAGGCCTGTAGGCTTGCTGCTTGTTCTGCTGGAAAGTTCTCCGTTGAGGAGCTGGCTCGGGGTTGAAGTAGTTGTCCTGTGCAGGCACTGGGGCGGCGCCGGCGAAGAACTGGGGCTGGAGGAGGAATGAAGAGATTATTGGATAGTATGATATGGAGTTATGTCATAAGCAAATTTTGCTCCAATTATATTTAGAATCCTTTTTCCAACTATGTTGGGGTCAGCTTCTAGTCTAACCGGATGCAGCTGAATACCAGTATTTTACATGGAGCGACTGCCTATCTGACCTCCAAAATCCAGTTACTGGATAATACGATACCCCTTTGGTAAGACTGGTTGTCAGACTTTCAGGCTTCTGACGACCCGCAACGATTTTGACTTCTATTTCGTTGGTTGTATGACAAATGGCAGCTGCAGTAAACAGGTATTGTAACCACTTTTTTTGCTTTTAATGCCATCCTTATGCCTACGGTATAGAAGTCAAAATCGGTTGAACGGACTGTAAAAAAGGTTTGTTTAAATGTCTAATCTTCTTTCAAATGGAGTTTAGTTGTTTATTTTTATTTTAAACAAATGCAGTATGAATCTGCTATGTGATTCCGAAATTATACAGTAAAATATCGTGTAAACGTAAATTAAGACCAGGCACTCCAAAGACAATTTCCACGCAAACTCCGCCCCCATGCACCTCACCACTCCACTATGTGCTAAACGCTAACATATCAGTAATAAAGTTGAATATCGCGTGCGCTCTTTGGTCGTGTTCGAGCACGGAACTGAATGTCGTAAGTCTCAATTCTTATTTCGTTTATAACTAAAGTAATATTTGATCTAGAGATTTTTTTTCTTATATTTGGAAAATAAACTACATTTGTTTACTGTCAATAATTATTTTAGACACAAAAACCGAGTAATCTTGTTTTTGTTTCAAATAATCTTTAAAAAAAGACATGATATTCGAATAAAAATTGAATCGAGCGAAAATGTTCCAATTACGTAACTGTCTTATATTTGGAAAGAAAAAGATTCAATAAAACATATACTAAAGTTCCATTTTGATTGTATGCGTGACTTTGTCAGAATATTAATGCAAATGAACATGTAATTTAGGGCGCCTACTTATGTAAATACTAAAAATTATAATCAGCAGCTAGGAAGACTTCTAATACTTTACCTTAGGCGGGGTAGGGCTCTGCTGCGGCGCCGGCCGGTACTGCGGCGCGGACGTGGGCGCCGGCACGCCGAACTGGTGGCGCGTCGGCTGCGGCGCGCGGTACTGCTGCTGCGGCTGTGGGGCCGGCTGGGGACGGTACTGCAATGACATGAAATTATGTTTATTTCTGTAAACTGTAGATCTGTAAAAAAACAGTGGCACTCCGGGAGTGCCACTGTTGAGACAGACATGGCGAAACTACAAGGGTTACTTGTTGACTACGGAACCCTAATAAAAATAAAATGCTGTTCGTCAGTAAGCGCATCACCTGAGTGACTTATTGGTTTTAAAATGTTCGTAATAGTCCGAATTACGTTTATATGGAAAGAAAAATTGGAAAAGATTCCCGGAAAATGTACAAATTCGGGAAAAACTAACCATCCTTTTTTCTATGAGATTTTTGTGTTGGACAGGACGACATCTGTCAGCTAGTTTTCAAATAAATAAATAGACGACACTGGCACTCCGGGAGTGCCAACAGAAGTGAAAACTTGAAAAAAATCGGCACTGCAGTAATCAGCGCGTTGATGTATTTTACTCCACGGTGTCGGTAACAGGTCGCGAATTCAATGGTTTTTTCCCATCTCAAAAATGCCCAACGCGCCTAAAGAAGTTTTCACTTCAAAAAGGTCAAATGTCTTCTACTCCACGATGTCGGTAAATACCGTCACAGTGTCGCGAAATCAATGGTTTAATTCCATCTCAAAAATGCCCAACGCGCCTAAAGAAGCATGAGCAACTTAATTTCTTTTTATCAATATTTTAAAACAAGGTGGCGCCGGCATTTCTTAGCTGATTAATCCCTGAGAAGAAATACCGAAACAAACTCGAGAGGTCATGGTGTCTTCTAAAGTCCAAACATTGTAGTTAATTGATTCAGGCGTGACCTTGCGAAAATCCATTATCAAATACAATAGACGTGGATATATTTAGTAACCTGTTCCGCTTAGCTATTCCTAAAGAGCCATAAAAAACCCTGAAAGAAATCGACACGTGTTTCACCTCTCACGAGGCATCCTCAGAATGACGATTGACTTGTCGCGAACTCGAACACGGCGTGTTGCCACACCGAGCGCTGGACGCAGAGTAAGCCACATACCTTTTTTTTAACTATGGCATCTTGCTTTTTTGACCACTAAGGTCATGGCTGCTAAACCGGGCTTTTCTGTGGCTGCCTTAAGCTTCTACACTCAAAGCCTCCAGCCAGGGACAAAAAACTATGCTAAATTAGAAATAGGTGAGCGCTTGCTAAGAGGGGTTGGGGGGAGAGCCATATGGTATGGTAATGGTTAATGACGCTTAGCTATGACGAGGTTGAAAAAATACTCAATACGTAGATTTAACCCACACCCAAACAGTACCCCGTCCGACACACCTTCAAATACACCCACCTTCCAACACAACACAACACTACATAACATAACACAACATAACACAACCAAACACTACACATCACAACACAAAAAAAACAATCACAACACACACTATACAAATTGTTTTTATCTTAATTGTTTTTAATTTCTTTAAAATCTTTATTTTCTAGAGAGTGTAAATCTACACAGAGAAATTTCGAATTTTTATTTTTTAATTTTTTAAATGGTGTTAACTTGAGAGCCCTCACACCCATAACACAAGTTTAATCTTAGCTTGGGTGTCAGAGGTGTATAACTCTGCATTAACCTACAATTTAATATGAAAATATTATGTTATACCAAGTGGCATATGTAAAATTGTAAATTGGAAATAAAGATATTTATTATTTATTTATTATTATTATATTTCCCGTCAAACCCATTTTTATATTGCTCAGTCCACTTCGGCTCGGACGAGTATGCCAAGGTCACCTTTACTGCGATTGTTCACCCCTAATGTGCATATATCAGACATCGTGTAGGTCACCTGTTGCTGTGGGGCCGGCTGGGGACGGTACTGCTGCTGCTGGGGCCGCGGGGCCGGACGTGGTTGCGGGGCCGGTGCGGGGGGCTCGTCGTTGTAGTCGTAGTCTATGGCTTGCGCAGGCGCAGGCTGGTATTGATTACGGCGTGCCTGTGGGGGTAAAATGATTTGGATTAGATTACATTTCTTAGTAAGGTAAGGTTCAAGGGACGTCAAATATTTTGAGCTAATGCCGATAAAATAAAACTCCCAAATATTTCGGTCTAAAATCGTTTTTATGTCTAGCAATCTCATTTTAATAATAAATCTCAGTGATTGTCCAATTAATGTTTATCTAAAACAACTGGAACAATGGACAAAAAGAATATGGAGGAATCGCAACTTAACTAAGCCCACTAAGATCAGTCTCGTCTCTACTGTACACTTGTATTCCCCATATTTCTGTACACGCATCTGATACGTGGACATTACGAGAACTGGAATAGAAAAAAGTAAATGCTCTAGAAATGTGGTACTGGAAAAGAATGCATGATACCCCATCATGGACAGAATTCCGCACTCCAAGAACTCGGCATCAAACAGCATCAATCAGCACAGTCTCAAATACTGACGTTTTTTGGTCATGTCTCCAGGCGGAATAATGACTCCATAGAGCGTCTAGTGGTGCAGGATAGAGTGGAAAGTAATAGGCCACGCGGGAGGTCACCGATGAGGTGAACCGATCAAATAAAATCCGCGGTTGGAGGCCCTGTTAATGAATGCGCCAGACTGTCATGTAACAGAACCAGATGGAGGGAGATCGTGAGGCGGGCAACGACTGCACCTGCGATTGGACAACGACTACACCTGCGATTGGACACAGTTCATTGTGACCACGACCGCTCTGTCAAGAGCGAAATGAAGAACAAGAAAACAATTAGTAATTGGATATTGCACATACCTGTGGTTGCTGCTTCTCTTGCCTCTGCCTCTCTTCCCGGGTCTCATCCACCAGCGTGGGCGGCGCTACAGTGATGCCCTCGCCAGATGGCTGGAAACCGAACTTGTTTGCTCCGTATTCTATTACTCGGACCTGAAATTGGGATACATTCATTGTAAATATTCACCTTTCTGTGTTGGTAAGAATTTATTGTGAACACTTTTAAGAAGCCTTTAATGGCCTCGAATTCTTTTTTAGCAAATCTATGTCATTTCATTCAGATTCTTTGACAGGGCATCGTAAAAGTCCTCTTCCAAGTAGCATTTATCATGGACATACTTAAGACTAAGTTTATACTATTAATAGATTTTGAAATCCTAAGTGACGACTGTTTTTAAAACCTATTTTGAATTCTAGGACATCTTGAATTCATAAAAAAACACTACAAAGTGAAAAATAACTTTAATTTCGGAAGTCGGTGTCCTTGGTTTTCTTTTTCTTTCCTTTGAAATATGACCTACCAAAAAAAAAAAAGAATCATCAAAATCAATTCATAATTGGCGGAGTAATTGCGTAACAAACATTTAAAAAAATGCAGTCGAATTGAGAAACTCCTCCTTTAGGAAATCGGTTAAAAATTACGCTCTTTAGCTAGGCTTATCTAGACCAAATCAAAGTTAAGATATTCTATGGACATATTAAATTTAATCAAGACTTATTTAGCGTATTGCACATCTCTGTACTCAGCGAGCCTGTGGTTCAGATATACCCAAAGGGCTTACAATTCTCTGCACATCCAGCTTAACAATGCCTCCAGGGCGCTGTTACGTCTGCCGCGCTTCTGCAGTGCGTCAACAATGTTCGCTGAGTTACGCGCAGACGGCTTTGATGCCACCTGGCGCAAAAAGACAGCCTCACTGCTCAGCAGATTGCGTGAGAGCAGTAACAGCATCCTGAATGTAATAGGCAATAAGCTAGACAGCCCACTGATGTGGAGCCGGAGCCTCACCCAGAGGACCAAGTCTCTCTTAGTTTAGGTACTAACATAGTTTTTAAGTTCATACTAACAATATCAATGTAAATGTAATGGATCAATGTTGTCTGAATTAATATATTATATTATTTGCCTGCTTCTGACAATAAATTGGTCATCAATCTGTCTGCAGAGCACAATACATTCTAAAGCTACAATCTTTTTCATTGTTCTTGGTAATGGAGACTCATGCTCAGCGTTTCCAGATTCATCATCTACTTAGCCTTTTCCCAACTATGTTAGAGTCAGCTTCCAGAATAACCGGATGCAGCTGAATACCAGTATTTTACATGGACCGACTGCCTATCTGACCTCCACAACCTAGTTAGGTACTAGGTAACACGATACCCCTTGATAAGAATGGTTCTCAGATTTTTGGGCTTCTAACTACCCATAACGACTGTCAAAGATCTACAAATGACAGCCGGGACCAACGGTTTAATGTGCTTTCCGAGGCACGGAGGGGTCTTGGTATGTAAAGATGGTCACCCATCCACAGACCAACCGCGGCAAGCGTAGCTTAACCTGATCGATCGACCCGTGTGGCTGTTATTACTTAGCCACAAGCCCACAAGTTCCAGATTGTTGCTAAGAAATTATAATGAACCAATAAGGAACTCCATCACACTTCGATCCACCACATCCTGATTGCTTGACTAATCTCACAAAATGCAAATATGTCATTTACGCTGAAGTTATTGGCTGTGAGACTCTTTGAAGGCAAATATGACTGTATTACCTTGCCAGTGTCATCTTTGTATCCGTATTTGCCCTTGACTTCTCCGGCGGGGGACTTGGTCTCGATCTTGAACGATCCATCGGCGGCCTCGTACCCGTAAGTGTAGGATCCATCCTCATTATGCCTGTAATGTATGACGTATAGTGTGAGATTACGTTCTTTGTTGGGTTTCAACACAGATGGTTAACTCCGCAAAATCATTTAAATAAAAAGCGACTCTTACCACGACACAATAAAGTGCAATTCAGGTCGCACAGCGCTAATTACCTACAGTTATATTCACCTAGAAGTTGCCTCTCTTTCTATCGCGTAACTCTTATATCTTCTGACTACGTTACGCTCACTGAATTGGTCCGACAAGACGGGCCCGCCGCGTACTTGTAGCTTCATACCTAAAATGCGGAGTGTGCCTTTTGTGCTATTCTATGGTTTCAATAAAGCCATGACTTTATAAGCTGAAAATTCCCACACTCAAATCGAATATAACCATTTTCCGAACACACCTTTCCTCATAATTTTTGGCCTAATTTGGTCAGTACTAATATAGTTCGGGAATCTTAAGCCTTCAAGGCTGTGTATCTTTGAAAACGAAGATTAAACGACATTCATGGCCTCCATAGAAATTCAATAAACATTAGGCTTGTCTGAAAGAAGGATTTTTGAAGTGAAAACTTCTTTAGGCGCGTTAGGCATTTTTGAGATGGGACTAAACCATTGATTTCGCGACACTGTTACGACACCAGCTTTTGACCATGAAAAAGACATCAACGCGTTGATTACCGCGGTGCCGACTTTTTTTCAAGTTTTCACTTCTGTCGGCACTCCCGGAGTGCCACTGTTTTTTTTTGTTCCAAGAACTTCAAATGCCACTAATTACAACTTTTAGCGGATAAGTTACATTTATTTTACTAGTAAGGGCAAGTTTTTTTACAGTGTTTTGTAGTCTATATCTATCCTTAATATTATAAATGCGAAAGTAAGTTTGTTTGTTACGCCTTCACGCTAAAACGGCTGAACGGATTTGGATGAAATTTGGCACATATATAGATGATACCCTGGAAAAGAACATAGGATACTTTTTTTTTCCCACGGGATCGAGACTTATGCGGGTGAAACTGCGGGGCGCAGCTAGTTACAAATAAAAGAAACAGAATATAACACTAACAACGATAAACTGCAATCAAATAGTATTATGACTGCACTTACTTCTCTATAATAAATAACTAGTTAGTCTTGAAACCAGTCCTTCCGTTTAGGTATTTTAGAATTACGCCTTGCCCAATTCGCTGTACGTAGGTTTATTAACAAATAGTCAAGGTTGTTAGGCGTTAGGCTCGGGGGAAATGTACCAAACCATATATAATATAACATTAGACAAAATTGGCACAAATATCTTTTATCTATACCTATGCTATAAAACCTCTATAAAAGTTTCAGAAACAGTTAGCTTATTGCCAACATTAAAACAGCCAGTGTCATAGTAACCATAATATCATCCAAATGAGTATTATAATGTTGTACTAAATTTCATTATGCAACTCGTTTCAACGTTTAAGCGGGGGACAGCAGCACCCGCTGCACGCATGTGTGGTGTTGTGCTGGTGCTGGCGACGTTCATACGTGCAGTTGTACTGAATTTCGTGGGTTTTTCTAAATTCTTGATCTTGAATTACAAACACCCAATGGTTTCAGAACCTTTTATAGAGGATTCATATTATGGGTGTAAATAAAGTCTTGTATGCGACTGTATATAATTAGTTATATAATATCCCTTATTATACAACAGTTGCATAAATAACTATTAAACCATTTGTTTTAGTTTTAGCCTCATCTTAGGGCCTAGGGAAGTGACAATTGCTTTTCCGTTTTTCTACGACTTTTAATAAAACTGACATAAGGTTTTCGGTAGCTTACTTTACCATCATCGCTGATAGAATGTCAGTTTAAGGCCCTCTTGCATAATCAGCCTATATAATGTTCCCACTGCTGGGATACAGGCCTCCTCTCGGTGAGAGGTAGTGGGCCGCTATTACCACGCGAGCCCAGTGCGGGGTGGTAGATGACACATGTCTTCGATTTTTTTAATTCTAGGACATGCCAGTACCCTCACGATGTTTTCCTTCACCGTTTTGAGAGCAGTGGTGATGAAAATAATTTGCACAAAGTAAAGTACCTACTACCCACAACTTGTAAGTCGCGCCGTTACCACTGGACCACCATTGCTCTCTCTAGGTTTTCTTGACTACTTCTTAAAATTCAGCCGACACAATTTATATACGAGACAATGTTTTAGTTGTAATAACATTCATGACTAAAAAATAAAAATAAATTGTTTTGAATCCCTGCTAAATGCAAAAACATTATGCATTCCACATTTCCTTCTTAAAATGGGTCTTACTTGTAAGTAATCGACATTATAACTACAAGAACACACTGTAACACAAAGAAAGGAAAAAAGAAAATAAATGATTCTGCTCTTGCGCAGTAATGTGCAGCCAAAACATATCTTTTTCAGTTTGTGCTGCAACGCTAGTTTTAATTAGGTCGATCTAAATACGATCACGGAGAGTTGCCAAATTATGATGCGATATAACTTTCGCACTCACAGGCGTCTGCAATGAAGCATTGACTAACATCATGTTGGACTGTACATTCCAGCACACTGAGCAGTATGCCAAATCACGACAAATTGAATTAAATCTTGTTTTCGTAAACCCACAAATATAATTTTAAGGGATCTCGCACACTAGAGAAGTCGATACGAATCGTGCACTTGGTCGCAACGGCCTACAGGCCGGTTTCTAAAACCCTGTCCAATCCGAAAGGGGTACATAAATACTGCAATAATATTACCAAAAAGTAATGAAAAATCGTATCATTATTGAAAAGAAAAAGTTACTGCTATTTTAAATTCACATTTTTAGTGCCAAAATTATCCTAAATCCATTAAATATTTGCAAATTTTCAACAGGAGTCATAGGTGACTTGTGACTTGTAGACACCCGCTAAACGACGCCGACGGCCGCCCGCGCCCCATGTAATAAATAACCTGTACCCTAATTGCGTAACTTATTTTCGTAAACAATTACGCCTAATCTGTTTCATTTTGACAGTTCAACAACATTCATTGCGTTATTTACGTTGTTGAGCAGATTTTTTTTTCCAACTTATGAAGCAATGGATTAGCAATCTGTTTCAAATCGAAATAGATTGTGATTGTGTTGTATTACGCAATTAGGGTACTGGTAAAATTCCACAATGAAAAAAAAAAGTGACGAATTTATTTTTTTATATTTTTCTTGAAAGTTACCACGTAAATAGACCTCAGTAAGATACTTTTAACAACATCCTCACGGCTCGGACAGGTTTTTTTTTACATGTTGTATAGTTTACCTGGCCGGTGCGACCAAAAGTCGTGGTCGTGGCCATCAAGTACGCGACATCCCTAAGACTATTCAACATTTTTGGGGGGGATAGGGTAAAGGGAAAGTTGATAGGAAGGGTAAGGTAAGAGGTAAGTTTAAGAGCGTTTATTCTGAAAGTGGGCAACTACGCAAATACTGTTTTGATTAATTTGGCAATATTACTGTATGGAAATAAGAAATATGGCTAACTAGCGAATTAGAATATTAATAATGAATTGCAATTATAACACTGAATTTGATGTTGTAACCGCTTAAGGGCCTGTGCACACCACGTTTATTAAAAGCGCCGTCGACGCGCGTTTTAGAAACGCGCGTCGACGGCGACGGCGCCCTTTTATCCTACAGGCTGCGTCTGACTCGCGTGCGTATCGCGTCTGTATCGCTACAAACGCGCGTCTACGGCGCGTTTAAAAAACGTGGTGTGCATAGGCCCTTAGGTGTGAAAAAGGCATTTGGAAAGTTTCCAAATACTTTTTTTAAATCTAAAACTAAATATTCGGTGTTACGATATTAATTATTGCATTTCATAATCAATATTTTAGTTCTCTAGTTAGCGACATTTCTTAATTCCATACAGAAATGTTGCCAAATTAATCAAAACAAGTAAATATTTGACAGCTATTTACGACGTTGCCAACTTTTAGTACGAACCCTCTTAATGTCAAAGATTAAAGTGACAGATAATACAAATTAAACATCAAATACCACAATGGGTTTATGGTTTCGTCTTTTACAAGATGCATGATTTTTCCGAGATGGTCGAAAAAGGATGTTCGCACCGGGTAAGCAGGCGTCGTCACATTGTAATCCATCTCATATAGAAGCCTTGAAATAAAACTTTTGTTAATATCTTTATTAATTTTTAAATTAATGTCTGTAATTTTTATGGTGTACATAATAAAGAATATTCTATCTATCTATCTTATTATCGGTTCCTAAAGCCTTAAAACGAATGGTTTTCCTTATCATTTGTTTCTTTTGAGATACCATAGGCTTTGGTCTTTTATTTTATGCTGTAGGCGACGTCTGACTTCAGCGTCAACGTTCCGATCGACGTCTGAACGTTACACACAGCGTCGGCGGTCAATACGTCCGCAGTGGACGAGCTGATAAAGCAGTCCTATGTCTGTTGTTTATCTGAGTATTGCCACCTTTGGAGTCCGTGGAGTATTGACTGACCTCTGTCTTCAAGACCTCCATTTTGGCAAATTCGTCCAATATTTTACATCATCCTCCACATCTCCAGTACCTCTTACGCAACATACACGCATGATCACTGCTGGGACACAGGCCTCCTCTCTGTGAGAAGGAGTGGGTCATAATCCACCACGCGGGCCCAGTGCGCATGATGGATGTCAGATGTCTTCGTAATTTTTAATTTTTTAGTGCCTGCTTGTGTTTGAAATTCGAACCCGTAGTCTGTTCCAAGAGATGTATTAAAAAACTTAAAAAATTAAGTGTTATGATTATTTGACAACTTAAACCCGAAATTCTAATTTCAAATCACCATATTAAAGATGTTTTCCATTTGACAATTGAGGTTCAATTAACAACCTCAATTTTTGACGATAATGTTTCAATTCCAATGGAAAAACTGGTGACTGTGATGAGATATAACTGTCTTAATACAGATGAATGGGTTACCAATTCCCTTTAGTGAGTGATTGTGTCCCTTTAGTGAGTAAATTTAACCGGAACATGGTTTGTTTACACTTTTATGAGATATTTTTGGAACAAAACATAAGTCTGGGGCTGTTACAACTGCTTTCTACAAATTAGTTCTTGTGTATGTTTGACATTACCTATTGATCTGCTTGAGGATCGGCACGGGGGTGGAGGCGGTCGCCTTGGGCTCGGACGCGATGTACCGCGGCGCGCGCTCTTCTGAGTACTGCGCGTGCGCACACGCCACTAGAGCCAGCACCGCCTGCGCAGGAAAAAGGGAAAATGTTAGAGAATATGAAGGTTTTGATGGAGTAAAGACATAGAGATGAGCGATCATTCTTTTGAAACTTTGATGATTCGACGAGTGCCTCGAGTTTAAATAAAATGTACATACAAAAGTAGCAAAAAATGTTAAAGATTTTGTGGTTCCTGCAGATAAGTAGGTATAACGTTTATGTTGAAGAAAATGTGTGTCTTATTATATTATATAAAAAGACTGCAACTAAAAAGTTCAAACCAAGCTCATTTTTAAGCAGTCTGATGTAGTTGTTGGCGGTAATTTTAGTTCAATTTCAGATTTGATACCAATTATCACCAACTGCATCAGACTGCTTGAAAAGTGAGTTAGGAACTTTTTAGTTGCAGTCGGGTTTCTTTTTAAAACAAAACCCTGTCTAGCAAAGACACAGTTTTGTTTTTCCCGCAGTCAGGTATATTCTAAGTTTTATAGATATATAAAGAGCTTTTCAAACCTACCCAAACAAAGTTTAGGCGCAAAAGATGGCAAAATAAACATTTTGACTAATAAGTAGGCAAATAAGTATAATATATTGCAACTAGCGAACCCGACAGACGTTGTCCTGTTCGAACAGCGCCACCTATTGGGTCCAATTGTATTTTCAAACCATCCAGGATCCACTTAAATATACACACAAAATTTCATCCAAATCGGTCCAGCCGTTTAGGAGGAGTTAGGTGATAAACACATTTACAGAAGAATTATGTAGGTATACTAGCGGACCCGACAGACGTTGTCCTGTCAAAACATTGTCCAGCGGACAAAATTGTGAATCTAAACCATTCCCAGATCCCCTTGAACACACACAAAAAATTTCATCAAAATCGGTCCAGTCGTTTGAGAGAAGTTCAGTGACATACACACTCACAGAAGAATTATATTTATAAAGAATTAGAAGTAGGATCGACCAAAAAGTAGAACAATTATATCAAAACTGATAGGTAGATAATATCGAAATGAAGTACCTAACAACTTTTTTGTTTCAATTTATTTTACTGTCATAACATGATTTGCTATCTAACGAAATAGCAGCCACAATTGAAACAATATCAATCAAAATGTCTAGTTTGTTGCAATTACTTTGTTGAGAAACAAACGGGCCTTGACACCCGCGTTTGTTATATTAAAGTGTAATGTGTCATGTTGGGGTAATTGTGGGATGTGGCGGAATTTATAAGCGGCAGCGGTTTACGAAAAATTTCAAGACTCAAAATAAAATATTTTTTACTAGAGACCCACTACGACTTGACAAAACATCGAGATTTCTATATTATATGTAACTTTAATATTAATGTATTATACATATAAACTTTCCGGAAAATATTCTCTAAACGATGGCGAATACGTCATTAAGATCTGTTGCGTGGTTTAGAAGAACAACGCGGTCATACAGACAAACAGGGAAAGCGACTTTAATTTATAATAAGTATGTATAGATTTCGTAGAACACAGATAAATGAAAAATGCTTCAGAGTTTTTTTTTTCGTTTTTGGCAAAAATACTGTGGAGCATTTTTTTGTGGCAAGGTATTACGACTAATGGAAGTTTTATGTTTGAATTCAGTAAAACAATATTCAATTCAATTAATTTTTTTGAAACAAGACAAAAGATTGATAGTTCTAAATAATTGGTGTAACTTACATCTGAGTTATATGTTTACTTACACCGTGTAGGTATATTTATTAATCGCATACTTAGCTGTTCATCTAGGGAATCAAAAGAGAATCGCAGAGCTGAGCTGATTGCCGTGTAATATGTTCAGTTACAGCATGTAACGGGCTTTGTCATTCGTTATTTGCCTTAAATATTACATCAAAAACCAGCCAATTTATTGGTTTTAAGGCGACGATAACCGACTTTTAATGATTTTATACTGAAGATCACGTCTAAACGAGTAGTGTTAATGATTTGGAAAAAATATATGTTAAATTAGAGCATTTTTATAATAACTTAATATAGAAATATTTTAGATTATATTTATATAACATAGTGAAATTAATTTGTAAAGTTATGTCTAACGCGGATAAATAATTGAGAATCACGCAAAATCTATCAAGCGTATTTTTCTGAAACCTTCACCATTTAATTTAAAGATAGTATACGTATTTTATTAAAATACTTTTTGTTTTATAAATTAATAATAACGTACGACGCGACATGTTGCGTGAGCTCAGTACAGAACACGCAAGCTAACCACTCAAAGCCACTGGCATACATCTGTGTCTAAATTGGCCGGAAACTAGGATAACTATAGACATAATATTCTTATAAAAATAACCCTATCAATAACGCTTAATACCATCACCGACTTACTGCGCACTTCTGTTAGCAACACGCTTCTTTTTCTGCCTTGTACCACACTACAATGATGAAAGTTCACGCATAGATGGCTTAACGTGTCAAATATAACAGTCTGTCACAATGTACCAGCTGATCTAGAGTTAGGTCTAACTGTAGCAACATTAGTTATTTGTACCTTATAGCTGTTTCTTCATGTATTACACAACGGAGGTGTTTCTGTGATGTATTGTGGTCGATACGTGTAACTGTTTCATTTTTCTTCTTTTTCGTGTGGTTAGTGACTAACCTGGTGTCAGAGTTTTAAAAGCCTGACTTGACTTTACATGCCGTCGAGATATTTTTTTTTACTGTTTCGTTATCTTACGGTTGGTAAAGAAGATTTTTCAGTAGTTCCTTGATGCGGGAAGCGTTTTTGGCTTCTCCGTTCATTTATTTATAGGAGACCATACAAAAGCCTGATTGCACGATTAAGTTGAATGTGGCATACCAAAAGTTGAAGCAACCATAAAAAATTCTGTCTAAACAATGTTTAGATAAGGATGTTTACATGATGCAAGTCATTTGTTGCTTAAATCTTATTGTAGGTATGCCATAGACAAGAAACTTTTCTTTTTATCTTTCTTTATTTAGGGGATTTTTGTACATATATGTGACAATGTCAATCCCATCGTCCTTTTACAAATAACGACTAACTCCTCAACTAAATTAACGAATCTTAGTCACACAAAACTTATCTTAATCTAATTTCCTATCAAAAAAAGTATAATATAATATTTTTGCTGAGGCAAGAAACATGCATCGTGTAAATGGGGCTTTAGTTTGAATTAGATTCTAAAGAAATTGAAATTGATTGCTAATTTAATTGTATAATTTATAAATGTTATGAAATTGTCACTTTTCCCTTCAGTAGCCATTATTGGCACTATTCCTTTCCGCCATCTTTGAATGTCGTATACTGTTTACTGCATAATATACTCTTTCTTTTAAATAACGTTCTTCTGGCGATACCCAATATTAATATAATATGCTGTGATTTACCTTTTATCTCAATTTGACCGAGATCTATGAGTCTGTTGAGGTTATTTGTACGAATGTACGCGGTACGACACCTAGGCTAGATCACATGGAAACCTGCCATTCTTCATTATTACTTTGACTCACACATCGACTTATAAATTGTTTTTTTTTTTGTGGAACATCGTCAACTTTTACAATATTTTTAAATATGTAAGTAACATGTATCTATCACATAGTTAATGTTTCTATCATCGCTTCAATTTGAATTATTATTACCTATTGTGGTATAGTAATTTTATTCTAGGTAACTATAGATAGATAGATTTCTTGCCCGTTCTTCTCCATACGAAACTACCTTTTGGAAAGGGAAACTGTCTGTAGAATCAATTATAATTTTTTGGAAATTTTGACGTTCAAAACTGCCTTATATGTATGTGCCAATTTGAAATAAATTATTTAATTTTTAACTCGGTGTAAAGCAATCGACTAAAATATTGGTGCCGATTCTCTTGTCACAAATGCCTCTAAACTAAACTAAAAATCTCCAAAATTTAGTTTATTTCTGTCAAACGACGATTTCCCATTCTGAAATAGACTAAAGCGACACAACTTAACTATATTTTAGTTTGACAGCACTAAGATGGCGCTGAGATATTAGTTTAGTGAAAATGGCAATTTTGCTATTCTGAATTTGACGTTTTTAACCTAAAATTTAGATTTTCTAACTAAATATGACTATTTTTAATCGCGACTAAAAACATGTGGAATAAAATTGGTTGTCATGAACTAAAATTCACACCAACACCTCTACTTCAGATGAAAAAACAGTACAGATTTTTTTTTTTTTTTTCTTTTTCTTATATCTCGAAAACGGTGTGTCCAATCGCAAAAATAATGAAAATTTCGACACCCTTTATATAACCTTTAAACCCCTAACACTCTACATGTAGGTAATATTTTTTCTTATTTTCCACACAAAAAGTGAAAAATCCATATAAAACACGTCGAGGCTGCCCCCCCTGCGCGCCTCCGGCTCTAAGATTCACGTGGTTAGGTATCACGTGTGGAGTCGCGGTTGTCAAATTCGATTTAGATGTGTCAAAATTATTTTTAAATTTAGAGAATTTATTTTGCAGAATAGCTTTGAGATTCTCATAGTCAAAAGTAAGGAATTTTAGTGATAGTTTAGTTCGGTGTACAAGAGAATCGGCACCATTGTCTTGTTAATTTTGATTCAATCTGCCTAGCCTTTTCCCAACTATGTTGGGGTCGTCTTCCTGTCTAACCGGATGCAGCCGAATTTCAGTATTTTACATGGAGCGACTGCCTATCTGACCTCCACAACCCAGTAACTGGGTAATACGGTACCCCTTGGTAAGACTGATTGTCAGACTTTCGGGCTTCTGACGACCCGTAACGACTGTCAAAGAGCCACGAATGACAGCCGGGACCAACGGCTTAACGTGCTTTCCGAGGCACGGAGAAGTCTCGGTATGTAAAGATGGTCACCCATCCACGGACCAACCGCGGCAAGCGTAGCTTAACCTGATGGATCGACCCGTGCGGCTGTTATTACTTAACCACGAGCTCCTCAGTCTTTGATTACAGTTAAGTTTAGTTGTTGACCATAAAAATAATTACTTTTAACACTGATTTCATTCACTTTGTTTTGCAACTGGCACCAAACCATGTAACCGAAATATTATTAGGTAATACTATATACCTACAGCAATGTTATGCGTAGTTTTTTTTTCCATAAACATAAAACGCCAATAAACGATTCGTGATAAAAACAAGACCGCTGCGTGTTTATTGCGCAAAATCAATTTGTTGTTGTTGTTACAAATATAAACTGTTGTTTGTTACAAATGAAAATAACTTGCACACACACCAATGTTTATTAAGTGGTTAACTATTACACATTATTTTTAGAATAGAACTAGCTGACCCCGGCAAACGTTGTTTTGCCAATTATTTGTTTGGAGTGGACAACCCTTATCACTTAGACGTATGAAAAATAGATAGTAGCCGATTCTCAGACCTACTGAATATGCATATAAAATTTGGTAAAAATCAGTAAAGCCGTTTCGGAGGAGTAAGGTAACTAACATTGTGACACGAGAATTTTATATATAAGATAAAATTATTATTGAAGTGAAAACTTCTTTAGGCGCGTTGGGCATTTTTAAGATGGGACTAAACGATTGATTTCGCGACACTGTAACGCAATTTACCGACACCGTGGGGTAAAAGACATCAACGCGTTGATTGCGCGGTGCCGATTTTTTTTTCAAGTTTTCACTTCTGTCGGCACTCCCGGAGTGCCACTGTTTTTATATTGTTAGTGCAAGTGCTTAACAAATAAAATTGGTCAACATTTTTAAAAGTATGTCCACGACAAGGGTGTAATACTATTCAATAATTTAAAAAAAATTAAGGAGCTAGTGACGTAAGTCATTAATCATTATAATATAATTTACGAAATTACAATCGATTGATTTATAAGCCATTGTTTAAGGAACTTAGTTTGCTCACCTTACCGTCTATGTACATTTATGAAATGGGAGTGTTTGTTCACTGCAACCTGCATTTATTTGAAAAGCTGCGCTCTCGCCGTTATCAGATCAGAATACCTAATGTTACCTCTCATAAAACCGTATTTTTCGGCAAAAGTGTGCTAGGTATGGCTCCAAAAATATATAATAGTATACCAGAAGCTATTAGAAATACAGTATCTGGGATCCTTTAAGAGGTATTTGTTTAAATTCCTTTTAGATAGATGTTACTACTGAGTTTACTACTGATAAACAGAGGTAGTGAGTATTGTGACAGCAGTGGTGGCCCAGTGGTAACGGCCGTGACTTACAAGTTGTAGGTAGGTTCGAACCCAGACAGGCGCTTTACTTTGTGTGGGCGCTTTATTTCATCACCACTGCTCTCAAAACGGTGAAAACATCGCGAGGAAACCGGCATGTCCTAGAACCGAAAATTCGAAGACATGTGACATCTACCAACCCGCACTGGGCCCGCGTGGTGGATTACGGCCCACTCCCTCTCACAGAGAGGAGGCCGCAGTCCCAGCAGTGGGAACATTTATAGGCTGATGATGATGATGAAACAGAGGACGATTCCAACTTGCTAATTAGACACTTATGATTTTATTTATTGACTAAGTATGAATGTGTTTATTTGTCTAAAATTATATGACCTGTTTACATAACTGACATATTATTTTAAATTGATATTAGATATTATTTCTTTTAATGTAATCTATTGGGATGCCACCTTAATTGTAATTGCTTAATTTTGTAAGTCATAAATATTGGCAAAACATAGTGCGCATATTTTAGACAATATACTGTCTGCAATCATACCTATGTTTAACAAAATAAATGATTGATTGATTGATTGAATATAAATAATCCTAATTTAATTTAAGTCATAATGAAAAATTCTTCAGACGTTTTCACGGTTCATTAAACTTTTCACGCCGTTCAGTCGGTTCATTCACAAAAAAATCCTGAACATTTAAATCGTAACTTTGAAATGACATGCACGATTCTTGAATTATGAGGAATCGTGACATTACGTCCTGCCTATATCAAATGAACGCGGCATAACTGGATCCAATTTCAATAAAGCTTTTTATTTCCTTCTACCTATACCTAAAGGTGGACCAGTATAATATTATAAATAATTATAATACGGCACAAAGGGGCTAGGAAAGTAGTAGTTAGAGGCCACGGTCCGTTCACTGGACACAGAGCAGCATATCCAGCATAACAAGTCTGCCACGCCCTTGAGTTGGCAAAGATTGATACTCAATTTTGAACTTTATTTTATAAGCATAAGGTTTATAATTATTTGGATTGAAAGTCGGGACTAGTTTGTTGTCGTTTCCGATTTTATATAGAGCATTTAAGTGTCGTGCAGTTTCGAATCGTATTGCAAAGGCGTAGGATTGGAATCCGGTTGCGTTCGATTCGATTTATTGCAAAGAAAGTATGCGGAAATATAATGCATGCAAGAGACAAGTTATAGCTTTTTTTTACTGTCAAGGTCATACTTAAAGTAGTTTCAGATTGATGCATTTGTTTTATGTTTATAAAACATTTAAAAAATGTTATTATTGAAGATTTACGTATAACTTCATTAAAATGACACGAAAGTTATGTTAAGTAATGAAAACTGTAAGTAGATGTAATCAAAATAAATCACAAATGTTTATCATTGTTCATGCTTACTTGACTCACATAATTTATTAGTAATTAGTGAATTACACACTCTTTAAACATTTAGATCCCTTTAACGCAACACAGTCGCTTATTAAATTATGTTATAACTGTGTGAAGCTAACGTCAGCTGCCTTTTAGGACCAGTTTTAGGATAAGAAGTATTAGGAGATGATAGTTTTTAGTGAGAAGTTACTAAGCTCAGGTGGAAGTATTTGATCGAGTGACCCTCAGTTCAGTCTACTTACACGGATGACAGTAGCGTGAAGCACCATAGTATTAAGGAAAAGAAAAAAATCTCTTATCATTCATTGACGCGGTTGTCCTACTGCGCATTCTACATTATGACAGTGCGCGGGCGCAAGTCCCCGGTAGTATGGTATGTCACAGATTGATTTAAAACTTATTGCCACCAGTTACCTGACCATTGGTGACTGCAGTGATAACAACTTGAGGTCTATAGAATATGATGTGGTATTTTGGCAATGCGCAAGGAAATTGACATTTTTAAACCTTTTGTAATGTATATAAATATTGCTATTTATGTATCCACATTTGCATTTTGGTGATAAAAGAGTTGCAATTAGCACAGTATTTAAGAACGTCGCGTATAATAAGAGTTTAGTCCCATCTCGACACCTTCCCATCTCGGCATCCATGAATTTATTTATCATGTCAACAAAAAATTCCGATATATATATTATTATTTTCGTCGATACTGCGTTTCCATTTTTCGATGTGTACCTAACAATAGTTTAACACAGGATGCCGAGATGGGAATTTTTCGTGTTAAGGTGCCGAGATGGAACTAAACCATAATAAGATTTGATACGTTGCCAATTTTGTTTTCCTTCCGTACCTACTCACATTTTTAATTATAACACTATCGTCATTTATCTTAGATACGAAACCTTGTAGAAACATAAGCAAGTGTTCGTTATCTCTTATCGCTAACTTAGCATTTCGCAATTAACTGGTTAAGTCTGAAACTAGCTCAAATCTCTAGGACAACCGCATTGAAAATTACACTTGTTTTATTTAAACCACAGTGTAAAAATAAGAAATATTTCATCATGTAGAAAACGGCAATCAAACTAGATGAATATCATAGGAACATCTGACAATTACTGTGATAAAAAAGCAAAAATAGAAAAAAAATAAAAAAGAACTTAGTTCTATTTTTAGTTAATAAAAAAAAATCAATGACTTATTCACTCTAAACTTCAATACCTAAGTACAAATAAGTTTCTGTTTTAAAATCAAAAGTTTCATCGTCATTAAGATGTTCGTAATAATTTCACAAATTACGTTATCAAACACACGCGAACCTTATCAAACACATCACATAATTGTTAACAACTGCATAACAAAGGAACCACCACTTAACGTCACTTTTCCATTATTAACTTTCACTTAGTAACAAGTTAAATTAAAAACACTTACTGAAATAAAACAATTATTAAACAAAATGTAAATAAATTTAGTAAAACAATGGCGTAATTATTACAACACTTTTTGTGGAAAAAATATATAAATAATGGGGTTATTTTGTAAGCGATCCACATTGCATATCAAACAAAGAGATAACAGCTTTAATTTATTTTAATAACTTGAATAATTAATAGCCATTGCAACCGAAAACAAAACGTTATCACTGACAGTTCAGATGTTTAAAATTTTTGTAACCAGCCAGCATTTTGATCTGTCAAAAATGGCAAATATCACCAAAAAGGTTAAATTGTTTTCTTTTTTTCAAAAAAGGTTTTAAATAAGCGAGTAACATACCAATCGCGTGAACGGTGTCATGTTGGCAAGTCGGAGGCGCGGTGCGGGCGCACTTGTCTTTTATATCAGCCACGGGGCGGGACCTTTCACTCAATTTTTATATATTTCAACTTTAGGGGTGATGGGAATAAATATAAATCAAAAATGCACTACCTAAATAAACCACATAAACTATTTTACACTATATTTTTAGGAAAATTTAAATACATAGATTTAAAATAGCAAGAAATGTTTAAATGCGTGCTGCAGTTGCTTCTGCTTACAAAAACCCGATTTATTTTTATAACAAATAAAAATCACAATAACTATTTTTAGTGTTTTAACAATAAAAAGTAAATAAATATAGTACCATTGACCTTCTATGTTTGTATAAAGTACTTGAGAAGCTGATTTTGATCCACAACCTTGGATATTGTATTTAGTTATCACTGAGTTTCTTGCAAATATACTTTGACACTATTAAATTACTGAGGTACGGTCTCCGGATTATAATTGTGGACCATAGTGCATAGTGACTACCATTTAGAAATGGTACCTAATACTGTGTTGCAACCAACAGGACTGGTTAACACAAACCTGGAAAACTGGGTTGGTGACACAATTTCAGAGTCAACCTTTGAAAATGACACAAAGAATAATTCTACTGGCCATAATCATTATTGATTTATCATTTTTAACCCCCAACGCAAAAAGAGGGTGTTATAAGTTGACCGCTATGTGTGTGTGTCTGTCTGTGGCACCGTAGCTCTTAAACGGGAGAACCGATTTGAATGCTGTTTTCTAGCGATGGTTCTTAGACATGTTTTTATCAAAATTGCTTCAACTTTTTGAAGATCATCAGCTCTTTTTTTTATTTGAATGGATTTGAGTACCTTCCACAGGTCTGATCGAATTGAAATTTGGTATTCTGTTACTTCAACAGTAACCTTGAACTGATGCTACAACATCACCTGGAATTTGCAAGATACCCAACTCCCTTACCAATTTATAGGACAGGTATCGTGTTTGATCTCATTGGAATGTTCTCAATGAATAGGTTATAGATAGATGGTGAACAGGGTCTGGTGGTGAGTAGGAAAGATAAATGAGGAAATGTTTGTGTCGGAGATTTTTGAAATGAAAACTTCTTTAGGCGCGTTGGGCATTTTTGAGGTGGGAAAAAGAATTGAACTCGCGACACTGTTACCGACACCAGCTTTTGACCATTAAAAAGACATCAACGCGCGATACATTTTCTTTGGGATTAATGGCATTCCAAACATTGAGACATGACAACGACACGATTGACATTTCCCTTTTTTACCGACTTCAAAAAAGAAAAGTATTTCGTGCACAATAAAATTGTTCAAGTTTTCACTTCTGTCGGCACTCCCGGAGTGCTACTGTTTTTTAATGTTAACTGTTAAAATTGTACCTGTTATTGTCCCACCCCAACCAGAAATTCGAAGACACGTAACATTTACCAATCCACACTAGGTCTGCGTGGTGGATAATAGCCCACTCCCTCTCATAAAGAGGAGGTCTGATTGGCTGTGTTTTCCACCAGTGAAAACATTATAGGCTGATTATGCTTAAGTTGTCTATCATAACCTGTGTGTCACTGGACAATTTGGATAGTGCAAATTGTGCAGGTAGTAAGGAGGAATGTGTAAGAAGGTACTACAAAACCAGGGTGTCACATGACGTCTCCAGGTTGGTGTTTGAATGAAGTTGGATGCCTATAAGGAATAGAGCTGTATACAATGTCGCCCATGGGCACGTGACTGTCAGCATCTTTCTTAATATTCATGACAAATGATCGAAAATTAACTTTAAAATTCTCTGGTCAAAGAATTAGCATTGCCATTCAACATGGCAATGCTGCCAGTCTTCTGGGCACGTTTTCGGATGACAACGATGCGGACGAGTACTTCGACGCCTAAGTGTCGTTTTGTTTTATTTTTATTTACACAGATAGTTAGTTAGTCTTTTAAATTAGTAATTGGGTAATTCAAAAACATTTTCGTAAACTTTAAAAGGGAGGGTCTATCTTAATTTTTGTTTTCATTTATTCTTTTTTGTTTTATTTTTTTCAATAGCCCCTATGATTTTACGAACTTGTGAAAAAAAAAACTTTATTTTAATGTCTTCTCCTCCGTTTTATTTTAATAGCCGATTCATTTTACTAAAAATATTAGTTATTCAGATAAAATAACTCATCATCTTTTAGAAATAATAAACAGAATCCAAATCGAGCCAATTACATCGGAGATATGGCAAACGCTACTCAAAAAAATTAAAAATAAATAATATGAATATTGTGAAGGACGGCACGGTTGACATCTGTCGGGCATGCCACCGTCCCGGAGAATCAATCAGACACATTATTTCTGGCTGTTCTCGTCTGGCTAACGGAGACTACTTGCATAGGCACAACCTTGTAGCCAGGATTATCCACCAGCAACTTGCTCTAAAATACAGTCTTGTGGAATCGGAAGTACCGTACTATAGATATGTGCCCGACCCAGTCCTCGAAAATGGCAATATCACGTTGTATTGGGATCGATCTATCATCACTGACCGGACTATTGTTGCCAATAAGCCAGACATAGTGGTGATAGATCGATTAGAGCGTCGCACAATGATTATTGATATAGCGGTCCCGCATGACGAGAACCTCGTGAAAGCTGAAAAAGATAAACAGATTAAGTATCTTGATCTGGCTCACGAGGTTGTCGACTTGTGGGATGTGGATACAGCAATCATTGTGCCGATAATCGTTACGGCCAATGGCATAATAGCTAAGAGCCTCGACCAACACCTGAGGAGGCTCTCGTTAGGTAGCTGGATCAAGGGCTTGATCCAGAAAGCAGTACTCCTGGACACGGCGCGTATCGTTAGGAGGTTCCTCTCTCAGGAGCCCTGACCACCGGTGGCTTGGACCCTGTTCCCGACACCGGTGGGCTACTATTTTTTATATTTTTAAATGTTTTTTTAAATTATTTTTATAAGAATATTTAAAAATGTAAACAGTATGTTTTAAAATGAAAAATAATAAAGATAGACCCGGGCCTTTTAAAGTTAATTTTCAAAAAAAAAATATGAATATTCAGAAAAATACGGGCGGTCACATGCCCATGGGTGGGGTCCACCCTTTACAGCAGAACTTTTCATGTCATAATATTATTTTGCATAACAGCGGATAGCATAAACTTCATTTCACAGAAAAATTTTTGGCAGACACTCATTTATCATACATTCAAAACTTATAATTTTGTAAGTCAGAATCATCTTTAGGCATAAATTTCTTATATTAAATAATTTTTATGCCTTTAAAATATTGGTTTAAAGAAGATTATGCCAAGTGTGTTATGCCAAATGAATTTCGGAGCATTAAGATTCTGCCAGATAACCTACCCCCATGGGTGACATTGTGTAGGCTCGTGAGCTCGTCTTCGTGTCTATATGAGTGTTTCCGTTCTTCTTATTTCCCTCGTCTTCTCGCGTTGGTTCTCGGCTTTTGTGTTCCAAGTTTAAGTTTCCTCTCTTTACCTGTAGATATTTCTTACAATATTAGATATTTATCAAGTAGGTCATTGTGACATAAGGTGTGATATAATGTTCAATTTGTCTCTTCATCGGTAATAATACCTTTCATATTATGCCGACGTTATATGCTTAGATACATGGATACTATCGGTGTTAGATGTGAGAAAAGCGGGTCAAACTGTACAAAAACGTCAGTGCTGAGGCTTGGGACTTAGCTCACCTGATGTAACATGGAGTGCAAAAACATGATTAATTCACAAGTCAATTTACCCAAACAGGGCGAAAATTGTGTTGTCGGAGAGATCGTGTCATTCAGTGCCTTACCTAGGCAACGAGATATTTCGTGCAATTTATCTGGCTAAACACGTCCATCCATAAAACAAAAGTAAAGTTAAGAAAAATCTTTTTACAAAAAATACAACCGACTTCCAAACTACAAAGTGAAAAATAACTTAAATTTCAGAAGTCGGTGTCTTTGGATCGGTATTTTTGTTTTTTGACGCCGACTTTCGAAATTAAAGTTATTTTTCACTTTGTAGTTTGGAAGTCTGTTGTATTTTTTGTGAAAAAGTATATTTTTTCACTTTTTAGTGGGTTGGTTTGTAATTTCTCTAAGTTACAATAGCCTTATGTCAACTGCTCATCAAAAATACCCAAATCGCTATAGATGTGCCTGTAATATTTGAAGAGTTCCCTCGATTTCTCCAAGATCCCATCATCAGATCGTGACCAAATGACAATGGGACCAATTTGAAAGTATATCTTTTCAAACAATTTTTTTTTTTTAAATCGGTCCAGCCGTCTTCGAGTAATCGGGGAAAATACATTTTAAAAAACGTCCGAAGAACTAAAAACTTCCTCTTTTTTTGAAGTCGGTTAAAAATACAACCCTAATCATGTTACCAAAACACTTAGACAGTGAAATAAGGAAACTTCCAAAGAAGAAGGAAATCGACAAATTATGGTTGATTGAATTAACAAAGGATTATAAATGAAATGAAATTGTTTATTTTGTAAATAGGACATTGGAATCACTTTTAAACGCCATATTAAAACAAAAAATACTAGGTAGATGAGTTCGGCATTTCCTATCTGACTACTCTGAGAAGAAAGGCCGAAACAAACTCAGAGGTCGCAGTCTCTTTTAAAGTGAAGAAATAATTTTGGTCAGGCCATATGAAGACTATGTAGATAAGTGTCGGAAATGGTCTTTTGAGGAAAGAACCACACTGATTTGAGTGGACCTGTCCAGTCAGTCAAATTCAATTTAAAAGTCATTTATACAAACTAGGCTGAGAGTCAGCACTTTTCGAACGCCAAAATTATATAGAACAGTCCCCCAAAAAAGCCCACCCTTCACCACTTCCTAGTGCCTTTAGCTGGGAAGAAGAAGTGGCACAACACACCCTCCAGCAGCACAACTGTCTGTTCAAGTTAGAAACAAATGATTCTATGCAATAGTACCTATGCAAAGTAATTTACATTATGCAATACAAAACATAATTTAAATGATAAATTATTGGCCATTTGGGCACACGCCAATATATCAACCAAAAACATAGATAACTAAACTCAAGCAGAAATAAAAATAATCAAAACTAAACGTAAACAGAACTAAATATCTAAATAAAAGCCTCCAGGCATAAAGGACGTGCCCGCTTACATAAAGCTATATAAAGGTGTAATTGGAAGTTATAGGTAAATGATAAATTAGCCAAATAAACCATTGAGGTAAAATAAATGAACAGTTAATTACTAGTAACAGTAACAAAACCATGATCAGCAAGACGAGCAGTCACCACAAGAAGCACCCGTTCACGAGCATAACGCAAAGATCAGCCATTACCCCCCTCGCCATATTTGAGGTAAGGAGGTAACCCGACCCCCGACGCTACCGCAAGCAGTGACATCTAAGGGAGCATGATGAAAAAGCATGCAAGCATGCAGTGCAAGCATTTGTCAGTAATCGTGGAGCTCAACTCGACGAACAATACCAAAGAAAGGACATTGGTTTAAGACTCCCCTCAAAATTATATGGTAACTAGTTCTACTTCCCCTCTTAAGTCTGATCGGTTTCAAATCTAATTTACTAAATCTAGAAATAAATCACGAACATTACAGCGGCAATAAATGATTAATTACAAACAATAGGTGAATTCTCGTATAAACTAACCCGCACACGAATACGTGAGACACACAACCTTCAGGGGAACGGAAGAAAGTCGCGCCACAGCTCACACATCAATGTCGAGGTTAACCTGACCAGACTGATTGCCTAGCTACCTGAACTGTAGAGAATGGTTTCCAGTCTACACTAGGCGCTGAATATCAAATAGGTATAATGACAATGACAGTGAGGCGTGTTGCCAGTGATGACCTATGGTACTGAAACGTGGTCGCTCACAATGGGCCTTATCAGAAGGCTAAAAGTCACCCAAAGGGCAATGGAGAGGGCTATGCTTGGAGTTTCCCTACGTGATTGAATCAGAAATGGAGAGATCCGCAGGAGAACCAAGCCATCTTGGATTTTCTTTTGTTTTTTTTTCTGCCGGCGTTCTCTCTCCCTCTCTCTTTCTGTCTCTTTGAATTAGAAGAAGACAGTCGCAAGTATTAACATTTTTTAGCGTGAAGATTTCTGAAAGTTTACAAAGCGTGTTAAAGAACTTCGTTCCAATAAGTGGAAACAGACATACTGCATCCTCTTGATGCAATTCCTTAGTTGCCTTGTACAACAATCATAGCAGAAGAGTAAGTCCATCTGGAAACCATACGTCACCAATATGTAACAATCATTAGAAAGTCCTGTTCCTACACATACCAACTTAAAGTACAAAATCACAGTCTAGACCAGTTTCCTGGCTGATCTGTATTATAGTATCGTATGTTTTGCATATTCAATTGCCATATATAGGTACTACGTTATTGGTAACGACTTCCAACAAGGCTATGACGTGAAGTGGTGGCCATTGTGACTGTGTGTTTGCAGTACTTTTTTTTGGGTAGGAAATTATCAAATGTCTTCTCCCGCTCTGGGTGGAGCGGGAGGGCGTGTCAGACTCTTACTGACTAAAACCAACCCGTGTTCCTTCAGTTGCCTGTATGTTGCCAGGGGCCACGGTAACCCTTTCGGACAAACCTCGGACAAACCCGCAACCCCGGCAGTCATCGGCCCTAGCGCACCCCTTCAGGTGTTTACAGTCCTCAGTTTGATATATCACTAGTCAAAATCGGAAAAGTTTTTTACCGTTTTACGGAAGTCTAAAAATGGCTCCTGTTACCGGGAAGTTATATGGAAATTGGTCGTTGTGGGACGGGCAAGTGAAGCTGAGGAATGACGCACACGCCGCGAGAAAAGTGTCTAATACTAATTTGGTTAAATACATGAAGATGGACGGATAGAATTATAAATAATTACAAAAGAATGATTAGAATTCCTCTTTCATATATCTGTAAGCCGTAATATGCTGTGCTGACCCAAAATATGTCGGGAAATCGGGAAAAGGACAAAGGATATTTTACGCTAGATTTTATACCTTGGTCTAAAGAGCAGTGGTGGCCCAGTGGTAACGAGTTGTAGGTCGTAGGTTCGAACCCAGACAGGCGTTTTACTTTGTGTAAATTATTTCATCACCACTGCTCTAAAAACGGTGAAGGAAAACATCGTGAGGAAACCGGCATGTCCTAGAACCAATAATTCGAAGACATGTGATATCTACCAACCCGCACTGGGCCCGCGTGGTGGATCACGGCCCACTTCCTCTCACAGAGATGAGGCCTGTGTCCCAGCAATGGGAACATTATAGGCTGAACCTTAGTCTGTAAACCTCCGGACCACCACAACTTTTCTCAATGACTTCCTTCAACTATACAAGTCTAAGATACGGATTTCCTGACTAATCTAAATTGCACTGCCGTACTTGATCGCATATTCATTGAAGGCTGCTCTAGTAATTGGTAACATACGTTCAGAACAGTTAGTATGCTGGGTCAGTTCACTTTTATTTTACTTGGTCTTTAACACTTTTGACTCTCCACTCACTTTTCATAGAACTCATACGCCATGCTGCTGTACATATTGGAAGTGAACCCTCCGGGAGGGTTACCGGCATTACATTTGCGCTGAAGCTAACCATCGTGGATGGTCAACGACATTAGGTTTAAAACCATGTCATAAAACACTGTTAAACGAAGTAAAATAGTGTTTTCAGGGGTCTTGTCGCTATACATAGTTTCCAACCTTTAGTGAATATTTGTAACCGTGAACAAAAAATTAAAAATAAATAAAAATGCTTGGATATTAAAACCAACGCATATCTAGTAAATCTTGTTAAAATTTACATCAGATTTTATTTTCACCGTTTACAATGCTGTATTCGCTAGAAAAAACCTACATTTAAAATGAACCCTCTGCGAGGGCTCCCGGCATCCTATATGCGACTAGGTGGAGCCTCCAGGAAGGCTCCCGGCAATGAGCGTGTTAATATCACATGTTGGTTTTTTGCCCTTAATAAATAAACAAAAATGCAGGGCATGCAGGAAGGTGAGATTTAATTAATCTACTTATACCTGTCCATCGCCAACTGCCTCTTTGGTCCAGTGGTCCCAAGCGCTACTTCTGTGCATGAAGTCCTGAGTTCGATCGGCAATGTGTTATTGGATTTTTCCATCTGGAATTTCTCAGTAGCAGCCCGGAGTCTGGATTTGTGCCCGGTTGATGGCAATAGGCTCGCTCCCTATTACATGGGACTTAAACATAACAGACCTCATTTTTACCCGACTGCGGCGAAGCCAAAAAAGGAGGGTTATGTGTTTGACCTGAATGTATGTATGTGTATCCGTCTTTTTTAAAAGGTGATTACAAAAATATAAACAAGTTATATGTTTAAATGTAATTTGGAATGAGAAATGATAATAAACTTAAAAGCTAGAAGTAATAAAAAAAAAACTAAAAAACCCGACTGCAAAAATACGTAATTGAAAAATATATATTTTTGGCAGTCGAGCTTTTTAAATTACTTTTTTATTAAACAGCCCGCTGACAGACAGATGGACGGAAGGACGGACAGTGGAGGCCTAGTAATAGGGTTCCATTTGGCACCCTTCGGGTACGGATTCTTTTGGCGAATGTTCTCTCACAACTGTTTTGTTCACGTGTAGCTGGTTGCAGTAGAAGCTATAGTAGTACGTAATATAGCGACAGGTTGCTACTACGCATGCGTGAGGCGAAAACAACTATTTACTCATCATTATTTTCTACATTCTTTTATTAATTCTTAATTTCTTAAAACTGGTAGATTACAAAAGTGCGACAGTTTTCTTTAAAATCGTCATCTCTCACAGTAATAATTGACTTTAAACTAGTGTCCGTTTGGATTGAGAAGTCATGTTTTGTATTCAAACGCGGGTGCTACCAATATTTGTTGTAGGCCCGAAGGATGTTGTAGGTGGAACTTCTCAGTAGCAACTAGCAGCCCGGAGTCTAGATTTGTGCCCGGTTGATGGCAATAGACTCGCCCCCTATTACATGGGACTTAAACATAACTAGCGAAATGTGGGTGTTCTATTGGTACACCTCTGCCTAACCATTCGGGAATTACAGGCGTGATGTTATGTTGTTGTTGTAGGCCCGATCCTGAAATTTGTAGTAAAACTCTTAAAAAGTTACAGGACGTTTAAGTCATCAGCAATTTTTAACATTTGAGAACACCAATATTTCTGCTTATACCCCAAAAATAAGCAAAGAAATGACACCCATTACGTAAGTATCACTCACCGCGATTAGTGTTCGGGTCGTGTAATCGTGTCTCGGTTAAAATCTGCACGATTTACCAAAGTGCGATGCGCTTGCGCAGGGCAGCCGATTGGAGATCGATGCAAACCTTTTTGGGTATTTAGTGTTGGAAATAAAGTTATTTTAACCGACTTCAAAAAAGGAGGAGGTTCTCAGTTCGCCGGAATATTTTTTTTTTTTTAAATATGTTCCTCGATTACTCGAAGACGGCTGGACCGATTTGAAAATTTATTTTTTTGTACTTTCAAGTTGGTCCCATTGTCATTTGGTCACGATCTGATGATGGGATCTTGGAGAAATCGAGGGAACTCTTCAATTATTATAGGCACATCTATAGCGATTTGGGTATTTTTAATGAAATGTTGACATTAGGCTCTTGTAACTTAGATAAATTACAAACCAACCCACTAAAAAGGTGAAAAAAAAAACTTTTTTACAAAAATACAACCGACTTCCAAACTACAAAGTGAAAATAACTTTAATTTCGGAAGTCGGTGTCAAAAAACTAAATAACTGATCCAAAGACACCGACTTCCGAAATTAAAGTTATTTTTCACTTTGTGATTGGGAAGTCGGTTGTATTTATTGTAAAAAAAAAAATATATCATGTATGGACAGCTTTTTATGGCATGTGATGGACATTCAGTTCCTTCCGAAAATCTCTGATGATTGATTCAAATTCAAATATTTTTATTTGTAGAACATAGGTAAGCAAAAAATGTACAATTGTTAATATTAATAAAATTAACGCTATGTCTTGCCGTCAACGGCACACAAGTATAATATTCAAATTATAATTTCAAATTAATTAGTAATAAGTGCAACAAAATATTAAAATTAATTAATAAAGTATAACAATTCAAAGTTAACACATACCTAAAAACATTAATCATCAATTCTCATGTTGCTTTCAGAAATGCCGTGATTGTACTGTGTTCGATGACAACGTGTATTTATTGTACTAGATTTTTAAATTAGCTACTTTTGATTGAGTAGATACGAAATACTTAAAGTGTTTACAATACTCATTCGAAATTATAAAATACCACTAATTGGAGCTACATAGTTGCATTTTCATTCATTTAACAAGATAATATTCCATTCATGATACCAATTACAGAATGCCTCCATAATCTTTCTGACCTTGGTTCACAATTTTCTCCGGCAGCTCTAATTTATACGAACCAAATGGCACAGCAGTGTACTGTCCGCTTTCTGAGCTCAAGGTCATGGGTTCTGAAACAATAGCACAATTTTTTGTTTATCTTCCGAGATAATAAATAAGATTTGTTGCACAATAAATATCATGATTACACTATATCTATATCTATTCATACACACCCTACACTTACACACAGACACCCTACACATACACTATACACATACACATCCTACACTTACACACTACACACACGTTTCATCATACGCATAAACATTTTTAATTTGTGTTTTTTTTTTTCTTTATTCAAATTATAATTCTGTTTTGCACCATTAACTGTAAAATCTTTCCAAATTACTCAAATTGTATGTATGACTTTGTTGCTATGGAGAATCACCAACTCCTCAGTCATAGGAACCTACACCTAGTTTAAGAATCAGAGTTTTGACCTTTGTATTAAGCCTTTTTATGTTTTAGTCATAAGGGTATTGTTAAAGGCTATTTGGTGAAATAGAGAATTATTATATTATTATTTATTAATCGATTTCGATAACGAATTGTAAAATAAAATTGATGAGGGCAGGACGGCTTTTTGTTTTGGTTGTGAAATTATCAAATAACTTCTCCCGCTCTGGGTGGATCTGTCAGACTTTTACTGACTAAAACCCACCCGTGTTCCTTCGGTTGCTCTTTTTCTTTATAATCTCCCTAGGAATATACCATACAAAGGCGTTGTAAAGTCGTTGTTGTAGGCCCAAGTCTGCTAATGGTTTCTAGTCCAATTCATATCCTGATCGTAGTTACCTGGATGGTTTTAATGAGGTAAGAATCCCACACTCCCCGGTCTTTGCCCCGAAGGCTCTTCCCCTAAACATAAAAGTCACACGATGACAAAAGCAATGGATGATGATGAATGTGATGTGTGTGTGTGTGTGTATGGTCTGGTACTCGTATAGGTAAGTTTGAACATGTCTTTTATTTTTTACATTTTGTTGACAGCCCTGACCAACCTTGCCAGGGCTTCGCCCGAGCCCTGAATACCCAATCATGCATTTGGTACAGAATTCGTGCACCAAAAACCATTTGCTTAATTTTTTTACACCTGGCCCGTTTGAGACATAATAATTTGGTGATTGACTATCAATTAGTCAAAATAGATTAAAAGAGTTTACACTGAGGGACAGTGACGGATCCAAGGGGGAGGGGCTAAAGTGCTCAAGAGTAGTCTGCCGTCATAATGAAAAAGGGCACATCTAACATTTTATAAATATGGAGAAAATCGAGTTTAAAATTTTTATTGGTCTTTAAAACGTGGCTCAATTGTGCCTGTTGAGCTAACGGTATTTTTGTTTATCTTATTCCTAAAATTGTACAAAAAATATTGGCAGATGGGCCTTTTTTTTCTGGTTCCGAATATGCATATAACTAAATTTCGGAAAAAATGTTAGTTGTGCCCTTTTTCCTTATGACGGCAGTAGTGTGTGTAGTGTGTTTTATTTTTATTTTTTTATCAGCTGTTAATTATGTTGTGTGCTTTTTTGGTCTGTGCTAAATAAATGTATTTTCTTTCTTTTTTCTCAAGCCCCCCCTAAAAGCATCTGAGTTCGTCAGTGACAAATCTTAAAGTGAACTTGATATTATTCTAATTAAACTTTATAGCAAGCATTGTCGTCAATTATCACACTGACTTATTAATTATAAAATTATAAGCTAATCGTCTACTTTTACAATTTGTAAATATGTGAGCACCATGTATTTATCAAATAATTAAATTATCTGTCGTTGCTTCAGTTTTAATTCTTTTTACCTATTATGGTATAGTAATTTTATTCTATACTCAGTTTGAAATAAGATTAGACACTTAAACAAACCTTTTTACAGTCCGTTCAACCGATTTTGACTTATATACCGTAGGCGTAAGGATGGCATTAAAAGCAAAAAAAGTGGTTACAAACCAACTGTTTACTGCAGCTGCTATTTGTCATGCCACCAACGCAATAGAAGTCAAAATCGGTTGAACGGACTGTAAAAAAGGTTTAGTTAAATGTCTAATCTTATTTCAAACGGAGTATAGGTGCATCGTCTTCACATATAATTATTAAACTAATGTACGTACCTATACAAACAATTGTAAAACATTTAAAAAAAGTAACGGTGGAGTTTCTTGCCCATTCTTCTCCATACGAAAACTACCTTTTGGAAGGGGCGACTAGAATCAATTTTATTATTTTGTAAATTTTGACGTTCAAAAGTGCCATACATGGGCCTGTTTGAAGTAAATGATTTGACTTTGACTTAATAAGTATTATGTTTTCAAGTTTTTTTCTATTAAATGTTTTGTTTATGTGAAGAATTTTGAATCCGCACGTCACTGACGCTGTCCGGTTTGGCCGCCATGTATATCACCGAGATATCTGTGGTAGTCTACAACCTAACGAAGTCATAGAGGAATTTGGGTCTGTGGTCGTCATGGGGCTATTTGCGAAAAGTAATCCCAGAAGGCTTGTTATGCGGTATGCAAAATAAAATGTTGTGTGCCTTTTTACTTTTCAAAAACCTACCCTGAGTGGGGTCAAGCTCCTCCCAAACGACAATCCTAGATCCGCTGAGGGACATAATAGTTAGAGGTTTATCTAAAAGATTGTTAAGGCGCAACTAGCTGATACTTTTTCCATACCAATTTCGGGGGGTTTTATTCCACTGTTACACATTGTACATCCAAAGTAAAACATGAAATCGTTTTGTCTTATTATTAATTTTGTCTGTACAAAAGCAGAATAGTAAAAAAAAAGCAATTAAAAAGTTATGAGCCAACAAAGATTCGTTTTCCTGCTAATTCTAACGCAACTTTGGGAGTAAATAAGTAATAAAAGAAGTATAAAATCTCAAAAACAAAGCTCGTTCCGACAAAGCTCAATTGTTGAAGATTATAATAAACTTTATTCGTAATTGATTTATGCAGCAGTTTTTTCATAAAACTCCACCTTCCAAAGGACTTTTCGTAATTTTTTACGCGCTCGTTTTACTAAAATCGTTCTGAACGGTGTTTGTGTGCGTGCGAACTAGAGTTTGTGCATGTAGACCAGCGTCTAACTGCTCATCACTGATACTATCTCTGTCGGACACGATGCCAGGTGAGACAGCGTGCTTTTTGACCAAGCCCACCAATGAGTTCGAGCCCGCGACTAGTTCATCCATGGGTGGATCTAAATATTCACTGTCACTGAATTAAAGATTTTATTGTGTTTTAATGGCCTGTTAGAATGGTGTTAAACTTTATAAAAGGTCACAAATTCGATGCTGAAAGTTTTACTTTGTTTGGCAAAAACTAAACTAGTGAATATCTGCAAGTATTATCATGTGTCAACATAGAAACAAACAAACACAAAACATCGTGAGGAAAACGGCATGCTTTAGAAATATTTCACGACGGCATGTGAAGTCAAGTCAGAGGCCCAAAAAAAAAAAACAAAATATTTTATTTCACATAAACCTACAAGGGCACTTATGAAACGTTAGAAGCTAGGTGCACGGTTCCAATTGGTCGCTTCCTATGGAGAAGAGCCGGCAAGAAACTCCACGGTTACTCTTTTCAAAATAAATTGTTTCTACAATGTTTTCAAATTACAGTGTTAATAGGTATGGGAGGACAGTGTAGGCCTATCAACAAGTACCAGGTACTTAGTAAAATAGAAAGCGATCCATAAATCTACAGCCTACAACGTTCTAACATTCACAAAATCTAAAAGAAAAGAATCTATATAAAAGATGAACAAAATAATAAAAATAAGGACCTATTTAAACCATGGCGCCCATGGGCGGCTTTAAAACTCTGACACCAAGTTAGTCACTAACCATACGAAAAGAAGGAGGAACATAGAAAAACATTACTCTCCGTTCGGGCCACAGTCGGATAAGAACTGAAGACTGTTTATTTTGTACTAGCTTCCACCAGCGGCGTGGCCCGCGTGATATCCTTATAAATTATAGCCTATGTTACTCAGTGATAATATACCATACTACTGGTGAAAGAATTTTGAAAATCAGTCTAGTAGTTTTTGAGTTTATTCATACAAACTAACAAACATACAAAAAATCAAATCTTTTCTCTTCATAATATTAATTTAGATAATTTATTATTATCTTTTCTCAACGTTCTCGTTGATAAGGTGGGCTAGCAATCCTCACTCAAATATAATATGTAAATTAATTACTTTAAGGAAGAGTATGACAATTTAATAGAATCCAATTCTATTCTTCAAAAGGTTAAAGTTACTTCGAACAATACTAAGAATCCTTGGTTCCGAATTCTCACAAAATATATTTCGTTACGCTGAACACAAAAATGCTAATTGTATTCCTTTAACAGCATCCGATGTTAGAGATAAGTTCTCACATAAAACATTAACCTTCGTCTGTTCCTAATTGATATAAAGTTATCTGAAAGGAATGCGACGGTTCAGACTGTGTTCTTGTATTTTACGTTGTCCGCAACTTTGTTAAATACAATTATATAAAAAAACAATAAACAATATAAATTAACGGCTATTGACATTTTATTTTATTCTTTGACATTTATCTACATTACATTATATTATAAAATGACTTAGACTTTTGAAGTCATTTATTTAATCTTAATTAATTCTTTTGATTATTATCATTGTATGTTATAAGTATTTATTAAAATAACAAATTATTTGTATACTAATTGCATTGGTAGAACATTGATATCACGCTAAAATGTATATTTTTAAACCCTTCTGGCATTATAAGCGTGATGTTATGTTATCGTTATGTTCAAGTTTTCCAAACCGTAACCAATCTTTGGCTGGCTGCTTATGCTCCTTATGTAGTGATGGAAATACCGTAAAACAAACTTTTCTCGAATAAATCAAAACGATGCGAGGGAACTAGAAAACTTCGTGATGTTTTTAATATTTCTCACTAGACGTGGAAGTCAATGAAGGTGGAAGAAAGACTTTCTTATTCAATATTCCTCGATTCTCTAACACAATCCTTGAACACAAGCATTCTGAGCAAGTCTATTCCACATCCACATCGTTGGTTCGGTTGACAAGAGTGAATGCGAAATTCATTGTGGCTGTATTCCTCTACCTACCCCCTAAGCCAATGGTCAGCAAACTCATTAGTTAATAGAGCCAAATATCAATAATTTAACGACTAAGATTTCTTATGAGACCCAATCCTTTCTGTGTTTCGAAACTGACTCAGTACACTTTTCTTAATTCTTAAAATTCTCATCTTCTTTCACTACACAAGGCTTCCTAAAATTGACTTGATAAGAAGTAGGATGCCTTTATCATCATCATATCGGCTGATAATAATATGATGAAGGCATCTTACTTATTAACAAGTCATCCTTGGAAAACTTTTAAAGGTACAGTAAATGATGATTAATTTTCGATGTCCTATTAATGTTTGGTGAAAATAGTTCGGAAATAAATCTTTGAAATATAGTTTGAATCTTGAACAAAACTTGATATCATGCTTAGTGACCGAATGAACCACATGTGGCTCGCTAGCCGACCACTGCCTTAAGTGATGCTTGATGTAATGTTCAAATCAAATCAAACTTTATTTGTGAACATAGGGTACAAAATAAAAAGTCTTAAGCAGAGGTATAACTGTGTGTACCTGGTATGTGTCCTGTACTTTTCAATCTAAAGTACCTGGGCGACCGAGCTCTGCTCTGGTGAAAATAGACAATGCTCATTTAATAGTATAGGATAGTACCTACTAATTCCATGCTGCCATGTCATTATTCTAAGGTATCTTTCTCTAAACTTTGGGCGACCGAGCTCTGCTCGGGTGAAATACGGATAAAACGAATTTTTCCATATACGAGACCTAGCTAGATTGATTTTTCACCCCCGTATCTAAACCCCTATATTGCAAGTTTCATCGAAATCGTTAAAGCCGTTTTCGAGAACGTGATTACAAATAGGTATTTTTCCGGGCATTGCATTTGCAGTCATAAAACTCCCTGAACTATTCACACAAGTGATGTTAATAAAATAAATCCAAACGTCGTCATTCAGACTAAAGTAGCCCACCTCGACAGTTCTGCATTCTTCAGCAAAGGTCAACAATCAGGGCGAGACTGCGTTCAACTGTCTCAATTATATTAACTTAGGATATAATTGTCTGAATATGCAATGTCTTAACTGTGAAGAGTTGCAGGTAAGTTTCTTGTGTCATCATAATATATTATGTGATCAGCACGCGTAGCATGACCACCGTAGAAACGACGATTGTTTAATCACAATCTGTCATTTTGTCTATTCTTCCGTCGACAAAACTCGTTTCTACGGTGGTCATGCTACGCGTGCTGGTGTCCTATCCTATACTATTAAATGAGCAATATTTGTATATATATTGTAATCAAATTCTTTTTTTTTTGGGTGGGAAATTATCAAATAATTTCTCCCGCTCTGGGCGGAGCGTGAGGGCGTGTCAGACTCTTACTAGCTAAAACCCACCCGTGTTCCTTCGGTTGCCCTGTTGCCGGGGGCCACGATCTCCCTTTCGGTTTTCTTCGCAACCCCAGCCGGCATCGGCCTCAGCGGACCCTGTCAATTCTGTTGACATCTCTTTGAGGCGCGCGTGGAACACAACGCGCCGTCGACCCGGGCTTGGTCCTTATCGGACGGTGAGCTACCCATTGCTCATCGTCCGCAAGCCCGCGCCTACGGTGGCTGGAAATCGGACTGCGATTCCCGTCGCCCAGGGCGTCTCCTCCTGCGACGATTAGGGGCGTGAGGGCGCGAATTTTGCCTCCCCCTCAAGCGTTTCACCTCCTCCTTCGCGAGCATTACCGCTTCGCAGAAGGAGGTGACGGCCTCCCATATCCTCTCGCTCCGTACCATGGCCTGAATCAGGGCCGGACGCGAGAGATTACCGCCGCCGATCACCTCCACGAGGACACGGCGATGCTCCGTCCAAACCGGGTATACCTCCACCGTATGCTCCACCGTGTCCTCCGGGCGATCCACACAATGGTGACACCCGGGCGTTTTCTCCCGCCTTATCCTGAACAGGAACCTCCTGAAACAGCCGTGTCCGGTGAGGACCTGCGTCACGCGGCAGGTGAGGACCCCGCGGCGCCTCTCTAGCCACTACTCAAAGAGGGGTCTTATCGCCGCAATTGTGGCGTGCCCAAATGTGTGTTGAATAAAATAGAATAATTCTTTATTTGCACAGAAAGTAGGTACAAGATATAGATGTTAAGTTTAAAATGATCCTTATACTAACTACCCTAAGGCATGCAAACAGTTTAAGTTATAATAATAAAGATTCACACAAATTTACCATGTCAAGATAAAATTCAGTAAATAATTTGAAATAAGCAATACAATACAAAATGTCAAGTTCAATAAAATCACACTTATATTATAAAGGCGAAAGTTTGTGTGTGTGTGTGTATGTTTGTCTCTTCTTCACGCAAAAAGTGCTGAACGGATTTGGATGAAATTTGGCACACAGATAGTTTATAACCTGGATTAACACATAGGATACTTTTTATCCCGATATTCCCACGGGATCGAGACTTATGCGAGTGAAACCGCGGGGCGCAGCTAGTGGGATTATAAATTCGTCAAATTCGAGGTCAATAGGTACAGTTAAATTAAAATGATTTGATAGTGATTTAGATTGTATGATTTTCTTTTTTGTGTTTTTTATAATTTGTGTAGTCGTTAGAAATCCAAGATATCCGTGGCTCCCCATTGGCTTTTTATGCGAATACCAGCCATGAGGTTTTCAACCAGAAACAAAAAGATTTACTCAAATCAAAACCTCACTATTTTAAACGAATATTAACCCAGACACATTTTCCTACCAATAATAAAACAAGTCATGCTCTGATGACTCACCTCGCCCACTAGATGGCGTTGCAAATCATTTCACTTGCATTAACTTACATACAACTTACAAGTTAAATGTAAACCAGTTCGAGCACAAGTTATGAACTTAATACTTGTGTGATATAGCCAGGAAGTGAACACGACCTTGTGAGCACTTTCATACGTATGTCACGGCTGAGTTGTGATGTCAGTAAGTTTAAGTTATGAAAGATATTATGGTTAAGTTATGTTTAAGTTGATTGTTATTTACTGGCATGTGACTTGACTTAACAGCTCAACTTTTTGCCGTTACAATTTTTTTATCATGTTATTTCTTTATGGTGCAATCAATCTGCCTAGCCTATTCCCAATTATGTTGGGGTCGGCTTCCAGTCTAACCGGATGCATTTGAATACCAGTATTTTACATGGAGCGACTGCCTATCTGACCTCCACAACCCAGTAACTGGGTAATACGATACCCGTTGGTAAGACTGGTTGTCAGACTTTCGGGTTTCTGACGACCCGTAACTACTGTCAAAGATCCACGAATGACAGCCGGAACCAACGGCTTAACATGCTTTCCGAGGCACGGAGTAGTCTCGGTATGTAAAGATGGTCGCATATCCACAGACCAACCCCGGCAAGCGTAGCTTAACCTGATGGATTGACCCATGCGGCTGTTATTACTTAGCCACAAGCTCCTCTTCCTTATTTCTTTATCTGGTAATGTTAAAATAACTTTAATAGTATTTCCCTCAGCTAGAACTGGAATGCTCTATCCGTTAAGTTACCTAATTATAACTCCATTAGCGACCCGCCCCTTCTTCGCACGGGTTTTTTGACTTTAAAAAACATTGTGATTTCTTTATTATACAATAATTATGTAAAAACGCGCGGGCGCGGACGACCGTCGTTTATCGGGTGTCTACAAGTCATCAAGTCATAACTTATGAATAGTGATCGGATAATCGGATGCATATTTACCTAAAGTGTAGGTGTTGGCTATTACGGAATGCACTTTTGTATCGAAAAAATCCCGGGAATTCGGAATCGACAAATTTAGTTTTTTTTTACTATAGAATCAAATCGGGTGTAGGAATATTTACTTAGTTTAAGGCGTTGGCTAATATTATGGAATGCACTTTTGTATCGAAAAAATCCCGGGATTTCGGAATCAATAAATTTACTGTTTTTATTATAGAGTCAAATCGTGTGTAGGTACCTACTACCTACTATTCCTCTTACAATCAACATAGTCATAAATTGATGGGGAGCTTAAAATTAACTTCAAGTAAATACATATTAATAATTATGTAATCCCCTGTTTTTTTTTTAAAATAAATAACACAATTTAATAAAGACGACGTTTCCTCACCATGTTACAGACTAGTTTCTTATTCCCGAATTTTCTGGAATCCCGGGATTTATATTTAAAAATATATGCTTTAAGAAGTCGCTTCCATAATTTCCTAACTAAAAATGAACTTTAGGTAAATATGTATCCGATTATCCGATCACTGCTTATGAACCCCTGTAGATTTTTTTAAATGGATTTGGAGTAATTTTGGTACCAAAAATGTGATTTTAAAACTTTTAAGTAATATTATTGCAGTACCTATGTATCCCTTTCAGACCGGCCAGGGTTTTTTTATAAATTGTAGACAACAACTGCAGACCTTTCTATAAAATTAAATGCATCATCATCTGCCTAGCCTTTTCCCAACTATGTTGGGGTCGGCTTCCAGTTTAACCGGATGCAGCTGAATACCAGTATTTTACATGGAGCGACTGCCTATCTGACCTCCACAACCTAGTTACTAGGTAACACGATACCCCTTGGTAAGACTGGTTGTCAGACTTTTTGGGCTTCTAACTACCCGTAACGACTGTCAAAGATCTACAAATGACAGCCGGGACCAACGGCTTAACGTGCTTTCCGAGGCACGGAGGGATCTTGGTATGTAAAGATGGTCACCCATCCACAGACCAACCGCGGCAAGCGTAGCTTAACCTGATCGATCGACCCGTGCAGCTGTTGTTACTTAGCCACAAGCCCCTCATAAAATTAAATGCATGTAGTCAATAAATTGTTTACTACAGTTTTTTTTATTATTTTGGTATAGAAACGGATAAAGAGACGGAAGTGAACACGTTTTTGTATGCAGCTGACATTTAATTTAGTTTTTTAGTTTAATAGGTGACCCAAACCTTTTATTTTTAGTTTATATGACCTACATCAGATCCTGGTTCACTATCCTAACTAATTTTATAAATGCGAAAGTGAGTTGGTTTGTTTATTTGTTTGTTGCTTTCATACTAAAACGGTTGGACAGATTTAGATGAAATTTGGCACATGGGTAGACCATAACCTGGATTAGGACATAGGGTACTTTTATCTCGATGTTCCCACGGGATCGAGACCTATGCGGGAGAAACCGCGAGACGCAGCTAGTTATTACACGACTGCCCAAAAAGGAGTGTAATGTTTTAAATAAATAAGGTGCTAAGATGTTCAATAGGGAACACGGAAGGTGCTACGTCCCATATTCTGAAAAATAGAATAAGTGAAAGTTAGGAAACTAAAAAAGGTATTTATTTGTCTAAACTTTTCACACTCAAAAAGGTACAAAACCGGACTTAATGCCATAATAATAAGAACCATCCTTACTCTAAAATAACTAATTTAATTCCGAATATAATTATTTAACCTCAAAATAGATATAATCCCCAAATGAATCTTAAAGTCGTTACCCCAATATCATAATCTAAAACTGTTTAATAAAACTACATATTTACCATATTTCAGGGACAAGGAAAATAACATGAAACACCAAGATATTTTGTTATTCATTTATATGTCTTTGCCAATATCAAATTCAATATTCTACACCATATCATCACATCTCCTATTCCCCACATAATATCACTATTTAATCAGTATTCTAATATTTACCATAAAACTAATAGGTTACCTTAATTTACAGTAGATCTCCAACCAATACTAAGCCAATCTATCTTTTTACCGACACAGCCACTAAGCACATCTTACCGTCACGAGCGCCTGTATTTAGTTTTCATGTGCTGATGTGATGCTGGTGTTCGTGACACAAGTGTCTTTCTCTGATGTTACCTGGCAGGTTATAGAGACACTTTTACTTTTCAAACATGAATAGGTAGAAACCATGCTGCAGCAAAAATAAGAATGGCGGGCATAATTCACTGGAGAATCCTACCAATCTCTGGTGGTTCTGAAATTATAGTAAAGATTATAATGTACCTATATGTTACCTACAAATATCCATCAAAACAATACCCTCCGGGCAATTGACATTAAGAAGCTTATTGCCAAAGATGTATTCATGCACTTAGGACGGGCGAGGACATCAATGAGGACACAGATATGGCACACGACCGTATGTTGGTGTAGTTCACTGGTTCATATGAGGAAGTGACATTTAGTAACAGTGTACGGACAGCTTAATTTAAATTGTATGTACAGAGTAGTGTAGAGACAGAGGTTTTGTTTATTAATTTTAAATTATTATCATGAGTGGAATAGGCCTGGCTTGTATACTGAGATATTTATTTTACTGTTTAATTCCGCTACAAGTTACTATTAACCGTTAAACTACACCAGCAGATCCCAAAAAAAAATTAACATATAGTCAACCGCACATCAGTGGTAACAATTTGACATTGACAGTGCCTTTATGCCGCAGGGCGATTTTCGTAGTGAAATGTAGCGCAATGATGTGCGGTTGACTGTCCAACACATTTTAGAAAACCTGGATTTATTTAATTACTAAGCAAGACACTCCAACGACATATTTACAAGGATAGTTACAATAGGTATCATGAGTCTTGAGTACTGTGTAAATACATCACTTATAGGTATGCAAGACTTATGGTTCAAGACCTAGATTCAAGACTCTCCGTCCTTATATTATTTTGTATTTATTGGATATAAATACATACCAATACGACCATGGACTCTTACTTATCGTGGACTGTCCATGTTGCTCAAGTCAGTCGCAGAGTTTTTTTTTAGGTAGGAATAGAATAGAATAGAATAGGTCTTTATTTGCTTAGAATGTAGGTACATAAAAATAAGTTGTTAAATCATACATATAGGATCCATGTACATTCTGCCTTATTACAGCATGCAAATGTAATACAAAAGTAGAGGATAATAAAGATAATATATTACAAAAACTTATCATTTAAGAAATCCTGCACAGAATAATACATAGTACACACACATCTCGTAGTTGATCTCTGAGAGCATGACTACTTAACCGGGCTTTCCTGTGGGTGCCTTAAGCTACTACACTTAAAACCTCCAGCCAGGGGTTATTCAACTATGCTAATTAAAACAAGGTGAACGCTCGCTAAGGGCACTCCCTGTGGGGTACGAACCTCGGCTTAGGGCGTCAACCGGAGGGAGGACATCAAGGATGGGACGGGCTGGACAGTCGCACAGTGCATTACACGTTCCATTCGTTGAAATGCCTGCAGAGCTTCTTGCCCTTGAATACCAAAATCTCCCTTGCTCAAACTCTCATACAGCCTATCATAAACTACGCTGATGCCTGTTATTTGGATGCCACCGATGAGCTTTTAAATAAACTTGAGCGTTTGCAAAATATCTGTATTCGTTATGATCACGTTTCTAACTTTCGCAAGATACTTAAGTGGCTCCCTATTTGACTTCGCAGGAACTCTCGGATATTGTGTCTGCTATTTAACATCCTTTACAATCCTAAAACCCCATCCTATCTGCGGGAACGTTTTTCCTACGCCCGTCCTTTTGATGCACCTTGCAGGTCGCATCTTAGCAACCTCCTTAAATCCCCTCCCCACTCTACTGACTTCTATTCCCACTCTTTCACTGTGCACGCGGTTCGGTTGTGGAATTCACTTCCGCCTGACATTAGGGACTGCCAAACTGTTAAAACATTTAAAAGAAGAGTGAAATAACATCTTTCCTCTTCAACATAGTTGCATAGTTATTATAAATTACATTATAATTATATATGTATATTGTAGTGATTAAGTATATTCTCATTTTGTATTTAAATTAGTTTATTTTTATTATACGTGATACCTAGAGACCTACCTACCTAAAAATCCAGCGGTTCTCCATTAGTTCACCAAAAGTCTCTGTCCTCACACTACTCTGTACCACATACAGGGTGTGGTCGACATTACGCGACGAATTGATTTCAAGTCATTGCTCGAGTTTCGAGGTCTCGCCGACCTTAGTCGTTAGCCGATTAGTTCGGTGCCTATTTATTTATTGCCTAAACCTTTTACTGAGGTCGTTTTTCATATGCCAAATGTATTATTATTTGCATGCGTTTTTGGAGCTAGTTCTTTTTGCTGAAATGGATTTTGATGGAAACAAACGTAGCTATTGCAATTGTTGTAGTAATATTGTCAATCGGTTCATTTGCATTCTTGTAGATGATCAATTTTGGTATCAGTGTGCACCAATCACGTAAATATTGACAATTGCAATAATTATTGCATGGTTTTAAAAGGTCAAGTTGTCATTTAAAATTATTTTATTACAGTTTTTATGACTCGGGTGTGACTGTTAAAATTCTTAAAATAATTTTGTCGTTTAATCATTCGAGGTGAGCTTGGAATTCTATTCATACTAATTGCTTTAAAAGTATACTCTTGTATTCCCAAATACATCCCTTTATCATTTACCAAGGGTGTTAATTGCAGGGCGAGCAGAATAATAACAGCTGCATGGGTTGATCGAAGGTTAAGCTACGCTTGCTGCGGTCGGTTTGTGGATGGGTGACCATCCATTACATATCGAGACCCCACTGTGCCTCGGAAAGTACGTTAACTCGTTGATCGCGGCTGTCATTCGAGGATCTTTGACAATCGGTTAGTCAGAAACCCAAAAGTCTGACAACCAAGGGTTATTGTCTTGCCAAGGGTTATTGATATCGTGTTAACCCAGTAACTGGGTTGTGCACGTCCAATCAACAGGCAATCGCTCCATGTAAAATACTGGTATTCATCTGCATCCGGTTAGACTGGAAGCCGACCCCTATATCGTTGGGAAAAGGCTAGGCAGATTTTAAATGCAGAGAGAGACTCATGTTTACTTCAAGAGATGCCCCAAGGATTACTTCAAAGATGAACGTTTACTGTGGACTCCACTTTCCCTTAGTTATATTATATGTTTAAGTCGCATCCTTCAGGTGTCGTTTGCTGTTCAGCACAAAACCATAACGCTAATACTGCTGACGCAGCCATTAGGGGCCATCCATAAATTACGTCACACGTTAAGGGGGAGGGAGGGGGTCGACGAAGTGTGACATTGTGTGACAAAGGGGTGAGAGGGGTCCTAAATTTCGTGACGTCACATTTCCAAATCTATTATATCTAAGTGTTAAAACACGAACTTTCTTTGTTTTGTTAATTTCTTTAATTAATATAATTAATCGTTTTTTGTTTCGTTAATTGTTTGATTTGATGTTAATTTTATAAAAAAATAATTTAAATGGAAATAAAACTGATTTCAGAACGGCCGTTTTCATTCAATAATTTCTAAATGTAAATTTGCAAAATATGTGACCAGCTGTGACAAGGACGGGGGAAGGGGCAAAAAATCATGAAATTCGTGTGACGTAATTTATGGACAACCCCTTAGGTCTTCACGTGTGCAGGTGACAGGGCATGCGGTGCAATGGGAGGTGAGCCATTGTCTGTGGAGAGACACCACATACACTCCGGAGATCTGAGCCGTCCATGAACCCCCACTTCTGGAGGTTGTCCTTGCTGCGACTTAGTTGGGTACGAAGTCTATTTAAAGTTTTCCAAGTAGGTCACAGATGGATGGGAGGCTATCTGATGGTTCGGTGAACAAAATCAGGAGCAATTCTTGGTAAAGATCACATCTTTCTGGGGAGGGGTTGCCATCGGCTGGAATCACGCACCCAAGAAAATAATTGCCCATAAAACAAAATGTCAAATTGGTAACTTCAAAAATAACTTCTAAAAATGTAATCAACATTTACACAGACATTTATATGCTAAGTTAGTAAGATTGCAACTTGGACTCTTAAAATAAGAACTGTATTTGTATCACTTAGTCGTAACTTGATCCGACCTTGCGATTCACACTTGACATTTTGACGACATTATGCAACAGAGAAGCAGTTAATGAATTGCGATTAATTTTGCTCCAGTTTTAACAGTTAATATTGTAATTTATTGGGGTAATTACTTAATTGATTTTCTGTGAGGTAGATTTGTTGCCTGTATCCGGGTTTTTAGCAGGATTGCAAGCATAGTTTCAAACATTTGCAGTAATCTGAAAATAATATCAACGCATACGTACCTGAATACTAAATAGACCAGGGTCGATAATTTTTGAAACCATTGGTTTTTTATTTTTATCTTTTTCAAAAATTTATTTTTTCTACGAAAAAGATAAAAATTAAAAACCAAAAACTTGGTTATTTGAATTTTTCACATAAATTTTGAGGTTATGTGAAAAAATTGTGAAAAAAAAAGTTGTAAATCTTTTTATTACCTACAACTTTGCTATTCAACTTTTTTCCATAGGACTTGTAGTTTTGCCGGAAATCGTGATAAACCGTTTTTTACCCTTAAAAACGCACCCCCATCCACTTCCTGACCTCAGATCGGCCGTAAATTATTTTTCCTTTCATTTTTGTTACATTTATTTATTTAATACTTCAAGCACACAAATGTACAGAGGCGGACTTAATGCCAAAGGCATTTTCTACCAGTCAACCTATTATATTCTCTTCCTTTTCCAATGGGTTTCATCCTACTATTTTTTTTTCACTTTTACCATTTTCAAAGGTTTCAGCCCTGGTCTAAAAGCTCTCTAATACAATAATAATAGCCTTATTTACACGATCAGCGGGGTAATTGCGTAACACATAAAATGACAATTGATCGCAATGGATTTCATTTTGACAGTTCAGACACGTTCATTGCGTTATTTACAGGTCGACATAAAAGAGTCTGACGTGGTGACATTTAGAACTAAATATTTTACACCTATGATGATGGCTAAAAGTCACCCAAAGGGTAATGGAGAGGGCAATGCTTGGAGTTTCCCTACGTGATCGAATCAGAAATGAGGAGATCCGCAGGAGAACCAAAGGAGAAAAAAACCGACATAGCCCGAAGAATTGCCAAACTTAAGTGGCAATAGGCAGGGCACATTGCTCGAAGAATGGATGGCCGATGGGGTCGAAAGGTTCTGGAGTGGCGACCGCGTACCGGAAGACGTAGCGTTGGAAGGCCTCCCACAAGGTGGACCGATGACCTAGTGAAGGCCATAAGAATCCGCTGGATGCGGAAAGCACAGAATCGGTCGAACTGGAGGCTTATGTCCAGCAGTAGACGTCTTTCGGCTGAAATGATAATGATGATGATGGCGGCGGCACTACTTTGCCGACAAGTGCTAGTAGAACAAGCTGCATTTTTAACAATTTGTTTAGATTCTTTTATCAATTTCCCATTCGAAGTCACCTAAGTGCGATAGTGGTGCCCTCATTTTAGACTCTTTTATGTATACGTTGTTAAGCAGACAGTTTTCAAACCTACGAAGCAATGGATTAGCACTATCATTAAAAACTCTTGAATTGTTATTGAAAGTGTGTTACGCAATTAGGGTGCTGAGTAAAAACAAGAGTGCGATAAACCATCTGCCTTTTTTATTTATTTAAACTTCTCACACACAATAAGGTACAAAGATAGACTTAATGCCTTAGGCATTCTCTACCAGTCAACCAAGGGTGGTAAAGAGAGGGGATGGCAGGTGCTATGATTGACTACGTATTAAGGAGATAATAATAATAAAAAATAATGAAAAGATAACAAAATGAATTGTAAATAAAACTGTCTTTCGCATTGACATTCTCGTCTCTCGACAGTTGAGTTACCTACTCTTCTAGTGTAAACGAGGATTTATGGTTCATCAAAGTGATATCTACCCACGGAAAGAGATGCAAAACGCTTGGCGAAGATACAATAAGTAAAACTATGAGAGACTTCTCCAAGAGATAGGAGACTCAAGATGTCGATAGAATAAATAACAGGAGACGTTTTGCACACAAATTTCTGAAAAAAAAAAAACTGGAGAATACAATTTGATGCGTAAGGGCCATAAAAAAACAGTAAGGGCTATATCACACTGGCGATTTGCGCGCATGTTTTGGCGATTGTTTAACGCGCTAGCTGCGTGAGCGTAGCGTTCACGCCATGTGTGCGCAACGAGTTGACCGCGGTTTCGTAGCGAGAGCGATTAATGTGAGTGTTGAAGAGAGAGCGAGGCAGGAGAGTAGGTACAATATTGTGAAAACGCTGAGAACACACGGGAGTAGCGCTGCCGTCCTTACAAAAAGTGCAATAACTAAGTTAAACCTGATTTCGAGAGAAACGCGGGTAAAGATTTTTTTTTTTTTTTTTTCTAGGTATCTCCAACACTATACATGGTATACAAGGAAAATTCGCCATAGATACATAAAAAGTGTCTAAAAATAATATATAGATCTCGTTCTGCAAATTCCGAATATGTACTGATCTCAATTTGGCGCAAAACTCGAGTTATTGCACTTTTCGTAAGGACGGCAGAGCGGTGGCCCAGTGAAAGACATAGTATTTATTGAGACTCGCACAGGAAATCACAAACTAAACTAAAACACACTCATTTAAACATAAATAAAAAAAATGCAAAATTAAAATAAAAGTAAGTAAAAAGTCCTGAACGAGGCCAAAAGGCACCTATCTCAGCATATGCTGCGACATTTAAAAAATATATGTCGCAGCGCTGGTATTCTGATAGGGCCCGCAGATACTAAATAAAATAAAATAAAACAGTGGGAGCACTGGTGGCCCAGTGATAACGGCCGTGACTTACGAGTTGTAGGTCGTAGGTTCAAACCAAGACAGGCGCTTTACTTTGTGTAAATTATTTCATCACCACTGCTCTCAAAACGGTGAAGGAAAACATCGTGAGGAAACCGGCATGTCCTAGAACCAAAAACTCGAAGACATGTGATATCTACCAACCCGCACTGGGCCCGCGTGGTGGATTACGGTCCACTCCCTCTCACAGAGAGGAGGCCTGTGTCCCAGCAGTGGGAACTTTACAGGCTGATTATGCTGAGAACAAATCGCGTAGTCGCGGCTATTTCACTTCGCACCCACGGAGACCACGTTTACGAATAGCTTCACTGGAAACACGCTGGCAAATCGTCTATATGATATGAAAACTTTTTACAAAAAAAAACAACCGACCTCCAAAAAAAAACACTACAAAGCGAAAAATAACTTTAATTTCGGAAGTCGGTGTCTTGGGTTTTGTATTTTTGTTTTTTGCCACCAACTTCCGAAATTAAAGTTATTTTTCACTTTGCAGTGTTTTTTTTTTGGAGGTCGGTTGTTTTTTTTTTGTAAAAAGTTTTTATTTTTCACTTTTTAGTTATGGTACCTACCCCACACACATTCGAATACCACTACCTGCTACCAGTGACAGAAACTTATCATATCATCTACATACGAAGTGGGAAAAAAAACGTACTTTGTAGTTAACTCAAAAACTATCCAAGCAAAGTTAATAAAATTTATATGGGACCAATTCCAGAGCACACCCTTTCAAACAAAAAAAGAATTTTCAAAATCGGTCCACAATTGACGGAGAAATCGGTGGACATACATAAAAAAAAAAATATACGCGACGAACATATAACCTCCTCCTTTTTGGAAGTCGGTTAAAAAGTGATCACGCTCGAAAATGTCAATCATTCCACTTCAACATAAATATTTGGAGCGAGTGACTAAGGCCGCCTACTCGCGAGCCGGATATAGTTGCCGCCTACGGTATTTCCTCTCTATACTTGAATTACCAGTTTGTGTACGCCCTTATAATTATTGTCATACCTACTTCCCAAAATATGGCGCCTGTTTGCAAAGGTCTTTAGTTCATTAAACTCGGATAAATACTTCAAAGCTATACAGATGTTAAAAATACTGATTATCATTCGTCAAAATTAAAGCTTTCTTTAAATATAACATAACATCACGCCTTGTTTCCCCGAACGGTTGGGCAGAGGTGTCCCTGTAGCAGGTACACCCGCATTTCGCCAGTTATGTTTAAGTCCCATGTAATAGGGGGCGAGCCTATTGCCCTCAACCGGGCACAAATCCAGACTCCGGGCTGCTACTGAGAAATTTCGGATAGAATATCTTGGAAAGAATCTGACATCTAATTAAATTATTATATTATTTTATTTTTTAATGATGAGGTATAAGTTGTTATGTTGGTACATTTCATTTTAATTCTGAATAAACAGTTGTATTTTTCAAACTACATTATAAAATTTAATTACAAAATAAGAATTACCTCAAATTAGCGGCAAGTCATTTGGTACCCGGTGACTTAATTATGTACCAGTCTTCAAAACAGCACTAGTTAGCTACCCAGCTTTTTCCCGCAGTGCACCTGCTACAATACATAATTGGATCACTGTAAAACTTTCCAGATAGTTAAGTAAATGAGGTAAAACTTTTATAATTTCTACTTCGATTTTATTTTCCTTTTAGCTATTGATTTTATTAACCAACTAGCGGACGTCATGCGGTTTCACCCGCATAGTTCCCGTTCCTGTAGGAGTACAGGGATAAATTATAGGCTATGTTCAATTATTGAAAGAATTTTTCAAATCGGTCCAGTCGTTTTTAAGTTTATTCGTTACATACCTACAAAAATACAAATCTTTCCACTTTATAATATTAGTATAGAAGTATAAATCATCATCATCATTTCAGCCGAAAGACGTCCACTGCTGGACATAGGCCTCCCCCAAGCACCGCCACTTCGACCGATTCTGTGCTTTCCGCATCCAGCGGATTCCTGTGGCCTTCACAAGGTCATCGGTCCATCTTGTGGGAGGCCTTCCAACGCTATGTCTTCCGGTACGCGGTCGCCACTCCAGAACTTTTCGGCCCCATCGGCCATCCGTTCTGCGAGCAATGTGCCCTGCCCATTGCCACTTAAGTTTGGCAATTCTAAGAAGTATAAATAGTATAGATTAATTTAGTACAATTAATTAATTATTACAGACTTTTCAGGGCTTCAGGGCTGGCCTATTTTTGGCCGAAGTGGCATTATCATACAACGTGGCAATGCTGCCAGCTTTTTGGGTACTTTTCCTGTTGACAGCGATGCGGACGAATTTTTTGATGTCCTATGATTCTTTTCCCTCCTTTTTATATACTTGTACACACGGCTACACATCAAGCTATACATTTCTAGTATAGGCTGATCTCGCATTGTGTAGGATTTCCATATAAAAATGTTTTTTTTTTGGTAGTGCATCTCGTAGTTGACCTCTGATATCATGACTACTTAACCGGGCTTTCCTGTGGGTGCCTTAAGCTACTACACTTAAAACCTCCAGCCAGGGGTTATTCAACTATGCTAATTAAAACTAGGTGAACGCTCGCTAAGGGCACCCCCTGTGGGGTACGAGCCTCGGCTTAGGGTGTCAACCGGAGGATTATTTTAAGACTGTTAGCTTTTAAGTTATGTAAGTATGATTATGGAAATTAAATTAAAATTCAATACATAAGCCTTTCATTTTACTTAGACTTAATACCTGGTGGATAACCATTTGAAGGGAGTGCTAATATTTATGATTTTTCTACTACAAAGGTACTGTATTTCTATTTTCTAAATATCCCTCAGCAAACCTCGTGTTTCGTCAGTTGTCGGATTTCTATCAGTTGCCCTTTGCACTTGGTGTAGACCGGACGCTCTCAATCGATTTGGAAGTATATAGAGTTGTTAATACTCTTTTAACTTAAGTCGCAGGCACGACAGATAGGAAAATAGTTTGACAGCTCTATATAGTTCACACGGAAATAAAAAAAAACAACAATAAAGTACTTAGTTCTGAATTCAAATTATTATACACGATAAATCTAATAATTGATAGACATGGAAATTAGCATTCGTTTGTATTCGGAAATCCGATGATACCCGAGGGACATTAAAAAAATAGAAATACTTGTAAGTTATTGTGAGGAAGGACATGCTACCATCACGCATACCAGGAAGAAGAACATCGAGGTTCCCTCTTGCCTTATGCATGATACATGACAACCATATTGCACGGCCGCTCTAAATTGCACCCATACCCCATTTGATCATGCGCATGACAAATACTTGACCTGTAATGTAGTGCACTTTCTCCGCGACAATAAAATGAAACACTTTATATTACATAACACTTTATTCAATCATATATTTACAATCGGCACACGTATTATTACGCACGAGCGACCATTTTGAAAACTGCGCGTGCGCGTAATCAATCGTTCGTTTATTGAATGTTTATTTTATTGTTAGATGCTATTATATTATTTAAGGATGGTTTGGCAACACATTAAGTAAATAATAAAATTTAGAGGCAGCAAATTTTTTTGCTGCAATATTACGGAATCGCAATAACAAGCTTGGTTACTTATTACATAAAACTATTTCTAACAAAGTTTTACAGTTTTTACAAAGTTATTTTACAGCAAAATGGAAAACAATTTACTGAAAACTGAAACTTAACAAGACAGATATGTCAATACCTATTTTAGTGCAAAAGCAAGTCTTTCTGAAGTGAATTGCTAAGATTTTAATTTAAGGCAAATTACACACTTGGCAGCTAAGGTCCGCTTATACGACAACTCACTAAATACGATTAAAGAAAAAAAAAATCGTCAGTTGTTTACAGAAATACAATAACATTTAATTATGACCATTAGAACATAGTTAAATGTAATGTGTAAACTTATTGCATTCAGTGAACTGTCGATTAAGCGTTTTTAAGGCCCATATTACAGAATCTGACTCAAGACTCAAGCATTACTTAAAACTAGTTTCAACCAATCAAAAGGCTTTAAAAGAGTTTTAAATAATGCTTGAGTTTGCAGTGAGACCTGTAATACGGGCCTAAGACCTGTATTACAGATAGTCAATCAAGACTCAAGCATTAGGTACTTAAAACTAATTTCAACCAATCAAATGGCTTTAAACTAGTTTGAAGTAATGCTTGAGTTTGCAATAAGATATCTGTAATACGGGCCTAGAAGACTTACTGCCAGTAACATCAGCCAATCTGAAGGTCGCAGATAGGCTGCCATAAATAAGTGCTTGCAGTTCCATAGATTGGCTGTCGAAGACTGGCTGTGATAGTCTGGCTACTAAATACATTGTTTGCCTTAAATTGGCATTTACACGTCTCCAGTTTTCAGCAGAAAGTGGAGCTTACTGAGTTAAAGGGATCTCGCGGACTAAACGGCCACGCCCATGATCGCGACCAGGTAAACTATAGAATCCGATACGAATCGCGCACTTGGTCGCAACGGCCAACTAGCCGCAGACCATACAATACCGCTAGACGGCCACAAATGGCCAGAGTCGTAGCCGTCTAGTACGTAAGATCGATAGTCATTCTCTACTGTAAACTAGGGATGTGCTCAGAAAAACTTACGATTTGTCGGGCGATATTAAGAGGGTTTATCCTAAAAGTTGACAACGTCTTAAATAGCTGTCAAATATTTAACTGTTTTGATTAATTTTGCAATATTACTGTATGGAATTAAGAAATGTGGCTAACTAGGGAACTAAAATATTGATTATGAAATGCAATAATTAATATCATAATACCGATTATTAAGTTTTAGATGTAAAAAAAGTATTTGGAAACTTTCCAAATGCCTTTTTTACACCTAAAATTGTTACAACATCAAATTCAGTGTTATGGTGGAACTAGTTAGCTACGTTTATTATTTCCATACAATAATATTGCCAAATTAATCAAAACAGCGAAATATTTTTTGCGACGTTGCCCACTTTCAAAATAAACGCTCTAAATGTTGTTGTTAATTTATAATGTACCAAATGTGTTGCCAAAACTATAGTAGGGAATACCTATAGATACATACTGAAATACTTATGGTATATGTACATATTTTAAGTAAATAATTACAAAACATTGTTAACTACATATAAAAATAATTGCCTTAGCTAAATAGGTATGTACCAATATGTTTTAAATACAATTATGTAGAAATTTCAGAATTTATATGCTTTGCAATACTTGTAGATACCGATAAGAGTAAATAACATAATAAATAAATATATGTAGATAAATTACGTACACATAATATTTTATGTAGATCATAAATGTTAATTTAATATTATTAGAGACTGATATATAAATCAAATAGATATTTGAGTAAATTAATAGAAATACATAAATAGGACAAAATGTGTTGCAACTAAATCGTAAGCATGCACACATAATATTTATATATTAAATGTTTTCATAAATAAATCCTTATAATAAAGAAAAGTATAAAATAAATAATTTAATTCATATTGTTAGTCACAATATAATTAAAGCTCCTCCCTTCGAATTTTACAAAACACACCGAAATAATTGACTAGTACTAAAAATATACAAAAATCGTAAAAAGGTGTCGTTCGTCACTTTGGGAAATACCCTTTACATATTCAATATTTTGTACAAAATATTTATTTATTTGTCCGGCATAGACGATTCACATCTGCAATTTTGCAGTAAAAGAAAATTATTAAATGGCAAACTACTGAATCTTTATAAATGCCACAAAAATCAGCAGATTTTTCATGTCTTTATTTTGTGGACACAAAACCTGTAACACAGGTTTTTGTGTACATTTTTTATGCCAATAAAGAATTTATTTATTTATTTTATTTCCTTTGAGCGCTTTTAAAATAGTATTTCCTATCAATAGAATCGAATGAAACTAAATCGGCAAACCACGAATCTTCTACACCACCACTAATGATACAGCTAGCACACCCTCACACAACAATTATAACAAACAGCCCATCACTGCTTAACCTGTAAAGTTAATAGAATAAGACCCAGAGCTGGGGTCAAAGTTCTGAGCAGGGTGGCCGAAGAATGGGTTAAAATTCTGATTCTGGCCCTGGTAGTTCTGCTGTTGCTGCTGCTGGTACTGTGGCTGGAAACCCTGGTTCTGTTGGAAACCCTGACTCTGGACATTCTGGTATGGCTGAGGAGTATACGCCTGGTAAGAAAACTGGGGTTGTTGGTGATACACCTGGCTTTGAGGACGGAACTCCTGGTTTTGGGACTGAAATTGGTTCTGAGACGGGAATTGCTGAGGACCTTGGTTGAAGAGACTGGTCTGTTGGGTGTATAGAGGAGCTGATCTGAACTGGCTTTGTTGTTGGTATTGAGGCTCTGGTGCTGCAGTCGGGATAGGGGCAGGAGCCGCTTGTTGGTACTGCCTCGCTGGTGCAGGTTGAGCCGGCTGGTGGTACTGCCTGTTTGGGGCTGGTCTTGGCTGAGCTCGACTGTTGTACTTCGGGTCCTCGTAGATGCTGGGATCCTCACGGTACTGGCCATCGTCTTCTTGGCCGTCGGTGAGCGCGTTGGAGGAGTGGGGGTTGTTTAAGGTCGGTGGGGGGACCATGATGCCGGGACCTGGAAGGTGAGGGGTTACATTAGAAATTGTGATTATGACGGAGTACCTACATGTCCCTCTCTGTAAGCTAATTTGGAATATTACGAATGTGGTGTAAATTATAAGATACGACTTATGGACCAGCTAAGCTAGCAGCTTAAGCTTAGCTAGGTGATTCAGCGTCAATTTTAATCAATCTTTATGGTCATTGAAAGATTGAGTAACTCCCAACTTAAGTAAAGCTCTGAATTTCGACTTTGAAGAATTTTAATGAAGAGCAATTATGGGCTGATATAATTAATTATGGTGATGATTAAAATAAAGAGAGCTTATCAAATTAAAAACCTACGAATCAAGTTTAAATAAATTACACACTATTGCAATCTTAAATTACTTTAACTTAACAAGTGTTAGGTAACCTAATCTTCTAGTTAGCGAGAATAAAGTAGTTAGATGGATTATCAGGGCGTGAAGGTCGGTGCCAGAGTGCCACTTGTAGTGCCTTTTGTAATTGCGAGACACAGCATATGTGAGTTTTCTAATCCAAGAGTTTATTGTTCCATTTCGAACGCGAAAGTTTGTGAGGATGGATAGATGTTTGTTACTGTTTCACGTAAAAACTATTGAACGGATTTGAATGAAATTTAGCACAAAGATAGTTTATAGCCTGGCTTAACACATAGGATACTTTTTATTCCCATATTCTTACGGAATCGAGACTTATGCGGTTGAAACCGCGGGGAGCTGCTAGTTTTCTTTAAATTTGTAAGGAAAATAAATTGCGAACCAAAACTATGTCGAGGATATATATACATAGATAGATAGACAGACTGCCTCTTTGGTCAAGTAGTCGCAAGCGCTACGCTGAGCTTGAGGTCATGGGTTCGAATCCCAGGTCAGTCAAAGAGTTATTGGGTTTTTCTATCGGGAATTTCTCCGTGCCCGGTTGATGGCAATAGACCCGCCCTCTATTACATGGGACTTAAACATATCTGGCGAAATGTGGGTATACTGTAGGTATAGGTCTATCTTCGGGCATAACAAGCGTGGTATTAAGTAATGATATAGATAGATAGAATACTCTTTATGTATATAGCATGATATCATTGGGACACAGGCCTCCTCTCTGTGAGAGGGAGTGGGCCGTAATCCACCACGCGGGCCCAGTGCGGGTTGGTAGATGTCACATGTCTTCGAATTTTTGGTTCTAGGACATGCCGGTTTCCTCACGATGTTTTCTTTCACCGTTTTGAGAGCAGTGGTTATGAAATAAATTACACAAAGTAAAGCACCTGCCTGGGTTCGAACCCACGACCTACAACTCGTAAGTCGGGGCCGTTACCACTGGGCCACCACTGCTTCTTTATTGTAAGACATAACAAATTATCCCTTCGTACCAACTAGATTGTATGCAGGTTGGGTAACAAATCGTGGATCAAACGAAACAGGGCGATAGTTGGAGTTGAGCAGTAAAAACATATCTCTGTGACAGAGCCCTAACTTGATCTCCTCAAAAGTTATGACTATTTGAGTGTTTTTTTAATAAAATACCATATTTTGTAATAATAGTCAATTACCTATTTTAAAACACTGAATGGTGTTTAGTTGATCCTAGGAAATGTATCATCATTACAAAAGTGCTTTTACGACAGTGGGTACCACGATTTATGAGTACTGGCACTTTTTATAATATCTTTTAAGTCTAACGAAAAATATACTATCTTCTTAATATATATAAATTACGTGTCACGTTGTTTGTCCGCGATGGTCTCCTAAACTACTAAACCGATTTTAATCAAATTAGCACACCGTGTGCAGTTTGATACAACTTGAAAGATAGGATAGCTTACATCTTAATATAGGAAAAAAAAAAGATATGAAGAAAAATTATGTTTTTATAAATTATGCATTTATGATATCCCGGTATTATGCCATAATTCCTAACAAAAAGTACTAGGCCTGCATGATTTTTGATGATAATCTCGGTAGGCAGGGTAGGCAGGGTAGGCAAGGTAGTAAGTGATAAAGATGGTCCACCCCAAACATTTATATGGCAAAACAACGTTTGCAGGGTCAGCTAGTATATTATATATTTTTTACTGCAAATAACCCCAACTCATCGCCCTGTTCCGTTTGATCCATGATTTTTTACCTATCCTGTATATACCTAACTCCTCGAAACCTTATAGATTATGCAGTTAGACCCTCCGTAACTTTATTCTGTTGAACAAAACAATTTGTATTGTCGACAGATCGATTTTATACATAAAACCCTTAGCCATTGGTACTATTGTTAGTGCTTATCATGCTACGTGCACAACAGTTAAATCAACTGCTTATACACTACAGTATCAACTTTCATTGTCTATTACATCAGAAGATATTTGCTGTTTCACTGCGTGAGTTGTTAGTTTCAAAAGTACTAATCATGGCCAAAAAATACTATGCTTACATGAGCAGTTTTTTCATCAAAATGTTCAGTACACATGACTATAGAAATCAATATTTTTAAAACAACTAATTCTTTGTAATTGAAGGGATTGTAGAAGAGGTTAACATACTGAAAGGAAAAGTTTTCCTTCAATAAAATGAAATAAACGCATGATACAGTAGCTAATGTATCTGAGGGGCTTGTGGCTAAGTAATAACAGCTGCACGGGTTGATCGATCAGGTTAAGCTACGCTTGCCGCGGTTGGTCCGTCGATGGGTGACCATCTTTACATACCAAGTCCCCTCCGTGCCTCGGAAAGCACGTTAAGCCGTTGGTCCCGGCTGTCATTTGTAGATCTTTGACAGTTGTTACGGGTAGTTAGAAGCCCAAAAAGTCTGACAACCAGTCTTACCAAGGGGTATCGTGTTACCTAGTCACTAGGTTGTGGAGGTCAGATAGGCAGTCGCTCCATGTAAAATACTGGTATTCAGCTGCATCCGGTTAGACTGGAAGCCGACCCCAACATAGTTGGGAAAAGGCTAGGCAGATGATGATGACAGTAGCTAATGTATCTATTGCAGCGCGATTACTGAAGGTTGTACCTATAATATCAACATGGATGATGTAACCAATATTTTAATTTAAAAGAGTGTCCATAGAAATTCTTGCTCGTTCATCTCCATAGGAACCTACTACGCTTTGGAATGGACAACTACCTTCATCTTTCTGACTGATAGACTCCTTTGACAAAATGGTTTTATTAAAAAAACAAAACAGTGGCACTCCGGGAGTGCTGACAGAAGTGAAAACTTGAACAATTTTATTGTGCAGGAAATAATGTATCGCGCGTTGATATCTTTAAATGGTCAAAAGCTGGTGTCGTAACAGTGTTGCGTCTCAAAAATGCCCAACGCACCTAAAGAAGTTTTCACTTCAATAAATGCTTTGAGTTGATCTGTATCTAATAGCCATTACTCCGCCATCATTAGCCGATGATTTGTTATATAAATGACAAATCATCGGCTACTGACGTACAGTCAGACCACCATAACATTACACCATGATGTGTCCATTGCCCCACAAAGCAAATTAGAGAGCGGTGGTGTAACCGCTCCAGTTTGTACTCAGCTGTTGAGCCCATGTTACGGATACAGTAGCTAATTGTTGAGGGATAATTGATGAGCAATTTGTATTTCGACAGGATTTGATTTTGAGTATATCTTGGGTTTTAACGACAGCAATGATCTGGCTCAAAGATTAAGGCTGAACTAAAACATCCATTTAGTTTAGGGTCTCCACACATATTCTGAGTTTTGCAGATCATGTTCTTCGTAGTACGAGTATACATATAGAAAGATGTTCTGGCTATACAGGACCAGCCTAATAAGCTTAACTAAAACTCTCATCTTATTACTCTTCTCAGCAATATAATTTTATCTTCTTAAAAAGGTTGCTCTCCGGAAGGTTTTATGCAAAAAAGGTGTCTGAGTAAAAGATTATCCACTTCAGAGTACACATATTACCTCAAATTCACATCACGCAAAAACAAAACAGTTAAAACAATAACTATCCTACCTTCAGGCTCGAATCCTCTTTGACTGCCGGCTCCATAAGAGATCTCCCTGTTCTTTCCATTCTCATCGATATATCCGTACTTCCCAGCTACATCTCCGTTCGGATACTTCGTCTCGATCTTGAAGGACCCGTCAGCATTTTCGTAACCGTAACTGTAAGACCCGTCGTCGTTCTGTCGGTTGATCTGCTTGAGGATTGGGACTGGAGTTGTCGTGGGTCCGTTGTAGCTCTGACAGTGGACTGCCAGCCACACCGTGCAGAGGATTAGAGTCTGGAAAGAGAGAGAAAAGAGTTTGAATAAAATGAAAGAGAGAAATAAAGTAGAGTAGAAACTTTTTGGTGTTCCTCAGGGCTCTGTTGTAGGTTTTTTAACATAAAACACCCAAATAAAAGGTGCAATTATACAACCTATTCATAATGGCAGTAGTAAAGAGGTTATCTGTCTGTCTCACAGACCTGAACGGTCTGAAGAACGTGGTTTATGTGGTCAATCATTCGATCGTTATTTGGTTTCTATTGTTTGCCTCAATCTAATAGAAAAAGTTCTAGAATGCGCTCTAATTAGAAGAAAATTCAACACACGTATGTAAGAAAGATTATGAGTTCAAAATAAAGTAATTTCGGAAGTAAAAATAAAACACGATAACCACACATTTTCACTATCTAACCACGAACCGTGATAGCTCAGTTAAAATTACACAACATTACAAAAAATAACAGCGTTAAGTTATTTCAAACAGTTTGAAGTGAGCGTCCTTGATCTTGTCGCTGCGTGCTCGTTACGGTGTAATTGGAAGTTTTGTACTAACTAATTATATCGTTGTGTTTGTTGCTTTATGGTGTAATTAAATAAAGGGAGTGTTCGTTATTAATTGTAATGTTGTTACCACGTTGTACACGAAACCACTGGGCTTATAATGAGGTATAGTGCAATGTTTAGCAGAGCTTTGATTTAATAAATCAAATCAAATCAAATCAAATGTTTATTTGCCAGAAATACATTGTTTTGGTACAGGTGAAATCTTATATCCTAAGTGTCATTGTATTCTGCCTGCAAGCAAGCGTGCAAATTTTTTATTAAGTTTACATTCATTCCTATTTTATTACTATTATTATTATATACTATTATCATGCATTTATTCACTATATTTATATTCTTCTAATTATAGGTAGGGATTGATTTTCAATTTTATGTTCCATATATTCCTTAAAACTATAAAAACAACACTTTAAAAGCCATTCTGTCAATTTTGTCTTGAATACATTACCCTGTAATAATTTTAAATCATTTGGTAAGTTATTGTAAATTAAAACACACATATTAAATACATTTTTCTTATAGATATCCTTATGACAGGGTGGCTGGTACAGTAGGTTGTGGAACTTAGCCCTTTTTTGTCTAGTTAGGACCTCACTACGTTGTTTAAAGTAATGCATGTGTTTTTTTGTGAAGATGCAGATATCTTTTATATACATGCAAGGTAATGGAAGAATTTTACATTTTTGAAATAAAGGTTTACAACTGTCTAGGAACCAAGCCTTGTTGATAACCCGGATGCATCGTTTTTGAATTTTAAAAACTCTATCAGTATCGGTTGAGTTACCCCACATAATTAATCCATAGCTCAGGACAGATGACACATAACCATGGTAAGCCGATAGGGCGGCTTCTACAGAAACATTTTGTCTTAATGTTTTTAACGCAAACACAAATCTATCAAGTTTCTGACAAATTGACTCTATATGACTTTTCCAATTTAGATGTTTATCTACATTAAGTCCTAGAAATTTTAAGTCGTCTACTTGTTCCACTTTTTTATCTTTAAAAATAATATCTAAAGTTAATTGTTTTGTATTGTAGGAGTTAAACTGGATTAATTTTGTTTTACTAATGTTTATGGTCAAATTATTATTTTCCATCCAGCTTACTATATCTGATAGGGCTTTTTCGGTAACTGATTTATAAGCGTTTTTATCCTGACATTTTATAATAATGGTGGTATCATCTGCAAAAAGAATACAATCCTGTAAAGTGGCTTTCGGAAGATCGTTTACATAAAGCAAGAAAAGTAGAGGGCCAACAATGGTACCCTGAGGCACACCATTTTTATTTATTATTGCCTTTGATTTAAAGTTTTCTTTAAAATATATTCTGCTACCTTTTTTTACAACTTTGGATATTTCTGTACACTGTTTCCTGTTATGTAGATAGCTAGATATCCATTCATATGCTTTTCCCCTTATGCCATAAAAGTCTAACTTATGTAAAAGTTTTGAGTGATTTACAAAGTCAAAAGCCTTACTCATATCTAGAAATAGGGACATCACGGGATTGCCATTATTTATGCTTTCTGTTAAAATTTTTATCAAGTTAAAGATTGCAAGAGTAGTTGAACTTCCCTTGCGGAAACCAAATTGCTGTTTGCATAATATGTCATGTGTAGAGAGAAAGTTGCTTAACCTAACAAGAACCGCCTTTTCAAAAACTTTCGATAAAATAGGAACAATAGTGATGGGCCGATAGTTGTTAGGGTCTGACTTATTTCCCTTTTTGAAAAGTGGTTTCACAGTAGACATTTTAAGCTGTTCAGGGAATACACCTTCTAGGAATGATAAATTTATAACATGCGCCAGTGGATGACATATCCAAATAGCACAAGCTTTCAAAGTTTGTGTGGTGATGTCATCTTGTCCACTAGTTTTACTATTATTTAGAGACATTATGATTTTATACACTTCCAATGCATCTACAGGATTTAGGAAAATTGTATTTAGATTTTTGTTTTTGTGATCAAGTTTAATATTATTGGAATTAATAGGCTGATTAGATGTCAAATTAATAAAGAAGTCATTAAATATATTACAAATGTCTAAGGGATCATTATATGTCACATTATTAAGACTTATTTCGTCAATGTCATTTTTATAGAGACTATTATTAGATATAGTTGAGGAGATTGCATTCCAAGTAGCTTTACATTTATTCTTATCCTTTTGTATACGCCTTGTATTAATAAGTTTATGTGTTTTCTGTGAACATCGCTTAAAAATATGGTTATAGAGTCTATAGTTTTTTTTATTTTGTTTTTTATTTATATTACAATTTTTTAATTTTAGATATAAATAACGTTTAGTTTTGCTAGACTTTTTGATACCTTTTGTTATCCAGTTTTGCATTGCTGGTTTATTATTAACTTTAACCTTTATCACCGGAAAACATAGATCGTAGTACAGTTTAAATGTCTCATAAAAAATATTGAATGCTTCTATTAGAGAATCTGAATCAAATGTTTCTGAAAATGTAAGAGATGACATACATTCGCAAAATTTCGCGATGTTGTCTGAACAGTAGTCGCGTTTCAATTCAGTCCAACAAGATATTGTTTTTTGTTTGTTAGCTTTGATAGTTACCGTTTGTGCTGTTTCATGATCTGACAGGCCGAGGTGATGAATTTCTGACTGAACGTTTTTTATGTTACTAGCGATTTGATCTATGCAAGAGTTTGCCCGAGTCGGTGATGTTATGTGTGCTTCAAAATTATAATTATGAAGTATACTTAAGAGCTCTTTTGATGCTGAGTTTTGTTTTAATATATCAATATTCCAATCACCACATATAACAACTTTCTTCCTTTTGAATTGGTCCGTCAAGTAATTTAGAAGATTGTCAAGCTTATGAAGAAAGATACCTATTTGCGCCTTTCTCTGATCGGGTATTCTATAAATGTTAACAACTATCACGCCCAGACCAGTAATCTCCACGCCACAGCACTCAAAATAAAATTTTGTTGCCAGATTTGATGGAATTTTTAATGTTTTGGTGTTAAACACTTTATTTGTTAATATACACGTACCTCCTCTACATTTGTCTCGACTAAATTTCGCAGCTAATTTAAAATTAGTAAGTTTGATGTTAACTTCCGTACCCTGTTTAACAAAAGTTTCACTAAAACATAGTATATCAACCTCCTTGTTTTTTTCTACAAATTCTGATAAAATAAGTTCCAATTCATCTAGTTTGTTACAAACGCCGGCTATATTTTGATGCAAGATTCTCAGTTTACTTTGTCGGCAATTCTGTTTTGACTTCTCATAATTTATTTCTGTTTTATTAGTGGAGGAGCTAGGAACGAAAAAATGTATTGTTATTCTTATTATTACTATCTATTCTATTATATCTATTCTTATTATTATTATTAAGTGAGTTTCGTTGTCTGAATGTTGGATTTATGAAACAATTTTCATATTCCTTAAAGTCAATTTCCATGTTAAGTTTGTAGGTAATTAAGTCTAAGTCTGAGAGCTTTTTAGTATAATTAACATTCAGCTCATTAACTTCAACAAACTTACAATTTTTAAAGTTTTTTGTAAACATTTTAAGTTCATGGTTCAGTTTGATAACATTTAGGTACCTATTTTCTGAAACGTACAAAGAGTTTATTGAAATTTCAGAGCTAACTAATCCTCAGAAGTGCTCAGAACGGTCACTATAAAATTTTACTACGCAAGAATCCTTTGTTCTTCAGTCCCATATGAAGGACTGTGTAAAAAGAGATGAGGACATAATATTTAACTGATCATGTAAAAAATAAAAGCTCTATGGGAGTGCCGACAGAAGTGAAAACTTGAAAAAAAATTGTCACCGCGGTAATCAACGCGTTGATGTCTTTTACTCCACGGTGTCGGTAAATTCCGTTACAGTGTCGCGAAATCAATGGTTTAGTCCCATCTCAAATATGCCAAAAAAAAGAAACGAAAGAAGTTTTCACTTCAAAAACGCTTCATCCAAGTTGTTTGCAGTTGTAATGTAGGAATTATCGTAGTTCACAAAAAGAGCTGCATTGTTTATATTAGTTTTACTATCTCACTGGGTGGGTGAATTTAGGCTACTTATTTTTTGTCTACTTTAGTTTGTTTTGATTTGGTTTTATATCGTCTATTTTAATTTAATTTAAATAATTTATTAAGTTCTATTCAGTGCAACGTTATAATATAGTATTTTATTAAAATTTTTGAACTGAAAACTTCTTTAGGCGCGTTGGGCATTTTTGAGATGGGACTAAACCAATCATTGATTTCGTGACACTGTGACGACACCAGCTTTTGACCATTAAAAAGACATCAACGCGTTGATTACCGCAGTGCGTAGAATAAAAGACATCAACGCATTAATTACCGCGGTGCCGACTTTTTTCAAGTCTTCACTTCTGTCGGCACTCCCGGAGTGCTACTGTTTTTTTTTTTTAAGTTACAGCAACGTTTTGTGTGCATGCAGAGTTTACCTTTAAGTGTTTGTTACACTTCATTATGATTTATTGCTACTGTTTCATTTTCTTGTACCAGTGTATAAAATTGTTGGAGAACCAAATAAAAAAATAAATTAGAGTGTTCAATAATATTTTCAGTAAAACAAAAATGGGAATTATTTGACATTAGATTAAATACCTAGGTACAATTACAAAACACCGCTTCTAAAGCCATACGAAACATTATAACGACAAAATTCTCGAACAATTTACTTCAACTACCTATACATTTTTCCTGCAAATTCTTGGTAAAGTAGTGATACAAGAAACTTAGTCAAGTCGTCGACGCCCACAGCACAGTCAATTAAAACAACAGTAGAGCAACTACGAACAAACACTCAAAAACGACGAACTCACTCAGACACGCACAACGCAACCTTAGAAGACTGTTTTACACCGTGCATTTGTTGCCTACAGCATAACATGTTAAACCAACAATAAAAGTTGCACCGTCCATACAGTATTCAGACGATACAAGTAATTCTTTGCTTCAATTTTATTGTTTACCACAGACAACTTGCATGGTGTAAATGGGGTCTCAAGCTCGCTTCCCACGGCGCGTGATATCACTCACAAGTCACACTGCGCCTACGTTTGTGAGCTACATTTGTGAGCTTTGCAATGCAGTTAGTAGGTGGCTATCGCATTGAGACTTTACTTTTTGTGAAGTGCTTGTTGTTCTAGTCATCTAGTGGTGAGCTTGGGGTCCTCCTGGGTTCAATTCTCAGTTTGGGCTGGTCAGGCAAATTGTTATTAGGTTTTTCCTTACTTAAACATAGCTGGCAAGACTTGGGTTTACTATGCCCCTCTGCCTTACTCTTCGAGGAATACGACCGCGATGTTATACATGATATATGCGGTTGAAAGTAGGTAATTATCACAAAAATAGCCAAGTTGAGATACTGTTCTATATTTGTACTGTGTCCAGAGAGAATGTCCTAACTTAGCAACTTAGCCTTGTGGTCAACGCGGACATACGATACTTTGTCTATACATTTATTATATATTGATGTAAGTGTATAAAATTAATATCGCTCGTGGTAAGTGGAAATTGGTTTATGATTAAAACCTGATGGAAATGCTTACGCTACTTCGATTTACAAAATGTATGAAGATTATTGGTACCTCTTTATTTACATTATGGATTGATTTTTCTGTGGTGGTGTTGTGGTCATTATACATGTTACAAATCACGACATGGCGAATATGGGTCAAAGCTAATTAACATGCCTACTATGTTTGCCATTATGGAGTTTACAGATATACCTACCTAAGAAAAATTACAAAAGTACGTAACAATGAAGTACATTATGATATTTTCATTATCCTTTTGCCTTTCAGGAGAAGGAGAGTTATATATGAAATACCAGTCACATAAATCTAAATTAAGGATGAAGTATTTAATTTCGCTATAATAATCTTTGTCACCGCTGGACACAGTGAGACTGTTACAGTGTAATAGTGTGACCTTGAGATCCTAAGTTCGATTACCTGTCCCGTCCAAAAAAAAACAAATTAAGTAACTCTACAAAAAGAAAAAAGAGGGAAATCCTTGATCGCAATAGGTAAAGGAACTATGCTAACAATTTGGATTTAAATAGACCACCTAGATCACAATCCAATTAAAATAGTTCCTCGTAATAATTTAATTAAACACAACACTATCTATCATTACTTTAATACCAACGCAAAAACTATAAATGTATGTATGGTCTTGCCTTTTTCGATCACTGTCATGACATTGCATAAACATCTTAGTCCAGCAGTTATATATGATAATGTGGGTATATGAATACCCACGTAGGTATTATTCGATTAAATAGAGGTAGCTTTTTGAGCTTTTAACTTCCTTGTGGATCAGATCGAAAAAGTTATTAAGTAACAAATTAATCCGAGCTCAAAGAATCATTTTGTCTATGTTTTTTTGCTAATTATAACTCACACACTACAAACCCTCACTCTTCACACTCTCACTCTTCACACCCTCACTCTTCACACTCTCACTCTTCACACTCTCACCCATACTCACACGTAAACGCGCGACTTGACCCTTTTTCTATGCATAACGCTCATTCATTTGCAAATCATTCACTCTTTCATTTTTGTATAATTTTAAGTGTCTACATTCAATTGCATAAGACAATGATAAGTGGAAGCGCGGTGTCTCCTAACACAAACAATTCCTTGCTTAAAAGGTGATCTCCGATATTATTGTGTCTAAATGCCTTTTGTAATTGAAATAAACAATTTTTTTTTAAGATTTATAAATTCAATGTTATACAATTATCTCTGAAACTGAATGGATGAATAGAGCTTTTCAATATTTCATAAACACCTGAACAACATGTAAAAAAACCCTGTCCGATCCGTGAGGATGTTGCTAAGTATCGTACTGAGAGTCTATGTGTAAATTATAAGGTAAAAAGGAAAAAAATGGTCGCCACATTACTTTCCCCATTAAAAAAAAAATGCAGCGTTTTTTTTCTTTGTCCGTTTATTACATGGAGCGCGGGCGGTCGTCGTTTTGTATAAGTCATAACTTTGAAAATTTGTTAATTTGTAATGAATATGGGGTAATATTGCTACTAAAAATGTGAATTTTAAACAGCAATAACTTTTTATTTTCAAATATAACAAGATTTTTTATTACTTTATTGTAATGTTATTGCAGTACCTATGTCCCTTTTTTAACGTCAGGGTTTTTTTACATATTGTATGAGGTAATTCATAAGAAAAGTGAGTTCTCATTTGACCCATTTACCACCAAAACCTGCACGCGCTCAGCTGAAGGCTGACTTTTTTTAAAGTGCATAGTACTTATTGTAATATGTATACATAATCTTTTTTATCGTGCTTGTTAGTGATCCTAAGATTTCTATTACTTTTTCTGTTTTTACCCATGAGTACCCGTAATTGGCTCTATTTTTCTTAAACAACTGTTATTCATTTGTTATAGCTGCTGATTCTCCTATAAAAAAATTAATAAAAACACAGAAATAAAAAAACCTCATGTATATTACACCTAGGTAATTCATTTCTTCAGAAAATCAAAGAGAAAATCGATCAAGTATTTCATTACCCACTGATTAAGTATAATAACCATTAGTTCTTGACAAACTTGTCTCTAGTCAGGCATTATAGATGTGTACTAGATTGCGGTCTAGATACTGGATAGATCTAGTGCTTATGTAAGATTCAGGACATCTAGAAGCCTGCGTGCCACTACCTACACAAACAAAGCTGGTTAATAGCTTATTTATATTCAATTTGAGGAATTTCCATAAAATTTACAACCATATTCCAAAAGTAATAAGAGAACAACCATTTAACTACTACAAAAGAAATCTAAAAACATGGCTTCTCCAAAATAATTATTAATACATATTCAATTTATTTAGTTTTATAATACCTAAAAATATTGTTGAAAGAAAGAAAGAAAAAGATATTTATTGAGACTCGCACAGGAAATCACAAATTAAACTAAAACGCACTCAATAAAACATTTAAAAAATAAATAAAAAGTGAAAGAGAGTGAGTGAGTGAGTGTAGTTGTGGTAAAGTGTTGTTGTCGTGTTTTATTAAAATTTTAATAGAGTCTAAATGTATCTTTATGTCTATAGTCTAAGTGTTTTATGACTATGACCATGTAAATGTAAATATTCATATGCCGCTTTGAGCGGCGGATGTATCCTGAACATAATTATATCTCACCAATTTTTGATGTACAGTGGGCTGCATCAATTGGGTACCCCAGTTGTATTAAAATTTTAATACAACTGGGGTACTCAATTGATGCAGCCCACCGTACCATATCCAACGAATAAATGTCTTTGTCTTTTGAGATGAATAATTAATTTAAAACAGTCCTACGACTGTATTAAATTAACGAAGTCGAATTCGTGAAGTCGCGGATTTCATCCGCGTGGAAGGAACATAACCAATGGCACTTGGCAATAGCATAGAAATTATAGCTTTCTATTGGTGAAAGATTTTTTAAATTTGTACAGGACTTCGAGAGATTATCTCTTACAAACAAACAATCAATTTTACTTTTTTTCTTTATTAGTTACAAGTTCCTGCCCGCGATTTCGTCCGTGAGCTCCGCGAACAACTCAATTAGAAAATGAAAATGTTTTACAAATTAAACCTAGGCTAGTTTTGAGTGCAAATAAGTTAAGCATCTGAAGCCGAACTAGGCAAAAACCTGTATTTTGGCTATCAGCGCCAATCCCCTCGGATAATTGTACATTTATCATAGCCATTAACATTAATTTTTAGAAGATAATTAATAGTAGTGTTATTTTACACATATTATTATATTTTGTCATAATATAATGAATGTGTATGAATGCGTGACTTCTCACTGTGTGCAATGAAGTGTGAGTATGTGAATTGAGAGAGGATGTGTGGGGGTGTGTGTAAGTGTGTGTAGTCCATGAGAAGCTCAAAGTTTCACGAAAATATCACCCAAGCTTTTCATTTCACTGCAGATGTTACCAAGGTGACAACTAGCCATATAAAATAATACCTACTCATTAATATTGATATAATTATTTCACATTGCATACCTGTCTAAGAATGTGGTTTAGTGCGCGTATAAATGAGATGTATAAGGGTGTGTTCAGATGGTTAGACAATAATCTGCCATGTCTGGTTTCTGTCGCGTCGTGTCGTTTGGATATGTCGTTTACATATGATTGGATTCAATGAATATGTAATGTTATGATAAAGTGTTATTGTTTGGTGTTGATAATGTCAGATCAGATTGCATGCAATGCTCGATGCAGGTATTAGAAATACTTAAGGTCACAGAGTTTCTAGCGCTTGTCATTTTATCGATGAATTGGATCAATGTCCGTCTAATAGTTAGACTTTATAACAACGAATGACGTAAGCATTGAATACAGTGTGATTCTTCATAATGTGCACATATCGAAATGAGGGAATCTATGCTTAATTTTAACGACAGAAAAAATATTTTAAAAAATCGAAATATTTTTTTATACCTTTTATGGAATTAAAAAAAAATTGTAACAAAACTAAACTGAATCAGCTATCGCGATAAAACAAACTCCGTAATGATTAAAAGTAAGTAGGCGTCCACATAAAATTAAAATTGAGAAAAAAATACTACCCTCAATTGAAAATAAACATGTTTTTTAGCAAAAATCTGTATTTTTTTCATCAATTTTTACAATAATTGTAAAATTTATAAATAAGATGCCCAAGAGAATAAAAAATAAATATTTTTTGATGCAAAAAAATAAATCAATTTTTTTTTTACCATTTTTTCCGTCTATAAATTTAAGCATAGATTCCCTCATTTCGATATGTGCACATTATGAAGACTCCACTGTATAAAAGTAGAATTGTAGAAAGGTTGTTATTCCATTTTCTCGAAAGCTCTTTATGTATGTGCGAAGAACGACCAGTACATACCTACCTATTTAACGATGGTGAGTTATAGCCCACAGAAGGTGAATATACACTGTTCTCAGGTAAAATAATTACTTATTCATGTGTGATTTGAAAAACATCACCCACTAATTTGTTTAACAGACGAAGATTTACACTTCTGAAAAAATATTTTTTTCAACAAAACTTCTGAAGATCAAAAAATAACTATGCGACATCGCAAAGCTTATAAAACCATCGACTACGGTATCTTCAAGAAAAATCAGGTGTTTACATCAGAAACCAATCGAACATGTTCGAAACCACGTACCACCATAACATTTCAACAGTATTTAATCGCGGATTCGCAGCATGTCTGTCGCACGTAATTTGAATACGTCGTACCGTCTGACCGCGGCCTAATTTTGGCGCACTCAAAACTATTAGGTATAAGGTCATTTTTTTACATCATTGGTTTCTGATCGGTTACTCGTAGGTACTTATAATTAGACCTTGTCGTATGGGTTTTGAATAATTATTGGGAATTAAAGTGTCGTGTCGTAATTTGATTGTAATTATTTTAAAGAAATGTAACAGCCGTACCTTTTATTACTTTTTTGTTTTTCTTTTATTAATCGAGGTTATATGTTATGACATCAGTTTCATTGATAAATATTGTTATTAAAGTAAATTAGAGCAAGCGTTTTGCTACATAAAATATAGGTATATCATCTACTTTTATATTTAAAGAGTTGTGTGGTGGATGAGATAATAATGATTGATAATAAAATAAATAATAAATAACCCTTTGAAATCAGAGAATAGGAATTTAAAATTCGGTATTGATCCAGAAGTTACTTGACCAAAATATAATATGATTTTTAATCCTTACTAATATTATAAACCAAACGTATCCTTAATATTAGAAATGCGAAAGTAAGTTTGTTTGTTACGCCTTCACACTAAAACGGCTGAACGGATTTGGATGAAATTTGGCACATATATAGATGATGCCCTGGAAAAGAACACAGGATTTTTTTTTTTTCCCACTGTATCGAGCCTTATGCGGGTGAAACCGCGGGGCGCAGCTAGTAATATTATAAATGCGAAAGTAATTTTGTTTGTTTTCTGTTACGCTTTCACGCTAAAACGGCTGAACGGATTTGAATGAAATTTGGCATATGGGTAGACCATGACCTAGGTTACGATATAGGATACTTTTTATCCCGATATTCTTACGGGATCGAGACTTATGCGGGTGAAACCGCGGGGCGTGGCTAGTAAGCAATCAAAGGTGTATGATTAATAAACTTAATTATTTTATTAATGCCTCTGCTTCGCAAGGTTTTTACGACTTGACAAAACTTCGAGATTTCTTAATTATCTATATGTTTAATATTAATGTATTATACAAATAAACCTTCCGGAATACATTCTCTAAATTATGTTGAAAACCTCATCCAAATCCGTTGCGTATTTTAGAAGAAAAACGTGGACATACAGACAGAAACGCGAAAAGTGACTGTTTTATAATATATTTAAATACACCTTTACTTTTATTACTCTTTGTTAGGAAACCAATGAACCACATATCCTTATATCGACAAATAATAACAAAAAATCTCGTGCAATTTAATTTCAAAATCTATTTCCTCAAATTCGTCATATCCGTGCTGAAACCCACGTTTAGACGTTCACTTGTTTTGTCGAAAACAACAACTAAAGCAATACAATGTAATTGGGAGATTGTTTTATTGATAAAACAAATGCATTGACCAACGCTAAGGAAATATTGCGTGTTAAAAGTTTTAAAGGTTCTAGAAAAAATATTAATTGTGTGACAAGTGTTATTATAAGCAATTGGCCTTGGTTGTATTTAATTAAAAACATTTCAGTCAAATGTTCAGTAATAGTTATAACGACATCGCTTGCTTATGACGACGTACCGGTTATTACGACGAAATTTTGAGGTCCCAGCATTTCTGTTAACTTAACATAACACGTTTCTCCGAAGTGTTGGACAGACCAGTAATGCTATTCTGTAAAAATCTCACCGTGATATCTTAGGTGAAGTGAGCTGCCAATAGTGTCAATCCTTAGCAACTGACAGCTCACTCCACGCTCACTTCACCTAAGCTAACACGGTGAGATGGTTACAGAATAGCACTACTGTACTTAAATTACACCCACATTTCACCAATTATGTTTAAATCCCATATAATAGGGGGCGAGCCTATTGCCATCAACCGGGCACAAATCCAAACTCCGGGCTGTTACTGAGAAATTCCAGATGGAAAAACCCAACAACAAACCCGACCTGGGAATTGAACCCAACACCTCATGCTCAGCAGTACCGCTAGACCAACGAATTTATTAGTTATAACGTCTATCAGCTATAACAACCGTAATTCGACGGTCCCTTCGAAGTCGTTATAAACGGTTTTGACTGTATTTTAATAGCCCACATTTGGTTCTAAATAGTAATTGTACTTGTTCAAGAATTTTGTCCTTACAAAGTTTCGTATGGCGTTAGAAGCTGTGGTTTGTAATTGTAGAAATATAGAAACCTACAATGTTGCTTTATGTGCAATTCTACTAGCAGACGTTATTTGTGGTTGGAAACAGGAACACAAACAAAATTGGATGAGATGAACAACAACTCATGAAAGAATTGCAAACATAGAAAAAGGAATAAATTTTTTACAAAAATTTATGGTTTTCCTGAGTTTTCTATGTAAGTTATATTTTCTCGCAACTATATCTTAATTATTAATATTATAAACGCGAAACTTTGTGAGGATGGATGGATGGATGGATGTTAGTTACTTTTTCACGCAAAAACTACTGAACAGATGTGGATTAAATTTAGCACACAGATAGTTTATAATCCGGATTAATACATAGGATACTTTTTATCTCGATATTCCCACGGAATCGAGATTTATGTGGGTGAAACCGTAGGGCGCTGCTAGTATTAGAATGTAAACAAATGCGTGCTACGTTATTCACTTAATTCTCAGTAAATTTCCGAATTACAGTAATTAACCGAAACAATACTTCAATTATCTACAAACAAACCGAGAAAAACCGATTTCACATAGAACGCATGGACAACAAGCTTCCAATTTTAAAATAAAAGGCGTCATGCCATTGAATTCATTGTGTTCTTTTTTTTTTAATACTCGGAACAGTGACATTGTCAAGACCTCATAAAGCCAATATTGTCATGCAAAGGGGAACTGTCAGAATTGAACTTGATTAACAAAATTTAAATGGAACGTAATTGTTTTGTAAACATTTGTTGCGTAAACTGAAGTGGGTTGCGTTGCAAAGTTATCTATTTCTTTGAACAAGACTTGCATACTGATTACTTGGTCTATAGAATAGTAATGACTGGTTCGTGGCCTATAGATTTTGAGGTTAGGAAGTAGTTCTGGTTATACTTTCGACATCGTGGAAGGAAGTTTTGAGACCTTATGTTTGAAGACGAAAACTGCAGTAGATTCAAATAATAGAACAAGTACATAAAATTCACTCCGCAAAATCATTTAAATAAATAGCGACTCTTGCTACGACACAATAAAGTGCAATTCAGGTCGCACAGCGCTAATTACCTACTAGTTATATTCACCTAGAAGTTGCCTCTCTTTCTATCGCGTAACTCTCATATCTTCTGACTACGTTACGCTCACTGAATTGGCCCGACAAGACGAGCCCGCCGCGTACTTGTAGTTTCATAGCTAAAATGCGGAGAACGCCTGACCTGGTGGTGGTAAAAATTGAGGAGAACCTTCCAAATAGGTAGTTATTTCAACTGCTGTATGAGCAGATTTAATTGGTACAGCTCTTGAATGTCAAAATAAAGTCTATTTTGATAATTTAGCAGACCCGAATATTCCATTCCAGTTGGTCCGTGGCTGGGTGACCATCTTTACATACCGAGACTCCTCCGTGCCTCGAAAAACACGTTAAGCCGTTAATCCCGGCTGTCATTCGTAGATCTTTGACAGTCGTTACGGGTCGTCAGAAGCCCAAAAGTCTGACAACCAGTCTTACCAAGGTGTATCGTGTTACCTAGTAACTGGGTTGTGGAGGTCAGATAGGCAGTTGCTCCATGTAAAATACTGGTATTCAGCTGCATCTGGCTAACTGGAAGCCGATCCCAACACAGTTGGGAAAAGGCTAGACAGAATGATTAATTGGTCACCTTTTTATTCCATGTGCGTTTATGTCTTTTGTAGGCAGAGAAAAAGAAAAACAAGAAAATACGCTCTGCAATGAAATGTTAACTGAATTTCTTCATTTAGAAATGCGTGCCTACATGAAGATCTGCCTTATTCCGGAAGAATGATCATGACCGTGTTGCCAGTGATGACCTATGGTACTGAAACGTGGTCGCTCACTATGGGCCTTATCAGAAGGCTAAAAGTCACCCAAAGGGCAATGGAGAGGGCTATGCTTTGAGTTTCCCTACGTGATCGAATCAGAAATGAAGAGATCCGCAGGAGAACCAAGGTAACCGACATAGCCCGAAGAATTGCCAAAATTAAGTGGCAATGGGCAGGGCACATTGCTCGCAGAACGGATGGCCGATGGGGCTGAAAGGTTCTGGAGTGGCGACCGCGTACCGGAAGACGTAGCGTTGGAAGGCCTCCCACAAAATGGACCGATGACCTTGTGAAGGCCGCAGAAATCCGCTGGATTTGGAAAGCACAGAATCGGTCAAAGTAGAGGTGCTTGGGGGAGGCCTATGTCCAGCAGTGGACGTCTTTCGGCTGAAATGATGATGATGATGTCATCATCATGACCAAACAATTAAGGGCAAAATTGGACCACCAATTAAGATCAATACAGCATCCTTATTAAGAAAAACTTTGCTCTTCATCAGTTATTATTGTTATTAACTTAAATATTAGTTTATTGCATTCCTAATACAGATAAAACTAATTCTTACTCTTAGTTTAGTTTGTCGGTGACTCAGGATTATTATCCATTTGCCTTCTATTGGCCAAGGCTTTAGAATAATACATATTTTGTTGTTGTGAACTTAATAAACTAATTTTGAAGCAGTTGAGCAGTTACTTGGAACCTAAATGGTAGATAGCATACTTGCATTTAATTTTACTTTATAGGAAAAGTTTCTTCTCCATCTTGGATTTAAATAAAATACATTTATTTGCACTCAAATAGAATAAAACAATAAAACACAGCCCAAAAACGTGGCAATGCTGCCAGCCTTTTGGGCACCTTTTCCACCGACAGCGATTCGGATGAATTTTTTGATGCCCACGATTTGTTCCTATATTTTATTTTATTTTTTCCTCTGTATATAGTTAGTTCTATTTACTTGGACACTAATATTAAGGTATTAATGTTTAAACAATAATAAAAAATAAAACACAGTAATAAGAAATTATCAATTAATTTCTTCGTTACAGCACGGAAGTCTCCTTTTTCTATAAGAACGTGCTTTATATTGAAGACCCAATAAAATTCATCATATAATATCGACAACTCTCTCATAAAGAAGTGTAGGGACGAATGTGTATCGCAAATACACAGAAGATAATTATTTCTGACATGTTCTTAGAGTAATCAGTGGCTTTATTTGGAAATACTAATAAGTACATGATCGCGAGCATACTTACGAAAACATTTGTCAATGTAAGAGATTATAGCTTCATCGATGAAAAATTTAATCAAGCAGAGTCGACACTAATAACACTGCCGTCCCCGAACCGATCTACTAAGCTCTTAGCTCAAGTTATGATAGCTGCAAGTTGCAAGTCTATCATCGAAGTGTGGCAACGACCGCGCCCACGTACTTTTGTGTTACATTCCGACTTACAACTTGTGAAATAGATTACTTGTCGGATATTATTGGAATTTCAACCGATTGTATGCTAAATGTTTAGGCAAATTGGTTTGATAAAAGGTAGAGGTGAAGAAAGCAGTAGGGCAAGTTTTTTTGAAGTGAAAACTTCTATAGGCGCGTTGGGCATTTTTGAGATGGGAAAAAACAATTGAACTCGCGACGCCGTTACCGACACCTCATTATTGTAAACGTGATTGTGCTCTTTATTTATATTACGTTACGGATCAATTTTCTAGGCAAGCATTTTTACTTTAAAGGTTTTGGAAGAATTTTTTTATAGTTTACACTTTTGTCGGCACTCCCGGAGTGCCGCTGTTTTTTTTTTTGCTGGTCTTGTTATCGTCGCCAATGGAACCCCGGAAAACTTTCAATCATACTTCCGTGGTACTCACAAAAGCTCTAGCAAGATAAAACGCTACTGCTACTAAGTAAATTTCTGTTTAAAACTATGATTTTCTGGACCCTCTAAACCTGGCAGCTAATTACACTCATCATCTGCCTAGCCTTTTTCCCAACTATGTTGGGGTCGGCTTCCAGTCTAACTGGATGCAGCTGAATACCAGTTGTTTACATGGAGCGACTGCCTATCTGACCTCCACAACCCAGTAACTGGTAATACGATACCCCTTGGTAAGACGGGTTATCAGACTTTCGGGCTTCGGACGACCCGTAACGACTGTCAAAGATCCATGAATGACAGCCGGGACCAACGGCTTAACGTGCTTTCCGAGGCACGGAGGAGTCTCGGTATGTAAAGATGGTCACCCATCCACTGACCAACCCCGGCAAGCGTAGCTTAACCTGATGGATCGACCCTTGCGGCTGTTATTACTTACCCACGAGCTCAATAATTACACTATCTCCCGATAATCATTATTCGAATTGTTGAACACTTCGTTACTCCTTTTCGTCTTTGCTCGAGAATATAAGCTCAAGCAATCGTAAAACAGAAGAACTGGAGTTGCCGACATAGCTTGCAGAGTAAGCAAGTTGAAGCGGCAGACGGGTGATCATTATTATCGAAGGGAAGGTGGAGCAAACGAGTCCTTGAGGGAAGACCGTGTATCGGTAAGCGTAGTGTGGTACGCCCCCGACTGATTAGATGTACCAACGACCTTAAAAATGTGGCTGGGACAGACTAGATGCGAAAGACGGAGGGCGGTGTGTTGTGGCGAAGTTTGGGAGAGGCCCATGTTCAGCAGTGGACAGTAATAGGCTGAGTTCATTGTAAGTTGTTGAGTCGTAAAAACAAAAGATACAAGTTTCTCTCATACCGACCATATTTACGTATAAAAACAGTGGCACTCCGGGAGTGCCGACAAAAGTGAAAACTTGAAAAATAATCGACACCGCGGTAATCAATGCGTTGATATCTTTTACTCCACGCACCGCGGTAATCAACGCGTTGATGTCTTTTGGTCAAAAGCTGGTGTCGTAACAGTGTCGCGAAATCAATGGTTTAGTCCCATCTCAAAAATGCATAACGCGCCTTAAGAAGTTTTCACTTCAAAAACTATCTATAAAGAAATTATGAAAGGCATAATATGTTTCTTGCTTTTAATGTAAAATATCACTTAAAATCTCACCTAATATTGCAAGATGTCCTTATTGGTAACGAAATATATAATATTGCGGAAAACGTTTAGCCTCGATAAGAATTTTATTTTAACTTACTTTTTGGCCTTGTTCACGCATTTACGTAAACTTGTTTACTTCTCAGTTCCTTTTAGGCTAAGTTCAGAATGAAGCGACGCGAGTGACGTTTGTGCGCAATCTAAGTAGTCCACTTAGAGCACCCGTCCGAATAGCACCTGCGACTCAGCAACCTATTGTTGGGATGTATTTGTTTTACAGGACGTTATTAAATCAAAGATATTATCGATAAAAATCACTAGAATGTTTATTAATTTCACATACTTACGCTTACGTACATACGAAATTTGTTTTACCGATATCTTTCATTTAATAATGTCCTGTAAAACAAATACATCCCAGCAGTAGGCAGCTGAGTCGCAGGTGCTATTCGGACGGGTGCTCTAAGTGGACTACTTCCTAAATACGTCACCAATCACACACGTCACTAATTGTGAAGTTATACAAGAGCAGGTTAGAATGTGCACTTAGAATTTTCCTACACTACCTCAACCAGAAATGTCCTGATAGAAGAAAATTCTCTGTCCAATCTTAGTAGGAGTCCATAGAATAAAGAATGGTTAGGTAACATCACATTGCAAACATTACCTTTTAAGGACTACTAGTTAAAAGATTCTTATATAAAACTAGCTGACCCGGCAAACATTGTTTTACCACACAAACCTTCAACAGTCCAAAAAAAAAACAATAATATTTTAATTGTCATCGATCTCCAGGAGAGCACCGGACTATCAAGAGGTTAAATGTGAGGGGTGGACCACCCTTATCACTTAGGGGTATGAAAAATAGATTACAACCGATTCTCAGACCTACCAAATATACATATAAAATTTCATAAAAATCGATTAAGCCGTTTCGGAGGAGTATGGCAACTAACACTGTCACACGAGAATTTTATATTTATACTAGCTGACCCCGGCAAACGTTGTTTTGCCAATTATTTGTTTGGGGTGGACAACCCTTATCACTTAGGGGTATGAAAAATAGATAGTAGCCGATTCTCAGACCTATTGAATATGCATATAAAATTTGTTAAAAATTAGTAAAGCCGTTTCGGAGGAGTATGGCAACTAACACTGTGACACGAGAATTTTATATTTATATAGAAGATTTAGTACTCTTACAGCAAATCAATCACTTTTGACAGTTGACGCGATTGTATGACATCGCGCATCAAAGTGATAATTTATGATTCCTACGTAATAATCTAGGTCGACCAGGATCACCTTGTAATCACGACTATCTGAACTAAGCCTTAGGTAGATATAACCTGTTGGTATGCATTGTAATATTCCATCAAGTTGTCAACTTCATGGCGGTAATAGCGTGTTTGAGAAATCGTGCAATTTGCAGTAGCTCCTGTGTAATACCAACTTATAAGGCTCGTTTTGTTCAACAAAAGGTTCAAAAAACTTAGTTCGTATCATATGTTTATCAATGTTTCGATTTAAAAAAACAAGTTAAAAAAAACCGTCAAAAGCGAGTCGGACTCGCGCACCGAGGGTTCCGTACTTACCCATTATAACGCCATAATAAAATTAGTATCATTTTATTGGTAAAAAGATGGGGGCAAATTTAGATTTTCTCGAAAACTTTTAAGTACCAAAATTTACCTTAATTTTCAACTTTTTTTTTATTTGTGCTGTAATACCTTGCTTTTTGCCAAATTTCGTGATTCTAGGTCAACGGGAACTACCATTTAGTTTATAGACCCAAAACCTACAGGGTACTTCCGGTACACCTAATAGGGAGTATAGACCTCAGTATCTGGTATAAATTTCAACTTACTTGGTCCACCCGTTCCTGAGAAAATCGGTGGTGACACACGGACAGACGGACAAGAGAGTGATCTTTCGTTCCGTTTTCTCTTTTTAGGTACGGAACCCTAACAAGACTGTTTTAATTACCTACCTACTTAAAATTACTAAAGGCTTTACACAACAAATTTAAAAATAAAAGCAACAATTAAGACAGAGGCAGTTAATTCTAATAAATTACTTCAAGAACACAAAAGCCACTTAACCGAACAGAGCACTTTTCCAAGAAATAGAGCAAATTGCGCTAAGCATTACGCATTGGACGCTAATGGACGAACATAAGCACTAAGTGTAACATTACAACAATCCCGTGAGAGTTTCACATTAATTCTGAAGCTCTAATTATTGTTGCTAAACGAAGGTATCATGGTAATTTGTTGGAGATGAGATAAGTCAAACCATAGTAAAATTGAGGCGATTATTTTTAATTATTTCATGAGACTGTTGTGTTTCGAGAAACATCATTATTCTAATAAAATTTGTGTAGTACTAATAGACAAGGAAGCACTTTGTTTTAATATCTCGGTATTGGCTTGAAAAAGCTGAAACGTTGCCAATAATTTCAAAATTCAAGCAAACTACTGCTACTGAACTCAGAAGCTACGGTTGAGCACTTATCTTAAATACCTATCTCACGTTTAAATCTATGTCCAATATCAACCGGTGTGTAATAATTAGTATCCATAAGAAACCATAAGGTCACAGAACATTCCCATAATAGTATTCAACGTTGAATACTCAATGGTTCACACCTTGATAATAATTATTATTACCGCACTATTACATGACAATTCGAACAATAACAAACACTTTTACAATAAAAAAATCAATATCAGCATTAAACAAAACACAATTTCAACAATAACCACATTTTTCGAAGCTCTAAATGAAAAAAGAAAGTTTTAAAACATGGCCGCCTAAACGTCAAAATTTCCCGCCCAAAAAGAAACGTCAAAAAATTTCCCGCCGCAATTTCTAACCATAAACTCACCTTCAAAACCAACATGGCTGCTTGTCAAATTTCCCGCGTTTCGCGCGCGTTATGGCGAGCGATCACAACACACGTCTGCCGTTTGCTACACCGCCACTTGTATTTATAATGTCGCTAAGTTACCACAGTGGTTGGTCTGATATTGTTATTCTCCGCAGAGCCCTATGGTAACGTAACACCCTCGTTGGTCAGTTATGTTTCTGTTGACACATTTACTAATGATTCATGGAGGAAATACGCTTGTTATTTAATCTAGTTTTTTTTTGTGTGCATAGACTTGTTAAGTTTGATTCAGAATACTAACTGTGTAAATAATTAATTATATAACTGCTCTTATTTTAGATGATGAAACAGTATGTCCAGTCCTGGGGACGTCGAGAGGGGTTATGAACCCGCCGGACCTGGAAGAGTAGATGGAATGGACAGCATTACAAGCCTGGATGTTTCCTTGTACAACTGGACTAACTGTTAATTTTGATTGCTGCCCCAAAGAATTACTGTGTGAGGACTGATCTCATCAATGCTCACACAGCAATCCATCGCAGCTACCCTAAACATGATAATTTGGACACGACTTGCGGATACACTTGGACACCAAAATTAGTGAGGTTTGCTACACAATCAATCAGTCGGTCGATTAAGGTGAATTAATCCTTATCAACTCACGCACAAGTTTATGGAGCAAACAATAAATGGCACAAAAGTAGAAATAGATCTTATCTTAATGTGCAGGTCACATACAGATTTCCTCGACCTCACTCCAATTATGTTTCCAATAGATTTTCCTGTAAAAAAGCGCCGCGATGCAAGTAGATATATTAAGTACATACATGGATGTTTAAACCGGGTCAAAGCTAAAGACTTTTGTTTTAAACATGTGTGTTTATGTACGGCAGTCACGCATTTCTCCTTTAAGGTCATTTACGTCCGATTCCTAAAGTCTTTTTGACCGTTATTTTGTTGTCATGCAGAAATTAACACTCGAGATCTTCCACTATGCTGAGTGTTAGAGGTTCGTGGAAGCCTGTCATTCTTTAAAAACGTCAACTGGGAAAATTGTCTCCAGAGCCTTTTAAAAGGAAAGAAAAAGAAATCGCCTCATTTTTTTTAAATGGGGAATTTTACCGTGTTATTACATGGGGCACGGTCGGCCGTCTTTTATCGGGTGTCTACAAGTCAATAACTTACAACGCCTGTTGAAAATTTGCAAATTTTTTACGATTTGGAGTAATTTTGGTTCTAAAAATGTGAATTTTAAATAGCGATAACTTTTTATTTTCAATAAAAATAATTATGATTTTTTATTACTTTTTGGGAATGTTATTGCCTATTTCGGATCTGACAGGGTTTTTTTACATATTGTACAGAAAGCTACATTATCAGCGAGTAACATGAACTGAATTTTTATCGACTTCTACGCAAACGAAGTCGCGGCCAAAAACTAATATTGACTATATCCAGAGTCATATTAGATTATATGCAATAGTGACTATAAAAACCTTCATTGATACTTTAATAAACTTAAAACCTACAAATTCAACTTCGATAAAGTTGGTAGAGCATTGCCCAAGGGCCCATAGAAGGTAATAAACATTTAAGTAAAGGTTATTCTAATTTTGCTAGTTACCATTTGTAGCTGGACATTCAAAAGTTCAATAGCTAGATATTAGATTAATTTTAATCGCTTATTGTTCTAGTTTTAACACTCAATAATAGTTTCACGAAGTAGTGATAAAATCCATTCGAAATTTTGGTTTCAGCCGTCATGTTGGGTAAGTACAAACTATAATACTGCTGAGCATGAAGTTCTGTGTCCAATTCCCAGGCCCGCCAGTGTTATTGACTTTTTTCATTAGGAATTTCTCTGAAGCAGCCCGGAATCTGGATTTGTGCCTGGTTGATGGCAATAAACTCGCCCCCATATACATATTACATGGGACTTAAACATAACTGGCGAAATGTGGGTGTGCTGTGGGTACACCTCTGCCTAACCCTTCGGAAATACAGGCGTGATGTTATGTTAAGTTCCAATCATCTAAGACCTTATCATTATAATTTTCCCAAGGTTATATGGGAATTCGAATTTAAGTAATCATTAAGGCACCGAGAACAAATTCCGTAAAGTTTTCATAGAAAATCACGAAATCCACCATTCCACTGCAGAGAGCCTTTGGTCAAACTATCCTTGGAGAATCAGAAGCTAATGCTAAATATCATCCTTGCCTGCGGCGATCTCTGAGTGTCATAATATGCATATCATTAGCCTTTTAAAACACCTTAATTATCATCAAAATAATTACAAATATACAATCGTTACTAAAAACTTCCTTATATAGGAAAGTACATAAATGATCCAATTAAATAACAAGACTACGTTTTATTATTATTTATGACACAATTACATTATCAATTGAACAAAAACAATAAATCAAACAGTGAAGGAAAACATCGTGAAGAAATCGGGCATGTGCTAGAATCAAAAATTCAAAAACATGTGACATCTACCAGCCCGCACTGGGCCCGCATGGTAGATTACAGCCCACTCCCTCTCACAGAGAGGAGGCCTGTGTCCCAGCAGTGGGAACATTATAGGCTGATTATGTTACATAACAATTATTATTAATTAAACTAATGCTACAATTTAGAGTCTTCAAAAATTGTTATGAGATACATAACTTAATAAGATACCTACTAGCGCTTTTCCCGCTACTTCGTCGGACTTTTTTTTTTGGTGCGAAATTATCAAATAACTTCTCCCGCTCGCGCTCTACGTGTCAGACTCTTACTAACTAAATCCCACCCGTGTTTCTTCAGTTGTCATGCTGCCGGGGGCCACGATCTCCCTTTCGGACTTCATCGCAACCTCGTCAGTTCTGCTGACATCTCTTTGAGGCGCGCGTGAGACACAACGCGCCGTCGACCCGAGCCTGGTCCTTATCGGACGGTGAGCTACCCATTGCTCACCGTCCGCAAGCTTCGTCCTCCTGGATTTAGAATTTCTCTAAACTTTACCTCATTCCTTAGTGGTTTTATTTTTAAAGTGGCATTCCAATTTATTTATTTACAAACATCATGTAGACAGTACTTGTGACAGTGGGTTGCCAATGTCCTTCAAATAATTTTAAGCTATCTCAATACCAAATTGCATCGAAGACAGACAGAGTTACATTCGCGTACATACATAAAATTAGTACGGATGACACAATATCAATTACAAAATTACTGAATTATTTAGGAATCTTCAAGACTCGTTGACAGATCATTCGTAAGTATAATGATATTGTTGTGAAATATTAGTGTGCCAATGTTAAAAATATTGTTTTTTGGTTTGGTGTATGGCAACACCGACTTCCTCTTCCCTTTTCTCCGAGAGCGACGCCATCATGTGCATGTAAAATGTTTGTGTCCAATAGTTTTTCCAATAAACGACAGTCAATCAATACCTGGGACTTTCTATTAAAACATCCACACTTGCAACAGGTTATGGGCTCAGGATTCGCAGTCTCAAGCTTAAGGTATTGATCCATTGTTTTTGAGAAGAACTTTTTTTCGAGGTATTGAAAAAATTTAGAGGTTAAGAAAAAAACCGTCGTGGTCGTGGTGACCAAGAATAGAGTAATTGACTTTTTGTGAAGATGGATAGCACACAGCACAGTTTGAGATTAAAAGGCGGTGAGAATTGGGCGGTCTGGCGTTTTCAGACAGAAGTACTTCTGAGAGGCAAGGGATTATTCGAAATAATTACGGGAGAGCGAGTTAAGCCAGAAAATGTAGATGTGAAAGCCCTTACAGAATGGAGGAGCCAGGATGCAAAAGCTCAGGAGGTTATTGTTATGAGGATGGAGCCAGGGCCACTGACACATTTGTTAACCTGCTCAACTGCTACCTCTATGTGGAGCAAATTAAGGTCGGTTTATGATAAGGAGTCTGTAGTCAGTGTGCACCTACTGCAGCAAAAGTTTTTTATGCTACAGTTTGAAGATAGTTCCATGTCTGTTTTTCTTTCTAAATTGGAGGATGTAAGTAACAAACTTAAGCAAGCTGGTGAACCTGTGTCGGAGAAGATGACAATCACAAAAATTCTTATGAGTTTGCCAGAGCAGTACAAGCATTTTCGTTCTGCGTGGGAGTCAGTTCCTCTTGAGAATCAAAAGTTAGGAGATTTGACCTCAAGATTGTTTTTGGAAGAAGAAAGATTGGGCTCGGAAAATCAGGAAATAGTGGCATTGGCTAGTATAAAGAAATGTTATAGTTGCGGTAAAGAAGGACACATTGCCAAAGTGTGTAGGAATAAAAGCACACATAAAGAAACCAGGACGTGCAATTACTGTAAGAAGAGGGGTCATATAATGGAAAATTGTTATAAGCTGAAGAATAGGAAAAGAAACAACTCAAACACAAAGGAAAATAAAGATTCAAAGAACGAAGTAAATGCATTTATGTGTTCAAGCACAAGTCATACGGAACGCGGCATTTGGTACATGGACACTGGAGCTAGTGAGCATATGTGTTGTGAAAAAAACTTATTCGAGTCTCTAGTTGATAAATCTTGTTCCTCTAAAGTAAAGGTTGGTAATGGTAGTCTTCTAGAAGTACATGGTGTTGGTAATGTAGTAGTGTATGCCTGGAATAATTGTAAGTATATTAAAACCATTTTGTCAAATGTGTTGTACATTCCAGACTTGAAATTCAATTTGTTTTCTGCAGGATATGTTTTGGATAAGGGTATGCGTTTAGTGTCAAATAATAATGTTTGTGAATTTATAAATAAACATGGGGAAGTTTGTGCAACAGCAAGTAGATCTTCTAAGCTATTTAAGATGAACTTTGTTTATAATAATCCAGAGCATGAAAATGTCCCATTAATTAAAATGCATAAATTGGAACACAACTCTAATGTTTTTGAAATGTCATGTTGTCATTTAACCAAAAAGGTAGAAAATATTTCAGTTTGGCATAATAGGCTTTCTCATCAAAATCTTACTCAAATTAAAGATATATTAACCAGGAATAATATTAACTATGCAGACAACAGTGATATCTCCATGTGTGAAAATTGTTTGCGTGGTAAGCAGCATAGACAACATTATCCTAAAAGTGAGAGTCGTGCAGTAGAAAAATTAGATTTGATCCATGCTGATGTTTGTGGGCCAATGGAGAATGCCTCGATTGGAGAATCAAGGTATTTTCTATTACTTAAAGATGATTGTACGGGCTATCGTTTTGTATTTTTTATGAAAAGAAAGTCTGATGTTTCTAAGTGTATTAAGAATTTTGTGGCAAAGGTGGAAAGGGAATGTGAAAGAAATGTGAAAGTTTTGAGATCAGACAATGGCTTAGAGTTTATGTGTAAAGAGTTGAAAGTTTTTCTTGATGAAAAAGGAATCATTCATCAACGTTCAGTAGTGTACACCCCTCAACAGAATGGCAGGGCTGAAAGAGAGATGCGAACGCTTGTAGAAGCTGCCCGTGCCATGATTTATGGTCTAAGTAAAGTTTTTTGGGCAGAGGCAGTTAACACAGCTTGTTATACATTAAACAGAACAGGTCCTAGCCCAGTCAAGGGTAAATCTCCATATGAGTTGTTTTATAATAAAGATATTAACTTGGATTTCTTTCATGAGTTTGGCTCTAAGGTATCAGTGCACATACCAAAAGAAAAGCGTCTAAAATGGGACAACAAGAGTGTAGAAGGTATGTTTGTTGGTTATGGTGAAAATGTAAAGGGGTACCGCATATATTTTAGTGATAAACATAAGGTAGAGGTACATAAGGATGTCGTGTTTTTACCTAACTTGTGTAAGATTGATTATTTGGAAAAGGAGAATTTAAATGTGTGTGTACAAACCGGGGAGAATGTTGTGTTGAGTGATGATGAGAATATTCAAGGGAAAGAGCAGGAGGTTGACACAAATGAAAGTGAGCATGAAATAAATGAGGAACAGAGCAGTGATGACATAAGTCATAATGAAGCAAATGGTAGAATGCAGCTCAGGGACAGAAGTAAATTAAAAATTCCAGATAGGTTAGTTGAGTATGACTTGGGTTTGTTGACAGTTTGTGATGAAGATCCTGTAACATATGAGGAGGCTGTATCGAGTAGTGACAGTAATAAATGGAAACAGGCTATGGAGTTAGAGATGAAAGCACTTACTGAGAATGAAACATGGATAAGTGTAGAGAAGCCAGAGAATTGTGATATTATTGACTGTAAATGGGTTTTTAAATGTAAGAAAGATGAAAAAGGTAACATTGTGTCACATAAAGCTAGGTTAGTAGCTAGGGGTTTTAAACAAGATTTGTCTTTGTCAGAAATTTATAGTCCCGTAGCAAGGTTAACCTCTGTAAGATTATTTTTAGCTTTCTGTAATGAGTATAACCTACCTATACATCAATTAGATGTCTGTAGTGCTTTTTTATATGGGGATATTGATGGTGATGTTTATGTATCTTTGCCAAAAGGGTGTTTTAATGAGAAGAAAAATAATAATGTGTATAAGTTAAAAAGGTCTTTGTATGGTTTAAAAGACTCACCCAAAAATTGGAATAAAAAGTTTCATGAAGTTATAACTAAATTAGGTTTTCTGAGATGTGATTATGAATATTGTTTGTATATGAAAATAAATGCAAAATGTAAAGTATACTTACTACTCTATATTGATGATTTGTTGTTAGCATCTAGTGATGTCAAAGAGATAGAAAATGTAAAGCAATTGTTAAATGAACACTTTAAAATGAAAGACCTGGGTCAAATTAGTCACTATTTGGGAATGCATGTAACGCAGAATTTAAGGGAGGGTACTATAATAATAAATCAGACTACTTACCTTGAAAAATTGCTAAATTCTTGTAATATGTTAGATTGTAAGGCGGCTGTGACTCCAATGGAAGAAAATTTCGATCACAGTGTGTTAAAAAGAGATAAGTCAGAGAGTCTGGAAATAGAACATAGATGTAGAAAGGTAATTGGTTCACTAATGTATGCCATGTTGTGTTCCAGACCTGACTTATGTCTTTCCATAAGTATTTTAAGTAGGTACCAGTCATGTGCTAGTGAAGATTTATGGATAGCTCTCAAGAGAGTGCTACGATATGTAAAAGGAAGCTTACAGATAAGCTTAGTTTTTAAAAGAGGTAAAATTAGTAATTTCATTGGGTTTGTTGATTCCGATTGGGCCGGTGACAAAGTTGATAGACGGTCAACTGGTGGTTATGTGTTTCAAATTTATGGTTGTACAATTTCTTGGGTTTCTCGCAAACAGACTACAGTTGCTCTGTCATCCACCGAATCCGAATATGTAGCATTAAGTCTAGCTGTTAGCGAAGCTTGTTGGTTGAAAAATCTGTTTGAATTTTTTGAAGGTAAAACTGGGCATGTGAAATTATTTGAAGACAATCAGTCTGTAATTAAACTCTGTAAAAATCCGCAATTTCATCATAAAATTAAACACATTGATATTAAAGTAAGTTTTGTACGCGATATGGTAAACAATAATATTGTAAGTGTTGATTACATCAGTACAGATGATCAAGTTGCAGATATTTTAACTAAACCTTTGGGAAAAGTAAAATTTGAAAAATTTAAACATTGTTTGGGATTGTGTTAGTTTTCTTTTTTTGTTTCTTTATTTGTTCAACTAAAAGGTAATATTGTATAATTTCAATAGAGTTTTAACATTGAGGGAGGGTGTTGTGAAATATTAGTGTGCCAATGTTAAAAATATTGTTTTTTGGTTTGGTGTATGGCAACACCGACTTCCTCTTCCCTTTTCTCCGAGAGCGACGCCATCATGTGCATGTAAAATGTTTGTGTCCAATAGTTTTTCCAATAAACGACAGTCAATCAATACCTGGGACTTTCTATTAAAACATCCACACTTGCAACAGATATAAACAAGTCCCTTGGAGCCCCACAACAAGTCGTGGACGCGTTTAGCAAGGCCAAGTACAACCAGACCAGTCTCTCTTCGAGTATGTAGTGTAGGAGCTAGCGTGCGAATGTGCACTTGATTGAAAACTATTGGTATTTTATTTATAACCAAATGTATAAACGTTATTATACAATATCAAGCCAAAATTTCTTGAAGGATACCTACTTTAGTTAAAAGATTCTTGCTACTGAAAAAAAATAAAAAGGATTGTGTGGTTTTATGAAACCACGGTAAAAGTGAAACTTTTAAGCGAACTATAGGCGCCGCCATATTGGCCTTGGCTGCTCTGACGAGCGCCTTTCACTTTATCCCTACTCCGCGGCCGACCGTCACGCGACATGCAACACACAGACGAAAAAGTTTGAGACGATGTAATAAAAGTTTCACTTTAAAACCTGATAAAATAAAAATTAATCTGCCTAAGGTTTTCTCAACTATTGTTTGGCTTCCAATCTAACCGGATGCAGCTGAATACCACAACCCAGTAACTGGGTAATAGGTACGATATCCCTAGGTAAGACTGGTTGTCAGACTTTCGGGCTTCTGACGACCCGTAACGACTGTCAAAGATTCAGGAATGACCATCGGCTTAACGTGCTTTCCAAGGCACAGAGGTGTCTTGGTATGTAAAGATGGTCACCCATCCACGGACCAACCGCGGCAAGCGTAGCTTAACCTGATGAATTGATCCGTGCGGCTGTTATTACTTAACCACAAGTTCCTCCTGAAAAACCTGATAAAATACTTGAGGGAAATTTCTGAAAAGTAGGTGTTGAAAACAGACTGTCAAAAGTTGATAAAAGCTGTTCATCAGTCTGGCCTCTTTCTCTTCCTCTTGTCCTGGGGATCAAAATTATCACAAAATTGTGCCCCGCGGTTTCACTCCCATAAGTTTCGATGCCGTGGGTATATCAGAATAAAATGTATCTTATGTCCTAACCCAAGTCATGGTCTACCCATGTGCAAAATTTCATCCAAATCCGTTCAGCCGTTTTAGCGTAAAAGCGTAACAAACAAACAAACTCACTTTCGCATTTATGATATTACTAGCTCTGCCCCGCGGTTTCACCGCGGTTTTAAGTCTCGTTACCGTGGGAAAAAAAAAAGTATCCTATGTTCTTTTCCAGGGCATCATCTATATATGTGCCGAATTTCATCCAAATCCGTTCAGCCGTTTTAGCGTGAAGGCGTAACAAACAAACTTACTTTCGCATTTATAATATTAAAGATATTATAAGTCAGGATTCGAGATGGATTTCAAACCACAATACATAACATACATTACATATGCTGTAATAGACTTGCCATTATTTGTGATTTGGATGCAGTAACGAATTTGGACTGATATAAGAACTAACACAATGTGGCATTGTACCTACTAGTACAATGAGCACTAGAAGGTGCCGGCTCATTTAACATTGAAACTGCTTAGAATTCTGCAAAACACGTAAGTGAAACTGAATTTGAAGCTCAGCTCTCTTGGAGGTAAAAAGGCTGTTTCATGATCTACGCAACAGTAACTACTTAGATCAGTGGTTCCCAAAATTTACTGGATCGCGACCCACCTATCAAAAACTTCCAAATTCGGGACTCACCTCTTGGCTGCCATGATGAAAAAGGGGGCATAACTATATGAATGAAGGACTTTTCAAATAAGAAAAAAACACTCCGTTACAATCGAATATTTATATACTTAATTATTTAATTAAGATTTGTATTTACAAGGAGTGGTATTGCGATGAGAAGGATGTATTTGTTTCCTATTTTTTGTCACTGTAGCTTAAGCTAAAACTTAAATTTTTGTTACTTTAAATCGCAATGAGTTTGAAATGTCCAATTTATAGCTTCTATGCGCAACCGGTGTGCGTCCCTGGTGCGCCAGGTGCGTGCCAGCCCCAATGCCATCCTGGCAATGTTCGCCGATAGGCTGGACTGCCCTTATGTCCGGCATGGCTGTGGCACCTATGTTGCTGTTCCAATGCCGGTTAGGAAATTATAATTATTGTGTTTTTTTATTTCAGAATGTAATTTGATTTTATAATTTTTAATTTAATTTTATAGTTTTATTGAAATTTGACATCCTAGTGAATATTTTAATTAATGTAATGTTGATTTTATAGTATTTTCAATGTTATATTATGTGAATAGTTTTTAAATTTATATTACGTGTACCTACTACAAACACCTACTGTGGACCGATAAGTTGTCTTTTTAAAAACAAATTAATTTGAATTTTGAATTGCTGAAAATCAAATTTTCAAGGCCCACCCAATATTCGCTAGCGACCCGCCATTGGATCGCGATCCATCGTTTGGGAACCACGGACTTAGATAATCATGATACAGTATAATGTTGAGCTGAGCTTAATGCTTAGACTTGTTTGTGACCTAATTTATTTCTTACGCCTCTCATTGAGATAACATTGAAATTCTACATGAATCGGCACCGGTAATAACTTTTTTAGATTTTTTTATTATTCTTAAATTTTATTGGAAGCTTTTATCCACAGTGGCATGTTAGCCACATCATAACTTAAACTATTCTAAACTACATCTACAACAAATACAATATACATTATTAAAGTCTAAACAAATCAGTAAGTAGGTTTGATATTTCAGTTGAAGGCTGCGCTAAAACTTTAATATATAGCCCAATATCATTCTTTTATTCTGCCTAATAGTGTCTCTCTTTCATTCTTTGTTTTAGTACACTCCATAAATAGATGGTGAACAATCCACAAAGGTATTCATGGTCTATTAAAACCATCCTGCTTAGAGTTTATTCTCTCAAGACTCAGCAAGTGTCACAATCAGAAGCCTCTAAAACTAAAAAGTTATTAAATCTTCATTTTTTTTTCCAAGTAAACGACAGTACCAACTTGTACAACAGCTCCCCGACTAGTAAAGCGTGTAAGATCGCCGCAAGTGCTCGTAATGTATGCGTACGCGCACAAAGGACACAGATTTCATCTCCCGCGCATACCAGAGACAGGCTTTTATTTATTATGGCGTTGGCGATGATATTGTGCGGGCCATTAATAACGAGTTTCTAACATTAGTTATAAGCAAAATTATTGTTACTAACAACCTTTCCTTGCCTATGAACTTTTAATCTAAAATAAATGATTTTATATATTTTTTTATTAATTATTTTCTTCTATAAAAAGGAAAATAACATGATTCGAGATATACGGAGACTAGTATATTTGAGGCTGTAGGCTACATCATCCTTTTTCAATATTTTCGGAACACAACGAAAGGAAATGGAATTTTTGTAATGATACATTTTTCTAATGTTAATAATAAAAAAATACTATACCTCTGGTAAGTCTAAAAGCACCATATCAGCCCCCATGTGCTTAGGTATTTAAAACAGGTTGTTAAAGTTAGATGAATTAATTAGTTAGATCTATATCTAATTATAACGATGTTATCTTGGTTTTTTCAACATTAATAACTGTTCTCAATACAGCCAGTACTGGGTATATTTTATTAGTTAAATTAAATCCCAATCCTTAGCTATAATATTATAAATGCGAAAGTGAGTTTGTTTGTTTGTTACGCTTTTACGCTAAAACAGCTCAACGGATTTGGATACAATTTGGCACAGGGGTAGATTATGACCTGCGTTAAGACACTTAAGACAAAGGATACATTTTATCCCACGAGATAATTTCCGACTTCAACGCGGGCGAAGCCGCGTGCAAAAGCTAGTAATTAATTGTTTCCAAAAATTGTTAAGTTTGTGGTCATAAATATTATTTATATTTAATTAAACATAACATACATACATAACATCACGCCTTGTTTCCCCGAAGGGTTGGGCAGAGGTGTCCCTGTAGCAGGTACACCCACATTTCGCCAGTTATGTTTAAGTCCCATGTATGTAATAGGGGGCGAGCCTATTGCCATCAACCGGGCACAAATCCAGACTCCGAGCTGCTACTGAGAAATTTCAGATAGAAAACCTAATAACATTTTGCCCGACCCGGGAATCGAACCTAGGAGGACCTCATGCTCAGCAGTAGAGCTTGCGACCACTAGACCAACGAGGTAGTTATATTTAATTACTTTTGTCTACTTATTTGAATGGATGCTTAGGTAAAGAATAGCTACATGACTTGCAATTATAAATAATTAATATGGTTTGACTAACAGTGCCCCGCGGTTTCATCCGCGTAAGTCTCGATCGCATAAGCATATCGGGATAAAAAGTATCTTTATTTATTTACTATTAGGCTCATCAACAATGAGTACACTATTACTTATAATTAGTACATTGCAAACTTAAGTCTAAGCGCCTCATTACTTATAGAAAAGCCCAGCATGCACTACATTATGCGCAGATAATAACATAATTAATTAATTAAAACAAGTAATACATAGTTTATATGAAAATAAATTATTAAAAGCTAAATTGATTACAACAAATAAATTAAATTACTTTGAATAAATTAGATTAGATTAGATTTTATGTTATAATTTTATATAAGATTAGGTTAATATTTGAATACGTGTTAATCCAGGTTATAAACTATATGTGTGCCAAATTTCATCTAAATCCGTTCAGAAGTTTTTGCGTGAAAGAGTAACTATCAAACATCCATCCATCCTCACAAACTTTCGCAGTAGTTTTTGTAGGATTTTTTTTTACTGGGTAACACCGTGTACGATACCATACATCTCTGACTAACCTCTCGGAGTATACAGGCGTGATACGTGTTACTTAATTATTATTTTTTTTAAATATTAATTAAGTAAACTAGTTTTTGTCCTTGGTAGAGCCAATCTGTAGATCTTTTATAGTTATAATATCATTAATTTATTTATTACTCAGTTGCAATAAGTCAATTTAAAAGCCTTACATAACACTTAGGTATAACATTACTTAATGGAAACCTACCTTCATAATTATAAAAATAATAATTAAGTAAGATATCTAGTATCATAAATTATACCTACTTATTGCGAGTGTCACCGTTCCACTCTACATCGCGGACAAACCGAATGACCTGCCGATGTACAAACTTGTATATATTTTATTTTGCTTTGTAAGTATACAGGGTTATTGGTGAGTTACCTCGGTACTCACCGGATAAACCTGGCAGCTTAGGACATATCTCTGAAACCAAAAGATCAGACGGCAGTCACATTTTACTATCGACTTGACTATAGATAGGTACTTAAAATACAATAGACGTGGATATATTTAGTAACCTGTTCCGCTTAGCTATTTCTAAAGAGCCATAAAAACTCCTGAAAGAAATTGACACATGTTTTACTTCTCAACGAGGCATCCTCAGGATGACGATTGACTTGTCGCAAACCCGAACACGGTGTGTTGCCACACCGAGCGCTGAACGCAGAGAATAGGTACTTATTTAACCACTGAAAAAAATATACCGGATCTCTGCAATTTATAAATTAATATTTACATTAACCACACTAGCCCTTGGCAATTGGCATCTACCTAATTGACCTACTTCTTAACTTGACTCATTTGACTACCTACTCTTATTTCCAGGACCAGGACCATGCTCATAAAAAAGAAAAACAACTTAATTTACCCTGTCACACTATCTTCTCAAAACATAAAAATAAAACAAAAGAGTATCTACATGTGGTCGGTGACAAGGACAGTGAGAGTACTTCCGTGTCCAATTCCGAAGCTCTAGGTGACTCATTGTGTCATTGCGAATAACGATCTTTATGCGTCAGGATAGCTTGCCTAGGTAGGTACTTATTATTTATTGATTGCAGGATGTTGAGGTAAAGTTCTAGTTAGAAATGGCACAGGCAAATGAAGTAAACAACCAATGGCCTACGTATAAGTTTCAATGCGACGAAAACCAAAAAAAATCTCCTCGTCGTACCTACACAACGATGGCGTAGTAGTTGGTGATGCGTTCTTCATTCAACATCACATGCCGAAAGACAGTCACTTTTTAACATAGGCGTCCCTCAAGAACGTATCACCGGCCCAGCGCTGTCCCCAACTCCCGGGTTCGCGACCTTAACTTTGAGATTCAACTCCAAGTTAAAGTTATGGACGGCCATTGCGAAGGTATCCGAGCCGATTCTCTAAAAGGCGATAATCACGCCCTCTATATTTCAAGAACTTATTTCACCTACGCCTGCGTCATTGACGAAATGTGGTGTGCCGTTTGAGTCACATACCTACCAGCCAACTGCCGAACCCCTGAGGAATCACACCCATAACCATAACGTTAATGTTCTTGTGTGGCACTGCCATATTGTTATTATACCACTATTTATGATTTCACTAGAGTATCTAGTGCAGTGTAGCAATAACGAGAAGATTGCAACAGTTACAGAAGCCAAGTGATAACTTGTTATCATCGGCAAGGACCATCAGAGCATTAGCCTCTTTTCCTACTTATTCTTACGTAGTCAACGAAATTATTTATTTTAGAGCTGGTGTTGCCAACCCGTACGATAATTATGGAGGCCATACGATAATTTGGCCAATGGTACGATGTACGATAGTGAATGTCGATAATTTTGCGATTTGCTGAAAAAAAACAAGTTTCTTTAGCACATTTGTTAGATAAAATCAAACGCAGAAAAAAACAATAAAATGTCAATGTCAATCGTCCAATATGTCAACATCACCAAGCAACTATCTCTCCATTTCTTTCCCTAGTTTTTTAATTTAATTTTTGTCTTTTGATAGCAATTTGAATTAACGTTTTAGGTAAATTTTTTGAAGTGGAAACTTCTTTAGGCGCGTTGGGCATTTTTGAGATGGGACTAAACCATTGATTTCGAGACCTGTTACCGACACTGTGGAGTAAAAGACATCAACGAATGCGTTGATGTCTTTTACTCCACGCACGCGTAAACTTGAAAAAAAAAATCTTTTTACATTTTCACTTGTGTTGGCATTCCCGGAGTAACACTTTTTTCTTTTGTACGATAATTTTGCCCAAAAAACGATAATTTCGACGTGGGATCTCGATAATTTGAACTTTTGGAGTTGGCAACACTAAGCTGGGCAAAGGAGTATGTTCTACTTTTGTAAAAGTCTCTGCTAAAGATGTAGTTGATCTCAATGTCGTAGGGCCGGTAAAAATCTGTCGTAATAGTAATTCATTTGCGTAGTTCCAATAGAGGTAGAAACAAAAGGCCATAGCACATTTTGACTGGTATTAGCTTTGGCCGTATTGATATTATAATAGACCGAGCAACTGGATTTGTTTCTAACATCTCTTTCTTGAGAGTTGAGACCTTCTTTGTAGTCAGAGACACAGGATGACAGGAGCGGCCGTTCTGGCGATGCTTTGGGGAGGCCTATAATAATTTAATAATTTTATTCAATAAATCAAGTAACAAGACTCATAGTGTTAGTAACTTACAAAATACGTTAGTAAAACATTAACACAGAAACAATTCGCGACAAAACATTAACACAGAAACAATTAAAACACAGAAACAATTAAAACACAGAAACAATTAAAACACAGAAACAATTAAAACACAGAAACAATTTGCAGCTATGTTCAGCAGTGGATATCTTCCGGGTAAATGATAGGTAGGTACCTGAGGAGGTCTCATCATCATCATAGCCAAGGAGGAAAACTAATTTAAAAAAAATCGTGTGGCACTCGGGGACTGCCGCGGTAAAGCTTTTGCATAGCATTTGTAACCTCCATACTTCCTATTTGTCAACGCTTCACTTGGGATGATGACGTGATGATATAAAACAAAAATTACGTCCCCATGACAACATCACGTTGTCATGGGAACCGTCGTTACATGGTAGGCGGAGTGGGGGATGTTAGGTTTTATTTTCGTTACGGAATTTCTTGATTCGGTCGCCGCGTTCAAAGACTGCGATAAAAGGTATGCAATACCTAAAAAATTTGAACATATTCTCTGCGTAAATAGCGGAAATCTATCGCTAGGAAATCCCCAAACTCATTAAAGACAATTCCAAAACAAACACCTTGCCTAACAATGCATAACACAAAATGTCCTTATACGGCAATCAAACAAAATTAACAATAGATTCCACTAAGAAAATTCGAGGACTACGCGCCGAATTTTCACCACATTATGGCTTCGACGCGCGTGCGCCAGCGGCCATGACACCACCGCCATTTGTATTCATCGCACAGTCGAATGTACGAAACAGTAACCGATAATTGCATATTATTTCACTTGTTACACGTATAGTGTTATGTATGATTTAATGACACAGTTTTTTAGGTTCTTACTGCAGTATTGTTGCGACAAAATGACATTGGTGTGGTGTACTGCTTACACCACACTAATGTCTAACTGATGCGAGTAGGGTTACCATTTAGAAATTTGAAAACTCCTGACAAAAGGCCTAACATTTCAATAAAAGTCCGGACATTTTAGTCACAAAATCCAATTATTGTGTGATCTCGTTAAGTTGATTGTTAAAGAAGATTTATATTTTGTTTTTAGATGAATGAGAAGTTAATAAAATGTATCAACTTCTCATTCATCTATCATTTAAGTAAATAAGTTTTATTACTCGTATTCCATCTAAGCCAAAAAATCCGGACAAATTAAAGAGCCGGACAATGTCCGGACAAAAGTCTAGAAATCCGGACATGTCCGGACAAACCCGGATGGATGGTAACCCTAGATGCGAGTAACATTTTGGTGTTGTTTTTAGCGATTGCTTGTCAGATTTCTGTCATGTAATGAATGACAAGCGTTATAGTCTGAGAATTTATGACGACGAGATAATGTGGATGTATCAAGGGCTACCTACGACAAGAGTAAGGCCCAGGCGCGGGGTTATTCTGGTTAAAATTTAAAAGGGCTAACTTTTAAATCAAAGATTTAGATAAATTTAATTTCGGAAGGCGCGTCTTTGATTTTGTATTTTCGATTTTGCCACAGACTTCCTAAATCAAAGATATTTTTCACTTTGTACCTCTACTCAGTGTTTTTTTATTCGTAAAATATTTTTATTTTTCACGTTTAGTTGTGGTACCTACTACTACCTACCCCACACAAATTCGTATTGTACTTGCTATGTATAACAGTGACAGGAAGTTAATATAATATCATCAACATACACAGAGTGGAAAAAACAGTGGCATTCCGGGAGTGCTGACAGAAGTGAACACTTGAAAAAAAAACGGCACGCAGTAATCAACGCGTTGATGTCTTTTACTCCAATGGGCACAACGGTAATCAACGCGTTGATGTTTCTTTAATGGTCAAAAGCTGGTGTCGTCACAGTGTTGCGAAATCAATGGTTTAGTCCCATCTCAAAAATGCCCAACCCCTAAGAGGGTGGCATGGTCATACTGATCAAATCCTCTATAAAGAAATAAAGAAAAGAAAAAAAATGCCCAACGCGCCTAAAAAAGTTTTCACTTCAAAAAAACTTTTTTACCAAAAATACAACCAACTTCCAAACTACAAAGTGAAAAATAACTTTAATTTCGGAAGTCGGTGTCTTTGGATCAGTGTTTTAGTTCTATAACACCGACTTCCGAAATTAAAGTTATTTTTCACTTTGTACTTTGGAAATCGGTTGTATTTTTTGTAAAAAAGTTTTTTTTTTCCCTTTTTAGTGGGTTGATTTGTAATTTATCTAAGTTACAATAGCCAAATGTCAACTGCTCATCAAAAATACCCAAATCGCTATAGATGTGCCTTTAATATTTGAAGAGTTCCCTCGATTTCTCCAAGATCCCATCATCAGATCGTGACCAAATGACAATGGGACCAACTTGAAAGTATACCCTTTCAAACAAAAAAAGAATTTTTCAAATCGGTCCAGCCATCTTCGAGTAAACGGGGAACAAACATAAAAAAAAAATATCCCAACGAATTGAGACCCTCCTCCTTTTTTTTGAAATCGGTTAAAAATATTATATTATTAGCTTATGCGTAAGCTAGCTAACTGGACTCTTTCGCGAGTTACCATTACCAAAAGAAAAAAGAGCCACATTAATCGATGCAGTACATAATCAGGGATAAGTACAGATAAATCGATGTAAGTACAGACGCCAGAACATCAAGCTACCCGAAACTGTCAAATTTTCCCAATCAACTTTGAACCTTAGACTTCAGCGATAAAGTTGAAAATCTATTAAATAAATTTGACAGATTGTAGTAGCTTGATGTGCTGGCGTCTGTACATCAGTGTCCAATTGTGCATACATTCAAAAAAAAAAACTTCGAAAAGTTTTTTTTCTAAATTACGACTTCCAAAAAAGGAGGAGGATATCCTCCTCCTTTTTTGGAAGTCGATTAGAAACGTGGCTGAAACAATTAGCGGCTCATCCACTAACGTTAATTCCTGCCGGAATCTACAACCCTTAGGAAATGAACGCCAGTGGATTTGCAACAGCAAGAAAGAATGACGGTATTAAAACCCCGCCGATCCAGTGTTGCCGTTCTACAAAATTTTAAGTCCCTAGATGATCTGAAAATTCCGCCAGATATGGGAAAAAATATTTTCTAGGAATCCGCTAGAAGTCCCTAGATTTTTTAGAATAATTTTTGTATGTTTTTTCGTTTCCAAATGCTTTTTAAGATCTTTAAGTTTTGCGTACATTTCAGAGTGGCAATAACTATAAAATGCTTTAGTTGAATCACCTGGTATGGGTTTTAACCAATGTTTGATCTCTTTATAATTTTCCCACTTGGTTCTAAAATTATGTGTGTAATACTTTTTTTTTCATCGGAACTGCCTTGCTGACCATGAAAATCGAGATTATTTCACGCACAGTAATCACACTAACCACTAACACTAATTTACTTAAAAGTAAAATTATTGTATTCGTAATATCTGTGAGTGCGAATGAATGAATGATTAATTATTTCAAAAAGTCGCTAAAAGTCGCTAAATGTTTTGTAGTCGCTAGATCGAAAAAAGAAGTCCCTAAACACATCCAAAATCCGCTAGATCTAGCGACAAAGTCGCTAAAACGGCAACACTGCGCCGATCCCGTCGCGGCGTCACGAAGGACGCGACACGATAGCTGATCAAGTTACATACATGCATAAACTCACGCCTTCTTCCAATGGGGTAGGCAGACACTACAGAACGCCACCTGCTACAATCCTAACATACTCCTTTTGCCTCGTTTACGTTCATACATCTGGTCATACACGCACGCCGGTTGCGAGTACTACGCACCTGGCCTTTCTGAAGAACATCACCAATAAGGTCAGTATATGTCCCCCTAGGGCGTCCCCGCCCGGCGTTTACGGTCACATTAGCCTTGTAAATACATTTTGTTAGTCGCCTTTCATTCATCCTCTCTACATGCCCAAACCATCTCAGCATACCTTTTTATTTATTTTTTCACATCTTCTACTGTCTTATCACAAGTTCAATCAAGTGAATACGATCAAGTTACCTCTTTATTTATCCGGCGTGATTGAGCGCTCGTTTGCGATTATTTGGTATTCGTCTCCATCGGAAGTATAAAATGGATTCCCAAGAAAAGAAATGGACGATAAAGTTGATATGTATTCGAAATGTGCACAAGTACGGCAACCAAATAAACCTACAAATCTCACCCTGCCCTTTGGAAACTAAAAATAAAGATTTACGGGAACAGGACGCTAAAGTTCAAAAGGTATCAAGCTTTGGTAAATTGAAAATAATCCATTTAAATCCATATAGATAATTTAAAATGACCAGCCCTCCCTTTTAATGACAACAATCTTCATAAAATGATAAGATTTTATCCATCCACAGACACGCAATCCCTTGGTTAAGATGCAAATTGACAGGAATGTACCTAAACGTGTGTATGAATGTTGATCGGAGGATCGTCGCACTGGCGTGTAATGATAAAGTCAGGGAAAGAAAATAAGATTGTGGTATAATTAGTTTAGTTTATTATTTAGGTATTTCCTTTATTTCATTAAAATACTTATAAATTACATTTTTAAATATAAAAAATATAGAAACATTTAAAAATATAAAAATTAAAATTATTTAGGTATTTTATTATTAGTTAGCTTCAACGGTTTTATTTTATCCCGTCGCGTTTCTGTACAGATTGTACCAACAGTCTGAAGAAATGAACGTTAACGTTAGTGGATGGATGGTCAGCTAATGTCGGTACTAATCTAACCATGACATGTATTTGACCAGTCTACACGTGGTTATTGTTTATTCATAGAACAAGAGAATTCTGAGGGGACGGCGCGTACGCAGTCCCCACTACCAAAAATTACGCATCCGAGTTATCCACATTAGGGATAATCGCAGGGGTCAACCCAACCGCAGTGCAATGGGAAGGCCTCGCCCTGGGGGAACCGCCTTATTGATCACGGTATCCCCTATGCCAGGTAAGTATGATTTCTCTACAAAAATTCACGAGGGTCATTCAACGGCGGAGAATCTTAACACCGCGATTCAGAAACGTGACGTAAATGTAAAGCGCCATCTAGCGAATAGAAACTGTACAAAACCACGATTCCTCTCTTGTCAGTTACATACCTCTTTTGTTAATTATATAATAAAAAATACCTTACTATCCACTAATTTGTGGTTTCAGAGGGCGGCGGTACAATAGAAATAGAACGGGTTAGTTATAGTGACCTACGGCCACCTCTTCCAACCCACGAGTTGGGAAATGCATGATTAAATGTTGGAAATCCTTCCTTCGCCTTTTGGCAGACTTCTTTCCAAAGAAGAACCAAAGAAGTTTTTGGACTTAATCTCATCAGCCCACAATACTCATTTATTTAGATTTTTTTATTAGAATAACTACCCGAGCTAGTTTAACCAGTATTAGGTGTGCCGATCGATTGTTTCAAAATGACGAAATTCCAGCTAAATGTAGAGAAAAATTGCTATCTACAGATCTTCCTCCATGAGCAATATTAGATGAAAGTGAGGGGTACATAGTCATCCTGTTCCTGCACAATTCTTCTTGAAATGAATAAAGGAGGAAGCAATCAAAAACTTATTTTACCTTTTGAATGACCGAATTCGCCCGCTATTTTTTCCCAATGCTGAGGAAAGGCCTCCCCCAAATGTCATAAATTAAAATACACAAATTATATCAATAAAAGAAACTTTATTAATTGCTAAACAGAGAAAAAATATACTAAAAATTACATGAACAATGGCTTCTATGCGCTTACACCTATCTTACAAGTAAATAGAGCGAAAGGAAACATTCACAATTTTGTACACAAAGATTCTTGTCCACTGCGGCGTAACATGGAATAATTTAGACAACCTTTTAGCTGGCAACACATTTCATATGTTGTAGTAACAACACAGTGTTTTAAAACACCTGAGATTTTGCTTGCCTCTAAACATTTTATAACAAAAAAAAAAAAAACTATTTTTACCTACTAACGGTGTCAATTTTGTTTATTTTGTTTGCACTTATTTATATTAATCTTATAAAACTTGTGCGTTCTTTCATATAACCATGTTATGCCCCAGTGGACAGAGTCCTAAGACCCACATAAACTCATTTCATATAAATCCGACAACACGACACATACAACAACCTCGCAAAATCAACAGACAGACTTCTTGGATTTGACAACTTTTCTAAACCTGTAGTAGATAGGTATAGTTTGTCCGTGACCTCTGACCGCGTCTTAGGTATGTGCACGGCGAGATGGGGGAGCAGTGCAGGCCGCTCATTTGTCAATGCTCACGACGTCCCGCTGCTCATTCGTCAACGCTGCCCCCCGCCCCGCCGCACATTCCTAAGACGCGAATCAGCGGTCTCGATCAAACTATAGTTATTTTATTTAATAAATTATTTATTTTATTCATGCAGTTGACAGAGAAAATTCAAACAATACGTGATTTTATACAGGATTTTGTGCTTTTCATAAAGAGATGTGTCTAAATTAAAATTATTAAGTAATTACATAAGTTCTTTTCAAATAAAAACAATGCGTATTAAAAATTATAAAAATAATGTAAAAACTGTTAACCTTCACATCAAAAGTAAGCTTTTTTTACAATACTTTTATAACGTAATTTTGATAAAAACAGGGCAATACCTATAACCCGAATAAGGCCTGCGTTTTTAGTAGGGTAGGTAAGGCATACAGGTTGATAATATCATCATATGTACTTATAATATAATATAAAGAGGTAAAATTTGTGAGTTTGTATGTAAGGGATAATCTTTGGAACTAATAATCCGATTCCGAAAATTCTTTCACTAATAGTAAACTATACTGTTGCCGAATGTCATAAAATATTTTATATTAAACCAAAAAAAACCTCGCGGGCGAAGTCGCGGGCGAAGTCGCGGGCACTTACATCATTGTGTAAAAAAGTTGTCAAATCCAAAATTCTTTGAACAAAACTACATAACAATGACACACACTGCCGTAAAACATTATGTACAAGTTTACATTTCACTCTGACGTCACAAAGATCACACGATTCAGACGCACATATAACCATTATTAGTATTTTAGTTTTTGGATTTAATTGTACCGAATTAAAGATCTAATAGTTTATTAAATGATAAAATTCGATAACAATTGGAAAGTATTTAAGAATCTCATCAAAATAATATCTTTTACAAAATTAAACCCCAATAAATTTAAATATTACACCAATCATTGTAACACAATTCAAATACATTTCCTTTGCGTATATTGCGGACTTTAAACATCGCGAGGGAAAAAAGAAATACGGCAGATCATTCGGTACAACCAATCCAAAATTAGTGTTAAATATACAATGTAATATCAGCAATAAGTCTACAGACTTCTACGTTTTTTTAACAGACATATACATAGACTTGTATTAAAAGTAATTGGGTAAACCTCATTAACTTTCCAAGAGACAATATTAATGAGCCAACAGAAAATTTCATGACTGTAATTAATTCGTATTTCTTGTAATATCACTTCTGAATTTATTTATGGCCGCTCACATTGGCAAAAATCAAAAAGTGATCAGGATCACACAGCTACTTTTTACACAACTTCTACAATAAAAATATGAATTCGAAAAAATAAGGCATATAAATGGTATTTATACTAATTTATAAGAATAGGCACTATTATAATTATGGTCAAATTATAATAAAAAATAAAACAAAAATGCAATATTGTAGATAATTCCAAATATAATATGAATACTATTCTCATGTAATAATTAAAATAATAAGGCATTCGTCGAAGTTCAAAGTTTAAAAAGGCACTATAATAATTATATAAATATAGTTGCGTGTATTTATGACAACAAGCCAATATGTTATATATGAAATAACATTATGTAAAAGAAAATATATGAAAGTATACTATTTAGTTACTGTATACGAAGAAGCTAAGTTTATGTATGGATTTAGTTAGTAAATATAGATTTTTCTACACACCGTCATAATTTACCCTCTTCTCAAATATAGGGCAACAATTTCTCTTAAGAACCGTATAGTTTATAAGCTCTAAAAGACAGTCGCTCCGCGTAAAAATAAAGATTCACTATGTTATAGATAAAGCTGATCGTACACTTGCACTAATGAGCATACAACCAGCTTCTATAAACAAAGTTAACCGAAATTACTCCTTTTCGAAATATAGGGTAAAAACGGTAAAATCTTTTATGGCCCATACACCGACTGCGTTACTGAATGATCACAAAATGATTAAATCCATACAAAAATTCAGCGATTCAAGTGGACGGTCATACTAACTACAATTTAGGCACATTTCTAGAGGCCATAGGTTTTGTAACAACACGTTCAAATGTATATGAAAACCGCATTTAGTTGACGCTGCTTTTTCTTTTAATTATAGTAAGAGTTTACTTTTTGAGAAAATACATTTTGACTGGTTAACAAATACTTTGGTGTAACAGACAAGTTTTGTTTTGAGTCTTTGTTTTAGATACCCGGTAAGACATTATATTGATAGGTCAGATTTATAATTTTTTTGAATCATCATTTTACCATTAAACTTAAGGAATTCATAAAGTGTTTGTAAATGACACATTTTACTACATATTTTTTTTTTACGTATAAGTATTTTAATGCAGCGTCAACGATAATATTTAAATCTTTACAATTATATAAATTCACTGGATCATTCTTCCAATTAGTAGCGAATGTCATACATATTATGACGTAAGGCGTTAATAGGCTATTATTATATTATGGTTGAAACAGAGAAACGTTTTTCAGACGTAGGTACAGTATACATTTATTGCAATAAACACTGTATTTAAGAAACTGAGTTACATTACCCCCTTGTTTAGTTAGACACGTTTTTAAAGTGTTCTTTAACATTTTAAGCTATATTTGATAAACAGCTGTATAGTATTCTATGAACATTGCAAATTAATATAATTATTACATATCAGATAGGATATGAGCGCATCAAAGCACGCGCGGATATAAAAAACAACATATGGTATTTTCTGGCTGACTGTGCTATATATAAAAAAGATATAAAATTGCCTCGTTGGTCTAGTGGTCGCAAGCGCTACTGCTGAGCATGAGGTCCTGGGTTCGATTCCCGGGTCGGGCAAAGTGTTATTGGGTTTTTCTATCTGAAATTTCTCAGTAGCAGCTCGGAGTCTGGATTTGTGCCCGGTTGATGGCTATAGGCTCGCCCCCTATTACATGGGACTTAAACATAACTGGCGAAATGTGGGTGTACCTGCTACAGGGACATCTCTGCCCAACCCTTCGGGGAAAAAAGGCGTGATGTTATGTTATGTTATATAAAATTATATTCAGCTCAATGCATAAATTTACGTATTTTTTTCTGTTTTCAGTATACCGATTTAATTTAATTTACCCTTTAACCAATGGGGTAAAAGAATAAAGTTTTATACTTGGCTTGTGATTAGTTAAATTGAAAACGTTAGTCACTGCAATATTTCAATAGAAAATATATAAGTTTAATGTATTTTACTATAGTCCAGCCGTTGAAAGAATGTGTTTTTGTAACCTATCAGTCTCATACTAACGAATACCTATGTGTTTTGCGAATTTGATCCTTATTACTACTAGAAATTTTCCAACGGACAGGTTTAAGGAACCCATTCTTTCGACGGCTGGACTCTCTATTATAACTGGGACACGCAACAGTCACTCTTTTGGAGGAACTAAATCTTTTCTTATTAATATTTTGAGATCAATCACATTTTTTTCTTTACTTCTGCACATGTCCCCTGATTTGGTTTTAATTCTTTTCTTTCAGTAAAACTGTCACTTCTAATAACTACAACGTTTAAAAATTTTGCTTTAAATTTTTCCGACTTTTTTATCAAAAACTTCCCGAGATTATTTTATTTTAAAATAAAACATTTACAATATAAAAACAACTACGAACAAAACGATTTATAATGAAATTGCAACATTCAGATTTTACAATTTATATGACAAATTAAATTCTGTCAACTTTTATGATGGCACGATTCAAAATTATTGTCAAATGAATATTTTTTCGACTCGCACACCGCCATTTTGTTAACCTTCGCTATCTTCTCGCTCTCCCTTTTTAGCATGCACGCAAACCCTGTCTGTCTCTCTCACTCTTTCTTTCAAATTATATAAAATTATAATCTAGGTAAAATCTTCTCTATATCCGATTTGCGAGTCGAAAAAAATTATTTGACATACTTATATAAATTTATAAATACAATTACTGAAATATATAGAACACATGATCGTCACTACGCTATGTCAAATAAAGTTTTGTGGCTTATTTGTATAAAATCGTATAATATTCTATTACTTTTATTTCCTTTGGTGATGAATTTAGGGCTCTTTTAGCTCAGTTGAGAATTGAGATATAGCAAGTATATTGTACGATTGCCTGTTAATAATAGATTAACTGAATCATTTTAAAACAGTTCTAGTTTGTTTTTGCGTTAAAACAGAATTTAATTACACAAAGAGCCACAAAACTAAAATAATTAAATAAAAGTTAGTTAAAATAAAATTGCATTAAAACTAAATCTAAGCTACTAGTATATGAAACTTACATACATATGTCTTACCTTAATATTTATAATAATATACTAAAATATAATATCATTAATATCGAACGAATTTATGGCGAACTTAGACTTTTTGTGCTTGACATTACCAAAAAAAGTTTTTAAGCATTATTTATTTACACCAATAATATCTTTTTTTACCTTGTCATAAATTATATTGACAAGTATAGTAAACCTTAATGTCTTTAATCATTATAATACGCTTACAAAATACGATTCAATAAATTGGACACATGGTTTGAGCTGCATAATTGTAAAATGCCAATTGGGGCTTTATTACAACACAAAACATTAAAAAAACGATTAAAAATATTCTGTCACGTATAAAATACAAAATGCAACGGTTGAAATGATTTTTGAGATTAAAGAATTTTAATACCGGATACCAAAGTACGGTGGGGGATGTCGAGTGAGGGCGACGCGGCTAGGACACCGACGAGATGGCGTTGTGAGGCGAGCCCATCTGCGTCAGGACCTTGTCCAGCCACTGTAGCGGCCCGTGCAGGTGGATCTCTATCCAGCAGGGCGTGGACGTCACGTCCTGGCGGTGGTACTCCGCCCCCCAGCCCTTCACGAACGACATACGAATCGTGCACATCTTTGTCAGCTCATAAACCGCTTCGAAACCATGATTGACACTTTGGGACAGCAGTTGCGCGAACTCCCTATTATTGAAGATCTTCAACGAACATCCAGGAGGTATTTTACACACGGTAGACGGATGGAAGCCATGGTGGTGATTACAGTTGCGACTCTGGACAAATATAGCGGCGTCTGATAAACATTCCGCATACACTTCACCCCCGACATAGTACAAATGTACCCCTTTCCCTATGTGACGTCTCGTATTCTCGATCGTAGAATTCCTGTTCACATTACTGAGTTGACCTAAGCAGAACCTGTCGCTGTTATTCGAGGGATCCGTGAACCCATCAACCACGACCGAATGGGAGTTACAATGGAAAACTTCACCTACACGACAGTTCAACTCGTAGTATGCTACTGATGCCCAGTATAGTGGCTCCTGGTAGGAAACCGGGGCAACTTCCCCAGGAGGTTCTGAGTCGTCTGAAGGTGGGGAATACGCTGGAGGTGGCGTATCAGGGAGTTCCGAACTAGCTGACGGAGGAAACCCTGACCCTGAGTAGGAGACGTTATGAGGCATTGACGGTTCCGCAGTCCTTTGAAAGGGGAGTAACGAATGTCCTGGAGCGAATTCAGAATGTCTGGGTACTAACACTGGTGGTAACACGGGGCTCTCGACTCTTTTGTAGTGGTAGGGGTTGATGCAGACCTCCTTCTGTTTCGCGCTGAAGGGGTACTGGCAGATCTCTAAGGGTTTGAGTTCGTGATGGCTCTGCAGGTCGGGCCAGCGCCAGACGCGGCAGTATATCACGTGTGGCAGGCCTTTGCGGTGTGATACCTGGAATTTTTAGGTTTTATGTTAACGATGGGTCTGTGGCCTTACTTGAACGACAGGTATCAATCAGTGGGCAAAGTAATTTAGAGAACATACCTACTATAGTATAGTTAATTGATTCAGGCGTGACCTTGATGAAATCCATTGTAAAATACAGTAGACGTGGATATATTTAGTAACCGGTTCCGCTTAGCTATTTCTAAAGAGTTATAAAAGACCCTTAAAAAATCGACATGTGTTTCACCTCTCAACGAGGCATCCTCAGGATGACGATTGACTTGTCGCAAACTCGAACACGGCGTTTTGCCACACCGAGCGCAGAATGCAGACTATAGTATACTTACCCACATTTCGCCAGAGACATCTATCGTCATCATAATAAACAATAATAGATTTCTGTGTGAGATTTCATGTAACAGGGAGGGTATAGTTTTAGCTGCAATTTTAACTGTGATTTCAGACACACTCATTAGCTAGGCAAAAGTGGTACTGAGTCCTTTTAGCAAAGTCATCATCTGCCTAGCCTTTTCCCTACTAAGTTGGGGTCGGCTTCCAGTATAACCGGATGCAACTGAATACCAGTATTTTATATGGAGCGACTGCCTATCTGACCTCCACAATCTAGGTACTAGGTAACACGATACTCCTTAAGACTGGTTGTTAGACTTTTGGGCTTCTAACCACCCGTAACAACTGTCAAAGATCTACAAATGACAGCCAGGACCAACGGCTTAATGTGCTTTCCGAAGCACGGAGGGATCTTGATATGTGAAGACGGTCACCCATTCACGGACCAACCGCGAGAAGCGTAGCTTAACCTGATCGATCGAACCGTGCGGCTGTTATTACTTAGCCACAAGCCATTACATTACTCACTCGTTACTTTTGGCAAAGTAATGAGTTAATATGGCATAAACTGAGCGGATGTACTACTTGGTTTTATTTTAATTACCAACCTGCAACCTGCCATCAAGTGACCTAGGAATAGTGACACACTTGGATGGCGTGCCGGGACACGACAGCGCCCGCTCTAACTCCTCGATGGCGCCCTTCCGTTTCTTCAGCTTCTTCACCAGACTGTCCACTGCCTTCTCTGCCCATTTCTCTTCTTCATCACCCTGAAAAGAGAAGAAATAATTGGGTAAAATCTGATGGCATGGATGAGATTGAAATAGATGTGAACTCGTCAAAAATATAGCGTCCAACTGTTAGCCGCTAAATGCACGCACACTAGAAAAGCACAATGACAGCACAGTGACGTGGCGCGAGTGTAAGACGTAGCTGTCACGCACACCAGCATAAAAAAGTTGTCCTGTTTATTTTAGTTCTTTTGCAGCGCGACACTATGTAGAATTCTAGACATTTACATGCAAGTTTCGCGTTAGGAAGGAAACTGGGTAAACTGGTACATTAATCATTGTTTCTAGACGTGTGATGTGTTAACAGCACAGTCTGTCTCATTAAGAATGCCCCGCTGATGTTAAGTGCATCATTAAAACGTTAGAATTTCACTTTTTTATAAGAACTTTGAAGCATTGCTAGAGAAGTAAAGTTTATTTATTTCACAAAATGGGAGCATTCACAAGAATTTGTTACACAGATATAGATTTATTTATTTTTGCTTTAGGTACTGAAACTGATACCCAAACTAAGCCAGGGCTTGTATTTTGGGAGTCAGTCCTCAAACGTGGAGCATTACAGAGAGGTCGTGTCAACGTGAATGTCGTGAACTCGTACGTAGAGAAAAGTCAAATTCTAACTAGTGACCGACCGAAGCTTCGTTTTCGGCCACAAAATCATGATTCGGATATATTTTCGTTTTCGGCCATAAACCAGCCGAAGCTTCGGCCAAGCGAGAGATTTCGTGAATTGTCGTGCGGCATTCGGCCTACTTCGTTAAGCTCGGCAATATCAGGTGAACCAATACAACAAGAAATTCTATCCGACCCAGATAACCCCACCCATTACACTCCTCCAGGAGCGGAATAGGGCCACCAGTACAGTACACAGAAACAGACGCTTTCCGTCATTCCGACCTCGCCGCCGAGGTCCTTTGCTATCGCGACCGAGTCCCCGAGTAAATGAAACTCCCCCCCGTCCCTTGCTCGAAAACGAGGTGCCAGCAGTTGTTGCAGCTGAGCATGTAGCTTTAAATACCTCGCACAATTATCATGATGAAAATCTAATTTTGATCCAGCCTGTCCCTTCTTGCTGTCCTCCCCTCAGCGATGCCCTAAACCGAGGTTCGTACCCCACAGGGGTGCCCTTAGCGAGCACTCGCTTAATTTTAATTTAGAATAGTTTAAACGCTCCTGGCTGGAGGCTCTAAGTGTAAAAGCTTAAGGCCCACCCACAGGGAAAGTCCGGTTAAGCAGCCTTAGTGGTCACAACTGCGAAAGGCCATAGTTTAAAAAAAACAACAAGAAATACACGAAATATTGTATCCTCTAACTAGGGTATAATTTAGGTGATGGCAACCTAAATTATTATATAAAATATTATTGAAAATAAGCTAACATTTTTATCATCTACTCGCTTCTGCCCGCGACTTCGTCCGCAAGCCTATAACCTTCTTCAAGAATTGGGCTATCCAATGCAAAAAGATTTTTTCAAACCACACAAGTTCCGGAGATTACCCCTTACATACAAACATACTACAAGGTCAATGTGTCACACAAAATTCTATAAAATCTATTTTGTCACCGGCAAATATCAAAAATACTATTCTTAAATAATACCACATCAAAAGAAACGGTTTGTCTGATAGTAAACAACATTATGATTCACAGTTCCTAGGAACCGACTGACTGGTTGTATGAATCATTTGTGTATCAAAAACTACTACTGTTTATTTTGTAACCATTTTCCTTTGATTAATCTTGTTATTGGGTTTGTCCCCAGCCAGGTGGAAAAAGAAGAAAAAAAAACGGATGTTTGCGGTAAACATGACGCAAAGAAAGAATAAAAACACGTAAAAAATAATTTAATCGAAAATATGCGTCACATCCATGCAAAATGGCCATCGCTCAGCATAATGCTGCAACCCTATGCAAGACAGAGCCACAGCGCTGGTTGCTGAAGCAACTGGGGTGTCTTTTGTGGACTAGTTAGAATACTGATTCTTGTGGTAGAAGATAGGAGAGTCTATCAATGGAGTGATGTTCAAAATTTTATACAAATAAACAAAATAGAAGTGTCTGTTAGTACTGTCAAAATAACAGCATTTTTAATAACTGTTTGTGAAAGTATATATGGTCCATTTTTTTTTCCGTCTGTTCCGGTTAATCTCCGAAACGTCTGGCCCGATTTCGACGGGAGTTTCACTGGGAGATTGCTGATGTTATAAAGAGTAACTTAGGCTACTTTTATTTAAGAAAAATAATTAGCGTCCACGCGGGCGAAGCCGCAGGCAGCAGCTAATTTAATCATGTATTTCCATCCCAATTTAAATCTGCGATCTTTGACGGCTACTTGTGATTCACTCTCTCGAAAACTCTCTATGGCTATGGGACACTCCGCAAAACCATTTAAATAAAAGCAACTTTTGCTACAACACAATAAAGTCCAATTCAGGTCGCACAGCGCTAATGACCTTCAGTTATATTCACCTAGAAGTTGCCTCTCTTTCTATCGCGTAACTCTTAGATCTTCTGACTACGTTACGCTCACTGAATAGGCCCGACAAGTCGGGCCCGCCGCGTACTTGTAGCTTCATAGCAGGGTTGTAACGGATGTCGTATAACGGATGAGGATGCGGATGAGGGTGCGGATGCAGATTTCCACCCGTGTTCCTTCGGTTGCCCTGTTGCCGGGGGCCACGATTTCCCTATCGGTTTTCTTCGAACCCCCCGCAGGCATTGGCCCTAGCGGACCCCGTCAATTCTGCTGACATCTCTTTGAGGCGCGCGTGGAACACAACGCGCCGTCGACCCGGGCTTGGTCCTTATCGGACGGCGAGCTACCCATTGCTCACCGTCCGCAAGCCCGCGCCTACGGTGGCCGGAAATCGGCTCGCGATTCCCGCCCCGGGCGTCTCCTCCTGCGGCGGTTAGGTTAGGTTGAGGCGTGAGGGCGCGAAGTTTGCCTCTCCCTCACGCGTTCCGCCTCCTCCTTCGCGAGCATTACCGCTTCGCAGAAGGAGGTGACGGCCTGCCATTTCCTCTCGCTCCGTACCATAGCCTGAACCAGGGCCGGACGCGAGAGATCACCGCCGCCGATCACCACTACGAGAACACGGCGTTGCTCCGCCCAAGCTGGGCAGACCTCCACCGTATGCTCCACCGTGTCCTCAGGCCGATCCACACAATGGTGACACCCGGGTGTTTCCTCCCGCCTTATCCTGAACAGGAACCTCCCGAAGCAGCCGTGTCCGGTGAGGACCTGCGTCAGGCGGAAGGTGAGAACGCCGTGGCGTCTCTCCAGCCACTCCTCAAAGACGGGTCTTATCGCCGCGATTGTGGCGTGCCCAGCGCGGGGTTGCGACAATCGCACCCTCCATGACGCCATGAGATCCCGCCGGAGCTCTGTCCGCTGTGCCGCAATTTCTTGCGGCATCGGAGTTAAGCCCCGGCGTTTCGCCTCCTCGCGACACTCCCAGACATGCGCGAGGACCTTTGCCTCCAGATCCCATGGCGGTAATCCGGCAAGGAGGCTCGCCGCCTCGCAGGAGACCGTGCGGTATCCTCGGGCCAGCCGGATGGCCATGACCCTCTGGGACGCGTTCAACCGGCGGGCTGGCCGCAGCCTCAATGAACGCGCCCACACCAGTGCCCCGTAAAGGGCCATGGACCGCACGATCCCCGCATAGAGCCTCCGGCATTGTTTTGACACCTGACACCACAATCATGCCACCACCGTCACGTGCGACCGATCGTCTGTCACAGGACAAGGACACTGCGAATTCAGGCAATAGGGACGCATCACTCACACTCCGGCCCGCATATTAGCCCGGAGCGATTTAAAAAAAAAACACTATTTGAGCGAACAACGTAGGTAGGGTCACATCCCCATAGAAATTATGAGGATGCGGAGCTTTTAAAATCAAAACTTGAGGAAGCAGATGTTTTGCGGATATCAAAATGTATGCGGATGCTCCGCAGTTGCGGATGCAGATACGTATATCCCACGGAGCAAATACAAAGAGGAGATGTTGTAATAAGGTTTCCCTATGAAACAACGGGTGACACTTTACGGGGTGAGGGGTGATAGATCCCGCCCACTTCTTTATTTTCCATCTACTGGTAAATAGCAAAACTATTCGCTCGTCCTATTGATTGTACTTAGTAGTTACGTAACTATCTCATACTAGATGTCACTAAGCGTAGGATGCACCAGGGTCGTACTCAGAATTTTGGGAATACTGTTTTTCTTTAAATTAATTTTGCGAACCATGTCGATGCGTATTTTTTATTGATATTATTATGAAAAAAAAATTCGAATAAAAAAGTTTTTAATGAATGATGAATGAAGATTATTAGATTTTCTTTTATTTTTAAAAGACTTATCAAGATGGTTTACAAATCTAAAAACACCTTATCCCGTTTACGTGACAATCCATCCAAAACCATTAATGTCAAATAAATAAGTAATACCAGTACCCTAATTGCGTAACTTATTTTCAAAAACAATTATAACTAATTTGTTTCATTTTGACAGTTTTTATTTATTTAAAGGCTTACCAACTAAACACATACACAGCATTAACCCAAAGTCTCTGTCAAATGTAGATCTCGCATGTATCTAAATTACAGGAAACCACGACACTATCAATTAGCATACTAGAAACATTAAAATACAAACCGCTCAAACGCGCCTAAATAAGTTTAAAACATCAAATAATATAATAGTAATAAAACAATTTCAAACAAAAAAAGTTCAACAACATTCATTGCGTTATTTACGTTGTTGAGCAGATTTTTTCCAACTTATGAAGCAATGGATTAGCAATCTGTTTCAAATCGACACAGATTGTGATTGTATTGTATTACGCAATTAGGGTACAGATTAAATGAAAAGTTGCATGATGCGAAAGAAGCTTCATACTTAACATGACTCTTTGGAAATGGTCACCTAGGTAAAACGTAGAATAAATAATAGACAAATTATGTATAGCGAAAAAAATTTATTAGCAAAATTCAATTTCCTGCAAAAATAACTGCTTTGGTTAGTTGTTGTCGGTTGGTTGCTCTATCGTTTTCTAAGGTTGCAAAATGCTTAAAGCGAATATCTATATATTTTTCAGCTATAGATTTAGTCAGAAGAATAATATGATTATCAGTCGGTGATTGGTCGAACATATGATTCACCGATTGTTTGAAATAATTTTGTCCAATAAGGGATTTTAGTGTATTCGATACAATTTTATGTTTACGGAAAATAGGAGAATTCAAAGATTGCGATTTCACACAACGGATGCTACATTCGGTTCGTATACATATATTTATGACATCTTTAGATGGGAAAGTAAGACCACCTTTATTTTTAGTTTTTATTAAATAAAGGTCATCATCATCGTAATTATCAGCATATAATTCATGAAGACAGCTCTCACATTTGATTTTGGAATGTAAATAATTGACAACAAACCCAGAAATATATGCAACTATTTGACGGCGCAAATAATCACCTATCGTTATATTTAACTGCTCATCAAATTCTAACAACAAATCATCAGGCATGGGTTCGTCATCTAATGATGCCTCGCTCAAGTCATTTTGCACTATTCGATAACGTTCTGAAGTAATATTTATTTTATTTACAGAGGATACCTTTAAAATGGAAATATCCTCTAAAGGAATACAATTTCCTCTAAAACCCTCTTTCAGTTCTGTATTTATTAGGGTTTTTTTGTAAGCTGATTTAAACTGACGTGATGTTGGATTATTATTGGCCCTTCCGTGTGCTCTTAATACCCCAAAAAATAGTTCCAAATGATCCTGCGAAAATTTGTACAAAGTTAGATATTTAAGGAGCTTTTCTTTTTCAACCAGGCGGTTATACAAGAAAAGTGTACTATTAATACATGTTAAAAGGCCCATAAAACCAGTTTTACGATTTGTGGTGATAACGGGCTTCCCTTCATCAGGAGCTACTATAAAAATTATGTAATGTTTAGCATATTCTAAATACTCCCTTGTTTTCAAAATATTCTTTTCAAATAAGGGCTTTTTGTATTCAAACTGACGCATGTTTCGTGAGTTGAGAATGTCAAAGATATTGTTAATTAAACGGATAAAAGTAATTGTAGCCGCCACATTTTTAAATTCAACATTACTTTTTTCACAAACTTGGAGTGCATCTGCTACGCTATTACTGAAAAGTTGACTGGCCAATTTTACTTTCATTTTTTGTCGCTGAAAATGTATGTGTTTGTCTTTTAACTTGTTCCCAAGGTGGAGGCCTTCTGACATTTGTAAGTTATTGAGCTTGACGAGGTAAGACCATTCAATAAGATTACCCTGATAATCAAGAAACTCCTTTTTAGTTTCAAATGCGTTGCGCACAAGTTTTAGCATATGACATGCGTCCAGGAATATTGCTACTTCGTAGTCAGCACTAGGGTGTTTGAAAGTAGTTTTCATATTCTGAGGTTCTAACGAACATCCTAACTTTTTAAGCATAGCAATATTTGCAGTGCAGCCATCCATCGTAAGTGAAACAACGTCTACACCATTTTCTTGACATTTGTAGAGGCATTGTTGAACTATTGAAGCACGTTGTTCTCCGGTCATAGAACGAATAAGAAAGAACCCCACAGGTAATTTCCAGCGTTCAGTTTGAGATACAAGCAACAGAACTAAAGCCTGAGAAGCGTGATCCGAGTTATCGTTTTGTACGTCATTAAGCCCGAGATCAACATAACCGTGATATTTTTTTCCGTCCCATTCAACATGCTTTCTAATTCCCATCTCATCCATCATAAGACTGCACAGAGCGCGTTTGCCTGAGGAGTTAGTTTTGTGCTTTAATATGTTAAAAGCTTCAGCTGTAAATCCGGCTTCACCATTGACACTTTCGTACCACTTAGAAATAGTTCTCGGATGCGGTAAGCAAGTATCGAAAGTCTTTCTGACGTATGAGTAAGCATTAGGCGAAAAATAATGGAGTGTCAAAGCGAATGATCGGAGAGCTGGAGAATATTCCTTCGTCAATGGTTTTTTTTTATTTTTTGCCAACTGACGCCCAACCAAGTCTTTCAACTTAACATTTATCGATGTTAAAATTTCGGATTCCTCTCCCAACAGAAGACTTTTGCTTTCCAATTCTTTAATTAAGGCACTTAAATTTTGAACCTGAAACAAAAGTAGAAAAGTATTTGATTTAGAAAATCAAAAGCACTTCGTGAAAATAGCGCCACTAGATGGGTACCTTCTTCTTCAAACGCTTAACTTTCATTTGAAGTCTTCTGATCTTTAATCTATCTGCTCTTGCTTTCCATCGAAGTTGTGCTATTTCTTGCTTTAACTTTTTCTTTTTTGGCGTATCATGCAGTATCAGAAATTCGTTTAAATCACTTGTAGGTGTGGTAGGCTTTGGTGATGATATTGTTGGCTCTGTAAATTTTCTTTTAAGCTGTAACATAAAGCTGTAAATAAAAAAATACCCAATTTCCCAAAATAATTGAAACTGGTAAATACAAACTACATTGAAGCGAACCGATATATCCAGATTTAAACTAGGTAAAGTTTCCTTCTTTAATTTTCTAAGACCTTTTTTTGTCACTATGAAGTCTTCATTATTAAAATGGCACGAACAAATTTTTGTATATTTAGTCGGAGACCAGTCTTGTCTATTAATTTTTGTAATCCATAGCTGTCTTCGATTATCTTCGGATGGAAATCTAGGACATACATACATCATTTAAAATTTAACTAAATAAACTAGGTGGGCTTTAAGTACTTTAAACTAAGTAAACAACAACTACCATACTAGTTGTCTCACGGAGGGAAAGTACTTTAAATAAATTATTGTAGAAAGAATATTTAATTTATAGGAGATTGTATTTTTATGTCCAGTGTATTTAATGTTTTAAGTACTTTCCGTACTTTCCATTTATGAGACAGACATTCGGTAAAATAATTAGATTCTAATTACGGCCCTGTCTTTTTGTTATGTTTATGTTTGTTCTTCATAGTTGACGATAGATGGCGGCCTGTTTACAAAATAATATAAAAAATACAAAAATAATATTTTGGCCATTAAAGGGTCGTTAGGAATGAATGTTGAACAAATTTCAGTACATATGAATATTAAAATATGTTAGTACTGAGCTTTACGTACCTAAATATTTATAATTCCCATGACACTAAGTATCGCCATCTAGTGTCGGGTAGAATTATGTTTGGAAACGCTGTCGCTAAGAGATTTTTCTAGAACTATTTTAATAAATTACGCATAAAATTACTTACAAATGAAATGTAATGCCATCCATAGCATCAGAACGTCTATCCGAGTAGTTTTTACAAGATAAAACACAACACTTCATTCTTTTTTTCTTCTAGCGCGAATATGCTGTAAAATGGGAACTATTACAAAACTGTGCACAGGACGAACGCCAACAATACACTGACTAAGGCCACGCCTACATGATGACGTCAGGACCTAGTTGAGAATCACAGTGCACAGTTGCTTAGGCCGTCTCCTCTTTGTATTTGCTCCGTGGTATATCCGTTACATCCTTGCTTCATAGCTAAACTGCGGAGTGTCCCATCTTTATTCATTTGTGCTATAGCAAACTCAGCTGTTGATTGGTTACAGAAAAAATCGGGATCATGACTGGCATTGAGATATTAATATTGTGTAGTTACATTTCATTATAGAATTGTTTTGCTATATTGGGTTCCCCACCTGTAAAAAACAATGCAAGTGATAATCCTAACTAATATTATAAATGCAAAAGTGTGTTTGTTTATTTTTTTTGTTACGCTTTCACACTGAAACGGCGGAACGGGTTATGAACAGACTATGACCTGGGTTAGGCCATAGGATACTTTTTATCCCGATATTCCCTAAATAAATTATTAGATTACGGCATAGGGCAGTGTTCAATTTTCATCCATTTTCTGAAGAAACTTTAAATTTTAAAATGATTTATTTTGAATATTATCAAAAATAAATGAGACTCTCACAGTAGTCCTTTCATTTGATATGTAGCACGGAACAGTAGGCAAAACTTTTTTTTTCTTATTTGTCTCCCAAAAGTGACCTGAGTGAGTGTTGGATGAAGTTGACCCTTGGTACATATGAATTTCTGTGAAAATAAATTTTCCATATTCAAAATCCTTGTTTGGGTCACAGAATGTCAACTTCATCCAAACGTCCATTAGATTTGGAGCAAATTGGCTGTGACAGACAGACACACAATTGATCCTACAAGGGTTCGGACGTACAGAACCCTATGTAATTTAAGGAAGTACTTTTTACATTGATTGTGTGAATTAGTGATATGAAACAGATAGTATATTAATCAAATCTTTCAGCTGATATGAGGTTGATGATCTTTCATAGTCGTAATATTTAATAATATCCTAGACTGGGAGGAATGTGCTATTAAATGATAGTTCCTTGAACTAAAGTTTACTAAACTTGTAGCATGGTTATTAAGCCACTCTTTCAATTTGCCTTTGGTATATTGATAAATGATATTTTATTTCTGTAAAATTGGTTTTAAAATACTCTTTTACACATGAATAAGACATATAATAATAAAACATGTAACGGGTCTCTATGAGTTGGCTTCAGCCCCTCATATGCCGCCTTCCAAAGATCGATACTGGGTTATATCAAATAATATTATTTTTACCTAGATGTGGTGGTTGTCTTTCAGAGATCTCTCTTATAAAGTCCAGACATTTTCTTGGTCCGAGGACCATGCAGATAAGTGACTGAGACGGAGTTTTGAGGAAATTACAGATAATTAACTTCAGTCTTAAGCTTCAACTCTCACATCAAAGAGACATGGTATATTATATTATTAGTCAGAGAATGGAGTGTACTGTTATAATTGCAAGCAAAATTATAATAAAATATCATTGGTGAAACATTTAAGTCGCAGGATAGGGTATACATACAAAGGGTGGACCTAGGCAGTTGGCGCCATGTTTGTTTAAGTTATTTGCTGGCAACTATACCTCACAACGACTGTGTTAAGCAGGACCTTTCTCAGAAGAGTGTGTTGGTTACAGTTTACTTGTTATTAGTCTATTACAAAAGTTATTGAAACTGTTACAACATACACTAGTTTATAGATAATGGTTACTCATTTTTCTGATTTGCCCTGCAATGGTTTCTTACTGTCTGTTCTACCCACATATTAAAACAAGTAAAGTAAAAGTCAAACAAACAACAGTTTTAAAGCTATTTAACAGGTAAATTACACTTTTATTTTGTGACCCTATCTTAGACATCAGAAACTAAGGCAGAATACTGCCTGACAAGAAGTTAGAATACTAAGAAACGGAATAAAAGCTTGTATTATAGACAAATTAACAATTTTCATAAGGTTTGTAATCATACCTGCTTCCACCCCAATAATTTCTTGACAGCGGGACTTGTGAATGAGAACAAGCTGTTCAGGCTGGACATAGGACCGCTGCTCGAGGATTCCCCATCATCGGTATCCATGATTACCAAGTGGCACCAGCCCGCGAATGAGTCACCGAACTGTGGGAGCCCGCCTCCCGCCAATTATCACACCGCGGAACACTCAAGCTGCCATCGATCCCAAACACCACTTGGTATTCCCCACAACGTCTAGGAACCAATTACGAACACTACAAAATAGTGATTAGCGTGACAAGCGTCGGTCCCACTAAATGATTTACGACGACACTACTACGCAACTGTCATGGCTCCATTTATACATTCACAAAATGCACAGCCTTGCGGTGGGTATCAAACAGATTTTGTGGGATTTAGTCAAGTGAAAACTGTGCAAAAATAAAATAAAACACTGGTCAAGACGCATAGGACAGCTCAGGAGACATTTTTCAAAGCACAGATAAAAAAATATTAAAAATAAATTGTCTTGGGTGGGGTTGCCAACTGTGTAAACTGGCGGACTTTCTTCTTCACTTCTTCTTCAGAGTTCTTCCCCAATCTACAAATTATTGAAGGCTCCCGCGAACAAGTGCGACGTAACTCTAATAAAATAATTTCTAAGAAAACTTCATGGTAGAACCATTACCAGTGTCGCGTCGCGCCTGTTTTCTAGAGCCTTTACACTTTTTCTGTTGACAACGTTGTGGGCTATTTCTTTTATGTCATAAGATTCCTTTCCCTCTTTTTAGGGTACCCTAAAAAGATTCTGTCTGTCCGTCTGTCACAGCCAATTTGCTCCGAATCTAATGGACTGATTAAATTTAAATTTGTTACACAAATGTATTTCTGTGACCCAAACAAAAAAGTAACTTAAAATAAATGGATTTTGAATATGGGGGTCACTTTTGTATGGCAAAAAAAAAGTTTTGCAAACTGTACGGTGTGACATATCAATGAATAACAAAAATGAAAGAGCTTGTTGCGAGAATCTCAAATATATATTTTTTATAATTTTAAAATAAATACATTTAAAGATATTTAAGAAAATTGATGAAAATTTATCATTCTCCACCTTATCTCCGAAACTCTTGCGCCTAACATTTTGAAAAAATATAGAGAATAGTTCTTTACTCATAGATTACAGGAAAACCTATAAGAAGTCTATAGTTTTAAAATAACATGGTAAATCTCTCAATATTGTGCGTTCAAACTTACATTTGCAGTTGAAATGTATGGGAGAACATTTTTTTCAATTATAATGACAAGTTTGTATTTGCGATAAATTCACCCCAACTACGGAATCCTTCATTGTGCGTGATCCGACACGCATTTTGCCGGTTTTTTGTATGTTCACAATCACACATGCACAAATTCTTTTATTTCATTTTCAATAGTAGCCTAGCCCATCGGCATCAGGAACAGAGTTCAAGGTGCTGGTGGTCAGGACTCTAGAGAGAGGAACCTCCTTACTATGCGTACCATGTTGGAGTACTGTTTACTGAATCAAGTCCTTGACCCTTCCACGCAATGAGAGCCTTCTGCAGTCCTGAGGTACCTATTGCTCGATGCTCTCGGCTAAAAAACTAAAATTTATAAATTTTAAACAAGATAATTATTAATTAACATCTTATTTTAAAATTATAGTAATTATTTTCTTGATAAAGGAGTACGTATGGATTGTAGCAAGTGGAGTTCTGTAGTTTCTGCCTACCCCTATGGGAAGAAGGCATGAGTATAAGTATGTGTATTTTTTGTAAATTACAACCCATTAGAGTATTTTACTTTCTTTTCATTATTAATATTATAATCAGCATTCAGTAGACCAGCGTAAAGCGCTGTTCAGCAACTCCAAAATACCAATACTTACAGCTGTTTTCACAGATTTTCACCTGATGTAGAAAAGAAAGAAAGAAAGAAAAATTGTTAATTCTGCACAAAATAAAGGCACATTACACAAAAAAAAATGTATATCGAGTAAGTATCAAATGCAAGGCAACAAGCCTGAAAAAATGTTTTAGATTCGTTTTTTCCGGTCGATGTGGACGGCTTTCGGCTGAAATGACGATGAGTATATTTGTGAAGAACTTGAAGAAGTTTTATAAATCAGCTGTCAAGGTCTAAAAAGACTGTTATTCAAAAAAAATCTATGGAGGAACATTCGTGAACAAACTCCTTATTCCAGTTTGTACAATATTTAGTCGAAGCAGTAGTAAATTAGAAAGAGATAGCTATATACAAAACTTAACAAGTACAAAAGAGTTCCATGCAATTCTGTCAATTTCATTATGTTAAAATCACTTAAAACTACTAAGCACGTTCTGGAACGCAACCCTTATCGCATTTGGCGAGAATTTTCTCGAATTTGAAGTGTCATTTCTAGACTTCGTGTTGCTTGTTTGAACTCGATGAACAAATTAGTGAAACAGAAAAGAAATAATTATTGCGTGTGAAACTAGAGTATTTAGAAGTAAATATTTTATTGCAAGTGCATCTTTTGTTTTATCAGTTTATAGCAGAAAACAATCATGGCTCAGGTAAGAGGTTATACCGATGCTTTACGATTAGAATTTTGAATGAAGTAGCATAATTCCAACATGGGTATTGTTTTTAGGTGAATCAGTTAAAGGAGCTGGGTAACGCGGCGTTATCATCGGGGAAGTTCGAAGATGCCGTCAAATACTACACGGAGGCTATTGCCTTGGACCCAAAGAACCACGTTCTCTATAGCAACCGATCGGCAGCTTTTGCAAAAGATGAGAACTTCGCCGCAGCTCTAGAAGATGCAAACCAGACCGTTGCTCTAAACCCTACGTGGAGTAAAGGGTATTCGCGCAAAGGTTCAGCATTAGCATACTTAGGCCGTCATGACGAGGCCATTGAAGCTTATGAAAAGGGCCTTGAGCTCGAGCCTGGTAACGAACAGCTCGCTGCAGGCTTGGTCGAGGTCAAGAAACAAGTTGTTGATCTAAAATTGAAGACAGAACAGCTGTTTGAGAAGCTTAAAGCAAACCCACAAACAAAGGAATGGCTGAATGATCCGGAATATGTCAAATTGGTTGAAGTGAGTATGAAACCTTTTTTTTATGACTTTGAGTCTTGCAACTTCCTCCTTTTATTATTTTGATATAATTATCTTTATACTTAAAGATTGGGTCATAACGTTTTGTAATTAATTAATCATTTATATTTTTATACAATGATTCACTTTATTGTCAGTTTGAATTTGTTTTGTTAAAATTCTTCACCTTTTCTTTTTAATTGTAGGTATATTGGTTTTCTTTTGTGTTGTGTATAAATTAGCATTTCATTAAATGTCCATATTTTTGAATATTCAGTTGTTCCAATTTTAAAACACTTTAATGCTATAGTAACAAGTTTGGACCTAAGCACTTAAAGATATAGATATGTCATAAGGGGGTAGTTATCCAAACTATTCAAAATCGTACCAACATCCATGCAAAAAGAACAATAAAATTATGCAGCAAGTTATCAAATTGTTTTTAAACTTTTGCTGTATTGTTTTATACAAGGAAACCTATGCTTTTCGCTGTGATACTTGATGTTTGTTTTGTAATAAAATTATATTTCTGCTTATCTAAAAGGTTATGATAAATAATTTTCATAAAAATAAAAAATAAATATGAAGGAAGTCTTTAGTTTGGCTATTCTAAAATCTAACAAAATTCATAAAACTCCACAGAAAATAGTACAGAATCCCTTCGATGTCCAAAACCTCGGCGCTAAAATGGAAGACAAACGAGTCCTCGCCACAATCAGCATTATGTTCGGCTTAGACCTTCACATGCCCATGGACATAGACCCACCAGCACCTGAAAGAAAGACTGCAGAACCACAGAAGAAGGAAGAACCGGAGAAACCAAAATATGATGACCTTCCTGAGAACCGAAGACTTGCGTTACAAGAGAAAGATCAAGGGAATGAGTACTATAAAAAGAAAGATTTAGAAAATGCACTGATACATTACCAGAAAGCCATGGAACATGATGCTACGGATATAACATTTTACACGAACATGGCTGCCGTTTACTTTGAACAGAAAGAATATGAGAAATGTATTAAGGAATGTGAGAAAGCTATTGAAATTGGAAGAGAAAATAGAGCTGATTTCAAGTTAATAGCCAAGGCATTTACTAGGATTGGTGAGTTGATTTTGTTGTTTTTAACTGACTTCTTAAAAAAAAAGGAGGTTATCAATTCGTATAATATTGTGGTCATGCAGTTGCAAGGACTTTCACTACCACTTTATTTTTTAAGGTTATGTACTTGAAGGGTGCCAAACGGAACTATTACTAAGCCTCCGTTGTACGGACAGCGCTGACAGACAGACTGCGGTCTGTCAGTGGACTGCGGTCTGTCAGTGGACTGTATCTCATGAACTGTAATGGGTAGAAAGTTGAAACTTTCAAAGATTGTGTATTTCGATTGCAGCTATAACAATAAATAAAAAATACACGTTTCTTGTATGGGAACCCCATACAAGAAACGTGGTTTTTTTACTATAGCATTTAAATAAAATATGTAGTGTTAAATATTGTATGATGGTATAGAACCCTTCGTGTGCAAGCCCAACTAGCATTTGGCCGGTTTTTCTATGGTTAAATTAGAGACAATAATTATGCAATAGGCTTGTTCCTCACCATTCGTCATCTTTTTCTTTAGGCTGTATCAAAGTTTGTGAAATTTTATGTGGGTGTACATCAGCGTTGCCAGATTTTTTTTCGGGCAATCCGGGATTTTGAACCTTTTTGAGTAAAAAAGCGGGATTCTTTCGTCGACAGCGGGATATAATAAGAAAACGTAAATTATGTCATTATTATTATTTATTTGTATTATTTTTTACTACTTTTCCTTTTATTTGTGTTTCAAATTAAGTTTACAATGATGATATAAAGCAGTAGAAAATGTATTTTAATAAAAATACGTTACTTTAGGTACTATACTAATAACCAATAATTATTAGTTTGCCCTTTAAGGCAGTTAAATCTTCAGAGGAATATAACATTAAATAAGTTATACATTACTTATGAATTACTTATTTATTACTTATTTATTTTTCTATCCCCGAAAATCGGGACTGAGCCTGTCCCGCGCGGGACATTTAATTTTGGACGGGACGTTTGGGAACGCTGGTATACATAGTTACACCTGTTTCAAAAAGTCATGATATAGTATGTATTTATTATCAATTCATAAGATTAGTACAAGAACGAAAATTCAATGAAAATGACCAATGAGCACCACCCAATTACTAGTTCCATAGACTTTAAAATTATTATTGAGACATTAGTCATAAATCTTTTATTATAGTATAGACAGAATTATGACTTGTTCCCACAGTTTTTTTTGTTTATCAGCTAATACTGATAAGGACTGGTATTAGACAGATAACGCATTTGATATTCTGGATGTGGTCGCCAATATGCAGAGTATGATTTTCGTGAGTGATTGTCAGAATAAAATTAAATATCCATGAAACTGATTAGTGATTACAGTAATTGCATAAAAAAAATTGCCCGATTTCCTTAGCCCGAATAGACATGATGGCTAAAAATATTTTTTTTTGTTCTTAGGGTAGATTATTAAAAAATATTGGACACGTATTTTTGCTTTTTTTACGTAATCAAAAGATTAAGAGAAAGGTAATTTTTTATTAATATGATAAAAAAAAATACGCAAAAAATACGTGTCTAAAATTTTTTTATTATCTGACTGACGGACTAAATAGAATTTCTTTTTTTTTTTTACCCAAGCATTATCCCTATTCAGAGCATAACCATGAGTGGTCACCCACAGCAACCTTTTATAATACTACTGCTCGCCTTCGTAACAAAATGTATGAAAACTGAACCCACGTAGCACGTACGGTTTTTAAACGCGACTTTTTTTTACCGCCCTCTTCATTTTCAACCATCGGCTTAGCACCGAGAGTTTAAAAACCCACAGTGTGCGTTTCTAACGCGCTAGGATTGCACACTGTTGGATTTTCAACACTCGGCTCAACGGCGGGAGTTGAAAATCGAGTGCGCGGAAAAAAAACGTCTGTGCGCATGTGTTGACTGTAGCGCTGACCACAGATGGTGGTCATTATTGGGACATGTGCCGATACACTTAAGGTCGCCATAGTAATCGACAAAGTGATTGACGCACTATAAATGGCAAGCTCGGAAGTACAGTGGCAAAGTATATCGCACTTACCTACAAGCCAAAGTCACCCTTATTCACTGGTTCTTAGAACTTAAACACGTTAATCACACACACTCACCAGGACAACAGTAAAATATAACACAATTACAAGCTAAAATCATCCTTATCTTAAACCAATTAGAACTTAAATCCGTTTGACCCACTGTTTAAAGTCATGACATGACGCAACACTTGGTACCACCTACTGTAACTTTTAACCCTGTTAGGCGTTGGTCCTTAGATATCATAACAATTATGTAGTAAAGTTCAATGTCCTATAACATCACAAATCAATACAGTTTGCATACACAGTATAAACAGATAACTGTTTGTACTATGCATGTTCATGTTATAAATACTGCTCAATTACTGGATAAAGTTGTTAGGATTAAGACCAGGCACTCCACAGACAATTTCCACGCAAACTCCGCCCCCATGCACTCTACCACTCCACTATGTGCTAAACGCTAACGCATCAGTAATAAAGTTGAATATTGCGTGCGCTCTTTGGTCGTGTTCGAGCACGGAATTAAATGTCGTAAATCTCAATTCTTATTTCGTTTATAACTAAAGTAATAATTGACCTAGAGAAAAAATATCTTATATTTGGATAATAAACTATATTTTCTTACTGTCAATAATTATTTTAGACAAAAGCCCAGTAATCTTTTTTGTTTCAAATAATCTTTAAAAAAGACATGATTTTCGAATAAAAAATGAATCGAGCGTAAATGTTCCAATTACATAACTGTTTTATATTTGGAAAGAAAAAGATTCAATAAAACATATACTAAAGATCCATTTGGATTGTATGCGTGACTTTTTCAGAATATCAATGTAAATAAAATACAGTGCAGTTTATTTTTATCATCAGGGCGCTATTCGTCAGAAAGATAGGCAGAAGTATATTGAGGCACAATAACGCGTCGTCGCAATTAACAGTACTGTGTTACAATATTACATATTTGCGCTTCAAGGTGGCTTTGTAATAATTACCTATCATGTCACTGTGTCAAATTCAGAGTATTTATATTACACTGATTCGGATGAAGCTACTGCGTTATAAACAAGGGCTCTGTTTACCTATGATGGATTTAGGTTACACTGATATTATATCTGTCTATGACATGTAAAAAAATATGTGTTTTTAACCGACTTCAAAAAAAGGAGGAGGTTCTCAGTGCGTCGGGATATAAAATTTATATTTTTTAAATATATTATGTACGTTTCCTGATTACTCGAAGACGGCTGGACTGATTTGAATTTTTTTTTTTTGTTGAATGGGTATACTTTCAAGTTAGTCCCATTGTCTTTTGGTCACGATCTGATGATGGGATCTTGGAGAAATCGAGGGAACTATTCAAATATATAGGCACATCTATAGCGATTTGGGTATTTTTGATGAGCAGTTGACATTAGGCTATAGTAATTTAGATAAATTACAAACCAACCCACTAAAAACCGAATTCCAAACTACAAAGTGAAAAATAACTTTAATTTCGAAAGTCGGTGTCAAAAAACTAAAATACTGATTCAAAGACACCCGACTTCCGAAATTAAAGTTATAAGAAAATCCACTCTAGCAACCACGCTTAAAGTTCAGTTTGCGGTTCAACTTCAATCATTTTTATGACTTTTGCAATAGTACAAGTCGTTCTGAAATCAACTTAATTTACATAAGCATAAAGTTGATATTTAGAAATAACATAATATTGGTAACAAGAATTTGAATAGACCTTAAGTTGTTATAGGAGCGAACTTATGGTCTTTTACCGAATGTATTTTTAAATTCAACGGAAAAATCGATGATCGACAAATAAACGGATAGCAGTGATAGCCTAGTGGTGTAACCGTCGGCCTTCCAAGTCATAGGTCTCGAGTTCGAACCCAAGGCACCTGTCTTTTCGGATTCATTTGCGTATTGTATAATTATCACTTGCTTCAAAAACGGTGAAGAAAAACGTGAGGAAACAGGCATGCCTGAGAGATATTTCTCGACGGTATGTGAAGCTTCTCGACCACACAAACATAGAAGACTAAAAAGAACAAAACCGTTCGAGCTAGTGTTTAGTGTTAGTGAATAGTGTAAAGTACAAAAGTGCCAAACAAACACAAGAACGAAGTGTATTCGCCTTAATAGAGACAATAAGAAAAGTGCTATTGGACACATTCTTAGTAAAGACAATTTAGTAGTTTAGGTTATAATTAAATTACTTATTAGTCTATTTATAAGGCTAGATTGTAATAAGATTAGGGTCCATCCTATTGTTGAACCTTAGGACAAGGGAAAAAAAAAAAAATGTGAAGCATGGGCGGTTTAAGACTCTGACACCAGGTTAGTCACTAACCACACGAAATGCAGAACGGATGGTCGCTATATTTAGCTCAACGAACACGCGACCGTAAAACAAATACGTATAATTTAAGCAATGGCCTCGTTGCTCTAGTGGTCGCAAGCACTACTGCTGAGCACGAGATCCTAGGTTCGATTCCCGGGTCGGGCAGTGTTATTGGGTTTTTGTATCTGGAATTTCTGACTCAGCCCGGACTCCGCCCACTATTACATGGGACTTAAATATAACTGGCGAAATGTGGATTTAATATAGGTACAGAGGTACACCTCTGGCTAAACCGTTCGGGCAATACAGTCATGATAGTATGTAAATAAAATATTCTTACGATTATTATGTGGTTTCTGGCATTGAGCCAAATAGTAATGTATGTTATGATAGAGGATTTTACTAGATAAATTATTGATGAATGTTTTAACGTAAATAAACAAATATGATGCCAAAATAAACAAGAGTCTGACGTCATTTGACGGAATGGGGCTAATGTGGAAACTACTTAGATCAATTTAAGAAAGAAAGAAAATACGTTTATTTGCGGTAAATATAACGCAAAGAAATAACAAGTACACGAACACACCCCCACACACGAACACACCCCCACACACGAACACACCCCCACACACGAACAACACCAATACACGAACCACACGAATTTAAATGACATTTCTTTTTTACGATTACTTTTTTATTTTTAGATGACTAATTAATAATTATGAACGGAGACTGTACAGTCATTGCTAATGGGAAGTCAAAATTCGGTACTACCTATCACACGTGAGATAACACTGTCTCGATAGCTTTTTGTCTTGGGGGCAAAGTACTTCGGTAACCCAGGTGAATTTCGACATAATGGCGGCTCGAAAGTGCTCTGCTCGCTACGCAGTACCCCACCCCTCACCCCCGCTGACACATGAATTCGTTACTGCGCAGCGACTCGCCACATGTTCCGAGCTGCCATTAAGTTCGAATCGAGGTGTACCCTCCGTGAGATTGTCTCTAACACCTAGGCGTTGCTGGCCTTCCTTGAGGAGCTGGGGATGATCGAATAATCGATTTTTCCGCCCATACGCAAAATACGCGTTTTATAACGTGGGAGTTGCGGACACCAACCCGTACTACATATTATCAGCTTTTTGTCAGTCGACTTAGTGGAAAGCCCTTAACCTTTGTGCAACCTCAATATAATTCTAGTGATAACACTAGAATTTGAGTATGGAATGCTTCACATGCGGGATAATTAGTAATATATAAGTCAGCGGCCTATCAATATGCCTTTCCGTTTCATGTTCATAATTCCCTATGTCTAGTCTACTCAGTCTACTTAAGACAGCAAACGGATTCTTCTATTATCATCCCATACAAAAAATTGTGTTACCAACAACCTCAATTTTTAACCCTATCAACACTTTCTTCAAATCCAGGTAATGCATACAAAAAGATGGAACAATGGAAGTTAGCAAAAACGTATTTTGAGAAGTCAATGTCTGAGCACCGTACCCCGGAGATCAAGACGTTGCTCAGTGAGGTGGAGAGACGGATAGTCGAGGAGGAGAAGAAGGCTTACGTGGACCCTGTGAAGGCTGAGCAGGAGAAGGAGCTCGGCAATGATTACTTTAAGAAAGGTAAGTGATAATTGTTGATAAGAAGGAGCTCGTGGCTAAGTAATAACAGTCGCACGGGTCGATCCATCAGGTTAAACCACGCTTGCCGGCGTTGGTCCGTAGATGGGTGACCATCTTTACATACTGAGACTCCTCCGTGCCTCAGAAAGCACGTCAAGCCGTTGGTCCCGACTGTCATTCGTGGATCTTTTTCGCAAATCGCCACGACGCAAGCGACGCGCAACGCCCCGCGTCTCCGTAAACGAGCACTTTGTCTACCTCCCCCGTCTCACCCCTCACATACCTCAGGCAGTGACTAGCAATCGCGCAGGACTAATAGTACCCCACGCCAGTAGCATTTCCCTATTATTCTTGATTTTATCTCTGAGCCAGACATTCCGCTGAAAATGGCTGAAATACAGCACCAAGTCTATTCTAAAAATTTCGTAATATTTTTACATCTGTGTTTTCAATTGTCTGTGTGAAATCTGATATAAAAGCGTCCATGATACAGTTCTAGGTAGGTTTAAAAAAAAACAAATCAAGCAAAGGAGTGGAAATCACCATGAACAATTAAACATTTTGTTTTTTATTTTAGGCGACTACAGTTTAGCAGTGAAACATTACACGGAAGCAATCCATCGCAACCCAGACGACCCCAAGCTGTACTCAAACCGCGCCGCCTGCTACACCAAGCTTGCTGCCTTCGACCTTGGGCTCAAAGACTGCGACCAGTGCTGCAAACTTGACCCCAAGTTCATCAAGGGATGGATCCGGAAGGGAAAGATTCTTCAGGTAGGAACTTACGTCAGATCTACTTTTAAGATTTACTTGCACCACAAATGAGATGACAGAGACAGAATGATATTTTAAATATGCTTAGCGTTAAGAATGCGGCGACGTTGTCCATACAAACGTAATACATAAATCATTTGCAATTTGAGCATATTTCCACCATATTATGTTGATATTCGGATTAAGACAGTATTTATCTAGGCTGCTACGTTTTTTTATTTCCAAAAACTTAACTTTAAATGAAGTGTGAGCGAATTGCATTTCGTACATTTTTACAGCATAAATTACATGTTTTCATATTGTTTTTTCTATATTATTAATAACAATATTTGTAATATTGTTTCAGCTGAACCATAGTTTATATTATTAAGTTACAAATTTTCGAAAAAAATATGGAAATACATTAATTTTTCATTCATAATTTTTTGTATTACGGAACACATCCAAATTTATCATAAAGTTTCGAAAGCTATCGCGTCAAGCTATAATTGTCAATGTGTGCGTGGTAGTATTGCTCACTGTAGGTGTATATCGCTCCGACAGGCACTCACACTTGCGCAACGTGCTTGGAATTGAATTTTGCAAACATCTCGATTTGTAGTTGCGAGCCGTGTTTGCCGGCCTCTTAAGAGCGTTTGTCCTTAAAGTTGGCAATAGCTGTCAAATATTCTCCTGTTTTGATTAATTTGGCAATATTACTATATGAAAATGTGAAATATCGTCAACTAGCGCGACACTGTTCCGTCGCCGCGCCGCCGCCGCCGCCGCCGCCGCCGCAATGCAGCGTGTCATCAAAGGGTCGATGCCCTTAAAGATCAACGAATAATTAACGTCATCATATATTTTCAAAGGGTCGCCAACTGGTGGCGTGAATTTTCATGAAAACTTTAACTTTGTCCTGAGAATGACCAAAGGTGGCGGTGACACCGTAAGGAAGCCGTCGCTTTCTGTCTAAAATAAAAGCGTGGTTCCTCCCAAAAACTAACAGCGGATTAGTTCTTGCTTCATCAATTGATCAATTTTGTTCATTAGTTGTGAGAAAGGGAAACAAAATTTAAACAAAATTATTTATGATTTGAAAAGTCCAATTCTTTGTCTTGTACATGGGGGAAAGGGATTTTTCAAATAAATTAAGGATTCGTGGAAAATCACTAAAATTCGCAACAAGTTTTCCAAAAATTTACGCGAGACTGACGTTTGATCGTTTCGTTAGAAGAAACTACTTTTGATTTTGAAAATTTATATTTTGCGGCTAGAACAATCTGTATTATTCTGTGGCTTTAGTACCACTTTCCACTAAAAAGTTAATTTCATCACAAAGGTTTCATAATCACACTGGCGTTTTAAAGACGTGCACATCTTCATCTCATCCAGTGTTTCCGTTCTAGTTAATAAACCCCATTCGTCGTGAGCTTGACGAGCACAAGGCCAACACGCTGCGTAAGCGCAGTCACGCTGGCGACACGTGCACGTCTGCTAAACGTCAGTGTCATAGAGGCCTCATGATTTTGGTGAGCGCCTTAGGGAAAACGGGGCTTTGCAAAATCATCTACATTTTATTAAAAGTTTATCCAAGTAATTTGAAAATAGGCACCTTTTGAAGGTCAAAAGAAAACAAGCCCCAAAACGACATCCGCCCTTTTCAAATTTCATGGTTTAAGCTCGTTACCACATTTTCTTTAAATTGATAAGATGCTCAAAAAAACCCGCGCCTGGCGCAAACAAAATGTAACTCTAATTGTAAGTAGGTAATGCTCCTTTTACGAATACATTAATATGACCCCTGTAAAAATTCGAATAGCAGTTTCACACACTTAGCCATCGATTTCGATGATGCAGTATTTAATTACTCATTTTTACCTACAATTTGAGTTACATTTGGTTTGCGCTGGACCTGGGTTTTTTTTCATACATTATGAGTAATGTCCTTTTTCGACCACACTGCGTGTTATAGAGGTTATTTACTCTTTACAACAATCACTGTAGTACTATACCTATTGTATTCACTGTTATTATAGTATAACTAGCAAAACAATACAATGGAAGTCTTATCTTTTTACTCCATCTTAAACGTTTTTGTAAGATTAGAACTTGTGGCGTGGCTTGATGTATTCATGTACAAATCGTATTATTTGTCTAGTACGAAATGAATTTTATTCCAAAAAGTATAGGCTTTATTTTGTATCGCCCACATAGTGTCAATATTTGGACAAATACATCCAAATTAAGTGGCGGAGAACTGCTTTTCAACCTTATTACTAAGATCATAAGGCTGAAAATTGGTTCACTGCAAGGTCATAAGAATCAGGAAGCATTGCTCAGCCTGTGTTCCTAGAACCACTCAAAAATAACTAAACCTTTATTTCTTTACAGGGTATGCAGAAACACTCTAAAGCCCTGACCGCGTACCAGAAGGCTCTTGAGCTGGACCCTAGCAACGCAGAGGCGCTGGAGGGTTACCGCGCATGCTCCACGCAACTTAACTCCAATCCTGAGGAGGTAGGTGTTTCTTTTACTGTGATGAACTGATGAGTTGATAGTGAGTATAACATGGACAGGCGTCACACAGATTAGAACAGAAACCCTCGGGTCACCCAGATCTTTCACAGACGTTCTGAACAGACCAGGAGATTTAATTAACTTCTGGAGGGAGGTGGGCTGGTTGGAATAACCGCCGACGGCCGCCATGGCCTACGCACAATGGTCCATTTGAAGGACTTAAGTGTGGAAACCAAACCCAATAAGATAGAACATAGGGAATAACATTCTAACTCTCGGGTTTCTGGAACGAAAATGAACACAAAAATTTACTAACAAATTGTCAATGCGCGTAACCTGCTGTGATTGGTTGAATTAATTAATAGCCAATCGCATCGCAAAAAGTCTAAGCAGATGTGATGCATCAATTGACTTGCGTCTAATTTTGACGCATAGTTAATTTTCGTTACAGAAACCGTAAGAATTAACTACAACGAATAAAATGGCTCTAGTGATCGCATGCGTTACAGCTTGTGTGTGAGGTCCTGGGTTCGATACCCGGCTCGGAAAAAAGTGTTATAGGGATATTTCCTTTTAAGTTTGAAAACTAAGACAGTTTGAAACAAACTTAAGTTACGGAAAAAAGAGGTAATAAAGTCCCTTTATTGCCAATATTCTAACATTCTGTTCTCCTTCAGGTCCGCAAACGCGCGATGGCCGACCCTGAAGTGCAACAAATCCTCCGCGACCCCGCGATGCGCTGCATCCTCGAACAGATGCAACAAGATCCCCATGCTCTACAGGACCATCTCAAGAACCCAGACATTGCTGCTAAGATTCAGAAGCTTCTAGAATCTGGTCTTATTGCTATACACTAGTTTACGAATGCCTCGTCTAGAGATTAGGATTATATCAATTAGTATTCGAATCGATTAGAAAAACTACCATTATAGTAGAAGTAGTTTCGTTGCTGGCAACGTTTCTCCAGTTATTTTGTTTGTACATGAGTCGGAAAGTTTTGCTGACAGCAAAACATTTTATTTAACAATAACGAAACCCAGCAGTAGGAACCTAGTATTTTTTTTAATCGATTCAGATACGAGTTCAGAGTCTCGCCATCTCGGGTACTTTAAAATGGAGATCGAGTTACTGTTTTGAAAAGGATTTTCGCCTACCAAACGTTAAATGAAACTTAATTAGGTATTTAAAAGTCATCGCTTTTTACTGTGATTTTACTCAGTTAACGTGTTATGCTTGTCTCAAATTGTAGGCTTGTGGACCATTCCAAAGTATGCTTTTTCAGTAAGTTGTGCAGTTTGGACTTTTTTCGGTATAGGTTTTATTTTAGCATACCTCTTAATTTGAAGAATATCTTTATGCAGATATACTGCCTGAATGGAATTTACATGAATAGCAATTTTTTGTAATTTATTCAATAATAAAGAAATATGTAGGCAATCTTTTGTTTTATTATTACTTACACTAAGTCATACTTTTCAAAGCTGCTGCTTCAGCAATAGATGAACGAAAACCTTTTTTTTTTCCTCCATTTTCGTAATTGCACCTACCACAGTTTGTCTCTGCATCACCCAAAGGTTGACTGGTAGAAAATGCCTGTGGCATTAAGTCCGCCTCTGTACATTTCTGTGCTTGAAGTATTAACCTTTTCACCGCCCACGTACACAAAACGCCATCGCGTTTTGTGTACGTGGGCGGTGAAAAGGTATCCCTCGCCAGCGCCAAGCTATAAATGTATAACGAAATATATAGTAAACAGTAGTGATGAGGGTATCGTCACATCGATGAATGAGATTTATAAGCGTTCAGTTAAGTTTTTATTATAATTTTACAGATATAAATAAAAACTGATTAAATAAATAAATAAATAACACCTTTCCACTTTGGCGTATCAGCCGCTTGTTGATGATTCAAGCGTTATTTGATATTCTTGCTAGAAGTCTGGAGCATTAAGGGTGGTGTCCACTCCTGAAGTATTACGTCAAGCGTGCTTTGTAGACTGCTGCTGAAACGAAATATTTAAAAAAATTGTCTTTTGAAGTGAAAACTTCTTTAGCATCGTTGTGATTTGAAAGTCGATGAAACGAAAAAGCGACAGTAAAAAGAGACAGACACATAAATTCATAAGATTTAACGTGAGAGAAAATGAGAAGAGGCATTATACAGTGTTTTCTTATGTTCGTGGAACTCTGTGCTCTGCTTCGTGCGCCCTCCATTCGTGTTTACCAAGGCATAGTGGGAGTTTGCTTGGGCCTCAGCGTTGTACGTGTTTGTGCGCGTACAATTTTTATTTTAAAATTTTTGACGGTTTCACTTCTACCACGTGTGAATTGCACACATGTTTTTTTTTTGTTCGGCAATGGGACGGCGCAGGCTGTCTGACATAAAACGGTGAAATAAATGCTAACTACCATCATTTGCCTAGCCTTTTACAACTATGTTGAGGTGGGTTCAGATATCAAGAGTTAGCCCAGGTTCGCACAGGCGATTTTTTTAGCGCCGAGAGTTGAAAATCCAACAATGTGTTTTTTCAACGCGCTGCAATGAGAGTGCGTCCCAGCGCGTTGGATTCTCAATTTGGCTCAACACCGAGAGTTGAAAATTCAGTGCGCGATAAAATCCCGCCGCGATATTTTTACGTCCGTGCGAACGTGTACCCGTTAGCGGTTCGCTAAGTTTTCCGCAACAAATAAGACGGGAATCTGTGCTACAGTGGAAAAAAAAACTATAACGCTAGTAACCCCACACAACTGTCATTATAATCAATTTTGACTTTGACATTACAGACATTGTTGACAGAATTCGAACCATTGTTTGTTATTCGCGGAAATACTTTACAGTGATTGCACGTAAAGTTTATTTATTTATTACGTTTTTAGTATAATTATTTAATTAGTGAGTTGTAGTATACAACTTGCAAAGATGTTGAGAAGTGATTCGCGTGTTTTATATTGAATATATGTGCCGGTATCAAAGGTTTACACGAAAAACGTGCGTGAGCAAGTGTTTTGTATAAATACCGTGATAAATTAATGCTTTGAAACGTAAGTAAACCATTATTCTTATCTAATCAAATTATATTTCATTCCAGTACTTACGCTCTACGTAGTTTTAAATTAAATTGTGGATACGATGTGTTAAAGGCGCTAAAAGTTACTCTTTTGAACTTTTAGTCAATTTAATTTGAGTTTATTCGCATTTAATTCAAGAATGTAGGCAACCTATTAATAAGCAAACCCACCAAGTAATTTTCTTATAACTACTCACTAAAATCTAAAAATTACGCCTAAAAATAACATAATTAGTTGTTTGCAATGTCGTCAATGACATCTCATTTTATCATTTTTTATCTGAACGACCTACTTGATTTGTATATAGTCTCGGAACAATATTTAAATATACCATCTGGTAATAACGAATATCATATAAAAACAATTTGCAAATAAATCATAATGATGTCTAGGCCATAGTGTGTGATAAGTGATAAACAGTGATCAGAATATGCTGACTATATTTGCCTAAACTTCGGAGAACAGAGACAGAAAGTGGAGACTTCCTTACGACTATATTTTTTATCCTGGGATTCGGGAAAAATCTTCAGTAAGTTGAAAATAAGCTTTATTTAAGATGTGTAATTTTAACTAAACTTGCAATCATCAAATTTTCGGGATTTTCACGTAAAATCCCGAAATAAATAATTTGAATACATTACGTTTTGTCAGTAAGTATATATTTTACTTTTTTATGCAACATGCACAATTTTTTTAGTCAACAAAAAAATTATATATAAATCTTATTTTCAACTTACTGAAGATTTTTCCCGAATCCCAGGAAAAAAATATAGTCTTAGGAAGTCTCCACTTTCTGTCTCTGTTCTCCGAAGTTGAGGCAAATATAGTCAGCTATTCCGATCAGTGGTGATAAATCATTTAATAAAAACCAGAAACTAATCTGTGCTCTAACTAATGTCTTTTGTTATTGTTACATTATTAAGCTGTATGAGACATACATTGTTTATGGCTACATACTTTTGTTTACTCTACTGAGTGACAATGTTATGTAAATATACCACCTAAGGTATGAAATGGGATTGTAGACCGTCCAAATCTTGGGAGATTTGGTCTTTAAGTCCAAACTTCTAAAAGTTTTAGATGTTACTAACTTTTGCCTGCGGCTTCGCCCGCGTCTAGTTCGGAAAATATCCCACGGGAACGTTCTACTGGAATAAAAATTATCCTATATCCCAACCCAGGTCATGGTCTACCCGTGTGCCAAATTTCGTCCAAATCCATTCAGCCGTTTTAGTGTCATAGGGTAACAAACAAACAAACTCACTTTTGCATTCACAATAATATTTATTAGTAAGTATTTTGCTCTATTCCCTTGACTTTCTCAAGAATATTTTCTAACATCTTACCTAAGATATAAGTAAAATATCTAAAAAATATTTAAAAAAGTCAATAAGAGACTATTACATCTCAATTACCATTTGTAATTTGCATTAAGCTGACAGCTGACATATTCACCATGAACAATATTACTTGTTGTAATTATAAATTACCTAGTTATATAAAGTACATTTCTTAGGTATTGGGTACTTAGATTTTGATTTATATTAAGTGTGCTGCAAACGTCGCTCTCATACTCAAGTGTCGCGCCACCGCGATAAATAATAAGTATTTTGAGATTGATGTTTTTCATTCCGACCTCGCCGCCGAGGTCCTTTGCGATCGCGACCGCATCCCCGAGTAAATGATACTCAAACCCCGACCCTTGTTCGAAAACGAGGTGACAGCAGTTGTTGCAGCTGTGCACGTAGCTTTAAATTCCCCGATTAATAATCATGATCAAAACTTTGATCCAGCCTGTCCCATCCTTGATGTCCTCCCTCCGGTAAACGCCCTAAGCCGAGGTTCGTACCCCACAGGGGGTGCCCTTAGCGAGCGTTCACCTAGTTTTAATTAGCTTAGTTGAATAACCCCTGGCTGGAGGTTTTAATAGTCATGGCCTCAGAGGTCAGCCATGAGATGCCCTAGAGAAAAAAAAAAAAGAAATTGATGTTTGATAGTATTAAGTTTGTTTAGTCTACGGATTGTTTACGCTGCAAGTAAAATTTTACCATAGCAATATGCACTTTTAGTATTAATAATATTGTATTTTAAACTTCAGTCTTCAATGAACCATTGTTTAAGCAAGACTCTTCGTTTGTTTTAAAAATAACCTCCGGCAACACTCCCGAAAGTTGAACTACCTAGAAAATTGATGTAGACAATTATTAACATATTAAATTTAATTACTGAACTCTTGTCTCTAACAAGAGAGAGTAGATTATGTCAACAACATTAATATGTTAAAGAAGCTGCTGCTCGCGGCTTCCCCTGCGAGAATCCTAATTCTTTTACTAATATAAAAGTAGCCTAAGTTACTCTTTATAACATCAGCTATCTGCCAGCGAAAGTTCTGTCAAAATCGGTCCAGCCGTTTTGGAGATTATTCGGAACAAACAAACAGACAGACAGACAAGAACCCAAAAAAATGTTTTTTTTTGTTATAAGTACCGTATATACTTACATATGCATTTAGTAAAAAGCTGTTACTTTGTCATTACAAACAGACATTTTAATTTTATTTATTTGTATAGTTATAGATATAGTTAATTATTAAGGTAAAAATAATAAAAATTGTAAACACATTCCAGTTAGAGACTGTTATTATGTTATTCAACCATGAGAGTCTATTTATGTGGTAATTTTGAGGAAAAAAGAAAATAAAAAATTCACAAGATTTTTTTTCAATGGGGAATTTTACCGTTTCATTATTATTATTACATGGGACGCGGGCGGCCGTCGTTTAGCAGGTGTCTACAAGTCATTCATAACTTATGACACCTGTTGAAAACTTACTAATTTTTAATGGATTTGGGGTACTTAATTTTGGTAGTAAAAATGTAAATTTTAAAAATCAATAACTTTTTTATTTTCAATTAATAATAATAACCCCACCGCCGTATCTCTACGTTGACGTCGTGGTGGGGCTTACGCGCTCCGAACTCTAGGCCTGTGCCGGTAGAGTTTACTTTGCCGGAACAGGTCTGGGATGAGGAGCCAGACCAAAAGAGATACAAAAACCCGCAGGGCAGCAAGTGGCGAGCTGTTGGGCAGTAGCGACCCCACGGACCCTATCTCCCGGGAGAAGTCTTGTTCCTCACCTCTGGCTTGCCTTTATTAGCCGGCTGGAGTGAACACTGACGAGGAACGGCGCTCCCGCCTCATTCTTGCCTTAATTGGCCGGCTTGAGTGGAGATTCGCAAGAGCAAACGTGCTCGGAGGAAGGAAGTATTCCAGTAAGATGCTGGTAGGGATCTTGACCGTACTTCCGGAATTGTCCTGATAGCCGTGGAATAGCTCTCCACTCCTCATAAGCACCTCAGGACGTGTTGCCCCCTTGTCGCTACGACACTATGTGCTAGCGACCGTTTTCGGGGGCCCATTATTGAGTGTGCAAGTCACCTCCTGCCATTTTATCCGTGTGCATATAAAACATAGATCAGGCAGGGGCCATAGTCCTTCCATAGTTCCAGGTGACCAGTCCACTTTAGCAACCCAAACCCATATTCCGATATCTTTGTTTCCATATCTTACAATAGTCCTACACCAACCGGGGGTTGTCCTTGGCTCCACTTGCATAGTGCGAACAGGGATAATCGTCGGTTGGTACCTCATTTCATTAAAAACGTCTAAGGGGCCTCTGCGAGTTGGCTTCGGCCCCTCGTACGCCTTCCAAAGGTCCGGGACCCCTGGGTCCCGAGAAATGTCATAGACGAATAAATAATAAATAATAATAATTAGCCCGTATTGTCCCACTGCAGGGCAAAGGCCTCCCTTTCCTTTTTCCACCCAATCCGATCCTGAGCCAATATAGACCAATCCCTCCTATAAGCGTCAAGTTCGTCCCGCCATCTACGCCTGTGTCTTCCACGATGCCGCTGGACGTTTTCAGGAACCCATGTTATAGTGGTCTTAGCCCACAATGCATCCGACATGCGGCAAACGTGTCCGGCCCAGTCCCACTTGAGCTTGGCTGCTTTTTGGGTGACGTCAGCGATTTGTGTCTTAGAGCGCAGTATCGTGTTCCGTAATAATAAAATTAAATTAGTAATAATAAAATAAAATAAACACTTTTGCAGTACCTATGTGCCCCCTTCGGATCGGTCAGGGGTTTTTTAACATATGACATAAACAGATCAATTGATTGAAGATCGAACTGGCCTTGAGGAACCTTCAGTAATACTGACCTAAGACTAAATATGAGGACAACCAGAGTTTCACTGGAACAGAAATACAAGTTGTACAGAAGGCATTTGAGTAGGTATCAGTGAACTTATAAAAATCATGGTTATCCGAATTAATTCCTAATCTCTTTTAAAACTAAGCATATTAAAATATTTTCTTGACTTATTCGTCCCTATCTCTTCCCAAACAATTTTAATGCTAAATAATCTAATGCAGATTAATTGATAAGCACTGTACCTGAACTTACCTGTTATCAATAAGTCTTCATTCCTTTCGTTTATCCTTTAAAGATAAAAATAAACACAAGTTTAATGAGTTTAGGCTTATGGCGGTGGACCAATTTTCAACCTTATCACTAAGGGCAAAAGGGTGAATATTCCGGGATCGTGGGAGTGTCCGAAAGGGATACCGTGGCCCCTGGAAATACACAGGCAACTGAAGGAACACGGGTGGGTTTTAGTGAGTAAGAGTCTGACACGCCCTCCCGCTCCGCCCAGAGCGGAAGAAGTTATTTGATAATTTCCCAACCAAAAAAAAAACAGTGGCACTCCGGGAGTGCCGACAGAAGTAAAAACTTGAAAAACGCGGCAATCAATGCGTCGATGTCTTTTACTCCACGGTGTCGGTAAATTGCGTTACAGTGTCGCGAAATCAATGGTTTAGTCCCATCTCAAAAATGCCCAACGCGCCTAAAAAGTTTACACTTCAAAGAAGTGGGAAAAGTGGTCGACCGCCATTGTCCGCAGTTGAAGCTACAAACTATTGAGTTTTTTATTACTGGTTTTAATTTACGTATTTACATGTATTGATTTTTTCTGACAATGCAAATGCAATGCATCAATGGTAAATCCATTGACCATTTAATAAAACTGGCCTACTTTGCTCTATCTCTGCTATTTTTACGGCGATAAAATTGCTTGTGATGACCAAACTGACACACTGATTTCAGTCATTCATCATTTTTATATTTTTAATTAATTAAAGTTGCTTACTACATGAACATAATTCCCTACTGATAGATAACAGACAGCTGTAAGTAATCTGATAAATTATTAAGAATTGCATTTTTATCATGTAGTGCTATGTACTTATAATATAAATACTACCTAATTAGGTAGGTAGGTACCTACTTTATTTGTACCTACACTCCGTTTGAAATAAGATTAGACATTTAAACAAACCTTTTTTACAGTTCGTTCAACCGATTTTGACTTCTATTGCGTAGGCATAAGGATGGCATTAGAAGCAAAAAAAGTGGTTACAAACCAACTGTTTACTGCAGCTGCCATTTGTTATGCCACCAACGCAATAGAAGTCAAAATCGGTTGAACGGACTGTAAAAAAGGTTTAGTTAAAAGTCTAATCTTGTTTCAAATGGAGTATAATGTAATGTCACTGAGAGATTGCGGACCATTCAGTTTTTTTTTTGGCCCTCGATTCATTAGCATCAGGCTTTACTGCAAAGTACTTACCAAAGAAAAATACATGACTTCGTGTAGAAACAAGGCGTATCATACGCCCAAAGCTTCTCAGCAACACGTGCAACTAGGGTTACCATCCTTCCGAATTTGTCCGGACATGTCCGGCTTTTTGGCCCCCCCGTCAGGACTATGTCCGGCCTTCTCATTTGTCCGGACTTTTCGATTTCGGGGATTTTCTTTAAAAAATATAAATGATTATTGTAAAAATAAGATTGAAAGTTAAATATCTGGACTTTTTTTTGCAAATGTCAGGCTTTTTGTCAGGACTTTTCAAATTTCGAAATGGTAACCCTACGTGCAACGCGATCGCGATGAACGCGAACTTGATAAACGCGTGCAAGCGAAGTCTACAGCCCGATTCAAACTTAATGGCTCGGAACATGAGGCGAGTCGCTGCGCAGAAACGAATTCATGTGTCAGCGGGGGTGAGGGGTGAGGTACTGCGCAGCGAGTAGCTAACTTCCGAGCCGCCATTAAATTTGAATCGAACTATACCATGATTTTGCACGCTGTCAGTAGTCTTGCTACTTCGTAGTATTTCTTCGAACATTTATTTAGTAGAAGACTTGAAGAAACCAGTCAACATAATTTTTTTTTACAAAAAAAAAAAATACAACCGATTTCCAAAAAAAACACTACAAAGTGAAATTTCGGAAGTCGGTGTCTTTAGTTTTGAATGTTCGTTTTTTTTTTTTGGAAGTTGGTTGTTTTTTTTGTAAGTAATAAGTTTTTATTTTTCACTTTATAGTTGTGGTACCTACCTCATACAAATTCGAATAGTAAATAACAGTGACAGGAACTTATCATATCATCCACATACCAAGTGGGAAAAATACGTATTATTGAAGGTAACTCAAAAACTACCCAAGCAAAGTTTATAAAATTTATATGGTACCACCTCTGAAGCAAAACCAAACAAAAAAATAATCGAAATCAATTCATAATTCGCGGAGTTATTATCATCATCATTTCAGCCGAAAGACGTCCACTGCTGGTCATAGGCCTCCCCCAAGCACCTCCACTTCAACCGATTCTGTGTTTTCCGCATCCAGCGGATTCCTGCGGCCTTCACAAGGTCATCGGTCCATGTTGTGGGAGGCCTTCCAACGCTACGTCTTCCGGTACGCGGTCGCCACTCCAAAAGTCTGATAAGCGTATCGAAAGCAAAAATCATCTTTCGATGAGGATGACTTTATTTTGCATTTCAAAATCCAATTCTTTAATCTTTCGCGGTAGAATTCGACCGTCGAATTAATTCTTATCAAAGGTATGCGCAAATATCTGATATAGATTGTGCAATCCAAGACGCGATTACTGTACTGTAAGGCTGATTTTAGTCTCACGCTGACGGTCAGCGCTGATGTCAATATGTATGTAGTTAAAGCGCTGAACGGTCAGCGCGACTCAAAAACGCTACCTATAACTACATACATATTGACCCATCAGCGCCGACCGTCAGCGTGCGGTCAGCGTGAGATTAAAATCAGCCTTAGCTGTACTTTGGTACGGAACGGTCTTCGTGGATTCCACTATCTATAGCGGAAAATACCAATGTAATAAGTATGTACAATTATGTTAATGATGGCTTTATCAAAACTAGGCGTAGTAATATAAGGTACTAGTAATAGATTACATAGATCACGCATCAATCAGTCGATTAAATAACGATGGGCCTCTTTTTACAGGATCATGATTTCATGAAATTCTGACAGTCTTACCAAGAGGTATCGTGTTACCCAGTAACTAGATTGTGGAGGTTAGAGGCAGTCGCTCCATGTAAAAAACTGGTATTCAGCTGCATCCAGGAAGACTAGAAGCCGACCCCAACATAGTTGGGAAAAGCCTTAGGCAGATGATGATTTATTTATCTTTAGCATAAAACTGCTATTGACCAATTAAATGAGACATTTTACAGAAATCCACACGGTAACACGATGCCCCTTGGTAAGACTGGTTGTCAGACTTTCGAGCTTCTGACGAACCGTAAAAACTGTCAGTTCTACAAATGACAGCCAGGACTAATGGGTTAACGTGCTTGCCGAGGCACGGAGGGGTCTTGGTATGTAAAGATGGTCACCCATTCACGGACCAACCGCGGAAAGTGTAGTTTAACCTGATCGATCGATCCGTGCGGCTGATATTAGTTTGCCACAAGCCCCTCAAGCTAAAGATAAAGAAATGGATAGACATAATAGTCCTCCAGACCGAATTTCGGTCATGGCTACCAATCTTAGCGGAGACCAGCCTTCGGCGCGGTAGATATTGTAAGTGCATAAGTGTGTGCGCAGACAGGTGCACTCTCTCTTCCCTCACTCTCATAGTCCGATGGGACGGCAACCCGACACGACCCGAGAGAGATCAAGCACAGGGTCAACGGCTTAACGTGCTTTCCGAAGCACGGGGGTATCACACCGCCAACTTCCAAACTCCGGGTTACTAAGAAATTCTTATTGGTAAAACACAATAACACTTTGCCTTACCCGGGAATCCAACCCAGGAGAGACAAAACGCGGGAATGAAGAGCACGACGTGCTGCGGACCCATTCTTTTGACGACCGCTTTGCCACCCCTATGTCTGGTGGAAGGTGAAAGAAGTTTAAAAGATGAACTTGGAGTAATTCCTGAAAATGAATTAATAATAATAATACCGCAGCCTATTATTCAGTCCCATTGCAGGCCAAATGCCTCTTCTCATACAGAGAAGGCACGAGCATTGATCACCATGCTTGCTCAAGACGGGTTGGCGTCAGACCTATACTTGTACGTATTAACTATAAGTCCAGAATTGAGAAAGTCACATTTGTACTTGCCTGGATTTGAACTTACAACCTCGTGTATGAGAAGTAATGTCATAACACTGACTGTTTCTACGCTTCTATGCGCAAGCGGTATGCGTCCCTGGTACGCCGGGTGCGGGCCAGCCCCAATACCATCCTGGCAATGATCGCCGATAGGCTGGACTGCCCTTATGTCCGGCATGGTTGTGGCAGGCATGTTGCTGTTCCTATTAGTAAATTATAGGAACAGGAAATTATAATTATTGTGTTTTATTTATTTATTTTGACTGTAATGTGATTTTATATTATTTAATTTAATTTAATTATGAAATTTATTTATAACCTTATTGAAATTTGACATCTTAGTGAATATAATATTTGAATTAATTTATTGTTGATTTTGTAGTATTTTCAATGTTATTATTATGTAAATAGTTTTTAAATTTATATTACATGTACCTACTACAAACACCTACTGTGGACCAATAAGTTGTCTTTTTAAATAAATGAATTTGAATTTTGAATTTTTGATAACCACTAGGCCATCACATCACTGACCAGACAAGTGTCACTGCTAGGGTGACCAGATGTACCTTATTTTACGGGTTGTCCCGTATTTCAGACACGAATTTTTCACTGTCCCGTAATTTGGCGAAATCAATACGGGACAGTACATTGTCCCGTAATTTTATGATTCAATGGCATTTAATGATAAAAATACCTGTGTGTATAAATATTTGTGACACCCACTCCCATGAAGATCGGAGACGCTACGCTCGAAGTTGTGGACGAGTATGTTTACCTAGGACAAACTGTCCAGCTAGGTAGATCCAACTTCGAGAAAGAGGTCAATCGTCGAATCCGACTCGGCTGGGCAGCGTTCGGGAAGCTACGCAATATCTTTTCGTCCCACATACTCGTACCTCAGTGTCTCAAGACGAAAGTCTTTGACCAGTGCGTGTTGCCAGTGATGACCTATGGTACTGAAACGTGGTCGCTCACAATGGGCCTTATCAGAAGGCTAAAAGTCACCCAAAGGGCAATGGAGAGGGCTATGCTTGGAGTTTCCCTACGTGATCGAATCAGAAATAAGGAGATCCGCAGGAGAACCAAGATAACCGACATAGCCCGAAGAATTACCAAACTTAAGTGGCAATGGGCAGGGCACATTGCTCGCAGAACGGATGGCCGATGGGGCCGTAATAAAATTATGTTGATTTTTAATAAAAAAACGGCCTGTCCCGTATTTTAACGTCGAATCCCGTATTTACAATGCAGTTGTCCCGTTAAACCGGAAATCAGATCTGGTCACCCTAGTCACTGCCCAGAAAGTTAATTAAATGCTGAAACATATTGTGTAAACGCCTCTAACCTACTTGTTATAAAAGAAGGCTCAAAACGAACATTACGAAACACTAACTGAGGAGTAGAGTAACAAAGTAAACGTAACGGCCGGGTGCATTACGCGCTAGTATAGATAAGTACTTTGGGAGTCCGGGACATATGTTATCATGAGTGATGGATTGATAAGATAACCCATAAATTAAATTATTAAAACGAGCAATCGTTTAACAATTTATATTCGGTCCACTGATCTCTTCGTTTCAATCGTTTTTTAAACGTGGCGAAGCGCGCGACTTATTAGAAATTAATAATTCGTGTTCGGGACAAGTCCATCGTCATCCTGAGATGCCTCGTTGAGAGGTGAAACACGTGTCGATTTCTTTCAGGGCTTTTATGGCTCTTTAGAAATAGCTAAACGGAATAGGTTACTAAATATATCCACGTCTATTGTATTTTTTAAATTATTGTATATCCTACCTACGATATGTCAACTACAATCTAATCTCCGGTGTCCTGGGGGCCTACCACCAGCTCAAAAACAGTATTATTTTAATATTACTTCAGTGGGAGAAAGAGATGGAGCTATACGTCCTGTAGAGCTTCATCTCTTTCCCACACTGAAGTATTGATGATTTAATTTGTCTAACATAGAAGTGCGACTTTAGCAATATGGTGTTTAATTGGTAATGGCGGCTGTACAGTGTACACTCTCGCCGAGACACACCGAGACAGGCCGAGTGCGAGAATCTAGATGAGAGCGCTCGGTCCATCTCGGTGTGTCTCGGCGTTCTTTGCTAGCCCTCCGTCCCGTGTCGGGTTTTTGTGCTGAGTCAAAGGATGACGCGGCAGTTGCGAGTACGTCGCTGTACACTCTCGTACAATAACTGCTGGCACAAAGAGCAACGGCAGTAGCTTGTTCAATGTCAGCGTTCATCTTCTCGGGGTTCACAACTTCAACTGAACTAGGCGAGAGTGTACATGGCCGCACTCGGGCTGAAGCCCCTCGCTCGAGACTTTTTCGCGAGACCTAGCGAGAGCACTCGGACAGGAGTGTACAGCCGCCATAAGAGGTGGTTCGATAAAGAGCCTACAAAGCTGCTTCATTTCGGACAGCAATAATTTCCGTCTGCTACTGTACTGTAACCCGTACCCTAATAAGTAAGTACGGTGACGGCTGCAGTTGTCTTTGCCGTGGAAGCGTGCCCTCGTATGTATGATCAGATCACGGAGTAGTGATCACTAAGGGCATTATTTGGTATCGCATTGCACAAAAAAATTTTTGCCCGCCTGGTAGATAAAAAAATAGTGGCACTCCGGGAGTGCCGACAGAAGTGAAAACTTAAAAAAAAATCGACACCGCGGGAATCAACACGTTGATGTCTTTTTAATGGTCAAAAGCCGTCGTCAGTGTAGCGAATTCAATGGTTTAGTCCCATCTCAAAAATGCCCAACGCGCCTAAGGAAGTTTTCACTTCAAAAATATAGGACACGTACTTTTTCTTTTTTTACGTAATTAAAAGATTATGTTGATACATTGAATTAAAATGTGCCATGACGTCACGAGTATATAGATTACTTGTGACGTAGCGACCCTCACTTCCCAACTTATCTAAGTATTGTTTTATTAATACGATAAAGCAAATAATACGTGTCTAATGTTTTTTTATTATCTGACTGACGAATTAAATAGAATTTCTTTTTTTTTACCCAGGCATCATTCCTATTCTTTAAATTTATATTAATTTGTAATTTCTTTTCTCAGGTAATTTATAGAGATCAAGATGGTGACTTCAGGGGTTAGGAGCGGGCTCCTCTTGGGCTTTGGCTCATTGTTGGTGGTCTCTGGGGCTGTCATGGTGGTGTTCTGGCCACCATTGTTCAATTCGCAGTTACAAAGGGTAAGCAAAGCTAGAAGTTTACATTATTATAAATTAACACTTTAATGGTAATCCTGGCTCAATGGAGCATCAGATGCCAATTTAAAAGATGCACCACAAATGACTAAACACGTTATAAATAAGCGTATTTAAATAAAATAAATAAATGTATTTATTTTAGGTAAATCACTCATTGCCAAACACATTAATATAAATCATCAGATAAATCAAATAAAATGAAAACAAAATAAATCCAATTAAATCAAATCAAAATAAATCGAATAAAATTAAATCAAATCAAAACGTCAATCGAACATCGTTCTGTTTCTATCAATCGTTTGAAGGTGACAGAGACAGAATGATGTTTTAAATTCGATTAGAATAATCAGCCTATAATGCTCCCACTGCTGGGACACAGTCCTTCTCTCTTCGAGAGGAAGTGGGCTGTAATCTACCATGCAGGCTCAGTGCGGGTTGTGTTCTAGATCATGCCAGTTTCCTCACGATATTTTCCTTCACCGTTACGAGAATAAAGCGTACTTTGTGTAAATCATTTCATCACCACTGCTCTCATAATGGTAAAGGAAAACATCGTGCATCAATGCCTGGGTTCGAACCCACGACTCGTAAGTCTCCCACCACTGCTCTCAAATTCGTTTAGCGCTCAACGTAGTGATTTGTACTGCAGGGAGGCCCAGGAACCGCGTAAGTGTTTCCTGACGGGGGGGCAAACTTCTTTAGTCACCCCCTTCCTTTAATCTCCGGCCCCGGCTTCCTCCGGTCAATTTGTAGTTATAAGACGAAACATAGATGACTAGGTCAATCAAATTATCAGTCAAATCTATTACATATAATAAAACAGTAAAAAAACCGTGTCTGTACATTGAATATATTAAAAAATAAATAATTGTGGGGGGTTTAAAAACAGTAATAGAGCAAGAATCCAAAAAAAATCTGTCTGTTTGTTTGTACACGCTAATCTTCGGAACTACTAGACGGATTTGATTGATTTTTTTTAATTGTATAGGTATTAAGTCTGGGCAACATATAGACTATAATTTATCTTGGAAACTTGAACACCTGATGCAGAACTGCAACAGACCAGCTAAACTATAAGAGATACAAAAATAGTACCGTAGCAAAAATTGTTCCACGTGATGAGCATTTTCTGCTGAGAGAAGAAATTTGAAGATCTGCAACACCTGATGTGGAACTCCAAGAGCCCAGCTACACTATAACATATATCAGAATGACGTCTTAGCAAAAGTTGTTCAGCCTGATGAGCACTCTCTGTTGACGTATAAAAATTGAAGATCTGGAACCTCTCGAATCGTCTCGCGCATCCCGTTGTTTTCCCGTCCCCGGGCTCTTAGAATTCGACATCAGACGTTTCAGATCTTAGATTTTGACGACCCCGTTGTTGCTGGCATAAGCAATAGGATCCGCGTACAAAGTCGCGGGCAGAAGCTAGTTATAAAAATAAAACATTTACTTATAATGCGAAGATTCTCTTTACCAAAGATATTGCACCTCTCAGCCGTCTTTGAAGCGAATTCCCTAATAACGTCAAAAACTTTTCTATCCTAGCACAGGATAGCACAGAGAAACCTTAACCAGGTAGTATTTTAGAGGGGGCATTTGGCCCCCTCTGCCCCCCATTTCTCTGCCCCTTCCGCGGTCCTTGAGTAGGCCGAAATGTTTTATCAAGTTGTGCTAACTGCCAACATACACTTGCGTTGTCTATAAACGAGGGAACCCACGAAGCATACGAAAAACTATTTGAAGGATAAATCCCAGTGGGCCGCGTTACTTTTTCCAAAAGAAATAGTTTAAGCTTAAAATATATTTTGTAATAATATGATGAATGGTGATAATTGAAATGATAGTCAACAGATTTGTGAATAATTTGAGCTCTGATAAGGTTGTTCACATGTGTATACCAAATGGATTATTGCTAATAACTGATAACTGTAACTAACAAAAGAATCTATAGCTTTCCTATACTAATCTACTTATATCAATTAATTTATATAGGTTTTCTCAATGAAACAAGGATAGCTTTATCCATATTCCCATACCAACTGGAATGACATTTTAAGCTATTGCATAGCTTTTTATCGCGGGCTTTGAGCGCGGCGACTGAATCAAGAAATTCCGTAACGTAACGAAAATAAAACCTAACACCCCCACTCCGCCTACCATGTAATGACGGTTCCCATGACAACGTGATGTTGTCATGGGAACGTAATTTTTATTTTATGTCATCACGTCATCATCCCAAGTGTAGCGTTGACAAATAGGAAGTATGGAGGTTACAAATGCTATGCAATAGCTTTACCGCGGCAGTCCCCGAGTGCCACATGTTTTTTTATCAATCACAACTGAAGGAAGTGTTCAATTAAAATGTTTTTTTTTTTGTTAGGCTGTATTGTGTCGCGAGTTCTGGGCAAAGGCCTCCCATTTTTCCTTCCAAATCTCTCTGTTTTGTGCGATTTTAGGCCACGTTGGCCCCGCAAACATGATTAGATCATCACACCGCCTTCGCCGTAAACCAAACATTCCAATTTCATTAACACTTATTATTCTCTTCCAGATGATGGTCCTGACAAAAGAATCAATGTCGTTCAGTATATGGAGGGAGACGCCGATTCCTATGTACCTGGAGATTTACTTCTTCAACATCACTAATGTCAACGAAATACTCGCCGGAACAGCTAAGAAGCTAAGCGTCGCAGAGATGGGGCCTTATGTATTTAAGGAGTCACATACAAAGGTCAGTTGCTCTTTTAAGATAATCTTTATTATAAAAAGAAAGAAACAAAAGCCTTTATTTCCGCTAAATGAGAGAGGAAAAGAAAAAAAAGGATTGTGTGGTTTTATGAAACCACGGTCAAAGTGAAACTTCTATAGGCGCCGCCATATTGGCCTTGGCTGCTCTGACGAGCACCTTTCACTTTATCCCTACTCCGCGGCCGACCGTCACGCGAAATGCATCACACAGACGAAAAAGTTTGAGACGATGTAATAAAAGTTTCACTTTAAAACAAAATTCGGGGAAAATATGCGTCACATCTATCCACGCAAAGCGTCCATCGCTCAGCATAATGCTGTGACACTATGCGAGAAAAAGCCACAGCGCTGGTTTTCAGCGACAGCCGGCGATGACGTGGTGACATCAACCGGTGCAGCATAAAATGTGAAACCTAAAAGCAAAATAAGAAATAGACAATAAATACACAATACAAGTTCTTAATGTTTTCAAGAAGATTTTTAAGATTTTCTTGAGGTAAGAATGTGGTGGAAGTGAAAAAATTGTTTAGAGACAAACATGATTAAAATGATAATTTATTTATTATGAAAAAGCACAGCCACATCACATACATTAAACTTATGCTAGAAATAATCTTTATAACTAAAGGACCAATGTACATGACAATAAACGGCGTACAAGGCGTTGATAACAATATCTTGCTGCCTTGTGTAATGATCATAGATCGGAGTAGGTAGATTGATTTGGGGTCAATGAACTGGCACGTATATATTAGTATGGATATGCTTCCGGGATTCCGGGATTTTGAAATTATTAAGATTTTTTTAAGGAATTTCAAATTTTGTAATGTGTAGAATAAACAAAAGGTACATCAATATGAATAAGAAATGTTTAACCCTTTTGCTATTTTTTAATAGTATATAGGTCATCGGACTCCAAGAAAAGGATAGGAATACTATAAAAACAATAAAATAATGTAATATGTTTTAAATGTTTATCTATCGCATTCTATAAATTTCTAATGTAGTAGTTTAAAAATCCTTACTTTAACAATATTTGATGCAATCCCGTAGGTACCAAAATGAAATCCCGGAAAAAAGACTTATCCATGTTATGATTTCTATGACTGTTCATGATGCGAGTACGTAAAATCAAACTACCTACTCCGATCAATGGTAATGATACACCATTTCAGTACATTAGTACTGAAACTGTACTGTTTTCTGTATTTATATTCTTGCACATATCCAACTATACTTTTGGCAATATTTAACAAAATATTTAATTAGCTACTCAAAATATAATAACGTTATATTAGACTTCTTGAAGACACCTTTAGGTTTCGAGGCTCGAACCGAACTAACCCAAAAGCTAAGTGACGCTCCAAACATCGAGTTTCCTTTCCGTTCCGTTAAAAAACTAGTACTTTTACGGTAACTGTCAAATGAGATACTTTTAAACTTCATGATTACACTGATACAAAAATCATTTGAGGCTAATCATATAGGTATACTTTTAATTTTATATTTAGTATGTAAAATCACGACAAATCTTATTAATATTTGGAAATCATGACACTTGCAATTGAAAATACTAAACTTAATGAAAATGTAAACAAAATAAACTAACGTAAATAAGACGGGTAACAACAAAAACAAAAAGGAAATAAAAATTAAGAATAACTTAATAACTGAAATAAATACTTCCGAGTTTGAACAAAACATTTTAGTATATTTATGAAGGTTATTTCCTTAGGCACCTTTTTATCGAGAACAAGCTGCGCCTCGCGGTTTCACCCGCATAACTCTCGATCCCGTGAGAATAACGGGATAAAAACCCTACGTCCTAACCCAGGTCATGGTCTATCCATGTGCCAAATTTCATCCAAATCCGTTCAGCCGTTTAGCGTGAAAGCATAACAATCAAATAAACAAACTCACTTTCGCATTTATAATATTAGTTAGAATATTTGTCAATTTTCGTGGAAACACGTAATTGGTTTCAAATGATCGCACCTAATAAGGATGATGACATTTTTTTTTGTCTGTCAGGTACATTATTTAAAAATATTGGACACATGTTTTTTTTCGTAATCAAAAGATTTCGACGATTCATTGAGTTAAAATGTGCCATGACGTCACGAGTATGTGGATTTTATACTTGTGACGTAGCGACCTGGTGGTCGCTACGTCACTCCCCAACTTTAATGCGTTTTATCTAAGTCATTTTTTATCAACATGATAAAGTAAAAAATACTTGTCTTATATTTTTTTATTATCTGATTGACGGACTAAATAGAATTTCTTTTTTTACCCTGGCATCATTCCTATTATACTATTTATACTATGACCTTTCTGCGGCAATAAAATGAATAGCAAACAAAACAGTGCAGTTTACGTAATTTTCAGTAAGTACCTACCTAAATGCATGTCAGTGAGTCATTATTGGTGATTGCAACGTTATTCACTGCGCTGGTTGTAAACAAATTATATAAATAATGAAACAATTTTTCTACCAGAGTGTCCATGCAGTTTCTAGCTCGTTTTTCTCCATAGAAACTTAGAAGCTTTATCTTTCTGACTGACCGACTCCTTGATTATTGATTTTATATCGGTAAGTAGGTTTATTCACCGAGGAGCTCGTGGCTAAGTAATAACAGCCGCACGGGTCGATCCATCAGGTTAAGCTACGCTTGCCGGGGTCGGTTGACCATTTCTACATACCGAGACTCCTCCGTGCCTCGGAAAGCACGCTAAACCGTTGGTCTCGGCTGTCATTCGTGGATCTTTGACAGTCGTTACGGGTCTTCAGAAGCCCGAAGGTCTGACAACCAGTCTTACCAAGGAGTATCTTATTACCTAGTTACTGGGTTGTGGAGATCAGATAGGCAGTCGCTCCATGTAAAATACTGGTATTCAGCTGTATCCGGTTAGACTGGAAGCTGACGCCAACATAGTTGGGAAAAGGCTAGGCAGATTAAAGTAGGTTTGACAGTTTTACACGGCAATCATATTTTAAAAACTAGATGAGGTCGGCGTTTCCTATCTGTAGTCAGATAGGAAACGCCGACCTCATCTAGTTTTCTCTTGAGAAAAAAAGCCGAAACAAACTCAGAGGTCGCAGTCTCTTTTAAAGTCCAGATATAATCTTGGTCGGATCATGGGAATACCATGTAGATTGGCGTTTGAAATGGTCTATTGAGGAAAGAACCACGCAGAATGAGTGGATCTGTCCAGTCAGTGCAAGTGTTTGTAAATAATCGTGCAGCTCAACTCAGAACTTAAGGAGCTCAATGATTCGACGAACAATACCAAAGAAAGAACATTTGGGTAGGCCGCAAAAGTTAAGCCGGATTCATATTACTGTGTTGTGTCGTGTCGTGACACCCTCTGAAAACTCGTTGTGATTTGACGTAGTTGTGAACAAATTCGTTTGATTAGTGTATCCCGCGTCACGTCATAACACGACACAGTAATGTGTCGGTGGCTTTACTCAAACTGCCAGACTATGATTTAAAAAAAAAAGTGCCTGTAAATGAAATACTCAATTGCTTTGATTCAGAGTTTGACCCACTGCAGACAAGCCAGCAGCTGACAGTCTGATATAGAATTAAAAAGCAAATCTATAGATTCTAATAACATAGTGACATTCTCGTAATTTAATGTGAATCCGCAGTTGCACCCCGCGAAATTAAAATTTTCTTACGTTATTTGTAGGTCAGTAAAAAAAATACAATAGACGTGGATATATTTAGTAACCTGTTCCGCTTAGCTATTTCTAAAGAGCCATAAAAAACTCCTGAAAGAAATCGACACGTGTTTCACCTCTCAACGAGGCATCCTCAGGATGACGATTGACTTGTCGCAAACCAGAACACGGCGTGTTGCCACACCGAGCGCTGAACGCAGAGTAAGCCTTATCGCCCGTCAAACCCACATTTGCAGGTCAGTGTCAGGTTGTATCTTGATAGAAATATGATTCACGACTATAACAGATACGTGTATTTACAGAATTATAATCATTAGAATCATTAATACATCTCTCTAATTTAGATTTGTTCCATAAGAAATTTTCCTGAGTTTTGTTCTAAAAGATACAACCTGACACTGACCTGCAAATTGCAAAAAAAACGTAAGAAAATTTGAATTTCGCGTGCTACAACTGCGGATCCACCTAAATGGCCGTAAAAAGGAGTTAATATCGAGATAAATGGCCATCTGAATCACTCAACCTTCGAGCTTCGGTACGAATTGTCACGTGATATGATGTGACGTTTATTATGACGAACAATGTGTATGAGCAATTAGAAATTCCTGTTAAAATACTAATTATTCAAGCTTGATAATTAGAAGAACCGGCCAGGCGGCCAAACCGATAGGGAAATCGTGGCCCCCGGCAACAGGGCAACCGAAGGAACACGGGTGGGTTTTAGTCAGTAAGAGTCTGACACGCCCTCCTGCTTCGCCCAGAGCGGGAAAAGTTATTTGAAAATATCCCACCCAAAAAAAAAAAGGCGGCCACCAACCATCTGCCTAGCTATTTCCTAACTATATTGCAGCTGAATACCAGTATTTAACATGGAGCGACTGCCTATCTGGCCTCCACAACCCAGTTACTGAGTAATTCGATACCCCTTGGTAAGACTGGTTGTCAGACTTTCGGAGAAACGTTCGTAACAACTGTCAGAGGTCCACGAATGACAACCAACGGCTTAACGTGCTTTCCGAGGCAAGGAGGGGTCTTGGTATGTAAAGATGGTCACCCATCCACAGATCAACCGCGGCAAGCGTTGCTTAACCTGATCCGGCGACCCGTGTGGCTGTTATTAACATACTTACGTAGTCACAAGCTCCCCAAGCAATGATCATTTATACTCGTATTAAATGATAAATGTGAAGATAAATATTATCTACTCTCATCTAATGGGACAAGCAATACAAGAATAATTATTCATGTCATTAATTTTAGGTATTTGGCTGTTCTTGTAGCTACTAACTGCCTTGTAATTGTAGCTGTCATTAGTAGCAATATCTAGCTATAACTGCATTGTACCTGTCATTAGAAAACTCATTTACATTGCTATGATGCTTTCTTACTCGTGGTTATTACATAAGTATATTACATAATATTGAACTGCTACTTGGCCCTCTCCCTCTCTCCTAATTTAGCTGTGCCCGACAGGGTCCATATTGACTTTTTACTATGTTATACCATCATGTTATACATATGGAATGCAATAAAGAATTGAGTATAAGGGGCCGTGCACGAAATCAACTGATTTTGATCAATTTTTTTCATTAATTGTGAGAAAGGGAAACAGAATTAACAAAATTATTTGTGATTTGAAAAGTTGAATTCTTTGTTTTGTACATAGCGAAAAGGGATTTTTCAAATAAATTAAGGATTCGTGGAAAATCATTAAAATTCGCAACAAGTTTTCCATAAATTGACGGGAGAGTGACGTTTGATCGTTTCGTCAGAAGAAACTACTTTTGATTTTGAAAATTAAAAAATATCATCAACATCATTATATTATGGTCGTTTTGTTTTTTTTTCAACTTCCATACAAAATATTGCAGAAAAAAATGTAGAAATAACCATTTTTTTTTTAAACCCTGTCAGTAATGTATTTTTTCCTATTATTTAGCAAACTATATCAAGAAATTTAAAAATCACATTAGTCTTCAGCTATCCTTGAAATAAAATCAAAATTTTATTTTATGATTATACCATAGTATAAAGAGTTCAATAGGCTATCTCAGGCCCAATCCGCGATATAATTGCCTACCATACTTGCCTGTCTCAGGGTTGTCACTTTTAACTACTTAAATTTTAATTCAGTGCCTAGAAAATGGCTGATTGATTCACAATTCGTCAAATATTTGAAATTATGATTTTATAACTGTAAGTACTTAGTTACTTTACTATACCTACAATACTGAGAAATCGGGCATATCAAGAGAAAGCATTAGCGGCATATCAATTGACAGATCAAAAGTAGGTACCTAATACATTTTAGTGGGAAAGTAGGCCTGCCTACTTCGTCTGTCTGATAGATAACCAACACAACAAAAAATAAGAAGGTATCTCATCATCAAGTAAAAATTATATGCGACTTGGTTACCTTTTCTGTTCAGTAGGTAATCTGAACAGAGACAACTTTGGAATCGATGAATTATTTAGACACCCAAACGCACAGCAATAATTTCTCCTGCGATTATCATTCATTTTTCATACATTTAGCAGTGCCAAAAAGCCGCGACGTGCAAACCTTGTGCGGCGTTAGCCCCGACTGGCGCACTCTAAAACAGCCGAGATTTTGTTAAGTGTGCGTGCGGCGACGCATAGATACAAGCCACGCACACATACAAGCCGCGCGCGGTGCGTTTCTATGAAGATAACTTACTTCCTCTCTTTATACTATGATTATACTATATCTTCATTTACTAAATCAAAGGCGAAATAAACCATATTTTCGAGAGCGCAAAAGTGATGCAACTATTAACAGGTGCTGTGACTAACACGAATGGTTTAGCACCACGAAAACTGTACTTTTATACTTACACAGACTTAATGTTTGAATTATTTCAAGCTTTCTTACAATTAGATAAGGTATTGACGAAATAGGGTTTTTTTCGTACACGGAGCCTTAAGTGTTGCCTTCATAATGACGACATAAGGTAAAAACAAGATGTTTGTTTAACACTGCAACATTATTATTGCCAACTGCGTGACATTGTCTCCAAAACGAGTATTCAAATTAGTATTGTTAATGTGTTCTTACATTAGATGTTGTTGCAAACACGTGCTGTGTTTTTTAGGATTCCGTACCCAAAGGATGTCTGTTACCCGTTCGTGTCTGTCACAGGGCCGTACCCCTAACCGTAATAGGTAAACACTTGTAATTTTCACAGTGTGGGTACACACGGCTACACATCAAGCTATACATTTCCGTTATAAGCTGACCTCGCATTGTACGGAAATCCTTTAGAATACGAGATCAGCGGAAATTGGAAATGTATAGCTTGATGTGTAGCCGTGTGTACCTATACTCCGTTTGAAATAAGATTAGACATTTAAACAAACATTTTTTACAGTCCGTTCAACCGATTTTGACTTCTATACCGTAGGCATAAGGATGGCATTAAAAGCAAAAAAAGTGGTTACAAACCAACTGTTTACTGCAGCTGTCATTTGTCGTGCCACCAACGCAATAGAAGTCAAAATCGGTTGAACGGACTGTAAAAAAGGTTTAGTTAAATGTCTAATCTTATTTCAAACGGAGTATAGATACTAGTGACACTATTATGGCCAGTAAAACAACAAAAAATAAAATAAAGTAGAAAATTCAAGGACCCCTTTCATTTTTTATAAAATTTTATACAAGGAATGTGTTCTTTTTTGACTGAAGTATTAATAAAAAATATGTACTTATTTACATATTGTACGGTCGGAGATTTTTTTAATTGATTGTTTAAACCACATAGGAAACTAAATGACAGTTCTTATGAATTTATATCTATTATCTTACGGTCAAGTGAAAAGTCAAATTAAGACAATTATCGAGGGAAAACGAAAATAGCGGACGTGTCGTTTTTTTTTTTTTTTTTTTTTTAATCTATTTAATTTATAGAGGGTTTAATCAAAAACTGATTATGCCACCCTCATCGGTACAAACAATTGTTCCTTATAATCTAAATCCTAGTTTTGCCAACTTATACAAGTATCTTGCGTCCGTCGACAATGGGGACGCAAGCATGCTATTACACCTTCCAACATCCAGTGACTTTGATAACAGTGCGATTCTTTCGGACTCGTTCCGGACGCATTCCATCAGTATATGGTAAGTGTCTTCCACTATATTACACTCCGGACAATTTGGAGAAGTAACTTTACCCATAAGAAATGCGAAACTATTCATTGGAATGTGTCCCGATCGAAGCCGAAGAGCCATTACAATTTCCGGACGACTCATGTTTGCTTGGTCGAACCATGGACAACGAGACAGTGCAGGCTGGATTGTCCGATACCAGATTCCCTTGCTCAGTGACCTCTGATCGAAGTGTTCGTGCCACATTTTAGTGCATTCTTCTTTAACTACACCCAAATAATCCCTGTGCTCGGGAAAGTGTGAACAGACCAATCCATCATCACAAGCATCCTTCGCCAGCCGATCCACTACTTCATTATCTTCCAAGCCAACATGAGCCGGTATCCATTGCAATACAATATTCTTATTCTTAGAAATAAGTTTACAAATAGATTTGATCACGCTGTAGGCAATCGGAGTACCCCGAAAACTCGAGGTACACCGAGCCAAATGTTGAAGAGCGCTTCTCGAATCACTCAAAATAACATAATTGCCGTTTTCAAACGAGTCAATGTAAGATAATGCTTCATCTATTGCCACAAGTTCAGTACACATTATATTGAATTTTAAGTTTACCTTTAATTGCACTGCATTTTTAGTTTGTGGATCGAAAAACGCTGCTCCTGAACCTACTTTGTTTTTGGATCCATCTGTGTATATTCTGTAAAAGCCCGAGTACGTGTTATTTAAAAATATGGTACATAGCTCACTTAGTTTGGAATTTTGGAAGTGTTTTTTAGCCGTTATCAAACCATCTAATCTAGGGAATATGACTTGAGATAGATCAATCCTGTGAACCCAAGTATCCAGTGAGAACATTTCAAGCTTTGGGCTCGTGTAGACAGGTAGTAAATCAAGAGACTCGTGAATTCTGACTAATAATGGCACCTTTCTTCTCCAGTGTGATTGTCGACAATGTGCTTGCAGTTCTTCCAACACAGCAATGATATCATTATCAGCATACGACTTCATTTTAAGCCAAAATTTACCCGCTAGATAGTATCTGCGAAACTTCAACGGTTGCAGGTTCAGTTCATTTTCCATAACGTGAATCGCTGTGGTTCTAATAAAGCCTCCGATAACCCTCATGCAAACGTTTTGGACCCTGTCCAATTTACTGAGGTGGGTTTCACAGCTACTATCATAAAGAAAACAAGCGTAATCGATTCTACTCCGAACTGTTGAGATGTATAACCGCCTCAGATGTTTGGGATGTACTCCCCATCCAGATCCAGAAAGAATTTTAAAAACATTAACTAATTTTAACACCTTCTCTCGAGTCTCATTAATATGCTTAGCCCACCTAAGTGATCGGTCAAGCCAAACCCCCAAATATTTTACATTGTGTACCACCGGCAGCGATACCTCATTAATTCTTAAAGTAACTGTCTCTCTTGACACACCATTCCTAAAAATACAGACACTGCTTTTCAGAGGGGATATCTCAAGACCCAAATCCAAAAGAAGTTTAGTCATCTTATTTAAAGCGGGTTGTAATCGTTGTTGTGCCGATGAGACATCACTGCATGTGGTATACAACACAAAATCATCCGCGTACTGCGACAGAAATACGTTCCCACTACTACGACATACATCCATGGTTGCTAAATTAAAAAGTAAGGGTGACAATGGATCGCCTTGTGCCAATCCCCGACCGGACGTGCGACTAATGACGTGATTACCTACTGTAATTTTAAGGTTTCTCAGCTTGAGAAAGTTCCAGATGTAGCTACAAATCCTGGATCCTATTCCGATTCGTTGCATGATTTTCAATAGACCTTTGATGTCTACGTAGTTATATGCGTTATTAATATCTATGAAAACAGCTACCGTTATAAGTTTTTTAGAAAAACCAGTTTGAATGCGAGATACTAACGCGGATAAATTATCTACGGTTGAGCGGCATTTTCTAAAACCTGTAGTGTTATTTGATAAAACCATATGTTTCTCGATAAACCACTCTAATCTGTTCATTAAAATGTTATGAAAAACTTTACAAACGCATGAGATCATTGAAATCGGACGAAGAGATGATAAACTTTGGACGTCCCGACCCGGTTTAGGGATGGGCACAATTACAATATCGCGCCATTGTTTAGGAACAAAACCCGTAGTGAAAATTCTATTATACAATTGCATTAATATCTTTTTACCATTTTGTGGTAACCTCTTGATCATGGAGTAAGAAATATTGTCGCCTCCTGGTGCAGTATCTTTAGATCGGACACATTTATGAAATTCTGACGGAGTAACAACAACGTCCAGTTCTGAGTTATTCATGTCAAAAGCCAGGTCGCACGGGGATACAAAATCCGGTGTTAAACTAAGAAGCAAATCAGTAGCTTTGTGTTTATCTACATATTGTGTTGAATATTTGTGTCCCTTCAGCCACTTCATTTTCCGCCATACGGTAGACTGAGATGTAGAACAATCTAATGACGAACAAAAGTCGCCAAACCCTTTACTTTTAGCTATCCGAATCATTCTCTGAGATTCACAAATCTTATTTTGCAATGCTTCGTAATTTTGAGGGTTTGGATTACGTCTGAATTTAGATAAAGCCAATCGACGCTCAGCCACACATTTAGATAACTTAGGCTTCCAATAAGGTTTAGGTATAAATTTACTATCTGGATTTAGGTTAATTTTGATTACAGGGATACAAAGATCTGCGGCCAAGTTTAAATAATCAATGAATCTGTCATAATCGTCCTGTAAGTCTCCCGCGAATGTAAATTCTAAAAATAATGTGTCAAGTATTTTACTGTATGAAGTCCAATCAGCATTTTTAAAATTCTTCCGGACTAATGGCACACTACTAGACTGAATATTTGAAGTGATTTTAATAGCCCTATGATCACTGCCTAATGTCTCATTCATGGCGGACCAGTCGAACATCAAAGCTATATCAGATGATACCATAGAAATGTCGGGTGCAGACTTTTGACATTCCAAGTTAACCATTTTTATTCGGGTAGGGCTACCATTATTTAAAGTAATAAAATTATTATCCATTAATGCTTCAAAAATTTGAACGCCCCTACTGTCCGTTTTATATGACCAATTAGAATGGTGTCCATTGAAATCTCCGAGAATGATCGTATTTTTAGTAGAAATAGACAGTAAAGCATCCCAATCGTTTTGAGAAGTTCTGATCGACGAGGGACAATAAACAGAAGTAATATTTTTAATGACGCCACAGTTGAATACTTTTACGCATACCAATTCTATACCTTGGTTACTGAGTTGGACTTCACACATTTGAGATTTTATTGATTTGTGGGTAAGAATTGCAACCCCTCCGTACCCATCAAACCTGTCTTTTCGATAGATTGTGTAGTTGCTCAGCTTCATGCAAGTTTCTGTATCCAGCCATGTCTCACTTATGGCTGCAATGTGTATATGTTCCTGATTCAACAGTTGTTCCAATAAAATTATTTTAGGTTTAACGCTTTGAGCATTCCATTGAAGAAAGTTTACTTTGATACTAGTTTTGTTGTTATCCATTAAATAATTCAAACAATTTCTTCATCATTCGCCAATCCGACACGTTATCAACAACCACTAAAATCAACCATTCTATACAACACTGAACCGCCATTTTAATTTTTTCCGCTACAGAACGTCTCTTCAAAAATACGATCTCTTTTAACCTAGCTATAAGCTCATCAAAATGCACCTCTCTCTTTTGAACCACCTCGGGTTCATCGCGATTGCTTGATTCCTTCGAATTCTCTGATTCCTCCTCCATTGGTAACCAGTGCGTCCAATCATCTTCTTTAGCAATCCGTGCCTTTTCTTGTGTTTTAGGACTTTTTTGATTTTTTGTAGCAGGTGGACTATGAACAATTGCCTTAGTTTTGACGGCCTCTGCAAATACAGGTAAGCTTGATCTTTCTGTGGGCTCGATGTTATTATGCAGCGGAGGAAAAAGATTATCTATATTTGTTAAGTTGATAGGTTCCGTCTTTTCTCTGTATGGAGAAGGGACTACATATAACGATAAGGCCTTCCTATAAGTACAATTAAACTCTGCCATAAGTTCCTTGAGTTTCTTCTCTTTTAAGTATGCAGGGCAAATTTTAGACAATGCCATGTGTTGTCCGCCACAATTTAAGCATTTGAATCTTTGTATGTCACAGTTCGGGTGATTACTACCACATTTTGGGCACAGTGTATTCTTATTTGGGCATACTCTAGCTGTATGCCCGAACTTCCAACAACGTGAGCATTGTGACACGGGGAATACAAATGGCTCCACCTTAATCCTCAATCCATCTGCGTAAACATATGCTGGTAACAGATCACCTTTAAAACACAACCGAACTGCTTCACTCGTAATCCATAAATCTTCTGACGAGTCATTAATATTACGCCTCTTTAGTCGCTGCAATGAAACCAACTCAAACATCTCTGTGCAAGTTATACAACTCTTAAGGGCATCTTCAGTTAGGTCGATATCAACGTCTTTGATGACACCGTATGAATAGGTTTTGATATCTGGTCTACTAAATCTCCAGCCCAATTCAATAAGGTCTTTACAAGTTTCGAGCTTAATTGCGCACAACTCGTTTGTACAATCAATACGAACTCTGTAATTATTGATGTATTTTACTTTCAATATATCTTTCATACCTTTCTCTTTCAATAATCTTGCAAGACCAAATTGCCTTGGTAGCTTTTCTTTAGCGGAAACGTAAATCTCAACACTGCTTTCTTTGACCTTCTTCTCCTTATTTTGCACTAATGTCCATTCTGTCTCGTCCTCCTCTCTGTCCCGTTTTATCGGTCTCACCGAATCTTCATTTGTTGCCACGTCCATATTACATTGATCCACCACGTCTTGTTCCGTTAGTGAAGAGTTGCTGCTAGTCAAAACACTCCTTAAATCAACATTTTTGTTAAAAAGTTCATTATCATCCTCCATTGTAAACAATTATGATAATAAACATATTCTATTAGTTAACGATGTACTAGTCCGCTTCAATGTCAACGACGACAACCGAGAACAACAAGCTCATTAACTAATGAGGTGCGAATATCGTTTACTGCACGCGCCCGATCGAAACGAATGCCGCAGCGAAACTGGACGTGTCGTGCAAGGTGAAAAAGCTGAAGTGGAAATGGGCGGGCCACCTGATCAGGGACAAAAAGGAGAAATGGGCTAAATTAGTAGCCGAATGGTACCCAAGAGAAGGTAAAAGGAAAAGAGGACGCCCGACACGAAGATAGGACGACGACCTTAAAGCGACAGCCGGGCCAATGTGGAAGAGGAAAACCCATGACCGGGAACTCTGGAAGAATATGGGGGAGGCCTATGCTAAAGCAAAACAATCTTCGGAAACCGATGTCTGAAGAATAACTTTATTTTTATTATCTAAATAATATATGTAACTAGATTGTAAGATTGTTAATAAAGGCTAATATAATATTATATTATTATTATCTTACGGTCCAAAGATATGTTGTAAAAGAACTTTGTACCGCCAATTAACGAATTATTTGTAATCCCGGCGTGTATTGATTGAATTCGATTTGTTGATTCAATGGATTATCATCATCTGCCTCGCCTTTTCCCAACTATGTTGGGGTCGGCTTCCAGTTTAACCGGATGCAGCTGAACACCAGTATTTTATATGGAGCAACTTCCACAACCCATTTACTGGGTAACACGATATCCCTTGGTAAGACTGGTTGTTAGACTTTCGGGCTTCTGATGACACGTAACAACTGTCAAAGATCTGCAAATGACAACCGGGACCAACGGCTTTACGTGCTTTCCGAGGCACGGAGGGGTCTTGGTATGTAAAGATGGTCACCCAACCACGGACCAACTGCGGCAAGCGTAGCTTTACCTGGTCGATCGACCCGTGCGGCTGCTATTACACTTATTACTTAACCACAAGCCCCCACAAACAGATTAAGGGGAAGCGTCAGGACAGGCCGCGAAATTCAAATTTTCTTACGTTTTTTTGCATTTTGCAGGTCAGTGTCAGGTTTTATGTTGATTAAAATATGATTCGCGGTCGTAACAAATACGGCTTTACTCAATTATAATCATTGCAATCAGCAATAGTGATTAAGAAGAAGATAAAGGTGTCAAATCTCGTGATTTCATGAAATCATGACATTTCACACCTTTGCTAACTTATGGAGTTGTATTGCTGATTGTGATGATTATAATTGAGTAAAGCCATATTTGTTGCGACCGCGAATCATATTTTAATCAACATAAAACCTGACACTGACCTGCAAAATGCAAAAAACGTAAGAATATTTGAATTTCGCGGGCTACCCTGACGCTTCCCCCTTAAATGGATTAATTAAACGGTATTATCAACGACACTGCATTCATTGATTTACCTATGCTTTGTCTAGAGGTCGTCCTATGCATTATTGCACAAATAAACAGGTTTTGTGCAAGATTTGTGCCCGGTTGATGGCAAATATAACTGGCGAAATGTGGGTGTACTGTACGTACACCTCTGCCTTACCCTTCGGAGAATACTGGCGTGACTTTATGTATCTGTTATGTAAACAGGTTTTCTTGTTATTAATAGTAGGTACCTTTCTTGAATTTGGTAAATGTAAACTCCTCAGTCCACTAGGTATTCCATAGACAAATGTTTCCGATTTATGATATTTTCTCTTAAGCAAATATCAACTTTATTTCTGTGCAAATTAAGTTGATTTCAGAATGACTAGTAATGCTGAAAAAGACAAAAATTGCAGTTGTAGCGCAAACTGAACTTTATGCGTGGTCTTTAAAGTTATTTTTCTAAAAACACATATTTGTTTACATATTTGGAAACTAAATCGCAAACGCAGGCCCATAGTGCTGAAATCAAGTCATGGAAAAGTGGTCTTTTCGAAAATTTGGTCCACTTTGGTTTAATAAAAAAATAAAGTTTTTTAAACTTTATTTTTTTATTTTATACTTTTCCGTTTTTACACTTGATAAACGTAAATAAGATTAGATTAATACAATAGTTCAGTAATTAACCTATTTTGAATTCCAATCGCAGTGCATAGTGCTTTGGACGAAACCATAGAGCGATTTATTTCGACGCCAACACCATATATCGATATCGAGCTTCGAAGAAATCCAAAATATAAATATTTCGTTGTACTTGTTTTTCTTCATAAGAGTGGAATTACAAATCGGTACTTCTTATTAAGATTTGATTAACTGCACGTTGGTAACATCTTGCGATACTACGTAGCGCTGTCTCACTTTTGCTTGTTTTTAACGTTTTAAACATATTTGTTTACTTTGAAAATATAATATTATATACATATTTGTAATGTGCTCGTCAAGACCTTTCTTTTGATACCAAACATGTCATGATCATCCCATTTTATTTTTTTTCGAGGTTAGAAATTTACGTGTAAAGTCCACCAAATTAAATTTAGGGAAAAATTATATAGCCTATGTCACCCGGACCATTATTACGAATCTATTGATACCTCATTCATCAAAATCGGTTTAGTAGTTTAGGCGCTACGGTGGAACACACGTAAAAACAAACATACATACATACATGCATACATACAAACATACATAGACTGCTAAAATCATAACCCTTCATTTTGGCTTTGCCGTAGTCGGGTAAAAACAAATTGATCTTTCCGGAAAATCTAGTTCCGAAGTTTATTTATTTTACTTATAAATGATTCTCACAATACTTTGTTTATTCTAATTGTCTAAAGTAGAGTAAGCAAGTGAATGACCTCTACATGTTTGTATGTATGTGTGTCCGCGAAACTCATTGGCCTGGTTCTTGTTCCGTAATACTACAATAGTGTAAAGACGCGAATGTGTAGTAACATTATGTGTTTCGTGTAATTTTAATTGTCGTTTGTTATGTTGTTGGTTGGTGGCAAAAGGTTTTTTTTTTTGTTATGGCGTCTCGTAGTTGACCTCTGAGATCATGACTACCTACTTAACCGGGCTTTCCTGTGGGTGCCTTAAGCTACTACACTTAAAACTTCCAGCCAGGGGTTATTCAACTTGTTGGGGTTGGGGTTGTTGGCGCAGTGGTTAAGCGATTGACTGCTGCGCTGCGTGTCGCGGGTTCGATTCCCGCACGGAACAAATATTTGTATGACCTACAAGTAGTTGTTCCGGGTCTGGCTGTTTGTGTATGTGAGTTTAAATGTTTGTAAACGCACCCACAATACAGGAGAAATTCCTAGTGTGGGGCAACGTTTAAAAAAAAAAAAAACAAAAAACAAAAAAAACTATGCTAATTAAAACTAGGTGAACGCTCGCTAAGGGCACCCCCTGTGGGGTACGAACCTCGGCTTAGGGCGTCAACCGGAGGGAGGACATCAAGGATGGGACGGGCTGGGATGGCAGTAGGCTCGCCCCCTATTACATGGGACTTAAACATAACTGGCGAAATGTGGGTGTACCTGCTACAGGTACACCTCTGCCTAACCCTTCGGGGAAACAAGGTGTGATGTTATGTTATGTGTGTATTTGTTATACAACATGTTAAAGCTGTGTTTTACTGCATTTATGACCATTGTTATGATGCCTAGTATTAAATTTTGTATGTATTTTTATGCTTGTTGGTTTCCGTCCGTATCTTATCGCAAAAATATTAATGCTCTCTCCGCTTAGGAGTTTCCAAGCGTAGAGCAAAATACGAAAAAAAAAGAGGTAACAACAAGTAAATAGAGTTAATAAGAAAGGAGGGAGGGGGGGGGGGGGGAGTAAATAGGAATTTAAGTATTTTATTTTACGATTCTGCAATATTAATTTTGCACTATTTCACAATATTTATATACAGGGTGGCAGGGACATCGACGCGAAAACTGTTCCCATGGATTCAGTACATGATTCTGAATCCCGCTGCGTTTAAATTTTTCGTCGGTTTTTTTTTAAATCAGCTGTTTCATAGAAAAGTGCAATCCGCGGTCAAAATGTATGAACCAGGAGGTTTTTTTTAGTTTACTATATTTATATCAAAGAATCTTCGATTATTTTACGTCAGCTATCATGCCATATTGCATAGGTAAATAAATAGGTACAAAAATTCCTCCGTGCCTCGGAAAGCAGGTTAAGCTGTTGGTCCCGACTCCCGACTATCATTCTTGGATCTTTGACAGTCGTAACGTGTTGTTAGAAGCCAGAAAGTCTGACAACCAGTCTTAGCATTGCCAAGAGATATCAACCAAGTAACTAAGTTGTGGAGGTCAGATAGGCAGTCGCTCCAGATAAAATACTGGTATTCAGCTGTATCCGGTTGGAGTGGAAGCCGACCCAACCATATTTGGGAAAAGGCGAGGCAGAAATAGGTACAAAAATAAAAATATTCTTCAGGTAATCCGAAAGATACTAAACGAAAGACACTTGTATTCGGATAATTCACTTCAAGGCAAACGCCTCACCTTGACTGCATGTAGGGTTGCTTACTTTATTTGTATCAAATATAGTATTATCGAAGCCATTGCTTGTAAAAATGTAGGTAGTAGGCGGCGAAAAAATAAATAAAAATATAGTACCTATACTCCGTTTGAAATAAGATTAGCCATTTAACTAAACCCATTTTACAGTCCGTTCAACCGATTTTGACTTTTATTGCGTTGGTGGCATGACAAATGGCAGCTGCAGTAAACAGTTGGTTTGTAACCATTTTTTTTGCTTTTAATGCCATCCTTATACCTACGCAATAGAAGTCAAAGTCGGTTGAACGGACTGTAAAAAAGGTTTGTTTAAATGTCTAATCTTATTTCAAACGGAGAATAAATATGTTTCAAAAACATTTTTATTCTTTAATTTATGCATATTTTTTGCTACTATGAACCCTTATTAACAGGTTTTATTTTTTAATGTCTCGTATCTGTTTTTATTACCCGACTGCTACAGAATGCCCTAGAAGGAGGGTAATATTTTTCGAGAGTATGTATGTAAGTGTGTTTGTGTGTATGTATGTCTATTTCTTTGGCACGGTCTGTAGCCTAAACGGCTTGATGCATTTTAACATGTGAGGTGTTTTTAGATTCGTCTTAATTGCATTTTCATAAAACTAAAAATCTTGAAATAAAAAAAAATAAAAAACAAAAAACCCGACTGCAAAACACATAACTGGAAGGAGAAAAACAAGCATTATATTTTGCAGTCGGATTTTTTGTTTTTTAATATTTTTTAATTTTTATTTTATTAAAATAATATATACTTAGGTATTGACTCATTACTAGCTTTTACTTGATACCGATAATGTAGTTTTTTTTTTAAAGCTACCGCTCCCTTTTTTTTGTATTCGCAGATGCAATATATAAATATTATATAGTTTATGACACTCCCCCAATCATGTCTGAATCTATGGTAACAGTTTTCGCGTCGATGTCCCTGCCACCCTGTATTTTTTCTTTAGAAATTAGAAGTATTTAGGATTTTAGGCCTCGTATACATCTAAAATCGTATACATAGTAATACATAGTAGTGTTGGCAACCCTAACTGCATGTGAACTAAAAACAATATTTATCATAATCTTTTGGGTTTATTATGATAATTCGTAATAAGCATTTTAATTATGTAATCGCGTGAATGTTTTGATATGCGCATATCAAAACATTCACCAGTCTTTGGTTACTATAAAAAAAAAATAAAAAATCATTTAATTCAGATTCGATACTCCATATTTGTTAGTACAATTACGAGTTTACAAACTAGTGTTAGTAATAAAACTACGTGGCTACTGAAAATCTTACAAGTTCATGCACGGTGTCCTGCAGTAATTATGGTACATCGTGTTTTAAAAAAACATTGCCTAAAACCTTACAAATGCTTTCATTTTTTCGTCTGAAAATCCTCATGGTGGCCCAGTGGTATATATGCAATGGCTCCAAAACTATAACAGATTACCTGATCAAATTCAAGCAACAGCATTAATAAATTTAAATTATTGATTGACTAGGCGTATTATTCTGATATTGAATATCTTAATGACAAATTAAAATAATATTTACATATTTTTTTATCTGCCCGTATAATTAAAATGTTGCTCCCGTATGATAATAATATTATTTTATTTCTAATGATATATTTTTAATCATTTTTAAGCTATTGCATAGCTTTTATCGCGGGCTTTGAGCGTGGCGACTGAATCAAGAAATTCCGTAACGAAAATAAAACCGTAACGAAAATAAAATCTAACACCCCCCACTCCGCCTACCATGTAATGACGGTTCCCATGACAACGTGATGTTGTCATGGTAACGTAATTTTTGTTTTATGTCATCACGTCATCATCCCAAGTGTAGCGTTGACAAATAGGAAGTATGGAGGTTACAAATGCTATGCAATAGCTTTACCGCGGCAGTCCCCGAGTGCCACACGTTTTTTTCTTTGTTCCTCTCAATCAGAGCACCTGCCATCTAATCTCTTCACCACCCTTGGTTGACTGGTAGAGAATGTCTAAGGCATTCCGCCTTTGTACCTTTTTAGTGTGAAAAGTTTAAATAAATAAATATATTGTCATTTTTTATTTCATTTATTTGTATTCAATATTGTGAGTAAATACTGCCTATTTTGTTTATGTACCGTTTTAATTTAATGACTTATTATTAACTATTAATGATTGGCATGAAATTGTGACATCTACATACCTATTGACTTTTTTAAATTTAGTTTTTATTTTGTTAATAATGTGACATTCGATTACCTAAGTTATTTTGTATGCCTTCTGGCGGGACATAGTATGGACCATCATTTTTTAATATAAATCTGTAACATTTTACCCTATGTTCACAAAATGAATAAATGAATTTGAATTTGGTATAACGGGCCCCCCTATAACATTGGACTTAAGGTGACACTAAGCGACTTTAAATGATTTTATACTGAAGATCACGTCTAAACGAGTAGTGTTAATTATTTGGAAAAAATATATCTTAAATAAGAGCATTTTCTTAATAACTTAATCTGTGAATATTTTACATTATGTTTAAATTACATAGTGTAATTAATTTGTAAAGTTATGTCTAATGCGGATAAAAACTAAGAATCACGCAAAAACTATCAAGCATATTTTTCTGAAACCTTCACCATTTTAAAGATAATTTAACTATGTATCTTTTAGTATACGTGTTTTATTAACATACCTTTTGATGTATGTATAATAAATTAATCCTATTACTGGCTGGACGTACGACGCGTTGCGTGAGCTCAGTACAGAACACGCAAGCCACTCAAGGTCACTGGCATATACCATCGTTTTAAACATACATAACTGGCGAAATGTGGGTGTTCTATAGTACTATATGTAGGTAGGTACACATCTGCCTTACCCTTCGGTGAGACAGGTCGTGATGTTATGTTTATGATTTTAAGTATAAAAGGTCAATTACAAGTTGTACGGTTCATATTAAGTAGTTGGTCTGATGGATAGAACCCGGCAACTGGCATAAATCTTAATGAATGAATGGTCAGGATAATATTAAAAACAAGTCCATAATTTTCTATATTGATTGACAAAAAAAAAACAGTGGCACTCCGGGAGTGCCGACAGAAGTGAAAACTTGAACAAGATCGCCTTGGTGGAAGAAAAATGCTTGTATAGAACATTGGTCCTTAACCTTATGTAAATAAAAAGTACAATCGGGTTTAAAAAAAAACTTCCAAAACCTTTAAAGTAAAAATACTTGCATAGAACATTGATCCGTAATGTAATATAAAAAAAGCACAATCCGGTTAGCAAAAATGAGGTGTCGGTAACTGTGTCGCGAGTTCAATTGTTTTTTCCCATCTCAAAAATGCTCAACGCGCCTGAAGAAGGATGTAAGAATTCTAACGATACCCCATACATCCAAATCTATTCAGGCATTTAAAAGTTATGGTGGAGCAATAAGACTCACATACATACATACATGAACCCTGAAAACATAACACTCCTTTTTGGGCAGTCGTGTAATAAGGAAAACGGAGATAGATATTCTAGTTCGCTGTCGGTTTTCACGACCACTAAGATTTTTATGCGAAGTATGTTTTGGTATTTAATTCGCTGCGTGTGAGTTCGTTTGCCGTCGCTTTTCCTTTAGCGAATCGTACGACGAGAAAGTGTGATCGAGAAAATTATAATGATGACCAAATGCATGAGTTTATGATCGGAGATTGCATTGCAGCTCCGTATAATATTGTGGCGACATCTAGGTCTTCACATGTGAGCAAAATCCTGCAATTAGAGTTTACCGTTAATAAATAGGATATACAAAACATGTGAAAAAAACAGTGTCCGAAACGTGAGGGTGTTGTTTATATCGTACTGAGAGTTTATTTATGCGGTAATTTTCGGAAAAAAAGAAAAAAAAAATCGCAGCATTTCTTTTCCAATGGGGATTTTTACCGGGTTAATACATGGGGCGCGGGCGGCCGTCGTTTAGCGGGTGTCTACAAGTTATTATAATAAATGACTGTTGAAAATTTGCAAATTGTTTATGGTTTTGCGGATATTTTTGTACTAAAAATGTGAATTTTCAATAGCAATAACTTTTTTATTTTCAAAAATAATAAGATTTTTTATTAAAGTGAAACTTTTATTACATCGTCTCAAACTTTTTCGTCTGTGTGTTGCATGTCGCGTGACGGTCGGCCGCGGAGTAGGGATAAAGTGAAAGGCGCTCGTCAGAGCAGCCAAGGCCAATATGGCGGCGCCTATAGAAGTTTCACTTTTACCGTGGTTTCATAAAACCACACAATCCTTTTTTACTTTTTGGTAATCTTCTTGCAGTACCTATGTGCCCTTTTCGGATCGGACAGTGTTTTATTTTACATATTGTATACATCGTCCCTACATCAATCGTTAGGCAGTTGCCCACCAGACACGACACCCGTCTGGTCGGAGAATCCTCCCTTTTCTATAGAGGATGAGTGAACTGTTCCTCTTTTTAATATAAATATAATACGTAGATGGCAAATTGTAGTGGTTTCTTTGAAGGCATACAGATTCACTAGTAAATTAGTAGGCACCTACTCTTCATTAAAGAAATGACCAAATGCATGACGCATGCAGCTACTTACCTCGAATGGTAAGATGACAAACTGCAGTGGTTAATTTGATGTCATACAGTTTTATTACTTATTCAATATTTTTTTTGCTATTGTTTTCCTCACACAAGAACGTTACAATAATAATTCTTTATTTATTTCAGACATAATTCTAGTCCATAGTTGTACACTCATACATATAAATTATTTTAAATTCTAAACAGACAAAAACCCCAAAATAAAATGGTGATTAATTAAAATAATAAACAGCTCAGTAAATAAAATTGTCAATTTGTTATGGCAGATAAAATATCAGTGACTAGTTCATGACTGGTTATTTTCTTCAAAACAACAAAACTGTTCTCAATTCTAACACTGTTATCTGTTATTGAATGGTTAACACCAGGGGCCCAAGTCTGCTATTTTTATAAATTCGTCATTCCAACACGATCCCATTGTCATTTTGCTAAAAGCTCGTAATCTGCTAAATTCATAATGGTCGATCATTGGTCGGTCAATGGTCTTGTAATAGAATTGTGTTATAATGGCATTGTCGTACAATACGACCAATGATACCGCCTAAGTCAGTCATTCATTTGTCATTATGCACGAGATTACCAATAAGTGCCATTTCTTTCAATGGAGTGTCAGTGGCTGACCATTGGAAAGTCATAATGACGCCATTGTATTAGTAAATTACCAAACTTGTCAAAATCAACAATTATGAAATCAATGATAGACCATTCTGACACTATTGTAATAGCAGACTTGAGGCCCTGTAGGAGTGTTGGTTGTTACGACATTCAAAGGTAGGTATTAGATAGTCTGTCACAAGTAAAAATACGGTGGAATTTAAAGATCCATAGACGACAACACCATCCCGTCCTACGAAAAAAGAATTTGATACTTTGTTTGTCTTTTTGTTTTTGATAGGTTATTTTGTTTATATTCTGATTTATTCCTGGTAAAAAATAGTCACTTCAGCACGATGCAGTGTGGATTTGATACAGTTTTGTCATCGTATGGAGGTAGAGCATAGGTACGACATCGTCTATTATGCAAAAATCAAAATCATTAGATCTACTTACAACCCCGAAACTGACATAACTGACTGATGTAAAATACCATAAGTAAGTTTATCTACTCTCATAGCGTAATATTCGAATTAACAAAATTCAAAACGAGTTTATATTGACATACTTTATAAACACAATACCGAAATTTAAAAATAGAATCATATTATAATATTTTTTCTCTAACAAAATAATGCTATAAAACAATTTTTTTTTTTCTATTGCGATACAGGGCTATTCCAAGAAGTTAATATCACCAAGGAGTTTCCATCAACTTTTGCATTGGAACGTTTAAACGGGGGACAGCAGCACCCGTTGTAGCGCATGTGCGGTGATGTGCTGGTGCAGACGACATTCATTTGTTTTGTAGTACAGATTTTCGTGGGATTTTTCAAATTTATTCTTGATCTTTAACTTTGATCTTTTATTTAGTATTAGGTTCAATCCCAATATATGAGAGTAGATAAAGTAGTGTATGAAACTGCACATAACTAGGTATTAAAATTAAAACATTCGTGTGATACTATTAAAAACCTCGCCTACGGCTCGGTTTTTAAACACACACTCATGTTTTAATACCCCTCATTATGCAACAGTTTCATAAACTACTATTATACAACTTTTTGGGGTTGCCCATTTATTCCATTGAAGTCTTAGCGCGGCCGGACTCGAGCATTTTATATTAATAGGTCTACGATGGAACGTAAAATATTGTCAGCTGCAACCGGTCAGACTGGAAGCCGACCCGAACATAGTCGGGAAAAGGCTGGACAGATTGATTTTTTGAGGTCTACGATGGAACGAGTTGTCCTAGAAGATGCCTATTTTTCCTTACTTTGAAGGTTAACGGATAACGGGTCATGATAGTTAAAAGGAAACAGGAATTATTATAAAGTCAAAATCAAAAGTCTTTAGTTACTCAAAATAGGCTGAGAATCAGCACTTTTCGAACGTCAAAATTACATAAGACATTCTCCCAAAACGTACGCCCTTCACCACTTCCTAGTGCCTTTAGCTGGGAAGAAGAAGTGGCGCAACAAACTGTCCAGCAGAACTAGGGCTCGGAAACGTTATTTAAAATAACGTTTTTAACAGTTCTTTGTACTTACAACATTTTGTTCCGAACGAAAACGAAATGAGAACGATTATTCCGCAAAACAAAAACTGGTTTATTCCGCAGGACGCAGCTAAACCGCCGCGCACGCCCGCGTGCGCCGACAAGCATGAACTTGTTTAGTTAAATTGTACCTTATCTTCATTTCATTACATTATTGATTCCAATGCACTTGCCTTGGTTGTGTTACGAGCAGTGGCGGGGCAAGATCAAAATTTGATGTGGGCGAGGTACATTTCGCGAGGCCCTCTGCAAGAAGACGAAAAAAACAGTTGAATAGTTGTAAAATTTTTAGGTACCTAGCTTAGGATAGCCGTTCAAAAATATTGCGTTCTATGTGAAAACCATTTTTCTATTCAGGGATCCGTTTGCATAATATTAAGCTTTAACACGTTCAGTGCCGGGAACCCTCCTGGAGGGCTCATGTCAATATATTTATCATTTTAGGCCGAATTTTTTCGACGGGTTCACGGCTTTTATATAATACATACCTAAACCTTCGAGGTGCGAGGCCCCTCGGACCGCGAGGCCGTAGGCGGTGGCCCACGTCGCCCACGCCTTACGCCGCCTCTGGTTGCGAGTTTCGTACCGATCTACCCAAAAATGAAAAAAAAAAAAACGGTTACAAACTTTTTTATATCGTTCTGTTCGAACGTTCGTTTCTTAGGATTTTTTGACGACACCGTTTTTCATATCATATTAACGTCTTTGTATCTTCAACAGGTGAATTTGACGTGGAATGACAACAACAGTACGCTGACGTTCTACAACCAGCGCTGGTGGCACTTCCAGCCGGACATGTCCAATGGATCCGTCGCTGATAACATTACCAGCATCAACCCGATTATTGTGGTAAGTCACTTTGGTTTTATAATATTACGTTGCAAGCAAGGTGGCCTTGAGGCCCAAGAAAGCCTTATATATTCAAGGCAATGCAATGGCACGTAAAACTTAATCGGAGAGGCAACCGGATGGCTAATGGTAATCTGGGTCTCGAAGTGATACCGAACCCCCCCCGTACCGTCCGAATGGATCTCAAATGGACGGGGGCGGAGATTTGGGGGATGGCGGCAAAACATTTTTTTTAACATGGCATTCAAAATGTATGCTCTTGTAAGTAAGAGCAAGGAATTTATGTGTATCAATAAACACGCCACACACGGTTAACATCGTGATAATTGAAATAATGTATACAATTCTTGAAACTCCTTACAGATGATTTATCATCGAAAATGAGATAAATAAATAGATTGTAAGACGTTACATTTTTATTATTTCCCTACAGACAATAGCCTACCTGATGCGCAATGAAAACTACTTCGTCAGACTAGGAGTGGAAGGCTTCCTCCGGGTGTACCACAGGAACATGTTCCTGTCTGCCAACGTGACGTCTTGGATGTTTGACGGCATCAGCGACCGCTTGCTGGATGTCGCGACACAGATTCCCAACCTTCCTATACCTATACCTTACGATAAGTTCGGGTGGTTCTATGAGGTGAGTGATATTTTTTTTTACATTAGACGGCGACATTGTGTACATAATCAGTATGTACACAATGTCGCCCATCGGCATGTGCCCGCCCGTATTTTACTGAATATTCATGAAAAATTATCGAAAAATAACTTTTAATCTCTATCTTTAACATTTTTCATGTTTTTCAATGTTTTATGTTTTGAGTAGCGTTTGCCATATCTCCGATGTTATTGGCTCGATTTGGATTCTGTTTATTATTTCTAAAAGCTTATGAGATATTTTATCGGATTAACTAACATTTTTATTAAAATTTGTCAATTTTTTTCTAAAAAAAAAACAAGTAAAAAAACAAGTAATAAAATCATAAAAAAATTAAGGGAGATTTTGAAAAAAAAAAAATATATGTAAATAAGAAAAAAAAGTCAAGATAGACCCTTTTAAAGTTATTTTTCGATAATTTTTTATGAACATTCTGAAAAATGCGGGCGTGCACATGCCGATGGGCGACATTGTATACGTGCTTATACAGAGTTATTGGTTATACGTCGGCAATCCGTTAAGGGGATGTAGGAGAGGTCATTTGTAACCAAATTACCCCTGATGACCCCTATGCCAATATCAACCATTTTCGAGTAATTTTACATTTTATATTTTAAAATATATGATAAAAATAAAAATATACGTACGACATATTTTTATTCAACATAATATATAGACAAATAGCCAGCATCATTCGCATCATTGTACACATTTTTATCTCTAATGACCCAGTTAAGGAATCGTGCAATTTTAAAACAAAACATAGATTCTTTATATCACAATAAAGTGTCCACTATTTATCTCTAACTGGGAGCAAAGTTCAGCCGTCACAAATGTGTACAATATTCTTATATTTGTCGTGCTGTGAATCATTTGAACTTTAAACTGTTTTGTCACCATCGCTGTGTTAAGTTGGCATCATCATGTTTGATGTTTCTGCTATCTTGTCTTGTTTTCCGGAATGAATCATTTTGAACTTTAATGTTGTATATTTTCTTTGCATTTTTAGTCAGTGGTCTTCCTTTTCTTAACATGTCGATTTTTCAATCAGTTATACTGGTAAAAACTGATTTCATATCACCATTTACTCTTTTCTCTTGACATTTCTCGGGACCCTGGGGTCCCGGACCTTTGGAAGGCGTACGATGGGCTGATGCCTACCCACAGAGTCCCGTTAGACGCTTTAAGAGGCACCGACCGATGGTTATCCCTGTTCGTACTATGCAAGTGCACCCAAGGATAACCCCCGGTTGGTGTAGGACTATTGCAGGATATGGAAACAAAGATATTGGCGTATGGGTTTAGGCGGCTAAAGTGAACTGGTTATCTAGGACTATGGAAAGACTGTGCCCCTGCCTGACTAGTCATCATCATCATCATCATCATTTCAGCCGAAAGACGTCCACTGCTGAACATAGGCCTCCCCCAAAAATCTCCACTTCGACCGATTCTGTGCTTTCCGCATCCGCCTGACTAGTGTTTTATATAAATTTAAATTCACAGATAAAAGTTAAAGTCGCCAGTTATGTCCCATGTAATAGGGGGCGAGCCTATTGCCATTAACCGGACACAAATCCAGACTCCGGGTCTGCTGAGTATTGCTAGCTAGTTTAAATTAACCATGTATATAATTTATTTATTTATTTAAATCACAATTATAAGATCTTTATAGAAACATCAAAGGTGATGTTATAAGTTACAATGTCCACACAAACAAAAAATAAAAAAAATTGATTGTCTTGTAAGCAAAATTCCAAAGAATTTTATACATACTAAATAATATAAAAATTATTATAAACATGACACCTTTGTAAAATATCATATCTCTTTCAACAATTATTTGTGCCATTTGCATGAATTTCAGCAGGTTTTGCCAAATAAATTCTCCGATACCGTATAATTCAAAAATTCAAAATTATTTGAATTTTTCAAATTCACGACAGATTACAAATTCAATTAATTAATACAATTTACAAATCAATCAATCAATTTATAAATTTAAAAAGTAGTTTTAAATGTCTACAGGTTTTAAATGCTAGGACATTTGCCTTTTTTATGGAATCTAGTTATTGGTTTTGACACTAAAGTTAGCCTTGAAATGTCTACTGTTGTTTGTTTAAGAATAGGTGAAGCCATGCAAATTTATTTAAATCACTAGGATGTTGTTGATGTTAATATGTCGAAAAAATTGTGCCCTTAGCGTTTGGTTAAAATTTACCCCAGCTCTCTCCACTCATTGAATAAAATATTATATAAAATTATTATAATTTTTTAATAAAAAAATATACAGGGTTACTGGTTAATCGACCAGTACCCTAATTGCGTCATGCACGATCAATCACAATTTATTTCGATTTGAACTCTATATGTAGGTATTAAAGTTATTTTTACAAAAAACACATATTTGTTTACATATTTGGAAACAAAATTGCGAACGCAGATAGATACTTTTTAGTGACAGTTTGTCTAAGTTAGTTTTAGCTGGATGTTATTCTAGCCCGTTGCGTCTGCGTAGGCTATCTCGTAACACGATAGGCCGTCAACTGTAAAGGTCAAACAGGACGTTATTGCTATTTAATGATCGTGTGTAACAGACGATTAAGGTTTCTGCAGAAAGGCGCGACACGGCTCTGGTGGGACAATTTGTATGAAAACTTAGTGGAAATTGTTTTACCGATGTGAAAGAAAGAAAATACATAAAAAAAAAAATATAACAAACAATTTCGGGGAAAATATGCGACACCTACAGATAAAACGGCCGTCGCTCAACATAATACTGCGACCCTATGCGAGACAGAGCCACAGCGCTGGTCGCATCGCGCTTGTCTGCTGGAGTTTTTAGACGAAGTGATATTTGCCTACCAATTAGAAGTCTCAAGGACAATTTAAAAATTTAAAATAGTGGTACCGTGAGCAAGTGGCTTTTATTAATTAGCTACCTATAATAGTTCTTTCAAAATGATGTCAGACGTATATGTCGGATCTTTCATGAGTCAATCAGATGCCTAGACTTTTCCTAACTATGTTGGGGTCGGCTTCCAGTCTAACCGGATGTTGCTGAATACCAGTATTTTACATGAAGCGAATGCCTATCTGACCACCCAGTAACTGGGTAATACCCCTTGGTTAGACTGGTAGTCAGACTTTCGGGCTTCTAAAGACCCGTAGGTAACGACTGAAAGATCCACGAATGACAGCCGGGATCAACGGCTTAACGTGTTTTCCGAGGCATGGAGGAATCTGGACTGTAAAGATGGTCACCCATCCACGGACCACCCACGAAAAAAAAGTCAAATTACTCGAAAATGGTTGACATTAGCATAGGGGTCATCACGCGTAATTTGGTTGCAAATGACCTTTCCTACGTCCCCTTAACGGATTGCGGACGTATAACAAATAACTCTGTATTTTTTCCAAATAACGTCTAAACACTACTCGTTTAGACATGATCTTCAGTATAAAATCATTAAAAGTCGGTTAGTCATATTTAGATCAACATACAACATGATACTGACCTGCAAAATACAAAAAACGTAAGAAAATTTTAATTTCGCGGGTTACCCTGACGCTTTCGCCTTAAGTTCGGAGTATAAATTAGGTAGTCAAGTAATGAAGTAATGTTATTAATTAACTCTAACAATAAACTGTGTAAAATTTAAACGAGCTATTTTTCCCGTTTACCCATATCCCAATTCTTCGCCCACGACTGTAAATCTGACACTATGTTTGTCACTAACAGTATATCTGATCACGATCCTATGTACCTGAATTCGACATAGTATAAATATATACGATAAATAAATAAACTGGGACAGACACTGATATTAGCCTCTGTAAGTGGTTGCAAACACTTCATCAATTGGAACCTCGCTTCGGCATGATTGCCATACCATAACCAGCCTATAATGTTCCCACTGCTGGGACACAGGCCTTCTCCAAGTGAGAGGGAGCGGGCCGTAATCCACCACGCGGGCCCAGTGCGAGTTGGTAGATGTCACATGTCTTCGAATGTTTGGTTCTAGAACATGCCGGTTTCCATATAGCCACATAGCCATACTATAACAAAAAAAAAAAACTGGATGCAATTACTCTACATGTGTCCTTTGTATATTTGTGCAGATGACATAACGTCCTGTTCCTGTTTGATATCTAGCAAGGAGATATGGCGTGTTTGCATGTATTTCAATGATAATCCAAATACAACATTTTTTATTATGAATTTACTATAAATATTAACTAACTCCTACCCACCACGGCTTAGCCCACGTAGACCCTAATTCTTTTTCCTAAAATAAAAGTAGCCTTAGTTACTCCTTGTAACATCAGCTATCTGCCAGTGAAAGTCCCGTCAAAATCGGTCCAGTCGTTTCGGGGATAGGCCGGAACAGATAGACAGACAAAAAAAAATTGTTATAAGTACCGTATATACTTTCTTAAGAATTTAGTAAAAAGCTGTTCACACACTTCAATTTTATTTATTTGTATAAATGTACTAGCGGACCCGACAGACGTTGTCCTGTCCGAACAGCGCCCCCTACCGGGTCCAATTGTATTTTCAAACCATCCAGGTACCCGCTCAAATACACGCAAAATTTCATCCAAACCGGTCCAGCCGTTTAAGAAAAGTTAGGTGACAAACATACATACAGAAAAATTATGTATGTCGGAGACGGGCATGTGACTTTCATTATTATCAGCGATATTTTAACTACTGTGGGCGTAGTGTGGGTAGTGTTGGTTAATGCGCAATAGAAAAACAGTTTGCAGTTCAGATCACATTATAATTTACTATCAAATTAATCACACTAGCTAAATTATAAACACACTGGGTGTGACGGCGTTTATTAAAATCACAAATTAACAAAATGATCACAAATTACAACTAACACATTATCTGAGCATCACGAATCGAGAACAGTTCCGCGACGTCTTAACTTCGATGCGACCAGAGGCTGAATGCCCTCCTCGCCGTGGCCTTAAAACATCACGACTCTGTAGAAGCGTGCCTTTTTTGGTGTAGGTAGATCACTTTTGATGTCGCCAGTGGCGCGCTTGCGATTCGTTTCGTGTCCGTACTAATGACCGGATCCGACATATATAAAGATAGATAGATGTAAGATGTACTATAGTCACCCGGGGCCATTGTGTGTACCAGATTTGGTATTTGTGAGTGTTTAAATAGTGACACTTGGCGCTGTCATCACTGTCAGACGATATAATAGGCTCCGAAAAATCCGAAAAATCATCTTAACCCCTTGGATTAATTGCCCCCGGCCCGAGTAGGATGTGTCCCTCATCTGGATAAACGTCCATTATCTGCCCTCAAACTAGGATTCGCAAAACTGAACAGTAAGGTAACTCTAAGGCCTGAATTCCTTCTACGCTGATGTCATGTCGCGTACGTTGTGCAGCAACGTACGCGCCGCTGACGTCAGCGTCGCAGTGTGATTCTAATAGAACATAATGTATATTCCTACGCGCAACCGACGTACGCGACCAACATCAGTGTAGGAGGAATTCGGGCCTAACCTGGATTGACATCAGTCGTGTACCGTCGGTCCCGCGTACCAAGACTCTGACGATAAATGGACGTGTACAGACAGTGCGAGCGCGAATTCACATAAATCGGTACACGACCGATGTCATGCTGAGCACTAAATCCAGCCTAACAGTAATTCGTTCTAGCAAATTATGCACAATTCAACTATTAGCTTTCATAACAGCAATTGCGCGAATATTACGTCACGGATCGTCTGACCGACTTGTCAATGTCACGGCACAATGAACATTGAAATTTGTATTGCCTTTTACCGATTTTACTAATAATGCTGACTCTGTTTTATTTTTGGCTTTATCTTGAGGACATTTGCACATTTGGCGTTTGTTTTTAATCTAATTGAAGCCATGAGATTAGTACTGTGTTGAACCGTCTTAATGATTAGGAGATTAATTTGAAATGAGCAGCTTATTATAGTATAGGTACTAGGGTAGTATAGAATGTATGTATGTATACTTTCCCAGAGAGACGAAAGTTCACCGCGCAATTTCCACTAACCCATGCGGTTTGCTGTTTTCACTGCTTTTATAAAAACTTTAGCCTCTGACCGCGACTTCATCCACGTGAATTTTTTTGTTTTAACATAAAATATATGCTTGACACTCGGCAATACTGTAGCTTTCCATTATGAGAAAAAAATCCTGAATCAGATCAGTAGTTTATAAATTATGTTATTAAATATATTTTTTTATAAAAAAACGTGTGGCACTCGGGGACTGCCGCGGTAAAGCTATTGCATAGCATTTGTAACCTCCATACTTCCTATTTGTCAACGCTACACTTGAGATGATGACGTGATGACATAAAACAAAAATTACGTTCCCATGACAACATCACGTTGTCATGGGAACCGTCATTACATGGTAGGCGGAGTGGGGGGTGTTAGGTTTTTTTTTCTTTTCTTTTTTCCTGAAAATAACCACATAAATAGACTCTCAGTACGATACTTTTAACAACAGTTTTTTTTTCATACGGTATGTTTCTTGTCGATCCATATTTCTATGCTGAGATTTATCCTAGATTTAAATTTCCCCCTCCAAAAACAATGCACGCTACACAGCAATCGTTATTAGATTGCATCACAGTGGGTTACGATCGAAGAATTCCTTCATGGATCCATACGTGCTGCTTTCTACATTGTGTAATGAATGTAATGATGTACAAGTTAGTCAGTAATAAATGTGTCTGGGAATGGACTAGCTCTTCCGGTGGGTGAAATAAGGGGATTTTGACCTTTAACCATTCGTATAAACGTGGATCCACGCGAGACACAATGGTTTTTTAATTAGAAAGAAAGAAAATTCGTTAATTTTTTGCGGTAAGCATGTCGCAAAGAAAGATTTAAAATAAACACGTAAATAACAAATTGGGGGAAAATGTGCGTCACATCCACGCAAAACGGCCATCGCTCAGCATAAAGCTGCGACCCCATGCGAGACAGAGCCCCAGCGCTGGTTTTCAGCGATAGCCGGCGCTGACGTGATGACGTCAACCGGTGCAGCATATAGTGAAATAACAAATCAAAAATAAAATAAATACAATACTCAATATTAATATTCTGTAATTACGACATACGAGAGGTTAGGTTGAGGTGGGCCAGCCATGAGTCCCTACATAGAGTCTGGAACGTTGCTACGTGGAGTTTCTTGCCCATTCTTCTCCATACTAATAATAGTAATATTTTTTTATTTCTCTCTTCACAAAGGTTCACATAGTAATAAACATAGAGACAAGAATTATAGCGTTTTGATAAAAATGCATAAAATATGATCCTTTGCTGAAGACTGGCGTCAATACTAGGATACGCTTTTTTTTTTGGGTGGGAAATTATCAAATAACTTCCCCGCTCTGGGTGGAGCGGGAGGGCGTGTCAGACTCTTACTGACTAAAACCCACCCGTGTTCCTTCAGTTGCAATGTTGCCGGGGGGCCACGATTTCCCTTTCGGCCTTATTCGCAAATACTAGGATACCCTGTGTGACGGATCACCAGGTTCTCACCCCGAATTTAATCTATGTAACATTACAACGGTCAATTTTCAAACTCTAGACAAACTATTTATTGATGAAGGAAAAAAAAATTGTATGCGTGTGTAATGTGCAGGTGAAGTGTGAGGATAGGTATAGGTAGAATGATGCTGTGAGTGTGGGTGTGTAGGGATTTTGTTACAGTCAAGAACCCGAAATTATTATGTTACAAGGGAACAATGAGTAGCTGCTCCGTGGCATCATAGTAAAATTTTTATAACCAGGCTTTTTTTTTTGGGTGGGAAATTATCAAATAACTTCTCCCGCTCTGGTCGGAGCGGGAGGGCGTGTCAGACTATTAACTGACTAAAACCCACCCGTGTTCCTTCAGTTGCCCTGTTTCCGGGGGCCACGATTTCCCTATCGGTTTTCTTCGCACCCCCGGCAGGCTTTTTTAAACTGCGTGTTTATGTCGTTTACCTTCAAATATAGGTAAGAAGAGAGTGTTTACGCAAGATCGTATTTAAAATGAAATCTTATATCTTTACATCTTTTTGGTGGGGTAACTAGAAACAATAAATCAAATCACACTAATATTATGAAGGCGAAAGTTTGTGAGTATGTTTATCTCTTCTTCACGCTCAAACGGCTGGACATATTTGGATGAAATTTGGCACACAGATAGTTTATAACCTGGATTAACACATAGAATAGCAGCTAGTAATTATATAATTAACTAGCTGCGCCCTGCGGTTTCACCCGCATAAGTCTCGATCCCGTGGGAATATCGTGATAAAAAGTATCCTATACGGTGACGATCCCTTTCCGAGTTGATATGTGTGTTATGACCTAAAACAATCGAAACGTATGCAGTCGCGTCCTGCGCTATATTTGCCTCAGTTTAAATAGTTAATTAATAAGCACCTACTTATATGTAGATACTGTTGTGGCAGTATTAACGTCTCAAGAACGATAGTAATTTAATTCAATACTTTACCACAATGTTGCACAGGTAACTTTGCTGTCACACTTCATATTTCATATTTGTGTAGATATTATGATCACAAGTACTTGTGCATGGGTATTTTTAGATGACACTTGATATGAATGCAACAGCGCAGCATAAAATAATGAGCTATAGATGACGTCAGGCTTAAGTGGTCGGAATATATTGTTTGATTACGTAATACTCGATTATTATTATGTAATACTATAATGCCTCGTTGGTCTAGTGGTCGCAAGCGCTACTGCTGACTATGAGGTCCTGGGTTCGATTCCCGGGTCGGGCAAACTGTTATTGGGTTTTCCATCTGGATTTCTCAGTAGCAGCCCAGAATCTGGATGTGAGCCCGGTTGATGGCAATAGCCTCGCCCCCTATTACATGGGACGAATGGGACTGGCGAAATGTGGGTGTACTATGTACACCTCTGTCTAACCCTTCGGCGAACACAGGCGTGGTGTTGTGTAATACTACCTAGTCAAATATGAACGACAGTGATTTCGTTTTAAAATAAACTATAATTATAATATTTACAGTAATTAGGAGGTGTGCTCGGTTAGAGCGATACAGTTGGAATGTCTTACGAACTATTGGAAAAAGATATTGAGTATTGAGTATAATTTTATTTAAAAAAAAAACTGAAAAAAAAAACAATATTTCTGGAATGGTCCACCAGACCACTTCAGATAAACGTTAACATATGTGTTAGAAAAAGGTAAAGTGTTCGAAAGAGATGCATAATAAATAACTGCAATCGGTGACATGGCTATTTAACTAAATAATGAATACATGAGGTTAGAAACACAGTGTCGAGTGATTTACTACTATGGGAACCCTGGTATGCATAACTACCTATAGCTTTTGCCCGCGGCTTCGCCCGCGTGGGGCAGGGATGTAACGGATATCCGTATCCGCATCCGCAACTGCGGAGCATCCGCATACATTTTGATATCCGCAGAATATCCGCATCCTCAACTTTTGATTTTAAAAGCTCCGCATCCTCATCCGCATCCTCATAATTTCTATGAGGATGTGACCCTACCTTTTTTTTTGGGTGGTAAATTATCAAATAACTTCTCCCGCTCTGGGTGGAGCGGGAGAGCGTGTCAGACTCTTACAGATTAAAACCCACCCGTGTTCCTTCAGTTGCCATGTTGCCGGGGGCCACGTTTTCCCTTTCGGATGTGACCAGCCCTACCTTGTTCGCACAAATAGTGAATTTTTGCTAAATGGGCGCGCCGATAAGTGAGTTACGCGTTCCTGTTGGCTGAATTCGCAAAGTCCTTGTCCTATGACAGACGATCGGTCGCACGTGGCAGTGGTGGCATGACTGTGGTGTCACATGTCACAATTTCAGTTAGCCGACGTTCACACCGTTTATAATTTACCTTTACCTAATTTTGAATATTAAAGTTGTGCATTTGACACCACAATTTGAAATTTCAGTTCACAACTTTAATATTAAATTTTTTTTACCTACCAAATGATTACCTACAACCTATACAAATATAAATACCTGCTATGAAAACATGGGCTATTTTTTGTACGACATTCGCATCCGCACCCTCATCCGCATCCTCAATAAGGAATTTTCCAATATCCGTATCCTCATCCGCATCCTCTAACCCGATTATCTCGATATCCTCATCCGCATCCTCATCCGTTATATGACATCCGTTACAACCCTGGCGTGGGGATCTGAGATTATCCCACGAGAACGTTCTACCAGCGGGGTAAATTCGTATTACACATAAAATGACAATTGATCGCAATGTGTTTAATTTTGAGAGCTTCTTTTCGTGTGGTTAATGGCTAACCTGTTGTCAGAGTTTTAAAGCCGCTTATGGGCCTCTGACTTGACTTCACATGCCGTCGAGAAATACCTCTCAGGCATGACGGTTTCCTCACGATGTTTTCCTTCACCGCTTGGTCACGGGGGGAGGGGGGGGGCTCAGGTTTTTGTCACGTAGTCAATATCCTCTAGGGAAATCTCGTGCTTTTTCGAGCTATATTCAAATACGGCGCGCAGCGTTTAGCGCTTTTTAAACTCACAAGTGGCAACACTGACGTACTACATATGCCGGACGTCAACTGATTGAAAACTGACAGTTTGTAATGCAGTGCAGTGTTCAAGCAACGTTCGTTGAGGATCATTGAGATAAAAAATAAATGTGAATAAAAGAAAAAAGATATTTGTTTTTGTGTATTAAGGTCTTGTTACAATATGTATGTTTTTACATAGTTTTTTCTTCTTGGTATATACGCACTCTGGCATCATGCGACAAGCGCTGTGTTAATAAAGACAAATATGAGCCAAAAGATTTTTTTTACCTTTCTGTCGGCAAAAAAATATTTAAAACTATATTTATGAATTACTAAGTGAAAAATAGAGGTCTTGGCATATACTACGGGTGGTCACCGAGGGGGGGAGCGGTTAAAATAAAAAATAAAAATGGGTCACGTAGTATGGGTACGTTCCCTTAGTGTGCGTTGCAGTAGGGAGTTTCATACAAAGAATACTGAATGTCTCGAGTTGATACTGTGACGATCCCTTTCCGAGTTGATATGTGTTGTGTACTATTTTCCTTTAATCTCCTTAGTTACTCCATAGAGACTTTTAATAATAATTGCTCTGCAACAAGATAAGAAATTATTGGATTACCTATTAAATTCAGATATTGATCGAATTAAGGCATTTAATTAGTATAATCGCTAGACGTGGTTCATTATCGTCTGCACGTACGATTCAAAATCCTCTGCACGTGTAGACATATGAATTAATGCATAAATACAGGATAAGTTTTTATCCAGCGCGCAAACTTGAACACATGACTTTACTCATCATTATGAACAACTTTTACTATGGGACCAAACCTGAAATTGCGAAAAAAAGTCAGCTGTTCCCTACATTTTGACGAGTTATGCGAACATAAATGTAGGGAACAGCAGAATTTTTTCGCTCGCCGTCCGATAAGGACCAGGCCCGGGTCGACGGCGCGTTGAGTTCCACGCGCGCCTCAAAGAGATGTCAGCAGAATGGACGGGGTCCGCTAGGGCCAATGCCTGCCAGGGGTTCGAAGAAAACCGATAGGGACATCGTGGCCCCCGGCAACAGGGCAACCGAAGGAACACGGGTGGGTTTTAGTCAGTAAGAGTCTGACACGCCCTCCCGCTCCGCCCAGAGCGGGAGAAGTTATTTGATAATTTCCCAAACAAAAAAAAAAACACTGTAAAATTATTTCACTAACTTGAAACTAAATTTCATAGTTTCATTTATTTTTATTATTTGCAATTGATAATTACTTTGTAAAATGTGTTAATAAGAAAAAAAAAGAATTTTTCCTGTACCTACTATTGCGTTTTATGTTCAAAATTTCCAAAATGGATTCGAAATGGGGGCCTCAAATGGGCCCTGGGTCTCTAATTCCGGGCCTGATTACATTGGACTTAATAAACATAACTGGCGACATGTGGGTGTTCGGTACACCTCTGCCCTACCCTTCGGGGAAAACGGGCGGGATGTTTTTATTAATGAAATTCCTCTCCATCTCTCCGCAGCGCAACGGCTCCATAGAATTTGACGGCTCTTTCAACATGAACACGGGTGCCTCCGACTTCTCTATGCTCGGCAACGTGCATGAGTGGAGGTATTCCAACAGAACGAGCTATAGGGACGAATGCGGGGTGGTGAAGGGGTCTACGGGGGAGCTGTGGGCCCCGGAAGACGGCCAGCCGGAGCTGAATGTGTTCGCGTCGGATATTTGCACGTGAGTGATGGTCTTTTGTTTATTTTTATCCGACTGCCCCAGAAGGATGCCCTTGATGGATTTTAACATGTGAGGTGTCGTTAGATTCGTCTTAATTGTGGGAGTGTCATAGGCTATATAATATTTATATATTATATAGCTTATGTCACTATATAGCCAATGTCAGTCTCCACACGGTGGGTGCCTGAAGATGGACGGCGGCAGCGGCGCCGAGATCGGCCCAGGAAGAGGTGGCGAGACGACCTAGACGCGTACCGCAAAGGTTGGATAGAGGTGGCCTTGGAAAAGAATGCATGGCAGGATTTGGGGGAGGCCTTTGCTCAGCAGTGGGACAGTGTAGGCTAATTTAAAAAAAAACTGAAAATACAAAAAAGGGAGGGGTAGGCTATAAAAAAATCTACATTATTGGTATCAAATAAAAGCTAGTAATGTGTCAATATATATTTTAATAAAACTAAAAAGCTTGAAATAAAGCAAATTATTTAAAAAAAAAAAACCCGACTGCAAAAATACATAACTGAAAAGAGAAAAACAAGCATTATTATAAGCTATAGAATTTTGGTATTGCAGGGGGACAGACAAAATGTACACCATAATTTTAGTTTATTGGTTTGTCCCGCCTGTCATACCAAAATTCCACCTTAACATATAGTTTTTTTCGGTTGTGTTGTTTTGTTTTTTTTATATATATCTAGATAATAAGGGTTAGGAACCCCTTCTCCGGTATAGTTCTCCTCCAGCTTATCTATTCCAGTTTTCTCTGTCTGTGGCTTCTTTTGTTCATTGTTTTTTCACATATCTACCTATCTGCAACTCAACATCGGTCTAGTGAAATCATTATTTCAATAAAAAATCATTTGAAAGTCAATTTACAAAGAAAAGGTAACGGAACAGTGGCTCTTTATCATCGGAGATAGATAAAGGATATTTGTTGATCTGCAATGATAACAGTCATTGACTTATTTAAGCACACAAATGTACAGAGGCTGACTTAATGCCAAAGGCATTTTCTATCAGTCAACCTTTGGGTGATGCAGAGACAAACAGTGGTAGGTGCAATAGCGAGAATTGAGGAATAAATATTTATTTAAATATAAAGATATACATAAACCTATTGAAAACTAAAAATATAATATATACACCTAATTATATATATTATTTAAAAAAAATCTGCTACATTAATGTTTGCATAACTCGTCAAAATGTAGGGAACAGCTGATTTATTTTTCTCGATTTCAGGTTTTGTCCCATAGTAAAAGTTGTTCATAATGATGAGTAAAATCACGTGTTAAAGTTTTTGCACACTGGATAAAAACTTACCCTGTATGTATAAAATACACACATACAAAAGAAGCCTCGTATTCAACCAATAAAAGTTTGACAATGTTGTTCATTGCATAGATAATACACTGTTCATTGGTTGATGTCAAGGCCACGGACCAAAGACAATATTGCGTAATTATTGTTGCAACATTGGCAAATGACAACAAAAAAATTGTGTGGGTGCTTGTTATTTTGTAGACATTTTTATGGTAATAAGACTAATTAGCATTTTACTGAGTGCTTTATTTCGTTATTAACCATAATATTCTTCAAAATGTAATCTTGTTACAATCATTATTTGATTAGTAAAAAAAAAAACGTGTGGCACTCGGGGACTGCCGCGGTAAAGCATTTGTAATCTCCATACTTCCTATTTGTCAACGCTATACTTGGGATGATGACGGATGATGGTAGGCAGAGTGGGGGGTGTTAGGTTTTTTTCGTTACGGAATTTCTTGATTCGATCGCCGCGCTCAAAGCTCGCGATAAAAGCTACGCAATAGCTTAAAAAAAAAAACTTTGCCGTTCATTTTGTTAGGTCAGATTTATCAATACTTCTCATAATACCGTTTTAAGCCGTTTACACTTTTATTTGCCGTTTTACATTACGCAATAAAGCATCCCACACTGCAGTATATAGCAATAGCATTTTTTGTATGGACATTAAAATTTATAATAAGTTACCCATTAGTTAGTTAGTTAGACATTAAGAACCAACATTCAATCGGTATTTTTAAAAGGAAGCTAAAAGACTTCCTGATTAAAAAGGCATATTATTCTATTAAAGAATTCCTTGAAGAAAAATAATTATTTAATATTTAAATGTTTGTGATACTTTATAATGTGATATAAATTATAAGAATAGTATGATATAATATCAAATGTATGAATAATGATAATTAATATAATATAATGTAAAATGTATAACTGGAATATTGAGTATGTTTATGTTTTTTATTAAATTTTTATATCCATTTAATTGCAATGCCTTAACAGGCAACTAAGTTCTAAGAACCTACCTATTGTTAACATCTTCAAAATGTTGTACACTTAGTTCGCAATAAAGAATTTGAATTTTAAGTTCTACTTATTTTAAAAAAAGTTCGAGCGATGCGTGTCCCAAATAGCAAGGTCGCTGACCTTACGTTACGCATATCTTACAAAAACGCGACTGGTTTAAAAAAAGAAATATAACATTAATAACTTTATTTATTATGTTCTGATAAGGTAAACATGGTCTTTGTTTAAAAAACAGAAAGTAAATAGGGTCAAATTTTATTAGTTGACGAAACTTGCCATGTAATAAAATAAAAAAATGTAATAATATTATAGATAGATAGATAAACATTTATTCAGTGCACACAAAAGACATTTTTTTTTTTGGTGGGAAATTATCAAATAGCTTCTCCCGCTCTGGGCGGAGCGGGAGGGCGTGTCAGACTCTTAACTGACTAAAACCCACCCGTGTTCTTCGATTGCCCTGTTGCAGGGGGCCACGATTTCCCTATCGGTTTTCTTCGAACCCGCGGCAGGCATTGGCCCTAGCGGACCCCGTGAATTCTGGTGACATCTCTTTGAGGCGCGCGTGGAACACAACGCGCCGTCGACCCGGGCTTGGTCCTTATCGGACGGCGAGCTACCCATTGCTCACCGTCCGCAAGCCCGCGCCTACGGTGGCCCGAAATCGGCTCGCGATTCCCGCCCCGGGCGTCTCCTTCTATTGCGGCGGTTAGGGGCGTGAGGGCGCGAAATTTGCCTCTCCCTCACGCGTTCCGCCTCCTCCTTCGCGAGCATTACCGCTTCGCAGAAGGAGGTGACGGCCTGCCATTTCCTCTCGCTCCGTACCATGGCCTGAACCAGGGCCGGACGCGAGAGATCACCGCCGCCGATCGCCTCTACGAGGACACGGCGTTGCTCCGCCCAAGCCGGGAAGACCTCCACCGTATGCTCCACCGTGTCCTCAGGCCGATCCACACAATGGTGACACCCGGGTGTTTCCTCCCGCCTTATCCTGTACAGGAACCTCCCGAAGCAGCCGTGTCCGGTGAGGACCTGCGTTAGGCGGAAGGTGAGAACGCCGTGGCGTCTCTCCAGCCACTCCTCAAAGAGGGGTCTTATCGCCGCAATTGTGGCGTGCCCCAAAAGACATATCAAAGGACAATTAAAATTATAACAAATTACATGACTATACAGGGTGGCAGGGACATCGACGCGATTTTTTTTACCATGATTCAGTACATGATTCTGAACGCCCCTGAAATTTCAACGCAGTGGGGTTCAGAATCATGTACTGAATCCATGGTTTCAGTTTTCGCATCGATGTCCCTGCCACCCTGTATAGAGTATCACATAGTTAATTGATTCCGGCGTGACCTTGCGGAAATCCATTATAAAATACAATAAACGTGGATATGTTTAGTAACCTCGGTGTGATAACACGCCGTGTTCGGGTTCGCGACAAGTCAATCGTCATCCTGAGGATGCCTCGTTGAGAGGTGAAACGTGTCGATTCATTCAGGGTTTTTTTTATGGCTCTTTACAAATAGCTAAGCGGAACAGGTTACTAAATAAATTCACGTTTATTGTATTTTATAGAGTATCACCCTAACAATAGGAACAAAGCACTTATATAAAACAATACTATTTCCTTTCAGGTACATGACGCTAAGCAAAGACCGCAACATTCAAGTGGAAGGTATCGACGGCGTGCAGTACGCGGCCAACGACTCAGTGTTCGACAACGGACATAAATACGCACATATGGTACGTAATTCTACGGGCAGCTAGCTTCAACTTTCTAACTAACTCCTTAGCATAATACATTCAGCCTAATGTTCCCGCTGCTGGGACACAGGCCTCCTCTCTGTGAGAGGGTGCGGGCCGTAATCCACCACGCGTGCCCATTGTGGATTGGTAGATATCACGTCCCGAATTTTTGGTTCTAGGACATGCTGATTTCCTCACGATGTTTTCCTTCACCGTTTTGAGAGCAATGGTGATGAAATAATTTATGCAAAGTAAAGCGTCTAGGTTCGAACCTATGACCTACAACTCTTAAGTCGCTTACCACTGGGCTCCCACTAATCCTACTGGGCCACTACTAATTCGCTGACAGTTCAAAAGTGCCAGAACTCCATATTTAATACAGATGGTTCACTCAGCAAAATCATTTAAATAAAAAACGACTCTTGCTACGACACAATAAAGCGCAATTCAGGTCGCACAGCGCTAATTGCCTACAGTTACATTTACCTAGAAGTTGTCTCTCTTTCTATCGCGTAACTACGTTACGCTCATTGAATTGGCCCGACAAGGCGGGCCTGACGCGTACTTGTAACTTCATATCTAAAATGCGACTATCTATTAAAACTTCGACGTTCATAAAGTGCGAATTCTCAGCCTTAGAAAGAATAGGGATGATGCCTTGATAAAAAAAAAAAAACTATTTAGTCCGTCTTTCAGATAATAAAAAAATATTAGACACGTATTTTTTGCTTTATCATATTAGTCAAAAATAAATGAGAAAACACGCATTAAAGTTGGGGAGTGGGAGCTCGCTACGTCACAACGCAGTATTAAATCTAGCAAGGCGTGACGTCATGCCACATTTTAACTCAATGTATCGCCGTAATCTTTTGATTACGTCAAAAAAGAAAAAAAATACGTGTTAATTTTTTTTTTATCTGCAAGACATACAAAAATAATTAGACACAGGCGTATCATTGTAACCGTTCCAGGCATGCTACTGCGACAACGTGCGCGACAGAGATTGCGTGCCCTCGGGAGCACTCAACGTGTCGGACTGTCGCTTCGGCGCGCCTGCCTTCGTGTCTCTCCCCCACTTCTTACACTCAGACCCCAGCTATGCCAGGAAGATCGATGGACTCAATGCTACCGAGTGAGTATCTCATTCTCATCATCTCCCTAGACTTTTCCCAAAGGTCGACTTCCAGTCTACCCAGATGCAGCTGAATACCAGTATTTCACATGGAGCGACTGCCTATCTTACCTCTAGAACCCAGCAGAGAGAGAGGAGGGAGAGGGGGGAAGTAGTTTAAAAACAATCTTAAATTCATTTCCTGACAGACCATCTACAATCTAGAACATTGGGTCTAAAAGCATGAAATTTTGCTCAAGCGTTTTTTTTTGCGCTAAAATGGCGTGGGCCGACTGCTATGTTTTTAGGCCCAATAAAAAGACGCCACACGGTTTTTTTTAAACTACGTTTCGGGTTTGCGACAAGTCAATCGTCATCCTGAAGATGCCTCGTTGAGAGGTGAAACACGTGTCGATTTCTTTCAGGGATTTTTATGCCTCTTTAGAAAAAGCGGAACAGGTTACTAAATATATCCACGTCTATTGTATTTTATAATGGAATTCTGCAAGGTCACGCCTGAATCAAGTAACTAACTTAAACTGATTTTAAACAACATTTAACCTCCATAATGTCTTCACAGAGATATGAACTTCAGACTAGCGCTGGAGATGTACACGGGCATGCCGCTGTCTGTCGCGGCGCAGCTGCAGATCAACCTGCTTGTCAGGCGAATCCGGGGCATTCCGTGAGTTAAACAACATAAATATTCATAGTTTATTTCTATAATTTAGCTGGATTTCACAGGTTGGATAGGATTTGAAACGTACCCTAATTGCGTAACTTATTTTCGTAAACAATTTTGCTTAATTTGTTTCATATTGACAGTTCAACAATATTCACTGCGTTATTAACGTTGTTGAGCAGATTTTTTTTCCAACTTATGAAGCAATGGATTCGCAATCTGTTTCAAATCGAAACAGATTGTGGTTGTGTTGTATTACGCAATTAGGGTACTGTTTTCGTAAAAAAAACGTCAAAAAAATATAGGCTGAGGAATGACGTGATAAGACAGCGGTGTGATTTAAAAGATGTAGTGACAAAAATTGAAAAGGGTACGCTGAGATGGTTTGGGCATGTTGAGAGGATGAATGAAAGGCGACTAACAAAATGTATTTACAAGGCTGATGTGAAGGGAAAGGCCGGGCGGGGACGCCCTAGGAGGACTGATACTGATCTTATTGGTGATGTTCTTCAGAAAGGTCGGAGAACCGGTGTGCGGTAATATAACAAACGCCCCCATTGCGTAACACAACTTCTTTCACAATCCGAAGAATTTTGAACAATTCATTGCTACTTATGTTTGAAAAATTCGTCTACTCGACAACTTAAATAACGACATGAATGTTGTCGCAACCGACGTGCGTGTATGACCAGATGTATGAACGTAAACGAGGCAAAAGGAGTATGTAAGGATCGTAGCAGGTGGCGTTCTGTAGTTTCTGCCTACCCCCATGGGAAGAAGGCGTGAGTTTATTTATGTATGTATGTATGTTATACTGACCCATCATCATCTGCCTAGCCCGTTGGGTTCGGCTTCCATTCTAACCGGATGCTGCTGAATATCAGTATTTTACATGGAGCGATCGCCTATCTGACCTCCACAACCTAGTTACTGGGTAACACGAAACCTTGGTAAGACTGATACTTACTTAGACTTAGGCTTCTGACGACCCGTAACGACTGTCAAAGATCTACAAATGACAGCCGCGACTAACGGATTTACGTTCTTTCCGAGTCACGGAAGGGCCTTGGTATGTAAAGATGGTCACCCATCCACTGACCAACCGCGGCAAGCGTAGCTTAACCTGATCGTTCGACCCGTACGGCTGTTATTACTTAGCTACAAGGCTCTGTATCTATTCTATACATTAATTATGCAATATTGTCTTTGGTCCGTGTCGTTGACATCAACCAATGAACCAGTGTTATAGTTTTTTTTTTTCTTTACCCTGCACTGTCCCACTGCTGAGCAAAGGCCTCCCCCAAATCCTTCCATGTATCCTTTTCCCGGACCTCCTCCATCCAACCCTTGCGGTACGCGTCTAGGTCGTCTCGCCACCTCTTCCTGGGCCGACCTCGGCGTCGCCGCCCATGCTTAGGCATCCACCGTGTGGAGACTGTTGCCCAACGGTCACGATGCATGCGGCTTACATGATCCGCCCAATCCCATTTTAGCTTGGCAGGCTTTTTGGTTACGTCTAAGATCCCCGTTTTGGAGCGTAGCTTGGTGTTGCGTATTCGGTCAGTTCGTTTTACACCTAGAATGCTGCGCTCCATTGCTCTTTGGCAAACCCCAAGGCGGAATTGTTGCGACTCGGTGAGCGACCAAGTCTGAGTACCTTAGGTTAGGACGGGCAGAATACACATATCGATGAGTTTTCGCTTCAGGAAGATAGTTACTATGAACAATATTGTCAAACTTTTTTACGGAGGCTTTTGGCTACTTTTGTTTTGTGTGTATTTTGTTTGTGTAAACAAGTTTTCTTTATTTTCTATACTGATTCAGCACCTGTTATTATCCGCAGTATAAACAACGTGCTGCCGGACCCGGACACGATGGTGCCGATGTTCCGTTTCAAGCAGGAGACGGCCGTGACGCCAGAGTACGCGGCGATGGCCAGGTCTGCGCTCCGGCTGCGCTTCTGGGTGCCGTACGGGCTCTATGCGCTTACTGTGAGTACTTAACATATTCCATAGGGATGATGCGTAAAAAAAAAACAGTGGTACTCCGGGAGTGCCGACAGAAGTGAAAACTTGAACTAAAAATACTTGCATAGAACATTGATCCGTAACGGAATATAAATAAAGAGGACAATGGCGTTTACAAAAATGAGGTGTCGGTAACGGTGTCTCGAGTTCAATTGTTTTTTCCCATCTCAAAAATGCCCAACGCGCCTAAAGAAGTTTTCACTTCAAAAATAAACATTTAACAACAGGATTTTGCATTATTTTTGAATGAAATAAAGTATCTTAAACCGTAAACCCTTTATATAAAGCTGTTTACTGTAACAGTATTCTAATTTAATACTTTCCGTTCTTTTCAGGTAATCGGCGTATTGCTACTAATATTCGGTATAACGATATTAATTAGGAAACTAATTAAATCGCCGGACAACACTCCTCTGATAACGGCAGAAGAGACGCCATCAGAATCCTAGTAAACTCCCTAAATCGGCAGAGTCAGCTTCACTATTCTTAGTGACTTCGGCCCCTATTACCGACAGAGTCGTCTTCACTAGGATCCTAGTGACAATCGCCTCTAATTCCGGCAGAGTCATCTTCACTAGGCTCCTAGTGACAATCGCCCCTAATTCCGGCAGAGTCGTCTTCACTAGGCTCTTAGTGACAACCGCCCCTAATTCCAGCTGACATCATCACTAAGCTCCTAGTGAAACCAGTCGCTTATACCGGCAGAGTTGTCATCAATACAATCCTAGTGACGACCGCCCCTAATACCAGCAGAGTCGTCTTCACTAGATTCCTAGTGATAAACTGACTCACAAAATGAAACTTAAGTGATAGTGAAAATATAAGTAAGTGAAAAAAAAAATAGAAGTCATTTTATACAACGTGTTAAGTAGGAGATTTTTTAATGGACAATGTGAAATCGCGACTTTTTCATGTATTTTAATATGTGAAGGTAATTTAAAGCGCCTTGTAAATTAACAAAATGTTTGTCAAACGCCTTTGACAAATTTGTAATTTGTTTTTGGAATTACATTAAGGTGAGTATACACTAGAGCATTTTGTCGAGCATTCCCATGTAATGTAACGTTCTTACGAATTGTACAGACGCCAGCACATCAAGCTACCCGAAACTGTCAAATTTTCCCAATCAACTTTGAACCTTAAACTTCAGCGATAAACTTGAAAATCTATTAAATAAATTTGACAGATTGTAAGTAGCTTGATGTGCTGGCGTCTGTACAATACAAGTAAAAGCTCAATTTAAAAAAGCATTTCCATGTAATGTAACGCTCCTGCGAATGCTCGACGTTGCGTTCGACGTAATGGTCACGGCGAGTGAGCATTTACCTGTAACATTTCTTTCTGCCTAGCGTTCATTGTAAAGACCTGCCCTCGGCCCGCGCACCTCACTCCGCATCGCTCGCGCTCGTTCCTTTGCCCGATTAAATGTCACACCAATACGCTCATTGGTTTTTAAAATTAGGTTGTAACAAAAAAAAAAATCGAGCGTTGTCTTCGAAGTGCGGTTTGTTAAAATTTAAAAACAGCGAATGCTTGATGTTCTGTTACAAATAAATGCTCTGGTCTATACTCACCTTTATTTTTATTACGAAAATTGATAATATCTAGTTGGCAAACATTTTATCAGTTATAATAAGCCACTTTTTTGTATGACATTTATTTTCAATTTCAATTGAAAAATTACCCTGATGACCTTGCTTCCAGGTCCAAATTGACCCAATATTGAACAAGTTTAAAATTTTTAGAGAGAAAAAAAAATCGACCGAAGTTTGAAGAGAGTCTAGGCCCATGCCCTGCACTGGAACAATATAGGTGCTTAATAATAAAAAATAAGTGTTAGGTATAATCTTTTAATTTCTTGGGCAAATATGGACCAAGATGACAGCCATATCGCTTAACCAATGACTGTTGACTTCATAATAATTAGCTTTAATTTAGAATAATGAGCTTCCCACGTAGTTTCCTGACATGAAAAGTTCCAAATGCGTATACAGGCTGTGAAATCAAGTTTGAGTGAAAATAAACACTCTGTATCAGTACTGGCATTCCTAGGCTGTGCTCAATTTTTGTTTCATTTTTTTTCTTAAGTGCCTTGACAATGCTATGAGCAAGCGAATGCAAATGATTTGCAGTGTTAAAATAATAGGAAATAATAAAATATAATATTATGAAGTATTCTTTATCTATGTAGGTATGTATTTCTAAGATTTTATGTTAATATTTTACCAATTTTTAATACTGAATAAACATTTATTTATTTATATGAAACTGTTCTTCTCATTGGTCGTATCGATGAATTCTTTTTTATATTTTTAAATTATTTTCGACCAGAACAAGGTAGTTGCCTAGGTAAAAAATAAGAAATTCTATTTAGTCCGTCTTTCAGATAATAAAAAAATATTAGACACGTATTTTTTGCTTTATCATATTAATCAAAAATAACTTAGAAAGCACGCATTAAAGTTGGGGAGTGGGGGCTCCCTACGTCACAACGCAGTATTAAATCTAGCAAAGCGTGCCGTCATGCCATATTTTAACTCAATATATCGCCGTAATCTTTTGATTACGTCAAAAAAGAAAACATACGTGTTCAATATTTTTTTATAATCTACAAGACGGACAAAACAAAAAATTTGGACACAGGCCTATTTGGTGACTTCGACAGCCTTAGTGTTAATCTCGCAAAGGTCTTCCATAGTGCAGGTGTTATTGCACAGCAAGAGGTGAGGTATCGTTTGTGATGTGGCTCCACAGTCGCACACCTGACTAAAGGAAATAGCACACACATCAGCTCGGGAAGGGATCGTCACCGTATCAACTCGAGCCATTCAGTATTCTTTGTATGAAACTCTACTGCAACGCACACTAATCGGAATCGTAACGTAATCGCCTCGCCTTGGGACAAGCAAGACAAACCGCGGTGCGGTGCTGGTCAACTTGCAGTTCCCGAGTTTACGTCTCTTCGTCCACCCTTGCCCCTCTCACCCCTCCCGCGGCCTGCATCAGCACACTACTGTTCGTCTTCGTTCAGTGCTATGGCTATAATAGCCATCTCGCGTATTCTGAACCGGGACATAACCGTGCGCCAAACTTCACGTTCGGATTCAAACTGACCTCGTGCCAGCTAGGTCAACCAGCGGTTTGCGAGCCGTAAGCGCGGCGTTGTCTAGTCGTAGCCGAGTCGCCTAGCCGTAGTTGAGTCGCCTAGCCGTAGCCGAGTCGCCTAGCCGTAGCCAAGTCGCCTAGCCGTAGCCGAGTCACCTAGCCATAGCCGAGTCGCCTAGCCGTAGCCGAGTCGCCTAGCCGTAGCCGAATCGCCTAGCCGTAGCCGAAATGCCTAGCCGTAACCGAATCGCCTAGCGGTAGCCGAGTCGCCTAGCCGTAGTCGAGTCGCCTAGCCGTAGCCGAGTCGCCTAGCCGTAGCCGAGTCGCCTAGCCGTAGCCGAGTCGCGTATCGGAGCTGCTAATTCGCTTTGGTTACGTGCTTACGTTAGGTTGACGCCTGTTTGACGGCGAGGCGAAAGGCGATACGTGACGATCCCTTTCCGAGTTGATATGTGTGCTATGAGCTTAAGAGCGTTTATACTGAAAGTTGGCAACGTCGCAAACAGATGTCAAATATTTCGCTGTTTTGATTAATTTGGCAATATTACTGTATGGAAATAAGAAATGTAGCTAAGTTCCCTACAATATTAATAATAAATTGCAATTTTAACACTGAATTTGATGTTGTAATAATTTTAGGTGTAAAAAAGGGCATTTGAAAAGTTTCCAAATACATCTAAAACTAAATATTCGGTATTATGATATTAATGATTGCATTTCATAATCAATATTCTAGTTCCCTAGTTAGCCACATTTTTTAATTCCATACAGTAATATTGCTAAATCAAAACAGGTCATTTTCGTTTCTTTTTTTTCCCTTTTATTTCAATTTGCAATCGGTCGTCAGACCATAAGCGTATTCGTTGCATGACGAGGTAAATATTTGACAGCTATTTACGATGTTGCCAACTTTTAGGATAAACCCTCTTAAGTTGTATCTGCAGCGGCCCACCTGGCTTTTAATCGTTTAATGCTCGAATCCTATGAACAAAAACGAATCGTTTTGCTTACCAATGGAGACTTTTTTATTGCCAAAAAGAACTTATAAACAGATTCGTAAGCTAATTTTACCTGTGATAGCTACCTCCATATGGGAGGGGTCTACTATGCAAAGCTGTGAGGTCTTTGCTTCATTATTGGTAATCGGCCATAAGAGACACACGTTTTGAGGAACATGCCCTTTGCGTAATATTTGTTTTTTAGATGGTTTTATTATTTTTTGTCAATTTAACATCGGTTACTTCCAATTTTTTTTTTTTACTTTTGTATAAAATATGTAAGAAAAATGTATTTGTTTTAAAGAATGGTTGTATGTTGATGATGGAAATAAAATAATTTTAAATGTACTGACAGCCTCGTTGTAAGATTTTTTACATTTTGTTCATCAATGTAAACTTTTGAGTTACCATTTACAAAAAAAAATTGCAACAACATTCTGCCTCATTTTAATTGTAGTTCGTAAAAAAACTTTTTGCTTCCTATTTTTCATGTAAATAAAAATAACAAAGACGGAATTATTAAATGTTAGAGGTGTCAATTTTTATTTTTTTTTCGTATGTTGTTCATTTATAAAACTGTATTTTTTATTTTATTTTATAATACAATGTACTTATTTTGTTTTTTAAAGATATTTTTGCAGTATATTTAATGTACATATAATATAATCCTGTAAATACCGTGTTAAATCAAGTTATCATTTTGTTTGTTAAAAATATATTTTAATATTATTTTTGTATGATTGAATCTCACTTCTTCAAACCTTTATTTCACAATTTTCCGTTTTTATATTTAAATGGAAATATTACTGCTCCAAGTAAAATACCTCAGTACTCATAACATGGTAAAATGAAAGAGTAAATGATTATGGATCGCATTATTAACCAGTTAATATTTAATTACTTGTAAATGATAGTAAATCAAATAATACAATGGCTTAAAATTTTAAAATAAAGAAAATCTTGAAAATATATATAATAAAAAATAAAAATAAATTGTGGTAGCTTAATTTTTATATCTAATTTTTACATCATAATTATCGGCCTGATTAGATTTAATTCATTGAATAACTGAACAAGATGGTCTCAAAGTCAATTCAAAATTGAGAAATTGGCTAATATCTAAAATACTGTAAACTGCAGGCCTATGCAGTTTAAATGCTATAACAGTCGGTTGTTATCCTTTTGCAAACACCCTTATAAAAGGCTTATTAACACGTTCAGTGCCCGGAGCCGTCCTGGAGGGTTCACTTCGCATATGGGATACCGGGAGCCCATATTAAATGTAGGTTTTTCTTAACGAATTCGGCATTATAAACTGTGGAAATAAAAGCAGTTGTATATTTTAATAAGATTTCAATTCTAATGCCGGCGACACTCCTCGAGGGTTAACTTTAGCGCAAACGTAATGCCGGTGGCTCCTGGAGTCAACTTGCAATATGTATGGCGGCATGGCGTTTGAGCTCGATGAAAAATGGGTGGAATCGAAAGTGTTAAAACACCTGTTACACTGACGGGCGATTAGCGAGAAGCGAGTAGAGCTAGCAACTAAAAACGAGTTGTTTAAAACACACCGCCGCACCGGCACGTTAGTCGCAGCGACAAAAGCTATCAAAAATAGTATCCTGGCACAGCAACGCTCGCTTGGCGAGCAGAACACTCGCTGAGACACTCACACTTGGTACATTTTTTTTTTTTTTGTAACTAGGCCATCTCGCAGTTTTGACCACTAAGGTCTTGGCTACTTAACTGGAGTTTCCTGTGGCTACCGTAAGCTTCTACACTTAAAGCCTTCAGCCAGGGGCATAAACTATTCTAAATTAAAATTAAGCGAGTGCTCGCTAAGGGCACCCCCTGTGGGGTGCGAACCTCGGCTTAGAGCGTCGCTGGGGGGAGGACAGCAAGATGGGACAGGCTGGATCAAACTTAGATTTTCATCATGATTATTATGCGGGGTATTTAAAGCTACGTGCGTTTACATAACAGTTCGGCAGATACCAAGATGTTGCTAACTGCGTCTGTTAAAGACTGGAAGCCGATTCCAACATAGTTGGGTAAAGGCTACTATGGAATAACCGTTGACCGCATATTATTATAATACAAAGATATAAATAATCATGAGTTTGTTTGTTTATTACGCTAAAACGGCTGAACGGATTTGAATGAAATTTGGCACGTGGGTAGACCATGACCTGGAGAAGGACATAGGCTACTTTTCATTCTGGATCGCAGACGAAGTCGCGGGCAACAGCTAGTACTTAAAAAATTATAATCAAATGTTTTTATATCACTTGAGTTGCCATAATCTTTAAAATATTTTTTTATATATTTTGTATTTTAGCAGATAGGCTTTGCTATGTGAAATGCTAATTTTCCAAAATTGGTTCATTTCCATGTTTTGCAAATAATATAAAAAAATATCCCAATATTATATACAGGGTCAAATAAAATTAGTGAGCGAAATTCATATCTAAACATGATAAAATAAAATAAAATATAAATATATCTAGTTAATTGATTCAGGCTATTGTATTTTGCAAGTGATCTTGCGGAAATCCATTATAAAATACAATAGACGTGGATATATTTAATAACTAGTTCCGCTTAGCTAGTCTAAAGAGCCATAAAAATATCTCCTTATTTTACAAAAAAAAATACACCCGACTTCCAAAAAACCACTACAAAGTGAAAAATAACTTAAATTTCGGAAGTCGGTTTCTTTGGTTTTGCATTTTCGTTATTTGCCACCGACTTCCGAAATTTAAATTATTTTTCACTTTGTAGTGGTTTTTCGGAAGTCAGTTGTTTTTTTTTTTGTAAGAAAGTTTTTATTTTTCGCTGTTTTGTGGGTCAATTTGTAATTTATCTAAGTTACATTAGCCTAATGCCAACTGCTCATCACCTTTTATAAAATATTGCTTTTACCGATGCAGGGACGTTCATCGTTGAGGAGTTCTCCTGGTACTTCACCATCAACTCCACTTCTCCATATGCATTGTGACGAGCATAAATTGCATTGCAACCATATTAAACTAATCGAATCGCAACCCGTGAAATACTTATTATTGAGTAGTTCCGGTGGCTATTTGTGGTCTTCATCATCAGTTACACTTAACCAATTGGTGCTTACCAAGAGCAACTGCACGAGTTACTACAAAAAATACCCCAATTGCTATAGGATTGCCTATAATATATAGTTCCCTCGACTTCTCTGGGATGCCATCATCAGATCCTGGTTTCCTCACCCTTGGGATATTTCCTTTCCAAAAAAAAAAAAAATATCAAAATCGGTTCATAAACGACGAAGTTATCCGCGAACATCCATAAAAAATAATATATATATATACCTATACGGTTGAATTGAGAACCTCCTTTTTTGAAGTCGGTTAAAAAGCGCATGGCTACTCTGCGTCCAGCGCTCGGTGTGGCAACATGCCGTGTTCGGGTTCGCGATAAATCCATCGTGATCCTGAGGATGCCTCGTTGAGAGGTCAAACACGTCGATTTCTTTCAGGGTTTTTTATAGCCCTTTAGGAATAGCTAAGCGGAACAGGTTACTAAATATATTCAGGTCTATTGTATTAAATAAATATGATGAGTTTTTTTTTAAAACATCATGTATCTATGAAAACATCATGTACGTAAGAAAGAATTTACATCTTTTTAGCAAAAGAGGTGATAGACATAATTATAGAACTAGAAATAGGGACCTATTAGTTCAACCAGGTTTCAGACTGGCTAAAGTATATTCATCTTTCATGGGATACTGTTTAAAATGTTACAATAAAATTCCTCCCCACATACTTCAACTGAATGAGACGAAATTCAAATCTTGTATAAAACGCACACTATGCAGGCAGGCATATTATACGTTGGGGGATTACATCACTGATAAAAATGCTTGGCTCAATGCTGGTCCTGCTCCACAACCACAACTAATTGATTAACATTTGCAAATACTGTTGGAGCTGCTGAAGATTGTAAGACCATCTTTGCATTGTATAAACTCAATCTCTTTTGTATTATATAATTGCATAGCACACTATGTGAGCACTATGTACTAAAGAGTTACCATTTACCGGGTAATATGTCTTGCATTGACTTGAATGTGCCCTGGCCGCTGTGAGTATGTCATGCTCACTCAAATGTTTCGCTGATGGTGGCGCGTGTGTTGGATCATTTAGCTCCCTTCAAAATGGTTGAGTTGAATGGTGCTAATCCATGCGTCATGTTCGTGAACGGGCGCCGTCAGTTGGGACTGGTCATCTCTTAGCTGCCAGGGCTTATTTTTAATTTTCATTTTTTTGAATTGTTCTTTTTTATCTTTTTATTACGGACGCTTCTCATGTGCACGTCTTTCTACATTGTTCTCACATGTATAATTTCAACATGAATGATGTAACCAATATTTTGTAACAATTTTTTATTTAAAAGAGTGTCCGTGGAGTTTCTTGCCCGTTCTTCTCCATAGGTACCTACTACGCTTTGGAATGGGCAACTAGCTTCATACGTATTTCTGACTGACCGATTCCTTGACAATTCAAAAGTGCCTGTAAATGGTTTAATTGAAATAAATGATTTGAGTTTGAGTTTGAGTTATGGGGTTATCAACCGCAGGTAAAAAAAAATATTTTTTTTTGTGTATTTTTCACGGACGTAATGAGTTTCTATATCTTAATACGATAAAACAAAAAACAAAATGCAGTTTTTCTCACTCATGACCGCTTGTAGTGTTGTTACTTCAAATAACAACACTACAAGCGGTCGTTGACCTCAAAAAAATAATTTAATCTTTTTTATTTTTATTTTATCGTGTTTATATATCGATACCCATCAAGTCTTCAGAGTTTTTTTAGCTTATTTAATTTGACTCTGAATAATATAAATATAATCAACATACATATCTATTATTCCATTAATTTGCGATTTAAAATATTTTTTTTTTACTTAATGCTTAAAACATTATTTTAAACTTGTTTTTACACTGTGATTTTAATCACCTAATAAAAACCTTGTTTTATTTCAAACTGTTTTAAACACCGTTTAAAATACGGGTTTTAAAGTCAAAGTCAAATAATTTATTTCAATTAGGCACAAAAAGGCACTTTTGAACGTCAAAATTTACAAAAAATAGAATTGATTCTAGTCGCCCCTTCCAAAAGGTAGTTTTCGTATGGAGAAAAATGGGCAAGAAACTCCACCGTTACTCTTTTAAAATGTTTTACAATATTTTGTGTGCATTAATTATATAATTATATGTGAAGACGATGCATCTGGAATAAGATTACTATACCACAATAGGTAAAAATGATTAAAAATGAAGCAATGACAGAAAAAAATATTATGTAAGTAATGGATACACGGTGTTCACATATTTACAAGCATTGTAAAAGTAGGTACCTATACGATATTCCTAAAAAAATCAGAAGTAATACTAATAAGTCAGTATGTGAGTTCAAGTAATCACAGAATGTAAAATAAATGTTATAATAATACACAATTAAATTAGCAACCAGTTTGATTTTGTCCAGACTCTAAATTGTCCTATGGAGCTAGACCAGCAGTATGCGTAACCCCAGCAAAATGTTGCGGCTTAGAGAAATGAGAATATTACAGATAATTAGTTCATAATTAGTTGCAATTTGTTTAAGTATAGCAAAATTTGTTCAAGTTGTATTTTCGAAGTTATTCGAGAAAAACTGATTTTGCTGGGGTAACGTTACCCCAGCAAAATGTTTTTCAAAAAAGGCATTTAGCCAGGAACCAAGTACATGAAAAGATAGCTTTTGATGAGTACAACTCATCAAAAGCTATCTTTTTGATTCATCAACAAATATCGATGTAATTAATTGTTTTTAAGAATCAGAAAAAATCGATTTACTCGTAAACTGGTACATTTACAAACAAATAAAAGGCAGTTACATATACCTATCATATACCCTTGTAGGTGTACAAATCTGGATTAAAAAACTTTACGCAATATGAAGATATAAAGAGATATCACCAAATTTCAAGCGGTGTTTCTTTGGTGATCGAATACATAGCTCCCTCTGAATACAAAATGATGGACTATAGTGAACAAATTTGTTAATTTTGTTGTAAAACATCTCTGAAAGTTTCAGCTTTAAATCTTAGATGGAATAAAAGTTATTCAAAAAACAAGAAAGTGTTAGCAATTCTCTTATAAACCGACTTAATTACGGAGGCTACGAAAAAGCGACCGTTTCATACTTGAGCGTAACCATCTGAAAAAAACGGTATAATAGTAATTTTTAGGTGGTACAGTCGCATATAAAAGGATTATTGTGGTCGGTGGTTCAAAAAAATAGATGAGCATGATTAATTTTTAATCAAATAAATATTTTACAAAAATCGTATGCGATATAATTACTTAAACTAAGAACAATCACAGATAGGTTGAGTATTTATAATACAAGTTGAAGTGTACCTACTTTTATCACTAGTCAAACATTCATATATTAGTTAAATGCTTTTCAGTACAATTTAAAATCAGTTTGTTTCTTCGAAGAATGTTCCTCAACAATACGAATATAACAGGTCTTTACCTATGTAATTAGAGATTTTTAAGTGGGAAAAAATTCAACACCCGAGAGGCAGTACAAAACGTTTTCGCTGTCTTCATCGCCTCCCGTTCGGCAGACTTCTACAGTAAAGGGATAAACAAACTTGCTTTAAAATGGCAAAATTGTATAGATAATTTGGGCCAGTACCTTGATTAGCTGAAATAAAAAAATTACCAACATTTTTATATTCTAAAATTTTCATACAAATCTCCAATTTCATATGTAAAGACCTAATATATTAATACAGTTTCTATAATTAGTTTGCTTTGTTGAAAAATGCCTGTGCTTCGCGACGTTGTTAGAAAGGGACACCAACATCACTACCTACGTTGGTGTCCCGCTTGTCACTACAAGCGAGACAGAAATGCCAATATAATCTCGTGTTAGACGACGTGACGCGTGCTTAATCTTTATACATTTCAATATTATTTTAATATAATGTATTTTTTTTTACAAAAGTAGGTAAGTACTCGTACAAACGCATTCATCAATAATTAATACTATTAGATAGTTTGAACCATGTTTCTTGTATTTCTGGTTACCTAATCGCTAAAAACGAATTTAGTCGAACATTGCTAATGTTATAATTTCACACCAAATAACCTATACTTAAAACATTTGACATTTCGGTTAAGTACATGAATATTATTCTACCCGACTGTACTCAATATCGGTTATTAAGCTGCTAATTTGAGTAGGACACCCGCAAGTATGAAACGGTCGCTTTTTCGTAGCCTCCGTAATTAAGTCGGTTTATAAGAGAAATGCTGACACTTTCTTGTTTTTTGAATAATTTTTATTCCATCTAAGATTTAAGGCTGAAACTTTCAGGGATGTTTGACAACAAAATGAACAAATTTGTTCACTATAGTCCATCATTTTGTATTCAGAGGGAGCTATGTATTCGATTCAGGGCCGTCTTAACCATATTGGGCGCCGGGGTGCGAAAATCAGCCTGCGCCCCCCTAGCCAACGAAAAAAAAAAACATATTTTCAATAATGAAATAGTAATAACAATTTAATTATTAATATTAATAATTATGATGAATTATTTTATGTTTTATTTTATTATTTAGTAAAATTAGGTAAGTACATTTTTAAACATCAAATTCAATTTTTCTGGTTTTTAAGTTGGCAAACTTTTTATGATTTCGTCTGTTTTGAAATCTACTTTCGATTCGATACTTATTATGGCCAAATTTAAGTCAATCAATCTATCTTGGGTCATGGTTGATCGTAAGTAGTTTTTTATTAATTTTAATTTCGAGTAAAACTTTTTACAAAATATACAACCGACTTCCAAACTACAAAGTGAAAAATTACTTAAATTTCGGAAGTCGGTGTCTTTGGATCAGTATTTTAGTTTTTTGCCACCTACTTACCTTGATAACGTTATATTAATTTCCACAAAACAATTTTACACACTCCTTGCACAAAATTTGCATTTCACTACACGAATTAAATAACTTTTTTTCAATACAAATAAATACAAAATAAGTAGAAACTTATGCCAAACGTTACGTACGGTCACTTACTATGGCCATCGGAAATTTAATGGTAATTCTAACACAATACAAATAAAATCACTACTACATTACATTTTTGCTGACACAATTTGTGTTGGTGACTAGATACTAGATAAGCGGGCGGCATTAGATCAAAAAGCGGGCGTCGCGTATCAAAGGGCGTGCGCCCGCACTTGTAGCCACAAGCTCTCTTTGAATTCGCCGTGTGTGTTTGTTGGAATATAAATTTAATTGTTGAAGTTATAAGATCTAAATTGGCTTGAATAACGCAAGTCGCCAGGCGAGTGTGCCGAAAGCTTCAGAGGCGTTTTTTTTGTAAACAATATAGGTGCCTATTATTTTAGTATAATGATTATTAGTTTGATGTTTTGAAAGATGTTATTTAAAAAAATTGTGATTACGCATGGTATATGTAGGTATAAGGCGATCGGCTTGCGCCTCCTAAGACCCTGCGCCACGCACCCCTTGCACCCCCGGGTAAAGACGGCCCTGTATTCGATCACCAAAGAAACACCGCTTGAAATTTGGTGAAATCTCTTTATATCTTCATATTGCGTAAAGTTTTTTAATCCAGATTTGTACACCTACAAGGGTATATGATAGGTTTTTTTTTTTTTTTTTTTTTTTTTAATAATGGCTTCTCGCAGTTTTGACCACTAAGGTCGTGGCTGCTTAACCGGACTTTCCTGTGGGTGCCATAAGCTTCTACACTTAGAGCCTCCAGCCAGGAGCTTTTTGAACTATTCTAAATTAAAATTAAGCGAATGCTCGCTAAGGGCACCCCCTGTGGGGTACGGACCTCGGCTTAGGGCATCGCTGAGAGGAGGACAGCAAGAAGGGACAGGCTGGATCAAAATTAGATGCAGGCCGTCACCTCCTTCTGCGAAGCGGTAATGCTCGCGAAGGAGGAGGCGGAACGCGTGAGGGAGAGGCAAATTTCGCGCCCTCACGCCCCTAACCGCCGCAGGAGGAGACGCCCGGGGCGGGAATCGCGAGCCGATTTCCGGCCACCGTAGGCGCGGGCTTGCGGACGGTGAGCAATGGGTAGCTCGCTGTCCGATAAGGACCAAGCCCGGGTCGACGGCGCGTTGTGTTCCACGCGCGCCTCAAAGAGATGTCAGCAGAATTGAAGGGGTCCACTAGGGCCAATGCCTGCCGGGGGTTCGAAGAAAACCGATCGGGAAATCGTGGCCCCCGGCAACAGGGCAACCGAAGGAACACGGGTGGGTTTTAGTCAGTAAGAGTCTGACACGCCCTCCCGCTCCGCCCAGAGCGGGAGAAGTTATTTGATAATTTATATTTATATCATGATCATTGACATATATATTACTGCGTAAGGACTGGGTGGACCGCATGTTACAATGACGCCTCGAACGTGGTCCCAAAATGGTCTTCCCTATAGCGAAGTAAACTAGAACGCGTTCGGCTGTCTTCGGGAGCGGTCGTAAATTTTACAAGCAAAAATGCCAAGTTGTGTCGTGAAGGGTTGCGTGAACTACGACAAAAAGCACAATAAAATAAATGATAACATTTCATATCACCGGTAAGTTAAAAAAAGTTGTTATATCAACTTTTAACATTATTTAAAACAATTTTTTTCTTATTTGTCTCAACGTTTGGCAAAGACGACGCGAAGGCGCGTAAAAGTGAGACAGAACTTTGTAGCGGCGCGCGTTTTAGCCGATGAAATTAAAAGATTTAATAATTAATATTATACTTATTGTACTTATTTTTCTTCATAGAGGAATTGAGGATGGAATTACAAACTGTTACTTTTTATTAAGATTTGATTAACTGCACGTTGGTATCATCTTGCGATACAACGTAGCAGAGTCTCACTTTTGCTTGTTTTTAACAATTTAAACATATTTATTTACTTTGAAAGTATAACATTATTTACATATTTGTAATGTGCTCGTCAAGACCTTTCTTTTGGTACCAAACATGTCATGATAATCTAATTTTAATTTTTTTCGAGGTTAGAAATTTACGTGTAAAATCCACCATATTAAATTTAGGGAAAATTTATATAGCCTATGTCACCCGGACTATTATTACGAATCTATTGATACCTCATTCATCAAAATCGGTTCAGTAGTTTAGGCGCTACGGTGGAACACACGTAAAAGCAAACATACATACAAACATATAAACATACAAACATACATACATAGACTGCTAAAATCATAACCCTTCCTTTTGGCTTTGCCGTAGTCGGGTAAAAATAAAAGGTTTTTTATTTCTTTGTACCTCAAATATACCCGCTCTTACAAGGTTACGTCTAGGAGCAGACCACGCCGATTGACATCGTAGTTCATAGTAGTTCTAATAGATGGCGTTAGTGTTTCTGTATGGCGACTGCGTCCAACAAACGTTCGGACGACCGTATCTTTACTATTTAAATCAATGATCATGATTATTATTCGGGGTATTTAAAGCTACGTGCTCAGCTGCAACAACTGCTGGCACCTCGTTATCGAGCAAGGGTCGGGGGGGGGGGATTCGTTTACTCGGGGAGTAGATCGCGTACGTAAAGGACCTCGGCGGCGAGGTCGGAATGACGGGAGGCGTCTGTGTTTGTGCACTGTACTGGTGGCCCTATTCTTCTCCTGGAGGAGTGTAATGGGGTCATCTGGGTCGGAGAGTACATGCCTCGGACGGCGGATCTGACTGATTTGGGACGGGACATAATTGGCTGCCTCGACTATCAGAGGGTTCCGATGTCGAGGAGCGGACTCAAAGTGGCGCTTTGCCATGCGTTTGAGGAACTGGTGGATCGTAGGGATCTTACAGTCGAGATGGAGGGTCTCGTTTCTGACGTACCACGGGGCTCCCGTGGCCTTGTGAAGGAATCTGTTTTGGAGGGTCTGCATCCTATGGATATGACGGGGTTTGGCGTGGGCGAAGACTGCTCCCGCATAGGTCATTATGGGACGGACACACGCTGTGTAGATACGCAATTTGCACTTTAGTGACAATTTGCTGCGTGAATTTAGGATACAGTGAAGCCTACCTAGAGCGAAAGCGGCTCGCGAACGAACCGTCTTTATGTGCTCTGAAAAGGAGAGACGCTGGTCTAAGATCACACCTAGGTACTTGGCTCGCTTCTCCCAAGGGATCGGCTTGCCGAACAGGGTGATCGTTCGGGGGGGAGGGGGGGGTCTAGATCTCGGTTTCGAGAATGAAACCGCTTGACTTTTGTCGGGATTAACTTCGATCCTCCACCGTCTAAACCAGGCGCCAAGGTTACTGACGGCCCGTTGTAGATTTAGGAGAGACGAAGGGGCGTTGCCTTTACAGATGATCGCAGTGTCGTCTGCGAACAGAGCGAGCTGCGTCCCTCTGTGTCTGGGGATGTCGCTGGTGAACAGCGTGAACGCGAGGGGGGCTATCACTGAGCCCTGAGGGACTCCTGCCCTTATGGGGCGAGGGGAGGATAGGGCACCTTCGATACGGTAGCGGAAGGTGCGATTCGACAAGTAGTCTCGTATGATGAGTACGAGACGATCCGGCACTCCGAGTTTGTATAGCTTGTATACTAAGCCGTTGTGCTAGACTTTGTCGAAAGCTTTCGCTATGTCGAAGAAGACTGCGCATGTCGGATAGCCGCGGGTGAGACCACCTTTGACCAGCTCGACTATGCGGTGGACCTGATGCACGCTAGAGTGCTGAGTTCTGAAGCCGAACTGCTCGTCGGGTATGAGGCCCTTAGTCTCGGCGTAGTCTCTGAGACGCTTATAAATAAGCCTCTCGTAGATTTTTCCGAGAACTTTGAGCAGACTGATTGGGCGGTAACTAGAGGGCTCGTTTTTAGGCTTGCCGAGCTTTGGGATACCTATGACCGTGGCCTCTTTCCACGTCTGGGGAAAGATGTTATTGCTTAGAGCACCATTGAAGATGGTGGTCAGTAGCATGATTAAGTGGGCTGGGAAGAGCTGGACCACCCTATTGGTGAGTCCGTCTGAACCGGGGGCTTTGCGCGTATGCAGACCTTTGATTATCTCGTGCACCTCATCTGGTTCGATGGGGGGCAGGGGAAAATCAGGGTCTTCTACGGGAGGAAGGGAGGCTCTACGTTCGACTTCGGCGTCGACCTCATCGAGGTGAGCTTTGTCTACTGGTAGGGTGCTGGGAGAGCATTGAGCTTCTAGACTGTCGGCTAGGCACTCGGCTTTGTCGATGTCGTCGAAGGCAATGGTTTTATCGGGGCGGACTAACGGGGGTACGGGGGCCGACTGGGGGGACCTGAGTTTCCTCTGGAGTTCCCAGAAGGCTAGATGAGAGGGCTCTAGATCGCTCAACATCTTATCCCATCCCGCTTCACGCAGCTCCGCTATACGTGTCCTAACAGATCTCTGATAGTAGCGCATATGGGCTTTGTTGGCGGCACAGGGGAAGACGCTGTAGGCTCGAGTAGCCGCGTTCTTCTCAGTCATCAGGGCACGCACATCGTCGGGGAGATTCAAGTAACAGGGTTCTGTTGCTGGAACCTCCCTGGAGCATTCGCTCAGGACGGTCTGTACGTGCTCCGTGAGTGAGTCGATCGCGGCAGTCGTGTCAGCGACTGAGTCGAAGTTGTCGGGGATCGAGTCTAGTAAGGGGGATGTGTTGGATTTCAGCTGAGTGCTTACTTTCCTCCAGTCCGTCACCTTTTTAGTGGGGAGGGGTTGGTCAGGGTCGGAGGGACCTATGCGGGAGGTTAGTTTAACAATTACCGGTCGGTGGTCAGAGGTAAGCTCGTGCACCGTTTCTATTGAATCTAATCTTAGATTAACGTTCTTAAGGATCGTTACGTCTAGTACGTCAGGGGTATGACTGATGGTATGGGGATAGTGAGTGGGACTCATCGGAGCGATGATGTCGAAGTTTAGGGAGGAGGAGAGGTCGAACAAGTGCCGACCTCTGGTGTTGGTGGTGGAGCTATTCCAAGAGGGATGTTTCGCATTGAGATCCCCCGCCAAGATGACGGAGTCACTCATGTTTAACAACAGTTGGATATCGTCCGAGAGATTTTGGAAATTTTCCGAAGCGTTGATAGTAATGGGAGGGATATAGACCGACACTAGAGTGATCGGTGCGTGACCGGTCATGCCCAAATGGCATGCTGATACTTCTAATCGTGAGAGGGGGGGAGGATCCATTGGGATGCAGTACAGATCCTTTTTGTAATAAATGAGGGTGCCGCCCCCATGACAACGCGTTCTATCGTTCCGAACGATACGATAGTTAGCTAAGGAGGGATTGCCTCTGTGGGGCTTTAAAAAAGTTTCCTGGATGAGGAGGATATCTAGTTGATGAACGCGGAGGAAGTCCGCGATTTCATCTTTTTGTTGATTTAAGCCATTGGCATTGAAGGTGCCAAGCTTGAGGGATCGGGGTTTAAACCTAACCTGAGTGGTGTTAGACATGATGGGGGGTAGAGAAAGAGGTGAGGGCTTGCGTGATCTCGGGATACGCATTGAAGACGTTACGGATTGCCGCTAGGCTACCCGATTTCTGGGCTGTAGAGATGTCCAGGGCCATCTGCGTAGCCCTGGGGGAACAGAAAAGTTCGAACGCGGTACTGATTACGTCGAAGCGTTCGTCAACGGGTTTAATTGGGGCCACGGGAGTGGGAGCGGGGCGCGGGGGTTTTAGAGCGGTGGCGGGTTTCGCGGGGGGCGCAGAAGGCGCGAAAGAGGGGCCGCGGAAGCCGGGGGGAGGGGGGAGGTGATGGACTCGCGGGTCCATCATTGTATAGAGAGGGGTATGAGGGGGGGGGGGGGGGGGCGCGGAATACCCAGGGCTGGGAAAGCCTGCTGGTGATTGAGCATAGTCCATGGACTAGGCCTCTGAGGGCTTAGCCGCTCAGGAATCTGGGAGGAGGGGAGGGGATGGAAGTCCCTCTGTTTTTGCTGCCTCACGTCTAGACGTTTGGTCAGCTTGTTGGATGTAGCCTTAGGGGCTTTAGAGCAGCCGCGGTAGTTGGCTGTGTGGCCCTCGAGGCCGCACAACACGCAACTAGGCGGCCTGTTGCACTGGCTACGGTCTTTGGGACGCGAGCAGTCAGCGGTGCCGTGGTCACCCAGGCACTTTACGCACCTGGGTTTTGCATGGCAATTCTTTTGAGAATGGCCATACAATTGACAGCGGTGACACTGTCCGATCGCGCTGTTCTTCCAGGGCTTCTCGATCGAGAAGCCCATAAGGTTACACAAGGTCTTGATATTGAATATGGGGTGATGCCCCTCGGTGGGGGAGCACACGACTAATACCATGTCGTATGCTTCCCTGCCGCGCGAACGATGCATGCGGTGCACCTCATCTACAGGGATATTTTGCGACTGAAGGTCGGCTAAAATTTCGGCGGGAGAGATTTCCTTGGGGATCTTTTTGATCACCACACGGATCTGCCTATCTTCTGGGAGGGAGTAGGTGTGGAATGACACACCTCTCTCTCTCAGAACTCTGGTAAGGTCCCTGTAGTCTTTCGACGTAGGGACTAGAACCTTGATACCCTGTTGGGTAGATCGGGCATTTGTGTAGGAGATTTTCATCTCCATACACCACTTGGATACAGCCGTCCACTTCTCCTTGTCTTGTATGAAGACAGGAGGTGGAGGCGCGACCTTTTTAGGGCCGGAACTAATGGGCGCGGAGCAATCCATCGCGGTGGATGATGCGGACGGGGAGGCAGAGGGCGCGGGGGCATCCTTTGCGGAGGATGACGCGGTTCGGGGGGCGAGGGGCGCGGGGGGGGCCTTCGCGGAGGACGTAAACGAGATCGGTGGGGCGGTGGAGGGGGAGGGGGAAGCTACGGTAGCGCAAGTCGCGACGGTAGCACGCTGTTTAACCACAGCTGGTTTGATGGTGACGGTGGAAGAAGAGGAGTCCGAGTCCTCTAATGCGGCGACTTTACTGGCCTGCGCAGAGGTCTGCTTCCTGTTCTTCCTCTTTCTTCCCTTTCCTTGGACGGCTATGAAGCCGTCGTCGGAGGGGGAGGAAGAGGTAGAGGACGCAGCGGACTTTGGCTCGTCTTCCTCCTCCGAGCCAGAAGGGTAGGAGGGTTGCTTTGAAGAAGCAGCGGGGGCGTCGGTGTCCATTGACTCCGACGAGGGGGAGGGGGAGGGGGGTCTGGGCGACTCTACAGTCGGAGGGGTGTCAAGAGCGTCGCTGAACGTAGCGACGCTGACATCTTGGTCGGGGTTTTCGCCCCTTGAGATGCTCAAGAGGCTAGAGAGCTGATCCTTATACTTCCCTCTGAGGGAAGGCTCCGATTCGAGTATATACTCGAGAAATAGGGTTAATTTCTTCGAGAGAAGCTCGAGATCTACCTTTTTGGTGGCCATAATGGCGGGGGGGGGGAGGGAATGGCCTAACTAAGCCTGTCTCCCCGGTGGGAATGCCGGGGATGTGTACAATCCCTCCCTGTCGGGTAAGACAGGGAGGATGAGTGCCTATTGGTGAGCCCTAAGCTTGATTTGGCCCGTTGCCTATCTTAATGTGCAACGGGGTCCTGACCAGTCTAGTGTGAAGGGTATGAAGATACCCGACCACGCTAGGTGAGTTGCTGTGGAAGCAAAACTGTCACCACGTGTTGACTAGGAGATCCCCCAAGGCCAAACACTGGGACCCGGCCAATTCACTGCCTTACCCTGAAGGGGATCGGCGGGTGTGTTGGGTCAACACCCCACTCGGCTTCGTTGGCACCGTATGGTATCCACCGAGTGACCACGAAACTGTGGTTTTGCCCGGAAGGGGCCTGGTGAATTTACAGACGAGAATCTCTTGTTAAAGAAATAAGATAGCCTTGAAAAAGGCCTTTTTGTGGATCTATGCCCGATCGATAAACGATCGGAGATCGGGTGTAGTCGAGCGACTACGAAAATCGTTACGTAATGCAACGAATATATGACTCAGAGCAATGAGTCAAGAGCGGGAGAGCGCAAGCACACAACCGTTCGCGACCGATGCCGGAGCGTATATGCGATATGATAGGTATATGTAACTGCCTTTTATTTGTTTGTAAATGTACCAGTTTACGAGTAAATCGATTTTTTCTGATTCTTAAAAACAATTAATTACATCGATATTTGTTGATGAATCGAAATACTTATGTTTGAACAAATTTGAACAAATTAAGGCCTACAACTGGTATTTTTTTCAAACTTCTGCGATGAACAGTTTTCGAGATTTTGAAAATCCCAAAACGTTACCCCAGCAAAATCTTGAATATCTCAAAAACTATAAGATGAATAAATTTTGCTATTGGTATACATTTACAACTCATCAAAAGCTATCTTTTCATGTACTTGGTTCCTGGCTAAATGCCTTTTTTGAAAAACATTTTGCTGGGGTAACGTTACCCCAGCAAAATCAGTTTTTCTCGAATAACTTCGAAAATACAACTTGAACAAATTTTGCTATACTTGAACAAATTGCAACTAACTATGAACTAATTATCTGTAATACTTTCATTTCTCTAAGCCGCAACATTTTGCTGGGGTTACGCATACAGACCAGCATGCTTCCAAGCATTCTTATCTAGGATATAATCCTCTAATTTGTAATATGCTTGTTTACAAAGAGTACTTTTAATATGAGTTTAAAATTTTCTTTCAGTTATCTGTAATTATATCACAAGGTATTTTGTTGTAACATTTAACACAGTACCCCATAAAAGATGTTTGTACTTTAGATAATCTGAAAAATGGTTGATCTATTTTATCTTTATTTCTAGTATTACAATTATATCTATCACTTATTTTATTAAAAAGGTGTAGATTTTTCCTTACATACATAAAATTAAATAAAATAAATAGTTCCCTGAGAGATTCTCGACGATATAGATTATAAATGGCTCTGACAGCTCTCTTTTGTAAAATAAAGATGGATTCAATGTCAGCAGCCCGACCCCACAGTAAAATGCCATACGACATAATGCTGTGAAAGTAGCTAAAATATACCAAACGCGCGGTTTCTACATCTGTTAACTGTCTTATCTTTCTAACAGCATAAGCGGCCGAGCTTAGCTGCCCCGCAAGAGATGTTATATGAGGTCCCCATTGTAATTTCTAGCGTGATTCCTAGGAAAACTGTTTGATTAATAAATTCCAGTTTTTCTCCATTCAATATGATGTCACATTCGCTACTTCTAAAATTCGGTAATTTAAATCTAATGCATTTGATTTTTTTCTCATTAAGTATCAAATTATTTACTGTAAACCAATCTTGGACCTGAAGAATAGAGTTATTCACGTCGTCAAGATTTTGTGACCGTCGGTCTGTTTTAAAGATCAATTATGTGTCATCTGAAATAACACCATCTTCGGTTGATTTTGAAGTAATTAGGGTAAATCATTAATGTAAACTGAAAAGAGGAATGGACCCAATATCGAACCTTGAGGGACGCCCATTGCCATTTCAGACCCCAACGAGTTTACGCCGTTTACTTGAACTTTAATCTTTCTATCTTTCAGGTATGATCTTAGTAAATCAAGAGCTGTATTCCTAATCCCATAGTGTTCCAAACCATTAGTGTTTAAAACAACTTGTTTGTTTTATGCCAACCCTGTCTATCTATCTACTTTTTTTATTTCAATGTGAGGATTTATTTGATAGTTCCAAAATAATTTAATGCATTAGTATTGCCATACCATCGTCTGCTCATTTTATAATCAATAATTAACCAAAGATTGCAATGGCGTCAATGATTATTTATCTTCTACCAATTGATTATATCTTAACGTGTGATTATGGCCTGACTTTAATCGGACATTCAACAAATTGCGACTTTTATAAAATAATCTACGATAAATTCGATAATCGTAATGAGGTGAGTATTTATAAGTAAATCAGATTTCAAAAATATATAAATAAAAATATGGGTTATGTATAATAACAGCAGAATTGTCAAAAAAAAAAAACCAAATAGAGGTTTTATGAACGACATGATGAAATAGTGACTAAAATATTTATATTATGAACATGCTAGAAAACACTTCCTTCAGCTCTCCGACTATTAATTAATTTAATTTTTATTCAATAAATCAAGTAACAAGACTCATAGTGTTAGTAACTTACAAAATACGTTAGTAAAACATCAACACAGAAACAATTTGTGACAAAACATTACTACAGAAACAATTAAAACACAGAAACAATTTGTGATATCACTGTTGCAAGGTGACAGGCCCAGCCGATACCTTGCAGCAGTGATGCACAAACGCACAATCTAGCCTGCTTGCTATCATAGACAGGATGCTGTTGGTGCTGCCCCGCACCCTACTAACCAGGGATGCGCACCGCTTCCGCATCACAGTGTCGAAGCAGTCAACGCGTGCTTCAGCAAACATCCCTGATGCGCTGCAGTATCGAGGCAACCCCATCAGCACCCTGAATGCGTTATTGTATTGGACGCGAGCTAGCTCCGAAACTTAAGTTGCCAATAATTTCAAATTAGTTTTAATTAAATAAAAAATGAAGAATATCTGTTAAGTAGTTTTAAGACATTTTTATTTTAATAAAAAATATCAATATCACTTGTGATTATTATTATTACCTACTTAATAATAAATCCTAGACGTGATGATATTCAACAGACGACACGGCTCGTGATGGCATGGCAAGGAATTTTCTGAAGCGGAAATGATTGATAATGATTTTTGAATCTTATTTTCATACCCTTAGTACTCATATTTCGTTGATATCGTCCCAAGGGAACTTTAGCATACCGAAGGTTTCGGTACGGTCCAATCCCGTATCTAGACTTTTTTTGAGGCGGGGCAAAAACTGCCGTCTGTCGCCCCCCGCCAATCTTTTATGGGGATGCGCTAAGTTAGCCCCCGCGAAATGAAAATTTTCTCAAAATGAAAATTTTGGCAGCAACATATTAATCAAATTTTATCGATCGATAATGCGCTAATTCAACAGGGGCGCCAAAACTGTTGTAAAAAGAAAAAACGACCGCTGTCTGTCTTTTAAAGATCACGTTTCTGCCCTTGCGAGGGAATCTTTCAGGCGCTTGGGATTTGTTTTGAGAAATGCGCGTGACTTTCGCAATTCAAATTTTATTAGGCTGTTGTACACTGCTCTGGTTCGAAGCAAACTCGAGTCCAGTGCCTGTGTTTGGCACCTCTATACCGCGACCCAAACACTTATGCTGGAAAAGGTTCAGAAAACATTCCTAAGATGCCTCTTCCAAAGGTTATACCATTTCTTTCCGTACATGTACCCTACCAACTATCTTTTAGGGATGTTAGGCTTTAACTCGTTGGAGGTAAGAAGAGGTCTTGATCAGCTCACGGTAGCCTGTAAGACTTTACGGGGACGTATCGACTGTCCAGAGCTCCATGGCCTTTTCAGCCGATTATTTGTGCCCGACAAATACATTGGACACCGTCAGAGCCGCCGACACAATTTGTTTGCGCAACTATCATGCAAAACTGTAGCCAGAGCCGAATCCCCAGTCTGTCGTACCCTAAAAATGCTAAATGCCCTTCTGACTGCCAACCCTGAATGTGATGTGTTTGCGGATGAATGGAGTAAAATTATGCGTATATGTCTGGTGTTCTGTGAGAGAAAGTATCGCTAGGGAGTCCACTGTTCCATGTTAGTTTTAAATTTAATTAATGTCAAGATTGTAATTGTTTCTATGTTAATTAATGTAATTGGTGTTGTGCCGTTTTACATAGCCGTTATTGTCCCACTGCTGGGCAAAGGCCTCCCTACTCTCTTTCCACCTCTCTCTGTCTAGAGCTTCCAAGGACCAATCTTTCTTAAAGGAGTCCAGCTCATCCCGCCATCTCCGTCTGGGCCTGCCGCGATGTCGTTTGCCATTAAGTGGGACCCACTGCCGTTTTAATTAACTATAAATAAATAAATGCTAGTTTTATCACTACGTTCTCCTTCACCGTTTTGAGAGCAGTGGTGATGAAATAATTTACACTAAGTGTCTGCCTGGGTTCGAAACAATTCTTAGTCTAGTACCCTAATTGTGTAGTACACGATCAATCACAATTTGTTTCGATTTGAAACAGATTGCTAATCCTTTGCTTCATAAGTTGGAAAAAAAAATCTGTTCAGCAACGTAAATAACGCAATGAATGTTGTTGAACTGTCAAAATGAAACAAATCTATACTTATATCTATACTTAATATATAAAGCTGAAGAGTTTGTTTGTTTGCTTGAACGCGCTAATCTCAAGAACTGCTGGCCCGATTTGAAAAATTATTTCAGTGTTAGATAGCCCATTTATCGAGGAAAGCTATAGGCTATATATCATCACGCTAAGACCAATAGGAGCGGAGCACCAAAGTAACTATTCCACGCGGATGAATTCGCGGGCAGAAGCCAGTTTATCATAATTATTTACGAAAATAAATAAAGCAATTAACTGGAAACAGTCGTAGTCGCGCCTTTTTCCTGCTTAACAACATACTTATGTGTACAATTGTACATATCTTTATTGAATCAGAGCTTATAAAGCAACGTTAAGTAATAACTTAAACGTGCAAGACATACCTACCTACCTACTTCGAAACAGGAAGATAAACAAACTAATGTTCATGTTGCCTAGTGATTGCATTGTCATTTAGATAAGCTAGAATGGGCACACTATGATTAGGAGGAAAACAAGTTACGGAATTAATAGAAAATTACAATTACCATAAGCTGACATAAATATAAATTTACAAGTACAATTTTAACAGTTAAAATTTTTTTTAAACCCCGACCAGCCCCGGATCTAGTGGTGGGCGAGCCGGGCGCCAACTTCAGGGGGCGACAAATTCAAGCGTAGCAGACAAGTGCACCACCCAGCACACAGCCACTTTGCAATAAATAAGACGCGCAGCACATTTATAATCTTTTTCTTTTTTTTCTTTTTACAACAGTTTTGGCGCCCCTGTTGAATTAGCGCATTATCGATCGATAAAATTTGATTAATATGTTGCTGCCAAAATTTTCATTTTGAGAAAATTTTCATTTCGCGGGGGCTAACTTAGCGCATCCCCATAAAAGATTGGCGGGGGGCGACAGACGGCAGTTTTTGCCCCGCCTCAAAAAAAGTCTAGATACGGGATTGGACCGTACCGAAACCTTCGGTATGCTAAAGTTCCCTTGGGACGAGATATGATCGTTATCAGAGCAATATATAAAATTGGTGTTCATTGCCCCGAACTGATAATAATTCTCCGTATCACGTTGACACACACATGGCAACTCGGTGATTTGATATCTAACTATTCGATAATACTAGATCCGCCATGTAGTAAATAACTAGAATACATTCCATTGATAGGTACATGCCTATGTAGTTATCTGATGTTTTTCGGATATTAAACCATTTTCGGGGAAAATAATCATTCATTAAACGTGACTCAGGAAAATAATATTTTAGGGCTTGTTTGATTGTGTCCGGATAGATACTATCTACCAGATTAATGATTGAATGAAAATTATTTGGTAATAAATTAGACGGAATTGGTCATGACGTAGTGAAAGAGAATGAATGAATGTATGAAATACATCGACCCCAGCGTGGTTAAACCAGAGTCGATAAATCGAATGAACCCCAAGATTTTCACTAACCCCTGGAGCCTCATGCTTCATGGAGCTACAAAGGCCATTACATATCAAGGAGTAGACCGGGTGGTGTGGTAATGGTAAGGAAGACGCGTCAATTCAATTCAATTCAATTCATTTATTCATTAACAATTTTTACATCGTGTCTGAATTTCTATAACTAAATATACAAGAAACATCATACATGCAATCTATAATTAAATCATTACAATTATCCAAACTACATAAAAATCAATCAAAAATATAAAAATAAATGTCATAAGTCAATTCATAAAATTCAATAAATATTTCCATTTCAAATCCATTAGATTACGTTACTATCGAATTTGTATTAGTATATAGTTCATCAATAGAATAGAGACATTTAACAAGAACCGTTTAAGCTTATTCCGAAACCCACTTGTATATACTAGACTTTTTATTTCTGTCGGCAGTTTATTGAACATTTTTATGGACTTGTGGTAGGCGCTATGCTTTACAACGTTCAGGTGAGGCACTTGCTTCATCTGGAGATCTTTTCTTCTTGTGCTCTCCCTTTTTTGCATCTTTCTTCTTTCATCCTATATAGAGTAAGCAATGGAATAGTGGAGAGACATGTGCTATTAATCTATGGATGGGCATCTTTTTACGACGGCGCTGCTAGGTTGGTTCTATTCTGTTAAAAGCGCAATTTGGAATAGATTCCCTATTACATGTCAAGTACTTACCTTAAATGCGACGAGTTATGATATTTCAGAGAAGGGTGATAGGCAATCACATCGACCCATATAATGTGGGCCTTCATAGACTGTTATAATGTTCCGTGGAAGAGAAACCTGACAGCTTAATGACACTTTCCATGGAGATTTCGTGAATTGGACACTCACTAGTGATAGATACTGTCATAATATGTGGGTTTGCAAATTGGATTGGTGATAGTATTTTTGTAATCAATTACCCACCTCCGTAAGGAATTCTTAAGGAAGGTGAACCTACACGAGGGGCTTGGTGGTTGTGGGCAATAGAAAAATCTAAAAGATCAAGGTGTCACAAAGAGAAAAATGTAATAGATACTTATGAAGAAAAAGGCTGAAATGTTTTTTATTTCTCACAGAAACATCAGTATACTCGTATTATAAAACAAAGTCCCCCCGCCGTATCTGTCTGCCTTAACGCGATAAACTCAATAACTACCGAACGGATTTTCATACGGTTTACCAACAGTCGAAGTGATTCATGTGGAAGGTTTAAATGTATAATTCATTAAGGTTTTGTGCAAATTGGCTGAAATATGACGATTATTGTCGAAGATGTCGGAAAAAATTTGGATGACTGGAAGCTTTACTGGCGTGCGCCGCGTAGGTAAGTCGTAAGAGATTCATCAAATTTAACTTTTACAGGATTGAAGATCTCAAAAAGTTCAACAAAAAAGTCCGCGATAGCATAATATGTCTAACTTCTAAGGATGACCCACAGTAACCATTTGAATCTTTCAGAATTTCATAATTTCATTGTTATTTCCGAAGCTATTTTGACCGGTACATATCAATCCTTGTCAAATAAAATATGTTATTTAAATTGGACATTTAATTTAGATTAAGATAATCATCTTATCATTTAAATTAACACTTTAAAAGATGACACAGATTCAAAATATCGCGTGACAAAATAATTTTGGCTGACGGCAACGCGGGCGCAACGGAAGGAGTCAATTAACTTTACCTCGGCTATTAGGAGTGAGATAAGATAAGATGAGGTAAGATAAGATAAGATATATTTATTTGCTCAAACATGTGTAGGTATAGGTACACACATACAGAAATAAAAACGTGCATGCAGGATAGCATTTAAAAAGTACAGGTTCAGTTTCCGACATCCACGCGGGCGAATCCGTGGGCAAAAGCTAGTGGTATATAAAAGATAACCTAGTAAGTATGTACTAGAAATACCTAATAGGTAATTTTATTATTTGGTAGGCAGTTAGTAGGTATGGTGTTTCCGTATGGATTGAGGAGCCATGTCTCATAATATTTAAACGCTACCTTTTTTTTTTGGGTGGGAAATTATCAAATAACTTCTCCCGCTCTGGGTGGAGCAAGAGGGCGTGTCAGACTCTTACTGACTAAAACCCACCCGTGTTCCTTCGGTTGCCATGTTGCCGGGGGTCACGATTTCCCTTTCGGCATTATTTGCAACCCCGGCAGGCATCGGCCCAAGCGGACCCCGTCAATTCTGCTGACATCTCTTTGAGGCGCGCGTGGAACACAACGCACCGTCAACCCGGGCCTGGTCCTTATCGGGCGGCGAGCTACCCATTGCTCACCGTCCGCAAGCCCGCGCCTACGGTAGCCGGAAATCGGCTCGCGATTCCCGACGCCTAGGGCGTCTCCTCCTGCGGCGGTTAGGGGCGTGAGGCGCTACCAATATTTAGTAGTAAATATGCCGATTTTGTAGGCCCGATCCTGGAATTTATAGTAAAACCCTTAAAAAGATACAGGACGTTTGAGGTGCCTATAGAAAATATATGTATGTTACGTAGCTATTAAAGTAGTTGATCAAATCGGATAACAATAGCACCAATATTTGGTAGAAATTTCTAATTAATATTGGCGTAATCCAACATCTGCACATTCAGTATTTCAAAAGATAAATATTCCATAACAATTTATATGGTATATAAAATAAATATTCCATAACAATTTAGTATGGTACGAGAGCCCACGACCAAGGGAAGTAAGGGAAGAGTGATTCTTGTATGTAGGTACAATTATATTAATTATATATATATTTTGGGGATCCGTAATGGCTTTAGAGACAGCAAGAGATGCATAGAAGTTGATGTTAAGTATAGATGCTTTCAAAACGGGGAAGAAAAACATCGTGAGGAAACCGGTATGTCCTAGAATCAAAAATTCGAAGACATGTGACATCTACCAACCCACACTGGGCCCGCGTGCTAGATTTCAGCCGATCCCTCTCCAAGAGAGGAGGCCTGTGTCCCAGCAGTGGGAACATTATAGGCTGATTATGCTATACACTTACAAATTCATAGCTCGTTCTAACTGCACTCGTGCTCAAAACGTTTATACTTATATAGGGTGCGTACAAAATTGTGGATCATACGAAATAGGGCAATAGTTGGGGTTATTTGCAGCAAAAACGAAGAAAAAAATAAATATACATTTTACAATAAATTTTCGTGAGACTTAAAAGATGTTAAACACCATTTATTGTTTTAAATAATTATTAAAAATGTTCCAGTATTTTTTTAAAGAAACACTCAAATAGTTATAAATTTTAAGGAGATCAAGTTTGGGCTCTACCACAAAGATGTTTTTTACTGTAAATAACCCAAACTAGCGCCCTGTTTCGTTTGATTCACGATTTTTTAACTATCCTGTATAAAGTTTTACGTACGATTACGTATTGGTTCTATATAAAATATGTTGAATAAGTATCCTATTGGGTAGTGATGACTATTGGCACACTTTATGTTCTTATCTTATTACTTCCCAACCGGACAGAATTCCTAGTAAACAATGTGCTGCACTTGTGTATAAGTGACACGTGTCGACTCAGAGAAGTATTTGTTTACAATATAATGTTATGTTCTATGATAAGGTTAAGCTGGGATGCTGCGGTCAAGGACTAGATTGGTTACTGTTACTGGTGTGAGTGGACACTTTTAGTAGACAGTAGGCTTTACAAAATACTTAATAAAAAATTTAAGCTATTGTATAGCTTTTATCGCGGGCTTTGAGCGCGGCGACCGAATCAAGAAATTCCGTAACGTAACGAAAATAAAACCTAACACCCCCCACTCCGCCTACCATGTAATGACGGTTCCCATGACAACGTGATGTTGTCATGGGAACGTAATTATTGTTTTATGTCATCACGTCATCATCCCAAGTGTAGCGTTGACAAATAGGAAGTATGGAGGTTACAAATGCTATGCAATAGCTTTACCGCGGCAGTCCCCGAGTGCCACACGTTTTTTTTAAATTAAAATTTATCGACGATGGAAAAAAAAACGGTGGTGAAGACATTTTTTTCTAAAAATGAAATAGTTTTTTAAACAAGTTTAAGTCTATAAAATGGCCCCACGGGGGGACTTTATTAATCTAAGTATATAAAAGCGAAAGGTCACTCACTCATCACGAAATATCGAAAACCACTTAACGTATAAAGATGAAATTTGGCAGGGAGGTAGTTTATAGTTGGTAGACGCACCTAGCTTCTGACGTTTCATAAGTGCCCTTGTAGATTTATGTGAAATAAAATATTTTGGTTTTGGTTGGTTTTGGTTTTGACGTCTGCTAGGAACGGATTTTTGGAAATTCGACCTTTAAGGGGGTGAAAAGGGAAGATTTTGTTTGTATGAAAAATCTTATTCCTCGAGTTAATAAGATTGAAATTTGACACGAATACTTATATTTGTAAATTACAAAGTTTGCCATTTTTAGTTTTTCTGAACCGCAACCTTTTTTTTTTTTTTGGGTGGGAAATTATCAAATAACTTCTCCCGCTCTGGGCGGAGCGGGAGGGCGTGTCAGACTCTTACTGAATAAAACCCACCCGTGTTAAGGCATTGGCCCTAGCGGACCCCGTCAATTCTGCTGACATCTCTTTGAGGCGCGCGTGGAACACAACGCGCCATCGACCCGGGCTCGGTCCTTATCGGACGGCGAGCTACCCATTGCTCACCGTCCGCAAGCCCGCGCCTACGGTGGCCGGAAATCGGCTCGCGATTCCCGCCCCGGGCGTCTCCTTCTATTGCGGCGGTTAGGGGCGTGAGGGCGCGAAATTTGCCTCTCCCTCACGCGTTCCGCCTGCTCCTTCGCGAGCATTACCGCTTCGCAGAAGGAGGTGACGGCCTAACATTTCCTCTCGCTCCGTACCATGGCCTGAACCAGGGCCGGACGCGAGAGATCACCGCCGCCGATCGCCTCTACGAGGACACGGCGTTGCTCTGCCCATGCCGGGCAGACCTCCACCGTATGCTCCACCGTGTCCTCAGGCCGATCCACACAATGGTGACACACGGGTGTTTCCTCCCGCCTTATCCTGAACAGGAATCTCCTGAAGCAGCCGTGTCCGGTGCGGACCTGCGTCAGGCGGAAGGTGAGGACGCCGTGGCGTCTCTCAAGCCACTCCTCAAAGAGGGGTCTTATCGCCGCAATTGTGGCGTGCCCAGCACGGGGTTGCGACAATCGCACTCTCCATGACGCCATGAGATCCCGCCGGAGCTCTGCTCGCTGTGCCGCAATTTCTTGCGGCATCGGAGCTAAGCCCCGGCGTTTCGCCTCCTCGCGCCACTCCCAGATGTGCGCGAGGACCTTTGCCTCCAGATCCCATGGCGGTAATCCAGCAAGGAGGCTCGCCGCCTCGCAGGAGACCGTGCGGTATCCTCGGGCCAGCCGGATGGCCATGACCCTCTGGGACGCGTTCAACCGGCGGGCTGGCCGCAGCCTCAATGAACGCGCCCACACCGGTGCCCCGTAAAGGGCCATGGACCGCACGATCCCCGCATAGAGCCTCCGGCAGGAGGCGTTTGGATCCCCTTGATTGGGCAGGAGCCGCTTCAATGCAGCCCCGGCCCGCTCCAGTCTGGGAGCCAAACGTCGGAAGTGTTCCACGAAATTCCACCGGCTGTCGAGGACGAGTCCCAGATACTTCATCGTCGACTCGACACCGATGTGAACCCCTCCCGCCATTACCTGGGAACCCGACGGTGGCGCATTCCGAGGACCATGAAAACCCATGGCCTCAGACTTGTGCAGGGCCACCTCGAGTCCCAGCTGCCGGATCCTGTCAACAATTGTCGCAACCCCTGAACCGCACCCTAAAGGAGGATTGGGGGTGTCAAAGTTTGTATCGAAGAATTTTAACGAGGAGTCTGATTAACTCGAAACTTAGTATGTAATTATAATTAAAATCAAAAATAAATAAACACAAATATCAGGATTTTTTGAAAATCTACCCCTAACGGGGTGAAACGGGGTATTCATTTTTACAGTGGAGAATTTTACTGTGTGGCTTGATTAACTTGAAAATTGGTATAAATAATCTATAAGTTAAATAATAGAAACATCACAATAGATTTTTCAAAAATTATTATCACGCTTTTTTCTATGGGGGATGAGCAATATTGCATTATGTTCGTATTCTTCTATAGTTTACCGCAAATTGTAAAAAGACTAGCCAAAAGGTTAGAATATTGCAGATAGTTACGGATTTAACCTTCTAAAAGATTATCATGATTATCACCTTTATGGAGCTAAGCAGTCAATCATAACAAATACAGGGTGAATTTTGAGATGGGGCAATAAGGGCAGGACAGTACCTTAACCTTTGTCTCTACAAGAAAACAGTCTTAGGAGACTGTCCTTAACTTTTAGAAAATGTTTGATCTGCATTCACAGATTTTGAATAAATTGTACTTTTTTGATGCCAGTCGATTCTATTTATTTTTACTAGAATCAAATTACCATATCGGGCCAACTGAGGTTTGAGTACGAAAAAAGTCAGAAATAGCAAAAAAACTTCCCATACATTTCGTATTTTCGAGATAGAACACAATATACCTTTATTATGTCATTTATTTCGTTTTTAAGCATACTATTTAAATTTTTAAATATTCTTATAAAAATAATTTAAAAAAACACAATATACCTTTACATTATTATGATGAAAAAAGCTTTTAATGAGGTGCTTATTATTATTTAAATGAACACTAAATAAAATCAATTTAAGGGATTGGAAATATAGTCATAGTCCATATCTTGAATTAGCATTTAGTCTTTATTTCATTTAAATCGGCCCACTCTGTCAAAAGTTATTACAATTTAAAGTCATAAACTAATTTTTCTAAAATGTAGGTATTATGTGTTTAATGGCGGCACTAGATATTACAAATTAATGGTGGTGATAAAAGTAAAATGAATAATTAGTATTATAAATGCCTTACGCATTTAGAATCATAATAAACCTGTTTTATTTATATTAAAAAGCCGGACAAGTGTGAGTAGGATTTGCGCCCTGAAGGTTCCGTTTCAAAACTATGCTTGCTCGGCTGTCCGAATTTCCAAATCAGGATTGAAGGACAAACTTAACTTTCCAATTGAAAAAGAACTTTTAATGAAGAGTACCGACTTGAATGAAAAATAGACTAAATGTTACTTTAAGACACAGTCTTTGAATTTTTGATCCCAGATTGAAGAACAAACTTAACTTTGCAGTTCATAAATAACTATAAATTACCAATTTTTGGATTTTCCTCTTTACTTGACCTTGCTTCTCGACAAACTTCATGCTGCTGGGCCAACGGTAATTACCAAATGGACTGGTTTATTTGCGAGTATCAAAATATGCTGCATAAATGGCCGTATTTTATTGCGTTGACTTGGAAGTTTGATTTTCGTTACAGATTCAAGAGACCGTAGATCTAAGTTTTTGATATCTATTTCAACTTTATGCCTCCACGCGTTCCTGAGAGAAAGGGTTTTGACAGACAACGAAGTCATCCTTTAAAGGTTCCAATTTTTCATTTTGAGGTACGGAACTCTAAAAAATCTTTTCTTGCCGTAACGGCAAAACGGTTTTTTTTCTTTTTTTTTCGGAGGTGAATGGCATAGGATAGGCCATGACCTGGGTGAGGACATACATGGATTGGGTAAATCCCGGTAGCATGTTCCTGTGGGATATTTTCCTACATCCACGCGGGCGGAGCCGCGGGCAAAAGTTAGTTTAACATAATTATTTTTTCCAAATCATTAACACTAGGTACTCGTTTAGTCGTGATCTTCAGTATAAAAAATCAATGGTTATGGTCGCCTAAGTTCCATGTAATACTCCGGGATAGTCTATTGCCATCAACCGGATACTATTCCAGACGAAGTAGTCCACTTACATAGAGCACCCGTCCGAATAGCACCTGCGACTCAGCTGCCTACTGCTGTGATGTATTTGTTTTACAGGACGTTATTAAATGAAAGATAAATAATAGTAGATTGTTATACGAGGGGCTAAAATAACCCATTGTAACGAGGTAGTTTTACTCCCGAGCTTTAGCGAGGGAGTAAATAGAAACCGAGTTATAATGGGTTTTAGCGCCGTGTGTTACACTCTACTTTTCACTACGATTGCGAGAAAATAAAATAATCCAATACAATATTAAATATTTTGTTTTATTTTGTACAATTCTGGGTATTTAACGAGATGTTTTTTCCGGCAACTTAATTTCAGTCTTCTGTGAAGATGTTCTCACTAGATGACGACATTTTCACTGTTGTAAATTATATTACGGTCACCAATTCAATTCGTAATTAGAGAAAAATTCTAAAGATTTCGCGCCAATGCCTTTTTTATTTCTTCTGTAGCCGCAACGCAATGCACGCATTCTACCGAAGAGATAGCCGCATTTAGTTCCATTTTCAAAAATAAAATGTTCTCCTTTTTTTTGTGAACCAGTAATAAGTCGAGTCCATAATCATGATTATTCTACATAAGAATAAAGATTTTTTCGTTTATCAAGGCTCGTTGGAACGGACAAAAATTGAAAAGAAATTACTTTTTCCCCTAGAGCAAGAAATGCAATTTTTTCCCTGCTCTGGTACGCTACAATGACGGGCTTTTTGAGCAAGAGGAGTGAAAAAAAAATTTCGTATCTAGACGTACGTACCTAAGTATGTGTAATTAATAGTGCATTCTAGTGATTTTTATCGATATCTTTCTTTTAGTGTATAATTAATTAAGGTTTTGTGTAAATTGGCTGAAATATGACGATTATTGTTGAAGATGTCGGAAAAAATCATGCCGACTGGGAGCTTTACTGGTATGGGCCGCGTAAGCCATAAGAGATACATCTTATCTTTATGTTCTATGGGATTGAAGATCTTAAAAAGTTCAACAAAAAAGTCCCGGATACCATATATCTATCTTCTAAGGATGACCCACAGTAATCATTTTTATCTTTCAGAATTTCAAAAATATTTTATTGTTATTTCCGAAGCTATTTTGACCGGTATTAATCAATCCTTATACAATAAATTATGTTATTTAAATTGGACATTTAATTTAGATTAAGATAATCATCTTATCATTTAAATTAATACTTTAAAAGATAACACAGCTTCAAAATCACGCGTAACAAAGTAATTTTGGTTGACGGCAACGTGGTTGCAGCGGTAGGAGTCAATGACCTTTTCCTCGGCTATTAGGTATGAAATCCTGGTAGTACGTTCCTGTGGGATATTTTCCGACATCCACGCGGGCGAAGCCGCGGGCAAAAGCTAGTATGTATGTATATTTGTAGTCATGTTCTCGAAAACGGCTCTAACGAGCAATATTTGTATGTATATGTATATATTTGTAATCACGTTCTCGAAAACGGCTGCTGATAAGATTACATTTTGAATGTGGAAAATAGCAGGTGTGGCGGCGATGTACCATCGAGGTAACGCATAATCTAACCAATTTGAAAACAAAATCCCGTGCACACGACGCTTTTTTTTCATAGGTAAGCGTTACTATAGCGGTCGAGCGCTGCAAGCAAGAATAGTCCTTACAGTGTACAGTAATGCGTTTCTTCGATAGTACATCGCCATATGCGAAACTACACTTTACACTGACGTCACACGAAATCCTTCATCGCGCAAGCAGACGATTGATGAAAGTTGCAATAAAGGGGTTAACGGGGGCGAAAAATCGATCTACGTAGGTCTCATATCTGGGAAAATTCGTTTTCTCCGTATTTTCACCCGAGCAGAGCTCGGTCGCTCAAAGCTTAGAACAAGATAATGACATGACAGTATGGAATTAGTAAGTACATACTGTCATGGCAGCATGGAATTAGTATGTACTATACATGGAATTAGTATGAACTATCCTATACTATTTAAGAGCATTCTCTGTTTTCACCCGAGCAGAGCTCGGTCGCTCAAAGCTTAGAACAAGATGGCTACCTTAGAATAATGACATGGCAGCATGGAATTAGTATGTACCTACTGTCATGGCAGCATGGAATTAGTATGTACTATACATGGAATTAGTATGAACTATCCTATACTATTTAAGAGCATTCTCTGTTTTCACCAGAGCAGAGCTCGGTCGCCCAGGTATTAACTATGATACGAGCACGATCTAGTTATATAACTATTAGGGAATTCCGATCAAATAGGTTAGGTTAGAACTGTGAACAACTACGTGTGAGCCGAGCGAGCGAAGCGAGCGGTGCTGCGGCTGGCAAGCGCTACGTCAAAATTGGTCGCAGTAAAAAATTAGGACACTCCGACAGTTATGAACCGCTTTCATATAAGTATACTAAGGTTTATATCTATATCTCTAGGGATATAACTATATCACGGCTATAACTACCTTACTGCGACACATACATATCAGGGATGTTACGGAAGTCATTTTACTGGAACCAGGATCAGAATCAGAGATTTTAAATTTGATTGATCGGAATCGGAACCGGAATCGGAACCGGATTCGGTGTCGGAGGCGGAAGTAAAAATAATAAATAATAAAAATGTTTATTTCTTCACTTAAGTAAATAACTATGTTAGGTTTGGAGTCACCTTTTAAGCATAGATTTGCTTGTATTAGGTGGTTCCGCTCCTCCAGTTTACAATAATTCTACAAATGTGTGAGAAATAAGCAAAAGATTTATTTAAACTAATTAACATTTTACAACCCATTATTATATTAGTAAGGGCACTGGGTGTAGGATATGTTTGTGAGTTTGTGTGTGGGTTCGTTTGTGTGCGTGTGTGTGTGTGTGTGCTTGTGTGGGTATCGGGATGTAGTGGGGATGTGTGTAAGATAAATGTGGTTTGTGTACCGTGGGGGTGTGTGGTGTGTATATGTGTACAAATTATATGTGTTTCTTAGTTATGTGATCTTGTGTAGGATATCTTCGATTTCTTCGTAACTTTTGCTCTTGAGCCATTCAGTTAGTGTTTTTTTGCAGTCGTGGTATGTCATAGAGTAGATGGCACATTGTTCATTGAGAGCGTTATATATACGGGGGGATTGTTTAATAAATTGCCTTGTAGCAAGTAGGAAGTAGAAGAAAGATGTGTTAAGGGAAAGATATGTTAATAAAACAATAGAAATAAAATTCAGTCTCTAATCAGTCTCTTTAATCAGTCAAATATTAGCGATAACATCCACAAACAAAACAATAAACTAAGACTTTGAGCGCGAGCGTGTATAAACTAAACAAACATTACCCTGGCGATGAGTTCAAACTTGTGTAGGTATACGCGCTCTAGTCACGTGCATCGCTGCGTTTCGTACCTACTTCGGTATAACTCCGATTTAAAATAATTATCGGAACCAAAGTCGGAATCGGAGGTTCTGACTTTCAAAGTCAAAGTCAAATCATTTATTTCAAATAGGCCCATGTATGGCACTTTTGAACGTCAAAAATTACAAAATAATAAAATTGATTCTAGTCGCCCCTTCCAAAAGGTAGTTTTCGTGAGAAGAATGGGCAAGAAACTCCACCGTTACTCTTTTAAAATGTTTTACAATTGTTGGTATATGTACATACATACATTTGTTAAATAATTATTATATGTGAAGGCGCATCGTCTTCACATATAATAATTATTTAACATGGTGCTCACATATTTACAAACATTGTAAAAGTAGACGATTTTCCTAAAATTTTACAATTAATAAGTCAGTGTGTGAGGAAGTAATCACAGAATGTAAAATCAATGTCATAAAACACAAAGTAATAAATTTTACAATTAAATTAGCAACCAGTTTGATTTTATCTTGATTCTAAATTCTCCTATGGAGCAGGACCAGCATGTTTCGGATTCAGAACCGAAGCTCCAAATATTCCTGATACTTATATATATTTTAATTATAACTGACATTAGTTCTTTCTGGACTATTATCAGTTTGGTCGTGTGAATACAGTTGGCGTTTCAGGTATAGGGGCCATTGCCACTGCTACCTCTTTAGATTTCTTGACCTCTCTTGAGACGATTGCCAGATTCACTGCTGTCCAGCAATTTAACAGCCAAAGGGCAGCCTTTTAAGCAATCATGTTTCCGAAAGCTGATTATCTATGTATGATACTAATGCCTATTGGCTATTTATTTATTATTTCCTTTATTTCATTAAAATACTTATAAATTACATTTTTAAATATTAGAATATAAAAATATAGAAACATTTAAAAATATAAAAAATAGTAGCCCACCGGTATCGGGAACAGGGTCCAAGCTACCGGCGGTCAGGGCCCCAGAGAGAGGAACCTCCTAACAATGCGAGCCGTGTCCAGGAGTACCGCCTTCTGAATCAAGCCCTTGATCCAGCTGCCCAACGAGAGCCTCCTTAGGTGTTGGTCGAGGCTCTTGGCAATTAAGCCATTGGCTGATACGACTATCGGCACAATGATCGCTGAGTCCACATCCCACATGTCGACAATCTCGTGAGCCAAGTCAAGATACTTGATTGGCTCTCTACTCTATTTATTATTAGGCTTTTCAACAATGAGTACATTATTAATTTATAATTGGTACATTGCAAAAAGTCTAAGCGCCTCATTTCTTATAGAAAAGCACAGCATGCACTACATTAGTGGTGCTTGTGGTGACTGGTCGTCTTGCTGATCATGGTTTTATTATTGTTACTAGTAATTAACTGTTTATTTATTTTACCTCGATGGTCCTAGTTTATCATTTATAACTTCCAATTACAGCTTTAAATAGCTTTATGTAAGCGGGCACGCCCTTTATGCCTGGAGGCTTTTATTTAGATATTTAGTTCTGTTTTTTTTAAAATTCTGCTTGAATATAGTTCTCGATGTTTTTGGTTGGTATATTGGCGTGTGCTAGCTGACATATGGCCAATAATTTAAATTATGTTTTGTGTAAATTATTTTGCATACTATTGTATAGAATAATTTTGTTTCTAACTTGAACAGACAGCTGTGCTGCTGGGAGTTTGTTGCGCCACTTCTTCTTCCCAGCTAAAGGCACTAGGAAGTGGTGAAGGGTGGGCGTTTTTCGGGGGACTGTCTTATGTAATTTTGACGTTCGAAAAGTGCTGATTCTCAGCCTAGTTTGAATAAATGATTTTTGAATTTGAATTATGCGCAGATAAGGTCCATCAGGTTAAGCTACTACGCTTGCCGGGGTTGGTCCGTGGATGGGTGACCATTTCTACATACCGAGACTCCTCCGTGCCTCGGAAAGCACGTTAAGCCGTTGGTCCCGGCTGTCATTCGTGGATCTTTGACAGTCGTTACGGGTCGTCGGAAGCCCGAAAGTCTGACAACCAGTCTTACCAAGGGGTATCGTATTACCCAGTTACTGGGTTGTGGAGGTCTGAAAGGCAGTCGCTCTATGTAAAATACTGGTATTCAACTGCATCCGGTTAGACGGGAAGCGGACCCCAACATAATTGGAAAAAGGCTAGGCAGATTGAAGACAAGTGATAGTATATAGTTTAGATGAAAATAAATTATTAAAAGCTAAAATTGATTTCAATAAATAAATAAAATTACATAGAATAAATTAGATTAGATTAGATTTTATGTTAGATAATTTTTATTTATGATAACGTTAATATTTGATTTTATACTAGAGACACCCATTAAATGGCAATTGAGGCTTTTTTTAGAGCAGGTATCTATTGATGAATGAAAGAGGTCAATATCGACTTCGTGCTCTTTGTATGCAGCATGCATGGCAACTTGGCATGCAGAAATTTAATTCATATCCAAAAATTGTGATAGATCCCAAATGTTCGAACTAATGAACTTTACTCTGAACTTTTTTAGGAAACCGTAACGTTTCAAGGGCGCCTTCTATTTTGTTTACAACGAATACAATCATTTATTTATTTTGTCCAGTATTTCTATATTCTTAATGTCCCTCGGGTATCATCGGATTTCCGAATACAAACGAATGCTAATTTCCATTTCCATGAATTATTTGATTCATCGTGTACTTATAATAATTTGAATTCAGAACTAAGTACTTTATTGTTGTTTTGTTTTGATTTCCGTATGAACTATTATAGAGCTGTATAACTATTTATCTACTCATAGCGTAATATTCGAATTATAAACTTCAAAACGAGTTTATATTGACATAATTTATAAACAGAATACTGGAATTTAAAAATAGAATCATGTTTAACACTGTCTTTTTCATCCCATCTATTCGAAAAGGACGACTTGGTTCGCCTTTAAGTGCACCCAAAAGTAGTGTTTTCTATAAGAAACTTTTAGCGGGCAGTAATGAGTTTTTAATCCTCTTTTTATGTGCGCCGCAATTATCTTTTCCGCGCACTTTTTGAGTTTGGAACATCTTAGTGTTCACCGCTAAAGAAATCGAACGCAAATATTGTTTGAATAAAGACTGGCTGGTACGATGGCCCATAGTCTCGCCGCTGGCTGAATAAAAAAAAAAAAAGAGACCAAATTAAAAACGCGCGAACTACAGCCCGTGTTTTCGAAAATTTTCACGGATTGTTAGAAATTCATGGTTTTGTTTTGAAAAATGAATTCTTCAAATGACAGTGAAAGTATAGAATTAACTCCTGAAAGTATTAGAACTGACGCAAGAAATGTGATGGATAATTAATCTATTACCTGCAAAATCGCGGGAGAAATATAAGTTTTCAGTTGTTTTATTATTAGATACTATTTAATTTCAATATAGTTGTTACTCTATGTTTTATTAAATAATAATATTACTATAAAATATAAGGCGCCTTTTATTTTCCCATAGAGGGTGATGAAAAGTAGAGTGTATCATTCGGGCGCAAAATATATTTTTGGCTCGGGCGACGTACTTTGAATCCCTCGCTACGTTCAGGGTTCTACTAAAAAATCCCTCGCTACGCTCAGGATTCTACTCTAGAATCCCTCACTTCGCTCTGGATTCAAAAAAGCGCCCTCGCCGTAAAAATATTATTTTGCTCCCTTTTTTTTTTGGGTGGGAAATTATCAAATAACTTCTCCCGCTCTGGGCGGAGCGGGAGGGCGTGTCAGACTCTTACTGACTAAAACCCACCCGTGTTCCTTCGGTTGCCCTGTTGCCGGGGGCCACGATTTCCCTATCAGTTTTCTTCGAACCCCCGGCAGGCATTGGCCCTAGCGGACCCCGTCAATTCTGCTGACATCTCTTTGAGGCGCGTGTGGAACACAACGCGCCGTCGACCCGGGCTTGGTCCTTATCGGACGGCGAGCTATCCATTGCTCACCGCCCGCAAGCCCGCGCTTACGGTGGCCGGAAATCGGCTCGCGATTCCCGCCCCGGGCGTCTCCTCCTATTACGGCGGTTAGGGGCGTGAGGGCGCGAAATTTGCCTCTCCCTCACGCGTTCCGCCTCCTCCTTCGCGAGCATTACCGCTTCGCAGAAGGAGGTGACGGCCTGCCATTTCCTCTCGCTCCGTACCATGGCCTGAACCAGGGCCGGGCGCGAGAGATCACCGCCGCCAATCGCCTCTACGAGGACACGGCGTTGCTCCGCCCAAGCCGGGCAGACCTCCACCGTATGCTCCACCGTGTCCGCAGGCCGATCCACACAATGGTGACACCCGGGTGTTTCCTTCCGCCTTATCCTGAACAGGAACCTCCCGAAGCAGCCGTGTCCGGTGAGGACCTGCGTCAGGCGGAAGGTGAGGACGCCGTGGCGTCTCTCAAGCCACTCCTCAAAGAGGGGTCTTATCGCCGCAATTGTGGCGTGCCGAGCACGGGGTTGCGACAATCGCACTCTCCATAACGCCATGAGATCCCGCCGGAGCTCTGTCCGCTGTGCCGCAATTTCCTGCGGCATCGGAGCTAAGCCCCGGCGTTTCGCCTCCTCGCGCCACTCCCAGATGTGCGCGAGGACCTTTGCCTCCAGATCCCATGGCGGTAATCCGGCAAGGAGGCTCGCCGCCTCGCAGGAGACCGTGCGGTATCCTCGGGCCAGCCGGATTATTTTGCTCCCTTATTATACAATCTACTATTTCTCTAACAATATAATGCTATAAAACCATTTTTTTTTCTATTACGATACAGGACTAATCCAAGAAGTTAATATCACCAAGAAGTTTCCATCAATTTTTGTAATGGAACGTTTAAACGGGGGACAGCAGCACCCGCTGTAGCGCATGTGCGGTGATGTGCTGCTGCAGGCGACATTCATTTGTTTTGTAGTACTGAATTTCGTGGGATTTTTAAATTTATTCTTGATCTTTAACTTTTATCTTTTATTTAGTATTAGGTTCAATCCCAATGTATGAGAGTGTATAAAGTAGTGCATGAAATTGCACATAACTAGGTATTAAAACACTCTTGTGATACTATTAAAAACCTCGCCTACGGTTCGGTTTTTAAACACACACATCATGTTTTAATACCCCTCATTATGCAACAGTTTCATAATAGTAGTTTATGTGCAGTTTCATACACTACTTTATCTACTCTCAAACATTGGGATTGAAACAAATACTAAATAAAAGATCAAAATTAAAGATCAAGAATAAATTTAAAAATCCCACGAAATTCAGTAAGTACTACAAAACAAATGAATGTCGCCTGCACCAGCACATCACCGCACATGCGCTACAGCGGGTGCTGCTGTCCCCCAGGACTACTACCTACACGTGCGAGTGTTGCCTGCACCAGCACATCACCGCACATGCGCTACAGTGTGTGCTGCTGTCCCGCGCCAAAAGTTGATGGAAACTCTTTGGTGATATTAACTTCTTGGATTAGCGCTGTATCGTAATAAAAAAAAAAATGTTTATAGTATTATTTTATTAGAGAAAAAGTGTTATAATATGATTCTATTTTTAAATTTCAGTATTTTGTTTATAAAGTACGTCAATATAAACTCGTTTTGAAGTTTATAATTCGAATATTACGCTATGAGAGTAGATAAACTACTATTTCCTATTTGTCGTGCCAGCGACTTTAGCAGCTTTCCTCCCATTTTTAAAATGAATTACACTAACTTAAAAGAGTATTAACAACTCTATATACTTTCAAGTTGATTGAGAGCGTCCGGTCTGCACCAAGTGCAAAGGGCAACTGATAGAAATCCGACGACTGACGAAACACGAGGTTTGCCGAGGACATTAAGAACATATTTGTACAGTAGGTATATAGCTACTACTATTATCTACTTCCTATAGTAAGGTAATTACTGTGTATCGTCGCACCCATTGATCGTCGATCAAGACATTGCGAGATTGTTGTATTGTTAAAAGGAAATCAATAATTAACCTACGAACAAAGAGTTGGTAGGTAAATCACCACGCTTGGATGGCTGATTGGTGAACTCACCATTCGGGCTCTAAGTTCTTTCTAAGTATTTCCCGGGTTCTCAGTTCACCATTTTTAAGGCATCGCATCATTAAAACTATGCTCTCGGGTCCAATCGGGGTAGGGTTTACTCTTTTCCTGGAATCATACAAAATTCTTAACAAAACAAATGTTAGGAATGGTCAATTGAAAATGATTCTAAGCATTGTATTTCAGCACGCTAAAGAGTTTATATTTTTCAAGAACAGACCTTTGGGCGTATATTATGGAAACACTACTGAATGCATCCACTCAAAGTAATAATTTATTTGAACAACATAACATCACGCCTTGTTTCCCCGAAGGGTTGGGCAGAGGTGACCCTGTAGCAGGTACACCCACATTTCGCCAGTTATGTTTAAGTCCCATGTAATTTATTTGAACTTTTCAATAAATTATCTATCCCTGTACGATTTCTATTCTGTCATTTTCATACTAAAGTTATTTATTTACGCTCAAAGATGAGTTAAAATTAGTGTTGAAATGTGGAAGTTTCAACGCTCATAACTTTCAAACCAATAATTTTATCTCCGTAGGGTAGTTTCCTAGGTAAAAAAATTAAAATTCCAGTTAGTCCGTCTTTCAGATACTAAAAAAATATTAGATACATTTTTTGCTTTATCATATTAATCAAAAATAACTTAGAAAACACGCATTAAAGTTGGGGTGTGGGGGCTCGCTACGTTACAACGTCATATAAAATCTAGCACGGCGTGACGTCATGCCACATTTTAACTCAATGTATCGCCGTAATCTTTTGATTACGTCAAAAATTAAAAAATACGTGTCCAATATTTTTTTATGTTCTGAAAGACGGACAAAAAAATAAAAAATTGGACACAGGCCTATTCTGCTTCCATAGGTACAGGGCTAGATGACAAGGCAAATTGATATAATTTTTTGTTTTTTAGTTGGTACGGAAGAATGACCGACTAGTGTACCCTTTTAATTTTGCCAAGATACTTCCCCATTACAAAAGGAGCGCGACTGTACGAGACGATTTAATTAATGAAGGAAGTTAATTAATAATTATATTAAGTGCAGCAGCACTCGAGTTCTCGTACTTAGGTACATTGATATTATTATTAAGTAATTCATAGGTCATCTGACATCTGAACTGTGCAATTAATCTGTCTGAAAGGCGGTTAGTACTCTCTCTTCTTTTAGTTACAGTTAAAATAACAAGGTAAAATAAATAAACTGTTTTTAATCCGTTGACAATAATCGATATCAATCTTAAGGCGACGATAACCTACTTTTAATGATTTTATACTGAAGATCACGTCTACACGAGTAGTGTTAATGATTTGAAAAAAATATACATAATAATAAAACAGTAGAATTCGGTGTCTGTCCGTCTGTCTGTTTGTTTGTTCGCGCACATCTCCGGAAATACTGAACGGATTTTAATGTAGTTTTCACAGGTAGACAGAGATTAATTCGGATTAGAATATAGGCTTTGTTTCATTAAAATCGGATGTTGAAAAAAAAGTTATAGTCATACAAGACGGTATTTTGTTCACGACACGTTTTGCACAATTTCTGAGAGTAACCTAACAAAAAGTACGAGGCTCGCATGAATTCAAGATAGTATTCCAATCATTAGTATTATCCCACTAACAGGATTTGGATGAAATTTGGCACACAAATAGTTTATAACTAATAAAAAGTACTAGGCTTGCATGGATTCACGTTTAGTTTAATAACCGACTTCCAAAAGGAGGAGGTTCTCAATTCAACTGTATCTTTTTTTTTGTTACGCGATTACTCGGCCAATTAAGAATTGATTTTAATTATTCTTTTTTTGTTAGGTAGGTAATACTTCAGAGGTAGCTCCAAATAAATTGTAATAACTTTGCTTGGGTAGTTTTTGAGTTAGCTTCAATAATACGTATTTTTTCCCACTTAGTATGTGGATGATATGTTTTAAATACCACAACTAAAAAGTGAAAAATAAGAACTTTTACAAAAAAAAAAAAAAAAACAACCGACTTCCAAAAAAACACTACGAAGTAAAACAGTTTTTTTGGAAGTTGGTTGTTTTTTTTTTTGTAAAAAGTTTTTATTTTTTTTTAATACATAAAGAAAGCTATTTATAAATAAAATCTATTGCCGCATGTATGAAAGATCATCAGTAGAGAATGGAGCTACTTTTGGAAAATGCAGCGGAAATATCGGAAATACACCCGGGCGACGCCGGGCACGAACAGCTAGTTTTAAATAAGAGCATTTTCTTAATATTTTAATAATTTAGATTATGTTTATATTACATTTGTAAAGTTATCTCGTGGAGAGGAGCTCGTGGCTAAGTAATAACAGCCGCACGGGCCGGTTAAGCTACGCTTGCCGGGGTTGGTCTGTGGATGGCTGACCATCTATACATACCGAGACTCCTCTGTGCCTTAGAAAGCACGTTAAGCCGTTGGACCCGGCTGTCATTCGCGGATCTTTGACAGTCGTTACGGGTCGTCAGAAGCCCGAAAGTCTGACAACTAGTCTTACCAAGGGGTATCGTATTACCTAGTTACTGGGTTGTGGAGGTCAGATAGGCAGTAAAATATTGGTATTCAGCTGCATCCGGTTAGACTGGAAGCCGACCCCAATATAGTTGGGAAAAGGGTAAGTAGATTTTGACATTTGTAAAGTTATATGTAACACGGAAAAAAAATTGAAAATGTATGCCAGAATTTTTTCCGGAGGGGTGAGGAAGAGGTATACCTACAGTACACCCACATGTCGCCAATTTCAGACGGAAATCCGAATAACACTTTCAGTTTTTATTTTTTTTGGGAAATTATCAAATAACTTCTCCCGCTCTGGGCAGGGCGCGAGGGCGTGTCAGACACTTACTGACTAAAACCCACCCGTGTTCCTTCGGTTGCCACGTTCAGTTGCCAGGGGCCACGATATCCGTTTCGGACTTTTCTGCAACGCCAGACCTTTCTTTTTTGGGTGGGAAATTATCAAGTAACTTCTCCCGATCTGGGCGGCGATTTCCCTATCGGTTTTCTTCGCACCCCCGGCAGGCATCGGCCCTAGCGGACCCCGTCAATTCTGCTGACATCTCTTTGAGGCGCGCGTGGAACACAACGCGCCGTCGACCCGGGCCTGGTCCTTATCGGACGGCGAGCTACCCATTGCTCACTGTCCGCAAGCCCGCGCCTACGGTGGCCGGAAATCGGCTCGCGATTCCGCAACGCTAGACCTGGGAATCGAATCCTGAACCTCAGCTCTCAGCAGTAGCGTTTGCGACCACTAGACGGGCACTACCTACTCAAACTTTATTGTAATAGAAAATGTAGTAGGTACCTAAAACATCAAAAGGAAAACTTCATGTTTTTCATCACTCTTTACTCAACGTAGATCTCTAAAAAGCTAACAAAAAGCGTGATTCATCATTATATTAATTTGTATACAAAGAAAATTCTTGAAAACTAAGTTGCTTGTTTTTCTCATCGTCCGAAACACCGGAAATAAACTATAGGTAAGTACTTATTTATTTTTCATCAGAAAACTACGTTGTATAAATACAGCGTAGGTAACTACGTAGGTCTATTTTACGTCTATCATTTTGACATCAAGCTAGTTCAAATTCATTGGTCGGTACGTCAATAATACTCAATTAGCTATCATTCAATTTGATAACCAATGTTGTCAGGATCTTATTGTGGATGTCGAGTTATCTATGTATACACAAAGTACCTACTCAGTTACATTTGACAACCCGTGGCGGACGCACGCGTTTGTATCGAAAACCATCGGAATTACATCGTAACGTGATTGTGCGTTAAAAAAAAACAAATGAAAGTTTGAATTCGGAGTGTTTTTAAAAATAGTGTTGGACAAAATACTGCTGTCATTTTCAAAATCGACTGCTTTTACAGTCGATCGATTTTGATAATTTTTGGACGGAAATTCGAAAGGTGAGTTTTTTATTTATTTGTTGATCTTACCTGTGTATTTAGGTATTTGATTACAAGTGTTAATGATTAAAAAAGGTGTAATTAGTACGTGGCTGATAGCGTACACCTGAGTCTAAGTTTACTTAAAAAGATAAAAGTTTAAATGCCCAAAAATGACTTAGATTAGGAATTATTTACCTACACTATCAGGAGCCAGGCCCTGTCATTTCGAAGTATTTTTTTTATCTTGTAAAGGTTTTTAAAAACGTGTAAAATGTTATCTATGTATCAATAAATTCTGAACTTTCAAATGATTGGAATAGCACGTTTATGGTTTATCATAAGTATCGAATATATTTTTAATATTATGTGGAACAAAGATTTTAAAGTAAGTATACAATTATATTTATGTTCGCGTTAATGAAGTACGTTAATCTACATAGTAGAGTTTTTTAAAAACTGAAGCTTGGAATTTTTTTCTTTAACTTTTTTATTCATGAACTCCATACTTTTAATAGTATTATTATTTTTACGTCTTTGACATTTCTCGGGACCCTAGGGTCCCGGACCTTTGGAAGGCGTACGAGGGGCCGAAGCCAACTCGCAGAGGCCCCTTAGACAATAATAAGTGTTGAGGCACCAACCGACGATTATCCCTGTATGCACCATACAAGTACACCCAAGGACAACCCTCGGTTGGTGTAGGACTATTGCAGAACATGGAAACAAAACATTATTATTATTATTAAGTCTCTGTTATTAATTTACTACTATCTCTGATAAGCATTGTTTCGTATCAGATAAATATTTTACGCAAATGGCCAACTATAATACTAGAATGGCCTAAATTACATATTTCCGCTATAATAAAATTTAAATCTTAACATTCCTAAACTATTAAACGAACAATATTTGTAATATATATTTATTTGTTTGTATATAGATTTCCACTCACGTTCTCGAAAGCGGCTCTAACGATTTCGATGAAAGTTGCAATATAGGGGTTTACGGGGGCGAAAAATCGATCTAGCTAGGTCTCATGTCTGGGAAAATTAGTTTTCTATATTTTCACAGCCTCGGAAATGTGATACAACGTTGGAATACCTGGACGATACGTACATCTGTTTTCACCCTAGCAGAGCTCGGTCAACCAGCAGTGCTATTCTGTAAAAATCTCACCGTGAACGCTTAGGTGAAGTGAGCTTCAAAGTGAGCTGTCAATAGTGTCAATCCCTAGCATAAAGTGGAATGATAGCTCACTTCACCTAAGCGTTCACGGTGAGATTTTAACAGAATAGCACTGCAGGTTACTACCTACTAATGTGATTCAATTATTAAAGTGCAACATTAAAATAGCGACATTGAGCAGAATATTATAAAGTAAAAAGAATAAATAAAATATAACATAATTTCTTATTGAGAAAATTTGCGCTCTGGACGAATTTTAATTGAATAATGCGTTTAAATAAAAAAAAAACATTTGGTTTAGGTACCGAATATTGGAAAAAAAAAGCTTATCGGAAAATGGCTATTATAATTATTTAATTTACGGTCTGAAAATTTGGCAAATCCATATCATTCAATGGGAATCAGCAGTGCTATTTTGTAAAAATCTCACCGTGAACGCTTAGGTGAAATGAGGTGTCATTCCACCATTATGCTAGGGATTGACTATTGACAGCTCACTTTCAAGCTCACTTCACCTAAGCGTTCACGGTGAGATTTTTACAGAATAGCACTGCAGTAACTTACTGGCATGCGATACATTTCAATTTAGTCGCTTGATACTATCCGTCTATAATCAAATGAATTAGGGTAGGTTGGGCTCTTTTGGTGTTCACTTGAACCAGAATCATCCAGGGTGGCAGGGAATATGACAAAAAATTTGCTGTTCCATACATTTTGACCGCGTACTACCGCGTACCGTTTTTTTAATTTATGTTTTAATGAGTGTGTTTTAGTTTAATTTGTGATTTCCTGTGCGAGACTCAATAAATACTTTTAGAGTGAAACTTTTATTACATCGTCTCAAACTTTTTCGTCTGTGTATTGCATGTCGCGTGACGGTCGGCCGCGGAGTAGGGATAAAGTGAAAGGTGCTCGTCAGAGCAGCCAAGGCCAATATGGCGGCGCCTATAGTTCGCTTAAAAGTTTCACTTTTACCGTGTTTCTTTCTTTTACTTTTTTAGGAAACAGCAGACTTGATTGAAGAGAGTTGAAGTCGCATGTCAGGTCGGACATCCAAACTATTGGGATATTTTATTTTTATACCTGCATAGGTTGAGTTGAGAATCCTCTTTCACAAAGTTTGTAAACTCCGCTCTAAGTTCAGATCAGTATCACGATCAATCTATCTACTTAACTTCAGGCTTTGTGGAGCTCTATTTAATGGCTCCGCGGAGCACACTCTGCCATGAGTATGGTAGTAGGCTGTTCTACACAAAATACAATAAACGTGGATATATTTAGTAACCTGTTCCACTTTGCTATTTCTAAAGAGCCATAAAAACTGAAAGAAATTGACAAGTGTTTCACCTCTCAACGAGGCATCCTCAGGATATGACGATTGACTGGTTGCGAACCTGAACACGGCGTGTTGCCACACCGAGCGCTGAACGCAGAGTGCCACTCTGCGTTCAGCGCAGCAACAGCGGAACAGTTTACTAAATATATCCACGTGTTGTATTTTATAATGGATGTCCGCAAGGTCACGCCTGAATCAATTAACTATCTAATCTAGACAGTTGTTACAAATTCATTGTTTTTTATATTCTTTAAGAATATAGAAAAACAAACCCTGGCCCATACGGCCCTCTCCCTAACTTGCACCCTAATTTAGTAACACACTTTCAATCACAATCTGAATGATTTTGAAGGCCAATCCATTGCATCAAATATTCAAAAAAATTATCTGCTCAACAACATAAATAACGCAATGAATGTTGTAGAACTGTCAAAAGAAAAATATTTTATTTGGGACACGCACAGGAAATACAAAGAGTAATAAAAAACAATAAGAAAGGATCATTTTTAACTAACAAACAAAAATAATAACGCCCTGTGCGAGGCTAAAAAGGCTTAAAAAAAAAAACCGTAGCGTTGGTATCTGATAGGGACCGCTGTAATGCCACGGATATACGTACGGATATATAAATCCCACTAGGGGATCACAAAATAAATAAAACCATGAAACAATAATATAAAACAAATAATAAAAATCAAAACTATTGTATGAAATAAAAGAATCGACATGTGCCCGACGGCGACGCGACGTTCCAACATCACTTGTCTATGGTATGGATTATTATAATATAATCTATGGTGACAAGCAAAGGGACGCGCGCGGAAGTGTATTATCTATTGGACGAATCTGCGATGCAATTGGCTGTCAATTTAACTGTGCAAAAGAGTGTGTTACACAATTACCTCGCTGTTCCAGCAGTGGGAACATATTATTAAAAATATGACGAAACATTATTTAACATAAATACATGCGTCATTTTTACGTTAAAAATTAAACATGTTAAAGCCGTCATTCTGTCAAAACTTTGGACTCGTATGTTTTTGCTGACTAACGATGATTCTACAGTTGTAATCATTGATACCGTGATACACCTGTGTGTCATATAATTGTTTTTATTATTTAGATTGTATAACTGTAATCTGATTAAACTGTGGTGTAACTTTTAATTAAAAAGAAAACCAGAATATTTTTTTTGAAAGAGATTTCTGTTTTCACAAAGTGGATTATTTGTTTAGTTTTGGTTACAATTTGATCATCATCATTTTATTACCTAATATTTACACACCATACGTGACAGAATGTGATAAGACCATCGACCACACTAAAATTAAGACCATGGAAAGCACCATTGTCTTATATATTTTTTTTTTTTTACTTACAATATAACAGTTAAGGAGGATCCGCAGAGGTCGCCCGCGAGATTTAAATTTTCTTACGTTTTTTGCGATTTAAAAGTCCGTGTCAGGTCGTACCTTGATCAAAATCTCATCTCTAAGTTAGATTTGTTCTATGAAATATTTGTTCTTATGGAACAAATCTAACTTAGGAAGATGTATTAATGACTCTAATATACATAAGTATTTGTTTGAGTCGCGAATCTTTTTTTTTCCACTTAGTTTATATGGATGATGTAATGATGTTATAATAAGTTCTTGTCACTGTTATTTACATAGCAGATAGTGGTATTCGATAGTGGATTTTTGTGGGGTAAGTACCACAACTAAAAACTGAAAATTAATAACTTTTACAAAAAATAAAAAAAAACCGACTTCTAAAAAAAAACACGACACTGTGAAAAATATCTTTAATTTCGGAAGTCAGTGGCAAAAACCGAAAATTCAAAACTAAAGACACCGACTTCCGAAATTAAAGTTATTTTTCACTTCGTATTGTTTTTTTTAGAAGGCGGTTGTTAGGATTGTGATTGACAAGGTGTTTTTTGCAATTAGGGATTTTGTTGTTTATGACGTCCAAGTGACATTAAATTTTAGGGTGGTAAAGCAAATATGAAGTTGAGTACTAAGTACAGGATGTGACAAATTCCTTAGGTATGAGTTACTTACTAATATGATCGTGCCGTGGGTACATTTTAACTCTTTGTCCGGTCGACGTTAACGACGTTCATTGAAAGTTCCGGTGCTTTAACTAGAGTTATTGGAAGAAAGATTGAAGATGCATTTCTTTGTACGATTTTTATTCTACAGTTTTTTTTAAAATAGCAATCATAATATCACGCCTGTGATCTCCAAAAGGTTAGGCAGAGGTGTAAATAAAGAGATAGAGTAATAGAATACTTACGTACACCATAAAATATTAAGCCAAGTACCTATAGTACACCCACATTTCGCCGGTTATGTCCCATAGTCCCATGTAATAGGGGGCGAGCCTATTGCTATCAACCGGGAACAAATCTAGCTACTTAGAAATTCTTGATGAAAAAGTAGTAAGACTTTAATAAATACGCACCTAAGAAGTCCTAATGACACAATTAGTATTAAAAATAATTTGATTAATTTAACTATTTTAATTATTTAAATAACTAGTTTTAAGTATAAATTATTTTTATTTAAATTAATTATTTAAATAACTAGTTTTAGTATAAATTATTTTTATTTAAATTAATTATTTAAATAACTAGTTATGAGTATATTTTTTTTTAAAATTAATTATTTAAATAACTAGTTTTAAGTATAAATTATTTATATTTAAATAATTTATGGAGGTTTTTTGTGGAGGTCAGATAGGCAGTCACTCCATGTAATATACTGCAGCTGCAGCTGAATACCAGTATTTTACATGGACTGCCAGTCTAACCGGATGCAGATCCGATTAGATTGGAAGCCGACCCGAACTTACGAGTATAAAAACAGTTGCTATAAAATCGAATGAGCATTTGAATGAGTTGATAGGTATATTAATAAATACCAACAATTTACCTGCGTCATGTTACACAATATTTTATAAATTTAACTATTTTAAACATAAATTATTTAAATTTAAATTAAATATTTAATTAATTTATAAAACAGTTGCAAAAAAATCGAAAGGGCATTTAACTGAGTTGGTATATAAATACCAACAATTTACCTGCGTCATGCATGATACACAATAACATTAAAAATATAAAAGAAAATTCTGTATTGAAATGAGTCCATAATAGCCCTGGATCGAAAGAGCTGGAAATCATGGGAGAGTCCTTTGCCCAGCAGTGGGATTATCCAGGCTATCAGTAACAGTAACGTAACAAAATCATCATCTGCCTAGCCTTTTCCCAACTATGTTGAGGTCGGCTTCCAGTCTAACCAGATGCAGCTGAATACCAGTATTTTACATGGAGCGACTGCCTATCCGACTTCCACAACCTAATTACTAGGTAACACGATACCCCTTGGTAAGACTGGTTGTCAGACTTTTTGGGCTTCTAACTACCCGTAACGACTGTCAAAGACAAATGACAGCCGGGACCAACGGCTTAACGTGCTTTCCGAGGCACGGAGGGGTCTTGGTATATAAAGATGGTCACCCATCCACGGACCAACCGCGGCAAGCATAGCTTACCCTGATCGATCGACCCATGTGGCTGTTATTACTTTAGTAATGTAACTATAACGTAACAAAATAATTCTGTAAAAACAGACATTTATTTTTCTTTATTTCTGAAGGGGGTTCAGAATCCTATATTCAAAATCCTATAGACCCTATGTCTAGCAGTGGACGTTTTTAGATTAATATTATTAATGATGACGAAATCGATACGACCGTAACGGCCAACTTGCCGACCAAGTGCACGAATCGTATCAGTTTCTATAGTTTATCTGGTCACTGCGACCACTGGTCGTGGTCGGGGCCATCTAGTGCACGAGATCTCTTAAACCTTTCGTCGCATCGGTTAGAAGTCCTTTTGAGGAAATCTTAGCAAAATAGCAGAAGTGATTAGAATAATAAACGGAAGGCGTTTTACTGGAACCAGAGCCGGAGTCAGAGGTTTTAAATTTGATTGGTCGGAGTCGGAACCGGAGTCGGAGTCGGAACCGGATTCGGAGTCGGAGGCGGAAGTAGAAGAAAGATGCGTTAAAGGAAGGCTTAATTAAACAATAGAAATATAATTCAGTCTCTTTAATTAGTCTCTTAAATTAGTATCTTTAATCAGATCAGTCTCTTTAATCAGTCTCTTTAAGTAGTATCTTTAATCAGATCAGTCTCTTTAATCAATCTCTTTAATCAGTCAAATATTAAGTCAGGTGATAATTTAACATGCGGCAATTGAATAAACTTAATTTAAATCAGATTCAGTGACTAAAAGTGACGAATTGTACTAACTCCGATTCAAAATTATTGGAACCGAATTCGGAGTCGGAGGTGTAAAATTAATCGGAAGTTCCGACCTTTCGGAGTCGTAACCGCAGCTCCGTAACATCTCTGAATGATATCGATACTGGAAATTTCAAATGTCGTAAAGCACAGGGAATACAATGGTGCCGATTCCCTTGTTCACAAACTAAACTAAATTTAAGTTCAGTGCATCTTTTTCTTTCTATTTCATTAAGAAAAGGACAGAAGATAAATTTTAGTTTAGTCCTGTCAAATTAATCAGCCTTTAACGTAAATTGACGTAATTTTAGTCGGCAAGTTTTTAATCACGTCTAAACTTGTATGGAGAGCGACAGGCGATGATTAATTTGACAGTACTAAACTAAAATTTATCTTCTGTCCTTTTCTTAATGAAACAGAAAGAAAAAGATGCACTGAACTTAAATTTAGTTTAGTTTGTGAACAATGGAATCGGCACCAATGTCCCTTACGACATTTGAAATTACCAGTATCGATATCATCTATTTGTGTAAGGTAGCTATGTTTCTACTTTTCTTCTAGTTAATACACATCGTTTGTATAACAATAACAGTACCTATTTGACACGGAGCGATGTCGAATGACCTCCACAAGCCAATTATTGGGCGATACTCCAGTGAATCAGTAGTGGAGGTCATGTCGGAGCTACATGTTAGATAATATTGTACAACTCAACATTAAGAGAGCAGTGGAGCAGGTCGTAAGTTTGAGCCCTGACAGGCGCTTTATTCTGTGTAAATTATTTCATTATCACTACTCTCAAAACGGTGAAGGAAAACATCGTGAGGAAATCGGCATGTACCTACTAGAACAAAAAATCGAAGACATAATTGTGATATCTACCAAGCCGCATTAGGCCCGCGTGGTGGATTACAGCCCACTCCCTCTCACAGAGAGGAGGCCTGTGTCCCAGCAGTGGGAACATTATAGGCCGATTAAGCAACATTAGCATATGTATAATCAAAAACCGAAAGGCTGAGAAACAGTAAAAAAATCTTCAATATTTGAAGTGGTTGATACTTTTCATCCCGACGGTACACACCACTTGTTTAGGCGTTTTGACGACGTAGTATCTGGTATTATTATTTGGGTTGAGTTGACTCGGGCCAAGTTGTCACTGACCTCAACAATTTCCCCAACCTGTGATTTCAAAAGCCTGCCATATCTCCGTGGGTAGACCTACAGGGTCTGGTCCTTCCAATTCTTTTTACCTAAGTAAGTTAAGTAAGCCCAACCACTTCTTCATCAATGATGACCTACAGCATTAAGATACCATTCCGTACCCGACCGCAGCACGCGTAGCCTGACCACCGTAGAAACGAGTTTTGTCGACGGAAGAATAGACAATATGACAGATAAACAATCACAATCTGTCATTTTGTCTATTCTTCCGTCGACAAAACTCGTTTCTACGGTGGTCATGCTACGCGTGCAGGAGGCAACTGCAGGCGACGTGTCGCCGCGACACGACTGGTTTCTATGAATTTCTATGAAATACCTTCCGTAGCTAGCGACACGTCGTTGGCAGCTACGGGCGAGTGACAGGCGACACGTGCAGCCCGACCGCAGACCAGTAGTGCCGTCAATGCTCGAGCGACAACACGTTTTTTCTTAAACATGCTTGGTAATTCAAGCTTACAACCTGTAGACCATTTTCTATTTTGTTAAGTACTTAGTACTTACTGAAAGACCTACACTGTCCTCCCATACCTAGTAACACTGTTATTTAAAAGTATTGTAAACACCATTAATTTTAAAAGAGTAACCGTGGAGTTTCTTGCCGGCTCTTCTCCATAGGAAGCGACCAATTGGAACCGTGCACCTAGCTTCTGACGTTTCATAAGTGCCCATGTAGGTTTATGTGAAATAAAATATTTTGAATTTTGAATTTTGAACCTTCTTCGAGATAAATCGAAAATGCTTTACTGGTCAAATACATGCGAGTGCACGGCCGGTAAAGTTTGTATGAAAAGGGTTCCCTCTATCTGTCAGAATCTTGATTATGAACATGACGACGCGACACGTCACCTGCAGTTGCTCTTGCGGTCGGGTACGGAATGGTCGATTTAAAATATCTTTGAAACCTTATTTCATTACAAACTTTTTTCAGGTACCTAGCAACCTTAGTAACTAGCAAACAAAATAGGTACTGGCCATTCTTGAAAAAATGCCATATGTTTTTTTTAATTGATTTTTTTTCATAGGCTTTCATTTATTTTTTGAGCTAAACCAGCCAGTACTCTATTTGTAACAAGAATCCTACAAAAAAACGTTGGTCCAGAATCGTGCAGAAAATCATCGGGATAATAAAAATACCAGACTCAGACCAAATAAAAAATCAAGACAGAGCGCTGTCAATTAATAGTGACGTGAGGCCGGTTTCGTAAACAAGTGTACACTTAGTGAGGTGTAGTTTGATTGTAAATGTGTGCATGTGAGCGTGTATGCACAGAACGGAGGTGTATTATTGTTCCACTGCAGGACAAAGCCTCTTCTCATACAGAGAAGGCACGAGCATTGATCACCACGCTTACTCAAGACGGGTTGGCGATTTAAGACTTAAATTGACTCAACAATACAAATGATTTTCCAAGAAAAACAATAGGCATTGCACCATAATACACATATTTTCGCAATAGTCGTATAAATCTCTATGAAACTAGTCTTGTCTAATATTTTTATGAGCCACTTGGCGTCCAATAAAGTAAGAAAGTGAATCAATCATAGCTCAATTGATTGTTGAGGAAATAAAGACGAATGAGATGTATCCTCGTGTCCGACAAATTGCTGGTCATATGTCAATCAATGACGTTTGCAACTATCAATCAAACGTTTATTTGAGCTAGGGCGTTTGTCCACCGCCGTCGTCATCCGGACGTCGCGTCGTCGGGAAACGAGATTATTCGAACCGAACGTGACGTCCCGCTCACGGCGAGCATGTGTCCACCGTAACCCACTCGGCATGCGACTGCAATATGTGGACAAGTACAAAGTTGTTTTGTATTGCCGGCACATCAGCCTGTCACAATTCCGGGCTGAGTTCTAGCGGTCGCACCGAATTACTCGAAATTCGGCGGCCGGGATTACGGCTTTCGGGTGACGGACGTGCGGTGGACATGCGGCTATAGTAAATGTAAGTATTGCTACTTCGGCACCATTGTCTCGTTTTCCGAGACGTATCGGTGACGGCATCGGTAGACAAACGCCCTAAAGGTAAATTTTCTGATATAGGAAATGCAAAAGAGATAATTAGGGTAAAATAAATTCTTTAATAATTTGTTGGGTAGTTATAATTACTTAGTTTATATTAAAATACACCTTAAACATCTTTAAAAACTAGTTTTAAATTATTGTAGACATTTTATTATGTCTAGTTTGTAGGTATCTACTGCTCCAAAGGAGATCCATTAAAATTTAGAGTTTTAAAAGTAATTATTTAGAGTATGTTTTAAGTCCTTAGTTTTTTATCTAAATATTAAACATGAAAGTAAATAATTTACAATACATTTTGATTATTTAATAGATAATATAATGAATGTCTATCAAAATGTTATTACATAACATCACGCCCTGTTTCCCCGAAGGGTTGGGTAGAGGCGCAACTATAGGACACCCACATTTCGCCAGTTATGTTTAAGTCCCATGTAATAGGGGGCAAGCATATTGCCATCAACCGGGCACAAATCCGGACTCCGGGCTGGTACTGAGAAATTATAAATAGAAAAACCCATTAACACTGCCCGACCTGGGAATCGAACCCCGGACCTCATTAAAAACTCTACTTCAAATAAAAAATTGCGCGTGCAGCACCATACACGTGATAGAAGTGATACTTCTTAAAAAATAAGAATTAGAGAGTTAGTGTGAGAGACAGAGAGAGTTATATCTTTCTTCTCTCTCATGTAACGAAATCTGCCTAAACGTGACGCGTCCTTAGATTCACTTCAAATGTTTTGTTGTTGTAGACTATCCCTTAAGCGACTGCTACACGGTCGCCAACCGCGTCCCGACAGCGATGACCTTGGTGGTTTACAACTGTATAGTTGGTGGTTTACGACCAAATTTCAAACAGCTCTGCCTCTGTCGGGGACGCAGTTGGCAACCGTATAGCAGGCACTTTATTATAACCGAAAGATTGCTAAGTGGTTTTCTAAATAAAGATATCGTATAACTTAATAGCAGAAGAGAATATGTCGTGTCTTCAAGTAATTGCGATACATTTCGTTATTGGTCAGGTTAAAAGGTCTGTTCACTCTAGAAGATTGAAATACGGGAACGATATAAAATATACTACATTTTAAATACCCTCACTATTACTTATCTACAATCAATGTATGAACAGATTGTCAAATACAACGTAGATTAAATATCTTGGTCCATTGTTGTCTATTTCCAGTCTGTTTTTCTTTGGGTCACTATTTTATTGTTTTCTATTAAGCTGTTACATATCACGTTATCATAACGTCCTTGTATAGTTATTTTATATCTTACAACAACATTATTTTAACGAGAATAAAGATCACTACAATTCTGCCAATGCTGAATCAGAGGTAAAAGGACTGTAAACTTTAATTAACATTTTTTTTTTACATGATACAAACTATATCAATGAAAATATAAATATAGCAGTGATAGCCTAGTTGTGTGATCGTCGGACTGCCAGGTCTCGAGTTCGAACCCAAGGCTCGAACCTCTGGGTAGTTTGCCGCCCGATAAGGACCAGGCCCGGGTCGACGACGGCGCGTTGTCCTCAAAGAGATGTCAGCAGAATTGACGGGGTCCGCTAGGGCCGATGCCTGCCGGGGTTGCGAATAAGGTCGAAAGGGACATCGTGGCCCCCGGCAACACGGCAACTGAAGGAACACGGGTGGGTTTTAATCAGTAAGAGTCTGACACGCCCTCCCGCTCCGCCCAGAGCGGGAGAAGTTATTTGATATTATAGCCCTTTCAGGTAGATTAAGTTCAGCTGCATATGCAGTAAGAAAAAAAAGGCAGTTAACTGATGTAGCCACAGCTAGGTTAGTATACTTTGCTTATTTCCACAGTATTATGTCTTATGGTGTTTTGCTGTGGGGATCGGCAGCTGACGTAGATTCAATTTTCATTTTACAGAAGAGGGCAATTCGCGCGATCTACAAAATGAGTCCTCGTGAGTCCCTTACAAATAAATTCAAAGAAATTAATATACCGACTCAGCCTTCTCTTTATATCTTAGAAAGTATTTTGTATGTTCGCAAAAACCTAGGACTTTTCAAAATAAGAAGCGATTTCCATAATTTAAATACACGTAGTAAACATGAAATTGTGATACCCAAATTTAGATTAACTAAAACTAGTAAGTCATTTCTTATAAACGGTATCCGCTTTTATAACAAGTTGCCAAAGTCTGTTACAGAATTAAGCGATGGAAAGTTCAAAACCCATATCAAACGTGTCCTTATCAAAAAAGCATATTATAAGATTAAAGACTACGTTGAAGACAAGGAAGTCTGGCAATAATTCCTTCTGCACATGTGGCTTCCCTGGTACCTCATTAACGGCATAATAATGTAAATGTCTATTAACTGCTCCCAAATTACGATGATTATTTTATTTTACTTTTTTTTTTACCTACTTCATTGACATAATTTCTTCAGTATTTGACATAATATACCTACAATTTTCTATATATATATATTTTTTTTAAATATAATTAGATTTGTTACAGCTGACTACAGCTGTATCATGCCACTAGGCAATCATGTCATTTGGTTTAAATAGGTCCTTATTTTTATTATTTTGTTTATCTTTTATATAGATTCTTTTCTTTTAGATTTTGTGAATGTGAGAACGTTGTAGGCTGTAGACTTGTGGACCATTTTCTATTTTACTAAGTACCTGGTACTTGTTGATAGGCCTACACTGTCCTCCCATACCTATTAACACTGTAATTTGAAAACATTGTAGAAACAATTTATTTTGAAAAGAGTAACCGTGGAGTTTCTTGCCGGCTCTTCTCCATAGGAAGCGACCAATTGGAACCGTGCACCTAGCTTCTGACGTTTCATAAGTGCCCTTGTAGGTTTATGTGAAATAAAATATTTTGATTTTGATAATTTCCCACCCAAAAAAAAAGAGCGCACCTCTGACTTTTCGAATTTATGTGCGTTTTGTAATTATCACTTGCTTCAAAAACGGTGTAGGAAAACATCATCAGGAAACCGGTTTGAGAGATATTTCGCGACAGCATGTGAAGTCAAGTCAGAGGCCCATGGGCAGCATAAAAACTTTGACACCAGGTTAGTCACTAACCAGACGAAAAGAAAGCATGAATAGGCCTGTGTCAAAATTTTTCTTTGTCCGTCTTGTAGATTATTAAAAAATATTGAACACGTATTTTTTTCTTTTTTGACGTAATCAAAAGATTACGGAGATACATTGAGTTAAAATGTGGCATGACGTCACGCCTTGCTAGATTTAATAGTGCGTTGTGACGTAGCGAGCCTCCACTCCCCAACTTTAATGCGTGTTTTCTAAGTTATTTTTGATTAATATGATAAAGTAAAAAATACGTGTCTAATTTTTTTTTTTCTTTTTTTTTACCTAGGCAACTACCCTAATATGCCTTATCATGCCTTATCACGTTCATTGGAAGACATAGACATCTTTTCTAATAATCTGGGTATATAATATAAGTCACTAATCCTTACGCAATTAAATGATACTTATGTAAGTGTTGAACTGCCTGCCTATTAATGCATTGTTGCATTGTTGGCTATTATATATTTTTATAATTTTATTTGTCTGTAAGTACAATTTTTTCTAAGTGTTCGTTGCTTTTTAATCTTTATTTTTATTCAATTCAAATTCAAATTCAGATTATCAAATTTAATAATGTACTAGTATAACCTTAATAATACTATATAATTTTAACTTTAAGGGCTACCATATACTATACTGTTTGCTTGTTTTTATTGCATGATGTGGTCTCCTATAATTGAGGGAGCACATAGATTGTTGTTCTTGTCGTTATATTATAGCATGTAAGGTGTATTCTTTGTTGGAGATCCTAATAAAATAAAATGAAATAAAATAAAATAAGCGCGACTGCTGAGCATAGGGTCCGGTTCGATACCCAGGTCAAATAAAGCGATTATTAGGTTTTCCTTTGGAACTTTTTAGTAGTAGCCTGGTCACTGGCCGGATTACTGGATAAACGGCCTGTTAAATAAATTGATTGACTTACTGATATCTTTTCTCGTGTTCTTTACACAAGTTACTAATTAATGGAGATATCCGTTATAAATAACAACAATACAATAAATGGACAGGAAAATGTTGTCGTTAATCATTTGGGCAGGTTGTGCCCTTCGAGTCTCAAGTCAGTGAACTCATTGGCGTCTTACTGCTCCCAAAACGGTGAAGGAAAATATCGTAAGGAGTAAGGACACCTCCTAGGACCAAAAATTTGAAAACATGTGAGATCCATCAACGCACACTGGGCCCGCGTGGTGGATTATGGCCCACTCTCTCTTACAAAGAGGAGGCCTGTGTACCAGCAGTGGGATCGTTATAGGCTGATTGTGCTATGGTCAAAAAATATAGAAGAAATTAGAAGTGTTAGGTGATCTCACTACATTAAAATAATATTTAAGAAGGAACTATTTCCTTACTTTCTGAGTTTGTCTTGGATATTACTAACATCGGTGAAGGAAAAACATCGTGAGGAAACCAGTACCCTAATTGCGTAACTTATTTTCGTAAACAATTTTGCCTAATTTGTTTCATTTTGACAGTTCAACAACATTCATTGCGTTATTTACATTGCTGAGCAGATTTTTTTTTCCAACTTTTGAAGCAATGGATTAGCAATCTGTTTCAAATCGAAACAGATTGTGATTGTGTTGCATTACGCAATTAGGGTACTGGACTTATCTATACAAATAAAATAAAATCGCAGCGAAGTCAAAGCTGTACATTGAAATTAAAAAAGAAAAAGTAATTGCTACGAGGTCTGGGATCGATTCTAATGCCGAAAATATAGTTTTTAGAATTTTTATCTGTTTGTCTGAATGAGTTTTTCATTTCTCTGTCGATCTGTGATCGAAGATATAATGGAATTGTAAAATAGACATTTGTAATGGGTATTTCGCCCTTGAAGAATATTACACTATCATATTATGTCATATACCTATCTACGAAGCTCACAAATTACCCATGTTATGTCTATTTTACAATTTAGTTATGTCTTTGATAATGGATCTGTGATCGTAGATATGATGGTGTAATACCCACTTTATAGAAAAATACTGATAAAAAAAATGCTGCAGTCTTGTCATTGTATAAACAGCCAGTGTGAATTAAAAAAATACCTAAGGGTCAGCTCACACCGAGACGCGAAGCGACGCGCACTTTTTTAAGATCCGATAAAACATCGAATTTATTTACTACGCAAATAAGGTACACGCGCTGCGCAGCACCACGCATCTCAGCGTACTTTGACACGCGTTCACGCTCGCACTGAAATATACCTTTTTGTGAGGAAAATAAGTTCGATACTTGTTTAAAAGTGCGCGCAGCGTCGCGTCTCGTTGCGTCTTGGTGTGAACTGACCCTAAGCGGGACGACCCGCGGCAGTGACGCGGTGTGTTCCATATTCAAAATTTAAAAAAAGACTAATTGGTACTAGAATAATCATGTTAATATTATCAATTAATATTTTAGAAAAACTACAACTTTTCACTTTCCTTAAATTCGAAATGAAAAGTAGAGTGTTTAACACGGGTGAAAGTCATTAATTTCTACTCAGACTATAGCCGTCTAAATACCTCGTATGGGAATTGATTCCTTTCGACCCTTGTATAACAATCTACTATTTTAGTACGCAAATTCTACCGGACAGATTCTGTTAATTTTTTGCATAGATTTCTATAGGTCTGGTCAAACTGTAGGGTATAAAATATAGCCAATTTAAGTCTGAAATCACCAACCTTTCTTGAGCAAGCGCGGTGATCAATGCTCGTACCTTCTCTGTATGAGACAATAATAGACTGCATTGAATAATATTACGTATAGTAGTTAAATAAATTGTTACGTACGTAGTTGTTTGTGTTAACTATTTATATTAACTGAAACTGTCAGGTTTCATGAATTATGCAAAAAATCAACATTCAATTCATGAAGTTACATAACGATTGGACGCCTTGGGAACGAGTTTTATATATTGATAAGCAGTTAGTGGGTAGTAACAGTGATAAAGGGTCTTTTAGGGTCATCGAATTACAAAATTCTTAAATATTCATTACTGTCTCGTTTTCTTGCGTAAGGTAAAAATTGTATTGTGTTTATCTGTTAGGGAAAAGGAATGACAACAAAAAACAGTCGCCATATTTATTTCCTGACGTAAACTATCCTTATATTATGCATATTACCTGTACATATTAATTTCGATGGTTCACTTCTGCCAGGCGTCCCGCGACGGCTCACTTTTTTATCCGTCAACAAGATTATTCAAAACGATTGGACACGTATTTTTTACTACATTGCCAAAAAATTACGGCGATAAATTGAGTTAAAATGTGCCATGACATCACTAGTATGTAGATTTTATACTCACTTGTGACTCCCACTGCGTTTTATCTAAGTCATTTTTTATTACTAAGCTGGACTCCTTTAAAAAAGATTGGTCCTTGGAAGCTCTGGACAGAGAGAGGTGGAAAAAGAGTAGGGAGGCCTTTGCCCAGCAGTGGGACAATAAAGGCTAAAAAAAAAAAAAGATAAAGCAAAAAATTAGTGTCTAATATTTTTTTATCTACTCTCATAGCGTAATATTCGAATTATGAACTTCAAAACGAGTTTATATTGACATACTTTATAAACAGAATACCGAAAAATAGAATCATATTATAACACTTTTTCTCTAACAAAATAATACTATAAAACAAATTTTTTTCTGTTACGATACAGCGCTAATCCAAGAAGTTAATATCACCAAAGAGTTTCCATCAACTTTTGTCGGAGGACAGCAGCACCCGCTGTAGCGCATGTGCGGTGATGTGCTGGTGCAGGCGACATTCATTTGTTTTGTAGTACTTACTGAATTTTGTGGGATTTTTTAATTTATTCTTGATCTTTAACTTTGATCTTTTATTTAGTAGGTATTTGTTTTAATCCCAATGTATGAGAGTAGATAAAGTAGTGTATGAAACTGCACATAACTAGGTATTAAAACATTCGTGTGATACTATTAAAAAATACCCCTTATTATGCAACAGTTTCATAAACTACTATTATTATCTGACTGACGGACTAAATAGAATTTTCCGACATTCTTAGATATGAGTCCCATAAAAGGTAATAAGCCTATAGAGATGTGAAGAAAAGGGTGTAAAGTTCACTCAACCTTATAGAAAAGGGAGGATTCTCCGACCAGACGGGTTGTGAGCAACTGCTCGACGATTCAAGTCGGGTCGTTGTGTATATGCTGATCGCGCGGCTCGCGCGAATTTTGCGTGACATCAGTTCGCATGTGACGATGCAGATCACAGGCCCATGAAATATCGTAGGTTAGGTACAAATTAGTACTGTGTAGGTATTCCACGTTGGTTTGGCAACGGTTAAACCAACCCACGGCCAACTAACCCGCACTGAGCCCACGTGGTGGATTACGGCCCACTCCCTCTTCCAGAGGCCCGTGTCCCAGCAGTGGGAACATCATAGACCGTTTAAGAGTGAACAGTGAAAAGAAAAATCATCGCAGTGTATAAACAATATCTTTAAACACGGTTTAAAGGTCATTGGAACATTGTTTTTATTTAATGTTAATGATAACGTTTATTGATTGCTAATTAGTTTCGAACAGTGTCAAAGAGGCCTCTTTCAAGTCTGAATTATTTATTTTAGTTGTACATTCCAAGATTTGTAGTAGACTAGCTGTTGCTCGCCACTTTGTCTGAGTTTATTTTGTATTTCATCATTTTTTAGGGTTCCGTACCCGAAAGGTAGTAACTATACACGTTACTAACCTCTCCCCCCTCCCCCGTCATCCCTCACTTCTCCTCCTCTTCTGGGTCCAAAACCCAGAATATGAATTAATTCGTGCTAATCGAATTGCAAGTTACAGAAGATTAAATTTAATTATTTTGAAATTTAATTGTTATATTATTATTTATAAATTTAATTATTGTATTATTACTTTTAAATTTAATTATTATATTATTATTTATAAATTTAATTGTTATATTATTACTTTTAAATTATTATATTATTATTTTATATTTTTTCAATTTAATTACAAGAAATTGTATAAACAATATATTGTTGATATAATTTTTTACGTCTCATCAATCTTAGTCAGGTAGTTTTTGTGCAAATATATTACTTTCAGTTACTAGATACTAATTATGCACTAAAACCGGTTCCCAAGTCTAAAAATCAACATTTTTATTCACGGAAGTGTATTATTGATCACCTGATATTATTGATCCTAAGTCGATACATTAACATTGTTCATAGATGCAGAATAATGAGGATAACGGATCTGATAAGCTTACAATAAATTGTGAAGCAGCTGGTTAAAATAACTTACTCAACTTTCCTAAAGGTCAAAATTAAGACTTGTTTAGCCACCAAAGAATTAAAGGTCCGGCTATAAGAAATCGTGTTATGGGTTTTGTATAAGATTCCTATAGAAAGCAACTGCCTCGTTGGTCTAGTGGTCGCAAGCGCTACTGCTGAGTATGAGGTCCTGGGTTCGATTGCCGGATCGGGCAAAGTGTTATTGGGTTTTTCCATCTGGAATTTCTCAGTAGCAGGTTTGATGGCAATAGACTCGCCCCCTATTACATGGGACTGGACTGGAACATAACTGGCGAAATGTGGGTGTACTATGGGTATATCTCTACCTAACCCTTCGGGGATTACAGGCGTGATGTTATGTTATGTTATATTTCTATATAAATAAGCTATAATATAGCATATAATAAGCTTTCTAGCTTAAAGCCACGAAAAAAAAAGTCTGGCAAGCCGAAGAGTGAAAAAATCGGATGAGGATAAACCCTGTAAACGATAGTTAAAAAAAAAAAAACACAAAAAACGGGCAAAAAGCACTGCCGTTTCCGTGCCATAACTTAACTAATATTATAAATGCGAGAGTTTGTTTGTTTGTTACGCTTTCACACGTTTAAATCGGCTGAACAGATTTTGATGAAAATTGGCACATGCGTAGACCATGACCTGGGTTAGCTTTAAGACATAGGATACTTTTATCCCGATATTCCCATGGGAACCGAGACACCATAGGTTCTTCAGATCATTCGTGTCACTAGTACTGTACATGAAGCGACTGCCTATCTGACCTGCAGTTACTGGGTAACATGACACCCATTAATTTGACTGGTTGTCAGAATTTCGGGCTTCTGACTACCCGTAACGACTGTCAAAGATCTACGAATAACAGCCAGCTTAACATGCTTTCCGAGGCACGAAGGATTCTCGGTGCATAACGATGGTCACCCATTCACGGATCGACCTCAGCAACCTTTGCAGAACGACCTGTGCAGCTGTAGCTTTTTATTTCGTAGTAGTAAGCGGTTTGTATAGTTCAAATGTTACTACTGACCGTGTCGTTGACCGAACCTCTAATTTATTCATTAATCTTGACAAACTTGTTTTAGAAAGTCTCAGTAATGTTATTAATATTACGTTGACTTGGATTGGGGTTATCGAATTTAAGTTACTGTGTTAAGGTCACAAAAAATTAACTACCTCGACTGCTTTGTTTTTCTAGTGGTCGCAAACGTTACAGTTGAGCGTGAGGTCCTGGGTCCGATTCCCGGGTCGGGCAAAGTGTTATTGGGTTTTCCATCTGGAATTTCTCAGTAGCAGCCCGGAGTCTGGATTTGTGCTCGGTTGATGGCAATAGGCTCGCCCTCTATTACATGGGACTTAACCATAACTGACGAAATGTGAGTCTTCTTTTCGTGTGGTTAATAACTAACCTGAGGTCAGAGTTATAAAGCCGCCCATGGGCCTCTGACTTGGCTTCTCATGCCGTTGAGAAATATCTCTCAGGCATGCCGGTTTCCTCACGATGTTTTCATTCACCGTTTTTGAAGAAAGTGATAATTATAAAATACGCACATGAATCCGAAAAGAAAGACGTGCGTGCCTTGGGTTTGAACTTGAGACCTATGACTTGGCAGTCGGACGGTCACACCACTAGGCTATCACTAGCAGTGAGATGTGAGTGCACTATAGATACATCTCTGACTAACTCTTTGTGGAATACTGGCGTGATGTTTATGATATGTACATAACTTTTGGATGTTTTTTTTCTATTAAGTTCCATCATCATGTCAAGACTAATGTTCATATATATATATACGTCATGTCATCACATAATCGGCTTATAATGTTCCCACTGCTGGGACACAGGCCTCCTCTCTGTGATAGGCAGTGGGCTGTAATCCACCACGCGAGCCCAGTCATGTCATATTAACCAGTAATCCTAACTATAATAATAACGTCTGTGCAATTATGGACGAAGTTATCTTGACGAATAACTACCGGAGACATATTATGAAGGACGGTACGGTTGACGTGTGTCGGGCATGCCATCGTCCGGGTGAGTCCACCAGACATATTATCTCTGGTTGTTCGCGTCTAGCTAACGGCGAGTACCTGCACAGACATAACCAAGTGGCTAGGATTATTCACCAGCAACTTGCTTTGAAATATAAACTTGTGGACTCTGAGGTACCGTATTACAAGTATGTGCCCAACCCAGTTCTCGAAAATGACCATGTCACGTTGTACTGGGATCGGTCTATCATTACTGACGGGACTATTATGGCAAATAAGCCTGATATAGTAGTGATAGATCGATTAGCGCGCCGCGCAATGATAGTCGATGTTACCATTTCACATGACGAGAACCTCGTGAAAGCTGAGAAAGAGAAACAAATAAAATATCTCGACTTAGCACACGAGGTTGTTGACATGTGGGATGTGAGCTCGGCTATCATTGTGCCGATTGTCGTAATGGCTAATGGCCTGATGGCCGAAAGCCTCGACCAACTGTTGGATTAAGCGCCTGAACCAGAAGGCCGTACTCCTCGATACGGCCCGCATTGTGAGAAGGTTCCTGTCTCTGTAGCCCTAACCACCGGTAGCTTGGACCCTGCTCCCGACACCGGCGGACTTCTATTTTTTATATTTTTGAATGTTTTTTATATCTTTTTAGAGTATGAAATATTTAAAAATGTAATTATATAATATATGAAAGAAAATAAATAAACGGAATCCTTAATGTTATAAATGCGAAAGTAAGTTTGTTTGTTACGCCTTCACGCTAAAACGGCTGAACGGATTTGGATGAAATTTGGCACATATATAGATGATGCCCTGGAAAAGAACATAGGATACTTTTTTTTTTCCCACGGGATCGAGACTTATGCTGGTGAAACCGCGGGGCGCAGCTAGTAATAATATAAATGCGAAAGTGAGTTTGTTTGTTTGTTACGCTTTCAAGCTAAAACGGCTGAACAGATTTGGATGAAATTTGGCACATAGGTAGACCATGACCTGAGTTAGGACATAGAATACTTTTTATCCCGTTATTCTCACGAGATCGAGACTTTTGTGGGTGAAACCGCGTAACGCAGCAAGTTTGACTATAATTCCTTAATATGGCTGCAAGAATGTAGGTACCTATTATTAAAATGGTTAAAGAACTTGGGCAGATAAGTACGGCATTCCTAAATACTATAAAATTGAAAATGATCTGTTATTTGACCAGGTATTAGACGTTAGGATAACAGTAGCAGTGAGCGAAAATAACGATAATAATGAAATTATTTAAGGACAATTAGATTATCTTTCAAAGGTTAATGGAAACAGTTCTATCCATGTCGATATGGTAAAAGGCCAAGAATCTATTGTAAAAGAAATATCTGGAAAAACATGTGCAAATAAAATATAACTCAAAGTTGAAAATGGCAAGAACATTAAGGAAATAAATAAACATGTTTTGGATACCTAATTTTAATTTAAACAATACAGGTAAGTAAGTGGCTCATTTAAAGTTGACATCTTTATTTATTATTTATACCGTAATAATAGCCTGTTATTCATAGTATTAAAGATGCAGATGTGCCAGCTCTGATTTTGAATCACAATTAAATTCCATAAAAAACTTGACATGTAAAGGTTACATCTTGACTATTTTATTTGATAGTTTTCAACTATTATCTGTAGGTAAGCCAATTTCCGTTGTAGATTCTCATTTTATTCAAACAATTTTTGTAATCAAATTCGTTTTTAGGGTTTCGTACCTCAAAAGGAAAAAACGGAACCCTTATAAGATCACTCGTGTGTCTGTCTGTTCGTCTGTCACAGCCAATTTGCCCCGAATCTAATGGACCGATTAAGTTGAAATTTGGTTTATGGGACATAAGCTTTGCTATTCTGTCCCCCGAACAGTTCACGCGCGTCAGGTTCGTGAACGTACTCTGTTCGCGCTAAGCTCTTGTCGTACGAACTCTGGCTTACGCTGCCCTATTCATAGAATGTTGGAATCCTATAATTCAAATTTTATTGATATTGATATATTTGCATGTTCAAAATATAAATTTAAATCTAATATTATAACATTTTTATCATAATTGAATCTTATTATTATTATTTATTTATTGTTTAATTTAATTTTAGTAAATGAAATTGTTTCTCATATAATTTGATTTTTTAGCTATAGCTAGCTTTATGTAACTTATTTATTTAATAAAAAATTATTTGTTGATTCTGGTAATGCTCGTCTAGTGGCAACCACTGTTTTTAAATATGTTTTACCTGCGGATAATGCAGTGGACTGCAACATTGTCACCAAAAAGTTATGTTAACCCTTAGTATTATTATATGTTGTAGTTGTTTATTATCCCTTAATAAATAAAATAAAAAATAAAATATCTATTTCTGTGACCCAAACACGAACGTATAACGTAAATAAATGAATTTTGAATATAGGGATCACTTTAGGGAGCAAATAAGAAAAAAATAATTTTTGCTTACAGTACCGAGTGATTTAACAAATGAAAGGGCTTGTTGCGAGAATCTTAAACAAATTTTTTGATATAATTTTTAAATAAAAACTTTTAAAGTTATTTAAGAGCAGTGGTGGCCCAGTGGTAACGGCCGCGACTTACGAATTGTAGGTCGTAGGTTCGAACCCAGACAGGCGCTTTACTTTGTGTAAATTATTTCATCACCACTGCTCTCAAAACGGTGAAGGAAAACATCGTGAGGAAACCGGCATGTCCTAGAACCGAAAATTCAAAGACATGTGACATCTACCAACCCGCATTGGGCCCGCGTGGTGGATTACGGCCCACTCCCTTTCACAGAGAGGAGACCTGTGTCCCAGCAGTGGGAACATTTATAGGCTGATGATGATGATGAAAGTTATTTAAGAAATTCGATGAAAATTTACCATTCCCCCTTATCTCCGAAACTATTGAATCTAAAATTTTGAAAAAAATACATATGGCTCTTTACTCATAGATTACAGGAAAACCTATAAGTAGTCTATGGTCTTACAATAACAAGGTAAATCTCTCAATATTGTGCGTACAAACTTACATTTGCAGTTGGAATGTATGGGATGACATTTATTTCAACTACAATGTTAAGTTTGATCTTGGGATAAAAAAAATCATCTCATCTACGGAACCCTTCATTGTGCATAGTCCGACATGCACTTATTTATGTATTAGTTTTGCATGTAGGTATCGGCATCTACGCATCATCTTTATTATTTTTATCTTCATCACATTCATTGCAGACTTCCATAGAATCTGTATTTATCATGTATTCCGTTCTTTTTGCAGCAAGTAGGTAGTATTTAATGTAATATGTGACACTATTGTAAAGTTTTTACACCGTTGTCATTGTGTTCTTATCTAGTTTATCGAAATCGGGTGATTGAATTTATCTAAAGCATTTGTAAAACGAAACACGTGCAAGTGTGCAGTGTAATATTTTTAAACAGCTTAAGTAGGTATAGTAAAATGCTATGTAGTCAGAAAATCGCGGAAAATTAATACATTTGATAATATGAAAGCTCAAAATGTTTTAGAAGTTTTATTTTTAAAACGTAACCCTCTCGCCATATCCCCAAATGTTCTATAACAGGAAAACAAGACTTTAGAAGGCTTCCTTGTTTGACTACGTCACCCTAATTTTAGTAACAAGTAACCACTACGGTCGATGTGATTTGCTTTCTCCGTTTCAGACCAAATAAAAAACCAAGACATAATGCTGCGAACAATACAGTGAAGCATGCCAAAACTACACCTCCGCTCTATGCATACACGCTCACACGCACGCATATACAACCATTTACAATGAAATTACACCTTACTAAGTGCACACATGTTTACGAAACCGGCTTCACGTCACTGTTGACAGCGCCATGTTTTGATTTTTTATTTGGTCTGAGATTTTGAATCGAAAGTGCGGTATCAAAAAATGAACTTCGTCTTTCGTATCGACTTAATGGTGACTCGCCCTCTGCACCTGCAAATTCTTATTATATGTTATCAGAATGAACAGACCACTCCCATTTATTATTTCCGTGCAGGCAGGATTATGCTGACACCTTTATCTATAAGTACTTTACATAACCTATGACAACAATAATTCTGAGATAATGATATGAGAGATCCTTATCCATTAGGAGGTACATACACTTATCAGCTGATAGATCTGTAAAACTCCTAAAATATTGTGCAATTTTTTGGATAGTTTAGTCATACAGGCCGAATTTTTATAACAATTTTTCTCGAGTGCACGCATGAATTGTCCATATAAACGTAATACCTAAATCATTTGCAATTTGGGCATATTTCCACCATAATATGTTGTTATTCGGATTTAGATAGTGTTTATCTAGGCTCCAACATCTTTAAAAAAACTTTTCTAAAATGAATTTTAATCGAATTTAATTTCGCACATTTTTACAGCGTAAATAACATGTCTTCAAATTGTTTTTTCTGTATTATAAACAACAATATTTATAATATTGTTTCTGCAGGAGCATAGCTTATATTATCAAGTTACAAATTATCGAAAAAAGAATGGAAAATATTAAGTTTTCAGTTATAATTTTTGGTATTACGAAACACATCCAAATTTATCATAAATTTTCGAAAGCTAGTAGTGCTATCGCGTCAAGCAATAATTGTCAATGTGTGCGTGGTAGTATTGCTCGCTGTAGGTGTATATCGCTCCGACAGGCACTCACACTAACGCAACGTGCTTGGAATTGAATTTTGCACACATCTCGATTTGTAGTTGCGAGCCGTATTTGCAGGCATCTTAAAACAATAATATGGCATTAATAAAACCAGTAGAATAATGTTATAACTTATAAAAAATGGTGCACGGAGGAAAGAATTAAGTCTAGACGTGTAGAAGTAACATATTCATGAACTTGCTAAATTGTTGTTCTTTATTAACAAATATTTACATAAATACTAAATAACAATAATACCAAAGGTCGCATGCATCGGTAATAGTTGTATTATATGTAGTCACATCTATTATCGTAAAGATGTCAGTTTTAAATATAACTATAACTTGTTTTTAAACTGGCCATACGGATTCGGGATGTGCAGGTAATGTACTTATTTATAGACTTATGAATTCTGCTTCTTTCAATATTATTGTCAAATCTTAAGTATGCCATACGGGTGAGATTTTGATCAATTTATGCCTATTTAAGAAAACTACAACAATATTTTTGTTACTTAAAATCTATGTTAGACAAAAAAAAAATACCAAGCCTTTGATCTAATTAATCTCATTTAATTCTTATTGAAATTCAAAAGTGTCTTTACTACCAGACCATTTTTATGTAAAATTAACGTATACGCTAGGTAAGACTTGCAATTATTAACTTTAAGCGGTTATTATTAACTATTTGAGGTCTTAAGATTGCATGATTTGCATGGAGTGCCACAAGGATCATACTTTGGTCCATTTCTTTTCACGACGACGCACGTTGTTTCTTAATTTATTAAACAAGTTCAAACTCAAGCTCAAAGCAGTTAATTCAATTGAGCCATTTACAAGCATTTTTAAATTGTCAAAGAGTCGGTCGGTCAGAAATATGAAGCTATTTGCCCATTCCAAAGCATATTAGGTTCTTCGTTTAAGAAACTCCACGGACACTTTTGTAAATAAATAATTGTTAGAAAATATTGGTTACATCATTCATGTAGAAATTATACATGTGAGAACAATGTAGAAAGACGTACCTACGTATTAAAAGCGTTCGTAATAAATAGATAAAACAAAGAACAATTCAAAAATTAAAATAAGCCATGGCAGTTAAGAGATGATCAGTCCCAACTGACGGCGCCCGTTCACGAACATGACGCGTGGCTCAGCACCATTCGGCTCAACCATTTTGAAGGGAGTTATTTAGTATTAGTAATTCCATATTTATAGCTTTATTTGTTGCTTTGGTATCAAAATGTAATGCTAATGGAAAATACAAGTCTATTGTCAAATGGAAAAAAATATTGGCATTATTAATGAGTAACATTTAACCTTTTGATTGAACGCACCCATTAGCCTTAAGTTTAGAAGAATCCTTTAATAAATATTATTTTTTTAATGAACCGGCGACATTAGACTAGAATCAATATTTAGAAGCAAGCGTATCGTACGAAAGTAATCACAATATAAATTAAAACAATGGAATTATTATTTGGGATATGTTCCTTGCCGTCATGTTGACAACATTGCATGTCAAGCTTAGTTGCAATAATGATAAAGTTCAAAATGGCTTGACAAGCAGTGGTGCCCCAACATAACGACACAGAACAAGATATTTATTTGGATAAATGGGAGAGATAAGGCAAAGTAGGTAATAAATATAAAGCTATTAAATTACTTATCTACATACATATTAATTTTGGTTTGCAACAGGTCATTACTAGACATTAAAAAAAAAACAATTAATTATCTAGCCAAAGATAACGATGCAGGAAAGATTTTGATTTAGATAACGATAAAGTCCGGTATCCACTTTTTTTTGATAATTTATAGTTTCTTTATTGCATCTTTCAGATAACTGTGATTCTATAATACAAAAATGTTATTGATTTTTGTTGCAGTAAAAGATAAAGATCATTTATTTGTCCAAAACATGAGTATACACACACATGGCATGCAAAATGTTACAATTAAATTATATCACAGTCATGTTTTGCCTTAACGGCGTACAAATATAAGTAGGTAGGTTAATACATTTAATCAATTAATTATAAACTTATCCATTATTATTAACAGTCCAAATTGGAATTTAAAAATTAAAATGTACCACAGAATAATGTCAACAACTCTTATTATTATAATTTATTGTAATCTATTATATTCTTAATTATAATCTGCATCTTGATCTGATTTAAATTTATATTATAATTTTTAAATATAAATTTTATTAAAAAATATTTTTTACACTATATATTTTTAAGGTAGATTTTATTTAGAAGCAAGTGTGATATTATTTGTAATTTATTTAGAGAGAAGACTAGTCAAGAAATAAGCCTTTATAACTAAGCGGGGTACTTTCGCACGAACAAAGTTATACCATTTTTTATTATTTTAAACACTGCTTAAATTAATTACTGCTTGAATTAAATGCTATTTAGATTAACCCATTATAAAACACGTGGAATGGTTAGTTAATTTATTACAGTAACTATTCGACCGAGCTCTGCTCGGGTGAAAATAGATAAACATATCGTCCAGGTATACCAACGTTGTATCACATTCCCGAGGCTGTGAAAATAGAGAAAACGAATTTTCTCAGATATGAAACCTAGCTACTTCGACTTTTCGCTCCCGTAAACCATTATAACCATATTGCAACTTTTATCGAAATCGTTAGAGCCGTTTTCGAGAACGTGATCACAAATGTATAATTACATACAGTGTGAGTCTTTATAATGTACACTTATCAAAATGAGGGAATATATGCTTAATTTTATCGACGGAAAAAATATAAAAAGAAATATAATTTTATTTTTTTATTTTACTGTATTCTTTTTTAACAAAGTGGTGTAACTTTTAAACTTAATGATCTATCGCTATGAAACAAACTCTATGATGATTGGAAGTAATTAGGCGTCCTCATAAAATAAAAATTACTGAAAAAAAATACCCTCAATTGAAAATAAACATATTTTTTAGCAAAAATCTGTTTTTTTTTCAATTTTTTTTATAATAATCGTAAAATTTCTCAATAAGACGCCAAATAGAAAAAAGAAAAAAAAAACAATTAGTTTTTTTTCCGTCGATAAAATTAGGTAAGCATAGATTGGGATCATTTCGATATGTGCACATTATAAAGACTCACACTGTATATACAAACGTTGCTTGTATTTTAATAGTATAGGATAGGACATACAAGATAAAGTAGTCATAAAATTCCTTCAGCAACCGAAAGTCCTGATATTCGATTTACATATATTATTTTACTAGCTTCTGCCCGCAACTTCATCCGCGTGATTTTTTTTCTTTTAACGTAATATATCCTATGATTCTCGGCAGTACTGTAGTTTCCCATTTGTTGGATAATTTTTGGAATCGGATCAGTTGTTCACTTGTTCCGTAGATTACTCTCTATATACAAACTCGTAAATAGTTACCTATTTATAAAATATTAGTATAGATTTTAGTTCTTGTTTTGTGGCGGCAGAATGGAGGTCGCGGTATTTCAGAGCATATGAAAATTTTAGGAAGAAATTTTACTACAGTATTCATAATTTTCAGGCAAACATTTTCCGAACTCCTCTCGAGCAAAGCTCTGATCAAAGAGATTTAATAAAATAGTTTCTAAAAAGGCTTGAATCAATTGTTATTATGGTTCAAGTAAATACGGGGAAAGGACGGATATCTCTCGATTTTTCTACATTAGCAACACTGTCACGTATTCCGGGCTGAATTTAAACAAGGTCTCTCTCACATTGTCCCGGAAAAATGTGGATAGGATTTTTAGAATAAAAGGAATATGGAACTGATGTATGAACCGCACGTAAAGAAGCTTAGCAGTGGTTTTTGAAAGCGTATTTTGTGACAGCTCGAATTATAGGCCAGACTTTATTCACATTTCATTAGTTAGCTTATTCGTCGATAAATTAGAGCTTCTTATGATCGCTTGACTATACCGTAGCCCCTAGGGCCTAGGGGCTAACGCAGCATAAACGCAGCGCTTCAAATGCTACGGCCTACGCAAGGGTCTAGGCCCGTAGTGTTCGTAGCGCTGCATTTATTTTCGTAGAAAACCTTTTTGAAGGACATTCTTTTTTTCAGGAATTATTTGGATAAACTAATTCAAAATTCAAAATATTTTATTTCACATAAACCTACAAGGGCAATTATGAAACGTCAGAAGCTAACTGCACGGTTCCAATTGGTCGCTTTCTATGGAGAAGAGCCGGCAAGAAACTATACGGTTACTCTTTTCAAAATAAGTGATTTCTACAATGTTTTCAAATTACAGTGTCAATCGTTTTGCTATTCAGTTTCGGGCGTTGTTGAAATTATTTTTAATTAATTTTTATCTAGTTTCATATAATTAAGTAGTAACTTATTTCATCATCTGCCTAGCCTTTTCCCAACTATGTTGGCGTCGGCTTCCAGTCTAACCGGATGCAGCTGAATACCAGTATTTTACATGGAGCGACTGCCTAACATGGAGCGACTGCCTGACTGACTGAAGTAGTAACTTATTTAATAATAATAATTTATTTATTTGTAAAGGTTGTTGTTAGTTAAGGTCTTAACGTAATGTTAGTAAAAACCACACTCTATATACAAAATTTAAACGCCTGAACCTACGTGTGCAGTCGTATCCAGTGAGCCAGCATGGGGCTGTCCCACTTATCACACAGTACACTCAGGATGCTGTGGGAGCTAGCACGTATTCTACCGAGAATAGAAGCGCACCGTTTCCGTATAATGGCATGAAAACCATCAACCCTGGCCTCGGTGAACAACCCGGAAGCGCTACAAAAGCGTGGTAGACCCAACAGCATCCTGAATAAATTGTTATACTGGACACACAGGGCGTTGTATGCCCTCAGCGTATACCTGACCCACAGACGGCACGTGTAAAAATGACTGGCAGTATGCTCTGAAAATGGTTATTTTGGCTTGCGTCTTGCAACGTACAAATCTGTGGATTAGCATATTTCCTCGGATAGCCATCGCTCTGCGTTCCCTTTATATATCCAGGTCATCATTTAAACTAAGTACAGAGGAATATTTATATTATTGAAGTGAAAAATTCTTTAGCATCGTTGTGATTTGAAAGTCGATGAAACGAAAAAGCGACAGTAAAAAGAGACAGACACAAATTCATAAGATTTAACGTGGGATAAAATGAGATAGGAAGCATTATACAGTGTTCGTGGTTCTCTTTGTGCTCTGCTTCGTACCCCCTCCACTCATTCTCATTATCTTGAAGCCAAAATTTAAGGTTTCACTTCTGCCACGTGTGAATTGCACACTGGTTTTTATGACTACTGGAAATGTATGATACATACATTTTTTTCGTCTATTTCAATTTTGGCAACTTGTTATCAATGTAATCCAGGGACAGTGATAGTACTGTCCATCTAACTGATTACTGATAAGGATGTAGAATCTTATCACCTTCTGGTCATCAATCAAAATAGATATAGGTTCGATTTGGCTTTCACAGAAAAAAATAATTTTCGAGCTCGTGGCTAAATAATAACAGCTGCACGGGTCGATTCATCCGGTTAAGCTACGCTTGCTGGGGTTGGTCTGTGGATGGGTAACCATCTTTACATACCGAGACTCCTCCGTCCTTCGGAAAGCACGTTAAGCCGTTGGTCACGGCTGTCATTCGTGGATCAAAAATGCCCAACGCGCGGGCATTTTTAAGATGGGAAAATATTATTAAACTCGCGACACCGTTACCGACACCTCATTTTTGTAAACGCGATTGTGCTCTTTATTTATATTACGGTACAGATAAATGTTATATGCAAGTATTTTTACTTTAAAGTTTTTGGAAGTTTTTTTTATTTTTGTAAACGCGATTGTGCTCGTTATTTAGATAATAATGTTACGGACCAATGTTCTATACAAGTATTTTTCTTCCACCAAGGCGATCTTGTTCAAGTTTTCACTTCTATCGGCACTCACGGAGTGCTATTGTTTTTTATACACAGCCTTCCAGAATAAATTCTCTAAGTGATGCGGTAACGCATCAAAATTCGCTGCGTAGTTTGGAAGGACAAAGCGGTCTCACAGTCAGACACGAAAACCGACTTTAATTTATAATAAGTATAATTAACTTCAACTAGTATTGACCGCTGTCTGTTTAATGTGATAACCTCATCGCCATTCTGTATAAAATGTACAAGGACCTCTCTATTTATAGGATTTTATCCTAGCCAGAAATTATGGCACTAAGTCCCCCTCTGTTCCTTTTACTGTGCTTGAAGTATTAAATAAATTCTCTGACGTTTCGGATTCATATGCGTATTGTATAATTATCACTTGCTTCAAAAACGGTGAAGGAAAACATCGTGAAGAAACCGGCATGCCTGGGAGATCTTTCTCGACGGCATGTGGAGCCAAGTCAGAGGCCCATGGGCGGCTTTAAAACTCTGACACCAGGTTGGTCACTAACCACACGAAAAGATGAAGACCACTACTCCCAAAACGGTGAAGGAAATCATCACATCAGGGCTATCTAGTTTAGTTGAGGAGTTCCTGTGGCCATCTTCTGGCTCCATCATCAGACCTTGGGTTGCACCTTTGCAAAATAAACGAACCCAACCACAAGGAGGCTATCTTGTTTAGTTGAGGAAATCCTATGGCGACCTTCCAGCTCCATCATAAGAACCTGGAATACACTTTGGGATACCCACTTGTCAAAACAAATCCAAATGGCCGATACAAAACAGAGCTATCTTGTTTTGTTGAAGAGTGCCCGTGACCACCTTGCGGCTCCATCATCAGACCAGCTCCATCGTATCATGTATTTCAAAATGTCCCCGTAGTTAATATATGTATGCCAAGTTTCAGCTCAATCGGATGCCAGGAAGTGCTTCTAAAATGGATGACAATTGGAGAAAGGGGGTGGTTCATTAATTACGTGGGGCATTTAGGGGGGAGGGGGTCGAGCCGAATCTCACTTAATCTCACGTGGGGAGTCTCAGCAAATATCACTTACTTTTTTTCCTCAAAAAACAGTATTGCGAGAAAACTGGGTTAAATTATGTAAAACATGTTTCTCTACTAAAATATAGCTAAATCCTATACAAAAATGAGAGGGTTCCCGCACGAGACCTTCACGGTTTGTCATACGTCGAGCTACTGAGCTTCTGTGTGCAAGCGACAATGGCTTTTGAAGGAGCAAATGATTTTATTGAAAATCACATGGACATATTGGTTCCAGTAGGCACTCTAGAGACTACACGTTAGTCCTTGTGGACTGAATTCGAATGAATATTACTGTTACGAATTTTAGTAGTTCCTATTTAAGTATTTTATTGTTCGATTTTCTCACTGTGATTCTAGACTACGTTCTTAGTAGTCTTAACTAGACTTTTAAATAAAAATAATTAATCAAATTATGTTTTTTTAAATAATCCAACGCAATCAAGCACCGATTAACTTATTTACACTAAAAATACGCATGAAAAATCTCACGTAAGATTAGGGTGATGGGGAGGGGTTCGAGCCAAATCTCACGACATTCACCAACGGAGGAAAGGGCGGCCAAAAACTCCCCAAAATCGCCTCACGTAATTAATGAAAGACCCCTAATTGGAAACATAAAAGCGAAGCAAGCTAATATAAGTTTGTAAAAATAGCTGAGCAGTGATAAGTAATAGTATTATAAAGATACTTAACTTTAATTTGTCGTCTGTAAGTGCGCCAGTACCCTTCTTCCGTCATGTATTTTGATATCATCATCGTTTGTGTTTGGGGAATCAAACAGCTGCAAAAACATCCATCTCACTACTAGAACTACGTACATATTCATTAACTAACTCATTTACAGTTCCTCATCTCTAAACTTAATTTCCATCAACATGAATAAATTCATCAAAATATTATTGTTTGTTTATCAAAAGTTCAAAGTTTAGACAAGTAATTATACAATAATCATTAGATAATAGACTGCCTTATTGGTCTACTGCTGAGCTTGGTCTTGGGTTCGATTCCCAGGTCGAGCAAGGTGTTATTGGGTTTTTCCATCTGGAATTTCTCAGTAGCAGCCCGGAGTCTGGATTTGTGCCCGGTTGATGGCAATAGGCTCGCCCCCTATTACATGGGACTTAAACATAACTGGCGAAATGTGGGTGTTCTATTGGTACAACTCTGCCCAAACCTTCGAGGAAACAAGGCGTGATGTTATGTTATATGTAAATAATCTGAATGTAAGAAGTTATAAGTGTATGAATCAAACAACTGAGGGTCAGCGATGCATGGTTTTGTCGTTTGATATTGAGGTAAGGGACAGACTTAGGGAATTTTAATCTTCAGGTGTCCAACGTAGGTTATTATAGAATATTTTATTGAGCTAGTGACGAATTTTTATACAGTCCATTTCGGAAAAAAAATCGTATATTATATCCCCTTTGTTTTCCTTCATTGTTGGATTGTGTAGAGCTCCTAACAGACCACCGCTAGTGATACAATTATTTATTTTTGTGACTTAAAATGCTACACATAATTACCTACTCATCTACTTAATTAACTACATCGTTAAAATAAGCAATTGTATTGAATTTACAATGAAATGACAATGTTACGTAAATCATATTAGTTGAATCACTACCTTTTTTTGAGATCATCATGAGTCGTGATAAAAAATCGTCATCATCTTTCGTAGTCAAACTGTTTACTGAAACGGTACATCTAGTATTCTAAAATTATAAGTGAAAAAGTCTCATAAAAATTACCAAAATTATAAGAGAGAGAGAGAGAGATCTTTTTTTTTTGGTTGGGAAATTCTGAAATAACTTCTCCCGCTCTGTGTGGAGCTGGAGGGCGTGTCAGACTCTTATTGACTAAAACCCACCCGTGTTCCTTCAGTTGCTTGTATGTTGCCAGGGGCCATGGTAACCCTTTTGGTCAAAACCGCAATCCCAGCAGGCATCGGCCCTAGCGGACCCGATGGCGCGCGTGGAACACAACGCGCCGTCGACCAGGGCGTTATGTTAAACGGGCCAGGCTCATCGTCCGCAAGCCCGCGCCTACGGTGATCGGGAATCGGCCTGCGACTCCCGATGCCTAGAGCGTTTCCTATGGCGGTTAGGGGCGTGAGGGCGCGAAATTTGCCTCTCCCTCACGCGTTCCGCCTCCTCCTTCGCGAGCATTACTGCTTCGCAGAAGGAGGTGACAGCCTTCCATGCCCTCTCGCTCCATACCATGGCCTGGACCAGGGCCGGACGCGAGCGATCACTGCCGTCGATCTTCTCCACGAGAGAGAGAGAGAGAGAGATACCTAATAAAGAGACAGACGAAACAAAAATTTAAGATGAAGCATCACGAACCTAGTTTCTAAATCGGTAACATTGTCCCTTCATAGCTGACGTAAACCACTTCGATATCCCATTACCTACCAAGAACAAATGTCCGTAACGTGGAAAAAATCATGCATAAAACAACATGGTAGTAAATGGCGATTTATTTGTATGCGATCATAATTCATCAGGCATCATAATTTAGAGTATGGTGAATACCAACTTACATATTTCAATAAATCTGCCTAGCCATTTCTCGACTATGTTGGGGTCGGCTTCCAATCTAACCGGATGCAGCTGAATACCAGTATTTTACATGGAGCGACTGCCTATCTGACCTCCACAATTCAGTAACTGATTAATACGATACTCCTTGGTAAGACTGGTTGTCAGACTTTCGGGCTTCTGACGACCCGTAACGACTGTCAAAGAACCACGAATGACAGCCGGAACTAACAGCTTAACGTAGTTTCCGTGGCACGGAGGAGTCTCGATATGTAAAGATGGTCACCCAGCCACGGACCAACCCCGGCAAGCATAGCTTGACCGAACTAACCGACGATTATCCCTTTTTGCGCTATGCAAGTGCACCCAAGGACAACCCTCGGTTGGTGTAAGACTATTGTAGGATATGGAAACAAAGATATTAGATTATGGGTTTGGGTGGCTAAGTGAACTGTTTGTCTAGAGCTATAGAAAGACTATAGCCCTTGCTTGACCAATATTTTATGTGAAATACACAGGTAAAATGGCAGGGGGTGATTTGCACACTCAATAATGGGCCCCCGAAAACGGTCGCTAGCACAAAGTGTCGTAGCGACAAGGGGGCAACATGTCCTGAGGTGCTTATGAGGAGTGGAGAGGTATTCCACGGCTATCAGGATAATCCCTGAAGTACGGTCAAGATCCCTACCAGCATCTTACTGAAATACTTCCTTCCGCCGAGCGCGTTTGCTCTTGCGAGTCTCCACTCAAGCCGGCCAATTAAGGCAAGAATGAAGTGGGAGCTCCGTTCCTCGTCAGTATTCACTCCAGCCGGCCAATAAAAGCAACCCAGAGGTGACGAACAAGACTAGAGGAGATACTGCTACTGCCCAACAGTTCGCCACATGCTACCCTGCGGGTTTCTGTATCTCTATTGGTCTGGCTCCTCACCCTAGACCCGTTTCGGAAAAGTAAACTCTACCGATACAGACCTAGAGTTTAGGAGCGCGCAAGCCCCACCACGACGTCAACGTAGAGATATGGCGGTGGGGTTATTATTATTATTGTCTCCCTAATCCGTCCCAGCTCAGTTCTCGGGCTCACGCTGGCTCGCCCGGATACGGTCATTACCTACTTGTGTTAGTTCGTATGAACCCGTGATCATCGACCGGCGACTTGATGACAGTCCGTACCTCCAGTACATCTTCAGTAGCTCTGTGTGATATGGAATGTATATTTCGGTACACGTGTACCCAAATGGCCTAGTTTTAGTTGAGACCAAATTATTCTCCCGGTTTGTACTGTCAGCGTAGGCTTACAGTCTTTTGGTGGTTAACTTTTAAAGTATTAAGATAGCGCTCTGCGTTCAGCGCTCGGTGTGGCAACACGCTGTGTTCGGGTTCACAACAAGTCAATCGTCATACTGAGGATGCCTCGTTGAGAGGTGAAACACGTGTCGATTTCTTTCAGGGTTTTTATGGCTCTTTAGAAATAGCTAAGTGGAATAGATTACTAAATATATCCACATATATTGTATTTTTTAAGTATTTTTAGACTGACGTCTTTTCTTATTTTGATAATACTTTTGTTATAAAAGCAGAGTAATCATTTCATAGTTGAAGTCTGAAATTAATAATGCCGTTATTTTATGTAACATTAAAATAAATTCGCATTTTCCCGGAAAGTAACAGAAATCTGGAATGTCCAGAAAGAAATGCAAGCTAAAAGTATAATCAATCAATTTTAAACACTCATAATAAAATGACGCTTTTCTCCTGATAGGATTATAAATCACAATTGTGCACCCTAATTGCGTAACACAAGGTCAGTCACAATCTGAGTCTTTTTGAAGGAAATTGCTAATCCATTGCTTCATATGTTCGAAAAATTTGTCTGCTCAACAACGTAAAGTATTTCTAATTTCTTAATGTCCCTCGGGTATCATCGCATTTCTGGATACAAACGAATGCTAATTTACATGTCCATCAATTATTAGATTTATCGTGTGTAATACTTTGAATTCAGAACTAAGTACTTTATTGTTGTTTTGTTTTGATTTTTGTATGAACTATATAGAGCTGTAAATCTATTTTCCTATTTGTCGTACCTGCTACTTTAGCAGCTTTCCTCTCATTTTTGAAATAAATTACATTAAGTTAAAAGAGTATTAACAACTCTAGGTATATACTTCCAAGTCAATTGAGAGCGTCCGGTCTGCACCAAGTATAAAATGCAACTGATAGAAATCCGACGACTGACGAAACACGACGTTTGCTGCAAACACGCAATGAATGTTGTTGAACTGTCAAAATGAAACAGATTGTGATTGATCGTGTGTTACGAAATTAGGCTGCTATTATTGTGGTGAGCAATCAGTTTGATACTACCTAAACATTCTATTCTTCTTTTTGACACCCACATTGATTCATCAGCAAGAAAACGTGCATGCCCTTTTTACCCGACTAGGGTTATGATGATTTAAGACTCGATTCTAGTCTTTAATGTTACATATCCCTCATAATCCATCCATCGTCTATCTTTGAAAGAAAGCATGGCGCCTACGCATTGCCGGCGGATGATCCAATTCGCTTCAACAGTTGTACGCATCATCATATGATTGGAAGATTGCAGTAATCATTGTCACGTCGAAATATACCTCGCTGTGTTTCTATCAGTACACTAGCACTGACATAGTATACTTAGTAAATCGTGGTACCTACTAATGGTATGCAACTTTTTTTTGACGTGATTACGTCTTATAAATCGATGAACGCCGGCTGAACGCACGAAAACGTGTCACGTTCTGCCTGAGCCGAGCGTGCAAGCGAGAGCGCGGAACAAGCGATAGAGAGGCACGATCGGCCTAAGCGTTTGGCTTGTGACGTTATCACGTAAAATTATCGTCCGTAAACCGACTTTACAGACAACCAAGTTTTTTTAAGGTTCATAAATGCACAGACAAATTATTTAAAACAAACATTATTATCATCATCTGCCTAGCCTTTTTCCAACTATGTTGGGGTCGGCTTCCAGTCTAACCGGATGCAGCGAAAACAAACATTATTATGTGGTTCTAAAAACGATGTTTAATATCTTCCAGTTGTGGTTATCATTAAGAAAATAATTCTGGATTTTGTCAAATGCATATTTATCGAGAGACTGTAAATAAATGAATTGTATCTACCTACCTACCTCGTGATGAAACTAATTTCGCATCACATATTTTAACTTCATTTCCTGCAAAAAATACGTTAGGCAGATTCAATGACGAGACGCAGGTGACGTAGCACAGCACAGTACAGATTTTGCAGCGTAGGGCAGGCGAGGCAGACATAGGCCGCGAGCGTATGTTGCGAGGCAGCTACACAGATACATTCGCGTCCTAGCTAGTACAAACAGTCATTGAACCAAAATTATGAATAAGTGGTAAAAAACAAGTGACAACCTGCACGCGTCGCGCAGAAATCTGTGCCGGCTCTACAACGAGACGCAGAGCAGGTCAGACATGTCTGCGTCGCACGTGCCTGCGCCGCAGCGTACGCAGCTCTGCTCTGCCATGCGCTTCGTTGACCTACGTTACCTGCATCTCAGCATACGTAGGCAGAGAGTCACAAGTACACCCATAGGCTTAAACATCGCACCTGTCTCTCCGAGTGGTAAGTAGAAGTGTTTAGCAAGTTTTACAATGTTATAGGGCAATCTAAGGGGTAGCGCGCACTGCGGTGCGCTGGAAGAGGAACTAGCTATCTTACCTCTCACTGGCGAAACACAACAATGCTGTTAAAATTGTTGTTATGGTGACAAACTTAGATAAGATGGTGGTCGCTAGCCAGGCGGACTTAGAACAAGCCCTACCACCAACCAAACCGAGCAGAAAATGCCATCACTGGCAATCAAACCCAGGACCTCTGGGTCTGAGACTGGTGGTCTAATCACTAGATCACAGAGGCGTTTGGCGTCAGCGTTATTTCTGCCGTACGTTATAACAAACGCAGTCACGGGTCCTTGCACTGGCGGTGAAAAAAATGCACGTTTTTCGTACCCAAACTGTTTTGGGTGTATCCCTTGACGGCTTTAAGGCCTGTTTGAGGTCTACTTTTTCGTAAGATATAAAGATTTATGGGCGTATCCAAAAAACAAAAAGATATTCTACTACTTAGTCGGTGTCTCGGTGCATTTTTATCACTGCAGTGCGCGGTACTTCATATATCTCTTAGCGATACAAAATACTTGCGGTGGACTCACCGCTTTGCAGCGGGAGGCCCACTGCGAATTAACCGCATGCGGTTTTTTTCATCGCAATGCGCGCACCTCTATGACATTCCATACTTTACAGATTTTGCGGTAAAAAAACACACGACAGTGCCGAGGCCTTAAGGCGACGATAACCGACTTTTAATGATTTTATACTGAAGATTACGTTAAACGGATAGTGTTAATGATTTGGAAAAAAATAAATGTTAAATTACAGTATTTTCTTAATAACTTAAAATAGGAATATTTTAGATTATGTTTATATTACATAGTGAAATTAATTTGTAAAGTTATGTCTAACGCGGATGAAAAACTGAGAATCACGCAAAAACTATAAGTAAGCATATTTTTCTGAAACCTTCACCATTTTAAAGATAATTTAATTATTTATCTTTTAGTACCTATACGTGTTTTATTAATATGCATTTTAATAAATTAATAATGCGTCTAATTTGGGACAGCGCTCCTTGATGGGCGAGTCCAATTACTGGCTGGACGTACGACGTGTTGCGTGAGCTCAGTACAGAACACGGAACCTAACCACTCAAGGTCATTTGCATATATCTGCGTCTTAATATTGCAGATTTAATAAGCTCGATTAGTAATCTTATAAATGAGTACAACTCAATTAGTCAGGTGAAGGTGCGTAGATAATAAGCAGACAGTAGGTATGAACTGTTTCTGATAACCTACTTCTATCGATATTTTTGCTTTGATTTGCACAACTGATTTTTATACAGGGTTATATAACATAACCTAGTGAAACCCTGCAGTCATAATGGGTACCCATATCTAAATATTATCAAAAAAAATATCCTGTATTTAAGGAATCACTAAAACTTTAGTACCTACATTACTTTCCTATCCTTTTTAGGGTTGCTACCCAAAGGGTGCCAAACAGAACCCTATTACTAAGCCTCCGCTGTCCATCTGTCTGTCAGCGGGCTGTATCTCACGAACCGTAATAAGTATACAGTTGAAATTTTCACAAATTGTGTGTTTCTATTGTCGCTATAAAAAAAAATGTTAAAAAAATTATGGGGGTTTCCCATACAAGAAACGTGTTTTTTTTTCAGCGTTTTTTGCTAAATATTGTACGGTGATACTGAACCCTTCATTTGCGAGTCCGACTCGCACTTGGCCGGTTTTCTATTTATAAAGTAGTAGGTACTATCGAAGAAACACATATCTATACACCGTAAGGATTATTTCTGCTTGCAGCGCTCGGCCGATATAGTAACGCTTACCTACGAAAAAAAAGGGTCGTGTGCACGGGATTTTGTTTTCAAATTGCTTAGATATGCATTTCTTCGATAGTACATAAATAAAACGTACTAAATATACTGTGCTCGATACGATTACAATCTTTAATCGCAAAAAAACCAATATAATTTGAGACTATTTTGCATAGTAAAGGGCTTATGTAACAAATTGGAGTGGGCAGTTCGGGACTTGGATAGTTTTTATCTAGCATTATCAGCCTATAATGTCCCCACTGCTGGGACCACGCGGGCCCAGTGCGGGTTGGTAGATGTCACATGTCTTCGAATTTTCGGTTCTAAGACTAGCCGGTTTCCTCACAATGTTTCCTTCACCGTTTTAAGAGCAAATTCAAATTCATTTAATAATTTTGTGAACATAAGGTAAAAAATTATACAGATGTTACAAATAAATATCGGTCCATGCTACGTCCCGCCAGAAGGCATACAAAATTGTTTAGGTAAATAGATAATCAAATGTCACATTAACAAAATGAAAATAAAAATAAAAAGTCAAGGTACATGTCACAATTTCATGCCAAACACTAATAGTTACTAATAATAATAAAATGTCAATAAATTAATACGGCACGTAAACAAAAATAATACTTAATTAAATATGTTACACAAAGTAACGCGCCTGGGTCGAACCTGGGTCTGGGTTCGAACCTACGACCTACAACCTCAGACCAAATAAACAACTAAGACTGCGCTGTCAACAGTGACGTGAGGCCGGTTTCGTAAACATGTGTGCACTTAGTGAAGTGTAGTTTGATTGTAAATGTGTGCGCGTGTATGCACAGAGCGGAGGTGTACTTTTAGCATGCTTTACTGTATTGTTCGCAGCGCTGGCTTGGTTTTTTATATGTCCAAGTCAAATAAATATAAGGCCGAAGAACCACTATTCAGTATAATAGTGGAAACATTATGCTCTATAAGTATAATAGGTGACTATGCACGTCGACATATCAATCAGTAAATTTCCAGTATAAGCTGACCTCTCACTGTACGGAAAAGCTATGCAACACGAGGTCATCTTACACTGGAAATACCCAGCTTGATTACTTTGTAAGAAAAAAATCGTGACACATCTCTTGTAACATAAACAGTACACAACATGCACTGCGCCTCAAAAAATCTCTCCATGCGCAAGAGTTTATTATGTACTACTACAAAGTTGTAATGAATGATGATTCCTTAGTCATTTGCTAATGAATCAGTGCTACACATGTCTAGTGTCAAGGTCGTTGACAATCGCAGTTAGATGCGCGGGCGCAGGCGCGTGGCAGAGTACTTGTTCAGAATATTTGTTTATAATTAGCGTTTAGGTACGTAGTGTATTATTATTTATTTAGTTCGGACAATAACATGGTCCAATTTGTTAGTAAAATACCTTATCACTAGTGTTAGGAGTACACAAAAAAAAGAAAAAGTTTAGCTGGTGACTGCGGCAGGATGTGCAGAGAACGATAAAGCAAGGAATGCTACTTGACCATTCTCCCCACATAGTGCCTCAGAAAAGGGGAGTAAGGGCTCTCCACCACTGTTTTCAGGATGCTATTGTCACTGACCCGTATTCTACGCATCAGTGATGCAACTTTTTTGCGAATCACTGCATGGAAGCCGTCAGTTCGGTGCTGAGCAAACATCTCCAATGCGCTACAGAAACGGGGCAGTTTCAACAGCATCCTAAAAACATTATTGTATTGGATACGTAAGACATCCAGCGATCTTTTGGTGTAGCTGACCCATAGACACCCCGCATACAGACCTTGACAAAATGCCTTGAACAGGTTGATTTTGACTTGGTCCGCACAACGAAAGAATCTACGGGCCAACATGTTTTAAATGTATGTATTATGCGTTAAAACGCACAGTAGATATCGATGATTAAAAGAGAAAAGATTTGATTATTTGTATGTTTGTTTGTTACGCTTTTACAGCTAAACGGCTAAACCGATTTTGGTGAAATTTGGTATAGGGATCTTTTGAACCCTGGGGAAGGACATAGGCTACTTTTTATTGACATACCACGCGGGTGAAAGCCGGTGGGACTTGGATTTGGTAAAAAATCCGAACTTCCATACAAAATTTCATCCCCTGTTTAACCCCCATAAGGGATGAATTTTCAAAAATTTTTCTTCTATTGCAAAATTTCATGTTTCTAAACCCAGCTGTTTGTGAGTTGTATGTCATTAGTGAAATAATTTAAGATTTTTTTATTAAAATGGATCCGCAGTGGTTGCCCGCGAACTTCAATTTTTTTTTACGTTTTTTTGCAAAAGGGATGGTAACTTTTTTTTTTTTTTTTTTTTTTTTTTTTTTCTGTATTAATAAGAATTGACGTTCTTATTAATTGATTACAATCTAGCCTAATAGACTAATAAGTAATTTAATTCTAACTTAATATATTACGAGATAGATTATATTATATCTAAGAATAGTGACTAAAAAGATGGTAACTAAAAAGTTTTTTATCCGTCAGGTAGATTATTTAAAAATATTACAAACGTATTTTTTCTTTTTTTACGTAATCAAAAAATTACGGCAATGCATTAAGTTAAAATGTGTCATGACGTCACGAGTATGTAGATTTTATACTTACTTGAGATGTACATTCGTCCTTGACATATTTACTTACTATTCTATTATTTGACATTATATGTATACCTACGATTTAATTTCAACTTTTTTTTTTTGTGACTTTTGTGACATGATAATTATTTAGATTGATTACAGTTGTAATAGCAATCATATAATTGCGTTTTATTAAAATAGGTTTTTTACTTTTATTAATTTATTTATTTTTTGTATAGATTCTTTTCTACATATTTTGTGAATGTGAGAACGCTGTAGGCTTAGTGGATTGTAGACCTGTTGACCATTTTCTATTTTGTTAAGTACTTGGTACTTATTGAAAGACCTACACTGTCCTCCCATACCTAGAAACACTGTTATATGAAAGTATTGTAAAAGCCAATTATTTTTAAAAGAGTAACCGTGGAGTTTCTTGCCGGCTCTTCTCCATAGGAAACGACCAATTGGAACCGAGCACCTAGCTTCTGACGTTTCATAAGTGCCCATGTAGGTTTATGAAAATCAAATCGGGTAGTAAGAGTGATCCCTCTAATTATAGACCAATATCTGTGCTACCAGCATTGAGTAAAATATATGAAAAAATCATGCTAGACCAGATGTTGTCACATTTTAATTCTAATGGGATTTTACATAGTCACCAGTTTGGTTTCACGAAAGGTAGGTCGACGACTGACGCAGGAGTAAAACTCATCAGTCACATTTTGGAATCCTGGGAGAAGTCCCAGGATGCAATTGGCATTTTCTGTGACCTCTCAAAAGCGTTTGACTGCGTTGACCACAATACACTGATCTGTAAATTACACCACTACGGAATTCGTGGACAAGCAGCTGATCTTGTTCTTTCCTATCTATCAAACAGGCAGCAAAAAGTAAATGTTAATGGGGCGACGTCTTCGGGGTCTCTAGTTAAAATGGGCGTGCCTCAAGGCTCAATTCTCGGCCCTTTCTTATTTCTAGTTTATATAAATGATCTTCCTTACATGATGACTAACTTATCAGATATAATTCTATTTGCTGACGACACTTCTCTTATTTTTAAAATAGACAGGAAAGATACAGATGTATTACATGTTAACGATAGTCTGGCTGTACTTTCAAAATGGTTCGCAGCTAATAATCTTTTACTTAATGCGAACAAAACGAAATGTATTAGGTTCTCATTACCAAATGTACCTCAAGTAGGTCTAAATCTAAAACTTGATGGCAAAAACCTAGATGCAATAACGGAAACTATATTCTTAGGAATTACTTTAGATTCAAAATTACAATGGGGCGCCCATATTAGAACTCTTTCAGGTAGATTAAGTTCAGCTGCATATGCAGTAAGAAAAATAAGGCAGTTGACTGATATAGCCACAGCTAGGTTAGTATACTTTGCTTATTTCCACAGTATTATGTCTTATGGCGTCTTGCTGTGGGGATCGGCAGCTGACGTAGATTCAATTTTCATTTTACAAAAGAGGGCAATCCGCGCGATCTATAAAATGGGCCCTCGCGAGTCCCTTAGAGACAAATTTAAAGAAATTGATATACTGACTTTGCCTTCACTTTATATCTTAGAAAGTATTATGTATGTTCGCAAAAACTTAAGACTTTTCAAAATAAGAAGCGATTTCCATAATATAAATACACGTAGTCGACATGAAATTGTGATACCCAAATTTAGATTAACTAAAACAAGCAAGTCATTTCTTATAAACAGTATCCGCTTTTATAACAAGTTGCCAAAGTCTGTGACAGAACTTAGCGATGGGAAGTTCAAAACCCACATCAAACGTGTCCTTATCAAGAAAGCATATTATAAAATTAAAGACTATGTTGAAGATAAGGAAGTTTGGCAATAATTCCTTCTGCACATGTGGCTTCCCTGGTACCTCATTAATGGTATAAATAAGTAAGAGTCTATTAACTGCTCCCAAATTAACATGTTTATTTAAATCTTTATTTATTTTTATTTTTTTTTGTTTTTACATTCGTCCTTGACATATTTATTATTCTATTATTTGACATTATATACCTACGATTTAATTTGAACTTTTTTTTTTTTTTTGTCACTTTTGTGGACATGATAATTACTCAGATTGATTACAGTTGTAACAGCAATCATATAATTGCGTTTTATTAAAATAGGTTTTTTTTATTTTTATTAATCTATTTATTTTTTGTATAGATTCTTTTCTACATATTTTGTGAATGTGAGAACGCTGTAGGCTTAGTGGATTGTAGACCTGTTAACCATTTTCTATTTTGTTAAGTACTTGGTACTTATTGAAAGACCTACACTGTCCTCCCATACCTAGAAACACTGTTATATGAAAGTATTGTAAAAGCCAATTATTTTTAAAAGAGTAACCGTGGAGTTTCTTGCCGGCTCTTCTCCATAGGAAACGACCAATTGGAACCGTGCACCTAGCTTCTGACGTTTCATAAGTGCCCATGTAGGTTTATGTGAAATAAAAATATTTTGATTTTGATTTTGATTGATTTTGATGTGAAATAAAATATTTTGATTTTGATTTTTTTGATTTTGAGCGACCCCCACTCCCCAACTTTAATATGCGTTTTATCTAAACCATTTTTTATTGATGTGATAAAGCAAAAAATATGTGTTCTGCAAAAAATGTGTGTGTTGTGTGCAGTATAATATATAAACGCTTTAAGGATGCTGTTGGGCTGCCGCATGCCGTAGCGATGCAGCGCGTCTGCTATGTTTGCTGAAGCGCGTACGGATGGCTTTCCAGCCATCATGCGCAAGAAAGCAAACTCACCATAACTTACCGTTAGGTATAGATATTAAGGTTGAACTAGTCGCGGGCTCGAACTCATTGGTGGGCTTGGTCAAAAAGCACGCTATCTCACCTGGCATCGTGTCAGACAGAGACAGTATCAGTGATGAGCAGTTAGACGCTGGTCTACATGCACAAACTCTAGTTCGCACGCACACAAACACCGTTCAGAACGATTTTAGTAAAACGAGCGCGTAAAAAATTATGAAAACTCTTTTGGAAGGTGGAGTTTTATGAAAAAACTACTGCATAAATCAATTACGAATAAAGTTTATTATAATCTTCGACAATTGAGCTTTGTCGGAACGAGCTTTGTTTTGGAGATTTTATACTTCTTTTATTACTTATTTACTCCCAAAGTTGCGTTAAAATTAGCAGGAAAAACGAATCTTTGTTGGTTCATAACTTTTTAATTGCTTTTTTTTTACTATTCTGCTTCTGTACAGACAAAATGAATAATAAGACAAAACGATTTCATGTTTTACTTTGGATGTACAGTGTGTAACAGTGGAGTAAAACCCCCCCGAAATTTGTATGGAAAAAGTATCGGCTAGTTGCGCCTTAACAATACTAATATAATTGTTTTGTACAATTCTGTTACTAACACACTAACATTTTATGATTTTTCTATTATAGAGTTTTCTCTGACATAAATAAATAATAATAACCCCACCGCCGTATTTCTACGTTGACGTCGTGGTGGGGCTTGCGCGCTCCCATCTCTAGGCCTGTGAAAACTTTCTATTTTACAGAAATAAATACGGATAAGTAAATGATTGCGCCATTTCGTGAGTAACTGACTTCTTGCTGTACGAAGACGATATCCGCTTCGTGATAGGAACTTAACCTAAAAGAAAAGGCTCTCCGGGAGTGCCGACAGAAGTGAAAACTTGAAAAAAAATCGGCACCGCGGTAATCAACGCGTTGATGTCTTTTTAATGTACAAAAGCTGGTGTCGTCACAGTGTCGCGGTGAAATCAATGGTTTAGTTCCATCTCAAAAATGCCCAACGTGCCTAAAGAAGTTTTCACTTCAAAAAAACTCCCTCACGTGATTTTGTATTTATTATTCACTGTGACTAATCAGTGATGTAGGAATTGCAGGAAATCGATGTTATCTCAGTAAATCAGTGATATGTTATTGAGTTATCTTATATCTACTTTTAGAGTTCCGTAGCTCAGAAGGAAAAAACGGAACCCTGTAATAAAATATTATTGCGAAAATGAACTCAGTTTAAAAAAAAAAAAAAAAAACTATTCTTACGAGATTAGGATGATTCTGAAGCAGCTAAAATACTACAAAGTAATGACGTCCACTGTTGTACATAGGTCATATGCTAATATATTCGCGGAGAGCACATAGGCTTTGGCCGCGGAGCACACTTTGAACATGACTGTCCTAGAGGTTTGAGAGATTGTGGCAAAAATCTAAAATCAGTACTAATATTATACCTTAAGAGGCCGGCGACACGGCTCGCAACTACAAATCGAGATGTTTGCAAAATTCAATTCCAAGCACGTTGCGCTAGTGTGAGTGCCTGTCGGAACGATATACACCTACAGTGAGCAATACTACCACGCACACATTGACAATTATTGCTTGACGCAATAGTACTAAATTTATGATAAATTTAGATGTGTTCTGTAATACAAAAAATTATGAATGAAAACTCAATGTATTTCCATTTTTTTTCGATAATTTGTAACTTGATAACATAAACTATGCTTCTGCGGAAACAATATTACAAATATTGTTGTTTAAAATACAGAAAAAACAATATGAAAACATTTAAACAAGTCATTTAAAAGTAAGTTTTTGGAAATAAAAAGACGTAGGAGCCTAGATAAATACTGTCTCAATCCGAATATCAACATAATATGGTGGAAATATGCTCAAATTGCAAATGATTTATGTACTACGTTTGTATGGATAATTCATGCGTCGCCGCATTCTTAATGCGAAACTGTCTGTCTGTCTGCCTGTTACACCCGTGCCTCACATATGTTCAAACAAGTGTTCAAATATTGTTGCTATATCTGGCGCCGGCTTTACGAGAAACGCCGGTATCTGTCAAATGTTTCTAACGCCAAATAATCAATGGTTTCTATTTATAAGCGAGTATCATCTTGAAAACGTAACTTGTTGAAATAATAACCTCGAGTTTGTAGAAGAATGTTATTTCTTACATTCAATTGAATTGTGCTTTCCGACTTTCATTTAGTTTTGTAGGCACAAAAGAAATGTGAACATTTAAAATTGTCCTTAACCTAAAAAAAATGTCTAAAAATAAAAAAATTGGGTTTTCTCACCCCTCGGTAGTCAACGTGATTTTTTATTTTGGTTTGTCAAATTCTAAGGCATCAAATTTAACATAGAGCACGGAAGCTTGAAGAGACGGCAGTACGTATCGTCCTCCGGAAGAGACGGCAGTACGTATCGTCCTCCAGAAGAAACGGCAGTACGTGTCGTCCTCCAGAAGAGACGGCAGTACGTATCGTCCTCCAGAAGAAACGGCAGTATGTATCGTCCTCCAGAAGAGACGGCAGTACGTATCGTCCTCCAGACCGTATTTCGGCCAAAGCGGTCAATCTCAACGGAGACCAGCCTTCGGCGCGGGAGATATTATAGTGCAGGCGTGTGTGCGCAGACACAGGTGCACTCTCTTCCCTCACTCTCATAGTCCGATGGGACGGCAATCCGACACGACCGGAGAGAGATCAAGCGCAGGGCCAACGGCTTAACGTGCTTTCTGAGACACGGGGGGGGGGAGGTATCACACCGCCAACTTCCAAAATCGTAAGAAATTCCAAATGGAAAAATCCCTGGATCCCACGCTCAGCAGTAGCTCTAGCGACCACGAGCACAATGGGAGAAGTCACGGATCCCCTTCAAAGCTGTCGTTTTCTTTACATCATTAGAGTGAGGCCTCATTAGTGTCTCATCAGCGTCGTCGCAATGGATCAACGCATTGTATGCCACATCTGCGTTGCGACGATGCACGACGTCGCATCGCAAGAGGGTGACGCACGCCATCGCAGCGCAGCGTCTCGTTGTGGGTTTCAGTCTTCATTCAAGAATGGATCGGAACACTGTCCGTCATCGCACGCACCAGAGCTCTGACAGCGCAGCGCATCACCCTCCCCCACTTCATCTCTCGTTTGTCGATCCTTTGAAACGTCGCGTGCGACGATGCAACACATATTATGGCATGTCACTAAATAGTTATTTATGCAACTGTTGTATAATAAGGGGTAGTATCACATGAGTGTTATAACCTTATTATAACCAGTTGCATACAAGACTTTATCTACACCCATGATTTGAATCCTCTATAAAAGGTTCTGAAACCATTGGGTGTTTGTAATTCAAGATCAAGAATAAAAAAAAAAACACGAAATTCAGTACAACTGCACGTCGCACTGTCGCTTGCACCAGCACATCACCACACATGCGTGCAGCGGGTACTGCTGTCCCCCGCTTAAACTTTGAAACGAGTTGCATAATGAAATTTAGTACATCATTATAACACTCATTTGGATGATATTATGGTTACTATGATACTGGCTGTTTTAATGTTGGCCATAAGCTAACTGTTTCTGAAACTTTTATAGAGGTTTTATTGCATGGGTGTAGATAAAGATTTAAGTAAAACGACGCAGCGTTGACGCTGCGACTACGCAACGGCGACACGCTTGGCTTTTAAGGAAAGTGTGGACAATGTCTCCATACTCTGTGGCTTCCAAGGACTCAAGACAAATTGAAACTTGGAGACTTTTTTATTAGTTTAACTTTTTGACGTCAGAGACTAGGGGTGAACGTTACAACACTCTTGTTGGTCTTTGACAAGAGTTTACAACACGTGGGGGTTAAGGTTACGTGGAGCTTTTGTTACATAAATAATTGTAAATAGCTTTCTGCAAATAAATTTAGGGAACAATTTTGGGGAGATTGGGGTTACTATTTTTTCTTTGCTAAAGTGCTGTAATGAACAGGTTATTTTTAGTGGTTTGTTGAATATATGTGATTCGGTTTTTACTAGAGAAGCTGTTAGATAGCGTTTTGGCTAAACCCTTGTACTTATAAGGGTCTACCTAGCCCCTACTAGTTAGCCATATTTCTTATTTCCATACAGTAATATTGCCAAATTAATCAAAACAGCGAAATATTTGCCATCTATTTGCGATGTTGCCCACTTTCAGAATAAATGCTCTTAAGAGCGTTAAATCCGAAAGTGGGCAATTCAATCTGATACTAAATTTGATGTTGTAACAATTTAAGGTGTAAAAAAGGCATTTGGAAAGTTTCCAAATACTTTTTACATCTAAAATTAAATATTTGGTATTACGATATTAATTATTGCATTTCATAATCAATATTTTAGTTCCTTAGTTACCCAAATTTCATAATTCCATACAGCAATATTGCTAAATTAATCAAAACAGCGAAATATTTGACAGCTATTTGCGACGTTGCCAACTTTAGGATAAACCCTCTTAAGTTAGAAGAATTTGATCCTGTACAATAGTATGCAAAGTAATTATCATTACGAAACACAAAACAATAAATTAAATTATATTCCATATTATGACAGCCAGCACACGCCAATATGCCAACAATGAGTTATGTTGTGTTTCGACAAAAAAATTAGGCATATAGGCTCTATCTTTTCAAAAGTCTATGGTCAAAACTGATTAGTCTAGATAGAGTGTCGCGCTGTAAAAAAACTAAAACGAACAAGCCAACTTTGTTATGCTGGTGTGCGTGACAGCTACGTCTTACCTTCGCGCCACGTCATTGTACTGTCATTGTGCTTTTCTAATGTGCGTGCATTTAGCGGCTAACAGTTGGACGCTATTTTTTTCGATGAGTTTACAGCTTTGACTAAACATTTCTACACATTTATTTCTTGGGGTCAAAAGACGTAACTGAAGCAAAAAACAGATTTGCATCTACCCGGGATCCGATAACCAAACTAATATACATTAGTTAGGAATTTATTACTGTCACATGAACAAGGAATTTATATTATATAATTAATAGTTTATTATAGACTTTGGTTCATTAAAGTGTTGAATTATTAAAATTGGACCAGTTTTTAAGAAACTGGAATTTGTAGCTTTTTAAATATGTTGCTATGCCTAAGCTAGATTTTTTTCGAAACTTAGGGCGCCTGTATGCTACATTAATATTTATGATGCTTCATAAATAATAATTTGTCGAAAAATATTTCTATATTTGTCATAATTGTGTTAATATTTCATACTTAATTATCTATTGAATTATTTGTAACAAGCTACTTGACAGTCTAGTCTACAATTTATGGTGAAACATGTAAATACTTATCCGTAAATTTATTAACATAAACCTCCTTAATTATTAACATTGATTAAAGTTATGGGACGTTTAAACGTCATTTTATTATTTACTAACGACCCGCTCCTGCTTTGCACGGTTTTTACGACTTGACAAATATCGAGATTTCTTAATTATATGTAACTTTAATAATAACGTATTATACACATAAACCTTCCGGAATAAATTCTCTAAACGATGGTGAAAACCTCATCAAAATCTGTTGCGTGGTTTAGAAGAACAACGCGGACATACAGACAAACACGGAAAGCGACTTAGATTTATAAAATGTATGTATATAGTCATCTATAAACATACATATTATAAATCAAAGTCGCTTTCATCATCAACAAAATAATCATTTAAACAATAAAAAATAAAAAAAAATTTAAACATACGTTTATCATTCCTAAATTTTAAGCAACGTTTATAAATATCAATATTATTATTATAATATACCGTGTTTTTGGCAACTTAATTACTTTGACTTGTGACTTTTGACTTTGACTTTGACCTGAAAGGCATATATTTATGCCTGTAAATCAATCTTTTTAACATTTGTGAGTTTTATCTACTTTGATGTTAAGGCGACGATAACCGACTTTTAATGATTTTATACTGAAGATCACGTAGAAATGAGTAGTGTTAATGATTTGGAAAAAATATATGTTAAGTTAAAGCATTTTTTTAATAACCAAATTAATTAAAAAAAAAAAAAAAAAAAAAAAAAAAAAATTATAAAGTTATGTTTAACGCGGATAAAAAACTGAGAATCATGTAAAATCTATCAAGCGTATTTGTTTGAAATCTTCATCGTTTTAAAGATAATTTAATTATTGAGCTTTTAGTAGACGTGCTTTATTAAAATACTTTTGATTTATGAATAATAAATTAATAATGAGTCTAATTTGGGACTGTGCTCCTGGATGCGCGAGTCCTATTACTGGCTGGGCGAACGACGCGTTGCGTGAGTTCAGTACAGAACACGTAAGCTACCACTCAAGGTCACTGGCATATATCTGCGTCTTAATTGTATCACAACTCACGTAATCTTTCAGTCTGTCCTATCCTATCTTAACTCAAAACACAAATAAGAGTAAAGAAATAACAGTAAAGAAAAAATAATGACATTGACCTTATTGGTGATGTTCTTCAGAAAGGCCAGGTGCGTAGTACTCGCAACCGGCGTGCGTGTATGGCCAGATATATGAACGTAAACAAATTAAAGGAGTATGTAAGGATCGTAGCAGGTGACGTTCTGTAGTTTCTGCCTACCCCCATAGGAAGCTGGCGTAAGTAGGTATGTATGAGAGTATGAGTATTAAACGAAAAATATACCATTTTATTTAACCTTTATCTGTTACGCCAAGACTGAAAATATTCATACAGAAAACTTTCATAATAATTCCATTAATAATATGGCGGACTATATTTCCTTAGGGACTTGGCGAATATAGGACTTGATCACAATATTCTTTGGCCTTGCTATAATGCTATAATTTATAAGTAGAGACCGGATTATATGCAACATAAAAAGCTTGTTATATGCATGCAAGAAGGCACTAGAAAGTGGTGAAGGGTGGGCGTTTTTGGGGGACTATTTTATGTAATTTTGACGTTCGAAAAGTGCTGATTCTCAGCCTAGTTTGAATAAATGACTTTTGAATTTTGAATTTTATGTTAATATGCACGAAAATTGGCAGAATATGCGAAATTAAATGATAAATTTTAGGAACCCAAACAAAGAAAAAAAGTAAGTTTTCATTTTTTTATTTCAAAATCAGCATTAAATTAGTAAGTTATCCTTTGATAGGTGATAATAGGTAAAGTAACATTACATGACATTAAAAAATTTGTAAACGTAAACAATCAAGTATTGTTCTAAATGTTTAGTGGATTGAGTCTTTGATCATTTAAAGGTTGGATTATTTTCACATTTGCGATATTATCACTTTTAGCGCATTTCGGAATGCAGGGTCAGTGCACTGCACTCGAAAAAATATTGTAAATGTACCGATAATATGCATCATAACTAGATCTCAGGTAAAATATGCTATTACCGCTGAGGATGGCTTAGATATGCAAGAGCATATACAAACATGCAAACGCATATAATCAACCAACTATTTTATGTATGTGTTTAGCATGTAGCCTATGTTTACATAGGTTAGGCGTTGGTTCGTTTTTACTTTGTGTAAATTATTTCGCAAACCCCTCCGTGCCTCGGAAAACACGTTTTAAGCCGTTAGTCCCAGCTGTCATTCGTAGATATTTGACAGTCGTCAGAAGTCCGAAAGTCTGACAATAAGTCTTACCAAGGGTTAACGTGTTATCCAGTAGCTCGATTGTGGAGGTCAGACATGCAGTCGCTCCATGTAAAATACTGGTAATCTGCTGCATCCTGGAAGCCGACCCCAACATAGTTGGGAAAAGGTCAAGGCAAATTGATTGATTGATTTTAATCGCCATATTTTTCCTTTGGGCATTCTAAGTATCTAAAAAGAAAACACTTTTTTTAAACTAAACAAAATAAAATTAACAATGAGATCAGTCAAACAGTTTAAAAATACAGTATAAAAATAAATCCTATAGTTTTTTGAAAATATTTAGATACACTGTAATAACCATTTTCTGAGAGGTTTGTACTGTGCCGATGACGATGGCGATGGTCAAAGTCAAAGTCAAAAAGTTAAAGTCAGTTAAAGTCAAAGTCATGGCAATGGCGATGACGATGGCGATGGAGATGATGATGATGAATATTGTTGATATCATTTATTTACGTCAGCCAAGATGTCATATGTCATCATAATTTTTTCAAATTCAAATATTTTAATTCAAATAAACATCCATATAATGTTATAAGCGACTACTGTAACGCTAGCTCGTTTTTTTTATTATAAGATAAGATAAGATGAGATAAGATAAGATAAGATAAGATAATTCTTTATTGACAAAATAAGTTAAGTACAGAAACTTGTTTGACGCCCTCTGACTCCTGAACTAGGTGAACTTTTATTAATGTGTCGTTTATTTTTATAACTGTTAAAGAAAATAATGTTAGGTATTACAAAAAAAAAAGAATTTTGTGGTTTTATGAAACCACGGTAAAAGTGAAACTTTTAAGCGAACTATAGGCGCCGCCATATTGTTGGCTGCTCTGACGAGCGCCTTTCACTTTATCCCTAATCCGCGGCCGACCGTCACGCGACATGCAACACACAGACGAAAAAGTTTGAGACGATGTAATAAAAGTTTCACTTTAAAAAAAATATACATAGTATATGTATTCCAGGATTTGTAAGTTTACGTAGCCAGCTCCGCCACACGCGTGGTTAGAGTTATTTGTTGGTCTAGTCAGTCCCTAGGGGTTTTCAATCGATAAATAACATTTACGCATTACTACCTTTCGCCTGCGGCTTCACCAGCGTGGATATCGGAAATTATCCCACGGGAACGTACTACTTAGAATAAAAAGTATCCTATATATTAATCCAGGTTATAAACTATCTGTGCGCCAAATTTCATCCAAATCCGTTCAGCCGTTATGGCGTGATTGAGTAACAAACACACAAACTTTCACATTTTTAATATCAGTAGGATTTGATTGGTGTATAAGAGAGTCTATAGATATTTAGGTATTGTTACAATACCTGGGGCATGACCTTTATGTGTATTATTGTCTGGAAAGTTTTCTAAACGTTTCTGAAATTACAGGTTTTCTTAAAACTTGTTCATGAGGAAACTTGGAGTATCGTTTACGTTTTCTGAACCAGCTGTAGCGGTTACACCGCCACATACGAACTACGCAAAGACATGACGTCACACAAATCCTGCATCGCGCATTTAGAGTTTACCGAGCGATCGACATAGATACAAGATTTCAACTTCAAACCGATGGGCAGTTGCCCGCCAGACACAACACCCGTCTGGTCGGAGGATCCTCCCTTTTCTATGGTGGATGAGTGAACTTTAAACCCTGTTCCTCATACCCCTAAACAGCCTTTTCTAACCTTTTAAATACATTCTTAGCTTTTGGAAACACAGACGTGATGTTTTGTTATTTTAAAAATATAGAGTACTAGCTTCTACCCGCGACTTCGTCCGCAGCCTATAACCTTCCTCAATAGTTGGGTTATCCAATGCAAAAATAATTTTTCAAATCCGGCTGGTATTTCCGGAGATTAACCCCTACATACAAACAAACAAACACCAGCGTGGAGGTCGGAAATTATCCCACGGCGAACGTTGATCCGTAACGTAATATAAATAAAGAGCACAATCGCGTTTACAAAACCTTTAAAGTAAAAATACTTGCATAGAACGTTGATCCGTAACGTAATATAAATAAAGAGCACAATCGCGTTTACAAAAATGAGGTGTCGTCATGGTCCCATCTCAAAAATGCCCAACGCGCCTAAAGAAGTTTTCACTTCAAAAATAGTGTGAGATTTGATTCGCTGTTATAGTGTATAGTAGACTAGCAGCTCCTCGCAGTTTCACCCGCATAAGTCTTGATCCCGTAAGAATATTGGGATAAAAAGTATTTTATCTACTCTCATAGTATAATATTCGAATTATGAACTTCAAAACGAGTTTATATTGACATACTTTATAAACAGAATACCGAAATTTAAAAATAGAATCGTATTATAACACTTTTTCTCTAACAAAATAATACTATAAAACAATTTTTTTTCTATTACGATACAGCGCTAATCCAAGAAGTTAATATCACCAAAGAGTTTCCATCAACTTTTGGCGGGGGACAGCAGCACCCGCTGTAGCGCATGTGCGGTGATGTGCTGGTGCAGGCGACATTCATTTGTTTTGTAATACTTACTGAATTTCGTGGGATTTTAAATTTATTCTTGATCTTTAACTTTGATTTTTTATTTAGTATTTGTTTCAATCCCAATGTTTGAGAGTAGATAAAGTAGTGTATGAAACTGCACATAACTAGGTGTTAAAACATTCGTGTGATACTATTAAAAAACTCGCCTACGGCTCGGTTTTTAAACACACACTCATGTTTTAATACTCCTTATTATGCAACAGTTTCATAAACTACTATTATGTGTTAATCCAGGTTATAAACTATCTGTGTGCCAAATTTCATCTAAATCTGTTCAGAAGTTTTTGCGTGAAAGAGTAACAAACATTCATCCATCCATCCCTTCTCACAAACTTTCGTAGTAGTAGGAAAGTAACTTCACCGTTGTCGCACATTAATTTGCAATTTGTCAAATCACTGAGCTTTTCATGAAGGATTAGATAAACGTTGTAAGGTAAGTCTGCGGTTATTTGATCTTGTGGCCAAGGTCTTGTGTATGTCTGCATCTGAGAGGGCAATCCTACACACCGATGTAACATAAAACCCTCGTGTTCTAAATAAAGTAAGCAATTAACTTGAGTTCCGTTGAGAATTAAAAAAACAACTACAATATAACTATGTTCTTAATATCCCTCGGCAAACCTCGTGTTTCGTCACTTGTCGGATTTCTATCAGTTGCCTTTTGCACTTGGTGCAGACCGGGCGCTCTCAATCGACTTGGAAGTATATAGAGTTGTTGTTTGCTCTTTTAACTTAATGTAATTTATTTTAAAAATGGTAGAAAAGCTACTAAAGTCACAGGCACGACAGATAGGAAAATAGTTTAACAGCTCTATATAATTTACACGAAAATCAAAACAAAACAATAATAAAGTACTTAGTTCTGAATTCAAATTATTAAACAAGGCAAATCTAATAATTGATGGACATGGAAATTATCATTCGCTTGTATTCGGAAATGTGATGATTCCCGAGGGAAATTTAGAAAATAGAAATATAGTACTACCATGTTTCAGTCAGATATTTTTTTTTCCAGTTAATTATACTTAGAGCGGCTACGTACTACGTCCGATCGGAATCCGAATTCAAGATCCGAGTTCAATCTGCTACAGTTTAAGAGTGGTTGTATTGACTTGTACGTTAAATGAGCGTCTTGACGTCTAATGGTGGGAGTTATAGTGGGGTGAAATCGAACAGCTCGTGGGACATTCGTTCGACAGTGGTCAAACTGAAAGGTTGTCTCAAGTAACAAAATATTATTGCACAGTGTTATTAAGTGTAGTGTTAGCAGTTATGTGTATAATAAACTGAAATAAATGATACTTTGTGAAAACTATAATAAACTTGTGTTATTTGCTGTGGTCTTCCTGAGCGCCCGTTACATCTCAGAAGTGGAATAATTGGGCAATTAGAAGCTGGAAATTGCCCTCCCTACGCCAAAAGTCAACTAACACAGCATAAATATGCCAAGAAGAAAAGCAATCCAAAGTGGTACACCGGAGTTACCGCAGTCCTACAAAAAGGATCGGCGCGAAGAAGGCCTGCACCAGTCAGGCAGCTCTAGTAGCAGCGATGACGAACGAAGATCCCGTCGCCACCGAGAAAGTCGCAGGAAACGGAGGAAGCGACGGGAACCTAGCGGTAGCTCTTCTACTGGAAGGGAACGTAAATCAACAAATTCTCGAAGGTACGACAGCCAAAATAAGTTTTTACAAGAATTTGTTGGAATTATGAAAGATATGAAGAATGTTGGTGAACGTGAAAGGTTTCCTGTTCTTAATAATGTTATACCCGAGTACGATCCAATGTCCAAAGAACAAACGATGGATGCATGGATTAATAAGGTTGAGGAATGTGCTCACATATACGAATGGAGTGATAGGCAGTTGGTTCATTATGCATTACCAAAGTTAAGTGGAGTAGCCAAGGCCTGGTATCAGGGGTTACCTACATTACTGTTTTCCTGGACGGAATGGAAAAATAAACTTAGAGAATCTTTTCCGACCCGGGAAAATTATGCAGATCTACCAAACGAAATGTTAAGTTTGAGAGTTCGCTATGGGGAATCCATAGAATTATATTATTATTCTAAAATGAACCTGTTGAACCGGTGTAATCACCCACCCTTGGTTGACTGGTAGAGAATGCCTAAGGCATTAAGTCCGCCTTTGTAACTTTTTGTGTGTGAAAAGTTTAAATAAATAAATAAATAATATTACTGAAAGTCGTGCCGTTGATTGTTTAATTGCTGGTATTGATGATCGCCGAGTAAGGTTAGGTGCTCAAGCGGTTGAGTTTGCGGAACCTGAACAAGTTTTAAAGTTTTTAAAGACTGTGCAAATTGGCCAAGATAAAGTTCCTTCTGATAGTTTAAAGAATAAGGATAAAGAAAAACGTACAGTTAGCCAAAGCACACAAGATATATTACCTAACCCTAATAATGCCCAACCAAGTCCCAGGTTTAATCGTGTTGTATGCTACAACTGCAATGAAACGGAACACCCATTCTTTCAATGCACTAAACCAAAATGCGGTGTACGAAATGTAATTTGCTGGGACATTTAGAGGTAAATTGTCAGAAAAAGAAAAGGGTGACACTTCCCAAGCTTCGATTAAAACTGTTATGTAAAAAGAATAGTACTTATAAATATAAACCATAAATATGTCAATCAAAGTAAACGATAGTATTACAAAATGCCATGTTGACCTTGGAAATGATGGCACCCTAATCCGATATAGCGCCGCTCGAAAAAAAAAAAGCAAGACAAAACGGCAGACCCCTAAATACCCAAGATCTCTAATCAAACATTGGGTAAAGCTAATGTTTCTATTGAAATTAAGAGGGGTTGTATTGTGCCAAACGATGTGCAAATACTAGTAAATAATGAGTTGTAAATGTACTTGTATTGGGACAGACATGAAGTGAGAAAGATGAATGAAACATAGAAGTTAATATTGTTATAAGAAAGTTAGAGAATGAATTAACTAGATAATTTAAGAGTACCAAAAGGGTGGTTTAATTATAATTTGTGTAATAAATGTTCAGTGATTAAGTTATGAGATGTCATGTTATAATATTATAAAGCAATGTATGCGTTATGATGCTTTAAGCTCCAGTCCAAAGTCATGGACTGGTGGTAGATTAGACTCCAGTCAAGGTCATGGACTGGTGGTAGCTTAGGGACTCCAGTCAAGGTCATGGACTGGTGATAGCTTAGGGACGCCAGTCAAGGTCATGGACTGGTGGTAGCTTAGGGACTCCAGTCAAGGTCATGGACTGGTGGTAGCTTAAGGACTCCAGTCAAGGTCATGGACTGGTGGTAGCTTAGGGACTCCAGTCAAGGTCATGGACTGGTGGTAGCTTAGGGACTCCAGTCAGGGTCATGGACTGGTGTTAGGACAGGGACTCCAGTCAAGGTCATGGACTGGTGTTAGATTAGGGACTCCAGTCAAGGTCATGACTGGTGTTAGGACAGGGACTCCAGTCAAGGTCATGGACTCCAGTCAAGGTCATGGACTCCAATCAAGGTCATGGACTGGTGTTAGATTAGGGACTCCAGTCATGGTCATGGACTGGTGTTAGGTTAGGGACTCCAGTTAAGGTAATGGACTGGTGTTAGGTTAACGACTCCAGTCAAGGTCATGGACTGGTGGTATGTTAAAGACTTGAATCAACGTAAAGGCGTTAGTCATTGTCATGGACTATACGTAAAGTCGAGTAAAAGTATGTCTGAAGAATGAATTACGATTTGTTTGATTAAGAAGTTATTTCCTGTGATTATATGGAAACCTAATATTTACTCATTAATTATTATTTTCACTCTATGAAAATTGTTAGAAATAATTTTAAGTTATTTACATGTTTTATGATTGTTAATCTAGTATCCCCTGAACTAAGATGAAATAAACACCCAACGATGGGACTCGTTGTGGGACGGATGGCCGAGCTGTTACAGTTTAAGAGTGGTTGTATTGACTTGTACGTTAAATGAGCGCCTTGACGTCTAATGGTGGGAGTTATAGTGGGGTGAAATCGAACAGCTCGTGGGACATTCGTTCGACAGTGGTCAAACTGAAAGGTTGTCTCAAGTAACAAAATATTATTGCACAGTGTTATTAAGTGTAGTGTTAGCAGTTATGTGTATAATGAACTGAAATAAATGATACTTTGTGAAAACTATAATAAACTTGTGTTATTTGCTGTGGTCTTCCTGAGCGTCCGTTACAAATCCGAATTGGTAATGTTCTAAATTTGGACGGACAGAGTTCGGATCTAGTGTGCAACCCCTCATGCAAATAGTACCATGGATACTTAGGACCGACATTTCTCGAATTCGGATCTGACGTGGTGTGTCTCTCTTACCTAAGTAGTGTCCAACTGCGTAAGTGCAAAATGGAAAATTTTGTGTGTATGCAGAAAACAATGTCCTCTGGCGTTTCCACTCACATTTGCCTTGTAAAATACGTTTTGTTAGTAGGCTTTCAATCTTCCTCTCAACATGACCAGACCATCTAAGCATGACCTCAAAAGTGTCTAGATATTTTATTTTCAATAACACAGATGCTTGGAACTTGTTTTATTAGATTAGGTACACATCAGTCAAACCACAAAAATGAAAAAAATAACATACCAACTTGTACTGGGGCACTGTGGCAATTAAAAATTACCGTGGAGTTTCTTGCCGGCTCTTCTCCATAGGAAGCGACCAATTGGAACCGTGCACCTAGCTTCTGACGTTTCATAAGTGCCCATGTAGGTTTGTGTGAAATAAAATATTTTTAATTTTAATTTTGAATTGTCAGAAACTGGGTTATTAAAAAAAAATATGCAGTAAAAAATAAAAACCTACTTCGTCTAAGATATCTTTGGCTCAAAATGCTCTAAATGGTGTCAACTATCACCCCTTAAAACGCGGCGACGCATGAATTGTCCATACAAACGTAATACCTAAATCATTTTCAATTTACACTATATTATGTTGTTATTCGGATTTAGACAGTGTTTATCTAGGCTCCTACGTCTTTTTTTTACCAAAAAACTTTTCGAAAGCTAGTAGTGCTATTGCGTTAAGCAATAATTGTCAATGTGTGCGTGGTAGTATTGCTCACTGTAGATGTATATCGCTCCGACAGGCACTCACGCTAGCGCAACGTGCTTGGATTTGAATATTGCAAACATCTCAATTTGTAGTTGCGAGCCGTGTTTGCAGGCCTCTTAAGGCTTTGCAACCAGCTTCCAAACACCCTGTCTAAGAATATACCAAGGTTGAACATTTCTGCCTATTACCCATCCCGATTACAGGGGTAAAAAACACGAACAATAAACCCTATCAAACGCAGACCTGCATAAACTACAGCTGTCCTAAACATACGTCTAGCTAGAAGCGTTATCCGATACTCTTATCGATCGGTTGCGGTCAGTGAGTCCTTATGTAACACATCTAGGTTTAGGTTTTACGATGTCAGGGTTGCTGGGACTTGGAACGTTAGAGATAATTATTGTGTTGGGAAAAGATCTTTTAATAGAAAAAATAGGTTTAAAAAATCAATCAAATCATCCGATTGTTGGAAATAGGGTCGCGCTTACATGGGACTTAAGAGACTGATAACAACAGAGAAGCGCGATGCCACAATGCTGGTAATTTATTGCAAAATATGTAGCAATTATCTATAAACAAAAAAAACAAAACAAAATAAATAATTTATAATTGCATTATATTAATTACGGTTTTTAATCGTTAAAATATTTTTTTAGAGTTATCTTCGTGATTTTTTCTATCGTATCATATTATATGTATTATATTTTCAACACACTAACTAGCATATATCGTGAAGAATATCATATATTTTTTATTATGTTTACTGCATTGGATCGTAATACTTTTTGGCATTATAAAACTTGCGTTTAGCTCCTGTAGTCCTCTTAAACATAACTGGCGAAGTGGGAGTATATTATACAGGGTGGGTAAAAAATCGTGGATCAAACGAACGAACGATCTTTTCGAAGTCCGAACAATGTTTTACAAAGAGCTGATGTGAAATAATAAATAATTGGCGTGTGATACTGTACTATCTAAAGTCTAAACCTATCCATTTAAGCTACTCGGTCGCATTTATTAGAATGTTCTCATTAAGAAAGTATTGTTTTGCCGCTGGGATCTTTCTGTAAACACTGCCAAACGTAGCCAAGGGTCCGAACTAACTTTTTAGTGAACTAGAGGACTCATGAAATAAAACACTACAGTCAGATAACTGGTGTTTGACTATCCTCTGATTTACTTTAATTTAGACTTTGCTATGAAAAAGTTAACATAAAAAAAATAATAAAGCTACAAACAGCTATGTGTTACACCTGGTTTTAATCGTCATTAAATAGGCAAGTTTTTTTAATACAGGGTCATTTTTTGGTAGTACATTTTTTTTATAAAGTAAGGTTTTAAAGTTACAAATAATTTTACGTGAGACTTAAAAGCTATTGAAAAAAGTGCCAATACTCGTAAATCAGTGAGCAGTGGTGGCCCAGTGGTAACGGCCGCGATTTACGAGTTGTAGGTCGTAGGTTCGAACCCAGACAGGCGCTTTACTTTGTGTAAATTATTTCATCACCACTGCTCTCAAAAACGGTGAAGGAAAAACATCGTGAGGAAACCGGCATGTCCTAGAACCGAAAATTCGAAGACATGTGACATCTACCAACCCGCACTGGGCCCGCGTGGTGGATTACGGCCCACTCCCTCTCACAGAGAGGAGGCCTGTGTCCCAGCAGTGGGGGAACATTTATAGGCTGATGATGACTCGTAAATCATGGTACCTGCTATCATAAAAGCACTTTTGTAGTGATGATATATTTCCTAGAAACTAATAAACACCATTTATTGTTTTAAAATAAGTACCCATTTTACTCTAATTGCCTATTTACCACAATTTTTTTATTTTTTTCAAAAAACACTCAAATAGTCATAACTTTTAAGGAAATCAAGTGAGTGCTCTGCCACAAAGACATTTTTTGCTGCAAATAACCCCAACTATCGCCCTGTTTCGTTTGATCCACGATTTTTTACCCACCCTGTATAATATAGGTACAGCAGCTCTGCTTACAACTTCGGTGAACACCTACAGGGCGTTTTTTTTTTGTGTGGGAAATTATCAAATAACTTCTCCCGCTCTGGGTGGAGTGGGAGGGCGTGTCAGACTCTTACTGACTAAAACCCACCCGTGTTCCTTCGGTTGCCCTGTTGCCGGGGGCCACGATAACGTTATGTTATGTGAATCAAATCAAGAATGAAGCAGTCTTTTTAGCCATTACGTACCACTATTTGCAGTTTTTTCGTAGCAAAGCTATCTTTTTCGTAACCATTACGTAGCGTGTTAGACTTTGCGTAGCAATAAGCATTAACTGAGTGAAAATGGCAGACTTTTCGTAGCAAAGTGAATCTTTTCGTAGCTACTACGTAGCGTGTTAGACTCTGCGTAGCAACATACATTAATTGAAAAAAATGGCCGACTTTTAGAGTCTGCGTAGCAACAACTAATAATCGAGTGAAAACGGCAGATTTTGCGTAGCGAAGCAATCCTTTTCGTAGCCACTACGTAGCGTGTTAGAGTCTGCGTAGCAACGATCAACACGATGCAATATTTTCGTTCAAACTTCGTAGCGCATGTCAAATTCTGCGTAGCACCGGAAAAATGATTTAATGTTTTCATTCTAACTTCGTAGCGTATGTCAAATTCTGCGTAGCACAGGACGAAATTCGTTCAAACTTCGTAGCGTATTCATTGACTAAACATAAATCTTTTCATAGCAACATGAATAGATAGGGTGATAGGGCAGTATCTCTGCAGCTGCGTAAAGTAATCGTACGATTCGATATCTCCAAATTTCATTGATTATTATAATCAGAACAGTCATCGAAGGGACAGCGTAATCTTGGCCTGATATCATCTGATAAGACTCGCATTGTATGTCATGATAATATTATTAATATTATAATAAAATATTATTGTTATAATAAAATTGAGTACGACATACATATTTCCTAGAAATTGATAATATTTTATCATCTGTTGTTTATTTGTTAACTATCGTGCATTTCTCTTTGCAGTCTGTGTTATAACAATGATCGTGTTTTTTGTGGATAGTCTTGAATAAAAATTATGTTCAAATCTTTTCTGTTTTTTTTTTGTTCTGGTCACATTTGCCGTAGATTTATTTTACGGATATGCGGTAATATGCAGTAGAATTAAAACAACACGTGCAACATTATAATTTGAAGAGATATTTAGTTATACTTTTTTTTTCTAAATTACATTTTTTATTAGGTACAGGGTAACCATTGCGATAGTGTACTTGTCTAACTTTCCCTCCTTACTAACACATTCTTCTCCTGAACTGCTCGTGGCGCTGATGACTTTCATCCGTCACAATAACATTAAATTATAACTGTTTGTGTGGTATGCGTATATTTTATGTTCTAACAATATATTTATTTATTTTTTGTTTGTTTCAGTCCCGTACTAACCCAACAAGATCTACATTGTGTTCAACTGTATCAATCGAAGAATTTTACTTGTGTCTGCAGTTGTTGTTTTCCTTTTTTTTTTTAATTTATGATATACAATTTTTTTTTTTTTTTCAACCATACACACTTGTTCTTCCAATGCACTTTAGACATTGGCAGAATAGTCGACATCGGCTTTGCTTGCCATTTAATAAAAATAGAATAGAATAGACATAAAACAAAAAATTACGTTCCCATGACAACATCACGTTTCCCATGACAACATCACGTTGTCATGGGAACCGTCATTACATGGTAGGCGGAGTGGGGGGTATTAGGTCTTATTTTCGTTACGGTTTTATTTTCTTTACGTTACGGAATTTCTTGATTCGGTCGCCGCGCTCAAAGCCCGCGATAAAAGCTATGCAATAGCTTAAAAACTTATTACAATATGCATTCTTTGTGAACTCACTCAGAAAACAACAAAATAGCTCTGTGTCATTAGCAATGAGGTTGAAAGCTGGAAGTGCATGCGTCAGTGGCGCCTCACTTGAAAAATATTAGCCCGAACGCGCGGCTCCGTAAGCAGCTGTGGCTGTCGTCATCGCCACAGGTACCTGTCGGGAACACAAACCTATCTGCCTTAAAATGTCCGCATTATGTACCTTCCCTCTAAGTACTTCGAATATACGAGGTGGGTGCTTATAACACAATGAAACTCTAGAACCGGTCAAGTGGGTCTGAAACAGACGAGGTATTTCTTTGTACCCATATATCTAAAATATTTGACAAAATAATCATTTATTAATTATTTTAAGAGGACCAAATTCTCATTCTCTTAAACGACATTAAAACCAAGCAAGAATAACTTAGCGACTCGAGCTGAAATCGGAAAAGTATTCCCAAAGCCGAAAAAAAAAAAGAATAAAAAACATGTGGCACTCGGGGACTGCCGCGGTAAAGCTATTGCATAGCATTTGTAACCTCCATACTTCCTATTTGTCAACGCTACACTTGGGATGATGACGTGATGAAATAAAACAAAAATTATTCAGTCATGGGAACCGTCATTACATGGTAGGCGGAGTGGGGGGGAGGGGGGTGTTAGGTTTTTTCGTTACGGAATTTCTTGATTCGGTCGCCGCGCTCAAAGTCCGCGATAAAAGCTATGCAATAGCTTAAAACAGTAGCACTCCGGGAGTGCCGACAGAAGTGAAAACTTGAACAATTTTATTGTGCAGGAAATACTTTTCTTTTTTGAAGTCGGAAAAAAAAGGGAAATGCCAATCATGTCGTTGTCATGTCTCAATGTTTGGAATGTTATTAATCCCAAAGAAAATGTATCGCGCGTTGATGTCTTTTTAACGATCAAAAGCTGGTGTCGGTAACAGTGTCGCGAGTTCAATTGTGTTTTCCCATCTCAAAAATGCCCAACGCGCCTAAAGAAGTTTTCACTTCAATAAATTAGAAGTCATTTATTCAAACTTGGCTGACAATCAACTCTTTTCGAACATCATAATTACATATTAAGACAATCCCCTAAAACGCCCGACCTTTACTACTTCCTAGTACTTTAGCTGGGAAGAAGAAGTGGCGCAACAAACTATCCAGCAGCACAGCTGTCTGTTCAATTAGTAGATCTTTATTCTATACAATAGTACCTATGTAAAAAAACCGGCCAAGTGCGTGTCAGTCGTGTCGGACCACGCACAATGAAGGGTTCCGTAGTTGGGATGAATTTATCCCAAAAACAAACTTAACTTTGTAGTTGAAAAACATGTTCTCCCTTACGGAATGTATGGGAAAACATGTTTTTGCAACTGCAAATGTAAATTGGTCGATTATTACTCGTTAACTTGTAGAGCTTACTTAGCTGTGATAGTCTTTCTTTAAATTTCTTTATATAAGCTACTGCCATGATTTTTTTCACATATCCAAAACGAACTATTTAGCTGGCGGGGGGGAACACTTGACTCTAACAAAAATTAGTATTTTAAAGCTTAATATTTCGCAAACGAATCCCTGAATCCAAAAATGGTTTCAACACACTCACAATGTTTTTGAAGGAACTTTCCAACGATACCCCACACTATGGAATAGAAAAAAAAAAAAACATCCCCACTTTACGTGTAGGAGAAGTAGGTAGGAAAAAATATTTTTCGTCGTGTTTTTGTCGGCGTAATTAATATACCAAATTACAACTTTCTAGTACTAAGAGTCTCGGAGCTAGACTGCGGACAGACAGACAGACAGACGGATATGGCGAAACTAAAAGAGTTCCTTGTTTACTACGGAACCCTAAAAAACGTGCGAGCCTTACAGTATTCGTATATGATATGTGACATCTGACACCTCACGTTGCTAATAAGCAATATTAAAGGGTATTGGCGCACTTCCCCGGCTTCCTATTAGACACTTCCGTCCCTTTTTACGAAATCACTCCCACAGATTTCCCACTCCACAGATTGCAGGAAAGTGAGAGGAAAGATGATACATATCAATAATTGACATTACGCAACATGATTAAATTCGAGTCGATTAATTGTTTTAACCTTTGATATTGCCCATTACCTTTATCTTAAATAAAGAAATAATATAAATAAATTCCTTCACAAATCGTTGAGATGACAGTTTATTGGTGTCACCGCTAAGATTACTGAGTCCGTTTAATCATAGCTATTGGTGCCGATTCCCTTGTTCACAAACTAAACTAAATTTAAGTTCAGTGCATCTTTTTCTTTGTATTTCATTAAGAAGACGACAGAAGATAAATTTTAGTTTAGTCCTGTCAAATTAATCAGCGCCTGTCACTACTCCATACAAGTTTAGACGTGATTAAAAACTTGCCAACTAAAATTACGTCAATTTACGTCAAGCGCTGATTAATTTGACAGGACTTAACTAAAATTTATCTTCTGTCTTTTTCTTAATGAAATAGAAAGAAAAAGGGAATCGGCACCATTGAAATATTATTGCATTTCGTAATCAATATTTTAGTTCAGTAGTTAGCCATATTTCATTTTTCCATACAGTAATTAATTTAATTAATTGTTTATTAAAACGGTAACACCAAATACATAAATTAATATAGAAATTAAAACAGACAAACATATTTAAACAAAAATATTTCAAATACTAACATTTAATAGAGGACAACCTGGCATACTTACTCTCGCAAAACATCAGACATACTCGCATAATTCTGCTCCATTCATCAGCAAACAGATCACATTCAGGATTGGTGGTCAGGAGGGTGTTAAGTATACTTAAAGTACGACACACAGGGGACAGCTCTGGCGACAATTTTACATAACGGCGGCGCAAACAGATCGCGTCGACGGCTTTGGCGATGCCCGATGTTTTGTCGGGAACAAATAGCCGACAGAAAATATCATGGAGTTCGGGACTGTCAATGTGTCCTCTGTTTTACAGGCTACTGTGAGCTGTAGAAAGCCTCGTCGAACCTCCAATGAGTTGAAGCCCAAAACTCCTAGGAGGTAATTAGTAGGGTACATGTAAGGAAAGAAGTGAAATATCTTTTTATACAGAAATCTCAGGAAAGTTTTCTGTACCTTTTCCAGCGTTAATGTATGCTGTGTTTGTATGTAGTAATATTGCCAAATTAATCAAAACAGCGAAATATTTGACATCTATTTGCGACGTTGCCCATTTTCGGAATGCACGCTCTTAAGGGATGGAAGAAGGAGTAAAAATATGTCAAATTGATATATACATATTTATAAACAAATGATAAAAAAAACTGATAAATTTTCGTTGTGTATCAATGTTTGTATGCTTGATGATGAACTGCATCAATGTTTGCATGCCAAAATGGTAGAATGTACAAGGATTTTTAATGTTATTGTAACCACCACCTTAACCACCTTATTGTAAATATTTACATTCTGAGCAAATAAATGAATATTCTATTCTATTCTAAATGTAAGTGTTTATTTATTATATCATTAATGAAATAATTAACTAACGAGAGAGGTGATCACTAGAACGATTGTTACATCTTCTAAATACTCAGTTAGTAGTTCACAGCTGGACATAAGGTCTAATTACAACTATTGAGTGGTAATAATTAACCTTAATGATTCATAACAAACAAATTAGTTTTAAATGATTATTTTATCGATAATTTAGTGATTATAGGGTATCGGCTTATCAACAAAGCTTTGTAAAATATATCAGTATATTGCAAACTGTCAACGGGTTCACAGCATTTTGTGTATTTAATTAGTGAGTAGAACTAATTAAATTATACCTCGAAACATGCAAAGTAACTTAGTGGCCGAGAGTTTAAAATCGGTTTAGCAGTTTTCGAGATATGTTTGAATGTTAAGACAGACATTTTGAACTAATTGTGGTGTGATAAAAACTGTTCTTTTTTGTATTATTTGTTATCAGAAAATGAAAGTGTAGTGTTTTGTTTTGTTATAATGTGGCGATTGGATGTTCTTTTATACATCGATAAGTAAGTAAAGAAAAACAAAGATTCTTTATAAGTACCAAAGTATTCTGATCTGATGCCTTTTGAATTGGTATTTATCTGATCTGATATTAAAGATGGCAACTAAAGATTTTCATGGACGTCAAATAAATTGTTTTGCAAAAAGTCCTTCTTAGGGTTCCGTATTTGAAGGGTGCCAAACGGAACCCTATTACTAAGTTGTCCGTTCGTCTGTCTGTCAGCGGGCTGTATCTGATGCATGAACCATAATAGTAGACAGTTGAAATTTCCACAGATTGTGTATTTTTATTGCTGCAATGGAGTTTCTTGCTGGCTCTTCTCCATAGGAAACGGCCAATTGGAACCGTGTACCTAGCTTCTGACGTTACATAAGTGCCCATGTAGGTTCATGTGAAATAAAATGTTTTGAATTTGAATTTGCTATAAAAACAAATAATAATAATAATTAAATAAAGTTAATAATTAAAGGAACGTGTCCCCCCATTGAAGAAAAGTGTTTTTTTTCGGCGTTTTGGGACGGAACCCTTCGTTCGCACACGAAGGGTTCTTAAAAATTCTTTAAAAATACTCAGACCAAATAAAAAACCAAGACATTGCGCTGTCAATAGTGACGTGAAGCCGGTTTCTTAAACATGTGTGTATTTATTGAGGTGTAGTTTGATTGTAAGTGGTAGTAGGTACATTTGTGTGGTAATTACTTCGGGTAGGCTTTATAGTTCAAAAAATACTGCCGAATAAAATGATTTGAGCCGAACATAGAGACAACAGAGAGATGTGTCCAGCAGTGGACCGTGGTTCATCATCTGCCTAGCCTTTTTCCCAACTGTGTTGGGGTCAGCTTCCAGTCTAACAGAATGCAGCTGAATACCAGTATTTTACATGGAGCAACTGCCTATCTGACCTCCACAACCTAGTTACTAGGTAACACGATACCCTTGGTAAGACTGGTTGTCAGACTTTTGGGTTTCTAACTACTCGTAAAGACTGTCAAAGATCTACAAATGACAGCCGGGACCAACGGTTTAACGTACTTTTCGAGGCACGGAGGGGTCTTGGTATGTAAAGATGGTCACCCATCCACGTACCAACCGCAGCAAGCGTAGCTTAACCTAATCGATTGACCCGTGCGGCTGTTATTACTTAACTGCTTAAGCTGATAATAATATCTTTTAAACAAAGTAATAATAATGTAATTTCCCTTGTTCCAGCGTGTCTCCGTTACCAGTAAAGATGCGTGGGCGCACCCCACGCTGGCTGTGGGTGGGCGCCGGCAGCGGGGCGCTGTTGGCGCTGGCAGCACTGTCTGCAGCGCTCGCATGGACCAGTATATTTGATTCAGCGTTGGCTTCTGTGAGTAGCATTTCTTTTTTGTATAAATCTTCGTGGTCTTATCTAATGTAATCTCCGTCTGAGAACTCCTACCGACTAAAACCCCACGGTAACTCCTGCAACCACGAGGCTGGGGCTCGGGAGATACTTACACTGTACATAGGTACACCACAACCCCGACAGCAATTTTACTGCAATCGCTTGGACCTGCATATTATTATATGATTTATTGAAATTCATCTTAAGGCATGTACCACAGAACAGATCTGTGGCGTGTACGCACGAAGGAATTAGAACATGGTGAACATGAACATCCAACGCTTTGTTCTTACCACTGACGAACATCAAACACTGTGACAAACAAGAAAAATTTTATAATACTGTTCAAGATTTTATAAATAATAATTTTTAATGTATGTTTTTTTAATTTTTAGTTTTTTTTTGGTTTTTTATTATTGTTTGTGTTATTTAGTTCTTTTTAGGGTTCCGTAGTAAACAAGGAACCCTTATAGTTTTGTCATGTCCGTCTGTCTGTCTGTCTGTCTGTCTGTCCGCGGTCTAGCTCCGAGACCCTTAGTACTAGAAAGCTGTAATTTGACATAGGTATACATATTAATTACGCCGACAAAGTGGTAAAACAAAATTATGAAAAACATTTTTTTTTAGGGTACCTCCCATACACGTAAAGAGGTGATGTTTTATTTTTTTATCCCATAATGTGGGGTATCATTGGAAAGGTCTTACAAAAACATTATGAGTTTGTAAAAACTATTTTGGGATTCAGGGATCCGTTTGCAAAATATTAAGCTTTAAAGTGCTAATTTTTGTTAGAGTCAAGTGTCCTCCCCCCCTGCCGGCTAAATGGTTGGTTTTGGATGTGTGAAAAAAATCACAACAGTAGCTGATATAACGAAATTAAAAGAAAAACTATCACAGCTAAGTAGGCTCTACAGGTTAACGAGTAATAATCGACCAACTTAACTTTACAGTTGCAAAAACATGTTTTCCCATACATTCCGTATGGGAGAAGATGTTTATCAACTACAAAGTTAAGTTTGTTTTTGGGATAAATTCATCTCAACTACGGAACCCTTCATTGTGCGTGGTCCGACACGCACTTGGCCGGTTTTTAAATTACATTTTAATAAAAATTTGTACGTCTTCGCGGCAAAACATAGCGCTCAAATATGTTAACCTAACACCAATAAGTAAATACCTGTTTTACAAATAAAGACTGATTCTGATTCTCTGATTGTCTGTGTTCGTCAAAAATGTTCGCGACGAATCAATGGTTACTAAAGAGAGTGGGACGGTTGAGCGCAAACCCAAATCGAACTGTGTTCGTATGGCGTTCGTGATCACTTTGCTAATTTACGTCTACATCGTATGAACGAAATGTTTCGTGTACGATGTTCAGGTTCACCATGTTTTGTTCGTTCGTGTGTACACGCCTTCATAGTGTTGACGTCCAAAAGTGCCTTTTATAAGCTTGAAATAAATTATTTGACTTTGAGAGATGAAATTGGTGTTACTCGAGATGTATCCCATCTGCCTCTTCTAAACTAAGCTGCTTCCTTTAAAAGACAGTACTTCCCGGGTTCATCGTTATCAGCATATACTCTTAGGTAGTAGACCACTGCTGGACATGGGTCTATCCAATCGTTAGGCAAAATGACTCTTACAACTGTGGTGACATCTACAATACCACATGCGAACTACACATCAAAGACCTGACGACACACAAATTCTGCATCACGCAAGCAAAGTTTACCGCGCGATCGATATATATACACAACAACCCGACATCGATCGCTGAGCAGTTGCCTGGTCACCTGGGCCTCAAGTCTGCTATTACAATAGTGTCAGAATGGTCTATCATTGATTTCATAATTGTTGATTTTGACAAGTTTGATAATCTACTAATATAATGGCGTCATTATGACTTTCCAATGGTCAGCCACTGACACTCCATTGAAAGAAATGGCACTTATTGGTAATCTCGTACATAATGACAAATGAACGACTGACTTAGGCGGTATCATTGGTCGGATTGTACGACAATGCTATTATAACACAATTCTATTACGAGACCATTGACCGACCAATGATCGACCATTATGAATTTAGCAGATTATGAACGTTTAGCAAAATGACAATGGGATGGTGTTGGAATGACGAATTTATAAAAATAGCAGACTTGGGTCCCTGGTCGGAGGATCCTCCGTTTTCTATATAGGATGAGTGATATTTACACCCTGTTCCTCATACATACCTCTATACAACAACAACTGTAACTTAACTCCAATTTCAATATTCTGATTTTCAATTGGTTATCACGAATAACCATCCACTCCAGTCACGTCAAGTAGAAACGGTTCAACAAATCACGTGTCCACGTAAGCCTTCGCTAATCCCTAGTCTGTAGTACTCCTAGACATTGCATCAGAACACTTGTAGGGGTTCACAGTCATCTTCATAGTGCAAAAGGAAAGTTTGGCTTAGCTTGTGGCTTGTCCGTGTGTCCAAATCTATCTGCTAATCGTTTTTGAAGTGAAAACTTCTTTAGGCGCGTTGGGCATTTTTGAGATGGGAAAAAACAATTGAACTCGCGACACCGTTACCGATATCTCATTTTTGTAAACGCGTTTTTGCTCTTTATTTATATTAAATTACGGATCAATGTTCTTTGCAAGTATTTTTACTATAAAGGTTTTGGAAGTATTTTTTTTGTAAACGCGATTGTGCTCTTTATTTAGATAAGGTTACGGACCAAATGAAAAAATCTGTGTAGTCCGTCAGTCAAATAATAAAAAAAATATTAGTCAAGTATTTTTTGGTTTATCATATTAATAAAAAATTACTTAGATAAAACGCATTAAGGTTGGGGAGCGGGGGTCGCTACGTCACAAGTATAAAATCTATATACTCGTGACGTCATGGCAAATTTTAACTCAATGCCGTAATCTTTTGATAAAGTAAAAAAATAAAAAATATGCGTCCAATATTTCTATGTTCTATGTTATGGGGTTTGGTTTCCGCACTTAGTCCGTCAGGTGGACCATTGTGCGTGGGCCATGGCGGCCGTTTGGTGGTCAAAGTCAAAGTCAAATCATTTATTTCAAATAGGCCCATGTATGGCACTTTTGAACGTCAAAAATTACAAAATAATAAAATTGATTCTAGTCGCCCCTTCCAAAAGGTAGTTTTTGTATGGAGAAGAATGGGCAAGAAACTCCACCGTTACTCTTTTAAAATGTTTTACAATATTGTTTGTATATGTACGTACATTTGTTAAATAATTATTAAATGTGAAGACGATGCACCTAGAATAAAATTACTATACCACAATAGGTAAAAACAATTAAAAATGAAGCAACGATAGATAATTTAATTTGTGATAGATACATGGTTCTCACATATTTACAAACATTGTAAAAGTAGACGATTTTCCTAAAATTTTACAATTAATAAGTCAGTGTGTAAGGAAGTAATCACAGAATGTAAAATCAATGTCATAAAACACAAAGTAATAAATTTTACAATTACATTAGCAACCAGTTTGATTTTGTCTTGATTCTAAATTGTCCTATGGAGCAGGACCAGCATGTTTCCAAGCACTCTTATCTTGGATATAATCCTCTAATTTGTAATATGCTTGTTTACAAAGTGTACTTTTTATATGAGTTTTAAATTTTCTTTCATTTAATTGCAATATGTCACAAGGTATTTTGTTGTAACATTTAACACAGTACCCCATAAAAGATGTATGTACTTTAGATAACCTGAAAAATGGTTGATCTAGTTTATCTTTATTTCTAGTATTAAAATGATGTCTATCACTTATTTTATTAAAGAGATGTGGATTTTTCCTTACATACATAATATTTTCATAAATGAATTGGCAAGGTACCGTCATAATATTAATCCTTTTAAATAGTTCCCTGAGAGATTCGCGACGACATAGGTTATAAATGGCTCTGACAGCCCTCTTTTGTAAAATAAAGACGGATTCAATGTCAGCAGCCCGACCCCACAGTAAAATGCCATATGACATAATGCTGTGAAAGTAGCTAAAATATACCAAACGCGCGGTTTCTACATCTGTTAACTGTCTTATCTTTCTAACAGCATAAGCGGCCGAGCTTAGCCGCCCCGCAAGAGATGTTATATGAGGTCCCCATTGTAATTTCTCGTCTAGCGTGATTCCTAGGAAAACTGTTTGATTAGTAAATTCCAGTTTTTCTCCATTCAATATGATGTCACATTCGCTACTTTTAACATTCGGTAATTTAAATCTAATGCACTTGGTTTTTTTCTCCATGGTGGTTCCAACCAGCCCAATATTTTTGAGTCCAATATTTTTAATAATTTATAAGACGGACAATAAATATATTTTTAGTCATCCTCCCTATTACTTAAGGCCACTCGTGCGACATTGAAATAAAAACAATAATAATTAGGAGCGTGCGCCAAATATCTGTAAATGAGATTAAATTAACCGCGAGTTCTTTAGTGAAGCCTTACTAAAATAATCTGCACATTCTGTAGCCACGGTGTCAATGTCGGGGTGAATTGTTAGTGAACTCGTTAACGGTCATAAGTAGGTACCTATTTAAATTCAATTATGATAATTAATCATAATTATAATTCTTTATTTCAATCTGCCTAACCTCGTCTAACCGGATGCAGCTGAATACCAGTATTTTATATCGAGCGCCTGCCTATCTGACCACCACAATCCAGTAACTGGTTAATACGATACCTCTTGGTAAGACTGGTTGTCAGACTTTCGGGCTTCTGAAGACTCGTAATGACTTTCAAAGATCCACGAATGACAGCCGGGACCAGCGGCTTAACGTGCTTTCCGAGGCACAGAGGAGTCTCGGTATGATAAGATGGTCACCCAACCTCGGACCAACCCCGGCAAGCGTAACTTAACCTGATGGATCAACCCGTGTGGCTGTTAATACTTAGCCAGAAGCTCCTCATTAATTGTATCCTGTACAATAAGGATGATGACTAATTAAAAAAGTATTTTTTGTCCATCTTGTAGATTATTAAAAAAATATTGGACACATAATTTTTTTTCTTTTTTTATGTTATCAAAAGATTACGGCGATACCTACACTGATTTAAAATGTGCCATGACGTCACGAGTATATGGTTTTAATACTTACTTGTGACGTAGTGACCCCCATTCCCCAATTTTAATGCGTTTTATCCAAGTCATTTTTATGATGAAGCAAAAAATACGTGTCTAATAATTTTTTACTCTCTGACTGACGGACTAAACAGAATTTCTTTTTTTTTGACCCGGGCTTCATCTTTATTTATACTTCTTTATCTCAACATCATAATTATTATGTCATAACAAAATGTTTTTGGTCAGATTATGCAACAAAATATTATTCGTTTTGTGAATATTTTAGTGTCAAATTGCATCGTAGATCTGGAAAAAGGGTGTGTGATTTTAATTTTAAAGAATGAAAGGTTCAAAGTACTTAATTTTTTTGGCCTGTCCTGAAAGTTGTTTGCCCGCCAGCCAGCCCAGCTGCAGTCAGACCTGCCAACGAAAAAAAAAAAATGGTACGTATAGTGGTACAGTTAGTATGCCACAAAAGTTGTAGGATTACTCTAAGTCAAGTTATTTTTACAAGTTCGATGATTATTTTGTCATTTTCATACATTTATTGATTTTTGAAAGTGCTGAAAAAATATAAAGATGTCATGTCAGACATGTCATGTCAGATATGACATGTCCCAAACAATCAGAGCAGTGACACAGTCATGCAATCAGTTGTTAATTATGTAGGTACCTGGTGCCGACTATTGTTCATCTGAAATGCCTACCTTAAAACAGTTTATCTATATCATAATTGCTATTCATTTTATATTAATTCACTAGTGTTATAATAATGTTGCATGCCTAATATAAGGTAGATTGTACAAGGATCACCCATATTTTAACTGTTACATCTTATTTACTGTACCTGCAATCTATGCAAATAATTTTTTACTTTACTTTACTTTAGAATACACAAATTTTTTGTTTAAGTTTGAAAATTACGGTTTTTTTACTTGTCCAATAGAACAGATTTATATACAATTCTTAAGATCTTTAGTTCTAGCAACATTTATCATTATTTCTCTGTCTTGTTTTTCTGCACTATCAGAAAGCAATAAATGTATGAAAATGACGAAACGTCGAACTTGTATAACTTGGCTGAGAGCAATCCTACAACTTTTGTGCCATATTAACTATTACGCCAAATGACTAGTACTAATCATACGTACCATTTCTTTTTTGTTGGCTCTTTCAGGAATGGCCCAAAAATGTATGGAGCTTGAATGATCTCCTTTTGACATGTTTCTGGGTATCTGAATTATAGGTATTACCTAACACAGGATGGTATTTCTTGGAAAACACATAGTATATGGTAGCAACACATCACACAGCATTTTCTAAAAAAATGTGAGTATTCAGGGTTATTGGTTAAGGGGATGTAGGGGAGGTCATTTACAAACCAAATGACCCATTTGACTCCTATGAAAATGTCAACAATTTTCGAGTCATTTGACATTTTATATTTTTATTTCATTCATTTTAAAATATAAAATGTCGAATTATTCGAAAGCGGTTGACATTGGCATAGGGGTTATCAGAGGTCATTTGGTTGCAAATGACCTCTCCTACATCCTCATCGGATTGCCGACTTATAACCAATAACCCTGTATATTCATATTCATAGTTATCTCGATTTGCATCCCATGATGTTAAAAGGTAATACAATGGCTTAAGAGGCTGACAACAGCTAAAGCGTGGTCACTGTCAGACTGCTTAGAAAAAAAAAGAAAAGCGATGACACAACGCTGGTAATTTATTGCAAAATATCAAGCAATAATCTATTTATAAAAAATCTTTAATTGGACAAAAAAATTCAAACACTATTATGTTAATATGTTGCTTGTAGTAATCTAACAAAAAATCGAATGATTGCATGTGTATTAATTTTTGATTTTTAATCGTTAAAAGATTTTTTTTGAGGTAACTTCGTGTTTTTTTTTTCTATCGTAACAAATTAGTTGTTTATTTTTTCAACGGACACTAGCATATATCCTGTAGATCATTATATACTTATATGATTTTGTTAACTGCAGTGGATCATACAGTGTGGCAGGGCGAAAACTATTACCATAGATTCAGGACATGATTTTGAACTCCCTTGCATTATATTTTATGTCGGTTATTAAAAAAAAAAATCTGCTGTTCCATACACTTTGACCGCGTAGGTATTGCACTTTTCTATGAAACAGCTAATAAAAAAAAAAATACGGACTGTAAATTTCAGCGTAAGCGGGTTCAGAATCATGTACTGTATGCATGTATCCATGGTAACAGTTTTCGCGTCGATGCTGCCACCCTGTATACTTTTAGCCATTATAAAACTTGCGTTTAGCTCCTGTAGTACCCTTAAAGGTAAGATACAATTGCGGACGCTGTAGGGCACAGCAAGAAGTAGATATAAAATTAAGTACTTAAGTAGATGACAAAAAAATATAGAAAAACCCTCAACAGTATCATATGGGTATGTTCACGTAACGACTGAGTCTCAAAGGGTTACACAACGCTTGTTATCAAAGCTTCCACTGCCATATAGACAGAAATTGCTAGCTTTGTCCGTCTGGCCTCTATCTGCGTTTGAAGTCCAACGAGATAGAGGTTAACTGGTTACCTAGCAACGGTGTGTAGGAGGATTTACTGGGAAAGAGAAAAATGTACGAGCCATTTCGGTTTGATTTTTATTTTTGGTGACTGCATCGTTGGTCTAGTCTGGTCCTGGGTTTAATAGGGAAGATGCCTGGGTAAAAAAAAAAAACTATTTAGTACGTCAGTCAGATAATAAAAAAATATTAGACTCGTTTTTTTTACTTTATCATATTAATAAAAAATGACTTAGAAAAAACGCATTAAAGTTGGGGCGTGGGGGTCGCTGCGTCACAAGTATAAAATCTACATACAAGTGACGTCATGGCACATTTTAACCCAATGTATCGCCGTAACCTTTTGATTGTATACGTAAAAAAAAGAAAAAATACGTGTCCAATATTTTTCAATATCAATTTTTTTTTAATCATTATCCATAATTCCGGGTCGGGGAAAGTGTTATTGTGTTTTTACATTAGAAATTTCTCAGTAGCAACCCGGAGTCTGGATTTGTGCCCGGTTGATGGCAATAGGTTCGCCCCCTATTACATGGGACTTAAACATAACTTGTGAAATGTGGGAAAGGGTACACCTCTGTCTAACCGACGATGTGGTCTAGTGGTTGGAACACCTGTCTCATACTGAGAGGTCCCGGGTTTGAATCCTAGTGGGGGCAAAATTTTCTGCTCGGTTTGGTTGGTGGTAAGGCTTGTTCTAAGCCCACCTGGCTAGCTACCACCATCTTATCTAAGTCTGTCGCCATAACAACAATGTTAACAGCATTGTTGTGTTTCGGCAGTTGGAGGTAAGATAGCCAGTTCCTTAAACATAACTGGCGAAATGTCAGCCAGCAACAGCTCTGTCTGCCTAACCCTTCGGGGAAACAGGGCGTGATATTATGTTTATTTTATTTTTGCATTTGCAAGGATTCATTAAGTAATGGTTTGGGATTTAACAAAAGGTGTGATTTCTTAAATATGTCACCCACTTAAATTATTTTGAATAGGTATCTAATATTCGTTGTCGGAAGCCATATTCTCAGACAGGAGGCTTTAATGGATAGATGAAGTCGAAAATCAATAAATCTGTCTAGCCTTTTCCCAACCATGTTGGGGTCGGCTTCCAATCTAACCGGATGCAGCTGAATACCAGTATTTAACCGACTTCCAAATGCGTAGCGTTATATGTTCGTAGAGTGTGTATGTTTTTTTTAATGTATATTCACCGATTTCTCCGTCAATTGTGGACCGATTTTAAAATTATTTAATAAATAAATAAATTTAATTAATAAATTAATTTAATTAATAAATTAATTTAATTAATTTTTACTTGAAAGGGTATGTCGAAATGATTCCATATAAAAATTATTAACTTTGCTTGAATAGTTTTTGAGTTAGCTTCAATTATACGTATTTTTTCCCATTTAGAATGTAGATGATATGATAAGTTCCTGTCACTATTACTTATATTTTATAGCAGGTAATGGTATTCGAATTTGTGTGGGGTAGATACCATAACTAAAAAGGAAAAAAAAAAAAAACTTTTCACAAAAAAAACAACCATCTTCCAAAAACACTACAAAGTGAAAAATAACTTTAATTTCGGAAGTCGGTGGCAAAAAACAAAAATTCTAAACCAAAGACACTGACTTTTGAAATTAAAGTTATTTTTCACTTTGTAGTGTTTTTTTAGGAAGTCGGTTGTTTTTTTTTACACGGCCTATCTGACCTCCACAGCCCAGTAACTAGGTGCCCTTTGGCAAGACTGTTTGTCAGACTTTTGGGCTTCTGACGATCCGTAACGACTGTCAAAGATCCACGAATGACAGCCGGGACCAACGGCTTAACGTGCTTTCCGAGGCACGGAGGAGTCTCGGTATGTAGAAATGGTCACCCATCCACGGACCAACCCCGGCAAGCCTGATTATTACTTAGCCACGAGCTCCTTTTCGAGATGGAATCGAAAATCATTGCCACAAATATTTTTGGAGGCAAAAATGCTAATCAGTAGGTATGGCTTTAAACCCCATTAGACATAGTTAATTCCATTCAAAACCAATTGCTTTGACGAACTAATCTAAAAGACTTTGACCCGCCAATTGACAACAATATCAAATAACATAGTTCTTAAATAAGTCCAGAAGTTCGAATCAATCAATAAGCGACATCAGTTGGCTCTCCTTGAATGTCAATTTATCAATCGAGGATAAGCTTTTTAATTGGCAACATTATTGCGATGACCTGATGTCAAATGATTGCGTATGATGGGATGCAAAAAGTTGATTGTTCATTTATTAGGACAGTACCTGGGTGACTGAGCTCTGCTCTGGTGAAAATAGATCATTCTCATTTAATAGTATAGGAAAAATACAATAGACATGGATATATTTAGTAACCTGTTCCGCTTAGCTATTTCTAAAGAGCCATAAAAAACTCCTGAAATAAATCGACACGTGTTTCACCTCCCTCAGGATGATGATGGACTAGTTGCGAACTCGAACATGGCGTGTTTATTTCAGGAATTTTTTATGGCTCTTTAGAAATAGCTAAGCGGAACAGGTTACTAAATATATCCACGTCTATTTTATTTATAATGGATTTCCGCAAGGTCACGCCTGAATCAATTAACTAGTATAGGAAAGTTCATACTAATTCCATGCTGCCATGATAGAAGGTACTTACTAATTCCATGCTGCCATGTCATTATTCTAAAGTAGCCATCTTGTTCTAAACGTTGGGCGACCGAGCTCTGCTCGGGTGAAAATACGGAGAAAACGAATTTTCCCAGATATGAGACCTAGCTTTTACGATTTTTTGCCCCTGTGAACTCCTATATTGCAACTTTCATCGAAATCATTAGTGCCGTTTTCGAGAACGTGATTACAAATATATAGGTATAATGTATTTATACAAATAATGCTCGTTTAATAGTATAGGATAATCTGAATACAATGAACTATTTGATGATATTCGGGGAAAATCTGGCATAGGAATTCCACCTTTGACTTTTAAAATCTAAAACTATGCTCTGATTTTACGGTGAAGGATCCCCGTGAAAAAATCAGAGGGGTTTCCCCGCATTTTTGGCAAGTTATTGAGATTGGTTGTCGCTGAGAGGAGAATAGATAGTGACTAGTTTTTGAACGTTTCTATCATGGGAATCGGCCGCTTTTATATATTAATGTTTGATTTTCAATAATAAGTGACCAGTGTAGAAATGGATTTGCTTTTGTACAAGTCGTTTCTTTCTATTTGTCATTAATTCGACAAATAACAAAAAAATTGCATCATTAAACAGTTTGTGTTTAGCCAAGATATGGCAGACAGAGAAGTGAATTTTGAATATACCTACTTACAAATAATTTCTTTGAAAAATGAATTATTTTATTGGTGTCGATTTAAGATAACCATCTTTAAGTAGCAGCTATTAAATGGTAAATTATTATAATATTATTTAAAAAGACTTGATAAGAAATCTAGACAAGGTAATCTTTATCAGTTTTCTAGATTTAATCAGATCATAATTATTGTAATTTGAGTATGAAGTAAAACTAGATTCCTGTTAAAAAAACCGGCTAAGTGCGGATCGGACCACGTATAAGTATTTATTAATTTATTAATTCACGCACGCACACGCGTACGTGTTTCTGTGAATAAACTTATTTTTATTTTCTTTCTTTTCTTTTAATATCAATAAATCACAGATATATCAAACAATACAAAACAAAAACCACCGTACTTTCAAAACTTACACTTACACAACATTACTTGCGACGACTTTAGGTGACGTGCAAGTCACTGCAGCGTCGCGTCGTATTTATGGACAGTTGAGCCTGTCCGTTACCATCAACAGCACGCTGTTGGGATGGGAAGTTTTCAAATAACTTCTCCCGCTCTAGGCGTAGCGGGAGGGTGTCAGACTCTTACTGACTAAAACCACCCGTGTTCCATGCTTGTTGCCGGTTGTTGCCATGTTGCCGGGGGCCACGATCTCCCTTTCGGTTTTCTTCGCAACCCCGGTAGGCATCGGCTCTAGCGGACCCCGTCAATTCTGCTGACGTCTCTTTGAGGCGCGCGTGGAACACAACACGCTGTCGACCCGGGCTTGGTCCTTATTGGACGGCGAGCTACCCATTGCTCACCGTGCCGCGCACCCTGCGCATCAGACGCGCTCCGCTTACGCAATGAAGGATTCCGTACTTTGGGATGAATTTAGCTTGTAGTTGAAAAACATGTTTTCCCATACATCGATATGTCGATTCTCCAACTGCAAAATGTAAGTTCGTATTCGAAAAAAAAAAAAAGTGATATACCTAACTACAAATTAACGATTTTCGGACATTTTCCTTTATTTTTGCTTCTTGTCAAAGGAGAATGGCCAAAAAAAACCCAGGCCGTATAAGTTTTATATCTCAGATTTTAAAATTAAATTAGTAAAGCCATTCTCAGTTGTTATAATTGCTGAATTCAGTAGCTAACATATTTTATTTGCCCATTTTAGTTGCTAGCTAAGCAACTCAAACAGGCAGTCAAGCCAAACAGTGCTTTTTTTTGTAAAAGCTAATAATATAATAATTATCGTATTAGGTAAACCTGCAGAAAGTTAAAAGTACTGGTATTAATACTTAAATGTAAAAAAGTATATAATAATGTAATTATGATAATTATCATTATTATCGGTTACTATGATTAATGATAACGATGGCTGTTGTAATACAATTGTAAAACTTTTTTAAATAATGTTTTATTCAATATAATCAACTATATTAGTTTTGTTTTTGTATATGAATAAATTTTAGTACTAATACCAGTATTTTTAATTTCTACAGTCCTTATATTATAATAATCAAAATAAATAATGTCAATTATTGACAGCTTAACACTATTTGCCTTGAGTGCCTACGCAACTATAATGAAAAAAAAAAAAACATGTTAGCCACTGGATTTGGCAATGATGACAACTGAGAATAACTATATTAATTTTAATCTTAAATTTGAGATACGAGTATGATTTTTTTTTTGCGCCTGGCCTGGCCTTTTTGTATGGGCCGTGACCATTCTGCTTTTATGATTCTAGGTCAACGGGAAGTACCCAAAATATGCCACACAAATGGGCGTGAGCAGTGGTGGCCCAGTGGTAACGGCCGCGACTTACGAGTTGTAGGTCGTAGGTTCGAACCCAGACCGGCGCTTTACTTTGTGTAAATTATTTCATCACCAGTGCTCTCAAAACGGTGAAGGAAAACATCGTGAGGAAACCGGCATGTCCTAGAACCGAAAATTCGAAAACATGTGACATCTACCAACCCGCACTGGGCCCGCGTGGTGGATTACGGCCCACTCCCTCTCACAGAGAGGAGGCCTGTGTCCCAGCAGTGGGAACATTTATAGGCTGATAATGATGAAAAATGAAATGGGCGTATCTTTTATTGCGTCGACTTAAAAGCTTGGTTTTTTTAGAGCTCCAAGGGACCGTAGACTTACGCATTTTATATTAATTTTAATTTGATATTTCCACTCGTTCCTGAGAAAAAGGGTCTTGACAGACTGACAGGCAGACAGACGGACAACGAAGTGATCCTATAAGAGTACCATTTTTTACCCTAAAAATATATATTAGGTGTTTTATGCATAGATAGATTAACACATCGAAAGTGAAGTTTATTCTTATTGAAATGGGATTTTAAATAATTAAAACGAAAATATTAGATTCTGTCAAAAAAAAAAAAAAAATGGGAAGCTATCCGTTTCAAGTTTTATATTTATACAATATGTAAAAAAAAACCTTGTCCGATCCGAAAGGGGCAAATAGGTACGGCAATAATATTACCAAATGACCGATAAAATTCCCCATTGAAAAAAAATGTGACGATTTTTATTTATTTATTTTTTAACTAGGGCAGCTCACAGTTGACCTATGAGGTCATGGCTGCTTAACCGGGCTTTCCTGTGGTTGACTTAAGCTTCTACACTCAAAGCCTCCAGCCAGGGGCATAAACTATTCTAAATTAAAACTAGGTGAACGTTCGCTGAGGGCACCCCCTGTGGGGTACAAACCTCGGCTTAGGGCGTCGCTGAGGGGAGGACAGTAAGATGGGACAGGCTGGATCAAACTTAGATTTTCATCTTGATTATTATGCGGGGTATTAAAAGCTACGTGCTCAGCTGCAACAATTGCTCGTTTTCGAGCAAGGGTCGGATGGGTTTCTTTTTTCCTGAATACGAGTATTACCACTTAGATATATAGACTCTCAGTACGATATCTAACAACACCTCACGGATTGGACAAGGTTTTTTAAGCTATTGTATAGCTTTTATTGCGGGCTTTGAGTGCGGCGACCAAATCAAGAAATTCTGTAACAAAAAAAACCTAACACCCCCCACTCCGCCTACCATGTAATGACGGTTCCCATGATAACGTGATGTTGTCATGGGAACGTTATTTTTTGTTTTATGTCATCACGTCATCATCCCAAGTGTAGCGTTGACAAATAGGAAGTATGGAGGTTACAAATGCTATGCTCTACCACGGCAGTCCCCAAGTGCCACATGTTTTTTTTTACATGTTATATAGGTATGTTGCACCGATGTCAAATAAGCAGGAGAATGATGATAATGATATGATCTGTATGTTGTGCAATCTTTTCAATAAACATGATGCCTGGCTCTAAAAAAAAAAATACTTAGTTCGTCAGTCAGATAATAAAAAAATATTAAACACGTATTTTTTGTTTTATCATGTTAATAAAAAAATACTTTGATAAAACGCATTATATAATGTAGTTGGGGAGTGGAGGTCGTTACGTCACAAGTACACTCTACATACTTATGACGTCATGGCGCATTTTAACTCAATGTATCGCTGTAATCTTTTGATAACGTAAAAAGAAAAAGAAAAAATACGCGTCCAATATTTTTATTATTAATTATCTATCAGACGGATCAAAAAAAATTTAAGCTATTGCATAGCTTTTATCGCGGGCTTTGAGCGCGGCGACCGAATCAAGAAATTCCGTAACGAAAATAAAACCCCCCACTCCGCCTACCATGTAATGACGGTTCCCATGACAACGTGATGTTGTCGTGATTTTTGTTTTATGTCAACACGTCATCATCCCAAGTGTAGCGTTGACAAATAGGAAGTATGGAGGTTACAAATGCTATGCAATAGCTTTACCGCGGCAGTCCCCGAGTGCCACATGTTTTTTTTTTGTCATTATTCCTATTTGAGCGAAAACTTTTAGTGACAGTCTTTTCAGTAGTTTTTGTCAAATAAGTACCTATTGATATTGGTAGCTGTGATTGAAGTACCTAACAATCAGTAGGTAATATTCATAAAGATGAAAAAAAATATACCTATAGAAAGAAATTCATTATTTCGCCCCTTTCACTATTGCTGCATCGGTTGACGTCATCACGTCAATGGGTCAGTCGCTGAAAACCAGCGCTGGGGCTCTGTCTCGCATAGGGTCGCAGCATTTTGCTGAGCGATGGCTGTTTTGCGTGTATGTGACGCATATTTTGATTTTGTTCTTTCTTTGCATTATGTTTACCGCAAATCAGGGCCGCGCCGACCCTCGGCAGCGCCTGTGTGCAAAACATTTGAAGTGCCTCTTTTTGTCGTCCTGTTTCGCCGCGTAATTTTTTTTTTGTTTCAAATAAAACATAAATGTGTTCTCTAGTTTTGTATTATTTTCGTAAATAAATTAAAAGAAACGGTTCGCTACCGCTTGGTAATTACTGAGAAAAGGAAAACGCGAATTAAGTTATTTACATTCTATATTCAAGATATTTACAATATGACTGTCTTTTTTTTTCTTGGAGGAGCTAGTGTAAAAAAAAACAATAATTGGCGCTGATATTTAATTAAGAACATGGGCACTAGGGTCGCCGGGTGCACCGCACACTTCGCACATACGGGCGGCGCGGCCCTGCCGCAAATAAACGTATTTTCTTTCCCTTTAGCCCCTAGTTTCTATAAAACTAAGCGCATATTATAGCCGCGGCGGGTCACATAGCAACGCCGTAAATATCTCAGAAAGATTCAAATTTCTAATTTGAATAGTTTCCACTCCATTGCAATGAGTTTCGCGAACATTTGGCGTTTCTCATCGCAACGAAGAAGTTGCTAAAATTCGCCTGGCGAGCGATCTGGCCCGTTAATAATTTCGTCAATAAAATAAACTGATTATAAAAAATTGCATACCTACTGGTTTAAAATTTCAGTTTTATAGTTTATTTTAATTACTTTTTGCTGTCTAGATAAGATATATTTATATAAAATAAACTGATTGTAAAAAATGGCATACCTACTTACTGGTTTATAGTTTAAAATTTTAGTTTTATGTTTTATTTTAATTACTTTTTGTTGTCTAGATAAGATCAAAAAGTTTATTCGTTTTTTATTTTTTATGGGTTTAAAAGCTTTTTAGCAGATTCTGTTGGGTACTGGTTATAAATGTCATTGTGAGCTGACAAATGTTTTTTAATTTGCGGTGGCGCGGGCGCGCGCTTAGCACTTTAGTTATCTTCATTCGTTTCCGCTACTTTTAGATAAAATTGGCAATTTTATTGCTCGATTTTTGAAAGAAAGAAAGAAAGTAACTCCGCTGGTGAACAGCTGAACTCACTTAACATAACATCACGGCAGTTTGCCCAGAAGGGTTAGACAGAGGTGTACCTTTCGCACCTACACCCATATTTCGCCAGTTATGTTTAACCCCCATGTACGTCATAGTGGGCGAGCCTATATTGCAACTAACTGGGTACTAATTTGGACTTCAGGTCTGAGAAATTCAGAATTATTAAATAGGCCCCTGGAGGAAAATTAGCCTAAGGCATAATCAGCCTATAATGTTCCCACTGCTGAAGAAGTACCACTTTCTGAATCAAGCCCTTGATCCAGCTGCCTAACGAGAGCCTCCTCAGGTGTTGGTCGAGGCTCTTGGCTATTATGCCATTGGCCGTTACGACTATCGGCACAATGACTGCTGTATACACATTCTACATGTCGACAACATTTGTTTATCTTTTTCAGCTTTCACGAGGTTCTCGTCATGCGGGACCGCTATATCAATAATCATTGTGCGACGCTCTAATCGATCTATCACCACTATGTCTGGCTTATTGGCAACAATAGTCCTGTTAGTGATCAGCCTATAATGTACCCACTGCTGGGACACATGCCTCCTCTCTGTGAGAGGGAGTGGGCTGTTATCTACCACGCGGCCGCAGTGCGGGTTGGTAGATGTCACATGTCTTCAAATTTTTGATTCTGGGACGTGCCGGTTTCCTCACGATGTTTTCCTTCACCGTTTTGAGAGCAGTGGTGATCACGCAATTCGAGGACTTTACCACGGGGCACCACTGCTCCTTAGGCACCGGAGCTTGAGCGCCTTTTATGATTTCCACGGCTGCTGTATGCTTTCCCTTTATCCTTATAACCTATGACCACGATTATCTGTTTGTTACAGCAACTGGTCCTGACTCCAACCTCCCGGTCGTTTCGCAACTGGGTGGCTCCAACAGTGCCGCTGTTCTTCGACATCTACTTCTTCAACTGGACGAATTCTGAACGGTTTCCAGATGAGAAACCAGATTTAGTACAGTTAGGTAAGTGCACTTTCTGATGGAGTAACATTATAGATAAGTCTATATTACACACATTTTGATGCCTTCTTCCCATGGGGGTAGGCATTCCGTACTACCTTTAGGTAACAAGTACAATTTTAACATTGCTCGATAACGAGGTGCCAGCAGTTGTTGCAGCTGAGCACGTAGCTTTAAATTCCCCGATTAATAATCATGATCTAAACTTTGATCCAGCCCGTCCCACCTTTGATGACGTCCTAAGCCGAGGTTCGTACCCCACAGGGGGTGCCCTTAGCGAGCGTTCACCTAGTTTTAATTAGGATAGTTGAATAACCCGTGGCTGGAGGTTTTAAGTGTAGCAGCTTAAGACACCCACAGGAAAGCCCGGTTAAGTAGTCATGATCTCAGAGGTCAACTACAAGATTACCTAAAAAAAAAAAACAATTTCAACCGTTAAAATTTAAAAAAATCTCTGACACAAACATTTCCTCATTTGTCTTTCCTACTCCAACTCCAGACCCTGTTCACCATCTATCTATAACCTATTCATTGAGACCATTCCAATGAGCCCTGTGCTGTAAGTTGGTAAGGGAGTTGAGTATCCGTTTAAGAGCACAACGCATCGGCAATCACAGTGAGTCATTGAGATTTAATCAATCTGCCTAGCCTTTTCCCAACTATGTTGGGGTCGGCTTCCAGTCTAACCGGATGCAGCTGAATACCAGTATTTTACATGGAGCGACTGCCTATCTGACCTCCACAACCCAGTTAGGTACTGGGTAACACGATACCCCTTGGTAAGACTGGTTGTCAGACTTTCAAGCTTTTGACGACCCGTAATGACTGTCAAAGATCCACGAATGACAGCCGGGACCAACGGCTTAACGTGCTTTCCGAGGCATGGAAGAGTCTCGGTATATTAAGATGGTCACCCATCCACGGACCAACCCCGGCAAGCGTAGTTTAACCTGATGGATCGACCCGTGCGGCTGTGCGTGCGAGCTCCTCCAATCAATCAATCATTTATTTTTTTAAACCAATATCAATATTTATGGCGTAAAAAATTAACATAAACAAACAATTATATACAATTAAGGTGGCATGCCAATAGATTGCATAAAAAAATACAATTAAGTGTTTATTATTGTTATTATTACTTTATCTAAAAATACTGTGTGCCTAATGTGCTACTGTAAAATTGATTATTAAATAAATAAATATTTCTCGAAGTCAGATGAAAATTTGTGTATCTACACGTGTTTTTCAACAAAATAAATACAGGAACAATAAATAAATTTACATTATACATAAATTAGTCTGCTTTTTTATTGTTCTAGAATCAATAAACAAAAAAAAAAACAGATCCGTTTATTTGCAAACTAGACAAGACGGGTTACCTGCTGGAAAACAAGTTCCGTATATGGATCCCTGCAATCTCAAGGATTCGTGAGGAGCTCGTGGCTAAGTAATAATAGCCGTACGGGTCGATCCATCAGGTTAAGCTACGCTTGCCGGGTTTGGTCCGTGGATGGGTGACCATCTTTACATACTGAGACTCCTCCGTGCCTCGGTCCCTGCTGTCATTCATGGATCTTTGACAATTGTTACGGGTCAAATCTCAAATCTCAAATTCTTTATTGCGTACCATAATGTATATAGTTGGTAGGGAAATAATTATATTAGTCACAATTATGGACCCTGTCGGGCACAGCATAGATCAAGTCGTCAGAAGCCCGAAATCCTGACAACCAGTCTTACCAAGGGATATCGTATTACCCAGTAACTGGGTTGTGGAGGTCAGATACGCAGTAGCTCCATGTAAAATACTGGTATTCCGCTGCATTCAGTTAGACTGGAAGCCGAACCCAAAATAGTTGGGAAAACGGTAGGTAGATGAGGCAGACGATGATTGATTGACTTTTACACGTCAATCAACAATTAAATATTTTATGGGAATCTAAGAAATATTCAAAATTAAGTTATCACGTCATCCTTATAAGTACTAGAATTCTGTGCCTCGTAGGAATGAGTTCTTCCCAGTAGATATTAACAAAGAAGTGACATAATATGGACCTCTTGACCTTGACCTTGAATTTACTAGCATTATCTTGACCTTTCTGACCTTATCTCAAAGTTGATGCAACGTGTATATTCTTCCATATATAACTATTAGTCACCATCGCAGCTGTCTCCTTGTTTCTACCCATCCATACTACTCATCCACATTCATACTCAAATCTTCTTGACATAATATTTCTATTAACAAATTAACAACAAATATTTGTATTGCATTTAAAAAAAAATCGGTACCTATCAGAGATTCGAGTCAAACCCACAGACAAAAATGTTGTAGGCAGTTTTTGATTCAGATTGGATTCAGATGGGTCTTGCATAATGTTTGTAATCTAAATAAATTATAATATTATTTATGCTTACATTTTATGAATTTTAAACCTAGGTCATAACTGTCATAAGGTGTTTTAAATAAATTATGATTCTTAAATAAAAACAGTCATAATGTGTCGATAAAAATGGTAAAATAATGTACAAAAACAACTCTCGAAAATCGTTATGAAATAATAATGCACCAGTGGACATTATTGACTATTAAGTGTTCCATTAATAAAATTTGTGCAGATTAAGCGTGTGTCAAATTACTTGAAAATGCTGGACATTATAAAAATGTCAACCATTTTCGAGTAATTTGACATTTTATATTTTAAAATGTATGAAATAAAAATATAAAATGACAAATTATTCGAAAATGATGTCAGAAGGGGTCGTTTGGTTGCTAATAACCTCTCCTACATCTCTTTAATGGATTACTGTCATATAACCAATAAGCCTGTTTATTAACTTACCATGTAATTTAGTCCTAGCTGAACATCTTTATTTATTTATTTTATTTTATTCCTTTATTTCATTAAAATACTTATAAATTACATTTTTAAATATTAGAATATAAAAAATATAGGAACATTTAAAAATATAAAAAATAGTAACCCACCGGTATCGGGAACAGGGTCCAAGCTACCGGCGGTCAGGGCTCCAGAGAGAGGAACCTCCTGACAATGCGAGCCGTGTCCAGGAGTACCGCTTTCTGAATCAAGCCCTTGATCCAGCTGCCCAACGAGAGCCTCCTTAGGTGTTCCCGTCATGCGGGACTGTTATGTCAATAATCATTGTGCTCCGCTCTACTCGATCCACCACCACTATATCAGGTTTATTGGCAACAATAGTCCTGTCAGTGATGATGGATCGATCCCAGTACAATGTGATATTTCCATTTTCGAGAACTGGGTCGGGCACATACCTGTAGTATGGCACTTCCGATTCCACAAGGCCGGATTTCAGAGCAAGTTGCTGATGGATAATCCTGGCTACAAGGTTGTGTCTATGCAAGTACTCTTCGTTAGCTAGACGAGAACACCCAGAGATAATGTGTCGGATTGATTCTCCCGGACGGTGGCATGCCCGACAGATGTCAACCGTGCCATCCTTCACAATAAATCTCCGGTAATTGTTCGTCATGATAACTTCATCCATAATTGCACAGATAAAACCTTCGGTCTCCCCGAAGAGGTCACCAAAACGTAGCCAGGTCACAGACGCCAGTAAATCTACATCGGGTCCATGTAGGGCCCGGAAAAAGCGTCCGTGAAGCTCCTTACTCTGCCATACCTCCCTGCGATCGTTAGTGTCAAGCACTACAGGCTTGTGCCAGTTCTCTTTAGCCAAGGAGAGCGGGGTAAGACCCTTGTCCACCGCGACCACATCTCGATGCATCCTCACGTCGGCTTCTAAGAAATATTCCCTAAGACTGCATATCTCGCGATTGTGGAGGGCCTTAGCGTTTAAAAAGCCTCGACATCCACACTTTCGCGGGATATACAGTCTCACTATCGAAGACCGTGGGTGATGCATTCGATATGCAGTCAGCAGCGTACAGACCCTCCTATCCAGGGCGTCTAGTTCGGTCTGAGTCCATTTGAGTATGCCGAAAGAGTACATAAAAACCGGCATGACCCAACCGTTGAAGGCGCGCACCTTGTTTCCGCCTGATAGAAGACTATTATGTTTCCGCCTGATAGAAGACTATTATGTTTCCGCCTGATAGAAGACTATTATGTTTCCGCCTGATAGAAGACTATTATTATTATTTTATTCATTGTTATGTTATGTTCATTATGCAATGTTATGTAACAGATAAAATAATTATGACTTAAGTAATAATGTAGCCCACAGCGCTATTCACAGATTACCATTCATAAATAAAACCTTAAAGTCACTAGGAGGTGAACTGTACATGCATGTCCGTTATAAAATAAAAAAGCCTTTATTCTACCATAAATACATTGAATAATTTGAGCATATTATTTTATATTAACACATAATGGTTTATTACATTTTAACATTTCATTATCATTAATATTATTGTTTATTATTTGAGTTAAAATTGTATTTATTATTCATAAGTTCTTGTAAGCAAAACAAAGTTTAAAAAATGTATATAAGTATTAAAATATTATTATTAATGTTGGCATGCACGTGAAATTATTTATTTATGGAAGTCGCCTCTGCGGCGTAGGCCTCTCCCAACTTTCTCCATTTTTCCCTATATCTAGCTTGTCTCCTCCAGTCTGGTCCACATCTTTCTTTAAATATATCTTCCCAGCGCTTCCGCGGCCTTCCTCGTTTTCTTTTCCCATCTCTAGGTACCCACTCTATGATTTTCCTTGTCCATCTTTCGTTTTCCATTCTACAGATGTGCCCTGCCCATTTCCATTTCAGACTTCTTATTCTCTCTACTATGTCAGATATTTTAGTTTTTCTTCTAATTTCCTCATTGGTAATTCTGTCAGACAATTTAATACCTAACATGCTTCTCTCCATTTTCCTTTGCATAACTCCGAGTTTTTGTTCTTCTTTTATCCGTAGTGACCATGTTTGGCATCCATATGTTATGCATGGAAGGATTGCTATCTCGTACAACTTTCTTTTCAAATTCATATTTATCTTGCTGTTCTTCATGATTTCTTTAAAACTCCAGTACTTTTTCCATGAAATTGCTATTCTCCTATTTATTTCTTTTTCCGTGCATGTCCGTTACATTAATATTATAAAAACAGAAAAAGGAAGTATTATAAAAACGTTCGGAAAAAAAAGAAAGGGAAAAAAATCTAGCAAAAAACAGGTTACATAGGCTCCTATGTAACCTGTTACTCGTTTTTTTTATGAACCGTGTTTTTTCTGATTATATAGCCATCCATTTTCATACTCAAAACTTTTCTCACATTTTAAAACTTACCAACTTATTGAATTGTTTCCAGGTCCATACCGCTTCATCGAGAAGAGGAAACACGTGAATGTAACGTGGCATGATAACAATGGCACGGTGGCGTATCGGACACAGAGGAGCTGGTTTTTCGATGAACAGTCTTCAAATGGAACTCTTCAGGATAATATCACGACGCTAAATGCTATTGCTGCTGTAAGTATAATATTTCTACTATTTTGTATTTGTGTTTTCATTTTATGTTTATTTTATAAAGTGCATATTATTTGGGCAGAAAAAACAAAGGAGACGATTTCTGGGTCTGATTGTAATAAATTGAGGTATGGTTTAAAAAAGGGGTTATAGTTTTCAATTTCAAAATGTGAAAAGTCAACCCAATTTCCAATATGGAAAACGAGTAATCCAAAAATTTTGGTAACGTGGAAATAACCTTTCGTATAAGGAACGTGGATCCACGCGAGACAAATGGTCGATAGGTTAACGAAACAAAAAAAATACTTTATAGGTACCCCGCAGTTTTCAGCTAAACTCCACACAGTAAGCTTCGCCGAGCCAGTAAACCGATTACGAGGAAGATATACGATTAAAACATTCTGAGCTTAATTAACTGTTCGTGAAACACTCGGCAACACTCGTAAAACTTCGCGATCTTGGTCAAAGTTTAGTCATAAAAGTAGATGAACTGTGTTTTTTTTTATCTTTGTAGAGTAAATAACAGACAAAAACCGACTTAAAAAAAAAATTGGTTGCCTGTAAAGTCGGGCGAAAGTTTTACGTGACAACGACTTTGAGTGGTAAAATAATTTTAATGTGAATATTCATTCGTATAGTAGGAAGAAAGATGAAATAATAGTAACAATTTAAAACATTTATTTATACAAAGAATTATATTTAAAACATTAATTTATACAAAGAATCTCGCACTGAATTTCATATTAACAAAATTTTATTTTTACGTACGCGTGCCTTTCACTTTTTATGTCTGTCTCTCTCGCTCTTAGGCGGGCTAACCATGCCCGAGTGGAAGGGACGCGTGCCTCTCACTCGCTCTCATTGTGAGCGCATAACGTGAGCGGAGCGTAACGCAGTTTCTTGAAGTGTCACCCGGCAAACCAATTTATAAGACGTTGTCACGTCAAAAAAAAAAAAAAACACTAAAAAGTGGAAAAATAACTTTAATTTCGGATTCACAAATGCTGTATCGGCGAACTTCATTTGGGGTCTACCCTCGCATAATTATGTTCGGGTTGGCACAATTAGAATTAAGCCGAAGGGCTTTTTCCCGAACCTTTAATTACATATGAGCTCAACTGTCATTAATGAGACAATAGAATTTTAATTGTTATCGATCTCCAGGAGAGCTTGTGACAGTCAATGGGATTAATTTGATTTTTCCTTCTGGCTTTACCGAAAATTATCTCAACCCCAATCTGTGAGTTACAGTACCCTTTGTTACGTTATTGAGAATATTCCATACTAGCAGCGCCCCGCGGTTTCATCCGCATAAGTCTCGATTCCGTGGAAATATCGGGTTAAAATATACCTGTGTTGATCCATGTTATAAACTATCTGTGTGCCAATTAAATTTCATTCTAATCTGATCAGTAGGTTTTGCGTAAAAGAGTAACAAACATCCATCCGTCCTCACAAACTTTCACACTACTTTCACATTTATAATGGGTGTTAGGGTTAATGTTAAATATTAATATAAAATATAATAATAATATAATATTAAATTATATTTTTAAATGTTTCTATATTTTTTATATTCTAATATTTAAAAATGTAATTTATAAGTATTTTAATGAAATAAAGGAAAAATAATATAATATAGTAGGAAGTAGGACTTTGGCCAAAAAGCCAATTGCACAAAACACATACATACATACATAAACTCACGCCTTCTTCCCATGGGGGTAGGCAGAAACTACAGAACGCCACCTGCTACGATCCTTACATAGTCCTTTTGCCTCGTTTACGTTCATACATCTGGTCATACACGCACGCCGGTTGCGAGTACTACGCACCTGGCCTTTCTGAAGAACATCACCAATAAGGTCAGTATATGTCCTCCTAGGGCGTCCCCGCCCGGCCTTTCCCTTTACATCAGCCTTGTAAATACATTTTGTTAGTCGCCTTTCATTCATTCTCTCAACATGCCCAAACCATCTCAGCATACCCTTTTCAATTTTTGTCACTACATCTTCTTTTAAATCACACCGCTGTCTTATCACATCATTCCTCAGCCTATCATTCATAGTCAGGCCACACATGCTTCGCAAGGAACGCATTTCCACAGCATTTATTCTACTTTCATGTTGTTTTTGCCACACCCAACATTCACTACCATACATAAGCGTGGGCACCAGCACACCATTGTGAACAGCCAGTCGAGCCTTTTTAGACATCGACTGGTTGGTCACAATCGCATGTATAGCACCATTCACTTTGTTTCCCGCGTTTACTCTCTTTTCCACATCTCCATCAATCTTCCCATCCCTTGTAAACAGACTCCCCAAATATATAAACTCACTTACTTGCTCCACACTCTTATCATTTATTTTCACATCACACACCGATACATCCTCTCCTCTTTCAAACACCATGACCTTCGTCTTATTCACATTTATATTCATCCCTTTCCTCTTATATGCTTCACCCATCACAGTCACCATGTCTTGCAACTGTTCTGCTGATGATGCAAGTAGAACTTGATCATCTGCGTAGATAAGGCATTTGACAGGCAACTCATTCATCCTCAATCCGCACTCACCCTCTTTCAAATCTATCAGACAACTATCCATGTACAAGTTGAACAGCCACGGTGACGCTACACAACCCTGTCTAACACCCCTCGAGATGCAGAACCAGTTCGTGTATGCCCCATTTATCCTAACACAAGCACTGGAATCCTTGTATAAAGATTTCAGTGCCCGTACCAAGCGCCAGTCCACACCGTACTTGGATAGTGTCGACCACAGTTCTTCCCTCCACACACTATCATAGGCCTTCTCCAAATCAATGAAAGCACAATAGACGTTCTTGTGCTTTGCTAGATGTTTTTCGGTTATGCACCTTAGGGAGAAGATCTGATCCATACAGCCCATTCCCTCTCTAAATCCTGCCTGTACATCCCATATTTTCTCATCTGTCACTTTTATCACTCTATTTATCAAAACCTTCGCATACAGTTTGCCGACAACGCTCAAAAGACTAATGCCGCGGTAGTTTTTACACTCCTGCTGAGAGCCTTTTCCCTTATATAGTGGTACGATTACAGCCTTGCACCAATCATCCGGCACACGGCCATATCTCCAACACATATTAAAGATTCGGCACAACAGGCTTGCTACCACCCCATCACCGCCCTTCAGCATTTCAGCAGACACTCTGTCGTACCCTGCAGCTTCCCAACTTTCATCCCTTTCAGCGCTCTTATAATCTCATCTATTTCTATCGCATTTTCGTCATCTACATCTGAGTTTGGGTCTTCAAAACTGGCGTCTGCCCAGTTACCCACTCCTTGCACACTATCCTGACAACTAAATAAACTTTCAAAGTATCCCTTCCAACGTTCCAAGACCTTACATTCTTCGCTTAGTAAACATCCATCTTCTGCTCTTATAATATTCATACTCGATGTTTCTGTTACTCCGCGAGCCAATCTTACCTGTTTCCAGAACAGCTTAACATTGACCCTGAAGTTATCAGAGAACTTCCTGTTATACTTTTCTTCCTTTTCATCCTTCTTAATTTTTACCATCTCTTTCACTTTAATTCACAAAAGTCATAATAATTAGAGATGATTGATTAATTGAAAGGTACAGGGGCAAAACAAGGAATGTCTCAAATACAGGATTTTGTGTAATTCACATTTTAATGTTTTTTACGGTGATTTTTTGATACAATACGAGGGTTTATTACCCTCGTATTGTATCAAAAAATCACCGTGATCAAATAGACTTAGAACTATTGCACTAAAAGACTACAGACCAAACAGAGCCTGCAAAATGCGGCCAAAACGGAATAAACGACTAATTATGTTTTAAACACGAACAGGCATAACAAACTAAATACATATTTCTGAATTTTTACTTCCAGCCAAAATAGTTTAACGTACAATCATTAAAATATTACAAAAAGTCCAAAAGGTGTAACTTCTTTATTCTTAAATAATTCGTAGATCAAACACCAAAAAAATAATTTTACAAAAATTGAAGTCGTTTACAACGAAATAAATTGACAGAAGTCTATATTTTTCCTACCGCGTAACCGACAAAAAGTTTCACGTAGGCAAACGTTACCTAGACCAATCGACGCAGAAAAAAAAGGCGATTCTAAGTATGTATATAACTCAATTTCTCAAAAAATGTCGCTTATCCCTTTTCGGCCGTAAGACATCGATATATATATTTTTTGTAACTGTACAGACTGCTGTGCTGCTGGGGAGTTTGTTGCGCCAGTTCTTCTTCCCAGCTAAAGGCACTAGGAAGTGGTGAAGGGTGGGCGTGTTGGGGAACTGTCTTATGTAATTTTGCCGTTCGAAAAGTGCTGATTCTCAGCCTAGTTTGAATAAATTACTTTGAATTTGAATTTGAAGAACATGTAGAACAGCATCCTTATTGCGTAACACACGATCCATCACAATCTGTTTCATTTTGACAGTTCAACAACATTCATTGCGTTATTTACGTTGTTGAGCAGGCAAATTATCGAACATATGAAGCAATGGATTAGCAATATCTTTCAAAATGATTCAGATTATGATTGATCGTGTGTTGCGCAATTATAGTACATCTTTAACACAAAACGCCAAGGAGGTGATCCTTTTCCGATAAAGTATTATACATACCTCTCTATGTTAATTTCCAGTCAGCGGTATACCGCTCAAGATTCTGGGGATTCCTGCAGCAGAAGGGCCTGTCCATGGGTCTGGCGATGTTCAACCAGAAGATAGCTGTTTCCAAGCTGGCCAAGGAACTGCTGTTCGATGGCTATGAGGATCCGCTGCTGGACCTGGCGAAGAGTTTGCCTTCCAGTACCACGGGAGGAGCCCCACCTGTTGATAAGTTTGCATGGTTTTATGAGGTGTGTATTAGCAAGTTTTATTTTACAAAATTTTCTTTATTAACATCACGCCTCGTTACCGCGAAGAGTTGGGTAGAGGTGTAAGTACCTATAGTACACCAACAGCGTTCTCTTTATACATAGATGTGGAACCTTCAATGTGCCATATATAGTGTGAGTCTTTATAATGAGCACTTATCTAAATAAGGAATCTATGCTTAATTTTACCGAAGAAAAAAAATTTTTTTTTGTTCTATTTGGCGTCTTGTTGGGAAATTTTACGATTACTGTAAAAAATTATGAAAAATAAAAAGATTTTTGATAAAAAAACATGTTTATTTTCAATTGAGGGTGTTTTTTTTTTCCACAGTTTTCATTTTATTAGGACGCCTAATTACTTCCAATCATTATGGAGTTCGTTTCATTGCGATAGATCATTTAGTTTAAAAGTTACATCGCAATGTACTTTTTTTTTAAATTCCATAAAAATAAAATATTTAGATTTTATTAAATATTTTTTCCGTCTATAAAATTAAGCATAGATTCCTTCATTTCGATATTTGCACATTATAAAGACTACACGTAAAGTGGGGATGTTTTTTTCTTTCTCGTTTGTCCCATGCTGTGGGGTGTCGTTGGAAAGTGTGAGATCTGGAACGCAGTCTCGTTGTAGCCTTGCTCACTTGCACTTAGTTTTTCTCTCTCTCTCTTACCATCGTCTATCATGACACTCATGTGTATCTCAGTATAAAATAAATACCACAGAAAGGTTGTGCTAGCTTTATAGGTACTTAACAGTTATTTTTTTTTGCCAAAATTACAACTAACTAATGTTAATATTGTCTAATGTTTCAGAGGAACAACTCCTTGGAGACAGATGGCTACATGGAGGTGTCGACGGGACAGATAAGCGGCACCCTACCGGGACAGATCCTCAGGTGGAACTATGAGGACCACATCCCTTACTATGATGGAGAGTGTTCTAAAGTAAGTACTATTTATTACACATGAGAAAATTAAATTCTCACGGGATTGATTAATATTATAAATGCGAAAGTGAGTTTGTTTGTTTGTTACGCTTTCACGTTAAAACGGCTGAACAAATTTAGATGAAATTTGGCACAAGGATAGACCATGACCTGGGTTAGAACATAGGATACTTTTTATCCCGATATTCCCACGGGATCGACTTATGCGGGTGAAACCGCGGGGCGCAGTTAGTTAAATTTTCCTAAACCTCAATTTTCCAGCTCTCAGGCAGCGCAGGAGAGTTTATAGCTCGCAACTTGACAGAAGACTCCACGCTTCCGATGTTCGTGCCAGATCTGTGCAGAACTGTGAACATGGAGTATGTGGACAGTGGCGAGCAGGACGGACTGCTGTACAACAAGTATGCGCTCACGCAGCGGAGCTTCGATAACTGTGAGTTTACATTCTTTCAAGTACCTTTAAACAGGGTGAAATTGAATTCATGATCAAACTCAAACTCAAAACATTTATTTCAATTAAACCATTTACAGGCACTTTTGAATTGTCAAGGAATCGGTCAGTCAGAAATAGGTATGAAGCTAGTTGCCCATTCCAAAGCGTAGTAGGTACCTATGGAGAAGAACGGGCAAGAAACTCCACGGACACTCTTTTAAATAAAAAATTGTTACAAAATATTGGTTACATCATTCATGTTGAAATTATACATGTGAGAACAATGTAGAAAGACGTGCACATGAGAAGCGTCCGTAATAAAAAGATAAAAAAGAACAATCAAAAAAAAAAAAAAATAAGCCCTGGCAGCTAAGAGATGACCAGTCCCAACTGACGGCGCCCGTTCACGAACATGACGCCGATCATCCTTTTAAGGGGTCGTTGTACTCATCATTTTGTACAACTCTATGGGACCAACCCTGAATTCGCGAAAAAAACTGCTGTTAGTGACTAACCTACCCTAATTGCGTAATTTTCGTAAACATTTTGACAGTTCAACAACATTCATTGCGTTATTTACGTTGTTGGACAGATTTTTTTTCCAACTTATGAAGCAATGGATTAGCAATCTGTTTCAAATCGAAACAGATTGTGATTGATCGTGTAGGTATTACGCAATTAAGGTACGGGTGTCAGAGTTTTAAAGCCGCCCATGGGCCTCTGACTTGGCTTCACATGCCGTCGAGAAATATCTCTCAGGCAAGCCAATTTCCTCACGATGTTTTCCTTCACCGTTATTTGAAGCATTAGTGATAATTATACAATATGCACATGAATCCGAAAAGTCAGAGGTGCGTGCCTTGGGTTCGAACTCGAATGACTTGGCAGTAGAGATTGCAATCCGGCGTTATTTCCAATCCGACCGGATCCGGCTGGATTTTCATCGATCCACTCACCGGATCCGGTAAACTTTTAATGACGCCGGATCCGCCGGATTATCGGATCCGGTTTTCCGGGTTGCAATGACTTGGCAGTCTGTTGGTCACACCACTAAGCTATCACAGCTACACAACAACGAAGTCTTACTCACATTCCTTCTCTCTCTTTCAGCGACTACCTCGCCGTCGAACACGTGTTTTTGCAACGGCGAGTGCGCGTGGAGCGGCGTCATGAACGTGTCGGCATGTCGGTTCGGATCGCCCGCCTTCCTGTCGCTCCCGCACTTCCTGCACGGTGACGCACAGCTCCGGGAGCTCGTGACCGGCATGCAGCCGGATCCTGATGCTCACTCTTTTTATTTTGCTGTTGAGCCTGTAAGTACATTCTTCTAATATTTGCTGATGTTTGCTGACCTGGCCCATTTGATTCACAATTCATAAGCATTCTATTTTATGGAGTTTTTGAGAGTTTAAGCCAATTCCACACATATCGATGTGGAATTGGCTTGAACGAGTTAGAGAGAGCTTTATGTCCATGCAATAAAAGCTATTTGCTTTTCGACGCGGTGTCGAGTCGCGTCGTCCGAACCGAAGCGAGGGATGACGTATTTTCCGCCGAGAGCAGTGGTGGCCCAGTGAGAGCAGTCGTGGCCCAGTGAGAGCAGTGGTGGCCCAGTGAGAGCAATGGTGGCCCCGTAGGAGCAGTGATAACGGCCCTGATTTACGAGTTTCGAAACTTACCCATTAAACGATTTAAAATCTGTATTAAAACCAAACTTTGTAAAAAAGGGTACTATACACTTTCAGATTATTTAGAAGATAAAAAAGCTTGGGATTGAACTGCTCGCTCTGCTAAGCCTTGTGATAAAACCATAAACCTAGACATTTTAATTATTATGTAAAATCAACATATACCAGTTTTATTGACATTGACATTGTTGAAAATTATATTCAAAATGACATGATTACTTTGTAAAGTATTATATTATATTATTTTAACTATTGTGAATGTGAGGACTATGTGGATATTATTTTTATTTCTCTTCTAGTTTTAGTGATGGTCTGGCAGTTTGAGTAGTTTTTGTGGCCTACCCAAATGTCCTTTCTTTGGTATTGCTCGTCGAGTTGAGCTCCTTAAGTTCTGAGTTGAGCTCCACGATTACTGACAAATGCTTGCACTGACTGGACAGGTCCACTCAAATCTGTGTGGTTCTTTCCTCAAAAGACCTTTTCAGACACTAATCTACATGGTCCTCATATGGCCTGACCAAGATTATGTCTGGACTTTAAAAGAGACTGCGACCTCTGAGTTTGTTTCGGCCTTTCTTCTCAGAGTAGTCAGATAGGAAACGCCTAACTCATCTAGCTTATTTTTAATATTTTTTTATATGACGTGTAAAAGTGATTCCGATATCTATTTACAGAATAAACAATTTCATTTCAGTTGTAGGACGTGGGTTCGAACCCAGGCATGCGCTTTGTGTAAATAATCTCATCACCACTGCTCTCAAAACGGTGAAGGAAAACATCGTGAGGGAACCGGCCGGTCTAGAATCAAAAATTCGATGACATGTGACATCTACCAACCCGCACTAAGCACGCGTGGTAGATTACAGTTCACTCCCTCTCGAAGAGAGGAGGCCTGTCACAGTAGTGGGAACATTATAGGCTGATTAATTGATTATGCTAAGTGTAACTCCCTTATTCTTTGTAGAATCCTATAACATGAAGCAACAATAAAATGGCACCTTCTAAACAGTGTTTCACACGCAATAAACATACATCGTGTAAAATTAAATGGGGCTTAGGGCTAGTAGTTAACACATCTAATGATTTTTGTGCATGTGCTTGTAAACTCACTGTAGCAGGATACAGGACATTTTAAAAAAGAACGAGAGACCTAACCCAACCATGTTTTTTTCATGTCCAGAAACTAGGTGTCCCACTGGATGTGGCAGCCAGGTTCCAGCTCAATATCTACCTGGAACCAAGTGACAACGTGAAGTAAGTTTTCAATTGCCTACATTAATCGAGACCAATTCGAGACTCACTAAAACCCACCCAGATTAGAAGTTCCAATCTACTAAAAACTAGCGTCTATGCGCGTAACCACTTCATGAAATGGTCGAACGCGTTATGAAATGATCAATTCCAAAGGTGGTTTTACACCGGCGAGGTGAGGCATGGATGGGATGGGCGAGAATTGAAATATTTGTAAGTACAATATTTAACTTTATTGCTGTATGAATAGAGTATTTATATACTTTGTAAAACGGATATACAAATCTCGCACCGTCCATCGGGACCCGCACGGTCTCTCACCGTCAAGCGTTAGCTCGCGCCGGCTCGCTCCGACCATCGCAAGACATCTCTGCATACTATATTCTCGGCTTGCCGGCGCGCCAGGCACGGCTGGCCGGGCGGAGCATGATAGCGCGAGCCGGCGCTAGGTAGCAATGGCCGGCGCGTGACATCGCAAGCCGGCGCGGTATAACGCTGGACATCTTTAGGTGTAAAAGGGTAAGCGTGATTTCAATTCTCGCCCATCCCATCCACGCCTAGCCTCGCCGGTATAAAACCACCTTAAGATCTGGCCACGACTTTACATTAATTATAAAATTGTCTTCCTCACTCTTACCTAACCGTGATCTTATTTTGTTTTTTCTCTTGTCCACAGCCTCTACCAAAACGTACCCAAAATGCTCTTCCCAATATTCTGGGTCGAACAAAAAGTGAAGATGGACGCACAAGTAATCGCTGAGCTTCGATTTGTGCGCGCCATCTTTGATTGGGGCGGAACCGTCTGCGCCTGCGCCGCCCTAGTGTTCGCAGCTCTCGTTACCATAGCAACCTGCTGGGCAAGAAAGCCGCAGTATATAAAAAAGGAGTGTGTATTCGAGAATGTGAAAGACGAAGCCGAATTAAAGCTCAACCCTATATGAATTTTTTATTAGTTTGTATATATACTCAAATGGAACGTAGATCTATGAAGGGTCGGAAAATTCAACTGTACGTTGAAAGGAGATGTTGTGAATGACGAATTGATTCGTCTGCAGTTTTATTTGACTGACAGGTCATTTAAGACGTTTGATGGTCATTTTAGAAAATTAAAAATGATATTTTTTGTAAGATTTTAAACAATTGATAGACTCCTGTTTTGTACGATTATGAGTAAATACGAATGGTGTGCGTGGGCCCCGCAATTTTTTTTAATTATTTGGTATTAAAAACGAGTCGTGCCAACCAGATAAATAAGAACCATTTTGATATATTATACCTATTTTGGCATATTAATGTTACTCCGTCCAGAAAAGAAAACAAAAAAAAAAAAACGATTTCTACACCAGTGTTTCGAAATCTTAATTTTTTTTGGATTCATAATTACAGGGGTTACCAATCCGCGGATAAAGTTTTCTTGAAATTTTATATTTTGTAAGAAGTATGCGTATCATGTCCTGTGATATTGAAAGAGTATGTGTGTGTGAATAACATTGTGTTGATATATTTCTTAACGTTGCCATGTTAGTTTTAATAGAGGATATAATTATTATCACAAAATATAAAACAGTTTTTTTAAGGGTATTTCAGGAGTAAGTAGCTATATTTTTTATATTTTTGTAATGTAAATAAAAGTATTATAAGATTTGTGATAATAATTGTACCATAGTAAAGAATTATAATGTATTATTAGTTTCAGACCAAAGAGATTTTATATTTTTCAAAAAATATTAGATAGAATAGATTTTAATATAAAACAGATTTTCAATATCGAGTATCATTCCAGTAAAAATAGGAAATATTAATATTCTTGTAGAAAATATAAAAGCTCATTGAATTTTGTGATATTCAAAGATATTATTGTTATGGCAATTTAAACAAGTGGCATTGAATTTAATATCTTCACTGAATCTTTGCTTTTTAGGGTTCCGTTAAAAAACGGAACCCTTATAGATTCGTCATGTCTGTCTGTCTGTCTGTCTGTCTGTCTGTCTGTCTATCTGTCTGTCTGTCTGTCTGTCTGTCTGTCTGTCTGTCCGTCCGTATGTCACAGCCACTTTTTTCCGAAACTATAAGAGCTATGCTGTTGAAATTTGGTAAGTAGATGTATTCTGTGAACCGCATTAAGATTTTCACACAAAAATAGAAAAAAAACAAATAATTTTGGAGTTCCCCATACTTAGAACTGAAACTCAAAATTTTTTTTTTCATCAATCCCATACGTGTGGGGTATCTATGGATAGGTCTTCAAAAATGATATTGAGGTTTCTAATATCATTTTTTTCTAAACTTAATAGTTTGTGCGAGAGACACTTCCAAAGTGGTAAAATGTGTGTCCCCCCCCCTGTAACTTCTAAAATAAGAGAATGATAAAACTAAAAAAAATATATAATGTACATTACTATGTAAACTTCCACCGAAAATTGGTTTGAACGAGATCTAGCAAGTAGTTTTTTTTTAATACGTCATAAATCGTAAACTTATCGTTACTTGCTGCTACGGAACCCTTCATGGGCGAGTACGACTCGCACTTGGCCGCTTTTTTATTAACTGTAACTTATGTGAAGTGACATTAAATAAAGCAGAGCTATTTTTGTAATAAACTAACACATTATTTTGTTATAATAATTTTATAAATGACAATAGTATAAGTATTAAATGTTGTTTTGTAAATATAATGCTAGTCTAAGAAATAAATAAAGTCCGACCGACCACAGTAAAAAAGAATAACCTTACTGAAAAAATAGAATTACTGAAAGTCCTTTTTCAGCTGCTGTAATTACAAAGAAAAAATGGTTTAGTGTGGTCGTATTATATAAAATAATAAAAAACCCACCGCATTGCCGCTGTCATTATTATGTGGTCTTAAATCCAATTTGCGATACAAGCATTGTTCTTTAGTAAAATTAATTTGTGGTCTGTAATCGTAAAAATGTTGACTACACCCTACATCGAGAAAAAATACTTTGATGCCGTGGTAATAGTTAAGTAAATGTTAATTTAGATAATATTTGTACAAAAAAGTAATAAGTACATTTTAGAAAAAAAAAGTTCAAATATATTTTTTTCGTTTCATTTTACCCTTTCCCTCTTATGAAGAATGGACATGTGATTAGGAAAGATTTGAGAATAAACGTAAATTGCTATAAAACTAAGGGTTCGGTTCGGCAAGTAGAGTCTGGCCATGATAAGGCCCAGCGCACACCGCTGGGGGCGCGGCGGAGCAATTGAAGACAACAATTTAATATGAACCTTAACTACCTTGACATACGGTCAATATAAGAATAAATTCGCACGCGGTGCTCGGAGCGCCCTCAAGCTACTACAAAAGCATGCGCGCGACTGCTCCAGTCGCCGCCGTGCTGCTCTGCGCTCCGCCGCACTACCCCGCGCCCGGCTGGCTGGCGGTCAGATGCCTGGAGAGTTTTAATTAGTACTACAGAGTAGCTGCGCGCCGCCGCGCGTCTCTCTGCTCGAGGGCTCTCAAAGGCTCTTGGCGACGCTCGGGGCCCGCGGAATCCGCCCGCGCGTTTCAAGGAAATGCGCTCCACCGCGCCTCTAGTGGTGTGTGCTGGGCCTAAGTCTGTTTAAGTAAAAAAAATGGTGGAATTTGAAAATCTATAGATGGCAACACCATTTTGTTATACGAAAAAAGAATTTGATACTTTGTTTGTCTGTTTGTTTTTGATAGGTTATTTTGTTTATATTCTGATTTATTCCCGGTAAAGAATACTCACTTTAGCACGATGCTGTGTGGATTTGATACAGTTTTGTCATCGTATGGAGATAGAGCATAGACTGACATAGTCTATTACACATAATCTATTATACAAAAGTTAAAATACCAAAATCATTAGATCTACTTACAACCCCAATATCAATCTGCCTAGCCTTTTCCCAACTATGTTGGGATCAGTATTTTACATGGAGCGACTGCCTATCTGACCTCCACAACCCAGTAACTAGGTAATACGATACCCCTTGGTAAGACTGGTTGTCAAACTTTCGGGCTTCTAACGACCCGTAACGACTGTCAAAGATCCACGAATGACAGCCGGGACCGGCTTAACGTGCTTTCCGAGGCACAGAGGAGTCTCGGTATGTAAAGATGGTCACCCATCCACGGACCAACCCTGGCAAGCGTAGCTTAAACTGTCGGATCGACCCGTGCGGCTGTTATTACTTAGCCACGAGCTCCTACAACCCCGAAACTGACATAACTGACTGATGTAAAAGTATACCATATGCAAAACTTTTTGGGGTTGCCCATTTATTGCATTGCAGACTTACCGTTATGTTGCCGGCCGGCTATATTGAACTGTGCCGACCCGAACATTGAACAAGTGTGTAGCCCACCTAAGGGAAGACCAAAATATAATGTCCAGATTGTGTGAAACTATGTCTAGGAAAGGTTGAATAAGTATTCACCCTATCAGTTTCAGTTCAGTTCATTTTTGGTTCAGTTGTGTAGATAACGACCGATGCATGGAAGAAAATGCTGCGGCGACTATTATATAATTAACCTTTGTAGAAAACGCCACAGGTCGTAGGTATGCACGAAATAACACATACAGGGTGGCAGGGACATCGACGCGAAAACTGTTACCATGACCAGATGCCAGTACATGATTCTAAACGCCCCTGCGTTGCAATTTTTCGTCGGTTATTTTAAAAAAAAATCTGCTGTTCCATACATTTTGACCGCGTAGGTATTCCACTTTTCTATGAAACAGTAGATTTTTTTAATAACTGACGAAAAATTTCAACGCGGGTGTTTCAGAATCATGTACTGAATCCACGGTAACAGGTTTTCGGGTCGATGTCCCTCCCACCCTGTATACAAAGTAAGTAGATTCGCTCTTTTCAATTTCTCCTTGTAAATTTGACGTGTGGAATTTAATAAATGTAAATTAGACGGAACTTTATAAGGGAAAAATTATTATTCAATTCTAAAAAAAAAAAAATGCTTTTTATCCCCGAAGGGTTAAGCTTAAGTCCCATGCAATAGGAGGCGAGCCCACTGCAATCAAACGGGGCATAAATCCAGACTCCAGGCTGAAAAGTTACTGATGGAAAAACCCATTATCACGGCCCGACCTGGGAGTTGAACCCAGGACCTCATGCTCAGCATTAGCGTTTGCGACCACTAGACCAACGAGGCTAGAAAATTGAAGAAATGCATCTTCGTGGCTAAACTCGAGCTGTGAACCAACCCATTTTTTTTAATATTTTTTTTTTTATTTCTCTCTTCACAAAGGTTCACATAGTTATAAACATAGAGACAAGAATTATAGCGTTTTGACAAAAATGCATAAAATATGAACCTTTGCGAGAGACTGGCGTCCATACTAGTATATCCTGTGTGACGGATCACCAGATCATTATAACTATCCTTTCAGGAATTTATACCTACTTATGACAATAGAAAGCGATTATATCACCCGCCTCTCCACTAATTCATTGCGTCCTCAAGGATGCATATCCAGCATGGCTCGCAAATCCTTCCATATCCTAAGGGCACGTCTTCCCTACCATTACCGCGCCTCCCAGTCTACTCCTTGATATGCAATGGCCTTTGTAGTCCCATGAAACATGAGGCTTCAGGGGCTAGTGCAAATCTTGGGGTTCATTCGATTTATCGAGTCTGTTTAAACCACGCTGAAGTAGGTGCATTTCAATCATTCATTTACTTATGACAATGGAAAGCAATTAACACGCTGACTCCTTGAAGGTCTCCAACAAAGATCTAGCAAAGATCTAGACCACAAACGAGATCGTGCTATTAAATCTAGTTCCAAGAACTGCAACACAATATCACATCCTGCATCCTCATATTATCTATCACCTCATCCTGGGGTCTTGACGGTTGACATTGTCGACTGCACAGCCAATCACAAGCCACCTTGCTGAAATGCAGTTGTCGTGATTTCTATTAGAAGGGAGTAAGGTGCTAAATGTATTGTTACGGGTGAGAAAGAAAGTTTGTGGTATGACAGACGATTTGGATTTCGATGTCGTATGGATAGGTTACGAGTTGATTCGATCTTGTTTTGACCTGAAATTTGTTGCTGCTAAATTTGATTTGTGTCCTAGTCACAGTCACACTTTCCGTTAAACTAATTCAGTCTTTGCAACGTCTTCGCCAATGCTAAGACGTAGAAATTCGCGACCTGTAAATTGCAAATTAAGTATGGTTTCCATAAGCCGTGTTGTTACGCGTGGCGATTCAATTTCGTGTTTCCATACAGAACTACGAAAGTGAATCAACACGATCGTTTTTGACGAACTTATTAGTGTTTGATGTTCGTTAGTGGTACGCACATGCGAACAAACTGTTCGATGTTAGTTTTTAGCGTGTTCTTGTTAGTTCGTGCGTTTAAGATGTAGCACAAAAGAGTACCTACGTTAGAACCTACTCTGTTTAACTAAAGATTTACTACAGAGCTTTTTACGCTCTACGCAGGACATCCAGAACAAACCACCTACCGAGAGAAGTAAATTGTGGGAAGAGAAGCATCCACCACTTACTTCGTTAAACCCCAGGAGCATTAGCCTCCCGGGCGTGATCTGCAGTGGCCTATATGGAAAGCCCTCAATCGATTGCGTACCCGAACAGGCCGCTGCAGACACAATTTGTCGAAGTGGGGGATCACTAAACCATCAAACACCCAGTGCAAGTGCGGTGCTTCTGATCAGACCATACCGCACTTACTGGAGTGTCCTATGTGCCCGTTCACCTGCACCTCGGACGACCTAAAGAATGCCACTGATGCCGCAATCAATGTGGCCACCTACTGGGCTCATATAATATAATATAAAATAATATAAGTACAAAGAAGAGTACCATCGACACGAAAAGAAGAAGAATTAAAGATTCCTGGAGCTGGAAAAGCCAGCACCTTTCCCTGACGTGGATTTTTAAATAAGTCAAAGAATATATTCACAACTATGTATACTTGCTCTAAGATATTGATTATTGTCTTAAACAATATTATTTAAGTATTTATTAACTTGCACGTTTACCCACATGTCATTCAGATATAAACTGGATGAACCTAGTCGATAAATTGAGATAACCGCGACCGAAATAAGATATGGATAACGAATAGGATGAATTCACACAAGATACATTGAGGAACCCACGAAATTGGTACATACTTATACAAAGTAGGTAGGCAGGTAGATACCTATGGTGTGTTCTAAAAGAATTTGACGAAAATAAAAACAAATGAATCAGAAAACGTACTTGTGGATAGTTACAAATTCAGGCTTGACCTTGCGGAAATCCATTATAAAATACAATGGACGTGGATATATTTAGTAACCTGGTCCGCTTAGCTATTTCTAAAGAGCTATAAAAACCCTGAAAGAAATCGACACGTGTTTCACCTCTCAACGAGGCATCCTCAGGATGACGATTGACTTGTCGCGAACCCGAAAACGGCGTGTTTTCACACCGAGCGCTCAATGCAGAGCGGAACAGGTTACTAAATATACACGTCTATTGTATTTTGTACTTGTGGATGTCAATTTATACCGCCAATTAAAAATTGATTACTTTACAGTCCAGCCGGTGAGAAAATACGTTCCTGACACCTGTCAGTTGGACAATTTCTAGTAATAATAAGGAATAAATTCGCAACACACATATTCATTAGTATGAAACTGACAGGAACTGACAGGTGTCAAGAAGGCATTCTTTCGACGGCCTGACTGTAATTTGATTATTTGAATGTGTTTACACTCTCGTCAGATACTTTTAGAATAGACTACATCGCTATACCTACATAATTATATTCATGTAGGATGTCTCCTATCAGACAGAGGATAAAGAGGATTTTGTCTAAGAATATGTCATAATAACATATTATGTCACTATAAATTGGGGTTGTCTACGAAACAGGAGATCGCCCAGAAAACAATGAAGCGATTTTTCCGCTGGACAAGAAAACTTGTAGATCTCAAAGACGAACTAAGTGTAATAGTAAAATGAGGCATTTCTGGTACAGGCCATGGTACGGAGCGAGAGGGAATGGGAGGCCGTCACCTCGTTCTGCGAAGCAATAATGCTCGCGAAGGAGGAAGCGGAGCGCGTGAGGGAGAGGCAAATTTCGCGCTCTCACGCCCCTAACCGCCGCAAGAGACGCCCTGGGCGTCGGGAATCGCAGGCCGATTCCCGGCCACCGTAGGCGCGGGCTTGCGGACGGTGAGCAATGGGCAGCTCGCCGTCCGATAAGGACCAGGCCCGGGTCGACGGCGCGTTGTGTTCCACGCGCGCCTCAAAGAGATGTCAGTAGAACTGACGGGGTCCGCTAGGGCCGACGCCTGCTGGGGTTGCGGGGAAGTCTGAAAGGGATACCGTGGCCCCCGGCAACATGGCAACTGAAGGAACACGGGTGGGTTATTTGAGAAGACCTACATGAACAACAAAAACAAATTAAATAAAGGCCATGGAGGATTGGGTGCTAGTAATTACACCAGGCAGGGCATTGGTGGCCCAATGGTAACGGCCGTGACTTACGAGTCAGTTCGTAGGTTTTACCCTGACAATCGCTTTACTTTGTGTAAATTATTTCATTACCACTGCTCTCAAAACGGTGAACGAAAATATCGTGAGGAAACCGGCATGTCTTAGAACCAAAAAAATTTGAAGACATGTGACATCTACTAACCCGCACTGGGCCCGCGTGGTGGCTAACGGCCCATTCCCTCGCGCAGAGAGGAGGCCTGTGTCCCAGCAGTGGGAACATTGTAGGCTGATTATGAATTACACCAGCACCTATCTCTCATGTGGCTGTAACTAGACAGGTACATGACAAAATTCAGCTTTGTCTGCCTGGGATGGCGAAGCATCTGCAATGCTTCTAAGTACCTATTGCACATGTCCATAGAGGGCTGTGAGTGTCTTCTTCCAATATCGTGTCAATGGCAATCTAAACAGAGTCGGGCCAGAATTTGGCTACGGGTTTGGCTCTGTCAGTAGTATCCATCAGTTCCTGTAACGTGCTGAACACGCTGGACACGGGTGTCGTTTGTGGAACAACACCACATTTACACTTCACAGCGGAGTCATCTGTAATCTCCACCTGAGCACGTTTCCATTGGCTCGGCCAATCTGGGTCTGGAGTCTGTTTAAAGACTTCCAGGTTCCTGAATCTGGGTCCGGAGTCTGTAGCAACTGAGCACTTACCAACAGATGCACAAGAGACTGTCTTGTTTGTCATTCACGTAACATAAAAGAGGCTATCTATTATAATCTACTCCAGTGCAAATTCAAAAGTCATTGATTCAAACTAGGTTGAGAATCAGCACTTTTCTAACGTCAATATTACATAAGACAGTCCCCAAAACGCCCACCCTTCACCACTTCCTAGTGCTTTAGCTGGGAAGAAGAAGTGGCGCAACAAACTCCCCAACAGCATAGCTGTCTGTTTAGTTAGAAAAAAAAAACTATGCAATAGTATGCAAAATAATTTACATTACGCAACACAAAACATAATTTAAATTATTAGCCATATGTCAGCTAGCAAACGCCAATAGACCAACCAAAAACATCGAGAATAGAAAGCAGAAATAAAAAATTGGCTGTCTGTAAAGTTGGTTTACGGACGATAATTTTACGTGATAACGTCACAAGCCGAACGCTTAAGTCGATCGTGCCTCTCTATCGCTTGTTCCGCGCTCTCGCTTGCACATTCGACTCAGGCGGAACGTGACACTTTTTCGTGCGTGCAGCCGGCATTCATCGATTTGTAAGACGTTATCACGTCAAAAAAGCAGAAAGGGAGTGGAAGGTGGCCCTTATATATACCTAAACCGTCCTTATTATTCTCCTACAGGAAATGCAACCACGATGCATGCTAGCTACACATGATAGGTGCGTCTGTTATCACTATAAACGCTTCCTAACCCACCTAGGAACGTCATCTCTGTCCTTGGTAGCCGTACCATCTCAAAAGCACTTAGAAGCAATCAAGTCGTCAGTTTGATTGGCCAATTTTATAATAAACAGGTGCCAGGGTACGCCAGTCAACCACGGGACGGGCACGAACATTGTCAAGTACATAATATAAACTCTTTGAGTGAAAAAAATAATAAAAATACAAAAAAAAATGATTCGACTGTTCATCTTGGCTGTTGCGGGTATGTTATTATTGCTTTATTTTTGTTATTATTGCGATTCTGGATTTTTTAAATGTCTAATTAAAAATTAAATAAATGTATTTTTTAAATTGCTTGGACGCTATATAATTCTAATTAATAGGCTAATCAAATTTAAACGGTAGAAGACAAAAACTCCTGCTGAATTTTTAATAGCAATGAATATGCAAAAGTTAATTGCTATTTTATTTTATCAGGCGCTCAAAATAATTAACGCTATAAAATGTAGGTATTGACTACCCCTATCTATGGTTATCCCTTTCTTGATTACTTTATTAATGCCATGTTTTAATGGGCAGCGGCATCATTTCGACTAGTATCGATATAGGTAATGGTATTTCTTGTAATTGTAATTTTTTTACGAAACTAAAGCTTCTTATTCAGTAGTAGACACTGTGCAGTTGCAGCGGTGTACAGTATAATAAGATCATCACCTGCGATTTCAAACGAAATCAAACATAAAAGCTGTTAGTCACCGAACCAAAACTCACACCACAAACATCTCAAAACAGTTTAAGCCAATATTTATACTAAGATAACCCAATTTCTGTTGGATTCTGTCGAAATGACTCATTTATGAGAGGAGTTTCCGTTCACACCGTAGATCAAAGTATTCGCGAACGTTTGCCAAAATCAAGACCAACAGTGAAGAGGTTGCGAAATTGCCGTGGTAGAATATTTACTATAAATTGGAGATATACCCATTTGATAGTAAAATAGGTAAATGTATATGCAAATAGGAAAGGTAAATTGGGTCAATTGGTAGACTAAATAAAGACAGAGTAGACTGCGGCATTTGAGACTGAGGGAGCTCAAGAGTTTAACGTTGAATCTAAAGGAATATTTACCTTATTTAGGGTGTAGTTCTGTCCCAGTACAAAGTAAACGCATCTTTTCACACATCTTTGTAGAAATCGTGGTAAAAAATGGCTCTATACCTAATAATGCGTTTTATTCAATAAGTGAGTTCTTAAATTATAAGCAAAGTTCGAAATATGATCTCACTAGCTAGAACGTAATTTTTAAGATTTTTGTTTTTTGAAGTGAAAACTTCTTTAGACGCGTTGGGCATTTTTGAGATGGGAAAAAACAATTGAACTCGCGACACCGTTACCGACACCTCATTTTTGTAAACGCGTTTGTGCTCTTTATTTATATTACGTTACGGATCAATGTTCTATGCAAGTATTTTTACTTTAAAGGTTTTGGAAGTGTTCTTTTTTAGTTTTCACTTCTGTCGGCACTCCCGGAGTGCCACTGTTTATTTTTTATTTTTTGCCTTATAATCTCAATAGTAACAGTTGAAGTGTTTTTGTATATAATTTTATTATGAGGTATTTTTTGCATGCTGAAATATGCAAGTTAGCAAAATATGTTGAATTTCATACACCTTTTAAATACCGTATTTTATGCAAAATAAATAAATTACTATACATTATAAAAGACCTAGAGGCTAGAATTACTAAGATATTAGGATAAATTATTGTGTCTTTCATTGCAAATGCTGGTACAGCCGAGGTTCTGCGATGGATTCTGCACTCTAATTGCACAACATACGATCAATCATAATCTGAATAATTTTGAAGGTTATTGCTAATCCATTGCTTAGTATGTTCGAAAAAGTCTACTCAACAATGTACCTAAAGAACGCAATGAATGTTGTTGAACTGTCAAAATAAAACATTGTGATTGATCTCGTGTTACGCAATTTGGGTGCTGGTGTCTATACAGGGTGTCAGGGACATCGACGCGAAAACTGTTACCATGGATTCAGTACATGATTCTGAACATCCCTGCGTTGAAATTTTTCGTCGGTTATTGAAAAATAAATCAGCTGTTCCATACATTTTGACCGCGTAGGTATTGCACTTTTCTATGAAACAGTTGTTTTTTAGGGTTCCGTACCTCAAAAGGAAAAAACAGAACCCTTATAGGATCACTCGTGTGTCTGTCTGTCTGTCTGTTTATCTGTCTGTCCGTCTGTCACAGCCAATTTGCTCTGAATCTAATGGACTGATTAAATTAAAATTTGATACACATATGTACTTCTGTGACCCTGTTTGGGTCACAGAAGTACATATGTGTATCAAATTTAACAAACAACAACGAAATTAATTTTGAATATAGGGGTCACTTTTTTGGGCGGCAATAAAGAAAATTAAAAAAAAGGTTTGCTAACAGTACCGTATGACATATCAAATGAAAGGGCTTGAAATGCGAGGATCTTAAACATATTTTTTACTAGCTGCGCCCCACGGTTTCACCCGCATAAGTCTCGATCCTGTGGGAATATCGGGATAAAAAGTATCCTATGTGTTAATCCAGGTTACAAACTATTTGTATGCCAAATTTCATCCAAATTGATTCAGCCGTTTGAGCGTGAAGAAGAGACAAACATACACACACTTACAAACTTTCGCCTTTATCCCATCATCTGTTACGACGCCTCATTAAGGTGGATAACAATTAAAATTCTATTGTGTCTCGTTAATGACAGTTGAAAGGTTATGATATTAGTGTGATATAATTTTAAAATAAACACTTTTAAAGATATTTATGAAATTCGATAAAAAATGACCCTTATCTCCGAAACTACTGGACCTAAAATTTTGAAAAAAACTACAGAGTATGGCTCTTAAAAGAATATGGTAAATCTTTCAAAATTGTGCGTACAAACTTACATTTGCAGTTGGTATGTGTGGGAGAACATGTATTTCAACTACAATGTTAGGTTTTGTATTTGGGATAAATTCATCCCAACTATGGAACCCTTCATTGTGCGTAGTCCGACACGCACCTGGCCGGTTTTTTTTAATAATAATCGACGAAAAATGTCGACGCATGGTTCAGAACCATGTAGTGTAGTGAATCCATTGTAACCGTTTTCGCATCGATGTCCCGGCCACCCTGTATATAAAAAAAACTATTCTATTCTTGCAGTCTAAACTGAGAAAAATATATTTTAAAAACAGAATAACAGGAAACCTAAGTCCTTTCTCCTGAATTGGGCTTATGTCTGTATGCAGCGAATGAAGACAAGTAACGGAGGAATGCTGCGGCAATAAAATATGTTTTCCAATAAAAACATGAATCGTTTATGTCTTACCATTAAGTCCCGCCATTTCCTACTTCAAACGAATTTTAGATTGACAACACACATTTCGTTTTATAGTTAATTGCAATCATTTGCAATCTATTCTTCGATCACTTTAAACTTTAGAGTGGTTTAAAACTTAACAGTGCAGCAATGTGAAAGATATTAAGTGTTAAATAATTAAATTGAACACTAACATTTTTTTGGTCCCGGCTGTCATTCGTAGATCTTTGACAGTCGTTACCGGTAGACAGAAGGCCAAAACTCTGACAATCGATCTTACCAAGGGGTATCGTGTTACCCAGTAACTGGGTTGTGGAGGTCAAATAGGCAGTCACTCCATGTAAAATATTGGTATTCAGCTGCATCCGGTTAGTCCGGAAGCCGACCCCAATATAGTTGGGAAAAGGCTAGGCAGGTTGATTGAGCAGATATTTAGGTTTTTATTTTTTTTAAACATGATTAGATTTGTAAATTCTAAAGCAACTTCAGTCTTTAAATTATCTTTTTTGTCATGTGCCTAGGTGTCCGAGAATGTGTCTAAAAGATTACATAGAAAGAGATAATAAGATGGCTGAACAGAATGGAAAACAACTGACTGCGTTTATTATTATTTTGCAATGTTTTGTCATAATTTCTGCGAACAAAATGGACTTTGTAATGAGAAAAACTTTGCTTTGGTCAAAAGAAGCCGTGCTTGAAAATGATGTATAGTTATTGGAAACAATTATAATTATTGACGTCAAAACCCTCAAACACACAGACGTAAAACCTTAACTTTACAACTCTCAACTATGACTTAAGTTCCTTTCAAATCAACGTTAATTTCCCAATGTTTCCTACACATACAATTATAAATGATTTAACAATTACAAAACACAAAAATAATAACTATCTACAATTAGCCTAACTAGGATCAGTGGCCCAATAAAGTACGGGCAGGTGTTGTGGATGTGTCGATAACTCGTTATCGAGTAATTGATGTATCGATATCGATACGTTTCGATTCGGGTTTTATTAGCCGTGTTCGAGATTACCGAACATTAGACTGAATCGGATTCAGGTATTTACTTAGATAGGTGTAATAAGAAACTGATAATGTCTGCTCGTATGGCCGGTTGGTATAAGGTGAAGCCAGGAGGGGTTAAAAATAGACGATTCTCAGTTCTATAGGGCTGGGTTCAAGATGTTTCGACGTTTCGAATTACTACACAGAAATTGCAATGAGTTATACCTACATAAATACATACAAAAACTCACGCACGTACTTTATACATTTTCAATTCAGACGTTTAATTTTTGATTTTGTTCTCAAGAAATGTATTTAAGAATCTTCAAGGGAACCATCTACAACAAATTTACAGAAATTTTCCTGACGAGGAGAAACAGCATAATTGAGTTATAGGCTCGTAAAAGTCCAATACTGGTTGATAGCTACAGGATCTAGCGAATTTCCTGTACATTCTATACATCCAATGTTTTTATGGAAGAGAGCTTGCTGAAATATTTTAATAATTTCAAATTTTATCTACAACTTTTTTTTTTTTTTTTTTTTTTTTTTTTTTTTCCCTTGTGGGTAGTTGGTACGAAAGGTGAAAAATTTTTTTGCTCTTGTTTTAATATATTATTAAAATTGTAAATAGTTTTAATTTGACTATTTTTATGTATAAATATACATGTTAACATAGAGTACTCGCCACTTTAGTGTTATCTCCTAAATCGTATTACACCACAATCAAAACAACGCACTATTTATAACAATGGAAGCACTGAAGGTCTCATTGTCAGAAATGATGACATTGTTCCAAAACAAGATGTCAAACTTTGAGGCAGAACTGCAGAAAAAACCTTCAGGTACTTCAAGCGGCACAACGGATGGTTTGGTAGCAGATTTCACTTCGTTCAAGAAATTTATACTAGAAGCATTGGGCTGTCTTCAGCAGCAGTTGGAGGCATTGGCGCAGGGGCTCGACAACCTTGAGATGCGTGGGCGCCGGAAGATGTTGCTGTTACATGGTGTCACCGAGCAGGCCAAGGAAGATACAGCACAGGTAGTCGCAGAGGTTGTGCGCGGTCATCTGAAGCTAACCGACTTTGCAGTGGCTGATATCAGGCGGTGTCACCGGATGGGCAGGCAAACAGGTAGCAGCAAGCCCAGGCCCATTCTTTGCAAGCTACGGGATGTCGGAGTCAGGGACAGTGTCTGGTTTGCCAAAACGAAGTTAAAAGGCACTGGTGTAACTGTATCCGAGTTCCTGACGAGATCGCGGCATCAGCTCTTCATGTCTGCGCGTGAGAGACTTGGCGAAACAAATTGCTGGACTAAGCAGGGCCTTATATATGTTCTTCGCGCTGACGGCTCCCGGCATCGTGTTAATTCACTGGATGACCTAAAAAACATTGAGCAGGTCAGTGAGAAGGCCATGTCTCCCATCGTATCAGCATTGTCGTCGTCGCCGTGTCCATCACCGGCAACGAAGAAGACCCGGCGTGCCGCTGCGAGGAAGTGATTCTGTGCACTTTATAGGTAGTATCGAAGTATCATCGTCCGGGTGGTAGTTTTGTTTATAACTCGTACCCTCTCAATTTCACTAATCGCTAAATTTTACTTTAATTTCTCTACCCTTTAGCATTCCACATTTACACCGTCTATTTATTTTCTTTACTGTTTTCTGTCTGTCAGCTGTCAACTCAATAATTCACGTCAATGTGTCATTGTTGTTTTCAACATTTTCGTTCAGAAACTGATTGACAGTGTGCCCAGTGTATTATGTTTCTTCTATTTTCGGAATAACTTGATTATTTTTGCTTGTTATTTTATGTCTATTTCTTTTTTATTTCCTATGGTAAATTTATATAGTATATAATTTCTGTTAACCGGACGATGAAATTTTTCAAACTATTGTTTTGTTTTCGCTTTTATTTGTTAACGCTAAACTGGCGGGTGGATTTTTAAATTGATTGCTCTTTTATTGTTATATTTACTTTTAAATTCACTATTTTATTTACGTTTATTATCATTATTTGTATATTTATACGGTGTCGATGTCAGATAGCCATGACGACAGTGACACCGAAAGCTTTTTGTCGGCTTGTAGTAATGACAGCTTTATTAGTTTTCCATCCCTTGCTGACACGCTTGAATCTCAGTTTTCTGATGTACCTAAAAATTTTAATGTAGTCCATATAAATGCGCAAAGTATTCCGGCACATTACGCTGACATGCTAGCTAACCTAGACTGTAAGAACGTCCATGCTATCCTTGTCTCAGAATCGTGGCTAAAGCCATGTCTCCCTTCAACTTCCTATTCCTTGCCGGGTTTTCAACTAATAAGAAATGATCGCGCGCATGGCGGTGGCGGCGGTGTTGCCATATACCTTCGTCTACAAATTCCCTTTTCAATCGTCGATATGTCTGCACAACCTCCACCGCAGGACGCGGGCGAGCATCTCTTTTTGGAAGTTAACCTGAATCACGTCAAAGTTCTTCTAGGTGTTTATTATAGCCCTTCGTCCCGTATAAATTTCTTTTCCTCCTTTGAAAAGATCCTTGAAAACCTTACGCCCCCTTACAGTCATACTATCATAATGGGCGATTTCAATACTTGTTTACTGAAAATCGATTCCCGCTCTTCTTCTCTTCAATCAGTAGCTCAGTCGTCGAATTTATCAATTCTCCCTTTAAGTGCCACACATCATTTTCCAAACTGTAATCCCTCACTTTTGGACCTTCTCATTGTTTCCTCTCCGCAACATGTCAGTAAGCATGGTCAATGCCCAGCTGACATGTTTTCTTACCATGACCTACTATTCCTGTCTTACAAAATTCGCCCACCTAAGGCAAAACCTAAAATTCTCCTGCAGCGCAACTTTAGTGACATGAATTCAAATGATCTCCGAAGAGATGCCAACAGCATTGACTGGTCTCCTTTAGTCTGTGTTGAGTCGATTGACGATAAGGTCAACCTGCTGACGGACAACCTTGTGAAGCTGTACGATGTTCACGCTCCCATTCGTGCTATAAAAATTAAACATCTTCCGGCACCGTGGATTACAGAGGACATAAGAGGTATTATGCACAGGAAGGCTGTAACCAAAACCAAATTTAAGTGTCGGCCCTCGCCTTCAAATCGGGATATCCTTGTGTATGCTCGCAATCGCTGCAATAAGGTGTGTAGAGATGCCCAACGCCGCCATATCCACACCTCAGTTGAAAACGGAGATCCAGCTAAAGTCTGGAAATTTCTTAAATCCTTGGGAGTTGGAAAATCGCGCCAAGAATCGATTCCTAAAAACTTAAATATTGATTTACTGAATCAACACTTCTCATCTTCGACCCAATGTAATGGGACCATGAAGGCAGCTACAATAAACTATCTTTCGAACCTTCCAACTCCGGACCATTCCCCATTTATTTTTAGTCAATTCTCTGATTGTGATGTTAAGAAGAGCGTAGTTTCAATCACATCTAACGCAGTTGGTAGTGATTGCGTAAGTCGGAAAATGATACTCCCTGTCCTAGACGAAATCCTTCCTATCCTATGCTATATCCTAAATTACTCTATAACCTATGGTGTTTTTCCGTCGATGTGGAAAGAGGCAAAAATCACTCCTTTACCCAAAAAAACTAATCCTACTTCCTTTTCCGAATACCGTCCTATCTCTATCTTGCCTTTTCTCTCCAAAGTCCTAGAACGCCTTGTCCACAATCAGCTTAGTGCTTTTCTGTGTAAAAATAGTCTGCTGAATCCTTTTCAATCCGGTTTTCGTCCTGGTCACAGCACCACTACAGCCCTAGTTAACGTCACTGATGACATACGGTTAGGCATGGAAGGAGGAAATCTGACGGTTCTTTGCTTACTGGATTTCAGTAATGCGTTTAATACTGTCGATTTCGATATCCTGCTTAGCATGCTTCGCTCGCTTAACATATCTCCAACGGCGATTGACTGGTTTCGTAGTTACCTGTATGGCCGCCGGCAACGTATATGCATAGAAGAGTCTTGTTCTTCTTGGTGTTATACGTCTGCCGGTGTACCTCAGGGTGGCGTTTTATCTCCTTTACTCTTCGCAATTTTTATAAACTTTATTTCCAAAAAACTTCTTTCTTCCTACCACCTTTATGCAGATGATTTGCAAATATATAGACAAGCTGCTCTTTCGGGTTTGGCTGATGCAATTAATATAATAAACAAGGATTTGGGTTCAATTTGCGAGTGGAGTGAGGCGCATGGGTTGCAGGTTAATCCATCGAAGACTCAGGTCATTGTTGTTGGCAGCTCAAGGATGACCCCCAAGATAAACTGGTCGCAGCTTCCTCAAGTTCAATTTAACGGAACTGCTATTCCAGTAAGCGAAAAGGTTAAGAACCTTGGGGTTTGGATTGACAAACATCTTTCTTGGGGTCCCCAGCTACAGGACGTAAGTCGCAAAATTTTTGCATCTGGTAAGTCCTTGAGACGACTGCGGAACTTTCTTCCGACTGCCACTAAAACTGCGCTTGCACAATCCCTTTTACTTCCCATCCTTGACTACGCTGATGTCAGTTATCTTGATCTCACTGAGGCACAGCTAGATAAGCTTGAGCGACTTCAAAACTTTTGCATAAGATTTATATTTGGCCTGCGCAAATATGATCACATTTCTGAATTTCGTACAAAGCTCAAGTGGCTTCCCATACGTCTTCGCCGGAATGCTCATATCTTATTTCAGCTCTACAGTATTCTGTTCAATCCTAAAACCCCCTCTTATCTTAAAGAACGTTTCAAGTTCCTTCATGACACACATAATAGATATCTGAGGTCGTCGGAAAATTTGAGACTAGAGATGCCGATGCATTCCACCGGCTTTTATGACAAATCTTTTAAGGTTCAAGCAGTACGGTTATGGAATGCCTTGCCCGTGTCGATAAGGCGTGCTCAATCTTTGTCCACTTTTAAAATTCTGGTAAAAAAACACTTTCTCTCTCCTTAAACATCGTCATTACATATAATTCCTTGCTCTTGTTTCATGTTTATAATTTTATGTACATCTGTCTAATATATATATATATATATATAGGTAATTATATGCTTTATGTATCTGTGTATTCTGTTGTATATGTAAATGGTACACCACTGACTACCTGCAGTATTGTCTCTCCTTTTCCATTTAAATCCATCCAAAGGTTGTCTGTAAAAGATCGCTTTTAGCGATAAGACCGCCCATTGTGTCACCCAATGTAAAATTTCTATATTAATGTCTGTAATTTTTATGGTGTACATAATAAAGAATATTCTATCTATCTTCTATCTATCTAACATTTGCCTTTGGCTTCGCCCGTGTGGCGGTCGGAAATTATACCGGCAACATACTACCGGCATAAAATCCTGTGTCTATCCAAATTTTAAACTATATTATGATGTGAATTTCATCCAAATCCGTTTTGCCGTTTTTGCGTAACAAACATCCAAACATATAAACTTTCACATTTTTTAGGGTTCCGTAGTAAATAAGGAACCCTTATATTTTCGTCATGTCCGTCTGTCTGTCTGTCTGTCCGCGGTCTAGCTCCGAGACCCTTAGTACTAGAAAACTGTAATTTGACATAGGTATACATATTAATTACGCCGACAAAGTGGTAAAACAAAATTATGAAAAACATTTTTTTTTAGCGTACCCATACACGTAAAGTGGTGATGTTTTATTTTTTATTTTTTTATCCCATAGTGTGGGGTATCATTGGAAAGGTCTTACAAAAAGTTTGTGAAAACCATTTTTGGATTCAGGGATCCGTTTGCAAAATATTAAGCTTTAAAGTGCTAATTTTTGTTAGAGTCAAGTGTCCCCCCCCCTCCTGCCAGCTAAATGGTTGGTTTTGGATGTGTGAAAAAAATCACAGCACTAGTTTATATAACGAAATTAAAAGGAAAACTATCACAGCTAAGTAGGCTTTATCGAGTAATAATCGACCAACTTAACTTTGCAGTTGCAAAAACATGTTTTCCCATACATTCCATATGGGAGAACATGTTTATCAACTACAAAGTTAAGTTTGTTGGGATAAATTCATTCCAACTACGGAACCCTTAATTGGGCGTGGTCCGACACGCATTTGGCCGGTTTGTACTATTAGGATCAACGAAATTCTAGGAAATTTTTACTGCTAATTAGTTACCTTTATACATTTTCCTGAAAATAAAGTAATTATTATTGGTCTTACAGTTAGGTACAGACGCTAGCACATCAAGCTACCCGAAACTGTCAAATTTTCCCAATCAACTTTGAACCTTATGCTTCAGCGATAAAGTTGAAAATCTATTAAATAAATTTGACAGATTGTAGTAGCCTGATGTGCTGGCGTCTGTACTAGAAACAAATATCTTTTAAGCACTTTAGCAATATTGTAGGTAAATTTTATCGTTGGCTCCGCCGCCGTACCTACCGATTGAAATAGCATAAAGTCAATTCAAGAACATTTCAATTTAATAATCTGCAATTCGTTGTCCACTAAGATAAATTTATTCAGTATATACTGAGCATTTAATGCATACATAATAACAGCTTTATATTAATTCGCTACAAAAAACAAGAAAGCGAAGGAACAGATCGCAGAAAGCGATATGGCCGCCCATTTTTTATTTTTTAGTGTTCGATTTATTTTTGTTATGTATTATTGTGGTGTGCAATGAAGTATATAACTATAAATAAATAAATAAGCATTTACTCAATTAAGATTAATTTGTCAGATTCTTAAAAGCCTAGAATTCCGATCAAACGAAAACTCACAGCCGGCATGAAAAAATACAAACAAAATCAGATTTGCGGGTGGCGAAAATAAGAACTAAAATAATTAAAGGAAAAATCTTTACTCTTCATAGACTACTAGCGCCATTAGGCTCGCAAAACGGTAGTGTTTTACAACATTGCTGGGAGGTTACGTTCTTTGGTTAGAAGTTCTAAATTAAATAAAAAACTAGTGCTTAATTCAATACTAAAGGATTTAACAGTGAACTACATAAATTAAAGAATCTGGTTTGTAAAACGGCATTATTCACGCTTTATTTACTTCACAGATTGATACAATATTCCTTGAATCAACTTTTTACGACGATTCATGACATGACGTTTGATTTGAATGTTGCCATAACAACAATAGAAAAAAGTTCTACGAATTATTTAACGTTTTGGTAGAAAAGGTAATAAATTGTGTCTTTTTGCAGCCATTTTGGTGAGGTCACAGGAAGAACCAATGAAGAACTTAACAACAATTTCCTGGGCGCATGCCGTCAATAACAAAACATACCTACAAGCTACTTTAGCAAGTGAGTATGACTATTGTCTTAAATTATTATTTCCTAATTTATTATCTAACATAAAAACAAGTCTATGGATAAAAAAGTAACAACCTCTTTGTAATAGTGAAGACAGTCTTTATCAACCACTAACAGGGCACATTGAATACATTATCTTCTTCGGTTGTCATGATTATGGGCATGTGATGCGGAGGAATAAGGAAAATGTCGTGAGGAAAGTTTTGAGTATGAATGTAGATGGCAATAAGAGTAGGGGAAGACTAAAGAAATGATGGATGGACTGTGTGGAAGATGATATGGCTAGAAAGGGATGACAATACTACCGAGATGACGGCTAATAGAGTAAGGAAGAAAGGGACAGGTTGCGTCGACTCCAAATAAATTGGAATTAGTGCGGGAGAATGATGAATTTGGTAAATCATTTCTTATTTATCACTTGTTCTAAATAAAACTTGGTCAAATTGAATTAAACTTCACAGACAACGGATACCGAGATCTATTATGATCTTGATGATGATGAAATTTTATTCCCCTACTGGAATAAAACTGGCAGAATCTTTGCAGCGCTGATTTGCTGGATTTGTTTTCACCTCTATAGGTAGTGGCTTCGTTATTTCTTCTGACAAAGTTTATTCGGTTTATAATGTATGTGCGTATGTATCTATGTATTAGTATGTATTCATTTTCAAGTTATCTATCACTTATGTTGCACCTGCCATGTTTTGTCTCTGCATCACCCTAAAGTTGACTGGTAGAAAATGCCTCAGGCATTAAGTCCGCCTTTGTACAGTATTTTTTACTTGTGCATAGGTGTGTTCGCAGCATCACAGCGAGACATAGATTAGCAGCGCTGCTGTATTTGTTTTTTAAATATGGCAGCAATATGCTGAGATAGGAGCCTTTTGGCCTCGCACAGGTCTTTCTTTTTAATTCTTTTTTTTCTTTTTTTGGCAACTGCCCTAGTAGGAGGGTAATGTTTTGTTACTGTTTGTATTTCCTGAGTGTGTCCCAAATTTTTTTTTTATTTCTTTCTTTTGAATGACGATGAAACAAAAAAAAATGATATCGATATCCATTAAATCTATAAAGTGAAGCCTGTTATTATAATTTGACCCTGTAGTTACATAGCTCAAAAACCATTCCAATTGCTCAAATTATAGTGAGTTATTGCTCATTAAAAACCGTTTACCAAAATTGCGTAACCAGTCACAGAATAGTTTACAAACTGAAATCAGAAGCAAATACCTAACACTTAAGCTCATATTATTACCATTTAAGCTGCATTCCACTACTAGGAAAATACTACAAAGCAGCTGTGCCACCTATCAATCAAGTATGTATATCTTCTATCTCTTTCTAATGTATGGTGGTAGAAAGAGAGGGAAGCCGGTTGTTAGCACAAGAGTAATGTGAATTGTTTGAATGTGGCAACACTAGAAGTTTGGGGTGTGGTATAAGTTATGGGAGTTAGCGGTGAAAGGTTTTTTGATGAATTTCGCTGATTTATTTTGTTGATTTGCATTGTATTGTATTGTATAAATGTCAACTGAACCAGAAATATAATAGGTTGCATCAGGTTTATCAGTTACAGAAATCTACTCGTAAATACAAATCAGAGCAAATACGTTCAGACATTTGTGTAGGTACACAGATAAGGTTTTACAAAATTTATAGTGTGTGTATCTCTGTGTCCTATACTTCAGTAAAAGGCAGATCGCTATTGATAGTAGACAGTATAATTTTTTGTGTCATTAAATGTCGTCCCACAATTCCTTATTCTCTGACAGATTATTTGGACATTAAAACCACAGATAGATAGGTTATTGAGTTCACCCAATATCCTATATATCACCAGTTTTGGCATACTGGAGGTAGAAAAACCTATCTATCTATAGTTTTAACGTCCCAATAATTTGTACGAATACAGTTATGGCCGAAGCCGTAACTGTATTCGTTTTTTTTATTTTATTGATAGCATTTTTATTTCGCTACATCAGTAGTCAAACTCAAATCTGTTCGATTAAAAAGAAAATAAAATAAAAAAAGGTACTTTTTAAGAAGAAAGTTATATTTATTGCACGTAATATAACTTTTACAATTTTTAACACAACTATTTACACTAGGTACTAAATTAAAAGACTAACTGTACAAATAAATACAAAATCAAAAGGACACTTAGGCGTCCAAGTATGGTACTAATGAATCAGACTCCACATTACAACAATAGATACCACCTGTAGTTCTTTGTAAGAAAGTCCCATAAGTTCATACCATGCGCCACACATCATCAGGAATAGCTCTTATTCCTAACATTGCCAGTTCATGGAACAGAACAATTTATAACAATTAACGTTATGACAGATTTGGGCTTCACACGTACGCGGAACCACAGAGTAACGTCATTAATGGAGAACTCATTAACTTGCATTGCATACCTTGCAGCTTGCATCATTCATCTTCAAATCACTACAGAATACCACGGGATAGTCAAAGAAGTGTGAATATATTGCCTGATTAACAGGATTCCTATCGATTTCTATAATAAGTTGTTGCCAATCTTAAGTTCATAAAAGTTAACATGACATTTGAGATTTGTAGGTTAAAACAGAAGCTGTATTCCATCCATTTTTCATCTTAGAATACAAAAACCAGGACTAAAATAATTTTCTCGACGTTGATCAACGGGAACAGTCTTCATGATCTGCCAAGTAGAATTTATGACGTCTGCGACAGATAAACAGCTTTCATTGAATAAATACTTGCGCGTCACTAATATAGTGTATTTCGTCGAGACTGTCTACGTAATGTTTGCACAGATGGCTTTTCTCAAACACCTAATTACTCCATTTATTTGCTAATCTGTGTGCCGAGCGCGCGAATCGTTTGAAACAATAATAATGCAAATAGTATTGCTTACAAATTTGCGGTTGCCAGAATTTTTAACGTAAATATGCATGTTGTTATGTAATTAGAATATTTCGTTACATTGTGAATTATTTTTGAGGTGAATTACTGAGTAACCTTTTGTTATAATTTACGGTTTCCCAGCAAAGATGAACCGAATTTATTGGCCCTTTACTAATGAAAGATTTGAAGGGCGGCTAAAAGTTTACGCCAATCCAATACGTTAGACAGCAGTATCCTGTTATATTACAATACTAGCTTCCGCCTGTGGCTTCGCCCGCGTGATATCTGCATATATTTTTTTTACTAATCTACGCTGTCCCACTCTTGGGCAAAGGCCTCCCTCCCCTCCTTCCATCTTTCGCGAGCCCGCGCGTCCTCCTTACAGTTTTGATGGAACTTATCCAGCTCGTCCCGCCATAGATCTCCTAGGTGGTCTGCCGCGACCCCGCCTCTCTGACTCAGGGCACCAATTCTGTGCTATTTAGGCCCACAGTTAGCCTATGTTATTCAGTAATAATACTGCATTCTACTGGTGAAAGAATATAAAAAATCGGTCCAGTAGTTTTCGAGTTTATTGATTACATACAATCAATCTGCCTAGCCTTTTCCCAACTATGTTGGGGTCCGCTTCCAGTCTAACCGGATGCAGCTGAATACCAGTATTTCACATGGAGCGACTGCCTATCTGACCTCCACAACCCAGTAACTGGGTAATTCGATATCCCTTGATAAGACTGGTTGTCAAATTTTCGGGCTTCTGACGACCCGTTACGACTGTCAAAGATCCACGAATGTCAACCGGGACCAACGGCTTAACGTGCTTTCCGAGGCACGGAGGAGTCTCGGTATGTAGAAATGGTCACCCATCCACTGACTAACCCCGGCAAGCGTAGCTTAACCTGATGGATCGCCCCGTGCGGCTGTTAGTACTTAGCCACGAGCTCCTCCACGATTTTTTTGCTTCAAATATAAAGAAAAATTACGATCACTGAATAGCTTGTCAAATTATGATCTTAATGTGACTCAGATGGAAATTAATCAGATTATGACTTCTATACTTCTTTTAGAAACGAGATGAATGGCTTAAGATTGGAGAGGCCTATGTCCAGCAGTGGACTGCTGTAAGCAGATAATTATTCCTCCTTTGGACATTTATTTTGGTTGGCTTAAGGTGACGATAACCGACTTTTAATGATTTTATACTGAAGATCACGTCTAAACGAGTAGTGTTAATGATTTGGAACAATGTATGTTAAATTAGAGTATTTTCTTAATAATATAGGAATATTTAAGATTATGTTTATATTACATAGTGAAATTAATTTGTAAAGTTATGTCTAACGCGGGTACAAACCGATAATCACGCAAAATCTATCAAGCGTATTTTTCTGAAACCTTCACCATTTTAAAGATAATTTAATTATTGATATTTTAGTATACGTGTTTTATTACAATACCTTTTGTTTTATGTATAATAAACAAATAATGCTTCTTATTTGGGACAGCGCTCCTTGATGGGCGAGTCCTATTACTGGCTGGACGAACGACGTGTTGCGTGAGCTCAGGTACAGCAAGCTAACCACTCAAGGTCACTGGCATATATCTGCGTCTTAATACGTTAGGTAATCTTTTGCGAGTAGCGACGTGACGATAATGATAGTTATAGTCCCAATATTATAGTCCCAATATTATATTAATGCTTAATGCTCCGACTGGAAAGGGCACATAGGGCAGTGTTAAAGGTCATGACTCACAAACCTATTCGATTTCCAACTACTGAACTGTACGCTCTTTGCGACTTACCAACAGTCAGACACACATTTCTTCTTGCTGTTGTGCAGCGTAAACACTTAGCCCTTCCTTTCGATCCTGTTGTTGTTACCCAAAAGCGCAGATCTGGCAGAGTTTGCCAGGTGGAATCTGCCAGAGTTTAAGTTGTTCGGCGGCAATATCACTTTTTAGCTCCACTTTGTATAATCGAGTAAATAAACGGCTCAATATATATCCATTGACCTTGCGAGAATGTCGACGGATCACGGATGAATGGCTTCATACACTTACTTATGAAGAATTAGAAACATATGTAAAAACTTAAACTCACTCTCTAATTGTCCTTTATATGTATAACATGCGCAAACACACACCCCCGGCACAAACTGACACCTCTCTCTCACACACACACACATACCACACACAAATACACACACACATATACACACACCACGCTCAAAACTACACAATCCTTCCATACAAACACACAATCTCACATAAAATACGGTGAAATTTTGTTCAGTTTTAATTTTTAAGTTTTGGTTTATTTTTAATTTTATTTTCTTATTTTTATTTCTTATTTGATTTGTTTTAGTTTCAATTTTGTCTCAGACTTTTTGGAGGTGGGCTTTAATAACTGTGACACAGTATTATACTAATGCAGTTGTTATCGAACACAGAGTTTCTGTAAACTGAGTTTTTTGTTTCAATAAAGTTTATTTATTATTATTTATTTATATAGTCCTTCAGACCGAATTTTGGCCATAGCGACCAATCTCAGCAGAGACCAGCCTTCGGGGCGGGAAACATTATAGTGCACAAGTAGGTGTGAGTGGTTATTGGGTATTTCCATAAGGAATTTCTTAGTAACAGCCCGGAGTTTGGAAGTTGGCGATGTGATACCCCCGTTCTTCGGAAAGTACGTTAAGCAGTTGGGCGCGACTGGGGGCCTACCACCAGCTCATAAAGCAGTATTATTTTAATATTACTTCAGTGTGGGAAAGAGATAAAGCTCTACAGGACGTATAGCTCCATCTCTTTCTCCCACTGAAGTAATATTAAAATAATACTGCTTTTGAGCTGGTGGTAGGCCCCCTGATCTCTCTCCGGTCGTGTCGGATTGTCGTCCCATCGGACTATGAGAGTGAGGGAAGAGAGAGTGCATCTGTGAGTCCCATAAGTCACCTGGCCACTCTTTGTAACATTGTCGAATCCAGCCAGGCATAAACCATTTTTAACAGCAGTACAGCCCAGTGGTGTGACCGTCGTACTTCCAAGTCATAGGTCTCGAGTTAGAATCCAAAGCACTTTTCCTCCTCTAACTTTTCGGATTCATGTGCGTATTGTGTAATTTTCACTTGCGTGAGGAAATTTGCCTGAGAGATATTTCTCGGCATGTGAAGACATGTTAGAGGCCCATGAGTGACATAAAAACTCTGACACCTGGTTAGTCAATAAACACACGAAAAAAAAAAAAAAAGTGTGGCACTCGGGGACTGCCGCGGTAAAGCTATTGCATAGCATTTGTAACCTCCATACTTCCTATTTGTCAACGCTGCACTTGGGATGATGACGTGATGACATAAAACAAAAATTACGTTACGTTGTCATGGGAACCGTCATTACATGGTAGGCGGAGTGGGGGGTATTAGGTTTTATTTTCGTTACATTACGGAATTTCTTGATTCGGTCGCCGCGCTCAAAGCCCGAACTTAACAAAAACTAATTTCACTTACCTCCCAACAATTCTAAAGAAACCTCACATTCCAGGCTCTGTCTGCATGCTAGAAGCTGACATCGTCCTGGGCGCAGTCGTCGGCAAGGATGGCCCACCCGTCCCCATAATGGCCCATCCTCCTGCGACCACCTCCGACCTGACTCTAGCCGAGTTCTTGGAGACCATAGCCCAGCATAACCTGAAGGAAACCAATCCGGCCAGTAAGAAAGGGGCTAAGCTGGACTTTAAGAGCATCGAGGCTTATGAACAGAGCCAGGAACTGATCAGCAAATATCAGGTATGGTTGTGATTTTTCATTTATGTTTATAGAATAAAGATAACGGATGTGGGTGTATCATAAGTACTCCTCTGCCTAACCCTTTGGGGAATACAGGCGTGATGTCATGTTATGTTGTGAACAGAACAAGTACAATTTTAACAGTTAAAATTTAAGTACCTGGGCACCCGAGCTCTGCTCTAGTGAAAATAGATAATACTCATTTAATAGTATAGGACAGTACCTACTAATTCCATACTACCATGATAGTAGTTACTTACTAATTCCATGCTGCCATGATCATTATTTTAATGTCAATAATATCATGTAATTATTAATTAACTTGTTCTAAACTTTGGGCGACCGAGCTCTGCTCGGGTGAAAATACGGAGAAAACGAATTTTCCCAGATATGAGACCTAAGTAGATCGATTTTTCGCCTCCATACCCCTATATTGCAACTTTTATCGAAATCGTTAGAGCCGTTTTTGAGACCGTCACTAATCATATAATAGTATAGAATAGGATTTATGAACATCCACATAAATTGGCATTTCGAGAAATAGAACTCCAGGGGGCCTACCACCAGCTCAAGAGCAGTATTATTTTAATATTTACTTCAGTGGAAGAAAGAGATGGAGCTATACGTCCTGTAGAGCTTCATCTCTTTCCACACTGAAGTAATATTAAAATAATACTGCTTTATGAGCTGGTGGTAGGCCCCGGGGTGTTTCTTTCGGTAGATGATTTTAAACTCCATAGTTACTCTTTTAGACTACAATAGGAGGAGCTCATGGAGTCGTGGCTAAGTAATAACAGCCGCATGGAACACCGCACGCGGTATCCATCAGGTTAAGCTACCCTTACCGGGGTTGGTCCGTGGATGGGTGACCATCTTTACATACCGAGACTCCTCCGTGCCTCGGAAAGCACGTTAAGCCGTAGGTCCCGGCTATCATTCGTGGATCTTTAATAGTCGTTACGGGTCGTCTGAAGGCCGAAAGTCTGACAAACAGTCTTACCAAGGGGTATCGTATTACTCAGCTACTGGGTTATGGAGATCAGTCGTTCCATGTAAAATACTGGTATTCAGCTGCATCCGGTTAGACTGGAAGCTGACCCCAACAAAGTTGGAAAAAGGCTAGGCAGATTGATTTAGACTACAATAGGTACAAAACATAAAAAAATTAAGCAACGACAGATAAATTAATTATGCTAATCGATACATGGTGCTCACATTATTTACAAATATAACAACCGTAGACGATTTTTTGTAATATTGTGGGTATTTCCCTAAAGGTCCCATTTTGTTACCCATGAGTTTCGTAACAGACATAACTAACTATACGTTTGCACCACAAAAAAAACTATGTATCGAAATTGGTCACAAGAAACAAATCTCATAACTTGTTTTGTTGAATTTGCGGTGGCACTGCACGAAACATATTCAATAGACATGTTTTGTGTAGAGATTTGTCACGTTTGCGTTCGCACTGTTGTTTGTTTGTGTCTCGAAACTTGTCAATGGCTTGTGTTTACTGCAAATTTTAGTGTTAGAAACATTTTTATTGTAATACTAGCTGACCCAGAAAACGTTGTTTTGCCATATAAATGTTTGCGGTGGACCACCCTTATCACTTAGGGGTATGAAAAATAGATTACGACCGATTCTCAGACCTACCAAATATATATATAAAATTTCATAAAAATCGATCAAGCCGTTTCGGAGGAGTATGGCAACTAACATTGTAACACGAGAATTTTATATAAGTAGGTATATAGATGTCAACTGATATGAAACGTCAAACATGTTTCGCGTAAACAAGTTGTCGTGCGTGTACTGGCGAAACATTCATACAAAAACATGTTGAAATCTCTATTTTCTGTCAATGTTCGATTGACAGGAAATAGAGATTTCAACATGTTTATAAATTAATATTTTGCCAGAGCAAACGCACAGTGTCAAAACAAACGCGAGTCGATAAATTGACGGAAAACAAAGTTCTCAACATGTTTTTATGTGAATGTTTCGCCAATGCAAACGCACAATAAGGGGCAATAGAAGCTGTATACTAACTTACCCTATTTAAGTGAATGAAGTAATCATTTTAGTCATCATTTGTTATAATTAGTAATAGCATCAGGCATGTCTCATGGGGAACCCTGCACCAAGACTGTAATACACACAAAAATGTTCCTTACTTCAGTATGATACGGTTGATTTTCCAAATCTTGTATAAAGGGCTTACTATTTATCTAGTTATAGGAATGTAAACTCTATTTGAAAAGGTTTAAGGGTGGATATTGTGTAGGATGACGGGAGCAGACATCTTAATTAGAATAATGACATAGCGTGTGAATAATCGGGAATTTAAAACAACATCTTGTGTGGTCGGCCTGTGTGGGGGTGAGGCCATGACAGCAGCGGGGACAGAAGCGGTAGCGGAACTATAAGCCACACTCATGCTAGGTTTTAGAATCCTTTATTTTTATTGAACCGTGTGGTCAGGGAACTTGATTATTGTGCAGATTGGCGCACGTGCACGTCAGTGGGTAACACTTGATCCGTATGACAACCATTTACTTACTGCCACGACACGACATGAAAACTGTAACCATGGACGTGAAAAAAAACCGGACAAATGCGTGTTGGACCACGCACAATAAGAGGTTCCGTTGTTGGAATGAATTTATATAAAAAACCAGTTTAGTTGGAAATCATGATCTCATATTGTCGATATACGTTACAGTCAATTCTCCAACTGCAAATAAGTTTGTAACAAAAAAATAAAAATAAAAAATGAAATAAAACTACAAATCGGACCTTTTCTTGTACTTGTGCTGTGAAACCTTGCTTCTTGCCAAACATGGTTCTAGGTCAACGGGAAGTACCCCACAGGTTTAGATTTATTTGTAATATATCGCATAAATGGCCGTATTTTTTTATTGACTTAGCCTGATTTTTTTAGAAATTCAAGAGACGGTCCCTTGAAGAACTACGTATTTGATATTAATTTCAACTTGATACTTCCACGCGTTCCTGAGAAAAGCGTTCTTGACAGACTGACAGACAGACAGACGGACAGACAAAGAAGTGTTCCGATTTTTTTCCTATAAGGTTTCGAATTTTTCCTTTTTAGGTACGGAACCCAAAAAAAAGTTGAGAAGTGTCGTTGGACCGAAGTTTCTTTCGCTGTATATTAAAATAATAAGCATTTGATTGACTGAACAAGCAAAATGAAAAAAAAGAAAACAATAGCTAGCGAGCCCGTCTAATACTCCAATTATCTATTTTAACTACAATGACTTTACTGACACCGCACTTACCACTCAATTGACTCTGACCTTTTTGACCCCTCCCACTGCCTTTATGGCCACACACGAACAACACAGATGAACCGAGGCGCATACGCATATGTCCCGGGTCGCTAGAAACATTTGTTACAACAACGACCCATGATTGAGAACCCCTGAAAAAATGGCGTCGCGTCGACAGATTTAGCAGATGTGCAGTAGGGATGTGGTAGAGGTGTCATTTATTAATTGCTGGCATCCTGTCCGTGGGAATTCTTTTGTTTTATTTACATAAAATTATTATGATTGCCTGACTAAAGCCTTTCAACTATCATTAACGAGACACAATAGAATTTTAATTGTTATCCACCTCAATGAGGCATCGTGACAGATAATGAGATATGGATATGATTTAGTTAATGAATTTATCCTTCAAAGAAACTTCGATAAACAGTGGTATTCTATAAATAGTATAAAACAAAGTCGCTTTTAGTGTCTGTCTGTGTGTTCGCGTTATTCCTCTTAACAACCTTCACAACTTTTGACGCGGTTTTTACCATAATTTGTATGGTATTTATTCCAGAACGTATACAATGTCGCCCATTGGCATGTGCCCGTCCGTATTTTTCTGAATATTCATGAAAAATAATCGAAAAATAACTTTAAAGGGGGGTCTATCTTTAATATTTTTCTTGTTATTTAATTTTTTATGTTTTGAGTATCTAGCCATTTTCTCCGATGTTATTGGCTCGATTTGGATTCTGTTTATTATTTCTAAAAGCTTGTGAGTTATTTTATCGGATTAACCAAAATTTTTAATAAAATTTGTAAAAAAAAAACACAAGTGTAAGTTCATAAAATCATACTTCAGATTTCGAAAAAAAAATTTTTTTTGTAAAAATTAGAAAAAATATGTTAACAGTGTCCCTTTTAAAGTTATTTTTCGATAATTTCTCATGAATATTCAGAAAAATGCGGGCAGGCACATGCCGATGGGTGACATTGTATAAATGTGTGCGTGTTTATCTTAGACTAGCTTCTGCCCGCGACTTCGTTCGCGTGGAAGTCGATAAAATATAGCCCATGTTACTCGCTGATAATGTAGCTTTATAAAGGTGAAATAATTTTTTAAATTGGTTAAACTGTAGTTTTTGATTTTATCCATTACAAATAAATATACCTACAATCATACAAAAAATCAAATCTTTTCTCTTTATAATAATTTCGGAGATGGTTCGGGGGGAAGGTCAATTTCGCATACATTTTCTTGGATAATTTTAAAACTATTTATTTTAAAATTATAAAAAATATACTTGAAAGCCCTTTTATTTGATATGTCACTCGGTATAGTGTGCAAAACTCTTTTTTCCAATTTTCAAATTTGTCTCCCAAAAATTTGACCCCCATAATAAAAATACATTTATTTACATAACATGTATTTACAAATTTATGTGACCCAAACACGGACGGTGTTTGGGTCACATAAATTAATATGTGTACCAAGTTTCAACTTTATCGGTCCATTAGATTCGGAGCAAATTGGCTGTGACAGACAGACAGACAAACTAGTGATCCTATAAGGGTTTCGTTTTTTTCATTTGGATATACGGAACCCTAAAAACTAATAACACTTTGGCATTTCTGGGGATGCATTCCAGGACCCCATTTATTCTAATAATAACTCCAAAATCATTAAAAAGACACTACTATTAGGCTAGAGACCAAACACGACTCATCATTTATCAATCCTCAAAAATGCGGTTAAGGTCAAATTCCCAGAAGGATCTTCCTTTGCGTTAACCAGAAGTAATTTAGTTCCAATTTAGGAGATTATGTCAACGGTTTGAACCGCGGTTGCTAACTATAGTTCGTAATTAACTGCAATTGGTCGTAATTAGAGAAATGTCTTCATCACAACGGAATGATTCATGGTCATGATATTGTGGAGCTGGTGTAAGGAGATGACAGGCGATGGAGGAAGGGAAGCGATGTTTAATTATCATGGAGAATTGATGGGTATTCGAAAATCTGTAGAAGGACTATCTAAACGAATAGGTAATCTAAAGAGGTAACAATGGTGCCGATTCCCTTGTTCACAAATTAAACTAAATTTAAGTTCAGTGCATCTTTTTCTTTCTATTTCGTTAAGAAAAGGACAGAATATAAATTTTAGTTTAGTCCTGTCAAATTAATCAGCGCTTGACGTAAATTGACGTAATTTTAATCGGCAAGTTTTTAATCACGTCTAAACTTGTATGGAGAGTGACAGGCGCTGATTAATTTGACAGGACTAAACTAAAATTTATCTTGTCCTTTTCTTAATGAAATAGAAAGAAAAAGATGCACTGAACTTAAATTTAGTTTAGTTTGTGAACAAGGGAATCAGCACCATTGGTTGTTTGTAAAAGGTAATCTCTTTTGACCACTTCTGTGATCTAGTGGTTAGACCACCTGCTTCAGACCCAGAGGTCCACAGACGCTCGATTTGGTTGATGGTAGGGCTTGTTCTAAGTCCGCCTGGCTAGCTACCACCATCACATCTAAGTCTGTCGCCATAACAACAATGTTAACAGCATTGTTGTGTTTCGGCAGTTAGAGGTAAGGTAGCCAGTTCCTCTGTGGTTGAGGATTCCGGGTGAAGGTCGCTTCTACCTTCGGCCTGATCATCACTTACCATCATGTGAGATGCTTCACAATGGTGGTAAAAAAAATAGTGGCACTCCGGGAGTGCCGACAGAAGTAAAAACTTGAACAAGATCGCCTTGGCGGAAGAAACAACAGGTGTATAGAATATTGGTCCGTAACCTAATTTAAATAAAGAGCACAATCGCGTTTACAAAAAAAAACTTCCAAAACCTTTAAAGTAAAAATACTTGCATAGAACGTAATATAAATAAAGAACACAATCGAGTTTACAAAAATGAGGTGTCGGTAACGGTGTCATGAGTTCAATTGTTTTTTCCCATCTCAAAAATGCCCAAAGCGCCTAAAGAAGTTTTCACTTAAAAAACTCTGTAGTAGGTACTGATTCGATTACAAAAATTGTTTTACTGATAGAAAGCATGAACGCTGTTGCCGAGTGGCATATTAAATAAGACATATTTTATGGTATAGTTGAATTAAACACGAATGGAAGTCACAGAGAAGATAGATATGAGTTTGACCACTCATTACAGGCTAATGTTTTAAATCTGAGTAGAAAATGGGGTTTCATATCGAGGCATCACTAAAACTGAACGCCATCTCCAGACAAAAAAAACGCAGTTATTTAAAAAACTGCCCTAGGAACTAACACTAGGAATTTGTCCTAAGTATATCATGGAACGCAGGCGCAAATTAAAAAAAAAACGTGTGGCACTCGGGGACTGCTGCGGTAAAGCTATTGCATAGCATTTGTAACCTCCATGACAACATCACGTTTCCCATGACAACATCACGTTGTCATGGGAACCGTCATTACATGGTAGGCGGAGTGGGGGGTGTTAGGTTTTATTTTCGTTACGTTACGGAATTTCTTGATTCAGTCGCCGCGCTCAAAGCCCGCGATAAAAGCTATGCAATAGCTTAAAAAAACGCAGTTACTTAAAAAACTGCCCTACCCTAGGAATTTGTCCTAAGTATGTCATGGGTCGCATGCGCAAATGCTTAGGCTTGGAACAACTATCTATAAGCCAAAAAACTACGTACATGGCAATTAAAAATTCCGTCGCCATCGCACCGCTTCCTCTCACAGGACGCTAGCCACTTGCGCATACGCACATGTGCACTGTCTTCCGCGTATCATTATCGTGTGTAATCGTCTCCTGCGACCGACTGAGCGTCTGTCTGTTCGTCTGTTAGTATGAATTTGTCTCGAGTACATTGGTCGTGAACTTGGACAGAGATCGGGGTGTTGATAACGTTTCGGTGCAGTTTGAAGGTTTTGTTTTCGTTTTTTATTAAAAGAAACCAAAATAAACACAGAACACATTTGTGGATAATCTCGAAGATTCTTACGGTTTATTTATTATGCATAGAACAATCAATCTACCTAGCATTTTCCCAACTATGTTGGGGTCGGCTTCCAGTCTAACCGGATGCAGCTGAATACCAGTATTTTACATGGAGCGACTGTCTATCTGACCTCCACAAACCAGTAATTGGGTAAAACGATACCCCTTGGTAAGACTGGTTGTCAGACCTTCGGGCTTCTGACAACCCGTAATGACTGTCAAATATCCACGAATGACAGCCGAGACCAACGGCTTAACGTGCTTTCCGAGACACGGATGAATCCCGGTATGTAAATATAGTCACCCATCTACGGAGCAACCCCGGCAAGCGTAGCTTAACCTGAGGATCGACTCGTGCGGGTATTGTTACTTAGCCAAATCATAATAAGTAGCTTTTGTTTTTCTTAGCCATTATTGTCCCACTGCTGGGCAAAGGTCTCTCTACTCTCTTTCCGCCTCTCTTTGTCCAGCACTTCTAAGGACCAATCTTTCTTAAAGGAGTCCAGTTCATCCCGCCATTATAACAGCTTTGGCAAAAAAAAAATTGGGCTTAGTAATAGTTTTGTCGCTAGAAAGATTTCTTGAATGTTCATTAACCATCTATAACGTGTTGTTTTTGATTGCTCATAAGTCTAGGCTATTAATGAGAGTTCTTTAAAAAAAAACATTTTTCTTACAAAATAATTTGACAAAGTCACGAATATTTAACTTACGTGACTAAAAAAAAAACTGACTATTTTCGGCCATAAAAAAATATAACAATGTCGCATTTTTAACCGACTTCAAAAAAAAGGAGGAGGTTCTAAATTCGTCGGGATATTTTTTTTTATGTATGTTACCCGATTACTCGAAGACCGCTGGACCTTCGACCTTTTTTGTTTGAAAGGGTATACTTTCAAGTTGGTCCCATTGTCATTTGGTCACGATCTGATTATGGGATCTTGGAGAAATCGAGGGAACTCTTCAAATATTATAGGCACATCTATAGCGATTTGGGTATTTTTGATGAGCAGTTGACATAAGGCTATTGTTACATAGATAAATTACAAACCAACCCACTAAAAAGTAAAAAAAAAAAAACCTTTTTTACAAAAAATACAACCGACTTCCAAACTACAAAGTGAAAAATAACTTTAATTTCGGAAGTCGGTGTCTTTGGATCAGTATTTTAGTTTTTTGACACCGACTTCCGAAATTAAAGTTAGTTTTCACTTTGTAGTTTGGAAGTCGGTTGTATTTTTTGTAAAAAAGATTTTTTCTTTAATAAGAATGATCTGTTTGAATGAAAATGATTTACTCATACTTATTAATGACGCTTAGATACACACATTATCGAGAGTCTAGTATTATATTTTCTTCAAAACTATGTATTTTTGGAACACTTGTTTAAGGACTTTTTTATAATTTTTACTTACTTAAAGCATATTTATAACCTATAACAAAACAACACTGAGATGGGACATCAAAAAGAACACGTTGTATTGGTCACACTGAACAAATTGACATACCCATGACGAATTATTTTTTATTAGGTCGTAGATTCACACATACGAAGTTTACACTGATGCAGCAAGAAACTAAAATCTTTAATTTAGTTCGGCTGCATTTGACCACTTCCTCACTGGATGTGACAATCTTCACTCATCACAATTTCCTCCTTCACAGGCCCTGCCAGTATGGCTGAACGCAGACATCCTTCCCGGCCCAGTAGATGCCACTACAAAGCCGGTAGACCCCACCAAGTTCTTGAAGCTGGGCTCCAAGCACAACTGCGCAGTGCTGTCCGTCGGGTGGACCACCAGCTACGGAGGGAACATCACGGAGGGAGAGTACACCAGCGAACAGATCGGGACCATGCTGAGGATTATCAATGAGAATCATATAAATCAGACTGTAACTTTTCCTGTAAGTATAAAATGCACATCAAATAAATAATTTAACTACAAGTAAACTAATTGTTTAACAAAACTAGTACAGGCAGATAATTTGAAAATATACATCAACACTACATCAGGTACAAAAATACGACAATCACATCATAAATACTGACTGCACAGCATATTAACCAGAGCGTACATACATAATACTCGCACTCATAGCAAAATAACTATCCGTGTAACATATATCCTAATAAGCATCTTAAAACTCAAGTAAATCTAAATATTTTTACTCGCACGAGCCGACCGAGCGAAGCGAGCGGTGCCGTGGCAGCGGCCAGCGAGTGCCAAAAACGACTAGAATTGTTGCTTATTTAGTTATATTTTGAGTTGAGTATTTTGCTGTGCAATCAGCAATTTTGATTGGAATTTGGATTATTTTTGGATACAAAAAGTATATTTTTTTATTTGCGTTTAAATACTACCCGTATAATAATGCTCAATGTTCAAACATTGAGCTCTTTTATGTCCTTGACTTCGCTACTGTCGGATACTGACATGACATAACATGACACTTTCTAAAGTAATTATAGAATCTAAGAAATTCTAAAATCCTCTGCGGTTTTATTAAAACTAAAATAATACGTTAAGTTTAAAAAACCCATTCTATGTTACAGGTCCGTGCTGGCCTCGCAGCTAACAGCCAGCCAGTCATCCTGGACCTCCTTCGAGAAACCTCCTCCCTCAATTCCACCATGACCGTCTGGTCCAGCGAGGGTGACCACGTGGAGGTAGACCGTCTCCGGGCCCTGATCCTCACGGTAGGCCTGGAGAGGACTTACCTGGATGTGCCCCAGGAGCTGGCGGGGAAGCTGCACCTGCCCCCGCCTGATGCAAAGGCCAAGAACTAAATATAAACATGTAGAAAGGTTTAGTGATTATTATTACATGGTGTTTTATTTTAACATTACCTAGAGTTTGATTTTTATGCCATTGCAAATGGGAAAAGAATATTTAGCGCTGTGCAGAAGAAGAAGAAAAAATTAAAGTAAATACGTTAATTTGCGGTAAACGTGACGCAAAGAAAGAACACAAACACAAAGTTTAAAAAACCCCCGACACAAATTTTTCCTCTCCTACTCCATCACCAGACCCTGTTCACCATCTATCTATAACCTATTAATTGAGACCATTCCAATGAGCCCAAATACGACACCTAAGCTGTGCTGTAAGTTGGTAAGGGAGTTGGGTATCCTGCAAATTCCAGGTGATGCTGCAGCATCAGTTCAAGGGTACTATATTCTTCTTATATCATTGACGTAACAGTATCCTAATTTTCAAATCGATCTGACCTGTGGAAGCACATCCATTCATCAACTAAAAAAGAGCTGATAATCTTCAAACCGCTAAAACAATTTTGATAAAACATGTCTAAGAACCATTGCTAGAAAACCTGCTGTCAAATAAAAAAAATAGTATTCATATCGGTTTACCCGTTTAAGAGCTACGGTGCCACAGACAGAAAAAAATAGACGTATCCACGTCTGTGGATATGTTTAGTAATCTGTTCCGCTTAGCTATAGCGCTGAGTGTTCAGCGCTCGGTGTGGCAACACGCCGTGTTCGGGTTCGCGACATGTCCATCGTCATCCTGAGGATGCCTCGTTGATAGGTGAAATACGTGTCGATTTCTTTCAGGAGTTTTTATGGCTCTTTAGAAATAGCTAAGCTAGGTTACTAAATATATCCACATCTATTGTGTTTTTATAATAGATTTCCGCAAGGTCACGCCTGAATCAATTAACTATGACACCCCTTTTTTTCTTTTCTTTTTTTTTTAGGTGGGAAATTTTCAAATAACTTCTCCCGCTCTGGGCGGAGCGGGAGGGCGTGTCAGACTCTTACTGACTAAAACCCACCCGTGTTCCTTCGGTTGCCCTGTTGCCGGGGGCCACGATGTCCCTATCGGTTTTCTTCGAACCCCCGGCAGGCATTGGCCCTAGCGGACCCCGTCAATTCTGCTGACATCTCTTTGAGGCGCTCGTGGAACACAACGCGCTGTCGACCCGGGCTTGGTCCTTATCGGACGGCGAGCTACACATTGCTCACCGTCCGCAAGCCCGCGCCTACGGTGGCCGGAAATCGAACTATGACACCCCTCATTTTGCGTCGGCAGTTAAATGTAAGTCGTTTCATCTTTGTCGAGTTTGTCACTGTCAGTCAGTGACAGGCACTTACTTACCCAGCATTAGGATTAAGCAGCCTGATAGTACCTAACACTAACGTGTTTGTAAGAAGTAGCGTACGGATTTCGAGAAGATGAACAGTTGCAGACTGGCATTGAATCTGAAGAACGCAGTATTTTTAACGCAGCTCCATAACCTTGAAATGAATAACTTTCTCTTCGGAGCCTTCAAAGAAATCCAGTAGAAGAAAGCCAAGCCCTTTCTTAACCACATGGCAGACACAGTTATGCCCTTTATAATTACGTACTTACAACAACAGTGCCTCACATTAGCATAAGTTCCGCCCTAACATAAGGTCGTGTTTGGCCAAGACCTACAGTTTAAGGTCAGGAATGCGGCCTGCCTGAACACGACTGAACAAACCATAGTAATTAATACAAACTTAACGCTGGCTTATTATAATATTCCCATTGTCCCGAAGTTGTCCTGTCTCCCACCAAAACCCACACAACCTTACTCACTATACAAATAAAAATATCCTCTATATCTTTCAGTATAAGAGTCTTGAAGACGGTAAGTTAAGGTTTGTTTTCAGCCCTACATTGACCAAAACTTCTGCTGCCAAATTAAGCAATCCTGGATCTTATTTGAATAAAGTCAAAGGTGGCGATGACTGTAATAAGAAGGGTGGTGCAAAGGGTGTCGACCTTTGCCATGTGGTCTCCACGTGACTGCCTAGCACTATGGACGATTGTCATTCATGGGCCGTTGTTTGAACAGACATGAATCTATTTAAATTGGTACCTGAGTGAATGAGCGAATGGTTTACAATTACAAATGGTAATGAAGATGTCCTCATTCATGGATGTGTGAGGATATTTGAAGTTATTTGCGAATGAGAGTAGGTTTTCGTTAACAATATAGTTGCAGATTAGAGACATGAATTTGATTATGTGGATTACCTATTTCATTTCAAATATGGCTTATCAATTTGGAGTAAAAGGTACGTACTTACTTTTCTGTGAACATATTGAACATGTTAATTTTTTTCTTGAATACTGTTGTTCGAACATAGTCGTCACGAACGTAGTCGTAGTAGTTGTTTCGTTTAGTTATAAAGTCTGGTCACGCTGTCTGCATAAGTAAAAAAACGGTGGAATTTGAAAATCTGCAGATGGCAACACCATCTATCCTACAAAAAAGGAATTTGATACTTTGTTTGTCTTTTTGTTTTTGATAGGTTATTTTGTTTATATTCTGATTTATTCCTGGTAAAGAATAGTCACTTTAGCACGATGCAGTGTGGATTTGATACAGTTTTGTCATCGTATGGAGGTAGAGCATAGGTAAGACATAGTCTATTACACATAATCTATCAGGCAAAATATCAAAATCATTAGATCTACTTACACGTCAACTTTTCGATATCTTGTAAACATTGTCGTTTTTGGTTAAGGACGACATCGTGCTGTTCCTTCACATCTTGGAATTTATGTAACATAAATTTTATTATAACTCCCCGCACTTTACTTTTAATATGTTTAACCATTTTTCTACTTTATTTTGTAAAAACAATATAAAGCGTAAGCAATTTGACATTTCAAGTACCCCGAAACTGACATAACTGACTGATGTAAAAGTTTACCATATGTAAAACTTTTTGGGGTTGCCTATTTATTCCATTGTAGACTTAGCGTGGCCAGATTTTAGTTGCGTATCGTCTACAGGCTTTATTTGTATAGTTTTGATCATGTTTTAATGGAATTTGAAGAAATTACCAATGAATCAGACGGTATATGTTTGGGCAATTTGGACGTAAAGCTATGATATTACAGAATCCAAATCTTATTAGTTTTCTTCGTCAACGTTTGATCCTTACTTCCGTTCCGTTTCGTCTAAGGAAACGATGGGATGATTCTTAATGATAACAACTCATTAATATTTATTGTATTGCAGGTAACACTTACTTCGGCGTTCTAAATTATTGCTACAAAAAGAAAAATAAATATATAAACAATATCTGCAATTAAAACAAAAGCACACAAGCACAACATATTTAGATTGTAACAGAACCAGACTAACCTCGCCCCGAAACAGTAGACTGACAAAATTGTGGCATTCCGATCTGATTGGACCTCGCTGAACTCATTAGTGCCTCAGCAATAGACACGTGTCTCAGACCACCTAGGGTTAGCTATACAGCTATTAACTTTATCGACTAACAATTTGGTTGGGAAATTGAAATTGGAGAGGGATTACAAAAGCTTGTTACTGTTGCACAGCATGGTATTAGAATCTATATCTATAAGTATTATAAAGTTGCTATTCGTGTCTGTCTGTGTGACTGCGTTATTCTCCGAACTACGCAACGGATTTTCATCATCATTTAGATAATTTACTTCCGAAGGTTTATTTGCATATGATAGATCAGTTGTCAGATTCGCTGTTTTACAAAACAGCTCCGTTATGTAAAACAGCTATAAAGGTGTTTCATATTGAAAATGACGGAGCTTTGTATATTACACTTTGTTTACTGCGTGTTGGTGGTTTCGATATTTATGCTTGGATCCTTTAAGAAAAATTATTGTTTGTATTTTGTTATTTACCAATCGTAAGTTTTTGAAATGCGTTGCTCTTGCAATGTTTAAATTTGTGGATTTCTTTGAAAGCATCCTGAAAGCTTTTTACTGCATACGCTTTTTATTATACCTCAGACCAAATAAAAAACCAAGACAGCGCTGTCAACAGTGACGTGAGACCGGTTTCGTAAACATGTGTGCACTTAGTGAGGTGTAGTTTGATTGTAAATATTTGTAAATATGTGCGTGTGAGCCTGTATGCACAGAGCGGAGGTGTAGTTTTAGCATGCTTCACTGTATTGTTCGCAGCGTTAAGTCTTGGTTTTTTATTTGGTCTGAGCTTGACTCTTACTGTTGTGTAAATTGACATGTCCTATTTAAGAGAACCGAGTTATCTGTAACTCAGGACCGATCCACCTCAGACACCTTTCTTTAAGATTGTGCATTTTATTAACCAGTGCTTGTATTGTATGATGTTAATATAAATAAAGATTTATGATTACATAACATTATTAATGGCTTATGTGGATGCTTTAGAGTTGGCAAAGAAATAAACTAAAAGTATTGTTAGTTGAGTCGCACATTCCAAGTCAAAGTATTTCCTCAAGATGTTCGCCTTCACCGTATCTAAGCCATTATACAAGTTTTCCACGTTTCCTATATTGAACTGCACTTATCTCAAACAGTTTAAAGAATCTCTTTCCAAATGCTTACGTGACCAAACGGACATAGCCACTATGTTTTATAAGTTTCGTTTTTTTTAGTTAGATTGATGTCTGTGAACGAACCAGGTCGCTAGTTCGGAGAGTGACATGTGGGTATACAAAGTGGCTGCCAACCGGTGCCAAATTGGATGTTATTTATTTTTCTTGTGTGTTTCATGATAGATGTCTAGTGGGGTGAGTAGAGAAGACAGCTTGATGGTGGTCGTTAGTTTTTAAAGTGACTGCGCTTTCTTTCGTTATTTTAGAGTAAAAATACCTATATTTCGTATTTTGCAATACGCTTACTTGCTGAATGCGAGGAGCTCGTGACTATGTAGCCGCATGGGTCGCTCCATCAGGTTACGCTACGTTTGCCGGGGTTGGTCCCGTGGATGGGTGACCATTTTTAAACCCCAAGACTCCTCCGTACCTCGGAAAGCATGTTAAGCCGTTGGTTAAAGCTGTAATTTGTAGATTTTTGACAGTTGTTACAGGTCGTCAGAAGCCCAGAAATATGTCTTACCAAGGGGTATCGTATTACCCAGTTACTGGTTTGTAGAGGTCAGATAGGCAGTTGCTCCTGAGTACCTAGGTACAGCTCGTGGCGTGCCACGTACTTACTCGACACTTATGGCGGGAGAAGTGCTTTTTCTGAAAACCAACTGTACGAACGGACTTTTCCTCTATTTGCAACATTTTTTTTATTTTTTATTATAGTCGAAAGTTAAAATTATGTTAGTCACGCTCTTGTCGTACATAGTGTAAATGAGTTAAAAGCTAGTAAACTTGTAGTGGCTACTACGTATTTTAAATACGATAGTAAACTTAAGTTAAAAGATCTTCCCTATAACACCGTTTTCAAAGTATAAAACGCAGTCAAATGCAAATAATTTACTAAGAACCGAATGTTAATTTCTCCTCTATTTCTAAAGAACGCCGCACAGTCTCCTTTGTGTTAATATTATTAATTCTGAGTATTTCTATAAAACGCGGCACTCTGTCTAACAATGTTGCCAATTTCTTTGAATCCCAACTCATTCGAACACTTTGTAATGATGTTTTTACGATGCATTTAGATGCATCTACAGTGTGCCCAGTGAATTGTTGAGTCTCGAATAAATATGTGGAATATGGTGAGAATCTCTCATTAGAACCTGCATGGTAGCTTAACGGCTGAACGGATTTCGATGAAATTTGGCACACATGACCTAGGTATTTTTTATCATAGTATTACGTTCTCGTGGGATAATTTCCGAGCTCGATAACCCGCAGCTGCAGACTGATGGGTGAATTCAGTTTCTCATACTAAGATGACCGGTACATTAAATTATTTCAGGAACGCTAAGGGAATCCAATAAACCTGATTTGTTTTTTTACCTCATACGCCGTGTATCGCCGTATTGTATACCGTGGCAAAACGGTACGGCAAAACTCAAGTAGTGATCGGTAGCGCAGCAAGCCTTCGACCGCCCTCCCCGCCCTGTGATAGTGCTGTGGTAATCTTTTTCAAAAGCAAATCAAACCATACATTGATGAAACCATCCAGCATGTTTTAAAAAGCTGTGCCCTTTCTAAGCGCCTGACCTCGTATGAGCAATGGCTTGACCTGCCGGCATTTGTGAAGGCATTCGCGATGTATGACTACTTTGACATGTCGCCATGGATCTTAGAAAAAAGTATAGATGCTAAGTATAATTCTAGTGTCAAATTGGATAACAACAAACGTTACAAATAACATCAACCGGGCATAGATTCAGACCCCGAGCTGCCACAGAGAATTTCTTTCTTTTTTTTTCTCATAGGAAACCCCAATGAATGACTTGACTTTGGAATCGAATCTCAAAACCCTCGCTTAGCAGTCGCGTTTACAATCTTGCAAGTACCTAAGTATCTCAACAAAAATCTGCCTAGCCTTTTCCCAACTATATTGGGGTCGGCTTCCAGTCTAACCGGATACAGCTGAATACCAGTATTTTACATGGAGCGACTGCCTATCTGACCTCCACAACCCAGTAACTGGGTAATACGATACCCCTTGGTAAGACTGGTTGTCAGACATTCGAGCTTCTGACGACCCGTAACGACTGTCAAAGATCCACGAATGACAGCCGGGACCAACGGCTTAAGGCTTGTGCAGACCAGCGCAATATCGCGGGCGCGACACTGGTAGCGCTGCCTGTCGCGCCCGCGATATCGCGCTGGTCTGCACAAGCCTTTAACGTGCTTTCCGAGGCACGGAGGAGTCTCGGTATGTAGAAATGGTCACCCATCCACGGACCAACCCCGGCCAGCGTAGCTTAACCTGACAGATCGACCCGAACGGCTGTTAGTATTTAGCCACGAGCTCCTCTAAGTATCTCAATATAAATAGCAAAACCCAGGATGAGACATACACCCATATTCTAAGTCAAATCCTCATGTTTTCCTCGACTCGACTCAACCTCACTTTGGTAGTTTGATAATAGTTTGCTAGTTTTTATTTTTTATTAAGCTGTTACCATAAATAACAAGTTAAGTGAATACGTTTTATATGCTGTTATTAAAATGCGTTAAGAGGCCGGCGACACGGCTCGCAACTACAAATTGAGATGTTTGCAAAATTCAGTTCCAAGCACGTTGCGCTAGTGTGAGTGCCTGTCGGAGCGATATACACCTACAGTGAGCAATACTACCACGCACACATTGACAATTATTGCTTGACACGATAGTACTACTAGCTTTCGAAAATTTATGATAAATTTAGATGTGTTCCGTAATACAAAAAATTATGAATGAAAACTTAATGTATTTCCATTTTTTTTTCAATAATTTGTAACTTGATAACATAAACTATGCTTCTGCGGAAACAATATTACAAATATTGTTGTTTATAATACAGAAAAAACAATATCAAAACATGTCATTTACGCTGTAAAAATGTACGAAATGCAATTCGCTTACACTTCACTTAAAGGTAAGTTTTTGGAAATAAAAAGACGTAGGAGCCTAGATAAATACTGCCTCAATCCGAATATCAACATAATATAGTGGAAATATGCTTAAATTGCAAATGATTTATGTACTACGTTTGTATGGACAATTCATGCGTCGCCGCAATCTTAAGTTAGATGATTATATACAACTAAACATTTTTAGTGCGAGGCAGTACTGCCCATCTAGACCATATTAAAGCAACAAATGCCTTGTTTTCTAAGCACATCTTATTTCTACGATCTGTGTACTCACGACACTTCACTTATGACTTTCAACCTTTGACACCAACAGTTTAATTGTCATTCTTTACGTAGCATTTTGCACCTGAATGTTGCGTCGAAAATGTCTAAGCGATGTGATGTGTGAAGGATAAATTTACGGGCGATGACTCCGGTAAGGATAAATGTATGGCCGATGTAAACGGTACGGATAAATGTATGGCCGATGTAACTGGTACGGATAAGTGTATGGCCGATGTATCTGGTACGGATAAATGTATGGCCGATGTATCTGGTACGGATAAATGTATGGCCGATGTATCCGGTACGGATAAATATGTATGTTACACAAACGGCACTTCACTTATGACTTTCAACCTGTGACACCAACAGTTTAATTGTCATTCTTTACGTAGTAAATATTTAGAAACTGAACGTTGCGTTGAAAATGTATGGGCGATGTCTCCGGCAAAGATAAATGAGATTATAATTTCCTTTTACTTTCGTAACGAGTGCCAAGTTATTGCGTAGCGCTAGTTTTATTTAATTTAATGATGAAATAATTATTAGTTATGTTATAACTGCATGTAATTTGTCTTACTGCAGTGCAATGGTGTACAGAGAAAGAATAAGCCGGGAACCACATGGAACAATTCCAAATACTTGTAATTAATATCCCAGTGGAACTATGAAACGGTTTCAGTTCTTAGTAAAACAATATTTATTATTTAACATTATTGGACTTATAGGAACTATTTTCTGGGTCGGCCGTAAACAACCGATTTGGCAATACGATATAGTGGGTAACATTTCGTTTACCCATAATTTGGAAGATATTGATTGATTTATTATATAATTAACTTTAACATGAAACGGCAATCTGAAAATTTTTATTTGGCAAAAGCCTGGGACCATGACTTCCAGCTGTTTCAGTCGAAAGTTAATGTAGACCAATGTCTAAAAAAAAAAATATATGTTTGTTTTAAATTGTATATTGCTATATTTTAATAAGGTCTTTTTTAAATTCTTGTTATTATTGAGTAGTCTAGTCACATAATATTTTACTTAGGTATTAATAATTCCTTGGACATAAAAAAATGATTTATGTACCAAGAACTGCTAACGTCAATACATACAATACAACATAGGAATTATTTTAAATAACTTTACATCAGAACTCAATTAAAATAAACACAGTCCTGGCTCTTGTTTTAGCATAAATCTTGCTCTGTATAATTAACTAGCTGTGCCCCGCTGTTTCACCCGCCTCGTTCGGCTCCTAAGGCTTGTAACGAGATGTTAAATAGCCTTTTTTTTTTTTTTTTTTTTTTTTTTTTTTTTTTTTTTTTTTTTTTTTTTTTTTTTTTTTTTTTTTGGGTGGGAAATCATCAAATAACTTCTCCCGCTCTGGGCGGAGCGGGAGGGCGAGTCAGACTCTTACTGACTAAAACCCACCCGTGTTCCTTCAGTTGCCGTGTTGCCAGGGGGCCACGATTTCCCTATCGGTTTTCTTCGAACCCCCGGCAGGCATTGGCCCTAGCGAACCCCGTCAATTCTGCTGACATCTCTTTGAGGCGCGCGTGGAACACAACGCGCCGTCGACCCGGGCTTGGTCCTTATCGGACGGCGAGCTACCCATTGCTCACCGCCCGCAAGCCCGCGCCTACGGTGGCCGGAAATCCTCTCGTGACTCCCGACGCCCAGGGCGTCTCCTGCTGCGGCGGTTAGGGGCGCGAGGGCGCGAAATTTGCCTCTCCCTCACGCGCTCCGTCTCCTCCTTCGCGAGCATTACTGCTTCGCAGAACGAGGTGACGGCCTGCCATTTCCTCTCGCTCCGTAGCATGGCCCGAATCAGGGCCGGACGCGAGAGATCACCGCCGCCGATCGCTTCCACGAGGACACGGCGATGCTCTGCCCAAGCCGGGCAGACCTCCACCGTATGCTCCACCGTGTCCTCCGGGCGATCCACACAGTGATGTCACCCGGGCGTTTCCTCCCGCTTTATCCTGAACAGGTACCTCCCGAAACAGCCGTGTCCGGTGAGCACCTGTGTCAGGCGGAAGGTGAGGACGCCGTGGCGCCTCTCTAGCCACTCCTCAAAGAGGGGTCTTATCGCCGCAATTGCGGCGTGCCCAGCGCTGGGTTGCGACAATCGCACTCTCCATTCCGCCATGAGATCCCGCCGGAGCTCTGTCCGCTGTGCCGCAACTTCTTGCGGCATCGGAGTTAAGCCCCGGCGTTTCGCCTCCTCGCGCCACTCCCAAATGTGCGCGAGTACCTTTGCCTCCAGATCCCATGGCGGTACTCCGGCAAGGAGGCTCGCCGCCTCGCAGGAGACCGTGCGGTATCCTCGGGCCAGCCGGATGGCCATGACCCTTTGGGACGCGTTAAGCCGGCGGGCTGGCTGCCGCCTCAATGAAGGCGCCCACACCGGCGCCCCGTAAAGGGCCATGGACCGCACGACCCCCGCGTAGAGCCTCCGGCAGGAGGCGTTTGGACCTCCCAGATTGGGCAGGAGCCGCTTCAAGGCAGCCCCGGCCCGGTCCAGTCTGGGAGCCAAACGTCGGAAATGCTCCACGAAGTTCCACCGGCTGTCGAGGACGAGTCCCAGATACTTCATCGTCGACTCGACGCCGATGTGAACCCCTCCCGCCATTACCTGGGAACCCGGCGGTGGCGCACTAAAACCTTACTAATAAATTGGGCTACCAAATTTAAAAAGATTTTTCCGACTGGTAGTTCCAGAGATAAGTGTGTTCAAACAAACTCTTCAACTTTAATATATTAGAATAAATATCTATATATCGGATCCGGTCATTAGTACGGATACGAAACGAATCGCAAGCGCGCCACTGGCGACATCAAGAGTGATTTACCTACACCAAAAAAGGCGCGCTTCTACAGAATCGTGATGTTTTAAGGCCACAGCGAGGAGGGCATTCAGCCTCTGGTCGCATTGGAGTCAAGACGTCGCGGAAATGTTCTTCATTCGTGGTGCTCAGTTATTGTGTTAGTTGTAATTTGTGATCATTTTGTTAATTGGTGATTTTAATAAACGCCGTCGCACCCAGAGTGTGTATAATTTAGCTAGTGTGATTAATTTGATAGTAAATTATAATGTGATCTGAACTGCAAACGGTTTTTCTATTGCGCATAACCAACATTACCTACACTACGCCCACAGTTGTTAAAATATCGCTGATAATAACGAAATAATCATATACCCGTCTCCTACATATAAATATAATAAAATAGTAACAACGACTGAACGGATTTGCATGTGGCACACAAATAGTTTCTTACACTGTTTGTCTACCGCACTGTGAACGGGACGTCAACGAGAAACGAGATTACACGGTCATAGTAAATGTATGGGTATCATCGGATTTCCGAATAAAAACGAATGCTAATTTCTATGTCCATCAATTATTAGATTTATCGTGTTTAATAATTTGAATTCAGAACTAAGTACTTTATTGTTGTTTTGTTATGATTTTCGTGTGAACTACATAGAGCTGTAAAACTATTTTCCTATCTGTCGTGCCTGCGACTTTAGCGGCTTTTCTACCATTTTTTTAATAAATTACATTAAGTTAAAAAGAGTATTAACAACTCTATATACTACTAAGTCGATTGAGAGCGTCCGGTCTGCATCAAGTGCAAAGAGCAACTGATAGAAATCCGACGACTGACGAAACACGAGGTTTGCCGAGGGACACTAGAACATAGTTTGTCTGTACTGTCGGTACTTCGGCGTCGTTATCTCGTTCTCGTTCACGGTGTGGTGAAGAAACAAAAGGCCATAGGGTACTTTTAATCTCGGTAGTAGGTTCCCGTGCGATATTTTCCGACATGCACGCGGGCGAAGCCGCGGGCAAAAGCTAGTAGATAATAATAGTAGGTAAACATATGTCTATTTAGAACACTACGCCGAAAGAGATCGATCGATCGAGATCGAGATTTAGGAAAGACTGTCAACACGTGTAGCATGACAACAGTTGTAACGGGAATTCTACGGGTTATGTCGACGGAAGAATATACAAAATGACAGATTGTGATTGTGTATCTGTCATTTTTGTCTATTCTTCCGTCGATAAAACCCGTTTCTATTATGACATGCTAAGCACAGATAGGCATGAGTCCACTAAGCCGAATAAGTTTTTCTGTTTTCTATAATCGATGCATCGGCTGGTTAAATTACTGTACCTATTTTAAAAGATTTTTAATTGGCAAGGTAAAAAACGGTTTTTTTCGTAGGCAGATTCAGGAACGTCAACAAGTTTGTAACAATTTAGGCGCCATATCGTGGGAACACAGTTTGCTCTACATTTTTTGCCTCTACTGCATATTACATCACATGATTCTTATTAAATAACTATTGTATGAGTGTGCAGTCAAAAATAGCCACAGCTGTGTCTAATCCTTTATTTTTAGTTCGCGGGCTATTTCGGTGGCCGCCATATTGGCATTTGTAACTGTCAAATTGATTTAATTTTGGTGGGCTTTTTTTTGACGAAAATACTCTGCCTTTTTGTGAATGGCTGATGTTATTTATTCAATGTTGTGAGAAGAGGATTTCCATTTAAGGAGAAGGGGTAATTATGTTCAGGAATAGAGTGAAAGAACGTTTTTAACTTGTTGTCCGGAGTTGAAGAAGCTTCTTCATAGTTACGATGACCAAGATTTTCAATTGCGAAAGTTTTTAGTGTAATTTAGTATGAAAATATCTTATAATATTTGATAACTAACTAACACGAACTATTTTCGAAGTTGGGACTGGTCATCTCTTAGCTGCCACAGCTTAATTTAATTTTGAATAGTTTCTTTTTTGTTTTTATCTTTTTATTACCGATGCTTTCAACGTGCACGTCTTTCGACATCGTTCTCACATGTATATTTTCAAACATACAGAGGAGCTCGTGTCAAAGTAATAACAATCGTACGGGTCTATCTATTAGGTTGAGCTATGCTTGCCGGGGTTGGTCCATGGATGGGTGACCATCTTTACATGCCTACACTCCGCCGTACCTCGGAAAGCACGTAAAGCCCTTGGTCCCGGCTGTCATTCATGGAATTTTTACAGTCGTTACGGGTCGTCAGAAGCTCAAAAGTCTGACAACCAGTCTTTCCAAGGAGTATCGTATTATCAAGTTACTGGGTTGTGGAGGTCAGATAAGCAGACCTGACCATGTAAAATACTGGTATTCAGCTGCATCCGGTTAGACTGGAAACCGACCCCAACATAGTTGGGAAAAGGCTAGGCAGATTGATTTTGCTTTGGAATGGGCAAGTTTCATATTTCTGACTGACCAACTCCTTGACCCTCAAATATGGCGAGGGGTAGTGGCTGATCATGAGTTATGCTCGTAAACGGGTACTGCTTGTGGTGACTGGTCGTCTTGCTGATCATGGTTTTGTTATTGTTACTAGTAATTAACTGTTTATTAAGAACTTAAGTTTGTTTTAATTGTATAAATCATGTGGTCGATGATTTTGGTGCACGATAAAACTCTAATGAGTGTATGTTTGCACCAACTTATTATGTATAAAGATGTAAGTATACTACTGAATAAATAAATAATAAATTATAAATTTATTTTACCTCGATGGTCCTAGTTTATCATTTATAACTTCAAAAAACAGCTTTATGTAAGCGGGTACGCCCTTTATGCCTGGAGGCTTTTATTTGAATATTTTGTTCTGTTTACGTTTAGTTTTTATTATTTTTTTATTTCTGCTTGAGTTCTCGATGTTTTTGGTTGGTATAGTGCTAGCTGACATATGGCCAATAATTTATGATTTAAATCATGTTTTGTGTTGCTTAATGTAAATTATTTTGCGTACTATTGTATAGAATCATTTCTTCTAACTTGAACAGATAGCTGTGCTGCTGGGGAGTTTGTTGCGCCACTTCTTCTTCCCAGCTAAAGGCACTAGGAATTGGTGAAGGGTGGGCGTTTTGGGATAATGTCTTATGTAATTTTGACGTTTGAAAAGTGCTGAATAAATGACTTTTGAATTTTGATAATTCAAAAGTGCCTGTAATTGGTTTATTTTACATAAATGCTTTGAGTTTGAGTTTTAAGTTTTGAGTTTGAATGTAAGTGAAAGATACTGTATAAAGCATTCAATAAGACGGGTCATTGTTGATAGCCAGGTGGCTATAACATTGGTAGAAACATGAAGTTACATATGGAATGTTTGTGAAGAAGTGGTCTACATGTTGTTGAGCAGACGAATAACATTCTAAGAAAAATCCCAAAGGTTTATTATGCTAGACGGAGCCGCGATCGAGCTGAGGCACGGAATGTATGGGTGCATAATGTGGTGTATCTTGGAATGGACTGGTTTATCTCCATACTATATGTACTTACGGAGTCCTCAGCAGCGATGTCTCCAATCAACCTTTAATATTTTATAATACCTCAAATTCGCACGAACTTACTCGCCCGAAATGGGTGAATTACTTTTAAATAATATAATTTTTTCTTGAGGCGATTCGCACGAAATTCATTTACTTGTTGGCGAATTGAAAACACCAGAAATTGATTCGCTAACAAATAAATTAACAAATAATATTACTTAAGAGGGTAGATTCTCCCGTTTGGGGCAAGTGAATTCGGACGAATCACCAATAAGCCTAAGAAATTGTTACACTAAGTTTAGATTTATTATGTAAAACATTATTTTAAAATTGTAAAGGTGTAAAGAACTGTCAAAGATAAATAAAATGTCAGTGTTAAGCGTTTATACAGAAAGTGGGCAACGTCGCAAATAGTTGTCAAATATTTAGCTGTTTTGATTAATTTGGCAATATTACTGTATGGAAATAAGAAATATGGCTAACTAGTGAATAAAATATTGATCATGAAATGCAATAATTAATATCGTAACACCAAATATTTAGTTTTCGATACAAAAAAAGTATTTGGAAATTTTCCAAATGCCTTTTTTAAACCTAAAACGTTACAACATCAAATTCAGTGTTATAATTGCAATTCATTATTAATATTCCAGTTCGCTAGTTAGCCACATTTCTTATTTCCATACAGTAATATTGCCAAATTAATCAAAACTGGTAAATATTTGACAGCTATTTGCGACGTTGCCAACTTTTTGGATAAACGCTCATAACTACAATACAGATATGAAAACAGAAGCAGTATACCGGGTGATTTTTTTTACCGTCTCGAAATTTTTACAGGGTGTTCTACCTATGAATATAAACAACTTTCACTATGGGAGCAACTCTGAAATCACGAAAAAAAAAAATCTGCTGTTTAAACAAAAGTTCAATACTTGACCAAAATGTATGAAACAGCAGATTTTTTTTTTCGTGATTTCCCTGTAAAAATTTCGAGACGGTAAAAAAAAACATCCGGTATAATTAACTGGTGTAGTAATAAAATAGTCATAGGTACTTATGTACCTACCTATTAGTACTAAGTGAGCTGAATGCGGTTTGCAGATGTAAACAGATTAGATAAGGCGTCGCGGTGATGACTACCACGCTTAGTCATAAGGATAGGGTAGGTAGAAGAGTATCTAGGAATTGTGTTAGTCAATTATTAAAACGCAGATATCGTCGCCCTCCCCGCTAACTGTCGTAACTAGCAATTGATATTTTTCCAGGGCAACAGTTTTTCGGTCGGGCGCTACAATAATGTTAATATAGTTGCGTTAGCTGTGGTTTTATTAATGAATTAATAACTTTTTATAAATAGCTCTTGACATAATCTTTAACTCACTAACTGTAGATGTGTGCATATACGACAGGTGGTGAGAATTTTTTTTCCCTTCTTTTGTACTTACGCAAAACAAAATACGTGATTATCTTCTAAACGGTAAACGACACAGACACGACGATTAGAGAGAACTTTTTCGAAACAAAGTTCTGAACACGTAGGTAATGTCAGTGCAGATACGTCAGTTTGTGAGATACGACAGTTAGCGGGGAGGGCGACGATATATGCCAGTGACCTTGCGTGTTTTGTACTGAGCTCACGCAACGCGGTGTCCTCCAGCCAGTAATAGGACTCGCCCATCAAGGAGCGCTGTCCCAAATTAGACGCATTATAAATTTATTAAACATAAAACAAATAGTATTTTATTAAAAAACGTACACTTAAAGATCAATAGTTAAATTATCTTTAAAATGGTGAAGGTTTCAGAAAAATATGCTTGATAGATTTTGCGTGATTCTCATTTTTTATCCGCGTTAGACATAACTTTACAAAATTATAAATATAATCTAAAATATTCCTATATTAAATTATTAAGGAAATGCTCTAATTTAACATACATTTTTTCTAAATCATTAAACCTACTCGTTTAGACGTGATCTTCAGTATAAAATCATTAAAAGTCGGTTATCGTCGCCTTAAGGTAGGTAAGTAGTCTGTTTCTGGGTTAAGTGAGTTTATCTTATACCTACAGTCCGAACGACAAGAGTATGTGTTCGTGACACATGACGCTTAAAGAGAACATGAGCACTCGGACCCCACGGCCGGGCCCGAGGGTTTAAACCTTAACTTAGTCAATTTTGCCGAGTAACCGAAACAGGGTTAAGTCGCTGTCCCCGGCGAATAAAATGGTAGTGGTGCCGATTCCCTTGTTCACAAACTAAACTAAATTTAAATTCAGTGCATCTTTTTCTTTCTATTTCATTAAGAAAAGGACAGAAGATAAATTTTAGTTTAGTCCTGTCAAATTAGTACTAAGTGAGCACCTGTCACTACTCCATACAAGTTTAGACGTGATTAAAAACTTACCCACTAAAATTACGTCAATTTACGTCAAGCATCAAGCATCTTCTGTCCTTTTCTTAATGAAATAGAAAGAAAAAGATGCACTGAACTTAAATTTAGTTTAGTTTGTGAACAAGGGAATCGGCACCAATGTGGTACTACGATAGTTTTAAGGTTATTTCATATTCGATATTAAGAGGTCCGATTACACTCTGTGAATTTTTTTCGTTCATATCCTACGGTTATTTCAAAAGTTACAAGATTTTAAGGTGTATTGTAATGAATGTAAAAAATCACTTTTCTTTTGATATTTGAACAATAATTCCGCTATGTATATTAGTTAATAAGATTTTCACAAAAAAACTGTTTTTATTTTTCTTGTAAAATTTGGTTTTTACGATTAGGTACCATTTTATTCGCCGGGGACAGCGAAGTAACCTCAAGTTGCTCTTGTTATTAGTCTGTTGGTAGGAGGAACGTACTCAGAGCCACTGCTTTTTCAGCAAAAAGTTACTAAATATTCAAGAAATAATCTAAATTCCGGAATGCTTCTATTAAAATCTGTGAATTGGTACTTAATGGAGGTTTTATAAACACACTGCAGAGCTTGTAATGTGGGTTATTTCCATGTACACTCGGCATCGTCTCCTTCTTCTTTTTGTGTGGTTAGTGACTCATCTGGTGCCACAGCATCGTAACTTGATAAATAAATTAGAAAAAAATCAACGTTAACTTATTTAAGTATGGAAATTCTTTATCCAATAACATACCCATTTTTTTATTGACTATATATGATAGTTTGTTTAAAAAGTATATCTAATCTTGAACACTCTTATAAAAAATTTGGGCAGTTAAAGAAAGAAACAAAATATTTTATATTATTTACAAACAGCGAAAAAAACAATATGTATAAAACTATCAAAATTATATTTCTTTTATTTTAATTAACAAAACAACAATATCAGCACAATGCTGCGACATTAAAAAAAATAATGAGTATTCAGAGTATTCGGAGTATTCGGGGTCCTATCAGAATATTGGTATTCTCTACTCTGCACCCCGAATACTCCGAAAGACCCTTTGTGATGCCACGCACAAACCTAGTGATCACTTATATTTGGTGTTGACTGTACCTGTTGCACAAAAACTCATAATAATTTGTATTTAATTGAACCCAGCGAAAGGTAATGGAGATTTGAGCGCCAAAAAAATGTTAAGGTTCCGCGCACACTGATGCGAATTCCAAATTAATATTTATAAGAGTTTTGATTCTACTTCCATGAAACATTCTATGTACTTACATAAAAATCAGATAGCATGACAAAATAAGTTTTGCACTATTTTCTGTAGTTTTGACTTATCAAAATGTAAGGGGTGCACGTTTTATTGGATAGGCATGTTTCGGCTATCCGATCGGCAAAATTGAACATATCGTCACTCGGCATCGAATACCCCGAATGTGAAATTTTTTGCTTGTTTTATTTCATTATACACGTTCAAATACGTGAGCCTGCATTTAAAACTGATTTTCGTAAAAAATGTCACATTCGCGGTATTAGATGCCGAGCGACGATATGGAGATATTTATATGTTTGGGAGAAAACCACTCGGCTTAGCTGGAATAATGGCGAGTCGACCCGAACTTGGTTCAGTGAGGGTTGATACCGAACGGACATTGCCGATCGGCACGAGCCGAATATTTGTGTAGTAATTGCATAGGGTTGGCTTTGTTGTTCAACAAGTCCTGCCGAATCCAATGACATGTGCAAATCCGAACAAGTGTGAGCAACCTTACAGAATCCATTTTGTTTTAAGACATAACTCGCATCTAAATTTTTTTAAACCATATTTTGGAGCGCCACAGTTTGGGAAGACCTTAAGAATCGGCCTCAATATTTTGAAATGCAAATAAATGATCAAACTGTAGGGTACAGTTATGTGTGAATTAATTTCCTTTTTATCAATAACTTAAATAGGTATCTTAAAACCCTGGAGCAGTTCTGAGCTTGGTCCAGACTTAATAGGTATTTACAGAATTACAGCTGACCAAATATTGTAGAGTCTGTGAAATACGTGTTCAATGAAGCCAGCAAGTTTTATTTGCACCTAATTATTTTTCTCAAACATCCTTGGAAATTCGAGCATTATTTTGACAACTTTCTTCGAGATGAATCGAAAATGCTGTACTGGTCAAATACATGCGAGCAACTTACGGCCGGGAATGTTAGTATGAAAATCCATATCTGTCGTGTTTAGTGGCCGAATAAATTACAATGAAAGAGTTTTCATTCAATGACGAACAACGATAATTTTTCACGCGCCAATATTTTTCATTTGTTTCTTTTTACTTTAAGTTCGTTCCATTTTTAAATTATACGACAGAAAATACGCGGTGATTTTTTAACCGTCACGAAATTTTTACAGGCTGTTCTACCAATGAATATAAACAACTTTCACTATGGGAGCAACTATGAAATCACGAAAAAAAAATCTTTTGTTTATGCAAAAGTTCAATACCTGCTTGACCAAAATGTATGAAACAGCTGACTTTTTTTTCATGATTTCAGAGTTGCTTCCATAGTGAAAGTTGTTTATATTCATGGGTAGAACACCCTGTAAAAATTTTGAGACGGTAAAAAAAATCATCCGGTATATACTCATTAGCTGACCCGGCAAACGTTGTTTTGCCATATAGATGTTTGGGGTGGACCACCTTTATCACTTAGGGGTGTGAAAAATAGATTACGCCCGATTCTCAGACCTACCAAATACACATATAAAATTTTATAAAAATCGATCAAGCCGTTTCGGAGGAGTATGGCAACTAATGACACTGTGACACGAGAATTGTATATATATAGATAATATAAATCTGTCGTGTAATTTACTTAGTTTGAATTTCCGCGCATTATTTGAGAAAATGTACTATACAAGCCTTGGCCGCAACCAGGCATTGATCGACTCACATATGTGTGCCTTGGTTTCGCCTCGGCCCATATTTTCACGTTCGCCCATCAATGCCCCTTTTGCAGGCCGAAACCGAGTACCAACAAACTGACACACGAAAGCAAATTTTGCCGGACTTGAAGCAGAGACGCTTCGCTTGCTCGGTCAACGCTTCGCTCGCTCGGTCAATTATCTGATTTATTAGACGACCTAGCTAGCTCTTGCCCACGGCTTCGCCCGTCCTAATTCTAAAATAAAAGTTACTCCTTATAATATCAGCTATCTGCCAGTGAAAGTTCCGTCAAAATCGGTCCAGCTGTTTCGGAGATAAGGCGGAACAAACAGACAGACAAACGTTTTATAAATTGTTTTTTTGTTATAAGTATCGTATACTTTCATGTGCATTTAGTAAAAAGCAGTTATTTTGACATTAAAAACAGACACTTCAACTTTTATTTATTTGTATGTATGTATGTATGTATTGAATGGAAAATAAATGAATTCTTTTGAAAATCGCCAAGTTTGGCAGACAAAGCGGTTATAGCAGTTTGATAATTTCTACAAAACTGCAGAAATGTCTTTTGAATCAGTCTCTTAAGTGCCTTTTACGTCTACGAACACAATCTTCCTTTAACGAGGTCTGTTTTAAGAGTTTATACATCGTTATTTATTCCCCATAACCTTTTAGGGTTCCATAGACAATTTTAGTAAGAATTCGCGCACGTATGCGGAACCACAAGCTCGCCAGACATGCAGGTATGAATGAGTGTCGAGACAGAGTTATATTCGTGACTAACAAATAAATATGAGGTGCAAGCCCCAGTTGTCGGCCGCACGATTTTTTTATCATTGTTCTGGATTCATGTTTATAGCACGATGATTGCTTGAATATAAACAATGCAATCTGAGATGGTTGGGTGCATTGTCTGCTTTTGATTGGTAGAAATTATGGAGGTCTTAATTTTTTATGAGTTTGTAATATGAAGTAATTTTATTTAGCCTTTGAGTTTTAACACCATTATCGTACTTCGGAATGGCAGTCAAATTAAAAAGTCTCAGACGTACCTACTTATTTCTTGAAGGTGAATAGGTATTAAAAATAACCTACGCAAATTCATTGTTTATTTTTATTTTAGCTAAGTAAATTTATTTTAAAAAACATCTGTTCTGTTAGTAACCGCAAAAGTCAAGACAGCCGCCACAATTGATTAGAAACTCTGTTACAAATGAATAAAGTTTAATCTACAATATTGGTGAAAAGTGATGAACAATTAGCATGTTTTATAAACTAAGATAAAACTGCTGTAGCCTGTAATGTAAACATTATTTCATATCAGAGTAATATATAGCATAATAAAAATAATGTTAACTCTATTTTAAGACTTGTGAACAGCTAATTAAGTAATTGCTTATGATCTTCAATCTATTTATTTTTGTTCTAGATGCTTCCAGCGGAAGCGGTAAAGGAGACGTTTCATTTTTGTATGGGACTCCGGCCATAACATGTACACTTTAGAAAACCTGGGCAACGAACCCCTGAATACAATAAAGACTGTTTTTTTCCATAATATCTACTACTTTTTGGGCACAAAATAAAAACCGAAAATGTTTGACGTTTGTCAGGAGAAATACGACCATCGACAGCTAGCCATTTTCGTCCAGAAGTACCTATAAATCTACAATCCACAAAAGCAGTTTTTTTTTAAATGATGAATAACACTTTCTAATTAATCAAAAAAGTTGTATCAGTTAGCTATCTTATTATAGTACAGAAATACATGCCTTTCATATTTATTTAAAATAACATCTACGTGATATTATTATGTTAAAATGTAACATGATTTCTGGACGAAAGCAGTATGCAAGTAAGACGACGCCATGATGAATAAAATATGGCAATAATTTGTTAAACTATTAATTTTTGTGCCAAAGTAATCAGGGGAATAAACAGGAAAGAATATTTTTCCTCAATTCGTGGAATTTTTTCCATTTTTTTCATTAACGTACACTTTGTGGCCGAAAATGAAACATCTCCTTTTTATAAACCGAATCTTGGAGCATAATGTAAGTAGGTAAATAACAAATTAATAATGTTTCATAACATTATGATACATGTTTCAATCAGTAAACTGCTAAACACACATGACTCCAAATGACCTCTACAATACTGTCCCCGATAGAAAAAAAGACGCATCTAAAAATTATTGAGATTTGAGTAATATATATCAGGCAGATGCACCTTTTTTTTTCTGATTCCAGCAATGTATATAACTCAGAACTGGAAAAAAATTTAGATGCGTCTTTTTTTCTATCGGTGGCAGAATATAGACTATCTAGTGCACAACGAAGTCATTTTTATAATAAAATGATCAGAAAAATTGCTACAGACTTAACATTATAGTTCACTTCAAATCAAATGTTTATTTGCCAGAAATACATCGTTGGACAAATATGTTGGACTATTAGCAGACAACGTCAGCGAAGTCTATTGAACCCACAGTTTATCCTGGAAATCACAACGAAGACATACAAAACATTGTATACCAAACATATACAAATACTTAGTTAAGTCTAGTACAGACAGGGTTTTCAAAGAAATTGAAAACAATTTTTTTTTTAACAAAAGTTAGAGTCGCGTCGCGCCAGTCTGCATAAGGCTTAAATCACGGAAACATATGTTACTACTTGCAGTTTTAAATGCTCAAAGAAATCAACATTAACTTATCAGTCACTTATCATGTAATGTTAAACTTTGTCATACTATGGTGAACTTTAACCTGGAACATCCCGAAGACGTATAAATTACAAATACGCAATTAGTATCTGCATTGATTTAGTTAAACAGCAAATTATGTAGATAAATTCACACCGTTCGAGCGTTATCGAAAAAATCAAGACCAATCCCGCTCCGGAGAACGGGCGCGTTCACCTAAAGTATTCCCAACGCGTGCCCATATGCCAGTCGTCCGTCCGCCGCGTTCGCACAATGCTGCGTCTACCTCTCCTCGTGATCCTCCTTACGCACCGCATCCGAACCGCTCACGTCACCGACACCCCGTTTTCAAATCGTTTCGATAAATTGTATCAAAAATTGGAAAAGTTAACCGTTGCGCCTGACCGACAATCGGCTCAGACACCCGAAGAAAAGTTGTATGAAAAATTGGATCGGTTGAATTCTCTCTCGCCGGAAAGAGTGGAGTTGACTGACGAAGATGAGGAGTTGCTGACTGCTATGAAGGCGTGGGGGGGTCTGAGTTCGGAGCAGATGGATGGAGTGGTGAAGGATCTGCAGCGGATGAAGGAGGAACGCAGACAGGATGTTGCAGATCAGGAGTACGGGGAACCAGCCTGGGATGACGAGGTAAGTGAAACCACTCCAGTGTTTTTTTCAGGATGTGTTCTGTTTACAAAATATTCGCTGCAGTGTGTAGTGTAAAAATGTAAGAGTGTTAAAAATTAAGGTAAATAAAAGCTGTTTTAATTGTACATAAGTTATTTGATCAGCTTTTATTATTTAAATAAGAACTAATTTATACACAGAAGATAATCGAAATTATTGTGTATTTTTTGGAAGCAACTTGGAATAAAAGAACGTTTCGTACAATGTAATTTCGAAAATAATTTTACTAAAAAGCGTGATATTTATAACTATGTTCTGACTTGAGCAATATTTAAGGAAAAAGTTGAAACTCAGTTTATCAGAAATAACAACATCCAACAAAAAGTTGTTTAAGTTATTAAATAAAATAAAATAATGAGATACCTAATAATAACTCTTGTTTTGTTTTTGATACGCGAGTACTTACCGAACTGTAAATTCCACAATATACAAATTACTTATTTATTTAAGGACCTACTATTTATAGAATCTATTAATTATGGACATGGTTAGCACATGGGCAACTATTTACTCTAGACAACTATTCAAATCAAATTATGTTGGGAATCTCAAATTTTTCTATCGTCTTAATTTAATCTTCGTGAAGGACCAACTTAGTATCTAATATTTTTTACTGTGATAGAGCTTTTAAATAATCAACACCTAGCCATAAGTTTAAGTGCTAAAAGTTATTTTTAAGATCACGTGAAACACCGTAATATCTCCATGATGTTTGTCTTTCATACCTACTAATTTACTACTAACTATTAAAATGAATTCATAAGTACTCCTAGGGTTACCAACCCTATATTAGAGGATTATATTATTATTAGTATCCTACTGTATTAGAGGCCTAAATACTATATTTGTAAAGAAAAAATATTGTAGACGAAACTACTACAATTTTATTTAAATAAAAACTGTTTACAAAAAAAAAACAACCGACTTCAAAAAAAGAAAAAAAACACTACAAAGTGAAAAATAACTTTAATTTCGGAATCGGTGTCTTGGGTTGTGTATTTTCGTTTTTTGCCACCGACTTCCGAAATTAAAGTTGTTTTTCACTTTGTAGTGTTTTTTTTTGGAAGTCGGTTGTTTTTTTTTTGAAAATAGTTTGTGTTTTCTTTTTTTAGTTATGGTATCTAGCCCACACACATTCGAATACCACTACCTGTTACCAGTGACAGGAACTTATCATATCATCTACACACTAAGTGGGAAAAAAATACGTATTTTGTAGCTAACTCAAAAACTACCCAAGCAAAGTTAATGACATTTATATGGAACCAATTTGAGAGCATACCCTTTCAAATAAAAAAGAATTTTCAAAATGGGCCCACAAATGACGGAGAAATCGGTGGACATACATAACAAAAAAACATACGCTACGAACATATATCCTCCTCTTTTTGGAAGTCGGTTAAAAAAATAAGAAATTATCGCAATAAGGTCAGTATTATTCTCATTATATTAAGCTAAATTAATGGTATTTTATAACCTTAATTTAGAGTGTAAAAATAGTTATGAGACTTAAAAAAAAAACCTGTTATAATCATAGTAACAAACAATATGCATTTAAAGAATAAAAATGTTTTTAAAACATTTCTACAATATTTTTTCGCCATCTACTATATTTTTACAGGTTTGCTTGAACGCACTAATCTCAGGAACTGCTGGTCCGATTTGAAACATTATTTCATTGTTAGATAGAACATTTACCGAGGAAGGCTATAGGCTATATATCATCACGCTAAGACCAATAGAAGCGGAGCACCAATGAAGAATGTTTCAAAATCGGGTTTTTTTCCCTTTTGAGAGCTTCCGCTGCGTGCGCTGCGCAAACGGTTAAAGTTTCGCAAAAATTATTTATGACAGAAAAAAGTCCGCGACAGCATAATATGTCTATCTTTTAAGGTTGGCTCACTATAATCTTTTTATGCTAAACAAATTTGTTCTACAATAATGCATTATTTGCGAAGGTGTTATTATAAACATGATATTAATCCTTATCCAAATAAATACGCCCAAAGTAACTATTCCACGCGGACGAAGTCGCGGGCAGAAGCTAGTTCTATTATAAATGTGAAAATAACTCTTCTCTGCTATTTTTTCACACCTAAAAGTCTGAACGGCTTTCGATGAAATGTGGCACACACGTGGACCTTGACCTCGGTTAGGACATTAGACTTTTTGTCCCGGTAATACGTTCCCAAGGGATAATATCCCACCTCCAGGCGGGCGAAGAAGCTAATTATTAATAAAATAAACTCAAGCATGTGTCATGTTTTTGTTCTAGTTTTTTTTGTAGACACAGCCTAATTTCGTTTCTTATCTTTTTTGTCACTATGCAAGCGCCTTAAATGCATTTGTTTAGTTTTACTTTTCATAGAGATAAGAAAATAAATCTTTCTCGGCTGTGATGAATGAAATAGTTTACTTTTAAGATTATGTTGTTGTCATTTTAATTAAGCCCATAACAGACGCCATTATATTAGTAGATTACCAAATTTGTCAAAATCAACAATTATGAGATCAATGATAGACCATTCTGACACTATTGTAATAGGAGACTTGAGGCCCTGGTCATACACGCACGCCGGTTGCGAGTATTACGCACCTGACTTTTCTGAAGAATATCACCAAAAAGGTCAGTATTATGTCCTCCTAGGGCGTCCCCTCCCGCCGTTTCCCTTCACATCAGCCTTGTAAATACATTTTGTTAGTCGCCTTTCATTCATCTTCTCAACATGCCCAAACCATCTGAGCATAGTCTTTAAAAAATTTGTCACTTCATCTTCTTTTAAACCGCACCAGTGCCTTATCAAATTATTCCTCATACTATTCTAGCACTTTAATGCTCTAAAATTGAGCAGGCAGTGAGCACTTAAGCAATCGTGGTTGATGGCAATAGGCTCGCCTCCTATTAGATGGGACTTAAAACATAATTGGCGAAATGTGGGTGTACCTGCTACGGGTACACCTCTGCCCAACCCTTCGGGGAAACAAGGCGTGATGTTATGTTATGTTTGCTTTTTTAGACGTTATTTTATGTATTACTGGTTTTTTACGTTTTTCTTAGATTTAAATTGTAGATAAGTTAATTTTAAGACCGCGCTATCGCATTAGGTATACACCTGTAATCATAGTTGTAAGGGAAATTTTAATAAATAAAAATGAAACCCATTGTGATCAACTGTAATTTTACTAGAATACCCGCAGATTTTTGCATAACTTTTTAATTAGTCGAGTTTTTTCATTCATACTCTTTATGGCACCTCTTTAGATCATGGGCTACCGGAATATCAAGAAATATTTGGCATAGGTCTTTGGGGGAGGCGTGAAAACTGATTCACTGTTACAGTAGGGATGATTACTAAAAATATTTCTTTGTCCTTCTGGTAGATTATTAAAAAATATTAAACATGTATTTTTTCTTCTTTTACGTAATCAACAGAATACGGCAACACATTGAGTTAAAATGTACCATGACGTCACGAGTATGTAGATTTTATACTTACTTGTGACGTAGCGACCCCCACTCCCCAACTTTAATGCGTTTTATCTAAGTAATTTTTTATTTATATGATAAAGCAAAAAATACGTATCTAATATTTTTTTATTATCTGACTGACGTACTAGTTTTTTTTTTTACCCAACCATCATCCCCATTGTTTAGTAGATATATGCAACGCAATTAGGCCCGCAGATTTCCTAGCAATGTTTTCCATCACCGTTGTGAGTAATGTCCAAGATAAAATACAATAGACGTAGAAATATTTAGTAACCTGTTCCGCTTAGCTATTTCTAAAGAGCAATAAAAAACCCTGAAAGAAATCGACATGTGTTTCACCTCTCAACGAGGCATCCTCAGGATGACGATTGACTTGTCGCGAACTCGAACACGCCGTGTTTTCAGCGTGCGTTCAGCGTTCGTTGTGGCAATACGCCGTATTTTATAATGGATTAATTATCTGTCTAAGATAAACTCAGAAAGTACATAAATATTTTGAAAAATGCTGATATTATTTATTTATTATTAGGCTCTTCAACAATGAGTACACTATTACTTATAATTAGTACATTGCAAACTTAAGTCTAAGCGACTCATTACTTATAGAAAAGCACAGCATGCACTATATTATGCGCAGATAATAACATAATTAATTAATTAAAACAAGTAATACATACTTTAGATGAAAATAAATTATTAAAAGCTAAATTGATTACAACAAATAAATTAAATTACATTGAATAAATTGGATTAGATTTTATGTTATGTTATTAAAACTAAGGATATTAGAAACATGTATTTTCTTCGAACAAAATTAAACAAGATCCTGTGTAATGATTTTAATGATTTTCTTTGAAACGATTAGATTAACAGCCAAGTTACAAGAACGAAGCTTTATTCAAATGATTCTCCGAAGCTATACGCACTAATAAAAATAAATGTGTTTCATGCAATGCGTTAATTAATATCAGAATAAAACAAGTTACGTTTGACCGCAGGTTAGCTTAGTTTACTTAAACCTGTCTTAGGTAGGTACCTATGGAAATAACTAAAAGTTATCCAAGTGAAGGAATAAGGAAAAACAAAATAGAAATAAAAGTTCTTTTTTTATGTGTCATATCTTTCTTCTCGGTTACCAGCAACCAGGGGGCCTACCACCAGCTCAAAAGCAGTATTATTTTAATATTACTTCAGTGGGAGAAAGAGATGGAGCTATACGTCCTGTAGAGCTTCATCTCTTTCCCACACTGAAGTAATATTAAAATAATACTGCTTTATGAGCTTGTGGTAGGCCCCTGAGTGATTTCATTGAAAGGGACGGAAGTGTGTAACAGGAAACTGGGGAAGCGCACGCTATTTGATTTGACCAATGAGCGCACGCGGTGCTAGAGTTGGGCGTCAGAAACGACCTTGACGAGGCCCCGCCTGTTTAATGTCGTTTATTACCTTAATGTTGCTTATTACCAAAGTAAGATGTCAGATGTTACCTAAAGATCAATTAAGTAGGTATTAATTTTAATTTCTATTTTTTTAAATAAATACTTCCATGCAAAGAAGTGTTATTAAAGTGAAACTTTTATTACATCGTCTCAAACTTTTTCGTCTGTGTGTTGCATGTCGCGTGACGGTCGGCCGCGGAGTAGGGATAAAGTGAAAGGCGCTCGTCAGAGCAGCCAAGGCCAATATGGCGGCGCCTATAGAACTTTTACCGTGGTTTTATAAAACCACACAATCCTTTTTTTTTACAGAATAGATGGTTTGGTTGGTTGGTTGTTTAAGATCTGATAAATACATTATTTTCTTCAAATCGCTGAAAAGTTATTGAAGAAGTTGCAAACTCAAAAATCACATTGATTCAAAATTGATTTAACTTTCTTCTTCTCTTTCTTTCATGTTTTCTATTAAAATAATATTGTTAATGCACGTTAAGACACGCTGAGTTTTGGGCCAAACAAATTTAAAAATATATTTTTTTCTATTATTTTTGCCATCGACACGCTCAGAAGAAGAATGCACGTTACTATTGAGTTTTTGATTAAAATTTATTTTCGAATTAATTCAATTTTTTCTTGTAAATCGTGGTCTGCTCACAACAAAGAAATCAAAATGGTCTCTGGTCAAGAAAAGGTTGGGTGCCACTGCTCAAACAGAAAAAGATCATTGAAGCCGATTTATCACTGCATTATAAGAATTAATATCACAATCTCCTTCACTTATAGTCTAGTTCTAAACACAGGACAAGTTAGCTATTCTAGGCCGGCAATATTCATGTCAAACTGAGAATTAAAGTAGACACTAATTACAATCGTACATTAGGTAGGTAATTTGCGATTATTTGTGACCTAAAGTATGACTGTGAGACCGCATACCGTGGTTATTATAAAACTAGATGTTCTGCGAACAGTAGACCTCGCGAGCACAATTTTTTTATGGAACCAAAAGAACCATGGACATCGGATCTCATAAGGCGGAGATATCCAGTAGCCCCCTTTTTGCCCCTTTTGGAGGAGGTACTGCTCCAATCAAAAATCCCCGACGACACAAAAAAAACTATAAATTCGTAAAACCTGTATACCAAGTTTCTTACGAATACGACCTGTAGAGGGGTACTGTTGGTACCCGTCTACCAGGACTATGGCAACTAATAACACTGTGACACGAGAATTTTATATATATAGATAAGATAAGATATATCTGTCGTGTAATTTATTTAGTTTGAATTTCCGCGCATTGTTTGAGAAAAGTACTATACAAGCCTTGGCCGCAACCAGGCATTGATCGACTCACATATGTGTGCCTTGGTTTCGCCTCGGCCCATATTTTCACGTTCGCCCATCAATGCCCCTTTTGCAGGCCGAAACCGAGTACCAACAAACTGACACACGAAAGCAATTTTGCCAGACTTGAAGCAGAGACGCTTCGGTCGCTTCGCTCGCTCGGTCAATTATCTGAATTATTAGACTATCTAGCTGCTACTCACGGTTTCGCCCACACCAATTATTTTTGTAAAATAAAAGTTACTCCTTATAACATCAACTATCTGCCAGTGAAAGTCCCGTCAAAATCAGTTCAGCCGTTTTGGAGATTAGCCAGAACAAACAGACAGACAGTTTTTTTTTAATGTACCGTATACATTACCGTATATGGCAGGGACATCGACGCGAAAACTTTTACCATGGATTCAGTACAAGATTTTGAAATTTTTCGACGGTTATTAAACAAAATCTGCTGTTTCATAGAAAAGTGCAATACCTACGCGATCAAAATGTATGGTATAGGTCAGCGGTCGGCAACCTTTTGGCAGGCAAGGGCCATAAGGTGGCAAAATAAACTAAAGGTTTGCCGCACTGGTGATATTAATCCTAGAAGCCCAATATACCTACGTATACCCCATAGAAAAAATTAAAATGCTAATAAAAATTGTTAAAATATATGGAATTTAATTCGTACACGTAATACTTACATTATGTTTATATGTTTGGGCTTTATAGTTAGAAAATAACCACCGTAAATCATTCAGAAATGAAAACTACAAAGTACCTATACTCCGTTTGAAATAAGATTAGACATTTAACTAAACCTTTTTTACAGTCTGTTCAACCGATTTTGACTTCTATTGCGTTGGTCGCATGACAAATGGCAGCTGCAGTAAACAGTTGGTTTGTAACCACTTTTTTTGCTTCTAATGCCATCCTTATGCCTACGGTATAGAAGTCAAAATCGGTTGAACGGACTGTAAAAAAGGTTTGTTTAAATGTCTAATCTTATTTCAAACGGTGTATAAATAGGTAACTGATTTATACAAATTCACGGGCCGCATGTAAGACGTCCGCGGGCCGCGTGTTGCCCACCGCTGGTATAGGTGTTTTTTTTTTTTTTGAAAAATCTTCGATGTTTGAGGTAATATAAAATTAACCTTAATTGTCAAATGAAAAATATCTTGGTGATTTAAAATTCCGCGTTTATGTATTTAAATAATCAAATCAAAGCACTCAATTTGTAAGTGGCACTACATATTACATTGGCATCGATGATGAGCAGGGCACCAACACTGTCCTCAGAACGTTAGCGTGCAAAATAAACGGCCCGTTTACGGTTTACTGGGCGAGTGTTCACTTACTCAGTAACAAGAAATAGACTGTAATATAATACTATAGAGCTTGATTTTTAGGGTTCCGTAGTAAACAAGGAACCCGTATAGTTTCGTCATGTCCGTCTGTCTGTCTGTCTGTCCGCGGTCTAGCTCCGAGACCCTTAGTACTAGAAAGCTGTAATTTGGCATAGGTATACATATTAATTACGCCAACAAAGTGGTAAAACAAAATTATGAAAAACATTTTTTTTTAGGGTACCTCTCATACACGTAAAGTGGTGATGTTTATTTTTTTACCCCATGGTGAGGGGTATCATTGGAAAGGTCCTTCAAAAATATTGTGAGTTTGTAAAACTATTTTTGGATTCAGGGATTCGTTTGCGAAATATTAAGCTTTAAAGTGCTAATTTTTGTTAGAGTCAAGTGTCCCCCCCCCCCTGCCGGCTAAATGGTTGGTTTTGGGTGTTTGAAAAAAATCACAGTAGTAGTTTGTATAACGAAATTAAAAGGAAAACTATCACAGCTAAGTAGGCTTTACAGGTTAACGAGTAATAATTGACCAACTTAACTTTGCAGTTACAAAAACATGTTTTCCCATACATTTCGTATGGGAGAACATATTTTTCAACTACAAAGTTAAGTTTGTTTTTGGGATAAATTCATCCCAACTACGGAACCCTTCATTGTGCGTGGTCCGACACGCACTTGGCCGGTTTTTGTACTAACAAGTTACTAACACCCTGTTTAGTTGTATTTTTATGTGTTCTACTAACAACCCTACTAACGTTTTATTTGTGTTAAAATGTATGGACGTATATCTGAAATAAAGATATATAATAAATAATAATATTAGCATCCACAAGTACGTTATGTGATCCATTTGTATACATTTTCATAAAAGACTTTTTGAACGGACCATAGAGTCTACAGTTGTTCTATGTTGACGTGATTTGTACAAATCTGATTTAGCTTTTGTTAGGTAATTTCTAGCTTAGAAATATCAGTGCAATATCACACAAAATGAATTTATACATGCAATTAGATTCGAGCGGCATTAGATTAAATCAACCATGATAATAACCGAGTACCAAGAAATACATTTCATTACTAATTGACGGGTTAGATTCAGATTAAATACACATTGTTTGCTTTTAAGTCAATTTGTTAACATATTTACTTACTAAAAGATTTCTATGTATTTTACTGTGTGTAGTAAATAATAAAATTAATAAATTAATAAAAATCTGCTATAAGTACCCACCTACTACATAATTATTCTGTACAAACTTTCGACCGTAGCAATTATTATTGTCGGATCTACATTTTTGTGATTTTTTTTTATTGATTCAAATCTTTGCGGGAACATTTTTATAATTTATTCTAAGACCTTTAATGCAATAAAGGAGATGTTTCATTTTCGGCCATAAAGTGTACGTTAATGTAAAAAAAGGAAAAAATTCCACGAATTGAGGAAAAATATTCTTTCCTGTTTATTCCCCTGATTACTTCGGCACAAAAAATAATAGTTTAACAAATTATTGCCATATTCTATTCATCATGGCGTCGTTTTACTTGCATACTGCTTTCGTCCAGAAATCATGTTACATTTTAACATAATAATATCACGTAGACGTCATTTAAATAAATATGAAAGGCATGTATTTCTGTACTATTTTAAGATAGCTATCTTATACAACTTTTTTGATTAATTAGAAAGTGTGATTCATCATAAAAATAAAAAACTGCTTTAGTGGATTGTAGATTTGTAGGTACTTCTGGACGAAAATGGCTAGCTGTCGATGGTCGTATTTGACTTGACAAACGTCAAACATTTTCGGTTTTTATTTTGTGCCCAAAAAGTATTAGATATTATGGAAAAAAACAGTCTTTATTGTATTTAGGGGTTCGTTTCCCAGGTTTTCTAAAGTGTACATGTTATGGCCGGAGTCCCATACAAAAATGAAACGTCTCCTTTAAAAATCGCAAAAATGTAGTTCTGACAATGTTAATAACTACAGTCGACGACCGTAGTAATTAACATTGTCGGATCTACATTTTTACGGTTTTTTTTTTTGCTTCAGATCTTTCGGGATCATTTTTATAATTTATTCTAAGACCTTTAATGCAATAAATTTAAAAATCGCTAAAATGTAGATCCGACAATGTTAATAGCTACAGTCGACGACCGTAGCAGTTAACATTATCGGATCTACATTTTCGCGATTTTTTTTTTATTGCTTCAAGTCTTTGCGGGAACATTTTTATTATTTATTATATTATATTAAAAATCACAAAAATGTAGATCCGACAATGTTAATTGCTACAGTCGTATGACTATGCCTTTTACAACAGACTCTACAGCTCTCTAGAGCTGGTATAAATTCTACATTATTATACAGACTTCATATATCTTTCATAGAAAGATATCTCGGTACGTACCTAAATTATTTATTATGTTTGTGAATTAAAGATAAACGAAATGCTTTAGTTGTACATATTATTGCAAAGGTTTATTATACTCCGTTGGTTTAAGTAGTTATCTAATGGAAAACAAAAAAACAGTGGCACTCCGGGAGTGCCGACAGAAGTGAAAACTTGAAAAAAAAACTTCCAAAACCTTTAAAGTAAAAATACTTGCATAGAACATTGATCCATAACGTTTTATAAATAAAGAGCACAATCGCGTTTACAAAAATGAAGTGTCGGCAACGGTGTCGCGAGTTCAATTGTTTTTTCCCGTCTCAAAAATGCCCAACGCGCCTAAAGAAGTTTTCATTTCAAAAATCCATGTGACGAGAGACCTGTCAAAGACGTCAACCGATTAACCGATTAAACGTAATACACACACTTCAGTTGTCATGCTACGTTACAGTTGTACTTTTCAATTTAACAACGTTATAATTCGTTGCGTAATTAGATAACCTGTCTTTTTGGGCTCTTTACAATAGACGGATTAAAAAATATTATATTAGTATTGTTAATTTAACAAAAAAAAAATGTGCTTAAGCAGTTACGTCTACGAAGAGTAGTTTAAGAATAAATGATAAAGTTTAACATACATTTTATAAGAGGAAACTATCGTTAAAATTGATAATTTATTTAATTTGTTTATAACGTCGTTTTAAACAAGAAAGTGTCATCTATAAAAACCCTTTTTACGATGTGTTTACCTTTAGTTAGTTACCAAAACTAATGGAGTATAGTATAAAAATAAAACAAAGTTGTTTGCCTGTCTCTTCCAAATAAGAATCAGCAACATCTTGATTTTCTCTAAATGTTATGAAAGTAAGTAAATGTTACATGACATAACATACATGAACCTCGATTAATGATTGATGACGATTAGGTAACACAAATTATAATAAATCACCATACAGGTACCAAGGGAATGCAGTGTTTTTGAATTAAGGTTGAACTAGTCGCGGGCTCGAACTCATTGGTGGGCTTGGTCAAAAAGCACGCTATCTCACCTGGCATCGTGTCCGACAGAGATAGTATCAGTGATGAGTAGTTAGACGCTGGTCTACATGCACAAACTCTAGTTCGCACGCACACAAACACCGTTCAGAACGATTTTAGTAAAACGAGCGCGTAAAAAATTCCGAAAACTCCTTTGGCAGGTGGAGTTTTATGAAAATACTCCTACATAAATCAATTACGAATAAAGTTTATTATAATCTGTGACAATTGAGCTTTGTCGGAACGTGCTTTGTTTTGGAGATTTTATACTTCTTTTATTACTTATTTACTCCCAAAGTTGCGTTAAAATTAGCAGGAAAAACGAATCTTTGTTGGCTCATAACTTTTTAATTGCTTTTTTTTTACTATTCTGCTTCTGTACAGACAAAATTAATAATAAGACAAAACGATTTCATGTTTTACTTTGGATGTACAATGTGTAACAGTGGAGTAAAACCCCCCCGAAATTTGTATGGAAAAAGTATCGGCTAGTTGCGCCTTAAAGACGTGTATCAATTTGTTTTTAAACATGTTTGTCCGCCATTTGCATAGATGTTAATCAAAGTCTTCAATCTACGCTAACTCTTCGTGAGATATTATTATCATTATTATGTTTTATTGCTTGTATTGTATGATGCTTATGTAAATCTATTTTAGCTTACCTACTTATCGGTCTGTGAACTCGGAAAAATATACAATTCCACATGTGACTTTGATGACTGCGTTTTTTCCTGAACTTCTGTGTGAAAAATAACTTTAATTTCGGAAGTCAGTGTCTTTGGTTTTGAATTTTCATTTTTTGCCACCGACTTTCGAAATTAAAGTTATTTTTCACTTTGTAGTGTTTTTTTTGTAAAAAGTTTTTATTTTTCACTTTTTAGTTGTGGTACCTACCCCGGCCTACCCCACACAAATTCGAATATCACTACTTGCTATGTAATTATCAGTGACAGGAAATTATCAAATCATTCACATACGAAGTGGGAAAAAATACGTATTATTGAAGCTGACTCAAAAACTATCCAAGCAAAGTTAATAAAATGTATATGGGACCACCTCGAGAGCATACCATTTCAAACGAAAAAAGAATTTCCAAAATCGGTCCGAGAAATCGGAGAACACACATAAAAAAAAAAAGAGAAGAGAGAAGAGAATAGAATAATTATAGGCTTGATGTTATATGTTGGCATTACAATTAGCTATGAAGTTGCCTGAATAGAGTCAAATTAATCAATTTATAACAGTCTATGTAATACCTCACGATTATAACCAAATGCCAATCATTTTACTCGATCGTCTTTGAGATAACTGCGATTCGCCTCAGTCGTTACCGAGAAACATAACTTATATAATGTCTTTGCGATTGTAACTAGTGATTACTAGTAATTAAGTGGCTTGGGGCTATATAATACCAACTGCATGGGTCGATCGAAGGTTAAGCTACGCTTGCCGCCGTAGGTTCGTGGATGGGTGATCATCCATTACATATTGAGACCCCTTTTGCCTCGGAAAGTAAGTTAATCGGTTCGTCCCAACTGTCATTTGTAGATCTTTGACAGTCGTTACGCGTGGGTCGTTAAGTTGGGTTTTAGTTTTGTAATTTTGAAGTGAAACTTTTATTACATCGTCACAAACTTTTTCGTCTGTGTGTTGCATGTCGCGTGACGGTCGGCCGCGGAGTAGGGATAAAGTGAAAGGCGCTCGTCAGAGCAGCCAAGGCCAATATGGCGGCGCCTATAGTTCGCTTAAAAGTTTCACTTTTACCGTGGTTTCATAAAACCACACAATCCTTTTTTTTTATTGTGTAAAATAATTATATTAGGCATACAAAAAATATTAATTAAATTAGTGTTTATTGAATATCGTCCTTCCTCATAGTTACTTCTATCTTTTTCCTAAAAAGGTCTATTTATAAAACCATGGAATTTACTTACATTATCCGCGATGCATATCAGTAGGAAAATGTTATAATGAAGTGAGAACTTTATGGTATTTAATTGGGTATTTATATTTCCAAATTAGGCACAAGCTATTTATGATAAAGGATAATGGTTGCATTTTTTAAAATTTTATTCCTCAGTTTTAATAAAAATATGTTTCCTGAGGTTTAACTAAAACCCCGACGTCACCAACCGGGTCTTATCGACAGGGATTTCATATTTTTAAACTAATTAATTTCTAGTATTTTTAACATTATTCTAAAATAGTTAATTGATTCAGGCGTGACCTTGCGGAAATCCATTACAAAAAAATACAATAGACGTGGATATATTTAGTAACCTGTTCCGCTTAGCTATTTCTAAAGAGCCATAAAAAACTCTAAAGAAATCGACACGTGTTTCAGCTCTCAACGAGGCACGTTCAGCGCTCGGTGTATCAACACGACTTATTCGGGTTCACGACAAGTCTATCGTCATCCTGAGGATGCCTCGTTGAGAGGTAAAACACGTGTCGATTTCTTTCAGGTTTTTTATGGCTCTTTTGAAATAGCTAAGCGGAACAGGTTACTAAATACATCCACGTCTATTGTATTTTATTATTTAAAAAATTCAAATCACGCAAGTTTGCTGGAAGGATTTTGTAACAATATTCTGATTTAAAAGACTGTCCATACAACATACTATGCTTTAGAATGGGCAACTATCTTCGTCTTTCTGACTGACCGACTCGTAAACAATTTAAAAGTGCCTGTAATTGGTATAATGGAAATAAAATGCTGTGAGTCTTGAGTACTTTTTTTTTAAATAAACTGCTTGCGTCAGTGATTTATGCTTAAAAGGCCTATGTCTGATGGCAGATATTTTCAATAGAGAGAAATTTCGATTTCGAAATACCTACTTCGGTCTTTATGTAAACATTTGATCAAATCTTTGATCTGTTACGAAACGACGTTCTTTCTAAACATGCATCCAGAAAGTCTTTGAAAACCCCATTTTAATGAAAAAATACGACGATCATAAATTAGAAATCAAAAATCTTTTAGAACCTCCTTTGATCGTGAAACTTTAATCTTTGTATGAATCTGTTCCAAAAACAATAAAATGGCTGCCGTCGCGACCGCGCCAGACTTTGTGTCCGACACACTCAAATAGAGATGGAAATTGTGTCAAATTGTATAACTAGACGATAGATGTGAATGCTCGGATTACGAAGTTAAATGTTGCATATGATAACCAAATGACCGTACCGGTGGGTAATTATTTTCTGCATACCAGCACTTTTCTTTATAGAATACATACACACATACATAAACTCACGTCTTCTTCCCATGAGGGCAGTGCATACTTTTTTTGCCTCGTTTACGTGCATACATCTGGTCATACACGCACGCCGGTTGCGAGTACTACGCACCTGGCCTTTCTGAAGATCATCACCAATAAGGTCAGTATAAGTCCTCCTAGGGCGTCCCCGTCCCCGGAGACGTGAGGAGACCCGTACGGGCTCCCGGAACGGAGACATACGTGAGTCGTTAGAGTTAGAACATTGTTTCACAGCGACGTGGATTGGTCCGTACGCGACCCGCTCCGGGTAGAGCCCGTACAACGCTTCTTATAGACGTTCTTCTACTCCCTCGTTTCAGAGCACTGCAGGCGCTACCCGTACGGATCTCCCATGTACGGACGGCCCGTACGGGTCTCCCGGACAGCTGTGAAACCAGCTTAAACTTGTTCATCTAAGTGCATGCTGTCTGTAAACCTTCATACTACCTCGACATAATAGTTAATAATAAAATAAGCTTCCGAACATGACAGGTAGGTAACTAATCTTCATCTTAATAAGGCAGCAGCGTGATGGCATATGTCATTGTACATATGATTTAGTGAGGCATGCGCCTGAGACAATCATGGTCATCGTGAGGTAATACGATATCGATGCATGGTGTATAAAGTAATGAAGGTTGAGAACGCGCATTATCACTACATAGTATAAAACAAAGTCGCTTTCTCTGTCCCTATATCCCTATGTATGCTTAAATCTTTAAAACTACGCAACGGATTTTGATGCAGTTTTTTTTAATAGATAGAGTGATTGAAGAGGAGGGTTTATATGTATAATAACCCGGTTTATACCCGTGCGAAGCCGGGGCGGGTCGCTAGTTAAAAATAAAACAACTGACTTCTCCTGCAAAGTGAAAAATAACTTTAATTTTGGAAGTCAGTGGCAAAAACGAAAATTAAAAGCCAAAGACACCGACTTCCATTTTTTGCATTGTAATTTTTTTTTGGAAGTCGGTTGTTTTTTTTTTGTAAAAAGTTTGCTTTTTATTTTTATATGGTGTTTAAAAGTGATTTCGATATCCTATTTATAGAATTAAAAAAAAAATCCGTTTAGAACAACCTTAATTTTATTCACCAGTACTGGTTTATTACAACTCCGTTCGTGGCGAAATATGTCTTTGCTGGTTCCGTAGCCTCAGTAAGGACTAAACTTGGATATTTAATTGTATAATTATTTTAAATATTTAATTTTTTTTCCGAAAACTTTTTCCATTTCTTCAATTTGGGATTTGTTGCTCGCGCGCGGTTGTTCACAGTTCTAACCTAACCTAACCCATTTCACCCAGTTCTCAATTCTTCTTAAATCTAAAGATCTAACGAAAATAATACCGATAGATTATAAACTAAGGGTGCTCACAATCTTACGGTGACATAGCCATTCTACTGTATTTTGTGATTGTTCATCAGTATTGTGAATTAAATAAAATAAAAATTACCCACTTCAGAAGCTTAATTTCGAGTCTGATATTTATCTTCTTCTTTCTTGTATGTTATTTTTTTTTTCGAATTTCTGTTCCTCTTAATAATATACAGCATCGGCAGACTTGGAACATACAGACAGATACTTAAATGATTTGTCGTCGGTTCCAATAAACGATAATGAATTGTTTTTATTGCCAAACTCGGAATATAAATCTGTGCCTCCTGTGACAAGTGATACAAGTAAAAAATCAACACTTTACAGGAGAATAAAAACAAGATTGAAAAAATTCTAGTTCGTGAACTAGGTGGGCTAGGTTACACATAACTACCTTATTTTGTAGATAAAAACATTCACTTTCACTGTACATTTTTATTTTTAGGTTATATATTATAGTTTTAAAGTAATTCAGGAAAAACCTATAAGTTGTACCTTTTTTATTTCCAATATGTGCTAAAATTACGTCATTAATGATACAAGTACAGTTAAATTATGTTTCACCTATAAGTTGTCTTTGTGTAAACTGATATACAAGAAGTAAAAAAAACTAATAAGTCATTAGAAAATGTTCCTAACACAACGTTGCTCAAACAAATAATAAAAATACTACCCCAAAGATTACACTGTTTTACTTATATTATGGGTATTTTCATAATTTACCTGAATTGTATCAGTTTGCTAAAATTCTAGTTTTTAAAATATGCGTTAAATGATACAATTCAAGTTATACCCCTAAAGAAAATACATAATTATTGTGTAAATAAATACAAGACTTAGAAAAATAATTAACGTTTATTAATCTTCTTCAAAACCATTAATTCACTTACAAATAAGGCACAGTTTTATCAAAATTCTTAAGAGAGGTAAATTGAAATCTTTTCAAAGGCAAATAGTTTTAAACTTAAATACTAAGAAATGGCACAGATCAATCTTACGCAGGTATCACAATAAGCCATGTGAACCTACTCAGTACTAAACATAGTATCACAACCATTGTCTGAATCTTAAAAAATCTAGAAAAATAATAAACATAACAAAAGTTGCCAACACGTTAAAACTTACACAGCACAGTTAACAGCTTAAAAGCTGTCAACGTATCCTATATGCAGCAATTCCACTCTTTGAGATGGACAGTTCGTAGTAAATGAATAAAGAGAATAAAAAAGTACGTAGGTAGATACATAAATCAACAAAACATTTAAAAAAAAACCTAATAAGTCTTAAGAGTTAGATGAATTAGAAATTACTCATCATCAGAATCATCATCATTATCTGGAGGAGTGTCTTTAACATTATTCTTGCAGCTCAGACTTCTGTAAAACTCATGAGCGCTCTCATGAATAAAGCACAGCAAATCTAACAGATCCTTCTTCTTTTCGGTTGAAATAGTAATCTTGGAGTGGTAGGCTTTTGGTACCGTATTTATTGTAATCACATCGTAAGCTTTACCCCGTTTAGACCAATCCACGGTCATGTACTCAACATTCTTGAATTCTATTCTGTAAGAAAAACGGGATACGTTTTCTTTGGTATACAAAACAGATTGAACGTCGCACCACAGAAACTTTTCATTGGCGGTATTGGTTTTTCTAATAGTAAGAAATTGGTTTGAAAAAATGTTAAAATCATAAAACATATCACGAGTCATCTCAATAACAGTAAACTTTGCTGTTTTGTTTGAAGCTGTACGTACTAGCTGGTACCAATCTCTTGGCAAGTGAATATCCATACTCGTGTGCTTCTTCTTACGCTCAATCGACGCATGGTCGGTGTCAGCCTCCATGTGAGTATGACCGGGTACGAGATATTTATGTTCAATAGATTGTAATTGTGGGGATAGTTTAGCAACCAGCATCAACATTGTTATAATAATCGAATTCTTGTTTTAACCCGGGCAACTATCAGAGTACATGATTTGTTTGTTGATTTGTTTGGGTTTAAATGCAGTAGCTAATTTATAACAAAATCGTATAGACATGAAGCTATGTCGTTTGCCCCTCTATTCCCTTCACACTCCGGCCACATGTAACAGAAAGCTTTGTTTTTAAATCATGTAGGTATGGTCAAATTGAATGTCTAAAGCTGTCTCTTGTAAAATGCTACATTCGTTTGCAAGAGCGGGGTGGACAAACATTGCAAATCAAATGTTATGACTATTACATCTTCGCATGACTGCGACAGTTGTTTCTCTTTTTTCTTTTCTTCGTAAGCAGCCTTAAATGCTTCTTGGTGCTCTTGGAGTGTCTTCGTCAAATTTGCCTGTGCCTCGGATGCGTACTTAAGTTTCATATTAATGGGGTCAGATTTTAAACAAGTATCTACTGATGGCTTTTTGAAGGACAAATTCATGGTATCAAATACGTTTTTGAAATTGACCCCGCGTCACTTCACTCCTGTGCCGCCTAGGGTACCCCCGCCACCCGCATCATGTTCGCACTTGTATCATTTAGCACATCGTGTTCTTCATAAAAAAAAAATTGATTTGGTTTGAGGTTTAGATACAATTTATTTTATATTCGATTACACATTAAAATTGATATGTGTAGAATGATTTAAGTCGAGATGTATTAGATAACACAAATTAGGCATAAATTTAGATTTGGATTTGTAGGTACATGTTGAATTGTACCCTAATCATTATTGAGAAAAATCGGTTCAATGTGATATAACTTTAGATATATCAAAATTCACGATAAATATACCGAAAAATAAAATGTGAAAATTAATAGAATCGCTCTTATACCACGAAGCACGAAAAATAATGTGTGGAGCAATTACTTAAAGGGGTAACAACTTGACATGTATCTAAATTCACGATTTTTTTGCCAAAAACCTGGCAGTTATATCACTTTGCACCTAACTATCTCCGAAACTATAGCAGATAGAAGAACGTGAGTTAGACCAAAAAAACCGCAATTTTTTTCTGATAATATCTGTTGTAAAATCACAAAAAGGGTACAACTCGACTTAGATCACTCGTCACAGGAGGCACAGAAATAGATTCGTAAGTTAATTTTACTTGTGACAGCTACGTCCATATGGGAGGGTCTACTACGCAAAGCTATGAGGTCTTTGCTTCATTATTGATAAAGATCCAGCAGTGATAGCCTAGTGGTGTGAGCGTCGGACTGCCAAGTCATAGGTCTCGAGTTCAAACCCAAGACACGCACCCCTGACTTCGGATTCATGTGCGTATTGTATAATTATCACTTGCTTCAAAAACGGTGAAGGAAAACATCGTGACGAAACCGGCATGCCTGAGAGATATTTCTCGACGTCATGTGAAGCCAAGTCAGAGGCCCACGAGTGGCATAAAAACTCTGACACCAGTAGTGCTATTCTGTAAAAATCTCACCGTGATATCTTAAGTGAAGTGAGCTGCCAATAGTGTCAATCCTTAGCCACTGACAGCTCACTCCACGCTCATTTCACCTAAGATAACACGGTGAGATGGTTACAGAATAGCACGACAGGTTACTCACTAACTACACGAAAAAAAAAGAGAGAGGTAAAGATACAAGAGATTTAAAAGGCCTGTGTCCAAAAAAAAATTTTTTTCCTTGTAGATTATTAAAAAAATATTGAACACGTATTTTTTATTTTTTGACATAATCAAAAGATTACGGCGATACATTGAGTTAAAATGTGGCATGACGTCACGCATTGCTAGATTTAATACTGCGTTGTGACGTAGCGAGCGCCTCCTCAACTTTAATGCGTGTTTTCTAAGTTATTTTTGATTAATATGATAAAGCAAAAAATACGTGTCTAATAAATTTTTATTATCATCTGAAAGACAGACTAAATAAAATTTCTTTTTTTTTACCTAGGCAACTATTTTAACCACAACGATCGATAAATTATAGGAATTGGCCATTACCCAACTCTACCTTTTCATTGTATTAAAATAATATTACATACTTTCATTATCAATTAAAGTGTTGTAATTAATGTTATGATCGTAATTAATAGCCCAAGGATGATGCATAATTCTTAATTTTACGACCCCTGGCGTCAATGATGCCATCAGAATTATTTACAACTGGCCATTAAATATGAACTTATTATATCCTTAACCTGTTTAAGAGTTATTTATTCAACAAGGATATAATGAAAGCATGTAGAACTTAGTTTATTTGCCTGATAGCAATATCAATTAAAGGAGATCACCTTTTCAACACCTTTTTAAGCGACTTCCAAAAGAAGGAGATTATATGTTCGTAGCGTATGTATGTTTTTTTATATCCACCGATTTCTCCGTCAATTGTGGACCGATTTTGAAATTTTTTTTTTTTTTTTTTGAAAGCTTATGCTCTCGAGGTGGTCCCATATTAATTTTATTAACTTTGCTTGGATAGTTTTTAAGTTAGCTTCAATAATACGCAGTCAAAATCTCGGCCGGTTTCTCATGAGAAACGGGATTTTGTTAAGTGTGTGCGTGCGGCGACGCATAGATACTATGGCCCCACACATACAAGCCGCGCGCGGTGCGTTTGTATGAAGATAGCTTACTACCTCTCTTTATACTATGGTTGCAGCTTGTTTAACTAAATGCTGTGCTACTTATTCAACATTAAATATTGCAATAATCATTGCGCTTGTCAGGCGAATTAGTGATCGGAGCTTGTTATTGGCAGACAGAAGGACGCTGGCTGCTAGGTACCCATTCTCTTGGAAGAATTCCTTAGGTATAATTTGCATAGTCTAAACAGACCTTCATACTTCTTTGGCAAATATAATTTATATTAAGGGATCTCGTGCACTAGACGGCCACGACTCTGGCTATTCGTGGCCGTCTAGCGGTATTGTATGGTCTGCGGCTAGTTGGCCGTTGCGACAAAGTGCGCGATTCGTATCGGTTTCTATAGTTTTTCTGGTCGCTGCGATCACTGGTGGTGGTTGTTGCCGTCTAGTGCACGAGATCCCTTAGACGCTTAGGGCTGATTTACCAATAATCAAATAACTTTTATCTAAAGACTTATTATAACAGTTTGGCATAAAAAACCCGCAATATTTTGTCTTCAGATAAAAAATGCCTATTAAAAAATCAGCCCGAAGGGGTTTATCATACCAATTTAAATCTAAACTAATATTATATTTTTTTATGAAATAAAAAACCGAGTCCATTTATTTAACTACTAGCTTCTGCCCGCGACTTCGTTCACGTGGAAGTCGTAAGACACCACAATATACTACAATAACAGCCACATTTTTATAAAACTTCCCTGTATACTACGTACGTTTGTAGTTTTGTTCTCAGCAGCCAAAATATAGAGAGAGTTAGGAATGGTGACGCGGGAGCAAGCGACGTACAGTTGTCCGTGTGAGAAGCAGCTTGTTCTGAGGTCGACACCCGCAGCCTTCAGTGTCTGCCCCTGTGACTTGTTGATAATCATCGCAAAACATACGCTCACAGGGAACTGCACGCGCTTAAACTGGAAGCGGTAATTGTGGAGAATTAGTGGTATACCCGGTATAAACACTGTCTCGCCAACGCTAAAACCTGTTAGAATTTCCGACTCGATGACGTTTCTCTGCAAAGACACGACTTTGAGCCGGATTCCGTTACACAGCTTCGGCGGAGTTAAGTTCTGAAAGAACATAATCGGGACACCGATCTTCAGCTGGATGATGTGGGCCGGAAAACGACTTGCCGTTAGCGAATTCAGAAATTCTACGGAGTAGCGTGTGACATTATCTTGCTCCACAATAGTGTTAATAAATGTGTATACCTTTCACTTCACTCCCTTCAATTAGCGAGAGAATAATAATAATTGATCGCTGCAGCTTGATCATTTTTGGGCGTTAAAATGGCCCGTTCACAGACCCAAGAATTCTCTTGGATGATGTATTCGACTAATGTCCCCATACACCACAGATCTTTTAGGTGGTAACTACTCTACCAAAAGGCTCTGGTCACGTGCACAAGTTAAAAATAAACACCATAACTTTTACTTCCTCATCGTTAATAACTACATTAATACGCGGCACAATATTGATCGGAGCTTGGCCTAAAATGGCGGCCTATTTGGCTCTGCGCGAGCGCACATCTGCGCGAGGTTCCGGGTTCTCTTCCTGTGTTGTGACCGATATTTATTGAGGTATTGAGACTTGGATTGTAATGGTAAATAAATACTTACATAAATATTTTGATGAGTGGTGATGCTCTCGGGTCTGCGATCAATTTCTTCCGCATTGATGATAATTGGGTTATGGCAGTGATCTTATTGTTCTATAATAATCGCACAGGGGAAGTCTTTGATGTTTTTAGGGTTCCGTACCTCAAAAGGATAAAACGGAACCCTTATAGGATCACTCGTCGGTCTGGTTGGGTGTGTCTGTCCGTCTGTCACAGCCAATTTGCTCCAAATCTACAATACTCAATTCTTTATTGCATTTCATATGTATAACATGATGGTATAACAAGTAAAAGATCAATATGGACCCTGTCGGGCTCAGCACAATTAGGAGAGAGGAAGAGGACTAAGTAGCAATTCAATATTATTATAAATTTAAATTATCAGATGTGTTTAATTGGGTGTATAATTATGTATATATTGTATATTATTATTATTGATTATCTACTGGACCAATTTAGTTGAAATTTGGTAGGTACGCATGAATTTCTGTGACCCAAACACAGACGTGTAACGTAAATAAATGAATTTTGAATATGGGGTCACTTTTCGGGGGCAAAAGGGAATATCAAAAAAAGTTATGTAAACTCTAACGTGTGACGTATAAAAAGGCTTCTTGTGAGGATATTTAAGAAAATAACATGGTAAATCTCCCAATACTGTGCGTACAAACTTACATTTGCAGTTGGAATGTATGGGAGAACATGTTTTTTCAACTAAAATGCTAAGTTTGTCCTTGGGATAAGTTCATCTCAACTACGGAACTCGTCATTGTGCGTGGTACAACACGCTCTTGGTCGGATTTTTGTCTACAGATCTACAGTGTGAGTCTTTATAATGTGCATATATCGAAATGAGGGAATTTGCGCTTAATTTATCGACGGAAAAAATATTTAAAAAAAATATTTAAAAAAATATGGATTTTTTTAAAATTTGTTCGCTACTTTGACCCCAGTGTAAACAAACCTGTGTAAATTTTAAACTTAATGATCTATCGCGATAAAACAAACTCCGTAATGATTGCAAGTAATCAAGCATAATAAAAAATAATAAAAAATCGTGGAATTTAATTGCAAACTTTCTCGTCGTATTGTTTTTTAGAAAAAATCTGTAACGTAACCATAACGTAGCTTAAAAAAAAAAAAAACCGTCGATAAAATTAAACATACATATTCCCTTATGTGCACATTATAAAGACACACAAATCAAATCATATAATTTATTTGCATAAAAAAAAAATGAATAAAAACAAAAAAATAAATAAATGATAAAAAAAGAAATGAATAAATGATTTGATTTGATTTTTTTAATACATGTTAAAAAGGTGTTACAGGTATAAAAGGTACATTGTATTATAACATAATGAGGTGTGCAAAATTAATAAGTATATTAGGTACTAATCGCAACATTAAATAAACAGAATAGATTATAAATTGAGTTACATTAAAAATTTAAATTCCAAAATAAAAAAAAAATACACAAGTCAAATCAAAATTCCAATAATCATTATATTTGTCATTATAAAATCATTATATGATCAGTCATCTTTCATTTAAATAATCATTAATTGAATAGTAACATTTTGCAACTAGAAATTCGTGCAAACCTAATTTGAATTAGTCCATTTTGTGAAGGTCTGTGATAGTTAATGACAGACAGTAGTCCATCGCGGTGTACAAATACGGTTGAAAATGGCGATACGTTTGATTACAGTTGAATCTCGTGTCCGGCATTAATATGACAGTCATTTCGCAGTTTTAATAAAAAATATACCAATAAGTTAAAATATTTTTACATATTTCTTTAGTTGATAAATTTTCCTTTTTATAGTTACAAAGAAATTTATAGTTGTCGCTTAAAATATTGTGTATTTCGAGACGAAAAAGTTTTTTCGTGGTCTTTCTTGCGTTTTTTTTTTTCAAGCTGCGAGATCATTTCTATAAAACATCTTTGTATACCTAAGTTTTTTTTTATACACTGTATTTTTTTCGGGCTTGTAATATGTAGCAATACGGCTAACTGTGCGACGAAAAAGTGGACGTTTTACGGCTTGGACAGCGCCTTAATAGAGACGAGATGAAATACCTACACAACACGGTTCAATAAATGCTCTCATTCCTTCCATCAATTAACTTGCGGTAACGTTATCTAAAATAGTTTCTTACAAGCGACTTGTTTTCTAAGAACCGTGACATAATTTGTAAATATAGTTTGTAGCTACGGTATTGTATAATTATCACTTGCTTCAAAAACGGTGAAGGAAAACAACGGGAGGAAACCGGCATGCCTGAGAGATATATTTCTCGACGGCATGTGAAGCCAAGTCAGAGGCTCTGACACCAGGTTGGTCTCTAATCACACGAAAAGTAGAAGAAGCTACGGTTATAGCTTAAAATATCAGCTGGATGTTATAGCGTTGTATGTTATAAAGCAAATGTTGAGCTGCAAAAATATTACATGAAACTGAACTTGACCTTCACTAGTTAGCCATATTTCTTATTTTCATTGCCAAATTAACAAAAAAAACCGGCCGAGTGCATGTCGGACCACGCACAATGTAGGGTTCCGTAGTTGGGATGAATTAATCCCAAAAACAAACTTAACTTTGTAGTTGAAAAACATGTTTTTGCAACTGCAAAGTTAAGTTGGTCGATTATTACTCGTTAACTTGTAGAGCCTACTTAGCTGTGATAGTTTTCCTATTAATTTCGTTATATAAACTACTGTTGTGATTTTTTACACACACCCAAAACCAACCATTTAGCTGGCAGGGGGGGGGGACACTTGACTCTAACAAAAAAAATCACTTTAAAGCTTAATATTTCGCAAACGAATCCCTAAATTCAAAAATGATTTTAGCATACTCATAATGTTTTTGAAAGACCTTTCCAACGATACCCCACACCAAGGGATAAAAAAAAAACATTTCCGCTTTACCCTAAAAAAATATTTTTCATGATTTTCTTTTACCACTTTGTTGACGTGATTAATATGTATACCCATGCCAAATTACAGCTTTCTAGTACAAAGCGTCTCTGAGCTAAGCCGCGGACAGACCGACAGACAGACAGACAGACAAATGGACATGACGAAACTATAAGGGTTCCTTGTTTACTACGGAACCCTAAAAAGAAATAATTGATAGCTATTTGCGATGTTGCCCACTTTCAAAGTAACGCTTTCATATCGTCGCCCTCCCCGCTAACTGTCGTATCTCACAAACTGACGTATCTGCACTGACATTACCTACGTGTTCAGAACTTTGTTTCGAAAAAGTTCTCTCTAATCGTCATGTCTGTGTCGTTTACCGTTTAGAAGATAATCACGTATTTTGTTTTGCGTGAGTTTTGTTTGAGGGAAGAAATATTCTCACCACCTGTCGTATATGCACACATCTTCAGTTAGTGAGTTAAAGATTAAGTCAAGAGCTATTTATAAAAAGTTATTAATTCATTAATAAAGCCACAGCTAACGCAACTGTTGCCCTGGAAAAATATCAATTGCTAGTTACGACAGTTAGCGGGGAGGGCGACGATATAATATTCATTCATTCACTTACTGACAGATAACCAGTGATTGGAAAAAGGTGAGCTAATATACCTAAAGTTCAAAGAACAGAGACAAAAAAAGTGGAGACTTCCTTACGACTAAAATATTTTTTCGGGACTAATGTCGGGGTTTCAGGACATAACTTGTCATTCACATGAAAAAACTGTTTTTTTTTACCTTTACCTTGTTAGTTATATCCTTTATTTCATTAAAATACTTATAAATTACATTTTTAAATATAAGAATATAAAAAATATAGAAAAATAAAAAAAATAGTAGCCCACCGGTATCGGGAACAGGGTCCAAGCTACCGGCGGTCAGGGCTCCAGAGAGAGGAACCTCGTGACAATGTGAGTACCGCTTTCTGAATAAAGCCCTTGATTCAGCTGCCCAACGAGAGCCTCCTTAGGTGTTGGTCGAGGCTCTTGGCAATTAAGCTATTAGTTATATAATTATTAAAGCTGGTATGTAAATTATATTAGCTTCTGCGCTTATTTACATCGTTCTAACGAAGATAAAGAGATTACTTTTATTGTTACAACTTGATTTTGAAAACAAACAAGCGAATTTGTGTAAAATTTAATCGAGCAAGATAATTGCATCACGCGCGACTTGAAGAGCAAGGACGAGTTAACGCAAAATAGAATGGAATGTTACAGGTATCTATCTGCTCACTCGCTGTGAGCATTACTTCGAACACCGTGTCGAGCATTCGTAAGAACATTACATTACATGGAAATGCTTGTTTAAATTGAGCTTCTGCTTGTATTATACAGGGTAAGTTTTTAACCAGTGCGCAAACTTAAACACGTGACTTTACTCATCATTATGAACAACTTTTAAACAACGAAAACAACAACAACAACAACAAACAACAACAAAAAAAAAACAACAACAAATAAACAACAACAACAACTTAACAAATATTCCAACTTATATGTAGGTATACCTACATTATCAGCAAATAAATGATTTCTTTCTTTCTTTCTTTCTTTTACTGGGACCAAATCGGAAATCCCAAAAAAAAAAAAAATCTACTGTTCCCTACATTTATGTTTGCATACTTAACTCGTCAAAATGTAGGGAACAGCAGTTTTTTTTTTGCGATTTCAGGTTTGGTCCCATGGTAAAAGTTGTTCATAATGATGAGTAAAGTCACATGTTTAAATTTGCGCACTGGTTAATTTTTTTTCCTGTGTCGTACCATTTGTAAGAACGTTACATTACATAGAAATGCTCGAGAAAATGGTCTAGTGTATAGTCACCTTTAAAATAATTTTCCTGTGAACGAGGAAATATCCTTGCGGCTGGTTGTACCACACAGGAATGCAATTACTCTATTTCTCCTAGATTCTAAGACTAGAACATAAAAGGTTGATAGCTCTATCTTGTGGTCAACATAACGTCTTCGAGTCTCGCACAATCGCTTCAGGATATGAGGTCAAATTGCTGTCAAAGTGTCTAGTACTCGTTACATATTGTTAAGGCGGGTACAAACTGCAACTTATTGTGTAGTTAACACCGTACCACTTTTAATTGCAATTGTATTAATTTTTGATAGAAAGTAAGTAGAGTAGGTACCAATTTTTTTTTTTCTAAACCAGCTAGATCTAAAAGCACGAAATTATGCACAAGAGTTCATTATATTTTAAAAAAAACTGGCACTCCAGGAGTGGCGACAGAAGTGAAAACTTGAACAAGATCGCCTTGGTGGAAGAAAAATACTTGTATAGAACATTGGTCCGTAACCTTATCTAAATAAAATGCACAATCGCGTTTACAAAAATGAGGCGTCAGTAACGGTGTCGCGAGTTCAATTGTTTTTACCCATCTCAAAAATGCCCAACGTGCCTAAAGAAGTTTTTACTTCAAAAAGGTGAGCACAAAAGAAGTATTTATTAAAACTTATCCCCTAAAAGGGTTAATTAAACAGGGGATGAAAGTTTCAATGGAAGTTTGTAATTTTTGCCGATGCGAAATCCCATCGGGTACGCGGCTTGTAATCAGTCGTTCATTTTTAATAGTTTTTGGCTGTAGCTTTGATAATAAACAATTAATCTGACAAAAGGAGCTTTAAAAGAGACTGTCGCGCGCGCCAGTGCAATCGCAACGCGACAGGCCGCGCGAGGCAACCGCGCACAATTGCCGCTTTATGTTTGGACACACCTTTAAGAGGCCGGCGACACGGCTCGCAACTACAAATCGAGATGTTTGCAAAATTCAATTCCAAGCACGTTGCGCTAGTGTGAATGCCTGTCGGAGCGATATACACCTACAGTGAGCAATACTACCACGCACACATTATTGCTTGACGCGATAGCACTACAAGCTTTCGAAAATTTATGATAAATTTGGATGTGTTCCGTAATACAAAAAATTATGAATGAAAACTTAATGTATTTCCATTTTATTTTCGATAATTTGAAACTTGGTAACAAAAACTATGCTTCTGCGGAAACAATATTACAAATATTGTTGTTTATAATACAGAAAAAACAATATGAAAACATGTCATTTACGCTGTAAAAATGTACGAAATTCAATTCGCTTAACTTCATTTAAAGGTAAGTTTTTGGAAATAAAAAGTCATAGGAGCCTAGATAAATACTGTCTCCATCCGAATATCAACATAATATAGTGGAAATATGCTCAAATTGCAAATGATTTATGTATTACGTTTGTATGGACAATTCATGCGTCGCCGCATTCTTAATAAGAAATCGTGTCTTCGTTCAGAACTTCTGATGACACGAACGGACAAACAGGAAACATGAATATCTATAAGTATGGTGTATAAGGGTTGTTTTGATCACCCTAACAATCAAAGTAACAGCTATTTTAAACACTTGATAATATTAACGATTGATCGACGGACAACTTGACCCCACATCCTTTAATGATAATAGTTATGTCTGTCATTAGAGGGGCTTGTGGCTAAGAAATAACAGCTGCACGGGACGATCGATTAGGTAAAGCTACGCTTGCCGGGGTTGGTCCGTGGATGGGCCCGATCATCTTTACATACCGAGACTCCTCCGTGCCTCAGAAAACACGTTAAGCCGTTGGTCCCGGCTGTCATTTGTAGATCTTTGACAGTCGTTACGGGTAGTTAGAAGCTCAAAAGTCTGATAACCAGTCTTACCAGGGGTATCGTGTTATCTAATAACTAGGTTGTGGAGGTCAGATAGGCAGTCGCTCCATGTAAAATACTGGTATTCAGCTGCATCCGGTTAGACTGGAAGCCGACCCCAACATAGTTGGGAAAAGGTTAGGCACATGATGAGTTATGTCCGTAATTAGTTTTCACACAATCTCAGGTCTAATGGTTCTATCCGGGTAAATATTGACGTCTTGGGTTCTACTCCCGGGTCGGGATAATAAGGTGGTGTTGTGTATTTCCGGGGTATTGTTGCCTCAATTAATGACTATAATATTATCTACCTTGTCCCGTCTAATCATCTACTTGAGATTCCAATATACTAATAACAAAAAAATTAACAATTTGATTTAATTCCACCTTGTGTACCTATTTCTATATAGCATCTCTAAAAATACTCTTGTTTTATTGTTATTTCTAGGTAAATTTTTATAAAATACAGTAGATTTAGTAACCTGTTCCGCTTAGCTATTTCTAAAGAGCCATAAAAAACCTTGAAAGAAATCGACACATGTTTCACCTCTCAGCTAGGCATCCTCAGGATGACGATTGACTTGTCGCGAACTCGAACACGTCGTGTTCGGCGGCCACACCGAGCGCTGAACGCAGAGATTTACTTACTCAGAAGAGAGATTTTACTCAAAATATATCCAAGTCTATTGTATTTTTAATGGATTTCCGCAAGGTCACGCCTGAATTATAACACACACACATATAGACATAACTTGCAGGAGGACGGATTGGTTGTTTTTTTTAAATCATAATAAGATCTTATTATGATTGATTGATTTAAGTAATAAAAGTACTATGATCCGTCCAGGAGGACGAATCATAAAATTGCAGGAGTAAGTTTTACAAAATGTCGCTTAGATCAATTAGCCTTTCAACCGTCGCACAGCGATTCGATTAGAACATGCTAGCTAGACAAAATTATTTATTGGGGTATTTTGCTTCGTACGGCTTTCTTATGATGTTTTAATGCAGTTTCAACACAAAACACCCAAATAAAAGACGGCAGGGTCACGCGTACCAAAAAAAAACAACAAATGGCAATCAATATTTCGTATATTGAGATAGGTAAACAAATAACAATCCTAAACTTATTAACAACAGTCATAAAATACTCAGCTACTTATAACCTAGCTACTAATTACACAAAGGCACATAATGGGACATCATTATTACTCATAAAAATTTTTTTCTTTGTATAACATGCAGATCATAAAACTAACTTAGTATTAAAAAAATCAATATGATTTAACTAATAATAAAGGATACACAGCTTAGAAATTTATTTTACAACACTAAATTCTTCTTCTGAAGAATCTTCTACGTTATAATCTGACATACTAATATTTTGATAAAAATTACTAAGACTTACACTAGAACTTATATTTACAGTAAGAGGTATTATTAATTCTAAAACCTCAGAAGGAAGTTTACTTGTCGGTTTTTTGTGAACTTCTCTAAGACCATTTATTACAGGATCAGATGTGATTAGCAACATATTAAGTAAATCCCTATTTGTGCTAATACGTGAATGTTTTTGAGTATTGTGCTCTCGGAATCTTATACAATCTTTATTGCGCGCTTCCTGAGCTTCCTCAGAAAGCTGTCCGATAGGTAGAAGAGCCAATTTCACAATATCGACACTGCACAAGAATTTTGTGCACAGTAACAGGCATGTAATACCACGAATAGAGACTAAGGTACAATTTTTTTGTGTCCTGTGTGAAAGAATTAAATATAGCAACATCAATATTGTAACCCAAAGCCAAAGTTCTAAGGATAGTGGCAAACTTCTTAATTAGAGTCACATCTACACCTGTAATATCTGAAGCCTGTTCAGGATTCTCAAAAAACCGACGAGCAGTATTCCCATCATTCGTATTACCGAATCCTGGTTTTGGTTTATCTACAATTAAACCCATTTCAGCCTTAAACCCTGAAGCCTGAAGTCTAATTTCTGCACGCGTTTCGTTTACAAAAATCTGTTCCTCGGGAGGGTAACACTCAATTTTTGCCTGCCTTACACTATACAATGATGGAAATACCTGATGTCCTGCTTTGATGCTCCACTTTCTTGTTTGTTTATAGGAATGGCTTGTAGATTTGGCGTCTACGTAGTATGCCAAAGCCTCGTCTTTGATGCTCCACTTTCTTGTTTGTTTATAGGAATGGCTTGTAGATTTGGCGTCTACGTAGTATGCCAAAGCCTCGTCTTTGATGCTCCACTTTCTTGTTTGTTTATAGGAATGGCTTGTAGATTTGGCGTCTACGTAGTATGCCAAAGCCTCGTCTTTTGATAAACATCTTGGACCTTCGTGAACACCCACACTTTTTTTCATTACTTAACAGTTTTCAGGACTGTGACTTGCTTCTTTAATCACTGAAGCCAAGTTCCTATGTCCGGACAATCGTGCCGATATTTCAGCTGCCACTACCAATTGGTTCACATGCCGTGATTGAAGAAGGTCGTCCACGTGCCTCCTTTTCGTTTTTTCACTAGCTTCAGTGAAATCTACTGATGGCCGCCCAGGAATCGAAACCTTTCCTGATGATGATGGTGCTGAGTGCAGGACGGATACTTTGAACGTAAAATACCCAGCCAACCACTCAGAGTTCTTAGTCAGGAAGCGATCGCGGTGTTTCCCAGACCTTTCCCATTTTTCTGTCAACTTGGATGCCGATCTTCCAATTATCATTTTGACTTCCCTCGCAGATGCTTCCGTGATATTTGTAAAATCATTTTTCATCGATAGAAAATCATATAATCTACTATTACGGTTCTCTTTGGGATATTTCTGCCATTCATCAAAAAACTCTATTTTTGAGACTGTTCACCGACTGTTCTCTGTTTTTCAGATTTCGAATTCTCAATTCGAAATCTGAAAAACAGGCAAAAAAACAAAGTTGTACTCAAGTGCGCAAGCTGAAATGACTACGATTTAAAAGCTAATAGTTATAGCTATGATATATATAATTTCTAGCCCGGGTACATGAGGGTACAAGTAGTTTCTAGTTCAATGAATACAGAAAATCGTCAAAAACTAATAAAATTATTTAAACTCAACGTAATAATAAAAAGTGCGGTTAAAGTATTTACGTTTACTAATTATAATTAAAAAGTACATACCTTTAACTTGAAGATCCATCACTAATATTAAAAAAAAAACTTAAACTCGCTGACATATAGTGTTACTTCGGTAAGCGTAAAAATGAACTAAATAAGTAATTTTTTAACCCTTTCTTTTAATACTTCCTTCATTACCTTATCAGTAGTTGACATTAGCGCAAAATAATTATTGGAATTGGGACAAATGGGGTTCTGGCTAGGTGCTCAGGTAATAAATTCCAGGAAATTCAACAGTGACTTTTGTCCAGCTAGCATGTTCTAATCGAATCGCTGTGCGTCGATATGCAAAATCTATAAATACATGATTGAAATGATCTAGAGTTCAAACCGCACCTAAAAAAAGACTACCTATCGTATCCTAATCGACGTTTAACAACCACAATTTTCTAGACCATTAAAGACAAATTTGATTAATTTTCGCCATTTCCCAGTACTCTGTGATAAAGCAGCCCTATTTATCTCATGACGTCACGCAACAGCGGCGTGTGCGCAAGTTATCGCGCATTAAAAGACAAGTGCACCACTGATTTATTGACTGACAGTCTGACACTTAGTCATAAAGTCACAACTCAGACACAGTTACGATATTGCTTCTTACGAAAAATAATGGTTACTTGGAATTCTAAACTGCCTTTGGTGTAGTAGTTGCAAAACACAATAACACTTTGCTCAACCCGGGAATCGAACCCATTATGGGGTCCTGGGTTCGATTCCCGGGTTGGGCAAAGTGTTATTGGGTTTTTCCATTGGAATTTCTCAGTAGCAGTCTTTTTTTTCTTTTCTTTTTGGGTGGGAAATTGTCAAATGACTTCTCCCACTCTGGGCGGAGCGGGAGGGCGTGTCAGACTCTTACTGATTAAAACCCACCCGTGTTCCTTCAGTTGCGTATATTTTGCCCGGGGCCACGGTATCCCTTTCGGACTTTCCTGCGACCCCGGCAGGCATCGGCTCTAGCGGACCCCGTCAGTTGTGCTGATATCTCTATAAAGCGCATGTGGAACATAATGCGCCGTCGACCCGGGCCTGGTCCTTATCGATTGGCGAGCTACCCATTGCTAACCGTCCGCAAGCCCGCGCCTACGGTGGCCGAGAATCGGCCTGGGATTCCCATCAGTAGCAGCCTGGAGGGGCAATATGCTCGCCCCCTATTAGAAAGAAAGAGACAGAAAAAGTATTTATTGAGTGGGCTGTAATCCACCACGCGGGCCCAGTGCGGGTTGGTAGATGTCACATGTCTTCGAATTTTCGGTTCTAGGACATGCCGGTTTCCTCACGATGTTTTCCTTCACCGTTTTGAGAGCAGTGGTGATGAAATAATTCACACAAAGTAAAGCGCCTGCCTAGTTTTGAACCCAGGACCTACCACCCGCTAGTTACCACTGGGCCACTACTCATCATAAAACTGGTTTTAAGTGAATGTTTTTTGATGAAAACATTGTTTCACCTAATTTGAAAACTCAAATTATCCGAAAGTCAGATAGCAATGTTCATAATGAAGTGCAGTTTATCTATAGTAGTATTATAATATGCGAAAGTAACTTTACTCTGTCTGTCTGTCCAGTGTTACTGTTTCACTGATGTTTGGCACTCGGATAGAGCTTGACCTAGATCAGGACATAGGATACTTTTTATCCCGGTAGGATATTCCCGTGAGATATTTTCCGACTTCAACGCGGGCGAAGCCGAGGGCAAAAGTCAGTGAGCAATAAAATCAGGAGGTGCCAATCTTGACAAAATATTAGTGATGCAACGAATACTACTTTTACGAATACGAATACGAATATCAAACCTACTATTCGGCGAATACGAATACGAATACGAATATCTCGCCATGGTAATAAAAGACTAATAGTCTAGTACTACATAGACGCAGCCATTACTAACGTTCGTCTAAGTTACTTAGGACTTACTATCCTACCTTTTGTTCATACAAAAGAAATACAGACCATATAACTACTTACTTGGTAATTTATCGAAGTGTTTCCATATGTCACTTTGATCTCGTTTACGAGAAGACATTTTCTATTCAACTTCAACTTCTTTCACTTCGCAGCAGCCTCAGAAAATAAAAATAAACATGTGTGCAATTCACACGTGGTAGAAGTGAAACCTTCAAAAATTTTGGCTTCAAGAAAACGAAAAAAAAAAATAACATGTATGACAGAATTGTTTCTCTTTAAAAGTTCTAAAAAAAAGTCCGTAACAGCATACATCACGCTTTTATCAGTAAAAGCGGAACTTTAAAACGTTAGGTAAAAGTACTGGGTCTTATGAGACTGGTCATCTCTTATCTGCCAGGGCTTATTTTTAATCTTATATTTTTCAATTGTTTTAATTATTTTTTGTACATTGTTCTCACATATAGAAGCAACCAGAATAATGTACCCAGAATTTTGTAATATCTATATTTAAAAGAGTGGCCTTGGAGTTTCTTGCCCGTTCTTCTCCATAGAGATCTACGTTTTGGAATGGGCAACTAGCTTCAACTTTCTAACTGACCGATTCTTTGACAGTTCAAAAGTGCCTATAAATGGTTTAATTGAAATAAATGCTTTGAGTTTGAGTATAATCTTATATCACGCCCTTCCCCCTCATACACATCATAAATACGCGCGCAGTACTTGATCATTATTTTGCTGCGATGTTATTTTAAAACTGCGATATCTCCTAAGATATTCATTGAAATCGAATGATGTAAAGGCCAATTTTGTTTTAAATTAAATACTTGTGATGAATAATGTAGTTATTAGATAAGGATTAATATCATGTTTATAAAAACACCTTCGCAAATAATGCATTATTTTAGAACAAATTTGGTTAGCATAAAAAAGGTTATAGTGAGCCAACCTTAAAAGATAGACATATGCTGTCGCGGACTTTTTTTTTTGAACTTTTAAAGGGAAACAATTCTGTCATACATGATTTTTGCGAAACTTTAACCGTTTACGCAGCGTACGCAGCGGAAGCTCTCAAAAGGAAAAATAAAACCCCCCGATTTTGAAACATTCTTCATTGGTGCTCAGCTCCTATTAGTCTTAGCGTAATGATGTATAGCCTATAGCCTTCCTCAATAAATGGGCTATCTAACACTAAAATATTTTTTTTAAATCGGACCATTAGTTCCTGAGATTAGCGCGTTCAAGCAAACAAACAAATTCTTCAGCTTCAGAGAACCACAAACATAAGAAACACTGTATAATGCTTCCTATCTCATTTTCTCCCACGTTAAATCTTATGAATTTATGTTTGTCTCTTTTTACTGTCGCTTTTTCGTTTCATCGACTTTCAAATCACAACGATACTAAAGAAGTTTTCACTTCAATAAAACAATATTCTCTTGTTTGCTTTCGACTGACAAATGAAATGAAAGGAATGAATGAATCAATCAATCCATGGTTCGTATTGATAGGAAAACTCCCGGGCCGCGGCACTGTATAAACTATGGCCGGGGAGTCCCCCGTCGCGTCGTCGTTGCGGTTAAGGCCCTTGCACACGTTGTATTTTTACGTGCCGACGACGCGCGTTTTTCAAGTCTGCCAGTAATTAGATTTGCGTACAAACATATTAATTTTTAAATATTCGTATTAGTATTCGTATTAGTATTCGCCGAATACGAATATTCGGTGAATGTCTACTATTCGGCGAATACGAATATTCGTATTCGTATTCGTTGCATCACTACAAAATATTGTTGTCACACAAATCACAGTTAGCTTACGATACATCCATTCTAGGAGAAGTGGTGGCCCAGTGGTAACGGCCCCAACATACGAGTCGTGGGTCGTGGGTTCGAACCCTGATAGCCGCTTTACTTTGTGTAAATAATTTTGTCCACACTGCTCTCAAAACGGTGAAGGAAAGCAACGTGAGGAAACCGGCATGTCCTAAAACCGAAAATTCGAAAACATGTAACATTTATATGCTTATACTATACAATATCGCCCATGTGCCCGACCGCATTTTTCTGAATAATCATGAAAAATGATCGAAAAATAACTTTAACTTTGGTTTACGTTAGCATTTTTTTTTCATTAACGCAAATTTTTTTTTCTTTCTCCCCCTATGATTTTACGAACTCACACTTGTGTTTAAAAAAAAAATCGTTGGACAAATTTTTATAAAAATGTTAGTTAATCTGATAAAATAACTCATAAGCTAGTAGAAATAATAAACAGAATCCAAATCGAGCCAACAACATCGGAGATATGGCAAACGCTACTCAAAATATAAAAAAATTAATAACATGAAAAAAATTTTTAGTTAATCCGATAAAATAACTCATAAGCTGGTAGAAATAATAAACAAAATCCCAAATCGAGCCAACAACATCGGAGATATGGCAAATGCTACCCAAAATATAAAAAAATAACATGAAAAATAAAGTTATTTTTTAAATAAAGATATACAATGTCGCCCATCGGCATGTGCCCGCACATGCCGATGGGCGACATTGAATATCAATTCTAGTCATCCCATTTCATCTAGATGCTAAACCGATGACATCACAATAAACAAGAACCTAATAAATCATCTAAAGTGCTGTCAATTAAATAGGAGTGAGCCATTTAACAGCTTATTATATTTAAAGGCTTTATTAATGATGACAAACGCCCTTTGTTCCAAAGTAGGTTTGGATTAATAGTAATGAATTTCATCTCTGAATTCTACGACAGTGAGCCAAAATTTCTAATTCAAATAAAAAATACTACCTTGTTCCTAAATAATTTATAAAATCTAGGCGGAACATAGGCATATAATTGAATTGATTTTAATGTAGAAGATAGGTTATGTTCATGTTTTAATTTAATTTTGATATAATTTTAATTTGATTTAATTTAATGTTAATCTAATTCTGATTTGCTGTTGTTTTAATTTTGTTTTGATTGTATTTTAACTTAATTTAAATTTGAATTGTAATTTTGATTTTAATTTTTGATTGAAATTTTGATTTTAATTTAATTGTTGGTTTTATCTAATCTAATTTCAATATATCATGATCTAATTTCATTTTTTTCGTCACTTATTGGACAATACTGTATACTTTCGTGTTATTATTGTCATCGACACGCAAAGAAGTTGCGTTCTACTAGATGTGCCCATGGACATGTTTTGTGTTTGAAGAATTTTGAGCAATACAACTGTAGGTACTCCCTCCTTAATCGGTCCCGCCGAAGATTCAGTACTCACATTCCTGCTATAACATCCCGCCAATCATTTATAAATGTCACTAAGATATAAAAAAAAAGATTTTAATAATTATAACATTTATAACATAAAGTTCAACGAAGATTCTATACACTCCATACAACAATATTCGATTAAACTGTCAAACTAAAACTGTAAAAAAAGAGCAAGTTTTTGATCGATCGGCGCACACGCAGCTTGGTTATTTTCTGATCGTTACTTTGTTTATTTTCGCGAAACAGGTTATTTCCGACCATGGTGTGTAATGACTTCATTTTTGTGGTCAGTTCAACAGATAGGTACAATATTTTATTAAATTCTTAGAAATCTTTGGACTCCTTCAAATATTGGGTTTGTTCTGATGCCCCCTAAGTGATTGACCGAGTTAAAATTTTATCAAGGTCGATTCGGTCGAAGTCAAGGTGATTCGTTGGGTGCATTTGATGCACCTAAGTGAGAATGACGGGCATACAGACAAACATAATTTTCTGGACCTTCGCCAATACTGATTCTGTGAGGGACGTTAAGAATGAAAATGGAGTAAATGATAGTGTGACGATTGACAGGGGTGAATAGAAGAGAGAAACAATTTGAAACGACTTCAGATGGGGCAAGGGTCGGAAAAACAAGTGAACTTAAGCCAAAACGATATAATAAAACAACTGCATCTAGTACCTACTCATAAGTAAATGTCTTTTATTTTCGAATGTGGAAAATATAAAGGATGTTGCATATGTCTTAGTGTAGGACACATTCCGCCACAATACAAACAAATTAAAACAAGCAAATTACTTAAAACAAGCTTTTGCTTGTGACTTTGCCCGCATGGAGGTCGGATAAAAAATCGATGGTAGATACCTATGTACCGTACCTACCAAGGTCCTATCAATTTTCATCGAAATCCGTCCAGCCTATAAAGCGTGAACCAGGGAGTGATTAATAAAAAATCTAAAAAGACTTTTTCTCAAACATGCATGGAAATATTGTCATTATTTTCGAACAAAGAACACGCGAAGTATCGAATTTACGACCAAAGAAAATCAAATCCATTGCAGGCGCGTTTTTTGAATTTGGAACATTACAACGCTCCAGCAATGTTGTATGAAATGGCGTGCTGGGGTTATTAAATACTCTTTGATTGGATCTCTTTTACCATTCTTTGCATACCAAAGTTCTCTTTGCTTAGTACAAATTGCGTTCACGTAGCTGTATAGCCTTAGATGCGTTTGCCTTTCGGCACAGATGATAAATAGAAGATTGCCGGCAAAGTTGAAAATTCGTCTTGATTTAATAGATAATTAAAATGAGTTCCAACGGTTCAGAGAGTGAAATGGAGATTGATTGTACTTCACCAGATTTAAGATCAGAAGCCAAATTAGCAATGGAAAACCTGCTTCCAGCGAAGTCAAAAGAAAAATACATGAAAGTATATGAAAATTTTATGATTTGGAAAAACGAGAATAAAGTGAACATTTTCCACAAACTGTGTATTTTTGGCGTATTTTAATAAGATTACTAAAACTAAAAAGCCATCTACATTATGGGCAATTTATTCCATGCTGAAATGTACAGTTCATGTTACTATTTTTTAAACATTGTGAGATACCTATACCCACTTGAAAGAGCTTTTCAAGGAGACCCTTTGCTATTAACTCGACTTTTGCCAATTGTAAGTCAATTCAGAGTTAATGACTGATTTGATTTTTTTATTTTAGGTGACCACTCGGTCATCTAAGTTTAGGAATGTTCTTGGCCCCCAATAGCCATAAGTGGTATATCAATGGATAGAGCTTTATAAGAGAAACATTTCTAGTGCTTACCGGCTTAGCTTAAAAAAAAGAGAAACATTTGTTAGTAAAACGAATTAATCGTTTAACGAATGATGCAATAAAAAAAAAAAAAACATTTTTAACCGAATTTCAAAAGGAGGAAAGGTTCTCAATTTGATTGTATTTTTTTTTTCAAAAGCTCTTATAAAAAAAGACGATTTAAAAAAACACTACTAAGTAAAAATAACTAATTTCGGAAGTCGGTGGCAAAAAATGAAAATAATAACCAAAGACGCTTGACCTCCGAAATTAAAGTTATTTTTCAGTTTGTAGTGTTTTTTTTTCGAAGTGGGTTGTTTTTTTTTTTGTAAAAACTTTTTATTGAATTTTTTATTAATCATAGTCTGGCCAGGAATTTTTTAATCAACTCACTAAATAGCGATACATTTTTTAACATACTAATACTTTGTATCCATTATAAACAGATGCGTGAAGGTCGTCTCTAAGTTGATTTGAATTTACACGTGAAATTTTGAACACTTTTACTTACGTGTTCATCGAACAACTGTGCTAACTGTCTACATTGTGTATCTATTTACCAAAGAAGTTCTGGTCATACTTAAACTGTCATTTTAATCAATGAGCAAACATTGCACTTCTTAACGAAACACTTAAGTCAATTGTGGCTGTGTATCTTTGTAAACGTCTGGTTGTAATTAAGTGACATGCAAGCAATAACATGCTTTATTATCATCGTTGTAAGACAGTCCTTAATTCGAAATAGCGTGAAGGTCGAATTTGGTAAGTAGATACAGGTGGTTTGAGACAAGAGACAGATCAAACAAAAAATGGATGAAGTGTGTGAACGATGATGTGGCTAGGAAGAAAGTGAACTCTGAGATCCGTCATTTAATGACATTAATAACTACCTCACCGCCGTATATCTACATTGACGTTGTGATGGGGATTGCGCGCTCCTCAACTTAAGGTCTGTGTCGGTAGAGTTTACTTTGCCGGAACAGGTCTAAGGTGAGGAGCCAGACCAAGAGAGATACATAAATCCGCAGGGCAACATGTGGCCAGCTGCTGAGCAGTAGCGACCCAACAAACTCTATCTCCCGGGAGAAGTCTTGTTCCTCACTTCTGGCTTGCCTTTATTGGCCGGTTGGAGTGAACACTGATAAGAAACAGAGCTTCCACCTCTTTCTTATCTTTACTGGCTGGCTTGAGTGAAGATTCGCAAGAGCAAACGTGCTCGGAGGAAGGAAGTATTCCAGTAAGATGCTGGTAGGGATCTTGACCGTACTTTCGGGATTGTCCTGATAGTCGTGAATACCTCTCCACTATTCATAAACATCTCAGGACATGTTGTCTCCTTGTCGCTATGACACAATGTGCTAGCGACCGCTTTCGGGGGGCCAATAATTGAGTGTGCAAGTCACCCCCTGCTATTTTATCCGTGTATTTTATATAAAAAAATGGTCTGGCAGGGGCCATAGTCTTTCCATAGTCCTAGATACCAGTTCAGTTAAGCCACCCAAACCCTTAATCTTTGTTTCCATATCCTGCAACAGCCCTACACCAACCGGGGATTGTCCTTGAGTGCACTTGCTTAGTGCATACGGGGATAATCATCGGTTGGTGCCTCATTTCATTAAAAGCGTCTAACGGGCTTCTGCGAGTTGGCTTCGGCCCCTCGTACGTCTTGTAAAGGTCCGGTACTCCAGGGTCCCGATATATGTCAAAGAAATTTTTAATAATAATTATATGAATGTAGAGCAGTGGTGGCCCAGTGGTAATGGCCGTGACTTATGAGTTGTAGGTCGTAGGTTCGAACCCAAACAGGCGCTTTACTTTGTCTAAATTATTTCATCACCACTGCTCTCAAAACGGTGAAGGAAAACATCGTGAGGAAACCGGCATGTCCTAGAACCGAAAATTCGAAGACATGTGACCAACCCGCATTGGGCCCGCGTATTGGATTACGGCTCACTCCCTCTCTCAGAGGAGGTCTGTGTCCCAGCAGTGGGAACATTTATAGGCTGATGATGATGATATGAATGTATGGAAGAATGGAACCTCAGCCCAATTTATTTGTGATCAACGGAGTCATCCGTTGACCACAAATAAATTGGGTTGAGGGCAGGAGATGATGACTATGATGATTGATAACTATGTATAGGTGACGGAAAATATCGTGTTCCTCACTCGTCTCGACATAAAATGTTCTATAGCTTCAACATGCAGAGAGCAATCGTTTTGATCCATGCTTTCTACCTCAGGTCAAAAATGAATTTGCTTTGAAGTGCGATAGGCACTTTGTTTTCTTTTTCAGGTGGTTAGTGAATAATCACTAACCTGGTGTCAGAGTTTTTATGACGCCCATGGACGTCTGACTTGGCTTTACATACCGCCGAGAAATATCCCTCAGGCATGCCGGTTTCTTTCACTGTTTTTGAAGCAAGTGATAATTATACAATACGCACATGAATCCGAAAAGTCAGAGGTGCGTGCTTTGGGTTCGAACTCGAGACCTGTGACTTCGCAGTCCGACGGTCACACCATTAGGCTATCACTGCTACCTGTCAGGTACTTAGAGGTTCATATTAAAATTAACATAACATGAAGGCGTAAATTGTTTCAACAAGCTCATTTCGCTTTTAGTTTGGTTGGCAACAATGTTGCTATAAAATGTTTTTGCAATGATGAATGAACAAGTAAAACTTGCTTTTGTTCCAGACAGCTTTGTTTGGGCAAAAATGTTGCTTGGCCGGTGTTTACTCCAGAAAGTAATTTTGTAATTCTGAGGTTGACTTGTTTGGTGAAAAGAATTTGGAGCCAGAATGTTGTCCACGTGACCAGTTACAAACCCAAATTAAAAAAAGAAAGAAAGAAATAAATAAAGAAAGAAAGAAATAAAGAAGGAAAGAAATAAAGAAAGAAAGAAAGAAAAAATTATAAATGAATGAATCACTAATAAGTTCCAAGAGATGTAGTCACAGCACTAGTATATCTTCATATCTTTGTCCTACGTTCCGCCATTGAAATACTAGTGCTGTGACATTCTGGCTACTCATAGGTAATTTGTGTGTACAGTGCGTTCATTATAAAGGCTCCCGCAGACAGGCGCGACGCGACGGTGCGACGGATTCTGGTAGAACAATTTCCAAGGAGTTTTCATAGAAAATTTCTACTAGAGTCGCGTCGCGCTTGTTTGCGGGAGCCTTTTCTTGTCCCGTGATGCGATTGGTAGCACTGTTCTGTAAGTCGCCATTTTGAACTCTATTAGTATTGAAACTAAGCTTGACAAGCAATGGTGCAAATATGACGCAAGGGAACTTGTCCCTTGTAGTGCTCGGTAGCACGACGCCGTCGCCGCTGCACCGCCACCGCGCCGCCACCGCGCCACCACCGCGCTGCCACCGCGCCGCCACCGTGCCACCACCGTGCTGCCACCGCGCCGCCACCACGCCGACACCGCACCTGGCTGTGTATATGCAAGGTCGCCACCCCGCTGCCGCACTGCCACCGCGGATTGTAAAGTGATATAGCAAAATCAAGCGGCGACGGCGCGGTGACGGCGCGGTGGCGGTGCGGCGGCGGCTCAGTCTACATGGTCATGCGGCGCGGCGACGGTGCAGTGGTGGCGCGGCTTTGGCGGCGCAGATGCGGCGTCGTGTTGTCCAGCACTTAGGGTTTTCAAAAACCGTAGTAACAATGGTAGCTAGTCCAGTATGGTAGAATTTAAGGTATTGTTTTTCGTTTCTCGGTGGCAATAAATGAAATAGGTAACATAACATTATGCCAGTATTCCTCGAAGGGTTAGGCAGAGGTATACTTATAGTACACCCACATTTCGCCAATTATGTTTAAGTCCCATGTAATAGGGGGCGAGCCTATTGCCATCAACCAGGCACAAATCCAGACTCCGGGCTGCTACTGAGAAATTCCTGGTGGAAAAATCCACAATCACTTAGCTCAACCTGGGAATCGAACACAGGACCTTATAGCGAGGGGAGCAATAGCGCTTGCGACCATTAGACCATCAATGCAGTCCAATTATAATCAACATATATTAAACCTGCTGTTTTGTAAAGAATCTGAGTCAATCAATGGTATGGCAATAAATCTATGTCATCGCCATAAAAATATAGAACATAATATTAACACTATGTGAAGTTGTTATACACAAACAAAAGTCTATGGATGCATTAGCAAGTTAACAATTCTGAAGGAAAACATTGCAGAAAACCCACAAGATTGTGAGTCTTATGACGAAATCCAGTGCGTTTCTCAGAAACTGCCTTGTTTATTTATGCAACGGTTATAAAAGTACACACTCGGCAATATATCGTTGCTTTATCTTCAACAGAATAGTTATAGCAACGATTTAGAGATGAAATAGATATAGGAAAGAGATGTTATGACAGTTGCGAAACGCGGTGGCTTGTAGATGCGGCCAAATACCTAATATTTATTGGCGTTGAAAGATCCATTCACCGTAATGGATGTATGTATGGAAAGTTTGAGATCAATCATCCATGTTAATAAATAAAACAGTTAAAGAAGAGTACTGAGGCGACTGGTACCACTCGTGACACATTCTTTTGTATGATCGAAATTTTTGTACAGTTACAAGGAAAAAGATTGAAATAAAAAGCAAAACATATTCTGGTTGGTTTGCGGGCAAAGGCTTCGTTTCTGCAAATAGATAAAGAGGGAAGGAGCGATATTTTAGGGCAACAAGTCCCTAATCCAATATTTCTTACAATGTTTTTACAATCTTTATATTTGCTTGCTTTTCGTATGTGTTTCCAGTTACTCCAATTGTCATCAATTTTTCAAGCACTTCCTGGCATCCGATTGAAATGAAGTTTGGCATTCTATACAACTACCGAGACATTTTGAAAAAATTATCCATGTAGCTGGTCTGATGATAGAGCCGGAAGTTGGAAATAGAAACTCCTCAATCAAATAAAATAGTAACATCGTGTTTGGACTTATTGGTTATTTATTTAATACTTCAAGCACAGAAATGTACAGAGGCGGACTTAATGCCACAGGCATTTTCTACCAGTCAACCTTTGGGTGATGCAGAGACAAACTGTGGTAGGTGCAATTACGAAAATGGAGGAAAAAAATAACTCAAATATAAGGATACACATATACTTATTATAAACTATAAATATAATATACATATAGGCCTAATTACATATATAAAATAAGTACAAATAAATACACATAAATACATGAATATACTAAATAAAATAATAAGACAAACAATGGGAAAACATTAGCGTTGTGATGATACTGCCAGCTTCTTACGAATGTGCTCACGAACTTTAACTTTAAAGGATAATCGGTTGGTTGCCATCCTGATTTCCAGGGGGAGTGCATTCCACAGAGAAATAGACTGAACGTAGAAGGAAGAGTGAATGAAGTCTGTGCGGTGAGTGGGACATTGAAGAACGCGATTATTTGATGACCGTAGATTCTTATTGTGGTTGTTACAAATATACTGAAAGTGGGGGGCTAGATAACTAGGGGAAGTGGGAGAGTCAAGAAATGAAAACAAGGTGGTCAGCGCCCTTTGCTCTCTACGCTGGCGTATGGGCAACCACTTTAGAAGCGACCGATGCGCAGAGACATGATCATATTTACGCAGATTGAAAACGAATCGAATGCAGTTATTGAGAAGACGGTCAAGTTTGTCGAGGAGATCTGCATTCAGGTCATAGTAGCACACATCACCATAATCGATGATAGGGAAAATTAAGGACTGCACAAGCATTGTCTTCGTACTTGTTGGTAGTAGGTTTTTCAGTCGGTACAAGGCCCGCAGCGTTCCAGTAACCTTCTGGCTGACCTTTGTGACTTGAGTACGCCAGTTCAGAGTACTGTCAATGTGCAAGCCTAGATCCTTCACATCAGTACTAAATGGGACGACCGTACCATTAAAGAGAACTGGTGGCAAGGTTGTACCATCCACCTTACTCATACTCCGAGAACTTCCGATGATGATCGCCTGACACTTATTAGGGTTTACTGCTACGCCAAATCTATCAGCCCAGGTTTTTATGGCTGTCAAATCCCTATTTAATTTGTCGATAGCGTCAGGTATTTCTTCAACCCTCCCTTGACAGTACAACTGCAAGTCATCTGCATACAGATGATACGCACACTGAAGCTCGGAAGTTATAAGATTGATAAATATAGAAAACAGAAGAGGAGAAAGAATACCGCCTTGTGGAACGCCAGTATCCAAATCACACCAGCATGATGAAGAATCTCCAACATGAACGGACTGCTGACGTTCCTGAAGATAAGAGGAGAACCATTCCAGTGCCTCGGGAGAGACCATAATATAGGACAGAATGGCTAACAGGATATCGTGACTGACGGTATTAAAGGCATTCGAGAAATCAACCAACACTAGTGCAGTAACTTTGGTATCTTCCAGTCCTGCCCTTATATCGCCAGTCACTTTAAGGAGGGCGGAAACAGTGCTGTGCCCTGGCCTGAACCCAGATTGAAGAGGGCTAATGAGTGAGTTGCGATGAACAAAATTGGAAAATTGTTTGTGGACGCAGGCCTCGAGCACTTTGGATAGGAAGGGGAGGATAGAAATGGGGCGGAAATGGGTAGGAAGAGAGGGATTAGAAACCTTAGGTAGTGGACGAACATAAGCTTTACGCCACAGGGAAGGGAATACACCGGTATATAAGGAAAAATTAACAATGTGGGTAATCGCGGGTAGGAGATGATCCAGGATAGTAATGATCATACCACGAGTGATATTGTCACATCCTACCGCTTTTGATTTAATAGATAGGATGATTTTTTTGATCTCTCCCGGTTCAACTGGGACGAAACTGAAAGGATTAATAAGGGGACGCGTTAGACCAGAAATTAGGGACAGAGTTTGTTGTTTGGTTAGACGATCCATGGTAGGAACAGAGGAGAAATAACGGTTGAGATCGTCCAAGTCAATTGAATTTGGAAGGTCTAAATGTCGCGGTTTGCCGATACCAAGAGTTCCAAGAAATTTCCAAATATCGGCAGAAGAGCAAGAACTGATAGTGTCTAGAATGTGGCGGCGTTTAGCATTGCGTATCATCTGATTGCATCTATTCCTTGCAGCTTTGAACAGTGTCCAGTTCTCATCAGTACGATCCCTTTTAAATTTACGGAACGCGCGGTCCCTTCGTCGCATTGCCATCTGTATTCCTCTTGTCATCCATGGTGCAGGTGGGCGTTTTAATTTCACTTTTTTGACGGGAGCATGGATGTCATAAAGTTTGACCACAACATTATTGAGGAGCGCAACCTTGTCGTCAACCGAAATGGCTTCCGTCATAGGATCCCAATTGACCACAGACGCATCTTCCTTGAGTTTCTCAACATCCATTCGCGCAAAACAACGCCTGTACAGAACCTTGGGTTTGAGTTTGGGAGGTTTCAGGATATATGAAAGGAAAATCATGTCGTGATGAGAAAAACCAGGAGCGTCATGTTGACCATGGGAGACGAGGGAAGGATTCGAGGTGAGGATCAGGTCGAGCCAGGTGTCATCGCCGACAGTGTTATGATGAGTAGGTTGGAGCGGCAAAACGTGCAGACTAGCCGACTCGATAAGATGGAGGAGCTTTAAGGATCGGGGGGAGTTGTGGGCAAGGAGGTTTGTGTTGAAATCACCCATGATGATGTGATGTGCGTACTCCGAACCCAAAGATTCAAGTACTGATTCGAATTCAGTGAAGTAATCAACAGTGGGAGGACAATAGACAACACCAATAATGGTTTTGGCTCCTTTGACACAGACTTCAAAGAAAATAAACTCGGCAGAAGCAGAATATTGTGAAGAAGAAGTAGCAAGTATTTTATATGGAAAGTCACTGCGAAGGTATATGGCCACACCACCCCCTCCTTTACCAATCCGATCATTTCGTATAAGAACGAAACCAGTAAGAGGATAAGTGGTGGACAGAAGATGCGGTTTGAGCCACGTTTCAGAGATTAGGATGGCGTGAACGTTGCTGTTATTAAATGCGTCGTACAGCTCGCTGTAGTGGCTTGGTACACTTTGAGCGTTAATGTGACACACGTTCACCAACCGATCAGACTTATCATTGAAATTTTGTTGCACAAAGTCACCAAGAGTGGAGTTAAAAGAAGAAAAGCTTGCATCGCTTGACGAGGCAGTAGATTCGATGGCAGAAAAATAAGAATCATTGTCTGACATAAATAGTAAGTAGTTTCAAGTTGATATAAATATATAATAATATAATAAATTATTCTATTGCAAAAAAAAAAGCAACTAACAGATGCAAAACACTGTACCACCCGCCAGCTAACACCAACATTATAAGCAAAAACAAACAAAATTATTCAACATTACATACAATAACAAAGCCCGAGTTCACATTTTTGTGTACTATACGCAAAGCGAGAAACCGTAGTTCCCAAAAACATAAAAAGACAAATATCCAAAACTAAGAAAATAAAAGTAGAGTTGCAACTTGGAACGAAACGAAACGTTAGCAAATTATTATCTGTGAACGCAAAGCACTGACCGTGAGTGAAAACAAACAATGCAAAATTTCAGAACGTATACCTTGAACGTCAACGTCAAATAATATTACCAACGTTATTTTGACAGTGTAATCTGTCACACAATACAAACAAATTAATAATTAAGTTAAAAAATAAGCAGTGTTGAGGGTATACAAAATAAACCAATACACCTCAATTTAAAAACAGAGATTACGTAAACAATTGGGGCACAAAACAAAAGCAAGATAACTATGGGACGGGATAACAACACTACGGTAAGTTAAGGTTACAGATAATATGAAAAAAATACAATTTACAAACAGCAATAAGACATCAAAGTAAACATTCACATATACCTAATCACAAATTGCGTTTTTCAGGCTCCCGGCATGCGGCAGCATCGACACTTTCATCTCGCTGATGGAGTCGCGCCCGGCGCCTTCGGGTACTTGGTTATCAAGGGCTTCAGCTCATCGAGGGAAGTAACTTTGTGCCGACTACCATCCGAGGCCTTTATGAAGATGACTCCGTCTTGAGTCCAACACGACCGCATAGTAAAATGCTCACGCGCCTTCCCGAAGACAGACTGCCTGGCCCTAGTCAAGAACTCCTTAATAGATATTTTGGAGCCTTTCAAGCCTGTCTTTGCCTTCCAGACTGTGGCTTTGATGTCAACGCTGGCGAACTTAACGAGCATAGGCCTGTGATGCTCCTTGCTGGGGACTCCAAGCCTATGACAGGCTTTAATTGAGGATGCTGACAGATTCTTGACAGCAAGCTTAGTACTAAGAACATCCAATACTACCGCTATGCTGTCTTCATTCTCTGCTTCAGCAAGGCCTTGGAATACCAACGCTTTCCGCCGATGCCTGGTCTCCATGCCATCAATTTGCTTGGCACACTCGCTGATCTGGCTTCGGAGCAGGCCAAGCATAGAAAAAATTAACTCACGGAAGCTGCGGAACTCTTCAGCTACCTTAGCGACTGTATCCTTGGCAGGACCAGCGCACTGAATTTGTGCTTCAAGCTCACCCATTTTCCTTAAAAAGTTTTCCTCAAGTGTCTTCTGTGCAGCAAGGACTTCGGCAAATTGAGACATTGTGATGTGAAGTGCTGACAAATGTTGAGTGATAGTGTAGTTGATCAGCTGGCAGGTGGTGTTGTAATGTGTGTCTATGTCACATTAATGTGTCACAAACGTAAGTACTTGATAAATGACTATTGTAGACTAAGTACTGATGTAACTTAATCAGTATTTTCAATTAATTATATTTAAATAAAATTCCAAATTTATAAAACGTCTATACTTTATTAACACCTACCCGCGAAAACATAAAAAGATGGTTGTGTTTTGACAAGCCCAAGATGGTGTCCAGGGTCTAATGTTGGAACAGGAAAGTGGCCATTAGAACTCCTTAATCAAATACGATAACACAATCGTGTTTGAACTCATTGCTTATGTGTTGACAAGTGCTATTTCACTAGGTGGTATCCAGGGTCTGATGATGGAGCCGGAAGGTGGCCATAGGAACTCCTCAACCAAACAAAACAGCACCATCGTGTTTGGACTCGTTGCTAAAAAGAACAAAATAAAATATAAGTAAAAACAAGCTTTTAATGAACTAAAAAGTATAAAATAAGACTTACGTAAACTTTAATATTTTCTTAAAAGCTTGAGGCATAAATGTCCTTCTTAAGCTGGCTTCCAACGCGTGCGTGAAATGACGCACGCACGCGCACCGGCCCGCACGACGCACCGTGGGAAGGGTATCGTGCGTGGTAGCGAAGACGCGTGCGTCGCGGTGCGTCCCGGTGCGTCCGAGTTTGGATACATTCCCTTTGAAGTTACCGACTCGGTGCGGATCAGCTCGCACGGACACGCACCATGGGAAGGGTAACGTGCGTGGTAGCGCAGACGCGTGCGTGGCGGTGCGCCCGATCCGCGGCGAGTCGGTAGACTTCAAAGGTGCGCGAGGTTTTGCTCGGTTCCTATAAACAAAAACGAATCGTTTTGCTTACCAATGGTAGCGTTTTTATTGCCCAACTTGGCATATAAATCGGGGATGTTCGCGCTGTTTCGCACTGATGGCTTTCATGCACTCATTCGCAAGAGAACGGTATCCCTGATCTGCAGAATGCGTGGCAGCCGCATCAAAATCTAGAAGACAATAGCCGATAAGATCTCATCCCCGATTTGGAGGTCACTTGTTAAATCAGTCATCTAGACATAGTTTGACTGATTCTGACTTTTATTTTTATTATTTTTAATATTTGTAATTTTTACATAATGAATTTTTGGATTTTAATTTTAATGAATTTAAAGAATGTAAATTATTTTAAAGATTTGATTTAATTTAAAGATCAATTTATTTTACAATTAGATTTTATGAAACTTATTAATTAATTTTACAATTTGATTTTATGTACAGACGCCAGCACATCAGGCTACTACAATCTGTCAAATTTATTTAATAGATTTTCAACTTTATTGCAGAAGTATAAGGTTCAAAGTTGATTGGGAAAATTTGACAGTTTCGGGTAGCTTGATGTGCTGGCATCTGTACGTCTGTTTCTATTTCAATTTCTATGTAGTTGTTTATTTTGATTATAATAATATTTATTATTGTAGCATGTATCTTTGATTAAGTACTAACGTAATTTTTAAGTAGGTCTACTAACATTAATATAGATCACTGTATCTGATTTAAATAAATAAATTAAAAAATAAATATGTATGTATGTAAATTCATAAGAATTTTTTTAGACATGGGCGTTTACAGATTTTTACGCAAACGGTTAAATATTCGATTTCAGATTATGAAATCGTTTTCAAAATCCGTTTTTAGAAATCAATTTCCGGAGCTGCTCTGGCGCCTCCGGCTCGCAGTTTCGATCGTCTCTAGTAATATTATAATTCGGTTGTAAGTGCATCGATCAAAACTATCCAAACATAAACAAATACTTGCTTACGCAAATCTACTCTTGCCGTAGTTTTGTGAAATCGGTTTGTCTAGTTCGGCTTATCGATACGATACAATTTGTGACTAAAATCGGATTTTAGATACGTTTCGATATATCTGACGCATGTCTACTATACTGTCTATTTTACCTTTGACAGCTAAGTAGTTCCATAATTTGCGTATATGTGCATATCTGCAAAGCTATGAGTTTTTGCATCATTATTGGTAAAGATACAAAAAAGTGGTAATGCAACTATTTATTTATGATTTTTTAGTGAAAATATCAAGTACTTATTTGATATTTTCGTCGAATTTGAAAAAAAAAAAATTGTTATGGTTATACTTTCTAGTTGGTTCCATTGTCATTTGATCAGGATCTGATGATGGGATCTTGGAGAAATCGAGGGAACTCTTCAAATATTATAGGCACACCAAAGCGGAACTGATGATGAAGGATACAGATGGCCAACGGAACTTCTCAATAATAAGTAGGTATTTCACGGGTTTCAATTTGATTACTTTATATGGTGAAGAGTGGGCGTTTTGGGGGACTGTTTTATGTAATTTTGACGTTTGAAAAATGCTGATTTTTAGCCTAGTTTGAATAAATGACTTTTGAATTTTCATTTTTTTTTAATGTTTATGGTTGCCAAACAATTTATCTTCGTCACAATGCATATGATATGGAGAAGTGTTTGCGATCAACAAGTGACAGGGGCCGACACCAAAGGCTGAAGGCTGCGGGTCTCGACCTCAGGACAAGCTGCTTCTCACACGGACAACTGTTACGTTGCTTCCTCCCGAGTCACCATTCCTGACTCTCTGTATATTTTGACTGCTAAGAATAAAACTACAAACGTAGTATACAGGGAAGTTTTATGAAATGTGGCTGTTACTGTAGTATATTGTGGTGTTTTACGACTTTCACGCGAACGAAGTCGCGGGCAGAAGCTAGTAATGTAATATTGCTCATCCCCATAGCAAATAGCGTGATAGTCTATATCCTACAGTTGGAACAGACAAACATTCTAAAAACTATATTTTCGGCATAAGAATCGATCCCAGACCTCGTAGCAATAACTTTCTTTCAAAAATATTCAACGTACGTTTTTAACTTCTGATAGATAATAAAAAATAAAAAAATCGTAATACAAAATGTGAAAAAAAGAAAAACAGCAAAACCGTAATTGGGAATCGAACTTACAACCCCATGTTTGCAAAGCAATGGTCAAACCGCTGCATTAATTGCTTCACTGAAATTTACCTATAATAGCCGTTCCTATACAATATGTCCGGTTTCGGACTGTATAAACTTAAAGGGGTAGTAGTTTGCTCTATTCTATCAATAAAATTATTCTACATGTAGGGTCGGAACCCATCCCCCTCCTGAATGGCAGCCATTTTTGTGTTTTGATCGCCTTTTATGGAGCGTGCATACTAAAAGTACAGTAACTTTAAAATGTAAAGCCCAATTGTCATAAAAAAATACTTTTAGCAACGGAAAAGTATTAACAATGGGTTAAATAACTCAAATAATAACATTAAATGCTGCATCATATTGAAATAAATGCTAAAAGATCAATTTTACGTTAAAAATAACATCGTTTTTTTTGTTAATCACGGTTATTACAAAATTCACCCCGGAGAACTACCTTTTTTTATCTACTCGTCTAACAAATGTTTAGTTCACCTAAATAATGATACCAAAAAATCGATTCTATGACAATTAGTTTAAGAGATATTGTTGCTTGAACGCAGCCATTCCGTACGTGCGATATGAATGAGCGCTGCATTCCATGTGGTAGCAGCCAGTAGCAGGTACAAAAAAGATTTTCTGCATGTTATTGAAGTGAGAAAGGGATAAAATACACATTTCGGGGGATGACGCGAAAACAAAAGAAGTATTCATCAAATTAAAACTTAACTAGTTTTTTTTTTATCAGTCCGTTTGTTCTATTATACTCCGTTTGAAATAAGATTAGACATTTAAACAAACCTTTTTTACAGTCCTTTCGACCGATTTTGACTTCTATTGCGTAGGCATAAGGATGGCATTAAAAGCAAAAAAAGTGGTTACAAACCAACTGTTTACTGCAGCTGCCATTTGTCATGCCACCAACGCAATAGAAGTCAAAATCGGTTGAACGGACTGTAAAAAATGTTTAGTTAAATGTCTAATCTTATTTCAAATGGAGTATAATTATTGAGACTACACCTGTTGTTCCAACAACAATATCTCTTAAACCATTAGTCATAGAATCAATTTTTTTGTATCATTATTTAGGTGAACTAAACATGTGTTAGAAAAGTAGATAAAAAAAGGTAGTTCTCCGGGGTGAATTTTATAATACTTAACCGTGATTAACAAAAAAAACCGGCCAAGTGCATGTCGGACCACGCACAATGTAGGGTTCCGTAGTTGGGATGAATTTATCCCAAGAACAAACTTAACTTTGTAGTTGAAAAAAAAATCTTTCATCCGGAATGTATAGGAGAACATGTTTTTACAACCGCAAATCTAAGTTGGTCGATTATTACTCGTTAACTTGTAAAGCCTGCTCAGCTGTGATAGTTTTTCTTTTAAATTCGTTATATAAGCTACTGCTGTAATTTTTTTTCACACATCCAAAACTAACCATTTAGCTGGCAGGGGGGGGGGGGGACACACTTGACTCTAATAAAAATTAGCACTTTAAAGCCTAATATTTCACAAACGGATCCCTGAATCCAAAAATGGTTTTCACAAACTCACAATATTTTTGAAGGACCTTTCCAATGATACCCCACATCATGAGATAAAAAAAAAAACATCACCACTTTACGTGTATGGGAGGTACCCTAAAAAATATGTTTTTCATAATTTAGTTTTACCACTTTGTCGGCGTAATTAATATGTATACCTATGCCAAATTACAGCTTTCTAGTACTAAGGGTCTCGGAGCTAGACCGCGGACAGACAGACAGACAGACAGACGGACATGACGAAACTATAAGGGTTCCTTGTTTACTACGGAACCCTAAAAACGATGTTATTTTTAATGTAAAATTGATCTTAAAATTCTTTTTCTTATAATTTAAGCATAAGCAATGTGATGCAGCATTCAATGTTTTTATTTGAGTTATTTAACCCATTGTTAATACTTATCCGTTGCTAAAAGTATAATTTTTATGACAATTGAGCTTTAAATTTTAAAGTTACTGTACTTTTAGTATGCACGCTCCATAAAAGGCGATCAAAACACAAAAATGGCTGCCATTCAGGGGGGTAGGTTCCGACCCTACATGTAAAATAATTTTATTGATAGAATAGAGCAAACTACCACCCCTTTAAGTTTGTACATTCCGAAACCGGACATATTGTATATTTCATGATTGACTGCTTAGTTCCATAAAGGTATAGCGTGATGATAATCATTTAAAAATTTAAATCGATGACCATCTAGAATATCCTAATATTTTGGCGCGTTTTTTTCCAAAAATACGAACATAATATAATATTGCTCGTCCCCAATAGTAAATAGCGTGATAGTTTATACCCTACAGTTTGAGCAGACTTATAGGGAATACCTATGCAAAATTTTAACAGAATTTATCCGCTAGAATTTGCGACATGCTGGAACATAGATACAGACAAACAGCCAAAAATTCTAATAAATATAATATTTTCGGCATTAGAATCGATCGTAGACCTCGTAGCAAATACTTTTTCCATAAATATTCAATGTAAGTACAGTTTCGACTTCGCTACGATTTTATTATATGTATAGATAGATGGTCTTAGCAGATAGAGTTAGAAAGAAAGATTTTTTTTATTTGGGACACGTACAGGAAATACAACATCAAAACTGAGAAAATTATAAAAACAATAGCAATTTTAGAAAAGAATATTAAAATTGACTGCCTTGTTGGTCTAGTGGTTGCAAGCGCTACTGCTGAGGTCCTGGGTTCGATTCCCGGGTCGGGCAGTGTTATTGTGTTTTTAACCGACTTCCAAAAAGGAGGAGGTATGTTCGTCGCGTATGTTTTTTTTTTTATTTATGTCCTCCGATTTCTCCGTCAATTGTGAACCGAGTTTGAAAATTCTTTTTTTGTTTGAAAGGGTATGCTCTCAAATTGGTCCCATATAAATTTTATTAACTATGCTTGGATACTTTTTGAGTTAGTTACACAACACGTATTTTTTTCCCACTTAGTATGTAGATGATATGATAAGTTTCTGTCACTGGTAGCAGGTAGTGGTATTCAAATGTGTGTTTTAGTTGTGATACGTAGGTACCACAACTAAAAAGTGAAAATAAAAACTTTTAACTTCCGAAATTAAAGTTATTTTTCACTTTGTAGTGTTTTTTTGGAGGTCGGTTGTTTTTTTTTGTAAAAAGTTTTTTTCTATCTGAAATTTCTCAGTAGCAGTTCGGAGTCTGAATTTGTGCCCGGGTTGATGGCAATAGACTCGCCCCCTATTACATGGGACTTAAACATAACTGCCGAAATGTGGGGGTACCTGCTACAGGGACACCTCTGCCCATGCTATGTAATATTAAAATTTAAAAAATTGTGTGTTCAAAAAAGTTGCTCTTCTTGGAAGATTCCTCATAGATATCAAGAAAGTATTTCCTTGAGGATCATTTGGCCATGAGCCTGGATGCACTCCACCTTCATTTTCAGTATCAAAAGTACCGGTATTCGTGGTGAATTTTTAGATTGCCTTAAAAAGTTGCACAGTAAACAACTCTTCATAACAATATTGGATAAGTACTTTTGGTTCCAATAAAAATGGTTTCTTAAGTACCCTAAAATAAAAATAAGGACCTATTTAAACCAAATAACGTGATTGCCACTACAGCTGTAACAAATCTAATTTGACAAAAACAATATAGAAAACTAGCTTTTGCCCGCGGCTTCGCACGCGTAAAGGTCGGAAAATATCCCACAGGAACGTACTACCGATATTCAGAGTACTTATCATATGTCCTAACCCAGGTCATGGCCTATCCGTATGCCTTTCATCTAAATCTGTTCAGCCGTTACGGCATGAAAAGGTAACAAACAGAAAGATAATAAATCTGTTTTAGGGTTCCGTACCTCAAAATGAAAAACGGAAACCCTTTAAGGATGACATCGTTGCCAGTCAAGACACTTTTTCTCAGAAACGCGTAGAGGTATCAATTTGAAATACCTAGATATTAAAAACTTAGGCTAAGCGCGCACTACGGATTTTGATCGTTGCGGATAATATTTCGTGTTGTTCTATCTCCTCTCAGGCTCATTTCCTACGAAATGTATGGAAAGTTTTTTGTAATTTCTGAATTTTCTCATACTCAAACCTCAGTTGGCCCGATATAGTTTTTGACCCTCGTAATAAGAAATAGGATCGACTGGCATCAAAAAAGTTTTTGTGAAAATTGCCCATGTTCTTGCTGACTGTACAATTTTTTCAAAATCTGTGAATGTAGATCAAAATGTTTCAAAAAGTTAAGGACAGTCTCCTAAGACCGTTATCTTATAGCGATAACGGTTAAGGTACCTGCCCTTATTGCCCCATATCAACATCCACCCTGTATATGTTATGATTGACTACTTAGCTCCATAAAGGTATGGCGTGATTATGATCTTTTAAAAGGTTAAATCCGTAATTATCTGCAATATTCTAACCATTTGGATAGTCTTGTTACAGTTTGCAGTAAACTATAGAAGAATACGAACATAATGCAATATTGCTCATCCTCCATAGCAAATAGCGTGATAATAATATTTTTTTTAAAAGTCTATTATGACGTTTCCATTATTTGATATAGATTATTTATACCAATTTTCAAGTTAATCAAGCCAAACAGTAAAATCCTCCCCTGTAAAAATGAATACCCCTTTTCACCCCGTTAGGGGTAGATTTTCAAAAAACCCTGATATACGTTTTTATTTGTTTTCAGTCTTAAGTATAAATATTGAGTTTCGAGTTAATCAGACCGCGCGTCTTCCATACAAACTTTGACACCCCCAAATCCTCCCTTAGGGGGTAGTTTAGAAAAACTAAAAATGGCAAACTTTATAATTTCCATAGATGAGTATTTGTGCCAAGTTTCAAGTTTATTAACTAAAGGAATAAGATTTTTCATACAAACAAAATCCCCCCTTTTCACTCCCTTAAAAGTCGGTTTTCCAAAAACCCTTTCTTAGTGGATGCCTACGTCATATTATCTACTTGTGTGCCAAATTTCAGCCCATTCCGTTCAGTGGTTTGAGCTGTGCGTTGATAGATCAGTCAGTCAGTCATTCAGTCAGTCACCCTTTCCTTTTATAGATATAGATTGTAGGTATATAATGTCAAAAAATTAAAGATTATGTCAAGGAAGAATGTAAAAAAAATTAAATAATCATCGTAATTTGGGAGCAGTTAATAGACATTTACATTGTTATGCCGTTAATGAGGTATCTTTCTTTTGTTCCTTTGGCGTGGAGACGGCTTCAACATATTTTCAGTGAGAGAAATGCACTATCTGCCACAAACACGTAGGGAAGTGGTTCCTCCTTGAAGGGCAAATTATGCCTGCCGGGGGTTCGAAGAAAACCGATCGGGAAATCGTGGCCCCCGGCAACAGGGCAACCGAAGGAACACGGGTGGGTTTTGGTCAGTGGGAGTCTGACGCGCCCTTCCGCTCCGCCCAAAGCGGGAGAAGTTATTTGATAATTTCCCACCCCAAAAAAAAAAAAAAAAAAGGGCAAATTAGTCGATGCTGGAAAATACAGTACATTTCTAAAAAAAACTATACATCTCTGTATTTCTGCAAACACCGCCATTATTTATTCTACCATAACATCCGCAATCCACAAATGTGAAGTTATATTCAGCATCCACCAAAGCTAACAGAACAATGCTAATGTGGCTTCGAATCTCGAGGCCCACATAGACCGACACACACCGTCGGAAAAGGCATGGTGTGTGTTGTGTAGCTATCTGTGGTCGTCAGAATACAATAGAATAGAATGGAATCATTATTTATTTGCATAGAACGTAGGTACAAAAAATACAGATGTTTGTGTGGGCTGGTGCGCTTGCGTGCGCAATATCGCGCACCGTCGGAAGACCCTTCGTGCGCGGTGCGTGGTCGTGCGCTGTGCGGGCCGGTGCGCGTGCGTGCGCGATATCGCGCACCGTGGGAACCCGCCTTTACACTTTTAAAGATAAGCTTTTAAGAAAATATTAAAGTTCTATGTTTACATAAGTTTTGTTTTGTACTTTTTTCTTAATTAAAAGGTTTTTACTTATATTTTATTTAAACCGTAAAATAGTGGTGTGTAAGATGGAATTCGTTTGGAATGATACTTAGTTCATAACGGATCATGTAACCACGCAAAATCGATCAAGCAATATACCTCACTACTCTACCTATTAACCCGTTTACACATACAAATTCCCCGTCTATCTGTGCCACTAGTAAACACGAATACCTAACTGATAACCTCCCGGCTCCTTAGTGAATGGGCCCACAATCTGCGCAAGCGCATGTGACCCTAAAACGGACCGTTCGGTGAATGCTTACTAGATAAAGTTATTTGTGATGGATTTGTGTGAAATTATTTGCAAGGTGTGTAAATTATGTAAGACTGACAACTATGTATTTGTATTTAAAACATAATAATGGTACTTCAAAAACCTTGTGGCGCTTAAAAATATTGACTTGGCGGCATTGTTGGTAAACACTTGTTTTTTTTTAGGGTTCCGTACGTCCGAATGAAAAATTTGGTACACATATGAATTTCTGTGACCCCAAACACGAGCGTGTAGCGTCAATAAATGGATTCTGAATTTTTGGGGGAAAAAAATTAAATTAAAAAGAATCCACGCGGGCGACGCACAGTGGGAAAATCGCGTATGTTTCGTCTCAAAACTCTGTATCTCAGTTGTTTCAAAACTGAATGAGCTGTAATTTTGCACACATATACTTGGATGTATAAAGTTTAATGGAAATAATTTTGATTTTGAAAATTCTATTTATTAATTAATTATAAAATTAAACTTAAAAAAATACATGCATTTTATAAGAAAAAATATGCAAAATATGTTTGTTTAATTTACATAAAACGGAATATGCATAGTACCAAACGAGAAAACAAAATATGTACACAATTTTGCAAGCTCCTACAGATTTTCATTGACAGTAAGAAGGGCCTTGGCTTCATTTAAAAGTTCTTCCGATATTGTTTCTGAGGGTTTTCTCAAACTTGGTATATATGCATCAGAAGTGTACAATAAAGTATGGAACACGTCTTCATTGGTAGCCGCTCTTGAACACTTTCTAGAATGATGAAGTCTAAATTTTTTGTAATCCTTATTTCGGGATTCTTGCGCGTCTTCGGACAATTGTCCGATAGGTAAAATAGCATAGTACTCAATGATTTTTTCGCCGTGAATAAGTGTTTTATGCACAGAGGAAGGCATATAATACCAGTTATAATTATTTAAGTACAGTTGGGCTGTACTACAGTAATAAGTTTCTTTGAACGTATGAGACCACAGTAGCTATATCCTCTGGTGACAAATTGAAATTTTCTTGTAAGTAGTCTTTTATATTATGCCCATTTATAAAAAAATTGCACAACTATCGTTTGCTACAAACAAATTCACCAATTTTTCAAATCATTCAACTTCTGCGAATATTTGAAAATAAGTAATAACTGCTTTGTAGGGCAACTGAATATCTGACCAATAACTGTGAATGTTTCAGGGTTCGCCTTCCTTTTATTGGTCAATGAAATAGTGCTATGTGCTTATTATCAGTTTCTTATCTTTATAGATAAGAAACTGATAATTTGCACTCTTCCCATAACAAACCTGTTTTTAATTCGACCTTAATAGATAATTGGCCATATTTTGTCAAGTAAGGTGGTCAAAACTGTATTAAAACCACAAAAACTATTAATAATACTCAGCACTGTAAAGAACTTTTTATCAATTTGACCTTAATAGATAAAAAATAATTTTATGAGAAATAAAACGAAATTGAAAAAAAAATATAATTTTATCTCGCGATATGTTTTGATCCCGTGTCAGAAAAAGCGCAAGTATGCGCAAATTTTTATTTTTTCCTTGCATATACTAATGTATAAAGATCTTAATACAATAAATATCTCGACAGCGGCAAGCAGCGGTAAAGGGAAAAAGTCTCGTTAAAAAAAAAAAAACACTAAAAATATACCATCTTAAACTATATTGGTTAATTTTATTTTATTAAACCAATGTATATAATATTAATTACTATACGTTATGAGGACATTATAAGCATTCCAAAACTGTATAATACTTGTACATTTATATCAAAACTTTTGAGTAATGTGGCGTTGAATTGTAGTAACGTATTGCGTTTAAATTACGTTATTGAACATGAGTTAGCTTTGATGCCTATTTATATACATTTTGATTAAATATAAAAATTTAAAAAAATTGCGAAAAGAAAGCTTACTTATTAGACTATATTAATTTATTAATTTTATTCCATTACAACGACTTTCACGTAAAACGGTTTTGAGACGGCTTTGTATGGGGCTTTCCCACAGTGCGACGCCGCGAGCAGCAGCTTGTCAATCTACCTAGCCTTTTACCAACTACATTGAGGTCGGCCTTCCAGTCTAACCGGATGCAGCTGAATATCAGTATTTTACATGGAGCGACTGCTAACTGACCTCCACAACCCAGTAACTGGGTAATACGATACCCCTTGGTAAGACTGGTTGTCAGACTTTCAGGCTTCTGACGACTCGTAACGACTGTCAAAGCTCCACGAATGACAGCCGGGACCAACGGTTTAACGTGCTTTCCGAAGCACGGAGGAGTCTTGGTATGTAGAAATGGTCACCTATCCACAGACCAACCCGGCAAGCGTAGCTTAACCGAATGAATCGACCCGTGTGGCTGTTATTACTTAGCCGTGACTTTACCATCATTATGAACAACTTTTACTATGGGACCAAACCTGAAATCGCGAAAAAAAAATCTGCTGTTTCCTACATTTAAGTTCGCATAACTCGTCAAAATGTTTAGCTGTTTTTTTTTTTCGCGATTTCAGGTTTGGTTCCAAGTTGTTCATAATGATGAGTAAAGTCACGTACTAAAGTTTGCGCACTGGTTAAAATTTACCCTGTATTGTCGAACACTATATATAGTGTAGACCTCTGCCTTCCCCCTTCAGAAAGACAGGCGTGATGTTGAGCTATGTTTTCTATGCATAAAGATCTATTCACCCATTAAATTCTCCGATCCTGGTCATTGCACTGTCTCGACATGTCAGCAATAAAACGTGGACGACAAGACTATTACAGTCTATGACGCGTCTGTTAGGCATGTCCTATTACCGGATTCCTTGCACAAGGGATCTCGTGCACTAGACGGCCACGACTTCGGCTATTCGTGGCCGTCTAGCGGTATTGTATGGTCTGCGGCTAGGTGGCCGTTGCGACCAAGTCCGCGATTCGTATCAGTTTCTATAGTTTACCTGGTCGCTACGACCACTTGTCGTGGGCGTGCCCATCCAGTACGCGAGATCCCTTACCGAGCAAACGTCAAACGAATTCTGTTTTAAGTTTTTAGGGTTCCGTAACTCAAAAGGAAAAATGGAACCCTTATAGGATCACTCGTGTGTCTTCCGTCTGTCACAGCCAATTTGCTCCGAATATAATGGACCGATTAAGTTGAAATTTGGTACACATATCGCACCTTTAAAGTAAAACCGTCACTAAACGAAAATTTTCATGAATTGAGTTATCGTGCCATCTATCTAAAATACGTATTTTAGATAGATGGCATTGATAACTCAATTCATGAAAATTTTCGTTTAGTGACGGTTTTACTTTAAAGGTGCGATATGTATTTCTGTGACCCAAACACGAACGTGTAACGTAAATAAATGAATTTTGAATACAGGGGTCACTTTTGGGAGCAAAAAAGAAAATTTAAAAAAAAGTTTCGCTAACAGTACCGTGTGATATATCAAATGAAAGGGCTTGTTGCGAGGATCTTAAACATATTTTTGATATAATTTTAATATAAACGCTTTTAAAGATATTTAAGAAATTCGATGAAAATTGATCATTCCCCCTTATCTCCGAAACTACTGGACCTAAAAAAAAAAAAATTTTGAAATAAATTCGTCGTATCTTTACTCATAGATTACAGGAAAACCTTTAAAAAGTCTATGTTCTTAAAATAACATGGTAAATCTCTCAATATTGTGCGTAGAAACTTATATTTGCAGTTGGAATGTATCGAGAACATGTTTTTCAACTACAATGTTAAGTTTGTTCTTGGGATAAATAAATTCATTTCAACTACGGAACCCTTCATTGTGCGTAGTCCGACACGCACTTGGCCGGTTTTTTTATTATATCTATCTTTATCTGTACATAGTATCTTCTAAACTATAATATAAAGTCGATTTTCGTGTGACAGCCTAAATCTTCCAAACTGCACTATGGAGCTCGGTTCCTATGAACAGAAACGACTCGTATTACTTACCAATGGGATTTTTTTATTGCCAAACTGGGCATAGAAATAGATTCATAAGCCAATTTTACCTGTGATAGCTTCTTCTATCTGGGAGAGTCTACTATGCAAAGCTATGAGGTCTTTGCTTCATTATTCGTAAAGATACAGGAGTCTTAATTTTAACCAATAATGGTTCGTAAGTTATAGAAATCGGCCATTAGTCGGTAACAACAACCCTACATGGTTGTACTTACAACATAACTAAAGCATTATTATGCGGTCGACCATCCATAAGGTTTGCATCGGTTGCATGTGTCTTCCGGTATGAAGAGATGAAAGCAATAGATATCAAAATACGACTCAATTTGCCAGTTACAAGTTACCTATACAAGTTTTACCTCACTAAGGTGCAAATATACGCGGAAATGAAATATTGAAAACAACATTATGTTAGCTTTTGTTATTATTTAATTTAATGATGTAATGTTCTAAATATTATTTATTTGTATAATCATGTATTTGCAGTTTTAATATTTTATTTTGTAAAGTTGTAACCATGTGCCCAAGTGAAATTGCATTTATTATTAGTTGTTAAACTGACTTTTGCCGATTGACAGCAACTAGCTGTCAAACGGTCTATGTGTAGTCTCACTTGGGAACATGGCAGTCGAGCTTGAACACTCGCAGAGTGCAGACGTATTTTCGTGTATTTAAAAGTGTTATCAAAGTGATATTAAACGGATTATATAAAGCTATATAGACTTTGCTTTTTCTTTGCAACATAGTGGGTTACAATTAGCATGTAGGTTGGGTTAGGTTTAGACCACCCAATGCGAATTTTAGTTTTACATGCTTTTTTCTTCCCCTTGAAATGAAATGAAATTGGGTAGGTCGCATAAAGTATTCAAACTGCCAGACCATCACTAAAACTAACTGAAAAAAAAAAAACCACATAGTTCTCACATTCACTAATCCTAAGTATTTAAATTACTATTGCTATCTATACATACAAATACCTAAATAAAATTGAAGTGCCTGTTTGTAATGTCAAAATAACAGCTTTTTACTAAATGCTTATGAAAGTATAAGGTCGGTATGTTACATACAACGAAAACACATTTTTTTTTATTGTCTATCTGTTTCTTCCGGCTAATCTCCGAAACTGCTGATCCGATTTTGACGGGACTTTCACTGAAAGATAGCTGGTGTTATAAGGAGTAACTAAGGCTTCTTTTATTATTTTTCAATCCACACGGGTGAAGCCGTTGGCAGCAGCTAGTAATATTATAACATATTATTTAAAAGCGAAAGTGAGTTTGTTTGTTTGTTACGCTTTCACGCTAAAACGGCTGTACGGATTTGGATGAAATCTAGCACATAAGTAGACCACGACTTGGGTTAGGACATAGGATACTTTTTATCCCGATATTTCCACGAGATCGAGACTTATATGGGTGAAGTTATTTAATACTACACAAAGTAATCATGTCATATTTTGCTGGGCATATTCTTCCCCACATTCGGTCATTAGTAGATAAAAAATATGTGTTCACTGTTCAGACATTGAAGAGCAAAGTAAAAAGTCAGTAAAAAATAGTCTGATAAGTTTGTAGGACAGAACGGAATGGCCGCGCCCGCGCCGCATCTAGAGATGGTATTAAAAATACAATTAGTGGCTCGAAAATTGCGTTGAGCGCACAACTTTTGTCACGGACAGCCTTCAAAGCCATCAGTTTCTATACGTCATTTGTGTATGTAGTAGTGCGAGCATATGGTGACACGCTTGATTTGTATGGAAAGTGTTGACAAACCCCTCTCTATCAGTAAAATACAGATGGATTGACCTGCATTATATACAGGGTCAAAATAAACTAGCCAGCGAAACTGTGTAGACGTGATGGGTATCTCTCCAAACACGATAAAATAAAACCAAAAAACATGAATGTTTTTTTTTCTTTCTTTGTTAGAAAGAAAGAAATAAATAAATAAAAATATTTTATTTGGGACACGCACAGGAAATACAACAATAAAAAAAGAATATTAAAACTAATAAAAACAATAACAATAAAAGAAAAGACCATTGAAACTAACAAAACATTGAAAACAAAAAAGAATACCTGTGCGAGGCTAAAAGGCTCCTATATCAATAGGATGCTACAATATTGGAAAAACAAAAAAACAAATACCGCAGCGCTGGTATGTTACTTGAAGTATGAGTTGAGAAATTTTATTTAATTTTGATTTATCGTTAGATATCGATTCACAGGCCGATTCCCGCCCACTGTAGGCGCAGGCTTGCGGACAATGACCAATGGGTAGCTCGCCGTCCGATAAGGACCAGGCCCGGGTCGACGGCGCGTTGTGTTCCACGCGCGCCTCATAGAGATGTCAGCAGAACTGACGGGGTCCGCTAAGGCCGATGCCTGCCGGGGTTGCGGGAAAGTCCGAAAAGGATACCGTGGCCCCTGGCAACATACTGGTAACTGAAGGAACACGGGTGGGTTTTAGTCAGTAAGAGTCTGACACGCCCTCCCGCTCCGGCCAGAGCGGGAGAAGTTATTTGATAAATTCCCAATAAAAAATTAAAAAATGATATCCCTATACAGATACTTGACATTTTTAATTGGTTTCTGAAGCGTAACCTTCACTTACAAATCCAGTTTCTTCGGAGGGCTGGTCAAGTCAATATCAGTCATCGGGAATGCGGCGCAAAAACTAAGTCGAGAAAAACTAGATTCTGAGCAATTTCGCAACCAGTTGATCTTGTTGTAATTATGCTCATGACTCATCAGGGCATTACATTTTTAAAGTCGGGGTTTCTGTTGCTAGGACTAAAGTTTTGAAAGCTGAAAAATATTTTTAAGTAGGTAAGTTGCACTAAAAAACGCTGGCGTGACGATCTGGACTCGTTCCTGACCAATTGGCTGGAGAATGCTCAATTTAAATAAAATTAGTAGAAGAACAAAGCTATCTTCTTCCATTTTACAACATTAAAATTAATTAAATGTTGTAAAATAGAAAAAGATAGCTTTGTTCTTCTACGAATTTTCACAATTTTGCGTGCAAAACGCTGCCCTGTAAAATCATGATTTTGTAGATAACCGTATATACTTTGCGGCCGTCGAAATATTACTGCCGTCCTTACGAAAAGTGCAATAACTCGAGTTTTGCGCCGAATTGAGATAAGTACATATTCGGAATTTGCAGAACGAGATCTATATATTTTTTTAGACACTTTTTACATACCTATGACGAATTTGCCTTGTATACCATGTATAGTGTTGGAGATACAAAACAAAAATAATATCTTTACACGCGTTTTTCTCGAAATCAGGTTTTAACCTAGTTATTGCACTTTTCGTAAGGACGACAGATTACTAGAGACGATTGAAACTGCGAGCCAGAGGAGCCGGAGCTGCTTCTAAAATCGATTTGTAAAAACGGATTTTAAAAACGCCCATGTCTACCAACGACGCAGTTAAGACGCAGATATATGACAGTGACCTTGGATGGTTAGCTTGCGTGTTCTGTACTGAGCTCACGCAACGCGTCGTACGTCCAGCCAGTAATAGGACTCGCCCATCAAGGAGCGTTGTCCCAAATTAGACGCATTATTAATTTATTACACGTAAAATAAAAGGTGTTTTAATAAAACACGTATACTAAAAGATTAATAATTTAATTACCTTTAAAATGGTGAAGTTTACAGAAAAATTTGCTTGATAGATTTTGCGTCATTCTCAGTTTTTTATCCGCGTTAGACATAACTTTACAAATTAATTTCACTATGTAATATAAACATAATCAAAAATATGCCTTTATTAAAATATTAAGAAAATGCTTTAATTTAACATTTTTTTTTTTCAAATCACTAACACTACTCATTTAGACGTCATCTTCAGTATAAAATCATTAAAAGTCAGTTATCGTCCCCTTAATACATCGTTGGTCAACTTACTGCAGTTACGGTGAATGGAAAAATAGAGGGCAAAAGACCTAGAGGCCGAAGCCCAAAAAGGTGGTCGGTTCCAATATCCGAGCAATTGACGATACTTATCAGCACCGCATTCCACTAGCCAACTGATCGTAACATATGGAAAAATACCGTTGACTATTTGATATGAGAAGAAGACTTCTATTTTCTTATGCATTTTTTACTTTTATATGGCACAGAGTTCAACCTTATCTATTTAATAAAAGTTCAACGAGTATCGAGTACTTAGCTGCACCCCGCGGTTTCACCCGCATAAGTCTCGATCCCGTGGGAATATCGGGACAAAAAGTATCCTATGTCCTAACCCAGGTTATGGTCTACCTATGTGCCAAATTTAATTCAAATCCATTTAGCCGTTTCAGCGTGAAAGCGTAACAAACAAACAAACAAGCTTATTTTCGCATTTATAATATTAGTCATGTTAAGTATGCGGCAAACGAATCATTAAAAAGCAACTAAGAAATGAAAAAACATCCAAAAACACTGCCCGACCCGAGGATCAAACCCCGGATTAAACAGTCGGAAAAGATAGTCTTCGCAATAGACTCGCTCGCCGCATACTTATGATACGGAACAAACTTAACTGACGAAATGTTGGTATCTCAGGCCAAATAAAAAACCAAGAATAAATGGTTGTAAATATATGCAGTACTCTACTGCACATATTTACAACCATTTAAAATAAAATTACAATCAAACCACACCTCACAACGCCAGTAGCACACCTCCATCGAGAAAACCGTGGCAGCGAAAGTGCAGTAGTAAACTTAGAATACTTACATTAACTGGTATTTATATTGAGGAAGTATGTAAATTTACCAAACCTCACCCTGAAATGTTTGAAAAACTGGGAGATAAAAATGTAAGTTCAAAACTAGATATCCTAATAGATGAATTATTCCTAGAATGAAAACGGAACTATATGGGCGAAGTTGCTATCCTATGTGTGTTCAGATTTATAACAAAATTCCTAACCAAATTAAAGAACTCCCAATGGTCCGCTTCAGAAGGGCTTTACGCAGCTGGTTGATCGAGAATTCCTTTTATACTATAAAAGAATTCTTTCAACCTAAATTAAAAAATGTAATTGTGTAGCAAAAATTTTCATGTCATTATGTTATGATTAAATTATTAAGCTACTATCACACGTCCATTGCAAGAACTTTGTAACCATATTTATCTGCAAATAAATCTTTGACTTTGACTTTGAATTGGCTCGCGTCATGTTCCGCTACTCGAAATTCGAAGAGCGGAACTCGAATAGCAGAACATAACGCAAGCCAATTGAATTAAACTACTGCGGTTTCGCTGCTACGGTTTTACGCGGAGGTGTGTTATATGAGTCTATTAGAATCAAAAACCGCAATGTCCATAAAAAAGAAAAAATGAGTTGTCTATGGCGTCAGAATCTACAAATTAAAAGAAATATTGTTGTATTTTCAAAATGGAACTAAAGCCGCAAAGTCCTGTAGAAATTTGGTATTTAAAATCAAAGTATGCTACAAATACAGCATTGTCTATTAGTCTATGTAGCAGAATCAGCATTGTCCGTAACAGCCAATCACGACGCAACAAACAGTATAACGGAAAAAGTCGTTTCCTTGTGAGTGTGCACATTTTTTTTTAATTTGAAGGTGTAAAAATTTCAATTTAAAGGATTTAAACTATTCAATTATAAACAACGGAATGTTATCCCCAAATGGCGGATGGTAAACATGCACGAAAACGTCGAGTTGATAGTTTAAACTGGAAAATAAATACGGCCAAACAAGGCCGATGAGTATACTATAACGACCATGTCGTGATACTTTTGTTTACATTTCTTAATGATAGTTACTAATTTATTTGAATACGTTAATTTGTTTGGTTTTTTTTATTCTGAATAAAAGTGGGAAGAGAGTGGGAGGTCTTTGTCCAGCAATAGGATAAAAATGGCTAAGAAAAAAAATGTTATAATCTTATTTCAGTTGTGGAAGTAGGTTTGAGTATCCCTGTCTACGGTTTAAACGGTAAAATTTATAACGAAGTCACGGACCCATCATAGTAAAAAAACAAGTGGTTCGGTCAGTAACAGGAGTGCATCATCTTACTGTTTTATATTTTCTATGCAAACTGCTCAAAGTATTATGCGTAAGTGCACATATGTTTACGAAACCAACTTCACTGTCACTGTTGACAGCGCTGTCTTGGTTTTTTATTTGGTCTGAGGCTGGTATATATTATAAGTCTTTGGCAACTCCAGGAGGCCTACCACCATTTCAAAAGCAGTATTATTTGAATATTACTTCAGTGGGAGAAAGAGATCACACTGAAGTAATATTAAAATAATACTGCTTTATGAGCTAGTGGTAGGCCCCCAGGGAATTTAGACGCAGTGATAGGTGACGTTTTTAATTAATTCCTTCGCTAGTAAAATTAATTATTTAATGTATCTTGGCTAAGATAGTTAATTGATTCAGGCGTGATCTTGCGGAAATCCATTATGAAATACAATAGACGTGGATATATATTTAATAACCTGTTCCGCTTAGCTATTTCTAAAGAGCCATAAAAAACTCCTGAAAGAAATCGACACGTGTTTCACCTCTCAACGAGGCATCCTCAGAATGACGATGGACATGTTGCCCGAACCCGAAGACGGCGTGTGGCAACAAGTCCATCGTCATCCTGAGGATGCCTTTCCTTTCCTCCTTTCTTTTAGGAGTTTTTTATGGCTCTTTAGAAATAGCTATGCGGAACAGGTTACTAAATATATCCACGTCTATTGTATTTTGTATCCTGGGTACACACCAACTTTGACATTTCATTAAGGTAAAAACACCAGTTGCTCTTTCTAAAACAACATAGTAACTTAACATTACGGCAGGCTCAACGCCTTATCATCTCGTTGTTAATCATTTGAAAAGCAAGTTACCGAGGTGTTCAGTGATAAGATTACCACCGCTTTATGCTGCATTGCAATGTTTGAAGTTATTAACCTAGTAGTGGTAAACTGTAGATTTGTTGACCTTTTCTATTTTGTTAAGTACCTGGTACTAAAAGCCAATTATTTTTAAAAGGGTAACCGTGGAGTTTATTGCCGGCTCTTCTCCATAGGAAACGACCAATTGCAACCGTGCACCTAGCTTCTAACGTTTCATAAGTGCCCATGTAGGTTTATTTTAAATAAAATGTTTTGATTTTACCTTTTTTAAAAATATTTTTACAAAAAATACAACCGACTTCCAAACTACAAAGTGGAAAATAACTTTAATTTCGGAAATCGGTGTCTTTTGATCGGTGTTTTTTGACACCGACTTCCGAAATTAAAGTTATTTTTCACTTTGTAGTTTGGAAGTCGGTTGTACTTTTTGTATTTCTTTTTAGTGGGTTGGTTTGTAATTTGTTTAAGTTACAATAGCCTAGCAATTACTCATCAAAAATACCCAAATCGCTATAGATGTGCCTATAATATTTGAAGAGTTCCCTCGATTTCTCCAAGATCCCATCATCGCATCGTGTCGCAATAGGACCAACTTGAAAGTATTATACCTACCCTTTCAAACAAAAAAAGAATTTTTCAAATCGTTCCAGCCGTCTCCATAAGAACTTACTACGTTTTGGAATAGGTATCTAGCTTCATATTTCTGACTGACCGACTCCTTGACAATTCAAAAGCGCTTGTAGTTGGTTTTGCTTGTCCCGTGACGCGATTTTTAGCACTGAATTTTGCAGTTATGGGACTGGTATTACTTTTCTGTCAGTCGCCATTTTGAACTCTATTGGTATTGAAACTAAGACTGCAAAATTCAGCGCTAAAATCGCGTCACGGGACAAGTTATTATGAACGCACTGTAGTTGAAATAAATGCTTTGAGTTGTATAGGCCGACCGCTTAACTGAGTCCGTTCACAAGTTGACAAATTACTGAGCTCATCACGACACCACACCCCTCACGCACCGCGCATCTACCTCAGGAACGGACTCAGTTAAGCGGTCAGCTTATAGTTGAGTTTGAATAGTTGAGCACAGGTTTCAGAAAAGGCTAATCAAGCTAAAACGTAGGTACTGAACAGAGTGTTAACAGCTGTGATTGGCTGGTTGAAATAACAATAGCGAATGTAATCAATGGACATGAGTTTGACAATCTTTTAGCCATTTTAGGGTTCCATCCCTCAAAAGGAAAACATCACCCTTATAGGATCACTTCATTGTTCGTCTGTCTGTCAAGAACCTCTTTTATATGAATGGGTAAAGGTACTAAGTTGGAATTAATATGAAAAAGTATGTTGTTCTAATTCTGGTGTTAGACTATGAAAATATTTATTGCCAGTATGTGAGCCCACACAGAGTCGAGTAAAAGATTCACAAACAAACAAAAATCATAAAAAATGTGGTAGATAACATTCAACTTGCACCTTCCAATCTATCGCCAGAAATAACTGTAACGCATACCTAAATTATTGAAAGATAGCAATGATTCAAAACAATGTCTAAGAATACGTCATCTAATAACTGCTCTACGGATTCATTACGGCATTGTTCTTGACCACTTGATATTCTGCTTGCCCTTTAAAAGCGCAATAATAAACCAGCATACCAAGTGATATTACCGCGTTCTTTGAAAACGAGGCAGGTGCAACGGAAGTATACGATGCAGAGGTAATCGCGGTGAAATTAGTTGCAGATCCAACAGTCAATTTACAAACCTAACACCAAAGTAACAAGGTTCAAATTGAATGTTTTGTTTTGAGTAATTTTGACGAGGTAAGGTTTACACTTTAGAGAATTAGACGCCGGTGTTGCTTGCCAAGCTTTTGATGCCAAATTACGTGTTATTTTAGATGCAGTTTTAGTTAATATATGCAATGTAATGCGTCATAATATTATTGTAGTTAAATTGGCTTTCTACTGTCATACTCAAACAGGCACTTTTGAACTGTCAAGGAGTCAGTTAGTCAGAAATATGAAGCTAACTACCCATTCCAAAGCGTAGTAGGTACCTATGGAGAAGAACGGGCAAGAAACTCCATAGACACTCTTTTAAATTATATTGTTACAAAAATTCGTTACTTCATATTTGTGAGAATGATGTAAAAAAGACGTACACGTTAAAAGCGTCCAAAGAACAGCAAATAGATACAAAAAAAAAACGTCATGGCCGCTAAGAGATGACCAGACCTGTGAAGGCAGATTTGATCTTCATTCAAATAAAGTCTCACCACCCAAAGGTTGACTGGTAGAGCATGCCTATGGCATTAAGTCACCTATTAACATTTGTGTGCTTGAAGTATTAAATAAATAAATAAAACGATTCACTTTTACATGATTCCGTCCGGTTTCTTCATCCAAACTGAAAAGCAAAAGTGAATCATGTAATTCGGGCGTAAGATCCTCCGCTGGGCTTTCAAAGATTTAAAATTAGATTTTTACTTAAGTGAAAAAGTACCTAAACCAGTTTAAACTGGTTAAAACCAGGTAATTTTTTGCATTTAGTTACAAAATAAGTGACACACTTATGAAACAATTGACTTCGCTTGCAACTGCTCTCATTGCATGTGTGCATGTTAAGCTATTATGACGGGATTCCTCCGTATTGTTTCACTATTTGTTGTAATGTAGGTGACGTCCGGTGAAGTGTTAGCAAGTGCAAGATTTGTATACATACCTACTTAACTACGGAAATGCTTTCGAATTAGATTGTCACATATTGGTACATTGGTAGTAAGGGCATTTTGTAACAATGGAAGGACTACTGCTTTGGATTGTGATTCTAAATATTAGTAAAAGGATCGACAAAATAAATTATTGTCACAGAAGGAATCTGAGAATCAGGAATGGAGTGCCTCAAGGCTTCATTCTCGGCCTGGTTTTATTTACCATTTAGAATAGCGGAGTTCCTAATATCTTTTTAATAATTAGTCTAGCAATAATGTTTTTATTTTTAATTCATCTTGTTTTTCCTATAATGTATTTTCTCTGGTTTGACTTATGTGCTCTATAGTTTCAAAAAATTTCACGAGCATTCGGAAATATTCATAAACAAACATGGAAATCTTCTAAACTCTTCATAAAAAATAATAAACAAACTATAAAGCATCATCCTCTTAGTGTTTTAGAGATCAAAAATATTCGATTGATTATTTTTTCTTTGAAGTTCATCGATTGAGTCGGCGGAGAGCAGTGAAAAGAAACAGATGGCTACTATAAATACTGCTGCTATTCTGGGTAGCGGGTTCAAGCCCGCGCGGTGCATTCCTGGGCTATGACTACATGCTTTTGTACTTAAGTCATAAGGTGCAACTTAGTGGTAATGTACTGAGATTACATTGAGATAACTTGATTGAAAGTTACGTTCGCCATTTTGGAATTAGTTAACATTAATAGCGTTGCTATAGTTACTTGTTGTAAGTCGTCTTCACTTAAAATTATTATTAATGTAAACAAAATATTGTAAAACATTTAAGAGTAACTATATAGTTTTCTCCATACGAAACTACCTTTTGGAAGGGGCGACTAGAATCAAGCCTGTTTTTGAACTTTATGTATTTAAATCCTACTAATCCTCTATTAAACGAGCAATATTTGTATATATATTTGTTTGTATATAGATTTGTACTCACGTTCTCCAAATCGGCTCTAACGATTTCGATGTAAGTTGCAATATGGGTTTACGGGGGCGAAAAATCGATCTAGCTAGGTTTCATATCTGGGAAAATTAGTTTTCTCCGTATTTTCATCCGAGCAGAGCTCGCAGAGCTCGGTCGCCCAAAGTTTAGAACAAGATAATGAATAATAACATTAGAATAATGATCATGGCAGCATGGAATAAGTAGGTACTATACATAGATTAGTATACTATTAAATGAGCATTCTCTATTTTCACTACTACTAAAATACTATACTATATTATTAAATGATTTCGATGAAATTATTGGGAATCACGAGAATCTACTACCGGTAGTAGATTCTCGTGGGATGATTTCCGACCTCCACGCGGGTGAATCCGCGGACAAAAGCTATCGGCGATCATTGCCAGGATGGCATTGATGGTGGTGGTGGTTTGATTGGCATTTGATGGTGGTGAATGCATCAAATGTGAAATTGAAATAAAATAACTGATAAGTTATCTTGTTTTCAACTTTTTACTTGCAGTCATGTTGGCAACCACGTCCGGCACAGCTCCATTTTAACTTTCCGGGCAACATTCGTCAATATCTGCTTGTACTATATAATTACATCGTAAATGAAGATTAGTATCTTCTATCACAAGACAATGTATTGAATGTTGAATTACTGCCAAAGAACAACTTGTAACCACGATTGGCATGTTGTTGTAGTATTTACTATGTGTCTATAATGTAGATACCTACCTACATTGTATTGTCGACGTCGTAAGTTAATTTAACTGAGGATGAAACTATTTAACTGTCACATTGTTTTTAAAGCAAAAATAAACTTTGATATTTTATGACGTGATGCCCCAGTGGCTAAGGCCTCGCCTCTCGTGCAAGTGATTGTGGGTTCAAATCCGGAACACTGGACGTCACTACCAGATCAAGGAGGCAGTCCCCCAAATACCTATTTGAATTGTATATCCGGGCTATGGGCAGCTACACCTTATTTCAATGTAGGGGCGTATCTTTGAGCCAGTCTTGCGATTTTTTTAAAATTAATTTTCTGTAAATATTCATATTCATATTCATTTATTTGCGTTCCACAAGGTAAAACAAGATGTTAACAAAACGCTTAAAGCTAAAAGCCGTTGTAAACCTTGTCAGGGTACAGTAAAAATATTTTTTAAATACATAGCTAAGTCGTAAAAAGCTAAAAATTAAAATAAAATTATAAATGAAAACGGAATTATTACATTCCCATTAAAAGTCAATAAGAATAACATAAGTAATTCTATTATTGGTAAATAGGTTATTATTGCGTTTAGATAAAGTTATATTTACTTAGGTACTATTATTACAAACATTTAATGAGAGATCATATTTTAAGGTTACAAATTATTAATAAAGATATGTTTTACGTGTATCACAATTTGAGACAATTTATAGATTCAGTAGGTAGCATTTTATAATTTACTGACTGTGTATTTACTAGTCATGTTATGTTTAATTAAATAATCTTCTTGATAAATAAACACATAGGATATCGGAATCACTTTTTGAAGTCATATTAAAAAAAAAAGCTAGGTTGAGTCGACATTTCCTATCTTTACTACTCTGAGAGAAGAAATGGCGAAACAAAATCACGGATCAAAGTCTATTTTAAAGTCCTGACATAATATTGGTCAGGCCATATGAGGACCATGTAGATTAGTGTCTGAAATGGCAAAGAACCACACAGATTTGAGTGGACCTGTCCAATCAGTGCAAGCATTTGTCAGTAACCGTAGAACTCAACTCAGAACTTAAGATCTTACAATCGTATCGATTTATTTAATTTGCGTCGAGGTTCATTCAAATGTCACATATTTAGCTGTTTCATCAACGTATCGTTACATAGAAATGTCGGGCTTGCTCGTAAATTTCGAACTACACAATCTATTAAACCACTCAGAGAACTAGGTCACTGAATGTGAAAACTTGTGACTACACAAATTGACAGTAGAATTTATGACTGTATTACATGCGTCGCCTTTTATAGCTGTATATCCTGCAAATTAGATGCATTTATACGAAATACATGATCGCTGTATGTTCATATTTGTTAGAACAAATTGATGTTTGGACTGATGATGGATTTATTGCGTGAAGGAGTTTGTAACTCAACGTGTTATTACTTAATCTGTGGCTTGAAATAATGGTGACAGGTACTCATGGCAAATGAGTGTGTATGTGTGTACTTGATGACAGCTAAATCAATATTGTATTTCAAAATAAAATAGTCATTTATTTCTACTATAAAGAGCAAAATAGGTAAGACTCCCGGGAGTCCCTGGTACCTCATTAACGGCATAAATAAGTAAGAGTCTATTAACTGCTCCCAAATTACTATGTTTATTTTAATCTTTAATTTTTATTTTTTTACATTCGTCCTTGATATATTTATTCTATTATTTGACATTAATTTATTACGATTTAATTTCAACTCTTTACTAGTGACTTTTGTGGACATGATAATTATTCAGATTGATTACAGTTGTAATAGCAATCATATAATTGCGTTTTATTAAAATAGGTTTTAACTTTTATTAATTTATTTATCTTTTGTATAGATTCTTTTCTATTTTGTGAATGTGAGAACGCTGTAGGCTTAGTGGATTGTAGACCTGTTGACCATTTTCTAATTTTTTAAGTACTTAGTACTTATTGAAAGACCTACACTGTCCTCCCATACCTAGTAACACTATTATTTGAAAGTATTGTAAAAGCCAATTATTTTTAAAAGAGTAACCGTAGTTTCTTGCCGGCTCTTCTCCATAGGAAACGACCAATTGGAACCGTGCATCTAGCTTTTGACGTTTCATAAGTGCCCATGTAGGTTTATGTGAAATAAAATATTTTGAATTTGAGTCAAAATTCTAACTTAATATTATAAATGCGAAAGTGAGTTTGTTTGTTTATTACGCTTTCACGCTAAAACGGCTGAACGGATATTTAAATGAAATTTGGCACATGGGTAAACCATGACCTGGAGAAGGACATAGGATACGTTTTATTCGGATATTCCGACGGGATCGAGACTTATGCAGGTGAAACCGCGGGGCACAGCAAGTCAAACAATAAATTTTGTCAACGTTTGATAGGTTAGGCACTTTTTGTTTTGAAGTAATAAATCTGTACGTATATTATTGGAGAAAAGGATGGTGGCTGTGCTTTTAAAGTGAAACTTTTATTACATCGTCTCAAACTTTTTCGCCTGTGTGTTGCATGTTGCGTGACGGTCGGCTGCGGAGTAGGGATAAAGTGAAAGGCGCTCGTCAGAGCAGCCAAGGCCAATATGGCGGCGCTTATAGAAGTTTCACTTTTACCGTGGTTTCATAAAACCACACAATCCTTTTTTATTTGTTTGTTTTATCGACTTGGCGGGGACACTATCGTGCCCCCAAAACTGCTTTGTGTCTGTCTGTGTGACGGCGTTGTTTTTCTAAACTACGCAACCAATATTGATGTGGTTTTCACCATCAGTAAAAGAAATTATTCTATCCTATATTATTAAATGAGCAATATTTGTATAAATATATATCTATATATCGGCGGCCCCCACGTATACTATCGAAATTACAAAAAAGCCATTTTCATTTTATTGCACTAATCGCAAGTAGAGATAAAGATGTATGATTTTATATAAAAATTATGTATTAATTTTTATACCCTCAATTGTTTTTCACTTGAACAAAATCAAAAGTACATAAACTGAACACATTAAAACATCGAACTTGCCAGTTTCGATATTATACGTGGTCAGCGGTGCGCGGACGCGACACGAAACTACCTGTTTCGTCAGTGTTACCCGAAATTGCGAGCCGAATCCTCATATCGAATCTAGTCTTATGTTACCTAGACTTAGGCAATGTAACAAAGAAAACAATCGAAAGTACCACATTCAAAAGTTTACTAGAAATTGATGCAGCGGAACAGTATCGAAACGGGGATATTCGATATTAGACTAGAATATTTTGTCATAAAAAACTATCGAAATTGGCATATTCGATAAAAAAGTAACCAGCAGTAACCAAGTAAACTATCGAATGTGTAATATTAGAAAAAGTATAATAATTATCAAAAACTATAGTAGACAGTATAAACCGCTCAAATTTTCCACTTTAGATACATCGGTAATATAAAATTTTCGAATTTCGTGTTCGACAAAAATCTAAATCTAAACTTAGAATCGCTCTCCTGTAAAGTAGAGGTTTTGCAGTTTCGATACTTTACGTGGTGGCCGTCGATATATGTAATCACGTTTTCGAAACCGGCTCTAACGATTTCGATGAAATTTACAATATAGGAGTTTACGGGGGCAAAAAATCGATCTAGCTAGGTCTCATATCTGGGAAAAATCGTTTTCTCCGTATTTTCACCCGAGCAGAGCTCGCCCAAAGTTTAGAACAAGATGGCCACCTTAGAATAATGACATGGCAGCATGGAATTAGTAATAGTACCTACTATTATAGCAGCGTGGAATTAGTATGTACTATCCTATACTATTAAATGAGCATTGTTTATTAACATGGGGTTACTAATTAATTAATTACCTACCTACATATCGTAACTTATCCCTTCCTCATTATTTCCAGGATTTCGTCGAGGGAGACTACCCAATGGACGCCAACGATGACTGGGACTCGGATGACCTGGTTGACTCCAGTTCCACGTCCAAGCCTCAGATCCTTCGGGTGACGCCCTCGGCCATCACCAGGCTAGAGCCGGTGAAGACTGTGGTGGTGTCTGCTGTGGAGTCGATCGCAGCCACTAACGCAAGACCCAGGATCTTGGAAGACCGTGAGTAACTTTTTTATGATCAGGCAGAAGCATAATCAGCCTATAATGTTCCCACTGCTGGGACACAGGTCTCCTCTCGGTGAGAGAGTGAGGGCCGTAATCCACCACGCGGGCCCAGTGCGGGTTGGTAGATGTCATATGTCTTCGAATTTTCGGTTCTAGGATATGCCGGTTTCCTCACGATGTTTTCCTTCACCGTTTTGAGAGCAGTGGTTATGAAATAATTTAAACAAGGTAAAACACCTGTCAGGGTTCGAACCTACGAACCAACTGGTAAATCGCAGCTGTTACCACTGGACCACCACTAGGGATGTAAAACGGTAAAATTACCCTGGTATAATACGATCAAAAATGTTATTTTACGTAATTTACGGTATTTTACGGTAAAATATAGTAATTTTCGGTAGAAAACGTATTAAACGTACACATACAGTCAAGCACTACAAATAAGGAAGAGCTTCACTATTAACGGATAAATGGATTAGAATGAAATTTGCTAGAGATAAGTAGGTATTAGAACTTAAAAAAAAAAACAGGAAACTGGGCTCGTGCGACTCATGCGTACTAAAATCCCTAAAACTTAATTCTCAAGTCAAGAATTCAAGATATGAATCACACCATGTCATGGGTTATATATGAATATCATCTATGTGTAGAGACATAGCAGAAGACAGCACAAATTAAAATTTAAAACTTCATAAGTCGCCGGTAATTTTACCGTAATTTATATAAATAACCGTAAAATACCCGTATTTTACCATCGTTTTTCGTAATACCTACGTAATTTTGCAACCCTAGCCACCACTGCTCTCAGGCAGAAGGTTACTGGTAAAATGGGGTGAATAGAGACGCAGGGTAAACCCCTTGGGACATAAATATTTAACTAATCTTCCAACAATTTATTGACCTTCTAATGATGTACGCTTTTGAAATGAATGAATCTCAAAAAACTATATGAGTTTCTTTTTAAATAAATGAGCCTCTTTTTAAGTTTCTGGTCTTTCTCACAGTTAGTCGTAGTAACTAAGCTAGGGTACCCCGACCAAACGGCTTAGGTTAGAACTGTGATCAACTGCGCGCGTTTTTTTTTTGGTTGGGAAATTATCAAATAACTTCTCCCGCTCTGGGCGGAGCGGGAGGGCGTGTCAGACTCTTACTGACTAAAACCCACCCGTGTTCCTTCGGTTGCCCTGTTGCCGGGGGCCACGATGTCCCTTTCGGCCCTTATTCGCAGCCCCGGAAGGCATTGGCCCTAGCGGACCCTGTCAATTCTGCTGACTTCTCTTTGAGGCGAGCGTGGAACACAACGCGCCGTCGACCCGGGCTTAGTCCTTATCGGACGGCGAGCTACCTATTGCTCACTTTTAGGAATGCAAAATAGGAATTATTTGAGGTTTGATCTCAGATTAATACAAATGTGTCACTCCGAAAAATAATTTAAATTGAAAGCGACTCTTGATACCACGTAATAAAGTGCAATGCAGGTCGCACAGCGCTAATTACCTACAGTTATATTCACCTAGAAGTTGCCTCTCTTTCTCTTTCGTAACTCTTTTATTTTCCTCACTGAGTTCGACAGGTTGAGCCCGCCGCGTACCTACTTGTAGCTTCATACCTAAAATGCGGAGTGACACATCTGTACCTATTCATCTGTGGATTGATTAAGACCAGACACTCCAAAGACAATTTCCACACAAACTCCGCCCCCATGCACCCCACCACTGCACTATGTGCTAAACGCTAACACACCAGTAATAAAGTTGAATATCGCGTGCGCTCTTTTGTCGTGTTAAAGCACGGACCTAAATGTCGTAAGTCTCAATTCTTATTTCGTTTATAACTAAAGTAATAATTGATTTAGAGAAAAAATATCTTATATTTGGATAATAAACTATATTTCCTTACTGTCAATAGTTATTTTAGACTTAAAGCCAAGTAATTTTGTTTTTGTTTCAAATAATCTTTTAAAAGACATGATTTTCGAATAAAAAATGGATGGATTGATGGAAAGAAAAAGATCCAATAAATCATATACTAAAGTTCCATTTTGATTGTATGCGTGACTTTTTCAGAATATGAATGCAAATTAACATACAATTTAGGGAGCCTCCTCTTAAATACATGCCAAATCCCTTTTATGCTTTTGTCGATTCACCCTTTACCGGTTTCCGGTATTTATATAATAAATTGGAGCAATAAAAAAAGCAACCGTGCTAAATTCCAGCAATCACACCAGTGGAGCGTGCGGCTCTTCGGCGGGCCGCCGTGAGCAGTATGAGTGACCTGCTAAAGAACGGCAAATGCGTGGACCCTCAGCCGCGCTGGCTCATCGTGAGGCAGCTGGCTCCGGCCGCCGACACCAGGTGGGTCTTTTAACTATTCGTCAGTTTTCAAACACTTTCCTTTATCAAGTCAGGACATAATACTTTTATTGCACATTAGACAGCTATACTTAATTATTTGATAACAAAGATCAAAATAGCGTACACCTTTTAGCAACGTCCAGTTAGCATCAAGTTAAAATCATAAAGGCTTAGCCATTTTATGAAATATAAAATCATTTATTTATTTGTCATAGTTTGTCAGTGACAAATTTTTAGAAGTCCGCGCTACCACTGAAGTCCGGCGAAAAATTGTGGAACTACATTTTTAGGGTTCCGTACCTCAAAAGGAAAAACGGAACCCTTAAATTCAAATTCAAATTCAAATTCATTTATTAATTTTGTGAACATAGGGTAAAAGATTATACAGCTGTTACAAATAAATATCGGTCCATACTACGTCCCGCCAGAAGGCATACAAAATTGTTTAAGTAAATAGATAGGTAATCAAATGTAACATTAACAAAATGAAAATAAAAATAAAAAGTCATGGTAGATGTCACAATTTCATGCCAATAATAATAAAATGTCAATAAATTAAGATGACACATAAACAGATAGGTATTTAGTCACATTCTCTTCTAAAATAATAAATTAAATAAAAATAATAAAAATGTCAATATGAAATAATTATTAGAATATTACCATAAGGGAGCAACATTTCAACAAAAGAATTTCTCTGATAAAAACTCAGTCACACTGTAGTACGCCTTATCCTTTAAAAAATTACGTAGTCTACTCTTAAACAGCACTGTTGTCAAGTCTTTCCAACCACTTGGTAATTTATTGTAAATAATTGGAGCCATACCACTCTTGTGTCTGTCTGTCCGTCTGTCACAAATTTACTCCGAATCGAATGAACCGATTAAGTTGAAATTTGGTACACATATGTATTTTTGTGACCCAAATACGAACATGTAACTTTAATAAATGAATTTTGAATATGGGGGTCACTTTTTGGGGCCAAAGTGGGAAAATTAAAAAAAAGTTTTGCAAACTGTACTGTTTGATATGTCACACAAAAGGGCTTATTATGAGGGTTTCAAGTATATTTTTTTTATAATTTTACAGGTATTAAAGAAAATAGATGAAAATTGATCATTCCCCCTCCCCCCTTATCCCCGAAACTACTAGACCTAAAATTTAAAAAAAAAATTACAGGGAATGGTTCTTTACTCATAGATTACAGAAAAACCTATAAGAAGATAACATGGGATAACATGTTTTTCAACTACAATGTTGAGTTTGTTCTTGGGATAAATTCATCCCAACTACGGAACCCTTCATTGTGCGTAGTCCGACTCGCACTTGGCAATGACATACACACTAAAGTCCCCGTCACGAGAAGCTATAAATTTTTTAAATACACATTCAGGGATTTGCAATCTTTGGGTAAAATAAAATAAAAACAGTTTTGTACTATTTTTTTACAGGTATATAATTATATTAACACACACATCTAATTACAAACAAACAATATAACCTAATCCGCGAAAACACCACAAACAAACAGACGCATTCGAAACTCGAAAGACAGCAGAGACAACGTCAGCGTGAACTTACTTCAAAATCATGGCCCACATGTTTACGTTCCATGAATCAGATGCGTTCCAGTACCACAAAACCTTAGACGACAGCGCTTTATATCGCTAAAATATAACCCGATCAAATGAAATTGCTCATTAGTTTCGTATAACACGTACGTTACTTTGACTTCATTGAATTTGGGATTATTTGTTGTTGATTAAATTGTCGCTACGTAACTTGAAAGAAGTTCTTTATTTACAAAAATTATAGCTTCTCGTGACGGGGACTTTAGCACCGTATTCTCCCTATATAAAAATGTACTCTGTGACCGTATTTATCGGACTTGAGTGGTGGCGTGGACTTCTAATTCGGTCTGACATGTAATGCCAGAATGTCATTCTGCAGCATTGACATTTGACGCAATTGAGTCGATAAAGCAGATACAATCGTGCAAGTGTGACGCACAGAGTACATTTTTGTGTGACGAACATGGATGTGACTGTACATCAACTACATCGCCTTTGTTTATTGACATTTCTCTTGATAGTAAGGGGAGATGCTCGACTTACTGATGGTCGAGTCTATTCACTCGGAACGGGAAACACAGACTGGCAAAGTTCCACTTCATAGCTGGGTGCGGTGACCCATTCTTCAAAAAGTAGCAGCAGCGAGGACAATCTCAGTGACGTGGGCCATAATTATCATGCAATTGAAGAGATCTGGGATAAAAATGAGATAGGAGTGTAAAAAATCCTTGGAACACATCCATGCGTTTACCGCAACATCTTAACCTCGCGAAACGGATGAACCGCTTGGCCGTTAGTCAACAGCTGCGCGGATTGAAAGATCTCCGAGTTTAAGCTGCGCTAGCCGAGGTCAGTCTATGGATGGGTGACAGTTTTCATAACATATCGAGACCCACACTGTACCTCAGAGAGTACGAACAGCCGTTGGTCCTGCGCCCGAAACCCCCCGGTCGTGTAAAAGTGAGGGAGATGCATCTGTGTTTGCGCACACACTTGTACACTACTATCTCCTGCATTCATGGCCAATTTCCAACATTGGCCGCCGTGACCAACATTCGGTCAGGATAATTTTTTGTTCTGAACATATTCTCCTCCTTTTTGTAGATACTTGCCGCCATGCGTTCAGCTACATCGTTGTGCTCCTGACTCCGGCTGCTGCGTCAATGAAAGCGAGGTCTGCGCCCCAATAGAAGGCAAGACAGTAGTCTTACCATTCTACGTAAGTCTTTTTCATAACTATCGCAGTCCAATACTGGATACAATAAAATTGATAAGTAGCTAAAGATAAAATCAACGGCCTAAAAGTACTGGTTTTTCTCTGGTATTCACTGTCCCAGCCAGATCTTATAATAAGTAGCTAGTCTACTTACTCATTTTTTCTCATTCTTCAATTATTTGTTTCGTTATAGCTCCACAAAGCGCTTGGTCCAATGAGCGTAGTCAAGATGCAGTTCTTCAACCACACTCGATGCGCTTGCGTCTCCCGGGGGACTCTGCAGATGACCATGCCCGCTACAGCTGGGAAGGCAAGCTACAGCGACAGTCAGGAGGAGCTGGACAGACCCTCGCGAAGAGCTCTGGTGGAGAGCCAGAACGACTGGAGGACGCCGACCGAAGAACCTCATTTGGAAAAGGATGAGGAACCCACTGCATCTTCTCAGTTACGCAGGTACCCAATTGAAGGCTTTTCAAAGTAATAATTAATTGGACCCACTTTTTGTTATCGTCTTTGGAGTTTTGGCGGTGATGTGTGATAATAAATCATCCTCAAATTACAGATGCACCTGCCCAGCTCAGTTCCTAGCGAGCATGACAGACAACGAGCCTTGTTCGTGTGTCTGCGACTGGCCTGACACGGGCCGTCGCCGCGACTGCCAGTACCTGGCCAAGGGTAGAGAACACTTCGGTCTTCGGGACAGAGTCTGCGTAGCAAGCGGAGACTGCACCCCACCCTCTTGCGAGTACGGAGCCTACGACAGAACTGTCGGCAAGTGCCCTCTACGAAGGTATAGGAGGATGAGGTTCCACTCTCGAGGCAGATACCAGGAGAAGACTGTGGTGGTGTGAGGGAAAGGAGTAGTGTGGTTGTAGGTATTCTATGGTATTATGCAATCAATAGGGGATTTGGGAGCAGTCTCTCAGCTCTGACTAAAGTTCTACCAGCTCTTGTTCTAACCTGAGTTAAATTTGACTAGAGCTATAGAATTTGTGGCATTTTTTGGGTTAAAAATCAAAATATTGTTGTAATCTGACAGTAGTCATAACTGCAGTTAAATTTTGTGAGGGTTTATAATTATGGCAAAGTAACAGTGAGTGGATTTTCTTGTTTAACTCTGTGAAGAACCTCAAGAAAGTTTTAAAACTTGTAGAAATACCATACCTATTGTTAAATAAGTCGCCAACTCATCGTGCGCGAATGGTTGGGGATTTGTTTCAAGTTTATTTTCATTGCGAGTGCCTAAATGTTTCTTTATTTTTACCTCGCACGTACGGGTCACGTGTTGCCACTGCCAGTGATAATGTTAAACCATAGCAGGAGGCAAAAATTCGTGTTTCCCTGTGGATTTTCTTACGTCGATTTTAATGCCAAGCGAAACGAGCTGGCGGATTATAATGTAGGCATTCAAATTATATGAATTATAATCATGAGAAAAATAAGTATTTCTCAAACATTAATGCAGTAATGACATTGAAAATTTTCGCCATTTACCTACTTATTACAATAATGTCAACTGAATTATATTTGACGAGTCCCCTATTTGTGCAAGTGGAGTAATAAATGAGACTACTTATTGCATATATTAATTGTCTACTATGTATTTAAATATTAATTTTATGTGAATTATGTAAAAAAACTCTGTCTGACCTGTGCTGGTTGCTTTCGACACAATTCTTCAACATAACTGCTCGCAATAATGTCAAATTATATGTCATGCAAACATAATCTAAAGTCGAATTTAAATTACAAACTAGTAACTCAAACTATCAAGGAATATCTAAGTATGCAAAATTTGAACACAATCTATCTGGTAGTTTTTACGTGATGCTGGAACATACTGTACATTCAAACATACAAAAATACTAAAAACTATATTTTCGGCATTAGAATCGTTCCCAGACCTCGTAGAAATTGTTTTTTTTTTCAACAATATTCAATGTATAGTGTTGACCAAGTATGCCATAATTGCCTTTAATTTCGGGTCAGACAGTGTTTTTACAACAAGCTGTACCCATATCGTGCCATACGTATATATTATGCTAAACGGAGTCAATATGATATATTTTCGATTTGTGTTCAAAAAAGGATGTTTAGGTGAATTATGGAACCATAAGCTGCTGCTAATTAGGGTAAATCCTCTTTAAAAAAGTAGGTACCTACTTATATTGGGTGTAAAAATACCCATAAAGAAGTCGAGAGCCACTTGTTTTTCCCGTTGTTATATATATTTTTTTACATGACCATAATAGAAATAGGTTTTGTCGACGGAAGAATAGACAATATGGCACTCGCCGGCCGCAGCCGCGTAATCGCTCGCTTCGCTCGCTCGGCTCGTGCGTAGTGGGTCACGGTTCCAACATAACCTAACCTTTGAAATAGTGGAGATTTCTGGAAAAAAAAAACACTCCCCACTGGTAGAGATTTGTCGGTGGGATTTCTGGAATAGACTAAAAATAAAAGTCGTTTCACATCATTTATTTTTACAAAAAGTTACTTTGTTTGATATACAGAATGCGTAGATGACGACTTCGTGAAAGTTACAACCTGAACAAGTATAGATACCTACATATACGGCTTTGTAGAGAGTCGTTTCTATTATTCATACTAAAGATATAAATATATCTAGATAGACAGTTAAAGCTGTAAACTCATCGGAAAAAATAGCGTCCAACTGTTAGCCGCTAAATGCACGAACACTAAAAAAGCACAATGACAGCACAATGACGTGGCGCGAGTGTAAGACGTAGCTGTCACGCACACATAAAAAAGTTGGCTAGTTCTCTTGCAGCGCGACACACTATCTAGACATAAATAATGAATGTATTCACAGTTGAATGACAGTTTCTTTTTAAAATGGATGTGTCATATTAATGCCTGGCTAGGACCTACTGTAGTCCTAGTACCCTAATTGCGTAATACGAGATGATTGCCATTGCTTCATAAGTTGGAAAAAAAATGCTCAACAACGTAAATAACGCAATGAATGTTGTTAAACTGTCAAAATGAAACAAATTTGGTATAATCGTTTACGAAAATAAGTTACGCAATTAGGGTACAGATAAGCACAGGCGATTTTATTCAGGACGTTTTTTTATCGCGAACTGAATTTTCAACTCTCGGTATCGAGCCGAGTATTCAGAATTGGACTGAGCGCATCCCAGAGCGTCAAGAAAGCATTATGTTGGATTCTCAACTCTCGGCGCTAAGCAGAACGTTGGAAATCAAGTGCGCGAAAAAAATCGCCCGGGCGTACCTGGGCTTACAGTAGGTCCTAGGATGAATGTCACTTGTAGGTACGTTTTAAATGTCAAGCTCTATTTTTGCTATAACACCGATGTGACAGATTGATAGTTTCAACCTTACTGAAGTTTCAGTTAACTGGGAGTTTTATCAGAATTGGTAGTTACTTCGAGGAATTAGGAGGTCGACAATACCTAAATCGATTGATATCTTCATATCGCATAATATTTCTTGTAACGTTTGTCAATCTGGAAAACATTCGATTATTTGTTTATTTGTAAGATTATTATTTTAAGTTGTAAATAAACATGATTTTAAAGTGTGCTTTGTTTTCTTCTCATATCTGAAAATTTTGTCCTTTTCTAATATTTGGCAGCCTAACCTTTTTCCAACTATGTTGGGGTCGGCTTCCAGTCTAACCGGATATAGCTGAATACCAGTATTTTATTACATGGAGCGACTACCTTACTTCCACAACCCGGTTACTGGGTAACACGATACCCCTTGGTATCATAACCAGCCTATAATGTCCCCACTACTGGGACGCAGGCCTCCTCTCTGTGAGAGGGAGTGGGCCGTAATCCACCACGCGGGCCCAGTGCGGTTTGGTAGATGTCACATGTCATCGAATTTTTGGTTCTAGGACATACCGGTTTCCTCACGATGTTTTCCTTCACCGTTTTGAGAGCAGTGGTGATGAAATTTAATACACATAGTTCGAACCCAAGACCTACAATTCCTAAGTCGGGGCCTTTACCACTGGGCCACCACTGCTTCTCTCTTGGTACATCTAAAATAATATTAAATAAGTTTGTTTTTAAGGGATATTGCCAATTACTCATTAAGAAAATAATGTGTATTTTGTATTAGATCCACATAGCAAGTGTTAGTTAGCGCCGTGAGCCAAGTATTTGGAACACCTTTAAACGCTAACATGAGGGCGAGCGGGGAATTTATCATAAAATGGATAGAACTGTCTAAACAGTTCTTTCCAGCCTTATAAAAGCCTGGAGCGGTGATTCAAAGCCTTGCTATGTGAATCGGCAGTTTTGTAGACTGTAATAAACTTTATGTGGCGGCATGCATTGATTTGGCATGAGGTTATTTTTTGGTATGGAGAAACAGGAGTAAGATAAGCACACAGGATGCAGCGCCTTACTTTTTTTTTGGGTGGGAAATTATCAAATAACTTCTCCCGCCCTTCGTGTCAGACTTTAACTGACTAAAACCCACCCGTGTTCCTTCAGTTGCCATGTTGCCAGGGGCCACGGTATCCCTTTCGGACTTTCCCGCGACCCCGGCAGGCATCGGCCCTAGCGGACCCCGTCAGTTCTGCAAGGTATATGGCATGACCAAGATTATGTCTGGACTTTAAAACAGACTGCGACCTCTGAGTTTGTTTCGTCCTTTCTTCTCAGAGTAGTCAGATAGGAGACACCGAATTCATCTAGCTCATTTTTTTAATATGACGTGTAAAAGTGATTCTGATATCCTATTTACAGAATAAACAATTTCATTTCGTTTCATTTCGTAACGACTGTCAAAGATCTATAAACGACGCCCAAGACCAACGGCTTAACGTGCTTTCTGAAGCATGGAGGGGTCTCGATATGTAATGGATGGTCAGCCATCCACGGACTGACCTTGGCAAGTATAGCTTAACCTTTGATCGACCCTGTGGCTGTTATTAAATAGGTATTTAGCATTTGGTAGTCTCATGCACTATTGGCTTACCACAATTCCAATGAATGCAGACAAACCATGCCATAACCTTAGATTAACACTTAAAACAACAAAAGGACCAAAATTTAGTTTTTTTTTTGCTATTTTTCTTCCGGTTGGTACAGACACGTATTGTATACTTTCGTACTGAATATAATATTTGTTATATGCACAACTGTCACTAGGTACGTCGTTATACATTTTTCTTCTCAGAATGCAAATAAAATGAGACATTTAAGCAAATATAGGTACTTACTTACTAACTTTTCGAACGCCATTGCATGGAGATATTTATCCAAGTGCTAAGATACCTACAAAGTAAATAATAATTAAGTTTAATTTAAATATTAAATAAGGAAATATAACGAATATGGAAGTAGCTCTTGTCTGTACCTAAATAAATACTAAATGTATAACTTTTAATATTTTAATAATTATTTGTGAAACATTAACTAATTCTCCTCTTTATAGACGGTACCATTAGTGACGGAATTTTTGTAATCGGAGCAGAAGTTCTGAAGATAGCATAGATTTTTCGAACTTTCCTACATTTTTTATAATTTACAGAATATAATAACAACATTTTATTCCACAAATAAACAAACAAAAATAACCCCTATAATAAATATCGCCTAAGTATGAAGATGAAGATCTTAAGTTTTTATCAAAAAATACGGCCACTTACGTGACATATTTTGATACTCGCAAATAATAACTACTTCCCGTTGACCTAGAATCATGAAATTTGGCAAAAAGCAAGGTCTCACAGTACAAGGGGAAAAGTCAGAAAATGAAGAGAATTGACAGTGACGTATATCGATGAAATGAAATGAAATTGGTTATTCCGTAAATAGGATATCGGAATCACTTTTTCAAATCATATCAAATGAGCTCAGAGGTCGCAGTCTCTTTTAAAGTCCAGACATAATATTGGTCAGAACATATGAGGACCGTGTAGATTAGTCTCTAAAATGGTGAAGAACCCATTGACATATATATTACTGCGTAAGGACTGGGTGGACCGCATGTTACAATGACGCCTCGAACGTGGTCCCAAAATGGTCTTCCCTATAGCGAAATAAACTAGAACGCGTTCGGCTGTCTTCGGGAGCGGTCGTAAATTTTACAAGCAAAAATGCCAAGTTGTGTCGTGAAGGGTTGCGTGAACTACGACAAAAAGCACAATAAAATAAATGATAACATTTCATATCACCGGTAAGTTAAAAAAATGTTGTTATATCAACTTTTAACATTATTTAAAACAATTTTTTTCTTATTTGTCTCAACGTTTGGCAAAGACGACGCGAAGGCGCGTAAAAGTGAGACAGAACTTTGTAGCGGCGCGCGTTTTAGCCGATGAAATGAAAAGATTTAATAATTAATATTATACTTATTGTACTTATTTTTCTTCATAGAGGAATTGAGGATGGAATTACAAACTGTTACTTTTTATTAAGATTTGATTAACTGCACGTTGGTATCATCTTGCGATACAACGTAGCAGAGTCTCACTTTTGCTTGTTTTTAACAATTTAAACATATTTATTTACTTTGAAAGTATAACATTATTTACATATTTGTAATGTGCTCGTCAAGACCTTTCTTTTGGTACCAAACATGTCATGATAATCTCATTTTAAATTTTTTCGAGGTTAGAAATTTACGTGTAAAATCCACCATATTAAATTTAGGGAAAATTTATATAGCCTATGTCACCCGGACTATTATTACGAATCTATTGATACCTCATTCATCAAAATCGGTTCAGTAGTTTAGGCGCTACGGTGGAACACACGTGAAAGCAAACATACATACAAACATATAAACATACAAACATACATACATAGACTGCTAAAATCATAACCCTTCCTTTTGGCTTTGCCGTAGTCGGGTAAAAATAAAAGGATTTTTATTTCTTTGTACCTCAAAAATACCCGCTCTTACAAGGTTACGTCTAGGAGCAGACCACGCCGATTGACATCGTAGTTCATAGTAGTTCTAATAGATGGCGTTAGTGTTTCTGTATGGCGACTGCGTCCAACAAACGTTCGGACGACCGTATCTTACTATTTAAATCAATGGAAGAACCACACAGATTTGAGTGGACCTGTCCAGTTAGTGCATGTATTTTGTCAGTAGGTCGTGTCGCTCAACTCAGAACTAAACTGCATTTTTGGAAAAGCGTTCTGAGTCGGAATCGAAACCGATTTTTTTACAAAAAAAGTTTATTTACAGTTTTATCAACCCATCTAATACTAGGTAATGCATTCCGATTTTCATGTAGGTAGGTACCTAACAAAGACACGAATTAGTAACCTACATCTAATTTATACTGTACCTACCAAATGTTTATTTGTATCCATGCAAACCTCTTTGCAACACTGCTCGATTGACATGTCAAAATTTTGTTCTGTATTATAAAATTAGTTTTAATTATTTTTAAGTATAATTATAGTGAAATAATATAACTAAATGTAAAGTAACTGCATAAATACTCAGGGTTATTGTTTTCCTGAAAATATTCTTAGTAAAACACAGTGTTTGGTTGCCCACCGTTACCGGTAACCTATCACGAACAGCTGATGTTCGACCTGCGGATTTAAAGGGGGAGTATTGTTACTTTTATTGTTTAATTACCACGCAGTCGTCTCATAGACTCTGTAACACGCTTTCATTGATACCTAGAATCACTTTTCTTAGTTGATTTGGAACTCAGCAGTGTGTCTAAGTCGCTTTGTTCACATTTATGATAACGAAACTTATGTAGTGAATTTTCGAAATAGTTTTAATCTATAGCATAATAGTATTAGAATACACAACAACAAGAACGTTGTTTACCGTTTTTGCATCATCTTTATGAAAAACTAAATTTTATTTTAATCTAAGCATCCTACCCACATAAGTAAAAGTCCTGAAATCATAAGAAAATAGAATCAATATAACTTAGTATTTGATCAAATCAAGTTGCAGTTCAATTATATTTAACAGCTTACCTCATTTCTCTATAAAGCAACACTAATTTCTCTCATTTTCCTTTGTATTCTAATTCTAATGTAGATAAAGTGGACCTGCTGACTCCCAGCAGCCCTCTATCATCATTGCATAGGAAATCCAATCTTGGCACTCTCCAACCTGAGGCAACGGAGGACCCGTACCAGTCAGGTAGTGCTCAGATCTCTATTCCGCATAAAGATTTACCAGATGTTAAACAAGATCCATTGCAAGTAGTTCAGACAGAAATTAGTTCTCCCCCTTGTAATGGTAAAGTTTGTTACCGCTCCATTATGTTTTCTGATAGTTTTGGAAAAGGGTTAGGAAAATTACTTAGTGACAACCTGAGTCATTCTTCTGAAAACTATTGTAGGCCTCAGAATTCCTACAAACAAATAATGTCTTCAATAACTAGGAAGGAATATGATCCTAATGCCATTATTACTGTATTAATAGGTAATAGTTTTAATGTTAATAAAGATGATATTATTGATAGTGTCACCGAACTATTGAAGTTAAATTGTAAGAAAATAATTTTGTGTGCTTTTCCATATTTTGAGCACTTGTCAAACAGACAAAACAACTACATTGACATGTTAAATAATTACATGCATTTCTTAGTTAGTCACCATAGTGACAAGTTTATATTTTTTGACACCAACATTTTTGTTGATAAGCTCAGGTCGACTAGGGATACTGTGTATCTGCCCATTAGTTTTAGAAGTCAAATAGCTAGGCTATTAGCTTTTAATATTAACCCAGACATAATTAGTATGTCGAAGTCTTATAGAATTAGTACCACAATTAGTAATAGTACTAATGTTAAGGTGGTTAGCACAATTAGTTTAAACTAGTTTGTAAGACAACAGAAGGTACCAATAACAGTATAATTAAACTTAATAACAAAAAGGTATTTTCTAGCACTAACATAGTTAACTGTACAAAAGGGGCTAAGCAGAAATCCTTGAAATTATTACATCAAAATATTCAAGGTTTTTCTTCCAAACAATTGGAAATTGAATTGTTTTTAGAAAAAACAATGTTTGACATTATATGTTTAACTGAGCATTGGTTAAAAGATTCATCATCATCATCATTTCAGCCGAAAGACGTCCACTGCTGAACATAGGCCTCCCCCAAGCACCGCCACTTCGACCGATTCTGTGCTTTCCGCATCCAGCGGATTCCTGCGGCCTTCACAAGGTCATCAGTCCATCTTGTGGGAGGCCTTCCAACGCTACGTCTTCCGGTACGTGGTCGCCACTCCAAAACCTTTCGACCCCATCGGCCATCCGTTCTGCGAGCAACGTGCCCTGCCCATTGCCACTTAAGTTTGGCAATTCTTCGGGCTATGTCGGTTACCTTGGTTCTCCTGCGGATCTCTTCATTTCTGATTCGATCACGTAGGGAAACTCCAAGCATAGCCCTCTCCATTGCCCTTTGGGTGACTTTTAGCCTTCTGATAAGGCCCATTGTGAGCGACCACGTTTCAGTACCATAGTTCATCACTGGCAACACGCACTGGTCAAAGACTTTCGTCTTGAGACACTGTGGTATGTGGGACGAAAAGATATTGCGTAGCTTCCCGAACGCTGCCCAGCCGTGTCGGATTCGACGATTGACCTCTTTCTCGAAGTTGGACCTACCTAGCTGGACAATTTGTCCTAGGTAAACATACTCGTCCACAACTTCGAGCGTAGCGTCTCCGATCTTCATGGGAGTGGGTGTCACATGGGCATATGACATGATTTTTGTCTTGTCCATATTCATTTGAAGACCCACTCTTTCGGAGGCTCTACTGAGGTCATCGAGCATTGTACTGAGTTTCTCCATGGTCTCAGCCATGATAACTATATCGTCGGCAAACCGAAGGTTAGTGATATACTCGCCATTGATGTTGATGCCTAGCCCTTTCCAATCCAGAACCTTGAAGACATCCTAAAAGATTATGAAATGTTAATTAACTATGAGAATTATAGTGTGGCCAGTTGTTTTAACCGAAAATCAATGCTGCGTGGAGGTTCATTAATCTTAATTAAAAGTTGTATTAAATCAAAAACCCGTAATGACATAGTTGAACTATCGGTTGAACATAGCATTGAACTGTCTTGTGTTGAGCTAGATAAGCATGTTATAGTGTGCGTGCCCCAAATTATCAAAACTACTTTATATTTGAGTCAGTAATGGAAGATGTTTTGGCAAAACTTGCAACTTGTAATAAATCAGTAATTATTTGTGGTGACTTTAACATTAATATTTTAGAAAATAATTCAAATACCGTTAGATTTTTAAATTTGTTCAAATCATTCAATTTGTCACATGTGTTTGTGGAACCGACCCGAATAACTACATGTACTGCTACATGTATTGATAATGTGTTTTCTTGCTGCGACTATTTAGATAAAGCCATAGTTAATTATCTCCCTTCGGATCACAGTGGTCAATCCGTAACTTTTGAGTCTAACATACCATCACAAAAAGTGCAGATCAAATTCAGACCAAAAACAGCTGTTAATTTAAATAAATATAATAGCACTTTAGTTTGTAAGTTAAGTAATCAAGTCCTTACAATGAACAATGTTAATATTTTGTATAAAGAATTCTTTTCGTTAGTCCAATCCGAGTTCAATAATTGTTTTAAAAAGAACACTAAAACTATCAGCCCTAAGTTTATATTTAGTGACTGGGCAACTACAGGACTCAGGAAAAGTAGGGATAGACTTTTCGAGCTGTATGGCCTTAAGCCTTATATTAACACGGAAACTTTTAATAAGTATGTTGCTACTTACTCTAGAACTTTTAAGAACACTTGTAAGGCAGCTAAAGCCTTATACATTAGCAACAAGGTTAAATCAGCAGACAATAAAATACAGACGGTTTGGAAAATTATCAATAATGAAACGAACAGAAACAAAAAGCATAATTCTGATTATACACTGAAGACGTCATGTGGTGGTCTCATTTGCGATAGCAAAGAAGTTGCTCAAGAATTTGTAATTTTTTTATTTTTTTTTGAAAAAAACTACTTGTAGGTCATACAAATATTTGTTCCGTGCGGGAATCGAACCCGCGACACGCAGCGCAGCAGTCAATCGCTTAACCACTGCGCCAACCGTGCCGTCAAATTTCTTTACCAGTATCCCACTTAAAACTACTGAAACCTTAAACTCCTCGCCCTCACTCTCTTTTGATTTAGTAAGGGCCAACGTTTCAGCATGCCCGATTGAATTTAACTTTAAGCATATTAACCCCATAACGGTAATAAAAGCTTTTAATCAAATCAAGATCAAATTGACCGAAGATCTTTGGGGGATGTCCATTAAAGTCTGTACCTCCATAATTGAGACCATAGCGCCTTACTTATCCTTAATATTTAATTTGTGTGTGGATCAAGGAGTCTTCCCGGATTTAATGAAATACAGTAAGGTAATACCACTTTTCAAATCCGGGGACAGTAAAGACACCAATAATTATAGACCCGTATCCGTGTTGCCGGTATTCAGCAAGGTGTTTGAAAAAGTAATGCTTAATCAAATGCTCAATCATTTTAACACAAATAAAATCCTTCACGATCAACAGTATGGTTTCACCAAAGGACGTTGTACGACCGACGCTGGTGTAACCCTATTAAGACACATTTTTAACGCGTGGGAAGAAGCCCAAGATGCCATAGGGATCTTTTGTGACCTCTCCAAAGCATTTGATTGCGTCGATCACGAAACCTTACTCTTGAAACTAGAGCATTACGGACTTGGAAAACTTGCACTCAATTTAGTAAAATCTTATTTAAATGATAGACAACAGCAAGTTCAAATAAACGGTATCAATTTACTAGGTTTAAAAGTAAAATTAGGTGTGCCATAAGGCTCGATATTGGGTCCATTCCTCTTCTTATTATACATTAATGATCTACTCCATTTATTAAAAAATCAACCACAAATGGTGTTATTTGCTGACGATACTTCTTTAATTTTTAAGGTAGATAGACGTGCTACAAATTTTAACGACGTAAATAACGCCCTACTGCAGGTCCAAAATTGGTTCACTGCTAATAATTTAGTATTAAATGGAAAAAAAACTAAGTGCATAAAATTTTCTTTACCAAATGTCAAAAGTAGTGATTGTGAGATAGTATTGAATCAAGAGAAACTAGAATTCGTTGATAAAACTATTTTCCTAGGGATCACGCTCGACTCAAGGCTGCAATGGGGTACTCATGTAACATCTGTTGCAGGACGGCTAAGTTCAGCAGCATATGCTGTCAGAAAAATCCGTCAGTTTACTGATGTAGATACCGCGAGGCTAGTATATTTCAGCTACTTTCATAGTATCCTACGGTATTTTACTGTGGGGACGGGCTGCAGACATCGAGTCTATTTTTATTCTCCAGAAAAGAGCGATCAGAGCCATATATTGTCTCCGCAGGCGCGATTCTCTAAGGAAACTGTTTAAGGATATTAACATCATGACGGTACCTTGTCAATATATCTATGAAAACATCATGTACGTAAGAAAGAATTTACATCTTTTTAGCAAAAGAGGTGATAGACATAATTATAGTACTAGAAATAGGGACCTATTAGTTCAACCAGGTTTCAGACTGGCTAAAGTAGATTCATCTTTCATGGGATACTGTTTAAAATGTTACAATAAAATTCCTCCCCACATACTTCAACTGAATGAGACGAAATTCAAATCTTATATAAAACGCACACTATGCAGGCAGGCATATTATACGTTGGGGGATTACATCACTGATAAAAATGCTTGGCTCAATGCTGGTCCTGCTCCACAACCACAACTAATTGATTAACATTTGCAAATACTGTTGGAGCTGCTGAAGATTGTAAGACCATCTTTGCATTGTGTAAACTCAATCTCTTTTGTATTATATAATTGCATAGCACACTATGTGAGCACTATGTACTAAAGAGTTACCATTTACCGGGTAATATGTCTTGCATTGACTTGAATGTGCCCTGGCGGCTGTGAGTATGTCATGCTCACTCAAATGTTTCGCTGATGGTGGCGCGTGTGTTGGATCATTTAGCTCCCTTCAAAATGGTTGAGTTGAATGGTGCTAATCCATGCGTCATGTTCGTGAACGGGCGCCGTCAGTTGGGACTGGTCATCTCTTAGCTGCTAGGGCTTATTTTTAATTTTAATTTTTTTGAATTTTTCTTTTTTATCTTTTTATTACGGACGCTTCTCATGTGCACGTCTTTCTACATTGTTCTCACATGTATAATTTCAACATGAATGATGTAACCAATATTTTGTAACAATTTTTTATGTAAAAGAGTGTCCGTGGAGTTTCTTGCCCGTTCTTCTCCATAGGTACCTACTACGCTTTGGAATGGGCAACTAGCTTCGTACCTATTTCTGACTGACCGATTCCGTAACAATTCAAAAGTGCCTGTAAATGGTTTAATTGAAATAAATGATTTGAGTTTTGAGTTTTGAATAAATTTCACTTTATTTTACTATAAGTAGTAGCTGTATTTTTTAAGTAAAATTTTTAAATGCATTTTTTTAGTTTGAGTGATTAAATTACACGTTTACATGTCATAAATAAATTATTTTTTAAAATAAAACTAGTTGAGTGTTTCGTAATCGACTACTCTGAGAAGAAAAACCAAAACAAACTCAGAGGTCACTAAAAAGTTTTGCTAACAGTAACGTGTGGCAAATCAAATGAAAGGGCTTGTTGCGAGAAAATTAAAAATATTTTTTATACAATTTTAAAATAAAAACTTTTTTATTTACAAATATATCTTGACATTCTCATTTAATACATTCATGACATTTAATTTTTAATTATTGTAGTGACATTATTATTTGCTAATCTTTCATTATAATTGGACACTGTGACATTACCCAAAATTGTGTTATTAATTGTAAATATTAATTATAAATTATTGTTGCAAGTAATTGTATTATAATGTTGTGATACAGTTAAAGCTTCAGATTTGCATGCCTCAAGGCGTAATATGGTTGAACTATGCTCTATTTTTTTTTTAACAACTTTATGTAATTACCCTTATTAGCAAATAAATGATTTTGAATTTGAATTTGAAAGATATTTAAGAAATTCGATGAAAATTTCCCATTTTTTTTTTTAGGGTTCTGTAGTAAACAAGGAACCCTTATAGTTTCGTCATGTCCGTCTGTCTGTCTGTCTGTCTGTCTGTCCGCGGTCTAGCTCCGAGACCCTTAGTACTAGAAAGTTTTAATTTGGCATAGATATACATATTAATTACGCCGACAAAGTGGTAAAACAAAATTATGAAAAACATTTTTTTTAGGGTACCTCTCATACACGTAAAGTGGCAATGTTTATTTTTTTATTTTTTTACCCCATGGTGAGGGGTATCATTGGAAAGGTCCTTCAAAAATATTGTGAGTTTGTGAAAACCATTTTTGGATTCAGGGATTCGTTTGCGAAATATTAAGCTTTAAAGTGCTAATTTTTGTTAGAGTCAAGTGTCCTCCCCCCTGCCGGCTAAATGGTTAGTTTTGGGTATGTGAAAAAAATCACAACAGGTAGGTGATATAACGAAATTAAAAGGAAAACTATCACATCTAAGTAGGTTCTACAGGTTAACGAGTAATAATCGACCAACTTAACTTTGCAGTTGCAAAAACATGTTTTCCCATACATTCCGTATGGGAGAACATATTTTTCAACTACAAAGTTAAGTTTGTTTTTGGGATAAATTCATCCCAACTACGGAACTCTTCATTGTACATGGTCCGACACGCACTTGGCCGGTTTTTTTTTAAACGTTGCCTCACACTAGGAATTTCTCCTGTACCGTGGGTGCGTTTACAAACATTTAAACTCACATACACAAACAGCCAGACCCGGAACAACTACTTGTAGGTCATACAAATATTTGTTCCGTGCGGGAATCGAACCCGCGACACGCAGCGCAGCAGTCAATCGCTTAACCACTGCGCCAACCGTGCCGTCGAAATCTATATCTCCGAAACTACAGGACCTAAAATTTAAAAAAAGTTACAGTGAATGGTTCTTTACTCATAGATTACAGGAAAACCTATAAGAAATCTATGAATGGTCTTAAAATAACATGGTAAATCTCTCAATATTGTGCGTACAAACTTACATTTGCAGTTGGAATGCATGGGAGAACATACATTTCAACTACAATGTTAAGTTTGTATTTGGGATTGATTCATCCCAACTACGGTACCCTTCATTGTGCGTGGCCCGGCACGCACTTGGCCGGTTTTTGTTCTAGAACATGTCGGTTTTCTCACGATGTTTTCCTTCACCGTTTTGAGAGCAGTGGTGAGAAAATAGTTTATGTACACAAAGTAAAGCGCCTGCCTGGGTTCGAACCTACGACCTACGACTCGTAAGTCGCTCTGCGAAGTGTCTGTTTGTAATGTCAAAATAAGCTTTTTACTAAATGCATATGAAAGTATCGGTAATTATAGGTACCAAAAAAACTATATTTTTTAATTTTGTCTGTCTGTCTGTTTGTTCCGGCTAATCTTCGACACGGCTGGACCAATTGTGACGGGACTTTCACTGGCAGATAGCTGATGTTGTAAGGAATAACTACATTTAGTATTAAAAAAGAAACAATTCGGTACCTACACGGCAGCAGCTACACACACACATACCTACATATTATTGTATCAAGTGCATATTATTATACTTTGCAGACATTCTAGAACCATCCTGAGTCTACAGGAAGTATTAAGATGCGTCTAGTTCCTATAAATTAATTACATTTCAGTTTACATTTCGGTCCCGTGTTTGCGCAGGTGTAAAAGCTAAACTAATATTCGGATCATATAAAAGGCTGCGTTTTGTGACCAAAGTTACAAGTTGCTCATCAGCGAGTTATAAAGACGTGCTTCGACAATCATTGTAACAAATAATTCTCTTCCAACATGAAGACTGCTCTGGTATTGGTCGTATTGGTCGCATTCGTAAGTACATTTTCTTTTTTATCAATTTAAAAATGTCTGACTGTTGATTGCTTTCGTTTAGCATGGCGCTGCTAAGGGTGAGATTCACAGATCACATTCTGATATTACTTAGCTAAGCGTCGCATACGAATATAACCATTAAAATTGTAAGAGTAAAGATCATATTCGTATGAAACGCTTACTCAGCAAAGTCTAAGTAGGAACAGTCTGCGAATCTTACCCTAACGGCTGGTGAATTAGGAATTTAGAATTTCACGGGCTAAGAAAAGTGTAGGAATGGTGATTCATGGGGGATGCGCTAAGGTAGCCCATCTTAAAAATCACCGATACAACTCTCTTAGTTCATATTACCTTATTGAATGACTATTTCATGAAATCATGACATTCGATGCCAATTCTAAATTAAGGAGTTCTATTGCTGATTCTAATGATTAAAATTCTGTAGAGCCAAAAAACGTACCTAAGAAAATTTTAATTTCGCGGGCTACCCTGACGCTTTCGCCTTAAGTACTAACTTCGAATTTGCCAAATTCTTGGCTTTTAATTTTCAAACACGAAACCGGTTGTTTACCTCAAAAACATGAAAATATTCTATTTTTCGGAATGGAATTGTTCTTGGTTAAATATTCAGGAAAATTGTAAAGTCCCTTCAACTGTGCCTACGTTGAAATTGCATCCCGTTCAATAATTTAGAGATGTTCGAATAAGATAGTGAACCATTTATTACATAGACATATAAGTACCTGCACGAGTGTTCCATACCTGTAGAGAGCCCATTAATTAGTTCTGTTGCGATAAAACTTTACGTGAAACCAATGTTGTTTTACTTACCCTACCTCGTAGTGAATCTTAAAACCTGAAGTTAAAAAAGAAGTAAGAAAGTTAAATGTTAGACATCACAATGTCTAATGCTTTATTTTCGCTTTAAGGTTGTTTAAAAACGATTGTTTCATTGAAAGATTTTACTTACTTATCTTACATCGTCAACTGAAAAACTATGCATGTTTATGTATTTGTAGCAGAAAAATATCATAAACTCACATTACTCTATGAAAACCGTAGATCAAAATGATCCTCAAAACACCAATGCACAAAACATTCTGGTTCAGTGACAGTGGAACAGACTTGTTACGGTTGTAATACGAAAAACGAACTTACTGCTACCACATAAAGGCGCTGGCAATGATAAGTTGATACTACGCAAGGACGTGCGGTTGACTGTATATACTATTAACTACTATCAAATTAGCACTGAATTAAATTGTTCCAGGCGGCTTTTGCCTTCGCTCAAACAATCTCTGAGTCAACAAATGAGTCTCCCGATGTAACCGACGGTACAATCACCGACGAAACCGCCGAAGCGAACGCCGACGATGCTACCAATGAGAACACCGACGATGCCACCGATGAGAACACCGACGGAACCTCCGAAACGAGCAGCGACGGTTCAGCGGTAAAACAAATAATAAACGGCAAAAAACAAGTATTAGGAGGACTAACAGATGTAGTCAAAGGAGCAGTAGGAGTAGGAGGAGCAATAGTAGGAGGAGTAGGAGCCACAGTAGGACAAACAATTGATAAAACAGGAGAAACACTAGACTCAATAGTAACAGGAGTGACAAACGCAGCAGGAGGGTTATTAGGTATGTGTTTTTTTTTTAATGTTTTAGTAATTTTAAGGCATTATTTATTGGTATTTGGTATCCACAAAGCAACTGAACACTTTGAAACAAATAGTAGCAAAATACGCAAAAGTCGTCCAAAGCCTTCATACAATGACGCTGATTAGTTCTTCTGTACACGGTGTGACCGGGGTTTCAGGACCAAGTTTACCTTTGCTAGAGCTCACGAAAGGAAAGAAAATTAGTCTGGGTCACTGTCACCGGATACGGTGAAGAGGATTCTATATATTCTGGTATTGGTACTCCGTTCAAACCTTGCTCGCTCCAAGCACCGCGCAGGGGCGCAATACGTCACGGTAGAAGAAGACTTTAGAAAAAAAAATGATTTCCAATTTATACGCGATTAGTTTCACACCCTTGCGGTCTGGCCTTGTACAGAATGGAAAGACGCGTCATCGCACAAGAATATTTATTTACCTACCACCTTTGTACTACCGCATTAAAAATAAATTAATGATTTTGACTTTGACAGAAAATGTAGGCGATGCAATCGGAGAAGTGGGAAACAAAAAAGAAGGTATGTCTTTTTTTTCAGTAATTTTATGGCATTATTTATTTTAGTATTTGGTATCCACAAAGCAAGTGAATTTAACAAGAAGCGCAAAAGTCGCCCAAAGCTTTCATACAATGACGCTCATTAGTTCTTCTGTACACGGTGTGACCGGGTTTTCAGGACCAAGCTTTGCTAGGGCTCACGAAAAGAAAGAAAATTAGTCTGAGTCGCTGTAACCGGATACGGTGAAGAGGATTCTGTATATTTTGGTATTGGTACTCCGTTCAAACCTTGCTCGCTCCCAGCACCGCGCAGGGACGTAATGGTTTTGTCCATTGTTTCGACAGATTTGGGACTCTGCCATGGCACTAGGTCGTGGCCGGGGGTCGCAATGGATGATCCCATCTACACTTTCATCAAATGGGCTACTGTGGAGCGGCGCCTTAAAGCCGTCATGAAATAACATTACCAACGCCTACTGAAATTAATTTTACTATTAGTATAATGATTTGTTTACAGATGACACAACTGCCTCCGACTCAAACGTATCGGACGAACAAACAACATCCGGAGCAGATGTAAAAAATGCTATTGGAGAAGTAACAAAAGGAGCAGGACAAGCGGTAGGAGGAGTAGGACAATTAGTAAAAAGTGCAGGAGCAGAAGTAGGAGGTGCAGTAGGCAAGACAGCAAAAGCAGTAGGAGGATTAGTAAAAGGACTGACAGGTATAGCGGATAACGTATTTACAACATATTTTTCTTTTAATATTTTCATAATTTTAAGGCATTACTTATTTTGGTATTTGATATCCACGAAGCAACTTAACGCTTTGGAACTAATAGTATTGAAAACCTAGACAAGAAGCGTAAAATACGCAAAAGTCGTCCAAAGCCTTCATACAATGACGCTGATTAGTTCTTCTGTACACGGTGTGACCGGGGTTTCAGGACCAAGTTTACCTTTGCTAGAGCTCACGAAAGGAAAGAAAATTAGTCTGGGTCACTGTCACCGGACACGGTGAAGAGGATTCTATATATTCTGGTATTGGTACTCCGTTCAAACCTTGCTCGCTCCAAGCACCGCGCATGGGCGCAATACGTCACGGTCATTGTCAATTCTAAGATTTTCCCTAAAACTTAGATTATCTCGGGAATCGAAACCAATTATTACCCTTGGAAACTCGATTGGTGTCTGATAATAATTTACCGAAGAAAACCTTTGCATAGGTACACCGACAGTTAAAAATGTACATAATTATTATAAAATACAGATAACAGTTTGTTGCTTGTTTGAATGCAGCATAACCGTAACTCTAAAATCGCCTCGACGGGGTCTTTAAGAATCCAACTAACTGATTTAAATTTGGACGGACGCAGTTCGGAACTAGTGCGTTAGCGTACATACAAATAGTACCTACTACAGCTACTTCGCCGAATCTTTCATAATGAAAAAAATAATTCTTCGTGCGGTGGTCCCATATAAATTTTATTAACTTTGGAAGTTTTTGAGTTAGCTTCAATAATAGTACGGAAGTCTTTGGTTTTGTATTTTTTGGTTTTTGCTACCTTCTTCCGAAATTAAAGTTATTTTTCACTTTGTAGCGTTTTACTTTTTGGACAAACTTTTGTTAGCTTATTCAGTTGAAAAGCTCGTACTTAACTACTTCTTATCTAGTGCAACGCCTTCTGTGGTTATAATTATTTTAGGTGCTATTTGAATATTTATGTGTCATGTTATTCGGAACCTTGGTTTATTTTAAATCCTGTGTACCTAAGGCGTGCAACACACTCGTTCTGGTCGGTACATAAGGTTAGATTCGGCTGATTTGTTGAGCAACAAAGCCGACCCGAAACATACTAAATCGACTTTCATTCGACTCGTGCCGATAGGAAAACTCCGTTCCGCATCTACCTTCGCTGAATTGGCATGTTGCAGTTGATTTTCACTGCCCGACTTTGCCGAATAATACCAATCCGCACGTATAGCACGTCCAAGATGACTGCGAATGTGTTTTCGACATAACGGGGATAGATCAGGGGCTCATCTTACAAAAGCAGTCAGTATTATTTGTCAAAAAATGAAGTGTTAAGCGATTCGGAACCACGTTTGGTGTAACCATTAAGCTCCGTAAATACCGGAAACATAGCTGTGTTTCAGCAACATGTTCATGTGTTGCGTGGACAATGTATGTATACAACTTGTAAAAAACCTGTCCGATCCGTGAGCGTGTTATCAGGTTTCGTACAGAGTCTGTTTATATAGCTACCTACATGGAATAGGATAAGAACAGGCACGGAACGGTATGTTTGGAGTATCCCCGTTTGGATAAGTTGTAGGTACTTACCTACTGGCAGCCATCTGCGTTCGAAATCCAAGATGGCAGATTTTCAGATTGGCAATGGCAGGCCAGTCTTGTTTTGTACGTTTTTGCCGCCTGTTACGGCTTCGGTCGACTTTAGGAAGCTGTCGCGGCTTTTCACTTTGCTTCTACTTTTGCTGAGGAAGTAAAGAGGATGTCTTGCGTCCGTCTGTTGTTTGTTCTTTTCAATCAAGTGATTCCTTAGATCGTCGGAGGGAATATACCTGCTTCCATGTGATCTTAAGATACGCCGTGTTTTCAAAAGCACCATAATATGGTGCTTTACCAGGTGCGAATCTAGTGGACTTTAGTCTATTGCGAACAGTTGGTACATTGGAAAGTAATCTCACGACGTTCACTGTCTCGTATGTCGATTGCCGCTGACAGGTCGACCAAGCTGTCCAGACAAATCTTTCACCGCAGTCCATATATTCGGAGATCAACGTGTGGTGTAGGAGGAAACCGAATCAAAGATGGTGTTCACCTTGACTTGAAGTAGTAAGCCATGGTTTTGTCCATTGTTTCGAAAGATTTACAACTCTGCCATGGCACTGGGCCGTGACCGTGAGTCGCAGTGGCCGTTGAGAATCTGGTTTTCTGAGAATCGGGTATTCTGAGATGAAGCCACCCCTACGCTTTCATACAAATCGAAACATAATCGAAGTACACGTGAGTTGCTTAGCCGCGGGCTGTTGTGGAGCGGCGCCTTAAAACCATAAAGAAATAACGTTAAGTACCTACATCTACTGAAATAAATTTTACTATTAGTGTTATTTGATTTTTTACAGGTGGACTGTTTGGCTAAGTGGCAGTATGACGATGATGATTTGCACTCTAGTGCAGCTTCCGAAAAATAACGACAAAACAGAAACGAACGGATCACGTAACAAATCCAATGGATGCCGCTTTAGTTAATAATTTGTACTACGAAATTTCTGCATCAACAATACAACAACAATCAACAACAACAACAATTTCCAAGACAGCAAGTGATACGGAAATCAACAAAATCTTATGTAAATTACAAAACTTTTGGTGGCATCGTGGGTTTAACAAAATAATAGCTTTTGTTATATATATACTTTGAGTTAACGTGTTTGCTAAACATCTGTGTGCTTAGCGCAGTTTAGATTAATTACTTCAAGAGTTTTGAAAATTATTCATACGGTTCCGACAAGTCAAAATAAACAAGAGTGCAACAATCACTGTCCTTACGAACTAGTGGGCAAGCGTAAACAGCTCTGTTGGGAATACGCGGACACTATGTTTGTTCTTAGCAAGGTGCAGCAGTACCGGTCCGATCACAAAGACCATGGCAGCGACGCGACACGCATTGCGGTCTCGCCAATCACCATCAACTAATGTAAATTATAATGGACAGTTCAGCTGACAGAATAAAAACTTCACGGAAGAAAAACATTTCGTGGAATATTTTAGACTGCGAGAGAAGAAAATATACCTCAAGTCAAGAATCCAGTTTTCTTACATCTTTTAAGTTTAGGAAGATAGAAACGGGACGCTTGACGGCTTCTTCATCTCAAACTACCAGGTATGTGAATAAGTTACTTGAAAAAAAGAATTAATGGTTTTTATGAGTCACGATTTTTTATAGATTCAATTTTCATTATAGAACTACGATTATCGTCTCTGCATTCCTCTTTTCATAGGTCATGATTTGTCATTTATAATTAATTGATCGAGGGCAGAGACGTTATTGTGTTCCAATCGTTATTGTGAACCAGCATCAACTGGTTCAACTTAAAGTACCCTCAAATGTGACAAAGATAATCTAACTTACCTAATATTTTTCACAGACATCCAAAAAACAGTCGCAGCAGACCTGGACCTGAAGATGCTGATGATGGAAGACGGGACACCTAAAGGAAAGTGCTACTGCTCATGCAACCTCAACAACCAGCCTGTGTTTTTGCAGATAGACTCTTCCAATCTGCCCGGAACCTATGCCGTTGAGTAGGAACGCCAATGTTGCATTTACATGTTTGTTCATACTGTGCATTTAAATAATTTCTAGTACCCCCTTGAGGTAGTTCTTTACGATGACTGCGCTAAAATTATACAGAAATATGTACTTAAAAAATATATATAAAATCGTTAGTCTATTCGAAAATAAAAATTTGCATTGTTAAACAGTGTTTTTGTTATACACCTAACGAGTGGTTTGCGCTATGAGCGCTGTTCAAGCAAGATGTGAGATTTTTCACAAAAGCGAGGACTTGGTGCGGAGAAACGATCCTCACCACATACCGTGGTTACTACGCCGTGCACGCGGGTCGTATCCACAGTGACTGCACCTCGATGTGGACGTAAAGTGAGCGAGAATTGGAAAATTAACGAATCTCACAAGTACAGTCACGAGCATAAATAATTACTATGAACAGCTCGGCAATAATATCTGATTTCATAACTCATCCATATTAATGGATGGATATATTAATATGACGACAATTAATATATGTGACTAGCTTTTTCCCGCGTGAAATGTAACCCACCCTTACGTCGCGCGTCGTAGCGTAACGATATAGCAAAAAATTGCTATCGAATGCAAATACTAGATTGTTTTACGAGGGGCTAAAATAACCCATTCTTTCGATGTAGTTTCACTCCCGAGCTTTGGCGGTTTATTAAGAGGTAAACAAAATAAACCACCTGACGAGAGAGCTATCAACTAACCGATTAAACGTAATACATGTCACTTCAGTTGCCATATTACAACGCAGTTGTACTCTTCAATTTAGCAACGTTACAAATCGTTGACGTTTAGAGAACCTGTCTTTTTGGGCTGAATAGACAGGTTACAAAATGTTATTTTAGTATTAAAAATCGAACTAAACAATTGTGCTCAATCAGTTACATCTACGAAGAGTAATTTAAGAATAAATGATAAAGTTTAACATACAAAAGAAGAAACTAATGTAAAAATTGAAAAAATAAATTTAATTTGGTTATAACGTGTGTACGGTGAAATCATACACTATCGACAACTAAGCATTTTTACATAACTTTATAAATTAATACCAATTTAGCAATTAGTACTCGATTAGCGGTCATCGCGTGTGCTCCCCCTCGCTCCTTCCTTCCTTCCTCCGTTAAATACATTTATTTTTACCTTAAACGCAGCAGTATCATTGACTATCTTCCCAACTTCTACACGGTCCTTCGAGCCGGATTGCCGGCTTGTTTTTAAACAAGAAATTGTGATCTATAAACTCAAACTCAAAAAAAACTCAAACTCAAACTCAAAGCATTTATTTCAAATAAACCAATTACAGGTACTTTTGAATTGTCAAGGGGTCGGTCAGTCAGAAAAATGAAGCTAGTTGCCCATTCCAAAGCGTAGTAGGTACCTATGGAGAAGAACAGGCAAGAAACTCCACGGACACTCTTTTAAATCAAAATATTGTTACAAAATATTGGTTACATCATTCGTGTTGAATTTATACATGTGAGAACAATGTAGAAAGACGTGCACGTTAAAAGCGTCCGTAATAAAAATATAATAACAATTCAAAAATTTAAATAAATTAAAATAAAATAAACCGTGGCAGCTAAGAGATGACCAGTCCCTACTGACGGCGCCCGTTCACGAACATGACGCATGGATCAGCACCATTTAGCTCAACCATTTTGAAGGGAACTTAATGATCCAACACACACGCCACCATCAGCGAGACATTTGAGTGAGCATGACATACTCTCAGCTGCCAGAGCACATTCAAGTCAATGAAAGACGTACCCAGTAAATGGTAGCTTTATGGAATGTACAACATGGTCACAGTGCTCACACATGTGATATGCAATTATACAATACAAAGAGATTGAATTTATACAAGGAAAAGATAGTTTTACAATCTTCAGCAGCTGCAACAATATTTTCGAATGCTAATCAATTAGTTTATGCGCCCTTGTGGAGCTGGACCAGCGCTGAGCCAAGCATTTTTATCAGCGATGTAATCCCCCAACTTATAATATGCTTGGCAGCATAGTGTGCGTTTTATACATGATTTAAATTTCGTTTCGTTCAGTTGGAGTATGTGGGAAGGTATTTTTATAAAAACCCTTGTTACCTTTTTTTTACCTTTAGTCAATTGTCTAAACCAATGGAGTACAGGATTTGGGTAAAATACTCCTATGGTTAGTTCCACAAATATCTAACTTAATATCTGATATCTGGTTAAATTCTTGCACAATTTCTTACTAAAAGGAATGCCCATTTTCTTAGGAGCTTTGGGCACCCAAAAACTTTTATCGTGTCATGGTTATTTTAATTTTATTTTGTGGATATATTTATCTTTTTATATTTCGCAATTTATTTGCCCCGGTTGAAAAGTAATCTATTTTTTTAGGTTGCTGAAATTGAGGTCATAAAAATTAAACTCTCCAATATTTTACTTCTTCTGAATGGATAATTATTTAGCATTCTTATTGATATTGTGGTTAATCATTAACATTACGGGTCGCCTTTGCTATGCAGTGGATATTTTAAGGTTAATATGAGGACGATGATTCCTAACAATAAGCCTCACTACCGCCTTCTCTCGCTAGAGCGTAGTGTGATCTCCTCTAGTGAGTATCAAAAAAGACGTCTGAAGGCTTTAGCAACAGACTCTTAACTATCTACTACTCAGTGTTCTATGAAAATATGTTACGATCACCAAACCTCTTCCAAGTGGATGGGAAAATCGAAGTCCCATCCCATGTGTAAGAATACATTTAATTATAGGGCTGGTGATGTTTTTAAGTAATTCTAATAATAAAATAGACTTATATTAAAAACATAACAACAATAAATAAATAAAACATTCATTTTTCATAGAATGTATGACCCAGAAATTGATCTAGAGCGCTTACACACATCACATCGCATCACATATTACAATAGCAGGCTTAATATTCAGAGCCATGTTGGCATCCCCAAAAAAACCCTCTAGTATTATATTATTGCATGATGCTACATTTTGGATACACATGTGATTGATTTCTAAATGTCTAGGTGCAAACTGTACATCTAAACAATTTATTACCATATTCATCTTTCTTTCCAAAATGGATCTTGATATTTTAAACAAGGTTGACAGTGGCCAAAAATATACTGAGAGCAACAGAAGGGTTTGTAAAAAAGTTTTAGCTCTCGCTTTTTATTGGGTTATATTAGCCTGATGCCAACTGCTCATCACCTTTTTACAAAATATTGCTTTTCCTAATGCAGGGACGTTCATCGTTTAGGAGTTCTTCTGTGACTTCACCATCAGCTCCACTTCTCCATATGCATTGTGACGAGCATAAATAAATTGCATTGCAACCACATTAAAGTAATCGAATCGGAACCCGTGAAATACGGTTAACCCTTGTTTAGTATAACAACTTTTGATGTAATGTTACTAATTCGAACAACGTTTCAGAAAATAATCAATTTGTATAATATCGACTAACATAATTTTCATTTCATCGAATATTTATTTGCGATAACAACATTTGCGCTATTGATCAAAAGGTATAATGTTCATTTGATGTAGTGTTCAGGTGGTATAACATGTATTTTATCGAATATTCAATTGGTGAAAAAAATTAAAATTAAAGTATTGTCTTAAAAAATCATTATGGTGTGCTACAAAAGTTAGTGACAGAACCGAATCGCTGCAAAACCGACTCCACGGAGTCTTGTCTGCCCTACCCCTAGAGTGTAATTTAAAATCGCGTAGGCGCGTAGGGTCGAGGTGGCCCACGGGTTGAGGAGCAGGTGGCTGGTAGCGAGCCGCCTCGGCTGAGGCTGGCCGGCGGGGCCGGCCAGCAAGCCGAAGCTGCGGTTGTGAGCGAAAGCCGTCTGCGACGATTAGCACGCGTGGGGCCGCCGGAGGCCCGCAGCGCCGGAGCCGTGACAGAAACCATGCCTCCTGCATGCTGCATGCTTGCTTGCATGGTGCATGCTTGCTTGCATGCCTGGTGTATGCTTGTTTACATGTTGCATGCTTGCTGCATGTATGGTATATGCTTGTTTGCATGTTTCTTACAGCGAAAAAAACTTATGCTTAATAAAGTTCTGCTTTAGAATGTTATGCTTAATCTTTATTATGATGAATGCGTAAAAAATTATGCGTAAGTTGTTATGCGTAAATAATATTATGCGAACATATAATTAGAACAAACAAAAGTATGCCAAGTTATATTATATTAGGTCACAAAATTTTATGCAAATGACATAACCATAACATTAGTTTAAATAAAATTAGTGCATTTGAAAATTCGGTCAAATAACATTATTTCAAATAAATAAATATGTTAAATAAAAATCTACCAATTAATTATTCGGTCAAATGAATAATTATAGGAAATGACTTTATTGTAACTAAAATAAGCCGGAGCGATTTTCGACAAAACGTTGTTATACCAAACAAGGGTGAACCGTGAAATACTCATTATTCCACTTCACCAAATGGTGCTTTCCAAGAGCAACTGCACGAGTTACTATAAAAAATACCCAAATCGCTAAAGGTTTGCCTAAAATATTTGAAGAGTTCCCTCGATTTCTCCAGGATTCCTCTGGGACCACTTCGAAAGAATACCTTTTCAAACAAAAAAGAATTTTGCAAATCCGTCTATATATGACGGAGTTATGCCCGAACACACATAAAAAAAATATATACGGTCGAATTGAGAAACCTCCTCCTTTTTTGAAGTCGGTTAATGATCATATAACATTGGAATACAATTTAAAAGCTAGTTATATTGCTCTGCATTAAGTCCCAACCAATAATGGCATAACTGTGGATCCATTTAGTTTATGTCATTGAAGTCTAACTGTCTTTCGGCAGATTTTTCTAGTTTAGAAAATATGTCATCAACTTGAAATCCAGTAAAATCAGAATATGGGGTCTCTAGCTCATCCCAATGATTACTGTATAAATGATATTCACAGATTCTAGCTGTAAAAGTAATGTATATTTTCTACTGAAATAATAAAACTTCCTTTATAATAGGTACCCGGTACTAAAGGCGATCAGTTCCCTCACATCCAACAAAAACGCAATGACGTGAACTTGCAGAAACTCGTTTATACTTAAGAAAATTAATTTTTGATACTGGTCGGGACAATAGTTGTCCCTGTGGTGGTGGACCTGGCAATGGCAGCACAGTTTCTAGCGAGCATGATAGACAACGAGCCTTGTTCGTATGTCTGCGACTTGCCTGACACGGGCCGTCGCCGCGACTGCCAGTACCTGGCCAAGGGTAGAGAACACTTCGGGCTTCGGGACAGAGTCTGCGTAGCAAGCGGAGACTGCACCCCACCCTCTTGCGAGTACGGAGCCTACGACAGAACTGTCGGCAAGTGCCCTCTACGAAGGTATAGGAGGATGAGGTTCCACTCTCGAGGCAGATACCAGGAGAAGACTGTGGTGGTGTGAGGGAAAGGAGTAGTGTGGTTGTAGGTATTCTATGGTATTATGCAATCAGTAGGGGATTTGGGAGCAGTCTCTCAGCTCTGACTAAAGTTCTACCAGCTCTTGTTCTAACCTGAGTTAAATTTGACTAGAGCTATAGAATTTGTGGCATTTTTTGGGTTAAAAATCAAAATATTGTTGTAATCTGACCGTAGTCATAACTGCAGTTAAATTTTGTGAGGGTTTATAATTATGGCAAAGTAACAGTGAGTGGATTTTCTTATTTAACTCTGTGAAGAACCTCAAGAAAGTTTTAAAACTTGTAGAAATACTATACCTATTGTTAAATAAGTCGCCAACTCATTGCGCACGAGTGCACGAATGGTTGGGGATTTGTTTCAAGTTTATTTTCATTGCGAGTGCCTAAATGTTTCTTTATTTTTACCTCGCACGTACGGGTCACGTGTTGCCACTGCCAGTGATAATGTTAAACTATAGCAGGAGGCAAAAATTCGTGTTTCCCTGTGGATTTTCTTACGTCGATTTTAATGCCAAGCGAAACGGGCTGGCGGATTATAATGTAGGCATTCAAATTATATGAATTATAATCATGAGAAAAATAAGTATTTCTCAAACATTAATGCAGTAATGACATTGAAAATTTTCGCCATTTACCTACTTATTACAATAATGTCAACTGAATTATATTTGACGAGTCCCCTATTTGTGCAAGTGGAGTAATAAATGAGACTACTTATTGCATATATTAATTGTCTACTATGTATTTAAATATTAATTTTATGTGAATTATGTGAAAAAACTCTGTCTGACCTGTGCTGGTTGCTTTCGACACAATTCTTCAACATAACTGCTCGCAATAATGTCAAATTATATGTCATGCAAACATAATCTAAAGTCGAATTTAAATTACAAACTAGTAACTCAAACTATCAAGGAATATCTAAGTATGCAAAATTTGAACACAATCTATCTGGTAGTTTTTACATGATGCTGGAACATACTGTACATTCAAACATACAAAAATTCTAAAAACTATATTTTCGGCATTAGAATCGTTCCCAGACCTCGTAGAAATTGTTTTTTTTTCAACAATATTCAATGTATAGTGTTGACCAAGTATGCCATAATTGCCTTTAATTTAGGGTCAGACAGTGTTTTTACAACAAGCTGTACCCATATCGTGCCATACGTATATATTATGCTGAACGGAGTCAATATGGTATATTTTCGATTTGTGTTCAAAAAAGGATGTGTTAGGTGAATTATGGAACCATAAGCTGCTGCTAATTAGGGTAAATCCTCTTTAAAAAGTAGGTACCTACTTATATTGGGTGTAAAAATAACCATAAAGAAGTCGAGAGCCACTTGTTTTTCCCGTTGTTATATATTTTTTTTACATGACCATAATAGAAATGGGTTTTGTCGACGGAAGAATAGACAAAATGGCACTCGCCGGCCGCAGCCGCGTAATCGCTCGCTTCGCTCGCTCGGCTCGTGCGTAGTGGGTCACGGTTCCAACATAACCTAACCTTTGAACTAGTGGAGATTTCTGGAAAAAAAAAACACTCCCCACTGGTAGGGATTTGTCGGTGGGATTTCTGGAATAGACTAAAAATAAAAGTCGTTTCACATCATTTATTTTTACAAAAAGTTACTTTGTTTCATATACAGAATGCGTAGATGACGACTTCGTGAAAGTTACAACCTGAACAAGTATAGATACCTACATATACGGCTTTGTAGAGAGTCGTTTCTATTATTCATACTAAAGATATAAATATATCTAGATAGACAGTTAAAGCTGTAAACTCATCGGAAAAAATAGCGTCCAACTGTTAGCCGCTAAATGCACGAACACTAAAAAAGCACAATGACGTGGCGCGAGTGTAAGACGTAGCTGTCACGCACACATAAAAAAGTTGGTTAGTTCTCTTGCAGCGCGACACACTATCTAGACATAAATAATGAAAGTATTCACAGTTGAATGACAGTTTCTATTTAAAATGGATGTGTCATATTAATGCCTGGCTAGGACCTACTGTAGTCCTAGTACCCTAATTGCGTAATACGAGATGATTGCCATTGCTTCATAAGTTGGAAAAAAAATGCTCAACAACGTACCTAAATAACGCAATGAATGTTGTTAAACTGTCAAAATGAAACAAATTTGGTATAATCGTTTACGAAAATAAGTTACGCAATTAGGGTACAGATAAGCACAGGCGATTTTATTCAGGACGTTTTTTTATCGCGAACTGAATTTTCAACTCTCGGTATCGAGCCGAGTATTCAGAATCCGACAGAGCGCATCCCGGAGCGTCAAGAAAGCATTATGTTGGATTTTCAACTCTCGGCGCTAAGCAGAACGTTGGAAACCAAGTGCGCGAAAAAATCGCCCGGGCGTACCTGGGCTTACAGTAGGTCCTAGGATGAATGTCACTTGTAGGTACGTTTTAAATGTCAAGCTCTATTTTTGCTATAACACCAATGTGACAGATTGATAGTTTTAACCTTACTGAAGTTTCAGTTAACTGGGAGTTTTATCAGAATTGGTAGTTACTTCGAGGAATTAGGAGGTCGACAATACCTAAATCGATTGATATCTTCATATCGCATAATATTTTTTGTAACGTTTGTCAATCTGGAAAACATTCGATTATTTGTTTATTTGTAAGATTATTATTTTAAGTTGTAAATAAACATGATTTTAAAGTGTGCTTTGTTTTCTTCTCATATCTGAATTTTTTTTCCTTTTCTAATATTTGGTAGCCTAGCCTTTTTCCAACTATGTTGGGGTCGGCTTCCAGTCTAACCGGATACAGCTAAATACCTGTATTTTATTACATGGAGCGACTACCTTACTTCCACAACCCGGTTACTGGGTAACACGATACCCCTTGGTATCTCTCTTGGTATCATAACCAGCCTATAATGTCCCCACTGCTGGGACGCAGGCCTCCTCTCTGTGAGAGGGAGTGGGCCGTAATCCACCACGCGGGCCCAGTGCGGGTTGGTAGATGTCACATGTCATCGAATTTTTGGTTCTAGGACATACCGGTTTCCTCACGATGTTTTCCTTCACCGTTTTAGAAGCAGTGGTGATGAAATTTAATACACATAGTTCGAACCTACGACCTACAATTCGTAAGTCGGGGCCTTTACCACTGGGCCACCACTGCTTCTCTCTTGGTATATCTAAAATAATATTAAATAAGTTTGTTTTTAAGGGATATTTCCAATTACTCATCAAGAAAATAATGTGTATTTTGAATTATATCCACATAGCAAGTGTTAGTTAGCGCCGTGAGCCAAGTATTTGGAACACCTTTAAACGCTAACATGAGGACGAGCGGGGAATTTACCATAAAATGGATAGAACTGTCTAAACAGTTCTTTCCAGCCTTATAAAAGCCTGGAGCGGTGATTCAAAGCCTTGCTATGTGAATCGGCAGTTTTGTAGACTGTAATAAACTTTATGTGGCGGCATACATTGATTTGGCATGAGGTTATTTTTTGGTATGGAGAAACAGGAGTAAGATAAGCACACAGGATGCAGCGCCTTACTTTTTTTTTGGGTGGGAAATTATCAAATAACTTCTCCCGCCCTTCGTGTCAGACTTTAACTGACTAAAACCCACCCGTGTTCCTTCAGTTGCCATGTTGCCAGGGGCCACGGTATCCCTTTCGGACTTTCTCGCGACCCCGGCAGGCATCGGCCCTAGCGGACCCCGTCAGTTCTGCAAGGTATATGGCATGACCAAGATTATGTCTGGACTTTAAAACAGACTGCGACCTCTGAGTTTGTTTCGTCCTTTCTTCTCAGAGTAGTCAGATAGGAGACACCGAATTCATCTAGCTTATTTTTTTTAATATGACGTGTAAAAGTGATTCTGATATCCTATTTACAGAATAAACAATTTCATTTCGTTTCATTTCGTAACGACTGTCAAAGATCTACAAACGACGCCCAAGACCAACGGCTTAACGTGCTTTCTGAAGCATGGAGGGGTCTCGATATGTAATGGATGGTCAGCCATCCACGGACTGACCTTGGCAAGTATAGCTTAACCTTTGATCGACCCTGTGGCTGTTATTAAATAGGTATTTAGCATTTGGTAGTCTCATGCACTATTGGCTTACCACAATTCCAATGAATGCAGACAAACCATGCCATAACCTTAGATTAACACTTAAAACAACAAAAGGACCAAAATTTAGTTTTTTTTTTGCTATTTTTCTTCCGGTTGGTACAGACACGTATTGTATACTTTCGTACTGAATATAATATTTGTTATATGCACAACTGTCACTAGGTACGTCGTTATATATTTTTCTTCTCAGAATGCAAATAAAATGAGACATTTAAGCAAATATAGGTACTTACTTACTAACTTTTCGAACGCCACTGCATGGAGATATTTATCCAAGTGCTAAGATACCTACAAAGTAAATAATAATTAAGTTTAATTTAAATATTAAATAAGGAAATATAACGAATATGGAAGTTGCTCTTGTCTGTACCTAAATAAATACTAAATGTATAACTTTTAATATTTTAATAATTATTTGTGAAATATGAACTAATTCTCCTCTTTATAGACGGTACCATTAGTGAAGGAATTTTTGGAATCGGAGCAGAAGTTCTGAAGATAGCATAGATTTTTCGAACTTTCCTAAATTTTTTATAATTTACAGGATATAATAACAACATTTTATTCCACAAATAAACAAACAAAAATAACCCCTATAATAAATATCGCCTAAGTATGAAGATGAAGATCTTAAGTTTTTATCAAAAAATACGGCCACTTACGCGACATATTTTGATACTCGCAAATAATAACTACTTCCCGTTGACCTAGAATCATGAAATTTGGCAAAAAGCAAGGTCTCACAGTACAAGTAAGGGGAAAAGTCAGAAAATGAAGAGAATTGACAGTGACGTATATCGATGAAATGAAATGAAATTGTTTATTCCGTAAATAGGATATCGGAATCACTTTTTCAAATCATATCAAATGAGCTCAGAGGTCGCAGTCTCTTTTAAAGTCCAGACATAATATTGGTCAGAACATATGAGGACCGTGTAGATTAGTCTCTAAAATGGTGAAGCACCACACAGATTTGAGTGGACCTGTCCAGTTAGTGCATGTATTTTGTCAGTAGGTCGTGTCGCTCAACTCAGAACTAAACTGCATTTTTGGAAAAGCGTTCTGAGTCGGAATCGAAACCGATTTTTTTACAAAAAAAGTTGATTTACAGTTTTATCAACCCATCTAATACTAGGTAATGCATTCCGATTTTCATGTAGGTAGGTACCTAACAAAGACACGAATTAGTAACCTACATCTAATTTATACTGTACCTACCAAATGTTTATTTGTATCCATGCAAACCTCTTTGCAACACTACTCGATTGACATGTCAAAATTTTGTTCTGTATTATAAAATTAGTTTTAATTATTTTTAAGTATAATTATAGTGAAATAATATAACTAAATGTAAAGTAACTGCATAAATACTCAGGATTATTGTTTTCTTGAAAATATTCTTAGTAAAACACAGTGTTTGGTTGCCCACCGTTACCGGTAACCTATCACGAACAGCTGATGTTCGACCTGCGGATTTAAAGGGGGAGTATTGTTACTTTTATTCTTTAATTACCACGCAGTCGTCTCATAGACTCTGTAACACGCTTTCATTGATACCTAGAATCACTTTTCTTAGTTGATTTGGAACTCAGCAGTGTGTCTAAGTCGCTTTGTTCACATTTATGATAACGAAACTTATGTAGTGAATTTTCGAAATAGTTTTAATCTATAGCATAATAGTATTAGAATACACAACAACAAGAACGTTGTTTACTGTTTTTGCATCATCTTTATGAAAAACTAAATTTTATTTTAATCTAAGCATCCTACCCACATAAGTAAAAGTCCTAAAATCATAAGAAAATAGAATCAATATAACTTAGTATTTGATCAAATCAAGTTGCAGTTCAATTATATTTAACAGCTTACCTCATTTCTCTATAAAGCAACACTAATTTCTCTCATTTTCCTTTCATTTCTAGCTTTTTTTTTGTTTATCTGTCTAAGTAGTTCTCACCGTTCCTTTAATTCTACTTTCAGTACTAATTCCTGAAACCATGCCTGTGATGACCCGTAAGGCTGTTGCTCAGGAGTTGGAGCTTAAATTGAGAACGGCCATTCAGGATCTTGAGGCTTCAAACAGTAAATGTCAACAGCTGTTACAGGAGATAGATGAAAGTGAGAAGGAAGTCGAGAAGGTCGTTTTCAAAAACACAGGCTTAAAACGGGAGCTAGTGGACCTTCATCAGCAATACCTGGTTGTTGTTGATGAACGGGACAAACTGCGGGTGGTCACAAATGGTTTCAACAACTGCAGTAACATATATGAAGAGGCTTTATGTAAGGTCAGGGACCTAGAAGAAGAATTAATTCATGCAAATGTACGAATTAATCATTTACAGAAACAAAAAGGATGTACTCAGGCTAAGGAAAAATAATAACTTGTATAATGAATTATTAAACACTACTTGCAACCCGCATTCCTTAATAACAATAGACCTTACTGAAGATTCGATAATGAAATATAATAATAGTAGTTATAAAGTAAGTCAAAATAAAATTAAGAAATATGCAAAGCTAAATAAAATCATTAATAAATGCAATAAATATAGAAAACAACAAAAACACAGTTCCAATAATATTAAACTAAGGAAGGAACGTGGTTTTCTGATAAATAAATTAGATAACTATAAAATTAAATTAGAAGACAGTAAGAACATTTATGAGTTTGACACTCAACAGTTACAGTCTGAAATTCAGGTTCTAGAAGCATCACAGTCACTCTACACTAAGTATGTGAGGTCTGAAAAACAAATTCAGGAGCACATCCTTGCTGCAAATGAGTTAGTGGAAATGTGCAATTCTAATGTAGATAAAGTGGACCTGCTGACTCCCAGCAGCCCTCTATCATCATTGCATAGGAAATCAAATCTTGGCACTCTCCAACCTGAGGCAACGGAGGACCCGTACCAGTCAGGTAGTGCTCAGATCTCTATTCCGCATAAAGATTTACCAGATGTTAAACAAGATCCATTGCAAGTAGTTCAGACAAAAATTAGTTCTCCCCCTTGTAATGGTAAAGTTTGTTACCGCTCCATTATGTTTTCTGATAGTTTTGGAAAAGGGTTAGGAAAATTACTTAGTGACAACCTGAGTCATTCTTCTGAAAACTATTATAGGCCTCAGAATTCCTACAAACAAATAATGTCTTCAATAACTAGGAAGGAATATGATCCTAATGCCATTATTACTGTATTAATAGGTAATAGTTTTAATGTTAATAAAGATGATATTATTGATAGTGTCACCGAACTATTGAAGTTAAATTGTAAGAAAATAATTTTGTGTGCTTTTCCATATTTTGAGCACTTGTCAAACAGACAAAACAACTACATTGACATGTTAAATAATTACATGCATTTCTTAGTTAGTCACCATAGTGACAAGTTTATATTTTTTGACACCAACATTTTTGTTGATAAGCTCAGGTCGACTAGGGATACTGTGTATCTGCCCATTAGTTTTAGAAGTCAAATAGCTAGGCTATTAGCTTTTAATATTAACCCAGACATAATTAGTATGTCAAGTCCTTAGTAGGAAAGGCCCGGCGGGGACGCCCTAGGAGGACATATACTGACCTTATTGGTGATGTTCTTCAGAAAGGCCAGGTGCGTAGTACTCGCAACCGGCGTGCGTGTATGACCAGATGTATGAACGTAAACGAGGCAAAAGGACTATGTAAGGATCGTAGCAGGTGGCGTTCTGTAGTTTCTGCCTACCCCCATGGGAAGAAGGCGTGAGTTTATGTATGTATGTAATTAGTATGTCGAAGTCTTATAGAATTAGTACCACAATTAGTAATAGTACTAATGTTAAGGTGGTTAGCACAATTAGTTTAAACTAGTTTGTAAGACAACAGAAGGTACCAATAACAGTATAATTAAACTTAATAACAAAAAGGTATTTTCTAGCACTAACATAGTTAACTGTACAAAAGGGGCTAAGCAGAAATTCTTGAAATTATTACATCGAAATATTCAAGGTTTTTCTTCCAAACAATTGGAAATTGAATTGTTTTTAGAAAAAACAATGTTTGACATTATATGTTTAACTGAGCATTGGTTAAAAGATTCATCATCATCATCATTTCAGCCGAAAGACGTCCACTGCTGAACATAGGCCTCCCCCAAGCACCGCCACTTCGACCGATTCTGTGCTTTCCGCATCCAGCGGATTCCTGCGGCCTTCACAAGGTCATCAGTCCATCTTGTGGGAGGCCTTCCAACGCTACGTCTTCCGGTACGTGGTCGCCACTCCAAAACCTTTCGACCCCATCGGCCATCCGTTCTGCGAGCAACGTGCCCTGCCCATTGCCACTTAAGTTTGGCAATTCTTCGGGCTATGTCGGTTACCTTGGTTCTCCTGCGGATCTCTTCATTTCTGATTCGATCACGTAGGGAAACTCCAAGCATAGCCCTCTCCATTGCCCTTTGGGTGACTTTTAGCCTTCTGATAAGGCCCATTGTGAGCGACCACGTTTCAGTACCATAGTTCATCACTGGCAACACGCACTTGTCAAAGACTTTCGTCTTGAGACACTGTGGTATGTGGGACGAAAAGATATTGCGTAGCTTCCCGAACGCTGCCCAGCCGTGTCGGATTCGACGATTGACCTCTTTCTCGAAGTTGGACCTACCTAGCTGGACAATTTGTCCTAGGTAAACATACTCGTCCACAACTTCGAGCGTAGCGTCTCCGATCTTCATGGGAGTGGGTGTCACATGGGCATTTGACATGATTTTTGTCTTGTCCATGTTCATTTGAAGACCCACTCTTTCGGAGGCTCTACTGAGGTCATCGAGCGTTGTACTGAGTTTTTCCATGGTCTCAGCCATGATAACTATATCGTCGGCAAACCGAAGGTTAGTGATATACTCGCCATTGATGTTGATGCCTAGCCCTTTCCAATCCAGAACCTTGAAGACATCCTAAAAGATTATGAAATGTTAATTAACTATGAGAATTATAGTGTGGCCAGTTGTTTTAACCGAAAATCAATGCTGCGTGGAGGTTCATTAATCTTAATTAAAAGTTGTATTAAATCAAAAACCCGTAATGACATAGTTGAACTATCGGTTGAACATAGCATTGAACTGTCTTGTGTTGAGCTAGATAAGCATGTTATAGTGTGCGTGCCCCAAATTATCAAAACTACTTTATATTTGAGTCAGTAATGGAAGATGTTTTGGCAAAACTTGCAACTTGTAATAAATCAGTAATTATTTGTGGTGACTTTAACATTAATATTTTAGAAAATAATTCAAATACCGTTAGATTTTTAAATTTGTTCAAATCATTCAATTTGTCACATGTGTTTGTGGAACCGACCCGAATAACTACATGTACTGCTACATGTATTGATAATGTGTTTTGTTGCTGCGACTATTTAGATAAAGCCATAGTTAATTATCTCCCTTCGGATCACAGTGGTCAATCCGTAACTTTTGAGTCTAACATACCATCACAAAAAGTGCAGATCAAATTCAGACCAAAAACAGCTGTTAATTTAAATAAATATAATAGCACTTTAGTTTGTAAGTTAAGTAATCAAGTCCTTACAATGAACAATGTTAATATTTTGTATAAAGAATTCTTTTCGTTAGTCCAATCCGAGTTCAATAATTGTTTTAAAAAGAACACTAAAACTATCAGCCCTAAGTTTATATTTAGTGACTGGGCAACTACAGGACTCAGGAAAAGTAGGGATAGACTTTTCGAGCTGTATGGCCTTAAGCCTTATATTAACACGGAAACTTTTAATAAGTATGTTGCTACTTACTCTAGAACTTTTAAGAACACTTGTAAGGCAGCTAAAGCCTTATACATTAGCAACAAGGTTAAATCAGCAGACAATAAAATACAGACGGTTTGGAAAATTATCAATAATGAAACGAACAGAAACAAAAAGCATAATCATGCATCATCTCATTTGCGATAGCAAAGAAGTTGCTCTAGAATTTGTAAATTTCTTTACCAGTATCCCACTTAAAACTACTGAAACCTTAAACTCCTCGCCCTCACTCTCTTTTGATTTAGTAAGGGCCAACGTTTCAGCATGCCCGATTGAATTTAACTTTAAGCATATTAACCCCATAACGGTAATAAAAGCTTTTAAACAAATCAAGATCAAATTGACCGAAGATCTTTGGGGGATGTCCATTAAAGTCTGTACCTCCATAATTGAGACCATAGCGCCTTACTTATCCTTAATATTTAATTTGTGTGTGGATCAAGGAGTCTTCCCGGATTTAATGAAATACAGTAAGGTAATACCACTTTTCAAATCCGGGGACAGTAAAGACACCAATAATTATAGACCCGTATCCGTGTTGCCGGTATTCAGCAAGGTGTTTGAAAAAGCAATGCTTAATCAAATGCTCAATCATTTTAACACAAATAAAATCCTTCACGATCAACAGTATGGTTTCACCAAAGGACGTTGTACGACCGACGCTGGTGTAACCCTATTAAGACACATTTTTAACGCGTGGGAAGAGGCCCAAGATGCCATAGGGATCTTTTGTGACCTCTCCAAAGCATTTGGTTGCGTTGATCACGAAACCTTACTCTTGAAACTAGAGCATTACGGACTTGGAAAACTTGCACTCAATTTAGTAAAATCTTATTTAAATGATAGACAACAGCAAGTTCAAATAAACGGTATCAATTTACTAGGTTTAAAAGTAAAATTAGGTGTGCCATAAGGCTCGATATTGGGTCCATTCCTCTTCTTATTATACATTAATGATCTACTCCATTTATTAAAAAATCAACCACAAATGGTGTTATTTGCTGACGATACTTCTTTAATTTTTAAGGTAGATAGACGTGCTACAAATTTTAACGACGTAAATAACGCCCTACTGCAGGTCCAAAATTGGTTCACTGCTAATAATTTAGTATTAAATGGAAAAAAATCTAAGTACATAAAATTTTCTTTACCAAATGTCAAAAGTAGTGATTGTGAGATAGTATTGAATCAAGAGAAACTAGAATTCGTTGATAAAACTATTTTCCTAGGGATCACGCTCGACTCAAGGCTACAATGGGGTACTCATGTAACATCTGTTGCAGGACGGCTAAGTTCAGCAGCATATGCTGTCAGAAAAATCCGTCAGTTTACTGATGTAGATACCGCGAGGCTAGTATATTTCAGCTACTTTCATAGTATCCTACGGTATTTTACTGTGGGGACGGGCTGCAGACATCGAGTCTATTTTTATTCTCCAGAAAAGAGCGATCAGAGCCATATATTGTCTCCGCAGGCGCGATTCTCTAAGGAAACTGTTTAAGGATATTAACATCATGACGGTACCTTGTCAATATATCTATGAAAACATCATGTACGTAAGAAAGAATTTACATCTTTTTAGCAAAAGAGGTGATAGACATAATTATAGTACTAGAAATAGGGACCTATTAGTTCAACCAGGTTTCAGACTGGCTAAAGTAGATTCATCTTTCATGGGATACTGTTTAAAATGTTACAATAAAATTCCTCCCCACATACTTCAACTGAATGAGACGAAATTCAAATCTTATATAAAACGCACACTATGCAGGCAGGCATATTATACGTTGGGGGATTACATCACTGATAAAAATGCTTGGCTCAATGCTGGTCCTGCTCCACAACCACAACTAATTGATTAACATTTGCAAATACTGTTGGAGCTGCTGAAGATTGTAAGACCATCTTTGCATTGTGTAAACTCAATCTCTTTTGTATTATATAATTGCATAGCACACTATGTGAGCACTATGTACTAAAGAGTTACCATTTACCGGGTAATATGTCTTGCATTGACTTGAATGTGCCCTGGCGGCTGTGAGTATGTCATGCTCACTCAAATGTTTCGCTGATGGTGGCGCGTGTGTTGGATCAATTAGCTCCCTTCAAAATGGTTGAGTTGAATGGTGCTAATCCATGCGTCATGTTCGTGAACGGGCGCCGTCAGTTGGGACTGGTCATCTCTTAGCTGCTAGGGCTTATTTTTAATTTTAATTGTTTGAATTTTTCTTTTTTATCTTTTTATTACGGACGCTTCTCATGTGCACGTCTTTCTACATTGTTGTCACATGTATAATTTCAACATGAATGATGTAACCAATATTTTGTAACAATTTTTTATTTAAAAGAGTGTCCGTGGAGTTTCTTGCCCGTTCTTCTCCATAGGTACCTACTACGCTTTGGAATGGGCAACTAGCTTCGTACCTATTTCTGACTGACCGATTCCGTAACAATTCAAAAGTGCCTGTAAATGGTTTAATTGAAATAAATGATTTGAGTTTTGAGTTTTGAATAAATTTCACTTTATTTTACTATAAGTAGTAGCTGTATTTTTTAAGTAAATTTTTTAAATGCATTTTTTTAGTTTGAGTGATTAAATTACACGTTTACATGTCATAAATAAATTATTTTTTAAAATAAAACTAGTTGAGTGTTTCGTAATCGACTACTCTGAGAAGAAAAACCAAAACAAACTCAGAGGTCACTAAAAAGTTTTGCTAACAGTAACGTGTGGCAAATCAAATGAAAGGGCTTGTTGCGAGAAAATTAAAAATATTTTTTATACAATTTTAAAATAAAAACTTTTTTATTTACAAATATATCTTGACATTCTCATTTAATACATTCATGACATTTAATTTTTAATTATTGTAGTGACATTATTATTTGCTAATCTTTCATTATAATTGGACACTGTGACATTACCCAAAATTGTGTTATTAATTGTAAATATTAATTATAAATTATTGTTGCAAGTAATTGTATTATAATGTTGTGATACAGTTAAAGCTTCAGATTTGCATGCCTCAAGGCGTAATATGGTTGAACTATGCTCTATTTTTTTTTTAACAACTTTATGTAATTACCCTTATTAGCAAATAAATGATTTTGAATTTGAATTTGAAAGATATTTAAGAAATTCGATGAAAATTTCCCATTTTTTTTTTTAGGGTTCTGTAGTAAACAAGGAACCCTTATAGTTTCGTCATGTCCGTCTGTCTGTCTGTCTGTCTGTCTGTCCGCGGTCTAGCTCCGAGACCCTTAGTACTAGAAAGTTGTAATTTGGCATAGATATACATATTAATTACGCCGACAAAGTGGTAAAACAAAATTATGAAAAACATTTTTTTTTAGGGTACCTCTCATACACGTAAAGTGGCAATGTTTATTTTTTTATTTTTTTACCCCATGGTGAGGGGTATCATTGGAAAGGTCCTTCAAAAATATTGTGAGTTTGTGAAAACCATTTTTGGATTCAGGGATTCGTTTGCGAAATATTAAGCTTTAAAGTGCTAATTTTTGTTAGAGTCAAGTGTCCTCCCCCCTGCCGGCTAAATGGTTAGTTTTGGGTATGTGAAAAAAATCACAACAGGTAGGTGATATAACGAAATTAAAAGGAAAACTATCACATCTAAGTAGGTTCTACAGGTTAACGAGTAATAATCGACCAACTTAACTTTGCAGTTGCAAAAACATGTTTTCCCATACATTCCGTATGGGAGAACATATTTTTCAACTACAAAGTTAAGTTTGTTTTTGGGATAAATTCATCCCAACTACGGAACCCTTCATTGTACATGGTCCGACACGCACTTGTCCGGTTTTTTTTTAAACGTTGCCTCACACTAGGAATTTCTCCTGTACCGTGGGTGCGTTTACAAACATTTAAACTCACATACACAAACAGCCAGACCCGGAACAACTACTTGTAGGTCATACAAATATTTGTTCCGTGCGGGAATCGAACCCGCGACACGCAGCGCAGCAGTCAATCGCTTAACCACTGCGCCAACCGTGCCGTCGAAATCTATATCTCCGAAACTACAGGACCTAAAATTTAAAAAAAGTTACAGTGAATGGTTCTTTACTCATAGATTACAGGAAAACCTATAAGAAATCTATGAATGGTCTTAAAATAACATGGTAAATCTCTCAATATTGTGCGTACAAACTTACATTTGCAGTTGGAATGCATGGGAGAACATACATTTCAACTACAATGTTAAGTTTGTATTTGGGATTGATTCATCCCAACTACGGTACCCTTCATTGTGCGTGGCCCGGCACGCACTTGGCCGGTTTTTGTTCTAGAACATGTCGGTTTTCTCACGATGTTTTCCTTCACCGTTTTGAGAGCAGTGGTGAGAAAATAGTTTATGTACACAAAGTAAAGCGCCTGCCTGGGTTCGAACCTACGACTCGTAAGTCGCTCTGCGAAGTGTCTGTTTGTAATGTCAAAATAAGCTTTTTACTAAATGCATAATTATGAAAGTATCGGTAATTATAGGTACCAAAAAAACTATATTTTTTAATTTTGTCTGTCTGTCTGTTTGTTCCGGCTAATCTTCGACACGGCTGGACCAATTGTGACGGGACTTTCACTGGCAGATAGCTGATGTTGTAAGGAATAACTACATTTAGTATTAAAAAAGAAACAATTCGGTACCTACACGGCAGCAGCTACACACACACATACCTACATATTATTGTATCAAGTGCATATTATTATACTTTGCAGACATTCTAGAACCATCCTGAGTCTACAGGAAGTATTAAGATGCGTCTAGTTCCTATAAATTAATTACATTTCAGTTTACATTTCGGTCCCGTGTTTGCGCAGGTGTAAAAGCTAAACTAATATTCGGATCATATAAAAGGCTGCGTTTTGTGACCAAAGTTACAAGTTGCTCATCAGCGAGTTATAAAGACGTGCTTCGACAATCATTGTAACAAATAATTCTCTTCCAACATGAAGACTGCTCTGGTATTGGTCGTATTGGTCGCATTCGTAAGTACATTTTCTTTTTTATCAATTTAAAAATGTCTGACTGTTGATTGCTTTCGTTTAGCATGGCGCTGCTAAGGGTGAGATTCACAGATCACATTCTGATATTACTTAGCTAAGCGTCGCATACGAATATAACCATTAAAATTGTAAGAGTAAAGATCATATTCGTATGAAACGCTTACTCAGCAAAGTCTAAGTAGGAACAGTCTGCGAATCTTACCCTAACGGCTGGTGAATTAGGAATTTAGAATTTCACGGGCTAAGAAAAGTGTAGGAATGGTGATTCATGGGGGATGCGCTAAGGTAGCCCATCTTAAAAATCACCGATACAACTCTCTTAGTTCATATTACCTTATTGAATGACTATTTCATGAAATCATGACATTCGATGCCAATTCTAAATTAAGGAGTTCTATTGCTGATTCTAATGATTAAAATTCTGTAGAGCCAAAAAACGTACCTAAGAAAATTTTAATTTCGCGGGCTACCCTGACGCTTTCGCCTTAAGTACTAACTTCGAATTTGACAAATTCTTGGCTTTTAATTTTCAAACACGAAACCGGTTGTTTACCTCAAAAACATGAAAATATTCTATTTTTCGGAATGGAATTGTTCTTGGTTAAATATTCAGGAAAATTGTAAAGTCCCTTCAACTGTGCCTACGTTGAAATTGCATCCCGTTCAATAATTTAGAGATGTTCGAATAAGATAGTGAACCATTTATTACATAGACATATAAGTACCTGCACGAGTGTTCCATACTTGTAGAGAGCCCATTAATTAGTTCTGTTGCGATAAAACTTTACGTGAAACCAATGTTGTTTTACTTACCCTACCTCGTAGTGAATCTTAAAACCTGAAGTTAAAAAAGAAGTAAGAAAGTTAAATGTTAGACATCACAATGTCTAATGCTTTATTTTCGCTTTAAGGTTGTTTAAAAACGATTGTTTCATTGAAAGATTTTACTTACTTATCTTACATCGTCAACTGAAAAACTATGCATGTTTATGTATTTGTAGCAGAAAAATATCATAAACTCACATTACTCTATGAAAACCGTAGATCAAAATGATCCTCAAAACACCAATGCACAAAACATTCTGGTTCAGTGACAGTGGAACAGACTTGTTACCGTTGTAATACGAAAAACGAACTTACTGCTACCACATAAAGGCGCTGGCAATGATAAGTTGATACTACGCAAGGACGTGCGGTTGACTGTATATACTATTAACTACTATCAAATTAGCACTGAATTAAATTGTTCCAGGCGGCTTTTGCCTTCGCTCAAACTATCTCTGAGTCAACAAATGAGTCTCCCGATGTAACCGACGGTACAATCACCGACGAAACCGCCGAAGCGAACGCCGACGATGCTACCAATGAGAACACCGACGATGCCACCGATGAGAACACCGACGGAACCTCCGAAACGAGCAGCGACGGTTCAGCGGTAAAACAAATAATAAACGGCAAAAAACAAGTATTAGGAGGACTAACAGATGTAGTCAAAGGAGCAGTAGGAGTAGGAGGAGCAATAGTAGGAGGAGTAGGAGCCACAGTAGGACAAACAATTGATAAAACAGGAGAAACACTAGACTCAATAGTAACAGGAGTGACAAACGCAGCAGGAGGGTTATTAGGTATGTGTTTTTTTTTAAATGTTTTAGTAATTTTAAGGCATTATTTATTGGTATTTGGTATCCACAAAGCAACTGAACACTTTGAAACAAATAGTAGCAAAATACGCAAAAGTCGTCCAAAGCCTTCATACAATGACGCTGATTAGTTCTTCTGTACACGGTGTGACCGGGGTTTCAGGACCAAGTTTACCTTTGCTAGAGCTCACGAAAGGAAAGAAAATTAGTCTGGGTCACTGTCACCGGATACGGTGAAGAGGATTCTATATATTCTGGTATTGGTACTCCGTTCAAACCTTGCTCGCTCCAAGCACCGCGCAGGGGCGCAATACGTCACGGTAGAAGAAGACTTTAGAAAAAAAAATGATTTCCAATTTATACGCGATTAGTTTCACACCCTTGCGGTCTGGCCTTGTACAGAATGGAAAGATGCGTCATCGCACAAGAATATTTATTTACCTACCACCTTTGTACTACCGCATTAAAAAAATTAATGATTTTGACTTTGACAGAAAATGTAGGCGATGCAATCGGAGAAGTGGGAAACAAAAAAGAAGGTATGTCTTTTTTTTCAGTAATTTTATGGCATTATTTATTTTGGTATTTGGTATCCACAAAGCAAGTGAATGATTTGAAACAAATCGTCTTGAAGACCTTAACAAGAAGCGCAAAAGTCGCCCAAAGCCTTCATACAATGACGCTCATTAGGACCAAGCTTTGCTAGGGCTCACGAAAAGAAAGAAAATTAGTCTGAGTCGCTGTAACCGGATACGGTGAAGAGGATTCTGTATATTTTGGTATTGGTACTCCGTTCAAACCTTGCTCGCTCCCAGCACCGCGCAGGGACGTAATGGTTTTGTCCATTGTTTCGACAGATTTGGGACTCTGCCATGGCACTAGGTCGTGGCCGGGGGTCGCAATGGATGATCCCATCTACACTTTCATCAAATGGGCTACTGTGGAGCGGCGCCTTAAAGCCGTCATGAAATAACATTACCAACGCCTACTGAAATTAATTTTACTATTAGTATAATGATTTGTTTACAGATGACACAACTGCCTCCGACTCAAACGTATCGGACGAACAAACAACATCCGGAGCAGATGTAAAAAATGCTATTGGAGAAGTAACAAAAGGAGCAGGACAAGCGGTAGGAGGAGTAGGACAATTAGTAAAAAGTGCAGGAGCAGAAGTAGGAGGTGCAGTAGGCAAGACAGCAAAAGCAGTAGGAGGATTAGTAAAAGGACTAACAGGTATAGCGGATAACGTATTTACAACATATTTTTCTTTTAATATTTTCATAATTTTAAGGCATTACTTATTTTGGTATTTGATATCCACGAAGCAACTTAACGCTTTGGAACTAATAGTATTGAAAACCTAGACAAGAAGCGCAAAATACGCAAAAGTCGTCCAAAGCCTTCATACAATGACGCTGATTAGTTCTTCTGTACACGGTGTGACCGGGGTTTCAGGACCAAGTTTACCTTTGCTAGAGCTCACGAAAGGAAAGAAAATTAGTCTGAGTCACTGTCACCGGACACGGTGAAGAGGATTCTATATATTCTGGTATTGGTACTCCGTTCAAACCTTGCTCGCTCCAAGCACCGCGCATGGGCGCAATACGTCACGGTCATTGTCAATTCTAAGATTTTCCCTAAAACTTAGATTATCTCGGGAATCGAAACTAATTATTACCCTTGGAAACTCGATTGGTGTCTGATAATAATTTACCGAAGAAAACCTTTGCATAGGTACACCGACAGTTAAAAATGTACATAATTATAAAATACAGATAACAGTTTGTTGCTTGTTTGAATGCAGCATAACCGTAACTCTAAAATCGCCTCGACGGGGTCTTTAAGAATCCAACTAACTGATTTAAATTTGGACGGACGCAGTTCGGAACTAGTGCGTTAGCGTACATACAAATAGTACCTACTACAGCTACTTCGCCGAATCTTTCATAATGAAAAAAATAATTCTTCGTGCGGTGGTCCCATATAAATTTTATTAACTTTGGAAGTTTTTGAGTTAGCTTCAATAATAGTACGGAAGTCTTTGGTTTTGTATTTTTTGGTTTTTGCTACCTTCTTCCGAAATTAAAGTTATTTTTCACTTTGTAGCGTTTTACTTTTTGGACAAACTTTTGTTAGCTTATTCAGTTGAAAAGCTCGTACTTAACTACTTCTTATCTAGTACAACGCCTTCTGTGGTTATAATTATTTTAGGTGCTATTTGAATATTTATGTGTCATGTTATTCGGAACCTTGGTTTATTTTAAATCCTGTGTACCTAAGGCGTGCAACACACTCGTTCTGGTCGGTACATAAGGTTAGATTCGGCTGATTTGTTGAGCAACAAAGCCGACCCGAAACATACTAAATCGACTTTCATTCGACTCGTGCCGATAGGAAAACTCCGTTCCGCATCTACCTTCGCTGAATTGGCATGTTGCAGTTGATTTTCACTGCCCGACTTTGCCGAATAATACCAATCCGCACGTATAGCACGTCCAAGATGACTGCGAATGTGTTTTCGACATAACGGGGATAGATCAGGGGCTCATCTTACAAAAGCAGTCAGTATTATTTGTCAAAAAATGAAGTGTTAAGCGATTCGGAACCACGTTTGGTGTAACCATTAAGCTCCGTAAATACCGGAAACATAGCTGTATTTCAGCAACATGTTCATGTGTTGCGTGAACAATGTATGTATACAACTTGTAAAAAAACCTGTCCGATCCGTGAGCGTGTTGTCAGGTTTCGTACAGAGTCTGTTTATATAGCTACCTACATGGAATAGGATAAGAACAGGCACGGAACGGTATGTTTGGAGTATCCCCGTTTGGATAAGTTGTAGGCACTTACCTACTGGCAGCCATCTGCGTTCGAAATCCAAGATGGCAGATTTTCAGATTGGCAATGGCAGGCCAGTCTTGTTTCGTACGTTTTTGCCGCCTGTTACGGCTTCGGTCGACTTTAGGAAGCTGTCGCGGCTTTTCACTTTGCTTCTACTTTTGCTGAGGAAGTAAAGAGGATGTCTTGCGTCCGTCTGTTGTTTGTTCTTTTCAATCAAGTGATTCCTTAGATCGTCGGAGGGAATATACCTGCTTCCATGTGATCTTAAGATACGCCGTGTTTTCAAAAGCACCATAATATGGTGCTTTACCAGGTGCGAATCTAGTGGACTTTAGTCTATTGCGAACAGTTGGTACATTGGAAAGTAATCTCACGACGTTCACTGTCTCGTATTTCGATTGCCGCTGACAGGTCGCCCAAGCTGTCCAGACAAATCTTTCACCGCAGTCCATATATTCGGAGATCAACGTGTGGTGTAGGAGGAAACCGAATCAAAGATGGTGTTCACCTTGACTTGAAGTAGTAAGCCATGGTTTTGTCCATTGTTTCGAAAGATTTACAACTCTGCCATGGCACTGGGCCGTGACCGTGAGTCGCAGTGGCCGTTGAGAATCTGGTTTTCTGAGAATCGGGTATTCTGAGATGAAGCCACCCCTACGCTTTCATACAAATCGAAACATAATCGAAGTACACGTGAGTTGCTTAGCCGCGGGCTGTTGTGGAGCGGCGCCTTAAAACCATAAAGAAATAACGTTAAGTACCTACATCTACTGAAATAAATTTTACTATTAGTGTTATTTGATTTTTTACAGGTGGACTGTTTGGCTAAGTGGCAGTATGACGATGATGATTTGCACTCTAGTGCAGCTTCCGAAAAATAACGACAAAACAGAAACGAACGGATCACGTAACAAATCCAATGGATGCCGCTTTAGTTAATAATTTGTACTACGAAATTTCTGCATCAACAATACAACAACAATCAACAACAACAACAATTTCCAAGACAGCAAGTGATACGGAAATCAACAAAATCTTATGTAAATTACAGAACTTTTGGTGGCATCGTGGGTTTAACAAAATAATGGCTTTTGTTATATATACTTTGAGTTAACGTGTTTGCTAAACATCTGTGTGCTTAGCGCAGTTTAGATTAATTACTTCAAGAGTTTTGAAAATTATTCATACGGTTCCGACAAGTCAAAATAAACAAGAGTGCAACAATCACTGTCCTTACGAACTAGTGGGCAAGCGTAAACAGCTCTGTTGGGAATACGCGGACACTATGTTTGTTCTTAGCAAGGTGCAGCAGTACCGGTCCGATCACAAAGACCATCATGGCAGCGACGCGACACGCATTGCGGTCTCGCCAATCACCATCAACACTAAATTATAATGGACAGTTCAGCTGACAGAATAAAAACTTCACGGAAGAAAAACATTTCGTGGAATATTTTAGACTGCGAGAGAAGAAAATATACCTCAAGTCAAGAATCCAGTTTTCTTACATCTTTTAAGTTTAGAAAGATAGAAACGGGACGCTTGACGGCTTCTTCATCTCAAACTACCAGGTATGTGAATAAGTTACTTGAAAAAAAGAATTAATGGTTTTTATGAGTCACGATTTTTTTATAGATTCAATTTTCATTATAGAACTACGATTATCGTCTCTGCATTCCTCTTTTCATAGGTCATGATTTGTCATTTATAATTAATTGATCGAGGGCAGAGACGTTATTGTGTTCCAATCGTTATTGTGAACCAGCATCAACTGGTTCAACTTAAAGTACCCTCAAATGTGACAAAGATAATCTAACTTACCTAATATTTTTCACAGACCTCCAAAAAACAGTCGCAGCAGACCTGGACCTGAAGATGCTGATGATGGAAGACGGGACACCTAAAGGAAAGTGCTACTGCTCATGCAACCTCAACAACCAGCCTGTGTTTTTGCAGATAGACTCTTCCAATCTGCCCGGAACCTATGCCGTTGAGTAGGAACGACAATTTTGCATTTACATGTTTGTTCATACTGTGCATTTAAATAATTTCTAGTACCCCCTTGAGGTAGTTCTTTACGATGACTGCGCTAAAATTATACAGAAATATGTACTTAAAAAAAATATATAAAATCCTTAGTCTATTCGAAAATAAAATTTGCATTGTTAAACAGTGTTTTTGTTATACACCTAACGAGTGGTTTGCGCTATGAGCGCTGTTCGAGCAAGATATGAGATTTTTCACAAAAGCGAGGACTTGTTGCGGAGAAACGATCCTCACCACATACCGTGGTTACTACGCCGTGCACGCGGGCCGTATCCACAGTGACTGCACCTCGATGTGGACGTAAAGTGAGCGAGAATTGGAAAATTAACGAATCTCACAAGTACAGTCACGAGCATAAATAATTACTATGAACAGCTCGGCAATAATATCTGATTTCATGACTCATCCATATTAATGGATGTATATATTAATATGACTACAATTAATATATGTGACTAGCTTCTGCCCGCGTGAAATTTAACCCACCCTTACGTCGCGCGTCGTAGCGTAATGATAAAGCAAAACATTGCTATCGAATGCAAATACTAGATTGTTTTACGAGGGGCTAAAATAACCCATTCTTTCGATGTAGTTTCACTCCCGAGCTTTAGCGAGGGAGTAAATAGAAACCGAGTTGTAATGGGTGTAAGTGCCGTGTGTTACACTCTACTTTCCACTACGATTTCGAGAAAATAAAATAATCCAATACAATATTAAATAGTTAATTTTATTTAAATGTACAATTTGTACAATTCTGGATATTTAACGAGATGTTTTTTTCGGGCAACTTAATTTCAGTCCTCTGTGAAGATGTTCTCACTAAATGATGATATTTTCACTGTTGTAAATTATATTACAGTCACCAATTCAATTCATAATTAGACAAAAATTCTAAAGATTTCGCGCTAATGCCTTTTTTATTTCTTCTGTAGCCGCAACGCAATGCGCGCATTCTACCGAAGGTATAGCCGCATTTAGTTCCATTTTCGAAAATAAAATATTCTTCTTTTTTTGTGAACCAGTAATAAGTCGAATCCATAATCATGATTATTTTACACAAAAATAAAGACTTTTTCGTTTTTCACGGCTCGTTGGAACAGACAAAAATTAAAAAGAAATTACTTTTTCCCCAAGAGCAAGAAATGCTATTTTTCCCCGCTCTGGTACTCTACAATGACGGCCTTTTTGAGCAAGAGGAGTGAAAAAGAATTTTTCAAATCCGACTCGTGGTTCCAGAGATTAGCGCGTTCAAACGAACAAACAAAATATTCAGCTTTAATAATCCTAATGCTAGTAACTAACCTATCCTAATAACTATCCTACTATCTCACTTGCTACTAATATTATAATATGCGAAATTTTGTGAGGATGGATGGATATTTGTTCACGCACAAATTACAAAACGGATTTTGATGAAATTCGGCACACAAACAGTTAATAACCTGGATTAACACATATAGGATACTTTTTATCTCGATATTCCTACATGATCGAGGCTTATGCGGGTGAAAACGTGGGGCGTTGCTAGTATTATAAATGCGAAAGTGAGTTTGTTTGTTTGTTACGCTTTCACGCTAAAACAGCCGAACTGATTTGAATTAAATTTGGCATATGGGTAGATCATGACCCAGAAAAAGACATAAAATACCTTTTATCCCAATATTCCCACGGGATCGAGACTTATGCGGGTGAAACCGCGGGGCGAAGCTAGTGGATAATAAAGCTAAAGAGTTTGTTTATTTGAACGTGCTTATCTCTGAGACTATCGAAGAAACACCAAAACCATCTGGCGAGACATGCAACGCATAGTTTATTGTGTGGTTATCTAAAACGTTGAATTCAGATTGAGGGTAGGAAATACAACAAAAAGCCAAATTATTACAATGAGACATATAATTAAGAATGGACATCGGTCGGCTAGGCGGCCAGCGTGCAGAGCATGGCGGTGCCGCGCTTGACCCAGAACTCGGCGGACTCCTTGCCGGCGGGCAGGTCGCAGGCCACGACGAACGCGCCCATGCGCTTCGGGTAGTAGTAGCACGGGCACGTGTACCGGTCTGCGGGACAAAAATTAACTGATGCACTTGTGTTTGACGTATACTCCGTCGGTTTAGGTAGGTAATTAAGAGGTAAACAAAATAAACCACCTGACGAGAGAGCTATCAACTAACCGATTAAACGTAATACCTGTCACTTCAGTTGCTATATTACAACGCAGTTGTACTCTTCGATTTAGCAACGTTACAAATCGTTGACGTTTAGAGAACCTGTCTTTTTGGGCTGAATAGACAGGTTACAAAATGTTATTTTAGTATTAAAAATCGAACTAAACAATTGTGCTCAAGCAGTTACATCTACGAAGAGTAATTTAAGAATAAATGATAAAGTTTAACATACAAAAGAAGAAACTAATGTAAAAATTGAAAAAATAAATTTAATTTGGTTATAACGTGTGTACGGTGAAACCATACACTATCGACAACTAAGCATTTTTACATAACTTTATAAATTAATACCAATTTAGCAATTAGTACTCGATTAGCGGTCATCGCGTGTGCTCCCCCTCGCTCCTTCCTTCCTTCCTCCGTTAAATACATTTATTTTTACCTTAAACGCAGCAGTATCATTGACTATCTTCCCAACTTCTACACGGTCCTTCGAGCCGGATTGTCGGCTTGTTTTTAAACAAGAAATTGTGATCTATAAAAACCCTTGTTACCTTTTTTTTACCTTTAGTCAATTGTCTAAACCAATGGAGTACAGGATTTGGGAAAAATACTCCTATGGTTAGTTCCACAAATATCTAACTTAATATCTGATATCTGGTTAAATTCTTACACAATTTCTCACTCATTCCCATTGGAATGCCCATTTTCTTAGGAGCTTTGGGCACCCAAAAACTTTTATCGTGTCATGGTTATTTTAATTTTATTTTGTGGATATATTTATCTTTTTATATTCTGCAATTTATTTGCCCCGGTTGAAAAGTAATCTATTTTTTTAGGTTGCTGAAATTGAGGTCATAAAAATTAAACTCTCCAATATTTTACTTCTTCTGAATGGATAATTATTTAGCATTCTTATTGATATTGTGGTTAATCATTAACATTACGGGTCGCCTTTGCTATGCAGTGGATATTTTAAGGTTAATATGAGGACGATGATTCCTAACAATAAGCCTCACTACCGCCTTCTCTCGCTAGAGCGTAGTGTGCTCTCCTCTAGTGAGTATCAAAAAAGACGTCTGAAGGCTTTAGCAACAGACTCTTAACTATCTACTACTCAGTGTTCTATGAAAATATGTTACGATCACCAAACCTCTTCCAAGTGGATGGGAAAATCGAAGTCCCATTCCATGTGTAAGAATACATTTAATTATAGGGCTGGTGATTGATTCGATTACTTTAATGTGGTTGCAATGCAATTTATTTATGCTCGTCACAATGCATATGGAGAAGTGGAGCTGATGGTGACGTATTGGTATTCACGGTCGTGTCTAATGCTCGAGTTACTGGAATTGTTTGTTCGTTAAAAATATGTGCGAAAATAGGTTTTGTTATAGAAATTACAATGTCTTTATCCGTGGGATTTGAAATTTGTACATTAGTATGATTATTTTCAGCGGATGATAAGCATTCGCTGATGTAGCAATCAGAAATTGATTGTTCTTCAATGTAAATGTCTCCTTGAGCAATATTAGTAGGCACCTTGATTAACTGAGTAGTTTGTGCAGGTATAGTAATTTGACAAGAGTTTATGCATCCGGGATTATATAAAATTATGGGAATTTTCGCGAATTTAATCTCTAACGTGTGCGTGGCAAGCAAGATTTTCGCGTTCCATTTTTTTAATTGTTCGCAACCTATCAACCCATCAAAGAAATTGTGAAATTTATATAGGTATAATTTTATCGGGATTTTATCTTTCACTTCATCGAAACAGGGCACAGTTAACGAGTAATAATTTTGGGTAGTCACGTGGGTATTTGTGACCAAAAAAGGTTCATAGTTAAGTTGGATATTCGGGTAAAATTTTTCGTAAGCTTCCGGGCTTATAAAGGACTCATTTGCTCCGGTGTCGATTAAAAGTTTTATTGGTGGATCATTTATTTGAATATAAGGTAAATGGCGTTTGCTATGCAAATTTAGTTCTATTCGGGGGCAGTTTTCTCCAAGGTTGGGTAAAAATTTGAACTCTGATGGTTTTGGACATCAAAAGTTTGATTGTCAACATCAAGGTCGGTCAAAAAATCGTTAGGGTAATTTGTATTTGTATCAGTAACATCAGTGGTCTGGATATTGCAATCATAGTAGCAATAATTATCGTTAAAAGATTCGTTGAAGTTCGTCTCTTTAACCTGTGGAATATTAATCGGTGCCAAACTGCGTCTGTCATTGTAGTTCGTGGGTGGCAGAGTACGCGCGACGGGGTAACTGATGCCACTCATAGGATTTGGATAATTATTCTGGGGTGCTTGGCGTAGTGGGATTCGAAATCCAGTTGACGTGTTGGTAGGGGGTGCTCTGAACATTTGTTGAGTCTTTGTAGGTCTCGGATTGAACTGATCTGGTCGTGAATGATATTGTGTTGGATATTGAAATACGAAAGGCTGGATTTGAGGTCTCGAGTATATTTAAAATGTTGAATTTTGATTTTCTGGCCTAACCGAACGGAAATTAGGGCGTGACCAAGAAGTAGAAGGATTAACCTGCTCAAAATTTTGGAGTTTTTCTTTTGATGGTATTATTTTATTTCTTTTCTGTAAATACAGTATATTTAATTCGTCTTGAGCGTATTCAAGAGCGCTTTCAAGGGTTGATGGTCTCATACATCTTATCCTAGAACCCAATGGTTCTTCTAAGCCTTTCAAAAAACTCTGTAAAGCTAGTTTTTTATAAAGAGTTCGTTTGGATTCTATGGTAGTTTTTATAGATTCGTGTAATTCGATGTACGTCATAATTGTGCATAATAAATGTTGAACTTTTTCGTAAAATAATTGTATGGTATCGGTTCCCTGAACTAAGAGAGAAAGATCAGTATACAACGACGATTCATCTCTGTGATCTGAGAATGTATTAATTAAGGTTGATCTTATACCATTCCAGTCACTAGGAATTCCGTTAGTTGCCAAAGTACGTGCAGCATTACCAGTAATCTTGTTTAAAATCCCATTGATCAAAGATAAGTTCGAAAGCTGACGTCCTGGTTCTGGACTGATATAAGTGAGCACTAACTGATCGCACAAGTTCAAAAATCTAGTTAAAACATTAGGATTTCCGTCAAATTCTGGAACTAGTCTAAGTGATTTATAAATCTTATCTGATAAATCTATCTGATTCATGTCGAATGTAGAACTACTATTCGATTCCATCATGGTTTCTAAATTTTCTGTTATAACTTCTAAATTACGAAAGGCGTCACTTCGCGCGATGCGGAGTTGATTACGCCTACTAAGACTAAGGTCCCTATTACTACGTGGGTGAAAAATTTTGGAAAATTATAGTACCCTGCGTTAAAAATATAACAACCAATACTAGGACTTATGTACATACATGAGTAGCATTGCTGGCGAGCGTTGTTTCATCGATTTTTGGATACCACACCTTAAGTCTGTGACGAGCTACCGACTGCACCAGATATGTGTGGGTGTGCGTGTGTCGGGAAACTCTCCAATAAGTAAGTCCTTTTAGGTTTCGAAATGTATTATAAAGTTCACAAAATTAACTTTAAAATTATAAAATAGGTTTCTTATTAATTAGGTTTGATATAATAGTGTCCGTTCCCACCGAAGTTAGGTAAAGAAAGACGATGACAATAGTCGGTGACGTGGGAAGTTGTAATGCGATCGGTCACTTTGTCGGTAAGATGTGCTGAGCTTGCAGGTTGGCCTCGTAACAATCTGGAAAACATTCGATTATTTGTTTATTTGTGTGGATACAGCTAAATACCTGTATTTTATTACATGGAGCGACTACCTTACTTCCACAACCCGGTTACCCGGTTATCTCTCTTGGTATCATAACCAGCCTATAATGTCCCCACTGCTGGGACGCAGGCCTCCTCTCTGTGAGAGGGAGTGGGCCGTAATCCACCACGCGGGCCCAGTGCCCACCAGTGTCACCGTTTTGAGAGCAGTGGTGATGAAATTTAATACACATAGTTCGAACCCAAGACCTACAATTCCTAAGTCGGGGCCTTTACCACTGGGCCACCACTGCTTCTCTCTTGGTATATCTTAAAATAATATTAAATAAGTTTGTTTTTAAGGGATATTTCCAATTACTCATCAAGAAAATAATGTGTATTTTGTATTAGATCCACATAGGAAGTGTTAGTTAGCGCCGTGAGCCAAGTATTTGGAACACCTTTAAACGCTAACATGAGGGCGAGCGGGGAATTTACCATAAAATGGATAGAACTGTCTAAACAGTTCTTTCCAGCCTTATAAAAGCCTGGAGCGGTGATTCAAAGCCTTGCTATGAGAATCGGCGGTATTGTAGACTGTAATAAACTTTATGTGGCGGCATACATTGATTTGGCATGAGGTTATTTTTTGGTATGGAGAAACAGGAGTAAGATAAGCACACAGGATGCAGCGCCTTACTTTTTTTTTTGGGTGGGAAATTATCAAATAACTTCTCCCGCTCTTCGTGTCAGACTTTAACTGACTAAAACCCACCCGTGTTCCTTCAGTTGCCATGTTGCCAGGGGCCACGGTATCTCTTTCGGACTTTCTCACGACCCCGGCAGGCATCGGCCCTAGCAGACCCCGTCAGTTCTGCAAGGTATATGGCATGACCAAGATTATGTCTGGACTTTAAAACAGACTGCGACCTCTGGAGTTTGTTTCGTCCTTTCTTCTCAGAGTAGTCAGATAGGAGACACCGAATTCATCTAGCTTATTTTTTTTTAATATGACGTGTAAAAGTGATTCTGATATCCTATTTACAGAATAAACAATTTCATTTCGTTTCATTTCGTAACGACTGTCAAAGATCTACAAACGACGCCCAAGACCAACGGCTTAACGTGCTTTCTGAAGCATGGAGGGGTCTCGATATGTAATGGATGGTCAGCCATCCACGGACTGACCTTGGCAAGTATAGCTTAACCTTTGATCGACCCTGTGGCTGTTATTAAATAGGTATTTAGCATTTGGTAGTCTCATGCACTATTGGCCTACCACAATTCCAATGAATGCAGACAAACCATGCCATAACCTTAGATTAACACTTAAAACGACAAAAGGACCAAAATTTAGTTTTTTTTTTTGCTATTTTTCTTCCGGTTGGTACAGACACGTATTGTATACTTTCGTACTGAATATAATATTTGTTATATGCACAACTGTCACTAGGTACGTCGTTATACATTTTTCTTCTCAGAATGCAAATAAAATGAGACATTTAAGCAAATATAGGTACTTACTTACTAACTTTTTGAACGCCATTGCATGGAGATATTTATCCAAGTGCTAAGATACCTACAAAGTAAATAATAATTAAGTTTAATTTAAATATTAAATAAGGAAATATAACGAATATGGAAGTTGCTCTTGTCTGTACCTAAATAAATACTAAATGTATAACTTTTAATATTTTAATAATTATTTGTGAAATATTAACTAATTCTCCTCTTTATAGACGATACCATTAGTGAAGGAATTTTTGGAATCGGAGCAGAAGTTCTGAAGATAGCATAGATTTTTCGAACTTTCCTACATCACTACATAGTATAAAACAAAGTCGCTTTCTCTGTCCCTATATCCCTATGTATGCTTAAATCTTTAAAACTACGCAACGGATTTTGATGCGGTTTTTTTAAATAGATAGAGTGATTGAAGAGGAAGGTTTATATGTATAATAACCCGGTTTATACCCGTGCGAAGCCGGGGCGGGTCGCTAGTTTTTTATAATTTACAGAATATAATAACAACATTTTATTCCACAAATAAAAAAACAAAAATAACCCCTATAATAAATATTGCCTAAGTATGAAGGTGAAGATCTTAAGTTTTTATCAAAAAATACGGCCACTTACGCGACATATTTTGATACTCGCAAATAATAACTACTTCCCGTTGACCTAGAATCATGAAATTTGGCAAAAAGCAAGGTCTCACAGTACAAGTAAGGGGAAAAGTCAGAAAATGAAGAGAATTGACAGTGACGTATATTGATGAAATGAAATGAAATTGTTTATTCCGTAAATAGGATATCGGAATCACTTTTTCAAATCGTATCAAATGAGCTCAGAGGTCGCAGTCTCTTTTAAAGTCCAGACATAATATTGGTCAGAACATATGAGGACCGTGTAGATTAGTCTCAGATTTGAGTGGACCTGTCCAGTTAGTGCACGTATTTTGTCAGTAGGTCGTGTCGCTCAACTCAGAACTAAACTGCATTTTTGGAAAAGCGTTCTGAGTCGGAATCGAAACCGATTTTTTTACAAAAAAAGTTGATTTACAGTTTTATCAACCCATCTAATACTAGGTAATGCATTCCGATTTTCATGTAGGTAGGTACCTAACAAAGACACGAATTAGTAACCTACATCTAATTTATACTGTACCTACCAAATGTTTATTTGTATCCATGCAAACCTCTTTGCAACACTGCTCGATTGACATGTCAAAATTTTGTTCTGTATTATAAAATTAGTTTTAATTATTTTTAAGTATAATTATAGTGAAATAATATAACTAAATGTAAAGTAACTGCATAAATACTCAGGATTATTGTTTTCCTGAAAATATTCTTAAAACACAGTGTTTGGTTGCCCACCGTTACCGGTGACCTATCACGAACAGCTGATGTTCGACCTGCGGATTTACAGGGGGAGTATTGTTACTTTTATTCTTTAATTACCACGCAGTCGTCTCATAGACTCTGTAACACGCTTTCATTGATACCTAGAATCACTTTTCTTAGTTGATTTGGAACTCAGCAGTGTGTCTAAGTCGCTTTGTTCACATTTATGATAACGAAACTTATGTAGTGAATTTTCGAAATAGTTTTAATCTATAGCATAATAGTATTAGAATACACAACAACAAGAACGTTGTTTACCGTTTTTGCATCATCTTTATGAAAAACTAAATTTTATTTTAATCTAAGCATCCTACCCACATAAGTAAAAGTCCTAAAATCATAAGAAAATAGAATCAATATAACTTAGTATTTGATCAAATCAAGTTGCAGTTCAATTATATTTAACAGCTTACCTCATTTCTCTATAAAGCAACACTAATTTCTCTCAAAAAGGCCGGGAAAGGCCGGGCGGGGACGCCCTAGGAGGACATATACTGACCTTATTGGTGATGTTCTTCAGAAAGGCCAGGTGCGTAGTACTCGCAACCGGCGTGCGTGTATGACCAGATGTATGAACGTAAACGAGGCAAAAGGACTATGTAAGGATCGTAGCAGGTGGCGTTCTGTAGTTTCTGCCTACCCCCATGGGAAGAAGGCGTGAGTTTATGTATGTATGTATGTGTATGTAATTTCTCTCATTTTCCTTTCATTTCTAGCTTTTTTTTTGTTTATCTGTCTAAGTAGTTCTCACCGTTCCTTTAATTCTACTTTCAGTACTAATTCCTGAAACCATGCCTGTGATGACCCGTAAGGCTGTTGCTCAGGAGTTGGAGCTTAAATTGAGAACGGCCATTCAGGATCTTGAGGCTTCAAACAGTAAATGTCAACAGCTGTTACAGGAGATAGATGAAAGTGAGAAGGAAGTCGAGAAGGTCGTTTTCAAAAACACAGGCTTAAAACGGGAGCTAGTGGACCTTCATCAGCAATACCTGGTTGTTGTTGATGAACGGGACAAACTGCGGGTGGTCACAAATGGTTTCAACAACTGCAGTAACATATATGAAGAGGCTTTATGTAAGGTCAGGGACCTAGAAGAAGAATTAATTCATGCAAATGTACGAATTAATCATTTACAGAAACAAAAAGAATGTACTCAGGCTAAGGAAAATAATAACTTGTATAATGAATTATTAAACACTACTTGCAACCCGCATTCCTTAATAACAATAGACCTTACTGAAGATTCGATAATGAAATATAATAATAGTAGTTATAAAGTAAGTCAAAATAAAATTAAGAAATATGCAAAGCTAAATAAAATCATTAATAAATGCAATAAATATAGAAAACAACAAAAACACAGTTCCAATAATATTAAACTAAGGAAGGAACGTGGTTTTCTGATAAATAAATTAGATAACTATAAAATTAAATTAGAAGACAGTAAGAACATTTATGAGTTTGACACTCAACAGTTACAGTCTGAAATTCAGGTTCTAGAAGCATCACAGTCACTCTACACTAAGTATGTGAGATCTGAAAAACAAATTCAGGAGCACATCCTTGCTGCAAATGAGTTAGTGGAAATGTGCAATTCTAATGTAGATAAAGTGGACCTGCTGACTCCCAGCAGCCCTCTATCATCATTGCATAGGAAATCAAATCTTGGCACTCTCCAACCTGAGGCAACGGAGGACCCGTACCAGTCAGGTAGTGCTCAGATCTCTATTCCGCATAAAGATTTACCAGATGTTAAACAAGATCCATTGCAAGTAGTTCAGACAGAAATTAGTTCTCCCCCTTGTAATGGTAAAGTTTGTTACCGCTCCATTATGTTTTCTGATAGTTTTGGAAAAGGGTTAGGAAAATTACTTAGTGACAACCTGAGTCATTCTTCTGAAAACTATTGTAGGCCTCAGAATTCCTACAAACAAATAATGTCTTCAATAACTAGGAAGGAATATGATCCTAATGCCATTATTACTGTATTAATAGGTAATAGTTTTAATGTTAATTAAGATGATATTATTGATAGTGTCACCGAACTATTGAAGTTAAATTGTAAGAAAATAATTTTGTGTGCTTTTCCATATTTTGAGCACTTGTCAAACAGACAAAACAACTACATTGACATGTTAAATAATTACATGCATTTCTTAGTTAGTCACCATAGTGACAAGTTTATATTTTTTGACACCAACATTTTTGTTGATAAGCTCAGGTCGACTAGGGATACTGTGTATCTGCCCATTAGTTTTAGAAGTCAAATAGCTAGGCTATTAGCTTTTAATATTAACCCAGACATAATTAGTATGTCGAAGTCTTATAGAATTAGTACCACAATTAGTAATAGTACTAATGTTAAGGTGGTTAGCACAATTAGTTTAAACTAGTTTGTAAGACAACAGAAGGTACCAATAACAGTATAATTAAACTTAATAACAAAAAGGTATTTTCTAGCACTAACATAGTTAACTGTACAAAAGGGGCTAAGCAGAAATTCTTGAAATTATTACATCGAAATATTCAAGGTTTTTCTTCCAAACAATTGGAAATTGAATTGTTTTTAGAAAAAACAATGTTTGACATTATATGTTTAACTGAGCATTGGTTAAAAGATTCATCATCATCATCATTTCAGCCGAAAGACGTCCACTGCTGAACATAGGCCTCCCCCAAGCACCGCCACTTCGACCGATTCTGTGCTTTCCGCATCCAGCGGATTCCTGCGGCCTTCACAAGGTCATCAGTCCATCTTGTGGGAGGCCTTCCAACGCTACGTCTTCCGGTACGTGGTCGCCACTCCAAAACCTTTCGACCCCATCGGCCATCCGTTCTGCGAGCAACGTGCCCTGCCCATTGCTACTTAAGTTTGGCAATTCTTCGGGCTATGTCGGTTACCTTGGTTCTCCTGCGGATCTCTTCATTTCTGATTCGATCACGTAGGGAAACTCCAAGCATAGCCCTCTCCATTGCCCTTTGGGTGACTTTTAGCCTTCTGATAAGGCCCATTGTGAGCGACCACGTTTCAGTACCATAGTTCATCACTGGCAACACGCACTGGTCAAAGACTTTCGTCTTGAGACACTGTGGTATGTGGGACGAAAAGATATTGCGTAGCTTCCCGAACGCTGCCCAGCCGTGTCGGATTCGACGATTGACCTCTTTCTCGAAGTTGGACCTACCTAGCTGGACAATTTGTCCTAGGTAAACATACTCGTCCACAACTTCGAGCGTAGCGTCTCCGATCTTCATGGGAGTGGGTGTCACATGGGCATTTGACATGATTTTTGTCTTGTCCATGTTCATTTGAAGACCCACTCTTTCGGAGGCTCTACTGAGGTCATCGAGCATTGTACTGAGTTTCTCCATGGTCTCAGCCATGATAACTATATCGTCGGCAAACCGAAGGTTAGTGATATACTCGCCATTGATGTTGATGCCTAGCCCTTTCCAATCCAGAACCTTGAAGACATCCTAAAAGATTATGAAATGTTAATTAACTATGAGAATTATAGTGTGGCTAGTTGTTTTAACCGAAAATCAATGCTGCGTGGAGGTTCATTAATCTTAATTAAAAGTTGTATTAAATCAAAAACCCGTAATGACATAGTTGAACTATCGGTTGAACATAGCATTGAACTGTCTTGTGTTGAGCTAGATAAGCATGTTATAGTGTGCGTGCCCCAAATTATCAAAACTACTTTATATTTGAGTCAGTAATGGAAGATGTTTTGGCAAAACTTGCAACTTGTAATAAATCAGTAATTATTTGTGGTGACTTTAACATAAATATTTTAGAAAATAATTCAAATACCGTTAGATTTTTAAATTTGTTCAAATCATTCAATTTGTCACATGTGTTTGTGGAACCGACCCGAATAACTACATGTACTGCTACATGTATTGATAATGTGTTTTGTTGCTGCGACTATTTAGATAAAGCCATAGTTAATTATCTCCCTTCGGATCACAGTGGTCAATCCGTAACTTTTGAGTCTAACATACCATCACAAAAAGTGCAGATCAAATTCAGACCAAAAACAGCTGTTAATTTAAATAAATATAATAGCACTTTAGTTTGTAAGTTAAGTAATCAAGTCCTTACAATGAACAATGTTAATATTTTGTATAAAGAATTCTTTTCGTTAGTCCAATCCGAGTTCAATAATCGTTTTAAAAAGAACACTAAAACTATCAGCCCTAAGTTTATATTTAGTGACTGGGCAACTACAGGACTCAGGAAAAGTAGGGATAGACTTTTCGAGCTGTATGGCCTTAAGCCTTATATTAACACGGAAACTTTTAATAAGTATGTTGCTACTTACTCTAGAACTTTTAAGAACACTTGTAAGGCAGCTAAAGCCTTATACATTAGCAACAAGGTTAAATCAGCAGACAATAAAATACAGACGGTTTGGAAAATTATCAATAATGAAACGAACAGAAACAAAAAGCATAATTCTGATTATACACTGAAGACGTCATGTGGTGGTCTCATTTGCGATAGCAAAGAAGTTGCTCAAGAATTTGTAATTTTTTTATTTTTTTTTGAAAAAAACTACTTGTAGGTCATACAAATATTTGTTCCGTGCGGGAATCGAACCCGCGACACGCAGCGCAGCAGTCAATCGCTTAACCACTGCGCCAACCGTGCCGTCAAATTTCTTTACCAGTATCCCACTTAAAACTACTGAAACCTTAAACTCCTCGCCCTCACTCTCTTTTGATTTAGTAAGGGCCAACGTTTCAGCATGCCCGATTGAATTTAACTTTAAGCATATTAACCCCATAACGGTAATAAAAGCTTTTAATCAAATCAAGATCAAATTGACCGAAGATCTTTGGGGGATGTCCATTAAAGTCTGTACCTCCATAATTGAGACCATAGCGCCTTACTTATCCTTAATATTTAATTTGTGTGTGGATCAAGGAGTCTTCCCGGATTTAATGAAATACAGTAAGGTAATACCACTTTTCAAATCCGGGGACAGTAAAGACACCAATAATTATAGACCCGTATCCGTGTTGCCGGTATTCAGCAAGGTGTTTGAAAAAGTAATGCTTAATCAAATGCTCAATCATTTTAACACAAATAAAATCCTTCACGATCAACAGTATGGTTTCACCAAAGGACGTTGTACGACCGACGCTGGTGTAACCCTATTAAGACACATTTTTAACGCGTGGGAAGAAGCCCAAGATGCCATAGGGATCTTTTGTGACCTCTCCAAAGCATTTGATTGCGTCGATCACGAAACCTTACTCTTGAAACTAGAGCATTACGGACTTGGAAAACTTGCACTCAATTTAGTAAAATCTTATTTAAATGATAGACAACAGCAAGTTCAAATAAACGGTATCAATTCACTAGGTTTAAAAGTAAAATTAGGTGTGCCACAAGGCTCGATATTGGGTCCATTCCTCTTCTTAGTATACATTAATGATCTACTCCATTTATTAAAAAATCAACCACAAATGGTGTTATTTGCTGACGATACTTCTTTAATTTTTAAGGTAGATAGACGTGCTACAAATTTTAACGACGTAAATAACGCCCTACTGCAGGTCCAAAATTGGTTCACTGCTAATAATTTAGTATTAAATGGAAAAAAAACTAAGTGCATAAAATTTTCTTTACCAAATGTCAAAAGTAGTGATTGTGAGATAGTATTGAATCAAGAGAAACTAGAATTCGTTGATAAAACTATTTTCTTAGGGATCACGCTCGACTCAAGGCTGCAATGGGGTCCTCATTTAACATCTCTTGCAGGACGGCTAAGTTCAGCAGCATATGCTGTCAGAAAAATCCGTCAGTTTACTGATGTAGATACCGCGAGGCTAGTATATTTCAGTTACTTTCATAGTATCCTACGGTATTTTACTGTGGGGACGGGCTGCAGACATCGAGTCTATTTTTATTCTCCAGAAAAGAGCGATCAGAGCCATATATTGTCTCCGCAGGCGCGATTCTCTAAGGAAACTGTTTAAGGATATTAACATCATGACGGTACCTTGTCAATATATCTATGAAAACATCATGTACGTAAGAAAGAATTTAAAATTATAGTACTAGAAATAGGGACCTATTAGTTCAACCAGGTTTCAGACTGGCTAAAGTAGATTCATCTTTCATGGGATACTGTTTAAAATGTTACAATAAAATTCCTCCCCACATACTTCAACTTAATGAGACGAAATTCAAATCTTATATAAAACGCACACTATGCAGGCAGTGTCCGTATGGATTGAGGAGCCATGTCTCATATTTAAACGCGGGTACTACCAATATTTAGTAGTAAATTAGGTGATTTTGTAGGCCCGATCCTGGAATTTGTAGTAAAACACTTTAAAAGATACACGACTTTTAAGGTGGCTCCTCAATTCAGATGTCTGAATTGAGGTGCCACCTTACTACTCTAAAACTAGCCGACGGATATTTTTGAAAATTTGGTAGGATTTAGTAGTACTTATGCATAATCTCTACAAAAAAAATGAGAATTGTACGGTTGAATTTGAGATAGCTACAATGTTTTGATTTTTCATAAAAATCCATAAATTTCACCGCGCTGTTTCTCGGAAAGTAACTAACCAATTACAACATATTTTTAGTATAATTTAGTAGTAAATACGTTCTAATTTGTAGTATAAAAATAAACTGGAAAAACTACATAATTTCGCTAATACAACACATTTTATGTGGCTCCTCAATCCTGACGGTCTACAGAAAATAACATGTACGTAGCTACTAAAGTAGTTGATCAAATCGGATAAAAATAGCACCAATATTTAGTAGAAATTTCTACTAAATATTGGCGTAATCCAAAATCATGTACATTTAGTATTTCAAAAGATATTAACAAAATAAACATTCCTTAACAATCTAGTGTGGTACGAGAGCCCACGACCAAAACCATATCACATCGTTTTAGGGCCAAAACCGTATAAAATCGTTAATTTAGATGATTCCTGAACCCAACTCGGTGGAAAGTACTGGTCAGAAACGTCTCAGTTTAACGAAAGCCTATTTCTGCTATGTCAAAAAAAATAAGAAGACGGTTTCATCACAATATGCTTGATATTAAAAATGTACATAGTTTTCGTTTTCGTAATATTATTACAAAAAAGGTTTTTTTTCTGACATTTTGCGTGTCACATGTGGACTGAGCGCATTTTCAAAAATGACAAAAAATTTAACCTATCTGTCTCATAGCAACCTGCACCCTAATTGCGTAATATAACAAAATCACAATTTGTTTCGATTTGAAACAGATTTCTAATTCATTGCTTCATAAGTTGGAAAAAAAATCTGTTCAACAACGTAAATAACGCAATAATGAATGTTGTTGAAATGTCAAAATGAAACAAATTTCGCGAAATTGTTTACGAAAATGAGTTAGACAATTAGGGTCGGGTTCAATCGAAAAGTTGTCTGATTAGTAACGTATTTTTTTCATTTTTTTCGTAATCTTTAAGATTACGGCAGGTCAGTGTCAGGTTGTATCTTGATCAAAAATAACTTTTCCATAAGAGATATAGGGAGATGTATTAATGATGTAACCTAAAAACTGTAAAAAAAGTAAGAAATTTTTAATGTCGGTGGCTACAACTGCAGAAGATTCTGAATCCAAAAATTTCAGACAGTTTTCGCATCACGTCTGACCTAAGCGCATTTGAAATACCTATGTAAAAAAATATTGAACTGATTCATAGCAATCTGTCTGATTTTCAGAATGTAGTTGAACGATAGATTTTAGATACCGAAAACATAATTTTCCGAAACCAGTAGCGTCACACCTGAAAGGTCTTTTCAGAAAATTAAAAATGAGGCAAAAAATAAAAAATTGCAACCTGTCTAAAAATCTTGTTTTCAGGTGAACATTGGTCAGTTGATGCGAATAAATCATTTTTCAGAATAAATCGTTTTTACGTACGATTAATAAAGAGCTTATCCGAAACCATCAAACTGAATAAGGTTTTTTTTTTAATAAATTGGACAAAAGAAAACTGGGATGACGTTTGAAAATAACTGTTTATTGAAATTATATTATTTTTTTTTTTTTTTATTGTCGAACTCATCATCGGTGTCGTAAGCGTAACAAGCACCGTGCGTTAGCTGGGCGACTCCGAAACGTTCATTTTGTTTTTGAAGTTATATATGACATTTCAAATTTCTAAAAACAGGTTTTCAGTAACTATACAAAAGATTTTAAAGTAATTGAACCAGGTTGCTGTGAGACAGATAGGTTAAATATTTTATAATTTTTTCAAAATGCGCTCAGTCCACATGTGACACGCAAAATGTCAGAAAACAAACTTTTTTGTAATAAAATTACGAAAACTATGTACATTTTAAATATCAGGCATATTGTGATGAAACCGTCTGCTTATTTTTTTTGACATAGCAGAAATAGGCTTCCGTGAAACTGAGAAGTTTCTGACCGGTACTTCCAAGTTGGGTTCAGGAATCATCTAAACTAACGATTTTATACGGTTTTGACCCTAAAACGATGTGATATGGTTTTGGTCGTGGGCTCTCGTACCACATTAGATTGTTAAGGAATGTTTATTTTGTTAATATCTTTTGAAATACTAAATGTACAGGATTTTGAATTACGCCAATATTTAGTAGAAATTTCTACTAAATATTGGGTCAGTTCCGTGTTTGGCTTCTACCGAGAACGGACGTGTATTATTCGCGCGCGGGTGCTCTAGTTTTGAGTAATTCCCTGGCGCAGCACAATAACACCGTCGTCGCCGCGTTGCGAAATCGGTGTATCAAGGTCGCCGCGATGACCCAGTTATTAATTACAGTGTATTAATGTTAACAGTTCATTTAAATAATTGTGAGTGAAGTTTCTATTTACCTTACAATGTCGTCAACTAAGGTAAAAATTAAAACGGATCTGGAAAAACTGTTGTATGATAGTTACATCCAAGAAAAATCACAGAGAGAAAAACTGGAACTTCTTGTCAATGATCTGAAGGTCCAAATAGAAGGCCTTCAGCGACAACACCAAACCCTTCAAAAAGAAAATACAAGCTCCAAGGGGCAAGAAAATAATATCCCTAAGGAGTTAAAAACTAAGAGCAACATACAATTTGCTCAATCTGAAAAAGAAAATGTCGACTACTGCACAGACGAGGAAGAACTTGCCAGAGAGACTGAGTGGATTAGGGCCAAAAGTAGAAAGAAAAGGAAGCTAAACATCTCCCTCTCTCCACCACAACAACCCGGAACAAGCGCCCAACAACAACAAAATTGTGAGAAAGAACAGACATTAGTCAAAAAAGTGCCTCCACCACCCCCAATCATAATAGACGGAGTCAAGAACTACCAAATGTTCTACGACTCACTAACTGAAACCCAACCAACAGAATCATTCACGGCAAAAATGATGAATGGAGATTGTGTGAAGCTCAACGCCAAAACCGAGGACTCTTATAGAGCGATTGCTAGACTTTTGTCAGAAAAAGAATATCTTTGGCATTCATACGAGAACAAACAGGCTCGACCAATAAGAGTTGTAGTGAAAAAAATACATTCTTCCTGCCAGCCAGATCGAATCAAAGACGATTTAAAATCGCAAGGTCTGAAAATAGAAAAAGTTGACAGCAAGTTGAGCTGGAAGAGTAAAGAACCACTCAATATGTTCGTCTTATCATTTAATAATGACGAAGATGTCAACAAAATCTATGGCATCAAGCACATTTTAGGGTGTAAAATTGAAATACACCCTCTTAAAAATCCGAAACTCATTCCTCAATGTAAGAGATGCCAGGCATATGGCCATACACATAAATACTGTAGAAAAGAGCCAAGGTGTGTAAAATGCATTGGCAAGCATCTTACAGCGAACTGTACTAAATCTCCTCAAGAGAAACCAAAATGCGTCCACTGCGGCTTACCCCACCCAGCCAACTACAGAGGGTGTGAAGTAGCCAAGGAGATGCAAATTATGAAAAATAAAAACATCAAAAAGAAACTTGTTGTGCCAACTGCCCAACAGTATTCTTCCATAAGAAATCCTGACAAGCAGGCACAGAAAGTAAGTTTTCAGACATCTGTAAAACCTGTTCAAGTAAGTACTTCCTATGCACAAATTGCGAAACAAGGTACTCAACCTTCTAATCTGGAGGATAAGATAAATCAGATCTTGCAGTGTATTACTACATTTGACAAAAGATTAGAGAAGCTAGAATCCAGTACCAAAACAGCTGTTTTTAATTATCAAAATGAGTGACACACTAAAAATAATGGCTTGGAACTCCAACGGGCTCCTCAAACATCAGAATGAGTTGCAGGCAGTCCTAGAGACAGAAAATATAGACGTGTGTTTGATCTCCGAAACGCACTTCACTAACCAATCTTTCATCAAATGTACAAGATATATAATTCGATCCACCCTGACAACTCCGCCAGAGGAGGTAGCGCGGTTATAATCAAAGAAAATATCAATCATTATGAACAAAGTAAATTTGAAGAACCAGACATTCAAGCAGTGACAGTATCTGTTAAAACCAAATTGTGTCACGTTTCGATAGCAGCCATATACTGTCCTCCAAGGCACATGATAAGAAAAGAGCGATATTTACAATTCTTTGAACTTCTAGGCTAGAAATTCATCCTAGGCGGTGATTTCAATGCCAAACATACGCACTGGGGATCAAGACTTACTACAACAAAGGGCAGGCAGCTCCTAAATGCAGTAAAAGAAAACCATTGTGACGTTAAGAGCACAGGGAAACCAACATACTGGCCAACTGACCATCAGAAAATACCGGATCTTATAGACTTTTTTATATGCAAAAATATATCCACTAATTACTTTAATTTGGAGGAAGGTTTTCACATGAATTCGGACCACTCCCCGATTATACTAAGACTTAGTCAAAAAATCCTACTAAGAGAAAGCCATTTAACCCTGGTTAATAAGTCTACAGATTGGGACAGTTTTGCCCTCGATCTAAATAATATTATCGACCTAAAAACTCCTTTGCAAAATCAGGATCAGCTGGACTCGGAAGTAAACAAATATGTTGTTAACATCCAACAATGTGCGTGGAACAATACGCCACAGTTAAAACGTAAATATAAGGGACATATCTATCCCAAGGAAATTGTGAATTTACTATCTGAGAAAAGAAAGCAAAGAAAGCGGTGGCAGCAAACGAGGTGTCCACGGGATAAAACATTACTGAATAATCTAACTAAACGATTAAAAAGGAAAATTCTACAATTTGAAGATGAATGTCTGAATGCTAACCTTGTGCAACTAACCAACGACCAATCCACGGATTTCTCTCTTTGGAAAGCGACAAGAAAACTAAAAAGGCCGATTATGCAAATACCGCCCATCAGAAACAGCTACGGAAAATGGGCAATAAGCAATGAACAAAAAGCGCTTAGGTTTGCCCAATACTTAGAAGACACTTTTCAACCCAATGAGAGCTCCATAGATATACTTGAGAGTGAAAAGTTATCACAAAGTCAAAGAATTCGACTTGTGACTCCTAAAGAAGTTCTGAGAGAAATTCAAACCAACATTAGCTCAAAGAAATCCCCGGGTTACGATCTCATAACAGGAGAAATTTTAAAACACCTCCCGCGCAAAGCCATAGTAAAGCTGACTAGACTTATAAATGCTGCATTTATGCTAAAATATGTACCTGAGCCATGGAAGGTTGCTGAAGTCATTATGATTGCGAAGCCTGGGAAACCACCCCATGAAGCATCATCATATAGACCCATTTCCCTGTTGCCCGTATTATCGAAACTATTTGAAAAACTGTTATTAAAACGGTTGAAACCAATAATAGAAGAAAAAGACCTAATACCAAACCATCAATTTGGCTTCAGGGAAAAACACTCTACAATAGACCAGGTACACAGAATAACTAACATTATTGAAAAAACACTCGAAAACAAGCAAGTCTGCGCCACCGTATTCCTAGATGTCGCGCAAGCTTTTGATAAAGTTTGGCATGAGGGTCTGGTATTTAAACTCAGACGCATGCTACCTCCAGAATTTGCAGACATTCTAGAATCATATATAGGTAACAGAATGTTTAGAATAAGGCAAGAGGACGCATATTCCGAGCTAAAAACTATAAAAGCCGGGGTACCACAAGGAAGTGTGTTAGGCCCAATCATGTACCTGCTATACACTTGCGATATCCCTGAGCTGGAAAATAACACCATTGCGACATTTGCAGATGACACTGCTATTATGGCTACCGGATCAAGCCACAAAGAAGCAGTCGAAAAAGTACAACTAGCTGTGAACAAAGTTTATGACTGGACACAAAAGTGGAAGATCAAACTGAATGAATCAAAATCAGTTCATATTGATTTCACTAATAAACACTGCGATTACCACCCAATCTATATAAATGGCATGCAAATGCCTTATGCTAATACAGCCAAATACCTTGGCATAACTCTTGACGCGAAACTGCGTTGGAAATCTCATGTCAAAAAGAAAAGACAGGAACTAAACATACGTTATAAAAGTATGTATTGGTTACTCGGAAGAAAATCTTGCCTATCAATACATAATAAACTTATAATATACAAGCATATTCTTATGCCAATTTGGACGTATGGCATCCAACTTTGGGGCTGTACTAAACAAAGCAACGTCAAAATAATTCAACAATTTCAAAACAAAGTACTCAGGGATGTTGTAAATGCACCATGGTATATTAGAAATGACGACCTCCACCGTGACCTTAAAATGGAACTCGTCACCACCATCATCCAAAAATTTGCTGAAGCCCACGAACACAGACTCCACCGACATGTGAATGTCGAGGCAATTCAGCTGCTAGACAACACGGACATAGTGCGTAGGCTAAAGAGAACTAAACCATTTGAGTTAGTGTAGTGTGTAAATAGTGAATTAATAAATAGTAACAATGCTGTGCTATACATATAACACAAGAACAAAGTGTTTTATCAATTATCAGACCCTAAGAAAGTGCTACGAAATTGACCTTGTGTAAAAGTGCAAATTGACACTATTCTTAGATATAATATAATCTATCTCGTAATATATTAAGTTAGAATTAAATTACTTATTAGTCTATTAGGCTAGATTGTAATCAATTAATAAGAACGTCAATTCTTATTAATACAGAAAAAAAAAAAAAAAAAAAACTAAATATTGGTGCTATTTTTATCCGATTTGATCAACTACTTTAGTAGCTACGTACATATTATTTTCTGTAGACCGTCAGGATTGAGGAGCCACATAAAATGTGTTGTATTAGCGAAATTATGTAGTTTTTCCAGTTTATTTTTATACTACAAATTAGAGCGTATTTACTACTAAATTATGCTAAAAATATATTGTAATTGGTTAATTACTTTCCGAGAAACAGCGTGGTGAAATTTATAGATTTTTATGAAAAATCAAAACATTGTAGCTATCTCAAATTCAGCCGTACAAAACCCATTTTTTTTGTAGAGACTACGCATAAGTACTACTAAATCCTACCAAATTTTCAAAACTATCCATCGGCTAGTTTTAGAGTTGTAAGGTGGCACCTCAATTCAGACGTCTGAATTGAGGAGCCACCTTAAAAGTCGTGTATCTTTTAAAGTGTTTTACTACAAATTCCAGGATCGGGCCTACAAAATCGCCTAATTTACTACTAAATATTGGTAGTATCCGCGTTTAAATATGAGACATGGCTCCTCAATCCATACGCACACTGCAGGCAGGCATATTATACGTTGGGGGATTACATCACTGATAAAAATGCTTGGCTCAATGCTGGTCCTGCTCCACAACCACAACTAATTGATTAACATTTGCAAATACTGTTGGAGCTGCTGAAGATTGTAAGACCATCTTTGCATTGTATAAACTCAATCTCTTTTGTATTATATAATTGCATAGCACACTATGCGAGCACTATGTACTAAAGAGTTACCATTTACCGGGTAATATGTCTTGCATTGACTTGAATGTGCCCTGGCGGCTGTGAGTATGTCATGCTCACTCAAATGTTTCGCTGATGGTGGCGCGTGTGTTGGATCATTTAGCTCCCTTCAAAATGGTTGAGTTGAATGGTGCTAATCCATGCGTCATGTTCGTGAACGGGCGCCGTCAGTTGGGACTGGTCATCTCTTAGCTGCCAGGGCTTATTTTTAATTTTATTTTTTTTGAATTTTTCTTTTTTATCTTTTTATTACGGACGCTTCTCATATGCACGTCTTTCTACATTGTTCTCACATGTATAATTTCAACATGAATGATGTAACCAATATTTTGTAACGATTTTTTATTTAAAAGAGTGTCCGTGTAGTTTCTTGCCCGTTCTTCTCCATAGGTACCTACTACGCTTTGGAATGGGCAACTAGCTTCATACCTATTTCTGACTGACCGATTCCTTAACAATTCAAAAGTGCCTGTAAATGGTTTAATTGAAATAAATGATTTGAGTTTTGAGTTTTGAATAAATTTCACTTTATTTTAGTATAAGTAGTAGCTGTATTTTTTAAGTAAATTTTTTAAATGCATTTTTTTAGTTTGAGTGATTAAATTACACGTTTACATGTCATAAATAAATTATTTTTTAAAATAAAACTAGTTGAGTGTTTCGTAATCGACTACTCTGAGAAGAAAAACCGAAACAAACTCAGAGGTCACTAAAAAGTTTTGCTAACAGTAACGTGTGGCAAATCAAATGAAAGGGCTTGTTGCGAGAAAATTAAAAATATTTTTATACAATTTTAAAATAAACACTTTTAAAGATATTTAAGAAATTCGATGAAAATTTACCATTATCTTTTTTTAGGGTTCCGTAGTATACAAGGAACCCTTATAGTTTCGTCATGTCCGTCTGTCTGTCTGTCTGTCTGTCTGTCCGTCTGTCTGTCTGTCCGCGGTCTAGCTCCGAGACCCTTAGTACTAGAAAGTTGTAATTTGGCATAGATATACATATTAATTACGCCGACAAAGTGGTAAAACAAAATTATGAAAAACATTTTTTTAGGGTACCTCTCATACACGTAAAGTGGCAATGTTTATTTTTTTATTTTTTTACCCCATGGTGAGGGGTATCTTTGGAAAGGTCCTTCAAAAATATTATGAGTTTGTGAAAACCATTTTTGGATTCAGGGATTCGTTTGCGAAATATTAAGCTTTAAAGTGCTAATTTTTGTTAGAGTCAAGTGTCCCCCCCCCTGCCGGCTAAATGGTTAGTTTTGGGTTTGTGAAAAAAATCACAACAGTAGCTGATATAACGAAATTAAAAGGAAAACTATCACAGCTAAGTAGGCTCTACAGGTTAACGAGTAATAATCGACCAACTTAACTTTGCAGTTGCAAAAACATGTTTTCCCATACATTCCGTATGGGAGAACATATTTTTCAACTACAAAGTTAAGTTTGTTTTTGGGATAAATTCATCCCAACTACTGAACCCTTCATTGTGCGTGGTCCGACACGCACTTGGCCGGTTTTTTTTTTTAAACGTTGCCTCACACTGGGAATTTCGCCTGTACCGTGGGTGCGTTTACAAACATTTAAACTCACATACACAAACAGCCAGACCCGGAACAACTACTTGTAGGTCATACAAATATTTGTTACGTGCGGGAATCGAACCCGCGACATGCAGCGCAGCAGTCAATCGCTTAACCACTGCGCCAACCGTGCCGTCGAAATCTATATCTCCGAAACTACAGGACCTAAAATTTAAAAAAAGTTACAGGGAATGGTTCTTTACTCATAGATTACAGGAAAACCTATAAGAAATCTATGTATGGTAAAATAACATGGTAAATCTCTCAATATTGTGCGTACAAACTTACATTTGCAGTTGGAATGCATGGGAGAACATACATTTCAACTACAATGTTAAGTTTGTATTTGGGATTGATTCATCCCAACTACGGTACCCTTCATTGTGCGTGGCCCGGCACGCACTTGGCCGGTTTTTGTTCTAGAACATGTCGGTTTTCTCACGATGTTTTCCTTCACCGTTTTGAGAGCAGTGGTGAGAAAATAGTTTATGTACACAAAGTAAAGCGCCTGCCTGGGTTCGAACCTACGACCTACGACTCGTAAGTCGCTCTGCGAAGTGTCTGTTTGTAATGTCAAAATAAGCTTTTTACTAAATGCATATGAAAGTATCGGTAATTATAGGTACCAAAAAAACTATATTTTTTAATTTTGTCTGTCTGTCTGTTTGTTCCGGCTAATCTTCGACACGGCTGGACCAATTGTGACGGGACTTTCACTGGCAGATAGCTGATGTTGTAAGGAATAACTACATTTAGTATTAAAAAAGAAACAATTCGGTACCTACACGGCAGCAGCTACACACACACACATACCTACATATTATTGTATCAAGTGCATATTATTATACTTTGCAGACATTCTAGAACCATCCTGAGTCTACAGGAAGTATTAAGATGCGTCTAGTTCCTATAAATTAATTACATTTCAGTTTACATTTCGGTCCCGTGTTTGCGCAGGTGTAAAAGCTAAACTAATATTCGGATCATATAAAAGGCTGCGTTTTGTGACCAAAGTTACAAGTTGCTCATCAGCGAGTTATAAAGACGTGCTTCGACAATCATTGTAACAAATAATTCTCTTCCAACATGAAGACTGCTCTGGTATTGGTCGTATTGGTCGCATTCGTAAGTACATTTTCTTTTTTATCAATTTAAAAATGTCTGACTGTTGATTACTTTCGTTTAGCATGGCGCTGCTAAGGGTGAGATTCACAGATCACATTCTGATATTACTTAGCTAAGCGTCGCATACGAATATAACCATTAAAATTGTAAGAGTAAAGATCATATTCGTATGAAACGCTTACTCAGCAAAGTCTAAGTAGGAACAGTCTGCGAATCTTACCCTAACGGCTGGTGAATTAGGAATTTAGAATTTCACGGGCTAAGAAAAGTGTAGGAATGGTGATTCATGGGGGATGCGCTAAGGTAGCCCATCTTAAAAATCACCGATACAACTCTCTTAGTTCATATTACCTTATTGAATGACTATTTCATGAAATCATGACATTCGATGCCAATTCTAAATTAAGGAGTTCTATTGCTGATTCTAATGATTAAAATTCTGTAGAGCCAAAAAACGTACCTAAGAAAATTTTAATTTCGCGGGCTACCCTGACGCTTTCGCCTTAAGTACTAACTTCGAATTTGACAAATTCTTGGCTTTTAATTTTCAAACACGAAACCGGTTGTTTACCTCAAAAACATGAAAATATTCTATTTTTCGGAATGGAATTGTTCTTGGTTAAATATTCAGGAAAATTGTAAAGTCCCTTCAACTGTGCCTACGTTGAAATTGCATCCCGTTCAATAATTTAGAGATGTTCGAATAAGATAGTGAACCATTTATTACATAGACATATAAGTACCTGCACGAGTGTTCCATACTTGTAGAGAGCCCATTAATTAGTTCTGTTGCGATAAAACTTTACGTGAAACCAATGTTGTTTTACTTACCCTACCTCGTAGTGAATCTTAAAACCTGAAGTTAAAAACCGGCCAAGTGCGTGTCGGACCACGCACAATGAAGGGTTCCGTAGTTGGGATGAATTTATCCCAAAAACATACTTAACTTTGTAGTTGAAAAATATGTTCTCCCATACGGAATGTATGGGAAAACATGTTTTTTCAACTGCAAAGTTAAGTTGGTCAATTATTACTCGTTAACCTGTAGAGCCTACTTAGCTGTGATAGTTTTCCTTTTAATTTCGTTATGTAGACTATTGCTGTGATTTTTTTCACACACCCAAAACCAACCATTTAGCTGGCAGGGGGGGGGGGGGGACACTTGACTCTAACAAAAATTAGCACTTTAAAGCTTAATATTTTGCAAACGGATCCCTGAATCCAAAAATGGTTTTTACAAACTCACAATATTTTTGAAGGACATTTCCAATGATACCCCTCACCATGGGGTAAAAAAATAAAAAATAAACATTACCACATTACGTGTATGAGAGGTACCCTAAAAAAAAAATGTTTTTCATAATTTTGTTTTACCATTTTGTCGGCGTAATTAATATGTATATCTATGCCAAATTACAATTTTCTTGTACTAAGGGTCTCGGAGCTAGACCGCGGACAGACAGACAGACATACAGACAGACAGACAGACAGACAGATAGACAGACAGACATACAGACAGACGGACAGACGGACATGACGAAACTATAAGGGCTCCTTGTTTACTACGGAACCCTAAAAAGAAGTAAGAAAGTTAAATGTTAGACATCACAATGTCTAATGCTTTATTTTCGCTTTAAGGTTGTTTAAAAACGATTGTTTCATTGAAAGATTTTACTTACTTATCTTACATCGTCAACTGAAAAACTATGCATGTTTATGTATTTGTAGCAGAAAAATATCATAAACTCACATTACTCTATGAAAACCGTAGATCAAAATGATCCTCAAAACACCAATGCACAAAACATTCTGGTTCAGTGACAGTGGAACAGACTTGTTACGGTTGTAATACGAAAAACGAACTTACTGCTACCACATAAAGGCGCTATCAATGATAAGTTGATACTACGCAAGGACGTGCGGTTGACTGTATATACTATTAACTACTATCAAATTAGCACTGAATTAAATTGTTCCAGGCGGCTTTTGCCTTCGCTCAAACTATCTCTGAGTCAACAAATGAGTCTCCCGATGGAACCGACGGTACAATCATCGACGAAACCGCCGAAGCGAACGCCGACGATGCCACCAATGAGAACACCGACGATGCCACCGATGAGAACACCGACGGAACCTCCGAAACGAGCAGCGACGGTTCAGCGGTAAAACAAATAATAAACGGCAAAAAACAAGTATTAGGAGGACTAACAGATGTAGTCAAAGGAGCAGTAGGAGTAGGAGGAGCAATAGTAGGAGGAGTAGGAGCCACAGTAGGACAAACAATTGATAAAACAGGAGAAACACTAGACACAATATTAACAGGAGTGACAAACGCAGCAGGAGGGTTATTAGGTATGTGTTTTTTTAAATGTTTTAGTAATTTTAAGGCATTATTTATTGGTATTTGGTATCCACAAAGCAACTGAACACTTTGAAACAAATAGTAGCAAAATACGCAAAAGTCGTTCAAAGCCTTCATACAATGACGCTGATTAGTTCTTCTGTACACGGTGTGACCGGGGTTTCAGGACCAAGTTTACCTTTGCTAGAGCTCACGAAAGGAAAGAAAATTAGTCTGGGTCACTGTCACCGGATACGGTGAAGAGGATTCTATATATTCTGGTATTGGTACTCCGTTCAAACCTTGCTCGCTCCAAGCACCGCGCAGGGGCGCAATACGTCACGGTAGAAGAAGACTTTAGAAAAAAAAATGATTTCCAATTTATACGCGATTAGTTTCACACCCTTGCGGTCTGGCCTTGTACAGAATGGAAAGATGCGTCATCGCACAAGAATATTTATTTACCTACCACCTTTGTACTACCGCATTAAAAAAATTAATGATTTTGACTTTGACAGAAAATGTAGGCGATGCAATCGGAGAAGTGGGAAACAAAAAAGAAGGTATGCCTTTTTTTTCAGTAATTTTATGGCATTATTTATTTTGGTATTTGGTATCCACAAAGCAAGTGAATGATTTGAAACAAATCGTCTTGAAGACCTTAACAAGAAGCGCAAAAGTCGCCCAAAGCCTTCATACAATGACGCTCATTAGTTCTTCTGTACACGGTGTGACCGGGTTTTCAGGACCAAGCTTTGCTAGGGCTCACGAAAAGAAAGAAAATTAGTCTGAGTCGCTGTAACCGGATACGGTGAAGAGGATTCTGTATATTTTGGTATTGGTACTCCGTTCAAACCTTGCTCGCTCCCAGCACCGCGCAGGGGCGTTATGGTTTTGTCCATTGTTTCGACAGATTTGTGACTCTGCCATGGCACTAGGTCGTGGCCGGGGGTCGCAATGGATGATCCCATCTACACTTTCATCAAATGGGCTACTGTGGAGCGGCGCCTTAAAGCCGTCATGAAATAACGTTACCAACGCCTACTGAAATTAATTTTACTATTAGTATAATGATTTGTTTACAGATGACACAACTGCCTCCGACTCAAATGAATCGGACAAACAAACAACATCCGGAGCAGATGTAAAAAATGCTATTGGAGAAGTAACAAAAGGAGCAGGACAAGCGGTAGGAGGAGTAGGACAATTAGTAAAAAGTGCAGGAGCAGAAGTAGGAGGTGCAGTAGGCAAGACAGCAAAAGCAGTAGGAGGATTAGTAAAAGGACTGACAGGTATAGCGGATAACGTATTTACAACATATTTTTCTTTTAATATTTTCATAATTTTAAGGCATTACTTATTTTGGTATTTGATATCCACGAAGCAACTTAACTCTTTGGAACTAATAGTATTGAAAACCTAGACAAGAAGCGCAAAATACGCAAAAGTCGTCCAAAGCCTTCATACAATGACGCTGATTAGTTCTTCTGTACACGGTGTGACCGGGGTTTCAGGACCAAGTTTACCTTTGCTAGAGCTCACGAAAGGAAAGAAAATTAGTCTGGGTCACTGTCACCGGACACGGTGAAGAGGATTCTATATATTCTGGTATTGGTACTCCGTTAAAACCTTGCTCGCTCCAAGCACCGCGCATGGGCGCAATACGTCACGGTCATTGTCAATTCTAAGATTTTCCCTAAAACTTAGATTATCTCGGGAATCGAAACCAATTATTACCCTTGGAAACTCGATTGGTGTCTGATAATAATTTACCGAAGAAAACCTTTGCATAGGTACACCGACAGTTAAAAATGTACATAATTATAAAATACAGATAACAGTTTGTTGCTTGTTTGAATGCAGCATAACCGTAACTCTAAAATCGCCTCGACGGGGTCTTTAAGAATCCAACTAACTGATTTAAATTTGGACGGACGCAGTTCGGAACTAGTGCGTTAGCGTACATACAAATAGTACCTACTACAGCTACTTCGCCGAATCTTTTATAATGAAAAAAATAATTCTTCGTGCGGTGGTCCCATATAAATTTTATTAACTTTGGAAGTTTTTGAGTTAGCTTCAATAATAGTACAGAAGTCTTTGGTTTTGTATTTTTTTGGTTTTTGCTACCTTCTTCCGAAATTAAAGTTATTTTTTACTTTGTAGCATTTTACTTTTTGGACAAACTTTTGTTAGCTTATTCAGTTGAAAAGCTCGTACTTAACTACTTCTTATCTAGTGCAACGCCTTCTGTGGTTATAATTATTTTAGGTGCTATTTGAATATTTATGTGTCATGTTATTCGGAACCTTGGTTTATTTTAAATCCTGTGTACCTAAGGCGTGCAACACACTCGTTCTGGTCGGTACATAAGGTTAGATTCGGCTGATTTGTTGAGCAACAAAGCCGACCCGAAACATACTAAATCGACTTTCATTCGACTCGTGCCGATAGGAAAACTCCGTTCCGCATCTACCTTCGCTGAATTGGCATGTTGCAGTTGATTTTCACTGCCCGACTTTGCCGAATAATACCAATCCGCACGTATAGCACGTCCAAGATGACTGCGAATGTGTTTTCGACATAACGGGGATAGATCAGGGGCTCATCTTACAAAAGCAGTCAGTATTATTTGTCAAAAAATGAAGTGTTAAGCGATTCGGAACCACGTTTGGTGTAACTGTCACCGTAAGATTGTGAGCACCGTTAGTTTATAATCTATCGGTATTATTTCCGTTAGATCATAATCTGTCGAAAAATTGTGAACTGGGTGAAATTAGGGTTAGGTTAGGTTAGAACTGTGACCAACCGCGTGAGTCGAGCGAGCGCAGTAAGCGCTGCCGCGGCAGCGGCAGCGCTTACTGCGCTCGTTTCTCATGGATATAATATAAACTATCGAAAAATAATGCGTTAAATCGTAAATGATTTGTCGCAGTTCACAATTTTTCGACAGTTTGTAATCTAACGGAAATAATACCGATAGATTATAAACTAACGAAGTTTATAATTTTACGGTGACATAACCATTAAGCTCCGTAAATACCGGAAACATAGCTGTGTTTCAGCAACATGTTCATGTGTTGCGTGAACAATGTATGTATACAACTTGTAAAAAAACCTGTCCGATCCGTGAGCGTGTTATCAGGTTTCGTACAGAGTCTGTTTATATAGCTACCTACATGGAATAGGATAAGAACAGGCACGGAACGGTATGTTTGGAGTATCCCCGTTTGGATAAGTTGTAGGTACTTACCTACTGGCAGCCATCTGCGTTCGAAATCCAAGATGGCAGATTTTCAGATTGGCAATGGCAGGCCAGTCTTGTTTCGTACGTTTTTGCCGCCTGTTACGGCTTCGGTCGACTTTAGGAAGCTGTCGCGGCTTTTCACTTTGCTTCTACTTTTGCTGAGGAAGTAAAGAGGATGTCTTGCGTCCGTCTGTTGTTTGTTCTTTTCAATCAAGTGATTCCTTAGATCGTCGGAGGGAATATACCTGCTTCCATGTGATCTTAAGATACGCCGTGTTTTCAAAAGCACCATAATATGGTGCTTTACCAGGTGCGAATCTAGTGGACTTTAGTCTATTGCGAACAGTTGGTACATTGGAAAGTAATCTCACGACGTTCACTGTCTCGTATGTCGATTGCCGCTGACAGGTCGACCAAGCTGTCCAGATAAATCTTTCACCGCAGTCCATATATTCGGTGATCAACGTGTGGTGTAGGAGGAAACCGAATCAAAGATGGTGTTCACCTTGACTTGAAGTAGTAAGCCATGGTTTTGTCCATTGTTTCGAAAGATTTACAACTCTGCCATGGCACTGGGCCGTGACCGTGAGTCGCAGTGGCCGTTGAGAATCTGGTTTTCTGAGAATCGGGTATTCTGAGATGAAGCCACCCCTACGCTTTCATACAAATCGAAACATAATCGAAGTACACGTGAGTTGCTTAGCCGCGGGCTGTTGTGGAGCGGCGCCTTAAAACCATAAAGAAATAACGTTAAGTACCTACATCTACTGAAATAAATTTTACTATTAGTGTTATTTGATTTTTTACAGGTGGACTGTTTGGCTAAGTGGCAGTATGACGATGATGATTTGCACTCTAGTGCAGCTTCCGAAAAATAACGACAAAACAGAAACGAACGGATCACGTAACAAATCCAATGGATGCCGCTTTAGTTAATAATTTGTACTATGAAATTTCTGCATCAACAATACAACAACAATCAACAACAACAACAATTTCCAAGACAGCAAGTGATACGGAAATCAACAAAATCTTATGTAAATTACAAAACTTTTGGTGGCATCGTGGGTTTAACAAAATAATGGCTTTTGTTACATATATACTTTGAGTTAACGTGTTTGCTAAACATCTGTGTGCTAAGCGCAGTTTAGATTAATTACTTCAAGAGTTTTGAAAATTATTCATACGGTTCCGACAAGTCAAAATAAACAAGAGTGCAACAATCACTGTCCTTACGAACTAGTGGGCAAGCGTAAACAGCTCTGTTGGGAATACGCGGACACTATGTTTGTTCTTAGCAAGGTGCAGCAGTACCGGTCCGATCACAAAGACTATGGCAGCGACGCGACACGCATTGCGGTCTCGCCAATCACCATCAACTAATGTAAATTATAATGGACAGTTCAGCTGACAGAATAAAAACTTCACGGAAGAAAAACATTTCGTGGAATATTTTAGACTGCGAGAGAAGAAAATATACCTCAAGTCAAGAATCCAGTTTTCTTACATCTTTTAAGTTTAGGAAGATAGAAACGGGACGCTTGACGGCTTCTTCATCTCAAACTACCAGGTATGTGAATAAGTTACTTGAAAAAAAGAATTAATGATTTTTATGAGTCACGATTTTTTTTATAGATTCTATTTTCATTATAGAACTACGATTATCGTCTCTGCATTCCTCTTTTCATAGGTCATGATTTGTCATTTATAATTAATTGATCGAGGGCAGAGACGTTATTGTGTTCCAATCGTTATTGTGAACCAGCATCAACTGGTTCAACTTAAAGTACCCTCAAATGTGACAAAGATAATCTAACTTACCTAATATTTTTCACAGACATCCAAAAAACAGTCGCAGCAGACCTGGACCTGAAGATGCTGATGATGGAAGACGGGACACCTAAAGGAAAGTGCTACTGCTCATGCAACCTCAACAACCAGCCTGTGTTTGTGCAGATAGACTCTACCAATCTGCCCGGAACCTATGCCGTTGAGTAGGAACGCCAATGTTGCATTTACATGTTTGTTCATACTGTGCATTTAAATAATTTCTAGTACCCCCTTGAGGTAGTTCTTTACGATGACTGCGCTAAAATTATACAGAAATATGTACTTAAAAAAAATATATAAAATCCTTAGTCTATTCGAAAATAAAATTTGCATTGTTAAACAGTGTTTTTGTTATACACCTAACGAGTGGTTTGCGCTATGAGCGCTGTTCGAGCAAGATATGAGATTTTTCACAAAAGCGAGGACTTGTTGCGGAGAAACGATCCTCACCACATACCGTGGTTACAACGCCGTGCACGCGGGCCGTATCCACAGTGACTGCACCTCGATGTGGACGTAAAGTGAGCGAGAATTGGAAAATTAACGAATCTCACAAGTACAGTCACGAGCATAAATAATTACTATGAACAGCTCGGCAATAATATCTGATTTCATGACTCATCCATATTAATGGATGTATATATTAATATGACGACAATTAATATATGTGACTAGCTTCTGCCCGCGTGAAATTTAACCCACCCTTACGTCGCGCGTCGTAGCGTAATGATAAAGCAAAAAATTGCTATCGAATGCAAATACTAGATTGTTTTACGAGGGGCTAAAATAACCCATTCTTTCGATGTAGTTTCACTCCCGAGCTTTAGCGAGGGAGTAAATAGAAACCGAGTTGTAATGGGTGTAAGTGCCGTGTGTTACACTCTACTTTCCACTACGATTTCGAGAAAATAAAATAATCCAATACAATATTAAATAGTTAATTTTATTTAAATGTACAATTTGTACAATTCTGGATATTTAACGAGATGTTTATTTCGGGCAACTTAATTTCAGTCCTCTGTGAAGATGTTCTCACTAAATGATGATATTTTCATTGTTGTAAATTATATTACGGTCACCAATTCAATTCATAATTAGAGAAAAGTTCTAAAGATTTCGCGCCAGTGCCTTTTTTATTTCTTCTGTAGCCGCAACGCAATGCGCGCATTCTACCGAAGGTATAGCCGCATTTAGTTCCATTTTCAAAAATAAAATATTCTTCTTTTTTTGTGAACCAGTAATAAGTCGAATCCATAATCATGATTATTTTACACAAAAATAAAGACTTTTTCGTTTTTCACGGCTCGTTGGAACAGACAAAAATTAAAAAGAAATTACTTTTTCCCCAAGAGCAAGAAATGCTATTTTTCCCCGCTCTGGTACTCTACAATGACGGCCTTTTTGAGCAAGAGGAGTGAAAAAGAATTTTTCAAATCCGACTCGTGGTTCCAGAGATTAGCGCGTTCAAACGAACAAACAAAATATTCAGCTTTAATAATCCTAATGCTAGTAACTAACCTATCCTAATAACTATCCTACTATCTCACTTGCTACTAATATTATAATATGCGAAATTTTGTGAGGATATTGTTTATTGTTGTTCACGCACAAATTACAAAACGGATTTTGATGAAATTCGGCACACAAACAGTTTATAACCTGGATTAACACATATAGGATACTTTTTATCTCGATATTCCTACATGATCGAGGCTTATGCGGGTGAAAACGTGGGGCGTTGCTAGTATTATAAATGCGAAAGTGAGTTTGTTTGTTTGTTACGCTTTCACGCTAAAACAGCCGAACTGATTTGAATTAAATTTGGCATATGGGTAGATCATGACCCAGAAAAAGACATAAAATACCTTTTATCCCAATATTCCCACGGGATCGAGACTTATGCGGGTGAAACCGCGGGGCGAAGCTAGTGGATAATAAAGCTAAAGAGTTTGTTTATTTGAACGTGCTTATCTCTGAGACTATCGAAGAAACACCAAAACCATCTGGCGAGACATGCAACGCATAGTTTATTGTGTGGTTATCTAAAACGTTGAATTCAGATTGAGGGTAGGAAATACAACAAAAAGCCAAATTATTACAATGAGACATATAATTAAGAATGGACATCGGTCGGCTAGGCGGCCAGCGTGCAGAGCATGGCGGTGCCGCGCTTGACCCAGAACTCGGCGGACTCCTTGCCGGCGGGCAGGTCGCAGGCCACGACGAACGCGCCCATGCGCTTCGGGTAGTAGTAGCACGGGCACGTGTACCGGTCTGCGGGACAAAAATTAACTGATGCACTTGTGTTTGACGTATACTCCGTCGGTTTAGGTAGGTAATTAAGAGGTAAACAAAATAAACCACCTGACGAGAGAGCTATCAACTAACCGATTAAACGTAATACCTGTCACTTCAGTTGCTATATTACAACGCAGTTGTACTCTTCGATTTAGCAACGTTACAAATCGTTGACGTTTAGAGAACCTGTCTTTTTGGGCTGAATAGACAGGTTACAAAATGTTATTTTAGTATTAAAAATCGAACTAAACAATTGTGCTCAAGCAGTTACATCTACGAAGAGTAATTTAAGAATAAATGATAAAGTTTAACATACAAAAGAAGAAACTAATGTAAAAATTGAAAAAATAAATTTAATTTGGTTATAACGTGTGTACGGTGAAACCATACACTATCGACAACTAAGCATTTTTACATAACTTTATAAATTAATACCAATTTAGCAATTAGTACTCGATTAGCGGTCATCGCGTGTGCTCCCCCTCGCTCCTTCCTTCCTTCCTCCGTTAAATACATTTATTTTTACCTTAAACGCAGCAGTATCATTGACTATCTTCCCAACTTCTACACGGTCCTTCGAGCCGGATTGTCGGCTTGTTTTTAAACAAGAAATTGTGATCTATAAAAACCCTTGTTACCTTTTTTTTACCTTTAGTCAATTGTCTAAACCAATGGAGTACAGGATTTGGGAAAAATACTCCTATGGTTAGTTCCACAAATATCTAACTTAATATCTGATATCTGGTTAAATTCTTACACAATTTCTCACTCATTCCCATTGGAATGCCCATTTTCTTAGGAGCTTTGGGCACCCAAAAACTTTTATCGTGTCATGGTTATTTTAATTTTATTTTGTGGATATATTTATCTTTTTATATTCTGCAATTTATTTGCCCCGGTTGAAAAGTAATCTATTTTTTTAGGTTGCTGAAATTGAGGTCATAAAAATTAAACTCTCCAATATTTTACTTCTTCTGAATGGATAATTATTTAGCATTCTTATTGATATTGTGGTTAATCATTAACATTACGGGTCGCCTTTGCTATGCAGTGGATATTTTAAGGTTAATATGAGGACGATGATTCCTAACAATAAGCCTCACTACCGCCTTCTCTCGCTAGAGCGTAGTGTGCTCTCCTCTAGTGAGTATCAAAAAAGACGTCTGAAGGCTTTAGCAACAGACTCTTAACTATCTACTACTCAGTGTTCTATGAAAATATGTTACGATCACCAAACCTCTTCCAAGTGGATGGGAAAATCGAAGTCCCATTCCATGTGTAAGAATACATTTAATTATAGGGCTGGTGATTGATTCGATTACTTTAATGTGGTTGCAATGCAATTTATTTATGCTCGTCACAATGCATATGGAGAAGTGGAGCTGATGGTGACGTATTGGTATTCACGGTCGTGTCTAATGCTCGAGTTACTGGAATTGTTTGTTCGTTAAAAATATGTGCGAAAATAGGTTTTGTTATAGAAATTACAATGTCTTTATCCGTGGGATTTGAAATTTGTACATTAGTATGATTATTTTCAGCGGATGATAAGCATTCGCTGATGTAGCAATCAGAAATTGATTGTTCTTCAATGTAAATGTCTCCTTGAGCAATATTAGTAGGCACCTTGATTAACTGAGTAGTTTGTGCAGGTATAGTAATTTGACAAGAGTTTATGCATCCGGGATTATATAAAATTATGGGAATTTTCGCGAATTTAATCTCTAACGTGTGCGTGGCAAGCAAGATTTTCGCGTTCCATTTTTTTAATTGTTCGCAACCTATCAACCCATCAAAGAAATTGTGAAATTTATATAGGTATAATTTTATCGGGATTTTATCTTTCACTTCATCGAAACAGGGCACAGTTAACGAGTAATAATTTTGGGTAGTCACGTGGGTATTTGTGACCAAAAAAGGTTCATAGTTAAGTTGGATATTCGGGTAAAATTTTTCGTAAGCTTCCGGGCTTATAAAGGACTCATTTGCTCCGGTGTCGATTAAAAGTTTTATTGGTGGATCATTTATTTGAATATAAGGTAAATGGCGTTTGCTATGCAAATTTAGTTCTATTCGGGGGCAGTTTTCTCCAAGGTTGGGTAAAAATTTGAACTCTGATGGTTTTGGACATCAAAAGTTTGATTGTCAACATCAAGGTCGGTCAAAAAATCGTTAGGGTAATTTGTATTTGTATCAGTAACATCAGTGGTCTGGATATTGCAATCATAGTAGCAATAATTATCGTTAAAAGATTCGTTGAAGTTCGTCTCTTTAACCTGTGGAATATTAATCGGTGCCAAACTGCGTCTGTCATTGTAGTTCGTGGGTGGCAGAGTACGCGCGACGGGGTAACTGATGCCACTCATAGGATTTGGATAATTATTCTGGGGTGCTTGGCGTAGTGGGATTCGAAATCCAGTTGACGTGTTGGTAGGGGGTGCTCTGAACATTTGTTGAGTCTTTGTAGGTCTCGGATTGAACTGATCTGGTCGTGAATGATATTGTGTTGGATATTGAAATACGAAAGGCTGGATTTGAGGTCTCGAGTATATTTAAAATGTTGAATTTTGATTTTCTGGCCTAACCGAACGGAAATTAGGGCGTGACCAAGAAGTAGAAGGATTAACCTGCTCAAAATTTTGGAGTTTTTCTTTTGATGGTATTATTTTATTTCTTTTCTGTAAATACAGTATATTTAATTCGTCTTGAGCGTATTCAAGAGCGCTTTCAAGGGTTGATGGTCTCATACATCTTATCCTAGAACCCAATGGTTCTTCTAAGCCTTTCAAAAAACTCTGTAAAGCTAGTTTTTTATAAAGAGTTCGTTTGGATTCTATGGTAGTTTTTATAGATTCGTGTAATTCGATGTACGTCATAATTGTGCATAATAAATGTTGAACTTTTTCGTAAAATAATTGTATGGTATCGGTTCCCTGAACTAAGAGAGAAAGATCAGTATACAACGACGATTCATCTCTGTGATCTGAGAATGTATTAATTAAGGTTGATCTTATACCATTCCAGTCACTAGGAATTCCGTTAGTTGCCAAAGTACGTGCAGCATTACCAGTAATCTTGTTTAAAATCCCATTGATCAAAGATAAGTTCGAAAGCTGACGTCCTGGTTCTGGACTGATATAAGTGAGCACTAACTGATCGCACAAGTTCAAAAATCTAGTTAAAACATTAGGATTTCCGTCAAATTCTGGAACTAGTCTAAGTGATTTATAAATCTTATCTGATAAATCTATCTGATTCATGTCGAATGTAGAACTACTATTCGATTCCATCATGGTTTCTAAATTTTCTGTTATAACTTCTAAATTACGAAAGGCGTCACTTCGCGCGATGCGGAGTTGATTACGCCTACTAAGACTAAGGTCCCTATTACTACGTGGGTGAAAAATTTTGGAAAATTATAGTACCCTGCGTTAAAAATATAACAACCAATACTAGGACTTATGTACATACATGAGTAGCATTGCTGGCGAGCGTTGTTTCATCGATTTTTGGATACCACACCTTAAGTCTGTGACGAGCTACCGACTGCACCAGATATGTGTGGGTGTGCGTGTGTCGGGAAACTCTCCAATAAGTAAGTCCTTTTAGGTTTCGAAATGTATTATAAAGTTCACAAAATTAACTTTAAAATTATAAAATAGGTTTCTTATTAATTAGGTTTGATATAATAGTGTCCGTTCCCACCGAAGTTAGGTAAAGAAAGACGATGACAATAGTCGGTGACGTGGGAAGTTGTAATGCGATCGGTCACTTTGTCGGTAAGATGTGCTGAGCTTGCAGGTTGGCCTCGTAACAATCTGGAAAACATTCGATTATTTGTTTATTTGTGTGGATACAGCTAAATACCTGTATTTTATTACATGGAGCGACTACCTTACTTCCACAACCCGGTTACCCGGTTATCTCTCTTGGTATCATAACCAGCCTATAATGTCCCCACTGCTGGGACGCAGGCCTCCTCTCTGTGAGAGGGAGTGGGCCGTAATCCACCACGCGGGCCCAGTGCCCACCAGTGTCACCGTTTTGAGAGCAGTGGTGATGAAATTTAATACACATAGTTCGAACCCAAGACCTACAATTCCTAAGTCGGGGCCTTTACCACTGGGCCACCACTGCTTCTCTCTTGGTATATCTTAAAATAATATTAAATAAGTTTGTTTTTAAGGGATATTTCCAATTACTCATCAAGAAAATAATGTGTATTTTGTATTAGATCCACATAGGAAGTGTTAGTTAGCGCCGTGAGCCAAGTATTTGGAACACCTTTAAACGCTAACATGAGGGCGAGCGGGGAATTTACCATAAAATGGATAGAACTGTCTAAACAGTTCTTTCCAGCCTTATAAAAGCCTGGAGCGGTGATTCAAAGCCTTGCTATGAGAATCGGCGGTATTGTAGACTGTAATAAACTTTATGTGGCGGCATACATTGATTTGGCATGAGGTTATTTTTTGGTATGGAGAAACAGGAGTAAGATAAGCACACAGGATGCAGCGCCTTACTTTTTTTTTTGGGTGGGAAATTATCAAATAACTTCTCCCGCTCTTCGTGTCAGACTTTAACTGACTAAAACCCACCCGTGTTCCTTCAGTTGCCATGTTGCCAGGGGCCACGGTATCTCTTTCGGACTTTCTCACGACCCCGGCAGGCATCGGCCCTAGCAGACCCCGTCAGTTCTGCAAGGTATATGGCATGACCAAGATTATGTCTGGACTTTAAAACAGACTGCGACCTCTGGAGTTTGTTTCGTCCTTTCTTCTCAGAGTAGTCAGATAGGAGACACCGAATTCATCTAGCTTATTTTTTTTAATATGACGTGTAAAAGTGATTCTGATATCCTATTTACAGAATAAACAATTTCATTTCGTTTCATTTCGTAACGACTGTCAAAGATCTACAAACGACGCCCAAGACCAACGGCTTAACGTGCTTTCTGAAGCATGGAGGGGTCTCGATATGTAATGGATGGTCAGCCATCCACGGACTGACCTTGGCAAGTATAGCTTAACCTTTGATCGACCCTGTGGCTGTTATTAAATAGGTATTTAGCATTTGGTAGTCTCATGCACTATTGGCTTACCACAATTCCAATGAATGCAGACAAACCATGCCATAACCTTAGATTAACACTTAAAACAACAAAAGGACCAAAATTTAGTTTTTTTTTTTGCTATTTTTCTTCCGGTTGGTACAGACACGTATTGTATACTTTCGTACTGAATATAATATTTGTTATATGCACAACTGTCACTAGGTACGTCGTTATACATTTTTCTTCTCAGAATGCAAATAAAATGAGACATTTAAGCAAATATAGGTACTTACTTACTAACTTTTTGAACGCCATTGCATGGAGATATTTATCCAAGTGCTAAGATACCTACAAAGTAAATAATAATTAAGTTTAATTTAAATATTAAATAAGGAAATATAACGAATATGGAAGTTGCTCTTGTCTGTACCTAAATAAATACTAAATGTATAACTTTTAATATTTTAATAATTATTTGTGAAATATTAACTAATTCTCCTCTTTATAGACGATACCATTAGTGAAGGAATTTTTGGAATCGGAGCAGAAGTTCTGAAGATAGCATAGATTTTTCGAACTTTCCTACATCACTACATAGTATAAAACAAAGTCGCTTTCTCTGTCCCTATATCCCTATGTATGCTTAAATCTTTAAAACTACGCAACGGATTTTGATGCGGTTTTTTTAAATAGATAGAGTGATTGAAGAGGAAGGTTTATATGTATAATAACCCGGTTTATACCCGTGCGAAGCCGGGGCGGGTCGCTAGTTTTTTATAATTTACAGAATATAATAACAACATTTTATTCCACAAATAAAAAAACAAAAATAACCCCTATAATAAATATTGCCTAAGTATGAAGGTGAAGATCTTAAGTTTTTATCAAAAAATACGGCCACTTACGCGACATATTTTGATACTCGCAAATAATAACTACTTCCCGTTGACCTAGAATCATGAAATTTGGCAAAAAGCAAGGTCTCACAGTACAAGTAAGGGGAAAAGTCAGAAAATGAAGAGAATTGACAGTGACGTATATTGATGAAATGAAATGAAATTGTTTATTCCGTAAATAGGATATCGGAATCACTTTTTCAAATCGTATCAAATGAGCTCAGAGGTCGCAGTCTCTTTTAAAGTCCAGACATAATATTGGTCAGAACATATGAGGACCGTGTAGATTAGTCTCAGATTTGAGTGGACCTGTCCAGTTAGTGCACGTATTTTGTCAGTAGGTCGTGTCGCTCAACTCAGAACTAAACTGCATTTTTGGAAAAGCGTTCTGAGTCGGAATCGAAACCGATTTTTTTACAAAAAAAGTTGATTTACAGTTTTATCAACCCATCTAATACTAGGTAATGCATTCCGATTTTCATGTAGGTAGGTACCTAACAAAGACACGAATTAGTAACCTACATCTAATTTATACTGTACCTACCAAATGTTTATTTGTATCCATGCAAACCTCTTTGCAACACTGCTCGATTGACATGTCAAAATTTTGTTCTGTATTATAAAATTAGTTTTAATTATTTTTAAGTATAATTATAGTGAAATAATATAACTAAATGTAAAGTAACTGCATAAATACTCAGGATTATTGTTTTCCTGAAAATATTCTTAAAACACAGTGTTTGGTTGCCCACCGTTACCGGTGACCTATCACGAACAGCTGATGTTCGACCTGCGGATTTACAGGGGGAGTATTGTTACTTTTATTCTTTAATTACCACGCAGTCGTCTCATAGACTCTGTAACACGCTTTCATTGATACCTAGAATCACTTTTCTTAGTTGATTTGGAACTCAGCAGTGTGTCTAAGTCGCTTTGTTCACATTTATGATAACGAAACTTATGTAGTGAATTTTCGAAATAGTTTTAATCTATAGCATAATAGTATTAGAATACACAACAACAAGAACGTTGTTTACCGTTTTTGCATCATCTTTATGAAAAACTAAATTTTATTTTAATCTAAGCATCCTACCCACATAAGTAAAAGTCCTAAAATCATAAGAAAATAGAATCAATATAACTTAGTATTTGATCAAATCAAGTTGCAGTTCAATTATATTTAACAGCTTACCTCATTTCTCTATAAAGCAACACTAATTTCTCTCATTTTCCTTTCATTTCTAGCTTTCCTTTTTTGTTTATCTGTCTAAGTAGTTCTCACCGTTCCTTTAATTCTACTTTCAGTACTAATTCCTGAAACCATGCCTGTGATGACCCGTAAGGCTGTTGCTCAGGAGTTGGAGCTTAAATTGAGAACGGCCATTCAGGATCTTGAGGCTTCAAACAGTAAATGTCAACAGCTGTTACAGGAGATAGATGAAAGTGAGAAGGAAGTCGAGAAGGTCGTTTTCAAAAACACAGGCTTAAAACGGGAGCTAGTGGACCTTCATCAGCAATACCTGGTTGTTGTTGATGAACGGGACAAACTGCGGGTGGTCACAAATGGTTTCAACAACTGCAGTAACATATATGAAGAGGCTTTATGTAAGGTCAGGGACCTAGAAGAAGAATTAATTCATGCAAATGTACGAATTAATCATTTACAGAAACAAAAAGAATGTACTCAGGCTAAGGAAAATAATAACTTGTATAATGAATTATTAAACACTACTTGCAACCCGCATTCCTTAATAACAATAGACCTTACTGAAGATTCGATAATGAAATATAATAATAGTAGTTATAAAGTAAGTCAAAATAAAATTAAGAAATATGCAAAGCTAAATAAAATCATTAATAAATGCAATAAATATAGAAAACAACAAAAACACAGTTCCAATAATATTAAACTAAGGAAGGAACGTGGTTTTCTGATAAATAAATTAGATAACTATAAAATTAAATTAGAAGACAGTAAGAACATTTATGAGTTTGACACTCAACAGTTACAGTCTGAAATTCAGGTTCTAGAAGCATCACAGTCACTCTACACTAAGTATGTGAGATCTGAAAAACAAATTCAGGAGCACATCCTTGCTGCAAATGAGTTAGTGGAAATGTGCAATTCTAATGTAGATAAAGTGGACCTGCTGACTCCCAGCAGCCCTCTATCATCATTGCATAGGAAATCCAATCTTGGCACTCTCCAACCTGAGGCAACGGAGGACCCGTACCAGTCAGGTAGTGCTCAGATCTCTATTCCGCATAAAGATTTACCAGATGTTAAACAAGATCCATTGCAAGTAGTTCAGACAGAAATTAGTTCTCCCCCTTGTAATGGTAAAGTTTGTTACCGCTCCATTATGTTTTCTGATAGTTTTGGAAAAGGGTTAGGAAAATTACTTAGTGACAACCTGAGTCATTCTTCTGAAAACTATTGTAGGCCTCAGAATTCCTACAAACAAATAATGTCTTCAATAACTAGGAAGGAATATGATCCTAATGCCATTATTACTGTATTAATAGGTAATAGTTTTAATGTTAATTAAGATGATATTATTGATAGTGTCACCGAACTATTGAAGTTAAATTGTAAGAAAATAATTTTGTGTGCTTTTCCATATTTTGAGCACTTGTCAAACAGACAAAACAACTACATTGACATGTTAAATAATTACATGCATTTCTTAGTTAGTCACCATAGTGACAAGTTTATATTTTTTGACACCAACATTTTTGTTGATAAGCTCAGGTCGACTAGGGATACTGTGTATCTGCCCATTAGTTTTAGAAGTCAAATAGCTAGGCTATTAGCTTTTAATATTAACCCAGACATAATTAGTATGTCGAAGTCTTATAGAATTAGTACCACAATTAGTAATAGTACTAATGTTAAGGTGGTTAGCACAATTAGTTTAAACTAGTTTGTAAGACAACAGAAGGTACCAATAACAGTATAATTAAACTTAATAACAAAAAGGTATTTTCTAGCACTAACATAGTTAACTGTACAAAAGGGGCTAAGCAGAAATTCTTGAAATTATTACATCGAAATATTCAAGGTTTTTCTTCCAAACAATTGGAAATTGAATTGTTTTTAGAAAAAACAATGTTTGACATTATATGTTTAACTGAGCATTGGTTAAAAGATTCATCATCATCATCATTTCAGCCGAAAGACGTCCACTGCTGAACATAGGCCTCCCCCAAGCACCGCCACTTCGACCGATTCTGTGCTTTCCGCATCCAGCGGATTCCTGCGGCCTTCACAAGGTCATCAGTCCATCTTGTGGGAGGCCTTCCAACGCTACGTCTTCCGGTACGTGGTCGCCACTCCAAAACCTTTCGACCCCATCGGCCATCCGTTCTGCGAGCAACGTGCCCTGCCCATTGCTACTTAAGTTTGGCAATTCTTCGGGCTATGTCGGTTACCTTGGTTCTCCTGCGGATCTCTTCATTTCTGATTCGATCACGTAGGGAAACTCCAAGCATAGCCCTCTCCATTGCCCTTTGGGTGACTTTTAGCCTTCTGATAAGGCCCATTGTGAGCGACCACGTTTCAGTACCATAGTTCATCACTGGCAACACGCACTGGTCAAAGACTTTCGTCTTGAGACACTGTGGTATGTGGGACGAAAAGATATTGCGTAGCTTCCCGAACGCTGCCCAGCCGTGTCGGATTCGACGATTGACCTCTTTCTCGAAGTTGGACCTACCTAGCTGGACAATTTGTCCTAGGTAAACATACTCGTCCACAACTTCGAGCGTAGCGTCTCCGATCTTCATGGGAGTGGGTGTCACATGGGCATTTGACATGATTTTTGTCTTGTCCATGTTCATTTGAAGACCCACTCTTTCGGAGGCTCTACTGAGGTCATCGAGCATTGTACTGAGTTTCTCCATGGTCTCAGCCATGATAACTATATCGTCGGCAAACCGAAGGTTAGTGATATACTCGCCATTGATGTTGATGCCTAGCCCTTTCCAATCCAGAACCTTGAAGACATCCTAAAAGATTATGAAATGTTAATTAACTATGAGAATTATAGTGTGGCCAGTTGTTTTAACCGAAAATCAATGCTGCGTGGAGGTTCATTAATCTTAATTAAAAGTTGTATTAAATCAAAAACCCGTAATGACATAGTTGAACTATCGGTTGAACATAGCATTGAACTGTCTTGTGTTGAGCTAGATAAGCATGTTATAGTGTGCGTGCCCCAAATTATCAAAACTACTTTATATTTGAGTCAGTAATGGAAGATGTTTTGGCAAAACTTGCAACTTGTAATAAATCAGTAATTATTTGTGGTGACTTTAACATAAATATTTTAGAAAATAATTCAAATACCGTTAGATTTTTAAATTTGTTCAAATCATTCAATTTGTCACATGTGTTTGTGGAACCGACCCGAATAACTACATGTACTGCTACATGTATTGATAATGTGTTTTGTTGCTGCGACTATTTAGATAAAGCCATAGTTAATTATCTCCCTTCGGATCACAGTGGTCAATCCGTAACTTTTGAGTCTAACATACCATCACAAAAAGTGCAGATCAAATTCAGACCAAAAACAGCTGTTAATTTAAATAAATATAATAGCACTTTAGTTTGTAAGTTAAGTAATCAAGTCCTTACAATGAACAATGTTAATATTTTGTATAAAGAATTCTTTTCGTTAGTCCAATCCGAGTTCAATAATCGTTTTAAAAAGAACACTAAAACTATCAGCCCTAAGTTTATATTTAGTGACTGGGCAACTACAGGACTCAGGAAAAGTAGGGATAGACTTTTCGAGCTGTATGGCCTTAAGCCTTATATTAACACGGAAACTTTTAATAAGTATGTTGCTACTTACTCTAGAACTTTTAAGAACACTTGTAAGGCAGCTAAAGCCTTATACATTAGCAACAAGGTTAAATCAGCAGACAATAAAATACAGACGGTTTGGAAAATTATCAATAATGAAACGAACAGAAACAAAAAGCATAATTCTGATTATACACTGAAGACGTCATGTGGTGGTCTCATTTGCGATAGCAAAGAAGTTGCTCAAGAATTTGTAATTTTTTTATTTTTTTTTGAAAAAAACTACTTGTAGGTCATACAAATATTTGTTCCGTGCGGGAATCGAACCCGCGACACGCAGCGCAGCAGTCAATCGCTTAACCACTGCGCCAACCGTGCCGTCAAATTTCTTTACCAGTATCCCACTTAAAACTACTGAAACCTTAAACTCCTCGCCCTCACTCTCTTTTGATTTAGTAAGGGCCAACGTTTCAGCATGCCCGATTGAATTTAACTTTAAGCATATTAACCCCATAACGGTAATAAAAGCTTTTAATCAAATCAAGATCAAATTGACCGAAGATCTTTGGGGGATGTCCATTAAAGTCTGTACCTCCATAATTGAGACCATAGCGCCTTACTTATCCTTAATATTTAATTTGTGTGTGGATCAAGGAGTCTTCCCGGATTTAATGAAATACAGTAAGGTAATACCACTTTTCAAATCCGGGGACAGTAAAGACACCAATAATTATAGACCCGTATCCGTGTTGCCGGTATTCAGCAAGGTGTTTGAAAAAGTAATGCTTAATCAAATGCTCCATCATTTTAACACAAATAAAATCCTTCACGATCAACAGTATGGTTTCACCAAAGGACGTTGTACGACCGACGCTGGTGTAACCCTATTAAGACACATTTTTAACGCGTGGGAAGAAGCCCAAGATGCCATAGGGATCTTTTGTGACCTCTCCAAAGCATTTGATTGCGTCGATCACGAAACCTTACTCTTGAAACTAGAGCATTACGGACTTGGAAAACTTGCACTCAATTTAGTAAAATCTTATTTAAATGATAGACAACAGCAAGTTCAAATAAACGGTATCAATTCACTAGGTTTAAAAGTAAAATTAGGTGTGCCACAAGGCTCGATATTGGGTCCATTCCTCTTCTTAGTATACATTAATGATCTACTCCATTTATTAAAAAATCAACCACAAATGGTGTTATTTGCTGACGATACTTCTTTAATTTTTAAGGTAGATAGACGTGCTACAAATTTTAACGACGTAAATAACGCCCTACTGCAGGTCCAAAATTGGTTCACTGCTAATAATTTAGTATTAAATGGAAAAAAAACTAAGTGCATAAAATTTTCTTTACCAAATGTCAAAAGTAGTGATTGTGAGATAGTATTGAATCAAGAGAAACTAGAATTCGTTGATAAAACTATTTTCTTAGGGATCACGCTCGACTCAAGGCTGCAATGGGGTCCTCATTTAACATCTCTTGCAGGACGGCTAAGTTCAGCAGCATATGCTGTCAGAAAAATCCGTCAGTTTACTGATGTAGATACCGCGAGGCTAGTATATTTCAGTTACTTTCATAGTATCCTACGGTATTTTACTGTGGGGACGGGCTGCAGACATCGAGTCTATTTTTATTCTCCAGAAAAGAGCGATCAGAGCCATATATTGTCTCCGCAGGCGCGATTCTCTAAGGAAACTGTTTAAGGATATTAACATCATGACGGTACCTTGTCAATATATCTATGAAAACATCATGTACGTAAGAAAGAATTTAAAATTATAGTACTAGAAATAGGGACCTATTAGTTCAACCAGGTTTCAGACTGGCTAAAGTAGATTCATCTTTCATGGGATACTGTTTAAAATGTTACAGTAAAATTCCTCCCCACATACTTCAACTTAATGAGACGAAATTCAAATCTTATATAAAACGCACACTATGCAGGCAGTGTCCGTATGGATTGAGGAGCCATGTCTCATATTTAAACGCGGGTACTACCAATATTTAGTAGTAAATTAGGTGATTTTGTAGGCCCGATCCTGGAATTTGTAGTAAAACACTTTAAAAGATACACGACTTTTAAGGTGGCTCCTCAATTCAGATGTCTGAATTGAGGTGCCACCTTACTACTCTAAAACTAGCCGACGGATATTTTTGAAAATTTGGTAGGATTTAGTAGTACTTATGCATAATCTCTACAAAAAAAATGAGAATTGTACGGTTGAATTTGAGATAGCTACAATGTTTTGATTTTTCATAAAAATCCATAAATTTCACCGCGCTGTTTCTCGGAAAGTAACTAACCAATTACAACATATTTTTAGTATAATTTAGTAGTAAATACGTTCTAATTTGTAGTATAAAAATAAACTGGAAAAACTACATAATTTCGCTAATACAACACATTTTATGTGGCTCCTCAATCCTGACGGTCTACAGAAAATAACATGTACGTAGCTACTAAAGTAGTTGATCAAATCGGATAAAAATAGCACCAATATTTAGTAGAAATTTCTACTAAATATTGGCGTAATCCAAAATCATGTACATTTAGTATTTCAAAAGATATTAACAAAATAAACATTCCTTAACAATCTAGTGTGGTACGAGAGCCCACGACCAAAACCATATCACATCGTTTTAGGGCCAAAACCGTATAAAATCGTTAATTTAGATGATTCCTGAACCCAACTCGGTGGAAAGTACTGGTCAGAAACGTCTCAGTTTAACGAAAGCCTATTTCTGCTATGTCAAAAAAAATAAGAAGACGGTTTCATCACAATATGCTTGATATTAAAAATGTACATAGTTTTCGTTTTCGTAATATTATTACAAAAAAGGTCTTTTTTCTGACATTTTGCGTGTCACATGTGGACTGAGCGCATTTTCAAAAATGACAAAAAATTTAACCTATCTGTCTCATAGCAACCTGCACCCTAATTGCGTAATATAACAAAATCACAATTTGTTTCGATTTGAAACAGATTTCTAATTCATTGCTTCATAAGTTGGAAAAAAAATCTGTTCAACAACGTAAATAACGCAATGAATGTTGTTGAAATGTCAAAATGAAACAAATTTCGCGAAATTGTTTACGAAAATGAGTTAGACAATTAGGGTCGGGTTCAATCGAAAAGTTGTCTGATTAGTAACGTATTTTTTTCATTTTTTTCGTAATCTTTAAGATTACGGCAGGTCAGTGTCAGGTTGTATCTTGATCAAAAATAACTTTTCCATAAGAGATATAGGGAGATGTATTAATGATGTAACCTAAAAACTGTAAAAAAAGTAAGAAATTTTTAATGTCGGTGGCTACAACTGCAGAAGATTCTGAATCCAAAAATTTCAGACAGTTTTCGCATCACGTCTGACCTAAGCGCATTTGAAATACCTATGTAAAAAAATATTGAACTGATTCATAGCAATCTGTCTGATTTTCAGAATGTAGTTGAACGATAGATTTTAGATACCGAAAACATAATTTTCCGAAACCAGTAGCGTCACACCTGAAAGGTCTTTTCAGAAAATTAAAAATGAGGCAAAAAATAAAAAATTGCAACCTGTCTAAAAATCTTGTTTTCAGGTGAACATTGGTCAGTTGATGCGAATAAATCATTTTTCAGAATAAATCGTTTTTACGTACGATTAATAAAGAGCTTATCCGAAACCATCAAACTGAATAAGGTTTTTTTTTTAATAAATTGGACAAAAGAAAACTGGGATGACGTTTGAAAATAACTGTTTATTGAAATTAAATTAATTTTTTTTTTTTTATTGTCGAACTCATCATCGGTGTCGTAAGCGTAACAAGCACCGTGCGTTAGCTGGGCGACTCCGAAACGTTCATTTTGTTTTTGAAGTTATATATGACATTTCAAATTTCTAAAAACAGGTTTTCAGTAACTATACAAAAGATTTTAAAGTAATTGAACCAGGTTGCTGTGAGACAGATAGGTTAAATATTTTATAATTTTTTGAAAATGCGCTCAGTCCACATGTGACACGCAAAATGTCAGAAAACAAACTTTTTTGTAATAAAATTACGAAAACTATGTACATTTTAAATATCAGGCATATTGTGATGAAACCGTCTGCTTATTTTTTTTTGACATAGCAGAAATAGGCTTCCGTGAAACTGAGAAGTTTCTGACCGGTACTTCCAAGTTGGGTTCAGGAATCATCTAAACTAACGATTTTATACGGTTTTGACCCTAAAACGATGTGATATGGTTTTGGTCGTGGGCTCTCGTACCACATTAGATTGTTAAGGAATGTTTATTTTGTTAATATCTTTTGAAATACTAAATGTACAGGATTTTGAATTACGCCAATATTTAGTAGAAATTTCTACTAAATATTGGGTCAGTTCCGTGTTTGGCTTCTACCGAGAACGGACGTGTATTATTCGCGCGCGGGTGCTCTAGTTTTGAGTAATTCCCTGGCGCAGCACAATAACACCGTCGTCGCCGCGTTGCGAAATCGGTGTATCAAGGTCGCCGCGATGACCCAGTTATTAATTACAGTGTATTAATGTTAACAGTTCATTTAAATAATTGTGAGTGAAGTTTCTATTTACCTTACAATGTCGTCAACTAAGGTAAAAATTAAAACGGATCTGGAAAAACTGTTGTATGATAGTTACATCCAAGAAAAATCACAGAGAGAAAAACTGGAACTTCTTGTCAATGATCTGAAGGTCCAAATAGAAGGCCTTCAGCGACAACACCAAACCCTTCAAAAAGAAAATACAAGCTCCAAGGGGCAAGAAAATAATATCCCTAAGGAGTTAAAAACTAAGAGCAACATACAATTTGCTCAATCTGAAAAAGAAAATGTCGACTACTGCACAGACGAGGAAGAACTTGCCAGAGAGACTGAGTGGATTAGGGCCAAAAGTAGAAAGAAAAGGAAGCTAAACATCTCCCTCTCTCCACCACAACAACCCGGAACAAGCGCCCAACAACAACAAAATTGTGAGAAAGAACAGACATTAGTCAAAAAAGTGCCTCCACCACCCCCAATCATAATAGACGGAGTCAAGAACTACCAAATGTTCTACGACTCACTAACTGAAACCCAACCAACAGAATCATTCACGGCAAAAATGATGAATGGAGATTGTGTGAAGCTCAACGCCAAAACCGAGGACTCTTATAGAGCGATTGCTAGACTTTTGTCAGAAAAAGAATATCTTTGGCATTCATACGAGAACAAACAGGCTCGACCAATAAGAGTTGTAGTGAAAAAAATACATTCTTCCTGCCAGCCAGATCGAATCAAAGACGATTTAAAATCGCAAGGTCTGAAAATAGAAAAAGTTGACAGCAAGTTGAGCTGGAAGAGTAAAGAACCACTCAATATGTTCGTCTTATCATTTAATAATGACGAAGATGTCAACAAAATCTATGGCATCAAGCACATTTTAGGGTGTAAAATTGAAATACACCCTCTTAAAAATCCGAAACTCATTCCTCAATGTAAGAGATGCCAGGCATATGGCCATACACATAAATACTGTAGAAAAGAGCCAAGGTGTGTAAAATGCATTGGCAAGCATCTTACAGCGAACTGTACTAAATCTCCTCAAGAGAAACCAAAATGCGTCCACTGCGGCTTACCCCACCCAGCCAACTACAGAGGGTGTGAAGTAGCCAAGGAGATGCAAATTATGAAAAATAAAAACATCAAAAAGAAACTTGTTGTGCCAACTGCCCAACAGTATTCTTCCATAAGAAATCCTGACAAGCAGGCACAGAAAGTAAGTTTTCAGACATCTGTAAAACCTGTTCAAGTAAGTACTTCCTATGCACAAATTGCGAAACAAGGTACTCAACCTTCTAATCTGGAGGATAAGATAAATCAGATCTTGCAGTGTATTACTACATTTGACAAAAGATTAGAGAAGCTAGAATCCAGTACCAAAACAGCTGTTTTTAATTATCAAAATGAGTGACACACTAAAAATAATGGCTTGGAACTCCAACGGGCTCCTCAAACATCAGAATGAGTTGCAGGCAGTCCTAGAGACAGAAAATATAGACGTGTGTTTGATCTCCGAAACGCACTTCACTAACCAATCTTTCATCAAATTTAGAGGGTACAAGATATATAATTCGATCCACCCTGACAACTCCGCCAGAGGAGGTAGCGCGGTTATAATCAAAGAAAATATCAATCATTATGAACAAAGTAAATTTGAAGAACCAGACATTCAAGCAGTGACAGTATCTGTTAAAACCAAATTGTGTCACGTTTCGATAGCAGCCATATACTGTCCTCCAAGGCACATGATAAGAAAAGAGCGATATTTACAATTCTTTGAACTTCTAGGCTAGAAATTCATCCTAGGCGGTGATTTCAATGCCAAACATACGCACTGGGGATCAAGACTTACTACAACAAAGGGCAGGCAGCTCCTAAATGCAGTAAAAGAAAACCATTGTGACGTTAAGAGCACAGGGAAACCAACATACTGGCCAACTGACCATCAGAAAATACCGGATCTTATAGACTTTTTTATATGCAAAAATATATCCACTAATTACTTTAATTTGGAGGAAGGTTTTCACATGAATTCGGACCACTCCCCGATTATACTAAGACTTAGTCAAAAAATCCTACTAAGAGAAAGCCATTTAACCCTGGTTAATAAGTCTACAGATTGGGACAGTTTTGCCCTCGATCTAAATAATATTATCGACCTAAAAACTCCTTTGCAAAATCAGGATCAGCTGGACTCGGAAGTAAACAAATATGTTGTTAACATCCAACAATGTGCGTGGAACAATACGCCACAGTTAAAACGTAAATATAAGGGACATATCTATCCCAAGGAAATTGTGAATTTACTATCTGAGAAAAGAAAGCAAAGAAAGCGGTGGCAGCAAACGAGGTGTCCACGGGATAAAACATTACTGAATAATCTAACTAAACGATTAAAAAGGAAAATTCTACAATTTGAAGATGAATGTCTGAATGCTAACCTTGTGCAACTAACCAACGACCAATCCACGGATTTCTCTCTTTGGAAAGCGACAAGAAAACTAAAAAGGCCGATTATGCAAATACCGCCCATCAGAAACAGCTACGGAAAATGGGCAATAAGCAATGAACAAAAAGCGCTTAGGTTTGCCCAATACTTAGAAGACACTTTTCAACCCAATGAGAGCTCCATAGATATACTTGAGAGTGAAAAGTTATCACAAAGTCAAAGAATTCGACTTGTGACTCCTAAAGAAGTTCTGAGAGAAATTCAAACCAACATTAGCTCAAAGAAATCCCCGGGTTACGATCTCATAACAGGAGAAATTTTAAAACACCTCCCGCGCAAAGCCATAGTAAAGCTGACTAGACTTATAAATGCTGCATTTATGCTAAAATATGTACCTGAGCCATGGAAGGTTGCTGAAGTCATTATGATTGCGAAGCCTGGGAAACCACCCCATGAAGCATCATCATATAGACCCATTTCCCTGTTGCCCGTATTATCGAAACTATTTGAAAAACTGTTATTAAAACGGTTGAAACCAATAATAGAAGAAAAAGACCTAATACCAAACCATCAATTTGGCTTCAGGGAAAAACACTCTACAATAGACCAGGTACACAGAATAACTAACATTATTGAAAAAACACTCGAAAACAAGCAAGTCTGCGCCACCGTATTCCTAGATGTCGCGCAAGCTTTTGATAAAGTTTGGCATGAGGGTCTGGTATTTAAACTCAGACGCATGCTACCTCCAGAATTTGCAGACATTCTAGAATCATATATAGGTAACAGAATGTTTAGAATAAGGCAAGAGGACGCATATTCCGAGCTAAAAACTATAAAAGCCGGGGTACCACAAGGAAGTGTGTTAGGCCCAATCATGTACCTGCTATACACTTGCGATATCCCTGAGCTGGAAAATAACACCATTGCGACATTTGCAGATGACACTGCTATTATGGCTACCGGATCAAGCCACAAAGAAGCAGTCGAAAAAGTACAACTAGCTGTGAACAAAGTTTATGACTGGACACAAAAGTGGAAGATCAAACTGAATGAATCAAAATCAGTTCATATTGATTTCACTAATAAACACTGCGATTACCACCCAATCTATATAAATGGCATGCAAGTGCCTTATGCTAATACAGCCAAATACCTTGGCATAACTCTTGACGCGAAACTGCGTTGGAAATCTCATGTCAAAAAGAAAAGACAGGAACTAAACATACGTTATAAAAGTATGTATTGGTTACTCGGAAGAAAATCTTGCCTATCAATACATAATAAACTTATAATATACAAGCATATTCTTATGCCAATTTGGACGTATGGCATCCAACTTTGGGGCTGTACTAAACAAAGCAACGTCAAAATAATTCAACAATTTCAAAACAAAGTACTCAGGGATGTTGTAAATGCACCATGGTATATTAGAAATGACGACCTCCACCGTGACCTTAAAATGGAACTCGTCACCACCATCATCCAAAAATTTGCTGAAGCCCACGAACACAGACTCCACCGACATGTGAATGTCGAGGCAATTCAGCTGCTAGACAACACGGACATAGTGCGTAGGCTAAAGAGAACTAAACCATTTGAGTTAGTGTAGTGTGTAAATAGTGAATTAATAAATAGTAACAATGCTGTGCTATACATATAACACAAGAACAAAGTGTTTTATCAATTATCAGACCCTAAGAAAGTGCTACGAAATTGACCTTGTGTAAAAGTGCAAATTGACACTATTCTTAGATATAATATAATCTATCTCGTAATATATTAAGTTAGAATTAAATTACTTATTAGTCTATTAGGCTAGATTGTAATCAATTAATAAGAACGTCAATTCTTATTAATACAGAAAAAAAAAAAAAAAAAAAACTAAATATTGGTGCTATTTTTATCCGATTTGATCAACTACTTTAGTAGCTACGTACATATTATTTTCTGTAGACCGTCAGGATTGAGGAGCCACATAAAATGTGTTGTATTAGCGAAATTATGTAGTTTTTCCAGTTTATTTTTATACTACAAATTAGAGCGTATTTACTACTAAATTATGCTAAAAATATATTGTAATTGGTTAATTACTTTCCGAGAAACAGCGTGGTGAAATTTATAGATTTTTATGAAAAATCAAAACATTGTAGCTATCTCAAATTCAGCCGTACAAAACCCATTTTTTTTGTAGAGACTACGCATAAGTACTACTAAATCCTACCAAATTTTCAAAACTATCCATCGGCTAGTTTTAGAGTTGTAAGGTGGCACCTCAATTCAGACGTCTGAATTGAGGAGCCACCTTAAAAGTCGTGTATCTTTTAAAGTGTTTTACTACAAATTCCAGGATCGGGCCTACAAAATCGCCTAATTTACTACTAAATATTGGTAGTATCCGCGTTTAAATATGAGACATGGCTCCTCAATCCATACGCACACTGCAGGCAGGCATATTATACGTTGGGGGATTACATCACTGATAAAAATGCTTGGCTCAATGCTGGTCCTGCTCCACAACCACAACTAATTGATTAACATTTGCAAATACTGTTGGAGCTGCTGAAGATTGTAAGACCATCTTTGCATTGTATAAACTCAATCTCTTTTGTATTATATAATTGCATAGCACACTATGCGAGCACTATGTACTAAAGAGTTACCATTTACCGGGTAATATGTCTTGCATTGACTTGAATGTGCCCTGGCGGCTGTGAGTATGTCATGCTCACTCAAATGTTTCGCTGATGGTGGCGCGTGTGTTGGATCATTTAGCTCCCTTCAAAATGGTTGAGTTGAATGGTGCTAATCCATGCGTCATGTTCGTGAACGGGCGCCGTCAGTTGGGACTGGTCATCTCTTAGCTGCCAGGGCTTATTTTTAATTTTATTTTTTTTGAATTTTTCTTTTTTATCTTTTTATTACGGACGCTTCTCATATGCACGTCTTTCTACATTGTTCTCACATGTATAATTTCAACATGAATGATGTAACCAATATTTTGTAACGATTTTTTATTTAAAAGAGTGTCCGTGTAGTTTCTTGCCCGTTCTTCTCCATAGGTACCTACTACGCTTTGGAATGGGCAACTAGCTTCATACCTATTTCTGACTGACCGATTCCTTAACAATTCAAAAGTGCCTGTAAATGGTTTAATTGAAATAAATGATTTGAGTTTTGAGTTTTGAATAAATTTCACTTTATTTTAGTATAAGTAGTAGCTGTATTTTTTAAGTAAATTTTTTAAATGCATTTTTTTAGTTTGAGTGATTAAATTACACGTTTACATGTCATAAATAAATTATTTTTTAAAATAAAACTAGTTGAGTGTTTCGTAATCGACTACTCTGAGAAGAAAAACCGAAACAAACTCAGAGGTCACTAAAAAGTTTTGCTAACAGTAACGTGTGGCAAATCAAATGAAAGGGCTTGTTGCGAGAAAATTAAAAATATTTTTATACAATTTTAAAATAAACACTTTTAAAGATATTTAAGAAATTCGATGAAAATTTACCATTATCTTTTTTTAGGGTTCCGTAGTATACAAGGAACCCTTATAGTTTCGTCATGTCCGTCTGTCTGTCTGTCTGTCTGTCTGTATGTCTGTCTGTCTGTCCGCGGTCTAGCTCCGAGACCCTTAGTACTAGAAAGTTGTAATTTGGCATAGATATACATATTAATTACGCCGACAAAGTGGTAAAACAAAATTATGAAAAACATTTTTTTAGGGTACCTCTCATACACGTAAAGTGGCAATGTTTATTTTTTTATTTTTTTACCCCATGGTGAGGGGTATCTTTGGAAAGGTCCTTCAAAAATATTATGAGTTTGTGAAAACCATTTTTGGATTCAGGGATTCGTTTGCGAAATATTAAGCTTTAAAGTGCTAATTTTTGTTAGAGTCAAGTGTCCCCCCCCCTGCCGGCTAAATGGTTAGTTTTGGGTTTGTGAAAAAAATCACAACAGTAGCTGATATAACGAAATTAAAAGGAAAACTATCACAGCTAAGTAGGCTCTACAGGTTAACGAGTAATAATCGACCAACTTAACTTTGCAGTTGCAAAAACATGTTTTCCCATACATTCCGTATGGGAGAACATATTTTTCAACTACAAAGTTAAGTTTGTTTTTGGGATAAATTCATCCCAACTACGGAACCCTTCATTGTGCGTGGTCCGACACGCACTTGGCCGGTTTTTTTTTTTAAACGTTGCCTCACACTGGGAATTTCGCCTGTACCGTGGGTGCGTTTACAAACATTTAAACTCACATACACAAACAGCCAGACCCGGAACAACTACTTGTAGGTCATACAAATATTTGTTACGTGCGGGAATCGAACCCGCGACATGCAGCGCAGCAGTCAATCGCTTAACCACTGCGCCAACCGTGCCGTCGAAATCTATATCTCCGAAACTACAGGACCTAAAATTTAAAAAAAGTTACAGGGAATGGTTCTTTACTCATAGATTACAGGAAAACCTATAAGAAATCTATGTATGGTAAAATAACATGGTAAATCTCTCAATATTGTGCGTACAAACTTACATTTGCAGTTGGAATGCATGGGAGAACATACATTTCAACTACAATGTTAAGTTTGTATTTGGGATTGATTCATCCCAACTACGGTACCCTTCATTGTGCGTGGCCCGGCACGCACTTGGCCGGTTTTTGTTCTAGAACATGTCGGTTTTCTCACGATGTTTTCCTTCACCGTTTTGAGAGCAGTGGTGAGAAAATAGTTTATGTACACAAAGTAAAGCGCCTGCCTGGGTTCGAACCTACGACCTACGACTCGTAAGTCGCTCTGCGAAGTGTCTGTTTGTAATGTCAAAATAAGCTTTTTACTAAATGCATATGAAAGTATCGGTAATTATAGGTACCAAAAAAACTATATTTTTTAATTTTGTCTGTCTGTCTGTTTGTTCCGGCTAATCTTCGACACGGCTGGACCAATTGTGACGGGACTTTCACTGGCAGATAGCTGATGTTGTAAGGAATAACTACATTTAGTATTAAAAAAGAAACAATTCGGTACCTACACGGCAGCAGCTACACACACACATACCTACATATTATTGTATCAAGTGCATATTATTATACTTTGCAGACATTCTAGAACCATCCTGAGTCTACAGGAAGTATTAAGATGCGTCTAGTTCCTATAAATTAATTACATTTCAGTTTACATTTCGGTCCCGTGTTTGCGCAGGTGTAAAAGCTAAACTAATATTCGGATCATATAAAAGGCTGCGTTTTGTGACCAAAGTTACAAGTTGCTCATCAGCGAGTTATAAAGACGTGCTTCGACAATCATTGTAACAAATAATTCTCTTCCAACATGAAGACTGCTCTGGTATTGGTCGTATTGGTCGCATTCGTAAGTACATTTTCTTTTTTATCAATTTAAAAATGTCTGACTGTTGATTACTTTCGTTTAGCATGGCGCTGCTAAGGGTGAGATTCACAGATCACATTCTGATATTACTTAGCTAAGCGTCGCATACGAATATAACCATTAAAATTGTAAGAGTAAAGATCATATTCGTATGAAACGCTTACTCAGCAAAGTCTAAGTAGGAACAGTCTGCGAATCTTACCCTAACGGCTGGTGAATTAGGAATTTAGAATTTCACGGGCTAAGAAAAGTGTAGGAATGGTGATTCATGGGGGATGCGCTAAGGTAGCCCATCTTAAAAATCACCGATACAACTCTCTTAGTTCATATTACCTTATTGAATGACTATTTCATGAAATCATGACATTCGATGCCAATTCTAAATTAAGGAGTTCTATTGCTGATTCTAATGATTAAAATTCTGTAGAGCCAAAAAACGTACCTAAGAAAATTTTAATTTCGCGGGCTACCCTGACGCTTTCGCCTTAAGTACTAACTTCGAATTTGACAAATTCTTGGCTTTTAATTTTCAAACACGAAACCGGTTGTTTACCTCAAAAACATGAAAATATTCTATTTTTCGGAATGGAATTGTTCTTGGTTAAATATTCAGGAAAATTGTAAAGTCCCTTCAACTGTGCCTACGTTGAAATTGCATCCCGTTCAATAATTTAGAGATGTTCGAATAAGATAGTGAACCATTTATTACATAGACATATAAGTACCTGCACGAGTGTTCCATACTTGTAGAGAGCCCATTAATTAGTTCTGTTGCGATAAAACTTTACGTGAAACCAATGTTGTTTTACTTACCCTACCTCGTAGTGAATCTTAAAACCTGAAGTTAAAAACCGGCCAAGTGCGTGTCGGACCACGCACAATGAAGGGTTCCGTAGTTGGGATGAATTTATCCCAAAAACATACTTAACTTTGTAGTTGAAAAATATGTTCTCCCATACGGAATGTATGGGAAAACATGTTTTTTCAACTGCAAAGTTAAGTTGGTCAATTATTACTCGTTAACCTGTAGAGCCTACTTAGCTGTGATAGTTTTCCTTTTAATTTCGTTATGTAGACTATTGCTGTGATTTTTTTCACACACCCAAAACCAACCATTTAGCCGGCAGGGGGGGGGGGGGACACTTGACTCTAACAAAAATTAGCACTTTAAAGCTTAATATTTTGCAAACGGATCCCTGAATCCAAAAATGGTTTTCACAAACTCACAATATTTTTGAAGGACATTTCCAATGATACCCCTCACCATGGGGTAAAAAAATAAACATTACCACATTACGTGTATGAGAGGTACCCTAAAAAAAAAATGTTTTTCATAATTTTGTTTTACCATTTTGTCGGCGTAATTAATATGTATATCTATGCCAAATTACAATTTTCTTGTACTAAGGGTCTCGGAGCTAGACCGCGGACAGACAGACAGACATACAGACAGACAGACAGACAGACAGATAGACAGACAGACATACAGACAGACGGACAGACGGACATGACGAAACTATAAGGGCTCCTTGTTTACTACGGAACCCTAAAAAGAAGTAAGAAAGTTAAATGTTAGACATCACAATGTCTAATGCTTTATTTTCGCTTTAAGGTTGTTTAAAAACGATTGTTTCATTGAAAGATTTTACTTACTTATCTTACATCGTCAACTGAAAAACTATGCATGTTTATGTATTTGTAGCAGAAAAATATCATAAACTCACATTACTCTATGAAAACCGTAGATCAAAATGATCCTCAAAACACCAATGCACAAAACATTCTGGTTCAGTGACAGTGGAACAGACTTGTTACGGTTGTAATACGAAAAACGAACTTACTGCTACCACATAAAGGCGCTATCAATGATAAGTTGATACTACGCAAGGACGTGCGGTTGACTGTATATACTATTAACTACTATCAAATTAGCACTGAATTAAATTGTTCCAGGCGGCTTTTGCCTTCGCTCAAACTATCTCTGAGTCAACAAATGAGTCTCCCGATGGAACCGACGGTACAATCATCGACGAAACCGCCGAAGCGAACGCCGACGATGCCACCAATGAGAACACCGACGATGCCACCGATGAGAACACCGACGGAACCTCCGAAACGAGCAGCGACGGTTCAGCGGTAAAACAAATAATAAACGGCAAAAAACAAGTATTAGGAGGACTAACAGATGTAGTCAAAGGAGCAGTAGGAGTAGGAGGAGCAATAGTAGGAGGAGTAGGAGCCACAGTAGGACAAACAATTGATAAAACAGGAGAAACACTAGACACAATATTAACAGGAGTGACAAACGCAGCAGGAGGGTTATTAGGTATGTGTTTTTTTAAATGTTTTAGTAATTTTAAGGCATTATTTATTGGTATTTGGTATCCACAAAGCAACTGAACACTTTGAAACAAATAGTAGCAAAATACGCAAAAGTCGTCCAAAGCCTTCATACAATGACGCTGATTAGTTCTTCTGTACACGGTGTGACCGGGGTTTCAGGACCAAGTTTACCTTTGCTAGAGCTCACGAAAGGAAAGAAAATTAGTCTGGGTCACTGTCACCGGATACGGTGAAGAGGATTCTATATATTCTGGTATTGGTACTCCGTTCAAACCTTGCTCGCTCCAAGCACCGCGCAGGGGCGCAATACGTCACGGTAGAAGAAGACTTTAGAAAAAAAAATGATTTCCAATTTATACGCGATTAGTTTCACACCCTTGCGGTCTGGCCTTGTACAGAATGGAAAGATGCGTCATCGCACAAGAATATTTATTTACCTACCACCTTTGTACTACCGCATTAAAAAAATTAATGATTTTGACTTTGACAGAAAATGTAGGCGATGCAATCGGAGAAGTGGGAAACAAAAAAGAAGGTATGCCTTTTTTTTCAGTAATTTTATGGCATTATTTATTTTGGTATTTGGTATCCACAAAGCAAGTGAATGATTTGAAACAAATCGTCTTGAAGACCTTAACAAGAAGCGCAAAAGTCGCCCAAAGCCTTCATACAATGACGCTCATTAGTTCTTCTGTACACGGTGTGACCGGGTTTTCAGGACCAAGCTTTGCTAGGGCTCACGAAAAGAAAGAAAATTAGTCTGAGTCGCTGTAACCGGATACGGTGAAGAGGATTCTGTATATTTTGGTATTGGTACTCCGTTCAAACCTTGCTCGCTCCCAGCACCGCGCAGGGGCGTTATGGTTTTGTCCATTGTTTCGACAGATTTGTGACTCTGCCATGGCACTAGGTCGTGGCCGGGGGTCGCAATGGATGATCCCATCTACACTTTCATCAAATGGGCTACTGTGGAGCGGCGCCTTAAAGCCGTCATGAAATAACGTTACCAACGCCTACTGAAATTAATTTTACTATTAGTATAATGATTTGTTTACAGATGACACAACTGCCTCCGACTCAAATGAATCGGACAAACAAACAACATCCGGAGCAGATGTAAAAAATGCTATTGGAGAAGTAACAAAAGGAGCAGGACAAGCGGTAGGAGGAGTAGGACAATTAGTAAAAAGTGCAGGAGCAGAAGTAGGAGGTGCAGTAGGCAAGACAGCAAAAGCAGTAGGAGGATTAGTAAAAGGACTGACAGGTATAGCGGATAACGTATTTACAACATATTTTTCTTTTAATATTTTCATAATTTTAAGGCATTACTTATTTTGGTATTTGATATCCACGAAGCAACTTAACTCTTTGGAACTAATAGTATTGAAAACCTAGACAAGAAGCGCAAAATACGCAAAAGTCGTCCAAAGCCTTCATACAATGACGCTGATTAGTTCTTCTGTACACGGTGTGACCGGGGTTTCAGGACCAAGTTTACCTTTGCTAGAGCTCACGAAAGGAAAGAAAATTAGTCTGGGTCACTGTCACCGGACACGGTGAAGAGGATTCTATATATTCTGGTATTGGTACTCCGTTAAAACCTTGCTCGCTCCAAGCACCGCGCATGGGCGCAATACGTCACGGTCATTGTCAATTCTAAGATTTTCCCTAAAACTTAGATTATCTCGGGAATCGAAACCAATTATTACCCTTGGAAACTCGATTGGTGTCTGATAATAATTTACCGAAGAAAACCTTTGCATAGGTACACCGACAGTTAAAAATGTACATAATTATAAAATACAGATAACAGTTTGTTGCTTGTTTGAATGCAGCATAACCGTAACTCTAAAATCGCCTCGACGGGGTCTTTAAGAATCCAACTAACTGATTTAAATTTGGACGGACGCAGTTCGGAACTAGTGCGTTAGCGTACATACAAATAGTACCTACTACAGCTACTTCGCCGAATCTTTTATAATGAAAAAAATAATTCTTCGTGCGGTGGTCCCATATAAATTTTATTAACTTTGGAAGTTTTTGAGTTAGCTTCAATAATAGTACAGAAGTCTTTGGTTTTGTATTTTTTTGGTTTTTGCTACCTTCTTCCGAAATTAAAGTTATTTTTTACTTTGTAGCATTTTACTTTTTGGACAAACTTTTGTTAGCTTATTCAGTTGAAAAGCTCGTACTTAACTACTTCTTATCTAGTGCAACGCCTTCTGTGGTTATAATTATTTTAGGTGCTATTTGAATATTTATGTGTCATGTTATTCGGAACCTTGGTTTATTTTAAATCCTGTGTACCTAAGGCGTGCAACACACTCGTTCTGGTCGGTACATAAGGTTAGATTCGGCTGATTTGTTGAGCAACAAAGCCGACCCGAAACATACTAAATCGACTTTCATTCGACTCGTGCCGATAGGAAAACTCCGTTCCGCATCTACCTTCGCTGAATTGGCATGTTGCAGTTGATTTTCACTGCCCGACTTTGCCGAATAATACCAATCCGCACGTATAGCACGTCCAAGATGACTGCGAATGTGTTTTCGACATAACGGGGATAGATCAGGGGCTCATCTTACAAAAGCAGTCAGTATTATTTGTCAAAAAATGAAGTGTTAAGCGATTCGGAACCACGTTTGGTGTAACTGTCACCGTAAGATTGTGAGCACCGTTAGTTTATAATCTATCGGTATTATTTCCGTTAGATCATAATCTGTCGAAAAATTGTGAACTGGGTGAAATTAGGGTTAGGTTAGGTTAGAACTGTGACCAACCGCGTGAGTCGAGCGAGCGCAGTAAGCGCTGCCGCGGCAGCGGCAGCGCTTACTGCGCTCGTTTCTCATGGATATAATATAAACTATCGAAAAATAATGCGTTAAATCGTAAATGATTTGTCGCAGTTCACAATTTTTCGACAGTTTGTAATCTAACGGAAATAATACCGATAGATTATAAACTAACGAAGTTTATAATTTTACGGTGACATAACCATTAAGCTCCGTAAATACCGGAAACATAGCTGTGTTTCAGCAACATGTTCATGTGTTGCGTGAACAATGTATGTATACAACTTGTAAAAAAACCTGTCCGATCCGTGAGCGTGTTATCAGGTTTCGTACAGAGTCTGTTTATATAGCTACCTACATGGAATAGGATAAGAACAGGCACGGAACGGTATGTTTGGAGTATCCCCGTTTGGATAAGTTGTAGGTACTTACCTACTGGCAGCCATCTGCGTTCGAAATCCAAGATGGCAGATTTTCAGATTGGCAATGGCAGGCCAGTCTTGTTTCGTACGTTTTTGCCGCCTGTTACGGCTTCGGTCGACTTTAGGAAGCTGTCGCGGCTTTTCACTTTGCTTCTACTTTTGCTGAGGAAGTAAAGAGGATGTCTTGCGTCCGTCTGTTGTTTGTTCTTTTCAATCAAGTGATTCCTTAGATCGTCGGAGGGAATATACCTGCTTCCATGTGATCTTAAGATACGCCGTGTTTTCAAAAGCACCATAATATGGTGCTTTACCAGGTGCGAATCTAGTGGACTTTAGTCTATTGCGAACAGTTGGTACATTGGAAAGTAATCTCACGACGTTCACTGTCTCGTATGTCGATTGCCGCTGACAGGTCGACCAAGCTGTCCAGATAAATCTTTCACCGCAGTCCATATATTCGGTGATCAACGTGTGGTGTAGGAGGAAACCGAATCAAAGATGGTGTTCACCTTGACTTGAAGTAGTAAGCCATGGTTTTGTCCATTGTTTCGAAAGATTTACAACTCTGCCATGGCACTGGGCCGTGACCGTGAGTCGCAGTGGCCGTTGAGAATCTGGTTTTCTGAGAATCGGGTATTCTGAGATGAAGCCACCCCTACGCTTTCATACAAATCGAAACATAATCGAAGTACACGTGAGTTGCTTAGCCGCGGGCTGTTGTGGAGCGGCGCCTTAAAACCATAAAGAAATAACGTTAAGTACCTACATCTACTGAAATAAATTTTACTATTAGTGTTATTTGATTTTTTACAGGTGGACTGTTTGGCTAAGTGGCAGTATGACGATGATGATTTGCACTCTAGTGCAGCTTCCGAAAAATAACGACAAAACAGAAACGAACGGATCACGTAACAAATCCAATGGATGCCGCTTTAGTTAATAATTTGTACTATGAAATTTCTGCATCAACAATACAACAACAATCAACAACAACAACAATTTCCAAGACAGCAAGTGATACGGAAATCAACAAAATCTTATGTAAATTACAAAACTTTTGGTGGCATCGTGGGTTTAACAAAATAATGGCTTTTGTTACATATATACTTTGAGTTAACGTGTTTGCTAAACATCTGTGTGCTAAGCGCAGTTTAGATTAATTACTTCAAGAGTTTTGAAAATTATTCATACGGTTCCGACAAGTCAAAATAAACAAGAGTGCAACAATCACTGTCCTTACGAACTAGTGGGCAAGCGTAAACAGCTCTGTTGGGAATACGCGGACACTATGTTTGTTCTTAGCAAGGTGCAGCAGTACCGGTCCGATCACAAAGACTATGGCAGCGACGCGACACGCATTGCGGTCTCGCCAATCACCATCAACTAATGTAAATTATAATGGACAGTTCAGCTGACAGAATAAAAACTTCACGGAAGAAAAACATTTCGTGGAATATTTTAGACTGCGAGAGAAGAAAATATACCTCAAGTCAAGAATCCAGTTTTCTTACATCTTTTAAGTTTAGGAAGATAGAAACGGGACGCTTGACGGCTTCTTCATCTCAAACTACCAGGTATGTGAATAAGTTACTTGAAAAAAAGAATTAATGATTTTTATGAGTCACGATTTTTTTTATAGATTCTATTTTCATTATAGAACTACGATTATCGTCTCTGCATTCCTCTTTTCATAGGTCATGATTTGTCATTTATAATTAATTGATCGAGGGCAGAGACGTTATTGTGTTCCAATCGTTATTGTGAACCAGCATCAACTGGTTCAACTTAAAGTACCCTCAAATGTGACAAAGATAATCTAACTTACCTAATATTTTTCACAGACATCCAAAAAACAGTCGCAGCAGACCTGGACCTGAAGATGCTGATGATGGAAGACGGGACACCTAAAGGAAAGTGCTACTGCTCATGCAACCTCAACAACCAGCCTGTGTTTGTGCAGATAGACTCTACCAATCTGCCCGGAACCTATGCCGTTGAGTAGGAACGCCAATGTTGCATTTACATGTTTGTTCATACTGTGCATTTAAATAATTTCTAGTACCCCCTTGAGGTAGTTCTTTACGATGACTGCGCTAAAATTATACAGAAATATGTACTTAAAAAAAATATATAAAATCCTTAGTCTATTCGAAAATAAAATTTGCATTGTTAAACAGTGTTTTTGTTATACACCTAACGAGTGGTTTGCGCTATGAGCGCTGTTCGAGCAAGATATGAGATTTTTCACAAAAGCGAGGACTTGTTGCGGAGAAACGATCCTCACCACATACCGTGGTTACAACGCCGTGCACGCGGGCCGTATCCACAGTGACTGCACCTCGATGTGGACGTAAAGTGAGCGAGAATTGGAAAATTAACGAATCTCACAAGTACAGTCACGAGCATAAATAATTACTATGAACAGCTCGGCAATAATATCTGATTTCATGACTCATCCATATTAATGGATGTATATATTAATATGACGACAATTAATATATGTGACTAGCTTCTGCCCGCGTGAAATTTAACCCACCCTTACGTCGCGCGTCGTAGCGTAATGATAAAGCAAAAAATTGCTATCGAATGCAAATACTAGATTGTTTTACGAGGGGCTAAAATAACCCATTCTTTCGATGTAGTTTCACTCCCGAGCTTTAGCGAGGGAGTAAATAGAAACCGAGTTGTAATGGGTGTAAGTGCCGTGTGTTACACTCTACTTTCCACTACGATTTCGAGAAAATAAAATAATCCAATACAATATTAAATAGTTAATTTTATTTAAATGTACAATTTGTACAATTCTGGATATTTAACGAGATGTTTATTTCGGGCAACTTAATTTCAGTCCTCTGTGAAGATGTTCTCACTAAATGATGATATTTTCATTGTTGTAAATTATATTACGGTCACCAATTCAATTCATAATTAGAGAAAAGTTCTAAAGATTTCGCGCCAGTGCCTTTTTTATTTCTTCTGTAGCCGCAACGCAATGCGCGCATTCTACCGAAGGTATAGCCGCATTTAGTTCCATTTTCAAAAATAAAATATTCTTCTTTTTTTGTGAACCAGTAATAAGTCGAATCCATAATCATGATTATTTTACACAAAAATAAAGACTTTTTCGTTTTTCACGGCTCGTTGGAACAGACAAAAATTAAAAAGAAATTACTTTTTCCCCAAGAGCAAGAAATGCTATTTTTCCCCGCTCTGGTACTCTACAATGACGGCCTTTTTGAGCAAGAGGAGTGAAAAAGAATTTTTCAAATCCGACTCGTGGTTCCAGAGATTAGCGCGTTCAAACGAACAAACAAAATATTCAGCTTTAATAATCCTAATGCTAGTAACTAACCTATCCTAATAACTATCCTACTATCTCACTTGCTACTAATATTATAATATGCGAAATTTTGTGAGGATATTGTTTATTGTTGTTCACGCACAAATTACAAAACGGATTTTGATGAAATTCGGCACACAAACAGTTTATAACCTGGATTAACACATATAGGATACTTTTTATCTCGATATTCCTACATGATCGAGGCTTATGCGGGTGAAAACGTGGGGCGTTGCTAGTATTATAAATGCGAAAGTGAGTTTGTTTGTTTGTTACGCTTTCACGCTAAAACAGCCGAACTGATTTGAATTAAATTTGGCATATGGGTAGATCATGACCCAGAAAAAGACATAAAATACCTTTTATCCCAATATTCCCACGGGATCGAGACTTATGCGGGTGAAACCGCGGGGCGAAGCTAGTGGATAATAAAGCTAAAGAGTTTGTTTATTTGAACGTGCTTATCTCTGAGACTATCGAAGAAACACCAAAACCATCTGGCGAGACATGCAACGCATAGTTTATTGTGTGGTTATCTAAAACGTTGAATTCAGATTGAGGGTAGGAAATACAACAAAAAGCCAAATTATTACAATGAGACATATAATTAAGAATGGACATCGGTCGGCTAGGCGGCCAGCGTGCAGAGCATGGCGGTGCCGCGCTTGACCCAGAACTCGGCGGACTCCTTGCCGGCGGGCAGGTCGCAGGCCACGACGAACGCGCCCATGCGCTTCGGGTAGTAGTAGCACGGGCACGTGTACCGGTCTGCGGGACAAAAATTAACTGATGCACTTGTGTTTGACGTATACTCCGTCGGTTTAGGTAGGTAATTAAGAGGTAAACAAAATAAACCACCTGACGAGAGAGCTATCAACTAACCGATTAAACGTAATACCTGTCACTTCAGTTGCTATATTACAACGCAGTTGTACTCTTCGATTTAGCAACGTTACAAATCGTTGACGTTTAGAGAACCTGTCTTTTTGGGCTGAATAGACAGGTTACAAAATGTTATTTTAGTATTAAAAATCGAACTAAACAATTGTGCTCAAGCAGTTACATCTACGAAGAGTAATTTAAGAATAAATGATAAAGTTTAACATACAAAAGAAGAAACTAATGTAAAAATTGAAAAAATAAATTTAATTTGGTTATAACGTGTGTACGGTGAAACCATACACTATCGACAACTAAGCATTTTTACATAACTTTATAAATTAATACCAATTTAGCAATTAGTACTCGATTAGCGGTCATCGCGTGTGCTCCCCCTCGCTCCTTCCTTCCTTCCTCCGTTAAATACATTTATTTTTACCTTAAACGCAGCAGTATCATTGACTATCTTCCCAACTTCTACACGGTCCTTCGAGCCGGATTGTCGGCTTGTTTTTAAACAAGAAATTGTGATCTATAAAAACCCTTGTTACCTTTTTTTTACCTTTAGTCAATTGTCTAAACCAATGGAGTACAGGATTTGGGAAAAATACTCCTATGGTTAGTTCCACAAATATCTAACTTAATATCTGATATCTGGTTAAATTCTTACACAATTTCTCACTCATTCCCATTGGAATGCCCATTTTCTTAGGAGCTTTGGGCACCCAAAAACTTTTATCGTGTCATGGTTATTTTAATTTTATTTTGTGGATATATTTATCTTTTTATATTCTGCAATTTATTTGCCCCGGTTGAAAAGTAATCTATTTTTTTAGGTTGCTGAAATTGAGGTCATAAAAATTAAACTCTCCAATATTTTACTTCTTCTGAATGGATAATTATTTAGCATTCTTATTGATATTGTGGTTAATCATTAACATTACGGGTCGCCTTTGCTATGCAGTGGATATTTTAAGGTTAATATGAGGACGATGATTCCTAACAATAAGCCTCACTACCGCCTTCTCTCGCTAGAGCGTAGTGTGCTCTCCTCTAGTGAGTATCAAAAAAGACGTCTGAAGGCTTTAGCAACAGACTCTTAACTATCTACTACTCAGTGTTCTATGAAAATATGTTACGATCACCAAACCTCTTCCAAGTGGATGGGAAAATCGAAGTCCCATTCCATGTGTAAGAATACATTTAATTATAGGGCTGGTGATTGATTCGATTACTTTAATGTGGTTGCAATGCAATTTATTTATGCTCGTCACAATGCATATGGAGAAGTGGAGCTGATGGTGACGTATTGGTATTCACGGTCGTGTCTAATGCTCGAGTTACTGGAATTGTTTGTTCGTTAAAAATATGTGCGAAAATAGGTTTTGTTATAGAAATTACAATGTCTTTATCCGTGGGATTTGAAATTTGTACATTAGTATGATTATTTTCAGCGGATGATAAGCATTCGCTGATGTAGCAATCAGAAATTGATTGTTCTTCAATGTAAATGTCTCCTTGAGCAATATTAGTAGGCACCTTGATTAACTGAGTAGTTTGTGCAGGTATAGTAATTTGACAAGAGTTTATGCATCCGGGATTATATAAAATTATGGGAATTTTCGCGAATTTAATCTCTAACGTGTGCGTGGCAAGCAAGATTTTCGCGTTCCATTTTTTTAATTGTTCGCAACCTATCAACCCATCAAAGAAATTGTGAAATTTATATAGGTATAATTTTATCGGGATTTTATCTTTCACTTCATCGAAACAGGGCACAGTTAACGAGTAATAATTTTGGGTAGTCACGTGGGTATTTGTGACCAAAAAAGGTTCATAGTTAAGTTGGATATTCGGGTAAAATTTTTCGTAAGCTTCCGGGCTTATAAAGGACTCATTTGCTCCGGTGTCGATTAAAAGTTTTATTGGTGGATCATTTATTTGAATATAAGGTAAATGGCGTTTGCTATGCAAATTTAGTTCTATTCGGGGGCAGTTTTCTCCAAGGTTGGGTAAAAATTTGAACTCTGATGGTTTTGGACATCAAAAGTTTGATTGTCAACATCAAGGTCGGTCAAAAAATCGTTAGGGTAATTTGTATTTGTATCAGTAACATCAGTGGTCTGGATATTGCAATCATAGTAGCAATAATTATCGTTAAAAGATTCGTTGAAGTTCGTCTCTTTAACCTGTGGAATATTAATCGGTGCCAAACTGCGTCTGTCATTGTAGTTCGTGGGTGGCAGAGTACGCGCGACGGGGTAACTGATGCCACTCATAGGATTTGGATAATTATTCTGGGGTGCTTGGCGTAGTGGGATTCGAAATCCAGTTGACGTGTTGGTAGGGGGTGCTCTGAACATTTGTTGAGTCTTTGTAGGTCTCGGATTGAACTGATCTGGTCGTGAATGATATTGTGTTGGATATTGAAATACGAAAGGCTGGATTTGAGGTCTCGAGTATATTTAAAATGTTGAATTTTGATTTTCTGGCCTAACCGAACGGAAATTAGGGCGTGACCAAGAAGTAGAAGGATTAACCTGCTCAAAATTTTGGAGTTTTTCTTTTGATGGTATTATTTTATTTCTTTTCTGTAAATACAGTATATTTAATTCGTCTTGAGCGTATTCAAGAGCGCTTTCAAGGGTTGATGGTCTCATACATCTTATCCTAGAACCCAATGGTTCTTCTAAGCCTTTCAAAAAACTCTGTAAAGCTAGTTTTTTATAAAGAGTTCGTTTGGATTCTATGGTAGTTTTTATAGATTCGTGTAATTCGATGTACGTCATAATTGTGCATAATAAATGTTGAACTTTTTCGTAAAATAATTGTATGGTATCGGTTCCCTGAACTAAGAGAGAAAGATCAGTATACAACGACGATTCATCTCTGTGATCTGAGAATGTATTAATTAAGGTTGATCTTATACCATTCCAGTCACTAGGAATTCCGTTAGTTGCCAAAGTACGTGCAGCATTACCAGTAATCTTGTTTAAAATCCCATTGATCAAAGATAAGTTCGAAAGCTGACGTCCTGGTTCTGGACTGATATAAGTGAGCACTAACTGATCGCACAAGTTCAAAAATCTAGTTAAAACATTAGGATTTCCGTCAAATTCTGGAACTAGTCTAAGTGATTTATAAATCTTATCTGATAAATCTATCTGATTCATGTCGAATGTAGAACTACTATTCGATTCCATCATGGTTTCTAAATTTTCTGTTATAACTTCTAAATTACGAAAGGCGTCACTTCGCGCGATGCGGAGTTGATTACGCCTACTAAGACTAAGGTCCCTATTACTACGTGGGTGAAAAATTTTGGAAAATTATAGTACCCTGCGTTAAAAATATAACAACCAATACTAGGACTTATGTACATACATGAGTAGCATTGCTGGCGAGCGTTGTTTCATCGATTTTTGGATACCACACCTTAAGTCTGTGACGAGCTACCGACTGCACCAGATATGTGTGGGTGTGCGTGTGTCGGGAAACTCTCCAATAAGTAAGTCCTTTTAGGTTTCGAAATGTATTATAAAGTTCACAAAATTAACTTTAAAATTATAAAATAGGTTTCTTATTAATTAGGTTTGATATAATAGTGTCCGTTCCCACCGAAGTTAGGTAAAGAAAGACGATGACAATAGTCGGTGACGTGGGAAGTTGTAATGCGATCGGTCACTTTGTCGGTAAGATGTGCTGAGCTTGCAGGTTGGCCTCGTAACAATCTGGAAAACATTCGATTATTTGTTTATTTGTGTGGATACAGCTAAATACCTGTATTTTATTACATGGAGCGACTACCTTACTTCCACAACCCGGTTACCCGGTTATCTCTCTTGGTATCATAACCAGCCTATAATGTCCCCACTGCTGGGACGCAGGCCTCCTCTCTGTGAGAGGGAGTGGGCCGTAATCCACCACGCGGGCCCAGTGCCCACCAGTGTCACCGTTTTGAGAGCAGTGGTGATGAAATTTAATACACATAGTTCGAACCCAAGACCTACAATTCCTAAGTCGGGGCCTTTACCACTGGGCCACCACTGCTTCTCTCTTGGTATATCTTAAAATAATATTAAATAAGTTTGTTTTTAAGGGATATTTCCAATTACTCATCAAGAAAATAATGTGTATTTTGTATTAGATCCACATAGGAAGTGTTAGTTAGCGCCGTGAGCCAAGTATTTGGAACACCTTTAAACGCTAACATGAGGGCGAGCGGGGAATTTACCATAAAATGGATAGAACTGTCTAAACAGTTCTTTCCAGCCTTATAAAAGCCTGGAGCGGTGATTCAAAGCCTTGCTATGAGAATCGGCGGTATTGTAGACTGTAATAAACTTTATGTGGCGGCATACATTGATTTGGCATGAGGTTATTTTTTGGTATGGAGAAACAGGAGTAAGATAAGCACACAGGATGCAGCGCCTTACTTTTTTTTTTGGGTGGGAAATTATCAAATAACTTCTCCCGCTCTTCGTGTCAGACTTTAACTGACTAAAACCCACCCGTGTTCCTTCAGTTGCCATGTTGCCAGGGGCCACGGTATCTCTTTCGGACTTTCTCACGACCCCGGCAGGCATCGGCCCTAGCAGACCCCGTCAGTTCTGCAAGGTATATGGCATGACCAAGATTATGTCTGGACTTTAAAACAGACTGCGACCTCTGGAGTTTGTTTCGTCCTTTCTTCTCAGAGTAGTCAGATAGGAGACACCGAATTCATCTAGCTTATTTTTTTTAATATGACGTGTAAAAGTGATTCTGATATCCTATTTACAGAATAAACAATTTCATTTCGTTTCATTTCGTAACGACTGTCAAAGATCTACAAACGACGCCCAAGACCAACGGCTTAACGTGCTTTCTGAAGCATGGAGGGGTCTCGATATGTAATGGATGGTCAGCCATCCACGGACTGACCTTGGCAAGTATAGCTTAACCTTTGATCGACCCTGTGGCTGTTATTAAATAGGTATTTAGCATTTGGTAGTCTCATGCACTATTGGCTTACCACAATTCCAATGAATGCAGACAAACCATGCCATAACCTTAGATTAACACTTAAAACAACAAAAGGACCAAAATTTAGTTTTTTTTTTTGCTATTTTTCTTCCGGTTGGTACAGACACGTATTGTATACTTTCGTACTGAATATAATATTTGTTATATGCACAACTGTCACTAGGTACGTCGTTATACATTTTTCTTCTCAGAATGCAAATAAAATGAGACATTTAAGCAAATATAGGTACTTACTTACTAACTTTTTGAACGCCATTGCATGGAGATATTTATCCAAGTGCTAAGATACCTACAAAGTAAATAATAATTAAGTTTAATTTAAATATTAAATAAGGAAATATAACGAATATGGAAGTTGCTCTTGTCTGTACCTAAATAAATACTAAATGTATAACTTTTAATATTTTAATAATTATTTGTGAAATATTAACTAATTCTCCTCTTTATAGACGATACCATTAGTGAAGGAATTTTTGGAATCGGAGCAGAAGTTCTGAAGATAGCATAGATTTTTCGAACTTTCCTACATCACTACATAGTATAAAACAAAGTCGCTTTCTCTGTCCCTATATCCCTATGTATGCTTAAATCTTTAAAACTACGCAACGGATTTTGATGCGGTTTTTTTAAATAGATAGAGTGATTGAAGAGGAAGGTTTATATGTATAATAACCCGGTTTATACCCGTGCGAAGCCGGGGCGGGTCGCTAGTTTTTTATAATTTACAGAATATAATAACAACATTTTATTCCACAAATAAAAAAACAAAAATAACCCCTATAATAAATATTGCCTAAGTATGAAGGTGAAGATCTTAAGTTTTTATCAAAAAATACGGCCACTTACGCGACATATTTTGATACTCGCAAATAATAACTACTTCCCGTTGACCTAGAATCATGAAATTTGGCAAAAAGCAAGGTCTCACAGTACAAGTAAGGGGAAAAGTCAGAAAATGAAGAGAATTGACAGTGACGTATATTGATGAAATGAAATGAAATTGTTTATTCCGTAAATAGGATATCGGAATCACTTTTTCAAATCGTATCAAATGAGCTCAGAGGTCGCAGTCTCTTTTAAAGTCCAGACATAATATTGGTCAGAACATATGAGGACCGTGTAGATTAGTCTCAGATTTGAGTGGACCTGTCCAGTTAGTGCACGTATTTTGTCAGTAGGTCGTGTCGCTCAACTCAGAACTAAACTGCATTTTTGGAAAAGCGTTCTGAGTCGGAATCGAAACCGATTTTTTTACAAAAAAAGTTGATTTACAGTTTTATCAACCCATCTAATACTAGGTAATGCATTCCGATTTTCATGTAGGTAGGTACCTAACAAAGACACGAATTAGTAACCTACATCTAATTTATACTGTACCTACCAAATGTTTATTTGTATCCATGCAAACCTCTTTGCAACACTGCTCGATTGACATGTCAAAATTTTGTTCTGTATTATAAAATTAGTTTTAATTATTTTTAAGTATAATTATAGTGAAATAATATAACTAAATGTAAAGTAACTGCATAAATACTCAGGATTATTGTTTTCCTGAAAATATTCTTAAAACACAGTGTTTGGTTGCCCACCGTTACCGGTGACCTATCACGAACAGCTGATGTTCGACCTGCGGATTTACAGGGGGAGTATTGTTACTTTTATTCTTTAATTACCACGCAGTCGTCTCATAGACTCTGTAACACGCTTTCATTGATACCTAGAATCACTTTTCTTAGTTGATTTGGAACTCAGCAGTGTGTCTAAGTCGCTTTGTTCACATTTATGATAACGAAACTTATGTAGTGAATTTTCGAAATAGTTTTAATCTATAGCATAATAGTATTAGAATACACAACAACAAGAACGTTGTTTACCGTTTTTGCATCATCTTTATGAAAAACTAAATTTTATTTTAATCTAGGCATCCTACCCACATAAGTCAAAGTCCTAAAATCATAAGAAAATAGAATCAATATAACTTAGTATTTGATCAAATCAAGTTGCAGTTCAATTATATTTAACAGCTTACCTCATTTCTCTATAAAGCAACACTAATTTCTCTCATTTTCCTTTCATTTCTAGCTTTCCTTTTTTGTTTATCTGTCTAAGTAGTTCTCACCGTTCCTTTAATTCTACTTTCAGTACTAATTCCTGAAACCATGCCTGTGATGACCCGTAAGGCTGTTGCTCAGGAGTTGGAGCTTAAATTGAGAACGGCCATTCAGGATCTTGAGGCTTCAAACAGTAAATGTCAACAGCTGTTACAGGAGATAGATGAAAGTGAGAAGGAAGTCGAGAAGGTCGTTTTCAAAAACACAGGCTTAAAACGGGAGCTAGTGGACCTTCATCAGCAATACCTGGTTGTTGTTGATGAACGGGACAAACTGCGGGTGGTCACAAATGGTTTCAACAACTGCAGTAACATATATGAAGAGGCTTTATGTAAGGTCAGGGACCTAGAAGAAGAATTAATTCATGCAAATGTACGAATTAATCATTTACAGAAACAAAAAGAATGTACTCAGGCTAAGGAAAATAATAACTTGTATAATGAATTATTAAACACTACTTGCAACCCGCATTCCTTAATAACAATAGACCTTACTGAAGATTCGATAATGAAATATAATAATAGTAGTTATAAAGTAAGTCAAAATAAAATTAAGAAATATGCAAAGCTAAATAAAATCATTAATAAATGCAATAAATATAGAAAACAACAAAAACACAGTTCCAATAATATTAAACTAAGGAAGGAACGTGGTTTTCTGATAAATAAATTAGATAACTATAAAATTAAATTAGAAGACAGTAAGAACATTTATGAGTTTGACACTCAACAGTTACAGTCTGAAATTCAGGTTCTAGAAGCATCACAGTCACTCTACACTAAGTATGTGAGATCTGAAAAACAAATTCAGGAGCACATCCTTGCTGCAAATGAGTTAGTGGAAATGTGCAATTCTAATGTAGATAAAGTGGACCTGCTGACTCCCAGCAGCCCTCTATCATCATTGCATAGGAAATCCAATCTTGGCACTCTCCAACCTGAGGCAACGGAGGACCCGTACCAGTCAGGTAGTGCTCAGATCTCTATTCCGCATAAAGATTTACCAGATGTTAAACAAGATCCATTGCAAGTAGTTCAGACAGAAATTAGTTCTCCCCCTTGTAATGGTAAAGTTTGTTACCGCTCCATTATGTTTTCTGATAGTTTTGGAAAAGGGTTAGGAAAATTACTTAGTGACAACCTGAGTCATTCTTCTGAAAACTATTGTAGGCCTCAGAATTCCTACAAACAAATAATGTCTTCAATAACTAGGAAGGAATATGATCCTAATGCCATTATTACTGTATTAATAGGTAATAGTTTTAATGTTAATTAAGATGATATTATTGATAGTGTCACCGAACTATTGAAGTTAAATTGTAAGAAAATAATTTTGTGTGCTTTTCCATATTTTGAGCACTTGTCAAACAGACAAAACAACTACATTGACATGTTAAATAATTACATGCATTTCTTAGTTAGTCACCATAGTGACAAGTTTATATTTTTTGACACCAACATTTTTGTTGATAAGCTCAGGTCGACTAGGGATACTGTGTATCTGCCCATTAGTTTTAGAAGTCAAATAGCTAGGCTATTAGCTTTTAATATTAACCCAGACATAATTAGTATGTCGAAGTCTTATAGAATTAGTACCACAATTAGTAATAGTACTAATGTTAAGGTGGTTAGCACAATTAGTTTAAACTAGTTTGTAAGACAACAGAAGGTACCAATAACAGTATAATTAAACTTAATAACAAAAAGGTATTTTCTAGCACTAACATAGTTAACTGTACAAAAGGGGCTAAGCAGAAATTCTTGAAATTATTACATCGAAATATTCAAGGTTTTTCTTCCAAACAATTGGAAATTGAATTGTTTTTAGAAAAAACAATGTTTGACATTATATGTTTAACTGAGCATTGGTTAAAAGATTCATCATCATCATCATTTCAGCCGAAAGACGTCCACTGCTGAACATAGGCCTCCCCCAAGCACCGCCACTTCGACCGATTCTGTGCTTTCCGCATCCAGCGGATTCCTGCGGCCTTCACAAGGTCATCAGTCCATCTTGTGGGAGGCCTTCCAACGCTACGTCTTCCGGTACGTGGTCGCCACTCCAAAACCTTTCGACCCCATCGGCCATCCGTTCTGCGAGCAACGTGCCCTGCCCATTGCTACTTAAGTTTGGCAATTCTTCGGGCTATGTCGGTTACCTTGGTTCTCCTGCGGATCTCTTCATTTCTGATTCGATCACGTAGGGAAACTCCAAGCATAGCCCTCTCCATTGCCCTTTGGGTGACTTTTAGCCTTCTGATAAGGCCCATTGTGAGCGACCACGTTTCAGTACCATAGTTCATCACTGGCAACACGCACTGGTCAAAGACTTTCGTCTTGAGACACTGTGGTATGTGGGACGAAAAGATATTGCGTAGCTTCCCGAACGCTGCCCAGCCGTGTCGGATTCGACGATTGACCTCTTTCTCGAAGTTGGACCTACCTAGCTGGACAATTTGTCCTAGGTAAACATACTCGTCCACAACTTCGAGCGTAGCGTCTCCGATCTTCATGGGAGTGGGTGTCACATGGGCATTTGACATGATTTTTGTCTTGTCCATGTTCATTTGAAGACCCACTCTTTCGGAGGCTCTACTGAGGTCATCGAGCATTGTACTGAGTTTCTCCATGGTCTCAGCCATGATAACTATATCGTCGGCAAACCGAAGGTTAGTGATATACTCGCCATTGATGTTGATGCCTAGCCCTTTCCAATCCAGAACCTTGAAGACATCCTAAAAGATTATGAAATGTTAATTAACTATGAGAATTATAGTGTGGCCAGTTGTTTTAACCGAAAATCAATGCTGCGTGGAGGTTCATTAATCTTAATTAAAAGTTGTATTAAATCAAAAACCCGTAATGACATAGTTGAACTATCGGTTGAACATAGCATTGAACTGTCTTGTGTTGAGCTAGATAAGCATGTTATAGTGTGCGTGCCCCAAATTATCAAAACTACTTTATATTTGAGTCAGTAATGGAAGATGTTTTGGCAAAACTTGCAACTTGTAATAAATCAGTAATTATTTGTGGTGACTTTAACATAAATATTTTAGAAAATAATTCAAATACCGTTAGATTTTTAAATTTGTTCAAATCATTCAATTTGTCACATGTGTTTGTGGAACCGACCCGAATAACTACATGTACTGCTACATGTATTGATAATGTGTTTTGTTGCTGCGACTATTTAGATAAAGCCATAGTTAATTATCTCCCTTCGGATCACAGTGGTCAATCCGTAACTTTTGAGTCTAACATACCATCACAAAAAGTGCAGATCAAATTCAGACCAAAAACAGCTGTTAATTTAAATAAATATAATAGCACTTTAGTTTGTAAGTTAAGTAATCAAGTCCTTACAATGAACAATGTTAATATTTTGTATAAAGAATTCTTTTCGTTAGTCCAATCCGAGTTCAATAATCGTTTTAAAAAGAACACTAAAACTATCAGCCCTAAGTTTATATTTAGTGACTGGGCAACTACAGGACTCAGGAAAAGTAGGGATAGACTTTTCGAGCTGTATGGCCTTAAGCCTTATATTAACACGGAAACTTTTAATAAGTATGTTGCTACTTACTCTAGAACTTTTAAGAACACTTGTAAGGCAGCTAAAGCCTTATACATTAGCAACAAGGTTAAATCAGCAGACAATAAAATACAGACGGTTTGGAAAATTATCAATAATGAAACGAACAGAAACAAAAAGCATAATTCTGATTATACACTGAAGACGTCATGTGGTGGTCTCATTTGCGATAGCAAAGAAGTTGCTCAAGAATTTGTAATTTTTTTATTTTTTTTTGAAAAAAACTACTTGTAGGTCATACAAATATTTGTTCCGTGCGGGAATCGAACCCGCGACACGCAGCGCAGCAGTCAATCGCTTAACCACTGCGCCAACCGTGCCGTCAAATTTCTTTACCAGTATCCCACTTAAAACTACTGAAACCTTAAACTCCTCGCCCTCACTCTCTTTTGATTTAGTAAGGGCCAACGTTTCAGCATGCCCGATTGAATTTAACTTTAAGCATATTAACCCCATAACGGTAATAAAAGCTTTTAATCAAATCAAGATCAAATTGACCGAAGATCTTTGGGGGATGTCCATTAAAGTCTGTACCTCCATAATTGAGACCATAGCGCCTTACTTATCCTTAATATTTAATTTGTGTGTGGATCAAGGAGTCTTCCCGGATTTAATGAAATACAGTAAGGTAATACCACTTTTCAAATCCGGGGACAGTAAAGACACCAATAATTATAGACCCGTATCCGTGTTGCCGGTATTCAGCAAGGTGTTTGAAAAAGTAATGCTTAATCAAATGCTCCATCATTTTAACACAAATAAAATCCTTCACGATCAACAGTATGGTTTCACCAAAGGACGTTGTACGACCGACGCTGGTGTAACCCTATTAAGACACATTTTTAACGCGTGGGAAGAAGCCCAAGATGCCATAGGGATCTTTTGTGACCTCTCCAAAGCATTTGATTGCGTCGATCACGAAACCTTACTCTTGAAACTAGAGCATTACGGACTTGGAAAACTTGCACTCAATTTAGTAAAATCTTATTTAAATGATAGACAACAGCAAGTTCAAATAAACGGTATCAATTCACTAGGTTTAAAAGTAAAATTAGGTGTGCCACAAGGCTCGATATTGGGTCCATTCCTCTTCTTAGTATACATTAATGATCTACTCCATTTATTAAAAAATCAACCACAAATGGTGTTATTTGCTGACGATACTTCTTTAATTTTTAAGGTAGATAGACGTGCTACAAATTTTAACGACGTAAATAACGCCCTACTGCAGGTCCAAAATTGGTTCACTGCTAATAATTTAGTATTAAATGGAAAAAAAACTAAGTGCATAAAATTTTCTTTACCAAATGTCAAAAGTAGTGATTGTGAGATAGTATTGAATCAAGAGAAACTAGAATTCGTTGATAAAACTATTTTCTTAGGGATCACGCTCGACTCAAGGCTGCAATGGGGTCCTCATTTAACATCTCTTGCAGGACGGCTAAGTTCAGCAGCATATGCTGTCAGAAAAATCCGTCAGTTTACTGATGTAGATACCGCGAGGCTAGTATATTTCAGTTACTTTCATAGTATCCTACGGTATTTTACTGTGGGGACGGGCTGCAGACATCGAGTCTATTTTTATTCTCCAGAAAAGAGCGATCAGAGCCATATATTGTCTCCGCAGGCGCGATTCTCTAAGGAAACTGTTTAAGGATATTAACATCATGACGGTACCTTGTCAATATATCTATGAAAACATCATGTACGTAAGAAAGAATTTAAAATTATAGTACTAGAAATAGGGACCTATTAGTTCAACCAGGTTTCAGACTGGCTAAAGTAGATTCATCTTTCATGGGATACTGTTTAAAATGTTACAGTAAAATTCCTCCCCACATACTTCAACTTAATGAGACGAAATTCAAATCTTATATAAAACGCACACTATGCAGGCAGTGTCCGTATGGATTGAGGAGCCATGTCTCATATTTAAACGCGGGTACTACCAATATTTAGTAGTAAATTAGGTGATTTTGTAGGCCCGATCCTGGAATTTGTAGTAAAACACTTTAAAAGATACACGACTTTTAAGGTGGCTCCTCAATTCAGATGTCTGAATTGAGGTGCCACCTTACTACTCTAAAACTAGCCGACGGATATTTTTGAAAATTTGGTAGGATTTAGTAGTACTTATGCATAATCTCTACAAAAAAAATGAGAATTGTACGGTTGAATTTGAGATAGCTACAATGTTTTGATTTTTCATAAAAATCCATAAATTTCACCGCGCTGTTTCTCGGAAAGTAACTAACCAATTACAACATATTTTTAGTATAATTTAGTAGTAAATACGTTCTAATTTGTAGTATAAAAATAAACTGGAAAAACTACATAATTTCGCTAATACAACACATTTTATGTGGCTCCTCAATCCTGACGGTCTACAGAAAATAACATGTACGTAGCTACTAAAGTAGTTGATCAAATCGGATAAAAATAGCACCAATATTTAGTAGAAATTTCTACTAAATATTGGCGTAATCCAAAATCATGTACATTTAGTATTTCAAAAGATATTAACAAAATAAACATTCCTTAACAATCTAGTGTGGTACGAGAGCCCACGACCAAAACCATATCACATCGTTTTAGGGCCAAAACCGTATAAAATCGTTAATTTAGATGATTCCTGAACCCAACTCGGTGGAAAGTACTGGTCAGAAACGTCTCAGTTTAACGAAAGCCTATTTCTGCTATGTCAAAAAAAATAAGAAGACGGTTTCATCACAATATGCTTGATATTAAAAATGTACATAGTTTTCGTTTTCGTAATATTATTACAAAAAAGGTTTTTTTTCTGACATTTTGCGTGTCACATGTGGACTGAGCGCATTTTCAAAAATGACAAAAAATTTAACCTATCTGTCTCATAGCAACCTGCACCCTAATTGCGTAATATAACAAAATCACAATTTGTTTCGATTTGAAACAGATTTCTAATTCATTGCTTCATAAGTTGGAAAAAAAATCTGTTCAACAACGTAAATAACGCAATGAATGTTGTTGAAATGTCAAAATGAAACAAATTTCGCGAAATTGTTTACGAAAATGAGTTAGACAATTAGGGTCGGGTTCAATCGAAAAGTTGTCTGATTAGTAACGTATTTTTTTCATTTTTTTCGTAATCTTTAAGATTACGGCAGGTCAGTGTCAGGTTGTATCTTGATCAAAAATAACTTTTCCATAAGAGATATAGGGAGATGTATTAATGATGTAACCTAAAAACTGTAAAAAAAGTAAGAAATTTTTAATGTCGGTGGCTACAACTGCAGAAGATTCTGAATCCAAAAATTTCAGACAGTTTTCGCATCACGTCTGACCTAAGCGCATTTGAAATACCTATGTAAAAAAATATTGAACTGATTCATAGCAATCTGTCTGATTTTCAGAATGTAGTTGAACGATAGATTTTAGATACCGAAAACATAATTTTCCGAAACCAGTAGCGTCACACCTGAAAGGTCTTTTCAGAAAATTAAAAATGAGGCAAAAAATAAAAAATTGCAACCTGTCTAAAAATCTTGTTTTCAGGTGAACATTGGTCAGTTGATGCGAATAAATCATTTTTCAGAATAAATCGTTTTTACGTACGATTAATAAAGAGCTTATCCGAAACCATCAAACTGAATAAGGTTTTTTTTTTAATAAATTGGACAAAAGAAAACTGGGATGACGTTTGAAAATAACTGTTTATTGAAATTAAATTAATTTTTTTTTTTTTATTGTCGAACTCATCATCGGTGTCGTAAGCGTAACAAGCACCGTGCGTTAGCTGGGCGACTCCGAAACGTTCATTTTGTTTTTGAAGTTATATATGACATTTCAAATTTCTAAAAACAGGTTTTCAGTAACTATACAAAAGATTTTAAAGTAATTGAACCAGGTTGCTGTGAGACAGATAGGTTAAATATTTTATAATTTTTTGAAAATGCGCTCAGTCCACATGTGACACGCAAAATGTCAGAAAACAAACTTTTTTGTAATAAAATTACGAAAACTATGTACATTTTAAATATCAGGCATATTGTGATGAAACCGTCTGCTTATTTTTTTTTGACATAGCAGAAATAGGCTTCCGTGAAACTGAGAAGTTTCTGACCGGTACTTCCAAGTTGGGTTCAGGAATCATCTAAACTAACGATTTTATACGGTTTTGACCCTAAAACGATGTGATATGGTTTTGGTCGTGGGCTCTCGTACCACATTAGATTGTTAAGGAATGTTTATTTTGTTAATATCTTTTGAAATACTAAATGTACAGGATTTTGAATTACGCCAATATTTAGTAGAAATTTCTACTAAATATTGGGTCAGTTCCGTGTTTGGCTTCTACCGAGAACGGACGTGTATTATTCGCGCGCGGGTGCTCTAGTTTTGAGTAATTCCCTGGCGCAGCACAATAACACCGTCGTCGCCGCGTTGCGAAATCGGTGTATCAAGGTCGCCGCGATGACCCAGTTATTAATTACAGTGTATTAATGTTAACAGTTCATTTAAATAATTGTGAGTGAAGTTTCTATTTACCTTACAATGTCGTCAACTAAGGTAAAAATTAAAACGGATCTGGAAAAACTGTTGTATGATAGTTACATCCAAGAAAAATCACAGAGAGAAAAACTGGAACTTCTTGTCAATGATCTGAAGGTCCAAATAGAAGGCCTTCAGCGACAACACCAAACCCTTCAAAAAGAAAATACAAGCTCCAAGGGGCAAGAAAATAATATCCCTAAGGAGTTAAAAACTAAGAGCAACATACAATTTGCTCAATCTGAAAAAGAAAATGTCGACTACTGCACAGACGAGGAAGAACTTGCCAGAGAGACTGAGTGGATTAGGGCCAAAAGTAGAAAGAAAAGGAAGCTAAACATCTCCCTCTCTCCACCACAACAACCCGGAACAAGCGCCCAACAACAACAAAATTGTGAGAAAGAACAGACATTAGTCAAAAAAGTGCCTCCACCACCCCCAATCATAATAGACGGAGTCAAGAACTACCAAATGTTCTACGACTCACTAACTGAAACCCAACCAACAGAATCATTCACGGCAAAAATGATGAATGGAGATTGTGTGAAGCTCAACGCCAAAACCGAGGACTCTTATAGAGCGATTGCTAGACTTTTGTCAGAAAAAGAATATCTTTGGCATTCATACGAGAACAAACAGGCTCGACCAATAAGAGTTGTAGTGAAAAAAATACATTCTTCCTGCCAGCCAGATCGAATCAAAGACGATTTAAAATCGCAAGGTCTGAAAATAGAAAAAGTTGACAGCAAGTTGAGCTGGAAGAGTAAAGAACCACTCAATATGTTCGTCTTATCATTTAATAATGACGAAGATGTCAACAAAATCTATGGCATCAAGCACATTTTAGGGTGTAAAATTGAAATACACCCTCTTAAAAATCCGAAACTCATTCCTCAATGTAAGAGATGCCAGGCATATGGCCATACACATAAATACTGTAGAAAAGAGCCAAGGTGTGTAAAATGCATTGGCAAGCATCTTACAGCGAACTGTACTAAATCTCCTCAAGAGAAACCAAAATGCGTCCACTGCGGCTTACCCCACCCAGCCAACTACAGAGGGTGTGAAGTAGCCAAGGAGATGCAAATTATGAAAAATAAAAACATCAAAAAGAAACTTGTTGTGCCAACTGCCCAACAGTATTCTTCCATAAGAAATCCTGACAAGCAGGCACAGAAAGTAAGTTTTCAGACATCTGTAAAACCTGTTCAAGTAAGTACTTCCTATGCACAAATTGCGAAACAAGGTACTCAACCTTCTAATCTGGAGGATAAGATAAATCAGATCTTGCAGTGTATTACTACATTTGACAAAAGATTAGAGAAGCTAGAATCCAGTACCAAAACAGCTGTTTTTAATTATCAAAATGAGTGACACACTAAAAATAATGGCTTGGAACTCCAACGGGCTCCTCAAACATCAGAATGAGTTGCAGGCAGTCCTAGAGACAGAAAATATAGACGTGTGTTTGATCTCCGAAACGCACTTCACTAACCAATCTTTCATCAAATGTACAAGATATATAATTCGATCCACCCTGACAACTCCGCCAGAGGAGGTAGCGCGGTTATAATCAAAGAAAATATCAATCATTATGAACAAAGTAAATTTGAAGAACCAGACATTCAAGCAGTGACAGTATCTGTTAAAACCAAATTGTGTCACGTTTCGATAGCAGCCATATACTGTCCTCCAAGGCACATGATAAGAAAAGAGCGATATTTACAATTCTTTGAACTTCTAGGCTAGAAATTCATCCTAGGCGGTGATTTCAATGCCAAACATACGCACTGGGGATCAAGACTTACTACAACAAAGGGCAGGCAGCTCCTAAATGCAGTAAAAGAAAACCATTGTGACGTTAAGAGCACAGGGAAACCAACATACTGGCCAACTGACCATCAGAAAATACCGGATCTTATAGACTTTTTTATATGCAAAAATATATCCACTAATTACTTTAATTTGGAGGAAGGTTTTCACATGAATTCGGACCACTCCCCGATTATACTAAGACTTAGTCAAAAAATCCTACTAAGAGAAAGCCATTTAACCCTGGTTAATAAGTCTACAGATTGGGACAGTTTTGCCCTCGATCTAAATAATATTATCGACCTAAAAACTCCTTTGCAAAATCAGGATCAGCTGGACTCGGAAGTAAACAAATATGTTGTTAACATCCAACAATGTGCGTGGAACAATACGCCACAGTTAAAACGTAAATATAAGGGACATATCTATCCCAAGGAAATTGTGAATTTACTATCTGAGAAAAGAAAGCAAAGAAAGCGGTGGCAGCAAACGAGGTGTCCACGGGATAAAACATTACTGAATAATCTAACTAAACGATTAAAAAGGAAAATTCTACAATTTGAAGATGAATGTCTGAATGCTAACCTTGTGCAACTAACCAACGACCAATCCACGGATTTCTCTCTTTGGAAAGCGACAAGAAAACTAAAAAGGCCGATTATGCAAATACCGCCCATCAGAAACAGCTACGGAAAATGGGCAATAAGCAATGAACAAAAAGCGCTTAGGTTTGCCCAATACTTAGAAGACACTTTTCAACCCAATGAGAGCTCCATAGATATACTTGAGAGTGAAAAGTTATCACAAAGTCAAAGAATTCGACTTGTGACTCCTAAAGAAGTTCTGAGAGAAATTCAAACCAACATTAGCTCAAAGAAATCCCCGGGTTACGATCTCATAACAGGAGAAATTTTAAAACACCTCCCGCGCAAAGCCATAGTAAAGCTGACTAGACTTATAAATGCTGCATTTATGCTAAAATATGTACCTGAGCCATGGAAGGTTGCTGAAGTCATTATGATTGCGAAGCCTGGGAAACCACCCCATGAAGCATCATCATATAGACCCATTTCCCTGTTGCCCGTATTATCGAAACTATTTGAAAAACTGTTATTAAAACGGTTGAAACCAATAATAGAAGAAAAAGACCTAATACCAAACCATCAATTTGGCTTCAGGGAAAAACACTCTACAATAGACCAGGTACACAGAATAACTAACATTATTGAAAAAACACTCGAAAACAAGCAAGTCTGCGCCACCGTATTCCTAGATGTCGCGCAAGCTTTTGATAAAGTTTGGCATGAGGGTCTGGTATTTAAACTCAGACGCATGCTACCTCCAGAATTTGCAGACATTCTAGAATCATATATAGGTAACAGAATGTTTAGAATAAGGCAAGAGGACGCATATTCCGAGCTAAAAACTATAAAAGCCGGGGTACCACAAGGAAGTGTGTTAGGCCCAATCATGTACCTGCTATACACTTGCGATATCCCTGAGCTGGAAAATAACACCATTGCGACATTTGCAGATGACACTGCTATTATGGCTACCGGATCAAGCCACAAAGAAGCAGTCGAAAAAGTACAACTAGCTGTGAACAAAGTTTATGACTGGACACAAAAGTGGAAGATCAAACTGAATGAATCAAAATCAGTTCATATTGATTTCACTAATAAACACTGCGATTACCACCCAATCTATATAAATGGCATGCAAGTGCCTTATGCTAATACAGCCAAATACCTTGGCATAACTCTTGACGCGAAACTGCGTTGGAAATCTCATGTCAAAAAGAAAAGACAGGAACTAAACATACGTTATAAAAGTATGTATTGGTTACTCGGAAGAAAATCTTGCCTATCAATACATAATAAACTTATAATATACAAGCATATTCTTATGCCAATTTGGACGTATGGCATCCAACTTTGGGGCTGTACTAAACAAAGCAACGTCAAAATAATTCAACAATTTCAAAACAAAGTACTCAGGGATGTTGTAAATGCACCATGGTATATTAGAAATGACGACCTCCACCGTGACCTTAAAATGGAACTCGTCACCACCATCATCCAAAAATTTGCTGAAGCCCACGAACACAGACTCCACCGACATGTGAATGTCGAGGCAATTCAGCTGCTAGACAACACGGACATAGTGCGTAGGCTAAAGAGAACTAAACCATTTGAGTTAGTGTAGTGTGTAAATAGTGAATTAATAAATAGTAACAATGCTGTGCTATACATATAACACAAGAACAAAGTGTTTTATCAATTATCAGACCCTAAGAAAGTGCTACGAAATTGACCTTGTGTAAAAGTGCAAATTGACACTATTCTTAGATATAATATAATCTATCTCGTAATATATTAAGTTAGAATTAAATTACTTATTAGTCTATTAGGCTAGATTGTAATCAATTAATAAGAACGTCAATTCTTATTAATACAGAAAAAAAAAAAAAAAAAAAACTAAATATTGGTGCTATTTTTATCCGATTTGATCAACTACTTTAGTAGCTACGTACATATTATTTTCTGTAGACCGTCAGGATTGAGGAGCCACATAAAATGTGTTGTATTAGCGAAATTATGTAGTTTTTCCAGTTTATTTTTATACTACAAATTAGAGCGTATTTACTACTAAATTATGCTAAAAATATATTGTAATTGGTTAATTACTTTCCGAGAAACAGCGTGGTGAAATTTATAGATTTTTATGAAAAATCAAAACATTGTAGCTATCTCAAATTCAGCCGTACAAAACCCATTTTTTTTGTAGAGACTACGCATAAGTACTACTAAATCCTACCAAATTTTCAAAACTATCCATCGGCTAGTTTTAGAGTTGTAAGGTGGCACCTCAATTCAGACGTCTGAATTGAGGAGCCACCTTAAAAGTCGTGTATCTTTTAAAGTGTTTTACTACAAATTCCAGGATCGGGCCTACAAAATCGCCTAATTTACTACTAAATATTGGTAGTATCCGCGTTTAAATATGAGACATGGCTCCTCAATCCATACGCACACTGCAGGCAGGCATATTATACGTTGGGGGATTACATCACTGATAAAAATGCTTGGCTCAATGCTGGTCCTGCTCCACAACCACAACTAATTGATTAACATTTGCAAATACTGTTGGAGCTGCTGAAGATTGTAAGACCATCTTTGCATTGTATAAACTCAATCTCTTTTGTATTATATAATTGCATAGCACACTATGCGAGCACTATGTACTAAAGAGTTACCATTTACCGGGTAATATGTCTTGCATTGACTTGAATGTGCCCTGGCGGCTGTGAGTATGTCATGCTCACTCAAATGTTTCGCTGATGGTGGCGCGTGTGTTGGATCATTTAGCTCCCTTCAAAATGGTTGAGTTGAATGGTGCTAATCCATGCGTCATGTTCGTGAACGGGCGCCGTCAGTTGGGACTGGTCATCTCTTAGCTGCCAGGGCTTATTTTTAATTTTATTTTTTTTGAATTTTTCTTTTTTATCTTTTTATTACGGACGCTTCTCATATGCACGTCTTTCTACATTGTTCTCACATGTATAATTTCAACATGAATGATGTAACCAATATTTTGTAACGATTTTTTATTTAAAAGAGTGTCCGTGTAGTTTCTTGCCCGTTCTTCTCCATAGGTACCTACTACGCTTTGGAATGGGCAACTAGCTTCATACCTATTTCTGACTGACCGATTCCGTAACAATTCAAAAGTGCCTGTAAATGGTTTAATTGAAATAAATGATTTGAGTTTTGAGTTTTGAATAAATTTCACTTTATTTTAGTATAAGTAGTAGCTGTATTTTTTAAGTAAATTTTTTAAATGCATTTTTTTAGTTTGAGTGATTAAATTACACGTTTACATGTCATAAATAAATTATTTTTTAAAATAAAACTAGTTGAGTGTTTCGTAATCGACTACTCTGAGAAGAAAAACCGAAACAAACTCAGAGGTCACTAAAAAGTTTTGCTAACAGTAACGTGTGGCAAATCAAATGAAAGGGCTTGTTGCGAGAAAATTAAAAATATTTTTATACAATTTTAAAATAAACACTTTTAAAGATATTTAAGAAATTCGATGAAAATTTACCATTATCTTTTTTTAGGGTTCCGTAGTATACAAGGAACCCTTATAGTTTCGTCATGTCCGTCTGTCTGTCTGTCTGTCTGTCTGTATGTCTGTCTGTCTGTCCGCGGTCTAGCTCCGAGACCCTTAGTACTAGAAAGTTGTAATTTGGCATAGATATACATATTAATTACGCCGACAAAGTGGTAAAACAAAATTATGAAAAACATTTTTTTAGGGTACCTCTCATACACGTAAAGTGGCAATGTTTATTTTTTTATTTTTTTACCCCATGGTGAGGGGTATCTTTGGAAAGGTCCTTCAAAAATATTATGAGTTTGTGAAAACCATTTTTGGATTCAGGGATTCGTTTGCGAAATATTAAGCTTTAAAGTGCTAATTTTTGTTAGAGTCAAGTGTCCCCCCCCCTGCCGGCTAAATGGTTAGTTTTGGGTTTGTGAAAAAAATCACAACAGTAGCTGATATAACGAAATTAAAAGGAAAACTATCACAGCTAAGTAGGCTCTACAGGTTAACGAGTAATAATCGACCAACTTAACTTTGCAGTTGCAAAAACATGTTTTCCCATACATTCCGTATGGGAGAACATATTTTTCAACTACAAAGTTAAGTTTGTTTTTGGGATAAATTCATCCCAACTACGGAACCCTTCATTGTGCGTGGTCCGACACGCACTTGGCCGGTTTTTTTTTTTAAACGTTGCCTCACACTGGGAATTTCGCCTGTACCGTGGGTGCGTTTACAAACATTTAAACTCACATACACAAACAGCCAGACCCGGAACAACTACTTGTAGGTCATACAAATATTTGTTACGTGCGGGAATCGAACCCGCGACATGCAGCGCAGCAGTCAATCGCTTAACCACTGCGCCAACCGTGCCGTCGAAATCTATATCTCCGAAACTACAGGACCTAAAATTTAAAAAAAGTTACAGGGAATGGTTCTTTACTCATAGATTACAGGAAAACCTATAAGAAATCTATGTATGGTAAAATAACATGGTAAATCTCTCAATATTGTGCGTACAAACTTACATTTGCAGTTGGAATGCATGGGAGAACATACATTTCAACTACAATGTTAAGTTTGTATTTGGGATTGATTCATCCCAACTACGGTACCCTTCATTGTGCGTGGCCCGGCACGCACTTGGCCGGTTTTTGTTCTAGAACATGTCGGTTTTCTCACGATGTTTTCCTTCACCGTTTTGAGAGCAGTGGTGAGAAAATAGTTTATGTACACAAAGTAAAGCGCCTGCCTGGGTTCGAACCTACGACCTACGACTCGTAAGTCGCTCTGCGAAGTGTCTGTTTGTAATGTCAAAATAAGCTTTTTACTAAATGCATATGAAAGTATCGGTAATTATAGGTACCAAAAAAACTATATTTTTTAATTTTGTCTGTCTGTCTGTTTGTTCCGGCTAATCTTCGACACGGCTGGACCAATTGTGACGGGACTTTCACTGGCAGATAGCTGATGTTGTAAGGAATAACTACATTTAGTATTAAAAAAGAAACAATTCGGTACCTACACGGCAGCAGCTACACACACACATACCTACATATTATTGTATCAAGTGCATATTATTATACTTTGCAGACATTCTAGAACCATCCTGAGTCTACAGGAAGTATTAAGATGCGTCTAGTTCCTATAAATTAATTACATTTCAGTTTACATTTCGGTCCCGTGTTTGCGCAGGTGTAAAAGCTAAACTAATATTCGGATCATATAAAAGGCTGCGTTTTGTGACCAAAGTTACAAGTTGCTCATCAGCGAGTTATAAAGACGTGCTTCGACAATCATTGTAACAAATAATTCTCTTCCAACATGAAGACTGCTCTGGTATTGGTCGTATTGGTCGCATTCGTAAGTACATTTTCTTTTTTATCAATTTAAAAATGTCTGACTGTTGATTACTTTCGTTTAGCATGGCGCTGCTAAGGGTGAGATTCACAGATCACATTCTGATATTACTTAGCTAAGCGTCGCATACGAATATAACCATTAAAATTGTAAGAGTAAAGATCATATTCGTATGAAACGCTTACTCAGCAAAGTCTAAGTAGGAACAGTCTGCGAATCTTACCCTAACGGCTGGTGAATTAGGAATTTAGAATTTCACGGGCTAAGAAAAGTGTAGGAATGGTGATTCATGGGGGATGCGCTAAGGTAGCCCATCTTAAAAATCACCGATACAACTCTCTTAGTTCATATTACCTTATTGAATGACTATTTCATGAAATCATGACATTCGATGCCAATTCTAAATTAAGGAGTTCTATTGCTGATTCTAATGATTAAAATTCTGTAGAGCCAAAAAACGTACCTAAGAAAATTTTAATTTCGCGGGCTACCCTGACGCTTTCGCCTTAAGTACTAACTTCGAATTTGCCAAATTCTTGGCTTTTAATTTTCAAACACGAAACCGGTTGTTTACCTCAAAAACATGAAAATATTCTATTTTTCGGAATGGAATTGTTCTTGGTTAAATATTCAGGAAAATTGTAAAGTCCCTTCAACTGTGCCTACGTTGAAATTGCATCCCGTTCAATAATTTAGAGATGTTCGAATAAGATAGTGAACCATTTATTACATAGACATATAAGTACCTGCACGAGTGTTCCATACTTGTAGAGAGCCCATTAATTAGTTCTGTTGCGATAAAACTTTACGTGAAACCAATGTTGTTTTACTTACCCTACCTCGTAGTGAATCTTAAAACCTGAAGTTAAAAACCGGCCAAGTGCGTGTCGGACCACGCACAATGAAGGGTTCCGTAGTTGGGATGAATTTATCCCAAAAACATACTTAACTTTGTAGTTGAAAAATATGTTCTCCCATACGGAATGTATGGGAAAACATGTTTTTTCAACTGCAAAGTTAAGTTGGTCAATTATTACTCGTTAACCTGTAGAGCCTACTTAGCTGTGATAGTTTTCCTTTTAATTTCGTTATGTAGACTATTGCTGTGATTTTTTTCACACACCCAAAACCAACCATTTAGCCGGCAGGGGGGGGGGGGGACACTTGACTCTAACAAAAATTAGCACTTTAAAGCTTAATATTTTGCAAACGGATCCCTGAATCCAAAAATGGTTTTCACAAACTCACAATATTTTTGAAGGACATTTCCAATGATACCCCTCACCATGGGGTAAAAAAATAAAAAATAAACATTACCACATTACGTGTATGAGAGGTACCCTAAAAAAAAAATGTTTTTCATAATTTTGTTTTACCATTTTGTCGGCGTAATTAATATGTATATCTATGCCAAATTACAATTTTCTTGTACTAAGGGTCTCGGAGCTAGACCGCGGACAGACAGACAGACATACAGACAGACAGACAGACAGACAGATAGACAGACAGACATACAGACAGACGGACAGACGGACATGACGAAACTATAAGGGCTCCTTGTTTACTACGGAACCCTAAAAAGAAGTAAGAAAGTTAAATGTTAGACATCACAATGTCTAATGCTTTATTTTCGCTTTAAGGTTGTTTAAAAACGATTGTTTCATTGAAAGATTTTACTTACTTATCTTACATCGTCAACTGAAAAACTATGCATGTTTATGTATTTGTAGCAGAAAAATATCATAAACTCACATTACTCTATGAAAACCGTAGATCAAAATGATCCTCAAAACACCAATGCACAAAACATTCTGGTTCAGTGACAGTGGAACAGACTTGTTACGGTTGTAATACGAAAAACGAACTTACTGCTACCACATAAAGGCGCTATCAATGATAAGTTGATACTACGCAAGGACGTGCGGTTGACTGTATATACTATTAACTACTATCAAATTAGCACTGAATTAAATTGTTCCAGGCAGCTTTTGCCTTCGCTCAAACTATCTCTGAGTCAACAAATGAGTCTCCCGATGGAACCGACGGTACAATCATCGACGAAACCGCCGAAGCGAACGCCGACGATGCCACCAATGAGAACACCGACGATGCCACCGATGAGAACACCGACGGAACCTCCGAAACGAGCAGCGACGGTTCAGCGGTAAAACAAATAATAAACGGCAAAAAACAAGTATTAGGAGGACTAACAGATGTAGTCAAAGGAGCAGTAGGAGTAGGAGGAGCAATAGTAGGAGGAGTAGGAGCCACAGTAGGACAAACAATTGATAAAACAGGAGAAACACTAGACACAATATTAACAGGAGTGACAAACGCAGCAGGAGGGTTATTAGGTATGTGTTTTTTTAAATGTTTTAGTAATTTTAAGGCATTATTTATTGGTATTTGGTATCCACAAAGCAACTGAACACTTTGAAACAAATAGTAGCAAAATACGCAAAAGTCGTCCAAAGCCTTCATACAATGACGCTGATTAGTTCTTCTGTACACGGTGTGACCGGGGTTTCAGGACCAAGTTTACCTTTGCTAGAGCTCACGAAAGGAAAGAAAATTAGTCTGGGTCACTGTCACCGGATACGGTGAAGAGGATTCTATATATTCTGGTATTGGTACTCCGTTCAAACCTTGCTCGCTCCAAGCACCGCGCAGGGGCGCAATACGTCACGGTAGAAGAAGACTTTAGAAAAAAAAATGATTTCCAATTTATACGCGATTAGTTTCACACCCTTGCGGTCTGGCCTTGTACAGAATGGAAAGATGCGTCATCGCACAAGAATATTTATTTACCTACCACCTTTGTACTACCGCATTAAAAAAATTAATGATTTTGACTTTGACAGAAAATGTAGGCGATGCAATCGGAGAAGTGGGAAACAAAAAAGAAGGTATGCCTTTTTTTTCAGTAATTTTATGGCATTATTTATTTTGGTATTTGGTATCCACAAAGCAAGTGAATGATTTGAAACAAATCGTCTTGAAGACCTTAACAAGAAGCGCAAAAGTCGCCCAAAGCCTTCATACAATGACGCTCATTAGTTCTTCTGTACACGGTGTGACCGGGTTTTCAGGACCAAGCTTTGCTAGGGCTCACGAAAAGAAAGAAAATTAGTCTGAGTCGCTGTAACCGGATACGGTGAAGAGGATTCTGTATATTTTGGTATTGGTACTCCGTTCAAACCTTGCTCGCTCCCAGCACCGCGCAGGGGCGTTATGGTTTTGTCCATTGTTTCGACAGATTTGTGACTCTGCCATGGCACTAGGTCGTGGCCGGGGGTCGCAATGGATGATCCCATCTACACTTTCATCAAATGGGCTACTGTGGAGCGGCGCCTTAAAGCCGTCATGAAATAACGTTACCAACGCCTACTGAAATTAATTTTACTATTAGTATAATGATTTGTTTACAGATGACACAACTGCCTCCGACTCAAATGAATCGGACAAACAAACAACATCCGGAGCAGATGTAAAAAATGCTATTGGAGAAGTAACAAAAGGAGCAGGACAAGCGGTAGGAGGAGTAGGACAATTAGTAAAAAGTGCAGGAGCAGAAGTAGGAGGTGCAGTAGGCAAGACAGCAAAAGCAGTAGGAGGATTAGTAAAAGGACTGACAGGTATAGCGGATAACGTATTTACAACATATTTTTCTTTTAATATTTTCATAATTTTAAGGCATTACTTATTTTGGTATTTGATATCCACGAAGCAACTTAACTCTTTGGAACTAATAGTATTGAAAACCTAGACAAGAAGCGCAAAATACGCAAAAGTCGTCCAAAGCCTTCATACAATGACGCTGATTAGTTCTTCTGTACACGGTGTGACCGGGGTTTCAGGACCAAGTTTACCTTTGCTAGAGCTCACGAAAGGAAAGAAAATTAGTCTGGGTCACTGTCACCGGACACGGTGAAGAGGATTCTATATATTCTGGTATTGGTACTCCGTTAAAACCTTGCTCGCTCCAAGCACCGCGCATGGGCGCAATACGTCACGGTCATTGTCAATTCTAAGATTTTCCCTAAAACTTAGATTATCTCGGGAATCGAAACCAATTATTACCCTTGGAAACTCGATTGGTGTCTGATAATAATTTACCGAAGAAAACCTTTGCATAGGTACACCGACAGTTAAAAATGTACATAATTATAAAATACAGATAACAGTTTGTTGCTTGTTTGAATGCAGCATAACCGTAACTCTAAAATCGCCTCGACGGGGTCTTTAAGAATCCAACTAACTGATTTAAATTTGGACGGACGCAGTTCGGAACTAGTGCGTTAGCGTACATACAAATAGTACCTACTACAGCTACTTCGCCGAATCTTTTATAATGAAAAAAATAATTCTTCGTGCGGTGGTCCCATATAAATTTTATTAACTTTGGAAGTTTTTGAGTTAGCTTCAATAATAGTACAGAAGTCTTTGGTTTTGTATTTTTTTGGTTTTTGCTACCTTCTTCCGAAATTAAAGTTATTTTTTACTTTGTAGCATTTTACTTTTTGGACAAACTTTTGTTAGCTTATTCAGTTGAAAAGCTCGTACTTAACTACTTCTTATCTAGTGCAACGCCTTCTGTGGTTATAATTATTTTAGGTGCTATTTGAATATTTATGTGTCATGTTATTCGGAACCTTGGTTTATTTTAAATCCTGTGTACCTAAGGCGTGCAACACACTCGTTCTGGTCGGTACATAAGGTTAGATTCGGCTGATTTGTTGAGCAACAAAGCCGACCCGAAACATACTAAATCGACTTTCATTCGACTCGTGCCGATAGGAAAACTCCGTTCCGCATCTACCTTCGCTGAATTGGCATGTTGCAGTTGATTTTCACTGCCCGACTTTGCCGAATAATACCAATCCGCACGTATAGCACGTCCAAGATGACTGCGAATGTGTTTTCGACATAACGGGGATAGATCAGGGGCTCATCTTACAAAAGCAGTCAGTATTATTTGTCAAAAAATGAAGTGTTAAGCGATTCGGAACCACGTTTGGTGTAACTGTCACCGTAAGATTGTGAGCACCGTTAGTTTATAATCTATCGGTATTATTTCCGTTAGATCATAATCTGTCGAAAAATTGTGAACTGGGTGAAATTAGGGTTAGGTTAGGTTAGAACTGTGACCAACCGCGTGAGTCGAGCGAGCGCAGTAAGCGCTGCCGCGGCAGCGGCAGCGCTTACTGCGCTCGTTTCTCATGGATATAATATAAACTATCGAAAAATAATGCGTTAAATCGTAAATGATTTGTCGCAGTTCACAATTTTTCGACAGTTTGTAATCTAACGGAAATAATACCGATAGATTATAAACTAACGAAGTTTATAATTTTACGGTGACATAACCATTAAGCTCCGTAAATACCGGAAACATAGCTGTGTTTCAGCAACATGTTCATGTGTTGCGTGAACAATGTATGTATACAACTTGTAAAAAAACCTGTCCGATCCGTGAGCGTGTTATCAGGTTTCGTACAGAGTCTGTTTATATAGCTACCTACATGGAATAGGATAAGAACAGGCACGGAACGGTATGTTTGGAGTATCCCCGTTTGGATAAGTTGTAGGTACTTACCTACTGGCAGCCATCTGCGTTCGAAATCCAAGATGGCAGATTTTCAGATTGGCAATGGCAGGCCAGTCTTGTTTCGTACGTTTTTGCCGCCTGTTACGGCTTCGGTCGACTTTAGGAAGCTGTCGCGGCTTTTCACTTTGCTTCTACTTTTGCTGAGGAAGTAAAGAGGATGTCTTGCGTCCGTCTGTTGTTTGTTCTTTTCAATCAAGTGATTCCTTAGATCGTCGGAGGGAATATACCTGCTTCCATGTGATCTTAAGATACGCCGTGTTTTCAAAAGCACCATAATATGGTGCTTTACCAGGTGCGAATCTAGTGGACTTTAGTCTATTGCGAACAGTTGGTACATTGGAAAGTAATCTCACGACGTTCACTGTCTCGTATGTCGATTGCCGCTGACAGGTCGACCAAGCTGTCCAGATAAATCTTTCACCGCAGTCCATATATTCGGTGATCAACGTGTGGTGTAGGAGGAAACCGAATCAAAGATGGTGTTCACCTTGACTTGAAGTAGTAAGCCATGGTTTTGTCCATTGTTTCGAAAGATTTACAACTCTGCCATGGCACTGGGCCGTGACCGTGAGTCGCAGTGGCCGTTGAGAATCTGGTTTTCTGAGAATCGGGTATTCTGAGATGAAGCCACCCCTACGCTTTCATACAAATCGAAACATAATCGAAGTACACGTGAGTTGCTTAGCCGCGGGCTGTTGTGGAGCGGCGCCTTAAAACCATAAAGAAATAACGTTAAGTACCTACATCTACTGAAATAAATTTTACTATTAGTGTTATTTGATTTTTTACAGGTGGACTGTTTGGCTAAGTGGCAGTATGACGATGATGATTTGCACTCTAGTGCAGCTTCCGAAAAATAACGACAAAACAGAAACGAACGGATCACGTAACAAATCCAATGGATGCCGCTTTAGTTAATAATTTGTACTATGAAATTTCTGCATCAACAATACAACAACAATCAACAACAACAACAATTTCCAAGACAGCAAGTGATACGGAAATCAACAAAATCTTATGTAAATTACAAAACTTTTGGTGGCATCGTGGGTTTAACAAAATAATGGCTTTTGTTACATATATACTTTGAGTTAACGTGTTTGCTAAACATCTGTGTGCTAAGCGCAGTTTAGATTAATTACTTCAAGAGTTTTGAAAATTATTCATACGGTTCCGACAAGTCAAAATAAACAAGAGTGCAACAATCACTGTCCTTACGAACTAGTGGGCAAGCGTAAACAGCTCTGTTGGGAATACGCGGACACTATGTTTGTTCTTAGCAAGGTGCAGCAGTACCGGTCCGATCACAAAGACTATGGCAGCGACGCGACACGCATTGCGGTCTCGCCAATCACCATCAACTAATGTAAATTATAATGGACAGTTCAGCTGACAGAATAAAAACTTCACGGAAGAAAAACATTTCGTGGAATATTTTAGACTGCGAGAGAAGAAAATATACCTCAAGTCAAGAATCCAGTTTTCTTACATCTTTTAAGTTTAGGAAGATAGAAACGGGACGCTTGACGGCTTCTTCATCTCAAACTACCAGGTATGTGAATAAGTTACTTGAAAAAAAGAATTAATGATTTTTATGAGTCACGATTTTTTTTATAGATTCTATTTTCATTATAGAACTACGATTATCGTCTCTGCATTCCTCTTTTCATAGGTCATGATTTGTCATTTATAATTAATTGATCGAGGGCAGAGACGTTATTGTGTTCCAATCGTTATTGTGAACCAGCATCAACTGGTTCAACTTAATGTACCCTCAAATGTGACAAAGATAATCTAACTTACCTAATATTTTTCACAGACATCCAAAAAACAGTCGCAGCAGACCTGGACCTGAAGATGCTGATGATGGAAGACGGGACACCTAAAGGAAAGTGCTACTGCTCATGCAACCTCAACAACCAGCCTGTGTTTGTGCAGATAGACTCTACCAATCTGCCCGGAACCTATGCCGTTGAGTAGGAACGCCAATGTTGCATTTACATGTTTGTTCATACTGTGCATTTAAATAATTTCTAGTACCCCCTTGAGGTAGTTCTTTACGATGACTGCGCTAAAATTATACAGAAATATGTACTTAAAAAAAATATATAAAATCCTTAGTCTATTCGAAAATAAAATTTGCATTGTTAAACAGTGTTTTTGTTATACACCTAACGAGTGGTTTGCGCTATGAGCGCTGTTCGAGCAAGATATGAGATTTTTCACAAAAGCGAGGACTTGTTGCGGAGAAACGATCCTCACCACATACCGTGGTTACAACGCCGTGCACGCGGGCCGTATCCACAGTGACTGCACCTCGATGTGGACGTAAAGTGAGCGAGAATTGGAAAATTAACGAATCTCACAAGTACAGTCACGAGCATAAATAATTACTATGAACAGCTCGGCAATAATATCTGATTTCATGACTCATCCATATTAATGGATGTATATATTAATATGACGACAATTAATATATGTGACTAGCTTCTGCCCGCGTGAAATTTAACCCACCCTTACGTCGCGCGTCGTAGCGTAATGATAAAGCAAAAAATTGCTATCGAATGCAAATACTAGATTGTTTTACGAGGGGCTAAAATAACCCATTCTTTCGATGTAGTTTCACTCCCGAGCTTTAGCGAGGGAGTAAATAGAAACCGAGTTGTAATGGGTGTAAGTGCCGTGTGTTACACTCTACTTTCCACTACGATTTCGAGAAAATAAAATAATCCAATACAATATTAAATAGTTAATTTTATTTAAATGTACAATTTGTACAATTCTGGATATTTAACGAGATGTTTATTTCGGGCAACTTAATTTCAGTCCTCTGTGAAGATGTTCTCACTAAATGATGATATTTTCATTGTTGTAAATTATATTACGGTCACCAATTCAATTCATAATTAGAGAAAAGTTCTAAAGATTTCGCGCCAGTGCCTTTTTTATTTCTTCTGTAGCCGCAACGCAATGCGCGCATTCTACCGAAGGTATAGCCGCATTTAGTTCCATTTTCAAAAATAAAATATTCTTCTTTTTTTGTGAACCAGTAATAAGTCGAATCCATAATCATGATTATTTTACACAAAAATAAAGACTTTTTCGTTTTTCACAGCTCGTTGGAACAGACAAAAATTAAAAAGAAATTACTTTTTCCCCAAGAGCAAGAAATGCTATTTTTCCCCGCTCTGGTACTCTACAATGACGGCCTTTTTGAGCAAGAGGAGTGAAAAAGAATTTTTCAAATCCGACTCGTGGTTCCAGAGATTAGCGCGTTCAAACGAACAAACAAAATATTCAGCTTTAATAATCCTAATGCTAGTAACTAACCTATCCTAATAACTATCCTACTATCTCACTTGCTACTAATATTATAATATGCGAAATTTTGTGAGGATATTGTTTATTGTTGTTCACGCACAAATTACAAAACGGATTTTGATGAAATTCGGCACACAAACAGTTTATAACCTGGATTAACACATATAGGATACTTTTTATCTCGATATTCCTACATGATCGAGGCTTATGCGGGTGAAAACGTGGGGCGTTGCTAGTATTATAAATGCGAAAGTGAGTTTGTTTGTTTGTTACGCTTTCACGCTAAAACAGCCGAACTGATTTGAATTAAATTTGGCATATGGGTAGATCATGACCCAGAAAAAGACATAAAATACCTTTTATCCCAATATTCCCACGGGATCGAGACTTATGCGGGTGAAACCGCGGGGCGAAGCTAGTGGATAATAAAGCTAAAGAGTTTGTTTATTTGAACGTGCTTATCTCTGAGACTATCGAAGAAACACCAAAACCATCTGGCGAGACATGCAACGCATAGTTTATTGTGTGGTTATCTAAAACGTTGAATTCAGATTGAGGGTAGGAAATACAACAAAAAGCCAAATTATTACAATGAGACATATAATTAAGAATGGACATCGGTCGGCTAGGCGGCCAGCGTGCAGAGCATGGCGGTGCCGCGCTTGACCCAGAACTCGGCGGACTCCTTGCCGGCGGGCAGGTCGCAGGCCACGACGAACGCGCCCATGCGCTTCGGGTAGTAGTAGCACGGGCACGTGTACCGGTCTGCGGGACAAAAATTAACTGATGCACTTGTGTTTGACGTATACTCCGTCGGTTTAGGTAGGTAATTAAGAGGTAAACAAAATAAACCACCTGACGAGAGAGCTATCAACTAACCGATTAAACGTAATACCTGTCACTTCAGTTGCTATATTACAACGCAGTTGTACTCTTCGATTTAGCAACGTTACAAATCGTTGACGTTTAGAGAACCTGTCTTTTTGGGCTGAATAGACAGGTTACAAAATGTTATTTTAGTATTAAAAATCGAACTAAACAATTGTGCTCAAGCAGTTACATCTACGAAGAGTAATTTAAGAATAAATGATAAAGTTTAACATACAAAAGAAGAAACTAATGTAAAAATTGAAAAAATAAATTTAATTTGGTTATAACGTGTGTACGGTGAAACCATACACTATCGACAACTAAGCATTTTTACATAACTTTATAAATTAATACCAATTTAGCAATTAGTACTCGATTAGCGGTCATCGCGTGTGCTCCCCCTCGCTCCTTCCTTCCTTCCTCCGTTAAATACATTTATTTTTACCTTAAACGCAGCAGTATCATTGACTATCTTCCCAACTTCTACACGGTCCTTCGAGCCGGATTGTCGGCTTGTTTTTAAACAAGAAATTGTGATCTATAAAAACCCTTGTTACCTTTTTTTTACCTTTAGTCAATTGTCTAAACCAATGGAGTAGTAGCACGGGCACGTGTACCGGTCTGCGGGACAAAAATTAACTGATGCACTTGTGTTTGACGTATACTCCGTCGGTTTAGGTAGGTAATTAAGAGGTAAACAAAATAAACCACCTGACGAGAGAGCTATCAACTAACCGATTAAACGTAATACCTGTCACTTCAGTTGCTATATTACAACGCAGTTGTACTCTTCGATTTAGCAACGTTACAAATCGTTGACGTTTAGAGAACCTGTCTTTTTGGGCTGAATAGACAGGTTACAAAATGTTATTTTAGTATTAAAAATCGAACTAAACAATTGTGCTCAAGCAGTTACATCTACGAAGAGTAATTTAAGAATAAATGATAAAGTTTAACATACAAAAGAAAAAACTAATGTAAAAATTGAAAAAATAAATTTAATTTGGTTATAACGTGTGTACGGTGAAACCATACACTATCGACAACTAAGCATTTTTACATAACTTTATAAATTAATACCAATTTAGCAATTAGTACTCGATTAGCGGTCATCGCGTGTGCTCCCCCTCGCTCCTTCCTTCCTTCCTCCGTTAAATACATTTATTTTTACCTTAAACGCAGCAGTATCATTGACTATCTTCCCAACTTCTACACGGTCCTTCGAGCCGGATTGTCGGCTTGTTTTTAAACAAGAAATTGTGATCTATAAAAACCCTTGTTACCTTTTTTTTACCTTTAGTCAATTGTCTAAACCAATGGAGTACAGGATTTGGGAAAAATACTCCTATGGTTAGTTCCACAAATATCTAACTTAATATCTGATATCTGGTTAAATTCTTACACAATTTCTCACTCATTCCCATTGGAATGCCCATTTTCTTAGGAGCTTTGGGCACCCAAAAACTTTTATCGTGTCATGGTTATTTTAATTTTATTTTGTGGATATATTTATCTTTTTATATTCTGCAATTTATTTGCCCCGGTTGAAAAGTAATCTATTTTTTTAGGTTGCTGAAATTGAGGTCATAAAAATTAAACTCTCCAATATTTTACTTCTTCTGAATGGATAATTATTTAGCATTCTTATTGATATTGTGGTTAATCATTAACATTACGGGTCGCCTTTGCTATGCAGTGGATATTTTAAGGTTAATATGAGGACGATGATTCCTAACAATAAGCCTCACTACCGCCTTCTCTCGCTAGAGCGTAGTGTGCTCTCCTCTAGTGAGTATCAAAAAAGACGTCTGAAGGCTTTAGCAACAGACTCTTAACTATCTACTACTCAGTGTTCTATGAAAATATGTTACGATCACCAAACCTCTTCCAAGTGGATGGGAAAATCGAAGTCCCATTCCATGTGTAAGAATACATTTAATTATAGGGCTGGTGATTGATTCGATTACTTTAATGTGGTTGCAATGCAATTTATTTATGCTCGTCACAATGCATATGGAGAAGTGGAGCTGATGGTGACGTATTGGTATTCACGGTCGTGTCTAATGCTCGAGTTACTGGAATTGTTTGTTCGTTAAAAATATGTGCGAAAATAGGTTTTGTTATAGAAATTACAATGTCTTTATCCGTGGGATTTGAAATTTGTACATTAGTATGATTATTTTCAGCGGATGATAAGCATTCGCTGATGTAGCAATCAGAAATTGATTGTTCTTCAATGTAAATGTCTCCTTGAGCAATATTAGTAGGCACCTTGATTAACTGAGTAGTTTGTGCAGGTATAGTAATTTGACAAGAGTTTATGCATCCGGGATTATATAAAATTATGGGAATTTTCGCGAATTTAATCTCTAACGTGTGCGTGGCAAGCAAGATTTTCGCGTTCCATTTTTTTAATTGTTCGCAACCTATCAACCCATCAAAGAAATTGTGAAATTTATATAGGTATAATTTTATCGGGATTTTATCTTTCACTTCATCGAAACAGGGCACAGTTAACGAGTAATAATTTTGGGTAGTCACGTGGGTATTTGTGACCAAAAAAGGTTCATAGTTAAGTTGGATATTCGGGTAAAATTTTTCGTAAGCTTCCGGGCTTATAAAGGACTCATTTGCTCCGGTGTCGATTAAAAGTTTTATTGGTGGATCATTTATTTGAATATAAGGTAAATGGCGTTTGCTATGCAAATTTAGTTCTATTCGGGGGCAGTTTTCTCCAAGGTTGGGTAAAAATTTGAACTCTGATGGTTTTGGACATCAAAAGTTTGATTGTCAACATCAAGGTCGGTCAAAAAATCGTTAGGGTAATTTGTATTTGTATCAGTAACATCAGTGGTCTGGATATTGCAATCATAGTAGCAATAATTATCGTTAAAAGATTCGTTGAAGTTCGTCTCTTTAACCTGTGGAATATTAATCGGTGCCAAACTGCGTCTGTCATTGTAGTTCGTGGGTGGCAGAGTACGCGCGACGGGGTAACTGATGCCACTCATAGGATTTGGATAATTATTCTGGGGTGCTTGGCGTAGTGGGATTCGAAATCCAGTTGACGTGTTGGTAGGGGGTGCTCTGAACATTTGTTGAGTCTTTGTAGGTCTCGGATTGAACTGATCTGGTCGTGAATGATATTGTGTTGGATATTGAAATACGAAAGGCTGGATTTGAGGTCTCGAGTATATTTACTTTTTCCCCAAGAGCAAGAAATGCTATTTTTCCCCGCTCTGGTACTCTACAATGACGGCCTTTTTGAGCAAGAGGAGTGAAAAAGAATTTTTCAAATCCGACTCGTGGTTCCAGAGATTAGCGCGTTCAAACGAACAAACAAAATATTCAGCTTTAATAATCCTAATGCTAGTAACTAACCTATCCTAATAACTATCCTACTATCTCACTTGCTACTAATATTATAATATGCGAAATTTTGTGAGGATGGATGGATATTTGTTCACGCACAAATTACAAAACGGATTTTGATGAAATTCGGCACACAAACAGTTAATAACCTGGATTAACACATATAGGATACTTTTTATCTCGATATTCCTACATGATCGAGGCTTATGCGGGTGAAAACGTGGGGCGTTGCTAGTATTATAAATGCGAAAGTGAGTTTGTTTGTTTGTTACGCTTTCACGCTAAAACAGCCGAACTGATTTGAATTAAATTTGGCATATGGGTAGATCATGACCCAAAAAAAGACATTAAATACCTTTTATCCCAATATTCCCACGGGATCGAGACTTATGCGGGTGAAACCGCGGGGCGAAGCTAGTGGATAATAAAGCTAAAGAGTTTGTTTATTTGAACGTGCTTATCTCTGAGACTATCGAAGAAACACCAAAACCATCTGGCGAGACATGCAACGCATAGTTTATTGTGTGGTTATCTAAAACGTTGAATTCAGATTGAGGGTAGGAAATACAACAAAAAGCCAAATTATTACAATGAGACATATAATTAAGAATGGACATCGGTCGGCTAGGCGGCCAGCGTGCAGAGCATGGCGGTGCCGCGCTTGACCCAGAACTCGGCGGACTCCTTGCCGGCGGGCAGGTCGCAGGCCACGACGAACGCGCCCATGCGCTTCGGGTAGTAGTAGCACGGGCATGTGTACCGGTCTGCGGGACAAAAATTAACTGATGCACTTGTGTTTGACGTATACTCCGTCGGTTTAGGTAGGTAATTAAGAGGTAAACAAAATAAACCACCTGACGAGAGAGCTATCAACTAACTGATTAAACGTAATACCTGTCACTTCAGTTGCCATAATTATTACAACGCAGTTGTACTCTTCAATTTAGCAACGTTACAAATCGTTGACGTTTAGAGAACCTGTCTTTTTGGGCTGAATAGACAGGTTACAAAATGTTATTTTAGTATTAAAAATCGAACTAAACAATTGTGCTCAATCAGTTACATCTACGAAGAGTAATTTAAGAATAAATGATAAAGTTTAACACATACAAAAGAAGAAACTAATGTAAAAATTGAAAAAATAAATTTAATTTGGTTATAACGTGTGTACGGTGAAACCATACACTATCGACAACTAAGCATTTTTACATAACTTTATAAATTAATACCAATTTAGCAATTAGTACTCGATTAGCGGTCATCGCGTGTGCTCCCCCTCGCTCCTTCCTTCCTTCCTTCCTCCGTTAAATACATTTATTTTTACCTTAAACGCAGCAGTATCATTGACTATCTTCCCAACTTCTACACGGTCCTTCGAGCCGGATTGCCGGCTTGTTTTTAAATAAGAAATTGTGATCTATAAAAACCCTTGTTACCTTTTTTTTACCTTTAGTCAATTGTCTAAACCAATGGAGTACAGGATTTGGGAAAAATACTCCTATGGTTAGTTCCACAAATATCTAACTTAATATCTGATATCTGGTTAAATTCTTACACAATTTCTCACTAAAGGGAATGCCGATTTTTTTAGGAGCTTTACCCAAATCCTGTTCTCCATTGGTTTAGACAATTGACTAAAGGTAAAAAAAAAGGTAACAAGGGTTTTATAGATCACAATTTCTTGTTTAAAAACAAGCCGGCAATCCGGCTCGAAGGACCGTGTAGAAGTTGGGAAGATAGTCAATGATACTGCTGCGTTTAAGGTAAAAATAAATGTATTTAACGGAGGAAGGAAGGAAGGAGCGAGGGGGAGCACACGCGATGACCGCTAATCGAGTACTAATTGCTGAATTGGTATTAATTTATAAAGTTATGTAAAAATGCTTAGTTGTCGATAGTGTATGGTTTCACCGTACACACGTTATAACCAAATTAAATGTATTTTTTCAATTTTTACATTAGTTTCTTCTTTTGTATGTGTTAAACTTTATCATTTATTCTTAAATTACTCTTCGTAGATGTAACTGATTGAGCACAATTGTTTAGTTCGATTTTTAATACTAAAATAACATTTTGTAACCTGTCTATTCAGCCCAAAAAGACAGGTTCTCTAAACGTCAACGATTTGTAACGTTGCTAAATTGAAGAGTACAACTGCGTTGTAATAATTATGGCAACTGAAGTGACAGGTATTACGTTTAATCAGTTAGTTGATAGCTCTCTCGTCAGGTGGTTTATTTTGTTTACCTCTTAATTACCTACCTAAACCGACGGAGTATACGTCAAACACAAGTGCATCAGTTAATTTTTGTCCCGCAGACCGGTACACATGCCCGTGCTACTACTACCCGAAGCGCATGGGCGCGTTCGTCGTGGCCTGCGACCTGCCCGCCGGCAAGGAGTCCGCCGAGTTCTGGGTCAAGCGCGGCACCGCCATGCTCTGCACGCTGGCCGCCTAGCCGACCGATGTCCATTCTTAATTATATGTCTCATTGTAATAATTTGGCTTTTTGTTGTATTTCCTACCCTCAATCTGAATTCAACGTTTTAGATAACCACACAATAAACTATGCGTTGCATGTCTCGCCAGATGGTTTTGGTGTTTCTTCGATAGTCTCAGAGATAAGCACGTTCAAATAAACAAACTCTTTAGCTTTATTATCCACTAGCTTCGCCCCGCGGTTTCACCCGCATAAGTCTCGATCCCGTGGGAATATTGGGATAAAAGGTATTTAATGTCTTTTTTTGGGTCATGATCTACCCATATGCCAAATTTAATTCAAATCAGTTCGGCTGTTTTAGCGTGAAAGCGTAACAAACAAACAAACTCACTTTCGCATTTATAATACTAGCAACGCCCCACGTTTTCACCCGCATAAGCCTCGATCATGTAGGAATATCGAGATAAAAAGTATCCTATATGTGTTAATCCAGGTTATTAACTGTTTGTGTGCCGAATTTCATCAAAATCCGTTTTGTAATTTGTGCGTGAACAAATATCCATCCATCCTCACAAAATTTCGCATATTATAATATTAGTAGCAAGTGAGATAGTAGGATAGTTATTAGGATAGGTTAGTTACTAGCATTAGGATTATTAAAGCTGAATATTTTGTTTGTTCGTTTGAACGCGCTAATCTCTGGAACCACGAGTCGGATTTGAAAAATTCTTTTTCACTCCTCTTGCTCAAAAAGGCCGTCATTGTAGAGTACCAGAGCGGGGAAAAATAGCATTTCTTGCTCTTGGGGAAAAAGTAATTTCTTTTTAATTTTTGTCTGTTCCAACGAGCCGTGAAAAACGAAAAAGTCTTTATTTTTGTGTAAAATAATCATGATTATGGATTCGACTTATTACTGGTTCACAAAAAAAGAAGAATATTTTATTTTCGAAAATGGAACTAAATGCGGCTATACCTTCGGTAGAATGCGCGCATTGCGTTGCGGCTACAGAAGAAATAAAAAAGGCATTAGCGCGAAATCTTTAGAATTTTTGTCTAATTATGAATTGAATTGGTGACTGTAATATAATTTACAACAGTGAAAATATCATCATTTAGTGAGAACATCTTCACAGAGGACTGAAATTAAGTTGCCCGAAAAAAACATCTCGTTAAATATCCAGAATTGTACAAATTGTACATTTAAATAAAATTAACTATTTAATATTGTATTGGATTATTTTATTTTCTCGAAATCGTAGTGGAAAGTAGAGTGTAACACACGGCACTTACACCCATTACAACTCGGTTTTTATTTACTCCCTCGCTAAAGCTCGGGAGTGAAACTACATCGAAAGAATGGGTTATTTTAGCCCCTCGTAAAACAATCTAGTATTTGCATTCGATAGCAATGTTTTGCTTTATCATTACGCTACGACGCGCGACGTAAGGGTGGGTTAAATTTCACGCGGGCAGAAGCTAGTCACATATATTAATTGTAGTCATATTAATATATACATCCATTAATATGGATGAGTCATGAAATCAGATATTATTGCCGAGCTGTTCATAGTAATTATTTATGCTCGTGACTGTACTTGTGAGATTCGTTAATTTTCCAATTCTCGCTCACTTTACGTCCACATCGAGGTGCAGTCACTGTGGATACGGCCCGCGTGCACGGCGTAGTAACCACGGTATGTGGTGAGGATCGTTTCTCCGCAACAAGTCCTCGCTTTTGTGAAAAATCTCATATCTTGCTCGAACAGCGCTCATAGCGCAAACCACTCGTTAGGTGTATAACAAAAACACTGTTTAACAATGCAAATTTTATTTTCGAATAGACTAAGGATTTTATATATTTTTTTTAAGTACATATTTCTGTATAATTTTAGCGCAGTCATCGTAAAGAACTACCTCAAGGGGGTACTAGAAATTATTTAAATGCACAGTATGAACAAACATGTAAATGCAAAATTGTCGTTCCTACTCAACGGCATAGGTTCCGGGCAGATTGGAAGAGTCTATCTGCAAAAACACAGGCTGGTTGTTGAGGTTGCATGAGCAGTAGCACTTTCCTTTAGGTGTCCCGTCTTCCATCATCAGCATCTTCAGGTCCAGGTCTGCTGCGACTGTTTTTTGGAGGTCTGTGAAAAATATTAGGTAAGTTAGATTATCTTTGTCACATTTGAGGGTACTTTAAGTTGAACCAGTTGATGCTGGTTCACAATAACGATTGGAACACAATAACGTCTCTGCCCTCGATCAATTAATTATAAATGACAAATCATGACCTATGAAAAGAGGAATGCAGAGACGATAATCGTAGTTCTATAATGAAAATTGAATCTATAAAAAAATCGTGACTCATAAAAACCATTAATTCTTTTTTTCAAGTAACTTATTCACATACCTGGTAGTTTGAGATGAAGAAGCCGTCAAGCGTCCCGTTTCTATCTTTCTAAACTTAAAAGATGTAAGAAAACTGGATTCTTGACTTGAGGTATATTTTCTTCTCTCGCAGTCTAAAATATTCCACGAAATGTTTTTCTTCCGTGAAGTTTTTATTCTGTCAGCTGAACTGTCCATTATAATTTAGTGTTGATGGTGATTGGCGAGACCGCAATGCGTGTCGCGTCGCTGCCATGATGGTCTTTGTGATCGGACCGGTACTGCTGCACCTTGCTAAGAACAAACATAGTGTCCGCGTATTCCCAACAGAGCTGTTTACGCTTGCCCACTAGTTCGTAAGGACAGTGATTGTTGCACTCTTGTTTATTTTGACTTGTCGGAACCGTATGAATAATTTTCAAAACTCTTGAAGTAATTAATCTAAACTGCGCTAAGCACACAGATGTTTAGCAAACACGTTAACTCAAAGTATATATAACAAAAGCCATTATTTTGTTAAACCCACGATGCCACCAAAAGTTCTGTAATTTACATAAGATTTTGTTGATTTCCGTATCACTTGCTGTCTTGGAAATTGTTGTTGTTGTTGATTGTTGTTGTATTGTTGATGCAGAAATTTCGTAGTACAAATTATTAACTAAAGCGGCATCCATTGGATTTGTTACGTGATCCGTTCGTTTCTGTTTTGTCGTTATTTTTCGGAAGCTGCACTAGAGTGCAAATCATCATCGTCATACTGCCACTTAGCCAAACAGTCCACCTGTAAAAAATCAAATAACACTAATAGTAAAATTTATTTCAGTAGATGTAGGTACTTAACGTTATTTCTTTATGGTTTTAAGGCGCCGCTCCACAACAGCCCGCGGCTAAGCAACTCACGTGTACTTCGATTATGTTTCGATTTGTATGAAAGCGTAGGGGTGGCTTCATCTCAGAATACCCGATTCTCAGAAAACCAGATTCTCAACGGCCACTGCGACTCACGGTCACGGCCCAGTGCCATGGCAGAGTTGTAAATCTTTCGAAACAATGGACAAAACCATGGCTTACTACTTCAAGTCAAGGTGAACACCATCTTTGATTCGGTTTCCTCCTACACCACACGTTGATCTCCGAATATATGGACTGCGGTGAAAGATTTGTCTGGACAGCTTGGTCGACCTGTCAGCGGCAATCGAAATACGAGACAGTGAACGTCGTGAGATTACTTTCCAATGTACCAACTGTTCGCAATAGACTAAAGTCCACTAGATTCGCACCTGGTAAAGCACCATATTATGGTGCTTTTGAAAACACGGCGTATCTTAAGATCACATGGAAGCAGGTATATTCCCTCCGACGATCTAAGGAATCACTTGATTGAAAAGAACAAACAACAGACGGACGCAAGACATCCTCTTTACTTCCTCAGCAAAAGTAGAAGCAAAGTGAAAAGCCGCGACAGCTTCCTAAAGTCGACCGAAGCCGTAACAAGCGGCAAAAACGTACGAAACAAGACTGGCCTGCCATTGCCAATCTGAAAATCTGCCATCTTGGATTTCGAACGCAGATGGCTGCCAGTAGGTAAGTGCCTACAACTTATCCAAACGGGGATACTCCAAACATACCGTTCCGTGCCTGTTCTTATCCTATTCCATGTAGGTAGCTATATAAACAGACTCTGTACGAAACCTGACAACACGCTCACGGATCGGACAGGTTTTTTTACAAGTTGTATACATACATTGTTCACGCAACACATGAACATGATGCTGAAATACAGCTATGTTTCCGGTATTTACGGAGCTTAATGGTTACACCAAACGTGGTTCCGAATCGCTTAACACTTCATTTTTTGACAAATAATACTGACTGCTTTTGTAAGATGAGCCCCTGATCTATCCCCGTTATGTCGAAAACACATTCGCAGTCATCTTGGACGTGCTATACGTGCGGATTGGTGTTATTCGGCAAAGTCGGGCAGTGAAAATCAACTGCAACATGCCAATTCAGCGAAGGTAGATGCGGAACGGAGTTTTCCTATCGGCACGAGTCGAATGAAAGTCGATTTAGTATGTTTCGGGTCGGCTTTGTTGCTCAACAAATCAGCCGAATCTAACCTTATGTACCGACCAGAACGAGTGTGTTGCACGCCTTAGGTAAACAGGATTTAAAATAAACCAAGGTTCCGAATAACATGACACATAAATATTCAAATAGCACCTGAAATAATTATAATCACAGAAGGCGTTGTACTAGATAAGAAGTAGTTAAGTACGAGCTTTTCAACTGAATAAGCTAACAAAAGTTTGTCCAAAAAGTAAAACGCTACAAAGTGAAAAATAACTTTAATTTCGGAAGAAGGTAGCAAAAACCAAAAAATACAAAACCAAAGACTTCCGTACTATTATTGAAGCTAACTCAAAAACTTCCAAAGTTAATAAAATTTATATGGGACCACCGCACGAAGAATTATTTTTTTCATTATGAAAGATTCGGCGAAGTAGCTGTAGTAGGTACTATTTGTATGTACGCTAACGCACTAGTTCCGAACTGCGTCCGTCCAAATTTAAATCAGTTAGTTGGATTCTTAAAGACCCCGTCGAGGCGATTTTAGAGTTACGGTTATGCTGCATTCAAACAAGCAACAAACTGTTATCTGTATTTTATAATTATGTACATTTTTAACTGTCGGTGTACCTATGCAAAGGTTTTCTTCGGTAAATTATTATCAGACACCAATCGAGTTTCCAAGGGTAATAATTGGTTTCGATTCCCGAGATAATCTAAGTTTTAGGGAAAATCTTAGAATTGACAATGACCGTGACGTATTGCGCCCATGCGCGGTGCTTGGAGCGAGCAAGGTTTGAACGGAGTACCAATACCAGAATATATAGAATCCTCTTCACCGTGTCCGGTGACAGTGACTCAGACTAATTTTCTTTCCTTTCGTGAGCTCTAGCAAAGGTAAACTTGGTCCTGAAACCCCGGTCACACCGTGTACAGAAGAACTAATCAGCGTCATTGTATGAAGGCTTTGGACGACTTTTGCGTATTTTGCGCTTCTTGTCTAGGTTTTCAATACTATTAGTTCCAAAGCGTTAAGTTGCTTCGTGGATATCAAATACCAAAATAAGTAATGCCTTAAAATTATGAAAATATTAAAAGAAAAATATGTTGTAAATACGTTATCCGCTATACCTGTTAGTCCTTTTACTAATCCTCCTACTGCTTTTGCTGTCTTGCCTACTGCACCTCCTACTTCTGCTCCTGCACTTTTTACTAATTGTCCTACTCCTCCTACCGCTTGTCCTGCTCCTTTTGTTACTTCTCCAATAGCATTTTTTACATCTGCTCCGGATGTTGTTTGTTCGTCCGATACGTTTGAGTCGGAGGCAGTTGTGTCATCTGTAAACAAATCATTATACTAATAGTAAAATTAATTTCAGTAGGCGTTGGTAATGTTATTTCATGACGGCTTTAAGGCGCCGCTCCACAGTAGCCCATTTGATGAAAGTGTAGATGGGATCATCCATTGCGACCCCCGGCCACGACCTAGTGCCATGGCAGAGTCCCAAATCTGTCGAAACAATGGACAAAACCATTACGTCCCTGCGCGGTGCTGGGAGCGAGCAAGGTTTGAACGGAGTACCAATACCAAAATATACAGAATCCTCTTCACCGTATCCGGTTACAGCGACTCAGACTAATTTTCTTTCTTTTCGTGAGCCCTAGCAAAGCTTGGTCCTAATGAGCGTCATTGTATGAAGGCTTTGGGCGACTTTTGCGCTTCTTGTTAAGGTCTTCAAGACGATTTGTTTCAAATCATTCACTTGCTTTGTGGATACCAAATACCAAAATAAATAATGCCATAAAATTACTGAAAAAAAAGACATACCTTCTTTTTTGTTTCCCACTTCTCCGATTGCATCGCCTACATTTTCTGTCAAAGTCAAAATCATTAATTTTTTTAATGCGGTAGTACAAAGGTGGTAGGTAAATAAATATTCTTGTGCGATGACGCATCTTTCCATTCTGTACAAGGCCAGACCGCAAGGGTGTGAAACTAATCGCGTATAAATTGGAAATCATTTTTTTTTCTAAAGTCTTCTTCTACCGTGACGTATTGCGCCCCTGCGCGGTGCTTGGAGCGAGCAAGGTTTGAACGGAGTACCAATACCAGAATATATAGAATCCTCTTCACCGTATCCGGTGACAGTGACCCAGACTAATTTTCTTTCCTTTCGTGAGCTCTAGCAAAGGTAAACTTGGTCCTGAAACCCCGGTCACACCGTGTACAGAAGAACTAATCAGCGTCATTGTATGAAGGCTTTGGACGACTTTTGCGTATTTTGCTACTATTTGTTTCAAAGTGTTCAGTTGCTTTGTGGATACCAAATACCAATAAATAATGCCTTAAAATTACTAAAACATTTAAAAAAAAACACATACCTAATAACCCTCCTGCTGCGTTTGTCACTCCTGTTACTATTGTGTCTAGTGTTTCTCCTGTTTTATCAATTGTTTGTCCTACTGTGGCTCCTACTCCTCCTACTATTGCTCCTCCTACTCCTACTGCTCCTTTGACTACATCTGTTAGTCCTCCTAATACTTGTTTTTTGCCGTTTATTATTTGTTTTACCGCTGAACCGTCGCTGCTCGTTTCGGAGGTTCCGTCGGTGTTCTCATCGGTGGCATCGTCGGTGTTCTCATTGGTAGCATCGTCGGCGTTCGCTTCGGCGGTTTCGTCGGTGATTGTACCGTCGGTTACATCGGGAGACTCATTTGTTGACTCAGAGATTGTTTGAGCGAAGGCAAAAGCCACCTGGAACAATTTAATTCAGTGCTAATTTGATAGTAGTTAATAGTATATACAGTCAACCGCACGTCCTTGCGTAGTATCAACTTATCATTGACAGCGCCTTTATGTGGTAGCAGTAAGTTCGTTTTTCGTATTACAACCGTAACAAGTCTGTTCCACTGTCACTGAACCAGAATGTTTTGTGCATTGGTGTTTTGAGGATCATTTTGATCTACGGTTTTCATAGAGTAATGTGAGTTTATGATATTTTTCTGCTACAAATACATAAACATGCATAGTTTTTCAGTTGACGATAAGTAAGTAAAATCTTTCAATGAAACAATCGTTTTTAAACAACCTTAAAGCGAAAATAAAGCATTAGACATTGTGATGTCTAACATTTAACTTTCTTACTTCTTTTTTAACTTCAGGTTTTAAGATTCACTACGAGGTAGGGTAAGTAAAACAACATTGGTTTCACGTAAAGTTTTATCGCAACAGAACTAATTAATGGGCTCTCTACAAGTATGGAACACTCGTGCAGGTACTTATATGTCTATGTAATAAATGGTTCACTATCTTATTCGAACATCTCTAAATTATTGAACGGGATGCAATTTCAACGTAGGCACAGTTGAAGGGACTTTACAATTTTCCTGAATATTTAACAAAGAACAATTCCATTCCGAAAAATAGAATATTTTCATGTTTTTGAGGTAAACAACCAGTTTCGTGTTTGAAAATTAAAAGCCAAAAATTTGTCAAATTCGAAGTTAGTACTTAAGGCGAAAGCGTCAGGGTAGCCCGCGAAATTAAAATTTACTTAGGTACGTTTTTTGGCTCTACAGAATTTTAATCATTAGAATCAGCAATAGAACTCCTTAATTTAGAATTGGCATCGAATGTCATGATTTCATGAAATAGTCATTCAATAAGGTAATATAAACTAAGAGAGTTGTATCGGTGATTTTTAAGATGGGCTACCTTAGCGCATCCCCCATGAATCACCATTCCTACACTTTTCTTAGCCCGTGAAATTCTAAATTCCTAATTCACCAGCCGTTAGGGTAAGATTCGCAGACTGTTCCTACTTAGACTTTGCTGAGTAAGCGTTTCATACGAATATGATCTTTACTCTTACAATTTTAATGGTTATATTCGTATGCGACGCTTAGCTAAGTAATATCAGAATGTGATCTGTGAATCTCACCCTTAGCAGCGCCATGCTAAACGAAAGTAATCAACAGTCAGACATTTTTAAATTGATAAAAAAGAAAATGTACTTACGAATGCGACCAATACGACCAATACCAGAGCAGTCTTCATGTTGGAAGAGAATTATTTGTTACAATGATTGTCGAAGCACGTCTTTATAACTCGCTGATGAGCAACTTGTAACTTTGGTCACAAAACGCAGCCTTTTATATGATCCGAATATTAGTTTAGCTTTTACACCTGCGCAAACACGGGACCGAAATGTAAACTGAAATGTAATTAATTTATAGGAACTAGACGCATCTTAATACTTCCTGTAGACTCAGGATGGTTCTAGAATGTCTGCAAAGTATAATAATATGCACTTGATACAATAATATGTAGGTATGTGTGTGTGTAGCTGCTGCCGTGTAGGTACCGAATTGTTTCTTTTTTAATACTAAATGTAGTTATTCCTTACAACATCAGCTATCTGCCAGTGAAAGTCCCGTCACAATTGGTCCAGCCGTGTCGAAGATTAGCCGAAACAAACAGACAGACAGACAAAATTAAAAAATATAGTTTTTTTGGTACCTATAATTACCGATACTTTCATATGCATTTAGTAAAAAGCTTATTTTGACATTACAAACAGACACTTCGCAGAGCGACTTACGAGTCGTAGGTCGTAGGTTCGAACCCAGGCAGGCGCTTTACTTTGTGTACATAAACTATTTTCTCACCACTGCTCTCAAAACGGTGAAGGAAAACATCGTGAGAAAACCGACATGTTCTAGAATAAAAACCGGCCAAGTGCGTGCCGGGCCACGCACAATGAAGGGTACCGTAGTTGGGATGAATCAATCCCAAATACAAACTTAACATTGTAGTTGAAATGTATGTTCTCCCATGCATTCCAACTGCAAATGTAAGTTTGTACGCACAATATTGAGAGATTTACCATGTTATTTTAAGACCATTCATAGATTTCTTATAGGTTTTCCTGTAATCTATGAGTAAAGAACCATTCACTGTAACTTTTTTTAAATTTTAGGTCCTGTAGTTTCGGAGATATAGATTTCGACGGCACGGTTGGCGCAGTGGTTAAGCGATTGACTGCTGCGCTGCGTGTCGCGGGTTCGATTCCCGCACGGAACAAATATTTGTATGACCTACAAGTAGTTGTTCCGGGTCTGGCTGTTTGTGTATGTGAGTTTAAATGTTTGTAAACGCACCCACGGTACAGGAGAAATTCCTAGTGTGAGGCAACGTTTAAAAAAAAACCGGCCAAGTGCGTGTCGGACCATGTACAATGAAGGGTTCCGTAGTTGGGATGAATTTATCCCAAAAACAAACTTAACTTTGTAGTTGAAAAATATGTTCTCCCATACGGAATATATGGGAAAACATGTTTTTGCAACTGCAAAGTTAAGTTGGTCGATTATTACTCGTTAACCTGTAGAACCTACTTAGACGTGATAGTTTTCCTTTTAATTTCGTTATATCACCTACGTGTTGTGATTTTTTTCACATACCCAAAACTAACCATTTAGCCGGCAGGGGGGGGGGACACTTGACTCTAACAAAAATTAGCACTTTAAAGCTTAATATTTCGCAAACGAATCCCTGAATCCAAAAATGGTTTTCACAAACTCACAATATTTTTGAAGGACCTTTCCAATGATACCCCTCATCATGGGGTAAAAAAATAAAAAAATAAACATTGCCACTTTACGTGTATGAGAGGTACCCTAAAAAAAATGTTTTTCATAATTTTGTTTTACCACTCTGTCGGCGTAATTAATATGTATATCTATGCCAAATTAAAACTTTCTAGTACTAAGGGTCTCGGAGCTAGACCGCGGACAGACAGACAGACAGACAGACAGACGGACATGACGAAACTATAAGGGTTCCTTGTTTACTACAGAACCCTAAAAAAAAAAAATGGGAAATTTTCATCGAATTTCTTAAATATCTTTCAAATTCAAATTCAAAATCATTTATTTGCTAATAAGGGTAATTACATAAAGTTGTTAAAAAAAAAATAGAGCATAGTTCAACCATATTACGCCTTGAGGCATGCAAATCTGAAGCTTTAACTGTATCACAACATTATAATACAATTACTTGCAACAATAATTTATAATTAATATTTACAATTAATAACACAATTTTGGGTAATGTCACAGTGTCCAATTATAATGAAAGATTAGCAAATAATAATGTCACTACAATAATTAAAAATTAAATGTCATGAATGTATTAAATGAGAATGTCAAGATATATTTGTAAATAAAAAAGTTTTTATTTTAAAATTGTATAAAAAATATTTTAATTTTCTCGCAACAAGCCCTTTCATTTGATTTGCCACACGTTACTGTTAGCAAAACTTTTTAGTGACCTCTGAGTTTGTTTCGGTTTTTCTTCTCAGAGTAGTCGATTACGAAACACTCAACTAGTTTTATTTAAAAAAATAATTTATTTATGACATGTAAACGTGTAATTTAATCACTCAAACTAAAAAAATGCATTTAAAAAATTTACTTAAAAAATACAGCTACTACTTATAGTAAAATAAAGTGAAATTTATTCAAAACTCAAAACTCAAATCATTTATTTCAATTAAACCATTTACAGGCACTTTTGAATTGTTACGGAATCGGTCAGTCAGAAATAGGTATGAAGCTAGTTGCCCATTTCAAAGCGTAGTAGGTACCTATGGAGAAGAACGGGCAAGAAACTCCACGGACACTCTTATAAATAAAAAATTGTTACAAAATATTGGTTACATCATTCATGTTGAAATTATACATGTGAGAACAATGTAGAAAGACGTGCACATGAGAAGCGTCCGTAATAAAAAGATAAAAAAGAAAAATTCAAAAAAATTAAAATTAAAAATAAGCCCTAGCAGCTAAGAGATGACCAGTCCCAACTGACGGCGCCCGTTCACGAACATGACGCATGGATTAGCACCATTCAACTCAACCATTTTGAAGGGAGCTAAATGATCCAACACACGCGCCACCATCAGCGAAACATTTGAGTGAGCATGACATACTCACAGCCGCCAGGGCACATTCAAGTCAATGCAAGACATATTACCCGGTAAATGGTAACTCTTTAGTACATAGTGCTCACATAGTGTGCTATGCAATTATATAATACAAAAGAGATTGAGTTTACACAATGCAAAGATGGTCTTACAATCTTCAGCAGCTCCAACAGTATTTGCAAATGTTAATCAATTAGTTGTGGTTGTGGAGCAGGACCAGCATTGAGCCAAGCATTTTTATCAGTGATGTAATCCCCCAACGTATAATATGCCTACCTGCATAGTGTGCGTTTTATATAAGATTTGAATTTCGTCTCATTCAGTTGAAGTATGTGGGGAGGAATTTTATTGTAACATTTTAAACAGTATCCCATGAAAGATGAATCTACTTTAGCCAGTCTGAAACCTGGTTGAACTAATAGGTCCCTATTTCTAGTACTATAATTATGTCTATCACCTCTTTTGCTAAAAAGATGTAAATTCTTTCTTACGTACATGATGTTTTCATAGATATATTGACAAGGTACCGTCATGATGTTAATATCCTTAAACAGTTTCCTTAGAGAATCGCGCCTGCGGAGACAATATATGGCTCTGATCGCTCTTTTCTGGAGAATAAAAATAGACTCGATGTCTGCAGCCCGTCCCCACAGTAAAATACCGTAGGATACTATGAAAGTAGCTGAAATATACTAGCCTCGCGGTATCTACATCAGTAAACTGACGGATTTTTCTGACAGCATATGCTGCTGAACTTAGCCGTCCTGCAAGAGATGTTAAATGAGGACCCCATTGCAGCCTTGAGTCGAGCGTGATCCCTAGGAAAATAGTTTTATCAACGAATTCTAGTTTCTCTTGATTCAATACTGTGAGCAACTAACTTGGCTGCGGTAGTCGGGATCGTGTGAAGTGTGAGAAATTAAAGAAGCTTTTGGAAAAACAGACTATAATTAAACCAACAGTATAAAGCAAAAGACAATATTACGCGACCGACGCCATGGGCTCAACTAGTTTTTCTTACAACAAATGCACACCATACGAAAATCCTAATTTAAATATAAAATGTTCGAATGTTCGGATACCATAGAGTTCTTGCCAGCCTGCATAATGTGTGAGGTTGGATTCCAATGATAAGTCCTCACATGAGCTACGCCCCACTTGAATAAAGGGATCAGGCAGTGACCTTTATTCAAAGTATCTGAACAATCGTACCCTTCCTGCCTATACCTAACAGAAACGTTACCTAACGATGGCAATTAAAATACAAGGTGAGGTCTTTCTCTTGCAAGAGAAGGCTTAAGTCAGGACGTACGAATCGCAAAGTCCTGATACCAGGTTAGGTATCAGCCAAGTTAAATGACAATATGTGCTAACAGTGCACAAAAAATTAACATACTCCTGTTTAAACCTCACTGTACCAAAACCACCGCAAAAGATACAGCAAGCCTCTGACAACAAACAAACAGATGTGACAGTTCACATCTACCCAGAGGGGGTTTATGAAAATGAACTCTACATCCTAAGCCTTAACTCCATCGGACATAATTGAGCCAGAGGGAACGAAGGATCAAGAAGTAAGCGCTCAACAACATTAAAAACTCACGACCATACTCCAGAGGGAAAATCTCAACACCTCATATTATCCTCACAAGACTCAATCTTTATCGAATGTCAGTAAGTTCTGACTAAACTGTGAGACCTCAGTCACAAGTTGAACCAATTGTGTCAACTAGACACACCTTGCAAGGGCTATGCCCCCGTTAGCGAGGCTGGTGTCAACCAAGACAGAGTACTTCCCCTCCCTCCTGAAGGGATCACAGTTTCCAAAAAATATTTGCCTCTTCTAACTCGCATTAATAAATTCTGGAGTACGTTCATGCTAATTTAGACGAAACGACATATAACATTGAAGACGCAGACAGTGGCTCATTCCCTCAGACTTCTCCGCGATGTGAGGAGTGACACCACCTCACTCGCTCCCGGCAGCGTCCGATGATTGCTCCCCATAATATGAAACGAGAAACAAGTTATAATGCATTAAAATAATATTTCATATTCATCACTAAAATAATGTGTCAAATGATGTTTACATCTGAATGACATAATATGACAATAAAATAAGTGACATAAAAACTAATAATTACCACTACTATGAAAAGGCTTTAATCTAAACAAAGAGTATGTAACATTAAAATTGCTGAACCTCTTATTATTTAATTTTAAAAACTCGTATTCTAATATGTAAAACTTTTTTATAAAATATCTATAAACTTTCGACCTTTTTAATTTATTCAAAATAAAACCCTTTTTACCAAAATAACAACCTAGATTTTTATGTACAAACTTCAGACTACTATTTATTGTTTGTCTGAACCTGTAGCTCATATCTAAACGAATGGAGGTGAGCTTCTTAGTGATCTTCTGCATTGACTTTCGTACTAATATTTTTCGAACCCGAAACTTATGTTTACCCATCTTTGAGGTACGAAATTGAAGATTCAGCACACCTTCATCTAATTCTAAATTATCGTTCAATACACGAATATCGTCATCACTTGATGCTGAAATATTGTGAGCCTTCTGTTTTATTTCATTAGGCAATGAGAGACAGCCACTCCCATTTATTTCGGTCGCAAACAGAAGATGTTCGTCCTTCTGTACTTCGGAGAATTTTGTACTAATATCTGTATAGTTTTGATCATCAACGAAGTTGTGTTTAATTATTTCCTCATCGTGATCATTATTCTCTCCTATTAAGGACAGTTCTTGGTGTTCTGAAACATGACTATAAAGAATAAATGGACTGGACTGACCCGATTTTGTAGCTTCTTCCACGTGTTCCTTTTCGAACACTTGAACTGATTCGTCTTCATTACTCGCAAGACTGCATCCTAGGCAGTTGCGCTCGTCATCATCATCATCAACATCATATTCATTTCTGCCCTCTTGGCAGCTTTGCATTTCTTCCAGTGGGTCATCCTGTCTTCCACTAGAAAATAAATTGGTATGATTATCTACATTCATTACCGCTACCTTCTCCTGTACGCCTACATCAGGCACTATTTGTGCAATTTTCTCTTCTTGCACCCTATATATTTCTTTGTGGCATTTGCACGGGAACTCTGCCCTTAGCTTGTCACATAATAACTCAAAGGATATACCGTCGTGGTATATAGATCTATGAAAGTATAACGCTGGACCTTCCAGAAATGCGCGTACTATGAGCGCCCAATCACTATCTTGCCATTCATTGTTGGTGGCCATCAGCTTGAACGCTGGAATAAATTTTTCTAGGCATATATTGCTCATGCCGGAGAAAAACCGTATTTGATGCGCCATCTCGCTTTACAAAAAAAAATATTAATATAAACCACTTATCTTCTATTTCCGGCGTGGATCTCGTGTCTTCTTCAGCTCTCCGGAACTAGCTTTCGAAAGGCGGCTCCACCATTTGTGAGCAACTAACTTGGCTGCGGTAGTCGGGATCGTGTGAAGTGGGAGAAATTAAAGAAGCTTTTGGAAAAACAGACTATAATTAAACCAACAGTATAAAGCAAAAGACAATATTACGCGACCGACGCCATGGGCTCAACTAGTTTTTCTTACAACAAATGCACACCATACGAAAATCCTAATTTAAATATAAAATGTTCGAATGTTCGGATACCATAGAGTTCTTGCCAGCCTGCATAATGTGTGAGGTTGGATTCCAATGATAAGTCCTCACAATACTATCTCACAATCACTACTTTTGACATTTGGTAAAGAAAATTTTATGTACTTAGATTTTTTTCCATTTAATACTAAATTATTAGCAGTGAACCAATTTTGGACCTGCAGTAGGGCGTTATTTACGTCGTTAAAATTTGTAGCACGTCTATCTACCTTAAAAATTAAAGAAGTATCGTCAGCAAATAACACCATTTGTGGTTGATTTTTTAATAAATGGAGTAGATCATTAATGTATAATAAGAAGAGGAATGGACCCAATATCGAGCCTTATGGCACACCTAATTTTACTTTTAAACCTAGTAAATTGATACCGTTTATTTGAACTTGCTGTTGTCTATCATTTAAATAAGATTTTACTAAATTGAGTGCAAGTTTTCCAAGTCCGTAATGCTCTAGTTTCAAGAGTAAGGTTTCGTGATCGACGCAATCAAATGCTTTGGAGAGGTCACAAAAGATCCCTATGGCATCTTGGGCCTCTTCCCACGCGTTAAAAATGTGTCTTAATAGGGTTACACCAGCGTCGGTCGTACAACGTCCTTTGGTGAAACCATACTGTTGATCGTGAAGGATTTTATTTGTGTTAAAATGATTGAGCATTTGATTAAGCATTGCTTTTTCAAACACCTTGCTGAATACCGGCAACACGGATACGGGTCTATAATTATTGGTGTCTTTACTGTCTGTACGCACCAGAACTTAACTTAGTACGGCCTTATCCCAAATGCGTACAGTGTGGCTATGTTTAAGGCAATCGAGCCTGGTACCGAATAGCTACCTACGACCCTAATGACTAAAACCTAGCCGTTTAAATTGACCTAGCACCCTAGTTATCCTAACACCCTTACCCTTACCATACAAACCATACCAAACGTGAGTTACGTTGGTTATACGTGCGGGAAGTCTGTTACGAGGAGACCTACGGTAACAGACGGAATTTGGGAAGGAAAAGGGGTTTGTGTACGTCGTGCAATGTACACATGAAATGGTTTTCTTACTGCCGATCCCACAGACTCATAGGATCGATGATGGCTAAGGGTGTCTTGGCCACAGTAAGAGGAAGTATAGGAGATAAATCACACTCGACTCCAGCTTGATGACTAGTTTATTACAGTAATTAACTTAATTATATATTAATTTTATAGTCCATACACATCGATACTTATTTAGATGTGTGTATATATGTATCGAGCCGATGAGGCGAAGATCTCAGTAGGTCACTTCTTAGCGCTGACGGTGCGATGCTGTTGTTGCTTGTTCACGGTTGAACATTCTGGCGCCTCTCAGGACCTGGACTCCAGTTGGTATAGCTCGATAGTTTCGTGTTGGTGTGGTAAACTGTATATCGGTTCCGTTGTGATAGGTGGTTGGCCTGTTGTTCGTTGGGTAGATGTTCCGTTGATAGCGAGCAGGTTTGGTTCTCTTGCTGGTTGCTTAGCTGGCTCGGTACCTGTTCTTGTGGTCTTGTGCTGCATTGTGGCTCCAATCCATCTCAGTATTGCTGGACCGTAGCACACTAAAAATATAAAGATTAAAAACATGATTACACAAGATAATGTAGTTGTTAAGTATGTGTGAGACGTAATTTGACTCCAAACAGTACTATCTAATTCGGTTTGTAAGGCACTTTCTTTATTAATTAAATGTTGAAAAATCTCTTTTGAGTTATCTATAACTTCTTCTTTCGTAATGTTTAGCATGGATTTGGTCATCACATGCGTGTTAATGGGAAAATCTATTTGTTTTGAGTATGATGTTACAATCGGTACTGAAACAACTCTTTGAATTGTTCCTGTCGATTTTTGTAGTGTCACCACTCGGGTTAAATCGTCGTTACCCGTATGTATTTCCTTTATTTTTGCAAGCGGCCATTTGCTAGGAGAAACTTTTTCGTCTTTTATAATTACTAGAGTTCCAATTGACAAGTTTCCTTGATTAGTTTTCCATTTGTACCTCTGTTGTAGTTGGTGTAAATAATCTGTAGTCCAGCTTTTCCAGAAATCCTTTTTAATTTTTTGGATCTGTTTCCATCTGTTTATGTGGTCTGTATTAGTTTCCGATAGCGGGTCTGGTACCCCTACTGCTTCTCTTCCTATTAAGAAATGACTAGGTGTTAACACGATATTGTCGTTTATATCTTCACTTAGTGCACATAAAGGTCTTGAGTTTAAACATGCTTCAGTTTGTTGTAAAAATGTGCTCATTTCTTCATAAGTGAGTGTTTGCTCTCCTATCACTCTACGCAAATGGTGTTTCATAGATTTTACTCCTGCTTCCCAAATCCCTCCGAAGTGGGGAGATAATGGAGGAATAAAGTGCCATTGTGTTCCAATGTTCGTCAACGTATTTTGAAAGTCGTCAGACTGGGTTATGTCTAACATTTCTTTATACAAGTAATTGGCAGTGCCTACGAAATTCGTCGCGTTGTCACTGTACATGTGTGATACTGGACCTCTGCGTGCCATAAACCTTCGTAGTGCTGCTATAAACGTTTCTGTTGATAAGTCGCCTACCAGCTCCAAATGTACCGCTTTCGTGGATAGGCAAACAAATATCGCAATGTAGCCTTTGTATGATTTGTGGCCCCTACCTTTCATGGTTCTCACTGATATTGGTCCAGCATAATCCACGCCTGTGTGACTGAATGGGTACGATTCCGTCACTCTTGGTTTTGGTAATGAGCCCATTTTTTGTGAGGCGGTGGATGATTTGTATCTAGTACACTTTACACATTTTCTAATGCTACTCTTCACTGTTCGCTTTCCTCCAAGTATCCAATATTTCTGTCGTATGTACGCTAAGGTCAAACTATTACCTCCATGTAATGTGGTTAAATGGGCATCACGAACTATAATTAGTGTTACATGATGGTCATGAGATAACAGAATTGGGTGTTTTTGATCATATGGTAGACTGGAGTTTTGAAGTCTTCCTCCCACTCGCAGTAAACCCTCATTATCAATGAACGGATCAAGGCATGATAACCTGTTTCCTTTCTTCAATGATTGTCCAACTTTAATGGTTTTGTACTCCTCAGAAAATACCTCTTGTTGTACTAGAAAAAGGACTTTTTTAGTTGTTAAATTAATTTCCAAACAACTTAATGGTTTTGTGTGTTCTTGTTTATTTACGAATCTGTAGCAATAAGATAATACTCGTATCATCCTTTGGAAGCTTGAAAACCTTATCCAGATTTCGTTCTTTGGTATAATAGTTATATGATAACATCGTTTAATCTCCTCACATATCTCTGGTACAGTTTTTGTACTAGGAATGTTATCACTTTTTAACCATTCTGGTCCATTCCACCACAGAGATAAATCTTGTAATTTATTTGGCGAAACTCCTCTTGTAATTAGGTCTGCTGGATTTTGTAATGTATTCACATAATTCCATTTAGCTTGTGGTAGTATTCTTTGTATTTCGGATACCCTGTTAGCTACGAACGTCTTCCATCGCTCAGCTTCACCTTTGATCCAGCCGAGAGTAATCATTGAATCCGTCCAACAATAGATATTCGCGATTGGCATTTCCATTCCCGTGACAACTTTTTCCATCAGTTGGGCTAATAATACTGCAGCACATAACTCTAATTTTGGTAATGTAGTTTTTTGCTTTTTTGGCGCTACCTTTGATTTAGCTTGTAGAAGGGTTACGTTAAATATATTATTATTTTGTATCCGACAGTAAATCACTGCACCGTAGGCTTTTTCAGAAGCATCACTGTACCCATACAGCTCGACTTTCGAATTATTTGAAAAATGACACCATCTTGGGATGGAAATCTTCTCAATTGTTTTTAGTTGTTTTTGTAGTTCAATCCATCTTGTTTTAATAGTTTCCTCTACGGGCTGATCCCACTCTAAGCCATTTGTCCAAAGTTCCTGAATCATGAGTTTCATATTTATGATGACAGGTGCTAACCATCCCAGAGGACCAAATATCTTAGCGATTTCCGATAAAATAAAACGTTTTGTTGGTTTTTTATTGTGATTAATAGTAATCTGAAAACCGAACCTATCCTCTAATGGTGACCATAATACCCCTAATGATTTTCTAGCTTCATCTAGCGGTATCTTCATCACTTGGTCGTCCTTGCTTTCATTAGGTATATTTTCTAACAATTCAGTACTGTTTGACGACCATTTTCGTAAATTAAATCCGCCTTTCCATAGCATTTTTATTAAGCTTTCTTGTAACATTTTTGCTGACTCAACACTAGCATCTCCTGACAATACATCGTCCACGTAGAAATCCTGGAGAGTTTTTTGGCTGGCTATTGGGTAGTTCGCCTTCTCATCAATAGCGAGTTGTTGCAGTGTCTTAATCGCTAAGTATGGGGCAGCTGCAGTTCCATACGTTACAGTAGTTAATTCGTATTCGTCGATAGCATGTTTCGGAGACTTCCTCCATACTATTCGTTGGTATGTGCAGTCTTGTTCGTTAACATTTATGTATCGGTACATTTTTTCGATGTCCGCCATAAATGCTATTTTGTGTTTACGCCAACGTAATAGTATAACTGCCAAATCTTGCTGTAGTCTTGGTCCCGTAAACATATTATCGTTTAGACTCATATTAGTACTTGACTTGCTTGACGCATCAAATACTACTCGTAGCTTAGTAGTTAGTGAATCTTCCCTGATTACTGGTTGATGTGGTATGTAGTATTTACCTTGGTAATAGTCAGTTCTAGTAACTTTCCTCATATGGCCCATTTCTAAGTACTCATTGAGGAAGTCTTGGTATTTTTTTCGTAAATTATCGTTTTTATCAAACTTGCGTTCTAATTGTAATAGTCTTGCAATAGCTTTTTTGCGCGAATTCCCGTAATCTAAGTCGGAATTCTTGAATGGGAGTTTCACTGTGTATGTTCCATCTGGATTTCTTATAGTAGTTTCTCGGTAGTAATTTTCACAAATCTGATCCTCGTTGGATAATTGGTACTTTTCAGGAATTTCTTCTAATTCCCAAAATCTGTTTAGTTGTTGAACTTCTGCAGTACGTGTCATCATACTAATAACTGTGTTAGTATTGGTAGTAGCGCCGCAAATACCGGATAGAATCCACCCAAATCCGGTATTTTGAGCGATTATTCCGTCTTGCACCTTGTGTAACCCATTTAGTAGTAAGTTACTATATTCTTGTGCCCCCAATATCATATCTATTGGTCCTCTTTTGTAGTACGTAGGATCGGCAAATAGTTTGTGTTGTAAACAATCTGATTCTAGTTCTGGTAAATTTTTCTCTGGTAAACAACCAGTTAATTTTGGTAGTATTATAAGTGAGACAGGTAACCTATATTCACTCGGAAATCTAGGCTGTAGCATGACATTGATGGAGTTTTTCGATGTCTTAGGTTTCTCGTCAGCAATCCCGACCACTTCGGTATGTATTTTCACACGTGGGTATGACAATAGTTGGGCAACCTCTTCTGTGCAGAATGATGCCTCTGAACCTTGATCACATAGCACCCTTAGTAAATGTGATGTCCCATCCGACGAGTGAGTTTTTATTAGGGCCGTTGCTAGTAGTGTAGTTTTTGGTATATTCGTTTTGTTAATAGTAGACACGTTAGATACTGTTCTCGTCATGGATTTACATGTCGATGGGGTCGACAAGCCGAACCTTTTTGGTTCATTATTTGCGTGTTTTATGGTAATATTATTGTTGTTTTGGTGTAAATAGGAATGATGACCTCTTTTCCCACAGTATCCGCAACTTTTATTGCTGTAACATGGTATTGACGTTTCATGAGTCAAACAATTTTTACACATCTGTTTTTCGTGTACGATTTTATTGCGATCTTGCACTGACAGCATTTTAAAACTAGTACATTGGTAAATGCTGTGTTCGTGATTTTGGCAAAACCAGCATACGCGTTTATCTAATTGTTTGGTTATCGAACTTGGTGACTCATGGCGCCATTTGTGAGCTACAGATTCTTCCCTCAACGAGCTTGAAGTTTCCAGACACTTAAATCTTTTTTCTAAGAATTGCATCATTGCCGACAATTCTTGTAATTTATTAGGCTCTTTTAACTGATGTTCGTATTTTTCATCAGTTTCGGAGTCCCATATTCTACTAAGTATTCTTGTCAAAATAGGGTCCCAAGATGAAATGTTGATGTTCTGATTTTTCAATGCTTCCAGGTTTTCGTTGAATGTATCATGCAGATTTCTTAAGTTCGAGGCATTACTTTTCTTTATTTTCGACATACTTAGAATGATGTCGATATGCTTAGTAATGATTATTCTTTCATTTTTGTATCGTCTTGTTAACAGATTCCATGCAGTTATGTAATTAGCATCACAAACTGTTAAATGCTTGATCAGCTTAGCGGCGTCACCTTGAACATGCGTTTTTAAATACTGCATTTTTTCTGTGTCACTTAAATATTTTTCTTCGTGTACTATTTTCAAGAATAAATCATAAAAAGAATTCCATGACTCATAACTTCCACTAAATGTTGGTATTATTATTTTTGGTAACTTAACCGAGGTATTATGGTTGTTGTGTGTCGATTTTCGACCTACTATTGCAACTAACTTTTCCATCACAAGATCGAATTCCGTTTGTGTTTGTTCAAACATCTTTTCTTGAAAATAGCTATGTTCCAACGTACTATCTTCCATTAGAATGAGTACATGTGTTTCTTCAATTTCTTGCCACTGTTTCTGTAAATTCGTCATTACAGATTCTAAATACCAACTCGCTTTCTCTCCAGTCATCGATTGAGTAGCCGAGTGTAACTTTTTCTGCATCTGGTTAATCCGAAATAATTGAATAAATAGTTTGGGTGAGCTGACGCCTTCTTCCTCTTCTGGTTCTATCTCTTCTGGTTCATACAGTTGGTTTACCACCTGTAGTCTCTTCTCACACTTCAACAGGTATTCAATAGCCTGCGTATAATGTGTAGTTATAGAACCAAAATAATTGGTCGTGATGTATTTGTGATCACACAACACATCTTGGTTTTCTAGTCGTGAGTGGTTTTTTGACGTTCTAGTATATATTTCTGTGAGTCGAGTTCTTCTCTCCGTGACATATTTTAGAGTTTTCCTTGATGCTGAGTCTTTCTTGATGTTGGTGAATATTTGTCTTAGTTCATTGTAATCTGCTTCTTGGCTTTTTATGACTTCGTTTATTTCTTGTATGTCCATTTTCCCTAACTGTCCCTAATAGTATTGTTTGTTAAAACCGTGACCTAATTGCCCTTTGATACAATAAGTGCGATTTCTCTGAATATTGGTGAACCCAATTGTCGGTGCCGATTTCCGATCCGCTATCGTACAAATGGCGTGCAAGTATGTCAGTCTTTTTACATACAACAACCAAGCGCTTGTTGTGTACGCTAGTTTGAAGTACGTCTAAACGTCAGTCAGTCAGTATTAGCGCAAGTCAAAAAGAAGAACTTTTTTAATATTATTATTTTATAAATGTTACAATGTTAAAATACCGATTAGTAACCTACCCTGGGTTCCCTAAAAAATTGCTCGAAGGACCAAATGTACGCACCAGGACTTAACTTAGTACGGCCTTATCCCAAATGCGTACCGTGTGGCTATGTTTAAGGCAATCGAGCCTGGTACCGAATAGCTACCTACGACCCTAATGACTAAAACCTAGCCGTTTAAATTGACCTAGCACCCTAGTTATCCTAACACCCTTACCCTTACCATACAAACCATACCAAACGTGAGTTACGTTGGTTATACGTGCGGGAAGTCTGTTACGAGGAGACCTACGGTAACAGACGGAATTTGGGAAGGAATAGGGGTTTGTGTACGTCGTGCAATGTACACAGGAAATGGTTTTCTTACTGCCGATCCCACAGACTCATAGGATCGATGATGGCTAAGGGTGTCTTGGCCACAGTAAGAGGAAGTATAGGAGATAAATCACACTCGACTCCAGCTTGATGACTAGTTTATTACAGTAATTAACTTAATTACATATTAATTTTATGGTCCATGCACATCGATACTTATTTAGATGTGTGTATATATGTATCGAGCCGATGAGGCGAAGATCTCAGTAGGTCACTTCTTAGCGCTGACGGTGCGATGCTGTTGTTGCTTGTTCACGGTTGAACACTGTCCCCGGATTTGAAAAGTGGTATTACCTTACTGTATTTCATTAAATCCGGGAAGACTCCTTGATCCACACACAAATTAAATATTAAGGATAAGTAAGGCGCTATGGTCTCAATTATGGAGGTACAGACTTTAATGGACATCCCCCAAAGATCTTCGGTCAATTTGATCTTGATTTGTTTAAAAGCTTTTATTACCGTTATGGGGTTAATATGCTTAAAGTTAAATTCAATCGGGCATGCTGAAACGTTGGCCCTTACTAAATCAAAAGAGAGTGAGGGCGAGGAGTTTAAGGTTTCAGTAGTTTTAAGTGGGATACTGGTAAAGAAATTTACAAATTCTAGAGCAACTTCTTTGCTATCGCAAATGAGACCACCACATGACGTCTTCAGTGTATAATCAGAATTATGCTTTTTGTTTCTGTTCGTTTCATTATTGATAATTTTCCAAACCGTCTGTATTTTATTGTCTGCTGATTTAACCTTGTTGCTAATGTATAAGGCTTTAGCTGCCTTACAAGTGTTCTTAAAAGTTCTAGAGTAAGTAGCAACATACTTATTAAAAGTTTCCGTGTTAATATAAGGCTTAAGGCCATACAGCTTGAAAAGTCTATCCCTACTTTTCCTGAGTCCTGTAGTTGCCCAGTCACTAAATATAAACTTAGGGCTGATAGTTTTAGTGTTCTTTTTAAAACAATTATTGAACTCGGATTGGACTAACGAAAAGAATTCTTTATACAAAATATTAACATTGTTCATTGTAAGGACTTGATAACTTAACTTACAAACTAAAGTGCTATTATATTTATTTAAATTAACAGCTGTTTTTGGTCTGAATTTGATCTGCACTTTTTGTGATGGTATGTTAGACTCAAAAGTTACGGATTGACCACTGTGATCCGAAGGGAGATAATTAACTATGGCTTTATCTAAATAGTCGCAGCAACAAAACACATTATCAATACATGTAGCAGTACATGTAGTTATTCGGGTCGGTTCCACAAACACATGTGACAAATTGAATGATTTGAACAAATTTAAAAATCTAACGGTATTTGAATTATTTTCTAAAATATTTATGTTAAAGTCACCACAAATAATTACTGATTTATTACAAGTTGCAAGTTTTGCCAAAACATCTTCCATTACTGACTCAAATATAAAGTAGTTTTGATAATTTGGGGCACGCACACTATAACATGCTTATCTAGCTCAACACAAGACAGTTCAATGCTATGTTCAACCGATAGTTCAACTATGTCATTACGGGTTTTTGATTTAATACAACTTTTAATTAAGATTAATGAACCTCCACGCAGCATTGATTTTCGGTTAAAACAACTAGCCACACTATAATTCTCATAGTTAATTAACATTTCATAATCTTTTAGGATGTCTTCAAGGTTCTGGATTGGAAAGGGCTAGGCATCAACATCAATGGCGAGTATATCACTAACCTTCGGTTTGCCGACGATATAGTTATCATGGCTGAGACCATGGAGAAACTCAGTACAATGCTCGATGACCTCAGTAGAGCCTCCGAAAGAGTGGGTCTTCAAATGAACATGGACAAGACAAAAATCATGTCAAATGCCCATGTGACACCCACTCCCATGAAGATCGGAGACGCTACGCTCGAAGTTGTGGACGAGTATGTTTACCTAGGACAAATTGTCCAGCTAGGTAGGTCCAACTTCGAGAAAGAGGTCAATCGTCGAATCCGACACGGCTGGGCAGCGTTCGGGAAGCTACGCAATATCTTTTCGTCCCACATACCACAGTGTCTCAAGACGAAAGTCTTTGACCAGTGCGTGTTGCCAGTGATGAACTATGGTACTGAAACGTGGTCGCTCACAATGGGCCTTATCAGAAGGCTAAAAGTCACCCAAAGGGCAATGGAGAGGGCTATGCTTGGAGTTTCCCTACGTGATCGAATCAGAAATGAAGAGATCCGCAGGAGAACCAAGGTAACCGACATAGCCCGAAGAATTGCCAAACTTAAGTGGCAATGGGCAGGGCACGTTGCTCGCAGAACGGATGGCCGATGGGGTCGAAAGGTTTTGGAGTGGCGACCACGTACCGGAAGACGTAGCGTTGGAAGGCCTCCCACAAGATGGACTGATGACCTTGTGAAGGCCGCAGGAATCCGCTGGATGCGGAAAGCACAGAATCGGTCGAAGTGGCGGTGCTTGGGGGAGGCCTATGTTCAGCAGTGGACGTCTTTCGGCTGAAATGATGATGATGATGAATCTTTTAACCAATGCTCAGTTAAACATATAATGTCAAACATTGATTTTTCTAAAAACAATTCAATTTCCAATTGTTTGGAAGAAAAACCTTGAATATTTCGATGTAATAATTTCAAGAATTTCTGCTTAGCCCCTTTTGTACAGTTAACTATGTTAGTGCTAGAAAATACCTTTTTGTTATTAAGTTTAATTATACTGTTATTGGTACCTTCTGTTGTCTTACAAACTAGTTTAAACTAATTGTGCTAACCACCTTAACATTAGTACTATTACTAATTGTGGTACTAATTCTATAAGACTTCGACATACTAATTATGTCTGGGTTAATATTAAAAGCTAATAGCCTAGCTATTTGACTTCTAAAACTAATGGGCAGATACACAGTATCCCTAGTCGACCTGAGCTTATCAACAAAAATGTTGGTGTCAAAAAATATAAACTTGTCACTATGGTGACTAACTAAGAAATGCATGTAATTATTTAACATGTCAATGTAGTTGTTTTGTCTGTTTGACAAGTGCTCAAAATATGGAAAAGCACACAAAATTATTTTCTTACAATTTAACTTCAATAGTTCGGTGACACTATCAATAATATCATCGTTATTAACATTAAAACTATTACCTATTAATACAGTAATAATGGCATTAGGATCATATTCCTTCCTAGTTATTGAAGACATTATTTGTTTGTAGGAATTCTGAGGCCTACAATAGTTTTCAGAAGAATGACTCAGGTTGTCACTAAGTAATTTTCCTAACCCTTTTCCAAAACTATCAGAAAACATAATGGAGCGGTAACAAACTTTACCATTACAAGGGGGAGAACTAATTTCTGTCTGAACTACTTGCAATGGATCTTGTTTAACATCTGGTAAATCTTTATGCGGAATAGAGATCTGAGCACTACCTGACTGGTACGGGTCCTCCGTTGCCTCAGGTTGGAGAGTGCCAAGATTGGATTTCCTATGCAATGATGATAGAGGGCTGCTGGGAGTCAGCAGGTCCACTTTATCTACATTAGAATTGCACATTTCCACTAACTCATTTGCAGCAAGGATGTGCTCCTGAATTTGTTTTTCAGATCTCACATACTTAGTCTAGAGTGACTGTGATGCTTCTAGAACCTGAATTTCAGACTGTAACTGTTGAGTGTCAAACTCATAAATGTTCTTACTGTCTTCTAATTTAATTTTATAGTTATCTAATTTTTTTATCAGAAAACCACGTTCCTTCCTTAGTTTAATATTATTGGAACTGTGTTTTTGTTGTTTTCTATATTTATTGCATTTATTAATGATTTTATTTAGCTTTGCATATTTCTTAATTTTATTTTGACTTACTTTATAACTACTATTATTATGTTTCATCATCGAATCTTCAGTAAGGTCTATTGTTATTAAGGAATGCGGGTTGCAAGTAGTGTTTAATAATTCATTATACAAGTTATTATTTTCCTTAGCCTGAGTACATTCTTTTTGTTTCTGTAAATGATTAATTCGTACATTTGCATGAATTAATTCTTCTTCTAGGTCCCTGACCTTACATAAAGCCTCTTCATATATGTTACTGCAGTTGTTGAAACCATTTGTGACCACCCGCAGTTTGTCCCGTTCATCAACAACAACCAGGTATTGCTGATGAAGGTCCACTAGCTCCCGTTTTAAGCCTGTGTTTTTGAAAACGACCTTCTCGACTTCCTTCTCACTTTCATCTATCTCCTGTAAAAGCTGTTGACATTTACTGTTTGAAGCCTCAAGATCCTGAATGGCCGTTCTCAATTTAAGCTCCAACTCCTGAGCAACAGCCTTACGGGTCATCACAGGCATGGTTTCAGGAATTAGTACTGAAAGTAGAATTAAAGGAACGGTGAGAACTACTTAGACAGATAAACAAAAAAGGAAAGCTAGAAATGAAAGGAAAATGAGAGAAATTAGTGTTGCTTTATAGAGAAATGAGGTAAGCTGTTAAATATAATTGAACTGCAACTTGATTTGATCAAATACTAAGTTATATTGATTCTATTTTCTTATGATTTTAGGACTTTGACTTATGTGGGTAGGATGCCTAGATTAAAATAAAATTTAGTTTTTCATAAAGATGATGCAAAAACGGTAAACAACGTTCTTGTTGTTGTGTATTCTAATACTATTATGCTATAGATTAAAACTATTTCGAAAATTCACTACATAAGTTTCGTTATCATAAATGTGAACAAAGCGACTTAGACACACTGCTGAGTTCCAAATCAACTAAGAAAAGTGATTCTAGGTATCAATGAAAGCGTGTTACAGAGTCTATGAGACGACTGCGTGGTAATTAAAGAATAAAAGTAACAATACTCCCCCTTTAAATCCGCAGGTCGAACATCAGCTGTTCGTGATAGGTTACCGGTAACGGTGGGCAACCAAACACTGTGTTTTACTAAGAATATTTTCAGGAAAACAATAATCCTGAGTATTTATGCAGTTACTTTACATTTAGTTATATTATTTCACTATAATTATACTTAAAAATAATTAAATCTAATTTTATAATACAGAACAAAATTTTGACATGTCAATCGAGCAGTGTTGCAAAGAGGTTTGCATGGATACAAATAAACATTTGGTAGGTACAGTATAAATTAGATGTAGGTTACTAATTCGTGTCTTTGTTAGGTACCTACCTACATGAAAATCGGAATGCATTACCTAGTATTAGATGGGTTGATAAAACTGTAAATCAACTTTTTTTGTAAAAAAATCGGTTTCGATTCCGACTCAGAACGCTTTTCCAAAAATGCAGTTTAGTTCTGAGTTGAGCGACACGACCTACTGACAAAATACGTGCACTAACTGGACAGGTCCACTCAAATCTGAGACTAATCTACACGGTCCTCATATGTTCTGACCAATATTATGTCTGGACTTTAAAAGAGACTGCGACCTCTGAGCTCATTTGATACGATTTGAAAAAGTGATTCCGATATCCTATTTACGGAATAAACAATTTCATTTCATTTCATCAATATACGTCACTGTCAATTCTCTTCATTTTCTGACTTTTCCCCTTACTTGTACTGTGAGACCTTGCTTTTTGCCAAATTTCATGATTCTAGGTCAACGGGAAGTAGTTATTATTTGCGAGTATCAAAATATGTCGCGTAAGTGGCCGTATTTTTTGATAAAAACTTAAGATCTTCACCTTCATACTTAGGCAATATTTATTATAGGGGTTATTTTTGTTTTTTTATTTGTGGAATAAAATGTTGTTATTATATTCTGTAAATTATAAAAAACTAGCGACCCGCCCCGGCTTCGCACGGGTATAAACCGGGTTATTATACATATAAACCTTCCTCTTCAATCACTCTATCTATTTAAAAAAACCGCATCAAAATCCGTTGCGTAGTTTTAAAGATTTAAGCATACATAGGGATATAGGGACAGAGAAAGCGACTTTGTTTTATACTATGTAGTGATGTAGGAAAGTTCGAAAAATCTATGCTATCTTCAGAACTTCTGCTCCGATTCCAAAAATTCCTTCACTAATGGTATCGTCTATAAAGAGGAGAATTAGTTAATATTTCACAAATAATTATTAAAATATTAAAAGTTATACATTTAGTATTTATTTAGGTACAGACAAGAGCAACTTCCATATTCGTTATATTTCCTTATTTAATATTTAAATTAAACTTAATTATTATTTACTTTGTAGGTATCTTAGCACTTGGATAAATATCTCCATGCAATGGCGTTCGAAAAGTTAGTAAGTAAGTACCTATATTTGCTTAAATGTCTCATTTTATTTGCATTCTGAGAAGAAAAATGTATAACGACGTACCTAGTGACAGTTGTGCATATAACAAATATTATATTCAGTACGAAAGTATACAATACGTGTCTGTACCAACCGGAAGAAAAATAGCAAAAAAAAAACTAAATTTTGGTCCTTTTGTTGTTTTAAGTGTTAATCTAAGGTTATGGCATGGTTTGTCTGCATTCATTGGAATTGTGGTAAGCCAATAGTGCATGAGACTACCAAATGCTAAATACCTATTTAATAACAGCCACAGGGTCGATCAAAGGTTAAGCTATACTTGCCAAGGTCAGTCCGTGGATAGCTGACCATCCATTACATATCGAGACCCCTCCATGCTTCAGAAAGCACGTTAAGCCGTTGGTCTTGGGCGTCGTTTGTAGATCTTTGACAGTCGTTACGAAATGAAACGAAATGAAATTGTTTATTCTGTAAATAGGATATCAGAATCACTTTTACACGTCATATTAAAAAAAAATAAGCTAGATGAATTCGGTGTCTCCTATCTGACTACTCTGAGAAGAAAGGACGAAACAAACTCCAGAGGTCGCAGTCTTTTTTAAAGTCCAGACATAATCTTGGTCATGCCATATACCTTGTAGAACTGACGGGGTCCGCTAGGGCCGATGCCTGCCGGGGTCGCGGGAAAGTCCGAAAGAGATACCGTGGCCCCTGGCAACATGGCAACTGAAGGAACACGGGTGGGTTTTAGTCAGTTAAAGTCTGACACGAAGAGCGGGAGAAGTTATTTGATAATTTCCCACCCAAAAAAAAAAGTAAGGCGCTGCAAAAAATAACCTCATGCCAAATCAATGTATGCCGCCACATAAAGTTTATTACAGTCTACAATACCGCCGATTCTCATAGCAAGGCTTTGAATCACCGCTCCAGGCTTTTATAAGGCTGGAAAGAACTGTTTAGACAGTTCTATCCATTTTATGGTAAATTCCCCGCTCGCCCTCATGTTAGCGTTTAAAGGTGTTCCAAATACTTGGCTCACGGCGCTAACTAACACTTCCTATGTGGATCTAATACAAAATACACATTATTTTCTTGATGAGTAATTGGAAATATCCCTTAAAAACAAACTTATTTAATATTATTTTAAGATATACCAAGAGAGAAGCAGTGGTGGCCCAGTGGTAAAGGCCCCGACTTAGGAATTGTAGGTCTTGGGTTCGAACTATGTGTATTAAATTTCATCACCACTGCTCTCAAAACGGTGACACTGGTGGGCACTGGGCCCGCGTGGTGGATTACGGCCCACTCCCTCTCACAGAAAGGAGGCCTGCGTCCCAGCAGTGGGGACATTATAGGCTGGTTATGATACCAAGAGAGATAACCGGGTAACCGGGTTGTGGAAGTAAGGTAGTCGCTCCATGTAATAAAATACAGGTATTTAGCTGTATCCGGTTAGACTGGAAGCCGACCCCAACATAGTTGGAAAAAGGCTAGGCTACCAAATATTAGAAAATGACAAAATTTTCAGATATGAGAAGAAAACAAAGCACACTTTAAAATCATGTTTATTTACAACTTAAAATAATAATCTTACAAATAAACAAATAATCGAATGTTTTCCAGATTGTTACGAGGCCAACCTGCAAGCTCAGCACATCTTACCGACAAAGTGACCGATCGCATTACAACTTCCCACGTCACCGACTATTGTCATCGTCTTTCTTTACCTAACTTCGGTGGGAACGGACACTATTATATCAAACCTAATTAATAAGAAACCTATTTTATAATTTTAAAGTTAATTTTGTGAATTTTATAATACATTTCGAAACCTAAAAGGACTTACTTATTGGAGAGTTTCCCGACACACGCCCCCACACATATCTGGCGCAGTCGGTAGCTCGTCACAGACTTAAGGTGTGGTGATGTGAAATACCTAAAAATCAGGAAATCGCCGCATCAACCGTCTAGACGAAGAACCTATTGGAGGCCTGTCGAGGAAGCTGTTGCTACGGAGATTGGGACATCCAAAAATAGATGAAACAACGCTTGCCAGCAATGCTACTCATGTAAGTACATAAGTCCTAGTATTGGTTGTTATATTTTTAACGCAGGGTACTATAATTTTCCAAAATTTTTCACCCACGTAGTAATAGGGACCTTAGTCTTAGTAGGCGCAATCAACTCCGCATCGCGCGAAGTGACGCCTTTCGTAATTTAGAAGTTATAACAGAAAATTTAGAAACCATGATGGAATCGAGTAGTAGTTCTACATTCGACATGAATCAGATAGATTTATCAGATAAGATTTATAAATCACTTAGACTAGTTCCGGAATTTGACGGAAATCCTAATGTTTTAACTAGATTTTTGAACTTGTGCGATCAGTTAGTGCTCACTTATATCAGTCCAGAACCAGGACGTCAGCTTTCGAACTTATCTTTGATCAATGGGATTTTAAACAAGATTACTGGTAATGCTGCACGTACTTTGGCAACTAACGGAATTCCTAGTGACTGGAATGGTATAAGATCAACCTTAATTAATACATTCTCAGATCACAGAGATGAATCGTCGTTATATACTGATCTTTCTCTCTTAGTTCAGGGAACCGATACCATACAATTATTTTACGAAAAAGTTCAACATTTATTATGCACAATTATGACGTACATCGAATTACACGAATCTATAAAAACTACCATAGAATCCAAACGAACTCTTTATAAAAAACTAGCTTTACAGAGTTTTTTGAAAGGCTTAGAAGAACCATTGGGTTCTAGGATAAGATGTATGAGACCATCAACCCTTGAAAGCGCTCTTGAATACGCTCAAGACGAATTAAATATACTGTATTTACAGAAAAGAAATAAAATAATACCATCAAAAGAAAAACTCCAAAATTTTGAGCAGGTTAATCCTTCTTCTTCTTGGTCACACCCTAATTTTCGTTCGGTTAGGCCAGAAAATCAAAATTCTACATTTCAAATATACTCAAGACCTCAAATCCAGCCTTTCGTATTTCAATATCCACCACAATATCATGCACGACCAGATCAATTCAGACAACCCTATCCGAGACCTACAAAGACTCAACAAATGTTCAGAGCACCCCCTACCAACATGTCAACTGGATTTCGAATCCCATTACGTCAAGCATCCCAAAACAATTATCTAAAACCTATGAGTGGCATTAGTTACCCCGTCGCGCGTACTCTGCCACCCACAAACTACAATGACAGACGCAGTTTGGCGCCGATTAATATTCCACAGGTTAAAGAGGCGAACTTCAACGAATCTTTTAACGATAATTATTGCTACTATGATTGCAATATCCAGACCACTGATGTTACTGATACAAATACAAATTACCCTAACGATTTTTTGACCGACCTTGACGTTGACAATCAAACTTTTGATGTCCAAAACCATCAGAGTTCAAATTTTTACCCAACCTTGGAGAAAACTGCCCCCGAATAGACCTAAATTTGCATAGCAAACGCCATTTACCTTATATTCAAATAAATGATCCACCAATAAAACTTTTAATCGACACCGGAGCAAATGAGTCCTTTATAAGCCCGGAAGCTTACGAAAAATTTTACCCGAATATCCAACTTAACTATGAACCTTTTTTGGTCACAAATACCCACGTGACTACCCAAAATTATTACTCGTTAACTGTGCCCTGTTTCGATGAAGTGAAAGATAAAATCCCAATAAAATTATACCTATATAAATTTCACAATTTCTTTGATGGGTTGATAGGTTGCGAACAATTAAAAAAATGGAACGCGAAAATCGACCTTGTCACGCACACGTTAGAGACTAAATTCGCGAAAATTCCCATAGTTTTATATAATCCCGGATGCATAAACTCTTGTCAAATTACTATACCTGCACAAACTACTCAGTTAATCAAGGTGCCTACTAATATTGCGCAAGGAGACATTTACATTGAAAAACAATCAATTTCTGATTGCTACATCAGCGAATGCTTATCATCCGCTGAAAATAATCATACTAATGTACAAATTTCAAATCCCACGGATAAAGACATTGTAATTTCTATAACAAAACCTATCTTCGCACATATTTTTAACGAACAAACAATTCCAGTAACTCAAGCATTAGACACGACCGTGAATACCGATACGCGAACTCAGCAAGTCTTATCGCATTTGCGCGTAGAACATTTAAACGCAGAAGAGACAGCTAATTTAATTAATCTTTGCAAAGAATATGCCGACGTATTTTATCTCGAAAATGAACCATTAACCTTTACTAACGAAATCAAACATCATATCAGAACCCTAGACGATAAGCCGGTATACAGTAAAAGCTACAGATACCCTTACGTACATAAGAAAGAAGTACAAAACCAAATAGAATCGATGCTACACCAAGGTATTATTCAACCATCTTCATCGCCTTGGAACGCCCCAATATGGATAGTGCCAAAAAAAAGTGACGCGTCTGGCAAAGTTAAGTGGCGCTTAGTCATTGACTTTCGCCAACTCAATGCAAAAACCATTAATGATAAATATCCGATCCCGAACATTAATGATATTTTAGACAAGTTAGGCAGATGTTAATACTTTTCGACACTAGATTTAAAATCTGGATTTCTACAAATTCAGCTAAATCCGTCCGATATTCCGAAAACGGCATTTAGTGTAGAACAAGGCCATTTTGAATACGTTAGAATGCCAATGGGCTTAAAAAATTCTCCGGCTACATTTCAACGCGTGATGGACAATATCCTTCGCGGATTACCAAATTGTACCACATACATGGACGATATTTTGGTATTTTCGACGTCCTTGCAAGAACGTATAGTTAATTTACGCGCCATATTGGAACGTCTCAGAAATTCAAATTTAAAAATTCAGATGGATAAGTCGGAATTTCTCAAACACGAAACGCCCTATCTTGGTCATATAATTACTACAGACGGCGTGAAACCAAACCCGGATAAAATATCAGCTGTTGTAAATTATCCGATTCCGAAAACCCCTAAGCAGATTAAAGCATTCTTAGGTTTACTTGGTTATTATAGACGTTTTATACCGAATTTCGCACGTGTCACTAAACCCTTTACGTCATGTCTAAAAAAAGGCGCAAAAATTAATTTGACTCCAGAATACCTGACCTGCTTTGAACACTGTAAAACTCTTCTTACAAATGACCCTATTCTAACATATCCAGATTTTAGTAAAGAATTTATGTTAACCACAGATGCCTCGAACGTGGCCTTGGGAGCAATACTTTCTCAAGGACCTATCGGTTCTGACAAACCCATAGCCTACGCGTCTAGAACTCTAAACGATAGCGAAATTAATTACTCCACAATCGAGAAAGAGTTACTCGCAATAGTTTGGGCCACAAAATATTTCAGGCCTTACCTTTTCGGCAGAGAATTTAAAATAATAACCGATCATAAACCTTTAATCTGGCTTATTAATCTTAAAGAACCAGGTTCACGCCTCACGAGATGGAGACTGAGGTTAGCAGAATATGATTATACTATTGTTCATAAAAAAGTTAAAATGAATACTAATGCGGATGCTTTGTCACGTATTCAAATCAACCAAAATGAAACTATGTCCTTGTTCGTTAATCAGTCTGAAACGTCAGACTCTGATACATCTTCTACATTAACTGCTGAAGGTAATAATGACCCAAAACAATCATCGTCCACGCTCACTGCTAGCCCGATACATTCATCATCAACCCTCACGGCTCACTCAGTTATTGATGGAGGATCGAATGACCTACAGCATCAAGAAGGTATAGCCTCCCCACATATTGAAACCATACACACGAGCTTAGAAAACCCTGTTCTGGAAATTCCAATATCGGACGAACCTTTAAATAAATATAAGAGGCAGTTAGTCATTAATATAATAAACGGTAACCCTAAAAATAGACTAACGACAACTCAACCTTTTCAGTCTTTTCAGAAAACTACTGTAGACATTAACGAACATAGCATTGAAGGAAGTCTTATTAACGTTATAAAGTCTCATGTCGATCCAAAACTCCGAACAGCGATTCTTGTAAACCCTATCGGAAAAATGTTGAGTATCATACCGATTTTACAGCAAACTTTCGAAAATTCATCCATGAACTTAGTTTTAGTCAAATATGAAGTACTTAACGTTAATGATCAGTCAAACCAAATAGAAGTAATAAAAAAATACCACGAAGGCAAGACCAATCATCGCGGAATCAATGAAACCTATCTTTCGCTGTCACAACGTTACTTTTGGCCGAAAATTAAAATAGACATTACTAAATTTATAAATGAATGCAATATATGCAGATGTGCGAAATATGATCGAAATCCAATACGCCCGCAGTTCAGAGTTGTACCTCCACCAACTCAACCGTTCGAATTAGCACACGCAGACGTTCTGACTATTGACCATGACAAATACTTAACTATCATAGACTCATTTTCTAAATACGCTCAGGCGTATCTTTTACCCGATTGTACTGCACCCAATATATTAAAAGCCCTTTTAACTTATAGTACTCATCACGGTTTTCCTTTAAATATAACTACAGATCAAGGAACCGAATTTAGTAATCAAGTACTGTCAGAATTTCTCCGTTTACATAAAATAGAACACCATATGACTAGTGCTTATGCACCAAACGAAAATGGCATCGTAGAACGTTTCCACAGCACGCTTTTGGAACACTTACGATTATTTAAAATTCAGCATAAAAACGAACCCATTCGAAATCTTATACCATACGCGCTAATCGCCTATAATAGCTCTATCCACAGTTTAACTAAGTGTAGACCATTTGATGTAATTTCTGGACATTTTGACCCTCGGAATCCTATTGATTTGAACATAACAGACCGTTATCTACAAACTTATATTCAAGAACATCGTAGTCGAATGGAAACGGTGTATAAAATTATTCATGATTCTGCATTAACCGATCGTATAGGTATAATGACGCGGCGTAACGCTGATAGGGAACCCGTTTTAGATTGTGAACAAAATCAAATCATACATGTACGAAATCCAATGGCAAGTAGACAAAAATTGGCACCTCGGTTTATTCAGGACAGAGTAGTTAAGAACTTACCTGTACATATATACACTGCAAAAAGTCGTGGTCCGGTCGCAAAATCACGGTTAAAAAGACCACCGAAGAAATATTTTTTTTAAGCCAACCAGAATTAAGAGAAACCTGATCAATCCAATAGGCACAATCATCAAAAGTATTTCTGGAAATTTAGACAACGATGATGCTCGGAAATTTCTATAACAAAACCTATTTTCGCACATATTTTTAACGAACAAACAATTCCAGTAACTCGAGCATTAGACACGACCGTGAATACCAATACGTCACCATCAGCTCCACTTCTCCATATGCATTGTGACGAGCATAAATAAATTGCATTGCAACCACATTAAAGTAATCGAATCAATCACCAGCCCTATAATTAAATGTATTCTTACACATGGAATGGGACTTCGATTTTCCCATCCACTTGGAAGAGGTTTGGTGATCGTAACATATTTTCATAGAACACTGAGTAGTAGATAGTTAAGAGTCTGTTGCTAAAGCCTTCAGACGTCTTTTTTGATACTCACTAGAGGAGAGCACACTACGCTCTAGCGAGAGAAGGCGGTAGTGAGGCTTATTGTTAGGAATCATCGTCCTCATATTAACCTTAAAATATCCACTGCATAGCAAAGGCGACCCGTAATGTTAATGATTAACCACAATATCAATAAGAATGCTAAATAATTATCCATTCAGAAGAAGTAAAATATTGGAAAGTTTAATTTTTATGACCTCAATTTCAGCAACCTAAAAAAATAGATTACTTTTCAACCGGGACAAATAAATTGCAGAATATAAAAAGATAAATATATCCACAAAATAAAATTAAAATAACCATGACACGATAAAAGTTTTTGGGTGCCCAAAGCTCCTAAGAAAATGGGCATTCCCATTAGTGAGAAATTGTGCAAGAATTTAACCAGATATCAGATATTAAGTTAGATATTTGTGGAACTAACCATAGGAGTATTTTTCCCAAATCCTGTACTCCATTGGTTTAGACAATTGACTAAAGGTAAAAAAAGGTAACAAGGGTTTTTATAGATCACAATTTCTTGTTTAAAAACAAGCCGGCAATCCGGCTCGAAGGACCGTGTAGAAGTTGGGAAGATAGTCAATGATACTGCTGCGTTTAAGGTAAAAATAAATGTATTTAACGGAGGAAGGAAGGAAGGAGCGAGAGGGAGCACACGCGATGACCGCTAATCGAGACCTAATTGCTAAATTGGTATTAATTTATAAAGTTATGTAAAAATGCTTAGTTGTCGATAGTGTATGGTTTCACCGTACACACGTTATAACCAAATTAAATTTATTTTTTCAATTTTTACATTAGTTTCTTCTTTTTTATGTTAAACTTTATCATTTATTCTTAAATTACTCTTCGTAGATGTAACTGCTTGAGCACAATTGTTTAGTTCGATTTTTTATACTAAAATAACATTTTGTAACTTGTCTATTCAGCCCAAAAAGACAGGTTCTCTAAACGTCAACGATTTGTAACGTTGCTAAATTGAAGAGTACAACTGCGTTGTAATATGGCAACTGAAGTGACATGTATTACGTTTAATCGGTTAGTTGATAGCTCTCTCGTCAGGTGGTTTATTTTGTTTACCTCTTAATAAACCGCCAAAGCTCGGGAGTGAAACTACATCGAAAGAATGGGTTATTTTAGCCCCTCGTAAAACAATCTAGTATTTGCATTCGATAGCAATTTTTTGCTATATCATTACGCTACGACGCGCGACGTAAGGGTGGGTTAAATTTCACGCGGGAAAAAGCTAGTCACATATATTAATTGTCGTCATATTAATATAACCATCCATTAATATGGATGAGTTATGAAATCAGATATTATTGCCGAGCTGTTCATAGTAATTATTTATGCTCGTGACTGTACTTGTGAGATTCGTTAATTTTCCAATTCTCGCTCACTTTACGTCCACATCGAGGTGCAGTCATTGTGGATACGGCCCGCGTGCACGGCGTAGTAACCACGGTATGTGGTGAGGATCGTTTCTCCGCACCAAGTCCTCGCTTTTGTGAAAAATCTCACATCTTGCTCGAACAGCGCTCATAGCGCAAACCACTCGTTAGGTGTATAACAAAAACACTGTTTAACAATGCAAATTTTTATTTTCGAATAGACTAAGGATTTTATATATTTTTTTTAAGTACATATTTCTGTATAATTTTAGCGCAGTCATCGTAAAGAACTACCTCAAGGGGGTACTAGAAATTATTTAAATGCACAGTATGAACAAACATGTAAATGCAACATTGGCGTTCCTACTTAACGGCATAGGTTCCGGGCAGATTGGAAGGGTCTATCTGCAAAAACACAGGCTGGTTGTTGAGGTTGCATGAGTAGTAGCACTTTCCTTTAGGTGTCCCGTCTTCCATCATCAGCATCTTCAGGTCCAGATCTGCTGCGACTGTTTTTTGGATGTCTGTGAAAAATATTAGGTAAGTTAGATTATCTTTGTCACATTTGAGGGTACTTTAAGTTGAACCAGTTGATGCTGGTTCACAATAACGATTGGAACACAATAACGTCTCTGCCCTCGATCAATTAATTATAAATGACAAATCATGACCTATGAAAAGAGGAATGCAGAGACGATAATCGTAGTTCTATAATGAAAATTGAATCTATAAAAAAATCGTGACTCATAAAAACCATTAATTCTTTTTTTCAAGTAACTTATTCACATACCTGGTAGTTTGAGATGAAGAAGCCGTCAAGCGTCCCGTTTCTATCTTCCTAAACTTAAAAGATGTAAGAAAACTGGATTCTTGACTTGAGGTATATTTTCTTCTCTCGCAGTCTAAAATATTCCACGAAATGTTTTTCTTCCGTGAAGTTTTTATTCTGTCAGCTGAACTGTCCATTATAATTTACATTAGTTGATGGTGATTGGCGAGACCGCAATGCGTGTCGCGTCGCTGCCATGGTCTTTGTGATCGGACCGGTACTGCTGCACCTTGCTAAGAACAAACATAGTGTCCGCGTATTCCCAACAGAGCTGTTTACGCTTGCCCACTAGTTCGTAAGGACAGTGATTGTTGCACTCTTGTTTATTTTGACTTGTCGGAACCGTATGAATAATTTTCAAAACTCTTGAAGTAATTAATCTAAACTGCGCTAAGCACACAGATGTTTAGCAAACACGTTAACTCAAAGTATATATATAACAAAAGCCATTATTTTGTTAAACCCACGATGCCACCAAAAGTTTTGTAATTTACATAAGATTTTGGTGATTTCCGTATCACTTGCTGTCTTGGAAATTGTTGTTGTTGTTGATTGTTGTTGTATTGTTGATGCAGAAATTTCGTAGTACAAATTATTAACTAAAGCGGCATCCATTGGATTTGTTACGTGATCCGTTCGTTTCTGTTTTGTCGTTATTTTTCGGAAGCTGCACTAGAGTGCAAATCATCATCGTCATACTGCCACTTAGCCAAACAGTCCACCTGTAAAAAATCAAATAACACTAATAGTAAAATTTATTTCAGTAGATGTAGGTACTTAACGTTATTTCTTTATGGTTTTAAGGCGCCGCTCCACAACAGCCCGCGGCTAAGCAACTCACGTGTACTTCGATTATGTTTCGATTTGTATGAAAGCGTAGGGGTGGCTTCATCTCAGAATACCCGATTCTCAGAAAACCAGATTCTCAACGGCCACTGCGACTCACGGTCACGGCCCAGTGCCATGGCAGAGTTGTAAATCTTTCGAAACAATGGACAAAACCATGGCTTACTACTTCAAGTCAAGGTGAACACCATCTTTGATTCGGTTTCCTCCTACACCACACGTTGATCTCCGAATATATGGACTGCGGTGAAAGATTTGTCTGGACAGCTTGGTCGACCTGTCAGCGGCAATCGACATACGAGACAGTGAACGTCGTGAGATTACTTTCCAATGTACCAACTGTTCGCAATAGACTAAAGTCCACTAGATTCGCACCTGGTAAAGCACCATATTATGGTGCTTTTGAAAACACGGCGTATCTTAAGATCACATGGAAGCAGGTATATTCCCTCCGACGATCTAAGGAATCACTTGATTGAAAAGAACAAACAACAGACGGACGCAAGACATCCTCTTTACTTCCTCAGCAAAAGTAGAAGCAAAGTGAAAAGCCGCGACAGCTTCCTAAAGTCGACCGAAGCCGTAACAGGCGGCAAAAACGTACGAAACAAGACTGGCCTGCCATTGCCAATCTGAAAATCTGCCATCTTGGATTTCGAACGCAGATGGCTGCCAGTAGGTAAGTACCTACAACTTATCCAAACGGGGATACTCCAAACATACCGTTCCGTGCCTGTTCTTATCCTATTCCATGTAGGTAGCTATATAAACAGACTCTGTACGAAACCTGATAACACGCTCACGGATCGGACAGGTTTTTTTACAAGTTGTATACATACATTGTTCACGCAACACATGAACATGTTGCTGAAACACAGCTATGTTTCCGATATTTACGGAGCTTAATGGTTACACCAAACGTGGTTCCGAATCGCTTAACACTTCATTTTTTGACAAATAATACTGACTGCTTTTGTAAGATGAGCCCCTGATCTATCCCCGTTATGTCGAAAACACATTCGCAGTCATCTTGGACGTGCTATACGTGCGGATTGGTATTATTCGGCAAAGTCGGGCAGTGAAAATCAACTGCAACATGCCAATTCAGCGAAGATAGATGCGGAACGGAGTTTTCCTATCGGCACGAGTCGAATGAAAGTCGATTTAGTATGTTTCGGGTCGGCTTTGTTGCTCAACAAATCAGCCGAATCTAACCTTATGTACCGACCAGAACGAGTGTGTTGCACGCCTTAGGTACACAGGATTTAAAATAAACCAAGGTTCCGAATAACATGACACATAAATATTCAAATAGCACCTAAAATAATTATAACCACAGAAGGCGTTGCACTAGATAATAAGTAGTTAAGTACGAGCTTTTCAACTGAATAAGCTAACAAAAGTTTGTCCAAAAAGTAAAACGCTACAAAGTGAAAAATAACTTTAATTTCGGAAGAAGGTAGCAAAAACCAAAAAATACAAAACCAAAGACTTCCGTACTATTATTGAAGCTAACTCAAAAACTTCCAAAGTTAATAAAATTTATATGGGACCAATGCGCGAAGAATTATTTTTTTCATTATGAAAGATTCGGCGAAGTAGCTGTAGTAGGTACTATTTGTATGTACGCTAACGCACTAGTTCCGAACTGCGTCCGTCCAAATTTAAATCAGTTAGTTGGATTCTTAAAGACCCCGTCGAGGCGATTTTAGAGTTACGGTTATGCTGCATTCAAACAAGCAACAAACTGTTATCTGTATTTTATAATTATGTACATTTTTAACTGTCGGTGTACCTATGCAAAGGTTTTCTTCGGTAAATTCTTATCAGACACCAATCGAGTTTCCAAGGGTAATAATTGGTTTCGATTCCCAAGATAATCTAAGTTTTAGGGAAAATCTTAGAATTGACAATGACCGTGACGTATTGCGCCCATGCGCGGTGCTTGGAGCGAGTAAGGTTTGAACGGAGTACCAATACCAGAATATATAGAATCCTCTTCACCGTGTCCGGTGACAGTGACCCAGACTAATTTTCTTTCCTTTCGTGAGCTCTAGCAAAGGTAAACTTGGTCCTGAAACCCCGGTCACACCGTGTACAGAAGAACTAATCAGCGTCATTGTATGAAGGCTTTGGACGACTTTTGCGTATTTTGCGCTTCTTGTCTAGGTTTTCAATACTATTAGTTCCAAAGAGTTAAGTTGCTTCGTGGATATCAAATACCAAAATAAGTAATGCCTTAAAATTATGAAAATATTAATAGAAAAATATGTTGTAAATACGTTATCCGCTATACCTGTCAGTCCTTTTACTAATCCTCCTACTGCTTTTGCTGTCTTGCCTACTGCACCTCCTACTTCTGCTCCTGCACTTTTTACTAATTGTCCTACTCCTCCTACCGCTTGTCCTGCTCCTTTTGTTACTTCTCCAATAGCATTTTTTACATCTGCTCCGGATGTTGTTTGTTCGTCCGATACGTTTGAGTCGGAGGCAGTTGTGTCATCTGTAAACAAATCATTATACTAATAGTAAAATTAATTTCAGTAGGCGTTGGTAATGTTATTTCATGACGGCTTTAAGGCGCCGCTCCACAGTAGCCCATTTGATGAAAGTGTAGATGGGATCATCCATTGCGACCCCCGGCCACGACCTAGTGCCATGGCAGAGTCACAAATCTGTCGAAACAATGGACAAAACCATAACGCCCCTGCGCGGTGCTGGGAGCGAGCAAGGTTTGAACGGAGTACCAATACCAAAATATACAGAATCCTCTTCACCGTATCCGGTTACAGCGACTCAGACTAATTTTCTTTCTTTTCGTGAGCCCTAGCAAAGCTTGGTCCTGAAAACCCGGTCACACCGTGTACAGAAGAACTAATGAGCGTCATTGTATGAAGGCTTTGGGCGACTTTTGCGCTTCTTGTTAAGGTCTTCAAGACGATTTGTTTCAAATCATTCACTTGCTTTGTGGATACCAAATACCAAAATAAATAATGCCATAAAATTACTGAAAAAAAAGACATACCTTCTTTTTTGTTTCCCACTTCTCCGATTGCATCGCCTACATTTTCTGTCAAAGTCAAAATCATTAATTTTTTTAATGCGGTAGTACAAAGGTGGTAGGTAAATAAATATTCTTGTGCGATGACGCGTCTTTCCATTCTGTACAAGGCCAGACCGCAAGGGTGTGAAACTAATCGCGTATAAATTGGAAATCATTTTTTTTTCTAAAGTCTTCTTCTACCGTGACGTATTGCGCCCCTGCGCGGTGCTTGGAGCGAGCAAGGTTTGAACGGAGTACCAATACCAGAATATATAGAATCCTCTTCACCGTATCCGGTGACAGTGACCCAGACTAATTTTCTTTCCTTTCGTGAGCTCTAGCAAAGGTAAACTTGGTCCTGAAACCCCGGTCACACCGTGTACAGAAGAACTAATCAGCGTCATTGTATGAAGGCTTTGGACGACTTTTGCGTATTTTGCTACTATTTGTTTCAAAGTGTTCAGTTGCTTTGTGGATACCAAATACCAATAAATAATGCCTTAAAATTACTAAAACATTAAAAAAAAAACACATACCTAATAACCCTCCTGCTGCGTTTGTCACTCCTGTTACTATTGTGTCTAGTGTTTCTCCTGTTTTATCAATTGTTTGTCCTACTGTGGCTCCTACTCCTCCTACTATTGCTCCTCCTACTCCTACTGCTCCTTTGACTACATCTGTTAGTCCTCCTAATACTTGTTTTTTGCCGTTTATTATTTGTTTTACCGCTGAACCGTCGCTGCTCGTTTCGGAGGTTCCGTCGGTGTTCTCATCGGTGGCATCGTCGGTGTTCTCATTGGTAGCATCGTCGGCGTTCGCTTCGGCGGTTTCGTCGGTGATTGTACCGTCGGTTACATCGGGAGACTCATTTGTTGACTCAGAGATTGTTTGAGCGAAGGCAAAAGCCGCCTGGAACAATTTAATTCAGTGCTAATTTGATAGTAGTTAATAGTATATACAGTCAACCGCACGTCCTTGCGTAGTATCAACTTATCATTGACAGCGCCTTTATGTGGTAGCAGTAAGTTCGTTTTTCGTATTACAACCGTAACAAGTCTGTTCCACTGTCACTGAACCAGAATGTTTTGTGCATTGGTGTTTTGAGGATCATTTTGATCTACGGTTTTCATAGAGTAATGTGAGTTTATGATATTTTTCTGCTACAAATACATAAACATGCATAGTTTTTCAGTTGACGATGTAAGATAAGTAAGTAAAATCTTTCAATGAAACAATCGTTTTTAAACAACCTTAAAGCGAAAATAAAGCGTTAGACATTGTGATGTCTAACATTTAACTTTCTTACTTCTTTTTTAACTTCAGGTTTTAAGATTCACTACGAGGTAGGGTAAGTAAAACAACATTGGTTTCACGTAAAGTTTTATCGCAACAGAACTAATTAATGGGCTCTCTACAAGTATGGAACACTCGTGCAGGTACTTATATGTCTATGTAATAAATGGTTCACTATCTTATTCGAACATCTCTAAATTATTGAACGGGATGCAATTTCAACGTAGGCACAGTTGAAGGGACTTTACAATTTTCCTGAATATTTAACCAAGAACAATTCCATTCCGAAAAATAGAATATTTTCATGTTTTTGAGGTAAACAACCGGTTTCGTGTTTGAAAATTAAAAGCCAAGAATTTGTCAAATTCGAAGTTAGTACTTAAGGCGAAAGCGTCAGGGTAGCCCGCGAAATTAAAATTTTCTTAGGTACGTTTTTTGGCTCTACAGAATTTTAATCATTAGAATCAGCAATAGAACTCCTTAATTTAGAATTGGCATCGAATGTCATGATTTCATGAAATAGTCATTCAATAAGGTAATATGAACTAAGAGAGTTGTATCGGTGATTTTTAAGATGGGCTAGCGCATCCCCCATGAATCACCATTCCTACACTTTTCTTAGCCCGTGAAATTCTAAATTCCTAATTCACCAGCCGTTAGGGTAAGATTCGCAGACTGTTCCTACTTAGACTTTGCTGAGTAAGCGTTTCATACGAATATGATCTTTACTCTTACAATTTTAATGGTTATATTCGTATGCGACGCTTAGCTAAGTAATATCAGAATGTGATCTGTGAATCTCACCCTTAGCAGCGCCATACTAAACGAAAGTAATCAACAGTCAGACATTTTTAAAATGATAAAAAAGAAAATGTACTTACGAATGCGACCAATACGACCAATACCAGAGCAGTCTTCATGTTGGAAGAGAATTATTTGTTACAATGATTGTCGAAGCACGTCTTTATAACTCGCTGATGAGCAACTTGTAACTTTGGTCACAAAACGCAGCCTTTTATATGATCCGAATATTAGTTTAGCTTTTACACCTGCGCAAACACGGGACCGAAATGTAAACTGAAATGTAATTAATTTATAGGAACTAGACGCATCTTAATACTTCCTGTAGACTCAGGATGGTTCTAGAATGTCTGCAAAGTATAATAATATGCACTTGATACAATAATATGTAGGTATGTGTGTGTGTAGCTGCTGCCGTGTAGGTACCGAATTGTTTCTTTTTTAATACTAAATGTAGTTATTCCTTACAACATCAGCTATCTGCCAGTGAAAGTCCCGTCACAATTGGTCCAGCCGTGTCGAAGATTAGCCGGAACAAACAGACAGACAGACAAAATTAAAAAATATAGTTTTTTTGGTACCTATAATTACCGATACTTTCATATGCATTTAGTAAAAAGCTTATTTTGACATTACAAACAGACACTTCGCAGAGCGACTTACGAGTCGTAAGTCGTAGGTTCGAACCCAGGCAGGCGCTTTACTTTGTGTACATAAACTATTTTCTCACCACAGCTCACAAAACGGTGAAGGAAAACATCGTGAGAAAACCGACATGTTCTAGAACAAAAACCGGCCAAGTGCGTGCCGGGCCACGCACAATGAAGGGTTCCGTAGTTGGGATGAATCAATCCCAAATACAAACTTAACATTGTAGTTGAAATGTATGTTCTCCCATGCATTCCAACTGCAAATGTAAGTTTGTATGCACAATATTGAGAGATTTACCATGTTATTTTAAGACCATTCATAGATTTCTTATAGGTTTTCCTGTAATCTATGAGTAAAGAACCATTCCCTGTAACTTTTTTTAAATTTTAGGTCCTGTAGTTTCGGAGATATAGATTTCGACGGCACGGTTGGCGCAGTGGTTAAGCGATTGACTGCTGCGCTGGGTGTCGCGGGTTCGATTCCCGCACGGAACAAATATTTGTATGACCTACAAGTAGTTGTTCCGGGTCTGGCTGTTTGTGTATGTGAGTTTAAATGTTTGTAAACGCACCCACGGTACAGGAGAAATTCCTAGTGTGAGGCAACGTTTAAAAAAAAACCGGCCAAGTGCGTGTCGGACCACGCACAATGAAGGGTTCCGTAGTTGGGATGAATTTATCCCAAAAATAAACTTAACTTTGTAGTTGAAAAATATGTTCTCCCATACGGAATGTATGGGAAAACATGTTTTTGCAACTGAAAAGTTAAGTTGGTCGATTATTACTCGTTAACCTGTAGAGCCTACTTAGCTGTGATAGTTTTCCTTTTAATTTCGTTATATCAGCTACTGTTGTGATTTTTTTCACATACCCAAAACTAACCATTTAGCCGGCAGGGGGGGGGACACTTGACTCTAACAAAAATTAGCACTTTAAAGCTTAATATTTCGCAAAAGAATCCCTGAATCCAAAAATGGTTTTCACAAACTCACAATATTTTTGAAGGACCTTTCCAATGATACCCCTCACCATGGGGTAAAAAAATAAAAAAATAAACATTGCCACTTTACGTGTATGAGAGGTACCCTAAAAAAAATGTTTTTCATAATTTTGTTTTACCACTTTGTCGGCGTAATTAATATGTATATCTATGCCAAATTACAACTTTCTAGTACTAAGGGTCTCGGAGCTAGACCGCGGACAGACAGACAGACAGACAGACAGACAAACAGACAGACGGACATGACGAAACTATAAGGGTTCCTTGTTTACTACGGAACCCTAAAAAAAGATAATGGTAAATTTTCATCGAATTTCTTAAATATCTTTAAAAGTGTTTATTTTAAAATTGTATAAAAAATATTTTTAATTTTCTCGCAACAAGCCCTTTCATTTGATTTGCCACACGTTACTGTTAGCAAAACTTTTTAGTGACCTCTGAGTTTGTTTCGGTTTTTCTTCTCAGAGTAGTCGATTACGAAACACTCAACTAGTTTTATTTTAAAAAATAATTTATTTATGACATGTAAACGTGTAATTTAATCACTCAAACTAAAAAAATGCATTTAAAAAATTTACTTAAAAAATACAGCTACTACTTATAGTAAAATAAAGTGAAATTTATTCAAAACTCAAAACTCAAATCATTTATTTCAATTAAACCATTTACAGGCACTTTTGAATTGTTAAGGAATCGGTCAGTCAGAAATAAGTATGAAGCTAGTTGCCCATTCCAAAGCGTAGTAGGTACCTATGAAGAAGAACGGGCAAGAAACTCCACGGACACTCTTTTAAATAAAAAATCGTTACAAAATATTGGTTACATCATTCATGTTGAAATTATACATGTGAGAACAATGTAGAAAGACGTGCACATGAGAAGCGTCCGTAATAAAAAGATAAAAAAGAAAAAATCAAAAAAATTAAAATTAAAAATAAGCCCTGGCAGCTAAGAGATGACCAGTCCCAACTGACGGCGCCCGTTCACGAACATGACGCATGGATTAGCACCATTCAACTCAACCATTTTGAAGGGAGCTAAATGATCCAACACACGCGCCACCATCAGCGAAACATTTGAGTGAGCATGACATACTCACAGCCGCCAGGGCACATTCAAGTCAATGCAAGACATATTACCCGGTAAATGGTAACTCTTTAGTACATAGTGCTCACATAGTGTGCTATGCAATTATATAATACAAAAGAGATTGAGTTTACACAATGCAAAGATGGTCTTACAATCTTCAGCAGCTCCAACAGTATTTGCAAATGTTAATCAATTAGTTGTGGTTGTGGAGCAGGACCAGCATTGAGCCAAGCATTTTTATCAGTGATGTAACCCCCCAACGTATAATATGCCTGCCTGCATAGTGTGCGTTTTATATAAGATTTGAATTTCGTCTCATTTAGTTGAAGTATGTGGGGAGGAATTTTATTGTAACATTTTAAACAGTATCCCATGAAAGATGAATCTACTTTAGCCAGTCTGAAACCTGGTTGAACTAATAGGTCCCTATTTCTAGTACTATAATTATGTCTATCACCTCTTTTGCTAAAAAGATGTAAATTCTTTCTTACGTACATGATGTTTTCATAGATATATTGACAAGGTACCGTCATGATGTTAATATCCTTAAACAGTTTCCTTAGAGAATCGCGCCTGCGGAGACAATATATGGCTCTGATCGCTCTTTTCTGGAGAATAAAAATAGACTCGATGTCTGCAGCCCGTCCCCACAGTAAAATACCGTAGGATACTATGAAAGTAGCTGAAATATACTAGCCTCGCGGTATCTACATCAGTAAACTGACGGATTTTTCTGACAGCATATGCTGCTGAACTTAGCCGTCCTGCAAGAGATGTTAAATGAGGACCCCATTGCAGCCTTGAGTCGAGCGTGATCCCTAGGAAAATAGTTTTATCAACGAATTCTAGTTTCTCTTGATTCAATACTATCTCACAATCACTACTTTTGACATTTGGTAAAGAAAATTTTATGCACTTAGTTTTTTTTCCATTTAATACTAAATTATTAGCAGTGAACCAATTTTGGACCTGCAGTAGGGCGTTATTTACGTCGTTAAAATTTGTAGCACGTCTATCTACCTTAAAAATTAAAGAAGTATCGTCAGCAAATAACACCATTTGTGGTTGATTTTTTAATAAATGGAGTAGATCATTAATGTATACTAAGAACAGGAATGGACCCAATATCGAGCCTTGTGGCACACCTAATTTTACTTTTAAACCTAGTGAATTGATACCGTTTATTTGAACTTGCTGTTGTCTATCATTTAAATAAAATTTTACTAAATTGAGTGCAAGTTTTCCAAGTCCGTAATGCTCTAGTTTCAAGAGTAAGGTTTCGTGATCGACGCAATCAAATGCTTTGGAGAGGTCACAAAAGATCCCTATGGCATCTTGGGCCTCTTCCCACGCGTAAAAAATGTGTCTTAATAGGATTACACCAGCGTCGGTCGTACAACGTCCTTTGGTGAAACCATACTGTTGATCGTGAAGGATTTTATTTGTGTTAAAATGATTGAGCATTTGATTAAGCATTACTTTTTCAAACACCTTGCTGAATACCGGCAACACGGATACGGGTCTATAATTATTGGTGTCTTTACTGTCCCCGGATTTGAAAAGTGGTATTACCTTACTGTATTTCATTAAATCCGGGAAGACTCCTTGATCCACACACAAATTAAATATTAAGGATAAGTAAGGCGCTATGGTCTCAATTATGGAGGTACAGACTTTAATGGACATCCCCCAAAGATCTTCGGTCAATTTGATCTTGATTTGTTTAAAAGCTTTTATTACCGTTATGGGGTTAATATGCTTAAAGTTAAATTCAATCGGGCATGCTGAAACGTTGGCCCTTACTAAATCAAAAGAGAGTGAGGGCGAGGAGTTTAAGGTTTCAGTAGTTTTAAGTGGGATACTGGTAAAGAAATTTGACGGCACGGTTGGCGCAGTGGTTAAGCGATTGACTGCTGCGCTGTGTGTCGCGGGTTCGATTCCCGCACGGAACAAATATTTGTATGACCTACAAGTAGTATTTAAAAAAAAAAATTACAAATTCTTGAGCAACTTCTTTGCTATCGCAAATGAGACCACCACATGACGTCTTCAGTGTATAATCAGAATTATGCTTTTTGTTTCTGTTCGTTTCATTATTGATAATTTTCCAAACCGTCTGTATTTTATTGTCTGCTGATTTAACCTTGTTGCTAATGTATAAGGCTTTAGCTGCCTTACAAGTGTTCTTAAAAGTTCTAGAGTAAGTAGCAACATACTTTTAAAAGTTTCCGTGTTAATATAAGGCTTAAGGCCATACAGCTCGAAAAGTCTATCCCTACTTTTCCTGAGTCCTGTAGTTGCCCAGTCACTAAATATAAACTTAGGGCTGATAGTTTTAGTGTTCTTTTTAAAACAATTATTGAACTCGGATTGGACTAACGAAAGAATTCTTTATACAAAATATTAACATTGTTCATTGTAAGGACTTGATTACTTAACTTACAAACTAAAGTGCTATTATATTTATTTAAATTAACAGCTGTTATTGGTCTGAATTTGATCTGCACTTTTTGTGATGGTATGTTAGACTCAAAAGTTACGGATTGACCACTGTGATCCGAAGGGAGATAATTAACTATGGCTTTATCTAAATAGTCGCAGCAACAAAACACATTATCAATACATGTAACAGTACATGTAGTTATTCGGGTCGGTTCCACAAACACATGTGACAAATTGAATGATTTGAACAAATTTAAAAATCTACCGGTATTTGAATTATTTTCTAAAATATTAATGTTAAAGTCACCACAAATAACTACTGATTTATTACAAGTTGCAAGTTTTGCCAAAACATCTTCCATTACAGACTCAAATATAGAGTAGTTTTGATAATTTGGGGGTCTGTAAACGCACACTATAACATGCTAATCTAGCTCAACACAAGACAGTTCAATGTTATGTTCAACCGACAGTTCAACTATGTCATTACGGGTTTTTGATTTAATACAACTTTTAATTAAGATTAATGAACCTCCACGCAGCATTGATTTTCGGTTAAAACAACTGGCCACACTATAATTCTCATAGTTAATTAACATTTCATAATCTTTTAACCAATGCTCAGTTAAACATATAATGTCAAACATTGTTTTTTCTAAAAACAATTCAATTTCCAATTGTTTGGAAGAAAAACCTTGAATATTTTGATGTAATAATTTCAAGGATTTCTGCTTAGCCCCTTTTGTACAGTTAACTATGTTAGTGCTAGAAAATACCTTTTTGTTATTAAGTTTAATTATACTGTTATTGGTACCTTCTGTTGTCTTACAAACTAGTTTAAACTAATTGTGCTAACCACCTTAACATTAGTACTATTACTAATTGTGGTACTAATTCTATAAGACTTCGACATACTAATTATGTCTGGGTTAATATTAAAAGCTAATAGCCTAGCTATTTGACTTCTAAAACTAATGGGCAGATATACACAGTATCCCTAGTCGACCTGAGCTTATCAACAAAAATGTTGGTGTCAAAAAATATAAACTTGTCACTATGGTGACTAACTAAGAAATGCATGTAATTATTTAACATGTGAATGTAGTTGTTTTGTCTGTTTGACAAGTGCTCAAAATATGGAAAAGCACACAAAATTATTTTCTTACAATTTAACTTCAATAGTTCGGTGACACTATCAGTAATATCATCTTTATTAACATTAAAACTATTACCTATTAATACAGTAATAATGGCATTAGGATCATATTCCTTCCTAGTTATTGAAGACATTATTTGTTTGTAGGAATTCTGAGGCCTACAATAGTTTTCAGAAGAATGACTCAGGTTGTCACTAAGTAATTTTCCTAAACCTTTTCCAAAACTATCAGAAAACATAATGGAGCGGTAACAAACTTTACCATTACAAGGGGGAGAACTAATTTCTGTCTGAACTACTTGCAATGGATCTTGTTTAACATCTGGTAAATCTTTATGCGGAATAGAGATCTGAGCACTACCTGACTGGTACGGGTCCTCCGTTGCCTCAGGTTGGAGAGTGCCAAGATTGGATTTCCTATGCAATGATGATATAGGGCTGCTGGGAGTCAGCAGGTCCACTTTATCTACATTAGAATTGCACATTTCCACTAACTCATTTGCAGCAAGGATGTGCTCCTGAATTTGTTTTTCAGATCTCACATACTTAGTGTAGAGTGACTGTGATGCTTCTAGAACCTGAATTTCAGACTGTAACTGTTGAGTGTCAAACTCATAAATGTTCTTACTGTCTTCTAATTTAATTTTATAGTTATCTAATTTTTTTATCAGAAAACCACGTTCCTTCCTTAGTTTAATATTATTGGAACTGTGTTTTTGTTGTTTTCTATATTTATTGCATTTATTAATGATTTTATTTAGCTTTGCATATTTCTTAATTTTATTTTGACTTACTTTATAACTACTATTATTATGTTTCATCATCGAATCTTCAGTAAGGTCTATTGTTATTAAGGAATGCGGGTTGCAAGTAGTGTTTAATAATTCATTATACAAGTTATTATTTTCCTTAGCCTGAGTACATTCTTTTTGTTTCTGTAAATGATTAATTCGTACATTTGCATGAATTAATTCTTCTTCTAGGTCCCTGACCTTACATAAAGCCTCCTCATATATGTTACTGCAGTTGTTGAAACCATTTGTGACCACCCGCAGTTTGTCCCGTTCATCAACAACAACCAGGTATTGCTGATGAAGGTCCACTAGCTCCAGTTTTAAGCCTGTGTTTTTGAAAACGACCTTCTCGACTTCCTTCTCACTTTTATCTATCTCCTGTAACAGCTGTTGACATTTACTGTTTGAAGCCTCAAGATCCTGAATGGCCGTTCTCAATTTAAGCTCCAACTCCTGAGCAACAGCCTTACGGGTCATCACAGGCATGGTTTCAGGAATTAGTACAGAAAGTAGAATTAAAGGAACGGTGAGAACTACTTAGACAGATAAACAAAAAAGGAAAGCTAGAAATGAAAGGAAAATGAGAGAAATTAGTGTTGCTTTATAGAGAAATGAGGTAAGCTGTTAAATATAATTGAACTGCAACTTGATTTGATCAAATACTAAGTTATATTGATTCTATTTTCTTATGATTTTAGGACTTTGACTTATGTGGGTAGGATGCCTAGATTAAAATAAAATTTAGTTTTTCATAAAGATGATGCAAAAACGGTAAACAACGTTCTTGTTGTTGTGTATTCTAATACTATTATGCTATAGATTAAAACTATTTCGAAAATTCACTACATAAGTTTCGTTATCATAAATGTGAACAAAGCGACTTAGACACACTGCTGAGTTCCAAATCAACTAAGAAAAGTGATTCTAGGTATCAATGAAAGCGTGTTACAGAGTCTATGAGACGACTGCGTGGTAATTAAAGAATAAAAGTAACAATACTCCCCCTTTAAATCCGCAGGTCGAACATCAGCTGTTCGTGATAGGTTACCGGTAACGGTGGGCAACCAAACACTGTGTTTTACTAAGAATATTTTCAGAAAAACAATAATCCTGAGTATTTATGCAGTTACTTTACATTTAGTTATATTATTTCACTATAATTATACTTAAAAATAATTAAAACTAATTTTATAATACAGAACAAAATTTTGACATGTCAATCGAGCAGTGTTGCAAAGAGGTTTGCATGGATACAAATAAACATTTGGTGGGTACAGTATAAATTAGATGTAGGTTACTAATTCGTGTCTTTGTTAGGTACCTACCTACATGAAAATCGGAATGCATTACCTAGTATTAGATGGGTTGATAAAACTGTAAATCAACTTTTTTTGTAAAAAAATCGGTTTCGATTCCGACTCAGAACGCTTTTCCAAAAATGCAGTTTAGTTCTGAGTTGAGCGACACGACCTACTGACAAAATACATGCACTAACTGGACAGGTCCACTCAAATCTGTGTGGTTCTTCACCATTTTAGAGACTAATCTACACGGTCCTCATATGTTCTGACCAATATTATGTCTGGACTTTAAAAGAGACTGCGACCTCTGAGCTCATTTGATATGATTTGAAAAAGTGATTCCGATATCCTATTTTCGGAATAACCAATTTCATTTAATTTCATCAATATACGTCACTGTCAATTCTCTTCATTTTCTGACTTTTGCCCTTACTTGTACTGTGAGACCTTGCTTTTTGCCAAATTTCATGATTCTAGGTCAACGGGAAGTAATTATTATTTGCGAGTATCAAAATATGTCGCATAAATGGCCGTCTTTTTTGATAAAAACTTAATATCTTCATCTTCACACTTAGGCGATATTTATAATAATAGGTTATTTTTGTTCTTGGAATAGAATGTTGTTATTATATTCTGTAAATAATTAAAAAAAATAGGAAAGTTCGATTAATCTATGGTATCTTCAGAACTTTCTGCTCCGATTCCAAAAATTCTTTCACTAATGGCACCGCCTACAAAGAGGAGCTGAGCTCAAATTTCACAAATAATTATTTAAATGTTAAAAGTTATACATTTAGTATTTATTTAGGTACAGACAAGAGCAACTTCCCTATTCATTATATATCCTTATTTACTATTTAAATTAAACTTCATTGTTATTTACTTTGTAGGTACACACTTGGATAAATATCTGCATGCAATGGCGTTCGAAAAGTTCATAAGTACCTATATTTACTTTAATGTCTTATTTTATTTGCATTCTGAGAAGAAAAATATAGTAACGACGTATCTAGTGACAGTTGTGCATATAACAAATATTATGTTCAGTAAGAAAGTATACAATACGTGTCTGTACCAACCGGAAGAAAAATAGCAAAAAAAAAACTTAATGTTGGTCCTTTTGTTGTTTTAATCTAAGGCTATGGCATGGTTTGTCTGCATTCATTGGAATTGTGGCAAGCCAATAATTAGTGCATGAGACTACCAAATGGGGCTCGTGGCTAATTACCTACTTAATTACAGCCACAGGGTCGATCAAAGGTTAAGCTATGCTTGACGAGGTCGGTCCGTAGATGACTCCATAACATATCGAGACCCCTCCATGCTTCGGAAAGCATGCTAAACCGTTGGTCCCGGGCGTCATTTGTAGATCTTTGACAGTCGTTACGAAATAAAATTGTTTACTCTGTAAATAGGATATCGGAATCACTTTTACACGTCATATTAAAAAAAATAAGCTAGATGAGCTCGGTGTCTCCTATCTGACTACTCTGAGAAGAAAGGACGAAACAAACTCAGAGGTCGCAATCTCTTTTAAAGTCCAAACATAATCTTGGTTCAGACCATACACTTCGTAGATGCTATATACCTTGTCCGAAATGGTCCTCTGAGGAAAGAACCACACAGATGTGTGTGGAACTGTCCAATCAGTGCAAGCATTTGTCAGTAATCGTGGAGCTCAACTCAAAACTAAAGGAGCTCAACTCAACGAACAATACCAAAGAAAGGACATTTGGGTAGGCCGCATAAACTACTCAAACTGCCAGACCAACTAACAATAGAGAGAGAAAAAATTATAATAAAATGCACATAGTCCTCACATTCACAATAATTAAAATAATATAATACTTTATATAATTTTCAACAATGTCAATGTGTATATAAAACTGGTATATTTTGATGATTTTATATAATAATTAAAATGTCAAGTTTTATGGTTTTATCACAAGGCTTAGCAGAGCGAGCAGTTCAATCCCAAGCTTTTTTATCTTCTAAATAATCAGAAATTTTATAGTATCTGGCCTTTTTTTACAAAGTTTGGTTTTAATACAGCTTTTAAATCGTTTAATGGGTACCTAAGATTCGAATTTCAATGAGAAGTTTGTTGTAGACGCGTATACATTAACCCATGAACGAGTTGCCTACTCTGTGGAGACGTGTGCGATGTACAGCAAGGTTGTCCACGGAATTTCTGGTATTTAAACTGTGAATATCGAACATTCTCATAAAATTTGATAATTTTTTTACCTACATTCAACAGGTTTTAAAAATATATTGTGAGGCTACAGACAGAATGTCTATTTCTTAGAATTTTCCTTTAAGGGAATCTCTAGGACCTAGATTGTAAATGGCTCGAACAACCCTTTTCTGTAGCACAAAGATATTATTAATGTCCGCACAGGTTCCCCAGAGAAGAATCCCAAATGACATAAGACTGAAAATAACTGAAATAATTCTATCCTGTACCCCACAAGGAAAAACGGAACCGTTATAGGATCACTCGTGTGTCTGTCACGCCTAATTTGCTCCGAACCGAATGGACTGATCAAGTTGTGCACGAGTTGTGTTGTACACGGATGTGTATCGAAAATAAATGAATTTTGAATATGGGGGTCACTTTTGGGGGCAAACTGAAAAATAATAAAACAAAGTTTTGCAAACTATAAATTTAAAATAAATACCGTACTTTTAAAGATATTTAAGAAAATAGATGAAAATTGACCATTCCCCGCCCTCTTATCGCCGAAACTACAGAGCCTAAAATGTTGAAAAAAATAAATAAAATAGTTCTATTCATATAGATTACAGGAAAACCTAGGAGAAGTCTATGGTATTAAAATAACATGGTAAATCTCTCAATATTGTGCGTACAAACTTACATTTGCAGTTGGAATGCATGGGAGAACTTACATTTCAACTACATTGTTAAGTTTGTATTTGGGATTAATCATCCCAACTACGGAACCCTTCATTGTGCGTGGCCCTGCACGCACTTGGCCGGTTTTTGTTCTAGAACATGTCGGTTTTCTCACGATGTTTTCCTTCACCGTTTTGAAAGCAGTGGTGAGAAAATAGTTTATATACACAAAGTAAAGCGCCTGCCTGGGTTCGAACCTACGACCTACGACTCGTAAGTCGCTCTGCAAAGTGTCTGTTTGTAATGTCAAAATAAGCTTTTTACTAAATGCATTTTTTTTTTTTTCTGTTGGGCATCTCACAGCTGGTTCCGAAAACCGTGGCTGTTTAACCGGTCAATCCTGTGGTTGCCTTAAGCTACTACACTCAAAGCCTCCAGCCAGGGCACAAATAAACTAAGCTAAAGATTTAAGGATGAACGCTCACTAAGGGCACCCCCTGCGGGGTACGAGCCTCGGCTTAGGGCGTTATCCGGAGGGAGGACATCAAAAGATGGGACGGGCTGGATCAAAAGGTTTTGATCATTATTATTAGTCGGGGAATTTAAAGCTACGTGCACAGCTGCAACAACTGCTGGCACCTCGTTTTCGAGCAAGGGTCGGGGGGGAGTATTATTTACTCGGGGGCGCGGCGGTCGAGATCGCAAAGGACCTCGGCGGCGAGGTCGATATGACGGGAGGCGTCTGTGTTTGTACACTGTACTTGTTTCCCTATTGCTCTCCTGGAGGAGGGTTATGCTGCTTACTTGCCGGAGGATAAATTTAAGCCCGCCAGTTTGAAGATACCTTTGTTTCTCTCCAATGTACACAAAGATACATCGGAAAACGATATTGTGGAGTATGTGTTTTCGAAGATTAACGAAAAAGTTGTTCTACAAAAAATTAAAATGAAAAACGAAAAAGAATACAATGCGTATAAAATAATTATTTGCAATAACAAGTTAGACAAGTTCTTAAGCGATGAGTTATGGCCAGCAGGTAGACGTTTCAGACCTTACGAAAACCCTAGGTCTGACAAGGATGAAAACAGATGAAATGCCAGGCTGGGTTTCATTACATGGTGCGACTACGGAAAGCCCTCATCGGGTCCCGTTTATGACGCAATGGTTAAATCGTGGAAAATTTTCAAAGGAAAAGTAAAGTGGTGTCAAAACCACCAGGAACAGTTAAGGATGGATTCGCTGGCAAAGCACTATGCCAATGTAGACTTTAAAAGTTTCTGGAAAGGTACTAGTAAGCTAAATCCTAGGCCTGGTATTCCTGTGAGTATCGATGGGATTGCCAACCCAAAAGATATTGCTGGGTTGTTCAAGACCCGGTTTACCACACAATCGCCCCTGGGACCACCATGCGGGGAGCTCGATGCTCTTCCCAAAGATGAGGAGGTACCAACAATGGTCTTGGCGAAAGAGGTCAGGGCCAAAATTAAATATATGGCTAGAGGGAAATCCCCAGGGCACGGTGGGCTAAGCATCGAGCACCTACAGCATGCTGGTGCGCACTTACCACGAGTACTCGCGCTACTATTTAACTTGTGTCTGTCTCATTCGTACTTGCCCTCGGACATGATGCGGTCTCTGGTGGTGCCAGTAGTCAAGAACAAGACTGGAGACGTATCGGACGGGTCAAACTACAGGCCAATCTCTCTAGCCACCGTCATAGCCAAGGTACTTGACAGCGTGCTCAATTCGCATCTAAATAAGCATGTCAAACTTCATGATGCCCAGTTCGGTTTTCGGGCAGGGCTGTCAACGGACACGGCCATTCTTAGTCTGAAGCACGCTGTTAAGTATTACACTGATAGACAGACACCAGTCTACGCGGTCTTCCTGGACCTATCCAAGGCCTTTGACCTAGTCTCTTACGATTTACTCTGGCAGAAGCTAGGAGACACAACACTGCCGCCAGAGATCGCATCTCTCCTCAAATACTGGTACCTACACCAAGAGACTCGGGTGAGATGGGTGGGGAAGCTTTCGGAGCCGTACAGGCCGGAGTGTGGGGTGAGACAGGGGGACTGTCCTCGCCCTTGCTCTTCGGTCTCTATGTGAATGCCTTGGTCGAGCGACTCAGCAGCATGCGTGTCGGCTGCTATGTGGATGGTGTTTGTTTTAATAATCTAAGCTACGCGGACGACATGGTGCTGCTGGCTCCCTCGATCAATGCTCTCCGTAAGTTACTGGCTGTATGTGAGTCGTACGCGGAGTCTCATGGGTTGACATACAACACCAAAAAGACAGAGTATATCGTCTTCAGGTCTGGTGCCAGATGTCCATCTACGGTCCCTCCTCTGTTACTTAAAGGTCACCCAATAAATAGGGTGTATAAATTTAAATATTTGGGTCATCTGGTAACAGATTCCCTGAAAGACGATTTAGATTTGGAGAGGGAGCGCAGAGCGTTGTCAGTCCGGGCGAACATGCTGGCCCGCAGGTTCTCTCGATGTACAGTCGCAGTTAAAATTGCCCTTTTTAAGGCGTATTGCACAACACTGTACTCGGGGGCCCTGTGGTTCAGATATACCCAAAGTGCTTGCAATGCTCTGCGTATCCAGTATAATAATGCGTTCAGGGTGCTGTTGCGACTGCCACGCTTCTGCATGGCGTCGGCGATGTTTACCGACGCGCGCACTGACTGCTTTAACGCAGTATGGCGCAAGAAATCTGCCTCGTTACTTCGCAGGTTGCGTGACAGTCCCAACATCATTCTGCACTCGATAGCCGCCCGGGCAGATAGTCCGCTTGTTTGGGCGTTAGCCGATCGGACAAGATCTGTTTTAGTTATTAAGTACTAACATAGGCTAAGTAAGATTGTTACTAATAAAATGGACCTCATTTGTAGTCTGAATATATAAATAAATAATAATAAAAATAATATGGGGTCATCGGGATCTACGAGGATATGCCTTGGACGGCGAACATGACTGATTCTACTCGGGACATAACTGGCGGCCTCGACAACCAGAGGGTTGCTATGTTTGGCCGCGGACTCAAAGAAACGCTTGGAAAGGCGTTTTAGAAACTGGTGGATTGTGGGAATCTTTAGGTCGAGGTGGAGTGCCTCGTTCCTGACGAACCAGGGGGAACCTGTGGCACTACGGAGGAATTTATTTTGGACTGTTTGCATCCTATGGATATGACGGGGTTTCGCATGAGCGAAGACGGCACCCGCATAGGTCATGATCGGTCGAATGCACGCCGTGTAAACGCGCAATTTGCACCTAAGTGACAATTTGCTACGTGCATTCACCAGGTAAAAGAGTCTACCGAGAGCGAAAGAGGCTCGCGAACGAACCATCTTTATGTGCTCTGCGAAGGTCAAATGATGGTCTAGAACGACACCGAGATATTTAGCTCGCTTCTCCCAAGGGATCGGCTTGCCGAACTTGGTGATTGGTCGGGGGAGGGGGTTTTTGAGCCTTGAACGCGGCTTCGTAAAGAGAACCGCTTTACGAAGCTTTTATCGGGGTTGACTTCTATCCGCCATTTTGTAAACCAAGCTGCCAGTCTATTGACTGCGCGTTGGAGATTTAGGCGAATGATGTCGGGGGATCTAGAGCTGAAGTAGATGGCAGTGTCGTCTGCGAACAGACCCAACTGCGACCTACCACAACCTTTAGGGATATCGCTTGTGTATAGCGTGAATATGAGGGGGGACACCACAGAGTCCTGGGGGAAACCTGCGCGGATGGGACGGGGAGTGGATAACGCTCCTTCGATACGATAACGGAAGACGCGATTCGATAAAAAGTCTCGTAAGATGAGTACGAGACGATCTGGCACGCCGAGTTGGTACAGCTTGTATATTAAGCCGTTGTGCCAGACTTTATCGAACGCTTTCGCTACGTCGAAGAATACTGCACCGGTCATAGTCCCGCGTTGGAAGCCAGCGCTTATGGATTCTACGATACGGTGGGCCTGATGCACGCTAGAGTGCTCAGTTCGAAAGCCGAACTGTTCGTTGGGGATGAGGCCCTTGGTCTCGGCGAAATCTCTGAGGCGCTTATAAATAAGCCTCTCATAGATTTTTCCGAGAACCTTGAGCAGACTGATGGGACGGTAGCTAGAGGCCTCGGTTTTGGGCTTGCCGGGCTTTGGGATACCGATAACCGTGGCCTCTTTCCATGACTGGGGGAAGAATGTAATTTTCTTGACTTTATATTTTTATTTTATTAATGCGACATTATGATTACCACAACAATTTTGTTTGCGTTCTGGCGGGACGTAGTATGGACCAATATTTCTTTGTAAAACATCTGCATAATTTTTACCCTATGTTCACAAAATTAATAAATGAATTGAATTGAAAAAAATTGAAAAGATATTGTTGCTTAAGGCACCATTGAAGATGGTGGTCAAAAGCATTATTAGGTGGGCAGGGAATAGTTGGATAACCCTATTGGTGATGCCATCTGAACCGGGGGCTTTACGGACTTTAAGACCTTTGATGATGTCGTGCACCTCGTCCGGGAAGACGGGGGGCAGTGGACAATCAGGGTCATCGACGGGAGGGAGGGAGGCTCTACGTTCGACTTCGGCGTCGACCCTTTTCAGGTGAGCTTTGTCTACAGGTAGGGAACTGGGAGTGCATTGGGCCTCGAGGCTGTCTGCGAGGCATTCACCCTTTTCGGCATCGTCGAATGCAATGGATTTATCGGGACGGGTCAGGGGGGGCATGGCGGAGACTTGGGGAGACCTGAGTTTCCTCTGGAACTCCCAGAAGGCCTGATGGGTGGGCTCTAGTTCGCCGAGTAACTTTCCCCAGCTCGCGTCCCGCAGCTCCGCTATACGTGTTTTTACAGATCTCTGTAAATAGCGCATATGGGCTTTGTTGGCGTTACAGGGAAAGCTATCGTAGGCACGTATGGCCGCGTTCTTCTCAGTCAGTAATGCACGCACGTCGTCCGGCAAGCTCCAGCGACGGTCGTCCGTCGCTGGAACTTCCCTTGAACAATCGTTCAGGACGGTTTGTACGTGATCAGTGAGTGAGTCGATCGCGGCCGTGGTGTCGGCGACAGAGTCGATTTCAGCTGTGTGCTTACTTTCTTCCAGTCCGTGATCCTCTTAATGATAGGGGGGCGTTCGGGTCGGGAAGACCTATGCGGGGGTATAGTCTCATGACTACCGGGCGATGATCAGAGTCTAGCTCTTGTACCGTTTCTATCGAATCTAACTTTAAGTTGACGTTCTTAAGGAGCGCCACGTCTAAGATATCGGGGGCATGATTGGGATTCGTGATCGGAAAATGAGTGGGAGTCATGGGAGCGATGACGTCAAAGATCGAACAGGTGTTGACCTCTGAGATTGGTTACCGAACTATTCCAAGAGGGATGTTTGGCATTTAGATCGCCCGCTATAATGAGCGAGTTACTCATAGCGAGTAGAATCGAGAGGTCGTTTGAGAGGCGTTGGTGATGATAATGCCCCGTGGTGTTACCGGGGGGATTATAGACCGATACGAGAGTGATCGGCTCGTGACCTGACATGCCTAGACAGTAGGCGGAGACTTCTAATACCGAGAGGGGGGGAGGGTCTAGTGGGATGCAGTGAAGCTGCTTTCTATAATAGATCAGGGTACCACCCTTGTGACATCGCGACCTGTCATTGCGAATTATCCGGTAATTGGCAAGTGACGGATCACGATTGCAAGGCTTTAGGAAGGTCTCTTGTATTAAGAGAACGTCTATTTGATGATCGCGGAGGAAGAGCCCTATCTCTTCCCTTTGGGATTTTATACCGTTGGCGTTAAAGAAACCTATTATTAGGGATCGGGGTTTAAATCTAGCTAAGGCCTCGTTATCCATTGAAAGATTTAGGGGTTTTGGCGAGGGAGTCTAGGGCTTGCGTAATATCCGGATATGCATTAAATTTGGATTGGATCCTAATGATATCGCCTTGGGCGGCGACGATGAGTTTTGCCATTTCCCTAGCACGCAGGGAGACAAAAGCCGCGTAATTCGAGGTGATTATGTTGACCGAGGCAACACCTGACAGCTGCTCGGTCACGGGACTGGCAGTCGGGGGACGCGGAGCTTGAGGAGCAGGCGCGGGTATAGCGGGGGGCGCGGCGGGCGCAGGTGGCGCAGAGTGCGCGGGGCGCACGAAGGGCGCGGGGCGCGCGGAGGGCGCGGGGCGCGCGGAGGGCGCGGGTGGCGCGGTGTCACGGAAACGAGGGTCCCTAAGGTGGGGGGGAGGAGAGGGGGGGCGGGGGGGGGGGGAAGTGACCGTAAGAGGGCACCAAGGCAGGGAAAGACTGCTGGTGGTGGAGATAATTCCACGGACTAGGCCTCTGAGGGCTTAGTCGTTGGGGCATAAGGGCGGAGGGAATCCTATAAGAGGATGAGGAGGGAGTTTCCCTTTGCTGGCGGGCGCCGGAGCGCTTTCCCAGCTTGGGAGAAGAGGCCTTAGGGGCTTTTGAGCAACCCCGGTAGTTTGCCGGGTGGCCCTCTTTGCCGCATAGAACGCAGCTAAGAGGTACGGTACAGAGGGTACGGGCTTTGGGACGGGGGCAGTCGGAAGTGCTATGCTCTCCCAGGCACTTTACGCACCTGGGTGTAGCATGGCAATTCCGCTGTGAATGGCCCTATAACTGGCAGCGGTGGCATTGACCGACAATGCCACTCTTTAAAGATTTCTCAATTTCGAACCTTGTGAGGTGACACAGAGAGCGAATTTGGAAAATCAGATGGTAGCCCTCTACGGGCGGACAGATAACGAGGACCATGTCGTAGAGGTCACCACCTCTAGAGCGGTGCATACGATGGACCTCGTCTACTGGGACGTTTTGCGACTGAAGGTCGGCGAGAATTTCAGAGGGGAGGATTTCCCTAGGGATGCGTTTAATGACGACGCGAACTTGTTTTTCTTCTGGGAGGGAGTAGGTGTGGTATGACACACCTCTCGCTCTCAGTAGTCGGGTTAGTTCCCTATAGTCGCGCGACGTAGGGACAAGGACTTTTATACCCTGCTGGGTATTACGGGCGCTGGTGAAGCTGATCTTTTGATCAGCGCACCATTTTGAGATGTCCGTCCACTTCCCCTTGTCCTGTACGAACAGGGGGGGTGGAGGAGGGATCTTTTTCGCGGGGGGCGCGGGGCAATCCATCGCGGTGGATGATGCGGTCGGGGGGGCGGGGGGCGCGGGGGGATCCTTTGCGGAGGATGACGAGGTCCGGGGGGCGGGGGGCGCGGGGGGGGCCTTCGCGGAGTACGTAGACGCGGTCGGAGGGGCGGTGGAGGGGAAGGGGGAAGCTACGGTAGCGCAAGTTGCGGCGGTAGCGCGTGATTGAACTGCAGCGGATTTAAGGGTGATTGTGGACGAAGAGGAGTCAGAGTCCTCGATTGCGGCGACCTTACTGGCCTGCGCAGAGCTCTGCTTCCTGTTCTTCCTCTTTCTCCCTTACCTTGGACGGCTATGAAGCCATCGTCGGAGGGGAAGGAAGAGGTAGAGGAAGCAGCGGACCTTACCTCGTCTTCCTCCAAACCAGAGGGGTACAGGGTAGAGGATTGCTTTGAAGAAGCGGAAGCGTCGGTGTCCATTGACTCCGACGGGGGGGAGGGGGGTCTGGGCGACTCTACGGTCAGAGGGGTATCGAGAGCGTCGCTGAAAGTAGCGACGCTGTTGTCATGGGGGGGGTTTTTGCCTCTAGCTATGCTCAGGAGGCTGGAGAGACGATCTCCATATTTCCCGTGGAGGGAAGGCTCCGTAGCGAAGATAACTTCTAGGAGTTGAACGAGTTGCTTCGAGAGAAGCTCGAGGTTGACTTGGGCAGCCATAATGGCGGGGGGGAGGGAATAGCCTAACTATGCCTATCTCCCCGGTGGGAATGCCGGGGATGTGTACAATCCCTCCCGGGTCCCCCGGTCGGGTAAGACAGGGAGGATGAGTGCCTATCGGTGAGCCCTAAGCTTGATTTGGCCCGTTGCCTATCTTAATGTGTAACGGGGTCCTATCCAGTCTAGTGTGAAGGGTATGAAGATACCCGACCACGCTAGGTGAGTCGCTGTGGAGGCAAAACTGTCACCACGTGTTGACTAGGAACAAACACTGGGACCCGGCCAATTCACTGCCTTACCCTGAAGGGGATCGGCGGGTGTGTTGGGTCAACACCCCACTTGGCTTTGCTGGCACCGTATGGTATCCACCGAGTGACCACGAAACTGTGGTTTTGCCTAGTGAATTTACAGACGAGTATTCTTGTTAAAGAAATAAGATAGCCTTGAAAAAGGCCTTTTTGGTGGATCTATGCCCGATCGATAAACGATCGGAGATCGGATGTAGTCGAGCGACCACGAAAATCGTTACGAAACGCAACGGAAGTATGACTCAGGGCAATGAGTCATGAACGGGAGAGCGCAAGCACACAACCGTCCGTGACCAGTGCCGTGCGTCGAGTGATGGCCTTTTTTTGACTAAATGCATATGAAAGTATCGGTAATTATAGGTACCAAAAAAACTATATTTTTTTATTTTGTCTGTCTGTCTGTTTGTTCCGGCTAATCTTCGATACGGCTGGACCAATTGTGACGGGACTTTCACTGGCAGATAGCTGATGTTATATGGAATAACTACATTTAGAATGGAAAAAGAAGCAATTCGGTACCTACACGGCAGCAGCTACACACACACATACCTACATATTATTGTATCAAGTGCATATTATTATACTTTGCAGACATTCTAGAACCATCCTGAGTCTACAGGAAATATTAAGATGCGTCTAGTTCCTATAAATTAATTACATTTCAGTTTACATTTCGGTCCCGTGTTTGCGCAGGTGTAAAAGCTAAACTAATATTCGGATCATATAAAAGGCTGCGTTTTGTGACCAAAGTTACAAGTTGCTCATCAGCGGGTTACAAAGACGTGCTTCGACAATCATTGTAACAAATAATTCTCTTCCAACATGAAGACTGCTCTGGTATTGGTCGTATTGGTCGCATTCGTAAGTACATTTTCTTTTTTATCAATTTAAAAATGTCTGACTGTTGATTACTTTCGTTTAGCATGGCGCTGCTAAGGGTGAGATTCACAGATCACATTCTGATATTACTTAGCTAAGCGTCGCATACGAATATAACCATTAAAATTGTAAGAGTAAAGATCATATTCGCATGAAACGCTTACTCAGTAAAGTCTAAGTAGGAACAGTCTGCGAATCTTACCCTAACGGCTGGTGAATTAGGAATTTAGAATTTCACGTGCTAAGAAAAGTGTAGGAATGGTGATCCATGGGGGATGCGCTAAGGTAGTCCATCTTAAAAATCACCGATACAACTCTCTTAGTTCATATTACCCTATTGAATGACTATTTCATGAAATCATGACATTCGAGGCCAATTCTAAATTAAGGAGTTCTATTGCTGATTCTAATGATTATAACAAAAATAAAGTTTATTTTGGAACAAAAACACAAGACTTATTACAAGTAAAAACGATGATAGCTGCAAAAGTATAAACTGTAGCGCAGCTAACAACGCCCTTCTCCAGCTACAGAATGGAATGATGTTCCATGCAAAAAGGTAGTTAAGTTAAAATAAATTTAGTTAATTAATAATAAAAACAAAAAAATTGATAAAAATAAAAATATAAAGCATAGGACATTTGATTTGGGATGTATTTTGACGTTGAGTTAATGTGGTGAGTGTAGGGTGAATGGGTGTGTGTGGGTGATTGTTAGTGAGGTGAGCGAGGCGTGTTTGTAGTGTTTGTGGCATGTGTGTTGTGTGTGGTTTTGTTGGGGTGTATGAGAAAGAGAGGGATGAGTATTTTACACTTCCACGAGTTTCTCTGTTTCGTCATAATTTTGTGATTTCAACCAGGACGCAAGTTTAATTTTCCATTTGCTCTTGGTTAATGGGTGGATATATAAGCTTTTGTTTAATTTATTGTACAATCTTGAACTTATGTGTTTGTAATGGCGACTTGCAGCTACGGTTCTACGAGACTCAGTATTGCAAACCCTATTCGAGCAGCGTGTACAGCATTTAGGATCAAAGGTAAGTTGGCTGTGTTTGCGAAGAATAGTTTGGAGAATAAATAACTGTCTGACGGTGAGGACCTGGCAGAGGGTATATAGAGAGAATGTCGAAAATCGGATTGGTTTCCTTGCCAGCACCTTCAGGACAGCTCTCTGCGCTCGTTCGATCCGAAGCATCACTGTTTTACCGGCACCACCCCAGACCGTTAGGCAATACCCCAGAACAGACTGAGCGAGCGCAAAGTAAACAGTTATTAAACAGCTAAAATCAGCAGCTTTTTAAAAATATATATAAGTTTTCTCACACGAGTTACAGTTGAAGCAATATGTTGCTTCCATTTCAGATTGCTATCAAGAGTGACTCCAAGATATTTAATAGTAGGGGTATTTTCCAATTCTTGACAGCCACAGTCTGCGTGTAAGATTGGGCAGGTGTGCACACGAATCTCAATCGGTGTAGGCGGCTGACTTGAGTTCATCATAGAGAATGTAATGAATTTGGTCTTATTGATATTTAGAGTGAGAAGATTTGTGGTTAGCCATCGCATGACGGTGTTCAAGGCAAACTCCGACTTGAGGCGAGTTTCAGTCCAGTCCCGGCCATGAACAATAAGAGCTGTGTCATCTGCATAAGCTATAATTTTGTAGTTGGGTAAGGATAACTGACATAGCTCATTCACGTATATGAGAAAAAGTGGGGGTCCCAGGACACTGCCCTGGGGGACACCGAAGGTAACCGTCTCCTGGTTGCTGTGGTACTTTTCAAATTTTGTTACTTGTTTACGACCTGTAAGGTAACTCTTGAAGAGATCGTGGGCCGTCCCGCGGATACCTAGGTGCTCTAGCTTCGACAAAAGTATGGGAATTGAGATAGTATCGAAGGCTTTGGATAAGTCTAAAAATATGGCAAGCGTTTTATATTTATTTTCCCAATGGCTAACAATCGTATCTGTAAGTTCCAGTACAGCATCTTCGGTGGATTTTCCAGTCCTAAAGCCATACTGGTTATTTGAAAGAAGGTTAAATTTGTTTAGGTATTGGGTGAGTCTACGGTTTATTACTTTTTCGAATATCTTTGAGAGGGTACTCAACACTGAAATGGGTCTGTAATTAGCTACATTATCTTTGTCTGCCGACTTATAGATAGGGTGGAGAACTGCAGTTTTGAAAACATCAGGAAAAGTTCCTGTTGAAAAATACAGATTGAAGATGAAAACAAGGATCGGAATAAGAATTTGACGAGTCGCTTTCACGACCGAGGTAGATATATAGTCAAATCCAATAGCACAATTGTCTTTAAGGCTAAGGATGATATTTTCCAGCTCAATACTATCCACGCTGTGAAGGGCCATTGATTGAGGTGCGGACAGTATGGAAGTATCTGGAATCTCAAGGTTAGGATGATTATTCGAGAGATATTGATAGAGGACAGAGTGTTCGATTTTAGCCGCCAAGAGTCCACCAATATTCGCAAAGTAATTGTTGACTTTGTTCTCAGGCTGCGACGGTTCGGCACTGCAGTTTAGCAACTCAGAGGCCGAGTCTCCAATTTGGCCTAAGCTTGCTACCCGTTTGACAAGTTTCCATGTAGCTTTTGGATTATCTCTAGCCTGCCGAAATTCAGAACGTTCATATTCACGCTTGACTTTTTTTAAAAGATTGTTGCAGAAGGTGCGATAGCGAGAGAAAATCAATTTGTGTGTCTCTCTGGGTGTTTTTTAAATTTTCGATGCAGCTTATCCCTGTGACGTATGCACCTCAGCAGGCCAGGAGTAATCCATGGTTTAATGATGCGCTTTCTACTGGGAATTTGTAAAACATGTGAGTGCGATTTGATGGCTTGGGACATGATGGAAACAAGAGATTCCGCAGCTTCATTCGGGTTGTGACACTGATAGATTAAGGAAAAATCTGTGTTGTTAATTTGGTCTACAACCCGAGGCAAATCAATTTTTAATCTGCTGAGGTGGGGCGTTTTAGTTTTTATATTGAGGTTGCAGAAAATAATCATAGGAGAATGGTCAGTGATGAGAGAATCAATTATTAGTGTGGTAGCAGAGCTTTGGGTGCGGAGTATCACATGGTCAAGGCAGTTCGAGAGTCTAGTTGGGAGAGTGTAGGCTGGCAGCATTGCATGCGAAGCTGTCAGATTGAGGTATTCATCAGTCAAAAGTCAAAAGTCAAATTATTTATTTCAATTAGGCACAAAAAGGCACTTTTGAACGTCAAAAACAAAAATAGAATTGACTCTAGTCGCCCCTTCCAAAAGGTAGTTTTCGTATGGAGAAGAATGGGCAAGAAACTCCACCGTTACTCTTTTAAAATGTTTTACAAAATTTTGTATACATTAATTATATGTGAAGACGATGCACCTGGAATAAGATTACTATACCACAATAGGTAAAAATAATTAAAAATTAGGCAATGACAGAAAAAATAATTATGTAATGGATACATGGTGTTCACATATTTACAAGAATTGTAAAAGTAGGTACCTATACGATGTTCCTAAAAAAATTACAAGTGATACTAATTAGTCAGTGTGTGAGTAATCACAGAATGTAAAAAAAAATAAAAAAATAAAATGTTATAATATTTAATTACACAATTAAATTAGCAACCAGTTTGATTTTGTCTAGACTCTAAATTGTCCTATGGAGCTAGACCAGCATGCTTCCAAGCATTCTTATATAGAATATAATCCTCTAATTTGTAATATGCTTGTTTACAAAGAGTACTTTTAATATGAGTTTTAAATTTTCTTTCAGTTAACTGTAATATATCACAAGGTATTTTGTTGTAACATTTAACACAATACCCCATAAAAGATGTTTGTACTTTGGATAATCTGAAAAATGGTTGATCTATTTTATCTTTATTTCTAGTATTAAAATTATGTCTATCACTTATTTTCTTAAAAAGATGCAGATTTTTCCTTACATACATAATATTTTCATAGATGAATTGGCAAGGTACCGTCATAATATTAATCTTTTTAAATAGTTTCCTGAGAGATTCGCGACGACATAGGTTATAAATGGCTCTGATAGCCCTCTTTTGTAAAATAAAGACGGATTCAATGTCAGCAGCCCGACCCCACAGTAAAATGCCATATGATGTAATGCTGTGAAAGTAGCTAAAATATACCAAACGCGCGATTTCTACATCTACAGCATAAGCGGCCGAGCTTAGCCGCCCCACAAGAGATGTTATATGAGGTCCCCATTGTAATTTCTCGTCTAGCGTGATTCCTAGGAAAACTGTTTGATTAATAAATTCCAGTTTTTCTCCATTCAATATGATGTCACATTCGCTACTTTTAACATTCGGTAATTTAAATCTAATGCATTTGGTTTTTTTCTCATTTAGTACCAAATTATTTACCGTAAACCAATCTTGGACCTGAAGAATAGAGTTATTCACGTCGTCAAGATTTTGTGACCGTCGATCTATTTTAAAGATCAATGATGTGTCATCTGCAAATAACACCATCTTCGGTTGATTTTGAAGTAATTGGGGTAAATCGTTAATGTAAACTAAAAAGAGGAATGGACCCAATATCGAAGAAGGAACCAATATCGAAAGATAAGGCGGGAGGAAACACCCGGGTGTCACCATTGTGTGGATCGGCCTGAGGACACGGTGGAGCATACGGTGGAGGTCTGCCCGGCTTGGGCGGAGCAACGCCGTGTTCTCATAGAGGCGATCGGCGGTGGTGATCTCTCGCGTCCGGCCCTGGTTCAGGCCATGGTACGGAGCGAGAGGAAATGGCAGGCCGTCACCTCCTTCTGCGAAGCGGTAATGCTCGCGAAGGAGGAGGCGGAATGCGTGAGGGAGAGGCAAATTTCGCGCCCTCACGCCCCTAACCGCCGCAGGAGGAGACGCCCGGGGCGGGAATCGCGAGCCGATTTCCGTACCGTAGGCGCGGGCTTGCGGACGGTGAGCAATGGGTAGCTCGCTGTCCGATAAGGACCAAGCCCGGGTCGACGGCGCGTTGTGTTCCACGCGCGCCTCAAAGAGATGTCAGCAGAATTGAAGGGGTCCACTAGGGCCAATGCCTGCCGGGGGTTCGAAGAAAACCGATCGGGAAATCGTGGCCCCCGGCAACAGGGCAACCGAAGGAACACGGGTGGGTTTTAGTCAGTAAGAGTCTGACACGCCCTCCCGCTCCGCCCAGAGCGGGAGAAGTTATTTGATAATTTCCCACCCAAAAAAAAAAAAAAAAAAAAAAAAAAAAAAAAAAAAAAAAAAAAAAAAAAAAAAAAAAAAAAAAAAAAAAAAAAATAGGTATGATCTTAGTAAATCAAGAGCTGTATTCCTAATCCCATAGTGTTCTAGTTTCAGCAGTAGTGTTTCATGGTTTACGCAATCGAACGCCTTCGAGAGGTCGCAAAAGATTCCAATGGCATCTTGTGCTTCTTCCCAGGCATTAAGAATGTTCTTTATTAGGGTGACACCGGCGTCAGTGGTACAACGCCCTTTGGTGAAACCGTACTGTTGTTCATGAAAGATGGAATTTTTATTAAAGTGACGTAACATTTGATTAAGCATCAACTTTTCAAACACTTTACTGAGAACTGGCAGAATTGACACGGGCCTATAATTGTTGGGTTCCTTACTATCACCGGACTTGAACAAAGGAACTACTTTACTGAGTTTCATGAGATCCGGAAAGACTCCTTGGTCTACACTGGTGTTAAATATGAAAGCTAATCAGCATTTGGGTCGGTGCTACCAGGTGTAATGTTCAGGTTAATGTCACCAATAATGGCAATAGTTTGAAATTGAGTTAAAGTACCAAGCAAACTGTCTAAGCTGCCAAGGAAACTAGTCAAATCTCTGTATGAAGGAGAACGATAAATTGCAATAAAAGCAGCTTTATTTGAGAATTTAAGTAGAAGAACGTTTGCCTCATTAAATATAGGTGTTTCGATAGTGGCGTCAAAGCAATCCCATACATAGACAACCACGCCCTCATTCTGTGTTTTATACGACGAAGTGTGAGAGTTGTAGCCTGTTAGTAAGGGAGTAGTTGGGCATTTGCTCAACCAGCACTCAGTGAGAATAATAATGTCAGGCAAGTACGTTAATCTACTCATAAAAACCACCAGATTGTCAAAATTGCTGTTTAGGCTACGAATATTAGTGTGTAATATTTTAAGATCATGAAGAGAGCAATTTAAAAACTTATCACTTGTTTCCGGGGAACAAGAATAGCAATTTGAGACGGCAATGTGGTCAACTTCACTAGTGATCACGGTAAGATCATCCATTTTTGATTATAATAACAAAAGGGGAACAAAATTTTAGGATAGAATAATGAAACTCGTGGAAGCAATGCAGCAGCCCTAGGTTTATTGAGCTAACAGTAGAAGGACACACTAGATTTACTAAGCAGGTGTTTGTTAAGCATGCTAAGTCTTTTTTCTGGGGGAGTATACAGAGTTCGTGGAAAGTGCGTGGGTGGAGTGTGAAAGGTGAGTAGAATTTACCGATACGAGTTTAACAATAGTCCCAAATTCAAAATATTTCAACTAATAATAGTAGATTTGCAAGCAATAAAATAACACTAAGATTACTAAGTAATAAGGTAATAAAGTTACATAATACTAATAAACAACTAGTCACGCGCCTTTTTTTATACGGCCGAGATCCGCCTCGTTTTGAACTTGAAAGTGAGGACATGCGGCTTTTTCCCGAACTAGGATCTTCCCGTGCGAGACCCAACCGAACTGAAAATCGTACGTTTTTGCAGCGTCTCTAGCCAGAAAAAACAGCCTTTTGTTCCTAGCTGATAAGTTTTCAGATACGTAAATTTGTTTTGCCGGGCCAGTAATTTTGAGGTATTCTGTTGTTAATTTAAAGCTATTTTTGTTGTGGTTCCTGAACTTAACTAGGAATTCTTCCTTAAGGATTACGGTGGTAAAATTGACAATAATTGTTTTATTGGTAGGATCTTTTGTTTTTATGCGGAATAGGTCCTTCACATCCCTTGGTTGTATAGCAAGATTCAGTAGGCTACTAGTGTCAATGACAGTCTTCAACAGAGAGGACTTTGATTCTTCTTTAGTGAATGGAATATTTCTAATTTCTAAACAGGTGGACCTCAAGCTCTGCTCCATTTTATCCAGCTTATTTTCGAGGTCGCTTATATATGAGAGATTTTCCTTGCGCTCCGTTTCCAACAACTCAATTTGAGATTTAAGGCTGTCGTGCTGAGCCGATAAGTAATCAAAGGAATCACGAATGCTATTTACTAGGGAAAACAACTTTTCATATTTTTCATCCTGGTGGGCCTTAAAATCTTGAAACATTTGCTTCATTTCTGACATAAAAGTGCATAACTTGCTATCTTCACCGTCCTTCAGTCGCCTGCATTTACCATTCCGATATGTAATGTTTGTTGAGTCGTCATCAATAGGTGAATCCGGCCGAGTATTTAAAGTAGGTTCAGAAGAGCTAAGTGGAGTGGAAAGCGCCCGGTTAAAACTAGCGGGTAAAGTTGTCGTCACAGGTGTCACCGCTGTCTGAGATGTTTGCAGCTGCATCGCCGGCGGTGTGCGTTTTAACGGCATCGTCAAGTGAAAATGACTATACTAATAATACTGATATAGGCACGGAGATTTGTTACTGACCACAGAGTACCTTTTAATATAGGTATTACTGACTTAGCTACGGTGCGCAGGAGTAATGAGATTGGTGTTGATAACACTTCGTGTGATCGGTGATGTCCGTGAGCCCGAGTGACCGCCGAGTCCGGCCGAACGTGTCCTCGGAGCTACGAAGTATGCCGTAGGCCCGTCGTTGACCTTGGTACGTCGCCGCTTCGCTCAGCTGTACGATGATCCGATAACTCATGCGCTCGGCAGGCGAATAATTGTTTAATTGCACTGATTGTTATTATTAGAAAAACTGTTTTTACTTGTTGATCACAGGGTGGAATTAAAAATAAATTTTCGTACTATGAGGTTTATACACTTAGCCACACAACAGTATAGGTTTTAGGGTATGATTAAAACTTTTGACACTAGTAATGGATTTTAGTATGAGAGCACAAAAAAAATACGTGTTGTCGCGTAGACGGTCGGGCGGGGGGGGGGGGGGGAATTTGATTACAATTCTGTAGAGCCAAAAAAGCTGTAATACGAAAAGCCTAAGGAAATTTTAATTTCGCGGGCTACCCTGACGCTTTCGCCTTAAGTACTAACTTCGAATTTGACAAATTCTTGGCTTTTAATTTTCAAACACGAAACCGGTTGTTTACCTCAAAAACATGAAAATATTCTATTTTTTGGAATGCAATTGTTCTTGGTTAAATATTCAGGAAAATTGTAAAGTCCCTTCAACTGTGCCTACGTTGAAATTGCATCCCGTTCAATAATTTAGAGATGTTCGAATAAGATAGTGAACCATTTATTACATAGACATATAAGTACCTGCACGAGTGTTCCATACTTGTAGAGAGCCCATTAATTAGTTCTGTTGCGATAAAACTTTACGTGAAACCAATGTTGTTTTACTTACCCTACCTCGTAGTGAATCTTAAAACCTGAAGTTAAAAAAGAAGTAAGAAAGTTAAATGTGATGTCTAATGCTTAATTTTCGCTTTAAGGTTGCTTAAAAACGATTGTTTCATTGAAAGATTTTACTTACTTATTTTACAAGAAATCGTCAACTGAAAATTCTATGCATGTTTATGTATTTGTAGCAGAAAAATATCATAAACTCACATTGCTCTATGAAAACCGTAGATCAAAATGATCCTCAAAACACCAATGTACAAAACATTCTGGTTCAGTGACAGTGGAACAGACTTGTTACGGTTGTAATACAAAAAACGAACTTACTGCTACCACATAAAGGCGCTGTCAATGATAAGTTGATACTACGCAAGGACGTGCGGTTGACTGTACGCACAATATATACTATTAACTACTATCAAATTAGCACTGAATTAAATTGTTCCAGGCGGCTTTTGCCTTCGCTGAAACTATCTCTGAGTCAACAAATGAGTCTCCCGATGGAACCGACGGTACAATCATCGACGAAACCGCCGAAGCGAACGTCGACGATGCCACCAATGAGAACACCGACGACGCTACCGATGAGAACACCGACGGAACCTCCAAAACGAGCAGCGACGGTTTAGCATCCGTAAAACAAATAATAAACGGCAAAATACAAGTATTAGGAGGACTAAAAGATGTAGTCAAAGGAGCAGTAGGAGTAGGAGGAGCAATAGTAGGAGGAGTAGGAGCCAAAGTAGGACAAACAATTGATAAAACAGGAGAAACACTAGAAACAATAGTAACAGGAGTGACAAACGCAGCAGGAGAGTTTTTAGGTATGTGTTTTTTTTAATGTTTTAGTAATTTTAAGGCATTATTTATTGGTATTTGGTATCCACAAAGCAATTGAACACTTTGAAACAAATAGTCTTGAACGCCCAGACAAGAAGCGCAAAATACGCAAAAGCCGTCCAAAGCCTTCATACAATGACGCTGATTAGTTCTTCTGTATACGGTGTGACCAGGGTTTCAGGACTAAGTTTACCTTTGCTAGAGCTCACGAAAGGAAAGAAAATTAGTCTGGGTCACTGTTACCGGATACAATGAAGAGGATTCTATATATTCTGGTATTGGTACTCCGTTCAAACCTTGCTCGCTCCAAGCACCGCGCAGGGGCGCAATACGTCACGGTCATTGTCAATTCACAGATATTCCCTAATACCTAGATCTCATCTCGGGAATCGAAACCAATTTATTACCCTTGGAAACAATTCAAAATTCACGTTTTCCACTGTGGTTTTCTCCTTCGCTCATACGTATTTCCAAAAATAATGAAAACGCTTGGTTAAAATGGAAAACGTACGGTACCTAATGCATTGGACTGTAAAAGTTTTTCTACTCATCGTAAACGTTATAAATCTGAATGTGACAAATATTTTGAAAGATACTTGAAATCGGTTGAAGACAGTATTGCGCTTAGCATGAAAACATTTCACATTTAACAAATTAGACTAGATTATGATATGTAATATGTTCTCCACTTTTCTCACCTCTGTTTATGAAACCACGAATTTTAATTTTAATATGAAGAACGGTGTCTTCATAAAGAAGACTGCAGAAACTTGCACTTCCACTTCATATTATACAATGTGGCCCATGGGCATGTGACCGCCCGTATTTGTCTGAATATTCATGAAAAAATATCGAAAATTAACTTTAAAAGGGGGTCCATCTTTAAAAAAAATTCATGTTATTAAATTTTTAGGGTTCCGTACCACACAAGGAAAATAACGGAACCCTTATAGGATCACTTTGTTGTCTGTCCATCTGTCTGTCAAGACCCTTTATCTCGGGAACGCGTAGAGGTATCGAGTTGAAATTAAAACCATATACTCAAGTCTGCAGACCATTAAAGCTGTGAAGAAATTAAACTTCTAATTTTACGTAAAAATTATACGGCCTTTTATGACGCATAAAACGTATATTTCGACATTCTCAAGGGAATCAAAATTGATAGGCTACTTTCCGTAGCGAGCGGTGCCGCAACAGCGGCTTGAGAGTGCTACTACCAAGTTGCTCGCGGCCAGGCAGGCCATTTAGTATACAAGGTGCTTTACGTCGCAAACAAGTTGGATACCAGTTCACAATTTGTCGCAATCTATACACGATTAGTCCATAAGTATACTGACACTGCTGTATACCTATTATAGAATGAGGTACTTAATTAGTTCATTACGAAGTATACACGAGTATTTGCTTAATACTTTTGTATAGATTAGAAGACCTTAAAAAAAAAGATTTCCAATTTATACGCGATTAGTTTCACACCCTTGCGGGTCTGATCTTGTACAGAATGGAAAGACGCGTCATCGCACAAGAATATTTATTTACCTACCACCTTTGTACTATCGCATTAAAAATAAATTAATGATTTTGACTTTGACAGGAAAAGTAAGCGATGCAGTCAAATCAGTGGGAGATAAAATAGCAGGTATGCCTTTTTTCAGCTATTTTATGGTATAATTTATTTTGGTATTTGGTATCCACAAAGCAACTGAATGATCTGAAACAAATCGTCTTGAAGACCTTAACAAGAAGGGCAAAAGTCGCCCAAAGCCTTCATACAATGATGCTCATTAGTTCTTCTGTACACGGTGTGACCGGGTTTTCAGGACCAAGCTTTGCTAGGGCTCACGAAAAGAAAGAAAATTAGTCTGGGTCGCTGTCACCGGATACGGTGAAGAGGATTCTGTACATTTTGGTATTGGTACTCCGTTCAAACCTTGCTCGCTCCCAGCACCGCGCAGGGGCGTAATGGTTTTGTCCATTGTTTCGACAGACTTGTGACTCTGCCATGGCAAGGTCGTGGCCGTGGGTCGCAATGGATGATCCCATTTATACTTTCATCAAATGGGCTACTGTGGAGCGGCGCCTTAAAGCCATCAAGAAATAACATTACCTACGCCTACTGAAATTAATTTTACTATTAGTATAATGATTTGTTTACAGATGACAAAACTGCCTCCAACTCAAACGTATCGGACAAACAAACAAAATCCGGAGCAGAAGTAAAGCAAGCCGAAGCGAACGTCGATGATGCCACCAATGAGAACACCGACGATGCCACCGATGAGAACACCGACGGAACCTCAAAAACGAGTAGCGACGGTTTAGCATCCGTAAAACAAATAATAAATGGCAAAAAACAAGTATTAGGAGGACTAAAAGATGTAGTCAAAGGAGCAGTAGGAGTAGGAGGAGCAATAGTAGGAGGAGTAGGAGCCAAAGTAGGACAAACAATTGATAAAACAGGAGAAACACTAGAAACAATAGTAACAGGAGTGACAAACGCAGCAGGAGAGTTATTAGGTATGTGTTTTTTTTAATGTTTTAGTAATTTTAAGGCATTATTTATTGGTATTTGGTATCCACAAAGCAACTGAACACTTTGAAACAAATAGTCTTGAACGCCCAGACAAGAAGCGCAAAATACGCAAAAGTCGTCCAAAGCCTTCATACAATGACGCTGATTAGTTCTTTTGTACACGGTGTGACCGGGGTTTCAGGAGCAAGTTTACCTTTGCTAGAGCTCACGAAAGGAAAGAAAATTAGTCTGGGTCACTGTCACCGGATACGGTGAAGAGGATTCTATATATTCTGGTATTGGTACTCCGTTCAAACCTTGCTCGCTCCAAGCACCGCGCAGGGGCGCAATACATCACGGTCATTGTCAATTCACAGATATTCCCTAATACCTAGATCTCATCTCGGGAATCGAAACCAATTATTACCCTTGGAAACAATTCAAAATTCACGTTTTCCACTGTGGTTTTCTCCTTCGCTCATACGTATTTCCAAAAATAATGAAAACGCTTGGTTAAAATGGAAAACGTACGGTACCTAATGCATTGGACTGTAAAAGTTTTTCTACTCATCGTAAACGTTATAAATCTGAATGTGACAAATATTTTGAAAGATACTTGAAATCGGTTGAAGACAGTATTGCGCTTAGCATGAAAACATTTCACATTTAACAAATTAGACTAGATTATGATATGTAATATGTTCTCCACTTTTCTCACCTCTGTTTATGAACCCACAAATTTTAATTTCAATATGAAGAACGGAGTCTTCATAAAGAAGACTGCAGAAACTTGCACTTCCACTTCATATTATACAATGTCGCCCATGGGCATGTGACCGCCCGTATTTGTCTGAATATTCATGAAAAAATATCGAAAATTAACTTTAAAAGGGGGTCCATCTTTAAAAAAAATTCATGTTATTAAATTTTTAGGGTTCCGTACCACACAAGGAAAATAACGGAACCCTTATAGGATCACTTTGTTGTCTGTCCATCTGTCTGTCAAGACCCTTTATCTCGGGAACGCGTAGAGGTATCGAGTTGAAATTAAAACCATAAACTCAAGTCTGCAGACCATTAAAGCTGTGAAGAAATTAAACTTCTAATTTTACGTAAAAATTATACGGCCTTTTATGACGCATAAAACGTATATTTCGACATTCTCAAGGGAATCAAAATTGATAGGCTACTTTCCGTAGCGAGCGGTGCCGCGGCAGCGGCTTGAGAGTGTTACTACCAAGTTGCTCGCAGCCAGGCAGGCCATTTAGTATACAAGGTGCTTTACGTCGCAAAGAAGTTGGATACCAGTTCACAATTTGTCGCAATCTATACACGATTAGCCCATAAGTATACTGACACTGCTGTATACCTATTATAGAATGAGGTACTTAATTAGTTCATTACGAAGTATACACGAGTATTTGCTTAATACTTTTGTATAGATTAGAAGACCTTAAAAAAAATGATTTCCAATTTATACGCGATTAGTTTCACACACTTGCGGGTCTGATCTTGTACAGAATGGAAAGACGCGTCATCGCACAAGAATATTTATTTACCTACCACCTTTGTACTATCGCATTAAAAATAAATTAATGATTTTGACTTTGACAGGAAAAGTAAGCGATGCAGTCAAATCAGTGGGAGATAAAATAGCAGGTATGCCTTTTTTCAGCTATTTTATGGTATAATTTATTTTGGTATTTGGTATCCACAAAGCAACTGAATGATCTGAAACAAATCGTCTTGAAGACCTTAACAAGAAGGGCAAAAGTCGCCCAAAGCCTTCATACAATGATGCTCATTAGTTCTTCTGTACACGGTGTGACCGGGTTTTCAGGACCAAGCTTTGCTAGGGCTCACGAAAAGAAAGAAAATTAGTCTGGGTCGCTGTCACCGGATACGGTGAAGAGGATTCTGTACATTTTGGTATTGGTACTCCGTTCAAACCTTGCTCGCTCCCAGCACCGCGCAGGGGCGTAATGGTTTTGTCCATTGTTTCGACAGATTTGTGACTCTGCCATGGCAAGGTCGTGGCCGTGGGTCGCAATGGATGATCCCATTTATACTTTCATCAAATGGGCTACTGTGGAGCGGCGCCTTAAAGCCATCAAGAAATAACATTACCTACGCCTACTGAAATTAATTTTACTATTAGTATAATGATTTGTTTACAGATGACAAAACTGCCTCCAACTCAAACGTATCGGACAAACAAACAACATCCGGAGCAGAAGTAAAGCAAGCCGAAGCGAACGTCGATGATGCCACCAATGAGAACACCGACGATGCCACCGATGAGAACACCGACGGAACCTCAAAAACGAGTAGCGACGGTTTAGCATCCGTAAAACAAATAATAAATGGCAAAAAACAAGTATTAGGAGGACTAAAAGATGTAGTCAAAGGAGCAGTAGGAGTAGGAGGAGCAATAGTAGGAGGAGTAGGAGCCAAAGTAGGACAAACAATTGATAAAACAGGAGAAACACTAGAAAAAATAGTAACAGGAGTGACAAACGCAGCAGGAGAGTTATTAGGTATGTGTTTTTTTTAATGTTTTAGTAATTTTAAGGCATTATTTATTGATATTTGGTATCCACAAAGCAACTGAACACTTTGAAACAAATAGTCTTGAACGCCCAGACAAGAAGCGCAAAATACGCAAAAGTCGTCCAAAGCCTTCATACAATGACGCTGATTAGTTCTTTTGTACACGGTGTGACCGGGGTTTCAGGAGCAAGTTTACCTTTGCTAGAGCTCACGAAAGGAAAGAAAATTAGTCTGGGTCACTGTCACCGGATACGGTGAAGAGGATTCTATATATTCTGGTATTGGTACTCCGTTCAAACCTTGCTCGCTCCAAGCACCGCGCAGGGGCGCAATACATCACGGTCATTGTCAATTCACAGATATTCCCTAATACCTAGATCTCATCTCGGGAATCGAAACCAATTATTACCCTTGGAAACAATTCAAAATTCACGTTTTCCACTGTGGTTTTCTCCTTCGCTCATACGTATTTCCAAAAATAATGAAAACGCTTGGTTAAAATGGAAAACGTACGGTACCTAATGCATTGGACTGTAAAAGTTTTTCTACTCATCGTAAACGTTATAAATCTGAATGTGACAAATATTTTGAAAGATACTTGAAATCGGTTAAAGACAATATTGCGCTTAGCATGAAAACATTTCACATTTAACAAATTAGACTAGATTATGATATATAATATGTTCTCCACTTTTCTCACCTCTGTTTATTAACCCACGAATTTTAATTTTTAATATGAAGAACGGAGTCTTCATAAAGAAGACTGCAGAAACTTGCACTTCCACTTCATATTATACAATGTCGCCCATGGGCATGTGACCGCCCGTATTTGTCAGAATATTCATGAAAAAATATCGAAAATTAACTTTAAAAGGGGTTTCATCTTTAAAAAAAAATCATGTTATTAAATTTTTAGGGTTCCGTAACACACAAGGAAAATAACGGAACCCTTATAGGATCACTTTGTTGTCTGTCCATCTGTCTGTCAAGACCCTTTATCTCGGGAACGCGTAGAGGTATCGAGTTGATATTAAAACCATATACTCAAGTCTGCAGACCATTAAAGCTGTGAAGAAATTAAACTTCTAATTTTACGTAAAAATTATACGGCCTTTTATGACGCATAATTCAAATTCTAATTCAAAAGTCATTTATTCAAACTAGGCTGAGAATCAGCACTTTTCGAACGTCAAAATTACATAAGACAGTCCCCCAAAAACGCCCACCCTTCACCACTTCCTAGTGCCTTTAGCTGGGAAGAAGAAGTGGCGCAACAAACTCCCCAGCAGCACAGCTGTCTGTTCAAGTTAGAAAAATGATTCTATACAATAGTATTCAAAATAACTTACATTATGCAACACAAAACATAATTCAAATGATAAATTATAGGCCATATGCCAGCTAGCACACGCCAATATACCAGCCAAAAACATCGAGAACTATACTCAAGCAATATTTAAAAATAAAAAAAACTAAACGTAAAAAGAACTAAATATCTATATAAAAGCCTCCAGACATAAAGGGCGTGCCCGCTTACATAAAGCTGTAATTGGCAGTTATAAATGATAAACTAGGACCATCGGGGTAAATGAACAGTTAATTACTAGTAACAATAACAAAACCATGATCAGCAAGACGACCAAGCAGCACCCGTCCACGAGCATAACTCAAAGATCAGCCATTACCCCCCTCGCCACATTTGAGCGAAGGAAGCAACCCGACCCCCGACGCTACCGTAAGCAGTGACATCTAAGGGAGCATGACGAACTTGCTGCTGGTTGCTCAGGCAAAAAAATAATATGATCAATTGTCGAGGTCGCTAGCTAACCACAAATTGCAATACAACTCATAACAAAAACATTGTAATGAGTAGATTATGTCAACAATAAAATAAAATTAAAAATAAAAACTCATATAAACTGACAGTAGGTAAGCTAATTCTGGAGAAAGAACATAAACATTGTCTTGAGTTAATCACAGCGCCCAACTATTCTTATCATTTAAGTAATCGTTGATACAATAGTATGCCTTTGAACAAAGGTTGGATTTTACTTTAGTTTTAAATGCATTAAAAGGCAAATCTAGAAAAGAAGAGGGTAGCTTGTTATAAAAAGTTATACCAAGCCCAACAAATGAGTTATGAACCTTATGAAGCCGGTGAAAGGGAGCTCGTAGTTTGTCCTTATTTCTAGTGTTCAATATAATAAAACGTATATTTCGACATTCTCAAGGGAATCAAAATTGATAGGCTACTTTCCGTAGCGAGCGGTGCCGCGGCAGCGGCTTGAGAGTGCTACTACCAAGTTGCTCGCAGCCAGGCAGGCCATTTAGTATACAAGGTGCTTTACGTCGCAAAGAAGTTGGATACCAGTTCACAATTTGTCGCAATCTATACACGATTAGTCCATAAGTATACTGACACTGCTGTATACCTATTATAGAATGAGGTACTTAATTAGTTCATTACGAAGTATACACGAGTATTTGCGTAATACTTTTGTATAGATTAGAAGACCTTAAAAAAAATTATTTCCAATTCATACGCGATTAGTTTCACACCCTTGCGGGTCTGATCTTGTACAGAATGGAAAGACGCATCATCGCACAAGAATATTTATTTACCTACCACCTTTGTACTATCGCATTAAAAATAAATTAATGATTTTGACTTTGACAGGAAAAGTAAGCGATGCAGTCAAATCAGTGGGAGATAAAATAGCAGGTATGCCTTTTTTCAGCTATTTTATGGTATAATTTATTTTGGTATTTGGTATCCACAAAGCAACTGAATGATCTGAAACAAATCGTCTTGAAGACCTTAACAAGAAGGGCAAAAGTCGCCCAAAGCCTTCATACAATGATGCTCATTAGTTCTTCTGTACACGATGTGACCGGGTTTTCAGGACCAAGCTTTGCTAGGGCTCACGAAAAGAAAGAAAATTAGTCTGGGTCGCTGTCACCGGATACGGTGAAGAGGATTCTGTATATTTTGGTATTGGTACTCCGTTCAAACCTTGCTCGCTCCCAGCACCGCGCAGGGGCGTAATGGTTTTGTCCATTGTTTCGACAGATTTGTGACTCTGCCATGGCACTAGATCGTGGCCGTGGGTCGCAATGGATGATCCCATTTATACTTTCATCAAATGGGCTACTGTGGAGCGGCGCCTTAAAGCCATCAAGAAATAACATTACCTACGCCTACTGAAATTAATTTTACTATTAGTATAATGATTTGTTTACAGATGACAAAACTGCCTCCAACTCAAACGTATCGGACAAACAAACAACATCCGGAGCAGAAGTAAAGCAAGCCGAAGCGAACGTCGATGATGCCACCAATGAGAACACCGACGATGCCACCGATGAGAACACCGACGGAACCTCAAAAACGAGTAGCGACGGTTTAGCATCCGTAAAACAAATAATAAATGGCAAAAAACAAGTATTAGGAGGACTAAAAGATGTAGTCAAAGGAGCAGTAGGAGTAGGAGGAGCAATAGTAGGAGGAGTAGGAGCCAAAGTAGGACAAACAATTGATAAAACAGGAGAAACACTAGAAACAATAGTAACAGGAGTGACAAACGCAGCAGGAGAGTTATTAGGTATGTGTTTTTTTTAATGTTTTAGTAATTTTAAGGCATTATTTATTGATATTTGGTATCCACAAAGCAACTGAACACTTTGAAACAAATAGTCTTGAACGCCCAGACAAGAAGCGCAAAATACGCAAAAGTCGTCCAAAGCCTTCATACAATGACGCTGATTAGTTCTTCTGTACACGGTGTGACCGGGGTTTCAGGACCAAGTTTACCTTTGCTAGAGCTCACGAAAGGAAAGAAAATTAGTCTGGGTCACTGTCACCGGATACGATGAAGAGGATTCTATATATTCTGGTATTGGTACTCCGTTCAAACCTTGCTCGCTCCAAGCACCGCGCAGGGGCGCAATACGTCACGTCCACTTTTCTCACCTCTATGAACCCACGAATTTTAATTTTAATATGAAGAACGGAGTCTTCATAAAGAAGACTGCAGAAACTTGCACTTCCACTTCATATTATACAATGTCGCCCATGGGCATGTGACCGCCCGTATTTGTCTGAATATTCATGAAAAAATATCGAAAATTAACTTTAAAAAAAATTCATGTTATTAAATTTTTAGGGTTCCGTACCACACAAGGAAAATAACGGAACCCTTATAGGATCACTTTGTTGTCTGTCCATCTGTCTGTCAAGACCCTTTATCTCGGGAACGCGTAGAGGTATCGAGTTGAAATTAAAACCATATACTCAAGTCTGCAGACCCTTAAAGCTGTGAAGAAATTAAACTTCTAAATTTTCGTAAAAATTATACGGCCTTTTATGCCGCAAAAAACGTATATTTCGACATTCTCAAGGGAATCAAAATTGATAGGCTACTTTCCATAGCGAGCGGTGCCGCGGCAGCGGCTTGAGAGTGCTACTACCAAGTTGCTTGCAGCCAGGCAGACCATTTAGTATACAAGGTGCTTTACGTCGCAAACAAGTTGGATACCAGTTCACAATTTGTCGCAATCTATACACGATTAGCCCATAAGTATACTGACACTGTATACCTATTATAGAACTAGCTTCTGCCCGCGACTTTGTTCGCATGGAAATCGTAAGACATCACAATATACTACAATAATAGCCACATTTTTATAAAACTTCCCTGTATACTACGTTTGTAGTTTTATTCTCAGCAGCCAAAATATACAGAGAGTCAGGAATGGTAACTCGGGAGCAAGCGACGTAACAGTTGTCCGTGTGAGAAGCAGCTTATCTTGAGGTCGACACCCGTAGCCTTCAGCCTTCAGTGTCGGCCCCTGTGACTTGTTGATCGCAAAGCATACACTCCCAGAGAAGTGCACGCGCTTTAACTGGTAATGATGGGGAATTTTTGGTAGGTATACGCGCTATAAACACTGTCTCACCATCGCCACAACCTGTTAGAATTTCCACCTCGATGACGTTTCTCTGCAAAGACATGACTTTGAGCCGGTTTCCGTTACACAGATATACAACCGGAAGTCCACTTGCCATTTGTGAATTGATAAATTCTACGAGGTGATATGTGGCATCATCTTCCTCCACATCAGTATTAATGGAGGTGTATATCACTTCACTCCCTTCAATTTGTGAGAGAATACTGTGGTTGATCGCTGCAGCTTGATCATTTTCGGAGTTAAAACGGAAACACGCCCAAGAATTCTCTTGGTACGGTATTTGACTGATATCCCTGTATATCAGACGAATAAGATTTTCTTAAGTGGGATCTACTCTACAAGAGTCTCTGGTAGAGTGCTTTCACCAACTTTTAGAAGAACATCGGAGAATTCTTGAGCAATTGAATTACCGCCAAACCGAACTCATATGATGATGGTCAAGCGCAGTTTATGAACTCTCGACCATAGAGTCGACCTTTTCAACGAAGTATTCACTTTTTTTGTCAAAACTGTGACACCACCCATCATATCTTGGTTTCTACGGATGTCCTGCAGGGTTCTGTTTACAGTTTCCACTGCTTTCCTTTTTGCCATAATGCATTCATCCCATACGACGAAGCGCAATCCCTAAGCACACATCCCTTGTTACTGTTGCGTGACACCCCACAAACAGGCGTTTCGTTGCTCTCTAAATCGATGAGAATCTTAAACATGACGTGCGCTGTTTTGCCACCAGGAAGCAGTGTGGCAGCGATTCCAGAAAATCCACACACATACATATTTTAAAATCGCTAGGACAAATCTGCTGTCAAAATCTGTAAAAAAAAACATTTTATTCCTACAGTCTTTTGCTCTAAAATGATCAGAATACAACCTTGAATGTTTTGTGACTGTAAAGTACTTGTAACTTAGTAGTTTCCCATAGCTTACGAAGTTTTCCATTTTTTGTGAATTAATACATTCTATGAACTATTACATACATAATCCAAAAAAAAATATTGTTTTACAAAATGTACAAAAGGAGTTTAAAAAAAACAGATGTAAATCGAACTTATTATCCCGGGGGGCCTACCACCAGCTCATAAAGTAGTATTATTTTAATATTACTTCAGTGGGAGAAAGAGATGGAGCTATACATACTGTAGAGCTTCATCTCTTTCCCACACTGAAGTAAACTAAAGTAATATTAAAATAATACTGCTTTTGAGCTGGTGGTAGGCCCTCAGGACTTCAAATCATTCGTCCAACCGCTTACTTATTCGCTTTGTTGAAAGTTAGCTAAAATAGTCGTTCCTATATAATTATGTCATGATTGACTGTATACTTCCATAAAAGTAGCGTGATGATAATCATTTAAAAAGTTAAATCGGTAGCTACCTATCTACAATATCCCAACCTTTTGGCGCGTCCTTTTACAATTTGCAGAGAAAAATACGAATATGATGTAATATTGCTCATCCCCCATAGCAAATAGCGTGACAGTATAGACTATCACGCTATTTGCTATGGGGGATGAACCCATAAAGTTTTTAGAATGTTTGTCTGTTCCAACTGCCCTACAGTTGGAACAGACAAACATTCTAAAAACTTTATTTTCTGCATAAGAATCGATCCCAGACCTCGTAGCAATAACTTTCTTTAAAAAATTTAACTTCGCTACGATTTTATTATATCTATAGATTATAGGTACATAATCAAAAAAATAATAATCGTATAACAAAATGTGAAAAAAAAGAAAAAACCGTAGGAGGGAATCGAACTTACAACCCCATGTTTGCAAAGCAACCGCCCAACCGCTGAGCTAATTGCTTCGTTGAAACTTGTCTAAAATAGTCGTTCCTATATATTTCATGATTGACTGCTTAGTTCCATAAAGGTATAGCGTGATGATAATCATTTAAAAAGTTAAATCGATAACCATCTACAATATCCTAAAATTTGGCGCGTTTTTTTCCAAAAATACGAACATAATATAATATTGCTCGTCCCCCATAGTAAATAGCGTGATAGTTTATACCCTATAGTTTGACCAGACTTATAGGGAACACCTATGCAAAATTTTTACAGAATCTATCAGGTAGAATTTGCGTCATGCTAGAACATAAAAATACAACATAATGTAAATTTTGCATAGCAAATAGCGTGATAATTTATACCCTATAACTTGACCAAATACACAGGGAATATCTATGCAAAATTTTAACAGAATCTGTCCGGTAGAATTTGCGCCATGCTGGACATACATACAGACAAACAGACAAAAATTCTAAAAAAAATATTTTCGGCATTAGAATCGATCCTAGACCTCGTAGCAATTACTTTTTTCAAAAATATTCAATGTACAGTTTTGACTTCGCTACGATTTTATTATATGTATAGATGAGGTACTTAATTAGTTCATTACGAAGTATACACGAGTATTTGCGTAATACTTTTGTATAGATTAGAAGACCCTAAAAAAAAATGATTTCAAATTTATTTTATTTAATATAATAAAAAAAAAATATTTAAATAAAGTGTGGTGTGTATTTATACGCGATTAGTTTCACACCCTTGCGGGTCTGACCTTGTACAGAATGGAAAGATGCGTCATCGCACAAGAATATTTATTTACCTACCACTTTGTACTACCGCATTAAAAATAAATTAATGATTTTGACTTTGACAGGAAAAGTAAGCGATGCAGTCAAATCAGTGGGAGATAAAATAGCAGGTATGCCTTTTTTTCAGCTATTTTATGGTATAATTTATTTTGGTATTTGGTATCCACAAAGCAACTGAATGATCTGAAACAAATCGTCTTGAAGACCTTAACAAGAAGGGCAAAAGTCGCCCAAAGCCTTCATACAATGATGCTCATTAGTTCTTCTGTACACGGTGTGACCGGGTTTTCAGGACCAAGCTTTGCTAGGGCTCACGAAAAGAAAGAAAATTAGTCTGGGTTACTGTCACCGGATACGGTGAAGAGGATTCTGTATATTTTGGTATTGGTACTCAGTTCAAACCTTGCTCGCTCCCAGCACCGCGCAGGGACGTAATGGTTTTGTCCATTGTTTCGACAGATTTGTGACTCTGCCATGGCACTAGGTCGTGGCCGTGGGTCGCAATGGATGATCCCATCTACACTTTCATCAAATGGGCTACTGTGGAGCGGCGCCTTAAAGCCATCAAGAAATAACATTACCTACGCCTACTGAAATTAATTTTACAATTATTATAATGATTTGTTTACAGATGACACAACTGCCTCCAACTCAAACGTATCGGACAAACAAACAACATCCGGAGCAGAAGTAAAGCAAGCCGAAGCGAACATCGATGATGCCACCAATGAGAACACCGACGATGCCACCGATGAGAACACCGACGGAACCTCAAAAACGAGCAGCGACGGTTTAGCATCCGTAAAAAAAATTATAAACGGCAAAAAACAACTATTAGGAGGACTAAAAGATGTAGTCAAAAAAGCAGTAGGAGTAGGAGGAGCAATAGTAGGAGGAGTAGGAGCCAAAGTAGGACAAACAATTGATAAAACAGGAAAAACACTAGAAACAATAGTAACAGGAGTGACAAACGCAGCAGGAGAGTTATTAGGTATGTGTTTTTTTAAATTTTTTAGTAATTTTAAGGCATTATTTATTGGTATTTGGTATCCACAAAGCAAATAAACACTTTGAAACAAATAGTCTTGAACACCCAGACAAGAAGCGCAAAATACGCAAAAGTCGTCCAAAGCCTTCATACAATGACGCTGATTAGTTCTTCTGTACACGGTGTGACCGGGGTTTCAGGACCAAGTTAGTCTGGGTCACTGTCACCGGATACGGTGAAGAGGATTCTATATATTCTGGTATTGGTACTCCATTCAAACCTTGCTCGCTCCAAGCACCGCGCAGGGGCGCAATACGTCACGGTCATCGTCAATTCACAGATATTCCCTAATACCTAGATCTCATCTCGGGAATCGAAACCAATTATTAATTACCCTTTGAAACAATTCAAAATTCACGTTTTCCACTGTGGTTTTCTCCTTCGCTCATACGTATTTCCAAAAATAATGAAAACGCTTGGTTAAAATGGAAAACATACCTAATGCATTGGACTGTAAAAGTTTTTCTACTCATCGTAAACGTTATAAATCTGAATGTGACAAATATTTTGAAAGATACTTGAAATTGGTTGGAGACAGTATTGCGCTTAGCATGAAAACATTTCATATGTAATATGTTCTCCACTTTTCTCACATCTGTTTATTAACCCACAAATTTTAATTTCAATATGAAGAACGGAGTCTTCATAAAGAAGACTGCAGAAACTTGCACTTCCACTTCATATTATACAATGTCGCCCATGGGCATGTGACCGCCCGTATTTGTCTGAATATTCATGAAAAAATATCGAAAATTAACTTTAAAGGGGGTCTATCTTTAATATTTTTTATGTTATTCCATTTTTAGGGTTCCGTACCTCACAAGGAAAATAACGGAACCCTTATAGGATCACTTTGTTGTCTGTCCATCTGTCTGTCAAGACCCTTTATCTTGGGAACGCGTAGAGGTCAAGTACTCAAGTCTGCAGACCCTTAAAGCTGTGAAGAAAGTATACTACTAATTTTACGTAAAAATTATACAGCCTTTTATGCCGCAAAAAACGTATATTTCGACATTCTCACGGGAATCAAAATTGATAGGCTACTTTCCATAGCGAGCGGTGCCGCGGCAGCGGCTTGCGAGTGCTACTACGAAGTTACTCGCAGCCAGGCAGGCTATTTAGTATAAGCACAAGGTGCATTACGTATTACCAGTTCACAATTTATCGCAATCTATACGCGATTAGTCCATAAGTGTACTGACACTGTATATTATGGAATAAGGTAGTTAATTAGGTCACTACGAAGTATACGCGAGTATTTTCGTACCTTGTATAGATTAGAAGACTTTAGAAAAAAAAAATGATTTCCAATTTATACGCGATTAGTTGTTCAGAATGGAAAGATGCGTCATCGCACAAGAATATTTATTTACCTACCACCTTCGTATTACCGCATTAAAAAAATTAATGATTTTGACTTTGACAGAACATGTAGGCGATGCAATCGGAGAAATGGGAAACAAAAAAGCAGGTATGTCTTTTTTTTCAGTAATTTTATGGCATTATTTATTTTGGTATTTGTTATCCACAAAGCAAGTGAATGATTTGAAACAAATCGTCTTGAAGACCTTAACAAGAAGCGTTCAAACCTTGCTCGCTCCCAGCACCGCGCAGGGACGTAATGGTTTTGTCCATTGTTTCGACAGATTTGTGACTCTGCCATGGCACTAGGTCGTGGCCGTGGGTCGCAATGGATGATCCCATCTACACTTTCATCAAATGGGCTACTGTGGAGCGGCGCCTTAAAGCCATCAAGAAATAACATTACCTACGCCTACTGAAATTAATTTTGCTATTAGTATAATGATTTGTTTATAGATGACACAACTACCTCCAACTCAAACGTATCGGACAAACAAACAACATCCGGAGCAGATATAAAAAAAGGGCTAGAAGGAGTATCACAAGGAACAGGACAAGCGTTAGAAGGAGTAGGACAATTAGTAAAAAGTGCAGGAGCAGAAGTAGGAGGTGCAGTAGGCAAGACAGTAAAAGCAGTAGGAGGATAAGTAACAAAAGTGACAGATAAAATGGATGACTTTTTAGGTATGTATTTTTTTTTATGTTTTCATTATTTTAAGGCATTATTTATTTTGGTATTTGGTATCCACGAAGGAACTTAACGCTTTGGAACAAATAGTCTTGGATACCTATACAAAAAGCGCAAAATACGCGAAAGTCGTCCATAACCTTCATACAATGACGCTGATTAGTTCTTCTGTACACGGTGTGACCGGGGTTTCAGGACCAAGTTTAGCTTTGCTAGAGCTCACGAAAGGAAAGAAAATTAGTCTGGGTCACTGTCACCGGATACGGTGAAGAGAATTCTATATATTCTGGTATTGGTACTCCGTTCAAACCTTACTCGCTGCAAGCACCGCGCATGGGCGCAAAACGTCACGGTCTTTGTCAATTCTAAGATGTTCCCTAAAACTTACATTATCTCGGGAATCGAAACCAATTATTATATTACCCTTGGAAACTCGATTGGTGTTTAATTACTATAAATATTAGATACTTGTTGTCTGATAGGAATTTACCGAAGGAAACCTTTACATAGGTACACCGACAGTTAAAAATGTACATAATTATAAAATACAAATAATAGTTTGTTGCTTGTTTGAATGCAGCATAATCGTAACTCTAAAATCACCTTGACAGGGTCTTTAAGAATCGAACTGGACGGACGCAGTTCGGAACTAGTGCGTTAGCGATCATACAAATAGTACCTACTACAGCTACTTCGCCGAATTTTTCATAATGAAAAAAATAATTCTTCGCGCAGTGGTCCCATATAAATTTTATTAACTTTGGAAGTTTTTGAGTTAGCTTCAATAATAGTACGGAAGTCTTTGGTTTTGTATTTTTTGGTTTTTGCTACCTTCTTCCGAAATTAAAGTTATTTTTCACTTTGTAGCGTTTTACTTTTTGGACAAACTTTTGTTAGCTTATTCAGTTGAAAAGCTCGTACTTAACTACTTCTTATCTAATGCAACGCCTTCTGTGGTTATAATTATTTTAGGTGCTATTTGAATATTTATGTGTCATGTTATTCGGAACCTTGGTTTATTTTAAATCCTGTGTACCTAAGGCGTGCAACACACTCGTTCTGGTCGGTACATAAGGTTAGATTCGGTTGATTTGTTGAGCAACAAAGCCGACCCGAAACATACTAAATAGACTTTCATTCGACTCGTGCCGATAGGAAAACTCCGTTCCGCATCTACCTTCGCTGAATTGGCATGTTGCAGTTGATTTTCACTGCCCGACTTTGCCGAATAATACCAATCCGCACGTATAGCACGTCCAAGATGACTGCGAATGTGTTTTCGACATAACGGGGATAGATCAGGGGCTCATCTTACAAAAGCAGTCAGTATTATTTGTCAAAAAATGAAGTGTTAAGCGATTCGGAACCACGTTTGGTGTAACCATTAAGCTCCGTAAATACCGGAAACATAGCTGTGTTTCAGCAACATGTTCATGTGTTGCGTGAACAATGTATGTATACAACTTGTAAAAAAACCTGTCCGATCCGTGAGCGTGTTATCAGGTTTCGTACAGAGTCTGTTTATATAGCTACCTACATGGAATAGGATAAGAACAGGCACGGAACGGTATGTTTGGAGTATCCCCGTTTGGATAAGTTGTAGGTACTTACCTACTGGCAGCCATCTGCGTTCGAAATCCAAGATAGCAGATTTTCAGATTGGCAATGGCAGGCCAGTCTTGTTTCGTACGTTTTTGCCGCCTGTTACGGCTTCGGTCGACTTTAGGAAGCTGTCGCGGCTTTTCACTTTGCTTCTACTTTTGCTGAGGAAGTAAAGAGGATGTCTTGCGTCCATCTGTTGTTTCTTCTTTTCAATCAAGTGATTCTTTAGATCGTCGGAGGGAATATACCTGCTTCCATGTGATCTTAAGATACGCCGTGTTTTCAAAAGCACCATATTATACCTAATATAGCAATCAAATCTGGTGGACTTTAGTCTATTACGAACAATTGGCACATTGGAAAGTAATCTCACGACGTTGACTGTCTCGTATGTCGATTGCCGCTGACAAGTCGACCACGCAACGGGTTTTGATCGGCTTTGTACTCGTCTTCGATGAATTGTGTAAGTCGGAGAATCTGTCCAGACAAACCATTCACCGCAGTCCATATATTCGGAGATCAACGTGTGGTGTAGGAGGAAACCGAATTGAAGATGGTGTTCACCTTGACTTGAAGTAGTAAATGGCTTACTACTTCAAGTCAAGGTGAACACCATCTGTTTTGTCCATTGTTTCGAAAGATTTACAACTCTGCCATGGCACTGGGCCGTGACCGTGAGTCACAGTGGCCGTTGAGAATCTGGTTTTCTGAGAATCGGGTATTCTGAGATGAAGCCACCCCTACGCTTTCATACAAATCGAAACATAATCGAAGTACACGTGAGTTGCTTAGCCGCGGGCTGTTGTGGAACAGTGCCTTAAAACCATAAAGAAATAACGTTAAGTACGTACATCTACTGAAATAAATTTTACTATTAGTGTTATTTGATTTTTTACAGGTGGACTGTTTGGCTAAGTGGCAATATCACGATGATGATTTGCACTCTAGTGCAGCTTCCGAAAAATAACGACAAAACAGAAACGAACGGATCACGTAACAAATCCAATGGATGCCGCTTTAGTTAATAATTTGTACTACGAAATTTCTGCATCAACAATACAACAACAATCAACAACAACAACAATTTCCAAGACAGCAAGTGATACGGAAATCACCAAAATCTTATGTAAATTACAAAACTTTTGGTGGCATCGTGGGTTTAACAAAATAATGGCTTTTGTTATATATATACTTTGAGTTAACGTGTTTGCTAAACATCTGTGTGCTTAGCGCAGTTTAGATTAATTACTTCAAGAGTTTTGAAAATTATTCATACGGTTCCGACAAGTCAAAATAAACAAGAGTGCAACAATCACTGTCCTTACGAACTAGTGGGCAAGCGTAAACAGCTCTGTTGGGAATACGCGGACACTATGTTTGTTCTTAGCAAGGTGCAGCAGTACCGGTCCGATCACAAAGACCATGGCAGCGACGCGACACGCATTGCGGTCTCGCCAATCACCATCAACACTAAATTATAATGGACAGTTCAGCTGACAGAATAAAAACTTCACGGAAGAAAAACATTTCGTGGAATATTTTAGACTGCAAGAGAAGAAAATATACCTCAAGTCAAGAATCCAGTTTTCTTACATCTTTTAAGTTTAGGAAGATAGAAACGGGACGCTTGACGGCTTCTTCATCTCAAACTACCAGGTATGTGAATAAGTTACTTGAAAAAAAGAATTAATGGTTTTTATGAGTCACGATTTTTTTATAGATTCAATTTTCATTATAGAACTACGATTATCGTCTCTGCATTCCTCTTTTCATAGGTCATGATTTGTCATTTATAATTAATTGATCGAGGGCAGAGACGTTATTGTGTTCCAATCGTTATTGTGAACCAGCACCAACTGGTTCAACTTAAAGTACCCTCAAATGTGACAAAGATAATCTAACTTACCTAATATTTTTCACAGACATCCAAAAAACAGTCGCAGCAGACCTGGACCTGAAGATGCTGATGATGGAAGACGGGACACCTAAAGGAAAGTGCTACTGCTCATGCAACCTCAACAACCAGCCTGTGTTTTTGCAGATAGACTCTTCCAATCTGCCCGGAACCTATGCCGTTGAGTAGGAACGCCAATGTTGCATTTAAATAATTTCTAGTACCCCCTTGAAGGTAGTTCTTTACGATGACTGCGCTAAAATTATACAGAAATATGTACTTTAAAAAAAATATATAAAATACTTAGTCTATTCGAAAATAAAATTTGCATTGTTAAACATAGTGTTTTTGTTATACACCTAACGAGTGGTTTGCGCTATGAGCGCTGTTCGAGCAAGATGTGAGATTTTTCACAAAAGCGAGGACTTGGTGCGGAGAAACGATCCTCACCACATACCGTGGTTACTACGCCGTGCACGCGGGTCGTATCCACAGTGACTGCACCTCGATGTGGACGTAAAGTGAGCGAGAATTGGAAAATTAACGAATCTCACAAGTACAGTCACGAGCATAAATAATTACTTTGAACAGCTCGGCAATAATATCTGATTTCATGACTCATCCATTAATATATGACGGCAATTAATATAATTATGTGACTAGCTTCTATTTGCGTGAAATTTAACCCACCCGTCGTATCGCATCGCCCACCCGCGCTTTTATTTCATTTTCACTTAAAGTTCTTTCTGACTTTTTTTTTTCTTTTTGCAACAACCCACCCTTACGTCGCGCGTCGTAGCGTAATGATAAAGCAAAAAATTGCTATCGAATGCAAATACTAGATTGTTATACGAGGGGCTAAAATAAACCATTCTTTCGAGGGAGTTTTACTCCCGAGCTTTAGCGAGTAACCGAGTTATAATGGGTGTTAGTGCCGTGTGTTACACTCTACTTTTCACTACGATTGCGAGAAAATAAAATAATCCAATACAATATTAAAGAGTTTATTTTAATTAAATGTACAATTTGTACAATTCTGGATATTTAACGAGATGTTTTTTTCGGGCAACTTTATTTCAGTCCTCTGTGAAGATGTTCTCACTAAATGATGATATTTTCACTGTTGTAAATTATATTACGGTCACAAATTCAATTCATAATTAGAGAAAAATTCTAAAGATTTCGCGCCAATGCCTTTTTTATTTCTTCTGTAGCCCAACGCAATGCGCGCATTCTACCGAAGGTATAGCCGCATTTAGTTCCATTTTCGAAAATAAAATATTCTTCTTTTTTTGTGAACCAGTAATAAGTCGAATCCATAATCATGATTATTTTACATAAAAATAAAGACTTTTTCGTTTTTTACGGCTCGTTGGAACAGACAAAAATTAAAAAGAAATTACTTTTTCCCCAAGAGCAAGAAATGCTATTTTTTCCCCGCTCTGGTACTCTACAATGACGGCCTTTTTGAGCAAGAGGAGTGAAAAAGAATTTTTCAAATCCGACTCGTGGTTCCAGAGATTAGCGCGTTCAAAATAATATGCGAAATTTTGTGAGGATGGATGGATATTTGTTCACGCACAAATTACAAAACGGATTTTGATGAAATTCGGCACACAAACAGTTTATAACCTGGATTAACACATATAGGATACTTTTTATCTCGATATTTCTATAGGATCGAGACTTATGCGGGTGAAAACGTAGGGCGTTGCTAGTATTATAAATGCGAAAGTGAGTTTGTTTGTTTGTTACGCTTTCACGCTAAAACAGCCGAACTGATTTGAATTAAATTTGGCACATGAGTAGATCATGACCTAGAAAAAGACATAAAATACCTTTTATCCCAATATTCCCACGGGATCGAGACTTATGCGGGTGAAACCGCGGGGCGAAGCTAGTGGATAATAAAGCTAAAGAGTTTGTTTATTTGAACGTGCTTATCTCTGAGACTATCGAAGAAACACCAAAACCATCTGGCGAGACATGCAACGCATAGTTTATTGTGTGGTTATCTAAAACGTTGAATTCAGATTGAGGGTAGGAAATACAACAAAAAGCCAAATTATTACAATGAGACATATAATTAAGAATGGACATCGGTCGGCTAGGCGGCCAGCGTGCAGAGCATGGCGGTGCCGCGCTTGACCCAGAACTCGGCGGACTCCTTGCCGGCGGGCAGGTCGCAGGCCACGACGAACGCGCCCATGCGCTTCGGGTAGTAGTAGCACGGGCACGTGTACCGGTCTGCGGGACGAAAATTAACTGATGCACTTGTGTTTGACGTATATTCCGTTGGTTTAGCTCAACCTTTCCCAAAGTGGGCGATAACGCCCCCTTGCGGGCGCTGCAGGCCTAAAGGGCGGTAAGAGACCCAGAAAAAAAGTGTGGGTTCATCTAGTATAGTGGTTAAGTAGGTGAAAAAATGGGGGCGCTAAAAAATAATTTATTCTCAAAGTGGGCAGTAGACAAAATAGGTTTAGGTAGTTAATTAGAGGTAAACAAAAAAACCTCGTGACGAGAGAGCTGTCAACTAACCGAATAAACGTAATACCTGTCACTTCAGTTGTCATATTACGTTGTATTCTTCAATTTAGCATTGTTACAAATCGTTGACGTTTGGAGAACCTGTCTTTTTGAGCTCATTAGAATAGACAGGTTACAAACTATTATTTTATTATTGAAATCTAACTAAACAATTGTGCTCAAGCAGTTACATCTACGAAGAGTAATTTAAGAATAAATGATAAAGTTTAACATACATTAATAAAATCTTTTTACAAACAAAAACAACCGACTTCCAAAAAACACTACAAAGTGAAAAATAACTTTAATTTCGGAAGTCGGTGTCTTTGGTTTTGAATTTTTGTTTTTTGCCAAGTTCGTTTTTTTCCGTTTTTAACCTTTTTAGAAGTCGGTTCATCATCAGCCTATAAATTTCCCACTGCTGGGACACAGGCCTCCTCTCTGTGAGAGGGAGTGGGCCGTAATCCACCACGCGGGCCCAGTGCGGGTTGGTAGATGTCACATGTCTTCGAATTTTCGGTTCTAGGATATGCCGGTTTCCTCACGATGTTTTCCTTCACCGTTTTGAGAGCAGTGGCGATGAAATAATTTACACAAAGTAAAGCGCTTGCCTAGGTTCGAACCTACGACCTACAACTCGTAAGTCGCGGCCGTTACCACTGGGCCACCACTGCTCTTCAGAAGTCGGTTAAAAAGAGGAAACTAACGAAAAATCAAAAAGAAATTTAATTTGGCAATAACGTATTTTTAAACAAATGTCATCTATAAAAACCCTTTTTACGATTTTATTTTACCTTTAGTTAATTATCTAAACCAATGGAGTATAGGATTTGGGAAAAATACTCCTATGGCCAGTTTCAAGAATACCTAATTCAATATCTGATATCTCTTTAAATTCTTTCGCAATTACTCACTAAAGGGAATTAGCAATCAATTCATCTATATATAGGGTGACTTGTAATTTGACGTATTCCTTCCAGGATACGAAAGTGTGATCCCCCTCGCTTCGGATCTCTATTGAGCAAAGACGTGTCCACTCCGTCCGTATTTAATTTAATTGTGTTTTATATGTATTACAAAAATTAATCCATCATAAAAAATAGGATAGCATAATAGTGAGGAGGTATCGTCCGCGGCGCACGCTTTGGCATAGGACCCATAATGTAACACTCGCACTCACAAGCAGTGTTGCCAACAGTTAAACTAGGTCTCCACCAGATTCAACTTTTAAAGCCACCAGAAAACCACTAACAAAAATTAGCCCTACTCTAAAAATCGATAAAATGTCCACTAAACCAATTTTTAGTTTTTACAAAAGAATTATTTTATATTAGTAAAAATTATTATTTATATTGGTAAAAAAATATTTATTATTACGTAATAAAATATTCAAAATCAGTAAATCAACATAAAATATCATGAAAACCAGGAACGTACAAATTATTCAATAACAACAACTGTAAAAATTTAACTGATGTTCTAAAATTCATCTTCTTCAGCTGAATTTTTGTCTGCACTATCATCGTCGGTTTCACATTTATAATCTGATTCTTTGGTAAATTAATAAATAATTTTAATTATTGTTATTTTAATTAATATATTTAAATTAAAATATATATGATAGCACTGGCAAATAAAAACAGCACCACAGACTAAAACAAACGTCATAACAGCTGATGACGTAACGGAAACACGAATCAGTGCAATAAATAAACAAGTGATGTTGCATTACAACATCGTATAAATTAAGTATTGTTAATTTTAAGGTTTGCTTTTATTTAAGTTTTAATTTAACTCTAAAAAGGAAATAAGAATACTGTTAGTTCATTTAAATAAAATTATAGTTACCTAACTAAAACAATATAAGAATTTAAAGTGTTATTAATTACAAATCAAATATTGTACGCAATTACATTTTACTAAATTAAATCTAAACTTTATTGTAAAACAAATGTCACCAGAAGTCGTTGTTGTTTGACGTTGACAGTTGTTTGAAAGTATAAATAGGCTCGCTCTAGTGGCAGAGCGATCAACCCTGCTGCCGACCATCTCCAAGGTGTTCGAGAAACTCCTGCTGCGACATCTAGTACCCAGCATCACGCCACGCCCAGAACAATTTGGCTTCAGGGCGGAACATAGCACGACGCTCCAATTGTCGAGGGTACTGCACCACTTAACCACGGCACTGGATAAAAAGGAGTATTCGGTTGCAGTATTCCTCGACATGGAGAAGGCCTTCGACCGCGTGTGGCACGAGGGCCTAATCTACAAGCTTGCCACCTCGGACGCGCCCCGTCGCGTCGTTAGGGTGGTCTCATCTTTTCTGTCCCACAGGTCCTTCCGGGTGGTGGTCGACGGGGCGCTCTCGGGCGCCCGCCCGGTGTTGGCGGGCGTGCCCCAGGGCAGCTGCGTCTCGCCGGCGTGTTACTCACGTTACACCGATGAGATCCCCACCACTTCCGATGCCATGCTCGCGCTGTATGCCGATGACGCCGCGTACATCACTACCTCGCTAAATGCGAAGTACGCGGCGGTTAAAATGCAGCGCGCCCTCGATCAACTTCCCGAGTGGCTGGCCAAATGGCGACTGTCGGTGAACGTGAGTAAGACGCAAGCCATGGTGACTGGCTTTGCGCCCCTCCCACCCCCCCTTAAACTGCACGGAGTCGACGTCGATTGGTCGCCCCAGGTCAAATACCTGGGTGTGACCATCGACCGCCGCCTCACGATGGGGCCCCATGTCCGCAAGGTCGTCGCGCAGGGTAAGGTCGCCCGCAACCTCCTCAGACCCGTGCTCTCATCCCGCATCCCGGCGCGCGTCAAGCTGAGCGTGTACAAGATGTACGTACGCCCAGTCTTGACGTACGCCGCCCCGGCCTGGTTCGCCCTCACGTGCGAGTCGAGCCGAAAAACACTCCGCACGCAACAAAACCTTGCGTTGCGGACCATAGTTGACGCCCCTCGCTGCGTGAGGAACGACGTGATCCACCGGGACCTCGGGATCGAGAGCCTGGATGAGTTTGTGGGGCGACTCGCGAAGGCCATGTTCGCGCGGGCCGACGCTTCTGCCTGGCCCCATGTCAGGCAGATAGCGCCATTGCACGCGCGGCCGCCTGACGCGAGAGCCCTGCCCCGCGACCTGGTAGCGGACCCTGACCCCATCGCACCGGATTGACGCCTCGGGTAAGCTGCACCCAGGTTACACGCAGCTTACTCGAAATAATAAGACTCTACAGATGTACACATACATCCGTTGTGTGGCGTGTTCTAAGTTAATATAGGCACGTCACATAACTATATACAGACACCCACCACTATACATGCATCTATACACAACACGTGCGGGCGCAACGCGGGTCGCGACGCACGTCTACAATGAGCGGTGTTACACTACAACACTAGCCGCTCATACATACGCGACTGCCTACCCCTCAAACCGTAAACGGCTCGATCTGTAAGCGGGGAGAGGGGGAAGCTACATATTAGACCTGTAGGGCGTCGAGTCGGCATCTCCGTCGCTGGTCGTTCTCGCTGGGCCTCCCCCGGGTAACCGGGGGTCTCACCCGGCGGGGATAGACCGCCGGGATGTCGTGAAGAAAGCGGCGCCACTAAGGGCGTCGTGGCGCGCCTACAGATATATTCAGAGCAACCAACCACACCGACGCATTATTGCTTCACAATAATGCGGTCGTTTCCTTTAGCCGTCCGAGGCAAATCCAATGAGGGGCTCATATTAATGAGCCAATGTATGGCCGCCGCGGGCGAGGGGCGAAGCCCTGACCCCGCTCGCCACGCCCCCTTGCGGGGACGTCGCGACATCCTTATGACAGAGCGATCAGTATTGAATTGTATTTTGAACTGTGTGCATCTCGTTATAAAATTAAGTTGTGTGAATCATTGTTGGTTTGATTGTGAGTTATAAAAAACAACCGACCTCCAAAAAAAACACTACAAAGTGAAAAATAAATTTAATTTCGGAAGTCGGTGTCTTGGGTTTTGTATTTTCGTTTTTTGCCACCGACTTCCGAAATTAAAGTTATTTTTCACTTTGTAGTGTTTTTTTTGGAGGTCGGTTGTTTTTTTTTGTAAAAAGTTTTTATTTTTCACTTTTTAGTTGTGGTACCTACCCCACACACATTCGAATACCACTACCTGCTACCAGTGACAGAAACTTATCATATCATCTACATACTAAGTGGGAAAAAAATACGTATTTTGTAGCTAACTCAAAAACTATCCAAGCAAAGTTAATAATATTTATATGGGACCAATTCGAGAGCACACCCTTTCAAACAAAAAAATAATTTTCAAAATCGGTCCACAATTGACGGAGAAATCGGTGGACATACATAAAAAAAAAGAAAAAAAAACAAACATACGCGACGAACATATAACCTCCTCCTTTTTGGAAGTCGGTTAAAAAGTGTTTACAAGATGTCTGATCGTTATCATTTGAGATCCCCGAGCCCTCCCGCTCTTACATATATATTACATATATTTAAATTAATTATTATTTTAATAGCTAGTAGTTGGTAGAATTATTAGTAGAATAATTAAATAGTTAGTTTTGTTAAAAATTGTAAAGTTATGTTAAGAATTATTGAAAAGAAATAAATAAAACGTTTATTAAATTATGTGAAGTAAAAATAATATATTTCGTAACGTTTTAGTGGCTGGTTGAGTGATAGGCGTGATAGCATTTACAGTAATTTAAACTGAATTTTACTAAGCCACTAGAAAAAACCACCAGCCACTAGAAGCAATATTTCGCCACTAAAAGGGGGTTCGAAACCACTAGTTTTAGTGGAAAATCCACTAAGTTGGTAACACTGTCGACACAAGAAACATTGTCGACATCGCACTTCAATCCGAATTAATAAACAAAGCGGCGCACACGCCCGTACGTTACGTACGCAACTTTTGTAAATAACGGTGAGACGGAAATACAATTTGTAAATTCGCTTCACCAACGAACGCAAGAGATAACACTATATAAGACAGCTCGCACATCATTGCACGTGCACACACTTCTATCAGTACCGGAGGTCTTCAATAACTGGACGGTTCGGAAATTTGCACGGGTTCGTCGATACCCACCAATATAAGTTAACCCTTCACTAGATCATCGCCGATTCAGTTATGTTATACTCTTCTGTTGCCCTAGTACCAGACCATCGATAATGCCCATGAATCGCACCCCATCGGCGTCTCCGCTGCAGATTTTTGGCACTACGTTAGATGTTGTGGCATCTAACGTAGTGCCAGAAATCTTAAAGTCCACACTTTCCGATACAAATTTAACGCCTGGTGTTTCTACGTCCGCGTTTTTTTTTTTTTTCGTGTGACCAGTGAAAATGAGCGCTGTACTGTGGGTCCCTCATAGCACTGCATCATGCTGAGTGGAAGCCTTCTTGTCACAGTCATGTCGTGCAGCTGCCGCCTAAGTAATTTCTGTTCTATGCTCGTGATTTGTTATGTACTTTGTGTTGTTCTCTGATTACTCTTGTCTTTTATGTATGCACGTGTTTCTGTGACAAATAAACCTATTTTTCTTTCTTTCTTTGGATGTAATGGAGCGTAATAAAAAGAGGAAATTTGAAGGTGACCATACTCATATATTTTAGAACGGGTTATCGTAATTGAGTGCGTATATAATATTTCGTGCCTATGCTGTTAAACGCTGAAGAGATCTCTTGTATGGAGCCAATTCTGGGTTAGCAGGCAGGTCATGGTGTATGAATGCGTTTATAAAATTTACTGTCTGTGCTATTGACCGTTTGAGAGTTTCCTCGTCTGGAACCATCCCTGGGTGCAACACCAAGGTCATGATGTAATTTAGAACGGGCAATCATAATTGAATACGTATATAAAATTTCGTGTGTGTACTGTTGACCGTTGAGGAGTTCCCTAGTCTGAAGCCAATCCTGGCTGCAGCAGCCAGGTCATGGTAGACTATAGAATTGACTGTATTCATTAATGCGTATATTAAATTTCTGGTATGAGTACTGTTGAATATTAAGGAGTTCCCTCATTTGGAGCTAACCCTGGGTGCAGCAACCAGATCATAGTGAACTTATAACGGACTATCATCATTGAATGCGTAAATAAAATTTCGTGTCTGTACTGTTGACCGTTGAAGAGTTCCCTCGTCTGAGGCTAATCCTGGCTGCAGCAGCCAGATCATGCTAGAATTAAGAACGGACTATTTTAATTAAACTGTAACAGCTCGGCCATCCGTCCCACAACGAGTCCCATCGTTGGGTGTTTATTTCATCTTAGTTCAGTGGATACTAGATTAAATTCACCAATTTAATGACCAATTAAATTCAATGTTTCTTGCACCAAGTTCACCTTACCAGATTAATAAAATTATAAATAACCTAAAAAATACTGACAGTGTAGGTTACGATGGTTTCTCTACTAAAATAATTAAAGCAGTAAATGAGGATATATGCCATCACTTGAGTCACATTATGAACTTGTCGATAACAGCGGGAATATTTCCACAAGATCTTAAACTGTCAGTTAAAACCTTTATTCAAAAAAGAAAGTAAACGGTTAATGGAGAATTATAGGCTTATATATTTTCAAAAATTTTCGAGAAATATCTTTATGGTGAACTTAATTCATATCTCGAAAAAAACAAAATTTTGTGCAACGAACAAAAGCGCTTTCGACAAAATAGAACCATCAATATGGCCATCTATGAATTCATCCAAAGTGTTATCTGCCATGTTGACAAAACAGTTCCAGTTTGTGCTATTTATTGCGATATGTCACAAGCATTTGATTATGTAGATCATAATATACTAATCAGTAAACTTGACGCATACGGCATAAGAGGCAATGTTTTAGATTTATTTCGATCCTATTTAACGAATCGACAACAGATAACAGTAATAACTAGAGTGAATCCCAAAACAAAGAGAGAAGAAAATTTCAGCTCCGTGAGGAAATATGTCACATACGGTGTTCCTCAAGGCAGTGTGCTAGGGCCGCCGTTGTTTACTATTTATATAAACGACTTGCCAAAGGCAACGATTCAACCTATGACATTATTTGCTGATGACAGTACAGTTTCAATTGCATGTAAGGACATTAATAATTACAAACTTGACATAAATAATTCGCTGACATCTATAATTTCTTGGCTTGATAATAATAATTTAAAAATAAATATATCAAAAACAAATATAATGCACTTTGGGCAAAGATTGCATAATCCATTAAATGTAAATTTGATTCACGATAATAGTACTATAAATGAAGTAACTAAAGCCCGTTTTCTCGGTTTAATTATAGACAGCAAACTAAATTGGAAAGAACACATTGAGAAACTATGTAAAAGAATCAGTAGTCAATCTTATGCTTTGTACCAACTTGCTCCAACCGTCAACACTGATGTGTTACTCTCGGCGTATTATGGCCTTGTTGAATCTGTCCTCAGATATGGCATTATTTTTTGGGGCAACTCAACAAATAAAGATATGGCATTTATAATGCAAAAGCGATGCCTACGTGCCATGTTTGGTATCCAAAGTACGGAAAGCTGTAAGCCACTCTTTACTAAGCATAAAATCCGTCACTGTATATTTTGGAAATAGCCCTATTTGTGAGAAATAACCCCCATTTGTTTCCTCGAATATCAGACATTATAAAACGTAATCGCCGGGATAATAGTAAAATTCGTGTTCAGCCAGCTAAGACAGCGCTACTGTATAAAAGCGTTGTATGCAGAGCGCCAATAATTTACAATAATATCCCTAAATGTGTTAAGAAATTAAATATAGACCAGTTTAAGAAAACATTTAAAAAAATACTGACAGAAAAAGCTTATTATAATATTAATGAATTTTTAAATGATAAATCCCTCTGAAGATACTGACTGAATCTAATCTATTTATTTTGAATGATGACTATTGACGTTATTTAATTTAATATTATTGTTAATTGTTGATTTATTTATATTATTGTTCATTGTACCTATCTTAATTTTAAAATCCTATTGTCTTTCGACCAAATTTGTACACCAGCCATGGTCAAACATGTTGAGCCAAAAAATACTTTGTTACACCTATAATAAGCATCATACCATGTATATTATCTACACATGTTTTTGCAAATAAACGAATCTGAATCTGAATCTGAACAATCATAAAACATGTAAATAACTTAAAATTATTTCTAACAATTTTCATAGAGTGAAAATAATAATTAATGAGTAAATATTAGGTTTCCATATAATCACAGGAAATAACTTCTTAATCAAACAAATCGTAATTCATTCTTCAGACATACTTTTACTCGACTTTACGTATAGTCCATGACAATGACTAACGCCTTTACGTTGATTCGAGTCTTTAACATACCATCAGTCCATGACCTTGACTGGAATTCCTAACCTAACACCAGTCCATGACCTTGACTGGAATTCCTAACCTAACACCAGTCCATGACCTTGACTGGAATCCCTGTCTTAACACCAGTCCATAACCCTGACTGGAGTCCCTAATCTACCACCAGTCCATGACCTTGACTGGAGTCCCTAAGCTACCACCAGTCCATGACCTTGACTGGAGTCCCTAAGCTACCACCAGTCCATGACCTCGACTGGAGTCTCTAAGCTACCACCAGTCCATGACCTTGACTGTAGTCCCTAAGCTACCACCAGTCCATGACCTTGACTGGAGTCTCTAAGCTACCACCAGTCCATGACCTTGACTGGAGTCCCTAAGCTACCACCAGTCCATGACCTTGACTGGAGTCCCTAAGCTACCACCAGTCCATGACCTCGACTGGAGTCTCTAAGCTACCACCAGTCCATGACCTTGACTGTAGTCCCTAAGCTACCACCAGTCCATGACCTCGACTGGAGTCTCTAAGCTACCACCAGTCCATGACCTTGACTGTAGTCCCTAAGCTACCACCAGTCTATGACCTAGACTGGAGTCCCTAAGCTACCACCAGTCCATGACCTCGACTGGAGTCTCTAAGCTACCACCAGTCCATGACCTTGACTGTAGTCCCTAAGCTACCACCAGTCTATGACCTTGACTGGAGTCCCTAAGCTACCACCAGTCCATGACCTTGACTGTAGTCCCTAAGCTACCACCAGTCTATGACCTTGACTGGAGTCCCTAAGCTACCACCAGTCCATGACCTTGACTGGAGTCTAATCTACCACCAGTCCATGACTTTGGACTGGAGCTTAAAGCATCATAACGCATACATTGCTTTATAATATTATAACATGACATCTCATAACTTAATTACTGAACATTTATTACACAAATTATAATTAAACCACCCTTTTGGTACTCGTAAATTATCTAGTTCTATCTAGTCTAATTCATTCTTTAGCTTTCTTATAACAATACTAGCTTTTGCCCGCGGCTTCGCACGCGCAAAGGTCGGAAAATATCCCACAGGAACGTACTACCGATATTCAGAGTACTTATCAAATGTCCTAACCCAGGTCATGGCCTATCCGTATACCATTCATCTAAATCTGTTCAGCCGTTACGGCATGAAAAGGTAACAAATAGATAGATAGGTAATAAATCTGTTTTAGGGTTCCGTATCTCAAAATGAAAAATGGAAACCCTTAAAGGATGACATCGTTGCCTGTCAAGACACTTTTCTCAGAAACGCGTGAAGGTATCAAGTTGAAATAGATAGGTATTAAAAACTTAGGCTATGCGCGCACTACGGATTTTGATCGTTGCGGATAATATTTCGTGTTGTTCTATCTCCTCTCAGGCTCATTTTCTACGAAAAGTATGGAAAGTTTTTTGCAATTTTTGAATTTTCTCGTACTTGAGTACGAGAAAATTCAAAAATTCGCCCTCCGTTGGCCCGATATATTTTTTTGACGCTAGTAATAAGAAATAGGATCGACAGGCATCAAAAAAGTTTTTGTGAAAATTACCCATGTTCTTGCTGACTGTACAATTTTTTCAAAATCTGTGAATGCAGATCAAAAAGTTAAGGACAGTCTTCTAAGACCGTTTTCTTGTAGCGACAACGGTTAAGGTACCTGCCCTTATTGCCCCATATCAACATCCACCCTGTATATGTTAGGATTGACTACTTAGCTCCATAAAGGTATAGCGTGATGATAATGTTTTAAAAGGTTAAATCCGTAATTATCTGCAATATTCTAACCTTTTGGATAGTCTTTTTACAGTTTGCGGTAAACTATAGAAGAATACGAACATAATGCAATATTGCTCATCCCCCATAGCAAATAGCGTGATAATAATTTTTGAAAAGTCTATTGTGACGTTTCCATTATTTGACATAGATTATTTACACAAATTTTCAAGTTAATCAAGCCAGACAGTAAAATCCTCCCCTGTAAAAATAAATACCTCTTTTCACCCCGTCAGGGGTAGATTTTCAAAAAACCTTGATATACGTTTTTATTTGTTTTCAGTCTTAAGTATAAATACTGAGTTTTGAGTTAATCAGACCGCGCGTTAAAATTCTTCCATACAAACTATGACACCCCCCAATCCTCGCTTAGGGGGTAGTTTAGAAAAACTAAAAATGGCAAACTTTATAATTTACATAGATAAGTATTCGTGCCAAGTTTCAAGTTTATTAACTCAAGGAATAAAAAATTTCATACAAACAAAATCCCCCCTTTTCACCCCCTTAAAGGTCGATTTTCCAAAAACCCTTTCTTAGTGGATGCCTACGTCATATTATCTACCTGTGTGCCAAATTTCAGCCCAATCCGTTCAGTGGTTTGAGCCTTGCGTTGATATATCACCCAGTCAGTCAGTCAGTCAGTCAGTTTACTATTTTATATATACAGAAGAATACGAACATAATGCAATATTGCTCATCCCCCATAGCAAATAGCGTGATAATAATTTTTGAAAAGTCTATTGTGACGTTTCCATTATTTGACATAGATTATTTATACAAATATTCAAGTTAATCAAGCCAAACAGTAAAATCCTCCCCTGTAAAAATAAATACCTCTTTTCACCCCGTCAGGGGTAGATTTTCAAAAAACCTTGACATACGTTTTTATTTGTTTTCAGTCTTAAGTATAAATACTGAGTTTTGAGTTAATCAGACCGCGCGTTAAAATTCTTCCATACAAACTATGACACCCCCCAATCCTCCCTTAGGGGGTAGTTTAGAAAAACTAAAAATGGCAAACTTTATAATTTACATAGATAAGTATTCGTGCCAAGTTTCAAGTTTATTAACTCAAGGAATAAAAAATTTCATACAAACAAAATCCCCCCTTTTCACCCCCTTAAAGGTCGATTTTCCAAAAACCCTTTCTTAGTGGATGCCTACGTCATATTATCTACCTGTGTGCCAAATTTCAGCCCAATCCGTTCAGTGGTTTGAGCTGTGCGTTGATATATCACCCAGTCAGTCAGTCAGTCAGTCAGTCAGTTTACCATTTTATATATACAGATTAACTTCTATGTTTCATTCATCTTTCTCACTTCAATCATCTTTCTCAATACATTCATTTTTCTCGCTACCTTTTGACAGCCTTTCCGTGTATGTCTGTTCCAATACAAGTACATTTACAACTCATTATTTACTAGTATTTCCACATCGTTTGGCACAACACAACCCCTCTTAATTTCAATAGAAAAATTAGCTTTACCCAATGTTTTATTAGAGATCTTGGGTATTTAGGGGTCTGCCGTTTTGTCTTGCTTTTTTTTTTACGAGCGGCGCTATATCGGATTAGGGTGCCATCACTTCCAAGGTCAACATGGCATTTTGTAGTACTATCGTTTAATTTGATTGACATATTTATGGTTTATATTTATAAGCACCATACGTTTTACATAACAGTTTTAGTCGAAGCTTCGGAAGTGTGTGCCCTTTTCTTTTTTCTGACAATTTACCTCTAAATGTCCCAGCAAATTACATTTCGTACACCGCATTTTTGGTTTAGTGCATTGAAAGAATGGGTGTCCCGTTTCATTGCAGTTGTAGCATACAACACGATTAAACCTGGGACTTGGTTGGGCATTATTAGGGTTAGGTAATATATCTTGTGTGCTTTGGGTAACTGTACGTTTTTCTTTATCCTTATTCTTTAAACTATCAGAAGGAACTTTATCTTGGCCAATTTGCACAGTCTTTAAAAACTTTAAAACTTGTTCAGGTTCCGCAAACTCAACCGCTTGAGCACCTAACCTTACTCGGCGATCAATACCAGCAATTAAACAATCAACGGCACGCCTTCCAGTAATATTACACCGGTTCAACAGGTTCATTTTAGAATAATAATATAATTCTATGGATTCCCCATAGCGAACTCTCAAACTTAACATTTCGTTTAGTAGATCTGCATAATTTTCCTGGGTTGGAAAAGATTCTCTAAGTTTATTTTTCCATTCCGTCCAGGAAAACAGTAATGTAGGTAACCCCTGATACTGACTTGGCTACTCCACTTAACTTTGGTAATGCATAATGAACCAACTGCCTATCACTCCATTCGTATATGTGAGCACATTCCTCAACCTTATTAATCCATGCATCCATCGTTTGTTCTTTGGACATTGGGTCGTACTCGGGTATAACATTATTAAGAACAGGAAACCTTTCACGTTCACCAACAATCCAACATTCTTCATATCTTTCATAATTCCAACAAATTCTTGTAAAAACTTATTTTGGCTGTCATACCTTCGAGAATTTGTCTATTTACGTTCCCTTCCAGTAGAAGAGCTACCGCTAGGTTCCCGTCGCTTCCTCCGTTTCCTGCGACTTTCTCGGTGGCGACGGGATCCTCGTTCGTCATCGCTGCTACTAGAACTGCCCGACTGGTGCAGGCCTTCTTCACGCCGATCCTTTTTGTATGACTGCGGTAACTCCGGTGTACCACTTTGGGTTGCTTTTCTTCTTGGCATATTTATGCTGTGTTAGTTGACTTTTGGCGTAGGGAGGGCAATTTCCAGCTCCTAATTGCCCAATTATTCCACTTCTGAGATGTAACGGACGCTCAGGAAGACCACAGCAAATAACACAAGTTTATTATAGTTTTCACAAAGCATAATTTATTTCAGTTCATTATACACATAACTGCAAACACTACACTTAATAACACTGTGCAATAATATTTTGTTACTTGAGACAACCTTTCAGTTTGACCACTGTCGAACGAATGTCTATTCTATTCTATTCTATTTTTATCAAATGGCAAGCAAAGCCGATGTCGACTATTCTGCCAATGTCGAAAGTGAGTTGGAAGAAGCAAGTGTGCATGATTAAAAAAAAAAAAAAAAAACTAATAAAATTCTTCGATTGATACAGTTGAACTCAATGTAGATCTTGTTGGGTTAGTACGGGACTGAAACAAACAAAAAATATAAATAAATATATAATAAAATTGTTAAAAACATAAAATATACGCATACCACACCTACACAGACAGAATAATTTATAACTTTATGTTATTGTGACGAATGAAGGTCATCAGCGCCACAAGCAGATCTGGGGAGGAAAATGTTAGTAAAGAGGAGAAATTAGTTGGAAGAGGGATCTTAAATTTAGGGAGACGTTTATATAAATCTAAAGGTGGAACGTTGTTCGAGCATTCGAAGAATATGTGATCCAGTGTGCCCTCCTCCAACCCGCACTCGCAGAGAGAGGAGTCGCGAATCCGGATTTTTTCCAAAAACACGGGGGTACAACAAAAACCTAAACGAATTCGACAAAGGACGGATATAACGGTTTTGGAGACTTTTTTGTAGCCGTGAAACCAAGGTTTTGGTTTTATGGTTGGTTGTACAGCATAATAAAACTTCCCCTTTTTTTTCCCAGTGTTATTCCAATGATCCTGCCATGAAGACTGTAACACAACCTTTGGAAGGCTCAGCAAGTCATACCCCTGATGAGAGTTGTGGGTGAGATCAGCTGCTGCTGATGAGCAAGCATCTTTGGCCAAAGAATCAGCGCACTCATTGCCCTTAATACCGCAATGACTAGGTATCCAAACTAATTGAACCTCTTTTTGACTACTAAAACAAGATAATAAAGACTTTTTAATTTTTAAAACAAGAGAGCTGTGCAATTTACTTTTGAAGGGATTTTGTACTAAAGCTTGCAAACAGCTAAGAGAGTCTGTGAAGATTACGGCTTTGTCAATATTGTGGTGTGACTCTATAAAAAGACAAGCTTCCAGTAAAGCCACACACTCGCCCGTGAACACAGAAGACTCCTTAGGGCATTTGAACTGTAAAATAATTTTGGAGCTTTGGTAATAAACCGCAGCGCCAACGTTACTAAGATCATTAAATTTTGAAGCGTCTGTAAAAAACCTCTGAAACCCAGTCCATCGTTCTCCCACGGCCGCATTGAAGGCCGAATCTGCTGAAGTAGACTTTTTAGAAATGCCAATATCAAAGAAAATTTTAGGAATAAAACATAAGACTTCATAGGAAAAGTTAAAAACAGGTAATCGGAGATTCTGTTCTATTGGACATTCTAAATGCTGACTTTGACGAAATGCTTTAAGGATTAGGGGAATTTCTTTACTATTCCAGTAATTTGAGCTTCTGCATATGGCATCTAACTCATTCAATCTTGCTAAAAGTGGATGGGAAGATCTAGATATTAACCTAGCCAGAAAACGGGAGGCCAGATACTGCCGCCTTAAGGCCAGGGGAGGTTCAGCACACTCAACCTGCAATGCGTTAACGGGAGAAGACTTCATACAACCAGAGATGATCCGAAGACATTTTGACTGAATCCTATCCAGCCCAGCCAAAGCACCCTTATTGCAAGGAACAAGATGGAACGTACCATAATCTAAAACACTACGTATTAATGCGTTATAAACTAATTTCATAGTGTAAGGGTGGGCACCCCACCAGACACCCGCGAGAGCTTTTAAAATCGAAATGACTCTTTCGCATTTTTTTATTAATAAATTTATATGGTGCTTACCATTTAATTTTGAGTCTAAGAAAACGCCTAAAAATTTTGCCTTATTTACCAACGGTATATTGTTACCTAAAATGTCCACTGAGACGTGCGGAATCAGTCTTTTGCGAGAGAAAATTACTGCCGAACTTTTTGGTGCAGATAACGATAGACCATGGCTTAAAAGCCACTGGTTCAAAGAGTCCAGAGAGAGGCAAAGTGATGACGCCGCGTCTACGATGGAGGAATCTGTCACATATAAGACTAGGTCGTCGGCGTATTGAAGGATTTGACAGTTATTATTTAAACAAGTGCCAATGTCCGCTGTGTACAAATTATAAAGAAGGGGACTGAGAACGAATCCTTGTGGGAGTCCCTTCCAAGTCTGCCTTGCATCGAAATCCTCACCCTGGACTCTCAGAACCAACGAACGAGATAAAAGAAGACCACAGATGCATTCGATCATCTTAACCGGGAGACTCAGCTGATGCAGTTTCTGCCTGAGTACGGGAAGAAGAACGTTGTCGTATGCAGAAGAGATGTCTAGGAAAGCGGCAACAACGGATTCCTTTTTGGAAAACGCCAAGCGGATATCCGCAACTAAAACGCCAACACTATCCATTGTGCCGAGCCCCTTCCTAAAACCAAATTGGTAATTCGGCAGTAAATCCCTCGACTCGACTATCCATTCCAGTCTATTTTTAATTAGGTGTTCCATTAATTTGGACAAAACTGAGGACAAAGCAATTGGTCTAAGGCCGTTTGGATCATCTACATGTTTGCCTGGCTTCAATAGTGGGATAATGATTTGTAACTTCCACTGGTCTGGAACCCAGCCACTACTATAACAAAAATTAATAACATCGAGGAAGTAACGTTTAGCCTTGTCTCCAGAATGAGCTATAAAAGAATATGGTATACCGTCAATACCGGGGGCTGAATCCCGGACATACCTGAGTACCACATTAAGTTCCTGCAAAGTAAATGGCACATCAAAAGGATCCTCTGAAACATTTTGCAGGGACATATTGAAACATTCGGAAGAGAGAGGAACGTATGGAGGAGCAATTTTGTCAAAAAAAAGTTCAGCAGTTTCCCTAGTGATAGGGGACGAGATTGACGGGGAGCACCCACGTCTATATCTATTGATGCTTTTCCAGACTACTGAGACTGGAGTAGAGGGAGATAAAGAGGTACAGAACTTAACCCAACCCGCACGTTTCTTCTTGCGAAGGTGACGTTTGGTTCTAGCATTAAGCCGTAAATATGCCAATAGATTTTCCGTGCTCATATCCGCATTATAACACTCCTCAGCCTCATCCCTATCCTTGACTGCCGAAGTGCATTCTGGATCCCACCATGGTGGTGAGGGTATTTTATTACGAGCACTGTTTTTTAATGGAAAGCAGGAGTCCGCACTAGAGGTGATGGCTGTAACAAATCCCTCATAACAACTCTTGGCATGACGGTGACCAGAAGGGTCTGCTAAACTTGAATTTAAATTTGGAAGAACGTCAATTTTATCCTCCAATAATGAAGAAAATTTTGCCCAATCCGGTTTGGACAGGTTGTATTTCAAAAGTGGAGGAGAAGTTTTCTCTAAATAAGTTTTGTTAAGTAAAGATATAACAATAGGGTAATGGTCACTACCATGCGACAAGGTTGTACATTCCCAATGGGTCGAAGCTGCCAGCTCAACCGAACAAAAGGTTAAGTCAACACAACTCTTTTGCTGTCCGGGAAGAGATCTGCGTGTTGGGCAACCATTATTTAAAATGCAGAGATCCAGATCATCCAAGAGTTCAACCAATGCTACACCGAAGGCATCACAGCGCTCAGAGCCCCATCTATAGTGATGGCAGTTAAAGTCACCCATGACCAGTATTGGTCCATGGACATTAGTAAAAATGTTTTTTAAAATAATAAAAAAGTTTTGGTGAGGATGAGCAATATAAATGGAGAACACTGTGATGCCCTCAATCCTTCCTGCGGCAATGCTCATATCGCTTGTAAGAGAAGGTAAAGCAGAAGGTAAGAGTGGGACCCGATTGTTGACAAAGAGAGCCGACCCTCCATAGCCGTCAGCTCTGTCACATCTGAGGATATTAAAATGTGGTATACGAAAACTAAGACTTGGTAAAAGCCAAGTCTCAGCGATGGAACAAGCCAATGGCTTGTACTTATTCAAGAGAAATATGAGGTCGTGCTTTTTATGCCACACGCTCCTCACATTCCACTGTAGGAATACTTGGCGAGACGCCATTTCTTATGTCTAAGAGTAATTTTATAAGTTGATCGGCAACGTTGGACGGTGATTGAGTAGAATTAGAAGAAGAAATAACAACAGGTAAGAGTTTTATAAGTAGTTCAATAATAGAAGAAGTACTATTATTGGAAGAGACATGATTATAATTGAGAGCGCAGCCATTAGGCTGTGAAGTTTGGGGAGAACTAGTTATCTGGTGATGAGCAGTTTTATCATATGATGGAGAAAGGGGGGCATGGGTCCTGGGCTTGAGGGTTACAGTTTTCCGATAGGACTGAGAAATTGGAGTCTTGGTGACATTGGCATAATTACAAGAAGCTGTTGGAATAATTTTGCTAGCCTCAGCATAAGGGATTGATTTTTCAGCCATAACAGTCTTAATGGCTTTCTGTCTACCATGCTCGGGGCATGACCTGCTATTAGCAAAGTGATTACCCGAACATAGGATACAGAAGGCCTCGCCCTCAGAAACGTTGCAACCATCACCTGGGTGATCGTGGCCACATTTACTGCAGCGTGGTTTAGATCTGCATATGGTTGCTACATGTCCAAATCTGCAGCATTTGCGACATTGGATTGTGGGGTATATGTATTGCACAACAGGAAGGGAAGTGTAGCAGCAGTAAATCCTTTGGGGTAAAACTTGGCCATCAAATGTGATGACACAGGTTTCAGTAGGTTTCCACTCGTTATTACCGTCTCTTTGAATTTTCCTGTTGATACGTCGGATTTTAAGTATTTGCCCACATCCTGAGGGCACAGTTAAGTAAGTTAACGCCTCTTCTTCTGTAATATCAGAGGGAACCCCGGTTACAACACCCATCCTAGTTATAATAAATGTGGGGATTGAAGCAATGTAACTATATTTAGATAACAAAGGGTTAACTAAGAAAGAGTTAGCGTCCTGAGGGGAGGCAAACTCTACGGAAACACGGTTTCTGCCAACTCTATTAACACCACCACGAACAATGTTCGCAATGTTGTTGTTCAGTAGAAATTTGCCAAAATTAACAGGGTGAAGTGTGGTGCCTGCATTTGGTTGAGTCTCTACGCGGGAGACGTGAACAATATAGGGGGCCTTGTCCATTACGGAATACTTGACGCGACCGATTTGGCTTTTTTGTTGTTTGTTTGGAGAAGTGGGTGTCAGAATTTCCTCGTCACCGGGACGTTTGCGTGAGGTTTGTTCGGGTTGGGATACATCCATCTGTGTTATGCTACAGACAACGTCCGCAAATTGGGATAGTGGATTAGGGGAAAAAGGAGTTGAGGGACCTGGGATGTCAGGGGGGTCAGGATCAGGGGGTTTATTTCCATCCATCTTGGATAAAAAGAGTAAAAAATAAGACAATCACAGTACAAACCTGGTTACAAACACAAGGACAATACACTTAAACTATAACAAGTGACAAAAGTTTCAACAATCACTCAAAAAACACCGAACAATTCTAAACACATGTGCTAACCAAGAACACTGTGGCGAGAATCCGAACGAATGTCACACGAACTGTTCGATTTCGCCCCACTATAACTCCCACCATTAGACGTCAAGGCGCTCATTTAACGTACAAGTCAATACAACCACTCTTAAACTGTAACACACATCTATAGCGATTTGGTTATTTTTAACACGCTTTTATTAGGTCGACCTGTATGTAACTATGTAATGAAATCTAACTTAACTAATTTAACCATCTTTCAAGGGTCGTAGCGTAGTGAAAATTGGCAGCTGTATTTAGTTCTGATGACAATACAATAATATGGTACTGTCGAACTGATCTAATGATGGAGCCGGAAGATATGAACTGGAACTTCATGATGGAAAATCGTATCATAGCTGTTTTGGATTTCATAGAAAAGTCTTGTAATGAACTTTGACCACGATTAGGTTTCAAGGTCTGATGATGAAGCCGGAAGATCGGCACTGGCATTCCATGATGGAATATCGTATCATAGTCGTGTTTGCACTTGTGAGAAAGGCCACGTAATGGACTTTGAACACATATATGAACGTGCATTTATAAAAGCGTGTTTTTCTAATGTTTTTAGAATAGACATTTTTGATGAGCAGTTGACATTAGGCTATTGCAACTTAGATAAATTACAAATCAACCCACTTAAAAGTGAAAAAAAAACTTTATAATACTGTTAAAAAGACACCGACTGCCGAAATTAAAGTTATTTTTCACTTTGTAGTTTGGAAGTCGGTTGTATTTTTTGTAAAAAAGTTTTTATTCATCCCTTTCATCTTATATGCTTCATCCATCACAGTCACCATGTCTTGCAACTTTTCTGCTGATGATGCAAGTAGAACTTGACCATCTGCGTAGATAAGGCATTTGACAGGCAACTCATTCATCCTCAATCCGCACTCACCCTCTATCAAATCTGTCAGACAACTATTATGTACAATACCGACCAAAAGTTCATATGCAATCTCACAAAGCAATAGCTTGACGTTTAGTTTTACTTACGACCTTTATTTTTCAAGAGACACATGCATCATTGTCGTCAACAAGTGATTGTAGTTCATAATTTCAAAGTTAAAATATGAGTCAAGATGACCTAGCAGTTACATAAGCGCGTGCAGATAGATGCGTGAATCGGTGAGCTGTGAGTTCAAATCTCATGCAGTACTATTAAAGGTTTTTTGTGAGTTTTTACACAATTGGAAGTAATGGGACAGAAATATAACATTCTTTATGTTCACTTTGTTCACATATTTCGTAAAGTTAGAAAGGTAGATCATAAAAAAACTAAATAAGTGATTTAGACTTGTGAGGTAGAATATGAGTTTAATGAATATTTGACTTGATCGGAATGGGTTAGGGGTCATTCGGCCCACAATGGAACTGGGCCCGCGGACCAGTTACCCCTTTTAAAATTTGATAATGGTAAACTGGGCCCACATCTGTTTTGCTTTCAATCAAGCGAAGGGTGGCTTAAAATGGTTTATATATTATTAAATAAACAATAGATTTTATACAGGTACAAGCATTATTTTTTAGATTTCTGGTTTTGTCATATAGGTAGTAAAAGTTGTTCATAATGATTTGTACAATAACCCCATATGAGGTTGTGCGTTAATTACGGGACATGTTGTAGATACATATAAATTTAACGGAATGTAGGTTTTAAAAAAACAAGTCTATATTTAAATAGTCAAATCAACATTTTAATAATCAACGTAAATTATTTCTTAAAAAATACATATTAAAAAACAAATAAATTTTACCCTTATCAAATCTTTATCCTTATCAAAATCGAGTTCTTAACACACATTGGTAATTGGGGGCTGCCTTAAAAAATTAACAATTTTAGTTAGTTAATTTTTCAATGCAATGTCCTAAACTTATTTCACTATCCAGTAATTCTCGCAGAACGCGCTCAATTTTTTTTTGGGATCGTTTACATTCTTTGGTTTTTTTCGATATGTACCCGTTTTTTTTTAATATACCAAAATAATGCCGTGAATCTTTCTGCAGTGACCTTAGAAGGACAACAATGTTTGGTTTGGGTGTCACCATTTTATTGAGCCTTGCATTCCAGGCTTCAACTGAATTATTAGTTTTGTGTTTTATTTGATAAAAACACCATTTCTTTGAAAAATATGCTTTGTTTCGCAACCATGTTCGTTCAAAATAAACATTAAAGGAATCAATTTTGGGGTCCCTCTCACTCTCCCCTAAATTATAGAGCCAACCATCATTCACATAGTCTTGAGGTAGATGAGAAAGTGCTATACACCGTTTTACGTGAGCCCTCAGATGAGGCGATTTTTTAAAACTTGAAGGGCCAGATGTGTCAGTTTTTTGAGCATTTCTCCATAAAGCTCTAGCAAAATGAAATAAACACCCTTGCGTTTTTGCTTTTGGAAAAACTGCTGCAATAGCTTGCATAGCACTAGCTTCAAAATCTGTCGTAAATGTTACTGGGTAAAACTCCGGAACTCTGCTCCTAATGAGCCGAAACATAATGTCATACGTGTTTCTTTTTTTATCCGGGAGCAGGCAGTACACTACAGGCACGATACTATTAGTTTCTTCCGAACTTCCTGCGTCCACGTGTATTGTGTACAGTTGTGTAAATGGTGGTGTTGCACATTTAAATGTACCGTCACAGAATACGTGTTTGGCGTCTTTTAAAATACTTCTAGCCTCTGTGCTGGCAAACAGAAGTATTCTACAATTCTTATACGAATAATCTGCTAAAATAAAATTCTGAAATATGGTTGGAATCGAAACATCTTTGACTTTTAAATATCTTATTTTTTTTACACCTAATGCACGATTCCTGTGCTTGTATAAAGTTTTTTTTATATTTTCATACTTTGGGAGATTTGTGACGAGATTAGGTTCGATATCATTAAGCTGATCGATCACATCCGAGTACAACATAGGCATTGGCGTTATTTCTTTCTCTGCTCTTTCTATGGTATCATATATTTTTATTTTTACTTTGTTTCCTATGTCATCTGATTGACATTTGTGAGCTTCCTCCTTTATAACTATTGTTAGGTTTGTAACTAAGATGGCTGTACACAGTTTTCTATTAACACAACGCCACACGATATGACCATTGGAATTAGAACGCTTTATAGTGTACCGATATCCGTTATGTAACAATAAGTCACCTCCTCTTTGAGATTTTATAATTTCATATCCATTACAGACAGAAGTTTCTGCTGACATTCTAAAAAAAAGTTACAAAATTGAAATACAATCCAATTCTTTTGACGCATGAAATAAAATTATGTTAAGTGATTTCCAAAACTCACCTTAGTTTTTATCAGATCAATTATTATTATTATACCACAATACTTTAATTTGAAAAAATTAAACTACATCAACAATAATGCTTGCGATTCAAACCTTACGTTAGTTAGTTAAGAAAACATTTGTCACAAAATGCATAATTTTTCCGAACTACCCTACAAAGACATGTCTGTAGGGTTATACCCTACAAACATGAGTATTATTTAGTGTCAAAAAAAGTAATATTTATTAAGGCTTTTAAAATGAGCTTGATAAATTAGATGTGCAATAGAGTTTATAACAATGATTTTACACGTTCTGATATTATAGAATATTAATGTACCGGATGAGTACCGATAACTATTTCTATGCATCCGTCAATTTCCTGTTGTTGCAATATACTATTTTTGATTACTTTGTGTTTGAAACTATAGAATTAATTCTCAAATAATTACTAAAAATGTAAACCTATAATAATAATATATTTATTTATTACAAAACTATAGAAATAATTTACGTTGATTATTAAAATGTTGATTTGACTATTTAAATATAGACTTGTTTTTTTTAAACCTACATTCCGTTAAATTTATATGTATCTACAACATGTCCCGTAATTAACGCACAACCTCATATGGGGTTATTGTACAAATCATTATGAACAACTTTTACTACCTATATGACAAAACCAGAAATCTAAAAAATAATGCTTGTACCTGTATAAAATCTATTGTTTATTTAATAATATATAAACCATTTTAAGCCACCCTTCGCTTGATTGAAAGCAAAACAGATGTGGGCCCAGTTTACCATTATCAAATTTTAAAAGGGATAACTGGTCCGCGGGCCCAGTTCCATAGTGGGCCGAATGACCCCTAACCCATCGGAATGAACGTTGTTGATTTGTTGTAGTTGTTGGTTAGTAACGTGTAATCTCAAAATGCAGGCAAATATTAATATTGAGGCGAGGGCGACTATTATTGCGCTGCATAAAAATGTTCTTAATAGAACACAAATATCTGATGAAACCGCACTGAATGTGAGTATTATATTTACGAATTGTAACTTAAACTTTTATTTGAAATTTACCTAGACCACCTACCTACCTTTATTGTTATTTTTTAAATCCATCATGAGGTCTAAAAGATAAATAATTAGTGTTTATTATTGCGTTTAAAAATGCAGAGTTTAATATTGTTATTTTAAATAAATATTATTTTATCTTTATATATATAATTCTTCTGTGAGTGTGTATGTCACTGAACTCCTCCTAAACGGCTGAACCGATTTTGATGAAATTTTTGGTGTGTGTTTGAATGAGTCCCTGGGTGGTTTAGATTCACAATTGGACCCGGTAGGTGGCGCTGCGATCGAGTTATAGGAAACCGGACAACGTCTGTTCGGTCAGCTAGTCTTTATATATATAATTCTTCTGTGAGTGTGTATGTCACTGAACTTCTCTCAAACGACTGGACCGATTTTGATGAAATTTTTTGTGTGTGTTCAAGGGGATCTGGGAATGGTTTAGATTCACAATCGGACCCGATAGGTGGCGATATTCGGTCAGGACAACGTCTGTCAGGTCCGCTAGTGTTATTATAAAAATTATAAAATGGCATCAATTTAGTATTTTGTTATAACTCATTAATATTACTTTTTTCTTTTGTTTTAGAGGAATACTGTAAGTCTCTGGGTTAAAAGATATGAGGAAGAGGGAAGCCTTGCTAGTCGACAGCAAAGTGGAAGGCCGTCGCTTATTAGCGAGGCGCAGCGACGATATAATGTTGGGCGAGTATGAAACAAATGGTTTTACACCAACAGGACACTGCGGAATTATTCGACACCTCATTGCAAACTGTTCGCCGTGCCCTCCACACTGGAAGATTACATCACACAGAAGACCAGTAAAAAGCCTTTCTTGACAGAAAGACATAAACAAGAACGATTACGTTTCGCACGGGATAATTTAGATTTTGACTGGAATACTACCATATTTTCAGACGAAAAAACATTTAAGTATAGTCAAAAGGGTAGGCTTCATTTATGGCGCAAAGATAACACTCGATGGTGTGATAAAAACGTAATCCCTAATACAGAGTCAGGTCGAATTACGATTAATATGTGGGGATGGATGAGTGCAGCAGGGCCAGGAGAACTGGCTTTTATTCCTTCACGTGCCAACAGTTCTACTTATGTAGAAGTATTAGACGATGTCATGCTACCTACTGTGCGCAACATTTACCCAGCTGATGAGTTGACACAATTGACATTTGTCCAGGACGATTGTCCTATTCATCGGGCGAGCACTGTGCGTGAGTGGTTCCAGAATCACCCGGAGATAATTGTTGTTCCATGGCTAGCACGATCACCCGACCTCAACCCCATAGAAAATCTATGGGGTTTGATGGTGCAAAGGTGGGAGTCACGGGATGAGAGGTGTATACAACAATTAAAAACCCATTGCATGGAGGTGTGGGAAAATTTAAGAGGAACCGAAATATTTGGTAATATTGTAGGGTCCATGCGCAAACATCTACTTGACTGCATTGACAATAATGGTGGTTATACAAAATATTAATACCTAGATGTTTTGGTTTTAATAATTAGACGGTGTAACTAAATATTTAGTAATATTAACATATCTGTAATTATTTCATGATCTTAAATTGAGGTTTAGTTTTTTCTTTTTCTTTTCGTCAAGAAAATGAACACTTAAACTATTACCTCAATATTACATTAATTGTGACGTTACATAAAAAAACATGCATAAAGTCTAAATCATATTACCTATTATATCAGTTTTCAATAAACTCCACGGAATGCCGATACCTGCCTATAATAAGTGGGTACCAACAACTATATTTGTGTTTTAGAATATCCTTTCCTGGTTATGTTATTACGAATTGACTAGGTAAGTGGATACCCACTTAGTAAATTAAACAAAAAATCTTGTGAATGGTAACAAGAAAACTTCTTTTGTCTAGGTAGGAATATGACATCACAATTCTCATAAAAGTTTGTTAATTTTATAAATAAATAAAACGAATAAACATTTTTGTTATCATTCAACACGACTTTTTATTTCCATCTTCTAACCCCAAAAAGATAAATTAAAAATCACATAAATAGTTAAACAATAATACAATAACTAATATTTAACTTCTTATAAAAAAAAACAAATAATAAGAAAAATACAAATATAATTTTCATATGAAACTAGTAAACTAGCCACACGTTGTAATTACTTAGATTCGAACTCAGACCTCACTGATCGTGAGTCCATTACTTAGCCCAAATTTTAGCATCAGGTCGCCACTATGACGCGTATTCTAAATGCAATAGAAATATAATGTTATTTCACGTTATGCGACAACAATTCATTAGTGTGTGTTATCTGTGGAATGTTGAGCCATCACTCATACACGCACATGCACACGCACTGGCTGTATCGTGCTCGAGTTCATAGCAATATAATCCTTAGCATGCTTTTGGAGTTTTGAGCGCTTACTGTACAAGTTGATAAGCCACGGTGACGCTACACAACCCTGTCTAACACCCCTCGAGATGCAGCGCCGTGTATGCCCCATTTATCCTAACTCAAGCACTGGAATTCTTGTATAAAGATTTCAGTGCCTGTACCAAGCGCCAGTCCACATCGTACATGGATAGTGTCAACCACAGTTCTTCCCTCCACACACTGTCATAGGCCTTCTCCAAATCAACGAAAACACAATAGACGGTCTTGTGCTTTGCCAGATGTTTTTCGGTTATGCTCCTAAGGGAGAAGATCTGATCCATAGAGCCCATTCCCTCTCTAAATCCTGCCTGTAGATCCCATATTTTCTCATCTGTCACTCAAAAAAACTCTTAAATTTATTGACCTTCTAATGAAATTCGGTTTTTTTGTTTTACACGAACGTCTAAAAAGGAGTGTAATGTTTTCAGGGTTCTTGTATGTGAGTTTCTTTGTTCTACCATTACTTTTAAATGCCTGAACAGATTTGGATGTACGGGGTATCGAATCAGTATCCTCGTATCATGATTACTTTGCAAAGTATTATATTATTTTAATTATTGTGAATGTGAGGACTATGTGGTTATTATTATTATTTTTGTTTCTCAGCTAGTTTTAATGATGGCCTGGCAGTTTGAGTAGTTTATGTGACCTACCCAAATGTCCTTTCTTTGGTAGGTATTATTCATCGAGTCGAGCTTCGTAACGGCTGTCAAAGATCTACAAATGACGCCCGGGACTACGACGTACTGAATATAATATTTGGTATATGCACAACTGTCATTATGTGCGTCGTTAATTTTTCTTCTCAAAAGGCAAATAAAATAAGACATTTAAGTAAATATAGGTACTTATTAATTTTTCGAACGCCATTGTATGCAGATATTTATCCAAGTGGTAAGTTATGTACCTACAAAATAAATAATAATGAAGTTTAATAGTAAATAAGGAAAAATAATTAATATGCAAGTTGCTCTTGTCTGTTCCTAAATAAATACTAAATGTATAACTTTTAATATTTAAATTATCGTTTTATAAAATATGAGCTCATCTTCTCTTAATGTAGGTGCCACGGCGGGGCAATTGCGGAACAAAAACCTTGACGTTTCTAAATTTGCTAAAGATGTCGACAACAATGGCCGCTTTATTTTTTAATTTATTTTGTATTTGCTTTAGTGATGTCATAGTATAAAGAGTTCAAGTAGGCTATCTCAGGTCCAATCCGTGATATAATTGCCTACCATACTTGCCTGTCTCAGGGTTGTCACTTTTAACTGCTTAAATTTTAATTCAGTGCCTAGAAAATGGCTGATTGATTCACAATTCGTCAAATATTTGAAATTATGATTTTATAACTGTAAGTACTTAGTTACTTTACTATACCTACAATACTGAGAAATCGGGCATATCAAGAGAGAGCATTAGCGGCATATCAATTGACAGATCAAAAGTAGGTACCTAGTACATTTTAGTGGGAAAGTAGGCCTGCCTACTTCGTCTGTCTGATAGATAACTAACACAACAAAAAATAAGTAGGTATCTCATCATCAAGTAAAAATTATATGCTAAAATAAGTGACTTGGTTACCTTTTCTGTTCAGTAGGTAATCTGAACAGAGACAACTCTGGAATCGATGAATTATTTAGACACCCAAACGCACAGCAATAATTTCTCCTGCGATTATCACTCATTTTTCATACATTTAGCAGTGCCGAACAGCCGCGACGCGGAAACCTTGTGCGGCGTTAGCCCCGACTGGCGCACTCATAAACGGGCTTGACTTTGTTAAGTGTGCGTGCGGCGACGCATAGATACAAGCCACGCACACATACAAGCCGCGCGCGTTGCGTTTCTATGAAGATAACTTACTTCCTCTCTTTATACAATGCTATCTCCGGCTCAATCCGCGATATAATTGCCTACCATACTTGCCTGTCTCAGGGTTGTCACTTTTAACTAAATTTTAACTCAGTACCTAGAAATTGGCAAGGGCCGGGAAGTTCTATTTTTAGGGTTCCCTAGTAAACAAGGAACCCTTATAGTTTCGTCATGTCCGTCTGTCTGTCTATCCGCGGCTTAGCTCAGAGACGCTTAGTACTAGAAAGCTGTAATTTGGCATGGGTATACATATTAATCACGTCGACAAAGTGGTAAAATAAAATCAAGAAAAATTAGTATATATAGTATTAATATATTTTACGTACTAGACGTAAAGTTAGGATGATTTTTTTTTCTCTCAATAATCCCATAGTATGGAGTGTCGTTGGGAAGGTCGTTCAAAAATATTGTGAGTTTGCGAAGTCCATTTTTGGATTTAGGAATCCGTTTTCGAAATATTAAGCTTTAAAGTGCTAATTTTTGTTACAGTCAAGTGTCCCCCCCTTGCAAGTTTAATGGTTGGTTTTGGGTATGTGAAAAAATTCACGGCAGTAGCATATATAACGAAATTAAACGGAAAACTATCACAGCTAAGTAGGCTTTACAAGTTAACGAGTAATAATCGACCAACTTACATTTGCGGTTGCAAAAACATGTTCTCCCATACAGAATGTATGGGAGAACATGTTTCTCAACTACAAAGGTAAGTTTGTTCTTGGGATAAATTCATCCCAACTACGGAACCCTTCATTGTGTGTGGTCCGACACGCACTTGGCCGGTTTTTACTTATGTGTTGTCTGGGTTCAGGGTTTGTGAGGTTGGTTTTACCTAAACGATGATGTTCATAGTGTTTGTATGAATGACAAAGTTATATTTGCGGTTTATATTTTCTGTTACGAATAGTTACGATTCGAACTTTGCTCTATTTATCTGATTCACAATTCGTCAAATATTTGAAATTATGATTTTATAACTGTAAGTACTTAGTTACTTTACTATACCTACAATACTGAGAAATCGGCTTGACTAAACGTAAACAAAGCATTAGCGGCATATCAATTGACAGATCAAAAGTAGGTACCTAATACATTTTAGTGGAAAAGTAGGCCTGTCTACTTCGTCTGTCTGATAGTTATCTAATACAACAAAAAATAAGTAGGTATCTCATCCATCATCAAGTAAAAATTATATGCTAGAATAAGTGACTTGGTTACTTTTTCTGTTCAGTAGGTAATCTGAACAGAGACAACTCTAGAATCGATGAATTATTTAGACACCCAAACGCACAGCAATAATTTCTCCTGCGATTATCACTCATTTTTAGGGTTCCGTAGTAAACAAGGAACCCTTATAGTTTCGTCATGTCCGTCTGTCTGTCTGTCTGTCTATCTGTCTGTCTGTCTATCTGTCTGTCTGTCTGTCTGTCTGTCTGTCCGCGGTCTAGCTCCGAGACCCTTACTACTAGAAAGCTGTAATTTGACATAGGTATACATATTAATTACGCCGACAAAGTGGTAAAACAAAATTATGAAAAACATTTTTTTTTAGGGTTCGTAAAGTGATGATGTTTTATTTTTATTTTTTTTATCCCATAGTGTGGGGTATCATTGGAAAGGTCTTACAAAAACATTGAGTTTGTGAAAACCATTTTTGGATTCAGGGATCCGTTTGCAAAATATTAAGCTTTAAGGCTCGTTCAGACCAGCGCGACACGCGACGCGACACAAAGGCACCGCTCGTCGCGCGACGAGCGGTGCCTTTGTGTCGCGTCGCGTGTCGCGCTGGTCTGCACAAGCCTTTAAAGTGCTAATTTATGATAGAGTTAAGTGTCCCCCCCACCTGCCAGCTAAATGGTTGGTTTTGGATGTGTGAAAAAAATCACAGCAGTAATTTATATAACGAAATTAAAAGGAAAACTATCACAGCTAAGTAGGCTTTACTAGTTATCGAGTAATAATCGACCAACTTAACTTTGCAGTTGCAAAAACATGTTTTCCCATACATTCCGTATGGGAGAACATGTTTATCAACTACAAAGTTGTTTTTGGGATAAATTCATCTCAACTACGTAACACTTAATTGTGCGTGGTCCGACACGCACTTGGCCGGTTTTTTCATACATTTAGCAGTGTCGAAAAGCCGCGACGCGCAAACCTTGTGCGGCGTTAGTTAGCCCCGACTGGCGCACTCTAAAACAGCCGAGATTTTGTTAAGTGTGCGTGCGGCGACGCATAGATACAAGCCACGCACACATACAAGCCGCGCGCGGTGCGTTTGTATGAAGATAGCGTACTTCCTCTCTTTATACTATGGTGATGTGGTTGCATGAATTTTAAGCCACGTTTCCATTATGCAAATGACAAAGATTTTTATTCGTGACATCTATAAGATTTCGAATAGCAGAACAAGATTCACACTGTATACGTTCAACGTTGAACAATGCATGAACATGATTATTTACGAGCAATCTTTTGTTGTCGTACCTACTACACAATAAATCCCAAGCGGACTCATAATTCTGAGCTCTAAAACCCAAATTATCTATAACTAGCAGCGCACTATTTTTAAGAGAAGCACGCAGGTAGTGCAACTTATTAATGTTATCAATGTCCGACCGTGAATGAATGATTGAAATATAAGTGTCTCTAAATTCTAGCCAGTGTTGATAGTGACCGTGGAAAACGGGTAAATTATTTTTTGGCAACCTCACACAATTATATTTAAAACCACCTGCCTGTACATCCTCGATACCCGTTACGGAACCTTCTCGAAGACTGCAAGACTGGGGGGGACGAGCACCGAGCAGACTCCGCGCCGTCGCCACCAGCTTATAATACTGGTTCTCGAACTGCTCACGCTCCTCGCTCTCGTCATCGGGGTTGTCCAACAACACCTCGATGTCGCACTGTAATTTGTCGAAATCCACATATAAGCCATCGAATTTGTTGAATCTGGTCTCTAAATCTAAAAGTTGTAAGCTGCTAAGTTCGGTGCAACTTTTAAGCATGTGAAGGTAGTTGCTAAATATGGTTAGTTTGGACTTCATACAGCTGCGTTTTTTAATGAATTTTTCGACCTTTTCGTCAGCCATAGCGATCGAAAATCCAGTAGCAAACTAGTAAATAAGCTAATGCGATAACAACCAGTTTTTTTTTTTTTTTAAGCAATAAAAATGTTGCTAATGAGTTTATGCCATGAATGACTCGACGGTGCGAACAAAGGAACAGCTGGCGCAAAGATAACAAGTATGTCACCGAGCGATCAGCTGTTATAGATTAAAACTAAGGATTTGCATAAAGAGATGGGAATATGAAGTTATAATATAGCTTAAATAAGCAGAAAGGTGATTTTAGAGAAATGTAAGGCTATATATAAAATGATTGTCACTGTACGACTTAAATTGAATCTGAATGAATGCACTCACTTAAAATGACTATTTTAACATATAATAAATGACAAAAAAAGGAATAAATAAGGGATAAATTGGAACGAACTCACAAAATGTCTAAACCATCCACTGGATAAACGATGATCTGCAAGTCGTTCTTCTTTATACGTGACGATGACTCGAACGTTCGACGGGTCCGAAGTCCGACGCCGGTCGACCTCTGGATGACCTCTGATTCCTCTAGGCGTGTGCGGGTGCTACGCGAAGTTTCTTCTACAGGACATTGATGACTCCTGCAGGAACTGTCGCCGCTGAAGACCGCAACTGAAGAGCTTCGAGTTTGAAGTTTTTTTTTTTCCAGACCGTTATGTTTCGCATACAAGACGGCGATATCCTTGAAGGACCAATGGTAGCGCGTGGAGCAATGAAAGAGTGGACTGTATTTTTAGGCAAAGGTTTAATGCCGTCTTACTAAGTACAAACTATAAAATCCCGGACAAACAGTTAATAATTATACAAGAGAGGAATGTCGTCCGTCGCGGTGGAGTCCGTGGAAGCGAGTGGTCGTCGGACCGAGCCGTGCCGCCGCCGCGCCGCACCTCAGCTACCCGATGACGCGCTGATCATGATGCCTGCGTATGCAGACCGCGTGCAAGGTGTTGTGTTGGGTTCGATTCCCAACAGTGACGTCATACTTGCATGCAAGACTTGACTAATGGAATCGCGGCTTTAAGTTCAGGGGCAATCAGTTGCAATTATAATTACATTATTTCCACGCGTAGATTAAATTAAATCATTTGAATTTTGATAATTTCCGTTTGTTTTTACTATGAAAAGTTGACTCCAAATTAGTAGTTTTAGTGATAGATCACATTATAATATGTAAAAACATATTTTATTAACAGAAAATTACAAAATTTCTACGCCAAAGGCTTCTGCTCCGCCCTGCTGTAGATATTATATATTACTATACACAATTTTTTCCAGACGCTAATATTCATCCGTTAACCACCCACGACATTTTTTTTTTTCTATAATTGTGTATCTATTAAATACTCTTTGTCCATTACTGTCGATTTTTAAAATGTCACATCGGGTTGTGTTTAGAAACGTGACACCCCGCTAGAAAGAATGTGAGTCTATTTGGGGGTTCTAGAGGATCTCCTGAACCCTCCAACAACACACGTTAAACTTATAAGGGATGTCATAAGTTTAACCTGTTTCCGTTGGGGGTTCAAAAAGACATGGTGTACCGACCACAAATAAATTTTACTACTTACAGTTAGCTTTATTGCAGCAGTCCTAACTTTATCACAGGTTATCACAGACACAGATTGAAACACACTTTTTCTCCACAATAACGCGACTCCGCCGTACGGCCTGCCCGTCAGTAAGCCGGCCGACGTGTCAACGGCGGACGTGCCCATAGCAGCGAAGCCGTCGTCAATTGTGCTCAGCAGTGGCAGCTCGTGCGGCAGCAACCATGTCTCCTGCAGGGCTACAATATCAGCTTGCTGACACAGCGCCCTAACACCTTATATGGGTTTAAAGAACTTTATTTCTCATAAGAACTTAAAAACTAGTAATTCGCTTATAATGAGATACAAAGTGATTTTATATAGTACTATTAACATTAGTTAGTTACCTCTAGGGTGTTGGAGACATTATATTAGTATATTTAGCATAGTCTGTTTTATGTTATTTCAAATGTTGTGGTGTATTGCCTTAATCTGCGCTTGAATGTGTTTATATTGTCACATTTTTTTATATCCTCCGGTAAACTGTTGAACAGCCGTGCTATCGATCTCTTGATAGACTTGCAGTTGTAGCTAATTAATTTACTATCACTGTTATCCATTAATCTTGTTTTCAGTCATAGCCACACACTCCTCATTTACTTGATTTTCTCGCCTTTCTCGAAAGTTTATGAACCGTTTAAACGAGATCCCTGACGGCCACAACTTATCGTCTAAAAATAAGTCTTTTTTTTATATTTAACACCAAAGACTATATGCATCGTAGTCCTTTTCCTTTCTCATTTTTATTTTTACTAACGATACTGTCTCACCTGTTTTCTTGTAAACATAGTCGGTAATGTCTTTTCCACCACTTTTCCTTCTTTGTGCACATTTGATATGAACAAGGCAATCTTAGTATCGGCTGCTTTAAATTTTTCGGATTTTTCTGGTTCAGCAACTGCATTCCCTCTTTTAGTGTAGAATTTATTCTTCAATCTGCTTCTTTGTACAGTAACCCACTGGTCACTTGTAACCTGGGGGCTTACCACCAGCTCATAAAGCAGTATTATTTTAATATTCAGTAGGAGAAAGAGATGAAGCTCTAGAGGACGTATATCCATCTCTTTCTCCCACTGAAGTAATATTAAAATAATACTGCTTTATAAGCTGGTGGTAGGCCCCCAGTTCCTTCCAATCGTTACCGGAACTGGCTATTCATACTCGGCTATTTAGTACACTTGAACTGAGGTTTGTTTACTGTTTTCAAAACGAAAGATGGACTGTTAAAGGGGGGGCTTCGAGAAGTAATTGGCACATTACTGTCTATGTTTGGCGATAACACCATTGGACCGCTATCTAACATATTCAATTGTGAGGTACATCTCGGAACAGTATTTATATTCCTCGTTTCATCAGACGTTGAATACCCTTGGCAATTCTGCATAACATTATATTGTTGCTGTAATTAAGTAAGTAAGTAATAAAGTTTATTTACCAAAATAGTTACAGAAATGTACATAAGTAGATGTAACTAGTGAGTACACTTATTCTAGGCATTACAGTGTGTTGCAAAAATTTCTGCACATAATTTTATGTAACCCTGCTTCTTAAACTAGGCTAACCTGTATTTTAAGAGACTTTGGTGCCGATTCCCTTGTTCACAAACTAAACTAAATTTAAGTTCAGTGCATCTTTTTCTTTCTATTTCATTAAGAAAAGGACAGAAGATTTTTTTTAGTTTAGTCTTGTCAAATTAATCAGCGCCTGTCACTACTCCATACAAGTTTAGACGTGATTAAAAACTTGCCTACTAAAATTACGTCAATTTACGTCAAGTGCTGATTAATTTGACAGGACTAAACTAAAATTTATCTTCTGTCCTTTTCTTAATGAAATAGAAAGAAAAAGATGCACTGAACTTAAATTTAGTTTAGTTTGTGAACAAGGGAATCGGCACCAGTCTAGCTTATAAATTCACCAATTTTATACAACAGTGGACAGTGCCATTCCACTTTTGTTGTATAATTTTGTTGAATATTCTCAATAGATTCCTGCATTATAAGGATTTTCTTGAGCAACGGAGTAACGTCAATGTGGTCAAGGGTCACAGGTGGTAATTTTTCTAAATCTCTGGCCACAAATATTGGTATCTTTTCTGGATCAGTCCCTTTAAATAACACGATAATATCATCTAGGTTGCGTTGCGTTTCTCCTTGACGCTTTCTAACTTTGGCCGTTTTTTGCAGAGATTCTAAAACGAACGACTTAGCTTCTTCTATCTCCTCCACACTAAACGCACTTTCACAAATATGAACAAGACTTTCCTCGTCCATAACATCAAGTTTATTACTAATAAACGATAACACTTCGCAAATAACTATATTGCAGTTTGCACACTTTAATCTTTTGGAAGTCATTTTCGTAACGTACGCACGATAACATACGCTCGCGACCGCGGTCATGCGCAGACTTTTACAGAGTTTTACTGAGCCTAAAATTTTGAAAAAAGTACAGAAAATAGTTCTATACGTATAGATTACAGAAAAACCAATAAGAAGTCTATGGTCTTAAAATAGGTTGTCTATTGTGTTCCCTAACTTTTTTATCCATAATCTAAAGTGCCATAATGTTTTTAGTCCTAATCATCATTTGTCCGAATGATAACTTGTCCGAACTTAATATTACTTATTATAACATGCCATAAAATTTAAATCCCTAAATACAATATGTCCTAAATTTGTTTGCCATAAATATTACAATCCATAATATACAAAAGACTTAAAACCGTTTTCAATAAAAGTTATAAGTTCTAAATTTAAATAATTTAATGTTTATATATTAGGATAAATTTAAATAATTTAATGTTTATTTATTAGGCCAAATTTAGATTACAATAATTTTAAAAAAAAGATGCAAAAGCAATATGGCTTTTGTCTCGGCTCCGGCGCTGCATGTATTATCCACTCAATAAAACAGTTGATTGTGAACATGTGATTTTTATTTCTCCGTAAGAAGCATGCAAACAAGCATACACTATGCATGCACCAAGCATGCAGCAAGCATGCAGCATGCAACATGTAGCATGCAAGCGACCATGCAACATGCAGCAGGCATGGTTTCTGTCACGGCTCCGGCGCCGCGGGGCTCCGGCGGCCCCACGCGAGCTTATCGTCGCAGATGGTTTAACGTTCACCACCGCAGCTTCGTCTTGCTGGCCGGCTGAGCCGGCCAGCCTCAGCCACGGCGGCGAGCGTTACAACCACCTGCTCCTCAACTCGCAGGCCGCCTCGCCCCTCCGCGCCTACGCGATTTTAAATTACACTCTAGGGGTAGGGCAGACAAGACTGCGTGGAGTCGGATTCACAGCGATTCGTTTCTGTCACTAAAACCTAATTTTTGCAAAAGTTAGGACTAACAATTTTATTTGAACATTCGGAATAATACACATTATATAATACAATACTTAGGACATTTGACTTTATTTCATGCAAAATTAGGAGACTAAATTATTATAGTAGTCGATATTAGGACAGAATAGTTTTAGAAGTAAAGATAATTATGTAAAACAAAATTTCGACTTTTTGAACATTATGGTTACTGAAGTTTATAACAAACGTAATATGGATAATGATTTTCGGACAAACAATTTTAGGAGAAGAAAGGGAGTACCCTTAAAATAATATTGTAAATCTCCCAATATTGTGCGTACAAACTTACATTTGCAGTTGGAAAGTATGGGAGAATATGTATTTCAAATACAATGTTAAGTTTGTATTTGGGATAAATTCATCCTAACTACGGAACCCTTCATTGTGCGTAGTCCGACACGCACTTGGCCGGTTTTTTTTTGTTTTAGAACAAAAACCGATGTTTTCCTTCACTGTTTTGAGAGGATGATGAATTTATGTAGGTACACAAAGTAAAGTGCCTGCCTGGGTTAGAACCTACGACCTTACAACTCATAAGTCGCTCTGTGAAGTGTCTATTTGTAATGTCAAAATAACAGCTTTTTACTAAATGCATATGAAAGTATCGGTAATTATAGGTACCAAAAAAACCATATTTTTTAATTTTGTCTGTCTGTTTGTTCCGGCTAATCTTCGACACGGCTGGACCAATTGTGACGGGACGTTCACTGGCAGATAGCTGATGTTGTAAGGAATAACTACATTTAGTATGGAAAAAGAAGCAATTAGGTACCTACACGGCAGCAGCTACACACACACACATAATTATTATCTGTATCCATACTAATATTATAAATTCGAAAGTAACTCTGTCTGTCTGTATATTACCTTTTCACGCCTAAACCACAGAACGGATTTCGATAAAATTTGGCAAGGAGATAGATGGCATCCCGGAAAAGGATATAGACTACTTTTTGTCTCAAAAATAACCGTGAGGAGGGGGATATAGGGGATCAAAGTTTGTATTGAAAACCTATCATTTCTTAAGTTAGGGCTATAAAAAATGCTTCTAGTAACAAATAAAGAATAACATATTTCTGCGTTTTTCAAAAATCATCCCTCAAGAGGGTAAAATAGGGGATGATTATAAAATTCGAATGTATTTTTTTATGTCTTCTTTTCAAGAGATTTAAGGGATTGGAAAAATAGTCATAGTCCGTTTCTTAAATTAACGTTTAGTCTTTATCCTATACATTAAACAAGCATTATCTTATATATAAAATTCTCGTGTCACAATGTTAGTTACCTTACTCCTCCGAAACGGCTTTACTGATTTTTACCAAATTTTATATGCATATTCAGTAGGTCTGAGAATCGGCTACTATCTATTTTTCATACCCCTAAGTGATAAGGGTTGTCCACCCCAAACAAATAATTGGCAAAACAAGGGTGGCAGGGACATCGACGCGAAAACTTTTACTATGGATTCAGTACATGATTCTGAACCCCACTGCGTTAAAATTTTTCGTCGATTATTTAAAAAAATCAGCTGTATCATAGAAAAGTGCAATACCTACGCGGTCAAAATGTATGAAACAGCAGATTTTTTTTAAATAACCGACGAAAAATTTCGACGCAGGGAGGTTCAGAATCATGTACTGAATCCATAGTAAAAGTTTTCGCGTCGATGTCCCTGCCACCCTTGTTTTGCCAATTATTTGTTTGGGGTGGACAACCCTTATCACTTAGGGGTATGAAAAATAGATAGTAGCCGATTCTCACTTCGATGTCCCTGCCACCCTGTGTAGATTTCTATTCACGTTCTCGAAATCGGCTCTAACGATTTCGATGAAAGTTGCAATATAGGGGTTTACAGGGGCGAAAACGATCTAGCTAGGTCTCATATCTGGAAAAATAAGTTATCTCCGTATTTTCACCCTAGCAGAGCTCGGGCGCCCAAAGTTTAGAACAAGATAATGAATAATGACATGACATTATTGACATTAGAATAATGATCATGGCAGCATGGAATTAGTAAGTACCTAAAGTTCCCGTCACGAGAAGCTATAAATTTTGTAAACACACATTCAGGGGTTTGCAATCTTCGGGTAAAATAAAATAAAAACAGTTTTGTACTATTTTTTTACAGGGATATAATTATATTAACACACACAATATGACCTAATCCGCGAAAACACCACAAACAAACAGACGCATTCGAAATCGAAAGACAGCAGAGACAACGTCAGCGTGAACTTACTTCAAAATCGTGGCCCAAATGTTTACGTTCCATAAATCAGATGCGTACCAGTACCACAAAACCTTAGACGACAGCGTTTTATATCGCTAAAATATAACCCGATCAAGTGAAATTGCTCATTAGTTTCCTATAACACGTACGTTACTTTGACTTCATTGAATTTGGGATTATTTGTTGTTGATTAAATTGTCGCTAAGTAACTTGGTAGAAGTTCTTTATTTACAAAAATTATAGCTTCTCGTGACGGGGACTTTAATATCATGGCAGTATGGAATTAGTATGTACTATCCAATACTATTAAAAGAGCATTCTTTATTTTCACCAGAGCAGAAGTCGGTCGCCCGGGTACTTTCATTAAAATCGGGAGCCTCGATCAAAAGTTATTACAATTTAAATTAATGAACTTACCTTTCTAACAAGTAGGTGTTATGTGTTCAATGGCGGCAAGAGTGGGTATTACAAATCAATGGTGAAAAATAATAGTAAAATAAATAATTGATATTTTAAGAAAGGCATTTGGAATCATATATAAAAAAGTTTTCTTTTTTTTTAACCGGACAAGTGTGAGTAGAACTTGCGCCCTGGGAGTACCGTCTCAAAGCTGTGCTTGCTCGGCTGCCCGAATTTCCAAATCTGGATTGAAGGACAAACTTAACTTTTCAATTGAAAAAGAACTTTTAATAAAGTAATGAAGTACAGACTCAATGTTACTTGCAGAACAAACTTTGCAGTTCATAATTGTATAACTATAAATTACCAATTTTCCGATTTTCCTCTTTACTTGACCTTACTTCTTGCCAAACTTCATACTGCTGGGCTAACGGGAAGTACCAAATAGACTGGTTTATTTGCGAGTGTCAAAATATGCGGCATAAATGGCCGTATTTTTTATTGCGTTGACTTGGAAGTCAGCTCCAAGAGACCGTCTTAGACAGATCTTAGTTTTTGATTTATATTTCAACTTAATGCCTCCACGCATTCCTGAGAAAAAGGGGCTTGACAGACAACGAAGTCATCCTTTAAAGGTTTCAATTTTTTTATTTTGAGGTACGGAACCCAGAAACAGATATATTAATTGCCTGTTACCTTTCATGCCGTAACTGCTGAACGGATTTAGATGAAAGGCATACGGATAGGCCATGACCTGGGTTAGGACATAGGATACTCTGAATCCCTGTAGTACGTTCCTGTGGGATATATTCCGAAATCCATGCAGGCGAAGCCGCGGGTAAAAGCTATATTATTATACTTTGCAGACATTCTAGAACCACCCTAGAATCTACAGGAAGTATTAAGATGCGTCTAGTACCTATAAATTAATTACATTTCAGTGTACATTTCGGTCCCGTGTTTGCGCAGGTGTAAAAGCTAAACTAAATGATAAATGATAAATGATAAATGATTTTATTTCTGTAAGTAGGTTTGTACAAACACTTTTACACGTCAATCATATTTTAAAAACTAGATGAAGTCGGCGTTTCCTATCTGACTACTCCGAGAAGAAAGGCCGAAACAAACTCAGAGGTCACAGTCTCTTTTAAAGTCCAGACATAATCTTGGTCAGATCATGTGAAGGCCATGTGGATTGGTGTCTGAAGTGGTCTTTATAGGAAAGCACCACACAGATTGAGAGGGCCTGTCCAGTCAGTGCACGCATTTGTCAGTTATCGTGTAGCTCAACTCAGAATTTAAGGAGCTCAACGATTCGACGAACAATACCAAAAAAAGGACATTTGTGTAGGCCACATAAATTACTCAAACTGTCAGACCATGATTAAAACTAACTGAGAAAAAATTAAAAACAAAACAAAAGGAATGACCCATATAGTCTTCACATTCACAATAATTAAAATAATATAATACTTTAAAAGTAAATATTCACGTCATTGTATATGTATATAAAAATCATTAATGTCAAAGTGTATATAAAAAAAAAAAAAATCCGGAAATGATCTTGGTCAGAGCATTTCATTTGAGGACCATGTAGATTTGTGTCTGAAATGGTCTTTTGAGGAAAGAACCATACAGATTTGAGTGGACCTGTCCAGTCAGTGCACGCATTTGTCAGTAATCGTGCAGCTCAACTCAGAACTTAAAAGGAGCTCAACGATGCGACGAACAATACCAAAGAAAGGACATTTAGGTAGGCCGCATAAAGTACTCAAAACTGCCAGATTATCATTAAAAACTAACTGAGAAAAAATAAATAAATCTATATACATGAACTACATAGTCCTCACATTCACAACAATTAAAATAATAATAATGTTATACTTAACAAAGTAAATATTCATGTCATTGTGTATATAATTTTAAAGTTTGCAAAAAAAAAACAAATTTCAAAAATAAAAATAATAATTGGAGCAGCTCAATCCCAAGCCTTTTTGTCCTCAATGTAATCTTTAACGGTATAAAAAGCTTTCTGGCACAACTTACGTTTAATGAATGATTTGAATTTATTAAGGCTTAGATCTTGTACGTGGCTTGGAAGTTTATTATAAAAGCGTATACATTGACATCTGAACGATCCACCTATTTTTTTGAGCCTTGTTGTGGGTACAACAAATTTGTGTTTGTTCCTAGTATTTATGTTATGGATATCACTGTATTTTTTAAACAATTTTATATTTTTATGGGCATATAAAAGATTATCAAAAATATACTGAGAAGGCACAGTCATTATATTAATCTCCTTAAATTTATCTCTGAGAGAGTGTCTCGGACTTAATTTATAAATTGATCGAACAGCTCTTTTCTGCAAAACAAAAATAGTCTGAATGTCGGCGGCATTTCCCCACAACAGAATACCGTACGACATTACACTATGAAAATAGCTAAAGTACACTAAACGGGCTGTCTCTATGTCAGTCAAATTACGAATTTTTCTAACAGCATATGCTGCGGAGCTAAGCTTTTTTGACAATTTATCTATATGTGGGCCCCACTGAAGCTTAGCATCCAAAGTTAAGCCCAAGAAAACTGTGCTATCATCAGGATTCAATTCTTCGCCCTTTATCAACACACTAGTTTTCACCTGCCTAACATGAGGTAAGGTAAACTTAATGCATTTGGTTTTTTTTTTCATTAAGAAGTAAATTATTAACATTGAACCAGTGAACTACTTTTGAGATCGCGCTATTTACATCGTCAGTAACCAGCTGCTGACGTTTAAGTTTAAACAAAAGTGAAGTGTCATCTGCAAACAACACTACATCATGGTTATCCTTTATGAGGTAAGGCAAGTCATTAATATAAATAAGAAACAAGAAAGGACCAAGAATTGAGCCCTGAGGGACTCCCATTGTTACTAAAGATCCGGGAGATCTTTTCCCATTAACGTCAACGCTCTGAATCCTATTACTCAAGTATGAAATAAGAAGATTCAGAGCGCTGTTCCGGATCCCATAGTGGCGGAGTTTCCTGATTAACGTTTCATGAAGAACGCAATCAAATGCCTTGGACAAATCACAAAAGATGATGATGACTAATATTCGGATCATATAAAAGGCTGCGTTTTGTGACCAAAGTTACAAGTTGCTCATCAGCGGGTTACAAAGACGTGCTTCGACAATCATTGTAACTAATAATTCTCTTCCAACATGAAGACTGCTCTGGTCGTATTGGTCGCAATCGTAAGTACATTTTCTATTTTATCAATTTAAAAATGTCTGACTGTTGATTACTTTCGTTTAGCATGGTGCTGCTAAGGGTGAGATTCACAGATCACACTCTGATATTACTTAGCTAAGCGTTGCATACGCATATGCCCATTAAAACTGTAAGAATAAAGATCACATTCGTATGAAACGCTTACTCAGCAAAGTCTAAGTAGGAACAGTCTGCGAATCTTACCCTGACGGCTGGTGAATTAGGAATTTAGAATTTCACGGGCTAAGAAAAGTGTAGGAATGGTGATTCATGGGGGATGCGCTAAGGTAGCCCATCTTAAAAATTACCGATACAACTCTCTTAGTTCATATTACCCTATTGATTGACTATTTCATGAAATTATGACATTCGAGGCCAATTCTAACTTAAGGAGTTCTATTGCTGATTCTAATGATTACAATTATGTAGAACCAAAAAACGTACCTAAAAAAATTTGAATTTCGCGGGCTACCCTGACGCTTTCGCCTTAAGTATTAACGTCGAGTTTGACAAATTCTTAGCTTCTAATTTTCAAACACGAAACCGGTTGTTTACCTCAAAAACATGAAAATATTCTATTTTGCGGAATGGAATCGTTCTTGGTTAAATATTCAGTAAATTGTAAAGTCCCTTCAACTGTGCCTACGTTGAAATTGCATCCTGATCAATAATTTAGAGATGTTCGAATAAGATAGTGAACCACTTATTACTTATACATATAAGTACCTACACGAGTGTTCCATACTTGTAGAGAGCCCATTAATTAGTTCTGTTGCGATAAAATTATAATGACCGCATATCCAATAATAATAATAATACCCCACCGCCGTATCTCTACGTTGACGTCGTGGTGGGGCTAGCGGGCACCGAACTCTAGGTCTGTGCTGGTAAAGTTTATTTTGCCGAAACGGGTATAGGGTGAGGAGCCAGACCAAGAGAGATACAAAAACCTGCAGGGCAGCATGTGGCGAGCTGTTGGGCAGTAGCGACCCCACGGACCCTATCTTCTGGGAGAAGTCTTGTTCCTCACCTCTGGCTTGCCTTTATTGACCGGCTAGAGTGAACACTGACGAGGAACAGAGCTCCCATCTCATTCTTGCCTTTATTGGCTGGCTTGAGTGGAGATTCACAAGAGCAAACATGCTCGGAGGAAGGAAGTATTCCAGTAAGATGCTGGTAGGGATCTTGACCGTACTTCCGGGATTGTCCTGATAGCCGTGGAATACCTCTCCACTCCTCAAAAGCACCTCAGGACATGTTGCTCCCTTGTCGCTACGACACTTTGTGCTAGCGACCGTTTTCGGGGGCCCATTATTGATTGTGCAAGTCACCCTCTGCCATTTTATCCGTGTACATATAAACATTGATCAGGCAGGGGCCATAGTCCTTTCATAGTTCCAGGTAACCAGTCTACTCTAGCCACCCAAACCCATAGTCAAATATCTTTGTTTCCATATCTTACAATAGTCCTACACCAACCGGGGGTTGTCCTTGGCTGCACTTGCATAGTGCAAACAGGGATAGTCACCGGTTGGTACCTCATTTCTTTAAAAACGTCTAAGGTGCCTCTGCGAGTTGGCTTCGGCCCCTCGTACGCCTTCCAAAGGTCCGGGACCCCTGGGTCCCGAAAAATGTCAAAGACGAAAATAATAATATTAATAAAATATTTATTTGCGTAAAACATGGTATACAATGGCGTTAAATACTATATGACACAAACATGTTTAGCTAGGATAAAAACATAGCATGCAAAATTATAAAGTTATGTGAAGAAGGCATCAACCATCAACATTTTAAAAACACTTCAACATTTTTATTAAAAAATTCTTTTAAACTATAAAAACTGCATTCCAATAACTATTTATAAAACTTAATTTTAAATAATCTTGTATTTAATGTTTTGAAGTGCCTTGGTATTTTGTTATAGATGCGCACACACATTCCTAAGCAGTAGTGCTATTCTGTAAAAATCTCACCTTGATAACTTAGGTGAAGTGAGCTGTCAATAGTGTCAATCCTTAGCAACTGACAGCTCACTCCACGCTCACTTCACCTAAGATAACACGGTGAGATGGATACAGAATAGCACTACAGGTATTATTGTATTTAGCTAGTCTAGGTAAATCATTCAACACTAGTTTATGAGGATCTCGTCTGTTCCTAGGATTAACATCATTTGCAGTCAATAATTGCTTATTTTTAATTACAAACACACATATTTCGTAAATGTAAAGTAACGGTAACGGTAACAAACCAAGTTTCTTAAATATTGGTTGGCATGAGTCGTCAGGTTTAAGACCACAAATTGACCTCATACACTTTTTTTGAGCGATGAATCATCATCATCATCATTTCAGCCGAAAGACGTCCACTGCTGGACATAGGCCTCCCCCAAGCACCGCCACTTCGACCGATTCTGTGCTTTCCGCATCCAGCGGATTCCTGCGGCCTTCACAAGGTCATCGGTCCATCTTGTGGGAGGCCTTCCAACGCTACGTCTTCCGGTACGTGGTCGCCACTCCAGAACCTTTCGACCCCATCGGCCATCCGTTCTGCGAGCAATGTGCCCTGCCCATTGCCACTTAAGTTTGGCAATTCTTCGGGCTATGTCGGTTACCTTGGTTCTCCTGCGGATCTCTTCATTTCTGATTCGATCACGTAGGGAAACTCCAAGCATAGCCCTCTCCATTGCCCTTTGGGTGACTTTTAGCCTTCTGATAAGGCCCATTGTGAGCGACCACGTTTCAGTACCATAGGTCATCACTGGCAACACGCACTGGTCAAAGACTTTCGTCTTGAGACACTGTGGTATGTGGGACGAAAAGATATTGCGTAGCTTCCCGAACGCTGCCCAGCCGAGTCGGATTCGACGATTGACCTCTTTCTCGATGTTGGACCTACCTAGCTGGACAATTTGTCCTAGGTAAACATACTCGTCCACAACTTCGAGCGTAGCGTCTCCGATCTTCATGGGAGTGGGTGTCACATGGGCATTTGACATGACTTTTGTCTTGTCCATGTTCATTTTAAGACCCACTCTTTCGGAGGCTCTACTGAGGTCATCGAGCATTGTACTGAGTTTCTCCATGGTCTCAGCCATGATAACTATGTCGTCGGCAAACCGAAGGTTAGTGATATACTCGCCATTGATGTTGATGCCTAGCCCTTTCCAATCCAGAACCTTGAAGACATCCTCCAGTGCAGCGGTGAACAGTTTCGGAGAGATAACGTCTCCCTGTCTCACACCTCGCTGCAGAAGGATAGGTTTCGAGGTCTGGTCCTGGAGTCGAACTGACATAGTGGCGTTTTTGTACAAACACTTTAGCACCTCGATGTACCGATAGTCGATCTGGCACCGTTGAAGAGACTGCAGCACAGCCCATGTCTCGATCGAATCGAAGGCTTTCTCGTAGTCCACAAACGCTAAGCAGAGAGGCTGGTTATACTCTTCGGTCTTCTGTATAACCTGCCGCAGCGTATGTATGTGGTCTACGGTGCTAAAGCCTTTACGGAATCCGGCTTGTTCGGGAGGCTGGAAGTCGTCAAACCTGCGCGCGAGACGGTTCGTGATAACTCTTGAAAACAGCTTGTAGACATGGCTCAGAAGTGTGATGGGCCTATAATTCTTAAGCAGGGCATTGTCGCCCTTTTTAAAGAAGAGTACCACCACACCTCTGTTCCATGCCTGTGGCGTTTGACCCTCGAGTATGACGGAATCGAAAAGCTTCTGGAGGGCCTTAAGAACAGGTTTTCCCCCGGCCTTCAGGAGTTCAGCCGTAATTCCGTCATCACCCGGCGCCTTGTTGTTTTTAAGTTGCTTCAGAGCCATCCTAATCTCGTACAAGCTGACGTCCGGGATGTCTTCGGTATAGTGTCGGGTCAATCTAGCTCTTGGGTCGTTTGCTAGATTCGTAACGGGGTTACTGGTTGACGTGTATAACTGTCCATAGAAACTCTCGATCTCTCTCAACAGCTCAGGTTTGGCGGATACGATTCTGCCATTATTGGTCTTCAGTTTCGCAAGCTGGCTCTGTCCAATAGACAGATCTCTAGCAAATACCTTGGAGCGATGAATGCCCTAGAGAAATCGGTGCTATTACCCCACATTATAAGACCATATCATGGTAGCGACGCGTGGTATAACATTACAGCAGTTTTATGTTAGTTACATTTTTAATGTTTTAGTGCGTATACAAATTTATTCATTTTAGTGCTAACATTGCCTACGTGTTCTTTCCAATTAATGTCTTTATCGATTATTACGCCTAAAAATCTTGTATGCGTTACTTCTTTGATTTTATTAATATTGAGTTTAATGTCATTTTTATAATTATTTGATTGATTGAATTGGATATAAACGGATTTGTCTAAATTTATCTTTAAATAGTTAATGTCAAGCCAATGCAGTAATTTGTCAATTGTATTATTAATGTCAAGCTCATGGTCTAAAATGGTATTATGTTTTTTGTTAGATGTCACTATAATAGAAATATCATCGGCAAATAATATGCGTTTATGGTTAGTTATTTTTATAATGTCATTTATATAGATGAGGAATAATATTAGGCCAAGTACGCTACCTTGTGGAACGCCATATTTATTGTGTCTATATTCTGATGAGTAAGTTATAATGTCATTATTTTCATTTTTTTTATTGACAATGACACGTTGTTTTCTATTACTTAAATAGGACGATAACCACTAAAGTACTGGTCCCCTAATCCCAATAGCTTCTAACTTTTCTAGCAATATGCTGTGTGACACTAAATCGAAGGCCTTCGATAGATCAAAAAAAAGGCCAGTAGTTATATAATTATTATTAATATTTGAAAGTACAGCTTGCATAAGAGTATAAATAGCCAATGATGTAGATTTATTCTTTTGAAATCCAAATTATAATTTGAAATTTATTACAGAAATCAGTTAATCTTTTATACATACATTTTTCATAAATTTTAGACAAAATGGGTATTAAAGATAAAGGCCTGTAATTATTAATGTCACATTTATCTCCCTTCTTGAATAAAGGCTTTATTAAGGAAAGTTTTAATTTTTCAGGGAAAATTCCATGTGAAAAAGACATGTTTATTAAATGAGTGAGAATAACCGTCAGTTCATTACAGCAGGCTTTTATGATTTTCGTATTAATTACATCATAGCCGTCTGACCTGCTGTTGTTCAGAGACATTATTTCCTGTCGTACCTCTTATACCAGCATTGGTCTGAGAAACATGGAGTTGACAGATGTACTTTTATAGAGGTCTTGCTTAGTGCTTTTTTCCTCTGGAATATGCGTTAAATTTACATAATGGTTATTAAATATAGTAGCTATTTGTAATTATATTATCATTTAATTTTATAAATTCTATGTTGTCTTTTTGAGTGTTATTGTTTATTTCGTTTTTAATGACAGTCCATGTGGCTTTACATTTATTTTCATGAGTATTAATATATTTTACGTTAGTATTCTTTTTGGAATCATAAATACATTTCCTTAATAGATTTGAGTAATTGTTATAATTAGTTTTATTAATTAAATTTTTGTTTTTATAGTATCCATATCGTAGTTTCCGTTTAGTTTTGCAACTTTGTCTCAAACCAGTGTTTATCCACTTTTGCGTGTTTTTATTATTCCTATTGACTTTAACTCTTACTTTGGGAAAACATAGATAGTAAAATAGACACACCAATTCATGAAAATCATTGAATGCGCAATTTGTGTCAGTTTTTAGATAAATATCGGACCATGAAAGATTTTGCAAGCATTCCTTAAATTTTCGGATGTTGTCTAAGTTATAGTCTCTTTTATGAATGTAGTATATTGCAGATTTTTGTGGTTTCTGTCTAGTAGGGAAGCTTAACATTTGTGCCGTGTCATGATCTGAGAGACACAGGGGTAGTACAGTGGCAGTTGCGTTGGCAATGTTGCTTATGATATGGTCAATACAAGTCAATTTGCGAGTAGGAACATTGATATGGATTTTTAAATTATAATTGTTAGCCAAGTCCTGAAACCCATTTGTGGTGTTTCCTTTTTTAAGTGTATTTATGTTAAAATCACCGGTCACAACTATATTTATTTTAGATTTATATTTATTTAGCAAATCGTGTAAAAGATTATGTAATTTTGTTAAAAATAGATTCGGATCACATTGTGGTGTTCCATAAATACATATAACTGCTAATTTATTACCTGTTACCTCTAGGCCGCAAGCTTCAAACGTGTTTTGAGTTGCATAGTTTTTCACGAACGGTATCTCTTTATAATGTAAACCTTTTTTCACTAATATACAAGTGCCACCTCTTTGTTTCTCTCTGCAGAAATTAGTAGCCATTTCATAGTTGTATATTTCCACATAATTTTCATAGCCTTTTTTTACAAAAGTTTCAGATAGACATATTACATCTGGATCATTCTTTGCTTCTTTTAACTCCTGAATAGTAATTTCCAGTAGTTCTTGTTTGGCTAATAAACTGGCGATATTTTGATAGAATATTCTAAAATGGTGTATTGTGTTGGTTTGAGATACGAAAAAATGCGTCGCGCTTGTTTAAAACAAGAAATTAATAGGGTATAGTCCCTACTTGACCCTTTGCGTTACGTTGCAAAAAAGAGCTACATACGTCGTCGGGCATTGTACTCTTAATACGACTAAAGTAGTAGGGAATTGTCCCTTTTTTGGGTTCATTTATAAAAACTTTTAAATTGGAACTTGTTTTGTTACTCGTTATTATTTTCCGAATTTCGCTAGGATTTAAATATTTGTCACTATAATCACAACAGTCTATGAGGTAATTTATTGATTTACAAACATCGTATAGTTTCGTAGATGTTTGATTAACAAAGTGAAATTTTTTAAACTTATCACAAATAGTTTTTATAGAAAAGTTTAACTTACGGACATTGAAGTACATATTATTGACCACATTTAATACAATAATAGTGTGATTTATTTAATTTTACATTTAATTTATAAGAGTATCTAATATAATTCGCAATTGAGACAACAGTAGGTTTGTGTTGTAATCATTTTCACCTACACATATTACAAGTTTGTCTTCGGTTGTCAATTTGGCATTTCTACAGTTTGCTATTATTTCATTGCAAGGTGCATTTGGCTTTGTTAAAGCGACGAGTCTGTATTTTTCATACTGTGTATTTGTTCTTGAGTGAGAGATGGCTGCTGCTAGCCCGACACAGCACTGAGTACCGAAGATAAATATCTTTCTTTCAGAGTCCATAATGAGCCCGTCCGCAGCTGGACATGTCTGAGTACTGGTGATGCACACAGTATCCTGCTTCAGTTCATGACGAATAGCAGGTTCATAAACATTGCAAAATTTTTGCATAAGTACTGCAATAAGGTCCGTGAGGGCTTCTATCTCCAGCTGTGCAACCTTTAACTGCTGTTGTAGGGTTACAATTTCTTGTTCCAAGGAGGACACATTTACGTGGTCATTGGTTTCGACGTTCAATCTAGATGACGTTAAAGGGGATGGTGTAGGAAGTCTGTTGTGTTGATTTGACAGAGTTTGCCTCTTTCTCTTAGGGCCGGTTGTTTCAAACGGTTGGTTAACGTAACATACGTACGTCAAATAATAACGATTACGTAAGATGTTTAACGTTCGTTAAATACACAGTGTTGTTTCACTGCATTTCACTGCATAAAAAACCGATTGTCAAAGTTATTCGGGCTGCCAGTAAAAAGTAATACTTTTTCCCAATAAAAATGGTTGGGAGATTTTTATAATATGGCAACATTTCGCCGTTCACGTCAAATTTTCAAGTGACAACATCAATAATGGACCCAATACTTTCGGAAATCTAGATATTTTATATAACGATACTGGAAATTTCAATTGAAATTTTAAATTTCCAGTGTTGATAAGTCAGTTGCAACAGCTAATCTTTTCTCATCGTTAGCTGGCAAGCTTAAACAAGGTGTTTCTTTTGATATCCCATAACTCTAGAGTACCAATGAGATCATGTCAAAGAATTAACTGGCATTATTATTAAACAATTTTTTTATTTTTTTTTTGTAAGATTTTATTTTTGTTTTTAAATAATTCAACAAAGTTACGACTATATATGTAAAACACCCTAACGTGAAATATATTTAAAAAAAAACAGATTTTTTTTTGTCAAAAATAATAATAAAATATGACAACGTCGCATTTTCAATAACAATAGAGCTTTGATACGATTCTTCCTTTAAAACACGATATCTTGCAATAAATTCCTGCTCGTCCCATAGGTTTAGGTTATTAACACGAGTTTGAAATACTTTTTTCTTTCTTTCTAAACTATTTTTTTCATCATGAGATGAACTATCGTCGAACAAAATTGAATACAACAAAAGAGCGTCCATAATGTCCAGATGTTTGAGAATAAAATGACGTTAACCAGTGGGTATGGCACCGGTTACAGTAATCGTTATTTTCTAACGGACGTCAAGGCCATAATTTTGTGAAACAACGCTTTTTTTGGTTTGACGATAGTTTACGCCATTTTTGACGTATACCCGTGCGTTAAGTGGACGTGAAACAACGGGCCCTTAGTGGTTGTACCCGGACTAGTAAATAGGGAGGGCGACTGGCATACGGATTTTAATGTTTGATTTTCTATAATCAACTTATTTATTTGCTTATGTAGACCAGTGTTTTCTAATAATATATTACGCAATTAATTTTCAGTGTTTTCGAGTTTTAATGTGAGCTGAGCAATTATCTCTTTCGTTTCTGAGGCTAATAATACTAAGTCAGATACAGTACCGTCAACACTCATTAAAAGTTTATTGGTAGTATAAGATTCAAAAGATGTTTCGCAATCAGTAAGGATGTGTGAATCAAGTAAATCTGCAGTATTTTATTTCGAACCGAAGATCGTTGTTTCAACGCTTCGTCGTGTACATCCTTAGTACTTCGTGGTTGTTCCGTTGGAGTTTTTACTGAAGTTAGTTTTGTTCTCATAGTGATATTGGTTGTACAGTCGGTATTAGCGTATTTTTTGCTCCTAATACACACCTTACATCTCCACTTTTTCTTTGCTTCCGCGTCCTTGAGGCGATACATTTGTTCTGGATAACCATCGCAATCCAATTCATACCTGTTGTCGCAGGCAGAACACAAACCAGTACTTTTTATATTTACAAATTTTTTGCATTTATGACATGTTACTAGTGCTGCCATCTTGCAATGACTTTTTGCAGAATTTGTTGGCATGAGCGTTATTCAAGCGTCTCTTCGCTCAATAGTAACGGACTTGAGCTAGTTTTTTTATAAATTTTAAATATGATTTTTGTAGTTTACGAAAAGTGATGTTGTCCCTGGGGTTTGAAATAACCGCTCATGTGAGGCTGCTTAAACGGCAAAAGTTGACTTGCGTTAGCCACTGAGCCAAGTGAACGTTACTTAATGATGTGGAATTTATAGACCAGTAGCAGCAAATATTTTTCTCTTGAATAGGTAAATCGGTTATTATACTCCGTGATGATTCAAATTTAAATCACTGTGTGAGTCACTTTTGCACTTCATCTTTGTTCTTATTGATTTTTCCACACTTGTTTTGATAAATTTGGGGCACAGAATGTTATAATGTTTGCGATCCTTTCGTTATTTAGATTGTTATTGCTGATTTTTGCTCATTTTGTTATTTAAAAGCAGAGTTTATTGTTAAACATATTAATTTCACAATTTGTGTATCAAATTCATGGATAACACTGTCACTTATGTATTAGGTGATGTTTTATAGGTTCACTTAGTTTTATTCACTTATATGCACTAATAGTATTTTTAATTAATTTTTATTAACAGAACGTTTGTACGTTAGACTAGACGCAGCGCCATCTAGCGACCCAATACTTTATGTGAAACCAATTTTGTTTTACTCCTCGTAGTGAATCTTAAAACCTGAAGTTAAAAAAAGAAAGTTAAATGTGATTCTAATGCTTTATTTTCGCTTTAAGGTTGCATAAAAAACGATTGTTTAATTGAAAGATTTTACTTACTCAAGTATCTTACAAATCGTCAACTGAAAAATCTAAACCTGTTTATGTATTTGTAGCAGAAAAATGTCATAAACTCATATTACTCTATGAAAACCGTAGATCAAAACTATCCTCAAAACACAAACGCACAAAAAATTCTGGTTCAGTGACAGTGGAACAGACTTATGTTACACTTGAACAGACTTGTTACACTTGAACAGACTTGTTACACTTGAACAGACTTGTTACGGTTGTAATACGAAAAACGAACTCACTGCTACCACATAAAGGCGCTGTCAATGATAAGTTGATACTACGCAAGGACGTGCGGTTGACTGTACGCACGATATAGACTATTCACTACTATCAAATTAACACTGAATTAAATTGTTCCAGGCGGCTTTTGCCTTCGCTGAAACTGCCTCCGTGTCAACAAAAACGTCTTCCATCCAACAAACTACGGACAACGACGATACCTCCAAAACGAGCAGCGCCGATACCTCCATAACGAACAGCGACGATACCTCCGATATGAGCAACGACGGAACCGACACCGATGCGAGCAGCGACAATGCCACCGATGCAAGCAACGACAATGCCTCCGATACGAGCAACGACGGAACCAACGATATAATCACTATCATCATCGATGCAAGCACCAATGATGCCACCGATGCAAGCAGCGACAATACATCCGATACGAGCAACGACGAAACCGACGATACGGTCACAGTCGATGCCACCGATGCGAGCACCGATGAAGCCACCGATTCGAGCAACAACGATACCTCCGATACCAGCAATGACGGAACCGACTATACGAGCACCGATGCTGGCACTGATACGGTGACAGTCGATGCCACCGATGCGAGCACCGATGAAGCCACCGATTCGAGCAGCAACGATACCTCCGATACCAGCAATGACGGAACCGACTATACGAGCAGCGATGCTGGCATTGATACGGTGACAGTCGATGCCACCGATGCGAGCACCGATGAAGCCACCGATTCGAGCAGCAACGATACCTCCGATACCAGCAATGACGGAACCGAATATACGAGCAGCGATGCTGGCATTGATACGGTGACAGTCGATGCCACCGATGCGAGCACCGATGAAGCCACCGATTCGAGCAGCAACGATACCTCCGATACCAGCAATGACGGAACCGAATATACGAGCAGCGATGCTGGCATTGATACGGTGACAGTCGATGCCACCGATGCGAGCACCGATGAAGCCACCGATTCGAGCAGCAACGATACCTCCGATACCAGCAATGACGGAACCGACTATACGAGCACCGATGCTGGCACTGATACGGTCACAGTCGATGCCACCGATGCGAGCACCGATGAAGCCACCGATTCGAGCAGCAACGATACCTCCGATACCAGCAATGACGGAACCGACTATACGAGCACCGATGCTGGCACTGATACGGTCACAGTCGATGCCACCGATGCGAGCACCGATGAAGCCACCGATTCGAGCAGCAACGATACCTCCGATACCAGCAATGACGGAACCGACTATACGAGCACCGATGCTGGCACTGATACGGTCACAGTCGATGCCACCGATGCGAGCACCGATGAAGCCACCGATTCGAGCAGCAACGATACCTCCGATACCAGCAATGACGGAACCGACTATACGAGCACCGATGCTGGCACTGATACGGTCACAGTCGATGCCACCGATGCGAGCACCGATGAAGCCACCGATTCGAGCAGCAACGATACCTCCGATACCAGCAATGACGGAACCGACTATACGAGCACCGATGCTGGCACTGATACGGTCACAGTCGATGCCACCGATGCGAGCACCGATGAAGCCACCGATTCGAGCAGCAACGATACCTCCGATACCAGCAATGACGGAACCGACTATACGAGCACCGATGCTGGCACTGATACGGTCACAGTCGATGCCACCGATGCGAGCACCGATGAAGCCACCGATTCGAGCAGCAACGATACCTCCGATACGAGCAACGACGGAATCGACGATACGATCATCGATGCGAGCAACGACAATACCTCCGATGCGAGCCACGACGGAACCGACAATACGAACACCGACGATGTCACCGATGCGAGCAACGACGGAACCTCAAAAACGAGCAGCGACAATTCAGCAACCGTAAAACAAATAATAAACGGCACAAAACAAATAACGGTAGGACTAGGAGATGTAGCCACAGGAGCAGTAAGAGGAGTAGGAGCTATAGTAGGAGGAACAATTAAAAAAACAGGAGGAGCAGCAGAAAAATTAGTAACAGGAGTGACAGCAGGTGTGGGAAACATAATAGGTATGTATTTTTCAATATTTTAGCTATTTTAATGAATTATTTATTTTGGTATTTGGTGTCCACAAAGTAACTTAACGCTTTGAAACAAATAGTCTTGTAAATCTAAACAAGAAGCGCAAAATACGCATAAGTATTCAAGAAGCCCTTAATATTATAAATAACAAGGAATACGCCGTAGGGATATTACTGGACATGACCAAAGCGTACGACAAGGTACAATTTAAAATACTGCTTAATAAACTGTATGGAATCGGAATCCGTGGGAAAGCCCATGAATGGCTTACGTCATATTTAAAAAATAGAAAACAAATAGTTGAAATCGAATACTATAACCACAATAGTAGAGAAATAGAAAAAATCCGATCAAAAGTAAAATAACCAACACGTCCATCCCCAAGGAGGTGTCATAGGTGACCTATTATTCCTCATTTACATCAACGACTTACCGAAAACCATAAAGCCATGTGCATACATGATATATCTTTATTAATCTCATGTCAAAACAACATAAACATAGAAGAAAAACTCAGTTCCATACTCACAAACACATGTAACTGGATGACCTCACATAATCTAGAAATTAATTATACTAAAACTAAATTAATGACTTTCCACCCTTATCAAAAAGCTCCTCTACACTTAAATTTCAACTTTAACGGCTCAAAATTGGAAGCTGTTGATGAATTTACATTACTTGGACTTACAGTGAAGCCAGAAAGAATGTTACGCATAGAAATAAGAAACTATGTATCGATGACTCGCCCAACGAACTGGTGATGCATTCCTCTTCCTCCTGCGCATGCAGCGAATTAAAGGAGGAACTTATGCAACTATTGTACTCATGGAAGACTGACAATGACCGAATGTTGTCTACGTGGAAATGTGAGTATGATGCAATCCTCTCTACACTGGTTAAGGATGTTAACGATCTTAAAAATCTGTGCGCTGGAATTCAGAACTCCGCCACTGAGCTTCAAATTAGCATGAACACCATTAACGTGAATCTCGAGAGAGCAAAAGTCACGGGGTCAGGTCTAGACAGTCAACACGAGGTAATCCCAGAGCTTACCTCTCGTTTTGGCCTAAAAACTACTAACAGCCCCATGAGATTATCACCAATTGTAAGGGAGCCTCATGTAACGATGGCTTCCGTAGGAGAGAAAGCAGTGGATCAGGAAACTTGTCAGCAGAGCGGGCGAGATATACGCTTACCGACCAATCTAGTGACGGCAGCCGCCCGGCAACGGCAAGTGCCTAAGCCCCAAATCCTTTTGCCAGTGTTTCTGTGGGTGGCATGGACTTGAACGGGCAGACGCATGATGACGGTTGGGTTGAAGTTCGACACAGGCGTTCGCGTCGCTCGCTTGGTAATGTTATGCGGGGGACAGCTGCGCCTGGCACCACTAAGTTAGAGGCTTCTGAACGATGGAGATACTTGCACCTTTTTATGTAAAGCAGGGCACCACTGATAGCCAGGTGCGTGAGCACCTTCTTGCCATCTGCGGAACGGATATCTGCACAGTAGAAGCGCTTAAATCCCGTGGCAACTATGCATCTTTTAAGTTGGGGGTGCCCTCGAAACTTGCCGATCAAGTATCTGCGGTTCATAATTGGGCAGAGGATATTAGTATAAAACCATGGCGTCAGAACTTTCGTGCCCGTAGTAGCGAACAATTATCCCACTAACATTCTTGCCACCAGCCCGCCCACCCTCAGTCATTGTAACAACTGCCTACGTGTATTGTACCAAAATGTCCGTGGTCTCAAAACGAAGTTACCTACATGGATATCAAGTTTGTTGTTATCTGAGCATGATTTAGTAGCCGTCACAGAAACAAACCTAGATAACTCAGTGGAAGACTCAGAATTGGCAGACGGAGATTGGCGCATCCTACGTAGAGATAAAGTGACCCTGGGGGATGGCGTATTGCTAGCAGCACGCGATGGCGTTACTATGAGCAGGCAATGTGACCTAGAAACAGATTGCGGTGAAGACCTGTGGGCGCGGATTCAAATGAATGGCCGAAATATGTATGTGTGTGTTGTCTACATCAAACCCTCTGCCACTGACAAAGACTACATGACGTGGTTTTGTAAGGTTGAGAGTATTATTCCAAACTTAAGTGGAAAAGTTATGATCTTAGGAGACCTTAACCTAAAAAGTGCGTCAGTGAATGTTAACAATTATTACTGTTATTTTTTAAACTTTTGTAATCTGGCAGAGATGAATGAAGTGATGAATATGCGTGGGAGTAAGTTAGATGTTGTGTTGGTTCAAGAGGGCGCCGAAGTAAACTGCGAGTACGTCGTGGGCTCGGACCTAGTCCCTATCGACATGTATCATCCTCCCTTAGATATTGCCGTAATAATGTCAAAACATCAGGTTAAGGAAATATTATACCCTAGCAACATTGACCAAAGTAGACTGGAACTTCAGCAAAGGAGACTACATACACTTAAATGAGCAAATTCGTGCAGTCCCTTGGCAGGATCTCCTGTGCGGCCGGGATGCACGCTCGGCTACTAGTCAGCTTTATACAATATTTTATGATCTCTTCGATTCATGTATCCCAAAAAAAAAGAGGAAAATTTCTGACTACAGACGATATCCAGTTTAGTTTACAAGAGATTTAGTCAAAGACACTCAGCGTAAGAACAAATTGCATCATAAATGGAAACTTTCTCGCTGTAACCTTATATATGCTCAATTTAGTGCTCTACGTTCGAATTTAAAAATTAGAACTCAGGAGGCTTATAAATCATACTGTGATACTGTAGAGAACAACATAGGAAGTAATCCACGACAGTTCTGGCACCATGTCTCGAGCCTGCGATCGAAGGGTGGTTTCGAGCCTGACGTTGTGCTCAACGGTATAGTTTACTCGGGTATCAATGCTGCGGAAGCGTTCGCTCGGTACTTTTCCAGCGTTTTTTTAATTGATTCTCCTGAATTAAACCCAAATAATCTCAGGCCAACCTACTACTCAGGAAATAACATCCCTCTCCCTCTGTTGACCCCACAAGACGTAGTTAAAGGTATTGCTAAACTTAAACCTCATAGCTCGATCGGCCCTGACTCCATCCCTGCTTTTATCCTCAAGGGATGCCACCATATCCTGGCAACTCCTCTCTGCCATATCTTTAATCTTGCCCTTCAGTCCGGCGTATACCCTGAGCAATGGAAAATCTCGCGTGTTATTCCCATTCCAAAAACCAGTGACAAATCTTCAGTGGTGGAACACAGGCCTATTGCTGTTCAGCCAACTCTTGCAAAGGTTTTCGAGCACATACTCCACACGTACATCTATAAACGTATAAATGCGTTTCTATCTGATGCCCAGCACAGCTTTCGCCAAGGCCGCTCAGTCAATTCGAATCTGATGACTCACGTTGATTATATTTCTGGGGTTTTGGACAGTGGGGGACAAGTGGATGTCCTCTATTTCGATTTCCGCAAAGCGTTCGATAGGGTTGACAATGACGTGCTCTTAATGAAATTGGAAGCATCAGGTTTCTCGTCCGAGTTTCTGAACTTCTTTGCGGACTATCTGCGAGGCCGCAGGCAATTTGTTAGGCATGGTTGCTTTGAGTCTGAACCTTATAATACCCGTTCAGGGGTGAGTCAGGGATCCGTGCTTGGGCCACTGCTTTTCCTTATCATGATCAATGATCTTATAAATAAGGTTAGGTTCGCTAAATGCTTGCTCTATGCCGACGACGTAAAACTAGTAGTTCAAATTGACACGGTTGCGGATTGCATTCTCCTACAAAGGGACATTGATGCTATATATGAGTGGAGCATGGTCAATAAACTCTCTTTCAATAAAAGTAAGTGTTACATCATGACGTACAGTCGAAAACGTCAACCACTTCACTATAACTATAGATTGGGTGGTGAAGTAATAAGTCGTGTCACCAAGATAAGGGACCTGGGCCTGACCTTTGACACTGGTCTGACATTTAGAGATCATGTCTCCACTCTTGCCAAGGAATCTTTTAGGCGTTTGGGTTTTGTTTTGCGAAATGCGCGTGACTTTCACAACCCTAATGTAGTTAAGCTTCTGTACACCACTTTGGTTCGTAGCAAACTTGAGGCTGGTGCCTGTATCTGGCATCCCTACACAGCGACTCATACGTTAACGCTGGAAAAGGTACAAAAAACTTTCCAGAGATTTCTGTTTAAAAAGACGTTTCACTTCTTTCCTTACATGTACCCTACTAATTACCTCCTAGGAGTTTTGGGCTTCAACTCATTGGAGGTTCGACGAGGCTTTCTACAGCTCACAGTAGTCAGCAAAACTCTTAGAGGACGCATTGACAGTCCCGAACTACATGATCTTTTCTGTCGGCTATTCGTTCCCGACAAATACATCGGGCATCGCCAAAGCCGTCGACGCGATCTGCTTGCGCCGCCGTTATCTAAAACTGTCGCCCGAGCTGAATCCCCTGTGTGTCGTACTTTAAGGATGCTAAACGCCCTCCTGACCACTAATCCTGAATGTGATCTGTTTGCTGATGAATGGAGCAGAATTATGCATGTATGTCTGATGTTTTGCGAGAGTAAGTATGCTAGGTTGTCCTCTATTATATGATAATATTTGAAATATTTTTTGTTTACTATAACTGTTCATGAATTTCTTTGTTAATTAATGTAATTAGTGTTACCGTTTTAATTAACAATAAACAATAATAAACATATTAACTGGAAAACACAAATACAAAATACCCGTTCAAAACTTTCAAAATTCTCATTCGCTCTCCACGAAATTAAAAAAACAACCAATCTAAAAACTGCCCTCACCACCTATTATGCGTATGCCAATGCATGGCTTAGCTACGGCGTAACCCTCTGGGGAAATAGTACAGATGCACTGACACTCTTTACCCTACAAAATAAATTACTTAGAATCTTGGTAAACATTGATCAAACTGACAGCTGCAAACCCTATTTTCTAAAGCATAATATTCTAACTCTCCCCAGTATTTAAATTCTAGAAATATGTAAATTTGTCCGTAAGCATCAAGAGTTCTACACAAAACCCGAAGATATCCAATCACACATCACACTTAGGCACCGATCTAGGCTAAACATACCAAAATCCAAGCTAAAAATGCATTCTACAAGTCCCTACGTAATGTTTATAAAATATATAACAAACTACCTGATATAATAAAGAAAGAAGAAAAGAAAGAAAAGAAAAGAAAGAAAAATATTTTATTTGGGACACGCACAGGAAATACAGACAGAACTAAAAAATTAAATTAAATTAAAAAATAGGAAAAGAGCATTTTAAACTAACAAAAAAAATATTAACGACCTGTGCGAGGCCAAAAAGGCCCATATCTCAGCATAATGCTGCGATATTTTAATAAATACCGCGGCGCTGGTATTCTGATAGGGCCCGCTGTGATGCCACGGACACACCTACGTACACATATAAATCCCTCTAAGGGATTACAAAATAAATAAAACAATAAAAAATTATAATATTAACAAAATAATAAAAATCAAAACCATTCAAGAATCGACGCATGCCCAACGTGACGTTCCAACCTCCGCATCACTTGTCAGGTATGGACTATTACAATCTATGACAAGCGAAGGGACGCGGCGCGGGAGTGTATTATCTATGGCGCGATTCTACGATGCGATCGGCTGTCAATTTAGCTGTGCAGTGTTTTTTTAAGGAAATAGAGAAAATAAATAATTTAAATCAACGAATATACTACTGTATAATAAGAGGTATTGATACAAATAAAGCAGTGAGCGAATAATATAAGTAAAAAAAAAAAAAGTATAAAGTTAAATATATTTATAAAAAAACCTTAAAAAATTACTCATTAACAAATGCTATTACTCCTTAGATGAATATTTAAATAATAAACATAAATAATAGTAGTAGGTAGTACAATTTATTATTTCGTTTATTTATTTTCTTTCACATGTAATTACATTTTTAAATATTTCATTTTCTAAAAACATTTAAAAATATAAAAAATAGAAGTCCACCGGTATCGGGAGCAGCGTCCAAGCTACCGGTGGTTATGGCTGCAGAGACAGGAACCTCCTCACAATGCGAGCCATATCGAGGAGTACTGCCTTCTGAATCAGGCGTTTGATCCAGCCGCCTAACGAGAGCCTCGAGAGATTTTAGTCGAGGCTTTCAGCCATCAGGCCATTTGCCGTTACGACAATCGGCACAATGATAGCCGAGCTCACATTCCACATGTCAACAACCTCGTGTGCTAAGTCGAGATATTTTATTTGTTTCTCTTTCTCAGCTTTCACGAGATCCTCGTCATGTGAAATGGTAACATCGACAATCATTGCGCGACGCGCTAATCGATCTATCACTACTATATTAGGCTTATTTGCTATAATAATCATGTCAGTAATGATAGACCGATCCCAGTACAACGTGAAATGTTCATTTTCGAGAACTGGGTCGGGCACATACTTGTAATGCGGTACCTCAGAGTCCACAAGTTTATATTTCAGAGCAAGTTGCTGGTGAATTATTATTATAATGATGATAATCACGCAATTTACAGGTAGGTTTAAAATATATCAATGATACGGTAATCATTAATAAATAATATAATAGTTATAAATAATAAAATAATAATAAATAATATAACAATAATAATTAAATAAAAAAGCAATAATAATAAATTAAATAAGGCTTGGCGAGGCTTTTTAAACGCTAAGACCCTCCACAATCGCGAGATATGCAGTCTTAGGGAATATTTCCTAGAAGCCGACGTGGGGATGCATCGAGATGTGGTCGCGGTGGACAAGGGTCTTACCCCGCTCTCCTTGGCTAAAGAGAACTGGCGCAAGCCTGTAGTGCTTGACACTAACGATCGCAGGGAGGTATGGCAGAGTAAGAAGCTTCACGGACGCTTTTTCCGGGCCCTACATGGACCCGATGTAGATTTACTAGCGTCCGTGACCTGGCTACGTTTCGGTGACCTCTTCGGGGAGACCGAAGGTTTTATCTGTGCAATTATGGATGAAGTTATCATGACGAACAATTACCGGAGATTTATTGTGAAGGATGGCACGGTTGACATCATGGGCATGCCACCGTCCGGGAGAATCAATCCGACACATTATCTCCGGGTGTTCTCGTCTAGCTAATGAAGAGTACTTGCATAGACACAACCTTGTAGCCAGGATTATCCATCAGCAACTTGCTCTGAAATACGGCCTTGTGGAATCGGAAGTGCCGTACTACAGGTATGTGCCCGACCCAGTTCTCGAAAATGGAAATATCACATTGTACTAGGATCGATCCATCATCACTGACAGGACTATTGTTGTCAATAAACCTGTAGTGCTATTCTGTAATCATCTCACCGTGTATCTTAGGTGAAGTGAGCGTGGAGTGAGCTGTCAGTTGCTAAGGATTGACACTATTGGCAGCTCACTTCACCTAAGTTATCACGGTGAGATTTTTACAGAATAGCACTACTGATATAGTGGTGGTAGACCGAGTAGAGCGGCACACAATGATTATTGACATAACAGTCCCGCATGGCGGGAACCTTGTGAAAGCCGAGAAAGATAAACAAATCAAGTATCTTGACTTGGCTCGCGAGGTTGTCGACATGTGGGATGTGGACTCAGCGATCATTGTGCCGATAGTCGTATCAGTCAATGGCTTAATTGCCAAGAGCCTCGACCAACACCTAAGGAGGCTCTCGTTGGGCAGCTGGATCAAGGGCTTGATTCAGAAAGCGGTACTCCTGGACACGGCTCGTATTGTCAGGAGATTCCTCTCTCTGGGCCCTGACCGCCGGTAGTTTGGACCCTGTTCCCGATACCGGTGGGCAACTATTTTTTTATATTTTTAAATGTTTCTATATTTTTTATATTCTAATATTTAAAAATGTAATTTATGAGTATTTTAATGAAATAAAGGAATTAAATAATGGAGATACAAAAACCCGCAGGGCAGCATGTGGCGAGCTGTTGGGCAGTAGCGACCGCTATCTCCCGGGAGAAGTCTTGTTCCTCACCTCTGGCTTGCCTTTATTGGCCGGCTGGAGTGATCACTGACGAGGAACGGAGCTTACACCTCATTCTTGCATTAATTGGCCGGCTTGAGTAGAGATTCGCAAGAGCAAACGTACTCGGAGGAAGGAAGTATTCCAGTAAGATGCTGGTAGGGATCTTGACCGTACTTCCGGGGTTGTCCTGATAGCCATGGAATACCTCTCCACTCCTCACAATGACCTCAGGACATGTTGCCTCCTTGTCGCTACGACACTTTGTGCTAGCGACCGTTTTCGGGGGCCCATTACTGAGTGTGCAAGTTACTCGCTGCCGTTTTATCCGTGTACATTTAAACATTGATCAGGCAGGGGCATAGTCCTTCCATAGTTCCAGGTAACCAATCCACTTTAGCCACCCAAACCCATAGTCCAATATCTTTGTTTCCATATTCTGCAATAGTCCTGCACCAACCGGGGGTTATCCTTGGGTGCCCTTGCATAGTGCAAACAGAGATAATCGTCGGTTGGTGCCTCGACATTTTTTAATTGGAGGATAACACACTGAGGAATAACTTAAAGAAAGAAAGAAAGAAAGAAAAACATTTATTTGGACACAGTTCGTGAAACACAAAACACAAATAACACAGTGAAAATAAAAATAAAAAAATGTTTTAAAAACAATAGTATGTGCCTCACGGCTGCGCCAAAAAGGTTCATTTCAGCATTAATGCCAAACAGATACTGTCTGACGCTGGTTTTCTAATGAACCCTTAAGGACAAGTGACGGAGAGTACAAACAGTTTCAACATACCTAATACATAACTTGTATACTTAAAAAACTAAATAAATAAATAAGCACGTAATCAAATATTAGATAAAAATAAAAAACATACTAATACAACAAAAACAGTCCCAGCAAAAATCTGTTCTTAGCGAGCTAAATAGAATCCATACACCGATACACTCACAAAGCGCTACAAGCCGCCGACCGCAGCGGACAGATACACCGACAGTTTTACGAGAAGAAAAAATTAATATATGTTGTTTGAACAAAAAATATTAATAGTTATTAATAATAATAAAAACCACCCGCATACCCAATATATAATATATGTATATTTTATATAGATAATAAATATTTATTTCATATAAGAGAAACATTAAGGGCGACCATATCCAGTTTCAGTTGCGAATCTATGAGATATTGCCGTAAACGTGTTCTGAACGTGTGGATAGTGCCCAGTACCCTTAATGGTGGTGGGATGTTATTCCACACCTTAGATGCAGCGTATCGGAAAGTGCCTCTGAAAGCTGCTGTCCTATGAGACTGTGTCGAAAGTTGTTGTGCACATTGCCTGGGCGCGCAATCTCGTCTACTAGCCATCCAACTAAGCTTGCCGTACAAATACTTTGGTTTCTGGGACTTAATGACACCAAAAAGCAGGCACGCTAGGTGTAACTTTCGTCTCGACTTAGGCGACTAGGGCATATACTGGATTTGTTTTTGTCTAACGCTGACTGTGAGTCTAAAACGTGTACCTACACACCAGTGCTATGCTGCCGCTTGGCGTTCACCGCATCCACCTCTCTCGGTATTAACATAACTGACTTCAAAATTTACGTCAGTGAAACGCCACTTCTACAAGACACAATTTCTTTAAAGCTAAAGAACTAATTAAGAAAGAGTTGAGTTCAATGGACTGGAATCAATTATTTTATGACGTTTCTGCTGAACAATCCTCTAATGCATTTTACGGTGAAATCTATAGTATAATTAAAAGGTATATTCCGCTATCGCGTCTCAGAAATTCACGTTTTCCACTGTGGTTTTCTCCTTCGCTCATACGTATTTTCAAAAACAAAGAATAAAAAAAATAAAGTTTAATAAAAAAACTGTAACCCGACTACAGGAAAATAAAAATGATCTAAAAAGTACGAAACAAGCAAATATTTCAGACAGAAATCAAGACAGGTACAAAAATGGTCAAGGTAAAGCCGTGGTCGCATGCCTGTATACCATATTGGTGCCAGGAGCACCTACAAAATTTTATTATAATGGCATGCGACGATAGCTTTACCTTGACCATTTTTGTACCTATGTCTTGATTTCTGTCTGAAATATTTAAATAAATCATTTTTATTTTCCCGTAGTCGGGTTACAGTTTTTTATTAAACTTATTTTTTTATTTTATACTTTTCCGTTTTTACACTTGATAAACATAAATAAGAGTAATACAAAAGTTCAGTAACTAACCTATTTTAAATTCCAATTGCAGTGCATAGTGATTTGGACGAAACCGTAGAACGATTTATTTCGACGCCAACACCGTACCTATATCGATGTCGAGTTTCGAAGAAATCCAAAATATAAATATTTCGTTGTACTTGTTTTTCTTCATAAGAGTGGAATTACAAATCGTTACTATTTATTAAGATTTGATTAACTGGACCTTGGTAACATCTTGCGATACTACGTAGCGCAGTCTCACTTTTGTTTGTTTTTAACGATTTAAACATATTTATTTACTTTGAAAATATAATATTATATAGGTACATATTTGTAATGTGCTCGTCAAGACCTTTATTTTGATACAAAACATGTCATGATCATCCCATTTTAATTTATTTCGAGGTTAGAAATTTACGTGTAAAGTCCACCAAATTAAATTTAGGGAAAAATTATATAGCCTATGTCACCCGAACCATTATTACGAATCTATTGATACCTCATTCATCAAAATCGGTTTAGTAGTTTAGGCGCTACGGTGGAACACACGTAAAAGCAAACATACAAACATACATACAAACATACATACAAACATACATACAAACATACATACAAACATACATACAAACATACATACAAACATACAAACATACATACAAACATACATACATAGACTGCTAAAATCATAACCCTTCCTTTTGGCTTTGCCGTAGTCGGGTAAAAAGCTTGATTGAAATGGAAAACGTACGGTACCTAATGCATGGGTGTGTAACGTTTGAAATAATAACAAATGTTCCAATGATCGTATGACCTAATTTCATTTAACATGCTTTTTTTAATATAACGATGATTTCATTATAATCATTTGATAATAATGAATTATTGATATTATTTCATTTAACCTAATTTTATATGGTATAGTGAACATTTTCTATAATGCACATTTGAATTCAATTAGTATAATATTCAGTTACTATAATATTCAAAATCTATAAGTAACGTTGAAATGTAATTTAGAAACGTGTACTTTGTTTTGTATATTTCTGCAAAAACTAATTAGATTTTAAACGCTTGCCATTTGGGTTAGGTTAGTTGGGTTTGGGTTGGGTAGCATTTGGTTTAGGTTAGATCAGAACAGTGACCACTAACGCGCGAAGGCGAGCGAGCGAAGCGAGCGTGCCACGGCAGCGGCCGCCGAGCGCCAGATCCCCTTTATTGTTCGTGAATCATTTGGCTTAGGTGAGGTTATAACAGTATGATGTTTCCTGATATTTACTTATTTATTACAGAATTGTGGCAGAAAATTAGTAATTAAGAAAATTATTAGGTCAACTGAACGTTATATAAAAAGAGCATTATACAAATTGAAAATTATATGAAATGAACGTTACACTAAATGTTATAACAGCAAAAGAAGGTTATATTAAATAAAACATTAGATCACATGAAATTAGGTTACCTATTTGTTTTTATAGCATATGTAAATTATTTCATGCGAACGTCATTTCAAGTGATATTATACTATCTGTTATTATGCCATATACTACACACCCCTAATGCATTGGACTATGATAGTTTTTCTATTCATCGTAAACGTTATAAATCTGAATGTGACAAATGTTTTGAAAGATACATGAATCGGTTGAATACAGTATTGCGCTTTTTGGCATTAAACATTTCACATTTAACAAATTAGACTAGATTATTATGATATGTACATGTTCTCCACTTTCATCACCTCTGTTTAGGAACCCACGGATTTTAAGTTTAATATGAAGAACGGAGTCTTCATAAAGAAGACTGCAGAAACTTGCACTTCCACTTCATATTATACAATGTCGCCCATGGGCATGTGACCGCTCGTATTTGTCTGAATATTCATGATTTTTTATCGAGAATTAACTTTAAAAAGGGGTGTTTATCTTTAATATTTTTCATGTTATTAAATTTTTAGGGTTCCGTACCTCAAAAGGAAAACAACGAAACCCTTATAGGATCACTTTGTTGTCTGTCCATCTGTCTGTCAAGACGCTTTATCTCGGGAAATCGTGGAGATATCGAATTGAAATTAAAACCATATACTCAAGTCTGCAGACCCTTAAAGCTGTGAAGAAATCAAACATCTAAATTTACATAAAAAATGATACGGCCTTTTATGCCGTAAAAAACGTATATTTCGACATTCTCAAGGGAATCAAAATTGATAGGCTACTTTCCGTAGCGAGCGGTGCCACGGCAGCGGCTTGCGAGTGCTACTATCAAGTTGCTCGCAGCCAGGCAGGCTATTTAGTATAAGCGCAAGGTGCTTTACGTCGCAAACAAGTTGGATACCAGTTCACAATTTGTCGCAATCTATACACGATTAGTCCATAAGTATACTGACACAGTATACCTATTATAGAATGAGGTACTTAATTAGTTCATTACAAAGTATACACGAGTATTTGCGTAATATTTTTGTATAGATTAGAAGACCTTAAAAAAAATGATTTCCAATTTATACGCGATTAGTTTCACACCCTTGCGGTCTGGCCTTGTACAGAATGGAAAGATGCGTCATCGCACAAGAATATTTATTTACCTACCACCTTTGTACTACCGCATTAAAAATAAATTAATGATTTTGACTTTGACAGGAAAAATAAGCGATGCAGTCGAATCAGTGGGAGATAAAATAGCAGGTATGCCTTTTTTTCAGCTATTTTATGGTATTATTTATTTTGGTATTTGGTATCCACAAAGCAAGTGAATGATTTGAAACAAATCGTCTTGAAGACCTTAACAAGAAGGGCAAAAGTCGCCCAAAGCCTTCATACAATGATGCTAATTAGTTTTTCTGTACACGGTGTGACCGGGTTTTCAGGACCAAGCCTTAAGCTCACGAAAAGAAAGAATATTAATTAGTCTGGGTCGCTGTCACTGGACACGGTGAAGAGGATTCTGTATATTTTGGTTTTGCTACTCTGTTCAAACCTTGCCCGCTCCCAGCACTGCGCATAATACGTGCAGCGGTCACTGTCAATTCAAAGATTTTCCCTAAAATATCTCATCTCGGGTATCGAAACACCCTTGGAAACTCGAGTGGTGTTTAATTGCTATACATATTAGATAGGTACTTGTTGACTCATACAAACTTACTCGTCTTCGATGAATTGTGTAAGTCGGAGAATCTGTCCAGACAAACCTTTCACCGCAGTCCATATATTCGGAGATCAGCTCGGGTTCGATTAGGAGCTGGAGCCTACTAGTAAAGTATAACCGTTCCTGCAGATTACATGTGCGGTGGTAGGAGGAAATCGAATTTAAGATGGTGTTCACCTTGACTGAAGTGAGCCTTGGTTTTGTCCATTGTTTCGACAGATTTGTGACTCTGCCATGGCACTAGGTCGTGGCCGTGGGTCGCAATGGATGATCCCATCTACACTTTCATCAAATGGGCTACTGTGGAGCGGCGCCTTAAAGCCATCAAGAAATAACATTACCTACGCCTACTGAAATTAATTTTACTATTAGTATAATGATTTGTTTACAGATGACACAACTGCCTCCAACTCAAACGAATCGGGCAAAAAAACAACATCCGGAACACTATTAAAAAAAGGGCTAGGAAATGTAGCAAAAGGAACAGGAAAAGCGATAGGAGGAGTAGCACAAGCAGTAACAGATGTAGGAAAAGGAGTAGGAGTTGCGGTAGGCAAAACAGCAAAAGCAGTAGAAGGATTAGTAACAGGAGCGACAGGTTTAGTGGGTAACTTATTGGGTACGTATTTTTATTTTAATATTTTCATAATTTTAAGGCAATATTTATTTTGGTATTTGATATCCACGAAGCAACTTAACGCTTTGGAACAAATAGTATTGAAAACCTAGACAAGATGCGCAAAATACGCAAAAGTCGTCCAAAGCCTTCATACAGTGACGCTGATTAGTTCTTCTGTACACGGTGTGACCGGGGTTTCAGGACCAAGTTTACCTTTGCTAGAGCTCACGAAAGGAAAGAAAATAAGTCTGGGTCACTGTCACCAGATACGGTGAAGAGGATTCTACATATTCTGGTATTGGTACTCCGTTCAAACCTTGCTCGCTCCGAGCACCACGCAGGTACGCCCCTGCGTCACGGTCATTGTCAATTCTAAAATTTTCCCTAAAACTTAGATTAACTCGGGAATCGAAACCAATTATTATCCTTGGAAACTTGATTGGTGTTTAATTACTATAAATATTCCCTCACTTCCCAGACTGTAAGATCCTGGAGGACAGGTCGTGGGAGGCTGAACCAGAATGGACCCCAACGGATCAAGACTGGTCAAGAGCCCGCAATATAGTAAAAGAAGACCGCATAAAGTGGGCTATCAACACCTTTCAGCCATACAAGTCGGCAGGGCTGGATGGCATCTTCCCAGCCCTGCTGCAATGGGGGGTAGATCATCTGACACCATGGCTGGTGGAGATCTATCGAGCCTGCATAGCACTTAGACACATACCTCTCGCATAGCGCGAGGTGAAAGTCATTTTCATACCCAAACCTGGCAAGACCGATTATACACAAGCCAAGGCCTATAGGCCTATAAGCCTCACATCCTTCTTACTGAAAACCCTCGAGAGACTCTGTGACAGGCACATCCGAGACGGACCTCTCCGGGTTAAACCACTTCACAAACAACAGCATGCGTACTCCACAGGCAAATCAACAGAATCAGCGCTGCACAGCGTGGTTTCTAAAATTGAATGCGCAGTGGACCACAAATGCTCAGCACTGGCCGCCTTCATTGACATTGAGGGCGCCTTTGACAAAACCATGTTTAACAGCATAAAAACGGCCCTCGACCGACATAGCATAGACTCGACACTAAGTGGCTGGATCACCAACATGCTCAAATTGAGAGCTGTACAAGTCACAGTAAATGACACTACAAGGGCCATCGTAGCGAAGGGCTGCCCGCAGGGGGGCGTCCTCTCACCGCTTCTATGGAACCTGGTAGCAGACAGTCTCATCAAAACACTTAATGACAAGGGTTATTTCACCGTAGGCTACGCCGATGACATAACCATAATAATAAACGGGACCCACGAAAACACTTTATGCAATCTCATGCGTCAAGCCCTGAAAATAGTAGAGGAATGGTGCAACAAGCACCAACTCTCAGTGAACCCTGCAAAAACCGAACTAATCCTCTTCACAAAAAAGAGGAAGTTGACCACACTACAACTACCACGATTCTTTGGAACAACCCTAAGCCTCTCAACTGAAACCAAATACCTGGGCATCTTTTTGGACAAACAACTGAACTGGGCAAAACACACGAACTACATCACCACGAAAGCCAGCATATCCCTGTGGCAGTGCAAGCGACTGCTTGGCAGGAATTGGGGCATTAGCCCCAAGGTCACCCACTGGCTATACACCACAGTCATCCGACCAATTATCACATACGGCTCACTAGTCTGGTGGCCCAGGACAGACCTGAGTACAGCCCAAAGACATCTCGAAAAACTGCAGCGGTTTGCTTGTGTTGCAATCACTAGCAGTATGAGAACTACACCCACTGCCGCCCTACAGGCAATGCTTGGACTACCGCCTCTGCACCTCATCGTGCGGGAGGAGGCGGCCCTGGCCGCCTTTAGGCTTCATCTATCAGGAACCCTTAGCAAAGACTCCAGAGTTAAGCACATACGTATAAAGGAAGATGCGATCAAACGACGACCAATGATGGCATCACCCTGCGACAAAGCCCCGAAATCACATCACTTTCAACGGCACTACAACATAACACTTACAGAAGAACAGTGTGACTACTCAGGCCCGAAAGAGCTGAGAGTATACACAGACGGATCAAAGACCAACTTCGGTACCGGAGTTGGAGTCTTCTCACACGACCTCAACATAAATATATCCCGCCCGCTGGGAATGTTCAACACCGTCTATCAGGCGGAGTGTGTGGGCATCATACAAGCGGCCCGTGCTATAGAAGCCAGGAGATTTACGGACACCCACATACGCATACTCTCCGATAGCGCCTCAGTTCTCCAATCTTTACGAAAAAAATATACTACTTCAAAGTTAATACTAGAATGTCACAATGCACTAGAACAAGTAACAGTATCTAGCCGCAACACGGTGACACTGCAATGGATAAAAGGACACAGCGGATCGCTAGGTAACGACGCAGCTGACGAACTCGCTAGAAGAGGATCTGGCACGGCAGTCTATGGCCCCGAACCTATCGTGCCAATCCCCTTCAATCAAATACGCAGGTGGCTATCACCCACACACAAGCAGAGAACTGGTGGACCTCGACACCGGGTTGCAGGCAGTCCAAGGAAGCTATGCCATCCTTGGATAGCAGGCTAACCAGGCGTTTATTACGCCTGGACAGGAACGGCCTGCGCCTGGTGACGGGGACCATCATGGGGCATTGCTCGCTAAACAAACACTTCCATACAATAGGCATAACAGACAGTCCTCTGTGCAGGGCGTGCATGGAGGCTGAGGAAACCATAGCGCACGTGCTCTTTGAATGCACAGGCGTCACCCAGATTAGAACAGAAACCCTCGGGTCACCCAGATCCTACACAGATGTTCTGAACAGACCAGGAGATTTAATTAGCTTCTGGAGGGAGGTGGGCTGGTTGGAATAACCACCAAACGGCCGCCATGGCCCACGCACAATGGTCCACCTTACGGACTAAGTGCGGAAACCAAACCCTTTAACATAGAACATAGACTATAAATATTAGATACTTATTGTCGGATAGGAATTTAACGAAGGAAACCTTTGCATAGGTACACCGACAATTAAAAATGTACGTAATTTTAAAATACAAATAATAGTTTGTTGCTTGTTTGAATGCTGCTAACCGTAACTCTAAAATCGCCTGGACGGCGACGGGGTCTTTAAGAATCGAACTAACTGATTTAAATTTGGACGGATGGAGTTCGGAACTAGTGCGTTAGCGTACATACAAATAATACCTACTACAGCTATTTCGCCGAATTTTTCATAATGAAAAAAAAAAATATTCGCGCGATGGCCCCATATAAATTTTATTAAGTTTGGAAGTTTTTGAGTTAGCTTCAATAATAGTACGGAAGTCTTTGGTTTTGTATTTTTGTATTTTTGCTACCTTCTTCCGAAATTAAAGTTATTAATCACTTTGTAGTGTTTTACTTTTTGGACAAACTTTTGTTAGCTTATTCAGTTGAAAAGCTCGTACTTAACTACTTCTTATCGAGTGTAACGCCTTCTGTGGTTATAATTATTTTAGGTGCTATTTGAATATTTATGTGTCATGTTATTCGGAACTTGGTTTATTTTAAATCCTGTGGACCTAAGGCGTACAGCACACTCGTTCTGGTCGGTACATAAGATTAGATTCGGCTGATTTGTTGAAACACAAAACCGACCCGAAACATACTAAATCGACTTTCATTCGACTCGTGCCGATAGGAAAATTCCGTTCCGCATCTACCTTCGCTGAATCGGCATGTTCCAGTTGATTTTCACTGCCACTATAACTCTGCCATGGCACTGGGCCGCAGTCGCATTGGCCGTTGAGAATCTGTTTTTTTGAGAATCGGGTATTCTGAGATGAAGCCATCCCTACGCTTACATACAAATCGAAGCTAAGTACACGTGAGTTGCTTAGCCGCGGGCTGTTGTGAAGCGGCGTCTTAAAACCATAAAGAAATAACGTTAAGACCTACATTTACTGAAATAAATTTTACTATTAGTGTTATTTGATTTTTACAGGTGGACTGTTTGGCTAAGTGGCAGTATGAAGATGATGATTTGCACTCTAGTGCAGCTTCCGAAAAATAACGACAAAATAAAAACGAACGGATCACGTAACAAATCCAATGAATGCCGCTTTAGTTAATAATTTGTATTACGAAATTTCTGTATCAACAATACAACAACAATCAACAACAACAACAATTTCCAAGACAGCAAGTGATACAGAAATCAACAAAATCTTATGTAAATTACAAAACTTTTGGTGGCATCGTGGGTTTAACAAAATAATGGCTTTTGTTATGTATATACTTTGAGTTAACGTGTTTGCTAAACATCTGTGTGCTTAGCGCAGTTTAGATTAATTACTTCAAGAGTTTTGAAAGTTATTCATACGGTTCCGACAAGTCAAAATAAACAAGAGTGCAACAATCACTGTCCTTACGAACTAGTGGGCAAGCGTAAACAGCTCTGTTGGGAATACGCGGACACTATGTTTGTTCTTAGCAAGGTGCAGCAGTACCGGTCCGATCACAAAGACCATGGCAGCGACGCGACACGCATTGCGGTCTCGCCAATCACCATCAACACTAAATTATAATGGACAGTTCAGCTGACAGAATAAAAACTTCACGGAAGAAAAACATTTCGTGGAATATTTTAGACTGCGAGAGAAGAAAATATACCTCAAGTCAAGAATCCAGTTTTCTTACATCTTTTAAGTTTAGGAAGATAGAAACGGGACGCTTGACGGCTTCTTCATCTCAAACTACCAGGTATGTGAATAAGTTACTTGAAAAAAAGAATTAATGGTTTTTATGAGTCACCATTTTTTTATAGATTCAATTTTCATTATAGAACTACGATTATCGTCTCTGCATTCCTCTTTTCATAGGTCATGATTTGTCATTTATAATTGATCGAGGGCAGAGACGTTACTCAAAAAACGTTCACAAATTAAGAATATCTAAATTATAATAATATCGAAATGCCATCACTGATTGAGCCCACAATGACTGACAGATTGGATCTCTGAGCTTGTGTTGCCATTGGAACCAGCATCAACTGTTCAACTTAAAGTACCCTCAAATGTGACAAAGATAATCCAACTTACCTAATATTTTTCACAGACATCCAAAAAACAGTCGCAGCAGACCTGGACCTGAAGATGCTGATGATGGAAGACGGGACACCTAAAGGAAAGTGCTACTGCTCATGCAACCTCAACAACCAGCCTGTGTTTGTGCAGATATACTCTTCCAATCTGCCCGGAACCTATGCCGTTGAGTAGGAACGCCAATGTTGCATTTACATGTTTGTTCATACTGTGCATTTAAATAATTTCTAGTACTCCCTTGAGGTAGTTCTTTACGATGACTGCGCTAAAATTATACAGAAATATGTACTTTTCCAAATTTTATAAAATCCTTAGTCGATTCGAAAATAAAATTTGCATTGTTAAACATAGTGTTTTTGTTATACACCTAACGAGTGGTTTGCGCTATGAGCGCTGTTCGAGCAAGATGTGAGATTTTTCACAAAAGCGAGGACTTGGTGCGGAGAAACGATCCTCACCACACACCGTGGTTACTACGCCGTGCACGCGGGTCGTATCCACAGTGACTGCACTTCGATGTGGATGTAAAGTGAGCGAGAATTGGAAAATTAACGAATCTCACAAGTACAGTCACGAGCATAAATAATTACTATGAACAGCTCGGCAATAACATCTGATTTCATGACTCATCCATTAATATATGACGGTAATTAATATAATAATGTGACAACAAAAACATTAGGTTTAACCTAGTGTTTTTGTTATCCTATACTATAAAATGAGCAATATTTATATTTATGTATAAATATTTGTATCACGTTCTCTAAAACGGCTCTAATGATTTCGATGAAAGTTGAAAGATAGGGGTTTATGCGGGCGAAAAATCGATCTAGCTAGGTCTCATATTGAGAATATTGAGAATTGAGTATTGAGCATATCTGGAAAAAATCCTTTTCTCTATTTTCATCCGAGCAGAGCTCGATGACTTCGGTCACTACACCTAATGAGTGGTTTGCTCTATGAGCGCTGTTCGTGTTCGAGCAAGATGTGAGATTTTTCACAAAAGCGAGGACTTGGTGCAGAGAAACGATCCTCACGACATTCCGTGGTTACTACGCCGTGTTCGCGGGTCGTTTCCGCAGTGACTGCACCTCGATGTGGATATAAAGTGTTATTACTATGAACAGCTCGGCAATAATATCTGATTTCATGACTCATCCATTAATATATTATGACGGCAATTAATATATGTGACTAGCTTCTGCCCGCGTGTAATTCGACCCACCCCGTCGCATCGCATCGCCCGCCCGCGCTATTACTTAATTTTCACTTAAAGTTCTTTCTGATTTTTTTTTGCAACAACCCACGCATAAAGTAGGGGGGCCCATGACGCTAAATGTGGATTTACTCGAGTGTCACGGAAACCTATTAGATTTGGTAGATTAGATGATAGGAAGAATAAATGGTCCTATAATGTCCACTTTCCACTTTCAACGGTGGGGAAAGCGTCGACAGATTTTCAAAATTGTAAAAAATATAAACAATGACATGGATATACTCAAGCGTGTCAGATATTTATATTTTTCATGCTCCAACATATGTCTGATATGAAATATATATTAATCTGCCGATTTGCGTGGTAGGGGTGGCCATGCGGGAGGGGTGATTATTTTATTTTTAATTTACTCGAGCGCGTCAGTTTTTCAGAGTGGGTGTTCAGTGAACTCTACAGATGCTCCAATTTCTTAGACTGACGATTTGGAAGTGACGCAAGCTCGCAGCAAATTCCTGAAAATGTTTTAAAAAATCGCTATCTTGAAATACTCGAGCGCGTTAGATAAGCATACTGAAGGTTCATCATGATGTCCCAGTCATAGTGACCAAAAATCTGACGACTATTTTGAGGGGTATTGGTAATCTGACAACTAGAAAAAAAAAACTTTTTTACTCATATTTCTTTTTTTTTTACTCATCTGTTGATACATCAGCAGCCTCAGTTGTGGAAGTCACAGGAACATGTGATTCACAACTATCCCCAGAAACTTCCAGTGCATTATCACTTTTTTTTACACTGTCCTGTTGCTCTGGTTTCTGCAGCAGGCACTTTGATAGCAGTGAATAACTTGTAGCACTGCGTGTGATAACCTTGATTTTTTGAAGATTCTGGCGGAAATTCAATATTATCTTTTTTTTTTTTATGGCGTCTTGCATGTCAACCTAGGAGGTTGTCGGCTGCTTAACCGGACTTTCCTGTGGCTGCCTCAATTAATTAAGGCCTCCAGCCAGGGCATAAAACTTAGAAACTAAGCGACTACACGCTAAGGGCACCCCCTGTGGGGTACGAACCTCGGCTTAGGGCGTCGCTGGTGGAGGACAGCAAGGCACAGGCTGGATCGGATTACTCAATATTATCATACGAAGTACGAGATTTTCTTTGAGGCGGCTTACTGCGACGGTACTCCAATACCGTGTTACATTTTTTTAATGTTTTACACGTTAACTTCACTTCAAAATGATAGAATTTCTTCACAGAAAACACAATTCATATCAATATAATAACTTAATTATCAATATACATTATTTAAATTAATAAATATTTTTGCTGTTAATTTAAATATTTTGTATTATTTGTCTACTCCATAGCTTGCTATATGCAAAAATTTCATGGACCGAAATAAATTAACGTTACCTAGCACGCAGTTTTTTCTTAGAAATGTTTCCGTCTTTATCATGCACTTTTTGCAGTTGTGCGACAGTGACAAGAATAATGCTTAGCCAAAGCCCGAGTAAGTAACGTTTTTAAATTTCGGTCAGTTATTTTGTTGGTTCCTCTTTTGGCTACTGGTTCAGATAAGTTTGTGGCAGCGCGACGATGTGGCGGTCGACCACCGAATATGGAACCGCCACTCCCCGCGTGCGGAGGAAATAAGTCACGCAAGTAAGTTTTTTAAATGCATTTTTTTTTAGTTTGAGTGATCATAAGGTTTATTTCTGTAAATTGGCTTAAAATACACGTTTACATGTCAGTTTTTTTTTAACTAGATGAGTGTTTCGTAACCGACAAGTCTGAGGAGAAAAACCGAAACAAACTCAGAGGTCACAGTCTTTTGTAAAGTCCAGACATAATCTTGGTCATGCAGAGTAGTGTCAGTATGGATCCCACTTTATGGGATTCGTTACGAAAGGGTATAAAATTATCATTTTTCCTTCTGATGGGCAACGATTTATCAGAAGTAGTTCAAGACGCTGTCTGTTTGTTTTCCGATGACCTCAAATTGTCCCTCGCGGTAAAAAGCTGTAATGACTGTGTCAGGCTACAAAGGGACGTTGATAGGGCAGTGAGCAAAGAAAATCTCTAGCAGTTTAGAAGTGTGTGATATCACTTTTTCTCGCACATACAACCCCATCTTACATGACCTACCATATTGACGGGTCGCTTATGGCACGGGTCATAGAAATCAAGGACTTGGGGGTAGGCTTTAACACGGGTTTGACTTTTCGTGATCACATAATGCGTAACTGTAAAAGAGCGTATAGGAATTTAGGTTTCAGGCTTCGTACGGTCCGAGAGTCGGTCGGAAGGTCACGAATGTGAAAGCCAGTTAGAATGTAATGCAGTCATCTGGGCTCCGCATGAAGCTAAATATAGTCTATGCTGGAGAGGGAAATAAATTTATAAGGTATTTATTACTGGGTCTATCCATTTTATCCGTTAATGTATCCAACCTTAATTATTTTAGGTACCTATAGTAGGATACAATGAGCTAAGAATGAGGAGAAATCTTGCACTCACCTCGCATATATTTAAGTTAGTGAGAGGGAAGGTGCAAAATGCTGTTATTTTAGGGCAGGTGAGTCTGTGCGTTCCGGACAGGAACGTGTGGCGACGACGGCAGCCGCCACTGCTAGTGGAGCCACTCTAATCGAGATGTCGTGGCGAGTGGGGTCAGGGCTTCACTCTTCGCCCGCGGAGGCAACACGTTGGTCCATAATATGGGCCCCTCATTTAATTCGCCACGGACGGCATAATGAAAATGACCGCATTTCGTTAGGCAAAATGCGTCGGTGTAATTGGTTGCTATGAATATTTCTGTAGGCGCGCCTCGACGCTAACGCTCAATAATCTAGCCATCACACAGTGCGAGTAGTGTGGCCAGACTATCGAGGATCACCGTCTCAGTATCTCTGCTCTGCCTGATAGCCCTGCGCGATAAAGCTCCTGATGTATTTAACATCAGGCGCTATAACGCGCAGGTTGTGAACTCTGTGTTGATATTTGGCAATTTCTTCGTAGATTGCGTCGCCGATTGTGCGATGGTAGCGTCACCACTCGTCACTGAGTCACTGCAAGGTAGCTCAGTGGTTGGCCGCTGTCTTCACGACTCTGACTGCGGCAGTAGCGGTGCCGTGCGGCTTTTGGGCGAACTTACGAGCTTCCTCGCTCTGCCGCTGCACTGGGCTGGCGCTACTGGTAGGTTCGCCCAGTAGTGTCTTATTAGGCTCCCTCGGTGCAACCTTCCGATGTTGGAGCAGGGGCGGCCGTAGGGGGGTCTTGCTTGATCGGGTGGCGGGCCGGATCGCGGGGTCATATCCGGAGACACGTCCTCGCGACCGGACGCGGCCGAGCCTACGGACACCAGCGACATGCTCGACCCCACGCGTGAGGAGCATGCAGACAGCATGGCGGGCGAATCGCAAGCAGAGACCTTCTATTTGTGGAATTCCTTAGGAATGGGGATGAAATTAATATTTTGCGATCATCCCGAAGTCAAAGTCAAAGTCAAATAATTTATTTTAATTATGTACATTTGAACGTCAAAATTTACAAAAATTAGAATTGATTCTAGTCGCCCCTTTCAAAAGGTAGTTTTCGTATGGAGAAGAATGGGCAAGAAACTCCACCGTTACTCTTTTAAAATGTTTTACAATATTTTGTATACATTAATTACCACAATAGGTAAAAATAAATAAAAATGAAGCAATGACAGAAAAAAATATTGTGTAATGGATTATAAAAGCATTGTAAAAGTAGGTACCTATACGATATTCTTAAAAAATTACAAGTAATACTAATAAGTCAGTGTGTGAGTTCAAATAATCACAGAATGTAAAATAAATGTTATAATAATTAACAATTAAGTTAGCAACCAGTTTGATTTTGTCTAGACTCTAGATTGTCTTATGGAGCTAGACCAGTATGCTTCCAAGCATTCTTATCTAGGATATAATCCTCTAATTTGTAATATGCTTGTTTACAATGAGTACTTTTAATATGAGTTTTAAATTTTCTTTCAGTTAATTGTAATATATCACAAGGTATTTTGTTGTAACATTTAACACAGTACCCCATAAAAGATGTATGCACCTTAGATAATCTGTAAAATGGTTGATCTAGTTTATCTTTATTTCTACGGTAGCCGGAAATCGGCTCGCGCTTCTCGACGCCCAGGGCGTCTCCTCCTGCGGAGGTCAGGGACGCATAGTGTGGCTTTTCGACTTTTAGAATATTGTACAAGTTGTACCATCAATCGTTTCACAGCGGGGATCATTAATTTCGTATTGGGATCGGTTCGGAACAAAATACAATTTAATTTAAATTATTCAATTTTATCCATATTCCTAACGAATCCCACAAAGTGGGATCGGATTGTGGCATCCGATCGGAATAAGCCGAGATGGTTTTTTGAGGAATTGTAGGTCTACAATCTATACACACATACCTATAAATAAATACATACATAATCATAATAAATTATTATCATTGTTTCCAGTTTTTATAATTTTAAGGTGTATTTTTCTGCTGTAATGCAAATAAACGCATTTTTCTTTCTTTCTTTCTTTACATACAAATAATACCTACATTCCTACAAAGAAATAAAATTGAAGTAGCATAACATAATCATCCTATTATCTTCCTACAGCTGGGACACAGCCCAAGAGCCCAGGAAAGGAAAGGGCCGTAATCCACCACGCGGGCCCAGTGCGGTTTGGTAGATGCCACATTTATCTTCGATTTTTTAGAGTTCCGCACCCCAAAAGGAAAAAACGGAACCGTTATAGGATCACTCGTGTGTCTGTTGTCTATCCGTCTGTCACAGCCAATTTGCATCGAAACTAATGGACCGATTAAGTTGAAAGGAGACGGAAACGATTATATACACTCTTGGGCCTGAATGTAACGAGATGTAAATGGTGTGAATTTATAGATTCAAACATACATTAGTGTATAGCAGAGACTATAGTGTATTGCAGTGACTATCCCACAATTCACACAGCGATCAAGTTTCAACAATATCCAATCCACAAAGCGGCGGTATAATCCAAAATAACAATTCCAAGTCACTCGTGTGAGCGATCTTCAGTGTCCAGTGTGAAAGCAAGGGTCGTACAAGGTAGGCAGGGTCAGAAACCGTAAAAATCAAAGCAGTTATCGTTGAAAACTAAAACTAATTGAGAAAGCACTCAAAACACATCAGAAAACATGAAATAAGTAACAGCCAGTCTAGTAGGGGTGGGCGTTGCGACAACGAACCGTTTACAAAGACCATTTTGTGTTTTGTGATGATGAAACCGTTTTACGTCCTGAGTTCAACTTCAAACAGTCTTCATTTCACAAACCAGTCTTCGAATTACTTGGTGCGATTTTTTATTTTACATCTAAGAAAATACAGTCGGGTACAATGATTCAACTATCTCTCACACTCGTAAAACAGTCCTTCCAATAAAAAGTGAACTCTTAAAAAGTCAACTCTTTGAAATGAAATACAGTCAGTAATGTACTACCAGTTGTCAAGGCTGTCGTTCGTGATACGAAAAAACAATTCATACATTTCAAATCGTTGATAGTTTTAAAAAACTGCGCTCGACGAAAACGCAATTATATTCCATGTTGGATAAGTTTCGTCCTTAAACCGTTTTCTGCAACCGTTTTTGCCGTCGGGAAAACAGTTTCGTCCGTCAAAAATTCGAGAACGACCCACCACTAATGTCTAGTGTCAAATTGTCAATGTCAGTCGGCTCATGCCAGTGCAGAATATGCACTGCCAATGACATAGACAAAAAAAGTAAAACTGATTTTAATCGATATGAAATTGATAATCATTATATTGGTTTTTCAGTAATAAAGATGTTTTATTTAAATTAAATGCACTATATTGTATAAAATTATATATAGTGCATTTAATTACGTCGATTACTTTAATCGATGATCTCACGAAAACTATCTTTATCATATTTCTCCGCTTCAAAGCTGAGAATTGAGCTGATTTTTGATATTCAAGGATAAAAAAATATGACAAATTTTTAGATCATATCTCAACTTTTACATTTGGGCCCAAAATTTTCCATCTCCTTTAGTACACATATCAATTTCTTTGACCCAAACACGAACGTGTCCCGAAAATAAATGAAAATATGAATATGGGGGTCACTTTTCGGGGGCAAATTGAAAAAAATTAAACAAAGTTTTACAACCCGTAAAATTAAAATAAATACCATACTTTCAAAGATATTTAAGAAAATAGATGAAAAATTGACCATTCCCCCTCCCTTATCGCCGAAACTACTGAGCCTAAAATTTTGAAAAAAATACAGAATATAGTTCTATACGTATAGATTACAGGAAAACCTATAAGAAGTCTGTGGTCTTAAAATAACATGGTAAATCTCTCAATATTGTGCGTACAAACTTACATTTGCAGTTGGAAAGTATGGGAGAACATATTTTTCAATTAGGGTTAAGTATGTCCTTAGGATAAATTCATCCCAACTACGGAACCCTTTATTGTGCGTGGCCCGACACGCACTTGGCCGGTTTTTGTTCTAGAACATGTCGGTTTTCTCACGATGTTTTCCTTCACCGTTTTGAGAGCAGTGGAGAGAAAACAGTTTATGTACACAAAGTAAAGCGCCTGCCTGGGTTCGAACCTACGACCTACAACTCGTAAGTCGCTCTGTAAATTTTGACGTTCAAAAATGCCATACATGTGCCTATTTGAAATAAATGATTTGACTTTCACTTTGAATTTTAGGTACCAAAAAAACTATATTTTTAAATTTTGTCTGTCTGTCTGTTTGTTCTGGCAAATCTTTGAAACGGTAGGACCAATTTTGACAGGAGTTTCACTGGCAGATACCTGATGTTATAAGGAATAACTACTTTTATTATATAAAAAGAAGCAATTAGGTACCTACACGGCAGCAGCTACACACACAAACATACATATTATCCTTACATATTATAAAACAAAGTCCCCCACCGCGTCTGTCTGTCTGTCTGAACGTGATAAACTCAAAAACTACTGAACGGATTTTCAAACGGTTTTCACCAATGGACGGAGGGGAAGGAATATCAGGATAAAAAGTATCCTATGTGTTAATCCAGGTTATAAACTATCTGTGTGCCAAATTGCATCTAAATCCGTTCAGTAGTTTTTGCGTGAAGAAGAGACAAACATACACACACACACACTCACAAACTTTCGCCTTTTATAATATTAGTGTGATGATGTGATTAATTATGGTTTTGCTACTACTACTTAAATTAAGCATCTAATTTAGATTAAAATATGCCTTGACATCATTTAATTTAAATGAATGGTTTAGAACAGGACTTCCCAACCGGTGGGGCGTGCCCAAGGGGGGCATTTTCAGCATTAGTGCAGATTAAGACTAAGCAGCGAAATCGTCTTGCAGTCGATAATGATTTGATGATAGCTCTTTCAAAAAATTTACCAGATATCGACCAACTGGTTCAAAAAATGCAGGCGCAAACATCGCATTAATAAAATAATTATGACTAAAATAGTCATAATTATTTTGATACATTTGAGTTAGTAGGAAACACCAAAAAAATAATTGATTTAATTTTCCTGTGAAATAAATGTAGTTAAATAAATTGTGGGGGGGCATGAAAACATTTTTTATAATCCGGGAGGGCACCATGCAAATAAGGTTGGGAAACTCTGGTTTAGAAGATATCACAGATTCAAAATTACGCGTAACAAAATAATTATGGTTGACGGCAACGCGGGCGCAGCGCAGCGGCAGGAGTCGATGACCTTTTCCTCGGCTATTAGGAACGTAATCCCGGTATCGGTAGTACGTTCCCGTGGGATATTTTCAGACATCAAGTGCATATTAATTTACTTTGCAAACATTCCAGAACCAAGTATTAAGGTGCGTCTAGTACCAATAAATTAATTACATTTCGGTAACGTGTTTGCGCAGGTGTAAAAGCTAAACTAATATTCGGATCATATAAAAGGCTGCGTTTTGTGACCAAAGTAACAAGTTGCTCATCAGCGGGTTACAAAAACGTGCTTCGACAATCATTGTAACAAATAATTCTCTTCCAAAATGAAGACTGCTCTAGTATTGGTCGTATTGGTCGCAATCGTAAGTACATTTTCGTTTCTAACCGAATTTAAAAAAAAGGAGGAGGTTCTCAGTTCGACGGAATATTTTTTATCAATTTAAAAATGTCCGACTCGTTGATTACTTTCGTTTAGCAGTGAGCTGTTAAGGGCGAGATTCACAGATCACTCTGATATTACTTAGCTTCTTGTTCTTTTCGTGTGGTTAAGTGGTTCCAAAAAATCACACAATATAAAGCATACTTACTTATATAAAAATAAAAAAAACAATAGAAAGTGTAAAGAGTGGTTAGTGACTAACCTGGTGTCAGAGTTTTAAAGCCGCCCATGGGCCTCTGACTTGACTTCACATGCCGTCGAGAAATATCTCTCAGGCATGCCGGTTTCCTCATGTTTTCCTTCACCGTTTCACTTAGCTAAGCGTTGCATACAAATATGACCATTAAAATTGTGAGAATAAAGATCATATTCGTATGAAACGCTTACTCAGCAAAGTCTAAGTAGGAACAGTCTGCGAATCTTACCCTAACGGCTGGTGAATTAGGAATTTTGAATTTCTGATGCTTTCGCCTTAAGTATTAATGTCGAGTTTGACAAAATCTTAGCGTCGAATTTTCAAACACGAAACCGGTTGTTTATCTCAAAAATATGAAAATTCTATTTCGCGAAATGGAATCGTTCTTGGTTAAATATTCAGGTAAATTGTAAAGTCCCTTCAACTGTACGTTGAAATTGCATCCCGTTCAATAATTTAGAGATGTTCGAATAAGATAGTGAACCATTTATTACTTATACATATAAGTACCTGCACGAGTGTTCCATACTTGTAGCGAGCCCATTAATTAGTTCTGTTGCAATAAAATTATAATGACCTCATATCCAAAACCTTTATGTGAAACCAATTTTATTTTACTCCTCGTAGTGAATCTTGAAACCTGAAGAAAGTTAAATGTGATTCTAATGTTTTATTTTCGCTTTAAGGTTGCTTAAAAACGATTGTTTAATTGAAAGATTTTACTTACTTCTCCGTTTGAAATAAGATTAGACATTTAACTAAACCTTTTTTACAGTCCGTTCAACCGATTTTGACTTCTATTGCGATGTCGGCATGACAAATGGCAGCTGCAGTAAACAGTTGGTTTGTAACCACTTTTTTGCTTTTAATGCCATCCTTATACCTACGGTATAGAAGTTAAAATCGGTTGAACGGACTGTAAAAAAGGTTTGTTTAAATGTCTAATCTTATTTCAAACGGAGTATAGGTATCTTACAAGAAATCGTCAACTGAAAAATCTAAACATGTTTATGTATTTGTAGCAGAAAAATTTCATAAACTCATTTTACTCTAAGAAAACCGTAGATCAAAACTATCCTCAAAACACAAACACACAAAAAAATCTGGTTCAGTGACAGTGGAACAGACTTGTTACGGTTGTAATACGAAAAACGAACTCACGGCTACTACATAAAGGCGCTGTCAATGATAAGTTGATACTACGCAAGGACGTGCGGTTGACTGTATATACTATTAACTACTATCAAATTAGCACTGAATTAAAATGTTCCAGGCGGCTTTTGCCTTCGCTGAAACTGTCTCCGGGTCAACCAAAGCGAGCAACGACGATTCAGCATCCGCAGCAGATGGAATAGATGTAGCAGGAAAATCAGGAAAAGGGGCATTAAGAGGACTATTAAATAACGTAGTTGAAAAAGCAGGAGGAACAGTAGAAAAATTTGTAGCAGGAGCGACAACAGGTGTGAAAAACATAATAGGTATGTATTTTTTTAAATGTTTTATTTATTTTAAGGCATTATTTATTTTGATATTTGGTATCCACGAAGCAACTTAACGCTTTGGAAAAAATAATCTTGAAAACTGAGACAAGAAGGTCAAAATATGCAAAAGTCGCCCAACGCCTTCATACAATGACGCTGATTAGTTAATAATAATATCCCTACCGCCGTATCTCTACGTTGATATCGTGGTGGGGCTTGTGCGCTCCTAAACTCTAGATCTGTACAATGTACCGGTAGAGTTTACTTTGCCGAAACGGGTCTAGGGTGACGAGCCAGACCAAGAGAGATACAGAAACCCGCAGGGCAGCATGTGGCGAGCTGTTGGGCAGTAGCGACCCCACGGACCCTATCTCCCGGGAGAAGTCTTGTTCCTCACCTCTGGCTTGCCTTTATTGGCCGGCTGAAGTGGAGATTCGCAAGAGCTAACGTGCTCGGAGGAAGACAGTATTCCAGTAAGATGATGGTAGGGATCTTGACCGTACTTCTGGGATTGTCCTGATAGCCGTGGAATACCTCTCCACTCCTCAAGAACCTCAGGACATGTTGCCCCCTTGCCGCTACGAGACTATATGCTAGCGACCGTTTTCGGGGGCCCATTATTGAGTGTGCATTTTATATAAAACATTGATCAGGCAGGGGCCATAGTCTTCCCATAGTCCTAGATAAACAGTTCACTTTAGCCAACCAAACCCACAACCCAATATCTTTGTTTCCATATCCTGCAACAGTCCTACACTAACCGAGGGTTGGCCTTGGATGCACTTACATAGTGCGGAGAGGGATAATCGTACCACCTATTATACAACAAAAAGCATGAATAAAATGATACCAACGCGCAGTTAATCAAATCTTATTAATATCAAGCGTTAAAACGGAAAAATAAAAGTGATCTAAAAAGTACGAAACAAGAAAATATTTCAGACAGAAATCGAGGCATAGGTACAAAAATGGTCAAGGTAAAGCCGTTGTCGCATGCCTGTAGGATACCATGTGGCTGCCAGGAACACTTACAAAATTATAATGGCATGCAACAACGGCTTTACCTTTTCCGTAGTCGGCTTACAGTTTTTATTGTTTTGTCTGTTGGCGACAGACTTGTGCATAACGTATCTATAAGCCGTTTGGCAATTCCGGGATTTTCTTCAAAAAATTGCACCAACTTCTCCATTTGTACATACCTATATGATGGAATAGACATTATCAAGTCACACAAGGTTTATAAAAATTTATCACAAACATGTAAACGTATACACACGCTAAAATTTATCATACATTAAAACACATATGTACCAAAGTTAATCTATCTTGTACATTCACTAATAATATGACTTGAAAAAAATAAAAATAACTAACTAACTAATAATTAAATAACTAACTCATACAGCAGCAGACACACAAATAAACTTTTGAATAACAGCGGTCTTCGCATACTATTTGACACTTGACAGCTCGTGGCACAGACTAACTAAAAAAGTCGTGGTTCGACGTAATAAAAATGTGAATTATAGGTGAAATGGGTTAGGTAAGGTTTGAGCTGTGACAAACCGCGCGTTAGCCGAGCGAGCGTAGCGAGCGGTGCCGCGACAGCGGCTTGCGAGCGCTGCTACCAAGTTGCTCGCAGCCGGCAGGCTATTTATTATTAGCGCAAGGTGTATTACGTCGCAAACAAGTTGGATACCAGTTCACAATTTGTCGCAATCTATACACGGTTAGTCCATAAGTGTACTGACACTGTATATTATGGAATAAGGTAGTTAATTAGGTCACTACGAAGTATACGCGAGTATTTGCGTACTACTCTTGTATAGATTGGGAGACCTTAGTAAAAAAGTGATTTCCAATCTATACGCGATTAGTTTCACACCCTTGCGGTCTGGCCTTGTACAGAATGGAAAGATGCGTCATCGCAAGAATATTTATTTACCTACCACCTTTGTATTACCGCATTTAAAATGTGATAATGATTTGACTTTGACAGGAAAAGTAAGCGATGTAGTCGGATCAGTGGCAAACAAAATAGCAGGCAGGTATGTCTTTTTTTTCAGCTATTTTATGGTATTATTTATATTGGTATTTGGTATCCACAAGCAACTGAATGATTTGAAATAAATCGTCTTGAAGACCTTAACAAGAAGCGCAAAAGTCGCCCAAAGCCTTCATACAATGACGCTGATTAGTTCTTCTGTACACGGTGTGACGAAAAGAAAGAAAATTAGTCTGGGTCGCTGTCACCGGACACGGTGAAGAGAATTATAATATAATGTTGGTATTGGTACTCCGTTTAAACCTTGCTCGCTCCGAGCACCGCGCAGGGGCGTAATACGTGCAGCGGTCACTGTCAATGCAAAGATTTTCTCTGCAATATCTCACCTCGGGAATCGAAACACCCTTGGAAACTCGAGTGGTGTTTAATTACTATAAATATTAGATAGGTACTTGTCGATTGATAGGAATTTAACTAAGGAAACCTTTGCGTAGGTGCCTACAGCCTACACCGATAGGTAGGTACATATGGAATATAGACAATAGTTTGAAGATTTTTTGAATGCAGCTTAACTGTAACCTTAAAATCGCCGACTGGGTCTTTAATTAAGAATCGAACTAACTGATCTAAATTTGGACGGACGGAGTTCAGAACTAATGCGTTAGCGCACATACAAATATTGCACCTACTACGGCTACTTCGCTGAATTTACTATCAAACTATAATGTTCCCACTGCTGGGATACAAGCCTCCTCTCTGTCAGGCGGAACGAGCCATCTGTGAGCGTGTTGTTAGGTATCGTACTGAGAGTATATACGTGGTAATTTTCAGGAAAAAAGATTGTTTTTTTATTTATGTAGCTAACTACATGGAGTAGGATAAGAGCAGGTACGGAACGGTATCTGTTTGGAGTCTCCCCGTTTGGATAAGTTGCAGGTATTTACTCGCTGGCAGCTGTCTGCGTTCGAAATCCAAGATGGCAGATTTTCAGTTTGGCAATGGCAGGCCAGTCTTGTTTCGTACGTTTTTGCCGCCTGTTACGGCTTTGGTCGACTTTAGGAAGCTGTCGCGGCTTTTCACCTTGCTTCTACTTTTCCTGAGGAAGTAAAGAGGATGTCTTGCGTCGTATCTTGTTTTCAATCAAATACCTACTTAACTTTTATTTAGAACGTCGCAGGAAATATACCTGACATGCTTCCATGTTGATCTTAAGATACTCCGTGTTTTAAAAAGCACCATATAATACAGAAATCAAATCATTTGGACTTTAGTCGATTACGAACAGTTGGTACCCAATTACATTGGAAAGTAATCTCATGACGTAGACTGTCTCGTATGCCGATTGCCGCTGACACAGATAATATAATACTACGCCGCTGACAAGTCGACCAAGCAACAGGTGTTGATTAGCTTTGTACTCGTCTTTGATGAATTGTTAAGTCGGAAAATCTGTCCAAAACAAACCTTTCCCCATAGTCCACATATTCGGAGATCAGCTCGGTTTCGATTAGGGGCTGAAGACTGCTAATAAAGTATAACCATTCCTGCAGATTACGAGTGTGATGTAAGAGGAAATTTAATTGAAAATGGTGTTCACCTGGACTGAAGTGAGCCTTGGTTTTGTCTATTGTTTCGAAAGCCTATTGTCACTGCCATGGCACTGGGTCGTGGCCGTGGGTCGCAGTAGACGATCCCACCTACAAGGCGAAGCTCAGTACACGTGCGTGGCTTTGGTGGGCTGCTATGGAGCGGCGCCTTAAAACCGTCAAGAAATAACGTTACGATTACCTTAAGAAAAAACGTATTAAATGAATTTTACTATTAGTGTAATTTCATCTTTTTACAGTTTTCATTACCAAATTGATAAAGGAGAAGGAAAATTTCATCAAGAAAGTGGAAGACGTTTTGACAATGTTCTCAGCAACGCGAAAGAAGATCAGAGCGAACTTCTGAAAGAAACAATTGAAACATTAATAAAGAGTTGGATGGCATTTTCAACAAAGTTATTTTATTCTAGGTGCATCATCTTCACATATATTTAACTAATGTAGTACGTACCTATACAAACTAAGTATTGTAAAACATTTTAAAAGAGTAACGGTGGAGTTTCTTGCCCATTCTTCTCCATAAAGGGGCGACTAGAATCAATTCTATTATTTTTTAAATTTTGACGTTCAAAAGTGAACCTATACCACAGTCTATAAACCAACACTGTGCCTATACCATACATGGATTTGACTTTGACTTTTGAAAGCAATAAGTGGTGGTGTAGTGGCGAAAGACAAATACACATATTTATAACGAATTTATAAAACTTGTTGATGACGTTCTCAACCAAGTAAAATACCTATGTTATCAGCGATCTGAAACTTAAAGGAACCGCTTTACAACCAATTGAAAAAAACAAATATTTACGGTGTTCGAAAGCTGAGCACACTGAAGCCACGACCACATGGTGGATAAACAAAACCAACGCTTGCCATTAATAATTTGCTTTTTAATTTAAAATATAAATCAAGTACAAAACTTGGTGAATGTCAGGTTGGCGGGTGTATTTTTCAGAAATGGTCGAAATATATCTCAAAATTTAGTACCTAATTGGTACCAAATTGTACCACTTGTGAAATAATTTGTACCTCGTGGGATCGCAAGTTATTGCAATAGTTTCATACACCCGCCATTCTGACGTCAGCTTGGCGGGTGTATTTTTGTGTAGCCAAGATTACTGAGAAGTTGGATATAAAACATATATGGATATTTAGTACCTAATTGGTACCTCTCTAAACATACCTCAAGTCAGTGAAATCTCATTGGAATTCGACAAAAAATCAAAAATTCATTTTCCAATATACAGGCTGTTACAATATTTTGCTTATTTGACACAAAGAGTAAGAGAGCCTACGACCAAAACCATCTCGCATCGTTTTACGACGAAAACCGTCTAAAATCGTTAGTTTAGACGGTTCTTAGCACAACTCGGTGGGTAGTACTGATCAGAAACGTCGCAAATTGCGACGGTTTTGCCACAATATGTCTGATATTAAAAACGTACATTGGATTCGTTATTTTATTATGAAAAAAATAGTTTTCAGACATTTTGCGCGTCACATGTGGCCTGAGCGACACTAAAAAGATACATGTTACGTTTAACAAAAATTGCTATTTCTAAAATATACATTGCCGAAAATGTTAACAGTTTTAGGGACTTAAACACTGGAAAACAGCGACCAGTCGATTTCATATTTAACATCGACCTCAAACAACGTTTTTGGGCTTTGAAAACCTGTTCCCACAGGCAAGAATTTCCCCAGAATGGAACCGTATCTCAGAATGGAAGCTACGAGACCATGGTATGCAATCAAACTTGTGGTGATTTACCATTTATTCGACCAATGTTCACTTGAAAACAAGATTTTCAGATTAGGCAAATTATTTTATTTTCGCAAATGCTCTCCTGGGTACGTGTGACGCTAATGATGTCTGAAAATTGTGTTTTCGGTATCTAAAACATTTATTTAAATTCAGAATAACCAAAAGATTTTATACGGTTTTGGTCGTAAAACGATGAGGTAAAAATTTTGGTCATGAGCTCTTGTCGAATACCAGTTGAGGAAACCGGGGATACTTGAATATAGCGATACTTAGCATAAGGTGGAATGACAGCTCACTTCATCTGCGTGAAAAAAAGAATAAAAGAAGAATAGGGTCAGTTGGTGATGGTAAGTTATTTTTGTTTTTTCAGGTATTGTTTATACTTAAGAAATACTTTTCTCTGGTCTTCTAGTTTAATAGTAGTTTTACGATCACGTTTCATTTTAATTTAGATAAACATTATTTCATATTTAGAAGAATGTAGGAAAGAAAGAGGCAGGTCGGTTATCTGCAAACAGATGTCAAAATTATGGCCACTTCGATCATGGTAAATGTAAATAAATATATAAGATAACATCTATGATTGTCATCCATGATTTACTTTGTAACGTGAACTAGAAACAGGTAAAAAAAAGAAAATACGTCTGCGAATATACCTACACCTTTTTCAAATAAATTTTCATGTCATGTGTTTTCAGGCAACTAAACGACATGCCAGCCGGCCGGTCTCAAACTTAAAGCATTTATTTCAAATAAACCAATTACAGGTACTTTTGAATTGTCAAGGGGTCGGTCAGTCAGAAAGATGAAGCTAGTTGCCCATTCCAAAGCGTAGCAGGTACCTATGGAGAAGAACGGGCAAGAAACTGGAGTATCGTTTACTCCATCCAGTCTATTCTGTAAAACCTCACCGAGTAAACGTAAGTGAAGTGAGCTTTAAGTAAGCTGTCAATCTCTAGCATCAGATGGAATGTCATATCGGTTGATGCTAGGGGTTGACACTATTGACAGCTCACTTCACCTTATTTTACACGGTGAGATTTTTACAGAATAGATCGGCTGCTGCGGTCTATTCTGTAAAAAAATGAGCCGTCGCGGGACGACTGGCAGATGTGAAAAATCGAAATTATTATGTACATAATAATTTCGATTTTTCACATCTCCATCTGCATATGCATAAAAGGATAGTTTACGACAGGAAATAAACATGGCAACTGTTGGAGTGGCGATGCGTCGGCGACGCGTCACCACGCCAACAGTTGGGCTGACCCGCCGCTATAGATGTTTCACATCAAAAACTCACCGTGAAAACGCAGGTGAAGTGAGCTGTCATTCCACCTGATGCTAAGTATTCCTATAGTCAAGTGTCCCCGGTTTCCTCTACTTGTGCCAAACAGGCAAAATATTGTAACAGTCTGTATATGGGAAAGTGAATTATTCATTTTTTGTCGAATTCCAATGAGATTTCACTGACTCGAGGTATGTTTAGAGAGGTACCAATTAGGTACTAAATATCCATATATGTTTTATATCCAACTTCTCAGTAATCTTGGCTACACAAAAATACACCCGCCAAGCTGACGTCAGAATGGCGGGTGTATGAAACTATTGCAATAACTTGCGATCCCACGAGGTACAAATTATTTCACAAGTGGTACAATTTGGTACCAATTAGGTACTAAATTTTGAGATATATTTCGACCATTTCTGAAAAATACACCCGCCAACCTGACATTCACCAAAACTTGTGGTGGCATCGTGGGTTTAACAAAATCATTGCTTTCGTTATATAAATACGAGTTGAACGTGTTTTCTAAAAAATTAAATCTGTGTGCTTAGCGCAGTTTATTAAAGTCAAGAGTCCAGTTTTCTTACATCTTTTAAGCTTAGGAAGATAGGGAAGATAGAAATGGGACGCCTGACGGCTTCTTCATCTCAAACTAGCAGGTAGGTATGCGAATAAGTTACTTAAAAAAATTATCATTGGTTTTTAGGAGTCACGGTTTTTTTTATATTGAGGTGAACACCGTTATCGAATTTTCATTATAGAACTACGATTATCATCTCTGCATTCCTCTTTTCATAGGTCATGATTTGTCATTTATAATTGAACGGGGAACTGATGGCGCTAGTTGCCACGTCAACATTGGCTCCGTATTCAAAATATCATAAAAAATACTAATCATCAGTTTTAAAGTCTAGTTGTAATATTTATCAGTCACTTTATATGTAGTGAATACCGTCCATTGTTGGCAAGAGAGTATCTAATGTGATTTGTGAATAAAAGTGTGATAAAAGAACAAAGTCTTACTGAGTGTTCATAATCAAAGTTATTCACTAAAATACATAAACAGTGTATAAACCGAGTGATAAACATTAACACCTATAATTCTACAGTATAAAACAGTAGCATAATAATGTTTAAAGCTAAAAACAAGTGAAACTGTATCGTTAAGATAATTCAAAAGTGCGACGCTAAATTCTCGACCAATCAAAACAAAATACAAAAAAAACGAACTTTTGTTCCATTCAATAAAACGCATGACACATCCACCTATTTCGACACATTAAGTACGTGTCGATATAGCTTGTTACAACGTACGTCGAATCATCGGTATCTGGACTATGCGTCCTAAGTTCAAACCCGACCCAATCCGATAACATTTTGTTTTTTTTTTGGGTATTTGTTTTTGAAGACTAGAGTTGTTATTTAAATTTTTTGCTACTTTTTATGATTTTCCTGCTTTTCTTTTGATGATTTTCTGCAAATTTTGTTAAACATTCTCTGAAAAGATGGAAAACTTCAGTAACGTTACTATAAGGAAAAGTCGAATGCGACGTTCTCTTTCTTATTTGCCCAATGAATCCATTGACAGTTTGGCATCAAACTTAAGCGCTAAAAGTATGATGGACCTATCAACACACCTAAAAAGTGATGAAACATTACACTTAAAAAATACAATTGAGAATCTTATGGAGCAGATCATGAGCCTTCATCTTGAAATTGAAACGCTAGGTTTAGCGAATGCCTCATTGAAACAAAAATTAGCTGACGAAAAACTTAAAACTGAGCACTTCAGGAAAATATGCACCAGGAGCACACATACCAATTGTACAACTTCTTCACACAATACAGTAATCTCCAAAAAATATTATCCAAATAAAAGCAAAATATGCGCTAGAAAATTAGACCTAGACATCAACTTCCATACGCCTGAACCATCTTCCAGCAGTACCGTAACAGATATTCTCAGAAAAGAAAATAAAAATGAAACCAAAGAAACTGATGCCAAAGATTCAACAGAAACGGATTTAATTGCAATCACCGAAGAGAACACACAAGAGCTAAGTGAGCCGACCCTACTAAAACCAAAATCACAGGCAGTAAGCAGCAAACCTGGAAATGGAAACTTACTTATTTTGTCGGATGACCAAGGGAAAGGTATAGTTCAAGGGCTACTCAAAAAGGAAAAAGAAAATAAATTTATTATTAATAAATACTCCATAACAGGGATTAGGAAACCAGGTGCGACTACAGAAGAAGTTTTGTTATGTTGTAATAAATTAGCGGAAAACTTTTCAAAAAATGACAGCGTAATTATAATGACCGGTAGAAATGATTCCAACCCTATTAAATTTTTGGCTGAAATGGCTGCAGCAATTAAACTACTGAAGAACTGTAATATATTTATTGTAAATGTTAAGTACAATGCATTTCTGAATGAGCGTAAACTTAATTATGAATTGAAATTACTTTCACAAAACTATCACAACTGCAACTTCATTGAAGCAAGTACCTACAACAGCGTTATAGAACAACTTTTGTACAAAATAAACAATGTCCAATACTACAATAAATATCTTCTTTATAACAATAATAACGTAGTAATAAAGGAAAAACCAATATGTTCAGAGCATATTAAACAAGAAAATTCTAAAACTATTTCGCGTCCGGTAGACGATATATTGGAACCTGTAAATCTACCAGTTAAGGGAACTATTCCATATTATTTTCCTCAGGTTGTTAAACCACAAATGTCACGTATAAACACTTCTTCAGACAACGTTGTAGTAAGTAAAGAACGTTTTTTTCGTAGCTAATAATAAACATAAGAAAAGTAGCAGTTTAAAGTATAGTAGAAGTAGTTTTTCAGTACTACATCAAAATATTGCAGGGGCTTTAAACAAACTACAAGATATTGATTTAACTATTAATGAAATGCGTGATTCTCATATAAATATAGACGTTTTGTGCCTGAGTGAACACTTTGTTATAAGAGGGGAAGAAAAATACCTCAAACTTAATAATTTTTATGTCGGTGCCATTTATTCACGGCCTGATCAGCGGCGAGGGGGAACATGCATACTATGCAAAAATTATCTCCAAAGTACTGAATTAAAAGAAGTAAAAGAATTCTCCATTGATAAACACTTTGAGATTTGTGGATTAGAAATTAAATCAATACATGTGATCATAATTTGTATATACAGGACCCCCTCATCTAATCTAAATATATTTTTTGAAAACTTGAACAAAACCTTACTGAAACTACAAAATAAAAAAAGTAAAATAATAATAGCTGGAGATTTTAATATTAACCTTTTAAATAATGACACTAATTGTACAAAATTTAAAGAACTCATTTCAAACTATGGTATGCGGTGCCACATTCAAGAAGCCACCAGGTTGAACACATGTATTGATAACATCATCAGTAACATTCCAAATATAACAGGTAAAACTTATAATGTTTGTTTATCTGATCATAATACAGCACAGGTTGTTAAATTCGAATATTATCAAAAACCCATATCTGGCTATTACTTCATGACCGTAAATGACCTGAGTAAAGACAATGTCAATAAATTCATTGAACACATGAGTAAATTATCTTTTACCGATGTTTACAACATTTCAGACACTAACAATGCTTTTGATAAATTTCATGACACAATCACTTTATTTTATAAATTATGTTTCCCTCTCATAAAAGTAAAAAAACAGTTCAGTGGTAAATTAAAATGGATAACAAAAGGAGTTAAAAAGAGTAGTAACACTAAACGAACACTCAGATTTAAATATTATCTAAATAAAACCAATGAAAATAAAACTAGGTTTAAGGTATACTCTAATATGTTAAGAAAATGTATTCATAACTTACAATCTTTATGTAATCTAAAGCACATTGCATACTCAAAAAATAAGGGTAAAGCTTCATGGGATATTGTTAAACACAGTACAGGTAACGAAAGGTCTCGAGAATATATTAATAGTATAGTTGACGATGATATTACTGCAACATCAGGCTTGGATATCGCAAACCTATTTAACAATTTCTTTATAGATATTGTTGAAAACAACGCAACCTTTCAAAACAACACTTATGACCTAAATATTAAAAGTAACGATAATAGCATATTTTTAAGACCTACTAATCCTGCTGAAATTTTTAGCATCCTAAAAACATTAAAAAACACTAAGTCGTCTGGCTACGATGATATATCTACAGATCTTCTAAAACAAATCGCTCAATACATTGCAGAGCCTCTTTCCTATATTATAAATTTATCATTAGAACAAGGTTGCTTTCCGGAAAAACTCAAAATATCTATAATAAAACCGATGCACAAAAAAGGATCCAAAACAGACAAAAATAATTATCGACCTGTTGCGCTTATACCAATTCTATCAAAGGTCTTTGAAAGAGTTATGTACAAGAGAGTCCTTTCTTTCTTGGACAAGTATAATATGCTTGCAAAACAGCAATATGGTTTTAGGAAAAACAAATCCACCTCATTAGCAGCATTTAACTTAGTCAAATCCATCCTAAATAACATCAATTCGAAAGTTACAACTTCAGCTCTGTTTTTAGATCTTAGTAAAGCTTTCGATTTCGTAAATCACTCCATTCTCATTGATAAACTGAGTAAAATGGGTATAAGAGGTTCAGCCCTAGAATGGTTCAAATCTTACTTATCAAATAGAACTCAGATCACAAGAATCACAAAATTTGATGACAAATTAAATATTATCACCGACTTTAACTCTCAGCCCCGACCAAATTACTTCGGAGTTCCACAGGGAAGCATCTTAGGGCCACCACTATTCCTTGTATATGTTAACGATCTGCCACAAGCTATAGAACAGGATTGTGTTCTGTTTGCTGATGACACAACGGTTATTCTTGATTGTAAAAATGAGGAATCATATGAGTCTGATATAAATAACACTTTGAATAAAATTATTACTTGGTTAGATAACAACGCTTTAAAAGTTAACGTAGAAAAAACTAAAATAATCAATTTCAAAACACAGAAAAATAAATATACACACTTTAAAATATCGCATAGAGATCAAATAGTAGAACAATTACATAAAACTAAATTTCTTGGTATAACACTTGATGAACATTTCACCTGGAAGCAGCATATCGATGAAATATGTATGAAAATCAATAGGTTTGTTTTTGCATTAAAGAAAGTTAAAAATGAGACATCCAGACAAACTGCTTTAATGGTGTACCACGCCTATGTTTGCTCCGTTATCCGGTATGGTATAATTGTCTGGGGAAACTCTTCTGAAATTTCTAGAGTTATGTTAGCACAAAAAAAATGCATACGAGCAATTTTCAATATGGACTGGACTGATTCCTGCAGGCCAGTGTATAAATCCCACAACCTTCTCACAGTTCCTTGCATTTATATTTATGAAATCGCTAAGTTTGTTAAAACAAATCATTCACTTTTTGAACTTAATAATAATACAAATAAACGAAAAGCCACACAATATTTATTAAAAATGCCTGTTCCTAGGATTGAACTATTCCGACGCAATTGCGTGTATATGGCGCCACTTATTTATAATTCAATTCCAAATTTTATAACTGATCTTCCTTACAGAAAATTCTGCGTAGTACTAAAAAAATGGCTCATTTCACATAGTTATTATTCAATAGGTGAATTTCTAAAAAAAACTTCTTGTCGGTCCTATCATTACAGGAATGCATTGTAGAACAGACTAGAATATATTCAAATCTATGATTGTAGTATTTTTATCCTGTTATTTTGTGTTGTCCCAAACATGGACATAGTCCCAAATGTATCATATGTATTTTTTTTTTTTTAACTAGTTGTGTTGTGTAAATTGAGGATTAATTTACTTTAATTCGTGTCTAAACAACATTTTCAACTTTAGTTGAAGATAATGGCTTTTTAGCCTCACCATAATATTTGCATGCCAAAATATGGCGAAATGTGTCATCGCACAAGAATACTTAAATAACATCTTTGTAACCGCATTTAAAGCAAATAAATGACTTTGACTTTGACTTTGAATTGACCGTGGGCAGAGACGTTATTCAAAAAACGTTAAGAAATTAAGAATATCTTACAGCTTTTCCGGAGATATGAGCGTGAAATGCCATCACTGATGAAGCCCACAATGACTGACAGATTGAATCTCGTAAGCTTGTGTTGCCATTGGAACCAGCAGCAATTAAGTATCTTCAAATGTGACAAAGATGATCTAACTTACCAAATATTTTTCACAGACATCCAAAAAACAGTCGCAGCAGACATGGACCTGAAGATGCTGATGATGGAAGACGGGACACCTAAAGGAAAGTGCTATTGCTCATGCAACCTCAACAACCAGCCTGTTTTTTTGGAGATAGACTCTTCCAATCTGCCCGGAACCTATGCCGTTGAGTAGGAACGCCAATATTGCATTTACATATTTATTCATACTGTGCATTTAAATAATTTCTAGTACCCCCTTGAAGGTAGTTCTTTAAGATGACTGCGCTAAAATTATACAGAAATATGTACTTATTCAAAATTTTATATAATCTTCTCCATCGTCTATTCGAAAATAAAATTTGCATTGATATATAGTGTTTTTGTTATTCTATACTATAAAATGAGCAATGTTTGTATTTTTGTAAATACATTTGCATCACGTTCTCAAAAACGGCTCTAACGACTCCAATAAAAGTTGAAATATAGGGGTTTATGGGGACGAAAAATCGATTTTGCTAGGTTTCATAACTGGAAAAACTCGATTTCTTTATTTTCACCCGAGCAGAGCTCGATAACACAGGTATAAGTTTTTCACCGGAAAAATGTAAGCTTATCTCATTATTTAAATCTTTCAATTTAAAATGTATATTTAAAGTACGAGTAGCAACTAGATTATCAGCAATCTCAGCTACATGCATAGACAATGCATTTACTAAAGAATCGTCCCTTGTTAGTGGCGTCAGGTCTGATCATACCGGTCAACTTATATTCTTTTAATCAGATAAAAAGTTACGTTTCAATTAAGATATCTTTCTAAAAATAAATTGAAAATGTTTGATAACAATGTTCTGAGCAATCTTTCAACAGCTGGTTTTGATTCACAAGACCCTAAAATAAACTATGGTACATCATTTTCAACAGTATGCCAAGAATTCAATAAAGCATGTCCTGTAAAAACAGTAACAATCTATACCAAATCAAAATTTAATGAATGTGCCACTCCTGGCATTAGAAAAAGCAGAGATAATTTATAAAACGAAAAATCATTGACTTCTTATCAAGCAATTCATAATTATGTAAGAAACTATTCTAAGCTTGGGCGCAGACTCTTTTAAATGAGTCTGCGCCCAAGTTAAATCTAAATTAATAAGTAACAAAATCAAAATTTCTAACAATAAAATAAAAACTGTGTGGCAGGTAATTAACAAAGAAACTGGAAACAAAACAGAGATCAGAATAAATTATCTTTAAAAATTGATAGTGAAACCGTTTCAGATAAGTTGCTGAAGACACTAGATTATTTCTTCACAAACATCCCAATAGAGGTTACGAAATCCTTCCATACTGGCTGAATCTCTTCCTAAAAGAACACTTCAGTAAGGACATTCCAAATTTTGAATTCAAGCTCATTTCTATTGTCACAATTAAAAAAGCATTCAAAAGTCTTAACATAAAAAACACTGAAGACTTATGGGGGATTTCCGTTAAGGTCTTGAAGATAACATTGACACAATTGCCCCTATCCTAACAGGCATATTGAATCAATGTTTAGATAGCGGTACATTTTCTGATTTAATGAAACATAGTAAATTAGTACCAATTATCAAATCGGGTAGTAAGAGTGATCCTTCTAATTATAGACCAATGTCTGTGCTACCAGCATTGATTAAAATATACGAAAAAATCATGCTAGACCAGATGTTGTCACATTTTAATTCAAATGGGATTTTACAAAGCCACCAGTTGGTTTCACGAAAGGTAGGTCGACGACTGACGCAGAAGTAAAACTTTTCACATTTTGGAATCCTGGGAGAAGTTCCAGAATGCAACTGGTATTTTCTGTGACCTCTCAAAAGCGTTTGACTGCGTTGACCACAATACACTGATCTGTAAATTACACCACTACGGATTTCTTGGACAAGCTGCTGATCTTGTTCTTTCCTATCTATCAAACAGGCTGCAAAAAGTAAACGTTAATGGGGTGACGTCTTCGGGGTCTCTAATTAAAATGGGCATCCCTCAAGGTTCAATTCTCGGCCCTTTCTTATTTCTAGTTTATATAAATGATTTTTCTTACATGATGGCTAACCAAAAAGTCTGACAACCAGTCTTACCAAGGGGTATCGTGTTACCTAGTTACTAGGTTGTGGAGGTCAGATAGGCAGTCGCTCCATGTAAAATACTGATATTCAGCTGCATCTGGTTAGACTGGAAGCCGACCCCAACATGGTTGGGAAAAGGCTAGGCAGATGATGAGTTTGGAAGTCGGTTGTATTTTTTGTAAGTTTTTTTTTTCACTTTTTAATGGGTTGGTTTGTAATTTGTTTTTGTTTGTTACGATTTCACGCTAAAACGGCTGAACGGATTTGGATGAAATTTGGCACATGTGTAGATCATGAACGGGAAAAGGAAATAGGATACTTTTTATCCCAATATTCCCACGGGATCGAGACTTATGCGGGTGAAACCGCAGGGCGCAGCTAGTATGTAATAAAGTTGAAGAGTTTGTTTGTTTGAACGTGCTTATCTCTGGAACTATCGAAAAAACACCGAAACTATCCGGCGAGACATCTAACGCATAATTTATTGTGTGGTTATCTAAAACTTTGAAATGAGATTGAGGGTAGGAAATACAACAAAAAGGCAAATGATTACAATGAGACATATAATTAAGAATGGACATCGGTCGGCTAGGCGGCCAGCGTGCAGAGCATGGCGGTGCCGCGCTTGACCCAGAAATCGGCGGACTCCTTGCCGGCGGGCAGGTCGCAGGCCACGACGAACGCGCCCATGCGCTTCGGGTAGTAGTAGCACGGGCACGTGTACCGGTCTGCGGGACGAAAATTAACTGATGCACTTGTGTTTGACGTATACTCCGTCGGTTTAGGTAGGTAATTAGGGGTAAACAAAATAAACCACCTGACGAGAGAGCTATCAACTAACCGACTAAACGTAATACCTGTCACTTCAGTTGCCATATTACAACACAGTTGTACTCTTCAATTTAGCAACGTTACAAATCGTTGACGTTTAGAGAACCTGTCTTTTTGGGCTCAATAGACAGGTTACAAAATATTATTTTATTATTAAAAATCGAACTAAACAATTGTGCTCAAGCAGTTACATTTACGAAGAGTAATTTAAGAATAAATGATAAAGTTTAACAAACATTAATAAAAGAGAAAACTAACGTAAAAATATAAATAATTTGGTTATAACGTATTTTTAAACAAGAAAGTGTCATCTATAAAAACCCTTTTTACGATTTTTTATACCTTTAGTTATCTACCTAAACTAATGGAGTATAGGATTTGGGAAAAATACTCCTATGGTCAGTTCCAAAAATATCTAATTAAATATCTGGTTAAATTCTTGCGGAATTACTCACTAAAGGAAATTAGCAATACATTCATCTGTATTTAGAAGGCTTCAATTTTATATCTCACCAATTTTTCCAACAATTATTGTTTGAATTACATTACTATATTATAATTAAAAAATTATCAACGACAATTGAGGTTGGTTATAAAAAAATAACCTCAACTGTCAAATGAAAACTTGTGAATTTAAAATTAAAATAATTGATTCAGGCGTGACCTTGCGGAAATCCATTATAAAATACAATAGACGTGGATATATTTAGTAACCTGTTCCGCTTAGCTATTTTTAAAGAGCCATATAAACCCCTGAAAGAAATCGACACGTGTTTCACCTCTCAACGTATCCTCAGGATGACGATTGACTTGTCGCGAACCCGAACACGGCGTGTTGCCACATCAAGCGCTGAACGCAGAGTTTAAAATTACCCTTACAAATGACTATCAATTCTTATTTATACATATATTCTTGGTTATTTCAACTTAGAGAGTTGTATTGACGATTGTAATAATTATAAGCCTGTGAAAAGCGTGACTTACTGCGCAAGCGCTTGCCAGTGACGCGCACGGGCTTGAAGTGTATGGGCGACATCGAGAATACCAGCTGCATTGGCAGCGGCTCCTGCAGGCAGCCGTCCTTGCGGAACCACGACGCGCCCTCCAGGTACTGCCCTCTGCGCACGCGCACACACAGGTACCGTATTACATGGCATATCGACATTTAGAAAAGGGATGCTATTTATCACACGCAATCAGAATGTTAGGCCACAAAAGGGATGAATGAAGGGTAATTGTATGCAGCTGGGATGAGAATGACTCGACTCTGTATCACTCAAACATAAATTCCTCCTTTTCAATAAAAAAATTGTATCTTAACCCTGATATACAAGGTTAACGGTTATACGTAGGCAATACATTAAGGGGATTTAGGAGGCGTCATTTACAACCAAATGACGCCGTTTGACTGCTATGCAAATGTCACCATTGTGTGGATCGGCCTGAGGACACGGTGGAGCATACGGTGGAGGTCTGCCCGGCTTGGGCAGAGCAACGCCGTGTCCTCGTAGAGGTGATCGGCGGCGGTGATCTCTCGCGTCCGGCCCTGGTTCAGGCCATGGTACGGAGCGAGAGGAAATGGCAGGCCGTCACCTCCTTCTGCGAAACGGTAATGCTCGCGAAGGAGGAGGCGGAACGCGTGAGGGAGAGGCAAAGTTCGCGCCCTTACGCCCCTAACCGCCGCAGGAGGAGACGCCCGGGGCGGGAATCGCGAGCCGATTTCCGGCCACCGTAAGCGCGGGCTTGCGGACGGTGAGCAATGGGTAGCTCGCCGTCCGATAAGGACCAAGCCCGGGTCGACGGCGCGTTGTGTTCCACGCGCGCCTCAAAGAGATGTCAGCAGAATTGACGGGGTCCGCTAGGGCCAGTGCCTGCCGGGGGTTCGAAGAAAACCGATAGGGAAATCGTGGCCCCCGGCAACAGGGCAACCGAAGGAACACGGGTGGGTTTTAGTCAGTAAGAGTCTGACACGCCCTCCCGCTCCACCCAGAGCGGGAGAAGTTATTTGATAAATTCCCACCCAAAAAAAAAAAGGGGTAATTTGGTTGCAAATGACCTCTCCTACGTCCTCTTAATGAATTGCTGACTTATAATCAATAACCCTGTATAATATATATATTTTTTTTTAAATTAAGGAAACTATTTCATTATTCCTCGAAAAACTTATTGACCTTCTATCTATTGATATTCGCTTTTTTAGGGTTCCGTAGTAAACAAAGAACCCTTATAGTTTCGTCATGTTCGTCTGTCTGTCTGTCTATCCGCGGTCTAGCTCCAAGACTGTTAGCACTAGAAAGTTGTAATTTGGCATGGGTATACATATTAATCATGCCAACAAAGTGGTAAAATAAAATTATGAAAAATATTTTTTTTTAGGGTACCTCTCCTAAACGTAAAGTACTACTCATATTTTATGTAATTGTTGTGCCCGACAGGGTCCATGTGAACTTTATTATTATTATTAAGACCTTGTAAACACATGTGATATGCAATAAAGATTTGAATTTGAATTTGGTTTTTTATTTTTCTATCCCTTGGTGTGGGGTATCGTCTTTCAAAAACATTGCGAGTGTGTTAAAACCATTTTTGAATTCAGAGATCCGTTTGCGAAATATTAAGCTTTAAAGTGCAAAATTTTTGTTAGAGTCAAGTGTGTCCCCCCTGCCAGCTAAATGGTTGGTTTTAGATATGTGAAAAAATTCACGGCAGTAACTTATATAACGAATTTAAAAGGAACTATCACAGCTAAGTAGGCTTTACAAGTTAACGAGTAATAATCAACCAACTCAGATTTGCGGTTGTAAAAACATGTTCTCCTATACATTCTGTATGAAAGATTTTTTTTTCAACTACAAAGTTAAGTTTGTGCTTGGGATAAATTTATCCCAACTACGGAACCCTACATTGTGCGTGGTCCGACATGCACTTGGCCGGTTTTAATAAATAGCCTCTTTTTAACTTTGAGAAAAGGCCACCTTTCTCAAAGTTGGTCACAGTAAATAAACTTGGGTACCCGACCAAACGGGTTAGGTTAATTTGGAACTGTAACCAACCGCGCGCGAGCCGAGCGAGCAAAGCTTGGGTGCCGCGACAGCGGCTGCTACGTTCAAGTTGGTCGCAGTTAATGGGAATTATTTTGAGGTACGATTAAATAGATGATACCTTAAATAAATAGAAAACACAAGACAATTTAAGTTTCTAAGTAAGATGTAAGTGTTCATAGGCTGTACCTGACGTAGACGCCGCCGTCCCTCGGTGGCCTGACGAAGCCGGCCTCCTCCAGCGGCATGACGGTGAACTCCCAACAGAGCGTGTCGATGGGCCAGCTCTCCCCGCGGGCCGTCGTCTGCAACAATACTCATTACATTTATTACATAAAGTACATAACATAACGCCTAGTTTCCTCGAATGGTTGGGCAGAGGTATACCTATAGTAGGTACACCCACATTTCGCCAGTTATGTTTAAGTCCCATATAATAGCCATGCCATGATCCAGGCACAATGCAAGACACCGCCACCGGGCTGTTGCTGAGAAATTCCAGATAGAAAATCCCAATAACGCTTTGCCCGACCTAGGAATCGAACCTAAGACCTCCTGGCCCAGCAGTAGCGTTTTCGACCTCTAGACCAACGGCAGATATTGTTAATAATAATAAATCATTTTGGTCGGTGCTCGTCAGTCATACACCACACTGAACGTGATTGGATGCGTGTTGTTGAGCGGGCGTGTGACTAAATACCAGACATGGAGGTTATTACCGTCAGCCTTCTGGACGTAGCCCGTGCAGTCCGTCCGTTGCCTAACTGGAATTTTCCAGGACCGGACGAACTGCACAATTTCTGGATTAAATGGCTACAAAGATCACACGCTAGCTTAGCCTCGAAATTCTAGGTATCTCTAGAGACTGGGTCGCTACCACTGTTCTTTACGACAGGAGTAAGGGTACCTGCTCCATAAATCGGATAGTACTGCGGAATCTAAAAACTAAAGACATGTTTACCGACGGTCTATAAAGTACTTATTCTTAAAACAAAAATTGCACAACATATCGATAACAACTCAATTATGTCTGTATCTCAGAATGGATGTAGGAATAGGTGCAGCGGTACTAAGGAGCTGCTCCTTATAGACATGACCATAAGCCAACAGGTCCGTAGATCACGGAAGGATTTGTCGACTTGTTGGATAGATTATAAGAAGGCCTATGACTCGGTGCCAGTTATATGGCTCATTTGGGTGCTGGAGTTGTACAAAACAGACGCAACTCTAAGCACCTTTTTGAAGTCGTGTATGGGGCAGTGGAGGACAGTCCTTCTCTATCTAGGATGTCGACAGATCCGGGGGATCGATGAACCGATCAGGATTGAACGGGGAATATTCCAGGGCGATAATTTGTTTCCGCTTTGGTTTTGCTTAGCCTTGAATCCTCTAAGCACACTGCTGGAGGATTCAGGTCTAGGCTATCGTCAGAATGAGAATGTCAGAAATACGTTACTGAGTTGACTAATCGGGACGCCAGCGCAGCCTGGTGGCGCTCGACAGTCTACAATATAACGCTCGGCCCGGTCGCCGGCCGGAGCTGACAGTTCATCGGTGGCGGTCAAGCAGTGAACACGGATAGAAACTGTCGCGCGTTCCGAATAGTTGTGTCGTGTACCTACAGTGTGTGAATTGCTAGTAAGATTAATTGTGAAATTATAATGTGATCTGAACTGTAAACGGTTTTTCTATTGCGCAATAACCAACACTGCCCACAGTACGCCCACAGTAGTAAAAATATGGCTGATAATAACGAAAAAAACACTTACCTTCTCCGTCAAGTATAAGGCAGAACTGGTGATTAAAAAAAATTGTGAAATTCGATCGTTATGGTTTGGACATGTGACGGGGAGGAATACGGAAAATGTCGTGAGGAAAGTTTTGAATATGAACGTAGTAGTCTAATAATAATACGTGAAGTAGTCTATAAGAGTAGGGGAAGACCGATCAAACGATGGATGGTTTTTTTTTTGTGTCATATAAATTTATTTTCTTTCTTTTCTTTCTTTTCTTTCTTTTATTTCTTTTCTTTCTTTTCTTTCTTTTCTTTCTTTTCTTTCTTTTCTTTCTTTTCTTTCTTTTCTTTCTTTTCTTTCTTTTCTTTCTTTTCTTTCTTTTCTTTCTTTCTTTCTTTGTGAAAGATGACATGGCAACTACCAAGATGACGACCAATAAATCGTGATAAGTGCAAGAGTACGGTGACTTTGATCGTCTCGTCGCGTGTGTACGGCACCTGCATGACGGCGGTGAGGAAGCCGGTGGGCGCCACGAAGGCCGGCATCCAGCACAGCGTGGGCGGCGAGCGCGGCGCGCGGGACCACGCCGACAGGTGCGCGCCGCGCAGGGACAGCTCGCGGCACCACGCGCCCAGCGGCTTCATCGACGGACGACCTGCCCGGGGACCCACACTCGAACTCGAAAACACTTTACTAAAACTCGACTCTACGATAATAAACTCGAACTCGAATTAAATCAATTACAGGCACATTTGAATCGTCAAGGAGTCTGTCAGTCAGAAAAATGAAGCTAGATGCCAAATAGTTAATTGATTCAGGCGTGACCTTGCGGAAATCCATTATAAAATACAATAGACGCGGATATATTTAGTAATCTGTTCCGCTTAACTATTTCTAAAGAGCCATAAAAAACTCCTGAAAGAAATTGACACGTGTCACGTGCTATACCGAGCGCTGAACGCAGCCTTCAGCGCTCGGTGTGGCAACACGTCGTGTTCGGGTTCGCGACAAGTCAATCGTCATCCTGAGGATGCCTCGTTGAGAGGTGAAACACGTGTCGATTTCTTTTAGGAGTTTTTGATGGCTCTTTAGAAATAGCTGAGCGGAACAGATTACTAAATATACCCACGTCTATTGTATATTCTAGATACCAAAGTACACTTTGGCATCTAGCTTCATCTCTCTGACTAGGATGGTTCCTATGAAGACGAATATTGGACACATCATTCATGTTATAATTAGCCTGTAGCCCCTGCAGGGGTAAGTACAGGTCAAGTATACCTCAGTCACTCAATACTCAATCGTTTATTGCATTTCACAATTGTACAGTCAAATCTTATAGATCTTTCTTTCCTGTATCAAGTTTGGACACATAATGTACGTTACTGTCGCGGCCAGAAATTAAAGTAAAGGTGGACGATCGTGAAAATGTGGACCGAGGCGACGCCCAGGCACACATACGTGAGTCTATCAATGCCACGCCTACCACCAACTCATAAAGCAGTTTTATTTTAATATTACTTCAGTGTGGGAAAGAGATGAAGCTCTACAGGTCGTATAGCTCCATCTCTTTCTCCCACTGAAGTAATATTAAAATAATACTGTTTATGAGCTGGTAGGCTAGTATTTTTCTCAAACAATACGCGGAAATTCAAACGAAGTAAATCCAACTTATATTATAAAGGCGAAAGTTTGTGAGTGTGTGTGTATGTTTGTCTCTTCTTCACGCTCAAACGGCTGGACAGATTTGGATGAAATTTGGCACACAGATAGTTTATAACCTGGATTAACACATAAGATACTTTTTATCCCGATATTCCCACGGGATCGAGACTTATGCGGGTTAAAATGTTTCACGCGCCAATATGTTCATTTGTTTCTTCTTTACTTTTGCGGTAATAATGTCGATATTTTGCTATTCAAGAAAACGTGCAAACTCTTGTTTTCCTCTATAATAGCTGTCCAGGACGGGCCCTAACGCTGTTTCCGAAATGTTGACGGAGGGTCTATCTACACCTAACCAGGATTATCCCGGAGAGGGTGCCGACGTCCTGCACCTATACACTGTTTGACTACCGCACCGTGAACGGGACGTCAACCAGAAATGAGATTACGCGGCTAGAGTAAGCCGACGTTCGCACGGACGTAATAAAATCGCGGCGGGATTTTATCGCGCACTGGGATTTTCAACTCTCGGTGTTAAAAAGGTTTATCCTAAAAGTTGGCAACGTCGTAAATAGCTGTCAAATATTTACCTGTTTTGATTAATTTGGCAACATTACTGTATGGAATTAAAAAATGGGGCTAACTAGTGAACTAAAATATTGATTATGAAATGCAATAAAATCGTAACATCGAATATTTCATTTTAGATGTACTTAAAAAAGTATTTGGAAACTTTCCAAATGCCTTTTTTACACCTTAAAACGGTTACAACATCAAATTCAGTGTTATAATTGCAACTCATTATTAATATTCTAGGTCGCTAGTTAGCCACATTTCTTATTTCCATACAGTAATATTGCCAAATTAATCAAAACAGCGAAATATTTGACATCTATTTGCGACGTTGCCCACTTTCAGAAGTTGAGAATCCAACGCGCTGGAACGCACTCTCGTCCCAGCACGTTGAACAAACACACTGTTGTATTTTCAACTCTCGGCGCTAAGCAGAGCGTTGATTTTCAATGCTCATTCTCATTGACGACAGCGTCTCGTTCTCATTGACGTCCCGTTCACGGTGCGATGGACAAACGGCCATAGGCTCCAGATGACGGCTAAGTCCAACCGCAGTGAAAGGAAGAGGTTTTCTTGATGAAGATAACACCACAACGAAGTCTTCATAAAGCTTCAGGAAGCGCTTGCGTAATCCTTCAGGACTATTGTGAATTATGAACTAAGAGGTACACACGGCTACACATGATTTCCGTACAATGCGAGGTCAGCTTATACTGGTAATGTATAGCTTGATGTGTAGCCGTGTGTACCGCGCCGATTACTACAAATTTGAAGCCATGTTTACATTAAAACTTACTGTTTCTTAACATTATTATATAAGCAAATATATAAGGCATGTTACATATCACAAGAAACCTTATTAAATTAACGATTGAAAACATAATAATATAATAACAACTGTATCTATATTACGGAAAAGTGTAACTTCGCGTTTATTATTAAAGAGGTAAAGGTACAATCTTTTGCTTCGGTTATATCAACACTATAATCTTAGAAATAAGGCTGATATTCGTATGAAACGGTACGTAAAACCAAATTAAAAATCACATTCTAAATGATAAACAGACTTGCCCGACTACTGCGTTGCTTCATTGTGGTTCGCATTCCTTATCTGTTATTAATATTTGCGACCACGGTAATTATTATACAGGGTGACTGGTTTAGGTATCCAATCAAATAGCAATGAAGGCCATTAAATTTAAGAGTTTGGAGAAAAGTGATATTTAGTGACAAATTCTGGGAAATTTTCAAAAATTACAAAAAATTGGGATTTCTCGAATCCTATGAATTTTCGCCTAGGCTTTATGGGGTGCTTATTTGTTGTAAATGGGTCACACTATCACGACCTGGAAGGAATACGTCAAATTACCAGTCACCCTGTATTATTCAAGGCAATGGCACGTAAAATTTCATCGGAGAGGCAACCGGATGGCGAGTGGTAATCTGGGTATTGAAGTGATACCGAACCCCCCGTACCGTCCGAATGGATCCCAAATGGATGGGAGATATGGGAGGGAGGCACTTTATTTTGACGTGGCATTCGTAATTGAATATGTGCAACGAATTTGTGTGTATCAATTGTTAGGTTTTAATTTATTAATACGTAATTGTTGGATATTGTACTGGCAACACCCAAAGATTCGATGTGTCAATTGAGTAGCGCGGGAGAACCTTTCTTCTGGGTCTGGCGCTCGTGACGGTAAGATGTGCTAGTGGCTGTGTCGGTAAAAAGATAGATTGGCATGGTATTGGTTGAAAATCTACAGTAAATTAAGGTAACCTATTAGTTTCATGATAAATATTAGAATACGGATTGAATTGTGGTATTATGTGGGGAATAGGAGATGTGATGGTATGGTGTAGAATATTGAATTTGATGTCGGCAAAGAAATATAAATGACAGACAAAATATCTTGGTGTTGCATATTACTTTCCTTATCCCTGAAATATTGTGAATATGTAGTTTTATTATACAGTTTTAGATTATGATATTGGGGTAGCGACTTTAAGATTCATTCGGGGATTAGTATCTATTATGAGGTTAAATAGTTATATTCGGAATATTTTAGAGTAGGATGGTTCTTATTTCACAATGCCATCCGATTTTGGTAAAATTCACCCTCATTTTCGGTGATAAATCATCGGTAACGAGTTCAAGTATTATGTACAGCGTAAGACATTATTTCAATTATAACGATGATGGGTGGCATTTTTTTGAAATTAAATAAATAGGGTAATTATAAACCCTCCCCCCATATCTTCGCCTCCGTCCATTCGGGGTCCCCATTCGGACGGTCCGGGGGGTTCGGTATTACAAGACCCAGATTACCACTCGCCATCCGGTTGTTTTTCCGATAACATTTTACGTGCCACTGCTTTAACTATATTATAAACTAGCGGACGTCACGCGGTTTCACCCGCGTAGTTCCCGTTCCCGTAGGAGTACGGGGATAAAATATAGCCTATGTTACTCGCTGATAATGTAGCTATCCATTGCTGAAAGAATTTTTCTAATCAGTCCAGTAGTTTTTAAGTTTATTCGTTACATACAAAAATACAAATCTTTCCTCTTTATAATATTATATATAGTATAGACTAGCTTCGCCAGCGTGATATTTTTATAAATTATAGTCTATGTTACTCAGTGATAATATAGCATTCTACTGGTAAATTATTTTTTTTAAATCGGTCCAGTAGTTTTTGAGTTTATTCATTAGAAACAAACAAAAAATCAAATCTTTTCTCTTTTTAACATTAGTTTAGATTAATTATTTGTATGAATACCAGCTCAGTTTGTGTGTCAAAGTGCATGTAAAGATGGTTTTATACCGGCGAGGCGAGGCGTGGATGGGATGGGCGAGAATTGAAATCACACTTTCCCATTTACACCGAAAGATGTCTAGAGCTATACCGCGCCGTCTCGCGATGTCATGAGCCGACTCGCGCTGTCAGGCGCCGCCCGGCCAGCCATGGCTGGCGCGCTGGCCAGCCGAGAGTATAGTATGCAGCGATGTCTCGCGATGGTTGGAGCGAGCCGACGCGTGCCAGCGCGTGCCAGGCCGAGACATCGCGAGTCAGCGCTTGACGGAGAGAGACCGTGCGGGTCCTCGATAGCCGATGCGAGATTTGTATATCCATTGTACAATGTAAATAAATACTCTATTCTTGCAGCAATAAAGTTCAATATCGTACTAACAAATATTTCAATTCTCGCCTCGCACATCTAGACCTTTTACACCCACAGAACGGAAAAAACAGGGCGTGAATAGACATTTTGCCATACAAATTCTCAATTCTCACCCATCCCATCTACGCCTCGCTTCGCCGGTGTAAAACCACCTTAATACTATATTTTAAGTTTTGAAGACGTTCTCAAGCAAGTGAAAACCTTGTAATTTCTAACTGAGAAATAAATTTCTTTAACTATAACTTTACATAACAAAAAAGTGCTATTTGTGAATCTTGCTCTAAGATCTACCTACCTTGAACTACAGTTTATTCAGTGTATTGCAGTTTTACCTCTAAGCCAGAAATCTGGCGTCCTGCCCTCAAAGATGCAAGAGTACATGGTTTCTAGCATCTCTGACATCACGACCAGACCTTCGATGGCGCGTCGCATCTCCTGCATCAAAGAGACGACCATCAAGAGAAATCTCCATGGTCACCCATCCATGAACCCACCTCAGCAAGCGTAGCTTAACCTTCGATCGATCCGCGCGGCTGTTACTAAAGCCTGCTTGCGCCACAAATCACTAGGTAATTACGTTTAGCGCTAAACATGTTTAAAACATCGTTCTGTTTCTTTCTATCGTTTGAAGATGACAGAGACAGAATGATGTTTTAAATATGTTTAGCAGTGAATTGTGGTGTTGCAGACCAAGTGCTAAGCTAAGTTAGTTTAGCTTAGCTCGCATAGCTGACGCAGTTTTCCATACTTATGTGCAGACCGCAAACTATGCCTCAAGTATTGAAAAACTGCGTCAGCTATGCGAGCTAAGCTAAACTAACTTAGCTTAGCTCTTAGTCTGCAACCCGCATTAGGGTGCGTTTCTATTTAAGCGGAGATGAGCGGAGACGTGCAGGAATCGTCCAATTACACACGAGACGAGAGACGCGATGGGGATTTCAACCATTGTGATTGATCGATTCCTGCAGGTCTCCGCCGAAACACACCCTTCGGTCCGGACTCCACCAAAGCGGTGACGAGACGAGAGGGCAGGATATGTGTTTTATACAACCAATAGAATAACCAATAACCCTGATATACAGGGTTAATGGTTATACGTCGGCAATACATTAAGGGAATGTAGGAGGCGTCATTTACAACCAAATGACGCCGATTGACTCCTATGCAGCCCCAAATCTAGATTTTTTTGAGGTCGTGCACAAACTGCGGTCTGCCGCCCGCCACCAAAAGTTGGCCCACGAAATTCAAATTTTCTCAAGATATAAATTTTGCCAGCAACATATTGATCAAATTTTATCTCCATCGATAATGCGCTAATCTAACAGGGGCGCCAAAACTGTTGCGAAAAAGAAAAAAATGAAAGATCATAATGTGCTGCGCGTCTCATTTATTGCAAAGTTGCAGTGTGCTGGGTGCTGCACTTGTCTGCTACGCTTGAATTTGTCGCCCCCTGAAGTTGGCGCCAGCTTGCCCCCCCCCCCCCCCTTAGATCCGGGGCTGCTCCTATGCAAATTTCAACAATTTTCTTTGGGGGTCATCAGGGATAATTTGGTTGCAAATGACCGCTACATGTTAACGGATTACCGACGTATAACCAATAACCCTGTATATATACAACGTCCCGACATCAATCGTCGGGCAGTAGCCCACCAGATATAACACACGTCTGGTCGGAGGTTCCTCCCGTTTGTATGGAGGACGAGTGAACTTAACACCCTGTTCCTCATACCTCATACTGGTGACCCCGACGACGACCTCACGACGACGTCTCATACCTTTATAGTTTTAAGTCAAAAGTTACCTTGAGGCCCGATATAATGATGCTGATGAGTGTGTTGTAGTACGAGAGCTCCTGCAGCAGCGACACACACATGGGCATCACGATCTCGGGACCCATCATACGTTCCGTCGTCTCCACGTCTATCTTGTTGGGCAGCTTGCCCAGCATCTCATTGGCTATCTCGTCCACCTTAACGACAGGGGGCCCTCATCACCAGAAGTTCTTTATGTAAAATGGGAATACCCCTCTTGGCATACAATTTTAAGGCATAATATTGTTTGGCATAACGTTTTCGCATAATTTTTATTAGCGTAGTAATACTTTGGCATAATACAAAGAACATCATTTGGTCTAATTTGTTTAGGCATAACTTGGGACTCGGGAGTTGCATACATTTTTAAGGCATTCGCCTATTAATCATGAGCCATAAATATAAACATTCGTTATTATAATCTGGGAATTACTCTATTGGATTAGGTTAAGGTGCGGCGGTAGTGGCCCATGGGCCACCCTTGAGCCGCAAATATGTTTGTTTTTATGTAAGTTATATTAGGGTTCATTACTTTTATTCCAAAGAACATTATGTGTAAATATAATTATGGGTTTATAACATTATGCTTTATAAAATTATGACTATTTTATTAATTATGTGTATGACGTACCTTCTGATCCTCCCCTCCCCCCGCGCCCCCTCCCCCCGTGCTCGCAAGCGCGAACAGCGTCGAGCACATGATCAAGGCGTCCTGAGAAATAAACATTTTGTTTTTTTAGAAACAGACTGAAAAGATTTTCTGAAAAAACGAAAACAGTCTTGCTGTTGTTAAATTGATTACAGTAAATTGGTTCAAAAAAACACTTTGACGTAATTACCTCATTACTTACGTCACAACGTAAGACACACTTGTAATAACAAACTATTTGACAATCTGCTAATGGGAAATTATTTCATTGACAAAATGAGGTTTATAATTACATAGTTTACTGAATTGGAATGTGTTAACGTTTTCATTTATATGACATTAAGGGATCTCGCGCACTAGACGGCCACGACTCCGGCTATTCGTGACCGTCTAGCGGTATTGTATGGTGTGCGGCTAGGTGGCTGTTGCGACTAAGTGCGCGATTCGTATCGGTTTCTATAGTTTACTTGGTTGCTGCGACCACTGCTTGTGCTCGTAGCCATCTACTGCGCGAGATCCTATAAGCAATTAATTTTAACAATATTTAAGGAATTATCTCAAGGTTGTGTTATAGCGCTCGTAGCCGGCAGCAGGTCCAGAAAGTCGCGGTACGACTGTAGACTGAGTGTGTCTATGTAGTGTTATAAAACTGTCTGACTACGGGCAGATTCGACCAAATGCCATGTTATACCAGAGTAACTAACCCTTGAATAATTTTACTCATTGGTCTTACTCTTAGATAACTTCGTTTGCGTTTTTCCATCACAAACGTAGAGTAGCCAATAGCGGGTATTGTTAACTCTTAATTTGATGAATGCACATGTAAGCCAACTAAAATGGAAATGCAATTGTTTATAAAGCGGAACGCAAGATTTTATGTTCACATAATTTTACCGGTTTTTATTAGTGTCAACTGAATATTTACACGAGTTGTCATTGTTAGTTGAGTGAGGATTTTCGAATCTGTTTGGTTGGAGATCTTGATTTTTTGTTGTGGATCTATGGTAATTTAAAATCCTTAATGCGAAAGTAAGTTTGTTTGTTACGCCTTCACGCTAAAACGGCTGAACTGATTTGGATGAAATTTAGCACATATATAGATGATGCCCTGGAAAAGAACATAGGATACTTTTTTTTTTCCCACGGGATCGAGACTTATGCGGGTGAAACCGCGGGGCGCAGCTAGTAAATAATATATCTGAAGCAAAAAGGAAACGTAGCCCAATTGGTAACCTTCTGAGAAAAACTTGCTGATGGAATTCGTGGAAAAGCATTTCAGTGAAGTAGAAAATAAAAAAACAGACTGTGTTACGATGAAGCAAAAACTTGCCGAATGGCAAATTATATCCCGCGAATATAATAGTCAAACTACAAACTGCTGGATCATATTTGGTAAACGTCGTGTAATTAAAAAAATATCGTTACAAATCACAAAACTACAAGAAATTATCAACATGCTCTCATGCTGTGAACCACAGACTGAACTATTTAAAACAAAGCATACGAAAACATCTGGCAGTATAGCGGCCGCCATTATATTAATCTCGGATAACTTGTTTACTCGGTGCATTTTGGCGGTATAACGATTTACTCAAGTTTTTTTTTAATTCCCAGGATAAGACTTATACAAGTTTGGTCGAATCCGCCCTAAAGTATAAACAAACTCTAATTAAATTCTTACGCAATCACTCACTAAAATGTATTAGTAACACAGCCATCTAGATTTAGAAGGTTACAACTTTATATCTCACAATATAACGAACAATTATTATTCGAATATTTGATATTCTGGAAACGTGGTGCTGGAGAAGAATGCTTGGGGCATCGTGGATCGAGTTTCGCATCAACATCTCTATACGCCAAGAACTCGGTATCAAAAAGCGTATATCTGTTCTAGTCCAAACGCGCATCCTCAAATACTTCGGACACTTCTCGAGGTATGAGGGTGGATCTATAGAGTGCCTTGTCATGTTGGGTAGAGTGGAGGGCACTAGACCACGCTGACGCTCACCCATGAGATGGACTGACCAAATTAAATCCACAGTGGGCGAACCAGTGTACTAAAATATTAATAAAATTAAATATTATATTTGGCCTGCGCAAATATGATCACATTTCTGAGTTTCGTACAAAGCTCAAGTGGCTTTCCATACGTCTTCGCCGGAATTCTCATATCTTATTTCAGCTCTACAGTATTCTGTTCAATCCTACAACCCCCTCTTAAGAACGTTTTAAGTTCCTTCATGACACACATAATAGATATCTGAGGTCATCGGAAAATTTGAGACTAGAGAGAATGCATTCCACCGGCTTTTATGACAAATCTTTTAAGGTTCAAGTAGTACGGTTATGGAATGCCTTGCCCCTGTCGATAAGGCGTGCTCAATCTTTGTCCACTTTTAAAATTTTAGTAAAAAACACTTCCTCTCCTTAAACATCATCATTAGGTACTACATATAGTTCCTTGCTCTTGTTTCATGTTTATAATTTTATGTATATCTGTTATTTATCTAATATATATATATATGTTTATATTTATTATAGGTAATTATATGCTTTATGTATCTGTGTATCTATTGTATATGTAAATCGTACACTACTGACTACCTGCAGTATTGTCTCTCCTTTTCCATTTAAATCCATCCAAAGGTTGTCTGTAAAAGATCGCTTTTAGCGATAAGACCGCTCATTGTGTCACCCAATGTAAAATCTCTAAATTAATGTCTGTAATTTTTATGGTGTACATAATAAAGAATATTCTATCTATCTATATAATTGAATTCGGCCCAAACATCGGATTAGAATTTGACGCCAACAGTACAGTCCAGCAGCTCCGAAACGTGTAGACGACAAGACACGCAGGACACGATCGTTTCATCAAGTATCCCATCGTTTGTTTAGTTAGCATTAGTTACACATAAGTAGTTATTACATTTGGTTAACACAATAGCTAGAATAATCCTTAAACTATACCGCTACGATGTGTAGCGAGAAATGTGTGCGAGGGCTCAGTCAGATCAGCATGTTAGGTTAGAGTTGGCCGCCACTGTAACGTCTAGGGCTTTGCAGGTTAGGTTGCGCAGGCCGTTAAATGATAGGTAGTAGTTTATATAATAATTGAAACAGCCGGATAGGTTAATACATATATTTTAGGTACTTAAGTAGTAGAACACTCAGCTAGGTCGTGGGTAAGGTCAGTGCACACTGAGTCCTGAGGGTCAGGGGATGAACCGCTAGTACTCGTATAGCTGGTCGCAGATGAAATAACAGAGAATGTCAGTTCACTAGTGTTAGGCTTGCCACTTAGCAACATGTAGTTAGTCGACTAAGTGAAGCCACAACTAGAGATGTAAAACGGTAAAATTACCCTGGTATAATACGGTAAAAAAACATATTTTACATAATTTACGGTATTTTACGGTAAAATATGGTAATCTTCGGTAAAAAACATATTAAACGTACTCATACAGTCATACCCACTAAAGCACTACAAATACGGAAGTGAGTATGTTTGTGTGTATCATGTGTACTACTTCACTATTCATGGATAAATGGATTTGAATGTTTGTCAGAGATATAAGCAGTATTGGAACTAAAAAAAAAAACAGAAAACAGGGCTCGTGCGACTCATGTGTACTAAAAATCCCTAAAACTTAATTCTCAAGTCAAGAATTCAAGATATGAATCACACCATGTCATGGATTATAAATAATATCAGCTATGTGCAGAGGCAGAGCAGGGGACAGCACAAATTAAAATTGAATACTTCATAAGTCGCCGGTAATTTTACCGTAATTTATATAAATGATCGTAAAATACCCGTATTTTATCAGTGTTTTCCGTAAAATTACGTAATTTTGCAACCCTAGCCACAACGTTACACGTTTTATGACCCATTTGTTTACATTTGAATCTGATACTTTTGTACCTGCGCAAGCGTGGCCACGTCGGCAGACGCGTGTTGCCCGACGGACTCGGCGCGCTCGGAGGCCGGCAGCAGGTCCAGGAAGTCGCGGTACGACTCCAGCGAGCCGTCCCGCGGGATGTGGTACGCCGGGATCGTCGCTAATCTGCCCGATACAATACGACACGAAATTAGGCTGAGAATCAGCACTTTTTGAACGTCAAAATGACATAAGACAGTTCCCCGGCACGCCCTTCACCACTTCCTAGTGCTTTAGCTGGGAAGAAGAAGTGGCGCAACAAACTGTCCAGCAGCACAGCTGTCTGTTCAGTTAGAAAATCTTGATTCTATACAATAGTATACAAAGTTAAAATCAACTGTGCATAGCCAAAGACCGAGTAAAAAAACTAAAAACTCATCAGTTGTGATAACAGCTGCGTTTGCGCTGACGGATCTGACGTATGTCATATAACACATTTTCATCGAATATTTTCAACAACTGAATACTTACTATAATTATTTACAATGCATGTGCTCGAAAAGAGTTTTTCAAGCAGCCAAACTGTGCGGAAAGTTCCACTTTATCGCACTAGTGCTTTTTACTTTTCAGTTTTTTTTTAATTTATTTTTTACCTCCGTCGTCAGCCCGACGCAAAGAGTTTTTATTATTTGAGAATAGTTTTACAAATTAGATGATGATGATGACGATGACGAAGACTATGGCGATGGCGATGATGATGGTCAAAGTCAAAAAGTCAAAGTCATGGCAATGGTAAGGGCGATGATAATGATGAATTGTGTATGTCATTTATATATGTCAGCCAAGATGTCAGATGTTACATATCATAATAATATGCGACTTCTGTAAGGTACGCTCGTTTTTTTGATTTCCTCGCACAATGCATAGTAAAACGTTGTATGATACACATGCGTAAGTTGATTTGCTACAAGTGCGGAAATCAACTACTTTCTGCACTTGTAGCATAAATAACTATTTTATCTTCTACCTGTCTTTCCCAACCGTAAAACAAATTTCATGAAAATGGCTATCAAGTTCAAATCGACGAAGACGAAAAAGAAGCAAATAGTCGGAGCGTGGAGTGCAAGTGTTGATGGAGGTTGTATGAATCTCGCAGTCTTTTAGTATGGCGACACAGGAGATCCGAAGAAAAAAATAAAAACAAAACAATACTGCAAGTTTCCTATTGTTAGAAAAAAACCGGCCAAGTGCGTGTCTCACCACGCACAATGAAGGGTTCCGTAGTTTGAATGAATTTATCCAAAAACAATAACTTAACATTGTAGTTGAAAAACATGTTCTACCATACATCGATTTACGATATTCAATTCTCTAACTGCAAATGTAAGTTTGTAATCGTATTTTTATTTTTTGTGTGTTTATTCTGAAAATTGGCATCGTCGCAAATAGATGTAAAATATTTCGCTGATTTGATTAATTTGGAAGTATGGGATGTGACTTACTAGCAAACCAAAATATAAAAAGTGTTCGATCTTTGCTCATAAAACATAGGGTAGTTTTAATTTGGCTTGTCCATTTATTTATTTATTTAATACTTCAAGCACAGAAATGTACAGAGGCGGACTTAATGCCAAAGGCATTTTCTACCAGTATTCGTCTGTTTTCCTACCCGCATTGGAAATCGGTGGACGGATTGGTGGGGTGATGTTAGCTCCGCCCGCCGCGCGCCCGCGCCGGGCGTGGTGTCCTGGCCCGGGCAGTTCGCCCTGGATGCTATGATAAAAGCATGGTGTACTCAACCAACGCGTTTTAAACTCTAAACTGAATATTATATCTCCCTGAGACATACATAAATTGCCGTGCAATAAGTTGTACTATTATGAACATTCTTTCGAGACATTTCCTCACGCGAATGCTGATTTGCTGTGCTACCCTAAAACTGTGATCTGGTGCCGTGGTCTGGATAACTCAGGTTAGTTGTCAGGCCTTTTTTTATCTGCCCTGTGTATTGAGCAAAATCTTTATTTCCATAGAGGGTTTCAGGTACTTACAGCATTTTTCACCAATATTACGGTCCTTCGATTTACTTAATTATTTTACCAAGCGCTTTATTCAGATTCCACAATAAGTATCCTATGGTTTTGATTTATTTGCGAGTATTAAAATACGACGCATTTTTTTTTTTTTTTTGTTGCGTTGGCTTAGTAGCTTGAATTTTTAGAGCTCCAAAGGACGGTAGTCCTACGTATTTGATATTAATTTCAACTTGATACCTCCCCGCGTTCTTGAGAAAAAGCGTTTTGACAGACAGACAGACAACGAAGTGATACTATAAGGTTCCGTTTTCCCTTTTGAGGTACAGTACGACACAATTTAGATGTAGCATAATTTGAAAATTTACATTCATTCATTTCAATTTTACGAATGTATTTGGTTATAAGACATCACAAGTTATTGCGTTTACGCTAAGATCATTTTCACCTAAAGCAGTAATAAATATTGGCGATTTTGAAGGCGCACTCAGTGCAGATAGAATATAATAGAATATATAATTATTGTAAAACATGAGTATACATCAAATAATATGTACAAGGTCTTAAAATAACAGGTAGATCTGCATGTTTTGCCATTTATGGCGTACAAAACAACATATTTTTGGTTTAAATAAACCATAAAAAAATTGAGTCTACACAACAAACTGAGATTAATAACTTATTAGGATTAAGTTATTAATCTCATAGTAAATTAAAAAATGGGGGAAAAAATTATATAAAAAAAATTTAAATAAAATGTTGGTTTTAACATATTTGAGGGTCAAATTGTGAAAATGCTGAAATTAAAAGAATCTATTTAATTAATTGCGGTAATTAAAAAATTCCGATATGGTATAATAGCATTTGCCTATGAGATATTTTTTTAAATGTATTTTAAACAGAGCAGTAGGCATTTGTCTAATAGGTTTGGGATTTTATTATAAATGATTGGTGCTAAACAAAACATACTTTTACGCATCAATGCCGTGATTGATCTTGGTACGCATAATTGATTATCCCGTCGATTACGAATAGAAACGGAACGAACGGAAGATGGTGATCGGTTTTACGAATTTTGCAGATGCTACTTCTAAGTTGTGTCTGTACGGAAACAAAAATAATCAACTGACCTATAGAAGGGCGTTTCGAGCGCATCTTCGTTGAAGAACTGGTTGATGTACGCGATGAGCACGCGCTTGTCCCAGTCGTCCGTGATGTGGCCGCCGTAGTTGATGATCGCGAACAGGTACCGCAGCGCGTCCCACGGGGTGTCCTCGTACTCCTCCAGGTAGTTCGCTAGCAGGCAGTCCGACACCTGGGAACGGACACTCCAAATCCAATACGTTTATTTCTGCACACGGCAAACATTTGAAAGAATGAAGTGTGTTTGTAGTTTTAGAAGAACGCAGTCACACGATTTTGCATTGAAGGTACTTTCTATTTATAAATGATAGATTTATTATTTTAATGTAGGTAATACATAGACATTGGGTATTTATTTTATATTTATTTCAGTTTCTCATTAACAACACACACACACATGTACCTATGTCACAACAATTATTTGATTTAATATGAGCTTTTTTATATTACATAAAAATAACATAACATCACGCCTTGTTTCCCCGAAGGGTTTGGCAGAGGTTTTCCCTGTAGCAGGTACACCCATATTTCGCCAGTTATGTTTAAGTCCCATGTAATAGGGGGCGAGTCTATTGCCATCAACCGGGCACAAATCCAGACTCCGAGCTGCTACTGAGAAAGTTCAGATAGAAAAACCCAATAACACTTTGCCCAACCCGGGAATCGAACCCAGGACCTCATGCTCAGCAGTCTGTAGCGCTTGCGACCACTAGGCCAACGAGGCAGTCTTAATCAGGCAGTCTTAGTCTAATCTTATATTACCTTTGTAACAAACCTTTTAGGCAAAGGAGACGACGACATTCTATACACCTTTAATTTATTTATTTTACTCAAAAATGCATGTAATGTGGTCATTATTTTGACAACCTTGTTTGAGCAAAGTCGACTTTGCCGTTCTGTTTGGCCTTGTCTGTCGCTCTAACAGGCCGGCAAAACATTGCCGGCCGCTATTTTGACGTTTCAACGTTTTAAAAAATCAAATGCAAAAAGATTTTATTTAAAACACAGCTGTTTGTATTTATAGAGATAGGTACAATATATATTTTATTGAAATTACTTGCTGGTTTTATTTAGATTAGGTACTTGCAATTTTGAGTAAAGCACTATACAAGCCTTGGCCCACTATGACTGCTTCGCTGGTCACGCTATGATTGCCTTGAGCTAGCCTAGCTACGCTCTAGGCCTTCCAGCTTGGCCATCATTGCAGCCCTTGCTGTCCTCGCTGTAAAGGCCTCGACCTACGGCCTCGGCCTTTATCTCAGCTCGTCCATCAAGTGCTGCACGCTGACCGCGCTGTGTCGGCCTGGAGCTGCGCTGTCGGCCATCATCAGCGCGACATTATAGACCGCGGCAGTAATGTACTAAAAACGGACTGACACTTCTCTATTTGTGTTTATTATTATTCTAGCGTATGACACTCGGGGGTTGCAGCTGAAAATCAGTCTTTGTGTTATCATCTGACATTATGCAGAGCTGAGGCTATTTTGGCATTGCAATAATTGTTTTCTGTTTTTATAGTTTTAAGGTGTATTTTTGTGTTGTAATGCCAATAAATTTCTGTTTCTCAAACATGCATGGAAATATTGTCATTATTTTCGAACAAAGAACACGCGAAGTATCGAATTTAAGTTCAAAGAAAATCAAATCCATTGCAGGCGCGTTTTTTGAATTTGGAACATTACAACGCTCCAGCAATGTTGTATGAAATGGCGTGCTGGGGTTATTAAATACTCTTTGATTGGATCTCTTTTATCATTCTTGGCATACCAAAGTTCTCTTTGCTTAGTACAAATTGCGTTCACGTGGCTGTATAGCCATAGATGCGTTTGCCTTTTGGCACAGATGATAAATAGAAAATTGGCGCCAAAGCTGAAAATTCATCTTGATTTGTTATTTACTTATATAATAGATAATTAAAATGAATTCCAACGATTCAGATAGTGAAATGGAGATTGATTGTACTCCACCAGATTTAAGATCAGAAGCCAAATTAGCAATGGAAAACCTGCTTCCAGCAAAGTCAAAAAAAAGTAAATGAAAATTTTATGATTTGGAAAAACGAGAATGAAGTGAACATTTTCTACAAACTGTGTATTTTTGGCGTATTTTAATGAGATTACTAAAACTAAAAAGCCATCTACATTATGGGCAATTTATTCCATGCTGAAATGTAAGTACAGTTCATGTTAAAAACGGCATTAACTTGAAAAATTATGGAAATTTAACTACTTTTATTTCCCTGCATTTTTTTGAGAAAAGTATTATATATGCCTCGGCGGAAATGACAATTGCCTGTCTCGTATTAGTGAAGTCCTCGCCTGCGGCTCGGCCTTCAAACTCATACTCGACCTGCAATTGCATATTTCCCGGCCTTTGCAATAATGTACTATTCTTTCTTTTTAACCGACTTCCAAAAAGGAGGAGGTTCCTTATACGTTCGTCGCGTATGTTTGTTTTTTTTTTTTTTTTTATGTATGTCCACCGATTTCTCCGTCAATTGTGGACCGATTTTGAAAATTCTTTTTTTGTTTGTAAGGGTGTGCTCTCGAATTGGTCCCATATAAATTTTATTAACTTTGCTTGGATAGTTTTTGAGTTAGCTACAAAATACGAATTTTTTTCCCACTTATTACGAAGATGATATGTTAAGTTTCTGTCATTGGTAGCAGGTAGTGGTATTCGAATGTGTGTGGGGTAGGTACCACAACTAAAAAGTGTTAACCGACTTCCAAAAAGGAAGAGGTTATATGTTCGTCGCGTATGTTTGTTTTTTTTTTATGTACCTATGTCCACCGATTTCTCCGTCAATTGTGGACCGATTTTGAAACTTCTTTTTTTGTTTGAAAGGGTGTGCTCTCGAATTGGTCCCATATAAAAGAGATTGCCCATCCTTCTATGGACCGCCGTTGCGCATAAAAATAAGTTGTATGATAGCATAAATTGGACATAAAAGAGGAGAGATGTCATAGTTTCCAATGAAATAAAAATGAACTATTTATTTTGTGGGGTTTTTATTGTTTTTTTGATTTTCTGTTCAAGTTTTGAGGTTAGTTTTGTAGCTAAACTTCTACCAAAAAATGCAGTCCTTGCAACATTTGAATACAGAATTGAATTCTCACAAGACACCAGAAAATAGTTCCATCAAACCAGTGAATAATCCAGAGTAAATAATATTAGCTACAATGGTAGGTAGTTACAACTAATTAAATGTAGGTTAGTAGTACTTATAGGGAATAGAAAATAATAATGCTTGAATACAGGAATAAAATAGTTTTATTGGTCCATATGATCATATTCATAAAATATGTCGTCTAAAAACGGAGCCGGCGGCTCAACTGATCTAAATCGAGCCCAACCAAGGTACCACAAAATGGTCATTACGTGTGCGCAGTATCCTACGGTTCAATAACCCACCAAACAATTGCAGTAGTAACCAGCAATATCAGCTACTGAGTTACTTATAGCCCTATTAACTAAAATGTATGCATAGTACACTTTACTGCTAACGTGACGTGACTTAATTCGTCCCCTTACTAAATACTTGTCCGTTCCCAGTATCAGTGGCAAGTCATCCTCAATATCGTTTGCTAACTCTATTTCGTATTTTCCGTTTCTACGGACATGCTCCTCATAGTACGACCGAGCCTGTTTTAACTGGTAGGAACCTAGAGCTACTGTCATCAGATCATGTAACGTAAGTCTTGGAAATGTGTCCAAATGTGGATGCTCAGCATCTATGGTTAGGAAAATGGCTCTCCTTCTGTTAATATTTTCATTTTGTATGTACGCACCCAAATGATTTATTGTATTCAATCTAGCTTTAGCTAATTCTAAGAATTGTTGAGCATCAGGCCGGTCCACAATTGGCGCATGGAACTTATTTAAAAGTGCACATGCAATATTAAAGTCTAACATAAGGTGTGTCGATGCGCGGTTGAAGTATTCTTGGCGAAATAATTTAAAATCGCGTTTTATACGTCCATTTACAATTTCAACCACCCATCGACACATTGTTACACATCTAGATCGATTTGCCTGTCCTGTGGTCAACTGATTATGGCCTTCTAAAAGTGACTCAGGCATATACGCTTTATAGCCATGGCTATGCAATTCGCCAATCACATCTCTGAAGCCCCTATCTAAAATAAAAACATCCCCAGGCCTAAAATAATTTCTTAATACACTGGTTTCATTGCGAAATTCAGAGGACATAATGTCCGAATCACTTTTAGTTGCGGGGAATGGGCCAAGTGATTGTAAAATGAATCCATCACAGCAAACAAACAAAAATGGTTTTACCAAATTAAGGTATTTATGTAAGCTGTATGTTTGTTTTTGGTATGAATAATTACTACTACTTTGCACGTAGACATAAGTACCATCACATATAACAATTGCTGGCTTGGTAGAAACTGGCATATCTGGGTTTCCAAATAAACCCTCTGGAATGATTTTATTTCTAGCTGCCACATCTTGTATTGACATGTGACCAAGTCCTAAATATAAGGGTACAAATGTATTACCCAAACAATGTCTTGCTTTAGACATATATCTTTCCAAAGTGCTTCTAGGAAGTCGAAACAATGTTGATAAGCGTTCATTGCTGTCACCAGTTCTAAGTTTAACCAACATTATACTTAAAGCCACACTAGGACAAGGAGTTTCCAGTGCCAGCTGTGGTACATGTGATAACAACTGATAAAATTGTTCAGCATTGATCCCTAACCAGTAATGACAGAGATGTGGATTCATTTCTCTAATATTAGAAAAGTCGTACTGTCTGCGAGTACCTCTATCCATAATTGACATCATGTCATCCATTTGGCCCCCAGTAAAATCATTATAATGAAACTGTAATTCATCCCAAGAACCAATACTAAGATGATAGCTGCATATTCGGGCACTAATTGGTATATACAATTTATGCTCTAACAATAACATTTCCTTTATAACAGATGGTACCAGCAAACGTTCTGTATTCCTACAATCAACAAAAATACAATGCCGTGATGATGCGGCTGCTCTTTTATAAATACGTGAGATTATTTTAGGGCGGTGAGCAACATTATGATCCAAATGCAATTGCTGAATAGGTTGTGGTGGTGGTGTAGGTATTGAGAAATTCCTTGAAGGCATAGAAGTTTCTGATGCACTTTCCACTTCACGACTTGATGTAGCAACATCCATGTTCTCTCGTGTTGCGATGGCTTCTTCACGAACAAACTGCGGTTGCCTATCTTGATCATGCTGAGTCTGTCTTCTCACACTTCTATAGGCATTCGTCCAACAACGTAAGCATACTCTTTCTAGCCTGTGTACCTAAAAAAAGAAAATTGAAAGCTTTAACCTTAATAGAAAGGATTTCAAACATAACATTATACACCTAAAACAATTATGATATGTGGAATATAGGTCAAATACAAATGATCAAGTTGAAAATATCATGAGATGTTTTTGTACATTCTGAGAATTATTTTAATGAGGGAAGTGTTATTATATACAAGTATACCTGCTGAGTAGGTATGCACGACATTATGACATTTCCTTCAGGGCTATCAATTGATACTCTGTGTGTCTTAGCTCTTAATATGGAAGATCCACAGACAAAGCACACTTCTTGATGTCCATAAGCTCGTTCAATTGTTGATCCACCCGATAAGTTTAGAGATGCTCTTTCAAGTATTGTATAACATTCTTGACAAACAACATCCTCCACTGACATCTAAAAATAAATAAAACATTGTTTAGATATTAATCTTAGTACTAGTTTAATAAAAATTATACATTTCTGTCACAAACAGGCAAAACAAATAAAAAATCAAACTAAGAAAAGTAAGTAGGTACGACTTCTTTTTTTGTGGTGGTATCTCATCATGATGCAATTATTAATTATTTATAATGAAACAGTTTCTAGTATCACCTGTGAAAGTTAAATGCACAACAAAATACAAATGGTGCTAAAAGACTTGGATAACTAGGATTATTTTTCCTGTATCTATAGTATCAATATTACTTGCTTAGCTTTGCACGGATATCTAAAAGTGTGCGAGTCTTGAGAAAAGTGGTAAAAATACAATAAAACATAATAAATAAGATTATACTGACCGTTGCTGGTGCAATCCAGGATCGTAAAATTCTAACCATTGCATCCGTTGCTTCCCCGAGTTGACGACGGGGTAAAGGATGTACCAGAGAAAGGGCACAGTTCACACAGCGTGACATTTTTAATATAATTGTTTTGATTTTCTGCACAGAGTCTCGGACCGTAGTCGCAAAAAAACGTTCTACACAATCCACACCACTAGCACAGAAACAGTACAATAGTCTTCAAAAAGATATCTTGTTCGTGCAGGAATCCGAAGACTCTACTGGACACGTACTCGACGTAATAATAAGTTATTTGTTATCACAACAAACTCAACAATTTATCAAGAAAAACAAAAATTCGTTACCGCGCCGACACGATGTTGTTTGACTTGACAGTGACACTTTTGATGACAGTTCACCTTTTATTTGCCCGTGGTAGTGTTACCAACAGTTAATCTAAATCACCCTGACCATAACTGAGTTTTTAACTAATGAAAGATTGTTAATTAGGAAAGAAATATTTTTTTAATAATAATAATTACAAATAAAAATATGAATCACGCGGGAATATCTTATATTTGAAATATTTTTTAAAACAACGTCTGCCTCTACATATCAGTTAAAACCGATTACGGGGAAGTTCTTCAAGTTGTTAACACTGCTTTCACTTTGAGAAAGCCATTTTGAAAATAATGCAATAAAATCGAATTAGTAACTATTAAGACACAAAATATTAACCCCACATACGATTTCGATCAAGATAAGTAAGAAAAGTTAAAAAAAGATTTCTTAATTTATGACTATATTTTTGTTGCTATACTGTTTTCTTTTATAGCGATACTGGTTTTGGGCAATGGCCTTTTATTAACTTTGCTTGGATAGTTTTTGAGTTAGTTACAAAATACGTATTTTTTTCCCACTTAGTATGTAGATAATATGTTAAGTTTCTGTCATTGGTAGCAGGTAGTGGTATTCGAATGTGTGTGGGGTAGGTACCACAACTAAAAAGTGAAAAATAAAAACTTTTTACAAAAAAAAAACAACCGACCTCCAAAAAAAAAACACTACAAAGTGAAAAATAACTTTAAATTCGGAAGTCGGTGGCAAAAAACGAAAATACAAAACCTAAGACACCGACTTCCGAATTTAAAGTTATTTTTCAAATTCAAATTCAAATTCAAATTCTTTATTGCGAACTAAGTGTACAATATTTTGAAGATGTTAACAATAGGTAGGTTCTTAGAACTTAGTTGCCTGTTAAGGCATTGCAATTAAATGGATATAAAAATTTAATAAAAAAACATAAACATACTCAATATTCCAGTTATCTATACATTTTACATTATATTATAATATATTAATTATCATTATTCATACATTTGATATTATATCATACTATTCTTATAATTTATATCACATTATAAAGTATCACAAACATTTAAATATTAAATAATTATTTTTCTTCAAGGAATTCTTTAATAGAGTAATATGCCTTTTTAATCAGGAAGTCTTTTAGCTTCCTTTTAAAAATACCGATTGAATGTTGGTTCTTAATGTCTATGGGTAACTTATTATATATTTTAATGTCCATACAAAAAATGCTATTTCTATATACTGCAGTGTGGGATGCTTTATTGCATAATGTATTTTTAAGTCTACTGCTTGTTAATGTGTCATAGCTACTGATGTTTGATTTAACTAAAATTGAGGCCGAGTAGATATATAGAGCAGGGAGGGTTAATATCTTGAGGTTTATGAAATGAGGTTTACATGAATCTGTTTGGTGTATCCCACATATTGATCTAATACACCTTTTTTGTGCTTTGAACGCAATTTCTTTATCAGTTGAGTTTCCCCAATATAGTATCCCATAAGATAGAGTGGATCCCACATAGGCATGATAAGCACTAAGTAGTGTGGTTTGGTTAGATACTTTTTTGAGCATGTAGAGGGCATAAGAGAACTGATTTAATTTGCTACATACACTATTTACATGTGTTTTCCATGACATATTAGAATCTATATAAATACCTAGAAATTTTGTACTTGTAACCTCAGATACAGTTGCATTATTATATTCAATAGATAATGGAATTAATTTTGCGTTTTTATTCTTAAAATTCATGTAATGCGTTTTTGTAATATTTATTTTTAAATTATTTACTGTAAGCCAATTTATTAATTTAGATAGGGAATCATTTATTTCTAGTTCATGATTATTATTTTTGTTATTTGTAAAAAGAGCCGTACTATCATCTGCAAATAGAACCATAGGGTGCCGAATAGCGTTAGGCAGATCATTTATATAAATGAGGAATAGTAGAGGTCCTAGTATCGACCCTTGAGGTACTCCATATTTTATATACCTTGGGCTCGATGTGTACTTAATTTCTGTTTTTGTGAATGGACATAATTGTGTTATTTCAGTGAACTGTATTCTATTACTGAGATAGGATTTGATTATTTCTAGTGCTTTACCTCGAACGCCGTATATTTCTAGTTTATGTAGTAGTAGCCCATGGTCAACGTAATCAAAAGCTTTGGTCATATCCATGTATAGGGCTGTGATCTGATTTTTTTTATCTAGTTCCGTTGTAATTTTTTGTAAAAACTGATGCATTGCTGTATTAACCGATTTCCCTTTTCTAAATCCAACTTGATTATCTATAATTATGTTATTTTTTTCGAAATATTCACTAAGATTATTAAATAGTACTTTTTCAAATATTTTTGCCATTATTGGAATGAGAGCGATAGGTCTATAACATCGTACATCTTCCATGTTTTCTTTTTTAAAAATTGGTTTAACTATAGTAGTTTTCAAATATGTCGGGAAAATTCCTTCTTCAAGACACCGATTTATTATGTAGGTGATGATTGGAGCAATTTCGTACACTACACGTTTTATAATTTTTGTGGAAATTCCATCACAACCCGTACTGTTAGTGTTTTTTAAGTTCATGATTATTTTGACAACATCGTAAGGGGTAACTGGTGATAAGAAACAGGAGTTTGGTTTGTTATAGGTTAAAATATTAGCGTAGTTTATTGTATTATTCGTTAGTTTTGAAATGTCATCAATAAAAAAGTTGTTGAATGTTTGTGCTATAGCATCAGGAGCAGTTATTAGTTGGTTATTATATTTTATTCTCTTAATTTTTTCAGGGGGATTATTGTTTTTGTATTTATTGATTATTTGCCATACTGCTTTAGATTTATTTGTGGCTGTTTGTATATGATAGTTGTTTTGCGATCTTTGAGTGAGTTTTATGATTCGTTTAAACTTCGTTGCATATTTCTTAAAATCACTTCTATCTCTATTATTACCTGATAGTCGATAAGTTTTAAGTAGCATTCTTTTACGGAGGGAACATATTTTTAATCCTTTACTGAGCCATTTAGTATTTCGTATGATTGGAACCTTAATTTTTATGTTTGGAAAGCAGAGGTCATAAAAAAGTTTAAATAGTTTATGGAATTCCTCAAAAGCAGCATTTGGGTCACTTTTCCCATAGCAATCACTAAAAGTCAGGGCAAAAATTCATCAAATGTTTAAAAACATTTGATGAATTTTTTAACATTCTCGTTGCTATAGTCTCTTCTAAATTTGTACCAGTGGGTTATTGAGTACGTTTTTCTAACAGGGCATGATAGTATTTGTGCTGTATGATCAGACAGTGCTAGTTCTAATATACTTTGTTTACAGCCTCTTATATTATGAGCAATGTTATCAATGCACGTTTTGCTTTGCAAACGAGTTGGTTCATTTATTGCAAGTTTTAAGTTAAAGCTCCGTAGTAAATTTTCAAACTCTCTCAAAACAGGAGTATCTTTTAGTCGATCAATATTATAATCACCACAAACAACAAGTTTCTTACATTTGGTAGATAATTTTGCAAGCATAACCGTTAAACGGTTAAAAAATATTTCTATACAATCCCTTTTAGTTTTTGGAGGCCTATATATACATATGATAATTAACTTATGCTCCAACAATTCAATAGCCGAACATTCTATGAGGTTGGATACGCTTACAAGCTTTGCTTCGTGTAGAATCTTAAATTTATGATTTTTACGTACTAGGATACATGAACCACCATTTCTATTTGTTCTTGAGAAATTTGCTGCCATAGTATAATTGGGAATTTGGAGAAATTTTGTATCGTCTGCTATCATATTATGCTCGGTGACACACACTACATCAATTAAATTATTGTTATTGTTAATATTATTTAAATTTACGGTAAATTCATCAGCTTTGTGTAGTAAACCATTAATATTTTGATGAAGTACATGTATTCTGTCATATACGAAAAAAATTGCTATCATTACATTTATCGTTTACGATTAAATTCAATGTATTATCAGATTCTGCTAGTTGCTTACATGCATCATCTACATTCATTGTTTTTATTAAATCTAGGATTAGGTCTTGTAAATCGTAGTGACGTATCGTCGTCACTTTGTAGTGTTTTTTTTTTTGGAGGTCGGTTGTTTTTTTTTTGTAAAAAGTTTTTATTTAAATCGTAGATTCCCTCACCATACTAAGTCGCGCGAAAAAGTCATTATCGTCACGATAATAATGGCGTTTCCATGAAATTCAAGTAATTTGTCGACATGTGTGCTTGAGGCTACTCACGTCAAAGTCCGCGTCATTGAAGCTGTAGACCGCGTTGTAGCCGAGCTGCCGGAAGCGCTTGCGGGCGATGAGCGTGCAGTGGAAGAACGACACGCAGTACAGCAGGCGACGGTACTTCGGAGTCGCGTCGTCGAACTTGTCCTCGTTGATGTTCGCGAACAGACGGACCAGGTTGCCTTTCAGACTCTGCCAAAATTTAATTTATTATAAAGAAAAAAAAATCGGTCAAGAGGAGGATAGTTTCGTAGGATTTAAAATTTTTATCGGCGAGGCCTATATTCGTCAGAGAATTCTAACACTGCGGTGTAGAATATTGAAGTTTCAGGTCAGCGCCATCTCTTGACCGATAGTGGAACTAATGTAATTTTTGTTAATGATTTCTGAGAAGGTGTGTTATTTAGAGACATTGTTTTATTTTCCCTGTAATCATTACATAAACATCTTTTTTCTATGTAAACTTTGGAGATAAGGGGGAGAACGGATTTTTTTTTTTTTTCGTCAAAAGTCGGAAAGTATGCAGCCTAAAAAAAAATTTTTGAGAATGTGCAAATAACGCTCTTTCATATGATACCCCACATGCCCTAATAGCCGCACTTCAAATTTTTAAGATCCTCGTTCAGGCCCTGTTGCAAAAAAAAAAATCTTCCTTATTTGCAAAATAGTTGGGCAAACGTCATCTAAAATTATTCCAAATTTCAAATTGATAGCATTAGTGGTTCTTGAGATATCCAGCTGTGACAGACAGACAGACTGAGTCGCACCATAAGAGTTCCTTTTTACCATATTGGTACGGGACACTAAATAGCTAAAAAAAGATCTGCGTGAGACCGAAAAGGCACCATCTCAGCATAATGCTGTGACAAGTATAGACAAGCCGTTTGCCCAGTGGGATTTCGCATCGGCAACTTTTCGGGAGTCTTACACTGTTTGATCACTGCACCGTGAAGTGGACGTCAACGAGAAACAAGATTATGCAGCCATAGTAAATGCACCGTCGGAGGAGCACGTGACTAAGTACTGACAGCCGCACGGGTCGATCCATCAGATTAAGCTACGCTTGCCGGGGTTGGTCCGTGATGGGTGACTATTTCTACATACCGAGACTCCTCTGTGCCTCGGAAAGCACGTTAAGCCGTTGGCCCCGGCTGTCATTCGTGGATCTTTGACAGTCGTTACGAGTCGTCTGACAACCAGCCTTACCAAGGGGTATCGTATTACCTAGTGGGTTGGGTCAGATAGGCAGTCGCTCCATGTAAAATACTAGTATCCAGCGACATCCGGTTAGACTGGAAGCCGACCCCAACATAGTTGGGAAAAGGCTAGGCAGATTTTGAGTAAATGTACCGTCGCTACTTCGGCGTCGTCATCTCGTCCTCGTTGACGTCCCCTTCACGGTGCGGTGGACAAACGGCCATAGGGGTTAATTTCCAACCGAAGACGGAAAGAGTTTTAATAGCCAGTAGTTCACACTAACCCTGAACCGAAACAGCTAAGCTAGCAAAATTAATGGAGGAAAGCTTTTGCCCAGCAGTGGGACGATGCAGGGTGACGGTAACGTAATATCGTACCTGTGGCGGCTCCGTGGTCATCTTGATGCTCCTCTGCAGCACGTTGAGCGGGAACTTGTCATCAGGCATAGAGGACAGCCAGAGTCTGAAGCGCGGGTGTATTTTGGGGTTGTCCAGACCTCGCAGGGAGCCCAGCCACTCGCACGCCAGGTGGCAGTTCGCCAGGAACACCCAGCCGCCTTCCTTCATGCCGTGGGATAGCAGCCTGGGGCAAGGAACAGGGGCCTAAGTCTACTAATTTACCAAGGTTGCAAAAGTCTCGCCATTATGAGTTTGTGACCACTTAACCCTCTCACTTGGGTGGGTTAAATTATAGTAATTTAAGAGCAAATTTCACCAAACTGTTCATAATCGGACATTAGTAAATCAGCCATTCAAATAAACATCGATGTTAATGGTATTTACGTTCCACCAGAAAAAATAATACCACGATAAGAAACCTGGCGTTAAATTCAGCTCATTTAATTCGAGTAAAATAAGACTCATAATAAAAAAGCATAATACACATTTACAAATAAAAAAAAAAGATTAAAGTAAAATTCAAATTTCTAACAACATTCAAATTGAAATTAAAACTCAAATTAAATAAAATTAGATTAAATAATTGTTCGTCAACGAAAACAACACGTAATAAGTTTGGTTTTTTTTTTTTTTTAAACATCTGTTGGCGTCATGTATCTTTCACTCATAAATCAGTCAGTTGTCAAAGCAACCACAATAAAAAACTGGTACTCCGGGAGTGCCGACAGAAGTGAAAACTTGAACAATTTTACTGTGCAGAAAATACTTTTAATGAGGTTTCGGTAAGGTGTCGCGAGTTCAATTGTTTTTTCTAACTGTATTATTAACAAGATATTGTGTGAGTCTTACCATGCAGGGCTATGTCTGAAAGGCCCTTTTAAAGAAAGAGCCATTGCAGCTTTGAGTTGACCTGTCCCGACAGACGGCATGCATGCTAATACACCAAGTTCGTTCGTGCACACAACACAATGGCAATACATACTTGCTGGCCGTGGGCGCCTGGCCCTGGCCCAGGCTGAGCGACGCGAACCGATCGTACATCTTCACGTCTATGGCCAGCTGGATCAGCGCCGCGGTCGGGTCCACGCCGGGAGACAACACGAATAGCAGGGACGTCTTCCATGTCGACTCTTCAAATGCATACTTGGGAGGAAAACAAAAACACTCAAAAATAGTTCTTCTTATTAAAAAATTAAAAAAAAAACGAAAATACCCGACTGCCACTAAAACTTTCAAAGCAAGCTCACTTTTTGAACAGTCTGATGAAGTTGTTTAAGTTCAATCTCAGATTTGCCACCACTTTTTCTCTCTTTTTTTTTGCGTAAACTTACAGAAATCGTCACGCTAAAAAGTGTTAAAACTTGCGACTGTCTTCTTCTAATTCAAAGGGAAAAAAGAGAGAGAGAGAGAACGCCGGTAAAAAAAGAAGAGTAAAGTGATTAGTGTCGTGGGATAAAATATTGTACACATCGCCCGAGTACACTGCATGCCGGAGAGAGAGAAAGTGTGAATTTGTTCAAAATGATTAGCCAAGGTGACGGCTCTGAAAATTTTGAAATTTTTCATCACAAATGTCGTTTTCATGGTTTTGAGGGTGTTAAAGCCGATAGTAGGGTCGAAATGTAAATCCAAGATGGTGGCTGCAAATATTTTCAAATTTTTCGTCATGGGTATCGTTTTCATAGTTTTCGAGGGTGCTAAAGCCGATAGTGAGGTCAAAATGTAAATACAAGATGGCGGCTGCAAAAATACAAGGTAAAGGTTATTCACTAATTGTAGTTATTGGGGATAAAAAGAAGAAAAATAAAGTAGGAAAGGAGAAATGTCAAAAAAAACTTTGTTACTGGAAATTGAACCTTCAATCATATCTGATTCAAGTGATCTTAAAACCTCAGATCAGAGTAACTAACCGCATTCTAATGTTATTTAAAGCTCAACACACACACAAGGCGGGAGCATGTCGGGTGCGGAGCGGGTCGGAGGCGGGTCGGGAGCGGGATACATATAATACAAGGAATTACAATATAAACAAGCCCACCGTATTGCCGTCCCGACCCGCACCCGCCTTATGTGTGTTGAGCTTTAATGTTCGTGAGTATCTTCGCTTGACGACATACTTATTATAGAATGTTTTTGTAAAAATATAAATAGCTGATATTTATGCAGCTATGTCGGAATTATACATTGTCCTTCAGACCGTATTTCGTCCATGGCGGCCAATCTGAACGGAGACCAGCGGGAGATATTATAGTGCACGAGTGTGTGCGCAGACATAGCTGCACTCTCTTTTCCCTCACTCTCATAGTCCTCAGGGACGGCAACCCAACACTCGCTCTCGCTCCACCAGGCATAGGGCACACGGCACGGAAGAGGTTACTAAGAAATTCCTAATGGAAAACACAATAACACTGTCCGACCCGGGAATCGAACCTAGGACCACGTTCAGCAGTCGTGCAGATCAACGGGGCAGGGGAATTGTTCGTCTGCCGGGGTCGTGGGAAAGTCCGAAAGGGATACCGTGGCCCCTGGCAACATGGCAACTGAAGGAACACTGGTGGATTTTAGTCATGAAGAGTCTGACACGCCCTCCCGCTCCGCCCAGAGCGGAAGAAGTTATTTGAAAATTACCCAAACCCAAAAAAAAGGTTGTTCGTAGTTGATGAAACTATGTGCACTACAAAGATTTAAATCGCTAGATTCACCCTACTGTGATGTACTACAGGACGAATGAATAGAATGTTACCCTAATATCCAGCACGGGCGGCTCCACGTAGCGCGGCCCCAGCACGTTGATTATGAACGTGGTGATGCAGGGCGACACGCGGTCCACTCGCAGAGAGCGCACGAACAGGATCTTCTGGAAGTCGCTGCACTGTTCGTTCCAGTCACCTGGCGATTACGAACGAAAGTCGGGAAAGTGTGGACAGACCAATCCATCATCGCGAGCATCCTTCGCCAGCCGATCCACTGCTTCATTATCTTCCAAGCCAACTTGAGCCGGTATCCATTGCAGTATAATATTCTTATTCTTAGAAATAAGTTTACAAATAGATTTGATCACGCTGTAGACAATCGGAGAACCCCGAAAACTCGAGGTACACCGAGCCAAATGTTGAAGAGCGCTTCTCGAATCACTCAAAATAACATAATTGCCGTTTTCAAATGAGTCAATAAAAGATAACGCTTCATCTATTGCCACAACTTCAGTACGCATTATATTACATTTTGAGTTTACCTTGATCGCACTGCAAAATTGGACTTGCACAAGTATACATTAACGTGTGTGGAATGAATTAGAATTAGCACAAGTATCCGAGCCCTTCGGTTTCACGCAGACTTCTGCAAGTTTAAACTTGCGCAAGTATATAGTAACGTTTATAAAGCTACCATTATTTTCTTTAATCTTACCAATGAGCGGCTGCAACTCGGGCTCGGGGTGCAGGTACCAGTCCCTCCACTCCTTGCTGAGGATCTCGAACATGTCCACCAAGCCGTGGAAGCCGGGCAGCTTGTCCAGCTCCGTGACGTTGTCCCAGCACTCGTCTGGCATCCAGTCTGGAATAAAAGATAGATAGACAAGCCCCAGGTCCCTAGGCACTATCCTAGTTTTTAACCCCCAACCCTACCCTGGGGTCCTAGCGGTTTGTAAAAAATATTTTCGTGTAGTTTCTTGCCCATTCTTCTCCATGCGAAAACTACCTTTTGGAAAGGGCGACTAGGATCAATTAATTTTTTTTGTAAATTTTCGTTCAAAAGTGTCTTTTACGTGCCTTTTCGAAATAAATTATTTGACTTTTGACTTTAACAGCGAATCTGGGGTCCTCAAAGACCCGTAGGTCTAGATATAGATTAGTAGGATATATTATTAGCCTAGTGTTGTGAATATTATTTACTTATTTATACTTTATAGTACTGTAAGGTTTTATTATGAGATGCAATCTCATGTTGTGCAGGCTGGCAAGAACACTCTATGGTATCCGAACATTCGAACATTATATATTTAAATTAGGATTTTCGTATGGTGTGCATTTGTTAATGTAAGAAAAACTAGTTTAGCCCCAGGGCTCCGCTCGCGCCGCGCTTATGTCAATATTATATTGTATTAATAGATTACAATAATATAATTACGCCCTTCTTCTAAAATTTATAAAAATAGTTGTCACAAATGGTGGAGGCGCCCTTTCTAAAGTGTAGTCGTCACATATAGTGGAGGTGCATAATTCTGGAGAGCCGAAGAAAATACGAGATCCACGCCGGAAATAGAAGCTGAGTGGTTTTTTTTTTTTTTTTGTAAAAAGTGCTAGATGGCTCTGCAAATATGCTCTATCCAAGGAACAAGGACCAGAAAACCGAAATTAGGTGTGGCATGTCCCGAAAGCCCAGGGAACATACACATAATATATGCTGGGAGTGTCTAATAATGAAACTGATTTTTTTGTATTAAGGTGGTTTTACACTGGCGAGGCGAGGCGTGGATGGGATGGACGAGAATCGAAATTTGTATGGCAAATTTTTTATCCATGCCCTGCCCATCTTTGGAGTAAAAGGTCTAGATGCGCGAGGATGTGCGAGGCGAGAATTGAAATATTTGATAGGACAATATTGAACTTTATTGCTGTATTTATAGAGTATTTATTTACTTTTTAAAACAAATATACAAATCTCGCACCGGCCATCAAGGACCCGCACGGTCTCTCCGTCAAGCGCTGACTCGTGATGTCTCGCGATGTCACGCGCGGGCACGCGCTGGTACGCGCCGGCTCCCTCCAACCATCGCGAGACGTCTCTGCATACTATATTCTCGTCTGGCTGGCGCGCCAGACACGGCTGGCAGGGCGGCGCGTGATATCGCGAGCCGGTGCGAGACATCACGAGCCGGCGCGAGACATCATGAGCTGGCGCGAGACATCACGAGCCGGCGCGAGACATGGCGAGCCGGCGCGAGACATGGCGAGCCGGCGCGAGACATCACGAGCCGACGCGAGACATCGCGAGCCGGCGCGAGCCAGCACTGGACATCTTTCGGTGTAAAAGGGTAAGCGTGATTTCAATTCTCGCCCATCCCATCCCATCCACGCCTCGCCTCGCCGGTATAATACCTTAAGGCTGTTTAACTACCCATCTCAATAAAAATAGAAGTTATTATAATATTGTGTTCTTTCAAATACATGAACCAAATTATTGGGGTCCTCCTGGACCCCAGTGTAGTAATAGTGTTCCTCCAGGGAAGGGTAGGGTTTAATCTTACTAGTAGGATTGTCCGGCTGCTCTGACCGGTCCAGTACCACTCCGCCCTTCAGCAGGAAGATGTACTCGCTAAAGTTCATCTTGCCGGCTTGGAACAAGATGCGGGACACGATGTGGAATGACAGTAGTAGCTTGTGACGCTCGAATAGGGCTCGGCAAGTGTTTCTATAATTAATGTATCATCATCATCATCAGCCTATAAATGTTCCCACTGCTGGGACTGCGGCCTCCTCTCAGTGAGAGGGGAGCGGGCCGTAATCCACCACGCGGGGCCAGTGCGGGTTGGTAGATGTCACATGTCTTCGAATTTTCGGTTCTAGGACATGCCGGTTTCCTCACAATGTTTTCCTTTGCCGTTTTGAGAATTAATGTATAATTAAATCAATTCTATAAATTTTACTATTCATCTTCAGGGAAACAAGTTCTGTACTTATTATTAACAAAAAAAAAATAACATAACGTCATGATCGGGAAATTTTAATTCATACAATATTATAGCTATCTCGTCATGACGTCACTTCAGGTCACGTGGCATCGCTTGATAAGGACGAGAGTAAGCCGCTGTACAACGGGTTACGATAGAGACAGATATAGAAAAAATACGAAAGCGAAAACGTGATGGAGGAATATTGCACATTTTATTTACTTTTCACCTGTTCCAACTGTATTTGTATTCGATTTTTTATATTCCTATAATAATTTTTTAGAATGATAGTACTTAATATAGTTGACACTTCAGAACCTTGATGTACCAATAGTTAATCTGACACCGATGGAGAAACTGCAGTAGGTACAGCCCATATCTCGATCGAATCAAAGGCTGTCTCGTAGTCCAGAAACGCTAAGCAGAGAGGCAAGTTATACTCTTCGGTTTTCTGTATAGCCTGCCGCAGCGTATTAATGTGATCTACGATGCTAGAGCCTTTACGAAGAAATATCCGGCTTGTTCGGGGGGCTAAGTAGTCAAAACTGCGCGCGAGACTGTTTGTGAAAACTCTTAAAAACAGCTACATAGGCCCTACAATTCTTAAGCAGGGCATTGTCGCTGTTTATTGATCTGCCAACGCCGTCTAGCGAAGGCAGCGTAATCATCTAACCGGTCGGAAAACACTCAGTGAAGTGAAGTGCGTGCGAACAATTTTGAATTGTCATGGTGGTGGACGGAACGGTGAAACTAGGATTAAAATTATTGTCTCATAAAAACTTTTTGTAAAGGTCATTGTGAAAGTTTCAATACAGTTTTTTATAATTACTCTGTGTAGTCGTTCATTTTCCTCCACCTCACACACACTCGTCGCACAAATATACGAGTTTCAAGAAAACCAAAAAGGACGCCTAACAGCCATCTTAGTTCGTGCTTCATGGAAGTCGCAGGGCTTATCAAGGCGCCCTAACAGTCGCCCTTGTTGCCTGACTGCAGCAAAGCTAAAAAAGGAGGGTTATGTGTCTGACCTATATGTATGTATGTGTGTATATCCGTCTCTATGTTCCCTCGTATCTACTAAACGGCTAAAGCGATTTTGATGAATGATATGACGTTAGATTCGTCTTAATCACTCACTATATATTAAAACCAAAATGGCGGATTTCAGCGCCAAAATGTAAAAAATAAAAACTTCCTAACCTATCGAGTGGGGTATCAAAATGAAGGGTTATAAAATGTGATTACAAAAATATATACAAATTATATGTTTAAATGTAATTTGTAATTAAAATTGATAAAACACTTAAAAACCCGACTGTAAAAATACATAACTGAAGAAAAACAAGCATGGTATCGCAAGCGGGCACAAACAAAAGTTACACCTTATTTCAGGTTATTGGTTGCCTACGATACCAAAATTCTATTGATTATAATGCAAATTTTTCTCTTTTCAGTTAGCCGACGTTCGCACAGACGTAATAAAATCGCGGCGGGATTTTATCGCGCACTGGATTTACAACTCTCGGTGTTAAGCCGAGCGTAGAGAATTCAACGCGCTGGGACGCACTCTTCCCAGCGCGTTGTAAAATCACTGTTGGATTTTCAACTCTCGGCGTTAAGCAGAGCGTTGAAATTCCAGTGCACGAAAAAAAATCGCCGCGATTTTATTACGTCAGTGCGTACGTCGGCTTATGTGTTTTTCTTTTTTTTTTGCAGTCGGGTTTTTGTTTTTTTTTTTAAGAAGAGTACCACCACACCTCTTCTGCGCCTCGTAATCACTCACTAATGGGAATTAGTAACACATTTAACTGAATTTAGGTTTCAACTTCATAACCCACAGTTTTTTTCAACAAATATTGTTTATATTTTAAATTATAATTGAAACAACATCAACGAAAACTGAGGTTATAAAATTAACCTAAATTGAGAAATGTAAACATCTTTATGACTATGACTCAAAATTAGAATTTTGGGTTTAAGTATTCAAAATCTAATTAAAGCAATCAATGTGTAAGTGACAGTACAAATTGCCATCCATAGGTACAGTATTTCTATTTTCTTATTGTCCGTCGGGTATCATCGCATTTCCGAATACAAACGAATGCTAATTTCCATGTCCATCAATTATTAGATTTATCGTGTATAATAATTTGAATTCAGAACTAAGTACTTTATTGTTGTTTTGTTTTGATTTCCGTGTGAACTATACAGAGCTGTAAAAGTAGTTTCCTACATTGATGTAAATCAAGGATTCGCCCTCGCCATACTTACGTCGCGCGAAAACTGTCACTCCCTAAATTGTGCGACGTGGCTCATTTGCGAATCATTTCCTCATTCGTCACAGTTCGTAACACATCGGAGCAACTTTCTCGTTTTTAATACACATAGCTGTACAAAGATGCCTTCTTGTGCCTTCAGGAAATGTACCAACAACTCCAAAAATTCATATAAAACTGAAGGTATTACTTTCCATGCGTATTTTTTTTTTTTCAAATTTTTTACGATTTCTAAAATAAATATTATGACGGAAGATGACAAGTAACAAAAATTACGTTCCCGTGACAACGAACGATAGGGTGGTGTAACGTTGACAAAAAAAGTTTGAAATGTGAATTAGGAAGTATGGAGGTTACATGCCATTATGATTTAAAATATTTTAACTGCCGGATTTTTTAATGTCTTTCTTTTTTTAGATTAACTTTGAAACTATGTTTTCGAATACAAAATTATAGGTACTTAAACAATTATTATAAAACGCGACTTGCTTCGAAAGCACAGCGTGGGCCCTTCGCCTGATCTCTCTCCGCCATCCCGTCAGACTATGAGTGTGAGGAAATGAAGATTCCACCTATTCAAGCACGTCGAAAGAATCCAAGGAAAGTAGCGTGAATAAAGGCGCAGCACAAAATTTTGTCTTTCAACCTTAAGGCGTGAAAAGGTAACAGACGGACAGTTACTTTCGGAGTTAAAATATTAAATAGATGTACTGATGATGAATCACTATTTGTATTTAACTATTAAGTTCCCACAAGAAACATGTGTTAAAGAAAAATGGATTCAAATAATCCAAGAAGAACAAAGAGACGATGAATGGTTGCCAACCAAATACAGCCGCATTTGGTCACCGCATTTGATCAGAGGTCCGTGGATCGGAACCACGCTCTGCTACCATTTTAAGATGGTAACAAAATAATGTATCTGTGGAACCAGCAGAGCAATCTTGTATTAACTATGTGAACTAATGTTGAAATAAACTTAGTCTATGCGAAACAGCCATTGTTTTAATAATTTTAATGATGATATGTTCTACTAGACACAACATTATAAAAACAAATATTTTATTTTTACATTTGCACCTCCTTTTAAAATTAAGTATTCTTTTCAAAACGAGTATGCTGACCGTACAGCGACAATTCTCTACGTCATTGTGTGACAGATGACAACACATGCACAAATGCGGTCATCTTTTGACGCGGTAAGGCGTACTCGTATCCTTCGATGTAAATCGATGGTTTCCTATCTGTAGTGCCTGCGACTTTAGCAGCTTTCCTAACATTTTTTAAAATAAATTACAATAATTAAAAGAGTATTAACAACTATATATACTTGTTAATACTCTTTTAATTATTGTAATTTATTTAAGTATTAACAACCCTATATACTAGAAGAGCTCGTGGCTAAGTACTAACAGCCGTACGGGTCGATCCACCAGGTTAAGCTACGCTTGCCAGGGTTGGTCCGTGGATGGGTGACCATTTCTACATACTTTTTTTTTTGGGTGGGAAATCATCAAATAACTTCTCCCGCTCTGGGCGGAGCGGGAGGGCGTGTCAGACTGACTAAAACCCACCCGCGTTCCTTCAGTTGCCGTGTTGCCAGGGGGGCCACGATATCCCTATCGGTTTTCTTCGAACCCCCGGATTTCTACATACCTAGACTCCTCCGTGCCTCGGAAAGCACGTTAAGCCATTGGTCCCGGCTGTCATTTGTGGATCTTTGACAGTCGTTACGAGTCGTCAGAAGCCCGAAAGTCTGACAACCAGTCTTACCAAGGGGTATCGTATTACCTAGTTACTGGGTTGTGGAGGTCAGATAGGCAGTCGCTCCATGTAAAATACTGGTATTCAGCTGCATCCGGTTAGACTGGAAGCCGACCCTAACATAGTTGGGAAAAGACTAGGCAGATTTTTTTTTTACAACTCTATATAGGTACTTCCAAGTCGATTGAGAGCGTCTGGTCTGCACCAAGTGCAAAGCAGTTGAAGTTTTCCAAGGGACATTAAGAAAATAGAAATACAGTACGTTTTCTGATACATTTGTCGTCAGATACTTTTTGAACAAACTTTAGATACTAACTTGTAAACAGCATAAGTATGGAACTCATTGAGATTATTGATCCTGTCTTCAACCTCGACCGCTTTAGGACTGCGGTCTATAGAGTACATGAACAGGTCGATGTAGGCATCCAGGGAGAACTGGTACATCGGGTCTATGCGCGACAAGTCGTTCAGCGCGAAGAACAACACGGAAGCGCGCACCGCCGTTGGCACGTAGGCCTGACGAAGACAAAAATAGGTTATTTCATACAAGGTGTAATTTAAACAACCCGAAAAAAGGAGTCGTTTTACTGCAATATCAACATAAAATTCGTGAAAAACAAAAAACATTTTTAGGGTTCTGTACCTCAAAAGGAAAAAACGGAACCCTTATAGGATCACTCGTGTGTCGGTCTGTCTGTCACAGCCAATTTGCTCCGAATCGAATGGACCGATTAAGTTGAAATTTGGTACACATATGTATTTCTGTGACCCAAACAAGGACGTGTAACGTAAATAAATGAATTTTGAATATGGGGGTCACTTTTGGGGGGCAAATATGGAAATTAATAAAAAAAGTTTTGCGAACTGACCGTCACCGTGTGACATATTAAATGAAAGGGCTTATTGCGAGGTTCTCAAATATATAATATTTTATCATTTTAAAATAAATACATTTAAAGATATTTAAGAAAATAGATGAATATTGACCATTCCCTTATCTCCGAAACTAAAGAGCCGAAAATTTTGAAAAAAAAAAACGATAATTGTTCTTTATTCATAGATTGCAGAAAAACCTATAAGAAGTCTATGGTCATAAAATAACATGGTAACTATCTCAATATTGTGCGTACATTTGCAGTTGGAATGTATGGGAGAACATGTTTTTCAACTACAATGTTAAATTTGTATTTGGGAAAAATTCATCCCAACTACGGAACCCTTCATTGTGCGTGGTCCGACACGCACTTGGCCGGTTTTTTTTAGTTATCGTGATCGACATTTGTATGGAACAGCAGATATTTTTGAACCCAATAATTACGTCAGTTGTTTTTAGGGTTCCGTAACTCAAAAGGAAAAAACGGAACCCTTATACGATTACTTCGTTGTTTTCTCAGGAACACGTAGAGGTATAAAGTTGAAATTAATATCAAATAAGGTCTACGATCCCTTGGAGCTCTAAAAAGATCAAGCTTCTAAGTGAACATATTTTGATACTCGCAAATAAATCAAAACCTTTAGGGCTCAGTTGACCTAGAATCATTAGCAAGAAGCAAAGTTTCACAGCACAAATAAAGGAAAAGTCCGAAAATCCATAATTTGTAGTGTTATCATTTTTTTTTTTTTTTTTGATTACGTATTAATTTATATTTGCAGTTGGAGAATTTACCGTGACGATTATCGATGATTATTTGATTATCGATGTACGGGAGAACATTTTTTCAACTACTAAGGTTTTGTTCTTGGGATAAAGAGCGTGAGAGGGCGCTGCCGTCACGTTTACTTCGACTACGAGATTTAAAATTAATTAAAAATAGTTAATGTACTTGCTTTGTTAAATTGTTATGTTTAAAGTGTTTAATTAGAAACAATATATCAGTGAAAGTGTAGTCGGCAAACAATTTCAACGCATTAAGTAAATCAATATAATTAAAACAACGAATTGTCAAAAGTCTAAAATAAACAACAGTTAAGCGCCAATTGTGTATAGAACAGACTTATACAAACAATTACAAAGTTATAGGTGATAATAAAAGTGATAAGTGCTAAAAAAAGTGATAAAAAACTATTTTGAATATAAGGTACATTCAACACAAAGAAAACGACCTTTGCTCCTTCGCCTATTCAAATCCATTCTAACGAACTTTATTTTTTACTGTACACGAAGAATCTATACGATTATTTCGACTACAATTCTAAGTGGTCACCTGGCTCGACGTGCAAAGTGTGCGACTCAAGTGTAGTAGTACTCGATGTGTCGGAGGTTCAAATCCCGGGTGAACTGTCTCTTTTTGTGATTTCCTCTTGATTGTTTCGTACATATTATTACACAAAAATATTAAACAGCGATTAGCAGCTGTATCAGGCAAACACAATGTCATTGAAGAACGTTTCAAAGAATACCAACAGTAGCCGCAAGATGGCAGCACTTGTAGTATGCTATAAATGCAAAAAACACGTAGATATAAAAACTACTGCATTATGTTCGGTCTGTAACAATAGATATGAACCAGATTGTATTGGATATCCAGAACAAACATACAGGATGATGGATCAAGATTCAAAAAAAAGGTGGAAATGCGTAACTTGTATTAAAACCAAAGATACAATTAGCAGCAATCCATCGAACATAACGCTGAGAAATAAAAAAAAAGCTGTTAAAACACCATCACCGGAACAGACCAATGTAACAAAAAAAGACCAGTCCATAGCAGCGTCACAGATCTTGGATTCGCATATACTCACTGACTACAATACATCCTATGAATCGAATTGCACACCAACAAAAATGACAAAAAGTTTAGATGGAACATCATCAGAACTAATTTCAGACTTAGTATCTATGTCAGAAATGAAAGATACTATATCCCAATTAACCGTTAAACTCGAAACCACGGAATTCGAACTTGATAAAACATTACTAGAAAACAGCAATCTTCAAAGACAAGCAAATAAGTTAACTGCTGAAATTAACATGTTAAAATCATTATGTCAATCCATTTCATTACCAGATACTATTTCTCGTAGTAATATTAAAAAGAAGAGGCATTCTTTAGCACACTGTACGGCATCCACCCCTTCTTCACCTATATTACATTCTTCAAACGTTGACAGTATTTACGAAGATAAAACAATATCTCTGGGAAAAATAATTGAAGATCTACAGCAGCAGTTGAATAGCGCTAACCTTGAAATTTCATCTTTAAAAAAACAAATAGAGACACTGTCGCAGTGCTTACAAAATAAAAGCGTGGCATCGAACCTGACAATGATTCCTGCAGTCAATACCTGCACCTATTCCATCCCAGAACGAAAACCCAAACACAGACCCGAAAGAAGAATATTTATATTCGGTACACAACAATGTGTCGGCTTGGCTTCAGCCTTACTGCATTCAAGAACTAACACTAAGTACCAAAAATACGGAATCTTTGCGGAAACGAAGCCAAATGCGAAATGTCATGACATAATTCAGAACTGCTTAAAAACAACATTACATCCTAATGATAAACTAGTGGTATGTGTGGGGGAAAACGATTATAAATTAAGGCAAGTTCTGTCACCATTAGAAGGTTTATTGGACACATTTTATAATAATAGGATTATTGTACTAAATGTTAGTAATAGTCACTTCTTAAATGTCTCAAAATTGAATGATGGTATAGAAAACTTATGTAAGATGTTTAAAAAATGTCATTATCTTGATTGTGGACATTTTACATTATCAGAGGCTTGTAAGTCTATAAATTATGTGATAGATTGTAACGACTACAATGAAAACTACTTGTGCCCAAGGAATATTAGGAAATTTGTAATGCGTAATCAACCAAGCAGCAATGTAGCCATTAGTAACAATACGCCTAAAAAGGGAACGATCCCTTTTTATTTTAATATACAATATTGTAATAAAAATAAACAACCAGTAAACCCAGCCGTATCTATCGGGAAGGTAAGCAGAGGTACAATACCTTTTTACTTCCCTGTATTAAGAAATAAAGACGATTTTTTTCGTGCCTAAAGCCCATACGTTCAATATTCTGCATCAAAATATTGCTAGTATTCTATCAAAACGGGAACTGTTAGAAATAACAATCCAGGAGTTACGAGTAGCACAAAAAGAGCCTAACGTAATTTGCTTGTCGGAAACTTTTATAAAGAAAGGCTATGAGAGCTATATCAAAATATGTAACTATCAGTTAGCTTCAAGTTTTTGTAGAGAAAAACAAAGAGGAGGAACCTGTATCTTAGTAAAAAAAGGCATTCCTTTCAAAGATTTATCTTATATACAAAATTATGCTACCCAAAACACATTTGAAGCTTGTGGCATAGAGCTTGAATGTTATAAGTTGCTTGTTATTTGCGTCTATAGAACTCCAAACTCAGATCCTACTCAGTTCTTATGTAAATTAAATAATCTTTTGAACTACCTAACTAATAAATACAAGTCCAAATTTCGTCTAGTAATAACCGGTGACTTGAATATAAATACGTTGAAAAAAGGTAACGTTACTAATCACCTACGAGACATATCCTACAATTATAACTTGAAAATTCACATTGATGTGCCTACGCGCAAGTCATCTTGCATAGACCATATTCTTAGTAATATTCCAAATGCTTCCGCTTCAGTTTTGCCTCTCTATCTCTCTGACCATGACACAGCCCAAATGTTGAGTTTTCCTATAAATGAAAAGATTCAAAAATGCTCATCTTATCATATATATAAAAGAGATTACAGTTTGGACAATGTTCGTAAGTTCAAAGAATGTTTAAATAATTTATCGTGGTCACACATATACATCTCAAATGATGCAAATATATTTAGTGAGTTTCATGAACTGCTATGCTTATTCTACAATCTTTGCTTCCCAAAAGTAAAAGTAAAAATAAATAACAATAATTCAAATAAAAAAAATTGGATAAGTAAAGGCTTAAAGAAATCTTGTAAAAAAAAACGTGTACTAAGATATAAATACTATAAAAATAAAAATGCAAATAACAAAATTAATTATATGACATATTCCAATATTCTAAAAAAATGTATAATTAATTCAAAAAAATGTGCAAATATTAAATATATAAACAAGAGTGAAAACAAATGTAGGGCTACGTGGGCAGTAATTAAAAATGAAATGCACGATACAAATTGCATAGGAAATATGGAGAAAATTACAGTTAACAATACAACACTAACAAATCCTATTGAAATTGCCACCGCCTTTAATAATAATTATATTGATTTATCACATGCGAGCAGTCAGGAAAGCATAAAACCTCGTATTAGTGCATCCGTTAACTCGATGTTTTTAAAACCTATGGAGGAAAGCGAGGTTAGACGAGAAATACTGTCATTGTCTAATTCCAATTCTGTGGGCTATGATGAAATCAACACTAAAATTATTAAAGAGTGTACCAATCAACTAACTGCTGTTCTGACATATTTAATTAATTTATCGTTTGCATCGGGAACTTTTCCTGATGCCCTGAAATACTCGATAGTCAAGCCTTTATATAAAAAAGGAGAAAAATCTGATATTAATAACTATCGTCCTATAACGTTAATACCCATATTATCCAAAATATATGAAAAGTGCATGTATAGAAGAATAATTGACTATTGTGATAAATTTCATATAATTAGCAAAGAACAATATGGCTTTCAGAAAAACAAGTCCACCACTTTGGCAATATTCTCCCTGGTAAAGGCTGTAGTTACTAATATCAATAATAAAAATCTGACCACTGGGCTATTTTTTGATGTCTCAAAAGCCTTCGATTTAGTTTCTCACAATCTGTTGCTCAAAAAACTTGAACTTGTAGGTATCAGGGGTCCTACACTTCAGTGGATAAAATCATATCTCAGTAACCGACAACAACGAGTCATTATTGATAAAATTGATGAAAATCAAGTTAAGGTGCCTTTTTCATCAGAATACGAGCACAATACATGTGGTGTACCACAAGGAAGTGTACTGGGGCCTGTCCTGTTCTTGCTGTACATAAATGATATTATTAATATAACTGACCACCGATGTATATTATTTGCTGATGACATAGCTATTATTATAGCGACAGAAAAATGTAACAATTTTAGAAATAATCATGAGACTGACATTAATAATACTATAGATAAATTAATACAATGGCTTGACATAAATAATTTAAAAATAAATCTTAATAAATCTGTTTATATTAATTTCAATAAATGTAATAATCCTAAATATAATATTAAACTAAACGTATCAAAAATTAAAGAAGTAGCACAAACGAAGTTTTTAGGTGTAATTATTGATGAAAATTTGAATTGGAAAGAGCATGTGGATAACGCTGCAAAGAGAATAAATAAATTTGTATATGCTCTTAAACAAATCAAAAATATTACAAACTTAAAAACAGCTCTCATGACCTATCATGCATATGTAGAATCGGTACTACGTTACGGGCTTATAATATGGGGAAATAGTACCGATATAAACCGAGCATTTGTTGCTCAAAAAAAGTGCATTAGGGCAATTTACGGAATGCACTCGGAGGAATCTTGTAAACCCATATTTAAGAAACTAGGTTTGTTACCGCTGCCGTCGCTTTATATATTTGAAACATGTATTTTCGTTAATAAACATAAAGACCTGTTTATATCAGCCAATGATATTAATCCAAGGAGCCGGCGTGATCCACAGAGACTCGTTCTGCATGATCTTCCCAAGCTTGCTAAATATAATAAAAGCTGCTTATATAATTGTGTTAGTATATATAATAACATACCGAGTAGCATAAAAAACTTAAACTCCAGATTATTTAAGGGAAAATTGTTTGACTGGTTAACCTTGAAAAATTTCTATAGTCTTAAAGAATTTATGGATAACAAATTCTCATGTTAGTATTAAGTGAACATATGCATGCTAAGTACAATTCTGGCAAAACATGTAAGATCTTTATTGTAAATTATTGTAACACCATGTATACCATGTTTTATGCAAATAAATACTTACTTTACTTTACTTTACTTACTTTAAATGTTCATTCCAACTACGCAACCCATGAAGGGTTGCGTAGTTGGATATATTTAGTAACCAGTAGCCTAATTGCGTAATACAACACAATCACAATTTGTTTCGATTTGAAACAGATTTCTAATCCATTGCTTCATAAGTTGGAAAAAAAATCTGTTCAACAACGTAAATAACGCAATGAATGTTGTTAAAATGTCAAAATGAAACAAATCTCGCAAAATTGTTTACGAAAATAAATTACGCAATTAGGGTACTGTTCCGCTTAGCTATTTCTAAAAAGCCATAAAAAAAGTCCTGAAAGAAATCGACACGTGTTTCACCTCTCAACAAGGCATCCTCAGGATGACGATTGACTTGTCGCGAACCCAAACACAGCGTGTTGCCACACCGAGCGCTGAACGCAGAGATTTGTCGATTTCTTTCAAGAGTTTTTTATGGCTCTTTAGAAATAGCTAAGCGGAACAGGTTACTAAATATTTCCACGTGTTGTATTTTATAATGGATTTCCGCAAGGTCACGTATGGATCAATTAACTATCTATTCCTTCCTATACCTATATTGGTGAGATTTTGCCAGACCTCTCCTCCCCTTCATTTGGAGTTTTTTATAATAATGGAGGGTCACAATACAGCCAAGGTACTCACCGCTCTAGCAGTATCGATCTCCTTCTCTGTGACCTGCGAGGTGATGAGGGCCTCCTTGACATCCAGCGAGGTGCGCTGCGAGGTCTGCAGCGTCACGAACAACTCCTCGTTCTCCAGGAGAGGAACTTGAGACTCGTACATAATGCGGAGGAGGTCATTTTCGAGGTCCATCTGGTGAGGAAGGGGTTTGTGATTAGGAGGCTGTAAAGACCGTTTTGTTAAACTTTATACATAGTCTTTATAATGTGCACATATCGAAATGAGGGAATCTATGCTTCATTTTAACGAAGGCAAAAATATTTTAAAAAAATCTAAATATTTTTTATGTTTTTTTTTGTAACAAAACGGTGTAACTTTTAAACTAAATGATTTATCGCGGTGAAACAAACTCCATAATGATTGGAAGTAATTAGGTGTCCTCATAAAATGAAAATTGTGGAAAAAAACTACCCTCAATTGAAAATAGACATGTTTTTTTTAGCAAAAATCTGTTTTTATCACATCAATTTTTACAATAATCGTAAAATTTCTCAATAAGATGCCAAATAGAAAAAAAAAAACAAAAAATAATTTTGATGTCTTTTTATATTTTTTCCGTCGATAAAATTAAGCATAGATTCGGGATCATTTCGATATGTGCACATTATAAAGACTCACACTGTATATGCCTGTATTCCCCGAAGGATAAAGTCTTATAAGTACACCCACATTTCACCTATTTTGTTAAGTATTACATCAATAGCAGCACAGAAAGATCGATTTTATGATATGTCACCATTGCACCCGTAGATGGATCGCTAGTAAAATAATCTACTTAAATCTTCTACTCTCGAAATTCAAATTTTCTTAAGTTTTTTGTAATTTCTAGGTCAGTGTCAGGTTGTATCTTGATAAGAATACGATTCGCGACCATAACAAATACGTATTTTACAGAATTGTAATCATTAGAATCATTAATACATCTCTCTAAGTTAGATTTATTCCATAAGAACAAATCTCTTATGGAAAAGTTCTTATGGAACAAAAAATCTGCAATTTGGAAAAAAAAAACCTAAGAAAAGAATTTCGCCGGCTACCAATACAGATCCTCCTTAACAAAAATCTTAAATTCTTTCGCTGACAAACAACGCATGGTCTTAAACTCTGCTCGAGCTGCGGAAGCTCCTTGCGCACCACGATGATATAATATAATAGTATACTCACCAGCACTTTCTTGTTGTGCGCTATGGAGAGCACGAGCGTGTCCTTCATCTGCTCGAGCTGCGGCTCCTCCTTGCGCACCACGATGATAATTATAATATAATAGTAACCTCACCAGCACTTTCTTGTTGTGCGCTATGGAGAGCACGAGCGTGTCCTTCATCTGCTCGAGCTGCGGCTCCTCCCTGCGCACCACGATGATAATTATAATATAATAGTATACTCACCAGTACTTTCTTGTTGTGCGCTATGGAGAGCACGAGCGTGTCCTTCATCTGCTCGAGCTGCGGCCGCTCCTTGCGCACCACGATGATAATTATAATATAATAGTATACTCACCAGCACTTTCTTCTTGTGCGTTATGGAGAACACGAGCGTGTCCTTCATCTGCTCGAGCTGCGGCTCCTCCTTGCGCACCACGATGATAATTATAATATAATAGTATACTCACCAGCACTTTCTTGTTGTGCGCTATGGAGAGCACGAGCGTTTCCTTCATCTGCTCGAGCTGCGGCTCCTCCCTGCGCACCACGATGATAATTATAATATAATAGTATACTCACCAGCACTTTCTTGTTGTGCGCTATGGAGAGCACGAGCGTGTCCTTCATCTGCTCGAGCTGCGGCCGCTCCTTGCGCACCACGATGATAATTATAATATAATAGTATACTCACCAGCACTTTCTTGTTGTGCGCTATGGAGAGCACGAGCGTGTCCTTCACCTGCTCGAGCTGCGGCTCCTCCTTGCGCACCACGATGATAATTATAATATAATAGTATACTCACCAGCACTTTCTTGTTGTGCGCTATGGAGAGCACGAGCGTGTCCTTCATCTGCTCGAGCTGCGGCTCCTCCTTGCGCACCACGATGATAATTATAATATAATAGTAACCTCACCAGCGCTTTCTTGTTGTGCGCTATGGAGAGCACGAGCGTGTCCTTCATCTGCTCGAGCTGCGGCTCCTCCCTGCGCACCACGATGATAATTATAATATAATAGTATACTCACCAGTACTTTCTTGTTGTGCGCTATGGAGAGCACGAGCGTGTCCTTCATCTGCTCGAGCTGCGGCCGCTCCTTGCGCACCACGATGATAATTATAATATAATAGTATACTCACCAGCACTTTCTTGTTGTGCGCTATGGAGAGCACGAGCGTGTCCTTCATCTGCTCGAGCTGCGGCCGCTCCTTGCGCACCACGATGATAATTATAATATAATAGTATACTCACCAGCAATTTCTTGTTGTGCGCTATGGAGAGCACGAGCGTTTCCTTCATCTGCTCGAGCTGCGGCTCCTCCCTGCGCACCACGATGATAATTATAATATAATAGTATACTCACCAGCACTTTCTTGTTGTGTGCTATGGAGAGCACGAGCGTGTCCTTCATCTGCTCGAGCTGTGGCTCCTCCTTGCGCACCACGATGATAATTATAATATAATAGTATACTCACCAGCACTTTCTTGTTGTGCGCTATGGAGAGCACGAGCGTGTCCTTCATCTGCTCGAGCTGCGGCTTCTCCTTGCGCACCACGATGCCCAGCAGCTGCGCCGTGAGCCCCTGCTCCTTCACCGCGAAGTTCACCATCGTCGTCTTTGTTAGGGTTTCTGGTGTGTAGACTGGGTTGCCTGGTGGGAAAATACATGCTGAGCTTAACACAGCACTTAAGGCCGAATATTAGGCAAAAGCGATTGTCTCACGAATACGAGATCGTTGCGCTCATTTATCTGAACATGACATACTCGTGCTATTAATCAAGTCGCGTACAGTTCGACTATTTTCTTAATGTCCCTCGTGAATTTGTCGATAAAACTGTTTTCTTGGGAATCACGCTCTATTCAAGGCTGCAATGCAAAGTTCAGCAGCATATGCTGTGAGAAAAATCCGTCTATTTCAGTTACTTTCATAGTATCATGTCTTACGGTATTTTACTATGGGGACGGGCTGCAGATATCGAGTTATTAACATCATGACGGTACCTTGTCAATATATCTATAAAAATATCATGTACGTAAGGAAACATCTAAGTCTTTTCAGTAAAAGAGCTGATAGACACAATTATAGGACTAGAAATAGGGACCAATTAGTTCAACCGGGTTTCAGACTGGCTAAAGTAGACTCATCCTTCATGGGGTGCTGTTTAAAATGTTATAATAAAATACCTTCCCACATACTCCAACTGAACGAAACGAAATTTAAATCATGTATAAAACGCACACTATGCTGCCAAGCATATTATAAGTTGGGGGATTACATCGCTGATAAAAATGCTTGGCTCAACGCTGGTCGAGCTCCACAAGGGCGCATAAACTAATTAATTAGCATTCGAAAGTATTGTTGCAGCTGCTGAAGATTGTAAAACTATCTTTCCTTTGTATAAATTCAATCTCTTTGTATTGTAATTATATGTATTATATATAATAAAATTATGAAAAATAATTGCATATCACATGTGTGAGCACTGTGACCATGTTGTACATTCCATAAAGCTACCATTTACGTACGTATGTATTGTACGTCTTTCATTGACTTGAATGTGCCCTGGCAGCTGAGAGTATGTCATGCTCACGCAAATGTCTCACTGATGGTGGCGTGTGTATTGGATTATTAAGTTCCCTTCAAAATGGTTGAGCTAAATGGTGCTGATTCATGCGTCATGTTCGTGAACGGGCGCCGTCACTAGGGACTGGTCATCTCTTAGCTGCCACGGTTTATTCTAATTTATTTAAATTTTTGAATTGTTATTATATTTTTATTACGGACGCTTTTAACGTGCACGTCTTTCTACATTGTTCTCACATGTATAAGTTCAACACGAATGATGTAACCAATATTTTGTAACAATATTTTGATTTAAGAGTGTCTGTGGAGTTTCTTGCCCGTTCTTCTCCATAGGTACCTAACTACGCTTTGGAATGGGCAACTAGCTTCATTTTTCTGACTGACCGACCCCTTGACAATTCAAAAGTACCTGTAATTGGTTTATTTGAAATAAATGCTTTGAGTTTGAGTTTGAATCATCGCATTTCCGAATACAAACGAATGATAATTTCCATTTGTTCATCAATTATTAGATTTATCGTGTATAATAATTTGAATTCAGTTCTAAGTACTTTACTGTTGTTTTATTTTGATTTTCATGTGAAAAATAAACTTTTTTCTTATCAGTCGTGCGTGCGACTTTAGCAGCTTTCCTACCATTTTTTAAATAAATTACATTAATTAAAAGAGTATTAACAATTCTATATACTTCAAAGTCGATTGAAAGTGTCCGATCTCCACCAAGTGCAAAGGAAATCCGACGACTGACGAAACACGTTTGTTTGCCCAGGGACATTAAGAAAATAGTTGTACTGTATGTTCGTCATTATTTAGGTAAACGATCGCTCAATCGCATATTCGCGCGATAGTCGCTTTCGGTTAGGACGCAACGTTAGCGCCATACACTCTTATAGCAGGTCAATCCGAAACAAAAGTTTAATAAAGTTTTAAGTGACGTATCAAGCAATTTCATACTGTATGCAGTGCTATCAAACTTCTTGCCCGCACTTAACTGTCCAGTAAGTGATTATGGTACAAGTCGGGGCACGAGTCGTGAGCACAGCTCGCGCATGTTACAAATTCGGCCAATGACAGTAGCCGATGACACGCGAGAGGTCCAATAGGCGATGAGCATCGACTGACGAACCAATCGCGTGCAGCTCGGCGCCCCCCGGCTTCTTCATTCCGCCAAACAGACCGAATTTAACTATTGCGCAGTGTCAGTTTGTGCTCACGACTCATGCCTTGTACTGTACGGCCCTAAGTTACTAAAACGAATTATTCGACATCTCTCGAGGCTCTCGTTAGGCGGTTGGATCAAGGGCCCGACTCAGAAGGCAGAACTCCTCGATACGGCTCGCATTTTGAGGAGTATCCTGTCTCTAGAGCCCTCTTTCAAAGAAATATTTAAAAATGAGTTTTATATGGAAAATAATTGTAAAATAATAAGTTACTTTCCCAACCATTCAATTTAACCTTTTGTCTACCAAGGATAAAACAAGAAGGAAGAATAATAACAATCAAGAACAATAGAATCAATGTGTCTTATTGCTCGGATATAGGGTTACCATCCGTCCGGATTTGTCCAGACTAGTGATGGGTCGATAGAATAATTATTATCTCTCTGATCGAGAATATTCAGCAAGATTCTTTTTGTTCGGCCTTGTCATTTGTTTGGAATTAACGACTGAAGAGGACTTTGTTTTTACAAAAAAAATATTTGCATAATCAGCATAATGTTCCCACTGCTGACACATGCCTCCTCTTTGTGAGAGGGAGAGGGCCGTAATCTACCACGCGGGCCCAGTGCGGGTTGGTAGATGTCACATGTCTTCGAATTTTTTGTTTCTAGGACATGCCGGTTTCCTCACGATGTTTTCCTTCACCGTTTTGAAAGCAGTGGTGATGAAATTAAATACACAAAGTAAAGCGCCTGCCTGGATTCGAACCCACCACGACCTAAAACTACTCTTAAGTCGGGGCCGTTACCACTGGGCCACTACTGCTCTCAAAAAGCTTTTATTGCTACTAAAAAACAAACCGGCCAAGTGCGTGTCGGACCACGCACATTGAAGGGTTCCGTACATGGAATGAATTTATCCCAAGAACAAACTCAATAGTGTAATTAAAAAACATGTTCTCCCATAAGGAATGTATGGAAGAACATGTTTTTTCAACTGCAAATGTATTTAATATTCGATTATTGGTCGATTATTAGTCGTTAACTTGAAGAGCCTACTTAGCTGTGAGTTTTACTTTTTTTTGTTTTGCATCTCGTTTCTAGCTGACCTCTGAGGTTATGACTACTTAACCGGGCTATAATGTGACAGTTTTCCTTTTATTTTCGTTATATAATACTACTGCTGTGAAGTTTTCCACATATCCAGAATCAACCAATTAGCTGGCAGGGGGAGGGGTCACTCGACTCAAAATTAAAAAATTTGCACTTTAAAGCTTATTATTTCGCAACCCTGAATCCAAAAATGACAACAAAACACAACATACACACACAACACACATGAAACTCGCAATATTTTTGAACGACCTTTCCAACGATACCCCACACCATGGAATAGCCGAGAAAAAAAAACATCCTCATTTTACGTGTATACTAAAAAAAATTTTTTTCATAGTCTTATATTACCACTTTGTCGGCGTGATCAATTTGTATACTTTTGCAAAAAATCAGCTTTCTAGTACTAAACTATAACTCTATATATAATTAAAATTCAAAGTAAAATGTCCGGACTCTTTTGCTTTCCAGCTTTTTGTCTTTTTAATTTTCGAAACCTTACACGGCTAGGATGCGTTAGTAAAAAAATAAATACGTACAGTGCGTTCATTATAACTTGACCCGTGACGCAATTGATAGCACTGAATTTTAAACAGCTGAGTTTCAATATTAGGGCTAAGCGTATGCCGAGACGCAGGTGACGCAGGTCCACGCAGCGCAGGGCAGAGCAGATTTTGTAATGCATTAACGTACTGACAGCTGCGTACGCTGCGACGCAGGCACGTGCGACGTAGACATGTGTCTGTCCTGCTCTGCGTCTCGTTATAGAGCCGGCACAGATTTCTGCGCGACGCGTGCAGGTCGTCTCTTGTTTTTTACCACTGATGTTTCAATGATAGATTGTTTGTACTAGCTAGGACGCGAACATGTCTGTGTAGCTGCGTCGCAGCATACGCTCGCGGCCTATGTCTGCCTCGCCTGCCCTACCCTGCAAAATCTGTCCTGTGCTGTGCTGCGTCACCTGCGTTTCAGCATACACTTAGCCATTTAGAGTTCAAAATGGCGACTGACAAAACAGTACTATCAATCTCATGACTGCAAAATGTAGTCCTACCAATCGACAAGTTATAATGAACACACTGTAGTAAACTCACCAAGCTTAGTCGTCAAATAAAGACGGAACTTAGGATGGTAGGAGACCATCTTATCGTTAAACTTGATGACCTTGGAAGCGCCGATGGTCACGATGGCCTTCTCCAGAATGGGCGCTATGGACGGGTCCAGGACCTCGCCCACATTCTGCACAATGATGGGCTTGCCCGTTGAGAGGCAGGTTTCCATTATCTTTAAATAGTTCGGCTGGCCAAAGTCGCAAATCTGGAGACAAATTATTTATGGTATTTTTGTTAGCCATAAACATAACATTATGATTCCGTAATAGTTATTTATGCAACTGTTGTATAATAATGGGTATTGTGTGTTTTAATACCTAATTATATACAGTTGCATACAAGACTATCTACACCCATGATATGAATCCTCTATAAAAAGTTCTGAAACCATAGGGTGTTATACACGGATATCTATGGTGTTGTACAATATTGTTTTCTTGACTTTTCTGGTAATAATTGGTTAAAAATGTCCTTTGCTGCAATAGAAATATCTGGTGGTGTGTTATCAAAGCTTGTATCACTCATTTTTGTAAACAACAAAGTAATACAATTTTGCAATACTATTATCGAACAAAAATGGCGGGATACGACGTGAATTCGAATAACCTATTAGTTTTTTTAAATTACGGCGCTGTGGTAGTGAAACGCGCGTGCATGACAATGTTATTTTTTTGAAATTCGAGTTGCATAATGAAATTTAGAACAACATTGTAACACTCATTTGGATGACATTATGGTTACTATGATACTGGCTGTTTTAATGTTGGCAATAAGCTGTTTCCGAAACTTTTATAGAGGTTTTACAGCATGGGTGTAGATAAAAACATATTTGTTACAGTCGTGAATCATATTTTGCTCAACATACTGACCTATACCCTAATTACGCGTAAACGATTATGACTAATTTGTTTCATTTTGACAGTTCAACAACATTCATTGCATTATTTACGTTGTTGAGCAGATTTTTTTTTTCCAGCTTATGAAGCAATGGATTATTGGCAATCTGCTTCAAATCGAAACAGATTGCGATTGATCGTGTATTACGTAATTAGGGTACTGGTGATTGCAAAAATCTTAAGAATATTTGAATTTGGTGAACTACCCGGGCGTTTTCATCTTTTGCCTTAACAATGCCAAAGAACGACATTTTACTGACGTTATATGACGGCACCGCTTGTTGAGACAAACCCAGCCACAGAGTTCTCAATACAGAAATAATAATAGAAAATAATGTTTTCGAGTATATTCTTAAAAAAGATAATTTTAATGATTACACGTCAGTAAAACAACCGACCTCCAAAAAAACACTACAAAGTGAAAAGTAACTTTAATTTCGGAAGTCGGTGTCTTTGGTTTTGAATTTTCGTTTTTTGCCACCGACTTCCGAAATTCAAGTTATTTTTCACTTTGTAGTGTTTTTTTTTTGGAAGTCGGCTGTATTTTTTTGTAATTTTTTTATTTTTCACTTTTTATCTGTGGTACCTATTCCACACAAATTCGAATACAACTACCGGCTATGTAATTATCAGTGACAGGAAATTATCATATCATCCACGTACGAAGTGGGAAAAAATACGTATTATTGAGCCAACTCAAAAACTATCCAAGCAAAGTTAATAAAATTTATATGGGACCACCTCGAGAACATACCCTTTCAAACAAAGAATTTTCAAAATCGGTCCACAACTGACGGGGAAATCGGTGGACATACATTAAAAAAAAACATACGCTACGAACATATAACCTCCTCCTTTTTGGAAGTCGGTTAAAAATATTGATACATTAAAAGTAGTTGTGATTCGCTGTCTCAGCCTGCACAGTCGGCCTCATATTTGTTTCGCCGCTTTTGAGAATAATTCCTAGTTAATTTAAACTACTTAGACCTTGCGAAGGCGCAGGAATTCGCTTGGGCGAGGGCTAAGTCCAGCAGTGGACGTCTTTCGGCTGAAATGATGAATGGTGATGAAACTATTTAAATAAATAGTAACCTGTATGCCGTTGGCCTCCTCGAGGCGCGATATCCAGATGAGCGCCTGCCCCTGCGGGTCCACGGCCAGCGGCCAGCGCGTGGCGCGCACCACTATGATGCCATTCTCCGCACTGAAGGTGTCGTCTATAACACAACTATTTATAAAGCTCTGTTTACACCAAAAACAACTCCAACATTTCGATAGTGGAAATTTCAAATGTCGTAAGAGACAATGTATTCCCTCCCTGTCCCTTACGACATTTGAAATTTCCACCGTCGATATATTCTGTTCTAAAAGCATCTGATAAACGTCTAAACTAACCCTGTTCAGGCACAGATTAGTCCAGATAGGTCATTCCGCAAAACCATTTAAATAAAAAGTGACTCTTACTACGACACAATAAAGTGCAATTAAGGTCGCACCGCGCTCTCGCGAAGCACGAGGCGGAACGCGTGAGGGAGAGGCAAATTTCGCGCCCTCACGCACCTAACCGCCGCAGGAGGAGACGCCCTGGGCGTCGGGAATCGCAGGCCGATATCCGGCCACCGTAGGCGCGGGCTTGCGGAGTGTGAGCAATGGGTAGCTCGCCGTCCGATTAAGACCAGGCCCGGGACGGCGCGTTGTTCCACGCGCGCCTCAAAGAGATGTCAGCAGAATTGACGGGGGCCGCTAGGGCCGATGCTTGCCGGGGGGGGCGAAGAAAACCGATAGGGACATCGTGGCCCCCGGCAACTGGGCAACCAAAGGAACACGGGTGGGTTTCAGTCAGTAAGAGTCTGACACGCCCTCCCGCTCCGCCCAGAGCGGGAAAAGTTATTTGATAATTTACCACCCAAAAAAAAGTCGCACCGCGCTAATTACCTGCAGTTATTTTAACCTAGAAGTTGCCTCTCTTTCTATCGCGTAACTCTTATGCGGTCACTAGACGGTTATGCGGCATGACATGCAATTCTTGCTGTCATGCATGCATGACCGTTTAGCTGTATTACATGATGTGAATGACATGCAAACTACGTGCTGGCAGTTGATTGACAATTTTTAATCATGCAATGAAAAATGCATGACGCATGATCAGATCGGCATGTCATGCAAAAGGTACAGATTCTGTGTTACCAACAATGATATTTAACTATTGGTAGTAATAACAGATAGTTGCGTACCTGTATTCAAGACCCTAAAATTGCTAACATTCCCATCACTTTACATTTTCGAAATAGCTGTTTTTGTAAAGTCAAATATGCATCTTTTTAATAAGTTGTCTGACAATAGAACACGTCCAGTTAGAAAGCAGTATACAAACATGCTATGTGTTAGTGGTCATAACACTGCATTATTAAGGAAAAGTGTTATATGTATGTGCCCGGTTATCTTTAACAAAATACCCGATGGAATAAAAAACGAATCAATTCCACTGTTTAAAAAGAAATTGTCAGTCTTATTAATTGATAAATGTTATTACTCCATTTATGAATTTCTAAATGATAAAACTTTATAGTTACCTAATGAATCCTGATATCTTTAAATCTTTATTTTATTTTATTGACCATATTATTATAAGAATTTTCATATTGACTGTATTTTTAGACTATTAAGCACTTGTACTAAATGTTTGCATGCCTAATTTAAGGTAGAAAGTATAAGGATCTCTAATTATAAAACATCTACATTTTTGTACCTATTTTCTATGCAAATAAATAATTATTCTATTCTATTCTATTCTAGTAAATAAATAATTGACGACGATAAGACAATTCCATACCAGCGCAGAAGACCTCTTCACTGTACTATCTATTGACTGAATAATGTCACCAAGTACAAAATAAGTGCGTTACGGCAATTACATGTCATGCCGTATGATCAACATATATGACAATGTCGCCCATCGGCATGTGCCCGCCCGAATTTTTCTGAATATTCATGAAAAAATATCGAAAAATAACTTTAAAAAAGGGGTCTATCTTTAATATTTTTCATGTTATTCAATTTTTTATGTTTTGAGTAGCGTTTGCCATATCTCCGATGTTATTGGTTCGATTTGGATTCTGTTTATTGTTTCTAAAAGCTTATGAGTTATTTTATCGGATTAACTATCATTTTTATAAAAATTTGTCAACTATGCAAAAAAAAAAAACGGTGATGAAAACATTTTTTTCTAAAAACAAATCGTGTTTAAAAAAAAAACAAGCGTAAGTTCATAAAATCACAAAAAGGAATTTTGAAAAAAAAAATTAGAAAAAGAAAGTCAAGATAGACCCCCTTTAAAGTTATTTTTCGATAATTTTTCATGAACATTCAAAAAAATGCGGGCGGTCACATGCCGATGGGCGACATTGTATGTATATTCTGATCCGGATCCGGATTCAGGGTTGTCGTTTGGGAGGTGCTGGAACCTCCCAAACGACAACCCTGGATCCGCCACTTTTACTAAACAACTCTGTCTACCGTGCCTCGGAAAGCACGTTAAGCCGTTGGTCCCGGCTGTCATTCGTAGATCTTCGACAGTCGTTACGGGTCGTCAGAAGCCCAAAAGTCTGACAACCAGTCTTACCAAGGGGTAGACTGGTTCGTGCTCCCCAGTAAGAGGGTTGTGTGTCGCTCCATGTAAAATTCAGCTGCATCTGGTTAGACTGGAAGCCGACCCCAACATAATTGAGAAAAGGCTAGGCAGATTGATATACCTCTGCCTACATTAGGCAATAAAGGTGCAATATTAAGAATAATCAATTAATACCAGTAAAGCCCGGTATTCCGGGATGCCACCCGGCCGCCCGTCGGCGTCGGTCAAGCCCCGGTGGCATTCCAGAATGCCACGTCGTTCACGCGGCCTAAATAACTATTTTTACTGCTTAATAATCGCTAATACCGTCTGCGGGCTGTTTTACTCTATGGCCTGACGGATATTCTCGTCAGTCAGAACTAAAATAAACAAAAAAAAAAAATACGATGTCACTTTCGAAATTTGAAATGTCGAAAGTGACGTAAAGCGCGCGTCAATGTCAAACCGCGGGACTTGAAGGTGAACGATACAAAAGGGTGGGCTTTGACCGGTTAAAGATTAAAATAAATCTATGGCTAACCGGGTAATCCCATATAGTTCCAATCTCTTAGCGTGGCATCGTCTAGTAAAAACTTCTGCATGCTTAGGTCCATGGTCACGGGCAGATTTTCGTTGACAACCTACAATGTAGTGAAATAATAATTAGATCTAAGTTCAGTTACAGTCTGTTCACTATTTTCTTAATGTCCGTCGGGTATCATCGCATTTCCGAATACAAACGAATGCTAATTTCCACGTCCATCAATTGTTAGATTCATTGTGCATAATAATTTGAATTCAGAACTAAGTACTTTATTAAAATTAAATAAGACTAATTGATAGGTCCTTAAATTGTTAGTTACAAAGGTCTTAAAACTATGTTAGTGATCATTGATAATTAAATGTAAAATACATAAAATTCCAAATACAAATAATAAAATCAATTTAAAAAAAAAAACATCTCGTCTTGTGAAGCTGAATGAACCTACCCAGCACTGCAGACTCTGGCCTCTATAATATCCCTCGGCAAACCTCGTGTTTCGTCAGTCGTCGGATTTCTATCAGTTGCCCTTTGCACTTGGTGCAGACCAGACGCTCTCAATCGACTTGGAAGTATATGTATAAAGTTATTAATACTCTTATAACTTAATGTAATTTATTTTAAAAATGGTAGGAAAGCCGCTAAAGTCGCAGGCACGATAAGAAAATAGTTTTACAGCTCTATACAGTTCACACGAAAATCCAAACAAGACAACAATATAGTACTTAGTTCTGAATTCAAATTATTATACACGATAAATCTAATAATTGATGGATATGAAAATTAGCATTCGTTTGTATTCGGAAATCCGATGATACCCGAGGGATATTAAGAAAATAAAAATACTGTATTATTGGAGCCGCCGCTCCTCCCCATTGGTCACTCTACGCGTCCCGAGAGAGTGTTGTATAAACTGCCACTAGCTAAACCGTAGTTGTAAATATTACTAATATTGCTACTGAATATAAATACAATCGGCACTAGCGCGGCTCCTTACGGAAACACCTCGGTACATAGGACGCTGTAGTAGTTTTACCTCTATGAACCAGTCACCCATGAGAGCCTCCCGGTACTCGGACACGAAGGGCCCGAGGTAGGCCACGAAGCCAGTAGCTATCAGGCAGTCGCCCGGCAGGTTCTCGAACTCCTTGTCCAAGCGCTCCACTGTCAGCTCCCAGCGTTCCTTCTCACCTGGTAGTTACAAAAGAAATTGTTATGCGTTTTATTTTGACTACATGTGCTGATAAACTTGAGCATTCACTTTTAACAGAATATCGAGCACTCGCCGTTTTTAGGGTTCCGTATTAAACAAGGAACCCTTATAGTTTCGTCATGTCCGTCTGTCTGTCTGTCTGTCCGCGGTCTAGCTCCGAGACCCTTAGTACTAGAAAGCTGTAATTTGGCATAGGTATACTAATTACGCCGACAAACTGAACAAAATTATGAAAAACATTTTTTTTAGGGTACCTCTCCTATACGTAAAGTGGTGATGTTTTTATTTTTTATCCCATGGTGTGATTTTATCCCAGGGTATCATTGGAAAGGTCCATCAAAAACATTGTGAGTTTGTGAAAACTTGTTTTGGGTTCAGGAATCCGTTTGCGAAATATTAAGCTTTAAAGTGCTAATTTTTGTTAGAGTCAAGGGTCCCCCCCCCTGCCAGCTAAATGGTTGGTTTTGGGTATGTGAAAAAATTCACGGCAGTAGCATTTATAACGAAATTAAAAGAAAAACTATCACAGCTAAGTAGACTTTACAAGTTAACCGAGTAATAATCGACCAACTTAACTTTGCAGTTGCAAAAACATGTTTCCCCATACATTCCGTATGAGAGAATACGTTTATCAACTACAAAGTTTGTTTTTGGGATAAATTCATCCCAACTACGGAACTCTTCATTGTGCGTGGTCCGAACGAACAGAGCCAAGCATAGAGCCAAACTTCGCTACGAACATTTTCACGATCATTCTAGCGAACGCTCTAGTCAATGATTGTCAAAAAAACATTCTTCACGAAGATGTCAGAATTGACGGTCGATTTCAGAAAATTTATTCCGGAACATTAACCCAAGACTGTACAAGTAAAACGATGAATAGCTGCAAAAATATAAACTGTAGCGCAGCTAACAACGCCCTTCTCCAGACACAGAATGGTATGATGTTCCATGCAATAAGTGCTTAATAAGTAATTAAAGAGTAACCGTGGAGTTTCTTGCCGGCTCTTCTCCATAGGTAACGACGAATTGGAACCGTGCACCTAGCTTCTGACGTTTCATAAGTGTCCTTGTAGGTTTATGTGAAATAAAATAGTATTTTGATTTTTTTTAATTAAGTTAATTTAGATTTAGTTAAATATAAATAAAAACAAAAAAAAAACAAAACTAGTGTAATGGTTGGTCGCATCTGCGTGTATCGTATCACTGTGCGAAGCTTCGTCACGATACACGCAGATGCGGCCCCAGCATTATGGAGATATCATTTATTCGCTATTATACAGTGTGATTCTTCATAATGTGCACATATCGAAATAAGGGAATATATGCTTAATTTAAACGACAGAAAAAATATTTCAAAAAATCTATTTTTTTTTATATATTTTTTATGGAATTAAAAAAAAATGTAACAAAACTGTGTAACTTTTAAACTAAATCATCTATCGCGATGAAACAAACTCCATAATGATTGGAAGTAATTAAGCGTCTACATAAAATGAAAATTGAGAAAAAAACTACCCTCAATTGAAAATAAACATGTTTTTTTAGCAAAATTTTTTTTTTTTTCGTACATTTTTACAATAATTGTAAAATTTATAAATAAGATGCCAAAGAGAACCAAAAATATATTTTATTTTTATAAAAAAATGTTTTTATTTATATTTTTTTTTTTTTTTTGCTTCGATAAAATTAAGCATAGATTCCCTCATTTCGATATGTGCACATTATGAAGAATCACACTGTATATGTATATCGATTAGATGGATTTTTACAAATAGTCCCATTACTCCCAATACATTTTACCTTACAGCATGCAAATTTTTCGAATATTTGAATTTATTACTAAATAACCGTCCTTGTAAATCAGGCTTAAAACTCGATGTGTGATATTTACATTTGTATACTGTACTAATTAACATACCAGAGAGTCGAAAGATGTAGGCCTCAGCTCCCTCCAACTTAAGCTGCAGCATCCTGGACTTTCGTTCCAGTTCATTCTTCTGCGCCAGCTTCTCCAATGATAAACAGGATATAGAAACTTACCAGACAATCCAGTAATCAAAGCCTCAGCTCTCTCCAACTTAAGCTGCAGCATCCTGGACTTTCGTTCCAGTTCATCCTTCTGCGCCAGTTTCTCCAATGATGAACAGGATATAGAAACTTACCAGACAATCCAGTGATCAAAGCCTCAGCTCTCTCCAACTTAAGCTGCAGCATCCTGGACTTTCGTTCCAGTTCATCCTTCTGCGCCAACTTCTCGTCATATTCTTTCTGTAAGCGCGCTATCATCTCGCTGAGTTCGCGCAACTTCGCGCGCGCTTCGGCTAAGATCTGCTGCTTCATGCGCAGGGATTCCAGGGCTTCTTCCAGACGCTCCTTCTTTGGTTTCACTATCCTGGTTGAGAAGAAGTAATTTTAATGGATATGGTTCGGAAACGCATATAAACACCAGCGCACGCGCACGAATCGTGCACGCTAAGCGCCTCAAATGTATGGATGTTTGTTACTCTTTTACGCAAAAACTACTGAGCTGATTTTGATGAAACTACAGTAATCTACAGATACAAATAATAAAATCTGGTTGAAGACAGGTTGTCAGACTTTCGGGCTTCTGAGGATCCGTAACGACTGTCAAATCCACAAATGACTGCCGGGACCAACGGGTTTCCGAGGCATGGAGGAGTCTCGGTATGTAAAGATGATCACCCATCCACGGGCCAACCCCGGCAAGCGTAGCTTAACTTGATGGATCGACTCATGCGGCTGTTAATGGAAACTTACTTGTAAATCTTGCCATACTTTTCCATAGCCCGCACCCACAGACACAGCGACTTCGCAGCCGCAGACACTATACCCACAATCTCAGGGTCAAAGTCAGGCTTCGCAGTATAAGTGCCGATCTTCTTCAGAATCTTGTCGGTTATGTTGTCCTTGTCGAACTCTCGCAGTCGGTCCAGGAAATACTGGTCACCGAGCTGACGCTTTGCTTCAGTCCATGTTGGATCTTTCTGTTACCAAAAATGAGGTAAATACTTGGATAGTAGTTGTAGAAAGTAATACCTGCTTGGTTTAGCACTACCTTCTGAGTTGGTTGATATTTGGTTGATTTGGTAATAAATTAGACTGGTTTAATGATACGAAATAATATGGTATAAAGGTTATATTGAATACTGGTTATTATATTTTAAATGGTAAATCTAAGCTAAATTAGCACTAAGATGGTTTGATTTGGTTTGGTTTGAGTTACGCGGTTGGTATCCGAATACGTACTGAATGGTAATAGATGCGATACATGCATTTATGAAAATGCACGCAGGCAAAAGTGCTGAGCTGTTCGGTTGCAAATATTGTACCGAACAGTAGTAGTCCAGTAGACATACAATATTTTTTCCACAAAACCTTTTACAATTCTTAAGATTTTATTTTCGCTGAGTGGATAGCTTACGTGAATTCATTGCTATGCACAAAAATGCTAACAGTTTAGAGTTATGCAATAGCTATAAAGTAAGTATATCCTAATATTTCGTGTCACAACCATAATATTAAATTCCCCAGGGCAGTGTTATTGGATGTCTCCTATTCATCATCTACGTCAATGACCTTCCCAAAATCATGAAAGAGCCATGTATGCTATTCGCAGACGATATATCTCTACTTACCACATGCGAAACTAATAACAATATTAACGAACAACTGAGCACAATATTAAATAAAACAAAAAAATGGATGGATGGATGAGCACCGGGCTTGTTCCGATAAGGACCGCCGATGCCTGCTGGGGCTGCGAATATGGGCCGAAAGGGATACCGTGGCCCCCGGCAACATGACAACCGAAGGAACATGGGTGGGTTTTAGCCAGAGTGACACGAAGAGCGGGAGAAGTTATTTGATAATTTCCCACCCAAAAAAAAATGGCTAGCGTTCTAACGCGCGCTAAGTACGCGTCCTATTTGGCGAAGCCTTGAAAGTTTTATTTGTGATTTTCATCGTTCTAGCCTTGTATCCTTCTATCTTCTATCTAAAACACAAACAAACAACGTATTGTTTGACTTTACTTACGTGATCATTTATTTTGCAAGAAAGTACATGTCAATCTACGCATCAATTTTACGAATGTATTTGGTTATATGACTTTACACGTTATTGCGTTAGCATAAAGATCATTTTCGCCTAAAGCAGTAATAAAGATTGATGATTTTGAAGGCGCACTTAATTCGGATGTGATCGGTTCGGACGAGCTTTGCCGATGCTACTTATAAGTTGTGTCGACAAGCACAAACCTGCAGCAATATTAGAACAGCTTCCATCACCATCTCCACTTTATAAGGCGGCTTCGCGTAAGACTTCACTTCTGAGATATCCTTCTTGTTCAGAGAGTCCAAGGCCTGTGAGAATAAAACAAAACAAGGGTTTATATTGTTGCCAAAACCAACAACGGGCCGTCGTCGGGTTGCCAAAACCAACAACGGGCCGTCGTCGGGTCGTCAGAATCCAGCTATATTCGGTTGGATTGGAAGCCGACCTGGACATAGTTGGGAACAGGCGAGCAGATGATAACTGTTGGCTAAAACAGCCGCACGGATCAATCCGTCAGGTTAAGCTACGCTTGTCGGGGTCTGTCCGTGGATTAGAAATACACGAAATTTTATAGATATCCTTTCATGGAATTATCGTGTTTTATTTCTTTTAAAACCTATTTTTGCTCTTTAAAAAACCAGTACCGTTACGGTAACTGTCAAATGAGATACTTCATGACTACACCTGATCCAAAAACTCATTTGAGGCAAATCACAATACTCTCAATTTCATATTTAGTATTTAAAATGACTACAAATCTTATTAATATTTGGAAATCATGACAATTGGAACTAGATTTGAGGTAAAAACAAAAAAAAAACAGTGACACTCCGGGAGTACCAACAGAAAATAAAACTTGAACAAGATCGCCTTGGTGGAATAAAAATACTTGTTAGAACATTGGTCCGTAACCTTATATCTAAATAAAGAGCACAATCGCGTTTACAAAAAAAAAATACTTCCAAAACCTTTAAAGTAAAAATACTTGCATAGAACATTGATCCGTAACGAAATATAAATAAAGAACACAATCGCGTTTACCAAAGTGAGGTGTCAGTATCTCAAAAATACCCAACGCGCTTAAGAGGGTTCGCTAGTTAGCCACATTTCATGTTTCCATACAGTAATATTGCCAAATTAATCAAAACAGGTAAATATTTGACAGCTATTTGCGACGTTGCCAACTTTTAATATAAGCCCTCTTAAAGAAGTTTTCACTTCAAAAACAAACCAGATTTCAGTGTACAGCGGAAATATTTATATTTTTAATGTCTAAATCTTTTTCGTTTACGGCCGAAAATAAGACTAAAGCCTGAAAATCTAGTTTCAGTGGGACACTTACCTTGATAGCCTCTTCTAGAGCCGGCATGGCACTAGCCAGGTCCCGCATGGCGGCATCGGCCAGCTTCTTGCACTGAACCTCTTCCTCCATGGTCTTCTTGCTCCTGGCTGCAACGCTGCGTTGTTGCTCATCGGCGTTGCGTTGTTGCACGTTTATCACGCCCATGTATTCGATGCATTGATCAGTGTATAAGCCTACTTGGACCTGGAAATAGAACATTTGATTGTAAAAACTTAAGCGAACCAGTTGATATTTTTCCATACAAATTTCGGGGGGTTTTACACCACTGTTTGACATTGTACATCCAAAGTTAAACATGATGTCGTTTTGTCTCATTATTAATTTTGTCTGTGCGGAAACAGAATAGTAAAATAAAAAGCCATTAAAAAGTTATGAGCCCACAAAGATTCGTTTTTCTTGCTAAATTTAACGCAACTTTGGGCGTAAATCCTTAATAATATTATAAATGCGAAAGTAAGTTTGTTTGTTACGCCTTCACACTAAAACGGCTGAACGGATTTGGATGAAATTTGGCACATATATAGATGATGCCCTGAAAAAGAACATAGGATACTTTTTTTTTCCCACGGGATCGAGACTTATGCGGGTGAAACCGTGGGGCGCAGCTAGTAAGTAATAAAAGAAGTGTAAAATCTCCAAAACAAAGTCGGCACCGACAAAGCTTAATTATCGAAGACTTCAATAAACTTTATTTTTATTTTATTTATGCAGGGTTTTTTTCATAAAACTCGTTCCAAAGGACTTTTAGTAATTTTTTACGCGCTCTTTTTACTAAAATAGTTCGAAACGGTGTTTGTGTGCGTGCGAACTAGACGTTGTGAGAAACGTCTAACGTCTAACTGCTCATCACTGATACTATCTATGTCAGACACGATGCCAGGTGAGACAGCGTATGGGAGGCCGTCACCTCCTTCTGCGAAGCAGTAATGCTCGCGAAGGAGGAGACGGAGCGCGTGAGGGAGAGGCAAATTTCGCGCCCTCGCGCCCCTAACCGCCGCAGGAGGAGACGCCCTGGGCGTCGGGAATCACAGGCAGATTTCCGGCCACCGTAGGCGCGGGCTTGCGGACGGTGAGCAATGGGTAGCTCGCCGTCCGATAAGGACCAAGCCCGGGTCGACGGCGCGTTGTGTTCCACGCGCGCCTCAAAGAGATGTCAGCAGAATTGACGGGGTCCGCTAGGGCCAATACCTGCCGGGGGTTCGAAGAAAACCGATAGGGACATCGTAGCCCCCCGGCAACATGGCAATTGAAGGAACACGGGTGGGTTTTAGTCAGTAAGAGCCTAACACGCCCTCCCGCTCTGCCAAGAGCGGGAGAAGTTATTTAATAATTTCCCACCCAAAAAAAAAAAACCTGGTCACACGAGTGCGATCTGCTGGCGAGAAAGTAGACAGCTACTGAATCTCTGTATCCGCATGTTATAGCAAAGAATATACCCGGAGTGCGCCTGAGCATTATTTCGTTTACCGAGTCGCATGCGAGTGGCGTGGTGGGGGGAAGGAGCGTGGCGAGTAAAAACAAAAATTGTTGTAGTAACTCGGATGCGAGCTACTAACCGACTCGCACATGACAACATTTCGCATGATGCGGTCAACACGGTACAAGTTGCTGTACTGCAGTAACTTGCCTCGTCTGCTCGCACGCTAGCTGTGTAACCTAGGCATTATGTGTCGAAGTAATGTTTAAAAGCTCAGCCCAGGTCTTCCTTGTCTTGTAATTTAATAACATAACATGAAAAAGAAAAGAAAGAAAGAAAAATAGGTTTATTTGTCACAGAAACACGTGCATACATAAAAGACAAGAGTAATCAGAGAACAACACAAAGTACATAACAAATCACGAGCATAGAACAGAAAATACTTAGGCGGCAGCTGCACGACATGACTGTGACAAGAAGGCTTCCACTCAGCATGATGCAGTGCTATGGGGGACCCACAGCACAGCGCTGATTTTCAGTGGTCACCCGAAAAAAAAAAAACTGTACGGAAATCAAGTCAGGTTCAGTGATTTGTCTTTTACATCACGCCTTGTTTCCCCGAAGGGTTGGGCAGAGGTGTCCCTGTAGCAGGTACACCCACATTTCGCCAGTTATGTTTAAGGCCCATGTAATAGGGGGTGAGCCTATGCTTTGCTTTGCCTGCGCCTTGTAGTGATAAATTCAAAAACAATATTGTACGCACAAGATCTCAAAGAAACAATAATATGAAAAGATTTGTAGTGCCCACTTGTAATAACTATTATGGTCGAAGATGTAGATTTTTTTAGTTCCAAGTATTTTTAAAAACCTTCCAGTCAATATATATAGTTCTATCACAAAAACCTCTTTTAAAAATAAAATACATAAGTATCTCTTAAATGTGTTTTTTCAAAGCCTACATATAAAATAATAATATTAATAATTAATATTGTAATAATATTAATATGGTAGAATATTTGAAAAAACAAAAATTTGTGCTAAAAAGGAGCTACGTCTGCCAACAAACTGCTGTGCAGTTTGGCAGAGGTAATTTACTAGGTAAAAACAAGTATTGTTGTGAATAAACACTTTTTCATTTTTTTTTTTCATTTTATTGCCATCAACCGGGCATAAATCCAGACTCCGAGCTGCTACTGAGAAGTTTCAGATAGAAAAACCCAATAGCACTTTGCCCGACCCGGGAATCGAACCCAGGATCTCATGGTCAGCAGTAGCGCTTGCGACCACTAGACCAACGACTAATATTACATTGTTATTAGGACTAAAATCTAAAATGACATCAAACCCTCCTAATTCCTACGACTAAACATATTTGCGTGACTAACAACAACTACAAAAATTCGTCACCTTGGCCTCGGCCAGCTCCTCGGACATCTGGCCGACCAGTTTGGTGGTCTCCTCGACCTTGCCCAGACCGTTGCGTAGTTTGTTGGCTTGCAGAGCTACCTCTATACGTTTGGCTTTCAACATCCTGGTGAGAACAACCACAAATCATTATTATCAGTTCAGATAGATTCCCTTCCCATCGGACTAGGAGAGTGAGTGGCATCTATGGTTTGGTTCTACTAGCTACTGTCCGTGGCTTCACCCGCGTTGACCTTTTTTTCCTAAAACAAAAGTAAAGTACGTTACTCCATATAACATCAGCTATCTTCCAGTGACAGTTCCGTCAAAATCGGTCCAGTCGTTTCGGAGATTAACCGGAACAAACAGACAGAAAAAAAAACAGTGGCACTCCGGGGGTGCCGACAGAAGTGAAAACTTGAACAAGATCGCCTTGGTGGTAACGTAATATAAATAAAAAGCACAATCGCGTTTACAAAAATGATGTGTTGGTAACGGTTTTCTGAGTTCATCTCAAAAATGCCCAACGCGCCTAAAGAAGTTTTCACTTCAAAAATGGTAAGGAGGATATTATGAATGTCTACTTACTCTTGGTAGCCCGTGACGAGCTCGAGATAGTTGGTGGGCGTGACGTAGTTGGTGCGCCTCATCTCCTGCCACATCTTGACGCTGTACCTCCCCACCGACGAGTGGATGAGCGACATCGTGGACGCTACGGACGCGCGGAGCACGTCTTCGCGACTCTCGATCAAGGACTCCAGTCTGCGGATCTGAATAAAGAAAAAAAAAGAAAACTTATTTATTCTGAACAAATAAAACGCACATTATAAAATTTGGGTTGGGGGACAAGCGGTTTCTTTTTCACTATCCACTAGCTATTCAATATTCAACAACAAAAAAACTCACTCCCACTCCGGGAATGCCGTCAGAAGTAAAAACTTGAAAAAATCGGCAACGCGGTAATCACCGCGTTGATGTCTTTTACTCCATGCACCGCGGTAATCAACGCGTTGGTGTCTTTTTAATGGTCAAAAGCTGGTGTCGTAACAATGTCGCGAAATCAATGGTTTAGTCCCATCTCAAAAATGCCCAACGCGCCTAAAGGGTTTACTTCAAAAACACGTAGCGTAGATAAGGACTCTTAGAGCGCTAACACACTGGGACGCCATGGCGACGTCGCTGACTACGTAGCCATGGCTACCTCTGGCTACCTATCGTAGCCAAATGAGGTTGTCAAATAAGTAGCCAGTAACACGCGGGCGTCCGTCCTGGTGATCAGTTGGCTACTGAATGAGGGACGCGTAGGCTTAGTTGTATAAAAAATACCGGCGATTTGGCTACGCATCACCAGGGCGCCAGAGTATCCAGTCTCCACGTAGAGGCCGGTCGATCGTGGCTACGATTCTAAATTGGCGACATCGCCAGACTGTTTGTGTGTGTGTGTTGTCAGGTGTCGCTGAAAACCAGTGCTGGAGCTCTGTCTCACATAGGGTCGCAGCATTATGCTGAGCGATGGCCGTTTTCTGTGGATGTGACGCATATTTTCCCTCAACTTGTTCTTTTTGTTCTATGTTCTTTCTTTGCGTCATTTTTACCGCAAATAAACGTATTTTCTTTCTTTTATTTTCTGAGTTAGTTAACTCTCATACATTTCAATACGAATTGTTTGGATACGTAGCTGGCGACGTCGCCATGGCGACCCAGTGTATTAGCGCTCTTAAAGGTGAACGCACATTTGTCCTGACCGTCGACCTATTGACTTAACTTTTCAGTTGACAAAGACGAGATTTGAATGAAATACAGACTAAATGTTACTTCAAGTTACGGCTTACGAATTTCCGATTCTAGATTGAAGAACAAATTTAACTTTGCAGTTGATATGTAACTATAAATAACTAATTTTCGGATTTTTCTCTTTACTTGAACTAAACCTTACTTCTCGTCAAACTTCATGCTGCTCGATCAACGAGAAGTACCATTACAGGCTTTGATTTATTTGCAAGTGTCAGAATATGCGTCATAAATGGCCTTTTTTATTTTTATTAAGTTGACTTGGAAATTAGATTTTCTTTACAGCTCCAAGGGACCGCAGATATAAGTATTTGATATCTATTTCAACTTGATACCTCCATGCGTTCCCAAGAAAAGGGTCTTTACAGACAACGAAATCATGTTATAAGAGTTCAAATTTTTTGAGATACGGACCCCTAAGAAAGATTATTTGAATTTATTATCTGTGTGTCTGTTACCTTTTTATGCCGTTATGGCTGAACAGATTTAGATGAAGCCATACAGATAGGCCTGGACCTGGACCTGGACATAATTATGATACTTTGAATACCGGAAGTACATTCCTGTAGGATAACTTCCGACTTTTACACGAGCGAAGCCGCGAGCAAAAGCTAGTTAGATATAATATAAAGTGCAAAAAATATGTACTATAATAAAGTCCGCATTACCCTGGGCCCAGTGATAGAAGCCAACAGCTCGACTCCCATGAGGAACTTGTAGGCGACCTCGAGCAGCGCCTCTCGCGGCCACTCCAGGAACCAGTTCGTGGTGGTCGCGTTGATCAGTGCTGGGTATTGGCGGATGCGGTTTCTGTGACAAAAAGAAACAGCAATATTCAAAAGTTATGTATACAAGAGGTACGGAATATAGACACGCAAACTGTTACTATAAATTCCACACGACTCTAGACCCCCAGTGTAGAAACCTTTTAGAAGGTTATTAAAAAAAACAGCCGTTTCATACGCGCAATTCCGCCGGCTGTCGCTGAAAACCAGCGCTGTGGCTCTGTCTCGCATAGGGTCACAGCAACATGCTGAGCGATGGCCGTTTGGCGTACATGTGACGCATATTTTTCCCCAACTTGTTATTTTCCTGTTTTTGTGCTTTCTTTGCGTCATGTTTACGGCAAATAAACATATTTCCTTTCTTTCTTTCAATTCCTACATGGTCCAAAATGTATCACGGCAATATGTAGTCACCGTGTATTATCCTATCATATCATAGCTAGAGCTCATATCTGGGAAAATTAGTTTTTTCCGTATTTTCACCCGAGCGGAGCTCGGTCGCCCAAAGTTTAGAACAAGATAATGAATAATGACATGGCAGCATGGAATTAGTAAGTACCTACTATCATGGCAGCATGGAATAAGTAGGTACCTACTATCATGGCAGCATGGAATAAGTAGGTACCTACTATACATGGATTAGTATATACTTTCTTATACTATTGAATGAGCATTCGCTATTTTCACCAGAGCAGAGCTCTGCGTGTATTCCCGTTCGTCCCACTGACTTCGTCCCCGTAGTGGGACGAGCGGGAATTTACAAAAATAATATTAAATTTGTTCCCGATCGTCCCATTCATGATTTTAGGGGGACGAACGGGAATATGTTCTTAGATTAGCGCCATTCGTCCCACTAAATAATTTTGTGCGTATTGTTTAGTCGTTGTTTCGTAGTTTACTTTCAAAGGAGATGTTTGATTTTGGGCTACCACTATGTACACTACATAGATAAGTAGGAAAAAAATAGGGGAATTTCATAAAAATACTAACAAATTAATTTGAAGAATGGTACAAGCGTACAAAAATGATCATTTAAATAAAAAACGTTTACTAGATTATACAGCGACATTTACATAGTGTACATGGCGCTAGCCAAGGCTCCATACATTTCTGGAACATCTCCTTTGTCGGGATATTACATGGCTCTGGTGGGATGCTCCGGCAATGCCGCTAGTTAACAAAAGAGTGCCGATAACATTGTGTTATTTGCGTAAACCCTATTGGTTTACTCAACATTCTCTCCCAGTCCCATCAACAAAATTAGTGGGACGATCGGGAAAAAAAATAACGAATTCCCGTTTGTCCCACTACGGGGACGAAGTCAGTGGGACGAACGGGAATACACGGAGCTCTGTCGCCCAGGTACTTAAAATAATACTGTTATTGTGTATGTTCTTATTTATATGTAATGGCCACTCGTAATGTAGTCGAATATGAATTTATTATATACTAGCTGCGCCCCGCGGTTTCACCCGCGTAAGTCTCGATCTTGTGGGAATATCAGGATAAAAAGTATCCTATGTGTTAATCCAGGTTATAAACTATCTGTGTGCCAAATTTCATCCTAATTGGTCCAGCCCTTGAGCGTGAAGAAGAGACAAACATACACACGCACACACACACAAACGCCTTTATAATATTATATTAGTGTGATAAACTTTTTCATTATTATTAGGTAACGATACCTATGTGTGAGAAGTTTCGCCAGGTAATTTTATTTGAATTTATATTATGCGATCGCCATTAGTTGAAGAGGTTCCCTACCTTTGCATAAGGTAACGGCTGTTCAGGTCTTTATATTTCGCTAGCCAGCCTGCCCAACTGCTGTCTTACATCGCACTTTACACTTTTTATAAGTATGATTTTTATTTTATATTTTTTATCTGCTGTATAATTATACTGTAGGTCTTTTAGTCTGTGCTAAATAAATGTATATTCTTTAAAATACAATAGACGTAGATATATTTAGTATCCTGTTCCGCTTAGCTATTCCTAAAGAGCCATAAAAAACCCTGAAAGAAATCGACTCTCTACGTTCAGCGCTCGGTGTGGCAACACGCCGTGTTCGGATTCGCAACAAGTCAATCGTCGTCCTAAGGATGCCTCATTGAGAGGTGAAACACGTGTCAATATGTTTCAGGGTTTTTTACGGCTCTTTAGGAATAGCTAAGCGGAACAGGTTACTAAATATATCCAACGTCTATTGTGTTTTATAATGGACTTCCGCAAGGTCACGCCTGAATCAATTAACTATCTTGTATATTCTTTCTTTCTTTAGAGTGAACGCAACGATAATTCCGTTGAGCTCTCTCTACATTAAGCCAAAAACAATCGAACGTCGAAATTAACACTATGGTAATTGTAAAAGGCGTTTGAGTGAGCTCATTATAATGAATTGGGGTCGAAGTGTGATCCTTAAAATTTTGTTCGAAAACAAACGGCCTTGTTACAAAATAATTTTTCTTTTTTTTTTCTTTACTCGGTCCCCAAGACGTATAAGTCCCGATAATATTGGAGTATTTGCGCCCTTTTGAGGTTTTCCGCACCTGCAGCAGCCGCCCCAGCACAGCCCGCCGCGCTGGGAACATGGGGCGGCGCGAGGGTGTCGACACACGTTGCGTCCCACACCAAAGCGCTACCTACCTAAGGTATTATGGTCATTCTGTCTGATCTCTTCCCATCGTCGCGCACCAAGCCTAAAACTACTTTACCTAACAGAAAGCGACCATTGCGCGAGTAAAAAAGTGGAAAGTGGTAAAAAAAATCAGCTGTTCCCTACATTTTGACAAGATAAGCGAACATGAATGTAGGGAGTAGCTGATTTTTTTTTCGCGATTTCTGGTTTGGTCCCATAGTTAAAATTGTTCATAATGATGAGTGCTGTTCACGTGTTAAAATTTACGCACTGAACAAAAACTTATCCTTTATAGTTGTTCACACGAAAATCAAAACAAAACAACAATAAAGTACTTAGTTCTGAATTCAAATTATTAAACACGATAAATCTAATAATTGATGGACATGGAAATTAGCATTCGTTTGTATTCGGAAATCCGATGATACCCGAGGGACATAAAGAAAATTGAAATCCTGTACCTGAAATCTTCCCCAATAGGACTGAAGCACAGCACGATGTGCAGGTTGCTTCTCACCCGGTCTACGAGGAACTGGTATATAAGCTCTTGCGTCTGCATCAAGTTAGCGTTTTTCATCGGCTTTTCCAAAGCACTTTTTATCTGTTGATATGAAAATATACTTTGCAACAAGCTTTAAAAGATAGTGGACATAGTCGAATGATAATAGAATATTTTGCTGCCATTTTTTCCATGAAATCCTACATTGATCAAATCTTCCGCACAATATACCTAGAGATAAAACAACTATAAACTACGTCAATCTGCCTAGCCTTTTCCCAACTATGTTGGGGTCGGCTTCCAGTCTAACCAAATGCAGCTGAATACCATATTTTACATGGAGCGACTGCCTATCTGACCTCCACAACCCAGTAACTGGGTAACACGATACCCCTTGGTAAGACTGGTTGTCAGACTTTCGGACTTCTGACGACCCGTAACGACTGTCAAAGATCTACGAATGACAGCCGGGACCAACGGCTTAACGTGTTTTCCGAGGCACAGAGGAGTCTCGGAATGTTAAGATGGTCACCCAACCACAGACCAACCCAGGCAAGCGTAGCATAACCTGATGGATCGAACCATGCGGCTATTATTACTTAGCCACGAGCTCCTCTTATATAACTATAAACTACGTAGCGTCCGTTAAAACAGAAATAAAAGGTGGTGTTCAGGGTCTGATGATGGAGCCGGAATGTGGCCATAGGAAATCCTTAATCAAACAGGATAGCACTATCGTGGCTGGACTCATTGGATATGTATTGACACGTGCAATACACTAGGTGATGTCGAGGGTCTGATAATGGAGCCGAAAGGTGGCCATAGGAACTCCTCAATCAATGTATTGACAAGTGCTATTTATTGCACTAGGTGGTATCTAGGGACAAATTCTAATGCTAAAAGTACAAAATAAAATACGAGTAAAAATCTTTTTAAAAACAAGCATTCAATGAACTAAAAAGTACTAAATAAAACTTACGTAAACATAGAATTTTAAAATTTTCTTAAGAGCCTGAGGCTTATCTTTAGTGTAAGAAAGACATTTACGCCTCAAGCTTTTAAGAAAATATTAAAATTCTATGTTGGAATAAGTTTTATTTAGTAAACAAGTTTTATTTAGTTAAAATGATGTCATTCGATTTCACTGCTGCCTACAATTATTCTGCCTACACACACACACACACACGCGCGCACAGTCACACACACTACACAACACACACGCACACACGATACAAAAAACACACTACACATACACCACACGCGCAGGCTACAATCTCATAAAATACAGGCGTGTATTATGATGTGTAAATATTCAAATATTTTTAGGAATTTGTAATCCTCAGCTAGATTTTCACACCATATTTGTACGCCTCCTGGAGTCCTGGCATAACATAGCACTCTGTTCACCAAACATAAGATCAGTATCCTAATTGCGTAACTTATTTTCGTAAACAATTTTGCCTAATTTGTTTCATTTTGACAGTTCAACAACATTCATTGCGTTATTTACATTGATGAACAGATTTTTTTTTCCAATTTATGAAGCAATGGATTAGCAATCTGTTTCAAATCGAAACAAATTGTGATTGTGTTGTATTAAGCAATTACATAAATCAGACCTAAATCTACAGAGATTTAGGTAGTTAAATAAAAGTAAACGAATAGTAAAATACGATAAAACCAAATGAAATTTATTTTAGATTTTTACAATAGTTTCCTCTTCTAACTTTATCATTTATTCTCAAACCTTCGTAGATGTACATAGCAGCTTGAGCACAATTTTTTTGTTAGATTTATAATTAATAATACAATATTTTTTAATCTGTCTATTGTAGAGTCCAAACTCTAAACGTCAACGAATTATAACGTTGCTAAATTGAAGAGTACAACTGTGACGTAGCATGACAACTGAAGTGATAGGTATTACGTTTAAAGTTAGCGCAATCTAAGAAGCCTGATTTGACACCTATCAAAATACTTTGTGTAATGATGAGAAAAAAAATCGATTGCTTTAAAAACGGATTCTCGATTTATCATACTTAGAGTTTATAACCGACAATTTATCTGCATTGCTAAAAATTGATTCTCGAGGCTTATCGTTGTATTACACGTCATCATCATCAGGTAAATAAATAAATTCACAAAATTTGTAACATTTTTATTCACTTTCATCACTGAACCAGAAAAGTTATCATCAGTTGAATAAACTGACTTCGTCGGTTACCCTTATAATAAATTAATTTTCAATCATTCAAGTCAAATTGGACGTCTATTCTAGTCTTCCGTTATAAATTTTCTTTCGATCGTTTTTCTTTTTATATGTTGAAACATTTAATAAAAAATAAAAAAAATCATTTAATTCAGGCAAAACCCATATTACATCAAATAAAATTTAACTATACTGCAACACACAATATAACAAAACCAATATAATAAAAATAATGTCAATGCAATTAAAATAGGTACACATTATAAAGTTCACAGAATTCAAATAAAAATAAAATGTCAAATTCAATTAAAGTAAACGAATGAGTAATACAAATTATAGGCTCACAGAATTGAAATTAAAATGATATGTCAAATTACACAGAATTAATATTAAATTAAAATTATAGATTTCATCAAACAAGTCATTAATAATAATATAGGTCAGTGTCAATCAGATTAAGTGCTCTAGCTATACATGTCTGTTACAGCATTGTCGTATGCAGTCAAATCGCTCAGCGATCATTTTCAGGACAGTATTGGAGCTGGCCCGCACCCTGCGCACTAAGGACGCGCACCGCTTGCGCATGGTGGCGTGCAAACAGTCGGTGCGCGCATCCGCAAACATGCCCGAGGCGCTGCAGAACCGGGGGAGCCTCAACACTGCCCTGAATGCGTTGTTATACTGGACGCGGAGGGCGCTATGGCACGCTTGTGTGTAGCGAGCCCACAGGCTGCACGTGTACAGTGAGGTGCAATATGCCTTGAAAAGAGTGACCTTAACTTGATCGGAGCAGCGTGCAAACCTACGAGCTAGCATATTCGCTCTTTTCGATAAGGCCCTCCGCTCCCGTTCGATGTCAGCATGGTCCTTGAAGTCAGCCGTGACTATATGCCCTAAGTATTTAAAATAGTCCACTCTATCTAGGGAAACACCATTGAGACAAACTGGTGGTACATTTTCCGGTGATTTAGCACCGCAAGCTCCAAAGACAAATTAATAATACAGTAATTATACGTTTTTCTCTTTTCTAAATGTAATGTTTGTAAAAGTATTGGTTTTTCAGAACATCGATTTCATTTAGTCAAAAAACGGCTTAAAATGATCACAACACTACGGCAAGGACCCCTACAACATGACATTGTAATAACGTCCTGTCGGAATATTATTATACGATTATTTCGTGTTTTTGAGTGCATTTTTTCAATATAAAGTGAAACTTGGTGCTTACGAATGATACTCATTGTTATACTGTTTGGATAACGTAGTAATTAATTAGGATTATGAATTAGATTTTTCGATTTCTAACGTAGACGTTCATACAAAGTTATCGCTGCATGTAAAATGTGAAACGTCAAATCTGGCTTCTTAGATTGCGGTAACTTTAGTCGGCTACTTGACAGCTGTCTCGTCACGTGGTTTTTTTTGTTTACCTTTATTTAACTACCTAAACCTTTCGAGTATATGTTAACAAATTAATTAATAAAGCTACTCACATCTTCAAACTCATCAGGTTTGTAAAGGTTGGTGATCTCGCCGCTGCTGAGCAGGTTGTTCATGATCTCGGTGAAGGCCTCGTCAGCGATCTGCGTGTCCGAGAAGATGAACGTCATCTGCTTTTGGTCTACGCCACAGCCCGTGTATAGAATCTGATGGTGGGAGTAGAGAAAACAGTTTTTTTATTAAGTGAAAACTTCTTCAGGCGCGTTGGGCATTTTTGAGATGGGACTAAACCATTGATTTCGCGACACCATGACGACACCTCCTTTTTGTAAACGCGATTATGCTCTTTATTTATATAAATTACGGATCAATGTTCTATGCAAGTATCTTTACTTTAAAGGTTTCGGAAGTATTATTTTTTGTAAACGCGATTGTATTCTTTATTTAGATAAGGTTACCGACCAATGTTCTATACAAGTATTTTTCTTCCACCAAGGCGATCTTGTTCAAGTTTTCACTTCTGTCGGCACTCCCGGAGTGACACCACTTTTTTTTTGTGGATATTATAGTCCATACTACTATTATAAATGCAAATGTAATTGTTTGTGAAAAGATTTATCTTCTTTTTAGGGTTCCGTACCTCAAAAGGAAAAAACGGAACCCTTATAGGATCACTCGTGTGTCTGTCTGTCTGTCCGTCTGTCTGTCTGTCTGTCTGTCTGTCTGTCTGTCTGTCTGTCTGTCTGTCTGTCCGTCTGTCCGTCTGTCACAGCCAATTTACTCCGAATCTAATGAACCGATTAAGTTGCAATTTGGTACACATATGTATTTTTGTGACCCAAACACGAATGTATAACGTAAATAAATGAATTTTGAATATAGGGGTCACTTTTGGGGGGCAAACAAGAAAATTAAAAAAAAAAGTTATGCTAACAGTACCATGTGACATATCAAATGAAAGGACTTATTGCGAGGATCTTAAATATATTTTTTATATAATTTTAAAATAAACACTTTTAAAGATATTTACGAAATTCAATGAAAATTAACCATTCCCCCCCCCTTTTTTCCGAAACTACTGGACCAAAAATTTTCAAAAAAATACATAGTATGACTCTTTACTCATAGATTACAGGAAAACCTATAAGAAGTCTATGGTCTTAAAATAACACAGTAAATCTCTCAATATTGTGCGTACAAATTTACATTTCGTCGCTCGGCAACCAATAGGCCCATCTCTCTAGCTACTATAATATCAACAATATCAAAAGTGTTTGACAGTCTGCTTAAAATAAAAATAAAACTGCTTGAAAAAAAACTGTAAATGTTCATGACAACCAATTCGGGTTTCGACGTGGTTTGTCAACAGAAAGTGCAGTGTTGTATCTTAAGCATACTGTCACATACTATATTTATACACAGCGTGGAACGCCGATTTATGCTACCTTCCTCGACTTATTCAAGACTTTTGATCTGGTTGCTTATGACGTATTGTGGAGAAAGATGGATAAGGATAGGTTGCCAATGGAGCTTAAAAACATTTTAAATATTGGTACCTATGGTAACCAGATCAATAGTGTACGATGGGCTGGAACTTTTTCCAGGCCATACAGGTTGGAATGCGGGGTGAGGCAGGATTGGGGAGCTCAGCAGCACCAGAGTGGGTTGCTATACAGTGTGATTCTTCATAATGTGCACATATCGAAATGAGGGAATCTATGCTTAATTTTAACGAAAAAAAAATAATTAAAAAAATCTAAATATTTTTTTAAAATTTTTATGGAATTAAAAAAAATTGTAACAAAACTGTGTAACTTTTAAACTGAATCAGCTATCGCGATGAAACCAACTCCATAATGATTGGAAGTAAGTAGGCGTCCACATAAAATTAAAATTGAGAAAAAAACTACCCTCAATTGAAAATAAATATGTTTTTTTAGTAAAAATCTGTATTTTTTCATATTTTTTTACAATAATTGTAAAATTTATAAATAAGATGCCCATGAGAATAAAAAACTAAAATAAAAAAATTGATACAAAAAATTAAAAAGAAACAAAAAAAATTTTGACCACTTTTTCCGTCGATAAAATTAAGTATAGATTCCCTCATTTCGATACATGCACATTATGAAGACTCACACTGTATTGATGGTATTTGTGTAAATATTAGCTTTGGAGACAATATGGTGCTTCTGAACGCCAGCCAGTATCCCATAGACAAAAACTGTTAGTCGCAAAACTTTCTGTGTGACCTGGTAAAATAAGCTAAAGTTCATAAGTTTACTAACACAATGAGTCCTTGTTACTTGAATAAAGAAAAATATCTGGATGACAATTTTTTTTTTGAACGACGTTTTCTAAATATGAAACCTGGCTAGATCGATTTATCGCTCCCGAAACCCCCTGCATACTAAATTTCATAAAAATTCTTTGAGCCGTTTCAGAGATTCAGATTATATAATATATACAAGAATTGCTCGTTTAAAGGTGTTAGATTTTTATTATTATTATATTAATACCGCGAATGTGATTTTTTCACGAAAATCAGATTTTTCATTCTACACGTGCAAATAAGTGATCCTGCAAAATGTTAAGTTTGTTCTTGGGATAAATAAATTCATCTCAACTACGGAACCCTTCATTGTGCGTAGTCCGACACGCACTTGGCCGGTTTTTTTTTTCTTTTTTTATCCACTCCGGTTAAGCTCTTGGCCTGCATCTCACCTGATGGTAGTGAGTGACTGGAGTGATGATCAGGCCGAAGGTGGAAGCGAGCTTAACCCGGAATCCTCAACCACAGAAGAAGTGCCGAAACACAACAATGCTGTTAACATTGTTGTTATGGCGTCAGACTTAGATAAGATGGTGGTAGCTAGCCAGGCGGACTTAGAACAAGCCCCACCACCAACCAAACCGAGCAGAAAATTTTGCCCCCACTGGGAATCGAACCCGGGACTTCTGGATCTGAGACAGGTGGTCTAACCACTAGACCACAGAGGCGGTTAACAATTAAATCTATCTATTTGACCCGTAATGTCCCACTGCTGGGCAACGACCTCCCTTTCCCTCACACGGCCGTCCATTGCCATTGCGGGCATTCCGTTTATGAAAGGGCAGGTAACCTTTAAGTCCTCCCTGAAGTCTTTCAGGCCATAAGTCTTGGTGACGGTGACGGTGAACGCGTTGTACTCGCAGATGTACGTCGCAAGTCGCGTCAGGCACGTGCGGCCAGAACCACCTGGTAATTATAAGTAATGGTTTAGAACAAGTTTGCATTTACAGTACAACCATGTTCTTAATGACCCTCGGCAAACCTCGTGTTTCGTCAGCCATTGGATTTCTATCAGTTGCCATTTGCACTTGGTGCAGACCGGACGCTCTCAACCGACTTGGAAGTGTATAAAGTTATTAATACTCTTTTAACTTAATGTAATTTATTTTAAAAAATGGGAGGAAAGCCGCTTAAGTCGCAGGCACGACAGATAGGAAAATAATTTTACAGCTCTATATATTTCACACGGAAATGTTTAAACAAAACTAAGCTAAACTAACAAAACTTAGTTCTGAATCCAAACAATTGATGGACGTGGAAATTAGCATTCGTTTGTATTCGGAAATGCGATGATTCCCGAGGGACATTAAGAAAATAGAAATACTGTACATAACTTTCCTACATATTGAATGCACCATCGCACACTACGGGCGGCACACCGCACTTTTTTGTTGCCTGTCGTGAATTTGCAAGAGTGAATAAATGCTTAGCGTGGCCATTTTGAATTTGTTTCTTTACTGGGGCGGATTATAACACTGACCAGTGGCGTAGCATGAGTCACTGTCACCCGGGGCGGAGTCATAATTTGCCGCCCTTTTTACATCGTAAATATAATTAAAAAATAAAATAATGAAATAAAATAAAAAACAAACAAACTTACAATTAAAACCGCAGCGCGGTAGACTAAGAAGTTAAAGGTACAAATTCTTGGAAATCACGAGGTGCGGTCGGCCCTTGGTTGTGTTTAGACGTGTACACGCATGGTGTGTGTGCGTGCCCGCATACGCCTCGCGCGCACACCTTAACACCGTGCATATACACGTCTAAACACAAACAAGGGCCGACTGTCACTGGTGATTTGCAACAATTGTTTTGGGCGGGAGGGACATTTAATATGTGCAAGTGGGTAAAAGCTAACTTCTTGAAAAATTAATTGTCTGACCGACCGCCAGTGACCGCACAAATTTTTTTTTTGCCGCCCTTCTCATGGTGGCGCCCGGGGCGTTCCGCCCCTCCCCCCCCCTCGCTCCGCCACTGACACTGACCTATCCCAACACAGAGCAAGTGGCCCCTCTGCTGTGAGATGACGCGCACGATGCGACAGATGTGGTCTATAGCGTCCTTGAACAGCACCAGGTCCATCTTAACCACGCCGGGACTGCTGTTGTACTCTTCCAGCTGGTTTGCCACGAATCTGGGCAAAATAGTTTTTAAATATACAGGAAAAAAAATAACCAGTGCGCAAACTTAAACACATGACTTTACTCAGTAAAAAAATTAGCTGTTCCCTACATTTTGACGAGATACGAACATAAATGTAGGGAACAGCAGATTTTATTTCGCGATTTCAGGTTGGTCCCATAGTAAAAGTTGTTCATTATAATGAGTGTTGTTCACGTGTTTAAGTTTTGCGCACTGGTTAAAAAATTGTATTTTTTGCATGTATGACCGCTATACTGTTGCTGGTTGACGAGAACGCTCTTCATTAGTTAACATACTGTATAATATGCCAGGTCAATCGGATGCCAGAAAGTGCTTGTAAAATGGATGACAATGGGCCTGTGTCCAAATTTTTTATTTTTAGTCCGTCTTTCAGAAAATAAAAAAAGATTGGACACGTATTTTTTTATTTTTTGACGTAATCAAAAGATTACGGCGATACATTGAGTTAAAATGTGGCATGACATCACGCCTTGCTAGATTTTATACGACGTTGTGACGTAACGAGCCCCCACACCCCAACTTTAATGCGTGTTTTCTAAGTTATTTTTGATTAATATGATAAAGCAAAAAATACGTGTCTAAACTTTTTTATTATCTGAAAGACGGACTAAATAAAATTTTATTTTTTTTACCCAGGAAACTACTCTATTGGAGTAACTGGAAACTCATACAAACGAAGCCAACAAATATAAAGCTTGTTATAAAGTACCGCACTTACTTGCGCAGCACCTCAGGATCGTTCATATCATCGTACACCTCGAACGGGTTTAGGAAGTGTCCGAACATCGGCGGACTCTTGGAGGGACACAGCGCGTGGAACGTCAGCTCGAAGTGCTTGCCCAGCATGTCACTCATGTGGTTCATGAACCAGTCGCGGTCTCTAGCAGGAGGAATGGTGATACATGATATTTTTTTTATGCTGCAGAATCGAATAATGGTGCCGATTCCCTTGTTCACAAACTAAACTAAATTTCAGTTCAGTGCATCTTTTTCTTTCTATTTAATTAAGAAAAGGACAGAGGATAAATTTTAGTTTAGTCCTGTCAAATTAATCAGCGCCTGTCACTCTCCATACAAGTTTAGACGTGATTAAAAACTTGCCAACTAAAATTACGTCAAGCGCTGATTAATTTGACAGGACTAAACTAAAATTTATCTTCTGTCCTTTTCTTAATAAAATAGAAAGAAAAAGATGCACTGAACTTAAATTTAGTTTAGTTTGTGAACAAGGGAATCGGCACCAATGTCAAGTTTGTTCTTGGGATATTCATTATTCATCCCAACTACGGAACCCTTCATTGTGCGTGGTCCAACACGCACTTGTTTATTTTTTAAATAGGGATACGGAGCATCCGCTTAAATTTTGATACCCGCAAAACATCCGCTTCCTCAATTTTTGATTTTAAAAGCTCCGCATCCTCATAACTTCTATGAGGATGTGATTCCACGTTGTTCGCTCAAATAGTGAATTTTGTTAAACTCGCTCCGAGCTAAATGTGCGGGCCGGAGTGTGAGTGACACGTTCCTATTGCCTGAATTCACAGTGTCCCTGTCCTATGACAGAGGATCGGCCGCATGTGGCAGTGGTGGCATGATTGTCAAAAACAAGGGCTATTTTTCATACGACATTTGCTTCACTAAAGAATTTTCCAATATCCGTATCCTCATCCGCATCCTTAAACCTGATTATCTTGACAACCTCATCCGCATCCTCATCCGTTATACGACATCCGTTACCACCCTGTATTTAAACTTAAGCATTGATATAACTCACTTTTCGTCGGTCAATCGGTCGCAGAAGACTCGGAAGCACTCGTGCACCCACAGCCGTAAGAACCGCGCCCTCGTGTTCGTGTAGTCTTTGTTGCTACGCAGCAGACCCTGGGCGAAAATTACTATGTTACTCAGTAATAATATAGCATTGTATTTCTATTTTCTTATTATCCTTCGGCAAACTTCGTGTTTCGTCAGTCGTCGGATTTCTATCAGTTTCCCTTTGCACTTGGTGCAGACCGGACGCTCTCAATCGACTTGGAAGTATATAGAGTTGTTAATACTCTTTTAATGTAATTGCTGCTAAAGTCGCAGGCACGACAGATAGGAAAATAATTTTACAGCTCTATATAGTTCACACGGAAATCAAAACAAAACAACAATAAAGTACTTAGTTCGGAATTCAAATTATTATACACGATAAATCGAATAAATTGATTGACATGGAAATAAGCATTCATTTGTATTCGGAAATGCGATGATACCCGAGGGACATTTAGAAATTAGAAATACTGTATTCTACTGGTGAAAGAATTGATAAAATCGGTCCAGTTGTTGTCGAGTTTATCCATTACAAACAAAAATACAAAAAAGAACAAATCTTTTCGCTTTATAATATTAGTCTAGATAAAGGGGGCAATATTGGGTTCAAAGGTCTATTAAAAACTCGAATAACACGCATAACGCCGCGTCCTATTTGAAAGCGATCGTCCCGCGAACACGTGAGCGCGCGAGCATTAATATGTCAAACCTGGGTAAGTGAGAACTGGGTAAGCGAGAAAACTCTATAAATGAGAGTAATTGCCAGGTCCCGACATTTAAACCCTCTTAAGAGCCTCTATACGTGAGACACAGAAACCTCTATAAGAGAAAGTCGTGTTTCTCTCGGGGACCGGGAACTGAGACTGCTACTTGCCTGTACCTCTCTATAAGCGATAGTCGAACGTAGGCGATTCATTCTTAAATTTCATGGAACTAACATTGTTTTTGTATCTCTCAACCTTTCCCAACCAGCCTCAACCTCTATAAGTGAGAAAGGCCACTACTGTAACTCTACAACGTGTAACGTTAAATGCGCAAAACCTGAAAATAGTTTGATCAGAATAACGAGCAGAATCAATTGAACCACTTTTTAATATAGGTTTGGTCACATTTAAAAAAATAACAAATTATTTTATTTTTTTAATCTGCTGTTCCATAAATTTTGAAATTCAAAATCTGTTGTTCCATAAATTCTGGTGTTTCTATGAAACAACAGATTTTATTTTTATGTTAAATTATAATAAAAATATAATTCATTTGATTCAGACTATTTTTGTCCATATTTTGTTAGTACTTATTACATTGTCTTAAAACTATGTTAGTAATGTCGAGATCAATTAATACAGTTAGGTAACATAAAATTATTATAATACTCGAAATAAATAATAGGAAGTAAATTAAAATAATAGACAATGAATTAAAACAATATTTAAATATATAATTGAAAATAAATTTAAATTAAATTATATAATTGAAAATAAATTTAAATTCTTCTTCTTTTTCTGTCTGGCAATATCGCCTTTCACAGTCTGTTAGTGTCCGGTGACCATATGCTATAATGCGGGGTCCATGATCATTAATTTGAACTAATACTCCTCCTAGTCCTACTGGACTGGCATCTGCTATTACTATAGTCCGATCTTTGACGTCATAGTATCCTAGAGTAGGAATATTAGACAATGCCAATTTTAATTGATTAAATGCAAATTCTTGTTTACTGCCCCAAAGACTTTTTAATTCTGTGGTTTTGCTCTGTTTCTTCCTAAGCAGTTCTTTTAATGGTTCAGTAGTTGTTGCCAAATTTGGAATCCATTTTCCAACATAATTTATTAATCCCAAGAAGCTCTGAAGCTCACCTATATTCATAGGTGGACGAAATTCTTGAATGGTTGTCACGTACTTATCTAATGGTTTTACACCTTCGTGTGATAATTCGTGTCCTAAAAATTGAACCTTTTCTTCCCTGAATATGCATTTGTCCTTTCTCAGTACTACATTATTTTCTTCTAGAGTTTTCATTACTGTTTCTAATCTTTGATCGTGTTCTTCCAAATCCTTTCCATACACCAAAATGTCATCTATAAAATTAATAGTACCATTACATCCCAATAACATTCGTTCTAGGGTTTTTTGAAAAATTTCCGGGGCACAGGATATTCCAAACATTAGTCTTTTGTATCTGAACAGGCCTTTACTTGTAATAAAGGTTGTAATGTGTCTAGAATCGGAATGTAATTCAATCTGATGAAAAGCATCTTTTATATCCAGTTTTGAAAAGTATTTCGCACTTTTAATTTTTGGCAATAGCTTGTCCATTGTGGGCAATGGGTGATTTTCACGTAGAATTGCAGTATTGGCTCGCCTCATATCTACGCAAATGCGAATGTCTCCGGTATTTTTCAAAACCGGCACTATTGGCGATACCCATCTCGAGGATCCTTTAACTTCTTCAATAATATCTTTCTCCAACAGTTCTTTTATTTTTTTATCAACCTTTTCTTCCAGTGGAATGGGGATCCTTCTTAATGGTTGAGAAACTGGTTGTACTTTCTCATCGATTGGTACCTCCACTAAAACATCCTTGAATTTCGGAAACTCTGTTTTAATTTCCATTTGGTCGATTTCTAATCCGATTTTAAGAACACCCATAGCCATGGCAGTTTCTTTCCCAAGCAGGTCTCTAGTTCCATCAACGATGACGTAAAAAGTTGCATTTTCTGATCTATCTGCGATTTTTATATTTGCGTCGAATGATCCTATTAGGTCAAGGGGTTTCTTACTCCCATAACCATAAAAAGTTTTATTGCAACTGAATGTTTGGTTACTAACCTGTACCTTATTTTGTTTTAAATTGTCCCAGGTTTTGTTTGTGATCAAGTTGCATTTACACCCAGAGTCTACTAACATTTTAACATTCATCCCGCCAATATAGCAATCTAATATACTGTCATCATCGATTTTGAACACATATTGTATGTCTTCGGACTCTGTTTGATCTATCTGGTTTGTATCGTTCCTTTTGTTATCTCTTTTCATTTTTTTATTTTCATTTTGTTTGTTGTTGTTTCCCTCATATTTCCTTTTATTCGCTCTATTCCGTGTCATTGTCCTGCAGAATTGTCTAAAATGTCCCTTTAGCCCACATTTGTGGCAATCTTTTTCTATTGCTGGGCATTTGCTGTCTTGAGACGCGTGTCCTGAGCTCCCACATCTTCCACATCCTGATTTTCCTTTCCACTTCTTATCATTTTTTTCCTTCATTTCTGTTTTCATGTTCTTTACTCTGTTTATGTTTTCAGTTGATGTGCTGCTTCCTCCAAATTCTTCTATTTGTCGACTTACAGCTTCAAGAGTATTTGCTTCCACAATTATACTTGTTAGTGTTATTGTGTCTCCTGTTTGTAGAATTCTCTTTCTAAGCTCTTTAGAGGAACACTTTTCTGTAATTTGATCAATTATTTGATCGTCTTTGTCCTTAAATTGACATTTGTCTGCTTGTTGTCTAAGCCGTACTAGGAATTTTTCAAACTTTTCATTTGCGTCTTGTTTGATCAATCGAAAAAGGTGACGTTCATAGATCTTACTTTGTTTAGGTAGAAAATACGCGTCGAGTTTGGTGATAGCCATTCTGAAGACATCCACTCCATCTGCTGGTGATATATTTGCATCTGGTATATTATAAAATATTTCCTGCAATTCTAGTCCACCAAAATGTAGAAGCGAAGCACGTTTCTTCTCACTACTCTCTATGCCAGCAGCTTCCAGGTAGATCAAGAGTGCCCGCTTCCAGCGTTCCCATCTTGTTCCAACTGATGAAGGTTCCCCCTCACAATCAAATTTCTCTAAAGTGAGTTGAGAACTCATGTTGTTAATTAATTACCTGGAACCAACAAATTAAGGATTTGCACTAATCTGCAAAGTTTAAATATTTGTCAATTTAATGACCAGTATGTACATAAAAAGTACCACTACTGCTGACCCTTTTTTTTTTTTTTTTTTTCTGTCAATTTAATGACCAGTAGGTATATTCTACTGCTATTACTGTCAATCTCTGATGACTTGTCAATTTAATGACCAGTAGGTATTTTCTACTGCTATTATTGTCATTCTCTGATGACTTGTCAATTTAATGACCAGTAGGTATATTCTACTGCTATTACTGTCAATCTCTGATGACTTGTCAATTTAATGACCAGTAGGTATTTTCTACTGCTATTATTGTCATTCTCTGATGACTTGTCAATTTAATGACCAGTAGGTATATTCTACTGCATTCACATAAATTATGTGCTCTTTGATTCATTATTTTAGAACTAATCATGTAGTACAATTAACTAAACATGAGGTCCCGGATTCGACTCCCAGGTCGGCAGCGTCACTCAGGTTCTTCATCAAGAACCTCCCAACAACAGACCGGAGTCCTAACTGGCGCTCGGTTAATGGTAACAGGCATACCTAACGTAACCTGGTGAAACATGATTGCACCACACATCCCTGCCTATCCCTTCAGGGAACATAGGCGTGATGTTATGTTTATGTTAAATAATTAAATCTGTTTTTTTTTTTTTTTTTTTTTTTCTTCAACAATCAAGATAGCATTTAAATAGTTTATAACAATACATTAAGAAAAACAACTTTATTTTAATCTACCTTCAAAAATAAATATTATTTTATTTTCCTTGTAAACATGAGTAATCGTCATTATTACAAAAATATAAAAACTTACGGTTTTCTCCTCGTCGCCAATGTAAAATATGCTTATTTATTTAGAATAATAGTTGACTCGCCAACGCACCACCGCACAGGCCGACAGTCCGGACACGACTGCCCCCCTCACCATTCGGACCGGTATTTATAGCCGAGCGACGTGCGCGCCCGAGGCAACATCACAATACTGTTATCGGTTTGTAGTGTGATATATTGATATCTACATACACTACAAATTATATAATTGAAAATAAATTTAAATTAAATTATATAATTGAAAATAAATTTAAATTAAATTAAATAATTGACAATAATTTATATTAAACTAAGCTGAAATTAAATCATTCAAAATAAAACCAGGTTCAGAATCATGTACTAAATTAATAGTAAAAGTTTGTATGTGTGCAAGAAACACAAAAAAAAAAATTCGTACTGAAAAGTCGTTTCATTTCACAATCTACATTTTCTTGATATGGTAAACTTGTACTGATTTGATTGAATGTGTTTATAATATTGAGGGAGTCTTTATTATTATAGCTTAAATTGTTTGCATGTCTTAGTTAAGGTAGTATAATGATAATTTTAAACAACATCTGTAACTTGTACCTACTTTCTGTGCAAATAAAGAACTACTTATACTATTCTATTCTATTTTCGCTGTAACCTTACATACCTGGAAAATCTTGGAGATGTCCCTCAAATTGAACAGGTAGTGCATCTTGCTGGGAGTGGGCAGCAGCTTATTCACGATGTTGTTGAACATGTCCATCGTCGCTATCAGCACGGTTTTACCTGGATTTTGGATAATTTTATTTTAGGAAAAGTTTGGTTCGTATGTTTGTGAGTGTACTGTAGGTACACTTCTCTACAAACCACCGTAACAAACGATTTTCAAAAATCTACTGCTGTCGGTGTGAAAAAGGGGAAACAGTTCATATGAAAATTTAATTTAAAGGGAACGGAAGGGATGTTGATTTGTTGTACATAGTTCGAAGGGGACATTACGAAGTCATTCATTCAAACTAGGCTTTGAATCAGCACTTTTCTAACGTCAAAATTACATAAGACAGTCCCTCGAAACGCCCACCCTTCACCACTTCCTAACCCACCCTCTTTCCAACTCACCAACAGACTTGGTCTCCTCGTCAAAGTCCTGCAGATGCTGCCCCAGCATGGTGCCGAAGATCTTCATGAGCTGCTGGTGCGTGGGCGACGACAGGAAGAACGGGTGGAAGCACGACAGCAGCCGCGGCGGCAGCGGCGAGCGCGCGCCGCCCGGCGGGCCCGCCGCGCCGCACAGCACCATGTTCTGTGCAGGCGGCACACTTACTGACACTGGTTTTAGGCCTACTTGCACCAAAAATCACTACGTTTAGCGATAAGACAACAGCTACACCGCGATCACTGTCGGACTGCATAGAAAATAAAGAGAAGCGTGATGATACAACGCTGGTAATTTATTGCAAAATATAAAGCAATAAACCTGTGTCCAAATTTATTTTTTTGTACTTCTTGTAGATTATTCAAAAATATTGAAAACATATTTTTTCTTTTTTGACGTCATCAAAAGATTACGGCGATACATTGACTTAAAATGTGGCATGACGTCAAGCCTTGCTAGATTTAAGAGGCCGGCGACACGGCTCACAACTACAAATCGAGATGTTAGCAAAATTCAATTCCAAGCACACAGCCTGTCGGAACGATATACACCTACAGTGAGCAATACTACCACGCACACATTGACAATTATTGCTTGACGCGATAGTACTTACTAGCTTCCGAAAATTTATGATAAATTTAGATGTGTTCCGTAATGGAAAAAAATATGAATGAAAACTTAAGGCTCCTGGCTGTGACTTCACTCGACAGTTTAGGTAAATTCTTGCGATGCTATGTTTGTGTGCACCGTTCACGCACACACGCCTAAACATCGAGCGTAGTGATCGCTTAAACAGTTTTGATCCTATAGACGGTATTTTGTTAAGTTACGTAGGTACGCTTATGAAATAAGTCTGGAATGTTTGTGTATATTCGTTTAGTATTTTATAACAATTCTGTTTTATATGGAATTTTATACTTTTTGTATGGAAAACATAAAAAATTATTACCTACATGTTGAGTTTTATGGGTTTATGGGTTTCATAAAGGGGGTCGAAATTTTCATTATTTTTGCGATAAGACACAATTTTCGAGATATAAGCAAAAGAACAGAAAAAAGATAAAGTACAGTTTTTGCAACTGAATGAGTTATTAATTTAGTGAAAATGAAAAATTCGCTATTGGTGCCGATTCTCTTGTACACCGAACTAAACTTACTAAACTATCACTAAAATTCCTTAATTTTGACTATGAGAATCTCAAAGCTATTCTGCAAAATAAATTCTCTAAATTTAAAAATAATTTTGACACATCTAAATCGAATTTGACAACCGCGACTCCACAAGTGATACCTAACCACGTGAATCTTTTTAGAGCCGGAGGCGCGCAGGGGGGGCAGCCTCGACGTGTTTTATATGGATTTTTCACTTTTTGTGTGGAAAATAAGAAAAAATATTACCTACATGTAGAGTGTTAGAGGTTTAAGGGTTTTATAAAGGGTGTCGAAATTTTCATTATTTTTGCGATTGGACACACCGTTTTCGAGATATAAGCAAAAGAAAAAAAAAATATTCGGTACTGTTTTTTCATCTAAAGTCGAGGTGTTGGTGTGAATTTTAGTTCATGACAACCAATTTTATTCCACATGTTTTTAGTCACGATAAAAAAATAGTCATATTTAGTTAGAAAATCTAAATTTTAGGTTAAAAACGTCAAATTCAGAATAGCAAAATTGCCATTTTTACTAAACTAATATCTCAGTGCCATCTTAGTGCTGTCAAACTAAAATATAGTTAAGTTGTGTCACTTTAGTCTATTTCAGAATGGGAAATCGTCGTTTGACAGGAATAAACTAAATTTTGGTGATTTTTAGTTTAGTTTAGAGGCATTTGTGACAAGAGAATCGGCACCAATCTGAATTTGACTTTTCTCACCTAAAATTTTGATTAGTGCCGATTCTCTTATACACCGAACTAAACTAACTAAACTATCACTAAAATTTCTTACTTTTGACTATGAGAATCTCAAAGCTATTGGTGCCGATTCCCTTGTTCACAAACTAAACTAAATTTTAGTTCAGTGCATCTTTTTCTTACAATTTCATTAAGAAAAGGACAGAAGATAAATTTTAGTTTAGTCCTGTCAAATTAATCACCACCCATACAAGTTTAGATGTGATTAAAAACTTGCCGACTAAAATTACGTCAATTAACGTCAAGCGCTGATTAATTTGACAGGACTAAACTAAAATTTATCTTCTGTCCTTTTCTTAATGAAATAGAAAGAAAAAGATGCACTTAAATTTAGTTTAGTTTGTGAACAAGGGAATCGGCACAATTATGCAAAATAAATTCTCTAAATTTAAGAAAATTTTTGACACATCTAAATCAAATTTGACAATCGCGACTCCACACGTGATACCTAACCATGTGCATCTTTTTAGAGCCGGAGGCGCGCACGCTCGACGTGTTTTATATGGAACTTTTCACTTTTTGTATGGAAAATAAGAAAAAATATTACCTACATGTAGAGTATAAGGGGTTTAAGGGTTTTATAAAGGGAGTCGAAATTTTCATTATTTTTTGCGATTGGACACACCGTTTTCGAGATATAAGCAAAAGAAAAAAAAAAGATTCAGTACTGTTTTTGCATGTGAAATCGAGGTATTGGTGTGAATTTAAAGTTCATGACAATCAATTTTATTCCACACGTTTTTAATCGCGAAAAATAGTCAGATTCGGTTAGAAAATCTAAATTTTAAGTGAAAAACGTCAAATTCAGAATAGTAAAGTTGCTTTTTTCACTAAATGAAAATCTCAGTTCCATCTTAGTGCTGTCAAATTAAAATCTAGTTAAGTTGTGTCACTTTAGTCTATTTCAGAATGGGTTTAGAGGCATTTGTGACAAGAGATTCTCTTGTCACAAATGCCTCTAAACTAAACTAAAAATCACCAAAATTTCGTTTATTCCTGTCAAACGACGATTGCCCATTCTGAAATAGACTAAAGTGATTTTTAGTTTAGTGGCATTTGTGACAAGAGAATCTCTTGTCACAAATGCCTCTAAACTAGACTAAAAATCACCAAAATTTTGTTTTATTCCTGTCAAACGACGATTGCCCATTCTGAAATAGATCAAAGTGACACAACTTAACTATATTTTAGTTTGACAGCACTAAGATGGCACTGAGATATTAGTTTAGTGAAAATGGCAATTTTGCTATTCTGAATTTGACGTTTTTAACCTAAAATTTAGATTTTCTAACTAAATATGACTATTTTTAATCGCGACTAAAAACATGTGGAATAAAATTGGTTGTCATGAACTAAAATTCACACCAACACCTCGACTTCAGATGAAAAAACAGTACTGATTTTTTTTTTTTCTTTTGCTTATATCTCGAAAACGGTGTGTCCAATCGCAAAAATAATTAAAATTTTGACACCCTTTATAAAACCCTTAAACCCCTAACACTCTACATGTAGGTAATATTTTTTCTTATTTTCCACACAAAAAGTGAAAAATCCATATAAAACACGTCGAGGCTGCCCCCCCTGCGCGCCTCCGTCTCTAAAGAGATTCACGTGGTTAGGTATCACGTGTGGAGTCGCGGTTGTCAAATTCGATTTAGATGTGTCAAAATTATTTTTAAATTTAGAGAATTTATTTTGCAGAATAGCTTTGAGATTCTCATAGTCAAAAATAAGGAATTTTAGTGATAGTTTAGTTAGTTTAGTTCGGTGTACAAGAGAATCGGCACCCATGTCTAACTAAATCTGACTATTTTTAATCGCGATTAAAAAGGTGCGGAATAAAATTAGTTATCTTGAACTAAAATTTACACCAACACCTCGCTTCGCTTTTTTTTTTCTTTTGCATATATCTCGAAAATGGTGCGTCCAATCGCAAAAATAATGAGAATTTGGATCCCCTTTATAAAACTCTTAAACCCCTGACACTCTACATGTAGGTAATATTTTTTCTTATTTTCCTTACAAAAAGTAAAAATTCTATATAAAACGTCAAGGCTGCCCCCTGTGCGCCTCCAGCTCTAAAAAAAATTCACGGGGTAGGGCAAACAAGTACCATGTGGACTCGCGATTGTCAAATATAATTTTAGTGTGTCAAAATATATTTAAATTTAATTTAGAAAATTTTTGTTGCAGAATAGCTTCAAGATTTTCATAGCCAAAAGTAAGGAATTTTAGTGATAGTTTAGTAAGTTTAGTTCGGTATACAAGAGAATCGGCACCATATTGCCATCTTTGTGCTGTCAAAATAAAATATATTCTATAATTATTTCACGATGGGAAATCATCGTTTGACAGGAATGAACGAAAAAAATAACCAAAAATACTTCACTTATTGCTACAACAGCATATCGGCGCGGGCATATCGGTGACGCGAACCCATAACTTTTTCCCCTACCAAAAATCATTCAAAACTATGAAATCTAAAGTCAAAATATAACTAGTGAACCCAGCAGGCAGATGTTGTCCTGCGACAACAGCGCCACGCGAGTCCAACTATAGTTATGAACCATCCAAGTTACACAAAAAGAATTTAAAAAAAAAACATCTAAATCAGTCAAGCCGTTTAGGATAAGAAGAATTACGAACACACGTACACCGGTATTTTATTTATTGCCAGGCATGCAAAATTTTAATGTTCTTCAAAAACAAGCAAAGTACTTTAAAATAAAATGCGGATCAAAATGTGGTAGTCGACGTACAATTTCTGGAATATGTTAACATCGGACACGTACGTGCGTGTGTGCGTGCTGCGACGCAAAGTGATACGTCCTCACGCTGGGAAGGCCCGTTCGCTACTGACGGAATAGATTTTCCGCGATCGTTTATATAGTTCACTTTGCCATTTATTTACGTAATGAAGTAATTGTTTATTTATAAAATAAAATTTAGATTCTATTAAACAATTAACTTAAAATTAATATATAATTTTTTAAAATTTCTTAAAAGTGTTTCTAAGTATTAGAAAAAAATATTTATTTGGCTTGAAGTTTTGAGAAAGGTACGTTATTTCAACATTTTTTTTCTGCTATATTTTGTATGAAAGACCATATAATGATGTTGATGATATTTTTTAATTTTCAACATCAAAAGCAGTTTCTTCTAACGAAACGATCAAACGTCAGTCTCGCGTCATTTTTTGGAAAACTTGTTGCGAATTTTAGTGATTTCCCACGAATCCTTAATTTATTTCAAAAATCCCTTTCCCCTATGTACAAGACGAAGAATTGGACTTTTCAAATCACAAATAATTTTGTTTAAATTCTCGTCCCCTTTCTCACAACGAATAAACAAAATTGATCAAAATCAGTGATTTCGTGCGGTGCGGCGGCACGGAGCCTTAATGTATTTCCATTTTATTTTCGATAATTTGTAACTTGATAACATAAACTATGCTTCTGCGGAAACAATATTACAAATATTGTTGTTTATAATACAGAAAAAACAATATGAAATAATGTCATTTACGCTGTAAAAATGTACGAAATGCAATTTGCTTACACTTCATTTAAAGGTAAGTTTTTGGAAATAAAAAGACGTAGGAGCCTAGATAAATACTGTCTCAATCTGAATATCAACATAATATGGTGGAAATATGCTCAAATTGCAAATGATTTGTGTACTACGTTTGTATGGACAATTCATGCGTCGCCATATTCTTAATACTGCGTTGTGACGTAGTGAGCCCCCAACTATGCGTGTTTTCTAACTTATTTTTGATTAATATGATAAAGCAAAAAATACGTCTCTAATATCTTTTTATTATCTGAAAGACGGACTAAATAGAATTTCTTTTGTTTTACCTAGGCAACTACCTTATTATCTATTTACAAAAAATCTGTTGATTGGACTAAAAAATCAAAACACTATTACGTCAACATGTTACTTGTAGAATAATCTGACAAAAAATCTAAATTATTGCATGTATATCATCATGGTTTTTAATCATTTAAAGCAATTTTTAAAAGGTATCTTCGTGATTTTTTTCTATAGTATCAAATTAATTATACCATGTTTACAACACACTATCTAACTAGCATACATATATCCTGAAGATTTTTCTGATTTTCATTTTACAGTGGATCATATCTTTTAGGCATTATAAAACTTGCGTTTGGCTCCTGTAGTCCCCTTAAAACATCGGGTTATTTCTTTCAATTTTTTGAAATTGACAAAACAGAATTATGTTTTACATATAAATAGGCAAGGGGAAATGATGTTTGAACCCTGAAAACAGCTATTACATACATAAACTCACGCCTTCTTCCCACGGGAGTAGACAGAAACTACAGAACTCCACCTGCTACGATCCTTACATACTCCTTTTGCCTAGTTTACGTTCATACGTCTGGTCATACACGCACGCCGGTTGCGAGTACTATGCACCTGGCCTTTCTGAAGAACATCAATAATAATAAGTCCTCCTAGGGCGTCCCCGCTCGGCCTTTCCCTTCACATCTGCCTAGTAAATATATTTTGTTAGTCGCCTTTCATTCATCCTCTCAACATGCCCAAACCATCTCAGCATACCTTTTCAATTTTTTTTTTTTTTTGTCACTTCTAACTGCTATTATTTTCTTGAATCGTGTTTTTGAACTTAGCTCTTCAAATAATAATAAAAAAAAAAAAATAAGCTAGGACGAACGACGTAGTTGACGTATGCAATTGGCTTCCCAAAAGAAAATCAGAAAATACCTTGACATTCTTGCGCCACTGCTTGACCCTATCGAACCAGTATCCATAATCGTGCCACAGCCGCATCAGCTCCAATGGCGGCTGGGATCCGTAGTAGTCGCGCACTGGCATGTTTATGTCGTCCATAAATGCTATCATCTTCTTACCTGGAAAACACATCAAGCCACATCAAATATAACAAAGTGTTAGTAAGCTAGCAAGGTGACTACCTTGCTAGCTTGCTAGAGTGACTACTCTAGCCTCGTGTATGCAGAAATATCCTAAAATTTAGGCTAGTAAGTGCGATGGTTGAATAGGATGGGGTTCTATTCTTAAGGTAGAAGCGCCCCCCTCCACTGATTTACTTTCCTGGTACCAGCCTCGTGTGGCCAGCAAAGATAGTAAAAAAAATTAATTGTTTATTTCAATTACAAAAGGCATTTAGACACAATAACATTGGAGATCACCTTTTAAGCAAGGAATTGCTTGTGTTAGGAGACTCCGCGCTTCCACTTATCACTATCTTATGCAATTGAATGTAGACAATGTAAACATGCAGAAAAATTAAATAAATGGGTAACTTAAAATTATACAAAAAATGAAAAAGTGAACGATTTGCAAATTAATGAGCGTTATGCATAGAAAAAGGGCCAAGTCGCGCGTTTACGTGTGATTATGTGTGAGTATTGGTGAGAGTGTGAAGAGTGAGGGTGTGTAGTGTGTGAGTATTATCCTTATCTTAAGGTCGAAGCACCCCCCTCCACTGATTTACTTTCCTAGTACCAGCCTCGTGTGGCCAGCAAAGATAGTATCCGATCGGATCATTTTACTCAACGGGCTAAGTCACTGCAATGCTAGTGGCTTCAAATTTACGAGCATCGTGTAAACAGCTTTAGCATGTGCCAAGCCAGGATAGTTAGGATAATTATAACTTGCTTGCTATCCAAGCCACACGTTGACTGTCCGTGCATTACATGTAATGCATTTTAAGTCTGGCTGTGACGTTCGTGCATTACATGTAATGCATTAGCCAAAGGCAACTGGACCGCGTTTCCTAGGCCGGACATATGACCTAGAACTTTGATTTTCTAGGGACGTATGTACAATAAATTGGCGAAAATAAAACTCAAATGTCCCATCCATTTTTTGATGTTTTTATTTTAATTTTATGGACGTCTTAATCTAAAGAACAAAACTTTAATGAGATTCATTGAAACATGTTAGGCAAAACTCTTTTTTGCAAGGAAGACACTCAATAAAATTATGACTTGTGTAGCCTTTTTTCTTGCATCATTGGTTGTAATGTTGGTTTATGTGATCCACCATAATCCAGTTGAGACGTCCATGCATTACATGTAATTCATGCTGAAATTCAGGCCTCCTGTATAATTACGCAGTCATCGACACATCAGCCTCTTCTTTGGAACATAAAATAAAGCTGTTTATAAAAAAAAAGGATTGTGTGGTTTTATGAAACCACGGTAAAAGTGAAACTTCTATAGGCGCCGCCATATTGGCCTTGGCTGCTCTGACGAGCGCCTTTCACTTTATCCCTACTCCGCGGCCGACCGTCACGCGACATGCAACACACAGACGAAAAAGTTTGAGACGATGTAATAAAAGTTTCACTTTAAAAAACCTATTGGACATCCCACGAAATTACCCAAAATAGACGGGACAGTCAACGCGTTATAAACTGGCCTCGTGTAACCACTTCCTTATTCAGTTCTTTTAAGGGCTGAATACGACAATCTGCCCGATTCGCATTTTCATGTAACTCTGCCCCTTCCCTCACACGAAATCTCCATCATAAAAACCAGCAAACTGCGTGTCGGACCACGCACAATGTAGGGTTCCGTAGTTGGGATGAATTTATCCCAAAAACAAACGTAACTTTGTAGTTGAAAAACATGTTCTGCCATACGAAATGTATGGGAGAACATGTTTTTGTAACCGCAAATGTAAGTTGGTCGATTATTACTCGTTAACTTGTAAAGCCTACTCAGCTGTGATAGTTTTCCTTTTAAATTCGTTATATAAGCTACTGCCGTGATTTTTTTCACACATCCAAAACCAACCATTTAGCTGGTAGGGGGGGGGGGGGGGAGACACTTGACTTTAACAAAAATTAGCACTTTAAAGCTTAATATTTCGAAAACGGATTCCTGAACCCAAAAATGCGTTTGCACAAACTCTCAATATTTTTGAACGACCTTTCCAACGACCCCCCACACTATGGGATAGGAGAGAAAAAAAGACATCCCCACTTTACATGTAGGGGAGGTAACTTAAAAAAAATGTTTACCACTTTGTCGGCGTAATTAATATCTATACCCATGGCAAAGTACGCTTTCTAGTACTAAGAGTCTCTGAGCTAAGCCGCGGACAGCTAGACAGACGGACATGACGAAACTATAAGGGTTCCTCCTTGTTTACTACGGAATGCTCTTAAAAGATCAGGTCCTCACCTCCAGCAGGCACATAGTTCCCTTTGGTCCTCTTCTCGAGCCGGGACTCAATGATGTCCTGCACGTTAGCCGCCGTGGTCTGCGCTGACATGTTGATGACCTGGGTACTGTACCTGTCATACAATGGATAAAATATATAAGATACTTATCCAACGTGATCCACGAGGAGATCGTAGCTAAGTAATAACGGCCGCACGGGTCGATCCACCAGGTTAAGCTACGCTTGCCGGGGTTGGTCCGTGGATGGGTGACCATCTTTACATACCGAGACTCCTCCGTGCCTCAGAAAGCACGTTAAGCCGTTGGTCCCGGCTGTCACTCGTGGATCTTTGACAGTCGTTACGGGTCATCAGAAGCCCGAAATTCTTACCAAGGGGTTTCGTATTCATTTCAGATTTCTTAATGTCCCTTGGGTATCATTGGATTTCCGAATACAAACGAATGCTAATTTCCATGTCCATCTTATTATTAGATTTATCTTGTTTAATCATTTGAATTCGGAACTAATTTCGTGTGAACTATATAGAGCTGTAAACTATTTTCCTATCTGTCGTGCCTGCCACTTAAGCGGCTTTCCTCCCATTTTTCAAATAAATTACTTTAAGTTAAAAGAGTATTAACAACTCTATATACTTCCAAGTCGATTGAGAGCGTCCGGTCTACACCAAGTACAAAGGGCAACTGATAGAAATCCGACAACTGACGAAACACGAAGTTTGCCGAGGGACATTAAGAAAATAGAAATACAATACTGGGTTGTGGAAGTCAGATAGGCAGTCGCTCCATGTAAAATACTGGTATTCAGCTGCATCCGGTTAGACTGGAAGCTGACCCCGACATTGTTGGGAAAAGGCTAGGCAGATTGATTGTCAAAGAATCAACTGGGGGCGGCAGGCCTATGTCTTGTAGTGGCCGTCTTTCGGCTGAAATGATGATGATGATGATGATGATTCACGGCAGACGCGTGTCGTCGGCTGCAGTCGCCTCTGCCGTTGACGCGTACCACTCGTGTGTATGAGAGCAAGTGGCGATGGAATGTAAATGATCTGAAGCTATGAATTTAAAGGGCTAACTAAACTATTAATTTATTTGTGAACACCTACTTCAATTTTCAAGTGGAGGTCCCTCAAATTGTTTTATAGGAAATTTAAGGTTAAGACGCCAGTGACGTGTTCTGTACTGAGCTCACGCAACGCGTCTTACGTCCAGCCAGTAATAGGACTCGCCCGTCAAGGAGCGCTGTCCCAAATTAGACGCATTATTAATTTATTTTACATAAAACAAAAAGTATTTTAATAAAACACGTTTACTATATCAATAATTAAATTATCTTTAAAATGGTGAAGGTTTCAGAAAAATACGTTTGATAGATTTTGCGTGATTCTGAGTTTTTTATCCGCGTTACATATAACTTTACAAATTAATTTCACTATGTAATATAAACATAATCTAAAATATTCCTATATTAAGTTATTAGGAAAATGCTCTAATTTAACATTTATCTTTTCCAAATCATTAACACTATCCGTTTAGACGTGATCTTCAGTATAAAATCATTAAAAGTCTGTTATCGTCGCCTTAACCCAAACGTCAGGGTATGACGTTTCGAAAATATGATTAACAGACTACATTTTATCATATTAATATTTTTGAACACATTTTCTATTAATAAGTCCTTGGACGCCATCCTAATTGGCCATCGCTCGTGCGATGATGCGTGCGTCCGATGAAAATGTTCGCACGACCGTGCGATCAAACATACTGGTATGTACTACTTTTCGTTTCGTCGCACGATGAAATCACATCATCGCGCGAGCGATGGCCATTTAAGAGGGCGCGGCGCCTTAGCCAAAATAACGTCTAGAACAAACTACAATAAATGGCGGACGCCAGGTGACATGATGGAATCGTGTTCCCTTCCTTTACTCCATCGTATCACTTACCTATCAGGATCCAAGCTGACCAGGGTGCCTTGTACGAGGAAAGTTTTGCCGGTGCCGGTGGGTCCTCCTATCAGGACGCCGTACCCTGCCTTCAGCATATCTAGCGCGACGACCTGCACGCGGAGGAATTCCATCGTCGGCACCAGGATCATGTGGAAACCGGCGCTGAAGAGGTAAAGGAACTTTTCGTCTGTAACTGTGTGACCTTATTGTTCTTTCAAACCACGCAACAGATCTTTGAAGTGAAAACTTCTTTAGGCGCGTTCGGCATTTTTGAGATGGGGAAAAAACAATTGAACTCGCGACACTGTTACCGACACCAGCTTTTGACCATTAAAAAGACATCAACGCGCGATACATTTTCTTTGGGATTAATGACATTCCAAACATTGAGACATGACAACGACATGATTGACATTTCCCTTTTTTTACCGACTTCAAAAAAGAAAAGTGTTTTCTGCGCAATAGAATTTTTCCCACTTAGTCTATATTGATGATTAATTATGTCATAATAAGTTCCTGTCACTTTTGTTTACATAGCAGGTAGTGGTATTCAAAATTGGAAGGGGTAGGTACCACAACTAAAACGAGAAAAATAAAAACTTTTTACAAAAAAAGCAACCGATTTCCAAAAAAAACACTACTAAGTGAAAATAACTTTAAAATTCGGAAGTCGGTGTCTTTGGTTTTGAATTTTCGTTTTTTGCCACCGACTTCCGAAATTTTAAGTTATATTTCACTTTGTAGGTTTTTTTCGAAGTCGGTTGATTTTTTTTTTATAAAGTTTTTACTTTAGATTATTGACAAAATCTAAAGAAACCTTCACAAGATACATTCTACTGGCCTAAACCTAGTACTGACTTGGGATTAAATCTCCAGTTGTCAGGCAGCTTCTCCTCCCACGGTTTGAAGACCTGCAGCCTCTCATCCACATAGTAGTCGTAGACCGTGTCCTTGAGCGGGAAGACGCCCTCGTGCTCTCGGACCCAGTTGTCCAGCTTTCGACGAGCCTCATCCTCCAGGGTACCACAGACTGACCAGATCATGCTGTGTGACGAAAACTTAAATCAGTAATGACCCGTATTCACTGAGAAACATTGCACAGCATTGTTTCTGCAACAAGTTTTTGTGTTGGAGGCCGGATTTACTGGGTAACATTGAACAACATTGTTTCTGCAACATGTTTTGTGTTGGTGGCCGTATTTACTGGGAAACATTGAACAATATTGTTTCTGCAACATGTTTTTGTGTTGTGAGCCGCATTTACTGGGAAAATTTGCACAACATTGTTTCAGCAACATGTTTTTGTAGACAATAATCAAATTTTATTAATGAGAAAGAAAGAAAGAAATCTGCCAAAGAGCACGGAATCGTCGCACTGACAACGTCTATACAACATGTAAAAAAATTCTGTTCGATCCGTGAGGGTGTTGTCAAGTATCGTACTGAGAGTCTATTTATGTGGAAATTTTCAGGAAAAAAAAACATTTTTTTTTCAATGGGGAATTTTTCCGGTTGATTACATGGGGCGCGGGCGGCCGTCGTTTAGCGGATGTCTACAAGTCATAACTTATGACCCCTGTACCCCTTTCGGTATGAACAGGGTTTTTTTACATATTGTAGAGATTGCCTCGTTGGTCTAGTGGTCGCAAGCGCTACTGCTGAGCATGAGGTCCTGGGTTCGATTCCCGGGTCGGGCAAAGTGTTATTTGGTTTTTCTATCTGGAGTTTCTCAGTAGCAGCTCGGAGTCTGGATTCGTGCCCGGTTGATGGAAATAAGCTCGCCCCCTATTACATGGGACTTAAACATAACTGGCGAAATGTGGGTGTACCTGTTACAGGGACACCTCTGCCCAACCCTTCGAGGAAACAAGGCGTGATGTTATGTGAACGTACAACTTTTGTCACTGACAGCCGTCAGTTAGGTAAGATAAGTCAGCGCGCGACTGAAATTGGAACTAATCGTATGCCACCGTCTTGTCGTTTATGTAAAATCAACTTAAAATAGAATTATTTAATACATTAATATTAATAATATTATACTTCATATTATTAATATACAGGGTGGCAGGGACATCGACGCGAAAACTGTTACCATGGATTCAGTACAGGATTCTGAAATCCCTGCGTTGAAATGTTTCGTCGCATATTAAAAAAACAGCTGTTTCATAGAAAAGTGCAATACCTACGCGGTCAAAATGTATAGAACAGCAGTTTTTTTTTTCTAATCTTCGAATATTTTCAACGCAGGGGTTTCAGAATCATGTACTGAATCCATGGTAACAGTTTTCGCATCGATGTCCCTGACACCTTGTAGATTTCAAGTATTCATCACCAGTCGCGCGCAGACTTATCTTGCGTGCACTCTACTGCGAATAAACAGTAACACGCTTGGTGTGTATGGAAAGTGTCGACAATGGCGACAAAAGTAACGTACGCAAAAAGGAATCTCATCTTAGCGAAGTTCTCCATTTCGCCCTGCTCGTCGGGCAGGCAGGGCGGCGGCTCGGGCGCCAGGCCCAGCAGCCGGCACAAGGACTTCACGCCCGTCAGCTCCTGGCCGCGCACGCTCTCGCCCTCTTGCAGGTGCAGGCGCTTCAGCTCCAGGACAGGTGTCAGGATTGATAAGAAGTAGCGGCGTAGCTGTCGACACATCACTTGTCGTCAAAACTGGTAAAGGCAAATAAATGTACATACATAGATCTAACATCAACGATTCGTTTTTAATAGCGCTTCTTCACGGCTCGGGTAACAACATTTTGAGGCGCTTGCGCAGGTTGCATGCATAATCATAATCATTTATTTGCTTACAAAGTAGGTACATAAATATAGGTGTTTACAAAATTTTTAGATCCCTATAAAATCTACCAATTAGGCATACAAACACAAAGTACAAAACATCGAATTAAAATCAAAAAGTCAAATTGAAATTGGCAAAAAATAAAGAAATTAAATAATAATTAAGAAATTCACAATGTCAATAATTAAATCTAAAGTGTCATTAAAAAAATCTAATTGAATAATAACAATTTTCAAGTAATAGGGCTGTCAGTTTTTTTTTTTAACATTTGGATTGGATATTTTTTTTTATAATATTGAGTATTTTGTTATAAATGGATGCATCGTGTCAACAACGATATCAACATGTGCGCGGGTCCATTGAGACCAGTGACTTACGCGCCGTGTATGTAGCTGGCATAAGCGACGTGCTCAAGTCACTGGATTTAAATACCCAAGTCACCAATAAATCCCCAAAATCTAAAAGGGCCAAAATTTCGAAGACACGTGCCATCCACCAACCCACACTGAGCCCGTGCGGTGCATTACGGCCCGCGCGGTGTATTACGACCCGCCCTTCTCACAAAGAAGAGGCCTGTGTCCCTGAAGTGGGAACATCGTAGGCTGGATTATGCTGAAGACGAGTAAACGGTCACATTACTGAAACGAATCGTGATTTTTCAAATCGATTATTCATAAATAACGATTCTCTAAATTCAAATTGCAAGAAAACGGTCCGTCAAAAACGAATGTCCTTACAAAGTATGTCCACCGCACCGTGTCAACGTCAACGAGAAACGAGATTACGCAGCAATAGTAAATGTACTGTCGCTACTTCGGGGACTGACGCCTCGAGGAAGCTGCATACAGGTTACACGCAGCCTACTCGATATAGTAAGACTCTACAGATGTACACACATATATTTGTTACGTGGCGTGTGCTAGGTTAATATGGCCATGTCACGTAATTAGCCGCTCACATATACACGACTGTTTAACCCGCAATCCGTAAACGGCTAGATCTGTGAGCGGGGCGAGGGAAAACAACATATCTACCTGTAGGAGCATCGAGTCGGCATCTTTGTCGCTGATCGTTCTCGTTAGGCCTCCCCCAGGCAACTGGGGGTCTCACCTGGCAACTAAACCTGCATCAATTCCATAAACCGACTTAGACCAATACGATGAGGGGCCCATATTTATGGGCCAACGTATAGCCTCCGCGGGCGAAAGGCGAAGCCCTGACCCCACTCGCCACGCCCCCTTACGGGGGCGTCGCGTCGCGACATCTCGACGCTACTTCGGCGTCGTCAACCCGTTCACGGTGCGGTGGACAAACGGCCTTTCACATGGTGACCGGAGAATTCGTATTTTTGGACGTATTCGTAACCCGTCCCATCTTTGATGTCCTCCCTCCGGTTGACGCCTTAAGCCGAGGTTCGTACCCCACAGGGGGGTGCCCTTAGCGAGCGTTCACCTAGTTTTAATTAGCATAGTTGAATAATCCCTGACTGGAGGTTTTAAGTGTAGCAGCTTAAGGCACCCACAGGAAAGCCCGGTTAAGTAGTCATGATCTCAGAGGTCAACTAAGAGATAGCCCTACTGAAAAAAAAATCGTAATTGTCTTCATCTAAGTACCGTAACAGGAATTTAAGAGCCGTATACAAAATAATACTGATTCACATAGTGTGTACCGTCCGACTAGTCCCAACTGAAAATGATTTTAATATCAAGTAACAGAAAGGTAAAAAAACAAAGCCTCACTCACAGTCTCCTTGTAATCAAGATTCTCGAGGGTATCCAGCCAGGAGTTGACTAAGGGCCACCAGCCCCAGTCCTTGTAGTCGTTGTACACCATTCCGTTGCGTGATACCGTGGCTGGCGACGCCACTGCTAAATCCAGGGTCTCGATTAGCAGCGTCACCTACACGGAAGAATAGACAACATTTCTTATTTTTAAGTTGCTTGTCACTCTGTATCCTAACTAATATTATAAATGCGAAAGTGAGTTAGTTTGTTTGTTTCGCTTTCACGATAAAACGGCTGAACGGATTTGGATTAAATTTGGCACATGGGTAGACCATGACTTGGAGAAGGACATAGGATACCTTTTATCTCGATATTGCCACGGGATCGAGACTTAAGCGGATTAAACCGCAGCTAGTCTTAAGTAAAATTACATCTTTAAAAGTTTATATTCTTTTTTTCGTTGTAAAAAAAAACTTTGAAATTCGTTCTATTTTAAACAGACGTAAACGGCAAAATGAAAAAAAAAAAACATTTATTTGACACTTAAAATACTCATCGACGTGTGTATTCTTCCCATCCTCACGTATGGTTCTCAAACATGGTCTTTGACAATTCAGCAGAGGTCCACGCTCGGGGTTTGCCAGAGAGCTATGGAACGGAGTATTCTTGGTATTAAACTTGTGGACCGGGTTAAGAATACAACAATCCGTTCCATCACTAAAATAACTGATGTCACTCGGAAAGCTGCCACGCTTAAATGGAATTGGGCTGAACACATCTGCCGCATGTCAAACGATCAATGGGCCAAACTTACGACCCAGTGGGTCCCGCTTAATGGCAAACGACATCGCGGCAGGCCCAGACGGAGATGGCGGGATGAGCTGGACTCCTTTAAGAAAGATTGGTCCTTGGAAGCTCTGGACAGAGAGAGGTGGAAAGAGGGTAGGGAGGCCTTTGCTCAGCAGTGGGACAATAACGGCTAAGAAAAAAAAAATACAAGTTACAAACAAGTAGGTCGTAATAATATAGCACAAAAATGAATTGCCAAGAATCTGATCCTAACCCCCAAACTAGACCTGAACCTGTATTTTGGGGGCCAGCGTTCAGCCATTGGCTCTATTATTGCTCTTACAACATTGTGGAGAAGTGTCGCTACATAGTTGACAGTCAAGTGTCATGTGATAAAACATATTTAAATTAAATTTATCAGTATCAGAAGAGGGTTAAAACATAGGTAAAACTTATTAAGAAACTGTATTCGTGTTGTCGATAATTTAAAGCATGCTGTGGCCTCCTGCACGCGTAGCATGACCACCGTAGAAACGGGTTTTGTCATAGATAAAATGACAGATTGTGATTGTTTATCTGTCATTTTGTCTATTCTTCTGTAGACAAAACCCGTTTCTATGGTGGTCATGCTACGCATGCTGTAATTGGAGTGTAAGTACTAAACTAACTTAATTGTGTTTTTTTTTTGTGTGAATCATTTGTTGGAGGTACTCAATAAATAAAAAAACATTTGACATACCTGTGAGGGCATAGATATTCTCTCACTGTTGACCAGAGTCAGCAGTTTGTTATCATCCATCACAGAATTAAGGTTCTCTATCCAGATCGCGTCCACGGGACCATCAAATATAATCCATTTCATTTCTGGGGACTCATCTGCAGGACAACATCGGATATCCAAACTTAACTTTGTAGTTGAAAAACATGTTCCCCCATACGGAATGTATGGAAAAACATGTCTTTGCAACTGCAAATATAAGTTGGTCGATTATTACTCGTTTTGTAGAGCCTACTTAGCTGTGATAGTTTTCCTTTTAATTTCGTTATATAAACTACTGCTGTGATTTTTTTCACACATCCAAAACCAACCATTTAGCTGGCAGGGGGAGGGACACTTGACTAACAAAAATTAGCACTTTAAAGCTTAATATTTCGCAAACGGATCCCTGAATGGATCCCTGAATCCAAAAATGGCTTTCACATACTCATAATGTTTTTGAAGGACCTTTCTAATGATACCCCACACCATGGGATAGAAAAAAAAAACATCACCACTTTACGTGTACGGGAGGTAACCTAAAAATTTGTTTTTCTCATAATTTTGTTTTACCACTTTGTCGGCATAATTAATATGTACACCCATGCCAAATTACAGCTTTCTAGTACTAAGAGTCTCGGAGCTAGATCGCGGACAGACAGACGGACATGACGAAACTATAAAGGTTCCTTGTTTACTACGTAACTCTAAAAAGGCGGAGATTCTTAGAAGGAAAATGGAGGAAAGGCGCGTGGTGGTGCCATATGAATTTTATCAAGTTTGCTTTGGTAGTTTTTGAGTTAGCTTACATAATACGTATCTTTCCCACTTAGTCTATGTGGATGATGTTATAATAACTTCCTGTCACTGTTATTTACATAGCAGGTAATGGTATTCGAATTTGTGTGGGGTAACTACCAAAACTAAAAAAGTGAAAAAAAAAATAGAAAACAAAACAACCGACGACGCGACGGTTGGAAGTCTGTTTTTTTTTTATATAACTAAAGAACATCTTTCACCACATCTTCAGAAAACCATTTCTATTCCTCCGAAATCGACTCACCTTGACAAGTGGTCCTCATAATCGAAGACAGAACGCCGTCCTTCCACTCCCCTGTCGCCAAATTATACTCCCCGTACAGTTCACCCAGGGTCAAAGCCTTGGGGTTTATCGGGAATGTCTGGACTTGTTCGAAGCCTGGTTGCCTCTCCCGGTTCAGACGGGATAAGGTGTTAGCTAACATTCTCCAGGAAGTCGACTTTGCTGTGTTGGTGTCGCCGAGAAGAATGCTTGAATGGCGGGAGTTCTGGGTGAAAATTGTTATGTAAAGAGATATTTGAATAATGAAGTATTTTAGAAAACGAAGACAATAGGGTAGTTTCCTGGGTAAAAAAAAAATATATTTAGCCCGTCTTTCAGATAATAAAAAAAATATTAGACACGTATTTTTTGCTTTATCATATTAATCGGAAATAAGTTAGAAAACACGCATTAAAGTTGGGGAGTGGGGGCTCGCTACGTCACAACGCAGTATAAAATCTAGAAAGGCGTGATGTCATGCCACATTTTAACTCAATGTATCGCCGTAATCTTTTGATTACGTCAAAAAAGAAAAAATACGAGTCCAAAATTTTTTTATTAACTGAAAGACGGACTAAAAAAAAATTTGGACACACGCCTATTGACATAAGGTTTAAAATGCTATGCTTGGCGCGTTCGAGAAATCTATCTAGTACATAATGATTGTGCTAATATGAAGAGCAACTGAACAGTTGAATATCAACATGCTGTATTATACAGGGTGTTCTAGAAAGGTATGGTCAAATTGAAGGGTGTGGTACAGACGATTAAAAATAATGTTTCTTTTTTATTCATCCGCTTTAATTCCTTCCGAAAGCTTTTATTTAACTATCAGTTAAACACGAAGTACTCTGATGTGATGAACTGAGGATATCTTCATACAGTGTGAGTCTTCATAATGTGCACATATCGAAATGAGGGAATCTATGCTTAATTTTACTGACGGAAAAAATGGTAATTTAATTTTTTTTTGTTTTAAACTTTTTTTTTTATTCTCTTGGGCATCTTATTTATAAATTTTACAATTATTGTAAAAATTTATAAAAAAAATAGATTTTTGCAAAAAAACATGTTTATTTTCAATTGAGGGTAGTTTTTTTTTTTCAATCATTATGGAGTTTGTTTCATCGCGATAGCTGATTCAGTTTAAAAGTTACACAGTTTTGTTACAACTTTTTTTAATTCCATAAAAAGTATTAAAAAAAATATTTCGATTTTTTAAATATTTTTTCTGTCGTTAAAATTAAGCATAGATTCCCTCATTTCGATATGTGCACATTATGAAGAATCACACTGTATATTGATCTCACTGCTTAAGTTCATACAGTAAAAGATAGATATAAACAAATGCTGTAGAAACAACGCTTTCTCCTATTAAAACTCCTTTATGTAAAAACCTGGTCAAGGAGCTCGTGGCTAAGTAATAACAGCCGCACGGGTTGATTTATCCGGTTAAGCTACGCTTGCCGGGGTTGGTCTGTGGATGGCTGACCAGCTTTACATACCGAGACTCCTTCGTGCCTCGGAAAGCACGTTGAGCCGTTGGTCCCGGCTGTCATTCGTGGATCTTTGACAGTCGTTACGGGTCGTCAGAAGCCCGAAAGTCAGACAACCAGTCTTACCAAGGGGTATCGTATAACCCAGTTACTGGGTTGTGGAGGTCAGATAGGCAGTCGCACCATATAAAGTACTGGTATTCAGCTGCATCTGGTTAGACTGGAAGCCGACCCCAATATAGTTGGGAAAAGGCTAGGCAGATTGATTGATTGTGTAAAAACCTTCGTTTCGTAAGTCTGTATAACTTTATGCAGGGAGCAGATCGTAGTCCAGGGTCGGGATCTCCTCGTAAAGAAACCAACGCTTACACATATAACTACAAATAACCTTCGTCTCATAGGTCTGTATGACTTTGTGTATCGCTGCCTTAACCGGCTGCAAGCCTGCTGCCTTCATCTCCGCGGTGATAGCCGTCTCCAGCAGGTCGTAGTCCAGGGTCGGGATCTCCACATCAGGGAAGATGTCCTGCATGATGCCGTCGAAGAGAGGCACGTCCTTGGCAGTCAGGCGAGCTACGTTCATGTCGCGCATGGCTAGGATTACCATCTGTGGGAGAAATAGGAACTATTGGATTATTTTATTGGAGTTTAGAGGCATGAGGAACAGGGTGTAAAGTTCACACATCCTCTATAGAAAAGGGAGGATCCTCCGACCAGACGGGTGTCGTGTATGCCGGGCAATTGCCCAACGATTGATGTCGGATAGTCATATATTATGTCGTTCGTGTGGTAAACTCTAATTGCGCGATGCAGGATTTGTGTGACGTCAGGATTTTGTTTGACTTCAGGATTTTGTGTGACGTCACGATTTTGTGACGTCAGGATTTTGATGCGTAGTTCGCATATGGCGAAGTAGACGCCGCCACATGAGTATTACTTCCAACAACAATAAAGTCTGAACCATAGACCGCTTCAATCTATACTCCATTTGAAATAAGATTAGACATTTAAACAAACCTTTTTTTACAGTCCGTTGAACCGATTTTGACTTCTATTGCGTAGGCATAAGGACGGCATTAAAAGCAAAAAAAGTGGTTACAAAACCAACTGTTTACTGCAGCTGCCATTTGTCATGCCACCAACGCAATAGAAGTCAAAATCGGTTGAACGGACTGTAAAAAAGGTTTAGTTAAATGTCTAATCTTATTTCAAATGGAGTATAGATGACCATTAGATGACTTTAAGCCATCATGTGTGTAGTTGTGTCGTCGTTTTTACCGGTCGATGACGGCCGTTAAAAGTGAACGACTTGCATGTTATTCTTTCTTTCTTCCATTTAGGTTACAACTAATAAATCCTAAACAATAAATTTTCTCAACCAAATACTTTACATACATTGTGAACCACTGCGTTGAATTTCAAAAAATCAGGGGGGTTCATAATTATGTACGGAATCCATGGTATCAGTTTTCGCGTCGATGTCCCTGCCACCCTGTATATTATACGCTATTTTCCTAATAAGATTTTAAAAGCTTCACTATGTCATGTCGTCAGTAGTTGTGGGTCGTCAGAAGCCCGAAAGTCTGGCAACCAGTCTTACCAAGGGGTATCGTATTACCTAGTAACTGGGTTGTGGAGATCAGTATCCTAATTGCGTAACTTATTTTCGTAAACAATTTTGCCTAATTTGTTTCATTTTGACAGTTCAACAACATTCATTGCGTTATTTACGTTGATGAGCAGTTTTTTTTTTCAACTTATGAAGCAATGGATTAGTAATCTGCTTCAAATCGAAACAGATTGTGTTGCATTACGCAACTAGGGTACCGGTTAGAGCCGACCCCAACATAGTTGGGAAAAGGCTAGGCAGATTGATCGATCTATGTCTCGTCGTCCGTTATCTTACCTCTTGTTCAGGCAAATTAGGATAGGCTCTCCTCTTGATGCCAGCGTACCGCAGTAACGCGACCATGGACCGCAGACCAAAATCGTAATGTGCTTGTTTGGACAGCTGCTGCATAGCCAGCTCGTATAACGTGAACACCTGGATTTAAGTGAGGAAGTTGAGATAATTTAATAAAAGCATTGCACCCTAATTCACGATCAATCACAATCTGTTTCATTTTGACAGTTCAACAACATTCATTGCGTTATTTAAGTTGCTGAGCAGACAAATTTTTCGAACACATGACGCAATGGATTCGCAATATCGTTCAAAATTATTCGGATTATGATTGATTGTGTTACACGATTAGGGTGCTGATTTTTAATATTTCTAATATTTGGTATAAAAATTGACCAAAAAAAACAGTTTTTTTTTATTCAGCTATCTAAAGAATAACTCTTTTTTTCTTCAATAAATTTTCGTAGTAAAAAGCATTCGAGCATCTTTGTAAAATCGCTCACGTCAAGTATGTATAGAATCTTCACGTGTTTTGAAGATGAATAAATAAAAGGAAAGAAAAATCTGACTTAAAAGCATTTTACTGATTTTTTCAACCGGCACTGTATGACGTGATGGCGCCTGTAATAGCTTACAAATAATATAAATATAGGTTATCTTTTCGATAAATTATAGTTCCAGCAGTACGTTATAATTGCGGCCCGAATAAGCAGACGTTGGCACGGACGTAATAAAATCGCGGCGGAATTTTATCGCGCACTGGATTTTCAACGCTCTGCTCAGCACCGAAAGTTGAAAATCCAACAGTGTGTTTTTTCGACGCGCTGGGATGCGATGCACTCTGTTGAATTCTCAACGCTTGGCTTAACACCGAGAGTTGAAAATCCAGTGCGCGATAAAATCCCGCCGCGATTTTATTACGTCCGTGCGAACGTCGGCTAACAATGTAGTATGGCATCTGCTTCAGTCAAGATTAAAGTATGATTTCCACCAAACGGCTCGCATCGCATCGGTGCGGAACGGATTTTACAATCTTTAAACGATATTAAATCGTGTACACAATATTTAAAGTCTATATTATCAAGCCGCGCAAAGCAGTTTGACTGCAGGCGTCTTCCGCGACACGCGATCGTAGCCGAAACTATGCTGCGATGCGCAATCGGCTCCGTTCGCCTGTAGTCGTATCCTGTCGGCTTTCGGTTTTTGCCATAAATCATCAAAACAGATTTATCTTTTCCTCTTCTGTGTTTTATGATTCTTCTTCTTCTAATGCAATAGCCAACTATACAACATCAACTTCAACAATTTACAAAAATTTGAACACGTCAACATGGTAGGAATGAAAATATTTGATTAGGCGCAAAAACGGATACGTTCGCAAGCAACGGTACGGAGCCAATCGTATGCGTCGACATCCTGCCAGACGTGATCGGCTGTCACCGCATCCGTTCGTATCCTTTCCGATCAGATGCGATGGGAGCCGTTTGGTGGAAAACATCCTTAAGGCCGGTCACAATATACGGAATTCCGAAACGGATTTCAGTTTCGAAATACGAGACCAAAAGGCTCCTATCTCAGCATAATGATGCGACATTAAAAAAATATAAAATGGTAAGAATGTATATTGTATATGTACCTTCTTAGCATTAATTTTGTAAGCGGTGAAGCCATCAGAGAAGAGCGTGTTCTCTGCGATGGTGAGCGAATCTGGCACACACATGGCGATCGGACGGAACATTGACTTTAAGTTATCTGGCAACTCTGTTCTGCCCGCATAACTATGGTAAGATAATATTTAGTGTTACTTCAGATAAAGAATAGAAATAGTCTACTACAGACTACTAAATAGCGATAAGTATTTAAATATATAATATGTATTTTATATGTTTCGTAGTGTTCAATAAATTTTTGAAGTGAAACCTTTAGGCGCGTTGGACATTTTTGAGATGGGACTAAACCAACACTGTTACCGAATTTACCGCCACCGTGGAGTAAAAGACATCAACGCGTTGATTACCGCGGTGCCGATTTTTTTTCAAGTTTTCCCTTCTGTCAGCACTCCCGGAGTGCCACTGTTTTTTTATTTTTTTGTTCTGTATTTCCTGTTGTAGATTAAAGTGTATGTAGGATCGTCAGGATTTACTGCGTTAGATTCGGACATCATGTGAGCAGAAGATGGGTTTCGTGCAAGGAAAACACTCTGGGTGCGATACACTGCTTTTATTTAAATATCAAATCAGAATTAATCATAATACTGCACAACGAATCGAGTACAGTTCCGCGACGTCTTGACTCCGATGCGATCAGACACTGAATGTCCTCCTCACCGTGGGCTTTAAACATCACGAGTATGTAGAAGCAGGCTGTCGATATCAAGAAAATTAATGAAAATTTACAATTCTACCCTCCCCCTTATCTTTTGAAAATAGTTCTATATTTATAGATTTTAGGAAAACCTATAAAAAGTCTATGGTTTTAAAATAACATGGCAAATGTCTCAATATTGTGGATACAAATTAATTTTTGCAGTTGGAATGTATGGAAGAACATGTTTTTCAACTACAATGTTAAAAGTTTGTTCTTGGGATAAATTCATCCCAACTACGGAACCCCTCATTATTCGTGGACGGACATACACATGCCTTTAAAGTACCTACGGTTTTGTACAACGTCGATGAGTGCGAGCGAAGATACGCGCGGAAGTTGGGGTTTCGGTCATAAAGCAAGATTATCAAGTTTTATTCAAAATTCAAACTATTTTTCAAAGATTTATTTCCGAAGTATTTTTCCAAAAAAATTACAAGACATCGAAAATTAATCATTTACTGTACCTCAAAGTTTTCCAAAAATAACTTGTTAATATGTAAGACTAGCTGCGCCCCGCGGTTTCACCCGCATAAGTCTCGATGCCGTGGGAAAAAAAAAAGTATCCTATGTTCTTTTCCAGGGCATCATCTATATATGTGCCAAATTTCATCCAAATCCGTTCAGCCGTTTTAGCGTGAAGGCGTAACAAACAAACTTACTTTCGCATTTATAATATTAAGGATGCTTTATCAGCCGATATGATGATGATGAAGGCATCCTACTTCTTAGCAAGTCAATTTTAGGAAGCCTTGTGTAGTGAAAGAGGATGGGAGTTTTAAGAATTAAGAAAAGTGTACTGAGACAGTTTGGACACACAAGGATTGGCTCTCATAAGAAATCTTAGTCGTTATAGTATTGATATTTGGCTCTATTGGCTTTTGCCTCGTTGGTCTAGTGGTCGCAAGCGCTACTGCTGAGCATGACGTTCTGGGTTCGATTCCCGGGTCGGGCAAAGTGTTATTCGGTTTTTCTATCTGGTATTTCTCATTAGCAGCTCAGAATCTGGATTTGTGCCCGGTTGATAGCAATAGGCTCGCCCCCTATTACATGGGACTTAAACATAACTGGCTAAATGTGGGTGTACCTGCTACAGGGTCACCTCTGCCCAACCCTTCGGGGAAACAAGGCGTGATGTTATGCGTGTGACTAATGAGTTTGCCGACCACTGCTGGCTACATTTACGACGGTACAGTCATCAGAAACACGAAACCGCCGCCCTAACTGCGGCGAAACAAAGGGATTGTCAACATCAAATTTCTACCATGGTCTTCTCTATCATTTTTAGGGTTCCGTACCCGAAGGGTGCCAAACGGAACCCTATTACCATGGGGTCTCAACTCGAACAAATTATAATTAGTTCTGAAAAAAAAATCATAGATGGCAGCATAGGTAACAAATATGAAATTAACAATCACTAAAAAGCGATAAACGGCTGATTTTGGCGTAAGTATGATTAGTAAAAATCAAAACTTCTTGTTTAATGCTGATTTATCTATATAAACTCATAAATCATCTATTTTCAACAAAAATGATAAATGAAACATTTTGTTCAGAGCTCTTTGCAATAAATAGATGGCGTATTATTCAATTTGTCATCACATCTGTCGCTATTATTTTACGTTTAGTAGTAAATCAAACAATTTTTGAAGTGAAAATATCTTTAGGTGCGTTGGGTATTTTTGAGATGGGAAAAACAATTGAACTCGCGACACCGTTACCGACATCTCATTTTAGTAACCGCGATTGTGCTCTTTATTAATATTAAGTTAGGGATCAATGTTCTATGCAAGTATTTGTACAAAGGTTTTGGAAGTATTTTTTTTTTTGTAAACGCGATTGCGATCTTTATTTAGATAACGTTACGGACCAATATACAATACAAGTATTTTTCTTCCACCAAGATCTTGTTCAAGTTTTCGCTTCTGTCGGCACTTCTGGAGCGCCACTGTTTTTTTTTTTATAATCTATTACCTACTTTACGTAGAAATATAATATCTGAAAGAAATCTATACATGTTTTTGGCAAGTACCTACCTACTTATATTTTTATCATTTTACTGATACCTTTCTATAAAAAACCGGCCAAGTGCGAGTCGGACTCGCGCACGAAGGGTTCCGCACCATTATCTATAAAAACGGCAAAAAAATCAAGTTTGTTGTAGGGGAGCCCCCTTAAATATTTATTTTATTCTGTTTTTTAGTATTTGTTGAAAAGATTGTAAAAACTATGTTTACTTTGTTTAAATTCAATCTCTTTTTATTGTATGTAATTGCATATCACGTGTGCACTGTGAACATGTACATTCTATAACGCTACCAAATACTGGATACGTCTTTCATCGACTTGAATATGCCCTGGCGGCTGAGAGTATGTCATGCTCACTCAAATGTCTCGCTGATGGTGGCGTGTGTGTTGCATCATTAAGGGGACGATAACTGACTTTTCATGATTTTATACTGAAGATGACGTCTAAACGAGTAGTGTTAGTGATTTGGGAAAAATATATGTTGAATTAGAGCATTTTTTTAATATTTTAATATAGGCATATTTTTGATTATATTTATATTACATAGTGAAATTAATTTGTAAAGTTATGTCTAACGCGTATAAAAAACCGAGAATGACGCAAAATCTATCAAGCGTATTTTCTGAAAACTTCACCATTTTAAAGATAATTAAATTTTTAATCGTTTAGTATACGCGTTTTATTAAAATACCTTTAAATTTAGGTGTAATAAATTAATAATGCGGCTAATTTGGGACAGCGCTCCTTGATGGGCGAGTCCTATTACTGGCTGGACGTATGACGCGTTGCGTGAGCTCAGTACAAAACACGCAAGCTAACCATTCAAGGTCACTGTCATATACCTGCGTCTTAAGTTCCCTTCAAAATGGTTGAGCTAAATGGTGCTGATCCATGCGTCATGTTCGTGAACGGGCGCTGTCAGTAGGGACTGGTCATCTCTTAGCTGCCACGGTTTATTTTAATTTTTGAATTGTTTTTGTTTTATACTTTTATTATGGACGCTTTTAACGTGCACGTCTTTCTACATTGTTCTCACATGTATAATTTCAACATGAATGATGTAACCAATACCTATTTTGTAACAATATTTTTATTTAAAAGAGTGACCATAGTTTCTTGCCCGTTCTTCTCCATAGGTACCTACTACGATTAGGAATGGGCAACTAGCTTCATCTTTCTGACTGACCGACCCGTTGACAATTCAAAAGTACCTGTAATTGGTTTATTTGAAATAAATGCTTTGAGTTTGAGTTTATAGCGGCAACAGAAATACATCATCTGTGAAAACAACTGTCTTAATAGAGACACAGCCTGGTGACAGACAGACGGACAGCGGAGTCTTAGTAATAGAGTCCCGATTTACCCTTTAGATACGGAACCCTAAAAAGGATTGCACGAAACGTTTTAAAAGTAGATAGGTAGCTAATGGTGCCGATTCTCTTGTACACCGAACTGAACTAACTAAACTATCACTAAAATTCCTTAAGTACTTTTTACTATGAGAATCTCAAAGCTATTCTGCAAAATAAATTCTCTTTTTAAAATAATTTTGACATATCTAAATCGAATTTGACAATCGCGACTCCACACGTGATACCTAACCACGTGAATCTTTTTAGAGCCGGAGGCGCGCAGGGGGGGCAACCTCGATGTGTTTTATATGAAATTTTTCACAATGCGTAGAAAAAAAAAACATGTGTGCAATTCACAAGTGGTAGAAGTGAAACCTTCAAAAATGAAAAAAAAAAATTTTTTTTGTACGCGCACGAACACGTATTAACACACGTACACACGGCTACACATCAAGCTATACATTTCCAGTATTAACGGACCTCGCATTGTACGGAAATCCTATACAATGCGAGATCAGCATAAAATGGAAATGTATAGCTTGATGTGTAGCCGTGTGTACAACGCTGAGGCCCAAGCAAACTCCCACTATGCCTTGGTAAACACGAGTGGAGGGGGTACGAAGCAGAGCATAAAGAGAACCACGAACATAAGAACACACACAGACACACCCCCACATACACACAGACACACCCCCACACACACCCTCAGGCACACCCTCAGACACACACCCACACACACCCTCAGACACACCCCCACACACACCCTCAGACACACCCCCACACACAACCTCAGACACACCCCCACACACACCCCCACACACACCCTCAGACACCCCACACACAACCTCGGACACACCCCCACACAACCCCAGACACACCCCAACACACACCCCCAAACACCCCCAGACACACCCCCAGACACAACCCCACACACACCCTCAGACACACCCCCACACACACCCTCAGACACACCTCCACACAACCACAGACACACCCCAACACACACCCCCACCCACACCCCCACACACCCCCAGACACACCCCCAGACACAAACCCACACACAGCCCAGACACACCCCCACACACAAACTCAGACACAACACCACACACACCCCCACACAACCCCAGACACACCCCCATACACACCCTCAGACACACCCCCCTCAGACACACCCCCCCAAAATAAAAAAGTGTCGTTACAACTTTTGGTCTTAATTTTTTCCGTCTAGCCCCCTTTCACAACGCGCGATAAGGAACTTCGTTCCAAAACTTCGTTCCAAAACTTCGTTCCAAAACTTCGTTCCAAAACTTCGTTCCAAAACTTCGTTCCAAAACTTCGTTCCAAAACTTCGTTCCAAAAATCCTAGCAGTAGTATTTATAACGAAATTAAAAGGAAAACTATCTATCACAGCTAAGTAGGCTCTATAAATTAACGAGTAATAATCAACCAACTTTTTATTTCAACTACAAAGTTAAGTTTGTTCTTCGGATAAATTCATCCCAACTACGGAACCCTTCATTGTGCGTGGTTCGACATGCACTTGGCCGGTTTTTATTTAATGTTTCTAAAAACATTTAGCCAACGTTCACACGACGTAATAAAATCGCGGCGGGATTTTATTACGCACTGGATTTTCAACTCTCGGTGTTAAGCCGAGCGTTGAGAATCTAACGCGTTGAGACGCACTCCCGTCCCAGCGCGTTGAAAAAACACTCTGTTGGATTTTCAACTCTCGGTGCTAAGCATAGCGTTGAAATTCCAGTGTGCGATAAATGTCGCCGCTATTTTATTACGTCCGTGCGTACGTCGGCTTACTGTCAAAATGAGTTCGGACGAAGAAAGCGTGATTTCAGTTTTAGCAATAGTAGATTTGGTAACGAGGAGAAGAAAATCTAGATTTAAGAAAGCATTGAAATGCTAAAAAACACTTAAAGAGACATTCGCTGCAGCGTGAAAATTGCTAGTTCACTCACACAAATGAAACTATTCCGCCGACTCGACATTTTTTTTTGTTGTTGTATTGTTATTACACTTGTCCTTGAACGCACTGTGCGATGTGCGATGTAGATAATCTTAAGTATCTAAGTCGACTCCTAGATGGCGTTGTAAAAGTCGCTTATGCTGCCATCTGTTAATAAAATGGAGAGAAAAAAAACAGCCAGTTCAATAGCCAGACTTAGGGAGGTTCATTTCTTTGTATGGGATTGGGTATCTGTACGTAGTATTATATTATCTGTGCTATTACTAAGCCTCCGCTGTCCTTCCGTGTCTGTCAGTGGGCGTATCTCATGAACCGTAATAGGTAGACAGTTGAAATTTTCACAGATTGTGTATTTCTATTGCCGCTATAAAAATAAATTTTAAATAAAATAAAGTTATAAATTAAAGGGAATCCCCATAAAAGAAACGTTTTCTTTTTTACTAAAGTATAAAAAAATGTATAGTGATAAATATTGTACGATGGTACGGAACCCTGCGTATAGAGTCCAACTCGCATTTGTTTACATGTCAAAGTCAAATAATTTATTTCAATTAGGCACATAAAAGGCACTTTTGGACGTCAAAATTGACAAAAAATTGAATTGATTCTAGTTGCCCCTTCCAAAAGGTAGTTTTCGTATGGAGAAGGGCAAGAAACTCCACCGTTACTCTTTTAAACTAGCTGACTCGACAAACGTTGTTTTGCCATACAAATTATTTATGTTTGGGGTGGACCACCCTTATCACTTAGAGGTATGAAAAATAGATTACGACCGATTCTCAGACCTACCGAATATACATATAAATTTCATAAAAATCGATCAAACCGTTTCGGAGGAGTATGGCAACTAACACTGTAACACGAGAATTTTATATATATAGAAAGAAAGAAAGAAAGAAAATTCGTTTATTTGCGGTAAACATGACGCAAAGAAAGATAAAAAACACGTAAAATAACAAATTGGGGGAAAATATGCGTCACATCCACGCAAAACGGCCATCGCTCAGCATAAAGCTGCGACCCCATGCAAGACAGAGCCCCAGCGCTGGTTTTCAGCGATAGCCGGCGCTGACGTGATGACGTGCAGCATATAGTGAAATAACAAATCAAACATAAGATAAATACAATACTAGTCCTAAATGTTTATACAAATATAATATTTAAAATGGCAACATTTCGTGCCGTAGGCGACTCACGCGCCACATACTTATTACAATCTGTGCAAAAAAAATAAAATCTGTGTAAAAATATTTGCTTGACGTTTTGACTTATTGGCTAATTATTACATGTACTCAGCACTGGTTACGTAATAATTATAACATGGCGTATTATGTAATGAATGTTATGATGCAAAGCAATATATGAACAAATAACACAGGATGTACTAGATGAATGTTTAGCTGTGGTTTTTGTGAACAGTGTTTGTAAAGTATTGGAAAGGTGTAGATGACAAAAACTCGGTGACTACAATAGGAGATCAAGTAAGTGCTAGTAAAACAAATTATATTTATCAACGAGATTGTATTAAATTTTATTACTATTAAAATAAATGAAATTAGATGAAATTTGTTTGGAGTTATATTTATACATTAAATTGAAAATTTTATTACTCTTAAAAATAAATGAAATTAGATGAAATTAGATTGGAATTAATAAATATATATATATATAAATATATATATATATATCGTACACCACCCATTTGACAAGCCGTAGTGTGCCAGTTGATTAAATTGATTTAACCGTAGTTTACAGAAACACGGTGGCGTTCCTAAGCATATGGGATGAATGCAGTAGCGAAAAACAGACTCAAAAACAGCCTCACTGACAGAAGAGGGAATTCGAAGCAGGCCACGCCCTCCCACAGGAGATCCCAAACCAAGCATGCATGCCAAGACCTACTGCTGTCAAAGTTAGCCTTCTATGGCTTCGACAGGGATGCGGTGGAGTGGTTTAATAGCTACCTTACTGACAGGTCTCAATATGTAGAGATGCGTAGGAAGGACGGGTCTACAGTGTCATCCCCCCCCCTCCAGGTGTCAAGGGGTGTACCCCAGGGATCGATTCTGGGGCCTTTGTTGTACATTTTGTACAGTGCAGATATTATAAAGTCTTTTGTTAACTGCAAATATCACATGTATGCTGACGATATTCAGTTGTACATATCCTTCAAAGGTGACGAAACATCTTTGGCAGTGCAGAAAATAAATGAGGACTTGCATAGAGTGGTTTTATGGTCGCAGGAGAACTCTCTGGTTCTGAACCCCCTCAAATCTAAATTTATGGTGCTGGGTTCAAAGAAACAAGTTAGTGCAATACTGACTGAATAAAGACTTGGATCTCCGCACGCACCGCCCTCAACTCTTCCATGATTAATTTCATGTCGGCGCTCAGCGATACTTCTCGGGCCATGACATCGACTACAGGGGCACTGTACGGCGGGGGAGTGGCATCATTAGAAGGGCAAAAAGTTTGCAAAGGTGCAGGTTTGGAACGGACGTCAGAGAAATTAGGCGTACTGGTTTCCACGCAGGCTTCTTCTACGGTGGTTGCTGCTTGATAAGTTTCCGCAGTGCCTCTGACTGGGGTATCAGCCCTGTTATCCCTGATGAGGTCCTTTTTACACTCCGGGCAACGCCAGCTTGCAGTTACAGTGGTCTTCGTAGGAATGCCGACACACACTCGGTGGTATTGGACCTGACATTTGCCACACCTAGCGCCCTCTACTGTCGAGATGAAACGGCCGCAACCTCCACACTTGACACCCGGCATGATGGTAACCAAGATAAGCTTGCTACCCAAGTGGTTCTAGGATCGCACGCTAGATGGCGCCAGAGATGACTCGATACGGACTGCAGATCGATATTCACGAGAAAGGCAGATGTCTCTGTTAGCACGTTAGTGCTGCAATTACTTGTAATAAGTGAGTAAGCAGCTAATTATGCCAAGTCACTGTATTATTGTTTACGAAATTTACGTCTCTTATGCGCACTATTTATAATACACTTCAAAAGTATGTCACGCTATGTTGCACTAAGTTTATAATTTATTAAAAGTTGACACGAAAACTTGTGTTTTAAATTATTTTCAATAAAAAAAATGACAGACAGGTCTACACTGGTACAGACGTCAAACGTCAGTCTATATAGATTCTACTGTACGTGTGTTTGTCACTTAACTCCTCCTAAACAGCTGGATCGTATTTGATAAAATTTTGTGTATATGTTTGAGTACCTGGATGGTTTGAAAATACAATTGGACTCGGTAGGTGACGTTGTAATTATATAGTTGTCGGATCCGGTCATTAGTACGGACACGAAACGAATCGCAAGCGCGCCACTGGTGACATCAAGAGAGATCTATGGACACCAAAAAAGGCATGTTCTACAGAGTCGTGATGTTTTAAGGCCAAGGCGAGGAGGACATTCAGCCTCTGGTCGCATTGGAGTTAAGACGTCCCGGAACTGTTCTCGATTCGTGGTGCTCAGTAATTGTGTTAGTTGTAATTTGTGATCATTGTGTTAATTGATGATTTTAATAAACGCCGTCGCACCAAGTGTGTGTATAATTTAGCTAGTGTGATTCATTTGACAGTAAATTATAATGTGATCTGAACTGCAAAGTGTTTTTCTATTGCGCATTAACCAACACTACCCACACTACGCCCACAGTAGTTAAAATATCGCTGATAATAACGAAAGTCACATACCCGTCTCCGACATAGTTATAATTATGTGAAGACGATGACGAGACATGACAAAATGATGTTATGTTATGATTATAGTCCACTCACCCAGGATTCATAGTAATAAAGATCCCGCAGTTGCCGTCCAGCTTGATGTCGGAGCCTTCGAACATGAACCTCTTGAGGAACAGCGAAAGCGCCATCAGTACGGACAGGATCTGCTGCGCCACGACCGACAGCACCTCGATGTTGATGCGGTTGAACTCGTCGAAGCAACCCCAGCAACCGCTTTGGGCGATACCTATTGATGAAACGATTTATTGAATTCTTTAGGCGCGTTGGGCATTTTTGAGATGGGAAAAAACAAACTCGCGACACTGTAACCGACACCTCATTTTTGTAAACGTGATTGTGCTCTTTATTTATATTACGTTACGGATTAATGTTCTATGCAAATATTTTTACTTTAAAGGTTATGTAAGTTTTTTTTTTGTAAACGCGATTGTGCTTTTTATTTATATTCCGTTACGGATTAATGTTCTATGCAAATATTTTTACTTTAAAGGTTATGGAAGTTTTTTTTTTTTGTAAACGCGATTGTGCTCTTTATTTAGATAAGGTTACGGACCAATGTTCTATACAAGTATTTTTCTTCCACCAAGGCGATCCTGCCTGTTCCAGTTTTCACTTCTGTCGGCACTCCCGGAGTGCCACTGTTTTTTTTTTTAATACGTAGGTTTTAGCAAACCAATCGCTCGTAACTAAATAATAACAGCCACACGGGTCGATCGAAGGTTCAGCTAGCATGCCGCGGTCGGTTCGTGGATGGGTGACCCCTCCGTGGCGCGGAAAGCACGTTAAGCCATTGATCCCGGCTGCCATGCGTAAATGTTTGATAGTTGTTCCGTTTCGTCAGAACCCCAAGTCTGACAAGCAGTCTTACCAAGGGGTATCGTATTACCCAGTAACCGGGTTGTGGACGTGAGATAGGCAGTCGCTCCATGTAAAATACTGGTATCCAGTTGCATCCGGTTAGACTGGAAGCCGACCCCAATATAGCTGGGAAAAGGCTAAGAAGATATTGGAGCGTCGGGCATGAGTCCATCGTAAATATGTATTATACATAGTTATGGTTTTCTACATTAATATCATAAAGAGGTAAACTTTCTTTGTATGTAGGGGGTAATCTCCGGAACTACTAGTCGGATTTGAAAAATTCTTGGCTCGCGGACGAAGTCGCAGGCAGAAGCTAATCAAAATACAGTGCGAGTCTTTATAATGTGCATATATCGAAATGATAATCTATGCTTAATTTTATGGTCTCGGAGCTCGTGGCTAAGTAATAACAGCCGCACTGGTTGATCCATCAGGTTAAGCTACGCTTGCCAGGGTTGGTCAGTGGATGGGTGACCATCTTTACATACCGAGACTCCTCCGTGCCTCGGAAAGCACGTTAAGCCGTTGGTCCCGGCTGTCATTCGTAGATCTTTGACAGTCGTTACGGGTTGTCAGAAGCCCGAAAGTCTGACAACCAGTCTTACCAAGGGGTATCGTATTACCCAATTACTGGGTTGTGGAGGTCAGATAGGCAGTCGCTCCATGTAAAATACTGGTATTCAGCTGCATCCGGTTAGACTGGAAGCCGACCCCAACATAGTTGGGAAAAGGCTAGGCAGATGATGCTTAATTTTATGGTCGGAAAAAAACATTTTTTTGAGAAATTTTACCATTATTGTAAAAATGTACGAAATGTAAAAATCAAACAGTTTTTTGATAAAAAAAAACATGTTTATTTTCAATTGAGGGTAGTTATTTTTCCATAATTTTATGAGGACGCCTAATTACTTCCAATCATTATACAGTTTGTTTCGTCGCGATAGATCATTTAGTTTAAAAGTTACACCGTTTTGTTAAAATTTAAAAAAAAAAAGTTTTTTTTCCGTCAATAAAATTAAGCATAGATTCCCGATCATTTCGATATGTGCACATTATAAAGACTCACACTATATAATAGAGACGCATTTTTACTTTTTTTTTTGGGTGGGAAATCATCAAACAACTTCTCCCGCTCTGGGCGGAGCGGGAGGGCGTGTCAGACTCCTACTGACTAAAACCCACCCGTGTTCCTTCAGTTGCCGTGTTGCCAGGGGGCCACGATTTCCCTATCGGTTTTCTTCGAACCCCCGGCAGGCATTGGCCCTAGCGGACCCCGTCAATTCTGCTGACATCTCTTTGAGGCGCGCGTGGAACACAACGCGCCGTCGACCCGGGCCTGGTCCTTATCGGACGACGAACTACCCATTGCTCACCGTCCGCAAGCCCGCGCCTACGGTGGCCGGAAATCTTCCTGTGATTCCCGACGCCCAGGGCGTCTCCTCCTGCGGCGGTTAGGGGCGCGAGGGCGCGAAATTTGCCTCTCCCTCATGCGCTCCGTCTCCTGCTTCGCGAGCATTACTGCTTCGCAGAAGGAGGTGACGGCCTCCCATTTCCTCTCGCTCCGTAGCATGGTCCGAATCAGGGCCGGACGCGAGAGATCACCGCCGCCGATCGCTTCCACGAGGACACGGCGATGCCCTGCCCAAGCCGGGCAGACCTCCACCGTAACGCATTTATACTTGGAAAATTGTTTTTGTGAACATTATAATATATGTGTTTTTTCTGAAATAAAATTTAGTATTATTTCCTTTAACAAATTATTTACCAGCAAAGCATTTGGCCATGGACTTGTAGTCGAGTCCGTCGGAGCAGTTGGTGACGACGACCCAGCGCGCCAGCGCACGGCCCAGGTCCTTTACGGTCTCCGTCTTGCCCGTGCCGGCCGGGCCCTGCGGACTGCCGCCGCGGAACATGTTCAGGGCTGTTGTTAGCGTTATGTAGCATCTGTAGGCCATTAGAAAGGCATGTAATGTAACATGTATGTACAAAACATGTATTCTACATGTTTACTAATAATAACATCTTAGTGTTATTTATTTTAGAAGTATATATGTTTGTATGTATGTAAGTAAGTATATTTTCATATTATTAATTTATTTCATTAAGTAAGTGAATTGTTTTGATTTTATGTATTTTACTTTCTCTTTTCTCTTACACACGGTGTCTACATCTCTTTTTATCCTCTGTCCTATCGCAGGTATGCTGGAAGAGATTTCATTAGAAATAAGCATCACCTTTGTACGTATTTTTCTGTTCCTTTTGTCTTGTCTGTGTATTATTTGTGTACATTAATGGTTAAATAAATAAATAAATGAAAGTAAGATTAAAAATTTAAACAAAGCTTCAGCAAATAAAATACGACTGAATACAAATTAATTAAGGGGATGAACACAACAAAACACACACAATTCTAATTCAAATACATAATTCCACTTTAAGATAACGCATGAGTTTGAAAAATTCTTTTGCCGAATACCACCCAAGGAGTCATGAAATATGTCCAGGTTTGAATCCGAGTTTTTGTTGAGCATATTGTAATGGTTAAGAGTTCTTACTAGCGGACCATGGGCACCGATGTTAGTGCGACAGAATGGAGGACAAAATGTGTTAGGACAGCGGACGGACTATTACGTGGAACGGTGATGAGAACCTCTGCTGTGACTACTATCAATTTTTCCGCTTACAATTATATGCAAAAATGAAATACTAAGCATTACTCGACGGTCACGGAGAGAAGTCATTTAATTTTTTTGTAAGTTGTACACAAAACTTGACAAAAATGTTAAAAAGGTTAACAAAATAGTTAGTCTGAAACAAGGTCAATACATGAATAATAGATGTTTTATACACATGTTTTTGACAAGTCTTTAACCAGGCTTGTCGAAAATAATCATAATTTGTTAATGGGAGGTAGGGCCACGTGATAATAATGTAATTTCTTTTATCCGTTTAGGCACAGCATTGTGCCTTAAAAATAAGTTTTTCTACTTTTTTTGGTAGGGCATATCTCGTAGTTGACCTCTGAGATCATGACTACTTAACCGGGCTTTCCTGTGGGTGCCTTAAGCTACTACACTTAAAACCTCCAGCCAAGGGTTATATAACTATGCTAATTAAAACTGGGTGAACGCTCGCTAAGGGCACGTACGAACCTCGGCTTAGGGCGTCAACCGGAGGGAGGACATCATAGAAATATAAAAAACAGGAGAAGTGGCATGGGGGCGTGTCTGTGTCCGCGAGCCATGATCAAAATGCTCATGGTATAGGCAAATGGCCGTTTCCGCGAACTAGTGCGCATCCGACCGCGATCGTGACAACATTTAAGAATACAGTGGTTTCTTGTAAAAATCGAAGCCAAACTAAAATCTTTATAAATCATGGAACCATTTGTCATTTAACAGGACAAGTATTTTACTATATTTGTCTTGAAAATCATGAAAAACAACAAATCGTAAAATATTTCTTGCCTTTACTACGTTATTTTTGTTTTCATATATCACAGCGACTGTACTATTTTTGCAACAAATACATTGCTTCTTAACCACTACCTAAGTATGTCACTTACTGACTGGACAAGCAATGTAAAAATCACAAAACGATACTTTAGTTACGCGGTTGCATCGCGTAGTACGGCCGCTGTATCTTGCGACGAGCTAGTGATGTGCTTGTGCAGATCCACTAACGTAGGATATCGACAACAATGTCGATTGTCGTACGAATTTATATTACTTTGAAAGTTTATTCTTCAATTTGTCACCAGTTATAAGCACGGAAAAGAAAAACCGGCCAAGTGCGTGTCGGACTACGCACAATGAAGGGTTCCGTAGTTGAGATGAATTTATTTATCCCAAGAACAAACTTAACATTTTGCAGGATCACTTATTTGAACGTGTAGAATGAAAAATCTGATTTTCGTAAAAAAAATCACATTCGCGGTATTAATATAATAATAATAAAAATCTAACACCTTTAAACGAGCAGTTCTTGTATTATTATATAATCTGAATCTCTGAAACGGCTCCAAGAATTTTTATGAAATTTAGTATGCAGGGGGTTTCGGGAGCGATAAATCGATCTAGCCAGGTTTCATTTTTAGAAAACGTCGTTCAAAAAAAAAATTGTCATCCAGATATTTTTCTTTATTCAAGTAACAAGGACTCATTGTGTTAGTAAACTTATGAACTTTAGCTTATTTTACCAGGTCACACAGAAAGTTTTGCGACTAACAGTTTTTGTCTATGGGATACTGGCTGGCGCTCAGAAGCGCCATATCGTCTACAAATCTAATATTTACACAAATACCATCAATACAGTGTGAGTCTTCATAATGTGCACATATCTAAATGAGGGAATCTATGCTTAATTTTATCGACGGAAAAAGTGGTCAAAATTTTTTTGTTTCTTTTTAATTTTTTGTATCAGTTTTTTTATTTTAGTTTTTATTCTCATGGGCATCTTATTTATAAATTTTACAATTATTGTAAAAAAATATGAGAAAATACAGATTTTTACTAAAAAAACACATTTATTTTCAATTGAGGGTAGTTTTTTTCTCAATTTTAATTTTATGTGGACGCCTACTTACTTCCAATCATTATGGAGTTTGTTTCATCGCGATAGCTGATTCAGTTTAAAAGTTACACAGTTTTGTTACAATTTTTTTTTAATTCCATAAAAAGTTTTAAAAAAATATTTAGATTTTTTTTTTATATTTTTTCTTTCGTTAAAATTAAGCATAGATTCCCTCATTTCGATATGTGCACATTATGAAGAATCACACTGTATAGCAACCCACTCTGGTGCTGCTGAGCTCGCCAATCCTGCCTCACCCCACATTCCAACCTGTATGGCCTGGAAAAAGTTCCAGCCCATCGTACACTATTGATCTGGTTACCATAGGTACCAATATTTAAAATGTTTTTAAGCTCCATTGGCAACCTATCCTTCTCCATCTTTCTCCACAATACGTCATAAGCAACCAGATCAAAAGTCTTGAATAAGTCGAGGAAGGTAGCATAAATCGGCGTTCCACGCTGTGTATAAGTATAGTATGTGACAGTATGCTTAAGACACAACACTGCACTTTCTATTGACAAACCATGCCGAAACCCGAATTGGTTGTCATGAACATTTACAGTTTTATTTTAATTTTAAGTAGACTGTCAAACACTTTTGATATTGTTGATATTATAGTAGCTAGAGAGATGGGCCTATTGGATGCCGAGCGACGAAATGTAAGTTTGTACGCACAATATTGAGAGATTTACTGTGTTATATTAAGACCATAGACTTCTTATAGGTTTTCCTGTAATCTATGAGTAAAGAGCCATACTATGTATTTTTTTGAAAATTTTTGGTCCAGTAGTTTCGGAGATAAGAGGGGGGAATGGTCAATTTTCATTGAATTTCTTAAATATCTTTAAAAGTGTTTATTTTAAAATTATATAAAAAATATATTTAAGATCCTCGCAATAAGTCCTTTCATTTGATATGTCACATGGTACTGTTAGCATAACTTTTTTTTTTAATTTTCTTCTTTGCCCCCCAAAAGTGACCCCTATATTCAAAATTCATTTATTTACGTTACACATTCGTGTTTGGGTCACAAAAATACATATGTGTATCAAATTTCAACTTAATCGGTCCATTAGATTCGGAGTAAATTGGCTGTGACAGACGGACAGACAGACAGACAAACAGACAGACGGACAGACAGACAGACACACGAGTGATCCTATAAGGGTTCCGTTTTTCCTTTTGAGGTACGGAACCCTAAAAACAGTGGAAGTGCAATGCAACAAAATTACTATGAGAACCGTTGTCGCCAAACCCTCACAAATAAACTGATAATCATATAATGCACTACAAATAAGCCGATCGTTTGATTTGTCGTTAAAATTTTAGTCAAAACTAGCATAACTCACAGATTCTACATTTGGAAAGAAACCTTTAAGTTCTTATAATAGGATTTATTTTGCGTTCGTGCAGAAAGTATCAACGACGTTTTGTAATCTAAAGTCAAACTAGATTCGATCGCCAAGTAAATTCTGCTACCCAACCATAGATGGCGGTATTCTCAGTTGTCGCAATTATAAACTTAATTGCGTTAGTCGTAAGGTCGACATTCACATCATAGGTCGTGTCTTCTGCTACTCGATCAAGGCAGCAACACATGAATTTTCAATAACATTATCGATATCGATAGATACCCGATTTCATAATTCGAGAAAATAAGACTTGTTTGGAGTAGAGTAAAACTGTAAGATGAATGACGTAGTATTATTTAAAAATAGAATCTTACATAATATATAAGATTTTTGTTTTAAATAATATCTTCTATATAATAAAAATCAATTGTTATTCGTTGTTCTCGCTAAAACTCAAAAACGGCTTGACGGATTTGAATAATTCTTTTTTTTTTGTGTTTAAAAATTAAAAATAAGACTTTCGAAACGCCAGTTTTTTAACAAATACGTTCTCGAGTATTTGTTAAAAAACTGGCGTTTCGAAACTCTTATTTTTAATTTTAACAAATGGTGTACGCGATGGTGTACGTGAGAGAGAGGTGGAAAGAGAGTAGGGAGGCCTTTGCCCAGCAGTGGGACAATAACGGCTAAGTAATGTAATGTAATGTACGCGAACATTTATAATTTTTTCGACTATTGCCTTCATCAAATCAGTGACGTGATTGGACGCAGGAAATTCGCATATTTGATGGGAGGCAATATCATTAAATACAACAGTTCCAATAAACTTTCGCATAATTAGAGTTATCGCCACTTCCTTTCGAAAAACCCCTATGTCAACGTTTTTAAAAATGTTTCCGCCGTCTGACATATTTTGACAACATCTGGCGAAGGATACAACAATCCACCTTGATCTCTCGCAATTGTTTACTATTACTATAACTTTTTATAAATAAAAAATTTGAAATTATGTACTAATTTAATTATGTATTATCCTTGAGGCGGGCACCGGCAACCCGGTGTGGAAGCTTTTATCACTGATCTTACACACCGAAATGACTTGAAATTACCGGCTGAACAATGTAACGCGTCTCAAACATTATGTAAAAGTTTGATTACAATTTCGCTATATAGCATCTATGCAACCTTATATTTCGTGTATGAATGTTAGGCGACATTACATCTGTATTGTAATGTTATACAACAAATATTAAATTAGGTACTTATTTTCTTTTATCGATAACTATCTATAACATCAATACCCGACCTGACTACATCCCTAATCGAGTAGCGAAGAACTTTCTAGAACGAAATAGTGAATACATTCAATCCAATATAAACTTTATTTTAATCGCGTAAAGTTGATTTTAACTAAACGTTCTATTAAATTATTAGTAAATTGACAAAAACTAAGATTTTATTAGAAAATAAATAAAATCATATTTACTGAAGGTACGAAACACCTCCATTTTTAAGATTATTTCTCCTACTATAATTTTTGCACTCCAAAACAGAACAATACGGCATATTTACGGAAAAATAAATTTGTTGCGAGACTAGCAGCTCGACGCGTTGTTAGAACATGACTGAAGTAAAGTTGCGTAACAGCGCTTAATTGTGACACGCGTGCCACGCCTACTTTGCACTTCCACTGTTTTTTCTGTTCCGTGGTTATAAGCCTGGTTGGAAGACTGATGTGAAATCTTGTTTTATACTCATTTAGATTTTCTCATAATGTTGAAATTAATTGATTTATTTATTTACTTAATTTTTTTGGAGTTTACTCCTTAAGAAACGATTTTGATATTTAGCCCGCGGCAAGAAAATTTTATGAGGAGTAAAATCGAGCGTTAACTAAAAGTGAGGCGTTACGTTCCTTTGCGCACCTTTCAGTTCGAAATTATGTATGTGTGTATAAATAAATTATACTCAGCTTACTAAAATGCATATAAAACAAATATAAGGTATTTACTTAAGTAATTACACCTTTTTAGAACAAACATTTACAAATTATTAACTAAACAAAATTTCCACATTTAAAATGACCGTATCTTTTGTTCCGTGAGCCGATTTTCATGAACTAAACGTGACAAATGGTTTTAAGTTTAGACCTTTCACTAAGACCAAAATTAAAGAAATATCTTTACAAACAAAAAAGTGAGTTTTTAAGTTACGTAATTATGACAATTTCAATTTGCTAAAATTTCCTTCTAAATTAACTTTTAACACTGTTAATGGATCAAAATAAGTATTTTAACACGAACCTAATAAGAATCTAATATGTATTTACCTAGATCACTACATAATAACAATTTCTTACTGAAATCCAGTCGTGCATCGGAGCTGCCACACACACTTTTTTTTGTGCCGTTTCCTTTATTCAGTTTATTCATATCATCTTATTATATGTAAATTGTTTTTATTTATAATTTTTTCAAGAACTTCCAAAATGTTTAATACAATAATAATAATTAATGGGAGAATCGATAAGTTTCCGATTTAGTCAATCACTAGCGTATATGTAAAATAAATTGCTTGCGCATAGCACAACGATAACTTTCGTGTGAGTGAGTTGTACGGTGCATTATAAATGCACGCTGTGTTCGAAAGCATAAGGTTTATAATTGATACACAATCAATTATAAACCTTATGCTTTCGAACACAGCGTACGTTATGATTTATGAATTGCAAGTGTGAGCGCGACTTCGAATCTATTAGGTTTACTGATTGCATGTGTAGTTGTGGCGACGTGGTGGGGACAAATTGGAGACATTGGGTTTCGATACATTTTCAACTACCGGGCATATCTCCTTCTTTCTTATATCTATGGAGGACATCAAGGATGGGACGGGCTGGGAGATTTTCTACGCCAAAGTTTAGTCACCTGTCAGTAAGTGGCGTGATGACAAGCCGCCCCGAGTTCCCGATGTACTCGTACGTGTAGATAGAGTTCGTGTTCGTCTGCTTGATGTAGCAGTCTTCTCTCTCGCGGTCCCAGTAGAACTTCAGCTGAGAGAACCACTCGAATGCGCTCACGTTCATACAGCCTGGCAGGTGTAGGAGGGACAGTTATGAGAGTACATTCTTCCTTGACATAATCATCCTATCATTTGCCATTATATACCTACAATTTAATTTCAACTCTTCATTAGTGGCTTTTGTGGACATGATAATTATTCCGATTTGTTAGTTGTAATAGCAATCGTGTAATTGCATTTAATTAAAATAGATTAGCAGCTCAGTAGCAGCCCGGAGTCTGGATTTGTGCCCGGTTGATGGCAATAGGCTCGCCACCTATTACATGGGACTTAAACATAACTGGCGAAATGTGGGTGTACCTGCTACAGGGACACCTCTGCACAACCCTTCGGGGAAACAAGGCGTGATGTTATGTTATGTCAAATAGATTTTATTAATTTATTTATATTTTGTATAAATTCTTTTCTACTTTGTGAATGTGAGAACACTGTAGGCTTAGTGAACTGTAGATTTTTTGACCATATTCTATTTCGTTTAGTACCTGGTACTTGTTGAAAGACCTACACTGTCCTCGTATACCTACTATCACTGTTATTAGAAAATATTGTAAAAGCCAATTATTTTTAAAACAGTGACCGTGGAGTTTCTTGCCGGCTCTTCTCCATGAAACGACCAATTGGAACCGTGCACCTAGCTTCTGACGTTTCATAAGTGCTCATGTAGGTTTATGTGAAATAAAATATTTTTAATTAGAATTTGAATAATAATTTAATAATATTTTATTATTATTTAAAACATTAACAAAAAGTAGGGAAAATAAAATAATAGCATTTAGATGCAAGAGCACACCTCACAAAACCCAATTCTCTTGTCTGTTCATACTCACACAGACAAACTCATTTCACCATTTAATTTGGACGAAATTATTCCCAAAGTTTTTGGCTTCATGCTGTATAATTACGCAAGGAATACCTGCACAGCCTAGGTCAGGACGACAATAATGATAGATAGGACTTGGCGATCATTGTGCCGATAGTCGTGATAGCCAATGGCTTAATAGCCAACACCTGAGGAGGCTCTCGTTGGGCAGCTGGATCAAGGGCTTGATTCAGAAAGCGGTACTTCTGGACACGGCTCGCATTGTTATGAGGTTCCTCTGTCAGGAGCCTTGACCGCCGGCATCTTGGAACCTGTTCCTGATATTGTTGGGCTACAATTTTGTCTTTTTTTATATGATTTTATATTCTAATATTTAAAAATGTGATTCATATGTAGGTGTTGCATACTCAACCTATGTGAAGGGTGGGCGTTTTGGGGGATTGTCTTAGGTATGTAATGTTGACGTTAAAAAGGTGCCGAGTTTGAATAAATGACTTTTGAATTTTAATTATAATAGAACCCACTGCTGGGACACATGAGAGGGAGTGGGCCGTGTCACATGTCTTCGAATTTTTGGTTCTAGAACATGCCGGTTTCCTCACGATGTTTTCATTCACCATTTTGAGGGCAGTAGTAATGAAATAATTTACACAAAGTGCAACTACCTGTCAGGGTTCGAACTTATGACTCTTTAATTAAGTCGCGGCCGTTACCACTGGGCCACCACTACTCTGTATTTATATGTAAGTAGGTGGTACCTATGTTTATTGAATATAGATAATAATAGTGTTAAAATATTCACTAACCCATCTTATACATCTTATCCACCGTATCTCTAGAATGTATCTCAATGACACAGAGTGCATTGACTTTACAGCGCAGAATCTTGCTGATCTCCTTCCGGGACATCATCTGTAGAGTGGCGAGGATGAGGTTCTGCTTCTTACGCAGTTTCTTTAAAGGCTTCTTCTCCTGCATTATCTCACAGCGGCGGAGGGTTCGTGTGCAGTCAGATGTCCATTGGATCTAGAAATGTTTGAAGGTAGTTAAAACCTTTAGATTCGCCCCACTACCTCAAAAATTGGTCACGTTTCTGTTTCGTTGACGATAACATTTGAATAGTATTGTCTCGCTTACTCATACAGAAAATCGTATCTGCCGTTACAATAATGAGGGATGTGTGAACACACTCTTCTCAGAATGGACACTTTTTCGGGCGGTTTTTGTACGGTAGTACATCTAAGGATTTAAATCTTTGGCTACTAGGAAGTTTAAAAAGCTCGTTAAAGAACGTCTTTAAGAGCAATTATAACACTAAATTTGATGTTGTAACCGTTTCAGGTGTAAAAAAGGAATTTGAAATGTTTCCAAATACTTTTTTAACATCTAAAACTAAATATTCGGTGTTAAGATTTTAATTGTTGCATTTCATAATCAATATTAAAAAAAAAAACAAAAATTTTGTTCATTATTTAGCCATATTTCTCATTTCCATACAGCAGTATTGACAAATTAATGAAAACAGCGAAATATTAGACAGCTATTTGCGACGTTGCCAACTTTCTGTATAAACGCTCTTAACTTACGTTATAATATCTCATCGTCTTCAATGTATTCATTTGATGGCTATTATACCTGTGCTGAGGAGGCCTTTGTCGACTGGCAAACGGACATACAAAATATAAACAAATGCCAAATACGAGACTGAAGACAATACTTTTTTGTCCAAACTAAAAAGGCTAATAATAAAAACCCCACCGCTGTATCTCTACATTGACGTCGTGGTGGGGCTTGCGCGCTGCTGAACTCTGGGTCTGTGCCGGTAGAGTTTACTTTGCCGAAACAGGTCTAGGGTGAGGAGCCAGACCAAGAGAGATATAGAAACCCGCATGGCCGCATGTGGCGAGCTTTTGCGCAGTAGCAACCCCACGGACCCTATCTGCCGGGACAAGTCTTGTTCCTCAACTTTGGCTCGCCTTTATTGGCCGGAGTGAAAAATTACGAGGAACAGACCTCCCACCTCTTTCTTGCCTTTATTGATCGGCTTGAGTGGAGATTTGCAAGAGCTAACGTGCTCACAGGAAGGACGTATTCCAGTAAGATGCTGGTAGGGATCTTGACCGTACTTCCGGGATTGTCCGGATAGCCGTGGAATACCTCTTCACTCCTCATAAGCACCTCAGGACATTTTGCCCTCTTGTCGCTACGACACTATATGCTAGCGACCGTTTTCGGGGGCCCATTATTGAGTGTGCAAGTCACCCCCTCCCATTTTATGTGAATTGTATATAAAACATTGGTTAGGCAGGGGCCATAGTCTTTCCATAATCCTAGATAACCAGTTCACTTTAGCCACCCAAACCCATAATCCAATATCTTTGTTTCCATATCCTGCAATAGTCCTACACCAACCGGGAGTTGTCCCTGGGTGCACTTGCATAGTGCGAACAGGGATAATCGTCGGTTAGTGCATAATTTCATTAAAAACGTCTAACAGGCCTCTGCGAGTTGGCTACGGCCCCTCGTGCACCTTCCAAAGGTCCGAGACCCCAGGGTCCCGAGAAATGTCAAGAGACGTAAAAATAATAACTGTGCTGCGAAGCTTCAGGGGTTCTTCGCCTCTTTCCCATTGTTTCGCTATGATCAGCTTATAAGGTCTATCCACAAATATCAGGACCGTGCCCGAAACGTGACAGGGCCATGGCACACAAAACACAAGGCAGGTAGGTACTGAAGCTCCGTCGCCAGCCCGGAAGTGGATGTGTGTGAACGAGTTCATACATAATGAACACACCGATTATTTTTGTTTTTTGAGCCCCTGACGGAGCACGGTCCGTCCACGTCCCGGGCACGACCCTAATGTGTGGATAAAAATTGTTTGCCTTAGCGGCAGTGATATGGAGCAGCCGTAAGTTGCGATTTGCGATATTTCTACTAACCGTACACCGGTTTTCGTCAGGTGGTTGTTTGTAACCGAATTCAAAAAGGAAGAGGTTCTGACCTTGCTGGATGTGATCCCAAGTTGTCCCGGCCAGTCGTTGATCCACACTTCTCTTTCATACTTACACTTCCTCAAAGCCATTCTGGTCAAAATCAATTGCTAGAAACGTAATTTGCAGTTAATGAGACTGTTTCAGATTTGATTATAATTGGAAACGACCAATCGGAATCGTGCACCCAGCTTCTGACGTTTCATAAGTGCCCATGTAAGTTTATGTGTTTTTTTTTTTGGTCGTTGTTTTCGTTGACCAGTGTAAACAGCAAAATATTTACCAATCAAAGACTTTCTGACACCAGCACGCGTAGCATGACAACCATAGAAACGGGTTTTGTCAGATTGTGATTGTTTATCTGTCATTTTGTCTATTCTTCCGTCGACAAAACCCATTTCTATTATGGCCGTTAGCACGTGCAGGCAAGAGATCTGACGAGGCGGACGGGACAGCAGAGAATTTAAAATGTATCAATTGAATTTAATACGATGGCGAGTGGTAATCTGGGTGATACCGAACCCCCCCGTATCGTCCGAATGGACCCCAAATGGACGGGGACGGAGATATGGGGGATGGGGGCCTAACATTTTTTTTTGACATGGCATTAAAAATTTAAGCTCTATTATGTGCAAGGAATTGGTGTGTGGCATTGATTGCCATCCGGTTACCACCCCCCAACATTGTTATAATTGAAATAATGTATATAATTCTTGAAACTCCTTACCGATGATTTATCACCGAAAATGAGGGTTAATTTTATCAAAACCAGAGGGCATTGATACACACAAATTCTTTGCACATAATAGAGCTTAAATTTTGAATGACACATCAAAAAAAATGTTAGGCCCCCATCCCCCTTATCTCCGCCCCCGTCCATTTGGGGTCCATTCAGACAGTACTGGGAGGTTCGGTATCACTTCAAGACCCAGATTACCACTCGCCATCCAGTTGCCTCTCCGATAAAATTTTACGTGCCACTGCCTTGAATATTTGCTAAGTGACCGTTTCATACGAATATTAACATTGTTGCCGATTCTCTTGTCACAAATGCTTCTATAACTAGACTAAAAATCAATTTAAAAAAGGAATTTTAGCGATAGTTTAGTTAGTTGTAGTACAAGAGAATCCGCACCAGTAGCTTTATAAAAATAAGATTCTTATTCGCTAAAAGCTTGTTTACATTCGCTTAAACGAATATGAACATTATTCCAATAGTTTTTAACCGACTTCCAAAAAGAAAGAGGTTCTATTTTTTTTAATGTTATATTTTCGTCAATTGTGGACTGATTTTGAAAATTCTTTTTTCATTTGGGAAAAAAAGCTTGCGCGGTGGTCCCATATAAATTTTATTAACTTTGCTTGGGTCATTTTTGAGTTAGCTCCAATAATACGAGTACAAACTTTTCGTACTTGGTCTATGTGATAATGATCATGTTATCTTCCTATCACTATTATTTACATAGCAGGTAATTATAATCGAATTTGTGTGGGGTAGGTGTACCACAACGAAAAAGTGAAAAAAAAAACTTTTTACAATAAAAACAACCGATTTCCAAAAAAAAATACTAGTGAAAAATAACCTAAATTTCGGATGACGGTAGCAAAAAAACGAAAATTCTAAACCAAAGAAAAAAAACAAGAACAATATTTTTTTTTACTTTTACGTTTTTTACTTTAATTTTCGTATGAAACATTAACTTAAGTACTAACGCTAACTTAACTTAAAGTCAAAGCTAAGGCAAAGGAATGGCTTAATAATGTCTTTTGTGGTTTATGTACCTACTTCCTACTTTTCTAGCTACAAGTAGCGTCGACCTGGCGCAACAGACATTGCGTTAAAGTTAAAATAAAGTCGAAAATCAATAAACTTTGTTTAATCCGACATGGTTTATTTGATTGATTTTCGACTTTTTTTCAACTAACGCTTTGATACTCTCCCAGACTATTGCAGGTTTCTTAATTCCGACATTATTTCAATGAGTCCAATGTCTATCTTTGTTTAGCAGTGAAAACCGCTTTGTGATCAGCTTCAACAGGTCTACGCTCATACTCGCTAATACATCTACGACCACAACCTTTTTATATATATCTACTTAATAAAGCAATTCACGAGCGCACGTCATGCGAGTCTTATGTCCTTGTAATAAGGTATAAATTCGAATGATCGACACGCTTTTGTGAAATGTAACATCTTGGTCTGAACAGCTTACATCTCTTAGCACAATCCTCATGGTACGCTCAAGTCCAGTAAGCCATACTTCGGCGGGTCCATCCAATATCAAGTTATACTTCCATTCAACACATTCTCCATCTTCTGATCTCATGGCTTTAGCCACTGGTAGACCCATGGCGTTCTGGAAAACAGTAAGAGTCAGGTGTCATGCTGGCACTTCGCTTATATGAAATCAACTTTATTTCAACGTTCATTGGGTATATTTTGAGTTCACCTACCCAAGCAATGAGATTGGTGCCGATTCCCTTGTTCACAAACTAAACTAAATTTAAGTTCAGTGCATCTTTTTCTTTCTATTTCATTAAGAAAAGGACAGAAGATGAATTTTAATTTAGTTTTGTCAAATTAATCAGCGCCTGTCACTACTCCATACAAGTTTAGACGTGATTAAAAACTTGCCTACTAAAATTACATCAATTTACGTCAAACGCTGATTATATTTGACAGGACTAAACTGTCATTTTCTTAATGAAATAGAAAGAAAAAGAGGCACTGAACTTAAATTTAGTTTAGTTTGTGAACAAGGGAATCGGCACCAATATGTATTTAGAAAAATAAGTGCTAACAAAAATATTGGTAGATATACCTTAATTGTTGTATTGCCTACAGCCTGCTGTATTACCAAATAAGTCTTAAGTAAGACAGCCAGCTGATGGAAGATTGGTCAGTGTTAATTACCGTCAATAAAACCCAGTTGCAATTAGTCAAGAATATTTTTATTTTAAATACTTTTATTTTTCATGTAGTACAACTATAATAACAGGATTTATTTTACATTGTGGTAGCATCTACATTGCCACATGAACTACGCAACTACACTGACGTCACGCAAAATCCTGAATCGCGCAAGCAGGGTTTACCGCGCGTCAAGTATATATACAACGTCCCGACACCAATCTGTAGGCTTTAAGTGTAGCAGCTTAAGGCACCCACAGGAAAGTCCGGTTAAGCAGCCCTGATCTTAGTGGTTAAAACTGCGAGTTGCCCTAGTAAAAAAAAAGTAATACACTGTCGGGCAGTTGCCCGCACACACGTCCGGTCGGAGGATCCTCCCTTTTCTATGGAGGATGAGTGAACTTTCCACCCTGTTCCCCATACTTCTATACTGTTGACCACGACGTGATCGTCAGCGCATCCTTCGTGCAACAACTTCAGCGTGACGTCATCATCATCACTTCCTCAAGCTTTCGAGCGGCGAGTCACAAAGCCAGCCAGCACCCACAGCTTCAACGTGTACACACAACGGCTTCAACGTGTACTCACAACGGCTTCAAGGTCACAGCAGTGATAACCTAGTGGTGTTACCGTCGGACTGCCGAGTTGGAACCCAAGGCCCTCTCGACTTTTCCGATTCATTTGCGTATTGTATAATTATCACTTGCTTCAAAAACGGTAAAAGAAAATATTGTGAGGAAACCAGCATGCCTGAAAGATATTTTTCGACGGCATGTGAAGCCAAGTCAGAGGCCCATGGGCAGCTTTAAAACTCTGACACAAGGTTGCTCACTAACCCCACGACAAAAAATTGTCGACAAAAATTTGTAAATAATATACCTAACCGTTCTTCAAACACACTGTGTAAGCGGGCGCGCCCTTTATGCCTGGAGGCTTTTATTTTGAGTATTATTATAGTTTGACAAACTGCAAATAATTTTAATGTTCTGTCTCGTAATATTAATTACATTGCATACCTACTATATTGTATAGAATCAAGTTTAGTTACTATTGTATCCTACAACTGAACAGACAGCTGTGCCGCTGGGGAGTTTGTTGCGCCATTTCTTCTTCCCAGCTAAAACACTAGGAAGTGGTGAAGGGCGGGCGTTTTGGGGGACTGTCTTACTTAATTTTGATGTTCGAAAAGTGCTGATCGTCAGCCTACTTTGAATAAATAAGTTTTGTTTATTTGTTTGTTTGTTTAAAACCGCAGCAGCGTTGTCACTTGCGTTCTGCGATCGCCTTCGGAAAAGCTCCTTGACACCCTTATATGTCAAGTAATTCTCAAGTGTCCAACACAAGTTTCCAAAACATTAATTCAAACACTACCCGGAGTTTGAATTAATAAGTTTATCAGAATAAGCATATCTGCTATATATAACACCATGTATCTTCTCTGGCAACGTCAACAAGATCTTCAGAACCGCTTTCTTTATGTCATCTGAGCGACATGACCACACTAAATGCAGGTATTCATTCAATAGGCCTTTAGCTTGCGATGTTGGGTGGTACATAAGGAGAATTACTAGAACCTGGAAATAAAAAAAAGGAAATGTTATTTTCCCCATACTGACACTGCCCCCGTCTGACACAGCAAGAAACATTGTAGCAGACCCTGTAGATGGCAAGATAACTGGGACAACACAAACAGCTGGTGGTACTCATAGTGCTGAATTGGAAGAACTTGAAGTCATAGGATACGGCTTTAATATTCTGATGATGTAAACTGATAATGTTATTTTACACAACTTCAAATTGAAAAAGAATTTGGTATTTTATAGTTATTTTGTACATAATTCTCTACTCTCTTTTGTAAAGGTGGGAACAGTAGACTTGGATGGTTAGTTTGTTACGTTTCTTGAGCGTACAGTTAGTTCTGTTAGAAGTATGAAGCATCATTTTTTGTCCAGAAATACTCACTCTAACATACAGTGCAGCTTCGTTAACATCCTTCCAGTTATGTTCCCACGGAGGGCACTTCTTCAACAAGTACAACAGTTTGTTCCAATTGTGTGAGTATATGGCCTTACAGCACGCTATTCGGTACACAGACTTGAAGTTCCGAAGGTCACCATCTGCGTACTTCATGTTTGTTCTATTTTGTTGGAGTTTCAGCAAGTTTCTCTTGCAGTATATTTTGATTGGATCAAAGTTCGATGGTGCCTCCATTAATTCAATAACTTTTTTCTGTAAATGAAATATAGTAATCAATTTATTTTCTATAACACTTAGTAGTGAATAAAATGATCTTAATGTATAATTAGAAGGAAAAATTTCTTAAAATTAAATATTTTCATGATAAATAATGAAATATAATGGCACAAAATGTAATTCTTAATTGAATTTATGTGCTAAAATACTGAAATCTATGGATTCCATTATGTGAATTTATGAATGAATGCACTCCTTAATAATACGCTCAAAAACAGCTTTCTTTGAAATTATATCTATCTACAAGTGGACTTTTAGCAGTTTATTTATATAATACTTCAAGCACACAAATGTACAGAGGCGGACTTAATGCCAAAGGCATTTTCTACCAGTGAACCTTTGGGTGATGCAGAGACAAACAGTGGTGGTAGTGGTAGCAGTTTTAGCTTAAGTATCTGGATTTACTGCTTAAGTTCATAATTATATTGTGATGAATTCCTACAGAATCGGTCGAAGTGGCGGTGCTTGGGGGAGGCCTATGTCCAGCAGTGGACGTCTTTCGGCTGAAATGATGAATTCCTACTGGACGTCAACACAGTTTATTTCTACACATTTACCTGCTGCAAAGGAATTTGTCCTGTTTTATGATAAACTAGATTCTGCCCGCGATTTCGTCCGCGTGACATTGCTTGTGATAACATAAAGTATATCCTATAACACTCGGCAATACTGTAGTTTCCCATTAGTCAAAGATTTTTTGGAATCTGATCAGTAGTTTCGAAGATTATCCCCTTAAAAACTCACATATTTCACCATTAAGAATATGATACAGAGTTCGAGGTTAGTTTTATGTTTACTCACAAAACATTTCAACTATGGAAAAATACATTATCTTGTTGAACATAAGATAAAAGCGTGGTGTTGACTAAAAATGTATATTTTCATATTTATTTTACACATTAGCAAAAGTACACAAATAAACAGAACAAAAATATATACAAATAAATATAAACAATACTTACCATCGTACTCATGGGTACATAATGACATTTATCCAAGATTTTTTCCATTTTAATAGATGAACTTAAATTATAACACTAATAATATGATGTCGATCTTCAGGAATGATACAATTTATTTGCAGTCTTGCAAAATCATATTTTTTTGCGAATTATCGCCAAAACTTTTAGCAACAAAACAAACCTTTTTTGCATGTACAATTTTTTTTTTTTTGACAGTTATGTTTTGGCCACAGAGCATAATTGGACACCAAAAGTGTTGCCACTCATTTCATAAAAAAACTACCAAATATTTTAATTCAATAAACGAGTCCTTTGTGTTAAATGCAATAATAATTAGGATAATACACCATGGCCCCGATTAAATAAATCCTAACATCCTGAAACCAATGTCTATTTGTCTGTCCCTTAGTCCACTTTTATTTCGAAAACTACATCGACTATTAAGGCTCAATTCACACTCGGACGGCAATAAACGGCAACGTCGAGCTTGGCCAGAAGTGTCACGGCCGCGGTCTCGTGCTATGCATTTGGACAGTTTACATTTTACATTCAACAAGAAAACTTACAGGATGCCGTCCCCCTTCTATGTTCGCAATTTGGATCTTCACTTAGATCTCAAAATACCCACCGTCCATCAGTTCATGGAACGCTTCTTCGACTCTGATATAAAGCATCCCAATCCCCTGATTACGGCAGCCGCCCGCTACACTCCCGGCATCCCACATAAAGCCTCATGCAGACTGGCGCGACGCGACTTTAACAAAGCAATTTCTAAAAAACTTCACGGATAGAACAATGACCAGTGTCGCGTCCGGTGTGTTTACTAGGATTCGCCGACCGATGCATACTCTCTCCATCCCAAACAACCCCACAGCCCTCCTCCAGTAGTAGGGCCACAAGTACTGTACACAAACACAAGACCCGACCGCCGCGCGCCGCGCCGTCCTTCCGTCCTCGCCGCCGGGGCCCGCCGCGACGTCTCCATCCATTCCCACCCTGACCTTTGCTCGAACCAGCCCGTGTCGTTAGGCCTGCAGTTTTAAATTCTTAAATCCGATTCAGTCTGTCCCTTGCTGGCCTTCCCCTACGGCGCCCTAAGCCGAGGTTCGTACCCCACAGAGGGGTGCCCTTAGCATGCAGTCGCTTAGTCTGCAAATTTTATGCCCTGGCTGGAGGCCTTAACTTATTGAGGCACCCACGGAAAGTCCGGATAAGCTGCCGATCACCTCCTAGGTTGACCTGCGAGATGCCATAAATAAAAAAACAAGATGCCACCAGCGGAACGGCGCCGGCGGCCCACCACTTCTACACGAACAGTCGCATGCCACTGCTTCGTGTGTGACTCCTGTGACCTTTTCAAGTGTCTCAAAGTGATATTATGAAGGTGCTTTGAAGATGGAGCAACTTTAATTCAGGCAACTATCAACTTTTAAAAAGTTTCCTTTAAAAGTTGCCAGTTGCTACAACCAAATAGCCCGGTTTACGGTTGTCGCAATTTTATGGCAATCTGTGAGTAGCTTTTATAGCTGAGTTGCTCAATCTACGCTACGTACAGTGTGATGATGGATATCGAAGAAGTAGCACTTGTTCTCATTATAATACGTCGCCGCCGTCGACGGCGTCAACAACGAAACCAGCAACTTAAGCGATACAAATTCGACAGTTGCTAGTTGTGGCAATTAGAAACTAACTTAGTCATCGATTGCAGCAACTGAAAATTGTTGTCTATCACCGGAACACGCAATTTGAGTTGCTACGTAGTTCCATTGAGATATATGTAAACAGCTAGTTGCCAGTTGCTGCAATAGTTGCTCCATCTGCAAAGCGCCTTGGTTTTTTGTAGTGAAGTTTAATTTGGCACTGAAACTACTCGTTGCTTCGCTGCCGGTTGCTGCCATCTCTGTGTGTATTGAGCCTAACGTGTTTTTAAGATCAGTATCGTACCGTTATTTATTTTGGCAATATGCCTCGTATATAATACAAAAATTTTTTTTTTTTTTTGCAGACATTCGCACGGACGTAATAAAATGGCGGCGGGATTTTATCGTGCACTGGATTTTCGACCTCGGTGTTAAACCGAGCATTGAAAATCAAGTAGGTAAGAACACAAAAAAATCGCGGCGATTTTATTACGTCCCGTCCGTGCGGACGTGGGTTAAGAGCTTTAATTACCTTTTCAATCCTTATTTTATTCACATTATCAAATAATTTTTTCAAATGAGGTTGTATCAACGTTGGTCTCTTTGAATTGCCAAGGATTTCCAGTAAATCATCATTAGATATAAAGTAAAATCTCGGGAACAGTTGTCGTTTCGTCTCAAGATATTTTTCAAGAGCTCGAAGGATGCCATCCAAGTTATCCACCATTTGGTTCAATTTATTAAAAAGGTACGGTGATGGCTTGTAAATGCAAGCTTCTATCGCGTTCTTCCCGGCAAACATGCTATCAAAAAACATATTTACTAATAAAAAAAGTGTGTGTGTCAGCTCCGACGCACGACTGGAGTTTACTCCTTAATACGATTGCCTTTGAATGTTGGAGCAAGAGCTCGCGACGATCACACCTTCGTTATTTTATAAAAGCTGTTTTTTTTTGTGTATGTCCCCAACACACGTTATAGTATAAAAACTGAATTTTATATATGTTACTCGGGGAACTATAAAAAGATGTTTCCCCAGTAGTCAGACAGTTTCGATGGTTCTTACATCTTGTCAGACACATTGAAAGTCAGCCGTAGGTGCGAGCGCGACAAATATACGACGTGTACCTAATGAACTTCGCTTCAAATTTTGAACACAATTAGTGTTAAGCCTATACAGCAAAGAAAAATTTAAAAATACCGCAATTAAACTACATTGAAATTGAATGAAGAAGCAATAATAATTAAAGTCCCCGTCACGAGAAGCTATAAATTTTGTAAACACACATTCAGGGGTTTGCAATCTTTGGGTAAAATAAAATAAAAACAGTTTTGTACTATTTTTTTACAGGGATATAATTATACTAACACACACATCTAATTACAAACAAACAATATAACCGTATCCGCGAAAACACCACAAACAAACAGACGCATTCGAAACTCGAAAGACAACAGAGACAACGTCAGCGTGAACTTACTTCAAAATCGTGGCTCAAATGTTTACGTTCCATGAATCAGATGCGTTCCAGTACCACAAAACCTTAGACGACAGCGCTTTATATCGCTAAAATATAACCCGATCAAGTGAAATTGCTCATTAGTTTCGTATAACACGTACGTTACTTTGACTTTATTGAATTTGGGATTATTTGTTGTTGATTAAATTGTCGCTACGTAACTAGAGATGGGTAACCACCCGGGTTAAAACCTACTAGTGGGTTAAAACCCAGTTATCACCAGTTTTATTCCACCCACTGGATGTTTTGGCCGGGTGAAAACAAAATATTAAAAAAAATTATATTTAAACATGTAGCACGCCACGGTAGGTGCGCGGGGTGGCAGGACTGAGAGGGAGGGGGAAGGGACCGCGCGCTGGTAGCTCCCGCGCCCTTTTCCCCGCTCAAACCCTCACTCGAGTTTACCTCGCTGGTTAGAGTGCGCGCGTTTTGAGTGAATTTTGTGTTTTTACTTAAGTACCTACGACCCCGAACTGTTATATTGAGATCTGATCCTGCTTTTACCTGAATGACCTTGGCTTGAACACATTGACTACGATTTGCTTAAGCACTGGATTTATCAACACGAGAAAAGAATCTACGGTAAGTAAAAGAAATATTATTGTTTACTAACCTTAATTTATTCTAAAAGAATGTATTCTATATTACAGTAATTTGTTTTATTCTTGTACTTCAAGTGGTAGTAAGTAGTAACGATGTAATATTTTAGTTTTAATGTATTATTTGCTACTTGCCGCTCCGGCTTCGCACGGTATCTATTTACTAATTTGGCATCATTTAGATTTAAAAAGCTTAAAGTAGAGTACTTGTAAGTGTCCACTTGATTTAAAATTAAAGACACATGTAGGTACTATTCAATCATTTTGTTAGCGCTATGATATTGATAGTCCAACGTTACGTAATTTATGTTATAGTATAACGAGAAATAGAGTTAAAAAGAGTTAATAAGTGCTTTTAGTACCTACATTGCCTGTCAGTTGCATGAGAAACTAAATTTAGTTAGTAGACAAAAAAAATCCGTATCACACAAAATACAATTGAAATGAAATGGACTTTACTTACGTAATGTACCCATATGTAATGTCCGTCTACCAAACCCTTACATAAATAACTTATTAAACTTCCTTATTTTAGGGCAACATGGTGAGACCAAAAAACCAACAGATATGGAAACATTTTCGAGAAAGTGAGAACAAATCGGCTACATGCAAGTATTGTGAAACAAAATACAAAGTAGCCAATCTGCAAAAAATGGCTAGACATTTACAAAAATGTCCTCATTGCCCTGAAAACTGCAAACAGCAGTTGAGGACCAATATATCGCATAGTTCGTCAGTATCTGCGGTCCGAAACACGATATTGCAACCTAGGGATAAAGAAAATGAGAGACCTGAGTCTGAATTAAGTTTGTCGATTGAGGGCAGTGCATCTTCAGTGAGTCTGACAACGAATGTAAATAAAGAACATTTACATTCATTATTAGCTAAGGCTGTTTATGTATCGGGAACACCCCTTTCAATAGTAGAACACCCCCTCTGGATAAATTTTTTCAATGAACTCCAGCCATTGTACAAATTGCCTACCAGAAAAACTATTTCTACAACCATTTTGGACAAAACATATAGAGAAATGCATCACGAATTAAAAGAAAACATGAAATCGCAAACATGTTTGCACTTAATGCTAGATGGTTGGTCAAATTGTAGGAATGAAGGAATAATTAATATAATAATATCAAAACCAGAACCTGTATTTATTAAAAGTATTGCGACGGCAGAAAATCGTCATACTAGTGATTACATATGTGAACAAATTTTAAATGTATTATCTGAGTATGGAACAAATAAGTTTGCTACGATGATAGGAGATAATGCAAGTAATATGCAGAAAGCTTTTCGTCTCGTAAAAGACGTTCATCCAAGCATAACATATGTGAACTGTGCTGCTCACACTTTAAATTTGCTTTGCAAAAATATTATCAGAATTGATGTTATAAATGCTTGTAAGAATATGGCAATTAACATGGTCAAAACTATAAAAAAAAGTCAAGTTTTAACATATTTACTAGCAAAAATTGTAAAGGAAAAAAATGCTGGTGAAACTTTGAAGTTGTCATGCGATACCCGATGGGGCAGTTATTACACCAGCTTTAAAAGTATCGAAAACACTAAGGTAGCCTTGCAGACCTTAGCTGTTCATGAAAAAGCAACACTTTTACCTGCGGAAGAAAAATCAGCGCTGTTGGACGACAATTTTTGGAAAATTATGCGGCAATGCAAACTTATTATGGAACCTATTTCTGATGCAATATTTCAATTAGAAGGAAATGAAAAAAATATTCATAAGGTATTTTTGACATTAAAAAATATGAAATCGAAGTTACTTTTTAGTTTACCGGATGTCACAATAATAGAAAACGACAAAAAAGATGAAATATTAATGAATGTCGACCAAAGAATCAAAATGTGTTTGAAACCGATTCACTTTGCAGCGTACTTATTAGACCCCACAGACCAAGGATCTGAACTTGACGAAAGTCAAGAAGTCGACGCTATGGAGTACATATGCGAAGTAGGACAAAGTATCGGATTAAATGTCATGACAAACTTGGCATCTTATAGATCAAGAGATGGTTTTTGGAGTCGAAGATTTCTGTGGGCTAACATCAACGATGTAAGCGCATCAATCTGGTGGAAAGGAATATGTGGATCTACTGCATTGAGCAAAGTCGCTGTCCGTATTCTTACAGCACCATGCACTTCTGCTGCTGTAGAGCGGTCTTTTAGTGCTCATAGTAACATACACAGTAAAAAAAGAAATAGACTCACTACGGAAAGGGCAGCAAAACTAACATATGTAACATACAATTGGAATTTGTTGCACAAGCACGTGGATGATTTAAGTGATGACACTGAAGACTGCGTGCCTGATTCACCATCAACACATCTGGAATCCCAGAGATATAATATGCAAACCACGCCACCACGTACAAATAGCCCTGAACCATCTACGTCCGGCATCAACAATTTTCAATTTTTTGACTGTAACCGTATTTCCGATTCAAGTGATGATGATGATTGATTGACGACCTACTGATCTGTTGTAATTATTCAAATAAATAATAAATGTATCTGATTTTATATTCAGGCTTTTATTTTTGACGAGCTAGTAGTGAACTCTCCTTCCCACTATTATATAATTAACAATACCCATTTTCACCCAGTAAAACGGGTGAAAATGGGTTAAAACCGGGTTAAAACCCAAATCACCCAGTTTTAACCCAAATGGGAAGAATGGGTTTTAACCCACTACCCATCTCTATACGTAACTTGGTAGAAGTTCTTTATTTACAAAAATTATAGCTTCTCGTGACGGGGACTTTAGTTATAACAACCTTCATCAACCACGATCCACCACGCGGGCCCAGTGCGGATTGGTTGACGTCACGTCTTCGAATTTTTGGTTCTAGGACATGCCGGTTTCCTCACGTTGTTTACCTTCACCGTTTTGAGAGTGATGATGAAATAATTAACACAAAGTAAAGCGCCTGTCAGGGTTCGAACCTACGACCTATAACTCGTAAGTCGCGGCCGTTACCACTGCGCCACCACTGCTCTCTTCTGATTTTTAGTCATAAATAATTCTATATAATGAAGTTATCGAATAAATCCAAAAAACCAAGTTCAACACAAAGGCTTGTGCAGACCAGCGCGACACGCGACGCGACACAAAGGCACCGCTCGTCGCGCGACGAGCGGTGCCTTTGTGTCGCGTCGCATGTCGCGCCTGTTTGAATGAGCCTTTATGTGTTGAACTTGTTTTTTTGGATTTATTCGAAAAATTCATTATATAGAATTATTTATGACTAAAAATACTGAGTAAATGACAGATGCACAGCAAAAGATCGCAATAGACCGAACGCACTTTTTCACTCGCGTGCTTGCATATATTCATCGCACTCGCACCTAAAGAGGTAAGAACTATTGAAACTATCAGACTACTCAAGAAACATCTTTTGATAGTTCCCCAAGTAACATAACAAAATTCAGCTTTTGTACAGACGCCAGCACATCAAGCTACTACAATCTGTCAAATTTATTTTTCAACTTTATCGCTGATGTCTAAGGTTCAAAGTTGATTGGGAAAATTTGACAGTTTCGGGTAGCTTGATGTGCTGGCGTCTGTACTATGACGTAACTTAATGCAATTTTATACATCTTTGCCACACGATACCTGCCAAAGCCACCATGATCCTAACTTCATATTCGGGGATCGTTCTTACCTGTATTGGGGACATACACAGAGAAACTTTCAGCTTTTATAAAATAACGAAGGTCAGGGGCCTACCACCAGCTCAAAAGCATTATTATTTTAACATTACTTCAGTGGAAAAAGAAAAGAAAGAAGAAGAAGTGGAGAAAGAGATGGAGCTATACGTCCTGTAGAGCTTCATCTCTTTCCCACACTGAAGTAATATTAAAATAATACTGCTTTATGAGCTTGTGGTAGGCTCCCTGGTCGTCGCGGGCTTTTGGGCAAATGCAATAGGCAAAGGGCCGAAATATCTAGATCGAATTGTGAAATATGTAATGTTTTTTTTTTCCAAATTATAATCCGTGTTATTTCCGTGTCCGTGTTCTTGTTTGATAAATTTGTCTCTTCATAAAATTTCCATACTGGGGGCCGTAGATGAAAATTTATTCATAAGGAGTAAACTCCAAAAATCTATTACAGCAACATAACTATACTCCCTTTGAAAGAAGATTAGACATTTAAACAAACCTTTTTCACAGTCCGTTCAACCGATTTTGACTTCTGAACTGGGGCTCTACCACCAGCTCATAAAGCAGTATAATTTTAATATTACTTCAGTGTGGGAAAGAGATGAAGCTCTACAGGACGTATAGCTCCATTTCTTTCTCCCACTGAAGTAATATTAAAATAATACTGCTTTTGAGCTGGAGGTAGGCCCCCTGTAGCCATAAGGAATGGCATTAAAAACAAAAAAAGTTGTTACAATATCAACTGTTTACTGCAGCTGCCATTTGTCATGCCGCCAACGCAATAGAAGTCAAAATCGGTTGAACGAACTGTTAAAAAGGTTTATTTAAATGTCTAATCTTATTTCAAATGGAGTGTAGGTAATTAATGTAGTACTAGTCTAAACGTGAGATCGATGGACCTAAATTTAAATTATTATTTAGTTACAGAACTCACTTAAAAGTGACTTCTGTCCAAGCGGCGGTCAAGGCTTCGAATACTATAACTTCCGCTGGCAATTGTTTTCTAATATCTTCACCAGCAAAAATAGTTTCTAGATAGAGGTAACGCCTTTGAACTTGTAAAGAAATCTGTTACAGAAAAATTTTACTATACATAAACTCTAAAAATATTGGATCCAAAATGTACTGTATATCTACTTAGTGGATTAGGTTTATAACATTCTAAAATTAATTGCTTACTTCAATACATTCTGCTACATAACCCAATGCCTTCTCCCAGTAGTCAACTTCTTTAATAAACGGTTCTACATATTTTGTCGATTTCATTGACGATAGTTGCACTTGATGATCTTCAAGAAACTAAGAAATTTTAAAATTTAATTACCATTTGTGCAAAATCCTTACTCAAAATTTTGCAAATCTTCGTTCGAACCAACCTGCATAACATCTTCTACAGCTTTAATCTTATATATGTCTCCCCTGTGGTGCGACATCTCAAAAGTCGTCGCCTTCCACACTTCCCTGATAGCTTTGAGTCCGTTCTCAATGTTCAGTTCCATAGTAGCAGCATTTGATATTTCTGCTATTTCCTCTGCATACGCTTGGAAATTTAGTTCCATTATCAAGTCTAATTTAAAGTCCGGTGAATCTTGGTCAAACTCTCTGTATGTATCAATTAAAAATATGAATTTAATAACCATAAGAATTAAATATTACGAAAAGAACAAAGTAGGTACCTACTTGAGTAGTGCAATTGCGTAACTTATTTTCGTAAACAATTATTCGTAATTTGTTTCATTTTGACAGTTCAACAACATTCATTGCGTTATTTACGTTGTTGAACAGATTTTTTTTCCTACTTATGAAGCAATGGATTAGCAATCTGTTTCAAATCGAAACAGATTGTGATTGATCGTATATCACGCAATTAGGGTACAAGTTTAAGTAATAACAGCCGCACGGTTCAATCCATTAGGTTAAGCTACGCTTACCGGGGTTGGTCTGTGGATGGGTGACCATCTTTACATACCGAGACTCCTCCGTGCCTCGGAAAACACGTTAAGCCATTGGTCCCGGTTGTTATTCGTGGATCTTTAATAGTGGTTATGGGTCGTCAAAAGCCCGAAAGTCTGACAACCAGTCTTACCAAGGGGTATCGTATTACTCAGTTGCTGGGTTGTGGAGGTCAGATAGGCAGTCGTTCCATGTAAAATAAGGTATTCAGCTGCATCCGGTTAGACTGGAAGCCGACCCCAAAATAGTTGGGAAAAGACTAGGCAGATTTTGATGTAACTGGAGTTATGTTTTGGCGATCGGGAATTAGTTAAAAAAAAAACTTTATTTATTACAATTAAGTATTTTAATTACAGAAAAACAGTGTATTAAGTTGAAGGCCGATATAAGAACTGACTTCACAAACAATTATATGGAATAACATGTAATTGATCTTATTGCTAGGTTGCACTTTATTACATAGGTTGGCGACTGCGTACTCAGCGTAAACGGTTGTAAAGCCCGCTCTACACTCGCGGCGCGAACACCCGCGAAAGCCGTAAAACACGAGTGTAGATGGTTTCGCGCCTTCGCGTTCGCGCTTCGCGCTGTTCCCCGATCGGTGTCGGTTTTTGGTCCCGCGACAAAGGGTTCGCGCTTGGTTCATAGCGTGCGAACGCGAACGCATCTACACAGCTTTTCGCAGTAACGCACGAGTCGCTGTCGGAAGTGGTCAAGCGTGATTTTTTAATAAGCACAGATTTTTTTATAACGATTTTCGTCATCCACCATCTTCTCTTTCTCCATCTCTTTTTTATTTATTTGTTATTTTTAAAACAAATATAATTGTAGTACGCTACAGCACATAGCGTCACAGCAGCAGCAACAGACACATCGGCGTCCATTTTCTATGAGATCGCGAACGACACTGCGAAACTTTGCGAGTGTGGAGGGACACGTTTTCACGTGGAGTTCACGCCGCGGTTCGCGCCGTGAATTCGCAGCAAGATTCGCGCGCGAGTGTAGAGCGGGCTTTACGGTGAGTTAACCCTGCCCATTTTTTTTTTTTTTTTTTAAATTTTATAATATTAAGCCGTAATCAGGCAAAAAAAACTTCAGTCGCTGAAAAATATGAATTGAATCTAGTCGATTTTATATAGCTACATTTTGGACTTTTAATTTTAAATTGAGCCAATTAAATTTTATTGTTTATAATTTCCTAATCAAGTTTCAAGTTACTATGTTCTGTTATCTGCAGTCAACTACAAAATACAAAAAGTTTTATTTGCAAATGAAAAGTTGTGATACATATACACGTACAGTGATCATACATAGATACAATTAAGTTTAAAACATCACAATTTTTTGGTTTAACCGTTGACCCCCAAACTAAGCAGGGCTTGTATCTTGGGGGGATCGGAGTGCAAATGAGCGGAAAGAAATATGATAGTTTACACGGCTAGTTTAGTAAAGCGTGTATTATGCTGTGCGAGTTAGTGTGTGTGTTTGTGTAAGTGAGGGTGAAAGTGTGAGAGAGGGATGTTGTTTGCTGGCACTTTGGTTTGTCGATAACGTTAGAGAAATGATTCTGTTTCGGTGTATGTAAGTTCCAGAAGCCATTTCTTTAGTACAATTGCGAGCGGAAAGCAATTCTTTGATGTCTATATTCCGTTTGAAATAAGATTAGACATTTAAACAAACCTTTTTTACAGTCCGTTCAACCGATTTTGACTTCTATACCGTAGGTATAAGGATGGCATTAAAAGCAAAAAAGTGGTTACAATACCAATGTTTACTGCAGCTGCCATTTGTCATGCTACCAACGCAATAGAAGTCAAAATCGGTTGAACGAACTGTAAAAAGGTTTAGTTAAATGTCTAATCTTATTTCAAATGGAGTATAGTGATCTGCAAATCTTGTTAAATGTGTGTAGATGAGAGTAAGCTGGACTGCGTCTGGCCAAAAGGGACTAAGTTATTTAAGTAACTAAGTTATATTGTTGAGTTCTGCACAAATGGTGTAGATATTCTGCAAATTAGGTATGTATTTTGCCTTATTTGCTCTATCAACGGAAGCTTTAGCTTTTTCTCTGGTGTTAGTCTATTTTATTTGTCGTAGGTGTAAAGGTCTGCTCTTTTTTTTCTCCGGGTGACTGACTGAGTATTCGGGTTACTCCCGTGTGGCAACGTTCCCGTTTGGCAATGTTACATATACTTAGCGATGTATCGTATGCACTAGGTACAGTCAGTACGTTAAATCAAATTTTTAAGGAATGTAAATATTTGTTTGAAATTTGTAGTATGCAATTTTTTTTATGTATCATACAGGGTCACTTTTTACTCTGACTGTACTTTAACGTGTACTCAGGTACGTAATATCTACAAACATAACCAATGCATAAGTAGCGTTGCCAAACGGGAACGTTGCCAAACGGGAGTAACCCGAGTATTCACCTGGGGGCCTACCACCAGCTCATAAAGCAGTATTATTTTAATATTACTTCAGTGTGGCAAAGAGATGAAGCTCTACAGGACGTATAGCTCCATCTCTTTCTCCCACTGAAGTAATATTAAAAAAATACTGCTTTTGAGCTGGTGGTAGGCCCCCTGGCTTGTGTGCTTTTAACAGCCGCATAGAATCCTTTGAGTTCGAGCATGCAAGATCGACTTGTTATTTAAACCAATTATAGTTATTAGTATTTTCAGGGTTAACATTTTAATATTAGTTGATCTATAACCATGGCTGTTTCTATCGGTATAACTTAGGTTCATCTTTAGAAGATAATTAATTTTGAAGTTTACGTAATTTAGTGATCGCGAACCTAAAACCGATCGCTATCAATTCCCTAACAAAGATTTACCACTCGATGTACCTACCTTACGTTTTCTCGTACTTAATCTCTTTTCATTTAGGTCAAATTACCTGTTCCGCAACTGTTTTAGGTAATGATATTAAATAGCTAAATAGGGTTTTTTATGCGATTATTTTTTAAATATTAATAAATTATTATACATGTTAAAGTGTATGCTAATTTGCATTAATATTCTGAAACAGTCACGCATACCTACTATCAAAATAAAATTTTAGTATATGTTTATTGGATCTTTTTTCTTTTCAGTTACGTAATTGTAACATTTTCGCTCGATTCATTTTTTATTAAATAAAATCAAAATCAGTCGGCTTTATGTCTAAAATAAGTATTCACAGTAAGAAAATATAGTTTATTATTCAGCCACAAGATATTTTTTCTGTAGATCAATTATGACTTTAGTTATAAACTAAATAAGAATTGAGACTAACGCCATGTTAGTTCCATGCTCAAACACGATCAAAGAGCGCACGCGATATTCAACTTCATTACTGTTGTGTTAGCGTTTATTACGTAGTTGGTGAGTAGAGTGGCGGGCTGAATGTGGGCGGGGCTTGCGTGGAAATTGTCTTTAGGGTGCCTGGTCTTAATTTTTCATTCGTTACAGTAGGTACTATAATCTCAATATTGACAACTTACACATTCATAAGCACCTTTATTCTATCCCAGTGCCTCTCCCTCATACACGGATTTTTTAAATCGCCAATTAGTGGTAGTGTTCGTCGAAACGCATCGACTTTGATTCTAGTTGTATCTATAATATCCCAATTTTTTTCCTTTAACTGCCGAGAAAGCCGATTGAAATTTCTGAAAAGATATATAAGGTACATAAAAAGGCGGACAAGCCGTATATTTTTGAATTTGACTGTTATTTGATTTCATCGATAACTTTTAATGTAAAAATGTGTTTGCCAAGTGATGCATAGCATTTACTCGAAATAAAAAAACTTGAATCACTTAGTACCTGAACAAGAACATAACATTTTCTTCCATCTCGGCAGTCTCCATTTCCCAAAATATTTGATTTTTATATTTCTCCCAAGACTCCTCCCATTGATTTACCAATCCCCAGACTTCCTCCAACTTCTCTAGTTCCTTCTCCATTTTCTGAAGATCCAGATTCACTGGTGTACTACAATGAATTTCAATTGTAAATATTAATTATTACATATATTACTAGCTGACCCCGGCAAACGTTTTGCCAATTATTTGTTTGGGGTGGACAACCCTTATCACTTAGGGGTATGAAAAATAGATAGTAGCCGATTCTCAGACCTACTGAATATGCATATAAAATTTGGTAAAAATCAGTAAAGCCGTTTCGGAGGAGTAAGGTAACTAACATTGTGACACGACAATTTTATATATAAGATTACCCATCAACTGGGTTGTGGAGGTTAGATAGGCAGTCGCTCCATGTAAAATACAGTAAATTCGGCTGCATCCGGTTAGATTAGAAACCGACCCCAACATGATTCAGAAAAGGTTAGGCAGATGATGATAATACGAAAAGACTAATTTAATTGAAAGTTATTTACGTTAGATTGAACACAGCAAGACCATCGCGTATAAGTTGTTCCTGTTCCCGTAATGCATTAAGTTGCTCTCTAAAAGCTTTCAACTGGGACAAGGCATCTTTGGCAGTTATATCGGAAGACATTGGTGCCGACTTATAGAAATCTTCACAAAAATCTTTTGCTGCTTCTTTAAATACCTGAGAGGAATTGTGGAATTAAAAAGTTGCAGTTGCGGTAATACGAAGTGAAAAACTTGTGCGGCCGACGCGCGAACCTTTCTGCACCCGCGTTTGCATGTGCAATAATGGTGAGTGTGTACTTATTTACTTGGCAATAACTTGAAAACTCCTGGAATCACATAAACGTGCTGCCGCCACGCATGTCCACGCAATCGCCGAGCGTTAGCCGACGTAAGCACGGACGTAATAAAATCGTGGCGGGATTTTATTGCGCACTGGATTTTCAACTCTCGGTGTTAAACCGAGCGTTGAGAATGCAACGCGCTGGGACGCTCTCGTCCCAGCGCGTTGAAAAAACACACTGTTGGATTTTCAACACTCGGCGCTAAGCAGAGTGTTGAAAATCAAGTGCACGAAAACATATCGCCGCGATTTCATTACGTCCGTCGTGGGCTTATTCACGCTGCCGCCCATGGTTTCTCCGCTCATTTAATTTAAATCGTGCTTGCGTTGCCAAGCTAATAGAGCGTATTTGGCTATAAACAGTACCTATCTAGACACTTGCGCACGGTCGCCGAGCAGCGAGCGCGTTGTGTAGACGCGAAGATTCGTGAATAATAAACGCACTTTTAAGCCCTAGGACATTTTAGTTTTTTTAAGAGTGTAAAATAATATGTTTGCATTATTCATCTTACCTCTGCTTGATCCAACAATCCAGCTTTGAATCTTTCTTTGCTAGCTTCGAGATTTTTTTTAGCTTCTTCCAAAAGCGTTAAATACTCTGACCATAAAATAGGTATGTTCTCATGACGAGTTATCATATCAGAACTGAGTTCAACCTCAAATTTTGCTAAAACAATAGAGACAATAGTCATTTGTCAAGTAACTAATCATCTATTACCATCATCTCCATATATATTTTGCCGTTCAAAAGTGCCTTTTATATGCCTAATTGAAATAAATTATTTGACTTTGACATAATTTATCATCTATTTATGTTCTTGTGTACCTATTTTATTTATAATTCATCATGTTATCTTTTCAATAACATCATGAGAGGAGCTCGTGGCTAAGTTATAACAGCTACACGGGTCGATCCATCAGGTTAAGCTACGCTTGCCGTGGTTGGTCCGTGGATGGGTGACCATCTTTACATACCGAGACTCCTCCGTGCCTCGGAAAGCACGTTAAGCCGTTGGTCCCGGCTGTCATTCGTGGATCATTGACAGTCGTTACGGGTCGTCAGAAGCCCGAAAGTCGGACAACCAGTCTTATTAAGGGTATCGCTCAATGTAAAATACTGGTATTCAGCTGCATCTGGTTAGATTGGAAGCCGACCCCAATATAGTTGGGAAAAGGCTGGGCAGATTGATTTTTGTATCTTTTCAATATTTTTTTATTATTATTAGCTAATCTCTTGGTTGACTGGTAAAGAATACCTAAGGCATTAAGTCCACAGTGGTATACGCTGCAGTGTATGTAGAGTTTCATACAAGAATGTTCAAGCTCGAGTTGAGGTGATGGTGATCAGATGCCGAGCTGATAATGTGTGACGACCTTAAGTTTGACAATTAGTCGTTAACTTTGTTCTTCTGCGGATTTCCTGATTTCCGATTCGACAAAACTCCGAGCATGCACTCTCCATTCCCCTTTGCGTTACTTACAGACACGACATCAAAGACGGTTGTTTTTCACGCATATCTACATAATATATCTTTGTGGATTCTTAATACCTTCGAAGCTACCTAACAGCTGGATGGATTTTAATACATGAGATGTTTATAATCTAGGTCACGCGATGGATATAGGTTAGGTTTTATATTTATAAAATCAAACAGAAATAATGTCATGTTAGACACAAAAAAATTATGTCTTCAAAAAAAATATTGTACCGTGACCATGTAACGTATCAAAGTAAAGGGCTTCAGGAGACGATTCCAAAAATATAACACTGAAAGGCTGAAAATAAAAATGTTTTTTTGCAATTATTCATTCGCATTTTTTTTTTTAGTCTGAACTTTGTTCCCTATAATAGTCATTTGAAAAATTAAGGAAAAATCAATTCAATGGTTGTTTCTTCTTTGGTTGCAATGGCAATTAGTTGCGTAACTAATTTTCGTAAACAATTTTGCCTAATATGTTTCATTTTGACAGTTCAACAACATTCATTGCGTTATTTACGTTGTTGAGCAGATTTTTTTCCAACTTATAAAGCAATGGATTAGCAATCTATTTCAAATCGAAACAGATTGTGATTGTTTTGTATTATGCAATTAGGGTACAGTTTTAGTACCTCGTACACTCGGACCATACCTCTACATTTTTTTTTTTGTTGGAAATTATCAAATAACTTCTCCCGCTCTGGGTGGAGCAGGAGGGCGTGTCAGACTCTTACTGACTAAAACTCACCCGTGTTCCTTCAGTTGCCATGTTGCCGGGGGACCACGATTTCCCTTTCGGCCTTATTCGCAACCCCGGCAGATCATACCTCTACCTACTATCTTCATAAACTCCATTTGAAATAAGATTAGACATTTAAATAAACCTTTTTAACAGTTCGTTCAACCGATTTTGACTTCTATTGCGTTGGTGGCATGACAAATGGCAGCTGCAGTACAGTTGGTATTGTAACCACTTTTTTGCTTTTGATGCCATCTTTATGCGTACGGAATAGAAATCAAAATCGGTTGAACGGACTGTAAAAAGGTTTGTTTAAATATCCAATCTTATTTCAAATAGAGTTAGGTTATATAAAATATCAAAAAAAAATTACTTCTTACCCAATGTGTTCATTTGGTCAGTTATCGGAGGGAATGTTTTCTCAGTCATGGCTAATTCCGAAATTAAACGCTCGTAAGTGTCTATGACTACCTGGAGCTCTTTTAAATCATAAGGCGACTATAAAATAAAAATTATATTATTGTATATACCATGAATCGTAAAAAAGAGGTTAGGGTTTTATTAATATTATTGTAAAATCAATGTAACAAAGACAATCTTTTCTTTTTACGTACCCTCATAGCTTCTTCGCTACTCTTTTCAACATACGCATAAATAACATCAATGTCAGCCTCTGTAATAGTTCTAAGTAATTCTCCCAATCTGGTTTGCCAAATGATACAGTGTGCTATGATAGATTTCTTTAAGTCGCTCGAGTTAAGGGTAATAAAATGAATCTGGGAAAAAATAAATACTTAGTTTGGTTCGACCCCGCCGTAAACTGATAAGAGAAGCGAATTAATTTGGAGCACCAATTTAACGTACGCGTCAGATACCTGTATTGATTAAAATTTTGATCAAGTCTCGACCTACAGACGAGTAACATTATTGAAAGAGAGAGAGAGTAGGTACTATGAGTAAAATTATTGAAAAGTAACGTTATTTTCAAAGTAATATTAGAAATCAAGTACCTGGTTAACTGTTTCTTGCACTTGGATAGAATTTGCAAGATTGCTGTAGTTAATAATAAGAAAATCAAATTCCTCTGCAGTATGCTTTTCATCTCGATATTTTTGCAGAAACTCATCTTTGTCCACTTTCCAGATATGCATGTAAGGATCCCACATTCCCATATGTTGGTGTACTAGTTTAATATTAAATTCAATTTCTGAAAATTATGATCATTGTTTTAAATTAGTCCGTGCAATCCACGACGACGCGCCCCACTCCGCGATTACTGTACTGTAAGCTGAACTCTAGTACGGCGCGGAGCGGAGTGGGGCGCGTCTTCGTGGATTACACGGACTATACTTTCACGATTACAGGAACACTGCGAAGCAAGAGGGATTTGAGTCTATGGACTAGAATTTTACAAGTGTGTAGAGAGCGCGAGTTTCGTTAACGGGTCTTTTGGTTATAAATGACCTCCCTACATCCCCTTAATGGATTGGCGATATAAGTTCAATAAGCCAAGGTACGCACGGGCGTAATAAAATCGCGGCGATTTTTTTTTTGTGCACTAGATTTTCAACGCTCTGCTTAGCGCTAAGAGTTGAAAATCCAATACTATGTTTTTTCAACGCGACATGAGTGGTAGAGTAGTCGATATAACTTTAAAAACTGGCCAAGTGCATGTCGGACCACGCACAATGAAGGGTTCCGTAGTTGGGATGAATTTATCCCAAAAACAAACTTAACTTTGTAGTTGAAAAATATGTTCTCCCATACGGAATGTATGGGAAAACATGTTTTTGCAACTGCAAAGTTAAGTTGGTCGATTATTACTCGTTAACCTGTAAAGCCTACTTAGCTGTGATAGTTTTCCTTTTAATTTCGTTATATCAGCTACTGTTGTGATTTTTTTCACACACCCTAAACCAACCATTTAGCCGGCGGGGGGGGGGGGACACTTGACTCTAACAAAAATTAGCACTTTAAAGCTTAATATTTCGCAAACGAATCCCTGAATCCAAAAATGGTTTTCACAAACTCACAATATTTTTGAAGGACCTTTCCAATGATACCCCTCACCATGGGGTAAAAAAAAAAAAAAAAACATTACCACTTTACGTGTATGACAGGTACCCTAAAAAAAATTTTTTTTATAATTTTGTTTTACCACTTTGTCGGCGTAATTAATATGTATATCTATGCCAAATTACAACTTTCTAGTACTAAGGGTCTCGGAGCTAGACCGCGGACAGACAGCCAGACAGACAGACAGACAGACAGACCGACCGACAGACAGACAGACAGACGGACATGACGAAACTATAAGGGTTCCTTGTTTACTACGGAACCCTAAAAACCTCACCGTGAAACCTTAGGTAAAGTAAGTTTGAAGTGAGCTGTCAATCCACCTGATGCTAGGGATTGACACTATTGACCGAGTTGTCTACTGCTGAATACGCGAAGTCTGATTTAATAAGCAGGTACAGTACGACACAACTTAGATGTAGGATCGGCAAAATTCGTAACACCGATCACTATCCGAACTGAGTGAGCTTTCTTTTTTTTTTTAGGTACCTATGGCATCTCGCAGTTGAACTCTGAGATCATGACTACTGAACCGGGCTTTCCTGTGGGTGCCTTAAGCTACTACACTTAAAATTTCCAGCCAGGGGTTATTCAACTATGCTAATTAAAACTAGGCGAACGCTCGCTTAGGGGACCCCCTGTGGGTACGAACCTCGGCTTAGGGCGTCAACCGGAGGGAGACATCAAGGATGGGACGGGCTGGAGTGCGCCTTCAAAATTACCAACCTTTATTACTGCTTTAGGTGATGATCTTTACGTAAACGCAATAAATTGAAAAGTCATATTAACAAATAGGTATAGGTAAATGTGTAGAGTATAGGAGTGCGTATATGATGTATGAATATAAACGAAACAGAACAAGTATGTATGTAAGGATCGAAGCAGGTGAAGTTCTGCAGTTTCTGCCTACCCCAATAGAAATAAGGTGTGAGTTTATGTATGTAAGTATACGGCTGCCTCAAAACCTAGTAACGACTTAAAACGAAATTTTACAGAAGAGCGTAAAAATGTAAATAGGGTCAGCCTTTGAAAAGTCCTGGGGGCCTACTACCAGCTCAAAAGCTACCATTTTAATATTACCTCAGTGGGAGAAAGAGATGGAGCTATACGTCCTGTAGAGCTTCATCTCTTTCCTACACTGAAATAATATTAAAATAATACTGCTTTATGAGCTTGTGGTAGGCCCCCAGGTTTTGAAATGGTTAAATTAACTTACTAGGTTTTAAAGTGGTCACAGGGCAGTGAATGGGGCACTTACTAGGTTTCGATGTTTGAATATATCTGCTTATAAGCGAGTTTTCAACGCTGGTGTTTTTGTATTTGGTGGGGACTTATAAGATTAGCAAGATTATGCAATAAAACGAATTTTGTAATGTGTCCCTTACTAGGTTTTGAAATGGGGCAGCCGTATAGGTATAAGTTTACCATCATCAATTAACTTCTGGAGTTTAATACAATCTTGGTCCATAGATATAGTTTCGTAAAACTTTTTCAATCCTCCTGCTGGCAGACCAAACTTTTCATACAGACGAGGGACTGTGGTCATTATTACTATTATTTCTTCAAGAACTGTCGTGAATGTATCTTGAATTTCAAATTTTGGAGGTTCGTATAAAATGTCTTTGTGGAAAAGGTAGAGATCCATTTTTATTAGAGGTGACGGTGCCATTGTACCTGTAGGTTATAAAAAAGAAAGTAATTGAATGCGGTATCTAATGAATTCTTTACAATTATTATTAAAATATTAGCAAAATAGAAAAGACCTTCGGCTCAACTCCGAGGAGGCTCTCATTTGGCAGTTGGTTCAAGGGCTTGATACCGGCGGTACACCGGAATACGGCCTTGGTTCTATTTGGGACTGCTGGTAGTTTGCACCCTGTTCCCGATACTTACCAAAGGATCATCAAAATTTAAACTCACCATCTCCATGTACACACTTGTACATGTTTTGCATAGTTGCTTTGAGACTTAATCTCAAAGCATCTTCTAGAAGCATATCAAATCTTCTAACGTATTTAATCCAATGTTCTGCCATCTTAAATAATAAAAAAACAGTATTTTTTTTGGATTTGTGCCCAGTTGATGAAAATGAAATAAAAAATGAAAATGATCATGGCAACAGGCTCGCCCCTATTACCATAGTATAAGGAGTTCTCCTCCTTATACTATGCTATTGTGATCGGATATTCGGATGCATATTTACCTAAAGTTAATATTTTTCTAAGAAATTATGGAAGTGGCTTCATCAAAAAGTTTAATAATTTTAATATAAATAATTATTTTTATAACAAATATCTTCTTAATTATTATAATAATTTCTAATATTATAATATTTTTATCTATTATTTTAATAAATAAAAATATTAACATGAATCCCGGAATTCCATAATATCCGGGAATGCACAACTAATCAGATACATGGTATGAAAATGACTTATCAGCCGTCTTATGAAGGTTACTTTTGCGGTGTTAACATAAAATGTATATACCCACTAAACATTTTTTTACGAAACTCAGGACACCGAGTTGTTTGTCGCTATGTGCTATGCCAATTTGGCAACCTACTTTACAAAATTAGCTAGCATTTTTATATATAAAAAGTACTAAATTTATCAATTCCAGAGTCGCGAGATTTTTGCGATCGATACAAAAGTGCATTCCATATTAGCCAACACCTGAACGTTAGTAATATAATAATACATTCGATTCTATAATCACAACTCTTAAAGTCGATCCGGGAATCCCGGGATTTTTTCGATACAAAAGTGCACTCCATAATAGCCAACACCTCAACTTTAGGTAAATATGCATCCGAATATCCGATCTCTAGCCTATTACTTATGTATGACTTGAACATAACTGGCAAAATTTGGATGTACTATAGGTAGGTACACCTCTTCCTAACCCTTCAGGGAAAAAATACATTAAAATTGGGTTTTCTCGAAACCTATGAATTTTTTAGTAGACTTTATGATGTGCTTTAATTGTTGTAAATGGGTCACACTATCACGTTCTGGATAGAATTCGTCAAATTACAAGTCAGTCTGAATACTTATGTTCAATTTGAAGTTAGGTATAACCAACACAAAAACCGGCCAAGTGCATGTCGGACCACGCACGATGTAGGGTTCCGTAGTTGGGATGAATTTATCCCAAAACAAATTTAACTTTGTAGTTGAAAAAGATGTTCTTCCATACGGAATGTATGGGAAAACATGTTTTTGCAACTGCAAAGTTCGTCGATTATTACTCGTTAACTTGTAGAGCCTACTTAGCTGTGATAGTTTTCCTTTTAATTTCGTTATTTAAACTACTGCTGTGATTTTTTTCACACATCAAAAATCAACCATTTAGCCGGCAGGGGGGGGGAGACACTTGACTCTAACAAAAATTAGCACTTTAAAGCTTATTATTTCGCAAACAGATCCTTGAATCCAAAAATGGTTTTCACATACTCGTTTTTGAAGGACCTTTCCAATGATACCCCACACAATGGGACAGAATAAAAAATACACCCATACCAAATTACAGCTTTCTAGTACTAAGGGTCTCGGAGCTAGACCGTGGACAGACAGACAGACAGACGGACACGACGAAACTATAAGGGTTCCTTGTTTACTACGGAACCCTAAAAAGAAATGTTGTGTGATTTATTTTAAACCGACTTCCAAAAAGGAGGAGGTTATTTTCGTCAAATTCTTTTTCATTTGGTCGAGGAAGCTTGCGCGGTGGTATATAAATTTTATTAACTTTGCTTGGGTAGTTTTTGAGTTAGCTTCAATAATACGTTTTTTTCCCACTTGGTATAAGTGGATAATGTAGGTAGGTATGTAATATGATATACCTGAGTAATGTAGGCTTCAAAACCCTCGTAAACAATGATAAGATAAATCACTATAACTTTATACATTTCTAGGACAGTCTCCATAGCTTTTTGTTCCATCTTCCTTATTTCAGCTCGTAAAACGTTTATATCAAAAACGTTATAAATATCAAATTCGATGAATGGAGTGTCGCAAATTTTTTCCATTATTTTCACTAAGTTAACATTACAGTTTTTGTATGTAGTTAAAAAATCTTGAAGCTGAAAATATTAAGTAAAGATAATTACTATTAAAGTTTCAGTAGTTATTACGGGGTAATATAAAATCTGAAAATAGTTACTTCTCCGATTTGCACAACACAATCTGCAATATAAGCATCTGACATTGTAGAAGTCCACGTCAGTTTCGTTATCCCTGGTTGAACTTTTTTCTCACAAGCCTGGAAATAATTTTGTACCATTTAGTAGTATTGTTGTAGTAATTGGCAGCCTTACGTTTATCCAAACGGTGCAATATAAACCTATTTATTTTAAAATCCCTAAAAAGTAAGAAAAGTGAAACAGCTTATAGCTAAAAAAGCATATTATTTAATAGATTCCCATAAAATTATGTATAAAAATTTATGTTGTTAGTTTTAATTAGATTTTATACAGTTTAAAACGAAACGCAACTGTCAAAAACTAATGTCTGAAAGAACGTCAAAAAAATTTGAATCGAATTTGTCAACACAGTAATGATTGTAGTAATTTCGCTCAAAGTACGAATTATTTAATTATTTAGTCATTATTTAATTATTGTTAATAAGAAGTAAAAATGAATCTAGGCGATCCTGAGTTAGAACTGATTGACCCAACACCAAACGTGCATTCGTTGTTTATACATTTTGATAAAATGTTTTTCTGGACAAAACTAGCCAGCAGAGCCGTAGTAAGATGGAGTAAAAGAATGTACTCCTGTGCAGGCGTATGCTCGTAAGTATTATTGATGTTCCTGCTTAATAGTACCAGAACTGGTATATGTAAGGTAGGCCGTGCCAAGGCCTCATAATCTATTGAAACTCCATACTACTCTAGGTCAGCTTAAAATCAATGTTTCTACTGACTTGCGGCCTAAAATCTGCCCCTAAGACGACCCACTGACCGCCTAATGTACTTAAAATCAACTCAATTTGACTCATGCTGACCTAGACACTCTATAGTCTGTTGTAGGTAGACTAACTTTTTCCCGCGGCTTAGCTCGCGTGGAAGTCTGAAATTATCCCATGGAAACGTACTACCGAGATAAAAAGTATCCTGTGTTAATCCAGGTAATAAACCATCTGTCTGCCTCATCTAAATCCTATTAGTAACAACATAATGATTGATTACTATAATGAATTCATGGAAGCGTAGTACTTTTTGTTAGGTTACTGCTCAGAAATTGTAATGTCTAATGATTGAAATACTATTGTGAATTCATGCAAGTATTTTTTGTGCCAAGTTTATTACTCAAGGAGTATGATTTTTCATACAAACAAAATCCCCCTTTTTGCTCCCTTAAAGGTGGAATTTAAAAAACCCCTTCTTGGTGCTCCCCCCTACATTATAAAAGGAAGCTGTGTGCAAAATTTCACATTCCTAGTCCCAGTTGTTTCGGCTCTGCATTGATATGTCAGTCAGTGAGATTCTCATTTTATATAGATACTAGCTGACCCCGGCAAACATTGTTTTGCCAATTATTTGTTTGGGGTGGACAACCCTTATCACTTAGGGGTATGAAAAATAGATAGTAGCCGATTCTCAGACCTACTGAATATGCATATAAAATTTGGTAAAAATCAGTAAAGCCATTTCGGAGGAGTAAGTAAGGTAACTAACATTGTGACATGAGAATTTTATATATAAGATTTAGTTATCTACTTCAACAAGGTTCTTAAAAAATGAGTTGTTATTGCTTGAGTATTTGGGGAAATGTCTCATCTATCAATGAGTGGATGAATGACTCATGATTTTATGAGTAAGTAGATGAGCAAAGGGACTTTCGACTGTAATAACCTACTCTAATGGTGCTCCCCCGCCAGGAGCATTTGCAAGTAATGTAACAGTTCAGATTCGAGCATTACGTCAGTGAGTGAGGAGAACCGCTCATTACAGTGCACAACCTGTAATGATACAATTTGCAACATTACATTTACGGGGACCATTCACCTATAATGTAACAGTAGTGAGTGGGAGCACCTGTGATGCAATTTGTAACATGAATGCGAATATGATTGAATCTTGAATTGTTACAGTACAGGCAAATGTTTGTCAGTCAGTGACGCAGTATTGTAACACAATGATCAAAATCGAATCTTGGATAGTCTCATTACAAGCAAATGCTCCTGTGAGGGAGCGCCTTAACACTGCCCTGTAGGCCTTGCCAAAAAGTCAAAAATATATCTTATATACCTAATTTGCTGATGGAAAACAGTATAAAACAGATTTCATATTTATTACTAAATGCTGTGAGTTGATAGGGAATTTTATTACAATTTTTATTTACCTTGTTTTTTCTTATTAAAGTTAATTTATCTTTTTGTATGCACGTTTCTGTGACAAGTATCCTACTTTTCTGTCATTCTAATTTTGATTCAAGGGACTAGGGGAAGTCTAATATTAGTTTAACTGCTTTATTTCCAGGTATGAAGGCCGTTGTGGTCTCTGTGACATTGCATTGAGTGAACCACTGCTGAAGTTGCGACCACGCAAGGACCTCATCGAGACCCTGCTCCATGAGATGATACATGCATTCCTGTTTGTGACAAACAGAGACCAAGATAGAGATGGTCACGGTCCTAACTTCCAAGCACATATGCACAGGATCAACAAGTGTGCGGGCCTAAATATTAGTATTTACCATAGTTTTCACGATGAGGTAATTTCAGATCAAGTAAACACTATGTTTATTATAGTTTGACCGAGATTGCTGTTCCTCGCCTTATATGTAACGGCCCTTTCCCATGGCTGTCTAGTTCCACGGGAATGGTTTTTTTTACTGAATCCCACAAAATTCATTGGTGTGTTCACATGCAGTAGTTTGCATCCTGTTTTTTCGGTAGAGCAACAAACGGTTATTAGATTAGTCTTATAGGAAAATTCAGACGTGATGGACTTGAACACGCTTATGATATTGTATTGGTGAGAAAAGGGAAGATTTCGAGTTTTGCATTTTTTGCAGGTAAGGGTTTTTGCAGGTAAGGGTTTTTGCAGGATCCCGTTTAAAATGTATGTATTTCAATAATAGCAGTCACACGAGTATCCCGTTTACAATATCCTACAAAAAAACGGATCTGTTCGAATTTGACATTCGGTTTTGCCACTACAAACTGGATCCAGTTGTCCAGTGAAACACAGGATCCACTTTAATTACACATATAGTTTAATGCAAGTGTTCCCACTTGCTGCATAAGTACGGTTTTTGCTAGATGGGGTGCAGTGTGATTTTTTCTTCACCTTTTCTAAAAGGTTGTCAAACGTGGTCATGGACATCCCAAAGTAATAAAAAAAATTGATTCATCTTTTCTCAAACCGCCCATGAGGTTACGAAAGGTAGGTACCCAATGTCGATCGTTATTTCAGCATTAAAATAAATAAAATAAAAAAGCCTTTATTATTCCATTGGCATGTACATTCGTATGAGTAATAATGGGTGTGGGTATTTTTAGTCCAATAAACATGCCATCTGGAACCCTCTTCGGGTGAAGGCCTCCTCCAGAGATTGCCACTCGTCGTGATTCCTTGCGAGGTAGGACCAATTAATTGTTCCGAAGGTCTCTATCTTGTCCTTCCAACTTGCCTTTGGTCTCCCTCTTGTTCTGTGCCCATGAGGTCCTCTCCACATAGTCACGATCTTCGTCCACCTGTTGTCAGTGTAGCGTGCCATGTGACCCGCCCACCTCCGCTTCAGACCTCGTTCGAAAGACAAGGCATCTATCATTGGTTGAACCTAAAATCTTCTTTTTTTATACTACTGGCGACGGCAGCAATAATACCAATATAATATCATAGCCTGATCACGTCCATCACGTCTAAATTTTCTTATAAGACTAATCTAATAACCGCTCATTGCTCTACCGTAAAAAAATAGGATGCAAACTACTGCGTGTGAACACACTAATGATTTTTGCGGGATCTAGTAAAAAACCGTTCTAGCAGAACTGGACGGCCGTGGGAAAGGGCCGTAACTCTGTTAAATTCAAGTCGATATAAAACACAGGTAAACGTTTTCTGATATAATTTCAGGTGCATCTTTATCAAACTCACTGGTGGCGTTGCAATGGTCCCTGTCAGAAGAGAAGGCCGCACTTTGGCATAGTTCGACGCTCCACGAACAGGGCACCAGGGCCCAGTGACTATTGGTGGACCAACCACCTAAGTAGATGTGGTGGCAAGTTCATTAAAATAAAAGAACCACAAAAAGAACAAAAGTCCAAAGACAAAAAGAATACTACCACTAAACCAAATGCAGATATCACTAGATATATTACTAATAACATCAAAACTATTAATAATGTACCTAATAGCAATAATTCTACAAAACCTGTATTAAAAGATTCCACAAATGTCACAGTCAACCCTAAAACTACCACAAATAGTGCAAGTACTGATATAGCTAGCAAAAAGGGAAAAATTACAGTGCCTAAACCACCCTCAAAACCCATACCTGTCTTCACTGGGAGTGGCAACATGTTAAATACAGGAAGCAAACATTATACTGTAGGTGTGACAGAAACAGTGAGAATGATATGGGCTAACAAACAAATAACTCCAAAGGAGCCTGTGAAACAGGTTGATCCTAGTCTTAAGAAACCTATTAAAAGTAGAGAGACAGGTACTTTTAAAGAACCTGGAAGAGGAGTAGCAGTTTCCACTCCCAAACACAAAACAGAATCCACTGATTTACAATCTCCTCCCACAAAAATGAGGAAAATAGAAGACTACTTTAATGCCACAACAATATTAAAAGACATATATGGTGATGATTACAAGTTAACACAGTCAAAGAATAATAAAAAATTAGTTGCAGTTAATGTTAAAGTAGAGATAGTTGATTGCCCCATTTGTAGCGGTAGGTTTAGTAATGAAGAAATCAATAGGCATTTGGATGAATGTTTAAATAAGGATATCATTGAGAAACTGACTAAGGATGGTACTGAAAGTGTTCAAGAAACTGAAACTAGTCAAAAGGAACCAGATACACAAACTGCAAACAAACCTAAACCGAAAGAAATAATGGCTGTACCACCAATAACTGCATTTAAAACAATAGCCGAATTAACGCCATTACCAGAAAATAATAATAATGATGATAGAGACTTGACTAATATGATTTTCGCCACTAGTAATATAAAATCAGAAAACCCAGATATAATTACACCAAAAGCTGCATTACCACCAGTACCAGAAAATAATAATAATAACGTTATAGATTTGACTCATTTAAATTTCGATATTAATAACATAAATACAGTAAAAACTAAACCAAAAGAAACAAATAGTCCAGTACCAGAAGAAATACAGATGTGTTTTCCACCAGTTCCTGCATTTAAACCAATACCATCCCTTCCAGAAAACACTGATAACGATCTTGTAGATTTGACTTATTTAGATTTTGATACTAGTATCATAAAAAATGTAGATAAAGGCAAAAGAAAAACAGAATCACAAGCTACATTACAATCTGAGCCTTTAATTAAAAAAGTGGTATCATTACGTAATAAAATGGAAGAACAATTTGAAGCTTATTGTAACGAAAGAGGAAATCCAGTTAGCTTAATTACATTAGACAGAGGAGATGTAGTAGGTGAAGAAGCAGAGGAAGCTGAAGTGAAAGCAGGGCCCAGCAACGAGGAGGTGTTTGGTCAGAGGTGTCCATGTTGTGGTACGAGATTCGAGAAACCAGTACAAGAGCATCTAGATGAATGCTTAATGTTCTTTAATAACAATCACAAACATACAATACCTGAAGAAGGGGCCAGTACGAGCTTTAGTAACAATAATAATACAAGTATTTCAAAAGAAGATGAGGAAGACGATATATGTGATGAGTCGCAGGAGCTCAATGAGACTGGTACAAAGACTCCTTGTCCTTGCTGCATGAAGATGGTGGAACAGGATGATATGAAGGAGCATTTGGATGTGTGCTTGCTATTATAGTTTGATATATTTATAACAAGCTATTCTCAGTGACTTTTCTCCAGGTCCCAGGTGATCCATTAGTCACCATTATTCACCGTCCATACATTTTTGGGCTAAATGTGAAAGTGCCGGCCAAACAAAAAAATATATATATTCCGTTAGAACATGTTATTTTCTTCACTTTTCACTCTGAGACCAAATCTGTAGGGCCATTCCCTGCGCTGTTATACGAGTTTGAAAAATACTGTTTTCAGTATGTTTTAGATAAAAGAATAACAGTAATCTAACTATAGTAATAACTTTTTATGTCAGTTAACATTACAGTTATTATCTTTTACTGTAAAACTAAGGCTCTAGGGTTATTCTCCACGAAACTACAGTGTGAGAAATAGTTGTTTTTCTCCGGTACTAATATTAGCTGATTGAAATAGGTATCAATCGTAGGTATCACTAGTATTAACTGGTTTTAGGTCTATTTAGCCCTTTCTATTCCCGTAAAACCCCTGAAATAAAAAACATTGTTTTAGATAGGTACATAAATAATGGTTGTAAAAAGAAGTGTAACGAAGCCGAAGCATAGACTACCCGTCATTATGATTTTTTTGTACTGGACTATGGTTCAGTATGTGCCATAGAAATATAAATAACATTAAACATAATTCTTTCATCTATGGTATGTGCAAATATGCCTCTCGCAATAGCTTCCCATATTTGGAATTGCGTAAACATTAAGAACCTTCTGGTTACGGAGAATACAGGAGTTGATAACATTTAAAACTTGTTTTCGTGAAAAAAAGTAAATAAAAGTTGAAACTTTGTCCTTCAATATCTCCTCTCGGCTTCGTTATACTTCATATTTATATTATTTACATCCATTATTTATATATCTAAAATAATGTGTTATTTTATTTCACTGTTTTTGCGAGAATAGAAACCACTAAATAGACCTAAAACTAGTTAATACTAGTGATACCTATTTTCAATAAGCTAATACTAGTTCCTGGTGAAAAAAAACTTTATTTCGCACACTGTAGTTATGTGGACCCTAGAGCCTAGTTTCACAGTAAAAGATAATAACTGTAATGTTAACTGGCATAAAAAGCTATTACTATAATTAGATTACTGTTATTCTTTTAACTAAAACAGTATTTTTCAAACTCGTATAACAGCGCAGGAAATGGCCCTACAGATTTGGTCCTATAGTAAAAAGTGAAGAGAATTACATGTTCTAACGGAATATAACATTTTAATTGTTTGGCTGGCACGTTACGGGTCGTCAGAAGCCCGAAAGTCTGACAACCAGTCTTACCAAGGGTATAGTATTACCCAGTTACTGGGTTATGGAGGTCAGATAGGCAGTCGCTCCATGTAAAATATTGGTATTCAGCTGCATCCGGTTAGACTGGAAGCCGACCCCAATATATTTGGGAAAAGGCTAGGCAGATTGATTGAATTGTTTGGCTGGCACTTTCATAATTTAGCCCAAACAGTGGTTTCGGCGTAAAAGGTAACAGGCGGATAGACCAATGTAATTATTCCTTTCGCATTTTATGGATTATGATAGCAAATTTTTCTAAACTAAAAAATAGTAATTACTTAGATTATATTCGTAATTTTGATGATGGTGCGCCATTTATTGTTATTTTCACTTTATTATTTAATATTATGTATAATTTAAATAACTTATGCTAAATCATGTGATATTAGAATAAAAGAATTATGTTGTTTTATATTAATTGCTGTTTTTCATGCTGTAAATAGTATTTTGCCATTCAAGAGCGAGTGTCAGTCATGTGACTTCCAATTCTAATAAAATTAGCATAAGGTTTAAATTGCAATAAGCAATAACAGATGCAAGCTGGCAAAATGTTACAACGATAACTGGGGGTAAAATATAATGTGTCAAAAAGACAAGTTAAGCTGATGTACGCACGGACGTAATAAAAACGCGGCGATTTTTTTTCGTGCACTTGATTTTCAACGCTCTGCTTAGCGCCGAGAGTTGAAAATACAGCAGTGTATTTTTTCAACGCGCTGGGATGAGAGTGCGTCCCAGCACGTTGGATTCTCAGCGGTCGGCTTAACGCTGAGAGTTGAAAATCTAGTGCGCGATAAAATCCCGCCGCAATTTTATTACGTCCGTGCGAACGTCGGCTAACTGTTATCAGAAGGTCACCCTTTGGAAGTAGTCTACGTCCATATCCATGTAACAGACTGGGCGAAACAGTTCAACTCAAGGGCGTCGCCAGCCGATGGCCCGGGGGGGGCAAGTTGATGTATGGAGGATGGGAAAAGTATGATTTGTAGGTACAGTCAAAAGCAGTGGCGTAGCGTGCCTTGGCGGGGCCCCGTTTAAAAATTTGTTTGGGGCTCCGTATAAAAATTTGTTTGGGGCCCCGTATAAAAATTTGTTTGGGGCCCCTTATGGAGGGTAAAGATTTTTCACAAAAACAAAATTTTTGCATAAAATTAAAAGAAATATTTATTCATCATAATTATCTATCTGTCACTTTTTCCAAAAATTTTACAAACAATTAAAATTAAATAAACACTCTCCTTGCCTTTTTTTCGGCAAACTGATTTATGAAATCATTAGCTGATGATGAATTTGGGAAGTTTTTATTAATTTTTGCTTACGCACGTCGGAGGCCCCCGTGGCCCGGGGGCCCCGTATAATTGATACGGCAGATACGGCGATAACTACGCCCCTGGTCAAAAGCCAAGAGCACATGAAACTTTACACTTGTGAGTCTTATTACCTCTACGGCGCACAATGGGGCCAAAATCGACGCTGGTGGACATTTGATTTTTGAGAAATCAGTTTCATCTCGGTAGTCCCGATAGGAACTGAGAAAAATAATAATTTCCATACTCAAATGTATGAACTGGAAACGGACCTTTCGGGTCATTTTTCCCAGAACTATTCAGAACTGTAGAGCTGAAACATAATAGGTATTATGACTGGGCCTACCACCAGCATATAGATACAAATATTATGTCCCCGGATTAGGCCCCGTTTAGGAGATATGCAACTTTAAAAAACCAAATAAAAGTCGTCCAAATAATCAAAATTGGCTGTATGGATAAGTATGTAGTTTCTTTACATTAAAATACCTTGTATTTACTTAATTTTTAAATCTGGGGAGGGGAGGGGGGGCAGGCAGCTGCCCCCTTGCCCCCCTTGACGACGCCCTTGGTTCAACTAAATGTAAAGTAATATAATATCAAATATCTAATAAAAAATACGCAGTTCGTACAGAAACAGAGATACTTTTCAAATCATCTACTTAACTAAAATGACAACATTTTTGGATGCACTGCTTTTGAGCATTGCATGTAAGTAAATATTTAGATCAGAATTTGTATTATTATAATTTTAAATCGTATTCTATTTTTTAATAGGTATTGAGCTCAATAAAAAATATAAAAACTGTAGTGTTAATCGACTGTTGGTACTTGCTATGTACCTTACCTTTATATAATAGCAATTTCTCCCGAAAGCGTCATTACTCATTGTGTACGGCAGAATGTATCTAGCTAGTTCAACACGCTGCAAATATTCTTCAGGTTCCCGTGATGCAAGCCCAGGACCCTTGTATAATCGCTAGAGTCCAACCGTGTTTCATTTTCGGAATTTTCGTCTGAAACCTCCATTTTCGGACGATTTTTTTGGAAATTGCCGATTTTTTTTAGTAGGTACTATAATTGCTATTCAATACTTTCAATTCATTTCTGTACCTTCAGTAAAAAGTGAAAAAAAAATGCAATTTTTTGGTCTAATTGGTATCCCTCTAAGATTAAAATTGTGCAAGCTTATTTTGGTGTAAAGTGCTCTAACTAAGCATTTTTATGTGTAATAAAATACATTTTGAATAATATCAATGTGAAATGAACAAATATTTACAAATGTATGTGACTCTTATTACACGATCTATGTGAATCAGTGCAAACTGATATATTTACACAATCATCCAACACCAACCAATAAATAAATAATGTGTAAAATGGTTCAAGTCATTTTAAATTAATTTACACATACTACGACTTTAATATTGTTGTGTTACGTGATACAACTGATTTCTTTTTAAATTATAAAAAAAAACTGTTTCTTCTTACACTAAATCGTGCTCTATGATATTGTTTACCAATGTCAGTAATCAGTACTCATTTTAGTGAAGTAGACAAAGAGTCAGATTTTTTAAAAACTTTAACATAAATTTTCTCAAAATCATGATTTTCCAGTTACATTACTTTTCACTGAAGGTACAGATTTATTCAGAGAAAATCGATAGTTACAATAACGATAAGCACAATAACTAAAAATGCAGAAACAATTTAGTTTTCACGAGAATAACATCCTGATTGTTTGATTACTTACCTACGTATAGGAAAAGTAATAAAGTTTCGTGTGCTTTAAGTTTATACAGTTAAACATAATTATTAAAAGATTGACGCTGCATTTCTTTTGCTTTTATCAAAGCCAAACAATTAAATAAAAATAAAAAACCGTCTTCTGTTTCGGCGAAAAATGCAAATCAATCCGAATTCCGTAGTCGTTTTCGGCCGAAAAGAAATCAATTTTCGGTCGGACTCTAAAGCCCAATCCAGACTCTCGCGAGGCGCCTCCTAGAGGCTTTCGGCACGAGTTGGCGAGTAGAGGCTGCACGAGTGCTAGCAAATCCACACTCTCGATTTATTCACTTGCCCGCTACGTCTACTACAAGATGGATGTGATTGAAGTGACTGCGTTAGCTACTTTGTGTGCCTACCAATATTATAATGTCTTGCGTCTGTATCACCTAAATTCTAACACAAATCGTTACTCCACTCCATCTTTAAAAAAAAACGCGCGCGTCCTTACTCTGCAGCAGTTACAACAAAGTGAGCGAGCGCGAGAGTGTGGATGATGATTCCCTCGCCTCACCCTTCGCGTCCTTTGACTCGCGTCCGAAAAACCGACAAAACGGAGCGACAGCAAGGCGAGGCGAGGGAAGACGAGAGGACACAAGCGCACCGTCCACACTCTCGTACTCGCGTTCCCTCGTGTAGCCTCGTGGAGAGTCTGGATCGGGCATAATAATTACTAATGGTGTTGAAGCCAACCACCAGCAATGTGTTGCAGAGGAAGCTCAAATTCGCTCTATGTAGACACATACCTAGCAATCCACACAGCCGAAGACCGCTCGGCCTATTTCGTGGACGCGATCCTTAGCAGTTTGTGAACGATGAAGAAGATGGTCTCATTTTAGTTCCTACCTCAAGCATATGTGAGTAAACATTCATAATAACTTACTGTCGATGTGGCGACTCTCAGGGGAGGCCTAACTCCAGCAGTGGACGTCTTTCGGTTGAAATGATGATGAGGAATAACTTACTAAGATCAGTGGCTTGAACAGTAACCTCTCCTCAGTAGAGAGCGAGTCCAGGATCTTGTTGTATCCCTTCACGACAGCCAACACGCTTTCGTAGACGTAGTTCACTGTCATACCCTTTGCGTAAACCTGGGATTCATGTTAAATATAACAATCATCGACGGGAATGTAAAAACTGGTTAAGTGCGTGTCGAGAGTGGTTCCGTAGTTGGAATGAATTTTTCCCGAGAACAAACTTAACATCGTAGTTGAAAAACATGTTCTATACATTCCAACTGCAAATGCAAGTTTGTACGCACGATATTGGGAGATTTACCATGTTATTTTAAGATTATAGACCTCTTTCCTGTAATCCATAAGTATAGAACTATTTTCTGTTTTCTTTTTCTAAAATTTTTGGCTCACTAGTTTCAGAGATAACGGATAATTCTTAAATATCGTTAAAAGTATTTATTTTAAAATTATGAAAAAAAACATATTTGAGATGATCCTCACAACAAGCCCTTTCATTTGATATGTCACACAATGTAGGTACAGTTTGCAATTTTTGTTTTTTTAAATTTAATTTGCCCCCGAAAAGTGACCCTCATATTCAAAATTCATTTATTAACGGTACACGTCCGCGTTTGGGTCACAGAAATTCATATGTGTACCAAATTTCAACTTAATCGATCCATTAGATTCGGAGCAAATTGGCTGTGACAGACAGACAGACAAACACCCAGACACACGAGTGATTCTATAAGGGTTCCGTTTTTACCTTTTGGAGTACGGAACCCTAAAAATTAATTAATACTAAGTGTAGGATTGAATACGCCCCGCAGCTGTATCTATGATAATTTTGTTATTACTCCACAGTAAAATTTTGCGATTATCCTTTAGTAGTTCGGGGGTTTATATACCTACGATACGTTCAATCAGTCAAAAGTTTACCCAGTGCAATTAGACTGGTTGATAGTATCATAATGTATGGAATTAATTTGACAATAGAGTGATTTTAAGGCCCGGACTCGACGAAAAAGGAGACGAGACGAGAGGAGATATGTTTTAAACAACCAATAGAATTTCGTTATTCACACATTTCGTCTCTACTTTGCTTCAGTGGATACCACTGAGCATCATATATTTGTATGGCGTGATGCCTCGCCGAGATTGAGCTGGGCAACGGTGCAAAACGGAGATGTGAGCTGTGCCTCGCAAGCTGGCGACGGCGCGCAGTAGAGAGATGTCAACAGCCAACGCTCGCCGCACGCAACTGAGTTCCGCTCTTGCCAGCACACATCTCCGCTCAAATTTAGCCAGTTTGCATCTCTGCACAGCTTCGGTAAATACACCCTAGCTGAAAAACATCTCTTCTCCTCTTTGGATATTTCCGCACATCTCCGTTTTGATGGAGTCCGGGCCTTAACCAGACTATGACTTCTTATCACATGATCGCTTTGTTTTCCATGATAGAAGTTCCATGATAGGGTTCTGTACTTCTGTCACAAGTCTATAATAAAATTATTTAGTTTTACCTGATATGCATGCACCGGTACCTCCATGAATAAGTTCTCCCAATGTCCCGCTTCATGGCACAGTTCCAGAATAGATCTGAATTTTTAAATCATTCCATTAACGACCTTAGAAGAAACCTATTGTCTGATTATAATAGCATGATACTACCCTTCAAAATATCGGTATTTGGATACTTACGAATCAATGTTACATTCTAAGAGACCAGGATTCTCGACGCTCTTCCTCATCAGGGTCCTGTTGAGTCCTGCACTACATCTTTCGTCCACGTTGTGCTGTTGGACACAAATTATGTTTTTAACCCTACAGCGCATAGTGTGACAGATCTGGGTCATAACAAAAACTATGATTCTTTCAGACGATAATGTAGTTTAGTCAGCGCCGGCCCGAGAATTCCTGGCGCCCTAGGCGAAAGGTTGGAACGGCGCCCTTTTAAGAAAATTCGTAACAAAATAAAACTATGTTCTTTCTTTTACGTGTGGTAAGTGACTAACCTGGTGTCAGAGTTTTAAAGCCGCCCGTGGGCCTCCTACTTGGCTTCACATGCCGTCGAGAAATATCTCTCAGGCGCGATCGGTACAGCGATTGCGGTCAAACTGGGGAGTCTGTTTATAAGGGATGTGAAAATTGATGGAGATGTGGAAAGGAAAGTAAACGCGGGAAACAAAGTGAATGGTGCTATACATGCGATTGTGACCAACCAGTCGATGTCTAAAAATGCTCGACTGGCTGTTCACAATGGTGTGCTGGTGCCCACGCTGATGTATGGAAATGAATGTTGGGTGTAGCAAAAACAACATGAAAGTAAAATAAATGCTGTGGAAATGCGTTCCTTGCGAAGCATGTGTGGTCTGACTATGAATGATAGGCTGAGGAATGGTGTGATAAGACAGCGGTGTGATTTAAAAGAAGATGTAGTGACAAAAATTGAAACGGGTATGCTGAGATGGTTTGGGCATGTTAAGAGGATGAATGAAAGGCGACTAACAAAATGTATTTACAAGGCTGATGTAAAGGGAAAGGCCGGGCGGGGACGCCCTAGGAGGACATATACTGACCTTATTGGTGATGTTCTTCAGAAAGGCCAGGTGCGTTAGTACTCACAACCGGTGTGCGTGTATGACCAGATGTATGAACGTAAACGAGGCAAAAGGAGTATGTAAGGATCGTAGCAGGTGGCGTTCTGTAATTTCTGCCTACCCCCATGGGAAGAAGGCGTGAGTTTATGTATGTATGTATTTTTTAATTTTGATGCCGCCGTTTGCCGCCCCCCTAATACGAGCGCCCTAGGCCGTCGCCTAGTTCGCCTATATGCACGGGCCGGCCCTGAGTTTAGTGCCATTGACTCATCTTAAGACCAGTGACACTTTACGCTTAGTCATAGGTCTCGAGTTCGAACCCAACGCACGCACCTCTGACTTTTCGTATTCATGTGCTTATTGTATAATTATCACTTGCTTCAAAAACGGTGAAGAAAAACATCGTGAGGAAACCGGCATGCCTGAGAGATTTATCTCGACGGCACGTGAAGCCAAGTCAGAGGCCCATGGGCGGCTTTAAAAAGGAAAACAAAAAGTTTAGGACCAGAATCATTGGGCCGAGATTCTCTAGAAGTGCTGTTCTAAATGATTGGTCAGGTACACACGGCTACACATCAAACTATACATTTCCAGTTTATGCTGATCTCGCATTGTAAAGGATTTCCGTTCAATGCGAGGTCAGCTTATACTGGCTTGATGTGTAGCCGTGTGGACTCGCCTGTCATCAGTGTTGTTATCGTTAACTCTCTGTTACAGATATTTGAGTTTCATTTTCGTTTCATTCATTAGTGGTGCCGATTCCCTTGTTCACAAACTAAACTAAATTTAAGTTCAGTGTTTCTTTTTATTTCTATTGCATTAAGAAAAGGACAGAAGATAAATTTTAGTTTAGTCCTGTCAAATTAATCAGCGCTTGACGTAAATTGACGTAATTTTAGTCGGCAAGTTTTTAATCACGTCTAAACTTGTATGGAGAGTGACAGGCGCTGATTAATTTGACAGGACTAAACTAAAATTTATCTTCTGTCCTTTTCTTAATGAAATAGAAAGAAAAAGATGCAATGAACTTAAATTTAGTTTAGTTTGTGAACAAGGGAATCGGCACCATTGACGAAACGTTTTTTCACTAGCTTAGGATAGTGAAAAAACGTTTCGTTTAACCTTTAGTCAATTGCCGTATTTTGTGATACGGCAATGAGAGGCCAAACGCCGTATTTTCCGAAAAAAAAATCGTGGAGTACCGTATAATACGGCAATTGCCGTATCGATAACAACGCTGCCTGTCATGCAAATGAATCCAGGATTTCTTCCAGAAAACTATTCTGAAGTAATTCAGGAGGCCATGGTGTTTGGTGTTAACCAAATGACATGAGTCTGGGTATTACCTAACCTTTCAAAAACCGGGCATTACTACCCTCGAAAATCCATGGATGACGTCACCCACGACTGCGAGTTGCATAGGTAACTTTGTCCCATACTACGTCATGACATACCGTCCAAGAGATCCAAATCTCCCTGATGGCGACATCAATGGCTCCCATCAGCCTGTTTACATGCATGATCACATCTTCAGAGTTGCTGCACGGTAGAAGCCATGCGGACGCATCTGTCATTACCTGTTGGAGAATAAATCCTTAGTGCCTAGAGTTCTATTTCTCAGTGATTTCTGGGCTGATTTACATGATTATCACAGATTTCTATGTTGAATAGACAAACTAGATTAAAAATTTGTTATTGAAGCCAACCCAACTATTGTTATCTTTATATATTAAAAACTTCTTACAAAAAAAGCAGGACTTTGCTAGCTGTGGTTTTGTTTGTTTTTTTTTAATTTGTTTATTTGTTGCGACCTACTTCCGAAACTAAAATTAATTGTCACTTTGTAGTCGCTTTTTTTTGTACCTATCCTAATTGCGTAACTTATTTTCGTAAACAATTATGCCTAATTTGTTTGATTTTGACAGTTCAACAACATTCATTGCGTTATTTACGTCGTTGAGCAGATTTTTTTCCAACTTATGAAGCAATGGATTAGCAATCTGTTTCAAATCGAAACAGATTGTGTTGTATTACGCAATTAGGGTACTGGAGTCTTGACAGCTTATCTTCCAAACCTTGGAACTCTCTGTTCATTAAGCCACAAGAATGGCCGCGGAGATTTTGACGCCAAGCCGTGGCGAAACCAATTACTAGCTATTGGGCACGAGTCTCGACACTGAGACCGGTTATAAAGTAGATGGAGAACCTTAAAAAGCACTTACTTGCTTAAGGTACAGGAGTCTGTTCTTCCGCATCCGGAGTATGGCGGCTCTGCCCGCGAAGCCGGGCATGTCGGCTGGGGCCACGCTGCGCGTCGATACCATGTCTTTCTTAGCCTCCTGCACCTCTTCGCTGAACATCGCCCACATCTAGAAACAATAAAATAAAATACGTTTATATACAGTAAACATGATGCAAAGAAAAAATACAAATACAAACAAGTGCGTGTCGGACCACGCACAAAGAATTCTCAAGTCGAAAAGTGTTTCCACAGATTTTATCTTCGTGTTGGACAAAGTGTTATTGAGATGCCCGGATATGGTAACACTGGCGTGACCTTCAGAAAATTCAAGCAGGATGTTATGTGTTAGGACCCATGGGGGGGCAGGGGAGGGCAGCTGCCCCGCCCCCCTGGATTTTGTATGCCTAAGTACCTCCTGTTGTCGATAAAAGTTATGTTAGACTCACGTTAAGACTTGGGTAGTTCTTCGAAATTTGATTCTTCGACTGATTCATATGGCCAAAATTTAATTTCACTTTCAGCTTTGTAACATATGTTCATATGAAAATAGGTATACCAAATAACATATATTTGAATGAGGGACTCGTTTTTATAAAGTGGTTTTCAAGATATCGATGTTCAAATATTTTGTGCCCAGATTAATCAGAAACAGAAATAAAAATCATAAACTTTATGCAGATGAGCTCTGTATTAAGAAAATATTCATATTTTAACAACAACAATAATATCTTCTATATTATTTTCACCAATGGCGTGAGACTCTTTTATCCGTTTATCATATTGAGCCTTTTAAATACGAAAATATCCTCATCGTCAGAATCTGAGCGATCATTCACGCTTTTCTGATGAAGGGTCGATAGTACATCTCTGGTGAATTTTGGAATTATAAGTTTTTCATCGATTGACGAAGTCTCCATCCAAAAGTTGTCGTCATCGGGAAGGTCGTGGTCTTGTTGGGGGTGTATCCGTATCTTTTCCAGTCTGAATTTCGGCACCCCGAAATTCAGAATTTCCCGTGTCCTTTTTCAGAATAATTCCACACTAATAATCGCAAACGTGAAAAATACCAGTGCATTTTCGCCATTTTTAATTATTGAAAAGGTTATAGCTAATTAAATATAACAAATAAGACTAGAACTACTGACTTGTACACAGTCAAAAATTTGACAAGGAGAATTACGCAACAAAAGCGCTCCTTTCGTGCTGGAGAGGCGAAAAACTAATTTATTTTAAAATTCATATGGGGTTTTGACTATATGAATCAGGCACAGATTAATCAGGATTTTGCCTACAATCATGCATAACTCATCATACATACAGACTTCAGTATTGTCATGTTTCTACACGAATCTATAACCCAAGAGCATCACACGAAACTTGGATTGAAGTTTTAAAACAATAAAATAAATTTGATAAAGTAGGCAGTGTAATCAGAATACCACCTGAACCAAGCACAGATGAATCAGATGTTTACCGTCGTAACACCGGGATCTAAGCCAACCAGCCGCACGTCCACCTTCTAGGTCGTCCGTTGTACGACTGGCTTCCCCCCGCGCGAGAAGCCAGACTCTCATTATTATTACCCGACTAAGTACGGTCAAGCGCAGCTTACGCCACATTAATCAGTATGATACGCCGGACACTTCTTATTTACATATTTTTAAACACACTAACGTAGTTATAACTAATTCTCATTTTTTTTGTAAGAGGACAATTCATTTCCTTTTGATATAATTATAATTTATATTGATTTATCAAAGGGAAAATGCGACATCGACCATTTTGTTCCAGAAAATGGCAAACGGACGCGTTATATGAATCAGAAGAACAAACTTCAAATATTTTTATTCTGTACCTAGACAGCAATTATTTGAAAAATATAATTAGTCCCAGTTAGGGACATATATAAACTGTACAAAAAAAAAATTACATGTCGTTTTGTTAGTTGGTTACAGAAAATATACCCATAGAAATCGAAAATTTTGTCTCTGAAGAATTACCCACAGTTTACTCTACAATTACGAGTATATTATGCATCAAATTTGAAAAAACTGCGCTGCGCGGCCTTCAATGAATCATGTAAAATACGCGAACGCAGCAAGCAAGGACACGGTTTATTTATTTGACCACCTATAAAGAAGGATTTCCTGTACATACACACCTCAAGTTTCGTGTAGTGTGTTGGGTAAAACATGTGCTGGGAACCCGCGTTAAGACATTTATGATTTGCCCTCGCAGGGCAAAAAGTTAGGTACGCCCATGGTTAGGATTATATAATATACTTCAAACGCAATAATAGACTAAAAAAAATTATATATTTCAAGGAGTACCTCAGCTGTTTTCTTTTTGAAGACACGTCTGAGATTCTTCCGTTTGGAGTAATTGTTGAGAGAGTAGAGAGCTAACACAGCCTCTTCTACATGGTTGACGCCTTCAAACACCGTGTCTACCAGGTTCTCTATAATAATCTGTCAAGCAATTGATATTTTTGTTTTGATTAGCAATGAGAAGAAATGCTTAATTTGGTGGACTCCTTGCAAGAAGGAGACCAGTGCAAAGTTACGTGACACCAGTACCCTAATTGCGTAACTCATTTTTGTAAACAATTTCGCGAAATTTGTTTCATTTTGACATTTCAACAACATTCATTGCGTTATTTACGTTGTTGAACAGATTTTTTTTCCAACTTATGAAGCAATGGATTAGAAATCTGTTTCAAATCGAAACAAATTGTGATTGTGTTGTATTACGCAATTAGGGTGCTGATGGCAATAGAGCAGAGCCATGCGTCCAGAATTTTGTCGAGTAGGGAAACAAACAAAACAAATTTAGAACGCGACTATGCTACAGTTATGTTGTGAGTTTATGAGGCACGAAAGTCTGACTCTATAGAGTCAGAGTTTCGTGTTCTATAGAAAGCAATGTGTAGAAAATGAATATTGCATGTTTCTTTCCAGCACGCTTATCATGACTACAATAGAAACGGGTTTTGTCGGTTTATTCCAGAAATCTCCACCGACTAATCCTCACCAGTGGGGATTTTTTTTTTTCAGAAATCCCCACTAGTTAAATAAACTCAGCCTTTTTTCTAATATTCTAGTCGTTTTTGCCACTCGCCGGCCGCTGCCGCGGCACCGCTTGCTGCGCTCGCTTGGCTCGTGCGTAGGGGGTCACAGTTCTAACCTAACCTGATAACTAGTGGGGATTTCTGGAAAAAAAAATAGCAATCCACACTTTGTCGGTGGGGATTTCTAGAATAAACTGTTTTGTCGACGGAAGAATAGACAAAATGACAGAAAATGATTCTGAACCCCGTAAGTTGACATTTTTCGTCGATTATTTTAAAGAAATCTGCTGTTTCATAGAAAAGTGCAATACCTACGCGGTCAAAATGTATGGAACAGCTGATTTAAAAAAAAAAACTGACGAAAAATTTCAACGCAGGGTTCATAATCCATGTACTGAATCCCTGGTAACAGTTTCCGCGTCGATGTCCCTGCCACCTTGTAGATTGCTTTTTTAAACTGATCACGGAGGCATACGAGTAAACCTGCTAAGTCTCAGCAAAGATCTGATAACCCGTCGCACTTAATAAGGAATCATTAAAATTACGCTTAACCAATTTCTCTCACCTCAATATCTTTAATGATGATCCTGAAACCGAGTATGTCGTCGTACCACGAAGGTGCCTGGACATCAAGGATGGTGCTAGATACACTAGTAATATCGCGAAGGGCATTGGAGAACATGTGCTCTATCTTCTCACATTTGGCTTCGAAGTGATCCCCTTTGGCACCACCGAAGTACGGTTTGGATACTTCTTCCAGCTCATTGATTCTAGAATTTATTTTAAAAAACGAGCGAGCCTTATAGTAGTCGCATATGATGTGTAACATCTGAGATCTCGGCTGACAGTACCAACCTCTCGGAAAATGGGTTGGTACCATCTGACGGCCAACTATAGCAACCGCGCGAGCTCATTGGTCAAATCAAAAAGCGCGCGCTTCCTTGGCTTCCTGTACACTTCCGTCGCTTTTCACGAAATCACTCCCACAGATTGTAGGGAAACGAGAGGAACGATGTTACACATCAAAACCGGCCAAGTGCGTGTCGGACCACGCACAATGAAGGGTTCCGTAGTTGGGATGAATTTATCCCAAAAACAAACTTAACTTTGTAGTTGATAAACATGTTCTCCCATACGGAATGTATGGGAAAACATGTTTTTGCAACTGCAAAGTTAAGTTGGTCGATTATTACTAGATAACTAGTAAAGCCTACTTAGCTGTGATAGTTTTCCTTTTAATTTCGTTATATAAGCTACTGCTGTGATTTTTTTCACATATCCAAAACCAACCATTTAGCTGGACACTTGACTCTAACAAAAATTAGCACTTTAAAGCTTAATATTTTGCAAACGGATCCCTGAATCCAAAAATGGTTTTCACAAACTCATAATGTTTTTGTAAGACCTTTCCAATGATATCCCACACTATGGGATAAAAAAATAAAAAATAAAACATCACCACTTTACGAGTATGGGAGGTACTCTAAAAAAAAATGTTTTTCTTAATTTTGTTTTACCACTTTGTCGACGTAATTAATATGTATACCTATACCAAATTACAGCTTTCTAGTACTAAGGGTCTCGGAGCTAGACCGTGAACAGACAGACAGACAGACGGACATGACGAAACTATAAGGGTTCCTTGTTTACTACGGAACCCTAAAAACTGCCGGGGTGGATCCTGAGACGAGTATTTTAAGAAATAAGTACCTATGTGTGGTAGGATGAAAATGGATAAAGAATTTGTATATTATAAGGAGTTTGAAATGGACGCCTACTGTTACAGAAAAGTTGAGGAGGAAATGAATGTCGTGGTATAGACAGATGATGCAAAGGAATGAGGAGCATGTGACAAGATATGTATTGTGTGTGTATATGGCTATCAGAAAAGAGGCAGACCAAAGAAAAAATGGATGGACTGTGTTCTCGGGAAGAAGCGAGAAACAGCATTAAGGCACTAATTACGGATATGAAATCACGCTGTAATTATTATGTACTTATTTAAATTGCCAGGATAAATATAACTAGATCACACTTACCTGCCAAAAATGATCATGCAGTTACAAACATCAAGCATATCGAAGCACCTCTGGATAAACGAGTCAATATAGTTGAAGATCGCTCCGGTATCCAGTTCCCAACTGTTAGGGTTCTCTTCATTATGCGCTTCTACCATCACATCGTAGATCTCCCTGTATTTCTTACAGCAGTCTATGCACTTACTGAACTCGCCTAAAGCCTTTACCGTATTACCATCGAAAAGTTCCTCTAACTTGATATAATTCCGACACAAAATTATGATTTGATTGCTCAGGGATTTGAACAAATTTGTGATTCTAATCTCAGAGTTGTAGGTAGGAGATTCCATCCATATGAAACGAAATAGGTTTATAAGATTCGGTACATGGTTGGCTATCTCGTCAGGGTCAACGACGCACTCTAGAACTGCGCATGGTTGCTTGATGACCTGCAAGTACTCGATGTTAGAGGTAGCCTCCCCAACCTTTTGGCTGATTTCTTCGCAGAGAGATTGGAACTGGTGGATAAATGTGGAGTGAGTGGTGACCAGGATCTTCGTTATATGCTTCACTGCTGGGTTCTTGAGCTGGTGCAGTAAGGCGTTCAGGTTTTCGTCTGTAATTTGATTATTTAGTTTTATGGGTTTTAGTTAGGTCACTTATTTAGCTGAGCTAATTAATAAGAATATTAATTCCATTGAAGAGAACACGTCCTACTCACGTCTATAAACCCAGAAGTCATATTCATCGCTGGGACAAAGCAACTCCTTTTGTGAAGCCACAAAAGCCGTGTCCTCCAAACACGACTTGATCTGATGGGTCCAGTAGACGACCACACCTTCGAGTCTTTTCACCAGCTCTCGGTCAGCACTGGCCTTTTCAAAAGACAGGTTTTGGCCTTCCCGGGGTATGTATAGGACGGTTAAGCCTAACATCTTATAGTACATGTCGGTCAACTTAGCCAGGAATGTGTGGATGTGGGTGCAGAACTCGCTTTTAACGCCTGGAAAAAAGAAAGCATTAAATGTGTAACCTAACCTTTGTTTTATTGTTCCGCGGTGGAAAATCCTCATGGATGTCCTCCGCCCTGGAGTGGGCGAAGGGGTCTGTCAGACTCCTGCTGATTAAAAATTACCCCGGTGTTCCCTTGCCACACTTGGACCGGCGATCATGAAATCTTATGCGCCTTCCATGATCTCCGACAACCTTTTTTTTCGTCGGGGTGGAAATCCTTATGGATGTCCTCCACCTTGGGGTAGGAAAAGGGGTCTGCTAGAGTCTTATTGACTAAAACCACCCCGGTGTACCCTCTCACACTTGCGTCGGGGGCTGCGAGTGCAAATGCGACTTCCGCTGCCCCGGACTGGTGACGGCCCGCCCCCCGCGGGCCCCGACCCGTAGGGGGAGTGAAACTCCCCCCGTAACGTCTTAGAGAGGCGCGCGTAGATGACTACGCACCGCCATATCGGGTCCTGTGTGATGAGGGGCGACGGATGTCCCCGAATCCGCCACCCCTGGACTCATTTAGGGGGTTGGAAGAGGGCTTTGTCTGTTCTTCGCCGACGCCCAGTGCGCCTGCTGCGTGACGGGAGAATCCCCAAAAACCTTTTTTTTTTTTTTTTTTTTTTTTCGGGGTGGAAATCCTCATGGATGTCCTCTGCCCTGGGGTGGGCAAAGGGGTCTGTCAGACTCTTACTGACTAAAACCACCCCGGTGTTCCCTCTTACACTTGCGTCGGGGGCTGCGGGTACAAATGCGACTTCCGCTGCCCCGGACTGGTGACGACCCGCGCTCTGCGGGCCCCGATCCGTAGGGGGAGTGAAACTCCCCTAATAACGTCTTATAGAGGCGCGCGTGGAACACTACGCGCCGCCATCTCGGATCCTGTATGATGGGGGGCGACGGATATCCCCGAGTCCGCCACCCCTGGACCCATTTAGGGGGGCTGGAAGAGGGCATGATCTGCCCTCCGCCGACGCCCAGTGCGCCTGCTGCGGGACGGGAGAGTACTGGTGATCTCCCTTTCCCTTTCCGCAACCTCCTTCTGTGAGATGACTGTTTCGCAGAAGGATACCACCGCGTCCCAGGACTCTGCACTGCCGACCATCGAACGAACTACGGTTGGCAGCGACAGGTCATTCCCCACTTCTGAAACGAGGCCACGGCGTGGCTCCTCCCATGCGACACATTTGGCCAGCGTATGCCACGCCGTGTCCTCCAATCCCCGACAACCTAACCTAACCTAAGCTCAGAAATAAATTTACAATCAAACTATTTGTATTTCATCAGTTTTATTAGTTTATAAGTTTAGATTTAATCTAGATAGACCTGCAACAATACTTACTGTCAGGCCACGCAGTAACAGCGAAAAAATATGGTGCATAAACGTATTCCATGGTTTGAATCACATTCGATTCAATAGAATCCCTGAACGTCCCGAATAAGATGTCATCATGGAACGATTCAACCGTAAAGACAAAGTCCGGGGGCCTTAAGAAAAATGACAAATCAAAAACAGGAGTTGTAGGAAACTCGTGACTAGCTTTGAGCTTTTCTCCTTTGAAATAGATGCAGAGAACAAAACTCTTAGGTTCCAGGACCCATTCTTCTATGACTTTCTTCGTGTCTTCGTTCCAGTCCTCAGGACGGAGATCGTAGAGTATTGTCATTTTCATGATGAAGCCCACCAGCTGCTCTAGTTCTTCGGGTTGGTATATTGGTTTTACGGGTGTTTCGGCTAACTCGCGTTCGAGTTGAGCGAGGCGTTCGCGTTCTGGAAAAAGGTAAGTTATGGGGGCTCAGTTAACAAAACACTTAGGCTTCGTGTACATGACGCCGGAGCCGTACCGGCACCGGACCGCATATTGGTGAATAAGTACGAATGAATATCGCCCATGCGCTGTACTGACGACGGCAAACTTTACATTTTTAACCGACTTCCAAAAAGATGGAGGTTATATTTATGTTCGTCGCGTATGTTTGTTTTTTTTTTTATGTATGTCCACCGATTTCTCCGTCAATTGTGGACCGATTTTGAAAATTCTTTTTTCGTTTAAAAGGGTGTGCTCTCGAATTGGTCCCATATAAATTTTATTAACTTTGTTTGGATACTTTTTGAGTTAGCTACAAAATACGTATTTTTTTCCTACTTAGTATGTAGATGATATGATAAGTTTCTGTCACTGGTAGCAGGTAGTGGTATTCGAATATGTGTAGAGTAGGTACTACAACTAAAAAGTGAGCAAAAAACGAAAATACAAAACCCAAGACTCCGACTTCCGAAATTAAAGTTATTTTTCACTTTGTAATGTTTTTTTTGGAGGTCGGCTGTTTTTTTTTGTAAAAAGTTTTAATTCTGAAATGTTATGAAATTCTTGCGTTCCGGCGCTGGTGCGTCTCCGGCGTCATGTTTCGGAAGCCGAGGTGCAAAAATGCAACAAGTGCGGCTGCCGATTATTATATGTAAATTATGTGGATAAAAATTAATAGATTTAATTCTACCTAATTAAAGTTGGATACACACAGTTCAAATGCCTAGATTATTTTCCGTTTAAATATATATTTTTTTAAAGAGACTAGCTTCTGCCCACGAGTTCGTCCGCGTGAAATTTCTTGTGCCCCCGACCCACCCTGTCACATAACATTGAAAGAAAGAAAAATGCGTTTATTGGCATTACAGAAAAAAAAAACACCTAAAATCGATAAAAAAAAAACAAATCAATAGAATGCCAAAAGGGCTCAGCATAATGTCAGATGACAAAACAAGATGTAGACCTGACGCTGATTGTTTGCTGCAACCCACGAGTGCCTAGCTAGAATAATACGTAGGGAAGTGTGTGTCCGTTTTAGTAAATTAAGAGAATAAATTCAAATTGAATTTACCTAAACTTTTTTAACTTTGCTAGTCAACCCTTCTGTAATCTATCTTTTACTAATATAATAATTATAATAAAGCTGAAAAGATTTTTTGTTTGTTGGTTTAAATACGCCAATCTTTGGAAACTACCAGTCGAATTCAAAAAACTATTTTTGCATTTTATAGTGGAAATCTTGAGGAAGGTTATACCTAGTCTATTTAAACTACGTTACGATCCTTCGGAGTTGAGCAAAAAGAAAAAATGCTGAGCTAAAGTTAAACGAAGTAATAGCGCGGGTAATGTAATTTTATATTAAAAGAATTTTTATTAAACCATCAAAAAGATATTGAAAATGTTTTATATCTGCCATATAAAACAATTTATTTTATAATATATTTTTTTTGTTTCGTGTTTTGGAAGAGCAACGCAGTCACATGTGCCTTTTGTGTATTTTAAAATAGATCTATTATTTTAATGTATGTAATACGCAGATATTGGGTATTTATTTTAGTTTTTACACAACACATACACACATGTATGTCACTCACAACGGTCTATTTGATTTTGTATGAGCTTTTTTTATATTATTACCTTTAATTCTACTTGGCTAACTAGGTATCATACCTAGCCAACGGAATTATTCTTAAGTATTAGAAAGAAGTTATTAAGTACCTCTGTCTTCTTCAGAATCATGACTCAAGTCATCGCTCCACGCGATCTTGGGCCGCTTCTTCGGCACCTCGAAGGATACGGTCGCAACTGGTTTCGCGGGTTCCACATTTTCGGCATCTTGCGTATCTAGTGCGGCGTCGTTCTCATCTGGTGCGGGGCCTTGCTCATCTGGTGCGGCGTCTTGCGCATCTACTGCAACGTCTTTCGCATCTAGTGCGGCGTCTTGCTCATCTGGTGCGGCATCTTTCGCGGCGTCTGTCGCCTCGTCCGCCATTTTGGCGATAACTATCTACTAACCACACTAGTTAATTACTCAGCAACTTAATTGACACAATAAATTACAAGAAAATTGTAATTTTCAATTTATTGACAATCTATGTTTACCGAAGAAAACAATAGAATAATATTATTTTTGAAAAGTTCCCGCCGTTTAATTTTTTTATCGTAAGTGTTTTATGTGCGGCCAGTAGCTTAGATAGTAAAAAATAGTCTGAATGTAATATTGATGTAACGTTGCATAGTAACGTTGAGGGGCACCTATTGGTTGAGTATAAAAGAGTATAAACACGCGCCGGGGGTTGTTAGATCATTGAATGCATAATATTGCTTTACGTACCCTAACTTACATTCACAGGTTCACTGACGGCGAAGTAGACACAATCAATACCTAGCACAACATAGAGACTGGTAGAGCCTGTCTATTGAAAGCTGAGAGTGAAAAAGAGCGGCAAATTAAAAAAAAAAATACGTCGGATATCCCGGATCAACTACGGAAAATTTGATACTTGAATATTTTTATGCAGAATATTTATTTTTGTTTTTACAGATTAATAGGAAAGCATAAAGCAAAAATATTATGTAGATAAGCTTTTATGATCATGAGGTTGTAAGTCACATCATCATCATTTCAGCCGAAAGACGTCCACTGCTGGACATAGGCCTCCCCCAAACACCGCTACTTCGACCGTTTCTGTGCTTCCCGCATCCAGCGGATTCCTGCGGCCTTCACAAGGTCATCGGTCCACCTTGTGGACATTCAGAGTATAAGGTACGTCACCCTGGTCGACACACTCTCGAACTTCACCACGTTGCTCACAAGGGACTTATGGACGATAAACCCGATACCACCTTGGGACTGCTGGTCGCCCTCCCAGAAATAGAGCAAGTTCCCGGATTTGAGGTTTATCGAGTCCTCCCCCTCTCTTCGGACTTCAGATAACTCTACTATACCCCATCGTAACCTGCTCAATTCTTCTTCGAGTTCGATGATCTTCTCGTCGGTCCGGAGTGTACGCGAGTTGTATGTTGTCAGGTCCAGTTTCCGGTGATTATGGTAGACGGATCTCTTCCGGGGATTCTTCGCACCCTTTGCCTCACTGTGGCCTTGACCGCTACCGTAACAAAGGGTAGGTGGGCTGCCGGGCACTAGGGGCCATTTCATTTTGGTGCTTATCATTTTTGCGGGGTATGCCTAACGTGACCATACGTCCCATTTTGAACGGGAGCGTCCCTTTTTTCGGTTTTCCGTCCCGGTGTCCCCGACAAAAGCCTAGGGACGCAAAATTGTCCCGTTTTCAGAAACGGACAATTATGCGTTGGGTGGAAGTGTTCAAACATTTTCACACCAACAACCTTAAGCATGACAGCTTATGTACTTTAACTGAATATATTCTATGTATGCCCGGCACAAATGCACCAATAGAAAGATTATTTTCATTAATGAATAAATTGTGGACGTCTGAAAAAACCCAGTTACAGGTTCCGGTCCTTATGGCGATGTTGATAATTAAGGTGAATTTAAATAAACATGCCAAGAATTTTATTCTTACATAAAATCAACACCAGCTGTATTCAAACTTTGTTCTGCTGACAAATATAAAATGACTGAAAATTAATCTTAACTTTTTTTTTAAGTTGTAATACTTAGGGTTTTTTTATTTAATTAAGAACCTAGGCTGGTACCTATATAAAATTGAAGTTTCCTTTATGAATCGGCCCTGCTAAATGAGATAAATAAACCGATGTCCCGTTTTGAGTCAAAAAGTAAATGGTCACGTTAGGTATGCCATAATCGCCACGCTTGGCAGATGAGTTTGCGATTTCTAGTATGGTGTTAAAAATGCATAGAGAACGTTGCTGGCCATTCTTTAGTAAGTCCCTTAGTCGCCTTTTACGACACCCATGGGAAGGTCATATTTAAACCAACTTCAAAAAAAAGGAGGAGGTTCTCAATTCGTCGGGATATATTTTTTTTAAATGTATGTTCCCCAATTACTTGAAGACGGCTGGATTGATTTGAAAAATTCTTTTTTTGTTTGAATGGGTATACTTTCAAGTTGGTCCCATTGTCATTTGGTCACGATCTGATGATGAGATCTTGGAGAAATCAGGGATCTCTTCAAATATTAAAGGCACATCTATAGCGATTTGGGTATTTTTGATGAGCAGTTGACATAAGGCTATTGTAACTTAGATAAATTACAAATCAACCCACTAAAAATAGAAAAAAAAAACTTTTTTACGTAAAAAAGTTTTTTTTTAATATTTGATTAGTTCAAATTCAAATTCAAATTCATTTATTAATTTTGTGAACATAGGGTAAAACATTATACAGCTGTTACAAATAAATATCGGTCCATACAGTTACAGGTACAGTTATCCTGATTCTATGTACAGACGCCAGCACATCAAGCTACCCGAAACTGTCAAATTTTCCCAATCAACTTTGAACCTTAGTCTTCAGCGATAAAGTTGAAAATCTATTAAATAAATTTGACAGATTGTAGTAGCTTGATGTGCTGGCGTCTGTACACACGGCTACACATCAAGCTATAAATTTCCAGTTTATGCTGATCTCACAGTGTATCGGATTTCCGTACAATGCGAGGTCAACTTATACTGGAAATCTATAGCTTGATGTGTAGCCGTGTGTACCATCGCGGAAAGCTACCATAACTAACCACCATAAGGACTATTCTTGCTTGCAGCGCTCGGCCGCAATAGAACCGGGGCGGTAACAGATGTGGTCATTGTGTGCATGCGATTTTGTTTTCAAAGTGGTTAGTTGTAGATTTTTTCGATGGTACACTCAGCGTCACGAAATTTGGCCCAAGCATATTATGTAGTTTATTGTCAAAATGAAACACGAAGGACATGTTTGTTGTTTTATAAAACTTAGAGGATGGTCTGATAAGTACCTAAATTAAAATCAAAAATTCCGAAAAAAAAATGGAATACTTTATTATACCTTAATTAAATTACAAAAATGGCATAACATTTAAAATCAAGGTTTTGTTACAAAAAACACAAAATAAAGACATTTCACTAAAAATTAATAACGTGTATTTCCACCGTGAAACGTTATAAAAAATAAAATAGCGCCGAAACTTAATATTGCTGAACATTGCTCTAAATACCAAGCAGTAGAATTATTTAATAAGTTGCCTACTGACTTAAGATCATTGATTTACAAAGGTACACTATTCAAAGCCAAACTTAAAGCATTCCTGTTGAATAAATGTTTATATTCTATATCTGAATTGGTGACAAATGATGGTGAATAGTTTTTATATTTAGTAATTTACCTTTTTGACATTAAATATACATTCAAGACATTGTTCGATTTTTTGCATTTTAGAGAATAGATTTATACGAATTTGACATGATAATATTTACAATAATTTATATAATTACTATTTACAATCAATTGAAATATTAATTTATCATATAAGTTATTGATTTTATTTTTAGTGAAATTTACAGTTCGATATTCATAATTTATTGTTTTTAGCTGTAAAATATTAATTAATGTACTACAAAATTCAAACACAATGCGAATTGTTATATGAATAAATAAATAAATAAAATAAAACCTCTGGCTCTGTTCACCGCTTGCATGCAATCAGGCATGCTCTGGATGATGTTCTTCATGTTTATTTGGGGAATTTCGTCTCAGGCAACCACCAGAGCGGTTTTCAAATCATGGAGGGTCTAAGGAGGGTTTTCTTTACCGGATTCGCTTTTTAAGCATCTCCCATGTTCCATGGGATTAATGTCTGGAATTTTAGCTGGCCACTCCAATTTAGCAATTTAGGTTCCATATCAGAAACCTAGGATGTTAAACTGTACCCCCCTAATTGCGTAATATAACACAATCACAATTTGTTTCGATTTGAAACCGATTGCTAATCCATTGCTTCATAAGTTGGAAAAAAAATCTGTTCAACAACGTAAATAACGCAATTAATGTTGTTGAAATGTCAAGATTCGTTGAATGTCAATTTCGCGAAATTATTTACGAAAATGAGTTACGCAATTAGGGTACTGGTCATCGGCCCATTTTGTGGGAGGCCTTTCATTGCTACGTCCTCCGGTACGCGGTCGCTACTCCACTCTATGTATACTTGTATACTTTTAGTTTACTTTTTTTTGCTCTATGTGTACTTTATTGTACACCAGTAGTATATTGTACATTTAAAAAAAAATAACATTGAATTTATTATTAACCGACTTCTAAAAAGGAGGAGGTTATATGTTCGTCGAGTATGTTTGTTTTTTTTTTGTATGTCCACCGATTTCTCCGTCTATTCTGGACCGATTTTAAAAATTCTTTTTTTGTTTGAAAGGGTATCTCTTTAACTCGAAAATTATCAAAGCAAGATAATTTTTGAGTTAGCTTCAATAATACATACTTTTTCCCACTTAGTATGTGGATGACATGATAAGTTCCTGTCACTGTTATTTACATAGCAGGTAGTGGTTTTCGAATCTGTGTGGGGTAGGTACCACAACTAAAAAGTGAAATATAAAAACGCGGGCGAAGCCGCGGGCAAAAGCTAGTAAAAAAAACTTTTACAAAAAAAAAACAACCGACTTCCAAAAAACACTACAAAGTGAAAAATAACTTTAAATTCAAAACCAAAGACACCGACTTCCGAAATTAAAGTTATTTTTCACTTTGTAGTGTTTTTTGGGAAGTCGGTTGTTTTTTTTTTTTTTGTAAAAAGTTTTTTTTACTAGCTTTTGCCCGCAGCTTCACCCGCTTGGATGTCGGAAAATATACCACGGGAACGTACTACCGGGCAGTAAAAGGTTCAAGGAAAGGACCAGGAAAAGATTATTGACTCCAACCGGTGCGCTCCAACCATAATTATTTTGTTACGCGTAATTTTGAATCTGTGATATCTTTTAAACCATTCATTTAAATTATATGATGTCAAGGCATATTTTAATTTCAATTAAATGCCCAAATAAATTTAAATAACATATTTTATTGGATGAGGATTAATATGATACCGGTCAATATAGCTTCGGATTTTGGAATTTTTATCAAATTCTGAAGATAAACATATACCATCGCGGACTTTTTTTACTGAACTTTTTAAGATCTTCAATTTTGTAAAACATAAATTTGATGTATCTGTAACGGTTAACGCGGCGCACGCCAGTAAAGCTTCCAATCGAAATGTTTTTTTCCGACATCTTCGACAATAATCGTCATATTTCAGCCAATTTACACAAAACCTTAATGAATTATATACACTATAAAATCTTCCGCAAGAATCATTCCGTCTATTTGTGAAAACCGTTTGAAAATCCGTTCGATAGTTTTTGAGTTTATCGCGTTCAGACAGACAGATAGACGCGGCGGGGGACTATGTTTTATAACATGTAAGGATTTTATGTAGGTATTTTGTTTTCTCTTCTACTCTTACACACGTTGTCTACATCTATTTTTATTTTATTTATATCTACTTTCCGATCGCAGATATTGTGCTGGAAGAGATTTCTTTGGAAATAAGCATCACCTTTGTACGTATTTTTCTGTTCCTTTTTTTTTGTATGAGTGTGTAAGAAAGAAAGAAAGTAGAAAAAGAAAAATAGGTTTATTTGTCACAGAAACACGTGCATACATAAAAGACTAATCAGAGAACAACACAAAGAACATAACAAATCACGAGCATAGAACAGAAATTACTTAGGCGGCAGCTGCACGTCATGACTGTGACAAGAAGGCTTCCACTCAGCATGATGCAGTGCTATGGGGACCCACAGCACAGCGCTGATTTTAGTGGTCACCCGTGTACGTACATAAATGATTAAATAATACCTATAATATACTTAAATATAATCTATACTAATATTATGAAGAGGTAAAATTTGTTTGTGTGTGTGTTTGTTTGTAAGTTTGTATGTAGGGGGTAATCTCCGAAACTACCAGTTGGATTTAAAAAAATATTTTTGCATTGGATAGCCCAATTCTTGAAGAAGATTTTAGGCTCACAGGCGAAGTCGCGGGCAGAAGCTAGTAAAAAATAAAAAGCATTTCTCTGTTCTCAGTTCTAGGTATATCTTGGGGCACGGTAGTGCCTCCGCCAAGACGAGCCAAGCGAAGCGCAAGGGCACTACCTACCTTTTCTCGAAGCGCTTCGTCGTTTTTTTGAACCCTCATAACTTGGGTTTGGATTAAACCAGATAAAAAAAAATCTCGGGATATAATTTCAATAGTCGACTTTTTAAACGTATAAAGTTTCAAGTGCATAGCTGTCATATTTTAGATTTTATTGATATCTAAAAAACCCTGATTTCGTCACTGGCTCACTCACTCAGTGATGATCATCTAAATTCTTAGGGTACTTCCTGAAGTCCTAGGAAGCAAAATATTGGTATATAAGCTAGTATTAGTACACAAACAACAAAAAAATCTAAAACATGGAACTTTTACCCCCCAACCCCTTAAACTAGAGGATGGAAGTTTGTATGAGACTTCCGCAAATTTTGAAAGAAGAAAGAAAAATCCTGAAATACGTATTTCAGGATTTTTTGTAAATCACCCCCCACCCTTTTAATAAGGGGGTGGAAGTTTGTATGGGTTTTCCCTAATAACTAAAAAAAAGGCAAATATAGAGAGTGGGCTATGAAAAAAAGCAACTCTGATGTGCAAGAAATACACCCCAAAAAAGAAAGAAAAAATGAACAAAATAAAATAATATTGCCATAAGTAACTTAAAAAAAGAAGTGAAATCCCTCGAAAAATATTTTCATGTAAAATGTTGCCAAGAAGACACCATATGGCTTGCACTGTCAAAAGTTATCCTCATGTAGAGCCAGATCTTGAATTTTTTCGAGGCGGGGCAAAAACTGAAAAATGCCGCCCCCGCCCGCCATATTAAGGGGTATTAAAACACGTCTGTGGGTTCACGAGGCGAAGCCGAGTGTGATAATAGTATCACATGAGTGTTTTAATACCTAATTATGAATAGTTGCATACAAGACTTTATCTACACTCATGATATGAATCCTCTATAAAAGGTTCTGAAACCATAGGGCAGCGGTCGGCAACCTTTTGGCAGGCAAGGGCCACACAGTGGCAAAATAAACTAAAGGCGGGCCGCACTTGTGATATTAACCCTGGAAGCCCAATATACCTACCTACGTATAATTGGTCATATACTATAGAAAAAATAAAAATGCTATTAAAAATTGTTAAACCATACGGAGTTTAATTCGTACACGTTATACTTACATTATGTTTATATGTTTGGGTTTTATAGCTAGAATTATAACCACCGTAAATCATTCTGAAATGAAAACTACAAAGTACCTGAATAGGTAACCGATTTTATACAAATTTCAGTGTGATGTCTGAGGTTGCATTTGGGAGGCTATTTCTTGTATGTTAGCTGTCAAAAGACATGGACAAAAAAGTACATTCCATATACACGAACATAGTAAATATATTGTATAGTAAAAATAGAAAAATGAATTATTACGTAGTTTTTAGCCTCTCTGAACTTGTCAGTTTTTAAATCAAATAATAAGTAATGTAAGATGAATTCAAAGTACCATTTGTCATCGTCAGCCATAATGGACCATAGAGAAATACAAATATAATCATTGACGTTCCACACCATGCATAATACTACTTGTTGACATGTAATATGGACGATAAAATATAAAATGCTCTTATTAGGAACATTTTATTCATATACGAAACTGTCTTCATTGGTATTTTTTGCTTGAATAAAATTAGCTTTTCCTAAGTTGATGAGTAAGATAGTATTTTTATATTAAACCCAAAAAAAAATCTCGAAACGCGTTTACTTGTTTGACAATGTGTCATTGTCTATGTCAAATGTATTTGTAATGTTACTACAGATTCTTTGTTGCGTACTGTGTTTTGTTTTTACGATTATCTTATAATATTTTTGACCCCCGCTTATCTCTAAGGACTGGTACCTTCTACCACTCGATTACCCTGGACTTTGATTTGCATTGCGTTTCGGATTTGTTTTGTGGATCAATATGAGGTGCATCCACTGAGGAGAGGCCATGCAAAGGTTGCAGAGGCATCTCATATCCTCGCTTTCTGCACACCATCAAACAAGGCTTTCGTGTTGGATAACCAATGCTCAAACTCAGGTATGAAGTTGGAGTAGAAAAAACTTAATCGTATTTATTTTTATATACCTACTTCTGGTATATTTTATGGTTTGCGATATTAACTTAGTGTATCTTATTTTCAGTTGCCTGTGGATATATTTATTTGCCATCCATGCTTCTTATTATTAAGTACCAAAGCTGGTGAATATGAGCGACTATTGGGGCATAACATGGTTTGCCTTGGTTGTGAGAAATCTGTGAGAAAAATAAGACATCATAATATCAGTATAGACTGTCCATTGCTGGCTGTCCTATTATCATAAAACACAAATTATGTAGTAAGCATTTTGTTTTTTATTATTATAAATAACTAGTTGTATTCATTAATCTATAAAAAATGAGTTTTCATATTGTGTGTATGATTGTAATATCTGTGTTTTATATATTACTTGCCTAAAGTAGGCATATTGTAACATAGTAAACACAATAACATAATACTTGAAAACAGATACAGTATACAAAAGATACCCTTGTTGCTAAAAATTATATTAACATAAGCTATAATATCTGTGTTTATTCTAACTGTGGTTTATTTTCAGCCCTCAAGAAACAACTACGTTTGTCATGTGTGTTGGATGCAAACAAATAGGCAGTGCATGACTATCACGACGCATACAGGAATTGGCTTCGGACATCAATCCACCAGCCAGTTCGGTGAACATGTTAGGGGTAATGGTACTTATCTAAGTTGTTGAAGTGTGCCCGGAACTGAAACACTCCCAAGAAATGATAATACGGGTTGGTGGAAATAATCCATATTTATTAAGAAGATGTATTAAGTCTCGTCATGTTTCCCACATAACTTACTTTTTAACCGACATCCAAAAAGGAGGAGGTTATATTTATGTTCATAGCATATGTTTGTTTTTTTTTTTAGTCAACATATTATTAAAAATTCAAGAATATTAAAATAATCTAACAAAAGGCTAATCTTTGTTAAAAACCACAATTACAATTGTAAAATAATATATGCATCAACGTTTGTATTTGTTTTACATGTTTGGTTATGTTTAAAGCAGTTATTTATGTAATTACTGCAGCACTACAATACTTATATATTACACTTAATCTAGGTTAGTGTATATGTGAAATAAAAATGCTCTTGGTTGACCTCGGTTTCTTTAACACTAACGTATATTATTGAGAATTATCTAGGTAGGCATTTAAGATATATAATCTAACAAAATGTTTTTCTTTATTTTCTGTAATAAATAAATAATTACTTTTACCCTTTTGTTTTATTTTGTGTTTCTCTTGTTAACTGGTAACTAAACTATTAAAAAAAAGGGTAAACTGTACTTATGAAAAACATAGTTTCAAATACACTTTGTAATTATTGTTACATTTTTTGAGACTATTACACACTATTACCCAGTTTAATAAATGTTAGTCAATATACAGTTAAAAATCCTTAATTCAGGTGGCCATTACTTTGTTTAAATGCCTAAAGCTCAACACACACAAGGCAGCCGCGTGTTGGGCACTGGTCGGGACGGCAGTACGGCGGGCTTGTATATATTGTAATTCCTTGTATTATTTATTTTTATTTATTAATAGGTTAACCAACAATTGTTTACACATTTCATGTCTATTAAAAGTACAATATTATAGTATGCATGTCAGCACACGACACGCGTGCGCGGCTCACGCTCCCGTCCCGCTCCACGCCCGATCCGCTCCGCACCCATACCGCTCCGCGACCGACCCGCGCACGCGTATCGTGTGCCGACGTACATAAATTAGAATACAAGGAATTACAATATAATTATAGCCCGCCGTACTGCCGTCCCGCGCCCGACACGCACCCGCCTTGTGTGTGTGTTGAGCTTATTAATACTAAAACCATATCAGCTAACCGTAATAATTCACAACTGTTCGCTATTTTAAAGCACCATAAGTTTTTTAATAGTAAAATTATAATCTTTACACTTATTGCCAGCGATCTGATTTAAACTGTTTTACGTCTAGTCTGTTGTGATGACAAGTTCTTTTAGTTTTTTATTTATAGCATTTTAATGTGTCAATATTCACGAATATAAAACACCAAAAATCATTGATGTACATTCAATTCGATAACTATGCCGACGTCCATACAAAAACTGGCCATATCCTTTGTAGTTGCAATTCATAGAATGGCTCTCAAATGCTCATCTGTGAGACGAGAAGCATATTTATTTTTTATATAATTTACAATTGTCAAAGTTTGCGCGTTATTTATAACTTATTTACAAAACATTCACGGGCCGCAAGTAAGACGTCCGCGGGCCGCATGCGGCCCGCGGGCCGCGTATTGCCGACCGCTGCCATAGGGTGTTGTACAATATTGTTTTCTGGACTTTTCTTTAAGTAATTGGTTAGAAATGTCCTTTGCTGCATTAGAAACATCTGGTAGTGTGTTATCAAAGCTTGTATCACTCATTTTTGTAAACAACAAAATAATAAAATTTCGCCTACTATTATCAAAATTCAAAATTCAAAAGTCATTTATTCAAACTAGGCTGAGAATCAGCACTTTTCGAACGTCAAAATTACATAAGACAGTCCCCCAAAAACCACTTCCTAGTGCTTTTAGCTGGGAAGAAGAAGTGGCGCAACAAACTCCCCAGCAGCACAGCTGTCTGTTCAAGTTAGAAAAAATGATTCTATACAATAGTATTCAAAATAACTTACATTATGCAACACAAAACATAATTCAAATGATAAATTATAGGCCATATGCCAGCTAGCACACGCCAATATACCAGCCAAAAACATCGAGAACTATACTCAAGCAATATTTAAAAAAAAATAAAAACTAAACGTAAAAAGAACTAAATATCTATATAAAAGCCTCCAGACATAAAGGGCGTGCCCGCTTACATAAAGCTGTAATTGGCAGTTATAAAAAAATAAAATTTAGTACAACATTATAAAACTCATTTGGATGGTATTATGGTTACTATGACACTGGCTGTTTTAATGTTGGCAATAAGCTAACTGTTTCAGAAACTTTTATAGAGGTTTTATATCATGGGTGTAGATAAAACTCTTTATAGCATTTAATAGCTGACCTGCCTCGTACTTTGCTTCCGGAGCATCAGAAGTTTGCTAGACTCCTTCCAAGGATTCCACCACTTCCGGCAAATTATTTAATAGGGCTTTCACAGCGACATGTTTTGCCGACCATCTCGTCTGACTGCTTCATTTTAAATTTGTTTTAACATATTTTTTCATAGTATCCCACCGAGTAGTACTGACAAAAAGCAATATACTTTTTGAATTACTCTGAATAGGTTTACTGCTTCCAGGCATGATGAGGCAGAATGGACAAGATTTAAGGGGTAAGCCAAACACGTTACGAACTCGGCCAGCTCATTCCTTTCTGCAATCCTGGCTTGCACCCCGTTATAGGTGCCACCCATATTGGATCCATTATCATAAGATTCGATATTGTCTAATATCTGTTTAGATATTAGACAATATCGAATCTTAGATTATGGAAAAATTGACAGTTGATGGTTTCATCAACTGTCAATTTTTCCATAATCTGTTGACAAATGTTTTCTCCTGTTTTTCCAACAACTTCAATGAAATCAATGAAACTTTATTTTATTTCACACTGGCTCATTTGTTCTGTATGCGACACATGAGGGCCTCAAGTCTGCTATTACAATAGTGTCAGAATGGTCTATCATTGATTTCATAATTGTTGATTTTAACAAGTTTGGTAATCTACTAATATAATGGCGTCATTATGACTTTCCAATGGTCAGCCACTGACACTTTATTTGAAGAAATGGCACTTTTGATAATCTCGTACATAATGACAAATGAATGACTGACTTAGGCGGTATCATTGGTCGTATTGTACGACAATGCCATTATAACACAATTCTATTACGAGACCATTGACTGACCAATGATCGACCATTATGAATTTAGCAGATTACGAACTTTTTGCAAAATGACAATGGGATCGTGTTGGGATGACAAATTTATAAAAATAACAGACTTGGGCCCCTGGAGTGCAGTCGAACATTATAGTGTAGTATTTGGCTTCTTTGATTTAATTAAGAATGCTATTTCTAACGGTTTTTGCCATTATGTCAATAATTTCATTCTGTATTGCCTTTGATAAATATGATACTTGACCCTTTTTTATTGATAACACCCCTTTCATTTTATTTTTCAACTCTTTCAATTAAGTTTGGAGAGCAGATAAATTAAATTCAAGAAGTTTCCTTGACCAGGCTGAAGACATTGTGTGATGAGTTCGCTAGGAGTTTCGTGGGACCCACGAAAAGAAATACAGTTCTGATCTGGTCCTATCTATGCATACGCGCCCCGCGGAGAAATACCTATAAAATAAACAACTATACTGCACGTTCAGTCATCGCAAAGTTGCGATACTGCTGAGTAGTGTATTGATCTGCTAAACTTGAATTTGCCGCCCGGGGCACGGGCCCCGGCTTGCCCCCCCCTAGATCCGGCACTGTGTAGGGCCAAGCTTCTAACTCTACACGCCCTAACTGTACAAGCCCTAACTTCACAAACTCTACATCTTAGTCAAAATATGTGGCTTGGCCGTTTCGCTGCCGTCACATGGGCGTAAGGTGAAAAATTTATTCACTGTTCACTACTTTTCTATTAAGTCAAGCTTTTGAGTCAAGCTTCTAATTTTACACGTCCCACCAATAAACCGACGGCGATCGGGCCGGAAACGCCAAGCCACACATTTACACATTTTGACTGAGGTGTAGAGTTTGGTGTGAAGTTAGGGCTTGTACAGTTAGGGCGTGTAGAGTTAGAACCTTGGCTCTACATGAGATCTGATAACTTTTTGACAGTGCAAGCCATATGGTCTCGTCTTGGCAACATTTTATATGAAAATGTTTTTGGTGAGATATTATGTTCGTCTCTGTGTACGTTTTTTTGTTTGTTTTATGTATGTGCATTCATATTTTCGTCAATTGTGGACCGATTTTGAAAATTCTTTTTTTTTATTTTGTAGAGGAAATTTGCGCGGTGGTCCCATATAAATTTTATTAACTTTTTTTGGCAGTTTTAGAGTTAGCTTCAATAATACGTGTTTTCCCACTTAGTCTATGTGGATGATGTTATAATAACTTCCTGTCACTGGGTCGTCCCACAACCAAAAAAGTGAAATATAAAAACTTTTTACAACAAAAAAAGTTTTTCAGTGTAGATAAAGTTTTTACACCAATCGTGACTTGGTTTTTGGTTAATGTCATGGAGCGTCAACCTTGTGTCATTTTCCAGATAAATCAGTAATTTATAACATAATAGAATAATTAAATCGTAAAGAAGGAGTGTGTGTATCGTTTTTTCTAAGATATAAAGTCTACATATATTTGTTTACTTTATTTTGGGGTTAACTATCTACTGCCAACGCCAAAACAGGAATAAATACAGCTAAACATACGGTTAAACACACCGCTAGTGCTCTTGGAGAAGGAATTTGTGATTGCAGTGTAATGTTACTTCAAAGGTGATTCTTTCTTTTCACACGGTCCCAATGCTGAGCATCGTGATCTATCTTAGTTGACATTTCCCGGCTTGGCGCCAAATATCGGTCCGATGTCGGTACCTATGTTGGCCCTGCACCATAATTGCTGATGAACGATTTTGAAGGATATTACTAATCCATTGCTTCATTATGTTCGAAAAATTTGTCTGCTCAACAACGTAAATAACGCAATGTATGTTGTTGAACTGTCAAATTGAAACAGATTGTGATTGATCGTTTGTTACGCAATTAGAGTGCAGGCACAGATTAATACAGATGATTTACTCCGCAAAATCATATAATTTAAAAGCGACTCTTGCCACGACACAATAAAGTGCAATTCAGGTCGCATAGCGCCAATTACCTACAGTTATATTCACCTAGAAGTTGCCTCTCTTTCTATCGCGTAACTCTTATATCTTCTGACTACGTTACACTCACTGTATTGGCCCGACAAGACGGGCCCGCCGCGTACTTTTAGCTTCATACCTACATAAAATGCGGAGTGAACCATCTGAATTCATCTGTGGTGCAGGGCCATTCTTGAGGCTTCTTGAAAACATGTCAAACCTTGGTGAATACTGAGCTAAATATTTATTGTAATTAATGTATGTATTAGACATCTACCTATATTCTAGTTCCATTTGGCGATGTCTATAGAAAATAATAATTATGATGCATTACATGCGTGCTTTTAGTGTGACTACGTAGCGTAGTATTATATTATCTGTGGTGTGACATAGCGTGAACTTTGTACGGTTATCTCTACGAAGCTCGATACATTTTTTTTTTTCGGGTGGGAAATTATCAAATAACTTCTCCCGCTCTGGGCGGAGCGGGAGGGCGTGTCAGACTCTTACTGACTAAAACCCACCCGTGTTCCTTCGGTTGCCCTGTTGCCGGGGGCCACGATGTCCCTATCGGTTTTCTTCGAACCCCCGGAAGCTCGATACATTAAATTCAATTAGTAGTAGGTACATACTTATTGAATTTAGGTATTAAACTTTTTTTTTTTTTGTGAATACGTCTTTATGCTCGTTGAGCGATTTTTGGTAGGGGTTAAACTTCTGGATTCGCGTAGTTACTGGGTATTAGAATATTGATGGCGTTAATGCTGGGGTTACCGCGAACTAAACTTTGCGCGCTCTTTCTCGCACACCGCTCGACATCTGGCTGAGCAACAGAGCGCGCGATGTATAGTTTGCGATAACGTGATAATGTAGCTCTAGCATTAGAATGATTTTCCGTTATATCGAAAATACTGCAGCGTTAATTTTGAAATACCTAAATGGATGAAATTTTGAAATTACCGGCGCTACTATCGGCGCCTTGGAGCCTTCTCCCCGTCGCTCAGTCTCGCTCTGACTCAGCCCGTAAGCAGTTATATGTGAGCGAGATAAAGAGTGAATTTGAGCTGTCGTATTATGGACTTAAATCCGTTAATACTTTCACAGACGCAGCTAGCATGCTCCAGCAAAATGTTGGATGGCGTGGGGCGTGTTCACGTTCAGTAGAGACGGGCGCGCGCGGCTCGCGGGGGTGCTGCGCGCGCTACTTATCGCCCAGCTCGTGGTGTCATTGTGCATGGTCATCTTCTGCTACAACACGAGTCTGAGGGTCATGCTGCTGCTCAAGCATATACATAAGGTTAGAAAAAGAAATACAACATCCTAGTTATAATATTAGGTTTAGGTATATATAATTTATTTATTTATTATACTATTTTATATTGTATATTTTATTATTATATTAGATTATACGGGATGGCAGGGACATCGACGCGAAAACTGAAACCATGGATTCAGTACATGATTCTGAACCCCCATGCGTTGAAATTTTTCGTCGGTTATTAATGTAAATCAGCTGTTCTATACACTTTTACACAGCAGATTTTTTATTTAAATAAGCGAAGTATATCCTTAATATTATAAATGCGAAAGTAAGTTTATTTGTTACGCCTTCACGCTAAAACGGCTGAACTGATTTGGATGAAATTTGGCACATAAATAGATGATGCCCTGGAAAAGAACATAGTATACTTTTTTTTTTTTCCCACGGGGTCGAGACTTATGCGGGTGAAACCGCGGGGCGCAGCTAGTATGATTATAAACGCGAAAATTTGTGAGGTTGGGTAGATGTTTGTTACTCTTTCACGCAAAACCTACTACACGGATTTGGATGAAATTTGGCATACAGATAGTTTATAACCTGAATTAACACATAAGATACTCTATATCTCGATATTCCCACGAGATCGAGACTTATGCGGGAGAAACCACGGGCTGCTGCTAGTTAATGATAATTGATAACGTAACATCACGCAGGGTTTCCCCGAAGGGTTGGGCAGAGGGGTCCTATGATAGTACACTCAAATTTCACCAGTTATGTTTGAGTCCCATGTAATAGGGGGCGAGCCTACTGCCATCAACCTGGCACAAATGTAGACTCCGGGCTGCTTCTGAAAAATTCCTGATGGAAAATCTAATAACACTGCTCGAGCTGGAAATTGAACCCAGGATCTCATGCTCAGCATTAGCGCTTACGACCACTAGACCAACACAACATTAATAATGTAACCTAATGTCGTATCCTTTGCATGTGAACCTTATCGATCAGTAAGTCAGAATGTAACTTTTTCCAATACTCTTTGTTAACCAATACAGTGCGAGTTTTTATAATGTGCACATATCGAAATGAGGTAATCTATGTTTCATTTTATAAAAGGAAAAAAACGAAAAAAAAAATAAAGTTCCGTAATGTCTTAAATTTTACGATTATTTAAAAAAACAAAAAAACAGATTTTTGCAAAAATAAACATTTTTATTTTCGATTGAGGGTAGTTGTTTTCCACAATTTTAAATTTTATGAGGACGGCTAATTAATTATCATTATGGAGTTTGTTTCATCGCGATAGATCATTTAGTTTAAAAGTTACACCGTTTTGTTTAAAAATTCCATCAAAAAACTTTTTACAAAAAAAAACAACCGACTTCAAAAAAAACACTACAAAGTGCAAAATAGCTTTAATTTCGGAAGTCGGTGTCTTTGGTTTTGAATTTTCGTTCTTTGTCACCGACTTCCGAAATTAAAGTTATTTTTCACTTTGTAGTGTTTTTTTTAAGTCGGTTGTATTTTTTTGTAAAAAGTTTTTATTTTTCACTTTTTAGTTGTGATACCGACCCCACACAAATTCGAATACCACTACCTGCTATGTAAATAACAGTGACAGGAAGTTATCATAATATCATCCACATACTAAGCGAGGTAAAAATACGTATTATTGAAGCTAACTCAAAAACTACCCAAGTAAAGTTAATAAAATTTTACCTCTGAAGTATGATCTACCAAACAAAAAAAGAATCATCAAAATCAATTCATAATTGACGGAGTAATCGCGGTCGAATTGAGAACCTCCTCCTTTTGGAAGTCGGTTAAAAATATTAAAAAAATATTTAGATTTTTTTTAAATATTTTTCCGTCTTTAAAATAAAGCATAGATTCCCTCATTTCGATATGTGCACATTATAAAGAGTCACACTGTATAATTAACTAGCGGACGTCACGCGGTTTCACCCGCGTATTTCCCGTTCCCGTGGGAGTACGGGGATAAAATATAGCCTATGTTACTCGCTGATAATGTAGCTATCGATAAAAAATAAATAATATGAATGGAACGCTGACAAGAAGAAGAGAAAAACATAAACAATAATTGCAGGTGACAGTGGTCCTGCTCTACGGCCTGATCCTGTTCCAAGCGTACGGCATGAAACTACACTACACCGGCGGACTGCGCCTCATCGCCGTACTGCTCAAATGCCCGCATTGGAAGCGAGCCACCGTGGTCAGCAGTTTGTGGCTGGTCAGTGGCTCCCTGGTCGCAGCTAATGGCTTGCTGGTGTATCTCGCATGTCGGGGGACATTGAAGGTTCGAAAATATCATCAGTCTGTTTTAGTTTTCATATTTAGAACTCGCGTCATAAATTGTTGGAATATTTGAAGGTAGGTCGATCTTCGGCCGGTTTTTCGGTAAATTATAGTTGCGGTTAAAAGTCATTTAATAAGTAACAAATTGCTCATGTTTTAATATTGTTCTGGTCACGGTATCCCGCAGTGTTTGTAGACTAGGGGACGGACGGGCAAGAAGGATATTCTAACTTTGGATAAAAAGAAAAACTAGTGTAACATAATTTATATTTATCAGTTACTATTCCCTTTATTTCGTTTCTAAACATATTATTTACATTTTTAAATATTAATATGAAAACAAAAAAAACATAAACATTTAAAAATATAAAAAATAGTAGCCCACCGGTATCGGGAACAGGGTCCAAGCTACCGGTGGTCAGGGCTCCTGAGAGAGGAACCTCCTAACAATACGCGCCGTGTCCATGAGTACCGCTTTCTGGATCAAGCCCTTGATCCAGCTGCCTAACGAGAGCCTCCTCAGCTGTTGGTCGAGGCTCTTGGCTATTATGCCATTGGCCGTCACGACTATCGGCACAATGATTGCTGTATCCACATCCCACAAGTCGACAACCTCGTGAGCCAGGTCAAGATACTTAATCTGTTTATCTTTTTCAGCTTTCACGAGGTTCTCGTCATGCGGGACCGCTATATCAATAATCATTGTGCGACGCTCTAATCGATCTATCACCACTATGTCTGGCTTATTGGCAACAATAGTCCTGTCAGTGATGATAGATCGATCCCAATACAACGTGATATTGCCGTTTTCGAGGACTGGGTCGGGCACATATCTATAGTACGGTACTTCCGATTCCACAAGACTGTATTTCAGAGCATAATCCTGGCTACAAGGTTGTGCCTATGCAAGAACTCTCCGTTAGCCAGACGAGAACAGCCAGAAATAATGTGTCGGATTGATTCTCCGGGACGGTGGCATGCCCGACAGATGTCAACCGTGCCGTCCTTCACAATATATTTCCGGTAGTTGTTTGTCATCATAACTTCGTCCATAATCGCAAAGACAAAACCTTCGGTTTCCCCAAAGAGGTCACCGAATCGCAACCAGGATACGGACGCTAGCAGGTCTACATCGGGCCCATGTAAGGCCCGGTAAAAGCGCCCGTGAAGCTCTTTGCTCTGCCATACCTCCCTGCGGTCATTAGTATCTAATACGATAGGTTTGCGCCAGTTCTCGTTAGCCAAGGATAGCGGGGTAAGGCTCTTGTCCACTGAGACGACATCTCGATGCATCCCCACGTCGGTTTCTAGGAAGTATTCCCTGAGACTGCATACCTCACGGTTGTGCAGGGTCTTAGCATTTAAGAAGCCTCGACCTCCGCACTTCCGCGGGATATACAGTCTCATCACCGATGAACGTGGGTGATGCATTCGATTTGCGGTCAGCAGTGTGCGGACCCTCCTATCCAGGGCGTCAAGTTCCGTCTGAGTCCATTTGAGTATGCCGAAAGAGTACATCAAAACCGGCATGACCCAACCGTTGAAGGCGCGCACCTTGTTTCCGCCTGATAAAAGACTATTTAATACTTTATTCAGGCGGCTAAAGAAGCGCTCCTTCAGCGATTGCTTCATGTCAGCAGCGTTGATACCTAACGCTTCCGACATACCCAAATACTTGTAGGTTTCGATTGAGGAGAGGGATCTTAGGTGTATGGAATCCGAGAGGTGGGTTTCCACGGATTCCACAATCTCCCCTCGTTTTACATGCATGACCGCACATTTGTCCACACCAAATTCCATCCTGATGGCACTACTGAAAGTTTCGGTTACCTTCAGTAGCTCCAGCAGTTGCAAATTGTTGGGGGCAAAGAGTTTCAAGTCATCCATGTAAAGGAGGTGAGATATAACCTGACCACCTCTTCTCAATCGATAGCCCAGCCCTGAATCCTCCAGCAGTGTGCTTAGAGGATTCAAGGCTAGGCAGAACCAAAGTGGACTTTTGTTATATATATACTTATTATTATAATCTTTGGACATTTAGCTTTGTTATTTGAGATCAAACATAAGAAAAAAATAAGCCTTCTCCAACTCAGATCATTTAAAAAAAATACTGTCATAATCCGTTTTGCCCGTCCAGGGCGGGCAAAATGGTTACATATTTACCTATTATATATTTACTTATTATAGGTATAATTAGAAAAGATGACGCAATCAACAAAAGGAAAGTACGGCATTGACACGTCTAATATTAACAGACTTTAGTGAAAATATCGTAATTTAGACATCCAAGAATGTAATAAAACAAACACGATGTTCTTACAGCTGTTTTTTACAAATTTTTTCTTCGAAATTGTAATTTATCGCACAGAATTTAAAGTTACACTTCCAAGTGGTCGGCGGACCACTGTCGGTTAGCGCGTCTGTGGGACGCGATGAGCAGTACTAGCGCTGTCTCTTTTTATCGATCAAGCAGCGATTTGATGGTTTTATTCTTCTTGCCCGACATCTCATTCTTGCCCGTCCGTCCCCTAAGTTCTTCAACCAGTGCGTCCTGTCCGTTATGATATATGGTGCCGAAACGTGGACACTGACAGTCGGGCTTGTCCACAAATTCTAGGTTGCTCAACGCGCTATGGAGCGGGCAACGCTCGGAGTTTCTTTGACGGATAAGATCAGAAATGAAGTTATCCGGAAAAGAACCAGAGTTACCGACATAGCTTGCACAAGCTGTAGTGGCAGTGGGCTGACCATGTTTGTCAAAGGACCGATGGCCGGTGGAGCAGACGAGTCCTGGAGTGGAGACCGCGTATCGATAAGTGTGAGATGGACCACTGACTTTAAAAAGGTGGCTAGGACAGACTGGATGCGGAAGGTAGAGGACAGGGTGCTGTGGCGCTGTCTATGTCCAGCAGTGCATATAGGTTTCACCTGCTCTCGCTACTGGAGTCGATTGATTGATTATTCTGGTTGCAGGCTCTAATGAAGGAGTTATCTTCGTCATTACGTATTGGAATCACACAATATCTCACAGAGCCGACGTGGAAAGCGCTCTTGGATACAATGCAGGTAGAAGTTCTTCTTCTTCTTTTTGTGTGGTTAGAGACTAACCTGGTGTCAGAGTTTTAAAGTCGCCCAGGTAGAAGTTATGACTGTTACAAATCAAAAGCAGGGTAGTTTTGTACGATTTGATGGCTAAAGGTCATAAGCACACATATCAACTCGGAAAGAGATCGTCACCGAATTGCTGCAGTTCGTGAGCTTGTCCCGAGGCGAGGCGATTATGTTACGATTCCGATCAGTGTGCGTTGCAGTAGGGAGTTTCATACAAAGAATACTGAATGGCTCGAGTTGATACGTTGACGATCCCTTTCCGAGTTGATATGTGTGCTGTTTCCTAAGCTAAAGTTGAAGTTTATCTTTAATTTCATTCGTAAGTTTTTCCATCTTTCAAAAAAGCTGCTCGGTTTAACTCGAAATGTCGAGCCGACCCGAAAATGATTCAACGATGGTAGATGCCGAAAGGAGTTTACCGATCGGCACGAACCGAATTAAAGATAAATAATTGCTTAGGGTCGGCTTTGTTGTTCAACAAATACTGCCGAATCGAATGTGCCGACCCGAGTAAGGGCCTGTGCACACCACGTTTTTTAAACGCATCGTCAACGTGCGTTTTAGAAACGCGCGTCGACGGCGCGCTTTTATCCTACAGAGCAGTTTGGGCTGCGTCTGACTCGCGTGCGTATCGCGTCATACGCTACAAACACGCGTCGACAGAGCGTTTAAAAAACGTGGTATGCATAGGCCCTAAGTGTGTAGCATCACTTATATCTTCTATAATCTAGGTAGAGCTCAGTTGTTGTGGGGCAGACAAGCCGACAGACTGGCACGAAATCCCCTGGATCAACATGGACTTCCTAAACGAGGGATCAGACGTAGTTATGAAGTGAGTCACCAAGTAGTTCTCTTATTTTGAGGGTTTTATACTAGGTCAAATTAAATTAACTAGCTAAAAATATAAAAAACAAGTACAATTTTAAAAACCCCCGACACAAACGTCCTCTCTCTCCTCATTTCTCTTTCCTACTCCATCAGCAGACCCTGTTCACCATCTATCTATAACCTATTCATTGAGACCATTCCAATGAGCCCAAAAAATACCTGTGCTGTAAGTTGGTAAGGCAGTTAGGTATCCTGCAAATTTTAGGTGATGCTGCAGCATCAGTTCAAGGTTACCATGTTCTTCTAATATCATTGAAGTAACAGAATACCAAATTTCAAATCGATCAGGCCTGTGGAAGATACTCACACCCATTCATTTACTAGAAAAGAGCTGATAATCTTCAAACGATAAAACATGTCTAAGAACCATCGCTAGGAAATCGGCTTTCAAATAAAAAACCGCATTCAAATCGGTTCACCCGTTTAAGAAGGTATTGTTTTATCGTTTAGTTATCGCTATGCATCACAACTATGGAGTAAACTCCACGGTATCGGGTATAACTGACAGGTATCAGGAACGTTTTCTTAAATTATGAATGGTGATGATTTACTGTAGATTAGCGGGCGCAGACGGCAAGGTCCTGCCCCCCGTGTCACCGTACTCATGCTGCACGCCGCGCGTGCTCGCGCCGTGCTACCACGACCCCTTACAGCAGGTAACATCTATCATACATGCCATCCAACATTCACATCCATTTTCAGTCATGACATCCAATGTCATGTACAGACCGTTCACTATAACTTGTGAGCATATTTCGACCTTGTGAAATCATTTCGCCTTGGGTGCCCCTTGATGTCTGGCGCCCTTTGCGGTCGCCCAACCGCACCCTACCCTAGCGCCGGTACTGGTTCAACCATAATCTACCATCCAGTATTTTCACTTGACTCATCATTGTCGTGTCCAGTCGGAGTGGCGAGAGGTGTGGTCGGAAGCCTCCCCTCTGTTGTCCGCTTCGCTACACACGCGCGGCTGCGTGGAGGCGGTGCGCGCGCCGCTCACACGCGCTCTGCTGGCGCTGCAGTTCTTCAACATGCTCGTCTTCCTGTTCCAAGTAAGTTTTTACAAGGAAAAATTAAAGTGCTCGTCCAGAACTAGCCGTGACTTGTCCGATATGTTTCCAGATTCTGATAGTGGTGCTGACGCAGCTGCTGCGTACGAGCGCGCGCGAGGCGGTGCTGCGCGGCGACTGCGGCGGCACCGGCCGCGCCGTGCTGCTCGGGAGCCTCATCGTGCAGCAGCCGCAACAGGTATTCATCTTGGTACGGCTATATCTACACAATACACCTGCGTCGTTACGCGTAAATTAACACGTTAAATCAGACATTACGCAGAAATAGCCAATATTTTATACGTTTATTGACATGTGGCATTGTACCCGTCCCGCCGCCAATGTGGAAGCAGCTAGCTTTCAATGATTTTCTCGCTCAAAAAAATGATTGTAGTTTCCGTATTACTTAGTACAATTGCATGTTGTAGTTTCAGTGTATTAATTATTGATCGCTGACTGGTCATACTACCGCCGAGAACTCTGTCCAACAAACAACTCGTTTTTAGTTGCTAACTCTAATAGCTTCTCGCTAATCTTCGGTGGTGCCAGGTGCCTTTAAGACATTACGCAGGTCTTCTTCCTGCCCTTGTCCTATGTTACTGATTGGGGTCAATACAACACGTATTTTTCTTCCATTCTCCTCTATCAGCTGTCACTCTCATTCACTTCTTTCTCTTTCATATTATTCCTTACACAATCCATCCCTTTTCTTTAGTCTTCCTCTCCCTTTCTATGCATCAACATTTATAATTCATCACTATTTTAGTTATGTACATGTGTTTCATCCGTCCTCATCACATGCCCATACCAAGACAAACGATTCCTTTCCAATTTTTTTTTTTGTAACTGGCGCCACTTTTTTTCTGTAGTGCATCTCATAGCTAATTCCTGAAACCATGACTATTTAACCGGTCAATCCTGTGATTGACTTAAGCTACTACACTCAAAGCCTCCAGCCAGGGCACACATAAACTAAGCTAAAAAGCTTAGGATAAACGCTCGCTAAGAGCACCCCCTGTGGGGTACGAGCCTCGGCTTAGGGCGTTATCCGGAGGGAGGACATCAAAAGATGGGACGGGCTGGACTGGCGCCACTTTCAAACTTCCTCTAATATACCTACGGCCACAGATTACGGCTTTAAGTACATAGGTGGCATGCCTATCGCTGCGATTCAGGAGTACGATAACTCAGACCCATCTTGTCTGGACTTGTTTCTTAGTTTAGAAGCTTGCAACTAGGTGGCGTTGTTAAAGCTTTATTACAGAAATAGTATTTTGTAGCCTATTCGTGTTTCTATTTTCATCTTTGCAATTGTGTGTCATGGGAATATTTCCGTATACTTACCACTAACCCGGCGTTTACGCATGTTATGGCACTGTATATTGTTCGTTTCTCTCAGTTCACAATTACTACCGACTTGATAATGGCGTAAACAATTTACGCCCTAATCAAGTTGTTGTTGTTGTAATTGTATACAAAATAGTAAACCATGGCTAAGGTTAAATTTTGAAATGTCAAGAAAACATTTTATTATTTCAGAAACCAATTAATAAGTAGTAATTTTTAGGTTTAAAATTCCGGACAAAGTTCAGATAAGAACGGGAGGGGACAAAAAGCCACACTAATACTAATCTGTACGGATGGTAAGTAACCAAAAGTCCCAAACCAAACTAACCATCTCTGAAACAATGACATTACAAGCCTCATGAAGTCTGATACAATGACAATGTTGTCTTGTGTACAGGAAATTCCGAGGGGACGGCGCGTACGCAGTCCCCACTATCAAAAATTACGCATCCGAGTTATCCTTGACAATTCAAAAGTACCTGTAATTGGTTTATTTGAAATAAATGCTTTGAGTTTGAGTTTTGATCCACATTAGGGATAATCGCAGGGGTCAACCCAACCGCAGTGCAATGGGAAGGCCTCGCCCTGGGGGAACCGCCTTAGTGATCACGGTATCCCCTATGCCAGGTAAGAATGAATTTACTACAGAAATTCGGGACGGTCATTCGACGGCGGAGAATCTTAACACCGCGATTCAATAACGTGACGTAAATGTATAGCGCCATCTAGTGAATATAAACTGTACAAAACTACGATCACTCCCTTGCCATATTTTTGTTACATACCTCTTTTATTACTGATAGTTATTTTAGCTAATTACTAATCATTAAAATTGTGGTTTCAGCGGTGGTACAATCCATACCCTAATTGCGTAACTTATTTTCGTAAACAACTATGCCAAATTTGTTTTTATTTTAACAGTTCAACAACATTCATTGCGTTAATTGTTGAGCAGATTTTTTTTTCCAACTCATGTAGCAATGGATTGTGTTGTATTACGCAATTAGGGTACAGTACCCTTATTGCGTAATACAACACAATCTGTTTCGATTTGAAACAGATTACTAATCCATTGCTTCATAAGTCGGAAAAAAATCTGCTCTACAACGTAAATAACGCACTGAATGTTGTTGAACTGTCAAAATGAAACAAATTAGGCAAAATTGTTTACGAAAATATGTTACGCAATTAGGGTACTGGTCTTTGAAAAATCTTAGATGTAAAATTGTTATCAACAAATAGGTATTAATAATTTTCTACTTTATTAAATTTTCCTGAACTAACTTTTTTTCCCGATTAATATCTCTATATAAATAGATACGTGAACTTAATTTTGAATTATTCCTAAAATCTTAATTTTTTTTCAAATCAAGGTCACCTTTTTTTAATAGGTAGGTAAACTTTTTTATTAATATTTTTAGCTAAACATTCCATTTTGATTTTTTAATTCATTCACTGTAACTGAAATCCGAGGTTTTCATGTTTTTAACGCTCCAGGCACTCCACTAATTGTCTCCCAGCGGTGGCCATAGGGAATGTTAAAAAATCCGTGTGACTCTCCACCAGTGATGGCGAATGGAAATAATTTAGAAAGTTGTGACGCTGTCCTCCAGTGGTGGACAGCGAAAATAATTTTTAAAAGTTGTTTCGCTGTCTCCCAGTGGTGGACATCGGGAATAATCGTGTGGACTATTCTTGCTTGCAGCGCTCGGCTGCTATAGTATCACTTACCTACAAAAACAAAGGGTCGTGTGCACAGAATTTTGTTTTCAAATTGCTTAGATATGCGTTACCCCGATGGTACTGTGAGCAACTCGCTTGGCTGCGGCACTCGGGATCGTGTATAGTGTGAGAAATTAAAGAAACTTTTGGAAAAACAGACTATAATTAAACCAACAGTATAAAGCAAAGGACAATATTACGCGACCGACGCCAGGGGCTCAACTCGTTTTTCTTTCATTGACAAATGCACACCATATAAAAATCCTAATTTAAATATAAAATGTTCGAATGTTTGGATACCATAGAGCGTTCTTGCCAGCCTGCATAATGTGTGAGGTTGAATTCCAATGATAAGTCCTCACAGTACCTACATATGGAGAAGAACGGGCAAGAAACTCCACGGCTACTCTTTTAAATAAAAAATTGTTACAAAATTTTTATTACATCATTATTTATTTCAACTCAGTCAAGGTTTCCTGAAATAATTTGAGCTGAAACACCTTCACTTTCTTGAAATCATTATGTTTGTGCAGCTGTGTCATACCGTCATACTTTGTGTTTGAGATTAAATTTGTTAAATAACGCCTTGATTTTACAATTTCAATGCCAAAACGCTTTTTTCTATTTCCATAGTATCTTCTATAAAAACTGACTGCCTACCTATTATATTTCTAAATATACAGATGGACAGACAGACGGGGTTCCTGCTGGCCAGTATATTAAGGCCCATTTGCACCACAAATTACTTTTAGCGCTAAACGTATTTTAAACATAATTCTGTCTCTGTCAACTTCAAACAATAAAATGACATGGCACTATATTTTAAATTCGTTTAAAGTAAAATAGTGCTAGCGGGCCTTAGGCTGCGGGCACGTTACCAGCGGCGAGAAGCGATGGCCGAGCGGGGCGGTGACTACGGCAACAGTATAAATTGTTCCGTCGCTATCGCCCCACTCGACCATCGCTCCTCACCGCTGGTTTACCGTCGCCACCGCCCCGCTCGGCCATCGCTCCTCGCCGCTGCTTTCGTGCCCGCAGCCTTAATGTTGCAGTTAGCCCCATTTGGAGAGATTTTCATAGACAAGGTTATCATTTTGGTTTCCAGCCGAGTCCCGGCTCGAGCCATGAAGAGATTCAGCTTGACTCGAGCACGAGCGCGGGCGTGGCAGCCGGGGGCAGCTACTGTTCCAACTGGCACCGCCGTTCACGACGGAGACATTCCTACATCAAAACTAGGACCAACTACCCTTATTTGTCTTAGTAAGTCCTTGAAATTTAGTCTTTCCTAGTTCCAAGTGAAGCGGTTATGCCATTCATTTAGGCCCACTTGCACCACAAATCACTATACATTTAACGCTAACCATATAACCATCATTCGGTCATTACTCATCATTTCATCTTTAAACGATTGACAGAAACAGAACGATATTTAAAATTCGTTTAGCGCTAAACGAATTGGTGCAAGCGGGCCTTACTTTGTGTCCTAACCGAAAAAAACTGTCGGACGAGACACCATAATGTTCATTTTAGGGTCTATGTTCAGCAATACATAGGTGTTCATGGTGCATTCGTCTGTCATATTGTCGATGCAGTGCAATGGTGCCGATCCCCTTGTTCACAAACTAAACTAAATTTAAGTTCAGTGCATCTTTTACTTCTATTTCATTAAGAAAAGGACAGAAGATAAATTTTAGTTTAGTCCTGTCAAATTAATCAGCGCCTGTCACTACTCCATACAAGTTTAGACGTGATTAAAAACTTGCCTACTAAAATTACGTCAATTTACGTCAAGTGCTGATTATTTTGACAGGACTAAACAAAAATTTATCTTCTGTCCTTTTCTTAATGAAATAGAAAGAAAAAGATGCACTGAACTTAAATTTTGTTTAGTTTGTGAACAAGAGAATCGACACCAATGTGTTTGTGGCCTGTTTTACTACCCCCTGATATAATTTATTTGGTATAGATGGTGTCTATCCGGTTGCATTACAGGTCCTCAGGACGGTAAAAAATATTTTTATAAATGTTTGACCCATAAATTTTATTCAACTAGCTGATTCGACACGTTGTCCAAATTTCAATAATTTATACAAAAAACCCATAGAAAAAGTACGTTCAGATTTCCAATTTTTCTTTTTATAAAAATTTAATTCGGTCTATTACGAACATTTTAAAATTAATTATTTAAATTATTATTTTAATAAATGACATTATTGTAATGCACTTATTGTTCGGTTTTATATTTGTTTCAGGCATTTTTGAAATTTCAAAGGGACGTGCAGTGTTTGTGCGTGTACTTTATATTGTGGTGAGAGTTACAATAGGTATTGCCAGTTAATTACGGAAAATATCGGGCTTCTGGCTTTGAACAGTGAAAAATGCAGGTTTGTAGATGAACTATTAACATGCCAGTTATTTTATATGTAAGATGTGTACATAAGAAGTATATGTAAAATAAAATAACGAATTGAATCAATGCAAAGGCTTTATTTTCGACGTTTTATAAACAGTCCTTACTAGCTAATAATTAAGTAACGTAGCGCTGATGCGAATGATACATTATGTCGGGGCGCGGGGCGGCTCGATGGAATGTGTTCGATGGCGCGGGGGGGGGGGGGGTCCCGCGGTCGCGCTCACAGGGGCGGCGGCCCGTCCGGGTAGCGCAGCACGGGGTCGAGCGCCAGCGGGTGCCGGCGGCAGTCGGAGCTGGCGTGCGGCGCCAGCGCGGCCGCGCCCAGCAGCAGCAGCAGCAGCGCCTGGAAGGGCAGCGACGCGCGCGCCACGCGACACACGAAGCGCAGCCCGCGCCCCATGCCGAACAGCGCGCCCTCCTCGCTCGTGTCCTCCTCTTCATCTACTACCGGTCTGTGGAGGTAAATAACACTGTTAATACCTGCTGTGTGAGTTTTCATTCACTTTTGCAGTGGAAGTTTAGCAGGTCATCTAGTTAACTAAACGAATGCTCTGTCGACGATTCGATAAGAAATATTAATTAAAGAATGTGTGAAAAAATTATTGGTCCTTCGATCCTCATCGAAAAAATAATATAAAAAAATCGTTTTTTTATTATTAGTAAGTACTATATATATATATATTAAACTTCAACTGCAAAATAACCTACTCTTATGATCGTTATAAATGGAAATAAAAATGAAGTAGGAAAGACAGATAAAAGGTCTTAGAAAACGAGAGATTTAATATTACATTCACTGAATAGAAGTAATTAATTGGAAAAAAATAAAATTAATAGAAAAAATTGTCTAGACTACATTAAAAAAAAATTGTTACGCAAAATAAGAGGTGGTTAGGCATTCAAACCTATATTACAGCGATGATACACTTTTGACGATCTTAGAATGATTTAAAACTAAGAAAAACATAACCTATTTTTATTGCTGCATTTTGTATCAAAATACAACATGCAATCCACAAATTGGGATTCCACAATCAAAGAAACATTTTAGAACATTTTTAAATTTTATTTTATTTATGTTTCAGAAATATCTCATCGTTGCATCTTAAAAAAAATTATATGGACAAAAAATATCACATAAAGTGTCTTACACGAAATAAGTGTTCCAAAAATTCTGTAACTCTCTCAATAGTGTATCAACCGCTACTAGTAGGTATATCTACGCAGGTGTACTTACTGTGACTCGTCGAGCGGCGGCAGTTGCAAGCTCGACAGTTCGTCCTCGTCGTCCTCCATAAGCTACGAATAACAAAATACGTCAACATACTGTGCGAAGCGACTACTTCGTGGTAGGACCTACGTGTTGCAAACACTGCACGGAATACTGGGGGATTTAAGTTGAGTAGTCTATGTCAAAGATATTCTTTTACTTAGGGTTTTGTATTTTTTTTACAATATTGGTAATTAGTCAAGTTCAAAAAGTTCAATGTTCAAGTTCAAAAATCTTAACTTATATGTTTAGGAATTTTTGAACATTGTAACAAAATAATCTTATTTCATTTCGAATAATTTAGATTCCAAATGAGACTATAGTATTTTTCAGTGGGATTTTATTTATTTCTCCCTATATCACTGCATTTTGTAATGAAATCAAGTGCCTACTAAAGTTCCAATTAACCATTTCATTTTGTAGGTAGTAACACTGTATTATAAGTATCAGTGTAGTGTTTGCATTTCAAATTCAAATAACAACTCTATCATCAAAATATGTTATCGAATCTATTTGAACTGGTTTCTATGTTCTATATCAGTTGTCAGTAAACTTGTCACAGTAACAGTTGCATTACGCGTTACAGTTCGTGTTACATGTCGTGTTCTAACAAATTTGAAGCTTGCTCAGTGTCTGCCGTTACTGTGCTGTGGCAGGTGAAGCGTGGGTGAGGCAAAATACTATGTTAGAATTTATATCTTTTTTTTTTGGTCTTAAATACTTCTTGTTTTTTGTAAAAGTGTTCTTTATTATGGAAGTTTGGGTGTCATTAATGTGTAGCTGTGGTACACAAAGGCGGTATGATATCACTGTTGGTATTTTATGGGTAATTAAATCGAAAGAAAAAAAACATTGCCATAATCTACTTCAAGGCCCACTTGCACCAGTGATTACAAAATACATTTAGCGCTTATCGAATTTAAAACTTTTGGTGTAATAGGCCTTATTATAGTCAAAGTGAGTAGATCATAAGCTTTTGTGTACTACAGCAGTTACAGTCAGTGGTGGTGTTATTTCTTACCTGTGGCGCCAGTGTAGCGGCCGCAGCAGCAAGGGCATGCGTGCTTCCTGCAGGTCGCCGCGCTAGTGCCGCGCCGAGTTTCAGCGCGTACACGGAACACAGCTTGCGTAGAGACTGCAGTCGTAGGCGCAGCTCGGACAATCGCGTGTGAGGCCCTGCACCCGGCGCTAATAGCGCTGCAGCTTCGTGCAGAGCCAAAACTCTCGGTTCCGCTCTTCGTAACTCATCTCTCAGTTCAGCAAATCGGCGGAAGTCTCGTTGTAATTCGGCCGGTGCTCGGCCGAGGCGCAGCGGCTCCCGGGCTCTTACGGTCTTTTCGGCCGCTGCTAATTTGGCGACCAACTCCACAACGATGTCGTGGAACTGCCGGTTGTGCAGCAGGGCGCGCTGCAGCTGCGCCTGCCAGTCGTGCGCGCGGCGGCACGCGGTGTCCCAGCGCGCGTTGGCGGCCGCCAGGCGCGCGCGCACGCGCTCGGCCGCCGTCGCCGAGCGCGCGTGGTTCGCTACGTGCGATCCGACCACGTTTAGAGATACCACGATCGATTTGTGCGAGTCCAGGTCCAGAAGGAATTCACGGTGGTCCTGGAAGACGACAGACCAAATATTTTACAGATACATACACAAAATGAAAATCATTATATTGTCATAATCAGCTTATAACGTTCGCACTGCCGGGACGCAGGCTTCCTCTCTGTGAGTGGGATTTCAAACTGAAAATGATTGACTGTGCTCTTCTATCGTTATATTTTTTCTTCTATTAAGTATTTTGTGTGCATATAAAAATCAATTCATACAGTAAAATTTTGAAAAATTAAATTGATCTGACTTACACCTATTCTATTTTATTTTAACTGCTCATACCTGTATAACATCCTCCAATGCATCGTACTGCTCGGGCGGTCCGGTGCGCGCGTCGTCAGTTGCCTCAGCGAACTGCAGCCACTGCTCCAGCCGCCACAGGTCGTTGTCCAGCTGCTTCCAGTTGCGCTCCGAGCACAGTGGACACGTCAGCCGACCAGATTCGCTAGAGTTGGAGAGGTATGATGTGTAGATGACGTATTCAGGCAACAGTGTGGCTAAGGACCAGAACCTTCTGCTAAGGCTCCTGTAAATGCCTCTTAGGACGAATAACTTCAGTTAAGGGTTCACATTTACACCACTTACGACATTTTTTTTAAATTGATTTAATTTAAATGAGGTAAACGGTTTCAGTCACATTACGTACTAAGCATTATTAATTTATGTTTTAAATAAACTGCATTAGACATTATCAAGAGACCAAGCAATATTTTGACTAGAACATTTTAAATTCTGTATTTAAATTGAAAAGCATCTTGTTAGCATGGACTTACAAAATTAGGACTTCAACATTAAAATCTTTAGCTAAATATATACTTTAGCCATAAAATAATGGTATCAAACAGACAAACACTAAATAACTACACAGAATATATTCCCAAAATATAAAGCTCAAAATCTAAAACTCGTGTGTAAAGTGCAGTGCAGATACACCAATAAATAAAAAGTGTAATTATTTAAATAACTATTATAATACTGATTAATATCACATCATGCAATATCGTATACATTTCTACTACACTATATCAGTGACTAAGAAATAAAATAGACAGGACAACTTTTTAGTTCAACTGAATTTAAGGCCCACGTGCACTAATAATCACTAAAAGTCTTTAGCGCTAAACTTTAAAAAAATCATTCCGTAAAATCATTGACAGAAATTTAACAATGTTTTAAATTCGTTTAGCACAAAATATATTTAGTCATTCGTGGTGCAAGCGGGCCTTAAAATTTACAATCTACTAAAATTAAAAAACGACTGATAAAAAACTACACAAAAGTACACTATGAAAACTAGTTACAAAACCTTTAAAAAATACCAAAATGTAGCAGAAATGTACCGAATATATAAAAACTACAAATTTATTAGGTAAGCAGTACTCACTGTTCGCACGTAAGCGCGTACGATGCTGAGTGGGGCAACCTAAAGGACGAAAAAACGCATGTGTTTAGAGCATGCCGGGTTAGGAAGCTGTTACACACGTGTCACGACCCGTGATAAAACTGATACGCCAGTGTGGAAGATGCCTTACGGCGTGGTACATTTAGTGCTAAAAGTTTACAGTGATAAAAAAAAATAGTTGGGAGAAATAGAGTAGAATGTGTGTGCTAAATATGAGGTTTAAAAGGGACTTACTGACGTAGTAATAAAAAAAAAAACAAAATGCACTAGGTACATCTGAAAGGAGTCGTGATGAGAGTTTCAATATGACAGGTTTAATATGTCTAAAAACATGGCGTATCTAGATTTTATCATCTAGTCCGTGCACTCCACGGCATTTTGAGTGTAACTTAGATTTATCCGTCTTTTATTTTATTTACAACTACTGAGTTTACCATTTGATTTTATAATAATGAAATCGAATCAGTGATATAAATAATATAACTTTTATATTTGTATATAAATGCAAGAAAATAATGTACAGTCAGCCACACCAACTCATACCAAAAGATCAATCATCTTTCAATTGAAAATTTTTTGGTCCTTTGTTGCATATTGGACTGTGTTGCCAACTGTACGTCACCGATACAATATCCACTGTTTTATAACAGCTTTAAGCCCCGTCACCAGTTGCCAAACAGTGCTATAAGTGCTACCATATAACAATCATCAAATAACAACATTGAAGACTTAATTAAATACAGGGACATTTCATATAATGACACTATTGCTAAGGGGCCGTATGCAGAGTAGGCGAATAAAGTGAAAATGCAGGAATAAAGACTGCTAGGAGGACCATCTCAAATATGCAAGGGAAATAGAAGATAGCATTCTAATGCATTGGGAAGTGGAAGGATCATTAATACATCTTTAATTTTATTTGCAAGAAAGAGCAAGAGAGTGCAATGCTAATACTTAAAAAAACAAGTCGTTTTGTAACAATTTGTTTTATTTTTAAATTGTTGGAAGAAATAGTTGGAAGGTCCAAAGCAAAGAATTTGTTGAAAAATTAAGAAGGAAAATAGCTCTTTGATTTACATGGGCAGAAACATTGAAAAGCAGATTCAAAGACAAAAAGTCAGAAAGTTTTGCAGCTGACAAAAAAATTCACACAAAGCATTTAGCATTTCTATACACCGTCATCTACATGAAATGTCCGTAGAAAACCGTTAGATTCAAATCTTACAGATCAAATTACACCAGATGCCAAAATCGCACATAATTACAGATGGCCAAGATCTATAATTGCGTGCATTCTGACCTTTGAATTGAAACTCACCTCAAGTTATTTATTTGGAGTTCCCGTTTCTTCGCTTGACTGAGTAAGTCTTCATAGGTCAGGGATAGAGATTCTACTTCTTTGAGCATGGCCTCGTCTTCTGTCGCATCACATTCTGTCAGGAGGAGTTCAGACAAATGTTTCGCCAGCTCCAAGGTTTGTCCAGGTTTGGCACCAGCTTTGGCTATTTCTTTGGCGGCAGTGGCCAGTTCGTCACTGCTTGCCTTCTCGTTGGGTTGTGAGTGGAGGGACAGGCGGAGGGCCTCTAGGGCTTCCGAGGTTTCTTTGACAGCGGTCGCTAGTTCAGCTCGGTAGGTCTCCTTCGACGTGAGGGTGTCGACTTGGAGGGCGGCGTCTGTTTCCCATTTGAGGGTGTCCACCTGTGTCGAAAAGAAAAGTTATGTTAGTTTTTCATTTGTCTATGGCAGATTACTGCTGGATATAAGACTTTACAAAAGGTTTTAAGGCTTTTAAGAAAGTTATCATCATTTCTTACTTGTACAGCAGAATCCACATCGCCGACGACCTCAGCTCTCGCCAGGTCGAGCCGTGTCCGCACATCTGCGAACAGTGCGCGGTATTCAGACACCATGTCTGACACGCCGGACACTGTGGACACTGCGGCTGCTAGTCGGTCTGCGTCTTCTACTAGCGCTTGGCATTCTAGGAGTTCTTGTTCGACGCCCTGGAGACAGGAGATAGACTTCATATACATGAATATTTTAGAAGTATGGCTTAAGGTATAGAATTTTGCAATAATTTTCAATGTACATATTCTTTCAAGGTGAATTTGAGACTTTGAAATATTTAAAGCATGGTTATTACGACAATATCTTTCACGGGATTTTTTCTTGTAAGCGATTTTTAAGAAGTAGTTAATGTTTGCAATTCCATATCATTGTAGACAGTGCTTGTGTAAAATATGTGTATCCTAGTATATCTAGTAAAAAATGTAAGGTACTTACATCAAGTTCCTTCAAAGTGCTGACTTTGTCGAGCGGCGTGGGCGCTAGGTGCAGCGCCCTCGTGAGCCGCACGTCGGCCTCGGCCAGCGCCACCACGGCCGCGCCGTGCGCCGCCACGAACTGGCGGTGCACGTCGGCGCCGGCCGCGTCCAGGCGCCCGCGCAGCTGCTGCCAGCGACGCACGGAGGCCCGCAGGCGCGCCGCCTCGTCTGCGCCGGCCCCACGTAGCTCCACCCCGCGAGCTGAAGCTATCCTGCTGTAAGCATCTTCTAATCTTTTCACGTCTCCCTCTATACTCTCCAAGTCTTTAATCACAGTTTTGGACACACTCTCGTCTTCCGGCTCACCGCGTTGCTTCCTAGTCTCAATCTTTTCCACTCTCCTTTCTATTGAGTCGAGTTTCTTCTCAACTTTAGGTAGTAGTGAGTTGGCTAGTTCAGCAGATTTGCGAATTTCTTTGAGAGCATTCTTTCGTGATTCGGACATCTCGCAGATGTTCTTCCATTTCTTTTCAACGATATCTACGCCAGTGTGAAGGTTGCGGAGGTCAAAGTTGCCTTTGAGCACGTCTGGATCGTTAAAAACGAGCTCGCAGAGATTTAGGGTCTCCCCTACTTCTCCACTTTCGTTTTCTATGTTCTTATGGATGTCATCCCGATCCTTGAATTTCTCGTCAACAGCCCTCGTCGTTAGATATTCTAATACAACAGATGTAGATAAGTTAGATTCTATGGAATGTAGTTTTAACCTAATTTCAGTAAGCCGTTCTTCTAGTTGAGATATCGTTTCCAGGAGTTCATTGATCTTTGCTATTCTCGACCTTCCGGTCTCTTGCATTTTATGCCAACGTTCTTGTATGTCCTTCAGTTGTTTAGATGTATTTTTACTGTAAGACTTTTCATCTTTCTTAGATAAGTCGACTAGAGTAGAGCCAGTTTCAGTGAGCCATTCGAATTCTCGTTCTTTCAAGGCGGTTTCTGCTTGTACTTCGGAGTTTATCCTCCTGATGAGGTCCTGAGGGTCAATAGCTCCGATTTCCGTGCTTTGGCTTGAGGCTTCGAGTCGTGTTTCGAGTGTACTGATCCATTCAACAAATCGTGTGACACGTGAGTCGAATATCGTGTAGACTTCTAACCTCTCCTGTAGTCGGTGGATAATGATGGACAGTTGATGTTCGAGGTCGGCGCGCTGTTGTCGTAGCTGCCACACCCTCTGGTTCACTAACCTTATATCCTGAGGACTTAGGCATTCCTTCAGTTGTTCTTGAATGACGCTGAGAGCTTCAATTTGGGTTTCAGTCTTCACAATCTTTGTTCTTAAGTCCGAGTACTTGTCGATTGCCTTCTTAAGTTGTGGCCTTGATAATCTATCTTCGTCTGAGTAAGACATGATTTCATCTTGACTCTTAGAGTATAGTTTGTGGAGTTCATTGTTCGATAGATTTTCATATTCATTGATCAAGCCGAGTATTCTGTTGAGGAAGTCTCTCCACGTGTCAAGACTTGCCTGTAAGTTATCGACTCTTTTGACGATGCCAGCGTATTCCATCCTTACAGATGCACCGTAGGCTTCCTCTGTAAATTCGAGAACTTTCTTAAGGTCTTTTAGCAATTTATCAGATTGTCTCCTGCCTTCAGGGACCTTGTCTGAGAGATTCTGTATCTTAGCCAGTATTTTTTGTATCCTCTTAATGTGTACGTATCTAAGTTGAAGCTTTTCCTTCTCTCGTTCCATTTCTTTGAGCCACCTGAGTAGCTCTGTGTACACTTCTCTGTAGTCATCCCACGAGGCGATCCTTGTACATACTTCATCGTGTCTTTCAACGATTCTGGCTAATGTCTCATTGTGTAGGTTCGTCAGCGTGTCAAACTTGTCAGCTAAGTCCCTGTTCCTTGTTTCTCTGTTCTCGTTCATGAGGACTGACCTCTGTGACGCCAGTAGGTTCTTGTGCACTCTACAGAGTCTTCTATGCTCTGTGAGGTTTTCATAGTCAGCCGGTACCGAGCCAGATAAGAATGATTGCAGATCTATTAAATATTCGTGCCAGAGTCTTAACGCTGTGGCTGCGTCTCCAGACCTGACTAGTGCGGTTGATAACCGATGGTAGTGGAGGAAGGTGTCTCTGAACATGGCCTGCCATAGTTCTAGGATCCTGACTATCGAGTGTTCGTCTGAAACGCCTCGGTCGATGTCTGGGAGCTCAGCCTTCGCTGGGGCGATGTCTGCTTCGCTCTTACCGAGAGCTATTAAGTTGTCGCGAAGAGCGATCAGTTTGTCTTCGACTATTTCACCATCCTCATGTACGGGTGTTAGGTCCTATAAAGAGAAAAGATAATCTAATATTGTGTCTTTATTGTTTTGAGAACCCACCGTCAAGTCAGAATAAGTTAATAGACTAATGGAAGATTTACTCGTAAAACTGATGCAATTAATGATAAAATTATGCGAAATCTACAGAAGAAACTGATTTCCAATCATTGCATTACGCTGTCTCGTGATCAATCGGTTGTGAATCTAGGCAGCTGTGCGTGACAATTGATTTTTGTTACAAGCTACAATTTATCAATAAGATCGCGACCATTTGAATTTTTTGCCGGTCATTGACCTAGTTGTCTAATGTTATCTGCAAAAAAATTTTTTTGTGCACTGTTTATATTTTTCAGAGCTATCTAGATTTGGTCAGATTGCTTGAATAATTTTAAATATTTGATTGTTATCAACAAAATTGATGTTGTTAGAACAATGAGGTTCTTAGCTCAAAATGGTCTTCTAGATTTATAGTTGATGCATTCTATGCTGATTTAAGCTATACAGACTGTTTCGTTTTCGACGACTATAGGTTACAAGCTTGTGATCTGATGTGGCTAATGTAATCTATCTTGGTTGTGAAAGCCTTCGTGATCCTTAATTTTTTGTCCATTTGCCTATAAACCATGTCTTTAAAACAAGATCGTCTATCTGTACATCAATTCTAGAATTTGAACTAAAGCATTTAATAACAAATCAATAAATTTATCGCAGTGTTATGTGCGGTACAAAGTACAGGTCAATCAATACTGCCGTTATGTTCATAATAAATTCAAGAAGGCACACGACTTTATCCGTTAGATTGTGTTGATAGCGAATATGGACCGAATGCAGGCCGTTTAGGGAACGTTGCATTATGCTGATCAGAATAACGGGGTCCTTGTGGAGGTATCAAGGTAAGTACCACAGTTGAACAAATAAAAAAAGGTTTCTGTTCCAACCTAAAAAAATATCCCTAGTATAGTTTATGATACTTTTGCAAAGGATCTGAGTTACACATACATAGCTTCACGCTTAATCCCCCAGAATGAGTAGGTAGGTAGGATTTCGCACAGTTCCATCAACCGCGTACAAATTTAGAATGCAGGTTGCTACTAATAATTTCTGATCAGAGGATCAAACCCCTACGTACGAAGCCGTCTAATATCTATCACGTTATATAACATATCAATCTATCACAAGTCTATCCCTGATTCATCCATCACGACATTGTCACGCTAGTGTCTCACAATTTAGCTTATGAACCTGATCATTTTATGTCTGCTTCTGATAAGTTAGCTATAAATCTTGAGGGGGTACTGAACTATAAATAGCTACATTCATAAAATGTTTATCGAAAGTCAGTAAGCTAATAATAGAGAAATATAATACCCAGCTAATAATAAAGTAACTCTTGCCCCTTTTGTCGAGATTAAAATGTGTATTAAGCACTGCAAAGAACAAGCTGTTTTAAAACGACTATAGGTTTTTCTATTTCTTGACAATATAGTATATATTCCCAGTGTCGAAGACAACACTTTTCAAAAGGGAGACATGCTGTTCAAATGTGTCTTAAAGTTAGTAACCCTAATTGACATGGTTCCAAATAGATCTATAGCTCCACTCGCTACTGTTAGCCCTTTATCAAAACGTTTACAAGATGACTTTTTTGGTGGTCTGTTACAGAGGTTTTTTCTTCTAGCTTCATTCCTACAATAGTGTAGTGGTAAGTTCAATAAAACACGTACCTGTCTCATATCACACAGCTTCTCCTTCGCATGCTGAGCTTTGGCCCTAGCCAGCTGCCTGGCCTCCCCGAGATCTGCCAGTGCCTGGACAGCGCCAGCCACCAGCTGCAGCCGCCGAGCCAACGCATCGGCATCGGCTTGCAGGGCTCGGGAGCCGGTCTCGGCAGCAACGCGAGCGGCGAGGGAGCGGAGCTCTGCTACGCGGGCTTCTTGTTCTAGACATGCCTGGGGAGAAGAAGGTAAATCTATTAGAAAGATAGGATTAAATAATGTTGCTGATAGTGATAAAAATATATTTTCGTTTTCCTAAGGGTGGTGTTAACTTTAGCAGCAAATTTGAAAGGTGCGGGTTATAGGAATTTTGTGCTACGAACGTTTGTAGAGGATTTGAGACTTGTTTTCTCGAAACTATTCTACTGTAGACAAAAGGTAAATCCTGCTAATTAAAGTGATGACTAATGAAACTTCAGTTTAACTTAGGTAGTTCCACTAGGGCATGTTCTGAGCAGTAATTTCTAATTTCATTTTAAATGGAACAAGGACAATATAATTGCATTTGTTAATCAGCTTGCGGTACAATACTGTTAGCAGTCATTTCGGATATCCTATCAACCCGTCTTCGCGTCATCTACGAAAATGAGGCTTTCATTGGAATTCGTAAAGCAATGACCTACTTTGATGTTTTTATTTTTAAATATCTAGTAAATGACTTCGGAATATGCGAATGAAATGATGATGATATAACAAATTATCTTGAGATAGAACAGGACCTCTCATTTCATGAATATCGATCGACAAGTTTTAAAATTAACTTTGTCACATTCCTCTTCGTATTATTCGGTGATCAATATACATAATTAGCACATTAGTATGTGTCGGTTCATAGGACGAGCATCGGTGAGGCCTCGTGACCTGCTTGCTCAATACTCGTTGAGTGCTTCTAATTTATCTGTTGCACAATAGGTACTACTGGTGGTCTTAAATAATAGCCTGTAGGTGCAAGTTCTATCCAGAAAAGTGCGTATACGTAATTCATCGTTACTTTTGATTATATTTTTAAAATATGGTAATTTTTCTTGTAATTAAACTTGAGTAAGATGAAGGGTTATCAAATTGTTTACACAATATGCCTTTATCTATGTAAAGCGTCTTAAATCTGGGTTTCTACACGCATTATCTCAGTTTTGCGAAATATTTGAGATCCTCTTTGACATTCTTTGACAAATATACTTTATCAGTCACGTTTTTCTAACTTCCTAATCTAATAACATAATTGTGTCGTTATCCTATTATAAGATTAATACCTACATATTACAATTATCAAAAAATTAAGGTAGTTAGGTATTCAAACTCCTTTTATTAGCCCTGGGTTTTGAAAGCCTGATCAAGTCGCTGATCAGTGATATGTAAAGGCTCCCGCAGACAAATGCGACGCGACTCTAGTTGAACAACTTCTATGAAAACTTTTCGGAAATTGTTCTATCGGTGTCGCTTTGCGTCATCGCGTCGCGCCTGTTCGCGGGAGCCTTACAAAAGGAAATTTTGCTGTCAAGAAATACTTTCTAGAAACCAACCGCCAACAATCAATGACCATTCCATATTACCGGACAATATTTTAACAACAATTTTCGCATGTCAGTCACCGCTTATCATTCGCAACTTGTACCGAACGGAAATCATCAATACGGTCGGAATTACTTCGTTTAGAGAGCTATCTAATGGAGCATGTAATGCATTCGGCGGCCGTTGTACTGTATTTATGAAACGATACAGACGTTGCATTCTGATCGAGGAAGCGCGTCATTTTAAGTATCGATGCTCTAATTAGAGTTTGTTCAAGCAAAAATTTTGGTGTAGATTTGAAAAAGTTTGTCGTTTGATATAATCGGCGTTTACCTATGTAAACGCCGATTATATCAAACGACAAGGTCCTATGACCATCTTATTTTTTTTTTTAGATATCAATGATGCTAATTTCATATTCCTCTGTCATGTTACATACCGAGAAAAGCACGTTAAGCCGTTGGTCCCGGGCTGTCATTCATGGATCTTTGACAGTCGTTACGGGTCGTCAGAAGCCCGAAAGTCTGTCAACCAGTCTTACCAAGTGGTATCGTATTACTCAGTTACTGGGTTGTGGAGGTCAGATAGGCAGTCGCTCCATGTAAAATACTGATATTTAGCTGCATCCAGTTACACTGGAAGCCGACCCCACCATAGTTGGGAAAAGGCTAGGCAGATTGATTGATGTTACCATTGTGAGCTGACTGTTTAGGGTATGCCAATCGTTTGTCACTTTTTGTGTGTTTTTAAAAGCAAACCCTTTCCCAACTGACAAATGCTTGCATTGACTGGTCAGGTCCGCTCAAATCTGTGTGGTTCTTTCCTCAAAATACCATTTCAGTCACAAATCTAGATGATCCTCATATGGCCTGACCAAGATTATGTCTGGGCTTTAAAAGAGCCTGCGACTTCTGAGTTTGTTTCGGCCTTTCTTCTCAGAGTAGTTAGATAGGAAACGCCGAACTCATTTAGCTTATTTTTAATAAAAAAAATCTTATATATAAAATTCTCGGTCACAATGTTAGATAGATAGATAGATAGATTCATTTATTTGCCTGAAATATGGTATTTTACAGATTTTATAACAAATACCTTACTCCTCCGAAACGGCTTTACTGATTTTTACCAAATTTTATATGCATATTCAGTAGGTCTGAGAATCGGCTACTATCTATTTTTCATACCCCTAAGTGAGCTTCCGCTTGGTAATGTGATTAGACGAAAAGAAATTGGATAATAATTACTAAGTTTCTTACAGACTTGTTGTTTTAATCGTTTTTATGCTAAACCAGGTTGAATGTGGGTTAACGTACTTAGGTAAGTGTATTGGCCTGTTTTACAGTATCCGCGGATAGTCATTACTTACAATCAATCAATCAATCAATACTTATTCTTTATTTGTAAACATAGGTTACAAGTGTACAAGATGTTACAATAAAATTATTATATTATAGATTCTCTATGTTTTGCCATTTGACGTACAAATATACATTTATGGCATTTTTGGCTTTGGCTTTTTGGTTTTTACTTACTAGATGAATTAAGAAATAGAGCAGAAATAGTAAATATAAAATTATCTGCCAGAAAAGTTGATCAGAGATGGTAAAACAGACCATAAACTATGTGTTATCTATATTTACGTGAAGCAAAAACTTTGGCCTCTTTTTACGAAAATTACGTGGACGGAGGAGTATGAAATTTGGCACAGTTAAAGTTTATATGGAGAAGGAGTGTAGAGAGCTAATATTTGTAATATGCATTAGGAATCAATTAAATTAATTTAAAAAAAACATTATACATACTACCATGCGTTTGACACACACACACTTGTTTATGGTTAAATATGGGCTATTTTAGAATAAGAACAAACATGGCAGCATGGAAGTGGTTTGAACTATCCTATCAAAATTAAAATTTAAATGAAGTATGGTCGAATTTCGACCACTGGGCGACCACTAGTAAAAATAAATAAGCAACATAGTGGAAGATCAAGGTAAATTATATTGACCGACTTTAAAAAAGGCAGTTCTCAACTTGACCTAATAAATAACAGATATTCAAGCTTAATAATGACATCACCAGAGCCCTTAGACGGAAATTTTTCTAAAAAAATATCCGTAACTAACGTAACATTGAAATAATACTGGTTATTTAAAGAAATCTGCCTGTCAACGAGGAAGCGATAAAGTTTTGTAATCAAGACCTTGGACTAGATAATGTTGTCGCCACAGTAAATATTACATTAATCATAGATAAAACTTGGATTTCATGTGTTTCCCGTTTTGTTCACGTTTCACATAATGTTTAATAAACAAACACACTTCGCTTGTATTTACGAGGAGGTTGTGGCTAAGTCGCAGCCGCACGGGTCGATCCATCAGGTTAAACTACGCTTCCCGGAGTTGGTCCGTGGATGGGTGATCATTTACCGAGACTCCTCCGTGCCTCGGAAAGCACGTTAAGCTGTTAGTCCCGGCTGTCATTCGTGGATCTTTGACAGTAGTAACAGGTCGTCAGAAGCCCGAAAGTCTGAAAACCAGTCTTACCAAGGGTGTTGTATTACCTAGTTACAAGGTTGTGGAGGTCAGATAGGCAGTCGCTCCATGTTAAATACTGGTATTCAGCTGCATCCGGGTAGACTGGAAGCCGACCCTAACATATTTGGGAAAAGGCTAGGCAGATTGAAATTGGCATCAGTTGGACAATAATCCAGACTTCGGATGGCTGCTGTTTTTTTGCTCGGTCTTAATACGGTACGGAACCCTTCGCGTGCGAGTCCGACTCGCATTTGGCCGGTTTCATCAATCTGAAATCTTTTCTTAATTTTACGCATGATTGTCTTCATCTCTCGGATTACTTTCATATCTTCATCTTCATCACGTATTCACGCACGCTAAGATATTCTTAGTAGCATCGCAAAATTCCGCAGCTTCCCACTAATAATAATTATAATGCACAGACATAGTACAGTCCAGGGCAGAAATATTTAATTGAATAAATTTAGTGAAATACAACAGTGATTTTTCCTTAAAGCGACTGAAATTACTTAAGTGTTCTGAACAAATCACCTTCACACACATACAACATATCCCGGAACTAACGCACACCACCAAACACCCCAATGAGAATATTATGTTATAATCATAAACTGAATTTTTTTATTATGTAAAAACATTGTTTATTTATTTTATTAATAAAGCAACTTATACAAAAATATATATATAAAATATATAAGTATATTATTTTAAATTATTATTTATAAATATATATTATTATTATTTATTATATTTATAATAAATATTAAATTAGTACTCATTGTAGAAGAAAATTGTGGTCACATTTTACAAATCTGAGCACGCACACAGTAGCATATACATGTGCGTAAGGTCTATTTTTGGTATACAAAATTACGTATTTTAAAAATGACGGAAATCGATTCAGTAAACGATTCTGAACAAACTACTTTAATTATGTGCATTAATTCAGTTACATATTGTATACTTTTGTGAACTGTATCCTATTTAACCGGAATAATACGAGAAACATATAACTTAAGTAAGTCGTTATATTATATTTTGTGTGTTATATATGAATTGCTGTTTATTACCTTTTCTTAATGCATTACATATTGTTGCCCTTGACTGTACACAGTTAATTCGACTCGAGATCGGCGCGTGCGCATCGCATTCCTGCGTTAGATCATATCCGTAACGCATCTGCGATGTTTCATGATAGCGATCGAAATAGACGCACTTTGTGTATCACCGATGCAAATATTGGGAGGATCCGATTCAAAATATATGTATGGATTATGGTTTATTTAGAAACATGTAGTATCTAGCGTTTATTACATGGGATTTAGAATATACAGGCAGGTTTTACGAATCGGATATGCGTTTCATAGCGAAACTTGTTGAATATGACGGGTAGAATCACCCCCTTCTTGCAGGTCATTAGATAGCTACCCTATAATTATGTACCTAGTTAAGCCACACGCCGTAAGTAAGTAATAACAGCCACACGGGTCGATCGACCAGGTTAAGCTACGCTTGCCGCTGTCGGTCCGTGGATGGAAAGCACGCCATTGGTCCTGGCTGTCATTCTTGGATCTTTGGCAGTCGTACTGGGTCGTCAGAAATCCAAGATTCTGACAACCATTCTCACCAAGGCGTTTCGTATTACCCAGTTACTGGGTTGTGGCGGTCAGATAGGCAGTCGCTCCATGTAAATTACAGGTATTCAGCTGCATCCGGTTAGACTGGAAGCCGACTTTAGTTGGGAAAAGGCTAGGCAGATCATGATAATATACCTAAGTACTTAAGTAAATAATAAAATATAAGTTTGCCTCGAGTGATTTCTATTTTGATTTTGATCTAACCCTTTTAATAACATGCGCAAAGGTTACATAATGTTGGTATATAGACAATTATGTACATAATGTTAAGTAAAATAGAATGTCTGGGGCATTATGTTATCGGCTTATGTCATCGTGTTTTCTGCTTGTGAGAAATATTGTAAATACATGCAATTGTAACGATTTACATTAAATAGTACTGCTCGTATACATAGTGGATTGTAGGTAGGTATATGCAAAGCTAACCGTACGATGTTTGGTATAAAATTGCGAGCGTCAATTTTTATAAGATTTAACTAGCTTTTGCCCGCGGCTTCGCACGCGCAAAGGTCGGAAAATATCCCACAGGAACGTACTACCGATATTCAGAGTACTTATCAAATGTCCTAACCCAGGTCATGGCCTATCCGTATACCATTCATCTAAATCTGTTCAGCCGTTACGGCATGAAAAGGTAACAAATAGATAGATAGGTAATAAATCTGTTTTAGGGTTCCGTATCTCAAAATGAAAAATGGAAACCCTTAAAGGATGACATCGTTGCCTGTCAAGACACTTTTCTCAGAAACGCGTGAAGGTATCAAGTTGAAATAGATAGGTATTAAAAACTTAGGCTATGCGCGCACTACGGATTTTGATCGTTGCGGATAATATTTCGTGTTGTTCTATCTCCTCTCAGGCTCATTTTCTACGAAAAGTATGGAAAGTTTTTTGCAATTTTTGAATTTTCTCGTACTTGAGTACGAGAAAATTCAAAAATTCGCCCTCCGTTGGCCCGATATATTTTTTTGACGCTAGTAATAAGAAATAGGATCGACAGGCATCAAAAAAGTTTTTGTGAAAATTACCCATGTTCTTGCTGACTGTACAATTTTTTCAAAATCTGTGAATGCAGATCAAAAAGTTAAGGACAGTCTTCTAAGACCGTTTTCTTGTAGCGACAACGGTTAAGGTACCTGCCCTTATTGCCCCATATCAACATCCACCCTGTATATGTTAGGATTGACTACTTAGCTCCATAAAGGTATAGCGTGATGATAATGTTTTAAAAGGTTAAATCCGTAATTATCTGCAATATTCTAACCTTTTGGATAGTCTTTTTACAGTTTGCGGTAAACTATAGAAGAATACGAACATAATGCAATATTGCTCATCCCCCATAGCAAATAGCGTGATAATAATTTTTGAAAAGTCTATTGTGACGTTTCCATTATTTGACATAGATTATTTACACAAATTTTCAAGTTAATCAAGCCAAACAGTAAAATCCTCCCCTGTAAAAATAAATACCTCTTTTCACCCCGTCAGGGGTAGATTTTCAAAAAACCTTGATATACGTTTTTATTTGTTTTCAGTCTTAAGTATAAATACTGAGTTTTGAGTTAATCAGACCGCGCGTTAAAATTCTTCCATACAAACTATGACACCCCCCAATCCTCGCTTAGGGGGTAGTTTAGAAAAACTAAAAATGGCAAACTTTATAATTTACATAGATAAGTATTCGTGCCAAGTTTCAAGTTTATTAACTCAAGGAATAAAAAATTTCATACAAACAAAATCCCCCCTTTTCACCCCCTTAAAGGTCGATTTTCCAAAAACCCTTTCTTAGTGGATGCCTACGTCATATTATCTACCTGTGTGCCAAATTTCAGCCCAATCCGTTCAGTGGTTTGAGCCTTGCGTTGATATATCACCCAGTCAGTCAGTCAGTCAGTCAGTTTACTATTTTATATATACAGAAGAATACGAACATAATGCAATATTGCTCATCCCCCATAGCAAATAGCGTGATAATAATTTTTGAAAAGTCTATTGTGACGTTTCCATTATTTGACATAGATTATTTATACAAATTTTCAAGTTAATCAAGCCAAACAGTAAAATCCTCCCCTGTAAAAATAAATACCTCTTTTCACCCCGTCAGGGGTAGATTTTCAAAAAACCTTGACATACGTTTTTATTTGTTTTCAGTCTTAAGTATAAATACTGAGTTTTGAGTTAATCAGACCGCGCGTTAAAATTCTTCCATACAAACTATGACACCCCCCAATCCTCCCTTAGGGGGTAGTTTAGAAAAACTAAAAATGGCAAACTTTATAATTTACATAGATAAGTATTCGTGCCAAGTTTCAAGTTTATTAACTCAAGGAATAAAAAATTTCATACAAACAAAATCCCCCCTTTTCACCCCCTTAAAGGTCGATTTTCCAAAAACCCTTTCTTAGTGGATGCCTACGTCATATTATCTACCTGTGTGCCAAATTTCAGCCCAATCCGTTCAGTGGTTTGAGCTGTGCGTTGATATATCACCCAGTCAGTCAGTCAGTCAGTCAGTCAGTTTACCATTTTATATATACAGATAATGATCTTCTGTGATTCTGTAATTTGTGATTTTTTGTAAACTAAGTAAAATTGAGCAGTAGTGGCCCAGTGATATTACGGCACCGACTTACGAGTTGTAGGTCGTGGTTTCGAACCCAGACAGGCGCTTTACTTTGTGTTAATACTTTCATCGCCACTGCTCTCAAAACGGTGAAGGAAAACATCGTGAGGAAACCGGCATGTCCTAGAACCAAAAATTCGAGGACATGTCATCTACCAACCCGCACTGGGTGGTGGATTTCAGCCTAGGCCTGTGTCCCAGCATTGTATTATTACAATGAAGATGATTTACTTAACATTTCTGCTTGAGTTGCGCCAAACAATATTCTATTAAAGAACGTAATAAATACACTACGTCTTGCAAAGGAAAACATATTTCACTACAAAAGACCCATTTAAACAAAACAATTTAATTTTAGTCATTGTTCTAACAATAAAATACTGTCGTATTTATCACCCACTGTGCCAGTAGCCATAAAGAATATTATTATTATTTCTGGGTAAAATTTAAACGCAAATAAAAATAAACTTTTTGTATCCAAAAATAATCCGAATTCCAGTCAATATTACTGATTGCACAGCAAAATACTCAACTCAAAATATAACTAAATAAGCAACAATATATATTATATTCTAGTCGTTTTTGGCACTCGCCGCTGTGCTGCTGCAGCACCGCTTGCTTCGCTCGCTCGGCTCGTGCGTAAGGGGTCACAGTTGTAACCTAACATAACCTTTTTTTGCGAGTAAAAATATTTAACCTAATCTAACTAGGTCGTGTGAGTATTATGAATGTACGCTCTGGTTAATTTGCTGTGCTGGCAGTATTTTTATTATTGTCTTATTTTTGTACCTGATGTAGTGTTGATGCATATTTTCAAATTATCTGCCTGTACTAGTTTTGTTAAACAATTCGTTTATTTGTTGTGAAATAATTTATTTAAATTTTTATATAAATTGATTTGTGATTATTTATTTGATGTGCAATTAATAATATCCCATTATTTATAAGGAAAATAAAAGGTGCGGCCACCACTACCTACGGATATTAGCGGAAAATAACTGTCCCTTCAGGAAAAAGGCGCGATTAAAGTAATTAATAGATGCCTACCTTTCATGTAATTAAACATGGATGCAAAATAAAAGGGTGTGTTGCTTTCACAGTAAACCATTTAAATCGATTATCATTTTTGTCGCTGAACGTATGCTATCCATTTGCTAACTTCGCGTTAAAAGTGCACGAGTGCTATTTCTTTTAATTTTATTTTTGTACATTTATTCATTTACATTAAGAAGCTCGTGGCTAAATACTAACAGCCGCTCGGATCTATCTGTCAGGTTAAGCTACGCTTGCCGGGGTTGGTCCGTAGATGGGTGACCATTTCTATATACCGAGACTCCACCGTGCCTCGGAAAGCACGTTAAGCCGTTGGTCCCGGCTGTCGTTCGTGGATCTTTGACTGTCGTTACGGGTCGTCAGAAGCCCGAAAGTCTGACAACCAGTCTTACCAAGGGTATCGTATTACCCAGTTACTGGGTTATGGAGGTCAGATAGGCAGTCGCTCCATGTAAAATACTGGTATTCAGCTGCATCCGGTTAGACTGGAAGCCGACCCCAATATAATTGGGAAAAGGCTAGGCAGATTGATTGATACATTTAGATTTTTATTCATTTATGTAGAGGTGCTGTAAAGTGTCATCGGTATTAAATTTTTACATGTCATTGATCTTTGTCATACAGGAGTTTTTATTTATAAAACGTTGCTTAAAGATAAGGTTTTTTTTATTAATAAAATCGTTTATTTATAAAAAGAGGCACATTTACAATAAGTAACTTAATAATTAAAATAGAACACAGTTGCTTATTTTTTAGATTAGCGACTGTTTAACCATACTTTTTTGATGTTTGAACGTCACTTTAAGCAAAGTTTATAAAATAAAGCCCACATTGTGTTAATTTAAATGTAATCATTTGTTTTTACAAAACTTCTTTTTGAATTATTAATCTCAGCTCAACCAAAAAGTTGCAATTACATACTTACATTCATTTTCAAAGTTATCGATAGCTTCCATAAGCTGGTCTTAACAAAACACTGTATTACCAAGCTACCATAACGATCTTAATTCACTACCTATACTGGTCAACTGCAACAAAGCCTGGATCACACGGTACCATACATACCTACTCGTACATACATGATCGGCTAGCAATTTCATACATTACTATATATACTTCACAACAGTAAAAGTGTTCTCTACTGCCCGTTGCATCACTTTCATTATACTTTCATACTTTCTCCAGAATATTAGGAGGCGATCGTGAGAATCATCGTAATGATTGCCGAAATTATTCTCCAATGTGTATGAGGCTATATTTGTGTATGTTTTATTGGCACGACGGGTATATTTCGAAAGTGTGATTATTGATTTATGATGCGGAAATCAAACAATTGGCTATTACTGTTATCGTAATGTTTTTCATTTAGATTTTATGTGACACTAGCTCCGCGGTTTCACCCGCATACGTCTAGTTTCCGGTGGAATTTCGGGATGAAAAGTATCCTATGTCCTAACTCAGATCATGGTCTACCTATTTGCCAAATTTCATTCAAATCCGTTTAGCCATTTTAGCGTGAAAGCGTAACACAAACTCATTTTCGCATTTATAATATTTTTTAGGTTTGAATTTAAATGGTTTTGACGTAAAGTCATACTAAGGTTCGCTTGTACCACAAATCGTTCCATTTCTGTCAATAGTTGGAAGTTGAAAGAGGCAGAATGATGTTTTAGATAAGTACCTACGTTTAGCGTTAAATGTATAATTTTGTGATTGGTGGTATCATGACCTAACTATCTCATTGATAAAAACACAATGATGGAATTACTTACTACATGCGCGTGGAAGTCGGGAAATATCATCATATTTTCTGAGTTCCACGCGGACATAACCGCGGGCACAGCTCGTTGTTATTATGACGACGATGTTATGCTTTTATGAGAGAAACATGTGTTGTATAATCCACTATTATGGTACGGTAAAGGTAAACAATTAAGCGCATATTACAGAGGTATAATAGTCGGAATTTAGAAATACCACAGCTTGTAATAAAAGTGTTCCCAATTAATTACATTATCAATTTTACCAGGTCATTTCGATTCATACAACGGATGAGGTCTTGCAATAAATTCTCATCAAACAGACTTGACATCCGGCTGATAGCAATGTATCATACATTGATAGATACAATATTTTGCTTTAATATAATATGATGACCTATGGCACTGAAACGTGTTCTCTCACAAAGTCTAAAATTCACCCAAAGAGGAGAGAGGGCTATGCTTGGAGTTTCCCTACGTGATCGAATCAGAAATGAAGAGATCCGTAGGAGAACCAAGGTAACCGACATAGCCCAAAGAATTGCCAAAATTAAGTGGCAATGGACAGGGCACATTGCTCACATTGCTCGCCAGCAGTGGACGTCTTTCGGCTGAAATGATGAATATGAGCAAAGACAATTTTGCGGGTCTATTCTGTAAAAATATCACCGTGTAAACTTGGGTGAGTGAACTAAAGTGAGCTGTTAATTGTCAATCCCTAGCATCAGGCGAAATGACAGTTCATATTTTACAGACCATTCACTATAACTTCCCGTCTGTTGGCACCATTGTTTGTCAAGCTTAGTTTCAATACAATTAGACTGACAGAATAGTACTACCAAAGTTATAATGAACGGTCTGTAATACCTACTTCGGTATGAAAAATTTAAATCGATTTACAATTCTATTAAAATAAAAATAAAAACACAATACGATCGAAGCAAGTTAATAAAAAGTTAGTAATACATAACTAAACCAAACCGATCTGAAACAAGCCAGTGGTGCCAGACGAAACATTTAAAAGATCATGACTGTACAGTTTAAAAGGGACTCACAAATCTGAACCGAACTAAAAATAACAGCACTTTTAATCATCAGTCTTAGTCATTACTAATGAGTAATCGTCCTAAATTACATTGAAGACTGAAGAGTATCACGATAATATATTAATGGAACGGGCGTGCCTTTAGCATATGCAGCCAATTCGCTTAATGATGGCCAGGTTGAAACAACCCAGACATGCGATGTATTTGTATCTACTGAAAACTTGGGGCAACGGTCTTAAAAGCTTTTAAAATTATTGTAGTTAATAATATTAGTGTCTTTAAAAGGGAAAGTTTGACGTAGGTAGTTTCAAAGGAATAGCACTTGTAGTATGTAAACCTGTTTCTCGTTTCATGAGAGTATAATAGGTACCGTTGTGTCAAAATTAAGTACTAACTCTTATTATATCATGAATATTTTTACCTGGCTCACTCAGATCTGCGATAGCAGTTTCTACATCTGATCAAATCTGCCTGATATATCTTACAGATAACTGATTTACTGCATCAACTGATTCATTTCTATTAACATCTTTTCCAAAGTTTCCCTTTATATTTGGATAACATTCGTCGTCATTCCGACCATTAACATCAAAACTCATCACCTTGTTTACATTTCCAGTATTTCTACAGCCCATTTTACTTCCTATCCTGAAACTTCCAACGCTAATTTGTTGGTTTCCACGCTTTCCACCGGTGTAAGTGATATGGATTGATTACCGCGCCGCGTGCCGATCGCACCGCGAAGTTTGTACAACGCAAGGGCGCGGTTTCACGCCCGCAATTAAGACGTTCCACTGTTCTACAATAGAATTAGAAAGGTATAGACTGGACCACAAGTTTTTGGTGGACCTTGGCAATATAGTCCTTTTAAAGTTATCCTGTCTCTGAAAATAGCAACCCACTAGCAACCTTATCTTAACGAGAAAAAGATCACTGTGATTTTAAGATTTTCACAGTCTTTTCAATGGTAGCAACCCAACAACAACCTTATGACACTGATTTTGGTAATTATGCAGAATCAGAGGTAAAATAAATGTGAAAGTATCGTCAAGCAGAATAATAGTAGACTAAAGTAGAATTTTGTCACGGTAATAGGTAAGTTAGATGTACTATTATTAAATAGTAAATGGGAAAAGATTTTGGAAGGCTTTGCAGGGGATAAGACACTGCTGAAAGCTATGGACTAAGGATGGAACGACTCAATAAGTAAGTAGGTGAGTATATTGATTTTTGAAAGGTTATGCATACCCATAGCGGAAATTAATAAGACAACTGTATACAAGTTACTGACGTTAGATTGGATCGGCCACACACAGTTATAATATCCCAAGTAGGATTAGAAAATATTGCTTATTTTTAACTTTCCAATTTTGTTAGACCAATAAATCGATCACTTTTATTGCTTACATGAAAACAAAATGTAAAAACATTATGCACGATAAAACTGTGTTTTCCTTAATCGCGTTGCTGACGGAAACCCGACAATGCATCGACAATTTTAATTAACTAAACGATGATGGCATCCGTAAAACCGGTTCTTGAGTGAGACTTGTTTCAATTTAATAAATTAATACAGCATTTGTATGCACACTGATAATCCTTAGTAATAACTAAATTACTTAAATCCTTTTGCGTTGTTAGGACGATGCAAGTTCACTGTCGGCTTTTCCAAGTTTGATTTGTTCAATGCAAGTTGTGTTAGCGTCCTTTTTAAATAGCATTATCTTTTGTAAGGTTTCCTACAGTTCTGGAAATCAGCCTTGAATCTGTTGTCAAAGTTCATGTCGAATGATTGGCTCAACAATTTTTTGTTTTTATCTTTATTTAAAATTGTTAATATGAGATGCCTCGGAAAGCACGATAAGCCGTTGGTCTTGGCTGTAATTCGTGGATCTTTGACAGTCGTTACGGGTCGTCAGAAGCCCAAAAAGTCTGACAACCAGTCTTACCAAGAGGTATCGTATTCCCCAGTTACTGGGTTGTGGAGGTCAGATAGGCTGTCGCTCCATGTAAAAATACTGGTATTCAGCTGCATCCGGTTAGACTGAAAGCCGACCCCAACATAGTTGGGAAAAGGCTAGGCAGATTGATTGTTAATATGAGATGCTAGCTAGCTTTTCAAAAACCGTGTGTTCGTCTTGTAAAAACTGCTGCTTCTGTTGTATTAATATGGTTTTGAAACTTTTGTAACAATATGATATCTCATTATATAGCCACAGTTAAGTTAAGACGCACCTTTTAAGGCCGGTAGTTACTAATGTCACAACAGTTAAGATAAAATGCGTTGTTTTCAAGAATTTCAGTACAAATGTAGGTTCATTTAGATATCTAATGGTTTGGACTGGTTATTTATGGCTTACTTTAACTTGATACGAGGCAGTTTCGGCTATAAAGTGTAATTTCTCAAGGTTATTTAAACATAACGGTTTAACATCTCGTTGTGAAGGCTTTTTGTTGGTACCTACGTATGTAATTAGCGGTCAGTCAGAACTAGCGATGAGTCAGTTTACACCAAATTTAATAAACATCGCGAGTTTTAAGAAGTTTTTTTCCTATTTGGATGAAGGAACCAAATTAAATCGTGTTTTGTGCCATATTCGATTATTGGCCTTACCTACCCTTTATTTCTACGTCTTTCAATTGAAATGAATCAATATTGGTTGGTTGGTTCGCGGTAGTGGTTGGTTGGTTGGCGGTGGTGGTGGTTAGTTGGTTGGTTGGGGGTGGTGGTTGAGGTTGATAACATTTGATTAAATCCAACAGTACTAGCCCTAGTGGGAAAAATTATGTTTATGTGAGTGTAATTTGCCCCACCAAAATCAATTAGTGGGACACAGTCGACGTCAAAATTGACTAATCCTAATATTGGTTTTATTCGAAAGCAATTTTCTACATTAATCCAAACTGTGGATGACAACTTTTTATTAGAAACTAATAAATAAACCATTTCAAGCATTACAACTTGCTATATTTAAGTTTTTGCACAAATAACATTAAGGCGATACATATCGATCGTCTACGCATCTTCCGGATACGGTGATGAGAAATCTAAGCAGTTCCTAGTACCGACAGATCATGTTGGCACGGTTTATAGTCACAAATACCTATCTACCTAATTACAGTGGTATGAAAAGAGTGCACAGGTGGTTAGTCCTGGCTTTTTGCCTAAGAGCATAGATGTAATAGCCCATGTAATTTATTTAGGACAATAATATTATGGTTGTCACAAATTGATGCGAGGTAAAATTAGGAAAATATACTACTACTATATATATTTCGTGACATTTACATTTTTCTCTCTTCATTTCTTACATTGCGCATTTACATGCGGGCTCACAATTTTAGAAATAACCTTCGGAGGATTACGATGTTTATTAATAAAATTTCAAAATTAGAACGCATCGCTAACCAATGGCGAAGCGTTATTTTTAGCGCCTCTTGCGTCATCTTGCAGACGATTTGCTGTCAAGATTTGAGTCGGCAATGTTCGGGTCGACGGATTTTGACGTTTGGATTGCATTGCGCGTAGGCAGAAGAATATAATCGCCCTGCTTTATAAGGGCAGTGATTATGCATCAGCATTTTGATTTGAAAATTAATATAGCTGGTTCTTCAATCTAAAATTAAAGTTTCAAATCATGGTAACAAAAGATGGTAAGACAGATTTTGTAAAATTTTTAGCTCTAATAAATATTATTATTTTGGTATTAAGGTAAGTATTCATCTAAACCGTTAGGTATTTTAATTTCAAGTCAATGTGACAAGGTTAGACTTAAAATAGTCAATGACTTTTCAGTATGTAACAAAATACTTCAATTTTTCTCAAAACAATATCTAATTTGCAAGACAATGCTATTTCGTAAGACATTGTGTGCTTGAAAACAAAAACCAGCGTCTTTGTAGGATTTTCTACCGCATAGAACACCCTATGCCCTACATTCTTACACATGTCTAATGAATGCTAACTATTCAAATTGGTAAAATCGACCTACATTGAGCGTAAATAAATAAACCTACAACGCAAAATTAGCAACTAACAATCGGCTGTCGAAATATTGTAGGTTATTTGAATACCAACTGATAAAAATATTTATTAATTAGGAAAATATTAACTGAAACCTTATCACAACCGGAACCAGTTAATCTGTTTTGTTCGTAACGTTATCAATTTCAACATACCTTTTAACAGAATTTAGTGTTAGTTAGCACTTTAGCTAAATAAATACTTACTTACAAACTTAATTAGTAATTTAAATGCCATACGCGTGATTTATCAATATGCACATACATTTTTGAAAATATTCTAGCCTGACTAGGCTAAAATTGAATACCTAACCTTCGGAACAAGATTGATGTTAAAGAATCCTACAAATATTACAACACGTCAAAGTATGTACAATTTTGATGTATCAAATAAAGACAACTTATAAAATAACTAAAAACCAATTAATTCTGACATAATATTGCAGCTTTTGCAAAAAATAACCTTACCAAATCGATTACCTAATTCTTTGCTGTCAATACAAAACAATATACCGTTTTACAATTGCAACAATCAACAATTACTGTAGGTAGTGCAACGGTCGTGCAACAATTTCGATGTTACATTACATAATCAGTGCAATCTATCCTACTGTAAGAGTTACCATCTCGATTTGTCCGGCTTTGTCATTTGTCCGGACTTTTAACATTAGGGAATATATTTTAGAAAACAAAAAGTTAAATAAATCGTGTCAAAAGAAAGAATTAGAAGATAAATGTCCGGCTTTTTGACAGGACTTTTCAAATTTCGCAATGGTAACCCTAACTACCTGTAAATATGGCATACCCGACGTTAAGAAAAAGATCGACTTTCAAGAGTGTCGTCCCTGTCTCTTCTACCTGCGTGACAGTCTCTTTTTACAAAAATCTTTTGGCCCTTAAAAGATATTGACAGGGGGCGTTGTTGGTAAACATTTTTATGATATTGTATTGAAAAAACAAGTTGGCAGCGTTAGTTACGGTTTTTGCCACGCGCTAAGATCCTTGTACCGATACATACTTTCTACTGCCGTGTCTAGACATTCCTAGTTCTATCCTAGGCTAGGAGAGTTCGTCCTTGACAAGTTAACAGCGCGATAATCACAATGGCATCGCTACGAATGTTCGTTTTTAATTATGTTCTATTTGTTTGACTTTGAAAACTTCATTTTGAATAGTTTAGCAGGGTAGTATGTCGGCACACCTGTATTTATTATTCGATTACTAGATACTTATTTATCATTTTACTTCGGTGGAGTCGTAGGTAGGTAAGTGGAACTAGATACTGGTGTACTTATTTTAACATTAAATAGCAAACAATTTTCCTGTCAAACCTTCCTAGGTTTCGTGGAAAATATCCATCAAAGTGATTTTGAATGGATCGCAAACTTGCAATTAACGCTGAATCATTTCTTATGGATTTAAGAGGCCATGATGAGAGATCAAAAATCTATGCACATTTTGCATAATATTATTAAAAATATTGAATCACTACTTATGCTTGTTTATCTTCAATCGCCATCAAAATATCTTGATAATACCAAAATTAAGCTAATTACAAAATTAAAGCTAAGTCCCACAATTTTAAAATTTTCTTGTCAAGCTGCCAGGTGCCAGCCTAATTAAAAAACTACCTAAAAATTCAATTAGTTGTTTGAACAAAGTTTTACCTTAGCAAGTCTGCGACCACGAAAACATGGAAATTGCGACTGCAGATGTAATTTAGAACCACAAACCACGGCCTTGTATGTCGGAGCTGACAAATTAACCAAACTCCTTGTAATTGCTACTAATGATGGGTACATTATTTCTAAGGCTGTTTTCTGTTCGAGTTTGCAACGAAACAATTTGCGAAAGCTTAACTAAAGTAGAGACAATTGATTTAATTTCCATGATTAAGCTTAATTTTCGGTAGGTAGTATTTAGCGTAGGTGGATAAATTGTTTTTCTTAAATGGCATTTCAGTCATGGATTACTAACTATTGTTTTAATAAAATTTATTTTTATAAAGTAGGTATCAAATGTTTGGCCATATTTTTCAATTATGTTTAAGTTCCATGCCATCAAACGGGCAAAAATCTAGACTCCGAGCTGCAACTGAGAAATTCCTGATTGCTCAGCTGTAGCATTTGCGACCACTAGACCAACGCATCAAAATGAAGTGTGCAAATGTAGTATGAGTGTTTGGGTTAGGTATAGACCTGTCACTATTCATGCACTATTGACATCCTTAACCCAGTTTGATATGACGTAACGTTTGTAAGTCCTTTTAGGTAAGCTCGTGACTAGAGATTACAAGTCATACTTATTTATACACACCTAACAAATAATAACTTGAGTTTTCAATCGATTCTATTATCGTAAAAAGTAAACAAATTAGATCTAAATATGACTACAGACACAGATCGAAAACGAAATTATTTTTCGGCCGATAACCGGAAACGGTTTTTTTTTTAAAATAAATAATCGTTTATTTAGGTATACTTAAAATAAAGGTGTTTACAATTTTTTTAGATACCTGTACAATCTACCTTAAATTAGGCATGCAAACATTGAAAGTAATTACAAAAAAACATGTCAGTCAAATAAATGTTTTTGTTTGTTTATCATACAAAAACTTCGGGCATTTTCTATCGATCTCTATATAGGGCCAAAAATTTTATTGACCCTTCGCTAGTACGTGACACAACCATCCAAATTGGATAGCCCCAACTATGTTGTACAGCGGAAATACCGCTCCCCATTTGGCCCAACTTCCTCTCTAGTCCTATAGGTAATCCTAGCTGTATTTCTATTAATAAAGCCATAGGGAAAAACAGTTGCAATATAAGCAGCATGTATTTTTGTCGTGTGTTTCCTCTGGCTTAATCGCGTGATGATCTCACCGTTCGAAATTTGCACAGATTACAATGAACTCTGCATTTATGTGTGGATAAACTTGGGTGTGCTGATAAATGTTTTATTTAGAGATTTAAACTAGATACGCTAGACTGAATGCCGCTAAAGAGCCTTAGCTATAATAGCAGACGCACGTTGTTGGTTCTTGGGTCCCCGAAACGATCAATTGCAATTGTTAATAAAAATTGATAATTGCAAATGATGAAAGTATGGACCCTGCACCAATTTGTGAAGCAGTCAAGAGTGTATGGGACACTCTCTTGTTTTTCATCTATCAAGTGTGCTTCCTATTAAATAAATTAGTTAGATAAAGTTAATTGCCCTTGTTATCATTTCATTATAATTGCAATTCATATTTATTATTTTTCAATTTATATTAATTTTTATCAACAATTGCAATTTATCGTTTCGGGGACCCTTAAATCGTAACTTATTTTTGCAAGGGCCAAAGTCAACAATCAAGGTAGATTATTTACATATTTGTTACTTTAACTAATACTTGCACATTAGTGCATATCGTAGGTAGGTACATTTAGGGCAAAAAAAAAATACACAATGTTATAAAAAATATCAAAGGTTGATACTTCACGCCTAATATTCCCGATAAATTTCCCCCGTTATGTTGCTTAAAATCACAATATTTGAGCAAAGATTTGAATAAATCTTGAAGAGAGGTTATCTACTTAGCACAGATTGATAATAATCTTACCTCCTGAAGTGACATATTAGTAGATTTATCACACTGTGATCCCGTGACACATTTCCCTTATCACATCACAATAAAAAACACGATCATATCTCACATTTGACAATATCATGGCACCAGTGACTGATTTAGCACTGCACTACTTATTTAAATACACTTTTTTAATGTACTCATTTACATAATTTGTTTATGTACCCACTGACGATGGATAAAAAGAATAATTAAAAATCGAAGGTTTTACCGATTCGATAAGCCCGTAATTAAAATAAATATTATATTCATTACTTTATTTACATTTGAGGGTAGTGTTATTTCTACTTAATTAACTAAATATTTGTTTTGTTCGTTAATATTTATTTTTCAAAATAAACATACGACTCCCGCCATTTCCCTGGCTCACTGCGCCGGCACTGGCATCACTGTTAAATTCAATTTGAATGCGGAATTCAAATTTTCAAATTTGGAACATCGCTTATAATGGAGTCACGGCCGCGTTCCAAGGTCGACATTGTATGCAGTTGCTGCTTCTATCGCTTAATGATCAAATGAAATTATGCATAGTCAACAACTTTAGCATTGTTTCACTCAGCGAGTGTGTGACCTTGGCTGTTATCGATTTTGGCACTTCGGATTTGGTATTTTCGATTATTCGAGTATGTTTTCGAGTTTGTTCGTTTGTTTTTGCGCGTGTTTGTGCAGACGTCCTTCGTGGTGGACGCCCGCGAAGCGACTGGCCCGCGGTTGGCTGAACGCATTATCACACACGTTATCAGCGCGATTTTATTGTGACTGTTCAGAAAGTTTCACTTCATTAACTCGCCTTATCAAATGTTTTTGCACTTCGAAGTGCTATGATGGAAACTCATTATAATGACAGGATTCCGCTAAATTTTTCAGTCGATTAAACTGAATTTAGCGACGCATTTAGTGTTTTTGCTGGATAAAAAGTTTGTAATGAAGTTAATAGCCGTTGTCAGTGAATTTCTATCAGAATCAACTTGTTATAAAGTTGTTTGAACTTTTAACTTTAAAGTGCTTTCAATAACTTAGTCATTGGATTTGTTTTTAACACGCGATTGTTGTAGTTTTTTTGTTAAGGTGTTGATTATTTTTGTTATTCAGGAAACAACCTAACCAATAGTAACAATAATACTATGTAAACAGGCTTGTTTAATAATAGTAGGAACCTAATGAATGAATGATTCATTATTCTTATACAGGGTGACAGGGACATCAACGCACAACCCTACCTACTCGGTCAAAATGTATGGAACAGCTGTCTTTAATAACCATCGATAAATTTCAAGGCAGTTCCAGAATCATGTACTGAATCCATGGCCACAGGCTGTGCGTCAATGTCCCATGCCACCCTGTATTTGAGTGTATCTTTCCTAAATTCTCATGTTTTTTGGCCAAAAACACTACGGTTTAGTTAACTGTTTCATGCAAATTTAGCGGTTCAAACACCGTTGTTTCACGCAACATACCTCTACGTACAACCTACATGAAGTTATTTTAATAAAAAAAAGTTTTTATTTTTCACTTTTTAGTTGTGGTACCTACTTCACAAAAATTCGAATACCACCTACCTGCTATGTAAATAACAGTGAGAGGAAGTTATCATAATATCATCCAGATAGGCTAAGTGGGACAAATAATTATTATTGAAGCTTGCTCAAAAACTACCCAAGCAAAATTAATAAAAAAAATATGGGACTCTGAAGCATGACCTATAAAACAAAAAAAAAATAATTAAAATCAATTCATAATTCGCGGAGTAATCGCGTAACTAATCTCCTTTTTGAAGTTAGTAAAAAATATAAATAACTTAAAAGGTATTCCTAAGCTTGAACAATTTGGAAATTATAATGATAGAACGATCCTAAAGGTATATCCTATGATTTTTCTGGCCTCATCAATGAACAACGAAGATTAAAAAACTGTGGGTTGAAACTGATCAACCTTTAAACTTTACTGATAGAATAATAACTAATTAATAAATATACGCGGAAACCAATTAGAAATATTATAATTACCCGTCATTAAATAATTACTCCTATCAGTTACCTTTTTCTCAGCTCATTGTTTTGAATATCATCAATAAATAAATTAGGAGCCTAATGAATTCTGGGAAAGTATCACTTCAGTATATATCTGACAACAGTAGAATAATGATTAGGCATTATTCTGCTGACCCCCGATTTCGCGCATTTAAAGACAACAAATTATCAATTAAGTTAACCGTACAATATTCCGTGATTTTTGGGACAAAGAATAACCCAACAACAAAATGAAAATAAGAAGTTAGAAAGTCGGAAAAAAAATCTTTAAAAAAAACACGATTGTTATTTATCACATTACCTACGGAATCCTAAAAACTAGATTAAAACTAAACAATCGCACTTACTTCACAGCACTTACAAAACATTGGTGCACTATCGCACTTGCACGTTCAATGTCATTGGCGTGACTGATGACATCATGCGCACGCGTAGTCGTAATAAATCGCTGTCATATTTGGCAGCCGCTGACAAGTGCGACAACTATCGATATGCATCAAGTAGGAACGGTCGTATACCCCATTAAATTAGTAGTGATGTGGTTTGCGAATACATCGATTTAAAGCAATGATTTCTAATCTCAATGGGTATTTGTACATATCAGTGATCAGGCATTTTTTGTAATTTGCTATCTATCATAATATTATCTACGAGTATCATGTGTATCAAGATAAAAACAATATACTACAAACGCACTTTATTATGAAATTATGAATAACGTTACTAGGAATATCAAACTTAATTCGTTATTTTGAATTAGACCTACTGGAAATACAGGGCGATATCCTCAGAAATTAGATTTCAAAGTCCAACCTGATAATAGTCAGACTTCCCATTCCTTCGTTGACTTTTGTATAATTTTAATTACCTACAGCGTTTTAACTTATGACAAAGAATAATAAGAAATCCGATCCGTGTTTACCTACTTTAAAAATAAAAGTCTGCGAGGTGTCTCCGAGATACCCTTGAGATAATTAATCTGCTTTTATGAACACTAAACAATATTTTCTGCACCTATTTTAATAACAGTTTTCTATAAGAACGATTGCGTAAGTCTAGTAAATAACAAAATATGCAATACAAATATTTGTCCTATGAAATCCTTGCAATTTCTCACTGAACAGAAATTACAGAATATAATCTTCAACAAAGAAAATTATTTGCGACTTATAGAGATTTATAAAAAGTTTGGTGTTAAGTGCATAGACCTCTATGTTCCAACAAAAAGTGGCAGTGCCACGCCCGCACACTAATTGTATAATAAAGTGTACAAAAAAGTGCTGATAGGCGTCTGATATACAAATAAAGCTTTTTGTTGATCGTGTATGATTTTTCCGAAAATACTTTAGACGCATTTTATGGCCATGTCCATTTTTAAAAATGTCAGTTTTAAAGTTAAACATAGTTTTGGCCAGATTTAAGAAAATAAATGATAGGTTGCTAACCCGTTCTTCAAGCACAATACTTGCATTGGATATTGTCTATAAAATGTAAAAAATATGACTCCTAAATGGCCAGCTGTATTTTATAATGATAATACAAATTAGTATGGCGTTACACCCAAATTCAGTAAAAAAAACTCGTATTATTTCTTCTTATTATAAATATATTCATAGGTCTCGAGTTCGAACCCAAGGCACCTCTGACTTTTCGGATTCATGTGCGTATTGTATAATTATCACTTGCTTCAAAAACGATGAAGGAAAACATCGCGAGGAAACCGGCTGAGAAATGCTTGAGAGATATTCCTTGACGGCATGTGAAGTCAAATCAGAGGCCCATGAGCGGCTTTAAAACTTTGACACCAGTTTACTCACTAACCACGACGAAAAGAAGATTAAAATCGCAAAAACTATTAACACTCGTGTGACACACGATACTACGAAAAACTCGTGCGAATTTCCCATTTAATTTAGAAAAGTGCAACTACTGAACATGTTTATATGCCCAACCCCCTGAGAGATAGCGTGATAGTATTTTACAACTGAAACAAGGGAGCATCGACCTTAATTCATTAGTTAGGTGCGGTCAGTAGCGTGAGTCATGGTCGTGGGTTCGAAGCTTTGTTTGCGTTATTCTTATTGATTTTTGGGTGTATCCTAAGTTGAGTGCTTAACGGGCATCTAGCGGTAGTAAAAGAGTAGTTACGATTAGTGTATGTGCTCAGAATAAATATTCCGAAAATAAGTTGTTAAGAAAAACTATATCTGGTTTTGGAAACTAAGCCAACGTCAGCTAAGTAAATAAGGTTAGGAGAGTTGATCATTGTTGAAATAAGATGTTTTTTTTTTTGCCCAAAGCATTTTCGTGAATTCGGATACAGCCACGAATCTCCTTTTATACATAAGCGATCGAAGATTTCAGATTACTTAATTTAAGTATTTGGAGCCTGAATCGAATCCACGATCCAAATCGGTGAAAGCCGATTTCTCAAAGTAGTCACAATGGTGCCGATTCCCTTGTTCACAAACTAAACTAAAATTAAGTTCAGTGCATCTTTTTCTTTCTATTTCATTAAGAAAAGGACAGAAGATAAATTTTAGTTTAGTCCTGTCAAATTAATCATCTCCATACAAGTTTAAACGTGATTAAAAACTTGCCGATTAAAATTACGTCAATTTACGTCAAGCGCTGATTGATTTGACAGGACTAAACTAAAATTTATCTTCTGTCCTTTTCTTAATGAAATAGAAAGAAAAAGATGCACTGAAGTTAAATTTAGTTTAGTTTGTGAACAAGGGAATCGGCACCACTGTAACAAGACAAAACATATCCATAACCTTTAATGATACCTTGGACTATAACAATCAACACTAAGATGCTATCAAACAGCCTTACCTTCCTACTATTAATACGGTTGTAAATGTCAGGCTGGTTCTACAAACAGTACCTAAGCTTTAGAGCTGTATCTACAGAACACCGTTACTATATGGTCTGGGAGGTCGTGTCCGGGCTATAGTTACTTATTTGCTTATCGCTAAGCAAGCAAGTAAATAATTTTTTGAGCTAAGCCGAAGTTTTAAGGTATTTAAATGTTCGGAAGTTTTCTGAATTTTCCTCGTCAAGTCAATGTTAAATTTTTGTGAAAATTCCGAAAATTTCCGAATTTTTTACGCAAAACAGAAGTAATGTGTTCACTGTTCTTTGTTGCCTTTATTTAAGTTTAAGTGACTTGTTACGATTATCGAAATACGACAGATCTTTTTGCACGTTTGACAGTGATATACACTTTTTTTTAACAATTATCTACAAGGTTTATCCTCAATCCAATTTTGTCACTGACTGGTGAACCTCTTCAGCTAGCCGGACATTTTTTTTCGTGGCTACTACTTAAAATTTTCTATATAAACTTATCCAAAACCCATAACTCGATTTCCTATAGCTGACCTTTAATTAATACTGTGTAACCAAAACAAAATGTTGTGGTGCAAAACCGCGTATTGAGATTTTAAAGACTGTCAAGAGTCAATCTAAATTTTTTCATAAACTAGAACCATCCTTTGTTAACACCACCCAATAAATTCCTAGAGTAAACAATATCAACTCCATTCGCTGAAAATCAGTAAGCCTAATGCTAGTACTCACTTGTGCAGTGTTGGGCGCGTCATCAGGTCGCAGCGCGTGTACTGTCGCCTCCTGGAACTCGGTGAAGGCGCGCACGGCGGCCGCAGCGTCGCGGTAACGCTTCCATAATTCCACGGCTTTGTGGTACCTTGGAAAAACGAAATAAATTAGAATTAAAAAAAAATATACAATAGACGTGGATATATTTCGTAACTTGTCCCTCTTAACTATTTCTAAAGAGCCATAAAAAACTCCTGAAAGAAATCGACACGTGTTTCACCTCTCAACGAGGCATCCTCAGGATGACGATTGACTTGTCGCGAACGTGAACACGGCGTGTTGCCACACCGAGCGCTGAACGCAGAGCAAGGTCACGCCTGAATCAATTAACTAAGTTAGAATTGTTAAGATTTGATTTTGAAAGGAAGTCAGTTCGTCATCCGAAATTGACCGAAACTTTTGGAAAGGGTGTGGGAACTATAAGGGTCAATATCTGGAAAAACTTCGGAAGGCCTTTACCCAGCTGTGGGACAGTATCGAATACAAAGAAGCGAAACGGTAATGGTGAATCATTAGGTAAAACAACAATGCAAATAACTGAAATATAACACTGTAGAAATTCAGTTTCAATAACGATGATCCAAAGACTTAGGTATGTGGTTAATTCAATGAACAATTAAGTGATACAAAAATATTCAATAAAGCGAACCATGAATCTATCTAATTTTCAAAGTACATACATAAACTTATGCCTTCTTCCCATGGGGGTAGGCAGAAACTACAGAACGCCACCTGCTACGATCCTTACATACTCCTTTTGCCTCGTTTACGTTCATACATCTGGTCATACACGCACACCGGTTGTGAGTACTACGCACCTGGCCTTTCTGAAGAACATCACCAATAAGGTCAGTATAAGTACAGTCCGGTCTAGTTTTCAAAGTGTCCTTTAAAAACTACATACATACCTATAATAATTATGTAAGATTTGTTGAGGATCGGCTGAAGGCAATTTGAATCAAATTTTACTACAGTAACTCGAACGCCTAAATAAAATATTAAGGTTATGTCCGCAGTTCGCTACAGGTAGTTTTATAATTCCAGCAGGCGCTTTGGTACTTACTTGTCACACAGTTGGTTCAGGTTGGTGCACGTGTGCTCATACGCCGCGGCGGCATCGTCGAGTTCCCTCCGGAGCCCGGCCGCCACGGAGGGCTCGCTGGAGGCCTCCAACGGGGCCGCGGCCGCGTTCAGCTCGCCCACCAGCTCACCGCTACGACGGGACAGCGACTCGCTTAGGGTCTGTCAGAGAAAATAAACGGTTAGATGTTTTTTCAAATAATGACGGTGGTATTCCGCGAAGGGAAAACAGCAAAGATTTACACCTAGATTTCGCCAGTATATACTCTGAATAGGTAAACCCTGCAAGCTTCAGAAACCGTCTCAGGATTCCACGCCCAGCAGTAGTTTTTTGAAGTTATCTGTCAGATGTAACCGGAACCTATCCAAGGTTGGCGAAAGAGATTCGCGATTCCTCAAGAAAATAACGTTTTACAAAAGAGCCTTGGAAAATAAGTTAGCAAGAAATAGCACAGAATCGTAGCCGGTAGAAAGAATGGTGAGTTACTTTGTCCGGAAGTGGAATATATTACAACGAACTAATTGTTATTACTTGTGATATTAACATACATATCATTACGCCTGTAACTCCCGAAGGGATAGGCAGAGGTAGCACACCCACATTTCGCCAGTTATGTTTAAGTCCCATGTAATAGGGGGCGAGCCTATTGCCATCAACCGGGCACAAATTCAGACTCCGAGCTGCTACTGAGAAATTCCAGATAGAAAAACCCAATGACACGATGCCCGACCCGGAAATCGAACCCAGGACCTCATGCTCCAGCAGTAGCGCTTGCAACCACTAGACCAACGAGGCGACTGCCTCGTTGATATTTATTGCTATAATCTATACTAATAATAACATACTAATAATATCTAATGAAGTAATACTAATAATATCTAATATTCTAATAATATTATAAAGAGGTAAAATTTGTTTATAAGTTTGTATGTAGGGGTAATCTCCGGAACTGCCAGTCGGATTTAAAAAAATATTTTTGAATTGGATAGCCGATTTCTTGAGCAAGGACGAAGTCGCGGGCAGAAGCTAGTAATATAAAAAATCTAAAATAAAGCCACGCACCTCAAGTTTCTCAGTAGCCTTTAGCAGCCTGTCATAGTCCACTTGGCCCTGCACAGTCAGCAGCTCCACCATATAGTCGGCCTCTCGCACCGCGCCCTGCACCAGCTCCAGCTGGCGCTCGAACCGACGCCACAGATGGAGTTTAGCGCGGAGGCGGGCGCTGAGGTCGCTGCATGCTGCTTCTAGTTCTGCGTGGGTTTCCTGTTAAGTGAAAGAAAGGTTTTTATAAATATTCAAAAGACTTTCTTAAATGCCTTGACGTCGCCACTTAAAAAGTGCTAGACAGCATGAGACTTAACGGCGACTTTAACTAAAATGCGTATAAATTTCATTATTTTCGTAAACAAACAATATTTACCTGCAGAGCAGAGATGTCTTTTTCGACGCCCGTAGGCGACACGACAACACGCAGACTGGTCGGTAGCGTGTGCAGCGACTGCCTCAACACCAGAATGTCCCGCCATTGTGACGCCAGCTCTTCAATCAACTTATCACAGTTCTCCGAAGCTCGTTCCACCACATCACTGCCCAACCTTTCAGCCGTTTCACACTCCTCAAGCGTTAATCTAGCTCTGCGCTGACTCTTCTGGCATCTGAGTATACCAGCTTGAACTTGCATGATCTTCTCCTTTAACAACATGCTGCGTTCAAGCTCTTCGGCTATCTGGTCATCGAGGATACCAGACTGGGTGAGTAAAGCACCAACGCGTTCAGATTCGGCGGTGGGTAATAGAATCAGCCTTCCGAGTTCGTTCTGTATTCTGTCTATACGGCCAGTCATGACTTGCAGTCTTTCAATATACAGATTGAGTTCGTCTTCGCTCTTAATTACACCTTTGAGGGTGTCTAATGATGCGCGGAGCTCTCTTAGTTCTTCTTCAAGAATGTTTAGCTTCTCTCCTGAGGATACATCGCGGTCTGAGATGTTTTGAATGGCAGTTGAGTGGATGTTATCGATCTTGGATGCCAAGTCACCCCATTTGTCTTCGATCTTAGAGAAGAATTGCCTCTGTACCATTTCGTCAGACACTGGTAGAATTTCTAAAGCCTTTTCGAATTGAACTCCTGATTCGTTCTTTAAGTTGTTGTAAACTTCATGTTGTGCCTTCAGTTCCCAGAATCTTCTGAGGTTGCCAGTGGTTGTAATGTTTTCTGGTGTAATGAATTCTAGTTCTCTGTTGGCAATCTTCATCCATCCTTCAATCCTGTCGATTAGAAGGTCGTATGTCACCCAGTTTTCTTTGAAAGCATTTAATCTTGTTAACCTGGAATCCACATCCTCCTGTAACTTCAACAATGTGTCTAGTGCTACGGAACATTCGGTTTCTAAACCAGAACATACTATCAAGTTCTGTAGGCTTTCGGTGATGGATAGGAGACGCAACATCTTGGCGTAATGATGAGACACATCCAGACTTATAGACTGGTACAGGTTGATGTACTGTTCGTGATCTCTTGAAGTGACATTGCTCAAATCTGGGACTCTTTGTTGAGCTACAACCAGCCATTGACGTTCTTCCTTCATACCATGTTGGAGTAGCGACCATCTAGATGCTGCTAATGTCATTTGTTGAGCTCTGCTCGCAGCCCTATCGATGATAACTGTTGCTCTATCGTGTAGAGAATTGTGTAGTGACGAATATTTAGCTCTTGTTTCACTGTCTAGGTTGTCTTCTAATGACTCAAGGATAGCTCTACAATGGCTTAGATTTACGAAGAATTTCCTGTGTTTTTGAATTTCCTCATGTAGGTGGTCTAAGTCAGAAACAATGATCTTTCCGTCCAGCAACGCTTCTGCGACATCAGTAATCTGACCAAAGTCCTGCAGAGTCTGTTCATATTCTTCTGCTAAAGAAGCAAGTTGTAACAATCTGTCTCTTTCAGTATTGATAGTGTTCTCAACTTGTTTGGTGTCATCGTCAGCGTTATACAATTTAGTTGGACACTCCCTCTTGGGGTTTGCTTCGACAAGACTGCGACATCTCTTGAACATTTTCCTGATAGTCACGAAATTATCCAAGTTGCTTGTTTCGATTGCATCTAACTTCTCCAATTTCTGTTGCGTTGGTATTTCCGACAGTACGATATCGTCTAGCGTATTTTTCACTGCCTCGACATCGTCGCTGAGTTTGTCCGTGTCGTGTAAGAATTTGATCCATTCACTTTCCACTTCTTTCACTTTGACCGAGCTTTGACTGTTCAAAGTATTAACCGCGTCCACTTGACGCGTTAACGTTTCGATCAAAGTAATGATTTCTTCGTTCACTTCCGTCACTTCAATTATGTGTTTTAGGTTTTGAACGTGGTTTTTCAGTGACTTAAGGCGTTCGGTTTCTTCCGTTGACTTTACACCACTCACAGTCTGTCTCTGGATCTTGTATTGTATTTCTTCTAACCAGATTGAAATGGTTTCAATAACTATGATAACGCTTCTTTCTGTTCTGGTTGGATCATTGTTTTCAATTGAATTCTTAACTTCATCTAATTCTTTGTTGACGACAAGGTTGTAAGATTGTTCTACTGACGGTTCTAACAACGCAACAGTCATGGAATCGTCCGGGATGGTCTTCTGTTCAGTTACTGATTGCGTTCGCTTTTCAAGAGCATCTAATAGTCGAGCCTTTTCTGACTTTTGAGGTATGATAGTCTTGCTGGGTGATGGTGATTTGGATTTCGACCGTTGTACTACATCAGAGTAGGTCAATTTATGTTGAGTTTGCTTTGGCATCGTCGGACTGGCTAGTTGAGAGATACCCTCATCTATTGAAGAGGAGTCCCTAAGTGACATTTCTTCGCTAGTCGGTGTTACAGACATAGAAAGTTCAGTGTTGATAAGATCTGATAGACTCTCGGGTGATTGCAATAGAGGTGATTCTGTCTTCTTCTTGGATTTCCGTTTCCTCTGTTTGTATTTGTCACCCAAAATGGACTGAGGAGGTTCTTCAAACGAGCGTTCACTTTCAATAAAGTCTGTAGTAGCTTGAGGAATTGTGATTTGAGCTCTGAGGTGAACTTCATAAGGTTCATCCGTGGAGGTGGAGATAGAATCTTCAGAATAGACCCTGGGTGATGTTTGTTGGGTGCTGTCAATTGTGAAGACTTCTCGTCTTTCCAGGTCTTGTACTGGTATTGGCACTGGAGCTAGTTCCACAGGTGGTGATCTTGGAGACGTTTGCTGTGTGCTATCCACTGTTATAACTTCCTTCTTTGGTGGTTCAATCACGGGTGCAATCACAGGTACAATCACGGGTTCAACGACTGGTATTGGTTCAGGTTCTTGCTCTATAGGTGGTGATGGTACTTTAGGTACTTCCACCACTTCGGGTAGCTGTACAATTGGCTCAGGTTCACGAGGAGTAGTCTGCTGAGAAGTTTCAACGGTTTCAATCTCCTTTAGTTCAAGTTTCGGAGCTTCTACCTCTTCTCTTGGTGTCGTTTGCTGTGTACTGTCAACCGTGATGATTTCTTCCTTGATTTCAAGTGAAGGTACTTCTACTGGTACCTCTATTACAGGCTCTGGTTCAGGTGTATCAGACTGAGTGAAAGTACTGACAAGTGGGACCTCTGGCGTTTGCATTCCCATCTCAGTTAACTCCTTCTCTTTGATAGGAGTAGTCGATGTTCCTTGTTCTGTAATCTCTTGTTGAATTGTTTGAATATCAGTTTCAGTCGTCTCTACTACAACTTCAGTACTCTTTTCGTCCTTCTGTACTACAGGTAATGGAGATGTTTGAATTTCTCGTGATTCTCGAATAATTTCAGGTGTTATAGATTTTTCAATGACAACAGGTTCTTCAACAACTGGTGACGTCTGTGAGAACTTTTCTTCAGGAGTGAAGATATCATGTGGAATAACCTGAGTTGTGGCTTCAAGTTGTATGATTTGTTCAGGAGTTTCAGACCGACTTGTTTGAATTTCAGTATCTGACATTAGTTTTTCTACTACAGTCGTCACTTCTTCGATTGTTTGTGTGTGAGCTTCTTTATCTTCTACTGGCGTTGTTTGTGTTATGACTTCGCTCATAGATGTAGGTGTTGTCTGCAGCTCAATGTCAGATGTTTCAGGTCTTGGTACTTCCTCGATAGGCTCAGTTTCTTCAGGAGATGTTTGAATAGAGTATTCTTGGGTTGCAATTTCTTCGACTACTGGAACTGGGAATTTGAGAATCGTTCCTACTTCTCTTTCAGCAGTCTCTGGACTGCTTTGAACGCATTCTTCTACGATTTTAACTGTTGTTATGTCGGAAGTTTCACTTATAGTGTGGTATGATTCATCTTTCGGAGATGATGCTTCGACTTCGGTTCCGAGTTTCGGACTTTCAGGTTTAACTTCTGGTTCTGGCTCTGGTTCCACCACAGGTTCAATTTCAACATCAGGTTCTGAAGGAGACTTTGCTGGTTCAACAGGAGTCTTCTTCTTGCGTTTCTTATCTCTGCCCTTCTTTGAGGGTTCTAGCATTTCTACTGGTGTTGTCACAGTAGTGTCATCAGTTTCAGTAGTTGTAATTATTGGATATGCAGTTTCCTCACTAACCCCATGAGGCTTTCGTTTCTTGTGTTTCTTCTTCCTATCAGGTGTAGCTATTGGTCCTAAAGAAATGTCTTCAGCCTCATATCCTCGTTCTTCTGAGATAGTGAGAGATTCTGATTCAACATACGAGTCTTCAATAACAGGTATTGCTGGTTCTTCAATTGAAGGTTCTTCTGGTGTTATCTTTTTAGGTATTTGAGGTTCCTCAATAACAGGTTCTTCAGGTGAAGGTTCAATGACTGGTGAAGGTACTTTGAGCGGTTCTAATACCTCTTCTGTTGGTGTAGGAGATTCGCGTGGTGGTGATGTGGGAAGTTCCACATAGTGACTGAGAGATGAACTGTCAGACGCTGCAATACTCTTGTCAGTTTCAATTTCAGTCGACTCGCTGGTAGTTGAACCGGCCTTATGCTTCTTCTTCTTTTTACTCTTTTTAGGTTCTTTAACTGATTCTGGTGTGACTTCTGCTTTAGGTTGCTCGGCTACTACGTCAGCCACAGGAACTTTGACTTTTTCTTTAGTGATTTTAACTTCACTTGGCAGAATCACTTCAATGTCTTTCTTCACAACGATTGGTTCAGCTTCAAAATCTTCAACCTTTAAGTCATATTGTACTTTAGGTTCCACCTTCTTTGCTTCACGATATTTAGTCAAAGACAATGAAATATCGACTGTTTGTTCAGGTTTGTCAGTCTGTGTAACTTGGGTATCAGGTTTGTAACCTCTCAGATCAGTATCCAGCCGTTCTGATTGCAGCAACATTGAAACGTCGTATTTAGTACCAGGTCTGTCTCTCAAAGGTTGTGCAGGACCAACGAATTCAGTTGTTTGCGATGGAACATCTTGTTTTTCGGGCTGGTCGAACGTCATCAAGAGTTTGTTGACACTGTCAGATGAACCTTGGACTTGGGGCTCGTACTGTCTAATATAGGACATTTCTGGTGCCACAGGAATTTCAGTGACGTCAGATTCAGAAATAGTTGTTCCTACTATCAATGTCTCCACTTGGACTGTAGACTGTGTTGGTGCCTTTTCAGTAGTTTTATGACTAACGATCTTTTCAACTTCAGTCTTAATTGTTTCAGGAATTTCAGGGATTCGTTCATACTTATCCGAGCCTTCTTGAATGACAAACTCTTTAGTCAATTCGACAATACCAAATTGTGGTTTGACAGTTTCAGCTTGTAGGAGATCATCTTCTATAGATACTGGTTTGTATTCATCAGGAACTACGATGGGCTGTTGTTCAATTACTTCAGGTTCCCTTTTAACTGGTTCTTCAGGCTTCACAATATTCTTTTCAGGTTCCTTCACGATTGGTTCTTGAGGTTTTACGTCCTTTGGCACTGAAGGTACAGCTTCTTTCTTTTCTGGTATTGGCTGTTCTTTAATAGAAATATAAACTGATGAAGGTTTTTCATCAGGATGTACTGGGTCCTTAGGTTCTGTGACTGTACCTGTAGATACTTGAGTTACTTCTTTAATGCTAGTCTGAGAAATATCTTTAGGAATATCAGATGGTGTTCCTTCTAAAGGCTTTTCTTCAGTTTTAACAAGAGAGTGAATAGTTTCAGCATGAATACTCTCTTTCTCCAACATTTGTTTAGTTAGTTCTGAAATGTTGAACTGTGTCACGCCCGTTTGTTCTGTTATTTCTTGTGTGATGAATTGTATGCTAGCATCTTTAGGTTTCTGCTCTAGTACCACTTGTTTTTCAGGCGTTTTTGCCTTCTCTGTAAGTTTTTTATCTTCTACAGATATAGGCTTTTCTGTAACTTGTAGTTCCTGTGCAGGTGCCTCTGGTTTTTTAGGTTCAGGTTTAGATATTACATCCTTACTCAGTGTCTTAGTAATGTCAACTTGTTCAGTCACTTTAGTTGTGGTAACAACTTCTGGGATAACATCTACAGTTTCTTTAACTTGCGACAAAGGTTCAGGTAAATCAGGTTCTTCTATAGCTTCAACAGCCATTTCAAGTTGCTCTTCTCTAGTTACAGGTACAGCAGGTATTTTAGACACTATTGTATGGTCCATTTCACTGCCTATGAAGCTCTTATTAAGATCAACGAAACTTGTATCTTTAGGTACTTCAGGAGTGACGTCAGTCACTTCTACAGCTTGAGCCAGTTCGGGTTCAGGTTCAATAATGTCCTCAGTTGTGGTAGTAGTTAGAGGTTCAGTTTGGATGGTTTCCTTTACAATTGTTACTATTTCAGGTGTTTTGGAAACTAGTGTTTCAATTGTAGGTTTACTTTCCTGAACACTTGTTGTAGTAGTTATTTCTTGTTGAGTGGTTGTGGTGACTGTTTTGCCAGATTCAACCTTGACTGTCTCTTCACTTTTAGGTGCCTCATCTTTTGTTGGTTTTTCAGGAACAACCTCATCCTTTTTCGGCTTCTTAGGAACTTTCTTTTCTTTTTTCCGTTTTTCAGGAACGGGATCGTCCTTTTTAGGTTTTTCTGGTGTTTTGTGAATCGCAGAATAATCAATTTCAGTTCCAAGGAAACTCTTTGTGATATCAAAAAGTGATGTATCTTTTTGTGTTTGAATTGTAGGCTCAGTGATTGTTGTTGATTGTTTAGGTATAGTATCAATTACTTTAGGCTCTTTGAGAACATCCTTCGCGGGTAACCGTTGTTCAGTTAATTTCATTTCTACAGTCACTTTTGGTTTCGACTCTTCTGCCTTTGATGGTTTTTCGTCTACCGGTTTGACTGGTTCATCTTTAGGAACCTTAGATTCTTTTAATAGAACCTCTTTGATTTCTTCTGGTTTCTGTGGTACCTCCTTAATTTGTTTTGGTTTCTGAGGAACCTCTTTAATTTGTTCTGGTTTCTGAGGAACCTCTTTTTGATCTGGTTTCTGAGGGACCTCTTTAATTTTTTCTGGTTTCTGAGTAACCTCTTTAATTTCTTCTGGTTTCTGAGGAACTTCTTTAATTTCTTCTGGTCTCTGAGGCACGTCTTTTATTTTTTCTGGTTTCTGAGGAACCTCTTTAATTTCTTCTGGTTTCTGAGGAACCTCTATAATTTCTTTGGATTTCTGAGGAACCTCTTTAATGTCTTCTGGTTTTTGTGGTACCTCTTTGATTTCTTCTGTTTTTGTTAGTACTTTCACAGGTGAGGCTGGTATTTTAGAAACTGCAGAATGATCCATTTCACTACCAATCAGACTCTTAGTAATATCAATAAGACTTGTATCTTTGAATCCATTTGTTTCAGGAGTTTTCGTTACAATAGTCTTAGTTATTGTTTCTGTGATTACTGGTTTATCACTGTCGATTTCAGTGATTTTGCTTGTTTTAGTCGTTTTCTTAGTAAGGGTAATTTGTGGTTCAGTAGATTGGACAGTTTCCTGAATCATTTGCATCACTGTATCAGGTTGTGGACCCTTGTCTTTTGGCACATGTGCTACAACTTGTGGTTTGTCTACTTCACTTGGTTTGGCAGTAGGTATTGGTTCAGTAGAAGTGACAACTGTCACACTTTCCTTTTGTGTGTATTCAGGAACTGATGTTTCGGAAGTAGTAATAGTTGTTCTTGTCTTAGATTGTTCAGTTGGTCCGGTTACAGAAACTGTTTTAGTGATCACTGTTGCGTCTGGGCCAGTTCTGAGGACAGGTGTTTGATCATCTTCAGGTTTCTTTAAAGAAACTTCTGGAACAAATGAATGCTCCATTTCGCTTCCAATCAAACTCTTAGTGACGTCAATCAGACTTGTGTCTTTATGTGAATCAGTAGAAGCCACAGTAGTGAACTGAGATGTGAAATGTTTTGTTGTTGTAGTTGTTGAAAACATATCTGGTTGTTCAGACGATGTAATGGTAGTTACGTCAGGTTCAGTAAACTGGATAGTTTCTTTGACAACTTTGACTGATGTATCTGGTTGGTCACTTGTTTGGTCAAATGATTTAGGAATTGTCTCTTCAGTTACTGTCTGGATAATGTGTTTTACTTCAGGCCTTGATTCAGCGAAATATTTGCTTTCACTGCCAATCAAGCTCTTTGTTACATCAACAATGGTAGTGCTTTTTTCTGTAGGTCCTACTGTGACTGTGGTCGTTTTAGTGACTTTCGGAAGTTCACCTGTAACATCTTCCTGAATAACTTCCAATACATCAGGTTTGCCTAATTTTACGTCAATTTCAGTGGTTATAGTCGAATCTGGAATGTACTCATCATCTGGTTCCTCAACTATTTGTTCTGTAACATGCTCTTTACCGTCAATGATCTGTACTTGTTTGATAATTCTTAAGCGTTTTGTCTTAACGCCTTCAGTCTGTATGCTATGCGATACTTTAGGTTCCTCTTCAATTACTTTAACATCATCAGGTTCCTCAACTATTTGTTCCGTAACATGTTCTTTACCGTCAATGATCTGTACTTGTTTGATAATTCTTAAGCGTTTTGTCTTAACGCCTTCAGTCTGTATGCTATGCGATACTTTAGGTTCCTCTTCAATTACTTTAACATCATCAGGTTCCTCAACTATTTGTTCCGTAACATGTTCTTTACCGTCAATGATCTGTACTTGTTTGATAATTCTTAAGCGTTTTGTCTTAACGCCTTCAGTCTGTATGCTATGCGATACTTTAGGTTCCTCTTCAATTACTTCAACATCATCCGGTTCTTCAACTATTTGTTCTGTAACATGCTCTTTACCGTCAATGATCTGTACTTGTTTGATAATTTTTAAGCGTTTTGTTTTTACACCTTCGGTTTGAATACTGTGTGATACTCTAGGTTCCTCCTCAATGACTTCAACATCATCTGGTTCCTCAATCACTTCTTCTCTCACATGTTCTTTACCGTCAATTATTGTTATGTGCTTGATGATACGTCTTCTTGTCCTTGTAATCTTTCTAGTGACCTTCTGTACTACTGTAGCTACATTGGTGGAGGAAGACTCGAAGGTGGAGTGATGCATTCCTCCAGTAATAATAGTCGTCTGACCCTCATGTGGTTCTTGAACTATGTAGGTAGTTTCATCAGGTTCTTGAATATGCACGTCGTCGTCAGGCAGAATTTCAAAGGACTCAGAAACTGTCACAGTTTTAACTGGAGTGCTTTCTCGTTCCTGTGAGGATCGCACGGTAGTGGATTTTGTGAAATGGGTGCGATGACCACTACTTTCTTTTTGGATGAAATCCTGCATCATTTTCTCAAGCTGTTGGGCTTGGGTAAGCTCACCTGGTGCGTCAACATACTGGCTTTGATCTTTGTCATCTTCGGGCTTATCGTCGGGTTTTTCATCGCTTGGCTTGTCATGAGGTTTATCACCTACTGGCTTGTCATCTCTTGGTTTATCTCCCCATGAAGATTCATCATCTTTGCGCGGTGGAAGAGCGGGGTGATCGCCTTTACCGTCATCATCACCTTCATCTATTGTAGGTGGAACGTCGCCTCTCTCCCTCACATTGATGGACACCCTCGGAATCTGTTCCTCAACGACTTCAACATTGTCAGGTTCTTCGATAATTTCCTCAGTTACGTGTTCTTTACCGTCGATAATAACCACACGGCGGATGATACGCCTTCGAGTCTTCACGATTCTCTTAGTGACTTGTTGAACGACAGCTGTCACACTTGATGTGGATGTTTGAACTTGAGGTAGTTCTTGACCCTCGGCTAATAAGAGAATCTGTTCTGGATCCATATCCTTTTCCATAGCAATTTTCATATCAGGCCTAGATGTGAACTCCTGAATAGTAACTTCACCTCCAGGTAAACGAGTTAAAACCTGGCCTCCATAAGTCTGGTATTCCATGTGTTGTACTCCACCATCTTCTAAAGTAGTAGATGTTCCTGCTTTTTCATCTCTTATCACTATTTGAGAGTACGCCTGGTCGAGTGGGAGATCACTTGATAATATATGAGATTCATGTTGTTGGCTTTGCATTATCTGCTGCCTTGTGACCAGTGTCTTTCGGACTTTCTTTACAATAATCCTTCTAGTACCGTCGGCATCTACTACGACTTCAGTGGTCGTTTCATCTGGTTCTACCATAACCGTCTCGAAGGACTGAGGCAGGCTATGTGTAATATTCAGTTGTGAATCTTTCCTGAAGTTGTCATCTCTATAGTTAGCATCAACTAAAAGCGATTTCTCGTCCAGTCTTTGCTCTCTAATCACAGGTCGACTGGCAATTTCAATAGTCTCATGGCCGTCAGAAATCGTCTGTCTGACTTGGATGTTTTCAAGAATTTCTTTAGTTTCGGAGTGAGGCTCACTCGTTTGTACTGCCATTTCCATGGGAGGAGCGCATGTGATGGCCACATCGTGGGTGATGATGGCGTCAGGTTGGCATATCACAGACTTGTCAGATACAGATGGGGGTTCTGACATGAGACTCTTTCCTGTCTGAGTTTCCATTGTCACAGTTTCTTTCACAACCTGGATTTGGACTGGTTCGGGCTGACTAGGTTTACTTTCATGTACTGTTACTTTCACACTCTCTTCGACAGAAGGTTGCTTAGATGGTACTTTCTCTGACGGTTCCTTTTCTTTGATGATTTCACTTTCTCTTGGCGAAACGACTTCTTCGGGCATCGACGTTGAGTCGATCGTTCTGTCAGTCTGCGAGATGTCTTCTTCGACCACTTCTGGTGCCGTTCTCATGTGCAGCAGCACTTGTCTTAACCTCTCTATCTCTATAATGACTAGATGCTTCGTTTCCTCTAACGCCTTCTGCGTCGCATTCAACCTCACCCTCAAAGACTGACTAGATTCATCTTGACTTATCACAGTTATTGATTTCAGGATAATCTCATACTCTTCGTACTCCCTGATGTAGCGCTCGTACACTTCAATATATCTAACAATGTCCTCTTCAGTGAGAACTTCGGACTGCACGGTGGTTTCCTTGAGCCCGTTGTTGATGGTCTCTAGCCACTTGTCTAGTTTGGCGATCTTCTCCTTGTGTTCTTCAACCTCCTTTGCTTGACGAGCCATCTCCACTTTGGCGTCCTGAAATGTTTAATTTTAATGTTAACTAACATCTTATAAAGCAGATAAAAATACATAGTAAAAATGCATAAGATTTTATAGCATTGTTTGTTACAACTCTAGTTAAAACTGCATGTGGTAAAAATATGTGAAACCTTAATATATATATTTTTTTAACTTCTATTACTATCTACACACATATTTTCAACTACATTTAAAGTTTATTCGGCCCAAGATTGGCTTTGGCGTGCAAATTACGATAGGTTAATTTCTTAAACATCAGTTGTTATTTCGACTTAATATTCAATTACATAAATACATTAATAAAAGTGTTAATGATAAAAATGCAACCAACCAGTTAGAACCACCAACAGAAAGTAAAGTTGAAAGAGTTACCTTTCTTACCTGGATGATGTTAATGCCGTCCCTTGCCTGGTTCAGTAGCTTTTGTATCCTGGCCTTCATGACCACCAGTTCCTTGATGAGGGACTGCACCTCCGACTCTTGCCGGTACTCCATGATCTTCGTCTCCAAGATCTCGGCTGCTTCCTCGCACTTGACTAGAATTGTGATGCCCTCCTGAAATTTATGGACGAAATGGGTAAGTTTTAAGTAGTTTTATACAAAGTTGAATTCGTCTAATATACGTTTCTGTTACAGAATTTCAGAGAGGTGGTCTCTCTCTCAGTGAAGCTAGAAATTTTCTAGAGTAGATTAGCTTAAGCTACATGCTAGTAATTTAATAGTTACGCAACAGTTCAGAATCGTAAGAGAAGTTAAGAAGAAAGAAGGTCTAAACTGAGCTAAAACTTTGCATTATTTTACAGTTCATAACAAATAACACATCATCACGCCTGTTTTGCACGAAGGGTTAGGCAGATTTGATGTATAGTAAGTAAATCCACATTTCACCAGTTATGGCCAGTTGTGTTTTTAAAAAGACAAACATTCATAAAAAAATATAACATACGAGACCTTACAACTACGCAGTTATGGCAGTAACATGACCCACAGAATAACAAATAACATCGTTGTTTTTCAAACATGAACGTTTTACACAATTTATAGCTGGGTTTAACTGAAGATAAACACAGTGAAGAAATCACATGAGCAGTAAAAATATAAATGAGTTTAGTGGCTTAAAAGTGACGGCTGATAGCACCAACTGGCACTAACGAAGGTAATGGGTATTTCGAAGGGCAAGAATTGGTACTTACTTAAAATCAAGATACGGCAATTGAGTAGATTAATTAACGATAAACAGAAACATATAATTGAAGCGAGCTTAGTATTCACAGCAAGACACCAAAGATGTGAAAATCACTGTCGCACTATTATCTCACTAAAATGCATCACACACTTTAATTGATAGAGATAAACTAAAAATAAACATGGCGTCATAATTTCTTAGGAAAATTCTAAATATATCCGTGATGTGAGCTGGAAAACATGCTATTGCTCATACAAATTATGTCATAGGCTAATAAAAATTAAACAAATACATTGTATGTATTCATACTGAATTACTGACTATCTCTGTGGGGTCGGCAGAGTTATCAATGATACAATGCATTTTAATGATGACATTCAAAGTAATAATCTTTAGTTTAATTTATTGCAATCCGAGAGTTTAAAGGAGAATTTATTGACTTACAAGCCGTGTGCCAGATAGTATTTCCCATCGACAAAAATGACGATCTGCCATCGTCTGTCATTTTTACTAAGTAGTTTCAATTCTCTAAGCACCACAAAATTTTGTACTGAGGCGGATTTAGGTAATGCCATTGGATTTGTAACACATGTTTTATCAAACATGGCAGGTGCATAAAAACAAAACAGAATGTATGCCAATGGCCACCACCTCATTTACAAGGAAAACAATAGGTACTGTATATCTATAAATAACAACTTAATAAGGTACAAAGCTACACACATCACATAATTCTTTAAATTCGTTGCCTCGTCAGGACAAATGAAGGTCATAAACATGCAGTCACCACCTTACGAGTGATGCAAATTGCAAGAAACACACGAGAAAATGATTCATCGAACTTCTATGTGCATACCGCACTATTTTCTACTTGTAATAAAGTACGGAACTCGTTAACTTTATGGGACAACGTTTATAGAGCGTATTAGTTTTAACGACTCAGTTAAAATGATCTTTTAACGAGTATCTTGGATGTGCATACTTTGTTGACTGAAGCAAGAGACTTATGTATAAATGTGGACAGTACAAGAATGTGCATTTAAGTTATTTGGAAACGGTCACTGAGCACTTCTATTTCAAGGAACAGTGATGGAAAACATCGTGAAGAAACCGACATATCCTATTTCAAAACATGTGATATCTACCAACTAAGCCTGCGTGATGCATAAGAGCCCGCTCCCGTATGAGTCCAATGAGATCACATTTGGCTGATCATGTTCATATATTGATTTAGGAATGATCAAATACCAGTCCACATACCTCTTCTTCCCAAAATACAAATGACCAACAATAGATTAGGATCTGATGTCATTAAACAGTCCGTGGCAACCTCAAATCAAATTCGTAACATTGTTTTTGGAAATGATCACTCTATGCCGTCATGCCTAAATCAACAGCTGATGGTATAGTTAGTCTTGGAATCACGTCAATACCGGTTACTATATGACTAAGGACTGTATTGAACATTTGACATTAATAACAATAATTTACGTTAATATGTAGAAACTTGAACATTCCTTACAGAATTTTTGGAGACATGGACCACTCAGCTAAGAAATACGGAATAACACTGTTTGCTGGTCAAATATATTGGCTAAAACAAACTTTGTCTAGTTTATATTTACAATGCTTAAATGCCAATGTCACTTTAAACAAATGGTCTAGGAACTGTGTGAGAAATGATATTAAATGTAAGGTCTTATTGAAGACACATGCAATATAATAGTAAATCACAGTTCTTGTTTACTATAACTCTTACAACTTTACTTGCGTGGGAAGGTAAACAAGGCACCTACTCAAACATAGTAGTGTCAACGACGTTTGTCAACTCTGTGCAGTTCTAACATTAGCAGTGCAAATAATTGAATGCTGATACAGGTCACAACTCAAATCCTGGTTGTATAATTGACCATATCAGACCTGAGTGAATATTGATTTAGGGCAAAAGTCAAATTCAGGTCATTTCATTTAACTTTTCAGACTATATTGATGTACTACGGGTCAGAAGTCAGGTATGGTCATTTGAGTCGAGCCTAGTTGACCACAGTGAACAGTGATTCCGGGCTATACAATAAATTTTATGTACCGAGACCGTTCCACATGATTGACTGACAATGACCAACCCAAAGGGGTCTGTTGAATACTGAACATAAAATAAAACAGAGTTCAATGGGTTTTGAAAAGACTGCGGATACCATATTGTATATAGGTATTATGTTAAATAGCTTCTGGGGTTGTTGTACCTTTATTTGTACTTAGATTTGAAACACCCCTTCAATGAAGAAGCTGCTTCTACTAGGTACTTAAATAATTTAAATGGGTAATGTTTGCTAGACATTGTCAGCCCTAATTGAATATCCTAAAGTTATTTTTAGTTGTTCACTGAGAGGTTACTTCTAATCAATAACTTAAATACACCTGTCAAAATAAAAAAACAAAAAAATACCTGTCAAAAATAAAACCACTAGCACTTTAAACACTTCACGAAAAACAATCGATTAAATCGATTCCATCGTAAAATAATTTTCATTCGAATAATTCGTAATCGTATCGACTGCACTGCGTTCGTTCACTTACTAGTGCCCTGCGAGAAGCCAAACACTAACATTATTATTAACTCTATGTCGTAACGCACAGGTGACATCATTTGGTGAAACATCACAATATATGGACTAACTCACTGTCAAGGTCACAGAATTGTTGGGAGATGACAGAACTGAAGTATTGTTGACGAACAATTAAATGTATGCAGATATCAGTCACGTCTCGAATAGTGATACTGATAACAGAAATAACGCTGCGCTTAATTAAAGTAAACGGGGACAGCGGTTAAAATATTTCCAACAGCTATATTATTAGCTCACCATATTTAGCTTAAGCTTCGTATAAATCAAATATATTATTTCAGGAAGGTAAGTTAAAATGTAGCAGGTCATGTCTTAAGATGAAAATAGTGACAAATTACAGTTACTGTGTTTCTGTAAGGAGAGGCACAGCGACCCACTTCCTTCACTCATCACCTAGGAGTTGCGCAAAATAAACAGCTGATGCTGCATCTTTACGACTCTCAACTCCCAACGTCATGTAACTGAATTCTAGTTTTGTTTATAAGGCAGCTATCCGGGCAATTTTGAATGAAGATTCATTTATGAAGTCTGCTCGAAACCAATTTGTATAACGAGATAGTGAATCTATGTTTAGCATCTTCTACGTCAGTGGGAATTCGGGTCTGTTATTTTTAATCAATGGTGTATATACAGTGAGACTTACCCTGAGACCTTCCTCCATGGTTTCCAGACTCTCATCAGGCAGGTCCGATAATCGCGTTTGTACATCTCTTATTTCTTCTAGCAGAGTTTCTATATCGTTAGATAATTCATCCTGAGAACACACGCTTTTATTAGCAAAACACTCTTGTAAAATAGAGACATGGAATCAAAAATTTCAGTTTGTATTGTTTTATGTAAATCAAGTTAACAGACAAACATTTCAGATTTGAAAACAAACTCATTCATTTGCAAAGAATCATCACATCCTAGTGATGTGAAACGCATCACAATTGGCCCATTCTAAAATGAGTTTAATGTATCGTTACTCGGGATAATAAAATCAACGTGCATCCTGTAGTATTTCAAAATGTAAAACAACATGCACTATCAGTTCACGTGAGAAAGTAAATCAAGATTAAATACATCTCTGGACCAATAGTTTTGGATGACGGCCAAAACATAAATTATGGGTTCGCATACTCGAGCAAACGAACGTAGGCATTCATTACGAATAAAGTTAGAATTTATGCATGGCTTATACATTGCGGAATGAGCGCAGAAGTAAAATTAACTTTATTACATAAACACTACGTTATTATTTAATTTGTAACGGCATTTGCTTTAATGCATACATTTTCGTCAGTTTAAAGTTTAAGCCCAGTTAATCCAAATCTAGTTTTAATCTAAGATATGTTATAATTGCAAAGATTGACTTTTAACTTGTTGAAACTTTTGATTCCATATCGTCTAAAAACATATTGAAGGGTCAAACAGTCCACGTGATCATTCCGTTGGACTATAAGGTTAGGAGCACAATACAACAACAAAAACAACAACAAAAAATCGATTTAGTTCATAACAATGTTGGCATGACATGCGAACTTTAGAAGTCTGCAAACTGGGACAGTTACGGGACTATCGATAAAACAAAAGCTGGTCAGTCTGGTAACCAAGTGTCCTGTACCGTCGTCGCGTGATATTAAAGAATTTGGCATTCCAAATAGCTGAATATATTGTGTTTTGGAAACAAAAACATTCTTCAAGGCAAGAGATTTGGAAAGTGTCGTTAAATTTAAAAAAAAATGTGGTAATTATGGAGGATTAAATTTTTAAGTATTAGGATTTTTTTTAAAGATTGCTTTTTATTTAAAGGTCGTTTAAAATAAAAAGAATAAGAAGAAAATATTATCTAGAAATGAATTCCCCCTAAATTACCAATTTATGTTAGTTTTAATTGTCAATAGCAGCGTGGTGAGGCGTGTGGCATTCACACCGATAAGCTTGGAGCGGATTCGGTACGGAACACTTGAAATAAGGATAATCCACTATCAATTCTGGTCTAATTTTAGAACGACTGGATGCTTTTAAATACTTTGAACAAGACATTCAAAACAATACAGATAAAATAACTTGAAAATTACCATTCATAATAATTTTGGACAAAGAGGTCTTGCAAACTAAACTACTGAAATTCAAAATGTGGCAAAAAATTAGACTGACCTTAGCAAAACTTTCAAATTAGATTGCAGACTTTGACAAAGTTCTTTGTAAATTACTAAGATTGCAGACTTTGGAGTCTTGTTTGTTCTGGGTTGCAGTTTTCATCAACTTTCAATGCCCAAATACAGACTCTCTATAAAAACTTCCTCATTTAAGCGGCAACAGTCTATCGTCTCGTAGTAGCCAAATTTTGACGGGGGTAAACACTGATCATCATAATTAATAAAAATAAAACTATCATCATTTGTAAATAAAACAATGCACGTTATTTTTAAGCTTTATTACAATAAAATATCAGATGACTGACAAAGACTAGAAATGTTCAAATCTGACTAGAGATGACTAGAGTATTATAATTCACACAATACAAAAATTAACGACTAATAAAATGCGTTACTATACTACTGTAATAATTTACAGTGCATGCCAAAATATGGCACTACAAGACGAGCTGCGGCGTGGCTAAATACATCACAATACAGAGCTTCGTAACATGTGAAATTAAGAATTTAGTAATTATATCATGCCAAACATAGAGTAGATATTTAAAAATCGTACAATACGACTGTGGGTCAGTCACCTTTGCTGTCCTCAGTGGCGTCTCCTCCGGCTCCTGTTTGGATGAGGATGGGGCTGGTGCTATGGGCAGGGTGGTTAGTATATCCTCCCTAGACACAGGCTCGTCCAGAACGTCATCAACAACAGGTGTTTCGACGCTCAAGTATGAAGATTTGTCTTTCCAACTACACATGCCACCGGGTAGGTCCATGGATATGTAGTCGGGGTCATAAGGTGAACCAGATGAGTCTTTTGGCTCTTCGCCTTCAGAAGAGTGACCAGAGCTTCCGCCCTGGTCTCTATCCTTATCGTTTTGATCTTTAATTTCTATTTCCGTGGTGTCATTAGTGGGTGTTTTAGTTTTACGAGCCAATGAAAGGAAATATAGGCATTCAGCGTCATGGTATAAGTGTTTTTCAGGCCAGAAGGAATTGTCATTGATAATGTTTTCCTCAACGCTAATGCCTTCGTCAATGTGAGGTTCATCAGTGTTTACAGGTGTAATTATTTTTTCAACAGATTTACGTTCTATTAATAGTAATTCTGCATCATCAACATTGTGTTTGTCCGTCCAAAACTTATCCGCTTTTAGGTTTGTGAGATTGTTAGTAATGGTATCAATGTTAGAAAGTGGGACATTAGATACAATATCGGCTCTAATAGATTCTGTTTCAGTGATGCTTTCTTCTGTGAACTTTAAGACGTCTTGTAATTTTTCTTCTCCTGATGGTGGTCTTGATACTTCCGATGGGACTGATTGGTCTTGTGATTTCTCTGTTTCAATACGGGAGATTACTGATTTCTTCAGTTTATCATCTTTCTGTGAAGCTTTTTCAGTTACTTCTGATTTAATAACGAGATTCTCTTTGGTTTTTTCTGATTCAATAAATGCAGTTAATTGTGCCGGTGATTTTTCTTCAAGTTTTTCTAATAAAAATGGGAAAATGTTTTCCTTTTCTAGGACAGGTTTTTCCGACTTGATTTCAGGAGTTGGTGTTTTAGTAACAGTAGTTGTTTCTTTAACTTCAGTAAGAGTTGTATCTTGTTTAGCCATCGTTTGCTTAATCATTTCTTCCAGAACATCTTTCGATACAACTTTAGGTTTATCTGGCGATACGATACTAGTTACTAATTGTGTTTCAATTATACTGTAGTCTCTGGGAGTAATATCTTCTTCTTGAGTAACTAAAAGATTTTCCGAATGCTCCAAAGAATGAGTTTCAGTCATAGATAAAGGTTCGGTATCGTCAAGTAGTGAATCAATCATACTCATGCTGATATGTTTATCATCGAGTTCTTCATCGTGTTTAAAGGTTTTATCTTCTGACGGTGCTTCAGGCACTGGTTCCTCAATTGACTTTGGTTCCAAGCCATCCGGTTCAGGACTAGCCAGTGATGGAGTCATGTTATCCAGTAGCTCATCATACTGGTATTCAATGGAAGTTTGGGTATCAGTCAGTTCCTTGGGCGAACTGTCGCTGAGTGAAGAATCATTTTCAGGTAACAACATTTCCTCAATTTCTCGTTGCAAGTCAGCCATTTTGCTCTCAAGGGACTGATCTTCAGCAATCGTGTCCTCAAGTTCTTGTATCTGGGTTTCAACTGATGAAATTTCTTCAGTGATGAATTTCGCAGTAGATTGGATTGGCTCAACACTTTCAGATAGTTCATGTGATTTCATAAGTGATGTTTCAACTGGCACATCATCTTTAACTTCTATTTTAAATGTTTCCGAAGGTGTGTGCTGTATTTCTACGGATATTGTTTCAGATAAATTACCAGGATCCATTTTCCAGAACTGAGCTTCTGAGAATACTCTATCTTTTATAGGTGTTTGAATGGATTCCGGAGTTGAAGCAGGAGTGTCGACCTTTCTTCGCTGAGATTTTGTTAGCACTTTAGGTACTGTTGCAATCTGTTGTTCAGAGGAAGTTACTTCTACAGCAGACGACGTCTCAGTAGCCTCAGTAACTTCTACGGATTTCTTATCTTTCTTCTTCTTTTTACTTTTCTTTTTAGGTTCCGTTTGAACAGGTAGAGATGTAACTTTTTCTTCATCTTTAGAACTTACGTTTCCTTCTATTTTATCTTCCACCTTTGATGGTTCTGAGATTTCAACCTTTTTGTGTGATTCTATATTTTCTTCTACGGGTTTGATATCCTCCACAGGTTTAAAAACCTTATCCTTTGACTTAGAAGAGCGTTTCTTTTTATCTTTCTTAGGTGGTTGTTTATCTTCATCGGATGTGTTTGGAGCTACTACAGTAGCTTTAGACTTAATTTCCTTTTCCTTTGATTTGGAGCTGCGGCTCTTTCTGCTTGGTTTCTTTGCTGGTTTTTCATCCTCTGAAGGACTTTGCGTGGATTCAGCATCTTCTGGTTTGAGAGTGGTAGTCAATGGTTCAAATCTATTCTCGGACTTTTCACGAGTTTCACGTTTTTGTGATAAACTTGATTGTGAACGTGCTTCCCTGGATTTGGACCTAGACCGTCTACTTCTGTCAACAGTGATGAATCCTTCAGCATCGACCTCAACGTCGGGTTTGTGTTGGTCGTTATCTGATTCATCCACAAGAATCACTGGAGCTTTAGAAGGAACAGGTACTGATGCCAAGTGTGGTTCTTCTTCTTTCTGCACTCTTTCAGGTGATGATCGTTTAGCTACTATTTTAGCCCAAGATCCAATGTTATGATCACTTTCCGTCTGTGTGGTCTCTATAACTTCTTGAATTTCATATACGGGTGGCACCACTGGTGTTCTTTCTACTTTCTCGATCTCTTGTACTTTTTCGGTTCTTGGTTTCTTTTGTTCTGGTATTTCTTTTGGCTTCTCCGTAACTAGCTGTATAAATTCTTTATGTTCTTGAACTAGACCTTCGGCCAGAACATCGGCGTATGACTTGCCTTCCTCGGCAGCTTTGGCCCATACATTAACTGGTTCAGGTAAAACTGAAGTTACTTCGGGTACAGAGGGTGCAGTTACCGGTAATGGCACAACTTCAGGCGGTTTGACAACTGAAACCTCCTTTTTATCATCTCTTTCCTTCTTTTTCTTCTTTTTAGTCTTTCTAGTTTTAGTTTCTACATGTTCTTCATGCACTTCTTCTGTAGTAACTTCAGCTTCCAATATTTTTTCAACTGGTGCTGATGTTTGTGGTACGACTTCTGCCTTTTCCTTCTTAGTTTGCAATACTGTTGAATACGATATTTGCGGTGCTGATGGTGTCTCTTCTGTCAAGACTTTGATAGTTTCTTCTTCCATAGTAATAGGTGCAGGTGCATCTTCGACTACATCAGATCTACTCTCAGACACAGTAGTAACAGTCTGATACATGTAAGAGGGTGTAAACTCGGGTGCATCAGCCGACAATTTTGAATACAATATAGTGTTCGAATAAGAGGGTTTGAATTCGGGGATGGAGTCAATTTCGGGAAGGAGGTCATGCAAGCTATGTATAGGAGATTTTTCAACACGGCTAACAGTTTCAGTTTTTGTTAGTTGTGTTTCCCTAATGTCAGCTGAAACTATATTTTCCGTTTTAACGTCCGTAGGTTTATGCGTATCTATATCAGGTTGTTTAATCATTTCGGGTTCAGGTAGGTTTATAACCGATTCTAAAACTTCAGAATGTGTGTCTACCGAGATAGTGTCAGGCTTAGCTTCAGGCTCTAGATCCGTCGTGGCAACTAAATCTACGTATTCACTAGGATGCGGGATGGTAAAATCTTCTATTGTTTCAACGATTTCAATATCTTCTAAGGGAGACGGAGACCCTCCAGCCACCACAACTTCGTCGACAATTTCTGTTTCAGGACTTGTAGTTTGAATAGGCTCAGTTTGTAGTAAAAGTTCTTGCTTCTTGTATTTGATAGACCTTTCAATGTCCTTGATGTCACCGAATACCACAGGCACAAGACTTTCATTGAGATCGTCAATAACAAAAGTTTCGTAAGCTGGTTTGGTTCTTGTAACAACGGCAGTAGTAGTAACAGCTGGTGTTTCAGGTTCCTGGAGAGCTTCTTCGATGAGGTCTTGGACTACTGCATCGTCGTCGCTAGTTTTAGGAGTTATAGACCGTGGATGTTTCGTAGTAATCTCACTGTGAGTAGACGAAATTTCTGTGTCACTTTTTGAAACATGTGTTGATACTTCAATAATTTTAGAGTCAGCCTCAGAAATGTGTGATTCAATTTTATTTGGTTCCGTAATGTTTACATCAGTAATGATATCTGAAACGTCACTGTGATCTATGATTTCAAATGTATCGTCTTCAATTGAACCTTCATCTTGAGTAGCTTGAAGTTCTATTTTAGTAACATCATCCATTTGGGGTTTATCCACTTTATCAGAACTTTCTGTAACCTCAGCCGGTATGAGTTCCTTAACTTGGCTTTCAAATACTGGAACTTTAAGTTCCAGCGTAGGTGTTCCAACATCAGTACTACCGTAAACAACCAATATAGGTGTATTACTAAGATCGTCTACTTCAAACGACTGTTCAATCTTTTCCAATGAAGCCTTTTGAAGTGGAGACGGGAGGTCTACACGTTGTTGTATATTTTGCATAGGTTCTGTGACAATACTTTCATTTGTAATAAAGTCAATAGTATGTTCAGTGTTGGTTTTAGTAGATGTGGATTGTTGATTACTAACAATTTGAAGTAATGTGTCTTCTACGTGTGTGGAAGTTATTTCTTCAACCGGTAATTTTAGTTTTTCTTCAGGTTCTTTTTGTTTGGGAGGAATTTCTTCAACTGGTGATTTTACTTTTTCTTCAGGAATATAAGCAATCTTATTTAATTTTGTAGATGCTAGAACACGTTCAGCATCTTGAATTTCATGATAACTGTGACGTAACGGTTCAAACACAGTTTCTGCGACTGGTGACTTTTCTTCTTCTTTGACATCTTCGACGACATCAGTTACTTTTTCTACAACTGTTTCAACTGTGCCAGCCGGTACCATTTCTGTTGGTGGAGTTGTATCAACCACTTCAGCAGACACTTCAAGCTCCTGAGCAGAAACTCGTGAAGACGCAAGTAAACTTTCGGCATCATTTATTTCATGATAACTGAATCTTGGCACCTCGTAAATTGATTGTCTGATCGGTTCAGGCTCTGGAGCCACTTGTGGAACATTTTCTATGATATCACTTTCTATTTCACCATTACTAACAGGAGTGTCATTGTGACTAACGTGATTAGTAATCTTTTGTTCTGTTTCTGGGGTCGGTTCAGCAGTTACAGGAACATCAGGAATATTTTGTTCTTCCTTCGTTTCTTCTTCTGTTACCAGATCCTGCTTTTCTTCTACTTCTTTGGCTGGAGAAGGTTCTTTGCTTGTTTCTCTAGATTTAGTAACAATTGTAGCCAACAGATATTCAGCATCAGAAATCTCGTGATAGCTGATTCGCGGCGCTTCAAATATCTTGCGTTCAGGCTCCTTGGCCGTATCCACAGATTCAATACTTTGAACGTTACTTTCGGATGGAACCGTTTCTTTAACAAGCGTTTTTGTAACTCCTTCAGTAACTGTTACTCTTGTTGTCTCAATCTTGGTAGCTAAAAGTTTTTCAGCATCAGATATTTCTTGATAGCTTACAGTTGATACTTCACTTGCGAGTGCAGGTATTATATCAATTGGTATTTCAGCAACTGGTGCATCAGTTTCCTTAGTTTTAAGAGTTTCAACTGCTTTAGCAGTCACGCTTTCCGTTTTTGTTTCCTTAATTTCTGGCTGATTGACCTCTGTAACTATTTGACTGACATGTTCCACTATTTCAGATTGTTCACTCTTCGATTGAGCAAGACGTCTTTCAGCGTCAACGATTTCGTGATAACTATGACGTGGCGTATCTTCATAAGATAATGGTCGGTCTTCGACCTCAGAGGGTTTAAGTTCTATGGCAGAAACAGGCTCCTTCTCAGTAACCGTGTCCGCTATTGGTTCTTGAACAGGTTTTGAAACAATGCTTTCGTTGGTGATAAAATCAACGGTTTTCTCGGTGACGGTTTTAATCGTTATTGTAGTTGTTTTATCAAGAGCTTGAAGGAGACTATCTTGAGCTGAAACTGGTTTGTCTTTTTCAATCACATGCGTGACTTCGATTTTGTCTATATGTTTAACCTCTTCTGATTCTGGCACTTGAGTTTGACTCGCTGAAGTAACTTCAGATTTTTCAGGTTCAATGTGTTTTGATTGAGATGCCAAGATTATTTCAGCATCTCGAATTTCATGGTAGCTTATTCTAGGTGCTTCTTCTTTTGCTGGAGACACTCTATTAGTTTGTTCAACTTTAGCAACCACTTGTTCTGTATCAGATGACGGTTCAGGTTCTACTGAAGTATCTTGAGCCTCACTTGTAACTTCAGTTTTAGAAACAGTTTCAGAGACACGCAAAGGCGAAACTGTTTCTGTATTTGCAATTGTTGTCATTTCTGCCTTTTTATTAGAGACCTGAGACGCTAAAATTATTTCAGCGTCTTTAATTTCATGGTAACTAATTCTAGGCGCTTCCTCATTTACTGAAGGTATATGCGAAGTTCCTGTTGCGTCAGCAGGCTTCTCGATACTTGCTGGTTTGATATCAATTGGTTGCTTTTCTAATTCTTGTGTTGGCACCAAAGTTAGTTCATCTGGTATAAAGATAACATTTGTATCAACGGTTGTTTGAGTACTTAGTATAGAAGCATCAATTTCACCAACAGGTATTAGAACAAAGCTTTCTGATGTGATAAGGTCAATGGTTTGTTGAGTATCAGTTTTTATAGGCGTCTCCTCTATAAACGTTTTTAGCAATACTTCTTGAAGTTTGTCTTGTGACGTTTCAGTCGTCTGTAAAATGTCAGTTCTTACTTCTGGAGTTTCAATAACTTGTGTTGCTACCACAATTTCAGCATCCTTTAGTTCTTGGTAGTTAACTTTCAGCGCTTCTTCTCTCACAGGAGAAACTTCTTTAGGCTTTACTTTAGGTACAGGTTCGAAAAATTCGATTGCTTGTGGAGGCACTGTTTCTTCTTGTGCTATAATGACGTCATTTCCTTGTGAAGTCTCAGAGTCCCGTTGGCTTAACATTAATTGAGAATAATCATAATCTAGCTTATAAGTATCCAAATTCTCCGAATATGTCTTGACATCGTTGACTAACTCCTGATAAGGAATATTAGAATATTTCTCCTTATTTTTCTTTTCACCTGGTGTTTTGTTGCGATCTTGTACTGAACCAAAAATGGCTTCTTCAAGTATATCGGAGAAATCTTCTTCAGTTAGTGGTTTTTCAGATTTATTTGTACCAACTTCTTCAGGTTCCTTTGATTTTGGTGTCTCAACTTCTTCAAACTGTACCTCCTGATCAACAGATTTTCCTACAGTTTCGGTAGTTGTAACCTCAGTAATAATATTCGCTACACTTTGTGTCGTTATCAATTTTGAACTTGTCGATGTTACACTTGTAACAGTATTGTTTTCTACGGTATCAGATGTTTCAACTGACGCTGAAACCGATTCATTTTCAGTATTTTCAAGTTCAATAACGTCTGTTTTGGCAGTAATATTTTCAGAACCGATTTTTTTTTCTTGATCAATGAACTCGTCTGTTGGAATCTTACTGTCTAAAACATTATCACTAACATTAATGGAAGACTTTTCATCAGTGATTTTGTTATTTATCGTTTCTTCACTTAAAACTACATTTTCTTCAATAGATTGAGGTTCTTCTAATGAGTTACTCTTACTGCTAAATACTTTGACCGTCCTGATGGGTGGCAGTTTCTTTTCTTCATGTGTTATTAGGTATATAGTACGGGTTGCAACATCTTGAGTGATAGGTTCGTACTGAGTTATCTCTTCGACGATGTTGTATGATCCTTCTTTCAACACGTCAGGTGAGAAGAACTTATCATTATTATTCTGTTCGTTAGCAGGACTTGTGACAGGCGTTACTAGTTTTTTATCTTCTTCGGTTACTACATTTCTATCTCTGACACTTTCAGACATAGTTTTAGTTGATTTTTCAGGAAGAACAGCTGTTTCTATTGAAGATTCAACTTTGCTAACAGTTCGTTCTTTTTCTAGTAACATATTAGTCGTTTCTTGCAGTATTGTCACTTGGTTAGCAATATATGCTGTTTCAGTAATAGTTAAGTCTGATTCCGGCTTACTGATTGGTTCAAAAGCGGTTTCAGTAACACTTTCTTCTTCTTCTAGCATGGCGTTCCAGTCAATATGTTCGATTGGTTGAACATTTTCAATGTCTTCTTCAGGTGATGTATCATATTCAACCTTCTTTGAAGTGAATTCCTTTAGAATATCATGCTCAGCTGCTTTAAACTGAGTTGTTACTGACTTGGGCTGGTCTTGTTTGCCTTTAGGTTTTGATGTCTTTTCCTTAGGTTTCTTTTTATGTCCATGTCCTTCAGTACGTTCAATCTCCTTTAGAGCCTTTTCAATATCATCATCATTAATCTTTTGTTTTTTAGATTTCCTCTTTTTATTCGATTTGACTTCTTCAAAAGCAGGTTCTTCTGGTTTTGTTTCTTCCAGAGGTGGTTCAGGAGCAGGCGATTCCTGTGCAGGAACAGTTTCTACTGGCACTTCTTTGACAATATTTTCCGGTTTCGATTTGGATTTTGACTTCTTTTTAGACCGTTTTGTCTCTTCGAGAGATTGTGGTTCTTCGGTTTCCTTAGGACTACTCTCAATTATTTCAGTAGGCTGCTCAATTTCTTTTTGTTCTATCACCGATTTTTCTATTGTCTCCTCTTTAACTTCAGTATGTTTAGTCTTCTTAGATTTCTTTTTCTTTGATGATTTAGGCTCTTCAACTTGTTCTACTAAGTTTGGTATTTCTGCTACAACAGGCTCTATAGGCGTCGTTTTGACATCTTCCTCAATAATTTCAACAGTTTCTGTAGCTTCAAAGAGTACCGGTTCTGGGGTCTTTTCATGTTTCTTCTGTTTCTTTTTCTTCTTATTTTTAGATGAGACGTCATACGTTTTGACCTCTTCTTTTATCTCTCTCTGAGGTACTCTCGGCTCTGAGGGTACTTGTTCTATTTGTACTGATTCTAGTTGCACAGACTCTGGCTGTACCTGTTGCAGTTGTTCATGTTCTAAGGACAGAGATTCAGCCTGCACAGTCTCCTGTTCATAAGGTTCTGGTTGGTTTTGTAATGTCAGTAATTGTTCCTGCTTTACTTCTTTTGTTTGTACATTTTCAAGCAGCACGATTTCTGTTTGTTCCGATTGTACCAACTGCATAATTTCCGGCTGTTTTTGTTCAGCCTGAACCGGTTCCGGTTGCTCAGTTGCTAGCTTTATTTGTTCTAGCTGTGGCTCTTCCATATTAGATTGTTTGGATTTATCTATTTCCGGTTGTTCTTGTACCTGCTGTTCAGGTTCCGATTGAACTTCTTCTAATTGTACTTTTTCTGTTTGTTTTTGTTCCTGTTGTGTCTGTTCAGATTCTTTAGAAATAAATGCTGAAACAATGTCTGCTTCTGGTGCTGCTTTACCCTTCTTCTTTTTATTTTTTGAAGTTTTCTTGTTTGTTTGTTCTTCTTGTTTAGGAGTTTGATCTTGGATTGACAACAATTCTGTCTCTTTAGCTTCTGTAGCTTGTTCAATGTCTAGTTTCTCTTGAGTGTCAATTCTTTCAGTTACGAATGCAACTGTGTCAGTGACTACTTTTGCTTCTTCAATTTTTTCCGGCGTTTGCTCATGCCATTCTTGCTTTGTTTCAACAACAGGGTGTGACGAAATAAATTCTATCACCGTATCATCAAGAGATTGTTTATTTTCACTATCAACACTTACTTCCTGTGTTGTCTTTACAGATGTTGTTTCAGTTACAGTTTCAAATAGATTTGTGTATTCAACATGATGGGTTACATCAGAAGTTATTGTGGAAATAACTTTAGAACTTTCTTTCTGTATTTTGTCTAGAGTGGGAATAACATTCTTGTCAGACTGATAATCGACCGAAAAAGCCTGTTGTGTTTCTTCTGCTACTTCCGGTTGAGTAATATATTCAACAACTTGTGAAACAACTTCTGATTCCACAGATTTTGTTTCAATGGGTGTTTTTGTGCTCTTGCCAGAGTCAACAACAGAGATGACGTCAGTTATACTACCAACAGAGCTACGCTCTGATTTCTCTAATTTATCAAAAGAAGCTTGCTTTTGACTTTTCTTTTTCTTAGGTTTAGTTTCCTTTGTAACTAGTTCAACTGGAGCGGTTGTCTCAACAGTAACGAACTCGGTATTACCATCAGTGATTTTGATAGGTGATTCTTTGTGACCTTTCTTTTTCTTAGACTTAATTTGTGCATCTGTTTCTTTAATATGCTTTTTCAATTCAATTCTTTCGGGTTCTTTCGGAGTTTCCACTGTTATGACCTCAGTGATGCTGTCTTTGCTCTTATCACGAGGTTCTTTCGTCTTTTTCTTTTTTCTTTCTAGCTCTTCAATTTCTTTGAGAGCTTTTAGTATTTCGTCTTCAGGCGATTTCGGTTTTTTTGGCTTAAGCTTTTTCTTAGGTTTCTTTTGTTCAACCTCATCGACAGTTTCAGGCTCTGAGTCTTCTGCTACCAGCTCAGTGACAGTCTCTACGACTGTAGCACTATGTTGCAACTTTTTGGTAACTTCTTTGTAACCAACTTCTACAGTAGGCTCCACGATCGCAGCTTTAACCAGTGTATCCCTTATTGGTGTTAGATCTACTTCTACGGTTTGTTCAGGTTCATCAAAGTCTTGAACTTCGATAACTTTTTTCATCGTCTTTTTCTTTTTCATCGCTTGGACATCATGTGCCTTCGTAGGCCGTTTTTCAGGCCCGCGCCTTTGTCTTGGCATTTCCCTTGACCTACTTCTAGGAGGCGGTCGCTCGGGCCTATCAGGCCTTTCCAGTCTACTCGTTTTTTCCGGTCTTTCGGGTCTATCGGGTTTGAACCTCGGCGGCTCAATCTTCTCAACTTTCGATTCATATTGCTGAATCGGTGGAGATCTCTCGACGCATTCTACTACGATCTCCTTAACCAGCTCTACGTGTGCCACTTGTGGTTTCGGTAAGGACGTAACGCTATGAGTACGCGGCTGCTTGCGTAGCCCGAGTGCTAATATTTCCGCATACGATAATTCATGCGAGCGTTGTTTCAGTGACGGGCTGATAGCCCTTTCCAATTGTTCCGGTTCTATGGGCTGTAGTTCCCTCATTGTTTGTTCAGGCAACCTCTTCAGAGGCTCAGGTGATTCCCGATATACGGGTGATTCCCGGTACACGGGTGATTCCCGATACACGGGTGATTCCTGATACACGGGTGATTCCCGATACACGGGTGATTCCCGATATACGGGTGATTCCCGATACACGGGTGCCGGCACATCAATGGGCATTTCCCGGTACTCCACTGGGGGTTCTGCATAATATTCAGGAACCGGTTCCGGTTCCGCACACGGAACAAAGTCATCATAGTAAACGATCACGTCACCGCCATAAGGCTCACTGACACTGATAGACTCGCTAACACGGGTGTCACTGCGCGACACTACGTCGACGTCATCGACTCTCTCACTGAGCACACACGGTTCCGCGGGCACTTCCACATCATCGGGCGGGGCGGCGTCGTCGGGCACGTGGGAGCCGCGGGAGCTAGAGCGAGAGCCGGAGCCCTTGACTATCTCGGCGTAGGTGATGCCGCCCGGGGCCCAGCAGGGCGAGCGGGCCCGCGCGGCGGGGCCCGGGGCGGCGGGCGGGGCCAGGCGCGCTCGCTCTCGGCGCGCCGGCGAGCGCGCGCGCCTGTTGGAGCGCGCGTGCGCCGCGCTCGAGGCGAGCATGCTCAGAGTGGCGGCGTGCTCGTCGGTCGCCGGCATCACGAAGTACGGGTCCAGCGCGTAGATCGCTCCGGTCAGCTCTTCGATTCGCCGGGCGACCTCCTGATACGCAAGTACGGACAAACACATGATTTACAAGGGTGTCTCTCAGACGAGCGGACGGACGTGATGAGAGGTTGAGCGAAAGGAAACGACGGTGGCTGCGATGCGTCTCGTATATTTAACGTTTCGTATTATATGCTTATAAAAATTACAGGGACGAGATGACAAGGAATCGACTTATGAACTAAACGCGGTATATCGCGGACTACGCGTCTCGCAGCGGTTCGGCGTCGGGACTGCCGCGCTGCACCAGGAGCTTGACTCGCTCGTTACGCGCCTGAATCTTGCTCTGGAGCGACTTGACGCGCTCGCGACACTCCTAGCGGAGGATATCAGTTCGACGTGTTAGTAGCGGGGAGGGTGAGGAGGAGGGTGACAAAAAGAAAACAAAAGATAAATAAAAGATGATCGAGCTTTGGGGCTCGCAGGTGAGATGAAGCGTGCCCGCCACCTGCCCGGTCGCCCTGAGAGCCTCCAGGTCGGATAAACAAAACTAGAATACTCGCTAGCCACCTACTCGCGGGGTCTGCGCGGGTCGCGGAGAGCTTACCTGCTGCTGGCGGTGCGCGCGCTCGGGCTCGCGCGGGCTGTAGTTGGGCTGCGCGGCGTGGCGCAGCTGCTGCTCGGCCTGCAGCAGCTGCGCGCGCAGGCGGCCCACGTCGGCGCAGTAGGCGTCCACCTGCGCCAGCGCGCGCGCCAGCTGCGCGGCCTGCGCGCCCGTCTGCGCCGCCAGCGCGTCCAGCGCCGCGCCCAGGCCGCGCGCCGCCGCCTGCACGGCCTCCGGGCCCACGGACTGCGCCGCCACGCCGTCCGGCCCGAAGTGTACCTGCACACAACACAACACGTGTCAGCACGAGTCACCATCTGCGAGCAGCGCTGCTCCTAGAATCCAACAACAAAAACACATATTCGACGATGTCGACTCACGTTGAGTTTTTCCACTGCATATGAGATCTTCGTCTTTTGCGTGGAGATATCGTTTATCAATTTCTCCCTCAGGGCGAGACGATCCCTGAGCGGTTTCTTAGAATTCTGAGGTGCCTCTAGCGTCCTTGCGGTCGCTTCGAGCCAGTGCCCGACATCCTTTAATTTTCTTTCGCATCGCTCCCATTCTTCTGCTAGTTCCTGTAGTAAACCGTTCTGTAAAAAAAAGATACATTTAATTAGTATGTGGTTAGAGTTCGACCCGGCGTCATAATCAGCGGTTGTACTGACTGTCTTCGCTAATCTCTTCTCGACGTCAACGGTCGCGTTCTCTGCTGCCTCTAGCCTAGAAGGCAAGTCTCCCGGGCTGGTTACCCGTTCGATTGCCTCTATCTCCTTAGCCATATCCGCTAAATTCTTGGCTTGCTGCTTACAGCTCTTGAGCGCATTCTGAAAACATAAATATATTTTAGTAAACATTCGCACATGATATTTGGATCGTCGGCTGTAGGTACGTACCCCATATTCAGTCTGTTTCTGTTGCGCTTCCTGCAAGTCGGCCAATGGGAGTGGCCGCGCAAGGAATGCACGCTGTGTCTCAACCCAAAGTAGGACTTTCTCGAGTAGAGTGAGGAAGCGCGCGACAGCGTCGCAGGCGTCCTCCACGGCCCCCTGGCGCGCCTCCAGCTCGCTGCACACGGCCGCGAACTGCTCCGCCAGCGCCGACACCGTGGACTGCACCAGCTGGCGCTCGCCGGCGTCGCGGCTGCCCTCCACGATGGCGCGCGCGTTGCGCGTCAGGCGCTCCACCCGGTCGGCCACGTTGGGCACTTCGGCGCGCGTGGCTACAAGGCGCTCCCGGTAGGGCTCGGGTGCCAGGGTGCGTTCCCTCGCTGTGTGTTCGGCGGCGCGAACCCAAGCTTGCACATCCTCTACGTCGGTGGCGTACTCCGAGCGCGCCGTGCGCGCACGCTTCCATTCCCTCTCTTTTTCTTCCATAGCTGCTGCCAGCGCCTCAGAGGATAGCTCTAGGGAGGACAACTCCTGGGCGACGTCCGCCGGTGCCGATCCTCCGTATCGCTTCCTGCTCTCCTCCGTGAAGTTCTTCGTACGCTCCACCAAGTCCGATACTTCTTTAGTCAGAGCGCGCACACTGTCCGCTTCGTCTTCGCCGAACACGTAGAAAGTCCTAACTTTCGCTGTCAACACTTCTATTTGCTGTCGGAGCTCGTCGATTCTCTCCGACACGCGATCGAATTCGGACACAATGTCGTCGATCTCCGCGAGCCGCGCCGCAAGAGTCTGTCGCAATCTGCAAAATAAAAGCGATATTAAAGCGTACAGTTCGCACCGAACGGCACGGGATTGTGGTTTAGAGAGCGCGCGTGAGGTGTAGGTGCCAAAACGCGACGAAAATAATCCGGCGCGGCGTGACGCTGCGCCCGTGACGGTGCAAGGTCGCGGCGCGGCGCTTCGCTACCTCGTCGTTCGTGCTCGTTCGCTCGCGGCGCTCCGCTCGCGTCGCCCGCCCGTCGCTCAATGAACCAATCTCGATAGATTCGCTGGACGCATCTAATTTTAAATTCCACGTTCTAATGTTTGCACGGTGACATCATAGCGCGCGAGTTTTTTCGGTGCATTCGCCGGCCAGTGTTTACGTTTTGCACGCACACGCCCGACCGCGTTTACCTTAGGCTAGGGTGACGCGAACCGCGCGACCTTCAGCCGGCCGGCTGCCATATGTTAACTAAATGCGAGGTGGATCGTTAGTGTCGAACGCTCGGTGAACACTACTCGAGAAACGGAAACGGTCCTCGTTGTAACGCAACAAAAATCGCAATGAATGGCGACCGCAACCGCATGCAGCATGGCCGGCTGACGCAGCGCCGGTTTTATTATATATGTACGAGTAAATACACAAAGATGTCACTTTTAAATGGGAATACGCACACAATTATACAAAAGATCCCGTGGGACAGTGTCCCCAGTCCACTGAAACACTATTATGAGCGTGAGTCATCGCCGCCGGTCCACGTAGGCACGGTCACATTTGTATCACATAATTCAGATAAACGCGAGTATGTCGGCCGCACGGCGATGTAGGCACGTCCCAGTCTCCTTATAGCATAAAAATTCGTTTCGATACTGTAAAAACAGATTGCGTCGCTTATTTTCGGACCGGTCGGAGCGACGCTGGTTCGCGGAAGGGAACCGTGCGATTGTCTCGAGCACTCGTTTTGCAACGTACAGTTTCACAGAGATTCACTTTCATAGCGTTATTTTAACTTTAATGTTGAAGCAAATGTATTTTCTTGTTGCTAAAATGGCGTATCGTTCTAAGTATATCCCTGTAGCCGGCTTCCAGTGCAGACTGTGAGGCCGTGACCTATTAAGCGCTGCGATCGCGCGCATGCGCACTAAGCTCGGAAATACTAGTCTGCCAGTTTGAATAACGATTACACGTCTCCCCCATGCCCTGTCGATTGTCTGGCTTTTGTTTCAGAGAAAAATATACTCTGTTAACTGTGGCGCAAGTATTACATTGGCTTATGGAAGGGCATGACGTAGGGCGTTACGGTTGCAGAGTGTGTCCTCTGATTGATTCTATTCTAGTCTATAAGTGCGGAGAAACTCTCGGACACGTGAAAGTTCTAGTTAAAGCTCGCTTCTAGAGCTTAACAAGTACCAATATAATATGACAGAGCTGATCGATACAGCTGAAGTACAAAAAAACATTAACTAGATCGAATATTTTTATCTCTACTCCATGCTTATAATTTAAAATATTTTAAGTTTATATTCCTCTATCTATTTTCGCTGAATCTTTTTACCTAATCACTCTACCTACAAATCCAAGGTTAATTACCAAAAATATTAAACGTGTTTTCCCAATAAATGGCAAACACACACGTAGGTTGTACCAATACGTTAGGACAATACGATTTAATTAAGCCTGGCGTGAATATTACATGGGGCATCCCTCAGACCCTCTCCCTGAAAATGTACGCCGACAAATGAAATGTAGGTATTTTTAATATACAAGCGTCTAGCCACAAATTCATTCGTACATCGTCCCATCCGCTTGCAAATGGCATGAAAAGGAATGCGAAAATGACGGCTCCATTGCAATTTATACGTCGATTTTCGGAGTTGTGCGCAGCGAAAAACAAAAAGCGAGTGCACTGGTCAATACTGAACTTTTCTATCTCTTTCTCGCAGTTATGAGCAAGTTGCTAAAAATAGGATTTTATATTCAGTCTGTGAGGACTAGATCTAGAATAGTGACTGAAGGATTTACTCGTCATCGTCGCCTAAGGATGAACGAAAATAGTCTACGCGGATTGCAATGCCAACTCAAAATATACGTTCTACGTTTCCTCGTAGCCTTAATAATAATATTGTCTTAAGTGTCCCCAAAACTATCGATATTACAAATGCAATATTTACGTGATGTGCAAATTGATCGTCTACCAAATGCAATTGAAACGATTGACAATATTACTACAGTTGCAATTTTTTTCTTTAGTGACAGTATTTTTTTTTTCAATGACGTAAATTATGAATTCCTTCGTGTTGATACAAGAAGAAGCCAAGTTTCTTCAAGGCAAAACAAACCCAAACATAGTCAAAACGAGGCACGACGAGACCATACAAAAAACTCGTTTCTTTTATACTCAAAAGTTGTAGCAACAGCTTCAATATTAACACTGAGTTGTCAGCAGACTTGAATAAGCGTGTTCATACAAAATTCGTCAATACTGTATACCTACTTAGTGAGTTATGTCATCGCTATTTCCTGAGCAGGAAGCTCTGTGCGGTCACATTGTTACAGAACTGTGACTGTTTTATTTCGTCGTTAAATTTAACTATGGCACAAAGGTGGTTGCACACTTTTCAACTTTATACCCTTAGTAATAAGGTTGAAAAGTAGTCAACCGATATGTCCACCGGTGTACGTTTGGATAGAGCTATCGTTATGTTAAAAATTGTGTATCCTGTTACTGTGGAACCAATGTTTTACCTTGTGATTTCAGTTTCAAGTTCACTAGGTACACGTTAAAAGTATTTATCCTCATTTAAATGTATTGTCTGGTGACCTACAATTGTGAATACGGATAGTGTTACCAACTGGCTTCGGTGGCGCAGTACTTACACTACTTACTTGATTTAAAAAAGAGACAACGTTTGGTGGGAAATTTATAAAGTTCGTGGTAGTTTTGATCAGATCTTCTACTAGTAAAGTATAGGTATCAGTAAGATACAGTAATTTTGTACCACAGTTATCCTTTTCTGAGCACAAGGGCGAATTACTTTTTAATTTGAGTTGTTGTAACGAAGTTGAGAACGTGAATTCTGGCATTACCGTGTTGAACAACAAACTAGATCAAGAACAAAACTTATCTGAAAACACACGAACGAATTCAGATCCTAGAATAAACAGTGCGGAAGTTCTCACTTATATACAACGATATATAAATACAGTTGATAAACGGATATGCCGATAAGAAGTCAACGACCTAGTAAATGGCAATGTTGCCAAACTGTGCGTTGGCAGTGCGGCCGGAGATTGGCACGCGACGGCGGCGGACCATAACCCAAAGGAACGGTTAACTGCTTCCATGTGCACTCGACTGAGGACGCTTTTATGGGAAAACGAACCTTAAAGTTAGGTTGATCCTCGTTAGTTGTGGCACTTGAATAAGGCTTGCTTTAGAAGAAAAAGGAACCTCATAGTTAGGTTGAACTTCATTTGTTTTCTTAACGATGTTTGCAAGTTCAAGACCTGCTTTGGTTACGGCATAAGTAGCCTGGTCAACGTTAAAGCTTTTTTTACTACTCCTCCCCGTAACTTTCAGACTATATTTTCTTGAACTTAAACAAATATTGCCTATCCAGCTTTTTTCCAATTATAAAAGCATACTGTCCAGTCTAAGACAGCAATTACTTAGATCATAAAGTCATGTTCGCTTGCCAAACGTAGTCATTAAAGCATAATACATTCAAGACCGTTGCTTGTAGCGGTTTGAAGGGGAGCCACATGCAACTAACGGTAAACAACTGGTATAGTTTCCATACCTTGTACCTAACTATCAAAAGGAAATTGAAATTATACGGCAGTACCATTATTATTATTAATATAGGGAAAAGTTACCAATGAATGTCTGTATACTTCTAACAATTGTGTCGTTTAAAAAGGTTAGGGATAGGATATGTATTGTATTATAATAGCGTTATTCAGTCCCATGTGTTAAATTGCAAATATAATTCTCACTCATTTTACGATCGTATTAGATCCCATGAGGCGATTAGATTCGATTCAATTTATAATAAATTGTTATTTACTGAACCGGGTCACAGTATGTCATGGTCTATACTTGTCACTCCTTATACTCGAGTTTGTATTAATGCAATAAGCAATGTTTTAAATGCACTCGACAACGAAGTAGCAAACCACCTTGTGTGAAGAACACTAGAGACTCTGCTGAGCCGTAAAATGCAAAGCGTAACTGTAATGATAATAAAATCGAATAGGTATTTATAAACAGTTTCTTAAACTTTTTAACCTTGAAGGACAAATTCAAATGAGAATTTTAAATTACGGAGTAAATTAAATATTTTGTTAATAAACTTGACGACCAACGACGGTCAGTCTGTACTGTATTTTCGTACGACATGATTTTTGTTCGCTACGTTACTAAATAATTAAGAGAAACGGTGAATCATTTAAATTAATAGGACTCCCTATGCGTCACAGACAAACCACCCCTTTTCAACGTAACAACATGTATATAGGTATCATCTATGCAAAAGGGTTCCCCTAACCCTTTGGGCACCATTATCAAAGCCATTACGAACAGTATTATGTGTCAAAGAGACACAAATCCTCGTCTAGACACAATTAAATCATGACTTCATTGGCTACAAAGTCACATGGTGTCCGTGAATCAAGGTTGCTTGGTTTGCGCGATCCATCAAGACGTTCTGCTCAGTAAATCTCGGTATTTGTAGTTTCAAGGTGAAGGTCATGTGGGGTACAGGATTTTGTTCAGTGATCCGGAAAGTGAGCTGTCGAAATTTATAGCTGGAAAGTTATAGACGAGTCTATACTAGAATCCATGGCTTTTAATTCCGCCTCTATCGCTACCATTTCAACTTTCCAGCTACATAATTTCGGCAGCTCACTTTCCGCAACACTGAATAAAATCCTGTACCCCACATGACATTCACCTTGGAACTGCAAATACCAAGATAACACTTCTTCACATAACTTCCTAGTTAGGAGCCGTGATTCATAGAGAAATACTGGGAATTGATACAGGTACAAACGTCACTACGAATGATCAGAATTAAGAGGAATGAAAATTATCGAGGACTCTCTTTGGCTCCTAGATTTTTGCAAATGTAACTATTTTAGAAACGATAAATATTTTAATAAAAATGATATCACTTTTGATGACAATTATAAAATGTGTCCTAAGTATAGACAGTTACTAATCGTGACATCTACTAAATAAGCATCTGACGTCACTTCACTTAGATCTAAGGGTTATTTTAATAAACTGCGAGATTTCTTAGCAAGCGATGATATCATAGCGGAGGACGCAACATTAGAATATGCAAAGTGTACTCTAATCTCTGAAGCATAAAGTCTACGATAATTTGAAGATTATTTTCGCAAAAGCGAAATCATTTTAAGATCCTGTGTCATTGGTTGCGTAACATAAATTTTTGTATGGGGCCGGTGTTTTTTAACAATTTTGTCGTATCTTCCGTATTTTCTGTTCCATTCAAGATACGTATTAACACAATGTTATCAAGAGGTTCCTTATGTATTCTACGCTGATATTTATTTGACTAAACAATTTTAGCTTTACAGCTGTGTCATGAATAGTTGACTTAATTCATACAAAGGGCAGGACACGAAGTTATACATTGTAGTTCAAAGTAAATTCTAAGGTTGCCAAAATATGAGGTTGCGTTTTTAATTTTATTTTTATGTTCTATTGCGGAATCATACATTAGGATGATCAGGCAATACGACTTGTGGGGTGGTCTATCTCGTTTAGTGCAAATAAATGTATTGCTTTCTTTCTCTTTCTCTTTTTCTTTCATCTTTGACTGCTGATTGATTATAATCTCAATATTGGCTTTAGTTAAATGTGTTAAATTGTCGCTTTTATCTTAATAAACATTTTCATCATTACAATATTCTATTTTATTTTCATCAAATATTTCAATCGCTCCACTAGTTTTTTAACAGAATACAGAGCTATTTATTTTTATTATTATGTATTTTCTTTTAGTTCCCGTACAAATTCCTGGACGTTAAATCAGCGGGATATTATTGGTGTTCATGCAACGAACATGTGGTCATGGCGACATGGTTTTATTTTGCTTGCGCTAATAAAATCTATTTTATTTTTAAGCTGTCTGGGGCTCATTTGTATGGGGCACTCAGATTTTTACACAATGACGAATTCTTTTACAGGATAAGCAGCTATAAAATAACTGAACAGATTTTGTAGCTTGTAGGTAAAGCATCGTCTTTTTCTTTTCGTTTCGTCCTTACTTATTTATAAAACTTTTATTAGTCAACTTGTGACAAATGTCTACCTATTCCAAGTTTATTCTATTGAAAATTTCCAGAATATTGTTTTGAATGCATTTTACTACCTACATGAATATTATGAGAATATCTGTAATAAGATTACGACCAAGGCCCAAGTCGCGAGATATTTAAGATCAACGTTTATGTAATTCTCGACATTTTTCATTTTTATGAAGTAGGGAAAACATTTGAGGAATTATAATTGGCTATTGAAGATTTTTGCACCACTTTAGTGTGCCTACCCTTTGTAGCACGCAAGTCAGTCCAAATATAATAAATATGTTACTAGAGTTTCTCTTAAATTCTCTCACGCTATTTCACTTACTGCGCGCCTCTTTCATCAGACGTTTGATGTTTCGTAGATAACAGCATACAAATTGTATTGTGTAATCCTGCATGAAGATAATTCGCTACGATAAGATAAAATGACATAATTATGGAATATTTGCAACTCTACCGTAAATTTTTAGGATCACTTCGTTGTCCGTCTGTCTATCTGTCAGTCTAATAGACCCTTTTTCTCAGGAATGCATGAAGGTATCAATTTGAAATTAATATCAAATACGTATTGCAGTTGGAGAATTGACCATGACGTATATCGATGTATGGGAGAATATGTTTTTCATCTTCTGTTAAGTTTATTTATGGAAAAAATTCATCCCAACTACGGAACCCTTTACTGTGCGTGGTCCGACACGCACCTGGCCGATTTTTTCTTTCCTATGAAACTTATTTCTTGTCTTGTATTTATACCTTATTGCGTTGTATTATAAATGCATCAAACTGGTTGCCAATAAAGACAGACTGGATGAATGTGCTATCGCCCTTGGATGTCCTATAAACTGACATTACCAATTACGTATCAACTTGACCATTCACATCACCAAAGAAACAATAACAATCTTTAAAATAGAGACAGGAGAATCCAATTTCGCTTGAAATAATTTTTACTAGCAGCAGAATTAATTTGGCAATACCTTCTTCAGAATTTTAAGACAACCTTAATACGCTGTTATTGTGGTCTTTATTGTTATTTAATAAAGGTTATTTTAGCACGTTTAAGCGGTAAATATAATTTGGCGATCCAGTCTGGCCGCATGTTTGGCGATGTTTGATAAAGAATTTTAATGTTGAGAATTAAAATTAATCGTCATGAAGTAGAAATTGTAGAGATTCTGTTTTTAAACCTCGATTGATTTAGTGTAATTATGGATAAGTGTAGGGAGGCATTAATGTCAACAGTTACGTTGGCAGCAAAGAATTTGGTGGCAACAATTTTAAGAGATAAGTGACAAGTGACTGAGGGTTGCCATTTCTTGAGGTGGAATGTAATTTTTTTACCCTACCTATTTTTTGACCTTACCTACACAAAAATTACTGGGTAGGTATAATGTGGGTATAATATAATAGATATCCATGATGTAGCATGTTATGGGAATTTGAGAAATAATTCTTGTATCTCGCATCAGGATAGCCAAGTATCAACTGTACCTGCATACTTCAGGACTCACACAAGAGAAACGACCGAGCCGTCCAGATCGCTAGGTAAAATGATTAGATAATAGCATAGACAATATAGACATGAAAGATTAAGAAAACGAGACAATTTAAATATGGGACAGACCTGCCACCAATTTCCTCGGCTAATTACACGCAAATCTTAAAGCCATCCATCATAATATCAACGCCAGAAACTGAATTCCAAAAAAACTTGCCACATATAAAACTAACTAACCAGAATGTGAGACGCCAACACTTTTTTCACCAACTATATCTGTTGATGACGAAATAGAAGCAAATGAATCTGAACTTAAAGCAGATGTAAGAAGGTTTAAAATGAAGACTGGTTCTGTGGAAGAAATAGAAAATATTTTTGTTTTGAATCCATGAGCGCCGCTGTCAGCTACTTGATGCTATGCCAGAAGTTTCTTCCGGAATTCATTGGCAGGGATGGACAACAAACTGGCCTACTTACCGAGATAAGGTTTTTATGTAATTTTCAGTGAAAGAGCGACGCGAAGTTGTTAATAAAAGTTGGTGGGTGAAAGCTGGACGCGAATAATATTTTTGTTTTCATTACATAATGCCAATGACCTATTTGAAATTTATTTTGAGAGTGTTATTTTCTCGGTTTCCAAGATGTCGAGAAAATTATAAGACTGTTACTTTTGAATAAATCACTATGGACAATGTTTAACTGCCTCTTAAATTGTCTTTTGAGCAAAACATTGACAACGAATCTCAAAGCTTGATTTTCAAAGCCTTTTTTACCTCTAGTAGTACGTATTGAAGACGGCAAAGCATAAATTATTCGTATTAATTGAAGAAATGAAACTACTAATACTAGTACCTTCACATAAATGCCAATTTTCTTGTCTCAAAAGGTTAGCCTTTCGAATGCACAACCAATTGGCTGTAAGAAATTTAACAGCCTCGACATAGCGGTCCAGGCACTTAACCGTACAGAAACTTGAGTTCGTTCAAAATGCTTCTCATGTTCAATTTACTGGACAAAAGCGCTGAGTTGAATAAAGCAAAATACGGTCAGACTGTTTGAGAGGTATGCGCTTAAAGTACCTAATCATAATAATATTTTCAGGATTAAAACGAACTTGTAAAAAAGAAGTTCACAAAGAGTGGATCGGCAAAAAATTTCTGTCGAAGTTCCTTCTCAGATGACTGGGCCGGAAAAACATGAAGATAGATATAAGTACTCAAGTAAATATAGATTTTTAATCCAATAAACGTACACTAGCTAGAAGCGTTATAACTTAACCTATTTTTCTCAATTGGCTCGTCAATCGACCAGCTGAAAGCCAATTAAGCGATATAAGCAACTGGTGTATCATATAAGTTATATTTCTTAGCTGTGAATGTTTTTTTCTGCCTACATTATTAACTATATGGGCCACAACAAAGAACCTTTATAAAATAATAATTATTTAGTTCTTTTAGAGCATTTTGGGCTTGGTATTTAACATTGCTCACTGCTGAGTCTTTACAAGAGAGCAAGAGAGATGAAGAATAGATTTTTATTTTGAACTTGTAGCCTGAAACAGCACATGAAGTATCATTATCGTCCAAGCTGTTACCTGATCATATTCGTAAAAGTTTGCGGTCTTATGTAAAAACAGTTGCAGGCAATTTTGATCACAGAGACGTTCGATCGTATTAAAACGTGACACTAAGATTTCAACCAAGCTTTCTGAGATACATTCCGATCTGTTGCTTCTTTTTTACTAAATTCTTTGTTCCAAAGTTTAACCTAACACTGTTTGTGTTCCAAGGCTATCCAAACGATTTGCTTTTAATGCTTTCCCGCGAATCTAACGAGTTTCAAACTCACAGTTTGGTCATTAATTTTGCACGCGTCGGTAAATACTGTTTAATGCATCGACTGTTGGTTTTGGCACCTCACGGGGACAGATTAAATTAATTGGAATAATACGGATGGACAACGAAAACATCTTACCTTTGGTGATGTAATGCTGAAAAAATATATACCTACAAGCATCTGTTGGTTTAAAAAGCTTACTTGCATTTATTCTTCCCATCTCAATTTGTCAGAAAAATGTTAGTGGTTCAAATTTAATACTGAAAATACCTCGAATTCCTTAAGACATCCCACACTATGTCCGCGTGGTGGATTATGGTCCACTATCTCCCAGAGAGGTCTTTGTCTGGAGCCTTATAGGCTAATTATGCTTATGATGTAGTCAATTCCTCCAATTCATTTGACGATTATCAGTATCATCTTCCTGATCATATCCTAATTATGTAGGGTTGGTGGTGGTTTAGCACACATTTCTATCCCATCATAACAGTATTTACTCCCTTTCTAGCCATTTAATGGATAACAAGTAAGAAATTACGTCCTCACACACGCATTTTCAGAAAAAGTACTTATAGGCTCTATCATAGGACCCACTTTAATTATAATTAAAACTATACATCTTAATTTGATTTTTTACTTTAAATATAAAACTTCTTACTTCAAAAATAAATGCAAGTAAACTCCAAACCAACAAACAACACTTATCTGCTTTCCACCAACAACACCTCAGTTCCCTAAAAAAAAATACACATAATAGCAATATGTCACACTACTTACTTCTCATAAGCTTCTACAAGTTCCTTGACGTTCTTCTCTGTGTCGTTGGCTGCGTCCTTTGAGTGTGGCTTGAGGATGCTGATCACGAAGTCAGCGTGTTCGAGTAGTTCGTCACGACTGTCTTCTAGGCTTGATACTTCGCTTTGTAGCTCCTGGGGGAGAGAAAAAGAAAATGGTTAATAATACGAAAAATAATATTACTCTGCGAAGGGGTAGGTAGGGGAAATCTATTTTAAATAACCAAGCACAAATCCAGACTTCAAGCCGCTACAGAGATTGTAACTTTTTTTTTTGGGTGGGTAATTATCAAATAACTTCTCCCGCTCTGGGTGGAGCCGGAGGGCGTGTCAGACTCTTACTGACTAAAACCCACCCGTGTTCCTTCGATTGCCCTGTTGCCGGGGGCCACGATGTCCCTATCGGACTTGCCTAACCCTGACCCAAACTTGGAACCTCAGGCGTCGTTCTAAATAGCTACGATCGTAGGAGCAAACGATGCGATTTCGTCGCACGACGAGATGAAACACATACATTTCTTTCGAGTGTCCTAATTGAAGCTTGGAAGTAATCGCGTGGGCACTGGAAATACTTAGTAACGATCGTACGATGGGTCCGACCACTGAATCAAACAAATATTATTTTGTTTTGAGGGTTAAATTGACCCAATAGGTAGGTATTGTTCCCCAGAAGCACACACAAGTAGGATGTATTTTGGTCATAGATAATGTATTCAAGTAAATAAGTAGGGTCCTTATAAACCCAGAAAGACCCAAGTTGGTATCGTGACGCATCGAATAAGTACTCTTGGCCTACATAATGCAGTAATTGTCTCGAGTTTAGGTGTTTATGTGTGCAAGATTAAACATTTCTTATCGAGTATTACTCAGAACTATAATGAAGTTCTTTTACTATGCCTTCCCAGATCTCAAACAGAGGCTTTCATTAAATTCGACCGTTCGATATGAATTATTGCCAGCAAGCACATTTTTATAGCACGTAACTTGGCAAGGTTTTGGCGCAGTGGATGGAAGTAAGATTGCGCATGTACAATTTAGTGCAACTCAAAAATTTACACTTTTATTGATTGTGGTTATTGCCATAATTTATTTTTAAACATATATCTTTAGAAAAAATACCGACAACGCATTCTGCGCATCTACGACTCTTGCCAAGTTACATGTCAGTCTCTCAATAACTGTCGGTCAATAGCAGACTAGTTGCTGTTTGTATTTTATTCTCTATGATTGCAACTTCCGGTGCACGGTGCGAGTTCCAATAAATACTTTTTCTTTATATCTTACGCTTTCTAGAAGACGATGGTGACCATTTTTATCTTTGGCTGTGTACTTGTTGCGCCCGGTTAGTGGAAATAGTCTCACCCCCAATTTTATGGGCCTTATCCCATAAAATACCTCTCTCTCTTATCTTTTTTGGGACTTAACTGGTAGAATGCATGTATACAATACACCTTAGGTATACAGCGTGATGTAATGACATTCTCTTTTTTAATCAAACGCAGCCTTTCTCTTGAAAAGTTTTTCCATTATTCAGTAAAAATCTAGCTCACTTCAAGCCCATTTCAACTAAATTTTCACGGTGTTATGTTTAAAGAATCATCATCAGCCTATAAATGTTCCCACTGCTGGGACACAGGCCTCTTCTCTGTAAGAAGGAGTGGGAGTGGGAGAATCCACCACGCGGGCCCAGGGCGGGTTGGTAGATGTCACATGTCTTCGAATTTTCGGTTCTAGGATATGCCGATTTCCTCACGATGTTTTCCTTCACCGTTTTGAGAGCAGTGGTGATGAAATAATTTACACAAAGTAAAGCGCCTGTCTGGGTTCGAACCTACGACCTACAACTCGTAAGTCGTGGCCATTACCACTGGGCTACCACTGCTCTCTTTTTAAAGAATAGATCTCTAATATTCTGGTTTGGTTTCTCACCTGTAAAGCATGCCTGGTATCCACAGCTCGTCGCCGTGTGCTGGGGTTGGCGTCCAGCTGTCGCAGGCGGTCGGACGCGGCTGTGATGGCGGCGCCCAGGCTCCTCTGTACGTCGAGGAGTTGGTTCCAGCGGTGGAGTTGCTGGTCTGCTGTCGTTGCGCGTTTGGCTAAGCCTGGGGTAAAAAAAAAAAGAATATTAGTAACATTCATGTATGCACCACACTAGGCCACCGTGGTGTATAACAGAGGACAGAGGAGGCCTGTATCCCAGCAGTGGGAACGTTATAAGCTGATACGAGTACTTATGCTAAGTAGGCGAAATTGTTGCATTGTATTTTTCCGGCGTAAAACCACAGTAAACTATACCTGTGTAGCAGAATTGTAAACTCCACGCTTTAAGGTAAATTAAAAATATAATTCTGTTTTTCTATAAGCAGGTAATACTTGTTTATAGATTTTTTCAAAAGAGCTGCAGCTTTAATGAGTATCCCCATAGCAACAGCATTTACAGAACATTGTACGTTGATAATAACAATACCATCAAGCATTGTCATTTTCATTTAATCAATTGGCCTTTATTCATTAACAAGCTTTGCAGTAACATCGATGCTCAAGTTATTTTGCCTTGAATATTATTTATTTTTTCCCTATGTTGTCCCACTGCAAGACAAATGCCTCCCTTTCTCATTTCATTCCTGTCGATCTTAAGCTAGTGCTTTGGTTAATTTATTTCTCCAACAAAGGATACACAGATACATTCAATAATTATAGTCATACATAATTAAGGTTGTCAATTCTAACTAATAGGTGAACTGAAAATGCTCCAAAATTTATCACCGCGCTCTTGCAATACCGGGATCAATAAAAGGCATTTTATTTATTTATTTAGAGGATAGTTATCTCTATCAATGAAACAATGTAATTATATCCATCAGACGGGGCTGTCAGCTCATCATTCTGATTCTTCTCTCTTGTATCCTTCTAAATAACAAATAGTGTTTATCTCCACATTATGCCAGTAACTTATAATTTGTGGCGGTTAGTTGGCAAAGCTATACAGATAAAACCTACACGGTACATACCTTCGCAGGCTACATTCCATCTGTCAGCCAGTTCCCTAGTCCTCTGCTCAACCCTTTCTCCGCTGGCTGCATCAGCCCCGGAGCAGAGCTCGCGCGCTCGCTCCCGGACCACGTCCAAGAGCGGCTGCTGGTTCTGAAGATATAGGGCATAACAGATTATGAAGAGTCAAACGTAGAAGGTACAAAAAACCTAGGTCAGTCCTATCACGTAGTAACATAATATGGGTGAAATTCTCAAACGCAATGCAGGCGCAGTATGAAATAATGAAGTTATCAACCGGTTTGATCAAAACAAAGACTTGCTATCAGACTGCCAAACTCATGTTAACTGAAATAATTACCTGACTGAAATACAACAGCCAATCAAATCAATCTGACAGTGTGTTAGGTAACTTTGTGTTGATTATAGTTTCAGGAACCGGGTTTAAATGGCTTGGTGCACTGTCTCTTTAAGCTTGGACAAATAGGACTTGCAAAAACGCCTGAGAATTTTATAATAAAACAATTCCAAAATGAAACCATGTGTGTCCATGAAGACTGGAATTTAAGTAAAACAGATTTCTATCTACATTCTCAGAAACATAATGGAGGAAGGGATTGATGAAAGGATTGTTAATATGCGCGTTGGCGGACCCTAAAAAGCAAAATCAAGCTTGATGAAAGGAACACAGATGAGAAAATATAAAAAATAAAGAAGATATTGTGTATTAAAATATTGATAGAAATCAAAACCTTCCAATAGGAAGTCGGCGGCCATTGGCTACAGCATGCTCTACTTTATGGTTTCATTCAGGAAATAGTCGATCAGTTACTACATATGTTCCACATTGATTATTAAACTGACATCGAGAAATTATTGCTGAATTACAGTCGACTGGCTGATTACCCAATTTTAATTGCTTTCGTACTTACGGACCGGTTCGAAACCTGTGTATGTAAAGGAAGAATCGTTTACGCATTACATGTAAAGTGAGTATTTTGCAATACATTTCACAGTAATGTAAGTATTATTAAAGTTTTTATAACAAGTTGTGAAATAGCTGTTGATTATGTGAATGCAAGTCTGAATAAAATAAATACTTTTAAATTCGGGTTGAAAGTTGTTGCTAAAGAAATAATCCATGAACAAAAACTGCAACATAAATTGGTTATGGTATTGATTCGTCGCAAAAAGAAAATGACTACAAATAGTAATGAGTAATGACGCTGACGCCATGCTTGGTAAATTACAATATCCGGCAACAGTGTAGAATCATTAGAATTTAGAGAATAAAATTTCGTTTGAGAGGGCAATGGTGCCGATTCCCTTGTTCACAAACTAAACTAAATTTAAGTTCAGTGCATCTTTTTCTTTCTATTTCATTAAGAAAAGGATAGAAGATAAATTTTAGTTTAGTCCTGTCAAATTAATCAGCGCTTGACGTAAATTGACGTTATTTTAGTCGACAAGTTTTAGTGACAGGCGCTGATTAATTTGACAGGACTAAACTAAAATTTATCCTCTGTCCTTTTCTTAATGAAATAGAAAGAAAAAGATGCACTGAACTTAAATTTAGTTTAGTTTGTGAACAAGAGAATCGGCACCAATGTAATACAGGTTAAGGAAACAATTTTGTTATATATTATACTAGCTGACCCTGCAAACGTTGTTTTGCCATATAAATGTTTGGGGTGGACCATCTTTATCACTTCCTACCCTACCTATCCTATCTACCATATCTTTCAAGTTGGATCAAACTGCACACGGTGTGCAAATTTGATAAAAATCGGTTAAGTAGTTTAGGAGTCCATCGCGGACAAACAACGTGACACGTAATTTATATATATTAAGAAGATTAAGATATATATTTTATATTTTCGGCAGCGACCGATAAGACTTCAAGATGAATAAGTTTACTGTTAACGAAAAATGACCCAACAACAATGATGCCATACAAATACTAGTACTCTTTAACATTTAAAGGTACTTTAATGCATACAAAGTTGTTTATTTTACACTCTGCCAACTTTTCACAGCCAGTAAAGTTACTGTATTGTATTGCAACAACGTTCTTTTAGAAACTATCTAAGTGTTTATAGCCTTAACTTTGTAAGTCCATAGTTCTATTCTACTGCAACTTTGTCCTATCTGACCTTGGCCCACGATTTAAGCTGACCGAGGACATTAATGGACTCATTGTGCTTGCTAGAGGCACCGGATCTGACATCATTATGTTTTTAAAATTTAATGCAGGCTGTACTGTGTACATGACATTGATGTGTACTTGACTTTAATAACAAAAGTTTTAAATTTTTATATTTAAACAAGCGGTTTTTTATATTCAAACAAGGCATTTTCCATCGCAAAAATGACAAACTTTCAACCCCTTTGGGGTGATTTTTTTAAATTCTTTCTTAGAGATCATTTTGGTTGTATTGGAACTTTTGTGCAAAATTGCTTCTAGCTAGACCCTGCGATTTAGGGCTGTGCTTTATCTGTCAGTGAATTTATTTCAGATTTTTTTAAAGCACATAAGGCTAATAGTAAACACACCTTCCAATATACCTATAAAGAAAAGGATAATAAATGTATTATTGAAATCCTTAGAACGGCCTTTCCTTTAATGTCGCTTTTAAATCTAATAGGTTATGGTGAAGTAGCATTTACTCCCAAATTACCTACTTATTTTCTCCATTATAATAATTTTATTGTTCCAAATGTTCTAATCTAAGATTTGCTCTTTTACTATGAGTTTGTTTCGGTGTTCCCTCTCAAAACTGACGACATAACGTAAGCCCAGCTGAATGAGGATCATTTGATTTGACTTGGTTACAATATAAAAGGGTTGCAAAAATAAAGCTCACATGATGATGTTGTTCATGCGACAATAGACTTAACAAGGCATTGACTTGCAGTTGAAAGGTCGGGAGTTCATATCACATCCGCTGCACTATTGTAGTGAGCCCACACCTATTGCAACCACACTACACGATTACACTTGTTTGGAGTGATTTGCTTCTAGTTTGTAAAAGGCTTCAATTTAATCTTATTCCCGGTTTCTGAAAGGCTGTTTAACGTCGTCAAATTCAACTTCATGTGGCCCATATGTAGCCAATGTAATTTTAACATATATTTTTAGTTTTTTTTTTTTTAACGTTTACAATAGATTTAACGCAGTGGGGCTTTACAGATTTTCTCCTAAATATAGATTATTCAGTGAGGAGAGCAGCTTTTTACTTTTAATTATACCTACACCATGTAATTAATAATGTTTACTTTATAAGTCCCTCATGTACTACAAAACCTTTGTTTCTAAATAAATTATTATTAAATTATTAATTTATTATAGATTATATTATCAAAAACACATTTTTATTGATAATCGGTTTTTGATTAAAAAAACGTTGGTTTTTTACAAAAAAAAGCCGTTGGGTTTTTAATATGTTTAATGATTTTTGACGAAATGTAGAAATGACAGAAATAGACGAAAACTTTTATCATGATGGTTTTGTTAAGTTTAAAGTGCTCAGATACAAATTTATGAGTAGTTCTTGCATTATATCTATCTGTATTATCATTACTCAAGTATTAACGGAATCTATTAATTTAAATGACTTCTATAACCAGCTAATAATGTCACTTATCTTGAACTTGACCGCTTTAACTTGAATAGTAACGATGTCAGTTAACTAGCTGATTATATAAAACCTTCATATTCGATGAAAATAGAAAGTGATCGCTTGAATAGTCTGAAATAGCGACCGAGAACGGCGCATGAGTGTTTACAATGTTATCAGAGCTATATACTGATGGCTGATAAGAGGAAATTGATAACAACCGTGTTAAACGCCAGTCAGAACGTTATGAGAAAATTCCTTATGTGATACCTTCTTGGAGTTGACGACTCAAGAGACGTAGGTATGGAATAAAAATATATGTTACGTCGACCCAAAATAAATTCGGATAACGACAAGATACTGATGATGACACTTGGAGTTGACTTGAATAATTTGAAAAAAATTAGGTTCGCTATAGTCATTGACGAAACAATTTAGGGTAATTTTCAGATTTTAGCGAAACACTTTTAGACTGCAGAAGTTGAACTTAATTTTACTTTCCACTATCTGAAAGCCACACAGTTGATTTGACTATAAGTCTTCTATTTAGTCAAGATAATGCAAAATATCAGTAAACTTAACAAAAGTTGGATTTCAATGGTGGGTATTTCAAATAATTGTCCTTACGAGATCCCATGCTGGCTTCAGCAGGCGTTAGCCTTGACACCTCGACTCATTGTGTCTATTTATAGCCTATGAGAAAAAACATTAACTACGAGATTGGAGCGCCTGTGTTTTCAGCCTATATTCTGCGATACTTTATTAACATTTTACTGATTAAAGATTAGATTATGAACATAGGTAAGTAACTAGTTTAACTTAATAAAAATCTTAAATTCATTCACTGTCAAACGACGCACAGGCGTCAAACTCAAACTCAAAGCATTTATTTCAAATAAACCAATTACAGGTACTTTTGAATTGTCAAGGGGTCGGTCAGTCAGAAAAATGAAGCTAGTTGCCCATTCCAAAGCGTAGTAGGTACCTATGGAGAAGAACAGGCAAGAAACTCCACGGACACTCTTTTAAATCAAAATATTGTTACAAAATATTGGTTACATCATTCGTGTTGAATTTATACATGTGAGAACAATGTAGAAAGACGTGCACGTTAAAAGCGTCCGTAATAAAAATATAATAACAATTCAAAAATTTAAATAAATTAAAATAAAATAAACCGTGGCAGCTAAGAGATGACCAGTCCCTACTGACGGCGCCCGTTCACGAACATGACGCATGGATCAGCACCATTTAGCTCAACCATTTTGAAGGGAACTTAATGATCCAACACACACGCCACCATCAGCGAGACATTTGAGTGAGCATGACATACTCTCAGCTGCCAGAGCACATTCAAGTCAATGAAAGACGTACCCAGTAAATGGTAGCTTTATGGAATATACAACATGGTCACAGTGCTCACACATGTGATATGCAATTATACAATACAAAGAGATTGAATTTATACAAGGAAAAGATAGTTTTACAATCTTCAGCAGCTGCAACAATATTTTCGAATGCTAATCAATTAGTTTATGCGCCCTTGTGGAGCTGGACCAGCGCTGAGCCAAGCATTTTTATCAGCGATGTAATCCCCCAACTTATAATATGCTTGGCAGCATAGTGTGCGTTTTATACATGATTTAAATTTCGTTTCGTTCAGTTGGAGTATGTGGGAAGGTATTTTATTATAACATTTTAAACAGCACCCCATGAAGGATGAGTCTACTTTAGCCAATCTGAAACCCGGTTGAACTAATTGGTCCCTATTTCTAGTCCTATAATTGTGTCTATCACCTCTTTTACTGAAAAGACTTAGATTTTTCCTTACGTACATGATGTTTTCATAGATATATTGACAAGGTACCGTCATGATGTTAATATCTTTAAACAGATCCCTTAGAGAATCGCGTCTGCGGAGACGATATATTGCTCTGATGGCTCTCTTCTGCAGAATAAAAATAGACTCGATATCTGCAGCCCGTCCCCATAGTAAAATACCGTAAGACATGATACTATGAAAGTAACTGAAATAAACCAGCCTCGCGGTATCTACGTCAGTAAATTGACGGATTTTTCTCACAGCATATGCTGCTGAACTTAGCCGTCCTGCTAGAGATGTTAAATGAGGACCCCATTGCAGCCTTGAATCGAGCGTGATCCCCAAGAAAACAGTTTTATCGACAAATTCTAGTTTCTCCTTATTCAATACTATGTCACAATCACTACTTTTAACATTTGGTAAAGCAAATCTTATGCATTTAGTTTTTTTCCCATTTAATACTAAATTATTAGCAGTGAACCAATTTTGAACCTGCAGTAGGGCGTTATTTACGTCGTCAAGATTTGATGCACGTCTATTTATCTTAAAAATTAAGGAAGTGTCGTCAGCAAATAACACCATTTGTGGTTGGTTTTTTAATAAATGGGGTAGATCATTAATATATACTAAAAAGAGGAAAGGACCCAATATCGAGCCTTGTGGAACGCCCATTTTTACTTTTAAACCGATTGAATGGACACCATTTACTTGAACCTGCTGCTGTCTATCATTTAAATAAGATTTTACTAAACTGAGCGCAAGTTTACCTAGTCCGTAATGCTCAAGTTTCAAGAGCAAGGTTTCATGACTCACGCAGTCAAATGCCTTGGAGAGGTCACAAAAGATTCCTATGGCATCTTGGGCCTCCTCCCACGCTGTAAATATGTGTTTTAATAAGGTGACACCAGCGTCAGTTGTACAACGTCCTTTGGTGAAACCATATTGCTGATCGTGCAAGATTTGGTTGGCGTTAAAATGATTAAGCATTTGATTGAGCATTACCTTTTCGAAAACCTTGCTGAATACCGGCAGCACAGATACTGGTCTATAATTGTTAGTGTCTTGACTGTCCCCAGATTTAAAAAGTGGTATAACTTTACTGTATTTCATTAAATCCGGGAAGACTCCTTGATCCACACACAAATTAAATTGCGTTGTGTCTAGAAGCATTAAATTTTGCACAACAGTTATTTATGTAACGAAGGTGAGCAATAGGAGATGATTTTTGAAAATTCATCCCCAAAAGGGGTTAATTAAGGGATGAAAGTTTGTATGGAAGTTCGTTATTGTTGCCGATGGGAAATCCCATTGAGCACACGGCTTGAATAACACCAATTAATTGATTAATAATTTTATTTTTATTTCATATAATTTTTAATATAATAAATTTGTACGTTTTTAATAAAAAAATAAAAATTATAATATAAAGTTGTTTTAGTTCATAGTTTGGGATCTATGCACTTGTAAAGCTGTTTTGGCGCAGAAGTTTCATCGATTGCAAAAATTACTGAGAACTATAAGTGGGGATATAAAAGGAAGTCTATTTTTAGCTAAGAACAAAGTAAATATATGTCAGGCCTATGTATACGGGTCCAGAACTGAAGATGTTGGCGTAATAAAGCCTAAACCTACGACTATAATCAACGATAAGTGAATGTAGGCTGACCAAATTGGGGCAGTGTATACAACAATATGCATTGTAACTTTTACTACATATATGGTACACCTGGCAGTACGATTAATATTGAATTCAGTTGTATAAATGCTGTTCAGATTTTATACTTACTTGTGACGTAGCGACCCCCACTCCCCAACTTTAATGCGTTTTATCTTAGTAATTTTTTATTAATATGATAAAGCATAGAATTTCTTTTTTTTACCACAGCATCATCCCTATTATGGCACATCAGTAACTAATAGGATAGTTATTGAATTCAGTTGTACTTATTGTATAACGGAAATTCGACAATGTCTTTCAGACAACCTCTGGTGGAAGTTAGCATTATGAAAGTTATGTACAAGTGGAAGAGATCAGACACGTAATGCTCTTCGAGATGACAATTCAGAGAAAGTCACATGCTGCTTTCACTGTATTAATACTGTTGCAATTTGTATCAATGTAAACGATGCTCTGAACTCTTTTGTGGATCGTTTAAGAACACAATGGTTCTGATTCAATTGATTCTGCAGGCGCGCAATATTTGCAAAAGGTTATTGACACGCTTGACTTGATACGTCATGTATATTAAGTTTTTTTAAATTATTAATAAATTCTTTGGCATTAACATTTAAATAAACAAGGCAAATTTAAATTGTGGTAAGCGACCAATTAAGTTTTCGAGGTAGGTAATGATTTAATTTAAAAACGATCGATCACCTAGCTCTTTTTGCAGAATTTTGATTCAGGGTCTTCGACAGTCATTGAAAAAGATTCGCCGCCTATTGATGGCCCAAAAGTAACTTCCCTTGAATTTAAAACAGTGACGTAATGAGGTACGTTTAAAATATTAACTCGGAGTACCATGGCCGTTGGACGAAAACGTGGGATAATAATCGTTAATGAGTCATTCGACCTTACCAATTATGGGACTGTCTCATTCTCATGTGCTGGACCTTAAAATGTGACTGAACCAAAAGTATTTTATGTTGAACGTAAGATATTTGAAGTTATAATATTAGTAAAGCTTGTTACAGTTCTCACATACAATTATGAATTCAACATTAATGATGTAACTATTATTTTGTAACATTATCATTTAAAAGAGTATCCAGGTCCGTGGTTCTCCATAGGAACCTATTACGCTTTGGAATGGGCAACTAGTTTCAGAAATGAATTGCCAAACTTTAACAATTTAAAACCCCTAAGACGACCCACTGACCAAAAGTGGTTTTATTGAAATAAATGCTTAAGTTTGAGTACTACAGGACTTTACGGAAGTATTTTCTCCTACTCGTATTTTAAGCAAAAGTAAATGTCTTTTATTCGGACGTTTTCTTTCGATATCGATTAGCATTTAAATAGCATGTCATGGCGTTATCAATCGATAGATTACATAAAGTGGCCTCGTAAACGTGCTCTTGACCTTCAAGGTCATCGCATGTTTAGCGCCACTTACCCCTATCATATAGACAATATTTGTTCATTTTGATGGTTGTAAAACGATTGCTTTCATTTTACGTATCTTGGTTTTAAACTGCTCATTTCAAATTTTTATTTCGGGTTCATCAGACCCAAAAGTTGTGAGTAATGATGGAGGTTAATTCACTTAAGGAGAAATAAACAGCCAAAAGACCTTCACAAAAGTTAACTGCAGTCTCCTTATACGGTATAATAACCGGTAACTGTAGATATTTTAACTTAATAATCCGATGCTCTCACTGAAAATGGCTTCAAGCGATGCGTTGGTGTTTAAACTCGCCATGCAAATGGTAATAGCCGTGAGATCACGTTTCAAGATCACAAAAAATCGCAAACACTTTTTATACCGGCGTTTTGACCTTCCAGCACGGAATCCAATCAACATCGTCTATGTACACAAGTCAACATTAGGAAAGTGAAAACATGATAGAACCCCGAACTGTTCGACCGTGACCTTGAACTTAACTTCAAAAACAACAACAAAACTAACACAACTGTGCGAAAACTTAAAAATTATCGCGATATCACAAACTTACCTTCCTTTTTCGCGGAATTTTTAATACCTACTTACTGACTAGAATTGAAAATTGCAAAAAAATATATTTAGTATTTAGTAAACTAAGTGGGCACGTGGATATAACACTTGCACGATGTGAAAGCAAGGCAATAAGTGGTGTGTTTGTGTACAGTTCTCATTGCGATGCTATGCAGTCACAGACTGGCGCGCGCGCGGCCGGTCGAGCGTCGTGACGTCACTTAGTTAAGGGGCATACGGTGAAGTCATAAGTGTTGTGCAATACTTCATTGAAAAGTTTTTGATAAGCGGATAAGTTAATGATTATGTTTTTGCGATAATTGATGAACGGGGCAAACATAACCATAGACAATCGTTGTTTTATAAAGAGTTTTGGAAATTTTGAACTTGACGTTATTATGTCATTTCATTTCGACGTTCAAAAGTGCCTTTTATGTGCCTAATTGAAATAAATTATTTAATTTGACTTTTCATTTCTTGGATTGTTTTCCTTAACAGATTAATAGAGAGTTTGGTAAATAAAAATGTTACACTGAAGTGATTAATACAATTATTATTGCAAAAAATAGGAAAATGGTCCTTTGATTCAGAAATAGTGATGGTGATGGCAAAACCAATGTAAGCATAGACAGTTGAGAAATAGTAAACACTATAAATTCTACAAGTAAATTAAGATCAACTGGATTTTGATTGAAAATAAAGAATAAAAGGGCTTCTTTAGATTATAAATAAGTTGTCTCTACTACAGTTTGTTCCAAAAGTACCTGTTAAATTCTTATGCAATCACTCGCATTACATTTTTCAACAATGTAATGTTTAAATAACATTAATAATTTGTTTTCTGATGCATTTGTTTACATTTTCATCAGAAATTTTACGAATAAACCAAACAAAATCATTTCTGACAGCAGGCTGTTTATAACAAACTGCCTACGTACTACTACTTTTTAATTCATTAGAAATAACAATAATAACTTAAGCATTTGTTACTTAATTTACCTATAAGAGGTATTTTTTTTTTCTATTTTATGTAGCGTTCCAATTTAACTTCCCATTAAAATCCGGAGCATATCTAACTTATTTTAAAGCATAAATAATTCCGTCCTTGTGCTCACATAGGTCATACATTTTTATAGCTCTCCTTTAAAGTTAAGTTCGTGTTATGAATTCATATTGAGTTTTTGCATTCGGTATATGCCATCACGTTAGATCCAAACTGCGCGCATATATCTAGTAAAAAAAATCCTATGTAATAGAAAATTTATTAAAAGTTGTGCACATTATGTAAAAAAAAAATCGGCAGTTTCAGTAAATTCAAGAAGGCTCTTAAAAACCAAGAAGGTTTCGCGATAAATTGGAAAAAATAATAATATGATTGATTGCAGAAAGGTTTGTCAACAAACGTGGTAGGTATGATAACGCAATAAATTGCAGAAAGTGAAGTAAAATTGGAACAAGAGTAGGTAGATAATCAAAAAGAAAATTATATGCTATCTTTTTTTCTTAAAATGGTAGGAATAAATAAAAACGTTAAATAATTGCAGGCTCTCTTGCCTTATAAGAAAACGGAAAAAAAAAACGCAATAGATAACTTTATTTTCATCTTTTGCAGTCCTCTATAAAACCTCACTTGGTCAGTTTAGCAACGTTGCCTTAAGTCCACAACAATGGACCTTGAAATAAAGTGCATTAACCTAATCGCTCATAAACTAAAAATAAGAACTGGCTAACTGCTGTAGGTATAACACAGGTAATTTAGATAGGTCTAGAAAAAAAATCTAACCTTATATTAGGGTATGATAGTGTGAAATGATGAGGTTGTCAAAGTTCTTGGAATAAATTACTTAATATGATGCAATTTTTGAGCTGCACATTAGAATTAATTTGATTAATATTGTATAAATATGTAAAGTAAATAATATTTTACTAGGTGCTGCCCGCAATTTCGCCCACGTGGACCTTAAATCTTTTTCTGTAAATAAGTACCCTAAGATACTCCTTCTAACATCTATCAGCTATTTTCCAGTGAAAGTCCCATCAAAATCGGTCCAGCCGTTTCGGAGATTAGACAACTTAAATATATTTTTTTTGTAGTACCATATATACTTTCATATGCATTTAGTAAAAAGCTGTTATTTTGACATAATAAACAGAAACTTTTATTTTATTTGTTTGTATAGATTTCGCAAAATATGTAGTTTGGCAGTAGTTAAAAAAAAATGGTTATTGAAGATTTGTTTATAATTTAAAAAAATATTTATATAAAAATTCGGAAAACTGGGCATTTAACTGTGACTTGTGAAAACTGTTTATTGTCTTCCATTTATCAGTAATCGTAATCTGCTATATCATTACACCGATACTACCAGATATCGATATTACGAATGGTAACAGGTACCTTAATGGTTATGATTAAAGCTGATAAAATCATGCCACATTATGACTACAATTTCTCCAAAATATTACGAATTATCTTATTATTTATTTATATTCTTAGTAAGTTTATTTATTTATATTCTGTTCAGATATGATTTTACTATTACATTCATGTCCCTGAAAATTTTGGAGAAATAAAATAAGTATCGTCATTTGTTAAAAAAAATACTGCATGCATATTGCATGCGGCACACTTTTATTTCTATGACAAGCCCCTTCAACATGGCATTAGCAAATATTTGAACACATCTTAACGATCATAACTATTTACTTAAAAAAATAAACATTGATGATGATATCCAGCAAAAACTGAAGAGCGACGCCATTACAATATTTTCAACGGTTCTGACTCCATTTAAAATTGTAATATCTCAATTAGTATGGGAATTTATTCATTGTGCGGTGTGCCCGGACATACAATATCGCGTTATTAGTTAATAGTTGTTTTTTCATCAGCCTTTATTAAGCTAATCGCGAGATATCGATCTTTAAAACAACCGTTGACTGTGCTACTTGTGTGGACATCTAGCGGTAACCGGGTGTACTAATTATGGAAATCATTGCTATTAATAGTACATGAGGATAATTTTATTCTTATCTGAGAACGTACGTGTATTTTCTAGGCGAATTACTTTCCTAGTACAGCTCTCATACTCGATACTTTACTGTTCTGTTATCATAATTTCAGGGACTTCCCCGATCATAAAGCATAATATCTAATGGGGATCAAATAACGCGTGGTTAAGTTTGGAAACCCCCTCTTTAAAAATTATCAGACTGTGAGTCACAATACCAATTGAGGAACCGTTTGTAATCTAAATTGATCGAAATTGAATTATTTATTTACAAGACACATTCGGGTTCGCTTTGCACTTTAAAACTGTCAATTTACGTAGTTAAAAACAATAAAAATGAGTTTCTTCAATAAGGAAGTTTAAGGCTATAAAATCATTGAAATCTTAAAAATATTTGCAACTAACACGCCAACGCAATTCATGTTTGTCATGTGATTAATCGATTACACACAAGATCCTTGTTTCGTCGAATAATTTGTCAATAATTTAATCTAGGAATTAAAATGAAGAGGGTAAATCAGCCAGCCGATTAAAAAAATCAGCACATTAAAAAAAAAACTACGATAAAAGAATATTTTCAGACTTTTATAGCAACGGCGTATTAAAATATGAGTCAACAATTTAAAAATGAACTCCAATTTTTTTCGTTTGACTCAAAAACACTTATGTTTACTTGTTTAGTCAGACATGGAGAGGATGTTCCTTGAGCTCCATTAAAATTGCTAATTAAATTACGTGTACTACGCGCTGCTATACAAGTCTGACATTACTACGAAATAGTCACTCACCTCAAGGTCATTCTTGGCATGATTCAGCTTCTCCAAATGCAGCCTTAGCGCGTCCACCGACGTCACCGGTTCGTCTTGAATGTCATTTTTGTCTAAGATCGCCTTGATCTTGTCCACGAGTTGACAGAAGTCTTTCCAGATCTCCAGGTCTTGCTCAAGCTGAGCTTGACGAGATTTGGCAGAGTTGAGGGTGTTCTTCAGAAGCTGGTTGTGTTTCTGATGGTCTTTAGATAACTCTTCTTGTTCAGAAGCTGCTAATGACGGCCATATTTTGTCTACGATATCTTGCATGCGTTTTCCAACAAGATCTTTCATTGAAGGTTCGGAAGTGTTGAAGAAAGATTTGTGTTCTTCTAAATCGGATTCAATGTTTTCAAAGTCTGTGCCGTTCTTGCCCATGTCGAGGCGAATGGTCGCTTCGTTGACCCAGATGTTCAATTTCTCGACGAGTTGTAGATATTGCTGTCTGTACTTCTTGTTATCTTGTAAATACTTCTCTCTGTTTGCTAACTCTGCTGGTAAGGATGTTTTCAGTGAATTGGCTTCTGACATCATTTCAAGTAACGTGCTTGGTACTCCATCATCGTTTTTAATAACATCAGTAATCTTTGTAAGTTTGTCTAAGTACGACTGAATGTTTTTGACAAGTGTGGCGTGTTCTGTGAGTTTCTTGTCAACACTAGCGACATCTCTGTTGAGGAGTGGTCGGGAGTGTACAGCAGCTTCGTTGTCGTGAAGCCATTGAAGGATCTCTGACAGATCTGAGCCCAGTTTTTTATGTTCTGCTGCGGCTCTCTCATGTTCTTGACGCTTGGCTTCTACAGTTCTTCTCAATGTTAGGAGTTGTTGTTTCAACGACTGTAGAAGTTCAGTGATGTTATTTCTGTCAATAACAGTGCCTTCAGCGGCGATCTGTTGACCTTTGTCTGTGGCTGTAGCGAGCAAAGCTTCACAACCTTGGATCTTGACGATGATGTCATCGTAACGCTTAATTTTGTCTTCCAAAGAGTCATTTGATTTTTCAATTTCGGATGTAAGGTCAGTGTATTTGGAGATGAACTCTTCAATTTCCTTTACTAATGCAAAGAATTGCTCTCGCAAAAGTAGGAGCTGTTTCAGTTTTGATATTTGGTCTTCAATAGTGCTCATCAAGTCATCTTGCTGAGTTAGGATATCTTGGAGGTCGTGTAAGTTACCACCTTGGAGTTCATTCAACATTGCTTTGTTCTTCTTCAGATCAGCTAAGATAGATTCGTAAGCTTGAATGATTGGCTGTACATCTTCTACCTTGTTTCCAATGGGTTTGTTCAGAGCCTTCAGTTTATTTTGGATTTCATTCAAGAATTCAAGTGCAGCAGCGATCTTGGCTGCAGCATCCTTGTACTCCTTGATATGTTTGAGTAAAATTCCCTTCTTATCGTTAATAATAGCCTTGATTCTCACAAATCTATCAGATAGAACGTTGACTTGTTCCTTCAGCTGCAGTTTGTTAGAATCTGATAGAGAATCCATGAGTTCTTTAGACTTGTCCTTAATTTTGTTGATGTTCTTTTCGACGTCATCAGCTTCTTTGCTGAGTTTCTCGAACTTGGCGAGTTGTTCTTCAAGGAGTTGGAGACTTGTAGTACGTAATTCAGGTGTGGCAGCTACTTCGGCTTCATTCAACCAGCTCTGGCATTTAGCAACTTCAGATTCGAATTCATTCCTGCCTTGTAAGCGTTTGTTGAGTGCAGCCAGTTTATCATCGATATCAACCTTTGCTGAAGTGTAAGACTTGTTCAGGTCTTCTAGAATAGCTTGTAACTTGGCTCTGTCTTCAGGAGAACAGTCCTTGGATACAGCGTTGCCTTGACGCATGACCTCAGCCAAAGTATCGTTGTGGAAGTCAGATAACTCGCTTTGGTGTTTCTTATGTACTGCAATCTCTTTCTCAACCTTAGCGACTTCTAAAGGTACTGGGCCACTAAGTTTTTTAATCTCTGCGAGTTTAGTTTTGAGCCAGTTCTTAGCTTTCTCAATATCATTTTCAAGTTTCTTCCTATCCTCAGCGCATGTGCCTAATCTTTCGATTTCCTGTTTGATGAGTGATGCTAGTTGCTTTTGCTTTGAGGACAGTTCAGACAATTCTGACTCTAATTGCATCTGTTCAGAAGGTTCAAGTTCAGCTTGGATGTTGCTTACCTTTTTCTCTAAAGAGTCGATGACTGTCTTCTTACCGTCAGTTTCTTTAAGAAGATTGGCGACCTTCTTTTGTCTTTCTTTGACGGACTTGCTTTCATAACCAAGAGGTTCGGGGTGAAGGATGTTGTCGATTTCTTTTTGCATCCATTCGTTCTGGGCGTTGACCTCACTCTTGGTGCCATCGATTGCTTTGTAGGTAATCTCAATCATTTGTAGCTTGCGTTGGATACGTTTGGCGATGTCATTGTACCTTCGTTCCACTGATTTCATCTGGAAAAAAGATTCGATTTAGTAGTTCGCCTAGCAACAAAAAAATAACAAAAAATCATTATTACGAGTGCACGATATATGTAGGTAAAATACTATAATTTCCGGTTCAACAATAGTTTAATGAGTAATTTCACGGTGAGGTCATAACTACTAGGTACTAACATTTGTCACAGTCACGTTTTGTCATTTGTTTATCTATTAATTGACTACTTACTTGTTCTTCAACCTGCTGAGACTCCAAATTGCTGACGATGTTGATTACTTGGGAGCCAACAGACTTGATGCTATCGACCTTGTCTTTGCCAGCCTGTCCGAATTCAGAAGACAGTTCTTTAAGAGCGCTGAGCTTCTGAGGACATGGGAGACCAGATCCCTTGTCAGCCAGGCACATCTTCTTGAGCGTGGAATCGAAGAAGTCGTGGATTTCTTGGCATTTGTTGCGGAAGGCGTCGATGATTGCTTGGTTGCCCTTCTCTCTTTCGATTGCCTTGAGGATGGCTTGTTCTAAGCTGTCTAGCTCTTCTTCTAGATTGATTTCGTCTTCGAGTCCTGGACAAGAAGAGATTATGGTTAGTGATGACGCTTCTAATTCATCATGTTTAGTAAGAACGTTACTCTTGCTTATGCTTTATGATAAAACCATTATAGACTACACAATATTTTTTTCAGTATTATTTAGCAGTATTTGATGAAAATATACAACAAATAATATTTTCTACTTCGGAAATTTGGAAAACAAGTTAATATACTTATAAATTACATGACATAAAATAACTGTAAATGTTGCACTAACCTTCAGTAGGAATCTCAGTAAGCAGCCTATTCCTCTTCTCGCTGAGAGAAGCTAAAGCATCATTCATCGCTGCCATATCCTGCTTAGCTGCCTCAGGCCTCAACTTGGATGGGTTAGCGAGCCAATCGCGGGCCAACGCAGTGTGGACTGCAATCCATTCCTGAATCTCTAGGACTTGCTTCATGGCTTCTTCCATGCCATGAACAGCGTCTCCTAATTCCTCCAAGTGACTTTGTACCTGTAGGTTATGTTATGTGTTAGATCATTTTGGGAGGGAAGTGTGCAAATAAGATGACGGTGCTGGTGCACAATACATTGATATGTGGATACCATACTTGCTGCTGACAAGCTTGTTGAAACGAGATTCAGAGATTTTTAATGAATGAAACTTCAAAAACTACGACGGAAATTATATTCTAATTGCAGTGGGGATTTGTATAATTCTTCTCGGTGGTATTATAACTTAGTAATTTGGACCGAGTAGAAGTTATAGAACATCTTGCAAACACGGTGTCGAGGTGGCTTAAAAGATAGTTGAATTCAAATGTCTGCAAGAGAAAAACGCCTGGACTAACTCAATAAAAGGATTCAAGCAAGTCCCTATAGAAAATTCTTGTCTTTTTTGTTAATAATTCCACAAACAAGCGTCCTTACCTTGGTTTCGAAAGTCGAAAGCTTTTGACTGAACTCAGGTGCCTCAAGCGTCCTTAGAATAAGGTCAATGCGTGGCGCGCTCCCTACTTCACTCACTTGCTTCTATAAACAAACCATGCATCACACACAGACATCAAAACAGTGCGGGTTAGTATTTAGGTACAGATTAATTGAATACTGGGTTGACAGAGAAAATATTCGACGAAACAACTTCAATTCTCAATTCTTTGTTGCATCTTCTTCTGCATCTTTTCGTGTGGTTAGTGACCAACCTGGTGTCAGAGTTTTAAAGCCGCCCATGAGCCTCTGACTTGGCTCCACATGTTGTCGAGAAATATCTCTCAGGCATTTCTCAACCGGTTTCCTCACGATGTTTTCCTTCACCGTTTTTGAAGTCAGTGATAATTTTACAATACGCACAAGAATCCGAAGAGTCAGAGGTGCGTGCCTTAGGTTCGAACATGAGACCAATGACTTGGTGGTCTGACGGTCACACCACTAGGCTATATGAAGAAACAACTTTTAAACTGAACTGATTTTTCTAAAGTGAAATTCGATTAGATTGGGTAACAAGTGTGATTTCCATAATATTTCATTTCTTATTTCCAGTACTGGGATACATTTTCCTACCTATTGAAATTAAGTCTCAGATAAACCTACTTCAGAGGGCCTAGTGTGAGTTTTTATACTTATATAGATACTCGATCGCGTTAAACCAAACTCCTATCTATCTATACTGAAATTTTATAAAAGCTCCGTCTGGTGACTTTATTGGGAAGTACAATTATCCCATAGAAATTGACGTAAGTAAACGTTGACATGATCGGGTAAGTATAAAAACTCGTGCACTAAGGACACAGGTTTATCGCAATCAAATCAATAACAACAGTCATCAAACTACTCAGCAGTTTTTATATTGATGACTATGATCTGGCAATTAAAATTAATTTTAGGTCCATTATATAAAACAATGTTCCGGCATGAATTTCCATAAAAATCTGAATGATTTCATACTAATCTATAGGTAATCAATTCTTGTTTAAAATAGAGTCTCATGCTGTAACATCGTTCTACATTGAATACGGGCCAAGGAATCAATTTTCCATTACATAGTCATTATAATGATTGGCTTGCTACATATGTAAAATCGATCCAAATTATAGGTTACAGTGATCAAGGCATTTTTGACGACTCCTACTTCCTACAAATTCCAAGTCATTTAAACGACTATACTCCATTTGAAATAAGATTAGACATTTAAATAAACCTTTTTTACAGTCCGTTAGTGACTTGACAAATGGCAGCTGCAGTTAACAGTTGGTATTATAACCACTTTTTTGCTTAATGCCATCCTTTGATATAGAAGTCAAAATCGATTGAACGGACTGTAAAAAAGGTTTGTTTAAATGTCTTATCTTATTTCAAATGGAGTATAGGAATCGATATATTTTCTCTGTCATTCCTCAGGAAAAACGTGACATGTAGCAGAAGCATTCAATTCAACATTGTAAATGTGGTGTTATGTTAACTGATCTTGTAATGGTAAAGTACTAAGTGTGTTATGTTATACGTGCCCGTTTGACTTTATACAAACAGTGCTCGGCTCTCATTGTCTGACTTGAGATTATCATGTTTACATAATAGATTATTATTTTAATTTTGTATGATTTTAACAGGTTTTGGTTCAATTTTGTGTAACATGTATGGAACATACGATCGGTTGTTGTTCAGAGATTGTTTAAAAATGTAGCGCCTGGCATTTTGTTCAGCGCGTATTTTGTGTCGTGGGTAACTGAAAATTGCTATGCGAATTATGGTTATTTTACTGTTTTTGTTAACCATTTATACCCAGGGTAGGTACCTACTGTGGGAAGGTTTTTTGTCAAATTGTTTGAAAAAAAAATACTTTAAAATTACGTACGTATGAAATTAATTATTTATACCTTAACATAACCTTACATTAATCAGAACAAATTTTGTTCTGGGCAAAGATTGCATAAAAACATAATACTGTTTCCACGGAGGGTTAGGCAGAGGTGACAGCCACATTTATGTTTGTACAATCAATCCAGAAAAATTTGGGATATAAAAAGAACAAGTTTCAAATCTCATCAACAAATAGTTGCACGGCTTATTACAATTTTCATGAAGTTTTCCCTTATATATTACACTAAACTAGAAAATCCTTACGATTAATTCCTAATTTCATAATAATCTCGATTCAGACAAAACCAGGTGCACAAAAGTTACATTGCCAACGATAAAGCCTTTACATTATTATTGTTCTAACTACGGACTATCTACAACAATGTTAACTATTTTGTAATAATAATTATAAATAAGAGATCTTATCTTACATCAAAAACGTTGGTTCTGTTCGTTTTGTCGACCTGGCGAACTTTTAAGCATAGATTTATTATAAATTATTTGCAGATCATTCGGTTTTTATAAGCTATGATGCGAACCGTGTTGCATTGGCAAAACTATGACCCAATTTTTCATTTATTCATATACATTGGAGAAGTAGGTTTAAATTTTATCTTGAGATCCTACTCTTCTATACATATGCAATGACTTACATATGCATTGTTGTTATAATTAAACTATAATTAACCTGGACTAGCCATTTTGAACACTTTAATATTTAATAGCAGAATCTCTTTTTAAGCTCTAGGTACTTAATTTTAATTATAACTAAGACTTTTAGAAAAATAATTTTGGACAAATCTGTCTCAAATATACTTCTTACATAATCGACTGTATAATACTTACGCTTCAAACAAGGCCTTTTTATAGTATTTTTAATTAACTAATAACTTTAATAAGGCCAATTTCATTTAAACCAATGTCCTATAAATTACCTACCCCAATGCAACACAATTCTTCACACATTAAACACACAAACTCCTTCAATCGATCCACATCAAAACGACGTCAAGACTTCGGAAGCGAGTATGTTGGAAGAAGCCTTCAGTACCTGGTCGATGAGGTCCTCCAGGCGCGCGCGCACGTGCAGCTCGCGCGGCGGGATGGGCAGCGGCGCGCTGTCGGCCGGCGAGGAGGGCCGCGACACCGACGCCGCCGCCGCCGAGCACGCCGCCACCGCGGCCGACAGCCGGCTCTTCTCCGTCTGCAGCCGGTTGTGCAGACCCTGGCGGAACATCACTCATACATATTTATTCTAACTTTCATAGACTTTTTGCGATCCGTTACTGAAGAACAGACCGGAGATAATACCTACTTATCCTCTTACCGATCAAGTGAATATGTCACGATAAGATGGTTGAAGCCGTGATATATGTTTTCCCTAAGGATTTAGGTATACACCGTAATATAGTTATATGCAAGCGGTTCATAACTGACTTACTAGGAATATAACTATGATACGAGTACGATCTAGTAATATTACTATTAGGGCACTCCGACCAAATAGGTTAGGCTAGAGCTGTAACCAACTACGAGCGAGCCGAGCGAGCGAAGCGAACGCTGACGCGGCAGCGGCTGGTAAGCATTACGTCGAAATTGGTCGCAGTAACAAAATTATACTCAGACAGTTATGAACCGGTTTTATATAACTATATTACGGTATATAGCTATATCGCTAGGGATATAACTATATCACGGCTTCAACCATCTTGCTGCGACAAACATATCTCCGTCCACCGATTATAATAGGTTGAAAGTTTAAGAAAATATTTGTGGCTTTTTAGTACGATAATTTGTTTGAGAATACTTTCTTAGTTAATCTAAGATATGTTTGATAAAGAAAATGTTGGATGGTTACCAATTTAATTATATAGATGAGGATGGGTATGTCTGGAGAATGCATAACTATTACAACACCTGAGTAATGTCTGATTGTGTTATCATTATTCAATGTGCTACACCTGTTCGCAAATCGTTAAACAATTATTTATTATGATTTGTGATGTAATTGTCTGTTCTTTATTATTCCGAATTTTACTTATGTAGCCGGACCACCTGTACAACGTAGTAACGACAACTTAGGTTACCCTAAGCTTTTAACCATATGACCTACGACCAAAATAAATATCCCATTTGCGAATAATTTCCCCATCACTCATATACTCTTTTTATAGAAACGCAGCTAAGTTACAGAAATATGTAGAAACTTTGCATAAAGAGTTACTTAAAAAACAACCGACTTCCGAAAAAAAAACACTACAAAGTGAAAAATAACTTTAATTTCGAAAGTCGGTGTCTTTGGTTTTAAATTTTCGTTTTTTGTCACCGACTTAAAACACTGTAAATTTATCATGAAGATTATTTAATTAAACATAACATTACTACTAAATACACAATGACTAAATTATGAAATGCTACCTATATGAATGAATCTATAAATTGTCTCAAATTGTGATATAAGTAAAACTTATCTCTTTACTTATCTCTAAGCTATCTCTTTACCTTATAATTTGTAACCTTAAAATATGATCTCTCATTAAATGTTTGTAATAATATTACCTAAGTAAATATAACTTTATACATATAAACGCAATAATAGTATTTTAAGAAAATAGTTACCTACAGACCAAAAATATAATTATTTATGTTATTGACTTTTATGCGAATGTGATAATTCAGTTTTCATGTATAATTAGTTTTGTTTTAATTTTTAGTTTTCTGTTACTTGTATTTTTAACTTAAGTATTAGGCTATGTATCTAAATGTAATAATAAATTTTGCTGTGCCCTGACAGGGTCTACAATGGCTCTTAGCTTTAAGCCTTTTGTTAACATCTTGTTTTTACCTTGTGGAACGCAAATAAATGAATATGAATATGACTTTTTTTTATGTAAAGCGTTTTTATTTTTCACTTTTTAGTTCTGGTATTTACCCCACACAAATTCGAATACCACTACCTGCTATGAAAATAACAGTGAGTGGAACTTAACATATCATCCACATACTAAGTGGGAAAAAATACGTATTATTGAAGCTAACTCAAAAACTACCCAAGCAAAGTTATTAAAATTTATATGGGACCACCTCTGAAGTACCCTACCAAACAAATAAAGAATCATTAAAATCAATTCATAATTGGCGGAGTAATCGCGTAAGAAACATACAAAAAAAAAACATACAGTTGATTTGAGAACCTCCTCCTTTTGGAAGTCGGTTAAAAATAAAAAATATGACGTAGTACTCACCCTAGCCTTGTCCAGTAATTCACGTCCATGCGATAAACCATCAACCTCGACATCGAGCTCAGTAATCGCCGGCTCCATTTCATCCAAGTTATTGAGAATACTCTCCAGCGTATCTTCATACTCCTTAAACTTGGCCAAACCTTCTCTCAAACGCCTTTCGATCTGTAACGCAGTAGCTAACAGACTCTTGTGACTGTCATTGACATTCTTTAACTGTTTTCCTACAGTTTCGCGAATAGATGGCGTTGTTTTCTCGTAGCGTTCGATTTGGGCTTGACCCTTGCCTTCGAGTTCGTCTAATGTTGACCTGTACTTCTGTATGTCATCAAGTAGGACAGCATGTTGTGCCAGCTGTTCTTCAGTCTGTTCCCTATTAGCAATGTACAAGGAATTGTGAGCCATAAGTTGGAAGGATATTTGTAAAAGCCATTTCTCAGTGTCTTGCAAAGATTGGTGATAGTTGTTGTAATCTTTGATCTCAGATTCAAGATCAGCCTTCTTCGCGGCGCATTTAGCGCGTAAGGCTTTGCATTTCTTTTCGATTGCTGTGACTGATTCCTTTATCGCTGGTTTCTTTGCCCAAGAGCTTAGTTCAGCTGCTTCGCTCTTGAGTCTATCCAATTCTGGCTTTTTGTTATCAATTTCATCTTCAATATGTTTGTACTTTTCTAGAAGAGTCTTCATTTCTCCTAATTCTCCGCCTGTGGGAGGAACCTTGTCTAAGTTCTGCTCCGTATCCTTGATCCATTGGTCCATCTTTTTCTTAGATTCTTCAAAGTCCTCCCATTTGCCGATAGCTGCTTTGAGCTGTGCTGTGATAGAGTTAAGGTCTATTTTCAGTTGGTCCCAGCTTTCCTGTAAGATCTTCACATCATTGCGAAGACCGTCTTGTTCTTCAGGAGGTGTGTTGTTAAGAGCTTTCTTGAAAGCTTCTTGTAAGACCACTAGTAAGTGATGTCCTTCAGTCATTCTGTTGTTTACAAGTTTGACTGTCTCCAGTTTATCTTTAGTAGTCTCAATATCACCAACTCCGATAGAGTCTTGGACAGTACCGTGAGCTGTTTCAAGCCACTGTTGGAGATCTTCCTTAGCTTTGATAAACTCAGTGTGGTCAGATAAGTTCTTCTCGCCATTGGAAACTAGACCTTGAATCTTGGTGAGTAAGGTTGTGTATTCAGTTTGCAGGTTGACTGTCTTGTCGCGGACCCAGGCGCAAGCGCTCTGTTCCATTAGGTTTTCGCATCTATCGTTCAGTTCTTCTAGAACGTGTTTGTGTCCTAATGCTTCGGATAGGAGTTCCTGTAAAATGACACAAATATAAGTACCAGTTACCAATTAGTATTAGTAACTTATTTAAGCACGATGCTTAAATAAGTAAATCAATTTGTATTGAAAACATTGTGTGGAAACCGGCATGCCCTAGAGATATTTCTCGACGGCATGTGAAGCCAAGTCAGAGGCCCATGGGCAGCATAAAAAGATTGACACCAGGTTAGTCACTTACCACGCGAAAAAAAAAAAAGAATTGTTGTATTGTTTATGAAAATGCAGTAGTTACAGTACCTATAGTTTTCGGGCGTTAATGTGACATTAACTTTTAGAAAAGTTTTTTAACTCACAACGTAGTTGCAGTCTCATTTTAAACATTAATGTGTCATATTAACGCCTGGATATAACATAAAATCACTCATGTATGCCCCGAAGGGTAAGGCAGAGGTGCAACTATAGAGCATTCACATTTCGCCAGTTATGTTTATGTCCCATGTAATAGGGGACGAGCCTATTGCCATCAACCGGGCACACGCTTGGATATAATTCTAATTAATTTCTTGAGCAGTACAATAATTACGCCTTACCTTGTGGTATAAAGTCCGCCTACGCACCACTATTGTGCATAAAGTTTAACACTTTCGACTCCAGGGTTGTAACGGATGTCGTATAACGGATGAGGATGCGGATGAGGATATCGAGATAATCGGGTTTGAGGATGCGGATGAGGATACGGATATTGGAAAATTCCTTATTGAGGATGCGGATGCAGATGAGGGTGCGGATGTCGTATGAAAAATAGCCCTTGTTTTTTATAGTATTTATATTTGTATAGGTTGTAGGTAATTATTTGGTAGGTAAAAAAAATTGAATATTAAAGTTGTTAATATTCACCGAGAGGAGGCCTGTGTCCCAGCAGTGGGAGCATTATAGGCTGATTATGATATATGATGATGAAATTTGGTAACTGAAATTTCAAATTGTGGAGTCAAATGCACAACTTTAATATTCAAAATTAAGTAAAGGTAAATTATATTTGTTAAAAAGTAACTCGCAGGCCGTTTCGCCTTCTATGCGGTTTCTAAGTTCATCATAAATAAGAGCCTGCTCCACAAAATAATTGTTCGCTCGGGATACTTGCCAGTGGCGGTGATAAAAAAAATCAAATGATTTTATACCCAGTAAGCCGACGTAAACACAGAAGTAATATAATCTCGGTGGGATTTTATCGCGCACTGGATTTTCAACTCTCGGTGTTAAGCCGAACGTTGAGAATCCAATGCGCTGGGACGCACTCTCGTCCCAGCGCGTAGAAAAAACACACTGTTGGATTTTTTAACTCTCGGCGCTAAGCAGAGCGTTGAAAATCCAGTGCACGAAAAAAAAAATCTCTGCGATTTTATCACGTCTGTGTGAACGTCGGCTAACTCAGATTGTGACATGTGACACCACAGTCTGTCGTGCCACCAGTGCCACGTGCGGCCGATCATCTGTCATAGGACAAGGACATTGCGAATTCAGCCAATAGTAACGCGTAACTCACTTATCGGCGCGCCCATTTAGCTCGGCGCGAGTTTTTAAAAATCCACAATTTGTGCGAACAAGGTAGGTCACATCCTCATAGAAATTATGAGGATGCGGATGAGGATGCGGAGCTTTTAAAATCAAAAGTTGAGGATGCGGATGTTTTGCGGATATCAAAATTTATGCGGATGCTCCGCAGTTGCGGATGCGGATACGGATATCCGTTACAACCCTGTTCGACTCTACCCACTTTTCATAGAGCTCATACGCCATGCCGCCATACATATTGCAAGTTGACTCCAGGAGCCACCGGCATTACGTTTGCGCTAAAGTTAACACTTGAAGAGTGTCACCGGCATTAGGTTCGAAATCTTGTTAAAATATACAACAAATTTTGTTTTCACAGTTTATAATGCCGAATCTGCTAAGAAAAATCTACATTTAAAATGAGCCCTCGGCGAGGGCTCCTGGCATCCCATATATGTCTGAGTGAACCCTCCAAAAGGACTCCCGGCACTGAACGTGTTAAAAACTATGCAGTCATAGGGACTATCGACAGAACTGAAAACTTAAAACTGGTATTAGCGCCATCTATATTCTATAGGAAAGCACTACGGTGCGTACGCGCGACGCGTCGGTGACACGAATCCATAAGTTTATCACCTACCAAAAATCGCAAGAACTTTTCACTTCGATAAATAAATAAACAAGTACTCACGCGACACTTATCAAGATGCTCAGGTGTGATCTTGTCCACCTTCTGCACAGTCTTCAGCTTGTTATCGAACTCTTTCACCCACTTGCTCATTTTCTCCGAAGTCTCCAGGTAGTCCGACCAGGCCGACAAACACTTCTCCAGCAATTTCTTCGTGTCCTTACAAATCTGTTGGAGATTCTCCCATTCGATCTTCAGCTGTTTTATCTCTTGGTTGATGTTGTCTTTACCTTCGTTGCCCGTAGTTTCTAGTACTGCGTTGCTAAGGCTGATTGCCTTTTTGAGCAGTGCTTCGCCTTTAGGTAAGGATTCGATGATTTTGTTGACTTTTTGTAGTTTCTTTTGTACAGAGTCCTTTTCTCCGTGGGAGTCGGAACACTGTTGGATCTCGATCTTGCAGTTTCTGATCCAGTCATAGAAGTTGTCGTAGGATTCTTTGTATTGAATGTGTGAGTTCACATAGTCTTCCAGTTTCTGTAGAAAATATTTTTCGTTAGTTAATTTAAAAATTTCAATACATAACTGATAGTTCATTGAAATTCTTAGTCGCTTCTACATTGTCGTAGCTAATTTTAAGAACAAGAAAATAATGCACCTAGTTGATTAAGCAACTATCGGTCATCATCAGATTTAATTTTACGGATTTGAACGATACTAAGACAAACGCGTGACCTGGGGGACGGAGATCGTACTTTCGGCTGAAGTTACGGACGTTTCCTACTACATATTACTACGGACAAGAGATTATTAATTGGGAGCTTGAACTAAAAATGAATGACAACACAATTTGACAGCTGTCCCTATACACGATGTGTTTTTGTCCATCCGAAAAATTGAATTTGACACTTGTTTTGACGGATCAATTAATTTCGGACGGGCCCGTTTCTTCGTTGACGGGCTTTGAGAGTAGACCTTAGGTGCTAAACGGCATTCCACAGAGTTATCTAATAGTCTTAATCGGCTATTACACTGCAGACCCACCGTACCCCTGACCGTACCTCTGGTGGTACGGTGTAATGATGAACTGTTCTAAAGACTAAAATCAATCTAACTACATTCATCATCATCATTATTTCAGCCGAAAGACGTCCACTGCTGGACATAGGCCTCCCCCAAAAACCGCCACTTCGACCGATTCTGTGCTTTCCGCATCCAGCGGATTCCTGCGGCCTTCACAAGGTCATCGGTCCATCTTGTGGGAAGCCTTCCAACGCTACGTCTTCCGGTACGTGGTCGCCACTCCAGAACCTTTCGACCCCATCGGCCATCCGTTCTGTGAGCAATGTGCTCTGCCCATTGCCACTTAACTACATTATTTAACAGATATCATAAAAATACTCACCGCAATCATCTCGTTAACTGTCTTCCTGATCTCATCATACCTCTTCAGGGTGTCCTCAATTCCCTTCGACTTAAGAGAGGCATCCTCTTTAAGTTTCTCATTCAGTCTCTTAACCAAATCGTTGTGAGAGTCAATGTCTCGGTTGAATGTCTTGAACTTCTCCAGTTTGGCCTTCTTCTCTGACAAGTCTTGAAGAAGGGAGTCGTCTGATTGGATCTTCTGGTCAATGTCGTCCAGCCATTCTACTAGGAGTTTGTGGATCTGGAATTGGTTGGATTCGTGAGTATTGTGTGGGTGGGAAATAATATAGACAAATATTAGCTGGTATTTGTACTGTTGTTCCATAAAATATGTTGCTATTTTATATTTTATTTAATCAAAAAACTCTTGTTTTTTTTAGTGTAAATATATCTAAGTTAAAAACAAATTTTAAACGATTCTAATATGTAACTTTTCTTTCATTTAATATAATATAAACGATTTGGTGTTCATAAACCGTAAGCTTTTTTGTATTTTTAATTAATAAATTAAAATAATAATCGAAAATAACTAAGCCCAGGTACGCACGGACGATTCTGCCCGCTGCGATTTTTTTTTGTGCACTGGATTTTTAACTCTTGGTGCATCCCAGCGCGTTAAAAAAAACACAATATTGGATTTTCAACTCTCGGCGCTAAGCATAGCGTTAAAAATCCAGTGCACGATAAAATCCCGCAACGATTTTTACGTCCGTGTGGATTTGGGCTAACTGTCAGTGAGCTAATGGTGTCTTATTTATCTTGAATGGAATTAGCCCAGTGGCTATACATTTTGCTATCTCGTATGTATTATAACATCAAATGTGGTGATATACAGTTAGAATTAAATTGATTGGGATAATAATAGAATATGTGGTTTCGATTTTAAGTCATTGCAGGAAACAAATCATGTATACCAACATTACCACCAACCACAAAAGTTACTTTTAAACATTTTCTATAACTGTAGCCTCACCTTCGAAATATCATCAAACTGCGACGCTCTACTTGTCAGCTTATTCCTGACGTCTTGTAAGTCTGCTATCAGCTTATCAAACTCTTGCTTCAAGTTATCAGTGTCCTCCTGTATCTTGGCTGCTCCCGTCTGTTCTGTGTTCATGATTACCTTCTCTTTAAGCTCTAGAAGGTACCTAGGAAGAAAGAAAATGAAATGTAAAGCATAACAACCAAAATATAAAAAACTGTTGTGGAAAATATACGTCACATGATCACATCCTCCTTTAAGATTCTAATCCAATTATTTAAAAAAAAACCTTTAAACAGATTTTTTTTTCACTTTTTAGTGGGTTGGTTTGTAATTTATCTAAGTTACAATAGCCTAATGTCCACCGCTCATCAAAAATACCCAAATCACTATAGATGTGCCTATAATATTTGAAGAGTTCCCTCGATTTCTATGACAATGGGACCAACTTGAAAGGACCCTTCAAACAAAAAAGAATTTTTCAAATCGGTCCCACCGATTTCGAGTAATCGGGGAAAAAAATTTCCGTTGGTAAAATTAAGCATAGATTCCCTCATTTCGATATGTGCACATTATGAAGACTCAAACTGTATATAAAAAAAAAAAATCTTACGAATAGAGAACCTCCTCCTTTTTTTGAAGTCGGTTAAAAGAATGACGATCACGGTTGAGAAAGTTTCTTAAACATACCTCAGTTTGTTCTGTCCTTGCTCCAACGATTGACGCAGCAGTTTCACGGTGTTCAGCTTGCTATTCACTTCAGCTAGATTGTTGGGTATTTCAGCACATTGGTTGAGTTTTTCTCGGGTTCTGTCGAGCCAGTCTTGGCATTCGCCGTACAGAGCGTTGTGTTGCTGGTGTTCCTGAAAACATAGCTCGTGATAATATATCTGATATAAATAATATGAGGTCATAAATATTTGATAGCCACACTATCGAATTAGAGAAGATCTGTAAAGATAAAATAAGAGAGGAAGAGGTAAAATAAATAAATAAAATATGATTTGTAAGAGAAACCGTGAATAATTCAATGTAAAACATAATAATATGCGTTTCTGAATTAAACGCTAACTCAAACTTATTCAGATTCATTAGACTAATAATAGCCTGCTTGACTACCTCCGGATAAGATCAGTACCCTAATTGCGTAACTTATTTTCGTAAACAATTTTGCCTAATTTGTTTCATTTTGACAGTTCAACAACATTCATTGCGTTATTTACGTTGTTGAGCAGATTTTTTTTTTCAACTTATGAAGCAATGGATTAGCAATTGTGTTGTATTACGCAATTAGGGTACTGGTTAACTTAACTTAATCTGGCAGATAATTTCAGTTTTAATTCATCTGATAGATAGATCCTATACAGGCACTGGTATCAGCACCCTGAATTAAATGACGTTACTACCTGCTTTCAAAATAATTCTTCTTATACGAGCTGCCACCATAATACTGTAAAATTAGGGATATGGATTGTAAAGATTGACTATAGCTTGACAGAGACTGCTGTACCGCGGCTACATATCAAAGCTACACATTTCCAGTTTATGCTGATCTCGCATTGTATAGAATTTTCGTGGAATGCGAGGTCAGCTTATACTGGTATTTTATAGCTTCATGTGTAGCCGTGTGTACCGCGCCTTAGGTATGTGCGCGGCGAGACGGAGGGGGGGGGGGGGCAGTGCAGGCCGCTCATTCGTCAACACTCACGGTGCGCAGTGTCCCGCTCGCCGCTCATTTCTTTGGTGCGGAACACCAGTCAAACTATATCAACCTTGCGCTCCTTGCTATACGTCAGTCACTGTCAGTCATATGAAATACAATCACTAGTCGTATGCAATGACATAGCAACATCTAAAATGCAAATTGACGTAGTGTGTCAATCTGCTGTCCAAACAAGTTTATTGACTGAACAATAGAAAAATGTCTATAATTTTGATTCTCTGATAAAGTATAAATACAACCATAAATCTTACTTGATAATGGAGTTCAAGCCTCTTCATAACCTCCTTGGCTAGTGACAGCAGTGCGTTATACTTGGTAGTCAGCTGTGTGATGCCGTTGGATATCCTGGTGTCTGCGCAGGTCTCCAGCAGGGTCTGCGCGCGCACGTTCAGCTTGTCCAGCTCCGCTTGCCAGTCGAATAGCATTTGGAGGTGTCCCTGGTAGAATAGGTTGGTTTAATATACAGAATATTTTATCTTTGCTACGATATTTTTTATTTATGCTGTTTCGAAGATGGTTTCGTAAATATCAATCTCACATACTTCCAGTCCCAAGTCATCAATCTGTAGGCCATTAAAATACATGTTCTGAGCTGATAACTGATATTATATTTTTCCAACTCGTTTGTTTTACCCTTTTTTTTTAATGCATACTACGTGCAAATAGTTATTTTCTTTATTTCTTTACATTGCTTAGCCACTGTGCAAACCATGCCCTACAATTTGTTTTTGTGTTGTTATGTAGTTTAATTATATAAATATCTAAAAATAACATTTCATAACATAACATATAAGCTTATTTATCTATCGCGATTTATTGCAATCGAAGTCTTCTCAGTTCATCGACTAGATGTATATTAGTTTTGTCTTGGTAGGGCTGCTCCATCGTCAAAGCCGGAATAACCTGGCTATTGGTTTAAATTGTGCCGCGAATGCACATGCTGGTGGCACGGATTATTGAGATGATGATTCTTGATCTTAGCCAACCCATCACTACACTCATGGGCCTGTTCCAGTGGTCGGCGATTGCAGCTCCAAGATGTTTCATGAAGGTTGACATTTGTGGGGCGAAGATTCCGTCAACAGATACAGCAAGGGGGGTGAATGTCGCATTTCGCATGTCGCATTTCGCATGCCCTACAATGTGTACCTAAATTATACGGTTTGTTTTCTATACCAAAATAAGTTTGGGCTTGCTTACCAATTTTTAAATATTTGAATCTTAATAATATTTTTAAAAGTAACGTATTTATTCTTACCTGGAACTCCTCAAGAACAACCTTCTTCTGTTCCAAGTTATTCTGCAGTTTGTTGAAGGATTGCACTAATTTCTCAGTCTTGGACAACCAGTCTAAGGCTTCCTTGTATTGCTCTTCGTACTCGGTCCACTTGACGATACCTCCTTCGATCAGAGCCTTGGTGTTGTTTAGCTGTTCACTATGAAACGGAAAGAAAAATTATGTAGAAATATTGAAGTGCAAAATGGAAAAGTTTTGTGAAATTATTGATACTGAATTATGGGGGCATTTTTTATCACCTCCGGATAGGTACAATCCCCCAGACAATTATAAAATGCAACTAAACCGGTAAGAAATGTTCTGTCCGATAGTTTTACCATAACTTTTAAGGAACTTTTGAAATAGACCCTAAAAGACACCCTTTTAAAACTGATCCATATAAATCAATAAACTAAAAACCCCTAAAAACTTAACATGTTCATAAAAAATAATACTTACACATAGGTATCGTATTCTTCTTGCATAAGAGCTACTTCTTCCTCAATATCTTCTCTATCTTCATGGTCAGCTAAGCCGCAGGATATCTCGCCCTGTTCCAGAGCCTTCTGCAGCTTCGCTTGACCCTCAGGCAGTTCGCTTTCCAATACTTTGAGTTGGGATATCTTACTACTCAAAGATTCCTTGTCTCCGGTTGCATCAGAGCATTTTCCTAACCTTTCTTTAGCAGCTCTAATCCATTGGACGAAGTCTGAGCCAGCATCTATAAACGCTTGGTGTTGTTCTACGGTCTCTCTCTGCTTCTCATACAAGTCTTTAGCTTGTTTGGATAGAGTTTCGTATTTGCTGGTGATCTCAGACGCCGGAGCCTGTTGCATAAGTTCTGAAGCCTTAGAAGTTACAGACTGAATCATGGGTTCAAACGAAACGATATCTTGCACAATATTGTTTGTTTGACGGAGTGTGGCTTTCCTCTCGCCTAAGCTAAGACCAGCCGTGAGACCAGCGAGGCGGTCTTGGCCCTTCTTAGACTTGGCGACCTTTTGTTCACACACTTCTTGGAGTTTTGCTTCTCTGTCGGATATCCATTGTTGTAGCTGTGAATAGCTTGAGCTGTAGTCGGCCCATTGGAGCAAAGCTGTCTCCAGATGAACCTTGGCCGTGCTCATCTTCTTGACAAGACGGTCCCACTCGTTTTGCAGTTCTTTGAGTTCGGTGTTGATCTTGTCTTTGCCATCAGACCTCGTGTTTCTGAGGACCTTTTCTCCGCTGTTAACGGTTGCATGGACCAGGTTCTGGCCTTCTTCGCGGCGTTTGAGTAAGTCCTCGATCTGTTCTAGACGCTTCTGCAGGGCTTCCTTGCTGCTGTTACTGCCAGTATCACTGCCGTTGCGAGTAATCTCCCAAGCGTCATCGATCCACTTCTTGGTCTTGGCATAGTTGTCATCGTAGGTCTGATGTTGTTCGTAGTTAGTTTCAACCTTCTTGAGGACGTCATTAGCCATGTTTACTAATACTTGATACCTGGAGTTCAGGTGACGTAACTGGTTGTTGACATAGGTGTCCAAGTGTGAGGCAAGAAGACCAGCAGCGGAAGCGTTGAACTTCTCAATGTCCGCTTTACCCTTGTTAAGCTGGTCGACTATTTCTTTTACTTCATTGACTTGAGCACCCTTCTCCTTAGCGGTTCCTAGTAGAGCTAGTTTTTGATTCTTGATAAGGATCTCTTTTTGCTGTAACCAATCAGACAATCTCTCGTACTCATCTTTGTACTCGCGCCATTGGCTGACAGTATCTTCTAGCTGACTCTTCTGTTGTTTGATTTCATTGAAAAGATCGTCGAAGCTTTCCTTCAATGCCTTCATTTCATTTTTGATAACCGTCTGGCCTTCTGGCGATGTACTGGCAAGAACCACCTCACCGGTGTGTTGAAGATGTTCTAACAATAATTCTCCTTGAGCCTGCTTGTTGATCAAGGCGTCAAGAGGTGCTACTGAATTCTCAATCGCCAGTTTATCGCTCAACGGTTTGGATTTTAGGGAAGGCACCTTTTCACGAGCTCTGCCCAGCCATTGGATAAGCTCATCATGAGCTTCTTTGTACAGTCTGTGGTCTTTGTACTGTTCCTCGCGGTCGGCAAGTAGTTTCTTAATCTTGTCGTACAGATTGTCGAATTTACTCAGAGTTTCTTGCGCTTTAGACGCCGCCTGGTTCTGTTGGCCACTTGCGATCATTTCAGCTGCTTTAGCCTTCAAAGTATCTACGTCTAGACGATCACAACGGGCTTTCTCTTCTACTTCCTTAAGTTTCTCAAGCTGTGCCCTCTTGTCGGTCATAGATGCTTCGTAAGGCGTAAGTTCAGCTAACATGTTCTCAAGGTAAGTGTTGCTCTTCTCAATGAGTTGTATCTGTTCGAGGAACCCAGCCCATTTGGTGACTGAGTCATCCAGCATGTTCTTGGTTTCAATCATTCTGGACAACAGTGCCGACCACTGTTCTTGTAAGGCGACTAACGAATTGTTGATAGCTTCGTGACCTGCCGGTGCAGTATTAGCCATAACGTTTTGGGCTAACTCAACAAGTGACTGTACTTTAGTGAAACCTTCATCCTTTGTAAGTAGCAAGTTCTGGATCAGTACTAATTTGGTTTCTAAATCATCCTGTGAGCAAGAGCTCAAGTCGGCGCAGAAGTCCAGTTTGTCTCTGAGCTCTTCGATCCATTGCGAGCATTCAGTGACATTGCTGGCGAATTCTTGATGAGTTTTGACGTACTGTTGCCATCTGTTAGTAAGATCTTTGACCTTTTGTGAAAGAGTTTGATACTTTACTGACAGGTCTGAGATCTGTGACGCACGTGGTCCGAAGACGCCAGTGTGTAAGTGCTGTGCTTTTTCGGTAATGTTATCAATCTCGAGTTCTTTGGCGCGCACTTCACCTTGAAGCTCCTGGAACTTCTTGAACTGTTCTTGCTTCTCAGGCAAAGTTGCTTTTAAGTCAACAGCATGAATTTGATTGTCAGTATTCCTGATCCATGCCAAGCATTGATCTTTCATGTTCTCATATTCGTTCCATTGTTGGATCTTGTTTTCCATTGCTTCGATTGTCTTATTGATGAATGAAACAAGGCCTTCCCATTCTTGGTGTGAAGCGTCAATCTGGTTTCTGATATTTGCTTGTCCAGTGCTTATGGTTCCTGGTAGGACCTTCTCACCTAGAGAACGTATTTTGTCGATACGGTTCTTCTCTTCGGATAAGTTGAGTTGCAGAGATTTGAGTTTCTCACAATTGCTGCTTAGCGCAACGCGTTCAAGGTTGACATCGCCCCACAGTTGGGCTGTGTTGTGCGTAGCTTCAACCCATTCTTCCAACTCCTTAACAGCCTTTGTGTATTGTTGATGGTTGTTGACAATAGCTTCGTATTGCTCGACGAAGGATTTAGCTCTTGCTAAAATAGTCTCATGCCTTTGTTTAAGTTGGTTGATTTCCTTAGCTATATCCTTGCTAACATCAGGAAGAGTTTGGGCACGCGATTCTAAGTCTGCTATATCTTGTTGGTGAGTGATGGCGTCTTGCAAGAAAGTCCTGTAGACATTCAGTTGATTGCGTTTCTCATCTAAAGTAGCCTTCAGTTCAATTTCCTTAGGGAGAGTCTTCTCAGCAGATGTCAACCACGACTGTACAGTCTTTAGGTTGTCTTCAAACGAGGACCATTTGTTAAGTTCCGAATCGAGGTCTCTCTCAGCTTTAGTGATATTGTCGTACAGGTTGTCAATAGCTTGCTGGATTTCATGAAGCTGTTGTTCAACGATTTCCTTGCCTTCGGGCGATGTAGACGGATACAGCTTTTCTCCCAATTCAAAGGTGTTATTGACAAGGAGAGTAGCATTACGTCTTTGACTGAGTAGGTCGTTAAGGCTTTCTCGTTTAGCGCTAATGCCTTCAGGTGTATTAGATAAGTTTTCTTTGCATTCATCAAACTTATGTTGCGCCGCCTTCAACCAATCAGTGCATTGGTTGTACTTCTCTTGGTAAGCGTTGTGATCGTTGACGGCTTGTTCGCATTTCTTGACAAGCTCCTTTGCAGTCGACTGTACGGATTGGAATCGTGACGTCATCTGTTGCAAGTTCATTGTGATCCTAGTATCGTTACAGTTCTCAATGAGGTCACTGAACTCATCAGTTAGTTTGTCGACGTCATTCTCCGTCTTCTTCAGGTTAGCCAAGATAGCCTGAAAATTAACCTTAGTTAGTTAGATGCAAAAATTAAAAAGAAGGATTACTTTTAAACTGAACTACGACAACTACCATTAGTACCATCATCGAGATAGTTAGACGTTTTTTAAATAAACTTTTGTCAGCATTAGAAGTACCAATCACCAATGCTTCTATATTAGTATAAAATATAAATTATATAGTCAAAACTTGAAGTATTTGATTCATACAAAATATGTAAGTATAAATATAATTTTGTTGTTAGAATTCTATAAATATTACGATCGTGAAATTAGGTTTCTACTGAAAATTAGGCTATATCCTACAGTGCTGACGATAAAAGATTTTTTCTTTCATCAACTCTTACTTGGTCCAAGGCTTCGCCCAAAGTAATGACTGCGCTCAAATCATTGTCGTGATTATCAATCGCTTTACATAAATCCTGTTTCAAAATTCATAATTTAAATAAAGAATCAAAAGTAAAGTTGTGTAAAATAAGTTAATTATTAAAAATTCTTACCTGATATTTATTCAGTTGATCCACCTTCTCTTCCAGGGTTGCTTTGGGAGTGTAGGTCTTCAAACTCATCTCGGTGTCACTCAACCAGTGTTGGAGGCGATCGTTGGCACTGTCAAACTCGATCCATTGCTGAATCTTGTCTTCAATTCCACGTTTGACATCATGAACAGTCGCAGTAAACTTCTCCAAATCGGCTCGGAGAAGACTCAACTCTCGAGACATACCGTCTCTGCCTCTTGGAGAAAGTCTGGCGTTATTCTTCTCAATTAAATCAGATAGCATCTTCAATTTGTTGTTTCCAGTCGGGATTGCGTCTAATAGTTCCTGGATCTTACCCAATTTGCTTTGCAATGCAGCTTTGTTGCCGCTGAAATCTGATAGCAGATGTAGGCGATCCCAAAGATGCTTCTGGTAATCTTGCAGTGACTTCTGTTGATCAGCGAATTGCTGGTAGATATCAAATGTGCTTTCATGTTTGTCTATGATACCGGTCAGCCTGTTTGTCAAAGCATTGTATCTATCCCACACCGATTTGATGATTGCGGTCATTTCATCGCTCTCTCCCTTTCCTGAGTGAAGATTTGCAGAAACACTCTTGGCTTTTTCAGTAACTGTTTCAATAACTCGTTTGTGCGAGTATATTTCTTGTAACAGTGTCTTGTTCTTTAGTAACTTGGATTTGATCTCTTGAGCCGAGTTCAGTACAGCTTTCTCTTCGCCATCAACAATTTTTTCCTTCTCATCTAACCAAGACAATGTCTGTTGCAGAACATCTTGGTAGCTTGACCATTGCAGTGTCTGAGACTCGTATTCTTTCTGTTGTTGAAGGATGGTATCGTTGAGTTTATCCCATCTTTCTCTTAGTGCTCTTATTTCGGCACGAATGTTTTCTCTGCCATTAGCAGCTGTCTCAGGTAAAACTTTGTCACCAGCAGTGGTCAGTATTCCGATCTTGTGTTCTCCGTTTTCTCTCTCCATTAAGAACACTTGAAGTTTGTTGCCCTTGCTTTCGATGCTCAACTTGTCTTCTTTAGTAACCATCTGCGAAAGTTGTTCTTCCAATGGCTTCAGCCAAGCATCGAATTCACTACGGAGCTGTACATATTTCCTGTGATCAGCGACTAATTCTGACCAGTGGTTCACAATTTCCTTGGAGATGACATGTAGCTGTTGATAACGGCTGCTTACTTGAGTTACAAGAGGTTTAAGTCGTTCTGTTCCACTAAGTTGGATCAGACTATGAGATTCATCGACGAAAGCATCGATTTCCTTCTCTTTAGCGTTTATGTTATTTCGAAGGTCGACATACCTTTGCAACTGAGCTTCTTTGTCCTTGAGAGTGGAGCAAAGGCTTTGGTCTCGACATTTTGACTCCATGTCTTTGAGCCATTCTGTGATAGATTCTATTGAAGAATCGAACTTGTTCCAAATATCCAATGTGTGCTTGAGTTTTTGTTCTGACGTAACAATGTTTTCAACAGCATTACGCAGTTGGTCGTGCAAGTTGTCGATTTCAGCTTTGATAGCGGTGTTACCAGCTTCGGATGTACTCTTACTGACATTTGAGAAGACTGCTCTTATTTCATCCAACTTCGTAGAACCAACTTTTTCAATGTCCTTCAAAGCAATAGCTGATTGCAGTTTCCTGATGATTTCAGGTTTTTCACCAGTTGCGTTTTCAATATCGAGAAGTTTCTCAGACTGTGAGCCGAGCCATTCTTTGTACTGTTGGATAAGACGTACGAGATCTTCGTGTCTCTTCACGCAATCCTCCAAATTGTCTTGAAGGTTTTGAGACTTTGTTACAATGTTTTGGAACAACTGCTTGATAGATTGCAGATATACATTCAAAGAAGCATCATGTGTCTGGTCGACAAGCTGTTGGGCTTTATCACAAACAGATTCGACTAGTTGTTGGTGAGTCATGATTTCTTGGTGCATGATCTTGTGGTTCTGTAACTGAGCCTTCTTCTCTTCGAGAGAAGCCTTGAGCTCAGTGTGCCTCTGCATTGCTCTTTCAACATCCTTGAGCCATTTGGTTAGTTGTTCTTGAGCTAGACTGAAATCAGAAAACTGTAGGAGACATTGATCTAATTTGTTGACAGTTTCTTGGAAGCTGTCTCCGAAACTATCCCACAGTGTCCTTATTTTACGGATCTTTTGGCGAATCACTTCTCTACCATCTGGGCTAGTATGTGTGTACAGTTTTTCACCTAAGCTTAAGAACTCTTCAAAGGCAGGTGTCTTCTTGTTTCTCGTCTCGTACAGTTCTTTAGCTTTGTTTTGCTTTTCTTGTAAGACAGCGTAGTCTCCCACAATTTCGTTAAGATCTCCAAGCTCACCGAGCATTCCCATGAGCCAGTTCTCCATGTTGTTGTATTCATTTTCGAATGTCTGGTGCTCTGATACGAATACTTCGTATTTCGATATGATTTCATTCACGAGATTGTTCAGTGTGTGGTATCTTGTAGCCAATTTTGATGTCTTATTCGTAAGTTCAGATTCAGTGGCTACATTCTGTTTGGTGTCAGTCAATGCAGCAAAATCAGCGCTTCTTGAAGCAAGTTCGCTTTGAATTTCCTTAACTTTTTGTAGGTGAGCAATCTTAGCCTCCAGATTACTCTTAAGACTTTGATCTCTGACCTGGTTTTCTTTGATCTTCAACCATTCTTCGAGCTCATCCAAAGTCTTCTGACTTTCGGTCCATTGCTTAAGAGTATCTTTAAGTTTCTTGTCCTGTTCTTTGCACTGTGTTGCTAATTGGTCCCATATTACCTTGAGCTGTTCGTACTCGCTGATGAGCACTGGATGTCCGTTAGGACTTGTTGTTTCAATAACGGTTTCTAGTTGTGACTTAAGACCAGCCAGGTTATTTTGGATATCTTTAGCCTTTATTGTTACTTTTTCGATTGCAGCAATCTTGGCATCTACATCATCTTTCTGTGTGACAGATCCGTAGTTAAGCATGCTGTTCTCAGCAACAATGTGATTAAGACGGTCGCGGACGTCTTCGAACATGTTGACGTATTTCTCGTGATCGGCGACGTGCGATTCGCTTGTAGAGATTCTCTTTTCGAGTTCTTTAGTCATATCCCTATACCTGTCAATCGTTTTAGAAAGGCTCTTTTCGGCTTCCTCATCAGGCATCAGCTTGATCTTCTCAGTTAATTGTGATAGCATAGATTGATGTAATTCAACCTCTTGGTGTAAGATCTTGTTAGCGTGAAGCTGAGCCTTCTTTTCGGGTAATGTAGGACAGAGCTTGAAATCACCAAGTTCTTTTTCCTTGTCAGCGATCCATTTCTGTACCTGGTTGAAAGTGTCGTCGAAGGACGACCTCTTGTTGATTGTCGTTTCGATGTCTTTAATCACATTGTTGAGTGAATCCACTGAATCTTCGAAGTAGTCTCTGAGAGCTCTAAGTTCATTTCTAACTTGCTCACGGCACTCAGGTGTTATGCCACTGAATAGAGCTTCACCGGATCCAATAGCGTTGTTCAGGAGTTTCTGACCAACATCTTTGTTTTCGTTAAGTTTCTTTACTTGTGCTAGATCAGCTGCTGATGGCTTGGCATGCTTGCTCATCACGGCCAAATCCTTAATCTTGCCGTTGGCATCTTGAAGCCAGTTCTTGAATTCACCGATAGATTTGTCATATTTAGATTTGTTGTCTTTCAAGTCTTTAAGTCTGTTGAGATGGCTCTCCATGAACTTACCGACGGTCTGATATCTGGAGACTAAATGATTGATATGTTGGAGAACGCGTGAATCTGGGTTACGGGATAAGATCTGTTCTCCGATCTCCGTGAGCTTGCCAACCTCGCCACCATATTCTTTAATTTCTTGATCGAGGTGCTCAACTTCGGCAATTTTAGCGTCAATTTCGTCCAGGTTGAGTAGGTTAGCGGCTTCTTGTCTGACTTTGTTTTCTTTTTCTTTTAGCCATTCAGAGACGTTTTCTAATAAAACTTCATATTCTTGCCAAGCGTCGATGTTTTCTTTTAGCCTGTTTTTAATTTCTTCGTAGTTAGCATTGAGGACTTCTAAGTTCTTTTGTGCTTTTTCCGTTTGTTGAGCCGCTTCTTGGGCACACGCGGGCTCCGCGACAACTTTGAGAATATCACGAGCTTCTTTCAACTCTGCGACCTTGTTTTTACAGTCAGCAATACCGTTTTCTACGTCAGTAAGCGCGGCACTTTTGACTTCTAAGTTGTATTTGTCGCTTGTGACATCAGGCATGCACCATCTTGTTTTATCGTCTAATATCTTCAGGTTTCTGTTGAACATTGCTAACTTGTCAGTAAAGAGCTTTTGCAGGAACGTTAGCAGAGTGATTTCAGTTTTGTTGGCGTGTACCAAAACACTTTCGAATCTCTTCTGTAGTGTACTCAATTCTTTTGGAACTAACGACTCGTAGAAGCCTGGGTAGTTGTCGTTCATCTCTGATACACTTTGAGACAAGTTATCAATTTCATCATTCAAGTTCTGGAGCTCAGCTTTGCATGCCTGGCATTTCTTCAGACGATCGAGAATTTTAGCATTATCGCCTGTCATGTCATCGCACTTGATAATGTCATCGCGGATCTTGCTAACATTATCGGAAAGACGTTTGATATGATCCTTCAACTTAGTTTCCTTAGTACCTAATGATGATACTGCGCTTTCTAAGTTATCAGCAAGTGATTGGAGAGCGGCAAACTCGTGGTCTAAGTAATCAATGATTGAAGAAACTTGACCAACGGGGATGCTCTTATTCAAATTAGTAATCTGTTCACATTTAGCTTTAATACTGTTCTTAAGACCGGTGTAAATAGGCAATTCTTCCTTGTATTTCGTAAGATGACTTTGTCCAAATCTGATTTCTAAATTATCACAAGCGTTGGCCAAGTTCTGACCAGTTTCGCTCAGCCATGTAATCACTTGGTTCTTGGTGTCATCAATCTGTCTCCAGACTATCAGTTGAGATTCTAAGTCCTGTATTCTCTTAATGACGGCATCATTTACTTTCTCCCAGTGTGTCTGAGATGTTAAGAATGCTTCTTCTAGCGGGCTGGTGTCAAATCCTCCCAAAGTCGATGCTTGTTTGAGCACAGATTGCTTGATAACATCCATCTGGTCTAACAGACCCTTAGATCTCTTGAGGATTTCATAAGACTTCTTTGCCTTTTCTAAAGCTTGACCAGTTTGCACATAATCGTTAGGAGCATCTTTGCAATCATTGTACAATTGCTCGGCTCTGCTCATTTCTCTATCAAACGCTACTGTGAAGTTTTTCAATTCGTGTAGTGTTGACGATAGTAAGATGTACTTATTCTTAGTGTCACGTACAGCATTCACGACTTGGTCCCAGTTGTTGTCAGCAGTGGACAAGGCATTTTGGATTGTGCCCATGTTGGGTTGATCTTCCCTCATTAGGTGAAGACCTTCTTCTCTTAGTTCCTTCCGAATTGATTGTTTCTCTTTCATGTCTGCGTCTAGTTTGTCTAATTGTTCTGTCATGTCTTGGATAGTGGCTTCAGTTAAAGGCACAGGTCGTTGAGCCATTTCATTGAGCACAGATTGTACGTTATGTAAAACTTCTCCCAAAGCATTATGTTGTACGTTAAATTTGTCCCATCTAGCACCGACTTTTTGCACTAAATCTCTTTTGTTTGTTACTTGGTTCAGTAAAGCTTCTGCTTTCATCTCAATCTCTTTTACAATGCTAGTAGGAGACATGATTCTGCCAGTGTTCTGGTCAGTCACCTTGACCTTTGAAGGTCCATCTAACAGAGCAACATTACTCTTCCATTCAGGTATCTTCGTGATGACATTCACAAGCTCTTGTCTTAGAATTTCATAACTTTCAGGAGTAAGTTTTGGACCTTCAATCTGGTATTGTATGTGGTTCAGTTGTTGTTTAGATTCGTCATACCAGTTGAGTAGGTCAGACCACTTTTGAAGGATTCCTTTGTTTTGTTGAATATTATTCTCAATGATCTGGTAGTGTTCGGCGATGTTTGAATAAGTTTCACTTAACGAACGAGACTCATCTGGATGTGAAGCGAGAGTCATGTTCTTGATTTCATTGTATATGTCAGTGAATTCTGGTGCTTTTGCCGCGTGTTCTTGCAAAAGAACATGCATCGACTGTAATGTTGGTTCTACTTTGTCAGCTCCGATCTGGTCATAACTCTCAGTCTTTCTTCTGAAGTCTGTGATCCAATTATCAAAGTTATGCAGTTTCGTCATGAACTCTTGTCTGACGATGATTTTGTCGGATAGTTCATTAACCCTAGACCTGACTGTCTCAGCAAGATCGTTTGTGCGTTGTTTGATATCAGATACCTTGTTCTTGAGTAAGGTACCGCCTTCAGGCTGTATGTTATGGCAAATATTGTCACACGTTTGTGATAGGCTGATGATTTTGGCTTGTTGTTGAGAAATCTCGTTTCCGAAAGACTTAAGTTTGTTTAATTCTCTATCTAGTTTTTCCACTTGAGGCGAATCAATGGAAACATTTCTGCTGCTTAATAGTTTTTCGCCATTTTCAATCCAAGATTCGAGTTTCTCGGCTTCACGTTCGAAGTTCTCCCAGTTATTGACCAGTTTGTCTAATTTATTGTTCCATTGGTCAGCCAAGTCATGGACAACAGCCCATCTAGAGTGAATGGCGTCAACTTCATCAGGGGCGCTGGTCTTTCCTGACAGTTGGTGACTGACACTCGATAGGATTTGTAAGTTCATCAGTTGTTTCTCACAGTCGGTGATCAAAGCTCTAGATTGCTGTTGTAATTGCTGTGCTTCGGGCAATGTTGTGGGTTTGGGCACATTGCCCAACTTGAGTTCAGCTTCTTCAATCCATGGTTTGATTTCAGCAACACCCTTTTGGTATTTCTGGTAAGTGGCCAAGTCGTGTTCGACTACCTTAGTCTGGTGTTCTGTAGAGCGTTGAAGGTCGGCCATCATTTTCTCTAGTAAAGCGACTTCGCCTTTAAGTCTGTTCGCGTCTTGGACTCTGTGTTCTACTGCCAATTTAGTTCCCTGATCAGCAACACCTCGAACAGTCTCTAACTTTTCAGCAATGACTTTCTGTAACGCCTGTGACTTGATTACTCTTTCTTCGGGCGTGATATTTTCTGAACGGATCTGTTGGATTAGTACTGGACTTTCCTTCTTGATCCATTCTCTGACATGTTCCAATTTGTGTTCAATTTTGACCCACTCTTCGTTGAACTTTTCTAAATGCACAACTTTAGAGTCGACTTCATCTTGCACTTTTACTAGTTTCTTTTCGATTATTTCGAGATCTTTCTCAATGACAGGTTTGGGTTTGTCAGCTGTTAGTGTACGCAATTCAGTATATGCCTGTTGTAGTTGAGGCAGTTTTTCAGCTTTAGCCTTTTCAATATCAGTTTTAATGATCTTCGTTTCTTGTAGTTCTCGACCGATGTTTGTAACTCCAAGTTCAAGTCCTGGATGGACAACATAGCTCTCGTACTTATCAAGATCTGATAATAACTCGTCTTTTTGGTATTCATAATTAGACCACACTTTTTGTGTGTCACGGAGTTTATGCAGACGATCAGTAGAGGTTTCATATGCGGTGTTCCAGCCAGTTTCAAGGCTCTTCACGTCTTCTCTGACAAAGGCAGGTGCGTTGGCATCCTTGATGAGATCCTTACCTCTTTGGAGCATGGACATGACTGAAGGTCGGTGGCGGTCAAGTTTTTGAACAGCAGCCTGTTGTTCGAGAACTAACTGCTCGACATGTTGGAGCGACTGAGGCTCTGGTGCGACCATGGCTTGTTCTTTAGCGTTCTCAAGTACACAGATGACTTCGTGTACTTCACGGCGGTACGTATAGCATCGTGTATAAGTCTCAGTCTTGATCATCGTGATCTCGATGGTTGGTATCAAGTTCTTGTACCTCGCAATGAGGTTTTCGAGTCTGATTTGTTCCTCTTGAGCCTCTCCTTCCGAGCAGTGGTTTGTTAGCATGTCTAGTGTTTGGACGAGCCACTTCATGTCTTCGCGTTTCTTGTCGGCTTCGCGGCAGATGTTCTAGAAATTAAATTTGATTATTGTACAGTCATGTTTTATAAATAAATACATTTGTAACATACAAAGATACTGTGCTTTATGTTTTCTATGTGGGACAACACAACATCGAATATTTACCATAAGTTCCCTCAACTTAGCAAGCATTAGAAAAAGTACAAAATCATTACTTCACATATTATCCCGTTTTCCATTTAATAATAAAATAATCACAAAAAATTATGTACAGTACCGTAAATGTATTATATCGAGTTTTAGAAAAAGTTAGGCTCTTTCTCTGTCACTCATATACTTAAATATGAGTCTTTTTTCTTAAATCGATTAGCCACATTAACGCTTGGGTACTATACAGCCTACATAAAAAAACAATTATCCTAAACTTTTATTTCATCGCTAAAATTAATCATACCTGGAAGATAGTCTTCTCCCTCTCAAACGCCTCGGCCGAATCCACCTCGCGTACAATGCTATCCATGGTCTTATCAACATGGTCCATCCAGCGTTCCATTTCCCTGAATTTTTCCCTATAGGCATCCCATTTTGCCGGAATCCTTTGTAGTTGTTGTCTGAAATGTTCCACTCTTTGCACGGTTGCTTCCCACATTTGCTCGCACTTTCGTACAGATTCTTCTAAAGTTGTGTCCGTGGTCTGATGGGTGTAGCTAGTGGCTATCTTGTGCAGGTTCTGGAGACAGTGTTCCACTTGCATGATCTTGCCTTGGTTGCGGAAGTATTCTTCGTTCCGGATGAGGATTCCGTCGGCGTCGTCACTTTGGTTGTATGCCTGGGGAGAAAGGTTTGGTTATTTGAGGATTTATATACACACAAAATACTTAATAGAGAAAAATACATAAAGATAGAAAAGCGTAAAGGTACTGCTTATATCATTTGAAATTTCTTCCAGTAGACCTGCGATAGGAGAGTAGGATGAGAGACGGGAGACCAGTGTGTAAAAGAAAACTTAAATTAGACTTTAGTAAACTAAACATGCATAATTATTTCGGTTTAAAAAATCTGTTCTGTGTATCCAGTTGTTTAAAAAAGACAATGACCAAATCATTATGGGAAGTTGCGTATTTATTTGGTTTTATACCGCGGCCATCGTTAAAACCTTAGTCGATAATGGAAAAACTTATCAGAAATATGATTTGATGAAATTTATTTTGATTGATTTTTTACAAAAACAATCCGAGATGATATAATTTGAATTTTTATGTAATTCGCTAACTCTTCTATAAAACTCGGTTCAGCCTGATGTTAGGTGATGTTACCGCATATTAACTTTTGTTCGTTATAATTATTCTGCATCTAATTAATAAGGCTTGATTAAAGGCCGCGAAAAAAAAAAAACTGTTTTTGGTCATTGGCTTTTACAATAACATGGGTTTAAATGAAAGAAATGCGTCAGTTACAGCACAGTCAGGTCATAATATTCAATGTCGGGTATTTTTGTTTAAGTTTTCTTTATTAAGGTCAAGGTCACACATTTCTATTAGTGAACTCGAGGGCACACTTGAGTGGCTATAAATAAATAATTACACTACCAAAGACTCAAGCCATGACGTGTGTAAAACACATTTGTAAATATCTTATTTGTCGGTATATAAATTTAGTTTAAAATAGGTAATTCAGCGAATGAATCATCCTGCTAATAGGGATGATGAAAACATTTTTGTTTTTTGTCCGTTAGTTAGATTATTAAAAAATATTTCACAAATATTTTTTTCTTTTTCAACGTTAACAAAAAATTACGGCGATACATTGAGTTAAAATGTGCCATGACGTCACGAGTATGTAGATTTTATACTTACTTGTGACGTAGCGACACCCACTCCCCAACTTTAATGCGTTTTATCTGTCATTTTTTATTAATATGATGAAGCAGAAAATACGTGTATATTATTTTTTTATTGTCTGACTGCCGGACTAAATAGAATTTTTTTTTTTTTTGTCCCAGGCATCATCCCTATTATTGAAAAATATTATAAAACTAGCAGACCCGGCAAATGTTGTCCTGTTTAAAGCACTTTCAGTTTTTTCCGAATTTTCACTATTTCTGGGTAACTTTTCGTTTTTATTTTATATACTTTTATTGCAGAATGGACCTGCTCTTGACCTTGATCTCGCCTGATGAAAAGCGATGGATGAGGTCTACGGTAGAACGAGCGTGTCTAGAAGATGCCTAAAAACTGTCTTTCCTTAAAAACCTTATTCAGACAATAACGAACATTAAAAATCAAAACAAATTGGTCACCAAAGCAACAGCATTAAATTTTTATTTATATAGATTTTTTTATCCGCTGAGAAAATGATAATTACTGCTATAAGATTTTCAGTAGCTCTTATCTTAAAAAAAAAAAACATATGATTGAGATTTCAAGCTCTAGAGGAAAAACTAAGTTTTCCATACCTGTTCCTCATAAACGATCTCCTTCTCAATGTCCTTGATGCAGTGCTGGAACACGGCCTCGTCCAGGCGGAACTCCAGGCGCATGAGGTGAGGAGGCGCCTTGTCCAGCAGAGAGCGCCAGCGCTGTTGCAGCTGTTCCACGGTCTGTACCACGCGGGGACGGTCTTCTTCGCTGACCAGCTGGGAAATAAACATGGTTTGAGTATTTGTTTCGAATTGTCTTCGTATAATTATAACTACATACATGCATACATAACCTCGCGATCTTTAGATGCCCCTTTTGCTTTGTTTAAGGCGAAAGCTTCAAAGTAGCCCGCGAAATTCAAATTTTCGGTTCGGTTAAGGAGCCAAGATCTTAGTGGTCAAAACTGCGAGATGCCCAAGTTAAATAAAAAAAATTTGTTGATGGCCAGTTTTACCATCTCTGGATTCGTTTTGTATAGCAAATCTCGCTGTCAATTTCATATAAACTATTATTTTTCTTACGTGGTATCTATCGGGGAACTGTGAAACAGCGTTGTCCTAAAAGATCATATTTTTTTTTTAATAAGTACTAACCTCAATAAGCTCCCGTCCAGACCTCACCAACTCCGAAACAGCCCTCTCATCAGCTCCTTGGAAGAATCTCTTGTGGAAGTCAACAGCCTGCTTAGAGTCGACCCTATTATCGGCCAGAAGAGCCTCGGCTCTTGATGCCCACTCTTCTACGGCTCGCTTCTTGGAGTCAAACTCTTCCCAGGCGCGGACTAGGCGCTGTAGCTCAGCCTCGCGACGAGTGGCCTCTGATGATACGTGAGCAAATCTGGGGAGATGGTGATAGGTTAAGTTATTGGAAGGTAAAGAGTTGGTGATCAATAATACGGTAAGTAGGTATACCGCAGTTACCTACTTACCGTAATATAGAGGAGCTCGTAGCTAAGTAATAACAGCCGCACGGATCGATCCATCAGGTTAAGCTACGCTTGCCGGGGTTGCTCCGTAGAATGGGTGACATCTTTACACACCGAAACTCCTCCGTGCCTCGGAAAGCACGTTAAGTCATTGGTCCCGGCTGTCATTCCTGGATCTTTGACAGTCGTTACGGGTCGTCAGAAGCCCGAAAGTCTGACAACCAGTTTTACCAAAGGGTATTTATTACCCAGTTACTAGATTGTGGAGGTCAGATAGGCAGTCGCTCCATGTAAAATACTTGTATTCAGCTGCATCCGGTTAGACTGGAAGCCGACCCAAACATAGTTGGGAAAGGGCTAGGCAGATTGATTGGTGTACCCCGTATACTTATTTTTTATAATAAAAACGCTTACCTCTCATTAAGATCCCTCATAAGTCTGACTTGTTCCGTGACGTCAGCACTCCTGTCAGTGTCAGCTGACTTGACAATGTTCTGGAACACCTTGTTCTTGCTCTCAAGCATGGAACGGTAGTACGTCGTGCGGGAGAAGAATGTGCGGTGGATCTCGTAGCGTTCGGAGATTACCTCGCTGTGGAGATGAAAAGGTACGTAATTGTTAGTTTGTTTGATATTACTGCATAAAGGTCGAATTATCCACAATACCACAAGATGGTAAGCGAAAATGCGATCGAAAATACTGTACACCAATTGCTTAAACTTGTATGCAGAATCTTAGACAATAGGGATGATGCCTGAGTAAAAAAAAAAAACCTATTTAGTCCGTCAGTCAGATTATAAAAAAATAGACACGTATTTTTTGCTTTATCATATTAATAAAAAATAACTTGGATAAAACGCAAAGTTGGGAAATGGGGGTCGCTACGTCACAAGTAAGTATAAAATCTACATACTTGTGACGTCATGGCACATTTTAACTCAAATAATCGCCGTAAAAAAATTCAAGAAACGTGTCCAATATTTTTTTATAATCTACATCACGAACAATTTATTTTTTTAAATCATTATACCTGTTATAAAGTTTTGGTTCACTACAAAGTTCAAATTACAATGCAACCTTTATGGGCCTTTTTACTTTTTTAACAAATTACAGATGATAACTCAAAAATCAACAGAAATTTCATCACGCTAAAGTCTATATTTGAAGCAAGTGGCCATTAAAAGATTATGAATTCAAATAGGTAAGTAGGCACGGACATTACTTATTCACTTCTGATTACATATAACTGACGACACAAACATAATGTATAACAAAGGTTGTTGATAACATATCATAACTTACCGTCTAGTTTCTCCTCCTGTTCTCAACGCCTCCTCAGCCTTGTCCAGCCAGGAGCCGATCTCCTTCTGTCCACTCTCCAGCGACTCGTGCTGCACGAGCAGCTGCCGGTACTGGTGCAGCTTGACAGGCACGGTCGCTCGCACGCGCACGAGCGCTTCCTTCTGTTGCTTGAGCTTCGCCATGTTGGCTTCGACCTCGTCGCGTGGCATCTCTGCGATCGCGTTTTGGAAGGTTCTTGAAAAATAAATTTATCAGCATTAATAAATTAATTAAATATATTTTTTACCTAAGTTATTCAATTCCTGGGAATTGTAGAATATTGGTATATTGAAGACATATCCTATACTAGTAAACGAGCAATATTTGTCTGTACTTATTTACGTTTTCGAAATCGGCTCTAACGATTACGATGAAATTTGCAATATAGAGAGGTTTACGGGAGCGAAAAATCGATCTATATTCCATTTGAAATAAGATTAGATATTTAAACAAACTTTTTTTACAGTCCGTTCAACCGATTTTGACTTCTATATCGTAGGCATAAGGATGACATTAAAAGCAAAAAAAGTGGTTACAATACCAATGTTTACTGCAGCTGCCATTTGTCATGCCATCAACGCAATAGAAGTCAAAATCGGTTGAACGAACTGTAAAAAAGGTTAAGTTAAATGTCTAATCTTATTTCAAATGGAGTATAGTTACTCGTAGGTCTCACAAATTATTTTTCTCCGTATTCTCGGTCGTACAAATTATAGAATAAGATAATGACATGATATTATTGATATTAGAATAATGATCATGGCAGCATGGAATTAGTAAGTATTATCCTATATTAAATGAGCTTCTCTATTTTCACCAGAGTAGAGCTTGGTCGCCCAGGTACTTATCTGGATAATGCTTTAATATCATTATGACATAATAATATTGGTTTTAAAATTACACAAAATTTTTGGCTTTCTAAAACAAGAAGAGAAGAAGGTACAAAGAACTTAACAGATTATTTTTATTTCAAATATGGACGAAGCCTTTTTGATATTATTTGTTGGAAAATGAAGTAATTGCAAATAAATTGCGGGACTCTATGCAGATTAAGGGGACCCCTAGAAGACGTCAATGGAAATTTAGAGGCATAAGGAACAGGGTGTAAACTGAGTAAAGTTCATTCATCTATCACAGAAAAGGGAGGATCCTCCGACCAGACGGGTGTCGTGTCTGGCGAGCAACTGCCCAACGGTTGATGTTGGATAGTCTTATAATATATGTCGTTCGCGCGGTAAACTCTAATTGCACGATGCAGGATTTGTGTGACGTCATGTCTTTTGTGACGTCATGTCTTTTTGATGCGTAGTTCGTATATGGCGGCGGCGGCGTAACCACTACAGGAATTTAAATGTAGTAGCCGTGAATGTTGTTAATAGATTCATTATCAATGTTGTTAACAGTTGCACCAATAGTGACAAACCTGCTAATCGTCTTGAACAGCTCCTCGTGGTGCTCTATCTCGGAGTTGAGCTGCAGCAGCTGGTCGATGTAGGCCTGTATGTCGGCGGTGCTGGCGCGCGGCTGCGTGGCCAGCAGCGCGTCGGCGGCGCGCAGCCAGTGGTCGAGCGCGTGCATGCCGCTGGCCAGCGAGCGCCGGTTGCGCAGCGCGTCGCCGCCGCGGACGTACCTGCAGGTTGGCGGCATTGGGTTACGAATAGGTTTTAGTGTACAAAAACGAGTATTCTATCTATGCATTCCATCTATATGTGTAAGGAACATTCATTTTCCTGTAATAATTTTGTCATTGTGTGTATTCTGCTATCTTCAGTTATCACTACGCGAACTGCATTAATATGAAATGCCATAAAGAGAGTATCAAAATCAATCTGCCTAACCTTTTTCCAACTATGTTGGAGTCGGCTTCCAGTATAACCAGATGCAGCTGAATACCAGTATTTTACATGGAGCGACTGCCTATCTGACCTCCACAACCCAGTAACTAGGTAATACGATACCCTTGGTATGACTAGTTCTCAGACTTTCGGGTTTCTGACGACCAGTAACAACTGTCAAAGATCCACGAATACAGCCGGGACCAACAGATTAACGTGCTTTCCAAGGCAAGGAGGAGACTCGACCATACAGTAGGTATATGGGCTATCAACATTGTTGATATAAAATCATTATTATCGATCGTTATTTTCAATATAAATTATTGTTTTATATGAATAGAATCGTACTAACTTTATTAATTGCATTGTAATCTAAATTTAAGTTGTGAAATTATTAATAGTTTTTTAGTTTATTGCTAATTACTAAATGTGTACCTACTGCATGATATAAGTATGCATAACCAAGATATAAATCTAAATATTTGCACGGCTGAAATGCCGAATATAGTGACCCATAACCCATAGAACTTAAAAACATGTAAGCTACCTATATTCTTGCAAATAAATATATCATTCATTCAAGAGATATTAAATTTTCGTTGCATATCTCTAAATATAAACAGTACATTATGGATACTTTGAACAGTTATAACTTTTTGAATTATGCCTTAATTATTATGATTTATAGCAACCAATGTATGTATATTTCGGGTATGCTTGACCAATTAAAAAAACTGGTGTATTGCAAAAAAAATATTTTATCTTTTAAAACTACCTACGGTATTAATACGGTCGTAATCCTTACAAAAGATATTAAACATTCTTTGAATGTATTAATTATTTATAACTAAGAATCATTTCTTGGAACGGATTCGATAAAAAAAAATCATTATCAGATATATCATTATAGATAGCATTATTCAGAGAAATTGAAGTTGACCTATTTGTTCCATGATACCTATTTCTTTAATGGTATAAATAATAATGTTTCACAAACTCACCTCTCTGCTTCTTCCCATACTCGTTCCCAACGTTCAGTAATCTCTACGTATTTCCTCTTCACCTCCTGACTGATCTCTTCAGAGGAGGTCGCAGCCAGGAACCCGGCTGCATCACCCAAGAGTTGGTGCTTCTCCTTCCAAACAGTCAGGTCTTGGAAGAACTCTAATCTCTCATCTTCTGATACTCTTAGCATATGCTGTGCTTTGTCTAACCAGGTTGTGAAGTCATCAGCTAATGTGTTCCAACGCTCCCAGTGAGCAATGACTTCCTCTAGCACACTTCTTGCACATCTCACATCAGAAGCGACTCTTCTCCAGGTCTCAGCAACGTCCTTCAAGAACGTATCAATATCTCTCGCTTCAGTCCTATCTACTTCACAAACCCTCTTGTACTCTTCCGCTACTTGCTTAATATCAACGTAAGCTCTATCAAACTCCTGGAAAATTTTATTCTTAGTCACGAAATTATCATAATCTTCTAATAAGGCACGTACGTGGTCGATGCGACCGTATTTGCCGGTCCACGCGGCGAGCTTGGCTTTCGTCAGCTCTGTGAAGGCGACGATACAACATTTGTGCTCCAAGTATTTTAATCGAGCCTTCCTCTGTGGCGCTCTTCGACTTACTGTCTCGAGACGCTCCTTCATATCTTGGAGTCTTTCGCCAGGAATTCTCGCGGCCTCGGGTGATCTTAAAGCCGCTTCGAATCTATCGATTACTTCTGGTAATCCAGCGAAAAATCCGCTGTGTTCCTCTAATTTCTCGCTGATTATGGCAGCGGTCCTCTCGTCTAAGCTAGTGGGGATTTCGTCAAAGTATAAAAGGTATTCGGCCCTCGCTAACCACTCGCCGACATTTCTAAAGTCTCCGGGGAGTTCGGAGTCTAGGAGCCAGAGCCATCTTCGGTGCAGTCTTTCTAATTCTATCCAGAGGGAGACTAGTTCGCGCCAGGACTTCGGCGCGATGGCTACGAGACTCTGTGTGTACATGAGTTTCTCTAGTTTCTGGTAGATGGGTTCGCGCGCGAGCCGGTCGTTTTCGGCTCGCACGTAGTCTTCGTAGTGTCGCGAGAGAGTTCGCGAGTCGTATTGCCTTTGAACTGTGGTGACGCGCTCCGTCAGCCACATTCTAAGAGATTCGTACTCCTCTTGCACTGCCGCTACGGCATCCGGTCCTGTCGTCTGTTGACAAAACATGGCGTTAATCTTGCGCAAGGTCGCACACTTGTTAAAACAATACAGATGTAACCGGAACAATAGCGAGTTGATGAATGACATGTCACGGTGATTCATGCTTATGACTTGTATTGACTGTAAGCACTCATTACGCAAATGTACTCTTTATTTTACTCTCACAGACATAACGTACTCTTAAAAATTACACTCTTTATTTAAAAAAAACTCTTATAAAATGAACTCCTTAAGATGCTGATAAACTTGAAAATTCACTTATAGTGAGCATTCTAGCGAATGTTACATTACAGAAAAATAGACAGAAGCGTTTTAGCGAGCATTCTAACGAGCATTCTATCGAGCGTTCTAGTGAGCATTCTAGTGAAAGGACTTTGCTTCGAGCTTTTTGCCGAGCCGAGCCATTCCGTCATTGTTGCACACGCGACCGTCAAGTCTGACATCTTCGTGACGAATATTTTTTTGACGCGCATTGACTAGAGCATTTGCTAGAAAGAACTTGAAAATGTTCGTAGCGATGTTTGGCTCTATGCCTGGCTCTGTTCATTGTTCAGTTCGACAAATTTAAAAACGGCGAATGCTCGATGTTCGGTCACAAGTGAATGCTCAAGTTTATCAGCACCTTTATTTTACTCTCAAAAACAAAACTATCCCGATGACATGACTACTATCTTAAGACCTCCTACTCACCTTAGGTTCAGGATATTTATGCAGGAACTGGGCTACGTATGTCATGATGGACCTCTCATCAGGCTTGTCGACATCAACATCTTCGGCATCCAGCAACTTTGCGATGCCGAGCGCTGTTTCTGCGACGTCGAACGCGTGTTCCAAACGTTGTCTGTTGGTCTTCCTCTTCATCTCTGCCAGGTTGATCAGGTTGGCTTTGATGGCGTCGATGATGGCAAGGAATGCGATACCGTCGCGCCATGATGGACCGAAATCTGTTACTTGGATGTTTGAATCCCTGGAGAGGAAAAATTATTTTAATATCCATAATTCAAGTGAACAAAAGGTTCTACGACCAAGGTGCCTAATATAAAAAGTATGAGTTCATATACATGCGAGCTTTAAGATCGAAGGTTAAAAACTTGTAAAAACAATCGAATAGAAAACTAATATAATCAGAAACAATTTGGTGCATTTGATCTCTGAATGAAGAGGTCAACTTATAATAACTGCAATAAAATTAGGCCAACGAATATCTCGGGCCACTTGGCAGCGTTTGGTGAAATTAATGATCGAATTAATAACTGTTACAGTACAGCCGTCATTGCAACTGGCGTCATAGCTGTCAAATAATATGGGTTAGTGGGTTCCCCAATATCAATAAACAAACAGAAAATGTGCTCTTTTATCATTTCTACCGTGACAATATTATCGTGGACGTTCATGTCCATACAATGTAAGGAAATACGAGCACGTTTACATTATCGTGGACGGTTTAAAACCGTTTTTATATATTTCCATACATTTTAATTCCCTGTGTTATGTTGTGACGTGGACGTGGATATCTACGATAATATCGTTAAGTTAGAAATTATAAAATCGCACATGTAGAGACACGAAAAACGTATCGATACTTTGTGGTGTCGAGTACATTTCCATTAGATACCGATACTTTTGTACTCGATACTTTGCATTCGGTACTTTTACTCAATGAGTACTTTTTGGCAGGTATCGTATCGAATAAGAAATTAAGTTTTAAATGGGTAATCTTAGAAATTACCCATTTAAAACTTGCGACCTTACGGCTTATGTTTATGGTTATGGCAACGCCATCTAGTTCACTCGTTTTGAACCTTCTAAAACATTACATCGATCTTTGCTCGAAATCGATCCTTCCGTTCACAGTTAAATTCCTAACCTTTCCTTCATTCAGTTATTACACTAATCAATCACTCATTCACTCACTCGTTCACCGTTGTCATTTGTTTTTTCATGTCCTGCTCTACTGAAGTTAAACTGACTTTATTTACTGACTGATATTGACCTATGCTCTATGCATATTAGGCCTTAAGAAAAGTACTCGATACCTTGAAGTATCGATACTTTTGTTTCGATACTTTTATGAGTACGATAAAAAAAAAACAATACTGCTCATGAGTACAGTATCGATTCTTTCTATTCGATACCGTGTCCCTACGCACATGCACGTACGTAAACAATATTACAGTTTGTTGATGTATACCATCGATAAAAAAAACGGCTGTTTCTAAAAGCTTTCAACTTCTGTTTGTACAATGGTCGATGTTGAATACAGTTCGGTTTTAATTGAGGCATCACTATTTGATAGATCCAAAGCAAGTGAATGTGATTGAATTGGAAATCTTTAAGAATTGGTATGCAAAGGATCCATTGGGCTTCATATTGAATTTAAATTATTTACGAATTGAACTATCACAAACTTAATTAAGGCTAAAATTGCTGCTATAGGTTTTCTTTATAGGTACTGTCCTGCCGATTTATTCGGTAAAAATCTCACCGCAAAAACTTGAAAAAAAATATGGTAAAGTGAGCTTGAATTCTGTCAATAGTATTCCAAGGTCACCTTTACTGCGATTGTTCGCCCCTAATCGCGCTGGTAACGATCTGGGCCGAAGTGGACCGAGCAGTATATAAGTGGGTTTGTCGGGCGGTATTACACTCTGCGTCTGGCGCTCGGCATGGCAACACGCCATGTTCGGGTTCGCGATAAGTCAATCGTCATCCTGAGGATGCCTCGTTGAGAGGTGAAACACGTGTCGATTTCTTACAGGGTTTATGAAGACTCTTTAGGAATAGTTAAGTGAAATAGGTTACTAAATATATCTACGTCCATTGTATTTTGTCAATAGTGTCAATCCCTAGAATCAGAAGCAATGATAGCTCACTTCACATAGGTTTTCATGGACAGATTTTTACTGAACAGCCCGGCTGCTATTTAGCAAAAAGTTATTGTTCTTCTTCCACTATCCTCTTCATTTCTTCTTTTCTGCCTATTAAGAGGCTATACCTCAAATTGCTTAGCATGATCCTCCGATAAATAGAAAATACTACAGCATTAATTTTGAAATAAATATACTTTTTGGAATAAATTACAAAATCGCCTCATAACCGAACAATAAATCGCTAGTATTAAAAAAATACTTTAATTTAGATCATGAAACTTTGCATAATAACTGAACTAAATATAAAGCAGATTATTTTCACCGTAAAAAGAAATTACCTAAACTATCGGCGCCTTGGAGCCTTTTCCCCGTCGCTCAGTCTCGCTCTCACACAGCCCGCGAGCAGTAGTGTGCGAGCGAGATAAAGAGTAAATTTGAGCTTAGGTATTATGGACTCTAAAGTCATCGGCCTTACACATCTACATAAATACCATCGTCAATAATCCAGGTGTCTACTTACTTCGGCAAAGCATTGGCGACCCACTGCAGCAGAGTCTTCTTGGCGCCTTGTTTCCACTTGTCCTCTGCTCTCTGAGTCGGGGTGGCGGCTCCCGATTCATGAGACATGACTGACGCACAACGAGACCCTCCGAGGTACTCTAGAGCCCGGCTGTTCTCCTCGATCTGATGGGGATATGGTGGTTGATTAGCAAAATAACAAGAGCTGTAGGTACCGTGAAGTGTCGAAGCCATCACATTACATACCAAAAATAGTGCTTTAGGGGATGTACTGTGGCCCCTGGCAATACAGGCTACTGAAGGAACACGGGTGGGTTTTAGTCAGTAAGAGTCTGACACTGACCCTCCCGCTCCACCCAGAGCGGGAGAAGTTATTTGATCATTTCCCACCAAAAAAAAGGGGATGTACTGTAAGGCTCCATTAATTGTCAGTTTTAACGAAACATTGACAGCTCAACATGTCATGGTGTACAAGATACCGAAAATATTGTATTTTATAGATATCGTAACTCAATCTCGGATCTTTGGTAATTTTGGATGTATAAGCATTGGATGGTCATTTTTGGGTCATACAGCAGTTTGGATACAATTTTAGAGTTTTTACTCTTGTAACATTAGCGATATTGTTCGCCAGTAAGTTTTGGGATCAAAATTCAGTGAAGTAAAAATAATACAGTGTACCTGAAACATGCCAATAAATTCATCACTTTAGAGAATCATCTAGAATCAAATCAGGATTTCAGGGTCACAGGGGAAAAATATTCAGATACAACAATAGTATTGTTGATCATTGATATTCATTTGTTTTCCGAAGAAGCCGATGGCAAACAAGTTGTGTTTGTAAATAAGCGGAGTACACCAAAAGACATCCAAAATCTAAATTTCGAAGTTCAAAGCTAACCTGAAGACCGTATGGTGAAGGATCGTGTCCTGACCCTGGATACATAACCTGTTTTGATGAAATATGATTTAATGACAGCAATGACTGTTGATGCAAAACAATATGCAGATTTACATAAATGAATATATTAACTGGCGCTAATGCTAGCAAGGTTTAATTTAATGTGTTTGCAGAATTAAATGGGCGGCAAGGACCAATAATACACAACTTAAATAATGTTAAAGAGTAAACTATTTTTAGTCTTGCTTCATCTTAAATTAACCAGCCCAACGCAATGTCTTATACTGATACAAAAACCACTGAAGTTGGTAAATGTTTTTCCAACTAAAACAGAAAAAGATGCATGTAAACAACGGAGACCAATAACAATGAAAACTACTACAAAGCATTAGCACCAGTCACTATTCTGATTACGTAATCAACAACAAAATTCTGCTAATTCACTCCTCCCACACTCGAACTAAGTAAGTGATTTAAAGTGATGACAATAATACAATTATTATCTAAAGGTGAAGTGATTTGACACTGATAGTGAGGTTTGTGATTCTAGTCCAATTATAAAACCAATTTGGTCAACCAATAGCAGTACTGTGTAGTCTAAGGTCTCTGGCTTAAAAACATAAAGAAAATAGGGAATATAAAGTTATAAGAAAAGTTAAATTGCAAAACAAGCTCTCAAAGTGTTGAAAGCTTGATCGAGCTGTAAATATAGGGAATACAAAAACATAAGTTGATATGTAGTAAGCTTAGCTTAAATCAACAAGCATAGATTTGTAAATAATATAGAACTAAAATATTCTCAGTTACTGCAACGTTTGATAACGATGATACATACAATATTATAAATAGGTAATATGATAAAATGCCAAGAGACCTGACTAGTTTAGAAGCTGTGATGCCGTTACCCACCTTAGGTCCTCTATCCTGTGGGTCCAATACATTGAGCGAAGCTTGCGCAAACAAAATTAGTTCAAGCCAATTAAAATGAGAACAGACTGAGATTCCAAATAAACAAATTAATTTAAAAATCCACAAAAATCTTTGTAAAGCCAATCATTATGAAAACTCTAGTAAAATATATCTTAGTACAGTACATCCTCATTTTAATGGTAGACATTGAAAATAATATTAGATACAAGTTACTGGATAGTGCAACTACGTCAGTAAAAGGGACAGATTAAGAGAAAGATTAAATAGGAACACGGGGGTAATTACAACAAATACTGAACTTAAACAATAGGGCTATTAAGATATAATGCTGGTATGTAATAATCTGCTATTGGCTGTTCATTTCAGAAAACAGAGTAATTTGGAAAATCAATTTAGATCCATACTATGAATGACAATGTATGGAAATGAAGAAAACCAAATATGGGAATTACAGTCTACTAAAAACTATCAATGAAGCAGACTGTGATACATTATCTAAATATACCCGAAGTAGACATCTGGAATGTTAATGATCACAGTGACTGTACAAATGAAACAGATGAGACCATTGATTAAGATCATATAAACATTGATGATCCTATTAGATTTATAATAGTAGTAAAAGTATCTGAGAGTGTAGAGCTATTCTACCTACGCAATACTGTGTAAGTTCTATCCAAATTCAAATCTATTTCCGTACCACACGGTGCTGAGTCAGTGTACAGTGAGCCACAATAGTAAAATTGAAGAAATACGATACAGATTTACTTTCTAAAGTAATTAGAGATATTTGAAGGCGTATCAGTAATGTAATACTATTGAGAAAGCCATTTGATGATTCAGTTGTTTTTGGCATTCTAATATCAAGTATCAGTCATGCTTAAATGAATGGCAAACGTTTCATTGATATTTAAAAACAAGACCATTTCAATTTGTATCCTAGTATTGACGTTTGTCTTTCACAAGATTACATTTTATGCAATTCTTGTCTCCATTTATGTTTATACCTAAGAGAACCATGTGAAGAGAGAATAATAAAGATTTATTATTAATTACTTTGTTTGAATCTACGTACTTCGCTGGAACTCCTATTCATCCAAAAAGTTTTAACTTAGATTTTATAATACCCGATACTTGCTCAATATCTAGCAATATAGATCAAAACTATTGCAGCTCTCTGTTGAAGCACTAGTCAAGAAGAGCGCCTCCCTACCTGGAAATAGAGGATGATGGTCCAAATGAGGCCGAGCACCACTGCAGGCCGTCCATCCACGAGGTCAGCGGCGTTGATGTTAACCAGCTTGATCCTCTTGCCGGCTAGGAAGCGCAGCGCGGTGTTCGCGTTTGATAAAAAGTGCGGGCGTCTGAGGACGCGGCCGCGTTCCATAGGCTGTGGAAAAGAACTCCTTTGAGGACAATTTTTGATCATGTATCAATTCTTAATATTATTATGTTTTTTTTTTAACCACAACGGGGAAGCTCTTGGCCTGCATCTCACCTGATGGTAAGTGATGATCAGGCCGAAGATGGAAGCGAGTTTCACCCGGAATCCTCAACCACAGAGGAACTAGTTCTCTTACATCTAAATGCCGAAACACAACAATGCTGTTAACATTGTTGTTATGGCAACAGACTTAGATCAGATGGTGGTAGCTAGCCAGGTGGGCTTAGAATAAGTCTTACCATCAACCGAAAAATGCAGATTTTTTTTCCCTCACTGTATGTCGAACCCGGGACCTCTGGGTCTGGGATATGTGGTCTAACCACTAGACCACAGAGGCGGTTAAATTATTGAGTAGAAAACACAGGTGGTCTTCCTAAAGGTAAGTGCTCTTTGCCACCTGTGGACGTCTGCGATACCAGCGGTAACGCAGACACATTGCCAACTCAAAAACAAGGCTGAAATTACTCTTGCACCATCCCTTAAAAATTGCTAGCGCAATTTTGTTCGTGTTAAATCTCTCTCTTTGAATATTTTAACAGTAAAGATTTTATACACCTTATCAAAGCAGCTCTAAAGTACTTAAAATACTGTGTACAAAATAAAATTAATCAGAAATACCTAAATGTATTTAATGTCGAAGTCGCAACCATTAAATCATTCAAGTTAGCTGTCAGCAAATAAGTGAAAGTTAAAAGTCATTTCAGCGTATCTAATATCAATTCATAAGCTTGATCTTAGATTACTTCATTCAAAACTGAATAAAACTGGTTCGCTTCACTATCTTCAGGCTCATTTACTAACAACAAACCAGAGGTCGCAAGCGCGCCTGCCAAGCATAGAATGCTGGGTTTAATTTTAAAATTCTCAGTAGCAGACCGGAGTCTGAATTTGTGCCCGGTTTATGGTCAACAAGCTAGCTATACATGAAACTTAAACAGTACTGTATAATATGGGTGTACTACATACACACCAATGCACTGTCTATCTGCAAGGAATTATAGCCTTTAAGTTATGTTATTTCATTGGAATATATGTAGATACTTACTAGCTTTTCCCCTGACAACACCTCGAGCAGCGCCAACAGTTTCGTTCCATCGCGCAGGTCGTAGATAAGGTCATCGATGCGCAGTGGCGGTATGCGCTGGAAGAAACAGATTATATTAGTGCATTGAGTGCTAAGTCGGGAGAGGATGCAGTTACAGTACAGCATCTTCAAGCACTGACTGAAATTGTTAACATAATTAAATTCATAATAAGTAATATAATAACACTGGTATCTCTTTGCGAAAAACCATTACTTTAGACATTGCAATAACAATAGTGTGAACTTTGTTAACTACACAAATGAATAGCTTATTGAACTGCGCAGTTAGAGCTTAAATACGGCAGGTTTGAATGCTACAGGTATTGTAAACCAAGAGTGCCAACAACAAGCTATGAAGCGCTCAAAACAGTACCTTAGTTACCTAAAGGGCATGTGTCGGGGTACGTAGCAAGGTGTCGGTGTTTTGAGGAGAAACGAATGTTTATATTGAACACTATTTATTTATTTATTTAATACTTCAAGCACACAAATGTACAGAGGCGGTACTCACTCTTGAACTGTTCTTAATTTTAAAATGTTAATGAAATTTTCATGAAATGTTTGAATACACCCGGCTAACGCGGTAGACAAAAATGCACTTAATCTAATATATAAAATAATAAGTAATATAAAATTAGGTCAAAGCGTCACGCCGATATTGCTAACTAAGTTGTTCGATGAAAACACTGAACAGCATGACCTTTGACCTGACCTTTTCATCTGTAACTTTATTCGTCAAATAAAAGTGAATTATTGACAAAAGTACTAAGGAAGATACATAAGTAAGGGCCTGTTTCACAAATTCTAGATAAGGCCCATCCATCAAATAAATACAAAAACCAGAACAGAATTAGTTTGAAATTAAAATAACAGCCAAATACTCGTAAGTTAGCCGAAGGTGGTGAAACAGGCCACAATAATTTTCAAAATGTTATCTCAGATCTAATTATCAAAAAAGCCCATAATTATACTGCTGAACATAGGCTCGCCTCAAACTGCAACGGAACCATATTCCAGTAATTGCCACGCTTGGCTAAGCCGTCTACGGTGGTGGTAAGGTAGTTATTACTTCCCATAAATTCTTCTCAAGCTTTCCTCGCGATGAATCAAGAAAATTGATCGCTACGAGTGTACTAAGTACTTGCTAGTTGATCTCTTACCTTCGATAAATGTGAATTGATCCAATTGACAAACGTTTTCTTCTGTACTCTTTCCTGTTCATCTGTAACAAGAGAAATTACATGTTTAATGCCAGGCTATGAAATTACAAAAAACATAAAACAGTAATATACAATTCATTCGTTTCTGAAATGCAATAAACCCTAACAATGAATTATCGTCATAACAAAAACCTATAACAGCAAACATAACCAGGATATGCTATTTAAACGCGATACAAATCTAGATACTAACACTAAATCAAGCATAAATACGACACATAATTGCTATATCCTAATTTAATTCCCCGAAAATGGCACATAACTCAATGATATCCATAAAAACTGTATCCAAACACTAAACAAACCCATAAAAGTGATCGAATACATTACAAGAATAGCTGAGACAACCATAAAACCTTTTTGGCATGCTGTCTAATGAGACTTGAACGCCAGATTTGGCACGGAGAGAGTAAGGGGTGCTACACTCTTGTTCGGCTCGGCACATTTGACTTTCATTATGCTCGTTGCGATTAGCAACCTCCGTTCGGCATTTACCCTCGCTGAATTATATGCAAGTCGGTTCGGCACAATTCGAGCTTAGCCAAGCGCCTTTTTTCCCAAACATATCGCAGCCGCTATCTACAAAATCATGATTTTACAGGAGAGCGTTTTGAACGCATAACTGATAATAATTAATAGAAGAATAAAGCTATCTTCATCTACTTTATTTACATCATTTCCAAGGAAATAGTTAAGGCCAATTACTGTTATATTTTTTTTTCCAAATTTCGGTAGATGTCTTTATCTAATTCGTAACAAAAAGGAAACTAAATGTGTCAACTGACATAATTATATCCGCTTCTACGCGTGATTTCCTGATTGCTTAAGCTTATTTATTTTTTTATATTAAGACTAAACTATTCTTTTGTGTTATATATTGTTTATTGCTCTAATAAATAAAGGTACGTAATAATTTTCCTTATTTAACCATTATTTATAACGCCGTCGTGACTTATCGCTGTTGCACTAAAATAACTTAAGTTTAAAAAAACCGTTATAACGGCTATGTGACTGATAATAATATGTTTGTTTACAACAGGTGAACGAGCCAATTGTCAGTTAGAATTGTAGGTTCGAACCCTGACAGGCACTTTACTTTGTGTTAATTATTTCATCACCGTCACTACTCTCAAAACTGTGAAAGAAAACATCTTGAGAACGACGCATGTCCTAGAATTAAAAATTCGAAGACATGTGACAGCTACCAACCCGCACTGAGCTCGCGGGTGGATTACGGCCCACTCCCTCTCACTGAGAATAGGCCAGTGTCCCAGCAGTGGAAGCATTTTAGGTTGATTATGTTACTTTGCTACCGTGGATATGTTTACATAATATGTATAATCGAATTTTTCGCTCGGCTGTGCCGAATCATGCCGACCCGAACAAGTGTGTATCACGCCTTACCAACTAAATCACAATGGTCTGAGTCACTTTCTCTATAGCAGATGCTACATCTTGCCAAGTTCAGTGCACTAGGAGTAAGGATACTGTTACGATAAGAGTAAACATTAATTTTAGTTATATTGTTATTATGACTATGAATAAAGGTGTTATTCATAGAAGATGTATTTGTCTGATTTTGTCTATAATAGCTAAAATGTTTAGATCTTGTTTGTAGATTTATCTAACTATGCCTGAAATTGATTTAAAAACTCCTAAAATGAGTGATACATGAATTATGGCTTCAAAAATCACGCCATCTTTGAGATACACGAAAGAGTATATGTTTGGAGATTATAAAAACCATTTAATGTTTTAACGATTAGCTCCAGTCTCGAGTCTAAATAAATCTCAGCAGAAGTTAATAACGGAAATAAAGCTAATCTGAAATAAACCTACAACAAAATGATCAGAATTCTATTTCTAGTTTATGAGTTCATAGACTCAGCTGCCTGCAGAACAAATATTTGGAGATTGCGTTATAAGGATGTTGATAGATTCTTACAGTGTTGGCTAAACGTTAGTGGGTGTATTTTTAACTGAAACAGGTACTGTAGTTAAGAGTTTCGTTTATTTGCATTGTTGCTACCATTACGTAGAGTTAGTTAATATACTTAATTGAAATAGCTTCTAAAGTGTACATCAGGTACGGGTGCGGAAAATAATTAGTTTCCATAATAAGACGAGCTCATTAAAATGAGCTATCTCGTAAAAGATTTTAATTAACCTCAAGCGTCTATTGCGATTCTGCACAATTATGATGACGCTAAAACTTTAACGGCTAAGCAATCAAATAAACGAGATCAGGAAATAAACAAAACGCTTCAAGTTAAATACTTCTCCTGTAAGAAAGTAGTAAAATTCCATAATGGATCAGAACAATTTCCCGTGAACGCATTGTTTCCATGGGGTTCCTGTAGGCTTTCTGTCAATTATCAGTCACGCATATCTGTCTGTCACTTGTAACTCCGAAACGGAGGAGCGCACGCATGGCACGACCAGACACGGACACTGGCCTATCTTCGAAGTTGGAGCAGGGTTGATAACCTTTTGAGTTCTGTAACCTGATTCCAAATTCGTTTCCACGTGTCCTTTATATAAAACTGGGATGTTTGATTACTTTTGTGCTGGATTTTGGATTCGTATCATTCAATCACAGAAATCTACCTCATCAATATCATAAGCTAATACTCAGACTAGTTTTACAGTTTGATCAAATCCGTCACTTTTTTTTTTACGTTGTCCTAGGATTCAGCAATAGGATAGACCCTAATCTTATTACAATCTATCCTTATAAATAGACTAATAAGTAATTTAATTATAACCTAAACTATTAAATTGTCTTTATTAAGAATGTGTCCAATAGCACTTTTCTTATTGTCTCTATTAAGGTGAATACACTTCGTTCTTGTGTTTGTTTGATAACCCATCATTGAATTAGTAACAGTCTGATTCTTACCCTTAATTAATTTCACTCATTCATTCATCAACATTATAAAATCACCTATTTAATTAAGTCAATTGTCATCTCATGAACCTTCTATAAGTTTTCGAATGGGTCACAGAAAACTATATATATATATATTTTTTCATATTCCCTTTTACTGAAGCAGCCCTATATATTTACGATCAATTTCATAACAATGATCGCGTGCCTGTTTATTCTACGAGTGAACTGTTATCTGGAGGCATATTTTTATTTTTGTCAACGATATTATCGATACGAACTATTTCTTCTTTATGATTAAATATGAGCACGTCATTTTCATGCTGCATGTCATTCGTTCCTTTATTTTTCGGGGGAGAATTTCCAGTCCCTTTTTATCTTGTAGTAAAAATACTAGTGCCATCATTGTTTCCACTATGTTGTTGATGATTGTTAAGATAAGTCATAGGTCCTTGGGGTATCACGATGTACTTCAACGACATTACCACTAGACACGAATGTTTATATATCATTTAGATATCCATTATTTACCTCGCGTGTTCCTCTACCAAAGATCGTCTTGTCAGAGAGTTGAGTCGAGAGTTGTCTGTAGATTCTTTTATAAATTAGAACTATCCATATTACTATGCACTCTTTCTATAGTTACGGTAAGAGTAGCCATATCATTCCAATCAGATCTAACCGAATTCCCAACGAGCACAGCCCAATGGCCAGCCAACCAGACATAATTATGGAACAATTATACCTTGGGAATAGTTAAATTTGAAGTGAAAGTCCGTTATTAACAGTTGTTTTGGAAACTAACAATACGAGTATAACACTAACTGTGTCAATTTCACAAAATGTACAAAAGTACTTTAATGGTAGGTTAGAGAGTTTTCGTGTAATTAGCTTTTATTTAACAACACGCAACCGGGTGAATAAATACAACTAAAATGTAAACGTTAATAGTGATTTTGAAAACGGTGATAAAAAAAAACCGATGAATCATCCAGATCCTATCAACTTAGCCTATCGCAGTTCATTGCTGGACATAGGCCTCTCCCAGACTCCGTTACAACACCCCTGTCCTCCGCTTTCCGCATGCAGTATGTCCCAGCTCGGTTCATCTAGCTAGGGGGCTTTTTTTTAACTAGGGCATCTCGCAGTTGACCTGTGAGGTTATGGCTGCTTAACCGGGATTTTCTGTGGTTGACTTAAGCTTCTACACTCAAAGCCTCCAGCCAGGGCCAAAAACTATTTTAAATTAAAACTAGGCAAGCGCTCGCTAAGGGCATCTCCTGTGGGGTACGAACCTCGGCTTAGGGCGTCACTGGGGAGAGGAGAGCAAGAAGGGACAGGCTGGATCAAACTTAGATTTTCATTTTGATTATTATACGGGATATTTAAAGCTACGTGCTCAGCTGCAACAACTGCTGGCACCTCGTTTTCGAGAAAGGGTCGGGGGGAGTATCATTTACTCGGGGACGTGGTCGCGATCGCGATGAACCTCGGCGGCGGGATCGGAATAAGAGCTAGGGGGCATCCCACGTCCAGATATCAAATAAGCTTTAATTCCAATTATTATTTCATGGAAATTATGGAATTTTGAACTACAGTTATTATTAAATGGAAATAATGAAGCACCCCTACAAATAGATATTATAACTTTATGGAAACGATAAAGCTTCAATTCCCTAAAGGGTAAAATTATCATTACTTTACAGAAGCAGCCATTAAAACAAAAAGCCACACCCATAACCATTCTCAAAGGCAAACTATGCACCCTACACACGTAAGCACCATTTGACATTGTGCCGGCGCCAATGACGTCACCCACCATTACTGCGACCATTAATAGTCGTCACACTATCTATGGGCAGATATGCATGGCCCTGACACTGTCACACCGACCTTAGTAGATGAATTGTTTGAGTAAGCTATGTACAAAGATAAAATATTCTGAGTGTTTTCTTACACTTTTTATAATGGAGGGAATTTCTTTATGACGCAATAATATGGTTGTGCATTAAAATATTGTGGATGTTCTACCCTAATGGCGTCATATTGGTGTCCCCTCCCCTTGCATCATGCGACTATATGTATATCGTGTTTTTGAGAATTTGAAACATAAGTACACTGAACTATAAAGCCTTTTGTATGGTTAATTTGAATGACTCAAATTAAAGATCGACCTTCCAATGTTAATTGTCTCTCATTTCATGGTCTTAAAGACGTTCTAACAACAAGGTTAGTTTTCAAATAATCGTATTCCAAGTCCAATCCAGACTGATCTGTAATGTATGTACTTGTAGGTATATCTTTGACAAGGTGAACGTGGTAATTGAACGCTACATATGTTAGAGCACGTCCACAGTGTGATCAAATGTTGAAGAAAATATAAAAACAGTCACTTCTATTATTCCTCGTATCATGAATTATTCAGGAAATCGCCGTTATACTGGAAAAGAACGGGTCGTGGCGTCGTGGTCAAGCTCGAGAACAATAAAAATAGAAAATGCCACAAAATTCAGTATATTGACCCTTTCGTGGGAATACAGAACGATAGTTTTTAATAGATACCTTTAATAAATTATCCCTATTTTCTAAAAACCTTTCATCTCATTCATGTAAAAAATATCACAACTACTGTTTTTTTTTGGTTCCCTACCCGAAGGGTGCCAAACGGAACCCTATTATAATACTAAGCCTCCGCTGTCCGTCCATCCGTCCGTCAGTCTGTGTCTCTGTCATTGACTATATCCTTTTTTTTTTTTGGGGTGGGAAATTATCAAATAACTTCTCCTGCTCTGGGCGGAGCGGGAGGGCGTGTCAGACTCTTAACCGTAATTTTGGTAGATAGTTGAAATTTTCATAGGTTAGGTATTTCTATAGCAGAGCAGTGGTGGCCCAGTGGTAACAGCCGCGACTTACGAGTTGTAGGTCGTAGGTTCAAACCCAGATAGGCGCTTTACTTTGTGTAAATTATTTCATCACCACTGCTCTCAAAACGGTGAAGGAAAACATCGTGAGGAAACCGGCATGTCCTAGAACCGAAAATTCGAAGACATGTGACATCTACCAACCCGCAATGGGCCCGCGTGGTGGATTACGGCCCACTCCCTCTCACAGAGAGGAGGCCTGTGTCCCAGCAGTGGGAACATTTATAGGCTGATGATGAGGTATTTCTATTGCCGCTATAACAATAAATAGTAAAAATTTAATAAAGTTAATCATTAAAAGGGGTCCCCATACAAGAAACGTGTTGTTTTCGACGGTTTTACTCAATCTTAATACGGTACGGAACCCTTCGTGTTCAAGTCCGACTCGCACTTGGCTGGTTTTTTCATCTTCGACTTTCACAAAAAGAAAAATAATTTTATAAAAGAACCACCAGCCAACGTCCTTGGACAATACACATCTGTTAACAACTAACATTTCTCTAAAAGAAAAAGAAAAAAATCAGCGCTAGATGAAAATGAAAACTCGCACGATGTGTCTACACGTTTACTAACAGACGAAAACGAATCGATGCCAAGGTCGCGCGATGTAAACAAGCCGCGAGATGAGTCTATTTCTATGTCTTTCTCTGTAATGAAGGTAGTGACAGGTGGCCAGAGGTCAGCTTTAGCGGTGAGGCCTGAAGCTGGGGATTCAAGGGTAAGTTAGGAACTGAAACTACTAGCTTGCTAACACTAGCTTATCATCCTAGTTTCGGGCATACTAGAGAAAATGATATTGAAGATACAATAAGCAAAGAAGTTCAAATGTTAACCCTGCTTAAGATTTAAAAGAGTTTTTGATTTCGATGTTAATATAGTGTGAGCAGTTTCACAAGGAATAATTAATATACCAAAGCCAAATAAAAATAGAAAAAAAAAAGAGATTTACAGAGCCGGATATCAGCTCGTAGCAACAGACGTTATAAATTATAATAACGAGAAACATTAAGGCCAATCTTCTTTAAATATCTTAATTAAATAAAAAGACCTTTCATATATCACTGGACCTTCTGATGTAGGTAATAAATAAAAAAACAAGTAAACAAGCCGACCACAAGACGATGATCTAATGGCAGCCTTGGCACGTAACGGCTTGACAGAACTTATTAATATTATGCTGCACTCAACTGAGTTTGTGCGATCAATTTTATTGAGTCACGAAATGTTTATATAGTATCAATCATCAATGTATTGGGGAGGTACTGCTTTGATACTGAATAATACTACCACTATACTACTATTAGGTACTATAATTTCCGTTTTGTGCAAGTTGTAACAATAGGAAATGGGTCAATGAGTAGTCAACAATCTCATTTAGAAATGTTAACACTATAAAGTTCCTACTTTTCGGTCGAGTATTCACTTGGGAGAGGCACATACATTGAGAGCTAGCTAAAATGTTGAAGTAAAGTTGGCCAGTTTTATATTTCCAGATAGATTGAGTCAAAGTTGTATGCACAACGATACTTTGAATTGAATGTATAAGGGCTAAGGGCTCCTTAGACAGCAATGACGTCAAACTAAGTAGCTAAATAAACAAGTAAAGCGATATTCCAAGAATATACATATTGAATGCTGCATTTATTCAGGTTAAGGTTACAAATTGCAAGCATAACCTTTATATTGAAGTTAAGGAACTTCCTTCATGTTTCTGACATCATCTTAATCTTAAAAGGAGGACAAAAACAGCAGTTTTTGGTATCAACAAGGATAACAAATAAACGATATCTACAGATAAACAAGATAGATAGACTCTGGGAGTAGAACAAGGTACAGAATTTGACAAGTCCTTCGAAAAAAACTTTATTTGTTCACATTAGAGTTTTGTAATGTAGGTGTTATAGATATTCATCATTTTAAACATCGTTTGAATCAATCATAGTTTCAATTTTAACAAGTCCCACTCCAAGACAATCGGAGACACAATTGAATGTACTTCTACCAGTAATGAGGCCCACAGCCGTATAATTAACAACATTGTCTGGAGACTACTGTATATTATGCGTTGGCATGCTGGCACAATTTATTTTTTGTCTAGCGAACCTTGGCTCCGTAGCCCTTGACGGTCGTTGACGCTTACATCGTTGGCTATACGGAAATGAACCTCAGTTGATTTGAACTTTTGAGCGTGGATTGCTCAAAATTTACTTGATTTTATAAATAGTTTGATGTTTGTCCATCTAAACCAGATTTAGTTTTAGATCTTGCCATTTTGTTACCACATTAATTTGCAAGAATGCAACTTACCTGTATAGTATTATATTCCATGGTTATTATGTTATGTATTCTTGTTCTTTCAGGCTTGTATTTTCTCGCAGCTTCCAATTAATTGATTTTATTGATTTGGTGGTCCTAATAATGTGTTACTTCAACATACTATTGTCTTATAAATCCTGTATATATAAATGTTGTAACACGTTTTGACAGTTTCAAGGTCAAGTTTTTTGTGATGTACAATTTGTGATTCGTTAGAAAAACCTGTTTAGTTATTTTACGATCGTGTTGTCGTATTTTGTTGTTTTTAGAGTCGTTTTCTAATAACTTTTAAGAATATTGATGTTATCTAGTCTCTTTTTGCAATTTAATATTTACCTAATTTAGATATTCTGAACATTTTATGTTGCACGTAAGTTACTTTAACTCCAAAATTAAACACATCGTACCGTAGAACCAAAAATTTATGAAAATCCAGAAATGATCCTTACTACAACAATTTAATCCCACAGAAAATGTTTGCAAGCGACTAAAACAGTGCCTGATCATAACCGTAAAAGAAACGGAACTGCCTCCCCAATGATTGATGGCAACGACAGCTGAGCCAGATAGTCAGTAGTCTATTAATCTTAGTTCAGTTTAAATAGTCGCTATAAATATAGTAGATAGGTACTAGATGCGTTTAGAGAAACTACTCGTTGGGTGACTAACTTTCTTTGTTGAGACTTTCTATTGTTAACATTTGGATTGGATTAAGCTCATGTTAGGTTTGTGTCTTATTTATATTTTTCTCAATTGAATTCACTATTGGATAAACATTGAAAATTACTAGTATCAAAGTTAAAATGAAGCGTTTTCCTGACCTTGTACTACTTTCTACCATAACTATGACAAATAACCTGATTTATCCCGTTAGTTGCTATCCTGTTGCCATTAACGACACCTATACCTAATACCTATTATTTCAATGCCGATATTGTTTTCTTTCTATTAATTTTGTCTTCATTCCAAATTTACTTCACCAAATAAAGGAAATTCAACCTTTGGTACATACAATTTATCTTCATATTTAAATGCATTACTAGATATGTAGCTACCTTTAGCCAACTAATAAATAAGAATACAACCAGCAGCGCCCATCAGGTAGTCAAAAGAGCAATTTATGACTGTCCTGTCATCGACTCTTAGCAAGAACGATCTGTTTACATTGCCAATAATATCTTGCACCATGTTATTTGTCTGTGTTCTTAGAACGTCTTGAACGATCTCTCGGATTAATTGAACCTTCCTCTTAATAGGTGGTGATGGATTGTATAGTTCTAGAGAATTTTGAATGGAGGTGACATGAAGAAGTTGTGCCGGTAATTGTTTTGTTGATAGAGGTAAGTGGTGATTAGTATGATAGAGTGGAAAGATCTTATTATCAAGCATTGGAAGTTTACATCCTAGTAAATCGGTCTGCATTTTGGTATAGAAAACTTTCTAGACTTTATTCTTTATATGTTTTCTAATGGGTAAGTTTTTTTTTTTTGGATTATGTTCATGAATAGTGTAAAAATATCTAAAATGCAATACCTCGTAATTTTAACATGTTTTTTTTAATCCATTTCGGTCTGCAATGTAACTAGCCGTTACTAATACTTTAACCTTGTTGGAAGATTACGTGGTTGACCAAAAAATTTGTTTAGTGGTTAGTACAACATGTTCTGTTACAGGTTTCACCTTGATCATAATCGATATCATTACAGCTGATAGCCATTATTTTTATTACTTGATATAATCGTTTATTGTTTTTATATGATAATTTGAGAGTGTAATATGTGAACATATCTAAATTATCTAATCAAAACGTGTCGCTGATTTGCCAAGCCTTTGCTTTTATGGCTTTTGGATAAAATTATCTTAAAGATTTAAGTACCTTGACCAAGAATTTTTCCGAAGATTAACTTGTCAGTTTTGTCCTTCATAAAATAATGTCTTTCAAGTCGAAATCTAAATTGAAAACTTATTTTAAAGAACATTATGTCGTCTCGCTTAAAATTAACCACACCAGTTGTAAAACAAAGTACCCAATAAAAGGAACGTACTTATTAGATCATCATCATCATCATTTCAGCCGAAAGACGTCCACTGCTGGACATAGGCCTCCACCAAGCACAGCCACTTCGACCGATTCTGTGCTTCTCGCATCGCTTGTGAAGGTCATCGGTCCACCTTGTGGGAGGCCTTCCAACGCTACGTCTTTCGGTACACGGTCGCCACTCGAGAACCTTTCGACCCCATCGGCCATCTGTTCTGCGAGTATCTGCCCACTGCCACTTATTAGATACATTATAGATAACCTGGAGAAATTTCCAACCGTTAACCGTCTCAAGAGATGTAACGGTTAGCTTCAAACAGCAAATACCAACTTCTATAATAGCGAACAACGTCGGTGGCCCTTCATCATAAATTGACATAATTGACATTTAAGAGCTGAAGTATAATGACAATGCTACATCCTACATCAAGATTTAATACGTTTTTTACTTACAGTACGTCATCTAACGGATATAAATATGTACAATAGTAAATGTACAGTTATCACTACAGCCTCTGCCAATAATTATCTACATTGGTACTATCGGTACTAGTATCATACTCATAGAATGCAAAAAAAAAACTGTGGCACTCCGGGAGTGCCGACAGAAGTGAAAACTTGAAAAAAAATCGGCACCGCAGTAATCAACGTTGATGTCTTTTACTCCATGCATCGCAGTAATCAATGCGTTGATGTCTTTTTAATGGTCAAAAGCTGGTGTCGTAACAGTGTCGCAAAATCAATGGTTTAGTCCCATTTCAAAAATGCCCAACGCGCCTAAAGAAGTTTTACCTTCAAAAATACATTTTCATTCAATCATAAATCAACAATCAATCTTCCCGACCTTTTCCCAACTATGTTGGGGTCGGCTTCTAGTCTAACCAGATGCAGCTCAATACCAATATTTTACATGAAGCGACTGCCTATCTGATCTCCACAACCCAGTAACTGGGTAATACTATACCCCTTGGTTGTCAGACTTTCGGGCTTCTGACGACCCGTAACGCTTATCAAAGATCCACGAATGTCAGCCGGGACCAACGGCTTAACGTGCTTTCCGAGGCACGGAGGGGTCTGGGTATGTAAAGATGGTCAACCCCGGCAAGCGTAGCTTAACCTGATGGATCGTCCCGTACCGCTATTACTTAGCCAGGAGCTCCGATTCAATCATAAATCAACGAGGAATATTAATTCACGGAGACACATTTAGGAGCTAAATTCATTTGTTCTGAGTGCTCTCAAGTTAAGGAACTTTGGTTCATACGCTAGAAATTATACCCAATTTATACAAAAGTTTGAGCTGTTATGGACACCGGTAACTCTCTTTGATGAAAGCGTGTCTTTGTGAAATATTAAAAATGAAACAAACTTTTGTTCGTTCTATTCGTTACCGTGTGGTCTAGTCTTAGACCCAGAGGTCCCGGGTTCGATTCCCAGCGGGGCAATATTTTCTACTCGGTTTGGTTGGTGGTAGGGCTTGTCCTAAGTCCGCCTGGCTAGCTACCACCATCTTATATAAGTCTGTCGCCATAACAACAGTGGTAACAGCATTGTTGTGTTTCGGCAGGTAGAGATAAGAGAGCCAGTTCTTCGGTGGTTGAGGATTCCGGGTGAAGCTCGGTTCCACCTTCGGCCTGATCATCACTTACCATCAGGCAAGATGAAGGCCAAGAGCTTCCCCGCTGTGGTTAAAAAATAAATAAGTTATTATGACTTTTGACAAATCAAAATCTAAAACTGCCATCTTCTCGCCTCTTCGTTAATGTGTGTAGCTACAATTGTGTTCAATCTCTTATTATTCGTAGCGGACAAAACATCGTCTCTATAATGAATCACACTATTGTTCTGTTCGCTGCGGTTGCAACATATCTTGCTCAAAGATAAAATCACTATTACTTTGCTACATTCTTCAGTTATTCACTAGAATATCTTATATATAAAATTCTCGTGTCACAATGTTAGTTACCTTACTCCTCCGAAACGGCTTTACTGATTTTTACCAAATTTTATATGCATATTCAGTAGGTCTGAGAATCGGCTACTATCTATTTTCCATACCCCTAAGTGATAAGGGTTGTCCACCCCAAACAAATAATTGGCAAAACAACGTTTGCCGGGGTCAGCTAGTATTATATACCTTTTTACAAAGGGGCACAGGTTAGTAACCAGGTTTTCAAGGAAGTTGTGGCTAGGAGAGGAGGATAATGATAAAGGACGAGGACGCATTAATAACACGAGAATCAAAAACAAATCAAATGAAAATTGAGATCGAATCAAACGTTTTTTGAGAAAAAATTTCCTCTCAAAGAGGAAGGAAAAAATAAATTCATTTATTACTTTGCAAACATGGGTAATAAAAAATAAAAAAACCGACATCATTTAAATATTTACGTCATCTCGTAAACCTATGAACGTTACCTGTTATTTAATTTCATACTTTACATAAAACATATCTACCTAAACAGTGAACAGGTATATAAAATACGTTCCATTAGTCTTTATTACCCACGGTAATTACTGTATGAGGAAATACAGAATTGTATGAAAATAATCATCAATATCAGCGTCGCTACCATTTTAGCATAATCAGCCTATAATCCCACTTTTGGGACAGAAACCTCTCTGAGAGAAAGTGAGCCATTATCAACCACGCGGGTCCAGTGCGGGTTAGTAGACGTTTCATATCTTCGATTTTTTGGTTCTAGGATATTGTCTCACGATGTTTTCACCGTTTTGAGAGCAGTGGTGATAAAATTAATTGTACAAAGTAAAGTACCTGTCTGGGTTCGAACTTACGACCTACGACACTTAAGTCGACCACTGGGCCAGGCCACCACTACTCTTAACACCTTGCTTACTGACTATCCTCATAAAAGTTTGAGATACGAGAGAAAAAAGATAGGAATCCTCAAAAAATTAAGTACCTACCTAAATCTCACCAATGAAAACGTATTTATATTCTGTCTCGAGATTAGAGATAACACACATGTATTAATAAGATATTTATCTTTATTCATAAACAATATAGATTAGATTTGCAGACAGATATCGTAATCAAATCGCTTCGTTTGGAAAGGTCGCTACTCTATCTGTTTATTTTTGTAGCAGATATAAACGTTAGATAATATTAATATCTATTATTACATTAATGTCTAGGTAAGTTGATATGAACCAGACATATTCTAGAAATTATTGTTACTAAAATACGATCGATTTATTTAAAACTATGATGTGGTATTCTCTTACTTTGTTTTATGCAAAAGCTCCTTGTATTTAAAGCAACTTCATTTCAAAAGGCTTCCCTAATCATTTACAACAAAAACAAACGACTTAAAAAAAAAAAAAAAAGTGTTTAACAACTTTAATTTCAGAAGGTTCTTTGGTTCTGTATTTTCGTTTTTACCACCGACTTCCGAAATTAAAGTTATTTATCACTTTTTTGTGTTTTTTTAAGTCGGTTGTTTTTGTTTTTTCGTTACAAGTTTTTTTTTTCACTTTTTAGGTGCGGTACCCATGTGTAAATAATAGTGACAGGAACTATAACATCATCCATGAAGCTAACTCAAAAACTACACAAAAATTATTAATAAAATTTATATGGGACCACCTCTGAAGTAAGACCTACCAAACAAAAAAAAAAAACATCAAAATCAATTCATAATAGGTGGAGTACCTAATCGCGTAAAAACATATAAAAAAAAACACCAAACGGTCGAATTGAGAACCTTCTGCTTTTTGAAGTCGATTAAAAATAAATCCAGATTTTCATCGTTAAAACTTTTTCACTTTGATTCTCCATTAAATCCGGGTTTATACAACCCGATAATCATAAAAGGGTCGGCTTTGAGTTTTCGGGATACTTATAAGTTACACTGCCTCGCATTAGGACTGTCTCCATGGTCCTGCGCTCGAAACGCTACTGCTGACCATGAGATCCTGGGTTCGATTCCCGGGTCGGGCAAAGTGTTATTGGATTTTTCTATCTGGAGTTTCTCAGTAGCAGCCCGAAGTCTGGATTTCTGACCGCCTCAGCCCGTATTACATAAGACTTAAACATAACTGGCGAAATGTGGTGTGCACTATATACAGGGTGTTAGGCAGACGGTTGAACATACGAAAAAGCGGATCCGTGGTGCCGTCTGCTACTTGTTTAGGCCCAATTACAAGATCCAGGCCACACGAATTATTTTAAAATTTTATTCCTAATTCGTCGTTGCTCAAACTTCAAACGTCAATAATTTCATTTAAAAATAACAAAACCGGCAATTTTTTTTTTTCATCTAATGTAATTGTAGAATGAACCATGTAAAAAAAATGTTTCATCATCATCATCAGCCTATAAATGTTCCCACTGCTGGGACACAGGCCTCTGTGAGAGGGAGTGAGCCGTAATCCACCACGCGGGCCCAGTGCGGGTTGGTAGATGTCACATGTCTTCGAATTTTCGGTTCTAGGACATGCCGGTTTCCTCACGATATTTTCCATCACCGTTTTGAGAGCAGTGGTGATGAAACAATTTACACAAAGTAAAGCGCCTGTCTGGGTTCGAACCTACGACCTACAACTCGTAAGTCGCGGCCGTTACCACTGCGCCAACACTGCAAAAAAAATGTTCGCTTGTATGTAATTAATTTCACTTTTCGCAAATGTAGAGTTCCGTGAAAAAAGGCCCAGGCAGTTAAAATTGGCGAATTATTCTAAATGTTTTAAAAGAAATTGTGCATATTGCATACTATTAGAACGGGCATGAACCAAAGATGTTTTCCTAGAATTAGAACTGCTCTATCACTATTAGTTTTTTTTTTTTTTAACGCAGTTAAGTTTCGGGCTTTCGGTATACTGGGAGTCAGGGACATCGACGCGAAAACTGAAACCATGGATTCCGTACATGATTCTAAACCCCCCTGCGATGAAATTTTTCGTCGGTTATTAAAAAAAAATCAGCTGTTCCATACATTTTGACCGCGTAGCACTTTTCTATGAATCAGCTGATTTTTTTTTTTTAATAACCGACGAAAAATTTCGCGTCGATGTCGCTGCCACCCCGTATACTTATTTTTAATTTGTTTGTAGTTTAAGAGCTCATATTTAATTGTCTAGCAATCATCTGCATCAAATACGAATGTACCCAGTATTCTAGATGAATATAAAATAAAAATGTTACCAGTTTTATTATTTTTAAATGAAATTTTTGACGTTTGAAGTTTGAGCAACGACGAATTAAAAAAAAAAACATTTAAAAAAATCCACGTGGCCTGGGTCTTGTAATTGGGCCTAAACACGTAGCAGACGGCCCCACGGATCCGCCATTTTCGTATGTTCAACTTCTGCCTAATACCCTGTATACACCTGTGTCTTAACCCTTCGAAGAACACAGGCGTGATTAAGTTTAAGTTTATGTTTATTAGTGCATATTAAATACAAAAACACGGTACATAGCATATGGAAATAGAGGGTTGTACTACCAAGTTTAAAATTATAGTCAGCTTTCCGTTATGTTATGTTTATAAGTTACAATTGTCAGTCATAATTTTGAAATAATAGGTTGAACTCTCAGTCCCTCAGGATAGAACCTAACGGCATTAACCTTTGCAAATAATAATGACAATGCTATATAGTCATAGTTTTGAACTACTTATTGCTTTGAATGACACCCACGCATTTAACGGTAGTACAACAATGTGAAATACAGTACAGACAGGCTGAGTTCAAGCGGCCCACCCAAGAGAAACAGAAAAACACCTAACTACAATCTGGTCCATCACAGATGAAATATTTGAATTTTATATTATTCTTAGCGATAAACAAAGGCAAACAAAGATCAAACAATTATTCAATAAAGCAAATCAAATCAATTCGTCGCGATATTTCATTTCAGAATTCAGCTCTGCTTCCAAATATATTATACGATACACTCCAAAAAAACACTGTGTATCTTTCAAAATAGAGTCCAAATTCAGTTGTTACAAAGAACTCGACAGACACCATGATGTCATCAAGGTAAGTGGACTTTTACGTAATTCATTAACATAGTATAAAATAACCGACACACGACTCCTTGACTAGGTCACAATGACAGAGCTTCATGCCATATTAGACTCTAGTCTTGGGAACCAGGTCAATACAGTTCTTTGTGATGGTCTAATGGGCCTCAATAGAAGGCTGAAAATCACCCAAAGGACAATGGAGAGGCTTATGCTTGGAGTTTTCCTACGTGATCGAATCAGAAATGAAGAAATCCTTAGAAGAACCAAGATAACCGAAATAGCTCGAAGAATTGCCAAACTTAAGTGGCAGTGGGTAGGGCACATTGCTCGCAGAACAGATGGCCGATGGGGCCGAAAGGTTCTGGAGTGGCGTCCGCATACCGAAAGACGTAGCGTTGGAAGATCCCCTACAAGATGGACCGATGCCCTGGTGACGGCCGTAGGAATGCGCTGGATGCGAGAAGCATAAAACCGGTCGAAGTGGCGGTGCTTGGAGGTGCTATGTCCAGCAGTGGACGTCTTTCGGCTGAAATGGTGATCTAATATAAAGTTAAAAGGATTATTTAATTTAAGGTTGTAGGATAGGAAAGGAATGTAACAATAGTTAGTAAGTAGTAAGAGACTGAAGTAAAACCGAAAAAGGTGTGCAAAGTAATCTGAATTTCAACCTGTAATGCTTAGTCTGGGTTATTGCCCAAAAAGGCGCTACTTAGCTGTGTGCTGTCCAAGATGATGCTAAGAATTGAATTTCTTTATTTTGCATAAAATATGGTACAAAAAAGGTCTTAAGTATAAGAAGTTCCACATATTTTGCTTACTTGCATTTTCAGCATGCAAAAAATATCTTATATACTATTTGATGACGTAAAAACTAAAAATCCTTAAAATTATGTTATTTAATTACATTACTAGTGAGATCATATTTAACTTTGCTTATAATTTAAGAACTCACTTATTGTATAGAACATATTAATAAACAGCCATTTCTTAAGTTTTTTTTTAAAGTAGTTTAATGGTAGCTCTCTGATCTGTTTGGGTATTTGGTTGTAGATTTTGACAGACATATTGTAACAATTGTTCTGAAATAGTGTGCTTCTACATCTTGTGACAGCCAGTCGGGTTGGATCTCTTGAAATGAATTTTTTATTTTCTATGGCTTTAGTATATCGCTCAGAGTGCTTTTTAACAAATAATCCTACTTCTAATATATACAGACTAGGTAGAGTTAGTAATCCTAATTTCTTAAATAAAGGTCTACAAGATTGAAATGGTCCAACCCCACAGATTGCTCTGACACATTTTTTTTGTGTAATAAATACATTTTTAGCCTGAGAAGAATTACCCCATATAAGAAGACCATATCTAAGTACTGACCCGACGTAGCCATGGTACGCAGCCATAGCCGTTTTTTGACTTGCTAAGAATCTAGGAGATAATGAAGAAAAGAAGGGGAGGCCAGTGTCGAGATTAATAACGTCATATATGTACCGTAAGTACGGAAATTTCTTAAATGTGATCAAGGAATGTAAATAGGTCAGTACATCACACATGTCATATTTACTAAGACGTATAATAATAAGCGCGAACATCAGCTATAGGAGGAAAACTAATCTTATTGGCATTTCCGTTCCACCTCGTTTTATTAAACAAGTTATTTAAAGATTACATAGGTGTTTGTGGTATTCCCGAGAACGTTTTATTCTTTTTTAATTAAGCAGATTTTTTAGTTTTTAGATTACTCTTAATTAGGTTTTTATTTTTAGGTGTTGTTGAAATGGAGACTGACATTTTGTTTTGCTTTTGGGTAAGTAAGTGGTATTTCCATCAAAAACTATTTCTAGAATTACACAAAACATTCATTACCTTCTCATATATTTTTAAATCGCGATCACTCTTCGGCGTATCGTTTGCTTAGTTATAATAAGGAAAACACAAAAAACTGTTATTTCTATTAATATTATTAATTCAATATTATTAATATTATTGTCTACTTCGTTATCAAACATTAACTCACAGGCAAAACAACAATTTTTATGATGCAACATCCAAATGTCTACGTGACAACAATAGCGTTCCTATCTTAAGTACAATCAAATAAGTGAGGTATTTCTATGACTAACCTACACTTAATGATGAATGCTACCCTACTGATGTCACCAAAATGTGGTTTGTTGCTATGGGATTATTTTGAACTCTATTTCATGATGTGATCAAGAATTATTCTAATTTCATCAATCATGTATCATCGTGATCTAGGAGAGCTAGTTCTGCAGGACCTCCAACCAGGGTTTCATTTAAGTAGTTAGATGTTCAACTTGCTTCAATTTTTTTTCCATCGTTCAAGAGTTCTTTCCGCGAATAAAAAGTGAAATCTTAACTTTAACTTATCATCAACTAGTACTTAAAGGCCATTACTAAAGTGTGTACTACACATACAAACCATGAGTCGCGATTTTGTTTTGCACTCATGGCCAATTTTATCCAATTCAATCTGCCTAGTCTTTTCCCAACTATGTTGGGGTCGGCTTCCAGTCTAACCGGATGCAGCTGAATACCAGTATTTTACATGGAACGACTGCCTATCTGACCTCTACAACCCAGTAACTGGGTAATACGACACCCCTTGGTAAGACTGGTTGTCAGAGTTTCGGACTTCTGACGACCCGTGACGAGACCCACGAATGACAGCCGGTATCTGCAACGGCTTAACGTGCTTAACCAATTTTATACAATTCCCATACTCTATCCGTTATATCCTTAACACAAATCCTATAAAGACATTTTACATAAGCACTTACACACAATGCCTCGTTAACATTTCATTACACCAATAGATAGTATAAATAGCCACATTATCCTTAAACAACATTATGCACAATGCGCAAGAGCACAGATAGCGCTACATTCCACTTTTATCTTCCATTTTGAATTCCAGCCACAGAGCGTCTGAGCTTTTAAGGTCGAAATTTCGAAATCAAACCGAAACCTACCTTACCCACTTACAATAAAGTTTAATTTCAGAAAAGCACGTCTTTCCTTAATGTATTTTTTAAAACAAAACCTTACGTAGGTGCACGCAATATTATTGATTCCGAAGCGTGATTAGTAAATTTTTTAAAGCTATTTCTAGAGTGGCTAGGGTTTATCAAAATCTGGTTATTCTTGTTAACGCTTAGTAATAATGCTTAATGTCTGTTCTTTAATGCCCCACGATCTAATGAGAAAAGCAGATATTGCAACTATTTAAATACCAGCAACTCGATTGACATTAGTTAATGCAGTAATAAAATCTATTCGTGTTTCTAAAAAGTAATGAACAGGTAGAGTTATTTCAAGTGTGCTTGTAAAGATACTAACGAGCATCAATTACAGTTAATGCTTGGTGCTTCACGTGTTTTGTAGCGCCGGCAGCAAAAAACATATAATGATCCTTAAGAGGGAACAGGGCCTGCGAGGAATTAGAAAAATTGTTTTTTGAAGAAAGTATTGCTGTCGTCTTACCTCAAGTCTGCTCCTGTAAAGTGCGATAGGGACAACTGCAGCTCAGACCGATTAAATTACAAATTTTTTGACGAGATCAACGTTTCGTATTCCCCTTTTTTCTCCTCGAAAACTGAGCCGATTCAATCATTTTTACATTAAAATTTTAAGAAAGACTATGTCTATGTTCCTATCATTTTCTTTTATGTTAAAAACTTTTCGAATTTGTCTGGTAGTCCTCTAATCATGGCGGTAAAAATGAGGGATTTTTGTAATTTTTGGAGGGTCATATTTTATTTACCAATTAGTTGCTGAAAAAAAAGAAATAACAGGGACGTGCCTACGGCAGACTTTGATCATATGAAAAAAAAAAATGGTTCTAGAGGCAATATTCAGGAAGAAAAAAGGGGAATACGGACAGCTGAAATTGTATGGAGAATCGCAGGCCCTGTTCCCTCTTAAGAGGCAGTGAGGCACCGAATTTTTATTATTCCCGAAGCGAAGTTGGTCCTAAAAACCACTGGTTTTATGTGTCATTTCAAGTCACCAATACCTATTTTTACCAGCTGTAAATAAAATTATGTGTCTGGAGGTCAAAATTTGACCTCAGGTTAGCCCAGAAGTGCCCAAAAACAAGAACACTGGGTACAATGTTTTCCATTCTCAATTCAGCTAAATATCAAAATTCTGTATTATATAATTTATTTGTGTTCTTAAACTGATTTTAAAATGTTATGCTAAGGCGAAAAAATATAATCGCAGCAAAATATGCAGAACCATAAAATATATCGCAAAAAAACCACGTATAAAATGTCATTAGATCATCACACAGCGTTTGACCGGTTGCTTGCGCAAGCGCGGTGAGGTCACCCCCAGGGAGCGACAAGGAAAAACTATACGAGAGAGTGGAATGGCAAGCACAAAATACTGAAGAAATTAGGTTGCTATATGTTAGGTTCTAAAAGTTATATTGCAGTGTCAGATGCGTTGTTTGCAATTTGTATTCATGCATTTATAATTTTGGGTTTCGCAAGGAGGTAAACTTGGGCCCACGTTATTTTTGTCAGGTTTGACTATAAATGTTTTTGAAATACGAGGAAAACATTCACAGATGTAGCTATAATATATATTAATATAAATCATAGCTAGGCATATTACTATATATTTTCCATAGTAATCTTCGAGCGACCTCAGACGGAGCGTCTGAGGTCGCTTTTATATTTCTAGTACGTCACCAAAAACTACGCAAAAAAGTATATTAATATATATTATAGCTACGTCTGTGACGGTCTTAAAGTTAGCTAATGTTAAGAGTCCAAAAATATTACATCTTAACCGAATCAGAGTTTAGATGTTTATAGAACACGAAAAAATACACGAAAGGGAAAACAAATCTTCTTGCAAAGTAATATTTGAGAGATCCCACTACATAAAAATATTATTCAGAAAACCGGCATAACCCTGATATTATTACCACTGTTACTAATTGCATCAATAACAGAACTAATCGTACATTTTATTGCATTTCTTAGTAACCAATATACATTTCTTTCGTTCATACGGAATTCGTGAACCTTGCAATCTAAAACGTGGAGTAATTCAAGCAAATGATATTATTTTACCATCGATCACATCAAAGTATTTACCTACTTCCGGCCGCGTCTACACCGTTTGGAATATTTTCATGATTCAAACCTGTATTTGTAAGAAAACTAACTTCGATCTGCATCGGGTTATTTTAACATAAAACAATTTTGTGTTTGAGTAAACAAGAAACACTTTCAACGAACAAACTGACGTATCCTATATCGCGTAACAGAGCCGTAATCCACGCGATTTACTTAAACACAGAAACCCGAAAACAACGGTCGGGCAATAGCTCACCAGACCCAACACCCATCAGGTCGTAGAATCCTCCCTTTACAACGGAGGATAAGGAACTTTCCACCGTGTTCCTCATACCTCTAAAACCTAATTGATAATGTTTCAAATACGTAATGATTTTAGCAATATTTTAACCATATTACAAAGACCACTAAACGCTCAATTTACCATAGCGAGGCTTTTATGTAGATTTATGTCGAACGAATCCCTTTTATCTTCCATAGATCAACTCCCACGCACGTCTGAGTTTATAATGGTTACAAAAACTATTAAAACGCGAACTAGCGACGCGGAACACAAGGTCATGGACTCCATGCAGTTTAACTACCTGGTCCATTTATCTATTACATAATTCGTACCTAATATGTTTGGCAAATTTTTTGTACAGGAAGTAGGTCATTTGCAAAGTGGCGCCATGGAAACTGTGTTAACTTTGAATATTGTTTTAGTCTCAGATAATGAAGTTGCTTTATCTGATTCTCTGATTTATTCTGATTCTGAATCTAGAAATAATTTTAAATTACAGAACAGGTATGTTGGTGCCATAATGTTCACAAGTAAATTTGCTTATGACAAGTTCTTGTTTCTAACACACTAGTTGGAGTTGATCTATAAGGACAAGATAAGCTATATTACTTACTGGCAGTCGATAAAAAAACAGTTGACGTTAATTGACGTACATTTGGCGTCTTCCCAAAATTAAAGCGATATTCAAAGTTACCATAACATGGACCATCTAATACTACGTGAATTGTAAACTGTTCACATATTACTTGGTGATTGCACGTTTCTTACAGTTCACGGCTTATCACAACCAACAGTAAATGGGGCAAGAAACTATTGTTTATAAACGTTAATAATATGTACAGTACATGTTTGCATCTGATTGTAACCATGGTTATGAAATTTTAAATTCATTGTGAAAGGTTAGAAGGTCAGACAAAAACTTGCCATGACAAATAATTTCCATTTTCCATGTTCATTTCGTGCTCGTCTGCAATATAAAAAACTTGTGGCATCTTTATAAACATTGGCATGAAAATGAAAGGAAAATAATTAAAATGAAAATGCTTATTTTACAAGAAATTAAAAGCCCTTTTAAATTATAACTGATTCAATATAAAAATATATATATCGATAAGAAACCTAATATTATCCAAATGGGAATTGAGCATGTTACAACAGCATTACGGAGTCAACTAGCTATTTTATTATTCTAAATTGGTGTATCAAACCTGTAATCAGATCTGAGCTTGAATAACAATTGCATGAATGGGCACATGTACAGGTACTAATGCCTGTGCCAATGGTATGAGTCATATAGTACCAATTGGCTATGGTGTTCATAGACCATGAACTAACAACCTGTCCCTATTAAAGCCCGTTTTCAGTGTATCGTGACGATAGAGAGCAAAGCATTGTGGCTTGTATACCTATATTATATACAGTATAAACCTTCAATTGTCACTAAAGAGACAATTTTAATTTTTTTGTTGTGGCCTTCTAAAGGCCAATCGACAGATGATCGGCTAGTTGACACACTCCGTCAATTTGCCGTGTTATAGCCATTTTATACAACTGTCACAAAATGACAGTTGTGTTTTGAATATACGGAAAATTTTAGATGGTAATCAATTTGGGCTTTTGACATAGACCACGGCATGATTAACTTTAGTGTCGTCGGCAATTATTTTACAGTACGTTTTTATTTCTATCATCACGTCACATTGGAAACGACAGTTGTCAAATTATTAAATCGTCAGTAACTACACAGTAGGAACAATCTATTAATGAACAAATAAAACATTCACACACAAGGCGCGACAAGGTCACATCAAGTGATTGACAATTGATCGTAATCGATCGATCGTATCTTATCACTAACATACAATTAATTTAATTGTAGTGGCCAAGATATTGCACTCAAGATATACAAATTAATAGTAGCTAAATATCTATCAAACAACATTCTTGTACAAAATATGACGTACATTTTTGAGTTTCCAGAAGCAACGATAATAAAGTCCGTACGTCAAACACTCCCGACAGTCAGCACCTAAATAATACATCTATGGGCACCACTATTATTCTAGCTGACCATCATCTATCTACCAAGATATAAGCTAAGTATTGGAAAATAGCTCGTCTCGACAGAAGAAGACGTTGTTTGTAGACGATATACAAATCCTTGGCAGACTTTAGTTAGATTCAAGCATTTGAAGTTTCTCTGAAAAATGGAGAATATTACCAACACCAATCTAAACTTAGATATACAATTTATTATTCATACGATACGAATCGTTTCGATTTTTTCCCACAAGCAGAGTTCCAAATTGCGAAAAGTTTTATACATATTATGGCCTGAGGCCATATACAGCAGTTACTTATTGGTCAACAGATGTAAAAAATTGACAAGCAATCTACCAGTATTCATGAACCTAAGTAGTAATAGGTTAATACGTATAGTAAAGAATTAAATTGGAAAAAGGTAAAGCAGAAACAGTTCTTTTTATTATCTGGCTAGTATTTGCTTCATAAGATACAGCTCTGTGTCAGAGAGATAAACAGACGGCGAAGGCTTAGTAATAAAGTCCCGATGGGAAACTTTGGGGAGGGAGAACCGAACAAAATATTTAAAGGAGACTAAATTCACCGTGAAACATAATACACGTATGATAACAGTATTGTACTGGGAAACGGTTTAAGCTAGCCGACCCTCTGCCGACGAGGAAGCAACTAGCTATCAACGATTTTGTCGCTCAAGGAAACGTACATGTCGTGTAAGAAAAAGAGATACATATATTAATATGTATTTTAGAAACTTGGTTAACATATAATATACACAAACATATTTACAAGTAACTACTATATAGGTATATTATGTACAAATATGTAAAGGAAAAAGTTAAAAATAAAGAGAAGAGCTCACTGGGTGTCAAAAAATTCGTCCGCATCGCTGTCAGCGAGAAAAGTGCCCAAAAGGCTGGCAGCGTTGCCACGTTGGATGGCAATGCTGATTCTTTGGCCTAAGAATTGGCCAGCCCTCTGGTCACGTAAAGAGTGATTATTAATATGTTGATTGCTGACTGTTCACACCGCCAGCGAATACTCATTTGTCGTAGTGACAAGAGCTATCAAAGAGAGTACTCGCTCAGCGACGCTCGCTTGGCGGGTAGAACACTCGCTCTTGGGACATACGCATACCAGCGAGTAATTACTCGTCGCGCTCGCTGCTCATTTCTCGGCAACTCTTTTTTAGTTGCTTGCTCTACTCCTATCTCGTTATGCACCGGCGGTGGAACGTAGTTGCCTTAGAAGGGGATAACCGAACATAGAAGATATGATTTTTCAATTCTTAAATAGCGTGATGGAAAACTCGTTTGAATTTTATTTAAGAAATCGTTTCAGCCCTAATTCCCTTCAGTATTTATCAAATGACTCATGCTTTCTTTCGGAGGGTTTTTACTGCCTCCTGTACAAATATACTGTATGTACTGTACTGTCTACGTTGGTTGTAAATAATAAATTCATATTGACGGCTAACATGTCTAGCGTGGGTGGATAATGTTAGTGCGTGAATTTCAATGCTGTGTTCAGACTAGACTTGTAAATTATTAGCTAGTGCTTAGGTTCTGAATGTATTTCAGTCCAATGTTACTAGTTATAGTGGCGGGAACTTTCTTCAAACACAATCCTAAAAAATTTTATAAATGCGAATATGAGTTTGTTTGTTACCCTTTTTCGACTAAACGGCAGAACCGATTTTATTGTATCTTATGAAAGAGCGCTATGTGCATATTCTCAATTTTTTTTTTCTTTTTAGGCCGCATTGTTTTCGACTTTTGACGAAAAATGTAAAAAAATACCATCCCCCCTTATCTCTGAAGTTTGCATAGAGAAAAATCTGAAATTATTCTATGTGATAGAAGTTTACGTAAAGATTACAGGAAAAGTAAAACAATGTCTCTAAATAGCACAATACAACATCTTCTAAAGACTGAAGTTATTGACGAGACGAGACTTTATTCATCAACATAACATCACGACTGTAATCCCAAAAAGAAGGGTTAAACAGAGGTGTACCTATAGTACACCTACATTTCTCCAGTTATGTTCAAGTCCTATGTAAAAGGGGGCGAGCCTTTGCCATCAACCGGGCACAAATCTATACTCCGAGGTACTACTGAGAAAGTCTTGATGAAAAAACACAATAATACTTTGCCCGTCCAGGACGTTATGGTCAGCAGTAGCACTTGCGGCCAACGATGCAGTCTCACTCTTCATTCAATGTAAGGTGTTTACTTTATAAAATAGGCTCTTCCTAAAATTCTCAAAGACCATTCCCTTCCTAAAGTACTTCCCTTCCAACAGCAGAAGCTACACCGCTACGTATTTGAAAATCATCAAACGTGGACACAGGTTTCGATATATAATTACTGTAAAAATCTATCTATTTAGCCCGAATCCCACTGCTGGGCCAAGGTACCCTTTCCACACACGTTTTTCCACTGCCATTGCGGGCCAGTCCTTTCGGTAGGAGTCAAAAGAAAGCTGCCATTCTTAAGTGCCATTGTCCGAGACATGTCTGCCGCATATCAGATGAACTGTGGGCTAAGAGAACCACTGATTATTAAAATACCATTCCTAAAACTTTACTAAACACTACAAAAATCCACTACTTAACGACTCCCAGTCCTCTATTGTTTGTAAACGTAAACAATGAAACACATTCTTTTCCAAAACAAAACAATGTATAGAACATGTCCTTGTAACATTTATTACACGCGGGAAACTCGTAACGTCTGAACAAAATATTTATTTATGCGATAAGAATGCTTATTTTGATAGTTGTTATATTGTTAGTAGTTTAAGTTCGAAAATTTTCAGTAGCTGTAAAGATTCTATTCATCACCTTCCTGATTTTATGCCAATTTATTGTGGTCACCGTCATATGTCTCTTTCTTATTTACATCTTTATCAGTTGTCATTTCTGTATTTACTTTCTTCCTAGCCGTATCATCTTTCACACAACACAGTCTATCCATATGTTCTTCTTCTATTCGTACGAATATGTCTGTCCTCTCTTGTCACATGCTCCTTATTCCTCTACAAGCTCCATATCACTACACTCTCGTCTCTCTCTCCACGGATATTTTAGTCACCCGCACAACTTTTATAATTATATTGGTACTTTCATTGATCTTCCTCATTTTCATCATATCTCATCTTGTCTACATGCGGTTGTCTTTCATTCCCCTCTTTAAAAGCCAAATTATCTATACGTTTTAAACAAAATTGGTACATTGTAGTCAACAACCTCACCAAAGCCAAAGTGAAATTCTACCGATGCATCTACTTAAAAGTAAGTAAAAACTTCTTACAAGTGAAATACCATTACAGAAATATCTAACACCACCATTACAAAAGATTAACGATCCAGAAAATTGCGCCTGTCTTCAACAAGAAAGCTCCTCAATAATTTTCTCCATCAGTCACCGCTAACATAGGTGATATTATAGCCTTATTTAAACCCGGCTATACCTAGATGGTCTCTAGACAGACATCTGCTTGTAACTGTCTGTCTAGATGGCCAATAAATACAGTGGTTTGACAGGGAAACCTTACGCTGTCGATAGAAATCGACAAGAAACTATAAGACTGTCCTAGTTTATTATGTGGGTTGTGGGACCACCCAAGTTGGATTACGGAATTAGTTAAGTAGCTTGTTTTGGTTGGTATACTGAACTAGTTGTTGCCAGCGGCTTCATTCGCAACCTAGAGGAACTACTCTTGAAAGAATGAATTCCATGTCTTAAAATTCAGGTTATAATCTGTCTCAGTAATTGATCTGTCTGTCATCAAAATCTGTTTATTCGTTTTTGCATGATTTAGTTACAAAGTTCTTCAAATACTTTCACATTCATTGTTATAATAGGATTGGTCAACCACTTAGTATGTTTCCTGTAAATCATAAGTTTATTTTATGAAAATTGGAGAGTCAGTCTCGAAATACATACCTATATTATCAAATCTCCATACGTCATCGTAGAAGGCACCATTTTCCCTTATAAAACAGTGATCCATCAAGCCATATCCGCTTTCATACGATTATCTAACGCTGCCAAACAAACTTCTTTACATAAACATGTAGGAAAGTTGTACATTAACATACCTATATACAGCCGTCACGCCAAGGCGCCTGCTTTCCGGAGGGTGAGATAATGGCGTCACTTTGGTAAACCACGAGTCAACTCTTTGAATGTCCAATTACCTTTTCCCCTTATACTACGTTCGCGATTTTGTTTCCAAACATGTATACAAATATTTGTTATTGGAAAAACATCTTTAAAACCCGAACACAAAGTTAAGTTTGCGCTACCACTCCAAACATTTTTATCACTTTTTCAATGGTAGTAGTCACTCTGAAATCAACTTATTTTACACTAGTGTACAGTTGATATTCGTTTTAGTGGAAAAAACATCAAACAAAACCTGGATTTGAATAGACTTTAGATACAAAGGAAGCTGAAAAATTAGCAGGTTATAACGAATGAGCTTGTATTGCGGCTAACTTAAAATAAAGACTCGCAGAGACTTGGGGAGATATCGTCAGTGTTATAAATGTCGGAATGTATCATCCATCATAATCATTATAGCCTTATATCGAACAAAATGTAAAACTTTTTCACTCAGAAACATTATTTATTTATGGCAAGAACACCAATTTCTTATAAGTAAAAGTAATATCATTGCAACCAATGCAATTAACACTGTTGGAGCATCTGGTTCCTCAGAAATCAAAATACATAAATCTAAAATCGCATCTACTAGGTTAATGTTTTTTTTTTATAATGCACACTTGCGTTATTTTGTAGTGCCCGATATACATGAGCGATACATATTATACATACATTTTAATACATTGATCTACTGCCGTGACGGTCTTGTAAGACTCGGTTTAGATTTTTCGCGTATAATTAAACGGCTTGTAAGCACGCAAGTATCCATAAATAACGAGTAAATGGCAGGAAGGGTACACTATAGTGTAACATCTACATACACCTACCATTTGGAACACTGGTTTTCGTTTTTTTTTTTTGCTGTATATCTGCTAATTCTTTAGAAATTAGGAACTCTAGAAGCCACAATGGACTACTGCTACCTCAGTTTTTGGAAGCCTAATCAATTCTCAAGTCTGTAGATTTGCTTCCAATACATTATTAGCTATGGAATGTTGAGACTTTCCGGTAAATACTTAAATAACTTGTGTGACTTCATTTATGTGTTCAAGTATACCCACCAATACAATGTATTGTTACGAATAGATGTTTACTTATGTTTTTAGCATACGGCCACCTACTTTTATGTACATTGGCCTCCTAGAAGTTATTTACCTTGGTATACTGGTCTCTTTGCAATTTCTTAGTACATGAACTTTAACAGGTACACAAAATTAGCTTTAGCTACGTACTTTTCTTTTCATCTCTCTTTTGAACTGAACTTTCACTCACATTTTAGCATGCACGTAATGCATATATACGTTAGTGCATTATCGACTATAAGGTATTTATTTAAATAGTGACATCAGAAATTCCTCACTCATTTACTTACTTACACAGAATGACAACCAATCCGTCCACACACATACATTAGGTTACATAAATATTTTTTCCAAGTAAAGACAGATCACCTTTATTTTCGCCATCCATATAAACGATATAAAGGTCGTGCGATAACCGCGAGTTGGTTAATCACGCGCAGATGACATCATTTCATTGACACGAGTACCTATATGTACTCCTAGCCTAGTAGGATTTTATGATTTATTTTGTTTTTGATAAAATTTGTTGTGAATTAGATTGTTTGGATTCTAGGACTGTATGTTACATATTAGAACGTGTCTCGATTATATATTGAGTATCAATATTGACTGTACTGTGTTCCAGTTTATAATAATTATTACGAGGATTCTATGATTCAATTGTTATGACATGCACTTTATTATAATCAGTAGCAAATTCATCTCTACTTTACTCATCACCAATCAAACTGACTGAGAAAATGCACAGAGGAGATTACCTAGATATGTTTAAGGCAGCTCATTTTCTATATGTTTTTATACCCTACATTTTTCTTTCACATCAAATCGAAAGACATTTATTCAAATTAAACTGACAATCAGCAATTTTTGAACGTCAAAACCATTCAAAAATGTTTTGTGTCAAAATAATTTCAGGTCACAATTAATTAAGCCAAAATGACCTTTAAAAGTCTATAAACATACTGTTATTCAAGGAAATCATAGAAAAACAATAACTAACATTATTTTACCAAGGACGAACACGAACTAGCAAAAGTTAATTATCCGAGAAGTAAATACAATAGAGTTATCATTCTCGACAGACAAGTAATAAAACTATTAATATTATCTGCAGATACTATTGTAATGAAAAATGCAACGTAGAAAACAGAAACGAGAAGGAAGGCAAAAGCAAACGATAAGTAAATGAAGATACAGTCATGAAAGGTGACTGATGTTAAATGGTTCAGGATTGAGTTAACATTCAAAAGATAGGTCAAGAATTCATAATCATTTCAGTCGAAAAACGTCCACTGCTAGACATAGGAAACTCAAAAAAAGAAGACAGTCTCCTGAAAACGTTTTCCTGTAGCTACAACGGTTAAGGTACCTGCCCTTACTGCCCCATCTCAAAAATCTTCTATATGCGATAATTCAACCTTATGTAATACGTCCGATAGGACGGCAATCCAACACGACCGGAGAGAGATCAGGCGCAGGACCAATGCGACTATGTATATGAGTGAGGGAAGAGAGAGTGCACCTGTGTCTGCGCACACACTTGTGCACTATAATATCTCCCGCGCTAAAGGTGAAATACGTTCTGGAGGGACTAAATATATATGTGACAGGTATGATGAGGACACTGAATAAAATACATTATGCAAATACGACTACATTAAAATGTAGATAAATTCGACTAACTGTAGTTTCTTTATATGTGACCTTCCAATGGTTATCAATTCATAAACTTTGCACGATGTTAATGCTTGTGTAGGGCTGTTTGCATTTTTAATAAGTCATCTTAATTATCATAATTATTCATATTTACACCATTGTTCAGTCAGGCATTGCTAATGCTTTAAAAAATATTATAGTACCTATACATGAACCCAAGGTGATCATTCACAGTGAACTTAAGATCCTGAAGTTCATATGGATGATCTTTAATGTAAATTCATATTATGGTTCAGATATTAATGCTTTATCGAGTGTAATTCAGGAAGAAGAAATTCCTCTTAACGGGCCAAATATGAAACAAAAAATAAACGTTTATATTCGAGTAGCAGCAAAACCAGATGATAAGGATATTGAAAAATCGGAGATCATCAAAACTATCACAATAAGAACTTGACCCTCAACATCATCACATTATACAGTGTGAATCATTGAGATACCTCTTATCTTTCATAACTTCAGATTTTCCACACCGACCCATCTCAACAAATAACCATGTATATCACCCAGTAAAAATTATTTAAGCTATTGCACAATTAACATAATTTGACGCACGTCACACCGCATCACGTGTTCAATGCTTCAAGTTTATAGCGGCGAGCGAAGCCAATCCACCTATAGCACAGATTGCTTCGATAGTTGCGGTTTAACGTTACGCGATACGCTTCAATGGCCGATGCCCATCTCGACCAGGCAAATGGGACATTATAGGCGATGGCATTTTTGTGGTTGTCGTCATAGAATCCGGCATAGCTAGCAGGTGGGATTTAAGTAGGTGCTTCGGTATAAGGACCTATGTTGCTATCACCGTCAACTATTCACATAAACTTATGGGATTAGTTACGTGGAGTACCTAAGTCTTTGGATTTTGAGGGATTGAGTGCTGGCATATACATACATACATTTTTATTTATTTCAGTACTGGTAGCTCTGGATTAAAATTCGATCTCCGAATTTTTCATTTACCTACCTAAGCAACAAGATTTTAAGCGGTTCCTAGAAAATGAGCGAAAATAAAAATATTCAAAACCACAATTTTTCGAATCACTTGACACCGAACAAATTGACCAGTAATAAACCGGTTTTGTGTCCAAAACCAACAAAAAACGTCTGCTATCAAGATGCAAGGTCATCTTTATTAGACTGGAGCTCGAAAGAAAATAAAACTCGAAAATGTGCATGTTTATGTGCACGCGCAGAATGAGACGAGAATGTAGTGGGACAAGTGCTCTTATGTTATAAGCTTGACGCTCCACGTTCAGAACATTTAAAGTTGATAGATAAAACAACTATTATAAAGAGTATTGATTTCTATTTTTGCTGTTTTAAAGGAAAATTCTAAATCAGTGATGCATACTGGATTTAAAATTTCCTCATCTTAATTTGATTCTAGAACAAACAAATTAATTAATAGAGTACAACTTTGGTGTCTATTGAAACTTTTGTCTTCATTAATTTGAATGCCTTTTGTAACCAATTTTTTTCTACCAGAACTATACGTTCTGCTTCTAATATTTCTTGCGTACGTTTTCTTTAGATCACTATTATCCGTTTATAATGTACCCAATTGTTCCCTTGACTCGTATACCTTGTGCACTCGTGGACTGAATCTCACACCTGCGATGCGCCGGCGCTGGCACAGTTTACGTATGACTGCTCATGATTCACCTACTTATTTCCCATCTATTCCTTCAAATATAGGTCAAGAATAATTTATAGTTGTAATTTTTGGAATGCATTTACCTACTTGTTATTCTTAATTTATCATCATGAACCATTTCGTTTGTGCACTGATTTAATACAGAAACTAGCGTGGCAACGAAAAATGATTGAAACGAGATTATCAATTTGAATGCTGTTGCTTTTGAAGTCTGAGAAGGTTAGATTACACTAAAACACTTCATAAGTGTAAAAGATATGATGACTTTAGAAATAAAAAAAATAACCCCTGATCTTAAGGTAGTTCGGTGGTCGAGCAGTACCCTTGTGTGCATGGTAGAGAATTCATTATATTAAGTCCAACAGTGTACCAACCTACTCTATTCTAGATTTCTGAAAGACAAAGGACGAAAAAGGACATAAATTAGTCTTCTTATCAGTAGTCCTTTACAAGGGACAATGAATAGTCCCCTAAAGTTAGTCCATCCAATAAGCAGTTAAGGGAATTGGGTCTTGATTAAACGCAATACATTCACTAACTTTTAAAGCTACACAGATAAACTTAATAGAAAGAGATCCTTTGGTATTCGGTTCAATTAACTTAATCTTTAAGTGTGAGGTTTTAATTGAACTGAATGAAGGTTGTTAGATATCGACCAACGTTCGAAAATAAAACTTCTGAAACGGTGCTAACCAAAACTTTGATAGTACCATTTTTAAGTATGAAACTATCTTTTGGAACTAGAATCAATTCCATTTTATTGTAAATTTTGACATTCAAAAGTGCCTTTTAATGCCCTAGGTACTTACTTGTTATAAATTAATTGACGTTGACTTTAGACCAAACTTTCAGTACAAGGTACGTTAATAATAAAATATGTCTTAATGACTTTAATTTTCTCGTTGATTATCTTCGTGAGTGTAATTGAAGTCTATTATGTACAATTATCAAGTTATTTAAATGCTCTATCATATGGGTTTGGATGCTGAATTGATGATATATCTAATATTCTTCTATTTCCTCATTAATATGGTCCATCATCAATCTGCCTCAATTTTTCTTCTGGTCCTTTCTATCAGCCATCATTTTAGAATTCATCCTCTTTCTAGCCATTTCATCTATCATAAAATCCAGGATTATCAGATATTAATAATTCCTTTATCGCATTCGTTTGAATATAAGAAAAAATTGACAGAGCATTGATATTTTTGTAAATGCCTAGAGTTCGAAAACTCTTTGTGATAAGATACTTATTTGGAAAAAATCAAGAAGACAATAGATTGGAAGAAAGTTACATATCAACAATATTCTGCCTGATTGTAATTTGTGTTTGTAAGCGTACAGGAGAGCTATAGGAGAATCACAATGATTCAATGTTCCTTTGCAAGGAAGGTGCAATCTAGGGGTTACGTGATCCGTAATCAGCAAAGCTATTAAAGAGGATATATTTAGCACTCTGTTATCTTAGCTCACAATGTTCCGTTGATACATTCTACTTTATGAGATGTCTGCGTCCTTCAAGTGCTTGTGAAACATAAATTTACGCAGAAACAGTGAATACTGACGATGTAAGGGAAATATCCAGATTGTTCCCTTGTTTCAGAGAATCGTTATATGGTTACGACAGGATTAGCTTTTGTCGAGGTAAAGATCAGCCATTCAGCAAGACTGGTATTAGCACGAACTGCCCGAAGTATGATAGATATGCTTATATATCATCCATACAAGCAGGCTCTCTCAATTCTCCAGGCATATACACCCTTTATACAGCCGGCTTCATAGCATTAGTATCAGTCCCTATACTAAATGTATCGAAACGAATCGTTTGACCTTGCAACCTCTTGAAACTCTCTTCAACACCATATGATTTAGGAGTCTGGCCTGCTGTCCATCTTTATTTTACTCAATTTAAAAAAGTTAACTCGTGAACATACACATTACAACCAACGGATGTTTTTACTCAAAATTTCTACGAGTTAGTAGTTGTTATTCAACTCGGTGCTAATTTACTGTAGGAATGACATCACGCCAATTATAATACACGATTACACATGCTATGTGACGTCACAAACCATTCAGCCGCGACAATTTTACTGGCGATTTTCTCGGAAACATTGAATTATTTAGCGAAACCAATGTATTGATAGAATTTATATCTTTGCTAAATCGGTTCACGTTAGAAATGACATCAGAAATATACATAAGCGGATAAAAATCTTAGTGGTAGCATTTCTAAATGTTGATCCTGTTCTAATATTCCGACAGGTTTGTTTTATAGCGTTTGTCGTGACTTCATTAGCAAATGCACGTTGTGTTTCTGGTATTACGAGGACAGATTGCCATCTAACCTATACAGCCTTTGGTCGGGCTAGATTTCCATGATATGATAGTTTAACTAAATGTATGATATATGCAAAGGACGGATATAACAATCAAAATAATCTTTTGAAAAGGTAAAGCAACACAACCTTTAAATAACAGAAAACATCTTTCTAAATAACAGTTTAAACAGAAACCATAAAGTTAAAATATTTTCTGCCAAGGACAACTCAATTAGAAGACAAGTGCAACATTTATCACTGCGCTAATAACTAAAGTGCAAGATAAGATAAAATAACATATTTTGTGACAACGCACCGCAAAGGAATTTAATCTTTCCCACACTGGAATTAAGAAGCAAATTGATTGATGAAAATCCGATATTGATAACGAAAATATTGGCAATGTTAAATTATTTTGTTACACATGCTAAAAGTTAAGGAAAAGTACACCCGCTGTTTGATGGTTATCGTGAAACAGTGAATGAAGAAAATGCAAAAGCAACAAGTGACAATCACATCAATTGAAGAAATGATTAAGCAACAGGTTGTACTTCTGATTGCATTTTAGAAGGATACATATTGCTTTAAAAAACATTACAAGTCACAATGATAAACACATTTCTAAAATGATGATTTTGTAGTTATTTTTACCTGAACCTTGATAGTATAGATGATGATCTATGTAGATAAGTTCCGGTAAAAATAACTGCAACTTCAACAGATTCTTCAAAAGATTAATTCACCATTCTAAGAACCGGACAATGGACTGCAAACAATGAAGATTGATGTATCAAAAGTATATCTAATTGCATTATAATCCGTAACGAATTTGATAAAAGAGAAACTGGACCAACGGATGCAATAAGCAGCAAGTCATAGGCGAAAGTGTATTTGTTTGAAAGACATTACATTACAAAAGTCTTGAAGATAATTTGAAAGCTGAAGAATTTTGTTCAGAAATAATATAAATATTTTTTAAGGTTTCAAGCTATGTCTACAGTATAGTCGTTAAATAAACATACATAAGTAAATAAGTACAAGAACAAATTGAAACTGATACAAGTAACATCATACAGCATAAATCTGGTTTCTATTCTAAAGTTTTGCGTAGGTAGACCCAGCGCGTCTGGTAAAACTAGAAAATCGCCATGTTACGAATAAAGGAGCGGATACCTTCGTAGGTGTATGTCTTGCGTTTAGAAAAAAGATGATTCTATACGTACTTTTAAAAGTAAAGTACGTATAGAATTCAGTTCATATAAAGATTCCTATAGTGTTTTTGGCGATTCTTGAAAAATAGGTAAGTCCATTATTAGACATATCAGATGATAAAATTATGATAAATAAAATTAAAGATCAAAATAACGACAAAATACTAAAAATAGCCAAGTCTTTCAACGCACTACCAAAAAAACTATCCACAAAGAGTCCAAAATTCAAAGCAAGTTTAACTTTTTAAGGCTTCGGTTACTCAGGGGTTACCTTGAACTTCAATAGATTCACAGCTAATTTGTTTCAGTTTAACGTTTACTGAAACACAATTTGTTCCAAGTCGTCTCCGGAATGGTGATTCACTGCCTCACATAGTATGTGCATTGTTGCCTTTTTTGCAAGACCAATTGCTTATTCACGCGTCGAAAGCAACAAGATGCAGAAACTAAAATAGAATTGTATTATTGGCGTAGAAGCAATGAATTCATTAAAGCTAAATGCAGTAAAAGGTGATGATAGATAGATAAGTAGAAAGAATACGCTTAATACCAAAAATTGTATCACAGCTCAAATGCAAACTGACGAATGTAATAACAATGTAGACAAATGAATCTATAATGAGGGTACCACACATGGCAAAACATTAAATATCAATCGATTTTCAATTCTGCATCTCAGACTAATAACGAGTAAAATGACACATTATGCTATAAAACCCGATAGAATAAACATATCAAACTACTTAGTATTTCAGTCACGGAGATCAAATATGAAATATTTATCAGATAAAAGGATATAATGACTGTTTAATATTGCGATTAGTATCTAGTTGAGAAATATTATTTTAAATACAGTAGCAAGTTTATATGTCATACTAAAGGAATATGAAACATCCAGTACTATAGTCGAAGACATAAAAGTAAGAGATAACAATATTTAAAATTCATATACATACATCTGGATAGACGGGAAGCATGCTTAAAAAAAAAACGTTGATGTCTAATAAGAGGAATCAAGTTGCGATACGTTATTGACCAACGACCTATTGTTTAATCATGAAATTACAGATCTGCGTAGGACAAGGTGAACAATATGCTCAGAAATTTCAGTAAGGAAGAACGCCAATTTGTATAACAATTAATAACAAAGACTACTTGAGCACTCAGCATTATCTAATCTAATCAAATACATTTAGAAGTCAAACAAGCCGTTACTGGTTAAGTCCGTCTAAAAACTATTAATTTTTCAACCTAAGAAATCGTTAGGAATGATGTCATTTTGACCCATTACAGTCTGAAGAAAAAATATATAGGTACGTTTTGTTCGCATATAAGTCAAAACTAAAATTAGAATACCAAATCAAGTTGTTTACTACAGTCGATTGCCAAGGCCGTGCATACTTTTGACATTTGCCGGTTTTTCAAGAGCATAAACCTTTGAATTATGTTATTATTCAAGAAGTGCATCGGCATAACTATAAAGACAAAAAAAACCGGACCCAAACAGGGTCCTCTTTGAAATCTCAATCAGAACTTAAACTTACTGCGTATTTCTGCGATGTGTGAGTCATATTCCGATTTGCTCCTTAGATACTCCTTCCTGGGAGCTGTTTGCCAGGACTGTTGCTTATACTCCGAGTACCACTCATGCTGAGGGGACTCCGCTCGCTCCTCACTACGGGTCTCGGTGACAGTCCTTTTAACTACCCGCTCGAACTTGACGAACCGGACGCCGGCAGCCAGGTCGCCCTCCTCGACCTGACGCTCGAACTTCTCCAGTTCCTCAGTCGGCTCCACATGTCTTAATTTCAAGTTAGGGAAAGAAGATTCAAAAGTCTTTGTAGGAGATTCTCCATCACGAGTGTGTTTAAGTTTAACTTCGATTTTCGGCGACTCAGGGCGCCGCTTACGCTGCTCTATACGTCGCTCTATTTCGTCTACATCAGTGGTAGCATCTACTGTGTCATTACTAGATTGTCCACTCCATACTTTCTCAAAGAAATGGACACGGTCCCGAAGACCGCTTTGCGACGGGGACTCGCGACCGTCCGACATTGCGACATGACCTCTCCGCACGGAGGCTCGCTCGATACTAGCCGTTAAGTTGGAGGTTTGACTTTGCGCATGCGCTATGCGATCCCACGTGTGGTTGTAGACATCGCCTAGACGTTGCCGGCGAGCTTTCGGATGCTTTCAACTGAGGTCTTTGAGGGTCCGGAAAATTCCGTAGGTATAGGAAAAGTCAACGTTATAAGACTGAGTAAAACCAGCTTCAACTTTGAATTGCATTGTCATATGGCTCGCGCCGGTTGACAGCAAACAGGAAAAACAAAGATAATACAGCTACATAATGTGGGTTACTATCCATGATTACTATAAATAATGGACGTAGTACACTATTTTGAACTAATTGTTGTTTAGGTACGTATCTTGCTGTTTGATAATTCGCTAATAATATGGCTGACGTAATGCGATTAACTCACTAATTATGTAAGATATTTTTAGATAATATTATCAGTATCAACTGGTTCTGTGTTATTACTGATAACATGCCTATATTTTGACGAACTTTGTATTGTTGCACAAGATATCGATTTTTATTCTAATAAAACTATCAGCCATAACTACTGCCTCGGATCGTTTGGTCTAGTGGTGCTAGCGTTACTGCTGAGCACGAGGTCCATGGTTCGATTCCCGGGTCGGGCAAAGTTTTATTGGGTTTTTCAATCTGGAATTTCTCAATTGCAACCCGGAGTACTTATGGATATACTTACTAGTTGATAGCATTAGGCTCGCCTCCTATTACATGGGACTTAAACATAACTGACGAAATGTGGCTGTACTATATGTACACCTCTGCCCACCCCTTCAGGGTAAACAGTCGTGATGTTATGTTATGTAAACTATCAGAAAGCCACTCTTCACCTTATTTTTGTTTTACTACACCTAAGTAAGATCTTCCTGGAACTTGCTCTGCATGTCCAGATTTTTGCAACAATGGATAATAATATATTAATGGTCGTCTACAAATCTTCTGCTAAACTAAGCAATATCCTAAGGATACATGAGACGATGAAAAACGTTAGAAATTTAGGATCAAGAACTCTACGAAACTGGTTTTGACTTGTACATACTCCTCCATTGGGTACTTGTGTATGCAGATACCGTAGAAAAAGGGAGGAAACGAGTTAAATCATCCGTACAATTTTGAGCATTCGTTATTATTTTCGTCAAAAATCAATCATTTGATGTTACCAACACCAAGCAATTCAACACTTCACCGTAAACCATTAAAATAACTCTGTCCAATCCGTGAGGGTGTTGTTAGGTATCGTACTGGAGTCTATTTATGTGGTAATTTTCAGGAAAACCAAAAAAAATCAACTCTTTTTTTTTTCAATGGGAAATTTTACCGGGTACCCGGCGCGGGTATCTACAAGTCTTAACTTATGACCCCTCGGACAGGGTTTTTTTTACATATTGTTTAAGTAACTACACAGTAATAAGTAATTCAGCAACCTCATCAATTCAAGTAAATTCCTAATATATGCAGTAGCCCGTGGGAGCCACGTTCTTTTGGGCGGCACGGCGGTACGTTGAACCCGATTTATATGGCGCAGTCACGGAGCCTCATGTACGTACCGAACGAGACACCGGTGTCGTGTCGTGATCATATCGGAGCGGCTTAGGACGTAACGTTATCCGTGCTATAGAAGATAGAGAAGTATTGGATTTGAAATAGAACCTAGTTTTTTAGTTTAGAGAATCAGTCTGCATAGACTGATTCTCTGATGAGGGACACACGGAACCAATAAGCAAGGCAGAAGAAAGGGGAGGCCTTTACCCAGCACAGGGTGATTTCGGGGCTGAAAATGATGATGGTGCTCCGGATTTTTCCTCTCTCATAGTCTACTATGAGAGGAAAAATCCGGGTAATCAAAGGAATCATGCCCAAAAGTTAGAACATGTCCAAATTAGAACATAAGTTGGACACAACTTTGGTAAAATAGATAGATCTGTTCTACTCAGTACTTATCAACTCTACCAAAGTCAAGTTTAATTGACAAAAGCCAAGAATATGAGACATTCATTCTAAAGGCACTAAGAATAGGGATTTTAAAGATAATTAAGATTTTACGCTTAAAGATTTGGAGTGAAATAGACCTTGACACATTGACATCAAACAAACAATCTTGAGATGAAGTAAAGCATGTCAACCCAACAGCTCCAGTCTGCTACAAACTAAATAAATAAATCAGTTAAAACACCACATAAATCATGAACAATAAAATTTACAGCAACATAAAGTCTGAAGTAATAACAGAGTTACGTTCTAATGCATATGGCCCAGTTATTGGCATTAAATTTATTATAGCCTCCGCTAAGGCAGCCTCACTTAGTCATCGAGACAGTTCGAATTCTCCATAGTTTAATGCCCAAAGGTTTGTGGAACGAACTTGGCTTTCATTAGAAACTAGGTATATTTTAGACTGTGGAGATTTCTAAATTCTGTAAAGGGATTTGGGTCAACATTGAACATTTGGAAGAAGCTGAACATAAGGGACATAATGGAAAAAGAAAAGACACATAAAAAAAACGCAGTAAATATCCGCAGGGTAGGGCAGAGGTGTATCTGTACATGTGCGCCCACATTTCACCGTCCCATGTAATAGGGGGCGAGCCTATTGCCATCAATCGGGTACAAATGCAAATTCCGGGCTGATACTGAAAATTTCTATATAACCCAATAACACTTTGACAGACCTGAGAATCGAATCCAGGACCTCATGATCAGCAGTAGCGCAAGTAAAAAGAAAAGACGAAGCGCCATTAATAAACACAAAAGCGAGCAAAACCACTGCAACATAGAAACAATATTAAGTGTAACAAGTGTTATTATTGACCTAAAATAAAATATACATGAACCAAAAAATCGTGTCAAGAGCATACTCGTGTCAATCCGGAAATTAAACCCACCGTCCATCCCGTACACAAAAGCCAGGGACTATGCTATTTTGACCCAATTATTCTGTCACTGGTCTCTTGTAGTCTATGATTTATTTTTATTCTTCCATTTAATAATATGGACCTTGAATAAGTTCCTGACAGATTTTCAACACAAGAATTTTCTCCCTTCGAAACTTTCTCTCTTACAAATGACTGTATACAAATAAAAATTAGACCCAATGATACTATCATCAAAAGGGGATGATTCCAACCATGATCACCAACCATAACAAAATCCCGTTTGAAACTTCCACTAAAATCAGTTGATACAATCATCGTCCGTCCTTTTCCCACCTTTTGGCGTGTCAATCATGCGTCCTTATCTAATGCCAAAGGGCCAAAGCCCCAGTGCCCTTGATTCACGACCTCTAACGCAACAGACGGTGACCCATTTGTTGGCTAATTGTTAAATTGGTTCATTGTGACTAGTGAATGTGTTAGTTCCACTTGAGCGTTGAATGAGTGATGTAATGTAGATCTAGAAACGTATTTTTCTAGTCACGTTAGACAGATACACAAGTGTAGTTATCTCTCGAACGCCTCCCGAGCTTTGGGCGAACTTGCAACGCAAAACGTTCCTACTGCGTAAAAGACGACTGCGAGTTACTTGCAAAATGTTGCGACGTAATTATATCGAAATACTGTAGTAAAGTAGGACAGTTAGACCTTCAAAGACCCATGACTCCCTCTTTTAAACACACTCGTTCACTTGTGACAGATTATAATATAGAGTGGAATATTTAGGGGAAGTCAATAAGGGCAAAAATATTTGAGTGTGCAAATAAAATCCAACAATGAATTCCCATTTCATCAAAACAATTTCGTATTGCATAGAACATTTATGCCGCGAAAGATACTTACGATACTTGATCAAAGAGCCCTCATTACTACCTACTATAAACTCGTTAGAGCTAAAGTCCTAAACATACAACTTACCGGCGTACACACATACACTTAAGACACATACCTAAGTACTTATAAATAGGTAGTTTCCACACAACTTTATAACGAGCCATAATAATATTTAACTATAAATTCCGAGGCTTTATAGAAAGCAGTCGTGCCTTGACCTGCTATAAGATGAGGTTCTGCCAAAAGCTTAGCGAAGATTGAAAAATAAGGCCTCAAGGTTTTTATTTTAAAAACTTCTTTGAAGTGTAACCAAAAGCAATATAAAGTCGACAACATAACGCTAGATGCCAGTTAAGGCAGATGTCGAGTAGTTTTAAACCGACTTCAAAAAAAGTACGTATTTTTTCCCACTTAGTATGTGGAAGATTTGTTAAGTTCCTCTCACTGTTACTTACATAGCGGGTAGTGGTATTCGAATTTGTATGGGAGTAAATACCACAACTAAAAAGAGAAAAATTAAAACTTTTTACAAAAAAAAACATTCGACTTCTAAAAAAAAACACTACAAAATGAAAAATAACTTTAATTTCGGAAGTCGGTGGCAAAAAACGAAAATTCAATACCAAAGTTTAGGTATGAAGCTACAAGTACGCGGCGGGCCCGTCTTGCTGGGCCAATTCAGTGAGTGTAACGTAGTCAGAAGATATATTATAAGAGTTACACGATAGAAAGAGAGGCAACTTCTAGGTGAATATAACTGAAGATCATTGCCGCTGTGCGACCTGAACTGCAATTTATTGTGTCGTAGCAAGAGTCGCTTTTTATAAATGTTTTTGCGGAGTATCCCATCTGTATTAATCTGTAATTAACGTTCGGTTGGTAAAATTTATATCGACCATTGAAACTAATTTTTTAGCTCTCAAGTGTGGGCTGAGTTAGCAACAAGTCTTGACTTTCTTTAAAAGGTAGTTCTGAATTAATTAGCACCAAGAGTTTAACTAAATTACTTGAGCCGAAGTCAGTGTTAATTGCACTGCCTTCCTCGTGGTTACACCGGTTTTGCACATTTAATTGATTTAGGACTTGTTTCCGTGCAATGCAATAACCGTATATTTCTCTGCGATGATATATTTTTTAGAATTTCAAAGTTAGAAATTCATAAGCTGCACATATTATTATTATCTCTTTTTTTTCCATTGGACTCATAACCACAGCTCTTATCAGAAACTTTTCAAATATATTTTCGGTGTGATCTCGTCGTGCCGCACCTAATCAACTGTCAACTTTTCGCTCTGCATATGCTTGCTCAAAACCCCACTGGACTCCCCTACCGTATCTAAAAAGTGAAAAACTAAAACTTTTTTACAAAAAAAAAAACTACCGGCTTCCAAAAAAAACTTTAATTTAAGAAGTCTCTGGCAAAAAACTAAAATACAGATCCAAAGACACCGACTTCCAAAACTAAAGTATTTTTTTTTCCATTGTAGCGTTTTTTTTTTTTGGAAATCGGTTGTTATTTTTTTGTAAAAAAGTTTTTGAACATGCAAATGGCCTTTTTGACAGCTCGAAGACAATCCCTGATCCCCTTGGGTAATAATAAACCTGCAATAAAGTTATGCTAAACTTAAACCTCCAAAAATGTAAATACTGATGTAACTTTACTCCGAGTTTATGAATAAGAATGTGAGGGTATAAATTGACATTTGCGTTCATCTCTCACTTAACTTTGGCTTGTAGGTACAAAGGAATGTTCAGTCATTCGTCTCGTCAGTGATCGAGTACAGATGCACTTGATTCATGAGCGTTTAGTACTGTTAGTTACCAGACGCGAGCTTTTGTTTCTGTTAATAGGCCACTTTCTCTTTACAGTCGGTTTTGCGTCAATTAGCGGTTATTAATGAGGAGTAGTGATTCAAGTTTCTAGGAGGCGAGGTTACCGGTAAATTAAAAAAATATAGGTAAATATGTTTTTAAAATTCTGAAATATTAAGAACTAACAGAATATTTTTTTGTTGAAACCATATGAAAGATTTTCAAGGTCAAATGTGACAGAATCTCTTTAAAAGTTCTAGGCATTCCAGTAGTGCTATTCTGTAACCATCTCACCGTGTATCTTAGGTGAAGTGAGCGTGGAGTGAGCTGTCAGTTGCTAAGGATTGACACTATTGGCAGCTCACTTCACCTAAGTTATCACGGTGAGATTTTTACAGAATAGCACTACAGGTTAAATTGAATTTAAAAACCACAGGTTTCCAAACTTATCCGAAAACACAAAACATTTTTCTCGTGAATTAATTCTTACAACTTTTCTTCAACAAATCTTTTAGTATTTACGTAACTAAAATAAAGGACCGGCTTATTTAATTCTAAACGACAATTAATTACAATATCTACCATTGCAATGACAAGTACGATATTTAATTCATGAGTTCCATCATATTTATTAGAAATAGATGACAATATTATAATCTAACATATCCCGTTTAGAATATTCATAGCACAGTTATTATTAGACATCAATGAAGTTAACTTAAATGATGTAAATAAAATTCTACATATGCATAGTATGTCCTAGCAAAGTATTTGCAATTCATATTTTATACAGACTTACGGTCTCATTATGATGAAAAGTTAAGCTTTAAAGAAGTTTTTTAGAATATCGCCTTTCTAAATCGTGAAAATGTTTTCTTATACTTTAAGAGCGTTTATTCTGAAAGTGGGCAACGTCGCAAATAGATGTCAAATATTTCGCTGTTTTGATTAATTTGGCAATATTACTGTATGGAAATAAGAAACGTGGCTAACTATACTCCGTTTGAAATAAGATTAGACATTTAACTAAACCTTTTTTACAGTCCGTTCAACCGATTTTGACTTCTATTGCGATGGCGGCATGACAAATGACAGCTGCAGTAAACAGTTGGTTTGTAACCACTTTTTTTGCTTTTAATGCCATCCTTATGCCTACGGAATAGAAGTCAAAATCGGTTGAACGGACTGTAAAAAAGGTTTGTTTAAATGCGTAATCTTATTTCAAACGGAGCATAGTTCCCTAGAATATTAATAATGAATTGCTTTAACACTGAATTTGATGTTGTAACAATTTTAGGTGTTAAAACGGCATTTGGAAAGTTTCCAAATACTATTTTTAATATCTAAAACCACCACCACCACCACCATATTAATGATTGCATTTCAAAATCAATATTTTACTTCCCGAGTTAGCCACATTTCTTAATTCCATACAGTAATATTGCGAAATTAATCAAAACAGGTAAATATTTGGCAGCTATTTACGACGTTGCCAACTTTTAGGATAAACCCTCATATCTGACGACTTTGCACGGTTTTTGCGACTTGACAAAACACCGAGATTTTTTTATATATTTTTTCACTAGCCCACGTTTTCCCAGTCCCAGCAAATACCTCCCTCCACTCCTTCCATCTTTCGCGAGCCCGCGCGTCCTTCTTCCTGTTTTGACAAATCCGATTCATTTATTTATTATAGTATAAATGTAATATTAATTATACACATAAATTTACCGAAATAATTTCTCTAATTGACGGCGAAAACCGAATTTTAATCCGTTGCGAAATCTAGTAGAAGAACAACGTGGTTACTCAGACAGACACAAAAAGACGACACGAATTTTTTTTTTTCTTAGCCATTATTGTCCCACTGCTGGGCAAAGGCCTCCCTACCCTCTTTCCACCTCTCTCTGTCCAGAGCTTCCAAGGGCCAATCTTTCTTAAAGGAGTCCAGCTCATCCCGCCATCTCCGTCTGGGCCTGCCGCGATGTCGTTTGCCACTTAGCGGGTCCCACTGGGTCGTAAGTTTGGCCCGACACAACATTAATTAATAAAGTATGTAGATACTAAAATCGACCAGTGACAAATACAGTTTAACGATGCTTACACAGAACTGTAGTTGTTACTGCAGTATCAACACATTTGCAGATTAAATAACCCAAAAAACTTACACAAACTAAGTTTAAGATGTCGTCACTAAAGTATTTTAACAAGTAGAGAGAAGTTTCTGCGAAATAAAGTTTGAAAGTAAGTAGTATTGTAACCTATTCCACGAATTTAAGCATTATAAATAAGACGTAAGTGTATTAATAGCTTAAAGTAAGTGATATGCAGGCTGCATACCACATTGCCTAAAAATTTGCTGAAAATTCGTCCTATGCAGACCGCACGCAAGCTTGGAGTACCCAAGGTCTTTGAACTTTTCCTGTGCCAACTTTTCTTCTACTTTCTACAAAGCATTTAAAACTCTATTACATACACATGAAGATCGATTTTAGATTAAGTTTATTTTGACCAAGTTTTCTTCACAAGCTTTCAAAGTATTTTGGACTCTATTCAGCCAACAGTAAGGATGATTTTCAGTGTTGAAAATGTTATGTATTTCTTACAATAGTGTCCTATTGAACCGTACGTAGGTGCGGTCTAAACGAGCATGTCACTAAAGTTATGGAGGTATCTGATACCAGTTGGGAGATAAAAAAAAACCTTGTTTATTAGATTTATTAGATTTCAGATATGATTTTGCCTTACTGTATAACAGAATATTATAAATTTAATACAGTTGATCTCGTAACTGATCGTTTCAAGCAGCAGCAGCAGTGATAGCCAAGTGGTGTGACCGACTTCCAAGTCATAGGTCTCGAGTTCGAACCCAAGGCCCAACCTCTGATTTTTCGGATTCATGTGCGTATTGTATAATTATCACTTGCTTCAAAAACGGTGAAGGAAAACATCGTAAGGAAGTCTGAGAGATATTTCTCGACGGCATGTGAAGCTAAGTCAGAGGCCCATGGGCGGCTTTAAAACTCTGACACCAGGTTAGTCACTAACCATTCGAAAAGAAGAAGAACCCTAATAAAGTTTGAATTTTGTGGGAATTGTTATCAAAAGAAATAAAGCATTTACGAGGTCAACTACATTAAAATTCAAAAATTATTTAATAAGGAGTTATCCTGCAGCCAACACAAATTAATTTAACTTATTTTAAACCGACTCCAAAAAAGGAGGAGGTTATGCATTTGTCAAGTTTTTTTAATGGGTGGCATGACAACAAAATCCGCAAGAATTGTCGAAATTTAACCTTTTTTTTTTCTTGCTTTTTCTTTCAAACTCTTTAGTTTATAGAAGATCTTCGCAGTAACAAGCTAAATTGATATTCCTTATGCTGCATCATTAATATTATAAGCATGTTAATTAACATAAATGCATGCCCCACTTCTCCCGCAAAGGATAAATGGTAACCGTACACCTTACTCGACTCCACTCAACGGACGCCTTATCGACGGCATAAAAGGAAATCATCATTAAAGATGATATTACTGATTCTTAATAAGGATTCCATCTTATTTAAATAATCAGCAAACTTTTTATAATAATCTACAAGCTGATCCTGAGATCTTGCTCACATCATATAAAAACATTTGATACTTAAGGTACAATTCCGTAGCCAACGACAGCGCAGCAGCGCAGCACAGCAGGCGACTTCAAAGAAATTCGAGTCGATTTCATAGAAATACCATGGAAACCAGAGTGTCGCGGCTACACGTCGCCTACTGGAGTCGAATACAGACTTGTACCTTTAGTCGTAATATCATTTCCACTCTATGGTTAAATGTCTCTTGCACGTCATAAACGACTTAAGTATATCCGAATAGAGAATTTGAAGTTGAGGACTTGTCAAACTCTACTTTAGCATTATGCTGAAAGCCCGTGAAATTCATATTAGGCGAGCTAAACTGAACAACCACTTTCACTGAACAATCATCTTAGTATATTGTTCTATGGCAGTTATAGTTTTTGTACCCACTGGTACTCCGAGTCGTGTTAAACTTTAACGTCAAACGTCGAAATTCATTCAGCAGTTTTGGCTTCAAGACGAAACAAACATACAGACACACTTTTGAATTTATATTATCAGTAAGAAGAATTACCATAATCCCCGCTGGTTACCAATACCATCACGATCACTAATGAACTTAAGTTTATTGCTAAAATCATGGGTCGCTGATAAAATCCCTTAGTAGCATCTTAAGACACCGCGGGTGGAATCTCAATGGCCCATTCTTGACCAGTCAGTTAAGTGAATGTACACATTATAAACCTACTTGAGCTGGTCGATAGTTTAGAATTGCAAATATAGAAATGTCTTAGGCAATGCAACTGTATGCAATGAATGACACAAAAGAATCGAGGCATCGTCTTTTACATCTAAATAGTGGGGCGTTTCCTAATTTGTTTGACAGTTAAACACAAAAAAATCTGTAATGTAATCGGTTCATTGGGAGCTCCGACAGTCAGTCTAAGAGTTAAAATTTATAACACAAGCCCTATTTTTCCGTAATTGGATAAAAACTAGACTATAACTACCTGGCCTTATTTACAACATAGAAAAAAATCATGATCATCTATCTGCCTAGCCCTTTCCCAACTATGTCGGTGTAGACTTCTAGTCTCGCACAAGATCCCATGATCCCCGGTCCAAGTGTGAGAAGGGAACACCGAGGTGGTTCTTAGTTTCTAAGAGACTGACAGACACCTCTGCCCGCCCCAAGGCGGAGGACATCTATGAGGATATACTAACACGGAACAAAAAAAAAGGCTTCCTGTCTACCCGGATGCAGCTGAATACCAGTATTTTACATGAAGAGACTAGAAAACAGCGCAAATCACAAAAAAAACTTACTGTCTTTCAGTTCTATAAAAGATAACCAACATTACATTAAATCTGAGAAGAATTCCCAAAAGACGAAGCTTCACCTTTTAAACTTCATCTAAGTCGACAATATCGACATTGTCGAGCATATACACTAAAGTGTGCCAATCCGGTCGGTCCGGTTCGCAATACGACACGGAGAGGAGACGTCTCATTGTCTGCGTACCACCTTAGTGTCTGTAGCTGTTTTGTGTTGAGATATTGTTCAATCTATCTGTATAAGTTTGAACAACACTTAAATAATCTTCACGCATGGTTATGTTGCATGGAAACAAAGTTTTAGGTCAAAGTTTTCTGGTACTGCTCTTAACTCTTGGAAGAAGCAGTGGACTATAATAGGCATTATTATTAATTGAATGATGATGATATTGATAATCCTTTGAAGATATAGAAACTGACGAGAAGGATCTGTAGCAGTGTTGAAGATACTGTTGTGCAAAGTAAACTTTCAGAAGCGTTGAACTAGAGCTTTCATATAAAACAAGAAAGAAAAATAAGTTTATTTGTCACAGAAATACGTGCATACAAAAAGATAATTAACTCGAGTAGAACAATAAAATTAAACACAATAGATTTAAATATAATCACGAGCACAAAACAGAAATAGTCAACCACTCTAGTCACTAATACCATGTTAGTGAACTTAACGGCAAAGCTAACATTTCTAAATAATCTACCATTGCTTTTATTACTTGTCCCACCAAAACATACGCACAGCCCAACCCACGCAAAGCTTCACAAATCCGAGCACAATACTTAGAGCGAACGGATTCGGCGACACAATACGAGACGAAAGTTTCGCACTGGATCGAGATCAACGCTCTCGAAGGAACTTGAAACCAGATTATATTAAGACGCGTAATGCATTTATTTATTCACTAGTATCCGAGCTGTGGGCCGTTGTGTCGGGCAGTGCAAAGTAAGGTCAGCTAATATCTTATAGAGTCAGAATATCAGGTAGATTAACATGCTTTAAATTTTAGTATTTTCTAAGGACCGCATAGTTCTGTTTTGTTTTGTGTTATGTTGACTAAAAATGTAGTAACTTGATATTAGATACTAGCAACAAAACATGTCTCATTCTTAAAAGTTACCAAGGATCTTTGGATTCGGTAGTCTACTGATTGATTAGATTTGTTGTCTCCGTTTTTTCTTCGGCTAGTTTAGGTCCCCAAAACATAAATTTTACTTATAAGTTACGATTCTTGTTGTGATTTGGATTATCTTTGCCATAAAGTCCATTACTACTATTTCTTTACGCAGGATTCCGACTGGATTCAGCAAATAGGTGACGCTTGTGAGATCATCGCCCCGCATAGGAACCGGAAAGGCGATTACATTAAGTAGTTTTACATGAATTATTCTATTGGCAAGATCGTGTTGCTATGGTGCCTGTTAATGAGCTAACTTTTCACTGATTTGATCATCATAGTTTATACTAATGATAGCTTGTATTACACAAGTTAATTTTGTGTTTAAAGTTTTACACTCGGAAGGTCGCATTAAAGTTCTTACTGACTGACTTATTAAAATTAATTTTTTTACCGTCATTTGGCTTTATGTTTCAAGGTCGTCATGATACACTGATAGAATTGTTATCACCACCATTGCAGTCGAAAAATTTCCACTGAGCGGTACTGAGCTTATTCTGCGGATTCATTGATGCCATTGAATTCTGCAAGGTCGCATTCAATCTATTAATTATTATAAGTTACTAGCGACAATACATCGAGATTTCTTAAATAAAAGTTAGGTTGACACATCAGCCCTCCGGAATAGATTCCCTAAATGATGGTAAAAACCACTTTAAAATCTGTTGCGTAGTTTAGAAGACCAACGTGGTCACACAGACAGACACGAAAAGTGATTTTAATTTATAAAATGTTTAGAGATAATAGAAAAGCCCAATAAGAAATTCTCATAAATAAACACAGTTTTACTCAGAGAGGCTAAACAAACACCAATTAACCTTTGAGTTGTTATTGAAAGATATCTTCATGCAATCAATGCCTACAGGCTCTAAACTTGTTTTGATTCAACGCTAAGATACACTAACTTATATTGAAGTTCTAACAACTTGATTAACCTTAGCTTAGATTACAGACTGAGCTTTGTTTAGTAATTTAGTTCACTGATCACGTTTATTTGCGTTAGGTTCATACCTGTCTTTAATCTATTTCTATATCTTCATTGACTATATCTGCGGTAAGTATATTATTGCTGTAGATTCTGTCTGCTTTTATTGATCCAACATTTTTCTACTTTAAAATGTCAATTTTATTGTTATTCCTACACAGACTTAGACCTGCACCTAAACTTAAGACTTGTTTCATTATCTTCAAGGGCCCGTTTCACAATATCTGCATATGCACCATCGACCAGATAAACTAAATAATTGACACATTTGTTTAAATTATGAACTAGATAAGTTAAGACTCACTTATCAGGAGCTGACAAAACAGGCTATGAACCTTACAAACCACTACCAATTCCATAGGATATAATCTACACACTTTATCACTAACTTCCATATCAGTACCCTCCCCATTATATTTACAATAAAGGGCTCCACATATCTTAACGCCTACGTGTAAGAGGTGTATCCAGACTTGGACAAAGCAGATAGCCGAACCGGTCTGACGGGCTAGGCTAGAAATCTGAGCTAGCATTGTTAGTGCTAGGTCAAGTAAGACTGTGTAGTTTATGTATGTATGTATGTGTCTTCGTGAGCCGTGTAGCAGAAAGTTGTGTCAATCAGTTTGTTTTATGATTGGCAGTCCTTGTCATGGTTTAGAGAGTTTGCTTTAGTCGTTGAAAGCCACGGTGTGTTTCTTGTGTCTGATTTATTTTTGGCCTTCTCTATGTCGATATAGTTTGTATTTTCTTCTCTCTTTGTTAGTAAGTTTTTTGTGACCATTAGTACAGAATGTATGTCTCTAATAATGAAAGTTACATGAGATAGTTAATGCAACTGAAAAAGAAATACAATTTTTAACAAAAGTTTTCATCTATTCATCGCTATTGCAATATATATTTCTTACTCGACTCTGTTGCATTCCGTGTTTCAGTGTGAGTGGGAACCATTAAAGTTCGGAGATATCTACAAATAAGCTTTATTCTAAACCTTAACCCGGGTATGATCGGGCGATTTTTTTAAAGCGAAGATTTTTTTGTCGCGCACTTGGTTTTCAACTCTCGTTGTTGAGCCGAACATTGAGAATCCAACAAAGTGTACCCAACGCGTCAAAAAATATACTATTAGAATTTCAACTCTCGGGGCTAAGCAGTGGGTTGAAAATCCATTGCGCGACAATAATCGCCCTGGGTACAAGGGTTTACACAGAATCTAAACACTAAACGCTACAAAACGGTAACACAAAGCTGGCGTAACATTAGTAAAAGGCGGGTATTTCCTTTCAGAGCGACGCGTGATCAGCAGGCGGTTGGCAGTCACGTTCGCTAGGAAACGAGCTACGAACACCTAGGTAACAGCTAGGATTTACTGGAACTGCTAATTGAGAACTGTTTGTTGATTTAATTGCAGGAATTAGATGTTAAATCTAGCGTAAGCATTTAGCTCCAAGGAGTGTTCATTGATTATCGTATTGAAATTAGTTTGGGTGTTTCATAGAATCTGATCCTGTTGTTTGGTAAGTAGTCGCTCGTCTGGTTTCTAACTCAGAAGCAAGACTTCTTCTATCTCAGTTCCAGTAATGTGAAGGTATAGTAGATCTCGTAATTGTTTTACCAATTTTGACAATATCTTCATCTTCATGCCCTTGTCCTGCTACTTGAGGCCGGCGCACTGTACTAAGGTTAAAATTATCTAACTGTAACATATCTCATAGACGTTTTATGACGTGCAAGTGACATTCAACCTTAGGTTAGCAAGTAATACCCCTTGACTGTCACGAGCTCTCCTGGATATCGATAACAATTAAAATTCTATTGTGTCTCATTAATGACAGTTGAGTTCATAAAAATACCTGGTCGACCGAGCTCTGCTCGGGTGAAAATAGAAATAAACATATATCGTCCAGGTAAACCAACGTAGTATCACATTCCCGAGGCTGTGAAAATAGAGAAAACGATTTTTCCCAGATATGAGACCTAGCTAGATAAATTTTTCGCCCCCGTAAACCCCTATGTTTCAACTTTCATCGAAATCGTTACAGCCGATTTCACATTTTTTGTACCAAAATTACCCAAAATCCATTAAAAAATTACCAAATTTTCAACAAGGATCATAGTTATGACTTATAGGCATCCGCTAAATGACGGCCCCCCGCGCCTCATGTAATAACCTGTCATGATTTCCAAATATTACGTCTGATACGTCTGAACGAGTAGTGTTAGCGATTTGAAATTTACGCATATTTTTGATTATGTTTATATTACATAGTGAAATTAATTTGTAAAGTTATATCTAACGCGGATAAAAAACTGAGAATGACGCAAAATCCATCAAGCGTATTTTTCTGAAAACTTCACAATTTTAAAGATAATTAAATTAATGATCTTTTAGTATACGTGTTTTATTAAAATACCTTTTGTTTTACGTGTAATAAATTAATAATGCGTCTCATTTGGGACAGCGCTCCTTGATGGGCGAGTTCTATTACTGGCTGGACGTATGACGCGTTGCGTGAGCTCAGTACAGAACACGCAAGCTAACCATTCAAGGTCATTGTCATATATCTGCGTCTTAAGGTCCGTATAAACTCTTATATAAGTTCACCGAGCATCTTAAACAGTATATTGGCATTTTAAAACCATTATGATGCTTTACACTGTAAAACGGTTGGATAGTGGCATATCAAAACTTTTGTAAAGCCTTTAGTTTTAGTGCAGCAAACCATAATGCAGCTGTACAGCTTTCACCTGTTTTTAGTGCATTTAGATCTACAATAGCATTTTTAAGTAGTAAATAAATGCTTAATGCTGTTTTATAGCATAAACATGAACCATTACAATGACCTGTAAATCCGCTATACAGCTTTCAGCTGTGTTTAGTGCCTTAGGGTCTACAATTGCATTTTTAAGTAGTAAGATAATACCTAATGCTGCTTAATAGCATAAACTTGTACCATTATAATGCACCATAAATCCGTTATACAGTTTTGAGCTGTTTCTAGTGCCTTTTGTTGTGTAATAGCACTTTTAAGTGGTTAGTAACAGCCTAGTACTGCTGAACAGTATAAATGTGAATCAATGAAATTCTTGCATTTTTAAAGATTAACCGAGTTCTGTTGTACAGCTTTAATCAAATACACGTGAGTTATTGTAATGCGTAAAACTGTATATACATTCATTTTACTGTATTCGTAAAACCATTTGTCGTCCATATTGTGGAAAATCACATATTATATGATCAACAAAACAACATCATTTTTTATGGTGGACGTAGAACTACTTTATAGGCAATGACACTATAGTGGTTCATCAAAAGTCTTCTCTCTGGCCTTTGGCTTAATAATTGTTCACGCGTGAGTATTTATACTGCTGGCGGTATTAATTAGCCTTTTTAAAGGCTCACCAGGCTGCTATAGACCGACACCATTTTGTAAATATTTTATAACCAAAAAAAATATATTATCATTCGGACCTATTTATAAAAGCAATAGACCTATTTAAAAATGATATAACTTAATACTGCCCCACAAATACTATTATGTTAATTATGCAAAATTCGTTCTATACTAGGAATACACAATTGTTTTGGTTATTTCACACTTTACAGTAAACTAAATTGTGCAGTAATATTTGAAGCCATGAAATAACAAAAGCGTCAAAAACTTAGCCAGTATTATAAATTTTGTTTTGATGCAAACAAATATAATGTCACTCACTCAGTTTTGACAGTCTTCGTCCATATTATATTGCGAGACAAAATAGTTAAATTACAACGTTAATTGTATTATAACATTTGTACCGTGGTAGTAGAGGTGTTTTTGCAATGATCTAGGATTTATTTATGTTCTAGCTATGAACACTTAGATAGCTCTAATAATTCTTTTACTACATTCTAATGCTAGTCTAATGCTTTTGTAATGCAATTAACATCTTCATTATCAATAATATTGCTAGTATAATGCGCCTGTAATGCAATTAAACAACTGTTGTGAACATATTTAGGATCCAAAACCGTATAATTTGTGCCCAAATAAGCATTACAGTAGCCCTATACACGTTTGTAATGCTTCTATAGAACTAACTCAAAATGCGAAAAGGATACAGAAATGCTGTAAGTCGGCCGCTATACTGCTTTGATGTGTTACTTGGGTTATGATTAATTTTATTGATTGAGATAGTGAACTTAACCAACACTTTATTTTGGATGAGATTTATTTACATGGCTGTTGGGGCGTAACTCCCAACAGTGAAAATGTTATGTTGATGTTGTTTATTGGGATGTTATGTTGAACGAGTAAACAACCGATTGTTATAAAGGTTTTATTGCTACTAAAACAATATTTAATAAAGTAATAATGCACAATTAATGTTGGGTTTATAAACTGTAACGTTTCACTGTAAGAAGGACCAATTATTTTCATGTACAGCGTAGCTCGTACAATGGCATTCTTTCATCTTTCTGTGCTAAATAAATGTATTTTCTTTCTTTCTTTCATGGTTTTCGTGAGTCATTCTATGTCTTATACCGTGTCCCTTGCATGAGCATGATCACGATGACGTGATGATTACCCGTCATGAGACTGTCGCGGGACTGTCATGAGACCGTCATGAGACTGTCATGACTGTCATGAGACTGTCATGTGACTGTCATGAGACCGTCATGAAACCGTTGTGAGACCGTCGTGGGATTAACCAAAAGGTAAACTATGTTTGATCACACTTGATAAATGATAACTGAAGTATGTTTGTTTGCACTTGATAAATGATAAGTGAACTATAATGTTCACACTTGATAAATGATAACTGCAGTATGTTTGTTTGCACTTGATAAATGATAAGTGAACTATGATGTTCACACTTGATAAATGATAACTGAAGTATGTTTGTTTGCACTTGATAAATGATAAGTGAACTATGATGTTCACACTTGATAAATGATAACTGCAGTATGTTTGTTTGCACTTGATAAATGATAAGTGAACTATGTTCGCACTTGATAAATGATAAGTGAACTATGTTCGCACTTGATAAATGATAAGTGAACTATGTTTGTTCGCACTTGATAAATGATAAGTGAACTATGTTTGTTCGCACTTGATAAATGATACGGTGAAGGAAAACATCGTGAGGAAACCGGCATGTCCTAGAACCAATCACTCGAAGACATGTGACATCTAGTGTACTATGTTTATTCGCACTTGATAAATGATGCGGTGAAGGAAAACATCGTGAGGAAACCGGCAGGTCCTAGAACCAAATATTCGAAGACATGTAACATCTACCAACCCGCACTGGGCCCGCGTGGTGGATTACGGCCCACTCCCTCTCACAGTGAGAGGATCATGGGCTGATTATGATAAATGGTTTTGTTAATGTGGACGAACCCTCGTTTGGGTATCTGATCTTGTTTCAAATGGAGTATTAGTATTATGATACTTATTGATTTTTTGATACTATGATTGATTTTATGATACCATTTTATTTTATGATAATTATGATACTTAATGATTATTGTTCTGGATCAATGAAACATTAATTGAATATAACTTGTTTTAATTCTGGTATAGTTTTCTAAGCAATATAGAATCATGTGTAAAGATTGTAAATGGATTACGCCCCGAGTACGTACGATATAAATAATAATGAAATGCTGTTCATTGGTAAGCGCATTACCTGAGAACAGCTGAAACGATTTGGCTATCTTTTGTTTTAAAAAAATGTTCTTTATAGTCGGAATTAGGTTTTTGTGGAAAGCAAAATCAAAAAGTTTCCTTGTATGTGAACGTTCTTTTTCTATGAATTTTTGTATGAACGCCTTTAAGAGTAATGTTTCAATGAGATGTGAAAATGATATCTGATGTCGAGCCTGGCGCTAAAATTATTTTATTAAACTAAATTGTCTGTGTGGTTACAATGGTATATTTCCTACGTTTCGAGTTTATTTTGTATTTATAAGTTTTGGTGTTTTAAATGATTATGGTAGGAGTTAAAAAAAAAAAATACTGTTTATTTTTGGTTTTTTGTGATTATTTTATGTTATGTGAGTATTTGAATACTTCTGTTGTTCAACGGTTCAATTAAGAGGGACATATTAAGTCTAGTCTGTACTGGATATTTATAATGTTGTTATTTAAATAGTTCGACGACGTTACATTTATGTTGATGTTTTATCTTCCTGGGTAGAACTGAGCTGACCAGCCTCGCTAACGGGGGCATAGCCCTTGCAAGGTGTGTCTAGTTGACACAATTAGTTCAACTTACGACTGAGGTCTCACAGTTTAGTCAGAGCTAACTGACGTTCGATAAAGATTGAGTCTTGTGAGGATAGAATGACGTTTTGAGATTTTCCCTCTGGAGTATGGTCGTGAGTTACTAATGTTGTTGAGCGCTTATTTCTTGATCCTTCGTTCCCTCTGGCTCAATTATGTCCGATGGAGTTAAGGCTTAGGATGTGGAGCCTAGTTCTTTATTTTCATAAACCCCCTCTGGGTAGATGTGAATTGTCACGTCAGTTTGTTTGTTTTCTGAGGCTTGCCGTATCTTTTTCGATGGTTTTGGTGCGGTAAGGTTTAAGCATGACGACGTTAATTTTCTGGGTGCGTGTTAACACATATTGTCATTTAACTTGGCTGATACCTAGCCTGGTATCAGAACTTTGCGATTCGTACGTCCTGACTTAAGCCTTCTCTTGCAAGAGAAAGACCTCACTATGTATTTTAATTGCCATCGTTAGGTAATGTTTCTTTTAGGTATAGACAGGAAGGGTTCGATTGTTCGGATGCTTTGAATAAAAGTCTCTGTCTGATCCATTTATTCAAGTGGGGCGTAGCTCATATGAGGTTTTATCATGAGATGCAACCTCATGCTGTACAGGCTGGCAAGAACGCTGTACGTCATCCGAACAATCTGACAAGATATGTTTAAATTAGGATTTTTTATATGGTTTTCACTTGTCGGTAAAAAAAAAAAAAATTATAGTCTAGTCTCGGCAACGGCACGCGCGTGTATCTTTATAATATTGTACTAATGGTTTAAATATAATCGTCTCCTCAAAAATTATTTGATTTATACACTGCCCGAGCAGCCAAACATGGTGCTCACAGTACAGTGAATTTTAAAAGATTACCTCGTAGTTTTGAAAATATTTCAATGTATGATTTAAATTTTCACCCATAACTCGTAATTCCGTATGCTATTGCTAAAGAAATTTGTTTTCATTTAATTTTTTATTTAACATGCAAAATGTCATGATTTATGTAAAAAAATATATATATTATTTTATGATTGTTGTGTGTGTGCCAGGAGGCAACACAGTGTCGGATGGCCGAATGTCATGATTTCCAAATATTAGGAAGATTTACTGATTTTAAATACTAAATATAAAATTAAAAGTATGTGATTTGCCTCAAATGATTTTGTATCAGTGTAATTATGAAGTTTAAAAGTATCTCATTTGACAGTTCCGTAAAAGTACTGGTTTTTTAACGAAACAGAATTGGAAACATGATGTTTGGAGCGTCGCTTAACTTCTAGTTCAGTTGGCTATGAGCCTCGTAGCCAGAAGGTGTCTTCAAGAAGTCTAAGGTCTATAACGTTATTATATTAAGTGCCTAGTTATATAGTTTGTTAAATGATGCTAAAAGTATACCAGGTTTGTGGTGTGCAAGATGATAAATCCAGAGGTACTGGTGCTGAAATGGTGTATCGTATCAAACCCGAAAAATTACCCATTGAAAAAAATATTTTTTTCTTGTTTCGTCTAAATTACCACATGAATAGACTCTCTGTACGATACTTAACAACACACAGGGTTTTTTTTTTACATGTTATATATAAGTACGAGATCGACTGTATACTTAATACGAATTTGTGAGCAGTGCAAGGCAACGTCAGTACCTGGTGGTCTTATGATAAAATGGCAGAACTTTTGGAGTAAGTCTGTCCCTATAATAACAACAGATATCTTAGGGAGCTCTTGGATTCAAGAAACCTAAGCAAACAGACTCAAAGTCTATCCACATAGCTTACACGTCATGTAGTTACCCAGATAGTGTGTGGTACAAACAAGAGTTATTTTTAACCGACTGCGATGAACTCTCGAGTGTAATGCTTTGTGTACAGGCTAGACGTTTAGTCTGGCCGGCTTAACGACGTTTTGATGGATTTCGGCCTGTATCTAGGAAATTTTAAAGGCTGAAAAACTAGTGAATATAATATTCGGAGTTAGCGCTTGCTCGCGACTTTGTACGCTTGCGTGGAAACTAAACAGTGAATTTTCTTAGGGCTAGATTTTATTTAAGACTGTACAAGACTTCCTGAAGGAAGATAACGTAAACGCTGGGACTATGATATAGTTGAGACATCTGAGGGGTAATTCCCGTAATTTTAAAGAACGTTCTCATTCTAAACTCATTCGCATTTTGTCAAAAATGTAATAAATAGGGGTTCATCATCATCATCATCATCAGCCTATAATGTTCCCACTGCTGTAACACAGGCCTCCTCTCTGTGAGAGTGAGTGGGCCGTAATCCACCACGCGGGCCCAGTACGGGTTGGTAGATGTCACATGTCTTCCAATTTTCGGTTCTAGAACATGCCGGTTTCCTCACGATGTTTTCCTTCACCGTTTTGAGAGCAGTGGTGATGAAATAGTTTACACAAAGTAAAGTGCCTGTCTGGGTACGAACCTACGACCTACAACTCGTAAGTCGCGGCCGTTAGCACTGGGCCACCACTGCTCTCAAATAGGGCGTATGAATTCGCCACTAGAGGCACTAGTGTAGCGTGAGGTCTCCGAAATGTCAAATGTCACTGAACGTTCACTATTTGCGGAATTTTACATCGGGAATTTTTACTTATTCATAATTTTTGTAAAGATTATGCCATTCCTGATTAATTATGGCTTAAGATTTTAAGTAACTACTCAGGATCTAATTTGGAAGCACTTGGAGGAAAAATAATATTTGTCTGTTTCATGCTTGCCAATTTTAGGAACATTATAATTTAAATATTCAATTTAGTTTTAAAATGTAATAAAATGAACATTACATAAAGTAATGGGTACTTAAACATAAGAACTCGTCAGTGGCTCCAACTGGTAAGCACAAAAACGATTACCAACATTTTTGACAAGTTTGACAGATGAATGTGAACGTTTTAAGCTATTGCATAGCTTTTATCGCGGGCTTTGAGCGCGGCGACCGAATCAAGAAGTAACGTAACGAAAATAAAACCTAACACCCCCCACTCCGCCTACCATGTAATGACGGTTCCCATGACAACGTGATGTTGTCATGGAGGTTACAAATGCTATGCAATAGCTTTACCGCGGCAGTCCCCGAGTGCCACATGTTTTTTTTTTTAGTACGAGAATTAGCCTTCTGATGCTCTATGGGCTAGAGACACATGAGACCGTGACAAATGGAAAAAGGCGCCTGGAGGAGGCCTACTCTTCAAAAGACGCGTTGTTTGATGAAGACACTGAAATGCAATAGTAAGTTAATTCATTTTATATTGTAATTTGTTTTAGTTTATCAGTAAATAAAGGCTTTATTACCACTAGCATTGTGGGACGCACATAATTGTTTTCTAGTTAACCCCTTTGACTAAGTTTATAGGAAAGGAAATATTTCTGTGTTGATTACGCAATCAGTAGGGCCATAATAATAACAATAAGGTTGTTAATTGATTCAGGCGTGACCTTGCGGAAATCCATTATAAAATACAATAGACGTGGATATATTTAGTAACCTGTTCCGCTTAGCTATTTCTAAAGAGTCATAAAAAACCCCTGAAATATATCGACACGTGTTTCACCTCTCAACGAGGCATCCTCAGGATGACGATAGACTTTTTGTGTTGTGTTGGCGTGTTGCTTGGTGTGGCAACACGCCGTGTTCGAGTTCGCGACAAGTCTATCGTCATCCTGAGGATACCTCGTTGAGAGGTGAAACACGTGTCGATTTATTTCAGGGGTTTTTTATGACTCTTTAGAAATAGCTAAGCGGAACAGGTTACTAAATATATCCACTTCTATTGTATATAACAATAAGGTTGTTGAACTTTAGGTTTGCCTGCATGCACCATCGAACGAACATTATATTTTAGTACCAATATTAAAAGTTTCCACACAATTACCATACGATAAAGTATCACACGACATTATCAGTTACATAACATAATTTTATACTATTCGTACCACGAAGCAAATATATCTACTTATATCAATCAATCTGCCCAGCCTTTTCCCAACTATGTTGGGGTCAGCTTCCAGTCTAACCGAATGCAGCTGAATACCAGTATTTTACATGGAGCAACTGCCTATGACTTCCACAACCCAGTAACTGGGTAATACGATACCCCTTGGTAAGAGTGGTTGTCAGACTTTTGGGCTTCTGACGACCCGTGACGACTGTCAAAGATCCACGAATGACAGCCGAGACCAACGACTTAACGTGCTTTCCGAGGCACGGAGGAGTCTCGGCATGTAAAGATGGTCACCCATCCACGGACCAACCCCGGCAAACGTAGCTTAACCTGATGGATTGATCCGTGCATCTAGTATTACTTGGCCACGAGCTCCCCCAAATAAGCAAATATACTTACTTATATATAAATACTTTACACAATTAACTCTTCACAACAACAACCAACACCACACAACCAGTCTTACCAAGGGGTATCGTATTACCCAGTTACTGGGTTGTGGAGGTCAGATAGGCAGTCGCTCCATGTAAAATACTGGTATTCAGCAGCATCCGGTTAGACTGGAAGCTGACCCCAATATAGTTGGGAAAAGGCTAGGCAGATTGATTGACAATTAACTCTTAATAATTAATACACACTACATACACGATTTTAACTTAAAAAATGCTCATTTCGATAAGTTTTACATAGCCAGGCCTAATGCTGGAAATCCGTAGTTCCTTATTAAAAAAGAAGAGCAAAACTAAAGATACGTCTGTTATTGCTATTATACAACATGTAAAACAAAAACTCTGTCCAATCCGTGAGGGTGTTGTTAGGTATCGTACTGAGAGTCTATTTATGTGGTAATTTTAAGGATCAAGAAAAAAAAACAGTGGCACTCCGGGAGTGCAGACAGAAATGAAAACTTGAAAAAAAATCGACACCGCGGTAATCAACGCGTTGATGTCTTTTGACTCCACGGTGTCGGTAAATTTCGTTACAGTGTCGCGAAATCAATGGTTTAGTCATATCTCAAAAATGCCCAACTAAAGAAGTTTTCACTTAAAAAATCGCAAATATTTCCTTTTTCAATGGATAATTTTACCGGGTCATTACATGGGCCGCGAGCGGGTGTCGTTTAGCAATGTCTAAAAGTTATAACTTATGACCCTGTTAAAAATTTTCAAATTTTTAATGGAGTTATGGTAATTTTGGTACTAAAAATGTGAATTTTAATAGCAATATTTTTTCTTTTTTCTTGGTAATGTTATTGCAGTAGGTACCTATGTGCCCCTTTCGGATCGGACAGAGTTTTATTTACATATTGTATGTGATAATCGCAATGAAGATAGAAGAAGATAGTTTGTAAATAATATCAGCAGATGCAATTGACCGCAGATAAAGAATGAACAAAATCAATCTGCCTAGCCTTTTCCCAACTATATTGGGGTCGGCTTCCAGTCTAACCGGATGCAGCTGAATACCAGTATTTTACATGGAGCGACTGCCTATCTGACCTCCACAACCCAGTAACTGGGTAATACGATACTCCTTCGTAAGACTGGTTGTCAGACTTTCGGCCTTCTGACGACCCGTAACGACAGTCAAAGATCCACGAATGACAGCCGGGACCAACGGCTTAACGTGCTTTCCGAGTCAAAACATAACACAACAAGACATAACATAAGGAATAAACACGAAAGACAAAACAAACGGTAAATAAATACTCGAATAATTTTGTTTCTCTATTTTCATCATAGCTTCACTTTACAAACACAAAATCGCACATGGTTGCAATCGATGATACATTTATTATAATAACAACGTGAGTGCATCAGAACACTGAGATAACATATTTACGACATACAAACTAATTTCACACGACAATAAACTGTCTCGACTCTTGTTCTCTATTATTTCACAATGTAGACAAGTATCAACTATAGGTATCTTCACACAAAGTCACTTTTCGTGTGTCTGTGTAACTACTTAGGCTTCTCAATGGATTTTAATGCAGTTTTCACCATCATTTAGAATAACGTTAATGTTTAACAAAGATAATATAGCACAGGGGGCCTAAAACGGCCACTTTGGCAGAATCACACAAATTGAGGAGCTCGTGGCTAAGTACTAACAGCCGCACAGGTCGATCCATCAGGTTAAGCTACGCTTGCCGGGGTTGGTTCGTGGATGGGTGACCATCTTTACATACTTAGACTCCTCCGTGCCTGGGAAGGCACGTTAAGATAGATAGATAGATAGAATATTCTTACACCATAAAAATTACAGACATTAATTTAGAAATTTTACATTGGGTGACACAATGGGCGGTCTTATCGCTAAAAGCGATCTTTTACAGACAACCTTTGGATGGATTTAAATGGAAAAGGAGAGACAATACTGCAGGTAGTCAGTGGTGTACCATTTACATATACAACAGATACATAAAGCATATAATTACCTATATAAATATTTATATAAATATTAGATAAATAACAGATATACATAAAATTATAAACATGAAACAAGAGCAAGGAACTATACGTAATGATGATGTTTAAGGAGAGAGGAAATGTTTTTTTACCAGAATTTTAAAAGTGGACAAAGATTGAGCACGCCTTATCGACACGGGCAAGGCATTAGGTTAAGCCGTTGGTCCCGGCTGTCATTCGTAGATCTTTGACAGTCGTTACGGTAAAGTCTGACAACCAGTCTTCAAGGGGTATCGTACTACCTAGTTACTGGGTTGTGTGACAACCAGTTTTACCAAAGGGTATTACCCAGTTACTAGATTGTGGAGGTCATATAGGCAGTCGCTCCATGTAAAATACTGGTATTCAGCTGCATCCGGTTAGACTGGAAGCCGACCCTAACATAGTTAAGAAAAGGTTAAACAGATTGATGAATCGCACAAATTGTCACAAACTGACAATTCACAATATTATCTGCGTTCATGTTACACAATTTATCTTTTTGACAGTTTAGTATTATTATGAAATATCATTTAAACTAAAGATAAAAAATATCATTTGATTAATGAAAACTATAAAGAAAATTTATCCCTTAAAATTACGGTCTTCATTTTTTCATGCGGCAATATTTACACCAAATATGATTCTGATATGAATTGAATAAGATTCAGCTATAATATATGTCACCATAGAGGAATTGCTAGGAATTGAGAAAATGAAATGCTTTTAGAGGAACTCCTTAATGTGCGAAGACAGAGAAAATGTGAATTTGGTCAAAATGAAAATCCAAGATGGCGGCTCTGAAAATTTTCATATTTTTCATCATGGGTATCGTTTGCATGGTTTTCAAGGGTGCAAAAACCAACAGTGACGTCAAAATGTAAATCCAAGATGGCGGCTCTGATTTTTTTTTTTTTTTTTTTGTCATTGTTATCGTTTTTATGGTTTTCGAGGGTGTTAAAGCCGAAGTGGGCTCGAAATGTAAATCTACGATGGCGGTGCAAATTATACGTGAGAAAGAACTTCGTTCCTGACCGGGGTCCCCCGCCGCACACATTTTTTTTTTATTGAATCACGAACGAACTGGTTTTAGATGTTTGGCATAATGATGCAGTCCTTGATTTGACGCAGTTGGTTGCTGGGAACCTGGACAACAAAACTAAGTGTCTTGGAATATTCCTAGACCTTTCGAAGGCATTCGACACAGTCTCTGTTCCCTTACTTTTCGCTAAATTGGAAAAGATTGGTATAAGAGGTATCGCTCTTCAAATTTTTAAGGATTATCTCACCAATCGAACCCAAATGACCAAAATAGGTAACCTCCTTAGTGATGAGGAACTCATCTCTTACGGGGTGCCGCAGGGAAGCATCCTGGGTCCCATATTATTCCTAATCTACGTAAATGACTTGTGCAGAATGACTCTACCTAATACTAGAATCTTTGCATATGCTGATGACACAGTTATTATAGTTGATGGGTTAACTTGGCATGGCGTTAAAAATAGCGCAGAATCAGCTCTTACTAAAGTAATTAAATGGCTCAACCTAAATCTGTTAACGCTTAACTTTGACAAAACGTCCTACATGCCTTTCTCTATTCGCCAGAATACCGCACCAGACCTTACTTTCTCAATAATAGCTCACACCTGCTCACGGCTATCATCTCCGTGTCAATGTCGTACACTTACTAGAACTGAGAATGTAAAATATCTTGGTGTACAAATAGACGCAGGGTTACGATGGGATAAGCAGCTTAATGCCCTGACCTCCAGGACTATAAGACTGATACACATTTTTAAGTCTCTTAGAGAGTCTGCTAACCCTGACACTCTGAAAATGGTCTTCTATGCTCTGTGTCAATCCGTAATTGGGTATTGTATCACGGTATGGGGAGGCGCAACTAAAACCAGTCTAATCAAAGTTGAAAGAGCACAGAGAGCTATATTAAAAGTAATGCTACGTAAGCCCTACCGCTATCCTACAATACAATTGTACTCGGAATGTAAGGTGCTTACTGTCCGTCAGCTCTTTGTGCTCCGATCGGTACTAAAAAGACACGCTTGCGTCCCTCCTTCTGATCCTAAAAAACGTACCAACATTCCCCCAGGCACACAGCATAAAACATCGTTCGCCAGACACCAATACCACACTATTAGCGCATATATCTATAAAAAAACTCACAAAGACCTCAACATCCGCGACCTCAATAGATATCATGTAAAGTCTAAGGTGACAGAATGGCTACTTCAACAAGACTATTTACAAACCGAGTCCCTACTTACATACATTGCTTAATAATTATAACTATTTCTCGCTGCACACTCATAATTACACTCACACACACTCCCCATATACACATGGGTGTGTAGTTACATACATTCAAACACACTCTCCTACATTCTTGAGGGGTACTCCCCTCTCCTACTTTTTACTAATTAAATGTTTAGGAAAATACATCTATACCTATACTATAAGCAAGAAAAATACAAAAATAATTTATTTTATAGACACATACATGGCAACTGACACACTTCACAAACCAGTTTTTGATTATTTTATGTGATACCATATAGCTGATCACTGTCTCTTAAGATACAGGTCACCCTAGTTTAAGAGGCAGGGTTCACCCAATTCATGTACAGACCCTGTGGTCACAGCATAATTATGTAATACCTGTCTTTACTCTTATACCAGCCAGTTGTAATCCATCTTTTACCTAATTTTTAACCATAACAACAATAATGTATTCTCGTCTGTAACCTATTTGAAAATAAATAAATTTTATTATTATTATTATTATAATAGTGTACTTTTTGTTGGGGTTAACGATAAATTTCCCCTAGGATTCGAGTAAAACCACAGGCAACTGTTAGAAGATGAACTAGTTTAGGTACATTAGGCAGAATGTTAGCAGCTAATGCAATTGACCTCACATAAGAAAAGACACTTAGAATACACTCAAATAATAATATTATGTATTTTCCTAACAATATAGGACAGAAAATCGAAACAATCCAAGAAACATTCATAAATTCACTTACGACATCCAATCTAATTCCCAAAGACAACAAACTGTCTTCATCTCTATTACCGACAATGTTGCCACACTAAAATAATATTGAAATAGAAACTGCACGCAGTATTCCTGTGCCGATGACATCAACCTGCGTGCCTGCATCAACCAAGGCTAACCAGCTCGTAAAAGGGTTACTCGTGAGTTTGTATGTAAACGAGATGACCCAGACCTTATAAACTGTGTGTTTATAGATAGATAACTCATTATTATATATCAAGTTAAAGAGAGATAACTACAAAACAAATCTATATCTATAAAAAAGTCGGGTTAGTTACACCATTTATAACTCAAGCACGGCTGGACCGATTTTTATGATCTCAGATTTTTTGGATTTCTCTCCGCCCCGAATAGCAGAATAAGTATTAACACATCGAAAAGTTCAAGAAAAAAAAGTATGTGTGTGTATCAGCTCCGACGCGCGACTGGAGTTTACTCCTTCTCTTTGAGCATGCAATAGGCAAAGAGGGTAAATAAATGCATCGCTTAAAAAAATAAAAACAAAATCCATTTTTTAAGTGAAAACTTCTTTAGGCGCGTTGGGCATTTTTGAGATGGGAAAAAACAATTGAACCCGCGACACCGTTACCGACACCTCATTTTTGTAAACGCGATTGTGCTCTTTATTTAAATTACAAGTATTTTTACTTTAAATGTTTTGGAAGTACCTTTTTTTTTTTTTAAACTCGATGTGCTCTTTATTTAGATAAAGTTACGGACCAATGTTCTATACAAGTATTTTTCTTCCACCAAAGCGGTCTTGTTCAAGTTTTCACTTCTGTCGGCACTCCCGGAGTGCCACTGTTTTTTTTTTCTGTCTGTGAGTTATTCCAGCTAATCTCCGAAACGGCTGGACGGATTTTGACGGGACATTCACTGGCAGATAGCTGATGTTATTAGGAGTAACTTATTTTACCTTATAACCTATACCTTTAAACTTATTTACCTACATTTTATTTTAGAAAAATAATTATTGTCCACGCGGGCAAAGCTGCGGGCAGCAGCTAATAAAATTATGAATGTAGTCTAATGTGCCTGCAACAATTTAATAATTAGTCCATATGTAGGTACCCTTCAACGAAGGTGGGTAGGTTACTTTTGCAACGTATATTTGATTTGTCCGAGGTTTTCCTTGCAATGAGTTAAGTGTAAAGCTAAGAGGCCAGTTCAAAATGAATTGAAACTGCTTTTACTGAGCTAAAAGAAAAATCTTCAGAGCACTTGCACTCGCTCTCTAAGCACTTTTAACATATCTGTGGAAAGATTGATAAAAAGCTTCGATCATGAAAAGAAACAGAAATTACTTTAAAATGGAAAAACAATCTTAAATAAAAAACTACAAAGTATGTCCAACACTATTTCAAATTGGTTGAAAGGAAAATTTAGAACAGCTCTAAGTAGCTTAAGATTTCCAGATTACCTAGATATCAGAAAGTCATTGACAAATTATTTATTTATTTACGCTCCCGCTCCCTTTAAATTTTTATTATAAAATGAGTGGATATTATGCCAAAAACATCAAAGAGTTCGAAAAATCTCAATCAGGGTAAACACCCAAATTTTCGCCATTCATCGTCAAGAAATGTAATAAAACGGTCGAAGAGTTTTGACCGTCGTCGGCCGTCAGTCATCGCTGTGACCGCATTCTACTGAAGTTTCCTATGGAAGTGCTATTTTAGAATAACTGAGAACAGGGACATTGACCTCGTCACGACAGTATTGTGGTTATTGACATTCGTTAGATGACCAGAAGACACTTTAAAAATTTAAATGTCACTTTTCCCGAAATTGAATGTTTTGACTCCGATCACTCCGCTCAAGATTCTTCTCTTTTCGATGTCACTTAAAGTGAATTAGTAGGTCTTCTAAGCCCTACTTTTAAGAACTATATGTAGGTATATTGTTTGATTCAGTAGAGTACCACGGATGACAGGTGTAATCTACCTCTCTGGCACGAATTATGTTGATAGCACATTTTAATAAAAACCTTGCAGTTTTACGATTGTTGAGATGTCCGAAGCGGAGACAAGAGATGTTTTTAAGCTAGGGTGTTTCTACCGAAGCTGTGCGGAGATACGTCCTGGCTAGACTGGAGCGGAGATGTGTGCTGGCTAGAGCAGAATTGAGCAAAGTGCGGCGAGCGTTGGTTGTTGACCGCTCACTGCACGCTCACATCTCTTCTTATCTCCGCTGCGCGCTGTCGTCAGCTTGCGAGGCATTGCTCACATCTCCGCTTCATATAAATATCACTATCACATCTCTGCTCAGTGGTCTTCACTGAAGCTGCAGACGAGATGTGTGAATAACGAAATTCTATTGGTTGTTTAGAACACATCTCTCCTCTCCTCTCGACTCCGATTTGGTGGAGTTCGGGCCTTAGACATGTGCTACTCTATACCTGCTTACCTCAAATCTATTGTAGCAGGCTCTAATAGGCCATAATATCTACATGATTTAAAAGCATAGCAGTATTTGCTCGCTGATTATTATCAAACATGCAAACGGCCTTCAATGCAATCTTTTTACCAAATATTTTCTGCCCTGCGTTTTCCGACATTTTATCTAGCCTCGTTCGACTTTTTACAGCTATGACTCAACTGTCCCTTCGTAAATGTTTTTGTTTGGAAGACGACAGTCGTCGGACCACTTTAAGGAATGAAATATTTGTTTTATCAAGCCGCTTTAGGGTGCAACGCACTCAGCATAATACATACACATAGAAGCGAGTGCTTTTACACATTTACCGAAACACTTTTCTCGAGAAATTTTAGACATGGAAAAAGACTTTAAGCCAAGAACGATACATCTAGAAATACATCTAAAGCACTTTTTCTTAATCCCCAGCTCCGAAAGTGAACCGATCAGGTGCTACGGGAGACAGGTTATCGCTCTAATAATACATTTGGCAAGACTAAACCAAAGAATTAGCGACAGATTAGTCGCGGACGTGTGATGGGTTATTTTTGTCAGTGAAGTAAGGTTGAGGCCGGGTGTTTCACGAACAAACACAAACGCGAATGATTTGATGTCTATAGTCTATGGGCTAACACTAAACATTTGAGTTTAGAGGTGTGGTGTGGAACGATGCGGTGGGAACTTCCATTTGTTTTACCGCTATGTAAAATGAGTGAAGAGGATATTATGCAATTGCAGCTTTCGTGATCCTGACTCTAGAACTGCTGATGCATACAGAGATTTGTTGAACCTGTTGTGTTTTCATTTAAACATTAAAAAAAAACAAAAACATTTTTTTTTAAGCTATTGCATAGCTTTTATCGCGGGCTTTGAGCGCGGCGACTGAATCAAGAAATTCCGTCTCATCATCCCGAGTGTAGCGTTGACAAATAGGAAGTATGGAGGTTACAAATGCTATGCAATAGCTTTACCGCGGCAGTCCCCGAGTGTCACACGTTCTTTTTTTTTGTTTTGAAATATCGTGAGAAAAACCGGCATGCCTGAGAGATATATTTCTCGACGGCATGTGAAGCCAAGTCAGAGTCCCATAGGCGGCTTTAAAACTTAGTCTCTAACCACACGAAAAGAAGAAGATTTAAATATTCTATCAAAATCATTCAGTTATATAATTTAACTTGTTTTATAATATAATGCGGTATGCATGGTCAGATGGAATATGTTATGTCTTCTCAAATTAAAAACATTTCGATTTACAGTCAATCTTTGTGATGGAGAGAATTCTCTTTTGCTATGAATGCCTGCTGCTTGATACAAATCTGACAAATTGTTAATCACAATATAACTAACTCGATCGATCGTAACTCAAAAACGCTGAAAGTTACCTCTGAAAAATTACTTACGTCACAGGAACTTAAAAGTAAGCCAAGGATAAAACATTCCAACAATTCTCAGTATTGAAAATAAAAGAAAAAGTTTTACTAACATACACAACTTGTAAGATTGGGCCATGAAAAATGGGTTAGTGTGTTGGTCGTAGGCAGAGACGTAGGCGTCTGACTATTAATACTCGTGAGATGTTCAGATTTTTACACAGAGTTTATTGTTTCGCTTACTTTACGATATCCTAGCGTTTCATAATAAATCGCACGTAAAGAAACTGTACGATATGCAAATAAACAACAATAGCATACATACATACATACATAAACTCACGCCTTCTTCCCATAGGGGTAGGCAGAAATTACAGAACGCCACCTGCTACCATCCTTACATACTCCTTTTGCCTCGTTTACGTTCATACATCTGGTCGCACACGCACCTGGCCTTTCTGAAGAATATCACCAATAAGGTCAGTATAATGTTCTCCTACAGCGTCCCCTCCCGGCCTTTCCAGTCACTTGTAAATACATTTTTTCAGTCGCCTTTCATTCAACCTCTCAACATGACCAAACTATCTCAGCATACCCTTTAAAATTTTTGTCAAATTGCATTTCAACAATTGTATCTCGATGTAAAACCCTTTAATTCATGGCAAGAATTACTGGGTGACTACCCAGATGACGACTAAAACACATGGAAGATAAAGACATGCACCAACCCTAAATGAATTTGGATAAGGGCAAAAGAATGATAATGTATTGTAAATCACCAAAACATACATAATCTATCTCATATTTTCCCAGAAAAAGTAACTATCCAGCAACTAGCAGCAACAACACAAAACCTTGTATTTTAAATTTTTAATATACCATCAATACTAGATAACAATATTGTCCCAATACTTCATCATAATTGACCACAAGCGCATTTAGCACAGACCAAAAGGCACACAATTATACAGCAGATAAAAACAATAAAACAAAAATATAATAAAAAGTGTAAAGTGCGATGTAAGAAATTAACAGGGGAGTGTGCCTCACGGCTGCATCAAAAGGGCCTAACAAAATTAGCAAAAAGCTATATATATTCACACACAGACAAAGGAGAAAGTTTATTGAGCCAAATGAAAGTTGTCCAGACACTGGAAGATAGTTTCACCCCACTGTACAAGTAGAAGGAAAGGACAAGAACATAATTCACATCGATACACATTCATGACGTTTAGTTTCTATGATCATAAATAGTATGATTATATTCATGATCATGGGAATGTTCACGGCTATGAAAACAGAAAAAGATAAAAAAGTGAAAGATGGACTGTGTAACGACGATATGGCTAGAAAAGGTGGTAGATCCTTAGATTATAGCTGAAAGAGATGCATCGAAAAGAAGAGATGCTGTATCAACACAAAATAAATTGAAATAAGGGCAGGAGCAGGCAGAATTATGAAATAAAAAAAAAACAACGTTAATCAATGATGACAAATCTAATCTGGTACAAAGTATATTTTTTTTTTATTAAATAACACGACAAAAAACGTACTAAAAAGTAAAAAAAAGGTGTTTTGATTAATCTGTATATACAAAGCGAAAGGTCACTCATTTACTCGCTGACTAAACAGATAAATAAAATTGTCATTGCAGTTGTGGGATCGTTCTGTGCAACACTTTTTAATCTATGAAGTCCCCTGACTGCAATGACAATTTTATTTATCTGTTTAGTCACCACCTGCCAGCCTGTGCGACCTTTCGCTGCAAAAAAATAGCCAGTGTCACTCGGGATGATGATTCTTTATTCCACCATAACTTTTAAATACTTGAACAGATTTGGATGTATCGTTAGAATCCTTAATTCTAACGATACATCCAAATCTGTTCAAGTATTTAAAAGTTATGGTGGAATTAAGAAGCTCACATGCATAAACGAACGCTTTAAAAAATCAAACAAAAAAACAACCGACTTCTAAAAAACAAAACACTACAAAGTGAAAAATAACTTTAATTTCGGAAGTCGGTGTCTTGGGTTTTGTATTTTCGTTTTTTGCCATCGACTTCCGAAATTAAAGTTATTTTTCACTTTGTAGTATTTTTTTTTTTGGAAGTCGGTTGTTTTCTTTTTGTAAAAAGTTTTATTTTTCACTTTTTAGTTGTGGTACCTACCCCACACACATTCGAATACCACTACCTGCTACCAGTGACAGGAACTTATCATATCATCTACATACTAAGTGGGAAAAAAATACGTATTTTGTAGCTAACTCAAAAACTGCCCAAGCAAAGTTAATAAAATTTATATGGGACCAATTTGAAAGTATACCCTTTCAAACAAAAAATAATTTTCAAAATCGGTCCACAAATGACGGAGAAATAGGCGGTAATACATAAAAAAAAAACAAACATACGCTACGAACATATAACCTTCTCCATTTTGGTAGTCGGTTAATAAAATAGGCATCTACGAGCACAATAGTAATCGATGAATAAAGAATGGTGACAGAAGACAGATTCTTAGAAGCTATTTGAATATGTCTAAGATGAGGTCACCGTAAGTTGCAAGGGCGAAAAGTACTGGGTACGATTTACGCAAATTCAAATTTGCATAACTAGAAGCTATTGATTAAAACTGCTCTGCATTTGCCCCATATATGTTTTGACGTCTAATAGAACTAATCTTCAAAGTTTTGTCGAAACATACATAATGTAAGTCATCATTCAATCATGAAGACCATTTCAACAAACCTATCTAATGCTAATTCTGTAACTTTGTCAAGACCTCTTGACAAAGTTACAGAATTAGCATTAGATAGCAAAATGAAGGAAACTTTTTCAGTAAATGATTATACTGATGTCCCTAATGCTCAATGAATGAAAGAAAACTGAATGACTAACGGTGAAGGAAAACGGCTTTATACAACCTAGGCAAATAACGACCTAACACCACCTTGACACGCAATAAGCAAGCGTGATTGATCACGTCATTGCTCGTGCCTTCCCTGTAGGAGAAGAAGTCTATGCCATGCATGATCAGCCTACAATGTTCCCACTGCTGGGACCAGTGCCTCCTTTCTGTGAGAGGGTAGTAATCCGCCACGCGGACGCTGAGTATGTTGGCGGACTCATGTCTTCGAATTTTTGGTCCCAGGACATGCCGGTTTCCTCATCATTTTGATAGCAGTATTTGCTATACAATGATCCAACTCAAGGCTGATATAATAATCATTAGAACAACTACGATTGGTAAGCGTAACTACCCATCTTTGGACATACGAATCGTGTGGTAAACAATTAGTAATACTATTTTAAATTAACCCAGAACATTGGAGAGTGCCAATGAAATGCACCACGTAGCTACAGACGATGATAACTAAAAACAGCAACCACAAATAAGTATTGTACATCAACATGCTCAAACATCACAAAGCTACGACAACGCGATCCCGATACCAACATTATAGTAATTCTTAAAAATAGCCCAAGCGACGTAGGCGTTGTTGCTGACGGTACTTTTCTATATAAATAACTTTATTTATAAAACATTCACGTCTTTAAGTAGATACAAATTCGACTGGACGTGTGCAATAGGATTATGATGTCGCATGCAAACGAATTTATGCTCTGTAACATTTGTTTTAGATGTTGTAATCGTTTGAAGGAATGTTAGTTCTGCGGCGGGATGTGTGGATTTCCTAATGGGGTGATCAAATATAATTGGCGATAAGTTTATTTTGATTGCTACTATAACAGTTAATTCTAATATGCTATGTTATCTATTAATTTGATAGTGATCATTATTCTAGAAGATTTGGCTACATAGTTTATACGGAAGATTAGTCAATATAGATATGCTCCCATGCTAATACAGTTAGCCGTGTCGAACAGGGGCGTTTTAATAGCAATCTACATAAAACTACGAATCTCCATGGCTTTTTCATTATCTCTAAGTTTTGTTATACCACGGCATTACCACGGTGTTTAAAACTCTATAACATAATGATTGCTGGCACAATAAAACCGAAAATTAACCCGATTTCAAAGTTTACGGCAAATGCGTATATTTTACGAGTAGTGGAGCATATCTTCACGACTCTATTTATTGGTGAGACGCAGTTATAAACGCCTACAGAGCAATATCGTTGAGATTTATACCTTGTTCTGTCTTTTAGTAAAAGATGAAAGGCAATTGATGTATTTTAATTAACTCGAATTAACTCAAGTACCTGGGCGACCGAGCTCTGCTCGGGTGAAAATAGATAAACATATCGTCCAGGTATACAAACGCTGTATCACATTCCCGAGGCTGTAAAAATAGAGAAGACGAATTTTACCAGATATGAAACCTAGCTAGATTGATTTTTCGCCCCCGTAAACCCTTATATTGCAAAATTCATCGAAATCTTTAGAGTCGTTTTCGAGAACGGGTTTACAAAAAATATATATATATATATTGCTCGTTTAATAGTACAAGATATTACACCTAGAGATGGTGTTGCCTTCTTCAAAAGAAAAAAAGGTCTATGACATCTTTTACAACCTACTTTTTTGTGCCAATAAGATTGATTGTCTAAACTTTCAATACCAGCTATTGTGTAAATCTGTGTTTATTACTTCATTATGTGTTTTACCTACAGATAAACCTGCTCTTTACGATCTCAGTCACCCCAAAATATTTACATTTTCAGAGATAGAAGTTACCCACAACATATTCTTAGCCAAGAATGAAAAAAATTTCAGTTTCCAGAAGATTGTGGGTTGAAATCTGTAGGCGGAACATTCCCCTGCTGCATTACATTATCGAATATAATATGTTAGCCGCTTCAAGCGCCACATCATTTATTTTCAGCGCTCACCTTAGCGTCAAAATATGAATAATAGTGCTTCCAATTGTTTCACGTCTCGTAATACAATATATCTTTGCCAAATAGATGTGACCTTTTGTACCTTTTGGCAAATTCTTAATAGAACACTCACGAAGTCATGATAAACAGTATGAGAGGTTCTTAGAACTCTCTCATTCATAGCCACAGATTCGCATGTAGGTCAGTCGCAAATAGCAAGTAACGCGTGACAAACGTTATTCAAACATTGTCGAAATCTTGGAATGCCACAGCTGCTTCAAAGCAGTCACAAAATTCATAACAAGCATGCCAAATATCGGGTGAAAAGGAGTTTCTCCTAAACTTTTGGCCATGTGAATGGATGAAATTAGATGATACGGATCATGTACGGAACGGAAATGTTTTTCGTTTTTGTATTATGACAAACGATCCTACATTAGTCACATTGCTAAAATTATAATAATTAGTTGTTGTAAGAAAATATTTTTAGTTAGAAAGCATGAGAAGGATGGAATAAAGAATACATTTTGCATCTTAAAAGACAGAACTGGAACCATAATGTTCTAGTGCTATATCATAAGTATCTTCGATTTATTGGTTAATTACATCAAAGAGGGCTAGTTTTTATTTTAAACCTATTTCTTCTGGCAACTTTATAAGTACGCCAATGTTTCTGTTAAAACTAATATCTACAACTCACATTCAAAATATATGTCAAGATTACTGAAATAGAACTAACCAGCCACAATATGCCACGGCTTGTGCTGGATTTTGGCACTAATTTACTCGCCCCTGTTGTTAACTACAATGGTTGGCTAATCGTCTTAAAAGCTTACTATTAACCTGAAAGCACTGTCTCTCATATATATTCCAGAAAGCATCAGAACAGAATCAGTTTGCAGAATGATTCATGTTGAATGCATTAGAATATGTCAGCTAAACGGTGTGACATCGGATAGAAACTGCAATGTAAAATGTGAGGTGAACACATTCTCTAAGCCACATCTATTTATTATCTAAGAGGCAATAAAAACTTATCACTCGTGTAAATGCGCAGACAAAGACCAATGTATACCAGACGACGAAGACAAACAAGAAAATAACACAGACACAGCATAGCTAGAAATATCTTACGATAGGTAAAACATGCAATAATAGAAATGAGATGAAGGAAAATAACGAGTCGTGCATCGACCTCGAATTTTCTAACACTTTTCGTGTATCTTATACACGATTAACTGATGACGTCAGCGGGATCAGCGCGGGGGCGGATGACGATAGGATCAGACTCGAATCAGCTGTAAGAGATGGTGAGACCGATATATTTGAAAGCAAATTGCGCATGTGTATAATTTATTATGATTTCCACGAATTTATAACAAATGATACCGGAGGTAACATAATTCGACTTAAAGATTGATGAAAAGAGTTCAGCGAAATATGGGGTAACAGTCGGCTAAGTGCCGTCAATTTGCAGAATAATAAATAAAACTAATTTAGCGTTATTTATTGTTCTATTAATTGTTGCCGACGAAGAACAAAAAGCATTAAAAGTGAAAACGTAAGAAAAGAACAGCAAAAATGTCCATGACAAAGACTTGTGGCAAATGAAAAGTGTTTGGCACGAAAAATAATAAATTGAACTGTACTTGCTTACTAAACATCCAATTGTTCATTCCACAAGAATTATCATTTTACGATAATTTAAAATGAAACTTTGTAAGCTTTGAATGAAGGTATCTAGGAGGAGACGAGCTGGCCGTCGGCCAGGCGACAGAGGGTAGCGCAGCGTTTAAAATTGAGGGGCGCCGGCGCCGTCGCTCCGCCAGACAGGGAAATAATTCAAATGAATCGCCCTACCACTCAAAATTCAGCAATAAAGTTTTAATAAGTTTTGTCATGTTTGGATAAAACTATAGCCATTTACTAAACATCATTATTGGAGAGCTAAAAATCTAGCCGAATAAATTCTGATTACTCGAATCGAATGTATTATAAGGAAAGTCGTAATGCTGGGAAAGTTTAAAGCACCGCACTAACTAAAACCGGGAAATATTAATAACTATGGTAACAATAAAAACGTGCTAAATCTTAATTGGTCTATTTGGAAGAGTTTTGCAAACACTTTGTAAAGAAACTAAATTGTACCAACATGCAAAGTTTTACAATTTAAACTAAAATTGTTTGATACTGTTTATCTAGCTCAAAATTGCCCACGTTTTTAACATGAAGCGATGCGGAAAGTGTTCTTGATTTACTTTTATTTATTTCGACTAGTGATGCAACTTTGGACCTGAATTCATTCCGCTGGCATTGAGATCTTTTTCTCTTACCTGATTACATCTAATCTCATGACGTGGCTAGCCAAAACTAACCCCGTACAATCTGCCTGCTGATTTGTTAACATCGTTTTGTTTGTAATGTAATTAATTAAAATCAAAGCAGACTATCAGTGGATTAACTTGAAGGTTAGATAATATACAACTTTGGACATTTATACCTACATTCACAGTGTTTGCAAACTTCTACAACAAATTCATGTCACACTTAACGATTGATAGCAAATTACGAGCGAACCAAATTTTTACAAGAAAGTTTTTGTTCAAATCAAAATATTAACTCCCAAGTCCATCCACTGGAATAATCCCAATTATTCAGCCCTCATCAACATTCTGGCACACATCCGCTAATTAAGTACAAACATGTGATTATGAATCAGTTCTCTGAACCATCGATGATTTAATGTTCAGCCTACCGACTGCACTTCAGTTAAAAATAACGCATGAACGTGATGAAAGAGCCGCCAATGTCATTGTTATATCAGACGATGCTCGTTTTGAAGATGATATCAAATTTAAAGTGAATATGTCAAGATAAATACTCAAAGAACTTTAAGTGCCAAATGTGAAATGTATTAAAACCTTGTTCTGATGAAGACATCAAAGCCAAACGATTGTTTATAAAGGTCGGCACAATTAGAAATGACGGTGAGCTAAATGAAAGAGGCTGATATCATAATTAAAGATAATCTGTCACTAAGAAACTCCAAGAACGTTAAGTGACAAATGTGAAATGCAATCGAACTTGTTTTAGGGGTGACATCAAACAAGTGTGTAAAAATACAGATCGTCGAAACAATTACAATTAGAGGTGAGCTAAATAAAAGTCATTTAAGACAAACAAAATTAGGAATGATCACACAACTGACGAGAACAGTAATAAATCATTAGTTACTCATCAACTTTATCAAAGTTGTAAGAACACCAGCAAAGTACAGATACCTGGGAGACATCAGGTAAAAAGTGTTTCTATGCGAGAGAGGAACCCAAATACTGGTTAATTACCGCATAAACTATCAAAACATCAGAGTCAGAAACACATCTAAACCCAATAGAAGAACACAACATCCGATACGACCTTGCCAACCCACCAAAAGTAGACCAACTACGAACGATAAGTAAATTAGAATAGAAATTTCGTAACACGGGAAGCGTTCGTCATACGCCTACCGATCCGGCAAGGTGGATGATCTCACAGGTTCACTGTTACATGCATCTGCACGTTTCATTAGCAACGTTTGTTTTGGCGACCAAACTGATTCTTTAAACGATCATAAAACATTAAGAGATGCGAATGCTACTGCTGGAAGTGACGATGAAGATGTAAGTGGGATGGAATTTGTTAAGTATGAGATTTTAGAGGAGTATCCAGTTAAATTCTTGTGTGATAATTATGTAATACTAACAGTTGAATAAACTGCTTGTCATCTCGTACTAGAGTGCCAACTAAATATAACAGCTCCTATGATACTTGTGGAAAAGGACAAACAATATATATGGTGGTATATGAACAGTTGCGATTTTGCAGCAACATGCAGTACCATTTGGATTTGAGGCCTTGTAATATTGACTAAACTACGATGACAGACAAAGAAATCTAAACCTGCTAGCATCAAACCCAATCAAAAATATGTTACGGCAGAACACTAGGAAAATATATAATAACAGACTAATTGTTTATGGGTAGGTTATTGGTAATGACAGAGACAATAGAAATGAATACAGACATTGGTTTCGTGCGATTCATAATATCCAACCAGCAATTTTGGTACAGACAAAACATCAAATAATCCGTACTTGAAATGGAAACAGAGCGTTACTAGTAACTGACGCATTCTACAGGCCATGAAGAAACTAAAAGTATTTCACATTTAGTGAAGCTGCATCTTGATTGACAGTAACACACATGTCCCCGATAGTGATTGACGTGGTGTCCATGCATACACCGCCTCACGAATTATCACTTTTGGCATACCACCAAGCTCTAACTTCTGTAGCTAACTGATAGTCATAGCGTAGTGATTTAGCTCTGTCTACTGCATGGATGTTAGTGTCATCAAATATGTATTATTAACGTCTTTAATTATACACTAGCTTCTGTTCGCGACTTCATCCGCGTATAATTTCTTCTTCCTTAGCATCGCCCGCCTGCGCTGTTACTTCGTTTTCACTTAGAGATCTTTCGAACTTTTTTACTTTTGCTCGGCTCCTAAGGGTCATAGCGTGATGATAATCAACCTTGATTATGAAACTATTTCGTTGGATAAGGATTAATATCATGATATGAATAACTTCATCTTTCGATTGTACCCATGTTTTGATTGACTAATTTGAACAGAAAACGGTTATTGTGACTTAACTATAATAGACATATTGCCTCGCGGACTTTTTTGTGGGTAATGATGAGTACTATGATTATGTAGTACATTATTTTATGTATCATCAATAGTTTTCGCAGCCTGACTTTAATAGTCAAATTTTTGATACCTTGGGTAACATTATTGCAATTTTCGCAGGGATTTCCCATTAAAAAATATATATATATACACTCATGTTACTCAATGATAATGTAGCTTTTTAAAGGTGAATTTTTTTTTTGAATCGGTTAAGTATTTTTTGAGTTTATCCATTACAAACAAACAAACATACAAAAAATCAAATCTTTTCTCTTTACATTTTTGGGATGTTTGTGAATGTGGGATGAGTTTGTAGCTACATAAAATAACCTCAAATGACGATACATAAGTACGTCAGGCGCAACCTGGAAAGTCAGTCCTGCCATCACCTACTAACTAGCTTATGGCATAAGTTATTTTCACACAGTACGTGTCACGAGACGGGTGCCGTCAGTTGGGACTGGTCATCTCTTATCTGCCAGGGCTTATTTTTAATCTTATATTTTCAATTGCTTTGATTATTTTTTGTACGTTGTTCTCACATATAGAAGCAACAAGAATAATGTACCCAGGATTTTGTAATATCTATTATTTAAAAGAGTTTTCTTGGAGTTTCTTACCCGTTCTTCTCCATAGAGATCTACGTTTTGGAATGGGCAACTAGCTTCAACTTTCTGACTAACTGACCGATTCTTTGACAGTTCAAAAGTGCCTGTAAATGGTTTAATTGAAATAAATGCTTTGCGTTTGAGTTTGAGAGGATAAGAAATATTCGTAAAACGTACCAAAGACAGGAGATAACTATTCATAATAAAGGACCATTAACTTTAAATATCAATGCAGAAACTTGACAATCATTTGACTTTTAAATACTGACCTACTACTACTCTATTCATGATTAAAGTACTAACAAAACTCACAAATGATTCATAAAAAAAAACAAATAAACATCAATCAACCTTCTAATGAAGGGGGAAACGAACATATCCTCAAAACATAGCGTGACTACTACCAATGAAGCTCCGAAGAAATTCGATAATGTACTGATACGGGAAGCTATAACCAGGTAAAGTGAATTGGCCGTATAAAAGAATGCAATTGGTATTACTAAAAACTACCACAGTGAATAAAAAACTCCATGAAATAAATATTGCTGATTTAGAAAGAAATGAAAACCGTGAGTGAGTGCCGACTGAGGTGAAAACTTGAACAAGATCGCCTTGGTGGAAGAAAAATAGGTACTTGTATAGAACATTGGTCTGTAACCTTATGTAAATAAAGAGCGCAATCGCGTTTGCAAAAAAAAAATCTTCCGAAACCTTTAAAGTAAAAATACTTGCATAGAACATTGATCCGTAGCTAAATATAAATAAAGAGTATAATCGCGTTTACAAAACCTTTAAAGTAAAAATACTTACATAGAACATTGATCCGTAACGTAATATAAATAAAGAGCACAATCGCGTTTACAAAAATGAGGTGTCGTCATGGTGTCGCAAAATCAATGGTTTAGTCCCATCTCAAAAATGCCCGACGCGCCTAAAAAAGTTTTCACTTCAATAAAAAAATAATTTGAATAACAAAATCAAAGTAAATCTATGAAATATTAAAAGAAAATACTATTAGGAAAATGCGTAAGTTTCAACTATTAATTCTAAAGTTTTGGACTGGCTCTTGTGGCGACGCCTGGGTCCCGGTCTGTCCAGTATTGGACGTCTTTCGGCTGATATGATGATAATGATGAAGATAATAAGACGCATTCGCAACTTTAAATCTATTTTCGCCAACAAGAGATCCACCAATTCTGTTAAGTAACAAACCATAAAGCTTTAGTACCATAAAACCGCACTCAGGAACAACTAGAGCAAGGCAAAATATCGTCAACATAAACAACAATATTCAATAACTTAGACCTTCACTTTTCCAAGTCATCACACACTATCTTGGCCATGAGAAGCCATCAAGAATTCCCTATCACTGGGAGGTGGTGGGTGTTGTGACGTACATGGAAGGTAAATTATGAGTATTCAATTTTCCACATGATCGCCCAACAAGACGTGTTGGCGAAACATTAATGGAACTTACGTGGATGAAAATGCTGTGTTATGATAAAAATTTTGCCTATCAATATTTTCTCGTTAGTGTGCTTTGCCGCAATTTTGTTTTAATAAAGATTAAAAAAGAATGCCTAAATCTTTCCTTTCTGTAGAAAGGAAAGATTTTGTTAGGCATAATTTTTCGAAAGGACGGATTAAAATTATTATGTTACCAGAAATATCATTTTCTCAAATACAACTTTTTCAGTCATAAAAATAAAATCCTTAGATATATATATTTTAACTTTTTTCTTAAAAAATACCCAATTAAACCTCGAAATCACATCTAAATCTGCCATCAGAAATTGAAGCCGTAACTTGACTTTTTAACGATACAGTACCAGCTTAAATTAAGCCAAAATCACACCAATTTCTCACAAAATAATCACGCTATAAATAAGGCCTTGTCGCCACCTCAACGAGCAATGATTCAAAGTGTTTCGCCAAAAGACTAACATCATTGAACCTGATCAAGCAGTAAATATAGCCCAATCTGTTTGTTTATATGTACTGCTTGCAATTTGTTGCAAACCTGCAATTTGGCAGCCACTGGCGGAATTTTTGCGATGTGATGAAATCTACAAAAACGTAAGAGAAAGACCAGAACGTGAACGGAAATTGCAACAGATTGCTGTTTGTTTTTCTGCGTTTATTTGCATATTTAACTTCTGTTTCATTTGCAAAGTCAAAACAGTTTAAAACACTATAAACCATAGCAGAATAGCAGGGTGGTACTGGGCCCGCGTGGTGGATTACGGCTCACTGTCATTTACACTCGCCTGAGTCCAGTGGGAACTATATATATAGGCTGATTATGGATCTTTTTTTCGGCAACGAAAACGTGGAAAGTGTTTGCCTCACCAGAAACAAAGGGCCACCAGAAGCAATACCAAGCTTTTCCTATATTGCATTACAACAAAGGGTTCATCATAACGGGAAATTCTACAGCAACTGTCTCCCATCTAACATGGATCATAAAAATAACGAACACGTCACAAAACATTTCTGGATCACGATCTAACATTCCAGATTTCACCAGACTAGACGTTACGAAGCTTTGAATCACACGCTCTCGGATATCGATATTGTTCCAAAATTAGGAGCTAGTTCTAAAATTATTCGCCGATACATAACAACTGCATGACCCACCTGTGAGTTCTGTATTCGAGAAACGATAAAACTGACTGACGTCTTAGCAAATCGATTGGAAATAGGAACCGGGACCTGACGTGCGTTTTAACATAGCTATAGCTAAAATGTCTATACCAATAGCATCATAAACGGTTGTTTGTTTGAAGTCACGCACTGTTACAACGTATTGAATTTTAAAGATGTAATAAAGGTTGTAAGAGGCTAAAATTAACGATATAACAACTGATTTTCCACAGTTACGTTCGTGGTTAATTAAATCTAAGTATAATGGAGCAGTTTGGTCATGAATACACAGCTGGTCTGAAACTGCACGGAAATATCCCTCTTCTAAATAAAATCAATTCTTTTTCTACATATTTGGTTTCCTAGGAAAGCGTTTCCGCCATGTTACAACAGCCGTCATGAAAATCTGCAATTTTTACCAGTATTTGACATTAATGTGTGAAAAAACGGACAACCGCTGTGTAATCGTTTAGGGAAGGGAAACCAAAGCTGTACCGAGTAAAACTATACGATGCATTAAAGCTTCATTTCTCATGAGTCATGAAGAAATGGTACATAGTAATGACGGTCATATCATTAAATATGATGCGTCAACTTTTGAGTTTAAAGATGCATAATTAGTACCTCATAAAACTAGTAACGGTAGACGGAACTACATTGCACATTGGTCTTAGAAATAACTGAATTGTAATCACATCTATGGAAGCCCAAAAATACTTTGTGTGTAAAACACCACTACATTTGCTTATTTTATCGTGAAACTCTTTTTTGTGTAACAACTTTACCTGGTTTCGGTTTAGGTGCTGTTCAAATTCGTTTATTTTGAACATCTGCCATTACCTTTTGTTTATTTCAATCGGAAATGATCCGAGAAGAAAGTTTTCCAGGAGTTTCTGCTGACTTTGAACCCCGAAAATAATTTGTGATAAATATTAACCAGAAGTCAACAGTAATTACAAATATTATCACTGAGTTTTATGGACTATATTATTTTATTGGCTTCAAATAAGTACATAGCGTTCACTGCTACAACGAGTGCGTACGAAACTGTGAAATGAGAAAGAACAGTGTTTTCGATTGCTTAAATTGGATGAAAGACGAAAACCATTTGACATCAAATTATTTTCGCCTTCCCTCAATTATTAATATAATTAATATCGTTTACCACTCACCTTGCAATAACTGAATAGTCGCCTGATACTCTGCTAGCTTCTCGTCCACGTAGCCCTCTTGCGACTGCTGAGCAATGATCTCCGCAGTAGAAGGTCCTCGTTCCTCCTCATCCTCTTCATATATCATGGGTCGCGGCGGCGGAGGCGGCTCCAGAGGCACTCCCGCATAATCGTACTCCCGAACCGGCTCGTAAGGCGACGAGTAATAGTACTCCGGACTTTGCCCCAATATCGGAGACATTGGATAAGGAGAGATGGAAAAATGAGAACTAGGTGAGGGAGAGTGCTGTCGTAAATTGTGAGGAGAGTGTAAAGGTCGAAATGGTTTTGGGGATGGATGGACTGGAGGTGGTGTCACAATAGCTGTGGAGTGCCTGGGTCCTGAGATGAGAGGGGGTGGGCTTGGGGCCCATGGTGAGGGGGGACGGTAGTTGAGGGGGGAGGCGGGGCCCGGGGGCCGCGCGCGGCCGCGTCCCGGCTGAGACATCTCGCGGATTGATTCACGTCAACCCGGTGTCACGCCACCATGTGCATCGCTGGAACAAGAGAAAAGAACTGTTAGGACAGAATTCTTCAAAGAGCAAGCGAAAGCATTCATAAATTACAAATCCATTACAAATACGAAAACACATTAAAATACGAAATACCGCCACATAAAGGGCTCAGTAGATATCTATTCCTGTTCGTTTTCTCCAGTCTATTTCGAGGTGTTCAGAAGGGGTTACGACCCACATTTACACCGCTATATACAATACTCACGAAACAGATGCCCCAATACTTTTATTATGTACAAATGGCTTCTTAAGTGTATTTATTGAATCGTGATAATGCTGGAATGTCTGTGTATTGAAGAGTTCGAGGCCGCTGGGAGAATTTCGGGAGCATCAGCTAATCTCTTGCCAAATATTATACAAGGCTTGGAAGAGAAAAACAAAGTGAAAAACAAAAACATATGTAAGTGTCCATCACTCAGTTTTTATGAAGCTAGAACTGGCTAGACATCGAGTTAGATAACAAGACAATGGGCAGGTAATACCTACAATCTAGATCTTTGACATGCCTTTCTCATTCGATTTTAAAACACATTCCTGTCATAAACTTGTCGTTGCCAACGTTAATTCTAAACCTAATGAACAAGTCGTTTCCTAATTCTGACTCATGTGACTCGTTGATTTAATGTGCACTAAAGGAAACAGTAACATATTGGGTGCGTAACATCTCTATTTTTGGAGATTTTTGGGCATGAGTTGAAAATTCTATGGTTACTCTGACAGCCTTACCATGCTCGGATTGAACGGTTAGTCTAAACATAGGCGATCAAAATAAAAGCTTGCAAAATAAGCATATGGTGGGTACCTGCAAAAGTTAACGTGTGACGATAAATCATACAGTAAGTGGAAACGGACAGACTTAAACCATGACTATGGAGCTAAACCAGACATAACAATAACAATTATTTTATGAGAGAGATAGAAAATATTTACTCAGTGCACACAAAAGACACACATAAGCACAATTAAATGATAATAATCAACAAATTACATGAATATATATAAAAACAAGATACCAATTTACAAAAAAGAAAAAACATACGCCTCATGCATAACGTGATAAACTGAAACCACAAAGATATAATAACTGGTCCAATTACATAATCAAAACTGCGTCAAGCAGTAAAATTAAAAAATAAACCCAACATGTAACAGCCGAAAGTTATCATCAATCTAACAAGATGGACGTATCAAATATAATATTTTCTAATACATATAAATAGTCAAACCATGGAACCTTGACGTCGGCTGCACAGTGCAATGGTGATATTTTGAAAGACGTAACTGTTGAATAAATTATATTGGACACAAGCCAATGTCAGGGGAATGAAAAAACTGTTTAGAAACAACGTGCTCGTGACAAGAAAACTAGAACAGTTTGTGTGAGAGATCTTTGGGGAGTCTAGACCGTGAAACACTTTTTGCATACACAACCTGTTTCCAAGCTGATATTGGTTGAAAAAAGTGGGCGTTGGCTGCTAGTCGGACGCCAATATCAATTAAGAAAACAGACCAAGTACAGAACATTTGGCTAAGGCAAAAGATCTAAAGATGTAAAAAATCTTATAGCAAACAAGAACCGCATGAACAGACTGTGAGGACCAAAAGTGATCACGGTTCCCTTATTATCTTTTCCAAAATGAACTTCGACTTGGTCATAGGAAAATAGGAAACGTGATTTGTAGCGTAAGCAACTACAGTCTAAATCAATGAGCCTTAAAAGTAAAGCACCATGAAATGAAGAAAACAATGTTTTTACGAGTACTGAAAATATCCTTGAATGAAAACTATCATCAGAGTTTAAAATCATGAACTTTCCGATTATCAAAATAGTCAACGAACTTATACAAAGATGGCGTCAAAAATGGCCGTCAGCCAGATGTCAAAAAAATTACTCTGGGCAGTGCACGGGGTCTGGCTGGCCTCCAACCGTGCCAGCGTGTAGACCCCTTATGTAACAGCCTGGAGAAGCATGTGCCAACGATTGTTATGGTATGTTGAAAGTAATGTGGATGATCAACGACGACAGGTGACTCCGAATTAATAGGCCCTGTGACGTAAACATTGTTATGATGGGCCATTAACTGTTCAAATAAATAACTATTATATTTTATAGCTTGTAATATTTAATATGGCTCCCTTGGATAGTAGGTATAACTGTATGAAATATAGTAGCTATGAAAGCTATCTTTACCGAAAACTTCTTCTCCTCTTTTGAACTAGTGGTGACTCTAGACTAGAGAAATACTCGCAAAAATCAAATCATTTTAAAACTTATTTGCATGAACTTGACGAATTCTTTAAAATAATACACGTGTAGCTGGAGAACTGTAAATCTCGAATATTTATAAAAATGTGGTAGGCGTACGCGTGGGCACCCATCAAAGTTACAAAAAATATAATCAATAGTGTTTATGAGTTATATCATAGGAATGCACAAGATGATAAAGGAGAAGATGTGAATAAGAAATGATGGCCATGGTAACATACTTGGTCGGACGTTGTTTTCTCGTATGCATATTCTGCAAGGAATTAAAACTAACCAACAACAATCAACTAACCAACTACAGTGTTGATAATCTTCGTTAAAAAACCTTGACAATCAGTGATACACAGAGTGTACTGCAGGTTCACAAATTTTACAGTTATCTACTTTTATAGCAGTCTGGCTACAACAAAGATTCTTAATCTATATCTATCATCTGGCTCCACGCACAATACTACATTGTGTTAGCATACTCAAAAGACGCAACATCCTACAAATTAGACAACTTGTAGAGAGCTGCTTTAGTAACAAGAGAGTTGCTCCTGATGACTTATAACTCAACTCCAGTTTTAAAATCAAACTATTTCTTTTTTTTTCGTGTTGTTACTGTCTAACCTAGTTTCAAAATTTATGCCGCCCATGGGCCTCTGACTTGGCTTCATATGCCGTCGAAAAATATCTGACAGGCATGGTTTCCTCACGATGTTTTCCTTCATCGTTTTTTAAGCAAGTGCTAAATTCATACAACACACACATGTATCCGAAAAGTCAGAGGTGCGTGCCCTGAGTTCGAACTAAAGACCTATGACTTGCCAATCCGACGGTCACACCACTAGGCTATCACTGCTGTTATAAAAGCCGACTGCAAGATAAGCTACTACAAAATAAAAACTGTCTTCTAGGAGAATTTGCTACTCATATCACAAAATATCAAATATTTCCAAGAAAACCCTCACATTAAATTAGTGCTAGCATTTTCAAGCTCTGACAGGTCTAAAACCAGTTTTTCTAGATCTCTATGTCAATCTTAGCTGGAGTCAATACTCGGTCTAATATTGGCATCGCTTTCTACAGCGATGTGCCAGTGATATAATCGACGGAATTAGAACCAAAATCCTATCCAGATCATGATGTATGGCTAATTCTGTATCTTTTAACTTTATTACGTTTTCCTGACGTATTGTGGGCTGATTTTCTCTCGGCCACTGTCGTAGTTTGGAGGACAACGGTTTACATTTATCAATACTCTAGTTTAGCCCAGTGGTAACGGTCGGACTTACGAGTTGTAGGTCGTGGGTCATCACTACTGCTCTCAAAATGGTGAAGGAAAACATCGTGAGGAAACCGGCATGTCGTAGAACCAAAAGTTCGAAGACATGTGATATATACCAACCCGCACTGGGCCCACTCTCTGAGCCCCAGCCGTGAGAACGTTATAGGCTGATCATGCTAGTTCAGAAGCGGTTTTTGACCTTGGAAGCGGTTTTTGAACTTGGAACCATTATTAAGATTGCGAAGGTTTTGGTTTTTTATAACAATTTCGCTTCGGTTCGCGTGGAAGTCAACTATACCATTAAACAGCCTATGGCACTCGGCAGTAGTATAACTTTATGAGTGAAAGAATTTTTGAAATCGGATCAGTAAGTACTTCAAAAGATTACCTCTTACAAACAAACAATTTTACCTCTTAATAAAATTAGTTAAGAAGTGTAGATCGATCTACCTATCATGATCATCATCATTCTCTTGCCGCTATCCCATTTTATTGATTGATCTACCCAACTTTCTGTTAAATTACACAATCAGGTACAAGGTCTTGAAAAAATGTAATTGATTGGTCGATCGCCAATATGAGAGGAACAAGAAGGACGAGAAGATTGCAAGAGTAAATACACACACACAGACATTGTAGGGTGCACAACTCTAGTAGGATTTACGCACGTTAAAAATATAGAATTTCAAGTTATAACTCGATTGTTATAACTATGCGCTTGGAGCTGTCAAAATCGTAAGTTGTTAGTATTGAGTTCGACCGCCCTGTTAACCTCCTCGAGTACGGTCTACATAACTCGTGTCGTCTCCACAGTTGTCTTATTATTCGTTCATTTGTTATTGTTATTATTTAAATCAGTACCCTAATTGCGTAACTTATTTTCGTAAGCAATTATGCCTAATTTGTTTTATTTTGACAGTTCAACAACATTCATTGCGTTATTTACGTTGTTGAGCAGATTTTATTTTTCCTACTTAAGAAGCAATGGATTAGCAATCTGTTTCAAATCGAAACAGATTGTGATTGTGTTGTATTACGCAATTAGAGTACGGGTTATACTTTTAAAGCAAACTTTCGAATTAATTCTTAATTTGAACAAAAGTATTAAATATACGGCAATGTACGCTTTTATAATTTCTAACGTAATGATATTATCATGAACGTCCCGTCCCCGTCCATAAAAATAATGAATGGAAAAGCATCTTTATATTTTTGCATTCCTACATTAGGTATAGTTCCCTGTGATCGTGGTGCCGTGCACATCCACAATAATATCATCGTGTTAGAAATTATATAAGCGCACAATGCCAGAAGTGTGCAACATTATATTCAGCAGTTATTAGGTCAGTGACTTGACACACTGAATCACCCGCATGTTTTACATCTCGCACAATTATTGCATCAACTTCTCAACGCAGCCCAGTTTCGGTAACAGTTCAAAATGTAAAAATAATTTCATATGCAAAACGTCATCATTTTCAAGCGTTTTCTCAGAAAAACAATTTTACGTTTGAGTCTGCTTTTATTTTATTTTTATTACACTTAGCACTGGTTTGTTAATGAAGATTTATTACAAGTTTACCTATTTACCAAACAACATTTTCTTTTTGCTCTATCTTATAGATGTACCATGCAGGATCTACGTTTTCCTCAATAATCCTCAAACGCAAACAGAAACTTGATCTTTCAAAAGGTTTACGTACAGACATGACCATTCTATTGAAGTACTAAACAAGGCTCCATCATCTTGGTTATCGGAGATTCGTAGCGCTGCTACGCGACTATTGGCACAGAATAAATAATAGCTCTATTGGTTACGAAGTTTCAAACCTTGTGCAGTCGGCAAGCTACGAGTCGTAGGCGATTGAAGCAGAAAATATTGCAAAAATAAGTCTTTTTTATGATACGTATTAAGTTAATTGATTCAGGCGTGATCTTGCGGAAATCCATTATAAAATACAATAGTATTGCCGTATCGTGTTTCCACACCGAGCACTCTGTTCGCTCGCTCTTCTCTGCGTTCAGCGCTCGGTGTGGAAACACGCCGTGTGCGAGTTCGCGACAAGTCAATCGTCATCCTGAGGATACCTTGTTGAGAGGTGAAACACGTGTCGATTTCTTTCAGGGTTTTTTTTATGGCTCTGTAGAAATAGCTAAGCGGAACAGGTTACTAAATATATCCACGTCTATTGTATGATACGTATTAGTTCATATGACTAATCATGCAAACGTTCGGAGGGATTATCAGGAATACTAGTGAATACCTATTGTTAGTTTTTTAAAGAATAATGGAATCAACAAGCAAAAATACGAGTGATCCTATAGGGTTCCGAGACGAACTTAGGAATTAACTTAATATAAACGCTAAGGTATTTTGAAAAGGTTCATCTTATGACCATCAAACAGCATAGGTATAATACCAACAATAGAAGTTTCGTACTATAAATTTTTCATTCGTGACAGTGTGATACCCAATGGTATTGGTTAGTAGTAGTTTGGCTGACCGCCAGAGAGTAGGCAGAGCTGCTGAACTTCATTTTAAAATGTACCGAACCTTCAAAACAAAAATAATTAAAAACGAACGTAAATTCTGATTATTTAAAAACTGACCTAGTTGTTACAATTATATGTATAAATAAAAGCGATAGCCTTGAGTTTGGAACTGACATGGTTTTAGCAGAATGTGAAGTTTTTAATATGGCATTTGTCTCGATTCAGAGAGGTTGTGGCAAAATACAGTCTCACTCTTAATGAGGAAAAGTGTGCATACAGGCAAGAAACTATAAAGTTGTTGGGTTACAAAATTGAAAAGAATACTATTCGACCAGATGATGATCGCCTTAGTCCTCTATTGAACTTGCCCATTCCAACTGACTCGCGATAACTTAAAAGGACACTAGGCATGTTCGCCCATTGCTCAAAATGGATTCGAAATTTCTCTGAAAAGATTAGCCCCTTGACTACAGTTTCTGAATTTCATCTCGAAAAGAACGCTGTCAATTCCTTTCAAAAGCTAAAAAAAGATATAATGGGATCAGTCTTAACCGTCATCAATCAGAACGAGATATTCACCGTTGAAACTGATGTATCGGAACACTCTATTGCAGCTTCCCTGTCTCAAAACGGCCGCCCAGTAGCTTTTTTCTCACGCTCACTCAACATTTCCGAATGCCGAAATTCCTGAATACCAGACATAAAAAAATTGTAATAGAAATTGAAGCATAACTGAACTTGAAAAGAACGATAATGACCTTGAAGGACCAACGCTAGGTGCCAGACGACACCAATAACAAGATCTCTCAGAGTAACTGCAACTTGATATTAAAGGAAAAAGGCGACACATAGGAACTAAAACTGAAAACTTTCTAACGGACAAACAATTTAAAAAAATACAATAGCTTGAATTTCAAAGTGCATCGTGCTCTTTGAAATTCAAACCATCGTCAGTTTTTTAAAGTTTCGTACCCGAAGAGTGCCAAACGGAACCCTATTACTAAACCTCCACTGTCCATCTGTCTGTCTGTCCGTCCATCCGTCTGTCTATATGCGAGCTGTATCTCATGAACCGTAATAGGTAGACAGTTGAAAATTTCACAGATTGTGTATTTCTATTGCCGATATAACAACAAATACTAAAAATTAAATTAGATAAAAAATGTAAGGGGTCTCCATACAATTAACATTTGATTTTGAACATAAAAAATTCTAACCCTATGTGGGGTGTCATAATCTAGAGATCATTGAGTAGAGACCATTTTTTTTTAAATCTTATATGAACAAATGGTTTAAAACTGAAATTTTTCGCCGGTTATTAAAAAAAAAAAGTGTGGCACTCGGGGACTGCCGCGGTAAAGCTATTGCATAGCATTTGTAACCTCCATACTTCCTATTTGTCAACGCTACACTTGGGATAATGACGGATGATGACATAAAACAAAAATTAAATTATACGTAATTTTTGTTTTATGTCATCATCCGTCATTACATGGTAGGCGGAGTGGGGGGTGTTAGGTTTTATTTTCGTTACGGAATTTCTTGATTCGGTCGCCGCGCTCAAAGCCCGCGATAAAAGCTATGCAATAGTTTAAAAATTTACTGTTCCGTACATTTTGACCGCATAGGTACCTATTGCATTTTTCTATGAAACAGCAGATTTTTTTTTTAAATAACCGACGACAAATTTCAACGCTGGGGTATTCAGAATCATATACTGAATCCATGGTAACAGCTTTTGCATCGATGACCACATTGCATAATCAACAAATACTAAAAACGCCGATTCATAATATCACTACTAACGACTATTCCGAGCAAGGCAGATGACACGTTATTAAAACTACGTTAACAACCAAACTGTCAGTGGCAGGCTGTTTCACGCCAATAAACATGCCACAACCATAGGGATAGCACGTGTCGGATCAGGCGACCGTCTGTCGCAGTCTAGCTGCAGCCGCTGCATTGTACGCACGACCACATAAATCTAGCTATAATAATACCAGTCTATTATTGTCCCACTGCAGGGCAAAGGCTTCTTCTCATACAGAGAAAGCACGAGCATTGATCACCACGCGCGCTCAAGACGGGTTGGCGATTTCAGACTTATATTTACTATAAATCCAGGTTTCCTTACGATGTTTTCCTTCACCGATTTCAGTTATGTCCAAGATAAACTCAGAAAGTACATATGAATTGAAAAAGTCACATTGGTACTTGCCCGGATTTGAACCCACAACCTCGTGAATGAGAGGCAAGGATATATGCCAGTGACCTTGAGTGGTTAGCTTGCGTGTTTTGTACTGAGCTCACGCAACGCGTCGTACGTCCAGCCAGTAATAGGACTCGCCCATCAAGGAGCTGTCCCAAATTAAACGCATTATTAATTTATTATACATTAAACAAAAGGTATTTTAATAAAAACACGTATACTAAAAGATCAATAATTAAGTTAAAGTGGTGAAGATTTCTTAAAAACAAGCTTGATAGATTTTGCGTGTTTTTATCCGCGTTAGACATAACTTTACAAATTAATTTCACTATGTAATATAAACATAATCTAAAATATTCATATATTAAGTTATTAAGAAAATGCTCTAATTTAACATATATTTTTTCCAAATCATTAACACTATCCGTTTAGACGTGATCTTCAATATAAAATCATAAAAAGTCGGTTATCGTCGCCTTAACCACTGGGCCATCATGACATCTATCTATAATCTAGCTATACCTATAGCCTATTCCAAAAGCATCTAATGAAAGTGTAAACAAACTCTGTTCATGTTAAATTCTTACGCAATCACTCACTAAAGTAACACGTTCATCTTTATTTAGAAGGTTTCAACTTTTTATCTCACCAATTTTTCCAAAAATTACTGTTAGAATAACATTATGAAATTGTAATTGAATTTTTTTATCGGAAATTGAAGTAACAAAGTTAACCTCAATTGCCAAAGAAAAAAAAGGATTGTGTGGTTTTATGAAACCACGGTAAAATTGAAACTTCTATAGGCGCCGCCATATTGGCCTTGGCTGCTCTGACGAGCGCCTTTCACTTTATCCCTACTCCGCGGCCAACCGTCACGCGACATGCAACACACAGACGAAAACGTTTGAGACGATGTAATAAAAGTTGCACTTTAAAACATCTCTAAGGTAATTTAAAATTAGAATTTTTGGTACATAAAGTAGTAAAACAATCAAATCAAAGCACTCAATTTGTAAGTGCACTACAAAGGTACGTTTTCTGGTCCATTTGTTTACATCTTCGTCAGATTTTCGTTTGCAATTACATAGCGTTTTCAAAATCATTCGGAAAAGGCTCAACTCTCCAGAAGGAAGTAATTAAATCAATCATCCTTGATTCAATTACCCGCAATCACTGCAGTATAAAGTCTAAACAAAATACCTGGATAGACTTACCGAAAACAAAAAAAAATTGTTTTTAGAATCGTCATGGATCTTTTTTCATTTCTAGAACGAAACACCTATGAATCTACGACCTAATTCCGCGTGGTTTTGTTTGGATAGACAAATATATCGTGGGATCAAATTCAGTTTAGCGTTTGATGTATGAGATCAATAATATAATTCTGAGTACCAAGCTTGGACGATGCCAACGGTATGAGGAAGACTGCCCATACACTAATTGATCAATTGGTTGTATCTATGGAATATTTAAAAGGAACCTTGATGATTGATTCTCAACAAACATGAATCATCTTCTTGTAGAAATCTAAAAATTCACACCGTTAGGAATCTCGCGCACTATATGGCCACGACCACGGCCAGTAGTCGTAGCGACCAGGTAAATTATAGAAACCGATACTAATCGCGCACTTGGTCGCAACGGCCAACTAGCCACAGACCATACAACACCAGTAGATGGCCACGAATGGCCGGAGTCATAGCCGTCTAGACGACCACGACGTATCTAACCCTTTCAACGATGCATCGTTAAATCGGCTAGGTTCGCCGATGCCGAACAACCCAATTAGAAGATTTGTTACGAATTTTGGTCTAAATCTATTACTATAAAGTTATATGAGCTTTAGCCACCACTAACTACGCATATTAACCCGTTGTTATATTTTCCTTGTAATTCAATTAAGAAATGTTGTTAATGTATTTATTTGACATCTACACTCTTTGCAAGTAAACGATTCTGACTATGATTCTGAAACTTTTTTGCTAATCGACTTCAAGGCATTACAAATCCGCCACAGTATTTCCCAATCAATTCTACTCCTGTAAACTGCCACTTCTACATTAAGGTCAACGTCCTGCACAAATTCAAAGCAGATTCTTCTGGTAAATAGCTACCCCAGTTCGAAAGTACCCCGATACATAAGCATGCACATAACTGCTTCGACCAAAATACTCATCCAAAATGTACGCTCCCGTATTAAACTTTTGTTAGTAAACAAATGAAAGGGTGACTTTATTTACTGTAAACACGCACTGCTTATAAATCTCAAGTTAAAAGAATATGCTGAGCATAGAAATGCGCTATAAATCAAGTGTTTCAACATAGCATAACATAGCATCACGCCGGCATTCCCTGAAGGGCTAGGCAGCGGAGCACTTATATATAGTACACCCACATTTCGCCAGAACAGGCGGTAATTGCCATCAATCGGGCACAAAACCAAACTCCAGGCTGCTACTTACTAAGAAATTCCAGATGGAAAATCCAGTAACTCTTTGCCCGACCCGGGAATGGGACCCGGGAATGGAACCCAGGAACTCATGCTCAGTAGTAGCGCTCGCGACCACTAACCAACGAAGCAGCCATAAATCAAATGTTTTGTTTTTACGTAACCGGCTAAATGGGACGACCATACTATTTCAGGACTCCCAAAAATATGACCGAATGCTCTTTTCACAGTGTAAGCAATCATGCGTGTACGCAAGACTGCATTTAGATTTTGTTCAAAATTTCGTTTGGATCAAAGACCTACCCTCATTAGGTACTCCTTCATTTAGATCAATGATTTTGACACAGTATATATTCAGGCGAAATATCCTTTGCAATACTATGGATAAAGAGGGTGATTATTCTGGGTTTTAAATATGAGAATAGTAAATAACGAGGGTCACAAGGGACAATACATACATTACGTCACAAGTTAAGGGAGAGGGAGGGGGTCAATAAAGTGTGACAAGAGGGGTAGCTTCGTGACTTTTTTTTTTGTGTCGTAAATTATCAAATAACTTCATAACTTCTCCCGCACTGGGCGGAGCGGGTGGATGTGTCAGACTCTTACTAAAACCCACCCGTGTTCCTTCAGTTGCCTGTATGTTGCCAGGGGCCACGGTATCCCTTTTGGACTTTCCCCCGACCCCGGCAGGCATCGGCCCTAGCGGACCCCGTCAGTTCTGCTGACATCTCTTTGAGGTGCGGGTGGAACACAGCGCGCGACGTGACACGCATAAATGCAAAGTATTTAATCTAAACTTCAACTCTGACGAAAAACTTAAAAAAAGAACTGCCAATATTATTATAACTTTTTATTTAAAACTGCAAAATATGTGATGGATGACACACCAGGGTCACAAATGTGGAACAAATGTGAAAAGGAAGGAGGAGGGGCTCAAAAAATCATGAAATTCGTGTTCAATTATTTATAGATAGCTCCTAATAACCCCTCTTCCGCAATTTCTATTCACATAAATAAATAGACAGAAGTTCCCATAACATATACCTACTCTTCTTTCGCTCTGAGATCAGCATGAAAATTATCACAATTCGTCCGTATTGCAGATATTTCTCCGGAGTAATAATTAACGCTTGTTATCGTGTGTGTCAAGGTTGTATCTCATACATTAGATCATTTGCAATTCGGTTGTAATGAGTATGCATGACGAGGAAACGGAAATAACAAGGCGCCAATATTGTGATGCACGATGACTGCACTTTGGTCTTTTTAGCGTTCCGTGCCAACATTGACAAAATGGTGCACTTACGGAATCACTTCAGTGTCCGTGCATCTGTCTTTGTCGTTAATGGAGTGCTTTATCCAGTTGGTCGATAGTGCCCAAGCACTAGCGATCAATCCCTAATATGTATTCTGCATGCCTTTGACCTGCCAAGCCAAAATAATACCTTCATAGAACCTTCAAATTATAACTCAAAGCTACAAAGTAGGAGGTCTTCCCATGCATAAAACTGAACCAAGCCCAGCCAGAAACATTAAATTTACGACACAATCTACTAAAGCAGTTTGCAACAATACGTTGTCCTCATGAACATGCAAATTATATTCAGAGCGGCAACTTGATAGCATTTGCATTTAGTCACAGAATTTCACGACGCTATGAACAATAAAAGTAATTTCCTGGTTGCAGGGGCTCCTAGGGGCAATATCGATTAGGTATTTCTTGATATAGATGAGGTATTACATACCTACTATAATAAAGTTGCAACGAGGGTGGTAGACGCACGTGGGGCATGGCAAAACCAATTACCGGGACTCTGAAGCATCAAAGGGCCTCATTTGTTTCACATTACTCGTGTGTCGTGGTTTTTCCAACGGTTAGCCATGACTAGGTAAATGCTTGTAGTACCTATACCTACATGTCTGTCTGGATCTTTCTGTCCGTAACTCCTTTAGTAATGTGTTCCGGACTCTACTCGGAATTTTAACAAAAAATCTGTTAAATTTCATATTTTATATTTGTACGCCGTTAACGGCAAAACATAGAAATCTCTGTACCTATTTTATTTATAACACCCAAGTTTAACAAATAAAACTCTAACTTTGACTCTTCGGAAGACTAATCTATTATCAAAATGGTTTGGTTTGGTTTTGGTTTTGTTTTGAGATAGCTATACACATCCCAAGAACATTACAAATATGTATGTCATGTCAAAGAATAGACAGTGAAACTTCGGAAAACAAATTATCCAAACAAAAAGGGAATATATAAAATGGCACACAATAATGTCAATACTTAACGAAGTCACGCAACTTTAATGATGTGATTCGCAAAAGAATTCACCAACAAAAATCCAATAACGTATTTCGAGGAAATGAAAATTCTTCACGAAATGCAAAACTTTTTATTATCCTGCAATGAAGCAATGGTATTATCGCAAACTCTTAAATATACGATAGGCGGCAAACATCTCAAATTCTCAATGACCCGCAAGACAAGGTGGGTTGCAGGACTATAAAATGTGGTATTTAAAAAAGCAGATAAAACACTCAATACTTGTTAGAAGTTAAATGAATATAATAACCTCGATTCATACAGTGAATAGAAACCGTTTATACATTGAACTTTGAATTCACTCGTGTAAAAGTTTTCACATTATCCTTCACCCTTTACTGCCCTAACTTTTACAGAGTCATCAAACTATATATATAGTTTCAAGTTCACCCATTTCAAAGTTAGACCCAAAAATAGCCTCAAAAACACACGTGTAACTAAAATTGAAGTATAGTTTCAGATCTCATAACAAAAGTCACAAAATAGAAAAGTTTTCAAACTACAAATTATACTAATTTAATAATATTCAAGAAGTTTCTAGGCACTTTTACATAAAAACATCAAGACAGAAACATGTAAAAGATGAACATGAAAGAAACAGACTGAAAAAACCGACGGTAATAGCAAATTCGCGTGACTACGGACATGGCGACGCAAATCAGAATGAAAAGGCACGTGGTTGTCTGAAATGTAGATAAACCCTATATTTTCAAAAATTATTGACGCTTATATTTTTACTTGTGGTAAAAACATCTAGATAAAGATGTAGTTTTCTTTGGGACTAGGAATTTGAGTTATTTAAACTAAAACATAGTTTGATAAGTATAGAAGTCATGTTCATTGTGAGGATCATAGACAAGCACCTAATACGGTTAAGAAAGGTGTACCTAAACAAACACAATAATTTATTAATTACAAATCCAAATAGGTATTCTATTTTGTATTCAAGAACCCGAGTATACAGAGTGGCAGGGATTCTGACAATGATTCTGAACGTTCCTGCGTTGAAATTTTTCATCGCTTATTTTTTTTAATCTGCTGTTTCATACAAAAGTGCAATACCTACACGGTCAAAATGTATGGAACAGCTGATTAAAAAAAATCGACGAAAAATTTTGGTTCAGAAACATGTACCTACTGAATCTATGGTAACAGTTTCCCGTCGTTCAGATATTATGTCACAACAATTTCTTGTTTAATCATTTATGCGGAAACGCTCACACAATTTTGATAGTTCTTAAATTGTTCAGATTTAACCTATCACCAAGGCATCACTTACAAGTGTAAGGGAACCAAAATAAACTTCACGTACAACTAAAAGGCACATAAACTGATCAAAGACCGCTTTACGACATTCTAATGAATGCTTGTTAAAAAATACATCTTACTGAAGTTTGAACTTCAGTAAGATGTATTTTTTAACAAGCTTTGTTTATTTTAAAAATACAAAACAAAAATAACAGGAAGCTCCGTTTTTAAGAGATAAACAGAGGTAAGTAGTCAATGCATCACTAGTACCTGGAATCGCATCTCTGAATGTGGATTTTAAAGATCAATTACGGAAATATTCAAAAAGAATACAATTATTCACTCCTATGAGAAAAAACATAATAGTTAAGATAAGCGACGGTTTCGCTTGGTAATAAACTAATATTAAAGTTATAAAACGGTAAAAACTTACAATTCACACATTATTCAGGTGGTGCTTTAATAGCCTTTTAAAAGTTGGAAGTGATTTCAATTACTTAATTACTTTAGGTATAAAGTTATAGAGTTCAGCCCCTCATATACGACAGTCTTTCTACCGTAGTTTGTCTTCGGTGCTCTTAAAATTGTATGGTTAGCCTGCCTCGTCATACGCTTTTGAATTTGCATTCTTTATGTACACCAACTTCATTTTTGAGTACCCCAACATTAACTGTCCCACTGCTGGGAATGGGTCTCCCGATAGTCTTTTAGATCACTCTCTACGTTGTCTTCTCTGGGCAATAAGACTCGATCCAATAAATGAATCCAAGACGTCACACCTACTATTCCTAAGCCTACCTAGATGACTGTTTTAAACACTAAAGATGCAATTTAATCACTACTTTTATTATCATAATTAGAAACGGCCATTTTATTACGACATGTTCGTTCGGAAAATTATTTGAGGATAATTTAAAATCAATTAATGCAGTGGAATTAAATTATGATTAAATTGCACAATGTTATGACAAGTCCGTAATATCTATTTAGGTTCTACTGTAATACGTTCCTCAGAGTCACTTTTTTTTTGGGATGGTAAGCAGCTGATTGATAATGAAATTGGATTGGTTTTACCTTAATTTTTTTTTTCTTTTTATACCTAACAATATACTCGCCATATTTAACATTACTGAGGGTCAAGTGAATGGTATGGATGTAATATACCTGCGTACTAAACATCTTTGCCCGCTAGTCCCTTTAATTTCGCCATGAGGTTCTTTTATTTTTTTCTTTAGACTGGTCACAAGTCACGTACACCATGTTTCAAAATAAACACGGACGTAAAATTACTTTACTGAATTACCAAGTATATCGGTAGTCTAGCAGGGTGCTTTCCTGACCCATTTACTCGAAAGTATTACAAACATATTGTCTAGTACTGAAAACAAACAAAAATTTTATCTACCCAAAAAAGTGTGATGTGGTGAAGGAAAATTACATCTCATTTTCCATCATTTGGCGAATGTAGGAAGTTTATTTTATAAAAAAAACCACAAAGTAGAAGATACAAAACAAATCTACAAGATGCTGGGAGAGGAAAATCAATACGGTCAGCCTCCGTTATGTCTAGACTATAAAGACTCAGACCGGCGTCCCGAGTAGCCTACAAGGAACTTAGGCGCAATGCGGGGAAAGAGCACACCCATAATGCAGGAAATGCATTACGAAGTATGTAATACACCATGCAATCAACAAACTTAATAACAATATGTTACACACATTTAGAGGTTAGGAAAGCGACCGGTGCAATATTAACGAAAAATGAAGCAAAAATCACAACGATAAGCAGCACACAGGGAATGACGGAGAAAATAATTTTGGAACAGGCAGGCGGACATATTGAAACTCAATACTCTCGCTTCCAGAGCGATAAGCGAGTTGCCGGCTTACCCGCAGTTAGTAAAGCGTTAAAACTCGAACAGATGAAAAATCGTAAAACTATCGTATAATCACTACGTTACCGGTAACAGGGAATAACGTTCAAAGGTCCACAACACTGTCACTTCAAACACCGATATCGAGAATTCAAATTCACTGGATTTTTATTTTTTTCACGGGCGCGTTCCAAATTAGGAATTTGAAAATTTTTCGTGTATACCGTCGAATGCCGTATACGGTGTGACCTTACCAAGTGAACGTTTCGTTACCGCGCGTTCGGTTGCGATGGTTTGGGAATGTCGGAGCGGCAGTTAGCGTTGGACTGAGGCGGGCGGGCGGATTCGGACGCGTTCGGCTCTATTCGGCCACATTTATATTTAGAATTTGGCTCTCTCCCCGGTTTTATATAGCAGTGAGTACATCGCGTATAAAGCGTATCCGAGATGTATACGTATATGTAGGTATAACTGGTATATGTATATATAGGAATTACGACTTTTTATTGAGTGGATTGTAAATTTTTGCATACCGTCCGTTGGTACGAGATGGCCGATATTTCTGGGCGGGCGGGACTATTTTTTTGGCAATGTTAGCTAGATGTTCACCCACACGCTGCAAAAAACGAATTCTTCTGATTCTTTACTAAAATAGGTCTAATAAATAGTATGACGTAGTCGGTAAACAGGCGGATATTAAGTGTGTGAACAACACACATTGCAATTATGAAGTCCTAATGTGCTAACTATACCTTCAATCTGATAGTCTTCAATTTAAGGCGACGATAACAGACTTTTAATGATTTTATACTGAAGATCACGTCTAAGCAAGTAGTGTTAATGATTTGGAAAAAATATATTTTAAATAAAATTACAATAATTAATAATGTTGATATCGCTGTCTCTCATGACGAGAATCTCGTGAAAGCTGAAAAAGATAAAAAAAACAAGTATCTTGTAGTAATCAAGTACTCTGCAATCATTGTACCGATAATCGTTACGGTTAATGGCCTAATAGCGAAGAGCCTCGACCAACACCTCAGAAGGCTCTCACTGCGCGGCTGGGTCAAGGGCTTGATTCAGAAAGCAGTACTCCTAGACACGGCACGCATAGTGAGGAGGTTCCTCTCTCTAGAGGCCTGACCACCGGTAGCTTGGACCCTGTTCCTGATGCCGATGGGCCACTATTTTTTATATTTTTAAATGTTTTTTTTAATGATTTTTATAAAAATATTTAAAAATGTATTTAATATGCAAAATTTTTTTTTTGGCGTTATAATAATACGACTCCAACTTCTCCACTCTCAATGTCCACTTGGTCTTGGATCTGATGTATTCCACGATGTCTTCAGTCATCGTGGAGTGATGCAGACGGGATACGTACAGCTGCGTCGACGGTGTAGCAGCACGCAGCAACATATTTGGTCCCGCTAGAGCAGTACCACATTGATTACGGCAAGTGGGCTTCCTTCGCTTGGATTCCACCGTCACAAAGCCTTCCTTGTCTGGCTGCCCTTTCTTAGGGGCTGGGGACAAGATACCGGGAGCCGGTACATTGCGGCTCTTAGATGCCCCCTCGGTGGATTTTGCATTTTTAGCAAAAACTTTCTTCTGTTGCTGCTCCTTTTGGATGGGAGGTTGTGCAGCTGCTGCTGAGTAAGCACGGCGAGGTGTGAACGTGCTAACTTGTGACGTCACCTTTACTGCGGTAGAGGCGAAATCGGCGGAGCGCGGAATTGCATCGCTTGCAGTGACAGCTGCCGGTGACGAGTCCAATTTCGCTGACTCGAAACTAGACAGCGACGCGTTGTTTGCACCACGACGAGAGTTCACCTTTGATGCGAACTCAAGTGACCTACATACCGCTACAGTATTGCGTAAGTTAACCATATCGGCACGTAACTCACCGATGGTGTTTTGAGACGCATCCAGCTTGAACTTCATCTCGGCCAGGCTTGCCTTCAGGGTAACAATATCCTTCAGCAACCTGGTAACGTCGACGTGGTCAAATGTAACGGGGGGCAGCTTCCGCAGCTCCTTTGCCACAAAGGACGGCACGTCGTCAGGGTCAGTCTCCTTAAACACCCGAAACATGTCTTGGAGACTCCTCTCTCCCTTTTCGTCCCTCCTGCGGGACGGCATTCGGTCGGCTAAGTCGAGTGATGTGTACAGCGTCGTCTTTGCACTGCGTATCTCATCTTCGGTGTAGCTCGAGGTGCAGATCTGCATGAGGCTAACTTCGTCCATGACGTCCAGTTGATGTTGCAGGAACGCCAGGAGCTCGTTGACTATGAGTTTTTCGGAACCCATGACGGCGACGGCTACAATGGTTATGTTGGTGTACCTGCTACAGGGACACCTCTCCCAACCCTTTGGGGAAACAAGGCGTGATGTTATGTATTTATGTATATTTTAAATTAGAGTATTTTCTTAATAACTTTATCTACGAGTATACATCTATTAAAATCGTAGCGAAACTGTACATTGAATATTTTTGAAAAAACGTAATATATGAATATTTTACATTATGTTTTAAATATTACATAGTGAAATTAATTTGTAAAGTTATGTCTAACGCGGATAAAAACTGAGAATCACGCAAAATCTATCAAGCGTATTTTTCTGAAACCTTCACCATTTTAAAGATAATTTAATTATTGATCTTTTATTGTTTTATTAAAATACCTTTTGTTTTATGTACAATAATTTTATTTTATTTATTTATCTTTGAATCAGGCACATTACCCATAATTTGTTAGTATTACTTACAACTATGTTAGTATAATTAATTAAGACAAACTTATACAACTAGAAACATTAACAATAATACAACACAACTTAAAGAACACTATTAAGCCATCTTCTGGAGACACCTGGCAACAATACATGTACTGCGCACAGATGGTCTTCAGTCTTACTAGCAACAATGCTCAGGAGACTGCTGTCGCTGTGTCGCATCCGACGCAGTAGTGACGCGGATCTTTTACGCATGATCGCAAAGAAGTCATCTGTACGCGCTGCTGCGAACATCTTTGACGCGCTACAGAAATGTGGCAGCGACAGCAGTATCCTAAAAGCATTGTTGGATGCATAAGGATGGTCTGCATTGCTGGGTAGGCTCATTCATCTTCACGTGACGAGATGGTTTTTTTTTTTTGACATGAGTGATTAATTAATGAATGACATGATTTTTGACATGAGTGAATTATTTGTATTTGGATTTTTTTATATATTTTGAATTTAATTATCAATGATCACTAACATAGTTTTAAGACCTTTGTAACTAACAATTTATGGACATATCAATTAGTTTGAATTAATTTAATTTAATTTAATTGTTGTATTGCACACGCAGGGCATTAAACGTTTTTTGCGTGTATCTGGTCCACAGACTGCAGGTATAAAAAGCCTGGCAATATGCCCTAAACAGTGTTATCTTCACGTTATTATCACACTTCGCAAATCTGCGGGCCAGCATGTTACATCAAACGGCCAATGCCCTGCGCTTTCTCTCTATATCACAGTTATCAATGCCATCCTCTGTAACCCCGTGACCAAGGTATTTAAACTGCTTTACTCTGTTTAGAGTTGTACCACATAGCGAGACTGGTGGTACCACTTCATAGGTCTTGTTTTGTGTCATAAAAACTAACAGCTCGCTTTTCTTGGCATTATATCTTAGTCTATGGGCTCCAGCATAGCACTCACATATATTTAATAGCTTCCTGAGGGCACTGATCGACGGACTCAGCAGCAACATATCGTCAGCATAGCTGATGTTGTTAAAAGACACACCATCTATCGAGCATCCGATGCCAGTGTTGCTGAGTTCCTCGATCAGCTTATTCATATAGATATTAAATAGTTTAGGTGATGTCAGACCCCCTTGCCTCACTCTGCACTCTAACCTGTACACATCTGAATAAGCGCCTGCCCACCTTACATTGTTATATTGGTTACCGTACCAGAACTTAAACATATTAATTATTTCTGGCGGCAGGTTAGCTTCATTCGACAGTTTTTTCCATAAGATGTCATATGAGACAAGGTCGAAAGCCCTCGATAAATCCAAGAAGCATGCATACACAGATGTCGTCCTCCCAGTGTAATATTGTACTGCGCTCTTTAGAGTAATTATCGCAGTCTCGGTCGATAACCCATTCCCAAAACCAAACTGTCTGTCATTAATGTTTAATTGTTTACCTAGATAATAATGCGTCTAATTTGGGACACCGCTACTTGAAGGGTGAGTCCTATTACTGGCTGGACGTACGACGCGTTGCGTGAGCTCAGTACAGAATACGCAAGCTAACCACTCAAGGTCACTGGCATATATCTGTGTCTTAAACGGTTTTTCTAATAAATGCTAAAACTACATAAACTCCCAGTCTAAGAATTGGTAATCTAAACCAGCTAATCTTAACTTGCTAAGTTAAGAAAACCTATTCTAGAATTGATTACATTTCTCTTACAAAAGTTAAATTAATGAAGCATTCTGTTATCTCGTCGGCCGTCTAGTGCGCGAGATCCTTTAATCTTATCTACTCGTGACTACAAAGCTATTAAAATAATAACACAATGAACATGGCCATTTCTTCTAAAAAAGAAGTTTTTATAACAAAACATAACATCATGTAAGTTTTCCTCGAGGGGGTGGCAGAGATGTATGAATACACACGGCTACACATCAAGCTATACATTTCCAGTATAAGCTGACCTCGCATTGTTCGGAAATCGTATACAATGCGTGAACAGCACTAACTGGAAATGTATAATTTGATGTGTAGCCGTATGTACACCAACATTTTAGCCGTTGTAACGAGTCCTATGCAACAGTGAGTGAATTTCCCAGTGGAACAATCACTGCTTGACCTGGAGATCAAACCCGCGATCAAAACACTTAGCAACAGTAAGTGCCATTGGACAACTACACCAATGAGGCAGTTTTTTATAAAATTATTCAACAAAATCATTAGCAGCAACAGGAATATTGATATTATGTAATTTCTTGGTTTAGGGTAAAAATAAGCAATGATAACCTTGAGGTGTCGCACAGAAACGCGATATTCAGATGTCGCGGGTTTAATATATTGTATGACATTTGTATTTAGATATTTTATTAACAGTTCCTGTAGAAAAAGCCGAGGTTTAACTCTCCTTTCAGTATTGGGCGACCGAGTTCTGCTCTGGTGAAAATAGAGAATGCTCATTTAATAGTATGGGAAAGTTCGTACTATTTTAATTCTATGATAGTATATACTAATTCCATGCTGCCATGATAGGAGGTATTAATAATTCCATACTGCCATATTATTATTCCAAGGCAGACATCTCTCTTCATCAGCCATCTTGTACTAAACTTTGGGCGACCGAGCTCTGCTCGGGTAAAAATACGGAGAAAATAAATTTTCCCAGATAAGAGACTTAGCTAGATCGATTTTTCGCCCCCGTAAACCCCTATATTGCAACTTTCATCGAAGTCGTTGGCCGTTTTCGAAAAAGTGATTACAAATATAAAAATTTATATAATGTTGCTCGTTTAATAGTGTAGGATGACTTACTGGATCAGCTAGTCTAGTGGTTGCTAATGCGACCGTTAAACATGAGTTCCTGGGTTTGATTTTCAGGTCGGGAAAATATAATAATGATAATATATTTGGAATTTCTCAGTAGCTGCCATAAGTCTGGATTTGAGCCCGATTGATGGCAATAAATTCGCCCTTATTACATGGGACTTAAAACATATCTGGTGAAATGTGAATGTATTAAACACCTCTTTCTAACCTTCTCCTTCTTCTTCCTTCTTCTCTCCTTCTAGGAGGCCAGGCATGATTTATGTTATTGACTAGCTATGTGGGTTGCACATTACTGTTCCTATATACCCTACCAACTAAGCTTCCTATTCTTGGTCTTCCTTCCGTGTGGTTAGTGACTAACCTCAGGGTCAGGAGGTTAGGGCTAGTCAGGGTCTCAAAATTGGTCGGATTTGGTCTCACGTGCCGTCGAGAAATATCTCTCAGACATGCCGGTTTCCCCACGATGTTTTCCTTCACCGTTTTTGAAGCAAGTGATAATTATACAATACGCACATGAATCTGAAAAGTCAGAGGTGCATGCCTTGGGTTCGACCTATGACTTGGCAGTCCGACGGTCACACCACTGGGCTATTACTGTTGTTACAAAAACCGACTGCAAGATAAGTTAAAACAAAAAAGAAAGATCTGTCTTCTGGGAGTCTGGGAGTATTATCTTACTCATATCACAAAATATCAATCAACATTTAAAAGAAAACCCTCATATTAAATTAGTGCTAGCATTTTCAAGCTCTGACAGGTCTAAAACCAATTTTTCTGGCTTGTTTTAGGACTGGGTTTACATCTACAAATAGTCAAATGGGTGCGGTAAGCACTCGCGAGCCTTCGCTCGCCATACCGGCTTGACCTTAACCTATAGGATTCTATCGGGTATTTAATCTGATCCAGTGCAGATTGGAAAATTAAGGTTTTTTTTTTAT